>OX375758.1:37957500-47323531 GCA_947359355.1 Acrocera orbiculus
GAAGTTTTTATACTTGGAATTTTAAATATAATTTTACAAGTTAGATTTAATCCGAAGATACCTACACTCAAGTTGTGTACAATTATTTGGAATAAGAGTATTAAATGCGTTATAGTCTTGCTGAAAATATTCAAATAAATTTTATTTCTCTCAATATACGCCAACTATATATACCTCTACTTAGGATATGTATAAATATGTGTAAGATTCAATCTGACTTTTTAACAAAATCTTGTTTCTCGTGAATATTAAAATAAACATATTTCTTAGCATATTTTTGTATTCAAAATCTTTTAAAAGGCAAGAGAATGCATAATTTATTATGTAAAAATAAACAAGAATAACTATAATTTCCAATATATTATTATCATAAAACAAATTTATCATAAATACTAAATTGTATCCGTTTTGCATAGTTTTAACTTATAAGCATGATATTATATTAAATTTCGTACAATTTTTTATTCTTTTTCGATATTTTGATATTTTTCACAAATATTTTATTTAGCGGATGTGGTTAAGTACAGTAATATATCATTATATTCATAGAAACATATTTAAAACTTTATAATACAAAGTACTAGAGAAAAAAAATTCATTTAATTGACTTTCTCTTCATTTTTTTCTCTAATTTGATTTTAAATTTCTAATTTGAAATGTTACATTGCTTAAAATATTGCATTGATACATGTTTAAAAACACAAAAAAAAAAGACCTATAGAAAAAACTCAATTTCTTGCATGCAACAAAATGCCTACCAATAGATTACAAGTACTTAAAATGGCTGCTAATTTGCTATATGTGCTTTAAAAAAAATAACAATAGCTTTAAGAGCTTTTTATTAAACAAAATTATTTGTCTTTTTTTCTCTTAGCCTAACAAAACAACACTTGATTGCGTTTTAGGTTAAGTAACTCTTATAAAATTTAAATCTACCAATTTTTCGTGTGTTACCTTGACGAAATCTCTGTGTACGTACTCATCAAAGCGTCGAAACGAAATTAATTGCTCGATCCAGTCAGTCGCACTTTGGTTTGACGTAAACCGTAAAAATGAGCAATTATGTATCTTCATTGTTTTATTATTATTTTTTTTTGTGTGTGTCTTTTTCCTCAGAATAACTTCCCAATCCACATTTTATCATTTTATTTCTTTTGAAAATTCAGCCCCTTCGGGGGATTCCTGGAAAATTCAATCACTTAATTTAAATTTTTTGACTTAAAGTGTTGACGACATATTTTGATAAACGAGCTAAACACGACAACCACTTTAATTATATTATTTAACTTAACGAAACTAATTACAGCAACAATTTAAAAAGAAAACCGAAGTGTGAGAAATTAGGGTTTACAGAATTGATTAACATTTGTAGCTTGTAATTAAGATTTACATTGTGGATTATTTCTTTATTTATCTGAATAATGCGATTTAAATGTATTTCGCGAGCAATCATTTTTCATTTTTCTTCCAAGCAAATAAAATGAAAAAACTAGAAATATAAAATTAAAGGATAGAAAAAAAAATTAATGGTTGTTAAAAACTGTCGTGCGCCTGGTTATGTTTGCAATTGATATTAGAAATTTATTCAAATGGTATTGAAGTCATTTTCTTAAAATTCTATAAAACTTTTTCCAATAGTTTTTTAGTTAATCCTTTGGTAGTGAATGCAATACAAAGTATTTATTTCAATTGTATATATATATATAAATATATATATATATATATTATTCCCTGACTTCATTTAATGATTAATGAATAACCTTCACTGGCTATATAGATGATTCCTTAATTCTTAACCGAATTGAATATCAGAATGAGGAAATATTTGATTTCATTTTGGGGGGATGGATATTAATGCTTTGATTTTTCAATCATTAATCACAAATGGCAGAAGGTCTCATCAAGTCATAGTCAATTTACTTGTATTTCAGTAGTCTTTTGTCAAATGAAATCATTTGAGGACGACAAATTATGATAAATGAATTCAATAAAAAATAATAAAAAAAAATTATTAATAGCTTTTGAAAGTTTATTTGGAATATATTTGAATTTTTAGTAATTTTGGAAATATATACATATATATGTATATTTTTCTGATGCTCCTTTTTCAAAATGAGTCTTAATACAAGCTTAAAAGTAATTGAGTGGACTTTAAACTAAATTTTTAGGTCGAAAGCTAAAGGAGGAACTAACTTTGACACTTTTGGGCTTTCATATTTTCAAATATTTGATTTAATAGGAGCTATTATCAATTCAAAAGCAAATATTTTGTGATTCTCTCATTTTAAAGAAGTTTTGTATCGATTTCAATCCGTTTGTCATAGCTTTAGGTTTTTTTTAATTTGAACTCATAATCTTTATAACCATAAGTTTTGAGAATTTTTTATTAATTGCTAATTTCTAAACCTCCAGTAAAAATCCTTCATGGATGATATAAGTCAGGTTTTTTTTATGTTTAAGAAGCCTATAAGCTCACCTATTAAACAAAGTTATATTGACTTTTGTAAGAAAAAGTTCACAAAAGATGTATAAAATTACCCAATATGAGGTCCAATTGACTTTTTAAGAGTGGCTTGATAAGTGATGACCATCTTTTTCCTTTTCATATAAAAAGAGAGTTTTTTTTAATCGAAAACTGTAAAAATTGTACAAATGATTTGGTATCCGTGCCATAGTTTTTTGCGTGCTTCTTTTATTTAAAGGCTCTAAGACCTAACTAAAGATAACAGAAATCTAAAAATTTGGCAGTTTGTCTGTTATTTAAAATGATTGAATTGTAACAAAAAAAAATATAAAAAAATTGTAAGGAACTTTTAAAAGTAATCTTCTTAATAAATAATAGAAAATGAACTTCTTAAGAGGTAAGTTTAAAAAAAATGCTTGCATATTTCAGATTAAATCTAATTCAAATTCAAATCACAACTAACAGTTATCCCTTTAGCACTTATCCATATCAAAATGTTATGGAATCCCCTTCAAAAACTTTTAAAATCAATTTAAGCTATTTTTCTTAAGAGCTACATCCTATTCAATGCAATATATCTACTCAAGGTGAAATATCCTTTTGATCCACTTCTCAAATATAAATAAACGACCCAAAATTAACCAATATCCAATTTTTTGATCTAAAATTGCGGCCAAGCTCTAAGAGAACTCCCTTCTTTCATTTGAAAGAATAAAAACAAAAAAAAAACAAAAAACAAATAGCAAGTAAAAATCTGAGTGTACTCAAAGTTTTTATTTTTGGAAAAAGGGCATTACGGAAATATAAGAAGGGAAAACGATAAAAATTGTTGCCAGCAATAAATAAATAAAATATTTCTGAGGATATCATATCCTATCTGTCTAAGCAACTCAACTAATATATAAATCCTTTTGATATCTCTATCATAGCATGGCTATATTATCCATGATGGCACGTACGGGTATATCGATTGATGACCACCGGACCATATGACGATGAAATGAAGGTTATATCTGGATAAAACGAAAAGTTTGAGGGATAAGTGCTCAATATAGACCGAACCAATAAATAATTCTAGAATTTTATTGGTAGGGAAGTGATGCTATTCTATAGGACGTGAAACTTTCCAGCCATGGATTTATACTTTATATCTTAGGACGGTAAGCTCAAACAAAAAGAAATTTAGACTTTTTCTTTCAGTCTATTTTCAGTGTCCAAAGGTAAAATCTTATATTGTGCACAAAAAACTCTTATTTGTTATCTGTCAAAAGGTAAAAGTTTCTATTGATGCCTCGAGGTAAAAAATACTGCAACTAGAGAAAAGTAATCTCTAGTAATTAAAGGTTAATCAACCTGAAAAAAGTTCATTTATCTTAATAAAAGATTTGTAAGATTGGCGGATTTTTATTTAATTATTTTTTTAGAAGCTTCAGTTTTTTTTTTAGTTTGAGAAGTTCTTAAACCGTTAATTACTTAACTCTGAAATAGATATTTATTGTTTTAAACTTTCAGATGATTTTTCCTTATACTTTGAATTTAAATCTTTTCACAATTTTAGACAAAAATTTGTGATTAACAAACATTTAATTTTTTTTTAGTTTTTATCGTCATTAGATCCACAGTCACTTTGAAAAATTATAGCAACCATTTTCCTGACAATAAAACTTAGGTCTATATTTCTATATAATTACATATGAAATCAAGATTTTAACACATCAAGCGCATTAACGGGGAGATCACAATGAGACAATCTTCTTAGTAGGCGCCATTGTCCTAAGAAAAATCTGCTTTACTACGATAAGATTTTATTTATGTGCCGCCCAAAAAATTTCTGTTGTTACTTTAAGTATTTCCTTTAACTATTAAGGATGATATTTAGTTTTGTTAAGAATATTCTAAAAATTATACAGAAAGGGTCACCAATATAATCGTTAGACAGATGAATTTTTCTTTTAAGACCTTCAAATATGACAACTACCTGTACTAGTCCTTTTGGAATTAAAAGGATAAAACAAGTTGCCCATAAATAATATGTTGAACAATACTAAATACAAAATTTTGTATTGTTTAAAAAGAAAATTTCTATTTCTTTTATTAGAATACTAGTGCGAAAAATTTACCATCACTACAGGGTATATATTTAAAAATGGAAAATTTTTGGGATCATTTTTCATCGGTTTGCAAATATCTAAACTATTAAAGGATTTTCGGATAAGCTAACTCGTGTAAATATTTGTCATAATTAGTATTGTTGGGATTTTGTTAATGATTCTAGCTATAAGTTAAATCTATCTTGTGTTCTTATCCTTGCATTTTTTTTCTTTTGACCGCCTGGGTTTCTAACAAATCGTCCGTTCCGCTTAGACTAAGCCGATTTTCATTTATAGTTTTGGTATTGATTTGAATGAGTTATTCATAGAACTGATGTATTATCTTATTTCCTCGTAAATATTGTTAAAATATTCACGTTCAAGGCAATTGTATTTTTTAGAAAAGGATCTAACTTCATAATATGTAGATTGAAATTAGGTCTAAAGTATTTTAAATTATTATATTTGAAGTTTATCAATTCTATAAAAAAACTTTTTAGTTTTATTAAATATTTCTTTATATTATTTCATATGTAATATGTTAGTAAATTCCTTTGTAACTGTCCTGTACGAACATACTACAAAAAATAATGGTTATTATGGAAAAATCTAATGTGTTCTTTATCTTAGTTCTTCCTTTAAGATAGAAATTTGAATAAATAATAAATGTCATTTTATTTAGCTTTGAAGAATATAAGCAAGAATGACTAGATTCTATTTTATTAGATTAATTTTAAAGATCTTAAGGCCACATTTTCCTTAAGTCTCCTTAAATGCTCTTTTCAGCAAAGGTAGTCATTAATTAAGAGAAAATTATTCTAGTCAAATTTTTTGAAGTCTTTTTTCTTTGATTTTCTTAAGTCTTTCAACTATTCTCTTCAAATTTTTTGTAAAACTGAATTACTTTGTGAGATATTCACCGATTATTGAAATGATTGCTAATTGCTAATTGCTAATGGGGGTATTCACATTGAGGTCGGTATCAAATCGGAAATGTTCCCCTACAATTCTCAGTTCACTAAAATATGTGAATATGTGTTGGTAAAATATTACAGATAACGTGTATATATAAATGTGTATTAGTAAGATGCCAAACATGAGGAAGGGGTAAAAAATTTTTCGTAATTAGTGAAACTCCGTCTTACATTTCACCTCCGCTTACCATGCAATTAAATGATACCGGCCTCAATGTGAATACCCCCAATCTCTCACAATAGAGTATTAAATTCTACATTCATTTTTATTAGAAACTATATTTTCCAAATTTGTTACCTCTGTAATTTGTAGAAGAACTTTATAAATGTCAATGAAATTAACACAGTTTATTGGAAGATGGTCCCTGATCAAAGGATCTGTTTTGAAAATTAATTTGTTTTTCTTTAAAATTTGTGGCGAAATTCTCAAAAATTATTTTTTTCATTATTTTAAATGAACTATTATACCAAAATTTGGTAACCATAAGGCACAACTAGTGAAAAGCGGCTCAAAAAAGATGACGAGCAGAGTTAATCTACAATGATTTTCTTATTCCAATACTTTTAATAATTAAAGGTCAAATACAATTTTTTAACCTACTTTGCTTGCTTGATTTCTTTTTTCAATGAATTTCATAATTTAACAATTTCTAGAATAGTAACAACAAATAGGATAATAAAGCTAGAGCTTCGAACTTTAATTATATTCTATAGAAAAGTCTAGACTACTATTGAAAACAACAACTCCTTATATTCGACTTGTTTGGCACTTATAGCCTACTTTTTTATCTATTTTAAAAAATTATTAAAAATAATCATTATTTCTCGCTAATGCGCTCCCCTGACCTCTTAATTCCCTCTAGTTCTTGCAAATAAAAAATACTACTTTTGTTGTAATAAAAAGTCTTCTACTTTCGAGAGGAATCCTTGGAATCATGAAGATGCAGGCGATTTTGCATACTAAAAAAATCAGATCTACAATTTCTTAATATTTTCATTTTTACATTCACAAACTTTTAATTGGTTTTTTGGCCAATAACATTTCTTCCAATTTAAAAATTTAAGCTTGTTATGAATTATTGTTATGAATTGTTATGAATTGCTAAATCAATCGCTTTTTTTTATATGTGATTTGATGTATAATAAGAAGGTCAAAACAAAAGTCAACTAAAATTTTCTAAAATCTGCCCAAAATGATTCAACAGTAAAGCAAATAAGCTCCTTAGCTAAATTCAAGGCAATTTTACAAATATTGATTTACTAATTTTTAATATATTTCTTTTTAAATTTTTCTTTGATACTTAACCAAAATTCTCACTGAACTGAATATAGACCAAAATGGCACATGCCATTATTCAAAACCTAAGAACTCATATCGAATGACCATTAAGAGAATTTTAATTGCTGAAGGCATCTGCTTCGTTGTTATATCGTCTGGTCCTATTCATAATCCTATTGACCACTCACTGAAAACCTTTAGACCATTGTCCACTTTGTATCCTTTCAAATAGTTGCAATATAATTTATTTTCACTCTTTTGAAAAATATTTCCTTGCAAACAATAGAATAGCAATAAAATCGATGACAGTTATTGGATTCATGGGACTATGAAGCATGACCTTCTCTACAATCGAATAGAGATGTCGAGTCGATTGGGGTCAAGCACAAGATCAATAATTTGACAATACGATGATATCACAAAAAGAGTCAATATGAGAATGTAAAAGGATGAAGGGTGAAATAACGGAAGTATTCTAAGGCTGCCGGATGGTAACATTTGTCGCCTATACTAACAAAATTTTGACACAAATGGCAGCTAAACTAGAGGCACGCTCCAAAGATTAGTTCAGAATATTTGACCGTTTGCTCGATGATGATAGGAGGTGTAATATGATATATCCGTAAGGATTAGTGGTCCTGGTATAGAAAGAAAAACAATGGTGTACACTGATTATTTTGGTTTCTAATTCGTTATGTTTTTTCTATTTCATCGTTGTTTTTATTGCTGTTGCAATTATAGGAAGGAATATTTTGATTGACATTCTTCTTGATAAGAAAATACTTTCTTTTGATGAGAATTAGGGGCTGCATCGGAAGGTCGTCAGAGCATCTGGTGTTGTGATGTTGTTTAAATATTTTGTAGAACTTCACCTTCGACGCCTTCACGGTTTTATGCGTCTTAAGAATTTTTATTTGATATTTTCGCGTCTATTAATAGTTTTTGTGGTACTTAAGTCATTCTAGGGTATTATACATTTAGTAATGTCGATTTGTCATGCTCCCATGAATTTTCTATATAGAAAAGTGGGGTTAGAGGGTGAAGGGCGACAAGAATTTTATTTTTACGACAATAGAAAAAATGAAAATTTCTTAATTTTTTTTTTTTTAAAGTTCAATAGATTGAGCCAAAGTGGCACGCGACATTTGACAGTACAATTTAGAATGAAATCCTCCTTGTCCTGGTAATCCCTTGGTTCAGTTGATGCCTCTTAATGGAATATATGGACTGAATGCAACAAAACTATTAGATGACAGCTTTAGTTGTACGGATTTACATTATTTATTGATGATTCCTGCTATTGGGAGGGTGCAGTCTTATTTAAATGGTCATTAAAGGTATTTTTAGAGTTTTAAGTGCTCAGCAATGTATATATTTGTATAGCTGATATGTTTTCCGAAGGGGAAGAATATTATCTAATGAGTGCATAAAAATGAAATTGGAAATTAGAAATTTTAGTGAAAGCCTATGAAATCAGATATTCTTAAAATGAACCTAAATAATGCAAGGGATGTGTATATTTTTGCATGAAGATATTTTAAATATGCAAAAATAGTTCAATTTAAGTTTTTCACACCTATTTCGATACCACTAAATTGCAATAAAATTTTGGCTTAAAGTAACATTAACCAGTAGCTCCCCGCGATCAAATTTCATGCAATAAACGAGGAAGAATCTGGTGGTGATCGATCCATTTGCAACTAAACGAGCATATTTGTAGCCAATTTACATATCTTTGAGTGTTTCCATGAATCGTCCCATGTTTTGTGGGAATTAAATTGACTTCATTTTTGAATCTACAAAGCATGGTGTAGTTGTAGGTTGTGTAATTGGTGTATATTGACATGTCATGCTAAAAAAAAAACCAAAATATTTTGTCTAAATTTTCAAAGAAAAATTCTAGGCACAGCAGATCAATCCATAACTGAATATTTTTAAGCATTTAATATCTTCTAAGTTTTATTTTCAACACCAATAAGTCATTGCAGTATTATATTAAGGGCAATTATAAAAAGTCAAAAGTGTGTCCTTTTGTAACCTATCTTAAGACTTTTGTATTGATATACAAATCAATTTTCTAACTAACAAATAGAAAGGGGGATAGCTTTAAATTAATTTTATATCCTTATCATGATTTTTCATTTAATTATGTTCCAAAAAAAGTTGATGCACAGCACGTCCTAAATAAATTCATAAAATTTATATAAAGAAAATAAAAATCAATTAAATATTCATCGATAAATACCGTAAAGATCAGGTGTTAGTGTCTATTTCTTTTATTTAACAAATCAAATAAACAAAAAGATGAAACCAACAAAAATAAATAAAAAAACACAGGACAAACAAAGGGACACCGATAAGTCACGTTTAGATGTAATTCATGTCCTCTAAACAAAGGATACAACATAACTTTGAGAGTTTATGTCTTCCGATACGATTTTCATCTTCAAGAGGCAATTATCGTACCTTACATCGTCACCGACGCTTAACAATTTTTCCTATTTAATTTCAAAAAGCAACAAAATCACATAAGAAAAAATATCTTAGCCGCCATTTAGTGGCTTGCATATGCCACTGATATATAATATGGAGTCCTTTTTTTTTTTTTTTTGGTTTTTTTTATAAATGGTAAAAAAATTTTAATAAAATTAAAATAAATGAAAAATACACAAATACATTTATATAAAATAAATAAACAAATTAAACATAAAAATAATTAACAACTTTTTACTTTTACGATTGTTTGATACAAGAGAGCAAGTACCAGAAAATCGTGACTAAGATTATTTGCATACAAAATTCTAAAACCCTAAAGAATCACAAGTAATGGCCGGAATTCTTTTTTGAGAACAGTAGAAACAAAAACAAACAAAAAAAAAAAATCATCCAACAAAATAGCAACTTTTAACTCATGAAAAACGGTAGACCCAAACAGATATGAGAAGATTTCTTTGTTTTTGTTTTTTACTTTTTTTTTTTAATTTGCTGCTGCTACCTTTGGGAAGACGATAAGCGAAATTAAGTCGACGTTTTGTCCTTTTGGGCGGCGCAAAGATATTGAGACATACCTACAAACTAAAGGCGCCACATTTCAATGAGAATTTGTTGTAACAAATATTAGCGTCACAATTGTTTTCTTTTTTGTTTGCTTTTAATTTCCTGATCCAAATCTATTTCCTAATATAAATTGAAATTTTCTATTACACAATTTCAATTACATTTATTTAGTTAGGAATTTAATCAATCAAAAATCAAATTTTATCAGTTTTTTTTTTTGTTTTGTTATTATTGCCAAGAATAATCATTTTTTGGGCATGCTATGAATCTTGAAGCAAAATTTATTATTTTTCTGATAGCATTTAATTCAATAAAGTTTTCTAGTCGTTAAACAAGCCCACTTTTTTCCAAATTTAATTTCCTAATTGCTTTATCTTTTTATTATTTCAATTATTACTATTATATAACTGATAAATAGTAATAATTGCCTGAATCTAAGAGTTTTCTTTAAGTTAAAAATATTCTAACATAGTATTTAACTTCTACTTTTCAATTGAAGACTAAGCTAATTAATTGCTAAAGGCGTACGCCTGTCTATCGCGTACCGATAAAACACTCTGCCCATGCCAACGGACACTAATTGAACACTAATTAAAATTCCCCTCATTCTTTTTTTATGTCGTTGATCTAAGTAAAAAAAAAAAAACTAATAAGAAAACAACAAATAGAAAAACTGTAAAGAAAGTATTCACTTTTCTCTTTGTTTTTCGTTGTTATTTTTTATGTTTTAAGGTACACACACGTAAAGGGTATGTGTTATGATGAATTTAAGATGTTTAAGTCGTCACATTTCTGTTGTAATGAAAGTTTTTCAAGACGCCGACATGTCTATCAAACTAGGCAACCCTTTTGATGTGAAACAGAAAACATGGTCGATATCAAGGACTCTAGCAGATTATTAAAAAGCTGTATCACAATTTAAAACTATATATGGCTAAGAATTTTAAAGAATTCTTCAAGTTTATATATTTCAAATCGAGGTCAGAATTTTTAATTTTTAAAGAAAAATTTTTATATATATATATTTTATTTTTCAAGGTAGATATGGACGGACACTAGTACTTATTCAGTATTCCGGTGAAGTTTTTAAACATTAAATTGAAAATTGTTTCCAAATTATATCCATAAATTTTTGTTTGAAATGTATCCAATTGGGATTGAGTATAGATAAAAGGCTTCGTATGTCAGTAAATTTGAGGAATCTCCATTTTTGTGTGAACAAACGTTTAAGAAGTTTCACATTGCGAGTTATATAGCTTTATGTACATGATTCAATGATTGGTATGTGATTAAAAAATAGTTTAACCTTTTGCTCTTTTTGTTTAGTAATTGATTAAAGTTTATTTTTTATTACAATTCACTATGTGCAAAATTTAAAAAATTATTATGACTTTGTTTTTTCTTCAGTTTAGGGAACTGTATCTAAATTGGTCATAAATTTATGTTAAGCGTCAAATCAAAAGTATTCACTTTTCATTATTAATGTGATTATTATTGCTCCCCACTCTTCTTTAAAACCTATGGGCACCTTTAGACTAACCGCAAACATTGAACGAGGAACTTTATTATTCATTTTGTACTCAAAATGAATCTGAAAAATTATATTGACAAAGCTTTTATTTATTTAGTCGGAAAGTAAGAACTATTTTTCCCCGAAAGAGTTGAATTCAATGTTTGTTCAAAACTGATTTTTAGCTTTTTCAAATAACTTCTATACCAGGACACATTTGCCTATCATTTATTCCTTATAACACTATAATTTACAATTATAACTTATAGAATTTGTTTAATAAAAAAGATTTGGTCTGAATAAAAAAGATTTAATATATTAAAATCATTTTTATTTACTTTCAAAATTTCACACTTTCTTTACAAGCAAAAGTTCTAACTTCGGAAGTTTACAACGTGATGTGATACCAATAAAAGAAAGAAAAGATACCATGGGAAATTTATTTAAATTTTTTATTGGGATAAATCCCAAAATTTTTGGATTATGATAAAAAAAAATTTTTTCAATGCTGTTATAGTCTCTGCATTTAAAAAAAAAAGAGAAGATAATTCTTAATGCATCAATGCTGGCGTTTATAAAGAAACCAAAAAATTATTTAGAATTTTTTACATCAATTTTGTCTGATACTTACGTAAAAATATTCGTACGTGCGTTAAACTTTGATAGACTAGACTAAAAATATCGTTTGGTTCATGAATGAAAACTAGAATTCCACTTGAAATTTATCCCATTTACGGTTTAATTCAGTAAAGTTTCTTAATTTTGAATGAATTTCGAATATATATGTAATCTTTCTTGGGAAGGCTACGATAAAATTAAAAAGATTGAATGAAAAACTATCTTATTTTCGATATCATTAGCAATCTATCATTTGTGTTACATAGCATTGCGTACACACGGCTTAATCCAAATGGTTTCATGTGTAAAACCTTTATATTCAATGTTCATAATAAAATTTTTAAATGACTCAGTGAAATTATTCCTTGCGGCTAACTTGAGGTATTTAGATTTATTGTTTCGAAAAATAAATTTTTTCTTTTTAAATTATATATAAATTTAGAGTTTTTTGGCTATCGATACGCATCACCAGTAAAATTTTCTTCACTTTAGGCACTGATGCACCACACAAAACAAAAATAATAAAAAAAAAAAACATTTTTTCACGCATTTCTTATAAAAGGTGTCGGTAATATTTTGTCAAGTCATCAATTTGTAATTTTATGTTTTAGCCGGCGTTTTTCTTGATGTTGCATCTATACTTACTGATCAGTTAGGTTATTTGTCTCGATTCGATTTCGACGCATTTAGATCAGCTACTGGTTTTTCTTTCGTTCGTCAATTCGTTTCATATGATGTTGTTTTTAATTTTTATTTATTTTTTTTTTTTCCAAAATTTTCTGTAGTTTTGTTGTTGTTAATCAAAGAAGGTGGGGCGTGATATAGCATTTTAATAATTAAGGTCTTTTATTAAACGCAAATGGATATGTTGGCAGCAGCAACAACCTGTATTCATTTCTAGCAGGTGCCATTTCCCTTCCAATGTCAAGGAAATGAAAAATATTTTTATTTTTTTTAGCTTTCTATTGAATTAGTTTTTTTCTTATCAAAGATTTTCGTTTTGATATTTGATATAATACTATTAGTATTATCAATAAAACTAATTAAAGATATTAAATAAATCTATGGCAGCAAGACTGTTCAAAATGGTCATAAATTTCATAAATAATGGCTTTGAACAAGAATCCAATAAGAAAATTCTGATGAATATTTGTGCTCCTGGATAACTTCACAGCCGGTTTCTCAGTACAAACTGAAGTTTTCCTTAATTTTTTGCTAAGATAACTCTAAGCTTATGAGCAAAAGCTTCCAGTACGTTTCAGTCAAACTTTGTTCGTATCTTATCATAGCCAAAAATTGAACCCTTTGAGCAAAATTGGAGTGTTAGCTGATCAGTTTTATGTATAATTTTTTTAAAATGTTCCATAGAGGAAATTTTTGTGGTTGTGTTACGTGAATTTAGAAAATGGAAAATTAAAGGCGAAGTCTTAGCTTCATTTGTAAAGAAGAAATTCGTTGAATTGCTTTGGATAAAGAATAAATACAAACTAATGTGTGGTAGCCAAAAATTTTGCCTTAAAATGCCTTAAATCAATTATGAGGAAATTTACGAACTTAAGATCATACTGAGGAACCGGCCATAAGTGATGTACCTCAATTTTTCATTACAGGAGACATTGACCAAGATTTAAAACTTTCTCATTTCACATACGAGAGCTATACAAAAAACTGACTTTTATGCAAAAGTAATTGATTTATTTTTTTGAATTCAAAAGCAAAGCTCTACCTAAATTACAATTTATAGCGCCTTCTAATCCCCAAACAATATCCCAGTTCTTAATATTATTTTTTGTTACCACAGTTTATTATCCCTTTAAAATTTGAAATATAACATACAAAATAAACTAGAAAAAAAAAATCATTCAAAATACTACAGGGCTAAAGGTAACACCACAACATGAAATACTCTCAGTTATTAGGGATTTGACAAGTTTATTAACTTTGATATAGCACGCGACTTATTTGCCAACTCTAAAACCTCACAAGGTAAACAATAGGACAGGACTAAATAACTTCTTTAACCCCTTATTCTATCCAAAATATATTGTATGTATATATGTATATTTATACAAAGATATCCTGTATGCCTAACTGCCTAAATATGGCTCCATCACTAAATCACAAAACCCCCTTGCTAATGTTCATATGTTGCTTAAGGGCTGTTTTTAGATGGTTATATTCTGAAATGACTAGAATTTATATATGATGGTGGTTATAGAATTACAACCACTGAAAATTGGAAGGATTTTGTAGCTCTGCAATGATAAAACTAAAAGAAACCACACTTTGTCAAGCTAAAATTTTCAAACAGTATGACTTTATTTATCTACTTTGAATTGTTGGGTGTTGTTTATCATTTTCTGGCTTTAACTAAAGTTTATTGTTTATTTGATTTGCACGTGATGTGAAATATCGATGCATTTTATAAAATAAGATACTCATATCTAGTAGTAATGATGATTATTGTTATATTTAGTTATTTATTTATATTGTAGCAAAGGTTTATATATTTTTTTCTTATAAGGCATAGGATTAATTTTAAAACTTTGTAACAGTTTTTAATATCGCTCCATGGTCTACTAAAGTTTTTATTGCTATTTGTGATCTTAGGTATTAAATACTGTTTTGTCATTTCAATAATTAACATTATTTTAAGACTTATTCTACTTATTCACTTTGCTAGAAAAGAATAAAGTTAGGATTGTAGGTAAAAAAGCTCACCAGGCTACTTAATGAAACTTTAAGAAATTAAATGCTTATTTATTAAATATATTCATGCTTTTCTACGCCATTAGATTATGCTATTATGCTTACATTAAAATAGTTTATAATGAAAAATTTCACTGTGTAAATTGCCCAATAAATAGTTTTTACGTGTAATAAAATAAAGATTTTTTGTTGTATTAAGCTTTAGTTGTTAATAAAATTCCTTAAGCTTATCTTTACCTTTGATCATTATATTTGGCAATAAATACTAACAAGGCCATCAAGTTTTGTTAACATCCTTTAGCTATTAAAAAGTTATAGCTATCGTATAGAATTTTTTTGAAGAAATTTGATATTACGAGTATTAAATTAAACTTTGACGAAATTTCTGTTTGACAAATTTACCATGAAAGGTGATGGCTACTATGTATAAATTTAGGTTTGTTGAAAATTTCAATTAAGTAAGAAATGCTAATGTTGTACCCTAAATATTTTGTTCTATAATTTTTAGTGGCAAATTTTTTCATATTGCTTGAAATATGTACTCTAAACTCACTATCAGAAACTTTTTACTGAATATCTTTCAATTGCTATAAGTCCTATAATTCAAAATTAGAGGAAATTGAAGTAATTTAATTTCAATTGCTTTAGCCTTATTCAGTTAAAAGAGCTTTGATAATTTTTAGGCTGATTTTTAAATTTGGACTATTTTTTTTTTATTGCTCAACTTCATGAGTATTTTTTTACAAACTTTTGTTAATTTTTGTTCTTTTAAACTAAAAGCGCATCACTAAATTCGGGAATTTTTGATATTTCATGTTTTTACAAAATTTTATCTATTCAAATGTTTTAAACTCTAGCAAACATTTAAGTTAGCAAGTTTTTGATCAAATTAAATTTAAATAATCTTAGCTATATTTTTGTAATGGTACAAATTAGAGATGCAACGAATATTCGGCAACTATTCGGTATTCGCCGTATTCGGCCTTTTTTTCTAACATTTGGTATTCGGCCGAATACCGAATAAAAAGCACATATTACATTTTAGAATTAATGAAAAAATAACACATGTTACTCAAAATTGTATATATTTAAAGAAAAAGTTATAAGCTGTTTTAATACTTAATATCAACGAGTGGTAAGTTATGGTGAATGAAAACCATTTTCTCAGCATTTGATGGCAGCAAACAATTACGCTTTTCTTCATATATTGTATAATTCCAGCTTCTGAAAATAGTCTCTCGCTATAAACATTACTTGCAGGAGATGATAGGTAAATCTTTGCAAATTTTGCTAAGTACGGAAATTGTTGTGCGTTTACTGACCACCACGTCTGCCACCCGCTCTAGCCAAGGAATTATTAAATAAAAATCATTAAAATTCATTAGCAATAGTACTTTTCCCCGAAGCCTCGCTTTGCGTATTATCTGTTTCTGTAGCAATTTCCTCAAAACAGTTCCAGAAACTGTCCTGTGTTTCAATTTTTTGTTTGAACTAATCGCTTGACTCGCTTTTTCTGTTTGAACTAATCCCAAGAAACTAGTTTTGAATTGCGGATCGAGAAAAGTAGCAACCAAATGTTTGTCTTTACCGTCAAAATCAAACCGTTTTTCAAGCTCAACTTTTAGCAAAATTCTCATTTCTAATAAATTTGGTGTTGTATCGGCAGTATCTGCCTTTTATTTCAACAACGTGACAACATGTGGAATTACTTTAGAGATGCAAAAAAAATCTGAGCTAGTTATTTTAGCGATCTCTTCAAATGGTTTCAGGAGTTAGTTAGGAGGAGGTGCATTGCTCCATTAAAATCCACTGAATCGGTGACAAATTATTTAAAGATCCGTAATCCGTTAGGCTCGCTATAAAAGTTAAAAATAAAGTTTATTCCACTAAATATTTGTTTGTTTGTTGTTGAGAAACTATTTGCATTCAAATTCAGTTTGATTTGTTAGTTAGTGTTGTTAGTGATTTTTAATCGAATATGTACTTACATATTTATAAAAAATTGTTGTTTTTTATTTGTTAATTTTCCACAAAATATTCGGCTGCCGAATATTTGTCGCTTTGGCCGAGAGCGTGGCCGAACATTCGGTATTCGGTATTCGGCCAAAACCACTATTCGTTGCATCTCTAGTACAAACAATTAGTAGTTATCTCAAAAAATTTTGGGATTTATAGCTAGAAAATTAAAAATGATAAGAAAAAATAAATAAAATGAGTGTTGATACAAGAGAGAATATCGAAGTGTAAAAAATGTAACTAAATTTTAATTATATTTGATAAATTTAACTATGTAAGCCCCTGGGACTCCCGTTGACTTGATAATCTATAAAAATTCAATTACTTTCATAACTATGCTGTAATGCTTCCCTTTGTACAAAGTAGTCAAGACTATCCTTCTTTTTATTACTTTTCCTGTAAAAAGTAATCAATATAACTGAGTTCAATTTATATAAAGTGATTTCTTATCTATTTAGTTTAATTAAGCATCATATTGCATATCTTTACCAATATTTCTACGAGTATGTAAGGCTTTCTTAAGTTTCTTGAATGAATGCATGGCTTCCTTAAATTAACCTACTTCTTACTCTTGAGTTGGAATTTTTCATGTATTATTAGCATTTATTTCCTATAATTCCTTGAATATAAAAATTTACTTTACGTTTATTAAAGCTTTTATGAAATTTAATTTCTTAATATCCAGGAAAATGATTTGGTTTTGGAATTCTCAGTTTATTTTCTGGAAATCGTAAAATCAATGCACAAAATTAAAATTAAAAATTGAAGGTGAGATGGCTTTTTATGCAGCCTTATCAAAGCAAGTCACGGCATTATATAAGAATCTTTATTTAATAGGATTCTTTTAGGAATTTTGTAGGAGCTACTTAAATTAGACGGGACTCTAATTATAGCCAAAAATCAGCATTGGTTTGCATAGAAATCTACAAATATTAAAAATTGAATGTTTTATTTCTCTAATATACGAGAAACCGACTTTAAATCTCAAACAAATATTTTACTATTCATTCTACATTGAAAGGAAAATTCTAAGAATATTTCTTCCCAGAAGTAAATCAAAAAATATTTCATTAAAATTTTTTGCTTGTAAAACGAATATTTGATCATAAATAATTGCTTAACTGAAATGAATGCTGTGAAAAAATAATCCTTTAAAAGCATGCAAAAATGAAATAAAAACAAAAATCCAACAACTATGCAAAAATATATTTTTGCCGTTTGAAGATATATTTTTTAATCGTATATTTTCTTTATTTCTCACAAAAAAGAAAATAAATTTTTTGTAGCTGTATCTACAAAATTTTAAAATTCTTTTGATTAAACAAAAAATGTCACAACATTGAGTTGAAATTCCTTCGAAGGTTGAACTTGCCGATGGACAGAATAAAACACATTATCAGAACTCACAAAACCATTTACTATAGGTATATATTTCTCATGGAAAACTGTTTAATGATGACAAAGTTAACAATGTACCTAACAACCTTCAAAACAGAGGTGTAAACTTGCATTTAAGAAGCTAGGTGCTCATTTTAGTAACAATATCAGATAACTTTGTTCCTTAGCTTCAGAAAAAAATTCATTATTGACGTAAATATTAGTAAAATCATTTAACTTTCACTTTTTTTCTTGTTTTTGCAATAATTTTTTGGTAAAACAGCTTTTTAGCTTCTATTTCCATTATAACTAATGCCAATACATAGAAGATTTCAATTTTCCGAAGGGTTACTTAGTCATCAATCAAGCAGGTGTAATGCCGATTGCAAGCATTTCATTTAGAATATGATTTTTACCTTAAAGTTGGCTATTAAAGTTATTTGAAATTGTTGTCAAATCCACTGAATACTCTTTTAAGCTCATAGAATTCTAAAACATCCTGTAACAATACCCAAAAGTGCTATACCAGATGTTTATGGCTTATACACTTTACACATTAAAATAAACTTTGCACATAACATCTATCAATCCATGGTAAATTTTTAAATTTTAGTTTGTGTCCTCTAGACTCTAGACCATATGCAATTGACAATTTGTTTACATTAAAATATTAGAATAAAAGCTGGAAAAACTTGATACAAACTTGATACAAGATTTATTTTCCTTCAATGATTTTTTCAGGAATCTTAACTTCTATAAAGTTTGGATCTTTCATCGATATCCGAATTTAAAGGCCATCAAACACGCCAGCTTTTATCTTTTCTATACTCAGCTTAGGAAATGCCTTACAAATATATTTAAAGTATTCTCCTTCCTCTTTTTGCAGCTATCAATGAAAAGCCACCAATCAGTAGATTTGTATTCATTCAAATCCATGTCTAAAAGTGACTGTGAGATATTGTTACAGTAGAAGTTCTTGACTTTCCCGTGTTTTGTATGCTGTAATATTGACATTTGGTCCCAATAAATTCTTCTTTTTTAATCTTGAAACTAACAGTTCCTATGCTTGTTTTGATAAGTTTAGATCTCGTATTAAATCGCTGAGCTTATTTTGAGAAAACAACTGAGGTGCAGAGGTTCTAGCTTCATATTCACTTCCACTTGTAGATTGTACTGAATACTGTGAATTTGGCAACATATCATAGTTTCTGAGGGTATATGAACTACTTTTGAAGCATAAATAGGTCGAGGAAGCTCTTCGCTGTGCAAAACAGGACATCTTGTAGACTGTAAATCTGGATATTACCACATTTTAATTCGATTGAAACATTTAAATGTCTACTGCGCAAAAAGAGCAATCATCGAAATGATTCCATGGGCTTCATCCAGATCATAGAGACACCAAAATCTAACTCGTTGCGTTCTCCTTTCTTCCACAAATATAAAGACTCAACACAAGATTTACAAACCTTATGAGAAACACATGATTTATCTAGTTTTTCGATACGTTATCTGAAATAATCAGTAAAAACTTCCTTTACAAAATCTGTGATATTTCGTATCTGTTTTGTTGTCATATATACAACACAATGGTGTATGAACTCGTATGTAATGAACTCATATTTCTAGTAGATATATAAGACTCAAAATTCAACAACTTAAATAAAGTAGTAACCTCACAATATAAGCAACTTGCGCGTTAAAACAAAAGCGCGGCATTTGTTCTCTAATCTTGTCAAATCATTTTATTCATCATTTTATTCTAGTACAGTTACACTGAGTGATGGTGCGAAAACGGAAAGAGGGATCACGTGATGTATCTATGCGCCAAAAAAATACGCAGAACCCAAATTGAAACGAGATAACAAACACTTGATGATAAATTCGCGTTCTGAAATGCCGATTTAAAGTCTAAATTATTACAAATAGAAAATACATAAAAATTACAAAAACTAGAGCTAATTCAGTACTTTTATGAATATACAGTATGTCCCAAAAATAACCAAACTTTTTAGATATAGAATAAAACACACATGATATTATCTTTAAAAGTTATTATTTATTCAAAATAGGTTCCATTAGACTCAATACAACGTTTAGCACGATCAATTAGCGCATACATAGATTTTTTTATGTCATTTATAGGAATGTTCTTCAGCACCTCAGTTACGGCTGCTTTAATGGCTGGGATACCATCGTAAAATGCTCCTTTTATCTTGATTTTCATTTTTGGAAGTAGAAAATAGTTCAAGGTGATAGATCAGGCGAATATGGAGGATGGTTGATGAGAGAAATCCGTTTTCTAATCAAAAATTCGTTCACTTTTTTGCTCTTCATTTAACTCATGTGGAACAAAACGGGAACAGACCTTTCTTTTACCCAAATCTTCAGTTAAAATTCCCCAAATAGTGTTTTTACTCATATTAAATTCCTTAGACAACTTCTCGTAGTAAAATTAACATCGATACCAATGATTTCACGGACTTTTTCCACCAATTCAGCACGATTACGAGCTTCTGGACGACCTGGCTTTAGGTCATCATTTAAATCAGCGATTTCCAAACTGTGGGTCGCGACCCACGAGGGGGTCGTGAAGTTTTTAATTTCTGTTTTACATATATAAAAAAATACTTACAAAAATCTATTTAGTACAAATTTTTTGTTGCGATATTACTTTATTAAAAATCCCTGTAAATGCCGATAATACTATTGTGAAGTACGTTGGCTATCTCGTTCAAAATTTACTCAAAGAGTGTTCGAACTTAAAGACGAAACTGCAATTTTTCTTGCTGAAAATCACAATGATGAGGCGTCTTCCTTTCGCAACGATAACTATATTCCTTAACTTGCCTATTTGGTTGAAATTTTTAAAAAATTAAGTGATTAAAATGAATCAATGCAAGGTCCACAAATGCATGCTCTGATTCATAGAGACAAAATGTGCTTATATTATTTTATTGTTTTATCTAATAAGGGGGCCGCCAGTTTTTTTTTTTTTCTTATGTGGGTCGCAGTATCAGAAAGTTTGGAAACCGCTGATTTAAATCCTCACGACTATTTTTAAATCGTGTAAATCACGTATAAACTGGAGTTAGACTCATACAATCATCACCATAAACTTTTTTTCATCAATTTTTATGTCTCAGCGAATTTTTTTTCACAAAATTTTATATTGGCTCTTTGTTCCATTCTTGTTTTGGGACGTTAGCACTTTTCTATCTGTTATTAAAATGGTGTAACTTTGACATCTGTCATCTGATTTACATGAATGTAGATGCGTTTGAAAGAAGATGAATTTATCTTTTTAATGATGCAAATTTTAAATGGATGGCGCTTCACGTTATACGATTGAAATATAAAGTTCGGTTATTCTTGGGACACGTTATTTTGGGTGTATATTCGAAAACTGTGGACTTGAAAATGTAGAAATCCGTAGAAATATCTAGGGTAACAAAAGAAAATTATTTTTTTGTTCACCTTTGTAATTTGTTACTTTCAGGACATACACTGTAGTTTCTAAAGTTATGAAAAAAAGTCAGCCACAAATTGGTCTAACTTTGTCGTTTTTTTCTTTATTAAAACGCAATTTATTACAAATTTGCATTTATATAAGGACAATCATTGACAATCTATAATCCTAAAATAGCTATACAGATAAAACTAGAAATTATAATTTGTCAATGACCAAATGAATAAAAACATTAAATTTAATTAAATTAAATAGCTATGCAAAACTTTTTGTTATTCTCGGTGCTGTATTCGTATTCAAAAAATTCTCTTAGCTCTACAATTTTCAAAATTCTTGTGTATTACAAATTTTACTCGTTTCAATTACCAAGCATCATTGTCAACTATCAAAATGTATCATTCTCAATAAATTTAATCACAATCTTAATTGGTCAAACGAGCAATGATTTTATTAGAGAAGTATAATTAATATCAAAATCTTTCTCGCTCTATAAAAATTTATTTCGAACGAATTCCAAATAATTTTTTTTTCCTATATATTATTTCCTAAAATCAAATAAAGTTTGATTTTAACTAAAACTAATACTAATTGTCATTTGTTAAAGTTATTAGGTCAAGAGTATTTGCAAGAAAAATGCAATGAATCAGCAAAGCTATTTGTGGCAAATAAGGAATGCAATTCAAAATGAAGCTTAAAAAGAAATAGTAAATCCTCTCAAGTTGTTTATTTTGTTATGATGAAGACCTGCAAAATTCGAAATTCCTTTTGATAAAGCATTTAAAGAACTATAGGAATTTTTTATCGAAATTATTTAACATTTTTCTTTATTTTTTCGATTTAATTTTAAACATTATTCAATTTCGCTTCTAATAATGCAAAAAAAAAAAAACAAAAATAATAAAAAACAACAATGCTTGAATGGCTTCAATAGCTATCAGTTCCTATTTTGTTTGAAATGAAAAGCCAAAATCGAGTCAGAGGGTGGCAGCGAGGTTATATTATTGCTGCTTAATAAAGACAGTACACAACAATTTTGTAATTTCTATGTTTTCAATAAGCTGCGGCTATTTGTGCTCTTAGTTTTACAATTTTTAATCATCCATAGGGAAACTGGCAATTTAATTAGATTATTAGAGGACAAATGAGAATTAAATTAAATTCTGATAGTTGCATATAATGATATCGAAATAGTATAAACATTTTTAATCGTACGCGGCCTATACTTCGATAGTATCAGATAACAGGGAAATTCTTTTGTTTGAAAATACATATCAATTAATTCATGTGGAAAGGAATTATTGTTTTACTTTAGGGATTATTGAAAAAATTAAGATCAGCGATTTAGGGAAACATTTTAATGTAAATTTTATACTGTAAAAATGTGAATTAATTTGTTACTTGAAAATAATAAAAATAAAATATATTTTATTTTTAATATTTAACAATCAGAAATTATCATTTATTTTTTTATTTGCCAGTAAAAACATTTCGCTTTCTTAAAAAGTCATTAAAGAAATCAAAAAACATAAAAAAACCATATAAAAAACAAAAATTCTAACCAGACGTTTGTAGTTTTATCTTTGATCCATACTTATAGTCTTCTTCTTTTTACATTTAGCAAGTTGTGTGCGAATTATCTGATTTTACTTTTTTAAAAAGACCTTATTAGCTTGCCTGATTCAACTTTTACATATTATGTTTTTCTTATTTTACCACAATATAAAATTTATGTGTTAATTATATTCACAATAAGATACAATTATATTGGTGATACTTTTAGTTCCAAGAATGGACAAATGTTATAAGGGCTAACCATTGAATGCAATATACAGATGTAAGATAATTTTATAGTTGAAAATACAGAAGTTGATTAATAATATCTGAAAATTGTCACCTGCCAACAATCATTTAGAAATTACAATGGATAATATGTATTGTTTAACAATTTGTTTTTATAGCTATCGCTTGTTGTCAAAATGATAATAGTTAGTACAATTTTTGAATGTATGTATTTTCATTTAAATTACATAAGATCAAAATGTGATCACGACAATTTTCAAATTTCAATGAGTGATAAAAGTTATACAATAGAACAATATATAAATTATTGTAATAAAATTTGTAATGATCGAGTCATATTGGAATTGCCTGACACATATAAATATTTCTATCCAACGTTGTTACTGCGTTCAATGTAGTTAGCAGACCGACTTGACTTGAACTTTCACTTCTTTCAGAGGTTAATTGCCATATGAAATATATATTTTTTACTATGCTTTAAGCACTTTTTTACAAAGATCGACTCATAATCATCAACTGGTTGCCATACACTAATAAAGAAGTCATGGAAATTTAAAGCGTAAAATTTTATTTTCGCTAGTGTTTGCTATATTTCCAAAGAGGATCCTAGACCTGAAATTATCTTGCATCCTTACAATTCAAAAGTCTTCACACATTTTATTTTAAAGATCCATTCGGTCACTTATGCAATAATTTCTTTTTTATCGTTGTTGATTATTGTTTTAGTCTATTTAAGGAAAAAAATTGACCATAAAACTAATATTGAACAATAATAAAAAAAAAAATTAGTGCACGAATAGCTAATGATCAAGCCTTGATTTTTTCTTTTCCTATGATCTTTAATAGCTTACACCTTCATTTTTATTTTAATGAATTTTATTTTAGAAAAAAGAGAAAATTTCTTCGAAGAAAATGTAAAAACTTGTGAGTAAAAGACTCAACCTCAAACAACGAAACCAATTTTAGTACTAATTTTTCATATGTACGAAAATATCATGGTTTATTATGTATGCCAATCCTAAGTAATGAAGACCTAATAACTCATAACTATGCGTGAACTTTTTAACTCGTAAAAGCATTTTGCCAAGAAAAATTGCACTTATATGATTTACCGAATTTTATGAGGCAATCAACTTAACTTTTTAATGGAAATTATGACAAGATTGAAGGATAGGAATGGTTGGATCATAGCTTTAGTCTTTTGAAAATAAAAATTATTATTTATTTATTTTTATTTTATTTTTGAAGATCTTCATAGGATCATATACAGTGTACCTTGGGAAAAATAATAAATTCAATCAGTTGGAACAAATCGCTTAATATTTATTGGAAGTAATTACATTTAGTAATTTTTATTACTTTTTACAATTTACTAAGCCAGTAATACCAACCTTTTGCCTTCAGGCACTTTGAGTTTATAAAATTACCTTTACAAAACCATTGTAGAGACAACATTGATGTAATATTGTTATCGCCCTTAGGCCCCGTTTATAAACTGTCGGATAAATTAAACTATCGAAGACGCTAGTTTTATGGTGATTGAATTTGGAAGCTAGAATTGGAAGTTTTTGTTCGTCCTAGAGGCAAAAGTGATATTATAAAAGTGTTATGATATTCAAGAAATTTATATTTTAGTGGGGATACCGTGCATAATTGATTGACAAGGTTGAGTATTCAAGAGTTTTTCAAATTATTTGCAGTCCTTTAAATGGTATTTAATACTTAATTATCTGTTCCATTGAATACTTCAGGCTTTTTTAGTGTCTTTTGTTAAAAATTCTTTTCTTTTGCACATATTATTGTTCGTATTATAATAAATAGTTTCGATCCTCGTTTATTTTGCTGCCTACTTAACTTTTTTGTTATTATTTTATTAAAATTGATTGATTTTATTGAAACCAACTTTTTATTTTGTCATTTTTTTCTCTTTAATTTTGTTGAATAGTAGCAAAAATCTAAAAATTTAATTTAAGGATACTATAAGAAATTTACAATTTCCATAAATGGTTAGCAAGATAAAACCGATATAGAAACTCAACAAAAATAATTTGGCTTTTAGCCACAATAAATTTATTTTTATTGCGACAATGATGTTCAAATATAAAACGTTTAAATTCAATATATAAGTACTATGCATAAAAATGGCTGATCACTTTGACATCCAATGGTAATTGTAATTATTTAGCGCAACACGGGATAATTTCAGAATTCTCTGATCGGTATTTTGGATGGTCTTAAATCGTTTGATGTGACAATCAAGTTAATGTCATCCTGAAAAATTCTCAAATACTATTTTATCTGTATTTTATTTATGTTAATTTTATTTTCTTTGATAAAATACCAATCTGATAGTTAGTAAAGATTGTATTTTAATCAAGAAATTAAATTAATTTTAGTTTATTTCTTCTGATATATTTATCTAGTTTTTTTTTATATGATTTTGTGAATAAAAATTTGGTTTGAATTAGAGAATACAAAATAGAAAACCTGGAATTTTTATGGTTGCTGTAACAAGAAAGTGTTTTTGGTTCAAATAAACCAATATATTTTCTTTAGTTAGTTTGAGAAAACAATTAATAATTGCCATTCAAAACATTGGAATTAGAAGTTTACAATTATTATCAAAGTTTAATCTTTTTTCTTTCAGAGCAATAAATTTTTCATCTTGCAAGGAAATTTTTGACCAATACTAGGCACTACTTACAAGCACTGACTCTATTAATCTGTTGGGGAATAGTAACCCAAAATATTTGGTCGGGAATAAATTTGTAGATGCAATAAAAAAGAAAAAAGTTTTTCTACAAAAATGCTAACTACTTCTGGAAATGATGACACTAAATTCCGGCCACAAGTTTTAAAAAGTGTGCTAGACATAGTAAAAACTTGTTCAAATCATTTATTTCTATAATTCTTTAAATAATTATGAACTCCTTTATGTATATGCCTGCCATATTAGATCTGCTATTTTAGAATTGTCCATGACATTTTGGATCATTATTAAGTAGAATATGCTGTGCTATATATTCTCAAAGCTTTCCGTCAGCATTCGTCTATTAAATCAATAAAACTTAACCTAAAATTTTACCTTACGAGTGATTTTATCTACTAAGGAAAAAGTTTTCTCAGATAATGTTCTCTAAAATTTTGATCTTTATAATGCTCGTCGTGCAAGAACTTAAAAAGGATTCTACGTCTGTTGCAACATCGAATTTGAATATTAACTTTAGGCGAATTGTTTACACTTTAACTCATAATTAAAGTATTGTTTAAAAGGTAATAGAAAATAATTGAAAATCAAACTTTTATTTATTTCAACCAAGATATACCTTCATATATCCTGTTGTTATATAATGAATTTAGTTAACAGGAGCTATAGCTTGTGTATTAAACATGCCTAATATTTACATTTTCCGATATATATTCTTGAAGTATAACTTGTTTATTTTAGCAACTATAGAATTTTCTTATTGTTATAAAGTCATCTTCAAGAATCAGGTATGACCTTATCGTGTGGCAGCAGTAGGCACTCGACAATACTTCTTTTTCAATAGGAAATAAGAGGTTTCCTACATTATTAGTACTTGGATCGTGCACAAAGATATCTTCAATTTTCTGTACGATTTGTAGTACAGTCTCTTGTCCATTGCTTATCTTTCTTCTTTAAAACCAAGACTAGCCGGCTAATGTACCTTCGTTCAATTTTATTGTTTCGCCGCCAAGAATAAGATCACTTGTATATATACAGGCAACAAGTCTCTTCTGATTATTTCGTTTACCTTCTTAATTGTGTGTTGCTTCCATGTTGACTCTAAGGTTTGTTTATTTTTGTATTTTTTTATTTTTGATTTTCTTTCATTTTATTGTTGTTTAAATTTCCTATTCTTGACTACAATTTCCCAGCCATGTCCATTATTATTTCAGCCTCTTTAATGCGATTTATTGAGGTCTTATGAAGGGAAATTTATTTTAATAGTTTTAATGAAATCCATAAATATTGGAAGTCTTTGAATCAAGTCTTAAAAAGCTTCAATTGTGGGAGTATAAATATTTATATAGAGCATTTGTACGAGCATAATGAAGGTTTCTGAATGTTAAAGAATTGACAATCATTGCTGTATTTTTTAGCAGATACCTAACATTCAATTAGCTCTCGAAGTTAGCTGAATTAGTTAAAAACAAGACTGAGATATATTATCCGCAATTTAATTCAGGAAATTTGTTGATGAAGTCTTCTGATAAAATTCATTTGAGATTTTTTTTTCGGAAACTATATTTGATTTACTTAATTTTCTAAAAGGCTATGACAAATCAATTGCAACTTCCAAAAGGAATGTATTGAAATAAAGACGCATTCTTTTGTATTTGTTACATTCTCCTCTGTCTTTGATTTACATAGTTTTTTGTGTACTTTATCTTTTATATTAAGTGTGATAATCAGATATTTATTATAATGACCAAAGCTTATGTCAGCAATTAAATACGAAACTGAAATTTATTGAAAACAAACTTGAGAGACATAAAAGTAGCAAAACCGGAATATCAAATAGCCGCCCTGGGTGCTTTAAATATTACTCCAAGATCCCTATACGATAATACAGACAGATAAAGAAGGAAGAGGGACTACAAACTTATAAACTTCAGGATATTTAAATTAAATTTTAATTTATAATCCTTTCAAGCGCTTAATATGAAACTTGACAGGATTTCATCGAATAACTTATTTTTAAGCATGAGTTTTAAATTTTATAGTTGGTAAAAGAATAATCCAAAAAGAGCAAACTACAAAAGAATATCCTCAGTTTAATTTCTTCGATTTATGTGTCACTAAGCAAGACATAATTATATCATGGAATCATTGCAAGGGTATTAGGTTTCGAGCTTATCAAAAATGATGATCTCTAGTGAAATTATTTAGCACCTCATTTTCAATTTAGTTTTCTGTCTTATAGGTCGTTAGACTGAAGACAGTTTATAAAAATTTAAAACCGCATCTTTAGTTGTCTGAATGTTGTGGGCGTAATTTCAGATTATGAATGAAAGTTGTTTCTCTGAGGATATCAAATAACCATGAATGGATGAAGTATCAAAACAGCTAATTAATTGTGTATTTTTGAATTTTAAATAAATGATTGTTGTGAATATTTTTATATGTTTAATCGTAGGCAAAAATTTTGTAAAATTTTTTTTCTTTCAACAAAATTTATTACATGGGAAAAGAAAAGTTTTAGACTTATTGCTATTTGATTGTAGCAGGCTATCGCCAAAGAGAAAAAATCTTTTAAAAAGTAATTAAAACTTATAAGTAAGACACACATACCCCTTAAATCACATTTACTTAATGTTCATTAGACATTTTCGGATTATTACAAATTTTCACACACATTTCAAATATTAACTTAAGGGAGTATTCTGGTCTAGAAATTAGAAAAAAATCAATTTCTTTTTAAAGCATAAGCCTTTAAGAAAACGCTCCCAAAACGATTTTTCAAAATTCAAATTATTTTTTAAGATATAGCCGTTTTAGTGATGTATTTCTCATATTGCGCCTAACTTTATCCGAAACTTTGAAAGCGTTTTTCTCGAAAATACTTTTTCCGAAGCGTTTGCCATGATTCCTCAAGTTCCACTGAACCGATTCACTTGAAAGTTGGTAATAGTCTTTTCTATACATTTCCCTCTTGCAGGAACTAGAATTATAAAAAAATGTTAATTTTAACTATTTTAAAAAAATTCGGAAACGTTGAAAAAGTGGTAAAAACCACGTCTCTTGACTTCAAATACCCACAACTTCGCGAAAATAATTTTTTTTTCAATTATCCTAGTTTCTGCCATAGCGGTACTCCTCTAGATAAATTATTCACTTTTTTATTTACTTCAGATTATTCAGAAGGCTCTAATCGTGGCGACCATCGAGCACCATTCTTTTTACACCACTCCCCCACGCGCCACCCCTTCATCAGCCCGTAACTTTTTGGATTTTGGATTTTTTCAATTTTTTTACTTTTTTTTTATATTGTTTAGGATTCATTAAATACTATACAAAAAAACGACTACTAGAAATATTGTTTTTTTTATTGCTCCTCAGAAAGTACCTAAAATTCATGTCTCTAGACCAGAATAGCCCCTTAAAGCGACTTTCAGTATACATTTGGACGACTTTACATAACAAGCAACTTTTCCCATTTGTATGGGATAAACTCACACTTGTAGCGCAAAATAAATATAATCAGTAAGTCGTATTACTCGGACTAAAAATAATAATTATGCTGATAATATAAATAAACAAGTCATCGAGACAGTAGCGTATCTAGGCAGGGGCGGTAGGGGTGGCATTTTTTTATACTTTTGCAATACGAAATACAAAGAGAAATGTTTTAACAATTGGATAGAGTTGTCCAGGAAATTAAAGTGGGGTTTAAACATTTACGTGTTCTAGCAGCGAAATATTCCTGCATCTACCAGCTAATCTATTAAACGAAAGTTCTAGTTCATAATTTTGTTGATATTGATGAAGAACAGTTTTATATGGAAAGGAAAAGGTTTCAAAACTTTATGTCTGTACCTGCTCTACAACAACAATATAACCGTTTGAAAAACGAGCAAGGGCGTCTTGAACTTTTAATATTCATTCAACAATATAGATTGGAAAACTCTGGTCCAAACATAGTAATAGTGTTAAGGATTTTTTAACAATACGCATCAGTGTCGTTAGCTGTGAACGGAGCTTTTCGAAATAAAAGCTAATTAAATATTATCTTCGCTCGACAATGATTAATTGCCAATTGTGAAACCTAGCGATACTTTCTATAGAAAAGAAACTGACAGATAATAGCAATTTTGACAATGGCATTGAAGACTTCTTGAATAAAAATGCGAGAAAAATAAATATATAAACACGCATAGATTTCATAATTATGTGTTATTTGTTAAAACAAAGAAATAGTATTTTTTATTTATTTATGTTCATTAAATATTTAGAACCCTATTTTGATTTTTGCTGAATTCGGAGGGGCGACAAAATTGGAGAACGCCCCAGGTGGCAAAAGCTGTAGTTACGCCACTGCATCGAGATATCTAATTAGTACGTATACAGCAAACTATTAAGAACTGTCAAAAATTTATGAAAATTATTTACTGCTAAATTGATTAAACTTGTACACAAATTATCCCGAAAGTAATATTCCTATTTGTATGCCCTTCTGTTTTGCTTAAAGTATGTCTTATTCATTATTATTATTCTTGATTTTAACTTTGTATCATTTAAACTTTATTTGTTCATTTAATTTGTTTTGGGCCGATAATATATTAAACTTTTTCACAATTTTATTTTTTTATTTCATTTATTTGTGAGTCGACTTCCTTTAGGGTTACAAATAATTGCTTTTTTATGAAAAATACTTACGTGAAATTTAATATGTAATAATTTAACTTAATCCTAGGATTATTTTTTAAAAAATTGTTTTATAAAACCCCAAATAAATCAAAAAAACTACTTTCTATACTTACATTTTTAAATTGATAAAAAAAAAAACTCATTAAGTATAAAACTCATCCAGTATATCGCTTCAAATGTTATTGATCTCTTGTTCCCTTGATTCCAATGCAAGTAAAACGTAAAAGAATTTACCAGATGTTGTGAATGATGGTGATAAGGGAAAGGTCATTTAAAGTTAAAGGGGATACAAGTCACACTACCAACATTTGCCAAATTTTATTCGAAATAAACGATATATATATATATATATATATATATATATATATATATATATATATATATATATATAGTTAAGCGTTGTGGTATTCCAAAGTGTGGGTGTCCTGAAATGTTGTTGTCTCTAACTCATGTATTTCTTCCTGATACAATTCTATTTAGAAGTCAGCAAAATTTCTTTTGAGTTTCACTTGAACATTTCTAAAGGCTTATATGGGCTTACGAAAAATCGATTTACCAATTCATTGGGGCATTTTTACTTTAAGATGCCATTCGAGACACTATTAGAAGTTGTCTAGCAAAATCTTATGTTTACTTTTGTTAGGAATTTCAAGAATTACACAAATCTGTTTTTAAACTTGCCTTTCAAGGTGGTTAGTTAAGGAAAATTACATTGATGTTAACCAAAAATTGATTGATGTACTTATCTGTGAAAAATTAAAATTATTTGTTTTTTTTTGTGTTTCTTGTTTTTTTATTAATTATAAAAAATTTGAACAAAATAAAATCACTTTTTCTATCAATCAACGGAAGCAACCATATAAAAATATCAAATTTCATTTAAATATATATATTCAAACAATGAATTGCTTATGAAAATTAGGGACAATACACTTTAGAGACAAATTTGTCCCCCGAAATCCTGTGGTGACAATAAATGATGAAATTGAAAACTAATATTTGTTAAAGCAAAGCAATTCATTTTACTTAAATACAGCTGATGCGCATATGTCCCTCATAATCATTATGATTGAAAAGATCAAAGGATAACAACAACCATCCTTTAGAATTATGCTTTGCAGGATAAAAAAAAAAAACAAAACTATAACGAAAAATTTGTCTCTGAGACCTACATATGAAATTTATACCTCAAGTTGTCATCGCATGACTGAATTACCTTAAAGAAGGCTCTCGCATTTTAAGAAAAATAGTTGTCAAACGTCCGAACAATGATATGTTTGATATTTTAAAGGATGAATACAATGGCCAAGGACATCAAAGAAATGGATCTATCATAGACATTGCAAAATAAAAAAATACAATGAAAAGAATTATCCGCTCTTGATTTTACATTGAAGATATACTTAAATAATTAAAAACAGGGATCAGTATAAAAATTTGTCACAGTCTGAAGGATGTGTATTATCCTTGAGCATATTAAAGATCATTTAGATCAGGACTCTTTTTAAAATTAGTTTTCAGTTAATTTAATTAATGTTTGATTCTGTTCATGTTGTAACTGTTGTATGTATCCATAGATATTTAAATTTAAAAATAACTTTTAAGGGTTGCTGACACTCTTATCGGTTTCCGGCTTAAAATTTATGATACTCAAATATATTCTAACCTGTAGGCAATGAACAATTATTATTATTCTCTTGGGATGATTATTGTGCGGGCAGATGTAACTCGATTATAATCAACAAAAATAAAGACCTCAGGCTAGACTTGTGTGCTATCAATTAGATCCTTTTTAAAAAAAGGGTTACTGTATTCGATTAGAAACAAATACATTTTAGCTGCCACCTGCATTTTTTGAAAAATGTATTATTTTGTGTTTCTTTATGAAAATATAGAAATATATAATTTATGATTAAAAACAAAAGTATGACCATAATTAATGGCAATAAATTTTTTATTTAAAGAAAAAACCATGGAAAAACAATCAAACAATCCGTTTAGCTCAAAATATTAACGAAGACGTGGAGGAATATTTTTTCTTTTGAGTTTGAATGATTTATTTATTAAGAAATTCAATTTTCGACAAAATTTAATGATTTTGCCTACAAAGATTTCTTTACTTTTAAACACTACAATCTGATTGATTCCTTATTCAAACATGGTCATGAAACTTTTGTATTAACGATATCGATTTGAAAAACTATAAAATATAATTAAATGTTTCTGTTTAGAAAATTTTATTCTAAAAGAATAAAAGATATGCAGCTACATTACTATAAGCTAAATGCAAATAAATCTAACCAAAAATATGTTTCCTTGAATTTAATTTAAATATTTCGTCCAAATAAAATGACAATGATACCCTCACCTCACTTTTTCTGTTCAAAATGAAATTGACACTTTTACTAGCTACTTTGGAAAGTATTCTGGCACACGTTAAAACAAAAATTTTAATTTCCGCTATTTAACCCTCATTATACAAGAGACAAATCCTCAACTCTCAATAGAGATGGCAGCATCTTTTTGGACCAGACAAAATGTATATATACTGTAAATACATATATATATATACATATATATATATATGTCATGTTTCAAAGTATCTTTTTCGACCCTTGAATTCAAGGAAAACGAGCAACAGACAGACTGGCAGAAAAATGTGAGGGTGTACTTATTAATTTTCTCGAGGGTTTCAATATAATCACATGACCTCAATGAAAAAAAAAAACTTTTGAATTTATTATTGCTAAATATTAGGCCTATTAACTTTCACATAGTCGAATTATGTCCATTTATTTTACTGTTACACTAAAGTTTAAATAAAGTTAAAATAAAATAGAAAATTATCTCTGCTACCCGAAATGGTTTACGAAAAAAATCAAACTTAGATAATAAATATTGAAATTGAAGACTATAATTTTCATTTATTTAAAAGGTGTTTAGTTAAAAAACAACAAAAACTAAGAACGATCGGAAATATATTGATACCAATTATATGGTTAAAATTGTGACAGAAGTAGCTTTCTCGAATTACACCCTTAAAAAACGGTCCATTAACTATTATAAGTGGGCTTCATCAACAAATTTCATTCAAAATGATATATTCCGAAGTCACTTTGTTTTCTTTCTTTTTGGTTGTTGTTGTTGTTGTCATATAAAAAAATAATTTCGCCTAATAACTTGCTAGCGTATACCATATGTTTGCATGTAGGCAATTTGACATTGCATTACCAGGGGATTGACAATATTCGAGTTTAGTAAATAAATACAATTTCTAGGGTTTTTTTCTTTTATATTTTTATTATCAATTTCTCATAATCGTTTTGAATGCTACCAATGTCCTTAAATTGTCATTTATTTGGGCAACAAATTAGACCACACATGACTGGACTTAATGAAAGAACATAGTCAAAGGTTTTGATATAGAGCAGAAAAAATTGTTCAGAAACCCTTCGAAAAAAAGGGACATAAATTTTTCATACTTATGTCCCTTATGACAAATGTTACATATTTGATGACAATGTTTTAGATTCTGTTTTATTTTATTTATTTTTTTTTTTATTATTTTAATACGTCATATTATTTGTATTTTGGCTTGAGGTTAAAAGAAAAAAATTTTTAGAATAAAAATAAACCTGAAACCAAAGAAGAATTCCACATTTTTAACTAATATTGTGTTTACCTTTTTGAATTTTGCTTTTTATTAAGTTGTAGAATATTATTTGGTTTTAGTTCTTTTTTTATGTAAACATTTTCAAATTCAATAAATATCCTGAATTGAGCAAGTCTTAGTTTAGTTGACATTAGAAATTAAGAGAACCAATCTTCTTAATAAATTCTTAAAAATTTTTACAGTAAAAAGAGTGCAAGCTATTTTTGTCTTTAGTTTGGAGAATATTCCTATGAAAAATCAGTAGAGAGCTATCAACAATTGATAACAATTGACAACCCGCTAAAACTTACTGAGATTACTGTCAAAGCGAAATGTTTTGGTAGAAGTAATAAAATAATAACTTTATTAAGTTTAAACAAAGTGGCAAAGGCAGATTTTGAAAAATTTTGCACTATTTCATTCCATTTCAGTGGTTATGATAAAAATAGGAATTGACACAGTGAAAATTAACACTTTGAATTTTTTTCTAACATAACTGTTGAATCAGTCAATTTTGTTACAAAAGGGAACCAAAATTTACCATCTGATTGGTTTCTGCCGCAAAAGCTTTTCGAAAAATTCTTACATGAATTTTTCATTGAAAATTGCTCCGTGAGGAAACTTTTTGATTTTAAATTTTACTTAATATGCATTTAATATACCAGAATTGCATTTTAGTCAGACACTTACATACTTTCCTGAATGGTTTTATAAAAGAATTTGTAAAAATGGTCTTCTTCACATACATTCTTTTAGTTTAATCGCTAACAATCAAAATTAACGTGAGAAGCAGGGTTTTGTTTTGTATAAAAATTCTAGATTGCCTTTTTATATATTACTTTTTAGATATTTAATAATAGTTTATGAAATTATGTTACAAATATCTTTTACTGTAGAAGAAAAACTTCTTTTCCTAGCATTTGCAAAATATCTAGTAGTGTAGTTCATTGTTTTAGCAAAATGAGCAATACTGATTTCAAAAAATTCACAAAAAAATTGTAAGTTCATGAAATTAGAGTGGCTTACAATAATTAGAAGCTGTCCCAAAAATATGACTACTACTTTTATGAACATTTTTGAATAATATTTGCCTTTATCTTATTCCTTTATATTATTTGTTTTTTTAATAAGTTCTATTTGACACTTAAATGGGTTTATTTATAGAGAGAAAATATTTGTTTTCCGTGTACGTCCTTACAATATATTCAAAAGAGAGACTTTGATATTACAATCTAAGTGATTAAACTTTCTTTCCTAAGGTTTCTCTTTCCTAAAGTTTCTCTTTAAAAAAATAATACATTATAAATGCTATTTGGGATCTTAAGGACTATTTAAAGAAACGTTTTTACTCACTCAGAACTCATTTACATGTTAGCTAAAGAAAGAGTGATTAAAAATCAATCAACTATAATTCTTCATTTCATCATATCCTTGTATGGGAATAGAACTTTTAGATGACATAATTCTTATAAATACTTTGGATCGTACTTTATATAATTTCAGAAGCAAACAGAAAAAATTTCATATTTTCAAATAATTTAATAGAAAAAAAAATGGTTCTCGCTGCAAATTTTAAACTAAAAATCAGAGAAGATAACGAAAAATTGTTTTAATTCCTTCAATTAAGAAAATATTTATCAAAATGAATGCAAAATAACGAAAAAGTTGCTATTTGTGTTATAAGCTTTGAAGTAAAAAAATATTTGTGGGTTTAGAAATATTTAGAAAGTCCATATTAATAAACTATTGTAATTTCAGGGAGCAAAATCAAAACTTTGGAGAGACAAAGTCTAAGGCATCTTAGATATAAAATTTTTAATTAGCTTTAGAGTAAGCTGAGATATTTTCAATATTTGGGAATTTCGATTCAATAAAAACAAACACTCTAAGGCCAGAAATTTCGCAGTTTTCTCCTGTAGGATTCTTTTACAAATTTTCACACATTTTTTCCACCACTGCCATGAAGGCTTGAGGAGAACTTCATAATTGTGTTTAAATTAGAGTTCTATCTCGATATTATGGTGTAATTATTCGCTACCACATCAAATTAACATTATCCAATTTATAGTTAGCAAAGCACAACAATTACAAATTTATGCATTTTATTATAATTTCTACATTTTTCGGCAATCATTGCTAATTTTAAGTATCTTAGAAGATTAAATGATTTCCGCATTTGGCAAGAATATAAATTAAGTATTCGTCAAACTCATAAATTATTTACAAGAAATTTGAAATATTTTAATGTGGTAAATATAGCCGTACCGCCACACAGTTAATTATCCATTTAGATTATTGCAGTATATATCCTTAAATCTTATTAAAAGCAAACTCGAAACTATTTTTACTTAGCATCTTCTGAATTCAAAAGGCTCAAAGAGTTTATCTAAATATTATTTTTAAATGACTATCATAATTAATCTTTAACATGGTTTTAAATTCAAAAAAAGTAGAAAACAAGTAATTAATTAAAACAAACACTTAATCTTTTTCTTTTAGAAACCCTTAAAAACATAAAATTCAAAATGGCTGTGGTTCTAGTCCTATTTATATTTGAAACTAAAAAACTTCATCTTTATTGGATATTAATATAACCCCATCCTTAAAAAACTGTATATTAAACACATTAAATCTCATTTGTTGTTTTGATATGCCACAAGGACAGAATGCTTCCGATTCATTGTCATCCCTACATGAACAAAAAAAAAAACAAAAATCTGAATAATCATAATTCCCAATTATATCCAAATGGATGAATTTTAATAACAAAGAATGACGTAGTTCAACCCTATAACTTCCATTTTGAATTTACCAACCCCTCTAATATCGCTCAATAATATTGAGTGACATTAGCGAACATTGTTGATGATCTTGTGAACTCGATGTATACTTGTGAAAATAATTTTCAACTTAAAAGTTTTAATATTTATTTAGGATTTTTATCTACCTAGGGTTGTATTGTCCTCGGATCTGTAATTTTTTTAAGGCTATACACATTTTAGCAATGTGCCTCTAAAATTATGTTTTTTGTTAGGATTACAAGGAGATGACTGCACCGGTTTGATTTGTGCGACAGGATTAAGTCAGTCATCTGTGAAGTATTTGGTGCATGCGCAGTTTTCTATAATCATGATTTTTATTTTTATAAGAGGGATTCCAGGTGATATTTATTAAGTTTGACGTGAAATTTTTGCAAATAATTTTGCCAATTAAACGAATTTTTGGAAAAATAAACTTTATTTTTCTTTGATTTCCAGAGATTTGATTGAAAAAGTAATCGAAATTACATTTAATTGGGTTAAGGTTTCTAACGGAAATCATTTTCTATGTCTATATCTTTCTATGTCAAAAATCACAAAATTATGCGATTTTGCAATCATTGAAAATTTATGAAAATTACTTGACTACCGTCAAGGTAGCTTCGGTTAGCAGAATGAAATCAGGATATAATAAATAATCAAAATGTTCAGTATGTCTTTTACCTGTTCTTTTAGGATCTTCACTTTAAATAATACTCATCTGAGTATATCATATATCTATATAAACCTGTGATTATGTTCTTAAAAGTTTACAGGACATGAAATTATTTACCGACGGTGTAATAAAAAATATAGTTTCATTCAAACAAGGATTATATACTAATGAGATCTAAGAAAAACTACAAAAATTAGGTTAGTTGTAGCAGTGAAAATTAGTTACTTTACAATTAAGCTGAATTTGTAAATTCGGTAGGCCTGATAAACGCACGGCCCACGGTCACCTATTGGCATTATAAGCGATTTTTTTAAATATCTATTGAAACTGTTTTTCTTCTCTTTGTATTATGAATTACGAAATAAATATAAATATAGAACTAGGAAAATAACTTTTTAAAAGAATGTTTGAGCCCTTCGTGTGGCTACACATCATTATAATGGCCCGTGGAAAAATGAGGTTTGATCAGACCTGTTCTTAGCCGCTCAAATATAGGAAAAGCTACCATCGGAAAAATTTATCTAAATCTTTTAAAAATATTAATGGATTAAGTTTTTTGTTCCTTACAACAATATTTAAATTTAAAAAAATTTCTTAAATTATTTCAAATGAATCACGTGCAATATTTTTTTTTTCATTTTCCTAGTTATTTTTTGTTGTTGTACTATTGGAGACTTTCTAGTAAATTTTTATAGGAGAATAAAAATATTTTGTGTAGTTTTAGCCGGTAATGTGATTATCACTGACCAAAAATAAGAATTCTTAATTTACAAATACATATACCAGCCCGCAAGGTTTTAATGATATCAAAATAACTTAAATTCCATAGTCTTAAAGTTTAAATCAATTTTGCGTTTTATTAGAAAAATCAAGGTTTCTTGTGCTATTGAAATAATTGAAGCAATTGTTTAGCTTCTTTCATTTTGAATCTAGTTTGCCTCTAATTATATCATATTTTATGCATGACTAATATATTTTATTTTTTTTCAATCAATGATTTTTTAAGGTTTATAGATTTGGAATGATCAAAATTAAAGTTATGCAAAAAACTTGATGGTAAACAATAGCATCTTGTTTGTAAATTTACACCGCAAGACTTTGAGAAAATATTTAAATGCTGCATTCAAAACCAATCAAAATGCAAATCAATAAAAATATTTGAACTTAATACCTACAGGACTTAAAGAAAAAAATGCGTGTAGTCAGGAGTAATGAAATTTCGAAGCTTTAGTGTTTAGTGTTAACTTAATTAAATTCATAAAAGTTTTATTTTACTGCTTTATCTTCTTGAATCTGTAATTTTGCATCTTTGCCAGTTAAATTTGTTTTTTGAATAGCAATCCAAATATTAGAAATGCAATTATTAAATTGCCCTAATATCATTTCAAGCATCACTCAATACTAATTATTATATTTCTTTTTAATTATTATTCCAAACCTCCCACCCTCCCTCTAGTCTGAAATCTTTGTGATTTATTTACACGCAATAAATTTTAGCTTTTTTCTGTTTTCTACCATAAAATTCAATTGAAAACACACCTTTGCAGCGGATTGATGTAATAATTTTTATTCTTTTTCTTTGTTCTCACCTTGAATTTATATATTAAACTCATTTAAGAAACGACCAACATTGAAAGCAGAACCAAAAGAGGGGTATACAATGAATTTTTTCATCTTTTAATTTACTAAATATGCTCCGCCTTTTGAATAAAAATTCCCTTCAAAGCAAAAATATAATCAAACTTTTAATCAAAGTCAAATATTTTCTATCTCTGTTATACAAACGTCATATAAGGCTTCATTTTTATAAAAATGAATTATTAGGAGTGAATGTAAATCAACTAAATATGAAAGAAGGGGACAACAACACCTTTTTTTTTTGGTATTCAAAAATTATATTTGCTCCGCCTAACCTTGTCATAAAAGTGATGACAGAACTTGAGAGTACCAAAAACCTGCTGCTAGCCAAAACTAACACAAACGCAAATCAACACAATAATCTGAAGTATATATAAAAGTGCTTTCATGAAAAAACTCTTATAATTACCTACTCTTATACACAAAGTCATGGATTTTCGAAAAGCTCCCAGTTATGTTATGGTATATGTGATTATTGGATATGGGGGTATACAAGTTTTCCTAAAAAGTGAAACAAAATAAAAAATTTCGCTCTCGTTGTAAGGAAGTGCTTGCGCGCGCTGTGCACAGAGCACACATAGCTGGGCAATTATCCACCTCCTGCCCGAGCGCTCTAAAAGCATCTCAGATGCATCCTTCGAACTGAATTTTTCACATGGTACTACTGTGATCGGACCACTGAGTGAATTTCTGTTCCAGAAAAAGGAGTTAAGCTCTAAATACATTTCATTTTTATTTATTTGGTCTTTTTTGAAATTAAAATTTATTTTTATTGCATTTATTTTTTTGATTTTCGGTTGTTTTTTTTTTTTGCTGTTCGTTTGGATATTTGGCTTGATTAGCCGTCTCGGGATATATTCTTAATCGAAATAACAAAACGAAAAAAACGTATTCTCGGAATTCAATGATATAGTCGGAGCTGTTTATAGAAGCGTCGGAACTTTTTTAAATCGAAGCTAAATGGCGCGTAAGAATTTCTTTTCAATGTTTTAAATGAACGGCTGTGATGTGTGCACCCTTGTTTTAAATGGTGAAATTTATTTTTAATGGCATTTAATGCATTTCTTTTGTGACTTATTAAAGTGAAAAACTAAGACAGTGAATTTTGAAAAGAATAAAAAAACAAAACAAAACACAATAAAACTGAAATAAATCGAAAAATTGTGGGAAAATTAAAGTTAAGAAAGAAGAAAGTTAAAAAATTTGGTATTGGAATTTTCTTTTACCGAAACGAAATTTGGCGAATGTTTTCTTTTAATGAGGTTTGAATTTGATTTATAAAATTCATGTCGTAAATTTGAATTAAATTTTAAATTAATGCCGTCGGCTTATCAGTAAAAATTTCTACTAATTATTATTATTATTTTTTTAAAAAATAAATTTCAATAATCTTATTAAAAAGTTTACAATCACTTTTACTTAGGATATCTAAAAAGAATAAAAATGGTTTAATTTTGACAAAGCAAATTGTATTTCTCTATTAAGATCTTTATCTACAATAATCAGCGAAAAGTTCATGTGAAAAAGTTTTTTTATAAAATTAAAAATCATTCCTGTAATTGCAAAAGAAATTATCTGATTCATGAGACACGTGTTTGTATTTAGTTTAAAAAAATAATTGTTTTTTTTTTTTGGATGACATTTCAGCCTTAGTTCAACTAGTACTGTTTATTACTTTGTCTAATAAGTGGCATAATCTTTTTCTCCCACACAAGACCATATTTAAAAGTCGATTTTCTGGTATTACATTTTTAGTGGTATCCAAGCAGGAGAGGAGTAAGGGTTGTGATCCAAGAAAGAAAAGGGAAAAAGTTTTGAACGCCTTAGAAAGTTGACAACAAAAATCAAATCGCCTCCCTCATCCTCTCATCACATAAATCTATCCACCCTACTTTACCCTAACTAACTAGTATCATTTCTAAAGGAATGCCTACTCTCCCAATTGGTATAAAATGCTTATATCATAAACTGAAATGTACTTAAGCTTAGCAAAACATCTAAAACACAATGAATAAACCTTTCCCTACAAGTTGACGTGATTTCTTAGAAAATTACCCAAAAAGGAGAGCTCTATAAGCTAAAATTTGAAATTATCAACTTTCATAATTTTATTACGATTTTTGCAACCTTTTTAGAATCATTTTATTGCCAGTAAAAGTAAGAAAATTCTTTGTATCAGATTGCAATTAAAAAGATGGTAAACATTTGCTATCTAAGTAGATACACAGTATAGATAACAGAAAAAAAGAATTAAAGCAAAAATGAATAATTGGATACATAATTCTGTATGACAGTGGGCTCCCTACAGCTGATTTAATTAGGTGCCATTTAATGCTTTAACATAAAAAGTTTCTTTTTATAGTTTTTAACCACTGCTACTAGTGATACTCCACTCACTACTCTAGCTAGTTACCTTAAAACCTTTTTAAATCAAATCATAAAAGCTTAGGATATCTCTAAAACTCCATTTTACCTGAAACATATATAATATTTTACTCGTGAGAATCGACCACAAGCTTGGAAAACAAGTTCATCGTTAAAATCTGTCATCGACCATGTTGATTAAAATGAACAAAATGTCCGGAAGGAATAAATTATCAAAACTGTCAGGTTGTATGCAAAAGAGCAAGTTGGGGGCTGCAGTCTGAGCTGTGTTTAGCCTTTCGAAACAAAAACTTCATTTGACCAGGATATGCAAAGTTTGCTTAATTTTTGCTTTTTTTGTTTTTGTTTTGTTTGTTTTGCTTTGTTAGTAATAGTCTGCAGTTTGTTTTATATGTCTCCTATTCTACTCTCAATTAATTTTCAAAAATATATTTTCTTTTTTGCTGACATATATCTTTGTTGTTCTTTTTATTTGAAATTTTTCCTTTTTTTTTATTATCAAAAGTCTTAATCTTGAGTGAATCTGCCACCAGGCGAGAGCACCTTTTAGTAGTAGTTTAAAAAAGGAATTAACAAGAAATACAATTGGCAAACAATTTCGACTTTTTGCTACGATTCTGATAATAAAAACTTGTTTTGAGTTTAGATTTGCGTCCGAAAATTGTTTTATGTTATTAGTGGTAAGAATGTCATGTAAAATATTATCTTTGATTTGTTGATGTATCTATTTAGGCTTTTTTTAAACTAGAAAAAAATTTTTTGTAATGAATGGAATAAAATTATAAAAGAATTGGAGTATGATAATAAATTGTCTTAAAAAGATTTAAGTGGGCGCCTAAGTTTTAAAGGTAAATGAAGAAAGTACACTGGGAAGAGGTGAAGTTACATTTAAATTTTTTTAAAAAGTATGGAGGAAAATGAGAAAACAAATTACAAATAAATTTTTATATTAAAATGCTTCTAGGGTGGAGCTTTAGGTATTATTAAAAGATAAAATATCACTTGGCAATTTCTTAATGTTTCTAAATGTTAAATTGCTTAATCAATTTTGGTACTAAATCCAAAAATATTAAAATTTTATTTTTAAAATAATTAAATTTTTTTTGCCTTTTTTTTTTCCTTACACCATAAAAATCGAAATATTAGAAATGCAATTCAAGAGTCAATTAATATGATTAACCTTCAAAAATATTTTGCTGGAGCTCTTCTTTTCCTAAATTTATTAAAAAGGACAAAATGCCAATATAACCAAAATATACAATATTTTTTGTTCTGACTTTGTCAAATTTACCTTTCTTTGTATATTATTTTATTTTTCTAATAGTAATCACAGTTTATACATTATATTTTTAAGTATAAAAACATCTATCAAAATTAATATTTTAAGAAATACTCTAAAAAAATTTTATTTGTTCTAAAAAAAACTCGACAGCAGGGCTGGCGGAAACACAAAAAAAACAACAAAATAATATAAATAAAGTAAATATTTCTAAAATTAGAAACATTCGAGAGCATAGATTATGAAATATAAAAACACAAAATTAATTAGATTAACTTAGCTGAAAATGTCTTAACAGCGCGCGGGGTACACACCTTGTCAAAAAATAAATATTCAAAATTGGTAGTGTATCACACTTAATCGTGCAAATGTTTCAACATAAATAAAACGTTTAAACGCTCATAATCCATTTTGTTAGATGAAGGAGGGGCGGAGGGTAATTTATTAATTATAGTGTTCACAGTATCGTCAATTCTGATGGAAGTGTGTGCGTCACATTTTTAACCACCTCAAAGGTGGCCAAATGAATAAAATTACTCTTAATTTGTTTTTATTTTAGTATATACTTGATTACTGATGTTTTATAGAGTCTTGACATCTTCCATCCAGGGTCAGCGTCTTGGAATTAATTTTAAGATGTCGGCGTCGTCACCTCATATCAATCGTTGTTGATGACAGCCTACAAATTTGTAGTTTACCATATCAACGATTTGATATTATATTTTTACTCCTTTTTGTAGGAGTTTGTTGTTGTTTTTTTTTTAGATAAAGAATGATATCAAATTTGATTTTTTGCTTTGAATATTTCGGAAGCTTTTTTAATCAGCCTTCCTATTGGTTGATATCAATTTTTTTGTCAGTTGAAAAAACATTAAAACATATTAATTTGTCATGACTCTTGCATGTCAAATATTTTGTTATGTTTTTGGCAGCTGTTGTTTGAAACAAAAAAGTAAAAGCTAACATAAATATTAACAGGGAAAGTAGATATATTTTTGGATTTTATGTTTCGAAAAAATGCAGCAAGGTGTTAATTTTGAATAAAAAAATAATTTTATTTCTAATTTTATATGTTCAAATAAGGGAGGGATGTTTGCATCAAATTGCCGGAAGTTACTGAAATTTCAATTTAATCTATTTACTTAATTTATTGTATAGCTACTTAATTTTAATCCTGGAGAGATATTAGGTGTGTCTTATAAGAAATTCTTATCCCTTATGCCTTATGGACGACGACTTGAGAAATATAGCATTTTAGCTTAAATATAAAACAATCAAAGCTGCACACTTAGCTTACAGGGGATCCTATGGGGCATTATCATTATGACTTAGAGTGTGTGGGGGGGGGGGGGGGGGCTCGGCTGATGAACAATTGACAATGATGGGGTTGAGAGAACTGGTAGTGAGACAATATCAATGGTCTAATCAATGGGTCTAATACAAAAGACGACATTTTGTAAAATAAAAATAAACATATAACTTATAATATTCCCATGGCTTTTTTAAAAGTCACGGATCCTTATTTATATCTTTACACAATAGCAAAGACACGCACAAAAGGCAATGGACTGTTCCCGGAAGTTTCATTCCCACCTTCTTTTTGATTACAAGGGGCTAGTAGTAAAAAGAATAATGCACTTCTTCCTTTTTCTGTTGCCACTGGGAGAGAATGTAAATGTAAGTTTTAAGGAAATAGTAGCATTAAAATAGATTTTTTGGATTTACTTTCTTTTCTAGACGTTTTTACTGAGAAATTCAAAAGATCTAAGCCCGTAGTTTGTAATTCATATCCTCATTATCCTCAGACAATACAAAAGACACTTAGAGCTCTTTCCTTTTAAATCTCGGTCAGTTAGTAATCTTATATTCTTAAAAAATGTCAAAATCATAAAGCAAGAAATCTTTCATTTATTAAATTATAATTCATAAGTATTGATTTTATAAATTGTGTAATTTACGTTTTCTACTAAAAAATTTTTCAGACATTTTACATCTAAAAAAGGACTAACAAAATGTGCTCATTAATATCACAACGAAAAAGTTTGCATCCGACGCGTAAACAGCGAAATAATTTTAATAATAGCGGCATTAATAATAATAATGAAAGCGTAAAAAAACTTCTTCAAAAGGATACACTGGGAGTTACTGAAACATTGTCACATACACATGTTAAGCTTGAAGCTCTACAAAATACCAAAGTAGCAGTGGCACAATATTCAACAGCTGGAACACAAAATTTTAGTGATGAAGAAACTGAATCCCGAGATAGGTCATTTAAAACTTTATCCCCAGAAATCGATAGTAATAAGTTTTCATCTACAATCAATATAATTTCCAACAATGATCCTCCACGGCCATTAAATGAACCAAATTGTCTACAGCTATTACAAAAGCATGCCCAAGATTTTTTAGAATCTGCTTCACAAAGTATCTGCTCTAATAATTTCACTGAAAGTCTTCATCTTACATCAAATCAACTGCCATCGGAAAGGACAACAGATAATGATTTTAGATCGAAACATCGTTGCCGTTATTGTGGTAAAATATTAAGTTCTGATTCAGCTTTACAAATACATTTACGATCTCATACCGGAGAACGACCATTTATATGTAATCTTTGCGATAGTAAATTTACAACTAAGGGAAATTTAAAAGTGCATGCACAGAGGCATAGTCAAATCCTTCCGTACATTCCAATGAATTCATTTGCAATGTATCCTTATGAAAATCCAATACAATCAGAGACATTCCAAAATCAAAATATGTCTGTATTTAATCAGGCTGCACCAGTAATTGATATTAGTGATGATCAGGAAATGCCTTTAGATTTAAGTATGAAATCTGATACAAATTCCGAAATAGAATTTTCTGAATGGAAAATGAATAAAACTAATAGGGATAACCAAGTTGAAGGAGGCAAAAATAAATCAGATATAGCTAAACTTGTTGATTTTTGTAAGACACCTCAGTTTCGGTTAAATGTAAATATGGTTAAACATTCAAATGGTGATGATCTAAGTGATACCGTGAGTTCAGTATCAACAATAAATGCTGAGGATGCTAGTTCAACGATATCTAATGAATCCCTATTTTATAGAGATGAAGTTCCATTAAATTTAAGTGTTATGGGATCTAAGCATGTTTTACAAAAACAAATTGTACCAGATCCAATTTTTAGTAATTGTAGTGAACAACAAGAAATTATCACTAATAACAGGCAGCAGAGTATCAATTATCCAGTGATGTCATCGCTTCTTGGGAATTTCCGTTTACCAGGTCAGTGAAATATTTATTCTTTCTTATGTACGTTTTCATGCTTAAGTATAAGTAGAGTTTTTTATGTAAAGCAGTGTAATATTTCCTGATGTACGTTACAGATTTACGAGTAGAAAAGTTGAGTTGTTTTACACAGAAGAAAATTTAATTTACCGTTTTTGAGTTTAGCAATTTTATCCGGAAATAAATTTTCTTTTATGTTTATTATTCTATTATTTCAATTTGCCTAAATCCGATATCCTTACACGGAGACCAAATTAAAATAAATTATTATTTTACCCTAACAAATAATTTTTATAAGTAGGCAGTGTTAAATCGATCTAGTAAATTCTTAAGGATCATTCATTTTCATATCGAATACTATTTTAAATTTAATCATTTGATTTTGTACACACATTTATACGGAACATAAATAAATTGACACTAAAATGTTAGCCATGATGACCGATCGTTTATTTTAGTCCGATCAAAATCTACTTTCGTCGATTGCTATTGAATATATCTGTCAATTGTGCATTTTACTATTAGCAAATACTTTTTAGTCGTGGTTTATATATAGTAAAATTTTATTGCATTTCACATTTTGATATATATATATATATATATGTAACATAAATACTTCATTTTGTTTTTTTTTTTGAATTGTTTTATTTTTGTTATTGTTGTTTGTTTTTCCTTCTAGTTAAATAGCTGCTGATCAATGACTTTAAATTGCATTTGCAATGATCATATGCTTATGTTTCGCGACAAAAGATCGATCTTCGAAGTTCGAGCTTCAACGCCATTTATACCAAAATAAAAATAAGTTAGGCAAACAAAATAAATTCCCAAAGAAATTTATATCATCTTGAACGTATATAAAACTTTGTTTTATTTGTGTTGATTTTTGATATTTTTGTTATTTCAATTTTATTTTAAAAAGTTTTTTATTTTTTTTTTGTTAAATTTTCTTTAAATGTAAATCAGTTTCACATTTATTTTATTTCGAGAAAGTCATCGTATAAAAATTCTTCAAATAAATTCCTTACCGAGGATCAACAGTAAAATAGTCAGAACAGATTCTTTAACAAGTTTAAAATTAATGTCATCAGAATTTTCTTTTGTTTTGTTACCAAAAATAGATTGATTGTAATAAAATACAAAATATATTTGCAGCTTGACAGAATTTGTGGTGTATCTATTAACAAAATGGAAACTGACTTTTAAACATATATATATATGTATATAGTAAAAGTTTTGAGAGTAGATACTACTAAACTCATAGATCTTTTATGCTGCCATAATCTGTGAATCCTTGGATTAATGCGTGAACATATTTAAAGAATAATTGAGTGGGTTTTTCTTATATGCTAATATGATCGGAGGCCCTTTCAATGTATTTTTTAAAGTATACAAAATTTTAACATTGTTGTAGGTGGTAGCTGTTTTTCTTATCATACAAATAAATTAGTAGTCTATAGTTTAACATATTAGAAAATTAATTAAAATTTGTTAAGAATTGTTTTTGTGAAGCGACCAATTACTTACTTGATTTATTTTGACACAAAAATTTTGATAATTGAATTGTTTTAGCCAAATTGCTTTGTCTGTTGGAAATAATTTGTCGGATTTTAATTAAAAATTATTGCATTATAATGTTCTGGCTGATAGTAATTTTTATTATAGTAAATAAATTAAATTTTTTAATAACATAAATGTTTACAATAGAAATTTAATTTTTTTATATTTTCATGTTTAATTCTAAAATACTTACTTTCTCTATTAATGGAGATAAGATCACATAACGAAAGTATTTTTATAGGAATTTCATATTGTTCTTAATTCTAATTTTATTTTTTTATTTTGTCTTTATTGTTTTTCTCAATTTTTCTATCTCAGTTATCTTAGCTTTTTGCGTTTACAAAGTTTTATTTTATACGGAATCATAATAAGATTTTTCTTTTATTCTATTTATTCTTTTTTATTCCACTTAATTTTTCTTTGTGGTCATTTAAAAAAAAATCATTAATAATAAATATACAATAATAATAGTTCTTAGACTTCATTCAGAGGGTTTATCGGAACGAACTTTAAAGTAGGAAAAGGTTTTCCTTCTAATAATTATTTGGGGTTACTTACACATGAAGAATTTAACATGCGGTGATAATTCATGAAAATGTATTTTTACCATCAGTTTATGATATATGTTACAAGATGTATTTTCGTTATAATATTTGTTTTTTTTAATAAATAAATAACAGTTAGTGTTGGATCAAACAAAAACAATAATGCGGTTAAAATTAAAATTAACCAAATATTTAGTGTATTACGAATTTTTGGAATGAAGTTTCTTATAGCAGGTTTCTAATAAGAAGGGGGCTAATTAAAAAATTACCTGAAGCCACAAAAAGACCGTCGTTTATTTAGCTTTTCGTAAGCCTACGTTATATAACGTCCTTTTAAGAATCCTTAACACATAGAAAAATAAACCCCTATATTTTGTTTGAATTTTTAACTATTTTTTAATAAAAGCCTCATATCAAAAACACATCTGGAAACACACATCACAATCTGGTGGTAATAATACATGAATAAGACATCCATTATTAGAACGCATGTGTAAATATCCTCAAATACCCCTTCATAATTATTCACATATAGGATATAATTTGCTATCTTTTATTATCCTGATATTTTTTTTAAAAAGCTGAAACCATCTCTTACCAACAACATAGTTCTCGGAAAGCTAGCGCTCATATATAGGTTTGAATCAAATGGCTGAATTTTCCTAAATATTTCTTAGAGGAATTTTTACAGGATATTTAAACACATGTGTGTATGATTGAAAATAAAACGATTTCAATGGGGTTACCTTGACCTTGAATTAGGCTTTAAACATTTGGCCTGCAATATCAAATTAATTATTGACGCCGCTGGTGGCGTTTATAATTGTATTGAAACTCATATTTCTGTTACTTGTAACAAAGTGAATTCAAAGACTTCCGAAAGCGATGAATGCCATTACAGCATAGTATTAGCTCTTCCCCTTATGTTAACCATATTTCTACTATGATTATTTTTAATATTTAAGATTGTTAGACCAATTAAATAATCTGTGTATTTATTTTTAGTTTTATTTATTTCATTATGATTGAAAGAAGCTTTGAAACTATTTTTTATAGAAATAATCATAGAAAAAAACTAAAAAATTAGTTGAAGCATATATAAAACTCCACATACATTTAAATATGCACAATAGTTTGTTAGGGCTTTAAAGAACCTTAATGTCTTTGTTCATTAAATTTTGTAGATAGGGTAATCGCAACCACTCCGTGAGTTTTATATGGAAAAATAGCCGATGTGTGATTGTAAATTTCTTCGTCCTGAAACGTTGATTATTGCGAGTTATTCATCGTAGACCGCAGTAATTTTGTTCACTAAAATGTAGGATAGCGATAAATAACAAAATTAAAAATTAAAGCGTTCGCTAACAGCATTAATACTGTTAACACTGTGAATTCAAGTTGTAACTGGTTAGTATTTTATGTTTTTTCTTTTATGTTTATGTTGGATAACATGTAACAAGTTTGTAAACTACAAAATAGAAGCCCTTAAACTTTAAATAAAATTTTTAAAAATGAATGAGAAAATACTACATGAGTTTCTTTTGTTAATTTTTCAATTAAATTCTTTTCCTTACACATCTAATTGGTGGTTCTGCTCGAATATCTATTGAAAACTCTGTTCAAAATTTTTATTCTGATTCAAAAAAAAAGTTTCCAATTCAATCCAATTTATTTAAAAACAAATTTTTTTTCCAGGACACTTTGGATATACTACATGCAACCTTTGTTTCAAAACTTTCGCTTGTTATTCTGCACTTGAAACACATATTCGAAGTCATACCAAAGAAAAACCATTTCGATGTTCAGAATGCCATCGTGGTTTCTCAACAAAGGTAATTGATTCATTAATTTAGAAATTTTATTTTTTAGACTAAATTTCTAATTGTACAAATTTAAATACACAATAATCAAAAAATCTACTAATTAATTGCTAAGTAGCTCAATCAAGAACAGATTCATTTGGGGAGTTGTCAAGTTTATCATAAATCCAGCTAGTGATACCATAAGAAATATTGAGAATTTGGTCCCTCCGGAGAAGCATAGAATTAAATATATATATTTATATATATAGATATATAGATATCTTGTGTAGATATATCTGCCTTTATAGCTCCAGAAAATCATTCTTTTTGAGCCCCATGAGCCTGTCAGTTGCCTTAACATGAAAATCGACGATTAATAATGTTCTCATAATTTCACATACAAAACAGACTGACATCCGATTAATGGCGGAAATCTTTAACTAATTGGCCCTTCGTGACTTCTCAGATGTAGAACTATCGTTCTTGGTGTTCACCACAATTAGAAATATTGATTGACTTTTAGGGTATAGCTTTATACTATATGGTTGATATAAGTTGAAACCCTTAAACATGCGAATTTAAGAAATGTTTTTAAATAGACTGAGGACATATTTTGAGTTCATAAGAAAAAATGAGTAAATTGAATTAGGCTTGATTATCTTTCTCATATATAATTTTTAAAATAATTTTTTCCTCTTCTTAAAATTTAACCTTTAAGATTTTTGCCTCAAAAACATTGGATAAATTTGTGGTTCTTTCATGCTGTTTTTATTTTATTTTCATCATTCGAAGCAATTTCGTGCAAAACTAATTATAATGCTGTATTCTACGATATTTCGTGTAATTATATTCTCGTTATGATCCATTAAGAAATTCTATAGAAAGTGGCAGAAATTTTGAACGGTACAAGGCAATCCGAGTGACACATAAATTGGAATTATGCCAGCTGCCTATCCATACTGCTTGCAATAATAATTTGATCATCATTTACTCCGACGCAATATGTTTTGAAGTTGTTTTGATCATTTGTTCAGTTAGTCTGTTTGTTGGTAAAATATAATTATATCTTTTATTGGATTATACTTGGGGTAAGCTAATTGTTGAACATATATTTATAATTCTCTAAGTTTAATTGTATATTTTAAAAAATTTAATTTTTTTAAGAGACTTTGGTAAAACCATTTAACAGGCATTTTTAGGAAAATAATGAAAAATATTTATCTCAGATATGAGATTAGTTTTTTGTTATTAAATGATGTATGCTGATGAGTTTGATGAGTTTAGCCTATTTGAAAAAACATATTTGATGGGAGGCCATCCCCAGAATCTAAAAGTTTGCCATTGCAACTGCTCATTTTCTGAAATTTTAATGATCCTTGCCTTGGGCCAGCATCAATTTCTCTTTTTAAACACTTTTTAGATAATTTTTGTTTTAAGCAAGTCTTCTCGTCATGGCTGCTTTTTCTATATTTTCTGATGATTGCAATTCAATATCATAACACATACGGTGTTCAGACGGTCTCAAATGGTTTAAACATTACGATATCGCTTATATTGGTTTTTCGCGAATAAAAATTCCGAACTACAAATGTAGAAGCTAGAAAGTTTAATATTCTAAGGCTGCCTGTAGAGTGCCGGCTTACAGCTGAGCTGACACCGATTCTCATTTTGATAGTCTAATCGTTGGTAGGCTTGCACTCTAAACACTTTGAGCATATTCCTATTGATTTACCCATAACGACTTTATAATCTTCGGTATCGAAATCGGCGTCAGCTCAGCTGTAAGCCGGCATTCTGCAGGCAGCCTAAGGAAGTTTTTAAAGCTTATTTTGACCAATCCTTTTTTGAGATTAAAATAGTCCAGTGGCCCGATGATTTCTTTCATTGAATAAATTACAGATAAACTAAAGATGAAATAATTAGGGTGGGAACAATATCCTATTTCTTAAATAAAAAAATGTTCCAAGGAAAGAAAATGAAATTCATACTTTATCAATTTAAGAAGTATTTGAAAATAATACTAACATTAAAAGAAGATTTTCTAATGTCAAGGATAAACTATTTCGTTTTGACGGTTTTATTAATTTCAGACTCGAATTCACTTAAAAACAACTGTAAGTCAATTCGTTCAGGACCTGCAGTCTATTTCTTTTTCTAATTGGTAGCCTTATTGAACTAAATTTTTATCAACACAAAAACGATGCTATTCGAAATCGTTGGTGAATCTGAAGATTCACATCCTAATACAAATTATGCAGGTTTGTAGGATTGTCACTAACAATTTCAATTTCAAATTATATGGAATTAGGTTTACAGAAAAAAACTCTTTCTTACAGGAAGATGTTTTATGGGTAACCTGACTCGGTTCTATTTAATTTTCAGTTTACACCCTAAGAAATCTACAGTCTCAGTGGCCGGGTGATTTAAAAACGGTTTTCAAAGATATAATTTGTCTACCGTCACCACTCTAGACTGTCGTAACAATCGTTTATTTTCTTTGAAACTTCAGCTACCTCCACAAAGGGGTATCATGCAATTTTTTAGTTCAGATTTTAATATTAAAGGCAAATAAATCAATTTATATATGCTTTTATTTAAATTATTGTTTTTGATTTTTTAATTTTTCTGTTAAAAGCCGAACAAAAGACTCAAATTATGTCTTCAAGCATTGGGGTTAAAGGTAATTATTTTCCCTGTCAAAATACCTCCAGGTTAACTAGATAAAATACAGGTTTTTTTTCATATCGGTTAAAAAGTTTAAGGGGGAATAATTTGATTTTCAACGCTAATTTTATTGGAAAAAAATATCACTTTTGGCTGGAGCTCTTCATAGTAGAATTAAATACTGAAAAATTAATTTTAAATATATCTTTTTTCCTCAAAATTTCTCCGTTTCCTTTACAAGCGCTCTATTTTCTTCTAAAGCAGGCCTGTCCAAACTTTTTTTTCTCTGAGCCAAATATGTGGCTTGCGATAGATGTTCGGAGCCACTTTTCAAATGAAGTAAAACTCAAAAATGTTCACATAATTAATGTGATGATCATTTTACGGAAATTTGGTACTTTGCTACATAGTTCAAATCGAATTTCTAATTCCAAATTTTCTTGGGATAAACAACTACGATATTTGGATTTTCGATGAGTAAGGCTGGAAAATGTACATTCACAGACGTAAGTTGAACCAAACATGCACAAAAATTTGGGTACGATATTGTTCAGTGTGAAGAATGAATTATCGGTCAGCATTCGTTTCCACATTGCACCTCATTTTTTATTTGCTATTTGAGTTTCCAAATCAAGTAAAGACAAATCGAATTCTAAGGGTGTCTTCTTTGTTTCAAAGAGAGCTGATAACTCCTCAAGTTTACTTTTGTCAAAATTGAATGGATTTTTGAAAAACTTGAAGTCCAAATGATATTTTTGAAAATCTAAAAATCGCGATTCGAACTCATCAATAATTATGTCAAAAAAGTTTTTAAAGGACTTTTTATCATATTCAGGGAAAAATTCCTTGTTCGCGTGCAGTTTCGGGAAAAAAAGCGAAATCATTATCTTCAATTTAACTTTTGAATGCGACTAATTTGAATTCAGTAACATCCCTTGCCAAATCCCAAACAAATTTATCTCGTCCTTGAAGCTTTAAATGTAAATCATTAAAGTGTTTCGTGATGTCACACAAAAAGTAGAATTATTGCTTCCAATCAGATCTTGAAATTTAGAATCTAAAGTATATTTTTGGACTTATTTGTTCTTTTTAGATTTACCAAATAATTTTTACAGTGTAAACTTTGGTCAAATTAGTACTATTTAATATTGAAAACTTTAGTTTTCTTTAACAAATTTTTGCATGGTATTTGATTTTATTTCCAATGAAGTCTTGTGACTTACTATCAAATTTTCAACAATAATTTTATTTAACAGGGAAATATGCGACAACATTCCATCACACATAAGCAACAACAAATATTACCTATATCTGATTTAAAAACTTCTACTGGCTCTGCAGAAGATAGAAATCTAATATCAGAAGAAACGTCCAGAGCATCATCTGAAAGTATAATAGATGAAACAGGTATATATGTAGTAACACTCCTCCACTGTAAAGTGTAATTAAATATGGATTCTATTTAGAACAAGCTTCAATTACCAGCTGTTCACCAAGTAGAACAACAGACTATGATTTAAGTAATCCACTTCCAATACAAGCTAAATATTATCCTACAAATGATTCAGAAATAGCTATTAATCCAAAACATTGGTGTGCAATATGCCGGAAAAATTTTAGCTCTAGCTCAGCACTTCAGATTCATATGCGAACACATACTGGAGACAAACCATTTCGTTGTGGTGTCTGCCAGAAAGCATTTACCACCAAAGGGAATTTAAAAGTAAACATTTATCTAGCTAGTTATAGAGAGTGTTAAATGCAATTTTTAATTTGTTAATAATATTAATTAAAAGGTTCATATGGGTACACATATGTGGACAAATCCAACATCAAGACGTGGTAGACGGATGTCACTTGAATTATCCCCAAATGCAACATTTCCTTTGGAGGCAAACTGTAATGATAGAATTCATTTTAGATCAAATGAATTTTTACCACCATATTTTCCTCCTTATTTGACAGGAATTAGACACAATGTAAAAAATTGAAAGTGTTTTTTTTAAGTATACTAAGCCTTACACTAGTTGTTTTTGTTTTCAGATGAATACTATTGGAAGATCATCAATGTATGATAGAAATCCAAAAACACCCCCAAATCTTGGTAGTAATTATATGGGTTACTTTCGTTTTGGTATGCTTCCTGCTAGCCCATATTCAGATCTGCTAAACATGGAATATAAACAAAATGGTCATTATACAGATAGTTCATTGCTACAACGTCAAAGTAATGAAGCCGTTGAGTAAATAAAAAAGAATTATCTTTTAATACATATCAAGCGGAAGGTTTTAAAGTCTTTGATTTGATACCACAGCTTGTGTAAATGTGAATTTTATGTGTATGTGTCTAGGAATATAAATAAAATATTAATAAAAATTATTTGATCTACTAAAATTATTATTTTTTCTTTGTTTTATCATTTCCTATTTTTTTTTTTTCAGATAATTACAATTATTGATATGTATATAAATCTGGTATGTTTTAAAATCATTTTTCAAGGATCCAAAATTTATAAAAAAAAAAAATTCAAGACAGCCCAATTACAAAGAAATCAAATTAAGGTGAGTTACATGTATTTTTTCATAAATTTCTTACTTAGCTTTATAAATTGCATGTTTTAATTAGAAAACAGTTATTTCTTTGTTTGAAAATGAAAAAAAGTGAACCGTTTTGTAGATGATATAATCATTTGTTTTGGAAATTATTAAGAAAAATAAAGGGGGAGAAGGCACCTGCTTGCATGAATTGATAATGTTGTTCTGCAAAATTATAAAGATTGGAAAAATAATTTTTAGATTGCTTAGATTCCAGGGTAATAAACTACGAATTTATGGTTTTAAGCGTTACAAAGTAATACTATGTATTACTTTGTGTAAAAATTGTAATTTTACAATATATTGGTGTTACCTATGGCCTTACCTGTAGGTTTACCTATAACAGTAAAGCCCGGCAATCATTGTAGCTTGAAAATGATATCATTTTTCAAGGGATTTATCGAATATAATCTTCGATATAGAACTCTAAAAAACTATTATTTTATATACGAGAATTAAATAATTATCGAGATAAAGGCTATACCGCTTTATAGGCTGTTATTCTACATGGAGAAATTTTTGTATGTATACGAGTATAAGGATATTGTTTCGGAGGTTATGGATTTATATCGCAAAAAATTTAAGAACCACTGATTAAATTTTTAGACCCGTCCAAGTATCTGGATATAATAGGTTCTGCATAACGTTCTTTTCAGTTCAAGTTATCTGACTTTTAGATAACTTAATGACATGTATTGACAGCGTATGTTTACAGAATTATGTCAAAAAAATATTTGGTATATATTTTCCAAAACTATTTTGTTAATTTATTCTTAAGGAAATGGTTCTTTTTTCATTTTTAAATTAATGCACATCATCTTAAAAATTTTCTGTCAAAATTTCAAGTCAATCAGAGCGAAATTGCTAAAGTTATGAGCATTTTAGCGTCCGTTGCTCCAGAGCGGTTAAATATATCCTGTCAGAAAAAAAGAAACAAAAAAGAATGTGTATTATTTTTCATTTCATCAAACATTTATCGCAATTCAAGGTTAATATTATTTTACTGATTTTAAGGATGTCTGCTTTCCATACATTAAGTTGTAATTTTTATTTCTTTTTTCAAAAATATTAAAGTTTGATTTTTACTATTTTCTTATATAAAGAGCTCAAATCAGCAGACATGCTAGCGCCTTTTGTAATTACCTTACAAGTGTCACATTCCCGGTTCATTTTTCATGAATTTTCCATTTATTTATTACTTTTTTGTTGTTTTGTTGTTTTCAAACATTAAAAATTTTATTATTAGATCAGGACAGCATGCAAAATGTTGTCGTCTACGAACTTGGATCTTTTAGATCTAAATAACTTTTTGGATTTATTAAAACATTGTCTCCCTTTGTGATGTTATTAAATTTATAATCGCAAACATAATGGCTAATGTGGCACAATATATACTTATAGTCTGGAGTAGCAGAGTATTTCCAAATTAAATGTTCTCGGGAATTTCATATGTTTCTGGCATGAAAATGAGATATGGCCATTATATCCATTTCAATATGCAATGACTTGTTTTACCGACGGCATCTTGTTCAAAGTTTTTGTCTTGGCAAATCTTGTTGTTTTGTTTAATTTTTTAATTTATTTCTAAGGGAGATTCTTTTTGTGCGTTCCCATTATTCACCCAAACATGGGTGGCAAAACGACTAATACGTTGACTAGACGTGTCTGTAAAGAAATTCATGAAATTTTTGTATTAGATATAAGATTTGTAAAATTGCATTATTATTTTGATATTAAGTCCTAAATTTTTTAGTTTTCCTTGATTTCTGATTGCTTGAAAAAGATTTAAATTCATTTTTAGATAAATATTTGATTTATACCCCCGGACCCAACAAAAGATTTCTCTTCAGAGTTCTAGTTGTTTTAGGATATAAAAAAATTGTCCAAAAGTAAATTGAGCTAAATAACTTAAAATCGATCAAAGGATATGAAGACCATTTCTTTTTAAATAACTTGCAAGCTTTTGGTTTAACACTAACTTTTTAAAGATATTTGTTGGTAAGCCAAATAAACATAAAATGTTTCCATACAAAACTTACATAGAATCTAAAGTTTTTGAGATGTAGGCCTGGGAATTATCTGAGTATTATCTGATATTTATACCCTTGCCAACTAATTAGAGTGAAAGGCTACAAAAAATGAAGATATTCATTCTCAGGTTATAAAAATTTTAATCGAACGAATTCCAAATTTAGGAAAAGTGGTTAATTAAAAACGGCTTTACAATTGGTTGGTTTACTGTTTCATTTTTCAAAGAATTTCTCAATTTTAGTTTCACTCATTACGAAAAACACGGTTGAATAGATTTCAGAATGACGTCATGTTTGCCAAACGCAGTGAATAGTATCAAAGCTGTAGTCAGTTTTTTCATATCCTGCTAGTGTGATCAACGAAGAGTGTTTAATTTTATATTTTCATAAATTTTATAACTCTATTTTCCAAAACCTATTTGAGTAAGCATATTGGACAAAACCCACCAAATAAATTAAAATAAAATAAAAATAAAGAATCAGTTTAGGTCTTCAAGCTTAAAGCTTGCACACCACTAAACCGAGCAATATTTCTCAAAATTAAAATTTATAATTAAAGAGAGCCACGGGTCTCAGGAATAAAGTTTCGCCACAATATTAAAATTTTCTTAAAAAATCACATCTTTTTACGTGAAGAACTATATAGAAGCTCTACAGAAAGTCGAACAAAAAATTGCTTTAAATATTTGATAACATAAAGTGCTTAGATTAGAACGTAGTCTGATAACAAAATTTTGGCCAAAATGGGTATGAATATAGTGAAATCTTTCAGCCAAATTCTATTTAGTAAACCTAGCTCGAATTACAGTACAAAATGGTTAAAAAATTATTCTAGGATACTCAACTCAACTTTTAACCTCAAACGAAATATTTTGTAATAAGGTAATTTATTTTAATATAAAATAAAAATATAATGAAAGGCATGAATATAACTAAAAAGTCATACAATAATAATTACCAATTCCTGTATCAAATGTAATGGGCTAGTTGACTACTTTTGAGAAATGTGTTAATATGTTTCCTTAGTGTCTATTTTACCCATAAAAAATGATATTTTAGAAAAAATTTAACATTTACACTATATATTTTGTGTTTTCAAAAACCGATTTAAATTTATCTTCAAAACGTTCAAGACTGTCATGGCGTCTTTTTGACGTCACGCCTTGCAAAACAACTGTCAGAAGTTGTGTTTATATATGAAATTTTTCTCATTTCTGAAAGATTTGTTAATTTTCTTGTTTTATTTCCATTTTAAAATGAATTTAATTTACTGCAAGTATTGTGTAGTGCTTCAGTGGAAAGTTAGAACAATAAAAACACAAAAAAAGTTAGTTTTTTTGTGCTAAATAGTAAACAAGTGCGAAAAAAATGGTTAAACCTGTGAAAAACATATGAAAATGTCAAAAACAACATATGACATTTCACAAGGTGTGACGTCACGTTTCCTCAATGGTGTTTACTATCACGTGAAAAAATTCATATTTTACTTAACTTATAATCAATTAGAATACAGTAATAATTACTACTAATTTCAATTATAAATAATTTCGTTTTTTATTATCTGGATATCATGATTAATCATTAAAAACTATAATCTATCCAATATTTTCTTAGTGGACCCAAGCCCATTATTATCAATTCATTTATATTTTCCCTTGAAAAGTTCTGTAAAATTTAATAAATTGTATTATAGGCAAAAGCTACTATTTTAAGGATCATAATCTTTCGATGCCCACACTTTTATTTTTGGCGATAGAAAATTATTTATGAAATTTGGAAAAACATTTATCATTAAGTCTATTTTTTTAATGAATAATGTGAAGTACTAAAAGTTACCCAAATGAATTTCTGTCATATTTGCATAATCCAAGAACAAGTTGCAGAAAGCACTCTCAAAGTGCTCTTAAATGAATCACTATAAAACCTAAAATAACAAAACTTCTAATTGTAAGTAAGTTTCATTGGCTTATCAAATAATATAATTTTTTTTATCCTTTAAATATTAAATTATCTTATCAAAAATTTCTTGAATCCTTTCGACATTAATTTTAATCCCCAATTACCGCTCCAAGCAAATTTAAGTAAAGTAAAGTAACAAAATTATTACAAAATTACCAAAGTATAAAAACGAGACTAATCTTTGTAAATGATACTTTTCTACTAGGACGATCTAATTTACTTAAAAAACTGAAAGTAAGAAATTACTCGAATGACTTGGGGTGGAATGAATAACGTAAAATAAGGGTTAATTAGGAAGATAATTATTGTAATCCGATATGTCAACACCAAAAAGTTTATGCTTTATTTTCCTATAGGAAAAGATTACCAAGAGTAAATAAATTTATTGAATTTTATGGTGTATTTATAAAATTATAAACAATCTTTTAGTCTCAATTTATGTATTTTTAATAAAGGATAAAAATTTCGATATAATATTTAAATCAAAAATTTGATTTTTAGTATTTATAAAAATAAATAAATGAATAAATAGATACAATTTTCTACACTGCTGTAGATAAAATGTCGAAATAAATTAAGACATAAGAAAAATTTGTAGAGACGATAGCGATCCAGAAGTCTTGAAATGGCCAACAAATTGACTCTTACTGATTTTCTTATCTATTTTAATAATAAGCTCGACAAACTCCAACTGCCTGTCGTACACTATATAGCTATAGTAGTTAGGTAGGTGTTACATTGCAGCCTCTATACTCACCTTCCAATGCCAGTTGGCATTCAATCTAAACCAAGTTCTAGGGCTATTACATATGTATATACATATATATATATATATATATATATATATATACAACACTGGTTTTAAGATGAAGAAAAATCATTAAAACGAGCTTAATAGAAGCAAATAACGCGATAAAACAATTAGGAAACCATTCATGGTATTTCATTTAATGAATACACGTATAAGCGTTTTATAGATGATTGTAATTATATTAAACAAAAATTTAAAAAAATCAGTGAAAAACAGATCACACGCTTAGGAATTTTTGTGTATTATATTTTTCTCGTTAATTTACTTTTATTTTTATTTATATAGTCAAAAAAATTTAATTAAAACAATATGACCTTGATGAGAAAGATAAATATCAATTTGGATATAATCCAAAAAAAATTAAAATTAAGAAAATTTTTATGATCCACCTAAGATTTGTACAGAGCAATTATCTTTTTTACATTACACATTTTACATTTACTATCAGAATCACATTTTATCATCATGCAACATAAATGAAACCAATAAACTTAAACATATATTTACACTTTTGGAAAGATCTAATGAGGTGGATAGCATATTTTGACAAGGATCGCAATGTTTCATAAAATTTTATGATCTTTAAGCATCTGTGCAACATTAGAATATGTCATGTTAATCAATTTGTTTAATGATTTATTTTTTAACATAGAAATTCTAATCTTCCCGCCAATATAAATTTATAATATATTTGTTCAATGTTTTGGGGAGCTAAATAGCCCGTGATTTAAATATTTTAGGTAGTTGTTATCCATGGGCTGCAATTTTTTTTGAAAAAACAAAAAAAAAAAAAAAACTTCATGTTTTCAATTGAGTATGTGATGCTGTGATGTCGTCGTTTTCTTCGTCTACAATGGGGCTGCCTATGTTGGCTATTAATAGGACTTGGAACACTGTTGATAGTTATTTATGAATGTTCGTCGAGTTTTTGGTGTCTGAAATGTGTTTTTAAGAAGTTCTTTTTGTTTTATTTTTTTTTTTTTATTTATCATTTTGCTGTTTTTCACTTAGTTGATGGCATTGTGACATATAAAAAAAACATGATTGCAACTTATTCTAAAGCATTTCTTAAATTCTATAAGTTTTCAGCCTCATGGGAGTTTTTCTTTTGATTTGTTTTTTTTGTTGTATTTTTATTTGAAAAAATAATTTTAAGGCATGCCGCATGCTATATTATGTGATCTTGTTCTATTGCCAGATGGGTATGTATAATATACAAGTTATAAGTGATAATTTTCGAAATTGTTTTATTTATTTATTAATTTGGTTGTTGTTGTTGTTGTTATTAGCTATTTACAGTATTATTGTTATGAATTTAGAATTGTTTTCTGAGGACAATACACTAACCAAGTATGCTAAAATTAGATAAAATTCAACAGACAAATATATATGATGCATAGTTTAAGATTTAAAGTACATATTTTAGTGATGATAGAATTAAGACAATAGTGATTGAGTGTTGAAATTTTGAAATAGCTTCAGACTTTTCATTTTGTTGAAAACTTTTTGGCATGATCATAAGAGAATTTTGAAAAACAAATGAATTAGAGTTGTTGTTTTGCTGTTAATTGAATTTAAGATATGCCTTTTTGTGATTATTATACTAGTGAATAAAAGGGGAACCTTTTTTCTTCAGGCTGGATATCATTTATAATATTCAAAAAAAGAAATTTAGTAATCAATCATTGAATAATTTTTATATTCAACTTGTTTTTGTACTGAACAACCTGAAAAATGCAACTTTGGTCAAACTAAATTGAACCTCTGCTAACAGAAATTCGGTGATCATGTATGCTCACCAGATTCTTAGCCGACTCAAATTTAAAAGTAAAACCTACTATGATTCTGGTAAGATTCTAAGTAGACAGCCCGAACAGATTCAAATTAGGTTCAAAAACTCTCGCTTGAGGTTCTTACCTTAACATCAATTGCTTTGAATTATGTTCTGTTCGTATGGTTTAACTATAATCATAAATTATCTGAACATAAGTTTCATAATTCTAGGAACTGGCATTGTTACTACTTAAAAGACCATTTTAGAAATATACAAGTTTTTTTTTCCCCTTTAACAATTTCAACAATTTTTTAGTAAGAGACTATTTCAATCACAATTAAAATTTATCCGTCGACCTTATATAAAAATATTATTCAATAAAACATTTTTTATTTCAAATTATCTATAATTGTCACTTTTGGCCTTTTTAATCAATGGAAAACAACCCCCACTGTATTCGAATACATAGAACAGCCGAGCGGTAAAGAAAACACAACATTGAAGTTCTACAAACTTCTCTTCTATAAATTCGAATAAATTATCAGGTACTCTAGAACAGAGGTCGGCAAACCGCGGCTGAGAGTCACATGCGGCTCTTTCGCCTCTTCTACAAAATACAATTTGCCATGCGGATACTTAAAGTGCGGTTAAAAGTTCGTAGTTCATGTGTGAAAGTCGGTTTTCCTGACTTCAACTTTTTTTGGACAGCTTGCTAAATAGAAAATATAGTTTTCAGTAACAAACATTAGCTCCTTGTGTATATTTTTTTTCTATTAGTGTTACATTTTTCATTTATATTTCTTACTGTCTTTTTATTCACATAAAAATTTTTTGTAAAAAAATTCAATTCTTTCAATTAACCAAGCAACAAACATTACGTTAACTGCAGAAAATTTATTTTTCGTAACACATGAATTTTTGTTGTTTTCATCCTATGAAAGCACTGGATTTTTATATATAAAATGTCAAAAGAAATATACAAAGCAGCATCACTGAAAAACAAAAGGATTGCTCAATATGTACATTATGAATAAAGTTGCTTGTTCAATAAAAACTAAAAAAAAATTGGAATTAACGAATGGGAAAAGGCACAATAAGTATAAACAACGAAACTGGACGAAAGAGTTGAAAGATGTCGTCCTCAGCGAACGTACTTCAATTAGTTTACCTCAATTAAAACAATAAAAATCTACCTTCTAATATAATGTAGTTTAAGTTAAAAAAATATGGCTCTCAAAACAAAATACACAGTCTTTGCTTTTTTGACATTTGGCTCTCTTGGCTAATGAGTTTGCTGACCCCTGCTCTAGAAGTAATTTGCTTACTGTGGAAAGGGTCTTTTTTGATATTTTTTAAAATTTTGTAGTTCCTGTAACAATTCTTGATGCCAAAAAATCCGCTGTTTACATCAAATTGAGTCTAATTTAAAAAAGAAAATAAATATTTAAAAAACTGAATTTCAAAAATTGTATCGATCAAGAAGGCAATCAATTTTACAAATTTATCCACGTTTCAATATTCAATTATTTTTTTTTGTTTTTATCCATTACACACAAGGAAAACTATAAGTCAATAAAAGTCAAATATTAAGATGCATTTCGACTACGTTCAAGAATTATAGTGTACACGCCTGCACAAGCTCTATATGCATTATCATTCAGACTTACCAATTTCTTGGGGGTGAAATATGACTCGAAGAGCAATCAGCCAACCGCTCATCTATAAAAATAAAAGATTTCCTCGATTTTCAGTGAAAAATACATGAAAATATATTTCGTTGTGAATTTAGATGAACTGCTTGGGTACAAAAATGGAAAAATATCAGTCCTTCCTATATGGATGTGCTCCTTCATTTCCTGAAATTTATTAGTTAGGAATGTTTTATGTATATATTTATGTAAGCTTTTTTGAAAAATATCAAGTACTTAACTATTTATTTTGATTATATTTAAATTTAGCTTTTCAAAAAAATTAGTAAATAAAATTGATTTGCTATAAATTCCATTTGATGAGATTTTTCAATTGGAATTTAGAAAATTGTATTTTCCTCAGTATGAGAATGGGGTGCAATCGATACAATAATACAATAAATCTATTCGTGCTTATTCCAAATAACGTATTGGATTTTCCAACGTATGCTTGAACATGATTTTAAAATTTGCTCATTAGAATATAAACATAAATTTTATGTAGCTACGTCGGGGGCCCAAAATATAATTATCTTTATATTCGAGCTTTGTCCGTTTCAATTAAATGACATAAAAAAATTGTTATTATAATTAATATTTTTGCTGCATGTGTAAAAATTTGTAAAAGATGTGATAGATATTATCTGTCAAGTAAAAAATTCAATTTAGCTTATATAACATTTTCATGAATAAATATCCATGTTTACTTGTACGAGTAGTCCAAGTTATTAGAAGCGAAATCTTTTTGTTTTATAGTAAAATTCTGAATCAATTTATATCTAAAAAATTAAAATTTATATCCAACTTTTCTTATTTTTCTGGAATTATGTATAAATAAAACTTAGTTTTTCTTCAATTAAGAATAGGAAATGTCAGTCAAATCAGAATAACAAAATATAAGACAGTTAAGGAATTTTGCGTTGTTACTTTTTAATCAAATCACCATCAGGGAGAACACATTTATCTTTTCTATTTATTTCTTAATTTATTTGATTTATTTTTATACGTAAAACAGCCAACCAGAATCAATGTTAACCATAATTTGTATCTTTAGTACAAGAAAACGTTTTGTGCAAATAAAGACAATGAACTCAAATTTAATTCCGTTTTCCGTTTAACAAACTGGCCATGATAGCCAGTGATTTCAATCGATTGTGTGGGTGTTATCAGATTTTCTATATCCTCTACTGGCCATTCCATTTGTTTTAGATTATCCGCACACTTTCAGACTGTATCAGTGCCAAAAGATGGTTCACAAATTGAAAGGTTTATAAATATATTTTGCCTGACATAACGTAATACTAGCCGCCCGCCCCGTTAAATTCTGTTCCCCATTAACTAACAAACAAGCCTCTTTGCCGCACACTGCACCCGCTGATGGACGCTGATCGAAAGGAGCTAGCATTATATATATATATATAAATATATATATTTATGTATATATTTGAATATAAATTGAACATGGAAGATACATATTTGTGATCATATATATGTATTGAGTAGTTAGACATATCTGGCTATCAGCGATCTTTTTGATATGGTGATCTCTCTGCTTGAGGACCTCTTTCCTCTTTTTTAGCATAAATTTACGTTTTGAGAAAATTCTTCGTTAATAAATTTATTAATTTGATCTTATCTTTGTGGTATAGTTAAGTTTGTCTTCCTCTACTTTTTTTTTTGCATGCTTGTATTTTTTAGTCGTTTTGTTGTTGTTATTGTTTGTTTTACATTCTCTACAATCTATGTCTATAAGCTGCACTTGTTTAACAATGTAACGATGCGTATGTGAAAAGCAAAGATTAGTTTTTCTACTTTCTCAAACAATTTATATGATAGTTATGCTTGCCAGTCAAAGTTGTCAATGAAATCCAAGTCATTTTTAGCATTTGATAAGAAATTACTTGGTCTCTAGAATAATGTTGTCAAAGTTTGTAATAAAACTTTTTTAATGTTTAGACGGTAAGGAAAGGAAAACATTGCTTAGATGTAAAAGTCGGATAACTAAGTAAATTAATGATATTAGCTGATCATAAACACCATTGTTATTACCGATTTTAACTAAAATTTATTCCATAACATTTTGGTTTTATCAACATGGAAAATTTCTCATACTATGACATATTGTATTAATAGTGGAAATTGCTAAGAAAACACCACAAAACTAGCAAACAAGTCAAAACTAAAATCAAAACCTAAATATCATAAGGACATAAAAATTTTTTTCTTTGTCCTTAAAAAATGTATGAAATGATTCTTTCAATTCTTAATGCACAGATATGTGTTTCAAAAGAGATTAACCCCGTGCGTCTTATCAGAAGGCTTTAACCCAGCAATTAAAATTTTCTCTTTGCATGACTTTTGAAAACCACGGTATCACCGATCAATATAAATTTATCCATATCATTCATGCACGATACTTGTCGTAAAGTAATTGTTAATTTATTGAAAAGAGACTCTATTTTCAAGTGAAAATTTCTTTTAGAGAACATCGCAGTTTTCCTGAGCAGTAAACGAAACTGAACCCTCATGCTCTGGTTTCATAAACTGAATATCTATCATAACTTACGATTTCATTGTACATCATACTCGTAAAAATACATTCGCAATGTGTCCCTATTTTTTATCTTGTGGCCAAATGACAGATTCGCCTCCAATTTCTTCTCTTCCTATTTAATTTTAAAATTATGCTGGCGAAAAATCTGCTTTCATTCACGTTGTAATCAATATTAAGTAATACAAAAATGTTGCATAAGTAAACTGGAAAAGTATTGTACCGAGAAAATACAAAAAAGGTAGCGTATACAAACACAATTCCTCTGTTTGCCTGGTATTCTAACTTTAATTTTTTGTTTAATATAATTTTTCTTAGTAACTTTACTTAAGCTTTGCTCCCCTTCGTCAGATATCAGTTTCTTTTATTAAATTTGTATTAAAGTTTTTAATTTCAGAGTGTTAGTAGTACCACTGCAGATGTTATTAATAAAATTGAACCTTTTCTTAACAAAAATTTCATTTAATTTACCAAATACTAACAATTGAGAGAATATATTTTTAACATAACAGCTTCAAATTTTATTGTTTGTAAGGATTGGAACTATGGCCTCTCTATAATAAATTACTGCGTTCAAGAAAAAAAATTCAATTCAATATTTTCCATTAAAAATTTACCACTGACTTTTAGTCATGAATAAAATTCGTTTTGCTTTAACAAAAAAACCAAAAAGCAAATAAAATAAAAACATCTCTTCATTTTTCATCATATATTCGGAATACCTATGCCAATCAACTCCAATCCATCTTTTCCATTTTATTTTCACTTTGTGATATATTTATGGATTTTATGTTCCACAGATTCATACAACGTGTGTCACATATAGTTTGTAGGTTTGAATAGATTTAAACAAACAATAAGCAAAAAAAAAAAAAAAAACTGGAATCATCCAGAAAATTTATTCAAATCAAAAAGAAAAACTAAAACAAACATTTCCCTGATAATCTCCTTTCCCACCTACCCCTTGATTTTGTCATTTCGAAGCGCTTTTCTAGCACCTCCTCTGACTATTCGATATTCAACTGTCCTCAATGCATTTCAATATTTGAATTCTCTATGAAAATACTGGCTCAACCTTCCCAGATTTATTGACATTAAATCCAGTACTAGCAATGGATTCAGGTATGACTTTACCTTTGTTTATTGACCAGAGATCGTATGCAAAAGTCCATTTTTGTATAGAGTAAAAAGTTTTACCAAGAGATATTTTATGAATACCATCATGATAAACACTTTGACATGAGACAGACTTTTCAATTCATAAGCACTGACTGGTGGAAAATGTGAGTTAGCACCAGAGCATTGGTCTAAAGGAATAACATGAAATGTACCACAAAAGCCAATCGCTCAATCAAAATCCGATAACAGGTGATTTTTAAAATATTTTTCATGATGTCTCTATATGATGTTTGTTGGATAGTGAAAGAGCTCGGAATTGATTTCTATCATGCTTTTTCTGTTTAAAGAAAATATATCTTAAAGGAGTCTTAATGCTTAAATTTTTTGTTTTCTTTATTTCCATTTGAAAAAATATTTAACTTGCAGTGATTTACTCCAGCCAAAATTGTATTTACCTTATTTTCTAGCTCGTTTTTAAATATTTTTTTATCTTTTGCTTTTAAGTAAACTAATCGTAACACCTTCACAAATTGCTTCAAAGTTAAAGTCAAAGTTTTGTTAGATTAAATTCAAAATGTATTTGTATATTTTCATTTAATAGCATTTTGGCCAAGTTTAAATAAAACTTGTGAAGAAATTTTTTTCTATTTACTTCTTCTTCCACTTTGGCCAGCTTTTAATTTATTAACCAAAAAGTTCGTGCAATGCATAAACACATAAAAATTTTTAAGCTTCATTGAATCTAATATCCTGATCCTTAGAGTCTATAAAACAAAATTCTCGTAAAAAAGTGAAACAACAACAAAAAATAGAGTAGACTTTAAGTAGGAATACTGAGTTTTTTCCAACCTTTTCTATTTGACTCACAGTATAAAATTCATTCCATATCGTGTTAGAAAAATATAGCATTTTATCTATGAATAAGGACATTTTATTACCAGCGCAAAATGCGAAACCATTTGTTTCCATTATATTTAATATATCTATGAGTGGTCATCTTTTGGGCATAGTGATATATGATGGAGCTTTTAAGGATTCACAAAGTAATAGATTTTTATCAAAATGTTATAGCCTACTACCCTAACTTTTACCTTCAGGGCTAAAAAAAGATATGAGCAAGGGCAGCAAAAAAATGTTCAATGAAGTGGGCAAATTTAGATATCTAACAATTTAGATATGAGCCATTTATATTTGCTATTTCTGATTAAATTTTTAGGTTATGGATATTATAGTTTTTTTTTTGTGTGGGTATCATAAAAAAAAATTAAATCAAATTTATTTTCACTTGTAGCTTTTAAGTAGATTTAACGAAAAAACAAACACCTTGAAGTTGTGATTTTTGAAAAATTTGTCAAATTAATCTAACCATAAAGACTTAATAAATTTTTGTTTCAATTGATTTTGCGACCTATGACTGCACTTTATTTCGTTATTTGAGTTGAGATAGGTTTTTCAAATATATTTTGTTTTTCTTTTAGTAAAAACATTGAATCATAAAGCTATACATTTGTTTAGAGGCCATTTCAGTAGAAGGTTTGCCTTAATAAAGATTGCTGTGAGATGTCAATAAAGAAAATTTGGGTGTGACGAGGTTTTGCGTCAAAATTAAGTACACCTGGGTCTTTTTAAATCGCGTAAAAAAAGACCGCGTTAAAATAAGAAACCGCGTAAAAAAGGACCGCTTGAAAAGAGTATGTATGTAATAGATGTAATAAAGGATAATTATTTCTTGTAAAGAAAATCATTGCTAATATAACAAAAAACGTAAGAAAAACCAATCCATAAAGCTAAGCTCTTTTCAGTCTTTTCAATGACATTATCTCTAGAATAAAAAGTGGATTTTGTGCTTGAGCTTATTCCAGATATTATTGATCCCCTGATTGCAGCTTTATTTTTCTTAACAGTCCGTACTGTTGATTCATTTAAATTATAGATCTTTCCAATAGATGACGAACCTTTTCCACTTGCTAACCCAATTTTTATTTTCTTTTCCAAAGAAATGTTTGCTCTATATAGTTTTTTTTCTTTATGTTATTATGCTTCGTATAATAGCCAATAGAAAAAATTTATTAAGTATTTTGAGAAGACAAATACGAAAAATGTTCTACCTGTATTCATTTTGGAATATATTTTACAAACACTTAAAAGTACACTTTAATATATGTTTTTACTAAATTTTCTAAACGAAAATAACTAAATTTACCAACACGGTATACGAACAACTGTATCAAATCTGAACTATATAACCAATTTATATAGGTAAAGGAATCCTACCAAAAAAGTAAAATAACTTAAATTTTTCATCTTTTGAAAACACCAAAGTATATGGGGAATTTTTTTATTATTCCCAGAAGAAAATAATGCAGATATCACTTACAAATGTGAGCATTAGGTTTTTGAGTAGTTATAAACACATTAATGTTTTTTTCTTGCATTTTTCAAAAAGGGAAATTTTCTGGAAAGAAGGCATAACAAAATTATATTTATTTCTTAACAATAAGTCACAAGTATCTATTTCGAAGAATTTGGTCTACTATATATGTCCCTGTAATAAAGCAACTAGAGCCAACATTGCAGCAGTGCACATATATAGTTTATATATCAAAGGATAAATTTTGAAAATTCCTAGAACTTAAATGATTTTTCTAAAACTTTCCTATGAAATATCTAGTCCACATCCATACAGACCAGTTCTGGTGAAATGTAATTAAGACCAAACAATAGTTAATAATTTGCTTGAAAAAACCCAGATAAAGTGATTAAAAGCTGCTAATAAACCACGTAATATTTAAAATGTGTAAAAAAACCTGTATCTTTGAAAAAATTGCTTAAAGTAAAGCAAATGCATAAAAGTAGGAAATCGCGTAAAAGTAGGAAACCGTATAAAAAAAGACCGCGTAAAAGTAAGACCGCGTAAAAGTAAGACAGCGTAAAAGTAAGACCGCGTAAAAAAATATCACGTAAAAAGAGACCCAGGTGTATTTGGTTGTCACAAGAATGATATAATGGAAAGACTTTTAATATGTTTTTCGAAACTTTTTTGCTCAGAAAAGGAAAATTTTCAATCAACTTTGTGACTAAAGATTAAAATGAGGTAGAGTAAAAAGTTTGGTTAAAAACAGTCTCTTTTAAAGTTTTCAGCGTATATTAAAAGCCTTTTTGTATTTGAGAGAAGTATTGTGTGCTGGAAAAATCATATGGCTATAAGAGTTTTTAAAAGATAAAAAATGGTTTTGCCATTTTTGATCAGAATATTATGAATTTAGTAATAGATAATTTTACTTTAGCCCTCATCTTATTTTAATATCCCGACTACTATTTTGAATTGTGCGTATTATACATCGACAGTGTGTGGTCTAGAGCTCATCTAGAATAAGTATTTTCGATCGCGAGTATATACTTTGCTTATTATTATTAAATTAAACACAAAAAATACCGAGAACTGAGTGTTAATAAATTGTTTATACCTCACTAAATTTCTAGTCGTGATAGGATAAGAATTCTTTTGCAAAGTCTTATAAATGAAAATGTGTGCATAAATTGTGAAAATATACTCAAATGATGGTGGAATATTTTATTTAACTGAAAAAATTCCTTTCAAGTCCGGTTAAAATTCACCAAATGAAAAAAAAACATTAAATTTATTTTTTTCTTGTTTATATTTTCCTAATAAAGAATTGGTTCAAATGTTGGCACCAGTAAACGAAAAGTTTATCTTTAAATCACCAGCCTATATTTAAGGTTAAACCCTTACTATTCCTTTGAAAAATTTTTTTACTTTCAGAAAATAGCCAAAAATTTTCTAAGATTTTTTCTATATTTTATCATATATCAATCAGTAAGGATAATAAAGGCAACTGGTCACTATTGCTTATATCCCCCATTCCCTTAAAGACATCAATTTTGGTTTATTCCAGTTTTTGGAATAAATATATATATTTCGTAGTCAATAACTTTTATGACTGAAATCCAGTTTATCCTTTGCTCCCTAGAGGCAAAACCAACATGAATCCTATAATCGGTAAATTCATGTGCGTGAATATCGTTAAATCAAAAAATAAAATTCTTGAAAATAATTTTTGTATTGACAACAGATCCCAAGGAGCTAATAATAACTACCATAGGGTAATTTTATACAGAGAGATAGTAAATATACGAATGGGATAAAGAAATAAAGAAATTTTCGATTTGTGTCCGAAAGGAGGGTAGTAGCATGGCTTCTTGTCCCAAGAAACAATTAAATTCATTGGCAGTAGCTGAAAATTATGATTTTAAATTTTTATACTTTTATAAACTGATGGAAAGATTTCTTATTTAAGTATTCGAGTCATGAAAAGATAAAAGTTTACTTGTTATCTTATTTGTGATTTGAGAATAGACAGAAAACCAAAAAAATATTTAAATTTATTTAAAAAAAAAAAACAAATCAGTAGTTATTTTCCACTACAAATTTCATTTATAAACGTCTCTCCAAATGGCGGCTGATATTGGCATTATCGTAATAAATATCAACTTATATTCTTTTTGTTTTGAAATTTTTTTAAACAAAAACATGACATGCAGAAGCAAACAGAGAAGAGCACGACAACAGTACAAGTATGGAAATCTCAGCCAATAAAACTGCAGAAGTTATTTCGCTCATTAATCAACATCGCCATTGCAGTGACTGTCTCTTCCTTGTCTTCCATCTGTGTCGCCATCGTCGGATTGTCTTTGCTTAAAATCTAAACCTTAGTTTGTTCATCGTTGTATGATATCAGTGCGTATAAAATGACCTTAGGAAAAGATAAAGGTAAAGAAACAATAACCGATATTAGCTGATTATTTATTCATTTATTCAGTATATATAACAAAAAGGTGAATATAAAAAATAAATAGAATTCGTATATTGCCAGCCCAATAGGGCTGTATAATATTATCTTGTTGTATATACATATTCCTGAACATGATGCGGTGAATATTAGGCTGGACAAGATAAAACCACTACCACAGATATGAGAATCATAAATCTCGTTAATAACCAATCCCATGTTGGAAATGCAAATTGTTCATGTCATATGCTCCCTCGTAAAATATGTTATACCCTTTTCTCTTCTTTCTGCTGCACAGCTAGATACATATATATAAATGTACACAATAGCAATGGCTGCAAATGTTTTACTAGTTTGCAAATACGGACAAAGAAGAGGGTAAGAAAAATTACTTAAAGAGCTGAGAATTAACCTAAAACTTTAAGGCCCATGTAACCAAGAAATCTGTTCCATTGCAAATGCAGCTTATACTTCGAGTGAATCACACTACTACAAGCCTGGTTTCTAGATTCATTATATGAGATTCACTTATGAAAGTAGCTGTGATCTTTATAAAAATAATAAGATAAAAATCTTTCCTTCATGAAAGATTCTATGATAATCTTTTCTATAGATTTATACATTTTACTTATGAATATGCAAAGCTCAAAGAAGTTTTTTTTTTTCTCTGTTTGAAGTTTATCACTATGCGTAAGAAAAAATAATGGATACTTCTGTTGAAAAAATTGAAATAGGATGTGTTTGAAGAAGTTTTCTTTCCTGGGTTTTTGATAAAAATTATTTTTCTGGTTTGCAGTGTAAATTTATTCGGCGAAGAATATTTTTAAAATTTGGTTTCCCTAATCGTTAAATATGAGAAAAAAATTCACATTTTATTTTTCTACATTTCTTTTAGCAGCTTAAAAACCACATTGTACTTGAGTTTGCGCATAGTTTAAGCAATTAAGACATTTAGCAGTTGAAGAACTGAGACCTTAAAAACTAATACTAAAGTATTATATAAATGTATATCCAAAGTTTTGGAAAGAGAACAATTTGTGTACCAGTGGATCGAAAAAAAATATTTATGCCCAAATTATTTACCATCAGCCTAAAAGCCAAAGACAGCCTTCACACTTTCGGGCTGCAATTTATAGTAAGGCATAACTTTTTAATTTTTCTCCAAAGCCTAAGGAATCAGTGGGATCTCGAGATGTTTCATCAGAAACAGAATCGACTCAACATGAAAATCTCTTTAGGTTATACTGAAAAACTATGGGTGAGTTCTGAAATGCAGTACTACCGCAGAAATGCATTGTTATGAGTTCATAAATGTCAAACTGCACATGTTATACAATGTCATGAGTTCGAAAACTTTTAGGATTGTATTAGATTCACATGAATCACGCAATAAGTGTATCAAATTTTTTGTTAAAACAATGTAAAAAGTATCTAGAAAATTACACTGCAATGTATCCCTGCATTTCAGAACTCACCCAATATCTTCACTCTGGGTATATAGGATAATTTAGAGTAAGTAGAATATTTTTTGTAATCTAACCATTCAAAATTTAAATTGTTTAAGCACCGCAGGTTCTTAGCTAGAGAAAATTAGTATCAAGCAGCGCATTATTATGATGAGATAGAATTTCACTTTTTTTTCTTTGTATGCATCGGAGTGATGAGAAATTATATCATTCTCGAAGTCAAATATTTGCAGGGTATAGGTATATTGAAGGACTAATGAATAATATAATTAAATGTACTTAAAAGGTATATATGTGTGTCTCTACATTGCTTATTGAATCAATCTTCGTCATATTAAAATGGTCAACTTCAAAATCCTAACAGAAATAACTACATATATCCTTATGATTATGATTAAGAAATATTTGTATAAAAATCTCTTTCAATATATTTTGGAAAGTTATATTCAATACTTTAAGTTATCCTATCCAATATTTTTACTTAAAAAGAAAGCAGCCCTCGTACAAAATAATCAGAAGCGACAGCCTACATTACCTGATATCGGTCATATATGTTATGGTCCAATATTTCATCGTAATAGATTTTTATGACGTTGTAATGGACTTTTATGGATTTCCTAAGAAGCTCGTAAGAGGGGTCATTCAATATGAAATGAAAAACAAAAATTGTTGCTAGCTTTTTGCCACGTGTTTTATTTGCTAGCGTACTGAACAAAACGGTCTATAACTCATTTTAGGTAAAGGCAAAAACAAAAACAAGAAACATATTGTACGTGAGATGCGTTTATGTTCTCTTAACGCAACATTGCTTGCTTCTCATAAAATCAAAAATTATGGGAAATTAATTATTCACGATATAACATATGGCATGTGTGAGAAAAGTACTTTCTCCCTAGTTCTATACAAACTAAAATTGTGAGTCTATTGAATATATTAATATTTCTTCATATAGTTTTTGTTTCTAAAAAATTTTCCTTTAAGAAAAATGAATATCTTTTGATAGTTTGAAGTAAGAACTATGAGCTAAGATAATACTGATATAATGATGAATAAATATTTAACCCTCCATATTTTTGGTTCTGGAATTAGGCTGTCGACATTTAATTGCCACTTTGTCAGATGAATTTGTTTATATCAAGCTTGAATAGATTCTGCTACCGTCAATAATACTTGAAAATTGTCGAAAATATGACTACCTTGATTTATAGATTGTGAGGGCACCTGGTTTTTTTCATTTTTTAATTATATCATTAATCAGTCTGCCGGAATATGTAAAAATTAAATGTATAGACTTTAGTTTAAGTATCAGAATTTAACATTAAACATTTTCTTTTTATATAAATATTTAAATGTTTGTAAAAAATTTCTTTCTAAGATAAATTATGGCTTTGATTAATTACCAGCAGACTCTTAATATTTATTTGAGCTTATTCATAATATTTTTAAGTTTACTTTTAAGAATTGGAATTCTTTTTTTATGATAATTTTATTTTTTGCACTTTTATTTTAGCTTAACTTTATATTTCTGATTGAAGTGTTATCTAAGGAGTAGGACATACATATTTAAAAACTTGATTAAAGATATTTTATGTTGCTCCTTAACCATATGTATTTTCAAATATTATAGTAATATATAGGATTTTATTTCACCAAAAATAATTTTTCTGAACAGATGTAGTTTAATTTTACTATAGAAGGTTAGTCAAGTTTCCTTTCAATCTAAGAATTTGTTGGCTTAATAAAGTCCTTTTATTATAAATTTTATAAAACTTAAAGCTGACACTATAATTTCTCTCAAACTTTTTGATTATTTGCAATGCTAAGTCCTATAAGAGGTTTTATCGAAAAACACTTGAAACTAAAGTTCTTAACTGACTTAGACTCAACTAAAGAAAAATATATGTATGTAAAAGTTAAGGTCGTTCTGAGAAAGAGGTAGTTAGTGGTTTATGTTTTGAAAAATATCTCAAAAATAGATTTGTGCCATTGCCGCAGGTAAAACTTGATACAGTTGCGAAATAAAACAAATTTATCTAACGTAAATTGATGGTCAGGCTTCCCAATGAATCCTTGTAAAACAAAGATAAATTTGTTTCTTAAGCCTAGCGCACACCAACGCTTCTGAAGCGGCTTCAGAAGCGGCTATTTTTAGTGGAATATTGTTGATTATTTTGCTTTTGTTTATTATTGTTAGTTACACTTAAATATTGCTAATTTTTGGTTATTATAGTTTACAATTAATTTTTAGTGTTAATTTATGTCTCTTGCCAGTGGCGGATTTACCCATTTTCCAAGTGTAGGCTATTAAATTTTTGCCCGTCTTACCTTTACAGTTGTCAGTTCCTAGATTATTTTCTATATACATAACACATGCGGAGGCTATTAAAAAAAGGGGTTTTGATCAACAAAAAATGAAAATATGAGTAAATCCTTTTAAGACTAAGAAATATATTATTTATTCTATTAAAATTTGCAAAAATCAAAAAATATGAAAAAATGGACTTATCCAAATTGGATTCTGAACGACTCATATATTACTTACACATTAATGTACACTCGGTAAACGTAATAAAAAAAAATTTATTTTGCATACAAACAGTTAAAAAATATGAAATTCAATTAAGTTACAATCCTTTTCTTCGTGATTTTTTGTTAGGAAAGTCATCAATGATATCGTCGTAAGTAATTTTGTTTGCTCACCCGAACAATTCGTCGCTGGAGTACATAATGCCATACGAAGAGTTAGGATAGACATTTTGTAAACCCTGTTGTCGTAGAAATGAAGACAGACTTTCCAATGATTCAGAATTTAGTTTTATCAAAATTTTTTTCGAAGAAATGTAGCTTTGAAAATGTGTGCATTCTTGAACTAAGTCAGTCTCTAAATCATTAGAATACATTTTTACCAGTGAAATGGCTTTGTTTGTAAGGGTTGATATGGAATTTCACTTATTTTCGTCAGAAATGAGAACTATTCATTAAACTTGCTTTTCTTGAACCAATTCGGATACGAGTCTATCAATAACGGCAAAAAATGTGTTAGCCCTGAAAGTATCACTCGCAGTCATTCTCATTTCTTTATTGGGTGGTTCATCATAGTTTTTTTTTTCTTATCGGTTGTCTTTTTCCCGTGTCTTTTGTGTACTGTTTCGATGCGCTCAATTTCATCGCTTTTCTTTTTGAAGTACTTGAAATTTTCTCGTTGATCTACATACGAAAAACTTGCGTAGAGATTCATAAAGATCAGCTGCAGTAATCAAATCTACAGTAGAAGCCTGAATTTGAACATTCACTTTGTTTATTCTTTCTAAGTTTATTAAAATCAATATTTATTAAGGACACCATGTCATACACATACATGCATATTTAAAATTATTAAATACCTATTAAGCTAGAGAAGACAGTCACTATAGATCAATTTTATTTGAAATATTTTGTAATTATCATTTGATGCTCACCTTTGTAACACATTCACAAAGGCTTCGATACTCCTTAGTTGCATTTAGCCGTAATCCCTTCAGGTATTTTAAATTTTTGATAGTAATTTATTATTGATAATTATCACATATAATTGAATGTATGATGATCTAAAATGTTTAGTAGGAAACATAATATTCAACCTAGTATTCAATGTGAAATGGAAAGAAAAAGGAAAAATATCTTGTAGATTTGTAGATTTATATAAGGAAATATATCTTGTAGATTTCTTTCTGAAGAAAAAATGAAATCGTATCATAAAAATTTTTCTGATTTTTGTAAGACAGTAAAAAAAAATCGGTCCCCAAATTTGCCGCCCTTTAAAATTCCTGCCTTAGGCTCGAGCCTACTCAGCCTGCTGGTAAATTCGCCACTGCCCCTTGCTATTAAGTTTTTTCTATTTTTGCTAATAAATTGCTATGATTGGTAACTGTTGTTGAATTTTTTTTATTTTATAGATCTTTTCTTTTCTTAAATAAGACTCAAATTCTAAATATTATTTTATTAATTAATTTTCTTCAATATTGTGAAGATGTTTTAACAATGCTATTAACGGATTCAAATCCAGAATCTTTGAGTTATTTTGATAACGAAATGAAAACTGGACATCAAAGAATTAATTATTTATTTAACACTTTCTGAAATGTATAATGAAAGTATCGAAAATATAGATGAATTCAATTATGATAAAGTAAGGTAAATTTCTTATTTTTTTATCATATTTGTAGCCAAATGATTTCTTATTTGTTTAGCTGCTTGAAATATTATTATTTTATTCAAAGCAAAACTAGTTAAAAACATAAAACTAGTAAAAATGTGTTTTTAAGTATTTTATGGCTTAGAAAAACCGAAATCCAAAAAAAATTTTTCCTTTGCACTTTCTTGCAATCTATGAGTAATAAAGTAATTAAGGTTCATTTCTTGCGGAACAGCCGCTTCAGAAGCGTTGGTGTGCGCTAGGCTTTAGGGAGTGATAGTCATATGAAAGAAGTGAGCTCCTTCAACACAAATATATTAATTTCTGATTTGGCTTTATGATGAGGTTAAACCAGGGATGGGCAAACTACGGCCCGCAGGCCAACTCCGGCCTGCCGGAAGGTTTTATGCGGCCCGTGAATAGATTTTTAATTTGCCGGTCAGACGGAAATTAAAAGAAATTTTATGGATGAAAGCACTGATAAAAATACTGCTCACAGTTATTATTTTTATTAGAGGTGTTGATGAAAACTTTGAAATAACCGAGGAACTGGCATGCATGCGTTCTTTAAAGAAAACTACGGGGTGTGATATTTTTCGCTAATTTCAGGAAGGGCTTTTAACTTTAAAAGTGCCTATAATAAATACATGTAATATTACGACCGATGGAGTACCAAATATAACAGGAAAGAAATTTGGATTTCTTGGACCCTTTAATCAAAACTACCCCGGAAAAAATGTTGTTTTTCTAGATTGTGTTTTACATCAAGATGCTCTGTGTAAATCTGCATTGAATATGAAACCCGTGCTTAATGCAGTCGTGAAACTTGTAAATATTATTCGGTCTCGTGGGCTTACTCAAGACAATTCCGGAATTTTCTTCAGTCCGTGCAATCTGAATACTCTGATGAAAGTAAGGTGAAGTAAGGTAAGTTGGCAGCTAAAAGACAACATTATGTCGTTCTTCTATAAGAAACAGTGTTCTGCGGAGAGCAAAATGTTAGAAGATACAGAATGGCTTTCGGACTTTGCATCTTTCACAGATCTTCTTTGTCATATGAAAAACTTGAATGCCAAGATGAAAGAAAAAAATCAATTTATCGACGATATCTGGGCCCATATCAAAGCGTTTAAACTAAAACTTAATTAATCTTAAACTTAATCTGTTACCTGAGCTAAGAACGACTTTTCTCATTTCTCGAGATTAAATTGAATACCCTCAGTAAATGAAGGGAAGCTTAAAAATTATGAAGATGGCTTGAAAAAACTGCATTTTGTGTTCCAACGCAGATTTCAAAATTTCAGTGCCATGCAAATAGAAATGGATATTTTTACCATGCCTTCCAACGTAAATTGTGAAGAAGTGAGGTCAGATTTGCAGCTTGAATTAATTGAGTTGCAATCTAACAATCATCTCAAGCAGCTGTTTCTAAATATGCCAAAGTTAGAGTTTTATAAATCATTATCGAAAGTAATTTTCCCAAATTTAATATCTCACGCCCAGAAAATCAGTGTTATGTTTGCTTCATCTTATATATGTATGTGACCAAGTATTTTCAACTACGAACCTTAGAAAGAATAATTTCAGAAGTAGACTGACAGATGAGCATTTAGCCTCGTTCCTTAGAATCAGTACATCCCACTTCGAACCTCAATATAAGGAACTTTTAAAAATGAAACGCCAACCTTTTTCTTCGATTTTTGGGCCGCGACCGAAAAAGTTTGCCCATCCCTGGGTTAGACTTACAGCAACGAATCTGTGGCTTTCAAAGCTGTTACATCACTTTAATAGATTTTTTAACAGGAGCATTATCTATATTACTACTACACGGCTTCAAAGAATTTATTTACCATTTTTCTTACACTAAAAAAGTAAACTTTGATTTCCTAAGTTTTTTAAGTATTATTTAATGAAAATTGTCTGAATTTTTTCAAGAATGACGCATTTTTCAATAAAAATTTTTCTTCTCACTTTTATATGCCAGGATTTAAATTTCTGTCAGTTCTTCTAAGTATTTTTACTTAAATAGTTAATCATTTTTAATTATAAACATCAGCTACTTTAGTTCAATGTATCTACATAAAAAATATGTATATGCCAAATACATAAATACATTCAGAAGCATATCTTGCAACTAAAGAAAATTTATATTTGTGGCAAATCATATAAAATTTAATTGAAACGAAAAAAGTAACATTACTGTAAGCATAACATTTCAAATACAAACAAAATCTAAGTAGATTTTCTATCAATGTTCTATATCGAATTATTGTTCCATTTCAAAATCTCTTTTTGGTTTATTTTTGATTTCCTTACAAACATTGTAAACATATTCCACAAATATAAAGTTAACTTTATTCCAATACTAAGTGTAAATGTATCTTTTTATTAGCCCCAAACATATGACTACGTAGACGATGTCTTTTCGATACAAAAAGCAATTGTGTCCTTTCTACTTTTTTTTTCAGGTTTTGTATCCATTTCGCTGAGATGTGTATATTTTCATAAATGAAATGGACTGCATGAACATTATCATAAAATTTCAGGATTCTAGAATTTTTATGCTTAGTTGCAATGAGGGTGATACGTGCAGATGGGTAATATATTTGAAATAGAAACACAAAAACAAAATCCAAATATAATATTATATTTTTCTTTTGAGGAGAAACTTGTCCTTATTATAATTATACCCAAAGGAATCAAAGTAGCATTTGCACGAAGTGTCCTTTTATAGAATTGCTATAATAATAATCAACTCATCGTTTCTTGTTTTCTAGAGAAAATAAAAGATATGATATAAGTTGTTTATTTGTTTGAAAATATATTATTATTAAAATCTGTAAGGATTTGTGGTTTAGGATACTGTAGAGATTTATTGGATTTTGGCTGTTACCTTTATTACAATTATATAATCGAAAAGCTTACGATTTTTTTGTATGAGTTGGTCAACTTGTTGAACTGCTGATTTTTTGGTAATAAAAATTTGTTTGGTTCGTTAACGGCTGGTTTCACAGTTTTCAGTTAACTTGAAGACTAGTTTATAATTAGTTGTTTGTAAGTAAAAACTAAAAAAAAGAGTATATTCAAATGTGAGCAAAATTGGTCTAAAACGTAATTTTTAAATATCCATAGAATCATTGGCATAAATTATATTAAAATCTGAATTATTAAAAATTTTTCGCGAAAGAAAATCATCAGCCATTTTTTTCAAATATTGATGAATTTTCTAAATAATGTTTTGAGCTAAGAAACCTCTTCATCATACTATTTTTTGAATAATTATGCTTAAAAATAATTATTTAACGTGACTGACAGTGGTTAAATCACAAATTGAACCTTTCAATATTGCAATAGCAATTTTCCCAGGGAAATTTTTTGATTCGGAGCCTCTTCAACAGTAATTTTCAACATGTTTAATGTATACTAAGGAGGGAGGTACTACATTCTCAAGATAGAATCGAAATCACATTTCAAAATTAGCTTTACCGAAAACTTTTATACAAAGTATGTAAGCGTGTTGTTCAAAATGCGTTATTGTTATTATTAGTGTAAACGCCACATTCTGAGGGAGTGATAAACTCACTTTCTGTACTTTTAAAGTAAAGTACATATATTATTTTAGGCACAAGGAATAATTTTTCTCCCAATTAATTAGAAATTAATTAAATCATATTACGTCTATTGAACTTATCTAACTAGCTGTCAACTTCTTAATTTTAGCTTTTATGAATTACAATTTTCCTCAAGTGTTAAACTATTAATTTTTCAATACATGAGAAGCAATTCTTCAAATATGCCGGGTGTAGCTATCAAATATCACTTAATTACCTGCTGTCAATACTATTTAAGATGGATTATCATAACAAATGTCATCACATGGCAATCATTGATATGTATATATGTCCAAACAAGACATAATTTAAACATAAGAAAGCGACACAAGCTTATCCAGGTGGTTATTTAAAAAGTTTTAATAACAAAAACCTTAAAAGAGTCATAGGTCTTCGGTGATTATCCGTGGCCTGATATTGCTGTCTTTTAATATAATTTTTAGAAATGTAAGAATATTATTATATTGAACTGTTATAAGGATTCATAATAATACAGGATATATGACTGAAAACAATTAACCTCCAAGCCATCCCCATTCACCCCTCACTTTTTATGTAAGGAATACTAGTGAACCGTTAAAAATTTGATATACTCTAATGCAAGTATCGTAAAAGGCTAAAATAATTTTCCCTAATTTTGTTAGGCTACGTTTTGTCAATTGACGTTTACAAAAGTGTATATTAATGCATAAATGTTACATACAAACACAAAATACAAATGTCTTCATTTATATATGTATATAAATACTTACATTAGTTCTTCATTGATTGTTTATTGGGGATTCCCTTATTTTGCAATATAAATTGCAAATATCCGGCTCTTATAGCCTGGGAATAATAAACGAACCGTTGATAAAATGATAAAATCCCGGACGGATGTGAAATTGATATTAACTGTGGGAAAATCGAATTGTCCGGTGATCATTTCATTTCGATTTTTAAAAAGTGATCATGTTTATAATACAGCCTTTTACTATTTTGACTTTTCGTAAATAACTTGAACCGTAAAAAGGAAGCTTTTTTGTGGTCATTGTGTCTGATGATATCTGTGCGATTTAGTTTTGGTTTTGTGAAAAATATTTTGTGGTTTGTTTTTATAGCTGATGCCAATATTGCTATTTATAAATGATTTGGTTGGAAAGATATTATAGATTCTCATATATCATCTGAATAATTTTCCGTAATTTTGTTGAAATTTTATGATTAAGAGATGCCTTTTTTGTTTTAAATGTTTTTTATCTAAAATAATTCAAATAATTTATGAAAAAGTTAACTAATCTGGTGAATCATATTACTATCCTAGTATAGGACTCAACAGATTATATTATTTGAGTGTATTTGAGGTATGCTATGTGAAATTTTAGCAACAAACCCTAATGAGGCCAGTGGTCTCAACTAAATTTGTACATATAGCCTCAATTGACTAGTTAGTTAGCGCTAGTTTTCCGGCTTTTCAGAAAATATAAAACAAAGCTGTTCATATAACTTCTGATGTAAGTGAAGGTGATACATGTGACGAAAATTACATAAAACATAATTTTGATAGTATTTTGCAATTGGAACTGTTGTCATCTGCCTTTTTTATGCAAAAAGGACTGAAGTGTGCTGGCTCTGATTGGTTCTCTACTTTCGATATAATAAGTCATCCAGCACGCTAGCATACAGCTTTGGGGACCGGATAATTTTGACTTTCGTGAAAAACTACACCATTATATCTTGCTTAAGTCTAATAAGTATGTCTTGAAAAATAGTTAAAATACACATAATTTTATTTACTTCAAGTAATAATCAGGAATTAAGTGTATAAAATGCATGACTGGCTCAGATGTAGCACATGAAGCAATTGTTTTTCCTAGTTTTTCCTAGTTTTATGCTATATTACCCTGCATATTTTTTCATAGCATCAAAAATTTAAATAAAAATTATTTTTGAGGGACATTAGAATTGTTATAAATAAAATTAAGACTTTTAAATTTTAATAAATTTTATTTATTAAAACAATCATCTTTTGTTTTCCTATATCTAACCTCCTTTTTAAATAATCCTATAGAAAAATTTTCTGCCCCATTTCGCATCATTAAGGTAATAATTTATTAAGCCCATTTCAATGTTATATATCAAACAAAGGATGAACATAACAATAATTCGCAATCATAGAATTCTCTTTATTTATCAAATGAAAAAGGATTTAAAGCAAAAACTCCCTCCTTCATTAAAATGAGATAAGAAGAATAAAAATGAACATTAGAAAACTGAATCAAATAAGACGTTGATTATATACAGCAAGAATGAATGCTTATACCATTTAACATCCGGTAGAATTCTTGTTTTTACTATCATATGACTCAATCTAAAACTGTAAAATGTCAACCCTTTTTGGCTGATGGATCTTTTACATCAAAAAAGGGTTCTTCTTCCCCAACATTTAAACCATATTGAGAAGAAATAAAATACAAAAGGAGTTAAGTAATCACAAGAAATAATTTTATTAATTTTCTAAGATCTTAGATAAATTGACTGATGGAGTAATTTTTAGACTTTAATTAAACGGAAAAGTTAGAATTAAATGGTAAAAAATATTTTTTTAAATATAATTGAAAAATTAAAATCAGCCAAACAACCCCAGTAGCTGATGGCCTCTTTGACCCGCTTGAATAGATTTGAATTGAATGCGGAACCAGAGGCCTTTTTCTGGTTGACGCGTTTTTCGATTACACATCGGATGCATGGTTTGGTTTTTCTATTGAGTCCTATGACTGAAATTAATTATTGATTGTAGACAATTATATATATATATATATATATACATTTATTTGTGTATAAATACATTTTCAAAACTTAACTCATTTTAGGGGTTTTTTTTTGTAAATTTTTGGTTTTCCACACTAGAAAAAAAAAAAACAATTTTCAAATGTAATTTCCAATTGTAACAAGAATAGTGTGACCGACGACGGGGTCTATTTTATACAGGGCGCACTTGTTGAATGAAAATTTGTTACTGTTCACTGAGCAATATCAATGGAAGCTTCCAGCAGTGAATTTTATGGTCAATTGGAGGACGCGATTTCATGTTTCATATAAGATTTGATTTGGTTAGTTGTTGTTATTTTTACATTTCGATGATTGAAAATTCAAAAAAAAAAAAAAAAAAAAATTCATTAATTTTTGATTCTAACTAGCCAAGAGTATTTGACTGAAACAATTCCAAATTGCTACAAAAGGTGTATCGAATCAAAGTATTTCTAATTACAGTAATTGGGTTGAGGTTGTAGTAATATTAAACTTGTCACCAAAATAGTTTGATTGGCTCCGTTTTTATAGTTTTGATTTACTAATTTTGGGTGAAAATTGTGTAAAATTTTAAGGTCATTACCATCTTGTGTAAATTATTTAAGTATTTCTTGTCTATTTTTTTTTTTTTTTGCTTTTTTAATTAAATTACCAAATATTTAGTTAACAATAGTCTAACAGTTATATGAAATAATTACAAATATGTTATTTAGAGCAGAAAATTTTAATACCAAAGCTTTCAAAATTGATTTTATTTTAATTTATTTTACTAATCAAAGTTTTAATTTTGTGTTTTCATAGTTGTGTTTTTTATATATTTTCTTTTTATGAGCTTGATTTCTTTGTACTAATTAAAAAATGAATTAATTTAAATAAATACTGAAAAAAGCAGGTCTATTAAATGAAATGAGTAAAAAGGTAGATATCAAGCTTTTAAATGCTTTGATAAAATATTTTACTATTTTTATTTATTGTAATTTTAGAAAAATATTCTGCTTTTAAACAAATAATTCGCAATCTGAAGTAAAAGTTCATGTCTGACTTTCCTGTTAACCAAAAAAACCCATGCTCTGTATTATGCACAATTTTTTAAGTGTCATTTCTGCGTACATTTTTCACATTTGTCATTTCTCAAGCAAAATCTCAATCTGAGATGATATTCCTTTCAACTCTTTCAAGTTTGATATGATTTGTATTGAAAATTAAAGAATATTGAAGACTATTATCATGCTACAATTTTAAGTAATCGCGCCTCGCATTTACAGTGTTAATCTGCGACATTTATGCGGACATTAAACTTCTGTCTTTAGGGAAATGACATCAATAAAAAAATATTACAAACTTAAAAGGAGACTAAATGTGAAGAAGATATACAAAATTCTGATTACACTTCCGAAGTGGTAATGATGATGATTTATGTAAATATTGTTTTTCTATCAAACAAATTTAATGAGGATAAACTTTTAACAAGGCAATAGCACATGATACTAAAGTTTACCATTTTACACTATTTATAGCCAGCAATACTCTAATTAAGGACGAAAAACAAAAACAAGTACATAAGTATACTATTTGCATTGATTGCAAAATAATTAGTCTCTAATTAATAATTGGATACAAGAGATAATCCATGTTGGTATTGGTTAAAATAAAAATCAAATAAAAAAAAAAACTGTATAACGCGTGTCCATTGGGGATCATCAGAAGCACCTATAAAAGTCCTATAGAGTTTTGTTTTTCTCTGTTTGTTTATCAGGTAGCCATTGACAATGCTTAGATTTTTCTTGTTTTTTTTTTTTTATTGAAGTTTTGACACTAATAATAGATATCTGCTATAAAATTGTATAAATAAAAGTTTTTTAAATGGAATTTTGTACATTAAGCCACCCAGAGTAGAGGTAATAAGAAATATCGGGTAGACAGAATGAGAGTTGTGCTTGAACTGAAACGTCTGCATTTTCATAGTTAAACCTGGATGTGTGGATATATTTTCTTTAATAATATATTTTTGTTTTATTTTTTTTTTTTTAATAACTTACTTTACTGTCTGTGCAGTAAACATAACAGAGGGTGATTATAAATTTAATTTTAATGTACAAAAACAATTTCAAATTTTATAGCGGCGCCAATTAAAATATACACACACGCAGAGAACATGACAAGAGATGAATTTAAAAGAAGAAGAAAAATTTTTGTTGATTTATTTAGTTTTTTGTTTTTTTTTTCGTTTTTAAAAGAAAAGGTGAACAAAAATTAAAGATGAATTCCATACTATCACCCACCATAACTTTATTATAGATACATTGATGTGATTTTTGTTGCATATCTTCTACTCCTTCAACGATGAGTGAAATAGGAATCTGATCATAACTTTTCTTACTACATTGAAACCAGAAACAAGAGTTATTTTTGTGTTTCATTTGCTTTATGGAAATTTATATTCGGACAGAGTACATTGCTGCTGTAAACAACAAGTTAAAGATGGTAAGACGATAATTATTTAATGGCTAAAACAAAAAAGATATGAGTCTGCGGTTTTTTTTTTTTTCTTCGCTTTTTTTATAGTTGTTACGTTTCATTTAGTTTTGTTTTACATCTTTAAACAACATCAGGAATATCAAATCACTAACAATTTTATTGTACAATTAATTGTTACTAATTATAATTAAAATGATTACTATATATCCTTCTGAATTCTATTAGAACAATGTTTTTTATGTCAATTAAAATAATTTTTTTTTTTGTTTTTTTTTTTGAAAATATGTATATAGACTGTAGGTGGTCAAAATAATATTATTATTTTCCCGAACATCAATATTAAACAGCCCACCTGGTGATAGGATACAAATAAAATCGTTTCATTAAAAGTCAACTGATCCGTTTACTATTAAAACGTTTAAAATTGATTCTTGATATGATGTTAAATAGTTTTTTTTTTTTATGAATTCTAAATCTTTAACTTTGGCAAAATTAAAACAAAAATCTCAACCATCGAAGGGGATTTAGCTCTCTTAACTTATTACTTTTTGCTATGAAAAATTTATAATAGCATTAAAAATGAAATGAAACTTTTTTTTAAAGTTTTTATACAAATCAATAAAAAAATTTAAGTTTAATTCTTTATTAATTTTAATAAGAACAGTAACATGTTATTTAATAATGGGAAATCATTCTACAGACTAATCTACAGATACTTTCTTAAGCAGGCTTTAAAATTAAGCTCTTAAATCATAGCTGGGTAGTGACTCCAGACAAAATGGGTGTGAGATTTTAATAAAAAAGTCTTATCAATAGTAAATATTTTATAAATTGACAGAAAAATCTGTGCTCTAATTTTACACAAAGAAAGTAGTTTGTTTTTATTTTAATGGCTCTTGTTATACAAGAGGAGGAAATGAAAAAAATTTTCGAATCTGTTAAAAATCAGTTTTATTACATTATCAATATGAGTAATGTGATTAATTAAGTGCACAAATACAATATAATTAATACCAATAATATTATTTTTTGATTAATTATTCTCACTGTTGTATTTAATATTCGTCACGATAATCCTTCATAACTAAATTCTTGTTGTAAATATTTTCTTTAAAGCACGGATTTCTATATTGTGTGTTAAGATCTTATTTAAATAACGTTTTGGAAAAATAAATAGAAACTACACACAGCCATCTGGTATAGAAAATTGTACCTTTTCCATACTAATTTCTCACATAATGTACGTACAAAGTTTTTAAGGGTTACTTGTTGTCTGGAAGTCAAAAGTTTCAGATATTTTGAGATTTGTTTTGTATAATAAAAATAATAAAAACCCAAATTTATATAAGAATAATAATAATAATCTATAATGTAATATGAAATTTACAAAATGGCGTGCTTTTGAAATTAAAGTTCTAAAAGGTTATTAAAATTTTAGACGATTTAGGCGAATCGTTGTTTTTTTTTTGCTACAAAACGACGCTGAAAAAAGTAGTTGTAAGAAAAATGAGTTTATAGTTTTATGGATATTATGGATATTATGGATTATGAATATTTTCAAAGATTTTACAAAATTTTAAATATTTACAGATCTGTGATTCCAGCACCATATAAAATCCCTTCTAATTGTGGTTTTTTGATTTGTTTTATTTTTCAGTGCTATTCGAGCTTCTTTAAAGTCTTCTGTACTTCGACGATTTGCTATGTATATACGTCACACGTCACGTTTGATGCCGATGAAGATGCCCATGACCTCCATAAATTTTAATAAATCTGCAAATCTTTACTGTTCACTTGTTTTAATTTTTTGGACAACATGTTTGTAAAATTTGTTGTATTTTCAACAGTAAATTGATAAGCTTTGAAAGATCTCTTGCTTCCTTTAGAACATGGTCATCTATAAGTAGCATTGCTTTGTTTTCTATTTACAACTGCTCGATGTTCCTTATACCCTTTCTTAACAGGTGCCATGTACAACCTTGTAGTCCTTTATACAAAAAAATCGGTTCTTAACAGGTAAAGTCTGTACATGACGACAAAAGAAGCATGGCGTCTAAATTTCAAAATATATGATGTGAAATGTCAAATTAGATGTCACAGGTTTTAACTAAAAAAATTAAAGAAAAGTTAAGAGCTTTTAATTTACTCATGTTTATTGTTTTATAAAATTAAATAATGGATATTAGTGAAGTAAGCCGAGCTAGAGATACACAAAACAGGAGGATCCAATAAAAGAAAATTCACAATAGATCTCAATTTTTTGTGTCTACAGACTTTAAAAGGCTGTAGTCACTACACATTTTCAACCACCTATGTACACAGTTCTCCATACAAAAGTGGCTTTCTGTGTAGTTAGAAATTGTATATATCCACCTGTTAAGGAAGGGTATTAGTGAAGATGAAAAGTTGTACTGATCAACTCAGGTCAAAAAAAATAAACCCTAATTATGGGTTAACCCGTTTACTCTTCGTAATCCATTGGTTTTTAAGGGAAACTAGTTGAAAAATTCAAAATATAGCCAATGAATGATTATGGATCCATAAAAATGTAGAATTTGTATAAGAGCAATCAAATATTTGAAACTTTGATTTCTAGCTAAATTAAACTATGAACTAAATAAATAAATTTTACCAAATTTAATTAAGTGCTTTTCCCTAAAAATTTATTATTTTTCAAATAAATTTAGGTAACAATATCTAATTTTTACCCCAACCTTTTTAAATATTTTTGAACTGCATTAATTTATAACCTTTACCTATTAACTTTAACTAGTTTATCAAATCTATGAAAAATTAATAAGTTTATGTTAATATCGAATTCAGGTTAATCAAGCTAAAAACCGTTTATAGGCACTTTACTTCTGGCATGTTACTATCATGTTTCTGCTTGCTCTTTTTATCGGGTTCATAATTTTCAATAGCCATTTGAGAAATAAATTTTTATATCAAACTGTGGTCCGTTTGTCACAAATTGGAACTAATAGTATCACAGTCTTAGTTTTAAAGGCCGCTTTTATTTGTGTTTTCTTTTTAGAATTAAGATAACCAAAGATGAATTTGAAATTAATTAATTATTTATTTATATAATTAATTTTTTTTTTTTACCTTTTAGCTAACAAGAATTTGGTGGTTTACTGTATTTTAATAAAATAAACAAAAAAAAATGAAATAAAAAATAATGCTAATTTATTCAAATAGAAGATCACATCTGGTTTATTTACACACTTAAAAATTTTATAATGGATTTTATGCAAATTGGTGATAAACGATGCTTAAGTTTAGTTTTAATCTGAAAATAGAATGATAGCTGTAATTATTCATTAAAAAATCATTAGAAATAGCAAATTTGATACAGTTGTTAGATGTCTCTTAAGTTTGCTTAGCTTTTATGGAAGTATTTAACATAAGCTGAAATCGTATCCTGACTTACGCAGTTAATCGGAAGATCTATTTTATTAACCTTCTAAATGTGTGGTTTTACTTTTTTTTTAAAGGAAAACTGTATAATATTTTAGAAATAAAGAGAAACATCTAATCGTGACGTACTCTTGCTCTGATTGATTATGAAATTCTTATCGGGTCATGTCTCATAACTTAAAAGAAAACCCCAACTAGAAATGAGCCGTTTATTTCTAAAGTGGTGCAAGTCCAGTTTTTATTATTTCGAGATGTTTAAAGGTTTGCATTTTAATAAATTTAAAAATATTGGTGAGTATTAATAAATATATTTTTGGTGTTTTGTAGTATCAGCAAATGCAACTTTATAATCGAATATTGTTTACAGTTCTGAGTGCAAAAAGTAAGAATTTAATTATATCAAAGTGGACTTGCCTCACTTTCAAAATTAATGAATTATTGTAATCGTTCATTTAATTGGGAGTTTTTTCAGTTGCATCAGTTTTTTTTTTAATTATAGAAACAAAATACTATTCAAATTTTTATAAATATTAATTATCAGTCAGTTTATACGTAGGTGTAATTTTATTCAGGATTTAACATTTTAAAGTATTTATGATGAATGGGAGGTATATATGGTAATAAGTCCATCATATCCTTGAATTTCTCAGAAATTATAGTTCTCCTTTCTGCATACATAGAAGATAATTTTATATTTCCGAAATTACTTGGTCTTCCACGTCGTGGTGACAAATCGATAATTTTAAATGTAGCATCTCGTTCCATTGGAATTTTTTAGAACATTTTGTATGGTGCATCCCCTGTAAATCTGATCCAGCATATATTTAACTAATTCACGGTTTCTTTATTGGTATTTTCTTTTCCTTTTAAACCGCTTTCTCCAGAAGTTGGGTTGAAACAAATTTTTCGCGTTTCATTTCATGTACTAAAAATTTATTATGTTTTCGACAATTTCTTATTAGTTTATCGTAATCCTGGGGAATATACAAGGAAGTGATTTTCCGAATTGCCATTTCTCTAACTCCAAAATTAAATAATTCTAATCGAAGATGGACTTGCACCACTTTCAAAATAAACGGCTGAAATATCTAAAATTTGCGATATTTTCAAGCTCAGTAATAAAAGGAGCTACCTATTACAAAAAATAGTAATACTTCTTAACCTTATGACTTTTTTGGCTCTCCACCAAGTTTGAAATTTTCTGATACTATTTCTATCCTGCACTTTTTGTTTTTTTGCTGAACTAGCCATATTAAATAACAGTTAAAATCACAGAAAAAACTCAAATAAACTTTAAAATACAATTATATCAACAAAATTCAATCTTGTGTTATGCATAAACAAACTCTGCGTCATTATGTAACGAACCCGCAAGCACGAATTTCATTTAGTCTTCCACACGTTAAATGTCCAAATATTTACCATTCTAGTAATTAATTAATTTAATTCATTTATTTCTCTTAAATTAATAAGGATATAATTTTTTTGTTTTGGTTCTTTTTTCAATTCTTTGCGCTCAAGCTGATAAATCAAAACTGTAGAAAACCTTCTGAATTTCTAGCTTAATTAAAGTACTTATTGGATAGATATTAAAATGGCACATAAAGGGAAAAAAACCTATTGTTGCATATAAGAGCGCGAGTTGCTATAAAGTTGTTATAAAACTGATAATAAAACCGGGGGTTTAGGGGCACACTGACACTCTCAAGGTTTTTTTTTTGCCATTTTTAGTTTTCCCGTTTTATTCGCTTTGCATGGATGAGAAATAGAAAATTGAATTGAGTCAGTTGGTGACAGATCACTTGAGGAGTCGTGTCATGTAATTATGAAGTAATTATGAATTTTGCCCAAATGTACCCAAAATATTCTTTCGCGTGCCATTGGTTCGCCTTCCCTCTCATATACCATAAATGTAAAATATCTTCTCATCGGTAAACTTATTAGCAATTTTCTATGAAATTCTACTATTTATTTTTCTAAACTTTCCTAGGTATATCTTTTGCGGAAAAACTGTTAGGTTTTTTAAACAAAAAATTGTGTTTTCCCGGAGAATTTCATTAGCACTTAATTATGCAGTACTTTTTATTAGGGTTGCTTGATTCATTTCACTGCAATAAAATAGTTCTGCTAATCTTACCCACGTCTAAAAAAGTTTTCCCTTAAAAATTAATACAAAATGAAGCCTTTGATTTGAATATTAAATCAAAATATATTTTCCAAGAACATAAAAAATAAAAATACTAACAATAAATTACAAAAAGTCTAAATCTAAGCGCCACGATTATTAAAAAGCCATACACGATTTAAGTCATATATTCAAATCGATTATTAATGATCAATTAATTAAAATATCAAAATGTGATGTCAACATATCAATATAAAATTTGGTTTTATTTTTATTTAATATTTAAAAAAAAAACAACAACAACAACAAAAAATTATAGTACTCATAAATTTGACTCAAACAATAGCTTTAAATAACAAGCGATAACCGCGTGTTAAGATGCGATCACACGACACAACTTGCCTTGAAATATCAAACCCAAAATTCAAAAGAAAATCATTTATTTGTTTTTTTTTTAACTTTATCTATTTATATATAAATATATGTGTTTATATATATATATATTTTTATGGTTTACGTCAAAATTTATTTACCCTAAAGTTTTTGTTATGCTAAGTGGCTTGACGCAATCATTGTCAAACTGACTCCATAAATCATGTTAATGTCGCCCATATTATTAGGGTGGCCCTAATGTAGCCACCGAGAGAAGGTGTACGTGGGGCATTTACTAAACGGAAATTAAAAATGATGTTTTGTCATTTTATTTATGATATAATGAAAAATAAAAATTCAAAAATATATATTCAAGGTATATATTTTAATGATTCAATATGAAATTTTAAGGAAAGAGAAATGATATGTTCCCACACATATATTTATGTATATCTGTTGGTCAGTCAAACAAGTCTTCCAAGAACGGTACTTGCTGAGTTCGTGTCGAAAATTTTTAATATTTAGAACATTATCAAAGGAAATTTTGTTCTTTTTTTCTTCTTTCAGTTTTAAATTAATTTATTAAAATATTTTGTATTGATGTAATAAAATTTATTTTTGTGGCTTATAGTAGTAATTTTATTTCTGAAAAAGATATCATAACCGCACGATACCACTTTTACTTTAGGCTATGATGTTCAAATATTGTACGCTATTCACGGGATGCTGTGAATTTAAACAACTCTATTTGGAAATATTGATAGGTTTCGAAGGGTGAAATTAAAATATTTTTCATATAAAATTTATTATAAATAAATTTTTATAAACCTAACCAAAATCACTATAACATTTTAATGTAATTTCTGTATATCATTTTTTGTGTTTGGCAGCTAATATTAAGAACATTATATTAAATTTTTTTTTTCTGTTGTATTTTTTGCTTCACAATCTTAAGATTAAAGAAATTGCTACATTAATAAAACTCTCAATTTGATTGCATTCATTATTTTAGTATTACATAGATGAAAATAAGTAGTAAAGGAATTCTTCCCCTTTAAAAACTGTTTGAAAGGTGATTAAGGCTAGCGAGTTTATGTCAGGGTGGATCATAAACTTAATAACCTAATTGCTATACAAATAATGACCATGTCAATTTATATAATGAGTACGATGTAATTTAGATTCGGCTAATGATCATTATGGATTCGATGAGGGTCTAATATGCCCTCTTCCTTACTGTAGATTAAATGGATTAAATTCTTATATATAGAAACAAAGGTATTTGATTGTAATAGTTTTGTTTTCAAAACTCTTGAAAACTAAATAATCATCAATTCATTCGAGTATTATTAATTGATAATAATAAATACATTTTTCACTTGTGGAAATTAATTTTGATTTGATTTTAATCCAATTCAATTTTTGTATAATATAATAAAGTCCACGAAAAAAAATTTGGCACTTTTTTTAAATTATCAGAGGGCCAAATTTTCCAAAAATGTCCCATTATAAATCTTACCAATTGACTGAAAAGATCTTTATTAAAATTTAAAAGGATATAAAAACTAAATTACACTTATTTAGAAAGTAGTCTAAATTATAAATTGAATACTTTAACATAATTACAAAGTTATATTCAGGATATCAAACAGAATGGTAAAATATTTTTATAATTAATTATTGCTTAAATATTGTTACTACTCCTCATAATTTAAATTTATTCATCGCAAAAATAGATACAACGTGTCAATTAAACTAAACCATAGATCAAAGTTTTCGCCATAATAATGCAACTTTAGTTAATGCAGAGGGTGGGGAGCCATAATTGTAATTTATGAGTATTCAACATGACAGTTATATGCATTTGAATTGAAGTGAAATAGAATTGAAGACATTGATGTCAGTAGAAAAGTGCTACTGGTCTTCGATTCTGCCATTATATACGAAAATTTATGTCTATAAGAACGGGGATTGGGTTTAGAATGCGCAAAAGAGGACAAGATAACAAAAAATACTTTGTAGCCTGATTCAAATAATTTTGCAGGTCTGTCGGGCATTGAACACGTTTTACGAAATAAATGCGAAGGTGTTAACTGATATATTGATGAATGGTGTTAATATGTCACATGAGAAGATTTTTAATATGAAATTTTATACCATAAATAGCTACCGTTTACCATTATTTAAATTAAAAAATCGAAAAATAAAAAAATAAATACTAGGTATTTTAAATGTCTGCACTAGTTGAAAGAAATTTTAGCTTGTAGTATAGGTATGCATTAAAAACAAGAAAGAAAAAAAAACAAGTTATATGTATAGTAATTCGCTAAGACACTTAAAAATGAAACATGTGATGAATTTTTAATCAGTTTCAATCAAATATTTTGATGACGTTTTGCATTTCTAAAATTTCATGTGGTAAGTAAAGCGTTTCTCTCACGTTCTATGAGTGACAAGTGTTCTTTTATTACTATGGAAAGGTACTGAATACCTGAAAAAGGAAAATGTCTGCTTATGTTGTATGGGATTACAATTTTGGGTTTATTTTTATAAAAAGAACATATAAATTTTTTTTGGATTGTAATTTTTAAGAATATTTTGTGGAATTTAACTACTGCTGTTTGCTATATTTGAGGTTTGAATCCTTTGAATACAAGAATATTAATGCCAATATTACACTTAACTTCCCTAGACCAAAAGTACAACTAGATTTAATTACTGATGTACAAAAAGAGAATATGAAAAAAGATATGTGAATAAGTTTCCTGTTAACAGACCTTGATAATAACAACAAACAAAGAAAAGAGTTCCCGCAACGGATCATTGAATATATCCTCCCTCATACCAGATTACAATTTTTCAATTTAGTTGTTTTAAGTCAATGGTAAAGCTTCACAATTGCTGACCTAATCAGGATCAAAGAAAATAATATATGATGGGCGTTAATTTGACAATAGCTTCTGCTGAAAAACCACCGATCTAAGCATGCATATTTGGGGCTAAATATAATTTGAGTGTAAGTTATAGTAACCTAATACTATTAAAAAAAAGCTAATCTTTGCTCCATATATAAAAACAAGTGTTTACACTGAACTTTAGGATTTACAGAATAGTAATCTTTGTTTGTGGACAATTTTGTATTATCTCTAGATTTAAAAATTGTTTTGCATTATATTTACAGCCAGATTCCACAAAAAATTACAGTTTTTCTTAAAGAGGGAGTTCGGAAAACTATGAACGTGTAGTGCTCTAATTGTAAAATTTCAGATGAAATATAATTTGAAAAACTAAGCCAGATCTTAAGTGATTTTTCCTTTGGATTGGGATTTCCTTTCAAATTTCGATAGTACTTTTTGGCTGTACAGCTTTTGCAATCTAAACTTGATTATGTATTTATTCTAGCTTTGTTACTTCATTTTATGATCTTTATTACATCAGCTTAGATACTTATATCTTACGTGATAGTTTTTTCTATTTGCAAAACACAAATCTGTAATCTTAAATTCATAGTCTTTAAAATATGTTAAATATATCTTGTACTAAAACTTTCATTTTATTTTCATTATAAATCCTTTTTTATTTTCTTCCTGTTTACGTAACAAGTACAGCTATGGTGGTCAGCCCACTCTATTGCAAATGTGATCAATTCAGTGCAATACAAGTATCTCAATCGCCTCCAACGATCATCACTTGTCTTTTGAAAAATAATTTTCAATCTGAAAAGTTCGTATCGTTGACACTATTAAAAATCACGGATTTGTTGTTCATGAATACGTAATTAAATCAATAAATCGACCAATTAAAATACTTTAACTTGTGGACGACAGCAACATAGTTTAAAACCAACAGAATTGACTATAGGTTAACAGCTATCCAACTAATCAGACATAGCCAGAAGCCATTTGAAGATTTCAAAACAGCAAAGGGCTTGAAGATCAACACAATTTAACGCAGACCGTACCGATCTTCGATTTGCATGATAGTAGCCATAAGAAAGCCAATGATCATGTTCATTTTATATCTTAGAAAAATTTATTGAAAAATTAATTCAAGAAAGGTACTAACGTTTACTTTGGGTCATATATAGATATATTTATTTGTATGTATCAACTAGAAGCTAACTCCCACGATCTTAGTCTGGTCTGTGTGCGGTAATTTTCATGGAGCGCCTCCTCCTTTATCTTTGCGGTGCACTATATTAATCTAAGTAAGTTGGTTACCTTCTTGATCATGGTACAATTTTTCAATTCATTTTAAAGGAATTCATTTGCTGTAGTTAATTTTCAAATTCGCCGCCATTATGTCGTCTTGGATGGCGCAATATCTTGTTGCTTACAGGAGCCCTTTGTCGTCATTGTTGTCGTATGTAGTTGTTTTGTATTATATGGCTCCAAAGATACTACAAAACTACAACATCAATGGGGCTGTTGGAATTTTTCATCATGTCCACAAAGGTAAAGTACATGTCTCGTGCTCGATAAACGATTAACAAAATCTTAAATACAACAAAAAGGATGAAAATGAAATGTTTTGAAATCAAATGAATTCATAGGGATTGTTTTTATTTTTATATTAGCTCCTGAAACAATATTTTATTAATACTAGTGGCTGGCTTTATTTTGTAGTAATCGTAAAATCTTTTGATTTTTGTTGTTGTATTTTTAAATGATATTCTTTCTGTTTTGTTTTTTTTTTTTGCGTTTTACTCAGAAGAGTTTCGATTTTTTATCGTTGACAACAAGATCAAGAATCTTTTTTCAATTGTTGTTTTGTTTTTTTTCGGTACTTTAAAATAGTAAAATACTTTTTTACCACACTTCACATCCAACAGATCCAATGTTAGTCCAACTTTACTATAAATGCATCTTTCTTAGTTAGCCGCTAAGCATGTTCTTTTCATACGAAAGGTGATTGTCTTGTCTTCATCAAGTGTTTTAGATAAGGGATAACCCCTTTGACTAGATAACTTGCTAAGCTTGTCTCAACTGTTGTTTCTGTCCATCGAACAAGGCTTGATTGGCTAATTTTCTACTTTCGGATGCTCCCATAGTATAAGAATTTCCATGGATATTAGTCGTGGATTTACATAATTGTCACTTAATAGTTTGTTATTTGTGTGTGATTCTGTTGTTTCATCTTCGCACAGTTTGTGTTAAAATTAAAGCGTGTGGACATAAATGGAGACCTTGATAGGTGAATTGCAGACTATCATCAAGTTAAATACGAAAGAAAACAATGAAGAAACTAGAAATGGTGAGAACTAATTATCACTAAGCGCCATTTAAAATTTTACTAAAATTTAAGACCATTGTTTACGTTTTATGGTAGTTGGCAGATTCCTTGACTGTAAACATAAAAAATTTATTTTGTTTCCTTTAAACTTGTTAAATTAATTGGCTGCTTGAAATTTACAATAAATAGGAAACTAGAAATTATCAATAAATTTGGTACTGTATAGAATTTAAAAAATATGGTTTCTTGGTGCAAAACTGTACTAGGGCTTATATGAACTATAAAAAAGCTGCAATATATTTTCTTTTACGACCAGAGTGACTTTAATCCACTTTTGATCTTGCAACTCATTGATGTGAGTGACAGATGTGAGTAGATTCCACACAAATGGGAAAAATCCCTGGTCCGTTGAAATTGTGTAAATTTACGAAATCTCTGAAATAACTTCAAGTCGCTACCATAAGGACTATGGTGCAAAACAGCAGAAATCTAAGAAGCCGCTTATAGGGCGTTTACACTGGCATCGAAATCATGATATCGGAATCACATTTGCATTTTTATATGAAATTTTCAGGCACAATATGATTTCGTTATATCACCAAGCGAGGGTGATACGTTTCATATTTAGTCCAATTTCAGCACATTTATTTTATAAACGTAGTCCAAAATATTTTCGAAGTCAGCTGTTGTTGACATATTAAAGTTAGACATTTAACAATCCGCCATTAAGTAATACCAAAAATTCTGCTATCTCCAGTTTTTTGAAGCGTTTCATTTCACCTTGTTTCACGAAATCATGATTTCGATGCCGGTGTAAACGCCCTATTAGATACTTCACAGATGGTAAAATTCCACGTTTAAAAGTTCACCCTGGATTTCATTTTGTGTTATTTATATTAAAGTATTTTAAGTTCAATTTATGAAATTTTTAGATTGTGGTAATATCTGAGTACCAATTATTTGCCTTGATGTAATCACAAATTTATTACTGTTTTCAAAAATTCTTCCTAAAATTCTAATTTTTTTGTATAGAGAATTATTTACGCCTTTGTTCCTATTCAACGCCATTGTTAGGTGTAAATAAAATTAGGTAATAGTTATTAGTTAATTAAATAAAGTTAATTTACTTAATTATGGGTTAATTGGGTTGATTAAAAATTATTAAATTGTTAATTTTGCAGAAATATAGAAAGTATTGAAAATTTTAATAAGAGAAAGTGAAAAAATCGTTCTATAAATTAAGAACAATTAGGTATAGAGTTTTAGTTTTTTGTGAAATATTTTAGCAAGTTGCCACGCCAAACCTAGGCAGGTAAGTTTGCTTTCTTTTAAATATTAAATAAACAAATTGCCCCAATCGGCAATAAAGAAAAATAAAAGCAAAATTGTGTTTTCAACTTAGGAAAATTTTGGCTTTTTAGCCACTTTAACTCTGCCCTACAAGGCAACTTCAACGTAGAAGAACATTGGTTTCTTAGCCCTGAATTTAAGTCCGGCAGGGTCGAGCTAAAGGGAAGACCATTTTTTCAGTTGTGTGAGCTACTAAACGGATGCCGTATAGGGCAAATAGTATGTAAGGGTTGACTGTTACCTCATAATACATTTTAGAAAGCCAAACGTCCCAAAAGGAATCTTTTTATTGAAGATTATGGAAATGTTTTCAAGTCTGGTAAAGAAACTGTCCTCCAATATTTAGTTGGATACATCCGAAGTTTGAGTAAGGTATACAACACCATTAAACATTATTTATTTCGTATAGTCCTTTATTTTTATGGCATGAACATGGAAAAAAGCCCTGATCATAAATGACAATGGTTTTATTTGGTTGCAAAAATTATCAAATCAGATAATTGCATCTTTGAGATTGCTTATCCAAAATCGTTAGTCTACCTCTACACTTTCACAATCCATGGGAATCCCACAAAAAAACTAAAACATTGTGCCATCGGCCAGAATAAATATTTAGTCTCAAAATTACCAGGAATTATGCCAAAAAAATATGAGGGCTAAACCACAGAAATTTTTGTATATAGTTTTTTAGCAATAATTCGTAATTGTGTGACCCAATAGGACCATATAGTTATATATAACACCTACCAAAAACTAAACATAGAAAAATGTATCATAAAACAATGATTGAAACCATATAAGTCTTAAATTACTATTAATTTAAAAATAAAACTCGTGTAAAGCTCACAATCGATTGAAAACTACTTATTAATTAATAATATAAAAGTTAATCTTAAAAATGTTAAAGTTTAATATCAATTATCACATGTGTATTACTACATTTTCATAGTTATAAAATGCGCTTGTCGTTCACAGTCAGCCAGCCCATTATTTCAGCTATATAAGTGCTGATATCAACAAAAAAGAAAACAAATATTCAAAACTAAAACGACAATTTGGTCATGGTGTTATAGATACACAAATTATCGTTGTTGTCATTTGATAAGCGGAATTACCTATAATGGCGCACCTGTTTAGTTCTTCAATCGACACCAGTTATTAACGTCTGCCTGTCACCTAAGATAACCTGAAAGTGGGTGGATAATTGGTTGATACGGTATTGGCTTGCCAAACATGCAAATTTACTTAAAAAATCAGCGGAAGTCACTATTGAAGATGCCTCAATGGATAACATACAATGACAAATAAAAACAAAAACCAAAAACAAATTGAAAATTTTTTTTTTTTTTTGTTATTTTTAACGTCTTGACAGGCTGTTTTAAGGTCATTACTTGATCGTCCAAGCGAAATTATGTATATAATGCTGGTATAAAAATTCAGTCAATCGAATTAGGTTCATTTAAAGGTAAAATAATCCAGTATAACGTTTTATCGAATTTAATTACCATAGCTAAGTAATTTAAAAGTAAATGGGCTGCGTATTAGCAAAATTAATCAAGCCATGACTTTATAATCAGGTACTGTGTTCTACTAGAAATTTTATAGAAATTGCCAAGGTTCATTTATTTTATTAAAGTTGGACAAATCTATGGATTTCATTGCAGTTTATGTTTTGCTTTAAAATTTTAATTGCTGCATTTATCTATTGTCACTTGCTAAAATCCATAACGATCCCATGATATTAGGAGTCAATTTGTAGCTAGATCGTTTTTCTTTTAAAGTTATTTTAATATTTTTTGGGAGATGATGAAATTTTCTCGGTGCAAACAACTAAAAAAAAAAAATTACTCTATCCCTTTAGGAAGTCATAAATATCTCTTTGACCACCACCGGATCGGTAGTTGCCTATCGTGCTATCAATATTATTGTATATTAAGTCGAACCTATGACCATATTGTAGGAATTTTTGTGTTTAGGAAGAACTTTAATGTAATGACAACTTGCCAGCGAATATCTAACAACAAATCACAAGATAAAACTTGTTATAATATTTTATTTCTCTTCCATATGAGAAATATCGGACTCTAAGTATAATGATTTCTTTAGTTACCTTTTTTATGAGAATTTGATAAAGTTTCAAAAATAATTTATTGGGCTTCTTGTTTATGAGATGTCATGCTTTTTCCCTAGGTAATAATATTTGATTGCTATTTAAGTATTTCCAGGAAGATAAATCGCGTTACACGTAAACATTAGTGTTCTGAGAATGTTTATATTGAGTGTGATGACGTTTTGAGTTTTTAATCTTTATATAAATACAATATTACTTGAAAACTATAAAAAAACAGAAAAAGAATAAATATCAGAAATAATTTATTGACTTTAGTCCGACTTATAATTGTTCGGAAAGAATATAAATTGAGAGATATGTAAGAAGCTTGGCCAGCTAATGTTTCAAAGTTTTCTGTTGTATAATAAAAATTTTCCTATAAAGCTCTCAAGATTTGAATTAATAAATATGTATTGGTAAAAGGAGCAGCAAACTTCACCTTTATTTAACGTGATATTTAAAAATACACTCCGAGACACGTTTTTTAATTTACCTTGGAGTAGTGCACATTGATGCTATATGAAGATAGAATACAAATCACCCGAAGAAAACTCAAAAATGAAATTTGCTCCGAAAGTGCGTGTAAATGACGTGTAAATACAAGAAGATAATCCGATGATGTTTAATATCAGCAAGAAAATTTTAAAGAAACAAGCTTTTAGATGGCAAAAGCAGAAAAGTCGTCCACACGTTATTTTTGGTTACGGAGAGAGAGAGAGAGAGTTTCGAGAGTTTCGAAAATTTCAAAAAATCCGTTTTGCTTTTTGGCTCCCTTAAAAACCTTACCTGCTCGCTCAAACAGACAAGATTTCATTCTTCTCAAACGATCTTTCTGAAAAATGTTTGTAGGGCATAAAAGTGTTACATAATTAATTCTCGTTTTTCAATATTTGTCATAATTTTCACGCTTCCAAGTTTTTCTTCATCTTGAACAATGTTACGATAAAATATTTGCCGAAAATGTCCGTATTTTGTTATTTTTCTATAGAAAACACATGAAAACTTTAAAAACTTTTTAATAATTTTCATAATTCATAATATAATATAAGACCATAACTATACAATCACACATTTTTTGTCAAGGGTACAGGCGATTTTGATTTTTTATGCTATCTAAAATCCCTTAAGGCCATTTTAAGACAACCTTTGCCTTCATATAATTGTAGCAAGTTAATTCAACAGCCTACTTTAATAACAAAACTGATTACGTGAAAATCTGCTTTGGTATGCTTCAGACTTTAAACATAACTTCCAAAAAGGATATGATTCCTCATATAAATAACGACCAACGAAAAATTAAACTATACTCTTTCATATTAATGGAAATGACAGCAAAACAGAAAATATAGAACTATTTACACAATGAATTTATAAAACTTTGTCAATTGGAATATATACAAATTGATTAGAAATAAATGTTTTACTTTGATGTGACGGCATTACATTTCGCATCATAACGCAATTATTATGACTTCTTGAATACATATATAATTATACTCTTATTATTAATCTGAAATCGTCGAACTATGCAAATTATTATGGATAGCAAAAAAAACAAAAACTAAATTGCTGTCAATTCAAGCATAAAATTTTTAAAATTATTCAATGGCAGCTTAATAACAAATTTTTTATAATATAAAATTCATCACAGTTGTTCAATATTGCACTGCAATAAATTGGATAATTTTGTTATCAAGCAATTGATAAATTTAGATCCAATCATTCCATCTCCTGCCAGCGAAAACTTAACTTTTATCCATTAGAGCTAATCAAATGGGTTGTAACCCAGTCATTATATCTCAGACTTAGATGAAAATTTGCATGTGTCTGTTCTAATGGAATGACAAGAAAATTTCTTAAATAATGATAGCTTAAGCAAGAGTTAATCAAGCGGTTTTGGCCTCAATAGGCCTCACAATTAACAAGTTATATACAATTTAATTTAAGAAATGAAATTAAAAACCAATTTTGAATGTCTTTTGAACAAAATTGATTGACATAGTATGAAATTCTTTTGAAAAAAATATTTATATTTTGAATTTAAATAACTCTTCCTTTACATAAAATTAAATCAATTTTGTCCAATTATCCAAATCCTTTAGACATTGTAAAAAGCTGTCAAGTTAAATCCTAAAAAACTTTAAAATAGTATTTATCAGAAAAACAATAAAAACTGGGATAAAGGCTATTTTCTTTTATTGTTTTCTGGGTAAGTTATTTATTTTTGTCTGCATGGGAATTGTGACTATTTCAGCAATTTGCGTTATGTTTTACATGGGAAAATCTTATTCGTTTATTCATAAAAGTAATTACAATCAGAGTTGTGGATTATGGAGACATTTATATGACTAGCTCTTTTTTGGAAATATATTTGAATTTTTTCGTTTTTAAAATTTTTTGAGGATGAGGATGAGGATTATTTTTTCTCTAAACCACTTCTTTCTGTTTTCTCAAGCTTGGCTTAAATTTAAGGAACTTTTCATTTCTCGGGAATTTGCAGAAAATCTTCTTTTTTTTTTCTATTTATACTGAAATGTTTGAAATATCTTACTCGTAGCTCATAGTCAGATAGACTTAAGGTAAAGGGTTCAACTTTAAGCTCCAACCATGCTGCTAGAATTTATCTGTACTTTAGCAATTCCTTAAAAATTTTAGCTTTGATTCCTTGACTAAAAGTTTTAAAGCACTTTCACTTTTATAGTATTTTTTATGTGGATTTCATTTCATTTGTCAAAAGACTTGTTTTGATAAAATAGAGAAAATTATAAATTTTGCGCATTCTCAGTCTTCTTTGAATTAGGAAAAAAATATTAAAGATCTCATTAAATAAACGCAAATTATTTCAATTTCAAAACTTAAATCAAATTATTTCTTTAACCTAGATAAAATTTACAATATATAGACATAGCACCAATTGAAATTCACAGTAATTTTACAACAACTAATATACCAGAAAGACATAATTCCACAACACGAGGTCATATATGAAATAATTTTCGATATCTTGTCATTCATCCTTTGAGCTGCCGTCTAATATCCATCAAAAGCGATAACTATCTCGGTCCATAAATTGATAATAACTTGCCTTGGTTCTCTCATATGGGGTCTCTCCATAAAAGTCAATTGTACAGCAATCAAAAACTTCCGTCGAACACCTGAACTTGTATAGATATAAATATTGGATAAATGTTCACTACAAACGGTAATTCTACACAAGTGCAGTGAAGGGTCTTCAGAAAGATATGACATCATGTCATCGAGGTATTTGATTTACAACCATATTGATTTTAATTTATTTGATTAGCCACAAATAAAATATTCCAGTGAAAGAAATTATATTTAAAGAGTAGGTTAAGATAAGGAGTGAGCGGAATAAAGGATTTATACGCAAAGTAAAAGAATACCAGATTTGTTGAAATTTTGTACGAAATCTTTTAAAGAACAAGTCAAGGGTTAAAGGAAAATCTAACCAAGCTGAAATGCTTTCACTAAATTTTGTGGTTTCGCTGTTTGAGCTTCGCTTTGTATGGATTAATTACCATCCTAATTTTAGATTTCTATTTATATTAGTGTAGGTAGTAACATAATAAAATAGGGTAGTAAATTCTATAGAAAGGATATTGAGATAGCAATTGATATCCATACATCATTGATGGAATATCATTCATGGACACATACATATATGAGATCTTAATTATTCCCATGCCTCTAATTATTTCTATTATATTTCTCAATTCCTGATCTAGTATATTGCTCTTGTATTTTATTGGGTAATAAGTTATTGTATTCCTAGGATTGTAAATATAATATAAGAAGAGTTCCCTTTTCATTTATTCACATTAATTTATCCACATCGATTTGTAGAGTGGGTGGTGGTTTGATTAGTTACTTGAGTAATTTATCGAAAAAGTTATTTAGTTTAGCTACTCGTTGTGCCAAAGGTGTGTAATGCAGGAATAAAGTTTAGCACACAGAAGTATATTATTTGTAAAAAAAAGTTACTTAACTTTCAAGCCTTAAACTTATTTATTTTAGGAGTGTTAAATATAACCTAATTTTGTTTAAAAAAAAAATAATAAAGTTTACCTTCAGAAAAAATTATAGAAGAAAAATGAGAGCATATGATTTTACTTGTTGTCTAAAATCTTAAACATAAATCATAGCAGCGCCTTATCTAACTGTTCTAACTATTATAGTTCAAATTAAGAATAAAAATTCCACGCTTCGCAACTTTTTCTCATAACCATAAAGTGTCAGTTTAAATGTCACCTTCTCAAATGTGTAATAAAAGGAGATTTTTCGTTATGCATATCTCATAAACTAAATTTTGAGCCATAAATGAAAAAAAAATCAAACCTCCCTAATTTTGATTTTCATTGAAACAACAAAAATTTTTATAAAAAAAAAATTGATATAACTAGCCAAAGGTATTGACACAAGTTTTACTCGTATTAATCCAACATTACAATTTAAGCCTGTGACACAATATTCTTGTCTAGCATTGATAAGGCCAAGTACACGCTAGACATCTTGATGATTTGATCTTGAAATTTTTCGTTGTATTCTCACGATCACCAACAACATTGCTACCTCGTGGGTTGTTTGGTTTCTATTGATTTGATTAGAATTTAAATTTCTGACGGCTATTGATTTTATTAAGATATCATCATCTTTTATCGCTAATTTTGATATACAATTGTAAAATTGAGATGGAAAAATGCAATGCAATTCTAGCGAAAAACTTAAGTTTATGCAAATTTTCTTCGATTAATATCGTTAAGTGGGCAATTCTTTATAAACATTTCTACAGTTTATTTAGTATTTTTAGTATATTTTATCGATGAATAAGAAAAATGCTAATTAGATTAGGTGTAATCATTATACCACCTCCGTAAAATCATTTTCTACGAAAAGGATATTATAATCAAATATTTAGCTAAACATAAAATGAATAACTTTATATATAACTTTATATTTGTATATACGTTCAATAGACCTTAAAAAATAAACTTATAGATGTTCCTTAATTATTTGAAGTCTTTTTTCTGCTTATTTTTATGTTAGAATGAAGTCAAAAGATTATGATAAGCAGCAATGATGATTTTTCTTTTTAATATTTAAATACAAAATACAAACACGTGTCATAGTATCAGCCGAAGAAATAACCCTGAATCTATATATCCTAGCTATATCACGTGTCAAAAAAAAAAAAAAAAAAAAAAAAAAAAACAAAACAAAAATTATCAAAAATAGATAGCCTAAATGAGACAATATCGTTGATTAAAATCCCAAAATTACTGTTAATCCTTACCCAATGAAATTGTCAGAAAGCGACAAAATGTGGTCGATTTAATGCAGCCACCCATATTCAATGTCTTGCGCAGTCTAAAATTGGATATAAAATAGGGTGGTTTTTTGCTAAGATAAATGTGAATATTATGCAATTTGTATTTATAGTTTAACAGAAAGATAAAATTGCACCTAGGTCTGTTCTATTTGGCTTAGAGGATTATATTGCTGCCTTTACTCCGCAATAGAAGATATTTATCGCGTGTTGTTTATTGTTCTACCCGGCTTGAGAATTTTAAGTAATTCACTTCTGATTCTATCAAAAATGCGGTGCACGATTTTGCCGTTTATTTTCCATGGAAATTTGATTGCTTCCACTTTTCTATTACACTATTGGGTGGTGATTTGTTAAAAAAATTTTTTATGAGAAAGGGGTAAAGTTTTACTTCTTTGTTTTAGTGTTTTTCTTATTCTCAAATGGAGACCTTTTTCATTGTGGTGCTTAATTTTTTTTCTCATTATTAAAATATTAATATAAAACTTCTCTTATAGGCATAAATCTATCAACTGTGTAGCCCGTAATGCGTTTTTGAAGAATTGAAGTCAATTAACCAAAACGGAAAAAAGAATTTATTAAAACAGTATATTCTAATTTACAAGAAAGAAAATCAATCATGACTTTTCATATAGTATAAAGAAAACACAATTTACTGTTAACTTTTCATATATTTAATTAAATTAATATTTGAAATTAATATTAACAGATATTGTCAATATTTTTAATGGCTAAGAGTTTGTCGTTTGTTTATCTAACATACTTAAATTAACAACAATTTATTTAATTACAATAAAAAAAATCATTTTTGAGAGCCAACTAACAAAACTTCCTACATAGGTCATAGGAATCAGGCTAACTAACAAAATATATTTTTGAATATGCAATTTTTAAATTAAGAGGATGGATACACTTAGTAATTTCAAAAAATCGATTTTTTGTTATATTATTTTCTGAAAAAGCAATCTTTATAAAATTTTGTCTTAAAATTGTATTAAAATCTGAGCATAATTTCAAAATGTTTCCACTTGAGTGAAAATGCTTTTTCAATTGTTAAATACATTTTTTATATTTTTTACGCTTAAAAAATAAAGAATTTTTTTTACCAAAAAAATTTTTTCTTTGTTAAGGCAGCCCCATTTTGGCCCAAAGTAAAATTTTGAATTACTAACATATGACGATCAGTGAATTTTTCATTTACTGAGGAGATCAAAGTTGTTGTAATGTATGTACCTACAAATTTCACATATAAAATTTCTAAATGCCATTAAGTTCTTTAGGATTCATTCTGTGTGAATCTACATTACGTTAAAAACAAAAAAAAATCACTTTATAAAATTAAAATTAACATTGAAAATTTAAAATAAGAACTATTAACTACAAAAAAGGAAAAAGCTTTGCTTGTTTGGTCTAAAACATTTGCTTAGAAATAGTTAGTTTTCATGTATTTCAAGCGGAAGATGATTATATACCCACATTTCCTGGCATACTTTGGCTTTCATTGTTCCATTTTATAAACCAGCTACTGAAAATGTCTACCCGCACTGAATAAAAATAACGAGCAAGCAATTAATTTTTCTATAGAGCTAATACAAAATTTTTTATATTTAGAAATTCCATATCCTTTAAGGTATAAAATGTTGTGATTCTTCTACGTGGCAAGATTATTTTGTACTAATTTTATGTTAGAAAATGTTTAACATTTGTTAACTCACACAGAGTTTTTATTTAACTTTATTAATCAAAAATCTGTTTCATACTACAATGACAACTTATTAACTGAAACAAAACTATTTGCAAATAGACAGGAATAATTTTTTTTATTAGAAAAGATCAACGATTAAACCAATTGAATTAGTTTTTGAAAATAATATTAAATATGCTTTAAAAGTATTTTACTCGATAGAAGTTTGAACTTTATTTTTGAATTGTAAAGTAACAAGTTGTACCTTTGTATGTATTAGTTTGGCTTTTAATTTTCTGTTTGATGCAAAAACGATTTCAAAACATTTTAGATTAATTAACAGTTTTTCATGCATGAAGGTAGCTTTGGTGCTCTAGCTAGAAAATGAAAATTAATTGCGATTAATATCAAAGCAAGGCTTGTCTAGGCTTTGATGATTATCTTTTAGAGTATATTAATTTTGACATAAAGTTGTCAAAATTTTCGGTGGCTGAATTAAAAATTTCCTGTAAAATAATTTTTCATGATGAGACTTCTATTACACTTTCGCAAATTTTGATAAATTTTTAATGAATACTTTTATAAAATTCTCCTTATAAAAAGAAAATCCTTCAAAAATGCGTTTTTTTCCCTTTAATTTTAAATTTAAGAACTATTTAATTTCTCTTAAGTTGACCCATATCTAACAAGTTAAGGTTCTCTGTCAGAATTATTTTATTTCGGGTTGTACCATAGTTCATCAAAATTAAGGAACTCAAATTGGTTTTATCAACTGACTTCTACTTCCAATTAAATCTTAAAGTAATTTCCATTTGTCTGAAAGTAGGCTTGACTTGATGGAGATGTTAATTTTCTGGCATCAGTGTTAAATAAATAACATCTCAAAAAGTTGACATTTGTATAATATGCGATTTTTTTTATTTTGAATTAAAACTAATAAATTTTTCATTATAGATATTATACCCAGTCCTAAGCACTACAGCTTCAAGACAAAATTGTCCAAAGCAAAAATTTTAGACTTTTGAGCACATCCGAAGAATTTTTACCGATACTTTACTCGTGGTTTTTACTTAAAGAGTTACATTTAAAGAGCCAAAGAGGCATGTGAGGCTGTTTTCCAACCTCTGCTTCAATTAAAAATAAGGAATTTTCTATAAATTTTTTCACAAAACTAATCAAACCCCTTGATTTATCTCAACATTATTATTAATTACATTATTAAAACTTGTTTTACATTACGTAGATACACAGAAGTTTGACACAAAAATAATTATGAAATACTCTACGAATAAATCTAATGAAAATGATGAAATTATTTTACTTAATTACCTGACATGAGTTCTTCATTTAAAAAATTTGTCAACTTTAAACTTAACGACCTGTTTAAAAATTTAAATTTATCTTATGTCAAATTAAAAATTTTGTTATTGTCATTGCAGTTAATAAAGAACAACGATAAAGAAATCAAAAAATAAGTTAGGGATATTGCCTGGCGTATGACTTTTTATATATTTATATTCTTCATCAAATGTAATGCCATTGAACTATAAATCTGTTAGTTTTGAAGTGAATATCTAAATCAGTTCCCACACTTGATTGTATCATGAAAATTATTTGTAAATTTTTATTCAGCACAACCACATTTTTAACTTAAAATCCTAAAAACGAAATTTCTATAGTTATTTCGGGTTTTCATATGTTTTTCTTTTTAATTTATTTTTATTATATCAACAAAATTATGTACCAGCAATAACGTTATTCAGTAGCTAAAAATGATGTGCTTGGAATTTCATTTCGATAAGAAAAGTTTGATGTCTTCCGCGTGCCGTTTCGGTACTGAATTTTATTACCTGCGTGGGCTACTTATGCAATTTAGGTGACCATTGTTATTATATTTAATTTCTCATATGATTGCATGTACTTTGCTTATTAGTATGTCTAGCAGGCTTACTTAATTTTAAATCTTTATGAATCGCTTTAAGATCAAATTGTTTAAAGAAAAATCTTAGATTTAGTTTGGTTTCAATTGTGTCTCTTCCTGAAAATTTTGTTTAAAAAGAGCATCTTATTAATTCATGAGATATAACTCGGCAAGAATTCTTCGTTTGTTATTTTTTATTTATATTTAACTGAATTAATTATAATATGCATCATATGATATTTAAAAATAAATTGGGCTGTTAAATAGTTTTGTAATAGTGGTTCTGAAATAAAGATGAGCAATCTCGTTTAGTTTCTCAAAAATTAATTAATATTCTATGCATTGGTATTCCTTAAAAATGAAAGGATATTAACACCACTTCTTAGAAAGTGTCCAAAAAATTAAGGTGAAAAAACAATTCAAACCAAAAAGTAGGAGCTCTTAGCTAAAGATACCTAGGAAATATAATACAACGCCTTTCCCGCTTAATAATTCCCAAGCATCTCCAGAGAAATGCAATAAGAAAAAAGCTCATTCTGGTAGTCTCACAAATTCTATGAATCAAAGTTACCTTCACTAAATCAAGTTCTTGTGTTCTTTATTCTGGTATATGAAATGTAGCGCTTATGCCTTGATGTTTTCTAGGTAATATGATCAACTTTTGACATTTTGACTTTTGTTTATGACTTTAGAAAGATTTTTAAGGTACTTTGAACATATTTTTTCTCAGCTCCTTTATAAGAAAATGATGTGACACTTTTTTTTTATTATATTTTTGCATATTTTAGCAGTAAAAGAAAATTGTTGTTTTTTGTTTGTTTAAATTTTCAAAGTTACGCCCAGGAAGTGCCAAAGTGAAGCCTCTAAAAAAAGTTGCTCCATAGCCGACAGTTAATCTCAGGATCAGCAAGTCTGACGCAAAAATCCAAACGATTTCTCAAAAAGAAAGCTTCCTTACGTAGGAATTTATCACATTTATGGAAATATTGCCAAAAAGAAAAAAGTGACGGACGTTTGAAAAAACAAATCGTAAAATTAGCGTTTTTTCTCACTGTTTTCATTATATAAAAAAAATTTAAATAAAATTTTTTTTGTCAAATTGTGGTAAGTTCCTGTGTAATGAACAAAATGTGACAAAGTTCAACAAAATCGGTTTAGTAGTTCCGGAGATTAAGTGTCGGTCACTTGAAAAAAACTAATTTCGAGAAAAACGGTTTTAAAATATTTCGTCATTATGCCTACAGCTTGGAGTGTGCGCACACTTTCGGCTATTTAACACAGTTAGAATTGGGATTTTTTTTAAATATTATAGGAGAAGATTTTCAAATATTTCAAAATCAAACAATAAAAAAAAAAAATCGGTTTTTTGAAAATTCTAATTTAGGACTAGTACCTTAAAGTTTATGTATCACATTAATTAATAAATTTAATTTTTTTAACATAAAAATAAAATAATGGTGAATATGATATTTAATGTTTAAGGCTGTGTATTAGGCTGTTGTCAATGTAATGTGGATCAAGTGGAAATGAAAAATTTTTCATATGTCAAACTTTGGCATTATATTAGTGGAAAACATAATTTTTCTTTATTAAACTTTGAAAATCTTTACTACTTTTTATACAAAAATCAACACAATTACAGCTCCTGTTTTATTTGAACTCCCACAAAAAAAGAGGACAGCTTTGTAGATTTCAGTGCTATAAATGCAATAAAATAAAACACCAAACTATTTTTTTGTTTTCAATTCCATATAATTCTTATTTGCTCTACTATTTGTTTGTAGAATTATTATTACACTTTTTTCATGTATATATATATATACATATATCAATAAAAAAATTTTCTAGAATTTTTTTTTTCTTTTTTAAAAGAAAAACAAGAGAGGAATAAAAATATTTTCATATCCATATACATTATAGCTAATTGCAAGGTGGTTTAACTTAAGTATTATACAAAATGAATAAAGGAAAGGATCGTTGGGAGGATAAGAATAAAATGTCTTTCATTTTAGGATAAAAGTTAATAATAATAAGACGCAGTAATAAAAACTATACAAGTAAATAACATCAAAAGGACAACATCAGAAAATTTAATTTTTGTGTGTGAATTTTTTTTTTGCACGTTTTCTCTTCGATTTTTTTCTTATATGTAAATATTTTGTATTTTTTGATTGATATTTTTGTTTGTTTTTTTTTTTTTTTTTTGTTTTAAACTTGATTCTAGTGTCTAAAAACTTAAAAATTATTTTCAATGTGGTTTTCTTTTCTTTTTTTCGTTTCTTTTTTATTTATATTTTTGTTGTTGTTCTGAATTTACAGCTGTTGGTGGACATAAATACTTAAAAACTAAATTTCTAATGTCTACATTTTTTGTAGACATTTGTTTTAAATGATATTTAGTTACTTTTTACGCTTATTATAAATTTTAATTTACAAATTTTTTTATAATTTACTTACTTAAATAAATTATGATTTTTATTTTTAAAACTTTTGTTACTGAATTATATTTTTACGATCAATAATATCACAAAATTTTTTTTAAGTCATAAGTGTATGCTTGTTTGCACTAAATTAAATTTATTTTTTTCTTTTTATTTCACTTTTTTCAATTATTTTATTTCATTTACAAAATTGAAGATAAAGACCTATTTTATTTTTTAAGGCCTTTTTTTCTTAGTTTCTTGATTTAAATATTTATATGGCTTTTATTTTACTTTTCGACTTAAAGCGCAAAAAAAAAAGAAAAAGAACTTCTCTTAACTAAAAACACTTAACAAAGAACAATTTCTAGAATATAATATCAAATTTGAAAATATTTTTGCATGTGAAAATTTAATAAGATCGAATCCATTCCTTTTTGTACATGAATAACATTTAATCGCTTGATAAAATAAAATCCGAGTTATTTATGATTTGTAAAGGATTTTTAATTTAACAGTAATAATAAAATAAAAGAAAAGTTTAAAAAAAAGTGGCTTAAACAGAGATGTCCACTCTGAGTTTTCAATAAACGACTTTCTTTTTGCATTTTTTCAAAATATAATCTTATTGTTTGAAAAATATTATGTGAAAATTTCTAATTAATGTGAACTGGATTTTATTTACAATAAATAATTAAGCTCAAAATTCAGGTGGGTAGTCCGATGACTACTATACAATTACAACGCTAAAGAATTAACTTTCAGTATTTGTCAAGATATTAATCCTGATTTTAAGCATAAATATTTTTAAGAAATATATATAATTATATTCTATAAAAAATCGAATATAATCAATCGACTTCACTGATCTAAATTGGTTGAAGTATTCTCTTTTGAATTAAAGTTAAAAGGAAAAAGTTTTCTTCATTTGTCACTTTTATATTTTTTATTTTATTTTTTTTGAAGAATTTTCAAAATTAATATAAAACTGAAGAAATAGACAAATGGTCAACTGAATGTTGGAAAACAATGTAGTTTTTCAAATAACAACATAACCTTCATGCAGTCCTGACAATAATATTACAGTAGAGAGGACATTTTAACTATTGGACCAGTGAAAAGTTTTCATTTACCCTTGAATATACTACACACAAATTTAAAGTCAGCACTTTAACATGAGTGTTGAATATTCGTAATTATCTAAAAAAAAGACTCATTCCACAAAAAAATATGATTATAAAAATTAATTAGTTTATTTTGATATTGCTTTAGAAATATATAGGTTCGAAAGGAAAAGAATCAATTAAATTTGAGTCACATACAATAGTTAGAAAATTAGCAGCTTTATAAAATGAGGAACTTATGGTCCGAATACATGCACTGTTTGTGTGTTAAGCGCGTACTCTTATAATGTAATATAGCAATGTACAGCTCACTTATTAGATTTTTAACAAATTGTGTCCGTTTCACTCACAAATACACATTTGACTGTATAATAATATTTTTTATAAGTTAAAGGAACCCCTTTTCGTGGACACAGTCCAAATATTCTAGTCATCAAATTCAAAAGAAAATAAATAATAATAATAATTTTCCATGTGTTTGGCTAATATTGATTATTTATTAATCAAAGCCTAAATATTCTTTTGATGTTTTTATTTTAAATAAAATCAATTTTTGCATTAGATTCTGTCTATTTTCCCTTCCGTACACTATTAAAATATTTTTATTGAAGTTCCCAAGAAAAATGTAAAACCAATATGTAAGTAAGTCAAAAAGCAACTCTCCAATAAAAACCAAGTATTTTTTTTGTTGGCAAAAAAGTCACCAAAAAAAAAGCCTTAAGAAAATTGTTATCTTAAAGACAACATTTCTTTGTCAATATTTGTCTTTACTGGTCTTAAATTAAAAGTTATTTATATTTTTCTTTAATTTTTTTGTTTGTTTGCTTGTTTTTAACATTGTTCATTATATACAAATGTATGTAAATAAATTCAGTCTGCAATCTGCTATCCTGTCTAGCAAATTAGTCTTTGGATTCGCTTCCTTGTTTCTTCTCAAGTATCAATTTTGAAAATAAAATTGAATGATCATCAATTAAAATAACAAAATTATTATTTTATGATCATTATCTGTTAAAGATGATCAACAGACATAAAACTAAATGGGATATACATAAAACTATTCCATTAAGTTGTTTTTTTTTTTTTTTACCCAAAAGTAATATTTAGATCTATCGATGCAAAATATTTATAATAATTAATTAACGATGCTCGGCACCAACATATTTAATAGCACGATTACGAAATGCGTCCTGTTCCATATCGCGAATTTTATGTGTTAGCATATGTTGCTTTAAATTTCCCTGTAGAAAAAATAGACAAATCAAAAATAGTGTTTTTTAACAACAACAAAGCAATGTAGAGTAAAATGAAAAAAAAAACAAGTAATAGACGAAAATTTTACTTACTTTTGTAGTAAATCCACGATCGCATATCGTGCATTTGAATGGTCTCTCCTTGGTATGGCTTCTGTAGTGGATCTCGAGAGCTGAATGGCAGGGGAATGTCTTGAAACAAATGCCGCATGTTGTGCTGCCGCGGACACCTGTTGTGGATATAAAAATAGGCCTATATAAGTTTCAAGCCTGAACTGAAAACTATATTAAAATTTTTAAGTTTACTAACCAGAGAGTGCTAAAGGATTAAATGGCGCTGATGGCATCACTGATTGTGCTATTGAATTCATAGCACTACAGACATTTTGTGGTGTTGAATTAACTGGTGGAAATAATGGAAGATTTGGGAACATACCAAATGGTGGACGTGTCGGTAACATATTATGATTACTTGGTGGCTGTTGTAATGTTGTACGTGGAGTTAAATCTAATGCACCCTGTGATAAATCTGATGGTACCGGTGATGATTTATTTATTGCACTAATTGGACTTGTTGGTGCTGAACTATTATTACTAGTTTCAGACTTTGGTCGATTATTTTCAATTTTAAGACGCTGATCAAAGTACATACCTTTAATATCATCACGTGATTTTGGACGATCACAATCACCACTATTTGACATATGATCAGATATATCTTCATCTTCAAATTCTTCACCACAATCCATAACATCATCATTATCACCTTGTGATGATTCAGAACCACCAATTGTACCATTATGTCCTGACATACTAAAATTAAATGCAAAAGGATTTAAAAATGATCCATGTACCATACTTGGTGGAAAATCACGTATTTCAGCTGCTTGAATTTGTTCTGGTGTCAGATCGGTGGGTTCACCTGTATGCAATCTAATATGCTGTTGTAATACTAAAGCATTTGAATATTTTTTATGACATACAGGACACTGATGAAAGTTTCTCATTGGTGGTCGTATTTTATGTACAGCCATATGTGTTTTAAGATTGCCCTTAGTTGTAAATGCCCGGCCACATATTCGGCATTTAAAAGGACGTTCTCCAGTATGTGTCCGATAATGCATTTGTAAAGCACTCTTGCATGATAGAACACGATCACAGACAACACATTGATTTGGATCGGTTAGTTTTTTATTTTTCATTAATTCTTTTAATTTCATTGTTTCTGAAGTGTTTGATACTTCAATAAAATTTTCCCATGAATTATCATTGCTATGTGGACGTGGTAATAATGACATTTCTGGCTTAAGTGGACCCAAAAATGGTGATCTTGGCATACTTGCCGGACTTCGATTTGGTGATCGTCGTTCGGGTGATGTCTTTACAAAATTCAATGGTAAACGTTCATGAAGTTCTTCACGACTTATTGATGATGGTAAAGGGGTTGATGTTGGCGGCAATTGTGGCATCTGAATCGGATGCTGTGGTATTGTCGGCTGTGATGATATTGGTATTGATAAAGGTAATTGTATTGATGAGGATGGTGGTGGTAATGGCGGTGGTGTTGTACTTCTTGGTCTTACTGTTTCTATATTATCATTGTCATTTTCTTCTTTAATACGTAAACTAATCGATTCATGTTTTGTTTCCTCTTTAATTTTTGGTGAATTAGCTGAAGGTGGTTTCCTTAAATCAGTCGGTAGCTCTTGGTCACGTTTAACTTGCAATGGTGGTAATGCACTAAAAAATGGATTTGAATATGGTCCTAAAGATTTAAGTATATCTAATGGTGGCCGATATAATGGTGGTAAACCTGGAAAACCACCACCAGGTGGGAATGGTAATGGTAATGAAACTGGTATATTTGAATGCGGCATCTGTGGCTGATGCTGTGGTGAAGTCTCTGGTGACATTTGTTCTAATAAAGGTGGATGAAATTTATCTAAATGTTCTGGTATCGGTGTTGAATTCATTGGTATATGAGGAAATTTTTGTGCATGCCTTTGAAAATGTACTTTAAGATTACCTTTCGTTGTAAAACGACTACCACAGACATTACATTTAAATGGCCTTTCACCAGTATGTGATCTGATATGAATTTGTAGTGCTGAATCTGAACCAAATACTTTACCACAATAACGACAACGATGTTTAAAAAATGGTTCATTACGATTTTTACCATCACCATTTTTATCTTTACCAAAAGCAAATTCATCAGCTAAATTACCAGCTAAAATACCTTGTGAGGCTGAATCTAGTACTTCTTGGGCTCTTTTTTGTAGCATTTCTAATGAATTTGGTTCATCTAATGAAGGTGGATGATCATGATTAGTTATAATACTTGAAGCTAAATCTGTACCATATGGTAATGGGGTGTTCTCATCTTGTCTTGGCAATGATGCTAATGATGTTAATTCTTTTTGCACAGTCTGTTGATGATTATCACAAATTTTATCGATTTGATGTTGATGCTGGTTATCTTTTTCTTGACTATGTTTATGATTTAAGTGATTTAAATGATTTAAATGATTTGTATAATCATTTTGATGATGATCTTCATCATCTTTATTATTTGGATAATTTTCATCACTATCAGGACTAATTGTATCCATATTTTCTCTATTATTTTTTTGATTATCAATTGTTTTATGATTTGTTAAATTCTCAGAACATAATTTTTGTTGTTGTTCTTCATTATCGTCATCATCGTCATCATCATCATCAACATCATCATCTTCAAGATTTTCTTGATCATCATCACATTTCATTTGATTCATAGCTAGTTGTGATTGTAATTGTTGTATTAATTGTAATTGAAAAATTTGTTGTTGTTGTAAATTAAATAATGTCTGCTGCATAAAAGCCAATTGTTTCATAGCTGCTTCATTATCTGCACCACCGCTAGCTAAAGTTTTAGCAGCAAATTGTGCAATTGCTATTTGCATATTTTGTATTGTTTCTAATGTCATTGGTGGTGTTGGAAATTGTGGTAATGCTGGTATTGGGCTACCATTATCATTAATTAATCTTTCATCATTTTTTATATGATCATTTTCATTGCTTAGATTTAACTTTGGTTGATCATTTTCTCTTTCATCATCCTCTGACATATTAAAATCTTTATCCTGTTCATCATTTGTTTCAATTACACATTCTAATTGTTCCACAGGTGATATTGTTTTATGATTTGTTTCAAGATATGTTGTATCTATCGAATTTGTTTTAATAGGACTTTTATTAAAACGATCCTCTCGATCCTCACTAACATGATTATTATGATTATGATCACCATCACTTTCTGTTTCCACCATATTCTGTTGTAATTCTGGACTAGATGATTTACATTCTGCCACAGGTGAACACAATATTGTAGAGCGATCTTCATCTTCACTTGTCGTGTCTATAAAATAAAAATATTTTTATATATAATACATTAAAAAAAACTGTTATACAAAAAAAAACCTAACACGCGTGCTAATCTTAAGGTGATAAAAAGATAATTTTTGCTTCTATCATTCATGGAAATCTTTATTCACTCACATAAGGTCTAAAGTAATCCACTTTACTAGCAAACAATCGATGCTACTGACAACGTCTAGTAAACAGTTGTTAACATACCTTGTTCTCAGGTCAAGTTTAACTAACATTAAACACAAAGTATAAAAAAAACAGTAAAACTAAGGTAACCTTAAACACGATGCAAGCAACAATATCTAATGGACAATAGATGATCGTGTGCCTATTTAACTTATGAACAGAATCTTAGATAGTTTACACTTGGAAATTACTATTCTTAGAAAATGAAATTTGTTCCAAAAATTTTTCTTTTGAATGTTTTTAAATAAGAAATTTTATTTGGTTCAAAGATACCTTTGCTAGGGCAAAGAAGTCATCGAATTACTCGTGAAATGAGTAATCAAAATAATCGAAGAAAAAAAATTGTATAGAAAATAGATAAACAACTAAAACTGCAACTTTATTATGATGTTTATTAGCAAAAATTGCCCCCTTTGCTACTGACTAAGAAATTTTTCTAAAATTTACCTATTTAACATGAATTCCTTTCAATTTATTTTTGGCTTCTTTAAAAATTCATTTGCAATTTATTTAATAAAAAAGTCTGTCACGTTTTCGAAAATGGACTTCTGTTTCTATTTTAAAGCCAATATAGTGAGTATAAGATTCATTTAGTAATTTTAGGATGAAAACGCAGCTTGACTTTGGGCTTGGCAATTGGTTTAATTTTTCCCAGGAAAAATTCTTGCTTCATTTCGATTGGATTTTTCATGGAACCTAATCTTTCATAGCTTTCAAGTTTATGTAGTAGTAAAAGGGTCATCTGCCAAAACAATTTAATTCATTCATTAATTTATTTTTATTCTATGATTTGGTGGCACTTTTTTATTTATCAATTTTTTGGATGAGATTTTAAGGAAGGTGAGTATGTTACTGCCCTCAGATTTTACGCACAATCTATGAAGTCTGCCAAAATTTCTGGCCATTTTATGAGAGAATTATAAATTTGACTAAGAAAATTAGGAAAATGTCCAGATAGTACAACTATATGGATAAAAGCAAAATTTTCTGAAGAATTACCAGGAAGAGGTAATTTTTTTAGACGGAAGGAATCCTAGTAATACCTTAAATAGGTAAAGTCAATTCGTAAAAAACTGCTTAATATAATCAAAATTATTTTAAGCTAGTAATAAAACAGAAATCATAACCAGCTCATGTGAATCATATAAGTAAAACTTCAATTCTCATAATTCTGTTATATTTAAAAACTTAAATAAGAAATTTTAAATAAATTTTTTCTGGTACTCTTGTGAGTTTTAGTTATTTTATTTTATTATAACTATTATTATTTTGCTTTTTACTTTCACAACTCAATTATAAGTTGATTTCTAATTATTATAAAATAAACAATACATTAACTCCTCGAAGTATGATAAAAACATGCTTCTACGGTCCTATTGTGTTTGACCTAAAGCCGATTGCAATTTATATCACTCTTAACAATTAATTTTAGAATAAGCAATTAAAATTATCGTTCACACAAACATGACTTCCGTCACACATTCAAAATTTAATTATTATAAGAAATTATCCATTTCGAAATATCAGGATGAGTAAGAATAACCTCTACGTACATAAGATTTTGATTCGCATCACCAAACGTGAGTTAATATTTTCGGGTATACTTACTTCTCGGACGTCTAACGACGAACAAGTGTTAAAATATGTATAAAAATGAAAAATAAAAAATCCGCTTTCAAAAATATTCAATTGTTAATTTTCTCTATTTTATTATAAATTTTACATAATTTCACTTTTAAAGGTATACCTAACTTTTCTTGTTAACACATTTTAACAAAGGTAAGGAATAAATTTATACTATATTTTTAAATTTAAAAAAATTCTTTTTATATTTAACTCGTTATTTATAATTTAATATCTACATAATTTAGAAATTTAGTAATTAAATGGGTATTACTGCATTAATCCATATGTTGAACAAAGAAATAGATTTAAGAGCAATTTAAAAGGATAGAAGTAACGTTTTATATTTTCCAATTTAGATGTTCTGACAGTTTATATAAATGGCACTGACATTATTTGTCTAATATTTATCAAGAGCCGAAAAGTATTTTTTATTTATAGTAAATTATATTAACTTTCAGATTTTTTAGTTATCAAAGTTGTACATTTTCATTAATCTCTGTATCTTTATTGTATTTATCACATGTTATTCTCTATCTTTAAAAGAAAAATCTCAAAAAAAATTCATGAATGACGGCATAAAGATAACTAAAATATCTTAAGATTGTAACACGAGTTTGATTTTAAGATAATATAAAAATTATTTCATGAATTTTTCATTTAAAATTTCTTTTTGAAAATTTAAGAATAAAAAATGCTTCTTTTATCTTTATAATCAAATAAATCCAGATATATTGATTTGTGTTATCGTTTCGATATTTAAAAGAGATTGAATTTTATTATTATCTTTACAATAAAATACAATACGAATTGTCAGATAAGCGTAAAAGTTAGCCGGTTACTTAAAAAATAAAAACTTGCTTAAATGCCAGCTAAGCTAACTTAGGATTAAAGTTAATGAGAAAAAATTTGTCCTCTTCAATTGAAAATGGAAGCATCAATTTTCATGTCATCAAAATGCATGTTAACTTTTTGATTTAATTTTTTGAAAATGTTTCTAAACATAATAACAAATTCTATTTAACAATATTAAAAACAAAATAGACAAAAAAACTATCACTAAAAAGTCAAAACATTAAATTGAATTTGGGATTTTTATTTAAGCTTCCGTATAAACAAGCAACAACTATAAAAATAAAAATCATACAAAAAAAAAACCAAAAATTTAATAAAGTATATCTTGACATTTTAAAAAGCTAAGATAAGCACAAAAACTTCAACAAATCAAAAAGCTGTCTAGGCCGCGCTATACATAAAGCTTTGATATTCGGAATTCCCACGAGTGCATGCGCTACATTACGGATCCGCAATATTCCATTCCATGTTTTCTAAATTTATTTATATAAATAAATGTATATATATATGTATATTTATGCATATATACAAAAAAAATAAAAATAAAAAATCCAAAAACAGAAATATTAATGATATAAAAATTTGAATCTTATAAAATCTGAGAAGCCCACACAACCAGTTTTTTGTTTTTTTTTTTTTTTTTGTGATTTTCTTAGACCAATTCATCTATAGAAAAATGATCAGATACTGCCAGAGGCGTTAACGCTTTATAATCAACTCTCATTTTTTAAACTTAATTTAGATTCGCATTAAATAAGCAATTTTTCATGAATTTTAATATGGAATATAAACGTGTCTAATTGAACATGTTTGAAATGTAACTGTCATGCTTTTCTGATATGTTAGCATGAGACAAAAAACAAAATTAACAATAAAAAAAACTATATATTATTATTAATACAAAAACAAAAAGAGAACAAAAAATTGAAGACAGTGAAGCCGTTAATAATACCACGATACCTGCTTAAATTTTGTTGTGAAAGATTCAAAAATTTTATATTTCTTTAGATAAAACGATGAAAATTTGTTTAAGTGAAAAAAAAATAAAATATTAATAAAATTCTTTACACTAGTAAAATTTTTTTAGGTTCGCTTTCGTACCCTTTTTTTTATGTTTTGTTTTCTTGTTTTCCAAATGTTTGGTTTTGAAATATATAAAGTGTAGTTTTGTTACGCATGGCTGTTAAGGCTTTGTTTTTTATATTTTTTCGTAATACTACTTGAAATTTAATTTAATACTTCTTTTAAAATACAATCAAAAATTGGATTTTAAAATTTTGTTTGATATCTTAGAAAAAATATAACCTAGCAGCCTGAAATGAAATTATGTATAAAAATAAAAATTAGTTAAATTGCAACATTTTTCATAAAAAATGAATATTTCAAAGAATTTCGCTTAATTTTCGTTTCAAAACATAAATTTATGAATCATTCAGGTAAAAATCTTTTAGCATTTAGAATAGTTAAACTATTGCAATATCTGCTCCGGTTTTCGGTATCCCATGAAGGCGAAAATTCTAAACAGGTCTTTTGCATAATACCATCTCTAATAATTACAAAATGTTAACAAGGATTTAACAATAAGAACGAACAATTGAGATTTTAAATGAAAAATTTTAGATGGAAATAAATAATTTCAAAACGACAGCCCACAATTAAGAATAGTGAGAAAATATGTTAAAATTAGCAAAAAAATAATTCTAAAATAGAAAGAGAACAAAAAAACAAAACAATTTCAAAAAGAAAAACAATAAAAAATGGAAACAAATTAATTACAAAATGAGAACCAACATTTACTCGAGTCCAAATTTTTAAACCTGTTCGTATGAAGAACTAAGCACAGTATGATGTACTGAACGACCTGAAAATGGGAAATTACACGAATGGCAGGTTGAGCAAGCCCAAATAAATTTGATTGAATTTTAGCTACAACTTTCCTACTTTGGTATATTTTGAAGAGAGAAAACGCAAACTTGCTCACTTGTTTAAAAATCCACGCATTTAAAAGGCAAAATGACAGATTATTTATTTTATATTTTATGAATGCAGTAAAAATTGTTATTTTAGATATTAAATTAATTAAAACTAATGCTATGTAATTTGTTGTTAATATAATAAAATTAATAGTGTACATTTCTCAGGGTCTACAGTATGAAAGGAGATCGAAAATATATACTGAATAACCTGAAAATACGAAACTTTGGTCAACCTGAATTGACCACAGAGAATCAAGAATTATGTACGCTCACTTGATTCATATTAGGCTTATATTTTAAAATAAACGTTAATGCAAAAATTAAGACTGTTAACTAGGCAAATCGTATAGATTCAAGTCAGATTTAAAAATTTCAATTACGGAAACTTTAAAAAATTGTATGGCAAATTAACAGATGTGTGAGCAATTAGAATTAAATAATAAATGTGTAAACCAAGTGATCCAGGAATGCGCTGATAACTATTAAAAATGTTGGTCACAATAACGTTGAAGCTATTCAACTCCTGGATCTTAAGTACGGGATCAGAAGGGTTAAATGAAATGATGTAAAAAAATATTATAAAAAATAATAAATTCAGCATCGATTCAGCAAAACCTGAAGCCGCTTTACTTGATGAATTAACTAAGTTGAGATTATACTAGACATATCCAACAAAGGATGTAAAAGAAAAAAGTTTATAAAAGAAACACAAAAAGAGCGAAGAAAAATAGTTTGGAGAGGAGTAACTAAGGAAGATGAAAAACTTTCTTACAAACTGTTTTACTTTTGACAGTTAAAGTATTAGGTAAATATTTTTTTCATTCCACTTTAATGTTAAATAAGAAAATATTAATTTTTTAAAAATTGAAAATCTATATCGTTGTCCTGTTAAATTTAATGTCCAATTTATTGCGCTTGCCGTTTAGAATTTCTATCCTTACTTTCAATATATGTATTGAATATTCTTTGAACAAATCTCAACCTTCAGCAACAAGTAAGAAAAATGCCTCCGGAACTGCTTAATATAAACTAAAATTTCTAGAAAATCTTTAGTATATACCTGTGATAAAAAAATGTTGTGAAGGTTATTGAAATTCGAACTTGCATTTTTAGAGAAAAGATGAACAAAATTTTAAGCCTTTGGACATAGTGAATCGTATGATCAAAACCAAAAATTGCTACTTTGATGACCATCACAGTGATAGCAATTTCTATCGGTTGTAGTCTATGACAAATAGAGTGCGCTTACAAATATACATATATAAATATCTCAATAGTGCCTTTTTATTTAAAATCTCACCAAAATGAAATCATTCGCAAGTCGCTTGGATTCGGTCAAGTTCACGCTACAAAACTATTTACAGTATTCCCACTTTCAACTTTATTGAGAAATCGCTCAAAATCACTTCTAATGTATTTTAAAAAAAAATATTTTATATTTCATAGCAGGAGGTGTCAATCCATTTCTATAAATTGAAAATGCCTCCAAGGGAAAATTGCACACATTGGGAAAACATAAAAGCAAAAACAAAATTTTTGGTAATGTATTTACTAAATTTTTGAACTCCAGTAAATTTTTTCTGTCAATAAATTTGGTATCAAGTCAACCCAAAACTTCGTGCATATTTATGAGAAAATTTTAAAAAGTTTAAATAAAACACAATTCAAAATTTCATTTTGAATAATTATTTTTAAGACGAATCAATTTGACATTATTTTAATAGAAAAAAGAACATGTAAAATTAATTAACGTAAGAAACGTACCAAAATCACTCTTTGAGCCACAAAACTACTCAAAACTTGAACAGACTCAAAATTTATCAAAAAATAACAAATTCTATTAAAACGACAAATTATTACCTAAATAGGAAGTGAAAATTATAAAATAGATGGAAAAAACTGTCAAATTATTATATCAAAATTATATTTTAAGATTTTAAGCAATATTTTTTTTCTCATTTTGTAAAAAATTATTTCAAGAAATTCTTCAAGGAAGAATCATTCAAGGAATGAAGTATTTTATTCAAACTTTTTAACATAACAAAGAATATCTGATATGATATCTGATATTTCATTCTTTTTCAAATTTTTTGAATTCAGTCATTGGGGCCTCATATCCGCGACTCACCAAAATTACCGTTGACACGATAACTCATGGTAGATTGTTCCAAAATTAAAAATAAAATACTTGAGTTATTTTGGGTTGAGAATTTTCAATAGAATTTTTTACAAAAAAAAGTGTAACTTTTGGTATAATTTTCACCACGTATTGCTTTATAAAATTATTTGTAATTAAAAAAGAAAAAGTGTCTCATTCAAGGAGAAGTATACGAAATTAGAAAAGATCAGTCTTTTAATTTTAAAGAATTTATGTCAAATGACTTCAAAAGAGTTTCGAGAAAAACGTGATTAAAGACTGTTAACATAAGGCTAACAATGTAATCTACAGAGCCTCCCAAGAATCTATCTACATTAGTTTTAAAACATATTTTACCATTTAATAAAAAAGCTAATCATCTTTTTATGTTCTCAAGCCCATTTAATTCCTTAAGGAAGAGCCGATTTGTATTTACGTTGGGATAAAAGCAGGAGTTCTCTTGTTTATTGTGCAAGGTGTTACTCTTTAAACCTCTTAAAGAAAACCGAAATCTTTTTACATACAATATCGTAACAATTTGGCAATCAATTCAAATATAAGAAATAAATGCTTGCAAAACAAGAAATTAGTTAATAACATTTAATCCTTTAATAATTAAATTAAATTACAGAATAATGCGAAATCCTTGCTTTAGACTTTAAAGCTTTTAACAATTTGATAGTTTCTGATTTTACAATAAAGGCCGGAGCTTACACCTGAAGCAGTTCTATTCCTGTTAAAACTTTCGAAAAGTAACTTAAAACCTCTAAAGCTATCAAATTCCATTATGCAAAATATTTTCAAGGTCATGATCCTTATAGAAGCAACTCTCAGTAATTTTTCTTATTTTTATCTATCGAAATTTAGCACTCTAATGTATAAATTTGATAAATTACACAATCAAAAGTCATTGCATAAAGGACATAGTCTTAAGTAACAATATTCCTTTCACTAAAATATGCCTTAATTTTATTTATTTATAATTTTTTCTTTTTTTGAAAAACAGCTGAATAATAATAAAAATACTTGAAATGTTTGATTTAAATTTTTGTTTTTCATAGTCCGAAAAATGAACATGCCTTTCAACCTGTGGAACTATTTTGCTTCCCAATTGACAAGTTTAGGATGCAAAGTCAATTTCAAGGTCATTGCCACAATCTTTGGTGCAAGATTTCATTAAAAATAAAAATTTTTTATTGGCTTGTATACCTTGAAATTTTAACGCTTTTTCTAATCAACAAATTTTTAATTAATTTGCTAATTTATTAGACATTTTTTAAAATAATCTTTTTATCTTGAAGAATCTTGCTCTGCTGTATTTTTAAGAATGAATTTCTCTTGAGACAACGGAACGCTCTGATATTTGAAGTAGGAGTGCACTATGTATATTGAAATATGGTAAAACATCTTGCTTTGCTTAATATATAAAATCAGACGGATATTATCAAATCTTTTAAAATCAATATCTAGTATTGATTTTCTTTACCCGATACATAAAAACCATATAAAATTTTTCTTTAGAATGCTAAAAGCGACCGTAATTTTAAAAAAAATCGCTTAAGATTTCTGGTGCAATTACAATTTGTGTTCAAAATACCAACATTCATTACAAGAAATTCGAAAAAAAATTTTTCCGCAAATCCTAGAACAATTTCCTTTTATTCATACCTACATAAAGTATCCTTTTTTTGTTTTACAATGATTAAGGTACAGAAGACAACCAAAAAATCCCTCTAGTATAAGGAAAAATAATATATTTTATTTTTTCAATTACGATAATTTACTTAGAAATTATAAAATTTTATTTTCCACAATTTTAGACCTGAGATTGAAAAAACTTAATTTTTAAGACCCGCTAGGCTGCCTCAAATGCCGCAAGTAAAAATAAAAGTAGATCAGCCTAAAAAATTATTTGCACGAGATTACTTTAAGAAAACACCGCTAAAATTTGTCAGTAGGATTTTAGGCTCTAAAGGGATCACTATACAAAAAATTGGTTAAGCTGAAAATGAAAATAAATTGAACAGAAGGAAGCCTTACGGATGAGTTACCCCTTAGTTTCAGGAGTTCAATTATTAAATTTAATAAAAAAACTATTAGAAATATGAAATAAAAATATGAATAAAAAACAAATATTTACTCTAAGAAAATTTTCTTTTTCTTTTCTTATTTTGGCAGAGACATATCGTAAAATATCGATGCAAAATCTCAGTATTCATGTCGTTAAAAATATCGACACTTTTTGCGTGAGCTTCCATTACCTAAGAAGTTGCATTTTGCTTGGACCAACCAGATTCTTATGGTCTTTACAACGTACTGGAGACAAAAAAATTCTTCTTTTTTAAATCATTCGGGGACAGTAAAAATTTTCAGTAATTTTCAAAAAAAGTTCTAAGCCATAGAGAATATTATAAAAAAATCGAAATGGATGACATTATTAATAATTTTAAAAAACTTAGATTATACGAAATAAACCGAATTTTATTTTTCAAATTCTTTTCTGCATCACAATCAAAACGAATGCTATAATATTCAATATAAATATTTACTTATAGTGGGGTAACATCAGATTATTATTTTCTAAATTGTTTCTTCAAAAAACTTTATTTGAGTGTTTTCAAAGATTAATGTCAAGTAAAATACTCAGTTGAATGTAATATCCAGATATTTTGAGATGGTGAAACTCGAGCTGACTGATAAAAGTGAATTTTGACCGTACGACTTATCAATAAATGCCGTGTAAATAAGAAAAGTAATTAGAAGCCAAAATTCACTTCCAAACTAAAAATTAGTTAAAATTTGTATTCTTTGCAACAAACCGAAGATTCTAATTACTGTTGGAAAAAGAAAAGAAAACATAAATTTACCTCGTTCTGTTCTCGTACGATCTTTAAGCTGCTTAACAATTCCATACTTAACAGTACCAAATTGTATCATTTTACTAAAAGTATTTGAATTATCTTTTAAATCACTTCGCATTTCACACGAAAATTTATTTTATTTTTTTATTTTGATATAATTATAGAAAATCACAAAAACTGAACACAACAAATCACCCAAATATAATTATTATATATTTATATAAATTTCTATTAAAGAAACTTTTTTTTTAAATTACTCGAATATAACCTAAATAAACACAGGCCTGGCATCGTTATAAACAAGTAACAATATTAGCGTCATTACTATAAAAAATTTGTTCCATTATTGCACAATTATAAATGTAAAAAGCTTGTAAAGTTTTATTAAAAAACATTATTCACTTGAAATATTTAATTTAAGCAAAATAAGAAGAAGAAAAAAAGGAAAATAAAAACTAAACAACTTTATGAATATATAAATCAACATTAGAACCGGATAATATAATAGTGTGGAGCATTACGAAAAAAAATCCTTTTTATTAATTTAGAGGCTCCGGCTGCAACTGAATATCGTTGAATGATCCCCGTCAACTACTGCCAATAAAGATTTTTCACTTTGTATGTCTGATGTCCGTCATAGTGCGATGAGTTGTTTGATTTTGTTTTAACATTTATTCATTCAGTAAAATAGAAAAACATATCAAAATCAAAAATAAATAAAGTCGAAAAAAAAAAAAAATTGCTATTCAAGTTATTCGTGTATGATTTCACTCATATATATATAAAATTATTTTATTTATTCATACATATATTTATGTATAACACATATATAAATATCTATATATCCTATAGATTTATATAAACCAACTTATAAATCTTGTACACACTTTAGGCCACAATATAACTAATATTAAGGGGAGTGTAGGAACTATTACAAAAAAAAAAAAAAAAAACTATTTAAAATGATCATTAAATCCAATACACGTATTTAATTTGATTAATTTCATTTTTTTTTGAATTAATTATATAAAATCTTATAAAATAATTTGATTATAAAACACTTTATTAATAATTAACTAATTGGATATTAATCGAAATTTCATATTCATATATATAAATCCATTTATTTATAATAAGAAATTTTTATTCTTTATTAATAAAACATCGATATGTTCATAACGCCCGTCAAAACAGCACTGACACAATAATAACAGAACGAAAGGGAAGATCACTCCAAAAATCTAAAAAGCACTATAGTTCAGCTGTGAGCTATAAAAGTAAATCCCCCACTGATATTGTGTTTGTACTCTGCTGCTTTAACTCAAACAAAACCGCATACATAGCCAACAAGTTGCTTTCAAAGATGTATATATATATATATATATATATAATAAGAAAAATTTTTATTAAAAATGTTATTTATTTCACTAATATTTTGACATTAGCCACTTGACTTATAAATATGGTTGCACACATAACCATGTGCAAAACGCATCTAAAATTGTATATAAAATATTTTAGTCAAATGATAAACAATAGATACCACCACTCATACATATGTTCAGACAAAATATAATTTAATAACTTAAACCCACACAAATATCGGAGAGAAAAAATGTTAATATATATATGTATATAAAATATTGTCTCCCAGAACAAAAAATCCAAAAATTCTTTATGGTATTCGATCATAAAATTCTGAACCCCTCCTTTATGAATATTCTGGGCTGTCATATTGCCATATCAATACACTTACATTTCTTAATTATACTTCTTCATTTTTATATATATACTAATTTTTTAAATTCATAATCTTTCTCCCAATCTCTTTTTCACTTTATATATAGCCTATATTATAAGAGATTTTCGAACTTCGAAATCATCCACACATGCGCATTAAAATAAATTTATATATATAATTCACGCTCTCTCTCTCTTGTAAATCCAAGGGACAAAATTTTTATAAGGTTATGACAAGGTTAGGCGGAGCAATATAATAATCTTATTATTGTATAACTCCCTCCACTTTTCATATTGCCTGGTGAAGAAAAATAAAATTTTAATGCACACTTATACTATAACTAATATTAATATATATATTTATTTTATATATAGATTCATTTTGTGCATGAAATTTTAATGTTCAGCCTTTTCTTATAATAACACAAAATTTCTTGTCTTCTTTTACCTGCCCCAAATAATGCATTTTGTTCTCGCTCATCGTTTATGACTGGTTTTCTCAAAAACAATTTATCTAGGTGTGAGTATTGAATATGATTCGTGCTTGTATTATTTCTTATTATATATATATGAATAAAAAATATAAAAAAAAAAAAATAGCTATTGGAACAAAACAATAATGAAAATATAAACGAAATATAAAAAAGTAAAGAATATAAAAATACAGAAAACAGTTATTCTAATATTTTAGTTGAGTCTAAAAGGTTTTGTGAGAGAGGCGGAGTTATAAAATTTCATCTTGTTGCCTAAACCGCGGCTAACTGGCTCTACTAAAGTTTTTAGAATTTTGATATACAGATGGGTGGTAAAATAATATTTGCAAAAGTTATAGATACACCCACTATTTTATGATATCAAATCTTATCATAAAGTTTGAGATTGATTTTTTATAATGGGGCCTAGGTGTGAGATACAAAAAGAAAACGAAAAAATTTATTTCATAAAAGGATTTTATTTTTTCTCATAAAGCTTATTTTATCAATTGGGATCACTTAAAATGAAATTTCTGATAAGATTTAAAAAAATTCAAATTAAACAAAATTCATAGTGAATTTTTTATTAAATTTTTCATTTTCGTACGCTATTTAAAATTAATGAAAAAAGGATTGTTTGCTGATGAAAAATGATGATAGCGCTGAATATTAACTACTAAAATACAAATTTAAGTTTTAAGTATTTTTTTTTTATTATTTTTTATAGTAATTGATTAAGCTTAAATTATATTTCATACAAAATATGAACTTTAGTTTTTGACTTTCTTTTGAAGTTAAATCCTCTTTTCTTTTCTATAATAACTGTGATGTTTATACAAAATTCCCAAAATGTCACACTTTTATAACTGTTTGATTTTTCTTCTTAAGTGCACCTGTCTTTTAATTTATGTCATTTTCTGATTTAGTTATTAATTATTTAAGTAGATCTGGTTATATATTGAGTAAAAACACAACCTCAAACCTAAAAGAAAATAATTTAAGGTTTTTTTTCATTCTATTCTCTTAATAGTTTGCTCCAATAACCTATTTGTATTTAAGAAACTTTAATTGTTCTATTAAAAACTAAAAAAATGGCATAGGGCATCAATCCCTTGTTTGCTTCGATTCAACTTACTTCGTCTGTTTGTTTGATTATTTGTTTATTTGTGTTTTTTTTTTTCTTTTGTGTGACAATCGAACTCAATTTGAACGCACTTGATGACTTAATTTTCCCCGTATACTTAGTAGTGAATATATTAAAATAAAAACGTGCTTTTGTTCCTTTAAAATTTTGGTTAAATAGTTATGGCTTGGTCCATGAAACTTTTGAACATTATTTTCAGAGCACAAAAAGAATTTTTACAACTTTGAAATTTTTCATATATGCTTGGCTATTTAGGCACATTTTGAACAAAATTTTAATTTATTTTGTTAACATGGTCTAATTCCTTCCATCGAATTTTCGAGCTCCTCAAGGTGTAAAATTTATAATTTTGAATTCTTGAAGCTGAAAGTACAATATTATGAGTACGACTATTAAACCATAGCCTACGAATTAATTTCACTTTTTCATATGGAGACCGACCTCTTAAGCTAGTAAAAAGTGCAGAAATAACTAAAAACTTAAAAATGTTCAAAATAAAATATAAATTAAAAATATTAAAAGGATATTTATAGTGTTCTAAAAATTATATAAATTTAAAAATCAAAGCATGGAAATCTGACTAAATTGACGGAAATGACGATCTGTGTGCATACAATTAGAAATATCTCAGCAGTCAAAATCAATAAATATAAATTTATACATGCCACGCAGTAATGATCATTTAAAAGCAAATGAGTTTAGAGTACTTAGCTATCTTTTCAAAGTGTACGTGCTAATGCGTGTAAGCACGTGTAAATTACATATGTATATACATAACACCGTTTATAGATGAAAAACCTAACTTATTCATTCACATTTCTATTAGGGAAATTAACCCCAAAGATATTGTTGGAATGACTTTAATACATTTGGCTATTTAAAAATTTTGATTTTGCTTCCCATCATGATTTCATTTTAATATTTTCCAAATATTGCTTAATTAAAAGAATGATTTTAATTAATGAATAATTTTAATAATGTTTTAAAATGTGCTGCCATATTTAGAGTTTTTACGTCAAGAAAAAAAAGCGACAAACGTTACGTCCTTAGCAAAATTTTCACAATTCAGAAAAGTTGGCTAGAAAAATATGCTAAATATCACTGCTGTCTAGTCTTATTTAGGTTGGCTAACAGTAAAAGTCGTTTGATTATTTTATACTTAGCCAACAACAATAAACTTATTCTATACCATAGAAAAATGCTTAATATCCATTTAACAAAAAACAATCCAAAAATTATAATCTATCGCTAAATTTAAAAAGCAATTCCTTTATATTACAGGAAAAGTAAATAAGGACGAAAAGAACTAGCCTTAATTTAAAACTTAAATTATCGGCTTTTAATAGAGAACATCAACGAGAATCTAAGCGTGATTGTATTAACTCAATTTTTCTTCTCGTTACGCTCTTTATTTTGTGTGTTTAACGTATAAAATATTAAAAAGCTTTTTCTTTCTTGTTAAGGGAGTGATCCGTTAGCATTATTTTCTTTATTTTATTTTATTTTTTAAGGTACTTTTAGATACTTTAGGTAAAATTAGCGCAATACTATAGGACATAAAGGATATTGGTCATTTGGCTGGATTAGATAGTTAACAACAAGCAATTTTACTAATCTCTAATATCTTAAACATTTTTCAGTTGTATTCAAAAAAGATAATTGATCTTTTACTTTGAAATAAAATATTACTAGCTCTCCAATTTCATATAAATACCTGCAGGAAGTAAATAATTTCAGATATCTCATTGTATTCTATTCTGCTTAAAACAAATTAAGTAATAAAATTTTTCCAATTAATGGGACCCGGTACTCTAGAATTTTCGAAAAATTAATTTTTTTTTTTATATTTCGAAAGTATAGTCTTTTAAGAATATACTGTTCAATTTATGTAAAGATATCTAGAATATATTTGCGTTTCTAAAGTCGTTTTAATAGTTAGAGAGCGGTGCGAAGCATATCCAAACTTAAAACTTGAAGCTCAGTTATCTCGAAATCGCTTTTTTTCGATTGGCGGGTTGTCTAAAAAAAAAACTATTGAACCGAATCACATAAAATTTTAATATGTTATTCACAAGATCCCTGGCTATCGTCGGAACTAGAATTATTCGTTTATTTCAATTATTTCGTATATTTTTTAAATTAAATAACCCTTGAAAATACCCTGGTTTTTGGGATTTTTTTGTAAAAAACGCGTCATTTTGCTAATTTTTAATTTGTTTTGCTAATTCCTGCCATAACTGCACTCATACTGATTAATATTTTCTTTGGTTTTTATTTTTCAGACAAATAGAAGTCCCAAAAAGTCTCAACGCTGTCGAGGTTCAATTGCTCGAAAGAGTTAATTTAATGACCATTTTTATATTATTATAAAAGTTTTTTTAACTTGGAAAATAATTTTTTTGAGTAAAAACAAGACCAAATAATAAGGCTAAGAAATTAAAATATTGTTTTTAATTTTCTTATAACCAAAAAAAATTCCTCAAAATACCTTAAATTTTTAAGCTCAGAGTACCGGGTCCCCTTAAAGAAAATTATTTTGCCAATTGAAAACTTTCAAATTTGATATTTTCCTTCTAAACATAAAGATTTCCAGCCTAAGCGAAAACTCAAATATCATTAAAGATTTCCCTACAATTTTTAATAAACCTTTAGCAAATTATCCAATTTATTGAAATTTTATTAAGCTTAATTGCTTAATTTACTTAATTTCATAATAAAGACATCCATGTACTTAAATATATACCGTTTTTTTCAATTTCATATTGGCGGGTGTTTTAAATACATTTTTATATATACAGACATGTACATATATATTTATATAAATATATGTATATATAGTATACATATATATAAATTGATATTACATATAATCATTTTCAAAGCTTATCTATAAGATAACTTCTACAACCCTAACTCGATTATCCTTTTTGACTTGAAATATACGCTTCATAAAAGATGAGGGAATGATGGCTTGTATTTAACATGATAAATTTACTTTTAGCTCCAAATTTCTTATAATTCGTGCTCTGGTAGACTTAACGAGCATTATACTCAAAATTGGGGCCAGAATATTGTGTAGTGTATAAGAAGGGTATCTTGTAAGTCAAATTCAACTGTTGTAGTCCTATTATAAAAGTTTGATGGCAGTGGAAGATTCTTAAAGGATATGATGATGATGATGATGATGACGATGATGACTAAATGAATTGAAAAAATTTAGGGTCGTCGTACAGGTCCCGTATTTAAAAAAATATATTGCGTAATGGTTTTTTTTAAATATTAATTCATGATGGTGGGTTGGCAGTTTTTCCTTTCTTTTTTTTGAGTTAAAGTTCAAAATCTGTTTATTTAGTAAAATTTTTAAGTATTGCGCTTCTTATAGTGTTAGTTTTTCAAATTCATACCAGAATAAAGATAATTTTATAGAATATAGAATGGTCTACTTGTTAATATTCATTAACCAAAGCCCTAAAATACCCTAAACCATAAACCCAAAATAAAATTTTTTTAAATTCTGAAAAAGTTTTTGGTATATTCATCCAATTAGTTTGAATGATGTTAACATGTTTAGTTTTTTAATAAAACTTTGAATCAGTTGCGAAAATTTAGTCGAAATACCTGCGGATATGTAGGATTGGATTCAATGTTATTTTAGGAAAAGATACCAAGAGTAATGAAGGAATATGACTAGAGCTGAACTGCATAGTTAAATAATCCTTTGACTAAAAGGATTGACTACTAATAAACAATAAATGCATATTAGAAGTGATCAGATGCAAAAGACATGCTTGCAGCTTAGCAACAATAATAGTTCGTCAAATATTGGGCTTTTAGGAGTAGCCATTATAAAAAGGCAAAATAAAGCTTATGTTAAAAATTTAAAAAAGTTATAAAGGATATCTAGTCTGAAAATCATTACTTTTTATTGAAAAATATTTTTAAGGGAGAATATCAAAATTTCTATTAAATGATAAATTTTTGCAAAAAGTTGGCACTAACTTTTAACACGCTAAGATAAGTTCAAATCCCTAAAATATCAATCCTTAATAACTAAAAATAAATATTGCAGAAGTAAGAAAACAGTTTATTTTAAATTTTGTAAGCCGTTTAACAGTTTTTTCGTAAATGGCTAGTTTTTAATTATGGCTTAGAAAAGGTTTAAATTTCAAAAATAAAAAGGAAACTTATGAATAACCGACAGGCCGGTAGCAATAATTTTGAGTTTTATAGTTTTATTTGATCCGATCAGCTGATCAAATATTAAAAGGAAAAGTTCCTGATTATTTCATGAACATCCTAGTCTACATATTAGATGCTAAATATTAATTAATTTTATTATCTTATATTTTCATCTTCATAAATATTATTTACGAAAAAATTTATAAAAAAATTGAAATAAATTTCAAAATCAGCTGGAAATTTGTTTTTGGCTACAAAAGTCATATAAAATCAATCTCTGTGGTCCTAAAGCTATTTTGTGAAATTATAATTTTATGTTTTGATTTTTTACAGCTCATTTTTATAGTAAAAATAAATAAATAAATTTAAAAAATGAACACCGTATTAGCCTGCACAGTATGTTGTTACCAAGATTTTTATTGTTTGATTATTTATTGCATTAAACTGTTTTAAATGCAGAAAAAATGTCATAAGCAACAATATAAGCAAAGCAAAAACAAACAAACAAACTGACAACCCACTGATTTAAAGACATTTCTTGCCCTCAACAGATAGATGCGCATATGATACCCACTAGCCTGGCCATAACTCGTTAATTTACCTTTTATGACATTCTGTTATTATGGATCTCGTCTTCTTGTTTAGCAATTCTATATATCCCTCTCACCTCACTGTCATTCTTTTTATTTAAGCGCTGATAAAACTGTTACCCTTGCCAATATTAAAACAACGATATTTGTGGAAGCTGGCTCCTTTTGATCAAGAGTTGTATCATCAAAGATTGCCAAGTTTGTTGTTTGAGATAATAAACAACTATGACATGCCACACGATCACCTGAAGATCATTAGAAGAAATGACTGAATATATAGCATTTGTTGACAAATGTTGTTGATAATCTCGGAACTTGGCGGAGAAATAAATTAACAACTATACAGTTGAACGTAATGTAACCATTTCAGTAAATCTAGTTAGATTGAAAATTATTATCTAGTTAAAATTGTAGCCTATATTTGGGGATATTTTTAAATGATGAAATGTAACCTCAAATTAGCCTAGTTTTAAGTTTAAGTTTTTATGAATCTTTCATAAATAAGGCGAAGCTTAATAGTTTTTAAAACGAAAACGTACAGTCAAAGCCTATCCTTAGATCTAGAAGTCTTAAATGATTTGAACACAAAATTTACTAAACCAGGTAAATGGTTACTGAGTATCTACTGTGGTGGTTAAACTATTTTGAAGAGGGATAGGACTTTATCTAGGTAAAATTGATACGTGGAAAAAAAGAATGGCAGCAGTAAAACCATAGAAGCCAAATTTTACGTTATTGGGGTATATCTAAGGAGGACAGCAACTGTCATTTTAATGAAAAGAGCGGTGAAAATTAAGACAGAAGTGTAAGCAGGAGTTCTACTGTCTCTCACTTTGCATCCTACCAAAACATAATTACAAATTCAAATGTAGTGAGATTTATAGTGTATTTTTGTTGTATATGTGCTGCTGAAACTCTAGGCTAAAGCCTAGCCTCGTACGATACCGCCGATTACGTAAGGCTCAGATATTCGTCAAGCTTAAGATCTTAACAGTTTTTAACGAGTTCACTTGGTCTGCTTTTTATGATAGATTCATAGATTTTTTCAAATATGTATATTAAAATCAATTTTAATTAGTGTCCGTCAGGTAAATCTGTGTCTTATAAAGAAGCCGGGAAAATAATTTTAGTATTTTAAGGACAATTTATTGGTTTAAAATCCGTTTATATAGTACTAATTGTATGTATAAAATAGAGACTCAAAATTGGAATATTAAAATTAGAATGACAGGGAAAAACAATGAAAATTTTAAACATAATTTTAAATATCTAAATCAAATATTTAAGATAATGTAAAAACGAAGGACAAAATAATAACAAATATTAAAAAGATTTCTGGTGTATCAAAAAACGATAATTTTTTGAATTATTCAAAATATTTAAACAATATCCAAAATAATGGTCTAGTGCGAAGCTTGATTTTTTTTTGAAAACCTAAAAATTGTGTTTTATTTTGTATTCTAGCAATTAACAGAAACAAACCATACTCTACTTTCGGTTGAAATCATATAAAAGGAAAAGGTAAAAAAAAAGAAAAAATTTCCAAACGGTTGGCGCAAAGTAATGGCTAAACTAGAAAATTCTCTGAAGTTAAAAATTGAATGAATCGTGCCATAACTTGATATGATCGAGCATACTCGGCATTGAATACAATCCATAAACGGCGTCAGTACGACTACCATATATGTCAAACATCAGGTTCGGTATTTTTGTTGCGTTGATTATGTTGAATCTGGCCTCGGAGATAATTTTTTCTTTTTTTGTGTGTGAACAAGTAACTATTTCTATTGCAGTGGTTTTTTTTTTGCTACAAACTTAGCTACAGATCTATTTTTGTCATCAGTTAAAATTACTAATTCCACTTTCCTCATAGCGTGATACCATTTGCAACAATTATTAAAGTTGGCACGAGCTGCCTTTAACTGATCGTTGCCTTAATCATGATGCGTGCCTAACACTTTCCCTCATTTTAGGATTATGTAAGTTTCTTTCGATCATCTATGGTAGTAACTAATGATTATTTTAATCATGAATATTGATTTGACCTAATATTTATAGATATAAAAAAATTTTATTTGTTTTGGAAAAAGCAAGCAACTAGAATCAAACGTCAGTAAAGATGACGACCTAGTTGAACAAATTTGTGTCATAAGGGTTAAAAATATTTTAAATATTTACCTTAAGCAGTTTTTTATAGATATTTTCTATATTTATGAATTGGAGTGGTCTTATTGTATGTTATTTCTTTGAGAATTAAGTCAAGTTAAACTGGATGAATTAATGATAATTTTGACAAATCTTTGTGGGTACATAAAATTCTATAGGCTTGAAAAGTCGTCGTACATCTCAGCATAAGTCAAGAGGCTGATTTGGATCTCTAGGCTGTGCTATACATGCTGCAATTTCTGCAATCCTCTTCTCGAAAAAATTGTGCTTCTATTTTACCGAGGAGTAAAGTTTTGCTCCCATCAAAATAAAATTTTTATTTACTTTTTTTTTCTTATTTTTGGTACATTGGCAATCTTTAAGCGAAAAAAAAATTAAAAATAAAAACAAATATTTTTAATGTTAAAATATCAAATTAGATGCTTTGCGTTTTGCGTTGGTAATCAACTTTATGTGCTATAACGTCGCATGTGTTATTATAAAAGTAATCTTTAATTATAAAGACATAAAATACATAGAGAAACCTAAAATTAATAATTAAATTTAGTCATTACTAATAAAATTAAAAATTATTGCAATAATTTTGTTCTTTTTATTCCTTCACAGTTTAACAGGTCCACACGTATTCCTAGCACACAATAGAACTTATACGAGATATCTTGTAATTAGTAGCACTGAATGGGTTAATTATGTTAACATCTATTTGAATATATCAAATTTAGCTAAAAATTATTGTAATTAGGTTTCTAAACTTCACCTTGACATTGAATCAAAGCTGCAAATCTTTAACAATAATAATGAAAAATTCTGACTGCAAAATTTTGAGTTTAGAACCGAAACAAATTCTAAACCCCTTATCTTTCAACTATGAAACTATCTTATTCTTTGATATATGATCCTTGTAAATATTTGTGTATACCATGAAACATTAAGACGGAAGGATTCAACGGGATTCCAAGAAAGAAAATATTTCAAATACAAAAGAAATATTTGCATACCAAGGTTCTTCCTTAAACTCAATGGGTAAATGTATTTAATTAGTTCGCAAAATATTTGCCTGGTAGTCTTGAATGTACTTGTGGCTTTACATAAATATTGTGAATAACATTTTAAAATATCTTTATTTTAAATAGAGGTTAAAAATAAATTTTTTCTAAATTGTAAATCATTCCAAGACAATACAATATTTCTGGTTAAGAAGTTAAGTGCCCGCAATTTATCAAAAATCTTTTGTTATAATATATTAGAACCCTTGCTTCCCATGGAAATTTTACTTTTGTTCAAGGACAACAAATGTTTACTGAACAGCAAGGTGTCGTAAAACCTTGACCACCTTTTGTTATTGGCTTCTTACTTTCGTTATATGACTTAAATGCCATATATCCTTAAAAAGAGTTTTTTTTTTCCAAGGATCTTATATTGTGGTAACAAAAATGTATTTTAATTTTATTATTTACACAAATAATAAAACAAAAATGGAAAAATTTAAAAGCAATATTTGAAACGTAAATCACAATCAATCCTGACTTATAATTCCTAAAAATAACATCTCGCATCTCTGTTTTTTGTTTTTATTTTTGCTTTTTGTTCACCCTAGATTTTAAAATTAATAAATATCTGCACCCCTCTTTTTTAATTTCGTTATTAGAAACAAGTCTTAGAAAGACGATTATTGGAAATCATTTGTCTAAATATAAATAAAATTTAACAGACGTCGCCAGTAGCATTTCAAGGATATGCAAGCCGATGCTAAGACACGTAATCGTAAGTGAAAGATTTATTTACGCCAGATTCGCTTTCTTCGATTTACAGAGCTCTTTATGTTATATGTTATATTATTTTTGGAAATATTTTTTTTTTTTTTTTTTGAAATTTGATCTTTGAATATTTGAACATAAATTCATAAAAAAATTTCATTATTCATTATTCATTTAGTTATAATTTGCTCAGAATTTTATGGACAAATAAAACTAAATACATTTCTAAAGTTCACCTGAGTTACCAATGATGAAATTCGTTTTACTTTCTATTTTAAGGGTTTAAAGGAGTATAAAGGCATATTTCAAAGAAATAATGAAAATCATCATCTGGACATTGGACGATGATTTATAATAACAGAATTAATCATAAGCAATCAGCTGATACACTTATGTAGCTACAGTGTGTATTCCGCAGATTCACTTTTGCTAGTCAATAGACACGTTTTATTACGTAATTATTGCGAATTCTTAATAAAAGGTGATATAAGCCTGATGAAATTGGTTACCTCAATTTCTTAAAAAATAATCAATCTATCTTTTTGAAAAGCTACACACTCCTTTAATATAAGATTGACTGGTGATTGAATGAAGGCCTTTTTCAATCATAACTAATTTTAGGTGATAATACGTAGAGCAGGAAATAGTACCCTTTTGTACACAGCTCTTCCAAGCATGAACTATATATATTAAAAAATAGAAATAATGTGGTTTTCTAACTTTAAATGAATCTATCATGAGCTATCGTAGCAACGACAAGGCAAAATTATTCTGAGGGGTCACAGGAGATAAGGTCTAATGATTGAATTTTTAAATGAAAATTTCACAAAATGTTTATTAAATGTTTATTTTCGTTATGTTAAAATATTTGAATAAAATGTTTCATTTATTATATTAGAAAAAAATATATCACAGCTCATGAATAAACCGCAATAATCATCGCATTTCTTCAGCTTCCTTAACGACTCATTAACTTCAACTTTGATTTGAAATTATAATATTTCACCTGACCCTAAAAAGAAATAAGAGAGAGGAGTATGTTCACAATCTCCATTATAATGCTAGAAAAAGAAGGTACTAATTATATTATATTTTATATTTCGTTTAATTATGCTGAATAATAACCGGACTGAGTTCGAATAAAATCCTTTCCGGATTTCCGGATTTTCGTATATTCATGGTTTTTTTTTATGGTTCAATTTAATTGAGGACTTTCTTTCATAATTTTCGGCCAAATCTCTTTCTCTGGAGCATCTTTCTGAGTTCTGCTGACTCCGAATTATCAATAGAACCAATTAGGTGCATAGAAAGGCAACTTAAAACTCAGTTTGTATAATTTAGATATCTTTTTTTAATAATTCGTAATATTGAATTGAACGATGTGTTAAATATTTATGGCAATGAAATTTTAAAGAATCAATAAATGCATGGAGTTTTATGTAAATATAGTAAAAATCATAATCAGTTTAGCACAGACTAATCCTACATGTTACTCCAGTATTGGCTCCATTTAGAGTGATTTTCTTAATTATAAAAAATAAAATTAAATTTTAGTATTAAAATTGTAAAATCAAAATTTAGTATAAAAAACAGTAAACAGTTAATAAGGGAGTTGACTGCACAAGTAAATCCTGAAAACCCAAAATATTTAGTGTCATCAAATTTAAGAACATAGTCATCTAATATTTAAAAAACTTTAACAGTTACCATAAATACGGGATTAAGATTCAAGTAATGAGCTATGGATCTTTATGTACCACCGACAAAATATCAGTTTTTTCTAATTTCCATATAATTCTAATGAAGTCCTTCCCTTTTTATTGCATGATGCATTCAATTTAGAGGTCCACGTATTATTGTTTATTTGATTTTATTATCTTCTCTATATATGTTCTGTTGATAACATTTGTCTGCCGAATTTGTACTTTTATGTTTCCGTTCGGCGTTTTAATGAAAATTAAGGAGGCACAATTTTAACGCTTCTATTATGACCTAAAAAATTCTTCGTAGAAGATAGTTAAATTTTTAATTTTTTTCAACTTTTGTTTTTTTTTTTTTGTATTTATATAATTTCATAAAACTAGTCCCATAATCACGTTTTAACCAACAGACGGTGATCTGTTTGGAATCCATAAACGATGTTTGCTTTAGGTTGTTTACTTTTCAAAAAAAAAAAAATTTTTATATTTCCAGATTAAGGCATTTTTTTATGATTTAACGAGCTGTGATATAGCTCGAGTTTTAAATGATGTCCACTTAAGGCATTTGTTGTATCCTATTTTTGAGGGTATTTCATATTTTTACTTAGTTTAATTTTTTTCCATCATGTGTAAAATAAAAACATTTACATTTTACGTACATTAGTAGACAATGAATAATGATTTTTCTCTTTTATTGCTAATGGTGAAAAACTGTATTTTTTTTTTCCCAACAATAAAAAAATAAGAATTTTTGTGCTTCATTAATTTTAGTTTTATATTTTTTTGATTATATATTTCCATTTCTAATCCATGCTATTCAATTAGAATTTTTTAAAAGCAAAATCTTTAACAGGATTATTTTTTTGTGATATATAGGGTAGAAATTCAAATCATATAAAAATTGAAAAAGGAAATGAAAGAAAAACATATTTTTTGTGTCATTTAACTTGCATTTCGATGATTAAATTGTTGAATTTAATTTTTCGCTTCAGAAAATGAAAAAGGGTTGTATACAGAGACTGGGGTTAATATTATTATATCACCCTGCTTTAATCTCTTTAAATGGATATGAGATAGATTTAGAAAGGGGACTAAATAAAAATTATTCATTTAAACATATGATGCAATCGAAGTATTGAAGGGATGAAAATACAATTCTTGAAAAGAATTTTTGCTGTAGAGTTATTTTGTATGCATATTTACCAAAAATAACCCATTAAGGATATTCAATAAACTGGGAAACTTGCAATTTTCTGTAAAAAAAGGTTGGAAGATATTAAGTAATTGTGAAAAACTTTTCAGGAGTTCTAACAATAACTCAAGTGGATAGTAGGCTCTAAACATTGATGCTGACTCACCTTAAGCTAGTAGGGAGACAAAAGACTTACTGCAAGTTTAGTTATAAAAGTATTGTTTCAATCAACCATTAGTTGTGCCACGAATATTATCAACAAAAAAGAAAAAAACAAGGAAAAGAGAACTTTTTAGCTCTCTAATTTGATACAATTTTAGATCAGTTTTTTTATCATTCTCACCTACTAATTTTGGTCCTATATTGTAGCACACACGCTGAGCATTTTGGAATAGCATCCAATTATTTATTTTTTTTGTACTATTCACCACAGCTTTTGCTACTGTGAACGTAGCACGCAGCTTTGTTTATACTCCCTCCATATTTCCTGTATATATGCGAAGTATATTTCCATAAATCTTGATGCGAAGTGGAATAAGAACATCAAGGATATGGAAGTTCAATAAAACTTATTGGTTATCAGTGATAATTATGAACTATCGATTAGTAGTGAGTTTTCAGTTTTAAAGTAAAGTACTCTGTCTTTTACGGAGCTACTTTTTCTAGCTCTGAAGTGTGTTGGTAGATTGATATCAGGATGATCTGATAGTTTAGTGGTAAATGAACTTTTTCAAGATGGTCTTTTATAAAGGTGCGCATTACATAATAACATAAAACTATCATTTTATTAATTTTCAGTTTTTACAAAAAAAAACTTTCCCAAAAACTTTCCACTAGCTTTCTGTTTATAACACTTTCAGCATAAAATACTAAAATTTATTGCAAAAATGCATAGTTCTCAATGTGGAAAATATTTCTAGTTGACTTAAAAGAATAAAAAATTTTGACCTTGCAGTTATTAATTTAGTTTTATTTACGTGATCTAGATTACAACGAAATCTCAGTTTTCAAATTATTTTTAACAGTAATAAATAGAAAATAAATTTGCAAATTCAATGACACACAATTCATGAATATATGAATATCTTATTTATATTCTTATTTATTATCTTCTTCTTTATACTCAGCTCTAGTATCCAGATTTAATGTAGAATTCTGCACTATGTTCAAATATACTTGAAGTTTTCTAAAAGAAAAACCGTTCCATCAATTCCGTTCCTAAATAATTTTGAATCCCACACCATATCATTATAACATAAAAACTCCATAAAGACGATCAATCTTGTGACAAAATTCTTTACTACATCGTTGGACTTTTATATTTTCACTTAAATATATTTTTTGTTGGTTTTTTATAAATCATACGTTATGCAGCAGCCGTCAAAAATTCAGTTGTATCACCTTAATATCTCAAAAAAAAAAAATAAAATAAAATGAAATTTCCTCACCCTCGAAAATATCAATGTCCTTAAGGATATCCGGAAAAAACTTGGATTGAATACTGCTATAACAATATATCAAACTATAAAAAAATAAAAATGCATAAATCAGGAAAAAAGTAGAAAAAGTCCCAAGCGAGACTTATTGCATCAATATATATTGAGTCTAAAGAAAGAAATCATGAAAAATAAATGACACACGACCAAAAAAAGGTGCTCCTCAGGGGATGCATATATTATGGTATTGTGTCAAAACTTTTAAAAAAGAAATTGAGAAAAATAAGGATATCAACCAAAAGTCAAATTAGGTTGTTCAATTATTTTTCTTTTACATATGTAGAAAAATTGAAGGAAAAAAAAAAACACTTCATTCGATGGTGATCGATTGGGCAGTTGAAAGTGGAGCATTGAGTTCTCTATTAGCCTTATAAAATATGTGGCATAATATTTGCCTTTATATAAAAAATATATACTACATTTTTGTATATAAGCATGTATATATATTTATATATATATATATTTCTTTAGTGTGTGGATAATTCAAACGAAAGGCCAAAGCTAAATAAAAGCTTCCAGCTCAGTAAAAGTTAACAACAAATTCCTTTTAATCTTATCTGTAAGTGCTGCTTAATAAGCTAACGAACCGCAAACACTTAGATGAAATTTTTGGCAGTTTTCAGTGAAAATCTCTAGAAAATGATTACATAAAGCCAAAAGAATTATATTAACCAACAATAAGCTCTATTTTGAATGAAAACCATTTAGTGGTCCTCAAATATTCCGCAAATTTTCACCATCTAACAATTCATGGCAAATCAACTGAATTGAGTGGGAAATGAGGGCTCTTTGGATACAGTTCAGTGATTCTGATATGATTTCTAGAAAAATATTGCATAAATCATTTGAAAAACGATAATAAAACTATACAATTTAAGATCATCTTGAATAATTTTTTTCACACAACAAATAAATAGCGGAAATTGAATAAAGCAGGAAATCTTCAATCACAAATTTTCATACGACTACTTGATAAGTGATAAAAAGATTATAATTTAATTGCAACAAAAGGGATAAATTGAGTATTGCTTGACTTTATTCAAATTATCAATATGAGGATATGACGAAATGTTTGAATTAACATTTTATCTTTGATGAAGACAAAAATTTGATCACATTTTAAAGCAAATAAAAATTAGGGCAAAAAATTCATTGAAATAGGCCCATGAACCTCTTTTGTAAATTATATATTCCTTAGTCTTGTTTTGTTGTGTCAAATCTTTATGCTATATTTGAAGCCCAGTTGCGGTTTTACTTTCTTCTAGAAATGAAAAAAATAATTTTGCGCTGTAGAATGTTCCCAACAATTTTGAAAACCTTTTTGAAAGAAAAAAATCATAGCCTTGAAAAAAGTATTTTGTTAAAAGTACATGGCACGAATAAGCCTAATTTCATAATGAATAAGTTCTTAGAAAAAAGGAATAAAGGAAGAAAAACTGAAATATCGATAGAATAATCAAAGAGCAACTACCTTAAGTTCCATGTCAGCTTTGTTGACAGAAAGTGTTTAGTTTTTGATTTGAGTTGGAAATCGGGTAAAACTGAAAATCACCAAAATATTTGATAAAATCAATTTTAAAAAAAATATTTCTACAAGAAATGACAGCCCTCACAATATTTTCAAATTTATCATAACTAAGAATTAGTTTTTTTTAAATCTTTTAAGTTTTTCGAATCAGCAACAATGTAGATGTAAACTAAAAACTCGTCTCTTAAATTTCACATCATTTTCTAGGATTTATGGCGACACTCAATCCAAAACTTAAAAATTTTTGTGCAAATTCAACAAAACGAAAAACAATAAGAAATAAAATATTTTGACATTCATTCTGTAAGTTAAGCACGGTTAATCGGTACAAAGTCACCTTAATTTCATAAGAGCTAAACATAGCGTTCTGATGGACCACATCTTAAGTTGTTGTCTCAAGAATTTTGACGAATTTATTATGGAAATGATTGGCGCCCACCAAATGAGACATGCCATATGAAAAACATTCAATATGACTTATGTTCTACAGTTCTTGCCACTCTTCTTTGGCTAAAGATTCGGTCCTTATATAGAATTCCGTTCATTCCAAGACAACAGTCATATGGTCGGACAATCAGAATTTTGATAGCAAAAATTTTTAATTACAATAGTGTTTTTTTTTTTTTTTTTTAAAAAAATGGATTGAATTCTTTATTTAAAGTCGTATTGCTAAGTGATTGTCAACGGCTTAAAGGGGGATGAAGAGTTAATTGATTGATTTATTTTTGAGAAGTAAGTTTTTGTTAATTTTCATTGAAAGTTGGTGGCCAATATGATGGAATTAATATTAAAACAAGAACTAAAATTTTAAAGAAAGACAACTAGCATTGATAATCTAAATCTTTTTAAAATATTTCCCTTTGACAGGGGACTTATTTTTAAGGAATTAAAAGTATGATATATGTGATATAGTTATTTTACAACAGTCAGTGCATACTTTATACAGGCTTAAAATGGACTTTAAAGAATATATTTGGATACACTTCCGAAATTTTACGAGTTAATATCGTACTGCAAAATTCTCAACAAAAAAACCATTTAATGTTATAATTCATTTTTTCGTTGTTATTGTAAAATTCCTTCTTTTTTTTCAAAATAAAATATTTGCAGGAAATTTCTTCCTGATCGTAAACAACAGTTGTCCAGGTTAAAAAGTCTTAAAACTAACAAAATCTTTTCTTTATTTAATATTTATTATTAAAATAACGTCGACACATAAATAAAATTTTATCAGGACATTATACTGACATTGGCGCCTGCAGAAAATGTGTCAACGCAAGTTATGTCCTTTTTTACGGCCTTTTACTCATTTTAAGATTGTATTTGATGGGACTTCTTGTCGGCGGTATGCCAGCCAAATCATCCAAAAAGATGTATATATATATATATGTGTGTATACCTAATATTTTTTCTAAGGTTAAATTTTAAAAGAATCAACCCTTATACAAGCCTAGACATTACAAGAACAAAAAATAAAATAATGACATGTAACCTGTAACATGAATATGCAGCCATATCGCAGGATATATCCATTATGAATTTATTGCCTACTCTTACCTGTCTGACATTTTACTTTTTTGAAACATAGATAAAAGAATTGTGTATATAGTTTTTACTCATATATTTAATCAAGAATTTATTGTTTTCAATATATTCTGATTTCATATAAGTTATGTTTTTTTTTATTTTTATTTTGATGGAAGTTTTCAAATATATTAATAATGAAAAAAGAAAAACCGTTTCCTGTAATAATTTCAAGTCTAGTTCAAAAAACATTTACCCCAGATTGAAATGTGATACAAAAAAGAACTGAATGGTTTTTCACAGTACTAGGTTATTTGTTTTATCGGAAATCACATTTAGTTAACCATTAAAAAGATATAAAAAAATAATAAAATTACGATATAAAAGCTAGAGAAATTTTTTTTAAGATTTTGATAGTTAATTGGTTACTAAGTGAAAAAGCTGAAGGTTCATCTTATGACTAAATTGAATGGGTGCAGCCGCTAGAGCCTAAAAATGGATCTACAAACGTTGCGTCTTTAAGAAACAGTTTTCTTGAATTATGGGATTAATTATCATGAGAAAAAATAAGTAAAGGAAAGTCTTTTACATGGGTGGTTATTTACGATATTTAATAAAATCAAGTACTAAAGAGAAAAATATTTTACAATATTTTCCTGAAACTTTTATGATCCAAGGGCCTGAGTTTGCAGCCTATGATCACATTTGTATTTCAAATCAAAGTTTTATATAAAAAAAAAGATAACTTGCAAGCTTGACTAAAAGTAAAATAAACTTTTTTAAAGAATTTTTTTAAGGTAAGCCCCAAATGGAAATTTGAAAAGTAATTCTGCTAAAAATTATTAGAAAAGATAAAAGATATTGTTATTTTTATATTACTACGTTGGTGGCTCCAAAAATTTGAGAATGGGCAACGCTTTTTGTAAAATGTGAAAGGGGCAAATCAAATAACTTTAAAAATATCGTGTGACATTTTCATTAAATTAAGACCATAAATTACAAAGATATTAGACTGAGAAAATCAGAATTGCGCAAATTTTAGCATGAGTGCAACCATACTCAAAACTTGAAATACCTTTTACTCAAAATCATGTTTTCATATATGACACAATAACGGCTCAACCGATCACAATCAAATATTAACTAAATATTTATGGGAAAAGTTGATGTACTTGAACGATAAATATTTTAATTTAATACATTATTTTTTTATAAATGTAATAATACAATATAAATTAAAAAAATAATGTAACACGCCTTGAAAATTAGGTTAGCTCCTTAAGAGCGAAAACTAAATACAAAGAATAAAAAATAAAATTTAATTGCTATGCTTAAAGTTAATTTCGCATGACGATAACCTTTCAATTCAAAATTTATCAAATGATAACTTTTTCTCTTTAAAGGATATTAAATTTAGTGATGGACCTGGTTCTATAAATTATGATCAAAAAATTGACGACAAGGAGGTTGTATTATAAACAATTTTGCGAATTGTCAGAAAAAATTTGCATTAAAAAATTTCAAAAATTTATTCAAGTTTGTTGTATATGGCCTAAGATTTAAGTATGTACATTAAACAAGGACTGCAAGAAAAGCCTATAATCTAATCTAAGATTGGCAACAAAAAATTGTATGACACTCACAACTAAAACATTTTTTAACAACCCAATTTGAAATAAACAAAAAAAAAAGAAACAGTCTAATTTTTAATATTTAAATTTTAAAAGCCACTAGATTCATCTATAAAAACAAAAATTTCCATTTGACATGATATAATTACCCCATTACTAAATGGTAAACAAAGAGACTTAGTAGCTAAATAAAATGAAAATAGCAATAATGTTACTAATAAGAAACAAGATATAAACTACATTATATTAATGAAATACGAAGTATATAGCAATCAAAATCGTCAACAATTTCCTGATTCTCAAGGTAAGATCGTACCTTAATGTATTAGCTAATGTGGTCGCTTAAAATTACTTTAATATCGCAAATAGTCAACTAAACTATCGGTTATCACGTGTCAAGCGATAAAATGACTCTAAAACTGGTGAACTCCATCGTCAATAGTAGCCATAAGAGACGGCGATTTGTGCTAACTTAAAAGGAGTCAAGTAAGTGCGCACCCAAGGAAATAAATTTAAAAAAATAAAATACTAAAAGTATTTACTACTGTTGTTGTTGTTGTTGGTATTATTTGAATATTGGTTTTGCCGTTCGGACTAGCTCTCGTCTAGTTTATCTACAATCGAAAAGTGTTTGTATTGAATAATTGTTACATACGATCGTAAGTTATTCAATGTGATTCTATCTTTTAGCCTCTGTGTTGCTATATTTTCAATTTCTTTTTATTCATTGTTTATAATAATAAATCAGATATTGAGTTACAAAAGTGATCCAAGAATTAAGACTCATAATAAAATTCTTATCAAAAAAGTACATCGAAACATATTATTTAGGTTGAAAATTAAATAGAAAAAATGTTTAATTGAATTCATTAAATATTTAAGCAAAATAACAGCGAGAAATAATTTAATTATATTTTGGTATGCTTTGGATATTGAATAAAAAAGAAATACTTAATTGAAGTCATACGATGGAAAAACGGATATGTATGAAGTGAAGATAATAAAGCTAAAAAAAGCTACAAAAATTCAAAGTTTCATAGTTTAGATACTAAAGAAAAAACGAGTAATAAATATTTTAAACCAAAGTTTTAGTAGGCAAAACTTTATGTTTCAGCCTTCACATGAACAGTAAGATATTTATATTAAGAACTCGATAATGAAGCTCACTCTATAATAAACCTATGACAGTCAATAAAACATAATTTTAATTAAAAATTAATATTAAAATATTTAGTTACAATTTTATATAGTAGTCAATATACTTTTTCTATGTATGAAATTTTTAAGTAAAGACAAATGTACAGCAAACGTATGAAAACATCGTTTTTCTAAAAGCAAAAGACTATTGAAGCAATAAAACCAATAAAACTTTATAAATAAATAATCCTTAAAATATGTTCTTAAGAACTAAAATTGAATAAAGAACATTAAGTAGATGGTTATTTCCAAAAGTCCTCTTAATCCTAAATTGTAGCCAAAAATATTGTATATTTGACCCTATGTTCTTAAATTAATGAAAAAATAACATTATTGGAATATTAGCCCTGAATACTGTTCAAATTTTTTCCATCCCTAATAATATAAAACACATATCTGAATACAATCATCATTTTATTACCTCCGGTGAAACGAATTAGCTTGCCCTTCCCGTTTAAAAAGTCGAAAAATTAAAATACAGTTCGCATATTACAAGAATGCAGTTCATCACTCCCTCAGATGTATTTAACCCTCTGCTCCCCTAATAATCTGGATCGTCTTCTTCAACAATATAATAACTTGTAAGCATAATTTCACACTTAGTTCATTTGACAGATGCCACTTGTTTATGTTGCTGTTACTTTTAAGGTGACAATACTAACCCCACGCAAAATTCAATCTATCACTCATCCCTTGAAATTTCACGGCTTCGAAAATGATTTTTTAAGAATCACTTGTACACTCTGCTCGTTTGGCAAGTCAAATTGAATCTAACTTGATATTGGAAAGGGCTGGTTAAAAAATACACATAAGCCTATATATATATATAATATTTTTGTTTTATTTGTATTAATTTTAATAAAAAGACGATAGCAACAAGAGCAATGACAACACAAAAATATAACTAGGATGATATGAAGGGTAAAAATTTATCCGCCGCAGGGTATGCAAGGAAGCTTAAAACACTCAGCCGATTATGTATATATATTTTGAGTGACACATATCATCCCCCTCTCTACGATATATTCTAGTGTGATAACATGTGCAATGTTTTAGATAGAGCGCAGGATCTCATGAATGTTTTTGTCCCCAGGGTTTGTTTAGGGTACGATATGAAAATTCAATTTTGTGCCACATTATTTGACACGGATTATCATTGTGTGTATTATATTCCTCATCCTTTCCAGGTTCCTGGATACAATTAATGAAAGATTTGAATGAATAAAGAATCCATTATATTGAAAAATTGAATAATGGGTGTACTAAATTCTTTATGCAGTATTAGTTTAATGCCAAGCTGAATTTTAAGTTTAATTTCATAATGTGTGCATCCTTAAGGACCCCTATGTCGGCAATTTTTCAATTTAATTTAATTTTTAGTTTATTGAGTTTAATTTTGATTGATTCACTACTCTATCGTTTTTTTTTCGAATTTGAAAAATTAGTTTTAAAAATTGCTGATTTTTTTAGCCATATTATTGAAGTTATTGGAAATTTTTTTAGCTTTAAGAAAAAATCAAATAATGAAACCAAAAATTACAATACAAGTGATTTTTTTATATAATAAATTGGTAATAGCATAAAAGCAACATTAATTAAAAAATTACACTGGAACAAGTTCTTAGGGTGAAGCTACTTTTTCTTTCTAGTCGTTTAACAAATTTTTCACAAATACAATCAATTATTTCAATTTTCAGTTTTTAATAAATTACACATTGAGAATTGTTTGTAACTTGATAATATGAGGGATACCAATTAAGCTTCTGATTGACAATTTCATACATTCAAATGTAGATGTCATTAAATGGAAAAACTAAATATTAGAAATTACTTTGGTTAAAGGAGTGATAAGCTTTATAGATGGGATGAGATTAGTATTTTGTTGAACAGAAAATAAAATTCAAATGGCTAAATATATCTTTAAATATCGATTAAGCAAATTAAAAAAGGATTAGAATTGTTCAGACTTTACCAGATTTTAACTATTTTTAACCTAATACCTAAGCGTGATTCTGGGAAAGAATTAAAGCTTTTAAAGTCGGCATCAGTCGAATTTTTCACTAAATACATTGATATTGCTTCGTGCCTTGATAAAAGTGATAGTGCACCTGGTAAGCGCTTAATTCTGAAGACATATGATTTCGATTAAAAACTTTAAATATCTTAATTTAAAATTTTGAAGTGAAAACTTCTTTGGGCGCACTTTTCATTTTTTCTGGGAGGTAAATTTAATTCTACCGTCACGCTCGGGTACTTTACGCTGATTCGGATATTTCCGGATTTCTAATGCTCCTAAGATTATTTCAAATACTGTTTACTATTTGAAAACAAATAAAGAAATAATATAGAATTGTTAAAAATCTATAATTCTGCTTCATAAAAAATCAATTCGTGTTTAAGTAGTGCTTTATATTTCTTTGAAACTTGTGAGACATTCGTAAAAATGTTATTTCGAGAAAAACACGTTTAAAAAGTTAACAAACAGGTAATCGCTTTACGTTAATACAAACTTAATGTTTGTTAATACTATGAATTTCGGGCCAAAATTTTTACAGTATAATTTTTGCTAATTTTTAAATATGTAAAATATCAAATTCTGTGAAATATTTATCATACAACCTAATACTCGGTTGATAGAATCTATTACATGAAAGGGTAAAGGTAAGCCTAAATAAAGCCGTGGTTAATATTAAGGCATCTTTAGCCGACATTTGATCGTGTAACTAATCAATGATTAACGTTTTTAGAAAACCTATATAATTGGTTTGAAGTCACTCAAATACGTAAGCCGTTTAAAGTCCCTTGAATAGTTTCTTCTAAGGACCACCGAAAGGTGGAAATTCATTACAGCAAATAATGCCAAAAATATAACTTGGAATTCGGATTCAATTATTCTTTTCAATTCAATTTAAATCATTTTTTTCGAAATGTTCACCATAGCGTATTAGATTGCCTACTGTAGAATCTAAATTTTTTAATATTTCCTTTTTAATCCTATAATGCGTCATATATTTTATTGTTATAATTATTTTAAGTCCAAATACTTGCAATAGAAAAATTCAAGGTTGCAGGAAGTTTATTTTTAATATTATAATAAAATATTCCATTAAAACTATTAATTTTTCACTTCTGCCGTGCGGTCTTAAGCTCACGCTTTAGTCTTTTTTATTTAAAGCTTTTATCTACATAGATCTACATATGTAGCAATAGATATCAACGCAGTTTATATCAAAGCAACAAGGCTAGACAACAAACAAACATCAGAATCATTTCGGCTAGGCTACCGACTAAATAAGAAAAATTATTCTGTTCTGTATATAATTAATTTATTTCTTATTTTCTAGGAATGGAATATCTGATCCGGTTTAATACGACACAATTTTGAAAGTGATACAAATTAATTACAATGTAGGATCCCTGAATTAATCGATCTTTGATGGTTGATTAATTGAAAGTTTTTAAATGCTTTTTTAAAAGAATACTTTGGGATATACATTTTATAAATATTTATGACTTTTGAATATCACAGGATATTCATAGATGATATCCGAAAGTTGAAATTAATTTAAATAAAATAAAATATACATATAGCAGTTACATTTCTAGATATTTTTACTAAACTTCTAGATTTAGCTTTTCCTTATTTCTTGAGTAGTAGTTAAAGTTTCAACGATCACCTGTTTGAAACTTTTATTAGGGTCTACTTTCAAATTAACGATTAATTAAAATATTTTTGTATTCGAGTAATCTTAGAATCTAGCTATGAAATTGAAAAAAAAATCCAAGCGCATAGTAAATTAAAACAAACCAATAAATTTTTAATTGTTATTAATAAGAAATGCTTTCTTCTACACGATTTAATTTATACGATATCCCAAGACAAATCAACTAATTTTTATAAAAATGAACATAAACTGTAAATATATTTCATTATTTTCCCTTTTGATATAGATACTTCATGAGTCAAAAACTTCCTTTAACCCGTATAAAAATATTTTTAAAAAGGAAGTACAGGTTACTAGCTGCCCGTGTGAACATCATTAAATACCTTGACCCACAGTATTTGATCATTTCCTTTAGCTTTATTGACCTTTACCTTGTATATATATATATATATATATATATATATATACAATAACCACTCGTTTAAAAACAAAGAGAACACCTGAGCACCATAATATTGATGATGAAAGGCAATAACACTGTCATTAGCATAAAATAAAAACATCAGAATATTTACATGTGAAATTACTTTTTTCAAAAAAATAATTAAATTAAACTTTCATATTCAGGCACTTTCCATTCATGACTAAAGGTTATATTTCTGATGACATTTTGGTGCAGCAAAGCAATAGCTTTTGCGATTGATAGCCTAAAGGGGAGAAATATCACCTCATATCCGTTTATTGATTTACATATTGACAATAGCCGGCCACCAAGCAAATCACTTCTTATGACAACATGATACATATATTTATATGTATGCAAGTATAACAATTATTTGTAAATTTTTATTGATATTATACAATGTAACAATCATATCAGTAAATTCAGAAATTAATCAAAATTTTAACATAATATCGCCAAACCCAACTGGAAATGGGTTTGGTTTAAATAAGGTGCTCTAGTATAACTTACTGTGAGGATAATAGTTTTATTAAAGCAAATTTCATGCTGTATTTTGCATAATTATCGAATTAAAAATTCTCAATTTAAGTTTATAGTTTAATGAATAATGCAATTGCGGAAGTTTAGCTATATGAATAAAACGGCCATACGTCCGGTATTATATTTTAACTAAAAGAAAAGTTCTATAAACTTTTTAGACTGCATTTTTTTTCATTATTGTTAGATTATTATCCAAAATAATAAATTTTAGAGTGATATTTAGATCACTGGCTTTTATTGTTCATTAAATTTTTTTAAAACAAAAATATAGTTGTACATAAATTATAATGTCATTAATCATGACTCTTATGACACAGTTTTTCTTTGTGATGTGCAATTTGATTTGTATAAACACACGATTCAAACGATAAAAAATATATTAAAATAAGAAAACGTTGAATAAAGTTATAAATGTTTTCATTTGGTCATAGAGCACTTAATTCTTGGACATTTTGGAGACAAAATTCGGAAAATACAGGCTCGAACGGATTTCATGAAAAAAATGACGTAGTAATGAAAAGAGTTTGAAGTTTCTGAACAGGTACTATGCGTAAAACCCGTGTTTTAATAAAACACAGTTATTTTCTTCATATAATATAATATTTAGATACTGTTTTATCAGATTTCCCAATAAAGAAATGTAAAAACGTTTCAGGTGGTTACTGGTCAGCTTACATTAGTTACATTACAATACTTTGTAGAGAAACTCGTTCCGAGAATATTTACTTTAATAAAATTCTATCTGGATATTATTTTAAGGTAGTTCTAATATCAATAACGCTTAGAAGCTCTTTAAGGCCTTTCATAGGAGCAAATTTGCTGTAAAGATTTCCGATTGCCGTCATATCAGTCAAGTGCTATGAAAGGTATCGGAGCAGCTCTTGAGTTCTTACTTCTTTTTTGTTGCTGTCATTATACATCACTGAAGACAATTTACCATATTATTTGTATTTTTTGTTGTGTTTATATGAAAAACAAATTTCTCGTAAAAGTCCCAAAAAAAATAATTTGATGTCATCCTATTGCAGTGTTTGCTTTAATGAATAGTCGCGTAAAGAGTCGCGTAAAGAGTCGAAAGTATGCATTTTTTGACACTTAGCTTAAAAAATTTTCAACTGATACTAATTAAACTTCTGATAGATTCTAATAGAAATTTTTATACAATTTTATACCAAGGAGTGTGTTTATTTAATTAAAATACTTGACAGTTTTTTATAGTAAAACTTCTTTGAATTTTGTATCTGTTAAAAAGTTTTGAATGTGAATAGATAAAAATGGAAGATTATATCTATCTTTGCAATTGTGTGTTAAAAATATTACTTGTATCCGCTCTTGAAGTAGAAAAATCCTTATATAACAATTGAGAAATTATATTTAAACGGTAAAACTCTACCTACATATATAAATATATATAAATACATATATCTACATGTATAAAAAACAAACAATTAATCACAGTCGAAAATGATTACGTAAAAATGTAAGTGGAATAAAATAGTGCTTAAAAAAATTAAATGGAGGCTTCCTCATTAATCTAATTCCTGTAAATTCTTCACAAGTGAAAAATGCTAGCAATTTTGTATAAAATTGCAGTAGTACTTTATATGATAACAAAAATAGACTTAGAACAAAAAAAAAAAAACAACTAATTCCTCTGACTTTTTGAAAGACAAATTACCCTTGTCCTTTAAATATTACTGACATTCCTAGTTAAGTTGTTTAAAATTTCTTTTATCGTTTCAAGGAATATTCCATGGTATGACACCTTAACTTAAACACCTTTTTATTATTTTAATCACGCAAATAAAATAAAAAGTTTCTTTGAAGTGGTCAAAGTGCGTACTACTTTTTTAATCACCAGCTACCATCAAAAGGATTTATCTTAAAAATTCCGATTTACAATATGCATAGATACACAGTGGTTTGAAAACCTCATTCAAAACCACAAGTACCACAAGTTTATATGTTCACACATACATAACGTTGGATAGAACAAAAATTTTAGCAAAAAAAGAGGTCTGATAAAATTAAATGTTTTTTTACTGCACTAAAATATTGAGTGTATAACGTTATCCTGTATGCTTTTAAAGGATGATTAATCGGTTCAACAGAATTTTATATCCGAATTGTTGGTCATGTATGGGGGTCATTTTATTTAAGCTTGCAAACAAACTGAAGGAATATAATTGGTGAAAGAAACATGTTTGCCACTCAAGTATTTATTTTGATAATTTGTAGTGTTTTTAGGATAAAAAGGTAAAATTATTTGCTACAAGCTATAAATATTTTTTCATTGCATGATTGAGGATGTTATACGTAAAGATTTAAATTTTTTTTAAATCATGTTTCAATAGGAATAAAAAGGGGATAAACAAAAGCTTTATACTAAGAAAGTAATTTTGCATTAAATGAAATAAAAATAAAATTTAAAAGAAGGGCTCACAAACAGTTTTTTTTTAAAAATATTGTATACAAAATATTTAATTTGTTAAATTGATTTTGATGGAAAAATAAAAATCGAATAAAGTTATTGTGCGAAATTAATACAGACAGATCATTGAATTGATTATGTTAGTGGAAAAACGGATAATATTTTAAAAGATGCGAATTAATAAAAATAAAAAGCTTTTAAGTATAGTCCAATTATTTTGCTTGGTCCTTTTTAGTATAAGTTAGCAAGTTATAACCTAATATAATATTTATTATCATGATCATTAATAAACCCTGGATCTATTTAACGTTTTTAACAAAATTTCTGTATCCCATTGCCTTTCCCAATTCTTTCTGAAGGATTTTGTAGTCAATATAAATTTTAGTATTTCATCGAAAAATGATTAAAACTTTACTCGCATATGAAACTAGAGCACAGAATGACTTAATTTTTTTTAAACATTTTTTATCACATTGCATTATCTACTAAGTAGTGAAATAGTGACACAATATAGGTTCCAGAAATAATTAAAAAAGTAATAATTAAATGAAAATCAAAAATTACAATAGCATAGTTTTTTCCAGAAATTATTAGTTGCTTTTTGTAGTTAACAATTTTATAACGAATCGACTATAATTGGTATAGTTCTAATTAAAAACGTTTTGTATTATAAATAAATTGACTGATATTTCAATAGGGACACTTTGTTAATAGCACCTGTCCTTAAGGCTTTTTTTATCAAATATTTTCAAACAAAAGCAAAATATAATAAATATTGTACTAAGGTTTCATTTTGTTGATTTACTACATTTTATATGTTTTATTCCACTTCTAAAATTTTTGAATTAAAATTGAACAAATTTTATTTAACTTGTTTCATAGTTCTTAACAAATATTTCTAGCTAAGCTGGTTTTGTATGTCAAAAAAGGGAAGTTTTAATTAACAGAAAATTTAAGCAGAATTAAGAACACTATAAAATTCTAATTGTTCATACTCAAGGGTCAAACTGGAATTAAATTAACAACGCAAATCAACATTGAAAAAATTCAATATTAACAACATTTTTTGATATTTGGATGGCTCACTTGGCAAATCGATTAACTCCATAAAACAAGAAGTCGAGAAAAATGAGGAAATAGTATATATTTGTTTTTGAAATTCTTCTTAAATTGAAAATTCAAAAATACGAGGTAGACTGTATTACTGCATGCGTATCTTTTATCTAACAACACATGGAAAGTATAAGATAGAATAAACTTGGAGTAATTGTTATTATTACTACAATTTTTTCGTGATAAAGGGAGTTGATCGATTTGGCAAGTGAAGTAAATTATTAACTCAAATTCAGTCTTCGAATTATTCTTTTATTACGAAAAAACTTCGTAAGGCATATTTGAAATCCCATCATGTCGATTTGTCCTTAAAATTTTATAATACTCGTGTTTAATAGGAGGAATGAATTTCAACAAATCTATCATATACTTTCCTCTTTTTTCTTGTCACTCTTCTGCCTGTTGGATGCAATAAAGGCTGGTTCAAATCTTTTAAGCAGAGTGGTCTACCTGCTATATTCTTTCTAATATTTATGGCATTAAATTCGGTATCGTCACTATCCCGTATCCCGTATCTTAAACCTTTCATTCTCTTAAGCTTTTGGAAATCTCGGTCCCATTTAGCAGGATTACAGCTTCTTTTTCGTCCAGTCGATTTGTTTGCTGCAATTTTTTCATTGCTATGATCAGATGACGAATCCGAATAAATACAAAATCGTTTTCTTAAGCCGAGCTTCCTGCCAATAATTTGTATTGAAGAACCATCGGATTCAATATTTTCCTGAGTCAAGTAATTGTTATTAACATTTTCCATCTTAATTTTATAGCGGTTTAACTTTTTTTTTAAGAAAATTTACAATAAAATTGTAATTTATAAGTATTTGCTCCTGTGGCAGTTCGAAAACAACTAATTTATATTTTATTTACGGTATCAGTTAAAACGACGTATCGGTTAAAACGACCAAAACAAAGAGTTCCGTCGGATTCAAATTTCATCCGTTATAACAACATGCAGCTTTTTTTTACATTTTGTGTGTCTATTTTCAGAGAATATTATGTTCATAATATTAGTACACATGTAGCTCATATGGTATAGTCGTCAAATGAAATAAAAAAATAGTGCAAAAAATTACTGTAGACACTGCAAATACTGTAGATTACTGTATTACTGTAGAGCCGACGCGACTCTAAAAAATTATTGCGAATTCGGTTTCTACTGTAGATTATAGTATGGAGTTGATCAGATTGGCTTCTGACAAAAATTATTTATTTTTCAGTGGCTAAAAAGATTTTGTCATTTAGTGGTATAAATACTTATTATTAGAGAAATTTGTTTTGGATATGAAGAGTTTGGAGCCAATCAAGTGCTTTGGTATTAAAATTTAAAAATATTCAAAAAATGGAGTTAATCGATTTGGCAAGTGAGCCATCCATTTCACACTAACATTTTCGATATTTCATGCAACACTGCAAGAGTACAGAGCTGCTTGTAGAAATCATTTTTTCGTAAAAAAAACGATGAATTGTAATTTGTCGGTGTTCTTAACCCAAATATAATTTAGGAACATATCAAATGGTAAAAACTATGCAAAATAATAACACTAATAATAAAATAAATCTAAAACTATAGAAACAAATTTTAAAATACCAAATACAAAAACAAAAACAAATTTATATTCAAATAAACTATACGGCTCTGAGCTATCTGATAGATTAACCTTGCATCGTTTTAAATTAAATATAATACATGAAATTTGTTCTTAGAAATCAGTTAAAATTCAAACCTAAAAACAGTTCTAGTAATTGAATAATAAACGTTTCTAATAAAATTGTTAGAAAGGTCATTTCAAAACTTATATATCTAATTTTAGTTGCCTGAAGAGGCCCTTATAGCAATATAATGAAAAATCAAATTAAAATACTAAATGGAAATTTTAAAAATTTAATTTAATTCGAAACTAAATTTAATTAATGACTAAATTAACGAGTAATCAAATTTTTATCGAATCCCTTGGATTTTAAAATGGTTCCACCAATAATTTCGGCTACTTAAAAAGCTTTATTATTATAGCTAAGCTTGTTTTAGCTTGTATCTAAAAGTGTAGGATAAGATTTATTAATCTATAAAATAAATTTTAACTAGATATAACCGCTATTACACACGATTTTAACTAACTTCTGGGAAAATAGTTATTTATTTTCATTCTTAATACGAGAAAAATTGAAATTTAATTGGAAATTAAAAAGAAAATAAAACTGTGACAGGTATGTTGTTTTTTTTTGTTTATTTTGATTTAATTTTGTCACTTGATGAATCAAAAAAATGTCAGAAAAATTTTTATCACTAAAGAAGTAATCAACAATTTCGATAGGCACAAATATAACGCCTTCCGGCACGTGTTAATGCTAGTTAACATATGAATAATTTCAACCCTATCGACTTATAAGCCAACAAAAGAGACCCCGTAGCTGGCTCATGTCTGCTTCCTTTAGTTACAGCCTCCCAAATTATGAAATTATTTTCCATAAATTTCCTTTAATCCAAAATGACAGGGTGGATTGGAGGTCTTTTATCAAATAGGTCACGTGTCATCGTTTAGAGTCCATTAGAAGAACATATTTTGATGTAGATATGACAAAGTGTTTATTTTCAGTCCCTTCCTTTCCGGATTTCATATTTTTTTTTTTTACGGATAGGGTAAACATAGAAGAGCCTTCCGATTTCCTGGTATGATGTCATATTTCTTTAATCTCCTCTCTTGTTTATTTAGTAAAGATATGTGATAGCTAAAAATAGATGATGTAGAATTTCGTAATTTGTGCACATTTTCACAAAGCAATGAGAGGGTGTTGGGAATTAATTCAAAAAATCTTAATCTTTTGTCAAATAATGGCTAACGTAATTTATATGGATGTTATTACATTGGAAGCAAAAATAAACTGTGTGTAGAGATAATGCCTGGCTCGGATTTTTGTATTAATGCAGTTGATTGGTTTTTATATTTTGCTTCCCCATTTATGGGAAAATATATTTTTTTAATATTTTAAGAAAAACGTTAAACGTGATATTGTTAATAAGAAAAGTGAATTTTTATAAAAATCCTTGTCTTGGTAACGCTGTTTTATATTCCAAACCTCAATTTTCATGTAACAAAATTAAAAATAACAAAATTCCTTAAATCAGGAAACTTTATAAAAATATGAGAAGTAACTAACTGGCAAAAATTAAAATCGCCACTAAAATCTCAAATGGTGGAGCCGTTAAAATAAAATCCAAAGAGAAAAAAAAATAACACGAACAATTGGAAAAACACCTAAATTTTGGCAGAACCAAGTTTAAAAATGTCCTTAAGCACTAAAATAAGCAAAGAATTCAAATTACATAGGCCTTTAATGTAATTATCAAATTTTTGTGTTAAGGTTTATTTTACTTAATTATAATAATCACAAATTGCACTGTTTTCGCTTAATTTTAAATACTAACAATGCTTTGTAGAGGCTGATTTTATTAAAAGTATAAATAAGCTTTAAAGCATCCTTAATTATTTCACCTGGTGTTTATTTGTTCATTTACCTTATTTACTGAATAACAACTCTCTATTGGTCAAAAGAAAACTTAATGCTCATTGTGTTCTTTGTTGAAATGGATTTATTGATCATTGGTCAGTACCAAATTTGATTGTATATTTCTCAAATTCAATGACATTTAAAATATTCATGCTATCAATTGAAAGGCATACAACTTTAGCTTTTATCAGACTTTGTGTTGTTCCTAATAAAATCAGACTTTTCTGGTACACAGCCTGGTAACGCACAGTTTACATTTTATGTAGCTTTCTAACTATAAAATGTATAGACTACAATTTGCACAATTCTTAATTTACCATCAATCCTATATTTAATGTTGACATTTACAGTTATCAGGATATTCCTGACTATTTAGTTATATGTATGTAGTATTATATAATCATTTTTGTTCTTCATTAAATACCTGTGTTATATTATTATTAAAAGCATTTAAATCAATGAAATATTTTACAAACAATAAAATCTCTCAAATGATAATTTTTTTTGGAAAAAAATTCAATTATTATCTGTTCATCCATTTCAAAAGATTTGGAAAAGTTTTCAATTGGGGGTTCCTTCAATTGCTGACATAACCAGTCGTTTATATACCAAAAAGCCCTGGAGGGCGAATGCAAGTCAATTTTCCCAAAACATTTTCCAATTATAAATCAATTTTCGATTAAAATTACTTTGCGTGCGGTAAGAATTTCCAGAAACTTTGTGGCATGACGGAGCTATTAGAGGGATTAAGTTTAGTAGCATAAGGAAGGAGTCAGGAGGTTATATGGGGCGATCACATTTCTATAACAGACGTCTGTCTTCTGAATTTTCTCTTATCCTTTTAAATTTCAGATACAAGACCGACATCAACCAGATCCTGTTTCGTTGCAAAATGAACTATTTGATGCTATTTGGGGAAAAGTTTAATTGTGCGGCGAAGCGTTCTAGTGTCTTAAGAAATTAGTTTAAAAGAAGTTGTCCTAAGGTTTTACGTTTTGACGCTAATAACACCGTTTCTCAGCCGCATTCATGTTTAACTAAGATGAGCTTAAGTTGGATGTGTATTTATAAGAAATATTTTGAGTATTTACAAAAGTTCTTAGTTTTAAAAAGTATTGAAGAATATTTTCTCAGCTGAATTTGCTACTTTAGTAAACAAAAAAAAAAAAGATTTTTAAATTAAGGAGTACAAATTTGTTTGTTCTATAGAATTAACAATCAACATTGCGTTGTACAAAATTGAACATTTGGTAAATATAATAAAGTTTTCGATAGCTTTTACGGAGTTATTTTAATCAATTTAATAGTGGCAAAACTAAATAATATCTATTAAAAAATAAATTGAGCCTGTATTTATTTACAATAAAAATTGTTTTCAGTTCAATAATTGTAAAAGACAACAAATGAATCAGAAAGCCAGGTATAATTGCTTATTTTGTTCAAGATACATTATAGTTTGGCGGTCGTATTAGAAAAAATCACCGTTTTACAAATACGATATTTGAAAAGCCGTTGGGGCTGTTTCTGTTTAATTTTATCATATCATCCAAATATTTCAAACCAAAGCAACTTAAACCCAAAACTAAATTTGATAAAAATAAAATGGAAAATTAAGGCAGTCTAAACTTCAACTCATAAAATTTTGTCATCGAATTTTGTCGTCTCACAGGTATAATTCGCTAAAAGCGTACTGAATCTGAATAAATTGACACAGAAACGTCAAAATAAACATTTCAAAGAATGTTTATGAAAAATCAAGATTGTCTCTTTGTTATTGTAATGACTTCAAACTGATATTTACAGTAGCAAAAATTTACTTAAAAACTCTTCCTTATATTCAACACAAGTTCCTTTATAAAAAATTCAAAATTTAAGTTAAATATCCTAAGTGAATTTCAGATATCAGTTTAGCTTGCGGGTAGTCACGTCTGACATGTGTGACATAACAAGCGAGAAAAGATTATTACAAAGTGATTTCATATGTATCTTCAATCTGACATTTATGGCTTATCCTTTTTTGAAAGTGAAAAATAGAATATATACAGTAGCTGTCATATGACATGATTTTGCTTTATTTAAGTTTTGTTTCCTTTTATATATCTTATATTTGATGTTTAAAGGATTGACGTCTCAAGAGATCCTTATCGATTGTTTGATTGATGCATATGAATTTTCAAAGTCTTATAGCTAAAATTAGTTTGCAACAGCTTTGTAGAAATAATGTTTTGATTATTATGTTTTTTCTATAAAATACTAAATTTAAAAGTTATATAATTGAATTTTGTAATTAATCCATTCATTGAGGGACCAGCCTTTTAGCAGAAGTAGAGCCGGTTTTCATGACAAAAGGCGGTAAAGAATGAGTAACCAATAATGTACAGCGCTTAATTTATTGAATCCTTTTTATATCCTTGTATATTTATATTGAATCCTCTTTAAAATTAGGGAAGCATCATTGGTTTTATCAAAAAAATTTACAAAAAGTTAATTATTGTTTCGTGTGTTTTTTAACCTTTAATAGTAATTAAAATAGTTCTATAAACAACTGAAATTGTTCACAGTAAGAAGTTAAATAATAATACCAATTGAAAATAGTAAACCACTTTCTATCCCTATGTTTTCACAGGGTCAAAATCTTTCCATTATTTTTTCGTTCAGCTTTCATTTAACATGCATAATCTTAGCATTTATTTGGCTACCTATCTGCCAGCGTACACTAGGCAGGATGCTGTTTCGAATCTAGTAAATGATACACAATGGGGTATATTTGGTATACTAAATACTTCAAATTTTCCCCTAACCTGGTGTTTCCCAAGCCTAAAAAGCCAAAGTGACTCAAGTTCTTGAGACGCCGTCAAATATACCCCAATAAAATTAAACTATAAAGGGCACTATTCACTTGTTCTTGCTTTCAAGAACACGATCTGCTTTTTGTATACGTACACGCTGTATTTTTACACGTTAGTTATTATAGTGTTAACGTTAGTTATTAGTAAAATGAATTTTTGGCTTATATGTATTTATTCAGCAACTAACACAAACGCAATTAATAGGCAGTTCTCGAAACAAATTCAAAGAACTTTAATTTTGTTTCGCGAACCTGCCATCTCCATATATTTTTTATGGAACGAAATGGAATTTTCTTGAAAGCAAGAACAAGTGAATAGTGCCCTTAAAGCTCATTACACTTGAAATCAGTAAATATGTATGTATTGCTAAGATATTAATTATGAGGCAGTAGAGTTTTTGCATCTGTAAACTTTCGAAGTTTTCGAGATTCCGTCTTAACTTTAGCAATCTTTATCCACAAAAGTACAAATATTTACAATGGTCCAATATTTTCTTTTTTTTCACTATTACATACAGAAAATTTCATGGACATTGTTTTAGACTAACTAATTTGGCTGCCAAAACATTCAAAAAATCAGTCCTTAAGCTGACCAGTCTTTAGACTGGTTGGACATATTTCAAAAAGCATAAATTTTAAGGAGGATATTGTTAAAAATTATTTGTTTATTGAAATCTATGGTTAAGTTATATTCATTGACACTAGTTTAACACAACTACTACCGAAAATTGAGGCCAATTTCAAAATAAACACTAAAATCCTACTTGTTTTTACTTTTGATCTGAATTACCTGTATACCTTAAAAAATTATACCAAATAAATGGTTAGTATAATAGAAAAATATCCAAAGTGATTAGATTAGACTTTTAGGTAAAATGCTGTTATTTACGCATATATTGGAAAAACAACAATTATTAAAATACAAAATTTATGGCACTGTCAAGAAATTGAAAGTAGACAATAAAATTTTTTCGTTAATTTGTTTGAGTTTTTCTTAAGCTTAGCAATTATTTATGTTATTCTTTTCACCAAGTTTGCTATGTCGAAATATTTTTAAATAATATAATTTCATTCTCAGTCATTCATAAAATACAAAAAGTGTAATACAAATTCTACTTATACAAAAATGTAAATAAATTATGTTTGACCCCAACTTTCTTAGTCTGCTTTGAAAAATTGTAAATAAAAAAATAACAATTTTTCCCCCTAAGTTCTTTACTTTTTAATTAGCATTACAAAATAATTTCAAGAAAATTCTTTGCTATTTTCTTCAACTCCACCCCAAATGAATGCTTGTTAATCAACTCTGAAAGTCATCTAGGGATATCCGCAGGACATAGCCGTACAAAATTCTTAGATGGGCCAAAAACTTGCGTCCATAATTCATTCTGTTCATACCCAGCGTAATGACGGTCGAATTTTTCTACCGGAATAGAATGATGATGGAGTAAAGTTAAAATTAGCAATAGAAATAACGGCAACTGCCTACATTTGAAAAATGGGGTCGAATTCTTCTTAAACTTAGGATAAGGACATCATCATAGTTGTACAATATACAAAAATCTTTAAAGTAAGGGCTTGGAGGCATAGTCATCAATTCGTAGTCTCCTAGAGATGATATGGTGTGAGGAGGAAATTAAATTATGTCAGAAGATTAAACTCAATTGAGATTAAAGGTATTTTCTTTTTCGATTGGTTGCAAAAGATTTTATAGGGATAATGGACAAATTTTATTTGTAATATCATCTAGTATTTTTTTCTTTATTTAGTAGTATTTACCAAGAATCAATATTTAGGGAAGAATGTTTTATTATAGAAAAATATTTCAAATTAATTGCTGGGTATTGAAAGCTAACTTCAAATAAAATTTTAAAAATGATTATTCAATAGGGGCGTAAAATAAAGTATTTAGGATCACCTTTTTGATAAATGAGAATATTTTTACGATATCCGTATTCCACGGTAAGGAACTGTGATACTTTGTTATGATTATTGATTAAGTCAGTAAGTTTAAGACTTTTAACTTAGACGAGTGTTTAATTTCTTTTTTCAGGAAATTTCTAAACGAGTATTTGAAAGACAACAATACATTTGCGCTTAAAATAAAATTTAGATTGAATTTTCGATGAAATAACAACTAGAAAATAAAATTTGTGAAAAAAATCGTAAGTTGTTAATGACAAGCTCCAGTTGACCACATTGCATACGCAAAGACAGTTAGAAAAAATTTACTAAATTTTTTTTCTCTCACCAAATAAAAACCTTACTTAAAATTTGGAAAAGTTAAATATTCAGAACTTTTTTAATAACATAAGCAGACAAAAAATTTTATTTTTTAAATAATTAAATTCAATGACTGTTCAAAATGTATGCATATAAGCCAAAAAGGACTATGACAGAAAAGTAAAACAAAAAAAAAAAATCCCATTTTGGATATTTTTTGACCAACTGTATAGAATGCAAATTTTATTATGTAGCGATCCAATTTAATCGAAAATCGCAAAATAAAAATTCATTTGAATAAATGTTCGATTTAGTCTGGCTACTAAATGACCTTCTCATAAATATCTTTCGACATCCTGTGCTAAAGGTTCAAGTTAAAGGACGCCCAAAAAAAATTTTTCGCATTTCATTTAAGTGCAATCTAACTACAAATTATTCCAAGAAAAATTATTTAATCGTAGTCAAATCGAAACTCATAAATTTCAATTTGATATTGTATTTAACCTTCGACTGGTAAAATTAAATATTTATTAAAGAGAAGGTCACACCTGAAAATTTTTTGAACTTAATCATATGCACCCCTCATGCAAGAAATATCGGTAATTTTTTTAGAAGTTTTATATGAAAGTCATGCTTACTATTTCCGTTTATTTAATTTAATTTTCTTCAAAAAACTATATTTCTTTTTATATTAAAATTTCAAAGAGAGGAAAAGTTCATTTTTCAAAAAGTATGTTTTTTTCCAAAAACGTTTTTTGAGTTACACTTTGATAAAAGTTTACTTTGGCAAAATTAATATTTCACTCACTTAACAAGCTAATTGTGTAATAATTGAAACAATAACTAAACAAAATATTTTTGTAAAATAAAACTTTGGCAAATTAGAGTATTATCTTCAGAGGTCATGACATAAATATCGTGGATACAAACAAATTTTCACAGGAAAACACTTTCAAGCCGAAAATAGATTATATAGCTGAAATAAAAAAGTGTGCAAATTGTACGTTCAGTTAGTCCTTATTTTGCAAAATATGTTTTAAAATTTCACTTGAAAAAAGAAATAACTTTTCTCAAGGAAAAAGTACCTTTAGCAGTTTTATTCAATTCAATTCTTTTTTAATATTTACAATCTTATTTTATCGAAGGATTAGCAGGTACCTGACGTTTATTGTCACACCCATTTCTTTTTATTATAATAAAAGTTGTTATTTTCTGCAGGAAAAAATTTGGGTCAAATATAAAAATCATCACCGAAGTTAAAGATCGCTTTATAGCCAAAGAAAATTACTTTGTTCGGCCAGTAGAGAAATGCTAAAGAAGTGTTAGAATAAATGTTTCATTATTTAAGGGGACTTTTTTGATTAATAAAATCAAATTCTTGAGAAAAATTTTATTTGTATGAGTCAGCCTTTGGATTCATTGAGTTTAAGCATTGAGCATTCATTGATAAGTTTAAAAAATCCAAAACACTTGAAATAAGGAAAACTGAGCATAACCTTTATAAGCATAAGATAAAAATTTTAGTTAATTTTCATTTATATAATTGATTCATATTTAATCAGTAACAAGCTAAAAACATTTAACTTTCAAGTGAGCACATTTACTTCATTTTTGATGTACTTGAATTAAGAAAATCATTCCTTAGTCCATAATTTAAATACTCAATTTTAGTAAATTCAAGTAAATTATATACTCAACAATCAATGCCATACATGCCACCCGCATTTTTATTTCAGTATACAGATTTGATTTTGGCCTCAAAATAAAGTTTTGGTTTCTTTAATGTCCCCATTCTTTGTTCCAAATTTAAATTTAATCACAAGAAAGATATGCTGTACTCTTTGTTTCAGCAAAGTTATTAGGTTTAAAAATAGCATAGATATACCAGCTTTCAAATTTTTCTGCAATCACATCTGTATAGTTGCATATAAAGAAAATTTTTCATTTTCATTACAAAACCAAAATAATTTGCAGAAAACCTTCTACGGGTTCATAACAGAAAGCAGTCGAATTCACAACAGCCTAAATTAGTCTACTTCGCTATGCCACCAAAAGATTTGGATAGGCAGTTGACTTTCAGATATCGTTTCAGCGTCATGTTGTAATTGGCTTTAGTCTTACGTTATCTCATAGGTGGTTTTTTTTAATAAGGAAGATAAGATATGATATAAATCTCAAATATAAAAGGACAATACTGTATATACTAAAAAATTTTAACATTATATTTTCTATATCATTATTTTACCTAATATTTTTTTCAGCTAAAGAATAATCTACTCCCCTCTTCACTTCAACCTTTCATATTTTAAACAGGAAAATAATGCTAAAAGTAGAGACGTTATCCTTAAAAATGACACTTATCTTTCATTAGCCGTATTATGCCTCGGACTCACTAGTGCTTAGCGTGTGGAGACAACTTAGCACAGTAAAAATGGAGAGTTTTTTTATATACCAGTGGAGACTAATGGACTCATTAGCATTTAGCACTAAATTTTGTGTCGCTAAGCGCTAGTGAGTCCTAGGCATTAGGTATTAGCACCCTGTTTTTTCTTCTGATATTCCAGTTAAAATAAACAAATAAAAATTATTTTGAAGTTTGCAAAAAATTTTTAGACATATAATTTATTAGTGAAACTGAGAAAAAGGAAAGGTTAACAGTGGTAAAAAATACGAGAAAGAACGCTATAGCATTCGCTCAATAGATTGCTTCATCCTTCTTTGAAAAAATAAAATTGGAGCTCCATTAGAAATAAAAAGCTTGTTTTTAAAGGATTAAATAAGTACATAATATTTGCATATTCAATATCAAACTTTTGGATATTAATTTTATGAACTCCTATTTAATTAATACCTATATTAAAAATATTGAATTCTTAGTGAAAAATATGGAAAATTGGATTATAGAATTGTAACTAAAATTTTTTTAAATTAATTTGGTCTTTCATTGCTTTTATTTTCTGTTCTTAATTTCATCTTTATACTCGTATGATAAATTTTTTATAAATGAAATATTTTGTTTTTTAACATAGAATAAAAAAATGTATTTTTCAAAAAACTAACACTTTTCGTTTTCGTAAAATATCTTTTTATTTTCTCTGAAATATATTCAAGTAGACAAAAAATGTTGAAGGTTAAAATAATGCTTCATAAACCTAGCTAGTCCTTAGATCTTATTACTCTGTAATTTATAAAGTTAAGTATTCACAAACAAAACATGTTTATTCTTCAGTCAAAATTTAGTTAAAGTGAAATTACTGAGAATTGTCTTATTGTTAGTTTAAATCAATCAACATCAATACACTCGATTGTACTACTTATAAAGTTGAAAAGACAATTTGGTGTTCATTTTAATTAATAATGTGCGCGATACAAATTCGTAGAAATTTTAGGCTACTGACTGAATTAAATTGAAAAAATAGATCGCTTTGGTCTTGGATAGATAAAACGATAAAGCTCAAAAATTTGTCGGTCTAATGGGGAAGTCAGGGGCGGATTTATGTATAGGCTAAGTAGGCTGCAGCCTAGGGCGCCAAATTTTGGGCGACTAATGAGGGCGGAAAGTTTTTGAAAAAGAAAGTATTTTATAACAAAGCAAAAATTATGATTCGATGAATACCGAATTATCTCTAGAATTTAAGTATTTATCATGATTGTCTACAAATTCCATTTAACCAATGCGGATATTTTAATATTCTACCAGCCGAAATCGCCATTTTGTGTCCTTTTGATATTTTATTTAGATCTGACTTGCGGCTTCATAAAAAAAAATTTCAATTTTTTAAGGAAGTTTTAATACGAAATTTTGAAACTATTTTATTTGATGATTTTTCCCATGCCTTGATAATAATATAACATGATATATCAACAACTAACACGTTAATGTTTTTGATACAATTACATCTTAATATACACAACAAAAATTATTCGGTTATTAAATAAGGAGATCTTTATCAACCACGTTTATTTACCAAAAGTAAACTATCATAAATATTGTTGGAGAGCTTATATCATAAAGGTTTTATGAGCTCTAAAGCCTAGGGCACCAAAATCCTAAATCCACCCCTGGGTGAAGTAGATAGAAGTAGATAATTTTTTTTTAATGAAAAAAGTTCAAGTATTCAAGAAGTATTTTTAAATTTTATCAAGGATCCTAGACTTCAAATTCAATGGCCATAGTGTTTACCACTAATTTCCTTAGATTTTTTATACTACAACTCAATTTCGAGGCAATTCACATACATTCACCTAAACACTTTTCTAATAAAGTATACGAATGCTGTTTTGTTTAACAATAGAAAACAATTTTTTAATAAAATTTAAAGGAATAATTAATTTTTTATACGAATAATTAAAATAATTTGATATTTTCCAATTAAAATTTTGGGCTTACAACAATAAAAAATTCATACAAAAACAATTGAAAAAGAAATATTCTCATTTACACTATAAGTGTAGAAATCAACACGAGCTTAACTGAGGATCAGTTAAATTGACATTGACCCCATAGTAATATGATATCCTACTAAAATACTTAATCATTAAAATTTAAACATCATCACAACCATATAAAAATTATAATTTAAAAAAAGAGTTTATCGTATATAATGTTGTTTGGTATTAAAATTATTTCATTAAAAAATTACTTTCTGAAATCAATGAAGAATAAGAAAAACCATCAAGGTCGTACTCACATATCATCACTTATTTTTATTTGGTAAAACTAATGGTCCCCACACACAAATGTAGAAGCTATAAAACTTAATATTACTTTTGTTATTTTATGAAGTTAAAAATGCTTTTTAAAGAAGAAAAAAAAAAGGAAAAGAATACTGAAAAACTAAGTGAAACAAATCCCACCGCAAAAAGAGACATTAAATATTTTAATGGCCACGATGCCCACTTAATTAGATTAGGTACTATAAGATCGCATCTGGATAAGGAGGAGTTGTATCCATTTCTGGTTTCTTTATTGATTTTTAATAACTGGTTATGGCCGTTAAAGCTCTATAAAAGTTCTCAATTTCACAAAATAATATATGGACACCTTTATAAAACAAAATTCAAAAATAAAAAACCTAAATTTTTATATTCAAAGTGAGCCACAATTTTTGATACTTTTTGATATTATGTTTGCGTTGTTGTTTTGTTTTTTATTGAGCTAAATTTTTATGTTCTAAGACGTAACTATACTCTGATGCGTCAGAGTTGTCAATTTTAAGATCTACTATGATAATGCGTGTCTATAATTGTATATATGTATATACAAATATAATTCTCGGATTTGAGTAATACTTTTTGAAATTATGGAATTTCATATGAGAAGTTTTTTGGAAATATTAGAAAAAAATTGAGAAGACTGAATTTAATAGTGCTAAAGATCATTGAAAACTTTTATTACTTTAAAAAAATTATGTTGGACATATTTTGTCATATAATTTAAAGTTATGTTTAAAATAAAATTTAAGGACACGTGTAAATATATATATCCAACTCATAATATTCATAATTTTCAATTTTTTATGATAGGAAATTAAATTTTATAATGTATAAAAATACTATACTAAAAGTGAAATTTTATGGAGACAGAAAAATTAATAGTTTTATAGACTAACATAAATTTATATCACAAATAAAACTAAAATAAAAAATTACTTAAAATCTCCTTTCATTTTTTTATTAGTTAAATGTTTATTATTTTCTTCGCAGGAATTAAGCTAGTTTGAAAATGATTTAATATTGCTTTCTGAAAATTATCTACAGTTTATCAAAGCTGAAGAAAGTTCATTTCCAATGTCAATCGTATTATTTTTAAATAGCAGCAAAACTTTAACATTATAACAGTTTTTAATTATATTTTTATAGACTTTTATTAACCTTGCTTACTCTGATCAACTTTTGAAGTACTTGCAGATGAGATATTTGTTTCAATTCTGGTAACTTGAGCTTCTTGTATTCCAGTCTAATTTGGTTGGAAAAATTTTACAAAAAATTAACCCCTTCTCATCGTGAAAGCAATAAAATACCGTATAATATAGAGTGCAATATACGTTTATCTTTTTCCTTAATTTAAATTAAATATATATTTTGCTAACAAATATATTTTTTTTTTTAAAACATCCTCATTGGGATATGGCTAGTACAATCTTAGTTATATTAATTTATTACTAGTGTTGAGTTGGGCTTATATAAGCAGGACTTATGCAGGATGGCTGTACCAATGTTCAGCTCCTTAACTATTATTCATTAATTCATGTGGTTTAGTCCTCTTGAGTCTTCTAGTCTCGTTGGTAATGTCCAAAAGTTGAATTGCTTCCACATTAGTATGGTGAAGTAAACGTTTTTCGTGTTTACCAGCGTATTCTTTAACTACTTCGTTAATCCATTTTATTTTTAAGTCCTTATGAATTTCATAGTTGGTAACATAACGATAAACTTTCGTTATCAAACGCAGAAATTTATTTTGACATCTTTGTATTATATTTCGATTGGACTGTTTCGTACAGCTCCATACCTGTATTCCATACATCCATATTGGTTTGATGATAGATTGGTAGACCAGTCTTTTGTTATACAAGTTAAGTGGGGAATAATATCCTACAACCCAGTATATTTTACGACACTTGAATTTTATCTGTTCCGCTTTTTTTCTGACATGATGTTTCCAATTCAATTTGTTATCCAGGTACAAACCTAGGTATTTCACAGTCTGTGCTTGCGGAATTGCAGTTCCGTTGAGACATATTTTAAATTTTTTATTGATTTTGCACAGAGTGAATATTACATGCATTGATTTAGACGTAGAAATATATTTAATGGCTAAGCCTGTATATCCTTGAATTTTTAATTTTCTTTGAAAGAATAATTTCAATCAAGAAAATTCAATGATCGCACAGCTTTCTTACTTCCAAATCGGTATGAATGGTTGATAGTCATACTAAAGTCTTAGGATATTTGAATCTTACAGTATATCACATGATGGACTTTACCAATAAGTTCTCTTACATCATTGACGCACTATGGGCACTTTTGGCTGATCTTTATGGAATTTATTAACCAGAAATTTACGTCGACAGTTAAACTTATTATACTACATGTTTTTTGACATTAGAAATTATTAAAAACAATCTAGTCCTTCTCTTTTACAATTAAATTCATATGAACGGTATTTCTTTCTTATATATAATCTAACTTTAGTCTGTATTTTCATTCCTTACAGTAAATAATAAAAATGCGAAATAATTTGAAATCATATCCTTTTCTATTAGAGTTTCTTAAAATCGAAAAATGTGTTGCACTCAAACAATACAGCGTGCCATAAAATTGTTACAGGCCTCGAGGAAATAGAAAATAAAATTTATTTATGCTATTCAGTAAGTCCTTAGTCTTTAGCCAAGCAAAATGCAATTTTTTTTTTAGAAAATTCATCTTTATTACTTAATGTACACAAGCTTTTGACAAGAAAACTACAGGTTTTTAAAATTCTAATACTAAATATTTTTTATTTCAGCTAAAAACGATAAATATTAGGTCTCTAAAAAAACTTTTAATTGTGTAATACAGTAAAAAAAATGATGAGTAATAAGAAAAAAACTTGCCTAAAAGCAGCACAAATCAATTAACACCACAATAGCATGATTTTGATTTGTTGTTTTTATATGTGACATCAGCATAATGATTGTTTGATATTTTAGCTTTGGATCAAAGAAACAAATATCAACCATCAGAAAATTTTAATAATGGTTAGGAAATTTAATTCAGCGACTTATGTTCATTTGAAACTAATGTCAGGGAGTGTATTTGTGTTATATAGTATGTTAGTTCTAAAGATGTCATTCATACATAGAAATTAATGAGAAATAAATTTATTCTAAATAAAAATAATTTTTTATTAAACACAACTTCAATAGCGATTGAGTTTTTGAATTTTTTACCCCAAATTTATTACATCAATAAAATAGAGTGCGAAGTGTTTTTAATTTTGATAGTCTAGCAATAGATCAAAGTTTCTAAAATATTCTTTTAATGAATTTTGTTAAGTCTTCCACTTAACGAATATTTTTTATTATCTAATTCATATTTTAGAAAAATGACTTTTGAATACAAGTAATAACTATCATCCTAGATATAATTTTGCTGAATTATAATTTCCTTAATCTGATATAAACAAAACATTAAACTAAGCTAACAACAACAAAGTTTCTAAAAGGGATTCTTGTTTGTGGGATAACAGTCTAGTTCTCACGCATAGCTGATTTCCACGACAATGTGGAGATTTCCATTAAACAAAAAGCACCAGCCTCCTTCTCAATTATTGAACATAGATGGAGTCTGAAGAGTGGCTAAAAGGGATATTTATGAAACATCCATATATATATAAATATAAATATACATCTTAACCATAGTTAAATGGAATGGTTTGTATGGATGAAAAGCTGTTGTTATTTCAAAAACATAAAATGATTGTATTTTGACCAAATGGAGAAAATCATATAATACGCAAGGAGATGAACATTAGGTGTCCACCCTGGGGCCAGCTAAATATCTATCCATGTTTGTATATGTTTCAATAAAAAGGATACAAGTCCTTCAACCATGCAAGGGATGTAACCATATCATCTTCATATATATATGATATTATTATTGGTATCCTAGCAACTCCCCATGTTCAATATATAACAAAGCATTCTAGGTTTATATATCCTTATATTCTTGTTGTAAGCTGACCAGACGAGAAATGGTCATAGGATTGTTGTGCGAATGACAAATATTATGAAAAAGAGATAGCTAAAAAATTCAGTTATGTCTAATGAAGAATCCTTCAAGAGATCTATTAGTTGACCACTATTTTGTTATAACTATCGACATAGGAAAGTTGATTGAACTTTAATCGGTTTTGTGGTCTATCTTTTTTGCTTCCTCGTTAGGTTTTTTTTTTTTATTTTGTTTGTAAGGCTACAATTATTTGTTATATACTGATTGGATTAAATATAGACTAGGTCAAAGTAAGGAGCAAATGACAACAAAACAAAATAAGTGTGTTGTTTACATTGCAATGTTGTTAATTTCAATTAATAAATAAGTTTAATTAATTTTAATTATTACAGTTTTGTATGCAATGACCTTCAAACATTTACAATGATTGGTTGAAAATTTATTGGATAAAATTATAAAGTAACCTCATAATATTCAAGTATGATTTTAACGAAGATACAAAATTCAATGTTATTAATATGAAAAAATGTTTATTTTGTTTGAAAAATGTAAACCCACCTTCATTCACCAATCAAGCAGGACTGTGACAAGAGAAAAAAGGAAAGGTACGATAGAGTCATTGAAATTAATTTCTATTATTAAACACAAGTATTGTAAAACTTGACAAGACGGAAACTCAAATACAACAAACGAAGAAATCATCATTTATATTGATAACATCTCAATTTAATTAAAGCAGTTCTTGTGATATTAAGTATCAATAAAACAGAAATTATTATTGATTTTTGCTAAAACCTTTAATAAAACATATATTTATGTAATTAAATTTTTTCGAAATTTAAAAATAATTTGCAGACTGTATTTAAATCAATAAATTTGTATAACTTTCCAAAGCGTTTAATTCTTTAATCATGGAAAGGATATTCTTCCCTACACCATAGTGTAGTGTACATAATTCATATTATTGAATTTTCAATTTAATAAGAGTTAAAAATAAAAATTTTAAAATCTTTTATATTTATATTTATCTATAAATTGAACATTCAATTATCAAATTGGCTTAATTGGTTATTAATCGAAAAATCATTATTTTATATTTTTATTAATTTTGTTTAATTTATACGAAAATATAATAAATTATTGTAGCATTGATGGATTTTTCTGTAAAATTGTTTCACGAGCTGAGAAGTAAACAACAAACCTTCAAAACAAATAAACAAAATACTAAAACACTAACGAGGATAAAACATCAAAAAATAAGTATTTCAGTGGCTGGAAAAAATATTGAAAATTATTAAAAAAAACTAAACTAACCAAAATCTTTAGTTAACATAATTAATAATATCATCAAAACGTCAAACTAACCTTCTCTTTTGAGTTCTATAAATTTTAAAAATCACCAGATGCAAAAAAAATCTATAGAGTAGTATTTTTACAGTTAAAATTAATTTTTTGCATTTTGTTCACTTCTTTAATAACCGCAAGAACACAAAATAAAACCCAGCAAAATCGAATTATTTTATTCTAATAAAAAGTCTAACTTATTGCAGCATTTCAGGATCAATTTATTCTTGATTAGTTTATAAAGAAATAAGCCGAAAAGACTACAAAATAGACTCAGCGTGAGAATATTAATAAAAGTTAAATAAAAAAAAAAACGTGTTTTAATTTTGCTGATTCTTGATATAATAATACCTCATTTCAATATTCTTGCTAAATTTATTTGAATAATCAGCATATTTACCATTAAAAATTCAAAGCAGGTATATATATATTTATAAATATGTATTAAAAACAGTTTGTATTTGAATGTAACACCATCATCGCCTGCTGTTTAATCTAATAAATCTTAGTAAAAGCCAATATCGTTCAGTTAACTCAAGAATATAACATTAGCTATTGTTTTACAATGTCAGAAATAGATAAAGATATTTATATACAATGTATATATCCAAAAAGATACAAGAGAATAGTAAATATTGAACAGGCTCTGAGATATCCAACTGAGAGACGAGTCAGAGCTCATCCATTTGACATAAAAGCAATAAAATTTTCATTAAAATTGACAAACAACATAAATTGCTAAAATCCCTAAAATTGCTTTGAAAACAAATTAAACCCTCCACACTTAGGAGATATTGGTATCCAAAACGACCGCCCACAGTTCTTACGGTGGACTATTTGTCAGAATATTATTGAATCAAACAAAATGGAGTTTGACGGGATGATTCCATATTTTCTATGACCCCCTTGGTTATACTGATTACAATTTAAGAAGAAATATTTGTATTTTAGCTTTTGTTTATTCTAAAACGAGGGGTTTTGTATGCATAACAAATTCAGTAAGGTCCTTTTCATTGGGGAGATTTTAAGCAGTATTTCGCCTGTTTTGTATTCATAAAGAATCTTGATGAAATAATAAAAATTTGTAACAAATAAAAAAAAACAACAACAACAACAAAAATCTTTATAGTTGGAGCACATTGAGGATGCATTTAAATAGAATTTTACTGTATATTGAAATTTTTAATATTGTTTTTCGAGTCACATTTATTTGCCTATTTGTCTGAAAATTTCGACAACAAATATCTTAGGGATGTCAAAATTTCAATATTTTTATTCGTTTCCCGAATATAAATTGGTAATTTTCTAAAGGATACTATAAGGATATTTTTCATTCTCATTTTCATTTAACAGGGAAAATGCTTAATCGTTTCTTTAGATTGACTCAATATCCTTAAAGACTTAATGGCATAGAAGTGGGTAGTAACCCTCCGGTTCACTAGCTTTGTTGTCACCCTAACACAAATACAAAATCAGATTTTCTTTTGCCTTTTTCACTAGTCTTTTGTTCTTAATTATTCCTGAAATTTTTTTTGTTTTTCTTTTTTTAAAGGGGTTTAATTTTAATCGACCCAAATGCCTTTAATGCAAAGAGAAGAAGACGGCTTATAAACAACAGTAGCTAATTTTCTTTAATGTTTTTTTATTCTGTTGTTGTTGTTGTTGCTGTTACGTTCATTTTTTTGTCCTAAAAAATTCGCGTGCAAGTTATCATTTATAGTCCGCTAATCTCGTTGGAATGAAGATTCATTGAAGCCAATTTGTGACGTCGATGAATAAGATAACTAAAGACCCTAGCAATTTCAGTGATTACACCCAATGGGTGACCAACATAAATTTTATGTTTTTTTTTTAATTACTTTTGGGAAAATCCTAATTTGTTTCACCAACAGATAAAAATATATTTGTGTGAGTACAATAAATGTATAAATCTTGAATTTTAATTAAATCAATTTCCGGATATAGTATTAATTTTAGACGTTAAGTTAATGTCATGGACTATAATTGTATTTTAAGTTTTTTCAAAGTTGTTCTACATGCTTTAAAAAATTCCCTAAAAGCTTTGTTTGTTTTTTTAAAAAAAAAAAAATACAAACATTATACAGGAAGTTTGAAAATTTCTTATTTATTTGGAGCAGTGTATGTAAGTGCATTACAAATCAATTGTAATAAGACCAATAATAATACTTCCGCAGGCACTAAACTTTAATACATTTAAGAAAAAATTAGTTGAGCTTGAGTTATTCCTCAATTAAATTTTCTAATGAAAAACTAATGATAATAGAAGTTTACCAGAGGTCAAACCTTCATGTATTACAATTTTTTTTTAATTTATTGCTCTGCCTGTAATGTTCAATCGACATACATATAATAAATAACATTATTTCACTTTGTTAATTAAGTTACATATGCAAGTCATGCATAACAAAAATACTGAAATCTTTACTCTTTAGGTAGTAGAATTTGAGTTGATGAAAACAAAAATCAATGAAACTAAAAACTTTAATTTATTCAAGTAGGTTTTTTTATGCAATATATAAAATTTCTATAATCCAAAATTACTTTAAGACGATATATTATTGAAATATAAAATCATTAAGGTTCTCTCTGTTATTTAAAAGAAATAGTTTGACATACTTAGATTTACTTTGATGATAACTTTCCTTTAGTCATGCAGAAGATTAATTTAAAGCAATTGCAAATTTTTGTTTGCTCTTTGTAAATAAACCGAAAAGTCTAAACAGAATTAAAACCAAAAATTGTTATGTGTAGTTAGCAGAAAGAACAAATAAACAAAAAACCATAAGCATTTGAGAGGCTTAAGGGGGTTAAGCCATTTTATCAAAGTGTTAAATAACTTTTATTTGAGCTATGAATTTTTTTAAAAACATTTTATTACCCAGTTACATTGTCTTTTGGGTTACTTTTCCCTTGTCAATACTAATTGTTGATCTAAATTGTCGCTTAAATGCAATTATTGATATGAATCGCTGATTTTACAATATATTAGATTTAGCAAAAAAAAATATACTAAAATAATGCTTTTGCATTAATTGGGCAGATATTAAGCTTAAGGGGGTATTCTGGTTTAGACACTTGATTTTGAGTGTTTTTTCGGGCGCAATAAAAAATAACAAATAAAAAAAAAGAACTGGTTATTTAATGCTGTTTTGATGGGGTAAATTATTAATAATACCAATAAAAAAAATAAAAATTTAAAAAACTACAGGCTGATAAAGTGGAGGCTCATTATAAAATGGCGTATCCTGGTGTGCAGGATTCCAGCCCTTCCAGATAACTGAGGAAAAAATTTATTTTTAATTTATCAAGAAGAAGGATGTAGTTATGGCACTACGAAGAGTATGACAGCAAAAAACCACAAAATATCTTTCAGCAGTTTGAAAAAAAAGTTACATTTTTTCCGTTTTTTCGCATTTCGGAATTTAAAAAAAGATTATAAAAAAACTCCTCGTATTGCGATGCTATAATATATAAAGAATCTCTGTACCAAATTTCAGTTAGGTAAAACTTGAGATATCAAGCACGCCGGTTCGAGAAAAACGCGTTTAAAGTTTTAAAGGCTGAAGTGAACTGAAATTAAATGTATCACAAAATGAGCTGTAATTCCGAAAATTATCTAAATTTCAAAAAATCCTTTTAGAAGCATTTTCTTAAAGGGTTGAACTATGAAAACATGCAAAAAATTAAAATTCTAAACCAGAACACTCTCTTAATTCTAGTACAATTATAACCTCTATTTACTCTATCAAAAACTTAAAAAAAGAGAAATTTTAATGTCAAATATTTTCCTTGTGCTTAAGCATGAAAAATTTTTTCAAAATACGAAGCGAGTTTACTCAAAAAAATGCTCCGAATCTCCAAAAGTTACGCAGCGTTTGAGCTTTACCTTTCTATCTAGTTTTCATTAAATATCTTGTAACTGAGTAAAATGATTACCAGATTAAGTTTATCAGATGAAAGTCTTATGTATTATTAATGTAAGCTGCGCACCTAAGTCTACTCTAAATGAGAGTAATTGCAAAAGACGAAAAGTGTTACGAGAACAAGAAATCACACGACGACTATAAAAATGTTTTTGGATGCTTAAATTTTGGCTGTAAAAAGTTTCATTGTATCACTCTCAGTAGAAATTGGGTACTAATAGCTGCCACAAGATCCCTGCTAGCTATTCACAGTAAAAATTATTATAAACTGCACAAAAACTGGATAAAATTTTAAAAGCCCCTTATAACTGAAGAAAATAATATTATAACGGTTCTCTGGCGTAGGAAACTCAATTGCCGAAACTTGGAAACTCTTTTTCACAATTTATTATTGCTGGAAAATTCTACTGTTGACTGCTTCTTTTTTACTGTTTTAGATATTAATTTTGTACACTTAAACAGTGATTCAACACTTTTTTTCATATTAACAAATTTAACAATAGCTAAAAGAAGAAATATTTAAATAATTAATCTTACTAAGCCATAAAAAAGTAGAGAAAACAGTGAGATAAAAAAGACGGCTTCATTATAATACAATCAAAAAATATACAAAAAAAGCAGCAAGTGAAAATTTCAAGATATAATGTATATATTTGTTGTCACCTTCAATTAAATTTTCATCATTTTCATGAAATAAATTTTCACTTGATTCCAAGAATTTTATTCTATTTACCTGTAAGATACATGAACATAGCATATCTATTCCCGGGTTGTAAGATTAAGGCCCTCATCCATCCCAAGTGCTTAATAAAACATGAAATGCGAATCATAAACTTTTCAAAATGGTTTCTCAAGATTATAATATTATGAAAATAAAATGGCGGAATAATTTCTTAGATGAAAATTCTCATCGTGCGGGTTATACTTGGAATGAGGACTACGTTTAAGAAAAGGGATCTCTTTTACGATAAAATTATCGTATCTTTTATGGTAAAATTCTAATTTCAAGAATATGAAAGTTTATTGATGTAATATATACAAATATATATATATATATATATATATATATATTTATATGCATATGTTTGTGTGTATATCTATGATATAAACAATAAAAGTATAAGGTAACTGTCTTGATGAAGATGACAATGTCACAAAGATCCTTTCTTTCATTTTAATTTCATGTCTGTATATTTGTTTATGGTAGCCCCCATCCTTGCACATCTACTTGGATAGAGAATTATCATTATTTGAAGCCTTAAATGAAACTTCTGTAACAGAAACGTGACAGTTGGATAAGATGTGAAGATATTTTGGGGAAAATAAGACAGACGCTGATAGGACTGCATTAATAACCACCAGCATAGTTACAGTTACCCTTTTTAACGTTATCATTTTACTAGTGTAACAAAAGACTTGTAAGATTTTCTAGCTTTCAGCTGACTTATTTAAGTTTTGTAATTAAAACGGTATTTGAATTAATTGAGTCTTTCTATAGAAATGTTATACTTAGGTCTGGAATGATGCTTAGATTCATGTATCATAGTATTCCCTTCAAGTAATAAAATTGTTGATATTACAAAGAAAATTTTATTAGGTGATGATTAAGTGCCTTTAAAAAAACCCCCCTTTTTTATGGTTTTAAAATTATTATTTATTACGTAAGAAAATTATAATCATTCAAGCGCTCAATATTAAAATATTATTTTAGTCTTTAATCCAAATTTATTGAGGCTAGAAAATTAATTAAATTACTAAAACTTCGTTATGATTTCTCAAAGATTTTTATTTTCTCACTTCAAAGTCTTAAAAGATTTTCAAGTAAAAACTTTATTAAAACTAAATCAATAGGAGAAATCTTAGCTTTATCAAATCTTAATTATAAAGGAAAATCTCTGTTTTTCAAATATAAGATTATTGACTCTATTAGAATCAGAATTTACACACCAAAACACGTCCTAACAGCGAATAGAATAGCACTTTTCAAAAAACAGGCGGAGCGAAAGCAAATTAATTAATTCATCTGAAGCAGAAAATGCAATTAAAAAGATTTTTCTTGAAACTCACACCAAATTTTGTTGAATTTCTTTTAAAAAATAAATAAAAATGAAAAAAAATTTTTAGATGGGAATTAAAAAAACAAAAAGAAAGCTAAAGTATAAAAATGAAAAGAAATTGGCGAACATTTTCTTTAACAGAAAACTCAGACCATGTATTCTATTGTGTTTTAAGTAAAATGGGAGTACGGATAGCGCTTGGACGTCTTTCTATATTCCATTCATTCCATTGTATTTTCGTATGACTTAGCTTATACACTAACTAATATTGTTTTAAAAAGTGTTTCCATTTCTCCTCACTTTGGTCCATTTTTATATTTTCGTTCACTTGAAGTTATATCTTTTATGCTGTGAAATTTAATTAAAAACAAAACCACAATGAATCAAGGGTAGTGAAACTAATGGAAATCGTAAAAAGCCCTATGTGAATTATGGAAAACTTTTGTTTAAAATTCTTAGTATTTATGGTAATTATGACAATAATAAAAAACAAAAAAATTAAGAACAAAGAAAACAAAAAAACAATTTTCATAGTTTAAAATTAAATTTTCATGTTATTTTGCTCATTTTTTTCTATCTTGTAGAATTTTACTACATGCCAAAATTCAATCAAATTTTTCCTTAAGATGGCCATTAATTTCGGCTTTAAAACCATCACATGTTGCTCTTAATATATTTTCATTTTCCTTTTTTTTTATTTTTCTATATTGTAAATTATCCAAATTTCTTAAGCATTTTCAAAAGACATTAACATAAATAATTCGAAACTCCTTTTTATCTAAATAACTGGTTTTATGCCTATGAATAAATTTTCAAAATACAAAAGCATTATTACAAATTCGATAAGGATCTTATGCATTTGGTAACGAAGAGTATGGTGAAAATAAGTTTTAAGTTATTTTCTTCAATCCCTGTCGTTTTCGTAATGAAAACGACACCCGTTAGCAAAAAGTATTGCAGCCCTCCTTTGAAGATATTATAATAAGTGGTGGAGTACAAAGCAAGCATATAAATATATGAGCCAAACAAAGATAGGCATCCACAATTCAAATACAGAATACAAAAATTCGCCCCCTTTATTTGATTTTGAAATAAATAAGAAAAAAAATATTTCATCAGATACTTTGTATAGTGGTTGTTTGCATTTCAATATCTCACTTACTGTATCATAACAGGCATTATAGGCTCTAGATATTTATTTAAAGAAGCCCAAAATAGAAAAAAGAAAGGCAATAAGGAAAGTTATTTTTCTAAAGAAAATAGGGAAATACTATACTTGTATTTCGCGTATAGCTTTAAAGAAAATTATATCAAAATATTAAACAATCTGTTAAGTGCAATATTTTTGAATATCTGAATCACATATAACTTAAATGATATAAGAATTAAGTGATAATTCTAAAAGGTAACTAGTAAATTCATATAAACCATTACAAAATGATAGGAAATTTAAAAATGTTAGAGAAAATGTTTTTTCGTACAAAAAAACATGCCCACAAATTACTCTGCAATATTACAATATTTTATGGAACGACAATAATCGCAATTTGAAATATTTCTATAATATTTTTCCCATGTTATACGGGTATTCATTTTATTTGATTAATGATAAATTACTAAAGTAATAACTTTGACAGAGTACTAGAGCTAATGTCAAATTGCCAAATTATTTAAATAAAATAATTAGTTGTCCCCTACGTAAAACTATATCTGACCACAGTACATTTGAATAGACAGTTTTTTCAAAGTTTGTTTTTTACAGCGTTAATTCCACAAAAAAGGAATGTCGGAGTATAGAGTTAATTTTTTTTTGTGGGTTGGCCATAAAAATTATATGTTTCAAAGGTTTGTTCACAATTTTACGAAATGAATTTGATTAGAGTCAACCAGAAACTCTACACAACAATTCTTGTATCTTACTTCCGAACTTAAAATTCATGGATAATTATCATACTATTAATTATATATTATCCATTTTTCTAAAAGTTTATTTCTTGTAAAATCTCTACAAAAACCTGTTCAGTTTAAGATGTTTTCCCTATAGAAGGGACATCAAGCAACTTTTAATCGTGCGATTTGTCGCTGACATACATTTGAATGGCAAGTTCCATTCAAATAGAAAAAGTCACCATTCCTAGTCCTCTTTTGACTAAAAAAATTAATTTATAGGTAGAAAATATCTGCAATTGCAATTTCACCTATAACTTCTACAGTTCCTTTCTATAAACATGAATACAAATGATGCAATACATAAAGTCACACAAAAAACGAAGGCAAGGCAATCGGTACATAATTTGTGTTGCCTATTGAATGAATGTAAGGAACAAAAAGAAATAAATAAAGCGAAAAAAAACACATACAGTGCCGTTATTAAAAACAATTCATAAGCAAAAATCTCGTTATCATTTTCCAAATACCTTTTCTTTAAAAAGAATTAAGCATTTTGAATGTGTTTGCATAAAAACTTGACAATGACGACTCCAGTCTTTTGACAACGTTCTAGATTTAATGACCCCACATGAAATATTTCACATAGATTTCAATAAAATATTCTTTTACAGCCAATTTAAAAATTATTATTAATTCACTTGTTACTTTTAAAATATTAATAGAATAAAAGAACATCAGTTTAATATTGCCAGATTCGATCCCAAATAAAGAATTCAATAAACTCAGCCTTTTATATTATACAAACATGTAATAGAAAACCAAAAGAAAACTTTATATCAAAATAAAAGAAAAAGTTTAATGTGTTTTATTTTTCTAAAAATTGTGGGGACAAGGCCCAAGCTGAATTTACCACCAAAACCGGGTAGTTCCAATAGTAAATATACCTTTAATGATATCCCTTGGGTGACTTGAAAAGTTATAAAAGATATCCTTGGGGTATTCTATCCAACAAACTGTTTGTATGAATTTCTTCTTTTTTGCGCTTTTTTTCATTTAAGTCCTTCGATAACAAATCAATCTTCAAAGAAGGGAAACTATTTGAATTTTCATCTAAACAAAATGGACACTCATCAATTTTTTATAAAAATCGATTTTTATTTTGGAACACATATACCATTTCCCTTCCATAAGATGATACCCTTGACAAAATAGAATGACATGACAGGACAATAAGTTAACTTACTCAGTGATTTCTACTGTAAATAGGTATAAGCTTTGCTTTTGCTTATGCATTCAATAAAAGGACATTTACCAATGAATATTTGATAAGGATAAATCTACAAGTTGAATTGACTAACTCTGTACTTTGCTATCATTTGAAAATGTTAACATGTTTTGCAGACCAGTCAAAAGCTTCAGCTAACTCCTGCTCCCTCTTTCCCCTAAATAAGTTGAAATTCTAACTCGGACATTCATTTAATATTCTCTGTAATCTCAGTATGCCCATTTCTATACGAAATTCATATATTGAATACGAAATTAAGTTAAAGGTATGAAGGGTTGCAGCTAACAAGAAAGGGTAGCCAAGTCTAAAGAATACGAAATTTATTTCTATTACAGAAGCAAGTGATACGTGAGAATGAAATATCCATTATAATGGCTCCAAAAAGATCTTTTTGATAAAATATAGCCTTCAAACTATTTTTGGTTTTCAAATACCAGAATGAAATAAAGGTTAGTATTCTATTGGTCATGTCTATAAAGTAGTCCTCTCATAGAAACTTTTTGCTTTTTTGTAGACCTTGTGAAAGTTGCAAATTGTGGTAAAAGGTATAAAGATTATAAAGGGCTTATATTTATATAATGGTTAAAACTAGAGCCAATAGAGAAAAAGATTCTTACCAATAGGGTTAAATTATACACAAGTCCTTAAATGCTCAGAAACCTATTTTGAATAAATAAATTATTTTGTAACTTAAAAGCAATGAACGAACAAAAAGTTTTTAAATTTGAAATATAAAACCAAAATTTTGTGTTGTTCAAATTATTAAATGATTTGGGAAAATATTTTGGGAATTAACAAATATTTTGTGCAGAATATAACAAACAGAAGAATATAAAGAAACTTCTGGCCAGTTGCATAGCTAGAGGCGACGGCCCTAATTCATTATCAATGCAAAAGTTACATTTATAACTGAAGTCCAGAAACGGTGAAAACTAAATCCTAAAATGGCTAACCATGAAACAATTATATCCCCAATAGTGAAAACTTTAGGAATGAATTCTTATTCAGTGTTAAGGTCTAGATTTTTTAGATTACTTTTTTATTATTGTAGTTTATTGTCAACTGTTTTGTTTCACTTGTTGCAGATATAAGATTTTCACTCACTGGTAAAATTCTGTTTCATCTTCAAAGGGAGCTACAGCTACACTTCCCAACTGAAAAACAGCACCTGTGAAAGCGGATGACATGTTAAGTTTCCTTACGATTATTTATACCTAACTTCTAATATATGTATCTTGATGTCATTTCATCATTATGATATCATAAAGGCGATGTTATTTTATTCGGTACCTTTTAATTGCCCAACCCAACAGGTAAATTTGTCATCTGATGCACAAGTTTCACAGTAAAATATACTTCCATTAGAGCTCTGCTGGATCAAATTTATGTATTTTAGACGCTTATAAGCTTAAGATTAGTAGATCTAATGGTATTTAAAATTCGCGATTAAAACTTGCAAATGAAAAATTACATTAAACTTGAAAAAATAAAGTGTAATAAGTAAATAAGTAAATAAAGTGCAGAACATTCAATACAACATAAGTAAACTGATACTAAATAGCATTAAAGTGTCCGCTAGGAGTGAATGACACAATAGAGTTAAAGTATCATGTAGGTTTATCATTTTTGAAAAATCGAATTTTCACATTATTTCTCCATCACCACTTAACTGATCCTACCAAAAATTCAACCACATATTCAGGACATCTAATCAATAAACTTAATTGATCGTGGTTCACACGAGATCCACAGTCATACAACATCTAAATATTTTTGTTTTTTTCATTTCATGTTAGGCGTCATCGACATATCCCTACCACGGGGGACATGTCCATTGTGCCGAAAATCTAAAAAAAATTAATAATAAAAAATTTTTCCATATAGTTCAAGAGTGTATTTATTAGGTAAAAAAACTTTCATATTAATATCTATAATAATAAGTTAAAAAAAAATTACCGAAAAGACTCTATTTTTCGAGCATGTAAATCCACATGATACCTTAATGCATTCAAGCACGTGGTGCAATAGAAAAAAAATTATCTTATTCGGTAACAATATTGTGATCACTATAACCACCAAAAAGATCAAGAAGTATTTTTTCATTTTAATAATGTTCATAGTCAAACTTAAATATTTCTGTTTGAATATTTTCACTCCACAAAAACTCTTATTCAAAAATATTAACTAAAAATTGTTCTATATTTTATGTAAGCCTAACAAAGAAAAAGACCTGTTGATATTTTATTTAGCAGCTGTTGTAAATGGCCATAAAATTTACACAATTAAATAGCAAAATGTCCATATTAAATGAAAAATGAAAGCACCCTAAGAATATATACATTTTAATAGCCTTCAAGGATTAAAAGATTCAAAAGCTGGCAACAAATTGTTACCATTTACTATGTTCAAAATTATTTTATACTATCAAATACATAGCTTGCTGGATGATTGTCCCTGAATATAAGTAGATCACCGAAATGAACTACCAATACCTGAAAAGCCAATTATTTCTGAAGTTGTCAAAATTTTATATATTAGGCCTTAGAGGTGGCTGAATTGTAATAGTTTTTTGATATTTTGTTGTTACTAATTTTAAAATGAAAAAGTTTTTGTTACTATTAAATTTTGTTAATTTGTTTAAATTTTCCTTGTATAAAAATTAATTATATTAATTTAACGCACACGCTTAAATTATTACAAGTGAACAAGTTACCCTGAAAGCGACTTCCGCCGTAACAATAATGTTATGAAGACCGACTCACCTGAAAAATTCTTTTAAAAACAACCCATCGGTTAAATTTTCTTGTTTTTCTTTTCTAAAGGGACTGCTCTCAAGGGCCTTGAAAATCCGCTTTCTAGAATACCAGAATGTTATCATGCGAAATCTTTATAGAGCTCGTCTATGTGTTAGTGTAAAAATTTATGATTTTGTGTGGGCTTTTTGAGTGAACTTTCAATGTTTCTTTTGAACTTGAGGCAAAAGAAAATATTCTTTTGGAATTAATGTAAATGTTTTTTAAGGATTCGTTCGTTCTAAGGGCTATAAAGATAATAAAAAATATTGATAGGCAAACTTACGAAATACTTGACAACAAAACTAAAACTATTCCTTTACTTCCTATAATTCAGGCTTTCTAAATTTAACAGCTATTTAACCACTGAGTAAGATTTTACTAGTTATGACATCAGTTTCTTTCTCAGTTTTGTTCAATTTGTGTGTACCTTATTTTATGTTTCCGCCTTAAAAATAAAGTTCCTGAAAATATTTCGGCCAGTAGGCCTTAAAGCTTGAGCACACTATGCGAAAACTGTAATAGACAGCTCCTTATACTTGTTATTCATAATTATATCACAATTGTCTATTCATCACTACTTTGCTAACAATAATAATATTTAACAATACAAAAGTAACAAATAAAATTTAGCTTAATTATACACAATTTTAAAATTCAAAAATATTATCCATGGCTGCCGAATAAATGACTTCGTGGATAACTGCATGAATTGGATACCGCATTCATAGTCGCATAATTATTGCTAATTTCTTCATAATATACGTTTACTGCAAAGTATGAAAAAAGATTTAGTCCAGATGAGTCGTTGCTAGGATCTGATATTAAAAATTTTATTCATTCTTTCACAAAAAATTGAATCGGAATTATATAAATGAAAATTACTTGTCTTAGTTAAATAAACTATTGGACTACACGACCTAAGCGTAGAAATTTACATTTTTTCTGTTATATAGTAATAGTTAGCAAATTATTAATCAAATAGTAATAAGGCCTCCGAGTATCAAATGTGTTTTTTTTTCAATAGTTTTCTTTTCCCTTCAAAAATAACTAAGACACCTAAAAATATAAAACAGTTTTAGCACATTTAGTTGATAACTTTGATTAGCATAAGCCTTTCAAGGATTTAGGTAAATTCTTAACCAAAATTCATGTAGTTGCGTAGAAAGCCATAAGATTAATATCAACTGGTTTACCTGCCAACTAAATGATTTCTAAATTAGGCAGCATACGAAAGATCTTTCGAATGTTAAGCAAAACCGTTACAAGAAAAGCAAATCAAAAAACCAAAAGACTTCTTGAACTTTTTTTAATATTGATCTTAAAATCACTTTTGTAAAAATCCTTAATCTTGGACAGCTTGATTCTTTAGAAGTTTTCCATATAAAACTCCTTAAGAAAAAAGAACAAAACCGGCACCGTCATCCCGGGTTGCATTATATATTCATATTTTTCAAGCAAAATATTAACATCTCAGTTGGAAATATGCCACGCCCAATAAATTTATGAAATATCATTCGACATATTTGACTTGTATAATCCAACCCCAGTTGCAACGTTCTATTAAATCAAAAAAAAAAAATATAAGCTTTTATAAACGCATAACCTGAACCCATGGTACTGGTAGAATGCTTATATATACATAAGAATCGTTGATACGCCTGGTATATACAAAGACACAGAATTCTTCTCAAAATACAAACAATAAAAATAGATATTCATATTTTCTGCTACACACGAGGGTGCAAGAATATAAACCAGCACAAGGGACAAAACCGAAGGAGGAACCCTCATTATTGGTAAGAATTGCGCAATACAGGAGAATATCAAGCGCGATATCCATTGCCCGCATCTACCAATAATATTCTTTCGTCTTCCTGGACATGACACATATACCTTTTGTTGATATGATAAAAAATACAAATACACACATAAAACTCATATAAAAAGAATATTAATAAAATGTCAAGGAACAGTTCATTTTATTTATTTATTCATTTATTTATTTATATTATTTTTTCTTTGTGCTATATCCGCTTTTATCGACTTTCTCAACCCTCTAACTAAGCTAAACAAGATATATATGTCAACTAAAATGACAAGAGGGTAACTGCCAGAGTTAGCAAAAAGCTTTAGCCAAAGGATGCTTTAATAAATTTTCGAATATTGCAAATTTAATAGATATTTTTCTTTATTCTGTTACAATGTCCCTTTTATATAGGGCCCTTTAGCCAGTTTACAGCCCTCATAAAATCGTTTGCAATAATTTATCATGAATCCTATAGACAAGAGGACGCGAACAGAAGAGGAAGGAAGTCTCAAAAATTGCAAAAAAAATAAAATAAAAGATAGAAATTGGGTACAGAAAAGGAGGTTTTAGCGGATGAGAAATAACAAAAGCATAAATGATCCATTTCTACTTATTGGGGTGAAATGTCCTTTTGCGGAGACAAATGATTCTCATGAAATTTAAGGTATTTATAGATATATATATATGACTGGAAATATATTCTAAGTACATAGAACATAAATGAGAACATTATGTGTATATATTTCAAAAGGAGCACGTGTGGAATTCGCAGCAAAAGAGAATATAATGGCCAGCAACCGGTCAAGATTGTACAAATGAAAAAGAAGGGTGTCCCCTTACTAGCTCATACTATAACTTTAATATAACTAATGGATGAGAGTGCAACACTTGAGCATTTTTCGAGGCTGAGCTAGATAGAATACTATACCAGAAAAAAGAAAGAAATGTTATAGTCCAGATTGAAAAAAAAAACTATCACAATAAAAAAAACACAAGAATAAAAGGGCATGCAACGGAACTATAAGTACGAAGATATCTATTCACTCCCACGTTTTGACCAGAAATCGATGAAAAAAAGGAAAAATTTTCGTGCTTTTATTTTTTTGTTCCTTGTAAGTGAAGTATTGAGGTAAATACGATAGAGAGGTGTGGGCGCTTGGACAATCTCATTAGTCACAAAACCAAGAAAAATATATTTCCCCCCTTAAAGGGACTTTTTGAAACCCTTTTTCCTCCTTCTATGAAATATTCTGTCTGTGCTCAAGTGGACAACTGGATAACATTTACTAGTAAATTTTCAACCCGTTGGCTATTATGTCCGACACCAGGACCCCCATAAAAACTCGTTTCTTTAGATTTATGCATTGCAATTTTTTTCAATTTTTTTGTTTTTTATTTTAGTTTTATCAGACATCGTCTTTATTTTTTGTGCGCAGATACATGCTTGGATTTAATAAAAAAAAATACGAAACATTAAGGCAATAACAAATAAAAAGAGATATATACATATATATATATATATATACTTCTGATAAAATAATTGAGTTTTTATTCTATCATTCAAAGTTAATTTAGAAAATTACGAACCCTTTTACATTTTAGAATATTTCAATGCCAGTAAAGCATTTAACCACCCCAGGAGCTTACTAAATTCTTTATTGGTAGCTTTTGAATTTCAAATTTTTAAATAAATTAATATAAGTATTTAGCTTTTTAACTGTAATTTTTGTAATTCTTAAAGCAATTTTATTTATATTTTTTTTGACCAAAAATTTAAAATTCCCATTCCCAAGGGGAATAAATTCAGTGTTTTCTACGAAAAAATATTTGGTTAAAATTATTAAAATGAATTTTATTTGATCGGACATGTCGGTCTCTTGAGTTAATGTGTCTAAAATGTTTCATTTGATGTCCAAATGAGCAGAAATTCAATTACATATTGGTGTAAAGCTTTAAGATTTCATTATTTCTTTTAAATTGTCTATAGGACTATTTAGCAAACATACTGAAGCAAAACAGCTTAATTTAGTATGGCTTACAACGAAGTCAAAATGAGGAGTTTAATGTGGGGTTCGTTATTATAGTCGCTATATAAGCTCATTTCAGCGGATTTATAGAATTGTGTGATTTATTGACTATTGCCGTCAAATGTATGACCCTACTGAAATAATATATTTTAACAAAACTATTGCACATTTTTGGGACAAAATTATAATTTATTATTTATAATAATTTTATTATAAATATTAAAAATATGTTTCCACTCCATAGATTTTATATGGATTAAGGACAACTAGCAAAATTACATTGCTTTGAGTTGCGGTACTTTTATTATTTTAATAAGAATGAAAAAGTACGACTTTCATGTGTTTAATACTCAGTTTTTATGTAAAACAGTAATGGCAGATTTTTTCCTCTAAAACGATTAAAAAACAAATAAAAAGCATCGAATAAATCATAGATTTTAACAATTTTATGGAATTTTCTTTTTTTAATATAATTGGAAAAATAGCGCAACCGCTGAGTTAATTTTGTTTGCATATTTTTACTATGCACATACTAAAAGGATGAATTATTTGAAAAAACAGATCATTTGTTATTCAATCTTTTTATTATTCCGAAGGATATCTTACATTTTTAACTACAGTTCCCTTAAAGTGATTAAACAAATATTTAGTTAAATCCTATCTTACATTGAAAATTTCCAAACTATAAGCAAAAAAAACTCATTCTATAAAAAATATAGATAATTACATATAAACCATATTATGTCAAAAGAATGTTCAACTTGTAAAAAATCAAGTATGTACTTTAATACCAGGATATCATGCATATATGTATAAATATGACCAGATTAAAAACAATATCATCATTAAAGCTTAATATAACCTTTACAGTATCTTTTGCTATTCAGAATTTTCTACTTGTCATTAATTTATGAACGCTAAACACAAAAAGGCTTAATTTCAAACGAGAATTTTCTGCCTCAGATAGTGTCTACAAACATTCCAGTTACTTTTCTTTTTCTATGTAATAGTTAATGGTAGTACTTTTCATTCTCTTCTCTATTTTAGATTCACATCCAGGATTTCAAACATGAAGGGTAAAAGTATAACAAAAATATACACAGTGGCTTATATCGAGTATTCTTTGCCACCCACTTGACCATTGTCCAGCTGCTAATTTATCTGGATAATTGCCAAATGGGGAGTTTTATTACGGACTATGGTTTATCTCTCTAGGGTGATTCTAATGCCCTCCTTTAATTATATTTCATAAATTATTATTCTCCCTACGTTTTAGTATATCTAACTATAAGTCTGAGGTTGATTACGCTGCTATTTTGGGTATTCTGATGGGTGGTTTATTTCTGTCGTTTGCTCATTTTATACACCAAGTACCCTAAAATAGGACAACGTAATCAGAAAATTTGTCACATGTAGGAAAAGTAGAATGGTAGTTATCCTTTTGTTAGTTAAATTTAACAAAATGTTTAAGTATTTGTAACTAAATCAGTGAATTCCTTATAAGACTATGTTAAAAGGGGATTAAATAATTTCTGTATAGTTGAATTTTATTATTCAATAAACATTCCATTTTAATACATTTTGAGATTAGAAATTCTTTTCGCATGATTTTCTAATTAATGGTATTGTATAAATAGAGCAATCCAAAGTATTGGTCATAAATTAAAAACAATTTCATTTATTGCTATTTTTCTATTTCATATAAAACTAAAATGACAAATATAAATAAAAATAATGGATATGTTAAGAGTTTTTACATAAAATCAACTTTAATTAACAAATATGTCAAATTAATCATACCTTTTAGTAGAAAATATTCCCCTTCACTGTTTAATAAAATATTTTATTTAAGTTCTTATTTTTTTTAGTTATTTTTCGTATTATTCCTCTCTATTTTGTGCCTGAATTAACTTCCTGCTAATTTTTACAATACAAACTTACACTTTTTATTAACGCTTTAAAATAAAAAAATTAATGGGCGGATTTTGTCTCATAAATTCATGTACTATCTTTAATCAGGTAGTAATAAGTACAAATATTGAATATCAAAAGCAGAAAGAGCATAATTCATTACTAATTTAAAAAATTTTAATAAACTGAAGCTAAGCATAGTGACTTTAAATTTCGTTATAATGCCTGGGACTCACTAGCGCTTAGCGTGTGGTCACGACTTAGCACACTAAAAATGGAGAGTTTGTTTTATATACCAGTGGAGTGGAACATCAGTGGAGACTAATGGACTCATTAGCATTTAGCACTAAATTTTGTGCCGCTAAGCGCTAGTGAGTCCCAGGCATAAGATCATAACGATCATAATCGAAAAAACTTAGTTTTTATGTAAAACTTTTATTAAATTAAATATAATAAAAATATACTTACCATTAGACACGGCAATACGGTGTAGGTATATTTACAAAATGTTCCCTAAATGCTAAAAAAAAAAAAAATTCAAATAATGTAATTAAATTAAATTTTCTAATATAAATTACCTTATAAATTAATAATTCATTTTTATCCATTTTTTTATTATATAACTTCTTACATTATTACTTCTATAAAAATGGTTTGGTTAATTTCTCTTGGTTTATATACATATTTTTTATTACTACTTTACCTTTTATATCATAAATCATTAATCCTTTTTTTGATATATAATAAATACTTTTCTTTATTTATTATTTTATATTTATTTATAAACTTATTACTTAATTATTATTCCAACTTAGTTAGTTGAGACTAATTTTTCATTTGGTGATAAAGTCGTTATTTACCTTAGCCATAATATTATTAATATTATAAATAACTGCTAATTTTAAGCTAGTTTTAATTATTTTCTATTCAGTTGATATTATTTGCTTAGATTTTCAAAAAATGTGGAATACTGTAATTAATTGTATTCCTGACTGCAAACAAATAGGATAAAAGTATAACCTTATTTTTATTTAACCAATATTTTCCTTAATTTTATCATCTAATTTGTGCATTTTTTGTGTCTGCATTAAAACTGCTTCTATTTTATCCGGAAGTAAATGTTTTAAAGGTTCTAAAATTGTTTTTTGTTTAAAAAATAAAATTTCTTCATCATATAAAGTGGTTAAACTAATTCCTAAATAGCTACATAAATTTGATGGAGGAAATATTGCACTTAGACATTTTTGTATAAATGGAATAAAATCATATGCAAAGCATGAACAAAATTTAACAAAATTGTCACGTTCACTTCCTGTAAATGCTTGTTGTTCTCTTTTATAAAATATAAGTATATTTTTTGAAACATTTTCCAATGATGTTTGCATAATTTCCATTACACCTGGTACTAATGATATTGGCGCACATAAAATTAATTCATTCATAGCAGTTAAATATCCATTACATAAGGTTGCAAGTGGAGGATAATCAAGTAATGTTTCTGGCGGTGAATATGATTCTTGATCTTCAATTTCTACTTTTTTTCGATTTAATCCAGTATTTACTTTATTTATTAGTGTATATTTTTCTAAATCACTTTCAAACTGATTATTTGTTTCTATTATTTTATTTTTAAAATTATTTTGAATAATTTTAGTGAATATTGGTGCCATTTGAGCACGAAAATCAGCACCAACACGACTAAATGATAAACCGAAGTACATACAATGTCCAAGTAGTGTATCCATTGAATTTACACCCATTTTTAAATCTCTTTCTAATGTTGTTAAAAATTCTTGAATCTAAAAAGGAAATTATTAAATCTATTTATATTTTTGAATATTTATTTAGATACCTTCAAATGAAGCCACGAGTATAATAACTTTCCATCAGAGCATACAAATGTATCCGACTTAGTAGATATACTTTCATCGGAAAAAATTGCCTTATACTGTGTTATTATATTGAATAAATGAATTCTGGTTAATTCAATTGTTTTCATTAAATGTTGTTGAGCTAAAATAAAATAATAATGGAAATTATAAAATTAATAAACAATTTAAAGAGTTTATTGCTTTGAAAAATGAAGAAAATAAATTCAAAACTAATTAAATTAAAACAATCAAGCCGTTTATATTTTTGAATGTAGTAATTCCATAACGAGAATGCTAAACAACACGGAAATATTTTCACTAAATAAATTTAAACTAAATTTAAATTTTTATTAGTTCAATGCTTCCCCGATTTAGTTCACTATTGATTAAATTAATGAACATTATTAAAAATACTGAAATTCTAATTAAATTTATAATCTTCAAAAGTAAAAGATTGGCAAAAATCCTTTTACTCACGTTCATCATTTGGAATTGACTGTAATACACTTGTTAACCAAGTATTCCTTGCTTGCAAAAATTTCAATTTAATCTCCTCTGGACCAAACGCTTGCATTCTCTTTAGATATCCAACAATTTGAAGACATTTTGGAAGTTGCAAATCACTTTTAAGTTGAGCAAGTAATTGCAAAAGGAGCATATACCATAAAGATTCTACAGAGGTAACTATACTCTATCAAAAAACAAAAATAAATTAATATTTATTAATTTTAAAAAGAAGTTTTTATTAACTGTATACATTTAAAATTTGGATGTCATTATGTTTTTGTCCTAATTTCTGCACATATGAGGCTATTTCTAAAGCTTCTTCATACATTCCATCACGTATACATGTTTTCATCAATTCGGGTAGTTCTAGTATTTCTAAAAGTTCTTCATTTCGTTTCAATGTAATTGAATTCAATCTTTTCTTTATACTAATTTCTTTCGCTGTTTCTTGGAATTGATTATATTTATCAATGAAATTTGGAAGAGTTTTTATCAGAGATTCTACATGATTTTCTGCATTTGTAAATTCAAGAAATATAGAACGAGAGGATTCTGATGTTTCAATAAATGTTTTATAATTTGATATTGCCAATTCTTGTGTTTGCTCTGTTATTGATTTATTTTCTTCTTCCAATCTGTTTTGTTCTTTTTTCAAATCATCTACTTTATAATTGCCTAGTTTTTCGAGATACGTATCTAACTCAGTGTTGTTTTTGATATATTCTATAAAGGAAATATGAATTACAAAAAAATCATTAGGTCTAAAACAAATTGTCAACCTGGCACTCCATTAGGAAACAAAAATTTAAGAAGTTTATCATTGTTTTTTTCCATAATTTCAAAAATTATCAAAATCAAAAATATTAGTTCGGGCGGCAAAACTTACGTCACTTAATTATGACATTTTTTTCAGTGTCTCTCAAAAATTATAGTATGAAGTTGTACTCAATTCTACTTCTTTTTTTTTGGATGTGTATCACAAATCTAGCAAGTTACTAAAACTACTAAAACTGCTAATTTAAGTAATTTAATTTGTTTATTTTTGGAATAATTACATTAATTTGTGATTGAAATTAGCTCACTTCACATATCCTAAGTTAATCCGAGTGTTTTGTTCAAAAATAAATTTTTTGCTAGAGTATCCAAACGTCCACAAAAAAATGAAAGAAAATAATTTTTTGAAGTAATTCATCATAAAACAAATAACTTTCTACGTTGCCAGGTCTCGTTTGGAGTTTACAAAAAGTATACTTTGGAAAGTCAACTAGCTAGCTCTCCGGCAAAATTCGCAATTCGTTATCACTGATTTCGTAGGTTTGCAGAAGAACTGTTTAGAGAACGATGTATCTATTGCAACGCATAGACAATAATAGAAATAATATATCCGCCTCAATTTGCCATAATTATTAAAGTAGTTAAGTTTGTATTTAGCTTATAAAAACGTGATTACTTAATTATTTTTATCAACCAATTTAAAGTAAAACACATTTTAGAAAGGGTTTGTTTTTTTAAATAAAATTGATAACTTACGCACTGAAAATTGCATTGAGTTAATTTAAACAATCCAGATAAAACATCGAGTTCCAAAAGACCCAAATAACAAAGCAATTTTACTATCTACCTATCAACTTTAAAAACGAAATAATAGTTTTTCACTTTCCTAAAAGTTCGTATAATAATCGATGGCTTGCTATAGGAACAGAAGTTATAGAATCGGCCTGTTACTTCCCTAAAATTAATTTTGTAGTAATTTGAAAAATTCGCATATACTTTCTTTGTACTTATTTGAAATTTTCTGTGCTTAATTAATGCTTATACATCGAATAACACAGAAAAATTGAATGCTTCTTAATGCAATTTCCAACCACACCCTCAGGCAGGAACCTGCCCTCATGCCCTCAGGAATAAAAATAAAATAGTTCTTTCTGTGTGTACATCACAGTAATTTCAAAGAGGCTTAATTACTTAATTTTATTATGTTTATAAATTCCTATTCAAATTAATTGTCATTCAACAACATATATAAAATTTCTACCTACATTAAACGAATTTTCACTAGTTTTATTAAAAATTTCTTCTTTAATTGCATCAACAATTAGAACACCTTCATCCATTTTAACTTTACCCGTTTTATAATCATTAAAATTTGGTAATTTTCTTGGACCAAGTAAAGGATCTTCATATCTCCAAACACTAAGTGCTGTTATGTCTAAAATTTCGTTTCAATAAATTTTGTAACTGTGATGGGTTTTAAATATATGAATTTTACCTTTGAGACCAATTATTTTTGCAATTTTTTCATAAAATTGTTTAACAGTATCACCATCAGATATAATAGTATTAACAGTAAACAGACTAGATCTTGGTGTTGGATTTTGTAGACTAACACTTACATATGGTAACATGGTATAAATAATAAATGGAGCTCCTGACCTTACTTCCTCTTTAGTCTTCTCTGGGGCAGTCGGATCATCTGTGTATTTGACTTGTAGATCTTCTAACTATTAATAAAGCCAAGAATTATAAGTAAGTTTGACAAATTTTAAATATTACTCACATCTAAAGTATTTTTTAAATAATCTAAATTATTTAATAAAACTTCTCGTTCATCAAAATCTAATGTTATGGCCATAGCTTGTTCACCTTTGCCATTGGGAGCTTCAACTTTTTCCCTAATCATTTGTGCGAATGGCATAATACGTTTTATATACTTTTTTAGATCATCTTTTGAACTTAAAATTGATGCAATTGTCTTATTATCTGGTAAGCAATTATTTTTTTTATAAAGTTCACGCATTTCATTTAGCACACTACATTGCCATGGTGGAAAAGTTTTTGCTACCCATATAATTGCACTTGTTGGACGTGTTGTTTGATCTATATGTTTTTCACGACCACCTTTTCCTTTAGCTTGTAATGTATTTTTAAGATTTAAGCGAAACGCATGAGCAGCTTCCATTAAATATTCGGAGCGTTGGATATCAGTCTCATTTATATCACCTATTTTTGGCCAAATAGCATAGAGTATACTTTTTTGATTTCCTATTAATTGCCAAACATGTTCCGAAACATGTGGACATATTGGAGCAATTAAAAGTGCTTGCCGTCGTATAAATTCAAGAACTAAATCAACATGCATTCCTCCTGCCCCACACAATTCTCTATACCTATCACGAGCTAATTGAAATTCAAAGAAACCAGAACGAAGTGCTTCTTTAAATAACATTTTTTTATAATACTCATCAGTTTGTTTAGTTTTTAAATACATTTCACTAATAAAGACTTTATCATTGAATGTATTTGGTGGTCCTTTACGTAGAAGCATTTTTGATGCCATCATTTCCTTTACCCATTCAATAAAAGTATATAATCTTAAAATTCCTGCATCAGCTGTATTTTCTACAAAGTTTGCGTCTTCTACACTATCACCGGCATCAGCTAAACATAATCTCATTCCATCAGCGCTAAACTTTTTTATAGCATCATGTAGTGTTAAAAAATTTCCTTCTGATTTCGACATTTTCGCCGAATTTAACAATAAATGGCCATTTGCACGAATTCCCTTTGGCCATTTTGATGAATCATTTGGCCATATAGCACAATGATTGTATAGATAAAATGTTAAATGATTTTGTATTAAATCTTTCCCTGATACACGCAGATCAACTGGATACCAATATTCAAATTCACGGCGCAATAGTTCAAGATGTTCCTTTTTAATTTTTGTACTCTTAGGAAGCGGGGATTCTTTAAAGAAAATGTAGTCCCACACCTCAAGAGTCATATCCTTGAATAAGAAAATATTTCATAAGTTTTCAAATTTATGGAATTATTAAAAAAAAAATTTAAAAGATATCAAAATGAGTTAAACAATTAAAATAAGCAATTTTTTAAAGAAAAGTTTCAAAAATAGGTATAATTATAATTAAAATATTAACCTGTGGTTTAATTCCAAGTGGGCTAGCTTTTTCTCCTTTAAATGAACCATTTTGCAATAAGTGAGCAATAGTATAATACGCCATGTAAATTGTAGAATCTGAAAGTGATTCAATTAGCCATTGCTCATCCCAGGGTAATTTTGTTCCCAATCCGTAAGTTCTGGAACATGCATACTCATGTAGCCAATTTAAGCAAGCTTCAAAATTTTTCCTAACTTCTGTATGATATAATTCCATTGATCCTAACATATTAAATGTTTGATTCTGCCATTTGGGCTCTCCATAATTAAGATACCATTGATTGCATAAGGCAACTACACAAATATCTCCAGAACGAGAAATTATTGTTTTTTCAGGCTCATAATAAATTTCAGCGTTATTTTGTGATATTAGTTTTTTTTGTACATCTTTTTTCACATCTTGAACTTTTTTTCCAGAATATTCGCCAACTAAAAGTACACCATCATAGAAGCCTTTCAAATAAACTAATTCTTTAGCCTCAGCCAACTTATCTTTATCATTTTGACTTTGAATTTTTAATTTCTCATAAGCTGCTACCGCACTTAAATTTCCTAAACTTGGAACATCGATGATTGGTATTGGATTATATGGTAAAACCATTTCATCTTTAATACCATATTTTTCCCTAAAAGCTTCTTTTTTTTGTAAATCCAATAATGCTGCATAATCATCTGGCGAATCTGATGGAACTGATGTTACAATGCCAGTACCCTTGTCTTCACGTATTGAAAGCATAGGTAATGTATATATGATTTTGTGTGTTGTAAGAGGTGCTGATAGTGCACACCCCATTAGCTGCAGACCTGTTGCTTCGATAATGATATCAACTTTGCCTTCGTGTTTGGTAAAGCCTTGATAGGACATATTACGTGCTGCCCTTTCTGTACAAACCCATATTTCATTCTTTCTTGATGTCCTGAAAGCTATGTATTTAATATCAGGATGAAGCCAGCAATTTGTCTGGCCATACATAGTTTCAGGACGTAAAGTTGCTGCTACTAGAAAGATGGGTTCCTGGATTGTACTGTAATAGATTACTAAATATAAGTGATTACATAATGAAATAATATGAAATTACTTAAAAACAATTGGAACTGAAATAAGCTTCATTTTTACTAATGTATACTCCTGTGGACCTACACCTTCACCGGAAGAGCGATCATGATCCATGCAAGGTTGACCATCTTTTGGGGAAAATATAGTATATCTCTTACCATACATAACTTTTCCTCTTTTTTTCAAATGAGTAAATTGCCATCGAATAAAAGAATCATAAAATGGATTGACGTCTGTTGTTATAAAAGTTCTACGCCAATCAATCTAATGATAAAAATATTAACAAACAAATTATTACTTGTAATTTAACATTTTTTTGGTAACAAAATTTTTATCTTTGAATAAAAACTTACATGAAGCCCTATACGTTTTAAATCCGAAACTGCAAGTGGAGGAAAATATTCTAACCAATGGTTTTCATTAGCAAAATGTTTTATTTCATCATCTTTAAGACCTAAACTCTGCATGATTTGCCATTGATATTTAGCTGTACCTGTCTTAGCAACGGCTTTACTTTTTTTTCCTTTACTTTTATCTTTTGGTGGAGAGCCTAATTCTGGAATTTTCACAGCCAAAGTTTCACTATCAGATGGAAAGACAGGTGGATATCCAAATGATTCTATTTCACGTTTTAATTTATCAGCACAGGCTTTAATTGGCATACCAGTACAATGAAAGCCAAATGGAAACAAACATTTTCGACCTTTTAAACGTTGATATCGTACAGCAAACTAGACTTTAATAATTAATATAAATTGTAGAATAATTTCGATTAAATAATAAACCTCTGCTTTTGATAACGAAAACGTATGACCTAAGTGAAGTCTTCCATTCATATAAGGATATGGAAATGTTACTAAAAATTTATCGTTATCATTTTCTCTTGGAGTTGATGGAGCATCAATTTCATAAATTTTTTCAGCTTCCCATTTTGCTTGTACCTCTACTTCAATTTTTTGTAAATATTCAACTTTAAATGTGCCCTTCCTTTCCACAGTTACCTAAATAATAAATGTATTTTAGTATTTTTTGAAACTGATAATTTTTCTATAAGCTAACCTGAAATTTTAATATATCTAAATCAAAAATATGTTTATTATAATCATTTTAGTGAAAGATAACACAAAATGAAATTAATTTAAATTTCGTAATTATTTTCCAAATGAAAATTATTACATATTATAAATTTTGTATTTCCACCAGAAGTAAAAGGTAAATATTTTAATTTTTGGCTGATTTCTTTCAAGTAAATTCTGATGAAATTTTTGTGAAAAGGGCAAAACATCTTACGTACGATTTTTTTTTGTGGTTAGATCTTTTAAATCTTTGAAACTGGATATATCAAAATTCAAGTAGTTATTCTTCAAAACATTTGTTTTCCTACTGAACTTAATATAATGTTGAGACAAAGGAATTTTTCATTAATAAAATGTATCACAAAAATATTAAATACACAAATATGTACATTAAATACATTTTTAAAACTTACCATATTCTTTGATTTGTAATCAAAATTTTTTTAGTGCTATAGAAATAAATTATTGAAAAAAAAAATACCAACAGCAACGTGGAAACTCTTGGAAGTCAAATTTTGATCTTCTTCTTCTTTCCGACGAACAGTTCTTCTTCGCTTGTCTGTAAAAGGTAATAAATATTATATTTTTACATTTACATTTGCATATCTATATAAATCTTTAATGGACATCTGCCACTGTTAATAAAAAAAATATACTATGATATCCTTTATAGTTGAAAAAATCGGAGTGGCCATGTGGAGTATTTTCAATATGTAGTAATTTCTTTCGCACTACTTACCGCGAACCGACTTCATTGTGCTTGGGCCTTTAAGGTTTTAACTATATATAAACATATATGACTATTAAATTTGTAATTTTCTAAGGAGGCTCTATCCCAATAATTCAACTTGTTTACAAACGTCACTGAATGTTTAGCTGAGGTTAAGTTCTGATTGATTTTATTTTTTGCTGCAATATCAAGATACCAAAATAAGATTACAAAATGTCTTATATGCTATCTCATCTCCACAATGGATGGCAAGTAGACCAAGCTATTTTATCTGAAGAAGATCGTGTCGTGGTAAGTTGAAGTTAACTAAAAATATTTGAATTATTCAAGACCTTGGTGATTATGAAGTAGTACATAAATCCAAAAGTACAGAAAAACGTTAAATAATCTGATAGTGACATCGTGGAATTAAAGTGGACACCATACAGATACCAATGCGTTTAATATTACATACACGAAGTTACAAAAGCTCCTAAACTGAATTCCTTCAAGCATACTGCCTTTAATCGAACTTAACGAGTTATTTTACCTAGGGTAATGTGCTGTTAGGCTAAATCCTAAAACTGGTAACCGTATGGCTTACGTGATATGACAGACAGGAAATCCTAATCTAATTACAGTGGAAAAAAGCTTGAAGTTAATTTCATAAAGTTCAGAAAATTTCAACACTATTTTTGAAATCAATTTAAAGAGCGTTTCCAATAACTACAAAAAGGGTACTACGGAAGGATACGGGTGTAAAAATTTTTCTCCGATTAATTTGAAAACATTTTGGTTAGCAATAGAAATTTTAACGAATAATCATTAGTATCCCTGCATTTACGAATTTATAAAATTACAATTATTTATATAATATTAAATGTTAATACATTTCTATATTTTAAGGTTATAAGATTTGGGCATGATTGGGATCCCGCTTGTATGAAAGTGGATGAAGTACTTTACAGTATCGCTGAGAAAGTTAAAAATTTTGCAGTTTTTTATCTTGTTGATATAACAGAGGTACCAGATTTTAATAAAATGTATGAATTATATGATCCATGTACTGTAATGTTCTTTTTTCGTAATAAACACATTATGATTGATTTGGGTACCGGAAATAATAATAAAATTAATTGGCCACTTGAAGATAAACAAGAAATGATTGATATTGTTGAAACAGTTTATAGAGGCGCTAGAAAAGGCCGAGGTTTGGTAGTATCACCGAAAGATTATTCCACTAAATATAGATATTAAGTTATTTATAAATATAGTTAACTAATTATAAAAATATTCGTAAAAAAATTTAAATTTAAATGAATTTAGTTTAATTTTTTATAATAAAAATAAATCATAATTTAATGGATATCATTTAGATTTACCTGTTTAAGTCGTTTCAATAAATATTTGTAAAGTGATATTAATTTTTTTTTATTAGAAAGGACCGCTTTGAAGATTTATAGAGTTTTAAGAAAAATCTGTTAGGAAATCCAATTAGTTATATTCAATAAAAATATTTCTATCTGTATTTTAAGTAGTTGTATTCACGAAGTTAGATTTATAAAATTTTTCACAATATATATAAACCCTCGTACTTATATGCTGGGTACTAATATATTATTGGATTATACCAAATTAAAACTTCTTTAAAAAATATGATTAGAGGTATTTCGTTAATATTCGTGGGGCATTTCTAAATTTTAGTAGCTAAAAATCTTCCTTACACAAAAATTAGTTACTTAGTTATGTTTTGAAAATTTTAAATAATTTTCTTGTAGGTGAATTTCTTTTTAAGCTTACAAATTTTCATTTATATATTATTCACCGAAATCTTTAGTAAAGTTGTTAATATATTATTTTTATAGTTTAGACTTAATTTTTATATTTAAGGATAACACAAAATGCAAACAATTTTGGCTTAGCATAAGAATCTAATATATGGTTAGATCTTAAAAATTACAAAAATATGAGAGCTAATCAGAACTTGTTAGCCGTAAGTGATTATCGCAAATACTTTATTATTTATTTTCTAAGCAAAGGCACATAAATTTGAAATTTTTACCTCAAATATTGCTCAGAATTTCAAATGGAAATTTTTATTGTTCCTAAAAGTTTATTATAAAAAAATAAGAAGAGTAAGTCAAGTTTCAAGGGAACTAATTCATATTAAGGTAAATTAATTGGTTTTAATTAACAAAGTGTTGCTTTTAATTTTCTTAGAATCCTGTAAACTGTAATTTATTTATTTAATTATTATCCATAATTTTAGTTTGCTGTTGATTTAAATATTTTTAATTTTAAAAATTTGGGCGAAAGTAGAGTAACCAAGACTTTAAATTATAGTTGAAGTAATTAAGGTATATTTAAATTGAAAATTTATAAATAAGTTTATAATAAAATTTAACTTTCAAAAAGCTATGTGATTATTTAAAAATGTATAAAATATTGTAACGGAATGAAAGAAAGTGAAAAACTCCTCAACCAACCTTGGTATATTTGGTGCATCTCTTATTTACGCAAACGCATAGTTCAAACACTCGTTTGGATATATTTTTGAAAAATAAAATAAAATTTTATTTAAACATTTAAAATTCCTATAAATTGTTTTACAACTCAAATTGCATATAACAAATTCAAAAAGCATAAAAAAATATCTAAGCTTTAAATATATATTTTCATTTTGATGTTCTCATAGAGAAACAAAATTTTCTTTCTCATTTACTTACAAAAAGGGGCAATATTCGGATAGAAAGGCCTAACACCCATGTAATTGAAATGAAAGTCACCAGTCTACAAGGAGTATTCATACTGAATACATTGTATATTTTTGTTGGGAGAACAATTTCCATTTACCGCCCCTGTGAAAATGTAAATTAATTCTTATTCATTTTTCATCATATTAAAAAAAACAAGGTGTTTTTTTTTTCTGTGTAGTTGAAAATTTTCTGTGTTTGTGTATTTTTCATTTTGTGTAATTCTTTTATAATTGAAAGATTTCAAGGTGATTAAAAAGGAAATAGTTTTCAATGCAACAGGATTTTGTGGGGACAAACAAGCTGCATTTTACAGCTACAGGTATGAATAAGTGTTCAGTGGATCTACTGCTGCCTTGGAATGTGTTCCAATAGGATTCAGTGTTGTGCTAGTTTATTTTTTTTTGTTTCCGTTGCTTAAAGGGAAATATATTTTTTAGTGTTGATAGTTCAATTTAGAAATAATTTAATGAAAACTTTTCTAATATTTTATGAAATTTAAATATTTATTCTAGCGCGTGGTACTATTTTTTATTTACTTAATAACCTAGTTTTATTTTTGCAATCCTATCTCTTTATATTAATCATTTGATAACAACAAGTGTATTTAATTATATATAAGAAAGCAATATTGGATTTTATAAAACATATAAATATATGTATATGTACATGGTAAAAAGTTTGAGTCATAGCCTGGATTTGAAAAGGAAATATTAATAAATGTTCTACAAAGTAAGGTAAATAAAGTTTTGTAGATAAAAGAATTTTTAAAGCTTTATATAACCCCAACAATTGAGCTTAATGTGTTTAAACTTTATCTTTACAACTTTTACTATATTAACTAGATAAAAGGGAATTTTTAAGGATCATAAGTTCACGTCTGCGTCAAATAAAACTAAAATTCAACTTACACAATTATTTTAAGTCTTTATGAAATCTCCTCGGTAAATGGGAAGAGTTATAAATCAAAGTATATTTGTGATTTTTTAGCCAAAAATATTTAGTTTTCAGCATTCTTTTAAATATGGATAAAGTTTTACAAAATAAAAAAAATAAAACTAATTTAGAAATACTTCACTGCTTCCTATTTAAATTAAATCTTTCCAAAAATCAAATTTTTTAACTAGATATTCTTTTACTTTTAGTAAGGCTTTAAAAATTAAAGAAAATTCCTTTTATAGCCTACTTTGAAAAAATCGGAAATAATATAATTTTATTGTGATTGAATTAAAATAAAAAGAATAAAACATGATATGATGATTAATGTTATTTTCTATTACTAAAATAATAGGAAACAATTTTATTACTAAATTCAAATCTTTAACACAAAATCAAGTGTGATTTATCATCCCAATGGAACTAAAAGATTGTTAAATTAAATAAGAATCCTCTAGAGAATAGATAACTTTGAGTGCTGACTTTGAATATCAAAAAATAAAAACTTTTAGGGCATAATTCTAAACTTTTGTGATTTCTTTAAGAGAAAAGTTTTCCCAAAGGTAGACATTTTTTTTTTTAAAGTAGTCTCTGGCTATTATAGAAAATTTGAATCACGATATCACCGGCATTGGTAACTAGTTAGAAAGTATTATTTGTTTTTTTGGACAAACTTAAAACAACTAAAAATAAAATGTACATATATGACAAGTACATTTTTCATTTTTAATTATTTTGAGAGTTATATTTTATTTTTTCTTAAATTGCTCAATAATTTTGACCCCAATTATTTAATTTTATCCAGTACAACAAAAGGCGTAAACCCTTAACTTTATTTAGAATTTGTCTTTATATAACATTTTAAGCTTTTAATATATAACATTGTTGACCTTCTATGAACTCGATACTATGCAAAATTAGTTTGGATCATTTAAAGCTTTTAATGTCTAAGATTTTTAAAATTAAAAAAAATTCCGAAAGAAAAGTCTTCTTGTTTAGGGAAGTAAGATATCTCTCGATTGGTATGTGGTAAATGGAAGTTGGCACCATGTGGCGGAAAACTACCTTGTAGCGTAAGATCATTTGGAAAATCGAATGCATGATAAACAGTTCAAAATGCTAACGTCATCCAACTGAGCTACTATGCAAATATCAAATTATTCCTTTACTTTTTTTTGATTAGAAACTTAAATCAATGAAGTTTAAAAAATACATATTTCCAAATATATTATGACCCAAGAAGAAACAATAAGAATAGAAAGTAGAAAAAATTTATCAATAAAAAAACTTTCTTAAATTGGGATTTCTGTCATTTTAAATTTTTTAAACTCATTTTTGCTCTCATGCTCTTAATGGCTTAAATTATTTTAATTTACGTAGCTAATGTACGGAAAAAGTTAGCTCAAAGCTTACATAATTTGTTTCCAATTTTAAGAAACTACCTGAGTGTCAGGTAGAAAAAGTTTTTTATTTTTTCATACATGAATTTCTTTAAAAGAACTGAAGGTGATATATAGTAGTTCCCATATATATATAATAAAATATAATTTACTTTCTACCTTTCTTCCACTTTATCCTATATTCAAGTGACACCCTGTATATTCCTCTATAATTCAAGAAGCTTAATTAGAATACAGGAGCGTAGATTTTCTTACATAAAATAGCTATTTAACAAATCTTATTTTATTCAATAAATATTGAATTGATAGATTTACGAAAAAATAATTTAATTTATAAATCTTTATGCATTGGAAATTCAGTTATGATATAACAACTTAATTTTCACAGCTTGCATAATTAAAGCAATAAACACTTATTTTAAGAAAAAGTAAATTTGCATAAATAAGAAAAGAAAAAATTATTAATATATCCTCTTAAAGTATTATTCAGAAAACTTTTTCTTTAAAGCTTACACAAAATTTCTATCATAAATTATGTACTAACAAAATATTTTCTTTTTAGTCACTCAAAGGATTAAGTAACCCTATAGAAAATGTTTTTACGCTATATGAACTTTGTTAGACTAAACTAACGGGGTTAACCTAGAAGGATTTTACAAATATATATATCATTACTATTCTGTATTCATATAGAAATATTATTTTTACTCGCCTGCATATAAGCTATATCCTCACTAACCCCATTTTTACAATAACTTGTATGATTCTTGGAAAATTAAGGTTTCATCTTACAAATGTTTTCTGCTAATTGTGGTACATATATCTCAAAGTTTTGACGGTAAATCCAGTCAACTGTATCCATGTTGTATATTGCTTTAGGGCAATTAATTTAAATCAATGTTTAGCTTTGAATGATGGTAATATCTATATATATATATATATTTTTGGAATATTTATTCGAGATATTCATTTTATATATTTTATAAAATTTAAGGGTAAGTGCCTTTATTCATTGAGCAAAAAGATTCTGTTTTGGATACTCGTTGAAATTTCTACTTGTCACTATGATTTATTAGATTCTTCATTTTTTGGGTTCAATTTTGTGCTTATAATACTTGAGTTAACGGTATCAAAGTTATAGGTATGTATCTACATATAAATTGCGCAACTGTGTAAAAAAAATTCCTGATATTGGCTCTTGATGTATATATCCTTTTTCGCATATGGGTTCTTTCAGTTAAGGATAGATATTTCACACACAGCAATCGATTTTTTGGTGATATTTTAATTTATTGGCTACTAGCTATAAGCTTTTTGCTTCACTTGGCAACTTTTTAATACGAATAAATACGTTCAATCAATTGAAAATATATTTTTAATAACTTCTTATTGAGCTTTGGTTTTTTTTTTGTCCAGTAAATATTATTGAAAATAGTTTGGAGCTATTTTTGTAAAATAAATTAAATTATTACACTTACAACTTTGACTATGGCAGGGTGATGTCAAAGAGAGTAAAGCATCTTCTCACTCGACAAGTAACTTGCAAAGAAGGGTTGGAAATTGGTCTGAGAGAGATCCTAGCTCTGGGAAGGGACCTAGGTATTAGGTTTCCATAATAACATGTCTGGCGGGGAGCACAATAGATCAAGACTGGTCGCGGTGCATTTTCTCCCCCTTAATTTTACTTACTTACTTACACTTACAAGATTTTTTTTCTTTATGTAAAAGCTAATTACTTGATAACATCTATTCTGAGAATTGCGGTTATTTAAGTCTGGCTAAAAATAATTATTCTTATATTTAAAAAAAAATTTAATAGAAAAGTAAGGGAATAATACGACCAAATTAAATAGTCAATCAATTGAGTCAAGAGCAAACGAGAGCACTACTTTTTGGGATGATTGTGGTATTCTTGAAAAATAATAAAACTATTAACAGTAGGTATTACACTCCATCAATAGATTTAAGGAAGATATCGGAAAAAAATCACCCTACATGAAGAAGTTATATTGTGCATTTCTCAAATAAGTTTCACAGTGACACAAATCGTTGATTGCATTCTGATCTAGCTGAAAGAAAAAAGTCATCCGTGAAACTGAAGTCCAACAATAAATCATTCTAAACAGTCGGTAAAAATGTTAAATACTAAAAATCGAAATAATTTTGTATACTAATACAAAAAAAGTGCAAGATGAAAATTAACTTTTAATAACATCAGACATTTCCTCCAATAACGAAATGTTATTCAGCGCACTAGATGAGCAATCATCAGTCCAACATGGTCTATTTAAGGCATAGTACTTCTAGCATAGAATTTGTCGACTATGTCGACGAATGTGAAAGTAAAATTAGTACCGCAATTGATATAATTCTCTCGATTATTATAGAACCTAACGATAAATTTGTCTAATTAAAATCAATCCTAAGCATAAAAGAAAAAACTTAGCTTTGAATATTTAATTTCAAACCTGGTTTTAATTCTAAGAACAAATACTAATAATATGAAATTGAAAATAAATTGATCAGAAACTAAAAAATTAATTAGGCTTTTAAGTACCTATTGGGCCACTTTTATCCCTAATATAGCTAATCCTAAAAGCTTTTAGAATTTTTTTTTCATCTATTCAAATAACAATTTAGACAAAAATTCAGCTAGTGAAAGGATCCCTTCAACCTTTAACAAATTATTTTATAATTGAGATATTAGCTGACCCTTTTTTTTCTTCTCTTGAATTTTGTTTTATTCTTTTTCATCAAAATTCTATTCAGAATTTTATCGAAGAACATTAGGCATTCAATATTTTATAAAACTTAAGATTGTTGTCTCTCTTATTACAATGAATCCCATATAAAAACTGGTCAAAATGTGTGCTCTGAATAAAAAATTTTAGATTAAAAGGTATAAAATGAAAGCTCCAGTAGAAAGTTTTGTAGAAAAATTATCTTATTCATATTCGGTAGGATAGTGCTTGGAAAAATATGATTATTTTTTTAGCTTCTTTTAATAAGGATCTATATATTCATACATATGAAAATAAGTATTAAAGGATATAAATTTAAATAAATACTTCGTACATAGTTAACAAAAATTTAGAAATATTTATAAGTCAATTTATTCATGGAAATTACATTCATATAAATCTTAAATTCCAACAATCTATATAAAGCAATGATACATAAAATACAAAGGTATTTGCATATATATTAAATACTTCGTCTATTTCACTATTTATTTACAGAATTTTCTTTTGTTTTTTTTAAGCAGCTATACCTTTTAATATTTAAATACCGTAAAATTGCCCTTTCAAATTTTTAGTAAAATAATTGTTTCTTTTCATTTTCTTTTACAAAAATACAAAGCTTATGGCATAATATTCAGTCCTTTTCTTTCTCTCTAGCAACTAAGAAGTTCTAAAAAGTCTTTTAAGACACAACAAAAATTTTATGCTATGTAATTTCTTGTACTATACAAAAATATATTTCTTTTTCAAAGAATATAGGTGAAATCTACTTAGTAATAGTGTGGAATTTTTGTTATATTCCTTTAGCAATACATTTTCGACTTATGATTATGAAAATATAAAAGTAATCAATCAAAAAATTCATCAAAATTGTAATGTAATAATAAAAGATATTAAGATATAAGATATTATGTATTTTGAAGTATTCAATAATCAATAAGTAAAATAAATTTGCACTAGACTTTTGAAAAGAACAAAAATGACTTTTATTTATCTTACATGCATAGCAAAACAATAAGATCGAACGTTTCAATCATGTTATATAAACAGAAAGTTTCGATCAAAAATTATTTATTTTACCAAAAATGAACCAAAGAAAACTTTGTCATAGCGCCCTTGTAAATCCATTAAAACAAAAATACTCAACATGCTTGAAAAGGAATGAGTGATTAGAAACGGAAGCAATGAAATTTAATCTGTTCATTAAAATTTTGAGGTAGAAATATTAATATATTCACAGGATAGGGTTCTTGAAAAGAATTAAAAAAATTTATTATTAATGATGTTTAGTATAACTTACAAATCTATGTGTGTATATTTATACTTTCAGAAAATGTTTAGTTATCATACATAAACATCCAATATATAATAATTAAAGCAAATATAAATAAAAATATCCGAACATATTTTATCTAATATTCCTGATATATTCAGAACAAAATTTTCTAAATCTATAAATTTAAAAATCTGATATTTTCCGTAAAAATTAAGTTTATAAATAATATTGATACTATGGAACCTATAATTTTATATAATTTTGTATAGGATAGAAATAATTGAATTTTGTTTATTACATTTTCTCAAATGATGAATATATTATAATGACTTTAAACACGGTTATGGATACATTAATACAACCCACAGAGGCGGATTTATCATTTTGCCGCTCTAGGCTAATAACTTCATGCTTCCCCCACCTCCCAAATACACACAAATAAATTGTTTGGAAAAATTAACATTTAAAAAAAAAGGAAGGAAGTAACGAGAAAGATAAAGTTTAAAATAGTAAAAAGCTCTTTTATTCATTACTCGTTTTTTTAATTTTCCTTCTACATTTATTTTTTCCAAACTTTTCAATCAAATCATTAAAATCGATCGACTCTATAATTTTATTTTCAATGTGCAGTAGCGATAATACATTTAATCTATCTTGGCTCATAGTGGTTCTTAAATAATTTTCTATGCTTTTTAACGTTGAAAATGATCGTTCTCCAGGGCAATTTGTAACGGCAGTACTCACACATATTCGAAGTGCTATCTCAATATTTGGATAAATTGATTACAAATTGTTTTTTCTCATCTATTTTAATAAATAACTTGGCGTCTTTTCTTCATTGGATTGCGTTTCGGACTATTATTATGTTTTGTATCAATAGCTATATTCTTGAAATGAATACACTCTTTTATCAAATTCATTTCTAAATCTTCAGGATATAAATCTATTAAAAATTCAGCTTTTTTTTCAATTTCATTGGAATTAAGATTTTTAATATTCATTTTTAATTCAATAGACAAACTATATAAGATAACATAATACACGTTCACTCGAAAATTTTCTTTTGCATCAAACGTATATTCCAGTGTTGAAGATTCGTCAGCTTGTTTTTAGAAAATTGTAGAGCTTGTTTTTCAAAGTTATCGAAACTTTCTTCATTTCTAATTCATTTAATAAGCTTGATTAAGCTATCATATAATTTCACAACTAAAATAATGTCTATATTTTTACTTTGAAGGTGTTAACGAACAGCATTAATCCTGTGTAGTAAAAATTCCCAAAAAACTGTCATAAAAGCATTTTCTAAGCGCTTTAATTTTGTTTTTATTCCTGTTGCTTGGCATTTTACTAATGGCTTTTGAAATTCATCAAATTTAATTATTTCTAAAGCATCATAGAATTGAAGTAAGCTTTTACAAGAATCGTGACGACTGACCATATCGTTTCAGAAAATAATTTTATAGTACTCTTTTTGACCATGCAGTATTTATCTTCTTCTTGTTTTTTGTATAAATCGCATTGGTGTTTTAGAATTCGCCTTCTTTTCGTAGATAAAGAAAATAAATTATGTAATTCGTGAAAACATTTACAACTTTCTTTGCAAATTTCTGCTTGGCATATCCCAACCAAATTTAAAGAATGAGCTGAACAAGCTACGTACTCAGCATAAGATTTTTGCTTGAACACCATTGTAGATTCCTGACATATAGCTATTGCTAAATAATAATAATTTTTGATACACAAATTCATACATTTTTGTAATGTTTTTGTTTCAAATTTTGCCGCCCCCTAAAAGCTGCCGCTCTAGGCTATAGCCTAGTTTAGCCTCTAGGTAAATCCGCCCCTGATAACCCACAGATTTTAGTGATAGCCTTCATATAAATAGAGCTTGCAACATCAAAAAGGAGCCTCACCAGATAAAATTTCTTGCCTGGAAAATGTTTGATTACTGAAATTCCTATTGGCAGAAGGCATTCTGGAAGATATAGCAGATATGTTGTTTAAAACTAAAGCAACCGTGTTTTTTTCTACCAGTAGATTTTCTCGAAAGGAGTAAAAACTACCCCTAAGTTTAACTTATAGTTAAATTTTCCTTTAAAACTTAAGTTATGATTAATGTTTTGTTATTAAACATAATTAAACATAACACAATACAAAAAAAAATAGTTGGTTTCTATTATTTTTGCTAGATCAAATAAAGTCTGTCAACATATTGTTCCTTGAAATTTTTTTTAATCTAATTTTAAGAAAACGAGATAGTGGTAATAATAATTAGTCTTGAATTCTTTGCTAAAATTTGTGCTTATGCCTGGGACTCACTAGCGCTTAGCGGCACAAAATTTAATGCTAAATGCTAATGAGTCCATTAGTCTCCACTGATGTTCCACTCCACTGGTATATAAAACAAACTCTCCATTTTTACTGTGCTAAGTCGTCTCCACACGCTAAGCGCTAGTGAGTCCCAGGCATTACACACAGGTATTTTTTATTAGCGAATTCATACATTTTAAGCGATAACCAAATCTATACATTTCATAAATACTAGTTTAGAAGGCTCAAGATTAAATAAATAGTAATGTCCAAGTAATCCTGAAAATTATTTTATACATTTAAATATGTGTTATTTGCAGTAAACCTATCAGACAATATCTGCCAAAAAATCTTCTCAAATTTTCAAATAAATTAATTATGTGTTATTTGCAGTAAACCTATCAGACAATATCTGCCAAAAAATCTTCTCAAATTTTCAAATAAATTAATTACATCCTTTTTAAAAATTAAAAATTCCGTACATTCTAACCAAAACTTATTTCAATATCTAAATCATTTCTTAAAGGTTTATCAATTATTACTAAGGTCCGACCGAGAACTCGGTCTCGGCCTACTCTCGGCCGAAATCCAGGCCGAAATACAGGCCGATGTAATAAAAATCAAAAAATTATCTGGAATTTCATACTGAAAACAGGATTGGATTTTATTTTAACAAAACCTTGAGACAAATTTTCACATATTTAATCTATGTAAAAATTTTACGATTTCATTTATTCTTCATTAAATATTGAAAAATATACAAAAATACTGACAAAAATCCAATATTGAATTTTTGATTACCAAAATTCAGAAATAGTCACTTTATTTTCCACTAGTAAATAATTTTGCTTAAAGGATTCATGAATTAGTTATTACATTTACTGAAAAAATCAATGATTTAAAAGATCCAACAACAACAAATTGAAGGTCGTTGTACACTTTAAAAGGGAAGAGGTTAAATAAATATGCTTAACAACTTTATTAATTTGCTGGCACATTTTAGTAATTATGACAAATTATGTAGATTGAAAACATATGAACGTAGAGCAAAAGAATCTTTCAGCCAAATCCAATTAAATATTTAGCTTTAATCAACTTAAAATTCTATTCTAGTAAAAATATTTTAATTTAACCAAAATCATTATATTTTTTTGGAAAAAGTTGTTTACGAAATTTTGTGTTGATTTAGGGCTCAAATTAATCATAAAGAAGTACTAGATAAATAGAAAACAAGCAAATTTAATGTGACATTTTAATACATATGTTACATATATGTAAATGTAACGAATTAAACTTAAAATAAATTTTTGTTTTCTGGCAAAATTAAATTATAAATTATAATTGAAAATTTATTCATATCATATACAACGAAAAAAATTTAATTAAATTAAAATTTCTTAAATATTAAGATTTAAATCAAAAGCAACTATAACTTAAAAAAGATATTTTAGGAAGGAAATATTTTTGGCAGCAAATTTCTATTGCTTCATCGCACATTTAGTAAAATGTAATTAGCAAATTTTTTTTGAAAGTGCACAAGCAGCTTTTTGACCTTAATTTCATACAGCTATAAAAATATCTACAATTAATACACACATAATAGAAAAATATACATAAAGCTTTTATACATATGTATATTTACTAAAACCTTGAGGTTTGAGTACTATATCGTACTCAGAAAAATATTAAAATATTTCTATAGAGATAATTTTTTTAAATTTATGCAGTGGCTACTTTGGTTTAAAAAACACGGTTAGTAAATTTTTACAGAAAAATTTTTTTTATACTCCTTTTTATGGAATTTGGCTTAAGATTATAGTTTTAATTTTAGCTTAGCTAAATAAAAGAGATCATCTAGGAATCCCTGTTATCTTTCAACCCAAGACCACATTTCAGAGAACGAGTTGGATGACGAGTATTATTTAATTTTTTAAAGTGAATTTATATACCCATAACGTCCAAAATATAAAAATCCTTTGAATAAAATAAATATGTATCTCAAAATCAATGTAATATTTAACATTACATTTAATTGTTTCTTTACCCAAAAAACTATGATTATATTCCTGCTCGTATTTTGAAATCTATGATTCTTGAATCTGGAAAACGATCTTACTTCATCTGTTTCTCGTTTGAAGAATTGAAATTTTCCCCAACAATTTTTCAGCAATAATAACAACTACTTGAAAATATAAACATATTTACCGCTTCCGTTAGGTTGTGTCTAAATTAGCTTTCTACTGCCAAATGCATGAGAAGCGAGCATGAGAACAAAAAAGTCATTTTGAATTATATAATTAATGATATCTATATCACTTTTGACGCAAATAGAGCATTGCTCCCAGTGTTCTTTGAGGTGGGCTTATAATATATATGATCCAATTATTTTATTGTTTTATAACGTTTTTAGAACTTTAAATAACCTTTTTTATACAAAAATAATTATAAAAACTACAAAATATCTTAAATATCTCAAATAGTTTTATTTCTAGACTTTTTCTGATGCTTTTGGCAGTGGTGCCTTTTTTTGCCAATATAAAAATTTATGTATTCTATAGTATGGCTGAGTTCTGAAATGCAGTGATACATTGCAGTGCAATTTTCTAGATACTTTTTACATTGCTTCAACAAAAAATTTGATACACTTATTGCGTGATTCATGTGCATCTAATACAATCGTGAAAGTTTTCGAGCTCATGACATTGTATAACATGGGCAGTTCGACATTTATGAACTCATGACAATGCATTACTGCGGTAGTACTGCATTTCAGAACTCAGCATATAGCTTTAGAGTTGTTTTTTTTTGAAAAATTCAATTTTTTCTATCTTTTAAGAAAACTCAAAATTTTTCACTTAAAATTTTTGTAAAAAGTTAACCTATGGGTTAAATTAGCTTCACATTTGAATAGATAACCTATTTGAGTTGGCCAACTTGTTCAACTGTGTAATATAATGCAAAAAACTGGCAGCAGCACTCCTTTTAGTGGTGATAGTGGGTGTAGATCTGTTCAAATTGAATTCAAACCTGCAGTTTATCTCTTGTAATACAAATATTTCAATTTTATATTTTTATTTTCAAGTAAAAAAAATAAATTGCATTTTTTCTTAACAAGAAGTACTTCACAAAACTATTATCGAAATTGAGTATTTAGAATCATTAGGGATAATCGTAGAAATATATTTTGTTTAAGTTAATTACTAAATTGACTAAATTACTATCAAATTGAAAACAAGTCCATTTTTTTACTTATATTACCTTCTTATTACAAATAAATCCTATTTTTGAAATAAATTTTATAACAGTAAAAAAATTAAGTAAAATATGTTGATTTTTGCAAAAGAAATGAGTTATTCTCGCCACTGCCATTTATAATCTAAATAAATCAAATTAATGGATTATTGATTGAACTCATAAAATTTTGTTTACTAAACATATAAACCATGAAAAAGGCCGCTTTAAATCATTAAAAAATTATTCTAAAATATTATTGATTTTAAGTGGTTTTTTTATGATCCAATTGTGTCAAAATACATTTAAACAAATGATAAAAATATTTTTTATGAGCAGAACAATTTGAAAATTCCGGTTAATACGTCTAAGTCAATTCATGTATTCTTAAAGCATGATTTGAACTTAATTAGAAAATAATTAGACCTTCAATTTCTGAAAAAAAAATCAAAAATACAGGAATCATAAATTTTATTATGTCTGGGTTTTAGTAAAATCGACAAATTTACATTGAAAACCAAATTTGTTGATAACTTTCAAATAATTCTTCTGTCTATAAGAAATAGATTCAAATACAAGTATATTCAGTACAATAGAAGGCAAGGATATATGAAATCCTTCGAATTACTTCTTTTGTTTTCTGAATAATTGTAGGGTAATTCTTCTTTTGTCTTGCTTTCATTTATTTTTAGGCTGTTTAAAGTACTTTGTTATATAGGTTGGAGACGCTAAAAGACAATATCTATGAAATTTTTAAACTATACCAAAAGATATTATCTAAATTATATGCAAGGATATACTGGCATCCAATTATTTTACAGAGTTTTGAGTAACTTATTGACTGGCCATTTTTAATGTTTATTTCATTTATAAGTCTAATTTATTGGTTGATTAAATTTCCAATTCAAAATTTCGTAATATAATTAATTTGAACTAAAATATGTGATCAAAAACATACAACATATAGTGTCAATTATGCAAAACCTAGATTTGTTGCTATTGGGCTACAAACTGATAAAATTATGGACAATATACATATTTTCAATTTGTATATAAAAGCTTTGTACTTTTATATTATGAGTTGAATAATTTTGAAATAGCATAAAATATTTTTCTAAATAATAAATTAAAAAATTTATTCATTTATTGCCAATTTACTAAAATTAAACAAGAAAATCAATAGCTTAGTCAGGATATTTTTTGATATTATTCAATCATACTATGCTTTTAGGTAATTAATACATATCGCAAGAGACATATGTACATACACAAACCATTCAATAATTGGCTCCTTTAGCCTAGCTGATATACCATAATTAATTATTTATGATGTTCATGGTATATTTCATATAAATCTACCTACCTAAATAATATCATAATTTGTGATAAAGTGCTGATATTAGATATATTTTCTATAATTTATGGCGACAGAGTTAACCAAAATTTTTGCTTTGTTAAAGTTCAAATTAGTTAATTAAATCTTAAATAAATATTTATGAAAGGAGAAAAACTTTTATAAGCTGAGTTAGAAACTTTTCTGAAATTTGGGAATGGGAAAAATACTCAAGAGTTGTTGAAAATGAATCTAAAAAAGAAAATTGAAAGTTACAAATACGATTTATTGAAATTATAAAACTTTACAGAAAGTTCGACTGCTACATTAACTACCTTACTTTTGTAAGTTCATATTTTAAAAGAATTTTCTAGAAAAAATTTGAATATTAGATAAAATAATTGAAATTTTTATCAAATATATCTGTACAATTTATTTTAGAAAGTTTATAGACAATGGAACTGAATTTTATCTAGTAATGTTTATATTTCACGCTGTTAAGAATCTAAAAAATTTTATGGTACTACACGCCACACGTTGTGGCAAATTACACTGGATATAAGTATATATGTAGATGCTTTAGATCAAAAAGGTGAAATGCAAGAAAAAAATTCAAAGATTATTTAGAAAATATTATTCCTTTTCAGATGGATAGCACGGGAGATTGTAATTTTTACTATACAAAGTCAAAAGAAATCAAATTTTGACATATAATTTATGGTAAATATGTCAAAATTTTTTTTTCCGAAGACAGAATCCGTCTCCAGATATAATTTGAAATTTTCTTCGAAAGGCTTGGTACCGTAATGTAATTTTCCCGGTCAAAGCTTCTGTTATATTTAAATTTATAATACAGAAAACTTTAAGGATTCAAAGTTGGGCTTTGCTTCACGCCCTTCTTCTTCTATAGGGTTGAATAAAGCAGAACACGTTAGTTATATACCTGTAAGCATGAAACTTTTTGATTCTCAATACGCAGTGAGTGTATATCAGAGCGAAACGCTATATTAATTTTTCCGGTGGTTAGCAAATGGATACACATAAAAATCGCATACTTCATAATAGTACAAATTCTGTACTGTCCCATTTCAGAAAAATAATTCTTTTTGGAACTTTAAATTATTTTTATAAAAACGTAAGATATTTCTTTCAGGTCTTGATTTAAATGCTTATTTGCCTATTAGAAAAATTTAGTTTTTGAGTTAGAAAAGTCTACACTCGTGTCATCTATTTGTCATTTTTTATATTTAGGTTCTTGGAAATTATTTACGTTGTTTTAAAAGTTGCATTTAGACTCCAACAAAATAGAAAAAATAGTTTTTCTATCATTATTTTTAGTGAATTTATCACTTTTAATTTGGCTAAGTATTAATTAGATCAAAAGAAAACACAGATTTTTAGAGTAAGATTTTTATCTTAAAGGATAAATTTTAAAAATTTATAAATAAAATTAATTTAAAATTGCATTATAATAACTCATTGTGAATTATCTTTCGGTTTATATCACAAGGAATTTTCTATAGCAAATTTAAATGACCAATGTTCACTGGAATGAATGTATGAACAAATAGATCAAGTCGTAATCTATAAATAGAAGCACAATTGTTGATCATATCGTGATTTCTTTTAATCTCTTCTAAGCACTCCCACTTTGGACAAGCAACAAAAAACATGAAAATATACACAAAATCAATTTCTAATAACCCTGTAGAAACTCAAAATAAATACAACCCAAGAAACCTGAATATACTTCATACAATGTGTTACTTTTTGTTCTGGTATTTTTCTTGGTTGCAAAAGATTTAGCCACAAAAAAAAACAAATTTTAATTGAGTATTTTTGAAAATGTTAACGTAATCTCGTTATAGCTGTAGGCAATAACCCAAAAAGTAACACAAAAATAATGTATTGTCGTGAAACAGACCAACTGGAAAAAGAATAAAAGAAGTTCTCATAAAACAGCCAAACTTTTTATATATCTATAAGCCAATAACGCTCAAAAAGACTAAAAAATAATCACTTCTATGAACTTCTAATTAATTTTTAAATATTTACAAAAATTTCCCTGACGATATATAGAAATATTTTTTATTCAAAATTATTCTTTTTAATTTTACTTTGAAACTTCGTGCCTACTTTTAATAGCACTTAAAACGACAACTGACTTGTTCAAATCAGTAAGCGAATTTGTCGACTTGATGTCACTAAAGAAATTTTCATAAATAATAAAATAAAATAATATTTGATTTTTATTACGTCCCATTTAAAATACACTCATATTATATACTTTAATCAATAAACATGAATTTTTTAAAAAAAAATTATTTTAAAATATAAAAGGGCGCCAATATTAATATAAAAATTTCATAAAAAAAAAAAGATGGTCAAATATTTCTTGTCTTACAACATAAACAACTCCATAAAGATGGGTTACGAATACTAATACAAATAATTTCTATAGTCATTAATTTTTCAGAAGTTTTCCCCCAATTTTCTAAGCAACAAACGAAACAAAATATTTTAAATAATTGAAAAGAAAAAAGCTCATGTCAAGGATTTTTTTATGATCATCTGATATTAAAGGAAAATACCTCAGCCCATATACACATTTCATTTTTATGTCATAAACACTTCACAAGTTTCAGGGTTTTTAATCGATAAAAATTTTTTCATGGATGTTTAGTTTCCGGAATTAATGCTAATGACCTAACACCGAAATCACTTATGCCTTAATGGATAATTAATATTAGGGATGCTGTTAAAAGAAAAAGTCTTTTTCCCCTGTAGACTTGGATTGTATCTTTTATACTATAGTGGATGATGTTAAAGTATTTTCATGTTTTGATTTCCTTAGAAAAGTTTTTCAAGGATTTAATTACCAGAAAAAATATCCCTGGTTCACCCCAATTAATGAAATTCATATTATAAATAAAAGATTTGGACAAAAAATACTGTAGCATGAATAAAATATTATTCAAAGAAAATTTATATAGCTTAAATTGTTAATATAATCTTTTTTACGAGAAAAAATTCTTTGAGGCTGCAAAGCGGCACTCTTTTAATGAAAATTCATCCCTACTTTCCCTAAAGAGATTTCTATTTCTCGTTTATTTTTGTAATTATTTTGCGGATGAAAACAGATAAAATCAATTATGTTTTTTTTAATAATTTAATTATTTTATTTAAATATGCCTAGTTAAGCAATTTTCCTAAAACAATCACGAAATTACTGACTAATTTGTGCAAAAATAAATGACAATTTTGGAAAAAAGACCAATTGAATATTTTTTTCAATTATAACAATTTTATATATGCTTGAAACATTGGAATATGTGGCGTTAAAGTCAGCTTTAACACAATTAATTTACGTAGGCGACATTTATCATTTTCATTTAAAGGATTCAGACAATATTATGATTACTAAACTTTGAAAATTAAAAAATATTTTCAGATAACGAATCAATAAAATAACAGAACAAAACTTTAGAAACATATAAAATTTGTCAGAACATAACAACAGGATATTCATTAGCTATGATTATGTAAAATGGATTGTGAGGTTAGTTCTATAAAAGTGTCAGGACTGTCTATACTCATAATTAAATAATTTTTATAGCTGTTGTTCCTTTATACCATCTACAGCTGGGTTGACTATATTTAAACTTTAGCTTTCGACAGAAATCCATGATTGTTAGTATCTAACAGTTTTGCTTTGTTTATATATACATATAGTACTATATAGCTCTGTATAAATATATTTGGATGGGTATATTAGTTTTCTAGTTGTTACCATGATGTTAACGAAAGGAAATTGCATTGCAAAAGCCATCCTTGTGGAATTTATAGATGGCCTGCTTTAGAGATTATATTAAAGGATACTATAGAGATCATTATTTCCAGCCATGTTTAAGTGCTTATCATGCCAAGAGAAATTTTCTTATATTGTTAAATTAAAATTGACCTTGCTATTATGCCTGCAAATTGTTGAACAAATCAGGTAATACCACATGTATTCCATTTGAAAATATTAGGAAATTTTAAAGAAAAATTAATTTAATTTTAATTAGCTAAAATTTGGGTTTATGAAGTACAGTTTAAATTTTATTTACATATTTAAGCAGTAGGCACTAAAATATTTCTAAATTTCCATAATTTACCTGATTACAAAAACCATACCACTAACTATGAAACTAACAAATAAAAAACAAAGTCAATATTTTGTCATGAAGTGAAAAAACATTTACAACACTGATTACATTAGGTTTAATAATGTTTCAAAACGCCCTAAGAAACTCGAAGTAAAGAAAAGTTTCTCTTCTATCCAATTTTCAAACATAATTTTTTTATTAGAACTTTCTTATTGAAAAGGACGGTCTGATTTTGAAGAGAAAAATTAGTTTAACTTTAATAACACAAAAATGTCTTTATTAAAAATTCAAAAGAGCAATTTAAATGCTGTTAATTTCCGTAATTCAATTCAAACTTCAATTACAATGTTACTGTTTGCTTATAAATTCTAGTTAGTTTTTGAAAAAATAATTATAAAAAAAAAATACCAAGAAATGTTTTGTATTGCATCAAAAATATTAAGTTTTTATGTAAGTTTTTTATAATAATTTAACATAAGAATGAAAAGTAATTTCCATCTAAATAAGAAGAATGCTTTTTGACTTTGACTTCAAGGACTCCAATGTAAAATATATACTTCAAAAATGTTAATTGTGCATTTCATTTTCCAAAAAGAAGAAAAAAAAACAAACAACCATTTCTATGAAAGAAAAAAAAAATAAAGAAGCAAATACAATAAATATCAGAAATAATTTTGAAAAGAATCAATAACAAAATGAAATCCAGTCCATCCTTTAAATTAAAATTACGTGTCTTATCGGTTTTATCCCTTAGCAATTCAATCTAAGTAAGTACTATTCCACATTGATTCAAACCAAATATAGGCCAAGAGAAGTACTTTAAAGATGACAAATATTAATTATATATTATGATAAGGTTTTATAAATTATTTTACAAGACAGATGACATTTATGAAGGATATAATTCAAGAATGATATTTTATCTATGACTTCATTAGACCTATATAAGCCTATTTTTGGGTAGAAAAAAGCTATTCATAAAAGGTGCTATCATTTGAACTTCATGGACATTTGTAGCTCTAGTTCTTTTTCATATTGCCACAAGTTTACTTATAAAAAGAATAAAACTTTTACTTATAACGTTCAATAAAAAAAAAAGTTATACACTATTATATTACCAAAGTAGGATATAAAAATGTAAGTTGAACGAAGAAACTTGTCTCTTTAGCAAGTTCTTTTACATAACAAGACAGTCACTTACTTTCCCAACATAAAATTGAATTTTCAACTTTCCCAATTAAATGAAGTCAATAAAAAGTATTAAAATTTTTTTTTGAGGTACTTCACAAGGAACATTTAATGAAAATTTTGGATAAGGCTTTTTGAAGGAATTTAGGTATTATTTTTTAAGAAAACGAATTGCATGGAAATATTACAGAAAGAGTCATTGAGTTATATTTGTTTCATCAAAGTTCAAGTGTGGGTAGAAAAAAAATTGATCTTTCCAATTTTCTTTAATTTAAATTTAAAAAAAAAATAAACATCGGTGTTAATTAAACATTGCCCACTTACTCATGTATAATTTTTATATTTTCTTATTGCCGCATTTTTTCGTTTGAATTTCTAAACTGTATGTTAGATACAAAAAAAAAAAACTAGTTATAACTCTTAACACTCCATCAACTTGGAATTATTTTTTATATTATATTTTATATGTTCAAAAATTTCGCCTTTGAAATCTACCATCATCCACAGATATTCATCTTGATAGAACAACACGATTTTAGAATATTTTAGCCAAAAACTTTAAATAACTAATTTTTGTGCTCGAGTTCTTAGACTTTGATCATTAGGATTTCTCGCAAGCAAATAAAACATCCAAAATATTTGCATATGTCCTTCTTTCCCAAAAGTATAGTTTCTACAATAAACTGTTAGAATACTGTGTCTACAATAACATAGAAATTTGAACGCACAGAGCTTATGAAACTCAGAGCTGATTTTTCCGATTAAGATTGTCATAAACAATTAATTTTCATTCTAATCTGATGTGTTATTATATGTCGATACATACGCTTGCGGCTATTGTGCCCCTTGAGTTTGGCTTTTCCACAAAATATCAGTCACTTAATTTATAGATTGACTAAGACTCAAAATTTTAGGTAAAATTTATTAAGTTAACTGTAAAAGTGTTGTGGAGTATAAGAAGAAATTATATTAAGAATTAATGAAAGGAGAAAGGCGAAACGAATATAAACCCAGAAAATAGCTAAGGGTGTTGAAAAATGTTTATTAATCTAATTAGAGTGTGATTGTCCAAAAGTTATACAGTTTCCCTTAGTTTTTATTAAATAAAAAGTAACTTCGGGAGAACTACTGTAATGAATTCAATATACCCAGTAAAATTTTACCATGTAAAATCATTTATGTGTCTCAAGTGTTATTTATTAATCAGATACTTTTATCTGCTTAGTTATTTACTCAAATTTAAAAAAAAAGAAAGAAAAAGCACAATTACCTAACAAATAATCAAATAATGCCCTTCAAATTTTCATTTCTACACTTTTTCCAACTTACTAAAAACACTAGCAAAAAAATTTTAATGTAAACAAAAACATAAAATATTTTACAGAATATTTACTATAATATGAGTCGGTGATTGAAATTTTTATTACCAACATCTGGCTGATTCTTGCATTCCAAAAATGCCAAAAACTAAAAAACAGAAATATATATATATATATATATAACTGAAATTATAAAAACAGAAAATTTACAATAAACATTCATTGATTTGATTTTAATCTAAAAATTGCTTCAAAAAATTGAATTTTGTTGGCTTTCATCTATAAATTACATAGAATCTAAAAATAATAGAACGCTAGCAGCTATATATACTCGTACATATGTACATAATCCTTGAGTTCAAGACCTATAGTGCATGATTTTTAAAACATTTTCATTTCTAAAAGAAAAACTTTTTGTTTTATGCCAGAAAAAGCAACAAAGCATTAGAATCCTCTTGTAATGAAAAGAAGAAATAATTTAAATATACATAGTACCAAAATGTACGTTCATGAGCTGAGAAAGGTTTTTTTGAGTGATTTCATTTGATCTTTGTTTACTTTTTGTTGAAAAAAGTTTGGGATGAACTCAAATAAAAATCAGAAAATATTTCAATTATGAAAAGTAAATAAACATTTTTATGTTTCTTATCAAAATGTTTTAAGAAAATACTGGTGTATACTTTATATAATAACATTAGTATTTTTGAAAGTTTTTGTTAATGGTCCAAATAAATAGATTTATCATGTATAAAATTTAAAAGTTATTAAAACCTCTTACGTACCCATAGCCCACTATTGAGCACTATTGTAGGGGTAGTAATCATCCCATTAAAATATTTCAAATGATATTCACTTTATTCCACCATTAATTGTATTATAGTATTTATAAAAATAATTTTTTGTGGCTACTGTACTTCCCAAAAAAACAACTGATTGGCTAAAAATAATATTTTAAATTATTAAATAAATATTCGGAGCATACTTTTCTTAATACATCTACTACGATTAATATCGACTTTGAATTCAATTTTAATTCAAAAACATGACTTCCGCCAGCCTCTTTCTTAAATAAAGGCTTAAAGTTACTCAAGAATCATAATTTTAAAGTTAATATAGATTAATTATAGCAATTTCCTGTGTTTTTATGAATCTCGGAAATTTTGTAATGGTATGAATTCTTGAAAACTTGCTCCTACGCTAACTGAGTATTAATAATAATTTAATGAGAAATGATAATCAATAGTCTCCCTTTACTACTATCTTTTGGGGGTTTTTACCGGTGTGAGATTTAAGAGTTTTATTTTATAAGACCGCTTGTTGATAACAAGGTCTGTCATATTCCATTAATACCCATTATACTGATTTGAACAGAAGTTTCATGGATACTCATCACTGTATTTTCATCAGTGAAACTATGTGTGAATTATTATTAAAAAATAAAATAGTAAGAAACTCGTAATAGGAGCAAGAAACAATTTCTTTTGTTGATCTTCCCAGTAAAAAGTCATTAGATATTAATTTCTATTCTTGTTGTTGGTTTTAACAATGTTGTGAGGAAATAAAATCTTTTAATTTCAGTAATTTTAAATAAATCATTAACAAGTTCTTATATTCACCGTGAAATACTACTTTGAAAATAGCACTCTACGACTCAGGTTTAGATTCTGAAATGTAATTTTAAAAAAAATTAAACCCCCGGATAAAATAAAAGTTAATAAATTATTTTTTAGAATGTCAAAAAGGAGGTTTCAAATGTCTTATTATATTATGGCTTTGACGGTCGTTATTGAGACATTAAAAATTTTATTATTTTAAATATAATGCTTAATAAAATAAAAGCTAAAAACAGAAAACTGAATTATTATTTCTTTTTTTTTCATTAGCAAATTGATAAAAGTAAAATAAGTTTACTCAATGTCTATATTTATAGCAATAAAGGAAGTGAAAAACTATTTTCCAGAGAGCTTACTAAAAAAATTACACAAACAAAAAAAATTTTCGGATAATTGTATAAAATACAGCTCCTAAACTTTGATCATATATTCATAAACTCACTAAATTATGCAATCTAATCGATTTGGGAGGAAATAACAAACATTTTCAATCGTCTAGAGTTTTTTTTTTGTTATTCTCTTAATAAATAAGCCGAGAGTTATTCGGAATACTTCATTTACAGGTGGTAAAGGATATATTATTTGTTAATAAAATGTTTTAATTAAAAAATTGCAAAAATATTTTAATGATGTACTTGTATAACTTACATGAGTAGAAGTATTTCATGTGTAGCCAACTTGCAACAAATGTAAAACAAATTTTTATTTATTAAAATTAAGTCCTATAGAAACTGGTAAAATGCATTCTTAAACATTATAGAATACATTGTAGAATGCATAATTGCAACAGCAACCTATCAACTCCAGATATTAAAACTATTTTTAGAGATCAATAATTTTATATTTTACGAGTTTTGATGATGTTTTAAACTAGAACTATGGTACATTAAATATTTCATTGTTTTGTTAAATATTAAAATTTCTTATTTACGACTTGTTTATACTGAGTAACTTAAACTAAAATTAAATAATGATTAAAGTGGCAAATTTATCATTTAAAGTAACTAATACTAAGTTTAAAGAACAAAGAAGTATATTTTATAGAATACAGAAGTTGAACTCTGTAAAGTAATAATAAAAAGTAAGGAACTGAGCAAAAACTCAAGGATATTTTTAAGGTAACAGTTTAAATAACCAAATCTGACTTAGTTCACCAATATCACTTTTAAACGAATTACTAAGTACTTAAAGTTTAAGTCATGCACATAGTTTTTTCGCATATTTTAAGTAAATGGGTCTTAAAACCTTTGGTAAGGAACTCTAAAATACGAGGGATACAAAAACAAATATATAAAAGTTCTTCTAGAAGCATGGAGATACACCTACCAGCTGTCTCATTCCCTACATGGCGCTTCTTTCAGAAAAATTTAAACAATCCCTTCTTCCTTCCGTATCAACTGCCACCGAGCAAAAAATGCAACGTATAGCTAATAGAAAACTTGGGAATGATAACAGATTTTGTTATCTGCTTCCTCCTAAGATAAATAAAATTCTAAAGAAAAAGTTTTAGCTAACATTTGAGAGTTCTCATTTTCGGAAAAGTTGGCTCTATAACTTTGGATGAAAGTTATTTGTATATTTTTAAAAATCAATTAATCAATTTTTGCCATTGAACCAAATTTGAGTATTTTTGTAAATAAAATGTTAAAAATATCAGCTAAAGAGGATTTTCAAAGTTTTCTCCTTGGGGATACCTAATTGTTAAAGAATAAAATTACAAATTTTTTACTATATTATCCTTAAGAACAAGATGATTTCTTAAAAAGAAATCCAAAAAAAATAGTGAAACCTTCTTCAAATTTACAGTATTTGAACTATGAAATTATTTTGCTTACGGGCAAAACTTTTTTTTGTCATATTGTTCTTAATGTAACAAGCTTTTAAGTGATATATTACAAATGAATGCTCACGATACCTCCAATAATAAAAAAAACTAATTATTTCAAATCATCTATCGTAAATAAAGATTTCAATAAATTTTCGTTGAATGTAACAAATTCAAGAGGTGAGGCTTAAGATTTCATTTTACTACTGAAAACAACTAAAAAAACTAAATTTGCAAAATTATATTAAATTTGTAAAACAAACTAAAGAAAATACGACACGAATTCCTTTTAAAGGCGCCATATTAAATGGAAGCCATTCATTTCATGCTCATAAAGACAAAAACAAAAATAGAGCAACCGAATCTTTATCTCTACAGATTTATCTGATGTAAAACAATTTTTCACAATCTACAAAAAAAAATTTATTGATGCTATCACACTAAAGAACTTTATCATTGTTCAGCTACGAGTTCTAAGGCTCATCACATATTCACGCTCCGGTAATGATAAAATAGAAAACAAAAATAAATTTGGTGTAACTATTGCAAATGACCAAATAATAAATTTCGTAATTATTATTAAAGTCAATATATTTATTCCTAATAGAATAAGACAACTTCAGATATGAAATCCATTTTGTAATTTATGAGTTACAAAACTGGAAAAAAAAAATGGAAATAAGCTTAAGTAGGTAGAAACATAATTTTATTGAATTATGGTTTAATGTTTTACTTAAAAGTATTTAAAAGTTCCTGAAAATACTTCGTAGTAGTAGAAAAATTGCCAGTGAAAAATTGCAATTTAGTAAATGTAAAGCTCTCCAGCTGAACCCTGACGTAGACTAAGCCCAAAAAATAAATTTTATAGGCTTAATTTAATATCCACCGTTTATTTTAAACTAATCTAGAGTATTTTATTATAGTAATACATTAGCTGACCGTGAAAGTTATAAAGAAATTGATTTTATTTTAGCTTCTTGTTTATAGTAATTTTTCTTGAATATATTCCCGCATGACAATGGTACAATGTTGTAAACTATTTGAAGGCTTCATGGCTTGTGCATATTTATTTGTCAATAAAATAAAATCTTATTTTGGCAAACCCATTACCAATCACCAGTTATGACGTCTTGTATGAAGGTGAAATACTTGAAGATTCCCTGTTGCCCTATTTCCAAAAAATCAATCAAAGCCGTACATACAGAGCTTCGAGACTTATAACCTGATCAGAGCTAAATCAAATTATTTCTCTCTACATCCAGTTAATCATACAAGTTGATGATTTTCGTCTTAAATTTTCTTAACTCTGATACAAAAAAATAATTAATGACAATTTCAAAACCTCAAATCTAAACTAAGTCTGAAATTGAATATAAACTTTCTTTTCATAGGAAATGTTTTCGTAGCAATGGCAAGAGCTGCACGACGGTCAATTGGTCCAAAACCGTCGTTGCTGACATCATCTTTATATTATTCAGTATCTACGCATAATAGTGAAAACTTAAAAGCTGTGTCATTATCTTCGGAAATTCCTGATCCACTTAGGAGAACAGATTTCCAGCTAACAACGCACACAATATCCAAATACCGTCGAAATGAGGACTCAAAATCAAAAAGGTCATCATATAGGTGAATAAATATAACTACTTCATTGTTTCATTGATTTACAATCATTAGTTTTTTTCTTAGCCCAAATGTTAACAATAGTAGTCAAATATTTGACAATATTAATATCACCAATTCAACAAATTCAACCTATAGTAAAGATTTTAATAACACTGATTTATTGGCGACTGAGCGGCAACGTATTAGAATGGAATTTTATGCAACTTATAATGTTATGACAGGAGTTAGGATAGCTGCTACCCTAGGAGGTTTTTTCGGTCTCATGGTTTTTCTTGTTGTTTATAAAAGCAGAAATAGCTCAAATGAAACACTTAAAGTGCTCAAGGTAAATTTATAAAAAAATTATTTTTTTATTTAAATATATAATTAAATTTTATTTTAGGATCCAAAAATTGCCGCAGTTGCTGCAGCATGTATTCAAGAAGAAGAAAATCGTGAAATTCAAGAAGCAATGGATGCAACTGGACTTTCAATATATCCAGATGAATACGATCATATGTTATTTAGACGACAACGAATGCTTTCTCTTGGTAATGTTAGTGCACCACCTATTTTCCATCGGGGATTACGTTTCTCATCTATTGGTAATTATAAAAAAAAAATATTGTGTTCAGCTTAGGAATTAAACCTAAATTTTTCTTTTATTTTATTTTTTTTATTTATGTATTTTAATGTACCCAACTGTTTTTGTTTATGCCCGTGATAAAATAAGGATCTTTTTTACAATTTATTAACAAAAAAAATTTATATTTAGTTTTTACTTTTATTTAGTATTCTATCTAATAATTTACATTTAACTTAAGTATTGAAGTCGAATATATACGAATTTTTTTTCAAATATGATTCAATTTAAAAACTTTTTTCAGGACTATGGATTTAGGCTTAACAGTTCAATTACCATAAATAATATTAAGTTTAATAAAATAACGAGTTTAGTAAAAGTTTTTATCACCGGGTTTATGATCGAGCATGTCATTTTGTCGTTATTAAAAGTGCTCATGCACATTATACATATAAATTACATATTTTAAATAATTTCTCTCTTATCTGTTCTGTTCCCTTATCCAATTTCATTTTAGTGGGTAAAATAAAAACACGAGTTATTTAAGTGAATCGGTATATATCCATATTTAGTTTATTGTTACCAGCCAAAATAAAAATAAGATCTAGAAAGAAAAGAAAAAACTCTAATCAATGATTTGAAAAATAAATGAATTATACCAAACGTATAAACACGCTTACAGTCTCTTCTTGCTCATATAATAAATTGGTACCATGTATATATTTACTTTTCGTTTATCGGTAAATCTTTGCTATTTCTATTAAATATTCAGAGCTTTTAGATTACAGACCTTTGTTAGCCACTAATAATAAAAAATAATTTGTCAGCAAAAGTTCATATCAGCGAAAAAAGTGTGTATAAATCTAAAATTGTTTTTATTTTAGGGGGATATTGTAATCTTATGGAACTTCCAAGAAGATATTCCTATAGTGGTGGACGAAGAAAAAGTTACTTCGATACATCTAGAAGATTTAATGCATACCATATTGGAAAGTGTTTAAGTAATGAGAATTACTTTATTGAATCAGATGATGAAGTAGACACAGAATTTGATCAGCTTAGCTCTTGCCAAGGATCGACAGGGAAAAACGAATTTCTTGAGGTTCCTCATCATACTGTAAGCTCATAACAGTTATTGGTAATAATAATTATATTTAAACCAAAAAAAATTTTTTAGGGTAACGATTCACGCCGTAGTAGCGGTATGACCTGCTGTAGTACAGAAAGTTCTTATCTAGAGCGTCGCTGTTCAGCTTTAACACTAGGTTTAAATACACTTTCACCAAACTTACAAGCAAGATTTATATCTGGAAAACGTAGATCGAGTACCGATTTTTTAGATTATTACTATCCTGATATTCAAATTATACAAGCAACTCCCCGAACATCACCCTGCCCCAGTGATGGTAGTACGAAGCAGAAAATTTTAGAGGATAAATTAAAGGATAAGATGATTGAAAAAGATATTCAATTAACGACTGATTCTTTGGCACAATCTTATAATACGAAAATATCGACTAGTAAAGACTGTCATAATAATGATTTTGAATTGTTATCTTGTAAAAAGCTTCATACAAATAGTTTTTTAAATCATACGACTTCTGAGCCCTATAGCAATGATAAAAATTTAATTAATAATAGTTATAGTCAAAATTGTAGCAGTCGTGAACATGTTAAAAAAGCGCCATTGGCTTCTTTAAGTTCCTTTAAAACTTCTTCAATAGAGTATCAAAATTCAGAACAAAGAAGCTTAAATTCAGATTCAGTATTTGTTGAAAGATATGTAGAAGCTGATACTGATGATGATATGGAACAATTTAGTACAGATACAGATGAGCTAAGCTTGAGTGGAAATGAAAAATCAAGTCATTCAGGATATAATCAACGTAAAAATCCACAATCTTTTAAACGAAATCCAAAAATAATAAATGAAAAAAATAAAAAAATTGAATTAGAACCTTATCATGAAATATCCAAGTCACCAAATAATAGAGCTCTTTTAGTATCGCAGCAGTTATTTAAGGAACAAGAAAGACAAACAAATTCTAGTCAAAATTTAAATGAAAACTTAGTACGACCATCAAGTTGTTATACTCTATCAAAATTTATCTCTGAACAACATAATACACCAAAAAGTTATAGAAGTGCTATAGAACTTTCTAGTCATAAAAATATGGAATATAATAATACCAGCAATAGTAATATACCTATTAATCGAGATTATAAAAAAAATGATATAAACAAATTAAAATTAAGTAATAAGTGCATGGAAGTTAATATTATTATTGATAATACACCACCAAACGTTAGCCCTTCTGTGATTTTAGAATTACCTGTGATATCGCAGGATATTAGCCCACCAAGAGATCTAAGCTTACCTGGAACTTCTAGAAAATGGTCTAAAGAGACATTATTCTAGTTTTCTTTCACTGCTTGTTTTTATAATTGTTTAGTTTTTATTTTTGGCTTTTAATTAAAAAAATTTAAAAAATATAAATTCACGAAATTAATAGAAAATGTCGGTTATTCTGTATAACAAAAATTATTTATGTATGTTATAAACGAAATATTAATAATAATTGAAAACGTGTAATATTAAAAACAAAAAAATAAATAGTTGGTTATGTCAGTAAGCTATTTTTGTCCAATTACAATTTCTTCCAAAGTTATAAATGTGAATTATAGAAAAACGATCCATTTTTTTAGGTATAAAACTCAAAACCACAAAATTCAATTGTGAAATGTAAGTGCGCGTACACACACTTTCTTTATTAATATTTTAACTTATATAAAACAAACAAAAATTCCATTTTTTTCTCATAAGATTACCGCGCGGATTCCGTTTTTAGAAAAATCTCCTACATCTTTAAATTTTTAAATGTCTTCTTAAAGTACATAATATTTATCCTTGCACGAAAAGTGTGTAATTTGAAAAGTATACGAAAAGGATGCCGAAATAAATATATCCGACAAATGGTGGAAATATATAACAATAAATTCACGGAATTGTATATACAGCATTTTCAAATGGACAGGACCTGAACTAAAAGGCTTTTACAGTATTTTTTACACCAAGCACTAAAACATACATACATACAAAAATTTTTTATTGAGCCTTAGATGCACAATCAGCTGAATAAAAAATTAGATGTATTTTAATTTTAAAAAGTAAAATATAAAAAATGTACAAAATAATATTATATTATATCCTTAAATTATCAGCAAGGTATGGTTCAAAATCAGAGTGCACCTCTACACCTTCGCACCTCCGCACCATGAGACAGCCTCATTTTGGTTTTTAGGCTAGCGAGACACCAGGTAAGGGGAAAATTCGGTATTTTCAAAGTTAATTTTGAGGCAGAAAGCATGATTGACTCACAGGTGGATTTACCAATACACAGAAAGCAAGTTTTGTTTTGACATTTATAAATCAGCTGGGCGAAAGCCGATAAAGTTTTTTTCAGTGTTCAGTGTCGAATAATGGTTTAATTTTTATAATCAATTATAAAATTATTTTTCCTTTATAAAATCTATACTCTTTTGACACTAGACACAACTTTGAAATTACAAATAACTAATATATGTGAAAACCTACAATACAATACAATATATTTATTGATTCTTTAAATGTACAATAGCTTACAATAATTCTTTAAAACTAAGGAAGAACAAAGTCCAGGCCCGTAAAGTGTGTAAGCCAAGCATTAGAAAAAAAAATAAACCCAAAAGGTTTATTCTGTTTACATAAAACACTAGAAGAATAACCGCTTGCTCCCAGCAGCATAACTTTGGAAAAAAAAGAGTTATAACTAAGCTAATGGAGATTCTGGAGAACTAAAAAAACGAGAATAAAATAAAAGTAGTAAAGTTAGGGAGGTATAAATTCAGGGAAGATAACTAAGGGGGATTGACTAGAAGTGGTGACGGGGAGTAAAAAAGAAAAGGGGTAGAGGTCAGTGAGACGATTACCGTCTATAGTGTGAAAACCTACATGTACACAAAATTTTGATGCTGTCTCATGCGGTACCGTCAAATATAAGTAGCTTTGTAGCCTGAATAGAATAGCACTAAAACCCTTTTTATAAAAATTTTATAAGAAACCGGCTATTTCGACAGTTCAGCTGAAACTATAGCTACTCTCAAACTGTTTGATTATTGGCTCAGCTTTTGACTGTGAAACACTTCGAACATAAGTTCATAAACAAATCTTAGCAAAATTTAAGTCAAACTTCGAATTGGGAACCCGGCCGGTTTTATCTCTCTAATACCCATTCTCCACCGAAGCCTATACTCATTTTTACAATACAACGACAGAAATTTTGTATGGAGAAAGAATCCATCCAAATTTAATTAACCAACTTGGTTGAACTTGAGTGAAACACATTGTAAATTTTCCCTCTGACTGTAAGAGCTTAAAGTTTGAGAAGTTCTGAACATAATGACATTAATTTTGACAACACAATAAAAAACACAATATTAAAAACCAAATTTTGCGCAATTTTCAAAATGAAATCTGGGATTTTGAAAGTAAATGAGTTACGTGAAAAAATGCGTGAGTGTCATAAATTAAATCGGGATTTACAAAGAAAATCTCTTTATGATTCTTTACGACTTGATGTAAAAGAAATTAAAGGTTTTTTAACCGAAATTGATAATTTAAATGAACAAGATGTAACCAATTTATTTACAAGTATCAAAAGTAAAAAACGTGCTAATTTAGATGATATGGTCAAGCTCTCTCATGCTTTTTTACAAGACGAAAACAATATCATTTTGTTTATTAATACATCTGGTGTTTTGGATTTTGTTGTAAAGGAGTTAACAGGTATTTAAAAATAGTATGTAGTAAATAGATTTTAAAAAAGAACATGAAAACTAAGAGCCGCGCCACTTTTTTTTCATGATTTAATTTCCATTTACTTTTATTTTAAAGTCTTAAAATCAAAGTTATCAATCTGAAAAAAAGCCTTTTTTTTACAAATTTACAAAATTACCTCCTGAAATCATGAGAAAAGATATTAAGATTTTAATAAGTGTTAGGATATGCCCTATGACTATAAGTACATTTAATGTAAACAAAATTCTATTTACTTTAGTATTTATGCCAAGTTAAAAGTTAAAAAAGCAATTCATAAATTTCTTTTTTAAATCTAGGACAAACATATGAAACACAAATCAGAGCTTGTGAAACTCTATGCAATATAACTTTAGGCAATCATATTTGTTGTGAAAAGGTGGCCAGTTCAGCTGGTATTTACCTAATGATATTTTTATTAAACTCTCATAATACATTAAAGGTAAAAAAAAATAATATTTTATAACGTTAATAACATTTCTTGTAATATTTCAGCAAATTATTTTATGGACAGTAACTAATATAGCTTCAACTGATGGAAAAGGATTACAAATTTTAATATCACAAGGATTAATTCCCAAACTTATTATGATTATAGATACATCAGATGATCCTGAAATATTAGATGATACTTATATGCTTTTGGATATTATTTTAACTAAAAACGCTTTGAGGTAATATTTAAGTTAATCAATTTGTGGATGTAGGTCTTGTGTTATATAAAAATTCAATTTAGGAAATCTTGTTTTTATCAACTTCCTTAGCCATCAAATTCTTTTTGTTGTTTAATAATCACTAAAATACTACTAACCCTTTATAAGACTAGTCTTTTTTTATGGATAATTTGATGCGATTTCTTTTACTAATATTTAAATTTCTTGTTATATTTCGGATTAAATTTTTTTGTTATTAGAACTTTTTTTCAAATGGAATAAATTTTCATTAATTTTTTTTCTTTAAGATGTCTTACTCCCCTGTTTGAAACTGATTTTTTCTTTCAGTTCGGACGCTCTGCTCATGCAATGTACAATTAAAGTGGCTTAACACTTTTGTATCGGATTCTTTTGTTTCGCTTTTCCTTCTTTTCCCTGCTTTCTGCGGCCAGCAACCCGAGTCCCACTCTACTATTTTTATTATTCCTATTTTAATAGCAAGAATAATGTCAGGTTATCAAGAGCAAGAACCACCCCTCTAGCTTGCTACAATGACGTGGTTTCCAACTATTTCAGATTACATTTTATACAATTTCAAACATTTCTCATACTCTGAGTTCAGTGTGTATTATTAATAAAACCGTATCATTATTTCTCGCTTTTTTTCTACTTGCACATCATTTTGATGCAACCAAAGGGACAATATTTATATAATTAAACATTTTAAATATATTCAAATGATTTCCAACCATTTCAGATTACATTTTATGCAATTTCAAATATTTCCTTATTTTCTTATTTGTTTCTGTAACCAAAACCATTTTTTAAAAACGTAAACAATTTACCGGTTGTAAAATTATTTACAAAAAACCAAACCGTACATCCACTAATATAACAATAAATTCTTTTATTACAGTACTAATAATACATTCAATTCTAGTTATGCAGATATTACAGCGCTGCGAAAGTTTAGAGCACCAATAAATAATACGAATTACATACGTTTTCTATTTCATTTACTATTTTGCGAACCATTTGAAGAAATCCAAGATACGGAACAATACATTAAGTTGTGTGTTAAAAACTTTATTGAAGTTAATGATATTAATTGTCAGGATAATATATCACGAATTTTGTTTTCTATTAGAATATCTTCAAATATAATAGCTAAAAACTCAAGCAGCTTCTATGTACTTTTAAATATTTGTCAAAGTTTTAATGTTAGCCTTGTTGAAATTCTTAACAAAATATTTAATTGGAAACATGAAGTAATAAAAAAAGAAACAATTTGGCTGATCGCAAACTTAGTCGCTTGTGAGAAAAGTGAACCAGGTACTACTATGCATATACAAAATTTGATTAATAATTTAAAATTAAAGAAATAAGTTATTTTTTGCATTTGTTAAAAGTTAATGTGTATTTGTGAAACTACTTTATTCATTTGAAATAAAAACTTTTTTTAGTCCGCCTTATCAAAATTTTTCAAAAAGGTTGGTGAGTCGTTAAAAGCTAAGAACATATACTATGGGTGATAGACAAAACATGTTTTTAAAAAATTATTTTTTTTTACTTAAATCCTTTTCTTAAAATACATTATAAATCGTTGAGATTAAGATAAATTTTTTGTTTTAGAAGCGAAATATTCGGTACTATTTATTTTTGTTAAAAATAGTTATTTTTAGTAGTAAATTTTTTTATTGAGCAAAAAATGAAAATGGTTAAAAGCTCTGCTTAAAATCTTCAAAAACTGCAAGTGAGCTTTTTTTACTCGTTATAATTAAAAAAGCTCTGCGGAATAAAATCTACTACATATTTTTTACAGCAAAACAACCAGATTTGTTTTTATATGTGTATGTAAATTTATACTACGCGCTTACTTAGGTATGAAAGCTTTCATTCAATCATTTAATGACATAAGTTGAATGCCGTCTGGTTAAAAGTTGCAGTTTTGAAGTTTTTTGCACTAGTTTTCAATCGAATTGCGCCGGATATTGTTGAAAAATTTAAAATTTTAAAACTACTTATATTTAATCAAAAAATTATTGTATTAAAGTGATTTTGTGAGGTATGAATATTGATTTTGACAAAAAAATGGAAGCAAAAAATTATGATGAATCTAATGAATTTATTATCAATGAATCAGGAAGCCACTCCCCAAATAAAGATAATATTACAATTGAGAAAAACTTTCATAAAAATTCTAATTCAATAGATGATTTTGAACATTTAGACCATAATGAGTCAATGGATGTGTTAAAAACTCAGGACCAAATTGAATTTAATAGTTTAACTGAGCCAAATATCCTTCCAACATATAATTCTGATAACGATTTTCAAAAAAATAATATAGATAAAAGTTTATTGTTTGAATCGCCTAAACATTCTTTAGGTGACAAAATAGATACAACTAAAGATTTTATGGAAATAGAAAAATCTTTTGCGATGGATAAAAATGAACAAAATCTTCAAAATTTGGTTGACATTGGGGAACCAAATAGAGAAATTAAAAATCAGTTTGTTGAAAACATAGCGAAATCATGTTTGACTAATTTGAAAGAAGATAATGAAAAGTTTATTTCCTCAGAAGATTTACTGGGAGATTTTAAAGATGAGCAATTAAAACCAGATAGCAAATTGTTATCTAGCGAAAAAATAAAAGGAGAAAGCGCTGTCAGTCATAATTTAAATTCAAATAGCAATGAAGAAAATAAAACTTTACTTGTCTCTAAGGATAAACAGAAACTTGGTAAACAATCATTAAAAATGATATCTGCTGAAATGTTATTTTATAAATTTGGCTTGGGTAAGATTAAAATTCTCATTAAACTTAATATTTTCATAATTTAACATAAATGATTTTCTGTTAAGAAAGGCTTGAAAAGACATGCTTAGGGAATTAATTTAATAAAACCCACAACTTATTTATTTAAAAAATTAGTGAGAAAAAATTAAATAATATTTTTATTTGTTGTTGACCAAATATATAAGCGTTGTTAAGATACATTTTAGAACTAGAATATAAACCAAAATGACTCATACTTTTTGTTACGTTAACTATGCAAATAATTTTTTCTTGAAACAATGAAATCCCTTTTACAGGCATTAATTTTCTAATAAAAAATTATTACATTTTGTTAAAATAAACCGAATACCGAATATTTGCTTTTTGAAAAAAATTTTTATAAATTATACATATTATTGCATATTTTTTTGTGTGTCATTGCAAAAAAAAGAACAGTGAACGCCTAAAAAATAGCCGTACGCATGCGCCGTTAGTATAGAGAAATCTGCAATCAATAGTTGAGCTTCTTTCATAAGACGACATAAATATATTCAGATAACTTATATTATTTGTCATTTTAGATTTGTTCTGTAATATTTTTATTAAATTATATTACTAAATCATTAGAAGCATATTGAAAAAAAATGATTTTTGAAAACGATTTACTAAAGACTGAATTTCATAGAAGTCAAACAATCTTTAGTTGCCTCATGAACCCGTGTAAGATAATAAACTTGTGTAATAATAGTTTGGAGTGTTTATATACATAAATATTGTAGCTCTTATTGTTATTATTAGATAGAATAGATTCAAAATCATAAAATTAAATATGTATATAATTTTGTTAAACATCTTCTTTTAAATATTGCTAAAATACTAATATTTCTTACTAACAATGGGCTTAACTAACATTTATTTCTATGCTAATTTCCAGATACTTGGTTTAGGCCAGAACGATTACATCCGAAAGGTTTGTATGAATACTTTAGCTAATATGAAAATTGCTTAATTTATCGCATTCTATATCTTTGTTTATATTGTACATAAAAGCACTCATAATCATCATATTTGCACAAAAAACTCTGTTGTTTTTCTTTTAAAAAAATTATCAGCTAAATCACAAAAATCTCTAAATATTTTATAAGCAAAATATAATTTTTTATAAAATAATTAGAAATTGAAATAGTATAAAAATTGCTGTTTTGACTAGAAAAAATATCGCTGCGCATATAATTTTAGTTAGAAAGCTTTGGAGTATCTCCATGTGAAAAACCGTTGATTGTTTTACAAACCACCAAAATGTTTATACTTACTATATAGAAATATTAATAAATTTATGCAGTAATATCTTTAAACATTTTACAAATCATTGCTGCTAATTCAACCACGAAATACAAAATAAATCAAAGATTTCTTCTGATTTGTTTCTTAAATTTCCAGTGAAAAAAATTAATATTTTTATGTAATTTTTATAAGCTATTTAATTCATAATTGAAGCAAATCATTTCACATAATAAAACTTTGACATTCAAATTGCACTAAACAAATTTAACTATACAAATAGAATAAATATAACAATCAACAAATTTAAATGCTCTAGTAGTGCTTTCCCTTTTTGACTGCACTTTACTATCTATAATTAAATAAATATATATATATATCATCGTGTAGTTTCATATGGGTAGTACTTTGACTTTCAGTATGTTTAGCTGTTCCGTGTGTAATACTTCAATTATCATATCAGAAGAAGTCTGGCTTATTCATTTGATAAGGCTATAGCCAAAGGTCACTTTAAATTAATGAAATAAAAATATGTTTGAAGTAAATTGATGGAAAGATCTTCATAAATTTTAAAAAGTTTGGTGTGTTCTTTAAAGTATTTAATTCAAAAAATAAGGAGAAAATGTCATTGCACGACTTTAAAACTATTTTCAAATTAAAGTTTACTAGGCAAGAACGTAAGTGTGCTACTTCTATCTTTAGAAAATTATTGGGTTTTTTTTTATATTATACATCGAATATCTTAATTAAATGTGCAACCGAAGTATAATTTTTAAAATGTATAAGTTTTATTATTATTATAAAAATTGTATGTATATTTATATAAATATAATAACCCTTGGGTAGTTTATTAATAAATTTGTGATTGACAGACTTAAATGCATCGTCAGCTCTAAAATGATTTCCAGTCTAAACGCTAATTATATTTGTTGCCACTAAAATTTCTGAATCGAAAATATTCCATTAATGGATTTATACAGCTAAAAAAAATTTTTATTTATATAAATTTCCAATAAAAATATATATAGTATATATATATATGTATATATAGGAATATTTTAAAATAAATTCTGGCTGGCATATATTTAAAACTCTTTATTTGAAAAAGAAATGATAAAATTGCAGCCCAATAAAATATATAATTAAATATTAAATTTTAAATATATATATTAGATAACTTCTTCAGCGAAATCTATTAACAACTCAACCTCGTTCGTTTCCTATGCGAGGTTAATTCTATTTTTTTAATTATTCTTTTTGTGAATTTCTATAGAAGCAATCACTTTTGTGGTCAACAGCTGATTGCTTAAATTTTCTAATTCAAGAAACAAAAATAATAAAATATTAATTACTTAATTATTTTAGTTTTAAGGTGCTCAATAATTATCTTTTTTAAATTAGAAAATATTGGAATTTAGATAATCTAAAATAAAAACATTTCTGTTGTCATGCAATTTTGTTTGCATCTGGATTTCTTTGGTATCTTTTAGTACTACTATTGCTTTTTTCCTTTAATATCTGTTCCATCTCTGCTGACTGCATATTTTTTAGCACGAAATTCTCTCTTTAAGAATTATTAAATCTTCTCATGTGGCTGTACATGGAAAAAAATATTTACACGTAACTTCTTGATTGCTCTGTTGTCTCATTTGACGTTTAAATTGCTGCCCCAATCAAAAATTGTGGGTACTTACTTCTCCACGTTATCAAAATCTGGTTCTAGTGTGCTTTTACTTGTAATGCATTAAAAATTTTAGTTCATAACTTGTCTTGATTATAATTAATCGTATATTTTAGTCTGAACTGTAAATATTTTAGAATATTGGATATTTTTGTTTTGTAATAAAATGGCCGGAGGAAGAAAAAATAATTTAAAACCAAAATCAGTACAGTTACCAGAAAGAGGAGAAGGTAATTTTATTAAAGAAATTAACTACTTTTGCCCTTATTATTGCCGCGTGTCAGTACTTAAGGAAATCTCTTGCCACGAATAATTAAATTTTTTATCAGCAGCGGTAGTAGAAAATATCAAGTACAACGTAAATTGGGAAGCCCTTTCTATTTTCAAGGATGTTTTATCTTCGATAATATTATAAATTACGAAAATAATAGTTTTGATTTGTTATTGACTTCAATGTCAAAATTCTTCTAGAGTGTCCACCTAAAAAGTAGTCTTCATATTACAAATATAAAAGAATTGACGTGATAAAAAGTAATTTAAAGTTTTTCTATTTATATATTTCTGAAAAAGGTTTGCAATCACTTTAAGTTTGATATCTATTTTGGCTTTTATTAAATTAATTTTTCTAATAATGAAAATTTATATAATTCGATAGTTTTTTCAACGTCGTCATTTAATGATATTATTTTTGTGGTCAGTTTTATTAATTTAATTCATAAATTTGAGTGAAAAAATGTTTAACTTTGGAAACTTCGTCATTCTTTATTTTTTTATTTAACCTCAATTCGTCCACGAGCCAAATTCTAGGTGCTTAAAAAGTGAAGTTGAAAATGAAAGTACGATTTTGACATATGTATTATATATGTCAAAATCTGGACTACTTTATTTAGTTCTCCACTTTTCGCGGAAGTATATAAAAGCTGGTCTAGGTGTTCATTTTTAAATAAGTATAATTTCTTTGACAATCACTCAAACCTACAAAAATATTATTTTGCTTTGTAAAAACTATGTTCTAAAATTAAAGTAACACGTTTTTTTATATTACTTTGAATTCATGAATAAAAATTAACAGATTTCTTCAAACACTACAAAAATGCGAATTTATACTTTTTTTTAAAATATTTCAAGATTATTATAAATTACTAAAGAAAAATTAAATAAGTATACATTACATTACACTATGTTACAATGGAAGCTCGCTGTTTTAGTTTTTGTTTCAAGCAATTTATTTAGAAAATTCTCAGTTTACTTTAGAATATAAAATAAACTAATTTTTTTTTTAAGTTAAAAATAAAATAGCCTAAATATGATTAATTCTTTCAATACCCATTTTGAGCAAATTAAATATTTCTTATACACAATTTTCCATAAAACATATACTTATAGTTCTCTTCATTTGATTTCTCATAATGCTATTTCTAGGTGAATTAAAAAAAAAACAAATTCTTTCATATATCCCACATTGGGGAGTTGTGTCAAAAACAAGTTCATCCGATTGTACATCTAGAAACTAAAAAAGAAAAATATTTTCCAAAAATAATCCCCATGTACGATTTGTGTGAACCGGGTCGCCTATTTATTTTGCGCATACCATTAAAGCTAAAAACAGGAATAGCATACGTACATAATTCATACACGAGTTTGATAAAAAACAAAAAATATTTTTTAAACCTTGATTTAAAAATTTATTTTAATTATTTTTCTATTGTTGTGCATTTATTTTTTGTCGTATTTTGAATTATTAAATGAAATAATCAATTCAAACAAACAGAAAAAGTATGTTTCAAGATATTCTAATTAGTTTGATTACTAAAGTGTTATTAAAGTCAAACAGGAGTTATAATTGTTAATTAAAATTAAAATGCAAACAATTCTTTAACTCTTTTGGAAAAAATATGCATATTATTTGTTTTACTTTTAGTATTTTAAAATTAACAAAAATATAATGCAATATTTTATAATTTTAGTGGAATCTTTAATCTATTGGCGTGATGTGAGAAAATCAGGAATTGTTTTTGGTGCAGGTTTCATCATTTTAGTAGCTCTATCATGCTGTTCAGTAATAAGTGTAATTGCGTACACATCGCTTATTACTTTAATAGGAACTGTAATCTTTCGTATTTATAAAAATGTTCGAGGGGCTATTCAAAAAACTTCAGAAGGTCATCCCTTCAAGTAATGCATAAAAGAAAAATTAATGTTAATAGCAATTAGTTTTAATTTTTATTTTATTATTTTTAGAGAACTTCTTGATCATGATTTTACATTGTCTGAAGAAAGGGTACAAAATATAGTTAACGTATCTGTTGTCCACATCAATGCTACAATGGTAGAATTACGAAGGCTATTTTTAGTTGAAGATCTTGTTGACTCTATTAAGTTTGGAGTTTTTCTTTTGGTATTGACTTATGTTGGAGCCTGGTTCAATGGAATGACACTTATTATTTTAGGTAAATTACACAATATGTAGTATAAAAACTAACTTTTTATAAATTGTTTATATTTTTAGCTTTTGTAGCACTTTTCACTTTGCCAAAGGTATATGAAAGTAATAAGCAGTCAATTGATATGTATCTAGATTTAGTCAGAACTAAATTTTTAGAAATTACAGACAAGTGAGTTATTTTTTGAAATTATTTTTAATATAATTTTTTATAAAAACGAAATGAATTTGAACAAAACAAAAAAAATCAATAAATTTCATAAAATTTTAGAGTCAAGACTGCTATTCCGATGGGCAAAAAACCGGAAACAGATAAAGAAAAATAAGTCAACCTCAACAATATTAATATCGATTCTAAATTTTTTCAAACTTTGTATAAGGATATAGTGCTGATATAAAAAAAAATATCATCAAAAATAATATGGTCCCGACTTATTTATATAACATCAATGATCTAAAAATTATAACATCTTTTTAATAATTTGTTTGAGAGCTATTTTCAAAAAATTAATTTCCTTAAATCAAAATTGATATGTTAAATCAAAAGTAATATAATTATAAATATTTATGTTAGATTAAATAGTTATTGAGTAATAAATTCTAATTAATGGTTTTATTGTTAAGAAAGCAATTCATTGTGGGTCCTATTATTTTCGAACAAATGAAATAAATTTTATGCTTAAATCTATTTATTTTTATTAGATTTTTAAAATTTTAGAAGTATAAAATATTTTAACTTCAAATATAATAAACTTATTGTAATATAAATCTAAATTTTTAAATGTTTATTGATAAAAAATTTTATTTATGTATCACACTAGCTAAGTACCAAAAAATAAAAATAAAAGAAGCAATGTGTATCTTAAATACACACTGTATAATTGTTAATATTCAATGCACAATTTTGCAATAACCTATTTTTAAAAAAGCCGACTTTTTCAAATTAGAAAGAAATTACTAAACGTATTTTTGTCCGTAAAGTTTACATAATAAACGTTTTTAGTTGCTAAGAAATTTCGATCTGTTTATTCAAAAAATAACTTGTTGCTTAATCTAAATGTACGTTTTAAAGTTATCATGTTGTTTTATCATTATTTCCTACACATTTCGTTATAGTTTTTTATTATTCGGGTGATTTTTTTTTTTATCATCTCTGCATAATAATCATTGTTATTTAAGATATTAATTATTGTGTGTGATTAATAATAAGTGCTTGATATTCAATATCGCTAATCGTAGCTATCATGCTTTATTAGAAAAATATATAGAATTACTTTGAATACAAAAACGAAATATATTAGTAATATAAAACCATGTAACCAATTTCGGAATATTCTGTAAAATGACATGTTCAAGTTGATGTAAAGAATTTCAACACAAAGAAAGTAATTTTGCTTTTACAAACTTTAAATGAATTTTTATTATGAAAAGACTCTTGTCTTTTTGTTTTTTAATTTTTATAGACAAGTAAAACATGGGTAAAACAAATAGAATTATTGAAGAGTCTTTAATGTGCATATAATAATAAAAATTAAAAAGTGTAAAAGTTTAGTTTTATGACTTCAACTCAGCCTTTAAAATATTCAATAATGTGTTATTTTAAAATTTAGGCTTCATATCAATTTTTTTTTTTACTTTTTATCTCTGCTAGTGCGTGAACTCAATTTAAGTTTCGTGGTAGATCAAAAGTCTAAATCTAAAATACTATACCTAAGAATTTGGATAATGTCAGCTTCGAATAGAAGTAAGGTTTTTTTGAGCGATAATACGAAAATATTGTTAATAGGGTGTGTGGCCTCTAATTGGTGTTGATGTTCCGTCCTTAATATTCCATTTGGAAGGAATTAGTTGTTGTATTCAATGTGATCCGATTTGTAATCTATAATTTTATCTGTTTATTCGTTAAGCCTATATACATGGAATGACAAATCGATAAATTTTTATTGATTTTTACATTATACAAAACTAATAGTATCACATATATTATTAAGTTGTAGCTTCTAAAATTGCCCGCAATGTGTATAAGCCACACTCCTGAGCAAACTTGGTCCCGGTAGCTAATCCAGTGTACTTTTCTTTTGCTTAATATATAAAATAAAAATAATAAATAATTATAAAAATGTACATAAGGTGTTGTAAACTTGAGGTACTTAAAATTGGTTGACCTAGAATCTATTATATTAAAATGTACAAAATATTTACAAAGTTTACTTTTTATGCGAATAGTTGTACTGCTAAACGTAAAGACGTAAAGTGCTAATTTGGTCATGCAAAAGAGAAAATAGCGATTTGAAGCCCGATTTTGAGTAAACATGCTATATTGCTATAGTGATTTTGCTTCTGCTGAAGGTAATATTGAACTTGAACTAAGAGTTGTTATAGTATCAATAAATGGTAAGCCCTCCAAGGCATCTAGAAATTCAAAAAGAAAAGTATGTGGTCAAGTTAATAGAAGCAAATTTCATATTCTTTTGTTGTGATGGGGCAGTACTAATTTTTCTTTTTTTTGTTACACTTTTTGACACATTTTTAAAATTTTCAGCGCTTACCTTACTGTTAATGTTAACTGTGTAAAAATGTGTTTTTTATAAATTCGATTTAATCTTTCATTAGTGAAAAGTATTATGTGTTTTAATTTTGATAAAACTGAAAGTGAATGTAATTATAGTCATTTAGTTTGCATTAAAACTATTTTGATTATTTTAAAATTCTCAATTTAAGAGTCTTGCAAATGAAAATGTACCGCAAATAAGAAAAAAAGATCTTGGTATTCGTGTTCTCGAGATCTTTTTTTTTTATTTGCGGGAAATGTTCATTCTTCCACATAAAGTACCCATAAGAAATACTATTTCCCAAATTGAAAACAGTTCAAATGGACAACAGTTTACACAAGATGAATATTTTTCTTTCAGATTCCGGTTTCTATTTTTCAATTTTCCAAGAGAAAATGAAATCTCTAACAAAAATATTCATGAGAGTAATATTGATACTGGGAATAATACAAATATAAAAAAAGAGTAAAGTTCACCAAAAAAGAATAATACTAATAAAATGAATAATTATTTAATTAAACGCTCTTTTCATGATACTGACCACGAACCATTTAGCCTCAATGGGCTTGTATAAAGTGTTAAAAAGTCGTTACAAATTAAAAACAATTCATTAAAACTTTTTATACTTAAATCAAAAATAAGTGGTTCAGGCTTTCAAATAGAAAATAATCAAAAGAAAAAATTTTATAAAATTGCATGGACAAGAATACTGGACATTAGATATTATAGTTTTTATACCAGTACGAATTAAAAAAGATAATTTTCAGTAGCTAATTTTTATTTGTTTGGATTTTGTGTATTTGTGTACTTAATTGTCTGTTTTAAATTTTGTAAATTTGTTGTAACTTTTTCATTTTATGTTAATTGTATGAAGAAACTTTTAGAAAATTTTTTATTTTAAAATATTTATTATGAAAGAGAAATTTTATTATATTTTTATTGTGACTAAATTAATTTATTTAGCCGTACGTTAAAAGGGATACAGGTATTCCTAGGCTTGCACTAGGAATGTTATGAATTTGTTAGATGGTATTTCATCTGGGGTAACATATTTTACTTCACTTTATGTAAGGAAGCAAGAAAAGTAGTAAACTAAAGAATTTGGTCTCCTTTCACAACTACATAGTCTGTTTGTAACATTATTCAATTTACTCTAATGCACAATTAAGTTTGATTCCTAATGATACTTTAATTAATTTCCACATTATTAAATAACCAGCAAATCAGCAAAATTTGGCTTAAGTCCTCAAAATTAATTTTATATTTTTTTAAAATTTGAAGTCTGACCAGTGTGAGCCACATTGGTTTAAACCTTTATTTAATATCAATATTTCATTACACAGGGATTTTTGAAGTTCTAACGCATGAGTTATGCTTTCACGCAATCAAAGATATTTTAATTTTAAAAATTAGTTTAATATAAATTTTCTTTTAAATTTCAGGATGTAGTTCAACTAAACTTAATTTTTTTTTTCGCCTGTGTCGAAATTGCCGAATTAACTCTCGTGTATTTGGATTTTCTACTTCTAATGGAAATATAAGAGGTAATGTTCAATATGTTTCAGCAATTGTGTTAATATTCCTTTTCGAACAATTTATTAAACCTTTTAATATTTTCAACATTTTAATATCATTTGCATACCTTAATATATATTTTCATTTTCAAGTTTTTAACTCTTAAAGTTATTCTATATTAAAAGACTTTTATTTTTAAGAATTGATAAAACAAAAATACCACTTTTGCTTGAAAAATAGCTGTAGCAAACCAATCAGATTGTATAACTATTTAACCACTTTTATTTTAAATATTTTAAATAATTTTGCTTGAATATTTTCAAAATTCTAGGAATTGATTTGAGTGCTCTCAAAATGCAGTTTGAAGTTTTTATATAAACAAAATAAAAATTCTAAAGTCAAAATATTTTGAGGGAACATAAAGCATAATTTTATTTTATTGTTTCCACTTTCAAATTTTGCCCATTAAATGTATCAAAGTTAGATTAAGAATGGCTTAGACAAATAACAAAGCAGTCACAAAACTATTTTAATAATAAAAAAAACAACAAAAAAAGAAAATCTTCATTGTAAGAAAGAAATTTTTTCATTATTTGAACAAAAACTTAAATTTGATATAATAAAAGATATTGTTAAAAATTGAACAAAAATTTTAGTAAAAACAGCAGTCATATTTTTCATATTGCTAAAAAAACTCTTTCTTCTACTATTGTTTTTCTATTTAACACTGTAAAACTATAATTTTGAGATTTCTAAAGGTACACATAAAACCAATTTACAAATTAACACCTGAAAAATAAAATTTTATAATGCCGTGATAAATATTACTTTTCCAATTGAGTTTGAAGAAGTAACAAATTTATACAAAACCAATTGCCTAAATTGTTCTTTATTATTTTTTTGAAAGTAAAAAAAGCCTTCTTTCTATGGCTTGTTTAGCAACGAAACTCTAACCGGATTTCGAATCTACGCCTTGCATCTCTCCAATTTTTTTTCAAATTTTAGACAGATGAAATGCGCCATCAACCTAGCCTTACGGGCTTAAACACATGTTTTTATTTAAAAACTGAATTAAATTAAAAAACATTTAACTATGATTATTGCTTCATTTATCCAATGCGATAGTACGTAGTACAGCATCTACACTTACTATATAAAAATATATATTAAAGGTAAAATTAATAGAGAACAAAATTATTCTTTTAAGTATGAAGGTTCTACAAATACAAACATATATGAGGCATAATCGGGGTAAAGGTTAAAAACTATCTAAAAAAGTAAATCGTAAATTTTACGTGTATGCTTTTGACGAACTTGAAGCAAGGAATTAAAATATTCAAATATCAACTTCCTAAAAGCGTAGATCTTCATATGACGAAGGCACTTATAATAAAATTTATTTATTCATAATTTTTTTTATAATTTATTTAATTTATTAGTAAAACATTTTTAATTTTTTTTGGGTTTGAACACACTTTGGGACTTGAAATCAATTGTGCTTCTAGTAAAACATTTACAAAAACTTATAAAGGAAAACAATTTAATAGAAAAGTAAAAATAATCTTACTTCTTTATAATTTTGCTAAATTCAACTTTTTTTTGTGAAGTATTATAAGTAAAACTATTTTATATAATTAAATCTAATTATGAATACTTTTTATTGACAGTATACAGCACCATTGTAGGTTGGAATTAAAGTTTCATTTGCTAATGGATGATACAACTGGAAATAAAAATTTAATTATTCAAATATTTGAAAAACTTTATTGGACTAAAATGCCAAAAAAATTTGCTACTTAATATCTAAAAAACAGTGTACTTTCATATAGCATAATAGAAAGAATAATAGATTGTATTCTACAGTCTTATATATATTTTTTATATCATTTGTTTATCTCATATTCAAAATGTATTCAACTAACCTCATCATCGAAATCTGATTCTTCATCACTTTCAGGTGGAGATAATGTTTCAACACCAAAATTTTTTAAATTGTCCAATATATCTTGGTCTTTTTCTATTGCCGCTTGTTGATATGCTGTGAGACCTGAATATGTGACAGTTTCAGCTTCTAATTCGTTACATTCTTCAAAAAAGAAACGTATTAATGAACAATTTCGTTTTTCAATTGCAATATGAAGTGGTGTTTTTCCACTTTTTCCTTCCTATATTTAAAAAAAATTACTCTTGCATAAAAAAAACTAGAAATTTATAGGAAACTGCATACCCTTGCGTTAATATCTACACCAAACCAAACTAATAGTCTAAGAATATCGACGTGATTTCCCCGAGTTGCTAAATGTACACAACGTTCACCTAAAATTAATAGAAATACATAAAAATATCATTTTTTTTTTCAATGCCAAATTAATTTAAATTCTATAATTCTAAATTTCCGAATTTCTTAATAGAATTAAATATGCATGCTAAAAAATTAATCAAGAATTTAAACAAAACTTTGAAAACACTAAAAAAAAATTTTTTTTTTTTGGTCATATGTAAATTGTGCAAGGCCAAACACAGAATAACTTGACCGAAATTAGAATAGATTTAAAATATTTCCTACTTTATAGAATCGATGTTAAAATCAAAATAAATTCTTTAGTGGTTAACATTTACATATGAATAAAGTTTTGAGAGAATATCTTTGTTTTTAACAAAATTCTTGAAGAGTAAAATTTATAAAAATAAAATTCAGTTTTCAAAACATTAAAATGATATTCTTTTGCTTAAAAATGAAATTAAACAAGAAAAATAATATCAGAACCTGAAAATTCATATAGAGTATATGTATTTATAATATAAAAAAGTTTTATTTTACATAAATTTACATTTGGTAACGTTAATTGATCAACCAAACAGATTTTGTTAAAACTTTTCACAAAAACAAAGGAAAAAATATTTATCTAGAATTTTTTTGAGACATCATAGTAACAACTTCCAGTCAAAACAAAATACATTTTTATTTTTTATTTCTTGAATGGAAAGCCGTCAAAGTGAAACCGTCTTAAAGACTGGTTTTCCCTCAACTAGTAAACAAGTTGAGGTAAAAATCATGTAATACGGGTCCAAAACTGAACTTTATGTTATGTGTGCATCCTCATGGGGAAATAAAAGTTTTAAATGTTTTGTTCATCAGTCTTTCCGCTTTTACATCTTCTCAAAGTTTGGGAAAACCCAAGTATATTTTTGTTATTTGTTTGTGTATGTATATGAAGATTTCTATATATGTATTTATTTTTTTTTCTTCTATTTACAACTTTTTATTCATTTTTAGCATTGAGTATTATTAAATGGAATAACTTTCGATTTAAATGGATAAATAATTTCATAAACATATTTAGAAATATTAATCCAAGCATAAGGTTAATATAAAAGTTGACCCAAATTATTTATAGAAAATTTGATTTGTTCATGTGTATTTTAAAAATAATACTTTTAAGTTTCACATCTTTAGAAAATTAAAATAGATACAATTGGAATTTATTCCAAGTCCAAAAATAAACCAGTTTATTAATTTATTAACAACTAATGAAAAAATTTATTGCTTCCTTAAATAGAAAGTACTTACCTTCATAATTGCGTATTTCAAGATCTGGAAGTATTTTGCCACATTTAGAATAATTTATAGGATTTCTAGTTTTACAAATTTTCTTAATTTCTTGTGGTGCAATAGGAACTACCAAAGCTTTAACACATTCCAAATCACCTGAAAAACAAGCTAAGTGGAGTGGTGTGTTTCCATTACTATCTCTAACATTTACCTAAATGAAAATATAAAAATAGATTGAAAAATCAAGGTAAAAATTTTTGGCAATATTGAAATATGTTTTGAAAAATATATTTTAAATTTCTTAAACTTTGTTTCTATCTTAAGAATAATATGAATAAATATTGAATGTATTTTACCAAAATACATACTCTAAAATATAACATTAACAGTTATTGTAAAATATAAATTATAGATTAGTATCTGTTGTCAAATTCCTAGATTATAATATTTAATATTTTATTTTTTTAATTTTCAAATGTATTGAGGAAAATTCAATTGTCTTTTTGTTTTATACTTCAGGTAAATATAAATAAATTAGAATTAAATTCAAGATACTTGATGTCCAACACATGCTTTTATTACAGCATTATTAGGGCTAAAAACTATTATTTACTAGTCCATAAATTTAATACTTGTTTCCTTTTAAATATAATTAAGAAAAAAATCTTAGAAATTAATTAGAAAGTTATGGTCCAATAAAAAATTGATATCAAATATGTAAATAATTACAAAAACTTACCGATGCACCGGCAGCTAAAAGCAATCGGATGATTTCCGGTCTGCTAGTTAAAACCGCTAAATGTAGAGCGGATTCGACATTATCATTATAGATGTCTAATAAACATGGATGAGGTGCTAAACGTATTAACGCACACACAACTTCGGAAAAACCAGTTATACAGGCAATATGTAGCTGACTGCAAAAAGCATGTTTCGAATTTGAATTAAATTTATTTAGCTACATATTATATTTAAGGGGCATGTAAACAATCAACATACTAAAAAAAAAAAATCTATTGCTGAAATACTCACGTATCGCCTTCACTATTTTGTTGATAACAAATTTCCCAAGGTTGTTTAAGTTTCCTCTCACTCTGTTGGAAAACCCCATCGTTATTTGTAGTAATGCTTGTATGATTATCATCAGACAATTTTTTACTATCATTTTTATTAACATTTAGATTATTTATTGCGCCTTGTTGATTTTTAATACTCAAACTGTGTAAACGCTCAGTCAAACCAGAATCTATACCACTATCTTGTCCCATTGACTCCAGAGGTTCCTCTAAATTAAGAGTATTTTTAGATTTTTCTGCATTAATTACTTCCGATTCTAGTTGATTTATATAATCACTATCATAAGACATTTGTGGACCTGATATAAACCCTGAATCCTCCTCAGTATACGTATCTAGTTTCTTTTCCAAATTTAAATTATGCTCTCCTATCACCTCATCTTTAGATACATTTGATTTTACCTCTAATTTATTTATTTCTTGAGATTTTTGTTTCGACATTTTAGATTTATACACAAAATTGCACTTTTTCTATTGCTGACATAAAACTGCACTAACACACTAAAACTTATAGTTTATTAAGAAAATTATAGGGATTGTTACAAGAACTTTGAAAGTTTTACACTTATGAAGCACATGATAGCACAAATTACCAAATTATTACAAAACTAATTACTCCCAAACAAACAAACCTTCTTCGCGCAAGCAAGCTTCAAACTAAAACTTCCCAAAAATGCACTTCAGTATTTTGTCTTGATTTTTTCCATTATAAAGCTTTCTTGAAAGTATGATTTTATTTTTCACTGCGTTCAAAATCTCAGCTGTTTGCAAGCTGGTATTCGTTCATAATCGCATGCGGCGTTCAATGTAAAGTATATGGAAATGACAATTTGTGAGTAAATTTTTGAAGTAAAGTTTTTAATAGCATAAAAATTTTTAATATTATTTATAATAACACTAACATACTAAATCTTACACTAACCGTAATAATAGTAACTTATATTAATCTTAATACTAATAATTTACACTAATTATAATAGTTTTTAAACTAATTTGATGAAGAATCATCATCCTGGAAAAGCGACTTTTGTTTTACTATATTTGTTTATGGACAACCTGGAGCCTATGTTCATCTTCAAGTCTTCTATCTTGTGAACTTTAATTTTTTGCATTTGGCTATCAATAAGCCAAAAATTCGCTATGGGGTGTAGATTGTTGTCCTATTAGACAATTTGCCCTTTCAGTTGCCTCCATGACCTGCTTCTGAAGCATTTTTGAACTAGATTGGAGCTGCAAGGAAAAATACTTAATATTTTTATAAATTTTATCACAAATTAGTATCACAATCTGTCTCATGCATGTCCCAAATGAATACACGTTTTACTTTTTACGACACCAACCCTTTGCCTTTGGCCCAAAAGTTTACGATGCAAGAATTATAGTGTATCATGAGTAGTCAATATACTTTTGAATGTAAACGCGCCTCAGGTTGCCTATAAAATTGCTGTCCAAATTGCTAATCTAAACACAGCCTTATTTCCAAAAAGCATAATTTATTATGCCTCCTCTACACAATCGGCAAACTATGCAATTCTAGCAAATACGCGAATATGTGGATGGGTGCATTTTGCTTAGTTGCTATACTTTGTGAAGTTTGTGCAAAGTTCGCTTTGTAGGCGAACTTTATACAAATTCACACAACACAAACGTCAAAAATAACAAATTCAAATGCGAAAATGATCTTTTCTTTAAAAAAAATTAAATAAATCGAGCTTATTAATAGTTTAAGGCATTTTTGTAAAACTTTTCTATAATATAATTATAAATGATATTGTGATTCTGATTAAATGCACGAATGTGTGGATGGATGCACTAGCGAAGACGGCAAATAAAACGAACTTGACATTTGGCGAATGTCACGAATGTGTAGAGGAGGCATTAAATTTTGCTCAAGTGATGTGATAACTTTGCAAATTCAGATGCCTGAAGATAACTCGAATGCGTAAGTAATTTCAATTTAATGTAATAAAACTAGTTGAAAAGCATAAGTTATATATTTCCAATTAAAATATCAACTCCAACAAACTATTGAGTATAATCACGTCTCAAAACCCTGCTTTTAATATATCGCCTATAATACCGCTGTCCAAAATGATAATGTAGATACCAAGCTAGCTAGCAGCCAGCAGCAATATATCATACGATCTAGCACATATTTTTAGCTACATAACCGCAAATGTCATTAAAATGTTGAAAATATTAAAAGGTTTAATAAATTGTTCGAAAAGGAATATTAACACAATTGCTGAAACAAATTCAACATTACCTCTTATATTTCCATTAGAAATAGAAAGTCCAAATACACGAAAGTTAATTCGGCAAGCATGGATTGAGAATTTTGACACAGCTGAAGAAAAAAAATTAGGTTTAGTTGAACTACATCCAGAAATTTTCGCATGCCAGCCTCGCGTTGATATTATTTTTGAAAATGTTGAGTGGCAGAGAAAATATCGATATGTAAGTTTCGCTACAACTAAATCAAGAGCTGAAGTCCGTGGTGGTGGAAGAAAACCATGGCCCCAAAAAGGTGGAGGCCGTGCTCGTCATGGTTCAATTAGATCACCGTTATTTAGAGGCGGGGGTGTTGCTCATGGACCGAAATCACCTAAGACTCATTTTTACATGTTGCCGTTTTACACAAGAGTTCTAGGATTAACATCATCTCTCTCAATTAAATTTGCTCAGGATGATTTACATGTAGTTAAAGACCTTCAAATAGATGAAAGTGATCCTAATTATATAAAAAGTTTAGTTCAACAGCGTGGTTGGGGACCGTCGGTTCTAATAGTAGATAGGTATGTTTTTTCAAATGTATTGAATATTGAATAGTTATTTTCTTTATTCTCAGCGATGATATTTTTCCAAAAAATATATGTAAAGCTATTAATGAAATTCCTTACATAAATCTTATGCCCGTGTATGGTCTAAATGTTTACTCAATACTGAAACATGATACCTTGGTTTTAACTTTAGATGCAGTTAAAAGAATTCATGAGCGTCTTTTGTATCAACTTAATAGAATCGATGGGAAATCAAAATGTAATAAATTTAAAATCGATCAATAGAATTTAAGTTAATTATAAACATTATACTTAAAATTTTATGTTTCCTAATGCCCTTAAATTAAAATTATCTAAATAAAAAAATAAAAATACAAATAAAATATGAATTGAAACTTAAATAACGTTTGAATTTATTGATAAAAAATTCTTCAAAAACATTAACTTTGATTAATACAAAAACTCATTGATGACTTTCTAGAAATAATATAGGATTGATAATAGTACCTTAAAACTCTAGCATAAAATTGGATACAAAAAATTTATTTGTTAATCATTTTGTCCTAATATTTTGTGTCGAATTTTCCACCGAAGTTCGGCATGGTCATTTTCACCTGGTAAACAATTTTTAAACCGAGCCCATTCTTTTTGGTAATATTGATAGAGTTGAACAGGATCACAAAATTTATTAACATTTGATGCCTTCAGCTTAGGACGTATCCCTAAAAAGTAATATTATGACAGGAAAAGACTACTTTAATAATCCTCTTACACATTTTTTCGGCTTTTTCAGAGGCTGGTTTTTGTTCCAAAACTTTTTTCGCTGATTTCAAATCATTTGATTTATTTGGCTTTATGCTTAGAATTTTTTCAGTTTTAACAAGTTTATGCTGTCTGGAATTGGGAACCTTAGGTGCTTTACCTTCATGTGTTAATTTAGCACGTGAGCAGACTGTTGGTGTTTTATAAAGTCTTTCTGCAATTTCTATTACCTGTTTTTTCATTTGAGGAACGCCAAGTCTTTCCTCATATTTAATCAACTTTTTAAGATCTAGAATATTTTTTAATTGCTGATTATTTATGTAATTTTCAAAACAAATTTTGAAACAAACCTAACATAAATTCCTTTAGTTGTTCTGAGGTAATATTACGATATCCCATTTCATTAAGATAATTAAGTATACACCTTGCTTCAAAAGTTATATTTGACATTCTTCCAATAAACTGAAGAACTTATAACCAAATAAATTAACAGAACTGAGGTAATGTTTATACTAAAGTATAATTAATAATACGAACACATTTTCACAAATGTTAAACCGGTTTTTTGAAATATTTAAACAAAAGCGTCATACATTCAAATATTTTACATGGAGATGAAACGTCAAAGCGAGCTGAATTGTTGAACCCTTTCTTGATTGGTAAAGAAAAGGTAAAACTTGTGTTGTTGCGTAGCGTGAATTTTATTTTGTTTTTATTTAATTATAAGAGGTAATTTGTGTTCATAAAAATGAGTAAACTTGCAATATTTGTGATATTTATGATAATCTGTAAGTATTAGTTTGAAAAAACTTGTTTGTAATACTAAAGAATGTCAAATTTAGGTATTCAATTATCGCTCGGAGGTGTTTTTAGTCGTACTAACAATGGAATTTCTAAAAATTTCGTAGGAAAAAGAAATAGTTTTATGCTTGAAAATGCACAATCCACGGTACAAAGTAAAGAAGAAAACACTTTAAAAAGCTTTCGACAAAGTGGACCAACAGCTTGGGGCCTTATTTTGATTATCATTGCAATAATAATTTTAGGTAATTTAAATCACAAATTAATTAAATTGCAACGTTTAGGGAACGTTTGGGAACTCTAACAAACTTTCCTTTGCAAATTTCTTTTTTATTAGACTAAATTTTTATTACAATTAATTAAACATTCGATTATCATTGCAATAATCATTTTAGGTTTTGCAGGGTATTATGGTTTTTTGTGTTACCCCTTGTTATGCAAACGTGAAAAAAATTATCAATTTATGGATGGATCTTCTTCAACTACATCAAAATCAATACAATCCATTGAAAACTTTCCAGTTGAAAGTAATGATCGAAAACATTGAAATTAGAATAAATTTTTTTACTTTAGAATTAATTAGAAGTAGTAAGTACTTAATCGATACATGAAATATTTTAATGAGACTGAAAACACATATTTTGTAAAAAATATATTCTTTTATAGTTAATATGAAAACATTTATTTTGTTAGCAGTCTTACAATTCATCTTTTCCATCCAAGTAAATGTCAGATAAATCAATGTCCTCCGTTTCTGGAGGCTGGCCATCTTTTCCATCCCATGGTTGAATAGTGTTAATATCTGGCAGTTGTGTACCACGAAGAGAAGAAGTTTGTCCTCTACCGTATGAAATGTCTCCTAGGAATTCATATACACCTTCATCCGAAAACGATCCCTTAAACATCGAAAATTTCATTTTTTTAAAACTCACTGCCGCCATGGCAGGGTAGCCAAATCCTCCTATTTCTAGTGCTTCTTCGAGCTTGATTTGAGCTTGAGCTTCAGCCCACAACCAACCCCACTGATTTCTTTTGAATTTTTCACCCATTCTTTGCAAAATTCCTAAATAATTATTTCTACAAACGGCATTACAATCTAAAATATGTGGAAGCGCTGCTATAATGCATAATGGCTTTCCTTCACAGTTTTCTTTTAATACATCTGGGCTAGTAATTTCATATAATTTTGGTGCGGGTAGTGAGTTCTCATATTTGTCTTTAAGCCATTCTACAATATCTGCTGCCTTTCTTCCACCAACATAATCTAAAGCATCATTTGAGGTTTTCCTTCCAGCTGGAAACATTTTAATTGTAGGATAACCATTGACATTATATTCTTGAGCTATAGAAGTGTGAATTGTGGCATCGAGTGCACCAAATTTAACTTTTCCCTTCATTTCTGTTGCTGCTTTTTTCCATTCTGGGGCTAATGCTTTACAATGCCCACACCAAGGAGCAAAAAATTCAACCATCCAAATATCATTGCTATTTAGCACTAATTTATTGAAATTAGAATCAGTGAGCTCAATAACATTGTTGGAATGGGATTTTTCACCTTTACCATTCAAGGATGATTTAATCTAAAAATATTGTAGTTATATTTAACCTATTAAGTTATAGTGATTGGTTTGGTACCTTATTTTCTATTTCTGAGAGAACGGCATCGGTAATGGCTTTTGCTGTACGTTCTTTGTTGTAATCTTTTGGAGATTGTTTATTTGCTCCAAAAATTTTTATCGTGGGAAAGCCTTTTACGCCATACTTTCCGCCTAAGGTTTTGTGCTCATCAGCATTGACTGCCCCAACTTTTACAACCCCTTTTAGAGCTTCAGCAACTTTTAAATATTCCGGCACAAGAGATTGACAATGACCACACCAAGGCGCAAAGAATTCTACTAACCAAATTTCATCGCTATCAATAACTAGACGGTCAAAATTGCTGGGTGTGAGTTCAATTACCTTGCTTGTCCGTTCATATAAGCCACTAGTGCATTTTATCACAAAAAGTATAACTGCAAAATACGAAAATAATGATATACATTAAATTTAAATTGCATATACTTACAGAGAAAAGTCTTCATTTCTACAAAGTATCTCTAGTATCTTCAATTGGCTTTAAGGTTGTAACTTTTGTATTTAATAATATAATTTACTTTAAGATTTATACAAACTAACAGCTAAACTAAATTAAGATTAAGAAGCTAATATAAAATGACTAAAAAATTTTTAATTTTTTTTCGTGGATCTCTGTGATTGGCTGAAGTAGCTATAGTGTGCCATCTATGAATATTTGGAATTTTTACCACGTTTATACTATATGCCAATCAAAATTCATTGCATATACATTTGCTTATTTTTCTGTCTCATTCTCACATTCCTGTTTATCATCTGCACATTTTCATCATTGGCCCATTGAATAAGTTCCATAAAATTCCATATTGAGTTCCATAAAATTGCATATTGAGTTCCTTAAAATTTCATATTCGTGTACATTATGATGCTGGTAGTCTTTACATCGTTGTCCTTTGGGACATGTGTCCCAATGAAGCAATTCAGCAGAAAACATCCTTGTTTTTCTTTATTTTCAGGAAACTAATTTATATGTAATAATTAAAACTAGAAGAGTAAGGATTTATTTGTAAAATTAAATATTTGTTTATCTGTAGAGACGTAAAAAATTTCACGTCAATAATAAAGATTATCTTTAACCTGCCACCTAATAAATAACTTCATGCATTTAACTGCATTGCTGATAAATAGGTGCAATACATTTTTAGCTTACTTTCAAAAATATAAGTATCTCTCAGGCACTTTTTTCACATTTAATGTTTTGTCAATCTTTTAAACTTGGGGATTATTTTTACCTAACAATAAGTGATATTGTATATATTTTGCCCGAATTGTTAAGTTGAAACAAATAAAACATCAGAATATCTAATTTTATATAAATTTAATAAGAAAGTTGAAAAGTTTTCAATTCATATTTACACGAAAAAAGGCCTCCATTATCCATTCATCCATGCTTTCATATTGCTTTTAAATAGAAGTAGATATTTTGGTTTTTTTTTCTTGAGAATAAAATTTGCTACATAAGGATTTTCTTCACTTAGAGTTTTCGAACCGTATAAAACATTTATCTTCTTCCGTCACTCCAGATTTTTTATAGTTTTAATTGAAAAACTAGTTAGGTTTTGTAAAATGTTATTTTTTTATATAAAATTTCGATATTTAGTCCCCAATTTTACTTTATCAGAATCTGTTAATTCATTTTTACTTTATTTAAATAATCACTATTAAAACAGTAATCTACTAAAAAAGTCTTTTAATTTAATATATTTCTCACATATCTACCCATCCATTAAACTATAAACTTCGTATTTCCATAAGGTTTCTTTTTATGCATTTTTACAAGCACAAAAGAAAAAAATTCTGCTAGCGGTAATTCAACTAAAAGATAAAGTTATAATATTTTAATGTTTACATTGAAAAAAATAAATATTTATATAATTAAATACATAAAAAATCCCGATTTGGATCAAAAGATGTTCTAATTGGCTCAGATAAAAATTCCAACTTCGTCAAGTCCTAAATTACTAATAAATTATACACGAAACCTATGTCTTAAATCTGGTTCTAAAAATAATTTAACTTTAACAATTTATTCTTTGAATTTAATAAATTTACCATTTTCAGAACATAATTTATCAAAAGCATCTTCATATAAATGTGATCGTCTTACCATTAATTGTATTGAGGGTCCTTGAAAAATCTTTGATATTCACCTTGTACGCCATTTGAGAGCAACCAAATTGTTCCACTATTTGCTTCTTTGATGATGGACATCATTATTTTAGAGATATTCTCAATTCTAAAAATAAAAATTTTGCTTTTTTTTTTTGTGAATATTATTTATCTATACTTTTGTGAAATTAATCCTTTCATATCTAATTGCCATGCTGTTTCGTGTAATGGTGATTTGAATCTATTGCTAAGGGAGGTAACATCTGTTTCCCGAGGTCCAAGCAATTACTTTTACTTTTACATCCGTATTTTTAAAATGATATGTATATCCTATATATAAATTAAAAACTTTTAGCTTTTAAAATCACTTTTACTTATTTATTATTAGTTTTACTACACAAACTTTTTTGTGAGACATCTTAGTTTGAAAATTGTCAAATCAAAGAAAACTACAACTATATCGATTTTATAAAAATAGCAATATTTTTTTTTGCACACAAGAACTTAACCTAACCTAACTTATCCCAAATAATAAAATGACAGATATGACAAGCATGAGAAGCTTTAAATGTATTAGTATCACAATCTGTTCATGCATGTCCCAAATGATACACACGCAGCAATCCTTTGCCCGTAATTCAGCACTTGGCCCAAAAGACAACGATGTAAAGACCACTATAGGGCCATTTGTTAACTATATATCCGTATATTGCTAAATTACCCAATTATCATCCATTTCAATATTAATATAATGTGCTTAATGCATGAAATGGGCTTAATTTTTCACATTTTCTTCGAAAAACATTTAACTCCTGGATTCAAAAATGTCCTTTATACATTTCAATGACAAGTGTTGATATATTCCATACAAATCGGAAAAATCTCAATTCGCTTAAAATCACGTAAATATATAAAGTCTCGACCTCTTTGTTTCGAATTGTTGGCGTGTACCCAAAAAAAAAGTATTGGCTTAGAAAATATTATGACAGTTATTTTTGACTTACAGATTTCGTAATTTTACAGTTTATATACTTGTTGGATAAATACGGATCTTTGATACTTTTGAAAAAATGGCAAGCAAAACACTACTCCACTGAAAAATGTTCGATTGTGTCCTAAACCACTAAATATTTGGCTTGGTTCACTCTACTATACGGTTCCTGACGACTGTTTAGCTGGGGAGTAATAATGAAAAGAACTTTCTACACAATAGTTAAATGTAAAAGTATTTATTGCTTTATATTTTCTTAAAAATCATAAATCAATATTAAAGCTTTCATTACACAAAAAGTATTTTTACAAATTATACATATATTAATTTGCAATATGAAAAAATATATTAAAATAAAACATGTACTAATGCCATTTTGTTGCATAAGCTATCATTAGTTTGTAAGGACAAATAACACATATATCATTTCCACTTAATTGTTTGTTATATAGCTTCATGCGGATCACAATTTTAACATAATCATCAAGGAATTCTTCTTGTAGTTTGGGAGACATTCTACTTGTAAAAGGATTGATAGCTTTAACATTTCCTAAAAATAAATTTTTTTTAAATGTTTAGCGTAAGTTTTATTAATAAATTTCTATACTTTTGAGATTCTCCACACCCTGATAGATAAAAATGTTTTCTCTTACTTCAACATTTGGTTCAGAAAATCCGGCAGCATACATGATATCGGTAAATTCGGCTGCTGGATTTTTGCTCTTTTGGTAAGGACCAATAAATTTACCCACATCTTTCATGTATGGCTTCCATTTGCTCATTAATGAAAGCTGTTCATAAATATCAAAAACAGGATTACTAGCCAAAAAAACTAAGAGGCAATCTCCTCCTGGCCTTAGTAATTTGTAAATGTTTTGTAAAGCTTTTCTAAAAAATACAAAAAATTATTAATTAATTAATTAATTAAAATTAGTTTTAGTATTAATTTCTTTGGCAAAGTACTTTATCAAATATCTAAAATAAAAATTAATTTAACAAAGCTTTGGATATTGTAGTTAAAACAGATTTTTAAATTTTCTTTCGATAAGTATCTTATTTATTTTACAGAGTATTCTACTTAAAAACGTTGCTTTCCATGGTTATTTAAATGTTTTTTTAAACAAAAGGAATTATTGCTAAAGTAAATCAATATTTTAGAAACATACTTTTGATTTTGCACCCAGTGTAAACAATAGAACGATGTAATGTGATCATATTGTGTTTGACAAACAGTTGATTTCATATCAAGATCTTCACTTATGTCCATTTGCTCAAATTTAATACGTGGATGCTGGTAATTTTCTTTAGCGAATTTTATCATTTCATTAGAAATATCTGTACCAACCAATTGATAAAAATTTAAGGGCAATATTGGCAAAATGAAATCCATAGTTACATCCCCGCTCCCACAACCGATATCCAAAATGGAATCGCTTCCATCTGGACGCCAGTGCATAATATGTGAAAATTCTTCCAAAATTAATTCAGCATCACGACGTTGTACACTATTAGCAGTTTGATATAATGGTGCATCATTCATTATATTATTTTGCTTTTGGTTTTAAAAAAATTATATTAATTAACAAATGCTCAAATTTTACAAAGTAGATCCACCTAAGTTAAACTCTTTCACTCTGACAAAATTTTACAGGCCCGTTTGGGTTTTTATAACCGAAAGTGGTCCATAACATGATCCCCAAAAATTTTTATTTATAAAGTTTGTTACTGGTCATCAGTTTATTTTCATCGTTTTGTTTTGTCTACGTGTTTGTAGTTTTTAATATTCGGTTTGTTACCTTTAAATATCTCACAAAAGTTCACATATAGCCTGTCATAGATCATTTGAATATTTCTGTAGTTACACAAGATAAGCACAGTAATTAGAATATTTATTATTTTGGAATAATCCTACAAATTACGGCAATTGATGTCATATTCCACCTTTGCTAATAGCGTTGAACCAAGCATATGTTAAGAAAAGCTTTTGAATAGTGATCAAATGAGATAGTGGAATATATTTAGTATAGAGCCATTCACGCATTAACAAGAAAATAACATCTGCGTCAATAGTTAAATATTTGTAGGCCCCATAATAATTCATTGAGGGAGATCATCCCGTTAAATCTAATTTATTAAAAGAAAATTTATAAAGAACATAGCCCCCAATTTTTGGTATTGGTATGGAAATAGGGGTCATTAAGAGCAGCACGAGCTCCATTTGACCACTGTCAATGTCACAAATATTTTAAGATGAGTCTCTTAACTAGGTACATATACTTTGTATTAGTTGAAATCACAACGCGGTCGACGTAAGCTTAAATCCATTAAGTTAATTTGTTAACACAAAAAAAAAACAAAAAAAAAAAAACACGCAGGTTTCATTCATAATGAGGTATAAAATTAGTTAACCTACCTCACTTAATACATGGTTAGAGCAGTTTTTGCTAAAATGAGATAAAACAAATTTTGGAGATGAAGCTAACCTTTCGCAATATGAACCAGACCATGAATTTCGTTACCTTAATAATCTGACATCCCTTGGTATCGTTTGGAATTTTGTGCATTTTAAAAGTTATTGCAATCGAATTTGTTTTCTTTGATTTTCGTCATTTAGAAAAACTTGTCTTACCAGAATGTCCGGAAATTTTGTGATGTGAATTTTTATTCTGATCTCAAAGAACCTTTGTTGCAAGGGTTATTGTACTTAAAGATTATTCGAATAATAATTGGTTTGATAAAACCTTTTTACATGCTTTTTTATAATATCGATAAAATATTAATAAACATTAAATGAAAGTAAGAAAAAGTATTTAAGGCAGTAGGAAATTTTAAGAAAATAAATTAACATTTTTATGTTTGACAATGAATTGTATTTTAGTACTTTTGATTTTATTGTTTAATTTGAATTATTTATAGTAAACATCACTTTAATATTTTAATAAAAAATATTCTTAGTAAAGGTATTAACTAATTAATTTTCTAGAGAAAGATATTTGCCTATTGTGGAATACAAATAGAATTTTGAAAGTATTTTGCTGGATTATAATGTTAATATATCGACAAAAACTGCTTATTTTGCAAAAAAAAGAAAAATGGAATTTTAATAGGCATAATCAAATTACTTATAGAAAAGATGAAAAACTGTTAAATTTATTAAACCAAAGAAATTTTGTAATGTTTTCCAAAGAATATAAATGCATTATTTATGTGCAAGCAGGTGCCTCTTTCTATTTATGTACTTGACTTTAAATATATTTTCTTTTGATATTCAAGGCAAATTTTATAATCTGGACTCCACCCACAAAAATATAGAAATATCAAATATGGATCCTTGAAAATAAATAAATTTATTTAAAAACTTGTTCTCTTTTTATTTTTATTTTAAAAACAAAATGAAGAATTGTTTTGGCTAACAATAGAAAATGTTTTATGCTATAGACTCCTTATTAAAATTCACCATTTGTAAGATTTTCCCGGGATCTTAAAATGTAAATGTCTCTTTGTGTACGTACCTTTGCAGGCATATAAAAAGTCTTTACCAAATAGGCAAAACATTATATAGAAATGAAGAAAAATAGTAAAAAAGGAAATAAATACAAAGGAAAACTTGAAATATAAAATTCTTTATGTACATTTCGTTTTTATGAAAACGACCAACCCAAATCCAATATGAAATGTCAATTTTACAAGCGCATGTCATTTAAGATTCCACCTTAAAAGCTGCATTCCATTTATAAAAAAAACTTGGGAGCAATAAATATAGCTTTAGTGGAATTTAGAATGAGGGTTGTTTTGTCTGAATAGAAAATTTCCCCAAGTTCCTCTACTTTCCTTTTTGAAATTATTTGGCAGCTATCCTGAGCATTGGAATTTATAAATTTGATTGTTTCTTGCTTTCCAGTATTTTATATTTGATTCCTTTTCTATGAATTAAATAATGTTTTTCTTGAGAGTGTATTGCAATTAGTGTATATATATTACATATAGTAGATTGAAAGAAGGACAGGCTAAGGGATTCATCTCTTTCTAGGAAATAAAGAAAAACCATTACTAAGTTGAAATATATCTCTGTATATATTTACTAGAGCTTGATATATTTGAATTTAGAAGGCGGTACAGTACCAAAGTCACACCTTAGAACCCAATTGTTTTTTTTCCGGAATAATTTGGTTATTTCCCGGAAGTAGAATTTTGATATTACTGTTTGTTTGCTTATTCTTTTCAAGAACATTGTTTTTGTTTTCTATTCTATTTCTATTAAATTGTTAAAGTATGTATGTTATTTAAGTTTAATACAATTATTTTAAAATTATACATACGAGTGATTTTAGTTCTTTTGATATTTCTTGTTGAATTTTAATAAATATATTAAAATAAATTTCATTCAAATATCTCTCTTGGTTTTTTGTTGTTGTAAAACTGCTTGTTCTAAAAAAAGTTGTATTTTTAGTTTTTAATTTTAGTCTTTTCAATTGGTATAGAATTATGAATATCTGAAATTAATCTCGAAAGCCACTCGTATTTCAAATTCTTGGTTCTAAATTGTTGGATACGCAACAAAAACAATTTTTACTATATTTAATTTAATCTGAATTTTTATATAGATATATTTTTTAAACCTTCATTTAATTTCGATTAATTTATTAAAAAAAGTAACTTTTCAATTTGAACATCTCAAAACGATCGGTTGCATGATTTTGTCTTAACGTGAAAAGTAAAGCAATTGAATTATTCTTATTTTCTTCAATGAGAAATTATAAATCGATATATACATAGATACAATAGATACGTATACATATATTATATTTTAATGCTATTATAACTTTATTAACTGAAATAAGGGAAATAACTAATATATAGAGTGTTTTATCCTTAACTTTTTTTTACGAAAGATATTTTATATACTTGGATCCGTAAATCCATAGCAAAACTGATGTAATTGAACATTTAATATGGTAATAAAATTTTTATAATATTTCACTCTGAAATCAATATTTAGTTAAAACATTGATACAAGTTTTAGCTAGACCACAGAGTAATCGAGTAAATCCTATTAACTCTTTTTAGAAACTTTTTAATTTATTTTCATGAAGTAGTTTTTATATATTTTAGGTAGTGTCATGTTTAAATTTTTACATGTTGTAATTATTAAACTAATGCTAAGAGTGGTCAGGGGTTTTTGATTCTTTTAAACAATGTTTAGTTTATTTTATTTGAATGCATTTAATTATTTATATAAACTATTTTTATGAAAAAATTTTACTAAGGGGTCATTTTGTTAAAATAATTTTTTAAAATACTTCTTGTGGTACGCAAGATCTTAACCAAATTTTTATAGAGCACACACCAAAGAAAAGACGATTTCTTTTGCATAAAATGTAGTATTTTTCTATTATTTTTTTTATTTATCTGTTAGCTTCCAAAAATTCAGTTTTTGGTTTTTGATTAAAATAGATATATTCTGACAAACCATATGCACTGTAAAAGAGCTTTAAAAGAAATTAGTCTAAGATAATCGTGTTTGAAACTTTGCTTATAGATTCTTAAAGGAGTACCTTCTGAGATAGTATCCGTCAACTAATATATTTTTTCTATTTGTCTAATTTATGAAAGTTTGTAATAACATGCCATTCTCTAGCAAAGTAATTTCGTCAAAATTCTATTTTTTTCATATAAAACTGAATTTGGTCTTCTTATTTTTTGAGTTTGGAGACTTAAACAACATTTAACTTTAGATATTTTCATCCAAATTGAAATAGCCTTAGAGTTGTAATAATTCCAATTTTATCAACCAAAGCGAAAAATTCTTTTCTAAGGAGTGTCAACCTTTGAACGACACATACAAAATCTTTTGAAAATACTAATAGTAAAAAATTAATTATTTGAAAACTAATTTATTTTTACATTTTATTTTTAAGGGTTTACTAATAGGCCGCAAATTACTAAAAGAAGACTAAATTTTCTAAAACTATAAGTTTCAAATTTAATGTTCGTATTGGGCGCGCTTGGCAGTCGTTTTGCATTTCAATCTAAAGAATTAGCTAACTAAACCTTAAAAAAGCGAATAAGATACAACTCTCTTGGCCAGAAGTGGGCTTCTGTCGCGGTGAGAAGTCAGCATGAGAATGAGAAATTTGGATTTTGACATATTTGCAATACATTATATGTCTTCTCACTGATGAGTCAAAATCCAACTTCAGATAACATATCAAAAAGAATTCAAAACTATGTTACTATGTTGTAATTATATCTAACTATTTAGCTATAAAAAGTTTATTTATATTAATTAATTATAATTTTTGGAAAATACATTTAAAACAAATTATTTCCTATTACAAGAAATAATACCATTGAGTCAGGTATACTACCTAGGGGCATTGAGGGTGCGATAAAAAGAAAAGGGGTGATGAAGCTTCAAAAAGATTAAGTAATTATGTCCATTACAATAGAGACCAACATTGGAAAGATGGTGGTGTACAAAATACGTTCTAAACGGGATTATTATTATTTTAATTCTCTTTGTCTTCCTTGTAGCTACTTGTTTCCATTATTACTTCAAAAATTATGGGAAAAACTTTTAATTGGGGACCTTTAAATAAGAAAATGTTTTCTTGCTCTTTTAAAGTCGTTTAATAAAAGGGGACATTATTCTACTAAACTTTTGTATTCTTGAAAGGTAAACGAAAAGCAATTCAATATACAAAAAAACCTTTTACAACACAGTCCACAAGTTTACTCACCATTACTCTAGTTTATGGGTATGTAATCCTTATCAGTTTTTCACAGAAGAAATCAATTATAAACTTTCTTTTTTGAAGATCTTTGTCATAATTTTCTTTTTAAAAAAATTTTTTTTTATCTTTTAAAACAAATTAACCCTTCAAAATTGTTTCAGTGCGTTCTATTCATTTATGATTATTAAGGATTTATTTTTTTTTAAATTTTACTTGCCGTTAATTAATTTCCTATTCAATGGGTTATATCAATAAAAAAATGGCAATTTTTAATAGAAATATTAAAAAAAGTTCAATCATAACTAGAGAAATGCTAGAATTATAAAATGACATTTGGGGTTGTATAAAAGATGGATAGGTTTATAGAAACAATAGTTTCACAAAAAATATTACGTCAACCCCTAAATATTTGATCCGTAGAAAAAAAAAACATATTAATGTGTTTGTATGTATTATATCCATATATATGTTCATATAAGGAACCAGCTCCTTTATATAAAGAAGCCATAAGCTTAAAAACTGCAGATCCCTTAGTTCTTTGCAATTGTTTAAATTTGGTTCATCATTAGCATAATACGTCATCCATCATAGCTGTCACGAACTGGTGACTAAATTCGATTAGTCAAAATTTATTTACATATTATGCAAACAAACTGTCTTTATGCTTTAGTTATCTTTATGAAATCCATGACTTCGCGAAGTAAATTGTTATTTAAAATTATTCCAAGGGAAAATCGATACATTATTATTATTATTATTATTATTATTTTGATTGTTTATTAATATTCATTACTTATATGGAACATAAAATAATTTAAGTCCAAGCAAAAATAGGATTTTTTTATTATTTCAACATTTAAAGTTATTTATATTAAACAGAGAATAATTGCTGACTTTCTTGAAGGATTTAAATATAACTATGATTGCAGTTTCTACCGCTTTATAATCAATTCTAAAGCTCTGCTTGTATATGGTCAAAAAGAAACATTTAAAATAATAATAGGGTCTTTGTACTTAAATTCCATGGTATTAGTGTAATGTAAAGCAATGTTTACTTTTTTATTTCTTAATAAAAGATATTTTACCAGATCAATTCCCAGGAGTCACATCAAAATATTATTCCCAGTCGTTTCTTAAAAACATGAAGGCTCTGAAATCAATGCCTCAAGTACTTAAAAAAGGCTCAGATAAGCAGAACTTTATGGGATTATTGTTTTTATGAAGCCCACCCTCTTCATTTTCTTACATACTGGTGTATCGAAAAGTGATTTATACTTGTCAGGCAACGTCATATCAAATCTCTGTAGAAATTTCAGTTCAATATTTAGAAAGATTGAACAAAATTGCTTTTTATATCTTGGCAAGTGTTATTAAAACTCTATAGTAAAAGTGCTATCGGAAATTGAAATAGACAACTTTATTGGCACTGACCATTAGTTATTCTAGGCCTGACTATAACAGCATATATCTCAATTTATCTTTCTTCTCGAATACAAATAATAACTTTTAGTTGTGTTTAACTGATGAGTGATAAAAATTTGGAAGACAGCATTTTTTTAGGGTATTATTAATTGCATTGTTTTGATTTATAAAGCTAAAAATAATATAATTAAGGACAGAAGAACTAAAATATTTCACAAATTTTTCAGAGATACTACCTGTGTCTCATTTATGTGAAGAACTTTACTGCGTAAAAAAAGCCGCCTTAAAATAAAATCCATGACAAAAAAAGAAGCTGTGTGAAAAAAGCTCATATGTGAAACAAGGGAAATAATGTACTATGACAACATTTATGCTAAATTTCTAAAACTTTTTATTGGTTAAAATAAAATTCTGAAAATACTCCTTTAAATTTTTGTATTTGAATTATATTCCAAGGCTTAATAATTTTGTGGGCTTCTGTTCATAGGATATACTCTCACTATATAATTGTTTGTGCCAACCTTTTTTTCATGCAATGCATTTATATTGTCGATGACCCATTTTTTGTCAAAGCTTTTATCAGATTTAAAATGGAAAATGTTTCAATTCTTGTGAGAGTTTTACTTTTTTTCCAGTATATTCAAAATATATTCGAATATTTTCTTTGTATAAAACTAAGGTCCGACCGAGAATGATTTTTTATTTTCGGCCGAGACTGAGACCGAGAACGAGAAAAAATATATTCTTGGCCGAGACCGAGACCGAGAACGAGACTAAAAGCATAGCAGCTAAAATGGGTAATACCCATTCTCCACCGAAGCTTATACTCATTATTACAAACAACGACGGAAATTTTGTATGGAGTATGGAGAGTTAAAAATTAAAAGTGCAAAAAATACAATAAATTGCTATATTTTCTGTGTATGAGTACATGAACATTTTTAATACTCAAAATTAAATAAGCTAATATTATGACATAAATGCAGTAATTTTTCTAGATTTTAGCCTTTTAAGTTGTGCCACCTATCATCATATAGCTGCCCAGCTCTACTAAAAAGTCGCAACGCTAGTCATAGGCGTTTCACACAGAATTGATATTACAATTTCGATTCCGCCATTTTGTAAATTTGTTTGGAAAATTCAATCTCCTCTAATGTATTGCAATATTTCAATTGCAATATGAGAGCCTGTGTGAAACGCCTATCAGTGGAGCTGATAAAACTTTGCTGGCTTATGATAGCTTACTGATAGACTGGCACGTGTGCAGTCTCGGCTATGGCCGAGAATCTCGGCAAATTTAAGCCGAGAACGAGAACCGAGATCTCGGCCTGGATTTTGGCCGAGAGTAGGCCGAGACCGAGTTCTCGGTCGGACCTTATATAAAACGTTTTGAATGTGCTAAATAATTAAAATTATATACGTCGGCAAGAGATGATGGTTTAATACTTACCAAATTGTCTAAAATTACAATTATTTCCAAAAGAATCCTATATCTCTTTTATTACTACAACCAAAAAACCTAGTTATCAAAAAATGTACATATTTTTTTGGAAAAATGACACTAAAAACAATGATTTTAATTATATATTTTGAATTTTGAATTAAATTTTGTGTTAATAAGATATGTCGCTGTCTCAAAGCAATAATTCTAATTACATGCTAGGTGAATTTCAAAATCTTAGTTATTTTTCAAAAATATAAATTCGTTTTATAATCCGGTTAGAGATTCATTGAAAATATATTCAGCATTTGAAACCTTATAACATCATAAATAGTTGAAAATTATCTTTAAATAGAATCCTACTATATAAGATATAACAATAGGGATTACGAAATGTATGTAACAAGCTAAATGCCTATCCTTTGAATGCTTCATAAGACATTTTCTCTGTTATTCGATGATTTTGGGTCTAAGATTTTCGTAATATTTGGTCATACCCTTGTACCTAGTTTGACTAATGGCTATTTAATAAGTCTTCAATTATGAACTTAAGACAAATGAGGGACGTGAGCTCACATAATCAGAAAAGGTTACGCATGAAAGCATTCTATAGTACACCTTTACATACGCTAAGAAAATTCTATAAGCAATATATATATACCAAAGAAATCAGATTTTCCAAGCCCTTACATTAAGAAACATTACATATATAATAGTAAGGACAGAAATGTGGATTTTGGCCATAAGAATATACAAAGCATCAAATACGAATAGTGTTAATGTTTGTTGGCTAAATATACTAGGAATTTCTACAAGACGTATAATTGAATAAAGTGCTTTAGTGCTTCACATAAAATTAAGGTTCCTCCTTTCGTTTAGTAGATCCTTTCAATGGGTATGAAGCGTTTATATCGTAGTCAATCAGTTGAACTTTATGAACTAAACTTTGATAAGAATCTGCCGGTTAATGAAACAAACAAAACTCCTTAGGCAGTTAAATCAATGAATGTAGCGACACAATATGCTATCCCTTTAGGGAGAAACCCTAACCACAATTCTTGTAAACTTATTTTATTATTAGATACAAAGGTGTTAGCTTTTGTTCAATGCATTTCTATCTACAGAATTACTTATGCTGATATAAAATGTTTTTTGAAACAATAGGACTATCGGGAAAGAGAAAGAAAGGGATTTATTTAATTGGCAATACTTTAAGATTGTATAAAAGAAGAAAATGATTTTTAGTTTTGCACTTATCTTTTGCAATCCCGTTTTAAGCAACCTTTTTTATTTAAGTTCAAAGTAGTTTTAACATCTACAAAAAATAATTATTAAAGTAAATATTACAAATACTTTTTGTTGGACTTGTTTCATAGAACATAGATACTCTCATGGGATGATGAGCAATGAACATAATTATAGCACGAACGAAAATTTTACTGGAACCCAAATCAACAAATAATTTTAATTAAATTTAATTTTATTTATCTATAAAGATAAAGCTTAGATACACATTAAATAATTTGTCTTGCACCGAAAAAGGCTTACAAATTGAACAAATCAAATGTTTTCCTTTATTTAAAATAAAATATTCTGTGAATATAATTTTCAAATAGCTGTAAAATTAAAAATACGAATAACATTACATTTATGTATTGTTGAGTTGATGACTTATGCAGTAGTGTAACAAGAAGAAAAATTCCCCTCATATAATTTCGCTTAACTCTATTTCAAGTTCTATGTTGAAGTAGAATAATTGGATATAAAGTTTGGACTTTGGAGAAGTTCTCAGTAATGAATTTTCCCTTATACGCGGATAGGTGAAAATGTCAGGTTTTGTCGTCTATGAAATGAATATAAAGTTTAATCACGAATATTTTCGAAGTCTTTGATATTTTTGTTAATGTTTTGTTTGTTTTTAGTAGCGAATGATTCTGTTTTATTATGTATTTTGCATATGTAGTGAGAAAGGTAAGTAACCAATGAGTCACATTAGATTATAATAAAGGAAGGGATGAGAAGCTTCAACGCAATCTTTCGTCATTAAGAACAGCCAATTCAACTCTAACACAACAATTTTTAACTGAATTTGTTCATAATTTTTTATAAAATTCAGCATAATTGAACTGAACATTAATTTAAGCTTGACTATGCGTTTCTGCATTAATCGGCTTGCTCAAAGTTTTAGTAATAATTTAAATAAAAATTGACACTTAATCATACTCCTAAAGTCCAAGTTTATTCTGAAAGTTCTCAAAAGTAAATTTTACTGCCACCATAAAAGTAACAAATTCGGCCTAAAGGTAAATAAAAATATGTTTGATGTCAATTAGAAACAAAATTTTATTCATTTTTCAATTTAATGCTATTATAAAAGATGAAATCCAATATTTGGGGGAATTTAGCATTTCATTGGGCCACCACAATAGAAATAGATTTCCCTACTGAAATAGCACTCCCGGCAAAAAGAACTGGCTTTTCCGCTACGTAAGTCCTGGAATCGTTGCTTTGTGCTATAGATTCATCAAAATTTATCGGGGGTAATGTGAATATGATACCATTATTATCATCGTCATTCCTTCAATCACCCTTTTGTCATAGATTTACGTTTATATTCATACAAAAACGCGAAAATCATCCTTAGATCGAGATATCTATGTTCATTCCTAAAATATGGAGTCCCTGACTAGAAAAACCCTCGTTTTATGTAAAGGATACATATATGTCCTTTCTGTATATGACTAAATGTATCCATAGAAAAATTTCTCGAGGTTTGTTCTTTGCTTTTCCTTTGAAATTGACTGTAACACCTTTCAGGGAGTATCAATCTATATATCCTGTGAAGAAAATGTTTTGCAAGGTTGTTCAATATGAAACTTATATGATGACATGGAATGGATGAGTATGTGTTTTTCAGTTTTTTTTTTTTTTTTTTTTGTTATCTAAAATGGATTCGCGCAGATTAAATAGGGCTCTCGGGCAATTTACTTAGGGATATAGCCAACTTATCACGACCTCTTAGTGACGGTGAAGTCAATTTTTGGGGTGAAGAAACGTTTTAAAGTGTCGCTTATCTGGCATTATGGCTTCGTGGGCACTAGAGTTGAATGGGAGAAATATGTTTTCCATTGAATATCTATTGTTGATTTATTTTTATGCGAATTTGTGTGAAATTTTTATGTCATTTATTATTTTAGGGTTATTTTTTTCCAAAATGAGGGTAATTTAACTATAAAAGACTGCAAGTGTATGTGTCCTTTTGTAGCAATAATATTCTTTTTTAAAAGAAAATACAACCTACATATTATATTTTGGAGCTATATTTCTATTCCTAGAGTTTTTGAATATTATTTTGAATTTATTACGTTTTCTTTATATAATTTTAACACTGATTGAAAATTTATAGGAGAAGTTTTCCTATATAGGAATGTAAAACATTAACCTTAGCCTTCATATCATTAATACCTCATAGATTGATAAGATAATTATGTAAATTTTCATTTTAATAACTATTAATTTTACAATGTTGGCTAAATTGAAAAAACAAAGCATGTGTTAATGATCTTCAAGCTCTAAGTACTTAATTTGCGCCTAGAAACTAACGAAACTATAATTATATAGATTGCTGGAACGTGGCAAAATTTTACTATCTACATGATTGGTCTATGGCACAACTTTCAGGAATTACAAGCGAGAAGTATTTATAAAAAAATAGAGGAAATGTAAGCACTTTCCGAAGTTGAAAACAGGATTCACCAGCAAATTTACCAATACAAATAAATGTTTCAAAAACTTACATTTTGCAGATTACTGTAAACAATATTGGATCTCTAAGCAGATATAACTCTCTTTCAAGAGTGAGTTATTGTTGTTACTGCTGAATACCTTTTAGCTTCTAAAACGTTCTAAAGATATTAAAATTTACTTAAAAATTTTCGTAAAAGTCAAACTAAGTAAAATAAAAATTTGTAAAGTCTACGAGACTACCTTTATTTACCAAGCTTAGAAATGAAAGGATATACATAGATAATAACCCACAATGGGTTAAATGCAAATCTATATATTTGAGTTTCAAAGTTATTTTGTTAAACAGATCTAAAATGTGTAATGAAAAAGTAACTTTTTGGATCCAATATCCAAAAGTAAATTATGACATGAAATCTTACTACCGTGCATCTCCAAAAAATATTTAAGTTCGTGCTTTAGCTGAAGTTGTTATTGGTTTGTCTGATTGGACGCTTTTAAGTAGTTAAAATTTCATTATATATGTCTGTGACCCATCCATAAAGCCACTGTGACCCATCATCCAATTGCATGAGGATTTTTCTTAGCTTATATGTGCAGATTTCTGAAGTCTTTTATGCCGCTTTAGGTGCAACTAGCTGCCCAAATAATTTTGCTAGAAAAATCCACATCGTTTGTCATTTTCTTCTAAATCTAAGTCACATAGTACCATACTATATCGTATTTGAAATTAACATATTTACATGTTATGAATAGTTTACAGCTTGGCAGGTAATGACATGGCGGTGTTACAAATCAAATACACATTTAAAATAAATCTCTTACCTATATTATAGCCATCTCTACAATCATTTGGAATACTGAATGAAGCTATTTTCAGAATCCGCCCTGGCTCTATGTACATCTACTTTTGATATTAAAAGCTTTTCAGAGAAATTGTAACTAAAAATACGTCTTTAATTGGGAAAAGTATAACTTAAAAATTATACTATTAGAAGGAAATATTGAAATGATTTATGAATTCTCAAGACATTAAACAAATCCTATAACCAGAGTAATACCAGAGTATAACCAGGCAAAGTTAAAAATTTACATTTTGATTGTGAGTTCTGTGACTTTCTTATCATTTTTCGGCACATTTAAGCATCCCTTATACGAGCGCATGTATCAAAAGCATATTTTTATTCTAGTGGAACGATTTTATGCTTTTTCAATAAACATTTATCCGATTTCACTACCCCTGAATATACCTAGGGAGCTACCCTATCTAAAAATGAATAAGGGAGTCAATGAGATGAAAAAATTGTTGTCGACAAAAAAAAAAAATCTTTGGAAATGTTTGTGTACAGTTCAAGAAGCTTGGCAATAGCCAAAGGGGATTTTTAAAAGAATATTCAATTCGTTTTATATTTTACTTAAAATTACAATAAAAAATATTAAAACAATTTTTTTACTACTATTTCATCCCCCTGCATCGATTTATTATAAGTAAAAGAAATGAACAGCAAACCAATTGATTTGATACTTGCAAGCCTAGAATTTGCTTATAAATTTTAGATAGCTTACATGGGCTACGTAATTTTGATTGTATGTGTATTATAATTACATATATAAAGCTTATAAAAAATTATCTTTTTTTTCCATTAGATTTTTATTTCGAGTTTCTTTGTTTGTAAAAAGACAGTTTGTATTGAAGGTTTGAATATCTTTTGCTCTTCCTTCTTCTTTTAATTTCTTTCAAAGATACTTTTTGGTGATGGTGTAGTTTAAAACCTAATCAAAGAAAAATTGTTAATTTTTCAATCAATTTATCTGCTTTCAACTGACTTATTTTTGATTAGGCTCACTTAATCCTCCCACAAATAAAATTGTCTTGACTGGATATTTCTAATCATTTCTATACTAGGGAGTTGAATTACTTTGAATTCCTAAAAAGCAGCTGGAATTTTTGAGCACCAAATCATTTATCTAAATTAATTCCTGTCGTTTACATCGAAAAACAAATCAAAGATTGAAGAAACATACAAAATTTAATCAGGGCAGAACTGTTTCCGGGTTGAAAATCAACGAAATCTTAAAAAAGAGGGAGATTGCGAATGTTAGTTCGCTTGACAGCTTTTCCCAGGATTGAATTAGGCTTTAACAGTAAGGAAAAGACATCAGACGCTTATTTTATGAATACAGGCACCAATTAAAGTTTTCGTTTGAGAATGCAAAGGGGGTGAGCAGATAAATGTAGACATTTTAATAAATGATCTAAAGGGCAAAGACTTAGATTTTGATTTCATATCAAAATTTGCCAGGTAACGCTTATTTTGTATATATATGAAAGCAATGGAAGGTTGTCAAACTCACAATATTTTGTCAGTGATTTGTTATTATATGTATATATATATATATATATATAAACAAGCGTTAATTAATATCTGATTTTGGCAGATTAAAATAGATTTCAAATTGGAAAGGATTTTCCAATTTCCTCTTGCCTGTATTGAAGAAAAGTGGTTAAAATAAGCTCTATACTTTGAATAGCAATCCTTTTCGGAAAAGAGCTTACAGTGGCTAATATTTCCAAGTAACGAAAAAGGCTAATGCTATGAATTTAAGTTATCGTAACCACTTGTTGACAAACGGAAAGTGATTTGGTAAAAGGAAAAAGGCTAACAAAAGTCAATTTCATGCGAAAATAATCTCCCTCATAGTAAGAATTGTCGCTCCCTTTACTGGGGTGAACTAAACAAGTGAAATAATAGGTAAACAAGCAACCCCCATGTATTCGCAACAAGCTTCCTTAGTATTTACCCTCTGGTCTTGAAGTCTACATATTTTGTCTTATTGTTAGTTGTCTGAGAGGCTTACGGCAGCCAAAAAAGAGTTAAATTTTGGGTTTTTAATCAAAATTCAAAAAATTTTATCCTTTAGTATTATATATTAGAAAATTTCAAAATTCATCAATAACAAATGTGTTGTTTACAAGATGTTTATTATACTTACTTACATGACGCAAACTTTGTAATTCTTTTAAATGTTCTTAAGAGTAATCTGCTTAAAATATTTTTTAAGAGTTCATCAAATTTGTTTTAATTTAATTTTTTGCTTATTTTACAAATAATCCAAATGGAGTATATTTTTTCTGATTTACGTAGCAAATTTGTTTAGGAAATCAAAATATGGAAAATAGTCGTGGGTGTCTGAAGGTGAATATAATCCTTAAAGTTTTGTTAGGCACGAAGTCAATTAGAAAGATAAGTTCCTGCAAGTTGACTGACATCTACTGGGGTGGAAAATGAAAAATTGTCATCAACTGCTAGAGTCTAACCAAGATACATCACAAGCTCCGTTTTTTTTCAAAAAAAAAAAAATGATTAATGACTCTAGGTTAGCTTGGTTTTTTTATTTTATTTTTCCAATTTTTTCAGCAGCAAATAGAACAACATTCGGCTAAATTTCAATTTGTATAAGCAATGAACTTATAATGAATTGAAATATTAATCAAAATGTGTAGAGTTTAGCTACTTTTGTACAAATCGCTGTCTACGTAAGTGAGATAAACACATTCAAAGAATAGCTACGTAAAAAATCGACAGCTAAATGACACTTTGGGTTAATAACTATGTATGTTTATATTTTAAGCACTTCCTTAATACTCGTATGTGCATCCATGTATTTCATATTTCGCTTTGCTAATATAAATATATACTTACATACATAATTTTTCTATGTATATGAGTGAATGCACTTTAATTACAAAAACGATTCACGAAAATTTTTAATTAAATTTTGAGGATAAGTGAAATCTTTTAACTACAAGATATGTTTATTAGTCAATTACAAAAACGTTCTGCAATTTAACGACTTTTAATTTTACTTATTTTTTCTATTGAAAATGATTAATTTCTATAAATTTCGATATATTTTTTATTCATAAGACAAACTTTTATTTTTATTTTATATTTAATTAATTCTAATAAATTAAATGACAACGTAATTAGTATGTGACAATTGAATTCTTAAAATAAAGTTTTTCACTTTATTAGATTTAATTCTGTAAAAAATTTTATAGTACCTAAAATATAACTTAAAAAGCTTCCCAAAAGACACAAAAGATTACAAGGTAAATCCACAGACAGGATACAACTCGCACCCACTTAATGTAAGACATTACGCGCAACATACAAACATAAATCTGACCATCCCTTGGGCTATGTACAGGCGAATAAAAATTTTAGCAGGCTAAGGGTGACATGGCTTTTAGGGAAAATAAATAAATTGCCAGCAATTACTCTGTTAACAAGTTTTATTGACTCCTAAACGTTCTCTTTCTGTTTATAGACTTACGCCTTGCCCCATACCAAACTACTTTTAGCCTTTGTTCTGTTTTCTGCTAGATCAATCTTTTGGGCTCATCCTTACTGGACTCAAATGAATGTGTAACACTCCCGATTTCGATTGAGATTAATGTTTGGAAAATATTTTTCCGATTGACCAAAAATATTTGTACTGAAAGTGGAAATTTGAAATAGATATCGTACAACTGAACCCTTAGGAGATTTATAAAATTAATTAGTAAAACAGAGGATTTTGAATATAGAACAGCTGAAGCATAACAGCGCCACGTGACTTGTCAGTCGTTTCTGTAGATCTAGTTTATCTGTGTAACCGCATATCTGACTCAGGTTGATGTAAACTCAATTTGACATACTCTACCCCAGCTTTATATAGTTTTACATTTTGCTTTATTGTTTAAGAGAATTGACCAATGGCTATTTATATACTGTCGAAAGCCTAAAGTATTCGTCTACTTCACTTTGCTTCAGCTCTTATAAATGTGGTGGACTTAAATTGAAACATTCAGTTGAAATCAGTGTGAACCATTTGTGATACAATAGCAAGTAGATCTCTATCTAGGATAGCATTTTTAAGAGGAGTATGAGTTTTACACCCTGAAGTGCAAGTGTCACACAGCATTCAAATGGACATAGATTAATTGGTGTTACAACGTAGGTTCTTTGAAAAGAAAAATTTTATGTATCAGAAATTTGGCAAAAAATTACAATATCCCTAATCACTTTCTATTTGGAATGAAGGCTTTTTTTTAAGTTAAAATGACTTTTAATTCTTCTGTTCTTCCTGCATGTAACGTAGAGCTGATGGTGCTTATGCTTTGTTTAGTTTTTTATGCAGTTTTCTAGAACGAATGGTTACACGAAAGGACTTTTCGCCTTTCATTTGCTTATTTTAGAAATGATATTCAAATTACCTCTTTTTGATTTTTGAGTCAAGTCAGGAAGAATATTAATCTAAAGCTCGCTTTCTTTAATAGTACAAATAAAATAAAATTTTTCGTCACTTATTTGAATGTTTTGATAAAAACTGTCTAAATTATTTTTTACTCAAGAAATGATTATTTACCTAAATTTATAACAATAAATATTCATTGTTTTTTAATAAGGATAATTACTTTTATGCTAAATTAATTTAAAAAGATAATTCATATACCATCAAAAATTTTTAACCCTATTTATTTTACTTGAACACATTTATACGTTATGTATATTTGTTACTGTTAAAAAAGTGAAAAGGATGACACTTGGCATAAGAAACTGAAACAAAAATGTTAAACGATGTTTTTGCTACATTATATAAGAAAGGCATCGTCTTCATCCCTTCAATGCTAGTGCAGTGTCAGATTCAATATTATAAAGTAAGAAATAAACGCCTTTGACACTTGAACTGAAAATATGTTTTCGATGGCGCGTGATTAATGACAGGCGATTTATTGAGAGCATATAGCTATAACGTTAGGCTGAGATTGTCAATAATAAACATTGATTCTAGTGTATTTCTTCGGTTCTTATTGGTTCGCAATTTGTTTTTCCGTACAAGTCTCGATCAGACGTGAGTAGACTTAATGGTTGGGTTTCCACTGATTTTAAGGTTTTGTTATCTACTAAATTCGAGGGTGTTAAATGTTTTTAAGACATCGGCTAAAAACATCATTTGTCAAAAAAAGTTTATCATTGTTACAAGGGTAGAATGTCAAAACAATGTCCTAAAAACGAATATCGTAACTAATGTTGGCTTTTTGGGGTGCGTGTACAAATGCTACCTATCGATGTGTATTGTATATAATAATGCTAGGCAGTGGTGTAATAATAACTTGCGATAAATGATTTTTTCTTTTCATATTTTTCGATTCAAATAAATTGTATCTAAATTAATCTGTTAGTGTACATGTTTCAGTAAAGATGCTCCTTTAAAAAGTGCAAACGCAGCAATGGAGCTTGTCAGTGAACTTAGTAGGATTTGTTTTATGTGAGAGAAATGGCTTCTGTGATATTTTCAATTTATCATAATCTTCACCCTCTAAAATTAGATACTGAATTGAAAAAATGTTCTGAGGTTTTTTAATATTTAGTAGTAAACATCATGCTGTGTTGTTTTATATCCGCAATTTATTTTATTTCTTTAATTATGTTTTTTGTTAGTTATGATCCTTAGAACACCAGTATCCCCTTATAAACTAACCATTTTATGATATGATGAAATTTGATGATAGTATATACATATTTTGTTAGTTTTGCTTTAATATGATACAATTTCTACTATAGAATTTATAAATAAAATTATTGATAATTTGATTCAGAAATTCAGTAATTAATGCGATTGTATTGTCAAGGAATTTAATAAAACTAAAGAAACGCCTATTAGCATCAGGGATATTATTATTCTGAGTGCCAATGACTCCAACATTAGGCTTTTTGTTAATTATGTGTTGTACATATAAATATAGCGTAGTTGTCTCATAGCTGATTTTTATCAGCAATAATCTAAAAGGGTTGTTAGATGTTGAATTCCTTTCATTAGTAGCATGCTTATGTCAGTCTGTTATTTATCTCATATATGGGAGGAATGTTATAATTAATTTATTTTGCTTTTTGATATGCTATTACCCTCAAAAGAAGATATCTCAAGAGACATCAAAAGTGTCCAGAGAACATCCAATATTCTTTCCTTATTTGCTCAACTTATTGTTAAAACCTTTAAAATTATATTGGTTGCATCTAAGGTTGATTCAAATGAATATTCTATCAACCCAACTTAATGTTGTTACATTTCAATTTGAACATTTTATCAAATCTGAAATTTCATTATTATCCTTGGGATCTGTATTGAGTTCAGTGTTAGTAGCCAAATGATAAACCCCTTTGATAAAGCACCCTAGTAGAATTGTGGTTGAAGCAAGAAATGGAAAAATAATTTGGGTCAGCCTATTTCAGTGTCCATTTAAATGGGTCGTTGATTAAGTTTTTGCACGTGGAACAACTTTTGGTATTGGCTTTGGAATTTATATAATATTACCAAAGGTAAACTAATAATTAAGATAGAAGAGATATAAAGTAGGCCTAATGGCTTTCTGAAATTTTAGTGTTAATCTATTTTGTTGTTTAACTTAATAAGCTGAAGAAGTGTCAATTATACTTCTTAGCTTAGTCAAAATTAAAAAAGAGTTTACATATATATTTTTTAAATACATATAAAATATATATTTTAGAATTTCCTTTAAGGAATTCAAAAAATAGATTAGCGTATTTGAGCTGAAAAAAATGCATATAGTAATTTGATTCTTTTTTAATAAAATATTATTTCCCTTTCCAAAACTAGTAATAAAATTTTCTTTAAGAAAAATTATAAATTCAAACAAGGTATTCTCTCATCCCACGCATTTATGCTGGTCATTATCTTTTAATATATCCTTTATAAACCCAGTGGCTATCAATATGCTGCCATTAGAGCTATCCTTAGCAGCTGTGCAGTCTAAGAATTCAAAACAAATCCATTTTTGTCTTTAAGGATGTGTCTATATATAAAACCAAAAACAAACCAACATGCCCTTCCCTTTCAATGTCATAATTAATGTAGGGCTTAGAACAACTGCAACACCTGTGGTTGGCCTAAACGACTTTATGGTGCTTAGCATAAAGGAAAACTTTAGAGGATATCTCATGATGCTTTTATTACTCCAACTTTGAACGTAAACGTCTTTACTTCAAAATATTTCGATGCATAACTCCGTTTCTGATGTCTACCTTACTTTTTGTTTGAAATATATCAAGCACGTAAACTACACTTAATTTGTTGTATTTAGGAATTAAAGACGAGAATAAGCGTTGGAAATGGCTAATTTGTCAAAGTTTATAGCTTAGTACATTTAATGGAATTCTGATCAGAATTCTATTTTCTTAAATGCTCAGAATTCTTCTCTTATGAATTTATATATTATATTCACTTGAGAGTGTAAGAAATTCTAATATAATTAAATTTAATTTGCCTTCACCTTTGATTGACTGTTGAAAAAATGGAAAATTTTCCGAGAAGTAAAAAATACAGTAAAATCAATACGCTCAATACTGACTTAAAAATTTTTTTTATTATTAATGCAGGTAAGGAATTTATTGTTAGATCTTTTTGCCTACTTTTAGGCGAATTAATGTTGAGGATTTTTTTTAGTTTGCATGAAAACGACGATAGTCGATAGACGAAATGCTTAAAAAATAAATTTATTAGTAAAAATTAACATCTACCAATGATTGGCTGGATTTTTCTAAAAAAAATGGAATCATGTGAATACATCTGATTTAACAGAAATTTTCTGATGTTAAAAAATTTTAACGGTCTTTATAGCTTTACATGGAACATATGTAGTTGGTCCAGCACTTATAGACATCTATTAAATTTTTACAAAAAAAAATCGATTTGTGAAAGTTAAACTTTTTTTTAAAACAACATCAATAAAGAATTTTGCACATTTTCAAATTTAGGTCAAGGTAATCTGCGTACATTTTCAGATTTAGAATTCGACGGTCAATTACTAACTTCCTACTATTTAATCATGACGATAAGAAAGATAAGAAAAATGTGACGTGCTTTAAAGGCTGTTAAGTAATAATTCCCTATCAAAAGGACTAACTATATTAATGTAATTATTTATTGGAAGAATACTTTCCTTAAACTTATTGTGAATTACAAATATCTGATTTCATTGAACAGAAGTATAAACTACTCGCAAGCTAATTCCATCAGATTGTAGATTCTATGATTAGCTTCCGTTTAGACGTAAATATTTTTCAAAAATAGACAAATTATGGCTACTTAGAAACAAATTTAGGATTTCAAAATGGTTTATAGGGGTTTTGTTTGATGTTGAAATTCCATTATTATATGTATTGGTAAACAATTGCTGGAATCCAAATTGGTCCCATCTCTAAATTCTAGCCGAGAAGAACGATTATTAAATTTTAATCCCTTTGTGTTTGGCGCATTGTTATATCTCCCATATGATAAAAACAAAAAATACTCAAACTTATTTCTAAACGAGGGTTGGTTCTATTTATAACATTCTTTACCAAAATTTTATGTTGATTGATGTTCAAAGAATACTGCAATAAGTTTGTTTGCATTTTTCTGAAGAGGTTATTTGGCCACTAATGTGGTTAAATTAAATTACAAAAAGAAAAAAAAAATGACCAATGCCTTAGATATATACTTCATGTTTACTTTTTGAGCAATAATCTGGCTTAGAAGTTGAGGTGAAAAATATGAATCCGAAATTTATTAAAAAGTTTGTAAATTTACAGGGGGCAAACAAAGAATTTAAGAAAGAAGATTTTTATCTGAGAACTAAAATGAAATTTTTATACAATTTGACCTTGGTATAGCCAATCAATCAAATATTTCATTATATCTCTAATAATTCAAATAACTCCGCTTTACGGCTTTCCGTAGAAAAAAATTTGTAAAACCTGTATTTTCTTATTTGGAAAAATTAGTGCTCAACATTATATAGCCTGAGGCCCTTTGCATGCAAATAAAAGTTCTATGAAAAACGACAGCACTGAAATTTAGTTAGTAAAGTAATGTACTGCTATACAAGTGGACGGTCAGCTAATTATGAAGCACTGAAATTGAATTTATTTCTTACTTGCAATTATAAAATATCTGGGCAGGTCACTCATTGTTCGTTTCAATGATTGATTTCTTACTCTTCTTCGATACAAACTTCACTCTTATGTATGAGCCATAGTGATGGCCGTTTTTGATTTGGTATCGTTTATAAATTTATTTATCAAGTTTCAAATTATATGAAGATTTAGCTCTGAATCAATCAAGGTAAAATGACGTCAAATCAAGCAGTCCTTTCAATTCTTTTTTTAAAGATGATCAACCCATTTGAAATATACCTAACTCAGATTATATTTTTGAACTGATAGTCTTCATACATAAAGAATCGTTTAAAGCCTATAATTTACCCCGAAAATTATATGGAATTTAGTTTCATATGCATTTCCAGTGTCGGACAAATATTGTTAGGACGTATAGGCTTGGACATGTGCTAAACGAGAGAAACTAATATGTATTCCTTTTTGTTTTTTTTTTTTTGTATCTGCAAAATTAAATCAATAACTTACGTGACAAGAATAACTAATATGAATATAATCTGTCCATGCAACTAATCACTAAAAGGTCTAAAGGAGATATCTCTGTATTGGTGGCCGCATTGTTGATAGTAATTTTTGTTTTCTGATATTTGATTTATTATACAATATTTATATTTTCATAAAAAATTGTAGCATAAAAATTTTTAAATTTATTTTTTAATACTTTCATACAACAAAATATTTAAGAACTACGATTAAATATTTTATATAATTTCCTTGTTTAGATCCCTAGCATACCTAGTGCCCTAATTTAATTTTGATACCGTAGAATGTAATTTTTTGAATTTACAATAAAATAAGATTGAATCAATCTTTGCTGCAGCTAATTTGTCACCGAAATACAAAAGAAAAAATCGAAACCCTCTTAAAAAAATTTTATAACCCCGAAAGGAAACATCTAAGCTAAGAGCTTGGTCCGTTTTGATTGATTCGTTGATTTGTATTTTTTATTTCGAGAAATCTAAAGCAGAAGGGATCATAGCACCCAACTAGTTTGAAATGATGAATTATGATTGATCAATGGCTAATTAAACAGAAAGGAGACAATGTGTGTGTTGTTGAATAAAACTAGCTATTTCAGTATCATTTTATGTATCCAATTATCTTTCTTTGGTCTTGAAATTTCCTTCGATGTAACAAATATGAGAGTGCGCATAATTCTAAAGGAATTAATGTAATTGGAAAATTTTACTTTCTACTTACGAATGTGATGACATCTGATGGCATGAGAAGTACTTAAGAGAATTGAAGGGAGCCACTCAAAGGTACACAGGAGAATTTCAACATATCAAACTTTATGAAAGCATAAAGAAGATTGTTGTAATCATTGTGAAATAATTTATGCATGAGTCATAGAAACGCATAAAAGATTTCCCCTTTTTGGATTTATATTATTATGTTTTTGTGCACGATTTCAGATGCTCAACGGAGCAATTTGAACACTTGAATCTTTAATAAGAGCTATCTTTGAATGGTTCTGTTCATTTGATTACATTTGAAAGATTTTCAAAGAAACAACTTTCCAAACACCTGAATTAATCATAAGATCATCTTTTGCGCTTCTTTAGTATGAAATGAATATTATTCAAAGCAGAAATACTTCAATGGAAAACGATAGGGCCCTTTTTCATATAATTCAATTGATGTATATTAGCCCTAAAATTAAATTTATGAAAATATTTTCTTAACTATAATTGTTTAAGTAACACAAACAATACTAATAGTTTTTAATCAACAAGTCGATGATATTTTTACTGCCTAAAAGGTTGCATTTCAGCAAAATTTTGTAGCTCATGGCAATATCAAACATACATAAAGTCATTTCATTACCGCTCCCAACTTTGGTGCCAATTTCAAAATTGTTTGCTTCCTGTAAACAAAGATTTTACTCAGACAAAATGGAATTGAATCAATTTGAATGTTACACGGTTTGCATTGTTTTTGCTATCAAATCGCTAACTCTCCCTACAAAACTCAATGAAAATAGCCGAAAGGGCTAAAACAGGAAAAGCAAAGAGCACGTGTCAAATTCAATTCTGTAGCAAGCCTTTTATTTTTTTAAGGATGAGTTGTTTGAATATTTTCATTTCTTTTACTTCAATGGTTTAATTAAATCATAAAATAGCTTCTAGCCAAGAAAAGACGCTCAGCCTAATAAATGTTTTGTTTTTTTACAGGATCATTCTTAAGCAGAACTTGTATATAATAATATTTCGAACAGGATTATTAATCTGAATTCTTCGTCAGTTACTTATTTGAAAATATCTTATTTTCAGTTTTTCATAATTAAATTTCAGGTATATGCTAGCTTGGATTTTGTATTCCGGATAAAGGGTTGTTTCTTTAGAGGAGGAAAACTTCAGGAATTAAAGAAATGCCCTGCATTTAACAGCTTTGTAATTTTTAGATGAGGATCTCATTTAAGATTAATGGCGTAAAATTGCAGGCTTTGTTTGTAAATAATAATTACAGCAAATTTTAATGTCGCTCATACTGACATAGGTATAGTCATAAATTCTTAAAATTTCCCTCATGGTATTCCTTTATGTTCGTTACACGTAAAAGATATTATTTTATATACGCTGACAATAAGCATTAGATTTTTGGCATGTTTCCAAAGCGTTTTGCTTTAATAACATTTTGCTAAACTTAATTCAGCCCTTGACAGCTAAACTCTAAGCTTCTAACCGCATGAAATACTAATATTGAAACACACTTCCAGCAAAAAAAAAAACAATAAATTTCTATTTTCTCTGACCAACTATTTTTACGTGTGAAAAAAGCAATGTACTTTTATTAGATTCACCAGTTGAAGTAAAATTGGGCAATATTATCCGAGCAGTCAGTGTAGATTTATTGCCCACTGTTTTCACGCAATCTTCAGTAAATAGAAATCACCAAAGGACATTGAGAAAGCAAATAAAATTTATTACTTAACTGAAAGCAAAAGATAATATGAAGTAGAATTTTCTTTTGAATAAGCTCTAAGTGACCTTTGTAGGTTTGTTTCGTGATATATTTAAGAAGTAAGCTGATTGTGGGGGGTTAATTGATAAATTTAAAGCTTGTTATAGAAAAATTTGGTAAATGAAAAAGTATATGCAAGGATTGATAGCTTAAAGAAATTATTATACCTAATCTAATATCAAAATAATATTGATCTTTAATCATTCTAATCATGCGTGCAAAAGTTACAAAGGATTATTCCGAATATATTTTGATTTTTTATTTAGTTAGCCCGTAGTCAGGTGAATAAATCCTCTAAATCTTAGATAAGCAACTATAAATCAACCAATAGATGATAAATTGATAGCTTTTTGAATGAGATAATGTCATCGAGAAAATATTCTTGAACGAACATAGTTTATGCATAGAGCCTCGAATTTTTTTTACTAAAAAATTTAATATATATTTTCGAATGAATTTGAATGGAGATAAAAAAAAGAAAATCTGTAAAATTATGTTTAAAGAAATAGCGTATGTTTAAAGTATAAAAGTTCAAATTTTATGATAATATGCAAAAAAAGACTGACACTAAATACAAATTGGCAATGCTTCATCAACCCTTCTTTGAAAAAAAGAATAAAACACTTGAATATAATTTCTAATTAAAAACCCTACTGCAATTATGTAAGTAAACATCCCAAATCTTTGAATTAATGGTGGCAAAAATTAATGAAAGTTTTCAACCATAAAAACGAATTAGCGCATAAGTTATGTACGTAAAAAGACCAACAAAAATGAGTTTGATTCATTAATATTTGATGATATTTCCTTGAGTAAAGTATAACACGTTAAATGTCCTTTCTTAGTAAAAAATAATGAAATAACTTTATGAAAACAGCGGTTATGAACAAAGCTGGTGGACACCTGTTCCGGTTACAAAAGAAACAGAAAAAAAAAATAATTCATAAATTTTTGGTCCTTCTATTGAGAGTCAGTTTACGAGTGTTTTTAAGTCGAAAGAAATGCTAAACAGTTTTTTATACAGCACTTAAGGGAAATTTTTCAAGGAGGTATTCTCTCTGAGCTCATCACCAATTTAAACGCATTTTGCTGAATTGTGAAAATTTTTGCATAAATAAAAATTCAATTTTTAAGTTAAATATTTGCACTTCAAGCATAATTTGCATAGAAGCATATAAAAGGTCCAAAAATACTACTACTGTTAACCCTCGTTGCTTTTCCTTTTCTCTAGAAAATGAAGAGAATGCGTAACTTCGTATATGTATGTATTAACGTCCTTCGTTATAAAGGCAAATTGCGTTTTTACGTATCACTGATTTTGCCATTTACTCAATATCAATTGTAATAATTTCCAATAATAAAATTTTATTGTGCGAAAAGTCATCGATGAAGAGGGTACTGTTAGAGTTTTAGTGCCATATGCTTTGCTTGTCACCTTACTTGGGGACTCTTCGCTTACGGCAAACAGAATTTGGGGATAAAATGATATTATGGCAGATGACCGATATCATTTTTATAAGTAAAATGAATGTCTTTGGTCTGTTATTTTTTTTAAAAAGAAAATTTTACATTAGATGGATTTGAAATTTTCAAAATTCAATTTGGAAATAGAAATAGAATTATGTATGAATATATAAAAGGAAGGAGATTGCACCTCAGGTAATTTTTATTAGCAGCTGGTGCACATTTTCGAAATCCACAAAATATTTAATTTCATCTAAAATTTTAAAATCATTTATGCATAAATACACAATTTTCAGTTATTGTAAACAAATAAATATGTCATTATTTTGCAAATAGATACGTCAATTATAATCAAAAACTTTGAGGGAGCAATATGCCTTGAATAAATTAAATAGAAACGGTTTTCTATAATCTTTTTGATCGTTTAATATTAAGCTTCATGGAAATTTTTAACAAAAAAAAAAAAATTACACATTTTTTGTAACCATTTCCACTTTTGTTTTTCTACAAGGAGCTACTAATTCTGAAATTTGGATTAAATTTATGAGTTGTTGTCTGTTTGAAATGCAAATTTCAGATTAAAGGGCGAATAATCAATTCAGCGAACCCTTTGACATCGAAAGGTTCAAACATTTGATCTTAACTCCTGTAGCATTTGCATATAAATTGCTTTACGCAAGTATTTATGATTGAAGTTAAAAATTTTCCAATTGTTGTTTGATGAAATCAAAACTGATAGATGAAAAAGATGCTGCCTCTCTTATCTTAAAACATTAATTATTATGGATCTATCATAAGGAATATGTTATGAAAAATAAAAAAAGTATATATGTATAAAACTTTGAACCATATTTGCCAAATGACTCTCTATAAAACCATTAAAATCTCGTCAGACTTTCAGTACAGTCATGCAAGACTGATAAGTTTTGGTTGTGAAAATGATTAAAATGTGACATCTGTAAACCTTTATTCTAAGAATGAAATTGACACTGTAAAACTCTTTTGCTACAAATGGGGACTAATGTTTTCTATTTTTACATGAAAGACATGTTTCGTCACTGATGATGATTTATGAGTATATTTATGGTGTTGAATTGGAATTATGAGTTTTTAGGTTTATAAATAATAGTGGAATCTATGGAGAACTTGCTGTACTTGCTTGAAATGTTCATTTAAATTTTTGATTCCGTCAAACAAAATTTTTTTGCCTTGTAGAACTCTTACTTTCGCGAAAAATACTTTCTTACTTTTGCAAAAAAATTTGAATTTTTAAAAGTCCTTTAACCAACTAAAGATTTTAATAAAGTGAATATCTACAAAAAATTAATCCCTATTTTTCAAAATTTATGAATTGGTTTTTATTTGTAAAATTAATTTTATCCACATTGTAACCTTTCCTTTTCGTAGATAAATTTTTCATTTGCCACAAAAATAACTTGAAATTAGCAAATAAAATAGACTTACGTGTAACACTGAATTTAGTTTTAAATGAACCCCAATAAAAGTTAAGCTTCTTTTAAGTAGAAAAGCGTTCTGTATAAACAAACAAAACGCAAGCTGACCACAATTAATAAGTATAATAAAACCAACATGTAATGAGCGAGTCTTGCTAAAATTTTCATAACTTTACATTGAAGGGAATTGTATAGTCCAAATTAACCATTTGGTTCTCTATATTTCACTACTGTACACTTCTTAATTACTTTGGAGCTCATATTACAAAACCCATAATACTTTTACCTATTTTCTAAGTCTAAATAGTATTTTATTCATGCTAGAATAAAGCAGTTCAGATGGGTTCTAATTTCCGTCAGGAGCACTCATCCGTAGAATGTGTGTTTATGTAACTTTAGAAGGGGACAACAGGAATGTTTTTCATTTAAAGCTTTGAGATCGTTTTTAAATCGCTTGGATACTAAAGGTAGTAATTATTTGCTTTTGTGCTTTGAAGATACTTTCAACACCTCTCAGCCGCAGATTCTGTGATTCTTTAAAGGAACATTGTTTTGTCCACGTGGGGTCTTGCTTTGATATTAAAATCTTCTGCGAAAACACTTCATCAACATTCTATTGATTACCATACAAAGCTAACCCTTCAGTAGTCCGGTAAAGGGAAAATAGAAGGCCTTTTGATAAAGTGGTCAGTTGGGCTAAACACCTTATAAATAACGTGTGTCGACAAAAGGAATCTTTGTGTGGCTTTTTCTGTTTGAAGAACTTGATATACCTCTTTGACTCTAACACCTGTAGATAGTGTGTTATTTTTATTAAATTGTATCAAACCAAAAAATTTAATAATGGTCATGAAAGAAAAATCGATAAAATTTAAAAATATCAAACCACTAAAACTTTTAATTACTTAATATTAAATGCAAACTACATAATTTTTTATTAAATGTTAAATTTGTTTTTTTTTTGGTTACTCACAAGTAATATTTACTAGGAATTAAAATAAAATTCATATTTAAATTTCCTATAAATCCACTTTTGCAATATTATATCAAAATTATTTTCTCTTTTATGTGAGACAGTTTTCTTTGCTTAAACTAATCAGCCATTAATAATTTCATTTGATATTCTTATGGAGCTATTTATGTTACCCAACTAGGGGCTGGTAATCAGCTGGACATTTGCGTAGTCACTGAAAACATATCAAATTTCGATTTATCAAAGTCTTGTAAGGAGCTGCCTTTATCTAATTTGCCTTTCATTTGGAAATGGGAATCAAATGGTCTGTTACAGGGACTGACTATTCCTAAAAATAGAGGGTTATCGAATTCTATTAGAGCTAACAAAACAGCGCTCCTCATGTTCATTTGAACATTCAAAGACGAAAAATGTTAGCTATATCTTACCAGAGTAAAATTAAACGAAATATTCTGTTAGAAATATCGATTTTTAGTTAAAAGATATATACTTTTACAATTATTGAGGTTGTTGTTTTCACTGGTGCTTATTGTGGGATTATACAACTTTGATGATCCCGAGAAAGCAGGCAGCATTCTCATAAAATAATGAAAGGGTTCATAATTATGAACAACTTTGCCTCCCCGTTATGAATCTAATTACACTTTCTCTTGTGTTGTTTGAAATCCTACACGATACAGTTTGAGCGTTATTTACATTTCATGACATTCCCTAAGTGGTTCTCGTTGGAAATGTCTGTATTTATTTCTTCAGCTTGGCGCCCAGGTGTCTTGCTAGGTTCTTGTTAATTTTAAGTATCAAAACTGAATATGACAATACTTAAGATGTAAAAAAGATGTTTACTTTGAGTTATGCTCTTGAAATCCTTGATATTTTAATATATTTATTTTATTGTTTATTTGTAAGACATTTTGACATAATTCCATTATTATTAAAAATTCATGAATCGTTTTTTCCATGAAAACACCTAATTTCATATAATATAAAATAGAAACGTGTTCATTGTATGAAAAAATGCTTATTAGTCGTAATGTCCATTTTAGACTAAAAGGAAGAAGAATTTTATAGCTAATTAAATTAAGTATTTTCATATATTAATTCCAAATCTTTTTTACTTTATTCCATACAAAGCAAAAATTTGTGCTAATAATATTCAAGAAAGTTTATAAAAAGGAATACACATACTAAAGTGTATGAAGAATTGAGGAAAGTTTACCTACTATAATTATTCCTTTGCATTCTGTTCTATTAACAGGCAAGGTAGTATTTTGAGATGAATTGGGTTGTATTAGTCAATCATAATTCAAAATTTTTTAGACAAACAAATATATGCAAATAGTAATATTTTAATATTTCATTATTTTACGTTTTACAAATACAAAAATTTATCTGCTTACCATTTGAGCCTATGATTTGTTTTTGATATTTTCCAAAACAGTCCTCAAAATGTATTTTTGATGGGTCATGGCACATATCACAATGTTTTGTGATTTTCTTACTAAAACCAGACTTACTTTAGTTAAATCAGACTTTGCAATTTTCTAGAATTTACTTATGCTTTCTACCGACCTTCGATCATGAAGTTGGCAATGCTTTATAATATTTCTCAAAAGTTCTTTTTAACGGAAGTCATTTTTACGCTAATCGCAATGGTTTTCTAGTCTTACAAAAAGAGTGTTCTCCTTCCATTATGACTGATAAGCTCAGTATAACACCCCAAAAGTATCATATATAAAAACAAATATCGTAGCACACCAAAGTTTCCTATTAACACATTTTTATTTAATATAAAAACTATGTAAAATCATCACACAGATATCTATTACAAAATTTTCCTTATCATCAATGTGAATAAAATATGTTGCTTCCTTAAGATTAGATTATATCCTAGATTTCAAATATTATTGTTATTGAATGTTTTTTTCATGTCAATAGAAGGAATTCAAACTTCTGATATGTGCCCCACATGAATAGAAACCTAGGGCGCGCTGAATTGACTAAAAATGAAAATCATGCTCAACAATCACAAAACCACTAAAAAGTCAAATGTCACCCCTAGTGTAGACCAACTTTTCCACTTTTTGTCATTTTCACCCCAAAAATATACAGTTAAGTTTTTGAATAGCATAACCCCCAATTCGTTGGCCAATGTTAAAAACAACATAGCTTTGAGTAACATTCTCTGATGGTGAAGGAAACCATTTTTAAAGACTAAGTGTAAACAGGTCTCGTGGACAATATATTCATATATGCAGAAAGGCATGTTATTGAAAAGCGAACACAATAGAGTTGCACGCTATAGATATCTCATGCTACTATGAGAATATCGTCTTTACCAATTTAAGTTAAAGTTGGAAAGGGAAGATACACGATGCACAGTACCCAAATGAAATAAGATTACCTGCTTATTGTTTCCAAAGCTTTAAGCAAATATGTATATAAGAAGAAATCCAAATGCTTCATCCCCAACTAATCTGGTTACTTTCAAATACATTAGATTTGTGTTGAAAGTTTTATTTCATTTTCAAATACGAAACACGGAATGTGATTATCTGCAAAATTGAAAATTAAATACACACAAGAGTTTCAATCCAAAGGATGAGGAAGTAATTGAATAGAAAGAACCAAAAAGGAAACAGGGTCATACGATATAAAAGCGGGAAAGGGTTTACCAGAATGGAATCTAAATTAGGACAGCTGATCATAGTATCACCACATAGTTTTCCGCTCAAACACATTTGGGTCTAATTAAATGATATACTAATCCTCACAGTTTTAATAAGCAGTTGTTATTAATCGTTGTTGTTTTTATGGTTTGTTGGATACTCTCAAAAACAATGCCAAATTTATTGTAGTTTATAATTTTTTCACATGATCTTAAACATAATACCATAAATATTTTCAAGGAGAAATCACTAAATTGAATTGTAAAATATTATTTCTATATTGATTTTTTGTATTTCTTGATTCTTTATTTTAGAAAGAATTCAATCAAAAAATATATTTCAGTTTGTTTGTTGGCATATGAGCACTTATTAAAAAAAGGGCAGAAAATCATATTTAATATCGAAAAATTCTTTTCTTTACAATATCTATGAAATGAAATTCTGAAAAATTATGAATTTCCTTCAAAATTTTATGGCTTTTTCCCCTTCACTGTTGCGCAATATTCTGGAAAGTATAACAAAAATCAAAGAAAGCCACTAGCAAACCTTTCTTGGCTATTCAAGTTTTTACAATAGTGGTCTTATTTTAAGTAGCTATGTTTTACCTATATTTTTTGGTTCTCATACTGCTTATTAGTATTTTGCACTCATGCAAATCGAGAATGAATATAGGAACCCCTCTTTTCTTATCAACTAAGTATTTATCCAGGCGTTTTCGAAAATCAATACGCGTAAAATTAAACAGTAAATACCCCGACTATAAATAGACTAGTCCGACGACACCTTAAATATTTTGCTATTCTTTGAGACAACATGGAAAGATTCGATTTTATATGCAAATTGTTCATTTTTCTTTTTACAAAGATAGGAATATTTTCTTATTAGATAAACATACTATAGACAGGCAGACAAGATTGAAAGGGGAACAGAGGCAGATAGAAGAAAATTACACGCTCAGTTAATATCATCCTTCAAAGATGAAAATCCTTATAGGAAGTTGAGGGTTCTGATGGTGATTTGATATTCTTTCCATCGTCGTATTGTATTTGGATTAGATTGGTATTATAGAGTACAAAAGCAAATTTGATGTGGTCCTTTAAGACTGCTGCAAGCCATTTTATTTGCCTTGTTAGAATTTTTACATTATAACCGACTATTATTTGCTATCTCCAATTTTTTGCTTTTAAAATCGTCTAGTTTTTTCTGATTGAACACAATGCCTTTTAATGCTGGATAGTATTAGCATATCAATTAGCACAACTTTTTAAATGCTGTTCTATATAAAAGCAATTTTCCCATATAATATCTTCTTAACCTACATTTACTATACTTGTACACCCTATTCTAATTAAAAAAAGAAAAACGGTTTTACAATTGAATCATCTCAAGCGTTGACTCTTCGCAACTGACTTAATAATTTTTCATTCAAATTAGTGTAAATCTAGTTGACGAGTGCGTTGGCAGAATATAGCCCTGCTCAATCAAATTTTCGTTACCATTTAAAGACGATGAAATTGCCAAAATCCAAAATAGAATATTAATCGTGGGGCTGTTAGCTTTACCCTCCCATGAGTGACATTAAAACAAGAGGAAAATACCTGGAGGCGAAGAAGTCATTTAAGAGGAGCACGACATTACTCGAAAATAAGTCTCGGAGGGCGCCATTACAACAAACTGAGTTCTATTGGAGTATGAAAAGAAGAGATTAAAGGTAAATGTTATAATCAAATCTTTTCTAATGGCTTTGTGCGTACTTTTTATTGTCACCGAGGGCACAAAGTAAAACATTTTCATCTGAAATCTTTTCCTGACTCTATGCAAATTTCATTTTGTAACGTTCATGACACAAATAGGATTATCTCTAAATTGTTGGAGTACAAATTTTATACCATCCACGAAAGCAGCTTATACGATTGTTTCATTAAAAATATGAAACATTTAAAGAATTCATATAAAATGGTCATTCAAAATGAAAATACGATGCCATTTTAATTGGATGATGATGAATTCATTTTTGCAGATCAATTAGCAATTGGAATTCGAATGCTAAATTATCATGTTAACATGACAGGATAATTGCAGAATGAGCAACAAATCTCCATGTTTAGCTCGATTAAACCCTCCAATGTGTTTAGTTGCAGTAATTTACCCAAATTGACTTCCCTTCGAATCGGATATACTCCCAAGTCTGGAGGAGCTCTTCATTTCTATTTGGGAAGGTTTGTAATTCAACCCCAAGACCAAAATTAATACCACTTGTTGATGAAGTGTACTGAGATTGAGCTCCATAGATCTCATAGATATCTAATTTATGTCGTTTTTGTATTCCTTCGGGATATTATATTTGATTGGGCAACGAAAAGATATATTATATTAGCTTCTGTCTCTTTTGAAGCGTAAAAAAATTCTTTATTTTCTATGTAAGTTTGGGTAACCAAACTAAAAATTATTTTTAATAGTTACAATTCCATTTTGTCTGGAAAATTGTTAAAACAAAACATTTTTTTATTATAGTTAGATGTAGCCAATTTGAAATTTTACAAATTTTTTACATAATGAATAAAACAATAAGGTTAGTTTAAGTTGAAATAAATTTGTAGAATACAATAAAATGTGTGTTTACTGAAAAATGGTGGCCACCTTAAAATCTTATTTCTTTTGATTGAATTTAGAACTTAATTTTAATTTAATTAAAAACTATAAAATATTCTTTTGTTTTCTAACTAGCCAATATAGTATAAGTTAACATTTTTGTCAAAAAAATTGCAAACGACTCTAACAATAATGCAAAGACAGGTGACGTAACAAAAAATAAAAAATATTCTTTAACCAGACCTATAAAGAACTTATAAATACAATCCCTTTGCATTGTTTCTATTAAAAAATAAGTCACTTAGTTTTATATTTTAAGGATTCATATCCCTAAAAATTTGAAAAAAGATCCTTTTATTATGCCAAAAGAATTCAGTAATGATTAATAGCGCTTAATTAGTTTTTTTCTTTATTTTGCGGCTTAAATAGCCCCAACAGGATAAGTAAACTGTTTCAATGTTGAATTTAGGTCTCCCTACTCCAAGTATACAATAGCTAAAAAATATTATCAAAAAAACATTCTTTTAATATTTCCTTGGATGTTTTTTAATCCTATTCATTAATTCTACTTTTTATTGACAAATCGAAAATGAGGGTGCTGCAAGTTTGCAGATGGGACCTCTGCCCCCTACCCTAAATCAAAAAATGAGGCCAGCTAATGCTCTAAAATATCTTACTTAAAAAACAAAATGTTTTACGAATTAACAAGATTTACTTCATTTCGCTTGAATAATTTAATTAATTCAAAATAATAGCCTGCGGCAGCATTTATATACTGGAAAATTCGCAGTTCAACCGAAGAGCTAAAATAACTTTCTTTGCATGAAAACTGCTTAAGCAGACACATCCCTAAAACAACTTTTGGACATTTGTCCTAGAGAAGTTTTTAGTTAAACAAAGCTTTCTTAAACAGGAAGTACCTAAAGTCTTATTACGATTATTCTTGATTTGCATTTACTAAATAAAATTATAAAACAACTAAAGGGCATTCGTAAAAGAAAGGATCAATAGGGTCGTTTTCAATTAAAATAAAAGGAGTGCAAAACATTCTCGCGTGTTTTTTCTGTGTGAAAGGTATATGCCTTTGGCAGTTGAGCATTATAATTGAATTATTGTTGCGAAAAGAAAATAATCTTAAAAACCCCAAAAGTAAAAAGACTTAGTGCTATTGTAACGGGTTTTATTTACATAGGATGATTTTCTAAGGGCTGTAAGCAATAAGCAGGTTATTTCCTGATGAAAGGATCAAAAAATTCTTGAATATAACAGAGGATAAGAGTAGAAGGTAACAGAGCTCTAAAGGAAAAGCGGAAAAATTGATTCATAACTTTGGAATAACATTTATTGTCATCATCACCCACCCACATTCCCCTTTTGTAATCTTGAACAATTTTTAGACTAAAAATATTACATCACTCATAGAAAGATGAGACATCAGAATTAGAGGGCTCTAAAATTGCTTTTAAAGAGCAAACAACAGATGTGGCTGCGCATTTGCATGAATTTCTTATTCGCTATTTGAATTTGGGCCAAATTTTTTTGACAGGCTCTTATTGTATTAAAGCGCCCCTTCTAGTGGTTCTATAAAATAAATTGATGGCATTTCTTTTTATCTGTAGGACAAGGTACTTGATAGACGTTTAGTGGTGATATCAAGGCAATATTACTAAAATATATATCATAGACATCATCAACATGGCATACGGTTATTTTATCAATTGCAAACCTTATTGGATTTTAAATAAACTATTTGGATTTTGCAGCAAAGAGAAACAGAGTTCTAAATAACAAATAAACGTAAGAATATTTTTTTGTATAAAGAAAAATTAATTTTGAACTTGTGTTTTTTTGAGTTTTTAATATATATTAAAAATTATATTTTTGCTTTGTAATATTTTATCTTTATTCATAATTAATAAAATTCATTTAGTTGGTACATTGTACATTAAAGATCTAAAGAAACGGTCTTTAATTTAAGAAAACTGAGAGTTTTTCAATTCCACCTGACGCTTAATAAAGAAAAACATTTCAGTAATTTTATTGCCCTTCTTTCCGTTTCCTAAGTATAAATCCTTGCTTTAAGCAAAAGCACATTTTTTGATTAATTACGTGACCAATTTTAAAATTTAATTAACTTGAGATAATTGAAAACAAAAATTTCAACAATTTGTTAAGACTTGCGTTTGTAATTAAATCAAAGAAATTGTTCTTTCGTCTTCAATTAATAAGAAATGATGTTCGTTCAATCAACTTACCCTATTGGTAGTAAAATTTAAGGGATAATGTTTTGATGCTTGCTATATATTCAATATTAGGCACCATCCGTTAACCAAAACATTCAGATTTCTTCTTTGATTCAAATATATAGGGGTTGAAAAACAATACAATTCCCCAGTGTGAGAATGAAGGGGTTAGGTGAAGTGATATGGTAATCTGGGGGCTAAGAATAGCCAGAAGTAATCCACAAATAACATCCGAAGTTAATGTAAAACAACAACACATGTGTATAAAGTTTGAAGTCAAAGGAAACGTTTTAGCCTTGAGAGGAAGGAAGCTAAAGAAGCCCGCCTAAAGCAAAACCGAAAATCAATAAATTATTTGTGATGACTTTGCTTTCCACCCCTTCCATATATTATTATTACTCCTGATGAGACTGTATATTTCTAAGATGCAGTCATTTATCGTCATATTCCAAGAGGAAAGGCTAGCAATCAACCCTACACCTCGTTCCGGTTCTAATAATGTTTTATTGCGTGAAAAGTCACAGATAGCAGAAATCTTTCAATTTATATGTAGCGGTATTATCCTGATAGGTTTTTTTATTGAGTCTTCAATTCGAATTTCCAGAATTTACTAGTCTCAAGATTTACAAAGATTCTTATATGTGATCATAAAAATATTGACAAAGGGACTGACCTTATAAGTCACCGTAGTCCTAGCAAACAAACTTTGAGTATGAAATTTTCATTTTTATATGTAGTTGTTTATGTTTTACTTGTGTTCAAATGATTTTGCCTAGAAAACAGGCTCGACTAGAGGGTGAACGTAATCACATATAGCTCTCATAAATGGAGGGACATTCAAAGTAAATTGGTGTTTACCCGTATTATTACCAAAATATGCTATAAATAGTAGAAACACTCGTAAGAAGCCTACAGTCAAAGATGAAATTACTTTTGAAATGTTAGAATCTCCATTACATATGACAAGCAATCAGACACTTATTGAGCTATAAGTGCGACATTTCACAAGTTTGTTTAATTAAGAGCCATTTTCACATTCGATATATATAGATATATATGTATATATGTAAGTAGTTTTTTTTCAAAAAACACTTTTATTGATATGATTTATCTAAAATGATGCTATGTGTTCTTTTTACCACCAAGATTTTGAGGCTGACTTCCATATAATATTTATTTATGAATATTCTCGATTATTCATTAAGTTTGGAGCAATGAACGTTGTTGTTAATAAATGTTATTATGTAGTCTTTAACCAACAAGTAGGTGATTCTGTGACTATTTTTAATATTCTTTTGGCTTTCAAAGATTATTTTAAACTTGGTAATAACTTGTTGAACTGAAAAATATAAGAAATGGATTAGCGATTTAATTGTACGCATAAAAACAATAAACCCAAAATCTGGTAAATTACATAGAAAATTTATTCTATTTATTTTTACCAACTTTTTGAGTCCTAAAATCAGGCAAGCGTTGTATACTTTTTTAATTTTCTGCAAGAGTTGGATTTAAAAAAACTGAGCTGTTACACAACTTTCATTATTATTTTTGATTTAAGAAATAATCCTGATATTTAACCTGTTCGTTTTACATAACATACGTGAGATATACCTCAAAAAAATAATGTGCATCGTTTTTTAATTTAAAAACATCGTTCAGGATCTTTGGTGATTAACTGAGAACAAAAATATTACTGCCTTCGTAACCAAACTAAATTCTTGTCAAGCATCCAAAGGTCCGATTTTAAGAAAGAGCTAAAGTTTCTGCAGACAACTCATGCTGTCTATGGATTACATAACAAAATCTGTAAAAAAAAATCGTATCACAATTCTATCAATGGTTACGTATTTTCGCTGTGTGAAGATTATTGCGATACCTATCACATGAGACATTTTCTTATTTACCTCTCTAAACTGCTTCTCGTAAAGCCTACGGCTAAGCATACGTTCTCAACTAGCTAAATAATATTTCTTCAAAAATGTTCAATGTCTATGGGCTCTCAGATCTTTGACTATAATGCTTTTTGCTTGAAACGTTTTGCTTTGGCCTTTGAAATTCAATTCTAACGACCATTTATGATTCCTTCAAAAGGTTTATTATTCATTATAAGATCGTCGAATCACATGATACAAAAAAAGCTGGAATGAAAAGCTACTGAGTTACTGAGTTTGAAAGATTTAACTTTTATAATCTTCTATTATTCCATCTTACGAGCACTATTTTTCTACATGGTTGCAAAAATTTTTTATCAGAAAAGAGTAAGTTAATTTTGAGTGAGTGTTTAAATAGCAATGCCAGCCTTTTTTTTATTCTTTAAGTATTTCATGACTTGCTAACAGCTAAAAAAATGTTTGAAGTAATGAAGGAAATCAGTTGTCGGTTTAGTAATTAAAGCCTCAAACACTAAGAAATTTCTTTTTCCCAAAAAAACGACAAAACTTAATCTATTTCTAATCCGTGTCTAATAAGCTAAGCTATTTTCAAATCTATACACCCTGTTTATAAAATTCATAAAATATATACCGATAAATGGTGAGATCTGTCGCTATATATTTATCTCAGTTAAACTAATTTTTAAGATATATTTTTGGTTAACACAATATTTTCGATTTAAGAAAAGCATAAGAAAGGAAGTGTAACTCTCTTTAATACTTCACCCTTCAATATATACTGAAGTAATAAATTGTAGGGTCCCTGAGAAACTTTACATCTTAAACCTATGTGCTTCGTAGTGAGAGTAGTTATTGTTGCGTTAAATTGAATAAAGTTCTCAATTCGGTGATTTCGCTAAGTTGCTTTGCTTTCAAGTTGCCAAATGTTCAATTAAATGTAAGAACAAAAAAAAGGAATTTAGAAATGGTAAATCTAAATTAAATCCTTATTAAAGAAATAAGCACCTAATAATCTCATCCTATATTCATACGTTAAAGAATGTTATCTTCATACATTTCAGAAAATTAATTATAATAATAAAGAATTTTATATAAATGTTTAATTGACTGCCTCTGAAGTTTCTTAATTTACATTTCTCTAACTATAACGGCAACAATTTTCACTTTTCCTAGACTTAAAAGTTAATATAAAAAAAGTACAGGATCAACTAACTCAATTTGCTAATACATTTATGAGTTCTGAAACTGATACTAGTACATATCAAATAATTTTGCGGCTTTTCAGCAGTTGGCTTTTGGCAGCTAATGAGTAGCACATTGGAAAATAAATGTACTTAACAAATTTACAGGGGTTCGAAAGTCCACCAGGAAATGCATTTTGTGGATCATTTATCAATAAATGCACAGCACATTTCTACGTGTTCTGTTTGTTTTATTTTTTTTAAACAACTTTGACCCTATTGGCTTGTATCATTTGGGTGAATTTTCTAAGGACTCGTCGTATTCAAGATAGGGATGAGTTGCGATTGTATCTAGCTGGGGTTGGAGAGCTTTTAACTAAATTCTGGCAATCGTACACCATACTGTACGACTTTATTTGAATATATATATATTAATTTTATTGCACAATTAATTAAAATATCCAACGTAAAGGGTCTCTTTATGATGCTACTGCACTTATGGTGCAATTCTAATGTTTTTTGTTATTGACGTTTATGCAATCTATGGATTTTGCTCATGGTTCGAAATGAAGGTTACATTGTCCTGAAAATTGCGTTAAGCAAGGCGGCTGCTAAGCATTTAACTAAGTACGGATTGTCTATCAAAAACAGCTATATTTGCAAAATTACGATGAATATTTGCTTTAACGGACCTAATACAAGTTAGGATTTAAAACTTAATTGTTATGATATCTCTTAATTAATGTATCCTAGCAGCGGAGCTAAAGAGCTAAAATTTTTGAAAGCGAGCTAATGACATGAAATGGAGTAATTCCCTAAGACCACCCCACATTATAGAAAGAACAATCGTTAAGATCTACTTCTTAGAAAAATATTGAATTTCAGAGTACATAATGAAACAAAAGCAGTCAGCCTTGTAAATATTAGGAAAATTGAGATGAAATCAATACAATCATTATCAGATTGGTTATTTACCAGGATTAAGGCATAGATGATAAAAAATATTTATTTTACCAATATATTAAGCCAATCGTTCTTAAAAATAAGTAGAAGACTTTAAAAATACTCCTTTTACCTTTATCAGTGTTTATATAGTAGAAGATTTTAAAGGTAATCAAATTAAATTTAATCATTTGGTGGCAAGCAATTTACAGGAAAATATATTTATAAATTCTTATCACATTGCAATCCCCCCAGATATTTGATATGTAAAGTTTTGACCAAGTGGATGCAGTGTGTTTTTCCATATGAAGTCTATCGGTTGTCAGCATGGGGCTAATGTCATTCATGTTCATACAGTGATGAGTGCATTACAAAGCCGCAGTCACACAAATTTAAACTGATGGTCAGTTTGTTATCTGAAATTGTTTGTGTTTATGGTTAATGTTTGTTTAATAAGTACGACATGCCACTCATCAGAGTTAAAGCGCTGAATAGATATCATAAATGGTCCAGGAAAATGAGATGTTTATTTTATATACTTAATATGTTGCTGAAACTTCATTTAATGCAATTCAATCAATAAATAAAAGAAATTTTCGTCTATGTTTGGATTGAAGTTTACTGGCTTTAAAGAAGGGTGCTTAAACAATATACACCATAGTCTTAATGCATGTATAGCTAACATTTTCAATGGTTTTAGATAAATTGAGCTTTAAATTGTGCTTTAAATTGTGTAATAACTGTCTGGTCAATATGTTGTATGCCTTCAGAGTACATTTTGGAAAGTCAGGTTTTCTAACAATTTAAATATTGTTGATGGTATCATTAAATTACTTCTTGTTGTTATTAATGCCTATATAAAATTTTGTATGCTCTTTCTAATGCTGCTCCTAATATGTTAATAATATTCACAACTTAAAATTATACAAGTCATAAATTAATCACAATTTAAGGAAAGTTTGTTTGATTTTTGTTTTTTACTATTAATTCAAAAATAATTAACACTTTATCTGAACAAAATTTTCTCACTTATGTCAGCTGCCATGCAACCATAAAACTCAATAAAATGTCAATATTTATCCTAGTAGCCCCTTTGACAAAATAATGAATTTTTCATTTCAGCATACTGTGAACAATATTTCTGAAATAAATAAAATGTAAAACCAAATTAATATTTTTTAACAGCGTATTTAATGTGTTTTGATTACATAGAATAACCACCATCGAAAAAATTATTTACCGTCAGATTGAAAATTGAGTACCGGAGAACAATTCTGATTATTGCTATAAAAGAGTGAAAACCCTTTGGTGCATTTAGTTCCTACATGAAAATGATGCATTTGGGGCGGAGCACAAAAAATGTTTACAAATTTGTTACTAAAAATTTTTAATTAATAATCGATCGATCACTAAATCTCATAGCACTTTGTATTTCAAGTTAAACGGCGTCCTCCTTGTAATTTTTATCTTATTTATGCCTAGTAGCAAAGTCCAATTTTAATAAATAGTACTCATATAGTTTTCCGGCAGAAAGACTAACAAGTAAATAAGTAACCAATAACTTTAAGAAAAGTCTTAGCACTAATCTCGACTGGCAATAACTTTGAACACAAACTGAGTGTTATTGCTGTAATAGAAATACATATTTTGTTCATCTTTTATCTTTTATACTCGTAGAGCTGAGATTCGCCCTGTATATTGCAGTAATAAGAATAACAAAGCGACTTGGAATATTTTCATTACTGTCAAAAGAAACAAATTTATGAGTTCTTACGAATATGCTCTCTTTCTGAAATATCCAAGTGGTTACAGGTTGGGAGTCTTTCAATTGAGGGTTACAAGAATTATTGCCCTGATTCCTTTTGTCTTCCTGTGGGATTCCACTTGATTCACCCACTATAGATAAAAGAAAAAGTAGCTCAGGTTTCTCTTCCCGAATATTTCTGGGCATAACTTTATAATTTCTGTTGGAACTTTTTAATGTATGTTTAATTTTTTAATGGCAAAATGCTTTTAAGCTATAAGTGTGGATCTAAGCTGCTAAATGAGGTGAAAAATATTGCTAAATTGGAATTCATACAATGCTATAAATAATTCTATAAAGTTACTAAAAATAACTTAAATTTTATATGACTTGACAGCAAAACAATAATTAAATGATATCATACCACAATAATTTAGTTCCGTGACGTTTTACTTTCGTTGTTTCTTTTCAATTCATGCTATTAAATCGCATATGATATGTGCAGACATAATTTGGTGCCGAGATGTAAATATATATATTGATTATAACGAGTAAATATTTTAATTGATATTTACAACTGACATATATATTATATGGCTATAATATAATTATATTAGAATGGTTTTTTTTACCAATTTAGGAAAATGTATTTTTTGGCTTTGCTAAGCCTTAGTAATTAGTCAAATGTTTTTTTTTGCATGGTTTTAATCTTATTGGGTAAGTTGTTAAGCATTTATAATTATTTATTTTACACCTTACACATATCTTTAATATGGAAAAAAGTTTATATTGGAATGAAAGCTCCAAGTAATGCTAATTTTTATTTTTCAATTAAAACAACAACAGAACCGACTATAATTTAGAATTTAATTTCTTTTTTGTTATTAATTCAGCCCCCTTTATTTGACGCCATAAGTTTACATTTTTTTAAGACGTTGCAATTATGGCAGCGGGAGACTAAATCAAAGTTTATTGCTGGCAAATGAAGAAACTGAGACATTTGCCATATGCAATATTAACCTTTTAGAACTGTAATTCTTTTAATTTATGTAGTCATAAAATTACGCAATTAAATGAGGTTTTACGTATTTCCCTAAAGACAGATATCCATATCAAACATATTTGTATGTGTGCTAGAAGCTATAACGTAAACGTTTTTGACTGGTAGATAATACATTTTTCCTTAATAATAAAGGAATAATAAAGAATAAAGAATAAATACTTACATATTTAGATGAGCTATGTTATTATTTATTCAAAATGATTTTATTTTTGTATAAGTTATACCACTGTAACATTAGCCATTAAAGAATATCTTCCTTAAGAGAACAAATTAAATTAGAAACCCACACTAAGCCCTAGAACATTAAAATGAAGCAAAAAATAATCGTCGGCCTTAACATGAGCATTGATATGACGTTAAATTCTAAAATTTCAATTGATATCCAAGCCAACCAAATAGGTTAAAAGCTTTTTATAATTGAATGCGAGTACATCATAAGCAGCAAGTTTAATCCAATTATTTCCCCATTCATTGTCCTAATTCAATTGCATACGAGTGTTATGCTTTCGATTTGCATTGTATTTATAATTGTAATCTTAACATACTCATTGTAAACTTCTAAACTGCTTTATAGTTGACTATAACTGTCTATGCAATCTTATAAAAAAAAAAAATATTAATAAGTATATGCAATTATAAAACCTACAATTTATACAATTGTCTTACCATAATTTCAGAATGTGGGCTATGACTAGTTTGAATAAAGTAAGCATGACAAGACAACACTCATGTCATTTAAGAATTCTTGTCAATTCAAGCGTTGTTATTCTACAACAAATAATAACCAGATTGGATAAACAATGGAAGATATTTGCTTTGAAATCGATAAAACAGTTCATAAAACTGTAATACTCAAAGAACGTATATCCCTTTAAATTGGACTCTTTACGCATACAATCAACTTAGCATTAGTTCTTAAGGGTAGAGTACATTAGTGTCAAGCATAGCAATTACATAGAATTGGGTGTAGGCACTCAATAGAGGGCTTACAAGAAATCATCCTTTTGAAGACAATTACACGTTTTATCAGCTACAAACAATAAACTCCCTTTCTTATGTAGAGAATCAATTACAGTTTCAATTTTGTCTATTTTCTTAAAGTTAGTATTATAACTTTAATTGATATATATACAGAGGTCGGTATATGTTATGTGAAATGCTAACACAAGCGAAAATATTTTTAAAACATTAGGGTTAAAACAAAAATCCTTTTATGCTTATTGTTTGTCCACATTTGGGGCCTTATAAGCTAAATAAAAAAAGTTTTTTAGCATCTAAAATTAGTATGAGAGTTGAGATCAGCTAAATTTTTGTTTATATTGCATATTTGAACGCTTGAGATTGCTATTTGCATTTAGTATGTCCAGTTCACTATTTAAACTGTTGGCAGCAAAAAAGGAGTTTTGTATCATTGAACTAGAAACAGGCTAGGTGAAGGTGTTATGAATTATTATGATTTAAGTAATTAATTTATGTTAAAACATGCTCGGGCTTTTACAAGATATACGCGCTTCATAATATTATCCTTGAAAGCTTTAAATGTAATGGTTTTTTGTTTGTATTAAAAATTTTCATACTTAAATTAGCAGCAGTAATATCATAAATATAAATTTTACACAGGGATGCATTTGACCACAATATATCTTGAAAAAAGGAAATCCATTTTTAATTTCTTTTACATAAAACCACAAAGCTAACACATATACATAACTTATTTATGTGAATTGCATGAACTTATTGAAAATTAATAATTTAGATAGTAAATTTGAATAAAATCACTCAGCTGTTGATCAAAAGGGAGAATTTAAAAAACCTTGAAGCTCTCGTGAACACTGTTACTGTTTTGGTGAGGATTTCTAAGAATTAAAGTTTATGTCGATGCTCTACCAATAATCACAGGCCAACGAAAAAAAACTTTTTCAATAATTTTAACTTATTCCTATGTTATCTGGTGTGCTGATTCCGAATATGATAATAAAAAAGTCGTATCACCCATCAATATCTCACATTTCAATATAGAATAAGCTAAAATTTTATTATTCAAAACTAGGGGGCAAGCCTCCTGCTTGCTTCACTCACCACCCCCACCCCCTCCGACCGCAAGCGGTCTCTCGGCGGGGCCCACTTGTACTTTTACTTTAACAACAACGGAACTCTATAACAGCTAGATTAGAAAATGAAACAATTTGTAAAAGCTTTGCCTAAAGATGGAGATTATTTTCAATATTTGTGCAGAATATTTCCTCATTTATCAGCAGCCAAGCTTAAAGAAGGGATTTTCATTGAGCCTGATATTCGTAAATTGATGATTTATTCCACCTTTGAAGCAACGATGAATAAAAAGGAAAAAGAGGCTTGGATATCACTCAAAAAAGTTGTGACCAAGTTTTTGGGTAATGTGAAAGCCCCTAATTATGAGATTATCGTAGCTAATATGATAGAGAAATTCAAAAATTTAGGTTGTCTGATGAGCCTTAAAGTCCACTTCTTGCACAACCACCTTGACTTTTACCCTGAACACTAAGGTGATGTGAGTGAAGAGCAGGGTGAATGGTTCCATCAGGATATAAAAGAAATAGAAAAATAATATGAGGGACGCAGGAATATCAAAATGATGGGTGAATATTGCTGGTCACTTCATAGAGAGAATAAAAATGCATCGCATCGGAAAAAAGCTTTGCAAGAAACTTTACAGAGAAAAGGGAGCGAAAATATAAAAAAATGAACACCTAATATTCGCATTTTAGCAATTTAATATTACTGTAAGTAAAAATTGTAGCTTAAAATGAATTTTTTTCCAAATTTTTCTTATTTCTTAAAATATACATATAATTAATTAATGTCATATTGTGAGAAATCTGTGGGTGATAGAAAAAAACTGATATCAAATATGGCCTTAGCACCAAAAAATACATAAGAAAGAGGCAAATTGGTTTAAAAAGTTTTTAAAAGTACTTTTTTCGTTGGCCTTTAAAAAAAGCACTTTGCTTTTGCTTTTAGATGTATATGACCTCAAAATATTTTTTTATACATGTAGGGGATATAAATATATTTATGGATTTTACGTAAAAATTTTCAAACTTTTTGAAATTATATGATTTCGGTGTATTAACGAAAGCAGCTCGTGAAATGGAACATTTTTCAGTAATAACTTTTGCTCTAAAATCTCTGCTTGCATTCCTTGCTTTTTGTATCAATTTCTTGGAAATTCACTGAAAACATGTTGCATGAAGATGCATGCGACTAGAGGCCATTGATTGCTATCAAAATCTACCACAAGTAATTCTAATTGGCAAATTTAGTAAAACTCAATTATCTATAAATCTTAACCATACCATAAGCCTATTTACCTGATTAGTCCTTGCATCATTGAAAAAAAAATAGAATATATGTACCAATATATATGAATATGTTATAGATGTATATTAAAATATTTTAGAAAACAATAAAATAAATCTTTTCTACAATTGGACCATCTGCTTAAAATATTCAAATCATGAACATGGCTGTGGTTGGAATTAGCCCCATCTTTTTCTCAGGAATAGCAATATAATCATTGCGTTGGCTTAAAAAAAAAAACAAAAACACAAAGTAATAAACTCAATCATCTGCTACTACGTTGTGGAATTTACTCCAAATAAAAAAGAATCCCTTCCTTAAACCCTGTAAAGCCCCTGTACCGTAATGACGCCTTATTACCTAGCATTTGTATATCACAATCTTATTACAAAATTAAAAGTCTTATATCTTCGTTTTGTTTGCATGAATTATATATCCCTAAAGCCACCACGTCCCCTTTAGATACTTGGGTACATTCTTTTTTGTTTTTTTTTTTTTTTTTTCATTTTTTAACTCCCTTGCTTTGCGACGGAAGCAAAAGGTCGCTTAGAAAGGAAACTTGAATTTGATACAATTTTTTCTTCCTAGATATTTGAAAGCCTATTGGTGTATCAAATAAAAGCTAATGGCAGGAAAAGAATATTTTTAATGGATTATTGCAATTAGCCGTTGGGCGTAAAAAAACATTATTTCTAAGTATTATTTAAAAATATTACCAAGACGTCTATTAAAGAGCAACCGACTTTTAACTAAATAGCAAAATGAATAAAAAGAATTGTATTCTCTGATAATTCTTTTGTTCACTTTTGATTGCAAGCCGGCCTTTCATTCACTGGCAGGGAATCGAAGTTGTCTACACCCTTTGTTGTTTTGATCTGTTGCTATCTCAAATGTGCAATATCTGGTCGTCTTTATAGTGCATGCAATCAATACCTGCACTATATGTACCTAAACAAGCAGAGATGTTGTTTCCAGCTCTGCATTTACATTGTCACAATAAAAGGGTATCCCATCGTAAGTCCAATACTCTACACTGATAAATTTACGAAACACGATTAAATTGGTTTTGCTTGTAACAATGCAAACACTTCGTCAGTATTGTTGCATTGTGCATATCATAATTAGTCGATTTTATCGAATTATTTATGTCGAAGTAGATATTCATTGGACAAAAGCTTCTGTCAATGTGTTGCGAAGTAGTAGAAGCCTAAAACCGCGTGGTTGGTAAATTTAGATAACAATCAAAATATATATATATATATACTGAACATGATATGAAAGTATTATTACTATTAATTCCTTGAATTGCCCCACGACTTTTCAAAGGGATCGTCAATCATAATTACTTTTTGTGGTCATATTCAGTGCTATTTGATGTATTCTTGAAAAATGACAAAAAGTTTAATAATTTTTCTACTATGATTACAATAGATTTTTTTTTTAATTAAATATTTTTGTCATATCTTGCAACAAATGCGCCTGTAAGTATGTTAAACATACTCTAAGGCAAGGCATATATATAAATTTGTTTAAAAGCTTACTTTAAATATATTTCTGGAAACTTGAAGACTTTTTCTCTCATAATGTTCAAACTAAGACAACATCACAAAGTAATATGAAAACTAGTCATACCCTTCACTATTGAAAAATTTGTTTTTTGCTCACTTTTCCACCTTTATTCATCCAAGATTCGTTGGATGAATATTTTTGTTACATGTAAACAATTTGAGAGGGCTGCATTATGTTCTAATTAGCATACAAATACATTCAAACCAACTTTTTTGTTTTTCAAAAATTAAATTTTTCAAAATAAAATACTCTGCTAAGAAGAAACTATGAACTTTAATAATTTCGATATAATTTTAGAAATTTAGTAAAAATTTCAAGCTATTTAGCTTTCTTCGAAATTATGAAGCTCCCATCTAGCAATTAGTTTTTATTTAAAGGTACTTGGAATTCTACCTTTGAACTGTTATGCGACAAGTACATAAAATAGGACAACATTGGAAAGGATGAAGTAGTAAAGCAAAATTATATCAAAATTTTGTTACCAATTTGATGTTGCGTCTACAGCAATCACTGTATTAAGTTTACACAACTAATTTGAAAAGATTTCTTTGAAAATTAATTTCCTGGACTGAAGGAATCTTTTTTATAGGGTTGAAAGTCTCTTTTTAAGAGATTATTAGATTTTATCATCCTGTTTGCTTTAATTTTGATTAAAATGATACAAAAGAAAGAGCCTAATTTAGAAATTCTAACATATATTTATGAGTACCGTAAGCAACTTGAAGGTAATAAATAGAAGAAATATTAGTGCATTTTTAGAAAAGATTATTCAAAATGAAATTTATTATTGTACATTAATCATTCTATTAAATAAACAGGCCCAACAGGATTTTTAAATTAAGTTTTGTAGCATATAACTAAAAAGGTAGACGTTACATGAAATCTCTTTGCTATAAAAAAAAACCAAGACAAATAAGTTCTCAGTAACTAATATAGTATTTACCCACCAAAAATATGGAAATTTGAAAAAACAAAGTACAAATCGATTACATCCCTTTTCAGCCCCCAACAAATATCATAGAGGGACTGACTGATTATTATTATTGAACGAACATCTATAAAACCCCAATGAATACTAAACAGAAATTGTATATTTATGCAAATTGTGCCATTATATTTAGATTGTTTCACCAAATGCTGATATGACATTTTTTACAATTTTAACGCAATTTAACGCCACTTGCGTGGCTTTTTGCCACGTTTTCTATTCTTCGCGGTAGAATTATTACATTTGCATATTGTTGATGCTGAGAATCGTGACAAAATATAAATGGAAAGGATATAAATCAATGGAATTTGATGAATAGAAAGGACTTTTTCTTAAAACTTAGGCTAATTATATATATATAAGATAAAAAATTAAATTCTGAAAATTACACTAACTTTTCGTCATAAATTTGTTTTAAGGTCTAATTATATTCAGTTGTTATTTTGGAGTACGGAAAAAAAAATTGTTCAGAGTTCTTTGAATTCTGCACATCAGCCTCAATGATAAATAGTTGATTCTATATGTTATAATAAAATAGCGATAATATTTTTAAAATTTAATATTTAATTTACGTGATATATGTACTTAGAAAGGATTAAGTGTAGAATACAGTAAAAGATATTAACGAATGTTTTTTAAGAAATGTCTTTTTAAATTTATAAGATTATGAATTTTTTATGCTACCTAATTCCTAATGATTAGAAATAAAATGGAGTTAAATTTACCACTGAACTAAAAATAAACAAAATATCAAGGAAAATCCTACGATAAAGTTCTTCACTTAAGTTATTAAAGGGAATTCACCCTTTTTAATATATACAAACAAATATAAATGAAATTTTGTCTAAAATATATTTAGCTTTCGATTCCTTTTGCTCCATTAGGACAGACAGTTATCCTTGAGCGCTAACTTAATTGCGTAATATCCATTTGATTTCATTTGCATTCAATTAACAATCCATCAACATCTAAAATTTGATTCCTTAATCTTTGCCATTCCTTCGAATTTACTCATCATCAACATTCAACCCTTTTTGCCCTCTTCCAGTGCTTCAAACTTGCAGTTGGGTGAAATCTTCAAGCTTGGAGCATATCTAGCGATAAAGTAGGGTTATAATTCTTGTATCTTCTTAATTTTCGTAAATTTTAAGAGATTTGTATACTTCATATAGCCCCTAATCTATGAGACGTATGAAAAAGATAATATTAGTGTAAAAGTCTGGATTAGATTTCATGAATTTATAAGAAAAATTTTTTTTTTTTGGGTGTTAAATTTACAAACACTTATTGCAGTCGTCTTCGATTCAGCGATGTTTTAATTAATCCTCTAGAGAGATATTTTCGTGTTCAATTCCGCTTTAATTAATAACGACAACCTTGAAATCCAATCTATTTGCTGCATTAATTTAGAATCGGTTTACCTTACTGAAATAGAATACGCCCTGTTCCGCCATAGCAATGAAATTTTGATCTGAAAGGACAATTATTTTCTGAAAAATTATTTTTTTGATGTATTGTAAAATTTTTTAGTTAAATAGAGATCTGTAAACTAATATTAATGCAAAGTTTCTTAGCGTTTATTGAGCTTTGTAGAATTTAGTATTTTATAGAAAACAAAACATTAGAAAAATAAAATGCTTTCTAATCTTTTAACTAACTATTTGAAATGAGGAGGGAGTGTGTATTAAAAATTTAAGTAAATAGCGAACGAGAGGGAAGCATACTTCTCGTTCAGTATTTAGAAAAAGTCTAATTATTTAAGAATATGAATGAATTGTAACTCACAAAGGAACATAACTTAGAAAGAAGGTGTAGATAAAGTCAATGACTCATTTATGTTTGTTTGCCCTGATACAAAGTGTATGTGGTAGAATCACTGGTATCTGACTTGTTGCAAATGTCTACAAAACAATTTCAGGCAATTTAAGGAAACTTATTCAAGTCACAGACACCTACAACACTAAACACCTTGAAGATATATAAGCACGTGAGAAATTATACTCTATTCATTTGTCAAGAGCCAGAGGCCTACAAAAGGTATGAATTTTCACATCATTTGTCTACTCCAATCATTTGTTTACATAGATTTTCAATGGGATAGAAGCAAGTATGCATAAATGAATGGCATAAATGCATCTTTAACATTCATTGGAAAAGATGTAAGCACTACGTTTCATGATACTTTGAATTTTATTTATATAGCACCCCAAGATTCAAAAAGATGTGTGAAATGCAATGCATTTTAAAACATTGACAAACATGAACTTAGATCCAAAATAATAAGGGTTTGGTAGTTAAAATCAGAATATGATTTGAAACATTTGAGTCGTTTTCATTCTCACAAGGTAGCTGAAGTCTAATTTTAATTTTTCTTTTAAATATTGCTGGCGAAAGTATTAATAAATGTGCAAAAGTTAAATAAGAATTTAAATTAAGTTTCTTTAAGTTAAGTCAGAGACAGTTTATGAACTCTAATTTTTTCGAAACTTTTTTGTTTCACTAAAATCAAAGGGAGAATTAATTATAAAGAAATCCTTTTCACTGAATTTTCCCTACAGGCTCATCAAATTAATTAAATAATGAGTAACTTTAAAACATTTAAATATTTCTTGTTCTGCCTAAAGAAATTTAAATTAAATACTGCTAGGAATATATTCTAATAGCCATTTGTATAGCCTTTATAAGAAATATCAAATATTATTTAACTTAAAAATAAAAAAGTTTTGAAAAATTGTTATTAAGATAATCTACTTTACTTAATTATTAGTTTCTAATATTTCACTAAAAACAATACCAAACGATTTCATTGTAAAAATTCCAACTTAAATTTCTCAACTAAAATTAACTTTCTACTATTTACTTTACTAACATAACAGGGAATTGTGATTAACGTTAAAAATTGATTCGATCAGCTAAAGATTTGCTGTGATAGAGAAATAATTTTCGGTGAAGTAGATATGAGTGGCTGAACGATACCGACAAGGGTCAATAAATATTAACCGTGAAAGATTACATCAATACAAAAGGCGCCTACAAAACAGCTTCTTGACTTGTTTAAATGATCTGATCCAACAGAATTCCAATGACTAGCATCTTAATGTGACTAGGCTCATCGCCCAAGAAGTGGCTAATCATGCTCAAAGCGCCAGAGAAATGAAGCGCTTTCCATATGGAAACGAACGTCGTGATTTTTTTTTTTTTTGTTTCTTACTGATCATCTCATTGATGTTCGATGATGTATTTCTAGATTAGAGTTAGTCGGTAATGACAAAAGGCTTAGTTGATGGCATTTTGATTGTATTATGAGTTTTCAGTTTTGGATCATCAATGTAAACATGGCAAAGGGTCAAATATGTTTCCAAATAGGCTAGTGTTGTGCTACTAGACATTTTATTGAACAGTAGATATTCTTGATTGAATGCTTGTCCTAAATAAATTGATCTCTAATAGCATTCAAATTTTTTTGTAATAAATGCATTTTGTTTTATTTTTGTTTTTGACTATTTGTGTTATAAACATATTTTATAAGGGACATTGACTTGCTGTTAAAATACAAAAATAATTATTTAACACTTATTTATATTTACATGTCAAACAGAACATGTAAAATTTTATGAAACAAATCATATTGAATATGCCGACAGCATTCAAGATACGAGTAGAATTACTAAATAATACCGAGAGATGTTATCGTCAAATTCATGTTCAATTCAGCTTCTTCGGTTGCCATTTCTCAGTGAAAAACTTCTTTATTCATAAACATCACCGTCTTCATTCTTGCCTTTTGGCAAATTGATGTGAGTTCATTATTTGCCATTTACAAACTATTGCTGCTTGAAATAATTCCTTATTCTTATATTTTTTAATGAAATATTACCCTAGTATAGATAAAATGTTTCAAAAGAGGACCAAGCAGACAAAAATCATTATCCCGCTCGCCACGGTCAATATATATGAATATTATTTATCTGCCATTTTGCCGTGGACGCTTCTTGCATACAAAATCAATCCTTTGCAGCCATATTTCCGTCAGCTTGTGGCCTACAAGAAAACAGGTACAATATCATAAATTTAGGCATCAGTTCAGAGTTGCATAATTATTATGGAATTATATCGAAAGAGAGCGCAATATCTTGAGGGCGGAGAAGCATTGGCTTAGGAATACAAAGAAGGGTTGGCTTTAAAATGGAAAGCTTGCTTGATATTAAATTTGTTTCATTTTAAAAATTGCATTAATTTCCGACATCAGTTACATGACTGCTTGTTTCAACGAATCGCATTTAGCCGCCAGTCAAAAAAATGGTGGATAGTATTTTACTTATTTATAAGGCGTAGTAGTGGAACTCATTTAAATATCATTCAAATCTAAGTCAGAAGCCATAATTGCTAACATGTAGTTTTATTGTGAAACATGCAAAACTATGTTAGGACATGACAAAATTATACACTAAGGTATGGCGACCATAATACTTTTGCTTAAATTTATTTTATTTTCTTTTTCATATATTGTGTATGATATTTTTGAAATTTTCATTTCAGACAAATTACATTTAAATTTGGTAAATAATAGAAATTAATTTCAAAAATCCATTTAAAATACATTTATAAGATTTTTAAAGTAAATTTTCACAATGAAATTACCACCAAATTAATTTTTTGTTCGGATTACAGGGAGTTTATATAGTTACAAAATTTAAATTTATTGTACAATAATTAATCCGATTAAAATATTATTTTTATTAAATGAACTACGAAAAACAACTTAATTTGGGTGGCCGCATGTAATACCAAATTGAATAGAAAGCGTCTGAGCATTATTCGGTGTTTATGTTACTCATACGATCTATCAAAACTTATCCTTTCGATCTATTGTATTTTTGTTTGAGTAAATTCCTTTTAAAGCATGAAACATATCGCAAGAAATTTATCCTCGTTTTGTTTGTGTGGCTACGAAATTATTTTTTTGTTGAACCTGAAAACTAATAAAACACAAAAAAAATGCTTGAATCATTTCACAAAATGCAATTGAACAGAATTTAATGATATTTAATAGTAGCTCTTAACATTATTTGAAAACAAGAACGAATCACAAATCATTCCTCTTATTTTAATCGATACGTCAAGAGTCTCAGAATTACTGTTCGGCGGAAGATTGTTTGTGATTTATAGAATAAAAGCATCTCAAAAAATTTGATCTATGAACATTTTTTTAAAGGCATGAAATGTGAAACTTTTTTATATATGCTTTCTCAAGGGAAGTTTCTTTCTAGGCAACTTCGTTTTTCTAGAAAGCATTTCATTTTTTACCCACTTTTACTCAAGTACAAGGCTCTGATTCTCCGAAAATTATGCGATAAGTAAAATTTCTGTACATAAAAGCACATTTCTTGTTGAATATCGTGTAAGCTTTGGAGAAAAACATCATTTCACCCGTTTGAAGTGACTACCCGACAAAAGTTAAAGAGTGAAAACTTTTGTGAATCCCTAAGATTGGAACTTTAACCTGAACTGAAATATCAAGAAAGTGAGCTGTGATCATTAAGGATTATCAAACCACATAAATGTAAAGTATCTTAACTTTCAACTCTCTACGCAGATACTCATATATGAACTTATAATATTAAATTTCTTAATTTGGATCAGCATTTAAAAGCTCAAAGTTTCATGTTTGAATTTAACGTTTCAAAACTCATTTGGCATAAACGTAACCACAAATTTTTTCAGGTAAATTAATTTCTTACTTTTAGTTCCTTTAAAGCATTTACTTGCTTTGCATTTGCAGATAATGTAGACTTGGAGTTACTCATTTAGTTATTATGCATTGCTTTTCTTATGGTTAACTTGTTTTGAGGCAACTGATCTGCTTAATTATATATCATTCATGAAAAAGAGGATCTAGGTGATTGCAATTTACAGATCATTATCAGAACATCTAAAGAGCCGCTATCTAAAAATTTTTCAATCCAAAAATATGATGCCCTAAAATTTAAATCAATTACATTCGTTTGTTTTGTGAAGTGAACAATTTTACGATTTTTACAATAACTACCTCACTCATTTATCTATGTTTTGGAATAAAATACAGACCGCAATTTCTAGTTTCGTATTATTATTATTTTATTTAAATTAGCATCACAGTTGTATTTTTTTCACCGTTTATTGAAAAATTAGTAATTTTTCAAGTGAGAAAACGCTAGAAAACAGTAATAACAAATTTTAACGTGAGACAAGTTAATGTAGAAATCTAGAACGACCTTCTACCTACCTAGTAGCGCAGATAACTTTTTGTGATGATGGGATATGATTTGTTTTTATCAATTTTCTTAGCCATTGTTTTATTTTTTGGTATCCAAAAACAATCCCTTATCACCCCACCCTTATCTACGCCATTGTACCTTCCAGCATATAAAAATTCAGCATGCTTATGTTCGTGCTTAAAAAATTCGAATATTATATTAGTATTGATTAATTAAAAAGTTTTCGATTGAAAATTGAATTCTTCGCTTGTTGCTTGTTTATCAGATATCAGAAGAGAAAGTGGTAATTACTTCTTTAACTTTCTTATTCTAATGTGGCACTGCTATCTTTTGGGCTACTAGTATACTACGCTTCGCAATTGAAAGTGATTACTTAGGAACATCTTGCATTTCTTTAATTTCATTTCAATAAACACTTTGCGGTTATGATCCTAATGTATACAATACTGCTTACATTGAATAAAAAACTTACAAACATTTGATGAAATTAAATCTACCGAGACAAAGCCCGAGAACTGTTCTCAATTTTTTTTTTTTTTTTGATAAACCATGCTTACCTCCTAAATGACTCGGCTATCAGCAAATTCATAATTTTGTTTAAAAAATTCTTTTCTACGTTCACAACAATTAGAAGTGTCTTCGGAAATATATAAAATTGTAAATATTTATGTTTTTTTTCAAAGCATTAAAAATGATGATATACCAGTGACATTTTGAAATAGTTTCACCACTCTTTAACATTTTCAACATTAATTTGAGAAAATCCAATTTTTTAGTTATGTAAAGAGTTAGGAGTAGAGATCCAGTAATCATTGTATTTCAGTCTACCTGCTGACTCAACACAGCAATTTAGTGATTATGCTGTCATTACAAATCATACTTGTAATGATACCTTTGGCAAATAGTTGTTCGACTTTCTGAGGATACCCAAATATTATACTTAGAATTTTTTCGATCACGAAAAATGTGATCAATGTGTTATTGGTCTTTGTCTTTTGAATTTGACCATTAATTTTATTTTTTAATACATTTGGCTACGACTTTTGATAAGGAATAAATTTTTGGTAGTTAAGTTTTTGTATGTGTTTTGTCCATAAGTGCAGTGACTTGCATCTCACTGGTGGAATTTTGTATGATTTTTAAATTCAATCGACATGTTTTATATTATTAAGTTAAGTATTAGTTTTTTGGTGGTATATTGGGTCTGCCAACCTGGTGGTTGGTAGTCTGAAGTTGAACAGCTTTTTTAATAAAATCGTTCTCCTTCAAACAAGATCCTACTAAATATCATTTTATCTAAATTTTATCTCTTTTATATGGGTTATACATGTACGCCTTTATTTTATTCCTGGTTTTGTCATTCTTAATAATTCATTGTCTAATTGAATCACAGCATAGAAGACAAGTCTCATAAAATTTTCTAATTAAGTAAGGTACACCACTATTAAAACAAACCTTATTAAAATTGCAAACATAATTTGAAATCATTCACATACAGATATTTTTTAAAAAGATTTGAATAGAAATATCCTGTAATTTTCTTAATTTAAGTTAAATAATATATTATTAATAATTGGGTTTCTCATTTGGGAAATGAGGAAATACATATTTTTACTGCTTAAATGCTTTAATATTTAATAATATGAGCAATTCAAAATTTCTTTATAGTGCAAAGCTTTATACAAATGTTCAACCCCCCATTAAGCTCCCTTGTGGTTTCTTTTAGAGATATCATACAATAGCTACCTATTTCAGAGGGGCCAAAAATATTATTATTACGTTGGCTAATAATCTTTTAAAAAAGTTCTAATTAATAAAATGACTTCGTCTTTTTTATTTTATTAGCTCAAAACAAAAATTTTACCTGGGAAGGCAGATATTTTATAATTAAATTTTCATCACATTAAAGATGCTGAGTTCTTTCTGATAATACCTATTGAATTTGAAATTTTTTTATGTAAGCCGCTTTATATAAAAAAAAATCACTATCTTTTCAAAAAGTTTTAAAATTTTTATAAAAATTTCCAATCATATCTATCACTTCGGGTCTTTTGCATAGACTAAGTTTTAACTCAGTTTTTATAAAATGACAACTAAACGCATTTTGACAACACCAAAATCTTTATCAGTGATAAGGTAAAAAAGAAAAAAATACAAACGAGATTGAAAAAACAAAGAAAAAAAACTTTTTGGAATTTAATCAGGAAGATAAAGAAATAATAAAATTTGGATTTTTTATTTATTTTTTGTTTAACCATCAGCCAAGAACAGTAAGAGATCTTTGTTACGGCATCTATACAGTACCCAAACACGAAGCATGGACACAAAGTGCAGTTCTCTTAATTAGAGAGGCGACAATGCAACATTACAGACACGACACACAAGTATTGTTTGGCCGGAAAATTCTTTGGAGTCCTTTTTTACTCCTTTTAACAAGATCACGATTTTGATAACAAATTTACATGGTCTCTATATCTGTGGCTGATTTAAATCTGGATATCTGTACCAGTCTATATGTTGCCTTATGCATTTTATACAACGTCTTTGGAAGATAACTTAATTTAGCGTTTTAAGTGAATGACAAAAAATCTACAAAACAGAGGTAAAAGTTATAAATGTACAAGAAGATCGCGAATATACCTACGTTGCAATATCAATTTAGGCTTCTAAAAGGGTACATGTTTTATTGAGATTTAAGAATAACTTCTAATTGTGCTAAAATATGTTTTTTTTTGCTAGACTTTCAGTGGATATGTCTAAAAGTTCTTGTAATGTATAAAAGATTTTAATTCAGGCAGGTCTGTTATCATTTGAAAATACAGTAAATTGTTAATATTCAATTTGGAAAAATAAATACCGACAAACGGAGCTTATCTTAGAGGACGTACAAATCCCAGTCCTAACAATATGCTTTTATGGTGCTTTGAACGGTACAACTAAATGTTTTCTGTTAGCCATTAATGAAACACATAACTCAATCGTTCTGTTAATCGGAAGACTTTAATGTGAGATCTGAAAAGCGCTAAAGAGTTAAATAAAATCTTCTGGCCGCATCAGTACAAGTGCGATTGCTGCAAATGTATGCTCTTCAACGATTTATTATATGCGATCGCATCTGAATTGAATTTCGTTGTAGCAATGTGTAATTTTTACGGATCACCTAAGATAAACGTTGGCTCACAGCTATAGACAAGCTTCTTGCTTGCTGTTTTGATTTTTTGTAGTTAGTAGTACTCCAGGAGCACTTTTGGAGCCTTTGTGAAATAAATAGACAAATTTTTTTTGATATTAATGGTAGAAAGGAATTTCACAGATTCAATGGATTTCAATAGCAGGCCAATATAAAAGACCTCACAACGAGCATGAAGGGTGCAATCATCAAATAAACAGCATGTAGCTGCGGTCAGAATGACGACCGTTGTGCAATGCAGACTAGACTTAAGCAAACAAATATTTGATAGAGACGTCGTTACATTTGTCTTTATTTTAGTACCATTCTGTCTTTTGCCTATTCATTTCAGCTAATTTTGTATTTGTTTAGATTAATGCGCTGGTAATTAATTGAAGCAGTGAATTTAGATATTTAAGTTTTATTTTTTAGAGATGCATCTTATTCTTTCTAAGTTGTAGCGAGATTTATGAGAAAATAATCTACTTTTGTTTTTTTTATGACAATTGTTTTTTTTTTTGGAAGATTTAATTTTTTAAGATATTTTATTAATAATAAAACGTGGGCTATTTATTTCGAATGAAATAACCTCCTTTCCTTCTTTTTTTTTTTGTTATTTTTGGTTTTTTTTTTATTGTTCACATTTATACAAAAAGCGTATAAAAACCAGTTGCATCTGGAACCCTAAATACCTAAGAGATTTCAATTTGACTTTAAACAAAGTTCTTTAAAATTAATAAATTTCAATTTTACAAATATTCTAACACAGGAAAAATTTATGTTTCCAGGCAGCTCTTTTAAATTGCATAATTTAGATGTAACAGGGGAAACAAAATTTTGTTCAAAATAAAGATCAAAAGCTGGTAATACCCAACATTGTAAAATATGACAAACTGTTCTTTACCATCACAAATATTTCTACTTTAGAATTACTTAAATTCTTCTCATACTTATGTCCTTTGTTATATATAAATAAAATGTATGCAATCCCTTTTTGAAGATTTATTTTTCCTATTTATTGGTGCATGTCGCTTAAGATATAAACGAAAAACTTTGCTGACCAAAACTATGAACAATCATCTTACCTTTCCTTTTATGGTCTTTGAATTGATTGAGCAAGTTTTTGAAAGGAAAGCCTTTAAAATAACTTTAAAACGTTGACAATTGATAATACAATTGGATTTTTGTAAATGTTAACAAAACTTTGCTTTTTAGTAACTTTAACAGCCTACAATTTTTTTTTGAATTATAAAAAAATGATTGAAATGCATAAATTCAGAAGATTTAATGGGCTTCTAAGAGCGTAATTTTTCTATATTGCATTTAGAAGCCTTTATTATGGAAAATTATGATGAAAATAATGTAGTATTCATTTTATGCATTTAAATTACTCTATTGATTTTAAAAAGTCTTACAGGGTCATATTATCCCTGCCTACCTAAATATGAAAAACAATTTCAACATACAAATTTGCTTTGTTAGGGTTCACAGTGTTTAAGGGTTCCCCTATATATACATATGTGTCAGGTGAAAAAATTAAATTTAATTTTAGAGAATACAATCAATTTTTTAAATGATTTTCTTTTAAATTCTGTCCTATCTATAAATGAGATTTTCGATAAATGGAATCTACCAAAGATCAATACCAATTATTGGAATCATTTCAAAGATTAATAGCAGTTAAAGAAGCCCAAGAATGATTATAAGTATTATTTTTGATGAGCTAAACGTTCCCATCAACTTAATATGATAATAACTGTTGCAGGTTTCGGAATGTTGGCGAATACTTTTTAACTGGTTCCTTTGCTAAATAGTAGACCTTAGATTGTAAATGATATCAAAACCGACGGACAATTTGTTTAATTTGATAAACGTTTGCCAATCTGCTTATTTTCTAGACGTTGCAAAAACCTTTTTCTATACTAACTGCAAAAATTATAATTTCTTCGGTCCTATATGGGTTGGGATATACCGCAGGGCAAGTTATTTACAAATAGAAAAAAATGAAGGTCGGCTGCAAGCAAGAATTATTAAAACAATATTTGAACGTTGATCAAGGTAAAAAAAAAAAGTGCAACGTTACACAAAACCTAAATTGCTTAAAAGTTATTCAGGGATTTCATTTAATAAGCTTCAGGATAATAATAAGCTAATTTTCAATGCATTTAGTATTTTAGCTCTGTTTCATTTATAAACTTTAACATAAGATTTATATTATTTTTTTTGAATTGTATCGACATTTTTGTAGCATCATTTGTCAATAAATAATATCTTTTTTATTGCTAACATAGAAATTGAGCAGCTTAGTAAAGTTTAATTTTCCTAAGCTATTTGATAGAATCAAATTATAATATTTTAAAGTTTTCAAAATTAAACATTAAATCAAAGGAAGGTATTTTGCATTTGAATAAATTGCATAATCATGGTTGTCAACATATCTTACCCTTAAATCCATTCCTTGCATTGATAGGGTTTTCTTTTCTTTTAAACATTTTGAAATTGTAAACTGTTCAAAAAAGTGACTGGTGTGCCGTTCATTTTAAAAAGAATGATTGTGGCGCCATGACTTGCCAAAACAAAAATTTCTAGCAATACCAGAATTAAAATATTTTTATTCAATGCTTTGTTGGGGTTTAATAAAGTATGATTCTCCTTAGATGAAAAGGGAAATCTCTCGTATACAACATCTTCGGTTTCATTTGAACTGATTTTATTTTAATAGAAATGTAATCAATTTTATTTTTAAGGTTTTCAACTGACAAAGGGTCAGAGAGAAACGATTAAATTCAAGAGTACAACAATTTAAAATTGTCTGTCATCATGAGACTGGGGTTTTTTTTTTTTTCATAGAGATTGATGTGTCATTTAAGGATGCGTTGCATACAAAACAAAGCAATATCCAACAAGTCAACGGAAATCTTTTTTGCCTTTATTGTAAAGATTGTAGGAAAATGATTCTGAAGTTAGTATTTAATTCAAATTTCTTTCAGTAGCTGTATTTTTCCTATGTAATAGTTTAATGTTTTTAATTTTGAAAAACCCAATTGTATTTTTAATATCAATGGAGTTATTCTTTTCTTTTTTAATGAGTGTCATTTACATCCATAAGAAGACAGAACTATATTTTAAGGAGGAGTAACTAAGGTGTTATTGGAAGTGAGTGCTGTGAAAAACATTTTTCGTTTGTACGGAGCTTATAAGAAAATTATTAGCTTTACTGGATACCTAAAATATCTAAATAAAATATATTTTCTTCGCATATTATTTCATAGATTATCAAACCTCTATCTTCTCATAGAAAACTTGATAAGAAGTGTTAGAGTAGTGCTTTTTATCCAAACAAGGTTTTGAAATTAACTCGTTAAAGAGTTGCCGCTCCTACAGCAAAATATCACTTACTTGCAAAATATCACTTATAGATTTTACACTACAAAAATAACTTGTATCTAGGTTTTAAAAATATTCGTTTTCAGAATGAACTATCTGCTACCAGATACTCTCAATATTTATCTATTGCAGCTCTTAAACTATGACAGTAAATTCTTTCAAATTAAGCTCATTTCCAAAGTACTCGCCTTAATTATACCTAGATACCTTGTCAGTGTAAATTTAGACAATAAGTATCGTGCAATTTTCGCCATTTAACACTTAATATATTGAAAACTTAATTTTAATTGTATTATCAGTATGAAAATCTTAGTTTTTTATTAAAAAACTATTAATTTGAATTAATTTTATTTCTTTACCACACATAAAAAAAGTCCAGGTGACTATCAGATATCAAAAAATATGGTCTCTATATATTTATGTAGGTAATTAACCATAGAAACTCGCAGTGAACTTTTTAGTTTGAATATTCGGAGTTTTCCCCTTTCTTGTTACCTCTGTTTCATAAATACAACCAGCTGTCAGTGATGTACATATCAATGCAAAAAGACGCAATATGGGATTAAATTTTGGTTTTTTCCTCTGTTTTATGCATTTATTGTAATTATTTTTTCATAAAAGATGAGACTTAAAGATACTTCATAAAGCATATTGCTTAGTTATACTTTTCCTCCATTCATATTTGTCTTTTTCTATTACTGTTTCAACTTTCCATTAAAACAAATAAAATATGGTGTGTATTGACCAAAAGTTATTTAGATGCTGATCTGTTTTCTGCAAATATTTCCAATCTTGTGTACTCGTGACTTATTTTAGATTGCAATAGTGAGAAGAAACTCTTAAATATTGATGTACCTTATCGCCATTTAGAGTAGTTATTTGACGACAAAGTAGGTTAATTGTTCCTTGGATATGTGGTAGATGTATTTTTGCTGCAGAAAGTGTTTACTACTGTAGAAAACAAAGAATTAATTGATTACACACTACTAAAAAAAGATGCACAAAACTTTGACCAATGGGATTGGGCGTTCGATAGAAAAAATACGATTTTTATTAAAAATAAAACTTCATTATTCAAAACAATCTCTTTGAGCTTCAATACATTTGTTTCAGTGGCCTTATAATTTATCTATCACTTCTATCACTAAAGCGATAATCTGGAAAAAAAGTAATATATCTTACTACAGATATTCCAACTTAATCGCTTCACAAACATGAAGATTTTGAAAGCAGAGAACAGCCAGAAACCAAAAAGAGTTAAGTTTTGCAAAAAAAGGGAATGTTATCACAATTCGTATTTTAATTCACTAATTTTTACCATGATTTTGTGAGCTGTGTTTGGGTTGCGTTGGCTTGATGAAAAAGTTGTTTTTTCTGTTAATCAGATCCGTTCCTATAAATTTCTATATTCAATAATAATCTGAGCTCTTTGTTTTATCAATTTCTTGATTATTAACAAATGAAATTTCTTTTGTGTCCAAAAAATCATATTCTTTTAGCGGTGATCTCTGAACTGTACCTTGTTTTGAGCAAAAGTACTGGGTTCACACTAGTTTTTAGTCTTTCATACAAATACACAAAACAACACATAAAATCCTTTTTACCAAAAGGATCCAAATACTTCTGAGAAAACTATATTCTTATTTGCTTTATTCCCATTTTTAAAAAATCTTGCACTCATTGTGCATATAACTTTATAAAACTTAAAATTTCAGCTTAAATATTGCTCACACAGTCTAATGAAATATTTTGGACTTCTACTAGATCTCTCTCCTTTAGTCGACAAATCTGTATCCTGTATTTTTGTTTTAATTTCTCATGTTGACGCATTTTTTGAATCTTCTTCACATCTATATACCATGTCTAAGTTTATCAACCCATATAACCAAAAGTGCAAAATTATTATATAGTTTAAACAACCGCTCATTAATTTGTTTCCTTTGATAACTTCTAATAATAAAAGTGTTATAACTGTTCGGTTTTCCATTTTTGTCTATTGTAAAACTATGAAACTTTTACTATGAACAGATTTTAATATCAGAATGATTTAAGCATCTACAAAAAAGTACACACGTTCTTATGAAGTGGTTTCCAGAAAACAAAGCGTAGAACCTAATACCGTCTCATTTTACTGAACGAAAAAATTTACTAAACAATCTCTAAGCCAGTCTACGAAGAAATTATTCGACTTTTTGCTCACAAAAACAGCTAATGACGAAAAATTTGTGATTTTTCTAAAATTCGTTTAAGATTTTGCAAAGAAAAATTTTTGGTAGTAATTGGTTAGAGGGAACTTATTCTAATAAAAACATCTTGCAAACCAGAACTCACTAATTTTCTATAGTTTATTAGAACTTGATAGGCTCGTATTTTTCTTCTTTACAACTTTTCTTATTTGACAGATTTACTGTATCCAATTCTTCGAAAGGCACAAGACAATTTAATAACACAATCCTGTATAATGGAAATGAGAAATCCAATCTTTGAGAATAAATTTAAGTTTAGAAATTAATTTTGTTGTTTATTAATGCATTTTTATTCAACTGGTCTAGTTGTTCAGATTAAATTTGTTGCAGAATTCTAAATGAAGTATTAAAAAAATTTATCCAACAAATTCCTACTTTGAGCATGAATTAATTTTTTTTTTCAATATTCCATTCAAATTGGACTCAAGCCTCATATGTATTTTCTAATATCATTTTGGCAATATTAATTACATTAATTTAAACTTTAATTTTGTACGTGTATGCTTAAAAAGGAAAATATATGCATGTGATATTATCAAATATAAAGCTTAAAAATTATTACAAACAACTTTTTGTTTTGAACCACATGAATTATTATTTTTTAAAACAAGCCCACAAAGAAATTCACTCATCTATTCAAAAGATTGCTGCCTTTTTATATTCTTGAAATACTCGTTCTTGTAGCGCCACTAAAGAATGTATCAAGCACAACAAAAACAATTGGTGAAGTTACATGAAAATATGTTCCTTTTTATGCTTATGAAAGGAAATAAATGTAATTGGAAACAATGTTCTATACACTAAAGAATTTTTCGCAATAATCACTCCAAGAAATTCAATTTTTTGAACGAGGGCAGAGTGTATAAACCACACCATATGTTTACTCCTTGAAAGTAATAACATCAGATATGTTTGTGTCTAGAAGAGTCCCTTTGGAATAATAAGTTATTTAAGTACCACTTCTGACACTACTAAATTGTAGAAAATTTTTCATTTCAACAGTTCTTTGGAAGCTTATTATAAATTTATATTAAAATGTGGATTACTATGGCAATAGAGAAATTTAAGTCTGAATATTTCCAACAAAAAAGCAAAACAAATTAAAATTATGGAAAGTATTTTAAATAATCATTTAATTACAGCCCATGTATTAGGGAAATATTTATAACTTATTATTACTTATTTATTCCATACTCTTAGATCCTTCTTTGTAAATTATATAATGAAATTAATACTTTTGTAACCAAATTAAAAGACAAAAGATATGATCGTTTTTCGATCATATTATGTTCATAAAATGATACAGGCAAAGATTTTCAAATACATTTACCGGGCTTCAAAAGTCATAATATCAACGGAATTCATAACTACTGATTTCCATGCAAAAACTAACAAAACTATGTGGAAATGAATTTTTTGCAGAGAGCACTTAACGTCTAAGAAAACATATAAAACCGGCTTGCTATAAACTGCGCCTTCTATATTTACCTGAAAATACGTAAAGCAAACGCAGACGAAGCGCCAATTCTTTCGTGTGATTCCGTTCCTTCTGAGACTAATAAATTAATGTTGTTGATAGTTGGACAACACGATAAGCCTGTGTAGACTTTAAGCGGCAAATTATTTCTGATAAAACACAGAAAATCTTCAATTTTTTTACTATTGAATGGATGGGACACGCAACAACCTTGCAAATTAACAAGCGCATGTTCTTTACAAAGAATTGGTGTTCGATTGATTTGATTATGCAAATATTGTACAGCTACACTAATATCGCTTGTAAATTGTGAATTATTAAATTTGTGGTTCCTTGATTAGAGCATGAAATTCTTGAGCTGACCAGAAGTAGTTGTATTTGCCGACGATTCTTGTTTTCAGTATATCCAACTACTCAGCCAGCATAAAAGGTACAAGGGGTGGGCAATTCAATAAATCAAAATTGTAACTAAATACGATGTTCTGCACATTCACATTCCCATGTGTTACCACTGTGTAGGAATTTAATAACGAATTAAATTAAGTAACAAATATATTTGTTCAATAAACAATTAAAAGTTTACAATTATAGTAAGGATGTAGAAAACGAATAAGTAATTTATATTTAATATGATTTCAGTTTGCTAAAGATCTTTACGGAAATCATTCAAGTTCCATATTAAAATTGAAATAATGCAGCAACTCCACAAATATTTAAGACTTCACTTGCTTATAATATGATATTATAATTACTTCTTATATAATTTATACTATTATAATTTATTTTATAAACTTATAAAGTTGATGGCAGTTTCTATTTGATTGATTAACGATTGGATCCAAAGTATAAATTCTATGCAATTTTTTTTGTATTCAAAACAAAAATTTTCTAATTTTATTTTTTAACCGGAATTTATTGAAATTAAAAGTAATTGAATGATTTTAAAAATATTACAATTATTTTTATGGTAAGTAAAGTACAATGAAAATTTTGAAACGAATTTCGTGTTTTATCTTTCTAAATAAACTAAGGTTAAATTGTAATTTTAGGTGCTTTGAAAAGGTTAATTTGATGTTTAATTCAAAACTGTTTCACTTTTCACAGAGTTAAAAAAGTATTTGAATCATCCCAAAGGAATTTGAAACTGTCAATGACAGTTATGTCTTAATTTATTAAAACAGTATACATTCATGTTATGAATAATAAAAAATCAAATCCAAAATGAATTTTTGATTTTACCTTTTTTGAGTAAACTAATTTTAATAAAAAAATTTGATATTTATTTTATAATAAAACTGCATTATTTGTCAATCATTTTTTAAGTATTTTATAAAAAATTGAAATCTTTTGTACGTGTTTTATTGAAATAATTTGATTATCATCCTGTTCTCTTAAAGATTAATTACTAATAACTCAACAAATCCATAAATAAATTAATACTGCTATGATGGTGCCCTTATAAGCAGTTATATTGTCTTTGAATGAAACGAACACTTGGCACGTATGGATACATATCGTCCTTTTGTCTAATAACATGAACAATGCTCATGTATCAGCAGATAAAAAGAATCAACCCTCAGGTTCAATATTTTCTTATGGAGCTTCTTTCTTTCTATTTTCTTTGATATTGATTGATAAACTTAAAAGGGCCTCATGAGTAACATCCTTTGAAATCTATCATTCGATCCAAAGTAGAGTGTTTTGCTTTGTTCACATTTCGAAGTATTTGTTCTGTTGTCTAGGGTATCAATAGTAAAACTCTTGTTATTAAATTGATTCTAAGTTTTTTTGTTTTTTTTTTTGATAAAAAATTACTGTCGATCACGCTTTTTATTTGTTTTTATTATATTTAAATAATTGTTCTAAGCAAAATTTTAAAAATATATCTTTAAATTGTACTAGAAAATATTGCACAATTTTAGACGGAAAAAAATATTATACTTTTTGAATTTTTATTCTTCTTTTGGCCGTAAACCTACTTCTCAACGCACATTTGAGCTCAATTTTCTGTTCAAGCTTTTGTTCATTCTTTATCCGAATTGAAACTTTGAACAGATGTAAATAATTTATTCCTTTTAAGCATTCTTACTTATCATGCTCCTTCCATTTTTTGAAAATTTATTACTTATATATACATATGTAGGTACATATATACATTTGTGATTTTACTATTTAGTTTGGTTTCTATGTTGTAAATATTAAAATTCTGTGGGCATCGATTTGCTAAGTTTTTAAAGAAAAACAATTTCTAGTGAGTCATATTTGTTTGTACTATTCTAAAAATATTTTCAAATTTTACCATTTATATTTCAAAATTTAATGTAAACAAAAGTCCGAACAAATTCTTAATTGCTCTGTTCAAGTTTACAACAAATAAAGAACAAATTTGTCACTTATATGCTTCTGCACTGGTGTTTTCTAAATGTAGTCATAAATCGGATATATGGAAAATTAATACTTTTGTCTAACTCTATAGGTTTATAGGTTAACTTATACAAAGAAGTCCCAAGACAAAGAGCTTACTTGAAATGAAAAATAAAATTTTTGCAAGATTCCGATCATTTACGCTTACTAATTTGACAACAAATTCTGACGTAGACTGTTCATCTAAACATGAAAATGTATTTAAAAATTTTAATCGATAAATCTATACGATTCCTTGATCCTCAACTCACAATTTTGTTAAAGTAATCAGTAGTGGAATCTTGCCAAGATTTTAACTAGATGCAAAATCAATTCTATTTTTATAAGAAGCAAATTTAAAAAAAAAATCAAAAAATTATCTCATGTCTAATATTTTCCCAACAAATGGATTATTGTTTAATTTAAAATAAACAAAGCAATTAAAAGAGTGCTTTTCTAAATGTAAATGGAATACAAAAAATCAAAAAAGCAAAACATTTTATAATACACCAAAATTTAAGTCCAATTGTTTCAAAAGCGTTGGGTAAATTATAAATAAAGGCCAAAAATGTAAACCAAAGCCGCACTTGTGTATCTTTTCCACTCAATTAAAAGGCGAAAATGTGGTCAACACTACTTCCCTTAAGGTGACAGGGAGCTTGCTCACCCAAAATTTAAATTTTATTAAATACCTAGGGCACTAGAGGTCTATCAAAATACTGATGTAAAATTCTTTCAATACGTAGGTAGTAGCACTTGTTGCAAAATATACTTTTTCAGTAAAGGGTTTTTCTTTTTTTTTTATATAAAACCATTGCTAGTATAAGGATTCTTATAATTTTACTTAAATTTCCACAATAGAGGACAATACAACCCTCCAAATTTAGTTTCAATTCATTTATAGAGATTTGAGCTGATTCCTTTTATATTGAAATACCCACAGCTTAAATATTGTTTCGGGTGTCTATTCCAATATTAGTCCCTACAAATAGTTTGTCAACAAGATTTATCTATCCATCAAAAAAAAATAATTTGAAAAGGAATAAAAGAAATAGCATGGATGCATGAACTTATCCCTTATATATATGGTGATAAAATGATGAGCAACCTCTATCGTTGAGGAATCTTTGGATTAAATTTCTTTTTAACTTAAGGTATAAAAATATTTGTAATCCCTGAATGGTATTTAGTGCATGAATTGTTACAGATTTTCCAAAACAACAACGTTTGAATCTTTACAAATTTAAAATATTCTGTACTAAAAGATGCAGATGTTCAGACATGAAATTACTATAAAAAAACAAATATATTTTTGTAATTTTCAATGTTTTAAACTGTATAATATTTTAGGAAGAAAACAATTCACTCATGCTTATTTCAACTTATAATATTGACATGAGAGTTTAGCAACCTCGGATAGAGACATTCATTTAGAAGTATTCAAACAACAGAGTTACAATGGTTTGTACACTAATCGAAGAGATTTAAGCGACTGCCATATTTTTTATCTAAAGTTATGTTTTACACCTCGGGCGTATTCTTTTCATTACATTTAGCAAATATTGCCTCCCGCCGCTAATGCGCATTGAAATACTAGACCCCTACTTTTTGCTCTTTAGCTTTAGCTATTCCAGTGGTTTGTAGTTTGCTCCCCCTATTCAGCGATCTCAAGGCCTGCATAAATATAGGAGGGGCCTTATTAAACAAAGTTGATTTTATTTCTGTGAGGGCTTTAACTATTTTATTTCTATTTTTGATATCTTAACTTTATGTCTGAAATATTAAATGTTTATTTTGAAAATAATCAATTTTGAAGCAATTAATTCGTTATAGTCTGAGATAGTTTTGTTCATTTTCGTAGACATAAATATTTGATAAATTTCATGACAGGCGGAATTAGTTGCTAAAATTTGTTTCTATCTGTAGGTTATGTAAACAGGGTGCGGCAACTATTTTCTAAAAAGCTAACAAAAAGTGATATATACACATATATATATATACTATAGCGAATTCAATGTATGACATTTAGTTTTTCTTTACGTCTGTTTCTAAAAGAAGTTATGGAAATCTCTCAAATATATATAGGTTTAAAAAAATCCTATATTTTTTCACTGAATAGTGTAGCGCATGTCTATGTTTCACCTTTGGTATTGCGTTTTGCAACATTATTCCAAATACAAGTTAGCTGCATATCTGTTACCTATTTTACGGATTTTATTTAGCTTCTGGTTTTCACTTAGAAAATCGTCACCTATTTGTGTAAACAAAAAAACCAAATAATGTTTAAATTATTGCTTGTATTGGGTCTTCCTATTTGCAGTAGAATTGAAATGGGCGTTTCTTTCGCTAACTTACTAGCAATGATACCAACTATTTGTCTGGAAGCTAGTTATTCTATTTCAAATGCAGTAGTTTGCCTTATTTTTTTAACTTTAATAGCCAATCGTAGCTTAACTTTCAATTGATTAATTCCTATTCAATTAATTTAGATTTAGGATGTACCTAGGTTGATTCAATGAACTAATAATAATTTTAACTTAATAACAGCGGTGATATATTATTACCAAAAAAAATCGTAACATATCTTAAACATGTTGCTTTAAACTAATAAAATATAATAAAAATTAAATAATAAGGCTCCCCAGACTGGAATTCCTTGACATTCAACAAAAACGATTTACATGGAAACCATATATTTGCCTATTATTACTTCTCATCGAACACGATTGTCTTTCCACTTTACTTGAGGTGGTCCTCCCTAAGTGTTATTTGATATTATTGGCAAAATTTGATATGTGCCAAGTTGCATAATTTCTTTTGGACAAAGTCCTAAGGAGCTTCATCATATTTACGGAACACCCTGGCGCCAGAATTGGTTACGAATCAGAGCACAATTTGACAGCTGCATTTAAAAAAAAAAAATGAATATCTAGAAATATGCCAAATTTTCAATCATTCAAAGGATATTAATTGGTCTTTTAAAGCCTTCTTATCAGTATAATTAACTAGACTAGTCTAAGGAGAGATAGTTTCTGCAATTAATAGTTTTAATTTTGAAAATTTATCTAATTGCAATATTTTTTTGTCTCCAGATTTCAAACAGTAAAACACATGTTCTTTTCCTAAATTTCATTAAAGGATTGAGGATAAGATAACAAAATTAATTAATTGATTATATGAACGTAGTGGCTATATTGACAGCGTGGGCCATAAGTGAATAACTTTTAATAGGTATCCTGCGTTTATTAAAGGTAGAAATTAAAAATTGTTCTGATAACACGAATAACATGATAAGACTAACCAAGCACAACGTTGCACGTCAGAATACCTACAAGTATGTGTTAATTTCATTATCACTTAAAATAATTTTAATTCAAACAAAATCTATAAAAGCTGATTAGTTTTTAAATATATATTTTGTATTTGTTTATTTTGTTGCTAATTGAACTGTGAAGCCTCTAAAAGCTTACATGCTACGAAATAAATTCCAAAGAGTTAAAAATTAGTTTAAACAAAATTTTTCTATGAATTAAATCTTTATGGATTTTTTTACCAATTTCACAAGTGCTGAAACAGAAGAGTTAAATTTTCCAAAAAAATTTCTACGAATGTGTGTATGCCCTTGAAATAAAAATTTTCCAGTTTTTAAAGTTTTGCTTGGATTCATAAGTAAACCAGTTTGCAAAACGCAATGGTTGTCTCGAAAAATCTCTCTTTGCTATATTGAATCTCTTTTCTAAACAAGTTTTAGCTATAGGTTCTAACAGTTTTAGTGTAAAAACGCCCGTTCAATAGGGCTTAAGTCCTCTTGCTCTTAGCTTTTTTGATTTATTGCACTTTGATAAGAAAAAAGCCTCTATATGTATGTCAACACTTGTGCCGGTTAAATATTTACAAGTTAGATGCTAAAAATGGCATATATAACTTTCAATCAAATTTTTGTGTGTAGTTTTTTCTACCGATATTGCAAAAATACACTACTTACAAAATAAATCATTTTTGTTACATTTTAAAATTCCAGAATATTCACGAAGCAAGCAACATCAAAAACTGTTAAATTTTTTTAAACTGAAAAACATTAACTGATTTCAAAATTTAGTAATCCTAACAAAAAAATTCATGCTAATCAACATAAATTTTTAAAAAGAATGATCTTTAATTTTTTACAGTGAAAAACTCTGAGCTTCTTTAAAACGATGTTGTCTTAATTACAGGGAACATTATCCTTCAAATTCAAATACACCTTTTTTCAGAAAAAATCTATAAAAGTCCAATAAAATTAATTTCCTAAGCAACTAAAAGGACACATGAGTTTCAGAGATTAAACAATGCCGCTTATTGTAAAATACTTTATTTCCTCTTAAGAACAATAAGGTACACAACATCGGCTATTCGAAATCCATTAATGTAAGGATTTTCATTAAACCTCATAAAAAACTTTATATTTAAATATTCAATGTAACCTAAGATTTTAATAGAAATATTTTTTTCCAAATTTATTATTAAGTACTTTATAAAAATCTCACAATTTAAATTAGGAAAAGACACAAATTTACAACAATTTTTTAAAACATTCGGACCATATAGCAAGAGGCAAGAAAACGCATCGCAGCTGAATAAATATGCCTTTCAAATTTTTCATAAAAGTTTTATGTTTATGCACAAGATTTATGTAGCTTAATCTTGCTTTTTTAAGGCAGGTTCAAAAAACTGAAAAGAAGCACAAGTGTGGATACACCTTATCATCAATAAAAGAGACCTATTTAAAATTAATTTTCTTTCTGGAAAAACATACCTGAATTTCACTATAGAAGCGCAACAAAACTCACACATTCAGGCTACTTTCCGCAGGAAAATTTATCTAAGATGTCAACTTTCTACAAACTATAATGATGAATTTTTTACTGATCCACTTTTCCAAAAATTCATCAATCCTTACAGGTAGGTACGAACTTTAACAAACGAAGTATTAGAATTTATCTAAAATTAGCTTTTTGGGCTTATTTCACCACAATCATCAACTCTTTTTTAGTCTCATTATATATATACATATATATATATATATATATATTAGCAAATACTATTGAATAGATTTTAGAATGACGTTGTTATTGCACACAAGACCTAGTGCTATTTCGAATTATAACCAAAGTGTATGATCTTTAGAGCAGAAAAAAAATATTTGGAGTTCTCCCTTTTTGAAATCAATACAAATGTGAAGCAATTAAGTGAGGTTTTCTTACATTTTATAATGAATGGCATAACTTATGTTTCCTTTTTTAACCAGTTTTAAGCGCAGTTTGTACTACAGGAAACCACTTTTAATAATTACGAATGGAAGCATACAGAAAGTTCTTTCTAAATTCTAAATATTATACCAGGAGTTAAGTTTACCAGTTTTTCTATGATTTAATAAGTTTTACACTCAATTTCTCAATTAATTTAATACTTGCCTTACTTTTACAATTGTTTTATAGAAGTCAGTGGTATATTCATTACCTTACATGTTTTATTTTCATAGGGCGGTTGGTCATTAGAACTACTTCTTTAGAACCAGATGATATATTCCAATGCTTGTAATATACCTACCTGTAAATTGGCTGAAACTATTGGTTTTTATAGCCTTCTTTTGTTTGCTGTGAATTTTAAAATTTTTTTTATTTTTGCATTTATATGGTAGCTTTGGTGTTTCCTTTGGGAGTTTTTATTTGAATTTTTCTTACTTTGCAAATTTATTTGGTTTAAGCACGTTATTCTTCCCTTTAATTAATTTCAGTGTACTTTGTGTGGTGTCTTTGATGAAAGTTACAAAAAAAATATGTTAAAAGGATAAAAAAAGTCTTTGAATCATATACATTGCATCTGGTAAATTTATGAATGAAACATAGAACTTTTTAAAATTTTCATATATGAAATTTAATATTTTTCTTCAAGAGAAACGAATTACTTTTTCCTTCCAATATTTTAATCAAAATATATTAAAGACAAGGACAGAAAAAAACGCAAAGTTCTCCAACTAAATGAAACAGTATAAACCTTTTGTAAAAAATAAGTTAAAATTCTTTTTTCAACTGCTTTCTTGTATTGTTTAATTATCTTTTATGTTAAATTACACAAGTATTTTGTTAGTCCTTAAGCAAATATTTACAAAAATAACTTAGTTTGTGAACTATGTTCTTTATACGAAAATAACGGGCTGGCCTAATTAATGAATGTAAATTATGTTTATCAAGTCAAATAAATTAATCAATAAGTGAACACTTACAGAATATATGAAAACATTTTTTTATCTTTTCAGTACAGCAGCTTAGATATACATATGTATTGTGAAATGTGTTTTCCATATCAGACAAATATGATATTATGGATAAATTTTAACTATAACTACATGTATATTAATTAAAAGATATTAATACTAATTTATTTACAAGAACCAATTCCGTAACATAAAAAGGGACATTGACGTATTTTTCTTTCTTTCTTTTTTTTTTTTTTGGCTATTGTCTATAAAATCCAAATTTACTGCAGAAATGTTGTCATTTTTAACATTTGAAAACATATTAAGTTGCACTACCAAAAAGGACAGAATTCTTATAATACGCTTGTTGACGATCTTGTAGAGGACTTTTAACATCACGATCACTAGAACGTTGTCTTGCTTTACGCTCCATTTCTATTTCTTGAGCTAAAGATTCTAAGAAATTATAAATGTTCATATTTGATAAAAAGAAATGTACAAATGATTATTACTACCTGAATAATTCTGCCAAAATGCACCGGTTGTCATTAAATCTATGCCAGGATAATTCCATGTTTTACTCTCCGAACTAACTGATGGTGGTGGCGGCTGTTGAACTATTTCTCGTTCACGTTCTGCTTGTCTTTCACGTTCATTGTCTAAATTTTGAAAATTTGGACTTTCGGTTCGTTTTTCATTTTCTGTTATATAATCTTGTTTTTCAATTCGTTTGTTTGTCTCTGTAATTATATCAAATAAGTTTTTAATTTTCTTTTCAGCAGGGCTTAAAAACTTAAGAAATTACCCTGTCGGTGTTTGCTTGAATCTATTGTACTTTTTTTACCATCTTCAGGTAATTTATTTTTTTCTTCGAGATTAATTTGTTGTTGAAATCGTATTCTTAACTTTCGCTCTCTTCTGTACCGTTTTTGGTAAAGGACTAAGAAAAAATTATGTTAATTATATACTAGAATATACCGAAATTTAATTCTTAATTGGTAATCATTTTTCATATTTAAATAATAAAATATTAACATTATTGCCTTTAAAATTTAGCAATAATACACAAATTAATTTTTTGAATAACTAATACTAAAAGCTAGTGACATTTGATACCATTTGCGGTTAACCTGATATGTCTGGCAGGCTTAAATCGTTTTGCTGACCGAATGTGATGAATAATTTTTTTAAAGAAAATATCGTCATCTATATATGGGTACCATACTGCCTTTAGCAATAAAAAACAAAATAAAATTCTTAAACTGGATATGTTATTTGGAATAAAACTTCTGATTTATTCCATATGAACGCATTTCAACAAAATGTGGTCAGTTTCAATTATTCAATGATGGATGAAATCGAAAACTAATCTATTTAACTAACTATAACTAAAGACCTTATAATGGGATCGTTTTTCTAGGCTCCGGTTAATTACATATTTATCATCATTTCCGTCTATAAACTATATCTATGTATATATACATATATAAAATTTTTTTGTGACTTACCTCGTAGCTTACGTTCATCAACAAGTTGTCTTTCAAGTGAATCCTTTATCTCTCTCTCTCTTAGGACATCCATTTTTAGCTCAGCTAAATATAAATGGTCAATATAATAATGAACTAAAGAAAAATATTATTCAAATATGACTTATACTTTTTTCATAATTAATTTGGCGTTCTTGCTGCCTGGCATTATCAGCCGCTACTTTAAGTAAACTTTGAATATTGCGCAAAAGTGTTTCTGTAGATGAGGTTCCTTGGGGATCATCTCGATTATTTTCTGTATTTGGATTACAACCTGATGCTAATTGAGAATAATTGATTGGTCTAAGATGGCTATCAGAAACAGGTCCTGTATTTGAGATTGGTTGTGAAAGATCACGTTCCGTATCACTTAGATCTATAAAAATATTGGTAAATTTTTTAACTTTTTGGCAATTATATTTTAACCTTCGTCTTTGTCTATATGACCATCAGATTCGGATGCATTTTCATCACTTAAGTTTTCATCATCATGTATTGATGGTGGAATGGAATGTATTTCACTTCGATCACTTGCATCACAGTTGCTAGAACGATCCATTCCACTTTTGGAAAGATTTAAAACAGGACTAGGTCTATTTGGGGACTCTAACAAATGATTAATTAATGTAAATTATTTTGCCTCAAATCATATTTAATCATCATATACCATTTCTTGAACTTAAATCTCTAGGTTTTTGATCTGAAATCATGGGACGATCATCATTTCTTTCTTCTCTTAATCTATAACCAAAATATAGATCACTTATTTTATAATTAATTCGTTTATATAGAGCTAGGATACCTTTCTAAGTGTTTTACAATATCTTCGTATGCTGCTCTACAGTTTTCCCAGATACCAGAACGAGCAATAGCGTCCATTCCTGACATACTAGCTTGGGCTTTCATAATTGCCCCATCAGGTCGATGAAGCCCATGCGGTGGTATTCCTGAACTCATAAGACCTGATCCTGGATGATGGTTTAGTTGCATAAATGCCATATGATTTATTGGTGGTGGATTATATCCATTGGCTAGTAGTGGAGACTTATCCATTCGGGACATATCTAATAAAGTTTAAGAACACGACTTGTGGTGACCTATAGTTTTTTTTTTACTAGGAATTCAATTTAGCTGGATGTGTATTGACCAACCCGAAATGAGTATAAATTTAATAATTTTTAAATTTTCTACTGTCGAACAAGCAGACATTACAGCTTTACAGATCAATATTTAACTGTAAGCTGTGGTGTATTTCCGGTAAATAGCTTTATGCTTTGAACAAGTTTTCTCTCAGTCTTATTAGATGAAAAAAACGATAACAAAAGGTAAAACTGTTTGTATTGGCTGAACAAACCAAAAACTGTTTTGTTATGAATAAGTTTAATCTTGTTTTATATACATCCTAAAATATTACAAACCTCAAGCTTAACATAGATCTGGGCAGATTTTGTTGAAGACCAAGACGAAAAATATGAACTCATTTAACTCCTGAGTCAATTTATGCTGTTATATCCCATAGACAAAACCACAATTAATAGAAAAACAATTTCGAAACCTTTAGTGATTTCAAAAGTTTTAGTGGCCGCAAATATTTGTAATAAATAATTTAAAAGTTTGAACTTAATATTTACAAGTGACTATTTTCTGTTAAAAATAAGAAAATAGTAATATAAAAATTTTTAATTTATATATATATAAATATACATATATTGTAAAAACAACTAGCAAAGTGTAAAATTTCAGCAATAGCTTACGCTGATTGGCTTTGAACAGGCGTTTATCACAATACAAAGCATTCCGAAAAAGTTTTTGAAGGAATATTCAACAATAGTTTGAATGAAAAATTCAAAGAACAGGTTTCTCTTTCTACTTTAAAAACATAAAAAGGTGCATAGTTTCCAATATCCCTAGTTTAGTGTATAAATAGTAGTACTTTTTGTAAAAATTAATTTGTCTCTTACTGAGTTCCCTATTTATTTATTATAACCCTAAAAATACCTGAAAAAATGAATTTGTAAACATTTAAACTTATGGGAGAGTTGAAACACTTAAAATAAAACATAAATTGAGAGTTTCTTTGCGTTATCGGAACAATGTAGAGACCACTTTTAAATGCACAAAGCGATTTACCAATTAGTTATTTATTCCAGATGGATCAATTTGGATAGTTAATGCATACTTTCCGTTATATATCTTACCTGTCATATGACCATTTTCGTAGGCAAAATCGCCATTCTCAAGTCGATGTTTTTTTAGTTGAGCATGCTGTGATAGGTGTGATGGAGGCAAAGATAGACCAACTGGTCCCCTTTTCGGGGGTCTTCCAGGCCTGGAGCTGGAAAATTGTAGAGAGTTACTGAGGTTAAAACTAGGTCATCTTAACATTAGCTCGGGAGTTAGCATTTAAGCTGTATCCTGTTTAAAAAATTTTCTTTTATTGTTTTAAACCAAAAAAAAAAAAAAACAAAAAAATACAACCTTAAATGTGCTCACAGTCTAAAAATTTTTTAGTACTGAAAAAAATATTTCATAAATAAATCTATTGATGTGTTAGCAATCAATGCCAAAGTTTTTCCAGATAAATAAAAGTAGTTTATACAAGAAAGGTAAATTTTCATTTGAGGAAGGTAGAACTGTTTTAAGTTGAACAAATAGAACACATAATTATTCAATAAGTAAATAATTATAATAATTCTGTAGAGAAGTTTATATGGCAAGTCAGTTAGTTAATCAGTGGAAAAGTATTTCCCAACTCGTCTTTCAAAAACGTTAATTTACGGTGATCTGAGATATGGTGATAGGGAGATAGTTAAAATATAAGTGTTTCCTCGAGTCTTTTTTTAATTAATTGTGAGATTTTTATATTTTTTCTTATCGTTTGTAGTCAAAACAGTGATTTTATCGAAAAAATCGGCCACTTTGTCATTTTAACTAGTTAAGATTGTACTAGCCATATCCAATAAAGGATGTTATTTAAAAAAAAAATTTTGTTATTTTCTATCCTCCAAATGGTACTTAAAAAAAGGAAAGTTGAGGGGATGTATTCTATATATAAAAAGTGAGACTAAAATTTCAAACGAATTATGACAGTAGTTTTTGAATGTCGATGATCACTGACTTTTAAAACGTTGTTTCTAAGAAAACGCGCTTGAAGTTTTAAATTCTGAAAAATGTACAAGAAATAAGAAGAAGTATTAACAATTGAATATGAAATCTGGCGATTATTTCCCAATACATAACACAGAAATCAAATTTTTACTTTTCTGCATCAAATGTCAAGTTATACACATACGAGTATCCTGTGTTGAATATCTCATACGCAAGCTGACTTAGAGCAAATGTCTATTTACCATTTTATGGTTGATCGAAGGTTCTTGCGACTGAGATGTTAACTGACTTCTAAAAGTAATTAATTATTCTTAATTATAGCGTCTGCTGAGCTTAGAATTTGGTTAATAAAGTTCTATTATCAAACTTTTAATTGAAGAATTAAGTGATATATTTGATAAGAGATGAGAAGAAAATAAGCACTATAGTTCTTGACTGAAGAAACTCTGGATACTCATTGTCAGTGTAGCAAGCAGCTACAGTAAATTTAAAATTTTATTTTTTATAGCGTTTTATTTAAGGAGTTTTCTCAGTCATACAATATGTTATTCTGCTTTTGTAATTATGAAATACTTTTCACTTTAATAATGAAAACACAAGTATAAAAATTAAGGGATTCATTTACAATACTTAATATTATCTCAATGTGATTCTAAGCCCATTTATATTTTACGTACATTTTAACTAATAAATATGAACGGTAATACAGTTGCGCCATTTTTCTGCACTGCTTCTAATGCATTAAGATTTTTTGTCAGGAAATAAAGCCCAAAATACAGCAATTGTTTATAATTGTTTTATGTCGGATAAAAGAGGCCAATGCGAGTCCTGAAGAATATAACGAACCACTTGAAATAGTGCAAAAACCACTTTAGTGTACTTTCAAAATAATTTGACCAATGTTGGCTACAGTAGATTCACACCGAAAATACTTTCAATAGATCAATAGATCAGCTAATTATAAAACATCATTAATACACTGCAAATTTTAACGAATAATAGATTTATCCGAATATTTTATTAGTGTATCTGCTACACTTATCTTATCATACGACAAAGGAAGTGACATGTAATATAATTTATTTAGTTAAATTAATTATTCGAAGAGTATTGATATAAAATTTAAAAAATTTTTTTTAACATAATAGTAAAAGAATTTGTTAAATCTTCAAAACTTTCAGTTGTTCAGGAATATATATCTGTAGTTTAAATTTCATAAATTTTTAAAACTTTTTTAACCTTTACCTGAATGCATTCGATTTGTTTTTATATTAGTTAAAAATATTCTATAAAGTCTAGGAGAAAAATATTTTTGTAAATTTAGATTGATCAAAGCTACTGAACTAATCGAGTCAATTACAATTTGCTCATCGCAGTAAATGCATTTACACTTAGTTGCTTATGACAAGCAGCTAACAAAAAAAAGAAAAAGGAATCTATATTTGCTTTATATTATAGCATTCTAATTAATAAGGCGTGAAATTTCTGGTTTTCAATGCATCCTTTATGCCCCTATTTAAATTGTGCTTTCGTACTTCCTATGGCTGATGCTTTAGCAATATATTAGCCATTCATTGTGGATGAACACTCATGAAGTGTAAATAGCTTAGATATAATTTTAAAAAAAATTACTTTCCACTCAAAGCAAAGGTACTTTGTTCACGCCTTTCACAGAGAGATAGAGCAATGCGTCTTTAAAGGAAGATATTGGCTGATTAGGTAAAATTCAATTTTAACCACACCATAACATTTGCTTACATCAGTCCCGTAAAGATTAACCACAAACTACAGATAATATGTCTTTTTAATGGGATTGAATTCTTCGTTGTAGAATTGATTCTGGCTTTTCAACTTAGAAGATCGCAAAGTAACGTCCATGCGGTAGTCAATACATCAAACAAAGCCGAATCGTATTTCACTTAAATGTCAAAAAAGATTACTTTGAAGCTACTGGAAGATTGCTACTTTTGCTTTGCTGGGTCTGTCGCACTTTCAAAACTGACAGAAATATAATTTAAAGACATGCTCTCTTAAATAAAAGAATAAGCTTCCCAAATGTATTTAGACTTTGGAAAGAAAAGCCGACAAATTAAGAGTGGAAGTTAGCACCTTTTAAGGGATCGAGTATATTGGTTAAATGTATAATTTCTGGGTCGTTTTTGAGGGCAGATATTAAGTACCAATAAAATTATATATAGTTTTTATACTCCAATAGAATTTTAAAAGAGTTAAGCGTTATCGAATGTACTTGGAAATAATATACTTCTCTAGGGATTTATATTAATTTTTGTCTTTAAAATTTCTAGAGCAAAATTTTTATAATACTTGCAATAAATATGGAACAAATTTTCATTAATTTAGTTTTTGCTTAGTGTAATACTTTTTTTCTTAATTTTAATCGGTTTTTGAATAATTAATGGAAAAAGCTACAGATCAGAATTTTTCAAATATTAATAAAAAAAATCTATTTTATAAAAACGTGAAAGAGTTCAGTTACATTCTTCTCAGAAATTGACATTTTATTAGTTTTTCTTAACCAAAGAATTGCATAAAAATTGACAGAGGGTTAATTTACAAGACTGAGCTGATTCTTTCTTTGGCTTGAATCAAATTTTCTTATATTTATTACAAAAATATGAAAAACTCAATTAACTGAAAACGTAAAAAATATAACCCGAAATCAACTTTTCGTGAAATTAAAACCAAATTTCATCATTTTCAAAAATGAACAGCCAAAAATATCAGGGGAGTTTCTAATGCAACTTCCATTAGTTATAGCTTTGAGGTTATATATCTGAAACTTCTAATTCTAAAACTGCAAAAATGATATTTTAAATTAAGTGCTTTGGAATAGAGTTTTTCAAATATCTCCAGTAAATTATTAAACACGTAGTTTGCAAGTTTACGCTGGTTTCTAAAGCAATTCACTAAGATATTCAATATAAGTAAACACGAAACCAGCATTATACTGGTTTATTGTTTATGATTGTATTTCCAAAAACGCACATAGTATTTCATATGCAGATAGAAAATTGAAATCTATATATTTGAATATTCTTCATGGATTCATCGGCATATGAGACTACTTAAAACTCTAAAAATGGAGAATTTTGCTAAAAATCAATCGGAGTGGGTTCAATAGCGTTCCTGTTTAACTGTCAGGTGTTATCAAAATTATATTTTATATAATTACACTCAAACATGTCATTCACTTCAGATTTTTTAGAAACAAATTCTCTTTAATCTTCTCTAAAAAAAATGCCGGCAAGCTAACTCAACCAACCTTTGATTCAGACTATTTATAACCAATTTAATCGAGATCAGTGGCCATATTAGCATTTAGTACAAAATTTTGTGACTTTAAGCACTAGTGAATCCTATGAATAAGAAATAAAATACTGCTCGTTAAAATTTGAAGCTTTGATTTTTTTTTTAAATTTATTCCAATATTTTATTTGGAACAGCATATTATGCAAAATTTGATAGCGACAAATCTTTCCTACGCATCTTTTTCACTAAGAACTGTTAATACATTCATATTAATAGTTTCGTAAGCACACAATCCTATGAAATGTTTTATAACTGAATAAATTATTATAACTAAAGAACATTCAATTGATTGCAAAATCAAAAACTTGAAAAAATTTAAGGATTTTTCTTTTTAATAGACACAAAATAAATTAGAGACCTGAGCCCGCTTTTCTTATTATGATTATTGACTATTGTTTTTATAGTCAAAGGGCTAAGAAAATAAATCAATAAAAACGAAATTGATGCATGAGTGATGACAGAAACGACTGCATAATATGCTAGGCCTTAAGAGTTTAAATAGTTAAGTATAATAATATAAAAGTCATTGAATCATTAAAGATGGAGGGTTATCAAATCCTAAAAAAAATGAATTACAACTAAATGAAAGGAATCAAACTGATCCGAAAATATGAATATCTGCAAAATTTATTACTATCCTGGGTGAAATAATTTACGAGAATTTTGTGTGTTAAATAATCAATTCAAAAATGAGAACAAGGATTATTTCAGCTTAATTAAATTGTAATAATTTTAAACTACATTCAAATCAATCAAAGTTATTTTTAGCATTGAAGTCATTTTTGAAATTTAAGCATCCTCTAATATTTTGGAATAGAAGATACATTTCTTGGGCTTAGCTTTAAATTTATGTACCACAACACATTGCAAAATAAGAATAATAAAATGGACTAAAAACAGTATTTCCAATGCTTAAATTTCCCCATTAAAAAAAAGCCATGTTGTTATAGAAATGATTTTTTGAGTATTTTTTTGGTTAGCGCAAGATTTTAGGCTATGTTCCATATGAAAAGGACTTTTGTTCATGGTACTTTTTGAGTGACAGTTGTCAAGCATACCTACACAAACATGAAAAGTTGCTAATCGTCTCCATAAGAATTACAGCTTAAGTTTGACGTTCAAATTATATTTATTTTGTTTATAGAAATCTACAAAAAGTACAAGTAGATCAATACTATAACAAATATCATGAAATAAGATTATAAAACGAGTATTAAAATAACCAAAACTAAAATAATTAACCCTGGTTATATTTACACAATTCCGTTAGAAGAAAAACAACCCTAAAATTTCAATTAAAAGTGATTCTGATATAATTATCAATGGATTATCAATATTTTGTATATTTTTTGTTCACAATTTACGCACAGTCTTTTATGTGTATGCAAGGCCTGCATTCAAAGACTCGGTCGTCTGCAAGCTCAGATCAGGCGAACGTTCATGATCTAAGTCTTACAGATGATTGTTTTAATTCTCAGCCGATAGCTGCATTATTTGCAGTTCCTTTAGTTTAAAATTATAGTGTTGCTTTTATTCTCCTGCTTTCTGTTTTCATTAATAAAATAAATTATTAAATTTTTATAAACAATTTATGAAAAGAATTTATTTGCAATGTTATGCTCAGGTAACTCCATAACTCAGAATATGTAATTACTTTCAGCAAAGCTGGAAAATGACATTAAGACACCTCTTCTGAGTAGAGACAAAAACGTAGGTATAATATCGAAGAAATTTTGAACAGCATTCAAGCAATAGCTTATGAATAAGCTCATTTTTATTTGCAGGATAACGTATTATCAAGATGTTAAATCGAAATGAAAAGTTTTAGTCTTTTTATGAAAAATCATTTAAGTTTTCTTCAATACTGGTTTTTAACATCATTCCTCTACATGAGAACGCCAAAAGAGCAACACTTAAATCGTCAACACGTTTTGCTTTTGACTTTTGACTAATCACAACACAAAATGGAAAAATTCTAAACTGAATTTACGGCATGAGGTATTTTCTATTCTCAAATGTGCTACAAAAGGTGAGGCCTGAAAGCCCTTTAAAAGGCCTTAAAACTATATTATTTACTGATTTTTATAAATCTTTAGAAATTGATTGTTTCTTTAAAGTTTTAGTACTCAAAAAGAAGCCCTTAAAACTTATTTATCACCAAATGATTTAATGAGGATTTTATATGAAATTAATTAATTTTGTAATTTTCAAATGCCCAAATTTTTATTTAGCGGAAAAATTGGTAGCCGCTTAAAATCTCGGTTTCAGATTAAAATGTAGCAATTTTAAGTTGTGAATGACTCCCGATTGTACATTCGTATTTTGGACAGCGTTTTTGAGAACATTAAATAATTTATTGACTGCAATAATTACATTATATGTAACTCTTTTAGATCTTTTAATATTAATTTTTCTTTAAGGCTTTGTTAGAATCGCCTAATAAAAAGTTATCCAAAACGCCATCCTAGACACAACCACTTGTAAAATTAACGAAAATCTTCACGTAAATGCCTAAGATACTACAACCCTTGAATTCAGTCAGTTTCACTTAAAATTATATTTTAATTTGTTTGTTTAACCATTAATTTCAGTAGGTGTACGTTTTGCTGTGAACCAGGGTTTGAGTAGGGTTTTCGTTAACAAACATAACAGAAATTATATTTAATCAAATAGAATATTTAATAATATTAATTCTAAAATGATATGACTAGAAGAATGATTTTATCGGTATTGGATTTCCGAACGAGTAGGTACAAAGGTTTAAAAAATCTATATTTATAAACTGTGCAAATATTTTATTTAGCTTGTGGCTAATCGTGGGATAATCTTTATGATAATAGCCAGAGTCGGCTATTTTAAATAATTTTCTAAAGGAGGACATGCATGAATAGTAAGCACACAGAAGAAAATTGCTGCTAAATAAAAATGTAATATTTAAATCAAAAACATGCGCTTGGTAATGCAACAAGTACATTCAAAAATACTTAAAAAAAATCGTCCGAAGACTCATCGCAGGGGTGTAGTCCGCATGGACCCCCCTTAGTACAAAAAATTTATTTGTGTTTTTTTTTTTTGTTTTATTCAAATGTCTTGCAAGTAATCGCTAATTAGTTTTCTCCAGTATCAATATGCTCCTTCGGTTGTGGATTGTATATAACTGGATTACAATGCTTGCAAGTGATGATTTGTATACTTTTTTTTTTTCATCCAAGCAGCTGCGGCACCACACCCCTGGACTTAGCCATCTTCTGGACGATCCAATGGAAACAGTTCTACAAAGCTTTAGACAGAAGATAAAAGTACTCGTACCTCTCAGGTGGCTTGACCGACAAACATCTGCAATAAAAAAGAAAAATCGGCCGTTCGGTTGAATGAATTATTTTCGTGAAAAACAAAAGAAAAGTAATATAACATAAAGCACAATGTTAAATCATTACACATAAGGGCTATTGGGGCTAACCAAAATTTTTGTAGCTATCAATTCTTTTTATGATAGACAGCTGTCCAGTAGATATATTTTTATTTTTTGTGTAACATGCAATCTAGAGATATATAAACAAAAATAAAATTTTCATTTGTAAACAACAAACGTGTTGCCTTTAATTTAATTTGAAAAATAAACTTTCGATAAACTGCAAGTGAAATGACAATACGCAAGCTAAAACCTTTCGTGATGTTAAAATTAGACAAACAAAAATTTTGACTGATCATGCTTATATTTTGAATTAGATTGCATGCTGAGTCATGAACCCTGGAGTTCAAAATGCCTGTTTACAAATATTCATGTCAATAGAGGAAACATTTATCGATTTCTGTACAGAAGCATTCAAAAAAAAAAGAAGTAAAAACGTATATCCCCCTTAAAACAACCTCATAGTTATATTAACTACTTATGCAGCTGCATGTAATTTTTATTTAGAGTGCAAAATTTTGAAAGCAATTGTAGAACTAGCACTTCATAATGCACAAAAGTCCTTTAAGGTGAATCTTAAACTTGACTAATAAAATTTATCATATAGGAAAGTCTACCAATAAAATTTGTATTTCAATAAAATATTAAATGCCCAACGTATAAATTTTTAATTTCAAAACAATTTATAAATATTTATTTTAATTTTCGACACTTATTTTACAAATATGAATACTAAAAACGAGCACTTTTGATATAAAAAGGAATCTGGCACACGTACCTGGCTGTTGTACAATCCCGATAAAGGATGTCAAAATCTTTACATGAGAGCAGCTTACAACGATTAACTCCAGGTTGAATTGCACCAAGTCCGCGTAATATTCGCACTTGTTCTACATTACACACCAATGGAACAATATCCAAACGCTTTAATTTTGTATAAACAGTATGTAAACCACCCACTAAATGCTTAAGAAATAATTCAAAAGCTTGCGGCAAACACAACATTGTATCCCCTGATATTATAAATGCTGCAACTTTTTGACCTCGATATTCAACTAATTTGCATTCATTTGCACTAGGATCTGAAGTAGAAATTGGTGGAGGGCTATTATATGATCTTGGTGGTACATGATGATGTGCAGCTGCCATCAATTCTAATGGTGAGGCATGATGCATCATTTGAAGTGAATTTAAAAGGCCTAGACTATGTGGCGGTAAATGAGGAATTCGAGGTGGCATATTAGATAAACTGTTTGGCGTTGAAACATGTGGTGGGCTCATATGGTGTTGCATTTGTATCATTTGATGATTAAGAGGGCTACCTGAATGACGATTTTGTGGGCTTGTTGGTGATGAGCCACAATTACCTCCATTACTACTTCCAGTATGATGTTGCATTCCAATATTGTTAGCACTACAAACACCGTAGTTTGGACTATGGGAATTCTTAAAATTTCCAACTGCCGATTCAGACGATGAAGCTGCACTTTGTTCACTTGTTGTAGACAATGAATCCATAGCTGATTCTATTTTATGTAACATTTGATTTATTTTGATACAACATAACACAAAAACACCTTAAAAATTTTCATTTATTTAAAATTATGACTTTTTCTCTTAGCACTAATTTCCGCATTAATACAATCTGTACTCCGGTACGGTTTAATTTTTCACTTAGAACGGTCACAAAAATTAAATTTTTCATACTATCACAATAACTAAGTTTTTATTGCACAGCATTTAAACAAATAGAAAATTTTTTTAAATTTAAGTACACCACTAAATCGACCGACCATAAATTCTTAGCACAATCTACTAACATTTTTATAAGTTCAAGCACTTCACTGAACAATAATTTTTAAAATGTTTCTTGTTTTTTTTTTTTTAAATAAATACTGAACTGAAGGAGCTCAACCAGATTACTAGTTTTAAAGAAATTTATTTAAATGTTCTAGCCTAGAGCCAACCAGCAGGTTTTAGGTCCATAGAGGTTACCGCCCGAACAAACGCTTCAACAATAGTAGCCAAACACGACTGGTACATATTAACATCGATTGCATTCCTAAATCCAATCCAAATGCCAATCGTACAATCCCATTACATTCTCATTCGCAAAAGGAATAACAATTGAAATACGACAGAGCAAGAAAGTCAGATCTTGAATCAGAGACAAATACGAGAGCTATACAAAAATTCATTTGGAACCTACGAATGCGGGCTTTGCGCGTTCTGAGTGTGAGTGAAGCTATTGTATATATATGGCTGAACGAATCACAAATCGAATTGAAAAATACTTCTGTCTGTCCCGTCAATAGAATTTTTTCTTATTTGATTATTTTCCAGCTTTCCATTCAGCACATTTACTCTGTAACCCCATGTAAAACTGCACAAGAGAGAATTATTTTAACACGCCCCACAAAAGGTAGGCGTGTTTATAATGCAGCTGTTGCTTGCAAGCATGAAATCGAGCGCTCGAAAAGATCTCTTAGAGCGCTCCAAAATCAGCACCAAGAGCTTTGGTATTTATAAGAGGCTATAAAGTTGAAATGATTTTTTAAGCGCTATGATGATCGGATTATAATGGAAAAAGATGCATTTTTCTAGTGTTCGACTTTGTGTTGATAATGTTGATGCTAGGAGTGATTGCTGATCAAAATAAGTTATTGGTGTGGTGATGTAGAAAACATAATTTAGTTTGAAATATTTAAAGCAATTTCTCTCCTTAATTTTAAGATTAGTATTAAGAGCTTCCAACAATTACCCTTAATTTTAAAGCGAGGTATAATGTTAATGTTGCAGATGTTGCACCTTAGTTCCTCCTTTCTGCATTTGTTGTACTAAAAACATTAATATCATTAATTTATAAGACAAATGAATAATTTTTTAAGCTTACCACCTGATTATTCCCTTCATCACTTTCATCTGATTCTCTGATTTCTGACTGAAATATGAAATTAAATTAATATTATCATTTAATTTAAATTACAAATGGTTAACTTTTTTTTAACTTACCCCCCTCGCGTCTTCCTTTGCCACAACATCTTGCTCTGGTCTAGTGTGGTCCAGTAATTTTTTTCGTTGTTTCACTGATGGAACTTTTATGGAACTCAATATGCTCTCCATATAAAAGTGGCTTTCTTTGACATCACATACTTTTGCTATTTGGTTTATTCCCATTTTCCCTGCCCGCAGCAGTTCCATTATTTTTCTTTCTCTCCATTTTGCAATTGGACGATTAACCATTGGTCTGAAATTTATAAGAATAAGAGACATTACATTTAGGGGCTAAAAAAGCTCACCATAATATTTAACTTTTCAAATTAAATATTTTTTCAAAATAACTATATCAATATATTTGTTTTTAAAAAATCCATTTGGTGTAATTGCAAGTGCATTTCATTCAAATAATGCAATTGAGCGAACTTTTTAAGCGAACTTATGTATTATTAAATGAAATATTTTTGTAACCAAATTTAGGCTGTGCTTTTTAAATTCAGATTCTTAGCTTTTCAGAATTCCTTCAGATTTTTAATCGAATTTATGCATTTTTTTCAAAATATAAAACCGTTTCTGCTGAATAAAATTATATTGCTGGCAGATGTCATGATCATTTCAAAAAAAGTTTTACTGGAGAATAAAAGACAAAATAAGACGACGCTTAGGGTATTTACCACATAGATGTCAGGAGTTTTGAAGTTTGAAAAATCCAGAAAACGCTCAGAAAATAATTTCAGCAATCCGGGTCTGAAATAACTGAAAGCTAAATGAATCTTCGAAAAGAAGTAATTTCGAGAGAGAGCTTTAAGTTTTGGCAACATTTCGAAATTTTTTGACAGCTGACATTTACATAGATCTTTTATATTCTATATTTATTTAGACTTTTATATTTTAGATTTATATTATTTTTGGTATTTGGTTTGATTAAATAACATTTGTAGACCAGTTAAGAAAACTTCACAATTAAAATCACTTGTTGTTTTCAGATTCCACTTTTTATGAATGAAAACAATTTAAATTTGACCAGGAATTTTAAATCAAAGGGCTTTGTGCATACACCTAAAAATTACAACTAAAAATAATTTGATAATTACTAAAATTTCATTAAGTCATAAATTGAAGGGAAATACCGTTTTGTAGAAAATTACCCGTAAATGAACAGTTAAATGAATTAATTCGTTTGTAGTTTTAAACTAAAATGAAAGGATTTAAGGATTAATAGGCTTAAACTTCAAACTTCAAGGTTATATTAAAAATTTCAAAGTTTTTGTAACATTTTGATGATTAAATCTTTTAATGTTTTAAACAACAAGGAACAAGAAACCTCTCATACTTCCCTAAATTGAAATTTAATTCATGAGATTATTTTTTTCCTACTTAATAAGTACATATTTTTTAATCAAAATCAAAAAAGTTCATCAAATTAAAAAACTCAAGACTAGCTATGTCTTGTATATGACTTTTTCTGCTGTTTTCTTTGTTTTTCGTTAGTAATAAAATTACTTTGTTTAAAATTTATTTCTATCAGTTCTATCTTTATATCTTTCTATAACAAAGTAATAGCTCCACTACTCAATAATCTACATAGATTTTTGTGATTTATTTTTCGTGAGTTTGAAATATCATCATTCCATTAAGTACAAATAGATTTCTCTTAAATAATATAACTTAAAGTAGCCCTAAAGGTTTAAATTGGTTGGTTTTACTATTATCCTTGTACTTGTTTGTTCAAAAAAGTTCTAAAACAGAAAAACAGTTCAAAAAGAATATCTAATATCTATTACATATTTCTAATCTCTGTTACATATTTTTAAAATGGTAATTTTATGATAGAATAAGAACAACATAAGATCTACCAGATCACAACTTTCAACAAAACAAAGAGCAAAGATAGTTAGAGTCTATAAACAGAAAAAATAAAGCTCGGTAAATACATTGGAAATATAAAAAAAAAAACTGTTCGAACCAGATCTTAGGAAATATAAAAAGGAATAAATAAAAATGTTTTTAACAGAGAGTAATTTTTTGTATTAAGTGAAATTAAGTTAAGTCATCGCAAATACTTTTAAAAATTGAAAATTCAAAGTCTTATGAGATTGCTTTATTTTTCCCTGATAGTAATCGTGATAGTGAAAGATTACAAAGCCGTCAGTATAAAACAAAAGAATTTAATGAAAGTTTTTAGAAGAGAATTATTGATAAAACTAGTTTGCAATTATTTTGTAAGTTTAAAATTTTATAATCATTTCTCATGTAAAATGGGGCATTGAAACTTTACAAAGTTAAGTTGAGTAATACAAATGACTTGGTATTAAAAAAACAATAATGTACATTTTAAAAATGCAATTATCTTAGAAATAAAAATAATTGCCAAGTACAAAAATGTGGTTACAATTTATGTCAGTAACATGAAAAAAAAAACTGAATTTCATGTCACCTTAATTTTTTGCTTAGCTGCTGGAAACTTGGCAAAATTGCTCAAATTGCTAGCTTTTGGTGCTTTTTTGCTTTTAAAAAAATTATATTCTATTTTGGGAGTGGATGAAGTTAGTCACTTGTCAAACTGAAAATGTTAGCATTAATATATTCCACAATAGCTGCGTTCATTAAAAACTTTCTGCCCAAATTTAATAGGTACTGATTATAAAAATGTTTTGAATAAAGTAACTGCCTTTTTGGTTCTTTTTTTATAATTTTTTTTCTTTTCTATTACATTTTTGATATATTTTAACAAATTTAACATACATGAAATTTTTTATAAATTCTTAACCACAAAAATTAGTTCTAATAAAAATTAAAAATATTTTGAACATTTGATTGGATTCACTACTTATAATGCAAGGCGCGTTGTCTAGATTTGCGTTTTTATAAGCGGTTTTGAGCCCCGTTATACTGTAATACAAAATCAATTTTTCTGTGCATATCTTCACATTTTAATTATTAGTTTTACTAATATTAAAAATCTTTTCATAATAAGTAAATTTTTATAAAAAAAGGAAAAGAGAAAATAAAATGTTATGGACTTTGGAGCGTTTGCTAATCTAAGAATTCTGTTATTCAAATTAAGATAATCAAATTGATTACTTGTCAAAATGGGTTATTGTAGGATTTTTTTAAGTTTAAGTTTAGAAAAGTCAACAGAGGTAGACGACATTTTTGATTAATCTTGGGATACATCTATTTTTTTTAAATTCTCCTTGAAAATACATTTGTGTTCTTACTAAAATTTTGTTTTAAAAATTTAATTGTATCTACCAAATTTTCTCGTTATAACACGAAATATTGCAATTCCATCATGACAAGTATATTTGTTAAAGTGGTTTATTCTTTTTTCCGACACTTAAATACAGTCACCGTTTTAAAAATTTAGTGAAGAAAACTTCGCTATTAATATACGATAGCTTTTTATATGTTTCACATTTTCTTTGTTCCAAGTAAGTACACTATATTAGCCACAATGATAAATAAAGCTAAATATATCTTAAAAAATTGGACAAAGGAAACTCTAACAGGGTGATATAATCAGATAAGTAATTCCCTTGAGAAGCATCAATGCAAATTTAAATTAATTAAGACTACTTACATAATATAGGAATGAATTATGTAGGAACGTTGCAATCGTCCATCCCAACTACTGCATGTGCTTCTTTGGCAAATGCTTATAGTATTATAGGGGTAAAATGCTTTCTCTTGTGGCTAAGATTTTCCACTTCCTAGCAACTCAAGACGCATTACTTTTGTTCTATGGATTAAATTTGACTACTTGTGACAGAGAAAAGTTTTAATAGCTGCCTTAAAGGGATGGGATATATGCTCTGTTTGCTTTTAATTTCGCCCACTAACCGACGAACATGTTAATCCCTTTGAAATATTTGCAATATACAAATTACCACCCTACTACATCCTATGAGTATTTCAGTTTTCATGTGTTTAAAAGCCGGAAACATTTAGTTAAGAAAATTCAACTAATTTAACTTGAACTCTAAGAGAGATAACGCAAATTTTATAAGTGATGATTCTATGCTTTTGGTGAAGGAAAATATGTGTGATTTGGTATTCACTTTATATTTCTAAACTTTGTCTCTATGCAAGAATATCAGCTGTGAATCGAGTAAGTTGCAAAGAGGTTAAAATATAATTTATACCTACTGGCTTGGTATAATTTAATTTTGATAGGATTTCTCAATCACAGTAAGCTAGCTATGGTTCAGTGGATTACGTTAATCTTATGTCTATGTGCAAAAGGTTCTTACTTTGAGTATCATTGCAAAATTTATTCTTATACAAAGCACCGGATTGTCTAATTCAAAAGTTTTTGCTGTGGTTTTAAAGTGTTTGAGAATTTTAATTAAAAATTGCTGGTTTAAGAATTGATTAAAAAGAGGCAAAAGTTAAGGATGTCATCTATGAAAGGTTTTTGAAATGTTAAAAATTCTATTTTGAATTCAGAATTAGGTGAGATTTTCTCTTTACTATACTGATTATAGTACTTGAAATTGTGGTGGTTAATGAGATTATAAATTAAATTCTTTTGTACACCAATAATGTTAGATATTATTGAAGTATTTGTGGTGTTTAAGATTAAGCTAATATATACATTCAATAAGGATACATTTTATTGGCTGTTATAGCATATTGTTTTATTAGAATGAGGGAAATAATAATTTCGATAATAAATCCAGGATATTTAAAATATGATTTAAAAACTAATTTATTCTGGAATTGTTTTGGTAATTTAAATATACATTTTTTTAGTTTATTTTATTTGAAATTTAATGGAAAATATAAAGAAAAAATACTGGTATAGGTCTCCTAACAGAAAAATTACTCATCATTGAATTCTTCATACATGCATTTATGCCTGAATTATGCTGAAAAGCAAACTAGTGAAAAATTTATTTTAAACATTTATAAAAGAACAAAAAGGTAAACAATTATTTTGTGCTAAAAAGTGCAATAATTTCATTAAAATATACAATATTCCAATCAAGCTTTGAATTGTTTCCTGGCGTGACATATTACTCATTTCACTAGAGAAGTTAATTAGTTTTTGTTGTTAATTATGAATGAAATACATATGTCCCCTTGATTGAGCTATATTCCCTACTTTTAGTATTTACTACTATAATATTTTAAGCTAATGATGTATCCTCTATTACTTAAGGCGAAAGACGAGCTTCAGTCGGAAGATTAGTCAGAAGAATTACTTTAATGCATTTATCTTACGCTTTGCATCTAAATGAAACAATATTTGAATTTTTTTCTCTCTTTTAAAAGTCCTTTAATTATTTTCTTATCACATAATACCAGTTAAAGCATGTTTAAAACCTAGGACCTTAAAATTTAAAATAAAAAAATACTTCCGGCAGCAGGTACCGCACAAGCAACTTCTCTTGAGAAAAAAACTTTTTTTAAATGTTCCAATACCTCGAATATTAAACGAAATTTCAAAATTCATTTGAAATTTGGCATATTCCTGAATTTTTATTGAAACTTCCGCATTTCACTACATAGAGGACGGGATCATAAAACTCTTACAGGATAATTACGGTTAAATGTGTATCATGTGTACTATATGCATTCTATATGACTCGTCTATTTCCTTTTCTGCAGTTGAATCAAAATCAACACGCTCGAAAACTACCATCTGCCCCTCAATACTTAAAATTACACTCACACGCATACACACACTGATATACACATCACTCTAAAATTGGTTGCAAATGATGCTCCAGGTCTTGAAACGTAAAGAAACTACAAAAAACTAACTATTTCGATTTTTGGACCAATTATTATCATAACTTTAAACAAAGCTCAAAATTGAAAAAAAAACAACAACTTTTCAACATTACACAGTATTTTATAATTATCTACTTAGAACCCAGCTTAAAACTAAAATTCATCCAATTTGAAGAATTTTTACAAAAAAACAAAATTATGTCATATTGGGTCCGCCTTCTTGAATTTTAAAAAACTCATAAAAGATTCAAAATCACCACCTTCGAAAACCCCTCGATAGTTAGAATATGATGGTTACATAAAGATTTTTGTTCCATGCTTGAGAACGTTAGTTTTTTATTCATAAAAAACGAATGGCTGGACCGACTTCGCTCAAACTCCGTTCAGATCTAAGTCATGATGTGGGCTATCGTAAAAGTAATTTGGTCCAGTAGTTTTTGAGAAAACGAATCTCATAAAAAAGCTCACATACATACATAAATACACACACACACACACACACACGCACACGAACAGACAACACTCTAAAAATAATTGCAAATGTTTGATTTCGATTTTCGGACCTAGTATAGTAACTTCCCAAGAGAAGTTAAAAATTATTTACTTAACCGAAACAATAATTTTTCTACTAATCATCGCTCAATTAATACAAAAAATGTCAATCACAAATAAATGCTTTGCTATTGGAATAAATTATATAGGTACATGTATAAAATTTTCTAGTTTGATGTTAGCTTTCATTTGCATCTATGACAAAGTGCGGTCTTGTTGTTTTTGGAGCTTGTTCCTTGAGCCTTGTATGAAAAACTAAGTTATGGGGTTTTACTAGGTAACATATGATATTTGATGAGCTGAATATTCATTGCACCAATTAGTCTGGCAGTTTGAATTGTGTCAATTATTATTGAACAATTTAATAAATTCAAGTAACTATTACCTTTAAATTGTGATGAACAGGTCGTCGTTAGTTTACAAATTAATTGGAACAAAAAGTGAATTTTTTAAATCGTAGGTTATTCATTCTACTTGATTTTAGAAGAAAAAATTATTTATAGCATATTCCAGACTAGTAAATATGTATTTCAAAATCACGAATTGCAGGCTCAAAATTTTAATTGATAGGATTACCTGTTTCTATTCTAAGAGGAAACCCCGAATCTTAGTATACTTACTCATTTAGGGATTTAGAGTCTTAAGCGCTAAGTCTTAGTGATGTATGAGAGACAATTGAAATGAATTATTTCGCACCATTTATCCTTAGCGAGTGCTGGCATGCGCGTCTAATTGAAAAGAAAATTAAATAGCATTGAAAATCAGTCATTAAGTAAAAGTTTTATTTCTATCTAAAGGATTTCATTGAAATCAGAAGAAATAAAAACTTCCAAAAGTAATAAAGATTTTTACCCCAATTTAAAGTGTGATCAGTCATTTGATAGGATTGAGATAATGTGCTGAATTTTTCTTTGTTTCTTTTAGAGTTTTATTTGATTAGTAGCTGCAAAGAATAAGAATTCAACTCAAATTATTTCATAAGCTTTATCAAAAAAATGGTACTAGGTAGTTTTATACAAAAGTGAATAACGAAATTAATTTAAATTCAGGTTATTTCAGCTTTAAACAATTTTTCTCTTATTTCAAATGAATGAAATGAGTATTAAAGTAAAGTATCAAACGTAATGTCACAAGCTTATAGTGAGAAGGTTTTTTAAGATGTTAGAGCACCCAGCTGCAACTTTACGACCAATTTTATTGCTTTTCCAGCAATTTTTGGTTAACGTGTGGTTCGTGAGACTACGCTCAATCTCATGTTCATCATCTATGACCAAAATGACATGCATGTTAAATCCGCTATCCGAATCTCATATCCCTTATAACTTGAAACCTTTTTTCATCCGAATGTTTTTCTAATGTGGTGTGGATTCTTGCACTTTTTAAATGGGCTTATGTCCATTTTCGAGTATATGCTGCTAAGGCTCTTTGAACATGTTTAGCTTATGGGTTTTGGCGTTGATTTTGTTGAATTCTGACATCACTTTTTAAATCATCTTTGGTGAAATAGTTGTTATTCTGGAGTGATGTTTATAGCATTTTCTAAGGTTGCAACTATCGTTGTAATGAGAAAAAATTGACTTTTACATTAAGAAAATGGAAGGCTCTAACAATAGCCACTTGTGACCTTTCCATACAAAAATAGCGCAATATTTTTGAAAATTTTTTTTTACTTGATTGTGAGGCAACTAATAGTCAAACGAATGAACTCTCATTTGGTAGAATTGAACTTTTTGATGAATTCATATATTTTTAAAATGAATCAGTCCTTTGTAATCAATCCTATATTCACTGACTGGTTAAAAACTAAAAAATTGATATTTAAAAATACTAAAAGTAAATATTCCTGACCTACTTAAATATACCATATTTATTAAAACTTAATTCAATTCTCTTATTACAAAAAAAAACACAAAAAAAAAATTAATCCGATACATTTATTATTTATGGATTTTAAAAGCGCAAAATAAAGGAGAAAATCAGATTTCTTTTATAACTTTGGAGCTTAAACAAAAAATAATCTTATATCATATAATTGCGTTTATGACTTTTAATACGAAAATATTTTTTCAATTGATTTTTGATCAAGAAGCAATATGGAAACATGTTTATTAAAATTTTCTAATCGACAACTTATATTTCAATCACTTTAAGGTTTATTAATATCAATTTTCTTAAAATGTCAGGATAATAAAACATAATCGAATTATTTAATAGTCTAGATAGGAAAAATTTTTACCTTTATTCCTGTTTTTGACTCTGTCAAAGTGAGGAAGCTTATTTAAGTATTTAAAATTCAATTTTTATTGCTTTTATTCAATTTCTTAAATATAATTAGTGATAGTATAATAAAACAACAATTATAGTATTTTCCTATTAATATTTGAGAGTTATTAAAACATCTTGCAAAGATCTTGGCTCAAGGGCTACAATTTGTAGAAATATTTTAACCTTTAATATTGAATTATCGGAAAGTGTAGGATAAACTTTATTATAAATTTCTGTAATATTTTCAATTTTGATTTTAGAATTATTAAAAGTTTTGCTGCTCAAGTAAAAATCTTTTTTATATAATAAAATAAATAAATCTTTACTCATTACAAATTATTTAATTTCATTTCCATTGATGAGTATAAGAAAAATTGTTAAATTTTTTAAATAAATTGTACAAGTATTAAGCGTCGCATAAAATTTCATTACTAATTGTAAGTATTTTATTAGATTAGTAATGTAAAAATACAGAAAATGCACTTAGCACAAATTACAAATGGTTTGTTTATAGAACTTATACTGTGTTAAATTGAAATGTAGATGAAAACTATGGAATGCCCATTTGGAAATTGTAAGTGTTGAATACTTTGTTTGTGGCCTAAATTTTAATTTGATTCCGGTTAAATTACTACCGGAATAATTTACATATAAGAAAAGGTAGTAAGTTAGAATAGGCAGCCGAAAATCGAGAGTTATTTTTGAGCGATTTTTTTATGATATCTTGCCGTTATTGTTTGTGTAAATTTTCAAGAAATAAAATTATTTTTTCAAAAGGAAGCTCATAATAAAATTATTAAGGTTCTGGTTTAGAAATTCGAAAAAATCAATTTTTTTGCATAGCTTAACTCCTTAGCTTAACTATTTATAAGAGCTTAACTCCTTATAAAAACGTTCTCAAGAGGATTTTTAAAAATTCGTATTATTTTCGGAGTTACAGCCCATTTTATGACGCATTTAATGCATAGTTCAGTTCAGTCCTTAAAACTTTAAACGCGTTTTTCTAAAAACTAGTTTTTTCGAAACGGTATGCAGAATATCTCAAGTTTTACTCAACCGATTCAATTAAAATTTGGCACAGAGATTCTTTATAAATCAGGCTATGGCACAATGAAGAGTTTTTTCCATTTTTTTTTTTTAAATTCCGAAAGGTGAAAGAAACGTAACTTTCTAACTGCCGCTATTTTGTGTAAAAAACTTTTTTTAAAAAAACTTTGCTGGCCTGAAGTATTTTCAAGTGTGATTTTTTTTCAATATTATAAATTTTTAAAGTTTCAATACATTGGTAAACAAAAAATTAAAAAAATTTAGTTAAAAATATTTATTGGTTCTTTTTTATGGCTTCCGAAAAAACACAAAAAATTCAGGCGTCTAAACCAGAAGATTCCCTTCAACATTCAAATTTAATTAAATCTTGTATATGTAAAGATAAATAAACAAAAAATATAATAAGGATTTTTCATTGTGTTCTTTTGCCAAAATTTTGAATAAATAAAGTTTATAAATGTTTATAATATACAATTGGTGGGAAATTTAACAAATACTCTTCGAATATTTTCAATATCTGAAATCTAACAAGTTTATAATACTTTGAAAGGTATAAACCGGATACTTAAAAATTAGAAATTAAATTAGATTTGAAAATCTGAAAATCATTTTTACTTAATTTAAGCTACTCTTAATGAAATAAAATTCACCAATTTATAAAAATCAACAAATTTTGATATATTTAATTATGAATGGTTGAAGTTTTTTGAAAATTTGTGAACTTTTTTGATAAACGAGATAAATGAAACTTGTTCGAGGAAAATTTGTTTCATTAGCATGGAGCAGTTGTGGCTTAAGTTTTCTTCCACAAAGGAAGCTCACACCATCACAATTCTTAATTAATGTCGAGTTTTCTCAATGGGAAATTGTACTCGTTCATAAATCCTGAATACAAGACCTATTGTTTGAAGCTGTGAACTTTCTAAACGAACTTAAGAAAATTTAAGAAGTACACCTGAGGGTCTAACAGATCTATGGAAAATTACAAATTCAATTAAATTCTGTTTGCCATAGGAAACTCATGAAAGTACTGCCAAATGAGATATGTGTTCGTTATATAATTGGTTTTATACCTTATCTTAAACAATTTTGTACTATTTGAACTATATAAGACAAAGAAATATAACGAATAGATATACAGCTAGTCAGAAATATTTGGAATTAGAGAAATTGCATACTTAAAGCTGTGACCTTTATAAATTTAATTTCTTCTTGGTAGATATAAAACAAAACTAATGTTAGATAAATTATGTTTGCTAATTATGAATAACTGATTATATTGACCAAGTTATCGAAGTTCATTTCTTAAACTAAAATTTTAATAAAAAGGATTTTTAAATTTTTATAATGCAATATATAGACGTTTCACAGTTTCATTTGTTACGTGACCATATGTTCTTTTGTAAGGGTCCATACCCCTGAGAACCAAACATAGGCACGATTTTCCAGGTGTCTTATATGTGGCGGCGTAGCAATCATGCTATGCGCGGCTATAGCGGTAGAATTAAAGGGGTGGTTCTTGCCAATGTCACACTGGCACTGGACCAAATCTCGCTACTGAAATTTGAGAATTTCTAATATAAGAGCTCTAGGCTCGAAATAAAAGGGGCTGGATGCTGCAGCAAGAAAAAAAAATTAAATAAGCGAAAAAAAAACAAGAACTTGGTACAAAGGGGTATTAGGACATCTCAATAAAAAAATTTTATTTAAACAATATTATAATATTTATTAATTTAAAGATAAATAAAAAAAAACAGAATGTCAGTTATTCCATGCTGAAGAAAAGAAAACTTAAATTAAGTTTATTATATAATTTAATAAAACCCAGCATCCAAACATAATTATAAAAAAACTAGCCAGAAAAAAATAAACAATTTAAATACTAAGAGGGGAGCTTTTCTCTTTCTCTTTTTTGTTTTGTTTGAAGAAACAACAAAACCAAAAAAATTATCTTAATACCAAAACTATCATAATAAAATTATAATTCCAACCAAAATCTAAAGCTAAGCAAAGCAATAAAACCAAAAAAAAAAAAATGTTATAAAAGTATAGTAAAAAAAAATTACGCCGTGCTTTACTATGCTTAAATAATTAAACTTCAATAGGGAAATATCATCTTAAAATCTAAGAATTCATATTAAAAGTTAAAAGAAAAACTAGTTAATATAAAAACAAATTTTTTTAAATAAATTCCTACTAATATTTCTCATTCATTCCCATTCAGTGAGATTGTTTTTTCTTTTTTCTAAATTCAGAATTCGTCTCATTCAGTTTTCTGAAGTTTTTCTCTCATATAAAACTAAAAATTAGTTTATTAAATATAATTAATGAATTAATATTTGAACTAACTATATTAGCATCAATTGTCATGCACTACCAACAGAAAAAAATTTATTTGAACTTGATTGGATGAATAGAAAAGATTTTATTAACAATTTAAAATTTTTACATACTTTTTGCAAGCTAATAGTAGGAATATAAAAAATAAAATAAAAGAAAGTTAGAAAATCATTTACAAATTAAATTTTTGCTTACTTGACACTTTTATTTTCTTCAAGTTTGTTGGGCCCAGCAAACTCCTATAAATATTATTTTAAGTTCTCAAAAGTGTCAGCCAAGTTCTAACTAAAAATATTAATTTAAAAAAAAATTATTCACCATATAAATAAACTTAATTTAAAAATATTATCACTAGCGCTAAGCAGAAAAAAAACTCTAATGAGGATCCTAACTCTTAATAATTACATTAACCGTTTGAGGGCCATCTGGTATTCCTTTCGCTCCCTACCTTTTTCTTTTTATTTAACTAGATCTTAAACTATTTTATAATTTTTCTTCCAAAATGTTTCTTCACTTTTTATTCCTCTACGTTTGATAATATTTTTTTGTTGTTGTAATTGTTTGTAATTAATTTAAGTTTGTTTAGTATTGCTTAATATGTTTATACTTGATTATTTCACCAAAAAAATCATATTTATTAAGAAAAAAAAATTCAAAATTTATTTACACACTGTGCACCTTTAATAAGTTTAGCGGTATATTTTCAAATAGCAATATGTGGTCCTGGTTTATATTTTCCGTTGGAACATCAACATTTACTTGGGAATTTTCATGATTTCCATTAGTTTTTAATGTCCATAAGCGGTTATAGGAACCATTTTATTAGGTTTGAGACTTACTTTTAGCAACAACAAAAAAAAAAAAAAAAATGGCAGTTTAATTATAACTTCTTTTTTTTGGATAAATATTAATAATTTATTGATGAACTGATGAACTGATATGAAGACTAAAATATAATTAGAATTTCCAAACCAAAAAAAAAAACTATGTATTTTCACCCTTCGCAAATGTAATTTAGAAATTACAAATATTTAAGCAAAATCTTTCAGAAAAGAAATCAACTTTTAAAACAAAAATAAAATTTTACCGCCAGGTCAGAGCCCTAAACCACCAGGGTTCTGCCTTTTGCAAACTCCTAAAACTGACTCAAGCTTGCTTTCCTATAAAAGTAGCTTTCTGTCAACGGGATTCTCACCAAATTCCCCTTGCCACAAATCCAATCTGCAACGAAAACAAGCAAGCAGAAAAAATATTTTTTTTTTCATCTTTCTGATTGCTTATCAGCAGGTGTCCATTACACATTAAAGGTAAATTTCAGACAAATCTAATTCTTGAAGTTCAGGTCACAAGAATCTTTCGTAACCCGATTATAATATTTTGCACCATTTAAGAACCACTTCAAAACAGTAAGTAGCAGTCATTCTTCTTTACTTGCACTTTACATGTGTACCAATGTTTGTTGCAATATGTTCTTTGAATTTCTTATGCAAACATTCATAAGAGTTTTTCTTACAAGCTAGTAACGGTCCTTCTACCCTACCATTAACCCAAGTGTTCGATATAGATCTCTTTAGACTGAAATCTCAAATCTTTTTGGATAATGTCTTTCTGTAAGGCAAAGGAGTCATAGTATTCTAGGAACAAAAACCACCATCTATTAAGTACCAGCCCTGCATGTCATGCAAAAACTACTTTAATAAGGTTTAGAGAATAGGTTTTTTAGCTCAAAGCTTCATTTAAAAAATTCATCAAAATTTGAAAAAATTGCTGATTTCAAATTTTTATTAATTTTCAAATGACGTTTAAGCTAAGGAATCTATTCTCATTTATTTAATACAAATTATGGATTTATTTTATTTATATCTTAACAAGTAATATAAAAAAAATTTTTTTAAAGTATATTCCTACTTATATTTCTTATTCATTCCCATTCAGTGAATTCTTTTTTCTTTTTTCTGAATTCGGAATTCGCTTCATTCATATTCCTGAAGTTTTTCTCTCATATAAAATAAAAAGTAGTTAAGTAAGTATAATTAATGAATTAATATTTGAACTAACTGTATTAACATCAATTATCATGCACTGCCAACACAAGAAAACTTATTTGAACTTGATTGGATGAATAGAAAAGATTTTAACAATTGAAGATCTTTATGCAAGCTAATAGTAGGAATATAAATAAAAATATTAAAGGATGTAGTTTTGTGTTAAAAAAGTCTATCAAAAGTAACTTTCTAAATAAATTAACTAAAATGTTTATTTAATTTTCGAAAATACACAAAACTAAAATGTTTATTTAATTCTACTCTTTCAGTCCTTATTAGTTCGAAATATTTTTCATATTTTATTTATGTGACTTACCTACATATATAAAACCAAAAAATTTACAAGGCTTTGTCTTTCACAATAAAGAAATTATACTTTAGCCTGATAAAATGCTTGACTTGTTTTTAAGATGCGTTTTGTCAAGGACGGAAGCGGAAGTTTTTCTGCTAAAGTTAAATACAAGTGGAAGATTATGGGTTAAGGATACAATTAAAATGAATGTGACTTAACCAATTGTTAGAGGTTCATGGAACTCTAATATATTTTTTAAAATAGCAATTGAATTATTTTTACATAGAGCAAGTTATATTTTCATATTTCTTTTTTAAAGGATTTATGTTGGTTTTAAGTAATCCTAAACTCACATTCTGTCCCATTATTTATATTATTTGAGTAAATGTCTTAAAGACAAATATTTTTAAATCAATATTAATGACACTTTGAAAGTGTCATTATTAAATATAAAAATAACGATCTGTAAGATTATGGTTTTTATAAATAAATTTGCTTCTAATTTACATTTCTGCTTGACTAGAGCTCATCAAAACTTAATTTATGTTTTCGTAGGAAACTGTTTCTACTAACTGTATCAGCTGTAAATTTTAATTTCATTTCATTACTCCTGCACAGAGCATCCTTTTAATTGTCTTGCTGCTATTCGAATATTCTACCAATATATCGGTATAATTGAAGCACCAGCTGCACCGACAAAAAGTTGTTGTAATAATTACTACTGTACAATATCCTTTAATTGGTTTATTAATTGATTTACAAAAAATATATATAAATGTTACATAGATAGTCGTCAAATGGTGTCAGACTTGATACTTTAGGGACCATAAATGCTTTTTAATAGTAGATGGCTTGTTTATAACTGATGTGAATCATTATTTAACATATTATTGGTATATTTTAGGTTGAAGCTTGCATGAATACAATACTAACGAATCACGTACATTAAAAAGAAATTCTAATTAAAATAATTTGAAAGAGAGAACAATGAGTTTAAAAAGTTCAAAAATTTATTTAAAAAAAAAACTAAAATGTAGAGCAATTGACTTTATATCTACAAGTAAATTCTTGTAGATTTCTTATTGAATCCTTATAGCAATGACAATGTGGCAAAATAAAGTATTAAGGTGAACTCTAAGCAGTCCTTAAATATTATTTTCTACAAAACTGTACTCTGTAAAGAACAGCATCTAATAAAAGAAAAATGATAAAAATTTTTAAAATTTAACAATTCGTAATATTCTTTTGACAATGACTTCATTGACAGCAATTATTCTCAAAAGATAACATCCAAGAACCCACTAGAATACAGAATTTGAAAGAGTCTAATAGACCTGGTCCTTATGTAGAACGAATTGAAGTGCAAAGCCATTCGCCTTATCCGATCATATAGTATACAACTGTGATTTCATTTTGCAATAAAAAACACTAAGCACTATTCCATTAAGAAATTTTTTACCTGAATGGATGGAAAATGAAGCTGAACAAATTTTTTACTAGAAAAATTGCAATCCGTTTAGTAGCATAAAATGAGAAAAGTTCTGTAGATAACTTAATAGATTCTTTTTTAGCGGACTAATATAATAAGACCTTGAAATGATTGGATTGGTAGATAGAATAAAGGCGGCCAAGTCAAAAGGAAAAGAGCAAATTATAAGAGCAAACTTTCTTTTGTTATTTTTTGAAAGATTTCTTACAAGTCGCTTGCAGAACTTTTCTGCCGTACAAATTTATTGCTAAAATTGTTATTGGTATAGATAGAAAATATTGTCGACCAAATAATAACAGGATAAATCTTTAAAAAGAAATTTAAAGTTTTGTATATGATTTTAAAATAAAAGTATTTTATTGAGCTAATATTAGTAAGATGTTTTCTTTGAAAATTCTATAAGTTCATATTTGAGAGTAGGCTAGTTAATTGTACCTTAATTGCAATTAAGGTTTTATCCTATCAAAAAATTTTCTTACATATCATTTTGAGAGTTAATCAAATTAAATTTTTGAAAGTGTTTATATATATATATATATATATATATATATACAACTAAACAAACTTCATGAACGGTTTTACTGATAACCATAATGATTATACTTGACGTATAAAATATAACAGCTGGAAAACTACATAAACCAATAGACTAATCAAATGATTCAAAGATCAATTTAATAATACAAAATCATATTACATTCGACTTATTTTACAACGGTAACACACTTTCTAATAGAGCAGTAATTATAATCGAAAACAAAGTCAAAACCCTAATTAATACCAAATCACTTTGTACCGTCCTATTCCCCAAACTTAAACTGAAACTTCGTCAAACCCGTTTGGAATCAATTGAAGACATAATTGAATCAAACAAAGCTCACTCCGTATTAGTAAAAGGAATTATGTACCTTTTTCGCTAGGAGAAAGGTATAAAGGAATGGGTTAGACCTTATTCTAATTATATTCCACACAATGGATGCTGCTTTGAAGAAGATAAAATAAATTTGAATGAATATACGAAAATTTAAATATTTTTTTATTGGTTTTGCTCTTTTCTTAATGTAGTTTTTTTATTTTCCTTCTTCAGAAGCCGTTTAAGAAAAATTTTTGTTTGTATATATGTATTTCCTTTAAAATTTTGATAATTTTAATATTTATTCATAAAAGTTACACTAATATATAGAAGCAAACTAAAAATTTGAAATCGGATCTTGATGAAGTCAAATATCATAATAAATAAAAGTCGTACTTCAGGTAAAATTGAAATAGATTCTAAAGGTGGCTATACACTTAAAAAGAAATCAATTCTTGAATTTCCAGAGAACAAGTTTTGCATGGAAAAGAGAGCAGAAATCATTGATTTTTTTTGAGGTTTATAGCCACCTTAAAATATAGCATAAAATAAATAATTTCATAAAAAAATTATAGCTTGATTCCATTGAATCAAAATTTTAATGTTTTAGATTTCAACTGTTTTCATTTGTTTTTGAATTTGAAAGTAGTGTTAACCCTTTTTATGTCACTAAAAGCATTAATTTTTTTAACTTGAATTTGAAAAATAATTGCATTAAAAACTTAATAATGAAAATATACTAAAATTAAGCTAGTTAATATAGATCAATATTTAAAATACAATTATGCTTATAAATATTTTTACTAACTGTAAAAAAAGAAATTAATATCACTTTTGAAATAAAGTTGATTTTGAAAATGATCAGAAGCTTACCATAACATTTTCAGGTCCTTAAAACTTAAAGCATGGCTATTAAAAACCAAATTATCCTTTCTGAGTTTGATGGGCCGACAATAAAGTTAACAATTTACAATTTCTGTGAAATCAAGTTGATTACTTAGCATGAAATACAATTGAAAAGCTGGAAAACAATAACAAATATAAATACATGAGTTGCAAGGAATGTAGACGTAGTAAAAATGAGTTTTTGTGAACTAATATATTACAAAAACTATTTCTAAAGCATGTTTTTATACTTTGTAGTATCGGTAAGAGCTTACAAATTAAGAATTAGTTAAGATCAATGACGTAAACACCATTTGCGATTAATTTTTTATTTAGATTCTTAGGCTTATTAAAATTTCTTTTTGATTACCAATAAATTATTACTGGCCAAGAGTGGGATTGTTCCTATTGTTCCGATTGCTCTAGCAGTGAAGGACACATTGATATCACTTAGTTCAAGGGTTCCCAAAGTGTGCTCCGCGGAGCCCTGGGGCTCCGTAAAGAGCCAGCAAGGGCGCCGCGATGCGTTTTATTCATTCCTTAGATTTTAAAAGTTGACACGGTTCTCCTTTCTATTAATAATAATATTTCCATAGCAATATTTTTGTAATTTTGGTATGTGATATCTATTGTGGATACTTGTGAACACTAAATAGTGATTTTATTGTTGGTACTGTGAGGAATCATCCCGGCATGGTCGATAAATCCGGTGAATTTTTTAGTAGGAAGCTACATGGCTTACATGGCTCTTTTAATGTAGCAAATTTTTGTTAAAGTTGGCTTACATGTGTGACATATTTCATAAAATGAATGCTTTGAATACGTCTTTGCAGGGCAATAACATGCACATCCTGAAACTTGTAGAGAAGATTTCAGCGTTCAGAAAAAAGTTGCAATTGTGGATAAAAAAATTGAATCAAGATGGTGGTCAAGAATAATTTCCCACGCTGCACCAGTATATGGACTCTCATAAAATTGTAGTATCCCTGGACTTATTACAAAACACCTTTTTGAGCTCACCAGCTGGTTCGCGAAATATTTTGCAGAATATGATGATGAAAAATTCGCGTGGATTCAAAACCCTTTTTACGCTCAAGCTGCAATAGAATTCAGTGCCGAAGAAGAAAAGGGCCTAATTGAACTTTCCTGTGAAAATAGTCTGAAAACAAAATTTGCTTGTTCTGATTTAGTGAAGTTTTGAATATCAATTGCAAATGAATATTCAACTTTAAGTAAAAAAGCTTTAAGAATCTTGACTCCCTTGGCGACATCATATCTATGTGAAGCTGGATTTTCTGTTGTTGCTGTAATAAAAACTAAATTTCGATCGAAAATCAATGTGCAACAAGAAATGAGAGTAGATGTATCGACTCTTACTCCTCGGTCCCAAAAACTATGTGATACTCATCAACCTCATCCGTCACATTAATTTGAATTAAAAATTATATCAGTCAATTTCTGTTTCTATGTAAATAAATGTTATAATTGTAAAATAAATTATAAAATTGTATATTTTTCTTCATTTCATTCAAGGGTGCCGTGAAGAAATTTCAAATTCATAAGGGCGCCGTGAATCAAAAAAGTTTGGTAACCCCTGATTAGTTTGTAAAATTCGCAATGAACTCTTGGGATATAACGCATCAAAGTTGTGCATTTTCCATGAAAAAAGAAAATACAATTTTTTCTGTAGTCTTGTAGGGTTATTTTTTGTTTAGATTTTAGAATATTTTGAACAGTGTAGAGTTTGCAATATCTAATGAAAAATAAAAATTATTTTTGGCTAATAAGTAAAATATATTAAAATTTAACAAATTAGAAGCATTTTTAAAAATAACAATTTGAAAATAAAAAGCTTTTGGTTTATTTAAAAGCATTACAAATCTTAAAGTCATAACTTTAAAATAAATAAGGTTAGCTCTAGAATAATATTGCCAAATCCTTCAGCTATGTAATTTATTGCTTTAAAAAGCTAAATTCTCTTTAAAAGAATTCATGTAGAAAAAAAAGAAAGCAAAACGATGCTTAGAAAGTGTTTTCAATAAATAAAATCAGAATTAGGATACAAAAAACATATTTTACATAAATATAGGTACATTCTGGTTTCTATACAAAGTTCTTCTAAGAAAGAATTTCAAGCTGAAAATATTATATATACTTCTGTTCATGACATTTTGATATTTTATGAACACTTGACTAGACTTTTGGCAATACTAGGTACATATATCGGTAACTTATGGAGTAAAAGGCCTGAGTTCTACACCCTTTCAGTTCTAAACGGTTTTATAAAACCTGTAGTGGTTGTATAGTGCCCTCAAAATTTTTTTTCTTCTTGTCACCACCATTGTGGATATAGTTACAACATAGTATACATGTCTCAACTCAAATACTTTAAAGTTGAAGACAAATTATATTTATGAAATCCAGCAGACAATGAAAACTTATAAAATTGCGAAATATGTGAAAAGGAATGCAAGAGAAAAACTATTAATTTCTTGAAATATAATCGATTTACACAAAGAATGTAATAAATAAAAACCTTTTGGTTGTTTTGAAAACCAAACAAATATTAATAATAAATTGCAAAAACAAATAAAAATGCTGGCAAAAACTTTAGAGTCTTTAGCTTGTATAATATTGTCTTTATTTTAACAAAACTTGATATTTTGGTATAGAGATAAATAATTACGTAATTTCCTCATAAAGGAAATATTCATAGCTCCTTTTCATAGCTTAAACAGAAATTAAATTGCATTAAGAAATGTTTGTAAAATTGCTTAAGGTACAATTAAAATATTATAAAAAATTAAATGGTAAAAAACCTGCTAAACAGGTAAACATGCATTTTTGAAAGTTTTATTAAATATTATATATTTCAGTGTTCATGTTTTACAAAAATTTGGAAATAAAATCTTTACAATTTCCTTTTTTCTGTGCTCAAAAAATAATTTAAAAAACTTTCACATCCCTTATCAAAGATTATGAAGGGAATATGAAGATAAACTTCAGGGCTTACAGCAAAGTATTAGTGACAATGATATAAAATTGTTGCCAACACTTACGAGCATAGTTTAACACTTAGGGAGCTTAAAAAAAATCTATTAAAGAACAATTTATAATAGAAGCATGTTCCTAGTATATTACAAAAACTATTACATTACCCTCAAAATACATTTTGAGTTAAGTAATTTTGAAAACAAAATACAAAGACAAACTTTAAGATTTTTCGGTATACCGGAAACTTTACATTTTACAAGTACCATATAGCCATCGGCGGTTAAAAGATTTTTAGCTAACTTTAATATATTTAACAAGGAGTGTTTAATGTACTTTATCTACATAATTAGTGTTGTACATGTATGTATGTGTGTATATTATGAAAGTGACACTTGAACTAAATAACTAGAATTTTCATGCCTATAGCTGACAAGATGGGTCGGTAAAAATATAAAAATTTACAAGACAATTAAAGCTGGTTAAAACAATTGTAAAAACTAGAATCAAGGTTTTTTATGCTTTGAATTAGGTTTCATGTATATAAATATATTTCAGTACAGACGTCATAGCTTTAAAAATACTTTAATTTCTTCATAGGTTGAAAATATTCTAATTTCATTTTAATTTAAAAAGGGAGAAACATTTACCATGACTTTGTTATCTTATAACAAACTGCTGAATAATAAATATGCGTATGAGTCCCTTAAGAAAATAATTTGGAAAATTTATTTATCGACTATGGCAAAAAATATAGATTGAAAATTTGAAAAATGAAGTTTTTGAAATTTACTTTTGTACTTAAAGTGTTTAAAAAATTTCTTTGAATCTTAGGTAATTTTAGTCATTGTGCTCAATTTACAATAAAGAACTACTATGGACCAAATATTTGAAGCAGTTTTTATTGAAATTGAATATGTTTCTTGATTTTAAAATTTTGCATATTATAAGACAAGTTTCTAGTTTTTAAGAATACAAGTAATTCCATTCCTTCCCGTCTAATTCAAAAATATTTTTCTATTGACTATTTCTGTTTTTTTGAAACGGAAAAATTTGTATTCTTATTAACTTAAGAAAATAATTTCTAATCATTTTAAAACAAATCTTAGTAGGGTGTCTACTGCAGAAGATTGTTTTACTCCAATATGTCATTTATCAAATTGATTGGCAACAAAGTTAACTAGCATTTACAAAATTCTAGTTTATCTTTGTCACTTTGTAGCCTGGGGATATAGTCCATCAATTATGATTCCTCATCAAAAGACTAATTGACTATACTTTACCACGCTATCATAAATTCATTTTAAACTCCATTGCCTTTACAGAATGACCATACACTCATTGGAATTAGGGATGCCGAGAATACTTTGCATTCATACGTTCAACCATTAAAATCCCTTTTGATGATTCAAGCACTTTTTATTGTACGATGGTAAATATAATATATTCCATAAGAAGCTTAAGTGGTTTTTCCTACAAAAAACATTAGTGTAGTACTTCATTTAGCAAAGTGTCATGCATTACATGGCAGAAATTGGTAGTCAGTTATCCAACAGTTCAACGTTCTTTTTTTGAATGACATTAAATGCATTTCTACATGATGCTATATGTGTCTTTAGAAGCAATGGATAATGGTATTAATTTTCACTTTAATCAGCCGTAACAGCTATAGTAATGATATAGAAATAATCGATAGCCAATGAGTTTGAAGAATGATATTTTTGGTCCTTTCACAAATATTAAATTTATTTGAACTAACTAAAGTCAGAGGCAAAAGTTATATCAGTTATGGTGGTCATCTCATGTCTATTATGCTTGTTGTAATAACTATAAATCTGAAGGATAGTACAATAGTTTGAATTCAGTTAAATAAACTGGCGTCATTAGATGTTAGTTTATTGTGAATATGGATTTCATATATTGAACTTAAAGGCTTCTTCTATTACTTACAATTTGTCTGAAATTTTATATGTAGCAATTATTCGTTATAATCTTCGAAGATATTTAAAAAAATGCACAGCCATTAAATATACAATATTGTAATGAAGTATCGATAATTTGTCAATTAACCAGACTATTGTTTGCTCATTTCCTACTGAGGAACCATCCAAGCGACCTGAGCAATAGTCAAAAATTCGTTTTTTTTTTTGTTGGCAGATGTAGTAGCGAAGATAGAGCTGTTTGTAATGAGGGCAGATATTATTGCAGACACTCAAAATCCTCCCTGATTTCACCATGCCAAAGTTTCAAGGATAAAATCAAAGAAAGTTAATATAAACAAATATCATTGTGAAGATTTATGCAGTCATATGTATATATAAACCTTTTATGAAAGGACTTTTGGATTCCAATTTGACCACATGTTTGTCGAATTGATACATATTATGCAACATATATTATTTTATTTTTAATTTTATGCAGCAAGTACAACGCTTCCCAAAGAAAATTAAATTTTTGTCTATAATATTGCTATAGCCCAATAATCAATAATGGAATTAAAATGTTTGCGAAAAATTTCGTGAAAATGTTTAAAAGAAATAGTTTCGAGCGAAACGAGGAATAAAATACTGCATAGTCAATAACTCTGCTGTTTTTTCTCCAAAATTTTAAGTGAAACACTTAAAATATTCTAAAAATTTTGGCCTTGTGGTTTGTGGTTTAATCAAAATGCAAAAAGTATAGATCAAGAAAGAAAGTTAAATTAAAAAATCTTAGAGTTGTGTGTGTAGCCCCAACTTTATATTGGAAATATCCCAAATTTGTTTATCAAGTATATTATATATGGCACTTAATCGCAATCATAACAGAATTTAGAAAAGAAAAAAGGAAAGCGTTTTTATAGTTTCTATATTTGAAGTATTATTTATTTAACATAAATTGGCTATCAAAGTGTTTTTTAAATTTCTATATATTTACATTTTTTATCAATTTATTGTAAAATGATGTGCTTTACTGAAAAGTTAAAGTTTCCTTCGATAGATTTGAAGTAGTGAAACATTCAAATTGGATAATAAATACCAAAAATATGGCCATTCAGATATTTTTCCTAAAACTAGGACTGAATTTTAATATCATGATTTCAATTTATTTATATTATTATCGATAAAAATTTTAAATTTTTGATATTTTACATAAAAAAACTAACAAGTTTAAATAGATAATACAATTTATCAGATAAATTATGGTAGTAAAATTATACAGAAGTCATGAGAACCGTAGATTTGTAATTGATTTAATTTTATTTTTACTTTTATTTAATGGTCATTCAAAATTTATTCGATAATGTCTGTGCTACATTTTTAATGCCCGAATTAAAATTTATGTGCTCTTTTCTTATTTGAAAAAAATCGAGTTTTATAAGCCATTAAAATTTTGAGCTGTCATTATTTTCCTTTTAAAAATTTGTTGACAAAAATACCAGACTTAATTAGTCCTATAAAGTAAAATAAAAGCAACAAAAACGCAGTTTTTTTTTTTTTTAATTTTGTGATTATAATGGTTCTAATACTCAAAGGGACAATTTTGCATGTTTGTTTACAATCAATCAAAATGCTATATAAACCTGAGAAAGTTCTATTGAAAGCATAAAAACGGGCTTAACAGCATTATATACATATTTAGTAATGAATTTGAAATAAATTTTATATCCTGAATGAAAATATTTTCATATTTGTTTGTATAGATGATAGTGTAAATGGAAGATTATTTCATTTAATAATAACAGAGTTGACTGGAAAAGTCAGTTAAAACTTTTAAAAATTTATTATTGCAAAGTTTTTTACATGTCTCAGATATATATAAATATACAACTTTTTACCATCTCTTGATATCTTTTCAAATACGTGCTTTGGTTCTTCTTTAACTTCCAAAAGAGACTCCATTTTTTAATTACCAGTCTAACACATTAAGAGAAAATAATAAATTTAGTTAGAATTCAAATGATGCCTTATATAGTTTTTTAAGTCATTTTCTAAACTATTTACTCTGCTAAGTTGTGACTTCGTATAATTCCATTTGAACCAAATTTTCTAGGAATTTAATTAAAAATTTCATAAAACTCTCAAAAAGTGTGACATATATATATATATATATATATATATATATCTTAATAAATTATGAGAGCAGCTAATGCAGTGGAAAGCTTGCCAACAGTTTTCCATGAATTTTACTAAAAGTATATTGCATTTAATTAAGTGCCAAGTCTTATTAAAATCCTTTCAACCTCGAAGCCAGGACTATTTGATTCGCGATACTTGACTACTTTAGATACACAATTGTTCCAGTATTTAGCTAAAACTAATGATAAAAATTTTCTTGCCAAGTTAAGTAAAGAAAAGACAATTTAGTGCCATAAAATTTATTTTAATTTTTGTAAATTAAGGAAGTTTATACGCTAATAGTTTGCAACAAAAAAAAACATGAAAATATATTTAAGAACTTCAAAGGCAATTAATGTTTGTATAATTTTTTTTTATATATATATTTTACTTAGAGTCTTAGCGTTTAAATAATTAACAGAAATTAACCAAAACAGTTTAAGTTTGATATATCTTCATAATCTTTGAGTAACTATAATGTAGTTGTAATGTTTATTCTAAAAGTGTAGACCAACTTTCCTTAGGAAAAAGTTTATTTATTTAAGTCACTTATATCAACAAAGCTACCTTTATTACCTTAGCTTACCCAAGAAGCTTAGGTGAATTCCTTCTTGAACGAAATTGCATTTAATCAAATTCAATTAAATTTTGTTCATGTAGTTTATGGTTATATTTTATTTAAATTTATTCCATTAACTTAATTTATGAAGCCCAAGTTTTTATTTAAATAAATTCGAAATCATTTTTACTTTACAAACATTTTATGATAAATAATCTTCACATCACTATTTTGTGGAAAAGTTTCTTTTAATAAAGTACCACCTGTATTTTTTGTTACACGTCGGATGATTTTGTATATCCTAAAGCAAGCCTAGCCAATACGAGGCCACGGCCCACATATGACATGCCAACTTATATTGTCTAACCTGCTTTCATATAATTATTAAAAATTTTGTTTTTTGATTTTTAATGATGTAGAAAAAGTGGTTTACACTGCACTGCAGCATGTACACAGTGTATTGGAGATAGTTGTTTGTTTATTCATCTTCTATTGTAAAAATCGGCGAAGTAAAAGACAGTGATGAACAAATTTAGTTTTTCTAATTTTCCACTTTGTTTTTATAATCAAAGCAAGTAATGTAAAAAGAAATTTTTTTAAGTATATTCCTACTTGAGATTGTTTTTTCTGAATTCAGAATTCGTAACTCGTTTCATTCATTTTTCTGAAGCTTTTCTCTCATATAAAATTAAAATTAGTTTATTAAATATAATTAATGAATTAATATTTGAACTAACTCTATTAACATCAATTGTCATGCACTCCCAACATAACAACATTTATTTGAACTTGATTGGATAAATAGAAAAGGGTTTAATTAACGATGGAAAGTTCCAAAAAGATATTGGACATTATGAGCTAACGGTAAGAATAATATTTGAACTAACTGCATTAATATCAATTGTCATCCACTTCCAACACAACAAAATTTATTTGAACTTGATTGGATGAATGGAAAAGATTTTATTAACAATTTAAGATTTTTACATACTTTTTGCAAGCTAATAGTAGGAATATAATAAACAAACAATTTTTATGAATTTTCCTTAAGCTGAAATAATTTGTTTTTTTACTAATTATCTTTAATATTATAATGACAAATATACATATGTATACTTATAATACAAATTCGTTTTTTGTAAGTTTTAGACTCGTATTATAAGCAAAATGAATAAATAGATTTTACATACTTATTTTAAATTAAAGTATTGTTTTTTTACTAAAAATATTTGATATTATAATGATTTATTTAAAACACAGAATGTTTGGAAATTAAACTTACAATTAAAAAATATCTTATACCATGAACCAAGATTATAAAAAAATAGTCTGATTGTTTTGGCCAGTCAAAGTTATATTTTTTATCCAATCATTAAAACCACTGGTTTGTAGTATGGAAAAACTAGTTCAAAATATGCTAAAATAAGAATCAAATCGATCAGATGTTTTGTTGTCGAGTTACAGTTGCAGAAGTTTTGACAAACGTAGTTTTTAGAAAAACACCTTTAAAGACATGTAACGTGCCTCTCTAACAGAGGGTTAGCTGCTCTTTAGAAGAATATAACTCAGAAACTATTTGAGATTTTTACTTGAAATTTTGATATGTTTTTTTAAAAGGTACAAATTATCGAAAAATGCAAAAAAAAAATCAAAATTTTTAAAATGTCACACTAATTGTGCCCCTTATGCTTGTAATGCAGTACACTACACTTATATATCTATTTATTTTATTATTAAATAAAAAGCACCCAACTTTAACCTATAAACTTTTTAACATACTTCATCATAAACAAAACCCAAAAGATTTCATTAAAATTTATTCACAAGCATTGGATTCCGAGATTTACATGTTCTGAGCGCTAAGGGCACTCGACTATTTGTATTTAAAAAGAATCATAAAATAGATATAATTATGAATTTAAAAAATAATTAGTGTTTTATATTGAATCAGGGTATATATTTGGTATATGTTTTCCTTTTCGACATTTTTGGCCAAGTACGGACAACCATATAGGTACACGCTTCATTAAAGTGGCTCGCGTAGCAATTTGGGTCAACTAGGCTCGTCTAAAGTAATCATGATCTACTGTATATTAGCCATTAGAATGATTGCAATATTTTTCGGGTGATATATAGAGGTCCTAGTTATTAATGTTTAGTCAGAGCTCAAAGTTTTGTAATTTACAGAAAAAAGTATAGAAGGCAGTCATAATTAAGTTAAATAAAATACATTAAAGAGGGGGCATTTGAATAGTTCTAGCATTTTTTGTTGTTAAAAACTTTGCCAGGAAAGTGTCTTAATTTATTAGTACTTTCTTTATGGCGATAATTTGGATTTTAATATATCATTTACGATTTGTTGTTTAACTTATTGATTATTTTTGTATCGAAATAATAATTGTTGATGGTAAATGAAAAATAATGCATTTATTTGCACGGTTTTAGGTAAAGAAGACAGATCTATTTTAATAAAAGGACTAGAAGGCAATTGGTTAGAATATTTTCATATGTCACCGTTTTCAAAATTTAAATAAAGCTACTAAATTAATTGTAAATATAAATTACCAAAATATAACGTAAAAATATATGTAAAAGCTTTTTCGATTAAACACTATTTATTTTGATAAGAAGAGAAATATTTTTTAAGTTTATAATAAATATGCCCTGAGCCTTACACTAACTATAAATTAAAAGGTAAAAGGTATCCTACTCATAATTAATAAACTAAAATTTGTATAAAAATTTAGCTCTTTAAGGGTCGAAAAGGTAAAGACTTTATGAAAGATTATTAAAAACAAATGGATATACCAGACTAGATATGGGATCTTTTTTTTTGAAATTTCAATACACCTAGTCCATACCAGTCAATGGAACAATCCATAGCAAACAAAAATTTTAAAATTTAAATTCAAGAGTAGCTACCAAGAATACTGGATATAGAACAACGTATTCGAAGAGTATCCTCTGGGTTTCAATCGATTGATCAATTATTTCTAATTACATTCTATCGTCAATCAGCACATCAGATGTATCCTTTACACTAGATAAATTTTAATTTCAAAGTTTCAAGAAAAATATTTCTAAAAATCATTTTTTCTTCTATTTTATTTTTTATAAATTGGATAATGATCTCTATCTATTCTCTCAATGTGTATAAATTAAATTTGCAATAACATTTTTGAAGATATACAACATATGGTAATTTAAGAAACGAATCTAAAATGAGGCAAAACCCTTTTTTTATGTGTGATAGATAAAGGTTTGAGATCCTATGTTTGAAACGATAAGAACAACAAAATTTAGCAAAAACTCTTAATATCCGCTCTAATCTTTAAGTTTCAAGAACAATCAATCCCTTGAATTTCAATTACATAATACAATTTTTAATTAATTAGGTGAATAATGCAACTTAAAGGAATAGTGGAAAAATCTCAAATTGTTGATTTTCAATTAAATTTTATAGTTTCATAAATAATAGTAATTGAGAGGGTGTATATATATAACATAAATCTAAGAATTCAATGACCATTACTTATAGGAAGCTAAGAGTATATAATCCATTAATTTTATTAACTAAATAAACATAAACTATTATAAAAACAATTTTTCGTTTCTTTATTTTCATAATTCAAGTGCAGTAGATTTTACTGGAACAGTAAAATATTTTAAAAGAATTATACTATACATACATAAACATTTAAAAAATTGAAATACTTCGGACATTGAGAACAACAAACAATTCTCCATTTCTCATGAGGGGAATAAGCGCATGTGTAAATTCCTAATAACAAATTCTAGGTTCCCACAGTCAGATGAACTAAATTTTAGAAAATCTTTTGATAAACTTTAGTTCAGTTTTAACTCTATCCTAGAAATGTTCGGTAGTTCCTTGCATTATTCTCTAAATATAACTGAGCTAATAATGGTTTGCTTGCGAAATAATTTGATATATACTTAACTTTCTGGATTATTTGCTATTTCAATAAAAATGTACTCCATTCATCTGTGAAGTTTTTAAGTGAATATTTCAGGATAATTGTAGTGTTAATAGGGAAGTGTGGGTTGTTTTATTTGGATATATAAAAGAAAATATCATTTGAATTGTGAACCATTTTTAGTATAAAGAAATGTGGTTTTAGTTAAAATTGAGTGCAGGAATCGTTTATCTATTGTATTTATCTTCACAGGTTTCACATGGATGTTAATTTAGTATATGTATAACGCCACATATATATGTATAGCATATGAAGAAGAAAATTTAATCAAAGTTATAATCAAATTCGATTGTTAATTGGAGTATATTGTTTGAAAATAAAATGGTCAAGATGTTATTAGCTGTATTCAAATATATAGTTAAATATTAAAAATTTGTTGCACTCACTGCCATAATCTATTTGAGCTAAGCTACATACATATTTAGTACTTTCATTATCTTCGAAGTTCGGTAAGTTTAATCAAATTTTATGATTGATTTCAATTTTGTTTCAAAAAAATATCAAAGTCAGGTTTGTCGGGAAGAAATTTTCATGCATAAAATTTTAAATGAATAACTGCTTTTAAGAATGTGTAAATTAAATTATTTTATTAGTGATTAAAAGCTTGCGTGATGAATTTAAATAATAAGAATGGCAAGGATTTCAATAGTGCATTTTCGAGAAAATTTCCCCTTATATTGAGCTGTTCACATTTCTATATCTTAATTAAGCTTAATTATGTACGATATATATATATATATCAAATTTCACCCAGTCTATATGTCCTGTAGTTTAAATTTTAATTAACTTAAAACTGTTTGAAATCCATATGAATCTATAATTTTATCTGAAATTTTCAAAAAGCCCAAAAATTTATCAGAATAATGTCTTAATATATCAGAAATAACGAGAGATATTTTTTTCAATAATACAAAATGTAGCAGATAGGTAAGGTATATAAATTGTAGTTCTTAAATAAACGTAAGTTGATTTTTTTTTTTTTTATGGGAAATCTCTGAAAAGTTAAGATTTCCTTTAATATTTGTCGTCATCTGAAATAAAGTTTTAGGTGTCCTTGAAATTATTTATTATCAGTATCCCAGGTTAATATAGTCCTGAATAATAAAAATACTTTTTCGATTATTTATTTAAGTAGAAAATTTGGGTTTTTATCTAAAAAGCTTGTACTACTTATATTTTTAGTAGCTTTAAAGATTTAATATATTTTCGAAAAAGATGAAAAAACATATATGTAACATATATTTTAGTGATTTAAAAGGATTTTTTATAGCTTCTGCTCTTTAATGTAATTTGATGTAAGTAAAAGTTACTTATGTCCCAGATTTATTGTAGCTTTGTCTAATTTAATCAAAGCTGGTGAAAAGATTTTATGAATATGAAAATACTTTTAACTAATTTTCATTACTAGAAAAAATAAAAGATTGCCTAATTATGCATAACGAAATTTTTTAAAAAGTGTAAAACATTTTTCAAATGGATTATTTTGATATTTTTTAATATAACTTTAGAGGTTTTCCAATGACATTATCATGCAATCAAAACATCAAAGACCTTCACAGCATAGAAAATGTACAGAAAAAATATATCATTTTAAATATAATTAAAGTTCAATTCCCAAATCGACAATCTCACACTGTTTTGCCCAAGTGTATTAATTGGAAATTATTTCCAATAATTTAAGCATAAACTTTTTCCATTTTAAAAGTCTATCGATGAAATTAATGAAACATAAATTTAAGTCTTTTCAACTAGTGCAATCAGGAAGAGTATAAAAATCCATTTTAATATTTAAAAATTTTTGTACCTAATTTAAAATACATCTGGGTTCACTTTTCAACGGTTATTGTAACCATTTCTAATTCTCTTGAAAGTCTCTACACATTTTCTCACTCTATAAAATATGAAGGGATCACCATGCTTCTATCTTTACTATTGTTGTAAACTGATTTTGTTGCCTTAAGCTTTTAGTTCGTATAGAATTAATAGGGAAGCCTATGAGAAACAGACCTGTTTATAGCACAATAAATACTTCTGAGTTTTTGATGCAAATAGTTACTAGCCTAGAATGTCTAGATCGAGAAGGACAAGGAAGCACCTAAAGTTTTATTTTGTAATTCTTGTGCATATATATGGCTGTTCATTAAAGTAATTGTTAGAGAAAAAATTCAGAGGTAAGCATAATCTGTTTAGAATGATATGCAAAATGGACTATGGTTATCGCATTAGGGTTTTAATTTATTAATCTGGGGTTAACATTTTTCAAAAGAATATAATATTCGTAAATTGTCGAGACTAATACCAATTACACTTTGACAGATTATGTAAAAGGCCTTTCGGTTTTAAAAAACTAATTTCAACAAAACCTAAATAGCTTGGTATTAGCTAGTTTGAACTTAAAATTTCTTCTAAAACTAAACGTGAAAAATATTATATATTGCTCAATAAGTCCCTGGTTTGATATTAAAGGAGCACTAGTATTCATTAATTCATAATACTTTTAAAAAATACCAACTTTCAAATGATAATTATCGAAAATTCGTGATAATTTGAAATTTATTAAGGACATCAGAGCGGTTTTTGTGATTATTCTATTTAACATTTTCAAAGCAATGAATAAAAAATAAATTCACTACTACACTGAAAAATCAAATCGTATATAAGCTGAGCTGAAAAATGTTCGTGAAGTTCTAATGATGTGACACAAAATTAAAAAGCAGCTGAGGTTACAATCTCTAGCCGAGCCGAAATTTTTAAGCTTCACTTTAACTACCTACTTAAGCCTTGTACAGACCAAAGTGGATTTTATTCGCTAGACGCTTAAGGTCATAAAATGGGTGATGCATTTTCTCTAGCCATAGCTATAAGGAAAACGTTTGTTCCATGAGGATCATTTATGACATTAAAAGGACCCTTTATGGCCTTCAAAATTTATGTTTCAAACCAAACACACCACACCAAAAATTTTGAAGGCCACAAAATGCTTCTCTAAAAGTAATAAAATCATTATTTCCTATCCCTTTTAATATAAATACAACAAAAATTTAAAGCAAAACAAAAATTTAAGGTACAGCAAGAATTAAAACAAAAAAAATTTCGAAGGTCATAAAGTATCCTTTTACCATTAAATGATCCTCATGAAACAAACATTTTTCTTCTAGCTATGGCCAGAGCGAATGCACCACCCGTTTTATGACCTTAAGCGTCTAGCGAATAAAGTTCGCTTTGGTTTGTACAAAGCTTTACAAGGTCCTATTTTTACTACTTTTTTTGGTTCCTTGATAGAAAAATGGTTATCAATAATATTTCCTTGTATACTGAGATATAAAGTAAAATGATGAAAAAAACGTTTTCAAAATTTAAATAAAGCTACTAAATTAATTGTAAATATAAATTACCAAAATATAACGTAAAAATATATGTAAAAGCTTTTTCGATTAAACACTATTTATTTTGATAAGAAGAGAAATATTTTTTAAGTTTATAATAAATATGCCCTGAGCCTTACACTAACTATAAATTAAAAGGTAAAAGGTATCCTACTCATAATTAATAAACTAAAATTTGTATAAAAATTTAGCTCTTTAAGGGTCGAAAAGGTAAAGACTTTATGAAAGATTATTAAAAACAAATGGATATACCAGACTAGATATGGGATCTTTTTTTTTGAAATTTCAATACACCTAGTCCATACCAGTCAATGGAACAATCCATAGCAAACAAAAATTTTAAAATTTAAATTCAAGAGTAGCTACCAAGAATACTGGATATAGAACAACGTATTCGAAGAGTATCCTCTGGGTTTCAATCGATTGATCAATTATTTCTAATTACATTCTATCGTCAATCAGCACATCAGATGTATCCTTTACACTAGATAAATTTTAATTTCAAAGTTTCAAGAAAAATATTTCTAAAAATCATTTTTTCTTCTATTTTATTTTTTATAAATTGGATAATGATCTCTATCTATTCTCTCAATGTGTATAAATTAAATTTGCAATAACATTTTTGAAGATATACAACATATGGTAATTTAAGAAACGAATCTAAAATGAGGCAAAACCCTTTTTTTATGTGTGATAGATAAAGGTTTGAGATCCTATGTTTGAAACGATAAGAACAACAAAATTTAGCAAAAACTCTTAATATCCGCTCTAATCTTTAAGTTTCAAGAACAATCAATCCCTTGAATTTCAATTACATAATACAATTTTTAATTAATTAGGTGAATAATGCAACTTAAAGGAATAGTGGAAAAATCTCAAATTGTTGATTTTCAATTAAATTTTATAGTTTCATAAATAATAGTAATTGAGAGGGTGTATATATATAACATAAATCTAAGAATTCAATGACCATTACTTATAGGAAGCTAAGAGTATATAATCCATTAATTTTATTAACTAAATAAACATAAACTATTATAAAAACAATTTTTCGTTTCTTTATTTTCATAATTCAAGTGCAGTAGATTTTACTGGAACAGTAAAATATTTTAAAAGAATTATACTATACATACATAAACATTTAAAAAATTGAAATACTTCGGACATTGAGAACAACAAACAATTCTCCATTTCTCATGAGGGGAATAAGCGCATGTGTAAATTCCTAATAACAAATTCTAGGTTCCCACAGTCAGATGAACTAAATTTTAGAAAATCTTTTGATAAACTTTAGTTCAGTTTTAACTCTATCCTAGAAATGTTCGGTAGTTCCTTGCATTATTCTCTAAATATAACTGAGCTAATAATGGTTTGCTTGCGAAATAATTTGATATATACTTAACTTTCTGGATTATTTGCTATTTCAATAAAAATGTACTCCATTCATCTGTGAAGTTTTTAAGTGAATATTTCAGGATAATTGTAGTGTTAATAGGGAAGTGTGGGTTGTTTTATTTGGATATATAAAAGAAAATATCATTTGAATTGTGAACCATTTTTAGTATAAAGAAATGTGGTTTTAGTTAAAATTGAGTGCAGGAATCGTTTATCTATTGTATTTATCTTCACAGGTTTCACATGGATGTTAATTTAGTATATGTATAACGCCACATATATATGTATAGCATATGAAGAAGAAAATTTAATCAAAGTTATAATCAAATTCGATTGTTAATTGGAGTATATTGTTTGAAAATAAAATGGTCAAGATGTTATTAGCTGTATTCAAATATATAGTTAAATATTAAAAATTTGTTGCACTCACTGCCATAATCTATTTGAGCTAAGCTACATACATATTTAGTACTTTCATTATCTTCGAAGTTCGGTAAGTTTAATCAAATTTTATGATTGATTTCAATTTTGTTTCAAAAAAATATCAAAGTCAGGTTTGTCGGGAAGAAATTTTCATGCATAAAATTTTAAATGAATAACTGCTTTTAAGAATGTGTAAATTAAATTATTTTATTAGTGATTAAAAGCTTGCGTGATGAATTTAAATAATAAGAATGGCAAGGATTTCAATAGTGCATTTTCGAGAAAATTTCCCCTTATATTGAGCTGTTCACATTTCTATATCTTAATTAAGCTTAATTATGTACGATATATATATATATATCAAATTTCACCCAGTCTATATGTCCTGTAGTTTAAATTTTAATTAACTTAAAACTGTTTGAAATCCATATGAATCTATAATTTTATCTGAAATTTTCAAAAAGCCCAAAAATTTATCAGAATAATGTCTTAATATATCAGAAATAACGAGAGATATTTTTTTCAATAATACAAAATGTAGCAGATAGGTAAGGTATATAAATTGTAGTTCTTAAATAAACGTAAGTTGATTTTTTTTTTTTTTATGGGAAATCTCTGAAAAGTTAAGATTTCCTTTAATATTTGTCGTCATCTGAAATAAAGTTTTAGGTGTCCTTGAAATTATTTATTATCAGTATCCCAGGTTAATATAGTCCTGAATAATAAAAATACTTTTTCGATTATTTATTTAAGTAGAAAATTTGGGTTTTTATCTAAAAAGCTTGTACTACTTATATTTTTAGTAGCTTTAAAGATTTAATATATTTTCGAAAAAGATGAAAAAACATATATGTAACATATATTTTAGTGATTTAAAAGGATTTTTTATAGCTTCTGCTCTTTAATGTAATTTGATGTAAGTAAAAGTTACTTATGTCCCAGATTTATTGTAGCTTTGTCTAATTTAATCAAAGCTGGTGAAAAGATTTTATGAATATGAAAATACTTTTAACTAATTTTCATTACTAGAAAAAATAAAAGATTGCCTAATTATGCATAACGAAATTTTTTAAAAAGTGTAAAACATTTTTCAAATGGATTATTTTGATATTTTTTAATATAACTTTAGAGGTTTTCCAATGACATTATCATGCAATCAAAACATCAAAGACCTTCACAGCATAGAAAATGTACAGAAAAAATATATCATTTTAAATATAATTAAAGTTCAATTCCCAAATCGACAATCTCACACTGTTTTGCCCAAGTGTATTAATTGGAAATTATTTCCAATAATTTAAGCATAAACTTTTTCCATTTTAAAAGTCTATCGATGAAATTAATGAAACATAAATTTAAGTCTTTTCAACTAGTGCAATCAGGAAGAGTATAAAAATCCATTTTAATATTTAAAAATTTTTGTACCTAATTTAAAATACATCTGGGTTCACTTTTCAACGGTTATTGTAACCATTTCTAATTCTCTTGAAAGTCTCTACACATTTTCTCACTCTATAAAATATGAAGGGATCACCATGCTTCTATCTTTACTATTGTTGTAAACTGATTTTGTTGCCTTAAGCTTTTAGTTCGTATAGAATTAATAGGGAAGCCTATGAGAAACAGACCTGTTTATAGCACAATAAATACTTCTGAGTTTTTGATGCAAATAGTTACTAGCCTAGAATGTCTAGATCGAGAAGGACAAGGAAGCACCTAAAGTTTTATTTTGTAATTCTTGTGCATATATATGGCTGTTCATTAAAGTAATTGTTAGAGAAAAAATTCAGAGGTAAGCATAATCTGTTTAGAATGATATGCAAAATGGACTATGGTTATCGCATTAGGGTTTTAATTTATTAATCTGGGGTTAACATTTTTCAAAAGAATATAATATTCGTAAATTGTCGAGACTAATACCAATTACACTTTGACAGATTATGTAAAAGGCCTTTCGGTTTTAAAAAACTAATTTCAACAAAACCTAAATAGCTTGGTATTAGCTAGTTTGAACTTAAAATTTCTTCTAAAACTAAACGTGAAAAATATTATATATTGCTCAATAAGTCCCTGGTTTGATATTAAAGGAGCACTAGTATTCATTAATTCATAATACTTTTAAAAAATACCAACTTTCAAATGATAATTATCGAAAATTCGTGATAATTTGAAATTTATTAAGGACATCAGAGCGGTTTTTGTGATTATTCTATTTAACATTTTCAAAGCAATGAATAAAAAATAAATTCACTACTACACTGAAAAATCAAATCGTATATAAGCTGAGCTGAAAAATGTTCGTGAAGTTCTAATGATGTGACACAAAATTAAAAAGCAGCTGAGGTTACAATCTCTAGCCGAGCCGAAATTTTTAAGCTTCACTTTAACTACCTACTTAAGCCTTGTACAGACCAAAGTGGATTTTATTCGCTAGACGCTTAAGGTCATAAAATGGGTGATGCATTTTCTCTAGCCATAGCTATAAGGAAAACGTTTGTTCCATGAGGATCATTTATGACATTAAAAGGACCCTTTATGGCCTTCAAAATTTATGTTTCAAACCAAACACACCACACCAAAAATTTTGAAGGCCACAAAATGCTTCTCTAAAAGTAATAAAATCATTATTTCCTATCCCTTTTAATATAAATACAACAAAAATTTAAAGCAAAACAAAAATTTAAGGTACAGCAAGAATTAAAACAAAAAAAATTTCGAAGGTCATAAAGTATCCTTTTACCATTAAATGATCCTCATGAAACAAACATTTTTCTTCTAGCTATGGCCAGAGCGAATGCACCACCCGTTTTATGACCTTAAGCGTCTAGCGAATAAAGTTCGCTTTGGTTTGTACAAAGCTTTACAAGGTCCTATTTTTACTACTTTTTTTGGTTCCTTGATAGAAAAATGGTTATCAATAATATTTCCTTGTATACTGAGATATAAAGTAAAATGATGAAAAATTCGGTAATAGTAAGGCAAAAAGAGTAACATATATGTGAATTTGTATGACATCTTTGCCTGCACAAAAAGGTATAGTTATCTGTGCCCGTGTATGAAAATCCAAATATTCTATTATGTAGAACAACTTTCAGGAAACTAGCTAAAATCAAAAACATGTTTTAAAAGATTTAGATATTTTTTCATTTGTCATAAGATCTTTAAAAAATTATTGTTAGTTAGGCATCTGTATTAATTTCCTTTAAACAGCACCCTTTTTATGCTAATTTGTCAGACCTTTTTAAAAAAAATTTAATACATACTTGCTTTGCATACTATCGTAAAATAAAGGACATTTTTTCTATCTTTCCAAAATTCGAAAATTTGACTATATTTTAAAAACATTTACATCTTCATTTTTATTTATCACATTATTACACTCCTATTTAAGACAAAATATAAAGTAACATACGAAGAGATCGAATTGTTTAAATGACAGGACCCATCTTATAAACCGACATCTCCAGGTGCTATTGTCAAGTTCAGTAAAGAGCTGATAACACTTTTTATAATGTTTTGCAGTAAATAAATCAACTTGTCGTATCTATATTTTTTTTTCTGTTTTCCATTGTTTCTGAGCATTAAAATAGCTTCTTAATTCTGAAACCCAGAGAACAAATCTTAATAAAAACAAAAAAGAAAAAAAAACTCTTAGAAAGATTAAATTGAAGTACATAATGGTTTCTCTTTTATTACAGAAAATTAATTAATGTTGACCATTAATTTTTAACAGAATAGAGAAAAATCAGTTTCTTGCACTTTGTGAAAATTGACTTTTTACATTTATTAAGTGCTGACATTGTTTTTTTTTTTATTGCAGGATAACTACTCAGAAAGAGTAGAAATGTGTTATATTCCAGGCTTCTTCAAAAGTTTTATACGATAAATTTTCTTATCTATGAAATTTTTCAGCTTGACTCATGTCAATTATGTTTTTTTGCTTGAATAAACAATAGAAAAGTATTCGAATATGTTTACACAATATCTACAATATGCATCCGAAAGCTTTTCTGGTTTACCAAATCTATATTTTAGCTATCTCAAGCATTATCAATAGTTAGCGCATACCTCTCGTTGTTTTTCGAAACCAAATCTGTGTATATTGCTTTGAATGGAAGCAAAAAATTATTTCAAGTATATGTACAACAAGTGTACCAAGTTTATTGGAAAGTTTCAAAAAGAAAAATTGCGAAAGTCCTTTCAAAAAACTAGAAAAAATTCATTGTCAAGCTTTGAGGAGTAATTAACTTTCTGTAAATTGAGATTTGAAGATATAAAAAATTAAAGTACAGAAGAGATGACTTACTTGGCTTCAACTATAATCAAAGGAGTTAAGCACGTAGTAAATCCGGACAAACATAATCGCGATTTTTATGAATTACTAAAAAAAATTTTGTGCATCACAGTTAAAAAATTTTTCATCATTTTATTTGAAATTTCAACTCTATCTCCACAGAAACATTTCAAAGATAAACACGTATGGAATTTTAGATAAATTAATCAACTAGTTTTGTTGTAGACAAATAATAAAAATAAAAATGGATTTTTTAGGAACTCTAGAATGTTGGTTTGTTGCAAACCCCTTAAAATTTTAAACTTTTAAACCTGTCAAGCAATAAATATGAGTTGTATATACTTTTAAGGCAAATAGTATTCGCTTTTAAACTCAAAAGTTTTTTTTTAGAATCCTGTAAAACCTTCAGAGAAAAAAATTCTTAGATGAAAATGTTTAAAATTCGAAAGACTTCAAATAAGAGATTCAGTTGTAAAGAAATTATTTTTATTTTTAGGTCTTTTAACTTTCAAATTTGGGACCATGAATTGCTATTTTCTGTGACATCAACTGTAAATTGATACAAAGATACAAATTGATTGCGCTGGTGGAAAAACTAGTCGCTGAAGTACGTCAAGTTTATGACGTACTATGAGGTTCGAGTATTTTTGTACACTGCATGCACGAAAACTGGCCAATAGTTCTAAAATTTTATTGAGTAATCTTTAAAGATGCAAATCAATTAAAAAGCTTTTCATTCTAAGAAATCGCAGCTAATTCCCGTTCTTAACAAGCGAACTACACATTTTCCAACTACACAAAAAGCCACTTTTGTATGGGCGAACTGACTGAGTACATAAGTGGTTGGAACTGTGTACTAACTACAGCCTTTTAAAGTCTGTAATCAAAGAAAATTGACATCTATTGTGAATTTTTTCTTATTGGATCCTCCTGTTTTGTGTATCTTAGCTCGGTTTACTTCACTAATATTCATTATTTAACTTTATAAAACACTTTACATGACTAAAATTAAAAACTCTTAACTTTTCTTTAATTTTTTTAGTTAAATCACTTTTAAAAAATTTAATAACTTGTAACATCTGATTTGACATTTCACATAATATGTTTTGAGTTTTAGACGCCATGTTTTTTTTTGTAGTGACTACAGACTTTGCTGTTAAGAACGGAGTTCTTTTGTATGGAAGACTATAACGTTGTAGTTGCGTCTGTTAAGAACGAGTATAAGACCTTAAGGGTCTTCCGCTAATCTCTAATTGTTTCAGTACTTTTTTTGGACTTTCTAGCCAAAGTAGCTGATTTAGTTTTTGTCAAAAGTCACTAATCAACGTGTAAAATTGTTTTAAGTGGTTGTGATTTTTTTAGTGAACTGAAGCAAACTTTCTTATATCTAAATATTTTAGTTACTTGATATGTCTCACTCATCATTATCAGATCTTTCCCTCAATATACCAATTGACATTTTCTTCGTTGTTAAAAACTTTCAATATTATAGAATAGATTCAGAAAAAAGTTTTGTGTTTTGGCAAGATATATTCTTGTGTACGCCTAATTATTAAAATGTTACCATTCAGTGCTATGCACAACTGAATATTCAATACAGAATAACCAAAATGCCAAACATAACTTTCAATTCAAATTTACATTTCGATTTTATTTGAACAACGGAATTCCATAGTTGCTCGTTAAATTTTGATAACTCCATTTTTCACTTTACTCTAGGAGATTGATTACAACATTAGAGAAAATTATTCTATTAATGTTATGGTCTCATTATGCTGCATTCATAAATAAAATATAACTAATTTCAAGCTAAACGTTTTTCTGGTTCACTTCTGATACGCAATGAAGTTATATGAGTTTGAATAACGTATAGACAAACCCATACAAATTACTTTTAATGCCGATTTCTAATTTCTCCTCAGAGGAACATATAAAGCTGGCAATTTGTTTGAAAAGAAGTTACGTTGGTGGATGTAGCTAGGGTATATATACGAATGAGAGATATAAGTTGTCACCTGTCATAGCAATAGAACTAATGTCATAAAACGGTTTAATGTGTAAAGGTTATAAACTTTTATTATATTTTATTGAAATCTTTATATAACATTTGAGTATTATTAATTGAAGAGGAGCTATATCAAACAATAGTTTTCGGTCCCATCCTTGGACTATTGAGCGTATTGCCCTTATTATTATTATGGTTTGCTGTAAAAAAAACTAAAAAATTAACAGCACAGCTTCTAGCATCCTTACAAAATGCAATAAGTATACTTAAAAAACTTAACTGAAAAATTCCCACCGAATTTTTCTTAATGTTTTCTTAATGTTAATGTTGATGCAGAAATGTGTATACATAAATTGCGAAAAATGCATTTCAATTCAAATAAACATGATTTTCTTCAATATATATGTAGGTTGGTTATGAAAAGTGCCGAAAGATATCCGGAATTTATAAAAAAATAAAAAACTTTTACAAATCTATCTTGTTCCCTTCAAAATATTCTCCGTCGACTCCAACGCTTGATCGAAACATTTTTTAAACTTGATGTCGTGTATCTCCATTAGGGCCATCTTCGATTTTTTCATTATCTCCTCTCGGCTGCTGAAACTCGTTCCTCTCAGTGGTTTTTTGATTCAATTGAACAGAAAAAAATCAGAGTTTAATTTGGTGGTTGCTGGATGGTATTCGTGCTGTTCTTAGCCAAAAACTCACCAAAAATGATGGCAAAAACTCTCAAAAATCGTGAACACGCTCAGAAACTTATGTACTCACCTTGAAGTAACTTTCACCACCGATGATGATGATGAATAGTTTAAATAAATATGAGGTTTAATATCTTCGTCCGTTTCGTCCGTTTCGTCCGTTTCGTCCGTGATGGTAGTTTCTTCATAGTAGTGCTGTGAAGTGACTTTTGCTCATATACATCTCTAGTCGGTTGAATCCACTTTTATAATGACCTTAGCCTAAAACTCAATACCGAAACTTTAAGACTTAAAAATACGGCACTATATTCATTTGCAATTTTTTGTTCTGCAAGTTTTGTTAAAAATCTGATAAAAACAAAGAAAAACAAAAGTATACAAAAAAAGTTCCTAATTTGACTACATACAATTCCTACATTCAATTTTAACTGATTCCTTTTACAAATAATAAACTAAAAAAATCGTTGTTCTTGTTATTTAAGAAGTAGATAGCTTTATGGTCAAAGCACCTCATAAGGAGGCATAATTGTTCAAATATAAAAGAAAGATACAATTAGTCTTAAAATATTGTCCTCGCATCGTTTGCTAGTATAACTTTTAACTTTTCTTCATTCCAATTTCATGTTGTACTCAACATTTAGGTGAGTGCTTACATCTCTACAGACGATACTAAACATAGATGACTGCATCACAATTGTCCTTCTTTATAGTTATGAAAAAAAAAAGCAAACAAAAAAAAAACTAACAAAAGAATAAAGATCTGAAAAGTTATATTGCGGGAATTAAAGTTTAGATTTTGGAAAAACTTATAATGCATGACTTGGTATGCCAAATGGAAAATTTAACCACAGTTTTTTGACCTAATTAAGTCAAATATTTTTATTTTCGATTGAAAAGTTTTTAGAAATTCATTAAAAATTTTAGCATTTTTTATCTTTCAGTAAACTCTACTTAGTGTTATACAAAAATCAACTAAAGTCCTTTAAAATTTTTCCGAAAAGTTTAGCTATAAAACTTTGAAAAGAGCAAGTAAGAAAAACGAAATATTGAAATAAAAGTATAGAGATACATTTCCTTCATTTACCACAGTGTAACTTACGCTTTTGAATAAAAAAGGATACTTGTCTTCCTCCGACAAAAGAAAAATGATGATTTTGTAAATTTAAACATTTCGTTTGGTTAAAGAAGACAAACAGCAAAATTAAATTAAATCTAAGACAGTGAGGTTTTATTGAATTCGCTGATTTATTACCTTAAAAATTTATTGGGGCATTACAAATGGGTTAGGTTAACCGAAATAAATGAGTTATTTGCACATTGTGTAAAGACTTCATAATTAAAACGGATATGATAGTTACAGGACTATCTAAATGAAAGGATACCTGTACGTATAATCTCATTTTTTCTATCTTAAAATGAATCCCTTTTGAATTATCAGGGATGATGGAATTCAGGTAATTTAAGTTAAGTGTTACAAGGGTTTCTATTTCGATAACACTTGGAATACTATTTTGGGTAAAGTATATTGTGGATGTTTGAACAAAAATTATAGTCTGGATAAATTACGTTCCTTTTTTACAATCAAAACTAATGAATTTATGAATTTTTGGTATGTAGAAGAATTTAAATATATGTAAATAAAAGACTAAAATGTAAACGGATTATCTAAAAAATAGGTTAATGTTTATTATCCTTAAATAGTTGAAACTAACCAAAATGTTAACAATAATAAATTTAATTATGAACTTCTCTGTTGTTGTTAAGCGGAATGCTAAAACAGAACCTATAACTAACGCAATTACGTAAACAAAAATGTCAAATTATTTTTATGTCTAAATAAAAAATAAAAGAAACAGTTACAAGCTATGTGAGACTACCCGAGTCGAAATATTTAATGATGAATTTATACTGTTCATCCTACCACTTTACCAGTACAACCGGTTTCACCTTTTACATTTACTCTTATGTTAAAAGTTGATGTTGAATTGATACTGAAAGGAATACCAAATACGCGTTTCTACGGTATCAGTACATTTACACATTATCACGGACTTTTGTAAAATAAAATAAACGCAGAACTGTCACTTTTGCATTAAGAAATAATATTTCATACAGCGAGAGAGATATAGTTTACTTCGTCATTTCTGAGTAAAACCTAAATAAAATGAAAATTAAAGTTCAGTATTTTCAGTATAAAATCAACATCCACTTAATTCCAAAATGCTGATGTTGATTTGATACTGAACATACTGACACGCGAAAAGTTCACAACTTTCAGTATATTCAGTATCAAATCAGAATCAATTCAGGATGAACAGTATGAATTCATCATTAAAAATTTCGACTTGGGTATCTTTAAAGGATTAATAAACTAAGTTCCTCTAATTTTTCTATAACTACCTTGTAGAATAATATATTTTTGGTCTCAGTTTTGGTCAGGACTGCTTCATGTAAGCTAACTGTCAGTCACTTTTTATTTTATTTATAAAGAGCCATTTTTAAAAATATTATGGTGAAGCTAATACACAGAAAGATGGATGTTAGCAACTTAAATTTGAATTTGAAAAATAAAACCTTTTATTTTTGTTAGTATGGGTTCAATAAGCCAATCTTTTATTTCATCCTTGAGCAGCCCTTATGAAAATTAATAAATCTATTTCTTTGTTTTTTCTTAAATTTTTAGGTAGCCAGTGTGGATAACTAAGCATGGGCTCTAAAATTATTAATTATTTTACCTTTTTTTTAACCCAAAGTGCTTGAAAAGATTTGTTTTTTCGACTGTATTTTTGTTTTAGAGTAATGGGCTGGATCAATATTTAATCAAAAATTGTATATTTACTTGTCATAATTTCAACAAAAAATCTCAAATGAAGATTTATTATTTTGAAACTGTATTAAACATCAATAAGCTATGTGAAAGGATTGTTTTATATTTTTTATATTTTTTACATTAACGAAAAACGAAATTTTGGTTTTCTAGAAATTGTTTTATTATTTTCAAAGTATTTTCTAAAATAATCAAAACAATTTTATTTATGCTTAAGTTATTATAATATTTTTGTCTGGTATTTGAATAATTTGGCTTTTTAATGCTACAACCACTAATTTATCACCTTATAAACCAGAAGCACTACCTAACAAATAACTAGCGAATTCTTTTCGGGCACCTAAAAATCAAAGTCATATGTCGAATGGATTCGTAAGGGTTATACATTAATGCCAATTAAAACTCCCAGACCAAACTTGATACCTCTACTCTACAATATCCAATGGCATTCTTTCATGGAAAAAATAATTTCACATTAAACAAATCGGCATTCTTTCAATTTAAGCTCTTCGAATTCAACTAATTAAATTAAGAAGGTCAAGTTGCAAAATAATTATAATTAAGATGTATTAAAGAGCAGCTTGAAAAAACAAAAATAATTAAGAGTCCGTCTGGATCTAGAAGACTAATTATTTATTTAATAAAATAGTCAGCAGAATAGTTTTTTTTTTTCATTAAAATAGAAACTGTTAATAAAATACCATTAATAATAAAGTCATGTACAGCGGTTTTATTTCATGTTTTTCTGACTGGAAATTAGTTAAGAGAAGCCTGAACTTGATCCGGATTGGATCAGGCTATACTTAATTAAATGCTTTGGATCAATTCTTGTTCAGGAACTGACCCAGAAATATTTACTATTGCAGTGCTCCTCAGGAAGAGACTTCAATAGCCTGATAATTGCTTTAATAATGTTTTGAATATTTCACCTGGATCCGCACTCTTATTAACACCTTAATGCAGAATGAGTTTTTTTTTGCCGATCCAATCCTGATCATAATTGTATGAAGTCGATATTATTGCGATATATTTGATTTTACTTGATCGGGGACACATCAGGATACCGCAATGGATGTTAATAGAGTTCGAAATAAAAGACTTCAAAAAACTGAATATTTTGATCTTCTTCAAAAGTTCATAATATTTTGTTTAGATAATTTTGATTTTCTTTTATGTTAAAACTAAACGTAGAAGATAAATCCTTTTTCTAGAATGTAAGACTTAAGACCAAATAAAGTCAAATGATAAGTTTATCCTACAATTAATAAAATATTATTGAACTTACAAAAAAGAAAATATAATAAAAAAAACTCTTACTTTATAAATTTACATCAGCCTGTGACAATTTTCAATGCTCTTTAGCAGCCCAGTAATTGTTTTACTTATTGCAGAGCATCAAGAGTCATTATTTTAATTTACAGAATTTAGTTCAAGAGGCTTAAAAAAGAATTACCAATTTTTCAGTGGAACCATTTAAATGATGTTAATTTTTTATATGGACTGAAATCATGAATCATAATTAAACAACTCGATTGGATGTTAAGTTTTTTTTTTTTGCCTTATTTCTTAAATGTTTTTTTACATTTTTTAGCAGTTAAGGTAAACCTTCACAAACAAAATCCATCTGATTTTCAGATCATAGTAATTTTAATTTATATGAATCGCAAACAATAAATATATTTACTGCAATTTTAGTTATTATAATTCCCTGAAAAGTTAAGCATTAAATACTTAAAATGTGTATTTTATGTAGTCTGAGTATTATGCTACTTCCAACTGATTAATTATATTTATACTCCCTAAAATATATTCTAAAATTACTCGAAACTTTCGTATATATGTGTAGATTATTTTATTGATTTTTGAAAACGTTTTATAAAATTATACTTTATTTGAATTTTAGTGCATTAGAAATTTAATAAAAAAAATATTTCAGTACTAAAACAGCTCAAATTTCAACAATGTTTATAAAGTAAACCAATTAAACAATAATTAAATTCTTAAAATATACATAAATTTTTAAGAACATATCAAGCTTGCAGAAATGTGAAAAAGACATTAACTTTAATAACATTAAATAAATTTCTTGTACAAAAATATTAATTCTGTAAACTGTTTGATAGTGAAACAAAATTTTATACCAGACAATGTCTAGAGTATAAAATTTTATCTTTAATGTTCTTAAATATAACCAAGGCTCGCTGAACTTCTATTAAATTACGTTAGATTATGTTGATATGTCAGTAAAGTGTTTAGCTTATCTTGATGGGTTTATTACCATCGGTATTAGAACCGAGCAAAAGAGTTACCCCAGAGATATAGGCTTATATTATTGCAAATGGCCTGAGGGTAGGACTCTAAAGCGCGTATTATATCTTTTCTTGTGCCCTATCACATTTTTGAATCCCTGTCGGAAGAAAGATATCCTAAGTATGTACATACATATATAGTATAGTGAAAATGACTCATTATGGGCAGATAAGCTTCAGATTACCATTGGGCGTTTAATATCTGAAAAGATTTCAACGCACCAAATGATATGTTCTTTTTATATTATAAGTCTCGTTTTAAGCTGCAAAGGATGTCATTTTAAACTTAGTCAAATATTTATTTTTTAGCTATATAAAGAGATTCGACTACTAGGAATATTTATGATTGCACAATTGAATCCCTTTCTAAATTGGAAGGATTTGCCACTAAATACTGAGCCAAAATAATAAATTGAATATCAGTTTAAAAGTTTTATATAGAATTAAATTTTATATTAATAATAAAAGACTAAATTCTTTTTGGAAAGTGACAAGTATCGAAAAACTATTCTATCATCATTAAATCAATTCTTACTTGTATTTTATGAACTAAATATAAAAGGTAAATAGACAAACAAGTGAATATTCTTAGAGTACTTTAGTAAACTTTGGTTTTATATAGACACATCTCTGAAAATCTGCCAAAGGATATTCTATTAGAATGTCGTCCAAAACTTTTGGGTATAGTTTGTTTTGGCAAACAAATTTATTTTCTATGGAAATATTTGTCTATTTTCTTGTCACCCTTATGAAACTACTTTATTTGTCCGATTAAGGTAAGCAATAATATATTTAATACGAAGCTTTGAAAAGATAGGTATTTCATATTGAAAACCTGTCAAAAGCTTACAACAACCTTTTCAATGTCAGTGTAAGATTATATTATGCCTTACTTACCTACGAACTTTAAATAGAAGTAAATAAAATAGGGTATATGCATGTATTTTTGATTTTTTTTAAAACATTCTTTACATCGTCATAATATAGTAAAAAAATATAAAAAGTGTTAAAAATCTTTCGAAGCAATTTTTAAAAAATATTTAAAATTGAATTCTTGTTATTTAAACACTGCCATCCTCACTCAAGTCAAAATGACATCACATGCAATGAAATAGAACAAATGAATGCTCTACGACATGTCATATGATGTCACAGCAATTGTGGGGCGTTTTGTGATATCGAATTTGTAGCATGCCATTTGCACATTTTATTTTATTTTTCACTTAATAAATAAAGAGTTAAATAAAAAAATAAAGGTACAGATAGAATCTCAGCTAGATATAGATTCCAAAAAAAAATGTATAAAGAAAATTTCAGCAACACGCATATTCCTTATTCTTCGTGTTTTACTAAAAAGCTTGTTTTATTTTTTCTTAGGATAAATATTTTAAAGAAGTCTTGTATTATTTAGTCCTTGTACTATTTAGGGCAAAGTGTCCAACAAAGTGAAAAAACTTTTGGTATAATAAAAGATATTTGAAAAAAAAAAACAAATCATGGGTTAATTTTCAAGTACAATTTTTTGATTTTTTTAAGACTAATAGGTCTGACTTTTTACTAAATCAGTCTCGCTGTTACAGTTTATAGTTGAAGTTTACATTTTCAGCATGTATCTAGGAGGGAAAGCCAATTGTACTATGAAAAGGAAAATATAATTGTCAGCTCTGTGAAAAAAAAACCATTCTTAAAATTAGTATTAAAAATATACCAAAAAGATTTATTACTCAATTATAAAATCCGTCCCTAAAGTTAGTTCTAATTATAAAATAATTTTCTTATCGTGCCGCACCTAGAACAAACCCTCTAACTATTTTAACGGTATAGAGAAAGGGGTCAATCGAATTGTTTATGACACACACACACACACAATTTACCCATTCATAAACTTGAAATGTTGCCCAACCTATTAAATTAAATGATGTTCTTTTCATATAGTTTAAGGTTCGTGTAAAATAGAAATAATTCAGAATGAATGGACTGTACTCAGCAATATATTAAGCTCTAATAAGGCTAGTTTTTAGATGCTTTCTTCATTTAGTACAAGCCTTCAATACTCCTGTTATATTAAGCTTTTATGTAGCCAGCATTATCTCAAGGATATACAATAAGAGTAGTTTTTCTTCCGTTATTGTAAATTACCTGTATGGCAATAACACAAAGTATATTTTTTTCTCTATCCAAATTCGATGACATCAAACTTTGAGACTATGATTCCCTACAAGCCAGTCACCCTTTATATATACAATACCATATTACCAAAAACAAAAGAAAATCATCCCTAATGACGTAACGAATGACAAACAAAATAATAAAAAGGTTTTTTTCGAAAATTGAACTTCAGCACTTTTCCTTTTTTATGTACTAAATTTTATTAAAATTCGCTACGTACCTGCTTTAGTGCCACTTATGAAGGAGTTCTTATAACTATATCCAAATTGAAGTTTCTAATAAGTAGTAAATTGGGGTTAGTTCTGAATTTTAAAATATATTTATCTGAAGTAACGAAAGGTTCTTTTTGTTTTTTTTTTTGCTTTTTAACTATTATGAACTTAATTATAGATAAAATTGGTTGCCCTGTTGCTAAATTGTGTTACTTTAGTTGTAGAATTTTAGATATCTATGTAAATTTCAATTTTTATTAAACTTTAATGTTATTTACCAAAAAAGTCTTTTCCCTGGTAGAAAATTTTTAAAACAAACTTACTTAAATGGACAACACGAAAAAAAATTAAAAAAAGATGATTATTTTTGAAAAACTCGGAAATTTGTTCACCTGCCTTCAAAATATTATAGAACTGTCTATGATAAAAGGTTACAGAGTTCTCTAATTAAAAAAATGATCTCTAAGTTGGCTAAAAATACCGATTCACTTTTAATTGCACCAGTATATCGTTTACTTTGATATTAAACAAAGTAAAAATAATTTACACTTGAAGAAAAATTGTATGTGTTCTATACTTATTCAAAAGTAAGACCTTTATTTCATGAAGTTATTAAATTATTTGCTTTTTTTGACTGAAATAAAATAATATTCAAAAAATGTTTGAATCTTTTGTTTTTAAATGGGACTAAAGAAAATGTGAAAACATTTTCTTTAATTCCATGCTCAGTTGTCGAACAAATAGCAATTAGCAATTTAAATATAGGTAATTAAAACAACAACTTAATATTTTTTCCATCCTGCTAAACTATAGGAAAAATTTTTTCATTTTTAATTTACTTCAAAAAGGTTAGCCTTGAACAAGTAATTAAGTGCACATTTAATTGTTTTCTATAAATTTGATTGAGTTTGTTTCTGTTAACGATTTCTTTTGTAATCTAAGATTGAAAAATAATTAGATTAGTAATATTGCTTGATTTTGACATTTTAATATTCTAAATATAAGAAAAGAAGTAATTAATTTAATAATTTGAGTCTAGTTCAGCTCAAGTCGTAAACTAACTTCCTTGAAGTTTTGAAGTAAATGTAAAACGATTGAAAAACTACAACTGTGTTTTTTTTGTTTAGTATAAATGGGATACCATTGTATGGAAATCTAATTTTTTTTATTGGTGTTTTGCCTATTTATCGAAGCCTCCGGAAAAGAAGTCCTCCTTTTTTGTACTCTTTTAATGCCAAAGATGCTTGAAGTCGATCCAAGCAGATGACATTCTGAATGTGAAACATCAAAAGAGTAAAGAAACTGAAGTAAACTTTCTCCAACCTGCTCAACAATTTCTTGTGTTTATGTACTTTAACCTTACTACAATGGAGCATCAAAAGTTTTTCTGTTGGTCGGAAATAGCTATTAGTTAATATTTAAATTCTAACTTTCAAGCAATAAAAATCTTCATCTTTTGCCACGGATCGTTACAGCATAAAAGTAATAATAAACGTATAAATCAACAAAATATTTAAATTTTGCACTGCGTGAGTTTCTAGAATAGTTGTTCTCATAAATTTATTGGTCAATTTTTTACAGCTTAACAGCCAAAAACTTTTTGAAAGAAATTATAAATAGATTATAGCATTAAGAACAATTTAAAAATGTGGTTTCTAAAACCTGTTTTCTACAAACGAGTGGTCTTTTTTTGACTTATAACAAATATACACGCATTCGCATATCTGCAATTAGTTTAATAGGGGAAAAATGCCGTTTTTGCTTGTTTGACTTTTGTAGCCTGTTTTCAGAAAACAACAACGGGCTAACATGATTTAGCTCCATTAATTGCGTTCTGAATTTTTACATTGGATAAAAATATCCAAGAAGTACTTTTTCTCAAGATATGACGTCAAACTTGAATTTCATATGCCAAATAATGTGAAAAATACTTTGGGATTGACTGCTGAAATTTGTAATTAAAAGTCATAAAGTGCTTGGATATTAGTCCAGAGTCATTTAATTGTTCTAAAATTTTTTTTCAATAATAGAATGAACATTTCATAAAATTAATAAACTAAAAAGAGAAAAATAATTTTTTCTACCGTGTTTTAATGCTTTTTGCTCGTTCATTTTTAAATTAAGATTACGAAAAACAAAATTGTTGCAAAATTGTTAATTATTTTTAATTTGTACAAATTCAACCTGAAAAAATACGTCCAGCCGCAGGTACCGCATAAGCAACTTCTCTTGAGAAAAAAATTTTTTTTAATGTTCCGATACCTCTAATATCAAACGAAATTTCAAAATTCATTTGAAATTTGGAATATTCCTGAATTTTTATTGAAACTTCCGCATTTCGCTACCTAGAGGACGGGATCATAAAACTCTTACTGGATAATTACGGTTGAATGTGTATCTATTTCCTTTTCTGCAGTTGAATCGAAATCAACACGCTCGAAAACCACCGTTTGCCACCGTTTTATTCATAAAAAACGAACCACTGAACCGACTTCGCTCAAACTCCTTCCAGATCTAAGTCATGATGTGGCCTATCGATTGATATATTAAAAATGTAATTTGGTCCAGTAGTTTTCGAGAAAACGAATCTCATAAAAAAGCTTACATACATAAATACATACATACATACATACACACACACACACGCACACACGGACAGACACCACTCTAAAAATAATTGCAAATGATTCTCCAGATGTTGAAATGTAAAGAAAACACTAAATTATTAATTTCGATTTTCGGATCTAACATAGTAACTTCCCAAGAAAAGTTAAAAGTCTGCTATAAGGCCCACCACGTGTATATCGTACTGTTATCTTTAGCGATAAAAGTCTCTAAAATCTAACCAAACGAGTCGAATAGAAAAATATATTTTTACAAAAAAATTTTTCATACATAAATAAAATCTTTCTTTTTTTGCAGGTTGACACTGGTATTCTAAAATGTCCTGATCAAAGATTTTCCAGTATAAATTAATTATAAAGCACAGTGATGGCATGCCGCGTGCTGCCTACACAACCAAATGAGGAAACATCGTGTAAAATGCAATGGACTACAGCATTAAATTAACCTTTGCATTTTCAAAAATCTCAGTGTTTATTTTGATTTTTTTATACTTCCTAGAAGGTATTATGAGTGAATGTCCTCATGTATGTGAATGTAAATGGAAGAGTGGAAAAGAATCCGTTCTGTGCCTTAATGCAAATTTGTCAATTATACCCGAACGTTTGGATGCAGGAACACAAATACTTGATTTGACTGGAAATGAAATATTTAGTATCGAGCACGATGTCTTTGCTAATGCTAATCTCTTAAATCTTCAAAAGATTTTTCTGTCAAAGTGTCGAATTAAAAATATTGAGCGATACGCATTTCGTAACTTAAAGAATTTAGTTGAATTGGATCTAAGTTACAATCTACTAACAATTATTCCTTCACATGCATTTGAGTTTACTCCAGAAATACGTGAACTAAAGTTGAATGGAAATCCAATTCAGAAATTTACAAATCAAGCTTTTTTACATACGCCGCATTTAGTTCGCCTAGAAATGTCAGACTGTAAAATCAATTTGGTTGAAGAAAAAGCATTTTCTGGTCTAGAGTCGTCTTTGGAATGGCTAAAATTAGATGGAAATAAATTATTTGAAATCAATCCTCTAACATTTACAATACTTCGAAATCTTAATGGTCTAGAACTAGCAAGAAATCCATGGAACTGTTCATGTAGTCTCCGGCCGTTACGTATATGGATGTTAAAAGAAAATATACCTTATGGTATTCCGCCTGTTTGTAAATACCCTGTTCGCCTATTTGGAAAATCATGGGAAAAAATTGATATTGATGAGTTTGCTTGTGCTCCATTAATATTTGCCCCAGAAGCCAAAGCTTATGGAATCGAAGGTAATAATATTACAATAACTTGTAAAGTTGAAGGTATCCCAGAACCAAATGTACAATGGATTGTACGAAATAGGATTATAGCAAATCTATCTAGCCAAATTAATTTACCATCGATGCAAGGCCGTAAGCTTTATATGACTAGTCTTATTAGGAACTGTAGCAATTTAACTATAATTACAATTGATATACAAGACGCAGGCGTGTATACTTGCTCTGCAGAAAACAAAGCTGGTATCGCGGAAGCTAGCGTTACATTAGCAGTATCCCGAAAACCTCAGGATGCTTCACTTGGAGTTAAAGCTATGCTTTTTTGTGTACTCATAGCTGTACTTTTTGTAATTATATCATCCATGTCAGCTATTTGCTTCTGTTCTTTAAGGAAAAAACATAAAATTGGTAGATGGAGTGCACCTACGCGTAGTGATAGCTATGAGAAAATTGAAATGAGCCGAAAGCCAGAAGTACATTCTTTTCTTGGTGAAAATAATGGTTATCTCAGACAACATAATATGAATGAAGCTACAGTCATTTCTTCGATAAAAAAAAATGGTAACTATCGAAATATTCCTACTGATGAAGATGTGACAAACTATGAAGACAGAAATAATGTATCAGGTTGCCCTGAGTACAATATTCAGAGTTACAAGAATAATATTCCCAGGAAAGAATTTAATTGCACCAAGGATAATGGATTGATAGGAGCAAATCGTGGAGATACTGATCTTCATATACCACGATTAGTTGATATAAGGTAGACCTTAACTAGATCTTCTTTTAACTAGATTCTTAATTTTTGTTTTATTTTATTACAGCTCAAATGTCAATTCAGGATCTAGTTCTATTTCTAGTCAAGTGGATGCATTTTGTAGATTAAACAAAAATGTAGAACTTATTAACCAATCAAAGCCTACCCTTAATTTTAATTTAACCAACAAGCAACCGCAAGAGCTCTCTGTGACTGATCATCCCTTTACTAATGCTGACTTTTCTAATATATTTAGCTCATTTAAAACAAAGGACTTAGAAACAAATTCAATTGATACACATTTTCCTGACTTATTAGATGTATCTCTAATGGAAAGTATTTGTGAAACTAGCTCCAATAATCTCTGTACAATTCCACGAAAATCAAAATATCAGAAAAAGTCTTTCAATCGTTCTTCTGATAGCCAATCACCTCTATTATCCGACTGCTTTAGTAGCTATGACAATAATACTTTAGTTGAAAATATATCTTTAGACACGATTAACCGAAGATCATCAACTGATTTATATACTAATTATCTACCTAAGCAATTGATTGGTAATACTGATGGAGGAAAAAAATCTTCAAGCTTTATCAGCCTTATATCATCTGGAAATAATATGCAACACCGAAATCCTAGCTTACCTTCTTCACCAGTTAAAGAAGCACAAAATGCTTTTAGTCCGACTGCAACACCTCTATTAGATTTTAAATCATTAACCAAACGAAATCTTATTGTTCCAACGTCATTTACAACCATAAATGATTATGATTATCATGCAGCTCAGCTAGAACGTTTTTTAGAAGAATATCGTAATTTACAAGAACAATTATGTCGTATGAAAGAAACATGTGACTCAATACGAAAAAAAGAAGAACCAAATGATACTGCAATATCAAAGACTGGCAAAATTAATGAATCTTTTGTGTTTAATGGCTGTTTAAATGGAAAAAATGTGTTCAAAGAAACATCAATTACTAGACCAGAGAGAAATATTAAAAAACTTTTGCCTGGACAACCACCAGAACCTCCACCTTACTGGCTGCATAAAAGTACAGTTTTGAAACGAAATCATAATCAGCAGTCTGAATTTTTTCAGAGCTAACTGAGCTAATGTCGATGAATGCAAATATCATATATGCGGTCTACATGGTTGTTAAATTAAAACCAATGAGTTGTGATACTTTTGCATATATACCAAAAATTATTTATCATAAATCTGTTCATATCTTTAGAACTTAACTTAGGATTAAGAATAATTTTATATTTTAGTGGAGTCAATAAAGCATTTAACCTCGAACTTCTAAAGAACAGCTCCGATTTTGATGATTTTTTTTTTCAAAAATTACTATTTTTATATTATTTGAAATCAGAAACATTTTGGAACGGAGATGGAATTACCCAAAAATGTATGATTAAATGCTTAAGATAGAAAGTAGATGAAATTTCATCAGCAAAAGACACAAAAAGTAGGGGTCTAACTTTTTTCGTAATCGAGTTAGAGCTTCTTGAATTTTGCAGGCGTCGCTTTTGCTCCCACGCACTCGCTCACTTATAACTTTTGAATCTATGCGATGATGAGTATAAAAAAAATATTTTTTTATAGCTTGCAATATTAAAATAGCAAAAATTGAAAAATAATAACAAATTGAGGAAAAATAAATTTTTAAGCCGAAAAATGTTGGGAAAAATTCCGGGCATTTTTTAAGGTTTTTGTTTTTGTTCTTAAAAAAGACCCATCATAATTTAATGTTGTTTTTTATTTTAGTAAACTTTAAGTGCTTTCCCATGAAAAAATGGTACATTGTAATAGCGTAACTCTTTTCCATAGTGTAATAAAAATTTAGCAAAGTCAGCCTTTCCGATAATTTGATAAGAATTTCCTACGTAACTGTCTTTAAGGCCTTATCAATAATTTCACACCGACGTAAAATAACTGTTTTTGAATACAAGCTGAAGATATTTAAGTTTTGAAGTATATTTGCGTATCGTAGGCTTCAGCTTCTTCAGGTGGTAGGTTATCGTGGTTATCGTAATCACTTCCACTGCAAACAATACAAGCAGGCGAGCAATAAAGGCCACTCCTTCTGCAGCCCAGCCACAGATTGAAGGACCTTGAATTTCTTTACCATCAGGTACCTGAATAAAAGGTCAATTTCTATTGTGCGTATACTTCCAACATCAAATTTTTATGATGTAAATATTTAATTATTACTAAAAACTTCATTTTAATAATCATTTTTATACTAAAATTCATAAATTTAGAATTTTTTTGGAAAAAATAGAGACAAAGCTAAATTATTGGTATTCTACTTTAGACACTCGAATTTTTAGTGTTTCTTCGGACCCCATAAAGAAAAACCATTAAATAATTTTACCAAAAATTTGCTCGTTATTTATTCATATTGAAGAGTATAAAATAACAATAAAATATAAAAAAAAATTAATATTAGATAAATTGCAGGCTGGTAAAATGGGGACTCGTGTTCTGGTGTGCGCGATTCCAGTTTCCAGCAATATTTTCTTTAATTCTTCAAGAAGAAAGGTGTGGTTATAAGAATACGGAGTTTTTTAGAAAAAATTTTTCTTTCACAAAATGTCGGCAGTTTAAAACCAAAGTTACATTTTTTGCCTTTTTTCGCCTTTCGGAATTTCTACAAACAAACAAACAAAAATTTACTAAAAAACTCTTCGTAGTCTCCTGTATATAAAGAACCTCTGTGCCAAATTTCAAGTGAATCGCCTAGATAAAACTTGAGATATCATGAACACCGTTTCGCAAAAAGTAGTCTCGAGAAAAACGCGTTTAAAATCTTAAAGACTGAACTAACTAAGCACTAAATGCGTCACAAAATGAACTGTAACTCCGAAAGTTATTTGAATTTCTAAAAATCCTCTTGGGAACATTTTGTTAAAGGGTTAAGCTATGAAAATATGCTAAAAAAAAGCCGATTTTTAGGAATCCCTAATTAACTAATACTAGAATACCCCCTTAACAATATAAATAATTCCGTCCCCGCTCCAAAGTGTTTCTGATTTCAAATAAAATAAAAATAGTAATTTTAAAAGAAAAAAAACATCAAAATCAGAGCTGTTGTTTAGAAGTTCAAAGTTTTGCCTCTTTTTTATCTTCATTGACTCCACTATTTATATAGAACCACTATATATGCATGCTATGTACATTTCAAATAAAAATATCTTAGATTTTCTTTTGTAGAAAACATATGAGCCATGGAATTAACGAAACTTTAAACAATTAAAACAAATTTACTGAATAAATTACAAAAGATTTAAATTTTTATTTGTTTTGTTAAATAAATTTAAAACTGAGTTTACAAAAAATGAACTTTTCAATTTTTCCAAATACCAAACTACTCCCATTACAAATAAAATTTAATTTTAAACCGAATAATCAATGGGTATTATACGAGTATAATCCTGCAAGATTTCAATTTATTAGACAAAAGAAAAGGAGCTTACTGCATTTTTTTGATAAAAGAAAAATATAATTTAAAGCTCAAGGAAGAAAAAATTTAATTTCTAAAAAAATAAAATTTCAAAAATATGTGGTATAGCTTTTATTTTGTTACTCACTTTTTTAACTACTTTAATAAATTGTTTTATTTAAAATTTTTTTTAAATACACTTTTTAGTTACATTAATAACTATTTATTCAAAAGTTAATTTATACTTTTCTTAATGAACAAAATTCTGTTAAAAAAAAAAGGGCTGAATGAATTTGTTTTTATATGTTTTGAAAAACTATCTGAACTGCTTAATTATGTATATGCCAAATAAGTAAAAATTTCTACATCTACCTGACATACATATAACTTAAAATAAAACAATTGCTACGATTTTGCTTAAAAAAACTAACAGTTCATTTTTCTTATAGAAAATAAATACTAAAGAAAGGATAAATCTATGTCACCCTAAATATGTTGCAAACAAAGAAATATGAACACTTTTACAAATCAACTTCACCAATATTTCAAAAAAATTATTCAATAGGAATTTGATATTATTGGATTGAATTCCAGTCTCTTTATTGAAATGAAATATTGGTTGGAATCAAAAAAACTACAAGACTGTTGCTCCCACAAAATTGTGAAAAATTTGTTTAACTTTAATAATGTTCCATTTAATGCCTTTGGCTGGTTAATATTTAACAAGATAATATTTTGTAGGATAATTTTCATTGACCATACGTACATTGGCATCCCTAAAAGTGAATCTTAAAATTATGTTCTAAAGTTAATCATTTTTGGTGCTTCTATAATATTGCCGACATATTTTTATGTGATTGCTCAACTCAAAATTTAGTTTGGCCTCAAGAATAGCTTAGACCTATTCTACGCAGGCCAACTCACTGCAGAAAACTCACAGTGAAACCGGTTATTTTCATACAAAACTCACAGAATCGCTGTGAGTTTCTGCTGTGAGTTGGCCTGTGTAGAATGGGTCTTATTAGTCAATCATTATGTTCTTCAGTTCTTTTCAATTATTATTTTGAAATCCGTTCAATTTAACTACCAAACTCATTAGAGCTACTTTTGAAAATATTCCCAAAACCACCAAACTGTCAAAATAGGAAAATATAATATTCCTCTAATTTTAGCCCTCTGAAATATTTTTAAAAGCATTTTTTTATTTCTAAATTATTTTATTAGTACTCTCTTAACTTAATATTCTTGAAAATTTCCTTAGAAATTAATTTAGTGGGTTAAAAAAAGTTTTGGCTTTATGACGGATAGTCTCAACACTTTAACTTAATATTTGAACTGATGGAAAATAAATTTTTGTCTTATTCACTATGCAGGAAAATTTTTAAGATTTTGAAAGTCATTAACAACATCAAAAATGATTATAGCAAATAGCAAAACTATACAAGTATATAAAATAAAATCCAATAAAAATATCAAAGTAATCAATTAACATTAGTTTTTCTTTTAGAAAGTTACATGGATCTTCCTGAAAAACTATTTAATAAAATTTTTTAATAACTTGCATTACGCAATCTAACTGGGAAAATGAATAAGTAGACAGTACCAACAATTTTATTATGAAAAGTTAGATGAAAATCCTCCATAACATTTGTGGGATGAGACAACTACTTATTAAAACTTGAATCATAGTGATACAGATTCTACCTTATATAAGTTGTTTATCAACGGATGACAAAAATAAAGATTGTTTAAATGAAAATTAATGCAAAACTAATTTAATCATTGGCAATTAAGATATCCAACATAATTGGCTCAAGCAAAAGTTTCAGCATTTAGAATATTTTCATATTAGAAGATTCCTGCATAATTTTAGCACAAATTTCCGTAATTTAATACACTAACAAAAATATTCTGAGAAGAATTCTAATCACCATGGATGCACATCTATTGCAAGCTGTAATCCATTGCAAAAAATTTCTCCTAGCTAAGTTTCAGTTGTATATGTATATGTTAATCATACAAATTACGAGTAAACATGTTGATTTCTAGCTGAATGCAAATTAAAATCCATTCAAAATATCATATCGGACATTTTATAAAGGAAGCTAACAAGATCTATCTTTAGTTGGATTTGCATGTGATATGAGTAAAGATTTAAAGGATTTGTTTTGCATTTAAAGAAATTCTCTGAAAAGAATAAATTGAAGGAGACTGATCCCATGACATCTTTGCTATAACTATATACATACATGAAAGTATATATTTATACGTATATCAAAAAGATTTCTTTTGAAATATTTACAAGTTAAAAATATTAAAGTTTCATAAAGCTCAAAAGCTGAAGACACCATGTAATTAAATATATAAGTAAAATTTCCTTCAAAGATGTAGATTATCCATTCGAAATGAATTAAAAGGAAAATACATATAGCATCGTATAATATAACTCCATTTTTAATTGGGTCAAATGTTTTGGAGACACTTTTTAGTAATTTTTAATTTATTTAAAAATTAAAAATATGAATTAAATATGCTTTTATAGTTGTTATTAAAATCAACTAAGAGCGATAAAATAAGCAACTTCGCTTCAATAAAATTACATAACATTTAATAGTTTGAGAAATCTAAAAAGTTAGATACTCTGTTTTAAGGTGTTTTTAGTTGATGAATCACTAAAGCAATAAATGGGCAATCACTTTGCTAATGACATTATAATTTGAGATTCGGATTTCTTTATATACCACTGCGATGCATTTACCATTTTTCGAAAAATAACACAAGGAAGTCTGAAAGTCCTTTAGTTTAGTTTTCTAAGTGAGTGAGTGATGTTTTATGAAAATTATAAATTTTAATTCATAATGTAAGGATTATAATTATGTATGTATTTTTTTAGTTTTATATAAATTATAAACAGAATAATTATGCGGACATGCTTTGATAAATTATTCAATTAATGAATTTCCGGTTTTTATCATATTTGTATACATTCAATACGTCAAGTTGTAATTCTAAGATTTTATAATTTTTCTTATTGTATTTTCTTATTAAATAACAATTAAATAATGTTGTTTCAAAATTCTTATAATTATTGATGTTTAAATTTTCCCACCTCGCGTTTTTCGCGAAATGACATTTTAGAAGCCTGTAACCATCGGCATTCGAGAGCTATTAAAACAAGTAATTAGAAAATTTATACTTACACTTTGTTTTTTTCTTAATTTTTTATACCATTTAAAGGGTAAAAAATTGACAAAATGACAGATTTTCTCCTTAGAAAATGCAGTTTTGAATTCAAATGACCACAAAAAATATAAAGTCTACAAAATCAATTAAACAAAGGCTCTTTGAGGAGAGTAGAAACTAATCTTTTAATTAAATAAATTTAGTTTTCTAATTCCAAATATTTTTAGGTTGAGATAATCACCGTAAGGTGATAATGATAATGAGGTGATCACAGTTAATTGACTTTTTTTAAAAAGACTTGATAAATGCTTTGCCACTGGATTATTTCTAATTATTTCAACACAAAAAGTTTTTGTTGTCAAATGTTGTTGAAGAGATATTCAATAGCTTGCAAAATATTTCAATATATTTACTTCAACCAATATCCTTTATCTCTTAGGGAAACATATTTTATCAATTTTTCCAGAGATATAGCAATAATGTCCAAGCACATTTATAAGGAAGAGAAAATGTTCTCGTTTCCAAATATTCTTTTTAAATTCCAGATTTCTGGAAAACCCTTGGGGTCTCAAAGAAGAAATGAATAAATATTTAACTAAATATTTTAAATCCTTTTAAAAGAAACTTTATTTTTTATGTTACTTATAATATGTTCGGGAGTCAAACCTTAACGCAAATTCGACTTAGTTACAGACAAAGTAATGTAGTGACATAAAAAAAAATTAAATCAAATAAAATCATAGAAAAAAGTGTTTGTTGATTATTATCCTTAAACAAAAATTATATTGAATATAAATTATTTAACACAAAAAATGGCTATAATAATTCCAATCATTACATACGGGCAATATCAGAGGCCATTTCATGAGCATTATTTTTCATCTAATTCTACTCAACGGTTTTGCTGACGTGTTGGAATTATAGCATAAGAAAATTGGGCAGGTGTTTTTATTATTTTATATCAGTAACACTGATAAAACAAGTTGTTCTAATCTTTCTGTCCATTAGCATGGGTATCAGAGGTAAATATGGTATAAATATTTTTCTATAGACACAACAGACTCTTTAATTGCCATTAAAGCACTTAAGGACATTTTCTTTTGAAGTTATTAAGACCAGCACCTGTCAAAGCAACAGTTCATTTATTGATATAAATTTTTAATGTACACTCAGTACGTTTTGTATTTAATTTTTGAAAAATATTCTGTAAAATTTAATAATCTTTAGAAAAAATTCCTAGACAATCTCAAAATTTTAAGAGAAGGAAAGTAGTTTGTTACTCTGAAAAATTGTAGATACAAGTGACGAAAGCACAAGCAATTTTACACATATTATTTTTTTACTTTTAAAATTGAAGCAATCAAATCCAATCTATTTAATCCTTTTTTAGCACAACTAAATCTTAAGCTGTTCTAGTTCTTATTTAACTAAAGTTTGATAATATAAATTTTTTATTGATTGCTGTATAACTATAATAGAAATGCATTTTTTTTTTGTTCTTTTCATGCACTATTAGTCATATTTCTCAGATAAATCATTAAATTTAACGAATCTATAGAAGAAAAAAAAGTTGAGAGCCTTTAAAATTTGAACTTTCTGAAATCACTTGATATGCATACACTGTTCTATGTCATATAAATCTGAGTTTATAGAAATCCAAAAGCATACAATGCGTAAGAGCTAAAGGTTATATTGACCCACTTTTATTTTTATTCCTTTTGTGCTAGCTTTTACATAAACATATTTACGAGAATCCACTAGATTGGAATTTTATTTAAATTCTAGCGGAAAATAAAAACGGAATATTTTTTTTGAGATTTGGGGTGTATTGTATTCATTGTCACATTGAACTACGACCCATCATTAGAGCTTTTCTTTGAAAAAAAAACTATGAAATTTAATCATATAGCGAAGCCCCAGCTTTCCTATAATAGCAATAAAAGTTGAAAAAAAGAGAAAATAAATTTATGTATACCGTTTATTGTACATTGGTTTTTCTGTTTCGCTAGAGAACTAGAATTTCCCAATCTGCGCCTGAAGCAAACTGTTTCCTGTGTCTTTTTAATAGCATCGAATTTAGCTATGGTATTAAATGAAGTGTCGTACTTATCATACAACCTCAAATATATATATATATATATATATATATATATATATATATATAATATAAATATTGTGTTTATGTATTGCTCCCAGCCGAGGAGGAGCAGTAAACCATTATCCAAACAATGTGTCTTGCAAAGGACCAAATCATTTCAAGAAAAACAAAAATAAAGCTCAATTTTATGATCTCTTGCATGCCAACCAAGAGAAGCATTGTATCATTATTGTTGTAAAAACATTTTACTTTCTACTAAATTTCTTTTTTTATTAACTTTGTGTGTATGTAAAAGGGATTCAAAGTTTAGTTTTAAAACTTCTTTAGAACACTTAACAGTTTATCAAAATTATGGATGCAAAAGTGTACGTGTGTATTAAGAAAATGTTTTCTAGCAGCAAGCTTACTATTTTGATTTCATTTTTTTTCTGTAGGTTTTTGTATTCATTTATAATAATCACAATAATCCTAGTGAATGAGAAATGATTAAGATATTACTCTTTAAAAGATGAAATATATGGTACTGATATTTAAATTTTATTGTATAAATATAGCTTATTCCTCATACTTTTATGTTATTCAGGAAATAATTAGAAATAGCTAATATTTGAATGCTTTTGATTATATTTAGTTGGTGCTCTCCTTTTCTAAAATACCACTCAAGTTGCATAAAAAGTTGAAAAGTGTTCATTGAATAAAAAATAACACCAAAAACACAGTAAAGTCGACAGAACAAATTCCATAATTTAAGCAATCATTTACATGTGAAACCAGATTATGGTCTTCTCCTATTCAGAAACATCTGTCATTTTAACTGATAAATAATTTGGTGTTTTGATAAGAGCTTTTAAGCATTTACCTTATGTTTCTGCATTACAATTTATCTCTTAAGTTCCTTATTTACACTACTATATATATCTATAAAGTCGGAGCAAAATGTTGAGATGAATCTATTTCCTTATTGTTATCCAAAAGCTTTATAAACAATACTGTACCTCAGTTAATTTGATATAGAACACATCACGATAAAAACGGATTTATGAGTATTATAGTTTACTTGCTGACCGAAAGCATAAAACTATTTGTCATACTAAAAGAGCAATAATGTCCAAGAGTTGTTCAAGTACACTGATTTTACGGCATATTTTGTACCAGTGTTATAGTCTATGTAAAATTATTAAATACGCTTTGAATTGAACTGCTAAATATCAAATTTTATTACTTAATTTGATGATTCTTAAATAACTTAGGATATTAGTAGTAAAATAGTATTAATTATTTCAAATTTATCGAAGAAGTATTAAAACAATAAAAAGAGTACTTGCGTAGGCAGGCAGCAATGTTTTACATTATCAATTTTTATAAGTGCTTTTTATAAATATTTTGGGATTACACATTCTGTCAAAAAAGTACCGGGAATCGTTAAATAAAACGCAAAATAATTGTTCAATCATCAAAATTTATTTTGTCGCCTTCAAAATAGGCTCCATTTGAAGCAATACACATATATGCCAACGATTAATCCAGTCGTCAAAACACCTTTTAAATGCGTTTGAAGAGGTTGCCTTCAGCTCCTTCAGCGAATTCTCTTTAATGGCCTCTATTGACTCAATTTAAGTTTCGGAAAAAGGAAAAAGTCGCAGGGAGCTAAATCTGGTGAATACGGTGGTTGTTGTATGGTATTTGTAGAGATTTTAGTCAAAAAAGCATTCACAATATGAGCCTTGTAAAAAGGTGCGTTGTCATGATGCAAGAATCACGAGTTGTTTTTCCCCAAATCTGGACGTTTCCTTCGCACATTCTCTCTCATAACTTCCAAATAATATTGTTTATTTACCGTACAACCATTTGGAATGAATTCTGAGTGAACAACACCACGATAATCAAAGAAAATGGGCAGCATGACTTTAACTTTTGACCGACTTTGACGTGGTTTTTTGGGTTTCGGCTCATGAGGATAGCGCCATTCAGCTGCCTGTTGACTGGTTTGCATGTCAAACTCATATACCCACGTTTCATCACCTGTTATGATGCGCTGAATAAACTTTGGGTCCGAATTCACTTGCTCCAGCATGTTTTCAGCTACCTTCTTCCGATGCATTTTTTGAAGAAAATTCAACTCTCTTGAAATGAGTCGAGCAGCCACTCGTCTCATGCCCAATTTATGGTGTAAGACTTTGTGAATTGATTCGTCAGACACACTAAGGTCAGGAGCTAACTCCCTTAAACTCAAATGATGGTTTTCAAGCACCATTTCTTTGACTTTCTCGACGTTTTCATCGATTGAAGATGTTGATGGGCGACCTGATCGGGGCAAATCTTCCACGACTTCTCGGCCCTCAGCAAACGCTTTATACCACTCGTAGGCCCGTGTTTTTGATAAAACACACTCGCCATAAGCTTTTTTTAACATTTTTAAAGATTCCGAGCACGAAATTCCGTTCAAAACACAAAATTTAAGGCATATTCTTTGTTCAATATTTACATCCATATTAAAAAACGCAGAGTACACCTCAAGTTTACTGATATAATTGAATGTCAAAAACAAACCAATTGGCATATCACACTCAGGCTCAACTTAATTATAACAGACAGTTGTGCCAACATTCTAGCAAAAAAAATATTTGGAATATGTGTGACGCACGCTTTTTAAATTAATAAATATCTTATGCAATCGACATTGAGACTGATTTTTATTGTTTCAAATTTAACTTATTTAAAATAGCAAAAGAAATTGATTACTTTTTTATTAAGTGCCCATTAAAGAGGGTTTAACAGAGCACACATTCATCATTTAATGCACAAAAAGTCACAAAAATTTTCTCCAGAAATTTTTCTATCCTTCCAAAATACAAAACAAAAATATAGCATTATTTTGGAGTAGTTTCTACTCTCTGGCAATCAATTAACTTAGTTAATGAAATTACTTCAGTTTCTAGGGCAGTTAAGTTTTGAAAAGAGAATAAAAATTAGAACCATTCAATTTTTTTATCGCAAAATGCAATTCACTAAAGCCAAAAATTAATACCAGTCACTATAACCATTTAAGATAACTCCTATAAAGTAATTACCCATTAAAAGAAATTAGCAAGATTGAAACACAAGCTAAAACCTTTCCTCTAATTTAAATCCAATTAAAAATTCTATCTTGTTTGATATCCTCCAAAAATATATCTCAATTTTAACCGGCGTCATTTTTAATTTAATAAAATTCAACAATTAGTGCTTTAACATATATAATCGAGATTTTCAATTTGCAGCAACAAGATAAATCTAATTCTCTATAGCTTCCTAAAGTACTTGTAGTTGGATACTTGATTCAATAATATAACCCAGGTGCCTGTCTGTCCGAGTCAAATAAATGTCCTCTATACTAACCGATCTAATACATTCATTCAAAGCTAATAAGTTGAGAGTATGTCATCCTGCAAAATTCCTTTTAGAATTTATGTCTGTGAAATATATCTTAACAACGTCATCATATAAATCTGATTTCGATATATTCATGAATTTAATTTTAAATTGGAAACCATTTCAGCTGCCAAATTCTACCAAGACAAAATAATATGTGGACTTTCTTCTTTCTATAGTTACAAACAAAAGAATTGAAAGAGCCAAGGGTAGTATAGTTTCTGGTTGCAATATAGGGTATAATATTGTGGTAGTTTCCTTTTTAATCATTGAAAATACTGATGAGTTTTTGACTCAGTTATCGTATACAAATTTTACCAAAGAAAAAGGTTTGTTTTATTATCTCAAAAATATTCAAATTCAGGTCAAATTTTCTTGTTAAAACCAGATTAACATATATAGTATAGAATTTCTTATTCAGCACTTTCACAGTATTTGGACATAAAAAGTCCGAAATTTGACACAGCTTTTTCCTTTTGTTGAATTTATCACAAAAAAAAAAAAAAAACTTCATTTTGAAAATTTATGTCTATTTATATAAAAGAATGTCTAAAGATTAGATATTTGAGTGACTTAAAACGTTTACATAAGCTTAGGCTTATTTATGTTTACAGAAATTTAAATTTCAAAAATTCTTCTCTATTAAAAATTCCTTTAAAAACAACAAATCAAAAGATAAAGGAAACTTCCACATGAATTATTTATTGATGTTTTTAAATTTCATCAATAGTTTTCATTAGTTGTTTTCTTATTCATTGCAATAATTAAAAGTTCATTAGGGAAAAAAACACACTTTCAAGTATTGCCAACTTAATTGTTGGTAGAATCAATTTGGTTGCGAATAATAAATGCTCTTTCATTAATATAATATTCAATACAATGTGAAAAAATAACTTTGCAGACCTACTATACATATCAAAATACTATATCATTTTGATCCTTTTAGTTGCTTTCCTTTGTTGTAAAATATAGCACAAAAAGCATAAAAAATATGAATGAAAAAGAAATTTATCACTTTACTCTAGAAAAATTGGCAGTCCACTGACAACAGGCAACAATAAGGACAGTCAATTAAAGTAATCAAATAATAAACAGTCTACAGGTGCTGCTTCCGATTTTGATATGCACTGAGTAGATTATTTTCTGATTATCCTGGAATCATCCAATAGCAAGTTTTCGTGTGCATTTCTGATTCATTCCAGAGATGATAGCAGGAAAAATGGTCTTTGTGCTTCTTTAAAAATTTAAAGCAGCAAACCAAAAGTTACTCCTATCGATTTGATAAAATCGAAAACTTAAAACTAGAGTTATTCCCTTATTCAGCATATTTTTTTAAAATCCTGCCTTCAATGACAAGTTAAAGGCTATTTTAAAGAGATTCAGACCGTTTAGATAAGAAAACACATCACCAAAAGCTGATAGTATTTAAAATTTCATCAAAGTTGCTGACATCTATCTCTTGCTCTTCTGTTTCTTATATTGCAAAAATAATAACTATAGGATTTATGACAAGCAATGTGAGAATGATGAAAGACTTACAGTTCAATTGGTCAAAATTGTGCTTATCTTGAATTTGTAAAAAGCCTTCGCTTTAACAAAGGTAAAAGATTCAAAACATGACTCAGTTGAAAATTTGTAGTTTAAGTCTTAGGATGATAGGGTAGCTCCGGTTAAATCTTATTAAAAGTTTTCTGGACCTCAATTTTGCCAGCAAGCTTTTTGCTGCCGAAGAGAAGAGGATATGATGTTAGGATACTCAGCTTTCTTAGATATCTTAGCATTTTCTCTTTGATTACCACTAAAACATTATTAGTCAAAGAAGAGTTTTTGATTCCTTTGATCCTACTCCTAAAAAATTGTCAATTTTAAGCCAAGAAATATAGTTTTTGAGGCAGATTTATATTAATTTGATGTTAAAATATGTGCTATGGATATCTAAAATAATGTAAATCTGGGCATTTTTTTCATCTGCTTCAATAAAAACAGACCCCATTCCTTTCATAATATTTTTTAAATAAATATGTAATGTGTGATGTTCTTGTATTGTTATTAACTTTATTACTCCTAAGATCATTAAGTGCTTCGATTTTTTAACCACTTTTAGCCATCAAGTCCCCATCCAATGAGTTAAGAATAATATAAATACTACTTAGTAGCCTTCTTTACAAGAATACCTATTACTAATGAACTCCTACTATGAAGGTAATAAAATTAGTTTATTGATTAGATAATGGAAACAACAGAAAAAATTTAAATTTGTTACCATTAAAAAACAGTTTGAAAAAATGATACCCTAGTCCACATATTTTTTCTCAAAAATTGGAACTAACAAATGGCATACATCTGGATATATCACACAATTTAAAAACAACAAAGATTCATATGTAAAGGAAATTGCTTTTGACAAACATTTATTTTATTTTATTTATTAAATTAATTTCGGAACTAAAACTATTTCAACCGCACAGTTATTAAAAATTCTCTTCTAGAAAATATTTCCCTACTTCATCTTTCATTTATTAAAAGTCAATAAAATTTACAAATAACTTCAAACAAATATACCTATTATAACATAAATTTAACAAATTGCTGCCTTCCTTAACTTAAATAATCAAAAAAAAATTCTTAATTTTACAGTTTCTAAAAAAGTAAACATTTATAATTTAAAATTACCAAAATAAAAAGAAAAATACTTCAGTAGCCATAACAATCTACATGAAAGCTGAAAATAAAGTCTACTTTATGCTCACATTGCTGGGAGAAAACTATAAGTAAAACAACAAAACTTGACCATATCCTGCATCTTAAATATTTATTCAAGTTAGTTTTAAATCATATGAAACGTTAGAATTGTTTCGTTGTTTTTATTTTTCTTCATGTGCCCTCCCTTTAGTATTTTATTTTTAAAAGGACTAAATACCAAAACAGTCATGTCTCTTAGCTTAGTATATGGTTAGCTCTATAGCTATTTTATAAGGTTATAGGAAACATTATTAAGACCAGCTAGAGAACAATAAATAGTAGGCCAAGTACTCTCAAGTACAGAAGCATTTGTTTAAGTATAAATAATGAAGTAAATTTCTGTCGACACAAATATCAAGGACAAAGCTGATCATTATGGCTTTTATAGACCTAAATTGTCTATGACACAAATCGTTTCCTGCTTTTTCAACTTTATAAATCTCAAGAATAGGTATTTATGAAAAAACAAAAATTAAAATAAACATCAATTAACTCGCTGCTTTGCTAAGTCAATAATAAAAAATGTTTGTGAGACAATTTGAAATCTTATTCTACGTGTGTTTAACTTCTTCATAGTTTTCATTTCCTTTTAATAATTTTATTAAAACCCACTATGGAATCCGATATGAAAAAACGTTCCAAAATTTAGATAACAAAAGCAAAAAAAACCTAATTTTATATTTTATTGATTTAAGGATTTATAATTTCTATTAGATATTAAAAATATCCCGTTTATAGTAATAATCTAAAAAATTTAGGTGTTAAACATGTCAAACTAATAAATACTAAAAGACATTGTATCAGAACTAATTTGAGGTTTTTTTTTATCAAATGACATATGATCCAATAGTATGAAGTCTCTGAAAATGGCTTGTAATCCCTTCCATATGGACCGTGGGTTTATTTTTGGCTTAAAAGTAGCTTACAATTTAAGCTTGCCCTCCATAAAATCAGCCAAGTATTGTATTTATATGTAAGCATCGTGACACAATAGTTTTCATTCAATCAATATAAGCCAAGAATCATCGAACAAAAATAGTAATGTACGTGTATTTGTGTAGATTCAGATGAAGCATAAAATAAGAGCATTATTAAAATACATTGCGTAATCTTATGAAGAAAGTCTTAAACGATACAATATTATCAGGAGCTTTTTAAGCAATAATAGCCAAATCCAACGATGATAATTAAAAAAATCTGTAAAGATTTAACAGAGCCAGGAGTCTTTTGGTAAACACAATCAACCCAAGGCATTATTGAAAGCTTTTCATGTCAAATGGAGGTAATACAATTAAGTTTATTTACACAAATTTTGATTACAAAGAAATAGCACACTAATAGCTACAAATATTTTCTGTTTCATAATTATAAAAAGTATAAATGAACCTCCAATAACACTTACAATTAAACATATAAAGATAAATCCAATTCTGGATCTAAAACTAATCATCCGAATTTTTTAAGCAAAATCTTGTCCACTTTTATTTATTTTTTCATTTTTTCCAGTTATTGTAAAAACACTCTATCAAATCAATCAACTAAGTTAGTATAAATTCACTTCTAATCTAATTGTGTTGAAAACATTGACTAACCTTCGTCCAATTAAAGTACACTTTGAAAGGTTGTGATTTTCTTTCCTGGAATTCAATCATACAGATTTCTTTTCGAATTACTTACCGACCCAAGGGATAAATTTCAAACATGAAAATTATCTGAGTGTGACTGAAAGATAATTTTGCTGATTATTTCCTTTTCTTTATAGCCTTTGATTTTACTTGAAAAAAGGATTTTTCTTTTTCACTTTTTCACATTAACTCTTCTCAGTTTGGTAAAAACTAGGTTTCAGTTAAAAAAAACATACCACAAAAACTAAGATATCGATTTGTAGTCTCCTTTTGAAATTTGGTACTTATGATCTCTTAAAGCAATTATACGACGTTGAAAGTTTTGTTTTTCAATTTCAATGCTATAATTTAGTGCCAAAAACTGGGTTTGATGTCATCAGAATTAGGGACTGAATTCAACATAAAATTATACATTTATATAGAAACAAAGAAATCAGAAAAAAAAGTTAATTCGCCAATAAGTATGTCACTAATTGATAGTATGCAGATGAATTGAAAATTAAATCCTAAGGCCTAAGAGTTGGATTACATAAACATTTAATTGTTTTTCAAACAGAAACTTTTGTAATCAAATATTCTGCATTTTAATGTATCCGAGAGCCTCTGCTTACACTGTTCGTCATCCTTAAGCTATTTTTAAAGCCTCAGCACCAGAAATTTTTCTTTTTAAGTTCCATAAAGTTGGTAAAGTTGCTTTATGATTGAAGTAAGTAACAATTTTCTAACTTTTTGACCAATAATGCAAAAAAAAACAGCAAAAAAGCAGCCAAATGAATAAATATATTATTTTCAAGCGGCTAAATTTTATATCTAACTGCCCTGCTAACAAGGCAAATAAATTAAACCAAATTTGAAGCAACAAGAATGCAGTCACCTTTTGTACACATTCCAATGAAAAAAATCACCATAATCACTGTTGTATTATGGTACGAGCTATGACGTTTAAGGCTACGGTCCATGTGGTAGCGAATTCCTGCGACTAGCGAATTTTCCCATACCGATGGGATTGATCGACATTTATCGCAGGTTGTCAAAGTAATTTATATCGTTTTTTTTCATGCGTCTACAAATATATATTTTTTATGAAAAATATGAATTAAGGTTTTTCCCAATTTTTAAATGAAAAGTTTACTATACAAAGGAGTATCTTTAATTATAAGTAAAATATTGAATATAATATGCTAATTTACTTATTAGATAATAATCATATATTACTTATTTTTATTATTTGTTTGAATTTTGTATATACTTAAGCTTATTATCATTAGCAAGAATTCTGCATTTAAATATAATTATGTTATAAAATTTAAAATAAGGATTTTAATTCCGATTTAAGGTTCCTACGCAGCAACAAATTCTTTGATTAATGTTGCATGCTGGATGGGTTGCATCATCATGGGTGAAATATGAAGTAAGCTTAATAGTAATTGTTCAAATTTCAAAGGAGAATAATAATTTTCAGTGAATTAAATATCATAAAATATAAAAAATCTTGTGTGTTTGAATTATAATTGGTGATCGTTTCGTTATTAAAATTTTTCTATGAAAAACAGTAAAAAAAATTGTGAAAGACGCAATTATTATATGTAGTTACCAGCTATAAAACTTTTAAAAAACTACGTTTTTATTATAGTGTGATTTTTGTTCGTTTCGTTCATAAGACATTTTTTTAAAAAACAGATTTCCTTGTACCATAATGTACAAAACAAAGGAAAGTAATGAAATAAATATAAATACCGAAAAACTAATTTCTTTGGTGTACGAAGGAAATGCCTTGTGGGATATGAGTGAAAAATCATATCATTTAAGGAATGTTCAAAATAGTTTATGGGAAGAGATTTCCAAGGAAATGAATATTGAAAGTAATTAAAGACCATTCTCATTATTAAATTTATTTATTTTAAACTTAAAATTAAATTTATTTTGTGTCACTTTTTATCCAGAAAAAAACTTTTTTTAATTTTCCCTAATTTCTATAGCATAATTACTTGTTCTATTTTGCCCAATTGTACAGAATTTCATTTTGGTTCCACTGCTTACATTTTCATTTGACGGGGCATCAAATCTGCCTTCTTTATCTATAATGATGTTATGCAAGAGACAAATATATTAGATTATTTTCGTAGCTTTATCAGGGTGGACTTCTAATGGTCTCTTTAAAATTTCCCACTTTTGGGTAATAATCCTAAAAACACATTCTATAACTTGCCTTGTCGCGGACAAGCGCTTATTAAATAATAGTTTTTCAGGCTCCAGTTGAATCCCTGGGTATGGCCTCTTTAAATAAGGTTTGAGTGGGAGCGCTTCATCTGCAAGCATAAAAAATGGTGAAGCAATTGTTGTTCCTGGCAAATTCGTAAGGGTTTTTAGACCAATATTACCAGATTCGATTTGTTTGCGAAGCTTACAATTGTAAAATATACCTCCATCACTTATAATCAGGGCCTGCAACTCCCAAAAGTATAGTTGAAAAAAAATTTTTGTAGTTATAAAAAATACTGCCCGAGTTATCGGGACATTTTATTCTAATATGTTTTCCATCTATAGACCCTATACAATTGGGAAACCTCCATTTTTTATAAAAATTTTCTGCAAGAGAATTCATTTTCTCCTTTGAAGGAGATGGCATATGAATTGGTTGCATAATTTGCCAAATAGCTGTACAAGTTTCATGCACGATTTGCCCTACATGATTGTGTGATATCCGATAGGATAGTGATAGACTGCTAAAGGATAACCCAGTCGCCAGATATCTACATTAAAAAAAATCTATATTAAAAATATATTTTTGATTAAGAATTGCTAATTATTTAAATTTTTTAATTTCAGTAAACATTATTAGGAAAAAATTTAAAAGACACATTTAAAAAAGAACTGATGAAAACAAAAGCCCTCAAATCTGGAAGTGGAGCCTGTCGGAATAAATCAAATTGGTGTTTTTTCAGCCAACTAATGTTTTTAGCTAACAGTTTTAAAAGAGGTATTCTAGAAGGTAATATAGCAACTCAAAAAACCAGTACCGAAATTAGTTACGATTATAATATTGAACTTGACGAAAATTTTGATATTGTTCAGCTTCCTCAAAGTAATGAAAATATTTCTGAAGAATTCGTCGGAAATATCTCCGAAACTATTTCTGAAAATATTAAGAGTCAACAGAAGGCCCAGGATAGACGTAAAAAGAAATTGGGATGGTCTAATGAAGTTGAAAATAAACTATTAGCCATAGAGGAAAAAAAAATGAAAATGATGGAGGATAAAGGTATCAAAGCCGAAGAATCAGAGTATCAATTTTTGGTTAGCCTTTATCCTTTCCTAAAAAAAAGTTGCTCCAGATAGACAACTAATCGTGAGAAACAGATTACAGCAAGTTTTGATTGATGAGCTAAGTTTCTCGCCTTTAAAAGAATCATTTTCTTTTGTTTAAATTAGATAATAAAATGATTAAATAAATGCAGTTAATATTTTAAAATGAATGAATCGCTCACAAGGTGAAATCGTTTCCTTGAAGTTGGAAAATTTTTCAATAGATTCCTTAATATTTTGTAAAATATACTCATATATTTCCAAATTCATTCTATAAAATCTATAAGATTTTTCTGAATCTTTCATAAGATCTAAATGTAGGTGATGAAACTCCCCAAAAATGTTTCTTTTTGTAAAAATTTTACACTTTCTTTTATTCTTCCGTAAAAACATTAATTTTAAAATAGAATTTTCAACTAAATATATATTTTCAGCCATTTTCACTTAATTTTAATTTTCACACTTGCTACGCACTATAAATATTTTTTTAAATAATAATATATGATTATTATCTAATAAGTAAATTAGCATAATATATTAAATATTTTTCTTATAATTAAAAATACTCTTTTGTATAGCAAGTTTTTCATTTAAAAATTGGTAAAAACCTTAATTCATATTTTTCATAAAAAATATATATTTTACATAAAAAATATTTATGTGTAAACGCATGACTAAAAACGATATAAATTACTTTGACAACCTACTATAAATGTCGATCAATCGATCAAAATTCGCTAGTCGCAGGAATTCGCTGCCATATGGACCGTAGCCTAAAGGGTTATATAAACTTAGACTTTTCAAGAAAAAATCATTCCGACAATTATTCTAGAAGTTGCACACATATTTGTAAAGACGTGTCAGAGCGATTGGAGGTGCTTTTGAAACTTTAAACGCGTTTATCTCAAAACTGTGTTTTCAAAGTCGGTGACCACGTTGCTCGGAAACGTCTGAACCGATCAGCGTCAAATTACAACACAAGCTTTTAAAGTATATTTTTCAGGGTTTGGCTGTGGCTTTCTTTTAAAAAATTATTTTTTTTTTTATAAACAGTTTAAAGACAAATTTTTTGTCAAAAATCGACTTTTTTTTTTTGAGAAGACGCCATTTTGTCAAAACAGCTTATTTTGCTTATTCTTTCCTACCAAGTTCTAGGTTATCCATTACTTTAACGAAATTTATTTGGCTTTTTAAATTTAGATGATCCAATCCAGAGATATCATGGTCACCGCAAAACATCGTGGAGCTCCAGAAGATTAGCTATAGCAGCTTTCAATATTATTATTTTTACATATAAAAAATGTTCAAATACAGCCAGGAGTTACTTTAATATTTGTATTAGGTTTCTCATTAATAACTCTAAAGGTCTTCTCAGGAAAAGTTTTCGAAAAACCCCTTTTTCAGAGGCTTCTAAGTGTATATAACCCCTTAAAAAAGTACATAATGAACAAATAATAACGTACTTTAAAATAAAAGAATAATAAATTAAGTTTTAATGTAATAATAACTGAAAATGTTTTTTCACTTAAATCAAACAATCTACTTTGCTATATGGCTACATTTTTTACGTAAATAATTCAAATGCAGGCAAGTCTTTCTTCAGTTTTTGATTATTTTCAAACAACTTAGCTAAGAAGTAAAAAACAATTCACCCATTCTTAGCATACACTCATCAGTATTAAAGAAACTCTGTCCATTAAAGTTATTAAAATAAATGCATTTTTTGAACGTGTATAAGGAGAAATCTTATCAAAAATATTTCTGAAGAATTTGCTTAAATATTGCTAGAATTTTTCGTAGTAATAAAAGTTGTATGAATTTTTTAAGTACATATTTATATTTACATTACTGCTCAATTTTACACAAAAATTTATCAACGTAGAATAAGCAACACAAACTTTTTTCACATTTCTTTAGGACTTTCACTATACTAAAAATAAAAATTATAAACTGGCAAAAAATTATTTTGCTTTTTATCTGGGTATCTTAAGATTTTCATAATATTTTGATGGTGCTATAAAGTTTAATTTTGAATTTACTTGAAAATACTTTTTAGTTGAAAAATAATATTTATTTTTTACGTGAACATTAAATTCTCTAATAAGGTTTAAGTATTCAGAGCACATAATTCCTGAAATTTTTAACAGAGAAAATGATGTATAAAGAAGAAATAATTCTAACAAATTTCCATCATTAAACAGAGCAGTTCTCCTCTGGTATCTATTTTGAATCATATATAGTAAATTATGGTCAGTAAATGGACTTGTAAGCATTCATTTGTATTTAGTATAAGGAACTATACTCGGTTATCTAGTACCATTGACCTTTGAAAGGTGTAGGGTTACATAACCTCTATAGAAATATAGAAATCTGTCATAAACTCTAAATATCATACTAATGTACCTTGTTAGCACATTTTTCTGTTTAAGCACCTGCAGCTCATTTTTGTTTTCAATTAAAGCGTCAAAATAGTTTTTAGGTTAAAATTTTATTTCCTCTTCAAAAGATTTTGCATGCTGACCACTATAAATCTATATAAATCACTATATTATATATAAATGTAAATTTTTTAGATCAGTTGAAGTCTTTTCAATGTTATTTTTTCGGTTGAGAGCATTCTCATATGGTTCCAATTGTGGATTTTTCTACAACTAAAGGTATCTTTAATCGCTAAAACAGTCAGAAACATGGAACTAAAGAAAACTAGCAAAAAATGTTATGGTAAGCTTCTGTCTTTTGTAGTAAATTTGGTTTTTATAGAGTATCCAATGGACATTTCAAAAAGTTACACTTCCGTTCACACTGGTAATACATATGTATGTATGTAGCTTTATTCGAATGTAAATAATTTTTAAGTAATTTTCATGAACTAGTGGATATATATAGGAATTACCCAGCAAACATTTATGCGGACTCTCAGAAATATGGATTTTACGCGGATTTCGAGAAAATAATTTTCATATGTAAGTTATTTTTTAATTGTTTAAATAGTTTTTAATTTAAAAAAAACTAATTTGGTAAGTAAATAGACAGTAGTATACATAATATATACATATTTTTGAAATTTTGATAATAAGCAAAATAAGGTTTTATTTTTACCAATTCTAAAAACAAAGTGTGTGATATTAATTCAGTATTTGTTTTACAACAGTGAAGTTTTAAAAAAATATTTACTCAAAGCCGACTTATTTTTAACAATTAAAAATTAAAAGGTAAGATTATTTAACATTATTAAAAAAAATAAAGTGAATGACACAAAAAATTAAGGTAATCAATTATTTAATTTTTTAAAAAATACATATTAATATGTTTCAGGTGAAAGCAAGGAAATTTTTAGGTTAAGAAATATAATATATTAAAATTAAGTTATTTGTAAAAAAATTATTTAAATCTAAGATTTTTTTATATAAACACTTTATATGCCAACAATTAAATAAAACTTTTTTAATTAACTGGACATTGTTTGTATTTATATTATAAATTTTTTAAACACTTTCCTTTCCAAATCAACTTTTAGATGACTTGACACTTCAAGGAATTGCTTGCGATATCACCCAAGCATATATATGAAAAGCACATTAAACCAATACATAAACAAAATCCGTATAAAATCCGCGAACGCGGTACGCATACGTTCCGCGTTCACGTTCCGATTTCGGATGCCGTTTGATCCGTATGCTGAGCCGAGACGGTACGCACACGGATCCGTATACGGATTTTTCACGGATTTTCACGTTTGCTGGGTATGGGTTACACAATTTAGCCTCCGTTTTAATACTTTCTTAGCTTGTTTTTCTTTTACTATAACTTTCTTTTTAAATTTCTTGTCGCTGTTAAAAGGGAAAAGAATGATGGATGTATGTAATATGTGACATTGTCATAAAGTTCCTTTTGTGGAGAAAAGATTCTAAATATATCTGTCAGCCAGTATTTTTGTTTATCTCAAGTATTATACATAATTTCAGTTTTCTTACTTTTCATTGTCTTTTAAGTTTTAACAAATATTTGTTCCTTCCCTCATCCAAAATATTACGCTTTTTCCTACAAATTCGCATACTATCTAGTTTAAACGATGGCTGTGAAATATCTGTAGGCCCGTTGTCTCTTTCACAAATTGAAGTTATATTTTTTCAAAAGTTTCGGTCAAGTAATATTATGTGTTCGAAATTTACGTAAACAATAGTTCAGGTAGGAATATCCAGGTAGCAAGTTTACTTACTTCATCACAAGCCAATTGAATATGTTTTCAGATTCAATTCTCTAACATAAATGTATTAAGATAAAAATGAGGTTTTGTGAGCGAAGAAGGAGAGTTAATAATGTGAAGACAACCAAAAGGGGGTAAGCATTACACGATAATATATAAGGAGCTTTTTAGCATATTTAATAGCCAAGAATGGTGAAAATTATAACTTGAAAGAATTGATGTTGAATGCTCATCCCAAATATTTCAGATGAGATTCAATACTTAAATTTTAATATATAGTTAAAAATATTCCGTACAAGTTAATTGAATTTTCCAAATTTCTATGAAATCCAATGGAAAAACTACATAGCGAGAGAAAATTCAGTGCTGAATATATGTCACTTTAAAGTAAAGTTGAAATTTTATAATAAGTACCGGCTGTTTCTTAACTTATTTTCATTAACCATGACTTGATTATAGGTCAGTATGTCAGTAAATTCCTTATTGACAATAGAAAAGCTTACATGGAATTGTCTTGCCTGACTAATTTATTTATACTATTGGCAAGCTTCTGAATTTGTATATATAAATATATAAATAATAATTATAATGAAACTAGAAAAACATAAAAATCAAAAATTGTTTCCAGCACACTACGTTAGTAAAGGAAAGTGAGACTTCAATTAAATTAAACTTTAATTTGGTTAATACAATTAACAATTTCTAAAAATGCGTAGTCCATGAGATGCCTCAAATGAACATTTCAAGGAAAGTGAATTCAAAAATGAACACAAAGTTGGGATTTTGTTCAGAAAAACCTGTTCTAAATATTTAGAAAATTTACATACAAATTAGATCATCAGAAAGATTTCTTAATTGATCTGCAAGTACAAGAATCTGAATCTTACAAACAATGTTTATTAATGAAATAATATTTTTTTAAAAAATTTAAAGCATAACATTTTTTAAATTTATGTGGAAATTTGAATTTTTCGAAGACTCAGGATAACTTGCTCAAAAGCTAATATTTCTACTTCAAAAAATTACTTTGTATTTTTCAATTATGCAAAGATATACAGTGAGTGTAAAGAGTCTTCGTACACCTAATATTTTTGAAATAGCTTAATTTTTAAGGCTTGTTGAGCCAGCGAAACAGCAAAACAGGTTGTGTTGAACAAGTTGTTTTGTTGTTAACAAGTTTGGAGCCAGTTGTTCGTTGTTGCTTATAGTAAACACCCGGGTCAAAATTTTGAGCCTCCTATTAACCTCTTAGATCTCCCTGCTAAGGAGGCTGATGAGGTTCAAAGGCGGTTCAACTCTTTCATTTAAGCTTATGTAAAAGTTGGGCCTCCTTTCATCCTCATGAACCTTCAAAAGTCACGATTCAGGCTCATGAGGTTGATAGGAGGTCCATGAGACTCCAGTCGATTATTAATATTAAAATTTATATTAAAATTTAAATTAATATTAAAAATGATTTTGGTTCTTATTTAATAAAAAATACGATAAGTGTACGAAGACTTTTTGCGCGTGATTTTGGGTACTTCTAATAAATTATTCAAATTTTTAATTATTCCGTTGATTATTTTTTAACTTTGTATATATAGATAAATAAAGGACAGTATAAGCTACATTTTACTATTTTTATTTTAAAAAAAACATTTCGTAAAAGCCTTAAAAATTAAGTTACATATTTCAAAAATACTTAGGTGTGCGAAGACTTTTTACACTCACTGTATCTACCAAATTTCAAAAGACTCGGTGCAATACTTTTTTTTTAAAAAAATTCACAAAGATCACTCTTTTTTTGGATGGTCATACTAGTTATGCCCCTTAACATAGATCCATGTTTCCAAAAGACTCTTTACCATAATTGACTTAAAAGTAAAACTTTGAGTTTGATAGAGACTACGATTGTTTTTCATGCAATGCAACTACGCAAAGTTCTGTATTAAATTTGAATATTATTCAATTTATCACTTATTTCAACCCACCTTAAAAAAATATAATTTTGAAATCATTAATTTTTTAATTGCTTTTATTTCTTTAACCACAGTTGATATACTAATGTATAATTAATTTGCACAATTTCAAATATAATTACGAATTGAGTACACTTAAAATTATATTTCAAATACTGGAGGATAAAGCACATATATGCTGGATTTAAACTTTTTCCTATGAACAAAAATCATTTTATTGTGAGTGGATTTGATATACATTTAAATTTTGTGTTTAATACATTTAAATAGCTAATATTTCAATATTTTAACTCTCATTATGGTGCCTAACCATAGAGAAAGTATAATTAAATTTTATAATTCATAAATAGATACAACATTTGTTACATTATTGAGGATTTTTTCATCTTTTAATTAAAATCAAACCAATCAAAAAAATTATTTTTATTATTTCCTATTACAAAATTATTTTTTCTTACAAAATCTGCAAGAAAAAAGGTTTTAATTTAAGTAAATAATTTCAATAGTTTGTTCTTTTGATTGTAGTATAAGCAAAGTTTCTTTATATTTTTATTTAGCAATAAAAATTGTTATGACTCGCAAACTATTTCGCTGATACTACTCACTAAAGAGCAAAAAATTTTGCTATTCATGGTGTCAAATGTTCTTTTTGTTACGCTATTCACTTTTGTATATGTAGAGTATCAAAACCAAAGCAAAAAATAAAGAAAAATAATTCTTAGAATTAATTTAATTTAACTCGGGTTTCCTTTTTTTGATACTATGCTATTGCACATGAAAAAAGGTTACTCTACCATACTAACATTGAAGCTATACAGCTGCTGGATAGTCATCAATAAATACTAATAAATTAATAAAATAATTAAGATTGCAGTAAACATAACTTTCAAAAAAAAAAAATTTTTTTTTGATATAAATTATTAACTAAATTTGTAAATAAATAAAATTAATAAAATAGTAAGCCTAGTGTTAAGTGTTTCTTTTTTACTAATACAATTATAAAATTTTCCTTGTAGAGCAAAATAACTAAAAAATTTTAATATATATATATATCGATTGTATATTTACCAAATAAAAACGATTTTATTTCTTAGCAAACAAAACTGTCAACCAAAAAACTTTTTCTCTATTTATATCGACTATCTCTATAACGACAAATTTACCAATAAAATTGCCCATAAGAAGTCTTCATGACCCTTATCAGAAGTAATTGAATGCGTTCCTTTAAAATGTATCGATTGTGATTTTTGTGTATGTTTTAAAAATTCCTTAAGTCTAATGAAGTTTAACAAGAACAAGACTGATAAAAAATGGTAAAAAAATATAATAACAATTAAAGTCTGTTTTTTTAATATGCATTAACTCTCTCTCTCTCTCTTTCTAAAATATTAAACATAAATTTAACCTACTTGTCCGAAATTGTAATTGACACTTACAATCAAAGTAATAAACTAAAAAAGAGAAAGCATTTAAAAAACTTATTAACAGGAATTTCCTTATATATATTGATATATAATCAACTATTCAGGTCTTAAATATAGTTGTGCACCTATACTTAGGAAAGTTGCTAATATATTTTGCACATTTGCATATAATTTTGTTCTAATACAGCTTTACAAAAAAATTAAATTTTGTCCCAACACTTAAGGTCATCATAAAGTTAAAGTATTAATCTAAATGTATTAAAGTACTGCTAAGAATTATGAGAACAATTGGACCAGCCTCTTAACACTTAAATCCTTCGATTTGTTGCTAGTTCAAATCTTTCAATAAATTTTTTTTTTTTTTTTTTTTTGATAGAAAAAAGTTTCACTCAGGGGTCATAAATCTTATACTAGTCTAGAAAAGCTGTTAAAATTGGCTCCCCTGGCCCATTGAGTTAAAGCTGTTAGTTGCCTTGAGGATAGATGGCTAACGATTTACAAGCAGAATAAAATTGGTAAAAATCATAAAAAAGCCACCCGAATAGTTTTGCCGTCTAGCTAACAACAGGTGATCAACAGTTGTTTTGGGACATACGCTTCCTTACACTAAACTAAAATCGAATAGATACTGTTCGATATAAATATATATATATATATTTATAGATATATTGTCGCTATAGACTAGACAATAATCGAAGTGTTAACATCGTGTCCAATTATTTGTTTTACAACTACATTTGCCTACTAGTTACGATAAAATTACTAGTTTAAGGATTATATTGACGCCAAAATAAAATTAAATTACAAATTTAATTTTACCTAAACACAAATTGACCGGTTAAAATTAGCTTTGGGGATTTGTTCAGCTTTAAATTTCGTGCTTATATTATTACAATTTTGAATTTCAGATTTAAGAATTATGTGTACTTTGTAATGAGTTTAACATAATTTGAGGTTTTCTTTAGCACATTATGGCAGTATAAAATTATAGTTAAATTAAGCTTAATCTTGAAATGATACTTAAATGAAATAAATGGAATTTTTTCTGAAAGGCAAAAATAAATCTATCTAAAGGGCCAATACGCTTGACAAGTGTAAGAATTGATGTATTCCATCACTCTTGAAGATAGTTATCTAATCTTAATGGATAGAGTTAAATTTTGTCAAATAAATATTATTTTTATCCACTAGACATTCACACAGTTATAAGAATTATAAGCAACCTGAATAACTAATCTCTAACCATGAAATATGAAAAACTAATCATTATGGGCTTAGATAATACTATTCTTATCCCAATTTAATCCTTTCAGCATCTAATACTGCACTAAAGCTCCATAATGACAGATAAAATCTTTGACATTAAAAATAATCGCCAACAAGAGATTCTCTTAGATTTTTCCAAAATCATAAATTGCCTTTAAAAATATTTACCACTTTTAAAGAAAATTATGCATCCAATTATTGATACTAAATATAATTTCCAAGACGAAAAGGTAGCCTAATTACTGCTACGCCCATTATCTCAAGCCTTTAGCTTATGGATCATTCTTGGCTATAGGGATGGTACACCAATAAAAATAATATATGTCATCTCACTTTGTGATATTCACAAAAAAAGAATTATTCAAATATAAATTTCCCAAAAATTTATAACAATAAATAATTTCCTTTATATAAAAAAGTTCAGAATAAAATTAGATTTTATTTTGATATTTATACTGGATTTTATTTTAAACTTTAAATACATCCTTTTAAGTTTTTGAGCTGTTCTAATTTCATTAATTAATTATTGGTATATTTATGATTCCCTTTACGTTATACTTTTTACTTATGTACCGCTAATAAATTCTTAAATTTATTTAACTAAAAAGCGTGATAGTTATTATTGGTTACTGATATAATCAATAACCAAATAAAAGAGAAAAGCAGTGTCCTTAAATTTATCAAAGATAACTTTTAAATTTTATTCAATATTCATAAATATAAAAAAATTAATTTTTACGAAAAAAAATGTAAGAATGCCTAATAATAAAAAAAATATTTAGAAAAACCTTAAATAAATACATACAGTTTTTCATTTTTAATGAACATAAATAATGCGGGTTGTATGCTATTCAACTTGTAATCAATAATCAAAGGAGATTTTGCTAAGCCATTTTAAAATAATCCATATTTCTTTATGTTCTCAATTATCAGCTTATAGACAAAGCTGCAATTATACACATCGAATATATTCAATTACGACGTGTTAATTTTTGTAATGCTTGTGTTTCATTAGAATAAGGTATAAAATTTTCTATCTGAAATAATTTGAAAAAAGCAAATTATTCAAAACTAGTCAAAGTTTATGTAACTCTTTAGTAATTAAAATGGATAAAATCACATTTGCTATCAATGAATTATTTATTTTGTACCCGAAAAGAGCTCTTAAACTCATCATTAATTGTAAATGATTATCTTATACGAATTAAACAAATTCCTTTCCAAATTAAACAAATTTTCTGTTTATATTAAAGAAACTTTGAAGCTACAAAGCTTTTTCCAAAAAGAAGCCATCTTTTGGGAAAGAATTGCATTTTTTGCAAATCTAAAAATATTTTATGCAAGTGGAAACAGTTTAAAATATTAAAATATTTGAATTAGCAAAAAAAAAGGAATTTGAAATATCTCTACAAATAAAATGACTAAATCCGACCTCATTTTGAAAAACTAGTCTTAGAGTGGGTCTACACAGGGCAACTTCTGTGAGTTTTGTGTGAAAAATAACTTGTTTCGCTGTGATTTTCTGCTGTGAATTGCCCTGTGTAGACCCACTATTAATTGTACCAACTGAGTTTTATTAGATTATTTTTTTGATTTTCTCATCCTCTACTTCAAAAGCTGCTAGACACATCCTAATACCCTGCAATTATCAAATATAATTGCTCTGCAGACAACAAGTTCTATTATATTAGTTATTAGTTCTATGATCAAAAAAGGGAAAAAACATGTAGGAGAAAAGTTTTACATATTCATTGAATTACATTTTATGCAAATTAGCTTAAATTAAATGGATATCATTACCTAAAATATAAATCATTTGAAACTAAACACAAAAACAACATCAAAATTTATTTGTTAATTAAACCAATAACAAAAATTAATTACTTATTAAAATGATATAAATAGATGACCAATGTTAAGCAAATTCCAATAAAAATTACATTAAAAAATCATTTGTATTCTTTTATGAGCATAAAATATTCCTATGATATTAAATATCTTTGGCACTTTGTCCTTTATAATTTCAAATATTCCAGTAAAAGCTCTTACAAAAGTATTTGCGACAATACTTCCAAGGCGCATGTGATTTGAAAATTTTCTTTAGGAAAAATCAGGAAATCGATTTTCCCGTTTTTGAAGTTCGCCTTTACATAGTCGAATCGACAAGAGAGTGTAACTAATTTTCATCGTGTTTAGTATCGTTAACATTAAAACTAAATGCAGATAATTAATAAAAAAGAAATGCCGTGATATTTATTATTTCTATAGTGTGAAAAGAAAAAACAGTTTTATTGGTGAAAATGTGTCAAAAAGTTGAATGAAAGTCAAAATTTTATCCCTAGCATATATAAGAAGTCTTGTCGTAAAACCTTCCAGTGTACTGAGAAATTCATAAGAAACGGTGAGAATATTTTTATTCAATTTGGTCAAACACTGTTTAGCCGGCCAATTACAATCAAATAAATGTTTCCATTAAATTTATATTAATTTTGTTTAAAAAAAAAGTGATCGTATTATTTTATGGGAATTTAATAAAGCTTTCAATTATCAATCGATATCAGCTTAAGATGGTGGACGAAGGTTTTTTGCGCTCGAGTTTAAGTGATATAGTTTGAAGTACTCTTTTCCGTTTTTATTTTTAATTTTCTTGCTATAGATAACATAAAAATAGTTTTTGAAAAAAAGCAATAATGTTGTCAACTTAAAAAAAGATACATCTTAATAAAACTAAGTGTGTTTTTCATTTGTATTTTGGTAAATGGTCGATATTTCTAGAAAATTTCAAATCAAAATCATATTTTCATAAATATATCCCAATCAATGTTAGACCATATTTATTTAAATTTAACAAAATTAAATATTATAATGACCGAAAACATGGCTGGCTAGCAGTCAGGGATTATTTAAAAGTCATCGTACTAAAATCTGAGCTTAGTAATGAGCTCTACGTCCAATATATTTAGAGGCCACAAATTCAATGAAATTAAGAATTGAAGGGTAAATTTTTAAATATGAAACTAAACCAAAGTATTTTTTTACGGTTTAGTTTAAAGTAAAGAAAAAGGGTGAAATCAATAGAAAAAAAATTTGCGCTTGTGTGGGTTGAGTGAAATCTTTTTTTTTTAAACAAATACATTTTTTTAACAAAAAAACAGTATAATACGGATTAAATAAACCAGTTAAATAGATTTGAATATTATATCGAAGCTAATTCATTGGGCCTTTTGTGCCTTGTTTTGTTTCGTTTGATTTATGTAACTTCCGGTTACAAAAAATTATTATTAAAAGAGCATACACAAAATATTATAACTACATTTGATTTATCCGAATTAAATTTTTACTTCATTAGAAAGTTTTGCTTAAGAAAATCATTATTCATCTCCTATCTTAAAATTTTTGGTGTCAGATGATGCAAGTACAGCTATGCTAATTACAAAATTTACTTGCAAAATATATTGAAGAAATCATGATCAAAGTTAATTTCCTACATTGTTAAATTTATAATGCGATTATTTTTGAGCTTAAATTTTCATTGGAAAAATTGTTTGATATTAGTTTTAAGGTGAATATAAAAGAAAATTATTACTTTTGTGTAACGGTTAAACGGTTTTTTTAAAAGAAATTTCATGCCACAATATATAGTTAAGTAGTAACTTTAGGGAGGATTATATATTACGACAGATCGGTTAACAATTTAAATAGCTGGTACATATATGGCACCACTATTTACAAAAAATTCTAAAGAAGTACCAGCCTTCTAATGGAAGTCTTTCGTTAGAACAGTTTGACATAGGAGTTAAACAAAAAATGGCTTCAAAGTAATTTCATGTGTTGATATATGGATGCTTCACTTGCCAAATCGATTAACTCCATTTTTTGAATATTATTAAAGTTTAATAACAAAGCACTTGATTACCTCCAAGCTTTACATATTCAAAACAAATTTCTCTAGTAATAAGTATAGTAATACCACAAAAGGACAAAATCCTATTTTTGAATTTTTAATTTAAGAAGAATTTAAAAAAAAATATATACTATTTCATTATTTTTCTCGACTTCTTGTGTTATGGAGTTAATCGATTTGGCAAATGAGGCATCCATATCATCATTACTTTTTAAGAGGATGAAATACGAACACAGCAAAATTTTGGCTTGTTAAGTATTTTCTAGACACTGTTTTAATAAACATAACCGTGGAATGTTATTTGAATTGCTTCAAGTGTGGCAGTAATTATCACTAGTGTTACTTAGTGCTCTGGTCACCTAAATGAAAATGTTGCATCCGAAAACAGCAAAAAAGTTCACAAAATGATTATTAATTATCGTAAAGTGAGATTGCAAGAAATAAATTACTATTTAAAAATATCAAAATTTGGTTTATTCATCATTTACATGAACATATGCCAATGAGATAGCTGCTTCTGATATGTGTGCAATGTTTGCAACAACAACAACTCATCAATGCATTGAACAAAAAGAAATCATTAGCAGTAATTATTTCATTGAATTATTGAATGGATTTGAGAGAAATATCGTAAAAGCACTATATGTATAAAAATTAATTAGGGTTAATAAGGACAAAACAGTGTATCACGATTCTCTTAAACAGCATTGTGCGACATAATCTACACCATGTAGACTACGCCATTCTTTACACGTCAACAATTCGATGTAGACAATAATTTATTGTCTACATTCTCTACGCGTAGAAAATGAAAATGGATTTTGGGTGTAAATATACTAAATAAATCCGAGCTAATAGACGACTTAACTGATAAAACACACTTTTCATATGCCTTATCAAGTAAAGTGCTGGATATTATTATTCTCCCAGGAATTTTCTCTACATGTGTCTTGTTACATATATAGGTGACAAACAGCGATATATTTATTATTAACTTTTGGCAACTGAAATCCTAGCTCTTCAAAGCCTTTATTTTTATGTCGGCCCGACATGTTTCAAAATTTTTTATGAAATCCAAATTTGCCAAAATTAAATTAATGTGGACAATAAATACAGATCGATCTCAATCATATTTGACATTTCAATTTGTATGACGATAACAATTAAATATGATCCTAACCTAAAATATTGTATTGTCTACATTGTATACGTCATTGTCAACATAGTTGACATTTTCTATGCCAAATTTAAATATCTACCCATTGTTTATGCTGAAGTGTTGACAATTAAAGTCTACGCGTAGAGGAACAACCCTGCTCTTAAAGTTTGGTTAAATTACACGAATTGAGTCTTGAGTTTCTGCATCCCCTTTTTTTCCAGAGATCTTAATCCTAGTGACTATTGACTGTTTACAGGTCTCAAATAGTTACCATAGGGAAAAAAATTTTGTTGAAATGAAGAAGCCAACATTCAAATTGAGGATTGCTTTAATATTAAAAGTAAAGCTCTCACACCACCGGTATCAAAAAGTTACATAAATTTAGGTACAAAGTCGAATTTTTCAAAAAAAATGGTATTTTTTGTCAACCTCGGAACTTATTTTGTAATTCACGTTGCTTTTTTTTTCCTGTAAAAATTGCTTTTTGAAATACTAGGCAGTTAGCAAATGACTCATTTTAATGAAGTTTTTAGTCAAAAAAATTAAATGATATTATTTTTGGGCATTAAGATGCTTGAAAAAAAGTTAACCTGCATCCATTTCTTGAAAAATATGTGATGGGGTTTTGCGAGCAAAACTTGTGAAATTTTCCAAATGTAGACAATGAAATGAGACTCTAAGATTTTTGATTAAAAATAAATTCTTTCTATTGTGGTACTTGCAAATGAGTTTTCAACTACTTGTTGAGAGCTTATAACTCAAACATTTTTCTAAATTACCAAACTCTTCCACTTTTCATAATATAAAATTGAAAATTATCTCTGCAAATGTTTATCCTTTTTTTTTCATTAAACAATCAAAAGTCATAAGTTTGACCCAACCAAGGGGATTAATAGTTTTTGATTCATTGTCTAACTAAAGTTTTGAAAGCTCGGTTATGGCCAAGTAGTTGTAAAGTTGGAAAATTGTAAATTTCATGAACTAGGACGCTAAAGATAATGTAATTTTTAGCAATTTGCATTCTATCCCTCCAACTTTTAAATATTACAAACCTCAAGCTAACTTTTTTTCAAATGTTTTAACAAATTTATTTTTCAAAATCAATATTACGAGTATTAATTATTAATTATGGTTTTACACTATGAAGAAAAATGTAAGGATAGTACAACAATTAAAGGTTGATGGACAGATAATTACTAAATTTTATCAACAAAAAAGTCATTAATTTGCCAAGTTTAGTTATAATATCATAAAACAAAACCCTCAAAAAGACCAATCTCTTAGATAAAACTCTTGTCGCCAATAAATGTAGGCCACTTCTTATATTGCAGCAAAAGTTCAAAGTAGCAGATATATTGTCACTGAATTGAACTTCAGCCAACTATACAAAAAGCTAGCACAATATTAAAATTAATCAAGTATAAAAAAATTCGATTTTATTATATCAAATAGCTTTTAAGTTTCTATGAAAATGGAATACTTTTACGGCCAGAAAGAAAGCTACGACTATATTAACTGCAAGAAAAAGGATTTATTTTTTTTTAAAAAAAAAAAAGTTAAAAAGTTAAAAAGTTATTTTTTATCAAGTTTTTGTTAGTAAACTTTAAAGAAGATCAGGATATAAAAAGTTTTCTGAAGAATTTTTTGTTTTCTCGCAAAGTTAGTTTTGCTTATAGCCACTCACTCTTCTGTTCTTCGTCTTGGGTACACTATATTTTATTGCTTTTCTTATAATCCTAGTTTTAAAACAAAAACATTTTTAAATTGCATTCTACGTACATTTAGACGAATGAACTAACTTATTTTGCAGAGTAGGTTTAGAAATTTAAAACTTTTAGCAATTTTAACTGTCTTAAATGAAAAACTCCATACAATAATGGTATTAATTCATTTTTCTTTTAATTTATGCGTTAATTCTTTTTACTCCATAATTCAATTCGAAAAATGACTTTGAAGACTTACATTTTTATTTAGTATAATGGCACCAAGCATAAAAATATGGAAAAGGCAAGCAGAAGCTGTACAGCCAAATATCGAATCGACGGAAGGTCCAGCTGTTACTTCCACACCTTTATCGAAAATTGATGAAAAATTACGCAAGTATGCAACTACAGAAGCATCTGCAGGTATAATGAGGATATCAATTAAATTTATTTTTAGCATAAAAAAAAAATAACTTTGATTTAATTTAAAGATGAGACTACACCTATACCAACAAAGAGTGAAGCAGAAAAAATAGGTGAAAAGGCTGTTGAAATAACAGAAGATGTAGCACATAAAATGGGAATCCCTACATGGGGCCTTGTAGCTATTATAATTGCTGTTTCTTTAATTGTTCTTGGTGTTTGCTTCTTTTGTATAAGAAGATGTTTCCGAAAAAGAAGATCTAAGGATGGTAAAAAGGGTATGAAAGGTGTCGATCTAAAATCAGTTCAACTTTTGGGTTCAGCATATAAGGAAAAGGTATGCATTATTTCTATAAAAAAAACAGAAATAACATGACATTTTATTTTTTTTTTTTTTCTAGGTGCAGCCGGATATGGAAGAGCTTACAGAAAATGCTGAAGAACCAGATGAAGGAGAGAGTAAACAAAGCGAGCAAAAATTAGGAAAATTACAATATAAGGTAGAAAATTTCCTTACCCACAAAAAAAACAATTTTTATTTCAATTACATATAAAGAACCTTTGAAGAGAAGACATGAAATTTATGTAATTTGTGAAGATTTTCATTGTCTTATTCATTTCTTTCAACCTAATTCAAAAATGTAAAATTCCCAAGGATTATAAGCTACCGGGAAAAAAATACAAACCTCCTTAAGTCCATTACAATTACGTTAAATAATAATTTTATTTAACATTTATATTTCAGTTGGAATATGATTTTAATTCGAATAGCTTGGCAGTAACTGTGATCCAGGCCGAAGAGCTTCCAGCTTTGGATATGGGTGGAACATCAGATCCATATGTAAAAGTATATTTGCTTCCTGATAAAAAAAAGAAATTTGAAACTAAAGTCCATCGTAAAACTTTGAGTCCAGTCTTCAATGAAACTTTTACATTTAAGGTATTAAATTTAGAAAAATTAAAAATCTAAAAATTTTAATATTTCTTTTTAACTAGAGTTTACCATATTCGGATGCTATGAATAAGACATTAGTCTTTGCAATTTTTGACTTTGATCGTTTCTCTAAACATGATCAAATTGGTGAAGTAAAGGTACCGTTATGTACTATTGATTTAGCTCAAACAATCGAAGAGTGGCGTGAGTTACAGAGTGTTGAAGGTGAAGGAGGTCAGGTATGCCTTTTAAATACAACTAAATTATTTATAATAATTAAAATAAAAAATATTAAAAAATTAAGTTTTAATTTTCTATCAAACACAAGCATCAGTTACATAAAACGTCAAAATGTACACAACCCTCAAAACTATGATATAATAGCCAGCAGCAGCCTTGTGTTCGGCACCCAGTCCAAAAGGCTTAGCAAACAAAATAGGAAAAAAAGAAAAAGCAAAATAATTCTTTGATAAAACGGTTTTAGTGTTTGTTTTCTTTTTTTTTTTACTTTAGAAACTATTGTGCCGTTTATTTATTTTTAATATAATTTTTTTATTTATGTTTAAAATTTAATTTTTCTTTTCTGACTACTAGAAATAAGGATAAAGTCTTCATCTTGTTTGGGAACTCTTCAAATCAAAAAGTAGTTCAAAAGATTTTTATGCTTTATTTAGTGTACTTGAATGTTTACACAGCTTTTTAGAAATAGTATGAAGTAAGATTGATCTTTTAACTCAAAACAAATTAATTTAGCTCGCAGCAAAAGCTATTAAAATTATCAAAATTATTAAGCTTAAAAAGAATTTGGTAGACTTTAGTAAATACTTAGACAAAAATGAAATCTGTGAATAATTTTTCTAACAATTTTAAATTCTTGGATATCCCTGCTGTCGATAGCTCCTCATTTCAAACGTAGAGAAATGTTTAATAATTTTTGCTTTCGATTGATGAACATCATTTCAACTCTTAAAATTCTTGGCATCAAGAATAATATTATAAAAATTGGAAGCCTAGCAATAATTTTGATATCTTTCTACAGTATTTCTTAAAAATTTGTATAAAAAATCAAGCTTCAATTTACTGATAGTAGAGTACATTTCTATAGGATAAAAAATCCGATCACTGCACAAAGCCTGATTTGAGTAAAATTATTATGAGAAATATTTATTCATTACTAATCAGATTTTTAACTGATATACCTTAAGCTCTGGAATCATATTTAAATACCTTCACTTATATCTGATTGTAAATATAAAATAGTTTTTATTTTGTTTAAGTTTAAACGGCATTGTTTAACATAGACATCTTTTTAAACCTTTAAAATGGTGGCAATTACTATGAAACGAAATACAAAAACCGGAAAAATTAAATTAAAAAATTTTTCTAACAACAAAAATGTAAAAATAATATAATTTTTATTTTTAGCTAATTTTTTATAACTTTTCTGCTGTGCTTACGCCTGTGAATGGTTGTGTCTTCAACAACAAATTTAAGCAATTTTACTTAATTTTAAATATTAAAATATATACATATATTCAAAATTATTTTTTATTATTTCCAATACTAATTGAAATTTTTTTAATATATTAATTATAAATTTTAAAAAATATTAAATTTGCATGCTTCGCTTCAATTATCAATTCAAACAAACTTGTGCCGACCGATGTAAATTTACGTAAGTATTATTTTCTTTAAATATTTAATAATAATCTAAGTGTTTAAGCCTACTGGATTTTTAACTGAAAAATAATAATTTTACTGTAAAATTACTAATTTAAGTAAAAAGAATGGTTTTAATTATAATTAATTTTTATAAAAATATTCATATTAAGCTTGTAGAATTATGCTAAATAAAATTTAAGAATATAGATTTCTTAAAAGCTTAAGCTCCAGATTGTAAATAAAATAAGCGTCAAATTTTGTTTTGATGTATTTTTTAAATTTAAAGAAAAAAAGGATATTGCTAATCTAATACTGCTTTGATCCCGTCAGTACTTTGTTTTAAGTAAACATTAAAAACTAATTTTATATATTTCTTAGAACTATCATCTTAGAATATTTTAGACGTATTTATTATAGAAGTAGAAATTTTGTAATTTTAAATTTGGAGCTTGAGTTAGGAGCAGTCGTTAGTTATTTATTTTGCAGTTTATCAAAAAATTGGTTATAATATTTTAATGAATTTCAAAATAACAATAAAATTTATTTAAATATGCAAGTAGAATTGCATGCTATTTAGAGCTTCGAAATAGCTGTTTTAATAAAGCACATAGGTTTTTCCTTAAATAATTTATTTTTTAAAAATAAAATGGGCTTCAATTTTTTATATAAACTTTGTAGTTTAGTTCTCAGATTTGACCTAAAATAAATTTAGTTAGTTTATTTAGAAATAATACCAAAGTTCGCTTTGATTCCTTTTTGAATATTGTATTTTATACAAAGTTAAGTAGCGATATATGTTCAGATGGGTCCAGGATAACAATAAACAAGTTTGTATTTTTACTTTTTTAAAAAAAAAAAAAAACAAAACAAAAACAATATCATTTTTATTTAATTTAAGCTTGCTCTACTAAGTAGAAATCAAGATAGAAATTTAAAGTTATTCAACTCATTTTTATAATTTTTTTGATTTTCAAACTGGCGAACAAATACTAATATTTAAAACACATAAACAAAATGAGGTTTTGATATATATTCTACTTAAATATTTGCGAATCCTTCATAGAGCTTTTCCCTAAGCTTTAGAAAAACTTCTTTTAGAAAATTGCTTCTATTTTCGACTTCATGTTAAATTTAGAACATAAAAACTGTTACTGCTTCTTATTTTCTGCTCATATTCAACATAATCTTCTGCAAATATCCACAATATAGCTGTTGTTTTATTAATAAATATAAGCTTTGAAAAATTGGCAAATTATTTAGAAAAGAAAGAAAAGTAAGCAGCTCGAAAAGAGTTTATTAAAGCTAGCAATTCAAGATATATTTGAATTTTAATGGACTTTAATTAAATTAAACTTTAAAATTTTAAAATTTTGCTAGACATGATCAGTAGACTTAGAAAAAATAAACTCTCGGTTTATTTTACAATATTTTATTTGATATTATTAATTCTTTGAATGTTATGCCTTTAATTAAAAGTTAGTGGTTGAATTCTTATTACTTTTAAATTCATTTTCTAGCTAAAATATAATTTCTTTTCATAACTTTTCTTATGGTGAGAATTAAGATTTTTTATTTTAAATATTTTTATAGCAGTTTCAAAAAAAACATGTAAATTTTGATGGCACAACAAGTCGAATTTTAGCTAAAAAGATATATTTAAAAGAAGCACATTTATGAAGTCACAGTGTGCAATAATTTAATTCAAAGTGATGGATTATTTTTTATATACTTGTAATTATTAGAATTTCACGCTAAAATGTTATCCTATGATCTAGTATTTACTCTGGTTCAAATCTAAATTAAATGGAATATTCAAAATGTTATTAAACTTTTATCAGTTGTTTAGCAAGTTGTTCGATATGGAGAATAACTAATTCCTGTCATTTGATTTTCTACTTCGGTTATATTAATTTCATGCTTTTAACAATTATTTCTGTAGCATCTTAAAGTCAAATTCCCGAAAAAAAATATGTCTAGCTTACTTACTAAGTGGTTAATTAGGAGTTTTTTCTTGGTCGTTTTTTATAGTTTTCCCTATGGATTCTTTTACTTCTACAATAAATTTACTATAAAAATTTGACATCGTTAACCTGACCAATAGTTTTCCTGAACATTTCATTTAATTGTTAGAACTAACTAGGCCTTAATTTTTAAATTACTTCTGCTCCATGGTAAACACCATCTTATAACTGCTAAGTTAACCAAAAATTACTTCCTTCCATTTTATTTTACCTTATGCTGTGAACGTATTTAATACATAACGGGTGAAGATAAGCTACGTCGTAATAAATAGTTTCTTTATAACATTGTGAATCATCAGTCAAGCGTGCAATGATGCCTGATTTTTTACATCAATCGAACTTTACAAGAGTTAAATCTGAAAACTGTTTCCGATTACCACATAACTCTAATTTTCTGTTAATAAATTAATATTATACGTCTTATTATAATCAAAATATTCACTAATTCAAAAAAAAAGTATTAAATAGCCAAAACCCAATGTTCAACTTGCTTATAAAGATATAATTTTCTACAACATTTTGGTGATTTCTACAAAAGCTTAACCTTCAAAAAAATTATTTTATTTTTATCCAAGTCAAATTTTTTATTAAAGCATCAATAGTAAAGTCATATGAAGACCTTATCTAGCATTAAACGAATTAGATCATAAATTTTTATTTAAATTGGAAAGTAGAAATATTTTAGAAAAAAGTGTTTATAAAAAATATTAAATTACTCCCCAAATCAAAATTATCTAACTTTAAGCGTTAATTATCAATTTTTCTTTTTGAAATTTTATATTTCTATAATTTATTTTGATTCTCAATTACTATATTTAAATTTATTTATGTTATCAGTAGCAAATAAATTCGAAGCTCTAAATGTTTTGTTATGTTATTAAACTTTTGTTTTATTAACTAATGTTGATATATTTTTTTTTATAGTTACTGTAGTTATCATAATTTTTGAGAGTCGTCTATATTTGTTTTTTTATGACCAAACAAATACATACGATATCTCAGCGCAATGTACAATAGCTCTCCATTAGTATTTAAAGTGCATTTGTGTTGCTAAATTTGAACACCATCATAAAACATTATTACTTTGAAAATTCTGGTTTTCATATAACTAGTAAAAAGTATACTTTTTGAGTAATCATTTTAAGTTTTTAATAACACGCCATTCTGTAGAAATTTAGAAAAAGACAAGAACGAATTATTAATCTAGAGAATATATTTGATAAATACTCTAAAAACATTAATTTGTATTTGCCCAATACCACAGTAAAGCAACGAGTTTCATCTTTTGACTGTTTATCGTTTAATACCAAAAGTTCTTTGAAGAAATCATACAAATTTTTTATATTTGGAAAATGCCGTGATTTTAAATTATGGTCATCTAAGCCTAATCCAGAATTTTCAAAGTCAAAAATGTTATGTTATATTAATTAAACTACAATAACTGCTCCGCCTTTAAATTAATATTTGAAAAAAAAAACTTTCTATATAGCTGAAAATATTTTTAATTAGGACTAATATCCCTGTGAATGGCTGCTCCCTATTTCAAAATCCAAATGTGCCTTATGTAATTCGTGTATAGACTTAAAATTTTACAGTAAAAAAAAAAGTTAAAACGTCTGTTATATATCCGTTTAACATTCGTTGATTTATTGTTAAAAACACAAATTTTTATTTTCTTATTTTTATTTTTAGAAATATAGCTGACCGCTACCATAAAACTTGATTAAGCTTATTGTTTTCAATTTATTATTTATATTACTGTATAAAATTTTAATTGGAATAATTAAGAAAAAAGAAAAAAAATAATCATTCAAAATGCTTCAACACAAAAAAAAAAGTCAATGTAGAGTTTAGGACTAATTAATTCTCTTCTGATTCTGAATTCCAACAGGATAATAAGCTGGGAGACATTTGTTTCTCTTTGAGATATGTACCAACAGCTGGAAAACTAACCGTTGTCATCTTGGAAGCTAAGAATCTGAAGAAAATGGACGTCGGTGGATTGTCTGGTAAAATCATTGGTCACCAAATCGACTCAAAAATTGATGATCTTCAAATTTTGTTAAATAAGCTAATTAATTAGCTTATTAAACTTTGATCATCATTTTTGAGTCGATTGTACATTCAAAATTAAAACCCCAACGAAAATATTTTCCATTGGCAGCAATACCGACACATTTTATAACTTAACACTTTAACAAGAATACAAAAAAAAAACGAAAATACTGCCTCATATTTCATTTACATTTATCGCACTTCATTTCCTATCAAAGTTGACTATACCTTACCACTTAACAAATGAAGACGCTACCAATGGAAAATATTTAAAAAGAAAATCTTCTAAGCTTTTACAAACAAACAAAATTATGTATATATATTTTTTTTTATTTATTTTTTATTATTTTATTTTTTGTTTTTTATTTTTTTTTTTTTTTGTTGTGTAATAGTAAACAAATTTGTACTTTACAAATTTAAAGTAGCAAAAAGAAATTTATTTTTATTTTAATTTTATTTATAGATCCGTATGTGAAAATTGCAATCATGCAAAATGGAAAACGTTTGAAAAAGAAGAAGACAAGTATCAAAAAATGCACCCTCAACCCCTACTACAATGAGTCCTTCTCATTTGAAGTTCCATTTGAGCAAATACAAGTATGCGAGAATGTATTATACTATCCTATAAGTGCCCACTTACCTATAAAAGCATACAAAGCATACAAATATACCTTATGTGTTATCTCTGTGTTGTGTTTTAACTAATTTGTTATAAATTAAAACAAAAAACCATTTTCAATAAGCTGTCACACCTAACACTTTAGTTTTTACCTTCTTTTTTTTATTTATTTTTTTTTGTGTTTTTGTCTTAGCACTGGTCTGTGACATTAAAAACCATGAAAACAATCAAATACTATACACAAAAGTTGAAATACGTGTAGAAAGTATTTAATTAGAAATACTTCAACTGTAATAATGGTTTATTACAACCTGACCTCAAACAAACAAAATGTCTATCCCACATAAAGCTTTTCTTCTTATTTGTTTACCAACAATAAGATGATGCTCCAAATGAAAACGATTTCAAGAGAAAAATCCCATACAAGTGGAAAAAGTCAATATAGGCACTTGAAGTCATGCAAACGTATAAAGTCGCGTAAGGTAGCTCGAAGTCATTTCCATAGAAACCATGGCTGAATGTTTAACTTAGCCTGAAAAAAACATTTGGTTGGAAATTTAGTTTTATTACTGGAAAGTGCACAATTGAAAAACTCATCTATACCATAGCTACTTATTTATGCGACAACATCCAGATTTGCAGCCACTTTATGGATAAAACTCGTTAACGATATTCCGAAAAAGTTGTCATTAGGACTGAAAAGCCATTTTCTTTCATTGATGATGGATCCCTACTTTGCGTACAAAAGGAATTATCAACTTTAATCTTTTTCTCACTCTCTCGCTTTATCTCTTTGTATCTCTTCCTACGTCTTCTATTTGCAAACTTTGAAACAAAGTTTTTACATTATTTTGAAAAATTCTATTTTACAGCGCCGCATAACATTTGCCTGCTATTATTTTCCTATTTTCGAGATAGATGGAAAATATTTGCATAATTAGAAGGTATTATCTTTACAATTGACTCCTTTGCCTTAAATACCTTTATCCATATATACTTACTGACAACAAAAAACCTTTTTTATTTATTCTACAAAAGACACTATAATAAATAGAAAATCGAATCCATTTTTTAAAAATTGTTAACTATTCGGTACCAATCTAGTGTAAGGATTTTTCCTTTCAAAATGTTTAATTAAAGTTTGAGAAGACGATACTTGATAATATCCTTCTAATCTTCTCTAGTTAATATTATTTTAACTTCCGATCGTTTAAAATGAGGTTTTCTAATTGTTTTTCTATAATGGATACTTCTCAATAAATCGAACATCCAACATTTTTCACGTTGAAAATATAACGAAGAAAGTCTACTTAAATATTTATCAATACAGCTTTTTATTTCAACAGTTTGAATAACGAGAGGCCAAAAATTTTCAAATGATTTTGCTAAAGATTAATGTAATTCTGTTATAAATATTATTCTTAACCTGAATATTTGCTTTGAACTGTCAGTTTTTATGCTGGTATTGTCAGTTCAATTTAAACAACGTTTTATTGAGCCCAATTGTTACGAATGTTTCGCATGTAGCATCTCGTCCAATTTTCGGTAGGCTATTCTGATTAGATATTATTGTAATAATTCCATACCTCAATAATGACATGCAATTTAAATGTAGATTTTAAAAAAACAGTTTTGTCACAGATCAGTTATTCTATTTACAAAGAAAACATGTAAATAATAACAATATTAATTTCATTTCTGTTATACATTTGTGTTGCTTATTTGTAGTAAGATGTGTCAATGTTTTAGTTAAATGCGCTGCAATAAATGCAAGCTATTAAAATATGACAGAAGCTTAATAAATAATTTTAGATTGTTAAATTTTTGGTTTTTTTCTTTTTATTTTTTTACATAGATAACAAAAATCTTATTTTATAAATGTTTAGTTGAATGTTACTAACACAACACACAAATAATCGTACAAATTTTCTAGTAAGAAAACAATTTTGTGAAATTTAGTTTACAAAATGTTAATTTAGTATTTGAAAAAAACAAAAAAAAACCATAAAATAATACCTTAACTGTTCGTAGCAATAGCAATACACATAAATAGAAAGTCATTTCGATTGTTTGGAGAATTTGCATTTAAAACAAAAAATGAATTAACAAATTGATGCATATTCATATGTATACAGTTCAATCAATCGAATTGACTTTCTTTATTCACCTTTAATTTTAATTGATTCCAAAAAAAACTAATTCCAAAAAATATCTCAAATACAAACTACTATTTAGAAAAACATTTTTGAACCAATATTAGGTTCACTTACACAGATATTTATTTTACTTAGCAAAATTAGGAAAATTTTCAAAATTTTAATTTCATATATAAAAAAGGTGAATTAAAAGTAAAAAAATACAAAAAATTAGCTTAAGTCTGAATGCAAAAATATGCAATCAGAGCTAAAAGCAATTTTGTATTATTAGCACGGGTTCATTATTTTGACACTGTCTTCTGATTTGTAAAAAATAAATATCAGCAAGGCAGCACTTAATGCCAATATACAAATAATTTGAGGACTCAACAATTTTTAAACATTAATTATACTTCAACTAAATATAAAATTTATAGGCACACAAAGGGAAACTCAAAAATAGGATTGAATATTATACATTTTCGTTTACCCGTATTACAATTTTATTAAAACAAATAATGAAATTAATGTACAGTATACCTATATATATATATATATATATACATATATATTTATACATAGATGTTTATATATATATATAAATTTTAATTCTCTTAAAACACTTCATTAACATTAATCATACTCCAAAACCAAAAAAATAATTAAATTTCCTTTTCAATAAATCACGATCATATTACTTTTAGAATCACTGCATGTCGTCTAAAAATTGCTCACTTGTGCTGAAATCACAGCTTTATGTTTTATTTACTATGATATTTTTTGTTTACTTTTATTTGAAATTCTAGCCCACTGTGTACAGTAAGTTGTATATCTATGTGTGTAAATAAAAGTATATTATGTACATATATACCAAGTATATAGTGAATGCAATATTTTTTTTTCTATTCTAAATTATTACTATTTGATATTTTAATATATATTTTTTTGAAAAAAAATAATCCTAGAAAATACAACTAGTTGTCACTGTGGTGGATTACGATCGTATTGGTACCTCTGAACCTATTGGCCGGGTAATATTGGGATGTAATGCATCCGGAACCGAACTAAGACACTGGTCAGATATGTTAGCATCACCAAGAAGACCAATCGCTCAATGGCATACATTAAAAGATCCGGAAGAAAATGATGGTAAAAAGGATTAAGCAATATAAAGGTAAATTTGATTATTTCTTTTTATTAAAAGAATTATGATATAAAATATTATAAATATGTCAACTGTTTAAACTAAATTTTCGGATATTATTTTAATAACTGAACCAATTAACTCATAGGCATTTCATGCGATCACTTTATTCGTATATATAAAAAAACAAAAAACTTTTTTTTAATGACCATGAATTTTATTAAAAACCATTTTAGCATATGAGACATAATCAACTTTTTACAAGTAAATTTTAAGCAAAAATTAGTTTCTTCGTATAAAGGGTGTCCAATTCCAAAATTTAAATCAAACACATTTTTTACGACTAAAATCTTTGATCTTCATTGAAAATTAAAAATTGGAAATGATAATTATAAACAAAAGAAATATTGTTCATATGACCTCCACGACTCTTCGAACGTAAAACTTTTCTATAAATATTTGCAAACTGAGCGGATTAAAGTATTCAATTTCATGCCAAATGTTACGTTTAAGATCTTGAATAAAATTTTTTTTTTGTTTTTTGTGTTTAGTCTGCTACCATCTTAATACTATCTATTAATTTATTAGCACTTTTGATTAGCACCGTATGTAGGTGAAACATCCAATGATCTATTCCCAACTCTAGCGGTATATTAACTCATGAGGTTTAATTCGTTGGAGTCTCCTAGTTGGCATGTAATGCCCAGCAATTGGATGGCTTCCGTATTTGTGTGGTGTAATAGCCTTTTTTCATGTTTCATACCGTATTCTTTGATAACTTCGTCCACGTATCTTATGTTCAAGTCATCATCGATTTCTTTATTGGTCACATAGCGTTAGACGTTAGTGATCAATCTAACAATAAGTATTTTATTTTGAGCAGTTTGAATGATAGCTCTATTACTTTTTGATGTACACCCCCATAGTTTGATGCCGTAGGTCCATATGGGCTTTATTAATGATACATAAATTAGTCCCTTACTTCGAAGGTCTAGTGCCTTGCTATTAACCTATTAACAGGCTCAACTGGAAACACCACTTCCGGTAAAAAGCTAAACAGATAAAACTCCTAACGCGGAATCTATATTGGTTAATCTTGAATAAATAATATGTACTTTAAAGCAAATTAAATTGGTTCAGTCTATCCATATATGTATATCTAATGTTAATGGTGGAATCTAACATTTACTAGAAAAAAATAAAAGTTTTTAACATAAAATTAATAATTACAGCTAGACACAAACTCAAACATATGGATCCCAGTAACGAAAAAAAAAAAAAACAAAACTCAAATATGAATGTGCAAATCGATTAAATTGTAGAGCAGGAGCTAAAATATATTCATAGAATCATGAAAAATAAATCATTTATATGAGTATATAAAGATATGCATGTATACATAGCGTTGATAAAAAAATAAAAAACCTCAAAAAATTAAATAGAATTAATTATTAGTTCAAAGAAAAAATTATCCTGTTAATATTGAATTTTACAAATCACGAAAAAATAAAATTTTCAAATTGTTATGTAAATTATTGTATGTAAAAACGTTTAACTGATAATTATTTTGTTATTTATTGTTATCAATTTAAAATAACTGAAATCATCTTTAGGAAAGTAATACTGTAATAATATTTAATGCCTAGCACTATACTCAAATTAAACAGAGATATCTATATATGCATAATTGTAAGAGAAATTTGTCTAAGTTCAATAACTCAAATGCTTAAATCAAATTGTTAAAAAAAAAAAAAGAGATGATAAAGAAAATGTTTAATATATAGTATAAAAATCAAGTTATTTCAAAATTAAAAAACCATAATTTATTTCATAAAATTCAATGTATGATATAATTTTTAAGTACTGAATAATTTTAGCAAATATCATTTACCATGATAGGAAATTTAAATATCTTTCCGTGTTTCAGATAACACCTGCTTTTAGCTTAAAACAGAAAAACCAACAAAAAAATCCTATTCCTATTCAAATTAGGAATTAATCCTAATTCTCTTCACTGCAAAAAATTCCATAATTCAAATTGAAATAGTATAAAATATTTATTTACATTCTTGATTCTTTCAACTGTCAAATAATTGCCCAAGTGTAAAGTGTAATAATAAATTTAATATAAATCCTAAATGGAATACGAAAAACCAAAATTTTACTATTCCTTTATTGATAATCTGAGGTCTGTGTGGAGATTAACATAACCAATTCCAACAATTTTTAATTCAGTTATTGAAATTGGTCTACAATTTGTTTATATCTAATTGAAAATTTTAATTTCTATCCCTATCTATCCCCCATTATAATTTGTTATAAATTTTTCTCGATTTACTTCTTTACAATATTTGAAAATGATTAAATATACTTAATCTGTTATTTAGACGAATACACAATATTCAACTAACTGCTACAGAATATTTTTTCAATATTTTTGGACAAAAATATACCCCACCTTTGTAAATAGGCTAGCCTTATATAAAATTATCATTAAACCTGATTACTAATCCATAAATCTTATTTAATAAAAATTAGAAGCTTGTAACCTATTTTCTATTATTTAAAAATAATAACAAAAAATATTTTATAATTGCAATATCAATAAGTAAAGGTCTACATAGATGTTCATGAAGCTTTTCTCTTAAGCAGGACAATATATACATATATCATATCGAAAATTGGATTTAAACTGCGGACAAATTGATTACTAAATAAGAATATACATATATACATGCGCACTTAAAGGTTACTAAACAAACGCCGAGTTCAATTTGAGCACGTTTCAAAATAACAGGAATGCACATCAAATAAAACTTTAGCAAGAAAAAAGATTAAAAAAATACAAATATATATACATATATATATATATTAAATATATATATATATATATAAGAACAATAATAGATTAAATATATTTCATAGCTATGAGTTTATAATAAAGTGTTTCCCTTGTATAAAATAATGTAAAATAAAAATTATGATCATTGAAGCATAAGTTTTTTTGTTTTTGCTTTCAAAGCAGCGAATCAGGAATTCCTTGAAATTAAAGACTGTAGGCATTATGCATACAACTTCATGTGATTTCTTATTAGGAGGTTTTATGCGACAACAAAATAACATTCATCTCAATTAATTACATAAAAATTGGACACATTACATGAAACCTTGTCGCCATGCAATTTGATGGATTTGTACTTAGCGCTAGACATAAATTTTTAATTTCTTTTTATTTTAAATAATTATACACCTCTGAGCTTTTTTAACACAGAAAAACGTATTGTGTAAAAGAAGACCGGATAAAATGAACACAGTCTTGTTAAAAAAAAGATCATTTATAAATGCATCTGAGTCATTTTCAGTCAAGTGCTGCTCTACTTCCTTTTTAATTTTTAGTCCCTTCTGAAAGGATATTTAGTCTTCCTTATCATCACTTTTCTAACCTTCTGAAATACTCAAAGCTACTTGTAGCAGGTACTCATCCCCATTATAAACATCTTGCATCAGATCATAAATATCTTCAACTTTAAAATTTACAAACACTTTCCATCCACAGCATTTCTCATAACTATAATTTTATGATATTCTGTTTCATTAGATACCACCTGATTGTCTGTCAAACCTTTTTCCAGCAATTAATGTCGATCAATTAATTTTTGCTAGCGCCAAATCAATGTAATTAATTAAACCCAAAATGGAAACTGTTTCAAGCCTTCAATGAATTTGAGTTTTATCTTTTTCTAGGATATTAAAAATTTTTTGGATTGTTTCATAACAGTTTTAATGTGCTAATTATACTCTGGTGCTAGGGGTTGTAATAAAAACGCTGTATTCGGTGATAAAAGGAAAACTTTTAAATCAAGGTTTTTTATATGTGGATATGAAGTTGTATTGTCCAAAAGTAGAAGGTTTTTATATTTAAGCCTTTTGTTTAAAATATTTTGCACCAATTGCGCCAATTGAACTAATTCATAAAAATTGTTCTACTAAACTTTCGATGCACTGGAAAGCTGTTAACACCAATATTTTTCATTAAACAGCAATATAATTGTACTTAAGATTTAATACTTCAGAAAAGTATTACTGGCTATAAATATAAAAAGAAATTTTTTAAAGTATATTCCTACTTGAGATTGTTTTTCCTTTTTTCTGAATTCAGAATTCGTAATTCGTTGCATTCAGTTTTATGAAGTTTTTCTCTTATATAAAACTAAAAATTAGTTTATTAAATATAATTAATGAATTAATATTTGAACAAACTCTATTAACATCAATTTTCATGCACTCCCAACACATCCAAATTTATTTGAACTTGATTGGATAAATAGAAAAGGGTTAAATTAACGACTGAAAATTTGTAAAAGATATTAGACATTATGGGCTAACGGTAAGAATAATATTTGAGCTAACTGTATTAACATCAATTGTCATGCACTCCCAACACGACAAAATTTATTTGAACTTGAATTGGATGAATAGAAAAGATTTAATTAACAATTGAAAGTTTTTGAGCAAGCTAATAGTAGGAATATAAAAAATGCTTAAATTTTTAATACTGTGAAAACTTTTTATTTAAAAAAAATTACACATATTTATAAAAAATAAAAGCACCACAGTAAAATGAAAAGTTTAATCGCTCTTATCTAATTTTAAGGATGAATCTGATACGTTGTGTCAAGTTTTCTTGCAATCAAGCTCAAAATTATTTAAAAAGATGCTGGGAGAGATATTGAAAATAATTGTGCAATCGACTATAAGCCATAGTATATCCCTTGAAAACCAAAATATAAGCACGGTTTATCAGGTGTTATTTGTGTAGCGTCGTAGCTTCCCGGCTAATTGAGGGAAGATGGACAGACAACACTGATTTTTCTCACTACTAAAAAAATAAAAATAATATAAGTGATTTCTTACATTTGTGCCATTGCAATCCAATTAGATAACAGCAGAGAAAGAGAGAAAAATGAAAAAAAATTTAAAAAGAGAATAAGGCTAATTATATTGTTACTTTTTTGATTGTTTAGATAGATAAATGTATCGAATATAAACATACAAGTAAAAACACTCTTTTTTACTGAAAAAATAAATTATAACAAATCAACAACTATTTAAAAAATCACTAATCACTAATCATAATAACGCTGTTTTAGTGCTCGGTATTTTTTAAGTGCATATAAGGCCTCAATCTCTTTAACTACATAATTTCCTCGTGCTATCAATCTTTTTATTTTGATAGGATCTGTTTCTTTGCTGTACTTCATAAATTCATCATGACATTTTTGACGAAAATTTTGTATTCCACCAGGGTATTCCCGGCCTAAGTATAGGAGCTGCAATTATAAATTCTTATAATTATTTTCAAAAATTGAAAATAATTTAACAAAGGCAAACTAATGTGAAAAGCATGCTTAATTTATTGAATTGAATAGAAAGATTTATTGTATACAGAATTAAAGAAATTTTACTTTTAATGTAATTTCTAGCTACAATAATTTAAAAATAAACCAAAAGAAAAATTAAAGCGTGAACTTAAGACCACACGGCAGAAGTGAAACCTTAATAGTTTTAATGGAATATTTTATTATAATATATGGTTAATTAAAATGGTATTGTTTAATGGTAGAACAGATAGGTAGATAATAGAACAGGTGATAAAGCCTTTTTGTAACATTGAGAATATATATAAATTAAATTTTTTAGGTCGTGGTGCAGGAATGAAGTTAAGAAAAAGTGTGGGTTACAAATACTTCTGTTTTTAATTTAAATTTTTTAGTGTAACTTAATTTCAACAACGCAAATTTTGTACTTGTTTTATCCATAAAAAATTTTAAAAAACAAATCTTTTATTAGATTTTGATTTATACTCATTTTAAAATGTTGTTAATTTCATAAATTTGTTAAACTTTTAACAAAGTATTAGGCTGCATGATTAATATTTCACGGAATTCGAACAAATTATATTTGGCATTTAAATTTATATTTGGCATTTTATATTTTTGTAGATTTCTGTTGATTACAACTCATAGTTATTGGTTTAGTCAATAAATATCGTTCTTTTTATCATAACCTTAATGCAAAGCGATTACCTGTTTCTTAACAATTTAAACATGTTTTTTTCAAAACAAAATTTTTAAAAATGTCTCACAAGTTGCAAAGAAATATAAACCATTATTTAGACACCATGAAGCAGAGTTATTTATTTTTAACAATTCTATATTACTTTTTTATTTATTTTAAGAAAAAGGAGCAGTCAATTTTGGGATTTTTTTCAGAAAGTCGGCCATTTTATAATCAATAGACTTTAATTTATTAATTCTAATACACATTAGAAAGATAAGTGTAGAAAATAATATTCAAAATTACAATATTTTCTGTTTCAGCCATTTGCTTTTTCGTGCTCTGCTTTGACCGCAAAAATTTTATAGTTTTATAGAATTTCGTTAAATAAAATTTATTTTGCATAACTTAAAATATTTACAATAAGACCAAATAGAAATTGAAATAATTGCTTTTTATTTTATTGCCGAAAAAAATTCCTAAAGCAAACCTAAAATCTAGAGTTTCACACGAGAAGATTCCGTGATTTTATTTGTATAATTAAAAAACCGCAATATTCTATGAATAATTTTTCCTTTCTTAATTTTTAAAATTTTCGTTTGTTGAATTTAAAAATTTATAAATTAAACTATTTGTTTTGAATACATTGATATTGAAATTTTTAAATAGTATGGCAGTATTTGAAATAATCTTAGGAGAAGTAGGAAACCGAAAATATCCGAATCAGCGTAACGCACCCGAGCGTGACGGTAGAATTAAATTTACCCCCCAGAAAAAATGCAAAGTGCGCCCAAAAAAGTTTTCACTTCAAAAACATATTTTGGCTTCAATTCAAAATGTTCGATTCTTTTTTATTTTTTTGGATTGTATACCATTAATTACAACAAATATTTTTTGAAGAAAAAACGCTAATATACTTTATACATTAATATACTTTACCATTCACTCTGATGATATTTTTTAAAATTTTCTGGAAAAATATACATTTTATTTAGTAGAGGTTTGAAAATAACTTTTCCTAAATCAAAAAAATTTCATAGTTATGAGTAAGCTATAAGAACTAATATTGCTTTAACTTCATAAAGTAATACATATGATAATCACGATTTTCCAAAGATATAACTGTTAGATATAACTAACAACATAAAACGCTAATTATATTTTATCCGTCATTATCCGTCATGTATTGAAAAACCTTTTACATACTCTCAGTATTTTACAGATTATGATGGTTTCAACAAAAGGAACCCTTTCTAATAAAATTAATTTTTAGAAATTTATTGAATTGATATAATATCCATAAGACGCGTAAGATTTTTCTAAATTCAAATGAAAAATGAATTATTAGGTATGTCCAGTCAACACTTATACGTTTTCAATATGCAATTCAACTTCCGATTCCAATATATTTACAAATTTAGCATTGATATATGAAATCAGCCATTTTCAATGGGGCCTAATATATAGTTTATTAAATACTTACTCTATAACTAAGCATTAATCCAGTTTTATTTATGATCCAAAATGGACAATATACTGTAAGCATTAAGCTTCCATGCCGATTTTCAAATCTTAAGATTTTGTTTTTTAATTAACTCTAGAGAAGCAATAATGAACTGAAATTTTTGAAATTGTATGAATTTTAATATAAAAAAGAAGAGTGAAAAATTGATTTTCCTCTATAAAAATTTGTGGATTTATTTTATATCATTTTAATTTTTTTATTGAACCAATGATTCATTTTTTGTTTCATTTGAAAATAATAATTGAAACTCAAGTGATAAACAAATTTCTTCTTTTACGGGATCCATTTCAACATTTTTTAACACTTTTAACACTTGAAACTACATGAAAACAACGAAATCATGCCAACATCAGCCGAAAAAATGACAGTTTTGTTGTATTTTACTTAAAACCAGACGCTGAGAATATTAATTCGTGGTCCTTATGGAAACTACTTTTAGCACTTTACCAAATTTTGCTAACTTAAAACGACGTGCGACTTTTCCCATTTATATAGAATTGACAGACACTTTCCACTTAAATCTATGACATCGATAAATCGAAAGCCGCTTCCAAATGGCCCACAGCCATAGGAATAAAGACTAAGGAATTTTTAAGAAAAAAGTTATTCTCATTATAATCAAACATTGAATATAAATGGCAATAATTTTATTAAGGTTAATCAAGGTGTAACGGTTAATATCTAAAAATAACCCTTACAAATAAACAAATTAGTTATGTAACCCGTTATGAAGTTAATGTTTAAATATAAAAATGTAAAATAGATTTTATATAGATATCTAATATCATAAAAACATTCAAGCAAACTACAGTTTCACAACAGAACTAAATTCAATAATTATATTGAACTATAAAATTTATTACAGGAAACTTTAATAAATGGAATCCACTAGTTTACAAATATAATTCACTATTAACTTACACGCAAAGCAAAAAGATATGAAATAAATTTAAATAATAATAAATGATGTACTAACATTTGAAATGCGTAGATAATAATTTGTATGCAGTGCTGAAATACTTGCACAAAATAGCAAATCGATGAGTGTTGCATCAAAATAACTACTTTAATTATTGTAAAAAATACTTACTGTTTTATATAACTTTTTTACTTTGTACCGTAAACACATTACGAACGAAGCAAATATCTACACAAATTTCATTATAAATCCATTCTTCTGACATTGATAAATTTGACAAATAATAACATTCCTGGCACAGTATTTATAAAACCTAATAGATGGCACTGCATGCTTCATAGATGCTTCTCCTTCATTTTTCAAAGATAGCATTTTAATTTTTAATGCTCCTATTGGAAATGGAAAAAGAACACACATCGGGTATTCGCCCCATAAATTGTTGAATTTTTTTTAATAAATAATAAAATCATTTTTTCAGTTTTATAGAGTTTAATTTCACTTGTCAGCTGACGTCTTTGTCAAAATTTATAGTTTGGTAATTTTACAATAGATGGTACTCATAATAAAGCACGTCAAAAAAAAAAATGTTTCTCTAAGCTTAATTGTTTTTGAAATTGAAACGTTTCTTTAAGCATTAATTGTTTTTGAAATTTTTCTCTTAACAAGAAAAATTTATATGTGAAAAAAATTTACTTTCTTAGATTTATATATATTTCACATATTTTTTGCAGGAAATATTTAATTTTTTGTCAATTATGCGGAAAAAAAATAAATAGTTGTCTGCGTACCAAAAATATATTAAGATTTTATACTTTATTTAAACTTTTGAATTTTCCTCTGAAACCAAAATCAAGAATGAAACTTAAACTTACTTAAACTTAAAAGTAAAGTTTTATATTTGTCATTATTATTATATATTATTTTGGTCTAAGGATGCAAAATATAATAAATATTATACATAACTATATTTTTATAATATATATAAATGTAAAAATGCATCGCAATAAAATATTAGAAGAACTACAAAAACTTTTATTAAAAAGGCACGAATTTAAAACTCGATAAGACATTTTCATGCATGTACACTTAAATAATTTTAATAAACAAGAAAATAATCAAGATTTATTAACACAAATCTATCAAATACGAAAATGTAAATAAAGTAAGCTCTTTTTATATGTAGCATATTATTGTAATATTAAAAAAAATTATAAAGCTTGTAATAAACTTACCTTAAAAGAATTATTCTTTCCCTTGGACAAAAGCAGCTATTAAACATAGCTTTGATTGAGTATGTATATTAGAAAATCGATTCATTTTATGTGATATATTTATCGTTATATTCTAAGAAAAAGCAATTATGTATATGTATGATTGTTTAACTTACGCAGATTTTCCCTACTTAGAATTAAATATTTGTAAACTTTAATACGACTTTTTAAAGTTTTCCCTTAATTCCTTTTGTAATAAACATACGTAGGAAAAGAAAAAATTTACACATTTTTACATTATTATTAAAATTTGTTTCATTCTCTATTTTTTTATCATCATCAGATTCCATGCTGGGAAGCTTCACTATTTCAGGCTTTCTAAAACAAAGTTAAGTATGTTTAGCTTACACAAAAACCATATGAAATTTACATACTTTACACATCTCTACCAAATTTCTTTCTTGCATTGCGTCTTTTTTCTTTGCGTTCTTGAAGTGCAACATCCACCCTGTCCCATTCTGTTAGCTTTTCACTTGTTATCTTAAAATCAACTTTTATACCTTTTGAAGATGGAAAGATCTGACAATTGCCAGTAACATGTGCGTCTATACGTTCTTTTTCTTCGACTTCATTCAATTTCTCTTCCAATTCATTTAAATCTTCTAGCCATAGCATCTCTACTCTTATTGCACGTATAGGGTTACTAATTGAGAATGCCTTAAATCTTTTTGTGTTAAAAGCTTCTCTTTGTGTTCTTCTGTTAACATCCACGTTTTCATGCCAAGAAGATAATCATATTTACTAACATCTGGGTCACTCTTATCTCCCTTATTACTTTCTGTTTCATCTTTTTCATTTTGAATACGCATCTGCCACGCTTTTAGTGGATCTGGACGATAGCCTCTTTTGCTTAATTCATCAATTATGTCTTTGCGTTTTTTATCTTCAATAATTATTGTATTGTTACATTTTTCAACAATAAAACGACATTGGTCAGATAGCTTATCGATCAGAGCTGTCAGTTGCCCTTCTAAGTAACTCTTTCGTTTCCTATAAAAGTCTAACCGCACTGCAAAATACTCATTTAGAATTTCCAATGCTGAGTTAAAACGTCGTAAGCAATTATTTCTATCAAAAGCATGCATGTTATCAAGACATAGATATTTACAAAGTTTAAATATGCGATGAAAGCCGCCTTCTTCTGCTTGAATTTTATCAAATTCCCCAGGAAGAAATTGACATACGAATCTGACTGTTGTATCTGTTTGGTATTCTTTATATTCACTTATAATTGGTTTGATTTTATCTGAACCATGCAATAATGGTTCTAAGACATTTTCTTTATATGTTTGTGTCCATACACCGATTGGCAATTCAGTTATTTCTAGTTTTTTATCCTCAATAATAGCCACTTTCCCACTACTTATATATTTTTTATAAGAAATGATATCAATTGTTCCTTTGAAATTTTTATACCATGGCAACATATCATCAGGCTCCTTGCCTGCAATCATTTTACATATATTTTTGATAATGTCACGTGGGTTGTGGTTAGGAATATACGTGCTCCAGCCGGTACCTTGTCCTTCACAACCATTTATCAGTATCATTGGGATTATCGGGATGTACCACACAGGCTCAATTTTTTGACCATCATCAAATTCATATTGCAACAAGGGATCATCTTTAGGACGAAAAATAAGTCGCGTTAGTGGTGACATTATGGTAGCTATGTAATTCGGTTTGGCACAATCTTTTCCACCCATTAAACGAGTGCCAAATGTACCTCTTGCCTGTAACAGATTGATATTATTTGAGCCCACGAAATTATTTGCCATCTTAATAATTGCCGTACATAAATTCTCCTCACCATGATGATAAGATGTCATTCCCGCTACAGAAGCAGCTAGACAGCTTCAGACAACCGTAGACAATTTTCCTCTGGCTAGGCTTTAAACCATCAACAAGGAATGGTATTTGCCGGACGTTCTGTGCATTGGAGTAATTAACTAACTCCAAATTTATGAATTCTGTAAAGTTCACCTGTTTTGTACCCTCACCATAATAATATTTTTCAGGTAAATCCTTTACTTTTGCGTTCTTACATTCTTCCATGTAATCATGCAGCCAAAGTTTACGTTGTTCTGTATATTTCTCATCAAATACCATTAAAATATGTAAATCATCGAAGGCGCCGCCATATCTAAATAAAATGCGATATTGTTCAATGTTTGTAAAATACTCTTGAATTTCTGCTGCTTGTAGTTACATTTCCATGTCCCGGTCAGTACTACTGTTGTCCCGCTTAGAGTTTTATAATTTTGTTAAAGACTTTTCTTTTTTCAAATAAGGCTTTTCATTAAACCAATTCATGTCTGCCTTGTATTGACGACAATATTTTTGCTGTGTGATCTTGAAGATGAAAAATTCAATTCTTAGAAGTTAGTCTGAGTTTTTAACGATCCTGACCAATGCGGAGTTAAAACAAGTATAAATTTGTGTTTAATTATTTTATTTTTCAATTTATTCAATCGTGTAATAGAAACAAACTGCAAACTATTTTACGTTGAAGTGTAGCATCCCGTTTACATAATTCAATAAAATAATAGCATTTCAAGCGGTTAAACAAATAAGAAATTATTTGGCTACAAATATTATAAAAAGATAATAAAAATTTATCTTTCTTTATCATAATTGAATTTATCTACATTTTCGATATATTCATTATACATTTCAGAAAGTGTTAGAATTAATCCTTTATGTCCATTTTCAATTTTTTTATCAAAATAACTTAAAGAAGATTCTGGATTTGAATCCGTTAATAGCATTGTTAAAGTATCTTCACAATATTGAAGAAAATTAATTAATAAAATAATATTTAGAATTTGAGTCTTATTTAAAAAAAGAAAAGATCTATAAAAAAAAACAAATTTAACAATTGTTACCAATCATAGCAATTATATTAGCAAAAATAAAAAAAACTTAATAGCAAGACGCATAAATCAACACTAAAAATTAACTGCACTAGGCTTTAAGTGGTTTCATTTCTCACGGAATCAAAAAAAAACAACACGACGAGGCTTCGGGTAAGAATAGACCCATTTTTGGGAGAATTAAACAGTTTTAACATAATATTTAAAATCACAACATTATTTCATAAAAAACACAAGACTTCATGCATATTTCCATTAGTGTAAAGTGTACAAATTATAACTATACTAAAATTTTTTAGTAATAAATAATAATTGTTTTGCAAATAAACGGTTTGTCAGCATATTATTGTTATTTGATATACAAGAAATTACAAAAATTGCTTTAACATAATAACAAAACCTAATTAATTTACAATTTACAATTTTTTTATACCTTAAAAGATTTTTGCTTCTTCATAAAATAATAGTTATTTATTAAATAGTTTATTTAAATATTTATATTTATATCGGTATAAAAAATTTTCATACATTATCTTAAGTGTAATTACTAAAAACAACAATTCTAAGTACAGGAAATATGAACATATCACAAATTAAAAATCATAACATAATACACTAGCCTGAAGTCAGTAACCAAAATCAGCCAAAATCATAACCGACAACATCACAGGGACTATAATCAAATAATTTGAAGTCATCTTCATATACTTCGTAAAGTCCACGAATTTGTTTTAGGGAAATAGGATCAAAATATTTTTGAAGAAGAGCACTTGTCCCTGAAGACTTATGTCCTTGGGGGAATGTCAAATTATGAGCACCAATCAAAAACAATGCAAGTGATGAATCATCGAATAATGTTTCATACTTTCCTGTAAAATGAAGATCAAAACTTGATATATAGTTATTAAAATCAATAATTGTTAGACATAAACTTTTACCAATGACATTATATTTGATTATGCAAGGATGGCACAACTTTGAAGCAGGTTCCCAATGCTCATTGAACGATTGGTTTGCTTGATAGCTCATACTAAGATTTGGTGTCAAAAGATATTGTATAAATTCACTAAAGCTTACATCATCTCCCTTTTCTAATGATTTATTTGATGGGCTCAAGCGAAAATTTTTAACTATAAGCCGCCCGTAACGAGACTGAAAATATTTAGCACTTGGTGTGTTGCCTTCTAGCTTATTTCTATATGCTGACAGCAATCTTTCAAAAGGATGTCTGACTATTATTAAACGAGTATAATCTCTAAGAACCATTGTTTGCTCTTCCTTAGATAAGGAACTTAACTTTTTGAACCTAAAATTTCAAAAGCTAATTATATTTAGTATGTATAAATAGTTAATCTTTTCGTACATTCCTGGAGAATGAGCCAAGGACGCTGGAATTTGCAAAGGATCAGAGCCAGATTTCCATAAACCACTTATTAACATTAGCATTCGTTTCCAATTTGTACAGGCAACCTGTTGAATAAAATTAGATTCTAATTCATTAAATAAAACTTTAAAGGAAAACAATTGCTTATGCACTTTTAATAAAATAATCTTATAACTATGTGATAATATGTGATTAGAGACTAGCCAAAAATTAATTTTCTAAAAACCAACTTACTTTATATAAAGCTTTTGTCAAAATACTCTTGACGGGGACAATTTTACACGGAATTAAGAAATAAAGACAACCATTAAACAAAATAAAACTCGTGATTTCGATCTAATTACTAGCAAACTTTTAAGGCTGTTTCCACAGGAGGACACAGCAAAATTAACATAACATACATTCTTAATATGCTACCTCCTAACTGGAAAAAATATGTTTGTTATGAGAGGCTGCCGTCAAATACAAATATGTTGTTTATTATTAATTTGTGACCTTGTTTATTTATTGATTTATCAATTATGCACTTCTCCATCATAAACATGCAAGAAATCTTCAAAGGGAAAATCACCAATGCACATTTTTTCTTTAGACTGAAATAGGTCACTTTAACATGGAAAGTAAGCTAACTGTGTCATATGATTTCAAACAGAAAAAACCATTGGTTGTATTGAACTTTTTTCCTCGGACAATTTTGAAATAAAAAGCAGCTTTCTATTCCAATATAAACGTGGTATGGCCCAAAAAAAAACCACTGAAAAAGGATTATTGGTTGAAAAATATACTTTCCTTGAGCTACGATTGACAAAAAGCACAGAATGAACAATAATAGACATGATCTGACATATTCCTGAATTCCAGGCAAGTTTTATAAAATCTTGGCATGAAGGACTAGATTTAAACTTCAAAACACTCCTACTTTCTGATAGCCCCAATTTCGCCAGACCAATAACTTTTTTTTAAATACTTAAAATGAAAATGAAATCAAAAGCATACTGCGTTAATGCCTAAAACAAAAAAACCCTCACTTATCGCAAAAATCAGCTAAATTTCATTATAAATACAAACTATCTTGATTTTTATTTCATGTAATTAATTTTATGTGCATAAATATAAAAAAATAACTCTAAAAGCAATTAAAATTTAAATTAAGTTCTAGGAATTTATATGTTTATAAAGATATGCATAATTATTTCAGATCTTTTTTTTAATTTCATTTGCATTTTAACACTTTAATAGTAATTTCATTTAGATGTATTCAAAAACTATACAATTAATCTTTGATAACGTCTGTTGTAAAATAAAAATTGCTTCAACTTATATTTATCTAAAACAAATTTGTGTTTAAATTATAAATTTATACATTAAAATTTTTTAATTATATCAAATGCCAATTTGTTATAGATACAAATTATACAATTAAATTATTTTCTAGCTAGCACTTTTATTACCACGTTGCTTTGAACTTGCAATTATCATTCTTGGCATTTTATATAAACAAACCAATAAAAAAAAAGGCACTGGCAAAAACAAACTAATGAAATTAAGGCCAAAAAAATAAAACAAGCAAAACACTACAGCCGATAAGGCCTTGGAAATATTCTTTAGCAACACAATTCAGGTAAAGTAACTAGCGTCATCTCTTTTTGTCTTATGTGTTTTCCATGCAATGATTAACCTAATATGATTTTTTGATGGAATATAATATTAAAGAGATATTAATTACCTTGGGTACAAAGCAGTATAAGAATTTGTGCTCCCGATCTATTAATATGTGTTTCATTTGTTCAGAATTCAGACTAGTTAAAGTTTTTTCACTATTTTCCATCAATTTACATGCATTTTGAAGATATTCTTGACGCTGCATATTAAGCGCTTGAGTTAACTGAAAGCCATGATCAGTTAATTTTACATTATTATTGTTTGTATCGTCGAAAATTGTGCCGAATCCAGTTTTAGAAAAATTTAACAAAATCAAAACTCTATAAATCCAGTCTATTACGTCATATTTGTAAAAAGAAATTTTAAACACACATAAATTTCTCATTGTCACTGTTCAAAAATTCTAAGGTGAGTTAAAGTTATTATATATAAGTAAAACGAGAACACCACAAAAGCAAAAATATAAAAAACAAAATAATATCATATGTCATTTGATTAAAAAGAAAATAATTTAAGATAAATAGTAAAAAAAAAAACAAAAACTAACTTAACACTTTTGGCTGCGCTCAAATTTAGCTCGCTTTATGAATTTAAGTTTTGATTTGTTTACAACTCCATAACTGGAAAGCAACTGATTATCTTTTAACAGTATTTGTTTTTCATTTTGTAAAAGATATGTTCGCCAAACGTAGCGCCACGAGATATTTGCTTTTTCGGTATGGGATAAATTTTTTGTTGAACATCCATCAGTGTGTTTATATTCACGTCGAATTTGCCTACGCTGCTCCAATTCATAAGTTCTCCTTATCGCTTTTTTTAAGTCTAATACTGTTGTATGTTTTTCTGGCACCTAATAAAATAATTTTCGTTCATTTAAAAGTATTTAATTTTAATTATAATCTCTGAACCCTACTATAAACAGAATAATTAGTCATAGATTTTAGCCGGAAATGATAAAATTATAAAAAAACTATCACATGCTGTAGATAATAAGTAATCATAATTAAGTTAATGAGTTTTATTTTCAATTCTTTTAAAAATATAATATATGTATTTCTAAAACGTTCAATTATTTTAATAATAAACTTTCTTTCATAGTATTTAAATCATTTAAGAGGGTAGTAGGGTTAATTCGGCCGAAAAAAAGCATATTTTCTACAATTTTTTCTAAGGATACAATTAATATTTATTGATTTCTATAATTATAGTATAATTATACAATATTTAAAGAATATTCTGTGAAAGTTTCATTAATAAATGTTAAAAAATGAGCCGATGACAACGAATCTCCGCAGACGTCTCAAAAAAAGTTGATGAACATCATAACTCATAACTCATTACTGGGTCAACTGAAATCAAAAAACCAAATTGATTTGATTCGTTGATAAGTTTCCTCAGGTAACGCTGCCAAGTTATTTTTGTTTATTGATTTTTCGATTTTTTACAAGGCTCGGAAGTCAAAATACTGATTTTTCATAAAAACATTACAAATTTTGTTGTTTTAAAATAAGTTTAAATTTAAAAAAAAAAAAAACTCGACAGCGTTACCTCGTAATTTATAAAAGGAAAAAGTGTGCGAAATTTCAAAAGGATCGGTTCAGTAGATTTTGAGTTACAGAGTTCACCGGCTTTGAAAAAGCTAAAAGTGTGAAAAAACCCGTTTGAAAGTTTGAATTTTATTCTATAAAGTACATAAAATAAAAGGCTTGCAAGTGTATATCTCCGTTAGTTTTACTTTAATTGCTTTCAAATTTTCACAGAATAATCTTAAGATGTTGTACATCAATAAAAAAATAAATAAAAAATACCCTACTACCCCCTTAAATCAGATTCAAATTTTTTAAAATCATTTAATATATGAACGAAACAAAATTACGGTAAAAGTTTTATTAAAAGTTAACAAATATAGCTACATATATGTATATATACTTACAACAACCTTAAGTGTGGGCAAATCCTCACGATATACAAAAACTGTAATTGAACGACCTTGTGCCACAGCTATCTAAAAGAAATCCAAAAATTAAACTCTTTCGTAGAAAATATAAGTTGGAACTGGTCTGTTATCTAATTATGTATAGTTCTTTCAAATATTTTTATTTCAATTAAGAAAAAAAATAGGTCAAAGTTTATCACTAAGTTTAGACTTACATTAAACTCTTACATATACACATATACATCAAAAACATATATTATAAACAAACATAGACAGAATGCCTGGAATGCCGTTAACACGTTTTTAGTACTAAACTGCTTTAGTGTTGCCGAAAATTAAAAAGTAATTTTTAGTCAAAAAACTCACCTGTGATAGAACTTCTTCTATTGAAGCATCAAATGGAATATCCCGCATTAAATCATCGTCACTTAAAACATCTTGAAGAATTTTTTCGGTTAAATTACAGAGCTCTCTGTGAGATTTTATTGGATTCTTTAATTTTGATTTTATGCACTTATTTTCAACTCTTAATTGTAAATCACCAGAACTATTTTTATCTTGCGTTTCACTCATGTTTTAAGCAAAAACTATAATTTTTATGTACACTTGAACACGAAAACATTAAAATTGATATCATATTTTTGGTCTCTTAATTAGTTTGAGTTTTAAAATTATAATTTTTCCGTACCAAAATAATAAAAATTTCAATGAACTTACTTGTTGTCATTTTTGACACTTGACCTGTACTGCCAAGTATAAAAACTTAAGTCAGCATTGCCAGTTCGTGTTAACGATTATAATTTTCTACTAATGAATAAAATTTTCAATGTTTACTTTTGAGCAAATATCCCAGCAGGGGAATTAATTACTCATCAGTGAGTTTCGCTTGCATGAATTTATGTGTGAATAATGTCTGAAAATAATTCAGTTTCAATTTTTGGTTGCTGGAGCATTAAAAAACATGAAAACTGCGGATTACACTTTCAGGGAATGAAATGTTGAAAAGAAAATGGAATGTTTAGTTAATAATGTATACAAAAAAGATGACGAGATGACGAATTGGGGAAAAGAAATAAATTGACGAAAATTGAATAAAAAAGAGAATTATTAATATAATATCATTGATGTTTTCCCCGTGAAAGTAGTAGTTATGACTGAAAAGTAGCTCTTTTTCATTGATGAAGTAGAGCTATTTTTCCTACTGGGTATAGTACTAGTGGATGATAATAGCAGAATTACAAAAAATATTATATTAATCTTGTACGAAACTATAATAATGATTAAAACTTTTTGAAATGGTGTATTTGAAATAATTAATTTTAATCGGAATTTAAAATAAGTATAAAATCATGTCAAAATGATTTTTTTATAAGAGAAACATTTACTCAGATAATTTACAGCTCACCAGTCTTTGGGAATCAATTTTTTTCTTATCTATTCAATTTATAACTTACTCTTAAAATCTTGAGAACATTAATTTGATTAAAGTGACAGCATTTTTGCATTAACTCGAAAAATATTTACTACTTGTGATTTTTTTTATTCTGTTAATCTTTTTATACCAAGGGTTTGGCATTTAAAGTAGATGTTTCAAAAGGTATAGAGGTTTCATTGTGTTCATGCCCTTCTCTACTTCACTTCATAATAAATTGCCTTTCATATAAAGAGATAACAAAATGACACTAATTTTTTCTTCCTTAAATAAACTTAACTATTATAATTCATAAAAAAAAACAAAGATAACCTTTTAACCCTACTGTTTTATTTTAATAATTTCAATATTTTATATTTATAAGGATTATATAGAACTAATATTTCCTTTAAAAATATTTACACATTTTATATTGAGCAGAAAAAAAGTATTTGCAGTTAGCCACCAAAATTTCAAAATGTATTCAATTAGTATTCATCTCATTTGTCCTTTTTTCTTTCCTTTCAAGTCAATCTAGAAATCCAGTTGAAGTAAGGTCCATCGTTAATTCTAAAAATCAAGAAGCGAAGATTAGTTGGTCGAAGACTAATCTTAAGGTCCTGGATTTTTATCTATTGTTGATATCACGGAAACATCATTGAAAAGAACTTCAAATGAAATTGGAAGTTGTCATCAATAAATTTCTTTCTTAAATAGATAGGATGATCAGTCCTTTGATTAAGTTAAGTGATTCAGCATTGGTAACAGACCTTAGTCCATGGGATTTTTATGCCTAAAAATGTTTAAAAAAATTGTAAAAAATTAGCTATAATTTTATTTAATGTGAATTTATAAAAAAAAAACAATTTATTTCTTAATTTAAAGATAATTGGCTACATGCGACAATCCAAGAATTTAAAGAAGGAGTAAGTTTTGGTGCTTAAATCAAATAAAAAGTTAAATATGATACTTTTTTAGCCTGAGTGAGTTTTTACAGCCATCATTTTTATTCTAATCAACTGGGAAAAATATTGAAAACTGTAAAATCACTTTTGATTCGATTTGAAACAGTGGAAACACTTTTAAATAATCCCTAATCGAACTACCCAGACCAGAGATTAAGAAGAGCAGTTATAATTTAATTTCAAATTGGTGCTTGGATTTCATTATAAGTCTTAAAATCTATAACAATTTTTGTCATTTACAATCTTGGCAATAGTTTGTGCAAATCAAACCTATAAGAATGTATTGGAATTATATTCCTTTTTTTTTATAAAATATTTTAATATGTGGAGAATCTTTGTTATATGTAAACGAGAAAACTGCTAAAATTATAGGTGCAACTTTATTTCTATTTATTCATGTTAAAACTCAAAACCATCGTTGCTCGATTAACAATTCTAATTCAAAAATTATATTTTTAGTAAATTTTTTAGTAAATAAAAATTAAAAAAAAAAAATATTGACTAAATAAATGCTGTATAGAGTAGAGTTTTTCAACTGTAGCATATCTTTATCGTTAATTATGCAATAAACGGGCAGATTTATTCAGAGCTATATTTAAAAATAACAGCATATCATTAGCGGTCTGGTTGAAAACGTAAATCACTAAAATAGACTGCCCTGGGTACGATCTAAAAATGTCACATTGCTTTGCAATTGATTGAGCCTATTTTTAACATTTTAAAACTAACACTTTCAAAATATTCTATAGATAAGCATCTCGAGAATCTTTGCTGCAGCATTATTGCCATTTTGAGTTCAATGGCAAAACTTTATACCGAGACTGATAAATCATGTTTTATTCTATTTTGTTTTTTTGGAGTAAATTCGAAGGTTTTAAATACGCCTGAGATTCAAATTATTCCGTACAAAAAAACACAAACATCGTTTCATAACAAAACACTCAGCCATTTCACTCTTTGTTTATTATTATTCTTTTTTCAACACAGTTATCTACAATCATTTTTTACGATCTACATATATTTATATATATGATTCTTTTTTTATTTGGCAGCTATACTTAAAGTGAATGCCAAATAAAATAAAAAAATGTGTTTATTGAGTGACTGAGAATATCAGTTCAGTTGCGTTTGACAAGGTAATGTCCATATGCCAAATAAATTTCCCAGGCAACAATCCAAATACAATTCATCCTGTACGGAAGAGGAAGTTAGAGTAAAATCTCGTGACGCATACGAATAAATCTACTTTGGGCTGTTTAAAGGAATAGAATATTTCATAGCGCCTTCAAGTCTGAGATAACGCCAACTGATGCAGACATTTTAATTCATAAAATTTTTTGGCTTGCCATCTGAATGAGTTTCGTTTATCGAACGCATTTTTGTTTTTTACTTATTTATATTATGTTAAAATTTGATGATATTGGCCAAAAATTATATACAGTCATTTCGAACAACTTTCTGTTTGTATGAATGAAGTAGATCTGATTGGCATAAGTTAATATTTCACTCATTTAAACAGAAGAAAAGTATTTAATCATACTTTTAGATAAAATATTCTCATAAATTTCTTTATGATTTGACCAAATTCGATTTGCTTTCTCATGTGTGAAGTACAAGCATTTTCATTGATTTTATGGCTTAAGCATCTTTGTAAAAAGTAAATCTTAAGAATAGTAGAAGGCGACTCCTAAATGATATTTATTGCATTTCCGTATTAAGGATGTTTTTTGTTCTCTGAAAACCAAAGAAAATGATGTTATATTTCTTCGGGGAATTTTCATTAGTTTTTCCGTCTTTACCATAATGAACTACAATATCTTGCATTATCCTATATCAAAATTTTACTGATATTTTTCCTTTAATATTTCATAAATATTAAAAATAACTATGTAAATATTCTTAATAGACAAATTTTTTTAAGTTGTTTCAAAAACCTACCAAAGTTACATGATTTTTAACTCACTATTAAAAAAAGGACATTTATTTAATCAAAATAATTGTTCCTCATTAACAGCTGCTGACAGGATTTTAATGTCGAACACTTCATTTTAGCATTTATGTAATCGACAAACATTTTCTTCCTTTATTGTTGGCTATAAATAAAATTCTCGGACAGATCTAGTAAACTCCTCTGCAGTTAACTAAAAGCATAACAAGGGGTTAGCATCATCCATAAAGTCTAATGTTTAGGTAAAATTTGTAAAATTCTTTAGTAGATTTGGCTTTCACCACTGTCTATTGGTAATTTGTTTTTGTTTTAAGGATTCCACTGTGTTCAGTGAAACGACGCATTTAAAAAAAAAAAACCAATGCTGTAAGCTGTGTACTTTAAACATTTTTCATATTGATTCTTGTTTGTTTTTCATAAATCGAATATTATATTTTCTTTGAAAATGTTAAACAACAAATTCTAATCTCTTAATGGCCCATAAATTTTGCGATAATTAATTTTTCGACTTACAATCTAAAAGTAAACCTAACGATAATTGTTTAAAAATTGTGGAAATTTGGAAAGGAAAGATATTTGGCAGTTTATTTGTTTAATGCTGTAATTCCTTTGAAGGTATATATTTGAGACGTCTTCACAGTAAAATTATGTAAATTAATTTCATGAATAAAGAGAAAAAGAAGAAAGTGTCTGTTTGACTTTCTTAGTTTTACTTGGCGACGAAAAATACAATTCTGTATAATTTAGATTTGCTTTGGACATTTAATATTTTATGAAAAATTATTTCTGGCCATGCTCAGCACTATATAAATTTTGTGTCATTAGTGGACAAACAGTAATGATCAACAAATTAGAGGAAAATATTTATTTTTTTTTTCATTTGTCAAAAAAATATTTCAAACAGATTGTGGTGAAAATATTGAGTTTAGCTTATAAAGATTATTTGAAATTTAATTTAGGTAGCAAGAAAAATCTTAGTAAGTTTAGGATTACGACTAAGGCAATCGATGATGTAAGTGCCTACTTCAAATCTACTACATATTTCTTTAGAAATCAGAATGATATTTACCGTGTCCTCAACAAAAACAACCGATGAATTAGAAAGTTCATATTGCCTTGAATATTGCCACGAAGAACTTACCACAATATTTTTGCACTACTTTTTCCTGAGATCCTACAACATAGCTTTTGTTACTGTTATTAAAGTTCTGGTTAAACCCTTGCAATTTCATGGTTTTGTAAATTATCACAAATGAATAAAAAAATTGACAAAAATACTTAATCCTGGCAAATTTAGTTACTCTTTGAGCCCAACAAAAATGCTTTAATTCTTTACTCAAGCATTTTGGCTCTTAAAAAGAAAAATTTTATGTTCTAATGAAATTCCTCCGTATTGAAATCACAAAATGTTTTTTATGAAATTCTTATATTAAAAAGCTAATGTGTAATTTTTGTAAGCTTTGTATCAATATTTTATGAAGTATTTAAGTAGTTCTTGAAATTGAATATTAAAAATTAACCTAACTAACAACGGGACCAGAAAAGTGATTTTCTTTAATACAGGAAAAGCAGAAATTTTTTATAAATTTCATTTCGAATGAAAATGCCGTCAAATTGTTAGTTTTATCTGTTCTAATATTTTGATTGCCTAAAATCACGAATACAATATTTAATTTTTACGAAAATATTTATTTTTTATTTAAAAATTTTTCACTTTTAACTAGTTAAAATATTTAAATAATATCAAAATCCGAAAATATATCAAATATTTTTGTAATAAAAGGTAAAGAGTTTTGTTAATTACAATCAATCACCACGATTTTTAGAAAATTTAGATGAAGATGAGACAAAAGATTTAAAACAGAAGATTTCAATAGAGCATGAACCTGTAGTTTACCTGTCTAAATATTTAGGAAATACTCTCTATTAATTTCCAGTTGACATTATTGATGACGATCTGCAAACAACTTACGGATGCCTTAATTAAATATTTTAGATAAATTGATAAATTTAACATAGAATGTCTACTACAAGCCTAAAACTATTTGCTAGCAGTAGGATACTTGCTTGAAGCCATTAAATAACTTTCTTTCAATAATTATTAAATCCGCACTAATAATATGAATATTTTTAAAGAACACTGTTTATGCACTTAGATGATAGTTTTTAGTTTTTTCTTAAGTTTAAATACTAAAAAAAAAACAACTTTACTGAGTTCAAAATTAATTAAAGAAACTAATAGCCACTGTATGATCCTTAAGAATGTTTAATACACTTTTCTATTGATAAATTTAGTTGAAATAAACCGAGACGATATGCATGCAACGCACGAAGCTTCCAAGTCAACGCAAAACTTCCATCTGTCCGGACGGACCCATCAGTGGTGCTTAAAATTGAATTGTTGAATAGATTCCAGAATAATAAATTTGGGTGACAGCCAGTTGGCCAACAGCATTTTTATTTAACTTCCAGAAAGAATAACTGAAAGTTTTCATCATCTTTGTGTTTTTTTGTTTTTTTTTTTTTTTTTTCAAAAAGACAAGTTCCTTTCTCATTCAACGCAACTTTGTCACATTTGGCCAAAATAAATTTTTATATACAATTTTTATCTTCCTTTAACTATCCAAATTGGCAATGATTTTAACTAATTTGAACAGAATGGATAACAGCAGGAAGTCACATTTATAACGGTAAAAAATCTAGCCATTGGCCAACAATTTATTTGTCACGTTTTCGTAAATCGGCCCGAAGGCCGATTTGAGAACACACTAACCGTGCGAGAACCAGCACAATTCTGACTGCCAAACAATTTGCAAACAACTGGCTCCACTCCAACATCTCAAGCACTTGGGCAGTCCTCAAAACATATGTATTATTTGTTTGTTTTTGTAGAATGTATATTTATATGCTTTGAATGTGTTTGATAGAGGTTGGGTTTTGTCTTTTATTTACAATAAGTTATAGGAAAATAAGAATTACCCCAAATATGGGTGAATTATGAAGGGTAGACTGTGGGGTGGTGGTCTAAAATGAAAGCTTTATATTAAACTTAAAGCTTATCATTTAGTTTCATATAGATAGTATTTTGCATGCAGCATCATTTGGTGTAGTTCTTCATGACTGCATTTGTTAACAGAAGGCGCCAAACTATTTTATATCTTCCTTCAAATTTGGCGACCCACTGATATTTGTTTATTTTTTGTGTATTTCTTTGTAGATAAAATTGTTTGGGAGCCATGGACAACGTGACTTAAAGAATTTCCTTTGTTTATCTGATTAAATTTTTTCTGTTTACTCTTCAATGTTTGAAATTCCAGCTGCGCTGATTTCGATTGAGTGTGTTCTTATAGAAACTGTTTCCTTCCTTTTTGGTCGGCTAAGGGCTTAAGGGTGTTTGGTAATTTATTACTTCATTAACGGGGCATGTTCTGTGGCTGCTTGACCGAAATGAAGCTTTTAAAAGCATTGATTGTCCATCCGTTTTGCTATATGCCCCCGTGCCGTTAATGTGCATTAGACGTGCATTATTATGACTTATAGCAACCGCATACACAGCATGAAGCATGTTTATTCTGGTAAGGCTAGTTATATTATTTAAATTTCGCGAAATTTTAGTTCTAACAATAATAATTTAATATTTAGAATGATTAAATATGATAACATTGAAAGTTGTTTTTTATTTTTTCGATTATTTTCCGGATAGGAAAAGTAAAATTTTAAATGTTAAGCTTTTAATTTTATTAAATAAAATTTTTAATTGAGTTATCTAAGAATGTTTATGCTCAGCCAGTAACTATAAATGTACGGATATTTTAATTGGTGAATTTTCTTCCCAAAAAACTAGTGAAAAATCTTATTTAGCTATTTACCAACCCTTGTACATCCTTAAACATTTGAAAGATAAAATCATTTATTTAAGATTATTCTGATTAAGTAAACGATTTCATACATCTTTTACTTAATCCAGGTTATATGTAAGTTTTATAAAGAAATTCTGTTATTACTTTAAAGAAAATCTGTAATTCTAATTTGCATAGAAATTGTTTTCAAAGCTGTTCGTTAGAAACTGTTTGTTTTGTTGGGTTAGTTATAGTGACCATAGATGAAGATTAGTTTAGAAATCGAATAATTTAAACGTAGTGCGTAATCCATTAATTTGCATTTAACGACTTTCTTAATCTCTAAATAAACCTTGGGAGCTTAGACATAATATTAAGAAATTGTTGTCAAATTTTCATTAGAAAATACATCAGCATCCTGATGTAAGATCTTAATGGGTTGCTAAAGCTATTTTTGTATTTTATGTGTTTTTTCATCTAAGCCTCTTTCTTTTCTAAAATTAGAAAAGAATTTGAATAAAATAATAGTTCAAAAGCCAGCGACGTTTTTGATCAAGTGATAGTATAATGAAAAAGTTTTGTACCAATACCTGTACTATATAAGTAACAGTAACCACTATCTATCTACAATCTGGAGTAACGCTCATCAGAAAATTCCAACAATTTTAGCTCCTTGTGGATTCAGATGGATCAAGGAGGAAGAAAAATATGAGCAAAGATGAAGAATAAAGCGTAGAAAGTGTTGAAATAATGCAAAAAAATTTTATGAATGTATTTTGTAAAAAATCTGTTTATCTTTGATAACTTTTATGAATAAGGAATAAAAACATCTATACATCGAGTTTATCCAGCCTAATTGTTTTACATTCAAATAATTCAAAGAAAAGTATTTATAAAGTTTGTAGTTAAAACAATTTTCGATATTTTTGATAGTAAATAACTTAATTTCTGTTATTTCAACAATTATTTCACACTGTTATTTACATAAATTGTAAAAATTACATAACAGTAAAACATTTAATTTATTTTTCAATTTACATGAGCTAACTTCATTCAACTAGTTAGCCACATTTTGTGAGTGTCCGTAGCAGACCTAAAAAATGAAAAAATCACGTCCCCACTTAAGGATCTATAACTTTTTTATTTTTCTTTTGATCTTAAAGATTTTACCTTTAAAATTTTTGTAACAAATTTGTCTTTTACTCAAATTCTTAAAAATAGTTTTCTTCAACCGAAAAAAAGCAAATAAAAATTGTTTAAAAAAGGTGATAAAAATTATTTTTTTAAATTTGATCTCCTGTAGCTTCGTTAAATATTAAATAATTTGCATGTTTTATATATCAAATTAAAGAAAAATATGATAACTTCTTAAAACAAGCCATTTTTAGTCAATCAAAAAACTATTTCCTGAGATATAAACCAATAAAAGAAAATACACTCAAAAAACTCGTTTTTTGGGAATATCTCAAAAACGCTTCTTAGGATGAAAAATTGATTAATATTTTCAGACTCAGCGAAACAAAATTCTTCTAAAAAACATCTTCTTGTTGAGGTTAATGAAAAAAGTTGAAAATTTGTAGATTAGTGTAATTTTTTAATAATTTTTTTAAAGTGTTTGCAGCAACACTTTGAGCGAGGATTTTTATAACTGCATTAAGTACATTCTATATTTTGCTAATATAAAAATCCCCGCTCTTATACTCTCACTTGAAAGTCGTGCAATTTTGTAACTTTAATCAATTGCCTACCTGAAATGCAGGGGGTAGGGGCGCCAGGTATAGTGGATTCTGGTTACCATTACTTCTATACAGGTACAAACATTTTTTATTATACTATTATTCATTATTCATTATTCATTATACTATCACTTGACCAAAAACATCGCTGGCTCTTGGACTATTATTTTATTTAAATTTGCTTTCTTTTGCATGCTCAATGAAAGTTTTTCTTTGCTTTAATACAAAAAAATCCTCTACTGTTTTCACTATCCTTTTTCTAATTTTAGAAAAGAAATAGGCTTAGATGAAAAAGCCCATAAAATGCAAAAATAGCTTTAGTAAACCATTAAGATCTCACATCAGAATGCTGATGTATTTTCGAATGAAAATTTGACAATACTTTCTTAATATTAGGTCTAAGCTCCCTATGCTTATTTAGAGATTAAAAAACTCGTAAAATGCAAATTAATGGATTACGCACTACGTTTATATTATTCGATTTCTAAACTAATCTTCATCTATGGTCACTATTTATAAATTCTGGTTACTTCTAATAAGAAAACAACCTAAAGTTTTGTATACAATGCAGATATATCTTAAATACCTAAACCCATTTCTACGTGATGTAAGATGGAATTATGTCTCAAAATTGATTATCCTACCTGAGACTAATATATGGTTGGTATGTCACAAAGCTAGCAGCTGTCATTTTTGTATTACGAGTGGTGAAAGGTAGGACGGAGCTTCAAAACTTTTGAAAATTGCATTCACCTGCGTTAAGTAGAAATTCTACTGCCTCTGGCTTTGCATGCTACTAATACATATTTACATATTCAAGTATCTTAATTGTATATGCGTGGCTAAAGCTTGAAACAATTGATAAATTTTATTTGGGCCAGACTCACTCTTATCATTTAGAATTTAGAGCAATAAAACAAGAGTCGAAAAAGAATCCTAATTCTTTTTTTCCATAAAAATTACACGCAACATATGCTTTTTTATTTGAATTTAGTTATCTTTTTCTTGGATGACTTACTCTAACACAGGATAACAATTTTTATTTTTGGTAATTTTCATCCGTTCAATGCCATCTTTTGTTTCATTTAATTTAATGTTTTTATAAAAAATGTTAATGGTTAACCCTTTTTCAAGTTTTTACAAATTAAAAATAAAAATTTTGTTAAATAAATGTTGTGCATGATAGATAATACCCTTTTGCTATTAATTAAAGACCATAGACATCATTCCATAGCTCCTTTGGTAATTTGAATTATAGTAACGTAAAATTTTGTAGGCTTTAATTAAAGATTATAAAGTTTATGAATGTTGATACAAGTAAATTTAATGAAAAAAAAAGAGTAAAATTTAGAAATTAATATAAACCCTCTAAAAAGTTGTAGAAAAACACATAAAAATATAAAAATGGGTAGTGATAAAAGAATCCTAAAAAACGTAACAAAAAGAGCTAAAAATAGCAAAATTAAGATATTTTATAGGTTATTATTATTATTAGTACTGCCTTCTTAACTAATATCCATGTGTAAACATATAAAACACTTGAGCTGATATCTAATGGAATGATATTTTCCTGTTATATTTGGATTAGATGACAGCTATTCCCGCTAAAGAATACTCGTTAAAAGTTCAAAAATAGCATGAAGCTGACTTCTCTGAGCTTTCAGGTAACTCAAAGTAATAACATGGATAGGAATAACATATTCCTATCTTCATTTGATAAAAATAATCATAAATTCAATACATATGTCTTTACGAATTTGAAGAAACTGCAATATTTTAATAGAATTCATAGTTAAAAACTTCATTTGAATAATTTTTCAATTCTGCTAATCTAATATGAATCAATATCTTGACTTGTTCAACATACCATAGCCCCAAAGCCAAAAAGAGAATTTCTTTGTTTATTGCACATTTCAAACTTGGGAAGGGAGACGGGGGTTGCCATTTTATTATTTCATCTCTCTTTTAGCTTTTAAGATCAATTCGCAAGATATGCTATAAAATCAAATAAAATTCTTTATGATAAATTGTACTTCATCTACGACTACATTATCAGACATTAAATAATAATAACAACATAAATAAACAAATAAATAGCATCATTTATTAAGATTTCTATAAAGAAAAACAATGGCCCTTCGGCAATTTCAACATAGAGGAAAACATAAAAATGACATATGTTCAACAAAAAATTTTTCAGCGATTATTTAAGAATAAAATATATCTATAAATACATATATAAACATATAATAGCGTCTAGATTGAAGCAAGGCTTATGCTAACATTTCCATGTTGGCAACCAAACTTTTTAACGGGCCATGAAAATTAGCGGTTTGTAACAAAAGTTTACGATAATGAGTCTTTTTATTGTTAACTCAATTAAATGTTGTCTTGTTTACAAATTACTTTAAAACCGTGATGTTTAGCATTTGGCACTTCCTTATCATAAAAATCAACAGAGCAAGAGACAATCGAAACTAATCCTCTTTTCTTTAAACATCAAAAAACCCATTTTCTGATAACGAAAGGATCAAATTAGCTGAGCAGTTAATTTTTACACTTCCATTAAGCTCCACCCTTTTTAGATAATCTGAAGGTCGTCTTCTATTATATAATATATACTTATAGACAATTTTTGGCAAAGCAATAACTTAGAAACACAAAGCTTTTACTTAGTTAGATGTTGAACGATTAGAAATGAACCTTTTTAGAGAATTGAAAAACCAAAAATGAAATGTTCCAATAAACTGCCGTTTTGGCTAATATTTTATTGCTACCAGCATACTTAACCAAAGGGATTAGCCCCTAGAATATGCTATATGCTAGAATGAGTATAGAGATTTAGCGGCAGACCGACCATTATATGTAAGGCATAACCTCAATCCATTAATATCTCTACACATTATAATTTTTGGGGATTTCCTAGCATTTTATTATTGCACCCATTTCCGATAAACCATCAGCCCTCAAGCCCTTTAAAAAGTCAAAACATTACTCCTTGATAGCATTGATAGTTGCTTTAACGGAGATATTTTCTTATGCATTGCATTATGGCTAGGGACTTAGCCATTTTGAGATATAATTTATGCATTCGAGCATTTATCAATATAATACATAGTAGTGCATGAGCTGCGGTTCTGGCTTCAACCCAGACGCTAGCAATGTCTTGATCAGATGCCAAACAATGTAATTAACTTAAAATGGATTTGTTGCATAATTTTGACATACAACCCGTTCATTTAGAAGAAATTTAGATGCATTTGGTTTCTTTTTAAAATCAAATGATTTTCAGACAAAAAAGTCACATCAAATTTAAAAGGAAATAGCTATTGTCTCGACTAATATAAATTACATAAATTTTAAAATTATTCAGAATGTCTATGAATTTTATTATCCTACTTCAAATTTGTGTTATTTAATTTTTACTTACTTAAGGCTTTAATACTCGCCTAAAAAGTATAAAAGATTAGCTTCCATTACTTTATTGACCATAAAAATTCAAATCTAAATCGAGTTGTGTTTGTAGTTAAATTTGATCCTTTAGGCACCAATTACATTTTTCATCCAAAATCTGACTTTTGTATAGCCAAAAATAAAGTATTTAAGGTCATTCAATATAATAAATTGCTCCCTCTACAGAACTAAACACTAGAGCAGAACTTCTATCTGTTCCCCAAATAACTTTTTTACTTGCCCAAGGGACTACAGGTATACAGTTACAATTTGTCATATCATAGGACTATTTGAGTGGATTTTTGTACAGTAAGAAGAAAATTCTATTACACTCTTATTAGTCAACACATCACATTGCATAAAATCGATTGAATAGTTGGGAAATCATTTCTAATGAATTTCAAATTTGTTTAAAATTCATAAAGATAACTTAACCCACTGAAAAGTTACTTACTCCCGTTTAATGCTCTTTGAATTCATAAATAGATAAATTTCTTTAACTGCACTGCATAACTGTTTATTGCACTGATGCATATACATACCTTGGCTTGAATATCAAGTAGAAAAGTAACCAGTTGCTTGTGATTTTAATGACTCTACTTCCAGGTGTTAAATGGCATGACAGTAATTTATTATTTTGAAAGAAAATTATTTTTCTACTCTATACTAGATAATAATAAACCACTCAAATTCCCTTAATCAAAAAGTTTCTCTACAATAAAAATGAAAAATCAAAAAGTTATTTTAGTTGCATGAGCATTCACCAACAACAAAAAATATGTAAGACAGTGACGGTGCAACTGCTGTCTAATCTTTGCATAAATTCTTCATGAGCAACAAATATGGATACAAAAAACTGTGATGCTAAAAACAACAAAGCCTCTAGTGTACTGTCAGTCTGATATTATTTATAAATTCATTTTTACAAAAAAGGAAAAAGGGAAGCAGCACTTCATGATAGGTATATTTAATGCTATACAACTTGAAAGATTCTAAAGAAATCTGCTGAGCGTAACGATATGGATAATGTCTCCTAGAATTCATCCATATTCGAGAGTTAGAAACGATAGTCTGCACCTGTTGTGATATATTTATCTTTAATCTATGAGTAGTTCATGTGGACATTTCCTGAAACATTTTACATCTGAAAAACATTTAAATTAGTGGCACTTTTGAATTTGAAAATATTTCTAAGCCTAATTTTTCAATTGATTAAAATTAAAGTCGTTAATTTTGAATACAATAAACTCAATTTCAGTATAAATTATAAATTTAAAATAAAACAGTGCAAAAGAATAAGAAGATTTCTGTTATATCTGGCGCCTTTTAAATAAATCTATTGATGATTTATTATATTTTTAGCTGATTATTCCCATATTTTTTCGTTGGGAAAGCTTCTTGAAAACTTCTAGTATCCACCGCGAATGACATTTAAATTTTTGCCCAACTGGAATAAATTTATCGAATTTCCACTTCATTTAACTAAAAATCGGGAAAGCCAGTTTAATCTGCTGAACCTAATTACCGTATTGATCTCATATATCTTTCAGCCCATAATTCTTTAATTTGCTTTCAAAATCAAAGGTCATGACCTAACCAAGTGGGAAACATAAGATATCCACTAACAAATCGTATTTTTTATCTTTCCTATTCAAGAATTGCTGACAACTAAATGAGTTGAGAAACTAGTCGCCTTATAATTGTCTTTTAGAATATTCCAAACTCTTGTTTTCTTTTCCAACGATTGGAGTCAAAAGGGAATAATGTTTTTTTTTTGTTTTCAAATGAATTTTTTTCTCTTTTTGACTTCTACTCCTTTATTTCCTGAAATGAATTCTATGTCTAAAAATTAGCTGGCATCCTTTTCTTGGCCTTTCAAGTATATCGTTCCAAGATATACATTCGTAAGAAAAATATTTAAAGTGAAGAAGAATATTGTATAACAGTTTTTTTTTTTTGCTTCATGCAGAGAAAATTCAAAATGATTTTCTACTTGATAAAGTGCTGTTGTTTTTTTCTTTATGGCTTGTTTTATTTTTGAGCATGAAATTATTCACTAGAATATACAAATATGGAAACATTTTTATTATTTCCTTTCTTACGCATTCCCATTGCAGTGATTTATTAGTCTAGGATTCTGTTCCTAATTTGGTAGAAATATAAATAACTTTTTTTGTAAACTAAATAAATATTATGTTTTGTTAAACTGTTTAAAGCAACTTAATAGTATTCAATCATAAGGAATTCAAAAATCAAGTCTTTATTTTGTGCTAACTGGCTGGAAACTATAGAAATTAGTTTTTTAAACTAACCTTGTAACGCTTTGTTTTCAATATTATTGAACATGTTTAGTTTTTTACTCTCAAGCCTACCATCCCCTTTAATTTACATTGAACAAGAGAGCGGCTTGATAGCCCCTATTAAGCAAATCTCTGTTTTTGAGATTTGAGCCATTTCTATATTTATTTATTGCAACTCCAAATATTTCTGCCACCGTATTTAAATTTTAGCATACAGAAGTTATTATTAATAAAATTAAAATTATAACAAAAATTCCACTTTGTATGCTAAGATTCTTCTTTACGAGTAGCAAATACAACCTGGTACTAATTTAGCTAGTTATTAAAATTGAGACAATTATTTCAGAAATATCCACGACTTTATCAAACAGTACTTTGGTTTCACAACAAATGGCATACTATTTTTAAAAAATGAAATATATAAAAAATACTTTTATTTAATTTACTTGTATTAGCAATCAAATGTAGACAAATTGTTAAGCCACATCGTGATTTCTTTTCTGGAGGTATGAACAATACTCTAACAGGATCATTGGATACATCAATATCAGTCAAAGGACAAGGGCAGGTTACATTAGAAACTAAAAATGTTACTTCATGGTGTACTGGACCAAAAGGTAATTAAATAATGAATATAATCAAATAAGGTTCCCAGCAAAAATTTAATAACTTTAGTTTATTTTTTACGTGTAGATGATCCATCATCTACAATCACGAACAATCACGTAAAATTTAATTAAATATTTTGAAATAATTGGAAAATAAAATCAGAAATAGATTCAAATTAGAATCATTCATATAAACTCAAAAAAAAAACACAGTTAAAATCAAATTTAAAACAAGTTGAGATAAGCTAAAATAAACTCAGAAAAATTACTAATTTTTTCGGAGTCTATTTTGAGTTTATATTAGATAAGGTTAAGACTGAAAATTAATAATTAAACTAAATTTTTTGGCTTAAATTAATTAATGCAATAATTTGTAATGTTAAAAATATATAAAAAACGTGAAAGACTTAAAAATCCAAAAAGTGTCATGAGATCGCATCACTCGTGTCAGCTGAATTCGCCCATATTTTCAATTGTCGTGTTAACAAATGAATGAAATTCTGAAATTTTAACGAATCTGATTCATAGATTTCTCTCTGTTGATTAATATTTCAGCCTTCTGAAATTCGTTGTAGTACCCAAAATTCTACAAGAAAAGAGTGGAATGAAAAAAGAAGGCGAATTTTCTTAAGGCTGCTTGTGTTTTATTTATTATTTGACAGTTTTATTGAAAATATATAACTTATTTTATGCTTTTTAACTAACACCAAGTAAATATTTAGCCATGAACGATTTAGTTTTTATTGTTGTAGTTATTGTAGTCATTGTTGTAGTTTTTGTCGCCTCTAAAAGCTTTCTCCCACAGGAGTGAGGCGATCTAACATGACGCCCCCTTATAATTTTAAGTTTTTCACGTTTTTATCATTACAATTACAATTATGTAAATTTATGTAAGTAATTAAAATTATAAATTACAAAATTTTCTTTTTTCGGTCTTAACTTTATCTAAAATAGACTCAAAATAGCATTTTCTAATTTGAACTTATTTTCATATTAATTTCCTATAAGAGAAGCCACGAATTTTGCAAAATTTCACAAGGGAAATAAAATTAAGGCGAATTTAGCTCGCAGGGAATCCCACGTCATATGTGATTTTCTCGATTTTTCAAGACTTTATTATAAAAGTAGGTATCCAAAAGTCAATGGATTCTGATTTTTAGGGAAAACTTTTTATTTGTATAAGTTATGCTCGTTCAAACAAAATTATACATGTCAGTTGTTTAATTAAATTGTTTATTAACGATAATTATGTACATTAATGTGCTTAAGAATGTAAGGTAATGAATAAACTATATTAAATACAGTTTCAGGAGTAGTTTTATATGCATAAAAGGTTGAACTTAGGTTAACAATTATCCAAAGATTTTATATGAATGTTTTGTTATAACCAAAACTTTGTTCTTTACAGGTTAGCTTTCCGATTGATTATAATTTCATAGCCCTCTAAAGCAATTAGTGAATATTATATGTTTCAGAAAAGCAGTTGTCTTAATGATTAACATTATTATATTTTTCATGAGTTTTGACTTACAATTTCTTCCCCCGTCTTCAAAATTGAGACGCGAGTAATACTCTTATAAAATTTAGTCTTGGACAACTCTTATTTGATTCCATTTCCAATAACATTACTTTAATAAAAACGTTATAAATATAAGATTTGATTATAAGTTAATATCTTCAACGAATTAAAAGAATTAGACATAGTTTGTGGTGATATCAAATTTATTTAAATTAAAAAATAAAAATTTAAATATACATAGTTTAAACAATTTATCATTATTAAAACAAGAAACACGAACGACGATTGCTTCCTCATACCAATACGAAAGTCATACAACTGCTGGACACAACAAACCAGATTAGGAGACTACAAAGAACAAAGCCACATGAAAGCCAATTTAACTATTGGGAACAGATCCAATGGACTGGCAACCCTCACAAGTCATCACCTAACAGTAGATGCAACTGAACTGAATAAATTAATAGTAATATTAAAATTGTAGTAAACTAAACTGTAATGCCTGGGACTCACTGGCGCAGGGATGGCGAACCTTTACGTATCAACATGCCATTTTTTAAAGAAATGTTTAATGTGGTCATAGACGTGTCATCAAATAATTTTGACTTGGTGATAATTGAGAAAACAATAATAACAAATACTATCAACTCAAATCTCAAAAACTCAAATCTCTTTATTGGTAAAATTAGTGTGCATTCTGTTGTTGCAGATTAGATGAGATTGCAGGTTGTCACCTTTACTAATCATGCCATATTTCTCTGTCCACCAAGTTTGAAATTCTCTGATGCTCTTTCTATCTGGCACTTTTGTTTTTTTTGCTGAACTAGTCATATCAAATAACAGTTAAAATCACAGATAAAACTCAAATAAACTTTAAAATACAATTATATCAACGAAATTCACTCTTATGTTATGCATAACCAAACTATGCGTCATTATGTAACGAACCCGCAAGTGCGAATTCCATTTAGGCTTTACAACTTAAATGTCCAAATATTTACCATTCTAGTAATTAATAAATTTAATTCATTTCTCTTAAATCAACAATCAACACGGATATAATTATTTTTGTTCTTGGTTCTTTTTTCAATTCTTTATACCGTCAAAATTTCTAGCTACTTATTGGATACATAGTAAAATAGCTCATAAAGGGAAAAAAAACTTAATGTCGCATATGAGAGCGCGAGTTACCATAAAGTTGATATAAAATTAAGTGTCTTCAGAATATTTTTTTTTTCTAGGAAATTAAATAACTCATATGCTTGTAATGTACCCGCGCGCCGTGTTTCAGTTAATCATCACACATCACATACAATTTGTATGGAACTCATGAGAATGTTTTTGATTTTTTTTTTGTTTTGACACTGTGCCACTGTGTCTTTCAATGCGCCTGTGATGAGTTACAAAAACTGATAATAAAACCGGGGGTGTTTAGGGGCACATTGACACTTTAAAGGATTTTTTTGTTTTGCCATTTTTAGTTTTCCCGTTTTTTTTTCGTTTTGCATGGATGAAAAATAGAAAATTGAATTGTCAGTTGGTGACAGCTCACTAGAGGTGTCGTGTCATGTAATTATGAATTTTGTGATCAGTGACGTGCCCAAAATATTGTGTCGCGTGCCACTAGTGCCATTGGTTCGCCATCCCTGCACTAGCGCTAAGCGGTAAAAAATTTAGTGCTAAATGCTAATGAGTCCATTAGTTTCCACTGTTGTTCCACTCCACTGGTATATAAAAAAAACTCTCCATTTTTACTGTGTTAAGTCATCTCCGCTAAACGCTAGTGAGTCCCAGGCATAAGAAAAAAAAAAGAAATATTAAAACAAGTAAATATTTTTACTATAGTTATCATTAATATTTAACTAAAATAAGTATACATAATAATAAACTGAAAAATTATTATTCATTTTAATAAACAAGTAAAAATTATGTTTTTCTTCTGTTTGAAAAGTAAACTCTTTTCGGGGCATATTAGTAACTTTCAATTTCAAAAAGTACAAGAGAGCTGAAAGTGAAAGTACTGGGAGAATCGCAAAACGGAATCAAAACAAATAAATATTAAAAGTGTGTAAATTTTTCATACCTTCAAGCTCAAATGCAAAATTGTTTATTATTATTATTTTTATTAAATAATAATAAGTTGACTACACAAGTAAAAAATTAAATATATAATTTTTTGAATATTTAAATTATACGTTTTTTATTTTGCTAATTCTAACAAAAATTCGCGCATGCCAACGAAGTAAAAGAAAACAAAATCAATTCTCCTCTTGTCATTATTATTATTTAATTAAGGTGGAAGGGAGAGAGCGAAAGTTTGTTTACTGAAGAAAATTTATTCCAGCTGAAAAATGTCAGTAAAAAATTTGTCTAGTAATATAAAACAAGCCAGTTCAACTGTATAGTGACAACTAGTTGCATGTGGTTTTCTTAGTTTTGTTTGAAGCGGTCGATAAATTGCATTTTCACAATTTATCGTGCGTACAATATTCTTCTGTCAAAAATAAGTGATTATTCTTATCAATCAGTGTTTTAATAAATATAGATTAATTATAACAATGGAGACGGCAGTGAATTCTTTTTTACCACTTTTTGATTTTAATTTTGCTACTTATATTTTCTCAATTATTGGTTTTTATGCTGTATTAATATATTTAATAGATAATTTAACGTCGTTAGTAATGATAGCAAAAGCAATTTTGATGCCATTCTTTCAGCCGAAAGTAAAAAATACGCTGACAGAGAAATTTGGAAGTTGGGCAGGTGAGTAAATTTATAAAAACCAAAAAAAGTTTTGGATAATATATATTGTAAAAGTAGTTGAAAGTTTTCATATAGTTTCTTTGCCGTTCATACTTTGATATAATTGGCTAATAAGTCTTTTTACGATACTATAAATCACCTGGAATTTAATATGCATGTAATGCTTATAATTTATGTACAAATATAATTTCTCCTTTTTCTTTTTTATTGTTGAAATTTTTTTTGGGAATTATAATATTTTGCTTTGGAACTATTTTTTTTATTTAACCTCAAAGAAAAGATAGAATAAAATATTTTTATTTCATGAAATTTTCAAATTCAATGATGTTTGATATTTGTTATAATATTTCACGATAGACATTTATAAGCAAAAAAATTTTTTAGCTTAATCCAAAAACCTCTTTTTCTTGTATATGTAACCAGAAATTTAAATTTTTTGTAATAACAAGTCTAACTGGAGCTTTTAATAGAACTAGGAAATCTGGAATAAAATTGAATTAAAAATTTTATTTTTTCAAATCCGTTTGAAATCATTTTGATATTAAAATCAACTTAAGAAATTTTTAATTTAGAATTGTGCTAGTTGTTTTAGAATTTATGGAGTGTCACACATGATAATATATGCGACAAAACATTTTTTTTAAATTCTCTTCAAAGTAATACAGAAAATAAAAAAAATATAATTTACACACACCGCACCTCCGCACCTCCGCAATATTTAAGTGTCCTCCAAATATCCTCCTTTTCAATATTTTAAGACTAATCTATGAACAGAGCAAATGTTAAGTACAAAAAACTTTTAGGATATTCAAAAATTAGATGGTTTGCTCTAACATCTGCTATCGAGCGTATTCTACAATTATTTGAGCCTCTCCGTTCATATTTTTTAAGTTTGGACAAATGCCCTAAAATACTGGAATCGTTTTTCAATAACGAAATATCTGAGATATTATTGCATTTTGTTCATACTCAAGCTTCTATTTTTCACAAAACTATTCAAAAGATTGAAGGCGATCACATTTCAGCTACAGAAGTAAGTGTTATTTTGAATGACGTTATCCTTCAATATAAATCTCGTTTTGAAGAAAAATTTTTACCTTTAATTGTAAAAACAAAACTTACAAATTTGGAGTAATCAAATCCAGGCATAACGAAAAAGTTTATCAAAAAAGTTCAAAATTTTTACCAAACATACTTTCAGTATATTGAAGAATGGTTAGAAACAAACTTTACCAGTAATAACAGTTTTAAATGGTGTTTTTTAACTTCATCGCCAGTACATTGGGCAGATATTGAATATTGTGTCCAGTTTTTATCTAACGAAATGCCAAACATCAAAATAGCTGACAGCTGCCTCTTTGAAGAAATTAGAAAACTAAATGTATATTTAAATACTGAAAAAATATTACAATGGGAAAATGATCATGTTGAAATTGATCAAAGATGGGTCAAAATATTCAGCCATTACAAAAATGAGCATATTCCATGCAAAAATTTATTTATGCTAATTCAATTTACTTTGTGCTGCCATGGAACTACTGCAGCAGTTGAAAGAGTCTTTTCAATTGCTAATGATTTTTGGACTACTGAAAAATCGAGATTAAAAACTCTAACTGCAGCCCTTACGGTAAAATTTAATCTGAAACATATGTATGTCTTGTTCAGATGTTTGTAATATGTTGTTAGAAAATGAAACATTGACAAAAACTATTCATAGCGTAGAAAAGTATCAATTTAAATAAAAATTCAATGATCATCTCCTAACAAAACTTTTGAAACAACCTTTTTTTTTCCTTCTTTTCATTGGAAAAAAGTTGGTCACCTTAATATTTAAGAATTCGAAATTTAGTTATTGAACAAAAACGAGAAAACAATATAAAAATAATTATTTCATTTTTTATAAAAAGAATGGATAAAATGCTTAATCAAGTGGATAAAGTAGATTATTATTTTCAAATAAAAAAAAATATAAATTATTGATTTTGAAAATTAAATCTATTTATGGGGTTCACATTTCCTTATTTTTATAGAGGAAGATCAATTTTTTTCCACTTAGTTTTCGTATTTGAATTTTGTTTAAATTTCAATTTGTTATTGTTTTTATACTGTTAATTAAAAAACAAAATAATTGTACCTTTGGATTTTGGCGAAAAAATCGTTTTGAAGGTAAACTACCCCTTTTCAAAAAAAAAATATAGACATGCGTTTTAAGTAGTTCTTTCTTCTTTTATAATAATACTTGTAGTTTCCATTACTAATTTTAAAATAATGTGAGCTAATAAGAAACAATAAATGAATTCTATTTCTATGAAATTCTTCCTTTTCATTTGATATTATACGTTGCTGGTAATCTTATAAAAAAAATACTTTACCCCTATAAAAAGAAAAACTAAAATTATGAAAATATTATTCTAAAGATCAAAGTCAATTCAATTAATTACAAAACAATCTTTCGCACTAAATAATTAATTTTAAATTGAAGGTTTTCTTAATTTTCTTGTAAATTTATTCTAAGCTGTTAAATAACAAACTACTTAATATTATAAAAATACAAAAAACAAATTATGATTAATATCTAATTATAATGTACCTGCTGAGTAAGATCAGGTTTAAAACTAGTCCATGAACATATTGAAATACATCATTTGAAGTTTAGATAATATCATTCAATGAAATTAAAAAAAAAAAAAAGTAAAACCTGCAGAATTTGACTAATTAATGCAAAGTTAAAGAACTTTTAAGCAATTAAATCCAGAAACCTATTCCGAATAACCTTGAGAGAATTGTATTAAAGGTAAAATTTATACCTTTCGCACCTAAAGATGATTTCGATATTTTTCAAATAAATTATTTTAATATAGTTAAAAATTTTTTTTAACTGTTTATTTAAACAAAACTAATTTGATTAAAAGAAGTACATCAAAATCTACTGAAAAAAATGATGTGAATCTTATGAATATTAGAGAAATATATAAATAAATACATTTATACCACTAAAATATCTGATAACTTATATAGTTTTTAATTTTTTTTGACATATTTGGATATCTGATTTACTGAAGGTGAACAGATCAAAATTGGCAAAGATCTGTTTTCTCAAGTTCAAGCATTTGAAATATTGCATTTGTTAAATTTTTGTTTAAAATTGGATAAAATCAAACAAAAAACTTGCTTTTCAGAATATGTTTAAATAACGTGTCAAAATTTTAGTTATTTCTTTTATAAATACAAGTTTTTACAATTTCACATGACTTTTTTGTCTTTCTATGCAACTAAATGCTTAGTTAATTATTTAGGAGTTGGTTTTCTATATGAATGGATTAGTATAAAGGGTATCAACAAATATGATTATTTAGGGGTTAAATATTTCCAAGAAAATAAATTTTTCTTGAAGCTCAATTTATCCAAAATCCTCTGAGTGGATGATAATGAAAACATCTATATTGTCTTTTATTTTTCATTTTAAATTAATTAAAATATATAAAAGAAAGTCAACTATATAAATCTCCAATTGCTAGATTATATTAAAAGCAAAAAATTATTAAGCGAAAAAAGAAAGAAATCGTTTTTAAAAGAACTGTGCAGCAAGCGTATTGTGTAACAAAACCGAATTAACAAGTTTCTTAGCGAAAGTTCACATTTTTTTCTGTTATACATATTACAAAATGCCACTAAACCGGATTTTATATTTTTATAGCAAGTTATAAAAATAAACCTGCACAACACTTTATAACCAACGCAAGTGAATTTCACAAAAGCAAAGCCTGCAGAAGATGCAAAACATATTTTTCCATAATTTAAAAAGCATGATGGTCTAGACCAGGAGGTTTTTAAAGCTGAAACTGCATTTATTGTGTGATAATTTGAATAACTTAAAATTATTCAATAGTTTATCCAAGAAAATCTTCTTTTTTTTTTTGAACTCTGTTTGGATCAAACAGAAGAAATTTTTCAAAAGATTTTTACTTACAAATTGATGAAAGTCAAATGTTTTTACTTTTGTTATCAAAAATGAAAGATGTTTAAAAAAAACTAAGAATATTTGTAGCTCAGGCTAGAAGTTATTGTCAGTTTTTAAAAGTTTCAACAAATTTTTTTATATGATGTGAAGTAAAAATTCAAAAAGTAATTATTCAAAATTTAGTGTTCTAGAGCTCCGAAACACATCAGACTAAAAGTAGGCTCAAAAAACCGCATTTTTGTAAAAATGATAAAAGATCTTCTAGAAGTTGCAAATAGTTTTAAAGGGCATTTACTTCTGTTTTTCTGCAGTCCTCAAATGTGCTTTTAAATAAAAGAAAAATTAGAGATGTCAAAAGTCCTAATGTTTTACTCTAGTATTCCATTTCTAAAGCCTTGTACAGACCAATGCGTTTTTCATTCGCACGCCGGACAAGATTGTAAAACGGGTGATGTATTTGCTCTAGCTATAGCTGGAACAAAATTGTTTTGTTTTTGTTTTTGTCAGTAAAAGGACACTTTATGGCCTTCAAAATTTTTGTTGTATTTTAAATTTGTTGCAGAGTCTGTTTTCAGAGAAATAAACCCGGGAAAGGGCATCAAATGACATATTATTGTAACACTTACCTCCACAAGCCTGTATCAATTACATCTAGGGATTTGTTATATAAAATATCATATTTAATTGATAATAAAGAAATTATAATCATAAAAGGGTAAAAATGTTAATGTTAAAGTATAAAAAATTTTGTACATTAATTTGAATGTGTAATGATTTTAAGTTACTGGTAAGAAATGCGTCAAAAAGGCTGCGAAACATCTCGAGTTGCTTGTGCACCGCGCGAAAAAGGCCCCGAGCACAGAAGTTTAATTTTTATAGGTAAAATCCAATTCCTTACCCTAAGTAAAATTTGATTTAAATTATTATTCAGAGTTAAGTGTTTGATTTCCCTTAATTTTTGCTCATTAATATAAATTAATAATTATATATTTTAGTTGTAACTGGTGCTACTGATGGGATCGGAAAAGAATATTGCAACCAATTGGCCATTAGAGGAGTTAATATTGTACTTATATCACGATCAGAAGAAAAACTAATCCAATGTGCTAATGAAATAGGTATATTCGCAGGGTTTTTCTTGGTTTGTCCTACTGAAAATTATTTTTAAATATTTCAGAAAGCCAATACCGTGTTAAAACTAAAACGATAACTGCAGATTTTAGTAAAGGAAAGGAGATTTACGAACACATTAAAAACCAACTTGCAGGAATACCTGTTGGAATATTAGGTTTGCTAATTATTATTGAATTCCTAAGTTTCATAATTTTTTTTTGTATTGCAAGAGCCAATAATCCTAAGGTATATCCACTTTCTTTAAAACCAACTTCAACTAATTTTGTAATTTCCTAAATTCTACAAGTATGCAATAAATTAATTACAAACAAAAAAGCGCTGCAAGCCACTCTAAATATAGACAAATAAAGCTAAAATCTATTTTCATACCCAAACTAAAACAGTAAATTTATCACCACCTCACAAATTACCCCTTTAAAACTCAATTTACTACACAAGAAATTAAGGCATATATATATTTAAAACGGTGAAATGAAGGTCGGTATCAAATATTTTACAACATCGTGAACCCAAAAGTCGCTTACGATAACATTTTAATAGATATCAGAAAACGTGATGTAATAAATTCAATTACAAAAGCCCTTTAGAAAAAAAAAATATAACAAAGAACTGAATTCAACACGAAATTATTGGCAAGGCCGCACAAATAGCTTAACAAACAAGACTTACCCAACAGCAACAAGTCAAGATCAAGATTTTTGTCAATGGAAAACTTTTTTCTGTTATGACATTAAAGCGGTAACACAAATACCGGTATATTTTTTTCTATTTAAATGAAAAATTTTATTAAAATTTTAACCAAGTCTGTTTACATGATTAACAATACGAGATAATTTTCAAAATTGTCAAAATCTAGAATTGTAGAAATTTTATAACTAAAAATCTCTGAATACTGAGGCCATTTGGAGTTTCAGACTTAAGTTGTAAGTCCTTCAAATAAGAATATTGAGTATCACTAAATTATATAATTTTTATAGAGATAACATTTTCAAGAACATACAAAATAATTTTTATTATATTTTAAATTATAAATTATATGCTAACGATTGATTTATCAATGATATCCAGCTCTTCATTTTATTCTCAGTCCAATGTGAAATTTTAGTAGGCCACTAAAATTTTAATATCAGATTCGAAATTTGTAGAATCTTAAAAATTTTTTCTTTTGGTTTCCTTAAATTTATTAAATTGTAGTTTTAATTACAATTGGTATAAGAGCATTAAAAGAAACCTTTAGTAGAACTTTATAGAAATTCTCTTTTTGGACAAATCTTATTGTTAGTACATAAAGCCTAATATAGAGTAGGCATAGTCGCGGGTATTGTCCGATGCGTTTTTTGTGTCAATTTTCTTAGGCATGTAAACTTCAACTGGTGTTAGTTTTATTTCATAATTGTATTACTTCAAAATTATTTGAATTTAGCTGTAGAGTCATGTAAAATTACCTCATAAAAAAAACCTTTAGCTCCCCGGAAAAGCTAAAGTGAAGAACATTGATTTCATTTTACAAATTGTCTCCAACAAATTTTAAATCTAATATTCCAAAAAAAAACATTGTTTATGATAATTTCTTAAGTAAAATTATTATTGCCTTGAAAAACCTTCAATGCCCTTTTTCGATGCTTTTGATTCCATGGCCGGCTTGAACTCAATTAATCATCTTATATCAAACTGTCTAATTTACTATTGGATAAAATTACTAATAACTGCAAAGTCATGGATTTTCTGAATATTTTCGAATTTTCATGCATTAAGGCCACGAAATTTTAATAATTAATATCGTCGTGGTTTGCAATAAGTCGGCTGGCAGTAATGAAAATAATTATTACCCGCTAAAGATATTTCTTAGGACAGAAAAATAATACATAGTTGCTACGGTTTGATAACCCTATCCGTATCAAAATAGATTGCATTTAAAAACCAATTAATCTTAACTCATAAAGTAATTATCACCAGTCTATGTAATTTTAGTTGACCTTTAAAAATTTATTGAATCGAGCTATTAAACAAAATATTGCGTTAGTGTTCCATTATTACTCAAGATAAATTGTAGTAACGGTCCATAGCACTTAATAATGTTTTCAAAAATTTAATTAAACTATTTTGTTCTTATAGTAAATAATGTAGGACGTATGTACGATAGCCCAGATGAATTAGGAAATATTGATGAAAAATTTTTATTTGACATGGTAAATATAAATATGACATCTTGTACAATGATGTCCCGAATGTTAGTTAATCATATGAAGAAGAATGGTAAAGGTGCAATTGTAAATATTTCGTCTGGTAGTGAGTTACAAGCACTTCCTCTTATGGCTGTATATGGTGCTAGTAAGGTATTATTATTATTAATAATTAAACACTTTATTAATTAAAAATTATCCATTTTAGCGTTATGTACGTAATTTTTCGATAGCATTGCAGCATGAACTTTCACCGTATGGTAAGCTAATTCATATCATTAATAAATTACCATTAATACTATTAATTGCAGGGGTTACAGTGCAATTAGTAACTCCTCTTTTTGTTGTCACTAAAATGAATAACTACTCTAAGCAAGTTATGCAAGGCGGAATTATGTTTCCAGATGTAAAATCTTATACTAGATCTTTAGTTTTTACTTTAGGTAAAACTAATGTAACTACGGGTTACTGGAGTCATGCTGTCCAGGTAACATTTATTTAGCAATTAAATACTACAATTATAAAATTAATTTAAATTTTCATTTTTTCAGTATGCGGCTATGAAAATAGTACCGGAATCAATACGTATCTATTTTGGAAAAAGACTTAACAAAATTTTCATGGAAGAGTATAACGATGAAAGGATCAAAGCCAAACAAATTTAAAACTATTAATTAAGAAAAGACTGCAGTAGTGATTACTATTTTTACATATTTTAATTATACAATAGTATTTAATAAAAGTAAACTACGACCAAAATTTCTTTTATGTATTTAAAAAAAAAAAAAAAAGTTTCTAAAAAATTTATTTTCATCTATAATATGAGAACTAAAACTAAATTTAGTCGACATTTTAATTCTTCAGTAAAAAATAACTTGTGAAATTGCTTTTGACTAAAGAAGTCCTCATATAAAATATCAAAAAGGATTATAAATAAAAGATACAAAGAAGTTAAAAAAAAAAAAAAACACCACTTAAGAAAAACCAAATTTACTTTTATCAATATTCATCAATTGGAAATAAATTACTGATTTAAAACAATTAATCAGGTTCAACACAAACTACAGGGTCAAATGGTAAAAAGAGATTGACAACAACATTTTTGATGAATTCCAAATGCTATAAAGAAATCTTAAAAATAGACTAATGTAAAAAGATAACATGAAGTCGATTGGACAGCATTGGAATTTTATTTTTTGTCAAATTTTAAACATGGATTTAGAGAGTGTGGGTAGTGGCTTATTCCAAGATAAAATAGTAAATTTTTACAAAAAAAAAAAAAAAACTAAAAGAAGAAGGAAATATGGTGATCACTTTCATATGCGTCTTTTGCTATACTTGCCAATTGGGAATTAAGCAAACCAAATTTATCATTTTAGTTGTGCTAAGTGATTTTAGTTGATCAGTTCAACTATAGGACCCAAGACTAGGACTAAATCAAAATTTGCAGTTTTCTAAGTGTACATTCTATGTATCTAATTTTTAAAGTTATCAATAGAAATTGTGAAGTGTTTATGTTACTGTTTTAGGTAATATATACTTATGAAGGGTAAATTTTAATTTTTTATTTTTTAAAAAAAAGCACTGAGGTATTAAGCAGCGATTAAGGCTTCCACTATATCAGTTTATAATTTATTTAAATTATATTGTTAATATGCTCAACGGTAGTAATTAAATGAAGCTTTAAAATGCTTACTCTGAACTCTGAAACCACACTATAAATCCTTCACTACAACAATTATAAATTTCAAATGCTGAATTTAATTAAAATCAAATATTATAATTTAGCAATAAGCAAAATTTTTACACTAAATTAACTAAATAAGCATAAATCATAAACAATAATTTTATCTAAAAAAATAAATCTTTACAGTTTCGTGGTTTAAACAAATATAAAAATGAATGAAGCAAAAAACTTGATGTCAACTTTTATTATACTAATATTTTTACTTTTTATTCTCTGGTCTATATACGCAAGCATATCATGAAGTTATTAATTATATTCAAAGGTAACGTATTGAACAAATCTATTTATATTTATTAAAAACAATCAAATATTCTCATGAATGATATTTTAATTAATATAAATCAAAAATAATTTTCTTAGTATAAATTTAACTAACCAAAAAAATTATATTTATAAATTTCATAAAAAACCTACTTTGACAAATAGTTCACGGCGTAGAAAATAAAATATGAAAAGCTGCCAGTGCCAATAAAAATTTCAATCAAAATTTTAAACATATTCCATAATTCCTAAAAATAAAATTATTAATGAAAATTCAATCAAAAATAAAGTATTTCAATTACCCTTTACAAATTTTGGCTCTAAATAGAAAAATATTTATCCCAATTAGATTACCTACAAAGTCTATAAAAATTTTGATTATTTTTTTAACTAAATATTATATAAAGAATTTAAATATTTAAAGATAATAAAATCATTTGTATATATAAATTTTATTTCTACATAAACAAATGAAAATTCCGAAAAACATTAAAAACGTTTAATACACATACAGATTCCATAAATCTACAGTATTGGACTCCGATAAGTAAACAAAAATACCAGCTTTTTTGAGAAAATTCCACACTTTTACCAATTTTTGGAATTCAAAAATATTTCCGTGTCCCCAGTTCAGTTTTAGCAACAGTTGTAAACGGATCTTGGTGCTGGATAATTTAATTTGCAAAGTGTTCTTTTTAACACATTAACAAAATAGTTTATGTGAAATTATTGTGTTGACCTTTCAATAAAAATGAATGAAACACGGAGCCTTATGACAACATTTTTGATTCTTGCACTTCTATTACTTATTTTATATGCGTTTTATTCAAGCTTGTTATCATAAAAACATTATTCCATATTAAAAACAAAGGTAAATTTGATTTTCCTAGTGAATGTTATGTTTAGTTTTTTCTATAAATTAAAAATATACATTATATTTGGGGAAAAAGTAATGTTCAACCAAAATACTTGTAAATGAAACTACAAAAAATAGTTTTACTGATCCAATAAATATTTAATATTTGTTTTGCTAAAAAAATTTTTTAAGAGCTATGAAAACCCCAATGGAAATAAAATAAATAAAAATTAAAACTATTTAAAATCTTATTTACATTTATTTTTGTAAGCAATTTTACAAAGCAAATAAAAAATAATTTTTAATTAGAATTATCAAAAAAAAAACTTTCTGTAAGTTCAAGCAGGTATTCTTTGAAGAAAAAAATATATATTTTTAGCAAAGCTAAATTGACCTTCATGTTTAAAACATCGTGAAGAAATCAAATTAAAAATATTTATTATTCTGGAAGTAGTTTTATAACAGAAGAACAAATTTATTTTTAGTAACATGCGCGAATATATCTGGAAATAGGTTATAATTTGGCCGTAAAAGAAAATTTTTTTTTGGCCAGGTATCAAATTGCAAAATCCTACAATCTCCATTGAATATTTCCTTATATTTATATGAAAAAATAATTTAACTCCGAAATACCAAAATTGTAAATTAACAAATTGATTGATATTTCCTTTTCATAAATAAATTAAAATCAATTAGATAAACTGGAATCTAAAAATATATTTATAATTATTTTTGCAGGTGACGTCAAGGATAGAACATGAGTGGTAGTCGCGAAAATTTTTACTAAATCACAGGAATTCAGCTTATACATTCGAATTTTATTTACCGCTAGAAGATGCTTATCCTTTAGACAAACTTTTTTCTTTTTATTTTAAAACATGCATTCATAATTTTTCTGTATCTTGATATAATTGTTGCTTTTAAAAAATTTTTGAAAGCTTTCTAGATGTATACTTATTTTCTTATGTTAACATTTATTTTAACAGTAAAATATTTTCCTTAGGTTTAAAGACATGGATGGATCTTAAAAAAAATGTTAGCTTTATAAAATGTTTAATATTGAATATTTGATTTTCTTTTTTGAATAAATGCAAATATTTTTTAATGTTAAAAACTGTTCGATAATATTTAAAAGAAGAGCTTTATTTTTGTTTTAATTAAAATTAGATTTTTATATTGAAAATTTTTTGTCCATATAAGTAGTTTCGACTCACATTGCAACTGAAAACGGAAATAATTCCGCCACTAAATGCGAACTTAATTCTCACAGTAAAATATTTGAAAAGAAAGGAATGTGTATAGGTTGCGAGATGAATTTGTGATGGATAGTAAACAGAGGGAACTTTTTGATATGCTTTACATAAGCCTACACTGAAATCAATTGCCGAAAAAATTGGAGCGATTGATTGAAGAACTTGTAAGTCCACGCTATTCTGATGGCTGAAGGCCAACCGTAAATAAGTTTTTTTTGCAATTTTCTGTAACAAAACACTTTCAAGTAGTATAAAAAGCAAATAATAAATTGATACCTAGCAGTAGTTATCGTGTTGAACTGATTTAGAAATTTTCTCCAGACTGTTAACAAATTTAAAAATGTTATTAGAAACATATTAAGGTCAAGGAAATTATTACTTACATCTTTTGTTTGAATATTTATAGAATTCGCTTATTATTTACTATATATATACTTTGAAATTTATTAAAACTTAAGCTTTTATTATTTCGTTTATCTTTTTTTCAAAACTATTAATCCATTACATATTAAATTCCTGAAACTCCGTTTAAATATTCTCGTTCAATTTTATTATATTTGCTTTTTATTTATTTCTTTGGTTTCATAATGTTTGATATAATAGGAAAATAATTATAACAAATTACAACTTATTATTTCCAAGAAAAATTATTTGACTTTTGCTCTAAGTTGTTGTGCAACGTTCATATTCAAGATTTCATTTAGCTTTCTCTAGGCGCAATATTAAAAATAATATTATTTTCTTAAATTAAAAATAAAAAATATGTATTTAAAAAGTATTTATTATTATTAAATCTTATTTAAGTTTCTAGCTCTTTTTTGAGCTAAGCATATAATGAAAAACGCTTTAAAAAAGAGCTTAAATAAAATCATAAGAAAGAAGAGATTTTCGTTAAAATTTTAGTAACTTTAAAAATAAAAAACTTTATTTAAAAAAAATATGTCTTCAAGCTTCTGCTTCATCATCAGAATACCAAGCTAATCGGTCTTCATAAAAGTGAATAACAATTTGTGGACATTTAAGATTAGCTTCTCTAGCAGGTACAAGTTCTGCCTGATCAGTTCCTTTCCATTGCATCAAAAACATGAGCTCTCCAGATGCATCAGATGCACCCAAAATTTGAAATGGCTCCAAGCCTCTAGCAAAGCCATTTTCAGATTCTGCTTTCTCAGCTTCAGATCCATCATCTAACTCATCTTCTGAATTACTTTTAGATCCACGTTTACTTTTTTGTCCATTTTCACCATCAGAATCAACTTTCTTTCGCTTTGCTGAATTCTTTTCTTTTTCATCTCCATCCTTTTTACGTTTTTGAATTTTTGATGATGTCGTCGGTTTAGCTTTGTCAGTTTTTGATTTATTAGCTAATTTGCTTGACTGAAAAAAATTTTTTTACAACAAAAAATTTAAACAAATTAATATCAAGTAAATTTATAATTACATCTTTCTCTTTATCTTTTTCTTCACTTTTTAAGCGGTCATCTTCAAAAGCTTTAATTAACTCCGGACATTCAAGATGTTCTTCGGGCTCCCAAGTATTATCCTTGTCCCCATACCCTTTCCATTTTAAATAGTATTCTATCTAAATATCGGAAATAATGTCTGACATGAACGGCACATTACATTTAAGGTTATGTTTTACCTTTCCTTTACGGACTCTTCTGTCCAGAATTTTTTCAACCACATATTCTTCTTCGCTGCTTTCAGGACCTGAAGGTGAGCCTGCTTTTTTTGAAGTTTTCATATTGATAATCTAAAATTAAAAATAAACGGGTTTACATAAAATTCACAGTTCAGCAATTAAGTCAAATTAAAAAGAAATAGAACTCACATATAGTTATTTCAGTAAAATAAGACTTGAGAAATAGATAATGAATAATATTTATTCAGATTTTTTATTATATTAAAAGGATGCACCGTTTTACGCGCGAATAGAAAACAGCTAGCGCGTTCTTATTGCTTGCTTTCTCTTACTTCAAATTAAGCATTGGTATGAAGTTTATCGTGAATGCAAGGCAAAGCCTAAGTAGCACTGACACTGGGCTATATTTGACACCGCCTCAAGAACATGACTCAAAACTAACAAAACTAGAGACACGGTATTTCAGCGCGTTTCTTGAGTTTTCGACCCATTTGTGTACATGTAGGTTTTCATATTTATTAGTAATTTGTAACATTTTAAGGTTATGCCTAGTGTCAAAAGTGTATAAATTTCATAAAGGCAAAATAATATTTCATAAAGAATTAATCGAAAACAATTTTGATTATCTTTAAAAAGTTTAATGTATAAAATGTATTAAATAAAAAAACTGATTTATAAATGTCAAAACAAAACTTGCTTTCTGTGTAGTGGTAAATGCACCCGTGAGTCTTCTATATTTTCAGACTCATATTAAGTTTTTCAACGTCACTCTTGAGCCGCCGTCAGATATAGCTGATTCACGTAGTTCGAAAAAATATATTTTTAACTTCAAAATTTTATTTATTTATTAAAACTAACCATGTTCGAAAAACTAAAGATAATTTTTAACATTAAAAAATACTATACTAAAGTTTCTGTTTGTATTATGTAGAATTATTTAAGATCTAATCCAAATAGTTTAGTTGTTCAAAAAATACATAATTATAAGAGAATATATATGTTTAAAGATAATGTCTAATTCTGCTAGCGTACACAACAAATGGGTTTGCTTATCTTAAGGTGGGCACCCACTTAGTGCGTATATCTCAGCGGGTAACTTTTTTGACGTCAAAATGACGTACAAATGAATTTCACGCTGAAATATCCACATATGAGGGGGAACTTTCGCGTGAGTCTATGGCGTCATAAAAGTTACCCGCTGAGATATACGCACTAAGTGGGTGCCCACCTTTATATATCACAACGCTGCCTCAATGTGTTTCATACTGCTATATTTGACGGTACCTCATGAGACAGCATCAACATTTTGTGTATATGCAGTTTTTCACATGTATTAGTTATTTGTAACATTATAAAGTTGTGCCTATTGTAAAAATTTTATTAAGAAAAAATAATTTTATAATTGATTATAAGAATTTAACCATAATTCATAATTAAAACGACACAGAACACTGAAAAGAACTTTATTGGCTTTCGCTCAGCTGATTTATAAATATCAAAACAAAACTGGCTTTCTGTGTATTAGTAAATCCACCCGTGAGTCAACCATGCTTCCTGCCTCAAAATTAACTACGAAAATTCGGAATTTTCCCCTTACCTGGAGTCTCGCTAGCCTAAAAACCATCACCATCATCATCAAAAACGATCACCGATTGACGTTACCCCTTTAAACATTGAAAACAAAATTTTCCTGAGCCTCCATAACACATTTCTTTATGCAAAATTTCTTTCCGTTAAATGTAATAATGTCTATAAGCCCCAATGGAGAATTGGTATGAGGAAATAGCATGTAGCGCTCTGAAAGTTTAATGATAACCCAATAAGTTCTTTAGTATTGCCGTATTGCAATAATTTTCGGCGGGTGGACACGTCACCTGCTATTGTTTGTATGAATAATTCAACTTGATGTCACCGCTTTCGCTCCGCAACCGCGTTCATTGTGTTCGCACCTTTACTCTCATTTCTCTCATCTTAAGTTATCAGTTTTAGCGGTTTTAGCAACTTTGCTAGATATTAAGAAAATTTATTTAGCTATACAACTCCCAATTTTTTTACCTTAACGTTCTTAACGGTACTAATTTTTTTATTTATAGAGTGACATTCTCCTTTGAAAAAATTTTAAAAAATCATACAAATTTTTGCATAAAAACCAATTTGTTACCTACTTCTCAACTTTTGAAATCTTTACTTAGTCCTTAAAATTGCCATTGCCAAGCCCAATCTTTGCAAGTATCAACTATTTAAAACATCAAATACCAAAAACTTTTAAACAGAAATAATTTATAATTTAAACTTACTCTCAATTAATAAAAGGAAATAAAGACTACGTAAAATTTTTTAATTGCTGGAGCATTAGAATTAGAATTTTAAATATTTTTAAATCAATGCTGGCGCATTAGAAATAAAATTTTAAATATTTTAATATCAGTAAGTATGTTTTCTAAATAAATGGCAACAAATGATTATAAAATTTTAATTTTAAAAAGCAGTTTTTCAATAAAAATTATTAAATATATTATAATTTCCTCAAGTTTTTATTTTAAACAGCAATATATATATGCTACAATAATAAAAACTGCTATGTAAGAAATTTAAAATTCGTACTCATTTTAAATAGATATCGGCTTATTAATTTAATAACTCAAAAAAATTCTCATAATTAAAACAATAAGAAACAGAACGTTATATTTATTTTTATACTATTTACATAATATGATATTCACATATTTGGCATTCAATGCTTTGGTAAATAATTTTATAAAACTTTTATATATTTTTTCTAATTCAACAAAAAATTCCATTAAACTATAAGTGAATTAGCAAATATAACAATTTGGTAAGCTGATCTTTTTGTGTGAGATCAAATTTGTGCACAAAAATTAAATGAAAACACTTAAATATAATAAAAATTAATTGAAAGTAAATTTACATAAATTGACACAAATGATTTAGTTTAAGCAAATAGATATGCGTCTTTTTCTTGTATGAAATATTACTTTAATTAATTTACTAATAAGATAACAAATGCAAATTTTACCAGAAAGTTATATAAATAATGTATGTAATATAATTTTACTCATATAACAAAAAAACTTATAACAATTGTTCTACAACTGAAGTCTATTATCTATGAAATCAAAAAGTTTTTTTTCATTTAGAAATAACTACGAGTATTAAAAGTAAAAAATTTCAAATATATATTTTCTTCTATTTATACTGCACCATTTAAAATATTATAAAATTTATAATTCACTTGGTAAAAAAACCGAAATGATCTGTCGGTCGGTGTTTATGGCACATATACTCGTAATTATTATATGAAAAAATTTAATGTTTTAAAATTTTAGTTCGAAAACTATAACAAATTAAATATAGTATTATCTTGGGCTTGTATGATTATTAGAAGCAAAATTTGTGCAAAATGAAACAAATAAAAAATATTGCTCTTCGCCAGCACGAAAAAAAAAAAAAAAAATTCAAACTTTAAATAAAATGATCTAACTTTGTGAAAGAAAATTTAAAATTTTCTAAATATTATTAATATTATCTTTACATAGTTAGCATAAAATATAATTTTACTACTTTATTCAGCATAAAATTTTAGAAATTTTTGATAGTAATGTTTTTAGTAAAATTGTGCTTTTTTCACTAAACTTATATCATAAAAACAAATCTATATATATATATACATATATATATATATATTAAATATGGCCCCATTATTCCAATTTACATAATATAATTAACTAATACTAATTTCTATACTCTCATCAGTCACATTTTCTATTTTAGATTTTTTATAAAGACGAAACGATTTCGCCAGACATAACGTCTACTAAAATTTTTGGAGTTTTGGTAACTTGGTTAACGGCATTATCGCTATCATCGCTATCACTTTCATAAAGAGCAGAATTAAAAAGTACTTTTTTTTCATTGGTTTTATTGCCATTAAAAGGATCGTATGTAAACAATTCTATGTCAGAAAACGTAGCATAATAATCAAGATTTCTTCTTTTATTAATTGCTTTAAAATGCCATGGAAGATGTTCTTTTATATCCTTCTCATCACTTACAGAGTAGTCACAGTGATCGCAAGTGAACAAATTTTTTTCTTTTGACTTGCGACAATGACATTTAATATGAGCATTAAATTCCTCTTCAAGATTTGTTTCGAAAGGGCAGTAAAGACAAATTTTTAATTTTTTAACTACTTTATCTTTAGTATTCGAGGCACAATCTGCAATAGTACTAACCGTCTCAATATTATTTCCAATACTAGATGTTTTTAAGTTTTCGGTTTCATCTGAATTGTTTTCTTTATGTAAGACATTTTCGGCTACTACAACCTTTTCATTTTCAGACGAATTTATTTCAAGTAATATTGGACGTGTATACATAGGACTCTCCTTAAAATTTTGCAATAAACGCTCCGTTTTCTCATTATATAAGATTGTATGCACCTCTTTATGTGATTTTAAAAAAGATTCCTGTTCAGCTGTATAACTGCATAGTTTGCATTGGTATGGAAAGTTTGAAGTATGCTTTAATATATGGAATCTAAGCTCTTTATTTCCAATAAAACGAGCCGGACAATAAATGCAAAATGATAAATATTTTTCGGAATTTCTTTTATGTAAATTAGATTCTTTTTTAACTTTAAATCCATTGCAATCATTACGTTTTTCATGACACATTTTAATATGTTGGCTTAATATTTGTTTTTTACAACACTTAAAATTGCATTCATTGCATGAATATTCCTCAGGCTTGTATTTATGCAATGAACTATGATACATCATTTGAGATTTACTTTCAGAAATAAAGGGACAAGATTTACACTGCTGACGACGTCCTTTTGTAATTGAAATATTTGTATCAGATCCTTTTTGGTTCTCGTTTAATAAATTATTTTGGTTATCACTGGTTGAAGTTGTAGCAGTATTCTGTAAATTTTGGCATAATATTGGCACATTTTGTGTGTGTTTTATCGGATTTTTGGGTACATCTTTATTTGTAACCAAATTGGTTTCATTTGTTTTGATATTTTCAGCTGTAGAGCTATTGGCAGTTTGTTCTGAATGTACTAAAATTGAATGATATGTTGGTGTAGCTGTGTTACTATTTTTATCGATAGCTTCAATTCTTATATCTCCACTGTGCTTCAAACGACAATGGCGCTGCAAAAAAAATTAATTTATATAATTTATAAAAAATTTCAATGAGGAATATTATAACCAAAATATTATATGGTCCACTTCCTTAGTGAAATGATATAAAGCACAGTTATGAAAATTTGTTAGAACCCTTTTTTCCTTTGTTGTGAAAAAAAAAAAAAATTGTATATCGAATGATTTTTGTCAGGATATTCCTTTACATAGCTAAAAATTACTTTTGTAGATGATTCTTGATTGAAAATATTAATTTCAATTCAGTTAAATTTTTTTAGTATTTTTAAATTATTACACCATTAATTTGTATTTTGTTTATTCTGCTTTTAGAAGATTAACATCTGAATTAATGACAATCACTGCACAAAGCGAAATTTTAAAGCTTGTACAATTTAATTAGAATGAATTTCAAATTTACTGTAGAATTTTTTATATTATGTACTTAAATAATTAAAAAATTATGTTGACTAAGTTAAAAGAACTTTTTACTAGAGAATTTAGGGCCATCAACTACTTTGTTTCAATTCACTACCGTTATCATTGCAAAGTGTGAAATGGTTTCGACCTTAAAATTTTCAACTCTCATAAAATTAATGTAAAATAAATTATTTCTAATTAAATCATCTTCAGTTGGTTTTGGAAACGCTGACAAAAATCTTTCGAATCTTAACTTTTCTGTGTAAAATCCGAAAAGAGAATTTTTTTTTTTTAATAAAACCCAAATGAAATTAGCAAAAAAATGTGTTAAATATAAAAATTTTCAATGCACCGAGTTATATTATTGAAGCCATAAATAAATTTTCCTTAAAGAAATATATATTTTTTTTTTCAAATTTATACCACGCAAGCCCCCCCAAAACAATTAATGTGTCTATTTTATAACAAATAACAAAAAACAAATATTTACCGTAACGGATAATAGAGTCAGTACGCTATGGAAATGGATATTGCTTTTGAGTCCTCAAGGACAACACACATCGGCCAATAAGCCTTAAAAATGAGGGCTATATATCTAGAAAAATATTTTGATCTAAGCCCGACTTAAAAGAGCTCAAAAGCAAGCTAACTATTTTAAATGAAAATGATTATGTTTGTTAGTAAAATACCTGAATGACATGCTTCCAATTTGAAACCTGATGGCAATGACCACAACGATAGGGCGATGGGCCTCGCCATCGGGAATCACCAGTACCAGTAGTAGTAGTTACCCCAGAACTTGCCTCATCCATCTCACCATGGTCACTTGTTGTAGTTGCTGCTGATGTTGAAGGTAAATTTAGTGATGATGGCAGATTCGGTAACTGTTGATTAGTAATTGTTGAATTTGATTCCACATTATTTATCTGTGAAGACTGCTGGTCAGTGTTAGTTTCAACAAATATTTGTTTTTGATGTGAAAGGCACATTGCGGCTAAAACATTATTAACATAATCCGTTGGATTTATTGAGGCATGTAAGGATATTGTTCCAATGCTATCATTTTTAGTTAAATTTATACCAACTTCCTCATAATGAATTTTAACATGTTCCAAAACAATATCGCGGTTAGCATCTCTGGAAAATAAAATTTTTTTATTTGTAAAAAATTAAACACAACTAGCAAAAAAACTAAATTTCATACTTAAAATTACAGTTTTTACACTTATATGAGGTTCTTTTTTCAGGACCATCTGTTTTAATGTCAATATTCTGGGTAACAATTTCATCAGAATTTTTCATCATGGCTGAAGTATTTAAATGAAATTCTTGCGGTTGATTTTTGGTAATTCCGAAGACAGCATTTTTAAATATTGGAAGTTGTAACAATTTACTTGGATCCAAAACTTGTGAATTATTTCCAACAAATTGGATTGGATTATTTTGTTGATCTGTATCTGCCCCAACTTCTTCTTTTATATTTTGAGCACTATTAAAACTATTTATAAATGAAAGAGATGCTTCCTGATTTGGTGTCATTTCACCCGATTTCATTAGTTTAGGATCACCATCTTCTTCAGTTACTTTCATCAAAGTTATATATTTATTGTATTTAGTATAATTTCGTCGACCAGTTTCATCATTCATAAGTACACCAGCATTTTTATGGCTAGGATCCCGAATAGTCTTTAGTCTAATATGTTTAGTAATATCCCAACGCCAGTTGGAACGATAGGCACAAAGCGAACATTCAAATGGCTTTTTATTTAGATGACCAACAATATGTACATGAAATCTCGATGCAGTTGATGCCCAAAATGAACAATGTGGACATTTATAAACCTTTTTTAATGAAGAGTTAGCCGCTTCTTCTTCAGGTGTCATCAATTTAGTTACCTGGAACATAGACTTTATTAAAGTTAGCGTTTCAAATAGATACTTTTTTAAATTTAAACAAATGATCAACACATTCACGACTAGGAAAAGAATCAAAAAAAAAAATAATATTTTTCTGTTTAAAATAACTTATAAAATATCTTTAAATAATATTTTGCAAGAACTAAACGTGAATGTGTTAAACCAAAAATAAAATAAAATATTCACCTCCCCATAACCTGGTGCTGTTTCGACCCCATAGTAACTATTTTCACTATTATCTTTTCCACCTGTGTCATTAGGTTGGTCAGAAGATTTGCTTTGATCATTATTAACATCATCTTCCATATGACCCTGATCATTTAATGATATCCCATTGGTATGTTCATCAGCTAATCTATTCCATATTAAAATAGAATTTTCCATTTGATTATTCTGGGAAACCATTTCATTATGTTCTTCAGTTTTTTCCGTTGATTCAGAAAAATTGTCCGATGATTCGTTTTGAAAATTAACTGCATCTGGACAGTTTTGAATGTGTTTTGATAAATCACTGCTAGATTTACAACGATGACGGCAAAATTTACAACGTATTGAATTACCATTTATGGACAAATTAATTGGTGATGGACTTGATGGAAAATTTTTTACACAATTTTTTTTGTGTATAATAGATTCAGATAGGCACTTTGATGTGTAGCCACATTCACAGATTAAATTAGAATTTTGATTGTTGCCAGTTTCTAGAGTTAGTTTTAAACAATCAAAAATACTAGCATTCCTTTGTCGTGTAGACGAAGAAATCGATGCAGATGATGAGGTTGATGACTTAAGCTTTTGATGATTTTTTTTAAAATTATTGCCTTCACCAAGAAATATTGCAGCAATCTCTTTTAGTGATTCATTTGATTGTTCGCATTCTTCTGAACTTTCTTGATCTTGTTCATCTGATGTACTTTTAGATAAATCAAGTATTGGACTATTTGAATTAATTTCAGCACAATAATTTTTTGATAGATTAAGTACACCTCCACTTAACTGAATTGGTATAAGATTTGGTACTGGTCTTGAAGTTTTTTTTGGAATTTTAGTATTTCCTATAGGAAATTTTCGTGATAAATCTGTCGGTTGTTCATCATCAAATATTTTAATCTTCTTTTGAAGAGGATTTTCAAAGTCTTCCGTATTATTATTATTGTTATATGAATCAAAAATGTCTCCATTTTCACTTATAAAATCTTCTACAATATCAGTACCTCCAACTTTATTCTTTCTACGTGCCATACTCATTCCGGCTGCATGTCCGACTGGTGGAACATGGTGGTTCATTTCATGTACTGTTAAACTTTGTTTAATATCTGCTGTAAAATTGCAAGCTGCACATTTAAAAGGACCGGAACCACCATGATTTTTCATATGTCTATCTAAATTCCATTTATATGGTGTACGAAAATCGCAAGTAACACATTTTATCATTGGCATTGAATGATATTTAACGTGCTTACTATATCTGGCCTTGATGTGTGTTACATAGCTACATTTTTCACAACGAAAGAATTTTGTCTTATAATGTTCTTCCTGTTCATGTTCAACAAGCTGAGCTTTATACAATGTTGTAAAGTCACATAGACTGCATTTAAGTAGACGAGATTCAGGTGTTTCATCATCATCAGCCTTGACAGATTGTTGGACTTGTGTTTGTTCTATTTTATTTGGCATTGTTAGAATATCATCTGATCTCCTTTTACGTGTTTCACGTCCAAGTTGTCTTTTACGTGCGTTTGCATGCTCTTCAATGCCTTCTATAGAACCATGTACCATTTTCATATGCCTTACCAATTTTTGGTAATGTCTTGATGCATATAAACAAAGTTTACATTCATTAATGACAATTTTTTCACCATGTATATCACGTAAATGTGTAAGAAAAATTCTTGGATTTTGAGTGAAAAAAACACAAATACCACAGGAATAATTACGTTTGATTTTACACTGAGGTAAGAGTTCTGTTTTTGGTTGTAAGGCTGTTACATCATTATCCTCAGTGATATCAGTTACCTTAAATGTGTTATATCCTTCGTCTAATACTGTTGAAGCATTAATAGATGGGCATGAATTTTCCTGTTTATAAATACATATATATAATAATTAATAGCAATAATTTTAATAGACTTACTGCATAATTTACGTCATCCATGGATTGTTTGATATCTGGCGGAATATCCATACTCGAGAATATTTAATAGCTGACGAAATAATTTATTTCAATAATTGAAATTTTTTTTCTGTAAATAAAAACAAAACTTTATAATAATTTATAATCTAATTATTAAAAATTGTTATTACAAATTTTAAATTTTCCACCCACAGTGCTTTTTTAGAAAATTATTAAGAAGTATTAAACCTGAAAAAGAGGTAGAAATCGAAGCCGGTTTAATATTTGATGCAGGAAATTTATTGAGTTTCTTCGAAATAGCATAAATAATCAACAATTGAATATACTCGTCAAGTACTATACACAATTCACTATTTTTAAGTTCGATTATATACTCTTAAGACTTTCATTTTCAATAGTTCAATTATTTTAACTGTAGAAGAAGACACAAATTGAAAAATATTCACAAAATTTTATGTTTTTTTAGTCAATATTATTAATAACTTTCAAATGCTTCATATACGAAAAGAATTTAAAACCAAAGCAATATAAATTTCCCTAAGAAGCTAATTTAAGAAGCCATCACCCAACGTCTAAACACACAGAAGCCAAGAAAATCACCACCCTATAGACATCAAGCCATCATAGTACGGATTAAACTAAACAGAATACTACCATCACATCTTTTGCAGAAGACACAAAACAGTTGAGCCTTTTTCCTATAAACTTGGGGAAACTTGCATGGTTAAAAGGTGTGCTAAAGCATATCTTCTCCTATTTACTTGAAAACCAGAGAGAAACCAAGTCTCCTTAATTTATCGTAATGTTATATTTATATTTAATGTGAAATTCTCTTCTTATAGTTTCAATGCTCTGAAAGTAGAATATCAGGCAAACAGCTATTTTTGCGCAGAAATTAAACTACCAGGAAACTCTAATTTCAAATTTTCATCAAATTGTTTAGAATTTACGTATCTATCAGCTTTTAGATTGTTATAACAAATAGTTTACATTTATGTATCGAAAACTCTGCGAACGACACATACTATAATTAGACCCTTTAACATATGACTATAGAACAGTATGCGCACATTCGATTACTAAAAATTCAAAAATGATGAGATTTAATGCAATTAAAAGAAAAAACAATTCATGTTATATTCAGGAAAATAGAGATACATTTTATAAAAAGCTTTGATTTTTTTTTTTGTTAAAATTAAAATCTAGTAAATGAATCAGTAAAGATTTGAATTGATTATAAATGGAGTAAATTTGGCAATAAAGTATTTCCCTTTTATCAGATGAAAGACAAAAGATAGTATGAAAAGTTACTAAAAAATTAATACTAGAATATATCAGATCGAATTTAGACAGAAGTCTTTCTTTTTAAATCGAAATTATTATAAAGAAATAATAATTTTATTAATATATTTTTAGATTTGGTTAATACTAACAAAATCGGGATCGATCTCAATTCAAAAGACACTACCAGATACGGATATCTAATTAGAATCTATAAATATGAGTAACGAAACTTTACTTAAAATTCAGAATAATTCACAATTGACCCTGTTTAAGATTAATAAATTAAGTAAATTGGCCCCATATAAAAAATGCCAAAATATGGGATTTGAGCTTTTGAGTTACTTCTGTAATTAACGTATTTGCCGGATCTATTCCCGAATCTCTCATTGTGTTGTTTGCAGATTATAAAAATATGATCCAGAGAAAGAGATCATAGAAAAGTCATCACAGAAAATGAGTGCTATAATATTGAATTTTACTAAAAACTTGTATACTTATTTGTGACTTTTTTCCATAAACATTTTATTACTAAAATACTTTAAAGAAACTCTACTTTTTGTATTTTTTAAAGCTGATAATATTAAAAAATTCATTTAAATAAAAATAACAATTTGATAGTTTATTTAATTTAACAATAATTTATATAAGTCTAAAATGTAATAGAAAAAAAAGCTCTTTTAGAAAATGAATCAAACGCCCAAACGATTTAGCAAAATATAACCTTGAAAAGTTAGTCTTTGGTATAGAACCAATAGCATTTTTATGCAAAACACGATTACATGGACCAGTAATTCTGGATTACAAGGTCATTCATTAAGCATTATATTCTTTGCTGAGTAACCTAATAATTATTGTCATTAATATTACCCAATTTGACAATAGGAGAACTCTTAATTATTAAATGTGTTATACATGAAATGTTAGTTATTATCTCAAAAGAAAAATCAACCCCTTATAGCTGATAATGTCATTGAATTAACATAGATTATGTAAAAAGTATTGAAACTAAAGCTTTTCTTGTATTCTTAAGATAAAATACAAAACATTTCTTATTCAAAACCAAACTATACTAAGTTATATCCTTGCGTGCTGAGTTCAACAAATGCTTCAAAAAAGTCCACATTCATATAACACTGCTTGATATTAACCATTTGTAGTTTATTTTTTATATGAACGTAAAATGAAAATCCGCATGTGGTATCACAAAGTCTTTTAGTATAAAGGGCATATGTTTAATAACAACTTCGTCCAGCTTTTACAAAAATATATATTATTAAAAAATAACACTTCCTATATATATATATATATATATATATATATATATATATATATATATATATATATATATATATATATATATATATTAATAAATTGAATTTCTCTAATAATTCGTTAAGAAGCTTTCCAGTTCTGCATAAATTGATTCATTCAAGAAAGCGAAAAAGAGACCATTTAAATTTTATGTTATGAACCCTATAACTGCATTATGAGATTTAACAGCTTCCCTAATTTCTTTTAATCCGAAAATTTTGTATATATAAAAATCGAAATTCTTTAATTGATTAGATTTCCATTATTTTCTCAAATTAAAAAATACCAATTCAAGTGAGATTACTAATTTCTGGTTTTAAATCATAATTTTTAAGTTATTTCAAAAATTAAAAAGTTGAATGAAATTGTTTGACTAGCTAGCAGCATATAACTAAAATCTTGATTTTTATGAAATGGCGTAAACTTAGCACGAATAGCAAATGATTAAGACTATGATCACATTCTTACTATTTAAACTGTTTAATTGATTAAAGCTCCAAATTCCTAAAAATTATTGTGAATTTTATATGTAGGAATTCCGTAAAATTTATTGGTTATGTAATGTCAGAAACTAGAAATATAATTTGTTTTAAGTTTTAAATATACAGAAAATTGAGAATGAGTTCTCACTTAAAACTAGAGGTAATTACAATTGCAGGATATTTCTTAAATCATATGCTCAAAGTATATCTTAAAATTCGAACTTTAAAGTAAGCTTAAAATAGTTTCACACTAAAAAATTCTATTTAATTTTTTATAAATATTATTAATCATATATTTTTAATATAAATTAAATTAAAAATTCTTGCTCTTAAAAAAATGGAAAACAAAATTAACTTTAATAGAAATAAAATTTAATTAACTTACCTTTTTAATTTTTAATAATTTTTTCACAATTAGTTAAAACTTTAAGCCGTTCTCCTTTTGCGTAAACTCGTCAATTAGATTTTTGACACTAGTCACAATTGCCAACCTAACATTTTTTTTGCGTTTGCTAAAGAATACATAGGAACCGTTTGTCCTTTTCAAATGAAACTTTTTAATATTTATTTTTGTATTAATTGTCAATTATTAAAATAAATTTAATAGAAAAAAATTTCGATAATTAATTTTATTATATACAAAATTAAAATTTCTTATGATGAAGATTTCATGAGGCCTATTCACACGAGAGAAAATTTCCTCTATATGTTCGAAATTATGGGACAAAAGGTCAACGAGCTTTGAAGTTTCATCTAATTTTACACTATTAGCCAGGCACACACGAGGCCGGCAGCTTTTTCTTTACGTATTAGCAGACTAATTGAAAGATAAGATACTGGTTTCTAAATTTTTGAAAATTTTTCTGCCTCTTTTTTTTCATCTTCCTAATGCATATTTACGAATTCAAAAGTATAGTGAGCTTTAGTGTAATTTCTTTCAACATCAGTTGCTAAGTTCGAAACAGGTCGAGTCTAGTGTGCGCTTGGTGTTTGTGTACTCCAGTGGTAATATACCCCTCATTAAGAAAAAAACTCATAGAGTTACTAAAGTTTAGTGATCATGTTCAAAATACTTACACTTGTTTTGATGAAGATTAGCTCATATTTTTAAAAAATAAACTATTGCAAGGAGTCAAACTAAAACTTTTGTTTTTATAGCTTTAGCAAAACATATACAATAAAGCTACACACTATAAAACTAAGTAAAATTGAATTTGTAAATATGTATTGATAAGATACAAAGCAAGAAAGAGGCTATAAAATTTTTGCTTTACGAAGGGGAATGAAATTTTCGAAAGTTTCGATAGCTTTCATCGCTCTTATTTTAAAAATGAGAACTGACAACCTCGTGATACACTGCAATATGGCTTCTCCGTTCTCATTGGGGGTATTTACATTAGGCTAGCATCTGCCAATATGGTAAGCGGAGGTAAAAGGTAAGAACACATATTCACATATTCAAGTGGAGAGAGATTTATAGGGGAAAATTTTCGAATCAGATTTGACAGATGCCGGCCTCAATATAAATACCCTCATTCTCTACTAATACTTTAGATCAGAGAGGTGAAATGCAAAAGGAATTTCCAAAATTTCGGAAATTCTTTTAGAAGCTGCTAGTTTTATGGCTTCTTACCAATATATCTAAAAGAAATTTGCTTATATTGTTCAGATAATCAGCAAATTTTTTCTCTAACTTCACTTTTATTTGATTTTAGTATATCACACACACATACACAAGTTTAAGAACCAATAAGAAGCTTCAAGCTAATTTTCCATCAGGTAGAACTTAAAATTTTCGAAGAAATTACCATAATGTAATTTGAAACAATAAGACTTCTAGAATTAGGCGAATTTCATAACGTAGGTGTAATAAAGGGAACTAAAAATATATAATTAATTTGAAGGGAGAATAGCATTAAGGTATTCACAATAATAGTAGCAGTTTATTTTATTTTCTAGATGATCAATATATAAAACAAGAAAATACTAATTAAGAAATTAAAATAAGGTAAAATTATGCAAAAAAGTTTTAAATCCTTGTGAAAAGCAATAAAATATATCCAATTTGCAAAATAAATAATAATATTCCATGACCTTTTGTTATTTAGCTACTTTTAACTTTATAGGCATTTACGAGGCCTTTTATCCAAATCCATTCACTGGATACAACAAATTTTATTTTAAGCGCTTACTCGACAGAGTACGACCCCATGATATTTCTTAGCTTTTTTGTTTTTTAAATTAATTTATATACATGACACTACCAGCAACGTAAGAGTAATCTGCAATTAATGTGAATATACATAAGAATCAGGTCAAGGTGGTCATCAAGGATAAACTTAATATAAAATGTTGCAGAATAATCAAAGTAATGCGTAACCACTTTCATCTAACATTAGAAATCAAGTTACCATTATAAAATAATTCTTATAGTTACAAATTCCATTTGTGAATTTGATAACATTCTTCAATATACCTGAATCAATAACAAAATCTGATTAGAATTTATACAACGATCCAGATCAAGGTTTTAGTAAAGTTTTTTTTGTTTTTCTTTGGTTTCTCAAAAAGATATTCCCATATCAGGTGCAAACAAGTGAAACTTGATGAAATTGTGCAAAATTTTCAACCATATTAAGTCTTAGTAGATTTGAACAACATCTTTAATTACAGCTATTACAGATTCCATCATGTTTAGTATGTAACATCAAAGTTAGATATAACTAAATGTCCTTCAATAGCATGGCCAGCTATTGGATTTGAGCTTTATAAAATTGCTCGTATAATCTACGTTTGGCCTTTATTATGGCTTTCAGACAAGTTGAATGCAAAAATTTCAATCGGTCATGGTAATTAGGTCTCGCAATGCGAGTCGATTATAAACTTAACTTGTAATTGAAGTCAATGTCAGTTAACTTCTTCTTTAGATGGTCACGAGTTACTATAGCTTTAACAATATTTACATAATGAAACGTTGATTTGAATTGAACTTTCGTGACGACTACTAATACCTTATGTCAAACACAAGGTTAAAACTAATTCTTTTTATATCCATTTTTATTCTACAAAAAAAAAAGAAGCTTATTAAAATTCCATCATAATATTTGTGTAAAAACGAATTCCTTAAGTTAAAATGTAACTATTTTTGATATTTTTTTAGGTAAATTCTTGTAATTGGTTCTTCTTTTTCGATTCATTTAGATATCCTAAAGTTTATTTCAACAGTGGAACTTTTTAATAAAAAACTCTTTTATGTTTTTTTTCAAAAAAAACGTCATAATATGTGGTTTCCAGAACATTGCTTAATAATTTTAAAAATATTTTCCTTTGTTTTTTATTACATTACAATTTTTAGATATAACTATATAAAAATATATATTTTATATTCAAACAATTAATTTGACCTATTTAAAAAAAATCCAATTACATCACACTACATCACATGGCCTAATATTAAATCAAATAAGCTACAAATCTAACGCAAAGACAACAAATTTTTAAGAATACCACCCACAGATTTTGTTAAAAACCAAAAAAAAAAAAGAAATAAAACTCAAGAAATTACATTCTATATAAAATAAATAACTGCGGAAGAGAGGGCTGCCAAAAAACAAAAAAAGCGAAAGGCTTCTCTGGTAACCAAAGAATACCAACAAGCACTTCTGCAACTAGCAGCTCTATTTTTGGTTACCATAAACATGAATATAAGCTAATATAGTTTGCTTTTGCTCGAATTAGCTCCTTGGATATGTCGAAACAACTCAACTTTGTGCTTAAAGTAGTCTCAAGCAGAGAAAAGAAAAGAATTCAAAAGCTCATTCACCTTCAATCAGGCCCACCATAGAACCGATGTAGAATTAACAAAACAGCTACCCACGATAGGTAGAATTAATCTGATGGATATGGAGCATTTCAGGGCGCATGTCTTGTTCTAATTTAAGGATAGGAGGTTTACGATATATATATATACTTACGTACTTCTTAGAATTGGTAATAATAGGCAATTTTTGATTTATTTGCTGTAGAAAATGATATTTTACGTCTAAAAGACCAAAACCATCCAAAAGAGGTTTTTGACAAATATTTAACTTGTTTTAAACTTCCAAGTATAAAATTTTTATTTAAAGCCCAAGCATTGAAAAGTTAGTACCTAACCTTGACGACTTTTTTTTTACACCAATCAAGGTGTCTTATTGGCAACTGGCCAAACATTAATCTTATTTGTTTTGTCTTTGTTATTAAAAATTTGTCACAAAATAAAGACAAAAATTTTTTCTCAAAAAATGATACCCAGCTGAATTTTAGGTACATGTAATTAACCTAAATTAATATATCTAGAAAAATTTGGTTAAGCTTTGCCAACATTTTAAAAACTAAAATTTTACTAACCATGCCATATAATTTTCTAACAAAAACTAGAAAATGTTTTAAATCAGATATTTACCCCATTTAATATGAATTAGAACCAGCACCAAACGTAGTCATAATGGCTGTCTTTGGGTCAAAGTTGGAGAACTCTTTTTGAATAAAAGATGTGACGGTAATTTTTTATGCGCAGAAAAACCAGACTGGAGCCCTCCAATGCCTTTTATTGTCGTTTTTGTTTTTTTTTTATATATCCAAAATAGATTTAATCATATGAATTGGTAATTTACATTTATGGCAAACAAATGAATGGACAATTTATTTGGTTCATTTTTTGGTGAATATGAGGCTCGAATTGGTTTCTTTGTAAGTAAATTTAAAAGAAGTTGCGGAAATGATTGTATGAATAATAAATTCATCTAGTTACCTGGTTATTTCTATCAAGGTTAAGCCCCTGTTTTGTACAAATATGCTACAAATATGATAATGTGAAGATGTTTTGGTTTCATTTTACATAAGAAATTAAGAAATATTTTATGTTTAATGATAGATAAAAGAGTAATAAGTGTAATAATAAATTATTTTATAAATCTTTGAAATAGAGTCCAGGTAAATTTTTAATTGATTTTAGTTCTTTGTTTTTATTTTTAAATATTTAACCTTTATAAAAAATATAAAATTGTATAAACTACTACTAACTTTTGTTATAATATGAAAAAATTATATAAAAATGAATCAATTACAAGAGACCACTGCTATGACGGCCAATTGAGTATGTTCTGTAATCTTATCATGACCTAAAGAGATAAGAATTTGTCGAAGATTTCTTTGCTCTACATAAACAAAAAGTATTTGATGAGATCTAATAACCGAAAGCAAAATCAAAATTTTAAACCTTATCAAACTATTTCCCATAAAATAAATATAAGTCTTCAATAAATGTCAATAACATGAAATAATGATACTTAGTTTTGTTCCTTGCTTGATTCATTTCCAAGGAATACACTTAAATAAATAAAACACACCAAATATACAAGAAATGATGATTTTAAAGAAAAATTTTCTTATTTTTTTCAATATATAAACAATATTAGTTCATTGGACTGTGTTAAAGCTGTAAACAAAAAATTTTATTCTATTTATACGTAAGAATAAATTCAAAAAATTACTGGACACTAACAATAAATAATAAAATTTGGTATTTCTGATTTAATACCCATACTGACAATTTTATCTGAATTTTTACGCACACATTAGTTAAAAATGAAACCTATATCTATCGGACACATTTATGTAAGTTTTTAAAATAGGTAATTTTACCTGAACCTGAACCGATAGTTAAATGTAAAAATATTCATTAAATCTTTATATGATAATTAATTATAATATATCCAATGAATCTCTATTCCTATTGTCTTTTAAATCTTAAAATGAAACAATATTAATTTTACAAAAATAAAAAATCAAACTTTAAAAAATCTTTTGTAGCCGCAAAGAAACTCATTAGCTTGCATGTGACACCAGCCGTTAGTCATCATAGAAGTCAGACGTCTGATGGCTATAGTTTCAGAAAAAGTGCAACGAAAAAAACTGACGTATTAAGAGTCGCGTGCCCATATTGGACACTTAAGAATGTGCCCATTGTAAGCAAATTGAACGAGAAGAAGGCAATCATTTCTAGCATATTAAGAATTCTTGAAGGTAATCATGCATAAAACAAAAATCGAATTGCCAATAAATCTGACTTTATCAGCACGAGCTAATCTTATTTTGAAACGCAAATCATTGGCTTTAACCCACCATTAGTGGTGATGATTAGAAAATTAATTTACAGAATTTAAGATGCACAGAATGCAGCATGTATCATAATGAAAACTTTATTTAGTATAGAAAATTCAATAATACTACACATATGTAGCTTGATATTTTTATAAGGTGCGCAAATTCAACCACAATCCAAGGTCAAAAAATAACATTGCTTTTTATTTGATCAAAGTTTACATTTGGATTGTTCATTCTGCATGCAGGAGCTTAAAAAAAAACTTAGTTAGAAAAGTTATTAGTCAGGGATTTACTTTTGAGGAGCTTTTTTCTTACTATTATTAATTAGATTTATATTTGTATATACATTTATTTAAAGTCTGCAAATTAAGATTATTTTTAAGATCATTCTATTTGAAGAAAAGAATTAGTATAATACTAATATACTAATTAGAACACACAATTAAAGTTAATAAAGTTATATACGAAAATATATATCGACACAATGCAAAAACATACTTCGAAAACAGGTCGAGGTTAATCTTGGAACTAATACTACAATTAATTAATATACCGCTTCTATGTTAGTGCGCTTGATTTGGTGCGGTATAAGTAAATTTAATGACGCATATATGTATATTCAAGTGCACTTTAAAGAAAACTTTGTTTTGCACTTAAACAGTGATCTGCAAATGCATTCTTCTTCTTTTTTTTATTGGTTTATTGATAATCTCCTCAACTAATATAAAAGAGTTTTACTAAATTTTTCAAGCTACAAAATATGTTACATAGATTAATTGAACATAAAAAAAACTTATTTTATTGAAAATCATATATTCAGTTGAATCAAGAAGCTGCATTTTTATTATTCTATTGAATTTCGATTAGAATGCTTGCTTGTCTCTTGAAAAAATATTTATATATTTATGCATTTTGTTCAAACATGGCCACAAAAGTCACCATCATGGCGATTTTCCTGCTTGAAAATATGACTTAAAATTCCCATATGTTGGCTGTAGCCTTTGTATAGTGTATTGATTAATCTTTCATTAGTGAACTTTTCAGGATAATTCATTCATCTTGCTAAGCTTTTCAGCTATAAATTTCTTCTGACGACTTAAGTTAAAATGATCATCTAGCAAATGGTTACATTTTTCTCTTCACTTGTTCATGTTCCCAAAATGAAAACAAGTTTCAGGCGTTTTAAATTTAAAAGCAATTAAACGCTGGGTATAAACGGCCACGGTCATTATGATTACAACAAAAAGGTACCAAGCTGATCTTGCTAAATTACCCGTTTATAAAATCTTAAAGCTTTCAATCGTTATTCCATTTTTTATCTATACATCTAAGATTTCCTTTATTTTTATATACACAAAAAAATGTAAAATAAATTTTGATAATCTTTTTTTACAGTATATCAGAAAATATTAGCCAAGGCAGAAGAAAATCCCTCTTTCTTTTCAAAAAATTTTTTAACAAAATCCAAACAAAATTTAAAGTAAATTCCGTCAGGAATATCTCAACAATGCCGTACTTTTGTATGTATAGAAAATCGTGGTATTTACTTTTTGACCCAAAACAAACCCAACAGATTGGACAATCTGTATTATTCAACAATTGCAGGTCAAACAATTGTTACAATTTCTTAGTTAAAGGAAAGACGCTTAAATTGGACTCAAAAGAACAAAATTTTTTGATCTTGTCTAATGTTAGGCCTTCTTTAGACCGAGGTGCTCGGTAATCGCCTGACGCTTAAGGGTTCCTGCAGAGTCCCAGCTTACAGCCGAGATGACGCCGATTTCGATACCGAAGACTATAAAGTCGTTATGGGTAAATCAATAGGGATCTACTGAAAGTGTTCAGAGTACAAGCTTACCAAATATTAGACTATCGCAATGGGAATTGTTGTCAGCTCGGCTATAAGCCGGCACTCTGTAGGCAGCCTAAGATCGTAAAACGAGTGTTTCTTTTGCTCTAGCCATAGCTAGAACAAAAATTTTTGCTTCACGAAAAACATTTAAGTTAAAAAGGACACTTTGTGATCTTCAAAATTTTTGTTGTACTTTAAATTTTTGTTGTACTTATTATTAAGGGATAATAATGTTAAAATTCATTTGCTAAAGTGATTATCATTGGATTTTGTACATATATTCGTCGTAGGCTTGTACAAAATAAATAAATAAAGAAAAACAAGGCTTTAATAAAAATTTGTTAGCATTGTTCATTGATTAAACATAAATATTACTTTTTGATTTATAATATTTTTTTATTATTTTAAAAAAAATATATATTTTAATTTACATATTTTAAATTATCGAGTTTGGATCATTCTTAATAAATTCCATTATTTAAAGTTAAAGTTTGTTAGCCTCATGAAAAATTATATATTTACAAAGCGTGTAACGTTACAAGAAATTATACTCGAACATTTTGTTATCAGTAATATTTGTAGTTCATTATAAATTGTTATTATAACGAATACAAAATCGAGTATAATTTTTATTTGTTGTATTTCATAAGAATGAAAACAAAATATTATTACAGTTAATAAAAAAAACAAAAATTTCTTTATTCCTTTAAAATGTAGTAGAAGTAGTGCTGCTACTTAGTTTTACTTGATAATTAATTTTGTCAGTGAAGAATTTTTTAAAAATTCTACAATACGACATAAATATCTGCACAAGAATTTTTATTTTTCATTTTGAATATCAAGAGCCCAGAAAGTTAAACGTAATTTAAGAGTATAATTTTGGATTAAGATAAGGTTTATCATTTGTAGATTTTGTGCTAATTACTTAAACTTTAATTTCATTTCATAAGCAAGTAGCTACGTTTAACTATTAAGTATTTTTGGGTTTTTTTTCTTGTGTAAAACAAAAATAAAATCTGAATGTAGACTTATAAGAATTCTAATTATTTAGGATATAGTTATTATTTTTAATATTTTTGAAATGCTTAAATTTTCATTTCGATTTGGTTATTATTTTGGAGGAAAACAATGTCTGAGATTTTATTACCAACAATTATGGATTCCCTGGAAAGTCAAACAAAATTAGAACTAAGATTTGTATAAATAGTATTAGATTTTGGAATAAAAGTCATTGAATCATCTGCTTAGGGGCGTTTACGCCATAATAACAATAATAGGCGATATAACAGGAATCTTCCGATACCTCAACGAAGCAAAGAAAACACACTATATATGTAGGATTTAATTAAAAAGGCTTAACAAAATTTTATATATTAAATTCGGTTATAATTAATCAACGTTTAAGTTATTAATATCGCCAACTTTAACGTAACTTCACTTAAGATGAATTTCTAGTGAATTTATTGGTTAATAACTATCTTTGCAGCAAATTGACATCTGCAAAAATTTGTTTTTTATTGTTTTTCAACTCCATGACAAATTAGGACCATGTTTTTTAAAGAAGCAACTTCAAGTGACTTCACATTTGTTTCAAATTTATACATACTTCTTACTCAAAACTTAGGTCGTATTCCTGATAGAAGCGACTTTATTCGTGAGACTTATCAACTTCCTTTATTTAAGTGACAAGTGTCAATTCAATTTCATATTAGGTGCACAGCCAAAAATAGTAATTTTATGTGAATTTTTTGACGAGTTACGACCATTGATGTTTATCCCAATTAATGTAGGCTTATATGAAATTGAGTAACCTACGAAAAAGTTAGTAGCGAGAAATTGAATAAATAGTGATTATCCCCTAAAGCTAAATCAGCATCTTCGGTGTGCCATTGCAAATTTGTCTAGTAATTAACGGTTTTATTTGTTTTACTAGGCAGTTAGTACATATCTAACCGTGATTAAAGATATAATTGTAAGCTTTAAAAACTAGTGAAATATATGTATTTTTTTTTAATTTATTTTGTTGAACATATCCGCTGTTGATATATTTTCCTTTGTCAAGGTGATCGTTATATTAAAAATCATGAACATTCTAAAATACAGATGCCATAACCTTGCCTCTTGACTGTTACGTATATGATCGCTTCCGATGACTTTTTACGGCTTCTTTACATACTGGTGACTCCCGATTTGATTTCTAAGTATGGTAATGGTGCTATTTTAAAAAATTCTTATTATAGCTAATAAACAGTTCCAAATATTTTACTGAATAGTTCATCTTCTTGTTGAATTCATAATGATGAATTAATTTAATAATTTGCAACCATTTCAGACTGCATTTTAAATTATTTCTAAGATTTCTCATACTATGCGTTCGGGTGTATTATTTATATGTATGGTGATCCACCCACTTCAAGAACATTCAAAAACTTTGATAATAATAAATAATTATAAAAAATTTTCGTTCTCATCTTTTTTCAAGAAACAATAAGACAATTCTTTAAATCTTTAATAAAAAGTAAACCAAGGTTTTTCAAAAAAAAATTTGTAAAAAAATTGCCACATATAATATAAAAATAAAAAACATATTTAAAATATATATGCTAATAATATAATGTATGTTAAATGACAGTGAAAATTGTTAATTATAATGCATTTATCATTAGTAGTCTATTAACTACACTGGAAGATTGCAATACAGATTTGTCTTGAAAATTGTTGCAGAAAAATTTGTAATCGCGTTGACTATTATAAAATGCATTGTACAAAACCTCGACACTGTGAGATGTTAATTGCTACAAACGTTAGCCGGCGCCTACGTAAGTTTGTCACTTAAATGTCCATCATTTGGCAATGGAAAATCACATTTACCGTGCATTATGTAATCACATATGTATGTATTATTCGACTCCTAGCAACAATTTTAATTGCATTTGGTAATACACCCATTCGTATTATTAGTTTTAAGATAAGCTTATGCAGGGCTTAAGTATTTGTGTAAATTTATATTTTTCGTCCTTATTATATAATTTAATCGTGAGAAAATTATGCAAAAGATTGCAAGAGTATATAAATGACAAGGTTTCATAGATTCTATAGATTTTCTTCAATTAAAACATTTATGTCATTTAAGTTTTACATTTTTTACGAAATGAGAAGCAATATTTGTCTAGAACCTAGCGGGAAATAAGTCCCGAAGGTTATATATAGATATACAATTTCTTGGAAAAATTCAACTTAATACTTCAATACAACATAATCTACTTTTCTATATAGCCCGTGATTTAGGATTGCGAACAACTTTCAATTTACATGATGACTTTTTTATTTGAGCTGAATCTATTTCTCTAAAACATTTTTTTAAGCCAATAAATGCCAGATATTAGATCTGACTATTACGATGGTTATGAAAACAACTCAAAGGTGAATTCGTGCTATATTGTCGTCATATTCAATAATTTTTGACAGAATGCATTTTCTCAGTGAAACACCACCTTTTTTTTCATCGGAGGCAGTTTACTCATGATATTTTGCCTCCAATGTACCAATCGGGTATTTAAAATCTCACTGCTTATGAGTTTACCTTTTTTTAAATAATCGATATCATGAGCATCTTAATCCTAGCCGTCTCTATTTCAGCTTCAGGATTTTTTGTATTGAACATTTTGTTGTAAATTCCCTCTTTTTAGAAAAATAAATTTCTATAATTTTATCGAATATTATTGGTTTTTTTTGATAATTTTGACTTTTTGAAAAAGTTTTTTTTAGTAAATTTGGTGTGTACTTAACAAAAGATATTTTCCAAAGAAAATCAAAATAAATTTATTATTTTCATTAAAAATATCGATTTTTTATTTTAAATATGACAAAGAACACTAAAAGTATGAAGACAAAGCCTTAAGAAATTTTAAGTATACTTTGAATCATTCATAAAAAGTTTAAAAATAATTCCTCTACAGAGCAATTAAATCAAAATTAGAAAAGTAAAATATAGTTCGACAGATATATAATAAAAATCAAACACAAAAAAAAACAAAATAAAAATAAAAAACAATGATAATAAAATATTTCTCCAAACGCACTACAACATTAAATTTCAAGGTCTGTGGTTACCGCCAAGTATATTTTCAATGTTGCAAGCTTCAGCCAAAAACAACAAATATAGTAAAGATTCAATGTGAGAAGCTTAATTTAAGCTTTAAATACATACAAATGTAAGCTGACGATAAGATCAGTCTTTTTTTTACTCGATTCTAATTGTAAGTGAATTGTGTGTGTTATGTAAAACTTTTTAAAGGGAGGCCACAGTTAGAAAGCTAGTCCTTAAGCAGTTAATTTTAGAGAGATATTAAATCAAAATACCTCAAAATTATACAAAAAAGAATTATTTTAACAGGATGACCAACATCCGTTTATAAAAATATATTATTTATATGTAGATCTGCAAAAGATTAAAATTTGGCGAATCATTGCACTAATCATCTGCAGGACTATCAAACTTTTTATCTTTACGCAGTTGCGTTAAAAAAAATCTGATCATTTTGGCCAACATACAAAATAACTTTTTTGATAAATGATGCGTAGAACATGATTAACTTTAATAACAAATTTTATTAATTTTCTACTTCATTTTTGAAGTACGCCTATTTCTTCTGAATTACAGATTAAAAAGGTCTGATCTCGTTGCATTGCAAATCAAAAAAAAAAAAACAACTTCCTCTGTATCTAAACCTGATGGAAAATTCGCAAATGAACAACATCAAATATGTTCAGCCGAGCGTACAAGGCCTAAATGGGTTAAAGATTCCAATGACGATCATTAGATTTTCCATTTGATTTGATTTAGCGGTTATACATTAATGAAAATTTTGATCAGTTTTACATAGTTTCCGTGTCGATATGGAAGAATTTAGAAAAATTTAACTTAATATTATCAGCATTAAAACTGACAATGACGATCTATTGGTCAATTTTCGCTCTACTTGAAATATGTCAGTATTTATGACAAGCTATATTCATAAACAAAAGTTCAGGCTGTTTTGTACAATGTCTAAACATTTCTATTTATCGACGTCTGTTTAATTAAAGTCATCCAATTGCATATTGCTTGAAGGCTGTGCTACTAATGATGACATCATGCTATTTAAACGTTACCTGATAACAAAGTAGCATGAGAACATTTATTGATGTTAGAATTATAAATGAAGAAAAACATAACAAAATAATATTAAAACGTTTGAATCTTTGCTGATCATGAATTGGCTAGGAAGGACATTCAATATGGAAAAAATTTATAACCATGAGTTAATGTTTACCTCAATAACAATTTGGTTTAGTTCTGCTCAAACTATATATTTTTTATGGCTGCGATGAAAAATTATTATGGACTGTTGGATATTCAAGCCATATTTGTGCACTTCAACGAATCATGATTACCTTTTCAGGGAAGACATTGAATAAAATAGTTTCAATTCTGTTTAAAAGACGATATTGGAGATTTGTTTATTTTTTTTTTTTAATTTTAGTTTATGATAATTTATGTTGATCAGGTACACTTAAAATTGAAAAATTCAAACTTAATATGGCAGATATCAAAAACTTATTCAAGGTACTTTCAACTTAAAACTTACAGAAACAATGAACCCATTAAAGACAATTGTAAATAATTCAAAAGAAATTTTTTCTAATGCAATTTCTATAATAAACATCAAACACCTAACCCAGATGAAATTTTTCAAAAGAATTTGCTAGGATTTAGATTTTTCTTTCTTTTTTTTTTTGTTTTTTAGCTATATTTAAACTTCAAAATCTTGTTTCGTATGATAAATGCGAATTTTAGCTTTTTCTTTAAGGTGATGACTTAATTATGGAGACTAAAGGCGGGTGCATTCCAAAACTTTCTATTAGGTTTACTTGACATTTTTGATATTTCATTTTCAAAATTTGATTATGAAAATAACAGTTTTGGAGAGCTATACGCAAACGTATTAAGACTAAGTTTTTCAAATGCTTCCGCTGGCAGCATTCCTCTAGTTTCGTATTAAGGATAAAATTGAAATGTGATAGTATTCAGCGTCTATTATTATTTATAATGAAATATTACCATAGATAAGATTTTCTAAGATGGTTCAAAATTAGACAAATTTTCTAAATTGTTTAACCGGTGTTTCAAGTTTTTAAATTTGAATATTGTAAATCTAGAATTGGAAACAAGGAATTAGACACTGTTTTTTTTTTTGTTTGGAATAGAATTAATGACACAAAAGATTTTTACAATCTTTTAATTAACAATGTTTGTCTTTAATAATTAGACAAGGTCACTAAAGGAATAGCTTATTTTTTTTATATCTATTAGAAAATGTTTGAAACAAAAACCTTGATTATATTAAATCAATATTATTACTGTGTACTTCATCTTATCTAATTGATATCGTCAAGATCAATTAATTTATATTATGTCCGTATGATTACACCTCAACATCTAGAACTTCTTAAATCATAAAATAAAAAACATATATCATCATTGTCAATAATTATTAACACAAAGTAAAACAGGCCAATTAAATTTGTGATTAAAAAAAATTCAAAGTATTTGCTGAAGGAAAGCTAACGTGTTTATTTTTATTACAAAAAACATAAAACATATAAGAAGAACATGATGTAACTGATTTTGCGTGGATATCAAGGGTTAGACGAGCCATTTTAATTTATATAAATATGCCTCTAAAAAGTTGTTAGCATCACACTTTGCGTTTTGAGTCTTACAGAGGCTAAGTACTGGGATTTTCTAAACATTACGCGATGCTTATGTCTTGCCTTTTTGGACAAGGCTTAAATATTATATAATTTTTAGACAATATCAGCATTTTAGCTGGAGCAAGTGATTCGACAGCAAAAGTTTTGTGTACCCCTAGTCAAATAGACAGTGCACTTAGGGTAAATTGCTAACATCTGACAATATTAATGCCTGTGATAAATTGATATAGCTTTTAGGCCTCCACAGACGAATAATAAGATATCCAAAGGCACATTTTTAAATTTTGCATTTTTTTAATCTGAATATCATATTTTTCTTAAGGTCTATTGGCCCCAAAATCTGAAAATATACGTGATAGAACAAGAATTTAATATAAACAAAACGCACATGAACGGTAATGAAAGGAGGAAAACCCAAAATTTACGCAACTTTACGAAATGAGCATTTTTAGTTGAATCGTGATCCGTGATACTTGCCCCAACTAAAGACATTTGCCAAGAAGGAAGAAATTTTTAGTACGACTGTAGAAAGGAATAAGAATTTAAGGGGGGACTATGGTTTAGCACTTTTTAAAAATCGAATTTTTTTTGTATTTTCTTATAGTTTAGTATTTCAAAAATATAATCCGAAAATTTGAAGTCGATCCAAGCAAAACTGTCAAAGTTATCAGGTAATTAAAGCCAGGTAACTAAAGCCATAAATAAGCTTTTAAAATTTTTAAACGCGTTTTTCTCAGAACTACTTTTTCAAAGTCGGTGTTCACTTGCATTCAAAAACTACATTACCGATTCACTTCAAACTTAGTACACACTTTCTACATAAAAAATACCTCCCCTCAACGTTGAGTTTTAGAATTTTTTTTTACATTAACCCTTGTGTAACTAACCGGGTACCCGGGTACCCATTGACATACTTTTTAATGAATAATTTTTTTGCTAATCAAAATTTTCAAAAATCTTCTTGGATCCCCATAATTTGAACGATTTTAATTAGAGTTATATAAATTATATTAAATAAATATCATGTATATTTCAATTGTTTATTCATGATATTTAATTGCTTCATTACAATATACAATAATAAATCAAAGTTATAAAATTACGTGCTTATAAGGATTGTTTTTTTAGCAGTTAAATGGAAAACTGATACTACATTCGAGACATTTAACAATTTTCGCAGTATGCTCAGCGCATACTTCCTGGTTTTCCTCCGTTTTCCAATTCTTTGCTTGCTGCAAATATAGTATGATCCAACAACAACCTTGTTGCCAGTGTTGTCACGTGCTTGACTAATAGCAATAGCCTTAACTGTTATCGATTTATCATAATAAGCTTCGATCGCAAGTTTGGTTGACTGGTGTCGAATAATTTGCGTTAGTTCTGCGAGTTGGCGCAAAAACAATCTTCTTTGGTTGGTTTTCTTGAGGACCATTTTATTATTTTCTTAGTAAACAATATAGGCACCGAGAGAAGCAATATCAATAATAATAGAAAAAAGCAAAAGCCACCTGCATGTTCACCTTTGCGTGCTATATAATCTCATGTACATTTGATCCATCGTGTCGAGCCCAGCTTTGGTTTTATTATAAAATAAAATCATTTCTGGTTTCTGATGTGCTTCATCAGACGTCGAATCATCATTGTGCATCGTACTGAGCAGAATCACGGCCTATCTATCCATACTTATATTTCGGCTGGAACCTTTGAATTCACTGCAAGCTCTTTGACTATTCTTTTTCCTTTGTTGACATCTCGAGCATCGCCTACTTTGCCTGTATGAATAATTCATTTGAGCGGATAACCATTTGCTGCATCACATATCCACCATATTCTTATGCCATATTTAGCAGGTTTTGAAGGCATGTACTGAGTGAACTTCGTTCTACCTCGATAAGGAAAGAGTTGGTCATCGACAGTCATATCTTCTGTTGGTTTGTAAGTTGCAGTCAAATTTTCATTCAGCATGTTCCATATGGCAGAAATCGGTGTAGCTTTTTCACTGGATGCTATAAAGCGCATAATTGCCTGAAATCATCGTCTTCCAATTGTCGTACGGTACAAAGTAAATGATGCTTTTTTCCACATGTCGCTTATGTGATCAGTATTTGAATTATTTGCACCAGCGCAAAATAAATTGCAAAAATTGAATATATTTCTTGTTTTTCATATTCAGTGTATTATGTTCTTCGTCGTTGTGCGGTATAAAAAAAAGATCCAATTTTTTTGTTTTGTTTTTTTAGGTTGAAATCGCTTGATATTTGTCAAACTTAAATAAATATATATAATAAAAATTATTTTGAATTGGCTAACAAAATCGTGCATGGGCACCCGGGTACTCTGATTAGTCAATAGTGTAAATTTATTTGGTTGGTAACACTAGGGTTAAGAGGGTTTTCCGCTTACAAAATGGCGGAATTTTTCGTTAAAAATAGCAATTTTCACTTTAAATGAGCCCCAAAATTTTTCAAATACAAAAAAAAGTAATCAGACAACGTTGGGGGGGAGGATTGAATAGTACTTTACCTAAATTTTAAGTGTTTTTGATTTCAGGTAATATACAGCTGAGATACAGTGAACACCACAAATCATCTTTTTCCGAAAAGGTTCCAGGAAAAGCTGTGTCACCGGCTTGATTGTAAATATTTTTTAACAAAAAAATTACAAAATGTTGCCAACATCATGCTTAATAATGTACAAAAATTTTGAATAAATTGCCTTAATCAATATTTATAAAAAAAATTCACGAAAAAAGTGATTTTTTTAAACCTTCAAACCCTAGTCCCCCCTTTAAATATTCATAAAATAGTTATCTAAATTAAACTCATGTTTTTAATTTATTTGCAAAATTTATGTTCAAAGTAAAAATTCATTTAATTTTTCTAAAAGAAATCACTTTTGGTGAAGATTTTTAAAATTACTAAAATAACTTTTCAACTAATAATAAATAAAGTTCATCTGTAACCGAAATTTTTTAAATAAATTGAATCAAATTTTAAACAAATCTTTCATGCGTAATATTTGTATAAAAGTGTTATAAAAGCATCAATTATGATTAAAAACAAAAAAAACTAGTATAGTAATTATTTTAAATTAAATAAACTGTAAAATTATTTATTTCATTATTTCATTAAAATGTCGTCAACCTACGCAAATTTTCCTTATTTATTTATTATAAGCAACGTCCGGCAATATGAACATCGTCATCATGTGCTGTCACAGATATTCGCTGAAATGGTGTCTTCTTTCATTTGAGGAGAGCATTACTCCCGAGGGTTAGAGTATACCTGGTAATATTTCCAACAACAAATTATTTAAAAAAAAAAAAAGAAGAAGATATATATATATATATATTGTGCTTTTTAATTAAAGCACTAAGCTATTAGAAATGTTGATTCAGCTGAAGATCTATTATTGCATTTGCCTCTTGGGTTAATTTGGGATGGATCAAAATACTCTTTCGTTTAAGAATTTATTGAAGTAAAGTACTCCATTTTCTTTGCTATTATACAGATTGCCATGTGATCAAATGAAAATTTTCATGATAAACTATTTACCATAAAATTTTCGCATTTAAAGGTTTCAGTTGGAATACCAGAGCACCAATTTCATTTTGAAAGACTTCTGATGACCCATACTACCATACATATATATTCATATATATATATATTGTTATTTGATTTTGTTTTTGTTTTTGTAATCTATTAAAAGGTCAAAATGTTTATACGGCTTTAATATAACAAGAGCAGTACATACACTTAAGCTCGAGAATTGTATATAATTTTACCAATTGTTAACGAAATCAATTAGCACTCAAGTTAAATTAGATTCTGCAGATGCGCACCGTATTATGTTATGGCCATGAATAAATAGTATATGGGTGTATCTTAATTTAAATTGTATAACCTTAGACTCATTTTTGGGATATTTTCTTTTACCATACAATATTTAAAAATATTATTTCATAAATGAAACTATTTCGTTTTTTTTCCTTCTCTTGGGTTTTTTCTTAATAAACTTTGACACACTTCATACAACAATTGATAAGCTTTTGTTGAACATGATCGCAAATGCTTTTAGAGGACATTTAGTAAGTTATCTGTCATGGGGACAAAGACTTCTTTGCCGTCATAGCTAATTGAATAACAATAGGACCATTCTCTTGTACTTTAAATACGACATAAGATCCAATTTTAATATATGCACTCATCCATGATGATTTTCAAAGAATTTTATTTAAACAGTTTTCATGACATATCAGACCTTACTATTACCATTTTAAAATGTTGTAGTATTTGTAAAAATAATGTCAATAAGTTAAAATGATTTATTTCAAATATTTTATTGAGTAGATGAAATTTTTCTCTTTTTCTTTTTTTTCAGCCAGAGCCGTAGGGTAAAAAATAAAACAAAACCCAAAAGAAAATTCTTTATCAATCAATAAAGTCAACTTATAAGAATTTGCTTACCAAACAAATCTTAATCGATAATAAAAGAAAATAAGATTGATTGCATTATCCTGCAAGTCTTCAAACCAATTGCAAAATAAAAGAAGAAAAAAACAACAGAAAAGCTTCAGAAGGTTATTGCCCCTTTATTAATATATCAACATCGATGAGGAGACACTTAAATGGACTAAATATCATCAGGGGAAGTGTAATAAACATTCACCATTGCAGTTATATAGAAGAGAATATATACCACACCGCATGGCTTTTACCACATGCGTAGATCAACACTTTTAAATTCCGCATACATATCAAAAATCTTAATTTACTGTGTAAAAATGAAAATGGTAACAGACGTAACGAAAAAATAAAATAAAGAATAAGTAACAAAGTTCAAACTATAAAGGTGTCCGTCTTATATATATTAAATAAGTCTATGTGATATATCTAATGCGATTAGTGTTAGTATTTTAAGTAAAAGAACCAACTTTTATTTCCTCTGGATTCATTGAAGCACAACACTGAAGAAGACTGATGAAATAAAAACAAGAATTAAATAAATTCTATTTCAAGAAAAGTAAAAGTCATCAACATTAAAACAGTTGGATCTTAGAATGTGAAAGTTAAACGTTAAACCGCATTATTGGCTCACTTTACATTTTTTCCTGTACATTTACTAACGGAGCTGTGTGTAACCTTTTTTTTACTAAGCCAATGCCCTTAATGTTTCTTCGGTTCTCTGTCTTCCTTCTATACTTCTGTTCTTATAGTTCATTTTTTACAAGTATCCAGATGACTTGGGCATTGATTGTGATATCAATTAACTTTGTTGATGCATATAAAATGAATTTGAAATTTTGTTTTGCAAACCATATGAAGATTAGTTTTTTTTAAATTATTTTTTTAGTTAATTTTTGTATTATTATAGAAAAATTTTTGAATATTTGAATAAATTCAAATTATAAGGCAAAAGTAATAAAGTATAATTGGACTAATGTAGAAAAATAGTAATTCCATGAAAGAGTTATTGTTCTTAAAACCTCCAGGAAAATAATATATGGCTGGCATTGAAGAGTTCCACATATTACTCATACCTTAAATAATAATGTTATCCGCTTATTGAGTCAAAGTAGAAAAATTTCACCTTCTCGCAGGTCAGCATTGTTTAGCAACTGTGATCTCATCATCGTTTATGAAAAAATATATTTTGGTTTCAATTTATCTTGCCAAACTGGCACACGTTTAATATTACAGCCAAATTGCAATGACATATATATATATATATATATATTCAATTGTATAAGGCAATGATAACTAAAAAATTTTGGGTTAGGGTATCCACCCAAATAACTACCATTGTTATTGAATGAATGAAATACCCAAACAAAACACAATCTAATATAATTATTTTTTAAGAAAGCGATTTAAGATCTTTTTTTGCTACACCTATTAAAAAACGAAATGAAAATTTCAATGTAAATGATTACATGTGAAAATACGTCAAGTATGAAAAGTGTGTCTTATAAGTTTTCATATTTCAAAAGTGAAATTATCATTTTTTTATATTTAATAAAATTACAAATTTTAAAGTAATATTTTAACAGACAGGTTACTTATAGATCTTCAAATAATTTTTCTTTTACAATTCCTTTTGAAGAAATTAGTATCCCTTTTAGGTAACAATTTCATTGTCATATCAAGTGGAAAGCTCCACGGAATATTAACCCAACCGCTGCCAACCGCACGAGTATACTCGTGATTGAAAGGGTGTTACGCATTGCCAGCACGAATATACTCGTGATACTTTCAATATATTATAACGTACAACTTGTGGAAACCTTTTATGGCCACAAACAAGTGTAAAAACTTTAGAAAAACATACAAATAAATGGGTTTTACAAAAATTCTACTTTATTTAAACAAAAATCAACTTCATCGTGTATTATAACAAAATTTTTCAGCAAAATAATCACACATATTATATATCTTCATTTGAACATGACTTTAAGACATGTATTTTTAAATTTTTATATATGTATACTTTCATCTATGTGTGTGATTCATGTTTTGTTTTTTGCTTAAACGTGCGCAAATAAGAAAAAGGATATCGAGTCCTGTTGCATTCCCATTGCCAACCACGAGTATACTCCTATTTGATTTTTATACATGTAAATGATTATTTATGACAAAATTTGTGTATTTATCTTGATATAATAATAAAACTTAGATAAACAAAAACACTCAAAACAGAAATGGCACAGAGGGAATAACTTCATATAATTTAGGCTGGCAGCGAATGTGTTAATATCTGATTAAAGAACATAAAAAATTAAAGATAGTTAGCAACCACGTGAACAACAATATTAAATGTTGAAAACTCCTTTAAATAAAAAATGAATTGTAATATGTATTTACTTTTAGTTTCAAAATAAAATAAAAAACTCCTTAGAAAATATTTCTCCTTATTGAAAATTAACATACAATATCTTCTAGACAGACTATAAAATTCACTTAAGATTTGAAATTAAAAAAAAAAAAAGAAAACCTAAATCTATTGTAAATTCAATTCTAGATATTATAATCATAGCGATTAGAACAACAACAAAAAATATTTTTTTCTTTTTTGCTAAAGCAGGTTACATCTTTTTAGACGGCAAATATAGAAGGCATAACCTTGGCTTTGATGACTTTCAAGATCAATAAAAACAGAAATACTAATAAAGCTATAATTTAGCCATGACAAAAGTTATTCATAATGTAAAACCTCATATTATTATCTATGCTATAATATTCCAAACAAAGTATCTTTATAGCGAAGAAAATGTTGTTACATAATATAAAGTAGGGAAAAAAAACAACAAAACTAAAAGAAAACAGAAAATAATAAATATGGTTACGCCATTGCAGATAAATAACTTTTTTTTTGATCGACAGCAACCAAAGCTGTTTAAAGAAGAGTGCAATATCGTGTTGCAAAAAGGAATTAACCACATCACATTAGGCTATAAAATAAACAAGAAAAAAAAAAAAAATAAAAACTAAAAAATTCTGCTCACCATGTAATCATATCTATTCAAGGTCACACTACTTACATTTATTAGAGGACAACAAGAAATACACAAATATTGCAATCATAATAGTTATATTGATGACAATCAATAGGCAAACTAGAAATATATCTATTTATATATATATATATATACTTAAAATATATATATATATGTATTTATATATACTTGAAGTAAACAACAAATACAAAAGAATACTCATCAAGTTCAAGGTCAAATGTTACCAACCAAACACAAAAAGAGTTATAAATCTCAAAAGTTAATTATCCAATTATTATGCAGCTACACCGTCAGCCAATTAACAGACCTAATAGCAACAAATAAAATGGAATTGAATCGTGCAAACAACACCAACAATACTTTTACCTCTCTGTCTATTTAAATGCACGATCGCAAATTGCATTTACTATAATTGCATTCGCCATTATTATGATAAGATGTCTTAAGATTTTAACTTTGTGTTTTTAGTGTAGTATATTTAAATTTTATGAAGATCACGACAATATCCATGCCGGAAGATATATATATATATCTAATAATAATATCAAATCTATTACAATATTACAATAATATTATATTTCAAATATATATATATATAGTTTTATAATGTATTTATCTCTTTTTGTTAAATGGTAAGCTTACCAGCTATAAGATTTGTATAAAGCTTTTATGAACCCCTTCAGTTATTATTTCATGGTTGGTCCAACAATTAAGCTCCTATATATATTTTCTTGGAGAAATAAAAGCACATTTTCCTTCTCACAATCAAACTATATATATATAAAACACTTTAAAACTGAAAATATCGGCCAACGAAAGTGATTACAGCACAATAATATATTTTTTTTTTACTTATAAATTATTATTTTCTTGTTTGCATTTTAACATCACACTTTTTGTGGTATCTTTTGTAAGACTAAAGAATTAATATTTCATAAACTAAATAAAATCACAAGTCTTTAAAGTGTTAAAAATGTTAATAATAATTTAAATAAATATATTTATATATATATTTTTTTTTTTTTGTGTTTAAGTAACTGTCGGCTATCAACGTTTATCGCAAATTAAACAGTGGTAGCAGAGGGCTAGAAAATTAATACACACCTCTTGACTTGTTATCAAGTAATTCAGCAATTCCAAGTTATTACTCTGCAACCTTTTAAATACAGAAAAAAATCCAAACCGTATATATAACCAAATGACAAAAACAGAAATATATTTGATAAACAAAAGTGTAAGCGAGATGATGATCGTAAAGCGAGGAGGAATATTTTATTATAATCTAAGGTTACACAGAGAGCGAGTAGAGTTGGTTTGGTATTTTTTTATCGTATATATTTAATCGTCAGTGGATTATGACTTTTCTTTAAATTGCAGAGAGCCATTAACTATAGAATGATGGTGGCATATCATACTATACAATAATATCATAACCGACCAACTGATAACAACTACAACGGCAGCCCTAAAGAATTTTCTTTCAACACAAATACTAGTACAGCTAATTTAAATTGCACTGATTATATCTTGGAAGAGTTTTAAAAAATTTAAAAATCACCAAAATTATTTTATTATTTTCCTTTATGATTAAAAATTCATTATTAAATAATTATATTAGTATTTAAAAATACTTACATATTATTAAAATAGATACACATGCGTCCCAACCTGTTTTTTGTAAAATAAAAGAAATTTCTTCTTTTTTTTTTGTCCTTCACACCATGCGCTCATCAAATCAACTTGTTGCACTGTTCCACATGTATCCTCTAATGCCTGGGACTCACTAGCGCTTAGCGTGTGGAGACGACTTAGCACAGTAAAAATGGAGAGTTTATTTTATATACCAGTGCAGTGGAACATCAGTGGAGACTAATGGACTCATTAGCATTTAGCACTAGATTTTGTGCCGCTAAGCGCTAGTGAGTCCCAGGCATAAGCACAAAAAAATTTCCAAATATATATAATCCTTTGTCCTTCTTTTTTCAATGACATAAATTTTGCCATTCCTAGCAATTAAAAGACTCTCAATGGTAAAAATATATAATTATGCAGTAGAATAAAAATTTTTCTAAAACAATGAATTTTCTTCATTAAGTGGCTTCCGGCGCGCTACGAGTTTATTTTCACCGATTTGAGGCTTTTCACTGAAATGGTACGGCAGATAAATTAAGTCCATATAACGCACAAGCTTGCATATCACCATCACACATATACATATAAAACTGCATTTCTAAGTAAATTTGTTTTTGTAGCAGAAGAACATTCTTACTAACAGTTCCCAATTTTTCAATAATTCTTTTACAATCTATTTTCTTGTATGCACTGTTATAACACAAAATGTTTAATATAATTCTGTTTTTTTTTTGTAAAAATTTTTAAAAATCTAAACTATTTTACTTTATGAATGGTAAAATATAAAAACACCCTCGGACACTAAACTTGTATATTTTTGTACTCATAAGTCTGTTGACTGAAGGAAACTAAAATCGAAAACGAAAATACCAAAAGCCAGCAGCAACCAACAGTGTTTCAAGCTGTTTAAAACTTCTACGTAAATCGTCGAAGCAGCAAAGAGGGACAAGCTATGGTGACAAAGTCGACAAAGTTTTTGTGTACTTCTGTGCTTTGGATGTAATTTAATGTTGTGGACTCTATATATTACATTATAAAATATATTAGACATTGCTCCACTTTTATATTAATTTAACACTCATTATAGGGTAGAAATATATGAATGCTTAGAATTTTATATGAATAGCTTGCCGGTTATATGAGGAGAGCAATGATGAGCAAAGACGTCCAAAAAAAAATTAAACAGCTATTTTATAGTGGTTTCTTTCAATTGGTAAAAAATCAAACAATGCAAAAATATATACAATATAAAGTCTACACCTAATTTTTGATTGCCATAGATTTAATTATATTTATGTTCATCAACATATATTGTGAATATGTATATATGTATATATATGAATACATACAACTCATGTTATGATTTTCTGTAAATTTACTTTCGCTGATGGACAAGATGACTCAATCAAACATGAAAATTTGCTTTTTATCACTGAAAGTTTATTAAAAGTTTTCTGATGGAATCACATTTTTCTTATTTAAAAGATTTGGATTGCTTTTTACCATTAAATATTTTGATTAAAAATTTTCTTGGATAGCCTCATTGCACCCAAAATAGTCAAGTTCTAGGAAAACTATCTTGTGTATGTTTCGGGTATGTATGCATCGATAAGAACCAAATAATTATATTAAAAGACAGCATTTATTATAGTATATACTAATTGTTATTTTTTTTTTTTTTGTTATTATATTTGTATTACTTTTAAATTGGAATTTCCTTTTTGAAACCTCCACCAATTTAATTGAAATGCATCAATTTTATATTTTGGATATGTAACATACGTTTTTAAGCTCTACCAAACACACATTAAACACAAAAATTAAATAACAATATCTATTAATACATAGTTTTAGTGTTTCTTTTAAATGACGAAGGATTAAAATTTGTCCTTAACATAATGCGTTTATTAAGAAAAAATTAAAGAACTTAAAAAATTTTATCATGATTATAGATATATTTCTCGCTATGAAGAAATTGTGTCGTCTATTGCTTGAACCTTGAGTATGTGTCTATTTTTGGCCAACATTTAAGAAACTCTGTCGTCACTTAAAGTGCCAGCAATCGATATCCACAGAAGCATCTATAAATTTTAGCTATATATTCCATATGTAAGAATTAAAGGTAAACAAATCCCACTTTTTAGATGATGAGTTGTTAAAAAAAAAAAAGAAAAAAAAATATTTCTTATTGTTAGAGCATAAAATTTCTAAGCAGATTTTGTAATTGTTTATTATTGTCCAGAGAAAATTAAAAACGCTTAATTTTAAACTGATTTTATAGTCTTTTACTTATTCATATAAAATATTGGAAATATTTACCATTTAGAAGCATTTTTATCTTTTATATTACCTTCATGCGTTCTAGTGTATAAAGAAAAAAGAAATAACTTTTTATAAATGCCGAAAAAATAAAAAACAACCAAGGAAACCTAGTAAGTGTATCTGAAATGAAATTGGTTAAACACAAAGATATTTGAAAATAGGAAAATATTAATTGTTGTATTCGGCATTCAACAAGGTCAAATGCAGTAATTTTACTTGATGAGACATTGAAATGGCTTTGGAAATATTCAAGCGACTGTGATGTGATGAGTTTTTTTTATATTTTGTTTTGTTGTTTTTGTTTTTTTTTTTCTATTTTACTAAGGCCACAATACTGTTTGTAGCTTGAATAAAAGTCACGTTGTTAATTTTTATCTCTACCATTTGACGTTATAAACCAAATGGCGCGCACATATTACTGCAACAACCAAAGTTATGTTTCCATTAAAATTTTCTAAGAAAATTCCGGGTTTGATGTAGTTTTAAATTTCTAGGAAGTTTAAACTTCTCGTACTAATGAAGTACAAAATCTGTTGAAAGCTAGTTTACTGATAAGAAATTTTCGCACCGTTGATAATGAAACCACAAAGTATCGTAGTCCACCGTATAATATTATATTGGAAAACAAAGAGGCATAGAAACCTGTTTGTATTTGTTAACTTTAGAATCTGTATCTGATGACCCACTTAAGGGTTGTACAACTTTCGATTATTATTGATTAATATTCATGGATAAGTCTTTGTTTTTAGGGAAAAATATACTATCACTGTGTCACGTTGAAGATTTTAGTTATTATTATCTGTGTAAAATTTTAAGTTCCGTTGAACTTTCACCTTTAATAATATTCGCTAGAAATAAAATTAACAATGAAAGAATATTTGATAAATTTTCTAATTTTACATTTTTATGTTTGCTAGTAATTAAAAAATTTATTTTTACTTCAACAATTTTCCAACATTATTGGCAATTTTTAATGTCATTAAACTGACCTAAATTTTTAAAAACAACTTCACCATACATACATACAATATATTATTATCCATAAGAAGCAGCTTTTTGCCATATTTTCTTTAATTTTTGCTGGTTATTATTTCTACGTCGAGGTGATGATTTACTTGAATGCAAGCGTTTTGTGATTGGTTGCAGCGATTGCGATTAGAGCTCTTGAAAAGAACTCCAATCGGAAGCTCTATTTTTTATTTTTTTGTTGCTGCGGTTTTCACCTCGCAATGACTTTGTTTTATAGAATTTTACCTGAAAAATTTTTTTCTAACCTTGAGGAAAATTTTAATTTATTGTTGCCTGCCACACTGTGTGCACAAATTACCTTTTAATTGATCTAGTCAAATTTGGATGATATTATTTTATTATTATTCACGTGAAGAAATGTTCATATATTTTAACCTTTAATTTGTAAAAAAATGCAATATGAACAAGCACATTTTAGTATTCAGACTTTAAACTTACAATCGATGAAGTAAAGTTATTAACTTTGATCAGTTTTATAGCTATTGGATCAAGATTGGGATGATATTCAAAGAAAATGCGCAAGATGTCTTACATAAAAATGTGGATGCCTTATAGAATTTTATTTAACTTGCTTTTTGTTCTGTAGAAGTTTGTAATCAATGTTTAAGTACTCGACAATAACGTATTTGCTTACATAAAATATAATCTGATAAAAAAAATTTTTTTCAAATACTAACCTTTTCCCAGTTCTGGGCACGATTACAGAGGAAATTTATTAGTAGGAATTTATTTACAACTTTTTTGAGACCTTTAAAATTTGTTGTCACATAATTTGTACATAACTTTATCTGTTTACCAATTAGATCAAAAGAAGAAGTGCATTGTTCTGAACCTTTAACAGGCCTTCTATATCTAACAATGAGTTCAATCGAGCTTAAGTTTCTGAATTAATTTGAAATAAACACAAAAAATTATTGCATTTCTAGGTTTATTGATAAGTAAAAGGAATTAAATTAATGTTATTATTTCTAAATCAACAAATTTTAAAATCAGGCTACTTTCAGTGAGTTTATAATCTTTGACAAATAAGTTGCAGGTACAGAATTTTCATAAATTGAAAAAAATCAAGCTTATGTATTAATTTTACGTGAAGTTTTGATCATTTAACACTAGTTAAAATCTTTAAAATAAATATAATATCAATTTAATTTTAATATCTTCAATTTATAAGATACACTAATATTATACATAATATCTAATACTTTTGGTTTCGTTTATCTTTTAAAATTAATTGCACATTTAATAAATTCGGATATCACAAATTTAGAAGCAAAATTTCTTAATTATTTATTGAGTAGTGCATTGAATTCTCGGATTATTCCTATCAAAATTATCTTCTTCCATATCTTGAAACCATTCCTTCTGATTGGCATAATCCGGTTGCAAATCAATAAGATCTACTATATCTACATTTTCACCAACAGGCATTTCAAAAGGAACACGCGGTGGTAATATAGTCTCTAGTTCTTTAAGATTTTCGTCTGTTATATAGTTGCTAGGTGGAAATTCGATATTAAAGTATAAATATAGGTTTCCATTTTCATCTGGTTTGGTATAAATTGGCATTCCTTTTCCTAAAATTACCTTACATGCTCCCGGTTTTATTATTTCACCTGGAGTACTTTTTACAACTAATTGTTTCCCATTTAAATACTTGAAAATATATACAAACCCAGTTAGTGATTCTAATAGATTAATTTTTATATCATGTATAAATAGATCATTATAATTACGCCTAAAAAGTTCATGAGGCTTTTCGAAAATTAATAAAATAACATCTCCTACAGAACCATCAACTATTTGATTTCCCTCACAACGAAAAGGTATTTTTTGCATATGATGCATACCTTTTTCTAGTTGAAAATCAAATCTTTTTTCTTCATTGATAATTCGCTCACCCATACACTTAGAACAAACTTCGTCATCCTTAATAATTATACCACGCCCTTTGCAAGTTTCACATTTTGTATTTACATTTATGAAATTATGAATGTTTAAAAATTCTTCACTTTCAGTATTTTGTTTTGTACCTTTACCATTACAATCTGTACAATTTGTTTTTTTAACAGATGAAGGTGCACCCAGGCCATAACATTCAACACAAATTATTGTTCTTGTATATTCCACTGGGATTACTTTAATTCCTTCATAAATATCCTCCAGTGTTACTTGTAGTTTAATGATTATTTCTGGAACACGTCTTGAAAATTGGGTATTTGTAGATGTATTGCCAAAAACACTATTAAATATATCACTTTCTTCATCATAATCCTCTTTTTTACTCTCTTGATATGATTTTTCTCCATTGAAATCATATACTCTTCGCTGTTCTGGGTCGGAAAGAACTTCAAAAGCTCGTTGAATTGCATTGAACTGTTGAAGGTGTCCTTCATCTTTTTCAGGGTTGAATTCATCTTTTAATTTATTGTATCTCTAATAAATAACTACTATTAATTTTGTTCAAATATATATTTAAAAATGAAAACTAAAAACATTTTCTAAAATATGCAAGTTTTTAGCAGATTACTTGACTAAATATCAGAAAAATATAACAATATTTGTTGTAATACAAATTTAATTTTATTAATACTTGTATGATTGTTAAACGATCTTATATGCAGGATTATAAATTATTTTCAAAACTTGTCAACAGATTAGGTCAAGAATTATTCAAAATATTATTCATATTATAAAAAAAGTTCACCTCTTGTATTTCAGAATCCGTGGCTAATTTGGAAACTCCTAAAACTTCATAGAGATTTCTCTGGTCCATTCTTAATTTCTAGACAAAAAACGAACTAGAAATGACAGAAACCAAACCGCTAATTTATATATTAAGAACTTAATTTCAGTTCACTTTTTTTACTATAAAATTTTACTTAAGCAAACAATTTGGGAATAAAACTTTTATACTTCTTTCCATTATGAAATATAATCTATATTTCAAAATGTGTACATTTTTTTGACAGCTCTCAATTTTCTAGCAAGTTTAACTGTCATAGAAGTGCTAGAAATATACAAAATATTCTAGCAACCAAATTTTTAATGACAGCTCATATATTAACCAGAGCGAATTTAATGAAGGTAATAGCGAATTTTATGAAGGCAATATTAAAATTCATTAAAAATGTATAGAAAATAACAATTATTATCCATTATTTATTAATTTTATGTTAATTACTAATAATTATTGATATTTCGCTAAAAAGTTTTTGTCTGTTTTTTCTTTTCTTTTTGAAACCCCATCGGGTTGAATAAAAAATTAACTAACCTAACTTTTTTAAATTTTTAATGTTTTAATGCTAAGCCCTTTTTGTCAAAGACTGGTCTAAGCTAATTATTCCTTATAATAAAAAATAAAAATATAATAAACATAGGCAAACTTTTAGGCCAATATATATTTTACTCTTGTATTAAAAGTTACTTCATTTAGCTTAAAATTAAGTTCTAAAAGTTTTTAACATTTTAGTTTTCTTTTTATCTTCTCATCTTTTATTATTTTTTGTATCTTATAAAGAAAATACTTTCTTTTTATATAAAATATATTAAATTTGTAATTATATATCATTTATACTATTTAGAGTAAATCACAAATTTTATTGTTGCATTTTTTTTATCATTAAGTTCAGTACTTCAGGAATTGCTACTATAATTTCATTTAAAATTTCATATGTATATATATATATATATATATAAATAGTTTTTTTTTACATACCATTAATATTAGTGGAATTACAACTTAATTAAAAATAACTAGTTTCAGTTCGTACTGTTTGATTCGGTAATCATTTTTATTTTAATTAACAAAAAAAAACAAATCATTACAATTACTTGCTTATACCTTTCTTAACAGGCAGATGTACACACTTTCTAACTATACACAGAAAGCCACTTTTGTATGGAGAACTGTGTACATAGGTGGTTGAAAATGTGTAGTAACTACAGCCTTCTACAGCAAATGTTTATTCGAAATAAGCTTTTCTTAAATAATTTATAATCAATAATAATCATGACTTTAAAAATATAAATCAAAATTTACTTTTTTATTAATTTCTTTAGTACATTTGTTGAATAATTATTTCCAATTCTGATACACTGTTTTTATATTTATTGTTGTTAATAATTTTAATTTTACTATTACTTATAGATATGACAGATATCCCAGAAATAATGGAATTTCGCCCTTCTTGATAGGAATTTAAAGACTTCATTGGTTTTATTGAACATATTGAATCTAAAGGAGCTCATAACGCGGGTGTAGCAAAAATAATTCCACCACCAGAATGGAAATCACGGAAAAATGGATACGATACAGATGAAATTAATATGATGATAATACCATTACCAATAACTCAAGTTGTTTCAGGTTAGACTAGGAAGATATCAACAAATCAATACTCCAATGAAAAAGTCAATGAAATTATGTCAATTTCGTAATTTATCTAATTCTGAAGAATATCAAACACCCAAACATGTTGATAATGAGGATTTAGAAAAAATATATTGGGATAATGTAAATAATGGACAGCCAATATATGGTGCTGATATTAACGGTACTCTTACTGATCTAGATCTCAAAGAATGGAATATAAATATTTTAGGAAGCATATTAGAAAATGAAGGAATCGAGGGTATTAATTCACCATATTTATATTTTGGTATGTGGAAAACAACATTTGTATGACATACTGAAGACTTTGATCTATATTCAATCAATTATTTACATTTTCGTTATCCGAAAACATGGTATGCTATACCACCCGAATATAGACATGAATTCGAAAATTTAGTTAAAAAATTATTTAAAAGTAATTATCAATTTAAGGCATAAAATGATACCTATTAGCCCTGAAATACTCAAAGAAAATAATATTCCATTTAATAAAATAACGCATAAACCTGGTGAAATTATGATAACATTTCCATTTGGCTATCATGCCGGATTCAATCATGGATTCAATTGCGCAGAGGCAATAAATTTTGCAACTGAACGTTGGATTGAATATAGTAAAAGAGCATCACAGTGTTGTTGTTCTTATGGAGAAGATGCTGTTAAAATATCAATGGAAAAATATATAAACCGTTATCAACCAGAACGTTATGAGAAATGTTTAAAAGAAAAAGATTATGATGGTTCACATCCGGAAGATCCTGAAGATGAATTAACAAAAAAAACGTAAAACAGTTCATGATGGTGATAAGGATTATATACCAAATAAAAAAAAAACAAAAATACAGATATTTCCGTTTTCCTAATGCTCCTATGATTATTTCAAATACTGTCATACTATTAAAAAAAAAAAACTATAACAAATAAAGAAATAATATAAAATTGTTAATAAAAATAAATAATTATGCATCATAAAAAATCAATTCGTGTTTAAGTAGTGCTTTATATTTATATTTATTTAAAATTGTAAGGTAAGCATTAAAAGTTTTATCTTGAAAAAAATAATACAAGCCTAACGAGTGTTTTCGAAAATTTTTGAAATGGGCTATATTTTTATATAAAAAGTCGTAAATTTAGCACAATTGCTAAATCTGATGAAAAAAACCAAAAATTCCTGATATAAACAACTAAAAGATATTAATTATTAACACATATGAAATATATGGGGGTTTTCGAAGGTGTTTATTTTGAATCTTTTATGAGTTTTTAAAAATTCAAGATGGCGGACCCCATATGACGTCATTTTTTTTTTGGAAAAATTCTTCAAATTGGAGGAAATTTAGTTTTAAGCGGGTTTTCAGGTAGATGATTATAAATTATTGTGTAATGTTGAAAAGTTGTTTTTTTTTTCTAATTTTGAGCTTCGTTTCAAAGTTACTATAATTTGTCCGAAAATTAAAATAGTTAATCTTTTGTAATCTCTTACGTTTCAAGATCTGGAGCATCATTTGCAGCCAATTCGAGGTATCGGAACATTAAAAAAATAATTTTTTCTCAAGAGAAGTTGCTTGAGCAGTAACTGCTGCCGGACGTATTTTTTTCTTTATCAACGTCATCGATTTTTATAATTTCAGTTGCAAGACCAGGAGGATTTTGTATTTTTTGTTATGTTAAATTTTCAGCTATGAGAAAATAGAAAAAAAAAAAAATTCAAATATTGAAAATTTGCCTGTAAAATAACTTAAAAATGTAAATAAGATTTGTGTATTAAAGTTTGTAAAGTTTTAAGTTTATAAAAATCATTTCATAGTTTGGTAAAAATAAAATACAAATTAAGAAGGCGAAATATCCATAATTTTGTATATGTATGTAGTAGTACACAAGTACAAGAATGTTAGCGATTGTAATGAAATTAAAAAAATAATAAAGCTGATTGCTCTTCGCATATTTTAGTCTATTAAAATAATTTAATTTAAGAATTAAAGTGAATTTCAAGAAAAGCAAAATATTCATAAAAAAAAAGAATTATGTTAATTAAATACCAAAATTCAAAATTTTCAATTAAAAAACATCCCATACATACCAGGTTTAACAGAAGAAACTCTAAATCCTAACATTGGATAATAGATATAAGTAACATTCAAAATATTAGCAAGATGTTTTTCAGATTTTAGATGTACTTTTGAAGCTTCTAATTCTTTTGAGCAATCTACGCAAAAATCACATAAAAACAGCACTCTTCCATTGGATTGTTGTATTTCATTAATCATATTTAATAATTTTGTGGAATTATTAATTGAATACTGAATAAGTTTTAGATTTTCAAAATTTAATTCACCACTTTTAGCGATCTTTTCCCATGTAGCCTTTTAAGGAAGTTTTAAAAATTCAATTTAATTTTTTTTTAAATTTAATATCTCATTAAAATTATATACCTGAATATGAGACATTTGTTCTGGATTAGCATCCTTCGTCATTCCAATTTCTTCAGTTTTGCTGTTCTCGCCAGCTTCTTCCATATTTATATCCTCTGTTATAGGAGATTTAATTAAGTTTAAAATACAAAAATAAGTATATTATTTTATCAAAAACAATTTTTGTAAAAAAAAAACGCCAATAGCATATTTTGACGAATAGTTTTTTTAGAATAATAAAAAATAATTAAATATCCAGTAAAGTAAGGGTATTAAAATTAAAATTTAAATTTAAAAATATTACCTTGTAATATTGATTTCTTCACTCCTTTTTGATATTTTTTTGTTATTATTTTTGTTTTTTTTTTCATTTGGTACATAATCTCTATCATCATCATGAACTGTTTTACGTTTTTTTTGTTGTTAATTCATCTTCAGGATCTTCCGGATGTGAACCATCATAATCTTTTCCTTTTAAACATTTCTCATAACGTTCTGGTTGATAACGGTTTATATATTTTTCCATTGATATTTTAACAGAACATAAGAACAACACTGTAATTGCTCTTTTACCATATTCAATCCAACGTTCAGTTGCAAAATTTATTGCCTCTGCGCAATTGAATCCATGATTGAATCCGGCATGATAGCCAAATGGAAATATTATGATAATTTCACCAAGTTTTTGCATTATTTTATTAAATGGAATATTATTTTCTTTGAGTATTTCAGGGCTAATAAGTATCATTTTATGCCTTAAATTGATAATTACTTTTAAATAATTTTTTAACTAAATTTTCGAATTCATGTCCATATTCAGGTGGTATAGCATACCATGTTTTCGGATAATCAAAATGTAAATAATTGATGGAATATAGATCAAAGTCTTCAGTATGCCATGCAAATGGCGTTTTCCACATATCAAAATATAAATATGGTGAATTAATACCCTCGATTCCTTCATTTTCTAATATGCTTCCTAAATTATTTATATTCCATTCTTTGAGATCTGGATCCATAAGAGTACCGTTAACATCAGCACCATATATTGGCTGTCCATTGGTTACATTATCCCAATATATTTTTTCTAAATCCTCATTATCAACATGTTTGTATCGTGAATTCGTATCGCCAAGCGCAGAAATTACAAAATTGCCAGCCGAAACAGAATCCTCAAAAATAGTCATCAAAATTAGAATTTTTACATTACTTTTGTTTGTTTGTTTTTTTATATTTCAGTTTCAATTTAATTCGAAAATTCAAAAACACGCTCAAGAATTGTCTGTGAATGTTTTAAATAATATTAAATAAACTCCACTTATTTGACATCCACTTCATTTCTCTCAAATTGTTTGTGAGGTGTGCTTCTCTCTAATGTAAACAAAAAGTTCAGTATATGAACGTATATATTCTCACGCCCTATAGCTTCGATGCCTGATGATTATATTTTTGACAGAAGTGATCAACATAACCTATATTAGAAGCTGAAATTGTATAAATGAGTTTTTAGTTAAAGTTAAAATAATAAAATAGTTCAAAATGCTAACATTTTTTGCTCGTTCATGCAGAAAAACATTTTATATTGGGAATAAATTAGATAAGTTAAATAGTAATTTGCTTAAAGAATTTAACAAAAGTGAAGTCGACGATAAATTTCTAGATTAATTAATGTAAATTATAAAATACATGTGAAACATAAATCAAGTTTAATAATTGTTATTCTACATGACTTAAAATTTATTCAAAATGAATAATAATAACAAAAATATTATTTTTCATCCTATAATCAGTTCAATTCAAAAGGTTGCTCTTTATGAAACCAAAACGGTAAAAATCAAACACTCTGCTATTACTTTCATTAATTATATAACATTTTAGAAACTATACCTGATTGGTAGTAACAATCGAGAGACCCGATTTAGGCTATTAACAATAGATAGAACGGCAATTGATGATCTTAAAATTGAAGAAGATCCAAATGAAATTGAAGAAAAAGACATAAGACGATTTGTAGGATCTTTGGGATACGTTAAATCAATTAGTGCTTATGGAATTTTAGGCTTTGTAAAATTTTTAGAAGGATTTTATCTAATTCTTATTACAAAAAGAACACGATGTGCTTTTATCGGTAGACATTTGATATACACTATTAAAGATACTGTAATGATTCGAATAAATGAGAGTTCACCAAAGAACCCTCATCCGTTTGAACAAAGATATGTCAGAATGTTTTGTAATATTGATTTGAGGTGTAATTTCTATTTCAGCTATAGCTATGATTTAACAAGAACTTTGCAATATAATTTATCAGCACCACGCTTTGTTGGTTCTGATATTGATATTGAAAAAGAGGAACCACTGTCTGATTGGGGTTCATTAACTAATAATATTCTTAATGAAAATGAAAGAGTTGACTATGCATATTGCAGTAATTCTCGTAAAAGATTTGTTTGGAATGCATTTCTATTGAAGCCATTAATCAATATTGTTCTTAAAGATTGGCTAGTCGAAGTAATACACGGTTATATAAGCCAATCTAATATTAGTATATTTGGAAAAACAGTTGATGTTTGCCTAATCGCAAGAAGAAGTACTCGTTTTGCTGGAACAAGATTTTTAAAAAGAGGAGCTAATTTTATGGGTGATGTTGCAAATGAAGTTGAAACAGAACAAATTGTCGTGGATGGAAATCGTTTATGTAGTTTTACACAAATGCGAGGTTCAATACCTTCTCATTGGTCACAAGATGTTAGCAAAATTGCTCCAAAGCCACCAATATCTCTCGATTTATCAGATCCATTTGCTCAGACACCAGCTAAACATTTTGAACGTTTACTGTTTCATTTTGGAAGTCCTGTTATTGTTCTCAATCTAGTAAAAAAACGTGAAAAGAGAAAACATGAAAGCATATTAAGTAAAGAAATAGTAGCCAGTATCAAATATTTAAATCAATTTTTACCTCCTTTACATCGAATGAAATATATTCATTTTGATATGGCCAGAAAAAGTCGTGGTGTAGGTAATGTTATGGCAAGTTTAGCTGATATTGCAGAACAGTGCGTCCAGCAGACGGGAATGTTCTTTAAAGGTAATAGTCATCAATTTTTACACAAAAATATAACTCTAGATTTACAGATTGGGCTAATATTGAATTTCAGACTGGATTAGTACGTGTAAATTGTGTTGATTGCCTTGATAGAACTAATACAGCACAGTTTGCAATTGGAAAATGTGCTTTAGCTCATCAGCTACATAAATTGGGTTTTATAAATCCACCAAAACTTGAATTTGATTCTGATTGTATTACAATGCTTGAAAATTTATATGAAGATCATGGTGATACCCTTGCATTACAATATGGTGGTTCTCAGTTAGTACATCGTATTAAGACCTATCGAAAAACTGCCGCCTGGGCTTCTCAAGGAAATGACATAATGCAAACATTAAGTAGATATTTTAGCAACAATTTTAGTGATACGGAAAAGCAGCACAGTATAAATTTATTTTTAGGATATTACATTCCACGTAAAAATAATCCAAAACGTAATATATGTTTGTATAATATGTATCCAAAAATATTTATTTATACGTTTTACTTATTCTAGAATATCCGCCAATTTGGGAATTACAGTCAGATTATTATATGCATAACCAAAGATCTTCTAGACTCGTCAATTCAACGAGTCTATTAACTGATTGGATTCGTCATAAAATACGAAAAACTTTACCATATTCCACTTCTGATTCTAATAAAGTTGTAAGGGAAATTTTTAGAGTACACACAAAAGATATGGAAATGATTGATTCATATTCAAATTTTCATATGTCTTTTAAATTTATATCACTTGAAGAACATATTGCTTATCAAATTAGTCAAATGGCTAGAAATTTAATAACTACACTAAAAAGTAATGTTAGCCCTTTTCAACCAGGAAGAAGGCGTCAAGATAGAATAATAATAAAAAATCCATCATTAAGCGGTCAAAGTTCCACTAGTTCAACATCTAGTTCGACAAGGTAATTCATCTTTATCAAAATCAGATCTTTATGTAATAATATTTGTGTGTAGTTCAAGTGCAGGTGAGGATACAACTACGGAAGATGAATCTAAATATGATGTTTGTAATATTTCAAAAACTGAGATTCAACCATATCAAGCGCGCAATGTTAAAACACTACTTTACACAATGGAAGATATCTATGGCTGCCAAATTACTAATCCAAGTAGTAAAAATTTATTAAAATACAAGAAGTATGTTCATATGGCAAAACAATCTTCTGTATTCAGAAAAGATATTTCCCGTTATCAAAGTTCACAAGAAATATTTCAAGTGAACACTGCCAATATTTTTGGTTTTGAAAGCTGTAACAGTATTTCAGTTCCTAAAATTAACCCAAAAAGTTTAGAAGTTTACAAAGAATATATTAATTCAGTTCAAAGTATATATGAAAAGCATTCAGAAAAGGACATGAATATGTTAAGATTGTTTGCATGTTAATGAAATTAGGAAATAAAAATATAAATTAACTTGTTTTCTATGATTTTCGCAATTAAATTAAATATTAATATCCAATGTTATCAAATAATTAAATAAAAATGATTCTTGAAACCAAAATTTAAGATGATTTAATAAAACTAATACAAAATCAGTTCACATACTTAACTTAAAAATATATCATTTATGCCTTATATACTAATTATGTATAATTAATTAGTAAAATATTTAGGAAAGTTTTATTTTACCAAAATTATATGAAAATAATTCAATAATGAAGAAAAAAACTACTTTTAATACAATAAAAATAAAGTTTTATGCAAAAAATTTCAGTGCATTTGACACATTTATGTTGCAGAACATTAAACTTCGTCAATAAATTCACTTTCGGACTGAACCTGAGTAGATTCTATTATATTCCTTTTCATACGTAATTTTTCTTGGGCTAACTTCCTATTTTCTGCTATTAGTGCAAGTTGTTCTGATGAAAGTTTCTTTTGTAAAGGTATCAATTGATCAACTTGTGTAGAATTAGGTGTTGATGAAATCATATTATCATTTAGTGGTATTTCTGTTATATTGCTTTCAATTGTTAAATCCTCAAAATTTGATTGAGGTAAAGTTAAATTATTTGATGATACTGCAATTTGTTCCCGTAAAAGAGCATCAAATTCGTCAAAAGGTTCATCATCTTTCGAAACATTATCATCGAAATTTTCAGCTGCATTTCCTAATTGATCTGGTTCTATTAATCCTTGCCTGTAACGATTCATATACATTTGTAATTGCTTCTTTTTGCCTAGACGTTCAATATTAGTAAGGACATCCTGAAAACTATAACTCGGATACATTCTATGAGCCCAATGTTGAAGGGTCTTCAGAACCACATCTAGATCATGTTTTTCATATCCTTTGCCTTTAAATTTTATGTTTTTAAAATAATTTTCAATTGTATGTAAACCACGTTTTCCCTTTAAAACATCAACAGTGAGCCTGAGTTTGGGATTTTGAACTACTCGTTTCTTTGGTAAGACTTTAATAGGTGCTGCTTCATTATTTTCTTCTTTGTTCTCGTCTTCATCGCTATTTTGTTCATAGTTAGGAATATTTTCATTTAATTCGTCCCTTAGAATATTGCTACTTATATCATCACAAAATGACATTTTTATTGTTAAACAATATTAAACACGATTTTAAACAAATTAAAAAATCTTTCAGACTTGGATTAACAATTTGGAAATCAACATAACATAACTTTATAAAATATTTATATATTTTTATAGGCAATTTCTGAGGAGCGGTTACACTCAGAAGTATAGCCAGAAAAATGAAATTGCTAGAGAAAATCACATAAGTTGTACCAACATAAAGATAATAATTGTGTTGAATTGGTAAAATTGTTTGTGGTTGATAAAGAAGTGTCAAAAACACCGTGCTTTTGTTGTCTAAAATTGCATGTTTATTAATAAAAATAAGTTTTAAAAAAATGTTACATCTATCCTAGATAAAATATAAGACATCAAGCTAAACATTCTTAATATTCTTCATGCTTTTATCGTAGCGTTTCGTCTTACATATGCAATTAAAGATTTTTTGCATATGCACAACTGTGGTAAGAAATTGATTATCTACAACGCAATGCATATAAAATTGCCAGATTGAATTGTTTACATGGTGAATTTTTTTTTGTTTATTTTCAGTTAATTATTTAAATGTTATCTATGGATCCAGATCATAAAAATAAATATGGCGTGGATCATGTTTATTGCAATACTACTGAAAATGCATATATTCGTGCTAATCCAGCTGCCAATGACACTTTTGCTTTGCTAAAAGAAAATAAGCAAATGAAATCTATGATATTATTACATTTAGACTTGATTCAAGAACAAAGTGATCAGTTAATAACCAAGGATAAGGTAATAGCTCAACTAAAAGAAGAAAACTCAAACTTGAAAATGAGATTGCAACGAATGGAACGAAGAGCACCATTTAAATATTCTAAAAACAATGACCAAACTCTAGTTATAACAAATAATCCTAAAAATGAAACTTTGCTTGAGATTTCACATGCAGTTCCACTAGTCGCTTCTGTTGAAGATATATCGGTATCTTCAATAAATACTCCTACGCCCGATAACAAATATAAAATATGTGAAGAAGTTTTCAGTAATCAAAGCATTATTGGTAAACAAAATGGTAAATTTATAAGCAAAATTGTTCTTCAAAGAGTTCCTGGCTTAGATAATTTATTGAATAAAGATGAAAATGAAGTTCAAGATCCGGATACTGAACATAAACAATTAGTTAAAATAGAAGATACTTCTAGTCAGGATGTACCGACCAAAGATGAAATCAGTATTCAAAATGATACAGAAGACAGTTTTAGCTGTACGTCTGCAGACCAAGAACTGCATTTACAAAGAACAAATAAAACCATGAAACGATTTGGTTTTATGACAACAAAAGTACCATATAAAACACGTGAATGGGAAAATGAAAAATGGAATGAAGAAATCAATAAAGATGAAAAAGAAGCATTACAATCAGATAAACCTAATTTGGAAATACCAAAATGGACTATTAAAGAATTTACTGGTTTATATAGTATTGAAGGAACTGAAGATCTTTCAGATGAAACTTTTCTTAAAAGACATGCACGTTTTGAACAAGATGAAAAGAAACGAAAAAAATGGGATGTACAACGAATCCGTGAACAAAGAACTATAGAAAGGCTTAAACGTCGCCATTGTAAAGAAGAACTTCTTGAAGCTGAGAGAGAAAATCAAGAATTATGCTCATTTTATCCCTCTCCCGATCAAATTCAATTTATACATGTAGCTGAAGAGCTACCTGTACAAGCTTTTGGTGAATCCATTCCAAAACTTAAATCAGGCAATTTTCAATTACCATGGAAATCAAATAAATCTCAAGCGGATGATATATCACATTCAACAACTAAATTTATATTTCTACAAAAAAGGCAACGAAGCTATTCCCAAAATACACCAAGCCGAGGACGGCGTTTACATAGAAAATCACAAAGCAAAACTAAAACCTAAAATTTTATTATTCTTATTAAATATATTCAATATATATGTATATGTTAGATGTTATAATGTTACTCATTTATATGTCGTGTACGATATGTATGTATAAACAAATTTTTCTTATCATTTAAGTTTTTGATATTATTGATATTTTAATTCATCACATGGTAAATATTTAAATTTTAGTTTACATAACAATAAATAAGAATGTTATTCATACGAACAATGAAATTAAAGTTCGAATCATTAAAATTGAGTAAAATTTGTTCATTTTTTACAAAATATTAAAACTTTATTTCGAAACTTTAATTCATTTATTCCTTTCATAAATATAATAACTACATCTATATAATCTATAAAATATATAGTATATAAATGATTCATACGATAGCATATGCTCAATAAATATGAAACTGTTTCTAATAACGGCAAAGTTTACACTTTCCTTAATTTATTGATATCTGAATTTATTAGTAGTCACCTAAATCGCTTTGAAAAAAAAAGAAAATTACTTCAGTAAATTACACAGTAATACACACACTAACAATTTAATTTTTTTATATATTACTTTAAGCATATAAATCATTTCTATAAAATAACGACCAATAAATATGATGATATATATTATGGACCTATGTAAACATTATCAATGAAATAAGTTAATCAAGTTAACTTGCGGTATCGGAATCACAGAAGAGAACATCAAAAGCTTTGACATGTTGTATGCTAATTGACTTAGATCAGATGACGACTTAGCTTAAGGGTAGGGTAATATACGACACATCTGTTTCTGTATACTTAAGACTTGACTTGCCTTGATCTGTACAGTACACTAAGCTGGGATTATCAGATAAGATTAGCTCAAGTTTTATGATAAAATTAAAGTGGTTCTTACCAAGTGGTAGCGTTAATCGCCGCCTTTATGTTAAAATGGAAATGACACCAATATGCAGCATGGAAAATATTAATAATGAGCAAATTACTTGTGGTAGTACTGTTTCGGAAGATGTTTTGACTCCAGGGGAATCAATCCGTCCAGATGCTTCAATAGACGATGTTACAAGATTAGCTGAATGCTTGTACGGGATAACTGTTGGTGAAGTTAAAGAATTAAAAGCTTATGATGATAAGAATTTTCATATTTTTGAGGACAGGTATGTTTATTTACACACAAAACTCTAAATTAAAGTAATTTATCAGTAAATTGAATTATCTAATACAACAAAGGAATTTATATAAAAAATATAAAATAAATATAATTTACTTAATTTTTAGTTTTCAAACTTTTTTCATTATTTATCCAGTGCAAAATATTCCACTAACAAATAGAAAAAAAACATGTTAAGAAAAATTTTGTTTAAATTTGTCATGTGATTCATAGCTAATTGCGATTGTATACAAAAATCAGTTAACATTTGAGGAAAGTGAATACTTTCGACTTTCGAATAATAATTTTTTATTTAAATTTACACAAACTTTTCAAATGTGTACATATTGATAAAATTAAATTTGTTATCTGGTAAATTATATTATTATTGCAATATTACCAGTAATTGAATTAAATATTTTGATTTTATTATTGCTTTTATATTGCAGAAATATTAAAAATCCTCTTATATCAAATCGTTGGCCACATGGATATATTTTTAAAATAATTAACAGCCATGATTCTCAAAAACTTGGTTTTATTGAAGCTCAAACGAAATTATTACTTTATTTAAGTAAGTAAATATCTAGTAAATTGTCGAATTACTGAAGCATATTATTTTTAACAATAGGAGAAAAAAACTTTGTTTGTCCTAATCCGGTGAAAAATGTTTATGGTAATTATTATTCAATTGAAACGTTAAAAAATCGTAAGCATGTTATTCGGTTACTTGAGTTCATTCCTGGAAAAATATTTCATGAAGTTCAACCGTCCAACATTCTTCTATTTCAAGCTGGAGAATATATTGCTAATCTGAACAATGTCATGAAGGTAAAGACTCGTTATTTTTTTTTTTTTTTTTGTTTTACAAAAATTTTCAAATATTTTTTTATTAGAATTTTAATCACGATGGGTATAAAAATCATAAAACTTTGTGGATGTTACAATCAGTACCAAAATTAAAAGATTTTATTTACGTTATTAAAGATAATAACAGACAAGAAATTGTGAAGAATATTATTGTAGCATTTTCTGATCAAGTTTTGTCACAAATAGACACCTTGGAATCTAGTATTATTCATGGTGACTTTAATGAACAAAATATTTTAATATCAAACAAGGAAAATAATGAGGAAAATCAAATTATTGGAGTTTTAGACTTTGGTGATACTAGTTATTCTCCTGTTGTTTTTGATTTAGCAATAGCAATGACTTATATGATAATTGAAACAAAGACAATAGCTTCAGGTGGTATAGTTTTGGCAGGTTATTTGTCTGTTAGAAAACTCAAAGATAATGAGCGTGAAATTCTTAAAATTTGTGTGGCTGCAAGATTATGTCAAAGTTTAATTTTAGGAGCCTATACACATTCTATTGATCCAGGTAATGATTACCTTCTGACAACACAAAAAACCGGTTGGGAAATTTTGGAGTTATTTTCTCAACTTTACTATGATAAAATTGATGAATTATGGGAAAAAACGGCCGAAGAATATATGAATAATCTCACTGAGTAAAGTTTTTTCAAAAAACCAAAATATTTAAATTTTATTTTATTTTTATTCCATATTTTTTTAAACTATAACTTGGTTAATTTTACAGAAATAAAATCAATGTAAATTTTAATATACAATAGTTTCCTTTTAAAAAACAATAAATAAGAAAAATTTATAATAAATAAAAAATTATTAAAGTGCTCGTAATCAAATTTAAACCGAGCACTAGTTTTTAATTGAAGTGAAAAAAAGTGAACTTTTATCACTTTCAGACAAATTCTTTGTTTTGGCTCTTTTAAATTTTTAACACAAATGTTAAAACGTCAACAAAGGCTCTTATGAAGACTAAGCACTCGGTGCTGATTTAGAAGCACTCAAATAGATCTTTCCGTGCGCGCGTTTTCCCGCTGGGAAATTGTGAATTTTAATAAAGTAAAGTGTCGTTTTTTTCAGTTTGTTGAGGTATCGGGAGATTCCTGTTGTATGGCAAATATCGTCTATTAATGCTACTATGGGGTAAACGCCTGTTAGCAGATGATTCGAAACACGACTTGACAGCAACTAACTTTTATTCAAAAACTTAATCCTATTTATACAAATTTTAATTCTTAAATGTCTGAGAAAATATATTTTTCCAGACAAAAACTAAAAGTAAATTTGATTCTGAAAATCATATTGCTTTATATAATAATATTTATATAATTAATATTCTTATCTTGAAATATAATATTTCAAGAATTTAGTTTTTATGAGAATATAATTACTCTCATGTTTTATTCGATTTCTGCAAATTCTAAAATTTAATTTAATTTAATTTAAAATTTTATCTAATTTATCAAATTACAAAAATGTTATATGCAAAAAGTTTTTACAAGTTTTTAAATATTAATTAATTATTATTGATTATATTTATGCCGATTTTGATTTTTTTTTCACTTGATTTTAATTTGATTTGTGAAGGCATTACAAAAGTCCCTCAAAATACAAATTATGTGAAATAAAGTATTATCTAAAATTTTATGACCGAAAAATATTGGCTAAATATATAAAGGCTGAATCTACGAATTTTTAAACAAGTTTGAATTCATGATATGTATAATCCATATCAAGTTTTCTTTGTTCCTTGGTTTTTGTTTTTTGCTTTTTTGTTATCTACAAAAAGAGAGGATCAGAGATAATATTGTTGAAGGTCGTTTTTTGCCGATTTTTACTTTAAATATACGAATATAATATTTAATCGATAGTATTTGAAACAATCTTTTAAGTACCTTCATTAGACTTATAAAATGTACAATTTATATGATTAGAAATGCTCGTTCAACGTTAAATACACATACATTTTATTCTAATTTTTTCACATAATCCAAGAAACAATAGGCTTATGACCATATATGTATGTAGTTGAAGCTTTTTTTTTAATTTTAAGTGAAAAGATATCATATATAAAAATTTCCTGGTTGAAAAAAGTTTTGTGAAATCCTAAATAAAAAGCTCTTGTATGGAGCTTTTGTAGGTATTTCTTACAAAATGTTTTGCAGTTTACAACTTTGAGAGAGAAATTTTTGTTTCTTGTGCATTCTATAATAAAAAAAAATGCTTTTTAAAAGGAACGATATTTTGCAAACTCTTAATGGGAGAACATAATAAAAAAGCTTTTTTGCTCGCAATTGTTCCCGCATCTTAAGTAATATATATATTTTTGTTTTAGTTGCTGTCTGGCAGGAAAGGAATAAGTACGGGGTTTTTAAGAGTAATCATTTAAAACACGTGGATATTAAATTAATTTTAATTGATAAAGATCTAAATGTGAAAGAAAATTGCGTAAAGAAATAGGAATATCTAATTTACTAATAATATAATTACAAAATGTAATAAAATCTTTAGATTTTAGTTCGGAAAAATTGTTTTAAAGACAAAATGTCTACCACAGAAACCGATCAATTAACCAGCAACAGGCGGGTTAGCTATGGCATTTCCACAGAAGTTAGTGAAAATGGAAATATTAAAGAAATTAAAAATAGTGATAGTAATAAAATTGTACTTAAGCGTAAAATAACATTAGTGAACGGTGTTGCAATAATAGTTGGAACTATAATTGGGTCTGGGATTTTTATATCACCAACTGGAGTTTTTTTTTATACCGAGTAAGTAATAATTAAATTAATGATTGGCTGAAGTAAAATTACTAGCATTATTTTTTTAATTATAGATCGGTTGGAATATCACTACTAGTTTGGACGGTTTGTGGTATTCTTTCAACTATAGGTGCTCTCTGTTATGCTGAGCTTGGAACATGCATAACTAGGTCTGGTAGAAAACACATAAATTATATATAAATTATTTAATTAAAAATTCAATAAATTCAATTTTCCACAGGTCTGGTGGAGATTATGCATATTTATTTGTTGCATTTGGACCACTTGTTGCTTTTCTACGTTTATGGATTGCTCTTCTAATTATTCGACCAACAACACAGGTGCGTTAGATTTTAATTTATTAAAGTTTTTAACAACAAAAATTATAATTATTTTAGTTATGTGCTTAAAAATATTAAAAACATTTTAATTTCAACAAATTAAAAATATATAAATATTTAATTAAATTGCATTTTCAAAATAATTTATAAAAATAATAATCGTCAAACTTGATAGAAAAATCTATAGAAAATCAATTTGAAGGAAAATTTTGAATATAGGGGTTATCAGTAACGAATTCTAAATGTTTAGAATTAAATAAATGCAGATAACCTCTCTAAAACTTATAACATCTATTTTTATTCCTTTTTTCAATTTATTACTTCACCTTTTCTAAGTAGGTAATCAGAACAAATTTTAACAGTATGCATTTCTATAAAAATAATTTGGTTAATGAAAATTATAAGAGAAAGATATTTAAAAAAAAATAATTAATAATCTTGTTGTGAATGTGATTTTATAACTTTGGCTCCAACAAGTAATTTCAATTCATTTTGGATAGTAGACCATTATGGACTTTTATTTAACTTACTTTTTGTTCTTTGAGGCTAGTGATCGATTTTTGAAATACTTCCCGATGAATTAATTATTTCAAATTTTGCTACGCAAATTGCTTTTATAAGAGTCTAATGTGGTAGGAAATGTTTTGTCAAAAAATTAAACTGTTTCCATTTCTTGTTGTTTATTATCGCCAAAAAGGTCAATTTAAGTTGGTAAAAATTTGTTGTAGAACATTCAGTCTACTGCCAATTCTAATCCCATACGGTAGCAGGAAACTAAAATAATTTGCGATTAGCTACTTAATTTTTCTTCTTTTTTCGAAACCTTATTATTTTTTTACTGAATTTAAACAATATAAATGAATTATACTGTTTAAATTCAGTAAAAATGAATAATTTTTATGAAGGACGTCTCAGGCTTTTATTTCTTGCGATACAAAATTGGTTTTAAAAAGATGAAAATTATGAAATGATGATAAAAGGAATCCATTTTTGAAAAGTTTTTTTATGTTATTTTTATTTTACTGTAATTTTTGTTTTAATCCAATTCTACTTTCTTTAAAAGTAATATTTTTCAAATGAAATTAAATTTAATTAATTTTTTTCTTGTTGTTAATTAAATAAAGACACATGAACAGTCTGGCTAGTCAATTAAAGTTCAGCAGCCTAAGAGTTGAGATTTTTTTATATAATTAATAAAAAATTTAATTCATTAAACGCAAAACAAAAAAGCCTTTTTTTAACTTAACTTTTAGAATCTAACTTCTATTCTTTTCAGACAATTGTTGCTTTAACATTTGCCCAGTATGCAGTTAAGCCATTTTTTGATGAATGTGATCCACCGGAGCTTTCTATTAAGCTTTTGGCGGCAGTTTGCTTGTGTATGTATTTTTTAAATAAAAATGTGCGTATTTTTTTTTATAAGCATAAACTTAAATGAAGGTATTTGCAAACATTTTCCATTTATTTAAGAAATACTTTGTCAATTATAATTGTTTTTAATTATTATAGCAATATTTGTTCTTTTAAATAGGTTTCTTAACAGCCATCAATTGTATATCGGTAAAATGGTCTATGAGAATTCAAGATGTTTTTACAGCTGCAAAATTACTTGCTCTTATTTTGATAATATTAGCTGGAATTTATTCAATGTTTACTAGTGATTTAACAAATTTCGATAATATGTGGAAAGGATCCCTTGATATATCAAATATTGGATTTGCATTTTATTCAGGACTTTTTGCTTTTGGTGGCTGGAATTATTTGAATTTTGTAACAGAAGAACTTCAAGATCCATATAAGTAAGTTATAATATAATTGTTTTAAAAACATGTATGACAATAACTGAATACAGGAAAAGATTTAAATTTTTTAAGTTACGTTTAATCATTTTTAGAAACCATTTCAATGTTTATATATCTCAAGTTTCAAAATGCAATCCAATTTAATTAGTATTTATTTATGTGGTTAATGAAGTATAAGTTTCATACAGAAACTCTGAAGAAACCATTCAAAGAAGTTGATAAGAATAAAATATCTTGACTGGCAACAAGTATTTACTTTGGATATTGATTTTATTCTATAGTTGGGTTTATTTAACATATTCAAGGACTGTGGGTGTTAAAAGCAAATCAATTACATAAAAATGTTTTTATAACAAAAATTGAAAAAAAAAAAATGGAATGGGGATTAATACATATTAATGTTATTGATTTTTATTTTTCAGAAATCTTCCACGTGCAATTTGGATTGCTTTGCCACTTGTTACCGGAATTTATGTTTTAGTTAATTTAGCTTATTTTGCTGTAATATCAAAAAGTGAAATGCTGAGTTCCTTAGCAGTTGCTGTTACATTTGGTAATAAAATGTTTGGACCATTTGCATGGATAGTTCCGATTTTTGTTGCTTTTAGTACTTTTGGGGGGGTAAACGGTGTCATTTTTACATCAGCACGTTTATTTGCTACTGGGGCTCAGGAAGGACATTTACCAACATTCTTTACACTATTTCATAGAAAGCAACAAACACCAATTCCATCTTTAATATTTTCTGTAAGTTATTTTTTGACTTAAAATATTTTTTATTTATTAAGACCATGCAAGAGATTTTGTACAGCATAAATGTAGGCTTTAAGTTTAAAAAAAGTTATTAGGAATACATGACCTGTCTTACTCAAACTTAATTAGTTTATTTAATAATCTTGAAATATTTACTCTTTTCAGAGCGGATTTTCCCTATTAATGCTGATGACTTCAGATGTATTCGTCCTAATCAACTATATAAGTCAGATTTTGTGGCTTTCAATAGCCGCAAGTATTGCTGGATTACTCTGGTTACGTTATTCAAAGTATAAAAATATTTTCTATTAAAGAAAAACTATAATAAAAAAACAATAATTTTACAGGCCCGATTTACCTCGTCCTATTAAAGTTAATATAATTCTTCCGATAATTTTTATATTTTGTTGTGTAATATTAGTATTATTGCCCACATTAGAGCAACCATTAAATTTGTGTTTTGGTATGGCAATAACATTGGCTGGAATACCTGTTTACTATGCATTTATTAAATGGAAAAATAAACCTCAACTTTGTGGACAAATTTCAAAAGCAATCGAAAGATTTTGCCAGATTATGTTTGAAGCAACATTTATTGATATAACAGAAAAAATTTAAATGTTTTTTAACTAAATTTTCAATTGATATTGTTGTTTTTCAGTATTTGAAGTTTAAAAACTTCCTGACCAAGAATTTTGTATAAAATTTATTTTCATATTTTTATAAATTTTGCCTATAAAACTTGACATCTTAATAAAAGAAAAAATTTAAGTACTGCTATAATTATAAGTTTTTTTATGTAATAAATAAATTTTTATTTTCATCAAAAGTTAAATAATTAATATATTAAATTATTAAATATTAAAAAATGTAGCATTTTTCCCTTTATTCGAACACAGTAAGAAACATATCAAACGTTGTTACATATCCTTCCAAAATTTTCTATTTAATGTTTTGGCTTAATATATATTTAAAAATTTAATTAATTTAAAAAAAAAAAAATAAAAGAATAGAATTGATGAGGACAGTTGGAAAAGTAGATAATATTGAAACACGGCTTAAAGTTTAATAAGCTAATCCTAAAATTTTTAATGAATTTCTTTTGAAGATACTTTTGCCTTAAGTGTAGCTGCAACAATATGTTTTCTAATATGTATATTTAAAGCTGATTTCGTATGATATCGAAAATCACAATCAAAGCAAAAAAATGGCTTTTCATTTTCATGAAAAATAAGGTGCTTTTTAAATATACATTTATCATAAAAGCCTACATCACATAATGTACAAATTGTTGTCGGACTGGAACATATTTGAAGATGTCGAATGACATTGTTTACTACATCACTTGTAAAACTACAGCCTAGACATCGATTACTTAAATCCTGATTAGATGTTTGTCTATTTGAAAAAGTTTTAGTACAAGAGCTAAAAATAATTTAAATAATTTGTGTCCTACCTATATGTAAAAAAATTTCCTGCTTTAATTACAGAATTATGCACAGTTTTTAACACACAACCTTTATCTTTTCCATACTCGGGAAAATTGAAATATACCATAAGTGCAGGTATATTTAGGGCATGGGCTAAGTCTGCAATATGTGCTGCATGTTCTTTTTCAACTTCTATTTCTTCAGAATAAAAAAAATTGAAAATTTTGCTCAGACAGCTGATGCAGTCAAATTTTGTAATGATTATTTTTAATGGTTCGTAAATTGAAAATATTGACTTTTCGATTGTACATAATTCTAAAATAAATTTACTTTGACTACTAATAATATGAAAATGACCCCAAAATACTTCGTTTGAGGATTCTAATTCAATTGAAATATCACATAATGTTTTTTCTTTTCGCTGATTAGCTAATATATCCAGTATTTTGTATTCCATTACAATTATTATTATTATTGAAATTATTACTTAATGAATTAGTAATTTAATATTCTAAAAAATTTAATTCAAAAAAGTTAACTAAACTAAAAACTATTAAAACCGCAGCATATACCAAAAGTACAAAAAAAAATTTCTTTTTGACAACTTCGAGAAACTTCAAAATGCTGTTTTGAATTTTTATTGCCATCTAGTGTTTTATTTTTTTTACTAAAGTTCATATAAAGGTGCAAACACAATACATGCGGTTGCTGAGCTGAAGCGGTAACAGTAAAGTAGAATTCATAGAAACTATAATAACAGTTGACACAATGCGAACTGCGCTAGAAAAAAATCGTAGCGATTCTGCTAACGTAGATCCCGCACTCGGGTTTTGTGCACAACTTCAAAAAATTCCGCGCTACCCTCTTCGCTCTTCCGCTTCCGTTTTGTTTGCACCTTAAGAATTAATTTTGGTGGGTTCTATTCTTATTTTATGTGGTGGTACTTCAAACATTTCAAACGTAATTGGGCCCGCAAATCCCGAAAAACGTATCTAAAAAGTCTATGCCTTTGTCTTCAAGATAAGGATTTAGACTTTTATAGATACATTTTTTGGGTTTTCCGGTCATAATAGTTTAGAGAGAGAAGTTTATAATAGTTAATAATATGAAGATAATTGTTTAGAGTAGGGGAACATTACCAATATTAAATTTAAATGCAAAAAAGACGCATAACCTTAAATTTAAATTTTGTTGTAAAAATATTTTAATATTGTTTTTTTGCACATTTCTTGCACTAATTTTACTACCAATAATTTAAAAATGCTAAATAGGAAGTTATTTTTTTGACATATGAATAAATTCACTAGTCTTTGACATTATTAGGTCTGCAGCTACACTTTTCTACACAGACGCTAATACATGTTACTTATTTAATTATATAAATTATCATATTTTTTGATTTTGCCTTTATGTTATTTAATTAATTAATTAAAGCTTTTTTTCATATGGTAGCTAGTAGGGCCCATGAACAATCAAAATCGTTGACAAAAAGTACCCTCATTGCTATTAAAATCTGGTTTCGCTTGTCCCCATTTGTTCGAACTACAAAATATCAATCACATTTTGACAACAATTTTTCTAGTGGGTGCCCGGCTTAGTACAATGTATTAGATGATTTGTGTAGAAAAGGTATTAGGCTGACCAAATTTATAAGGAATATATATATATATATATATATGAGATTTTAACTAAAAAAGTAAAAGTTTTAAGCTGAAAAACACTCAGAACCAATATAAGTTTCAAACTATGATATTTTTTACAAGGACTAATCATCTACCGACAATATCATTGCTCATATTAATGGAACTTTATATAAATATCATAATTATCAAAAAATTAATCAATTTAGACGAAAAAGTCTGCTAGAGAGGGGTTTATCCTATTCAGAAGAAGGATTGTACCTCGGTGAGAAGTCAGCGTGAGAATGAGAAAGTCGTATTTTGACTCACTTCACCTTTGCTCATTTCGTTTCAAACGGTTCAAATTCTCCAATGGCAAAAAAAAAAAAAATTTATTGTTAGCCTTAAGCTTTCACTCCTAAAACAGTAAGTTTTCAATTATAATCATTTTAAACAAAGATTTTAACTATGAATTTTACAGAAGACTCAACTTAATGAATTGATTTTCAATTATACCTGTTTCACACCAAAACATTCGGTGGTATCAATATAAGCAAAAGATATGGCACAACAACAAATTTTTGCTTGGAATCAAAATTATTTATTTCTTATTTTCATCATCGTTAGACAAATATTTCTTTCTTTGAGGTCAAGGGATAAAAAATAATGAAAATCTTTACATTTCAATTAAAAATGATAAATCATCTAAATTTGTCGTAATTATTGATGAGAAAGACTATAAATTGGAGGAATACGGTACTACAGCTAGTAAATTTTGGCTTGTCTTTGCCTTAAGCATACATATTAGTTTGCATATAGTCCCAATAAGCTTTATTTTTTACAATTAAAAGTTCTTGACACTTTTCTTCCATTTAAATGAAAAGTAAAATGCTTTGTTAGAGCCCATAAAAGTTTATAATACTTATTACCTTCAGAAAAACTAGCACAATATGTTATAAATACTTATATTATTTTAGTTAAATTAATTTCGTTTTATATTTATACTTAAAGCTGTATCAACTATATCAGTACCACGGTAAAAATCAACTGCCACAATATTTGCAGTTGATGCTAAAGATTCACGGTATTGTTTTGATATATGACGGTTAACTTTATCAGCCATAGTACGTAAACCATTTTGAAAAAGTATACTCCATTTGTTTGGTGTCATTTCTGCCATATCAGCAATTGGACGATCAGAAAAATCTCTGAAACTACATATATTAATTAATAAAAAATAAGAAAAACAAAAATGATGAAAATAAAATTATTACAAAACTCTTTCCTGATTAACTTTTGTTAAAAATTTTGTAAGACTCGGTAAACTATGGACATTTCCCCATTTCTGTTCAACAGATTGAAATAAAAATAATGAAAACTCTTCAACTACATCTGCTTTATCATAACACAATAAAATATTTTGTTTACGAGCCCAAATATTATTTAATGTTATTTTCCATGATTGTGTTGGATCTACTAAAAAATCTTTTAGTTCATTAATCAAATAATGAACTAGTTTTCTGTGTATTTCCAGTGTTTTACCAAATCCTTTAGAAAAAAAACATTTATATCATTTAATTTTATTTTTATATTATTTAATTGAAGATATTACCTACAGGAAATTCTTGTATATCAAATATAATTATTTCATTTGTTTCAATAACGAATTCACGAACTTGATCTAAAATTTCTTTAAGAGGTCTTTGTCGTGCTATTCCATGATTAACCCAAAAAAATTCACTAGATGCTTTATAACAACCGATTCGAATGTCTAAATAACGTATACCATGTATAAGTTGATTATGAATATCATCATCTTGGGTCAATGTATATTTAGTGACTAAAGTTTCATTCTTTTTTGGATCAAAATTAAGACGATATGAACCAGAATTATGAGTTCCAGGTATGAAAAGATCACGAATCGTATATTCTCCAATTTTATTTTTCAAATCATTCATCCATGTTGCATGTGCCCGCATACAATTTTGAGAAATTAATGTTCCATCTTTTCTTAGATAGCTTAACCAATAACCATAGCAATCTGTTTGTATTGTGATTTCCTTTAAGAGTGAAAAATTAAATGGAATTTTCGTAGTTATCCAATCATTTTCTAATGTAGGTATAATTGACAATAAAATTGAATTGTTTGAATTGTTACAAATCCAAATTTCCTCTGTATTACATTTAACAACAGTTTGATTAACAGAATGTATATCGCAGTTAGATTTAATTTTATCAAACTTATGAGGTTTCTGGTTGGTAAGTAAAATAATATCATCGGAATTAATTAAAGCATTACTCCAAGAAAGCTCTAAATTTCTTAATTTAGCACTAACAGTGATAGAAAGTTTTAGCATTTTATTCTCATTTTCATAACATAATCCGAATTTCATAATTATAACAACCAAAATAAACACTTTACTTAACATCTTACACAAAAAATATTACACACTTATAAAATTGATTTACTTAGCGACTTTTTATTTACTTTGTTAAGAACGACGAAGCATTTCCGCAGTTTTTTAGTGCTTGTGTACAGAAGACTTACTTGTCTTATTGATTACGTCCGTCATAAAAATAATACCGCCATAAACTTACACGGCTTAAATTTGAAATTGTATGCTTCGTTTATGAATTATATTTTAACAATGAATCAAAATTTTTGTTAAATTCAGTTACATCGTTTAAGGTTTTTGTTAACATTAAAATATTTATGGTGGGGGATATGAAAATTAAATTAGAAACGTGTAAGAATCGTTATTAAGGCCCTCATATTAGTCTTTATTGATAATTTTTTCATGGATGTAAATGCTAAACAAATTTTAATTTATGTTTGTTAAAATTTTTCCAGGTGTTTAACAATTTTACAATGATGAAACTTTGATAGAGAATTGGAATGGATTCTAAGCTTTAAGAAATTATTTATGTCATTTTTTATTTGGTTAAAAGAAGCATTTACCAGATTGCAGTCAAAGTAAATGCTGAAATAAGTCTCTTAATGATATATTTTTGAAATTATAATGTAAGAAAGATGGATGTAGTAAATTCCAGGCTATTTATCCTTGGATAACCAGCACAATATATTTTAAAAAAAAAGTAAAGAGCATCATAGATATTGCAAATAAATTTTCTATATAATTTTACATTTCATAAATAAAACATTTGCATTTTTTCCTCTATTGTTTTGGTTTATATAAAACTGTTTTTTTATTTGCGTCAATTTCAAGTAATTTAACATAAGGCAAGTGATCATTAGCAATACGTGACTATAATTAAAAGATTGATCGAAGTTTTGGTGGTATTAGAATGACATTTTGCCAATTGACCTCTCTACATAATGTTCAAAAGTTGCACTGGGGTGTGACACCCTAGTGTGCCAAAAGGGGGTTAAAGTTATCAGGGAAATATATATATAATGTTTTGAGCGTGATATGATTCATTTTTCTAATTCTCCTGAAACTATGCATTTTGTGTTTCATTGCCTTCCTTAAGAGCTTGTTGGTGGGGGGGGGGGGGGGGGGGGGGTATAAAGCGCTAAGATTTGAAATTCATGAGAGTTTGCCAAATGGATTTTAATTAAATTATTTAAATTAAAACAAAATAAAAACTTTTAAAAATAATTGTCTTTCATTTTTTTGGAAACGAGTGGACACTCTAACAAATCAACAAGCTTCATCATTTAGTTTATCAAAACATATGCGATATAGGCATATCAATGAAAGGCCAATCGAATGCACAATGTGTGATTGTAAATTTGTTGAGAAAAATGATTTAAATCGTCATATTATGTATGTACATGAAAAAAAGGTATTCAAATGTGATTTCTTAGATTGTACTTATAATTGTAAATCTATATATACGTTAAAAAACATCATTCTTCTGCACACAGTGGAAATGAAGAAGTATATGGATGCCATTGTTGTGAAAAAGTTTACAAACGTGAAATTTATTTATCAAAACATTTAATTAAATTTCATGGTTTTCAATATCCCTTTGGACATAAAAGATTTTTATATCTACCTGATGACAATGGAATATATCGTTTGCAAACAATGCGAATCGAAAGTTTAAAAGTAACAAAGCAAATCTTAAAGCCTACAACACCAGAAAATATATTTTCTTCGTCAGACTTAAAAATAAATTCCGAACATGCTAATTTAAGGGAAAAGGAGTGGGATGAAACATCATCGTATTTTCATACTGAAAATGAATCAGATCCAGAAGGAAATATTAGAAATTCCAATACTGTAATTATAACAATCAAGGATGTTGATAAGGATGAACAATTAAGACTTTATTTTGCTCCCACAGTTTTTGATGTGATATCTACCACAATGTTTCTCACATATAAGCACACACATTCAATTCCCGGACTGTGATATACTTTTTCTCTTTAGATTTTGTGGTAGAAGCTGTGGACAGATAGATTTGTTTGCAAGAATTACATTTCTTGGTTTATGAGAATATGTATGTACATATCTATTCAATAAACATTTGAAGAAAGTTGAAGGATATATTAATGGCAAAACAAAACAGGAAATTCGTTTACCATACTACCCCAAAGTTTATGGTATATTGGACCGTATTAATAAAATCTTGAAATACATACCATATGGGATCAACTAGAGAACTCTCTTAAAAGACCCACTGAGAATGAAGAATCTTATATTGTTGAAAGTCGTGGTCTAAGATTTTTGATAAAAAATGTTAATGTATTAAATTATACTAGGTATAACTAAACCGATCAGGAGGTTAGATGCAAGGGGAGATTACGAAAATTCTTTTAGAAGCTCATAGTTTTACGGCTTTTTACCAATCCATTTGTATTGTTCAGAAGATCAGCAAATTTTTTCTGCAGTCTTACTGTCATTTGATTTTTATATTTCAGACGGTTTAAGAAAATTCGGGTATAGTTTTACCGTAATGCAATTTGCCGTAATGTAAAATGTTTTACTCATGCAGTAAGAATTATTTTCCCGAAACAGAAGTACAATCTTTGGTTAAATGTTAAATATGTATATGTGTATACTGTGTAATGACTTTTTTAATTAATTGTATAAAATCTGATTAAGTTAAGTAAACCATCAAAAAAGAACGCACAACTTAAAATATAACTCTATTTCTTAGAAAATGTAAACTCTTTGTCAACAGAAATACATTTTTGTATTGGTTTCCAAATTTAATGCTTGCAGAAAACAATTTTCTTTGAATTTTAAGAAAAATAAAAAATTATATATAGTTTTGGCGCAAAATTAAAATATATACAAACAATATTGAGTGTTTCGAAATTGGAAGATAATTTATATTGAAATAGGCAAGAAAAAAATCTAATTTGGAGGAAACATTTTAGAAGTCTTATTTTAAATTTATAATAAGCACATTTAAGAAAAGTGCTTCATATATTAAAACGCTGTTAAATTAAATGAAATTAAACATTAATAATAATAATTTTATTAATTTCCTCCTCTTACCTGGCTGCACACAAAATACAAAGGGAAAAATATTCGGAATAAAAAGTGAAGCTAAGAGTTTACACAAAAAAATTTAAATATTTTGTGGCGGCTCGTCAAAATTAAATTTAAAATATTTTTTTTTTAAAAACGAATCGAAGTAGGTTAATAAACATTAAGTAAGTCATGAAAACTTACTTGACGTTTACTATTTGTTTAAAATCATAATTATTATTATTAGAGAGTTGTTGTTGATATAAAGTTTTTTAAAAAAGAATAGTAAAATGTTATAACTTAATTTTGTTGGAATCATTTATTATTAAAATAATTTAATTTGTGAGTGTTGTTTCTTTTATGTAATTGAATGTGGTTTAAATGTCATATGATATACTAATGACACCACAATTTATTAAGGTTCACAATATTTTATCCATACATAAACTAAGACAAAAAGTTTATAAGCTGCTTTTATAGAAAAAGCACTTACAATTAGTCGACAAGCCCAAAGATTTGCGAGATCACGTGAACATCTTTGAGTTGAAGGCCTAAGAAGATAAATATTTTATTGGATGGAAGGGCAAATATGACCTTGAATATGTTGGGAATGCGATAAATGTTTTAGTTTAATTCCATAAGAACATAATGTAAATGTATGTTTATTTTTCTCTAGAAAAAGTCTTTTTTCTAATTTTTGGTTTCTTCTTAAATTTTGTTGGGACGAGACGAAAAAATTACATTAAAAATTCCTGTAGGCATAATTGTAGGCACAAATAATTATATATCCATTGTCATTACATCAGAAAACTTTTATTATCAAAGAAAAAAATCTAATTTTATAATAATATATTAAAAATTAAAATCATGGTTTTTCGAGTTATTTTTTTTCGTCAATTTTCTTAGGCCTCTTATCTTTTTTTCATTAAAATTACTAGCCAAAAGGGGGTTGATCTCATAAGTCACACCATTATCTACACCAACGGTAGGCAACGGGGCGTCCCCGATCGATTTTTAATGCACTCTCGCTGGACTAATAAAAATGTATGATAGCCAGAGCGATTTACTTACTCTTGTCGAACGGCGATATACAGCAAATAGTCATTTGAGTTTAGGACTGTGCATAGATTAGCAGTTTGCTAACCTTGAGCGTATCTATAACACGCACGTATTTTTTGCTAGTTTGTGATCGTATTTCGAAAAGACCACGCGTAAACCGTGCATTTAAAACTACCAAGTAATCCGAAATAATTCTTTTCTTTCAAAACCCTTCATGGATAAATGTAAAAGAAAAAGAACATATTATTTTAACGATGAATGGGAACATCTATATTGTTTTGTTGATTACAAAGGGAAGTGTATTTGTTTGTTGGGTAATAATAATGTTGCGATTCCCAAGAAAAGTAATATTGAACGTCATTTTAAGACCGTTCATACCAATTTTGATAGTGACTATCCAATGAACTCTGAAATTAGAAGAAAAAAAATTATTTCTTTAACTAACTTCAATAACTAACCAGCAAAGTTTTTTTACTAAACCACTGCAACAACATAAAGCAGCAACGATCGCGTCATATAAAATATCGCATTTGCTAGCTAAGAATAAAAAACCATTTACAGATGGAGAATTAGTGAAAGAAGGCATGTTAGAAGCTGCTGATTCACTTTTTGAAGAATTTAAAAATAAAAAGGAAATAGTTTCAGCTATAAACACGTTGCAATTATCAGCACGAACTGTTACTAGAAGAATTGAAGTAATTGCGGAGAATTTGGAGGCAGAGTTAGCAAATGATATGGAAAACTGTATTTTCTTTTCGCTACAGATGGATGAATCGACAGACGTGACAAATATATAACAATTAGCAATTTGCGTGAAGATGGTATTTTCTGATTTTACAACAAAAGAAGAATTCCTTAAAGTTCTGCCATTAAAGGGAAGCACCAGAGGAGAAGATATCTTTTCTACTTTTAAAAAGTATATAACAGATGTAAAATTACCTGTACAAAAGTTATGGTCAATTACAACAGACGGGGCACCAGCGATGACTGGTAAGGAAAACGGATTTATTGCCTTATGTAGACAGGATTTCTTATTCCCGAAATTTATTTCTTATCATTGCCTCATACATCAGGAAATGTTATGCGCAAAAACAATTGGCTTTCAACACGTATTTACGATAGTAACAATTTATTCATATTGTGCAACAACATACAATTGCGAGTCTTTGTTCTCAAATATAAAATATTTGAAATCAAAATACCGAACAAAGCTTAATGACTCACATTTAGATAATCGTTTAAGGACCGGGAACTCTAAATATATCCCCAATTATAAGAAATTAGCTGAAAATATGGACACCCAAGTTTCACACTGAATCATTATGTATGACACCAACAAAATAAAGTTATAAAACATCTGTTTTTTTTTAATGCCTATTTATACCTGTTGATTATCTGTAAAATATGCGGCCTCGGTGATTTTCAAATTTAGTATTGCGCCCTTAAGGAGAAAGAGGTTGCCGACCCCTGATCTAAAACAAATATTTTTTAATCTTTGAAGAAATATAAACATTTTCTCAGTAGTAAGAATAAAAAGTATACAGAAAAATGGTTTAGAAAATTCAAAAACACACACACACATATACAAATACACACTTTAAAGTACAAATATTCTTCATAGCAAAGCTAAGTAATATTGGGAAAGAATGATTAATAGCTCTATAAAATTTTACTTAAAATGATATTCTTCTACGGATTTAAAATTTTGAGCAATTTTCAGAGAGCACTTTTAAAATTTAAGTTTCGAAATATTTGGTTAAAAAATTTTTGTAACACGTCAAACAGAGCCTTAGCTTAAGGCCTATTTAGTTACAGTATATTTAATAGAAGTAGAAACAATGACAAAAATACCGTTTCTATTCTAGATATACCTCATATATACAGCTGTTAGAAATAGATAACATATTTCCATTAGAACCGGAAGTATTCCCTTAATAAGAAGAAAGAACGAACAGCTATGTTCATCCGTTAAATATTAAAAATTTATTCTATACATTAGTTATATTATTGGCCAAGAAATAAATCATGGCCTCCTTTACTTCATTTTATTAAAATGTTAATTTTCGTATAATGAAAACAGTCTAATTCCATTCGGATAACCAATACAAGTAGTTAGAAATTACCATACTCCATATTCAAATGATTTATGATAATTTTTTGCAAACTTTCTTCTTGCCCCCTTTACCTCTTAAACAAGCGCGAATATTAAAAACGGTTGTAAACTTTCTTTGACTTTTAACTAATTTATTACATTATATTCTTAAGATTTTTATGCCATTGACTCAAATTTATCATTTGGGTAAATATTTATCATCACTGCTCTGAAATCTATTCAAATGGACAAAAAATTTATGTCGGGTAAGACTTAAATTTAACGGTCAACTAACATACGAAATTTTATTTAAAGCAACCAATTAATTAGTCTTTGTATGCCATACGGCGACTTTTATACAAAAAAAAAAAAAACATGGTCAACACATATCTTACATATAAATTGGATCTATGATATTTGAATAATATAACAACAGGCAAAACTTTAAAAAGAATTTACAGTAACAAATGTTTTGCATAGAAAATTGTGAATGGACTTATAGTTACCGTCATTCCAGCAACATATATATATATATATATAAATAACGACAACAACAATAAAGAAAAAATTTCATTGCAAACTTACGGGAAAATACTGCATTATATCACTTTTGGCTTATGTCGGACAACTCAACGAAAGTTAGTTTATCTTTCAGGTCTTTGGCGGTTAGACAGCGGATTTTTGTTGTCTTATAATAAAATTTTTTTGCATTATATATTTAATAAAAAAAAAAGAAAAAGTGAAACTACTAATTATGCTTTCAAATATTATTAGAATAGTTTTTATTTTGTTTTTAAGTCGTTTTAAATGTAAGTGATTCAATTACTAAAATTTATATAAAATTGTTGGACTTTTCGAAATTTTCAGTTACATCGTCTCAGGGAATTATTCAGCAAGCTCTCTTCTTAGGTGACCCGGAAAGTTTTAACACAACAAGAGATGATTGTGTTTGGAAACGTTTAAATGATTATTGCCCTGATCCGGGTATTAAAATGTTCATTTATCCGGCAGGTAATCAACCAAAACAAAAGGTAGGAATATTAATTATATTTTAGATATAGTATTTTTGTTTTTTTTTTAAACTAAAAACAGAATAAGTTTTTTGCAAAAGGACTAGAAAAAAAATACTTAAAATTTATATTTTGTCAACTCTAAATGTGTAATCAAATTCACTGTAGTTTCAAAATAAATATGGGGAAAACGCGAAAAACGTAAATTTATTCAGTATTTATAATGAATATAATAAGCGATTAAGAAAATAATTTGTTTACTATGTAACCAGATAAAACTTTATTTTTTATTTAAAACTAGTAAGGGTGCCCAGCTTAATTAATCACTCCTGAACGAAAAAAAGTATGAGGTTCTTGCGCTTAAAGTGTTTGCTTTTAAAATTTAAATTTATAATTGCTGTCAAATAACTTTTCCAAAATTCTAAAACAAATTAATAGACAATGATTTCGGCGTCTATATAAATGTTTACATACATATTTACATATATAGAGACACCACATTTACTATAAAATAACGGGTATTAAGCTTACACAGGTTTTCAAGTAAACGCATTTACTTCATTTTCGATGTACTTAAATCAATGAAATATTTCTTGAGTCAATAATTTAAATGCTCAATTCTAGTAAATTCAAGTAAATTTTATACTCTGCAATGAAAAATATTTACTTCCTACCATGTTGAGAATACATTTACTTGCTACCCGCATTTTGTTTCTTCTGTGTAGCTTTTTGCATCTAAATAAAAACAGAGCTTATTAATCCTAGGTGTTCCTGTGTCTGGGTTTGGGTTTGTTTTACATTAAAATGCTATCCAACTGCCTTTTGCCGGAATATAATTTGATACTGGTTCATTTCAGGAACACATTTAAAGCTTGTTTCTCACGCCTGAATAATTGATTGACACTGACTGAATTTCATTAATTTCTGTTGCATTAAAGTATCTTTCACGTCCACTAGGCCTTTTTTTTTTGAAAATTAGTCCTTCTATATGAAATTTCGGTATGCTTAGAACATATAAAAATTTGGCAAACCTTGAAATATTTTTTTGAAAAATTGTTTAACACTAACGAAATCTCGAAATGTTAAAGTAAAATGACTTACAAGGAAGGTACCCCAAACCGAACTCACCGATCTTTTCGAAACTCAGATATGTTGCAGTACATCGAAAACTAAAAGACCCGTGTTTTTTTTTTTATTTTAGCACCCTCAAAGCTTAGCAATATGCTTAAAACCAATTGGAGTGGAATGATAACAAATCTAATTGTAGAATGTCATCAAAGTATTTTATATAATTTTACTCACACATTGCACACAACAATTTACAATTGACACATAAACAATTTTCCGTTGATTCGACAAGCTAGCAGTATGTACCAATTTAGTGGAAACCAGTGGTTTAGTTGGCTTTTAGTACCAAATTTTGTACTGGTAGGATCTAGTCAATCCTTGACGTTATATGTATATACTCGTCGGGTATCTATAAATCACAATGGTGTTGACATCAAGAATTACATCGTTGTCTCGCATCATAAACAATAAAACGTTTTGTTAGTCCTCGAAATCATTCTCACATAGTTTTATTTTTTTTTTCTCGAAATGTTGCTCCTTGAAACACTGTAAGAATGATATGTAGTTCTCAAGTTCAAATGTTTAGGAGGTGGATATGGCTTTTATTTAACTATTTATTTGTAAGCATATCCTGAGAATAATATTAAACCATTACTGGAGGAGTTTTTAGCTTAAATTAATGAATTGCGTACATTTCGATGGTTTGCTTTGAAAAATAATCTACTTTATTATATTTTGGGAAGTATCCTTTTTTAAATATATAAAATAGAGTTATTTCTCGAATATTTGGATTAGTCATTGTTAATTTTTCTAGTTTTTAAAATGTTAAGTATTTATTATTGCTGTGTATTGATAGTTTTAAATTTTTAAATTTGTTTTTTATCAATCCTAATAAACCTTTTGACGTATTATCATATCACAAAAAATAGTTATTACACTTATTCCGTATGGTCATATATTGATATCATTTAATTGATTATTTAATATTGAAACTAAAAGTGATACCTTTCACTTTGATACCGATAAATCAATTAAAAGTAGTCTCCATACACTAAATCACAATTTTGAGTTTTGTACTTAAATGTCTTTTGAGGTGAGGTGGTAGTCTACTACTCCAACAAAAAACCGAAACCTTTAGTTTTAACATTTACAAAATTACTTTAAAATTTCAATACAACAACAATAAACATTCATATTGCGTAATATTTTTCATTAAGGTCATGTGAATATTATCAAAATTTTGCCTTATAACTTTTTATCCGGTCACGCAATTCGATGAGCAATAAATGGCCCCTTCGCACATACTAAAACTAAAAAATCGAAAAAAATTTTAATATTGGTGTTTAGTACTGCATTCAAAACAAGTTGAAATAACTGTTACACAAAATTAATGTTCATTATACATGTAACCCTTTTTTATAATATTAAGACGAAATCTAGTGATGAAATGTGCAACATTGATGGATAAGACAATGAAATCTTTTAAGAAACTTTAAATTTTATTCATCTGTCTTAATATTTATTTATTATTTTTTGTTTTGTTTGTTTTATTTATTTGTAAAAATTTTCCAAAAAATTTTTTTGGGACATTAATGCAATTATTCCGGTTTAAGCCTGATTAAAATCGGTAGTTTTCATTTTAATAATTTAGAATTTTAAGGTGTAATAGTTATAAAGTAGGCACAACCTTGGTAATATTTTCTAAAGGTCTTTACCATAATCTACGTTCAAGATCTCTTTCACCTGCAAATTTGAAGCAGGCGATCTTCATATTTTGATTGCAGTTCCTTCAGTCAGCAAATTTACTCCTCCTATTTTTATAAAGTAAATCAGTTAAGCTTTATTTTTACAGTCTAATAATAAAATATTAGAACGAAATTCCTTATCGCGGGTTTCTACAAGAGGCTAAGCCAAAAAAAATCTTAAGTAAAAAATATTGAGTATTGCTTTTTTGGAAATTGTTGTTATTATTATTGTTAAAAATGGTTTTTAGTGATTGCAAAATAATAAAATGTTATCTAATCTTAGCTGGCAGACGGTTGAGATCTTGAACGCAGGACTAATCACCCAATAGACAATATGAAATTTTTTGTGTAAAAAATTACTAGTAAACTTTTCCATAAATATTGTCATTATTTTCATAAGACATTATTGTAACAATTAAAAAGTTTTTTTAAATTTATTTACTTAATCAGCTCAATATCGATCAGTCAGACTGGCTAAGAAGCAGTGGCTGGGATCCACAAAAAGAAAACATAATCTTAGTTCATGGTTATGCTGGTGGTGAAAATTCTCTCCCTTTAGCAGTTCTTAAGGACGGTAAGTTTTAACATTTGTTGGGAAAAATATACATTCATATTCAATTAGATAAACTTTTCCTAGTAAAAAAATCAGTGGCAGACACAAAAATATATAGATAGCTAGCTAGAATCAAACATTTTTTTCCTCCGTAGATAAGGAGATTATTTCCAGAAGAAGTACTTGTAGTATTTCGTACTGGGACTATTTTAACATAGTCACAAGCCACTCACCCTTAGTAAAAAAAAATAAATAGAAAAATATTCAATTAATTGCAAATTCTATGCTAGTTTGACTTTTTTGCTAGGAACTCTTTTAAGTAGTCTGTTTTTGTGCACAACATTCTAAAATAATTAAAAATTTTTTAATAGCTTACTTGAAACAAGGTGGTTACAATGTTTTCATTGTTGATTGGGGTGATTTAGCTAAGCCGCCCTGTTATGTAGCAGCAGTTCATAATTTGAAACCTGTGGCAAAATGTTTAGCAGAATATTTAACATTTCTACGCCATTCTGGACTACATACCGATAAGACATCATGTGTAGGACATTCTTTGGGTGCTCATATTTGTGGTTTGATATCGAATTACATTAATTTCCGTCAGGAAAAAATTATAGGTAAAAGATTTAAATAAATTTTAATTTGATTCAATTAAAATTTATCTAATATTAAAGGGCTTGACCCAGCACGACCACTCATTAAGCCAGGAAATCTTAATCGTCTTGATAGCGGGGATGCTAAAGCTGTGCATGTAATTCATACAAATGCTGGCTATTATGGTGAAGGCGGGAAAGTAGGCCATGTTGATTTTTGTGTTAATGGTGGAAAACATCAACCCTATTGTGATATTACGACTAGTAAGTTGTCCAATTTCTAAATAGGAATAACAAAATTGAACATTTAAATTTTAGATCCCAACTTATGCAGTCATATTTGGTCTATTTGCTATTTAGCTCAAAGTATTTTTGAGGATAATCAATGGTATGCTGAACCATGCTCAAGGCGATGCCCTGCAGGTATTCGTCGAGCTAGACAAAATTATCATCTTGTTAGGTTTGTTGTAAGAAATGCAATACCAATGGGACAACATACACCAATTAAGTATTTATTTTTGATTAATTTCTATTATTTTAGATAATTGGTTTTTAATTTCAGTGCAAACGGAGCGTATTGTATTAAAGATTCACGACAACCATTTTGTCCCCAAAGGAAAAATGATATTGGAGATTATCGTTGTTGTATTAATGATTCATCGGAGAATTTGCCATAGTTTTCAAATTGCAATAAATTTTCTATTTTTTATATTAAGCTACCAAAAATTAGGATTTTTTTAAGCTAATACTGAAAACGTGATTCGATACAAGATTTAGAAGATTCTAAATATATTTAGCTTTACATTTTTTAATATTTTTGTTATTAATTCCAATGATATTTTGTTAAGTATTTTTTTTTTGAGTTTTGTATTTGATGTTACTAAAGAGATTAAAATTTAACTACTCTTAGGACTACTTACATAATAAAAATTTGGTTTTACTTTACATTAAAATACAACCTTCGGTTTTTGTTTCTTGTTAAGCTTTATTGAAACTCTAGAAAATAAATGCATGAAGAACGTTTCAACGCGAAATAGTTATTTGAATATTTGTAAGAAAAAATATTTTCAACATTACTTAAACAGAAATCTTTTCAATGCAATTAAAAGCCATAAATAAAAAGTTTACCCATCAAAATTTGACGCTCTCGATTTTTTAATTATTTAAGGGGGGAGGGGGTATGGTTTAGCACTTTTGAGAAATTGAATTTTTTATAAAATCTTTTCTTATAGTTTAATATTTCAGGAATATAATTCCAAAATTCGAAGTCGATTAAAGCAAAACTGTCAAAGTTATCAGGTAAATAAGGTCTGGTAACTAAGGCCATTAATAAGCTTTTAAAATTTTTAAAGGTGTTTTTCTAAAACTAATTTTTCAAAGTCGGGGATCAGTGCCATTCAAGAAGTATCTAACCGATTCTTCCACTAGAATTTTTTTTTACATTAAGGGGGTATTCCACTTACAAAATGGCGGAATTTTTCTTTAAAAATATCAGTTTTCACTTTAAATGAGCACCAATATTTTTGAAATAAACGAAAGGTAATCAGACTACGTTGGGGGAAGGATTTCATAGTACTTTGACTAAATTTTAAGTGTTTTTGATTTCATCATCTCTTTCCAAAGAAGTCCTTAGAAAAGCTGTGCCACGGGCTCCCATATAAAGATTTTCTAATAAAACAAATTACAAAATGTTGCTAACATCATGCTTAATAATTTACAAAAACCTTGAATAAATTTCCTTAATCAATATTTATAAAAAAAATTCATGAAAGAAGTGATTTTTTGTACGCTAAAAACAATACCATATCTTCGTGATCTATAAACGTTTTCCAATGAAAAATTGGTACCTTGTAATAGCGTAACTCTTTTCCATAGTGCAATAAAAATTTAGCAAAGCCAGCCTTTCCTGATAACATAAAACATTAACTTATGTTGGGTATTTTTTAAGAAAAAAGCAAAAAACCTCAAAAAATGCCCGGGATTTTTCAGAACTTTTTCTGCTTAAAAATTTTTTTCTCCGCCATTTGTTATTATTTTTCAATTTTTTCTATTTTAATAATAAAACAATATTGCAAGCTATAAAAAAATATTAAAACTTCGAGGTAAAATGCTTTATTGACTCCACTATACTGATCGTGTAGGCTTTGTCTTATGCTTGCATGCTTGACAACTAATTATTTGTTCTTTAAGTAATAATAGATTTATAAACATTTTATTATCATCCTATTTTTTGTTTTTAAATAAATGAAATTTTTTTGGTAATTCTTAAATTGTGTTAACTAACTTCATTAAAAATACAATTCAATAATAAAAAATTATTTTAAGAAATAAGAATAATTTAATTTTAGCAAAATATAGTAATAAGAAAATAATAAAAAATTAAAAAAATGTAAAGTTGTAAACGAGTAAGACCAACGTCACTTTACGGAAAATTTCCCAAAAATCAATCATCAATAAAAACTATCTACAAAACTTTTCTTACTTTTTCATGTTTTTGATTTAATGAGAGATTCTGAAGTGTTTCTGAAGTACTTCTTGTACAAAGAACTAATATTAAAGAAGATCCCGCGAAGTTTACATTAAACTTTGTGAATATACTTATCATCTAAGTTTTCAAGTATGATTTTATGTAGAAAATAGCTATTTTTGTGTTTTTCTAAAAAAAATCACTTATATAGTCCCGAAAAAATAGTTGCATTGAGGATCTATCATTCCTTTAATCTACAGTTAAATCAAATCAAATCAAATCTCAGCAGTCGGTGTTAGAAAAATTTAAATAAATTCATAATCCTCCTAAAGCATTTAATTACACAAAAAAGTTATTTATAACAACGAAAATATGGCAGAATGTTCAAATTCGGATTTTCACTTATTTTATAGTAGTTTAGGCTCTTTACTAACAGAGAGAGTAAACTCTAAGCTCTCTAAGCACTAAACTCTTGAGCCAGTACTTTCGTTCAGATCAATTCTGTTAATTTCTAAAATCCTTCTTTGAAGAATAATAAAAAAATGATAAAAGGTTGCTGAATAAAACAGGAGCTACTATCAATGATTTTTTAAACCTTACTGCAAAAACTTCAAAAAAATATAAAAAAATTCTTCATCACTTTCAGAATAATAAAATATTTCATAAAAGCCAAAAAAAGTCCATATTTATTTTAGAAAAATAAATTAAATAAACACTAAAAATCAAAACCCTAATTATTACAGAATACAAAAGTATTTAAGGAAGTCGATTTTCTTTTCTTTAATTATGTATATAAATTTACGGCACTTCCAGTACCGCTGATGTAAGGGAATGAAATTCAACTGTTCTAGATGTGAAGCGTATGTGTTGCTTTTTTAATTTTGCTTTCCAATTGTTTCTTTTGCAAAAGATAAAATTTTGTCTATCAGTAAAATTATAAAAGTCTAAAGTACACACTATTTAGATTTTTTGATAAATTTTCATTGTACTTCAGAAAGCTTCAGTTGAGTACCTGTCGACCTAGAGACGATAATTAAAAATAAATGGAAATAGACTAAGTGTAAATATAGTTTTAGTTTTACAATAACAAAAACTAGAGCAGTGAAAAATCAATAATGTGAAAATTTGATTACTTTTTAGTGTATTTATATTTAACGACTAATCAGTTCCAAAATAATTGATATCGTTTTCAAAGAGTTTCAAGTGACTTCAGATATGTAAAAGTTTAAATATTTTGTTATTTATCACTTTAAGATTAAATTTTAATTTTTGTTTGTTTTTTGTTATAATGGGCAATCAGTGATTATGTTGATTATAGTTTGTTAATATCTTTTCTAAAATAGTAAAAACCAATCAGCTAAAGATAAAATTTCTGAACAAGTTGTTCATATCTAATTTTTGGTATGAGCCTTAAAAGTATTGCTCTTTAAAGAATTATTCCAAAAAAGTTTGAAATTTTTTATGTGTGATTCTATAGTTTTTGTTTGAGTTCACGCAGAGAAGTTACTACTAAACGCTCTGTGCCTGATAGTTTTGCTATATAGACAAATTTGAAAAAGAATTAAGGACAATTGTCAGATATAAATTACCCAAATAATTAAAATTTTCGATACTACATAAAACTTCATTTTTGTAGATTTTGATATTCTTTAAATTTTAACCCATAACTAATCTTTGCGCAAGATTCCCATCAAACATTTCTTCTGTATCACTGATTTCAATAATTTTTATTGCTCTACAAAATTAAAGTCGACTAACCCTATTCAACCCCTATTAAGTTAGTTATCTTCGATAATAATCTTTGGTTTTGTTTTGGAATTTGAGAATTAGTAATCTTTATTGTACTAGACAAAAAGTAATAACTAAAAGTATTTTACTTGTGCTATTATTTAAAAAGGCTTCGATTTTTGGTCTTCTACTTTTTTATAAAGACCAGCAAAGCCAAGATAGTTAAACAAATGTGGCAGATTACTCAAATAGTCTTAGTAAATGCTTTGAATTAGTTTACTAATTTAGCCAAAATCACATACAATTCTGTAATAAATTAGATTTGAAGCCATAAATAGCCAGCCAGCAGTTAACTTCACTTTGCTTAATAAGCAATTCAGATTCAATTCTAGATTTTATTGCTTTGATTTTTTTAAGCGTCATATTTCTTACAAAAATCTTGTATTTTCTTGTTTCAGTATTTAATCAAAATGCAATATCTTTCATTCCATAAATAAAAACATGAAACATGAATATTTACGTCCATTATATCATCCAAAACTCACTCAATTTGGTTGAGTGCAATTTGGCTACCAAAGAGCTTTCATTTTTAAAAGAAATATATATATATATATAGCAGACATCATGTCATTGATATCGCTTGGAATTAAATGCGAGTATTCCTCCTAAAGCTGTTTATATAAAGAATTCCCATTCTACTACTATATTTATGCACATAATCCTAAATGTAAATGCAATTAAGCTCTTCCATCAAATTCAGTGTCTATATATGTTAAAAGAAGGCCTTAAGGGTGTTAAATGGAAGGAAAATGTCCTTCTCAAAGTGTAGAATGGAAAAGCTTTAGCAATAAATTTCCTCTTCGGATTTAACAGAATAGAGAAATATACCAAAAGAATAAATACTTTTTTTTGATAGATAAAAGCAGAAAAATAATAAATATCACATAACAATTACCAGCAGCGTTTTCTATGTAAGGTTCAACATTTTATCTTCTGACATTTGTGAAAAATAGAGTCAATTAATTTAAAGAAAACTATTTTATCCAAAATTATGGGGAATGGGAATATCCCCTGTTTGCAAATTTCTTGTCAATATTGTGTACCTCAGAATAGGGGAAGTATATTTAGTTAATGTATGTCCGCTTTAGAGCTTATATTTAACCATACACATTTTTTTGTAATATGAAGGAGTACTTATCAATTTTAAATTAACATTAATAAACTTCAATTTAATTCCATCCGTGTTCAGATAAACAACAGTTTGTGATCAATCAAAAGAAAATTAAAACAGCAAAAGAATTATAAGAATCATAGCAAAATTTAAAATATTATAAAGAATAATGGGGTATACAACTTACAAAGAGTTTGAAGCTCCCGAACGCATTTACGCTATCCATTCATAAAAATGTATAAATTTTTAGATTAATTTTTTAACAATTTCATAATATTGACAATTGACAAATATTTTGTTATTATTTCATTAAAATAAACTTTTATAATGGATAGTTTTGTCATTATTAAATGAATTCAATAATAACAATAGACCTAGTTTTGGGCTAAATACATTAAATATTTACTTATCAGTCACAATCAGTTATTGTTTAACTAACAAAAAAGAAAGCAATTCTTTTAAAATTGGCAATTGAAATAATTCTAATTAAAGACTACAAGAAAAAAACACCAGAATTTTTCTAACAAACTAAGGAGTTTTTATTTAAATCATAAAAAAATAAATGAAACCAAACTGACAAAAATTCAGAGTAGTCTTTATTAATTTTAACAACATTTTAGATATATTCTAATCCAAATAAGACAACGCAAATATTTTAATCTAAATAACCGAATATCATACTTATCTAATATTCTTAAAGAAAATAGGTTCAATCTTTAGGCGGTTAAAGTTATGCATTGTTTGAATGCTTAATTGCTTATGTAAATAAAATTTTATATAAGGAAATGTCGGTCAGTTGTACATAAAACCGTAAAACTTCTATACTTAGGTTTCCATACGTGAATGAAATTAAAATGCACAAGTCTACTGTTTGGCTTATGTTTTTTATGTTGTGCATTCATATAAAGATATATATACTAATATAAACTTTCACAATAATCACCATCCCTGCAAACGCATTTGCTTGTAACCTTTATTTTTTCTGAACAAATTTTCCAACTATATGAAAGGCACAAATACAACAAAAGAGAGACGCAAGCAATTACAATCCAACAGGAAAATACCTTTATGAATGATATAAGCGAGATTTGTCAATTGTAAACGGTTCTAATTCAAAATGTCAATATTTTTTATAGTCAATCTACTCCATTTTGTAATAGTTGGTACAAGCTAACCAAAGGCCGACTTGAGCTATAATAAAATCACACAGCGGATTTATTTCACAAATATTCAGCAAGTTGCCAAAACCGCTAAAACTTTTAATTTAGGTGAAAGAGATGAGAGTAAGAGGAATTTGTTCATAAACTGAAAGAAAATTATGACAAATATATTGTGCTAAAGTAACAAACGATTGATTAATCCCTACGAACTTTGTAGCTATTTTGTTAACAAAATTTAGTGATTTCTTTCCCCGGGAAAGTAGACGTTATGACTTAAAATTAGGTCTCTTTTATTGATGAAGTAGTGATATATTTTCTCTACTTGGCGATATAACATTTTGTTCTCTGATCCTTTTTCGAAATATTAGTTCCCCGGAACGATTTAAAATATTAATTTTAGAACTCAAACGTTTGCAGAGGATGTTTAAAAAGTTCATTCAATATGCATTACTTGCTATATGTTCAAAGCATGTTTGTGTCTCAAATGTGAGTGCATGGAATATATGCAGTAAATGAGGACTCATCCGTCACTTGATTATAAATTTAACACATTCCAGCTTGTCTCTCTGATTTACTAATGACCTAACATAATATTTCGTTATTCTTACATTATTTTCAAATTTAAAATTATCAAAATATAATATCTAAAGGAGCTAAAAATTAAAGAAATAATCTTTTAATTATAATTTTTTTAATAAAATTTTATTACTTCAACAATATGTAAGTTCCTAGAAATAAAATTTAAAAGATCATGAGCCTCAAGTAAAAACTAAATTTAAAAAATCTATTTAAAGATTGTAAAAAACTGTCAAATTTTTTACTATAAGTTTTTGCTTAAAGGAAAAATAATTTTTTAAGCTGTTTGTTTTTTTCAAGTAGAAAATCATAAATTTTAAAAAACTGTAAAATTATTTTAGGAGATAATAAAACATTAATTAAGAACAATTATGTCGCTGTCTGAATATTGCATAAAAATCAACGGTAAACTAAAATTTTTCTTATAATTAAACTTTTTTTTAATAAAATTTTATGAGCTATAAAAAGTTTGATGAACCTACAGAATATTTAGTTGTCATGAAAAATATTCAAACACATTTTTTTAACTTATAATTTACACACAAAAAAAAAAAACTGCCTAGCATCTTATACAGCCTTAATGAATGGATTTAATAAACAAATCAAAATTGATCTACTTCAAAGTAGAAATTAGATTACTCCTTTGGACTACTTTATTTACGTTTAATACTTTTTCAAAGGTAAAGCTTTTTAATCTATTCTATTTAGTTTGACATATTCTATTTAAGGCAAAGATCTAATTTTATTCTTAAGCTTAATATCTCTGACAATATAAGCAGATTAGCAAAGCTAAATAAAGATTAATAAAATCATTAAGAATTAAGTTAATTTTTTCAAGGTTCCTCCATATCAAAATTATAAACGAGGTTCATTCTTTTTGAACTGCTAAACAGTTTCTTTTACTTACAAAAATTTTATCTTCATATCCGATCATTTTTAGCTTTGGATAAAAAGGCAAAAAGTCAAACATGTTCAATAAATCTCATCATTCGGCTACAAAATTTCAGTTTTATTGTTTGAAATATATTTTATAATTTAATAAACTCTTGTTGAACTTCAAAACATTTATTTTAATAATTTTCAAACTTGTGAATTTCATTATTGAAGTTAGAATCCGGAAAACTATCAAAACACGTTGCCATGGCTACAAATACTTCTCTGTTCTATGAAAATCGTGTCCGAAATAGTCAGAAGTCAAAGGAAGCTAAATGGTAATTTTCGCAACAATTTGTACTTTGATTCAGTAGTATAAGAGGATGTGTTGTCTTGATGTCAAATCTTTTTGGTTCTTGTGTTAACCAAGTTTTCTCTATTTTATTTCTACACAAAGCTGTTCTTAAAAGTTAAAATAATAATTTTATTTTATGTTTTTCCCAGCTTGAACGGATACCAGAAACAGAGTTTTTTTTTAATACCAAAAATATTTGATTTCAATATTTTTGTCCTATATATGAACCTGAACTCACTTCTTATAGTGCGTTTTCACTGACGTTAGTACTTAGTATTTAGTACTTTTTTAAAAGTATTTTTAGGGAAAATCTGTAGTTTATTTCTCAAATAATATTGCGTGTTCGCTGAACCTAGTGCCTAGTACCTATTAAATAATTATTATTGACATATTTAAAAACTAAGCTAGAGATTTCCAATAAAAATAGTTTTAAAAAAGTACTAAATACTAAGTACTAACGTCAGTAAAAACGCACTATTAGCTGAAATAACAGATTCAAGCTATCCTTAGACTCTTGTATTTATTTAAAACCATAATTAAGGATCCAATACACTTAATAAGGCATAAAGTGTTTTTTTATTCTTTTAAACACTACTGAAAAGCATTTAAATGTGTTTTTTTCCCTTGTTAGCAAATCCAGTACCCATGGTGATCATAGCTTCCTAAAATCCTGATTAATGGAGGATTTTTCAAAAACTATATTTTGTACTCTTGTTATGATTTCTGATATTTCATGTATGTTTAAGACATCTTTTAGATGAATCATCTTCAAAATTTGTATGACCATCCTTAAATTTATCAAACAATTTCTCAACAGGATTTATTGAAAGTGAAGAATTGCTATATACTTTTTTAACAGTCGTATATGATTTTGTTTTTTTGAGGCCACACCGTTGAAAAATAAATATTTTGTTGCTGCTTGATATTCAATTTTTTGTATAGACTTGGATTGTCTAGATATTTTGTAAAAAATTTAAATTTTTTTGATTAACATGAGTGGTTAGTGGCTTATTACAATTCTTGGCTTGAAGTTTTATAGTTCATTTAAAAGTAAAAAAGAAAATTATACTTTTAATTACGAAATATTTGAAAATATCACTCTGGGAGCAATCATCTTTAAAGACATTTTTTTAAATTATTCCTGATCATTCAATAGTCATGTATCTAACTTTTTTTAAAAGATGTTTTTCAAAAAAAGTATTTTTATTATAAATATAATAAAATTGTCTCCTTTTAAGGCTGCTATTAACCATCAAAGCATATTTATATTTTTTGATAAAATAATGGTTCAAAATTAATGGCAAACACTTTACAACCAACTTAGAAAAACACACAATAATAAAAACTACTAAACCATTTTTTATTAATGAAGTTTCAAAAAAAAAAAAAAAATTTAGTGTGCGAATGTAGTTAAAATCAAAGTGATGAATGTAAAACTTCAAGTAATACGACTTGAGTGAACGAATTTTCATAAACAAAGTTGAAAATTAAAAAACCAAAATACACTGGGCAAAAAACTAATTATGACCACTAATTTATATTATTAATAGACTTCTTATAGTAGAAATTATAAAATAAAATATTAATTGATTAATTTATTTAAATCTAAATCCTAAACTGTAAAGTACTAATTTTAAGTATTTGATCGAACTTTGCAAAAAATTTATCTTCCTAAAGAAAAGTTATTTTTACTACAAAAGAAAAATGAGAAAAAGATTAAAAATCTCCTGTTTATATTTCGTGGTAGCTTAATTTTTTTGTAAAAAAAGCCTGACAATTTTTTATTATATATTTCTGAGTCTGAACTATGGTTATTTGCTAATTAATCACGAATTTATGCTGCCTAATGTCAAGATCTAATTATTATTTTTTTTTTCTGATTAATTGTTTTTTACTTATAATAAAATCAAACTTTTTTCTTTGACTATACCCATTCTACCATAAGCAACAAAAACTATTTTCGATCTTGTCCAAAACAATTTTTTTGACGTTTCAGCAAATTTCCTAAAAATTAGAACTAAATCTAAGCAAATTATTTTAAAATCGAAAAATTATAAAAACTAATGAAAAAACCTTGACATACAGAAATATTCTTTATAAGTTTTGCATCCATTAATACATACTTCAATGCTGAAATACTTTAAAAAAAAAAAACACAAACGTTACATTTGCATATAAATATCAATGGGGCTGCATACTAACCAAAGGTCAGTTCTTTTGGAATTTATTCTTCACCAAAAGCAACGCTAACAATTGATTTCCTTGTTATATAGAGAAGAATTCAATTTGGCGGCAATCAAACATATATCAAAACTTTCTCATTTATAATGTTTTGTGTTTATTTTCTAATTAATTGCTAAACTTTTGTTAGAATAAAAAAGAGAAGGTTACTCGACAAGAAGTACAAAGCCCAACATTATTAATGTTTAGTATCTGGCCTGGTGTGGACATATGCTAATCGATTCTTATGCTAACATAAGTGAAATGAAGTGTTAGAAGTGTTAGGAATTAAGAAGTCTTTGTTAATAATAATTAAAGGAGAAATAAAGTTTAGATTTTGTTTTCATTGTACATATGAATACAATAATAAAATATGTTTTCAAAAGGATTGGGATTAACTAAAAACTGGATATTATTATTTTTAGGTGAGTAAATTTATTTTAGTTTTTCAAATTTAAATTTTATTTTTGATTATATTGTTAGAAAAAGCTTAACTTGTTTTTGTAGTATAATTATATGTTAACTATTTCCTTGCATCAAAATTTAATTGTGATTCTATTTGTAATTTTTGTACAGCTAATTTTTCATTTATGGTTTATGCAAACAACTTTGATTTGAAGTGAACAAAAATTATTTGATTACTAGGTATGAGCCACTTCTTTTAAGTAACATAATTTGAGTCGTTCAGAAGCCAATGTGGATAAGCCCAAAAAATCCAAACTGAGAAATTTAATGTTTCTTAATGCACTCATAATACATAACACATGCAGGGGCTATTAAAAAAAGGGTTTTTTGACCTACAAAAAATGAAAGTATGAGCAAATCCTTTTAAGACCAGGAAATATATTATTTATTCTATTAAAATTTGCAAAAATCAGAAAATATGAAAAAATGGACTTATCCACATTGGCTTTTGAGCGGCTCATTTAGTTAATTATCATTTGCTATATTCAAAAAGCGAAATTTTAATAAATTAAATTTTTCCTCAAACCACTAAATAATATTAAGTGTTCAAAGATTATTTTATGTGGTAAATAGTGGCATTAATCTTCTTCACTTCTCTTTTTTTATAGATTAATGTAAGCAAAGAACGTCACTTAAAAAAAGAATAAAATTAAAAGCTGAATAATATCAAAGAAAAATAATGCTAAATCCAAAAAATAAAAATTAGTTTTCTTTTACTTAATGTAACGTACGCCTGCGTGCTTGTGAACTTATTTCAAATGACTTTCCAGAGAAAAGACATCGGAAAATCCTGGGAAATTAAAAATAAAACGAAGAAGCTTGGTTTTATTATATTCGGGACCCCTTTATTCACATTTTTTATCTCTTTTATTTATGCTTTTCGCACACTGTATTTGCTGCCGACACATGGCGTGCCAAAATCTGATTAAAATTTATTTATTCTAAACAAAAAGGTTTATTATTGTTGATTATTATTATTTTTTCTTAACATCGTTTTATTTTTGTTATTTATCCTTAAATATTGTAAAAAAATTTTTACTGTTGTAAAGTGTTAATTTTACGATTTTATTTAAAATTGTTATTACTTTTAATGATTGTAAATATTTGTTTATAACTGTTTCTAGTTGCCTATTTTTTCCAAGAATTTAATTTACAAAATAATTTTGTCTAGAGGCCGTCACTTTGTCTATCCCGGCTTAGTTTTTTTTTTATTGTTCATTTTGAATATCACCAAAACGTTTCTTTGATAGCATAATGATGTCACCTATTTCACGCAGCTGTAACTGATGATTTTTTGAAAGTAAGTATTTATGTTTTTCAAGAAACTACTTCAATTTGGACTACCACAGTGTTAAGCTTCATTAAGTAAGTCTGAGCTAACAAGATTATCTCGGCAATCTTTTGAAAAAATTTGTACTTTTGACGAAAAGGAGGTATCGTAACAGTTTAAAAGCCTGTTATTAAGTTTGAATGGTATTTTTCCCATCAAAAAAATATGTTTAATAAATACATGCAGCTTATTTAAAAATTTAAAAGCTGGCTGCAGGTGCTGTAACTTATTTATAAATCTTCAAAATGGCATAAAATTTTGATATTTGTGGGTCTGAAGTTGATATATTCTAAAAAATATGAATTTTTTTTTATCTGAAACGGATTTCTTTGCCATTTTGGTTAGCATGTCACAACTCAATCGCTAATCAAAAAGGAGTTTTAATATTTGATGAGGAATTAAATTTAATTAGAAACCTTACATATGTACATACTTACAAAATATTAAATGATTTAAAGCTACATAATATCCTATCAAATTTTAATTATTAAAATCATATTAAGGACATGATTTAATAAATGTTATTTTGTATTACAGTTTTAATTAATGAAACAAAAGGAAAACCTCTATCAGCAAGAACCCCACGCATAAGTATATCACTAGGTCCTTGTACTTGGGTAGTCGACCGTACATGTCCAGATGATGACATTAAATTCTATCTTTATACAAGACAAAATTCAAAAGATCGCCAAAATATTCATGTTGATGAAACTTGGGAAAAATCAAATATTTCAACTTCGTATTTTAATCCAAAACATCCTGTCAAAATAATAATTCATGGATATAACTCAGATATGTTTCTACATCCTTTAGTTCAAATGAAAGACGGTTGATTATTTTAAATTAAAACAAAAATTTAAATTATTATTTCAACAATTACAGAATATCTACAGAGAGGAGATTATAATTTATTTTATATAGATTGGAGCTTACTATCTCCAGGTCCTTGTTACATAAGTGCAGTACACAATTCTCGCCATACAGGAAATTGTATAGGACAATTAATTGAACGTATCCTTGATGGTGGATCAAGTAATATTCATTTAATTGGTTTCTCTTTAGGCGCACAAGTAACCAATTTTGTTGCACAAAGTTTAAAAAATTATAAAATACCAAGAATTACAGGTAAAAAGTTGAGCTTTACTTTATATCATTAAGAAAATTTTTCTATTTTTCGTCAAATTAGGTCTTGATCCAGCTATGCCACTTTTTATAACGGCATCAATTGAAAATAAATTAGATCCAACAGATGCAGTTTTTGTAGATGTTATTCATACAAATGCACTTGTGCAGGGAAAAATTGAAAGATGCGGCCATGTTGATTTTTATATGAACGGTGGAATTTTTCAGCCCGGATGTTTTAATACGGGAGAAAGTAAGAAAATAATTTTTCTTCTATATTTAATCTAAATTAGGAGTCACTGTGTAGAAAATTTCAAAACGAATTTCAAGTTTGAAATAATTTCTTTAATTTTATTTTTTAGGTGCTTTCGCATGTAGTCATCATCGTGCTCCTGACTATTACGCTGAATCAATTCGAAGCTACCAAGGATTTTGGGGATGGCAATGTCACTCATATATCTATTATCTTCTAGGATTATGCCCACGAACAAATTATTTAATTGAAGCTGGTGAAAATTGCAATCCTGAATCTAATGGTATGTATTTAGTACCTACAAATGATAAGTATCCATTTGCAATGGGTAAATGGCCAGAAAGTTTAAGCAATGAAAGGCCAAGCAGTTCATTGCTTTCAGCTCCTCTTACGAAACGAGATCCATTATCAGGGCAAATCGATGAATGGGGAAAAATTGAAGGACCATTCAATAATATGAAATCACAATTTACAATGAATTTTCATCAATACAAAATGGATAATTTTGGTAGTTTTGATAGAAACTCTTTAGTAAATTTTCATTCATCTAATGAGAAAAACATTAAAACAAATAATGTTGATGAAAGCCCTTTAGTAGATACTCATCGTAACAAATTTCATTCATTTAGTTTTTTAAATATAAAATCTACAACTCAAAAACCTTCAGTACATAATTTAGAGAAAGCTGAGCGATTACAATTTTTAGACTCCTATAAGAAGAACTTAACAAATGGTAAAATAGATGACGAGATTTTCCAGTTACCTATAATTCAAAATCACTAATATGATTGTATTGAATAAATAACCTGTGATAACAATGCATTCAATAGTTAACTAAGCTAATTATGTTTTAAGCGAAACATTAGTGTTTAATTTGTTATAAATAAAATTTTGTTTAACACAAAAGGGATGTATTTTTTTTAAGGATATAATAGAGTAGAGAGAACAATTCTGTTGCGAGTTATGATGAGCACACCAACACAACTTTTTTTCAAGGCGCCTCCAAATATTCACTCGCTCACTTATTATTATTTTAAAATAAAAATTTGGAAAAATATTGTTCAAATGTTATGTTATCATAAAAAAAAATAATTAAATAAAGCAGAACTAATGGTATCGCAAAAAAAAATTCTTAAAAACATGTCAATTTGAAGTGAAAAATTCTTTAGGCGCCATTTGCACTTTTTCTGGGGGGGTAAATCTAATTCTGGTGTGTGTGTGTGTGAGGGGGGGGGGGGGGGGTAATATTGACTGCAATAATTACATTATAAATAATTTGTACCTTTCAAATTATTTTTTTTTTTATATATATAATTAAATCCTATTAATAACGGGGAAATAACGTCAACAATTATATTTTCTTATGTATTGCTAATGGCGTACAGAAACCTGACAGGTGAACCGGTTATTTCCATACAGTTATGAATCCCATATCTAGTTGGTAGGAAACATTCTTCCCCAACTAAACTGGCTATTCCAGAAACAATATCGGCTTTAGGAGTATTCTCTCTCGACGTAAAAGATGATCTTTCCTCTCTTATTGTTGCGTGAGAGTAGTTAGATTGTGGCGCAACTGGCATATCTACTAGAATTCCTTGAGGATTTCTCCATCGTTTCCTGGTTCTAGGTCTAGCCACTATATCAAATGTAGAATTAATACAAATTCTAGTTTTAGGACTTGACCATAATCCACTAGATGTAGCTTTTCCATTCCATTTAATGGAGGAAAGGTTAGGGAGTCTTAGTTGAACACGATTAATTAGATTATTAAAGGCACTAACATCAGCCTGTAGCTGCGTTACTGAATATCCATCTGGATATATGTCATCAGCGTTTTGCAATAAATTATCAACAAAATTTGCACCTGGAATGCAAATATACTCCTGATACTCAATTCGACTAGCAAGTGGAGTGTTTGGATTTGCTAACATTAGAAGGGTTTCTCTAATATTCTCTGGGTTTACACAAAGCTCTCTAAACTCCAGAGCGTCCTGGGGAGTAGTTGGCATTAAAGAGTAACCTGAGTGTTAAATTTGATCAGCAGTTTCGATCTTTCCTACTGCATTATACACTAGCAGTAATGCGTTAGGAATCAGTTTAACCTGCTTTAAAGTACTACGAGCTTCATAATCGATGGAGATTTTTTGTAAAGCTTTAGCCACTCTGGGTTCAACTTGGATCTGATTAGCGAGATATACTTTGTAATGGAATAACCACAATGCAACGCGATACACTTGGTGAATATTAGCAATTCCACTTTTTTTTGCCAAATTGCAAATTTTAAAAGCGCGATTGTAGAACAGTGTACTACAAATGCCTACTGCTCTAGTAGTAACAGACAGTGGGACTGCTCTCTGCTGTGGTGTAAGTTGAACAGTATTAATAGTCTTAGCAAGTTGTCCAGATTCATCAAATTCCGCTAATCCTAATCTTTTCATTAGCTGACTAGGATGGTCAGAGTATACCTGTTCATTTACTCTTGTTTGAAACTTATCCTGTGCTTTTTGTTTGGATGATTTGCTTTGGCGTCCCTGTCGTTGAAATTGAGATGAATTATTCGTACTTTGATTTGACATGATGTAAATTAAAGTTGGTTCCGTCTATCTAAAACGAAAATCGAAAATTTTGCTTAATTTGTTTTTGTTCTTGAAGTGAAAACTTCTTTAGGCGCACTTTGCACTTTTTCTGTGGGATAAATTTAATTTTACAGTCACGTTCGGGTGCGTTACGCTGATTTGGATATTTCCGGTAGTTTTTTTTTCCTAATGCTCCTTTGATTATTTCAATAACAATGTTTGAAATGCTAAAAAAACAAGCGTTTAAGCTCTGTTTTAAGATTGTAAAAAGTGATTATTTTCAAAAAAGTACTATTTTAATCTTTATAAAAATATAGTGTTTGTTTCTATTAAATAAAAATTGTAAGAGTTGCATGCGATCAAATTAAAAAGCTAAATCATTACGATGGAAAGAGGTTATGAAACACTAAGCAAGGACACAAACTTATAATTTTTCAGACCAACGGCGAATTTCGAAATGAATTCAATGCAATTAATTCTTTGGCATTAATTTTGGAGATTTTAAAAGTAGTTATTATTTGTCTCATTATGGCCCGCAAATTTAGCCCACAGGGATTACTATTAGGCATAACTGTAATAAAGTGTTGGTGAGCTTCAATATTACAATTTAATCTAAATTTGTTCAATATTGTAAAATATTTCCATGGAATATATATCCACATTAGGTTTGGTCATTGAAAATTGTTGAATAAAAAGGTTAAATTCAACAATAAAAGAATTTGGACTCAACGAACACAATTTTGTTTTGAGGTACATAAAATAAACCTAAAATTAATGTTATTAGGGTCATTAAAAATTTGACCATTTTTGAGCGATATTTGAATTGATCGCCCAATTTTATCTTAAGACTTCAGAGGGCGAAATTCTTTTATAATCCCACCAAATTTGAAATGGATCAACTTAGTTACATTTAAGACGCGAAACGCCGGTGTACTTACGCCCTGAATCGCAGCGATATTTAAACTTTTCATAAAAATTTGTAGTTATAAAATGATTTATATTTTTAGATTATTCCAAACTTTGTTGACTTTCGAAAATTGTCAACATCACTATATTTCGCTTTTATATTTAATTTTTTATCTTCGGTATCACCTGCACGTCTAAGCACTGTATAGGTTTAAGTAAGAGGATTATAAGCTATAATTATTATATATATTCCATTAAAACTTTTATGTTTTCACTTCTGCCTTGCGCTTTAATTTTTTTAGTATTTACCTGAAAAACAGTATGCAGCAGTTGCGACGCTTGTAGAGTCACGCTTGAATATCTGAAACATAAAAATAAAACAATTAATTGATTTATAAAGTTCATAGTTTCTCAGAACTAGGATGAAACATCTTGATTAAAAAATAAGCAAATTGCGGACAAATTTTAAAAAATCGCAATACTTTTTTAGTTATTAAGAAAAATAGGAAATTACTGTGGTAAATACTATTTTTGACTTCATTACTGAGTAAAATAATATTCAAATTACAGTTCAAACGGATTGTCCGAATTTTTTCATAATTTTCAGAAGTGTACACAAAACACTTAAAAATTTACGAGAGATATTTTAGCAGTACTGCCAAATGGTTTGTACTGACCATGTGACCCCTTTTTAAGAGGCGAGGGACTCCCATGATAATGCAGTCACCCATGTGTAGTACCGAGTGAAAACGCTACTACACATTCGCTTGTCCACCATCGGCAAACCACAACTAGGGGACATTGTTGACGGCTAACAGGAGGCAAACCTCTTCTTGTAGCAGTCTGCAAACCACATATTGCCCTCTAAGAACTTGCGTGATAGGTGTAACACCACAACCTATCATTCACTGGCATTGTATCCATCGGGGACAGCCGGAAAAACTGACCCAAAATGCCCAAAACTACTGTCCTTGGGCCATTAACAATCCCAACACACAATGCACCTTGACTTAATCAGCCATTATAATCAACAAATAAAAAAAAAAGGCAACGCAACAGTTCACAACAACAATAAGTATCAACTCCCTCAGGCTCCTTACCTGTATATTTATTTTTAAAAAAACTTCACACAGCGCGAACAAATCAACAAATGGTTGACTGACGCTTCGCTGTCAAAAATTACAAACATATGCTTTTTAAGGAGAGTCAGGCGACGTTCTTTTTTTCATAACTAGTTTCGATTGACTAAGGCCCCTTTTATTGACTGACTCTCTGTATTTTCTTACAATCGTCTGTATAAAAATTATGGGAATTGATAAAAAAAACATATTTATTTAAAGTTATTTAGACTCCTTTAAAGTTTTCCATTTTTTGTAATACAACATTTTGTAGACTCAAGAAAAATATTGTATCCAACTCACGCTACAAATATTAATTCAAAAAGCTTTAAGAAGGGTATTCACTATGCGGAATAATGTGCGGAATCAAATGACTCGGCCATATAAAATATATGCCTAAATCTTTTGTGAGTAAAATATTAAACAAAAATTAAATTATATATAATTTATTATAATTAATTACATATATTTTATATGGGACGAGAGGCCATTTGATGAGTTGGAAAAAATAGTGAATAATCCCTATTAAGCAAAATGATAATTTAAGTTTAGAGTAGAGGAAAGTTACACGGTTCAAGATTAAGAGAAGAAGGTGGTTGGGATCGAATTTTAGGTTTTGCATTCGGCTCAGTGAGAGTTCGCATAATCGTTTTGAAAACAAATCTGGCCTTTTTTATTCACCACCTCGCCAAATAAAGCTTTTAGAAACACTTTTTTCGCAGATTACTATTTCCCATCTGTTTATGAAAAAATTAAAAAACACTTTATTTCTTTAGTATTTATTTATATTTAGCAAAATCATTTTTAACGTTCTAATATTACTAATAAAATTTAACCAAAAATAATTTTGTTATTTATTGCTTTCTTCATGTTTAATACATTTAATAGATATTGCCTTGAAATAAAGCTAAATACTAAAATAAATTCAACAGTAGAGAATTCAACCAAAAAGTTGTGAAATTGCCCCAAAATACGATTACTTTCTAAGATTGCACATTAAATCAGTTTTCGATTTGCTAATTGGCTAATTCAATTATACTTTGATATAAAACTTGTTATGATAATAATGCAAATATGTTCCTTAAATGGTTTTTAAACGATAACAAGGTGATATCATTGTTCCAGGAGACTAAAAATTTTATTATTTAAAGCAAACGCAAAACTAGGAACTTACACTTTAACTATAAGTAAAATGGAGCTTAAAAAATTACAACTTTTATTTTTGATTTATAATAGTAAGTATTAATGAATTTTTTGGTTTTATTTTATTTAATAGACTTCTTGCATTTTCAGAGATTAAGCAAGTTTTTGTTATTTTATGTGATTTTTTGTTAAAATATTTTTTTCGAGAATTGCAAAAGTCTGCCGTGTGCTAAATCAAGAGAACATAGAGGCCAGTCAATATCAGTTTTTATAATAACAAGTGACCAGGAAAAATGCTTTCAGAAAGTCAATTTTGGCTACGAGCTGTGCATGCTGCACTCCTTGTTAAAAGCGACAATCATACTTCGGTAGCACACTTAGTTAATGGCTATTGTTTGATCGCATTTATTTTCAAGGAAGAAAAACTTAAATATTGCACCAAACAGTAAATCTTGGTTAACAAAAACAAATTAAATTAAATTTTTTAATGCAATAAAACTTTCAGTTTAGTTTCTTAAACTTTTTATTTAATACGAATGAATTCCAAAAATTCTTTACGGTGTCCACTGCTTAGATAATAAAAGTAAATTAAAATAAAAGTATTTAATTTGATTATTAAATACGAAGAACGAGATGGAGATTATATTTTTTTAAAAAGGCTCAATATTGATTAAATCAGTTTTATGATCATTTTGGGAAACGAGCTTTTCCATTTTCTCTCTATTTACGTTTGTTTTCTTTAAACGTCTATTCTTCCATAGAAAAACTTTAAATTTCAAGATACGAGTATATCTCTAGATGTCAGGTAAAAAATATCGAATTTTTAGTACGGTCCGATAAGCTTTCCAAATATAAGGGTGGCCTATATTGATTCTAGCAAACAAAGCTAGTAAATTACTGTTTTTAAGCAAAATTTTACTGTTGTAAATTTTGAATTGATGTAGAAAAAAACTGAAAATGAATCTTAACAAAAGGAAAGACCATAAGTGAAACTTCTAATATAAGAGCCTCACCTTAGGTGATAACTATAATTAACACGTTAATTATTATTTAGATTGCATACCAATTTTAATATTATTTTTCAATTTTATTAGGTATAATAGCTGTAAAAAGTCATGAAAAATGGATGAATCTTCCTGTTGAAAATAATATTGAAGCTCTCGGATACTATGCATTACCATCGGAAAGAGATGAGATAGATAACAATTTAGAAGAACGTATTGAATTCGATTTGTATGCAAGGTATACTAAAATAAAATTTTTGTTTAGTTATTGAATTCCTAACAAAATTTATTTTTAGGTCAAATTCATATAAAATAAGAAAGTTTCGTTTGAAAGAACTTCAAACATCTATAGGACTTGGCAGTATTAAGGATCAAATACATCAAAATTTGGAAACAAAAGTTTTAGTTCACGGATGGGAATCTAGTTCAGAAAGTCCTTCAGTAACTATGATTAGAGATAAATATATTCAGACAGATTTATATAATATAATAGGTAACAATGAAATTAAAATTAGTAATTAAAAAACTTAATTAAACAACAATTTCCAAATTTGCAGCTGTAAATTGGTCAGCACTTGCTATGAATTCTCTTTATCCAGTTCCAGCGGAACAAACTAAATTAGTAGGGGAGACTACAGCGAAAATGTTAAATTTATTAATTCAAGAAGGATCTATAAATCCTCAACACTTGCATCTAATAGGACATAGTCTTGGTGCTCATGTAGTAGGATTCGCTGGGGCAAATATTCAAAATGGTGGAATCCAAAGAATTACAGGACTAGATCCAGCTTCACCTGGTTTCGAATATTTAGTTATCAGTAAAGAGCATCTGAATAAAACCAATGCTAAATTTGTTGATGTAATTCACACTTGTGCGCCGTATGTTGGTTTTTCAGCACCAATCGGTGATGTCGATTTCTATCCAAATGCTGGAGGTCCTGTACAGCCTGGTTGCGAAGGAACACTTACCCAAAAAAGTAAAATATTATTTAAAATTATATAACGTTAATACTATAATTAGTATAAATTAATTAATGTTAGATGAATGCAGCCATCATCGATCTTTTAAATTTTTTGCTGAATCTATAGATTCAGAAAAACCTTTTTATGGATATCCATGTGAATCAAAAGAAGAATTCCGTTCTGGCAAATGTATACCAACAAATACCATAATCATGGGAGATTTGACACCAATGACTGTTAGAGGAATATATTATTTGCATACAAGAGATAGTTCACCCTTTTCCTTAGGAATGGATGGATGATTTAGATGGACATCAAATATTTGAAATTCAATTCAAGTTCCTATGTTAAAACACTTACAATTTTTATCTGTCAATTTGTTATTACTAAATTATTTATGATTATCAGAGAGCGCTTTAATCAATTTTAGTCAAATTTCTTTTATAAACCTTGAGTCTTTTTATTTCTTGAGCTCTGAGCATACTCTTAAGAATTTTATTTACTCTCCTTTTTCTCTGTATAGACTTGTGATTGATGCTTTAAGTACTTGCCGATAAGCAATTTGCTTTAAGTTTTGCATAAATAAATAAGTGGTTATATAGGAGAAAATTTTTATCCAAGAAATTAACCCGTTCGCAGTTCTAGCAATAATTACAGGGGAATCTTGCAACCTTCTTTGGGATGAGCTATTGAGATTTGAATTATAAAACCGTAAACTGCTTAAATGGCAATGCAATAGACTGTAGCTTAAGTTTTTAAAGATTTACAAAAATCTTATCCTGATATAATGCATCAAACTGTACAAAAAAAAATCGTAAACTTGAAAAAAACATAACCATTAGAATAAAAATTTTAATTTCACTCTGATTAGGTGTAGAAAAGACATAAGAAAAATACATAACAATGCGTAGTTTTTCCTGAAATTAATGAGAAGCACAAACTATAGTTAGGCTCGTTATATATACCTGTGAAAATGAACATTTACAGGCCTACTTTATAGGTTTATATAAGATTAACTGCCTCTCAGTTAAGATGACTAATTATAATTAATACAAAAATATAAATTTTTATGTATTTACTAAAATCTTGTTCTTGGCATTCGCAATGAAAGGGGCATCCATAACTTCATAAGATTTCCAACTGTAACTCTCTTGAAATAATATATGCCCAAGATCACCTTTTTTTCTTCTGAGTCAGTGATAAAAAGACTTTGGCTTCATCTCCGCATTTAATAATTCCTTTTATTATTATGTTAATCACTAGTTTCTTTAATTGTATAACTTCTATGAAAACATACATTGGTTAGCAACATCTTGCTAAACAAATGCCAAATTTTTATACTCTTCTCATTAAAAATGAGGAAATCTCTGCCAAAAGTTTTACAGTAAAGTTTAAATAGTTTTCCTAAGCAGAATCTTTTATTCCAGCTTTAGAGGCTTTATTTTCAACTTCTTTGAGCAATGAATTACTGATTCTCTTAATTCATTTAAAGCTCAGCTTAAACATCTTTTCCAGAGGCAAAGAAGCCCACCTCTGCCATTTAAACAATCTCATGAACCTCCTGTAATATTAAAAAACTATAGAGGCTAAGTTGAAATTTTCTAATTTAGTTTAAAAACTTTTGCACGCTTTTTCTAGTTAGATGAAGTTTTAGCTGTTCTTAATTACCAATTACACTATTTTGATTGACTAAAGATGGTGATTTACCTGGAAGTTTGAAGCTTTAAATTTCAAACAATAATGATCAACTTTAACAATTTTTTTCTTAACATAAAGTATGAGGGATCTAGCATTCGTAGCTCGTAGACACTTTTTTAAAATATCATTGTAAAAATATTCGTATATTTAATTGTATTAAAAAATAAAAGATATTTATAAAGAGAAGGTGAAAAGTTAATTATAGAGAAAAGGCCAAGCGTATAAGTGTCAACGATATAATGAAGAATTAAATCAATTTAGAAGCTATGATTACCATATACGAATTTGTTATTTTCCCTTTGGGATGTAAGCCTTTTTCAGGTGTGAGAAACTTAGATATTCTAATAATTAATAAGAAGCTTAAAAATATATATGAAATTTTAAAACAGCTAAATAAGTGGCTTTAATGATTAAATTTTGAATCAGTATTTAGAATTATTCATCTGATTATTGTCTTGAAAATTTCAAGGATCAAGAATTAGAATGCTAAGGTTTTATGAAAAATGCAAGATGGTTTTTGTATTATTGTATATTGCAGTATTGGTTTTTATTATTTCGTATTTCAATCACTTTAAAAATTGTAACAAATATGAGGGAACTTTGACATAAGCTTTATATGAGGAAGTTAAACCTCTTTTCGCCCTCTTAGGTTGAAGAGGATTAAAGGAGGATCACAATTTTGACTCGGGTTCTGCTCTCTGCTGTGGTGTAAGTTGAACAGTATTAATAGTCTTAGCAAGTTGTTCAGATTCATCAAATTCCGCTAATCCTAATCTTTTCATTAGCTGGCTACGATGGTCAGAGTATACCTGTTCATTTATTCTTGTTCGAAACTTATCCTGGTGTTTTTGCTTAGATAATTTGCCTTGGCGATTTTTTCGTTGAAATTTTTTAGTTCTATCCGAGCCAGATGATTGTTTGGCTGGTGGTAGAGATGAATTATTCGTACTTTGATTTGACATGATGCAAATTAAAGTTGGTTCCGGCTATCTAAAACGAAAATCGAAAATTTTGCTTTATTTATTTTTGTGAAAAATTCTTTAGGCGCACTTTGCACTTTTTCTGGGGGTTAAATTTAATTCTATGTCACGTTTGGGTGCATTACGCTGATTCGGATATTTCCCGTAGTTTTTTTTCCTAATGCTCCTAAGATTATTTCAATAACTGTGTTTGAAATTTTGCTAAAAAAAACAAGCGTTTTAGCTCTATTTTCTCATATCACCAAAGAAATACACTACTTGTAAAAAGTGATTATTTTCAAAAAGGTACTATTTTTATCTTTATAAAAACATTATTATTTAAGTCTCATTATAATCCGCAAATTTAGCCCACAGGTATTACTATTAGGCATAACTTTAATAAAGTCTTGGTGAGCTTCAATATTACAATTTAATCTAAATTTGTTCAATATTGTAAAATATTTCCATGGAATATATATCCACATTAGGTTTGGTCATTGAAAATTGTTGAATAAAAAGTTTGAATTTGGACTCAACGAAAACAATTTTGTTTTGAGCTGCATAAAATAAACCTAAAATTAATGTTATTAGGGTCATTAAAAATTTAACCATTTTTGAGCGATATTTAAATTGATCACCTAATTTCATCGTAAGACTTCAGAGGGCGAAATTCTTTTATAATCCCATCAAATTGAAATGGATCAACAAAGTTACATTTAAGACGCGAAACGCCGGTGTACTTACGCCCTGAATCGCAGCGATATTTAAACAATTGCGTCAAGTAGAAATTTTTCTGCCTCTTGTTTGACATCGTATCAATACATATTTATCGAATTTTATAGTGTTGTTTTATCGTACACCACTTGCTAAGCTCGAAGTAGCACTCGTAGATTGAACATATTTAAGAACTACTAGAAAGTATGGTAGAAACCTCATTTTTTAGGCAAAAGAGTAAAAAATTATCAAAAAAGTAATGTGGTCTTGTTATAAAGACTTCTAAGTAATTACAAATAATTGTTTATAATTTGGGTTACAAACTTCGTTACCGCAACTCCTGCTTTCGTTTTCGCTAGGCTTAATCTAATGATATGAAAACTTGACAAATTTAATATTTTTAAAAGTATTTGCAAAATACAATTGAAAAAATTCTCTACGAATGAAAAATTAATCAAAGGTTAACTCACCAGCTAAGCAAGTTAGTGTACATTATATCTGTGCTAATCAAGATAAATTGGTGTTTTCTATTTCTAACAAGAACTAGAATTTAGCAACCTAATTCTTTGTTAATATTAAATAAATGTATAACATTCTTTCGTTTTTAACATTAAAAAAAAAAACAAAAGTGTCATCCACTGAGTTTAATTTCTTTTAAGGGCTTCGTGTCTTTCAATTACAATTTGATTGGCCTTAACACTAATTTTGGTATCAGTTTCTACTTTTTAACTAAAATACTTAATAGGAAATAGTTAAAATTATCAGAAAAACTGAAGTCCCTTCTACTTATAAACCTTGACAAGTCGATAAGACCATTTGATATAATTGTTTCAAGAACCTAGACTTTTACTATTTAAGGCTGCTAAGAAAGTTTAATTCTTTGCATTACACTCTCCTCGAAAACAAAAACAATGCAAATCAAACTGTTATTAATTTTATTGTTAAATTATTTGGGTAAGAAGTTTGAATCTCTGCTGTTTTTAGACTTAAATCTTTCTATTCTGTTTGTATCTACATTTGTTCTAGTGTTTGTTTAACAGGTATCAAAGCTGATGACGAATATTCTGATAACAACTATGGCAAAACCTGGATATATTTTCCAAGCAGTGACAATGCTGCAACAATTGCTTATTTTACAGTTTCAATCCCAGGAAAACAAATAACTGAAATGGATTTAGCTAATCAAATTGAATTTGATTTATACACAAGGTATACAAAATTTCCAGATGTTTTTTTGTTTGTTTCTTTTTTTTAAATACGTAGAAAAAAATTTTCAGATCCAATTCATATAAGGTTAGAAAATTTCGTCTAAATTATCTGCAAAAACCTGAAGGACTTAAAATTGTTAAAGAACAAATTTTAGCAAACTTGGATACTAAAATTTTAGTCCATGGATGGATGTCAAATCAGGAAAGTTTTGCAGTTACTATGATTAGAGATAAATATATTGAGACAGATTTATATAACATAATAAGTAAAAATAAAAGTCAAATAAAAGATTTAAAACCAATTAAATATAAAATTTGAATTTACAGCTGTAAATTGGTCATCACTTGCTATGAATTCCGTTTATCCAGTTCCAGCGGAACAAACTAAATTAGTAGGGGAGACTACAGCAAAAATGTTAAACTTATTAATTCAAGAAGGATCTATAAATCCTCAACACTTGCATCTAATAGGACATAGTCTTGGTGCTCATGTAGTAGGATTCGCTGGAGCAAATATTCAAAACGGTGGAATCCAAAGAATTACAGGGCTAGATCCAGCTTCACCTGGTTTCGAATATTTAGTTATGAGTAAAGAGCATCTGAATAAAACCAATGCTGAATTTGTTGATGTTATTCATACTTGTGCTCCTTATGTCGGATTTATAGCACCTATCGGTGATGTCGATTTCTATCCCAATTATGGTGGACCTGTACAACCAGGATGTGATGGAATTGTTATTCAAAAAAGTTATATTTTATTTTTTTATGTTGTTCAATAGAATTTTTTTATTTTTGACCTTAGATTTTTGTAGCCATACCAGATCTTTTATGTATTTTGCGGAATCTATTGGTTCAACAAATCAATTTTATGGTTACCCTTGCGAATCAATGGAACAATTTCGTTCTGGAAAATGTATTTCAAAAAATGTTGTCATCATGGGAGATATGGTACCAAGAACTGCTAAAGGAATATACTATTTACGTACAAGAGCCGATTCACCATTTTCATTAGGATTAGATGGAGCTTTATGAGTTTGCTTTTAAGGAAATCCAAATCAAATTTTACATAAAAAATTAATGAATTAAAAATTGAATCTAAATTTGACTAGCTAAGAATTTCGACCATGAGTGTTTTAAGAATTTAATACTAAATTAAATTTAATTTAGGATGCAAGAAATTTATATATTCTTTTCAAATTTAACGTAAAGAAAATTTTTTCTATTTATTATGCGAATAAGCATTAACCTTTAATTTCATTGCCTTCTGCAATTTCCAAAAAAAAGAAAAATCAAGGAATCAAAAATATGGTAAAAATTTTCACTTGTACGTAGGCAGTCCAACCTACTTAAGCTGGAAAAAATTGTTTAAAAATAAAAGGAAGCTAATTAAAATATTAGAAAGTAATTTTTTTAAAGGCAACCAATTTATTTTCGAGCACCTAAAATAACACATCTTCCTTTATACATATAAGTTAACAAACTTAAAATAAACCACTTTTCCTCAATAATATTCAATTGTACCCTAAAAAATTCCCTCCTTGACTATTAAAAAAAACTTCTTAAGTAAGGACTACGCACCCTCTAAATCGCTACTATTGAATGTGTTTACTCAGCAACCAAGTTGGATAATTTGGTGAGAGAGATAAGAGTAAAGGTGCAAACACAATGCACGCAGAAGCGGTGCGGAACGCGGTTTCATTTAGAATTCTGCTTTATAGAGATTGTTCACTATAAATTTCTAAATCGTCAAATAGCTCTCTCATCCCATGTAAGGTATATGGAAAGTGGCCATTTGAGAGTAAAAATTTAAACATTTAAAATGGAAAAAATAGTGAATAGTTCCTATTACTGTCACAGCTGAATTTCTATATTTCTAGTATCATTTAAATTTAAAGTTTTAAGCATTCTTCAAATTGAAATCCTTTTATTTTCACAAATATTATTGGTTAAACTAATATTAGGTGTACTTTTTTCATTTATTGTTAATGAATTAAACTGCCCAAATTTTTATTTCCTTTGGATATATTTTCATGTACTATATCTTTATCAATATTATCATTTAATAATTATATGCATATGGACGGTTACTAACTTAATCAATTAGTAAAAATATAAAATAAATTTGATATCCATTAAACCTGAAAAAAAAAAAAAAAAATTGCAGTACAAATCCACACGTACCTATTTACGTATAATAGTACGTTTCCACCGCACGAATTTACCAACGAATTTACTGACGCAAATTATCAAACGTCAAAAGTGTTAAAGTGTATTATTCATGTTAGAGTAAGAGCCCAGGCCCGCCAGACGTTACTTATTTTCTGAGTAAAAAAATTTATCGTACAGGGTAGTGTTAGTGTATACTCTGAAGGTATGCATACTTGCTACCTTTGGCGGTGGGCCAATTTACAGGTACCAGGTGCTAAAGTTACATAAAAACGTCGCTCACTTTACTTACAGTCTGAGTCTTGATTTTTTTACATGATATTTTGGAAACCATTTCAACACTATTTGCAAGCAGCCAGACACATTGTAGGGGCCAAATTTCCCCCAGACACATTTAAAGTTTGCTAAAAAACAACCTAAGTTTACTTACAGTCTGAGTCTTGATTTTTTTACATGATATTTGGGAAACCATTTCAACACTATTTGCAAGCAGCCAGACACATTGTAGGGGCCAAATTTCCCCTAGTCACATTTAAAATCTCCCTGTGAGTAGGAGCGCGCACATAATGTTTTGACGGTTTTATATCAGAGGCCCATTATAAATTAATGTTTTATTATATATTTATGTTTAAATAAATTAAATTAATGATTTATTAAATATTTTAATTCTGTAAAAAATATTTATTCAAATTTTTTTACAGGATATATAGAGAGATATGTAGAGAAAACATGTATATGTGTATACAAAACATTTATATATAAAAAATATGTATGTATTTATAATTTTAGCACATTTTAGAATATATTAGATACAAAAATCGAATAAATTTAATTAAATTATTCAATTAAATCCCTTTTAAGCGGTTTATTTTATTTTAAAAATGTGCACGGTTGTGCTTAATTATTTTTAGGCGATGACGAGTATACTCGACGAAAACGCTGTAAATCAATTTGCTGTAAAATTGAGTTAAAATACTGAAATCTGTAAAAGTTTTTTGTTGTTTTATTAAAATATAATAAATTTATTTATAAGTCTGGCGGCCCTGGGCTTTTAAGCCTTGTACAGACCAATGCGTTTTTCATTCGCACGCCGGACAAGATTGTAAAACGGGTGATGTATTTGCTCTAGCTATAGCTAGAACAAAATTGTTTTGCTTTTGTTTTTTGTCAGTAAAAGGACACTTTATGGCCTTCAAAATTTTTCTTTTACTTTAAATTTTTGTTGTGCTTATTCTAAAAGGGATAAGAAATGATTTTATTACTTTTAGAGAAGCATTTTGTGGCCTTCAAAACTTTTGGTGTACCTCTAAAAGTAATAAAATCATTATTTCCTATCCCTTTTAATATAAATACAACAAAAATTTCCATTAGAACTAAAATTTAAAATACAACAAAAATTTTGAAGGCCATAAAGTGTCCTTTTACTGACAAAAACAAAAACAAAACAATTTTGTTCTAGCTATATAGCTAGAGCGAATACATCACCCGTTTTACAATCTTGTCCGGCGTGCGAATGAAAAACGCATTGGTCTGTACAAGGCTTTACTCTATTAGTATTACTTGCACTCATCCTTTCTATCCTTTAATACAGCCGGTATCATAAAATATACAGGTATACTTTATTACTTCTAACAATAAGAAAGGAAACATATGCACACAACGTCGCCTTTGCTAATAACATTTGGTCTCCAGATGGGCAATAACAAAAAATAGTCTAAGAATATTTTGGACTTTATCCTTACCTTTATCTGTATATTTTCTTAGGTCTTCAAATTGTTAAAATCTCGCTATGAGTAGGAGTTTGAAATCATTATTCACACGCTCAAGTGTTAGAGATATTTATATTTATATAAGTCGATAGATTTCGTTCAGTGCAGCTTTTTTTTCTAGAGCGTGGTCAAGTGAAATAAATATATTTGCAGTGTTTTAAAGAATATCATGGCAAAGTTATTAAACTGTGTTTTTTGTAATAATTCTGATGTGAATTTAACATTATTTACAGAAGAGACATTGCGAAAGTGTCGAAAAGTTTTAAAATAAAGAAAAGAACATAACCTTAAATTTAAGAATGTTGTTTTGCCGGTTGATTTGTTTGAAAGTGGCTATTATAGACAGTGTTACAAGTCATTTACAGGATTAATGAAAAAATATTATTTGCCAAAATCAACACGTACAGAAAAGACCACTCCACAGGTAAAATCGTCAAATATTACAGTGGATCAATCAACAGCGTGTTCATCAAGATCTGAGTTTGATACACAGTGTACTGAGCCACAATTATTCGTTTCACAACCTCTAAGTCCAGCAGCTTCTGTTATACCGGGCTCCGAAGCAATACCTGAGTCAAACATTGTATCTGAATTAATTGAACCGCACAAAATTTGAATAAATATTTTTTACAGAATTAAAATATTTAATAAATCATTAATTTAATTTATTTTAACATAAATATATAATAAAACATTAATTTATAATGGGCCTCTGATATAAAACCGTCAAAACATTATGTGCGCGCTCCTACTCACAGGGAGATTTTAAATGTGACTGGGGGAAATTTGGCCCCTACAATGTGTCTGGCTGCTTGCAAATAGTGTTGAAATGGTTTCCCAAATATCATGTAAAAAAATCAAGACTCAGACTGTAAGTAAACTTAGGTTGTTTTTTAGCAAACTTTAAATGTGTCTGGGAGAAATTTGGCCCCTACAATGTGTCTGGCTGCTTGCAAATAGTGTTGAAATGGTTTCCAAAATATCATGTAAAAATATCAAGACTCAGACTGTAAGTAAAGTGAGCGACGTTTTTATGTACCTTTAGCACCTGGTACCTGTAAATTGGCCCACCGCCAAAGGTAGCAAGTATGCATACCTTCAGAGTATACACTAACACTACTCTGTACGATAAATTTTTTTACTCAGAAAATAAGTAACGTCTGGCGGGCCTGGGCTCTTGGACTAGTGTGGAGTATTAAGGAATTATTTTGTATTTATTGAATTTAAATTTAATTTAAATACAAAATTTATTTAATTTAAGTACAAAAATTTCGCAAAATGACATTTGTTTAGCTCTGTTCTTTTAGGCAGATGGAAATTTTTCTGAATACTGCTATATGATCATGTAAATTTTTATTTAGCAACGAAATTTGTGTGGTAATGTACAGCAATGCACTTAGAATTTTTCATACAAATTTACTGTTTGCTAGTAAATTCGTCAGTAATTCTGCAATGGAAACGCACTATAAGCCCACACATTTAGAAGTGATAGTCTGCCATCTAGAAGTGAGCAATGCCATCTAATTTATGATTTTTGCAGCTTGAAAAACTAACAAAAAATTTTTTTAGAGTGTATAAACATAATAAGTGAAATTAAGAACATAACCAAATTTTTCCTGACTTAATAGCAAACTGTCAAACTTTTCTGCTTGTTGATAATTTTTTAAAATTTCAATTTCAATTAAAAGTGTAAAATAAAGCGCAATTTAAAGGTTAGATTCATGATATTTCTAATAATACTTATTCTTTTACACTTCGCCATATTATTTGTCTTGATTTACCACACAACCGGAATAGAAATATTTAGCCAATAAAAAAGTAAATTTTACGAATTAATGAAATATTTAGTGGCTAATTCACTTTTATGAATTTGCCTTTTTAAGTTTTTACCTAAATTATAACTGGTAAATGCTTTCTACTTATTTAACTCTTTGGCAATATTGCTATTGTTTGTAGATGATCAGTTTTTTTTGTTTTTTTGTTTTTATAAAAATCTTCTATATTAACACATTCCATATCCATGTTTCTATATTTTATTATTTTCTAATAGTTTATTTTTTTATTACAAATATTTTTTTAGAAATAAAATTAAAAATACCTGCATTTGGATTTCCTTACTTTTGAGCTAGAAATATAAGCGGTATTTAAGCTTATGCCATATTTTCACAATAAATTTAGTCAGAGGCAAATATTTAATTACGATGCATAAAATATTTAAAGTGCACTATTGAATTTGATCACAAACAAAATTTACATAAGTTACAGGCGGCATTTTATTCAAATTTAAATCAATGTTATTACTCTTGCTATTGTAAAATATTTTTTTACAAAATGACAATATTAAATAGTATGAACAATTTTTAAAACAAAAACGATCATAAATCCTTTGTGGAATGAAAACTCTTCGAAAACACTCCCGACATTTTATAAATTTTGCAATCGAAATGGCTGACTTTCTGGCAAAAAAACAAAAGCTTTACATGTATTGCAAATGTGTTTACATTAATGCAATTAATACATAGCCATATATAATAATGTAAATTTTTTATTTTATAATCACTTTTTTGAGTTTTTTATACGGTTCGAACTTTATTAACTTTTATTTTTCTAAACTGTTAGTTTATATTATATTTTGTCTTTTTGACTTTTAATACTTTAATACGGAAGCAAAGTTGAGGCATCAAAAGTATAAGATTTATAATCTAATGTCACTGGGATTTTTTAATAATTAAAGAATATAAAATTCAGTATAGTTCTTTTGAAATTACTCTAAATAGTTCTTCTTTCACCCAAAATTTCTGTATTGTCAAGAATATGCCTGCCGAATTTGAGATCAAAAGTGGCAAATCATTGCTAAGTATTCTGAAATTCTTTAGGAAGGAAGAGGTCAAATAATTTTGCTCATAAAATTCGATAGTCAATAGGGGTCCATACCTATAATATAACAAGTTGTCAAGATATTTATGATATGTAGATGTAGGGCTAATTCTAACTAACTTATTGTTCATGAACTAAAACCAAAATTTTTAACTAAACAAGTAAAGCTTATGACAGTTAAGCCTAAATAAAAATATATTTTTCGTATATTTTGATAGATATCAACACAAAAAAATTAAAACTCCATTTTGTGAGCACTAAATCTACAATTTGAAATTTTTTAAGTATACTTGACTATCTGGACATTTTGAAAAAAACTTAACTTTGTTTGTACTTGGTTTGGCCCATCGAGTTTTTAAACTTCAAGGTAAGCAAATTCTCAAATTTGTTTCATCAATTTTTCAAAATGAATGTATTTTAACTAAAATAACTAAAATCTAAAATGTTGTAAAATAGAAATATAAATTAAAATATACCTTTATGACGTAATTCCCTAAAAGGAAGAAAATAAAAATTATACTTTTAATTAAACAAAAATATCTTGTGAGACGATTAGATATGCTTAAAAATACGAGCATAGCGTATTAGCATATAAGCTAAAGTATAGGATTAGACAATTTTATTTGATGGAATTTATTACTATATTGTTTATGAGAAGTCTAAAAAGTTAAAACTGCAAAACTTATATGGAATATAAGTAATATAAGTACTTAAAGTCGAAAATTAATTTATTACATCTGTTCTAATAATTATTTCATTAGTTCTTGTATTTCCATTCATGATAATATCCTCAATACGAGGTTGAACTTCATATGCGAGAAATCCGTCGACATCATCAAGCTCTTTTGCTGTAAACTTAGCAACGAAAACCGCTCTTCCTGCATATGGTGGAGTATACTTAAAAGTAGATGCTGTTGTTCCCCCTACAGGAACTTTTGCAATCTTAAAGAAAAATATATTTTGATATTCTATAAATGTTTATAAATAAATTTTTCAAATATTACCTTAAAAAGTAATGGCTTATCAATACCAGGACCTTCAATCTGAAATAATCCTTTATGTAAGGGAATTGGTAAAGGGTTTGTCAATCGTACAATAACATCAACTGGACGCTGTGATATTATTTCACCTTGAAATATTATTTTTATATCTGGTTTCCGCACTCTAAAATCATCTTCTGCATAATATTCAAAATCAGTTTCTTTAATTTTTGCTAAGCAAGATATATTAAATGCTCCCTAAAACAAAAACTAATATTAGGAAACTATTTTAATTACATTTTAATATTAACCTGATCAAGAAGTTTCGAAAAGTAATCATCAAATGTAACTTCCATTCTGATGTATTCTTCACTTTCTGGATTAAGTTGAACATCAAATTCAATTGATTTCACATTTGTTCGATTGGTACCCGTGTAGAGTATGACATCCACATTTAATTTACCCTCAACAGAATGAGTATTTTTTATTGACTTATTCTTGGCTAACAAAACAACTTGGAATGTTTCTCCAATTTTAATATCATCTTTAAGCTCAAAATCAAAATAAACTTCATTAAAACGTTCATTTAAATAATATCTACTAAATGCACTCCTTGCTTGGCGTAATGCCTTTAACATTGTTGTCCGTTCTTCTTCACTCTTCTCTTCGAATTTATAGCTTTCAGTAATATCTTCTCTTGTCCATTTTCCGACAGATTTTGTACTAATTAAATGACCAATACCATGATCATCTTTTCTTAATAACTTCATTGGTTGATTTGGTCCAAAATAATGCCAAAATACTTTATCAGCATTAACTTCAGAATATAGAAAATCTGAATCATATGGCCGAGAGATTTCACCAAGTTTAACAGCTAATACAGATGCAGGACCAACACGGAACATTCCATCGGATATTTCTTGTGGTGTTGAATCTATTGCTTGCCAGCCATCATAACTTCCGTGTCGACCTATTCCAAGATCTGGTCTTTCCATCCAAACTTCATTCCATACATGATAATTCCAAATTGAATCAGAATTCATTTCTTCCATAACTTTACCATTATCATCAACAAAATAGTCTACCGTCAAAGATCCTTGAGTATCATGTGCAGATGAGTAATTTGTCACTATCCGAGAAGGAATTCCTAATGCTCTGGCAACTAAATTTTTTTTAAATTAAATTTAATACTGTTTTGTAGTTGATAGAAAGAAAAAAAGAAAGAAAAGTAAATAAAAATTAAATGCTTATATTGCTTAAATAATTTAAGCTCTGACTTTAAGATAAGTGCAAATCTGTTGTTTCACTTAAAATAAGATTAGAAATGTCAATTTTAAAATAAAAAAAAATCCTACCATGTTTTAATTACTTTAAACAACCAGTTAAATAACCTGCACAAAATTTAATTGGTTCTTTTTTTCGAATCCAAGCTATTTAATAATAATGACTTGACACTAATTCAATTATTAAATTTCTAGTATATTTATCTAAAAGTCAAATGAAAAAGAAAATTTTAGACTCTTAATATTTACCTGTAGTTACTACTCCAGAAAATACCCAACATTGTCCAAATTTTACTGGTTTCTGTTTTTTATAAAATTTTTGAAGTATTTCAACAGAACCAACCCATTTAGTTGGTGCTATTCCACCAGAAAAATCTTCAGTCCAATTACCTTTAAATTCGGTTTAATTTAAATTCCATTTGAAGTTAAAATTAATTAAAAATATTAACGGTTTTACCTAATATTGCACCATTATCGTCTGGTGAATTAATAGCAGCTGATAAAGCTCTTGTTGTACGGACTGGATCAGATCGATATGGTGATGTAACTTTTCCATATTTTGCTATTAACAATAATGAACAATCTAAAACATCTTTTTCAAATTGTCCTAATTTCCATACTGATGGTCTTAGCCTATTATATGATCCCCTCCATATTAGTGTAGTATCTGTAAGAATATATTCTACACGTTTTGTTTCATCTAAAATATAAATGATTAATGATTCATGTAGAAATTTTAAACAGTATTTAAAAATAAACAACATGCCTGGAAGATAAACTTGATCATCACGACACCATGGATTAAATAAAATATATATTGGTAATGGATGTGTATAACTTCTTCCTGATCCATTTAAAAGTTTAGTATCAATTTCTAATTTCCATTTAGTTACTGGACATTTAACTGAAGCTTTAATTAAAACTACAATTATATCATTTTCAATTGTATCCACTATTGCGTTCCATTCTAAGGCTTCAGTTAGGCTACGTGCTTTTTCTTTTAATGCTATAGCAACTAAAGTACCATGACCATGACTAGGTTTTTCCTCATCAAAAACACTAAATATAAAACTTAAAGCATCTTTTTTTCTATCGAATGGACGATTAAAACTTATTTTTAGTTTAAATTTTTGACCTCTTCTAATGACCAAATATGTATTAGCTGCATCAAAACGGTTTGTGTGATGTTCATTAGCATTTTCATTGTGACAAAGATCAACAGTTTGTATCTCTAATATATCATTACTAGCAATATCTATGAATAGAATTATTATTAGTTAATTAGTCAATATAGTTTTCTATTTCTATTATTGGTTTATTAATTAACTCACAAAGAAATATTATTATCTAGAAAAGAGTTTGCTTTAAAACGATATTCAATAATTCAGAAATAAACATTATTTCTCATTTTTTTAAAAAAGTAACTTCTTAGATTGTAAACTAATATTTATTAATTTACTATATATATTTTCGATTAAAATTTGTAATAAAATTAAAAATTTCTAAAAACAGAAAACTCCTATCCGTATATGATGAACAAGAATAAAATATCAAATGTTAAACACCCACCCGAGTACATTACATAGATTTTAATGTAAAATTAAAACAAAGTTTACAATATGGATAGTGCAATAAAAGAATGTCATGAAGAAACTTCAAAATCAAGAATATTATTAAATAATGTTCCAAAAAATTTGTTGAAAACAGAAATACATACAATAGTTAAACCTGATATAGAAATACAAATGAAAAATACTGAGAGTGATATAGAAGATGGTGAAATTAAAACAGATGAAGACGACGACGATGATGATGACGATATTCCATTAATAATTTTAAAAAAAAAATGGGATAGGAATTCATTAAAATCCGAATCATTAAAAAGTGATGATATTTGCACACAATCGAACAAATTAGAAATAAATCATAAAACATCAAATGGAGTTAAAAAGAAAGAAAAAACTGATGGTGATTTTATTTTATGAATTTTTATAAATTTTTAATATATTTTTATATTTAGATGATGGGGAAGAAAATATTCAACCTGAACCAAAAAGAGAAAAATCCGATAACAGTACAAACATTTTATTTGATGACGAAATTTATATAAAAACTCCAATGGTAATTATGTATTAATTTTTAAAAATATTAAAATTCTAATTTTTAAAATCTATATTTAATATTTTGTGATATTAATAACAGACTTTTAGAGTTCATAAGAAAGGGTTGAGGTTTTTCAAGTTTTATTGATCTCTAGAAAAAGTCAGTAAAACCGTATTTTTTTATTTGAAAATCTAAATATAATAAAATTATAAATTTAGAAGAAATTTTTCAATAACTTTTATGTCTCAACATAAATAAATTAAATTTTTTGCCCTAAAGTAATTTTAGCACACTAATTTTTGTTAGCACAAAATAATTTTTATATTATTTCACTTTTTTTTTAATCAAAGTTTCAAAGAAGCAGTGGTAAGACATAAGAAGTAAAAACGAACCACCATAAATTTTCTCAGATCATTCTTTAGTGAACAAAAATTTATGTTAATCATTTCATGAGCATCTCAACGATTAAGACGTTAAGCATTATATAACTATAGGTTTGAGATGGATGAACTTTGCTCGCAATATGATATCCGATACGATAAAAATGTACATTAGGATATTGTAAACAAATATGATATTTTGTATTGTGTTTGCATTTTGACTGTGTAAAGCCATGCAAATAAGACTTGAATCATATGAGAAAATTTAAATTATCAGCATTATTTTTTCAGTAGAGTTCTATTACAATTACTAATTCTTCTTTATTTTATTAATATACATATAAGTTATACAAGATTAAATACTCATACTTAAATATTTTTTTATAATTAGTCAAAATCTGAACATATGAATGATACAGCATTGGTAGAATCTGATGTAGATGAAATTGAAATGTTGTACGTACGAGGTGCAAGTCCACCAAGATCAGTAATGTTACCACCTGAATTTGCTAATACTCCACAAAAATTTTATGAATCAGATGATTCTCATGGATTATTATATAGTTCTGAATCAAGTGAAGGACGTAGAAAACATAAAAAAACAGGATTTACTGGAAACGCAAATTTTCCTAAATATAAGGACCTTGATGATCCATCTTGTCAATATTCGAATGCAAGCGAAACTAATGTAATGTTTAATATTTTTCTTACAAGGTTGTATTTAATAAATAAAAAATTTTATTTTTCATTAGGAAGAACATATTAATTTACAAGAAAGTAGAAAACAAGTTAAAATGATATTATGTAAATTCTACCAAATGGGAAATTGCAGAAAGGAAGATAAATGCTTTTTTATGCATTCAGATTTTCCATGTAAATATTATTATTTAGGAATGGATTGTGTATTAGAGACATCATGTAAATTTTCTCATGGTAGACCATTAAATGGTCGATTGAGGAATATTTTAATAAAGCATATTACGACTGCACCAAAAGAAATTTTAGGAGATTTTGATCCATTAAGTCGGGAAGATGCAATTGAAATGTTAAATAAAAAACATATATTGCTATGTAAAGAATATGGCATAGAGGACATATCAGAAAACATTTCAGATGGTGGAATTATATCTTCTGATACTAAGTCAGAAAAGAAAAGAAAATTTTCAAATAATTGTGATGCTTGGAATAATAAAGAATTAAATAAAAGGGATAATAATAATTGGGGGTCAAATAAACCCATATCAAATCAATGGCCAGCAGCTAAAAATGATACATTTAAAAACAATAATGCTTTTGATGATGATTGGGAAAAACCAAATAAACAAAATTCTAATGCTCAATTTAAAACTAAAATAAATACAGATGATGACTGGGAAGAATCAACTAGTAATCAAAATAATTTTAATAAATCTTCTAATTTTTCTAAAAATAAAAAAAATAATTTCGGTAAAGATAACTGGAACCAATCAACAAACTTTCGAAATAGCCGACAATCAAATGATTCATTTAAAAATGATGGAAATCAATCTTTTAAATCCCGTAACAATTACAAACCGAATAATATTTTAAAAGATAACAATACAAATGATGATGATACTTGGAAAGAAACAGTTAATCCTTATGGTGAAAATAAATCTGGTAATCCTTTTAAAACTATAAGCACAAATCTAAATAATGATAACGAGAATAATTGGGATGATGAACAAATAGATAATAATAAAATTAATAAATCAAGTGACTGTAATAAAAGAAATAATAACTGCCCCGATGAGTGGGATGACGTAATTTCTATAGAATCTCATAATAAAAAATTTATTAAAGAAAATGCTATTTCTGTTAAAGATAACTGGAATGATATACCTAATACGAAAAACTTATCATCTGAAATGCATAATGATCAAAACAATGATGACGATGAAGATTGGTCAATCCCTCCTAAGACAAATAATGCCAAATGGCCAACAGTTTCAGGTGGACAGTCAAATAATGAAGATGATGACTGGGAAAATTCTTCAGAAAAGACTACTACATCATCGCAAAATGTTTCAAACAGTACAAATGATAATAATGATTGGAATCAATCCGAACCGTTTAATAAAAAGCAGAAAAATAACAAATGGCAGTCGAGTAATAGAGGAAGAGGAAGAGGTAGAGGTAATCAAAATTGGAACAGTTCAAATAATAATTGGAAGAGTAATAAAACAAACAATAATAATTGGGATAATCAGTCTAAGCAAAATGATCAAGAGTGGGGTTGTGGCTCTAATAACAATAAAAATAGTAATGACGAAGAAGATTGGTCAATCCTTCCTAAAACAAATAATGCCAAATGGCCAACAGTTTCATGTGGACAGTCAAATAACGAAGATGATGACTGGGAAAATTCTTCAGAAAAGACTACTACATCATCGCAAAATGTTTCAAACAGTACAAATGATAATAATGATTGGAATCAATCCGAACCGTTTAATAAAAAGCAGAAAAATAACAAATGGCAGTCGAGTAATAGAGGAAGAGGAAGAGGGAGAGGAAGAGGTAATCAAAATTGGAACAGTTCAAATAATAATTGGAAGACCAACAAAACAAACAATAATAGTTGGGATGACCAGCCTAAGCAAAATGATCAAGAGTGGGGTTGTGGCTCTAATAACAATAAAAATAGTAATGAAGAAGATTGGGATATGGATGATACACCTAAAACGAATAGCACGGTTTGTACAAACTCTTCTCAAGTGCATAATGATCAAAATAATGACGAAGAAGAAGATTGGTCAATCCCTCCTAAGACAAATAATGCCAAATGGCCAACAGTTTCAGGTGGACAGTCAAATAATGAAGATGATGACTGGGAAAATTCTTCAGAAAAGACTACTACATCATCGCAAAATGTTTCAAACAGTACAAATGATAATAATGATTGGAATCAATCCGAACCGTTTAATAAAAAGCAGAAAAATAACAAATGGCAGTCGAGTAATAGAGGAAGAGGAAGAGGGAGAGGAAGAGGTAATCAAAATTGGAACAGTTCAAATAATAATTGGAAGACCAACAAAACAAACAACAATAGTTGGGATGATCAGCCTAAGCAAAATGATCAAGAGTGGGGTTGTGGCTCTAATAACAATAAAAATAGTAATGACGAAGATTGGGATATGGATGATACACCTAAAACGAACAGCGCGGTTTGTACAAACTCTTCTCAAGTGCATAATGATCAAAATAATGACGAAGAAGAAGATTGGTCAATCCCTCCTAAGACAAATAATGCCAAATGGCCAACAGTTTCATGTGAACAGTCAAATAACGAAGATGATGACTGGGAAAATTCTTCAGAAAAGACTACTACATCATCGCAAAATGTTTCAAACAGTACAAATGATAATAATGATTGGAATCAATCCGAACCGTTTAATAAAAAGCAGAAAAATAACAAATGGCAGTCGAGTAATAGAGGAAGAGGAAGAGGGAGAGGAAGAGGTAATCAAAATTGGAACAGTTCAAATAATAATTGGAAGACCAACAAAACAAACAACAATAGTTGGGATGATCAGCCTAAGCAAAATGATCAAGAGTGGGGTTGTGGCTCTAATAACAATAAAAATAGTAATGACGAAGATTGGGATATGGATGATACACCTAAAACGAATAGCACGGTTTGTACAAACTCTTCTCAAGTGCATAATGATCAAAATAATGACGAAGAAGAAGATTGGTCAATCCCTCCTAAGACAAATAATGCCAAATGGCCAACAGTTTCATGTGAACAGTCAAATAACGAAGATGATGACTGGGAAAATTCTTCAGAAAAGACTACTACATCATCGCAAAATGTTTCAAACAGTACAAATGATAATAATGATTGGAATCAATCCGAACCGTTTAATAAAAAGCAGAAAAATAACAAATGGCAGTCGAGTAATAGAGGAAGAGGAAGAGGGAGAGGAAGAGGTAATCAAAATTGGAACAGTTCAAATAATAATTGGAAGACCAACAAAACAAACAATAATAGTTGGGATGACCAGCCTAAGCAAAATGATCAAGAGTGGGGTTGTGGCTCTAATAACAATAAAAATAGTAATGACGAAGATTGGGATATGGATGATACACCTAAAACGAATAGCGCGGTTTGTACAAACTCTTCTCAAGTGCATAATGATCAAAATAATGACGAAGAAGAAGACTGGTCAATCCCTCCTAAGACAAATAATGCCAAATGGCCAACAGTTTCACGTGTACAGTCAAATAACGAAGATGATGACTGGGAAAATTCTTCGGAAAAAACTACTACATCATGGCAAAATGCTTCAAACAGTGCAAATGAAGATAATGATTGGAATCAATCCGAACCATTTAATAGAAAGCAGAAAAATAACAAATGGCAGTCGAGTAATAGAGGAAGAGGAAGAGGAAGAGGGAGAGGAAGAGGTAATCAAAATTGGAACCGTTCAAATAATAATTGGAACACCAACAAAACAAACAATAATAGTTGGGATGACCAGCCTAAGCAAAATGATCAGGAGTGGGGTTTTGGCTCTAAGAGCAATAAAAATAGTAATGACCAAGATTGGGATAGGGATAATACGTATAATCATGGAAACAGCGACGATGATTGGGAACAAAGTTCATCATATAATTATAATAAAAGAAATTATAGATGGAACTCAAATTATAATTGTAGTGATGATCCAAATGGGTATCGTCCAAAAAAAGGTACTTACAATCAGGTATATTCATTTATACTCCCAGATAATCAAATGAGTAATGATAACATGGTTCCAAATTATCCAATTTGGTATTATGATCCAAAATGCATTAATCAACCCTGCTTAAATGGTATAGAACAGAATAATAATTTCAATGAATTAAACAAAACAAATCTAAAATCTGCACAAGGGCAAAATATTGTAGACGGTAGTTGTAGTTCCAAGGAAAATCTAGTTATTAGTAATGACGAAGAAGATTGGGACAAAGTGAATGACAAACAAGAAGATAATAGAGATCCAAGACTTTCAAATAAATCGGATGAAATACCAAATAATTTTAATAATATAATGACAAATAATATTATGAAACCAACACAAACAAACACTTCATCATATTCTGGTTTGTCTCAAGATATAGTTAAACATACTTTAACTAAAGAATTGGAGCCACCCAAACCTGCTACTGTTAATATCTATGATGCAATATTATCCATGGATGATGAAGGCCATTTTGAATCAGCTAAAAGTGAACAAGCCCTAATCAATGATATAGGTAACTTTTATAACTTTTTTTTAGATGGTAATTCTATAATAAATTGCTTTAATTTTTAGTTTTAGATGAAATAGACCTTTGGAAGCCATTGATAATTAATGAAGACACAGTACCTGAAATCGATGGATCACTACTAACGAATCCACCTCTAATATATAAGGTTTGATAATAAAAAATTTGTTAAATTATATAAGAATTTAATAGAAAATATTTATTAGGTATATCAAATTGATATTCCAAGACCAGATTATTCTGAAGTAAGAAAAAATAATCCTGTTCCTGAGAATACACTTGATCCACGATTGCGTAAAGTATTTTGCCTTAAGGATTTAATACCTGACCAAACTAGCTCATCTGGTAATACAAATCAAGCATCAAGTAATCTTTGTGGAATGAATGCAAATATGATAAGCATAATTGATCCAATTGTTAATAATACAAATACAATTGGAATGAAACCATTAAATTTTTTTGGTGAACAAAATCCAACAAATATAGAAAAAAGTTCAACACCATATGATCCTAAATTTAATAATTTACATCCTGATACTATAGGTATTAATACATCTAGTATATCATATACACCATATGCAAATATAAGTACTGATAATCAAAATAATTGACATAATTAATATTTTAATAAATGTGATCAAAAACTGCAGATATAGATATAAAAAATTTTGTCAAAGTAGTAATAAGAAAAATTTCAATTTTACTTATATTAAGTTCATTATAATATTAGGGAGAATTTTTTTATGAATTTATAACTAAAAAAATCGAGTCAAATTTAAATATAACTGTTTTCTACAAAATAACCCATTTAACATTTAAATGTATAAATACATTAATAGCATACAACAAATTTGCGCATTAGTATTTGTTTTCATATCATCCTACATACATGAATAAAGTTTAATTATTATTAATAAATAATTTACATAAAATAATTTAATGTATGTTTACTCAAACATTTGCCTTGGATTAAACTTTATCGTACATCAAACAAATAGTTTTAAATTGCTTTTAAAGGTATGCTTTAGTTAATTCGTTGAAAAAAAGAGCTTGTTTTTAAGAATTTTTTCAGGCGATACAAGTAATTCTAGCTTATTTAATTAATTTATATATGATAACACATGAACAATATTTTACCAAATTTTTATTACAAAATATCAATAAGTGAGCTAGTGGCAGTAAATAACTGGAGGCGCCTTGAAAAAAAGGGATTTTGTGGTGCGCATTATAAATCACAACAGAATCATCCAAAACCAAAAGTTCAAAATTTATTTATTAAAATTAAAAGAGAGATTTTTTAAGGTAATGACGAGGGTATTTTGCGTTTTTTTGATTTTTCAATTTTTGGTAGCTTTTGGAGCACAAAATACCGATTTTCAGTTAAAAAATCGTCTTATTTGTTGTTGTAAAATTAATAATTAAAAAAAAAAACTTTCGCCATTACCTGACAAAGTATGTGGAAAAGTAGTGTGCAAAATTTCAATGTAATCGGTCCAGTAGATTTAAAGTTATCATTAACACCGACTTCGAAATTTTGCTCACTCACTCCTTTTGCTCTAGAGTTAAAGTACGCTCAAATGCTCATAACTTCGGTAATTTTACTCTGATCAATTTGAAATTTTGACACAATATTTTTAAGATGTTACACATTAATTTGAAAAATAAAATTAATAAATTAAAAACCGAACTATATCCCCTTAAAGTAAATATATACTAAAAATTTTTGCTTTCTAAATAATTTCAGTAATTTTTAATATAACAAAAATAACAAAATTTTATAAAATATATGTAAATGTTTAATGGGCATCACCTTTAAAAAAAGCCTATTAAGAAAACTTCAATAAAACAAATATTTTTTTTTGTCAAGATTCATCCCTCAAAACTAATCCAACTAATCGTAAATAAAATTAAATATTTGTAAGAAAATATATTAAAAAAATCAAAAAATATATATTATTAGGATATAAATATCTTAAAAAATTACATTAAAATAATTTCTGCAATTGAATTTCTAGTAAAAATTTTAGCATTTCTCCTTAACAAACTTAAATCTACTAAAAAGTTGTTCCGTTTTATTTAGTTTTTTATAATACTTAAACATAAAATCCTCTCTAAATATAAAACACCCAACATATGTATCTTACAAGAGTTAATGCTTAATGATAACTATAAATCTTGGTCAATCTGTAAGGCTGCCTGCAGAGTGCCGGCTTACAGCCAAGCTGACGCCGATTCCGATACCGAAGACTATAAAGTCGTTATGGGTAAATCAATAGGAATATGCTCAAAGTGTTCAGAGCGCAAGCCTACCAAAGATTAGGCTATTGCAATGGGAATCGGTGTCAGTTTGGCTGTAAGCCGGAACCCTGCAGGCAGCCTAAGACGCCTAAAGAATTTTTATAAAATTTAACATGCTTTTTGTTCTGTAGAGGCTTGTGATCGATTTTTGAAGTACTTGTCAATGAGATATTTACTTCAAATTTTGCTTAAATAAACTACTTGTATAACAGTGTAATGTGGTAGGAAAAATTTTCTTAAAAAGTGAAGCCTTTCCCAGTTCTGGGCACGAATACAGTGGAATCTCGCAACTGAATTCTCTCTTAGGTTGGGATGATCTATTGAGATTTAAATTAGGAAATCGTAAATAGCTTTGATAAATATCTAAATTCTATAACAAAAATTTATGTAGAATACTTTATCTACTCCCAATTATAGTCACGAATGCAGTCAAAATTGAGAAATATTTTAGATGAGCTTTCTAATTTTACCATACGTTACCCGCGTCACACTCCTATTTTTTGTGATACAAAATTGAAAATGAATTTTGTGAAAAGTTTTATTTATCCTTCTATTCCCGATATTAAATATTATTTTCCTTCAATTAATTCATTGAATCTATAAAAATGATTATAAATAAAAGCCTACTTTTCCAAAGTTTTTTTAATAATATTTTTGTTCAGAAGTTTAATGCTAATAATAAAAATATATTTATTTTCAACTTTGGAGAAGGGGAAAGGAAGTTAAGAAAGTAAAACTTAAAAGGAGGCATAAGTAAAGCTGCAAATATGCTTTTCGTTATAACAATCCATTTCATATGGTTTGGAATTTAACGTCACGATATCGTCATTTCTAAATACTGTCGGGCGTGTTTGCTACAATGAATGAGCGCCTTATCGAACAGCTTCTGTGTTTTAACTTCACTTATGCTGCAGCCTTTCTTTCCATTTCCGAAAACAAACCGTTAAAATCACTTACCTTTACACATTTTGTTATATATATTTGGTAAGATTTTATAAGAATATGGAATTACCTTAAAATTAAGTAAATTTCAATTAGACAAAAGTAGTCTGAACAGTTTATAGTATTAAAATGTTCAAAAAATTAAAGCCTATAAATAATTATAAATACTCGTAGTTCATTTATCTTATTATTTAAGATATAAATATCTTCTCAAAATTGGTTTAAAGTTTTTAAAAAATTCTTTTTAAAAATAAAGTCGAAATATGTAGACACGATTAATGTAAATTTATTTTCATAAAAAAAAGCCCTTAAAATAATTTTCAAAGCTAGTTTTTAAAATATTCTTTAAACAAAACCACTTCAAAGTCATATACAACACTTTTAATATCATTGCCATAAATTAATTATTAGTAATCTTTATGAAACATAAAATTACAAAAAATTTGTTTACTTTCCAAAGGTGGCCATTGCCGAACTATATGCCGTACATTTGGTTGACGCCTACGCCATGGTACCGAATTCCAATAGCCGTTTAACCAGCCACGAACAGAAGTCATTTGTTTACATAAAAAAATATACAATTACACTAAACTTTGAAATTATAAACTCCTTTGAACAATTTTTATAACCAGCCTTCTTAAAGAACAACTTAAGACTGAAGTTCCACTAACCTAAAGATACTGCATTAGTTCTTAGATAATTAATTTATTATTAATTACGTCAGGTCCACTAGCGAATCACTAAAAAAAAAGAAGCTTCTTTAAGAGAATAACATAAAATCCATACAGGAAATGCTACAAGCAAATCACTTCAAGAAATCAGCAAACACAATAGTTCGCTAAAGTTTGATACAAATATTACCTGTTCTTGTTACTGACATAATCGAATAAGCTAATCCGCGTTGATAGATATTTAAGATGTCATAGATCTCGTCACGAATTTTATTCAAGGTTAATAACAAATTTAAAGTACTTGATCCATTTTTTTAAAAAACTTTTGATTTTTTGATTGGTATTGAAATCTTTGCCAATTTGATTATAATCAAAGAATTTATAAAAATACATATATTTTAAGAAATATTTCATTGAGGATAGAAATGTATTGAAAGACAAAGTTTCGATATTACAAATGACAATTCATACCATACCAATATTTCTTATATCTATAAATTTGTTAAAATTTTACCATAATTTTAAAGCCATTTTTTTTATATTCTGTAATTATTCATTCCTCTCAACTTTTTTAAGGAGCTTAATACGTTTTTATTGGTCATAAACTGTCCTTATTTTTCTGTTATTCAAATTCAATGGTTTTTCCGACATTTCCATTGCTTTTACTTCATTCCCGCATCAATTAATAATAGTTTCTCTTTTAATTAGACTTTTATTATTTCTCTATTTGAATAATAAGAAAGCAAAAATTGATAAAAGATTCAATTCTACTTAACCCAATAGTTTATTCTATTTTTAATATTAAAAGAGACCAACCAAGTTAGTGGAGTTTTTTGGAATTTTTTTCCTTATAAATCATCCAAATTAAACTAAACAGAAATGAATATTTTTCCAAAAACATTTTAATACAACATATTTAATAGAGAATCAATACTAAGGAAAAATATTTTCCACTTTGCTTGAATATTTTATTACAAATCGAAAGTCATAATTTACTTTAAAAAACAGATTTTCCTACAAGATTTCTAAATTTCAGAACTAATTTCACTTAATAGCTTTTAAAATAATCTTATCTGAATTTATATTGAGTACATACTTAGATTCAAGTATTCGGTATAATAAAAATCTTTTTCCATGAACTATTTTTATCTTCAGCTCCAGGCAAAATTATGCCAAATTAAATAAAACACACCCGTTCTAAATGATGTAATATTTTTAAAATTAGCAAATAATAATTTATGTTTTGATTACAACGTACAAAATAATGCAAAAATTTTGCATGCAAATAAAAACGATTTATTTAGCATTAGTAATTTGTATGCTAAACAGAATGAAAGATGAATTCCTACACATTTGTTAGATACTTACATAACTTTGTATAATGCTAAATATCAGTAATTTTATTAAAAAGGCATTAAATTTTATGAATTTAATGTAGGTGTATTTAAAGAAAAAAATGACTAGCGCAACTAAACATGGAATTATTTCAATAATATGAAACTCTTTTTGTTTTCTATTCTTAATCCAATTAATAGATTAATGGAATCCTTGGAATGAGAAGTCAGTAGGCTATATTTTCCACTACAAGTTATTCTATAATTAATTGACTGCCAATCTCCAAATCTTTTAACTGCATATAGGAAACTGTTCATATTATATTTCAGTTTTGTCTGACAAGTTTCTGTAGCCCGGTAAAAAATCCTTTATTGTAAGCTAAAATGGTCAAAAAGCTAATACATAAATAATCCACAAACATTTCTAATCTCAATAGAAAAACCTGTAGTAAGTTTTAGCAAGATTATTTTTATATAGGCGTAATGGCATTACAACCAAATTTCAATGGTATAGATCAAAATTAAATTGCTATATGTACTTTGAAAATACATAAGAAGCCTAATTGTGTCCTCGATAATGATGATTTTATTTTCAGTTATAAAGTCTTTCTCATAATTTAATATTCAACGATCTATTCTAATAAGCTTAAAACTTTTAATTGAACATTCCAATGTTCTACAAAAATTTTAATCATTTAAGAGACGAGCAGAAAAATTGTATGTTATTCTGACGTGTCTGCTGGCTTTTAATCATAAATTTTGTATCATAAAATTTAACTAATGATTAAAAATTCAACGAATTTATGATTACTTTAATTATAATGCATAAAAGAATTATAAGTTGCACTTTTTTTACATTAAAAGGCATCTAATGTGGAGCCGCTTCCAGTTCTCTAAGATAGTTGTTCTCAATTCTGTCAATTAACTGAACTCTAAATAATTTAAATTTTTTAACTTTCAAAATGTGGATAAAATATTGTTGAACTCTATACTTGACATTTTTATTAATATTTTTGTTTTATATAAGTTGATCCTGACAGTTTTCAGTAAATAAGTCTGATAATTAGGATTTTTTTCAAAAAAAATAAATTGAAAAAAATGTACTTGGATTTGTTAACTTGAAATTTATTTTAAAGCACCTTACAAAACATAAAAACTTAACAACACTACCCAAAAGGCTAAAAAACAACATTTTTTCACTATTTAGTCATATTTTTATTACATTTCAATTCAAAGCATTCGGTTTAAAATAACTAAAAAGCATTTTTCTATTCAAAATAGTTTTAAAAACTAATAATTAAAGATAGAAAAACATAATTAATTTTTCTTTACACATAGAAAAGTGGGAATTTTTAACTAAATAAAAATTTCCAGAACAAAAGTTCTGGTAATATAAATTAAAATTTTTCTTACCAACTTCATCAGAATTCTTTCCAGATAACGAATAAATTTTAGAATTTGTTTCTAAATTAGCTTTTGAGCAAGGCATGCATTTTGGTATACAAAAACACCGACAATCATTCGTTAGTCTACTTAATTTACTTCCCATATTTTAAATAAAAAAAATCTTTTAAAAATTGGTTACACTATTAAACACCTCCACAGACTGAATAGAGTAAAATACTAATTATTAAGTGGAATTTAAGTGTTTGTAACAGCTGTGTTGATAAATATTTGCAATATTTAGTTTAGACAACGATACAATGACATCATTGCTTTTAGTATCGAAATTTATGTTAACGAAGTTTTGTGATGTATCAGTTCATAATATTTATTCATATGAAAATTCAGTTTAGCATTGACCTTGAGATCTTAGTTTGAGTAGACATTAAAAACGTAAAAAAAAAAATTGCGGGGGATCATGACATAACTGTGGAGAAACACCAAACATTCGATTACTAATGATTTCTTCTTAGTTATCTTTCACTGTTCTAATTTATTTTCTTTGAACCAAAAAGGTCACGATAATCAAGAACAATTGCAATTGTTAGTTATTTGGCGCCAAGAAGATGCGTTAAAAACTAATTGCAAAGATATGAAGCTTAGTGATACATAAAATTTTATGCAATTGGAAAATATTCCTCAAAAATTCTTATAACCGTCAATTTAAATTTCCCATTAAAATGAAAATAATTTAAGAAATAATAAAACTTTATATCAAACTTAATCTAATCAAAATTATATTTTTTCTTAAGTATTTTTAGCTCTCAAAAGATATGATCAGCTTATTAAATAACAATAAAATTCATTTAAAATTTAAAAAAATTTTACGTATCGATTCAGTGTCATATCAAGAGAAAAGTTATCACACAGGTGAGAGAACTACACATTCCGCTTTGGAGTTATCATTTAACTTTAAATTTATTTCAAAATATTCACATTCCACACACATTCCTAATGAGAAAAGTATTTCTAGATAAATTGTCGATTAATCTTATATCAAGATAAGTTTCATGGCTCCATTAGCACTGTAATTTAGTGGCGTTAAATAAAGAATTGGTGAAAAATTATTTATCAAAGAAATTATAAGGTTAACGTGTAAACGAGATATTCTTTCAGCTAAGAGTAAAAATGTCTTCATAGCTTACAATTGAAAGCGAAGAAATAAAGATCTTCAAGACTGGGCTTGCAGTGAGAAAACTAAAGAATGAACGAAAGCAATAATATTGCAACATCTTTTTAAATCGAAGATGTCCTCATTCGTCGCATTGATATAATTCCTGTAAATATGCTATTTTAAATTAATAGATAGCCTTTTCGAGTTGAATCGATGTTTGCTATCTCCATCAAAGAGACGGGCCTCTAATAAGGACACTTTAATGTTGTCCATTGTACACGAAAAATGGAACACCACCAACATTGTAGATTTAAAATATTAGAAACATGCTCCTTCTTTCTTTTTTTTCGGGTTACTTATTCTAAACTATAATAACGCATCTGTGGCAGAGAGGTAGCCATCCTAGGGTCACAGCCCAGTCTTGTTTTCAGAATAGTTAAGCGAATACAAATTGGAATGTACTTATCTTAATTAATGGAAAATAATCATGATGTTAAAAAGCACATATTTTGAACACTCGCATGATAACTATGGTAATTTGAAGAAACCTTCCAACTTTAAGGCACAAATTTGATTTTATATGCCAAAAACCAATGTTATTTTCAACTACTTTAAATTCTATATTTGTTAATTAATTATAAATTGAAATAAAAGCAAATCAATTTCTTTGGTAACCAATAATTTTGGTTAAGGTCAAGCCCATCAATTTATCGAATTTATTTAAAATATTCACCTACATACCTCATGTGTTTCCTTTTATGTTGAGTTTATATGTAAATTTCAATAATTCCTTTTGTATTCTTTTTAAATATTTGTTATTTAAACCTAAATAAATAAAATTTTCCTATTTATAACAATATATAATTTAATTTAAATAATAATTACCAGAAGATAGATAAAAATTGAATGCATGCTCTCTTATATTTGTTTCCTATTTTTCCTTAAAGATTTGTACTTGTCTAGTACAGAAAAAAAAATGAACGAGTTTGGAAATTTAAAATTATTAACAATTTAAATAGTAAAAATATTTTTTCCTTTAATCCCATTTGTGATGCAAAAAAAAATCATACTTAAGCAACTTTTAAATCTAAGTAATCTATATATATATATGTGTAAATAAATTTTATAAAAATGTCATGTTTAAAATATAACTAATACAATATTCGGCTTAATATTTTATGATAAATAGTATTTTCAAATATTTGAAAAAATTTTTAAAAAAAAATAATGTCTAGTATTCACATAAAAAAACATTAAAATGTTTCAGTTCTTGGATCTAAATTATGTATAGCTTGAGTTAATGTTGGACCATCGGATATTTTAATTCCTCTTTTTGACATATCACTTAGTCGTTGTAAAATTAATTTATTATCACGACCTCTTTGCCACCTATAACAGTATTAGTAAGAAATTTAAAATCATAATTTTATTAATTTTATTATTAATGCAAACCATAGGTGAACACATGTTTGTAATAATGGTATATATAATGTTAGCAAATCGGTGTCACAAACTCCTTCAAATCTTCTTAAAGCAAGTTCAGCCCAACGTTCTGATGATGGATGAGGTACTGGTGAAGTTGTACAAGTAGCTACTAAACGACAAAGCATTAAAAGTACCCATTTTGATCGATCCATAAAAATTTTGCTCAATAAACGAAAACATTGTTCTAAAATAGGCACTGCTAATTCATTACGTCTTTCATCTAAAAATTGACATGCTTTTTTTAATTCAACTGATTGAAGAAAATCCACAAATTGAATAGAATCACGTAAAATAGGAATCATATATATAAAATCTAGAAATGATTCAAATCCGGTACTTCGTTCAGCAATTAAATCAATTGAAAAATTTCCTAAAAATACTTTTCTCGGAAATATTATATCTTTCATAGCTATACTGTAATCTCGTTTTAATAAATTATATAAATTCCTAAAGTCTGTATAACGTCTTTCGATTATAGCTGGGCATGGATCTATTTGCGTTGAATCTTGTCGTATTGAGATGTCATAAACAACAAATTTTTTAATACTTTTATCATTTTCATATGGCATTATATGTGCAGATAATACTTCAAACCATAAATGAATTTTACCATCAGTAGGAAATGGTTGCCTTGAAGGTCTTGTCCATAGCTCTAATAAATTAACATTTACTAATAAAAAAAGAACATTTATATTTTGTTTACCACTTATTTTTTTAGGAGAAACAATTGCTAGTTCACCTTCTTCGATGTCTTCGACAGAACTTTCAAGTTCCTCTCCATTACTGGATTGGTGTCGTGCAATTGCTGCTTTCACTAAAATGATTAAATTGTTAATCTTCAATATTTAATTTCTCAAAGGTATTAATTTTGATTCAAAAGTACTCCAAAATAAACCCAAATAGTTTTTGTTATCATTTAAATTTGAAGAAAAAAAATAAAAAACTATTTTTATACTAAAAGGGCCCTTTTTAAGTTAGTTCAAGTCCGGTAGATATAGCATTTATTCAATGAATTTCGTAAAAAGATTTTTAAATATACTACAAACAAAAATTTGCACAACGGTTTAGAATATCCATAGTAAATTCTTTGTTTCTAAAATCTTTTTAGTGTAACCTTGAACGACTTACTATCCATATTCATTTTACAGAATGAAATTTTAACTCTTAGGTTTAAAAAGTCTAACTAACTAAAAAATATTCACATTAAATCGATCTTTAAAAAATGCTTTCCATGATAACTATTAAGCTTTATTTATCTTCCAAAAAGATTTTTTTGTATGTTAAAGTAAAACTTATAATTAATAATAGACATTGAAATCACTTCAAGTTTAAAATATTCGAGATAAAGAATGTTTTCGATTTTTTATCATAAATCCTACCTAAGATTAAGTTATATTTTTAATTTTTTGTGGAACTATCTTATATAAAAAACAAAAGCTTGTGGACGTGCATAGATTTAAAAAATCACAGCTAAAAACTGCACTTTTACTCTGAATTACTTGTGCTTGGATATTATATTCCTCTTAAGAAGTGTAAATATATTTTTTATGCAGCACTTTCATGATTTTCCTCAGAATTTTTTTTTTCACATTAAATTTTAATTAACAGATGGACAGCTGGACTTCAAGTGTTGACAGAGAAAACTAAAGTGCTGCCAGATATCACTTTGGATTTATATAAGAGAACTCAATTCCTTTTGGGAAATTTTCTACACCTTCAAATAAAATATAATTTTAAATATAATTTAAATAAATGTGCATAATAAATCCATACAATCCAAACTAATTCCGATTACCATTTTTTAATATATCGATGGACCGATATCTGTAAACAATTTTTCAAAAGTTTCACTTTTATATGACCGTATAAGTTCATCTGTCAGTGTCAAATTTTTGTAAACAAGAAAAATCTTGAAAAAAGAAATGGCTAGTGTTTCTATACCAGAACAAAAAATAATTCTATGTGGAGAATATGGTGTAGGAAAAAGTTCTATCTTTAGAAGATATGCTACAAACACATTTGTTAGTGAAAACGATAGAAAATCAACTCTAGGTCTGGATCATATAAGTAAAGCGTTCAACGTAGATAATAAAAATATAAAGGTTCTATTGAAATTTATTTAATTAAAGTTAAATAAGTATAAAATGAATTATTTTCCCAGCTACAACTTTGGGATACAGGTGGTATGGAAAGAGTTGCTTCTGTAACATCAAGCTACTATAAATTTGCTGAGGGGGCAATATTAGTTTTTGCTTTAGATAATGCGTCTTCTTTTCATTCTCTTTCTCAACATTTGTTAGATATAGTTACATATGCTGAAAATGCTAAAATATTTTTATGTGGAAATAAATCAGATTTAGAAGGTCGAGAACCACAAGTAACACAAGAAGAAATGGATGAATTTTGTATACAATGTCATTCCTTAATTAGTGCTTCTTATAAAACATCATGTAAAACTGGCGAATGTATAGATGAAATGTTTAATGATATAGCAACAACTCTTGTTGAATCAAATAGATCACGTATGGAACTTCAAGCACTTGAAAAGCATGGTTTTAAAGTAGATTCATCTGAAGATAATGGTGAATCATCTTGTTTGTGCTGATATAACTACCAAAGAATTTTAGGATTAAGTTTAGTATTGTTGTTGTTTCTCAATTCTTTAGTCCATCCATAAGAAAATAAAGTTTTTTTCCATTTAGTTTATTTGTTTTTAAACTTTTAAAAATTATTTATTTTTATTTTATATAATTATATTTTCTAGCCAAGAGAGAATGGGCTAAACAAAAATTACCTTGTTATAAATATAACTGTTTAATGACTTGATCGAAATAATAAAGAACCTTTACGAGATGGTGGAACAATAATAGTAGTCCATGCATTTAACGTTACAGACAACAGTAATCTTTTAAGGATAATGTGCAAGACAGTAATCTGCATTGTCTAAGAAAATTAAGGCATTAACTTTAAAGGCATTATTCACTTGCGGCCCAGTTAATTTGGGAAAAGCTGAATAAAATTAAGAAATTGAGGACACATTTCTTGAAAACCCTCCTACGAACATCGTAATACACACTTTAATTAAAAAGACTTTTTTACTGCAAAAATTGACGATAAATATGCAAGTCAACACCTGGAGAGAAGCGTAGAATAAATTTTCAATGTGCAACAATTTTGCTAATAGATAGCACATCGGTAATCAGAGCAAAAAACTTATAGAAATTTATTATTACTATATCACATAGAAATATATCTCTTTGAAAACACTGTAAGAAAAAAACAATAATTAAAAGGCTTTATTTTTTATTGATAAAACAGTTTAAATTTATTTTTTAGCTTTCTGTACCGATTTCTGTGCTGCTTTTTGTGCAACCTTTTGCTGCATTTGTTGATTTTTAAGTTCTTTAACTATTTTTTGTTCCTCAATAAGAAAAGCACGGACAATTCTTTCACGGACACATTTATGGCAAAGAACTCCTCCATATGTTCTACGAACTGTTTTTTGTCGTTTGGATAACCTAGAACGCTCACTTGGTCTTGTCGGTTTTATACCTTTTAATTTTTCTTTACATTGTCCACATTTAGGTACACTTTTTGTTTTTTTTACATATTGATAAACTAACCGGCCTCCAGGTGTACGGACACTAAAATAAAATTTTATTACGTTAATAATATAAGTACGTACTTTAATAATCCTAAAATTGAATTGAATTGAAACTCAAATCAATGGGACACTGTTACGTGTTTTTAGAAACATATATGCTAAAATTAGCAAAATTCAAATAACTTTAAATTCAATTATGATTTTAAGCTTATCAAGTCACTAATTGGAAAATATAAATCAGCAGATTGAGTTAAATACAATCTAAATTACACAATTTTAATGGTATTAACAACTTCAAAATTGATTAACACTGGTAGTAGATATATTAAGGATGGTAGTAGATATATTAAGGATAACCTCAAGAAAATATTAATGGTAGGAATTTAATGTTTTTTCTTGTAAACATTTTAGTTTCCAATTAGTCAAATAATATAACAATTGTACATTTTACTTACATTCTTCTTCGATTTGATTTAGTATTATAAGACAATCGTCTCCTTAATGTCAGTCTTTGCACCATATTGAAAGCTAAAACAACAAATATTTGAATATAATTACAATAAATAATAAAATAGTTGAGACATTATCTTTATGACTTAAAACAATAAAAAAAAATTACTTCAAACTTACGATGCCACAAGATTTAAAATAAGTTTAAATTTACAATAATCACTTACCCACAAAACTTTGAAGGAAAGAAGGTAATGCAGTCTGGCGATTAAACACTTTAGTTTTCTTACTGTTCTCAAATTCAAAGTGTAAACAGTAGTTTCACTGTATCTCTTCTTTTTTAACTGCGGAAACATCTCAATATTAATTTAATTAATAAATAGTACAATAAAAGTCTATTTCAAAAAAACTTGAAAGCAATTAAAGCTGAATTTAAAATATTAAGATAATTCACTTCCCTTGACATCAATTTTTTTTAGTAGTTATCAACAAAAAAAACAACCTAAATTGCTTAAGAAAATTGAATGTCCCCAGCTACCATTAAAATCTATCAATGTTACGTTTTGTGAGTGATGTAACTTTTTGAATGTAAATTTAAAGTGAATCAATACTAATTCTCCGCATCCCTGTTGGATTGATGAAGATTATTCTAATTGTAAGTGTACGGAACGGTTTAGAAAAAAGTACCTTATTAGTTATAACTTTTTTGTATTATATCAGAGAATTTGACTAATAAACTTATTACTTTTGTATCCTTATCACCCAATTATACCATAGATTTATGCGAAATGATTGCTGAACCCTTAACACTATATATGCATATATATACCCGCACTTGTTCTTACATAAAAACTCAATAAGTATAGACAAAAATGTAAATACAAAAATCATCCTTTTATAAAAATAACATTTTTACTTACGATGTGATATATATTTTTTATATAATTTTCTAAGCATAATATAACAGTGATATAGTTAAACATAAATACATAATTAATGGAATAAAATTGCCCTATTTAAAATATTGGCTAATAATTTAATTTGCTAGAGATAAATATACACTAAGGCATACAACAACAACAAAAATTGTAGCTACACCATATAAAACAAATTTTTCTTTATGCGAACGAAATATTATACTGTTTAACACACGTCTTGCTCTACTTAGTTCAGCATTTGTTTCATGTAATTTATTTTTTGCTCCTAGTATTGTTTCACGCTGATGATTTAAGTCTTGAAGTACTTGAGAACCAATTTGTTCTGTTTCCAAAACTATTCTATATCCATCTGCTAATGTTCTACCCGTTCTTTCTATACGCTCAGAATTATTTAAAAGTCTTTGTTTTTGATCATCTTTAATACTTAAATCTACATAATCATCCTCAAAATCGGAGTTAGATGTTTTCTGTTTAGAATTTCTATATTCTAATTCCAAACGCTTCATTTCTGCTTTATAGCATTCCAATTTATGTCTACGTGATGATTTATTAGAAGGCGTTTCATCATGAATGGTTAAGCTCATTTGTTCCAACTAAAAAAAAAGTTAATCCTTTTATTATAATAAGTGATACAAAAAAGGAAAATATTCATACAAGCTCCTGAGCTTCAGAGAAATCTTTTTCAATTTCTTTTCGTATTTCTCTATTTCCTAAAATAAAATTTAGATTGGTTAAGAATACTACAGACAATATAAAAAAGTCATGAAAAAACTAAGCTATATAAACTTAACATATTTACTAAAATAAAACTTATGATTATTAGAAACATCCTGTTTATTTTAAAAAAAATATTTCATTTTATAAAAACAGAAAAGTTCACTGGATACGAATGATACAAATTAATCAAAATTACCGTTTCCTTCAATTGCTAGTTTACTTATCTGAGAAGTAATTTTTGCCACAACATTACCGTATTCTTCTTCAAAATGTGAAATTAAGGACATTTTTTTTAAATTGTGCTTTTGATTAACAAAATATGACGTTTTCTTCTTCTTCTTAATAATAGACCAATTTTTAGACATCTGTTGTGCTATTACTTTTTTGTGTCTACATTAGCATTTTGGAAAGCAATCTGGGTTGGGATCTGTCTCGGTGATACCCATTCTCCACCAAAGCTTATACTCATGATTAGCCTTCCGTACAAAAAAATCGATTCTCCACCAAAAATTTCTTGTATCAGAGAAATTTGATGGAAATTTCAAAAAAAAGTGTCATAAAAGTAAACATTGAGCTATTGACTCTGTGAAAATACACAAAATAATTTCAAAGTGCTTACTCGCAAAACTAATATTAAACTAACTTCTAAATATTATATTAAAAATAGCCTGAAAAAAAATTAATTATTTTAAATTAAATAAAATAATTTAAAAATACTTATCAAAATGCCATCATTTAATTCCTTTTTGACACATAAATAGGGGAATTTTTAATGTTGGACAACCTGCTAATTCACAATAGATGGCGAAATATCCTTTTTATGCAGTCCTTCAAAGGCTGTATTTTATACAAGATTGTAATTCCGCAAATTCAGATTAAATATGAGTTTTAGAATATAATATTTTACTGCTGATTTACCAATGCACAGATTATTCAATAGTTTACCTTACCTTCCTAGCCTAAAACCAAAGTGAGGAGAATCCATACAAAATTTCCATCGTTGTATTTTAATAATGAGTATAAGCTTCTGTGAAGAATGGGTATAAGGAAAGATCACATTTACTCTTATCACTGCAACATAATTAAGTTTTTTTCAGGACAAGACTTTTACTGAAAATATCTATTTACATTTTTAGATCGACAGTACGATAAGAGTATCAAAAGAAATTAGGAGGAGTAGCTTTTATGAACGAAAAATTGTCTATTTCATTAAGTTATGTTTGACTAATATATTGATAGTATAATGTTTCTTGTTTTCAGGAGTTGACACATGAAACTGGTTTCACAAACAAAGTGAACTGTTGTTTTAAAATTTACCAAGTCAGAGAAAACGCTAACTGTATCGCACACTTTTCTCCAAAGTCTCTGTTTTCAACCCTTACTTCTAGCATCTCTTATTGGAAAATCGTCGATATTGTTTCCATGAATCTGACGCAAACACAGTTTTCATTACACTACTCATTACATCTCTTAAGCATAATAGCGATTAGAGCAAGCGTTTTTTAGGCTTAATTTTGATTAACAGTTACAATTTTTTAATAAAATATTTAAGATAATACTTTGTACCCAGTGGGCAGGATGCGCGCAATTCTCCTATTAATGAATTTTTACTGATGCACTTTTCAATTATAATTCTACACAGGGCTCATAAGGATATAAGGGCTCACTTGAGGATATGCCTCAAAAATAAATATATATTTGAATTATTGAGTGAAATTGAACTGTCCAGTGCTTCAGACAAATAAATTTAAAATTTGTTAAAATTTGTTCTTATTTTAGTTTCATTTGCTTAGCAACCTGTGTAGCATTAATGTTATTAGTGAAAAAAAATATCAGTTCAGTTCAAGTCGAACGTGATTTTACATTACCTCGGACGAAAGTGCTTCTTAAAGGTCTTGGATCTTTTAATAATAAATCTCTATAAAATATAAAATTCCAACAAATTAATTGCCCAGTTGAGCTTTGGTGGTCCGAAGTGCAAGCTTAACGTCGATTAACGTCGGAGTGGTTCGATGGTTCGATTCCACCCACTGGGCCAATTAAAGTATAATTTTTTTTCTTATCAAAAGATATTTCAATGTCTTTATCAATTTATTTTTTTCAGTGCTTTCCTATGTTTTTATTTTTATTTAAATAATTATAAATATATATATTTACTTCACTTTGGCGTGAAGATATTCACATTTGAAGAATAACTTGACATTTAACAAACTGAGGAACTTTATATATATATATATATATATATATATATATATATATATATATATGTATTTTAAAAGATATTTGAGGTAGAGTAGTAGAATTTTAACATAGCGCTGATTGTTTTCAAAAATTAGCGCGTATAGTATATGTACATATTTCGTCATAAATAATGGGGAACGAACAAAATGAAAATAAAACTGATAATAAAGACCCCAGTATTTCTCTTATCTCAGAGAGTGTTGATCAAGTTGTGGAACCGAAAAATAAAGCAAATACATCAGTGAAAGTAGCAAATCGTAAAAAAAAACCTAAAAGAGATGCTGGGGCTCCTAAACAACCTTTAAGTGGTATTTTACATTAAGTGCAAAAGCTAAAAAAAATTTTGTAAAATATTAATCTTAGGTTATATTCGGTATTTTAATAAACGCCGTGAAGAACTTAAGACTGAACAGCCTGACAAGCCATTTATGAAACACACGAAAATAATTGCCGAAGAATGGAATAATATGCCATTTGAAACAAAAAAACCATTCCTTCAAGCTGCTGAAGTTGATAGATTAAAGTAGGTGAGATAAGTAGTTTTTACCTGATTAGAATGCTTTGTTTATTTTAGATACTACGAGTTAATGATTGAGTACAATCAACAGAAGAAAATGGACGGTAATTTATATAATGCTCCAGCAACAAAGAAAACAAAAAGAGATGAAAGTGCTCCAAAGCAACCCTTAAGTGGTATAATAACATTAATTTTCTAAAATTATCAACCAAAGTCATTCAAAAATTCAAGGTTATATCCGGTTCTTTAATAAACGGCGAGAAGAATTAAAGATTGAATTTCCCGATAAATCTTTTTCGGAACAAACCAAATTAATAGCAGAAGAATGGAATACTATGGATGCTGAGACAAAAAAGCCTTATTTACGTGCAGCAGAAGCAGATAAAAAAAAGTTTGAAAGAATAAAAATAAAAAATAACAATAAATAATAATTATTTCAAGGTATAATCAGCTATTGCATGAATACAATCAACAAAAGAATGCTCTTCCTACTGAAAATGAAATTTCAAAATTATCTGAAATGGGTCTTCAATTTAGATCAGAAAATGATATACAAATATTTACAGATGATTTTCTAGAACACAACAAAACAGTTGAACAACAATTAAAAATTTTAAGAAAATCAAATATAGATTATGAACAGCAAAATTCTGTCTTAGAAAAGCATATTGAAAATTTGAAATATGGTATTGAAAAAATGGAACTTGATAATAATGAGTTGCATGATAAGTTTAATATTCTCAAGAATTATCACGATCAGTTAAAAATATATTTAATACAAGCTTTTTCGAATTTACCTATTCCTGGGGAACCACAAGGTGCAAACAAAGAAAATATCGACAAATATTTACTTGATCTTCAAATAATGGCTACATCTGATTCACACAATCCTGCTTTAGTAAATAAGGCGAAGGATATTATCCGTAAACTAGATTTTAAAGTTAATTCTTTGGCTTAATAAACTGTCATTACGTTGTAAATTTTAAAAAGTGGTTTTAGTTTAGTATTTAATTTTACTTTTTTTTTTTAATTTTTAATTGTAATTTTAACTCTACAATTTTTATTCTATACAAAAAATGACAACTCATTTCTTTGGATATTATAGTCTAGTAATTCAAAAAAATTGATATTTTTCTTCCCATATTTTCAAAGCTTAAACATTTAAGAATATGTCTTTACACGAATTTTTAAAAATTTTTGAAAGTATAGATGTTTAATGATGTATCATCTCTAATGTAGTTTGAAATAATCTTTTATATTTAGTGTTCCGTAAAAGTTTCTGCTAGTTAAATCGATCAAAAATCTAAAGAAGGAAGTACGGCAAAAATATATTACGGAAGAAGAAACTAGTTTAATTAATAAAACCAAGTTTTATATCTTATTAGCACGTTTCCAAAATAAATAAGCTACAATAAAATTTAGCCATATATCTTCGAAAACTGATAGAGCTTTCATCTAAAAAACACTCCCTTCATTTATAGTATTTAAATTGAAAATTTAGATTTCAGATTAAATGTTTTTAATTAACATATTTCCCAGAAAGATAAACTTTTTACACGAATAATAATATGATAATTTTTACAGATACGAGACCCTGGTTTTATTCAAGATCATTACAATGATAAGATTAGTTAATAGTTTATTTTTCAACTTGACTATACTTAAATAATTTCTCCCTATCATATACTGCGTGTAATATCTTCAATAAAGTATGATTATTAGCAACTTATAAAGGTGTAAATCTTTAAATGAAAGGGCTAATTAATTTCAAATTTGGATATGTACTAATTTTATAATACTAAAGTTATTGCTCTACAAGAATATTAAGATTGAACAAACATCTGCCAAGTTTTACTCCTTATTTGCCATTGACCCAAACCTAATCAAAGTTTTCATTTTAATCTACAGGTATTTTGGCATCAAGCCCTCTACTTGACAATGACTCAATTTATCAGATAAAAATTTGAATTTTTAAGTATTGATAGTATAAGCGCTCATTTATAAAAAAAATAAACAAGCTTAAGTTCTAAGTAGCAATTTATATTTATTGTATTATATTATCTTGAATTAAATCATACATTAACACTTTTTAGTTATGATTAGATAAATCCAGAAGATTTTCTAGTATTAAAGAGTGGAAATTTTTTGTAATGCAGTCAGTAGCAAAATATCGGCACAAAAGAAAATGTTTATTAATCAATTTGTATTTTTTATAACAACATTTGTTATTATTTCTAATGTAGTTAATTCTTCACCACTACCTTCAAAAAGTAAACAAAATGATTTTTCAAATTCTGAAGAAGTTGGTGGAAATTTTGAAGGAGATATGTTATTAACTGAGCATCAAATCCAAGAATTAAAAACTCCTTTCATGCGAAATGGACTCATACATGAGAAATATAAGTGGCCTGAAAATATAATTTACTATGAAATAGATTTAATGTTTGGTAAGTAAAAAACTAAATTTCTATAATCCATATATGTAAGTGTTGATTAGTTTTGAATATATCCAAATTAATTAGGAGGCAACGATATTTCTGCTCGTTTTTCTTGTTTGAATGTCGCTCCTTATTAAAAAATCAAATGTGATTAGAACCAGAATGTATTAGATAATTCCAGTAATTTTTGGCAGATGCTCATCAATTTCTTTAATCCTTTATAATAAGTCACATGAACAAAGAAAATGTGTATCAGGAGAAAAAATATCTCTGAAGATTTGATTCGTGTGTAAAGATGAGCTCAGATTAGGAAGATTCTTCAGTTGAAATAAAGAATTCCTAAGCTGTATGACCTGGATAGTTCCCCTATTTACTTTCGTAAATATGGAATAAATGTTTATAAAGGTATCAAAATGTTTGGTTTTGTGTTAGAAGTTCTTTTTCAGTCTAACTGTCTTAAATATTACAAATTGCAATATTACTTAATGCGGAATTTTAAATGCTATCAAGCTATTAGATTTTTTGTACCTTCTTGTATCGGTCATTGAGCTTTGCAAAATAATTTATGCTGTTGAGGCTACATATCTCATGTAATATTTACGTCACGTAAAAAAATTTGTTCTCAAAGCTCAAGTTTTATTTCTTATTCTAAAAGCATAAAGTTTGAATTTTAGCAAAATTGGGATCAAAAAATTTTAAATGTTAATTTTTTTTTAAAAAGGAAAGGAGTTTAAAATAAATTACGCCGTGAGATAATTTCACTAGAAAAGAATTTTAACAGTAAAATTTTCATAGGATCCTATAAAACAAAGCTATATATTTTGAAGGAGACACTTGACCACTCAAATCTAATTGTCAAGGATTTTTGATTAAATTAATTGCAAGATGAAATGGTCAAAGTTAAAACATGTTTAAATTTTTACGCACAAATGGTCATTTTCATATACTTTATTAGGACGAGAAAGACTACAACCATCAAATATTTCTCTCATCTCAAGGGTAAATTGATGCACTCCGTATTATGCACTTTAAAAAAATTTAAAAAACTGTTCTAATATTATAAGAAATTACCAGATTTTAACTTTCAAACCATAAATATACATTGATGGTGTTTTGAGATTTCTTAACTAACAGGTCTTAACTTACAGATAAAGAGGAAGAAGAACAAATTCTGCAAGGGCTTACTAATATAGAAGAAGTAACATGTTTAAAATTTTTACCAAGGAACTTAGATTCAGAGGATTTCATCTACGTAACAGTATGAAAGTTTTATATCAAATAATTGTACAATTTATCAATAAAATAAACTTTTTAGGGTAAATCTGCAGGATGTTTTTCAGCTGTGGGGCGGCAAAAAGGTAGACAAATACTTAATTTAGAGCCAAATGAAATTGGAGTTGGATGTTTTCGTATTGGTACCGTAATGCATGAATTTATTCATGCCTTAGGATTTTATCATCAGCAAAGTGCTTCAGATAGAGATGATTACGTTAAAATTGTTTATAATAATATTAAAGAGAATTACAAGCATAATTTTAGAAAATATCCTGAAGCTATTGTGTCAGATTATGGTATAGAATATGATTATGATAGTGTAATGCATTATGGGGATAAAGCATTTTCTAAAAATGGACAACGTACTATTATTCCACTGGATGAAAATGCCAAAATTGGACAAAGAATAAAATTAAGTGATAAAGATATTGAAAAGCTAAATGCTATGTATGAATGCCATAGTAAATAATTGAAAAAAACTGAACTTTGTTTTTATTATTATTTTAAATAATTTTTAAATCATTGTGTTCAGGTTACTCCGGAAATCATCATGTCATTCAAGCAAGGTATGTGTTTCTTTTTTAATTGACTATGAATCTAAAAGTATATTAAAAAAATTATTATATTTGCCAAGAGAAAAAATGTAGGACAAAGTATTCATCAGAAATAAAATAATTAGTATAAACACATAAAAAACGTTAAGGAATTTTATTTGTAAACAACCATATTTTACTAACCAATTACAAAAACGCTTTTAAATGACCAAGTTTTATAGTTATATTTTTAATAAAGCAAACCACAAAACAGACGTCTATATGACTTATTATAAATATTTGAGCTATTTTTTGTTTTTTGTTAGTTAGTAAAATTTTAAGTCATTAATAGCGGGTTCACACAGGCCAACTCACAGCAGATACTCACAACGATTCCGTGAGTTTTGTATGAAAAATAAACGGTTTCGCTGTGAGTTGGCCTGTGTGAATCCGCTATAAGTGAAAATTAATTTTTTTCTAGTTAAGAGTTAATCACAAGAGCAATTAAGGAAGAATCAAGCAATACTTTCTCTAAAACCACTTCACTAGCCCTATATATTACTCTATTTTATTTTAAAAATTTTCTACAGTCTAATTGAGTACTTCTTATTTCATTATGTTCAATAATATTACTGATTTTAGGCACTCTATTTTACTACTAATGACTTAAAAAAAATAAAAATTTCGGAAGATATTGGCGTCGATTATGTAATTCTACCCAGAATTTTTCTATAAAATAAAAGTTTAACAGGATAATTTAGTTGGGTTTAGGATAATATTTGTGTGTCAGGGAGCATATAAAGAAGCAATATTTCGTTTTAATATATCACTTCCCAGGAGATGGTAACCCACCGGTAAAAATTCATATTTCAAAAATTTCATTTAAATATACTAAACTTTTAGAAAGTTATTTTTCAAAGTGAAATTTTTCAAGTACCTTTAGTTTATTTTTATCCATCCTGAGCTTTTTTTTTCACCAAATCAAAAACTTGCTAATCTGGAAGCTGCAGAGATATTACAAATGGATGAAGATAAATATAATAATAAAGTAAAAGAATTTGTAAAACCAAGTGTAAAACAAGTTTATGAAACAGCACCAACTGACGACCCCCATTATATAATATTTGAAAAGTATGATAATGATGTACATGGTCAAGTTTTAGAAAATATAAACAAAAATTCAAAAGCGTATGTCCATCACTATCACCAATACCTGGACTATCATGGGTAAAAGAAAGAGAATTTAAAGCACTAAGTCAAGATTGAATTTCAAGAACTTTAGGTTTTAATATAATTGTGAATACTTAACTTTCACTTTCAGGATTGGTTTGTGACCAGTTTAAGACCAAATTCTTCAGATAAACTTATCTACACAAGAAATATCTTCGCAATTGACAAAACTCGAGGCATTTACAGCTTTATGGAACGATTTGCACGCACTTGAAACATTTCCTAGTTTAAAATGATTTACGCTACTAGTATGTACTTTTCTAACTTTCAAAAACAACAACAAACTTGTCTTTACTTTCTTGAGCAATAGCATCCATAATGTAGAAATGTATTAAAATGTATAGCAATAAATAAACAGCAATAATATATTGCAATGTATTAAAATTTATTATCATTATAATTTACATTAAGCATTGTCATCACCAACATCCTCAAAGTTAACAAGGTTAATCATATATAAACCATCAGCGCTTGGTTTAATACGAGGCGGACAACCCATTTGAAGGAACAATAGCCGGGAAGATATAACCAATTGTGATTCTTCATCAATTTCCATTGTTTTTACTGCCTCTTTGATCCCTGGTAGTACTTCACCCATACCTAAACTAAATCTTACCAGTTTTCCACGCATGAAAGAAGAATCAAATGGGGTTTTTTCTCCTTCCCAGTATGCATTGTACTGCATAGTAACTGCAGGAGGAAAATTGCGGAATTGGCGTATTTCTCGGTTTTCCGCTTCTAACAACACGTTTATAGATGTCATCATAACTTTAACCATTGATTGACGAAGTTCTTCTCCCATTCATTGTTCAGAGGACCACTAAAAAAAATTTCCTAAAATCTAAATATATATAAAAAAAAAAAAATAATATACCTAATAGATAAGGGCTCATTTATCATTTCCTTCAAGCTTTTTTCAATCATGATGCCGCTTTAAAGGTTATACGTCCAAATATGGCTGTGTCTAGATTAACGTTTTCGACAGCAGAATTATGCTTTCCAAATTGCTAATGTAGACAACAAGTATGAATTTATTGTTAATTCAGAAAAACTCAAAACCGAAATTATTTAAAATATTTAACGTAGCGCGATGCGGTTTTTTTTGACAACAAAATGAATGCTTGAGCTTATGGAATACTTTAAACATAATTAAGGAACAAATGAATAAATTTAAAAATGGAATCGTTATTTACAAATTCTCGAACGAAAAAAAGTTCTCGGAAAAATAAACAGAAAAATAAGATAAGAATAAAATAATAAATCCTAGTTTGTGGTTTGTGGTTTGTATAGTTTAAATTGACATTTTCTATAACGTTTTCTATAATCAACGCGTTCTTTTAAAGTGACCCCAAACGACTCCTGCAGATTTCGTGGGTTTTAACGACCCCAAACGACTCCAATGTGTAAAAAAGTGGCTAGTCTAGATTAGCGTTTTCGACAGCAGAATTATAGGCGGAGTTATAGCAGTTCTAAGGCGCGGTGATACTCAGAAGTATATTAGGCATATAATAACAGTCTAAATTTTAAGCGAAAATATTTTCAATAATTTAGATTATTAATTATTATTTAGAGAGAAGAATAAAACGTCATATTTTTTTCATCAAAAGTTGTATAATTTACAAAAAATGTTCTTAATTCCACATTTTGAAAAATAATATTCAAAGTTAACTATAGTAATTGAAGGAAACGGTAATTTTGATTAATTTGTATCATTCCTATTAAGTGAACTTTTCTGTTTTAATAAATAAAACTTTTCTTGTAAAACTTCTCTTTGTTTTTATGGTTTTAGACAAAAAACCTAATTTATTTATACTTTAATAAGACATCCTTTCTCATTGCAGTTTAATTTATATCTATGATACCTGTCCATTAAAAAAGTTCTAGGCAGGTATTTTTGTTGTTCTTTACAACTGTCAATTTCTGTCAATTTGCTATTTAAAACAAGTGTATTTTATTAAAATGTTATCCTTATTAATTAAGTCGAAATTAGCATATAAATTAGAACATAATGTATTCCTTCTACAATTTATTCGTAATTGTAATTGTATAAGATTATTTTCAAATGGTAATGAAATTTTTAATTCTGATATAATGAAGTATTTCACAAATTTCGTTTTAGAATATGATAGATTTAATATACGCAACACAGTTCAGGACGGTCGGCCAATTTATTTAGATGCGCAAGCTACAACTCCAATGTTAAGTATATTATCTTCAAAACTAATTTTATAAATTTTCCTAAGATTTTGGTTCTACTAATGCTTTATTAATTTTATTGCATTTAAACATTTCATTAATTTTAACAGGATCCAAGAGTTCTTGATGCAATGTTACCATATTTAACTTCGTATTATGGTAATCCACATTCAAGGACTCATGCTTATGGCTGGGAAACAGAAAATGCTGTAGAAAAGGCACGCTCTCAGGTTGCTAATATAATAGGAGCTGACCCACGTGAAATAATTTTTACATCAGGTGCAACTGAATCAAACAATATTGCTATCAAAGGAGTAGCTAGGTAAAATTTTAAAATAACAAATGATTACTTATACAAATATTTTGGTATTGACAGATTTTATGCAAGTAAGAAACGACATATAATAACAACCCAAACGGAACATAAATGTGTATTAGACTCTTGTCGTATTCTGGAAGGAGAAGATTTTAAAGTTACATACCTGCCGGTCAAATCGAACGGTATAATAGATATGAATACTTTAGAAAAAGCAATTTCTCCAGATACATCCCTAGTATCTATAATGGCAGTAAATAATGAAATAGGTAAAAAATAAATTTTATTGATTTTTTTTTATTTATTAAATCAGCAAAAATAATTTTAGGTGTTAAACAACCGATAGCAGAAATAGGGGCTCTTTGTCGATCCAAAAAAATATTCTTTCATACAGATGCAGCACAAGCAGTTGGCAAAATTAAAATGAATGTTAACGAAATGAATATAGATTTAATGTCAATTTCGGGTCATAAATTATACGGACCTAAAGGAATTGGTGCAATTTATGTACGTCGGAGACCTCGGGTCCGTATTGAGCCGATACAAAGTGGTGGCGGACAAGAACGTGGTATACGTAGTGGTACTGTACCCGCGCCATTAGTTGTTGGCTTTGGTGAAGCATGTGAGATTGCTGCTAAAGAAATAGATTATGATCACAAATGGATAGAAAAACTTTCAAATAGACTAATTGAAAGACTCAATTTATCATTAACAGGAATAATTAGAAATGGTGATCCAGTACATACATATCCAGGTTGTATTAATTTATCATTTGCGTATGTGGAAGGTGAATCATTACTGATGGCATTAAAGGATGTAGCTTTGTCTAGTGGTTCTGCGTGCACATCAGCATCATTGGAGCCATCATATGTTCTTAGAGCTATCGGTACCGATGAAGATCTTGCACATAGTTCTATAAGGTTTTAATTATTAATTATAAATTATTTTTTAATTTATATAAATTATAATTTTTAATTTTAGATTTGGCATTGGAAGATTTACAACTATTAAAGAAGTTGATTATATTGTCGATAAATGTATTATGCACATTAATAGATTAAGAGAAATGTCTCCTTTATGGGAAATGGTTCAAGAAGGCGTTGACTTAAAGAGCATTAAATGGACACAACATTAAATTCTTTTTACTGTGATATAAAACATAAAGCCAGTGAAACTTTTGAGTAAAACTATGATATAAATTTCAATTGTTTTTAATTATTCATTTGTTTATATTGGAAATATTTTAGAATTTTTATTCATTTATTTTGAATAAGAATTTTCAAAAAAAAAAAAATAATATATTTTGTATGAATAAAAAAATATTTTTTCTTATTACTTGGCTAGTATAAATTTTAACACGGAAGATATTTTACAATTTTGGTAACTTATTGAGTTAATTGATCAAAGAAGTAAGCAAGGATAATTCTTAGCTTATCTCTAGTACCAAAATTAGGTCAAAATTTATACAAATTAAATTAAATTTTATATGAATTATTGCAATGATTTTTCATTAAAAATTTTTTTACTTTTTTCGCCTACATATCAAAAATTTAATAGATCTAAATCTTTTTGTTAAAATTCACCTTTCGAAAAACATGGTGTCAAGAAGTTCATTAGAGTAAAGGATTTTTATTTAAAATAGTAAAATTTGATAATTCTTGCAGTAAGAAATTTTTATATTAAATTATCAGAGTACTATTAAAAATTAAGATAAAAAGTCTGATGTGTTAATCAGCTCATAAAAGGGATAACAGCAAGTATTATACAAAGTTATATATTCAATAAATTGGATGTATTGTACTTTACAGGAATTGTGATTGGTAATTTAATGTTGTTAAACATTATGCAAACGATCGGCAGCATCAGAAAATCAGTGATGTTTCAAAAAGCCTCACTTTGGTTTTTAGGTTAGGGAGGTAAGGGTAAACTATTAAATAATCTGTGCATTGGTAAATCAGGAGTAAAAGCTATTATATTTTAAAACTCATATTTAATACGAATTTGCAGAATTACTTCTTAATTGTTATCTAATAATAATAATTAATTAAACTATTATCAGTGTGGAATTGAAGTGAGGTTAGGTCTCTAGTACAATAACACATAATATTAATAACTATTGCATAAAAGTATTAATTATAATAACTGATTATGTTTCTTGAAAAACAAATAATATAATTATTTTAATATGAACATATCGAAACAATATTTGATAATTTTATCACAGAAATTGAATTTGGTATGTAGCCTAAATATTCCGGCGGAAATCAAAATAACAGAACTAACCCCCAATGCTATTCAGAAATGGCAGAAAATGGTATAGTGTCAAAGTTTCAATTAAAAAGTTTTAATGTAATTTTTAGTGTTTTTTTGATAATTTTAGGCTTGGCAACTAGTGGTAAGTCTATAGTTTTAATTTTATTATAAAAATTTAATTCTATAAAGTTTAAAAAACTGATAAGTTAATTTTTTTTTAAAAAACTACAATGTAAATTAATGTTGCATATTTTAATTGAACTGCACAATTGATTAAGTAATTATATTTGATTAATTTTATAAGTAAGCAAAGACTAAATGATTGTTTTTGTTTGTCTGGTAATTGATTTAGAAAAATAATTTCAAATGTGATTGTGTCTGGTATTGAATTTTAGAAGTTTGACAAATCAAAGTTTCATATGATTTTGATAAACAATAACAAATAATACTCGTTTATCTATTATTGTTTATTTTCATAAAAAGTATTATTAGTGTTGTTTTTTTTCCGCTGGAAATTACTATTACATAAGTTTTGTTAATTTAAAATAAAAGCGTCGCTTTTCTCGTACTAAATTAATACATTAAAAACAAAATGGCCTAAAGCCATTTAAGGATACAAATAATAATTTTTTTTTTCTTTTAAATTAAATCAAGTAAATCGAAGTTATTGTATATTTATTTTTAAGTAAGCAGTTAACATCCTGTACTTGCATAAATGCTTTCTTAATATTTTTTAAATTATATGAATCAAAATATCAAAATTAGAAAAGTTTTTGTTACTTTTTTCTTAACTTGCAGATCCAATCAGCCAATAATAGGTATTTGCTACGTTATTTGTTTAAATTTTAAAATATCAAATTATACAAAAATAGATATAAACCAGTTTATGGGCTGTAGTAAAAGTTTTGTATATATATTTTTTTTATGTCATCAAATAAGGGTCTCCCAGTTTTATCTTAACGTATTGGAAAAGTGTTTTTGATTTGAAAGGCGGCTTTATTGATCTCTTAACCCATATCAACATTTTATTGTTATTTTAAAGGACAGTCACATATATATAAAATTGAAATCAGATTTTCTATTATGATTGCCAGGTTTTTGATCTACAATTGGATCACAAGCAGTTATGTTATTTTATACATAAAATAAGGTTATGAAAAAGACAAGTGCTTAATGTGGTAGCTTAGTTAAATTTTTTACTATAATCATTCTGATGTTTTTTTTTGTCTAAAAACAGTTTCTACATGTATATTATAGTAGTCTTGTCAACTTAGAATATTGTATATAATTTTATTTGAAGTTTTCCGGCATTCAAGGCCGCTTTCTGTATATGCCCGGCAGGAAGCAATGAAGTATCGAAAGTTGAACTTCAAATAATTCTTGATTGACTCAAGTGGAATATATTAGATAATATTTTTATTGTTTTATTTTTAGAAAAGGAAATATGTTTTGTTTATGTTCTAATAAAATAAACACTGTAGGATGACTGTTTTATAAAGGTGCACTTAGAAGTCTCTTTTAATATCTACTAATGCATTGATTAATTGGATTATACAATTTTATAAGGATTATATGCTAACATAACAAAAACTTTTCTTTTTTTTTAAATAAAATTTGAAGTATTCTATCAATTATCTGAAAGAGATAATGATTCTCCATTTAAAAAGTTACAAAATACCTTATTTGAGTATAATTGTTTCTCGATAACAAAATTTAAACATCGATATGTTTGGTCCTATCCACATCATTATTAAATTCTAGGAAAGCGATCACATCTCATATATACAATAAAAATAAATAAATATCTTCCCAAGAAACTAGTTTCATTATTATCCAGAGATGGTATTGACTTTGTAAGGAAAAGTAAAAAAAATTTCATTTTCTCATGATAACATGAATTGAAGTAAACAAGAAATTGACTAAAAACTTGTTGAATGTAATGTGCGAACATATTTAATACCATATCTGTTTGATTTAAGCCATTTACTAAGAAGAATAAAATTGTTCATTGAAATTCAATCAACGGCATAGCCGCTTTCGGAATAACTAATTGGATTGTCGCGTTTAGGTCGGCATTTAATATTTGATAGCCTCAAAAGGTTATTTCTATGGAAAACAAAAAAAAAAACGTAACGTCGTCATGTAAAACGTTACAATACTGTTTGATACATATTTTATATTATGATACATGAGACAAGAACAGATTGCATTGGTGCAATTATCTAATAAAATATATCTGGAAAGAAAAAATTTATTTCATAGAATTTCAAATAAAAAATCATCTAATAAGATACTTTTTTTCCTAGATTTGGATGAGTGATAAATCCATTTCAAAATAAATGAACACAAATACTTAGTATATAAAATAATACTAATTTTGTGAAGTATAAAATTAAAATTTAAAATATGGGTTTCAATATTTTCTGAAAAAAAGCTTTTTATATAAGGAATAACAAGTTTTACTTGTTGATACTTGTTGAGTTTTATTCAATTAATCATGTGTCGTTTTGTTACTTGCCATAATATAACCTAAAGAAAACAATTTACTTCCCAGCAGAAAATTTTAAAATCAGTGGGAATTAGAGTAGAGTAGTAGAAATACAGAATTTTATACAGTTACAATCGTACTGAGTATTTGACTGAGTTGGAATAAAATTTATCTAATCCTTACATTAAATTCTTAAGCTAGATGGAATTCTTACTGAAATTGATACAAAATTCCCAATTCTTCATTATCATTATTAAAGTTTGTATGAAAGTTATAAATTTTTCAGTACATTCAGTAAGAAATCAGTATCAAGTAAGAGCACTTTTCAGTACTTTTATTTTTTCGCATACCCACTCTTACTTTGCACTAATTAAAAATATGCACACAGATCCTTAACCATGTATTAAATTAACTAAACTACAATTTAATTAAATATAATTTAATTAATCAATATTTAAATACAATGATTTAAGAAGTGAACACCACAATCTCCCGAAAACAAAATAATATTATAAGCCAACTGTCAAAGACTTTTAATTTTGAAAAAATTCTTAAAAATGAATAAAAGAAAATTAAAACGAACCTAAATTCATCCTTTTCATTCTGACATAAAAAAGATCACATTTTTCAAGATATTCAGTATGAAAACAGGTATGAAATTCAGGACGACCGGTGTTAAATTAGGTTCAATTTAGGTCTATATGTATGAAATCAGTGCGAAAAATGTTGGCTGTGGTGAATATTAATTATATTCTCCCTTTTCTCACTATATTTTTTGTATAGGAATACAAACAATCCTACAATTTGGAAATTCAAAAAGGAAAAGGAAATATAATAAACTGAAATAGTAAACGATTTTTAACAACAACATTGATTACTAAGATGAGCTTTACTTGAAGGAATTGTAGAAATTAGGGTCATATTTATACAGAATTAATTTCCGATTGGAAAAAAAAAATGTCTTTTTAAACCGCAATTAAATCGCTAACTGGCGCTTGATATAATTTATTTTAATGAAGAAAAAGGAGGCTAGTGATGATTTATGATTACCGGTCCACAAAGACAAAAAAGTAAATTAAATATTTTTGTGTGTTGTAAAAAGACTTAAACATATAATTACTATTTCAAGGGTCTGAATATTATTTATGTGGAATAACCAGACAGCTTGAGATTATCTTGTTTATTTATAGTTCAATCAATAAACTATAAAAATAGTTTTTTTTTTTGTTAGAAATGCCATTTTAATAGACAATAAAATTTTCTTTTCATTCTGTATGTAGTTTTGTTTAGGAAAAATATGTACTTCTAGGCAAATTTTATTTTTTTATTCCTTTTTTGAACTACTAAACTTCTAGAGCGCTGTTTCTTGTAGCACCTCCTTTATTCCTAAGATTGGTTAATTCTGATTTAGATGTTTTTACTCTTATTAATAGGATTAGTTGAGTAAAATAGCGATTCTTTGCTTCCTGCAAAAATCTAAGAATTTGAGCTTAGGTAGTTTATTCTTTAAATTTACTTGAAAGTAAAACTTTTTTGAATGGAAGATTGATTTTTTCCATAATTTCTTAAGACTTTTAAAGTGAAAAACAAAAATTTATAAATCCAATAAGAAAACCTGTAAAATATTTTTAATACCTATCGTTAAAAGATTTATGATACTTCAGGTATTTCACGTGATCGAAGATTTTATGATTACTGATCCTCAATTTTTATAGCTAACAGTTAAAAATTGCCTTTGAATTTGCAGGTTTTTATGTCTTTTTCTAATCATAATATTAACGAAATTTTTGGGATCGAATGCTACTTAAACAAGTTTTATTGATTGGTCATTTTATGGTGCCACTGGGTTTTTACCACTCCTCTAAAAAATAAACTTTTGATTATTCACTTTTTTTACAAGCTATTGTTATTTTTACTTATACATACTCCTTTTTTTTTTTTAGTGTTTATTTTCTCAGAAAAATTAGAAGAGAAAGAATAAATTATAAAGTCAAATGTTTTATTTTAAAAATTAAATAATATTTTTGTTCATATACATTTATTACAAAATATCCCACGTTTAAGGTCAAGTGCTGTCTTTAAAACCAAAGAAATACAATAAAAGGGTTAAGTTCTAAGTTACAGACATTCCATAGGCCCTTAACATTGAGAATCTAATTAAAGCCGCTTTACTTATTTTTCAAGTTTTAACCTTGTATTTTTAGAAAAAAATAATAAAAATTTAGAGATACCCTCATAACACTGATACTTTAGGCTATTTAGGGTAGAAGTAAATCACACAAATGGCATGTGACGAATATTTGAGGTAAAAGATAGTCTGAACGGAACTGCAAATGGCTTAACGAATACACAGAATGCAAAGTACAAAGTACTAAAGAAAAATTACAAAGTAGGAAATTTTTTGCCTAATCTATATGGTGTGTAAAAAATGTGAGCTTATAATTTTTAATTTAATACAATTCTGTATTAATAACGGTCAATTCCCGAATTATCAAAAGAAAGTGAGCTACTGCCAGGTTCTTAAGTAGCTGTGTATAAATTCTGAAAGTAAAATGTAGGCTTAATTATTTTCAGGGAATATTTCACATGGAATAAATTTTTGCGTTTTCAGTTTTCACTGTTTTTTAGAAATATATGCAGCCGATCTGTTGAAATATTACTCTATCAAAATTTCTCTTGATTCAAAAGATTTAAAATGATTTTTAAAACTTTTACATCGTCTTGAAATGCCGCATTCATGTCTTAAACTTTCTTTGAAAAAACAAAACCTTAAAATTATTACCCAAAATTTAGTATTGATTTTTCTCATTACTAAAAATAAATTTACTACAGTAAAAATAAAATAAAAGTTTTTTATTTTGTATTCGAATTCACTTTTAAATATACCGGCTTTGATTTAAATTATTAATTCTGTCTTTTTTTAAATCCCTTTAAATTTAAACTACTATTAATTCAAAGGAATGTCAAGAAATCCCAATGTACCTAGAAGATTTAGGAGACATTTGAAAAAATACTATTTGTCGTATATTAACATAAAACAACGGCTTGGAACTAAGGAAATCCCCAAGAAAATAAAAAAAAACAGAAATATATTTATTTACATCTTGCAATCAATTTTATGCTATAAAAGTGTTGATTTTTAATATGGGTCCCATTTTTTACCGCTTTCGGTTTCGACAATGACAGAAAACCAATCCTTTAGAAAATTCAAATGCACATAACACACAAATTCACTTTGCATGTTCTGCATTAGTTAAATTAAAATATATATATATAAAAAAAAAAACTACCCGCCTGAAAACGGTTAAGTTCTTCTTTTTTTCGTTTTTTTTTTTGTTGTTTGTTTTCTTCCGTTGTTTTTTTTTTTTTCATTAAATACCAGATACAGCTTAAAATTTCATTTCCTCATTTACCAAATGGGGTGCGTGTTTTTGATTAAGTTTTATACTTGGCATTCAATCGAGGATGTCTAACTTAAGATTGTACCTTGCCTGTAGTAACCAAACTCTTTTCAGATCAATTTTTGTTATTTATTTTATTTTGTGTTAAAATCTTCAGCGCGTACATTCGTTTATGTGTCACACTCAATTAAAGTACCTGGATTGCGGCATCTTTGAAAAAATTCTTTTTCTCTTTTCTTGTTTTCAAATATTATGGTAAGGTTAATATGGTGGGATTTTATGCGGCTTCAGTTGATTCGACGATGTTTTGTGGTCGACTTTAACAACATACCAATCGAATTTTTCTTCTTCTTATAGCAAATATAAGGACAAGTGATCTAGACGTATATATGTTAATTGTGCTTGATTTCTTAAATTGCAGTAAATAAGGTTTTCGAAGAATGTATTAAATGTAATTTTTTGATAATATTTTTGGTATAATTTTTTTAAAAAATTGAAATTTATTTTAAATACAATCCCATCAAGAGCGGAACAAGTGGTCTTTCAATTTTCCAATATTTACTTCTCCGATTTTATAGAGGTAATTTACTTTGCCTTAAGTTTCCTCAAAAACACGATTTTTTGAGATCTTTAAACGAAAACAGTCGCTAGGAATATGATGGATGACAGAACATTTGATTTTGCCATTGAAGTTATGCTAGAAAATGCACTAGAGACCATAAAATGTTTTGGGGTTTAATAGAAATTGTTTAACATATTGTGGATAACATAAAATGAAAATAACTGAAAGAAAAATTATTAGAATGGAGATTATGACTTCTCGATGAAAATTCAATTAAATATTTTGGCCATAAAACACAACATCGTTGTTTTTTTCGTGTTTTTTTCATACAAAATCAAGAAAATTTTATTAGTTCAGCGTGCATCAAAATGTAACAGAATGTACACCTGATGAAAGTCCAAAACTGTAACTTAAGGGAAGATGTTACAAAATTCAGGATATCTGTGAAAATTGTGAACAAACGAGTACAGCGTATCATATCAAGAAACAACAACAATTTCTGATTGCCTTGTATTATTTTCGGCCAATCGACCAATCGACCAAACGAATACCTTCCAAACTACGCATTAAGAGCAAGGGCGATACTTTTAATTAACAATTATTTTGTGCTTCTAGTAAAATAAAGGAAAACCTCAATAAATAGAAAATGCTTCTTTATTATTAAAAAATTCTTTTGCCTTCAATTCTGTAATCCTCCCTGCTTTTTACAGGAGCTTACTAGATTTATGTATATCACAATATTTTGAGGCACGCATGGCTGTATTCTCAATCAATATACCTCTTTTTTTTTTTTTTTTGATTACATACAGAATTAAAATACATTTTGGAAAAGACTGATGACTCTGCCAAGAGCACAGTAATGAACAAGCTAACAAGGATGTAATTGACTTATATTATAAATTACATATTTATTCATCAGCAAGTGTGGTAGAGGCTTATAGATGTTTAACATTAAGGATATAGACCCGTTACGATCTTAGCAGTATCAGCAATAAATTAACTGAGCCAAAAGAATTGGAATTATATAAATCCTCAATTAAAACAAGAAAAACAAAAGTCATAAACGACGATTTACATAAGATACGAAGTCTCTCTAAAGACTAAAATTAATTACTTGGTGCAGTATGAATTATATTGATCAATTTTTAATAAAGGGGGAGGCAATCCCGTGAATTTCCATTCAAGAATTTAATTCAATGATTTAAAAGTGGAAAAATTAATTCAAATAATTAATTAGTTATTGAATGGCCAAAATAATGTTATCTTTAATGATGTTATTTATTTATTATTTGTGCAATTTATTGATAATATTAAATGTTATATCCAACTGATATCAAAAGGGCAAGAAACTACCAAAAATTTATGGTGGTTATTTTTAGTCCGAATGTTTAGATTTTACCTTTTGAAAACTTCACTGATGAGATCAGTTTTTTGAAAAGTCAGACGAAATTTTTAATAATCAAAATAACTTTGCTAAGCAGCTATTTTTTTACGTCTTGTTTGATAGAATACCAAAATATAAAATATTTATTAATTTTAAGTTTCGACGTATAAATTTATTTAATTTCGCAAACGTTAACTATGAAAAAGCACATTAAAGGATCTTTTCCGTCGCTGCGTTTTCCAACTGAAATTTTCTTGAGGCAGAGTACTGTCTTTTTATGTATTCCTAGGTCAAATGCTTATTTCTACGATATTTTTAGTAAGAAAAGATTACAAAATTAAGTCATGAAATTGAGAGCTGGAAAAAGCAGCAACAAAAAAACTCCTCAAAGTAAATGGTCCTTAAAAATGAAAATTCGTTAAGGTTCTTAAATTGCTACAGAAAAAATAGCCTGAATCACTTCCAAACTAAATTTATGTGTGTTTTGTGGGAGTGATTTTGTCCCCGACTTACTACTAGGAGATTTTTGCAAACGTCAAGGTTTCAATAATTTTTTTAGAGAAGGAAAAAGTACTCTAAGCCTAAGCTTTAAATTCGTTTATGGCGGCTTCTTTCAAGGCATTTACAAACTAGTTTACGATGTGCAATTGATTTAAGTTCTTGTAAACAATTATTGCATAAACGGATCATTACGAGTTTCACTTACGTTTGTCGGTGGACTCTTGCAAACAATTTTTGAACTATTTTTATTTTTATTGATTATTTTAGTTTCTCCTATTAAAAATGATTTGAAAGCGTGAGCCAAGTTTTAAGTTTTTATTTGTATTTTAAAGTCAAGTTTATCTTTCAAATTTCAAACAAAATTTTTATGTTCTGCGTTTTTGTTATCTTATTTAAATAAAATAGACGCCTATATTGATTTAATTCTTAAAAAATTGCTAAAAAAAAGTAGCATTTTAGTATTTATCAAATTAATTTTGATTAGATCAGTAATAAAGATAACCTAGATTAAGGCCTTCTAGTGTAGCGACATGTATCGATATAAAATTTTTAACTTAATTCTTTTGAAAAGTATATAAAAATTAAGTCATCTTAAAATTAATCAAGTGAATTTTGATCATTGGCTACTAAATTAAGAAAAGTCAAAGCATTTAATTATTCTGCTATCGGTTGAATGTTATTTTAGCGATCGAACCAGTTTTACATGCAAAGAAATCCATAAAATGAACAAAAGGTAATATTATTTTGTTTTTTTTTTTAAAATTTGTTTTGGTGGCATTTTGTAGGTACACGGCCCAAAAACAGAGGCGACAAAGTGACGCGTAATCTGAATTCAATCCGTTTTTGTTTAGTGATGACATCTACACATGTACGGTCTCCTTTGGGGTTTTGAGTTTCAAAGAAATCCCAAACAATGGAGAGTTCATTAAAAACAAATCTTAGCCTTTCCTTACCTTTAACTTATGGATGAGACGGCATTCTTCTAGATTTTTGTTTTTTTATTATTTTGTTTTATTATATTTGTTTCAGGTGAGCTCCTGGTTTACGATCATGGCATGCATGCAATGTATAAACCACAGCCGAATTTAATTTATTTTTTTATTATATGTTTTTTCTTTTTGTTTAACACAGACTGTTGATTGTATTAAGGATTAACTTTTATTTTGACATGGGATATGGATACAAATATTCACACTACTCTGCACTTGGAAATTTAAGTTAAAGGTGTGAATAATGTTGATACCTTTTGGAGGGTTTTTAATTACATTCGCTGCGTGATAGAGTTTATTGTTGAAGATATAGCCATTCTATTTTTGGGATTTCGACGAATTATTTAAGCTCTTGATTTTTTGGTTTTATTAAAAATCGTTTGAGACAAATTTTTAAGGAAAAAAATAAGAATAGTGAAGGCTTTTAGTTTTTGGTTTCCATTTTGCTACTATGCGAATAATTTTTTTATTTTTTAATTCCCTTAACCGAATAAAATTTGGGAACAAGAACAAATTTTTTAAGAAATAAAGAAATTTATATATTTTGATCTTTGAAATTAAGGGAAGGGTTTTTTAATTTAAAGCCTTAAAAAGTAATAATGTCTGTCATAGTTTTTTATTACACATAAAATCAGACATAGAATCATTAAAAAATTCATTGGATAGCCTTGGTTCGAATTCGCTTTGGATTAAATCGTAGCTTTTCTCAATTTTCTGTTTATTACAAAAATTATTTCTAAATAGAAATATTAAACCTTCAGCATCAGGATAAAAAAATTGTAGAACAAAAACTAAAATTTCAAATAATTAACAATTCTAACTTCTAAACAAAAGAAATTTAACCGACGAAAAGTTTTAAAAAAATAGGTTTTTAAAACTAACAACAACAAAAAAATATTTTCCCACACAACAACAGAGTGTGTCTGCCTGCAAACGGCCCACAATTAAATTGTCGTTTTGAATGCAAAGTAACCAGATTTAATATTTGACGAACGAACTTATTGGTTTGTGTAGGCGCCGTAAATAGTTGAGCGTAATGCACATAAGGTGTCGAATTATTAGCCAGAAACAAGTGCAATGATCATAATCCACTACGTGTTAACATTATAAATAATATTATGTATTAAACGTATTTGTTAGAGCTCTGTTTTATAGATTTATTAAATAAATAATTTTGCATTCTGTCTGGCATTCTTAATTTATTTTGATTTTATTATTGATGTTAAGTGTGAATTAATTTTAGGATCAATTTCTTTCTTCTTTTTCTAATAATTAATCTTATACAAGTTGTTATGTGAATGAGAATTTATAACATAATATATCTTAGCCGATTTATTGAAACAATGAAATTTTAAATTAATATAAAAAAAAAATTTATATTTGATATTTCTTCCAATCAACATGAGAAGTAGTTGAAATGAAAAAAACCAAATCAATAAACATTTTTCATACTTTTGAATATTCTGTTTAAAATTATTCATTAGTCGTTTATTATATCTAATTACATAAATTTTGTGTTGAAGCCTTCTTTCATAAAGAAAAATAATACAAAATATAGCCTCCCTCTTAATATACAATGAATAATTCGTTTATGATTTTATAAAACGATTGAAACCTTAGTTTTAAAAATAGAACATCATAAAATCTTTAAATTAATTGATATAGTTTTATTTTGTTAATAAAAACGATTCTCAAATTAACAAGAAACCCAAAAGTTAATCAAAGAATACCGCCATTAACAATAAATTTCTTATTCAGAGAGGTGTTATCCACATTAAGTTGTAGTGATAAAGTAGCATTCACATATATGTATGAAAATTACAATGATATTGTTTATTTTTTTTTTGTCTTAAAAAATTATTATGATAAATTTTTGACGCCAAACTTTAAAATGAAAATCAAAACAATAAAATTTAGAATTTATGATATAAACTTGTCTATTCCAGTGTTCACAATGAAATTATTGCTACGGTTTGAAGTTAATTTATCATAAATCTAGCCATAGGGATTGTAGAAGTCTTAATGAGTAAATTTTGAAAATGAAGTTTAAAAAGTTTTTGTTTTTTTGTAAAGGAGATACAACCACATCAATTTTTTGGAAGTTATTGTTCGATTTCAGCTTTGAAAAATCTTGATTGATATTTTTATGAAATATACGTCTAAAATTATCATTTATTTTTTTATTTTGAAATTTTTTAAGACCACAAAAGTTCATTTTATGAGGCTTTATAATTTTCTAGATACTTTTTACATTGCATCAATAAAAAATTTGATACACTTATTGCCTGATTCAATCGTAAAAATTTTCAAACTCATGACATTGTATCAGATTTGATTTTTGACTTTTACGAACTAATGACATTGCATTGTTGCGGCATTGATGCATTTCAGAACTCAGCCCTTCTTAATTTTGGCTCATACTTCAAGTTTTGAGAACGATTTGTGTAATTTAACGGGCGTAAAAACAGATATTTATGCACATGATTATATAGTAATGCTGAAGGATATTTAAAACTAATGGTATGACCATTTTCAGCAATGATTTGCTCACAGGATTAACGTTTTCTACCTCTGCATACAAAGATTACTGTCTATAAATTCATGCATTTAATCCAACCTTTCAAGGGTATAGTGAAAGAGATTAAATACCTAAAATAATGAGAAATAAAAACGATTACATCATTTTCCACCAAGTTCCTTATTTAAGGGTTCTTGTCGCTATATTAAACCCTTCGCAAAGATTCAAATCATGTATTTTTGAATCTTTGATTCGTTTGGGCACATGGATACCTTGTCATGTTATTTTCTGAATTGATAATTATATTTAAAATGTCAATACAGTTAATTTGTACAAGAAGTAGTAGTAATTTGGGTATCCAGATGCAATGTTATCAAGATACATAGATCTAGTGTATTCCCTGAAAGACCCGTCATGCTGGAAATTTTATTCTATAATCTCTTGCCAAAACTGGAACAGTATACAGGCCTATTCGGTGATTCAAAGTTGTGGCACATGGTGAAAGAGAAGGTACATACTTCCTGCTGTCTCTGACTTCAACCTAAGTCAGTCAAACAGCAAGTGGATAAGACTGTTACCTTAGTTACCTTGTTAGTTGAAGATTCTGCTACAAGTTGGAAGAGGACACTATCCACCTGAGGATAGGGACAGACTAAAGGAGACGGGGGGACGCCACGTTTTCTGTGCACGTGATATATAATTAAATTTGAAAAATATTTTAGCTCTAGCAAGTGTACTGAGGATGAGTTTTCTATTTTAGAAATTCTGTCGAAAGGCATAATAAACCGATTTTGACGGCAGTGCATTCCGATCCCTACTCCTACTACTATCGCGTTTCCAACTTTGCTTATATATTTAGCTTATTCTCATAGCATTAACCGTGTTTGATATATTTTTGAAATCTTTTGTAGTTTCTATGAAATAGAAAATATTCTAAACGGGGAACCATCTTAATCTAAAGAATATGATTTTATAATAAGAAAAATCTGTAGTTTTTATTTAAATTAGTAATGTTATTTTTAAAATTAACGAAAATTTAGCTTAGATTATTTATACCTAATATTGAAAATATCGGTAATTCAATTTAGCAAAAATCGTTTTCGCGTAATTAAAATTCACATGAAATTCAAAACTTTTGGCTTTGTCAAAAAACAAAATGTTCGGGTGTAATACAAATAGAAATGTTTTGAACAACTTCCTGTTTAAAAGGCTGGCTTTAGATAATCCTCAAATTTTTTTTACGACACTCTTGAAATCATCTCTTATAATTAAACTAAAGGCTTTCCCACGGACTATTTTCCGCTGTTTTTTTTTTGTTGTATAAATGTTATTTTTGTTATTTACGATTCCAAGAAAAAAAACTTTTTATATTTCATTATCCTAGTTTATTTTATGAGACAGTTTAATTCCCACGTATAAGCCCCCCTACGTCGAGGAGTCCCATTATTCATAATTTAATCATGAAATATAACACCTATTCGCTTTTCGAATATGTCCGCCTGTCATACTTTGGCGAATAAATTTTTTTTCTTTTCAATTTTTAATTTAAATTTGGGACATAGCAATTACCTATTGAATCTTAGTCACCTAATTCTTCCTTAGATATTTTTAATAATTAATTTCATAAATAAGAAAAATAGATTTGATTTTTTACTTTTATTGTATTCATAGAAATCCTTGAAGCTATTACTTTTTAGTTTGGGATATTTTTTCAAATGAAATTCATTTTATGTTATTTCTATTATTCTGAAGGTTTTATTTTGTATAAAGTAAGACAGATCAGTCATAAAGGCAAAAATTTGTTTTTATTTTACATATGGAATATCTTTGTTTATGATTATTTTAGTGGCTTATGGAGCTTTTTACTTAAAAAACTGCAGAAAAAAAATAAGGATTCCAAAAAAGGCTGATTCACAAAAGAAACTAAAAAAAATAAAAACAAGGAATGGAGCACTTTATTGCAAAAGTTTTTGAGAACTTTCCATATAAGAATGAAAAAGTTTCATAATATTGCTTTGGTTTTATTTTTTTTACCAAGCTCAGTATTTAGGGTCGTGATCCTTGCGGAAGCGACATCATAATAATATAAAAAAATAAACTTTTGTTTATATATACTGCCCATTAAAATATTTCCTGAATTTCATGTCAAAGCCATAAATTTCTACAATTATTTGCAAAGAAAATGGAAATCAAATTAAAGTTGAAAATTATAAATCTTTTAACCAGGATAATTATTATATATTTCCTCTATTTATATTGAAGTAAATATTATTAACATAGCTTAATGTATAGGAAACCACTTTTGTACTTTTGTTTCATCGAATAAAAAACATTTCATCAGGTTTTTGGAAAGCAAAAGACACAACAAAAAAAAAGAAGAAAGTATGGATAATTGCTAAAGTTTTTGTGGTAAATGTGCAACGTTTTGATTAATATAGGGTATAGGGTGTGAAAACGATTTAAATCTGCAAAAACAGAAATTTATCTTTAAACATATCTACCTACGTCTATTTGTTGCCTTCGTATAACCTCATCCTCTCTGGTTAAAATGATGAAAGTGATTAATTGCCCAGACGTGTTCAATAAATAACAACAAACTTTGCTTCTTCAAATCACTTCTGCGGGCGTTCAAAGTATATTCACATATGGTAAATAATTTTCAAGGTTTAAAATGAAGAGATGGACGATAGATTGGAGTTTTGCTCCATCCTTCGTTCCAATTGTATTGGATGTCAGATTACATGGTAAGATTGGTGATGAGCTTAACGCAAATGGTTAAACGGAGAAGAATATAAAGGCGTCAGAGAGTCGCGTCTTTAAGTTTTTCTTTTGAATTTTTATATGAGGGCAAGAACGATATACATACATATATATTCTTGGACCCCAAAACTTCTAAATCTTCAATTCGAATTTATGCTTAAATTATTCTCGCTTCACCCTGACGAATTGAATGAGATTTCTGATGGGTGTCAAATATGTTTGCATCCAATGATTGTGTGTTTTTTTTTTAGTTTTTATTTTTGTTATGCTTTTATTATTATAAATTTTACCGCTTATTTTTGATATACTACAAAGGATGTTCCTCATTATACTTTAGTTTTGGACTGATTTTAAATTCAGTGTGGGGTTCGATGGACTCTCTGGATCTATACGTAATTTAGGTCTCTTCATAGGCATCACCTGCTGTTAACTAATATAGCGTGAAAAAGAAATGGATAAATTGCAGATGAAATTTAATAAAATTAATTAAATTTGGAATATGAATAGGATAAAAATGTGTTAATTAAATATTCAAAATCTTTTTGTTTTTTTTTTTTTGTTTTTTCGTTTCTTGATGAAAAATGATTTTAAAAAATTGGCTTAAATTTTAATTAAAATAAATTGTTGCGTTTCTTATTATGTAAAGGAATTTTTTAGTCTCAATTAAAGATGCCTGGTAAATATTTTACAAATTTCAATCTAGAATAAAAAAGTTGTTGCAGAAAAGGTGTTTGGATTCCTAAATGTATCAAACCTAAAATGATGACTATCAATATTTTATGTTGTACGATTCCTTTAAATTTTTTTTTAAGGATATCATTTATATGTTTTTGTGTGCGTAAAATTTTAAATAATGTCATTAGAAGCAAATTTACTTCTGATTATATACTCTGCTGGGATAATTTAATTTTACTAATCATCAATTTATTCATACATAAATGCTCTTTTTGTTTTCCTTTTGAGTTTTAATTTTTATTCTTTTAATTTTTGGCCTTATTCCTAGTTTAATTGTTTTTTCTTTGGAGGTATTTTTGTGATATGGTTTTTGGAGATAGTTTAGGTCTATACTTAGAGTTAACTAATAATTTACTTGTACAAGTAGCTTGGCTGGATAAGTCTTCAATACAATTGCCTCTTGGAAGTCGTTTTTTGTCTCAAAGATGATTTCATTAAATGAAATAACCTACAGTTTGTTTTATTTTGCCTGAAGTCTTTAAATTTTGCAAAATATTTTGGTCGACTTTTACTACAGACATCTTCGTCGTTAGCTGTCTTTCAGGCCAGCGAGACATAGAAAATTTTGCTCAGTATGTTTAGTTCAATATGTGGTAAACAATTATCGATCCCAATTTAGCCCAAACCAAAACTTTAAACCAAAACTAAACCAAACTTAATGATTAAAACTAAACAGACGAAAATACTCAAAATCATTTATAAAATTCTTAAATATAAAAAACACCTCTAAGAATTATTTATCCTGTTGAATTTATATTAAAACAAAAAATACATATCAAAAGTGCTAAAAGGAATGAATTCTAACCAGAACCTTGAACGCCCGATTATGCATTTACCATGTAAGACGCTGTTTTAAGGCTAATTGCTTTTCACTGTAAACATTGCAAACTGCAAACTACGTGAATATCTTGAAATTTTTGTCTTTGCGATTTGAAAACTGCAAACAATTAAAAAGAAATACACATCACAGAATCTTTTTTTAATTTTATTGTTCCTTTTTCTTTTTTTCTTTATTTAATTTTTTTCAAAAGTGTAGAATTTTTTCAATCAGATATAGAAATAAATTTATTTATCCCCTGACTTATGTTTTCAATATCATTGTCTGTCATCTCTTTCCAAGAGACTGCGATGGCTGCTATTGCATGAGTTTTACCTTCCTTCACGCCATCATTTTCAAAGAATAAAAAACAAATGATCGAACCTTTTGTTGAATTTTTAAGTTCCTTCTACGTTTTGGTTTTGGTCTGTTGATCAATCTTAACCCATATGTGGACTATATTTCCATTCTGAGAATTTATACCAATAAGTCACGAAAAAAAAAAGGAAGAAATTGCAATAATAAAATAAAATCATTTTCTTGCCTAGTCTTTTATCTACGTTAATACCATAATCGGCTTGAATCTATGGCACGGCATTGTCTACAACAAAGTATAAGGGCAACTACTATTGTAAACTATAAAACTGGAGTACATTGAACTGTTTCTCTTTGGTTTAGCTGTTTTTCCTTATTTAACGAAGCGTCGAACTTTAAACAGTTCTAAGCTGGTTATCGATTACAAGCTTCCATATTGAAAATATTGTGATTTGTGATTAACTAAATAAAGTATAACCAAGGTTAGTTAGAAGGGTATAATGTATATAGGCTTCAAATCTTTAAAAGAATTTATGTTTTCCTTATGTGAACGATTAATTGGCAAAAGAACGTCAAGTTGTTGTATTTTCTTCTATACTTTGTTCAATCTTATTCGTTTGCGAAACCAGCATTGAATTTCAAATTGTATATGATTTGATCTGAATTTCTTTGTTTTATCCTTTGCTCTTTTAATTTTGTTGGTTTTCGTATTCAACCAAATTGAATTTTTGGAACGTGTGAAATGGTTAATTGTGCACATAACTTCTTATCGCCCAATACAAACTTGTTAATTAATACATTGATGAGATTTTGTTTTTGAATTTTAACGTTTAGAATAATTCATTTGTAAGTTTGAAAACAAATTTAATGAATTAATTTAGTTCAAGTCATACAATATATGTTATGAATCCAAAAACTAATTTAGTATTTCAAAGTGAGATGTTCTCACTCAGTAATTTTGCTTAAATTCATAATAAATCTGATCAGCAATAATGTTGTTTATTCCAATATATTAACACTTACCAATATAATAGTTCGTAGGAATATTAAAAGTTACACAAACAAAATTACTATTATAAACCCAATAATTGCAATAAAAGTTATTCTGTAGCAAAAATTAAAACTCTGTAACACAAAGTTGGGTAGTCATCAATTCCGTTTATATATGTATGTATAGTTACTGTATTTTCCTTCAAAGGTCTAAATCAAGAGATTTTGAGCCAACTTAATTAGCAACAATTACACACAGTCTCTCTTTCGCCAATTTTTAATTTCAGATTAAGTCGTGTGTGACATTTTAATTAGGTATTTAAATTGGAAAAAAAAAAGAATTTTCATTCAAATTTCTAAAATGTCGTACTTTAGGATACAAAAAACTTCAATTTTTGTTTAAAAAAATATATTTCCGAGTGTAGTACGTTTATATAATTCATAGAAGCTTGTTTTTTACAATATTTATTGATCCAAAAAGCAGCACAAAGTGCTTATTTAATCCTTTTTTCTAGGTTTTCAATAACTATTTACCTTATTTCCTTTAAAAATATTATTATCACACATCACACATTCATCATGAAATTTTAGACTAAGAAAATTTCTTGCTAGATATAACACGGTGATTTTTACAATTAATAAAATTAACATGCAAATTCCGCATACGAACTTATAAGGACTTATAAGGACTTATGCGTCCTTAATTTGGTGCTGACCCCGCTATCGAAAATACTTCCAAACTTTTCTACTGATCTTTCTACGGCAGTATATTTTTCTTTAGAGGAATATTCATCCTCACATCATTTCGATAAATGTCATGATAATATATGTGAAACTAATTTTAAGGAAAAAATGAAACGCTATTATGTTGATGATGTTTGGAATAATTGTCTTTTCTTTGTACAAACATAACGTAAAACTACAATTGTACAAAATTCAAACTAATCTAATATCCCTCTTCGAATTGTTTCCTAATTAAAGAAAAGCTTTGAAAATTTTCAACCTTTAGAAATTTTTTATTTTTTCTGAAAAGTCGATTACTCCTTGAACTATTTATTTGTATGTTAATAAAACTTTTCGTTAAAGATTCTGGAGAGGAATTTTTGAAAACGCAAAATAATAAATATGAAAAGAAAATCAATTTTAAAAGACATGAAAAAAATATTTTTTTTTTTGACATTTAAGATATCAAGAAAATATCAAAAGAAGTTTGTAGGTCATGAACTTCAGCTCAATACGTAAGTCAACAAAGTTTAACAAACTCAAAACTATACAAAACAACACCAAAACTGCTAACATCTAATCTAATGATAAGTGGCTAAGTTGTAATTTTCTATTTTGATGATTAGCATAGATGTCAGATTGAGATGTATCAGGAGATAAGTATATAAATATTTAGACATGACATAATGACTTAAGTATAAAAAATAGTTTGAAAAATACTAGAGAAAAATTGGGAAAGCAACTAAAATTTTTTTAAGTGTTAGCTGTTTGCAAAAATATGACTTTAAAGATCGATTGGAATAATAGAATATTTTTTTGGATCAGTTAAAATTTTTTGTGTATACCAGGCTTCAATTTATATTTTGTATGACACCTTACAAAATTCTAGAACAAGGGTGACGATTTTCTGGATTCAAAACACAATTAAAAACTTTAATTTTTATGTAATTTAAAAATAATGTACAATAATTACATCCTGTTCAAATACAATCTGATAAAATTATTAATTTATTTTTAAAATTGCATATGCCAAACCCATTAAAGAAATTTAATTTTTGATTTATTATTTTAATTATTTTATGATAAATTAAATTTTCTCTTTTACTTAACCTACTGTTCCAATTCAAAGGAGAAATAAATTTCTAATCCTAATAAATTTGCTTTTATAAAAGTTTTTTTCATGCATTTTAAAGTAATTACTAATAAATTTAATAAGAGCAATTTAAATTGAAATCAAGTTGTTCTCTGTTCTGTTTTTAATGATTGCTTTTAATTTGGACGAATCAAAGTCAATTAATCATTTAAATCATGATAAATTGAAAATTGCAAATAATTATTCATATGAAGCTTGAGTAGATTAAATTATTATTTATAAATCAAAGTCCATTTTAGTAGTATGAAAAGAAATTAAGAATGAAAAAAAAGTTGCATTACTCTTCTATCAAACATTCAACTTATATATTTAGGGCATATTTAGAACCGTAATCTGCTGAATGTCATAGAAACCCATAATAGTAGAGAAGAAACACACATGATTTTTTCCAGTAAAATTTTACCGGATCGCCAATTTTGCTAGTATATAAAATACTTTTTTCTAAAACTCGCAAGGTGTTAAATAAGAAGTGGGTGGATCCATACTGTTTAAGGCTTATATATCGTGCAACTTTCAGAAAATCCAGGGCGCTCACCTGAATAAATTGAATCTCCAGTAAAATTTTGTCTGGTAAAATGTGTTCCTAGCCTAACAGACTTAAATCAGACATAAAATTTGATAAAAATAAAACTTCTGAAGTGTTCATTCAATGATCAATAAGCCCCGAACCTGATAAATAGGTTCATAAATCTATGTAATTTTAAGGGAGCATCAACTTTTCAATTAAATATTTCTTTGGTATAGATTAGTTCAGAAGTTAAAGTGGTTTACATAACATGGTTTCAATTTTGAAGCTGGAAGAAGCTTGAAGAAATATTTGGCTCTTTAGAAATATTAACCAGTTAACTGTTTATGACGTGTATATAGACGTCACTCTCTATTACAGTGCGTTCGACGTGTATACTCGTCGTCGTTACCATTGACTATGAAAACTATTTTATTATTTTTTGATAATTTTTAAATTTATAATCACAAAAAATTTGCAATAAAACCATTTTGCTTTGCGTTCGACGTCTATACACTTCATCGTCTGATTTTAATTCCCGTCACTGTGAGGGATTTTTAAAAATAAATTCGACAGTTAACTGGTTAAATATAATTTTTAATCAAATTTTAGTTTTACTTGTAAAATTAACATTGAATCAATGATTTGGAACTGTTTTAAATGTAGAAAAGAAATGTATCTTCAGTCAGAATTTAACACTGAATGAAACTTCTAAATCAAGGCGGAAGGAAGCAGTCAGCAAAAGTTGTGCGAAACGATTGAAAACACATAGTAGTTCCGTTGGGAAGAGCATAGCCTACGTTTTTTGAGATGTTTATGGTATTCTGTTCATTGCGTTATGTCCACAATTAAAGTAAATACTCGAAAAAAAAGTCTTATATGGAAGAGAAAAAAGTTCTATTGCTACCATGTCATAAGTTCTTGAACCTTTGTTTATGTGGCTTGCTCATGTTCCATTCTCTGGCCAACAACGGCAGACATTGCCTATTCTTCGATATTAAAAAGATGCTCTAGGGAGAGATATTCGGCTGAAATTAAAATATTATTTCCTAAATGAACGCTTATTTAAGCTCTGAATTGTTTGAAATTATTATTTAGTGCAGGAAGTTAGTTTTTTGCTTTAAAAGAGTCCATTTTGTGATTAAAGCAAAATTAATTGTTATGGTAAAAATAAAACAAATGTTAAAAAAAATAATTGTTTACAAAAGTAAAATAAATATTTAACAAGAAATTATTAGATTAAAGGCATAAAATAATTAATAATGAAATGTGGGATTTGGAAATAATAGCCCCTCCCCCCGGTTAAATTCATTGAAAACTTTTTTTAACCTAAAAAAGTTTTATTAAAGAATTTATGTACCTAATACATAACTTTTTTCTTGAAATGAAGGAATATAAAACATATTAAACAAAAATTAAATGCTATGGATCTAAACTCCAATAAAACACACAAAATTAATTTCATAAAATTTTGAACTAGAACGGAAATCGCTGTTTATTTTTTTAAGAAAAAAAAAACATAGAATCAGAGACCACAGAATCAAGAGAGAAACTCACGCCTACAATAAAAATATTGGACAACTAAATGCAAAATTATTCAAAACTAAAAACAAATAAAATAAAATAAAAATTTTTAAAATACAAAAAAAAACAAAAATATGTTAATCTTACACGCTTTATAGTATGCTTACCAATGTCATAAACTTTTCGTTTTGAAAAATTCTGTTTTGTTTTTTTTTACATAAATCCGCAAATGACTATGAACGAGTATTTTTGATATTAGAATCATAAGAAAATTTCATATAGTCAGAGATACTCAAAATACAGAAAAACAGAAAAAAAATTAAACAGAACTGGGAAATCATAAACATAAAAAAAGAAGAAGAAAAAAATGTAGAATTTTATAAGAAAAACAAAAACAAGACACACAAATTCAATCTGAATACTTGTTTTCAAGTATATTTTCAGCTGGGTATAGTGTGATACACAATATGAGGATCACACCATTCCGAGGTGTTTGTAATCGGCGATATCTTCTTGGATCATGATCGGCAAGATTTTTTTCTTCTTCTTCCTTTGAACTAAACAAAATAAAAATAAAATGTATAGGGAACGTCAACCATTTTTCACAGGTTTTGTGTCACATGTCAAACCTTCTACTTTTAGTTATTTCTTAAGTTTAAAGATGAAATAAGCTAAAAATGAAAAAAAATACAAAAAAGATACAATAAAACAACCAAAACGAATCATAATAAGAAGAACTCAAGTATGTATACCAGAGGATATATGAAAAGACTTAAGAAAAACAAAAATAAAAAGAAAATAAAAACAACAATAAACTAAAGAAAAAAAAAAAGAGAAATAGTCAAATGAACTCTGTCTGGAATGACCGCCAGTTTGTATATATAGTAAGAATAACTTTTTATATTCATTGCTTATTCTTCGTTCTTTGTAGGATCCTTAAAAGAAATTTATATGCTCCCTATTGTCCAAAGCCTGTCGTTTCAGAGTTCGTGTATTGTTGTTTTTCTTTTGTGAAGGCCATATATCAAAGCGATTGCCAATAAAGAACAAAATATTCCCGCCTCGTATGTGTCGTTCTTAACACCTCTTATAATTCCGGATTGCCAGAATATGTGACTGCTGCACAATGGTATCTTTGATTACCGTACAGTAATGAAAATCTTTTCAATTTTGTATAGCCCACAACTAACCAAAAGATATTCTTAAGAAAAATCCAATCAAAAATTCTAAAATAATATTATCTTCAATTCGTCTTAAGACCACTTTTTAATGTCCACTTTAATTTTTGATTTTTTTCTTCAAAAGGCTGAATGAGTTTCAATATAATATTTTTTTAAGTTTTCTCTTTCTTTTTACTGGATTATATATATATATATATAGTAATTCTTTGTAAAACTATAAAAAGAAATGAGTTTTGATTGTTGTCAGAGGTTTTTTTTATTAGAATTTTAAATGACGTCTTTAAGCTTAGAGAGTTTTGTTATAAGATTCCAAAGAATTACATTTTTTCATTTGATTTAATTCTTTTATATGCTTTGTGTCTATGTGATTCGTTGTAAAAAACCAATCAAATAATTTTTTTTGTTACTATTTTCTAATCTGAAATACTTTTCATAAGTTTTTTTATTTAAATTTGGTGATTTATTGAACTAATCTGCTTTTTTGTTGAATCTTTTGAAAAAAAAAAAACTTGATTTCATTTAGGGTACAAGAACACTTCGCTAACACTTCTTAAAAAATGTATTCACCTGGTGAAAAGATGTCGTAATTTGAATTTCATTTGTTCGTCGATTGTGTTTCATTGGATTTAAGTTGAAAAATCTTTCCATGCTACAAAATCAAAATGCGTTTTGATTGCGATATTTGAACTTTATATCATTTTGATTATTCTTCTTTTAGATTCGAACTTGCGGGAAGCAGTTTTCGTGTATACCAAGGTTTATATTCTGGACTAATTTGGAACATAATGTTCGAGCTTTAATTTTTTTATAACTCCATTGGGAGATATAATTTTACATTTGAACGAATTATTTGCCTTTTAAGCATTCGTACTGCACAAGCATTTATATATTTCCTTTCAACAAAGCATGCTGGAAAAAGTTCTGAGTTAAAAAAGATTTAGATTTTATAGTTTATTGTCGGATTTTTTTTTAAAGCAAAAACAAAGCAGAGTTTCTAAAATTTTCGCAGAACAACTTTAGCTCACGTGTCATCCAATTTGGAATGTAAAGCTAAACACACTTCAAAGTAATTTAGAAATAAATTGAGAAAGATGTTATTTTTGATATGAATGAGTCTTTATACACGGAGAGCGAGATATCCTGAGATACTCATCATATTTAAGATAGATTGGGGTAATGTAATACCCTTTCTTAACAGGCGCTATGTAGATCCTTGTAGTCTTCCATAAAAAAAATCGGTTCTTAACAGGCAAAGTCTGTACATATGACGACAAAAAAAACATGGCGTCTAAATCTCAAAACATATGATCTCAAATGTTTAATCAGATGTCACAGATTATTAAATGTTTTAAAAGAGTTTTAACTAAAAAAATTTTTAATTTATTTTGGTAAATTTTTTTTATAAAGTTAAGCAATGAATATTAGTGAAGTAAACCGAGCCAGAGATACACAAAAGAGGAGGATCCAATAAGAAAAAATTCACAATAGATCTCAATTTTCTGTGTTTACAGACTTTAAAAGGCTGTAGTTACTACACATTTCCAACCAACTATGTACTCAGTTCTCCATCCAAAAGTGGCTTTTTGTGTAGTTAAAAAGTGTGTACATCCGTCTGTTAAGAAAGGGTATAATTGTAGTGCATCATATGCAGTACATCGTACTAATAAATATAATCCAAATTATTACTAGAGTTGTCAAAATTTATTTAATTGACATATAAATGGTTTTAATAGTGTTTTTTTTTTAGAAAAATTTACTATTATTACACAAGTTACCCCGAAAGCAATGTTCCTACCCGAGTAGCAGCGCCAATCCGGCACGGATCCGATTTGCCCTAAAGTCGATCCGGCACGGATATGGAAATCGGATAGGGCCCGGATAGGTCTTGTAACGCTAGGTTATGTCCGGGCCGGATCAGGCAAATGTGTCCGGCCCGGATCAGGCTGCCTGATGCTGCCCTGATTGCAGATACCATATGCCTTTTTTTGTTTTAACTTAAATAGAAACAATTTCATCATATGAATAGCATGTTTTATTAAATTATATTAAAAATTACAAAAAAATTATAATTTTATATATTTAAATTAAAATATTAAATTTACATTAAAAATTATTATATTATAAAATAACATTAATTATTACTTTAAAACACAAAAAAACTTCTAAGTAAAAGACTTCGCATACGTAATACAGAACATTTATTTAATTTCATAACTTATACATTAAATCCTTTTATTTATATTTAATAAAATGAATAATCTGAAAATTAAATTAATTATAAGCAAATATACAACAAATCAAATAAATTTATTGAATGAAACAAATGCACACGGCAACTGTCAAAGACTTAGATTTTTGATATTAAAGAGTAAGCAAATTTTTGAATTAAAATTATTTTGAAATATATATATATCTAAACATATTCATATAAATAGCATAACACTAAATATTTCTTTAAAAAACAAAAAAATTTAAAGTAAAATAACATTCATAGAGTATGCAAAGTACAGTACGAAAAGATTCATAAAGAATTTCAACGTTTATATAAGCTATATTTTGTATTAAATTTATCTAAATTAAATATTATAATTTACAATGAAAATTGAAACTAACAAAAACACTAAATAACACTATTAACTAAATTAAACCCTAAATGAAAAAAATCACTTTGACAAATGAACGTCATCGCCAAGAAAACTAAATTGACAACTGTCAAAGACTTAGAAAATTTTTGTAATAAAAGGGTATGATGCATAGATCGCGTATACTATACGAAAAGATTTATATTATTTGAAGGCATTTTTATTTAAAAAAATAATTAGCTTTAATAGCTTTAATTTTTAATTAAAACTTATCATAAATCTTATTTTTATTATTTCTAACGTTCGACTTAAAATATTTTTTGTCCTGATAACATTTTCACAGCATTCGGGACTGTTCCGGTAAACTGATCCGGCCCGGATAGAAAAGATTAGGGTTTTTCATATTAGGGCTTTATTCAGGCTGCCCAAGTCCGGCTCTGATTGGGAAAGCCCTGATAGTTATTTACCTATCCGACCCTGATTGGGAATGCCCTGATAGGTATTTACCTATCGGGCCCTGATCAGGGCCAAATTGGGTTTTCCATATCCGGCATGCCGGACAGGGGCCCAATTGGGTCCGGATTAGGTTAGGGCTCGCCGGATAGGCGCTTCTACTCGGGTAGGTGCATGCCTAAACATTAGATAAGTATCCTGGAATATCTTGTCATTTGTGTATAGAGAACCAGTAAAAATATCTTATAAAAAATAAATAAACTAAATAAATTAATTATTATTTTATAATTGCTCAAACCACTTCACCCCACAAAGATTTCATAATAATAATTTCCTATAATAAGGATATAGAGATAGTTAATTTTGGTTGTTTTTTAAAATCATTAAACAAAAATACAAAAAATCGAATGATTTTTTTCTTTTTTCTTTCAGGTGAGTTCGCATTTTTATACTGTTCAAATTTTTTAGTAAGTAACTAACTGAAAATTTTGGTATTTATATGTAAAAGTAGTGTTTTTTTGTATAAATTGAATATTATTTTGATTTTTATTTTTATTTAAATGAAAATACTTAAATATTTTGTATTTTACCACTTTTCCGAACGAACGAATTGCATCTTTTAGTATAAGACAGCTACTGCGCATTATTTAACAACCATAACTCATTAAATTCTTAAGTGTGGATAGTAATAAAACTTTTGAAATCGTTTAAAAAACAAAGTAATAATGGAAAATAACGCAGCTATGGCCAAACGATAAGATCTTCTCCATCTGAAGATCTTATTACCTTTAATAGTTGCATCATAGTAGGAATTCACCTATACTATATTCTGCTAATAATATCCTTTAGTTTTACTCCTATCATTTGCAATACACACATCCAATATAGTAAAATTTATCATGGATAAATTTCATAATAGAATAAATTATGGTAGTATTTAAGTGTTTGTCCAACTACTAATAACATTTCTTAAGTTTCTTAACTTTCTTCAGTACCTGTTTGATATTTCTTAATACACACTTCCAACTGATGAGTTCCTTACCCGATATTTTTTATTTTTACCAGCTAATAATTATTTTCATTTCATGGCATACTTTTCAACTGAAAAATTGGAAATTACTTGTAAGTTTATCAATCAAGTTAAATTCTCGAAAAAACCAATTTTTCTTTTCTCTTTTTTTAATAGAAAATCTTTCAAACTATTCAAAATTTAAGTGTCAGACACAATTAGAGAATATAAATTGATAAACAAAACAAAATTTATTTTCATCACACGTACGTAACATTTTCTTTTGTTTTCTTTAAGTTTTATAAACAAAATATATTTTTTTTTAAATAACAAAACCTATAATAAAAACTTTTTAAACCGGAAATATACCTTTTCATATCCTTGGGTAATTGTGAATGGACTTAAGGAATTTATATAATGAACCGCGAAGCGGAAATCTTAAGAATTTCTACCCACGTTATTAGTGATAAGGCTAAACAATGTTCTTTATCAGCAAATATATATAATATATATACATATATATATATACATAGCTAGGGGATAAAACAAAAAAAAACATATTAATAAATAATAATAATAAAGAAAGCTAAATCTAAACTAAATTTAATATTGACTATGAGACATTCGATTCTTGATTATGGAATTTGCTGAATTGTACTTGAAAGAATGTTTTAAATATTTTTCTAATGATAAATAGTAAAAAAAATTAGCACAAACAGATCAATTATTATTTTATTTCAAACTCAAGCTTAGATATTAAATTCCTTTGGTTTCAATTGTTTCCTGAGATTGTTTATGTAAATTCGTTTTTAGTTACTAGGTGAGGTTAAAAATATGTAAAAGCCTAATTATCATAGAATAAATTTGTTATTTTTACTTTGTTTCATATTTTTAGTAATTTGCAAAAAGTAGAGATAAGTGTAAAAATAGGATATTATGTCTAAATCATATTTTCCATTATATCATTGTATTTGCTGACCTTGATCTTTTTATCTAGATTATTTTTGACTCTTTCTTAAATTTATAATAATACTTTATGTTAATATTAGAAAGTTGAATAGCTCTTTTAGATTAAATCTCTTCATTTGGAAAGTTTTCCATGGTAATTTTATTCATATGTATAATTCATCATATTAAATTTTATTATTACTAATATAAATACAGATATTTTATATTGAAATGCAATCCGGCTCAATAAAATAATTTTTATAATTTATTTGCATTAGATTTAAAATCTTATTATCAAAATTTTTGTACTAAATTTCATTTATTATTATCAGTGAGTTTTTCATTAATGACTTCATGCGTGAATCATGTTGAAAATCTCACTTGTGAAATATTCATTGATGCAAGTATGCAGAATCGTATTTTCATGCAAAAAGTCGTCATGACGCCGAGTTTTGCGGCCATTTGTTAAATTCATTGATATTGAAGGAGTTATGACTGGAAAGTAGCTCTCTCTCATTGATGAAGTAGAGCTCCTTTTTCTACTTGGATTTGTCTTATTTTTTTGAAGACGCCATTTATTATTAATATTATGAAAAATTTTTTAATTTTTCATACAGTAACAACATAAAATAAATAATAATGTATCCTATTATTACGATTTTACTGACATATGGAATTTTTTGATAGAATTATGGAAGAAATTCAAAATACACAGGATGTTATATCTTTATTTATTAGAATTTTAAATATAATAAAATATAACAATATATTCTAGTATTGCTTCTTTCACCCATTATACACATTATTACAATACACGAAAAGAAATTTTGCATAGAGAAATGTTTAATTTTGGCATCTATTGTGAATTGTAGGGCTGTCCAACAGGGTAAATTTAAAAATTCCTTTAAATATGTTATTTATTTATTATCTTCATTATTTTTTGTTGTTTTTTTTTTGCCTTTTTGTCATTTAACTAATTAATTTGAACACTTTCAAAGTATTATTTCAGTGCAATTAGATGATTTGATGTTTACTTTTATAACACTTATTTTAAGATGTCAAACAATTTTCCCTAATACAGATTATTGCAATGGAAAAACGATTTTTTTTTTTGTACGGGAGGCGTATACACTGTTCAAGCCTCAATGGAGAATGGGTATTAATGAACTTCGTTAAGTTGAGTTCTTCTAAATTGTTAAAAATTTCCCTGCGTGCTGCCATATGATGATCATTGAAGAGAGTTGGACAAATTACGCAAAATTTTCCTTGCCATCAGTTTTTGTTGTTGTTGTTTTTGTTTTAGCAATCTTTGAGATTGCTAATAAAGCCTTTTCACTAACAATATCAATTTCGCCTTATATATAAAAAAATGTGGTTTTAATGAACTTTAGTGTTCCAAAACTAATAAACTTCGTCTGTCAAAAGTTTGACATTGTACAAAGTGGTGCATTAAGTTGTGATAAATTGTTTAAATTAAAGAGTTATAACATAAAAATATCTAAAAGCTTTTTGTTTTTATAAATATAATTCAATAATATTTTTAAATTACACAAATTAACAAAAAATTTTTAGCTTCTTCATTCAACTATCACAAACAAGTACTGCTAAACTCTTATAGTGCGCTTGCAGTGGCCAAAATACTAATTCTATATTATCTTTTCTTTTCAAACATAGGCGAAAGGTCAGTGATTTTATGGATAACTTAAGTAGAAGGTATAATTATCTGGCATGATGTTTAATATGTTATTGAAATAGATAATTTTATCGACCGTATATTTAGGTGTAATGACGCGTAATACTATACTCAAACGTTATATTAAAATTATTATTCATTTCAAGTTTGAATTCAATAAATGGCTTCAAGGCCGCTCCATTTCGTCTTATTTTTAATTCCTGCAAATATTAAGATTTGCTAAGCAAGTAACCAAATCTTTAATAGATGGAATATATGCAACATTCATTACCAAAATCGTAAATTGTCTGAATGCATTGGAGTTATGAGATGTTAATTAAAATTTTACGTGATTTTAAATTTTTCTCTCATTTTATTGTATTATATTAATGTGTATAGTCTTTATTTGTATATTGATTGATTAAAACAAAAAATGACAGTTCACCTCTAAACTTGAGCTACGTTATATCCGTGTGACCTATCAACTTTATAAATTTGAGTCACAATAAGTAACGCTAAATTACTAACAAATAAGAAAAGTTGTTAGTCAAATAATGTCAACCAAATTGCATGAATTTGTTGAACTTTGCATCCATAAGGACTACATCCTTAAGGTTCATCAGCATTCTATTAAATCCACTTTCACAACGTTTATTTTTTCTTGCCGTTAATAAATAAATGCTGGTTCTCAGGCTGTTATACATATATAATTAATCTAATACAATAATTATGTATTTTTATAGCCATAAGTAAACCAGAAATTTATTTATAAAAGATAATTTTAATACTTAATACCAAAAATATAAATTTAAAAATATCTGTCACCTTTTAAGTATCATCGCAGAATTGTATACGCCCAATTCTCCTCTTCTTTAAAATTAAAAAAGAAGACACTCGATACCAAGCTGAGAACACGTGTTATTTAACGCAATGCTCTTATGCAGGTACCAAAAAATATATACATATATGTATTCTTAACTTTACCAGACATGATGTATTCTTAGGTCCTGTTTAGGTATACCTGCTCCTTTTTTTTTCAAATTCAATGCATTTCAAGAATATATTATTCACATCATTCTATTCTTCATAGTTATGGTTGTAAAAAAAGGATATATTAAACCGTGTCCTTTAAAGCAATAACTAACTTCTTTTGCCCTTAGGAGATCATCTTTCTGTAAGGGTATTTTCCTTTTTCAATATGAATAAAAGCAGAAAAAAACAACAACTAGGATTAATGGGAATTTTTGTTTTGTTATATTTTGTAAAATGTTTTTTTTTGTTGTTGCTATTTTTAGATCAATGTTTGCTTACCACTTAAAAAACTTTTAAGTGTATATTTTGGTTTTTGATTTCTGAAAATGTTCTGTTTATTAAACTTTCAAGCGGTTCCATTATTTGTTAAAGTTATTATTGAAATTTCCCAATTTACTTTGTTTTTTTTTTCACATAAATCAAACAAAGTAAATTCTGAACAAAAGGACTTTTATGCGTATGAAGATACGTCTTTAATGTGATATTTTTTGAATAATATTATATTTACTACAATCAGATATAATTGCTTAAGCTTTCTTGTTGTGGTATTCTTTAGATTTCATAGAAAAAATGTTATTGTGAATCAGAGAGGTGAAGTTTCAAAAATTCCAAATAATAATAATGGAAATTGCACGATACTATTAAGGACTTAAAATGCTAACGATAATGTATTCCAAATTATCCAAATACACAAATATAAAGCTACTCTTAATTCAAACAAAAGCCAATAAAAATTAATTTCATCTTTATTATAAGGACTTGCATTGGCAAACTTGGCCTCTCGCATTCTTGAATCACACAGTAAACTCCTAAAAATTCTAATAAATAAAAGCAGTTTCTTTTTGGATAATTTTAAGGTTGTACAAAACGTTTGAGGATATAATTCGTTTTGGAATCTGTTTCTTCGTATTCAAAAATTATAAAAGTCTCTAGCCCACTAGAAATGAAAAATTGAGTGAAATTTTCACAGCTACGCATGTGCCTTGTTCTTTGGATAACCAAATTTCACATTCGATTTATAAAAAGATTAAAACTCCAATGTCAGATTTACATTTTAAATTTTCTGTCCTAAAAAATTTTCTCTCAAATGGAATATAGGAAACAAAAAATTGAATTTATTTAAAAATATAAAATAAAACAAAGAAATCGAACTAATTTCAGACCCTATAGCTTACATCTGTTTTCAAAATTCTTAATAGTATCATTAACGAGTTATTGTTTTCTTGGACTTGGACAAAAAAAATAAAAAAACCACAATCGTATTCACATATATCCTCTTAAGTATATTCGATTATAAAATTCAATTAATTCAATACAGTTTAACTGACACAAATGATGGACTTAAAATTATAAAAACGTTGTTAAACATATCCAAGGATCGTGTAACTGTATCTAGAAGACCTACAAATGAAAAATAATGCAATTCAATGGTGTCTTATTACCTTGCTTTAATCATGCAATAACTATTAAAAAGTATAAGAATGGCTTAAGTTAAACGAGGAAGTACCTTCAGTGGCAGTGTAATTTTTTTTAAATAGTTTCGTCTTAAAAATTATAAAAAAAATATCATTTTCTTCGTTTTTAAGGAAAGCTTAATAGAAAAATCGCCACCATAATTTTGTTTAAAACTCTCTCTTATACTTCTTTTGATTATTAAAGACTATGTTCTAATTAATTGCTAACTTACATTCCTGATTGCTCACAGTCTTTCATTAATATTTTTCTGTAAAGCGGATTTTGCATTTGTCCACCAAAATAACAATACGTTGACATTTGAAGTTGCATGAACACAATGAAAATGATTTTTTTGCTTCAATATTTAACATATAGCAGTGAAATAGACAGAAAATACTTGATGAAACCAATCGGAAGTGACAAAAAATGCAACAGTCTGCAAGAAAAATATCGTTTCTATATTTTACGATATTCACAGTATTCTGTTAATATCTGCGATTATTTGCGAGCATACACGAAAAAGAAGTGTAAAATATCTGTGTCGCGTAGTTTTTTTTGGAAATTGCAAAATTCCTTCTGTTCTTTCACTTTTCTGATCTGTACAACATAGGGACCATTTACTATTTTTTCCAACTCGTCAAATGGCTCTCTCGTCCCATATAAAGTATATGGAAATTGTCATTTGTGAGTAAAAATTTAAACATGTTTAATTATGCCCTTGGACAAGTTGGAAAAAATAGTGAATAGTTCCTAATAGGCCTTGGCTTATTGGTGTGTTGGTAAATGAAGAAAAAGGTGAAAAATATTGTTTGAAAAATACAATAAATCTTGTCATAAGTTATTGAACCCGATGACTGAATTACATGAAGGAATCCAACATATTTACCAGATCTTCTCTCGAGTAAGTACTGGTTCCTTTTTTGCAATGGAAAAGCCATTACAAATACTGATTGTTATTTTGCGGTCAAAAATTAAATTGCTCTTAATATAGAAAGGAAAAAATGTTAACCGTAATGAAGTCAAATTTCCCAATATTCTGCATTCAGCTGAAAACTTATTGACCCATGTGCAAAGTTAAAAATTCATGTATCTTGACAGGCTATGCTTTTGATGTTATAAAGTTTTTAGTCTTGTTTTCGATCAAATCCAAATTATTCCTAAAGACTATGTTCACAAGAGTAAGTTTATAAAAGGAATTTGTGATTCCCGGCTAGAAATTTTTGTGAGGCGGTGATTAGGCGCAAATAAGGCACACCGAACTTCAAATTTGCGCCTTAAAAGGTAGCCAAACTAGGCCCAAGTCTCGAAAATAACGCAGTTGCCAACTTGTACCTAATTAGTATTCCTAATTACGTGGTAGTTTGGAAGCCACACTGGTTCAAAGAAAAAACTTACAATTAGTTATAAAGAATATTTATTTATTTAAGTTTTAATTTTGATGATTTATACGCACTTACCTCTAACCTTAACCTGTCATTCCTAAAATAAATAAAATACATAAAATTTATAAACTTACCTTTAACCTGTGTCCGTGATATTGATTAAAGCTTTTGAAAAAATTCAAAAGTATTTATATCCTTCTTTTATTACTAAAGCGCGAATTATATATGGTTTAATTTTCTTAAGTAAAGGATTTTAGCGGTTTGCCAAATAACCGCCTCAATATTCAAATCTTGGATGATAAGTGACATTAGTTTTACAGTAAATTTTACTGATTTATTGCTATAATAATTTGATTATTTATAAATTGATAAAAATTAAACAATTTGCAAATACAGTTAAATAAATTACATACAAAACAATTTTTTTTGGCAATATTGTAATTGAACATATGCGCCTTCAAATCTTGAACTCTCTAAAATATTTATTTATTTCTCATAATTATAATTTAAGTTTTTTTTAGACAAAAGGAATCATTATTTTTAAAGTCTAAATTATTTAATATTTAAATTTCAAACAAAGGTTAAATTTATAAGTTCAATTATTAAAAAAGAAAATCATATGGAGCCTTAGGGCTTTCAGTACGTGCCATAAAACAGAAGTAAGAAGAACAGGAATCTGTACAAAAAGAAGACATTTTATTATTATGTATTATTATAAAAGTAGTCGATCACACACAATATTAAAGTTAGTAATCATATTTTCTTCATACTCATAATCATTTTGTAAAAATCAAGAATTTCCTTTTTAAAACACACAAAAAAAAACTATATTTGATAACATTACCAAAAGTGTGATAATTACAATATTTAAGCAAGCCGTTCACCTTCTTAAATGGAAAAGATAATGGCTAGTTATTACTTTTATGTAAAACAAAAAGGAAAAGAAATTAGATTCCCCCCCACTTTATTTTATAATGAAAACAATAAAAAAACAAAATCAACGAAATTTTTATATCCGGAACCGTACGAAGCCGATCGAATATACATACATCATTATATATATATATGTATATGTACTAAAAAATATACATGTGTATATACATATATATTTATATAAACCTTTTGTTATCAGGCATTGATGGTCCATCAAATCTCCTATCGTGATTTAGTCAAAGGCTTAAACTACGAAGATGCAAGTGCTATCTTTTCCACAGTCTTTAACACCTGCCGATACAATTTTACAATATATAAATATATATATATATATATATATATATATATATATATATATATATATATAAATATGTGAACATGAAAGGCATATATACAAAAACTCTATTTGATTGCTATAAAGTCAAACAGAGAAGGTCTGATAAAGATTTGAAAATTTTACCTGAGGTACATATATAAAAAACAACCTAAAGAAATATTTTGATTGTATTGTTGCATACTATTCTAAACACAAGAAATTTTTATACACTCAATATGCCATCAATTTCAAATCAACTTCTAATTAAATTACAATATATATATATATATATATATATATATAATATCGGCCTGTGTTCTACCTCTACAAACTGGAGTCTTTTGAATCGTTGTGAGCTTAGTTCACTCATTTCGAGCTTAGTTTAAAATCAGACTTTGTTGAGGTTTGTTGTGGATTTTCTGTTGATAATAAATTTTTCAAGTTTGCTTTTTTTTTGTTTCTGATTATGTTTATGAAAACATAAACAATAATAACAAAAATATAAATTATTTTTGTTGCGTCACATATATTTACGATTATTTATATATTATGAATTTAATTAATTAATAAAAATAAAACTGTGTTTAAAATGTTTTAATAAATTAAAAATAATTTTTGTGAAGGAATTTTGATAGCCGATACGAGGACGTGTACATTTAATTAAAGTATTCTGACTAAATTTAGATACTTCTACTTTTTTTTTAAAAAAAATAAATATATATAACTATATATATATATATATGCAGATAACATTAATTAAATAACATGTGGTATTTTGACTTTAGGACAGACAATCCTATTGCAAAGTGTTATTTTTAGATGAATTTCTTTGACGTTATGCGACTGAATAGAATCAAAAGTTTTATTGCATAGAAGTTTACTTCATTACCTAAATTTATTCTCATTTCTACTAAATTTATGCATTTTGAATTTAATTTCAAATAAAAGTGTCGTGTCTTAAATGGTGTGTGTTTTCATTTTACTTTTGCTTTTTTGTTTTTGTCAACGTTATACATAACTGTCGTCTACAATAGTAACAAAAATGCCTTTGAATTGATCTATTCTAAAATTTTTGATATATTTTTGTTGGTTTTTTTTTTCAAAAGACTTATTGTGCCAAAATGTCTGGTATTATTATTTAGTGATAAATTAAAATTGACAAAAATTTTAATTTACTTAAAAAATATTCAATATAAAAATAACTTTTTTTTATAATTATATTGAAAAATAAATTAAAGTGTGTACATATTTTAAATTTTCTCAAAATTCATTTGTATAATCAAAAAAGTTAAATAACAATAATTAAATGTGACAATATAAAAATAGGATTTTGATTTTCTTCAAATATACTGACAATAGTTAATCAAAAAAATTTAGAACTATTTTAGAACTTAGTTAATCTAATCTTTAACAAGTTTATTAGACATTATAAATTTGTACTTAATTTAAGGATAATCTAACGGGTTTTTTAAAAGACGAAATTTTAACTAGTAGCTATAAAGGCAAGATCAGCACCAATATTTTCTTTTGGCTATCACCAGTAGCTCGCTTCAGCCAGGAAGAAGGCGAACAAATAAACGTTTTCCAGACATGGCGCCGAAGACCAGAAAGAAGAAGGCACATGGTAAATAATAAATTAAAAAGGCAACAAAACTTTTAAAAACGAAAAATATTTTTCTTTTCCTTTTTTGTTTCCTTTATATATATATATATATATATATATATATATATATATATATATATATATATATATATATATATATCTTCTTTTTCATCTTTAAATTTTTAAGATATTATTGTTGTTGTTGTTGTTTTTCTTGCATTATGCTGTAGCATAAGCACATGCTCCGTCGTATGCATTTTTATATACATATTTTTCTTTTAGAATGCGCTTGTGCGCTGCATATTAAAGTGCTGGATTTGTGATCCCAAGATTAAGTGCGTCGTTGATTTCTATGGGTTTTCATTAAGATTAGAAATGATTATTTTATACACTCAGATAGCTGACATAAAAAACAATTTTTGTTGGTTTTTTTTGTTTTGTTTTGTTTTATTAAATATGATTTTTATATTTGAAATTGTTTAAATTATTCTTTTTTTTGTAAGAGCTTAAGTTAGACATTACGACCTACTAAATAAAAATTTTGGTTAGTCTGTTTTTTGTTTTTTTAGAAAAAAAAAATAAAATAAAATTATTGGAGTGTTTAATGTGTCCTCAAGTAATCTGCTACTTGAGAAATTATTATGGTATGCTACTGGAATTAGTTCAAATCAAATTTAAAGGATCTTTAGGTTTATTATTTTTTTTTCCTTTTGAAAAACTCTAGACTGAGAATTTTTTTTTCTCGTGGGAAGCTTATAAAAATTATTAAGTAATGAATTTTTGACTTTCAATGGACCCCGAAAAAAAAAATAAATGAGGATCGTTTTTTAAAAACATGATCTGTCAATATTTTTTGCAAATATTCCAGCTACTTAAGGTTTTACTAAAATTATTGCAAATCCTGTTTGATACTTTGATGTTTGTTTTTCTTGGGATTGTATCACTTGCAATCATTAATCTTATGTTTTTGAACCACTTCTCATACTAACACATATAATTTTATGTTAATCCAGAGGAAAAAAGGATTAACCGTTTTAAGAACTGTACCGCATTCATATATTATCCGTCTTTTGGTTTTCAAACACTGTTATTGTGTAAAACGGCTCACATGACCTACAGTGAGAAAACTTGTATGAAGAATGAAGATGAAGTTTTGAAAATTTGAAATATCTCTGTGAAGTAACAAAACCCCAATATGCCAACGCACAATATTAAACATGTTGTTTCGAGTTTAGAAACAAATATAATAAAAAGTTACAGTATAAAGCTTAGCTCACTACACTTGAGATCCAAAACTATATGTTTTGATAAGTGTCAAACGAAAGGGAAAAACTTCTTCCTCATCGAGTCAGTTGAAAAGTTTTGAAAGTATCAAAACTCTGCCTTGCATTTTACTTCCCTCCCCGTAGAGTTTGCGCTGGCTCAATCAAAAAATATACCAACGCACATGGCTGACGCTAATGCATGTTTTAATACTGAGAGAGGTAAATGACAAATGATAATTCGAAATACCTCTGTGAGTCTTCACGTTTGACATTTACTAAGATGTACTAATTAACTTGAAATAAGGAATGCATCAACTTTTAGTTATACCGGGCATTACTTTTTAATCCAATGTTTATTGGAGCTCATCCAATTACTCATAGCGCATCAGTGAGTTTTTCATGCATTCATTTACAATACTGATGAAAAAATTAGTTCTTATGGCTCAACTTCATCACTTCAATTTTAATACTGCCTTTTTAAAGGAAAACATGATAATATTTAGTTAAAATATAAATGTATGAATTTTTTATTTTTAACATGATTTGCTCATGAATTCATGTATGAGAAGCGCACTAAAGAGTAATTTCCAAATTGGGAAATTTTTTGCCTTGCGTTCGACGTTTACCAGTACAAATTTATTGATTTTAAGTGGAAAAGGTTCCTTCTAATAATATCGTATTGCATCATTTCTTAACAAATTGTGGACGGTTGACAAGATATTTCATCTTTCATATTACCAAAAAGAAATATTTTACATCTGGGTACGGTTAGGAATAAAATATCTGGTATGATCTTCGGCTTGGATCTACTTTGCGATAAGTACACATCAATTGTGTTTGTATAATATGTTAGTGGAGACTAACCAATCGCTAACGAGTCCTAGGCCACACACTTTTACTATGGAACTTCAGGAATACTCTAAAGGTAATACTTATTCATGTAAGAAGACTTAATAAACGCATAATTTGCATAATCAGCCCTCGATAATTCAATAAATTCACCCAAATCTATACTTCAACGAAAATTAATAAGAAAAAAATTTAAATTACAAATTTCAAATAAATATAAAATTAAAAAGTTAAATTAATTTACTTTGAAGCCCGCATTCTCGGTAATTGCTTAAGTCTACAAGGTGAATAAATACAACGGAAATGATTAATTTAATTTTGTTTCATTTTATAAACTTCGATTATGCTGTACTCTAGGAGTGGTAAACCGAATTACAAATTGGAATTTAAAGTGTGAAAAAGTGGTTACCAACTTACCAAATTTCACAGATTTTTGTTTCTAGCACAACTAGAATTTTTGTGTATAATACATTCGGAAGTTCTTATTTAATAAAATAATAGTTAGCAAGTAAGAAAGAACAAATAAGTTATTATTAAATGTTTAAACTTTTTATTACCTTCGAAATTTCAAGAATTTAGCTTCCGACTTAATTAATTGTGAAAAAAGGAAATATTTCCGAAAATCTAAAAATATGAAAAGAAGGAAAACATTTTTAAATTAGTTGAATCTACAAATGCAGACTAAAAATCGCGTCTTGGGCAAGCCTCCTACTTTTTATAACGTTTTTGTTAGAATTGACGATGAGTGTCCGACATGCATAGATTATACTGCAAACAGTTGAATCTAGTAAATCAATTTTTGTCTGTTTGACTAACAATAAGTTTGGTTGATCGAAACATGTCAGTGAAATATATGCATTCAACAAGTTGTACAGTCAAAAGTCGTTTAAAGTCATTTTTGTAAATGTTTCCGGGATATTTCCATTTATTTCAATTAATTCGTTCATTTTTTTATTACAAATCTGCTTTTTTAAACGCCTTAAAATTCCTTGTTAGGTAATAAATGTTTCTTTGCTCAAAAAAGTTAGGAGTTTTTCAACAACAAACAATAACAAGCTCTTTACAGATAAAGATTAGTCTTCGATTTGCTAAAAGCTCTATAGAAACGCCATTTTTTTGTGTATGTAGAATTTTGAATGCAAATTTGGAATGATATTGCAGAGTTAAAAACTCTGGGCAGGTCTCAAAATAAACTTTTCTGGGTAAACCTATTCATAAAATCATATCTTATCAAAATCAACAATTTTTTTCCTCTATTTAACCAAAAAATGACCCTACAAAAAATATATAACTAATGTAGTAAAAGTGTATTGATAAGATATAAAAAATAAAAAAAAAACATCTTAAATATTTTAATAAATGCTTTTTAAATTTTTAAAACAAAACGTGAGAAATTTAAATCAAAAAAAGAACAAAATATTTTTAAATGATAACAAGAGAAATAGTATAAGAAATAATTTTGAAATGCCAACCGTAATTAGTCTCACATGTGTATGTACTGTACCACTTGTAATCTCAAATTTTATTATTTTATTTTCAATGAAACTACAATTAAGTGAGAGCAGTGCATTGGCACGCGATTTTTACTATCTAATCCGGTTCAACCCATGATTTTCAGAGAATATGACAAATGGGTTGAAAATCTTGTTTACCTTTCATATAATTTAATCATAGATTTTTTTTTTTTTTTGTTTTTTGTTTTAGATCCAATTTTAATTTTAAAGCAATTTATTGTCATTAGTTTCAATTAATTAAATAATTCAAACTGTTTATGGCTATTGAAGTTTAAAAATTTCCTTTTTGGCTATAATTAATCAAATTTTATGCTGCAATTCACTAAAAAAGGCCATGCAAAATGATATTCAAGTTTTATATAAAAGAAAATTGGTTGAAAGATTAAAATCATAATTCATTTTATTCAGACAGCTAATATTAATATTAAAAAAAAAACATAACAACAAAAATATAACGAAACGATAATATTGGGGTTTTAAAGTAAAAGTTATTGAATTTTATTTAATATACGATAATTAATATTGCCAATGGGATAGAAATTTAAACCTGTCGTTTGATCCAAGATCCAAGAAATGAGAAAAAATCCAGTATGCGGAACTAGATAGGACTGTGCTGGATTAAGTTAAAATATCGAATAATATATTTTTGGAAAATCCTGTTTCACTTTATTTAGAAAAATTAGGATGTCCGGTATGATTTTACTTTTAGAGAAAATGGTAATGAGTCTAGTCCCTACTGTTAATTTAAAAATCGTTTCCCTAATTATTAATTACAGTAGATCCATGGATATTGGGCCCATGAAAATTTTATATATGAAAACAAAACTAAATTGGCTAAAATTCAAAATAAAAATACAAACCGAGGAAGTAATCAGATCCAGTAGTTAAGATCTAGCAGTTGTAATTTTCTTATGCCCCTGAACTTTTATAGAAATGCAAGATTAACACTTTTCCCGTTGAAGGGTATCAATGTGGACCATTAGACATGAGGATATTTAAGGCGACGAGAGGGTTAATAGACTAACAAGAATGGGCTTTAATAAGAGCCTATGTAGTCCTCAAACTCTTACTTAAAGTACTCCAGTGACCGGTTGAAAGGCATGAATGTGAACTTAGTCTACAGGCTGGTTCTAAATCCATTTCATTCTTCAATTCTAAGTTTAATAATCTTGACGAGGTTTGAAAATCTGACAAGATTTCCCTCAGTATGGTAAATTTTTTTGTGACGAAGCACGTTCCCATTAAAAAGAATCCCGGAAAAAAAAACAACTACACCGAGATGAAGATTATGCTATGAAGAGGAAAGACACCTATCGACTTGCTACAAAAAGTTAATTATAAAGAGAGCAAAAGGCATCCTCCTTTTTTTTAACAAAAGTGTAGGTTTTGAGGAACAAAGATTAGTTTGAATGATATTTGGCCAAAGATATTGGATAAAGTTTTCCAACACTAGTGCACAATAATAGATAAGTTTTGGTTGTAGTGTAACCAGGTCCCTCAGTCAATTAATAGATTTACAACAAAAGAAAATTTCAATGGTACAATTCTAATGGTTAAATGTACAAATTTTACCCATTTGGTAGCAGATATTTTTAATCTGTATTTTATATCTAAATATGTCAAACTAAACTTTACCATATCAGGTGAAAAATGAATTTTACTATAGTCCTCTAAATAATATCGCATAAGGAATACAATAGATTTCTTTATCAGTTTTATAATTATATTTTTTTTTTTAAAATAATACAAAAATCGTTTTTCATGTTCTCCCATTTCTTAAAACCGTTTGTTCTGTCAAAATGTCATTTACACGACCATACAAACAAATAAACAAAAAATTATTTATTCCTTATTTTACTAAAGAAGTGCAATGGGTTAATAAAACAGCTCATTAAATGAAACGTGGTGAACCAAAGTTATATTAGTTACGTCTAAACTATTTTGTTTATCATAATATTATAACTAACAAATGTTTTTCTTCCTTATTTTCTTTTTGAAATACAACTTAAATAATGTTGATTACATTTTAAAATTGTATTATATGGTTTACTAGATTATCACATTGTCCATTATTTCAACAATTGCTTATCATTTAACCGTTTTTTTTTTATATATTTTATGATCATTTGCTGTCCATTTAAGGCAAGCATACTAAAAAGTGAGATCATATAGTAAGCAGCAACAATGCGATAATTTATGTAAAACGTTTAAAACATTTGCCTACCTTAGCAATTCGATAATATATAATATATATTCATTGAAATGTACCGTGCTAGATATAACGGCCAACGCCTTTTCCCATTTTATAGAGGCGTAAGACCGCCTTCAAAATATATATTTGTTAATTGTTCTTCTATGGTTAAATAGTGTAACGAATAACAGATGGTGCTCTCGATTTTTAAGTGCTGTTTTTTCCTAAAGAAAAAGATACAATATATATATATATATATATATGTGTGTAGGCAATATAAAAATGTTTTTTGTTTTTTTTATTTATTTTAAATCAAAATTATTCTCTATGGAATTTCTAATTATCGATCATCATCAACTTACTTACAATTAAAATTTAATTGACTGAATCACAAGTCCAAGCTCTGTCTGTACGTTTTTATATTGAACTTTGTTTTTGTTTATTTTTGAAATTAATTTCTTGTTTGTATTATAAACGAAAGCATGTGCGGGGATTTAAATATCAAAGTTAAAACTTTAAATCAGTGGGTCGAATAAAATCATATTTTGCAAATTCTTATTCAAGTATCTTAAAATTTATTCAATAATAAATAATCAAAGTTGATTTTTTATTTGTATTATTTACATGTAAATGGTTGTGGGCGGTTATATATCATGCGAAACGAAATTAATGCAATTGAGAACATTAACCTCGTTTAATATGTGATCAAAATCAAAACATATTAAAAATATTGTAAATTGTTTTTGTTTTTTGGTTAATTCATAAAATTCGTTCAATTGTTTTATGTTTCTGTTAAAAATTATTCAAGCAAAATAAATTAAAAATTTAAAAATATAAAGTAGAAAAATAACAGGCTAGTAAATTAATTATCTAATTTAGATTTTAGCTCTTCTTTCTATAGATAAACTCAGTTCAGATTGAGTCCCTATCCTGATACTGATATAATGTTATATTTTTATTTTTTTTTCCGTCTTTGAAAAATTTGCATTTATTCATCAACGTAATCTCCTTTAAGATTAATAAATTAATATTAACGATTCTCTAATTTTTCTATACCGAGAATGTAAAACGATTTATTTCTAACCTTAAAATAGTTCTCAGTTTTAGCGATGGCTTCTTTATTTCAGCCAAATTTTTTTTATTAAATTCATCTTTTGAATATCTGCAAATGACGAAAAAAATTTAAAAAAAATTGATTTCTTGTTAATATTTAGTAAGGAATTAAAATTTTAGTGTATATGACAATGAAATATTAACAAATATCAACAATTTAATGGTAAAAAAATTTGTTCTTAGATTCCTTTTGATATGCAGAAGCAACTCTTACCTTTTTGGTAAATTTTTGATTTTTTCATCAGAAATTAATTACATAAAAAAATATAGTATTGTTTTTAATAAAACAAATTTAGCTCATTTTCGGTCTTCGTTAACACTTTAAGTATTTTATTCTAGAGAAGACTGCAAATCGAGATTCGAGAATCCACGGTATTACACGAAGTTGAGCTTATTTCGTGTACTTTATAGCAACACATATACAATAAATATAGCGAAAGGTGGTAGAATTTCTGCTTCACGCAGGGGAATCAAAGTTTTAGAAAGTTCTGAAACTCCATTTAACTTTTCATCGCTCTTATCATAAAAATGATACAAAATACAAAAAGCCCAATCGAAAAATCATTTTTTATATCAAACCAATTTTAATAATTCAACATTAGCAATCTTCCATTGAAAATTATTAAAGGTTATTTGTAATTTTCCCCAGCATTTAATGTAGAAGTTGTGAGTGAAATCTTAAAAAGGATACACTTTTGAAGAGTTTTTATATACATGAAGTTTTTTTTAAAAAAAAAATTAATTTTTTGAAAATCCTGACGGATTTTTTTGTGTAGGCCACCATGTTACATGTATGTAGCAGTTGTAAAGAATTTTGTTTATTTGTTTTAGTTTTTGGTTTTTTAAAGACAATTTTTAAATAGTCTCATAAAACAAGTTAAACCAGTACTGATAAATTTTTAAATAAAAATATTTCCGGATTTAAGACAAAACAATTCAAACAGCTGACAATATAACAAGATTTTTCTTTTTATTAAGATATTAAATGACCTTAACATCAATTAATATAAAAACTAGTTATATTTCTTAAAAATTCCTTATTATTTTTATAATTGTATATGAAATATAATATTTTTTAAAATTTATTAAATCTTAAACAAGAATATTTTGTCTAAAATTCAATGATAAACAGAAGCGAAACATATTCTAGAAGATGCAACAGACAAAAATGAAACAAATATAACAAATTCTATATTTAAAATATTACGACAACAACATATGTAGACGATGTAGTCGTAATTCATTGCATCAGGATAAATCTTAAATCTAATTTGTCTTTTTGATTATCTTAAAGTTACTTTTCTTGGTTGTTTTTGTTTTTTGTTACTTTTCATTAATTCTAAATTTTTTATAACCAGTTTAGTTTGATAAAAATAAATATTAATACGTAATATAATTTCGACTTATTACTCGTGTAGACGATTAGAAAGCAAACATTTTTTGGGTAACAATTTCGTTAATTTTTTTTTTTGGTTTGTTCCTTTTTCATCAGTCTGTTAATCACAACCGTGTTATACTATTCCTATGAAAATCTTCTATGAATTTAGATCTCCCTTTATAAAATCTTCATTGGGTTCTTAAGAAAATATTTCTCTTGTATGAAGTTACAAAGTTCAAAGTTTTGCGGAACTGAATGGTGTACATATGTCGTCTTAATACGCTAAATATAGACTAGTTATATTTGGTTCCTTTTTGTCTGCTGGCAATTCTAAACTCTAATTTATTTTATACTCTATGCATTTTCTTTCTGGTAACTAAAATAAAATTAAAGAAAATTCTATAAATATTGAAGACATTTTATGAAGTTTTTTGAAATTTTTTAATGGAATTTAGTTGAAACTTTTTATAATTAGACTAACATATGCAAATTATTTTGGTATAATTTTTTTTTTTGACTCAATTTTCGCAAATTCAAATCGATGTCTACATTTAAATGTTATGTAACTTAAAATTTGACTATTTTGAAAAATGTATTAGCAAAACTGTATTAACATCCCTAGGCAACCCCAATGTTATAACTAAAGACAATATTTTTAAGTTTGAATGTAATTTGTTTTCCTGTACCTAAGACTCCCTAGTGCTTGACGTTTTAGGCAACTTAGAACATTAAAAAAAGAGTTTTAGATCACGTAGCCCCGCGTAGTTGTTAGAAAAGTATCAAAACTTTCGTAAATTCGTCTTGTCTTTCGCTTGATATGTAGATCTATATAAATAGCAGCAACCAGCCTCGTTTTCATTTAATGTGGTTATTTTTTGCCTGATAAGATTTCAAAACTTGGGTACTATTAAGGTGAAGCATGCATCTCTAAGATGTTCTTGAACTACAACTATAACTTTCTTAATATATGAAATTTTCATGCGTATATATTTAACTTTAGCAAGATATTTAAAAGAAAAGGAGTTTTAAAGTCAAAACTCCAAAGCTTTGAACTCAATAATCGAAAAATCCCGAATCTAGGGTTTTTCGAGTAAACCAAATTGCCGATCTAGAACAGATCTTAACATGAAAAAACTGACTTTGATAGATTGTAAAAGTAGACCTTTATCCGAAAATAATCAGAATTTCATCAAGACAAAAATTTAAAAAGACAACAAAATTTTTTTGATTAAATTTTCAGAATTTTCCCTTATTTCCTTTGTTAATAGTTCAATTGTTTATCTCCTTGCTTGACGTCAATTGTTACAATTTCAAATGAAGTTACCCAAATCGAAAAGTATTAAAGATCTACCTATAAAAGTTCCTCCGAGTAATAAATAAAATAATATTTAGAAAATTTTTCTTTATATTATTAAAAATAAAAATATTTGAAAAGAATATAACTCAAAATTTGATATCCAGACATACAAAGTCTGCTTTCTGATTCTTTTTCAAGTACTTAGGATATATAATCACTAATACCATTGTCTATTATGTCCCTGTAACATTCATTTTATGACCTCTAGGTTGAACACTTTCAATAGGATTTAAAATCTTCGTTTACCTGTAAAAATAAATCTTATAAAATTGGCGCCAAACATTTGACCATGTCGCGTCAAATTAAAATTTGTTCTCTTAAATTCAAGGATTTTAACAGTTTTCTTGATTATATTTGATCAAAGACAATTTAACTTTTGTATAGTTTGTCAATCAAATGAAGTTTACATTGTTGTTCTAATTAAATCAAATGTTATATTTTGTTGTATCATTATTGTATGTGTTTTTACTTGAAATAAAAGCCAGATATCAATTATAAAAAGACAATTCTTTATTTATGGCAGACAAATTAAGTAATTAAGAAAGTTATGGCAAGACATAAAATTTACCCCTAAGTGAGATTAAATTTTTTGGAATTAAACTGTTTATGACAATTTTATTTGATTTGTGTTAATATTTGTTAAAAGTATTAAAGAAATAGTTTTAATTTAATAAAATTTGAAATCTTTTAAGCAAATTCATCTAAGAAAAATAGTACATAAGAAAAATGCAATTAGAAAATAGTCATAACTTTATTAAAAACTAAGAAAGTTAAAATTTACCAAGTTTAATTGTGGCAGTAGTCTTTATTGAAACCACTTCAAGCGAAAAAAGACTTTCCGCATTTGTATAGGATTTATCGACACTTGTCAAACAGATGTAAAAAGTCGATAAAAGGCGCAATAAAAAGTTTATTCCACGGTCTAATTTGTGCCATGTTTCTTCCACACACCAACCACATTGACATCTCTGATGTCTAAATAAAACAATTTCCAGGTGCATAAGACTGAGTGTGATTCGATAAGCTTACCTCATTTAGGCTAGGTTAGAGGTTCCCCGAAGCAGACTGTATAAAAATTTCAAGGATGAAAAGTAGATAAAAAGTTTCACGGACAAAATAAACCCAAAAAGTAAAGGGTTTTTTCAAATTAAATATCGCGTGTTTCTTTTTAAAAATCACACCATTTAACTTGCGGCTGCTTGCTAAATTTTTACTTGTGTAAAATTGTCTTTAGTTACGACACTGTAGCAGCTCATCTTTTTAGTAGTCATTGAGCATTTCAATCGTAATGAAAAAGAAATAAAAAATCAAAACTGGCCGTTAGCGTAATATAATCATCCTTTTTTACAAAAATTGTTTAGCAAACCGTTTAGCGAACTATTTTTTTTTTTGGATTCCATGAGAATCAAACTGCCTTAAACATGTCGAAATCCTCAAATGACCATAATACTCCTCTGAATTAGAGTATCATAGCCAAAGATATGACAATGGAATGCTGACGCATTTTTGTTTTGTTTACTTTTGTTTCTACTTCCTCTTTGACATTTTATCAGAATTCATACATGAAGTTATATAAACGAAATTTGCATAAAACTTTGTTTACGGAAATTAAATTTTATAATTCGCTTTCCTCAAATTTCTGAATTTATGTTAAAAGTGTTTGAATCGTGCTTTATCTTATTTTTTCTTTTTTTATTAAGCCCGAACACTAACTTGTTATTGTGATGGGCACTGTCCGGACAATTTGGTCAATGGGACTTGTGAAACAAGACCTGGAGGTTCTTGTTTTAGTGCTGTCGAAGAAGTTATTGATGATATAACAGGAATTCTAGAAGAAGAACGAACATATGGTTGTATGCCACCAGAAGAAAATGGAGGCCTATTAATGGTATTTTATTTTTTTTTTTTATATAAATCTAATTTTGTTTTAATTAATATTATATTTTTAGTGTAAAGTAGCATCAGTACCACAACTTCATGGTAAAAATATACTTTGCTGTAATAATGCTGATTTTTGTAATCGTAATATTATGCCAAAATTTACTCCAAAAACGACAACTGTTGCACCTTTAGAAACACCAGAAAGTACACCAATTCATTATTTTGCATTAGTTGCATCATTGATTGTATGTATATCAGCTTTCATTGTAATTGTAGCTGTCGTCTTTATTATATATAAAAGACGTGAAAAATTAAGAAAACAACCAAGATTAATGGATTCAATATGTGGTAGCCAATTATCACCATTAGCTGAACTTGTAGAACAAAGTTCTGGATCTGGTTCTGGTTTACCATTATTAGTACAAAGAACAATTGCTAAACAAATTCAAATGGTACGTTCAATTGGTAAAGGACGTTATGGTGAAGTATGGTTAGCTAAATGGCGTGATGAAAAAGTTGCTGTAAAAATATTTTTTACAACTGAAGAGGCTTCATGGTTTCGTGAAACTGAAATCTATCAGACAGTATTAATGCGTCATGAAAATATATTAGGTTTTATTGCCGCTGATATTAAAGGTACCGGATCATGGACACAAATGTTATTAATAACTGATTATCATGAATTAGGCAGTTTACATGATTTTTTGCAGACAAGTGTTTTAAATCCACAAAAATTACAAGTTTTGGCATATTCATTAGCATCTGGTTTAGCTCATTTACATACTGAAATTTTTGGTACACCAGGTAAACCAGCAATTGCACATCGTGATATTAAAAGTAAAAATATACTTGTTAAACGTAATGGACAATGTGCTATTGCTGATTTTGGTCTAGCTGTTAAATATATAAGTGAACTTGATGAAATACATATTGCACAAAATACACGTGTCGGTACCAGAAGATATATGGCACCAGAAGTATTAAATCAAGATTTAAATCCACAACAATTTGAAGCATTCAAAATGGCTGATATATATTCAATTGGTCTTGTTTTTTGGGAAATGTGTCGTAAATGTTATACACCAATACATGGTACTAAATCGACAACATGTGAAGATTATGCATTACCATATCATGATGTAGTACCAGCTGATCCTAATTTTGATGATATGCATGCTGTTGTTTGTTTAAAAGGTATAAGACCACCATTACCAACTAGATGGCAGGATGATCAAGTTTTACGAACACTATCAAAAATAATGCAAGAATGTTGGCATCCAAATCCTACAGTGAGACTGACTGCATTAAGGGTTAAAAAAACCTTAAGTAAATTAAATATGGAATGTACAGTGAAATTAGTGTAGTCATTAAAATATAGAAAATAATAATATTGTTGAATCTAACTTTTAAAAAAAATTAAGTATTTGTTATTGAATATACTTATATACAATGAAAATATTATTTGGTAAGCGCAAAGTGTACAAATTTCAATTAAATTTAGATTGTGAATAGTATTTATATGCTACTTTCTGAAGGCATTTCAAATGTATGTACAGGAAAGCTTTAATAAAATATAATTATTAATGTAATTTAGTCGCCTAACAAAAAATTTACTTTTATTTTTAGATTTATTGAGAATAGTTTTTTGTATGATGTAAATATATATTATTATTATTATTTTTTTTTTTTGAATAAAATAAATAATTTGATTATAAAATATTGGCTTGGTAAAAAATTACCATTATATGAAAACTTTATAAAAAAAAGATTTAATGTCAAAAATTTACTCATTGAATTCTTTTATAAAAACTTTCAAAAAAAAGTTATACAATTTATTCCTCTTTAATTAAAAAGTTGAATACAACCAATATCAGATATTTTGAGTATTATTATATTTTGAAACATTTTTCGATAAATCTGGTTTTATGTTGAAAAAGAAAAACAAAAACTTTTTGATGTCAAAATTGATGATAGATGAGCGAGCTACAGTCGATATATGATGAGAAGTCCAAGACAAAAAAGGTTGATGGATGGTAATCAAGATTTCTGAGCAGTGAATCATCTAAAATCAAAAGAATTAACCCAGATTTTTTACAAAATGGGGAATATTTGCTTTTCGCCACTGATTCTACTTAAATTTCTAGCTTTAAAATAAAAAATATCGCAAATAAAAATCCTTCCTTCAAGGATGGGATTATTATGTAGAAAAGATTTTTTCGAAAATTTCAGAGAGCTCGTTTATGCCGTTTTAGGAGTGATCACCGACTTTGAATACAGATAAACGCTTTTAAGTTTTAAGTATTCGTTACATGTACTAAAGAAAATTTTTATTCGTTGTTCTGTGTAAATCCTTCTACACATCTTTCGAGTTCTTCGAAAATAGGTCTTTCTGTAGTCAAAGCACCTACTCATAACGTCATGTATTCGTGCTTTTAAAAGCCTAAATTATTTTAGCCGAAAAATCAATTTTCAAATTGAAAATGCTAAGTGTACCTCGCCCCTTGTTTTTTTTTTTTGTTACCTTGGTTAAGCTATGATTCAGTTTTCGTTTTTAAGAAGCTCATATGGGTAACTTGGTATCTACATTAGCGATTTGGACAGCGGAATTATAGGCGATCTGAGGCGCGGTTGAACTCAGAAGTATATTGACTGCAATAAGGACATTACAAGTCCTTTCGAAAGATATAACTTGTACTTTTAAACTAATTTTATTGCATTTACAATCAATTATTATTTAAGGTAAGTCAATTTAATATAATAAAACTAGTTAGAAACCACGCCTCAGAATTACTATAATATCGCCTGTAATTCTGCTGTCCAAATCGCTAATCTAGACACAACCTAGTAACAGTAACTACTTTTTAAATAATGATCGATAGGAATATTCAATAACTATGAGATGTCTAAAGTACAGAGAGATCTGAATTTCTTTATATGAGGTGGACTAAACAATTATATGGTGAACAATTTTATAACCAGGAAAAAAAATAATTTTGGGTCAAATTTAAATCAAACTACTTTAAAGTTCTCTTCTTTGACTAGTGGTGATTCCTGAGAATGGCATTCCTGAGAATATCAACGAAGAATAGATTTTTTCTTGGAGAAAATATCATAGAACTTTGTTAGGAAAGGAAATGCAAAGAAGCCGTCCTGGTTAATTTTTTTTAAAGAAACCTTTTAAAGAGTTCTTACATGAATTTAACATTGAAAATTTCTACGTAAATCTCTTATTAACCAATTTCCAGATAAATTACACTTACTTAGTTTAATTTGAATTTTAAAAAGACTTTGAAATTTCTTAACACTTGACTTTTTCTCAAATATAAAATCATCACAAGCAAAAAAGTGACAAACAACAAAAAATTTTCAAGACTTTTTGCACATGCAGCCTGTTTGAATTTTTTAGAAAAAAACAATTGCATATATATTCATTCCTGCGAAAAATTTTATGGTTTTATACTTAAAGGCGACTATGAATACTTTTCAGGCATATAATTCATGCTAAAATATTTCAAAGGGAAGCTGAACTATGGGTATTTTTTCTAGTGGGTCGTTATCCTAATGTCGATTCTTTACTTAAGAGATTTCTGAGGGCCTTCTTTGGTAAGTACCTTTATAGTTGCTCCTGTTTTTATTTTATTTTTGTCATTAAAACTGGTCTAAGAGTCCAAACACCAATTTATTTTTCTCAATGTAGCAGAGCTATAGATTTATTTTGCTTCAACTTCCTTGGATGATTGAAATCTTCAATTAATCGAAGAAATTGAACATTGGTGTATTACTGTAACCTAGTTGTAGACTTATTAACCCTTGTTTTGATTTATTGATAGTAGGATTTTTGTTTAAATTATAATATTTTTTATATAAAACGTTGCGCTCACCACGCTACTTTATTCTTAGTTTTAAAATCTCTGTATCCATCCTACAGCATCATGTTTGTATGCAATATCTATTTGAAAACCTACTTGTAAATCAGGAGTTTCCAAAATGTATTTTTCCCAGATCAGTCAAAGACATGAAAAAATGATAATTTTAAATAATTTTTTTTCGCAGCAAATTATTTTATTTTATAAAAGTATAAATATGGCATCATTACATAATGTTTCGACTTACTTCACGAAAATTTAAAAAAAAAATTTAATAATTCTGTTGACCAAGTTCCTTGCGATGACCATCATAAATCTTTGGAGATTCATCTAAAATCAATCGGATGAAAAAAATTAGTTTTATTAATAAATAATTTAGTGCCTGATCGAAGCTTTTCTTTTTTAAAAAAAGAACTAACTAAATGGCCGCCTTAGGAAAATTTCTTCCAGATTTTCGGAAAAAAACCAACAGTTAATTGTTTATAAAAAATCGAAATTTAAAAAAAAGAAAAAATCCTTCGATCAGGCACTAAATTTTCATGTTTTCCAAAAGCTGTATAAATTTCATTGAAATCTAACGAGCGGTTTTCGAGTTACAGTGGTCACCGGCTCAAAAAACATAGTTTTGAGAAAAACGCATTTAAAGTTTTGCACTCGATTTATGTAGAGCGCGAGAGCCATTTGTTAATTGTCGAATAACTCGAAAAGTATTTGTCGGATTCACTTCAAATTTTCAGAGAATATTTTTAAGTTATACTTTAAGAAATTGCAAAAAAAACCGATTTTTTGAAAATTCGGACTACTCCTAACCCCTTAATAAGCTAATCAATTTTTGGATTCGCTTTTCCTTTACTTGTTTCTACAATAAGTTAAACTAATTTAATTATTTAAATACTCTTCACTGCTATACTTATAAAAATTTATTATTAGAGAAATTTTACCCACAAATTTATAATATTTAACTGGAATATTGGAGCATCCAAAACTATAACTATATTATTCTTTTCTGGTCATAATCCGATTGCACTTGATTCAATTGTAATTGTAATTGTAGTATCTCTAATATATTCAGCTAATTAAAAATTCAAGTGAAGTACTTACAAGCAATTAGTAACGTTATGTGGCTACCAGGAAATAATATTGCAATTAGCAGGTAATAATAAAACCATTTGACACAATATCACACAATGAAGAACTCTTAATTGTAAGTTTGTGTATGTATAATCCTTTGGAAACTTAAAACAGGTCAATTAGAAAGGTTGAAAAGTATAGCTTTACCTCTTGACAATATTGTTGTAGTTGATTATTTTTATGCTAATGCTACTTTAAATGTGATTTTAGCCTATAAAGCAATACAGAATAACAACTTTTTCCTTTTTTTATGGCCCATAATTAACAAACTATAAAAAAAGTTGATCATTTGTTAGCATATCAAAGAAAAGGGTCATTTATTTTGCAATTTTGCATATATTATTAATGTGTAAGTATATAAAATTTTATGTTGTTATGTATATCTATGCTATGAAGGTAATGTAAAATTTACTGAGAGTAATATTTAATTTATTTTAAGTACTCTGAAGTCGTATAAAAAGCATTAAGGATGATATGTAGCACTCTATTGCTAGGAGTATATCCTATAATAGTTAAAAGAAATAAGATAATTTGTCACGCATCTTTGACATAAATTTATTAAAGAATACATCCTGATTAATTTAATGTTTTGGAGAATGTTTAATTTAATTAAAATATATAAATATTATTACAAGAAAAAAAAGTATTTTGTTCATCTTTTTTAATTGGTGTTTAAGACATTCTAAATATTCCTAATTTAATTAATTATTTTATTTGTAAGCATTTTTCTAAACGTGGTTCAATATGATTTGTCATTCGATCACGAAAATTAAATTTTATTGTTTGAAATACATTTTGTTTTTCAATGTACTCTCTGTGAATTTCAATAAATTCTTAATTTATGGATTTCATTCCTGAAATATGAATACTTTAAAATTCATTCTAATTTACCAATTTTTTTAATAAAAAATATTTGCTCTCCATGAATTTCTTTAAATTGGAGAATATCTAAACATCTTCGAGTTAATAGTTTTACAAATTTAAATGTAATGCAGAAATATAATTAATTTTGCATCTCAAATAAAATGATGCCATCAATTACTGGATTATAGCTCGCTAAGGAGCTAAAGTACTAGGTTCGTACCATTCTTTGCAATAGGGAAATGCTTAAACCTTTACTTGGTAAAATATCATCATTATATCCCAGAGAAATGCTACAATTTTCAAATGTCGTATTCATTAAAAACTAGAAAGATATCCTTAAATATTGGAGAATCTTAGCTAACCAATGAGTTTTACCAAGTACATAAATGTTTCATTGTGTCTCTAATCTTAGTCGGTTGTTGTGCTGCTTGATAATGGTAGTACGTCCATTTCTTTATCGTTTTTTTTATCGTTTTTAAAACGCTTTTTATATTTTAAAAAATTTGGCATTTGTTACGCACATGTGTTTGAATAATGCGCCTTTTGTGCACACATCTTTATAAACTATCAAAAATTAAGCAGACTGAGAGCCCGAAGGCATCCTTCATTCTACTAAAACTTTTATGGTTAAGCGATGAACTACTGAAACTATATTCAGTATATTTCCTATTATTTATGAGTGTGTTTTCCTTGGCCAGATTGCTAATATTGACTTCCAGCATATCATAAGTGACTTTTCCGATAAAGTTTTATTAGAAAGTTCAAGTTTTTTTTTTTTTTTAACAATTAAGGGGTTCTTCTGGTTTAGACGCTTGAATTTTGGGTGTTTTTCCGGATGCCATAAAAAAGAACAAATTAATATTTTTAGCAAAAAAATATTTTGTTTTTTGTTTATTGATGTGTTGAAAATATAAAAAATTAATTTTTTTATTTTTTTTTATTGATGTTTCGAAATCTTAACATATGATAAATTTATTAGCATTATTGACATAGATTATTTATTAGTGCGGGAGAATGATCCATTGAATAATTCCCTGAGATTGATATTAATGGGTTAGCTCTTGCGGCTTGGTTCTTTGAGTCGCCTTGTTTCGTTTGTTATGTCCAGTAGCTGCTTTACTTCTGTATTTATATGGTGTAGCAACCTTTTCTCGTTCTTGATAGCATGTTCTCGTACTACCTCCTCTACTAGTTTGACTTTCAAATCCTCATGTTAAAATCAATAACACTAAAAAAAAATCAAAATTGAAAATACTACAGGTCGGCAACGTGGGGGCTCTTGAAAAAAGTTTGTCTCCTGGTGTGCACGATTCCAGTCTTTCCAGAAATCTGAAGAAAAAATCTTTCTTAATTATTCAACTAGAAGAATGTAGTTATGGCAGTACGAACAGCTTTTTTAAAAAGGTATTTTTTCACAAAATGGTTGCAGTTTGAAAGTTACGTTTTTTTCCTGTTTTTTTCACATTTCGGAATTAAAAAAAGAAACAACAAAACAAAAAATTGTGCTATAGCCTGCTTTATAAAGAATCTCTGCGCCAAATATCAATTGGATCGGTTGAGTAAAACTTGAGATATCGTGCACATCGTTTCGCAAAAAGTAGTTTCGGGAAAAACGCGTTTAAAGTTTTAAAGACTGAACTGAACTAAGAACTTTTAGTGTGTCACAAAATGAGCTATAACTCCGAAAACAATTTCAATTTCGAAAAAATCCTCTTGAGAACAGTTTTATAAGGAGTTAAGTTCTGAAAATATGCAAAAAAAAAATTGATTTTTTCAAATTTCTAAACCAGAAGACCCCCTTAAAACTGAAACACTTCCATTTGTGAGATATTAGATTAGTGTGAGCTCACTCTATCAAACTTAAATTAAGCAAAATCAGCTTTTTCGTAATTATTTCTTTGATTACTTCCTTTAATATTTTCTTCAGTTGGAAATTCTACATTCTAGCGGACCGTACCACTCGTATACGTGTGTTTTCGATGAAGATGTTTCACCATAATGATACGTTTTGAGCGATTTGGCACACGGAATTCCATTTGAAATAAAAGCTTGAAAAAAATTATTTGTTGAAATTTTTGTCCATAGTGAAATTCGCCAACCACACTTTCCTTTTACAATTTTTATATCAGATTTCTTGGAGATTACAAAAATTTGAATTAGGAAATGTCAAACAAACGCTAATGAGCTCATGGCAGTTTGGGGGAAAAAATTTGAGTAATCTGTGACCTCGAAGAATACTACTTACATACTCATGATGGAAAAGTGCAAAAGTTGGAAATCCTTCAATTCAATGAATAACAGATATTCATCAGAGGTAATTTTTTTTTCGTTAATAAATTTTTGAAAATTAAAACCTTAAATTTAGATATTTTTCATTCAACTTTAATAATTATTAAACAATTAGAAATAATCCTTTTAGGCATCAAACTTGTTACTTTGGAGCAGTAATTTTGAGAGAAAACAAATTTTAAAATTTTCCTAAAACTGCTTTGATTAATAATTTTTGCAGTCTTCTTCAATCGCAAAAAACTTAATATAAAAAAAATTTAGTCTTCAAAGTTCTACTTATCCTAAATCATGTCTTTATAGTTATTATTTTGTTATTTATGTTCATATAATAAACAAACATAATAAAGGAAATTCATATAATAGAAAATATAGAAGATTCAACATTTATTATAAAAATGTCAAAAAGGAAATTCAAAGAAAACACAAATGCTTATTACTACGGAAAACATTTGCGTGAGTTAACCGTTATCACGCTTTTTAGTAATTAAATACATTGAAAGGTCAAGGCTAAGGCATTCTGAATCACAAGTAAACATAATATTTTTTTGAATTATCTTAAAATTGAAAACATTTATTTCAATAGATACATAGTTTTACTTTAGATATAATAAATATATATATAACTGTTAAACTTATAAAATATCAAAAAAAGCACAAATGTCGTTATCCTCTTAATTAAAATATATATATTTTTCTAACCAAAACTTTTAAAATGTTAGACAAGCGCGTTAAGATATAAAGAGAAAAAGAAAAGAAAGCTTACGTCATTTCTAAATAAAATTAAAATCAGAAAAAGCAAACAAGTCAAAGTTCAATATATTTTTGTTAAAATATAAAAGGACTAAACTTGTAAAATGAATTCGAATTGATTATTTTCATTGATAGTCATCATCAACAATTTACCAATACTATTACTAAAAAATGTTGTTCTCTTATTAACTTATTTTGAAACCAAGTGTGTATAGCTTTTTTATTTTTCTATTCTATCTCCTTAAAACTTAAGAGAGTTTCTCTTTTTCCAGTATATTTTTTGAGTCCTTTTCAAGCTTTGATTTCATTGATGGGCTTTTAGTACTGAAATATCGCTATAATTGCTCTCATTGCTTCAGGAAACGTATTAGAGTTCAGTTCAGTGTCAGTGTTTCGTGTCCAATTTATATCTGCTGACAAGTATTTTTCTTTTTTAATTATTTAAATTTATAATCAATATCCGTTTGGCGCTATAAACATAATAAATTTCTAAAATCTAATCATTGTTTTTTAGTTAACGATTTTAATTATTGTTTTTTGTTGTTGTTGTGATAAATTTAATTAAATTTTAAGTGTATTTCAAGTATTTATATTAAATTTGAATATCATTGAAAATGAATTGAATAGATTAAAAGTGTGAAAATTATTCGAAATATTGCAGAGTGTCCACCTACTACTTGTAGAGTACTTATGTCAGTACCAAGGGTAAAACTCAGTAAAAATGTTTAAGGGGTGAGTGCTCTTTATTCAAATTATCTTTTTTTTTTTTTTCTTCCAATAAAATAGTGGGACTAATAAAATATTTCAAATATTATATTTTTGAGTAGGACAGAAAAAATTTATTATTTCTCTGATGAGTGACACGTGAATTTTCTTCCAATTACTTTAAATCTATATATCTACTCTCTGGGATTCAATTTAAATTTTATTATGAAGCTTTTTATGTTAGCTTAGCTTATTACTGTTATGCTTGGCTTCAAAATAACAATAAAAGTTATAATTTTAATTATTATAGTTAAAAAAAAAAATCAAATACAATGAGAAGGACAATTTAACATTAATATAATTTGGGTAAATACCCCTGAAATGGAATCATTAATAATAAATAAAAAAAGTAGGACAAGTTAGTGATTTTATTTGGTTATATTATTACTATCTCCAAAGGATCTTTGAAGAAATATTTATGTATATATATTGAACAATTCTTTGGCAATGTATTTTATGACCCATAAATTCTTACTTATAGTTCGATAAAATTGTTTTTTGTTTTCTTTGTAGTTTTCCTTATTGCAAGTAACTTAAATTGAATATCAGGCACTATATTGGTGCCTATATGTCTGTATGTATCCCTTGATATAAATATGTTTTTGAATAGCCTTGAGACCTTCAATTTCAATTATTTACTTCTTTAGGGGAATTATTATACAAGCAAAATAATATTCCAATCTCATTCCTATTTTGCTTAAAAATACTTAAGTGAAATTTTTGAGAGAAATTAAGTTCTAATGTCAATATAATTTTTATGCAGATAAAATTAATTAATAAGGAGCAGGAATCTAAATTATTAGACATATAAAAGTGAAGTTTTACTCATAAAAATTAATAAAAAATTAGAAAATTCTTTTTACATTTTGTATTTTATTAACGTGTATGTCGGCTCTTTTTGAAAAACAGCTAAAAGTAATCTGTTAAAGAGGAATGATGTAGAGTTTCTAAATAAATTAATTCCCAAGTAATCTTAGTGGGCCCATTTGTGCATTCGGAAGGTTTTTCTTCGGCCTAAGCTTGACGTTCTAGTCAACCCCAAATATTTTCATTAATCAGATGAATACAGAAATCATTGTAATAAATTTATCAATTATTAATGCACCCCATTTTTATTACATTCATATTAGGAAAAGGTTTTTATCCTGTTGAAAAATCCAGAAAAAGCTCTAAATAGAATTTCTTTTTAGTTTCAATAGCTTCTTTAATATTCAAGACTAGTTATCATATGAATTAAACTTATAGCTACGTAATAGAATATTCAACACCATGATATCAAAATTGAATTTCTTCTCATCAAAAGCGGAAAAAAACTGTACAAAAAATTTCATTAGAAAACTTTGAATAATTTCCATAAAATAGAAAAACCTAAAAACACCAAGTTATAGATACTCTGGTATGAGCTGGTTTTCTGCTTTTAGGATGCCAGGAGATAATGTCGGAGTATTGAAGCTAATAATTATGTATATTCTAGCCATATAAAAATAACTTGGAACCAGTTTTTCACTATAATAGTGAACTTTAAAGAAAATGTTACCAAAAAGGGTGACATATGTAGACTGCTGAGTATTAAATCTAAAAATGTCCAGACAAAATTAATAAAGAAGACTAAATCAACGGTACTTGATCCAATGTTTGCGTAAGTCTTCAAAGTGAATAATTTTATCGGATTTGACAGTTAAATTTTAAAAAGGTATTATATTCTTATCTAGAAAAATTTTGTTCATTATAAATTTTGAATACCAATACTAAAAAATTCCATTCTTTAAAATAATGCAACTAAATAAATTTTTTAATACTTAAAAAGCAATTTACACCAAGGCTAAACTTCATTTGAAATTTATAACTTCGTTGAGTGGAGCTAAGATTTAAATAGCTTATGGCAGCATGTTTACATGATATTTTTTCTCGTTTTTTTTTTTTTTTTTAATTTAAAAAGGAACTTTTAAAAGGAAACTCTGCGATTTTATTTATGTGGTTCATATACATACATATTTAAAAAGGGAAAGTCTAACATAAAAAATTGCATTCAACCATATTACAATCCTACTAACACTACATCCTCCCTGTACAGGTAATTGCTACTTGAAATTTTGCAATCTGGAATATTCTTTTGATTTTCATTTTTTTTTTTAATATAAATAGAAAAAGCTTAAGGACTTGCGTTTTTAATAATTGTCAGGTATAAAAAGTGGAAAATTTTGCTAGACTATAACTTTAGCTTTTAAGTCAGCAATTTTATATTTATTTATATTTTCTTTAGGATAAAAATTTTAAATCTTTGAAATTTTAGACTTGTATTTGCATGAATAAGGAAAACAAACATAAACTAAAAATGATTTAAGCATGTTTGATTTTTTTGCAGAAAAATATTTGACACAAGGACTAGTAATGAATATAAAATTTTTCATTTGGAAAACTGTTTTTAAAGAAAATCCTTTTGAAATTAAATATATTTATACCATTAATAGTGAATGAACATTATTATTTTAGCTTTTAAGCTTAGGCAGTAAATAAAATTGGGCTAATATTATTATTCAAATTGTTTTGATGCTGACCCACTCGTCATCATTTTGTAGTTTCTTTTAGATTTTTTAATTTTTAAGTAAAAACCACTTTATTTCTTTTCCTAGTGAAAAATATCTTTTCAAAACCTTCCCTCTGCTTAGCCAACGTAATCGAGGTACGCAAGATAACGTAGCTATATATTGACTACCAACTTCCTCCAAAAGGCTTTAAAATCTTTTGAGGATGATGGAAAATGCTTTTTAATCAGTACCCCTGAAAAAATTTTGGCTAAACATCAGAAATGATTACCTTGAGCTTAGATTGAAAGCAATTTATAATTTGGCCAATTTTCAACTACTTATTTACTTGAGTTGACCTTCTCCGCCATCACATTTGTTAAAATGCAATAAAGGAACAGATTGAATGTGACGAATACAATGCTCAAAACGATATCAAATATTAAACCGCATAATAAAGAACTCAAAAAATTGATGCATCAGCAAATATTTTAAGACATTACATTTTTTTACACTTATTAGTACTTTATTTGGGAATTGTACGCAAATCACAAGGTGAAGCGAAGTACTGGGATAAAGCTTATATTCCTGTAAGCATCACATTGTAGTATTGAATTCATTTTCATCTCATTCCAATGAAAACATATACTATTAGGAATAATGTAAGTATGACTTCGAGAAAGATCAAATCTTTACATCGCATACGATACGAGAAATTATTTCTCTTTTTGTCTGTTCATATTTAATTTTAAAGTAAAAAATCAAAACAATTTTCAACGAAAACCCAAATTTTGTTACGTTCAGTTTATTAAAACTATTTTTTGTTTGTACCAAAAGGAAAAATTATTTATCAGAAAACGCTGATAAATTTTACTATACAACTTTTCAATATTTTGTATATAGGGCAAAATCATTTTATTAAACATTTCAAATATTTTTATGTATTATATAAAATCAATTGAACCGTTATGCTACCATTAGATCTATTCGTTAGGCTTTTGGGTTTTAATCCAATTTTGAATAATTTTCCGTTCATTGAATAGGTTAAAATTGATTAAGTCAAACAGGATATGTTAAAGAACATATAAAATATTTGTAAAATGGAAGGAAGCTAATAAAAATGGTATTTTTATGTTACTGGAGTTTTATGTTTTTGAAAAATTCATTTTATGGAAAATGAATGAAATTCATAAGAAATCTTTTTCTTTACTTTCTTAGAAATTTAGAACTTAATAAAAATAACTTATGAGACATACCTTAAGCACTTACAAAAGAAAAATGACCCAATTGAAACTAAACCAAAACCTAAAAAAAAATCTATTATAAAAAGCTATAAAAACCTGAAAATATCTTAAAATAGAATTTTCTTGTGTTAAATTTAGTTCAACCGTTTAAAACCTTTTGATGAAATTAAAACAAAAACAAAAAATCGATACTCCTGTATATCTGAAGAAAAGTGTATATTTTTCTTCTGAATTAATATTTTATGTAAGACTTTTTGAATAACACCTCCGTAACTTTTAGAATTTCCAGAAAAGATATAGAGGATTAAGTAAAATTGGAGTATTTAGTGCTTTATCTAGGAAAACAGCCGTTTAGAATATCAGAAGAATGTTTTGAAAAATATGTCGAAATCTTTGATTTAATTATGCACAATTTCTATAATCCAGTAGAAAATTTATACAATTTGTATACCAGCTATTTAGGATATTAAAATTTACATAGAAATTAAGTTTTTGAATTAAATTTACTAAAACTATTTTCTAATTATGAGTTTCCTATTTAAAATAAAATTTGTACATTTATTCAAGTTTTAAGGCTTTCTAACAATTTTCCTTAATTAGTGATTGATTTTTGCTGTTACTTAAAATAGTTTAGATAGTTTGCTTTTATCTTCAAATAAAGCCAAAAAATAATAAAAAAAACTTTTCTTGCAACTAAAGCAAAAACTATTGTCTAGTGTTCCTCAAAAAAGCAAAATTTTTGCTATTTTTGAGGTCAATTTTACTTTATGTCTTGTTTGGGTATCCATATTAAAAGTTATTTTATTTATCTTCAGATACTTTAATCAATTTATTCTGGAAAGGGTTTCTGATTGCGTGAGAAGTGAGAATGAAAAAAAGTTTTTTTTATTCTAACTAACACTTGAAGTTTTCATACTCACATTTAACAAAAGTGTGATCTTATTCCAATGAGTGAAATTAAGGACATGGAATTTTACAATGATTAAATTTCCGTTGATCAAAATATTTTGCAAGTAGGAAGAACTCAATATCTCATTTTTCATAAAAAAATTAAATGCTTTAAATCATTTTTTTTATAGTTTTTTATTTTTTAAATTTGTAATTTTTCCCTCTCCTTTATTAACTTTCTTCTACAAATCACGTTTTTCTTCTTCATACCCTGTTGTAATATGGTACTTTTTGCTCGCTTCCGATGAACCTGTTTATTCCCCTATCTGACAAATAAAGTTATCAGTAGCAGGTAGCCTTGTGTCAGTCACAAATTTTTCGTGGTCGAAATAATCATCGTGAAAGATAATTTACTTACTTATCTTAAATCTTTCTAAAACTTGCTTCACCGAGCATTTGTTTTAATGCAGCCAACATTAAAATTCACGCTAAGCTCCCAAGAATTCACCAAAAAAATTTTTTGCTCCTCAGGTGTGGTTTACCGTTTAAAATGGCTCTAATTTTACCTAAAATAAAAAATTAATTAAAAAGGTGTTGAGTATTAATATTAAAAACAACAAATTAATTAACAAAATAACAAAAACTAACCGAATTTTATTTTATTTTAAGGTAAGCTAGCCTAGCTGAAAGGTTGATAAGCTAAAGTTCTTAATCTCTTTGCCTGAAATCCCATTTCTTCAATTTTATTTGTTAACATTCTCATTTTAAAGCGGAGAATTTAGACAGTACATTAGTAATACCTACCATAGCTAAAATCTATCGCAATAACCGTGTATACCGAGCTCGATAGGAAAACTAACAAATGACACCTAGTAAACCGTGCATAAATTTTGATCGCAAAACTTAGCTGTTCACACTGTACATAAAAATACTATAAACTCTGAAAAAAAGTTTTTAAACATAAAGAACTTAAAATATTTTATGAAGTAAATACTATAAAACGTGGATGTTTCTAAGGCATCAAGGTGTTGTATACTTTCTTGTAAACCTACAACAACAAAAACAACAATTAATTTCTTGGCATACTGCCGATATATGAAGTAATTTTCCATTATTTTAAGGTAATAAAATACGAGTAATAGACAAAACAAAAAATGAAGTGGCACTTAATTAATAAAGTCAATCAATTTGACACCATTCTTTTTCTTGAGCATACTTAAAAGAAAAAAAATAGTTAAAGTAGAAAACCAAGTCATCCTTTAGAAAAATATTTAATGAACTTTTTGAAGAAAACATACTCAAGTGAATTCTGTATGCTTTAATCCAAGCTTCTAATTACAAAGTGCATTCGCCTGATAACTTTTGAGCTACTTTTGAAAAATGATAGTCACATCCCCTTATAAAAATATCATTTTCACTGGATACTTATCTAGTTTTTCTTTTTTTTGCAGCATACTTCAATGACACTTGTAGGTGAGATATGCAAGTAGGATTTGAAAGTTGGGTATCACACACTTGGATTGTAAGTATTTTGTTGTTTTTATTCTTTTTTTGAATAAGAGTGAGACATTTTCTTAAAAAAATATAAATTAATTAGTAATTTAAAAATATTCTTTTGTTTTTATATTGAAATTATATTCGAAAAACTTTAATATTGTAAACTTGTATGTATTTTTATCGATTCAGACTAAGGTAAAACTATGAAGAGAATACATAAAAAATTGTAAATAGGCTTTAAAGACTTGATGATTGTTTTTTCCGCACGTTTGAGTCAAGAAATACGCAATTTAAAAAAATTATTGAAAAAAAAGAAATTGATTTGTATACACGTTTAGTGAAAAATTTTAACAATTTGTCTAGTTACAAGAATTTCGTTTGAATCACTGTATGGATTCAACAATTGAAGCGAATGACATTCAGCAAATATCGAATAGATTTAAATAGTTTTACATAAACAGAAAAAAATATTTATATCAATTGATTAGAATTTAATCATTTTTAGGATTATTTTTTGTATTTTTTTGTTAGTTAAAAACAGTGAACTTCGTTCCATCGCGATCTTTTAATTCTCTTTTAAGGTGATAATTCGGTTAATTCGTTGAAAAAAAAACATGTCTTCAAGAATTTTTTTTGGCAATAGTTTATTTAATTGACAATATTTCTTCAAATTTTTATTCCAAAATTTTAATAAGTGAGCGATTTGCAGTGAATATCTTAAGAGGGGAGATATAATATAAAATATAAAAATATAAAATTTTGAAAAAAAAAATTTTTTTTTTCTCATAAAATGTAAGTATAATCCTTAAAAAATACGTCACCATATTTTTAGAACATAATTTTAAGTTTTTCTTATAATATAGAGTGTTAGCTGTGATGCCCCTTTTCTTTACGTACGAGCGCTGGTAGAGGTATAATTAAGTGGCCGACTCTTCTACCTGTCTCTTGAATTTCTCTACCTTTTAGCCTTTCTATAACTAAAAATTTGAAGCCACCCAATAGACAGAATGGGTTCCACTAGGCTACAGAAGAACAATTCTATGGCGCTGAAATTACTGATTAATCGGCGACTAAATATATTTACTGAATTTTCATGTATTAAACTTTAAGAGGTCCCGGTGGTCTAGAATTTTCAGAAAATCGATTTTTTTCTTTTTTGATATTTCGAAGTATAGCCTTTTGAGGATATACTGTTCAATTTTTGTAAAGATATCTATAATATTTTCGTATCTACAGTCGTTTCAACAGGTAGAGAGCAGTGCAAAGCATATCCATACATAAAACTTTAAACGCGTTTATCTCGAAACTACTTTTTTCGACATGATGTTGAAGGAAAAAAAAAAAACTATTCTACCGAATCGCCTAAAATTTTAATATGTTATTCACAACATCAATGACTATGGCCGAAACCAGAATCATAATTTTATTCCAACGATTTCATATTTTTTTAATTAAAAAACACCATCCAGGTCCTTTTTTCGGCAGAGTCCACTTCAGGGTCATTTTTAAAATAATTAAATTTAGTTTATTATTTCGAAAAAAATATTCTTGTGTGTACAATAAGTGTAGCCATAAGCCCAAAATATTTAAATATCTCCGATCTCCCTGAAATTTTAAACAGATCTTTTAGATGATATTATTTTCTATTTGAACCAACAAAATTTGGAAATTTTTTTGAAAAAATTATTTTATCGAAGAAAAAACAATAGAAAAGTTCGGTTCAAAACTCATGTTATTTTTTTCAAGTATTTTACACCGCGAAGTTTTTTTTTCAAATTTTTCTTAGGTTCATCTAGAAATTATGACTGTTATAAATACACAGAATTTTGGTTTTTGGTTTTCAGAGCACTAAAACTGATGATGGAATGCCTGTCGATTAAAAAGTCTCGCTGCGACCTTTCTCGAAGAATTTAGTATATATCAGCCAATTTTATATTCCTACTATTAGGTTACTCAAAAACCTTCAATTGTTAATAATATCTTTTCTATTCATCCAATCAAGTTCAAATAACTTTTGTTGTGTTAGGAGTGCATGACAAGTGATGTTAATACAATTAGTTCAAATATTAATTCATTAATTATATTTAATAAACTAATTTCAATTTTATATGAGAGAAAAACTTCAGCAAACTGAATGCAATGAATTAAGAATTCTGAATTCAGAAAAAAGAAAAAACAATCTCAAGTAGGAATATACTTTAAAAAATTTCTTTTTATATTACTTGTTAATAATTTAAATAAAAAAAGAAACCATAAATGTTAATTTACTGTTTGAATAAACCATATGCCAATTTTTAAAAATATATACTGGCTTTTTCATTTGGAAAAATATTCATGAAAATCAAGTAAAATTTAAGCGTTTACATGAGTCTCCCCCCTTAAGGCGTCTTGAAAAAACGGTGTTTTGTGGTGGGTATCATAACTCGCAACAGGATGAACCCAAACCAAAAATTCAAAATTTATTTATTAAAGAAAATATTTGAGGTAATGAAGAGGGGAGTTTTTTGTTGTTTTTTTTTAAGTTTTTAATTTTTGGTATAATTTGGAAATTTTTATCTAAATCAACGTATTTGATAGTGTAAAACCAATAATTATTACAAGAAACAAAAAAGCTCTCGTGATGATAATTTAGAAAAGTAGTATACAAAATTTCAAAATGATCGTTCAAGTAGATTTTAAGTTATCAACTTCGAAAATTCATAAAACGTTTTAAATTTTTCCTCATTTTCCTCATAGCACCTTCAGTTAATTCATACTAAAGGTCCTTATAATAACAAATATTACAAAAAACAAAATTGCGAATAAATTTCTAAATATTTGTGTGGTTTTAAATCAATTACAAAATTTTATATCGAATTTTATTGCAAGCATAAGATAAAATTTATATCTACAGTTTCTGTGTCGGATAAATTTTTCTCAAAGAAATCATTACCTACGTTATCTTTTAAGCTACATCTTCGCATAATTTTTTTTCACTTTAAGTAAATTGTATCAATTTTCATGTTTTTGAAATTCTTATAAGCTCATTATTTTCATATGAGTATAAAAAATCAACGAACAAAAAAAAATAAAAAATTGGCAATTGTTTGAAATTTTTCATGACCATTTTATTACATATCGTACCTCCGGGATTTAAAACCTAATTCAATGCTTTTGCTAAATGCTCATTAACTATTCCACCAAATGTATTAAATAAAATAATATGGAGAAGAAAAAGGTCTATTATGCTTTTTAATACGAAAATCTTAAATCCGTTTTAGGCTTAAGTTTTATTAGTAATAAATATATTCTAGACATGTTATCTTTTTCAAAATAGAAATTGTCTATTTGCGAACAGATTGGATATTAGCATGAAAATGTCAATAGTTTTATTTATTAAAGAGCCTTAAAGTCTTTATGTTTTTGTTTTGGCTGATAATTAATTTTAACATTTAAACAGATTATAATAATTGTTTTTTTATGTTTATGTTCTAATTTTATCTAAAACAAATTAAATTAAACAATAAATAAAAATAAATTATTAACACCAAAGTATTAATTACATGCCTGATTGGGCATAATACACTTAACCATGTACAAATAGAGCTGTCAAAATGGCATCCTTCCAATTTCGAAATTCCAATATTTTAATTATTCCCGTCAGTGCTGCCATAGTTTTGTTCAATTACTACGAGAATCCCCGTAGTAATTAACTTTATTACAGCCTTGAATTTTTCATACAAAAATTGTCATTGGTGGTAAAGTTGGTAGTAAAGTTGGCAGATGGGAACATGCTATCACTCATTCCTTTCTTTAGAGTAAAGGACGCTGATATGCTCATAGCTTTGGCAAGTTCTCTCCGATCAACTTGAAATTTTGACACAATATTTTTTATATGTTATACATTTATTTAAAAATAAAAATGGAAAAGTAAAAAACCATCACCTTAATAAAAATATTACAACAAAAATTCTTTTGGTAATATAAATATTATTGTTATTAAACGACCTATTTTATCGATACTGTCAGTCAAATGTATGACGTGGATAAATCACATATCAAAAGTCGCATCCATAAGGACCAAAAATTAAATCTTGTACTATTAAATCATAATAAAGCTCTTCATTTTATTGAAAGTTATTTTGAATTAGTTAATTTTTGTTTTTCAGGTAGCTTTTTGGTGTGTTTTTGGTACAACTATTATAGGTGCCCTTGCCGTCCTTTCATGTTGGTTCAGGAGATGCAGGTAAGTTTTTAAAATAAAATAAATCCTTGTATATTCTACACAAATAATTATAATTATGTAGTTTGACTAAAAAATTTTTAAAACAGTGATATTTGTTATAACAATAAATGCTATCTTAAAATGCATTAATTATGATATAATTAAAGTAAAACATTTTTGTTTTGACTAGAATCAGTCTTGGAAATGCGTGAACTTAATTACTATGTTTTATGGATTGAATCTATTGCAATTAAATCGATTTATATTTATAGTCAATCAATTCAATTATTTCTGCATTTATATTGCCTTTAATATAGGTCTTTTTAAAAGCCCAACAAAGTTGTTAATAGAAAATATATGTATGTCATAGGATAGAAAATCTCTTTTTTTATGCATTAAACAAAATGATAACATGAAATTCAATACAAGTTTTATTATATATTTTGATGGATGATGGTAAAAATATTGGATTCAATTTTATTTTTGATTTCACTGTTGTTGGTAATAATTAAAGGCTTCTTTTAACGAGGGCAGTTAAAAATTCAATCAATGCTTCTTAACGTCAATATTTCAAGGTATATTAAATTGGATTAAAGTCGTAACTTAACTTCATTTAAATATTATAAAAATAACAACAAATTTAAGACCTTATTCTAACAAAAAACTATGTACAAATTTTTGATTTTTTTAGTTAATTTAAAGCAGGTCAGTGTTCTTATATGTTGTTCTAGTTTAATTTATTTGTATTTTAAAATCAAGAAAAATATACCTAAATGATTGAAATAGTTTAGTAAAAACTATTCAATTGATGGAGTAAGTATGAGCTGATAAAATCGATTTGTATTACTAAAGCCAGGATAAAATGTATTTTAATTGGATTCCCAGTGTCTTGTGCTTACAGTTCATTAAATTTTTTAAGTGTTTACAGACAAATCAATGATTTTCAATTATTTATATGTAAATAGTCATACATAAATATTTATTTCAAATTTAATGGAAATATATCAAATATAATTGCGGTTTTTTTCAAAAAAACTATTTATCTAATCAATTAAATATTTCGATTTTTTAAAATGGTTTAAATGGGAATGTTATATATCTGAAAATTATGTTAAATCTTGAATTAATAAAATAATATTATAGTGAGTGAAATATAAAAATTAAAACAAATTTTAGTGATGATTTGATTTCAAAATTGAAAGTGTTAATTTTAATTTTTTAAGTTGGTGATGAAAATATTTAAATAAGAAATTATTTTTCTCATTATTAATTTAATTTTGCAATTAATAAAAATGATTTATAATTATTATTGTTTTTTTGATTATTATTCATTAATTTATTCTGTAAAAACTTTAACCCTATTTTTTCTTTTGCTTTTTCAAGTTAGATTTGAAAAAAAAAAATAATAAAATTTTATTTAATTTTATCAGTGTTTATTTTTTCTTAAGCAAAAATTTAAAAGAACTTAAGATGTACCCATCACAGAGGTTTAGTAAGGAGGTTAAATAAGAAATCATTTAAAATTTAACTCTAAAATAAGTACTAAAAACAGATTTTGTTAAGAGTTGGACGTTTTGAAAATAGCATTTAACGGCAAGTAACACAACTTCTAAGAGATTTACCTTAAACTAAAGAAATAAAAGTAATTTTTTTGGTTTACCCAAACCCAAACCTTTGAGAGCACATGTACCCAAGTTATAAAAGGAAGCAGATTTATTTAACTCATTTAAAATGTTGTAATGTATAAGTGTAGTAAATTTGGTATAAGTCAATTATAAGTTATGAACTTCATAACTTTATAAGTTTTATAAGCTACCTTAAAAATTATTACAATAATTTTAAACAAATTGAGAATGACACAATTATTAATAAACTTTGTAATAGTTTGTTTGTGCCTGAAAATATACAATGATAACTGGAAAAGTTTTTACCCTCATGATAACAATTTAGATTCACATAGAATCTGATTTTGAATGTTTAAAGAATTTGTAAATTTGATAAATTTTTTAATATATATCCTCATTGGGCATAGATAGATAAAATTTTGTATAAATTGGTCTTATGAGGCCTTAATTGGTGCTTTGTACTCTTAACAGGTATTTCAAATTAAATTAGATTTTCTTTCGAATAAACTTCGGAAGTATTGCCATTAATATTAAAACCTCATGCAGCTGTGCTTACAAAATCAAACAACATACTACACACAATTTAACAACAAAATTTCCTTTTAAAAATATAAGGAAAAAACTTTCTTTTTACTATTGAATATAAATGATTATCATTTTTTATCCAATTTTTTTATGAAAATATCAATTTTAGGCTCTATTTTCATGCTACTTAATTCGATAAAACAAAAAAGTATCACATATAAAGATTCCGACATTTACGCCCTGTGTCACGACAACTTAGAAATACTCGCTTGAAAACTTAAAAGAGGCTTTTCGCTGATAAACAATTTTCCAATAACTTAATTTGTTGTTGCCTGCATTGAATACAATTTTTTGAATATTCTCTTTAGTACGTTTTTCCGTCTTTTTAAATATACACATTAGACTTATTTACATAAGAGAATAACTACCTTCTTCCTGGATTATTTGAATTTAGAGGCCAAGAAGAAATTATTGCTGTAAAGCTTCTCGCTTCTCTGAACTTTAAATTTGAATATCCGAAGGACATTTTAACAAAATTTTTTATACACATTATTTATTTAATATATACAGAAAAAAAACATCTTTACAAATTCCTTAGTATCCAAAATATTGCAAAAAAATTCAAAAATAAAAAAATATCAAAATCCTTAGATAATATATAAATAAAATTTATTCTGAATTAGTTTTATTATGGTTTATCGACTTATATTTAAAAATTTTAAATTTAAAAAAAAGAAAGCACTCTGTTAAAAAATTTTTTGCTCCCTTTTTCATTTTTTTGTAAATCTTATTTAATTCTACTTGAAACCAACAAAAAATCCATTAAATATACAACAAATAAAACTCATATTATCAACAAAAAATCCAAAATAATTACACACTCTGGTTCATCCAATTGATAGGTCCAGTAACTCGATGATCCTGAAAAGAACCTCCTCCTTTTTTTTGTTAGTTAAATTATACACGTAATATGATTTAAAATTTCAATGAATTAAAAAATCCAAAATTTTCCTTAAGTTAAATAAAATAATCTTTCTTATCAATTGTTGATAATTTATGATGTTTAGTTGATCCTATTTAATCATTTCAAGGTTTGAACTTCATCCATCCCTTATATACGTTAGTGTATAGGGTGTATTTGATTAAATTTTTTTCAAATTTTTCTAATCGAACAACTATAAAATTAGTTTTTAAATATTTTGACTTTGAAGCTTGGTAATACTTATATTTTACTACAAAAAAAAAATCTAAAACAAATTTTCGATAATTCCAGTAATCACTAAAGCTTAAAAAAATAACTATTAGATTCCTTTTTTCACCCCATAAAAGGGAATAAGCGCAACGCTCTTATGTCGCCGTCATTTTATAAGATAATTTGATGACGCATTTTTAATATTAAAATAATTTTCAATTTTTGCTTTTACTTTTATCCTTTTCTGGTTTTTCAATTTAAATATAATTTTTAATACAGCTTAAATCTTGAATCGAGTTTACCAGAACAATTTTATTCCTTTAATTTTACATGAATTCATTTTATTCAAACGTAAACAATTTTATTTTTTTTGTGTTCACCATTTCAGTCAAAAATCTATTTCCACATGAGCTACGCGCGCACTTTTAGAGAGAAAAAACTAGTTGTCAGAGCGCTCAGTGTGTTGGGTGACTTAGTGCATTGAAAATGGAGATTTTCGCTTAACTCTTTCTTACTTAAAAAGTAGATGATAACAATTTCAACTGTCAAATGTTATCAAAATTGTATTTTATATAATTATACTTATATAAATGTCTTTATTACTTACGTCAGATTTTATATAAACAAATTTTCCTTAATCCTCTCTAATAAACGGATAAATTGGCGATGAGTAAATGTCAATTCAGACTCTGATTTAATGGAGACTATAGTGTACTCATTTGCACTTGGTTGCCAATTTGGTGGATTACAATCAAATCAAACCAAAGTTAGTCATTTTTTGTAGTCAATGAGAATACGTAATAAAATTCCCATTTGTCTAATCCAAACACTCTTGTTGGGCTCCACTTGTAAAAACCACTGAACCTATTAAAATTTAGTACTACTAGGTTCAACTCAAGGAGTAAAACGTAACTCACATGGGAGAAAAGAAACAATAACAAATTAATTTTCAATCATAATTATTTTTAATTAATCGAATTCAAAGCTTGAAAACAAAGTAAACAAAAATAAGAAAATCAATTTTATCGTAACTTAAGTCAAGTAAATTAGTTTTACGATATAATTTGGAAAAAGAAACTTTTGAGAGATATCCTTAATACATTTCTAATAACATGTATCTCACTGATTACTTCAGTTTAGTTTGTTTTTTTTTGGGGGGTTCTTTAGATTCATATGTTTCCATTTGGAAATATTTTTTCTCAATTTGAAAATTATGTTTTTTATCTTTTTCCTAGATTTTTATGTAAGTACCTCTTAAATTTGTTGAGTTTTTCTGGCATTAAAAGATAAGATATTTCTAGTAAAAGTTTAGATACTTGATTGTAAGTAATAGCTGTCCCTTTTATAAGGATACTTTAGTTTAGGGTTGTTTTTAGAGTTTTCTTAATTTCCGTCATACAATATACAATATACAATATAATGATATGTTCAATTAGGATAATGTATTGAGCATATTTACTATTAGAATTATAATAAAAAGAAATTTTTACAAGAATTTTATCAAAAAATCATTTAAAATCATATTTGAAACAAATTAAAAAAATCTAGGAAAGAATTCTTTGTATTAAATGGGATTTTATTTATTTACTCTCCAAACTAAAGTTATTAGGTGGCAATTTTGGAAGTCATATCTTTCAAAAAACCCGATTTTCACAGCCTAAAATTATCTGAAATCACAAAACAAAAATTTACTTATATAAATAAATCATAAGTTTTTACTTCACCAGACAATCTTTTTCATTTTTAAATTTTTTGTGTACGTTTAGAAGATAAATAACGTTTTTTTCGATGAAAAAATCCGCCATTTTGTCAGATCAACGTTTTTATGGGCAATGTTATATCTTTAGTGGTTTTTTCTACTAGATTTGGCCGTCAAACTATTTTAAAATCTATCCAAAATTCTTTGGACGCATACGAAAAGAGAAAATTTTGAAAAAGAATAAAACCATTTTTCTTTTTTTGCTTCATTGCTAGTTCTCAAAACTTTTTAGTGTTTCTAAATGAAAAATTGGAAGCTTTGTATTTTCATTCTATCTTATATGAATCATGGTTTAGTTAAGTATAGTATAAGCCACACATAATGTTCAGGTTGGCTCTTGAGATTCTACCAAACTTTGGGATATATCTAAAATCTTGCTCATTTCTACAGTTATTTTTATTATTAATAATTTGGTTTACAAAAAATTTAAACGTCCGCTCAGCACTTCTAAGTGAATATAAAACCTCTATAGAGCAGTGAATTAATCGACATTATCCTCAGTTTAAAAGAGGTTGAGTAAAATTACATACAAAAATTAATAAATCAATTTATTTGGGGTTTTTTTTTGATTTTATTTTTAATTTGTCTTATAGCTGAATAAATATCCAAATATTTTATGTTTTAAAGGATACTACGGGTCTACATAACAATCAGTTGCAACAAACAAAACAAAAAGAACAACAACATCAATCATCACCACATCGATCTGTTTCAATATTTGTATACAAAACACTTAACACAGTTTTTAAAAGTAGCAGAAAAATAATATTTCGAGTCTGTGAAGTAGCTAGCGGTAAAAAAACATTGAAAATGTTTAATTTATATTCAAATAAAAATAAACGTCATGAAACTACTACTACAGCAACAACAGGACATGATCGATTTTGTAGAACTAATGTTAGTAACAAGTAAGTATTAATTAGAAAAACAAACAAAATGAATAAAGAAAAAGAAATTCTACAATAAATAAATAAACAAAAAATTAATAATAATAATAAAATAGAAAATGAAAATAATATCAAGTCTTAATATAAAAGAAATTTAATATTTTAAATTGATCATAGATCAAGTAATCGACGAATACATTGTCTTAATAAAAATGATAATATACAAAGGAGTCATTCTGCTAAGGAGCTACAACAAAGCAGTAATAATTCAGCCGTATACAGACGTCAGGCTTTTAGTAGGTATTTAAAGATTTATATACCATTAAACTAGGCTGCCAAAAAAAAACAAAAGACAAATAAATCTTACAGTTAAAATACTGTTTTTCAGACACCGTTCAGCTAGTTCAGAACAGGATAATTCTGATCAATCAGAACATTCTGAAAAATCACCACTTGTTAGTGCTAAATTTGATACATTAGCTAAAATATTCTTCCATAGATCTATAACTTCAGAATCTGGAAGCAGAGAAACAATTGAATCGTCCTTATCAAGGTTTTTATAATTTTAGTTTTTTTTAAATTATTTTCATTTTTTTAATTGTATTTCTATGTTTTTATGTTTTTAATTAAAATTTTTTATATATTGGCATGTTTGGAGTGTTTATAAAATTATTTGCTATGTTTGTGTACTAATTTTTTCTTTTTGTTTTTGTTGTAATAATTTTAGAAATTTTTATATATATTACATTGTTAAAATTATTGTTGTTTTATATAGAAATTTAGTACTTTTATTTTTCAAATTAGTTTTGATGTTAAAAATATTTATGGATAATTGTCCTAAATTCTTTGCATTGTTTATAACCTTAACTTTGTCAAGGATTAGTGTAATTTTCTCTCAACAAAAATTTTTCCAGTTTAAAGAAAAATTTATAAACTCTACGAGTTGTTTTCAACTTTTTTCTTTTATATGAAATTCTGACTAATTAAAGTTTTTTCAAAAAAAAAAAAAAAAAACAATTGAAACTTTTCTCAATGAATTTAAATTTTTCAAAATTTCAAACAAACATTTATTTCCTAAAATACTTTAATTAGTTATCGCAATTAAAAAAGTAATTACCATAATTTTCGTATTTATAGCATGAGAGAAATTTTCCCCCTTTAAGCCATTGGGGAATTTGAAAAACCTATGAAAATAAGAAACAACAATTTTTTCTACAGAAATTTACAAAAACTTAACTTTTTTATTATTTTGTCTTAAGTAGTATTGGGCTTGCCCGTAATACAGAATCAGGCTTCATTAAAAAAAAAAATAGGATTTCAGCACACACATTTCGTTTCTTTAGTTTCAGTCTTATTTCATGTAGATACCAGAAATTATGCATAAAATTTTATATTTTTATGTAGTTTAGAAATAACTGAGGATGAAAAGTAGAAGAAATCCAAATGAATTTTGCAACAAATCTAAATGACAATTAAGAATATATACTGTGAGCTGAAAATAGCTTTGACACTCACAATGACATATATAGCATTCCATTCTCTAAAGTCGCGTGGTTTATGGATTAAAGGCTTTATCTTAAACACCACTGACTTGTGTCGGTAACAGAATCACACAACAATTTAAATTTTATATTTAGTGATTTTCCACGAAAATTATGATCAATTTTCTACAGTCCGACATTTCATGATTCATGAATGAAACTGTGTAAATGATTTCATTTTTTTTATTATTGACCACTACATCGGCTGTAATCGAGTTCCTTTTTTTATCGTCATCTTTGAAAGCAAAGAAAATTTTTTGTATATTTAAGATCAGATCGCAGGTAAACGATGTGCAATTCATACTGATCTTAAGCCAATCACGTTTGTATTTAACAAAAATTCAGAAAATCGTGCCACGTTTAAGGGAAGAAATATGTTGTACCAAACTGCCTTTTTCGTATGAAGCAAATCTTATGGGCTTAAAATGTTTCAGCTGCAGATAAGAAAAGACATCTTTTAAGCGGGGTATTCACTTTATCTCCGAATCAATGATTTGGCTCTCTCAGCCAATATAAAGTATATGGCTGAATCATTTGTGAGTAAAATATTCAACATGTTGGATATTTTCTCTCTTATTCTTCATTTCCATATACTTTAAATGGGAACTAAGAGCCGAATCATTGATTCGGAAATTTAGTGAATACCCCGCTTTAGGAAGGAAAAGATAAAAGAAACTCTTTTTTATAGAAAAAGAGCACAAAAACTACCATTTCATTAGCCTAAATGCCAATTCCAGCCATTGAACGAGCATTCAACCTCGCTGAAAAACATTAAATTTCGTAGGATTTGAACGGAATTTATACTCTAAGATGTTCCGGCTCTTGCAAGAGAGCTGGCTAAAAATTTTCCATCAAAACATGTCTGTAGGGGAGCATAATCGACTCTTTCTGGTTAATTATATTGAATTCCAGTTGAATAGCACACCTAGAATTCATCATCCTTGTACTACAGAATTTTACTATCAAGCAAATGGAATTGCTAAGCGTTATTACCGAGTACTTGAGCAAAATTAAAATGCAAAAAACAGAAAAAAGTGGTGAAAATAACTAAATTTAATTTTATTAAGACTCAGATATGTGTTCAAGAAAGATATTCAAGCGCTACGTCTGTCAAAATGGGAATTTTTCGCTGAACAAAAACCATGCAGTAGAGGAACAGAATTTATGTGACAATTTCGTCGGATGATGATAGATATCAGGCTAACATAGACGGCACATCAGACTGAATGAAAAATATTTACAAAAAAGCAATTTAATCAATGTTAAAATGTTTTTATTCGGAATGGCGTTGTTTTCATAAAAATGTAATCTGCTGATCAATTTTATTTTACTAACATATTTATATTTGATTAAAACCTATATCTTAAAACTTTTACTAATCCGCAATTAAAGCCTGAACATCCTTTACCTCCATCATAATTATATAACATTTTTCCTTTATCATATTTTTCATGTAATTACAATCAGATTATTCTACAAACAATACAAGACAATTGAGAAAAAAATATCACCTTTCCATTTACAACAAAAACAATCTTTCTTAATGGAACATTAAACTCTTCTTTTTTTCTAGCTTAGTATTTGCTCATTAGAAATTTTTAAAATGTAAATTATAATAAAAAGCTTAAAGTTTTGACTTGATGTATTTTGCAAAAAATACCAGTAGACAACACAAATAGTAAATGTTTTGTTGTTGTAATTTGTTTATTTCAAAACCAACAGCAATAAACTAAGAGCAAAGGACGAGACTTCTCTTTTGAATTTTATCATTTATTGTTCTTTCCGACAATTTTTTTCTTATTTAAGTTTTTTCTGAGCCGCATTAAAGAAATTTACTCAGGCTTTCAGTTAATACAAAAGAAAATGTTTGTTTTTTCCTCTAAATAACTTAAAATTATAAAAAGATTAAATTTTTGTTTACTATAGAAATTTAATTTTTTTCAAAACACAAATCACTTTATTAAGCACTCGGCTATGCCAGGATATAGTTTGTACATAAATGGGATCCAGGCACTTTTGTTATATAAACAGAAATCGTTTTTCCTGAAATTAAGCAAATATAACAATAATAAATTGCTATAGTAATCATTGATAATAAAATTTTTGATTGTATATAGAATTTTTCATACATTATTTGGTTTGATCACGTGTGTGTATCGTTTGATTAGTTGAAATTTGGAATAGTTTGTAGCACATCGCAGTATATTTTGCTTTGCTGGCTATATTTAGTTTCGAAAACTTGAGATTTCGATTTTACCTTTAAGTCTTCTATCACTGGTTATATCCTAGCTAATTGAATTGGAATATAAAAAGAACCTTACACTCCAAAATTAGGAAGTTGAAAGCCGTATACCGCAGAAATGAAAAGACAAGATGATTTATGAGTCGTTCAGAAGCCAATGTGGATAAGTCCAGAAAATCCAAACTGAGAAATTTAATACATAGCACATGCGGAGGCTATTAAAAAAAGAGTTTTTTGACCTACAAAAAATGAAAATATGAGTAAATCCTTTTAAGACTAAGAAATATATTATTTATTCTATTAAAATTTGTAAAAATCAGAAAATATGAAAAAATGGACTTTTCCACATTGGCTTCTGAACGACTCATATAATACTCCTTTTTCTATTCATGCTGTATTTGGCTGGTGAACCTGTAAATCAGCCTAAGTTAGGGGGAAAGATGGGTTAACACATCTTACATATTAAAAGAATTTACATTCAGTTACACATAATTATTTCTCTGATGGTTTTAAGGTGGGTATAAATACTTAAGGTCATACTTCTCTCGGGAGCGACTTTTTGAATTTGCATGAGTTTTTATTTGTATTTATTTAAAAGATAAATCTAAAAAGTAAATTTTTATTTTCAATTTATGTATTATAATAATTATATTTTACGGATATTCCACAACCAAACTCGAAGTGTTTGTGTAAGTTTTACGGTCATGCGGTGGAAACGTACTATGACCAAAACATTTAGATACCAGGAAAAAATTGCTAATTGCAAATTTAACAAAAAATATTTTTGGATAATTTTTGTTCGTATTCAATTATAAAACAATCAAGCAAATATTTCCAAAGTAACACTTATGCTACATAAAAACTGTCTAATGAAAACAATGCAAGAAAAATAATACACTTTGATATATTGATTTTTAATGGTTATCAAAATCTTCTACCCCAAACATTCTTCCACACAATTAATTCAATAAAGCTACACAATTCCTTTACAGCTCAATAATTATTACGACAATACACCAAAATGTGTCTTCTAAATATTTTCCAAATCATAAAATTCATTTGGACAATTTTTGGATTTAGTCATTTAAAAAAAAAATTAATTTTGCCAGAAATAATATTATTAATTACCTGCTTTGAAGAGATAAATCGAATTTTCAATGTTATTTTATGGCTTAGAGACATTCTATTAGCAGAGCAAATCATAGATAAAAATTAATGTAATGTCAATTTGTATTTTTTAGGATATTCAGCACATAGTATGGAATTTTTTTATTTATTTATTTCATTGTCCACAAGCAAAGATATACTTACAAATTATATCAGTTAATAAAATGATATTACTCTCATTCACATATTGAAGGATAATATATATACATATATAACCCAGTATCTAAATCGAATAATAAAATGGCTGAACATACAAAATATGCAATTCAATGTATGAGAGTGAAATCCCCAGACACATCTAAAATTAATAATAGCAATATTAATGCCAATAACCTATAGACGTTTTTTCTGGATGTTACCAAAAAAACAAGAAGGACAAATAAACATACTAAAGTAATAATTCTATTGAATAATCTTAAAATTGTGATCTTAAGAATATTTCTCAAATTATCTGGAATAAAGTTGGTAGGAAAATTTTAGATTTGTGTCTATATAAAAATTCCATGAATAATAATTAAAGTTTTATATACGAATACCAAATGTATCTAGATATTACTTTATTTATGCACACTAACAATAAAAAAAAATAGCAAAATTAGAATCTTTTCAATAGTAGGATACGTATAACCTTCAAAAAGTACTTAAAATTATAATAAACAATAAAAACTTCATTTGATTATATTAAAAACTTCAAAAACATTCAAAATGTTAATTGAAAATTGTAAATATATTAAGGAGGGTTCGGTATTTAATTTTTCCATTTATTTGAAATTAATTTATAACACTTTAGAAATATATTGTGTCAAAATTTCAAGTCGATCTGAGTAAAATATTATCGAAGAAGCTATAATCATTTGAGCGTCTTCTGTTCTAGAGAAGAGCTTTAAAGCGTTTTTTTGAAGTTTGATATTTTCGAAGTCGGTAATTTAAAATCTACTAGACCCATCGTATTAAAATTTTGCATGCTACTTCTTCACATATTTCACCAGGTAATGACGAGAGTTTTCTTTAATAATTATCAATTTTACAATAACAAAAAAGTCAGTTTTAGAAGTGCAAATCAGTATTTTTGTTTTCACAGGCTACCAAAAATTGCACAATCAAAAAAAGAAAAAAATTCGCTCATCATTACCTCCAAAGACAATTCCTTTAGTAAATAAACTTTTGGTTTTGAATATTTCCGTTTCAAGTTATGATGCGCACTGCAAAACAACTTTTTTTCCAAGGCGCCTCCAAAAATTCACTGCCACTCGCACATTTATTACAATTTTGAAATAATAATTTAGAAAAATATTCTTTAAATGTTGTGTATTGCTAGAAAAAATTCTTAAAAACATACCTTCATATTTCTGAAAAAGAAAATTATTTCAAAAATGTACCATTTTGTAACTTTACAAGAGAAGAGAGACACCACTACAAATGTCTGCCTCAAAGTGGAAAAATCATAAATCCAAGAACATGATAAAAAAAGAAAAATTCCAGTTCTAGGTATATTGATAAAAACGAATCATCTTTTTTTTTTTACATAAAGCTTCATAGTTAAAAACTTTACTCAATACTAGAAAAAATTGTAATTTTTCATAAATGTTATTATCGCTAGAAAACAAAATTCAAAAATATAATATTAATACTTATATATATTTCTTTTATTTACAGATCAAATTTCAAATATCAGTATACAGCATTAGATGTTGGAAATGGAATACAAGAAAAAAGTCCAAGAGAAAGAGCACTTAGGGAACATGCTTTGAATGTTTGCCAAGAATGGACAAAACATTCGAACGGACGATATGAAGTGAAGGCTCATCTTGATGATATCGGATCAAGACATAATAAAAATTGGTTTCTTATTAATGATACAACGGTATATTTTAAATTTTCTTCTTTTATTTGGTTATTTAACCATAAAAACATATATATATATTTTGTTTTTAGGTACGAACTGATCGCCTCATGACCCTACTTCCAATACCTTCAGACTGTGTTGCCTTAGAAGAACTTCCACCATGTGAAAGCCCAAAGGGGCTACTAATGGAACTTCTGGGATCATTACACCATCCATACTTATATCCAGTTTTAGATTTAGGATTTATACATGTTGATTCAATTATTTATGCTTGCCTTGTTATGCCCTTTAATCCACGTGGAAGTCTTAAAGATCTCATATATAAGGTAATATAATTTCTATCAATTTTTAATTAATGCTTTTTTTTATACTACCTACCAAAATAGGAAAAATTTGTCGATTTGTAACGTTAATTATCATTTTCAAAATACTATTCGCCTTGTTAAGGAAATATTTTTCTAAAAATGACAATGTAATTTAATCTATGTAGATTTATAGAGAAGTATATATATGTATATATATCCCTCCTAAAGGAAGCTAAGTCAATGCATCGTACTAATGAAATTTGTTTCCTTTAGCCAGGAGATAAAATATTTTATACGCCCAAATAAAGTTCTTAAATAAAAAAGTTGTGTTTTAAAGTTAAAACAAAATAATTCAATAATTTCATTATACTCGTAAGACGCCAAGAAGATTGTTTTTTATATTGTTCATGTTAGATTTAATTCAATTTCGAAACAAAGCGAATTAAAAGCTTTTGGTATTAAGTTCTTTAAAACTTGTCATCAATTGAAAGTGTTTTAAAAAGGGAATACGCCATAGAAATTTAGATCGATGCAAAGAAGTGTGCAAAAAGCAATGGCCGTGGCTTTTAAATTTATTACCCCGACGGTGAAATGCTAAAATTGTATACCTAGGTTTTGCCAACCATGAATAGCATGAAATTTAAACGTCTTATATTCATATTAAATAACTATGCCTGATAGTTTGATTATCAACAGTTAGATTTAAAGCTATTTTTTTTTTTTGAAAAGATTTATTTTGAAATAATCATTTTAAAACATAATTTTGTAATTTTTTTGATCGTAGTCTCAATGGAATGATCCATGGAACATAAAATATTCTCGAAAACCGTCTTGTCTACCAATGTCCCAAGTACAACGACTAGGGAGACAAATACTAGAAGCTTTATTATTTTTAAAAGAACGTGGATTCCCATTACATGGTCATTTACATAGTGGTAATATTATAATACAAAATGGAGTCGCCAGGTATTTGATTTTGAAATTTTAGCTAAACAGATAGTATAGAATTTTGTTCTTTTAGACTTTCAGGATTAGAAAATGGTCTATTAGGATTAAATTCTAGAAATAATGCTGTTGCATGGTCACAAACCGCTACACAAATTGAAAATATTGATATTATATGTTTTGGTCATTTACTTTATGAAATGTGTTCAGGATATGAACTTACTTGTCCAAATCCATCAATTAAAGCCTTAGAAAAAGATTTAGAAAAATATACTCAAGTAAAACTTATTTTTAATGAATTTTTTATTAATAAATAAAAATAAAAATTATTTTATAGATAACAGAAATTTTAAAATTAATCTTTGAACCACAAAATGGATGTATACCAACTGTTGAAGACCTTGTTTTATGTGATATTTTCAGAAATATTGATTTAAGGGAACTTCGAGGTCCTAGCAATAATGTAAGTTTTTTTGACTTTCATGGTAGTTAATTAATAAAAATTGAATTTAAATTAAGATTTATTATAAATGAAAACATATTTTTATTAAAATTTCAAGAAATATAGTTTTATTTATGAGCGCTGATAATTCTTAATGAAATTAAACAAGAAAAATATTATTTATAACTAAAATAAAAATTTATTATAGGCAATCAGACCAAATTTAAGCTCTTCAACATTAAGTCTACTCCAAGCAGTTAAAAAACGACAAACCGTTTCACTTCGAGGATCATATACAGAAACTAGTTCTCCTTGTACACCACCATCAACACCACACGATCGTTGTATTGGGTCAGTTTGTAAAAAACGAAGTTTCTAAGTGTCATGTGATGTGTTTTGTTAAATTACTTTAGTATTAACTTATTCCTTTAAATTACTTGTTATTGTTATCCAAGTAAACAGTTAGCTAAACGTGCCTGCATGCATTTTATAACAACAAAAAAATTCAAACTTTTTGAAAACCTCTACAAATCCTTTTAAATTGTTTTGTTTTTTTTTTTGTTAAAAATAATTCAAAACTAGATAAACAAGTTTTTATCATATTTAACGGAACTTTTACTTAAGTAGCAGGTAAGTTATTTCAAATGTTGTTTTGTAAGTTTGTTCAATGCTTGAATGAACAATTTTAACTTACAATTAGATGAATTTATATTTGATTTTTTAGCAAATTTTTATAACCATAGACATAACAATTTGGATTTATTAAATAATAAAATAATTGGAACTAAAAATTTTTAGTTTGAAAATAAATATCATACACTGAGCTAGTACTAGTTAAAAAAAAATTTAACCTAATTGGATATTTGTATAAATTTAGTTCAAATTTATACAAATCAATTCAGAATTTCGTTTATGTTTGATGTTTTGTTGTTAAATATTATGAATTATTCAAAAATTTTAATTCTCTTTCATTTAAATAATAGTAAAAAAAAGCAATAATAAAAATAATGAACTTCAATTTTACAGAGTTATCGATTCATTCGATTTATCAAGTGATTCTGATGCTCTTGATGAAGTATTAATAACTTCTGATAGTTTCACTTCACAACAATACGATCAATTGGGTTCACCAATACATTTTTGTGATAATAGTATACAATCTGATGACAATAGTACAGCTTCTACCTCAGCAGGATGTTCACAAGAATTTCATGGATCACAAAATTTTCATACAACATTTAATAATCAACTTTCAACAGATCTTTGTTCATATAAAAATACAAAAAGTCGACGATTAGAATATTCATTACGTTGTATGAAAAATGTACGTAGTAATCCATCACAGGATTCTGCATTTGGTTCATTAACTGATGGAGATCAATCTGTTGCATCTAGTATTAAATTAAATAGTTTTCAATCAATGACATCACCAATTGATGAAGGTGTTGAAGATATATTTACAATTGATAATAAATCAAAAACATTATTACAAATTGATTCAGTTATAACAACTTCTAATTCATGTAGTATATCCGATGAAAATATTAAAATATATCGTTCTGCATCAGTTTCACCAAGACATCAGATAAATAAAATATCTAATAGTCCTAGTATTATTATACTAGAACCGCCTAAAATTGTTGTAAATGATCAACATTCAATATATACAACGTCACCATCAAAACGTTCGGGTACAGTTGAAGTATTTTCACAAAAATATCGTGTTTGTTCATTTGAAGATATGTCACCCAGAAAGAAACATTTACGAAATACAAAACGTATTGAATTTAGATCATTAGAAGAAGAACGTCGTATTGATAATGCATTTACTCCAATTAAATCAAGAACTAGCTCTGAAAATAGGGTATATACAAATAATAATGAAAAATATCATAAATTAACACATATATCATTTAGTAATAAAATTAATAATAGTAAAAGAGATCGTCATAATATGTGGAAAGATAGTATTTTCTATAGAAAAACAAAAATAGCTAAATCAGATGATTCACTTCTTGAATCACCAGGATTTAATAAATTATCAAAAAGTAATCAAGATATATTAAATACTCTTAAAAAGGGTAATTCTATTAATGAAATTTTTAAATCATCAAATTCAAAAAAATATCTTGAATGTGATGGTAAATTAAATTTTGAAAAAAGAAAATCACGATCTGAAAGACATCTTGTTAATTTATCTAAATTTAAATTAACAACAGTTAATGGATTCTTTTCTGATAATGAAAATTCTAAAGAAAAATCATTAGGTTCAATATTTTCATTACAAAATTCAACGAAAGGATTAAATCTACAAAATGAAAATCTCCTTTCGAATGATAGTTCTGGTGAACTTTCGCCAATACATCGCCATACATGTAAAGTGATTGGTGGAATGGATGAATCAAGTGAAGAAAACACTCCGCTATTAGAGAGTATGGAAATGTCATCTTTAAGTCCGTCTGATTCTGAACAACAATTATGATAGTAGAATTTAAAAAAAATTTAAATAGTTCAACAGTCAAAAAAAAAAAAAAATCATTCATAAACTCGTAAATACCTAATTAGATATTAATTAAATTATAAGTATTCACAATATTTGAAAAAGAAAAGAACTTTTTGCACCAATTGAAAAAAGCTCTTCACCCTATATAACTGTAAAGAACGAGTTTAAAGTAAATAATTAAAGCATTTAATGAAAAAATCTTCAACAACTTGTAAAATATTTTATTAAATCTAAGAAAATGTAAATCGGATTAGAAAATTAAAAAATCTGTACCGTTTTTTTTGTTATATTATTCTTATCTAAAAGGGAAACTATATTTAAATTAATAGTTTTATAATAATTTTGACACAATCGTAACTGTTGTAATAAGTTTTAGTGCTTCTTAATACATTTTAGTGCATGGTTCTATCATTCCGCTGATTTTTAATACATTTTAGTATACTTACACCTGATTTCATAGTGAGAGCTTAGCAAAAAGCTAAAAAAAATTCAATCTTTTGATCCTAGCATATTTTTCACACTTGTTTTCTTTATTAAATATTCAACCTTCTTCATTATTATTTTCAACCATTAATTAGGTATAGTTAAAATTGTAAAAAATAACTTTTAATTACTTCAATCTCAATAATACTTTGTAATCAAATTTCACAAATTCTTTCTGAATTAATATATATGTTATGTACAACATTTTTATGTTTTAAAGGCAACTATTTCGATTCACCTTTATTAAATAAGTTATTTTACCTTTTATTTCATTTTTGAGTTTTTCACTTTCTTTTTGAGTCCGGATTAGTTTAGCTGGTGTCCGTAAATGTAGTTCAGCCACGTATTGAAGATGTAGAAAACCATCGAAAAATTGCTGATAGGGTGATGACAAATCAAATGATTCAAAACGACGTAAATAATACCAAATTTTATCTATACCATTAAGAATATTTAAAATTTTTAAAATATAAGGACCAGCATTTTCTTGAACAGCTTCGGGATCTTTAAATATTAATTTATTAAATTTTTTACAAATAAAATTACTTATCATACATCATTTTGACTTTTAGTTTGAGCAAATTTTGTTGCCAAACTAATTAATTGACTTTGATTCTCTTTAGATAATCAAGTACTTAAGGTATCCAAATTTCGAAAAAGACACGGAAGGAATAATGGAGGAATAAATATATTTACCTTCAACACGAGCTTGCATTTCCACTTGACTAGACTCATAATTTTCAACATGACTACAAAAAATACACCCTTAAATAGTTATTTCAAAAATTAATTGCATAAAAATCTAAACTTGCAACGGATTTTTTCATCTGATGCATCATCTCCTTTACTGTATTCAGTTCTTTTTTTTTTAGTATCCAATGAGGACATTAGATTTTTTCGGTGTAAACAAAAAAAATACAAAAAATATATTTTACCGAGAAAACATTAAATTCACGAAAATAGAAAATTACCAAATATGTTTTCGATATATTACTTACTGGTTGTTGCCTAGCCTACTCTGAAATTGTTGACATTTTGTAAATATTCACCAAGTGTATAATTTTCAATAGTTGGTTGAAAAACATTTTTATTTTTTAACATGGGTAAAAAGAAGAATAAATCCAAAAAGAAAATTGCTAATATGTCAGATGAAGAACGGGCTAGATATCTACAGCATCGCGCTGATATAGAGGAAGAAGCAAAACGTCGCAAACAACAGTTGATTACTCTTTTTATGAAGGTCTTTTTATCCAAACAAAAATCTTTTTGAATGTTATTTTCATTTTATTACAGAATAAACTAAAAAGGGAAGAAGAATTTAGTAGATTAAATTTGGTAAAGCTTAATCAAGAATGGCGTACGATTTTACGACAAGTTAAATGCAATGAACTCGAAGTAGAGATCTCTGATATTGAAAAACATTTTCAAGACACTTTCCAGCGAAAGGAAAAAGATATTCAACGTCTATTAAATGATTTGCGGGAAGCTGAGGAATTTTATTTAATGTTACAGGAGTCCCATACTGAAAATATTGACAAACTAATAAGTATTTTGACTTTTCGTTAAAAAAAAACTCCGAAAGCAGGACTGATTATTAAATGAAATAACTTAAAACTTTTAGATATATATGATCGGCGGTTGAATTATTGGAAAGAAGATTATTTCAAGAGTAAGGATACAATTCTAGCTAATTGCAGTAATGAATTTGAATACTATCATGATATTCAAAATAGCTCAAGCCAGAGGTTGGCAGAAATCTGTTTTCAGCAGTCTCAAAATGATATTAAGAATTCCAATTATGCAGAAGAAAAGCATATTACTCAAGTGGTTGATATTAAGAGCGAGGTTAGTATACATCCAAATTTTGAATTCATCGCAGATCGCGTTAAAGTATTTCCTTGCATTCGTTTGAGCAAGTTTTATTGTCTCTAAATTTATTATTTTGGTTAAAACTTTGCCAAAATATACTATCTGTTCTCTTTTTATTCCTTTCCTGATTATTCCATTCTATTAATGGTGAATTAATTGCTTTGCGCCAGCAAATCTGTGAAACTTTTCGAAATTCATCATCTGCAAAATTAGTACCAAAACCACATTTCAAATCTTGAACCCTACCAACCAAAAATGTTCCCAAAAATGTGATAACGGCCGAAATGAATTTCATTCTCAATATGCACTCGATTACATTTAGCTGTCCGATTTTAAATATTTATTAATCCTGAAGATTTTAAAAGTTTACAGGATATGTCAATCTTTTTATCGTATTATCTTATTATAATTTATTTTTTTATAAATTTCTTTTCAATTCAGATGACAATAAAATTAGAGGATATAATTAAGTTACGCGAAGAGCAAATACAAAATTTATGGGACACTTATCGGTATGCTGTAATTGCATATTCTGAACATATAGAAACCTTTTATGCAGATTATGCAAGTCTGCGTGAGCGTGACACAGAAAATTCCACACAGATCAGAATTAACTATTATCAGGCAGAAAAACTGACGGACAAATTGGCTGAACTAAAGTCAGATTTTGATAAAATGACGGAAGAATATAATTTGAAAATATCAAAATTAACAGAACAGGAAATTTACATAAAAAGTATCTTAAAAACGATGAAAAATGAATTCGAATTGAAACAAAAATCGTATCAAGTTTATTTTAAGCAGATGGTTGTAGCCAGTCAGTCTACTATACTCGTTAGTTAATATAATTAAAAATTTAATTTTCAAATTTATTACTAAAATATAAACCAATTTTTTGTATTAATAATTTTTTAGACTTTACAAAAAATTTTGAAAAGAGGTGAATACCTTTTACAGTTAGCCACAGTTTGTCAAAAGCTTGAAACCGAAAGTGAGGAATTTATTGGTCCAAAAATTATTAATGAAATTCCGGATAAAAAGATAAATGAGAATTTAAAGCCTTCTATACCGGATTTCAAAGAGGTTTCAAAATTTATTTTCTTTTATAATTTAATAAATTAATTATACTTGTTTTCAAGGACCTTATAAATACATGGAAAAGTTTCGAAAATTTTTGGAACAACGTTAATAGAGTACGTCTTGATTGTGCCTGCTTACAGGAAGAAAAACTAATTCTTGAGAATCAAAATAAAAAACTGAAAAGTAAACTAAAAAATTATTTGATTGACTCTACTCTCACTGGTACTGTGAAAGATCGAATTATCAACCGTCCCAGTAGTATGAGTATCGTTAAAGTAACACAAAATGAATATCAAAGTAAAGGACGTCCTCAAACGTCATACATTGAAGGCAATTTGAGCAATGCTGTAAGAGCCAAAAACATCCTTGATCTAAAAAAACAAAGATCTATATAGGTACAAAAATTGAAGTAGTCATTTATTCAAGTAGAAATAGAAAATAGTAGAAAAACTAGAAAATAAAAAATTAAGTTTATATTTTATTGAGAAGAGATAAATAAAATATTTCAAAAAGTAGATATTTGCTGCTATGCCATTGCTAAATAATAAATATTGAATATATTTCCTGTTTTTCTTCAATTTTGATTTAATAAAACAAAACATTTTTTAGATTGAATTGCAAATATCACTAAAATTTATTCTTAAACTGAACAAATAATTTGATCAAAATAGAACTTAATTATCTTGACTAAATTTCAATATCAAAAAAATCTAATCTTGTCCAACATTTGCTATCTACCCTCGAATAAACAACTTAATTTTAGAAAAATTGTAGTATTTATACTTAAAAGTTTAAAAATTTTCCACTTTTAAATTATCATTTCTTTATTTATTAAACAGTATTATGTTCTTTTATTTTTAATTTCGGTTCTAAGCTCATTTTTAAAGTTTCTGTTTCAATTATTTTCTTTTTTTGATTCGTTCAGTTCCTGTTCCGCAGCCAACATCTAATACGACCTATTCAAAATTTTAATTGGTTTTTATTGATATAAAGATCATCAACTTTTCGTTACATGTGGGACAGCATTCTTGATCAGGTTTTTCTTGGAACCATTTTATAATGCAAGATTCGCAAAATATATGCCCACATTTCAGGATTGATAAGCGATGATTTATCTTACCTGGTTGTAAATCATTAGGATTCAAATTTGAATCTCCTGTTAATATATTTAATAAATCTATAAAAAATATATTTTATTTAATTTTTAAAATATAATCATAATAATATAAATCTTACCATTTTTTTGACGAATCTTTTTAATTCATCTTTAAATGAATCACATTCAGCAACGAGTTGAGAACTTTTTGCACGTTCTATCGTAAGTAATTCTCTTAATTATCATTCTCCAGGTATTTCCAATTCTAAAACACTCTACTTACCCTCTAGAATTCAAATCCGATGCAGTTTTTAAAATATTTTTAGTTTTAATTTTTATTAAAAACTAACCTAAACTGACTTAAAAATGTCAACAAACCAGATTTGAAGACTCTTCTTCTTCCTTATATGAGTTATGATAGCTTTATGTCATTTGACTTTCTTTGAGCAAAGCCTGTCTTTTTAATATAGCTCAATAATTTTTTTGCATTAATTATGTTTTTATATATTAATTAAATTATTTTATGTAAATAAATAAGGTAAATTATAATATATAAATAAAGATAAAATAACTCATTGCATAATATTTCGGAAATGTTTTATTATGCACAAAAAGCAGTTTTACATCTTACGTCACCTCTTTATATAATGGAAAAACAGGATGTATGTTATTTATTTTTAATATAATAATATTTATTTTTTAACTATCTAATTCCACAAATTTTAGATTAAGTCAAAGCTGTTATATCAAAAAATATACCTGATGGTATATATTGTATAATGATTCAGTTACACTGAAAGGCATCCTTTATTTACATTGTCTCTTCATTTAAAGAGGACGAATGAAACTACTTGGGCTGTATTAAGACGATTTGGTTATAATGAAAATTTAGAAATATGTAAAGACTATCGTAAACCTTCTATTAAAACTCCACGAGGAAGGTGAATGTGCGGGTAACTTACTTATGTGGCGTATATTTATATACAAGTATAATTTATAAATCATATATTTTTGAAGTGAATAACTTCTTTAGGCGCACCTTGGAATAGTAATAATTTTATTACGTCATAAGCGATGACGCGTGAAAGCCGAAATTATATAATGCGTAGTAGATGGATAAGTAATAAAAATGCGTAGTTATTCACTTCTACCACGTGGTCTTAAGCATACACTTGATTTCTTTCTTGTCCTTTAGAAGATATAAAGACAAAAATAGGAAACACAAAACTCAAATAGGAAAAAGCACGTTTTTTGTACAAAAACGGCAAACAAAAAAAGAGCTACAATATGGTTGAAAAATTAAATAAGGTTTAAGTCTTTGATAAAAGTATTAATGAAAATATGAGAAAATATTTAAAATTCGTTTGGCATATATATATAAAAAAAATTGCAAAAAAGTTAAAAAATTGACTAAAACTTTTTCAAGCCAACAAAAAGAATACTTTCCAAAAATTTGTACTTCTTATAATTTATGTATAAGACAAATTGTCATGAATTATATTATAAGTGCTTATACGGCTACACTTTAAAGCTTGTTGTTGTTTTTTTTATAATGATTATTATTGGCAAACAGCTGAGAAAGTTAAAAGCGGTGAAACGTGTCTAAGAAATTATTAAAAATTAAATATTAATTTTTATTTATTTTACTAGCAGTAATATGGTGAATAAAGTAAAACCAATTTTGTGTTATTTTAAGTGGTTTAATATGATTACCTAAAAATTTCAAAATGAATGACATTGTTTACAATATTTTCAATCATATTTTCTATTAGATTTTTATTATAAAAAACTTTTAGTGCATACAAAATTTTGTTTTTAAAAAAATCAACATGCTTATATAATCTAGAAAAATATCGATTGGATAGAATCCAAAGTCTAAAATCACTTGTAAAAATATATATATAATTTTTTATGTCAAATATTTTCATGTGGAAGAACAATTATTATATATTTATGGTAAACACAATAGTGTTTTAGTTAGTAAAAATAAAATTTGTCAACTTGTATGAACAAAAATAATATGAATAAAAGGGAAAAAGATACACTGATTCATCTTGCTGCTGGCGGGTATGTAAAAAATATGTAAAGACATTTGTATAAACAAATGCCAAGAAAAATTTTTAAATGATATATTTAAACTATAGTAAAAGTTAACCAAATTAATAGATAAAAAAATTATATAAACAAATAAAAAAATGAAAAGTATTTAGAAATATTCTTAGAGATAACTACTACCAGTCTATATCTATTTTTAGCTTTGCAATTGAAATAATTTACATAACTACAGCAGCTGTCACATTTTTATTTGCAATTGAATTGATAATTTGATATTCTTACAAATTAGAAAATTTTTGATTCATCATTTAAATAGTTTTGTTTGTTTGTTTGATGATAAAAGATATTGCCGTATAAAATGTGCTCTAAAAAAGAAAATTTTAAGAATAGAAGACACGTGCATATTATGTTTTAGCTATTAAATTTCCTTTGCTAAATGAAACCCATAAATGCAAAATAAACAAACAAAATATATCATTTAAAATTCATGCAAGTTAAACATTTTGCAATTTGGAAAAAATTTCTTTTTTTTTTTTTTTTTTATTAAGTTATACTTTAAATGGTAAATAACTGCGCATAATGCACTAATAGAGTGGCGTGACTGCATGTAATTTTGTTTATTTTGTTAATCTTTGATTATATTTTTGAATATTTTTAGGATTGTAAAACACAAACAAAACTTTATTTAGAAGATCTATTTATTGGAAAACTTGATATGCATACATAAAACAAAAAAATCTATGAAATCTACTTTTTTATTTATCGTGATTTATATATTAACAGCCTTGGATATTTGAATAATAATAAATTTGGACATCAATATTAATGGGAAAACAATAAAATGGAAATATTTCTGATATTAGGGATCATCTATATACTACATAACGCTTTGTTTACATATTTTTCACTCCACCTTCCCGCATCATATCATTTCCTTTTTCGTCAAATGTGTTGGATAACTTTGGATAAATGTTCTCTTTTAATAGTAAAATTGAAGACTAACAAATTCCATTAGTTCATTAATATTTTTTTCTATAAAATATTATAACGGGAGGATGTATATTAGTCAGAGTTTTTGGGGATCAAATGTTGTTAAGGTAGCGTTTGTGCTGCTTTCTTACCTGCTTGCTATCCATGGCTTTTGAAGTAGAATTCGGGTAGTTTTTTCTTAGCACTGATAACACAGGCTTTACTTGCTATTAAAATAGAAAAAAGATAAAGACAAAATTATTTCAATATACATACGAAACTTAAAGCTGTATGCCAAAGAGATGTTTCAAAAAACGAAAAATTGATAAAATGTCAAAGATGGATGTCTGTGCATTTAACCGCTGAGCAGACTGACTTTAATTAATAACTTCAAAAGGAAAAAAGAAAGGGAAAAAATGGTTTAAATTTATTTAATTAATATTTTAATTTTACTCATCAAGAATTGTTGGGTGGGCTTAGTGAACTGATTTGGAGTGAAATTAACTTGAAGTAAAAATAATGCTTTGGATCTCGAAAAATTGGTTTTACTCTTATCTCACGTACCTTCAAGATGTTCACTTTTTTTTGTTTTTATTAAGTACATAAAGGATAAATTTTTTGGATAAACAAAATAAAAATATTCACTATAAATCAGCAAAAAAATGAACAACAGAAATTTTAGTAGTAACAATACCACATATTTATATTTAAAAAACACTCAATCTTGAATATCCGGTAAATATTGAAAATTTTACTACCCGTAACGTTTATTTTTTAACAATTTTTAATTTATTGGTAGACCAAAAGTTATTTAGTAGCTACAGGCGTCCAACTCTATTCTTGAGGTTTCAGGTCTGAACGTAATCTGCTGGAGACGCTTAAGGTGGATAAATTTTCTGGAACAATATCCGCCACACCAAGAAATAAGATCATTTTCCTAAAATTAAAAGAGAAAAAATCTTGTTGAACTTGAAACTTGAAAAGAAAATTTTGTTTCGTTCTTCAAAATACTTTGAAAAAACATGTTTTGAATCAATCGTGGGAAATTTCTTTAAACAAAACAGCAAAAATTTTGCTTATTTGTTACAGTAACAAAATTAGAAGCTCATATTCTAAAATTCGTAGTTATTTAAAATTTATGGAAAATAAGTCAAAAATAGATTGTTTACAAGATGATGAAAAGGCGGAGATATTTTGTCAATGTTTTATCTAAGCAATTATTTTTTGTTTTTTTTCTATAATGATATTCTTTGAGTTATTTGTTAATATTAATTTGGTGTCTACATTTGAACAATATTGAATGAATCATATGAAAGCTATCAATAGCAAAAAGTAATCGTATACAATTCAAATTGTGTTATTAAAAGAAAGTAATATTGTATTTAAAAAACCTTAGCAAAATGTTTTGCAATTATTTTTATAATTTAAAATTTAGCTAAAAACAAATCTAAATAAATAAATAAACTGGCGTCGTTGCTATTTAAAAATTTTTCGTTTATTTATTTGTCTGCATCAGAAAAATGTTGGCAATTTTCCAAATAATTGAAGCTAAGTTCAAATAAATTTTTTGTTTCATTGGTAAATTTCATTCTTTATTTGACTTTGGGAGCACAGAAAAATCAATTATTTGACAAAATTATATTTTCTAACATTAAAGATTACGAGAAAATTATTTAGATTTTGTTTTTCAAATATTTTCATATATTTTTCATATATTAATTAATTGGAAATTTACATAAAATTTATTGGTGGTTTAAGAGAATCCCATGTCAAACTGAATTCTCGGGCAGCTTTACTGACCCAAATTTAACAACTACAAACCATTACGCACTTCATTAGCTCCATCATCAGATTTAAATTAGCTGACTATTGAATTTGAACGGTTGCTTAATTAATTTTACTAAAAATTTAGTCCATGCAAAGGGAAGTTTGTTAGGTTCCAAAACGTCCCCTAAATAGAGTAAATTATAATCATCTGTTCCAAAATGATCCCTAAAAATGAAAGAAAATAATTTCTTAAAGTTTAACTGAAATCAGGCTCATGTGTGTCTTTGTGTGCCATTAAAAAGAAAAGCTACTACCGAAAATTTCTGAATTTGTGCCATTCTCCATAGTGATTAAGTGTTAAAATTGGGTTGAATTTAGCTATGAAAATGATGCAAAATACTTTTCCACAGATGAATAATCTTTAAATAACCAAAATCTCAGTAGAAAAACCATTTTTTTGTTGTATAGAGACACTTTTACCAATTCAACGTCAGTAGTCTTCTAGTTAAAACACATTAAATAGGCTAATATTTTTGCTTTGTCACCTTTATCAACAGAATTCAGCTTTTGTCTAACAAACCAAACTTTAATTTCTTAGCTCTATTGACTTCCAGATGCTTTTGCTATAAATAAATCGATTTTATGAACTGTAATAATTTTAATTTTGATAACCTTTTATGATCCTTGCCATCCGCTTATTATTTGTTTTTATTTTATTTCTTTAGTTTTTTTTTTTAAACTGGTTTAGATGTTTTTTAAACTAGTATCACTAAAATAGTTTTTTTTTTTTAAATACATTTTTTATGATAGTATTTTTTCCTTTTTGCTGGGTATTTTTTAGTGAAGAATTTTGACAAATTCGCGTTAACAACGTAATATTTAGTAGTGGTAGAAGTGCTGATGAGGAAGTTTTACGAGTATAGTTCCATAGATTCATGTTACTTGGGAAGAAGTGATCTTTAATTTTTTCTGTATTTATCTGCGAAAAAACGTTTAGAACTCCCCGACTAACACGTCTCGAATTAATTTTCTATGTTCCGTGTCATATCCTTATCGGTTAGTAGCCCGTAAAGGGAGATATGTGCTGTTATTGTCGACAGCATCGTGTTACAAGTAAAAAGAAAAGGATCTATCTTCTAAAAGATTCTACACCTTGTTTTATTCGTCTATTCTTTCTGTTTGTAAAGATAGCTTTTAAAAAGTGTGAGAGTTGTAAAGAATTTTGCTCCGGGTTACTTGCCTCATGGAAATCGTTCAATATGTATTTGAAAAATTTTTTCGTTTTAAGAAAAATATGTCTAAACCTGTCGAGAACCGATGAATCACGTGGTTTACTTTCACTTTTTCGTTCTACGTCTCTACTTAAAATTCTTTTGACATTTTTTTGGCGTTAACCATGCCATTTTACTTTAAAAATGATAATCAAATATATTTTATGTAAAATGCTGTAAACTTGTGTAACTTTTTGAACTATATACAAGTTCTTTATTATTTAAAAATCTTTATTGTTCGAATTTTTTAATACTTGATAAAGAAAAATAAATTTCTTATCTTATAATTTTTACGTTTTGCGCAAAATTTACAAATATATTAAACTCCAGGAAGAGTGATTCATGATAAAGAAAGTAATTTTAAATTATGATAAAAGGTGAAACGTTATCAAATTAATCTAATTAAAGAAGTTAGAACCAGTTTCAAAGCATAAAATTATTTCAAATCTATCAATGCTAAATTTATATAAGAAGTCATAGAGATCAGTTTCTTATTTGTGTTAGTTTTGTTTGCAAATTATGAATTTTTAATAAATGATTAGCATTAGTTCAAAAGATTTCAATTTGAAAGAATTTTTCATTAAAAATAATTTTTGCTATTCTTTATATCAATAATTTATTTACTACCAGATTTTCATTACTATTTTATGTATTAAATATTTATTATTTTTACCTTACTTATTTTGTTCTTCTTCAATCGTTAATTTTTAAAAAGATAGACCTAATCAGGTACCACATAGGGTTTTATTTATAATCGCTAAATACCATGATGAAAAAGTAAATTTTTAAATCTTTTGATCAAAACAAAAGGATAAATCTCAATTATTTCAATTATAGTAACGAATGATCCTCATTTTACTTACGAGCAAAGCTGAAGTTGGTGCAATTTTAAATTTTACGCTTATGCGTGTGACTTACACAGTATGTCCCAAAAATAACTTTTTGGATATAGAATAAAACACACATTATATTATCTTTAAAAGTTATTATTTATTCAAAATAGGTCCCATTTGACTCAATACAATGTTTGGCAAGATCAACCAGCGCATGCATAGATTTTTTTATGTCATTTATAAGAATGTTTTCAGCCCCTCGGCTACGGCTGCTTAATGGCTGGGATATCTTCATAAAATGCTCCTTTCATCTTGATGTTCATAAATAGAAAATAGTCCATGGTGATAGATCAGGCGAATATCGAGGATGGTTGATGAGAGGAATCCGTTTTTTAATCAAAAATTCGTTCGCTTTTTTGGTCTTCATTTAATTCATGTGGAACAAAACGCGAACAGACCTTTCTTTGATCCAAATCTTCAGTTAAAATTCCTCAAATAGTGTTTTTACTCGTATTTTATTCCTTAGACAACTTCTCGTAGTAAAATTAGCATCCATACCAATGATTTCACGGACTTTTCCGCCAAGTCAGCATGATTACTAGCTTCTGGACGACCTGGCTTTAGATCATCATTTAAATCCTCACGACTATTTTTAAATCGTGTAAACCACGTATAAACTTGAGAAAGACTCATACAATCCAGACTATAAACTTTTTTCATCAATTTTTATGTCTCACAAAATTTTATATTTGCTCTTTGTTCCATTTTTGTTTTGTAACATTAGCATTTGTTTTTCTTTTAGTGAAACGGCTATAATTTTCACATCTGTCCTCCGATTTACATGAATGTAGATGCGTTTAAAAGAAGATGAATTTATCTTTTTGATGGTGTAAATTTTCAATGGATGGCGCTGCATGTTATACGATTTAAATATAAAGTTTGGTTATTTTTGGGACACACTGTGTATTTATAGTGATATTAAATGCTAATATTATTGGAAATTTGCTTTCTTTCAAGTATGGTAGGAGGATTAAGGGATAATGGTTATAATAAAAAAGCTTTCTACAAATTTTTTCAGAGATATTGTTAGATATACTAAAATATTTTACATATTGTAAAAAAAACTTTTCAACAATATTCTGTAAAATTTTTGTATAAAAATATCAAGATAAAAGCCGTCTTTCCAAGTCGTCTTTTAAAAATGTAATTTTACGGTGATCACCATATTTTAGCCTATAATTAAAAATTTATTTAATTATAGCATAAGTTTTTTACTTCGCCCCAAAAATCTTTTTGTTGATTTCTATTATTTATATGTTTGTTTCAAGTCAAAACAATGATTTTTAACGAAAAAATCCGCCATTTTTTCATTCTACAATACCTTAACTGGTGTAAAAATAAAATAAATTGGGGGGAAGGATTTTATATGCAAAAAGTAAATGTAAAATTTCAAAAGAATTGCCGCGGTAACTGCGAATACTAATGATTTTGGCTTTTAAAATATCGTTTCAAGAAAAACTGGTTTTACGAGAGAAAAAAACGAGAGCAGTTTGGGGCATTTGAGGGAAATTCTTGAAATATAAATACAGCTTTTCCTATGTCTTCCTCTGACTTTAATTCAATTCCTCTGACTTGACTATTGTGCCATCACATAATCTTGGTGATACTATTTTTGGTATTAAAAAACACTTCCATTGATGTTAAAAATTCATCCTTATGTACTTTTCTATGCCGGGTCATATCCCCCATAGCCCTTAATATAATCAAATATTTGAGAGCCCTCCAGAAAATTTAAAACATCTATCCTGATTTCTTGTAAATTTCAGAATGTACTTAAATTCAACGAAACCGGTGAACAATATTCCTGTCATTTTTGTACCACTTTTAATTTTTTGTCCTTTTTTTCAAGTTTAAAAAGAATATTTCCACATATACCTTGCTAGCGCCTTTAAGTACCCTTATGTAACGAAACATATCAATAATACTAGAAAACCATGGATACCCGAGAATATTTTAGAAGATTCTAAGTATCCACTCCTAGTTTATAAATTTTTTAAAACTCTTATGTCATACTTCTTTAAAACTGTTTTTCATAAGTATGTCTACATTTTCCTAAGCAAAAACTCTGCAAAGCATTTTGATATTTTTAGTATTTAGTTTTTTATTTAAAAACTACAATAAATTTTAACTCAAAATATTATTATTATTATTTTAGTGTGGCTGGAACGGCGGGTGCAATTGTTACTTGTCCATTAGAAGTAGTTAAAACTCGTTTACAAAGTTCATCAGCATTTTTACAACCAAGAGTATCTGATATATCAAATAATACAAATACAGCATCCGAAGCCATTATGAGACCAGAACAACGGAGAAAATTATGTACAACCATTTTAAGAAATAGACCACAGGTATATTTGATAGTTATGCAAATAAGTTTTTTTACAAGTCAACAAAAAAAAAATATTATGTCAAATAAGTACTGAAAGTTGTTAATTTATTAGGTTGCAGTTTTCCGTTAGTTTTTTTTTTAGAAAATTGATAAAATACAAAAATATTCGACTAATTTTCTTAAAGGTTCTAAAATATTTCAATCTGAATAGTTTAAAATTTCTGTATAAATTAGCATATGCTAATGATGGATTGAATTATCTAACTCAAGGTCATACGTCACAACCGAATTGAAATGCAAAAATGCCTCGTAAACCAAAAATTGTAATTTGAAAACTCGCATTCAGTTGGGTTTAACTTCTAGGCTTACTTTAATATTTAAGCCAGAGATGTATCAAGTAAGGAAAAAAGTTTAAATACTCTGACTAGAAGTGAAACTGAAAGCTAACTAGAGTCACGCTAACACATAAAAAGCTTATTATTTGTAGTCTACGAAACGCGATTACTTTAGAAAAAGATTCATGATAAATCTAGAATTTAACACTATCCTAGTATAGAGAAGTTGTGTCCAAATTACAAGAAGAGCCGAAAAAAACCATAATAAGAAGTTTTACTCAGCAACTCCAATAATTTATTTCTAATTACATTTGAAAATTAAAAACAAAACACAATTTATAATAGAAAGTTTGTTTTTGGGGGCCCACTCTAAGGGTAGTTTTCATTCCATTTAAATAAATGGTAAAAATATATACGGATCTCTTAGATTTCAATTTTCTATAAAATATCTGATTTTTAATACAGTTGGGGTGATTTTCTTGTGTAAAATTTTCATCTTTCACAATCTTTTGCTTGACTTCTAAAAATGTGCGTGAATTTGGCAAGTATGAACTCCGCTTACAATCCTAGAATGATGTCTAATTTCTGCATGATTTACGCATTAATTAATAGTTGAGAAACTCACTCATAATTAATTTCCCTTCTGAATATCATCCTTTCCTGGAATTCAGGTCTTTTAATTTTAAAAATATTTAACCGTTGGAAGATTATAACATGTTCCTTTTGCTTTAATAAAGTTTGACAAAACAATCTTCAACTGGCTCTTAAAAATATGAAATGTTATTTCTGGTGCAAAGCCGGAGTAAGAAGTGTTCGAAGTTTCATAAACAAAATTAAAAAGTTTACTATAAAAAATTAATTATTTGTATTTTTTCAAATAAATATTTACATAAATTGACTAATTTTTTGAAAAATTTTTGGTTCATGACTCAAACTCATGATACATACATTATTTAAGATGATATTTATTAAAATCGAAGATACCGCTTTAAAAACAGATTTTACAAACTGTCTAAATAAAACAAATTTTGTTTAAAGGTTGATGTACACTTGAAATTCCAAAGAAACGAATTCTTGATAAATATTTTTCCATTTAGATAATACATTCTCAAAGAGGCTGAAAAAACATTTTAATGACAAAATAGAAACAAATTAGCTATCAAGAATACTTAAATTTGGATCATCCTAAATTGAAAAAAAGTACAATTGTTTTCCAAAAATGGTTGATAATTAATATCAATATTTATTTTCGTTAAAAATTACACTCATGTTTTTAACCATAAAATAAAAAATATCCATTGTAGCTAAAAATCCTATGTTCAAATTTAGAATCGATTTTTTCATGAATTTTTGTAGAATAAAAGACTATATGACTACCGAATTGAAATTCAATTATGACAAAATACCACCAAAAACCTCTAAGCCCAAAAAACCCTTCAAAATTTGTTGCAAGGTTAACCGAAATGTCCCAGTTTCTTATAATGATGATTCACTGAAATTGTTTCAAAATTGATTTTTCTCTTATCTAGAAGAGAAATATTATTTTAGGTACCCACTGCTCAATTGTAATATTTGACTGATGACTTCTCAATTAAAATATATAAAAAACTGTGAAAAAATGTCCAATTAGTTCTGCTTTTTTAAATCTAGCAGGTCCTGGCATGACTTTTACATACTCAAATGAAAATAGAAGTAAAATTTTCAACTAAATGATTTCTTTACAAGAAAATTTTCATGAAAAATAGTGACTTTATTTTATAATCTGCAATAATTATCTTGTAGAATTTTTTCTATAATCTTCTTAAAGTCTTCGACTAAATTTAAAGGCAAAAAAGCAAAGTTTCATAGTTGCTTTTGATAAAGAATAGCCCGAATAACACTTTAGTAAAATGGCATTAAAAGGAAAAAGAGCAAAAATTGGCGTATTGTAGATGGATATTTGTAGTAAAATTTTGATAAACTCTAGTAAAATGTTTACCTTTTAAAATTTACTGGCAATTATTTTGTAATCAAATAATTCAATTATTTCGTAAATAAATGTTTAATAATGGATAAACAAGAATTTTAAAACATTTTATTTTATTTATTTTTCATTAGCCAATTAAAAGTTCTGATGATCGTGGCAATTGTATCGAAAATAGCGCTTTAATATCCAGCTCCCAACTAACTATTAAAAATAGCAAGGAAATGGCACACAATAAATAACACAAAGGCTTGAAAAATGTCAAAAAAAAACAATTTCAAAAATGACATTTTAAAAAAAATCTTGTATATGCCTTTCTACCTTCAAATCAATATAATTTTTACTTTTAGTTTTCCAACATTTTGATTTTATTAATCCAAATAACCCTAAATATAGTAACGCTGTTTTCGTATAATTTCAACACTGAATAAAATTATTGTACTATAACTTATGATCAGAAATAAAAATACATTAATTTATCTACTATACGTCAACCTCCACTGTAGAGTTATTTTATTATTTAAATACAAAATATATAGCGGCAAATTTTAAGTATCATGAATTGTATTAGAGCTCATCAAAGATCTGATAAATAAATCAATGCACTATACTTGAAGGTTTTATTGTGACGTGCTTTTCTTTTTAATATAGTTGGGGATATACATATACATATATAACGGTAAAAGTAAAGATAATGATACCTGTTTAACAGAGGTTCCCGATTTTTACAGATTTTAATCTTTTCTCGACGCCGTTCTTAAAAAATCTTTACTTGCTGTAACATACTTTAAGTTAAATTTATTTAATATAAAAGAAAACTCTAAAATTCATCGAATCTTTCATATTATTTTCTATTAGAAAATATAATAGAAAAATCCATGAGAAGGATGAGCTTGCTTTTCTTCGCACAACTTCTGAAATCTAGGCTTAAGTTTTGAAAGTTCTACTCTCATTTCTTTTTCTTAATTAATTTGCGTTCTGTATATTGATTAAGTACACAGTTTGAGAATCTCTGCTTTATGAGAAATTTATTTTCAACTGATATTTGCTCAAAAATTGATAATAACTACCTTTGTTTCTATGCTAACTGTTATCTCTGTAAATCTTAAAAAGACCACAGCACAAAATTTGGCGAATGACAAAATAGAGAGATTTTACAATACAAACTAAACAATTCATAATGTAATTATGTATTGTTAAAACATAAAAATCAACTTTAATTTGCCGGTTTTTGTAATTTACAATCCAAAGAATTTATTTGCCTTTTTAATTAATTTATTTTGATTAAATTGAACTCAATAGCTTGTTTGGTATCTATTGAGGAAATATTTTTTCAATAAACTTATAAATTAAATTTGTTTATCATTAATTACGCTTTACATTTATTTTTTTCTATAATTAATAAAGACAACTTTTCATCTAATTTCCAAGTAATTTATAATATCATTAAATACAAAACTAAAATATCTTAATTACATATTTTAGATAATTGCCATATCACATTGTGGAATATCGTCATCAGCCAAGTCAATGAGTATAATGCAATGTCTAAGGTATGTCTATATTTTAAATAAATTAAACTAAAATGAAACTAAATAATAATATTTTTGTTTAGATATATTGTACAAACAGAAGGTCCAAAAGCTTTATTTAAAGGACTGGGTCCAAATATAGTAGGAGTCGCTCCTTCCAGAGCAATTTATTTTTGTGCATATTCTCAAGCAAAAGCAACACTTAATAAATTAGGGTAATACCAATAAAAATATTATTAAAATATTAATTATTTTTTTTTCATATTTATATCAAATAGTAATCTTCCGCCAGACTCACCTATTGTTCATATTTTAAGTGCATCATGTGCCGGATTTGTTGCTTCATCAGCAACAAATCCAATTTGGTTTGTTAAAACACGTCTTCAATTAGATATGAACTCAAAAAATCAAATGAGTGTAATTCAATGTATAAAACGTATATATTCAAAATCAGGATTAAAAGGATTTTATAAAGGTGTTACAGCTAGTTATTATGGAATATCAGAAACTGTTATTCATTTTGTAATATATGAGGCATTAAAAGCAAAACTGGTAATTAATATTAACTAAAATTAAAAAAAATAATGAAAAAAACTTTTATATATTAATAATAGATAGAGCTAAGACATGCACATCCAACTGAAGGAAAGACATCTCGTGATTTTCTAGAATTTATGTTAGCTGGTGCTATTTCAAAGACAATAGCTTCATGTATAGCTTATCCACACGAAGTAGCTAGAACACGATTACGTGAAGAAGGAAATAAATATCATAATTTCTGGCAGACTTTACATACAGTTTGGAAAGAAGAAGGAAAAGCTGGCATATATAGGTAAATTTGTTATTCTAACAAATATCACTAAACTTTCTTCTTAAAATCAACAAATATTTTAATCAAAATAGAACTTAATTGTCTTGACTTAATTTCAATATCAAAAAAATCTAATCTTGTCCAACATTCGCTATCTACCCTCGAATAAACAACTTAATTTTAGAAAAATTGTAGTATTTATACTTAGAAGTTTTAAAATTTTCCACTTTTTAATTATCATTTCTTTATTTATTAAACAGTATTATGTTCTTTTATTTTTAATTTCGGTTCTAAGCTCATTTTTAAAGTTTCTGTTTCAATTATTTTCTTTTTTGGATTCGTTAATGGTGTATAAACATATCTAAAAATATATATAAAAGAAATTATTCCCTAAAAAGCTTTTTGAAAATTACCTTAGAGTCAAATTTTTTAATTAATTTCAAAGAAAAGGGGTTTAGTGCGTCTAATAATCTAATCATTTATTTCAATAATTATATAATTATGAAGAAAATGAGTAAATAACGTACATGGACAAGAAAGATAGTAAATATCGAAATAAATTAACAATTAAAGGATGCATAGCCATAATAAATTCGAAGATGATGATGCAGCGCATATTAAGTCTTGCAAAGGACTAAACCAATCATAAACTAAAGATTATTTAGAAGTTACCCTACTTTTGGTTTTAAAAGGTGGGCCTTTTGAAACTTGAATTTAATTTAGCCATTAATAAAAAAACCATTACTACCTTTCAACGTGTAAAGCTTTATTGAAAAGTCATCAAATTCAGGGACGCGAAAGAACACTAATTCGCCGCCAGAGTATACACAAATAAAAAATATATTCAAAAATTTTAAAAATTTCATTGTTTTCTCTACCTCTCGTAATAATTTCTAAAGAACCAAAGTTAAAACTTAAAACTTCGCAGCACTTCCATGGCTAAATTTAAAATATTCTATTATATCTATCCAATTTTTGAGTAAATTTTCAACAATTTGTGCGCTTATTTCGTCAATGGCTACTTTGATTTCATGCTTTCGCGTCGTCTCTAGAGAATCGTCTCTAGATGGTTAGTGTACATTAATCCTCAATTACTTTCCACAAAAATTAGTCCAACAGACTCAATAAGTGGCTGCAAGGTGAATTAATTACCACTTTATATTTTCATGACTGCTTTATTTGAGATTCTAGGATATAAAAAATTCGATATGAAAGCTTAGTCTCGCCTTCAAATTAATATCTTATGTTAAAACTGTGAAAATAAGAGGATTATTAGTTGTCCATAATTAATAATTTTCCTAGAAATTTGCAATATTGAAAAATTTTTTTGCTTTTATAAAGTTTCTGTATTCGACAGCTTACAAAATAACTGTAAGATTGTTTTGGCAGCTACAAAATTCAAAGAAAAGTTAAGTTTATTAATGTAAAGAAAACAAGGCTGTCACAAAGACAATGAACTATAAAAATATTGCTCTTAAATGCTTATAAGCTATTAAAACTCCAAAGCTAGCTGATTTAAATCATAATTTATTAAATTTGACTAAAATAAAATATTTAAAAAATTATCGTCTTTTATTCTAATGGAAACCCTTTGGAAACTCTAGCAAACTTCCTTTGCAAATTTACTTTTATTAGAGTAAACTTTCATATTTTTTTTGCAAATTAAAACTACTCAAGTTGATTCATCCAAAAGAATTTCATTTTTCTTTCTAGAAGAAGTTCATAAAGTAATTTATAATAAAATGTATTCAAATTTAATAAAAGTTCACCTCTTTTCTTTGCTTCCTTTTTCGGTTTCGCTCTCTTCCCCGTTCTTCCGTTTTGGTGCTACTCGTTTTTTTGGCTTTACTTTTTCTTCAATTACCTCTGCCTCATCATCATTTAACAGTGCTGAATAATTAGTTTCCTACAAAAAAAATTTAAGTCTGATTAGTTCATGCATGAAAACATAGTATTAAGAAAACATACTGGAAATTTCTCTACAAATTCTTTTGTTGCTTTCTGTTTTCGTTTTTTATCATGTCTAACTTTGTTTTTAAGTCTTTGAAATCTTTTCAGTATTTCACTTGTTACGCTAAAATCAATCTTTTGACCTTTTGGAGATGGAGAGATTCGATTGCTGAGAGTGACAAGTGCGTCTAAACGTTCTTTTTCTTCGACTTCATTTAATTTATTTTCCAATTCATCCAAATCTTCTATCCAAAATTTTCGACTGTTTTTCCACGAAGGATGGTCAATTCCGAAAGCTTTAAATCCATTTCAGTTATAAGCTTATCTTGCCATTCTGTTGTTAACTCTCCTAATATCATTCCTAAAAGATAGTGGTAATCTTCATGTTTATCTTCATTTCGAAAACGCTTTTCCCACGCTTTTATAGGATCCCTTTTATAGCCTCTTTTACGTAACTGACCAATTATATCTTTTTTTTTTCATTTTGTGAAACTTTTATCATCGAAAACGATAAATAACACAAAGTAAGCTCTTAAATCCTCGAGAAAAAAAACAGAGGGCAAAAATCGTTACTAGAATAGATTGTTGTTATTGTGGTTCGCAGATTATAGAAAAAGTGTGTAAATAATTCATGCACCAAAATTTTTCAAAGGTTTTAATTTTTTTCAAAAACACACTTTTTGGAATTGCAATTTTATTTTGTCCTGGTTGCAAATTAAACTATTATTCCTTATAACACGCCCCTTTAAATTTCTGTACTATTGTTTTTTTGACAAAAAAATTCATTTTGATTGATATTTTTTTTATAAGGAAAAATAATTGCAAAAAAACACTATTCTTTGAGTAATTGAATTGGGGTCAAACGTAAAATTAAAGAATATCTTTTTTAAATATTTCTTATACGAAAATAATATCTTAATAAAATGTTATTTAAGTTTTTCTGTTATTTTAGGGGATTAGCTACACAACTTGTCCGACAAATTCCCAATACCGCTATAATGATGGCAACATATGAAGCAGTTGTTTATGTATTAACAAGACAATTTAACAGTGATTTTTATGATAAAACATGAAATATAACGTTTAATTCAGCTCAAAAGTACCTTAAATAAAATAAATCAATGGCTGCTTGAATAAAAAGCAAACACAAGAAAAGGTCTACTTAATGTAATTAAAACCAATTTTTTTTAGTGGTCATTTGTGATCTTAGATGTATCAAAATATATAATAATAGTATTAGTTAACATTATGAAAATAGAAAGAAAAACTAGTTATGAAATAATTGTTAATTTCTGCTGTTTTTGATTTTAAAATGCAATTGAAATCTATTAAAATAGAATAAAACAAATTAAATTTAAGAATGCAAAAATATTTTATAAAAAATTTGTATGAAAATCTTAAAAAATTGTATTAATTATAAATTAAATACAATTTAAAATTCAATGAATAAACATTTTCAAAAATAAATTAAGTAACTAAATTCCCGAAGATTATAATTCCTTGCAGGCCTTGATATAATAAGAGAAAAATCACTCTCCCTGTGAAATTGACTTATTTGGATCATAATTTATAAGAGTGTGATACTAAATTAATATATGAAGACTTGGATATTATACATCTTAAATGGATTATTGTTATAAAAGTAGAAAAACCAGCAACACTTCTGTGTGCCAATAGAAATGAATTCACTGACAAACCTATAATACGAACACAGTTATTAAATAAAAACTTTGAATGTTAATTTTTTTTATCTTTTACTATTAAAATCGAATTCCAAATGGTCCTCCCTAACATTAATATCATTAATGATAGTTATATACAACTTTCTCCAATAACTTTAATCTGGATAGTTTGAAATTTGTGTTTCACAAATTAGAAGAGTTGAATAATAAAATGGTAATAATAAATATCTATAAAAAATTATCGCGCTTTCCTTTTCTCTTCTCCCCTATATCTTATATCTTTTTGGGTATCTTTTTTATAATTATCTTACTTCAAAAATGTATTGGCTTATAAAAATTTCTAGAAAACTATATCAAAGAGAATTTTAAAATAAAATAAATAACAGAAATAAATCATCACCAACTGTAGAAAATAGCTAAATATATCACAGAAATGTTACATGAAACTTATTTAGTCAAGTTTTATCTTCAAAACTGATTTTTCCATTTTCAATAAATTTTTTATCAAGCGGAGAGATGAAGCCAAATCTTTCTTTTTTTTAATTTTTCTCTAACCAAATCAAAAATTTTGAAAATAGATGTTGTGATTATAGCGCAAAACAATATCGTAACATATATTTATTTGCATTAATAATCAAAATAAAAGTAATAATATTTTTAACCCAAATTATTGATTGCGATATTGTTTTACTCGTTAATCAAAACAATATCTTAATGTTTTATTTTCCCTTTTTAAGTAAAAAGAAGCTTAGGTAATTAAAAGTGAAAAGTACATTTATTGTTTATTAAATAAAATACTGTTTTTAGTGTTTATTGCTTCTTTTACTTTGTTGGGACTCAAATGTTAAATGTTGTAAGATAAATTCTAATATAAAAATATAAATCAAATAAAAACAAGAAGGAAGTATAATAAAAAAATTATTATTAAATAATACAGCTTCAATTTAAACCCTAGTATAGGATGTGATGATAGATTAGACCTGAGGATGTTCTACAAAGTCATACAAATGCAATGAACTTTACTTCCACTGTTAAATTTATAATTAGTGGAAAAATCACAATATTAAGCACACATTTTTTCAGATACAACTAAAAAATTTAGAATTTCTGAATCCAAAAAGTTTTTATATAATTTGTAAATAAATAAAGCGAGTATTGTTATGGCTAAGCATTTCTTAAAAATTGAAATTTTGCAATGCCGGTCACAGTTTTAAAATATTTACATAATTGCAAATGAACGAAAATTTACATTCTTTTTTGTTTAATTAAAAAAAAAGACCAAATTCAGCATAAAAATCTAAATTTATTGTTTTTTCCCTTTAATATTAATTTGAATTTTTCTTTAAAAACACAATATCTTATTATATGTATCAATATCTCTTTATTTCGTTTTAATAGATGAATAATATATAAACAAATTATAATTGATATTTAAAATAAAATCAAATCATAAAAAACATAAATATTTTCATTATATTGCTTAATATTGCTATTTAAACTCTAAAATATTTATAAAAAACAAAATTACATTCACTTAATTTCGACATAACTTTTTATCTTACTCATTTGTGTAAATTTAATTAATTTGTGATTGAAATTAGCTCGCTTTAACTATGGTAAGCGCTCCGAGTGTTTTATTAATTTACAGGTGTAAATTTTAATAAAAAGAAATGTTCTGCTAGAGTTTCCAAATGCCCACAAGGAAAGTGTTCTTGGAAGATTTGTTATTGATCTGCAATCGGACCGATTTTATTGGTAACCGCAGTGCTAATTCAATTTATATACTGATGATGATGATTTATTGTAGATATACGTGATAATAAATTTAATGGATGCGGATAGTGATTAATCTACGAATGAACAAAAAAAAATTAAATTGATTTAAAAAATTTTAAAATTTGTTTCAATTTTTCTTTACCGAATTAATATTGGAAACATTTGAATATCTTTGATTTCTGCAATTAGATGAACAATAAGTACACATAAAATTATTTCTATAATTTGGAATATTCCTTCCTGATGAAAGATCCATAATTGTTATATGACGACGTTGAAATTCCTACTTATTTTGCTATCTATAACATAAATTTTCATGCACAGCATAAGATATTGTAAATAATGCCATCATATGTGGCATCATTTCATTTATATCAATACGATGATTAATTAATAATTGGTTGCGATAAATTGGATGTGGGGAAAATATATGTAGGAGCTGGAGAAATATTAGAATTCGGTAATAACTATCCCTTATTGTTGTAAGCATTAGCAGTTGAAACTTTGATAAATTATTATCTAGCATCGATTATAGCACATGACATGACGAATTTTTTTGATAGAATATTGCTTTTGTCACTTTTTCATTTTCATTCTCATCGTCTCCCGTTAGATCAACAGAGGCCGTGGGTTCCTATTGAAAAAATTTAGATGCTAAAACATTAAAAAAGCTAAAACAATAAAAAAGAGATTATCCTTGATGAATTAAGGAATATCATATCATCATCATCTCATAAAAAACAAATAAAAAAAAGTATATATATATATATTTATTATATAAAATTGGTTTCAAACTGAGTATTAATGTAATTCAAGTTAGTCAATATTTCATTAATTCATCAATTTTCTGTCATATTTTTAAGTTTATCCTTCTCCTTCCTTTATTGGAATGTAAATATATTATTTACAACTACTCGTATTAACGTTTTAGTTTAGTATAAATTTATTTTGAATGCAAAAGAAAGTGAAACATTTGTACTAGATTTGTTTTTCTTTCGTAGAATAGGGGTAGGTACTGAACACGTTATTATAGAAATTTAGCCAATGTTTAAGGCAATCTATGAAGATTCAGAATTTCCCATGTATTCAATGGGGGAATTGGGGAATGGGTAAAAAAAACCATGAATGCTAAACAGTTCAAAATAACATATTATAGCAGTTTATGCTGCTGCACTATACGAGAGTTTAAAAAATATTTTAAAATATGAAACGACAAAAAATTGTTTTTATATATGATGAGGAAAAAGATGAAGATACACTTAAAGTGGCTTGTTGCGAAGAATCTGCTGAATTGCGTAAGGAGTGGATAAGGAAATATAACGAAAACTATATTAAAACAGATGAACCATATTTGTATAACGAGGAAACGGAATCTTTAAGCTTTTCAGAACTTATAGATATAGAAATATTGCCATATTGGAATTATAAAAATATTAGATCCATACCATGTATCGCTGATGGATTATAAATTTGTCAAAGAAAAATATTTTTTTTTTGTTACATTGTGAATTGAAAGAAAAAATAAACGTGGATACCCTCGCAAGTTATGTTGCGGATAAGACTTTTTATGCGCATGGTAAGAAGTCGTTAGTAGATGCAATTTGTAAACTTGCCCAAAATTTTTTGGGTTGTAATAACATTAATTTAATAAATCCAGATGAGAACTTTGGGTCACGATTAACAGGTACAACATAAAACGTCAGTTTCGACTATTATCCGAGAAATTTTTAAAGATGATTCCCTATTAACATATAAAACTGTTGGATTAAAAAAAATTGAACCGTATTGGTATATTCCAATAATACCAATAATTCTAAATAACGGTGGTTATGGTATAGGAGAGTGCAAATCAGAAATACCCAAATATCATCCTAAGGATGTAATAAGAATATTAAAAAAAAAGATTAATAAAGGTGACATAACCGCAGAAAAATTAGAACCGTGGTACAGAGGTTTCAATGGAATAATTGAAAAAAGTAAAAAATTTAATAGCTTCATAACAAAAGGATTATACACAAGTTATAGAAAATGGGATAATATGATCCTTGAAATTAGTGAATTGCCAATAGGTTCTTGGTCAAAAAAATATGAAAAAAATGTATTAAGAAAACTACAAAGCGGCCATAAAATTATTAAATACGACGAATATAATACTGATAGTCAAGTTAGATTTGTTGTTGAATTATTGTTGTTGGATTATATATAATTTTCAATTTTATACATATTTACGTATAGACAATTTGTGGCTAATTGACGCAAATTATAAATAAAAGAAATATGAAACAGTGTTTGAAATTTTAGAAGATTTTAATAAATTGAGAATGGAATATTACCAAAAACGTAAGGAAGTAACTGAAAAAACAACAGAAGATTTATGGATAGAAGATTTAGATGCACTCGAAGAACAATTGGATAATTTCGATGCATCTAATTGGGAAATTTAATAATTAAGAAAATTTAAAATATAAAAATTTTTTTAATTAATATAATTAATTAATTTTTTCACCCAATAATTATAAATTGTTTTGTAAATTTTCTTCTGCATCCAACTTATCTAATTATTTTTCTAATATAGCTAAATCTTCTAACGATAAATATTGTGCTGGTTTTTGACTTATTTCTTTTAATTGTTATTTATTTAAATTGTTTTGTTTGACAATTTGCTCTTTACGTTTTTGATAATATTATAATCTCCTCAATTCATAATAACACTTTAAAATTTCATTGTAATAGGGAAACAAATTAAATATTATTAGAACCCAGAAAATTTTGTGCCAGTTTTTGTTATATAGCTATTGAGATCTTAAAAATTAAAAAAAGAATTGGATAAATTCGATGCAGAAGAAAATTTTAACGTAAAAATCATTAAAAAAATTATGTATATTAAAATGCTTTTTATATTCAACCATAATATTTACAAGAAAATTTATTTTTAAATAATTAATACTTAACGCAATTTTAAATTTGAAAAAAATTTTTTTTTTTGATTTTTCTAACTATATTTTATGAAATTAGAAGAGATATTATTTCATAAAATTTATCATAATTCAAAATTAAATAACAAAAATTTTTGTTATTATATAATAAATAAAAGTTTGTTTTAAATTAGTTATGCATAAATTTAAAACGAAATTCTTACTTATTTAAATAATTTTTAAAATAAAATTTTATGGATATAATTATCCCGTTAAGTTAAGATTAATATATAAGAGTTAAAAAGTATATATTAAATAAGTCTGTATTACAGTGTTATGTAAAATACTTGCGCATACCTGTAGGTTGCCTAATTTACTCTTTACCCGTATATCTTTAAGTAATTTACCTCATTTTACTAATTTACTTATTTTAATCTACGCATTTTTAATCAAATTTAATTCAATTCACTTATCTTCATCTATTCCACCCGTTTTCAGATCAATTTTACCACATTTTAAATCAATTTCAATAAATTGATGCGAAATAGTCCTAAACAACATAAAAAAACTAAAAATACTCAGATTTTTATCATTTACATTTGTTTCTACCTAATTTTGAATTAAATTTCATAAAATTTAAAAAAATTAATAATTTTCACGATTTTCATCCCCTTAATTACCCCAAAACTCAATTAAAAAATAACCCAAATAAAAGTTAATAAACTTACTTAATTTTTGCTGACTGTTTGCAATTTATTGGCAAATAATTTTATTCCAGCGGAAATGCTGAGGAATGTCTGTGTGACCGACTCAAATATCGATCACATAAACATTCCTCTAAGCAATTTTTAGCTGAAATTGTTTTTGTTTGCGTTTTTCTTTTCTGCTTATATGATTGACACTTGAGTCGATCAATTTTTATGACCGGGGTCAAAAGTTGGTTAGACGCGATCAGTGGCATAGAAAACGTCATTGTGATCACTTGAAAGAATTTTTCGTATTCCATTCAAGACGTGAAATGTTTTTAAAATAGACTTTTAGTTTGGTGATTTAAAAAAAAAAAACAAACAAAAATTTATAATAAATAAAATTTTAAATGACAACATTTCTAATTAATAACAAATTTAAAAGTTTCATCAAGAAATTTCACTTTATATTCGGCAAATTGTGTTTATGTGTTATTTAAAAATCAGTCTTTAGGCATTTGCAAATATTTATTTATAATAAAATTTTGAAAAGTTTAATCATTTTATTTTATAGAAAAATATATTTATATTTAATTTAAATCAAAATAGAAAAGTCATATTAAAATTTTGTTAACAGTAACAATAAACGTTAGTGCATAAAATTAAGGATCATTTTTTTGTATTAGAAACAATTGTGTTAGTTTTAAGAAAAAAAGGGGTAACAATAAACGTTAGTGCATAAAATTAAGGATCATTTTTTTGTATTAGAAACAATTGTGTTAGTTTTAAGAAAAAAAGGGGTAACAATAAACGTTAGTGCATAAAATTAAGGATAATTTTTTTGTATTAGAAACAATTGTGTTAGTTTTAAGAAAAAAAGGGGTAACAATAAACGTTAGTGCATAAAATTAAGGATAATTTTTTTGTATTAGAAACAATTGTGTTAGTTTTAAGAAAAAAAGGGGTAACAATAAACGTTAGTGCATAAAATTAAGGATCATTTTTTTGTATTAGAAACAATTGTGTTAGTTTTAAGAAAAAAAGGGGTAACAATAAACGTTAGTGCATAAAATTAAGGATAATTTTTTTGTATTAGAAACAATTGTGTTAGTTTTAAGAAAAAAAGGGGTAACAATAAACGTTAGTGCATAAAATTAAGGATAATTTTTTTGTATTAGAAACAATTGTGTTAGTTTTAAGAAAAAAAGGGGTAACAATAAACGTTAGTGCATAAAATTAAGGATAATTTTTTTGTATTAGAAACAATTGTGTTAGTTTTAAGAAAAAAAGGGGTAACAATAAACGTTAGTGCATAAAATTAAGGATAATTTTTTTGTATTAGTGTTAGGATATCAAAATGATATCACCAATATAACAAAAACACACATAACACCAAACACAATTAACACCCACACAAAACAAAAAAAAAAACAAAAAAAAACGAAAGAAAGAAACAAGATGGCTTCGCAAAATTCGATATATTGGACGATCCGGCGAACAAGGGATCAAACAAGTTTTTCAAGAAAGAATATAATGGAAGACCTTCCTGAACCTATAGGATATATCGGGACCGAATATATCATCAGACTGGTCCCGCAAGAAGATAGACCCCCTAGATATGAATGTATCCTGTGCAACATCAGAGCCAACGAGTACCACATGGAACATCACGTGAAAACCACTTTTCACAGGGAGGAATTCCTTGAGCAAAATTATCCATCCTTACTTAAAAAATGTGAAGACGTTGAGGAACCTCGTAGATCAAAACTGATCGAAGAAGTAGCCAAAACAATAGAAAAGTACCATGGAAGAGATGTGCCATTTGACGTAGTAGCCGAAACATATGAAGCGCATCCTGAGCCCGTCAGAAATAAAGTAAGGAGTTTCTGCCATGCCAACGACTACAACGGGCCATCCACGCAACAAATTCTCAACAACAAAGACATAAAGGTCTATTTGGACAACGTTGATGAAATGTGTAATTATTTTAATGAAACACACATATAAAATAATGTTATGTAGAGTATGTAGTAATACATATGTAGTAATAATTTTTTTTTTAATGTTTATCATTATAAATAAGAATAAATAAGAATAAATAAGAATGTAATAATGTTTTTATTTAAGCAATAATCTTTTTTTTAATTGGGATAAATGTTATAAAATATGAAATAATAATACAAAATAAAAATATAAACATTCCCCCAAGGAAATGTTAGGGTGTAAAAGAAAAAGAAAATATAAATAAATAAATAAAAAGGAGAATGGTGTTATAGTAGTAGGTACTGCTGTAGTAGTGTAATACTACAATGGTATATGGGCTAACCCTTTTTGTAAAAAAAAAAAACAAAAAAAAAACAAAAAAAAAAAAAAATTTTTTTAAAACATTCCCCTCCAGGCAATGTTTTTCAAAAAAAGGGGGAGGAAATGTTAGGATATCAAAATGATCGGGAAAAATAAATAAAACCATAAAATTAATAGCAATTAGGATATAAGAATAAATAAGGAATAAAAGATAAATAAAAGTATAAAATTAGTTCCAATAGGATATAAGAATGATTGGTACATGTGCCAAAAAATAATAATATATATATATATTGTGTCTAGACTTAAGATCGTTTGAAGAATGTCATTTAGGTTTAAGTCTAAAATAAAAACTTTTATAAACAAAGAGCTTAAGAGCTTATAATTAATAAAAGCTTTATATATTAAGAGCTTTAAAAAGACAACAACAATGCAGACCTGTGGACAAAAGTAGGCCAGCGCATTTACCTCAGGAAACGAAAGTTCAGAATCCAGAACAAAGACAAAAACACCAAGTTCATGCACCTGAAATTGCATATAACGGAAATCATGAGCGGAAATTAAAAAAATTCCATTAAATAAATTTTCGCAATTTTGACAAAAAAATATTAAATCCAACGGAAATCAATAATAACAACAAATAGTGAATTTTTGGCGAGGCAAGCTAAAAATAAACTAGATAAGAAAGAAGTTAGTGACAAAAAAGGAGAGTGTTTTTAAAATTTTCAAAGAAGGTCGAACCGCTGCTACAAGACCGGCTGAAACTGGCCAAAACTTTGTAAGCAGAGTTGATCATCTTTGAAGTGTTTGAATTTAAATTAAAATTAAAACTTAGAATCATTTTAAAAAAAGTGAATTAAACTTAGAAATATTTTACCAAAAATAAATAAAACTTAGAATCATTTTAAAAAAAGTGAATTAAACTTAGAAATATTTTACCAAAAATAAATAAAACTTAGAAACATTTTACCGAAGTGAACTTAGAAATATTTTAAAGAAATACATAAACCTCAGAAATATTTTAAAGAAGTGACTCAAACTCTAAATTGCCCTAATTTAAAAGTGAAAGAGGCTTGGTCCTATTTTTATTCAATCTTTAAGCAAAGTTGTGATTTTGAAATATTTCCTTTGAAATTTGGGAGCAAATTAAGAAAACTCCATACGCCTTTTTGTTGTGGGAAATTCTGAATCGATTAACGAGGTGAGTTAGGCAAACTTTTAGGGTTTGCTTCTACCGTGTATTTTTTAATTTGAAATTTAACTACGCAGTTTTATGTCAATAACAATGTCTTACACAGAGATAGAACTATGCCACCTGTGCAGGTCCGTAACGAGGATTTAAGGAGAGCCTTGGCCGAGGATCCCAGGGCCGGACCAAGACCTATCTCCATAGAGGAGTATCGCCAACGTCAAATACGTCGTGCCGAGAATGCAATTATTCTCAAAACTACACAACCAGTGCCAGTGATTCTCCCTTGCTTGCCACCCCCGTTCAACGCACGAAAAAGTCCACTCCACGAGACGGACGATAAAAAGAAGCGGCGTGGTGGTGTCCGAAGGCGTCTGCGCGTTCTGATAGCCCACCTGAATGAGGCAATAGAAGAAGAGCAAGACGAGTTGAGGAAGAATCAACTAATTCAGGAATTATATCAGTTAAAGGAGGATTCAAGGAGACGAGGGATAGTAAACAAGCAACTACGACAAAATGAAATTAACAAGAACGAATTAAAGTAATGAAAGGTAGTGAAATAAGGAAAAAAGATTAAATGTATCAAGAAGTAAAATAATAAAGAAAAAGAAAATGAGTCAAAAAATTGTAAATTGGTGTTTCACATTAACGAAGAGCCTTTTCCTCGAAAATAATTTGAAAGGACAGTTTAGCTAAGTTAACTTAACATCATCTCCATAACATTAGAAACAATTGTGTTAGTTTTAAGAAAAAAAGGGGTAACAATAAACGTTAGTGCATAAAATTAAGGATCATTTTTTTGTATTAGAAACAATTGTGTTAGTTTTAAGAAAAAAAGGGGTAACAATAAACGTTAGTGCATAAAATTAAGGATAATTTTTTTGTATTAGAAACAATTGTGTTAGTTTTAAGAAAAAAAGGGGTAACAATAAACGTTAGTGCATAAAATTAAGGATAATTTTTTTGTATTAGAAACAATTGTGTTAGTTTTAAGAAAAAAAGGGGTAACAATAAACGTTAGTGCATAAAATTAAGGATAATTTTTTTGTATTAAAAACAATTGTGTTAGTTTTAAGAAAAGAAGGGGTAACAATAAACGTTAGTGCATAAAATTAAGGATAATTTTTTTGTATTAGAAACAATTGTGTTAGTATTTAAAAAAAAAGGAGAAAACAAAACCCTTTGTGAAAATAAACATAACAAATGTACCTTTGTGAAAATAAGCATAACAAAAAAAATAAATTGCACATCAAAATATTAAAAAACTTTAACAGGAGTCCAAATGAATTGTTTTTGTTTATGTTTTCTGTTAATTCTGAAATATACAAGATGGCCATTTTTTTAATTTATAATAAAAAAGGATAAACTTATGTTGGCTTATAGATTATAAAACTATATATTGTGTAAATTCCAAAACTATTGATCCGTTTGAGCTCAAACTTCCAAAAAAACTTTATTTTATGGTTAATGGGGTTTTGTTGTATTTGTTGAAATTTTAAAAAGTTTTTTTCTTGCGTTTGCATTTTTCGTAGTTTTAGTAGTTTATTTATTCTTGTTGTTGTGCCTTTATAAAAAGTTTGAGTTTGTAGGATATGATAGTATTTTAGTGGTTTCATTTTAGGGGAGAAATTTTTTAGTTTCTTCTTGTGATTACTCGTATTCAGTATTCTAATGTGTGCTATTCCACTGGATGGGACGATTGTATTTGCTATGTATACTCCATCCATGATTTCTTCTTTGAGCACAACACTGTCTTCTGTGATATTTACTGCTATTGGATGTATTATTTCGCATCTTGGCGGTATATCAATGGGTCTCATGAATTGATTTTTCATTGGTAGAATGCAATCTTCACCTTTGGTCGTTAATTGTACTGCAAATGTTTCATAATCTATTTTCGCTAAAAATTTTATAAGAAAATCACGACTTATTATTCTATCTATTATAATTGGCAGGTCTGATTTTATTACATGAAAAAGGTGGTTAAAAGTAGTCCCTTCATAACGTAGCTCAAAATTCGTTTTTCCATGGGAATATATTACAGAACTCGTAATGCCTCCTATTTGGCACGAATCATTGGTGTTTATGTCGTAACTTGTTGCAAATTTTGCTTTGCAGACTGAAATGTCTGCGCCGGTATCAATTAAAAAAGAGATTTTTTTGTTGGATTTTGTAACGGGCCAGTTAATTAAAAATTTTTTTCTCTGTAAACAAGAGGCCAAGCTAAAGTAGCTTGACCACTTGTTTGCGATAAATTTTGCATTTTACCAACGGGACTGTTATCTTTTCCCGTTGACAAAGTGCAGAAAATAAAAGTTGTGGCGTGGCTTGGGGGAGTCGAGTTTTGGAGTTTGATGAGTAGAGTCGAGATGTGGTCGATTTTATTAATTTTATTTATAGAAAAATGTATTGATGTTTAATTTAAATCCGAATAGAAAGTCGAATTAAAATTTTGATGGTAGGACAGGGTTTTTTTTTTTTTTTTTTGATGAATAAGCAGAAGTGATTCGAGAAGTTAAAAGGCATAAAAAGGAAAAAAAAAGTGATGTGCAAGTAAATTTAGTACTGAAATAATTGTATAAATCTACGTATTTGGATCATTCTACAGACAAAGAAAATTAAATTAATTTATTTCTAAATATTTCAAAATTATGCAGATATGCAGAGAAAAAAACTTTTGAAATATGTATTAACATAAATAGTGATAATTGAAATATTAACATAAGTAACCAAGAAAAAAAAAATCGTTTCGTAAGTAATCAATTGAAATAGATTATTAACAAAGAAGAAACAGAACTATATTAAATTGAGTGGGTAAAAATTTGTTAGTAATTAACTGTATATTTCAATTAATATTAATAAATGTCGGATTCATTAAATAAAATAATAAGAAAGTAAGCAATACAACAAAAAAAAAGGAAAGAGAAAATTATTAAAACGTTAACATAAATATGCTAAATGTGCTAAAAAATAAAAAAAAATTGTATTTTTTTGAGGATCAATTTTAGTGTAAGATCGGAAAATTGAAAAGAAAACAAATTGGGTGATAAGGTAAAAGGACCTAGAGAAAAAAAAGGAAATAGAATATAAAGTTGATAGTATGACTAAATTCGGGGATCCCAAATAAATTAAAGTGTCCTAGAAAATTTAAATTAACTATTATAGTTTGTGGAAGGCAAATATATAAACATATACATATATGTATATATCATATTGTGGCTGGTGCTAGCAGCTTATATTTTCGTGAATAGCGGGACTTCAACTTGTTTTTTGGTCTCATCTATGGACGAATAGTGGCAGTAGCAAAAACAACGTTTGTTTAAGGAACCGTTTGCGGAAGAATCAGGCAATCCTTTCGTTTTTTTTTAACTTTGTTTGTTTTTCATAATTAGCATATCCATAATAATAATCGCTTGGGTAAAGAATCTTGAAATTTCTTAATATAAGCCTTCATTTTTTTATTTTGTCGAATTGATAATCTATTGATTATTAATAAATATAATTTACTGCATAGCTTAAAGAAAAAAAAAGAGATATTTATTTAGTTTTATAAAATAGGTTGTTGGAACTATCTCTTTTGGTATTAATTAAAGGAAAAGAAGATAATAATAATATTTTATATATATATATATACGTAATAATTTTAAGAAAAGAAAGCGTGGTGGAGAAATATTTTTTTTTCAGGAGAATTTGCTGGGCCCAACAAAACTGGAAAAGAAAGAGAGAGGAAAACTGAGTAAGAAAAAAAACGAAATAATATTATAATTTTTTTTTATTTTTGGTTATATAAGTTAATAAACAAATTACCGTTCCTATAATCCAAATTCCCATGAATTTAACAAACAAGTAAACAACTTACCGTTCCTATAATGCCAATTCCCATGATAAACCAAGTAAACAACTTACCATTTCTACAGTTCAGATTTGCTATTTTAAAAACAACTTAATGTTCTCAATAAAAATTAAAAATTAAAAAGGGAGTCTTGAGTGGTCAGTTAAAAGATTAAGAGGAAATTTACTTGTGAGAAAAATAAGAAAGTTTAATAATAAAAAAAGGAATTATAAAATTTAAAAAAAGAAAGAAACTTTGAGGAAAGAAAGAAAAGGAAGTGAATTATTATAAAATTAAACAAATTGTCATAAAACTAAAATAAATTGAAATTTTTATTATTGATGAATTATTATAAAAATTAAAACAAATTATTATAAAATTAAAATAATTGAAATTATTATTGTTAATAAATTATTATAAAAATCAAAATAAGCTATTGTTAAAAAAATAAAAAAAGGAATTTGAAATTGTTATTGCTAGTAAATTATTATAAGAATTAAAATAAACTGTTGTTAAAATAAAAAAGGAAATTGAAAGTATTATTGTAATTAAGAATTATTATTAAGAATAAGAAAATCAGCATTATTGTTAGTAGAAATAAAACAAATATTAACTGGCGTCCGAGCAGAAGAAGAAATATTCAAAACTATAAGTTAGGAAGCGAGGCCCCGGAGTCATCCTCATCAGGAACAAAACGGAGTTGCTGAGTTAGAGAAACAAAATTAACCAAAATTAAAGTTACTAAAATACTTATCAACAGCCGCCTAACAGGTTTTGAAAGAAAAAGTCACGTGAGTACTTAGTTTTAATTGCTAAACTCTCATAAAAATCCAAAGAAGAAATGTTTAACTTTACTGACCACCGACTCAAAATGGCTAACAATAATGTTTTAAAACCCTCCACATTAACGATGCCAGATAACCAAACTGGCACCCCAAGCACCTCACTCCAAGACCTTGAATATTTTAAAGAAATTATAACGAAAGTAGTAAGAGAAGAAACCAAAAATATTTTTACCCAAATAAATTGTCGAATTGAAGACACGAACATCGAATCAGACCAGAAAATCGACCCCATGTATTCTGAAAACCTGGATGACATGGACAGAATTCCAGATGTAGTAAAAAGTCTGAGAGAATTTTCTGGAAAGCCGGGTGAGTTTAGTTCATGGAAGAAAAGTGTGGAAAGAATATTAAATACCTACAGTAGCCTTAAAGGCACACCAAACTACTATGGAATTCTCAACGTAGTAAGAAACAAGATAATAGGAAACGCCGACATAGCACTAGAATCGTATAATACACCCCTGAATTGGGAAAAGATATCGAAATGTTTAACATTACATTACGCGGATGAGAGAGATATTAGCCCATTGGAATATCAAATGACCACATTAACACAAAGAAAAAATTCATTACCTGAATTTTATCAAAAAGTCTATTATCATTTATCACTCATTCTCAATAAATTATCATCAATGGACTTAAAGGAAGCATCCCTACATATTATGACACAGTCTTACAGAGCTAAGGCATTTGACACTTTTATTAGAGGCTTAAAAGGAGATTTTCCACGACTTCTAAGTATGTAGGAACCAACAGACTTACCACAAGCCTTGCATTTGTGCCTGAAATTAGACAATGTCCAATATCGTGTGCAACATAGCCTTGGATATAATTATAGTCAAAGAGCCTTTTCACTACCTCAAGTAACACCAAGAAGAATGCCAGGTCAATCACAGAATAACCCTTTCTCACGAAGAACAAATAAATTTTACCCCGAACTTCTTCATAATCCTCAATATTATTGCAGACAACAACCTTTTGGAGCCCCTCAGAGAACTTCTCTCCCGAAAAAACCGGAACCAATGGAAATAGATAGTTCAATACATTCAAAGGAAACAAATTACCAAAACGGAGCACAGATGCGTAACTATGCATACAAAAGGCCACCATCCCAACAATTACCGCAACCACTTAAATTTCAAAGAGTTTACAACACCGAAGAAGAAATTGAAAATTTTAACCTCACATACTACCACGAACAGCTGCCAGACTACTATTCACAATGCGAAAAAGCACTAAATGAATATGCGGCACTAGAAATCTTACCACAATCGATGGAACAGGATACGGAAAATGATTCTGAAACAACCGAAGGAGAAATTGAACACCTAGATAATATAGGCCAGGCGCGATAGGGGTTGAAGAAGGAAATAATTCGTTACAGCAAACTGATGATGCAATGTTGTAAAGCGTATTATTAGCAATAAAAAAAACAAAATCCGAACCACTGGAAATGTTCCGGGGCGTAGAGGGGTGGGTTTTTAGAGGGGGGAAACGGTTTTTTGATGTTTCTGGCTAAACTAAGCGTCCAATCAAAAAAGTTTCAAAGTAAAAGTTGTAGATAATAAAAAGATCTACAACTTGTCTATAGAACATTTTTTTATTTACCCTATGCTTTGATGAGTAAAAAACTAAAAACGCTTTTTTTTGTTTTTTAACCGTTTTTTTCAGAAAAATGATTGGATTTAGATGAAAATTAGTAATAACGTATCTTTTAGTATTCTAAGTAATCTGTATTTTTTTTAAAAAAATTAATGCAGGATTGTTGCTAAATTTGACTAAAATATAAAAAAAAAAGGGTTTTTTCAACTGGAATTCCTAATAAAATGAAATATCCGATAGAACTCAATCTAGCTTCATTTTTTTACTTCATACTTTGCCTTTTAAAAAATAAAAGAAAAATAAAACTTTTAATGAAACCAGCCCCAAAAAAAGTGAAAAAACTGAAAATATGACCTTTTCCATTACACATTTTCTGATTATTTTCTAAAAATTTTTATTAATAATTAAAATTATTATAATTTTGTAATATAAATATATACTAAAAATAATTAGTAATTTATTTATTGATTAATTACATCGTTCAACCACGCTGCGCAATAAGTAGGCTTTGGTTTTCTATGTCATCCCCTGTAGTAGGTATAATTGGCTGCATTGATAACACTTACAAATTTTTAAATTTTTTCGTTAAGCTCGACAAAAAGATGTTTTTTAGGGTAATTTTAGGTCGCTGAATCCGAAAATCACAATCATTTTTTTATTCAAAGAAGCATTTGTGAGATATTCCCAAAAAATGTGTTTTTTGGGTGCATTTTCTTTTATTGGTCTGTATCCCAGAAAATAAATTTTTGATTGGCTAAAGTTCACCGGTTAATAAAAGTTATTATTTTTTTCTTTTAATTGACATATAAAACGTGTAAATCAATATATATTTGACAAAGTTACAGGAAATCCAAATTAAAAAAAAGTGATTTTTTTCACCTTTTTTTAAAATGGCCTATTTTCATTTGCTTCTTTTTGGTTGAAAAAACTTTTTTTGGGGCTTGTTTCATTAAAAGTTTTATTTTTCTTTTATTTTTTAAAAGGCAAAGTATGAAGTAAAAAAATGAAGCTAGATTGAGTTCTATCGGATATTTCATTTTATTAGGAATTTCAGTTGAAAAAACCCTTTTTTTTTTATATTTTAGTCAAATTTAGCAACAATCCTGCATTAATTTTTTTAAAAAAAATACAGATTACTTAGAATACTAAAAGATACGTTATTACTAATTTTCATCTAAATCCAATCATTTTTCTGAAAAAAACGGTTAAAAAACAAAAAAAAGCGTTTTTAGTTTTTTACTCATCAAAGCATAGGGTAAATAAAAAAATGTTCTATAGACAAGTTGTAGATCTTTTTATTATCTACAACTTTTACTTTGAAACTTTTTTGATTGGACGCTTAGTTTAGCCAGAAACATCAAAAAACCGTTTCCCCCCTCTAAAAACCCACCCCTCTACGCCCCGGAACATTTCCAGTGGTTCGGATTTTGTTTTTTTTATTGCTAATAATACGCTTTACAACATTGCATCATCAGTTTGCTGTAACGAATTATTTCCCTTTTTTCTTTTTTTCATACTTATGGCGCCTGGCCTAATATAAATTTGTTCGAATCGAGAAATTCTTCCTTACCCTACTTCGAATACGCAACAAAAAAAGGGAAAATATTCAAATTCTTAATAGATACTGGTTCCAACAAAAATTACATACAAGCCCGTTACATAAGAACTCCGATTCCAAACAGGAAAACATTTTTAGCTAGCTCCGTAGCCGGAAATATAAAGGTGACACATCATTCAGTAATAAAACTGGATCAACTAAATTGCCAACTTAAATTTTTTCTGCTTCCAAGCCTAACATCTTTCGATGGCATTATAGAAAATGACACCCTAAAAGAACTTGGAGCAACGATTTATACTAACAAGGGATACATGACTATCAAATCAAATACAAAGGTTTTACTAAAACAACAGTTCTCCGAAGTGGTTACCAATCTGACTTTGCGAACATCTCACTTAAAAGATGAAACGAAAAAGAGGCTTAACAAAATTATAAACAATTTCTCAAACCTTTTTTTGGAACCAAACGAGAAACTAACATTTTCTACAACTGTTAGAGGAGAAATCCACACAAGCTGTTCAGAACCAAAAACAGCGAAATATACATATATTAGATTTTGTGTAACAAAAACTGTAACACAAAATCTAATATATGTATATTTCGCTATTAAAAAATAGGGGTTAATGTTAGAAGAGTGAAAATTTATGGTTGTATGTATTTTTTAATGCTAAATAATATAAAAATAAAGAAAAAAATTTGGGGTGGACCACCCTTATCACTTAGGGGTGTAAAAAATAGTTAAAAACCTTCCCGGGGATATTCCCAATTTATAAAAAAAAAATTAGTGGAATCGGTTCAGCGGTTCTCGAGTTTTACGCTTACCAACACATTTAGCGACTTATTTTTATATTATAGATATCAAGTTTGAAAATTTGGTCTTAATTTCGCCAATTTTGGTAACGCTTTGGTTTTACTCACATATTTTCAGAACCCCGGCTATAGAAGTTTCACTTCAAAAAAAGGAAATTATATTAACTACTTACTTGAGGGTTAAAGCATACATAGCCTCATTTTGATTTGATGCACCTTGAGGCCTAACACGTAACAAATAAGTACCAGGTTGGCGATTTTCTAATTTTAGAGCGGCTGTTTCACGATCCATTATGCCAACAAACCTAAATTATTTATTATATAAATACAAATATAAATGAGTTTTATTTATTGATGAATCACCAAATATACTCTGAAAGTTGACAATTACAAACTGGTGGAGGTAATGTTATTAAATTTTGTCTACATCTACCCGTTGCAGATATACATCCTTTGTGAACAAATATTTCACATACTTTACAACGATAGCCCTTAAAATAAAATGATAAAAAATTGATATATATATATAGATATATATATATTAAGTTATAATTATACTTGATGAATTCTTCCTTTAAGAAATTTTGAACAATGACGACAAATTACAGGACTTTCAAATGTGGTAATTTCAAATTAATGATCTGTTGTAGAAAACCTGGGGGATCTAAATTATCCATAGCTTTTGTTAATGCTTTATACCATTCATTTCGCTCAGGTTCCGTTTTAAGGTACAAGCATTACGAGCATTACGGCCAAAAGTTCTACGTGAATGTCCAACTTCAACACAATAATCCCATAAATTATGAGATTTACGAAATGCATATAACCCTTCTCCAGTTTTTGTACTTAATTTTTTAACTAGTATTATAATTTTCTCAAATATAAATGCATATTTACGTTTTATTTTCTGATCTTCGTGCGCTTTAATATGTAATTCACCATCAAGTAATAAATGACCATATTGTTCTAAGTCATTACCATTTGGTAATTGTAAATCTGTTATACTATTCTTAAATTAAAATGTTTAACAATGATTTTTAATTTTTTTTTTTAAATAATTTCTTAAAAATTACTTTGATTTTTTTAATTATAACCAAATGATCGAAATCTCTTTTTACTTCATTTATATATTGGGCAACATCTACCATAGCTTCTTTTGCTCCCTCTAATCCGCGAAAATCTTCATGATTCTATGATATTTAAATTTTAAGCTTATAATATACTAAATTAATTTTTCTATTTACTGGTGAAGTTTCTTTTACTAATTTATCAAGTAGTAAATGATATTTAAGAATTCTTTGCATTGGTACTGAAAGAATATCTCGCAATTTAAATTCACCAAAGTTGTATTCTTTTTCACATTGCTAAAAACATAATTAATAAAAATTATTAAATTTGATATTAAATAATCTATCGAAACTAGAAATATTAAATGCTAGTTTTATTTATTTTTTTTTAAAACGGCTACATAAACAATATTTACTTGGACAAGAGTTTCTATTGCAGGTGTTCTTCGACAGATTTCATCCAATCTTTCTATTGCATTTATTAAATTTGAACCGTATTCACCATAAATTAGAAATGGTTCCCTAAAATCTAAAAATACTTGGCTTAATTTTAGTTTTGAATTAATTGATACAGCCTCTCGCAGCCTTTCTAAAGATCTACAGTGGATATCAACTAGTTCCTACAATTATAAATAAATATATATATTTTTCTCGTATTAATAATGGACTATTTATATTACCCTAATTTTTGGAAAAATATACCTAATTTCCTTTTTCGGTATATGTTTTTCCATTGGTTGCATAAATTCGTATTTAAGACCATTTAATACATCCAAATAATTACTTTCAGTATGGATTAATTCTCGTATGACATAATCTCTCTGTTTAAAACTAGTCAACTGGATATGTATTATCAAGATAAATTTTAACATGAACTATTATACAGTCTTTGTTTAAAACATGCTTTCAAGTTAAAACTACTTCATAAACTATGCTAGTGATACCAATTTTAAAAATTTTTATATTATACAAATTACATATATTATACTTATACAAATGAAACTGAGCGGTTTTCAAATGTAAATAATTGTGTTTACTTTGACTGCGAAACAAATATTGCTTATTTAGCCCAAAAATTATTTCAAGATGATCCCAGCTGTAGGGAAATATCAAGCTGTGTTAATAATTGTCAAAAAAAAGAAAAAAATAGAACAATATTAGGTTTACCTTTTGAAGACATGGTGAAGGGTGACTTCGATGAAGTTATTAAGAATATATTAAACTTGAAAAGCAGAAAATGCCATGCAACAGGTTGTAACTCACAGGTCAAAACGATAATTAGCGAAACAGGTAAAATAGTTTTATTTTAATTAAAATAGTATATATTAAAATATTTGCGTGTTGAAGTAAACTTCATAATTTTCGAAGTTTATAATGTGGAAAATCAAGCTCCGACACCATTGGCAGCTATAAAACCTGAATTCCAGCTAACAAACAACAGTGATAGCACCAGGTATAGTCTTTTGGGAGTAGTTCATTATATTCCATCCAGAATATCTCCGGAAAAGGGACCAGGAGTCGGATACTATGTAGCCATATGCCGAAGGAATGGAAATATTTGGATGGAATATGATGATACGAAATCCAAGGCAATAAAAAGACAAAATACAGATCCTACATGCCCTGCACTGCTAATATATATGCGTTTGTAAAAATAAAGTTCGTTTTTATATTAATTTAGTAGTTTTGTATAGTACGAGTATATTAGAAAACTCATTTAATTTGTTAAGTTTTCTTTAAATTTTAATTGGTTTTAAATTTGAATTAAATGAATAGCTTATAAGTTTGCTATAAAAATAAAATAAATTGTTTTATTTTTTTGGCAGTTATGAGCTTGTTTTACAAGTGCTCCTAAAAAGTGGTAATTTTTTAAAAAATATAATGATATTATTATGTCACTATTGGATTTATGTTTAGCAATATATTTTAATAATATAAGAGTTTTTTTCTGGCTTTTATTTGCGCATTTAAATAAAACTAATTAATTTAAAGTTGCACACAAGTTTTAGAGAAATTGTGCTATTTATTTTATATATCTTCTGAGGAATTTTTCCCTTATTGCGGAAAAACTGTTAGTTGTTAAAACTTGAATTCCACGGAAACCAAAGGAGCACAAAATTTTATTTTTGGGCATTTAATTAGCATTAAAATATCTGGCTGGTTTGAAATGAAAATGTCTTTGTATTTGTGAAATATCAACGTTTTTGGTTTTCGCGCAGTTCAAAAGGGGTTTTCCCTTATTGCGGGTAAACTGTTAGGTTTTTTTAAAAAAAATTGTGTTTTCCCGGAGCATTTAATTAGCACTTAATTATGTAGTACTTTTTATTAGGATGGCATGGTGCATTTAGCTGGAATAAAATGGCTCTGCTAGCTTTACCGTAAAGCTAGCAGAAACTTGAATTCCACGGAAACCAAAGGAGCACAAAATTTTATTTTTGGGCATTTAATTAGCATTTAATTAGCACTTAATTATCCACATACTTTAAAGTGTGCCCGCTAGAAGGGCTCTGCCAGCTTTACCTACATAAGAACTTTTGTACACGGTAATAAAAATACTCTTCGAGCTAAAGTTTCTTAAAAGCAAATAAAAAGAGAAGAAATGGGCAATTTTAAAATTATTGTGTGTGTGTGTATAGAGGAGACTGAAATTTGCCGGCAGAACAAGTTAAAAAAAAAAAACAAAACAAATCAAAAGATTAATCAACGAAAAAAAGAAAGAAAAGTATAAGAAATCGAGGATATATAAGAAATTCAGCACCAACTTTAAAACTAGAAAAGTTTAACCGGACTGCTATTGCTTGCTTGCTGCTCAGCATATCAGCGAAGTCAAGGTCAATTTGAGTCATTCTCTCTTTCAACCAAGCACATGCATTTAATCCAAAAAAACACAATGCATACATATATAAGGATATGCGTAGATAGATATTTGAATGTGTTGTGAAATAAGAAAACTTAAAAATATTTAGAAAATAAATTTCAAAAAAGAAAATTAATAAAATGAGAGATAAGGCGTCGCCGACAAAGTAAAGTTTATTATATTTTATGAATTGGCAAATGAGAAAAATTTAATAAAATTAAGCACATGTACCAAAAATTATACATAATATTTCTGTTTTTTGGAAATACAAAGAATTTTTTCCATTTCCTTTCAAAAGTTCCTCATTCAAAAAGGAATCAAAAATAATAATAAAGAATGATATGTTACTTTTGGCGCGCTTTCTAAAAGAATTTCAAATAAAAAAATATTTTGTTAAAAAAACAAAAAAAAAATCCAAACATAGTTTAATTTTTTGTCAGTTTCAATGATATTATTGCAGACAACAGGATAAAGACCTCTCTTTCATTTTATATACATACTTACATATTTATGTATGTGTTTCTTTCTATACAAAAGTCGATCTTTATATACATGGGTATTGGGTGATGTAATTTAGCTTTTGTGCTCTACTCCTCTGTTCTGCTTTTGTCAACAACCATTTCATTTTTGAACGCGATCAGTTGCGATTGTTATGCATTAGGATAAGTTTGTGTTTTTGGGTAAGCTCTTTTAATTTTCTCCGGTTAATCAACGCTTGAAAACTGTGTTTTTTTTTTGTTCATGATAAAAGCTGGATATTGTGTTGTAATAGCTCCAATGGAAAAAAAGTCTATATATTTTAAAAAAACCGTGTTTTTGTGAAATATTCCGAATAGTGCACCCTAATATTTTAAAATTATGTTATATTAAGTAAAATCTATCACCAAAAAAAATCTGGTGCCAAAACGAGGAGTCAACAGCTGTATGGTCTCCTTGTAAGGTAATTTTTTTTTCAGTACTACAAGGTATATCTATTAATTACTGATATTACTTTCTATTAATATTTAACATATAGGATCAAAATATTTGTCCCGAATCTGAATGGAACAAATTTATTTTATTTTTTCAATTTGATTTATCTACAACTTTCTTTAGCCGGTCATAGTAATGAAGAAGTTCATCTACTTGACTGTATGAAAACTGAATTGATTACAATTTATATAAAAGCAGTGGCTAAATTAAATGAAATAGATGAAAGTTCTTAATTAAATAGATCATATATTAACTATTATTTCAACAAAAACCTATTTTTAAACTTTTTTTTAATATCTGAAATTATATCTTAATTTATTAATAAACTCTGACGGAAAAATCTTTTTGAGCCATCTGAAAAAAATCACCTGGCATAATTAGAAGAAAAACAAAAAACAAGAATACAGATTTTTTACGTTTTTCTTTCAATTATTAAATATACAATTTCAGTTTTTTTTCGTTTTTATTTTTTTAATTTAATTTTTGGTTAATGGTTAATTTAAACCTGGTGATATTTAGTATTGGCGAAACTTACACGAGAAAAAAATTAAAAAAAAACAAAAATTATAGAAAAACATTGACAAGCATCTGTTGCAAACGCATAAATAGAAAAAACAAAGAACCTAGAAATCAGTTGAAGTTTCAAATTTTTAATTTAATTTAAAGAATTATATCGTTTATTATAATTGTGCTCTTATTGTATTCAAGTCTAAAATACATAAGATTTTGAAATTAAAAGGATGTACATTTTTATTGTTTCCTTTTTTTTTTTAATTGAAAAATTAAAACTATTTTGCATCTATTAAGCTAGGTTTAATATATTACACATTTGATATAAAAATAAAAATTGACAGATTAAGACAAGATAGGTTTTCGGGGTTAGAAGCATGACTCTGTCTTTTCCATTTACACCGTCCGTCCAAAAAAATATAAACAGTTCTACAACAACACGTGTTCGAAGATTTCCGAAAATTTATAAAATCGGATCAATGAAAATTTGTATTTCTCTATTCTATTTGATTTTAATTATTTTTTTTATCTAGCCTTTGTTTTTATATATTATTTGAATTCAGAAATAAAAGTGTGCATTCAACAATTATGTAGTAGTTCATAAAAAAAATTAAGTTTCTTCGCTTTAAATACCAAGAGATTCAAAAACTTAATTTTTTATGATTATGAAAATTTTTTAAATCTAATGAGAATATATTACAAAAAATACAGAAAACTTCTTAATTCAGATGAATAAAATTTTAAATTATACAAGCACCAAAAAAATCAGATATAAATACAACGAAATTTTATTTCAATCTAGTCATTGAGCTTTTACGGGTTCACCATTTTTCGGTTATGTCTGCTTGTCACAATGATTTCTGTTATTAATAATTTTTGCGGTTCAGTGATGTACGCAGCATGTTGTACTCCATCCTCTTTGTAATAGCAAAATATAATTTTTAGAATGTTTTGATACTGCTGCTTGTTGTCATTTTTACGGCTGTCAAATCGTTTTTCCCTTTTCGTTATAGGGTGTTTACACCGGCACTCCGAACGTGGTATCCATACTACCATTGCATGTTTTGTATGGGAATTTCAGACGATACTACCTTCACAATATGGTCCTCATACTATCTAGCGGAGGTGGTACGTATCATATTTGTTTCAATTTCAGCGCATTTATTTTATAACCCCAAAATCTTTTCGAAATCAGCTGTTGAAGTGATAGATTAAGCCATTTTGTAATTGTTGACAGATCCAAATCAGATATCCAAATCGTATTTATTTATTTTATATATTTTAACACAGGCAATTATTACTGTAATTATTACACTAATTATTAGAAAATTTATTAGGGTTGGTTTAACCTTTTTATTAAGTTTGATATTTCACAGTGTTCAATATTTCACTTCACTTTGTTCCTCTGAGTAGTATAGCTGATACTACTTCTGGTTAATCACTCATTTGATACTACCAAGTTGATACTACGGTCTAGGGTCAGTGTAAACACCATATTAGCTGCCTAAGTTTTCCGAAATTTTGAAAGCCTTATATCTGTTTATTTGTTTCTTTACAGCTACAATCAATCATATTATTGAAAATTTCAAAAAAGTTAACGATTAAATATATTTTATTTTGTGGTAAGAGCTCGTTGAAAGTAATTATTGCTTTTTTCAAACAGTAGTTCTTTATCATCTGATGATGAAGTAATCAACAGCATAAATCCGACCAATTTTTCTGATGCAACAGCTACATAAAGAAAGCGGTAAATTTTGAACTGACTTTATTGTTAAATCATGAGTGAAGTAATGCGTTTATCATACTCAAAATACTTTGAGTAAAAATAATAAGTGTTGATTTAGTATCGTTGTTTGATAATAACCTTATCTTAACTTTCTATAAAGGCAGGTTCTTATTCAATAAATAATCAACTGAAGTGTTTTTACATATCCTTTTTTCACCGTCATCAAAATTATCATTTAGCGAAGATTTATTCATCCTACTCATTTTATGATTATAGAAGTTTAGTCACCAACTTAGTCACGTAATTTATTTTTCTCAAAAAACATATCCCTTGCAAAATGTAACTTGGATCTCGTTTTTTATTATTATTTATCTTGAATTTAGTGCTAATGTTCAATGATAAGTTAGCAGTATTGTTTTTTTTGCAAGTATAAACCGTGGATTTTTAACATCGAATGTTGTTTACAAATTTTTGGTGTCCCCGTTAGAATTATCTTTTCTTCTTATATGTTAAGAGAAGTGTTGTTGAACTTTACGAAACTTTACTATTTATATCTTCAATTTAAGTAACTTTTTTCTGTTATCCTAAAGTTAACATTTTTAAACAGCTGTCATTGTATTATTGATTACTATAACTTAATTGCTCATGTTTAACTAATGATTGTTCTTGCTGTAACTTTAAACCATTAGTTCGTTTGTTGAATCCCAAAATTAAATACTTTAAAAAAACTGATGTCACCCTCATCGAGAGTTCTTCTAGTCCGTTATAACTTCTTAGTAGTCAGGAAAAGTGTTTGAGCCTTACAAGCTGCACTATTTATATCTCGAATCTTAGAATTCTTATAAATATATTCAACTTAGCTTCAACCATATATGATGAATGTAAAATTTTACAGTTTTTCCATTTTATCTCTACATCCGTTTAAGTTATCTTTAATTTCAATTCTAATTTTACCTGATTTTTTTGTTATAAGAATTTCAATTTTATTATTCTTTTAAATTAATAACTTTTCCTAATGATGTAACTTGAATATAAAAAGTTTTCTTTATGATAGATGCTATAAACATTTAAATTTTATTCATAAACCATGTTAAAACATCATAAAACTTTAATTACTTATATCAATTTCTGATTTCATATAATGCAAAAACAAAAACAAATATTTTTAAAAATTTTGAGTTTTAATGATTTAACGTTTCATTGACTCGATTAAATAAAAAACAAGACTTTAAGGAAGATATGTTTATAAGAAATCATTTAATTTAAAATTAAAAAAGAAAAATTATTTCACCGTTTCTCCGCTGGAGAAGACAGAGCAAATTACTTTACAAATTTTGGGGTTTCTATAATCAATAAAAACGTTTTTGCAAAACATACATCTCAGAATAAATACCAATATTTGTTGACACGTCCAAAATCAAGGAGGAAAGCTGAAGACAGAGAACATACAATTCAGAATATTAGAATATTTAGAAATATTTTAACAGACTGTAACGGATGCTTGTCAAAATATATTTTGCTTTTCACATTTTTCGTTATAATTGTCTTTTTCTCTTTAATGAGTTTCACCTTAATTTTAGGTGCACCTACCAATACTTAATATCAGAATACTTGCAATTTTGTAAAGCAATTGCATTTTGTTATTATTTATTGCTGTTTCAAACGAGAATTTTAAGGATTGACTAGCAGACTAAAGACAACATTGGTCATTAAGTTGTGACAACTAGTAAATTAATTACTATTAGATTATTATATATCTTAATATATCTTAATCTTAATATAGGGACAAAATAAATGTATAGGGACAAAACAATGCATAAATAAAATTTCTTGGATGCCAAGTTTGCAAACTAATAAGAGAACGCTTTTTCCTCTCCACGAAAAATAATTTGCAATTAGTTGAAATGTCTAAATAAAATGTAATAACTTTTAAACATTTTCTAAATTGAATATAATTTTGGCTTAATAAAACCACAATTGTTTCATATAATGTTATAATGTTAAGTAGTCCGTCTCCTAGAAGTCTAAGGATCTTTCCAAAGAGCTTTAAATCTTTGTAACAGCCCAATAGCTTTATTTTTATATCAAGGACAAAAAGCAAGGAGCTTGTTTTTGGATAGTTTGAAAAGAAAATAAATCGCTTAAAAAGCCTCACTAATGATAACAAAACAAAACTAAGAAGAATAACATCAGCAGAGGAGAAGCATAAGCAAAATAGATGTTCCTAATTTTATATACCACTCATTACTTACGGTGAACGTATTTTAGCTGGATAGCCAAAACAAAATTCCTATGCACCGATATTTGCATGTGCAATATGATATTGCACATATGTGCTTATCAATTTTACTTTAATGTGAAATTCGATATTGCACATTTGTTTTTTTAATTCATATGTACAGATATTTTCTTATCATGTGCAATATGATATTTGGACCACTCGTCGTGAGAAGCATGAAATCTCATGCGATTTCTTATATCAAAATTTTGATATAAATATAGGAGATATTGGCATAGATTCATTCCCAGGCAAACCGTAAGATCCCCGCCTGCGCCTTCCATATTTTTCAGCGCTTGCACTTTATTTTTATATAAGTGAAGTTTAAATAATTTATAGATACACTAAATATATTTTAATTGTGATTGTAAGTGATATTTAAAAATTTAATAATTATTAAATTTAATAATTAAATAATTAAAAATTTTTCGGCTTCTAAAATTGTGCATTAATTCAGTTTTATTATTTATTAAAACAATAACAATTAAATTCTAAATTATAAATTATAATGTGTACAAATATTTTTTTTTTTTTGTGTTTTTAAATTTTTTTAATACACAATAATTAATTCGTTTAATAAACTATAGCCAAACTATTGTGTATTTTATAATAATTATATTTAAAACGGAAATCGGTAGTAAAAAAGGCGTTTTGATTGTTAGTTTTATTAAACTTATTAGCATTATTGAAAATTGAAAGTTTTTGCCAAAGTAGCATAAAATAATATTGCTTCTCTGACACAAAAAAAATATAACATGCAAAAAACGTATATCGCATGAGAGAAAAGGTACTATAAGAGAAAGTACTTTTCTTTTATAGAATCAATTTATTTTGTGATTCTAAGACTAGCAAGACCAGCTGAAACCGGCTAAAGCTTTGCTAGAATTAGAAATTTAGCAGAATAAATTGAAAGTTTAAAGTAAAAAAGTAAAAATAGGTGAAACTTGTAGAAATTTAGCAGAATAAATTGAAAGTTTAAAGTAAAAAAGTAAAAATAAGTAAAACTTGTAAGATTTTTTAGAATAATCTAAGAAGAATAGTAAAAAAGTGAAACCTGTAAGATTTTTTAGGAATAATCAGCGCCAGGGAATATGAAATGGAACACCACATGAAAACCACGTTCTATCGGGAGGAGTACCTTAGGAAACATTTTCCGAAACTAAGCAATAAATGTCGAAGAGTACCAGAACCCTATCGAACTCGGTTACTGGAGGACGTAGCCAAAATCCTTGAGAATTACCACGGGAGGAGTCTACCGCTCGAAGTATCAGCAGACCAGTACGAGCTGCAGAGAGAAAAGATAGTAGAAAAGGTGGCAACTTTTCTGCATGCCAACGAATGAAATGGACCATCAACAAAGGATATTTTGGGAACTAATTTTATAAAGAAATATTTCAAGAAGCATGTTTAAAATTTAAAAATTAATAAACAAATTCGTTTTTACAACAATTTTTTTCCATTATATAAAAACACTATCAATCCTTTACGTCTTCTTCCTTAGGAGACACACAATATGGATCACCGGTGTCATATTGTTAAATTTCTGGAGCCTAACGGAATCCCAAATACACGTTTTTTCTCTCAACAGGACGGCAGTATTTCTCGAAGACAACGGAAAAGCCATCCTGTATACGTCCACCTAGAAAGTATTTGCCCAACTCACCGTAATAGATGAGTTAAAAGCGTTGAAGCTCACCCAGAATTGCGAGGATCATGTTAAGAAAGTCTGCGACCTTATACAAGAAAACCAATCAGATAGCATGTGCAATGCCTGGACAAAGGAAGTCACAGGACTTATTAAAGAAGTCACGTACAAACTAAAGAGGTTGCATATCTCGCTAGAAAGTAGTACCCGAAAAAAACGTGGATTAATAATCTTTGGCGGAAAGGTAGCAAACTTTTTGTTCGGCACCATGGATTCTACCGACAGCGAAAATATATATGCAAGGCTAGAATCCCTCGAAAAACATGACGCGGACAACCTACATATAATGCAGAAGCAAATATCACTGGTGAGATCTACAACGGCCACCATAGGAACAACCCTAGACAAAGTAAACAAGAATGAAGCCATCCTTATGTCCAGATCACAAGAAATAGAAAGAAGGCTCAACCAAGAAATCCTATCACAAAACAAACTTCTCAACCTAATCGAACTTAAAACCGACGCTAATGAACTGATAGCTTTCATACTCCTGACTCTTCAACAAATATCCAACCACATAAATGAACAATACGTGATAATTAATGCGCTCACACACGAAAAAATCCATCCTCTAATAATAGATCCAGAAGTCCTTTTGAACCTAACTCAGACAATCTCACAACAACACCATATATGTAAAGAGTCATTAATTACCATTGATTTGTGGATAGGCTTAAATATATACATGATAAATATATTGGTGTGATAACAGAAAAATGACCATCTTAGACGGTAAATAAATGCTGTGTGTTTCCGTCGTTTGCGATATGTATGTTTCATTTATAATTTTGTGCTACGGCAAACGACATAAAAAAATTTGACTTTCCCGGAGTGAAGTGAAAAATCTAATAATATCATTTAATCAATAAAAATAATAAGATTTTTTTTGAGTGGAATGGATTCTCAAAGTCGTATGGAAACCTTTGCTGGGGCTGCTGCTAATACTGGCCAACAAGTAAGTTAATTACTCTAGGGGCGTAAGTTTTTTTGATGACATTTATGACACAAAGTAACTTTTATTAGCAAAAATATTCGTACGTTATAAATATACAAAATAGAGAAAAAAGATCATGTTACATACAATGACAGTTTTTGAATAAAAATTGACTTATTAGATAAAAAATTGAAAAGAAATTAAAATAATTAAGTGAATGTAGAAAGTCTTCGTACAAGATTATATTTACGAAAAGGACGTGGAGAAAGGAGAATGTGTAAAATTTATAACTCTCCTTGTCTTCCAGACTCTGCTGAAGTTATGTTTGCAATTAATGCTGATGGTATTGGCGATGTTAAAGAATAAATAAATATTATTATTATTTTTTTTTTTTGTATAAATATGAAAGCATTCAACGATTTTGTGAAAATAAATGCTTGAGAGTTCGTATCTATAATGTTTTCAATTTACACACCTAAGTATTTTTGAAAAAGCTTCTGTTTAGAATATAGAAACAGAATTACTAATTTTATTTTTTCATACATTTGTCAACAGTTAATAGAAATTGTTTAGAATATAGAAAAATTATAGATGTTTAGAAGAACGATAAATTATTTATATAGATAAGAATTAAGAATATGAGATAAGATAAGAATTGTAAGAGATATTTTAAAGGAAGACAGTTTGTATTTTTGAAGCATTTTATGTGACCACAAGTGTCGACAATATGAAGTTTGATTTGTTCATTCCGATAGGTTCTTTTAATACCCGTCTGGTCTTAAGTATTCGGAATAAAACAAATCACATTTCACGTTGTAATTAATTTCTTAGTGATAATGATTATTTGAACTAAACTATATTGTTAGTGTAAGATGATATATATATAAGGGAATTTGAAAATAAAAGTTTAGTGGCATTTTAGACAGCAAAAAGCAAACATCTTGTCATTCGAGAAACCTAAAAACCATATATATTTGTAAACTACGGAATTCTAGTTTACATATGCAATACAATTTAACTAGCGTCTTCTAGTTATTATTATAACAAAAAGAGTTAATTAAACCCTAGTGTTTTCTAGTGCTTTTTTTGGTTTTTTTGTGATTTTTTATTAATTCTTAAGGAACTAGTGTTGTCTAGTTCCTCCGTGGCCCCATCCACTATAAACAGCTTCATTTCTAAGACTTTTACGAAAAGTTTTTTTTTAAAATAAAAATAGTAAAATATTGTTTATACTGTCCTTTATTTGTCTGTATATACAAAATTAAAAAATAATCTACCAAAAATTTCTTAAAACTACATAACAAAAATAAAAACAAAACAAACTATAAAAAAAACGGAAAGAAAACGTGAGAATCCGTTTGTGATGAAGCGGTTATCAAATTTAAGAATATAAGAGTCTAATGTTCGCCCAACTAAGAGTAATCATATAAACCCATATGTAGTTGGCGATTTTAACTGCATTTCTCATTTAATTTTAAAGTATAAAATAAATTATTTTTACGAGTAAGCATGACCTCTGTCATAAATATATCATTAATTTGTTATTAACATCAATCAATAACAAAAAAAAGTTCACGAAATAGAATCCAGAACATGGGTGCATGTAAAGGTGGGCACTCCACTTCATAAAATTGATCGTTAATACATTGCAATTTATGCAGCATAAAACTAATGGTGAGCTCAATGCTAAGTTTAAGTCATTAACCAATGATTGTTTCTGGGTGATTGATTTTAGATTGAAGTAAATTTACGCTGGCTACGATATGAACACTGAAAGAACAATAATACTATAGCTTATTAAGCATTTGAAAATAATAAAGAAAAATTTAGTATTAAAAATAAATATGTGGACATATGATGTAGATATAATTAAAACTTGATTTTATACTATTAAGCAGTTTTCTGTTTATGGAGAAATTAGTGTTCAAATATTTGGTAGTAGAATAGATAATAACTTCTTTGCTTATAAGGACTTTCCGGCTTTCTATATGTCCCTTGAAACTTAAATATATTTTCTATGAAATGTTAATTAAAAGTGAACATGTCACGAATTATTTAAACAAGATTTAACCATTAAAATAATATTTTATAGACCAGGATGACTGATCCAATGGATGCACGTGGTATTATTTGGAGTTGTTTACTGTCAGATGACTCCGATGATGATGAAATTTCTTTACTGGTGCAATGCCGTGCAAGAAACCTACAAAACTTAGTTCTGCTGGAGACTTAAAAAACATGGTCTGATGTGAGTAATTATATTAATAGATAATGAGAAGATATTAATAAATATTTTTCATTTTAGGTGCAAAGAAGCACTTTCTGGGAGGAAAACGTGCCCAAATTCAGCGAGGAAGAATTCAAAAATTTCTTCCGAGTGCAAAGAGATACATTTGCATTTATTGTAAAAAATGTACGTTCTTTGGAAAAAAAGAACACTAATTGGCGTGCTTCCATTCCTATCGAAAAGAAAGTTGCTATTGCTCTGTATGCTCTGGGGTCCTCAGCCGAGTATAGAACAATCGCTACAATGTTTGGAGTAGTGAAAAGCACTGTATGTTTTATACTTATAAATTTTTGTAAAGAAGTAATTAAAGCCTTCGAAAATTCATTCGATCAATTTTATCCTGTTACACAAGAAAAAATAGAGGAAAACGTTGAAGGGTTTTTGAAATTAGGATTCCCACAATGCTATGGAGCAATAGATGGATGTCATATTCAAGTCCGATCATCAAAAGCTGACGCAAGAGATTATTTCAGCTATAAAAGAAGTTATTCCACTATATTATTCGCTCCAGTTGACTACCGCTACCGTTTCATGTATGTGAATGTTGGAGCACCAGGAAAATGTAGTAATTCTACAATCTGGGAAAAATCACTTCTAAAAAAAGAACATATAGAAAACTCGCTTTTTAGAACAAACGCCAAAGATTTTGGTGGTGTGAATGTCCCTGTCCTGCTGATTGGTGATTCAGCTTTCAAGCTGTCACCGTACGTTTTGAAACCCTATAGCTTTAGAGTAGTGCAATCTCAAGCTAAACGTACTTTCAACAAACGGCTCTCTTCAGCAAGGAGGGTGGTCGAGAATGCTTTTGGGCATTTAAAAGCTCGATTTCGGCGTCTTGGCAAAGGTCTGGACAACAACATTAAAAATGCAAACATCATCATTAAAACGTGCTGCATTTTGCATAATCTGGTGAATGACCACAATGATCGTTTCAATGAAATGTGGCTGCAACAAACAAAAGCCATTGAGAGTTTCTTAATAAAATTCACATAATATTTGAGTTTTTTTTTGGTAAAAATTTGAGTACTTCTCTATCATGTTTGTAAATAAGACATTTGTTTATATACTTTCCAACTTTATTTTGTGCAAATCCTTTTAAAAAACTGTTTTAGCATAAAAATGAAAAATTTCTAATGAGATTTTTATATGATTTTACTTTAAAGTCTAATTTAGAAGAAAATCTTGTAATTTAAGATCATTTTAATCATAAAAAATATAAAAAATTTTAAAATTGGTATCACTAGTATAGTTTATGAAGTAGTTTTAACTTGAAAGCATGTTTTAAACAAAGACTGTATAATAATTCATGTTAAAATTTATCTTGATAATACATATCCAGTTGACTAGTTTTAAACAGAGAGATTATGTCATACGAGAATTAATCCATACTGAAAGTAATTATTTGGATGTATTAAATGGTCTTAAATACGAATTTATGCAACCAATGGAAAAACATATACCGAAAGAGGAAATTGGGTATATTTTTCCAAAAATTAGGTTAATATAAATAGTCCATTATTAATACGAGAAAAATATATATATTTATTTATAATTGTAGGAACTAGTTGATATCCACTGTAGATTTTTCGAAAGGCTGCGAGAGGCTGTATCAATTAATTCAAAACTAAAATTAAGCCAAGTATTTTTAGATTTTAGGGAACCATTTCTAATTTATGGTGAATACGGTTCAAATTTAATAAATGCAATAGAAAGATTGGATGAAATCTGTCGAAGAACACCTGCAATAGAAACTCTTGTCCAAGTAAATATTGTTTATGTAGCCGTTTTAAAAAAAAATAAATAAAACTAGCATTTAATATTTCTAGTTTCGATAGATTATTTAATATCAAATTTATTTATTTTAATTAATTATGTTTTTAGCAATGTGAAAAAGAATACAGCTTTGGTGAATTTAAATTGCGAGATATTCTTTCAGTACCAATGCAAGGAATTCTTAAATATCATTTACTACTTGATAAATTAGTAGAAGAAACTTCACCAGTAAATAAAATAATTAATTTAGTATATTATAAACTTAAAATTTAAATATCATAGAATCATGAAGATTTTCACGGATTAGAGGGAGCAAAAGAAGCTATGGTAGATGTTGCCCAATATATAAATGAAGTAAAAAGAGATTTCGATCATTTGGTTATAATTAAAAAAATCAAAGTAATTTTTAAGAAATTAATTAAAAAAAAAATTAAAAATCATTGTTAAACATTTTAATTTAAGAATAGTATAACAGATTTACAATTACCAAATGGTAATGACTTAGAACAATATGGTCATTTATTACTTGATGGTGAATTACATATTAAAGCGCAAATTACATCATCTGTAATTCGATTACCTTTTCCGTTGGACTGAATTCCAACGGAAATCTAATCTTTCTGTTTGTGAAGTGTTTCTGATGCAGACAAAATTCTTAAGAATTTTCTCATCAGAAGTGCTTCATAAACAGAATAACTTTCTCATACAATCTATGGAACTAAGGAGTGTTTAATTACATAGATTGCAATGCAAATTAAAATAAAAGTTTAAGTCAGTCTTAAGACCGCACTTAAGCCCTAAGGTTTAAAGAAATTTATCATTTTTAATAATTGTGTTATTTATAAGTTTTTTCATTTAAAATAAAGTTATTAATAAAAAAGATATTTTAAATAGTTAATTGTGTTTTTTTGTGCTTAATATTGAGACCTAAAACACAAAACTTCATAGGCTGTGGAATTTACTTTATATATATTTGTGCGATTTTTCCCATTTGTAACGATTTGATTGCATGTTTATAAGTCACTTAAAATTGCTTTGATAAGGATGTTAAGATATAAAAATACTAGGATATAAGGATAAAAATATATATGTATAATATAAGGAAAAAACTATATATGTATAAACAAAAATTAATAATAATAATAAATAAAATTATACCATAGAAATATTAGATAAATTGATACATGTACTTAGAAATTGGTATAGGAGCCAAAAAATCAAAATATATATATATATTTTTATCGTAGCTTCTATAACTTAGGTTTAAGTCCAAAGTAAACTAACCAAACTAAGAAAACTAGGCAAACTAAGAAAAATATATGGGAATGAGAATAAATGCATACCTTTAGGCAAAAATAAGCCAGTGCATTTACCTTTAGAATTAAAAGAGTCCAGAAGCAAAGTTCATACACCTAATATGAAATTGTATACAACGGAAAGTCTGGGCGGAAATCAGAAAAAATATTCTCATGAGGAAATTTTTGCAGTTTTGACAAAAATATTAATTCACACGGAAATTAATTAAATCCAAGAAAAATAGAGGGGGAGCTTTTAGCCAATTTTTTTTTGGATATAAAAGAAAGCATTTGCGACAAAAAAGGGGGTCGTGCTATTTATCGTTTGAAGTGAAATTGCTCTGCGAGACCGGCCGAATTCGGCCAAGACTTCGTGAGAGCGATATAAACAAAACTTAGAAAATTTCTTTTGAGAAAAACATAGTAATTAGTGCAAATAAAATAAAACTTAGAAGAATTTTTGAAAAACATAATAATTAGTGAAAATAAAATAAAACTTAGAAGAATTTTTGAAAAACATATTAACATATTATGAAAGAGACCTTGAACTGGAAAACTAAATACTCACCAACTACATTGACATACTCGTAGCACTTATATCGGAAACGCATTTTACAAGCAAAAACCACATTAAAATGAAAGGGTTTCAAGTATACTGGACTAATCACCCTAGCGGAAGAGCGAGAGGTGGCACAGCTGTTTTAGTTAAGAACAACATTAAACACTATCAGCAAACAGACATTAAAGAAAACCATATTCAAGCCACGATCATAGCTATCGAAAACAATAATGTGAAAATAAACGTGGCGGCGGCATACTGTCCATCAAAACATAAACCTACCAAGCAACAATTCGAAGAAATAATAAATAAACTAGGTCCAAAATGTATAATGGGAGGTGATTATAATATAAAACACACAGCTTGGGCTCAAGGCTTATAACTCCAGGAAAAGTAAACGAATTACTAAGAGATTATAAGAGAAAATAATTGTGAGTTCCACTCTTCTCGCAATCCTACATACTGGCCTTCTGATGTCAGCAAGTTACCAGACCTTTTAGACTTCTATATAACCAAAGGGATTTCACCTTGTTACATAGAAGTGAAAGACGTCTACGATCTCTCATCAGACCATACTCCTGTCTCCCTAACACTGGGAGTAAAAATAAACATAAATAAGCGGAAAACAAATCTAACTAACAATCGCACAAAGTGGAACGAATTTAGAAATTACCTCGAAGACAAATTAATCGATAATGTAAAACTGAAAAATAGAGTAGACCTAGAGAACCAATCAAAGATTTTCATTGAACAAATCAGAGCAGCTGCTACAGTAGCCACTCCAGAGTTAAAAGAAATAGGATCTCCATCTGGTTTATCCTACACTCAAGAAATTAAAAAAGGCATACAAGAAAGAAGAAGAGCAAGAAGAAAATGGCATAACACAAGAAACCCTCTGACAAAAACATCTTTAACCATGCGAGTAATGAAGTTAGGAAAATGATCCAATCATATAAAACTAAATGCTTCAACAAATATTTAAAAGAACTAAGACCAGAAAAGAACTCTGACTATTCCCTATGGAAGGCAACGAGAAACATCCAACGTCCATATACCAGAGTACCTCCTTTGAGAGACGAACGACTAATATGGGCACGTAAAACCGATGACAAGGCGGAACTATTTGCTAAATATTTATCAACTGTCTTCGAACCGCTCAACATAAAATCTAAAGTTAATGTAGATCCATGCTACCAAAAGGAAAAAAATATGAAAAAGTTCACAGTGAAAGAAGTAGCGAAGGAAATAGACAACCCAGTAAAAGAAAAGCACCAGGGGTGGACCAACTAACTCCAATCATCTTTAAAGAGCTGCCACCTAAAGCAATTTACATGCTTACTTATATATACAACGCCTGCTTAAGGATAAGGTATATTCCGGAAAACTTCAAAATAGTACAAGTCATTATGCTCATTAAACCCGACAAACCTGAAGAGGAGGTGACTTCTTACAGGCCCATTTCAATATTACCTATAATTGCAAAATTATTCGAGAAACTTCTAATTAAACGCTTAAAACCTCTTGTAAGCATACCGTATCACCAGTTTGGTTTCAGGAGTAAACACTCTACTATTGATCAAGTCCATAGAATCGTAGACAAGATAGAACAAGCTTTTGAAGATAAAAAATACTGCTCAGCGGTATTCCTCGACGTGTCTCAGGCGTTCGATAGAGTCTGGCACGAGGGGCTAAAATATAAAATGAGTGTAGTCTTACCTTCCAATTACTGCAAGTTACTCGAATCATACTTAAATGATAGGAAATGTCGTAACAACATGGCGGAATTTCAAACTATGGCAAAACTCTAGAGCGATAGAGCGAATTATGAGGCGAATTTAATTGTCAGATGTCATAGTTTTGGTGAAATCAGTGTGGTGAAATCAGTTCATAAAAACACGAAAAAAGGACATACGGGACAAGCTTTGAATTTTTTGACTATTTTTCCCGTAATCAGGAGATCAATTAGCATAGGATAGCATCCTTATCTCCTTGCGCACTACTTATAAGAATCGTGCCAATTAAAACTTAGAAGAATTTTTGAAAAACATAATACTTGGTGGATTAAGAATAAAACTTAAAATAATTTTTGAAAAAAAAACATAATACTCAGTATTTTCAAAATAAAACTTAGAATATTTTTGTTTGGAAAATCTAATAAACCTAGTGAATACCTTAACATTGTCATTGTTAAACCCAAATAAAAATAACTGGCGAGTTAAACAACTCAGAATTGTTTTTTTTCTTTAAAAAAAAAAGGGAATCTTTACAAGACTAATTAGTGGATTAAAGTAACCCTAACGAGAGATTACAAGGACTTCTTCTGCAGCAGTTAACCACAGTGAGGGTAAGTATTACCTGATCCAATGAGACCCGCTGTTGGTTAAGCCGAATTAAGCATATCAAAATTAAATGACTAACGTTTACCTTTCCACAGAACGATGACCCTTTTTCAGCACACTTTGACTAACTTCAGCACGTGAACACAGTGCCATTAACCCACCGCCTAAACAGGTACGTCTGGCAAACCTTCGGGGTTTCCCCCTTGATTTCCTCCATAACCACAATAACCACGCACAAAATGTCTTGTCCACAGGTAACGCGATGCCGTCCGAGGAGTTGAAACGAGAGTTAGCTGCCAATCCAACCGTTAGACCCCGGCCTATTTCCCTGGAGGAATACAGGTGCCGACAAATTCGCCAACAGGAAGAGGAGAGCATTCGGCGACTCCAGTGACACCCCCTTGTCTACGCCCACAGGAAACTCCACTACCGGCACAGTCGACTAACGGGCAGGGCAAAAAGAACAAACGGCGAGGTGGAGTACGAGAGCGAATGCGCACCGAGATAGCTCGTCTGCATAAGAAAATTGTGGAAACACGGGACATCCGCATTAAAAGGAAGTTAATCAGACAATTGGAGGAGCTAAAGTGGTTCCAGAGAAAAGCAAACCCGCCTCGACCTATGCGTGATCAGTTTCAACAAATATGTTAACCATTTTAGATAGTTTTAAGCGTGGTGTCACCTCATTTGATCAATAAACATTTCATAAACCTTAAGAGAAAAGTTCAAGTTATTTCCTTCTCCCCCCCCCCCCCCCCCCCCGTTCAATGGAAGGTACAGGTAATAGGAATTTCTGCTACATAACAAGGACTTTAGCTCTATTTTTGGGTTTCCACTTTACAAATTTTCAATCCAATTTTAGCTTTAAATTCTGACTTCTGGTTTCAACAATTGAAGTTAAGTTTTTCTACTTTCTTTTCAACTTCATTTAAAATATTTCTTTATAAAGTGTAAATTTATCCTTTTAAAAAAAAGGAGAATAGCGTAAGAAAGGATAAATATGAGGTTTTGTTGGAAAGAATAAGAATTTGGCAAATAAATGTCACTAGGAAAATGACAGAAATGTGGCCTTCAAAGAAATTAATACAATTACATGAAATCGTAGAACTGGTGTTGTCTCCTTAATTTTTTCATTGGAAAGTGCAAAAATTGTACAAGTTCGTTCTATAGATACAATTTAAGGAAAAAAGGAATGTATAAAACAAAATTTCCTGTTGAGAATGAAAAACTGTATTAAACAAAAACAAGGGTTAATATCCTTTATAAAAATCTTTCATTCCAACCAAAAAATTAGGTAAAGTACAGTTAGTTTTTAAAAATAAGATAAAATTAAGCCATTCATTAATTTAGACAATAGTTTCTCAAACTTTTATAATTTGGCTAACACCCACCCCAAAGAAAAATAATTCATTACACGTCTTCATTTCGATTATCAAAAAAAAAGAAAAGGAAAACAAAGTAATTCCTCCTCAAATATTAAGTTTTTCTTCTTTATTGTTTTAAACCGGGTTTCTAGCTACTTGCCTAAATTATGGACAAAATTAAATTTCTTTAGAATTTTTATTTAAATGATTTGCTTGGAGAGAAAGGAAACAGCAGTTTACCTTTTAATCATAAAATTATTTCAATACTTTTACTGATTATGTCTAATTTTATAGAATGTGTAACCTTGATTTATCTATTATTCATATTGCTTGATTTATTATTGTCTTCTTACAACCTGGTTTCGCTAACATCTTTAAGCTTAGATTTGATGCTCTCCATTAATCAACAAAAAATTTCTTTTTTATATTTCTATTAAGAGATATACACCATACTCAATGAGTTGCTTGAGCCCGGTAAGATCCTTACAGGTACTGTATATTGTAAGGAAGTTGAAGGGATGAAATAAAAGCTTATCAAAAATCGATTTGTTTTGGTTAATAACAAAAAAATATCCTTTAACACATCAAAGTAAAGATTCATGCTGCAAAAATAACACAAGAATTGATGAGAAAGCTTGGATATGAACTTTTTAAATGATTTCAAAGAGTTTTTTTGTAATATGGTATTATAGCTTAGTTTTTAAAAAAATGAAAAAATCGCAGCAACAATTAGTGCCTGCAAGACTTTATATTAAACAAAACCAGTAAAATGGTAACATTTTTCGAAAAAGTATTTTATTTCTATTCAAAAGCATACGTTATAATCCTTTATATCGAAAAAGACTAATGGCATCTGGTTTTATAAAAAGCTAAAGGATAATAGAAGTGCCAAAAATGGTTTTCTACTTGATTTACTAAGGAACTGTTTGAAAAGTATATTGAAGATATCCACCAAGTGTAATGAAAGGGAAATAGAAAATATATTTTCCTGGTTAATAGATTCATGAAATTGAGGTAAAAACCTCAAAAAATTGAGGTAAAATGAATATATTTTTTCAATTCTCTTTCTTTTTTTTTCTCTAAAGAATTTAAATGTATTTTTATAATTGTTTAATTATTTTAACAATTTTAATATAATTTTTACTTTTGCCATCTATTTTGTTTATTAAAACTTTTAGATATATAATTTGTTGTTTTTGTTGTTGTGTCAAACAAATATTCCTCATGTAAACATATAAACCTTTCAAATTAAGCAATTCAATTTGAAATGTTAAATTAAAAAATAAAATGTATTACCGTTATGCAAGTAGAGATGTAATTTATATAAGTTTAGAACCATGAATATAAAGTATTTTATTTGATTGTTTTTGGGTTTGGCATAGAAAGAATAAATTATAAGAAATATTTTTATGTTTGGGATTTTTTAAACACAATGACTTCAACTTAACAAGATTATACATAGATAATGCTGAAAGAATTTCAGTAGTTAAAGTAATGTAATATAATATAAAAGAATTGTTTATACTACAAAATTTTTCCAAAATTAAATTAGTATTACAAGATATAATTTAAAGCAATAAAGGTAGTTTTTAAAATTGTTACAGTAAAATTTTTTGAAAAAGCAAACACTGCTTGGCACCACTGAATCGGTTAAATAAAAATAAAAACATTCTTCCGGAAAAACGAAAGGTTGAACCTATTCAATAAGCTACACTAAAAACTGTTAAAGAAAATACAATTTTTTAGAGATTTTAGAATTCTAATAGCACTTCTTGACCTTGTTCTAATATTCCTTAATTTCAAGAACATATTCTAAAACATGAGTTTATCCTTCATCCTTTATCATGAAATTTTTAATAAAAATATAAATAAATTTGTTAGGATAATAATGACAAAAAAAAAGTTATTCAAAAACCAAATGGATCTGAAATATTTTTCAATCAGTGAAAAATGATTCTCTTGAGGAAATTTTTATCGGCAATTACTTCGCAATAGCGAGTAATATTGGAAATCCTATTTTATGTAACCTTTTGAGCTTTTATTATAATTTAAAAACAAACACAAATATGCCATAAAAAAGGATTAAAAGTAAAAAATTTAAGATCACAATGATACCTAGGTAGCTCGATATGTTTTAAAAAGTGTCAACTCTATTATTACGTGGACTAATTCTATCTATTTTTAATTAAGTTGACTCTCGTAGTATGCAATATAAGTATGGATTGAACGTTTTGACTATAAAGAACTTGATCTGTTAAATTTTGGACTAGGAATAATTTTTTAAAGTTTAAAATGTTATTTCAACGCATGACATGTTACATTAGAAAATTGTATTGTTTTCTTTGGCACAGGAAAGGATGCAGTTAAAAATTTGACTTTTTGTACCAGTTATAAGTATTAATTTGTATTGCAAGGTATGATTTTTGTTTATTACATCAACATCTACGTCACTGTTACAGTATGTTCAATCATTGAATGTTCTTTTCATTGTATTTTCATAAAACATAAATTTCCCTTACGTCTATATCCCATAGCACTCATTGTAACTACAACTTTTCCATATGGATATTAATTATCTTCTGATTAAGCTCTTTATTTTTATGCCTCTTTTTTTATTTTCTATCACACACAAAAATGTTAAATTTACTTTGGTCAACGAAAATTACTAAAAATCTATATTCTTGATCTTATAGCAAATTGATTCCGAAAATTGGAAATTTTGTCGGCAAAATATTTTTAAACATGATTTTTATTTATATTTCCCAGTAGGGAAAATACCTGCGAACTTATAATGGAAAATTTCATAATTGAAACATTTGTCATTTTCGTGCAGAATTAGACTTACACAAACATGACGTCCATATAATATTGACCAGCTCTTTGGCTTTTGATGGTTTGATCATTGATTTGAAAAAAAAGGAACAATTATTCTTTTAAAAGTGTTTTAATTGTTAAAAATTAAATTTTTTCCTCCTCAAATAATTTTAAGATAATTTTATTTCTATTTAATAATATCATCCATAAAATTGATTTAGAAAATTTACTGTGTCTAATAAATGACTTCAACTTAATTTTAAGTTTCAATATTGTTCCTATTACTTAAAGGGCACTATTCACTTGTTCTTGCTTTCAAGAACACGATCTGCTTTTCTGTATACGTACACGCTGTATTTTTACACGTTAGTTATAATAGTGTTAACGTTAGTTATTTTAGTGTTAACGTTACCCTGCAAACATTTTTACGAAAGACGATACGAGATGAACAAAACCGCGAACTGTTAGAAAAGTAGAAAACATGCCAAAGAGTGAGAAGAACCTAGCGGTGAATTTCCCCTGCATTCAAATATATGAAGTTTTCATCACATGCCAAAGAGTGAGAAGAACCCAGCGGTGAATTTCCCCTGCATTCAAATATATGAAGTTTTCATCACAAGTCCTGAAGACTTAGAAAATTTCTGTTCAACTCTCAAAATTCATGCAACAAGATCTCTGCCTTGACATTGTTAGTGTAGTGTTTTGTTTGCCTTGTCGCGAGTGGTTGTTTTAGATTTAAACACGTAATTACTTTTCTTAAATTTAGTGTATTTTGTTTTAATGTTTAGAAAATTGCATATACATATATATGTCCATATGAATCACGAACTCTTAACCTCATAATTTTCATAGCAACGTGTAATAAATGATACGGAGTAACTCGATGCCGATCAGATCGACGTAATTCACTAGTGGTTTATTGTGAATGGTGTCGCATATATTCCCTCTATGAATATTCGGAAAAGACCCAAATAAATTGATGGGAAGGAAAGTTCTTCAGCATGTTAATCAAAAATTATACTTTTTGGAAGATTATACTGTCCAAGTGCAATCCATAAATACTCATCATCACTCCACATAAGACTCTGTTGTTGTGCTGTAAGACTGTCTTCAAGCGGTATATTTTCACTTATATCTTCCCGATCAATTTCATTACAGCTTTGATCTTCATTAAAAAATCGTTCATTAATTTTAACAGCGTAAAATATATAAAGTGGGGCTTGAAGTAAGTACTAGAACCATACACAAATAATTATTCACAAACCCCACTAAGTAGCTTAATTTGTGAATTGTTTTTTTTTTATATGAACGTTAATACAAGGATCATCATCAATATTACGAAGCAAATGCTTCACCATATTTTCCACATCAACTGGTATATTAATAATTTGACCATAAATTCCATATAGAGCCAGCCAGCCCATAAACATATCGCAACCCTCTAATTTGATTTGCATAAACATATATATATATATGTCCATATGAATATATATATATATATGTATATCCATGGTATCGCTTTTTCGTTACATCGAAATCGAAATTGCAACGATACTAAAACAGTTTTCACTTCAAAAATTAAACAGTATTTTAAAAAATTTTTTTGAATAAACAAATATTATGTATACTGATAACTTAGCAATCATATTTTCAACTTTCGCCCTAGCTATGGAGATTTTCCCGCTCATCGGCTGCGAAGAAGAAAACAAACTTGTATTCCTAGCAAGAAAAAATCATTTGCGGAAAAAAATCCAGATTTAGATCTTGATGACATACAACGCAATCCAAATATTCCTGATGACATTAAAGCTAGATTAAACGAATTATTAAAAGTAAAGGAAAAACGAAAAAGTCGTAAAATTGTAACAATAAAACCTAAATGTAAAAAAAGATCAAATAACAGTGGTGAAAACAGTGTTGGCAATACTCATAAAAAAGACCTTAAAGAAGAATTGAAAATATTCCGAGAAAAAATAATGTTAAAAAAATTAACAACAAATTTAAATAAAAACATTAACAGTGGGGCTCTTCCGGAAGCACCTAAAAAAAATCTTGAAGAAGAATTGAAAATATTCCGAGAAAGAATAATATTAAAAAAATCAACAAAAAATTTAAATAAAAACATTAACAGTGGCGCTCTTCCGGAAGCACCTAAAAAAAATCTTGAAGAAGGATTGAAAATATTCCGAGAAGGAATAATATTAAAAAAATCAACAGAAAATTTAAATAAAAACATTAACAGTGTCCCCCCCCCCCAGGAAGCACCTAAAAAAAATCTTGAAGAAGAATTGAAAATATTCCGAGAAAGAATAATATTAAAAAAATCAACAAAAAATTTAAATAAAAACATTAACAGTGGCGCTCTTCCGGAAGCACCTAAAAAAAATCTTGAAGAAGGATTGAAAATATTCCGAGAAAGAATAATATTAAAAAAATCAACAAAAAATTTAAATAAAAACATTAACAGTGGCGCTCTTCCGGAAGCACCTAAAAAAAATCTTGAAGAAGGATTGAAAATATTCCGAGAGAGAATAATATTAAAAAAATCAACAAAAAATTTAAATAAAAACATTAACAGTGCCCCCCCCCCCCCAGGAAGCACCTAAAAAAAATCTTGAAGAAGAGTTGAAAGAATTTCACAAAAGAATAATGTTAAAAAAATTAACAAAAAAAGAGGACTGATAAAATTTCACTACTAACTAAATAACCTTATTATTATAACTTTAATACATTTAAACTCTCTTTTATGTAGCTGTTACGAAATGTGCTGTATAGGGCAGTACTGCAGTATACGGACTTGCTACTAACTTAAGGGGAATAGAGATGTCAAACAACCAACTCGTGATTAACCTATTAAAATCTTGACTGTGTAAAAATCTTTGTTAAAATCATATTAAAATTGTTACAACGTTTGCATAAAGATTAAACAACATTTGAATAATCCAATATCGAAATAAATCAATAGTGTTAATTTGTGGTGTAATATTCTTGTCAAATCACTATAAAAAAATCACATTCTTTAAGTTAAAATTCTAATAAATATTATAAAAATCAACAATAAATATCTTTAAATTTAAAACATAAAAAACCTTAAATCGGTAACAAAATGGTCCTTCGAGCCGGATCTTTGTGATATGTTCTGATATTTCGCGATATTTGTGACATATTAACTTCAAACCACGCAACGAATAAGACAGTAACATAACCACAAAGTGATGGAAACAATAAAAGTGAAACGTGGACATGTGAAACGAGCAGTGACAAGAATCTTAACCTTCTGTGACGACATTTCCCCGGAGGTTAGTATTGAAGCACTTCGTGTAAGGCTAGACAGGCTGGATGCAGCGTGGGCGGAATTTTGTGACTTGCAAAATCAACTATGTGAGCATCATACTGATCCACTTTTTACTGATCAAGATACTGAGTATGAGCAGTTTGAACAAAAATATTTTCGGGCCAAAGAGCTTTTATTACAGGCGTTAAAAAATAACCCAAGTACTGAATCAGATGCTATACATCGCATGGCTGACCAACAAAACTCATTTTTTGAACGATTTTCGAGCACCATTACATCAGCATCACCCAGTCGAACCATGGACATCGCCCTACCGAAGCTGGAAATTCCATATTTTCAGGGTAACTATAGTGAATGGATTTCTTTTAGGGACTTATTCAATGCAACAGTTCATAATAATCTAAAACTGAGTGATAGCCAAAAATTACAATATTTAAAGGGCCTTCTTAGAGGTGAAGCGGCTGCGCTTCTGCGTCACCTATCCATTACTGATGCAAACTATCAGCAAGCCTGGGAATGTTTAAAATCACGATATGAAAATACAGGACTAATTGTGAATTCGTTCATTAAATCATTTTTATCATTGCCATCTATCTCATCACCATCTTTTGCAGGTTTAAGAAAACTTACAGATGGCACAGACGAAGTACTTCGTGGTCTCAAGGCGCTGGGAAACTCAGCTGAAGCACGCGATCCTTGGATTATTTACTTATTGTTAAATAAAATAGATGTTACAACACGGCAAAGCTGGTTTGAACATACCACATCAAGGGAATGTACAACGATTAATGATCTAATTACCTTCTTAAATACACGTTGTCGCGCACTAGAAGAGTGCCAACCTGCATCTCGTAATCAACCAGTCATAAATAAATATCATGAAACACGTTTTAATGTAAAGAGTCACACTTCATCATTTGAACAATGTCCAAAATGCCATCAGCAGCATGTGCTGTTTCGATGTATCCAATTTCAAAAACTAAATATAGACGATAGACGCCTATTTGTTAATAAGAACAACCTTTGCTACAATTGCCTGCGAATTGGCCATAATTCAGCCCATTGCAAGTCCAAAAATGTTTGTAATCATTGCCAACAACGACATCATACTTTAGTTCATCGACATGACCCATCGAACTCCGCATACAGCAGTACAAAGATTCAATCTCAAAACAAAGAGATACGTCACGGAGATGATAGCAAACTATCATCAAATTCGACTAACCATATTCACTCAACTCAAGCATCATTAGATCACAAAATTACATCATCGAGAAGTGAGAATTACATTGCTGCATTACTACCTACTGCATTGGTTCATGTTTTTAACTATCAAGATCATCCTTATCCATGTCGGATATTGCTGGACTCTGGATCTCAGGCGTCATTTATCACTGAATCATTTGTCCAAAGGCTAGGCCTTAGAAGAAATCATGCAAAATTATCTGTCAGTGGTTTATCGTCTTCAACTGCCGGAATCACACGAGGAGTTGTAACAATCAAAATGCAATCTCGACTTAATAATACAACAATTGATGTAAATGCTTTTATTTTAACGAAACTCACTTCTCATCTTCCTACTACTGCATTTCAAGGGTTCCCACAATTAAACACATTGAAATTGGCTGACCCAACTTATAACGAACCTAATCCAATCGACATAATTCTAGGAGTAGATCATGTGTTTCAAATCTTAGACAAAAATCAGTTTATGATCAAAAATAACCTTTTCGCTCAACTCACTCAATTCGGATGGGTTGTGGCAGGGAAACTTCCAGTGGAATCAAGCAATGTCCTCGCAACACATGCAAACGTTAAGTCATTCCAGACAGAGATTGATATTGATGCGTCTTTAAAACTATTTTGGGAAATCGAAGAATCTAGTTTACCAAGTAAAATGTTAACCAGTGATGAAGAAGAGGCTGAACGAATTTTCACATCAACCACCACAAGAGCAAATGATGGAAGATATATTGTCGAGCTTCCATTTAAGAGTCCACAAGTGCATTTAGGAATTAGTCACGCAGCAGCAGCCTCACGCCTGCGTGCCATGGAACGACGTTTCTCACATAACCCTGAGTTAAAATCATTATATCACCAATTTATGGATGAATATGCGAAGCTTAATCACATGACAGAAATAACTGCTAACGAGATTCAAACTAATCATTGCTACTATTTGCCACACCATGCAGTTGTCAAGGTAGATAGCACGACCACCAAGCTCAGAGTCGTTTTTGATGGGTCTGCAAAAACATCAAATAGTTTCTCGTTAAACGATGCCTTGTTAATTGGGCCTGCTATTCAGAAAGACTTAGTATCAGTTTGTATTCGATTCAGGATGCATAGATATACCTTTACAGCTGATATAGAGAAAATGTATCGGCAGATTTGGGTGGCTGATCGTCACCATGATTTCCAACGCATCTTATGGCGCAGCTCTCCAGAATTACCAATGAGGTATTACCGATTACGAACTGTCACCTACGGGACAGCGTCAGCACCATTCCTGGCCATAAGGGTCTTAAACCAGTTAGCGAAAGACAATGTGAATACGTATCCACTAGCTGCCAAAGTCTTGTTAAGTAATTGTTACGTTGATGACATTCTGACGGGGTCAGAATCCATTGAATGTTTAACTCAAATAAAAAATGAATTAATTTCATTACTGAGCTCTGCTGGTTTCAAGCTGAAGAAGTGGAGTAGTAATTGTAAAGAAATACTACAATCGATACCACCAGAGGAGTGTGATTTTACTGCCAAAGACTTGACTGAAAACATGAAATCGATAAAAACATTGGGGCTTAAATGGTTCCCGTCATCAGACACCCTTTCGTACTCAACTTCACCTATGGTAGAAGCTTTAGTCACCAAGCGAATGTTCTTGTCATGCGCATCTCGAATGTTTGATCCATTGGGTTTGTTAACACCAGTCACTATTTCAATTAAAACTTTGTTCCAATCATTATGGCTCATGAAGGTAGATTGGGATGACCCAATACCCAATTCGATTGCAAGCCAATGGCTTACCATCCAAAACGAACTCATTAAATTGCAAGAGTTGCAGATACCACGATGGATAGGTTACTCAAGATCATCAATGGAGCTGCATGGATTTTCCGACGCATCAGAGTCGGCATATGCTGCAGTTATTTACAGTCGATTTAAATCGACAAGCGGATTACATTGTACTCAGCTAGTCATCGCCAAGAGCAAGGTAGCACCTCTCAAACAGATTTCAATCGCCCGCTTAGAGCTTTGTGGATGTTTGTTACTCAGTAGGTTATTCAAAAGGATATTAAACATAATGGACGACATTGATTGTCCAGTAACTGCTTGGACCGATTCTACTATCGTTCTGCATTGGCTTTCATCTCAACCTAGACGATGGACTACATTTATTGCCAACCGCACTTCAGAAATATTAAGTACTCTACCTACGCGCTGTTGGAAGTATGTGCCATCACAACAGAATCCAGCTGACTGCGCTTCACGTGGTATCTCTCCTACTGCACTTTTAAATCACTCATTATGGTGGCATGGTCCATCATGGCTACAACAATCATCACCAGTTATCAAGGAACAGTGGACGACTCCATCTCCAAATTCAGAGTTACTCACAACTGAAGAAAAACAGTCACGAATGCACGCGCTAACCACAAAACTGGATACTTCTATGATATCGGTACTGTGCCTCAAATACTCAAAATGGTATAAGCTTATAAGGATCATCGCTTATTGCTTACGATTTATTCACAATGCAACCAACCTAAACAGACAGAATGGCTGAAAACCGATGAATTGCAGAAGGCAAAACTCATTATTCTGAAACATACTCAGCACGCTGCTTTTAGTAATGAAATACATCACCTTCGAAATAAAACTACATTGTCATCGCATGACCAACTCAAACGATTATTTCCGTTTATTGATAATATTGGGCTGCTAAGAGTTGGAGGACGACTTAAACACTCAGAATTGCCGTACGATACCAAACACCCCATTATTTTGCCAAGAAACACTCACATTACAAGGTTGATTGTAAGTCACTACCACATTAAATTTTGTCATGCGGGTGCAAACGAACTATTTACATTGCTTCGTGAAGAATTTTGGATCATAGGATGCCGAAACATTATTCGCAAATTAATATATAGCTGTCAAAGGTGTTTCCGTTACCGACGAGAGAGCACCTCTCAGTTGATGGGACAATTACCCCAAGTAAGAGTCCGTCGTCAAAAACCGTTTTCATATACTGGATGCGATTACGCTGGACCTATAAGAATTCGATGTTTCCGTGGACGAAATCCTCGATTCACAAAGGGTTACATATGTATATTTGTGTGCATGTCCACCAAGGCCATACACCTGGAGCTAGCCAGTGAGTTGACTACTGAAAGTTTTTTGGCATGTTTACGGCGCTTCATTGCTAGACGTGGAAGATGTAGTCACATCTTTTCAGACAACGCTACAAATTTTAAAGGGGCTTCCCGTACATTGTCAGAAATGCACCAACTACTTTTATCAAAAATGCATAATTGTGCAATACAGAATGAACTTTCGCAAGAAGGAGTGCAATGGTCATTTAACCCTCCAAACTCTCCACACTTTGGTGGTCTCTGGGAGGCAGGAGTTAAATCTGTTAAAACCCATTTGAAACGTGTGATTGGAGATCACGCATTAACCTTTGAAGAATTCTACACGGTTTTAACGCAAATAGAGGCTGTACTAAATTCAAGACCATTGTTTGGAATGCCTGGCGCAGACTTTGAAGCACTCACTCCATTTCATTTATTAGTAGGACATTCATACAGAGCCCTCCCAGAGCCACTAATTCCAGCAACGCCAAGTCATTTGTTATCCAATTGGAAATTGCTCGAAAGTATGGTACAAGGATTTTGGAAAAGATGGCATGCGGAATACTTGACATCATTACAGCAAAGACCAAAATGGCAGACTGTTCAAACTAATCTACAAGTCGGTGACATAGTGCTTATAAAGGAAAAGAATTTACCGGCTGCCAAATGGCCACTTGCTAAAATTATGATGACACACCCTGGACAAGACGGACACACCCGTGTGGTCACTTTAAAAACTTCGTCTGGCACATTCACCAGACCTATTGTTAAGTTAATCCGACTCCCTATGCCCGAGACTGAGCACCACTCGAGCGGGCCCCAGGATGTTACGAAATGTGCTGTATAGGGCAGTACTGCAGTATACAGACTTGCTACTAACTTAAGTGGAATAGAGATGTCAAACAACCAACTCGTGATTAACCTATTAAAATCTTAACTGTGTAAAAATCTTTGTTAAAATCATATTAAAATTGTTACAACGTTTGTATAAAGATTAAACAACATTTGAATAATCCAATATCGAAATAAATCAATAGTGTTAATTTGTGGTGTAATATCCTTGTCAAATCACTATAAAAAAATCACATTCTTTAAGTTAAAATTCTAATAAATATTATAAAAATCAACAATAAATATCTTTAAATTTAAAACATAAAAAACCTTAAATCGGTAACAGTAGCAATGCATAACAATGACATAGCACTTTTTCAAGTAATTTTTTTGATATAAATTATTGTTGATATTATTTCAAAAAGATAAAATTATAGCTTACTAGTAGAGTTGCTTTTCATGAAACTCTAACAATTCAACCACATGACTCATGGGCTGATTTAGATAATAGTTTTTATTCACGTGTGACATCTTATCGATCTAAAGGTATAAAAATAACAGTCGCTATCGGTGGATGGAATGATTCAGCTGGGGACAAGTATTCACGTTTAGTAAGAAATCCTTCAGCAAGATCAAGATTCGTTAAACCTGTTGTTGAATTTATTGAAAAAAATAATTTTGATGGACTTGACCTGGATTGGGAGTATCCTGTGTGTTGGCAAGTTGACTGCAAAAAGGGATATGAAGATGAAAAACAAGGTTTTACAGAACTAGTTCGAGAGCTTTCAGAAGCTTTTAAGCCACGAGGATGGCTTTTATTTTCTACTGTTTCACCTAATAAGAAAGTTATTGATGTTGGATCTGATGTCCCGGCTTTATCATATTACTTCGACTGGATAGCCGTTATGACATATGATTATCATGGACAATGGGATAAGCGTACAGGCCATGTGGCTCCAATGTATCATCATCCAGCTAATACAGATAGTACTTTCAATTCAAATTTCACAATACATTATTGGATAGAAAAAGGTGGAGCTTCATTTCAATAGCATAATATGACATGGATAAGTCAGCACATAAAATAAACAAATTGCACAATATATCTGCAGTAATTTGTGTAATATAAAAATAACTGACACACTGAACTTTCCACATAAAAGTTAAAAAGTGTAAATCAACAGTTTTCTTCCATAATAAAACACAAAGTAAAATTTTTCCTATTTCACTTATAGTTGGCTGAATTCAACGAGCACAAGAAACTTTAAAGCTAATTTTTCAAGTGCTCAAAGATATCTCATAAATAGGGTAATGAGCCCTGAATACAAAAAAAAGTTCTGAAACTTTTAAAGGCATCTAAGGAATGCTTACATGAATTTTTTCAACGAAACTCAGAAACACAGATATGTAATTTTTGTGTTTTTTAGTTACTTTGTTTTCTTATTCTATTCGTTAATTGTGGCTTTAAGTGGTAATTTTTTTTTTCCTTTGGCTAAATGGTGTTTTTGTTTTTTATAATTTTTTATTGTTAATTGTTTCTTATTTTATTAATAATAACTTCTTTGTTACCTTTTTTTCTTTTGGCTAGTTGTTATTTTTATTGTTAGTTATGGTTTTTGCGTTTACTGTTTTTAGTTCCGAATTTTTTTTCATTATTTTTAATTATTGTTTTCGTTACCAGGAATTAAATTGGCAATAAAAGTGTTACAAAGGCATGATAAATTTAAAACTCGAATTAAAACAGATTAGTTTAAAAAAAGCATTGATAATAAATATCAATACGATGAATTAAATTATTTGAGAAACTTTACTGAAATATGAATCAACTGATGCTACACAATCTCGTCTTAAATCCGGAACAGTTAAATAAATATCCTATATTTTTTATTTTCTTCCTCTTTAAGCTTTTCATTTTTTCTAGTTGAATCATTTAAATTGTTAGGATCTAATGACGATTCCAGAGTACAAGATGAAGTTTGTACAATGGACGATTTATTATTATTTGCTGCTTGCAAATTTTCCGTTATATCTGTTTTTATTTTTTTGCTAAAGCAACTTTCAATTTTATTGTTTTTGTCATGTTTTTGTTCCACACTATTTTTGTGTGGTTCTTTACATTTTCTTGCTTCCATTTTGTACTTAGTATGACACTGTACTTGGTATTTCTGTTCCAGGGAGGTAATTATTGCTATTTTCTATTTCACTTTCAACTATTGGAAAACCTGAAAAATTATTTGAATTTTCAAGAATATCAATTAGTGCAGCTTTGTCTTCCTCTAAAACTAAATATTCAGTTAATTTTTCTCTATTTGCAAAGTTAAACGGATTCTCCTCTTCTTCTCTTTCTATTTTAGACGGAATCTTATTGCTAGTTCCACTTGTTGCTTTCAACATACTTTTGTTCATTTTTATATCAACTTTATGTTTGTTCAATGGTATTTTTTTATCCATACCTTTTTCTTCCACTATATTTAAATTTGTATTGGTATTATTACCAAATTTGGCCATTTTAGTACTATCTTCACTGACAAACTCTTCTGAAGTAGAAAACCTAGCTACAGCCTGCGATTTTTCAATGTTTTGTTTTTCATCATTATCAGAAAGTTTGCTAACGACCGAAATATTTAATGCTTTGATAGTTTCTTTTTTTAAATTTTCTTTGTCAATCATACTAAATGTTGCGTAACATGGATATTTATTTTATCAGTCTTAGCAGCAGGTGTGTTTTTCTTCCCTTTATTTAACAAATCTCTAACATCATACTTAAGTATTTTTTTTTCTTTGACTGCGTCGTCGTTCAAAATTTTCAGGTTGTAAACATTTAATTATTGTTGAATCAATGAAATTAAAGAATTGCATTTCAAATATTTGAGGACCGATCATACTTCTTACCTGATAAATATTATGCTATTGAAATGAAGCTCCACCTTCTATAATTAGGCAGATTGAAAATTAAAAACAATGTTCTTTACTCTTTCTTTTCGTTATATTGATTATTGGTTATATGAAAGGATAATACGTATTCTAGCATATATTACATATAGGGACTATTCACTAAATTTTTTCATGCAAAGAAACAATTTCAACATTTTAACTTAAACAAGAAAAAAGCAAAATAAACATAAAAACAACCAAAATATGATAGCATTGGTTTCAACTTACAAAATAATCCCATGAACTTTAGATTTGCTGCCATGACATGAATTTCACCCAAAACGAAACTAAAAGGCGAGCAAAGATTTAAAAACAGCTATCATTTCAAACACTTCAAAGTCCTTTCTATCCACAAAAATCGAAAAATTCACTCAGTTTGATCATAAACTATTCAAAATTATTACACAATTTCAGCTGAATATTGATTTTAAAATGATTTTCTAAACTGTTATGTCAATAGATTATAGCTTCAGTTTTTAGTTTTGTTAAGATAGATTTTGAAACCTTATTTGTAATTAGGTGAAGATAAATTACCGATTAAAATGAGTAATTTATAAACAAAGTATTTAGAAAACTGAAAAAGTATTAGCTTTAGACCTTAGATTGCTATTAACGATTCAGATATATTGATCTTAATAATGATAACTTAGAAAAGATTTTTTAAATATTTTTTTGGTTTAATTAAGTTCAAGTAGTATAGATAAGAGATTTGCCGACTAATAATTAGGTGCCCTTATTGAAAAATTTAAAAATAAATGGGACATTTAGTAAATAAGACTTTGATTAAATGATCAAACAATCACATAAAATCCTTTTTCTCGGCACAAAAAATGTAGACCAAACACATAGTTGTTAGAGTTGTTAGAGTTAGTGAAAATGATATTAATATATGTAACTAAATAGGAGTACAAGAAATTATATGGAATTTTTGGATAGGAATTTAGAATAAAATTGATAAATAATTTATTGACGAATCCTAAAAGAGTATTATTTTTGACAAATTTTTTATAGGAGCTAAGAAAAGTATAACTGTCTTTTGATTCTAAAGTTAATTTATTGAAGATTAGAGCTGTAAAAAATTGATGTTTTTTATCGAAATTAGTTCAATCAAACTGTTCTTGTATCTTCTCAAGAAAAATTCTCGAAAAATCCTTACTTTAGGAGGTTTAAAAAATTAATTTGAAAACTTTCTTAAGTTCAATCATTTACTTTATTAGCATAAGCCAAAACCATGTATTTAAATTGAATTGCATAGCTACAAAGGATGCAATTAATTAATAGATAAAAACATACTTTCATTGTTATTCAAACTTAATTAATTTTTTTATTACAAAAGTTGCAATAGTATGAGTTTATTTTGATTTTCATAAACTGTAGTAGTAGAATTTATTACAAATTTTAGTGGTTTGTAATTTGCGAAATTTTCAAATTCCTTCTGAATAATTTTTGCTATCAATTCATAAATTATATCTTTCTCATATCCTTAGAATGATACTCAACACACATGTAAAATAATTAAAAGTGCTGCTCGTTACTAATTCTCCTTTGACAACATTAGCGCTACAATTATGAACAATTAGTGAGTAGATTTATTTTGATCAGTGCTTTTCCTAGTACATATACAAAAATTCAAGCTGAGAAGACATGTTCTCGTTTCTTTGCTATTAATTTAAATTTTCTGCCATTCTTAAATTGTGTCTTTTACTGTGCTTCTAGAGTACGAGACACTGAATTAATTTATCCTTCTTCTCAAAATCATCAAAAGGTGAACAATTCTAACAATGCTTTTTTAAAAAACCTATTCCGCTCTTTCGAGGCATATGCATTAAATTCATTTTAATCTTTTTCTCTGTATTAACAGAACATAAAACACAGACTATGTAATTATGTCATGTTTCCCAGTCCATCAAGGTTTAAATTCTCGTACACCTTTAGTTCGTGGTCCTTATGGAAAAGAATTCAAGTTAGTTTCAGTACTTCATACATTTGCATGACTTTAAGCTACAAACAATTTTTCACATTTGAATGGGGTATATTGACATTTGTCGTGGAAATGTCAATAAGTCGCACGACAAAATGTAACTTAAACTCGTTTCTATAAGGACCACGGCCTTTTAAGTACTCTGTATATAAAGATTTATTGTTTTCATTTTAATTATACCTTTTATGGTCTAACTAATATTAATATTGGGAATCGATTTTAAATTTCTATATTCCAGAAATAAGAAAGTCAAAATAATATCACCCAAGGGTCTTAGTAGAAGTTTTTAAAACTACATTTTTTGTTTTAAATTTAAGGTAAAATAAGTAAAAATCTCCTCTTAGTACTGAAATTACAAAATAAGTGGATAAATAAATACAACAGTATGAAAAGAAAAGATTCAATAAAACTTTTTTTCCAGAAATATTTAAGTAATCTTAGCGAAGTTTTTTCTTTAAACATATATTTTTTTTGATTTTAACTAAAAATAACTACACTTTTGGCTTACAAACTGAAATTAAAGTCTTGTAGGCACCTTATTCCCAGCTGATCGCGAAGGTATTAATTGAAAACTTTTAATATTTAATCGATTTTGATTTTTTAGTTTTAATGTGTGAACTAACTAGAAAAACTTTTATGTCTCTATAAATATCTATTTTTATTTTGAATATTAAAATTTTTATTATAAATTTATTTATTTGTCTGTAATAGTAACTAAAAAATGATTACAGCCAAGAATAAAAATTTAAAAAAAAAACAAACAAAATGTACTATTCTAACCGGACGTAGGGCACTTGACGTCATGCAGACATATATTTCTTACATGCATCCAAAATTGAAATCGCCCAAACTCTAATATATGGTTATTAATGTGCTACAAATATTTGAAAGGAGATATACTTAAGTGGTATTTTTTTAGTTGAAATTTGTCATTTTAAAGTTTTGAAACAAATAAATTATAGCACACTGCAGATCTAAAAGGGATTATTATTTGAAAGAAGACTATAAATTTCTTCAAGTAGACCTCAAGGGTTCTAAAGACTTTCAAGTGTTTCGTAGTGTAATTTGTTTTCTTTTCTGCCTAATTTGAGATCATTTTATCAACTTATGATAAGGCGTCATTTGATTGTCTTGTAGGCACCTTATTCCCAGCTGATCGCGAAGGTATTAATTGAAAACTTTTAAATTTTAATCGATTTTGATCCTTTGATTTTTTAGTTTTAATGTGTCTAATTTAATATTGAAATTATGCATAATACAGGCAAGGATATAAAAAATTTTGTTTTTTTTCTGTCTGTTTTGTTTTTTTTTTGTAGTTTTTAATTTAAATTTAAAATAACCATCCCTGCAGGCACCATAAAAAAATGCATATTTTGACTGTGTGCGTGTTTATGTTTATGAAATTTAAGTTTTATCTGTAAAAAGTCTAAAATCATGAAGGCATATTTTTATATATATTTATGTTGCCTTTCACTTGTTGATGTTTTAACTAAAGTCATTTTTACTTTGGTTATATTTTTCATACAGATTAAGACCTCGGCCATAACTCCTATTCATCATCCGCACAGACTCAGATGCTTAAACGAAAAATAAAAGGCAAAAGTAGTTATCTGAAGCAGTTAAGGATATAAAACAAAAAATTGATGTAGAAGTTGGGCCCTGTGGATATTCTAATAAACAATGCTTGTTTGGTTACATTTTTACCAATTCAAGGATTTACAGATGATATAAGCAAAATAATTGATGTAAATGTTTAAGGACAAATTTGGGTGTTGCCAAAACTACCAGTTATTATTTACCAAAATTTTTAAAGTATAATTTTTTGAATATAATGTAATGGACTAGATAATAGATAGCCAAATAATCACTGTAATAAATTTTTTTAGAATACGTTAAAATTATTTTTTATCCAATTCTATTTGAAGTAAATAAAAAAGGTAAAGAACCTTAAAATTAAATTAGCATTAAAGTTGGTTGATATCTAAGTAGGACATGTGTAGTTTGCAAACCTCATGGAAATTGCATTTTTTTGAATACAAATATATGAGAAAAAAGAATTATTTATAGTTCAAATAAATTTTTTTTGAAAAAATATATTTGATTAGTACTTTCTGTGTTCTGGAAAAGCGCAATTCAACCGATTTCCCTTTCCACTCCACTTGTGTGCTATCCACAATATTTTTTAATTAAATGTATATATATATTTACTATGAAATTTTTTTGGACCAATAAAATTTAATACCAACAAATGTAACCGCCTTTTGACCACTAAAATAAATTCCTAATACAGGCATGGCTCATGTATATATTTACAATTTACTACCTCCAATTTAAATTTAATTCCAATTATATTTACACATAAAAAATGTAAATATTTTATGTTGAACACAAAAAGTTTGAAAAGTAAAAAACAAAAAATTTATTTTCCATTTCATTATAAATTTCAAAAGTTTAAAGAAAAGTTTCTAAAATGCTATAAAATTGGTGGCACCTGTATATATTTGCACAAAATAAAAAGGCAAGACTGAGATAGACAAAATTATAATAGTATTTAAATACAATATCTCTAGTTTTTGTATGACACAGTATATTATACTCAAATGTATTTATATATATATATAAACATGGTGTACGGGAGGCAATGTGGTTCAAAAATTATCTCAGAAAAGTTAAAGGGTTTACCATCTTTTTGTTAAATAAAAGGCATTATAATAATAATAAGGTTTATTATAGCTTCCAAGATGTGGAAATTAACTAAACTCTCATTATGTAGGGGAAGTTTTACTTTTTGGTTTTAGCGGGAAGAAAAAAGCAGCTATAGAACTATGCCAAACATTTCAACTTGTGAGTTTGGTTCAAAAGTGGTAATTTATAATCTAAGAACGATGACCGTGGGACACCTTTGAAAAAAATTTAAAGATATTGAATTGCAAGAATTATTTGACAAAGAAATCTAAACATTTGGAATTCATGAATGAGCTAAGAAAATGGGAAAAAGTTATTGATAATAAAGGCCAAAATTTTTATTATTGTATTTATTTGTTTTTTATTGAAATAAATGTCGAAAAAACGCTTTATTTTATATGCAAATACTTAATATAAAAAAGTAATTTTATTTTACTACGAATAATGAATATTTCTTGTTTGAATCTTATCTGTGCCTTTCTTTAGTTTCTGTCAAATTTTTTAAAGATCACCTAAAATATAAATATTAGTTTCCTTTTTTAATTAGTAGAAATTGTGCAAAATAAAAATGCAGTATATACAAAAAATATATCAATATATCTAATTGGTGACACATTAAGAACAATGTTTACCACCGCTGGTACAAACATGAATGTTTTATTTGGATTTTTATTAAAATCAACTTTTAATTTCTTGCTAGACGTCGTGAGATAAAACCAATGTATGATTTTCACTGCCTCCGGGTGAAGCGAAATAGGAAAAATTGCACAATCCTCAAATTGTTAAACAGTCAATTTTTTATGAGGTAAATTGAGGTCAAATCAAATAACATTTTTTAAAAATATTTTCTTATGCATAAAACAAACTATTAACAGTGCTTCATCATGTTGTCATTTGGTAGATTGAGGGAGAGAATTGCATTATATGAAAGAAAAAAGTGTTCTTTCACTAAAAAAAAGTATTGTGTCATATATTGTGAAATATCGTTTTTCCAATTCGCAAAATTGTGAACAATTTATTTCTACAACATTATTTATCTTTTGTATTTGCCTGAAAAAGGAGGGTTATACTACTTTGTTATAAAAGGACATTTTAACAAAACCACTAATTCTGTACATATTTATTGTATAAAAAAACTTGAAACTGAATGAGAAATTTTATTTGATGAAGGAAAAACAATCTAGTAAATAAATTATTTTATGTTTCAACTATTCATCCTATGGAGTTAATTGTTAATTTAAAAAACGGTACAGAAATTTTTTATTCGTCTTTTGACAAGATATGAAAACCAGATTTTGAAGCCCTGCAATTGAGCACTTTTCCTTTTTGACTCTATTGATTTAATTTTGTTGTTTATTTCAAAAAATTTTAATTACGTATAAATTTGTAAAAGTCTTAAATAAAAAAGCTTTATCATATAATTTTAATGTTGTTTAAAAAGACTTATGTTAAAAAACTAAATTTCTATCTTAGTGAGGTGGGTGGGGAGTATGAAAGTAGGAATATTCTAAAACTAGTAGAAAACCACAAATAAACGTTACATGATGAAGAACATCAACCAGGGACAAATTAAACCTATTTGATATGTTGTATAATTTTATTTCTGTAACTGAGTTCGAAATTTGAATACTATCTGGATTCGTTGATTGATCGTACAGCGTTCTATGACAAGCCCATAATATTTGGATGACATATATTAGGCTTTGACCGAAATCCAATAATAACGCTAATTTTACAAATTATATAAGCCATACACTCTATATTTTATTCCTACATCATTAAACGAAATTTTCCTATTATTTATAAACATAAACTCAAAAAAAGGGACAGTTTTGTTATTTTAGCTCTCTTGTCTTTTTATAAATCAGTTTATGATGTCAAATATGACTTTTCAAGCTTACAATAGGACAACTTGTCCTCATTAACTTTTTCAATCAGTTGAAATTAATTCTTGAAATATTTAGCTCCAGTTTAAGTTTAGAATGAGGTTAAAAGGACCAAAATATAAAACTCAAAATATAGATTAAAGTTATTTTAAGTAAAGTTTACCACACATCACACTTAGATTATCTCAAACAAATATAAATAGTTCTTACTAATTGAAACGAAAGAATTAAATCCTTTAGAAAACTTGGAATTTTTGTTGTTGTTGTTTTATTTTTTTTACATATTTTTTCTTAGCTAGAATTTTAATTGCCTTTAAATTTCTTATAAATTTATTCCCACTCACTTTTGCTTTTATATGGAATAAAAACGGTGTTCAATGATGAAACTCATATGTGAGGTAAATATGAAAGTAATTTTAAATGCAATTAACCCTTCTGTTAAAAAACAATAATTAAATAATGTATATGAACACACATATATATTTTGACCCTATATACACAATTTGAACTTTTCAAACTAGAGATGTAATAAATTTAGATAAAAAAATTTACTTCATTCAAAACTTATTGAACAACGATTGAGAAAAATTTTTTTTGGAGATAAAAATAAAAAATAAAAATAACTTTTTAATTGAAAGGGTTTCAATAATCGTTAGAAATAATTACAAAAAGAAAAATAAAAAGAAAAGTAAGTTGGAAATATTATTTACACTAAAACATTAGATTAAGCAATTATAAATATTTTGAAAATTTAAGTAAATAACCGCTCAGTTAATAATTCTCTTCTACATAAGTTTCCCAATTTCTATCTTTGTCTCTATGGCCTCTTCTTAAGTTTATTTACTCTAAGGCTTGTGGACATATTGGAATTGATAGGTACACTTTGTGCAAATTTATGATATTGATAAGTCAAAAGTTGTAAATCATTTTCACTAAAAGTCAAGCATATATATCCTGACAAATCCAATGATTTACACAGAAACATGATTTTCAACAAACACAATCTGTATTAATTGTAGTGATTACTAATCCTAAAATGACAAATGTCAACTTTTTATGTTATTTCAGTTAAATAAAACAGAAGTTACTTAAAATAATTTTGAAGAAATAATACAAAATTTGTCTTTTTTATCGTAAAATGAAATTGTAAAGGGCAGTTAACATCTTTAATATATTATGTCAAATATTTTAGCTCAAAATGGATAAAAAAAAACAACAACTTAATGGAGATATGGGTGCTCTTAATTGATTAATCATACTGAAATGTTTTTTCCATCGCAATGGTTAAATCGTTTAAGCGCACTATAACATCCCTTAGTTGAATCATAAAAGAAAATTTATCCTAGAAATGGTGGTAAAATCTTTAAAAATTTCTTTTTATATCTAATTTTTTAACTATAAATAAAAATTATTTATATGACTTGTGTTAATTTTATCCAGCCTAAGGGTCCAATAATTTTTACATCTCATTTAGGGGAGGATCCAAAAATATTGTGTTTTGATTCGTCTGTAAAAATAACGCGGTACGTTAAACGGGTAAACATCGTACAGTATGGTAGAAATGCAATACATAATAAAGTAAAGAAAATTATAATTGCATATAATGAAACATGGTGGTGTACGGGGGGGTATAAGTGCCAGTGGTGTCGGAAAATTGTATTTATTGACAATATTATGAACAATATGACTTATATTAATACTGTAAAAAGAAAACTGCATGCTAGTGCTACTGCAATGGAGTTAAGTAATAATTAGAAATTTATGCAATACTACGATCCTAAGCCTACCGCATGGAAAACGAAAATGTGCATGCTATACAATACACCAAAATAGCTCCAACTCCTCTCCAGTCACCTGACATCAATCTAATAGAACACCTTCGGGACTATCTTAAAAAAAAATTCGTAATCGACAAATTTCTAATAAAAATTATTTGAAAACAGTTCTCAGCGAAAATATTTATTCTAACTCTTATTTTTTTATAATGATCGTAGTAAGTTGAAGTTAATCGTGAAACATTGTAGAAAATTATTAAAACTCGAGCTCAAATTTTTATTTTATTCTTTCAACGAGCTAAAGCCTTCTTGACCATATGATTCCTTAAATTTGCTGTTCTTGTTAAGTACTTCACATTCTCCATGTTGCGAGATTATTAAATTAATGGAAGCAAGTAGTCAGTAATAAATGTGAAACTTCTTGAATAATATCAAAGGAAATTATTCTTGTATGTAGTGAATGGACTTTTTTATGTAACCGTATATGTATTATAATTATTTCAGAAAATTGTCTAAATATATTTATACTGTAAAAATTTTATTTTTCAATTTTTACGATTATAGTTTTATATTTATCATATTGCAACTCAATCATATGTGACAAATTCTTTTTGGTAGATTAAATTTCTTTTTTTTATTTTAAACAAATATTTTTACTAATTACTTAGTACTAGAGTCTTGAGCTAATAAAAACATAACTATAAACAATAGTCAATAGTGCCACTATAGCATTTTCTATTTTATTAAGTATAAACTTTTGAAAAGCGAACGGTCTATTATTAAATAAATCATAAGATAATTGATAATTCTCTAGAAGTGTTCAGTTAAGATAAGTTTATTTGGCTTAGGTGGTCATTAGAATCTTGTTTATAGTTATAGTTTAAATAAAATAAACTTATGCGTCAATAATTTAAAGAACGGTGATGATTAGGCTGGTTGTATATATTTGTTGAAAGGAATTTCTACATTCAACTTGTTTATTTCCGCAAGACATGTATTTAATATTTGTTATTCATTATCAGAAGCTCTTGTCTAAATATTTTTTATATATGCTGTACCGTCTTAGTGATATTTAAGTATAGTTCCTTGGGTCTATTATTTTTAAAGCCTTTCTAATGTATATGTAATGTATATAAAAATGATTCTTAACGAGTATCATAAAGTTCTTACTGGTCTTTTCAATGGTATCCAGTCATTAACTTTTAAGAAACTGGACAATCAAATGGAGCTGGTATATCGAAACCGTGAAGAAAAATTAGTAAAAATTAATTTTGAATATATAGAATTATATAAAATTAATTATGAACAGTTTCTTAAATTACAAACTTTAAAAATGGAGGGATTAAATTTTCATTTACAAGGAAGAAATTTGTACGATGAATTAGCAAAGGTATGTTTTTTTTAATAAAAATTTCTTTCAAATGAAGTTATACCTTTTTAAAGATATATAAGCAAATAATATTCTCATTACTTTTTCAAAAAAAAAAAAAAAACTGTTAGTAAAAAATTTATGGGTACATAGTTGGTATTAATATTTATTAGATAAGCTTTAATATTAAAACTTTAAATTAACTATCTTTATAATTAAAGTAGTTGTTATAAAATTTGTATAATTTTTATTAATTTTAAATTTAGAATAATTAAATTTCAGGTAGAAATTAAGGAGTTTCGAATTGAAGTATTCCCAGGATATATAATATCTAATCGTCAACATTTAAATCATATGGTATTGTGTTCAGAAGTTTTACATATGCGCAGTAATACTCTTTATGATATATTGGAAAAGTGTTTTAATCAATTGCGATCAATCGAGCAACATAATTATGTTGATTATAAAACTAAAGTATTTATATTTTTAAATTTAAATTATAGATTAAATATTCAAAATTTTATTTAGCATATAGAAAAGCAACTTTTTCCACAATTTACCGAACACAAACACAAATTTTGTGTGATATGTTCAGAGCTTATTTATTATTAACTGAAAATTTAATGTTCAAGCTTTTAAAAAATTAATGTAAAGTGGCTGTTAAAAAAATAATAATAAACTGTTGTAAAACTTTGGACAATTATTTTTTATATTTAAGTTAATTGTCTACATTTATAAACAAAAAGCACTCAAAAAAGACGCAAAGAAGGACAGAAGAAGCAAAGCTAAAATCTCAAGTTGTGAAGAAGAGCTAAGATAAATTCAATAAAATTTATGCATTAGGACATAGTCCTGGAACCCAATAGATCATCTCAAAATTCAAAGCGATGGCTTCAATGCATTTTTTATCCTCAGGGAGAATGCAATTAAAAAATTGGTATATAATTACACACCGTATTATTTGATAGAGGAGCAGATTGTATACATAGTACGATGTCTGTCGATTCCATATAATGTGCAACAAATGCGCACTTTTTTTATTCTTACGATTAGAGGGATACGGCAAATATTTTATTTTGTTGATCTGAAATATTTTATTTATAAAAGTTACATATATACATATGTTGTTAGGATATACAAGTATAAAACAAGTGTGTCAGAAGTAGTTGTCGCCTAAAACAGGCTTCAATCAGAAATATAGTTTCCGTATATTAAGAAAATTATTTTAAATGTTTTTTTGCTTTAAATAGTTTCCGAAGATTAGTTTAAGAACCAAAATATTTGATTGACAAACATTGTAAGCAGTGACAAAGAGAAACCAAATATTAAACTGTGGAAGTTCTCGGTTACAATTCCTGAATTACAAGCTTATTAAAAAATTGTCATCCAGAGCATTTGGCGAGAAAAAGATCCAAAAATACACAGATAACTTTGAATGAAAACAAAGCAATAGATTTGTTTTGATCATTAAACATGTTTAAAAGTATAATGTATAAAACGAAATAGAAATTGAAAGGGAAAACACCCTCGACCACTTTGTAAAAGCGCAAATAATAGCGTGATCTATTCAACAAAGAAAACTTTATATTATATCACTGCCTCTTATGGGTAATATAAAATTTGTATGCTTACTGGACCTTAGTACTTGCTTTGCTTCCCCAAGTTGGCTTAACAAGTCAGAGTTTACTGAAATGCTGGTTTCGATCTGTCTATTTTGACATTTTTCGTTTTTTGTTCCCTTTAGATTTGAAACATTTTTTTTTTTGTTGTTTAGATTAAATAATTTCAGTATAAAGTTCTCTCGATAATTGTGAGAACTGAATGAATGTCGAGGGAGCAGATTATTATTTTCTAAATTTTTTTTTCAAAAAACTTTACTTGAGTGTTTTCAAAGATTCTTGTCAAGTAAATAACTCAGTTGAATGCAATATCCAGATATTTTGAGAAGGTAAAACTCGAGCTGACTTATAAAAGTGAGTTTTGACCATGCGACTTATCAATAAATTCCATGTAAATAAGAAAAGTAATTAGTCGCCAAAATTCACTTCCAGAAGAACTAAGGTCTTAGGTTTCTAACTTTGGTAATTCTAAAAACAAAGCTCAAATTCTTGTTCAAAATTTCGAAACTAAAAATTAGTCAAAATTTGAATTCTTTGCAACAAACCGAAGATTCTAATTACTGTTGAAAAATACAAAAAGAACGTAAATTTACCTCGTTCTGTTCTCGTACGATCTTTAAGCTGCTTAACAATTCCATAGTTAACAGTACTAAATTGTATCATTTTACTAAAAGTATTTGAATTATCTTTAAAATCACTTCGCATTTCACAGGAAATTTAATTTTTTTTTTATTTTGATATAATTATAGAAAATCACAAAAACTGAACACAACAAATCACCCAAATATAATTATTATTATATATTTATATAAATTTCTATTAAAGAAATTTAAGATTTTTTTTTTAAATTACTCGAATATAACCTAAATAAACACAGGCCTGGCATCGTTATAAACAAGTAACAATATTAGCGTCATTACTATAAAAAATTTGTTCCATTATTGCACAATTATAAATGTAAAAAGCTTGTAAAGTTTTATTAAAAAACATTATTCACTTGAAATATTTAATTTAAGCAAAATAAGAAGAAAAAAAGGAAAAAAAAAACTAAACCACTTTATGAATATATAAATCAACATTAGAACCGGATAATATAATAATGTGGAGCATTACGAAAAAAAATCCTTTTTACTAATTTAGAGGCTCCGGCTGCAACTGAATATCGTCGAATGATCCCGTCAACTACTGCCATTAAAGATTTTTCACTTTGTATGTCTGATGTCCGTCATAGTGCGATGAGTTGTTTGATTTGTATATAAATATAAATATATAAATCCATTTATTTATAATAAGAAATTTTTATTCTTTATTAATAAAACATCGATATGTTCATAACGCCCGTCAAAACAGCACTGACACAATAATAACAGAACGAAAGGGAAGATCACTCCAAAAATCTAAAAAGCACTATAGTTCAGCTGTGAGCTATAAAAGTAAATCCCCCACTGATATTGTGTTTGTACTCTGCTGCTTTAACTCAAACAAAACCGCATACATGGCCAACAAGTTGCTTTCAAAGGTTATATATATATGTATATATATAATAAAAAAATTTTTTATTAAAAATGTTATTTATTTCACTAATATTTTGACATTAGCCACTTGACTTATAAATATAATAAAGTATATGAGTATATAAACTATTTCTTCAGATAAGTCAAATGTTCATCAACTGAAAAGGAATTTATCGTCTATAATTTTACTTTAGCTTTTCTATTTATTTCCATTCTATGTACTTTAATGGCTTGGTTATATACTTGTAGATGACCATCAGAAAGGAATAACAGAAAATTCTAAAGTTTATCTTTTAAATTTATTTTAATCATTTCTATAAAATTTTTATAAGTTCTTTTGTTTACTCTCACTTACTCTGTATTAAGTGCGTATACAATTAAAATTATTCTTGGTTACTTATTGGAACTTTACTAAGCTTTTCCGTATTTAAACTAATAAAAGAAAACTTAATTTTATTTAAGCTCACACCATTCATGTCAAGCATTTTTCCTTAGTAGCTAAAAAGAAGGGATTTTATGTCAAAGGTTATATAAAAATATACTTTTATGGCTTTTCAAGTACCCTTAAATGGTTAATGGTTATTACCTATAGTAATAAAATATTTTAAGACTGACTTTCTTAAATTTAGTTTTTCTTTTTTCTCAACTAAAAACACTTTTTCAGATAAATGCAGGAATATTTTTTTTTTAATCAGAAGCGTAGATAGAGATGGTTTTAAGGATATCAATCCCCGCTACCCTTGGCTGGTAGTATGCTAGTTATATTTAAACAAAAATAGCTATGACTCCTAAGAAAGTTGACAAAAAATAATCATATCCCCACCATTGCAAAAGCTATCTACGCCACTCTTCGTAATAAATGCTATTTAATAATTTAAAATATTCAAAAGAGTGCTTTAGATCTTTCCGAAACTTTTTATTTAAAATAGAATAGCATCTGAGATTAGAGAAAATAATTGGATTACAGAATTTTCAGTTGCAGATGCAAGATTCCTGGGTTTCTGGGTTAGCACATAGCCTTTTAAAGAAATTAACTAGAAACATTCCAAATTTATATGTGAAACTGAGAGAACTACAATCATTTCAGACGTTGTAAGTCTTTCTGGAGTCTAGTTTAGAAGCTAAGGTATACAGCTATTATTCCCTAATATACTAATACACTGATCAACAAAATTTTGGAACAAGAAAGTTGTTTATGAATTTTGAAATGCATGTAGTTTTACTAATGAAAGCATTTTCAAAAATAACTACCACCATCTTAAATGAGAAATTTGCTTACAGATTACGAATTGTTGTCATTAGTCGCAAAGATTATATTCATTTGTTGAATTTGTGTGCACTGAAGATTTTTTAATTTTTAAGTGATTCTTAAATAATGTCAAAAAAGTGTAAAAATGATGCTGACAAGTTTTGTTATATTTGTGGCGAAATTATTTTCAAATCTCAGTGGAGAAATTTGACACCATTAGTTACCAATTTATATAAACATTATTTTGGCTTTGCTGGCGGACAACAAGATAAAGCGTGGATTCTTCAAATTTGTTTTGTGATATGTGTAGGCCAAGTCGTGTATTTCCCCTTATCTAGTATATAACTTACTTATTCCGGATACAAATACTTGTATAAAATATTTTACAGAAATATAATCAAAATAAACACGTCTTGCGCTTTGGCTATACCAAGTCTCATCCAGGAATTGGATATAATTTACCTTTTTTTATTTTTCTATTTAATATATTTAGGGTTGTTATCTGCGCAATAAACGCCCCTTAGAAAAGTCCATCCACACCTCAGAAATAACAAATATGAAAAATAAAAAAATATGAAGTATTTACCTACTAAGAAAAGCAGCGGATTTAGGTAAATCTTGTTTTATGTTTCTTTTCTTTGTATTTTTTCAAGAAAATATTTAATATTTCTAAGAATTTAATAATTTATTTAATAGGTCATTGCCTTAGAGAGCCTGAGTTTTAAAGCTTTAAGGATTCTGTAGGTGTTTATTTTTTTCTTTATAAAATAAAAGATATGAGAAATATTTTTTTGTAAATTTTATTCTTAAATTACACCTAAATGGAATTTGTTATCTTTTTTTCTTTTGTTTGTTTATTTGAAGTTTTTCAGCAATGCAATTTACTCGCAATTGAACTGAAGAAGCATTAATCTGCTGTTTTTTTTTAAACCAGAGATTTTGAAAAGAAATTATAATAAAGGACTATTTTATCATATCAGAAATTTTGATATTCAGGATTTACATTTATTGGACTCTTTCAAACATTAACTATTTCGCTATACACTTATTGGGCTAATTGTTTCACTGAATTTATTCCAAACATTTTTTACTCTCATTATTTTTATTAAAGTTTTGACATGAAAATAGTTCAAAAATGGAATAAAATGAACTAAAAGTAGCAATAGAACAAATTCTATGATTGTGAGAAACAGTAGTTTAAATAGCTTTTTGCTATTTTCATTTTCATTCTCAGTTTTCACAAATATTTTTTCAATCTTATCTAAAAATATCTGAATAAATAATTGGACATCCATCTGAAACCAATTTCACAATCAATAAGGCCTAAAAATCCTAGAAAAGAGCTTAATATATAAAGATTATACATCCATTTTATTGTAAAAAATGGTGTAGCATAATTTAGGAATAAATTTTGTGCAATATATAGTCCTCCCAAAATTTGGCCAATTGAATATCAGAAATATAAAATATCATTCTCCTACCCAAAATTCTGTTATCCTCTCTCTATCTGTATCTGTAAAGCACCCGAATAATTATAAATTGAATATACTGTTCGGCATCGAACAACAATTTTAGAGTCTTAATTTAGAGACTAAGCTATTAACACTTACAAACAACCTTATCGATATAAAAACTACATTATCAGTCAGACATAGCTTTGAACCCGTTCTTTGGAGGCGGAGCATGCAACATCCGATTTTGAGGGGTAAGTGATTATATCTAAATGTATTAGTCAGAAACGCTTACTATTTTAATTAGTTTGAGTACTGACTATATATATACATAGAATAATTTAGCAATAATGATGCACCGCTATGTAGTCCTGTTATTTGAAGTATAAAAGACAGGCACTTGCTGCAATAATCACTGATGTTTTTTCTAACTTCATCCGATAAACATCTCCAATCAGAGCATTGATCTGATTTTCCTAAACTTTTAATCAGAGCATTGATCTGATTTTCCTAAATTTTAATTCAGAGCATTGATCTGAACTTCCATTTTTTTTGTATCAGTGAATAATATTATTGTGACATAAACTTATTAGTGACAAAAACTTTAGTAACAAAAACTTATTAGTGAATATACCCACGTTGGGAACCCGTGGACAGGTGAGTATAACTATTTTTATTTTAATTTGAGTGAATATATCAATAAAGAAAAATTAATAAAAATATATCCACGCTTGGAAAACGTGGTCAATTGTTAAGTGTTTTATTTTGCTCCTAATTTTTCCTAATTCAGAGTATTGATCTGATTTTCATAATTATCCTTGATTCAGAGCATTGATATCTGCAATTAAATAACATCTAAGAATAAAGTGAAATTTTCAGTGAAAAGCATAACATAACCACGCTTAAAACACATGGTCAACTATTAACCGTTCTAATTTCCTAACTCAAGCTCATGAATACATAATTGAACAGCAACATAGTACCGTTATTGCACGCTTATTACTACCAATAAGAACCCAAACACGGACGTAACATAGTACCGTTATTGCACGCTTATTATTACCAATCCGAAAACAAACATTTGGTCCTTCGAGCCGGATTCGTGATTGACTGAGGAAATTGAATTAAGAATTTAGTAGTGTCAAACCTTAAAAGATGTCATTAAATGAACTTATAAGTAAACAAATAGCATATGCCAATTTGATTAACAAATCAATTATTAATTTTAAAAAAACCTCTTTAGTAAAGCGAACAAGATCCTTAGCGGAGGCTCGCTTAAGTGCTGTAGAGAAGTTATGGGAAGAATATTCGTCAACCCATTGTGAAATTGAAATTCTTTCACTAAAAATAACCTCTGAAGAACGCGCTGCACATGATTATTTGGAAAATGATCAATATACTGCTCAAGAAGAAAAATATTTTGAGTATGTAGCAACTTTAAGGGATCTGATTAATAATGAACAGCTTAATAATGCTCTTGCTAACACTTCTTTGGAAACAAGACTCGTTAACAACAACTTACAACTGCCGAAAATAACATTACCAACATTTTCTGGTTCTTATGACACGTGGACTTCTTTTCATGACCTTTTTGTAGCTTTAGTTCACGATAATTCATCAATTTCGCTTGCCCAAAAATTGCAATATCTTAAATCGAGTGTCTCTGGAGAAGCGGAACAACTTTTGAAACACTATAAAATCTCTGACATAAATTATGAAGTAGCGTGGAAAGTTCTCCTTCAGAGATACCATAATCCAAGAGTGTTAGTGAAGGAGCAGTTGAAAATTTTGTGTAGTCAAACTTTAATTTCATCAGAAAGCGCAAAGGCTTTAAAAACATTACTAGATGTTACAACAGGATGTATATCAGGGTTAGAAAATTTAGGAGTATCCACCAAAGGATGGGACCCTATTCTAATTCACCTCATTTCACAAAAATTACCCTGTGAAACGCAAACACTTTGGGAATCCATACTGAATCGTGAAAACGAGTTACCCACATTCGAAAGATTTAAAACATTTCTGGAGGAACGATTTAGAACCCTTGAATCAATACCATCTATTAAAGTACATAACGTTAACAAACATGACAAACTGTTACCTATTCAACTTAAACAGACATATTCACATAATAGTTATTCTGCCATTATCTGTGTAGTGTGCAAAAAAAATCACAACCTTTATCAATGCTCAAATTTCAAGGATTTTGATATACAATCACGAATTAAACTCGCCAAGTCTAAACACCTATGTTTAAATTGTCTATCAAACCGACATCAAACACTCCAATGCTTAAGCAAACGTCGCTGTTATCATTGTGGGAAAATGCATCATTCTTTACTCCATATAAAAACTAAAGTTGAACAAGATAAATCCACATTACATTCAGACGCTAAAAATCAAAACACCTTTGTCAACACCAAAACGACTAAGCATAGTTCTTCTACCAACCTTAATAAAGAGGTAATCCCTTCATTCTACTCTCATACTTTTAATCAGCAAGCTCTATTAGCGACGGCATTAGTAAATGTTCAATCAACATCAGGTGAGCGATATACACTTAGGGCATTAATCGACTCAGGATCTCAAGTTTCATTTATTACTTCTGTAGCAGCATCTAGACTAAAACTAAAGAAACGCAGTACTTCATTAAAGATAACGGGTGTTAACAATTCGAAGGCAACTAACGTAAAACAAAAGGCAATTTTATCGCTACGATCATGCTCTAATGGGGTTGATAATATGTATATACAAGTATTGATCATCCCTACGATAACTGACTTTATTCCCCCTCACACTATCGATTGTAACAAATGGTCTCATATAGCAGGCCTTCACTTAGCTGATCCAACCTTTTCAAAGCCTGGTAAAATTGACCTTCTTCTAGGTGCAGATGTTTATAGTAACATTATACTAGAAGGAATCCGCAAAGGGCCAGCTGGCACACCTATAGCACAGAATAGTGTGCTGGGCTGGATCCTTTTTGGTAGTACACACGATACCTCAAACGCGCAGGTAATTTCACTACCAGTACAAATATCCAATAAAAATGAAGACTGTCTAGATCAGCTTCTACGAAAATTTTGGGAAACTGAACAGATTCCTGAGATCTCAAAGTTATCACAAAATGAACAAGAATGTGAAGATTTTTATAACCAAACTTTTTTACGTTTACCTAATGGACGTTATGAAGTACGTTTGCCATTTTTAAACAATCAGACCCCTGATTTAGGTAATTCACGCTCAATGGCGCTTCGTAGATTCTACAATCTAGAAAATCGTCTCCTTCGCGATCAAGTTCTTAATACTGAGTATAAGGCTTGTATCAATGAGTATATTAAAATGGGGCATATGAAAGAAGTAACTCATGAGGCTCCTTTTGATAAAACTTATTATATACCGCATCACGCTGTGTTTAAAGACAGCTCAACCACCAAGGTTCGCATCGTTTTTGATGCTTCCGCTCTATCGTCAAATGGGAAAAGTCTTAACGACCAATTGTACAGTGGTCCAAAACTTCTGCTTAAAGGGACGGCGCATCAATTGCAGAATGGATTGCTAAATGATAGTGGAATCAACGTAATTTCTGGCAGTGATACGCCAAAACCCAATAAGCCAAAATGTAAAATATTAGAAGACGTAATAATTCGGCCAGCAGACAAGAATCCGGACGATCGATTTACTGTCCTGGTTAACGACCGCGGGCTTATAATCCCTGTATTTGTACCAAAGAATGCATTAATAAAATCTAAGCACAAAAAGTTCAGAACTACTATGCCTAATGGACATAAAATTAATTTTTATTTTAGAGATGGCTCAATAAAATATAGATTACGATAATTATTGGATTTTATTGAACCTCATGCTTAACCTAATTAACTAATAAACCAAGTGTTAAGTTTTGTACAACTTTATTTAAACTCCTCAGTATTGAAACATCCATTTTAATTTTCTTTTGTTTTAACCTTTTTTCTTGAAATATTACATATTCTCAAGGGGGCCAGTATGTTCGGCATCGAACAACAATTTTAGAGTCTTAATTTAGAGACTAAGCTATTAACACTTACAAACAACCTTATCGATATAAAAACTACATTATCAGTCAGACATAGCTTTGAACCCGTTCTTTGGAGGCGGAGCATGCAACATCCGATTTTGAGGGGTAAGTGATTATATCTAAATGTATTAGTCAGAAACGCTTACTATTTTAATTAGTTTGAGTACTGACTATATATATACATAGAATAATTTAGCAATAATGATGCACCGCTATGTAGTCCTGTTATTTGAAGTATAAAAGACAGGCACTTGCTGCAATAATCACTGATGTTTTTTCTAACTTCATCCGATAAACATCTCCAATCAGAGCATTGATCTGATTTTCCTAAACTTTTAATCAGAGCATTGATCTGATTTTCCTAAATTTTAATTCAGAGCATTGATCTGAACTTCCATTTTTTTTGTATCAGTGAATAATATTATTGTGACATAAACTTATTAGTGACAAAAACTTTAGTAACAAAAACTTATTAGTGAATATACCCACGTTGGGAACCCGTGGACAGGTGAGTATAACTATTTTTATTTTAATTTGAGTGAATATATCAATAAAGAAAAATTAATAAAAATATATCCACGCTTGGAAAACGTGGTCAATTGTTAAGTGTTTTATTTTGCTCCTAATTTTTCCTAATTCAGAGTATTGATCTGATTTTCATAATTATCCTTGATTCAGAGCATTGATATCTGCAATTAAATAACATCTAAGAATAAAGTGAAATTTTCAGTGAAAAGCATAACATAACCACGCTTAAAACACATGGTCAACTATTAACCGTTCTAATTTCCTAACTCAAGCTCATGAATACATAATTGAACAGCAACATAGTACCGTTATTGCACGCTTATTACTACCAATAAGAACCCAAACACGGACGTAACATAGTACCGTTATTGCACGCTTATTATTACCAATCCGAAAACAAACAATACTTACGTTGGAAAAACTGTATTAGTTTTAAGCTTAAACTCGGTAAGGAAATGAAATATTGCTTTAATGAACAAAGGATGAAAATGCCAAATTTGCCTTTAAAAGCAATCTGATAAATTTACTTTAAGGTTTTCTAATCCAGTGATTATTAAAAATATTTTCAAAGTTGTCTTCTTTAAAACTAAAACTATCCTAAATTAATCTTTGCATTAATAAATCTGTCAGTAATGAATTGACAGCTGATTCAATTTAAAATCTTTTAGAAAAATTTTTATATTATTATTTTATTTTATTCTTAATGTTATGTTGTCAAAACACTGCAAAAATACCTACTATTTCTTTACTTAAAGTCCTAAACAAGGTCAAACGGATATTCTTATCAATAGTTTTTATACAAGTTAGCTATACATATAAACAGCAACATATTGACTTTTTCCTTTAGAATTTGGTATTTTATTTACTTCTCTGTAAATTTATTTTTGTTAAATTGTAAATTTGTCACTTAAATACTCAACAAGTATCCGTATTTTTACTTTTTCTTTCCTTTTTAAACTTTTCATTCCACACGATGATAACCATCGGATAATAAAATTAATCACATCCGTTAACTATAAATTTTTCATTTTATTATATCCTTATTAGCAGACAATAAACCTTGAATTTCCATTTTTTCGGCTAATCTCTCTTTAACCGGAATTATTGTTAGCTGCTTGATTAATTTACGCATGTAATTCAAGGTATGTACATTAGGGTGGGTCAAAAAAATTTTTTTTCTAAAATACACTTGTAATAGTGAAATTATGTTGTCTTATTAGGTCAATTACAAGCCTGTAAAAAATTATTCATTTATCTTTAGTTTAACAGCCCGCGCATCGATCCCCAAGTTTGATACCAAACGTACACGTTATACAATATTGATATTAAACGTCAATGACTTTATTTTGTTAACTATGCATATGAAATGTACTCCGCAGAGCGTATTGAGTATTCAAACTATGGTTGTACGTGTGTTTGACATTCTTTACACTATTTTCTCTCAAATAATTTATAGATTATTATGGAAACTAGAAGAAAAAGTTATCAGTGCCCTATATTCGGAAGTGTAGAAGATATTAAGGACAATGTATTACCAACCTACGAAGATGTCATAAAATGTTATGAATGGAATATAATACAACTTAAAATTAGCAGAAATACTATCAAAAAGCCATCATTTTTAGATATTGCTGCACTTGTGCTTAAAAAGTTCTTTTTTATTAACATATATAGGCCTAACCAAACGTCGTTTTTTCGAAAATTCCCGAAACTTTGAAACACATGCGCGGGCTAAAGATCTCATATAATTTTACTTTTTATAGCTAATTATTATTTGTTTAGACCTAAGACAACATAACCCTGCAAACATTTTTACGAAAGACGATACGAGACGAATAAAACCGCGAACTGTTAGAAAAGGAGAAAATATACTCACAAGCGGGAAGCAAATATATTTAGAGATATAGTTTTGCTTTATACACAATTTAAGAAATGTATTTGTGTCATATATATATATATACGTTTTAAAATTGCAGTATGTTGACATTTCTAGTTATGTGTTATAATAATTTTTTTTTGTTTTAAAGTGAAAAGTTTTATTTGCTGCAAAAGGCTGCAAATATTTATATAAATATCATATAGAATTATATTATTTTAAACGGAGAGAAAAATATTTTATGATTCCTTGGAAAATGTCATAAATGTTTTGAAATTAGAGATGTGTTTATGCCGGCTTAAAAATTTGGGTAAGTATTTTTATTATATTTTCTGGGGAATTTTTAAATTACAAGGTTTAGTACTTATCTTTGGGATAAATATATTAATCCCTTAACAATAACACTTAAATTATTCTTTATTGCCCATGGGTGCTAGGTTTAACAAAAACAAGTCCTAGCATTTGATCATGTTTAAAAATCCTTTAAGATCAGGTAACAAAAAATCTATAATATGTATATATGCATAATATTATGTAGATTTCCTTGACCTTCAATATATTTTGAAATTTTAAAGAGTTTGGCATTTTTGCTCAAATTTTGCATTTTACTGTTGTTTGTTGCATCATTAACTGTAAACGTTTACAGAGCCTTAGTTAAAAAATTTTCAAAAGTTTGTTAAAATTTAATCTTTAATTTTTTCGTTAAAAAGTCATCTTTGTGCGTGAACTTTTTGAAAATTTTGTGCAAATCCAATCGTACTTATAACATCTAGTTTAATTTGTGAAAAAGTCATCTTTGTGCATGAACTTTTTGAAAACTGTGCAAATCCAATCAAACTTATAAAATCTAGTTTAATTTGTGAAAAAGTCATCTTTGTGCGTGAACTTTTTAAAAACTGTGCAAATCCAATCGTACTTATAACATCTAGTTTAATTTGTGAAAAAGTCATCTTTGTGCGTGAACTTTTTGAAAACTGTGTAAATCCAATCAAACTTATAAAATCTAGTTTAATTTGTGAAAAAGTCATCTTTGTGCATGAACTTTTTGAAAACTGTGCAAATCCAATCAAACTTATAAAGGAGCCATCATTTGGCATCAATTTTTTAGGAGAAATTCATTGACATTTAAAGCAAAAATCACTCGGTCGGTAAATTTGTTTATTTTACAAAGATTTTACGTTACCGGGTTTTGATATTCTCATCAAATTAGTCTATTTCAAAGAAAATAATGCGTACTGCTAAAAAAATTCGAAGGGAGGCAGAGGATATCTCTAATTACTTGATGGGTTCAAGTATTCCTGAAACTTCTTCTAATTTTGAAACTACATGTGGGTCGCTAATAAGGCATAATTCTTTAACTCAATTAACTTCTGTTGAAGCAATTTTGTCTTTTGATTCAAGAAATGACGCTTCAAGTTCGGCATCAAGCTCTAATCTTAGCTTACCCCTTTGCCATTAGAAAATAATTTTTTACAAAAACTAAGTGAATGGTCGGTTAAAAGTCGTGTAAGTTACTCTGATTTAAAAGATCTACTTAACATTCTTTCCGAGGTAATACCAAACATTCCCCGAGATCCACGGACATTGAAAAAAACTCCAAAAGAGTCTATTGTTGTGGCTTTAGATGATGGCGAATACGTCCACTATGGCATTAAGGATGCCTTAACCGACTTTTTGAGCTGCAGCAGCTATGAAAAAAGTAATTTTATACTTGATTTTAATATTGACGGGCTCCCTTTAACCAAAAGTTCCCGTTTACAAGCTTGGCCAATACTATCAAACATCGTAGGAAGCCAATATGTTTTTGCTATTGGGATATACACTGGCAAAACAAAACCAAAAAAATCGGATGAATTTTTATAGCCTTTTGTTGAAGAGTTGGCAGAGCTTGTTACAGATGGGTTTTCATAACAAAGTATTAAATATTCTATAACTATTGGAAAATTCATTTTTGATGCTCCTGCTCGATCATTTGTCTTGAAAACCAAAGCCCATACCGGATTTCATCCTTGCTTACAATGCACTGAAAGAGGTGTATACAGTGGGACTAAAGTGATATTTCCTTTGCAAACCGTTGAACCACGAACAAATCACACTTTCCGAGCTAGGCTACATCCAGAACATCATCACACTTTAGAAAAAACCACGCTTGAGTCCTTACCTTTTGATATTGTCAAACAAACTCCATTTGACTACATGCATGTAGTCTGTTTAGGTGTAACTAAAAAGTTACTAAACCTTTGGACAAAGTCTAAAGGTAATAATTTTTCTTTTTCTTCCCGACAGATTCAAAAATTTGATGAATACCTTACTGACTTAAAGTTGAATATCCCCTCTAAATTTTCCCGAAGTCCGCGTGGTATCAATGATTCAGACCGGTGGAAAGCAACTGAGCTCCGTCAGTTTTTGATTTACACTGGACCTTTTATTATGAAATATATTCTGGACCATGAAAGATACAAACATTTTTTAAAATTGAGTTTGGGAATACGCATTCTCCTAAATAATAAAGATCGCGTTAAGAATAATTCAACCGCTCATCAACTCTTGACGTCCTTTTTAAAAGAAATGCCTATACTCTATAATGAAACTTGTATTACATTCAATTTTCATTGTTTATTGCATTTAGCTCCTTGTGCCGCTCAACATGGTCCTCTGGATACATTTAGCTGCTTCAAGTATGAGAATTTTTTACATCATTTGAAAAAAGATGTCAAAAAAGCTAATTATGTTTGTAGTCAAATCTACAACCGCTTAGTTGAACGCAGTATTCTCAATACTCGAATGCAGCCAAAGGTATTTCCAATATTTAAAAATTTATCTGAATCAACATTTGAATCAGTTAGAACTCCAAATTTCAAATTTTCTACAAAGTTCCCCAATAATTTATATCTTACTACAACTAGAAAACTATGCAAAATTTTAGAAATAAGAAAAGAAAATAATGAGCCTGTTTTTGTTAACTCTCTCGTTATTAACAACCTTCAACCACTATTTATAAAGCCTTTAAATTCCTTGCATTTAAATATTTTATATACAGAAGAAAATGTAATTCGAATTTCTTCTACCAAGGGTACCCACAAATTGTCTGACATTGATACAAAAGTTGTGGCATTGCTTGGAATAAAGGAAAAATCAATAGCTTTCATACCATTAATTCATCATGAATAATTTTTTTAATTTTAGAAATGGGAGACTCGGAGGAAACTTTTTCCTATACATATGAAGAAGGTATTATGTTAAGATTTCTTTCCAAACATATTTAATTAATACTAAACTCAAAGGCATCCAACAAACGTCCGAGATGAATGAGGCATCAGCAAGCGGATGCAATAATGATTGTGAAAGAAAGTTTCAAATTATTATGATGACATTGAAGTCGTTAGACGAAAAAATGTACAAAATGTGTGCAGAGGTAAATATAAGTCTACTCCAATTGAAGAAAGAAGTACGGACAATCAAAGGGTTTAAGGATGCAGTCTTAGAAAATAATATTTTCCAAAACTACAAGCCCCCCTTTACATCAATGGAAACAGTCTTGACTTTTGACCAAGAAATTGCAAGATGCCAGGAGAAATATAATACTTTGGTAATTAAAAATAAGCATGTTTTGATTAATTATTCAATATTATTTTTCAGAAAATGACATTTTTTAAAGTAGACTCATTGGATCCGCAGAAATTTATTAGGGAAAACCTAAAAATCATGTTTGCCGACGAAGTGGCAAAGTTGTTCTCCTGGTTGGGAACAAAGGATAAAAAAGCAGCCCGAACGCTTCGGACAAAGTTATTGGAAATAGAAGAGGCTCGCAACAATATGCTAAAAGAAGCTAACGAAAAGATAGAAAGTTTGGTTGATTTACTAAAGAAAAGAAATTAACTATGTAGTAGTTTCTAAGTATATTACTAAGTAGTTAAGTAGTGTTAAGCGTAAAATTTTATGTTGGTTATTAAAAATAAAATCAATGAATATTTACTTAAAGCGTCTTTAATTGCATTTCGTATTTCGATTCCATAACGTGTCGATGCGTTATTAGACTGAAGGGTTCTTCGAGCCTTTCTTCTACATAGCGTGTGTGGAACAAGCTGAAGCCACTTTTTATTAACAATGGTCATTATGGTCATTAAAAACATTATGTAGGATGCAGCAGGCTTTGATGATTTTGTTACTGTTTTTCATATTGTTTTCTATACCTTTGCCTACACGTCGAAATCTAGCCTTCAAGTGGCCGAAAGCATTTTCGACGACTCTTCTACAAGATGAAAGTCTTTTGTTAAAAATAATCTCATCCTCAGGCTGATCTATTGAAAATGTGAACGGCTTCATAACATATGGTGATAGCCTGAAAGCAGAATCACCAATTAGTACAACTGGTATATCTACTCCTCCGAAATTTCGTGAATTTCTAGCAAATAATTCATTTTCTTTGTCATGTGATTTCAATGAAGACGATTCCCAAATTGTCGAATCGCTACATTTTCCTGGGCTCCTTACATTTATGTACATAAAGCGATATCGGTAATCAACCGCAGCAAAGAGAATTGATGAATAGGTGCTTTTGTAATTGAAATAATCTCTTGCATCGAATTTCGATGGCTTAACCTTTATATGACATCCATCTATCGCTCCGTAGCATTGAGGGAAACCAAGCGCTAAAAAACCTTTAAGGTTTTCTTCGATTTTTTCTTGTTTAGCGGGATAGTAATCATCAAAACACTTAGCGTAGACTTCAATGACTGCCTGACAAAATTCTACAACTATTTGAGATAGGGTGCTTATCCCAACGCCAAATAGACTTGCTACAGTCCGGTATTCAGAGGAAGAACCCAAAGTATACAATGCCATTGCAACTCTTTTGCATCCCCACTTTTGCAACCACACTTTGAAAGGTACTTCGTTCCAAACGAAAACTATTTTTAAATTTTGCAGGGGAAAAGTTGGGTACATCCTCTTCCCAAAACTTGGATTTTTCCACCTAAAATTACAGTTTATTTTTAATATTAATACCAGAAATCGACATTGATTCCAAAATATATTACATGCCAATAGTCGCATGTTTTTTAAAATTATAATTAATAAATAGAACGAAAGTTTAATAATGATATGTATATAAATATTTTCGGTGAAATACTTACACAAGACCATGGCCTTTCAATTTTTTTTATCTTGCTCCAACGCCAACAATATCGGAAGCAACGATGTTGTACTATAATAGCTCATTATATTTTTATAAGCCATAATTATAGCTATTAAAATGTTTTTTTCTTCATCGCTCATTTCCATTATAATAATAAAGTTTATATTAATTTATAAATTTATGTAAAACACTTTTTTTTATGTAAAAATCACTAAAAACACTAAAAAGTTCACGTTTGAAATAATGACAGTTAACATTTGACATTAACCGGGTTAGTCGGTGTGAAGCCAAATTATTTATATGGGGATTAACCGTGTTCTATAAACCCGGTTATGTTCGGTGTGAAGGCCCTATGAGCAAATAAAACATTTAAATTTTCAAACTCCTTTTTAAGAATGTTTTGAAGTTATTTGTTTAGCTTTCATCACTAATTAAACAAATTTTTGATGGTAAAAAGGAGGAAGCAAGTGGTTTCACAGTTCTTTACAAAATATTTTAAAGATTATGATTCAGTTTACCTTAATCGCCAGAAGTATGAAATCTTGGTATGGTCCAATCAAGAAAACAAAAGAAACAAATAGTTCAAATTTAGGATATCGGAAGTTGTGAATGTTTGGTTTTGGGATTTGGTTAGTTATAATTTTTCAAAGCTTTATTGCTTTGAAGAAAGAATTTTTTGAATATTTTGAAGCGAGTTCCAAATCCATGTCTGATTTTTTGTTAAGGTTGCATTACAGCAAAGTGTTAAGAAAAGAATTCAGAATGAGGTTTAGATTGAATTGTGTGACAAAAAAAATATTGTTTTTCTGGAGAGAATATGACAAAACAAAAATTACTTGAATGAAGTTCAAAGAGAAAGCAAACAAGACAAGTCTACAAAGGTACAATTTTAAATGTCTACTAGAGAAATAAATAACCATAAAATTGCACTGTTCGTTAGCTTTCATACTACTAATGATTTCGTTTGGCGAACGCAAAGTCGCTCAAAAAGAAATTTATCAAGTTTCTCTATTTTTGACTATTTTTACGTGTCATATAAGAGTTTAAAAAGTATAAACAATGACACAAGATGGAGCGCTTTAAAGAAAAATATTTACTGGAGTCATTTAAGAGAAAATCTTTCATTAATAGAAAACAACTTTGGGTGCCCACTTCCGGCAACTAGTATGAGGAATGTAGAAGTCAACTAGGCGAAATGATCTACAAGATCATTATTGATGTCTGGTCTTATTTTGTAGTATTTTGTAATTTTGATTAGTTTTGAGTATATCGTGGTTTTTTTTTATAAAGATTTGAGAAAATTTCTGTGAAGAAAATAAGATAATTGTAATCGACTACAAAGGCAAAAATTTAAATAACTTTAAAATATAATAAAATAATTTTTTTTGGTTTTTTTTTGAAATTTCGAAAGAATTTATAATAATAATAATAATTTCATTGTATTTTGTTCTTCTTTTTATATGCGTTTTTCAAACTTCTCTCCCCTTTTGTTACATTCAAACTCAATGATGGTATACTTAAAGACTTTTAAAATATCTAAATCTTTGTAGACCTACTTAACAGTAAAAAGATTAAAAAATAGCTGCGAATTTTTTAAATAAATATGAGCAAAGTTAATAATTCATTTATTTTACGAATCAATTTAATTAAATTTTTAACTAAACCACGAAAATTTCTTAAACTAAACACATAATTTTGCTATAAATATAACCCAAAACACTAAATAACAAAAAACTAAAACAATTCCTAAAAGATATGTTGCAAAACATGAAAATAAAAAATTTCTCCAGATATCATACAACCAAATATTACTTTAAACACCAAGCGATCTATTAATCAAAATAAATACGGTCCCTTATTCAAGGACTGGTACTTCGTAGTAGTTATCCACAGATTTAAGTACAACAGTATAAAGGGAATACAATTTCACTAAAAAGCCAAACTCTGTTTTCCTCTTGTTCATTATGGGAGAGTCGGTTATAGCCATTCTCCATTGAGGCTTATACTTCTGTATTACAATACAACGACGGATATTTTGTATGGAGAAATGACTAATACTCGTGTATTAAGCATGTCGCGATCTTGTATTATATGCAACCTTTAAAGGCTGCATAAGGGAAATTTTGACATCTATTGTGAATTGACAGGTTGTCCAACATTAAAAATTCCTATTTTTACATATGTCGAAGTGAAATTAATGGTGGCTATTTTGCTAAGTACTATTAAATTAATTTGTGTATTTAAATCTAATTTATATAATTTTCAGGTTATTTTTACATAATATTTGTTTCGGTGCTTTTGGCAAGTAAGTATTATTCAATTAATTTGTGTTAACTCGAGTTAACTCGAGCGGCGTTTTATTTTATGAGTATTTCATATTAACATTCTGATTCACGCATTTTTCGATATATATATATATATTGTTATTTGTTGATATTTTGGTGATTTAAAAAATATTATTATTGTTGATATAATTATTATAATTGTTTGGTTTTATTTTACATTACATTTTAACAAAATACTATTATAAATCGAAAAATGAGTGCATCAGAAAGTAAATATGAAGACTCGAGTTTATCGGAAATTGTCTAGCATTACTACTTATGTTATGTTATGTTAAATTATGTTTTTTCCGAAAAGCAACTCAAAAAAAAAAAATATAAAAAAGTCGATGAACTGGTATTCGGCTCTTTTCTACAACGTGGATTAAAATCCATAATTAAAATAAAAATTTTGATTATTTTTGTATTTATTTAATTTTTTTGACAAGATAAAGTTCTAAATTGTGTTTTTTTATACTAAAAAAAATTTTTTTTTCCGGTTTTTTTTCAATAAAACTGTACCTTAAGGGGTTAAAGGTAATTTATATATATTTTTGAGGAAAAAATGGAATCAAAAATTAGAAAAAAACTCAACGCTGCGGAAATCCGCAAATTTATATACATATGGAGGGAGTACCGTGCGGATCTCCGCAGTAACAAAAGGAACTCCGGTGTATTCCAACAAATGAAGCGCAAACTGGAAGAGGAAGAAGGCATCATTCTTTCTATAGAAGAAATGCGCACAAGAATTGCAAATTTGTCCCGGCGGTACAGGTAATTACACAATTTTTTTAGTAAATAATAAAATTTACGGTTGATTTTTTAGGACAGAAAGGGCACTTATTGGACCTAGTGGAGGGCAAGCATGAAGTTGGGAGTTTTATGGCCTATTGCATGAGATGTTAGGGGGCTATAAAAGCAACTGTATTATGGAGCACATGCAGGAAAGTTACATAGGTAAGAAATAAAATATTATTAGTCTTAATAGTATTGCTTTATTTTATTCACTAATTATATTCTACAGAAGGAGTTTCATTGCCTTCAGTGCCACCTTCAATGCCGCCTTCGCCTCAAAAGCCACCGGTATCTTCACCGACAGTGCTTTCATCGGCAGTGTCATCGACCAGTTCCACGTCTTCTCCTGCTCCTGTGACTTCTCCTGATCCTGCGTCTTCTCCTGCTCCTGCGCCTAATAGAAGAAAAAATGACTTGAATGACTTTATAAAAAATAAATTAGAAGGGATGGAGGAGATGATAAAAAAAGCAACGGACAACTCCATAGAGCAGGAGAAACGAAGAACAGAGGTTTTCGTTGACGCCGTCAACAAACTAGGAGAAATTGTTGATGCAGTTCAACGAAGAACTAAAAATTAGGATAACTTTTAAAACTTTATAGGCTTAAAAATGAACAAAAAAATATGTATTTTAATAAAAATAAGTTACCTAAATATTCTTTGATTGCATTCCTTATTAGTATTCCTCTATTGTGTGTGTCTCTATTTTGCGTATTACCATTTGGTATACTATTATTTTGATTTATTCCCCTACTTCTTTGTCTTGTTTGTTCAGGTGTAATTCTTCTTCTCATCCATTTCTCATTAATCTCATCATTTTCATTATTTAAAATATTGTGCAAAATACAAGCAGCTTTGATTATTAATGGAGAGTACTTCATATTATTTTCGATGTCTTTTCCTAAACGCCTAAACAATTATTTCTTTTTGTTTTGTGTTTTATGTTATTTTATTTATTAATTAAACACTAAAAACTTTATTTCAGTAATTCAATCATTCAATGTTTACTGTTTTGACACTTTACATCAAATTTCCCTAAGTTTTATAAATTTTCCTTATGCAGGCATTTGCCAATAGAGAATCGATTTGTTTTATACGGGAGGCTAATACAGAAGTATAAGCCTCAATGGAGAATGGCTATTATAGGCAAACCCTAGGCCTGAATTTTTTCTTGTGACTCACGTATCTTTTCTTCATAATCTTCCATTCCCTTGATTCGGATTCTCTTAAGAACGGAATCAGAGTCTGATGAAGAAATACCATCAGAAAAATTCAGATTGAGGAAGCTGGCTATTTTTTTCGTTACACTGGAACAAGTTTTTCTAAAAGTCTCTATATAAAAGAATCTTTCTTCAATCTTTTTCAAGTAATTTTTTCAAGTAATTCAATCAATGTATTTTATTTTTTCTTTGATAGTTTCAAAGAGTATAATGTTAAAAAGATTTTGATTTTTAGTTTTATGATGTTACCTTATTTATATACTACAAGGTATATCTATTAATTACTGATATTACTTTTTATTTATGTTTAACATATAGGATCAAAATATTTGTCCCGAATCTGAATGGAACAAATTTATTTTATTTTTTCAATTTGATTTATCTACAACTTTCTCTAGCCGGTCATAGTAATGAAGCTGTTACGAGATGGCATTGCAAGCGGATGTACATGGGGCAGTACAAAAAAATGACGTTTTGAAAAAGTAGGAGGAATGAGCCTCATGTTTTGTTAACAACAAGAACACAACTATAGATCGGAAGAAATCATCGCAATCAATCTCTTTCATTGTCTCATCATATAATAAATAATCTTCCAACAATTTCTAGTGTAAAGAAATCGTGTTATAAACAATCATTTAGTTTAAGTGAAATCGTATAAAAAACAATATTCTAGCTTAAGTTTCATCGTATAATAAACAATCCTCTAGCTTAAGTTTTATCGTGTAATAAACAATCTCTAGTGTAAAGAAATCGTGTTATAAGCAATCTTTAGTGGCAACAAAGTTGTATAATACAATTAATTAATAAATGAAGTATTTGTTTCACCATTTACTGAAATTGAATTTACTTAGAATAAGGTGATCACCATCATAATACATTTGTTTCAAACCAACGACAAGGAACAGAAGCAGTTCATCTACTTGACTGTATGAAAACTGAATTGATTCCAATTTATATAAAAGCAGTGGCTAAATTAAATGAAATAGATGAAAGTTCTTAATTAAATAGATCATATATTAACTATTATTTCAACAAAAACCTATTTTTAAACTTTTTTTTATATCTGAAATTATATCTTAATTTATTAATAAACTCTGACGGAAAAATCTTTTTGAGCCATCTGAAAAAAATCACCTGGCATAATTAGAAGAAAAACAAAAAACAAAAATACAGATTTTTTACGTTTTTCTTTAAATTATTAAATTATGTATATTTCAGTTTTTTTTCATTTTTGTTTTTTTAATTTAATTTTTGGTTAATGGTTAATTTAAACCTGGTGACATTTAGTATTGGCGAAACTTACACGAGAAAAAAATTAAAAAAAACAAAAATTATAGAAAAACATTGACAAGCATCTGTTGCAAACGCATAAATAGAAAAAACAAAGAACCTAGAAATCAGTTGAAGTTTCAAATTTTTAATTTAATTTAAAGAATTATATCGTTTATTATAATTGTGCTTTTATTGTATTCAAAAATTCAAAAATTGTTCAAGTCTAAAATAAATAAGATTTTGAAATAAAAGGATGTACATTTTTATTGTTTCCTTTTTTTTTTTTAATTGAAAAATTAAAACTTTTTTGCATCTATTAAGCTAGGTTTAATATATTACACATTTGATATAAAAATAAAAATTGACAGATTAAGACAAGATAGGTTTTCGGTATTAGAAGCATGACTCTGTCTTTTCCATTGACACCGTCCGTCCAAAAAAATATAAACAGCTCTACAACAACACGTGTTACGAAGATTTCCGAAAATTTATAAAATCGGATCAATGAAAATTTGTATTTCTCTATTCTATTTGATTTTAATTATTTTTTGTATCTAGCATTTGTTTTTATATGTTATTTGAATTCAGAAATAAAAGTGTGCATTCAACAAAAATTATGTAGTAGTTCATAAAAAAAATTAAGTTTCTTCGCTTTAAATACCAAGAGATTCAAAAACTTAATTTTTTATGATTATGAAAATTTTTTAAATCTAATGAGAATGCATTACAATAAATACAGAAAACTTCTTAATTCAGATGAATAAAATTTTAAATTATACAAGCACCAAAAAAATCAGATATAAATAGAACGAAATTTTATTTCAATCTAGTCATTGAGCTTTTACGGGTTCACCATTTTTCGGTAATGTCTGCTTGTCACAATGATTTCTGTTATTAATAATTTTTGCGGTTCAGTGATGTACGCAGCATGTTCTACTCCATCCTCTTTGTAATAGCAAAATATAATTTTTAGAATATGTTTTGATACTGCTGCTTGTTGTTATTTTTACGGCTGTCAAATCGTTTTTCCCTTTTTCGTTATAGGTTGTTCATACCGGCACTCTGAACGTGGTATCCATGCTACCATTGCATGTTTTGTATGGGAATTTCAGACGATACTACCTTCACAATATGGTCCTCATACTATCTGGCGGAGGTGGTACGCATCATATTTGTTTCAATTTCAGCACATTTATTTTATAAACGTAGCCCAAAATCTTTTCGAAATCAGCTGTTGAAGTGATAGATTAAGCCATTTTGTAATTGTTGACGGATCCAAATCAGATATCCAAATCGTATTTATTTATTTTATATATTTTAACACAAGCAATTATTACTGTAATTATTACACTAATTATTAGAAAATTTATTAGGGTTGGTTTAACCTTTTTATTAAGTTTGATATTTCACAGTGTTCAATATTTCACTTCACTTTGTTCCTCTGAGTAGGTTAAACTTTCTTTTGATACTACCAAGTTGATACTACGGTCTTGGGTCAGTGTACACACCATATTAGCAGCCTAAGTAGGTGTAGTAGCAGCCTAATGTAGGTGTATTGTTTTACTGCATCTTTTTCTGTAGATAATAAACTCAGCTCTATGCATTTATTCTCCGACTTTATTGCTATAAAAGCCTTATATCTGTTTATTTGTTTCTTCACAGCTACAATCAATCATATTATTGAAAATTTCAAAAAAGTTAACGATTAAATACATTTTATTTTGTGGTAAGAGCTCGTTGAAAGTAATTCTTGCTTTTTTCAAACAGTAGTTCTTTATCATCTGATGATGAAGTAATCAACAGCATAAATCCGACCAATTTTTCTGAGGCAACAGCTACATAAAGAAAGCGGTAAATTTTGAACTGACTTTATTGTTAAATCATGAGTGAAGTAATGCGTTTATCATACTCAAAATACTTTGAGTAAAAATAATAAGTGTTGATTTGGTATCGTTGTTTGATAATAACCTTATCTTAACTTTCTATAAAAGCAGGTTATTATCCAATAAATAAACAACTGAAGTGTTTTTACATATCCTTTTTTCACCGTCATCAAAATTATTATTTAGCGAAGATTTATTCGTCCTACTCATTTTATGATTATAGAAGTTTAGCCACCAACTTAGTCATGTAATTTATTTTTCTCAAAAAACATATCCCTTGCAAAATGTAACTTGGATCTCGTTTTTTATTATTATTTATCTTGAATTTAGTGTTAATGTTCAATGATAAGTTAGCAGTATTTTTTTTTTGCATTTATAAACCGTGGATTTTTAACATCGAATGTTGTTTACAAATATTTGATGTCCCCGTTAGAATTATCATTTCTTCTTATATGTTAAGAGAAGTGTTGTTGAACTTTACGAAACTTTACTATTCATATCTTCAACTTAAGTAACTTTTTTCTGTTATCCTAAAGTTAACATTTTTAAACAGCTGTCATTGTATTATTGATTACTATAACTTAATTGCTCATGTTTAACTAATGATTGTTCTTGCTGTAACTTTAAACCATTAGTTCGTTTGTTGAATCCCAAAATTAAATACTTTAAAAAAACTGATGTCACCCTCATCGAGAGTTCTTCTAGTCCGTTATAACTTCTTAGTAGTCAGGAAAAGTGTTTGAGCCTTACAAGCTGCACTATTTATATCTCGAATCTTAGAATTCTTATAAATATATTCAACTTAGCTTCAACCATATATGATGAATGTAAAATTTTACAGTTTTTCGATTTTATCTCTACATCCGTTTAAGTTATCTTTAATTTCAATTCTAATTTTACCTGATTTTTTTGTTATAAGAATTTCAATTTTATTATTCTTTTAAATTAATAACTTTCCTAATGATGTAACTTGAATATAAAAAGTTTTCTTTATGATAGATGCTATAAACATTTAAATTTTATTCATAAACCATGTTAAAACATCATAAAACTTTAATTACTTATATCAATTTCTGATTTCATATAATGCAAAAACAAAAACAAATATTTTTAAAAATTTTGAGTTTTAATGATTTAACGTTCCATTGACTCGATTAAATAAAAAACAAGACTTTAAGGAAGATATGTTTATAAGAAATCATTTAATTTAAAATTAAAAAAGAAAAATTATTTCACCGTTTCTCCGCTGGAGAAGACAGAGCAAATAACTTTACAAATTTTGGGGTTTCTATAATCAATAAAAACGTTTTTGCAAAACATACATCTCAGAATAAATACCAATATTTGTTGACACGTCCAGAATCAAGGAAGAAATCTGAAGACAGAGAACATACAATTCAGAATATTAGAATATTTAGAAATATTTTAACAGACTGTAACGGATACTTGTCAAAATCTATTTTGCTTTTCACATTTTTCGTTATAATTGTCTTTTTCTCTTTAATGAGTTTCACCTTAATTTTAGGTGCACCTACCAATACTTAATATCAGAATACTTGCAATTTTGTAAAGCAATTGCATTTTGTTATTATTTATTGCTGTTTCAAACGAGAATTTTAAGGATTGACTAGCAGACTAAAGACAACATTGGTCATTAAATTGTGACAACTAGTAAATTAATTATTAGATTAAAAATTTTTTAATAGGTATTTTAATATTAGAATTATCACATATGAAAACCAAATAACTTAGTTTTATAAGTTAAAGAACATCTCAAATAAAGTTAACACATTTAAAACTGATTTTTAAATCGATTTTAAGTTTTTATTCTTTTTCAAAGAAATTTTAAGTAATTTTTAATCATGAACTTAGATATTGAATACACTTTTATTTTCATTACTTTCCTTTAATAACTTTAATAGGAAAAAAAATTAATAAAAAAAGACTCAAAACTATGAACCCCATCCAAACAAAAAAAAAATCGTTCTTTTTAATCCCACCAAAACAAAACCAACTCCCCAAAAATTTGCTTGCTAACTGAAAAAATAACAACCGGAAGGTCAGAGCGCCAAATATCATCTAATCCAATCGAATTAAAAACTCATTTTGAAATAGAAATCATCTCATTTTAATGTTAAATTTTTGTAATCCTACGACCTTTGTAACAAATTTTTTAGAAATCATATCTTTGTTCCGTAAGTCGAAGTATAGCAGCACAAATTTGTCATATCTCTAAGTAAAAATCCTAGAAAAAAAATCAAACATCAGGGCTAGAATCTTAGCTATCTGGCTAAACCATTAAAGAAAATAAAAATAAAAAAAAAAAGAAGTTAATTATAAACAAACGAACCAATTTTAGTGTCCAGCATGGAGAAATCTACTTTCATTACATGGAATATCCGCAGTCTTGTCAAAAATATTGGAGGGCTTAACAAGCTCATAGAGGAGGTAATAGCAATACAAGAGTGACACGTTCCAATAATGAATGCTGAAAATTTTGTTTCCAATTATATAAACCACCACTACACTTTAGAAAGAGGATACAGATTACAGATACAGATATTAATACCTACAAGGAACTGTAGCCTTTTTAATTAAAAAGACATGTAGGTATAAAGAGTGAATCTGCCACAAACAAATATTCTTAGGAGCTTAGTTTTGGTAATATTTTGTAGCATGCAAATGATCTTCTAAAAATTATTTATGATTTCACACTAACCTTTGCTCAATATTTGAATCTTGACTAAAAAGAATTATTTCGTATAGTTAACAGATTTCGTTATCGTATTTCTTATTTACCTTATGATCAAAAAGTTCCTGGAATTCGTAATTTCAAATGTTCATGCTTTACCAATCGGTAAACCGTCGATATGTTCTCTCTGGCAATACTAATTATGACGTTCTGTTAAAGTTTGCCATCAACCGGACCATTAGTATTTGTTTGGCGAATGGATGAAAAATTGGAACGACTGTGCCTCAAATTTTGTGTCAAAAATAAAACTTCATGTGCCGAATCACTAAAAATGATGCGAGTGGCCTTTGGAGAATCGTGTATGCAAAAAAACACAGGCATAAGAATGGAAAAAAGATTCAAAAACTGTCATGAAAGCCTGAATGATGATGAGCGTACTGGACGCCCAACAACATCAACTACTGAAGAAATTGCGAAGCAAATGGTTTTTGAAAATCTTTGTGCATCAATCCGAGAGCTTGCGGTGTTATTGAACATCTCATATGAGTCGGCTGAACACATTTTGGTACATTTTTTGGGCATGAAATGTATCGCTGCCCGTCTCATACCAAAAACATTGAAAAACTGGACAAAAATTCGACTGATGTCATCAACCAAGCACCGTACTCTCCAAATATGGCCCCGTGTGACTTTTTCATGTCTATCGCATCAGTGTATCGCCTTAAAAGGCGAGTACTTTGAAAGAGATAATAAATAAATTTATTAAAATTTAAAATTTTGCGTTTTTTTGCGTTTTTTTAACAAATTCCGGGAGCTTTTGAGCATAATAATTTGAGCTTATTTATTATACATGAATACTTTTTATACAAAACAATATTTTATTTTTATTCAAATATTCTTTTTTTTGATAAATAGAGTATTATCAGAACAATGTCCCTTTAGGAGTACTTGTCAGTCAGTCACTAACAAAATTCAAAAATTTATTTGGAACGAAAGGCATTTTAGATAACGGAATATAAAACCTTTATGTTATATATTAAAGCGTAAAAGGGATAGTTAAATTGCGATTATAAATTTTGTAACGGACCCCTGTTGTTTTGTTTTTTTTTTTTTTAAATTTTGTTAGAATATTTATATTTTTTTACATAGAAACAACTTGTTTGTTTCAGAAGTGCATTTTTGCCAACCGGACTCTTATAAGTATCCCGTTGGCAGAAATTTATTTTGAAATAAACAGGTTGTTTGCTATAGAACAGAGGCAGTCGGTGATTAGATATTGAGTAAGGCAGAGCCCTGGTGGTTTAGGGCTCTGACCTTACGGTAGTTTTCATTGCCGCGTTGTGGAAACACTGCTTTGTTTCGCGAAATGTTATGTGACGTTTGTCAATTATAATTGGAAAAGATTTTGCGATAATTTAATTAAATAGTTAATTTTAAATTGGAATTATGATTAGTTAGAGTTGTTAAATTTCCGATGAAAAGCTTATATTAAAAGTGCAAAAGCTTATTGTAAAAAAAACCTAAAATTCTGCCATGCAATTTGACAATTGATTGTGCTTACTTAGTGTTGGAAAATATGTTATATACCAAAAAAAAAAAGGATATATATATTTCTAATGTAACTAAAATATTTGTGTGGCAATAGGACATCGAAAATATTTTAATTATATATTTATAAAGCAGAAGAGATTATTATAAGGAAAGAAAATTGAGTACGAATTTAAATTGATTTAGGTTTGAGTGCAACAAAAAAAAAAAGAAAAAGAAAAAATTAAGGATATGGTGGATTTAATAAAAGAGTTGAGTAGTTTCATAATGAATAATAAAATAATAAAAAAAAGAACAAATTAAGGCATTTGAAATATAATTACAAATGCATTTTATATAGGGTAAATTAGCTATTTGTTGGACATGTCCAGTTGTGGGACAGGACAATATTTAAGAACGCACAATATAAATGTCAAATTTGCTATAATTCATTGATTTCTATTGACATAAGGTAGCTTTAAAACGAACAAAAAAGTTAATAGATGCGCGTCTTATTGTTGCTACAGAGTTGATATTAAATTTTTACAAAAAATACATTTACTTCTTTTTTTCATTAATTATAAAAGTGATCAAAAATAATTTAAAAAGGTAAGTAAAAAGTTTAATTCAATAGTATTTCATGTCTAATTTATAATATAAAAATGTCTCATAATGATATTCGACCGTAAAAATATTTTTGTGTGCCTCGAAAAAATGGCATCGAAAGCTAGTTGTGGGACAGAGAAGTAGCTAGTAATGGGACACTGTTATTTGACATTTTAACATTTATTTTTCATTTCAATTAATTTTTTTTTTTGATTTTTAGTCATGTCGAAACCAAAAACATCCCATCAAGTAGCAAATAAAGCAATGCTAAATGCAATTAAGTCCTGTTTGTTGGGAAATGAAAGCATTCGTTAAGCCGCTCAAAAATTTAATGTGCCTAAAAGCTCATTACAGCGTGATCTGAACAAATTTAAAAGTGGTTTCGAGAATATTTCGGCCGTAGATGATAATGTGTTGCTAGAATACATTCGTGATGCACATATACGGGCACCATCAAACATGGTTCGTTTCATGTTTCTTTTCTTTATGTTTTTTTTTTTATTTTTAGTTTTAAATAAAAAGATTTTGTTTTGGTTTCTGCAGGTATTTTCTTCAGAACAAGAAAAAGATTTGGTTAACTATATTATAATGTGTGTTGAACATTATTACGGTCAGTTAGCTTTCCAATTTGCTATAAAAATTGGTTTGCCATATCCATCGTCTTGGAACGTAGACAATCTCGCTGGATGGAAGTGGTATTATCTGTTTATGCGCCGCCACCCTGAATTAACGTTAAGAACACCGGAACAAGCATCTCTAAACCGTGTGAAATCATTTTGCAAAGTGAATGTAGATAAGTTTTTTGAACATTTGGGTAGGTTATTGGAACTTCACCATTTTGAGAGCTTCAATATTTTCAACATGGATGAAAGTGGTTTTTCGACAGTCCCAACAAATATTGGTAAAGTTATTGCACTGAAGGGGATGAAAAGAGTTGGAAAGTTGGAAGCGGCCGAACGTGGCACAATGATAACTGCAGCACTGATTGTGTGCGCAAATGGCAACTCCTTACCACCCATGTTCTTATTTCCTCGTAAAAGAATGCAAACATCGTTAATGGACAATGTGTGGTCAGGGTCAGTTGGTTATGCCAATGATTCTGGCTGAATGACAAAAAATGATTTTGTGCAATATATGCATCGTTTTATTAAGTTTCTCAAACCATCCATTTCTTCCCCTGTTCTCCTGTTATTAGACAACCACTGCTCACATTTATCAATTGAAGCATTAGATCTTGCATCTGATAATGGAATCCATATTCTATCTTTTCCACCGCATTGTTCGCACCGAATGCAACCCCTTGACGTTGCAGTTTTTAAGCCGATCAAATCTTATTACAAAGCAAAATGTTCTACCAGGCAGAAAAATAATGCAAATAAGGTGAGTTAAAGTTATTCATTTTCGTATTTAGCTTTATCACCATTTATAAATTTTTCAAGGTGTTAGAAATTCGGCATATTGCTGGACTTATTTGTAGTGCATTAGATTTGGCATTAACGCCAAAAGTAATCAAAGCTGGCTTTTCTGCAACGGGCATCTTTCCATTTAAGCCCTACATATTCACAGATAGTGATTATATGCTATAGTGATGAATATGCTCCAGTTGTTGAAAATAATCTCAGCGATGAAGATCAGCGCCGTATCGTTTTCAATCAATTAAATATAAAACGCGAAGAAGAAGTATTGACTTTTCAGCCAGTACCCGCACCATCAACATCTCGATCGGCGTCAGTGATGACAAGCAAAACTAGTTTTTCATCGATTTTGAACGAAATTTGACCATTGAAAGGAAGATCACGAAAAAATGCATCGAAACGTGGTCGAAAACCGTTGCAGAGCACCGAACTAACATCCCCTGCATCAAGTGCTGCTTTGAAACAAAAGTCATGAACACAGATAGCAAGACAAACAAAAAAAAACAGCAGCAAAAATCCGAAACATTAAAGCGATTAAAAATAGAGTCATCACCACCATCAGGTGAAAATGTGGATTTTTGCATAATTTGCATGAAATCGCTACTAAAACGATTGACCAAAAATAATTCAATCAAAAGCAGCGAATGTTCATTTGAAATGCGCAAACATGCGTGCAAGTTTTTTCACTTGCAAAAATTGTGACAGTGATGAGGATTGTTAAATTATATAAATTTTCATGTGTTTATTTTTGAATAAATTTAGTAATTTTTTATAAATAATATGGAGTTTTACTTAAAGATTTAGCATTAAAAGTAGCATAATAACAGTGTCCCACAACCGGGAAAAAAATTTTTTTTTTTTTGCAATTTGAACACCTTTACTAAGGTGACCATAACCATTTTACGAACCAAGTCAAGCTAGTTTTTTGCAGGAATAAAGTTTTGAGTAATACCTTTGTGGCGGAAATATTTAATTTAAATTATTTAAATTATTTTTTAACGTAGTAGTTTTAGACATGTACGTAATATGTCAAGCAGGCGTTGAAAGTTTACGTGTTTGACATATTACATACATAAGTTAGTTAGTGAGTTGAGCAGTTTATTTTAAAACTTATTTTAAAATATAAAATAATTGTATAATTGTTAATATTTAAATTTATGTCAAACAGTGTAAAAGTATTAATAAAATTTAAATCTTTATTAAAAAACAATATATATTGTTTATTGGTGAAGCGAAGTGACTATAAAGTTTCAATGTGGTAAAATAGTTAAGCCAACGACCACACCTTTGAGTTTTGCTAAACTGGCTTTATTTATTTTAATTAAGAAAAATTTAAATTTTTTGTCTATATTTCAAAAAGTGAGTTTTATCCAAATTATAATTTATAATAATACAAATTCAGAAATTTTTAACAAAAAAAAAATATAACATCTTGGCTCCGCAACCGCGGTGTTTTATGCTTTACTTTGACTACTTTCTTGTAAGATTGTTTTGAAATCCAGTAAGGACAATTATTACAAAATCTTTTGCTTTTTGGTATCAAGAGATTTATAAGGCTTTCTCTTTCGGAGGAATAGTCACACATATAAAATAAAAGTTAATATTAAATGTAATTTCGAGAATTAAAGTGCCTGAATTGAATATTTGAATTTACTCTTTACTTAATGTAAACATGAATCAATGATGAATAGTTTCACATTACATACAGTTTTATCTCTGGCTTTTTTTGAAAACTTTTTTATCTAAAACTGCAATTTTATTTTAATTATATTTTGTGATTATGATAGTCAAAAAGAGAAACCTAGTATTGAAAATATCAAAGATAAAAGAAAAAACAATTTTAAACGTTAAGACGCAATAGACCAATGCTAATCACAGCGAATAATTAAAATATTTAAACATACAAAATTATAAACACCAAAAAAATATGTGCGGGCATTTATAGATCCTTTAAGCTCGTTTTGCTTGTGATATCAAAATTGCAATAATTTTACCATTTGGTCATAATGCATGTGCCTTTTTTGGTACCAATGGTCCAGTAAAATAATTAGCTGATTTTTCAAATAAATTTGTTATTACTTTTAAAAAAATTCATATACCAATCAATTCCATTATAATTTCTTTTGGAACCGTAACACAAATTCTGGTGTGAATATTTGACCAAAAATGTATCTTTCAATTTTGCATTTTTTTAAAAATTTAAAGCGTTTTTGTTACGTTGAACACCTTTATCGTTCGTTAATTACATTAAAATAATAAAAATGAATATATATTATATATATATTTTTTATATCCACAGCCAAAAAATATGGGAATAAGAACGGAGCCATTTAAAAGGAAGAATACGTATGTAGTAGGTACGGTTACAACGGTTACTTTCATCTCTCTCACCAAATTAGCACTTTAACTTCAATTTTACTAAGATATTGCTTTTGTTTTTTTAGATACCAAATGTACAGAAGGAGATTGTTTCATTCGTAAGAGTTTTATTTTGTATTTTAATTAAAAAATATTCACTCCAATTATTACAATTATTGAGACTAAATTTCCTAACGTCATATGACTTTATAATTAAAAAAAAAAACAATCCTATCTGCACAACAGATATGATGACAAATATTACAAAAACAGGAATGAGTAAATCGGCCGCATGTGCTCGAATGCGATGCTCTAGAATGGTCATCTGGAACCTGGAGCACAAAGTAAAGAAAAAAAAAGAAGAAAAGGACGATTTGCATGCAATTGTATGGAAAAAAAATTTTTTATTTCTCTTTTTCTTTTAATAATAAATTTTACTTAATTTAAGATTGCCAATCTCCAGCCAAGGCTAGAAAACTGCAGATGCGAAGTAAGTAGCCATGGAGAAGACCAAAATTAAGAGATGTTCAATGCTGAATATCTTGTAAGTAGAAAATTATGATTTATTAGTATTTAGGAATATTAATATATATTTTATTTATTTTTTAAAGTATGAAGACCAAAATGAAGCGATGTTCAATAGTCAGGTGGGGAGTTTGACTGAGGTGCTACATCTCTCAAATTACAAATTATTAAAATTTTTAAACTTGAATTTGCCTTTAGCTTCAAGCTGCCTTAATAAAATAATTAATTTTATATCATAAAATATCATGAAGTTTTAAAGTAGTATTTTAAGATATTTGATCCAAAAAATATATAAATCTTTAAGAGCAAATGGTGAAAGCATTCTTTTATTTCAAATTTCATTTTACAATGCTTCCAAAAACTTTTTAATGCGATCATATCATTTTGCTATTATTACAATTAAAATTAAAATTTTTTTACTCATATTCCCAAAAACCCTTGCCATTGACTTACTTCTCACAACTTGACACTATATTTAATAATCGATAATTTGCAATAAGCAAACACAACTTTAACTAATTAAACCTAAACAGAAATAATCATTGAACTTGAAATTTATTTTCTTTATAAATTTGCACCCATTATATAGCACTTTTATATTTAAGGTGTTATATTTATATCATCGAAATAAACTGGCTACCTTATTAAATGTTTTTACCTATTTCTCTTAAAGTGCAAAATAGATGACTATACCTTCTATCCTTTTGTTAGAAACTTGATTTTAAATTATAACTTTTGACATGTACATCTGTAATATAAAAATTACCCAATGTGAACGACTTTTTTGTTTTTTTTTATACTTCACACAACTCACATAACTTTAGACTTTCACATTGTAAAAATTTTTGTAATGTAAGAGAAAGCAAGCATTAGGAAATGTCATTTTGAAAATTTTTTTATTGTAAAATTTGCATTTACTTTATACTTGAATTTGTGGTAAGTTTTAAAATCTATTATTAAATAATTTAACCTCAACTCCTGTATGATATGTTATTTACTTTTCAATTTAGGTAAAATAAAAAAAAAATAATTGAAATAGCAATGAACTCTAACAAGTCTCCCAAAAACAATAATGAATGTATAAATGAAGAAAATTCACAAATCAACAAAAATGCAAGCTGCAGTTCTTCTGCTGTATTCGTAAAACCAGAAAATGCCTTACAACTTAGTAACTACCATAGAACAACAACAACAACAACACAATATGCTTTCTTATGTAAATTATATTTTCCAAATGAAAAATATATGGAAAACTTTTTGATTGCTCGAAAGCTGGAGGCTTTCGAATCACATATAAATAAGTTCAATAAGCAATAAGCAATGGTTTTAAAAATGTTAAAAAATATTTTTGGTATTCATTGAATTTGACAACAATTAATAATGATCAAAATTTTAAATTACCTGGAATACTTTTAATAAAGATTTAATTGAGAAACCAGATGAAGCTCTTAATATTTGTGGTTTAGTTGTACATCAATATGTTTCAGATAATATTAATTTAGAATCAACAGAATATCAGACATAAAAAAGCAAGGAACATAAATGCCTTAAAACTGTTAAACCTCGAATTCAAGGTTTTGGACCACTCATAAGTTTACAATCACTAAATACCAGCTATTATAATCGTTTAGTAGCAATTCGAGGGACAATAATTAAAGTAGGTCTTCCTGAAATTTTATGCACTTAAAAAAAATGTCTTTCTCAATCTCATTATGGTATTACACCTTTCGTCATATTTTTCTTTTTTTTTAAATTTTCGGAAAAAATTTTAATAAATAACTAATTAATTAATCCAAATCTGATCAGAAACACGCGTCTAAAAGGACCATTTTTTCATCTCTTTTTTGGTTCACAGCGTCTTTTCCTGTTCAAACGTGTTAAGGATTAAAGCATAAAAATATCCAAGGACAAAAGTATCTCATTTTTTATTAAGTCTAATAGCCGCAGAAACACGCGCTTGAAGGGTTATATTGTCTCTAGTAATTTTTCTTCTCGGTTTTACAATGCAATAAACGCTCAAACGTGTAAAGGTTTAATGTAATACAAAATGAAATTAGAAAGGACGCCACCAAGACAAAATGCTGTTTAAAATGTCTAGAATTTTTTTCCCAAGGAAACGCATAATCTGTATGCTTGCATTTATGTCATTTTATTTCTATATTTTACTATATATCACTTAAAAGAAGGCGGGCATCATACAATCTTTTTTAGTTAAAGTCTTAGTCATCTAAGACTAACGCATAATCTTGTATGTTTGCATTTGTCATTTTATTTTTATATTTTACTATATATCACTTAAAAGAAGGCGGGCATCATACAATATTTTTTAGTTAAAGTCTTAGTCATCTTAGTCGATACAATACGTATGGAATCAAGTGAAGGAGGAAGCACGAGTAAAAAATAAAATATTTTAATTTAAAATTGATATAAATTACGTTTTATTTATTTTCAGTTAAAAAATGAAGAACAGAATAACTGAGCAATGAAGTATGAGGAATTAAAAAAAATGTAAGTAAAAAATAATAACGTATTTTTAATTTATCATTAATATAAATTATATTTTATTGTGAGTATTGTGTTTAAAGCGAGTAAAAAATAATTAATTTTTAATTAATATAAATAACATTTTATTAAATTTCAGATAGAAAAAGAACTACCAACCAACACCACCACCTCACCGCCAGGTTGAATATAGCTAATTGAATCTTGAGAGTGGCTCAAACTTATGTTGGTGTTGGTAGCCTGAATTCAGTCAACTACCTATGTAGTTCAGCGGAAAACCGTACATTTCTTTCAATACATAAAGAGCTCCATGTTATAGAATGTTCATCAAAGGATTAGAGATTTTGGAATATGCTTACAAATGCCTTCTAATCCTCCTCGACGCTTTGCTGTAACCACTGAAGAAATGGTACTAGATAAGGTTACTAGGAATCCCAACATCAGTATTCGCCGTATATCTAGCCTGTTAGGTATACCCAAAACATCGGTATGGACAATAATCAATAAGGAAGGGCTTCATGCGTATCATTTCCGCAGGGTGCAACATTTAAATGAGCCGGATTTTAGAAGCCGTGTCATTTTCTGTTCATGGATTTTGAGGATGATAAGGACAAATTCGAATTTCCCCAATGAAATATAGTGGACTGATGAGGCTACTTTCACCCGAACTGCCATAACGAACTTCAGGAACTTCAGGGCTGAAGAAAACCACCATGCAATTAGACCCTCTAGATTTAAATGACAATTCAAGAAGACTTTTTTTTGTGGGGGAATATGAAAGAAAAAGTGTATGCATCGGTAGTGAACACACGGGAGGAGCTCTTAGAACGCATCACAACTATTGCAGATGAAATTCGAGCTACACCTGAACTTCTAAAACGCGAGTTACATTCCTTGGTAAGGAATTTACAAATAAACAAAAGTGTCAAATGGATACTTCAAGCAGTGTGTCTCCAGACGGAAATAAGATACTTCCCGTCAAAAGGCATATTGTTTCAAGTGATAGTGACACTTTTGTTTGCTTAAAAAATATAGATCCCCATGAAGCAAAACTAAATTAAAATTGTTTTGCTTGAGTCAGTTAAAAAGATTGACTCTTAAGAGCCACATCGAAGATTCGGGTTTTTTGGTTCTCCTCTTTCTAAAAACTTCAAACAGTTAAATAAGTGTTTATGAATTGAAACTAGTTATTAATTAAGATATATATATAATCGAACAAGTTAAATATAGTTAAATAACTTTTATACATAAAATAGGATATGTTTTGAATAAGTTATATAAAAAACGAATGTAGTTAAATAGGTAGTTATTAAATAAGTTTAAATATAGTTTTACAAGTTTTTGGAACATTAATAAGAGAAATAAAAACTGGTTAAATAAACCAAAGTTTGTTTATTTTTTATTTGAATTAATAAAAGAAGATTTAACTCGCGTTAAACGATCTGTAGGACTACGTGCCACTACTTGTCTTCAAAATCAAGGAGGTCACTTCGAAAATATGTTAAATTAATTTAAGAATACTGTTCCGCATAATAAAATTTTTTTCTAACGTTAAATTTATTTTTTTTATCTTATAATTAGTTTTTTTTTAAATTTAAAGCTTTATGGAATAACAATAAATAAAAATTAGCTATTTATGAAAAGTAATGTAAAAAGTGAAAGTACCCCATTAGCCCCTAAGTAAAGACAGGTAGAAAAAACAAATCAAGTTATCGGGAAAGGCTCACTTTGATAGATTTTTATTGCACTATGGGAAACAGTTAGGCCATTATAATGTACCAACTTTTTATTGGAAAACATTTGTAGTTTAAGAAAATAAAATAAAAAAAGAAAATTATGAGGGTGTTTTTAGGAGAAAAAATCAAAAAAATTCAAAAAATGCCCGGGTTTTTTTTACCAACGGTTCTACTTAAAAAATTTTTTCTCCAAAACTAGTTATTATTTTATAACAAATTTTTTTTTAATCAAAAGATAATATTGTAGTTTCTTCAAAAATATATTAATATAGTAAGCAGTTTAATACTTATCTTACAATTAGTAAATTTTACCTATTCATAAAAGAAGATATTGAATAAAATTTAAAAGGATTTGTAAATATTTTCCACAATTGGAAGTGATAAATGGAGTGGCAGTTATATACTCCAAATTTGAAAATGAATTGCAAAATTCAAATCGGCAGAAAAAAAAAGAACTCAAAAAAAATATGGTAAAGGAATATAAAGAAACGGCTAAAGGTGGGGTAAACGGGATAAGGCGGGAAGGTGATCAAATAAAAAAAAATTTGACAATTATATGTTTCGAAACAAAACTCCTAAAAATTAAATTGTTTTTATATAAGTAGTAGTAGTTTATTTAAACTTATGTTAGAGAAATTTAATTGGAAATGTCAAAACAATGTATTTTATTAAGCTTATATACTTTTTTATTTAAGATTATTGATTTCATTTCAATTCTTGTAAAAATCAAGCACAATATACTTTCAGATTTAGTAGCTGGCCGTCTAAAAAGTTATTCTTTAGTGTGAGCAACTTCAGAGCTTAGAGTAAATATTTTAAAATTTTTTCAACTAACACCCAAACTTAACTTAAATGAAGCTTTATTTTTATTTTAAATCGAATCCAACAAAATAGATAGTTGAGAAAAAAGTTTTTCTGAAATAACCTTAATTTTAATCACTAACAAAACACCACAAATATATGAAACTCTACTAGTATAGTGAATTTTACTGAGGTTAATTGTGTTTGATTAGTGATATAAATGTAAATAAATATGAAATAAAATAATTTTATAATAAAATTCTGGAAAGTTTTAAATTGAATACATAATATTATATTTTATAATTAATTTATGTAACAAATTTCTGAAAACTTCTTACTTAGAACATTGCTTGATTCGATTATTTCGCAAACTAACAGGAAGGAAATAATAACTATTAAAATACAGCAAGCTCAAAGATGCCTGATCTTATCTATGTAACGTTTTTATATAATGTTACTTACTTCAAGTCAGCCGTATTAGCGTATTCTTCCATTTAATTTCTAGAAGGTTTGCTACTATGAACGAAAAAAGCCTCCTGAGACCCTAAACCATCTCACATCTTCACTAACAAATACGTTTTTAAAGAAGAACAAGATTTAATTTAAGAGAGACGTACTGATAGTCTTGATATGCAAACGAATAATTTCTCTTTTCTCGCATCTTTAAGGGACAATTTGAGTGGATATTACGTACTATATTGCTTGTTTTGCTGGTTGAAGCACATCAAACCATCTTCTAAATAAGTCGCTGAGCTCGAGCGACTTTTGGAGGTGGACAAAAAAAAGTAAATATTATAAATTAAAATTTTATTTTTTATTTTTATTTATCATTAATTTTTTCTTTTCGTTTCAGAATGAAGATTTACAGCTGGCAGCAGCGGCGGAACCAGGAAACCATGTTTGTAGTCAAATCTACAATCGTTTGGTTGAACGCAGTATTCACCATGCCCGAATGCAGCCAAAAGTATTCCCAATTTTTAAAAATCTAAATAAAACATCATTTGAATCTGTAAAAACACCAAATTTCAAATTCTCCATTAAATTTCCAGATAATTTTAATCTAACCAAAACGAAAGAACTGTGCAAAATAATTGAAATTACAAAGGAAAATAATGAACCTACTTTTATAAATTATTCCATTATTAAAAACTTCCAACCCCCCCAGCAGCCTTTGAACTCCCTTTATGTTAATTTATTATATTTAAATGAAGAAGACATTAAATTTTTTTCTATTAAAGATACCCATAAATTGTCTGATATTGAAGCAAAAGTTGCGGTTTTGCAAGTTTTTAAGGAAAACTCAATTGCGTTTATGAAATTTATTCACTATGATTAATTTTAAAGATTTTCAAAAATGGCAGACTCTGAAGAAACTTATTGGTACTAAGCTAAAAAATATTTGTGAACAATTTTATTTAATTTAGAACCCACAGGTGACCAAGAAAGCTCCGGCGTGAAAATAGGAGCATCGACAAGCAATTGTAATTGCAATTGCGAAAAAATGCTACACCTAATAATGATGACTATAAAAAATGTTGACAAAAAAATGGAAAAGATGTGCATGGAGGTCAACATATCTCTGCTGCAAATGAAAAAAGAAATAGGGCGAAGCAGGGAGACCAATTTAATTTTGGAAACTAATATTTTCCAGAAATATAAGCCCCCCTTTGCTTCAATGGAAGATGTCTTGGGCTTTGATTAAACCATTATACATATTACAAATATTACAAATACATATATATATATTGTTTTTACGAAAAAGAAAAACATTTTATTATTCTTCGAAGGATGTCGTAAATGTTTATAAAATTTGGAATATGTTTATTGCGGCTTAAAATTTGAGTAAGTATTTTTATCTTATTTTCTAGGGAATTTTTAAATTACAAGGTTTTGCGTATATTTGGGATAAATATATTAATCCTCTAACAATAACCCTTAAATTACCCTTTATTGCCCTTGAGTATTAGGTTTGACAAAAACAAGTCCTAGCGTTTGATGACAGTTAAAAATGCTTTAAAATCAGGTAAAAAAATACGTTTATAATATGTATATATAAAGTTTACCAACTAGACGAAGGTAGAAGATATTTCAGTACAGCACAAGCTACTATGTGTCGAGATGCTAATGACTTAATCAAATGGGCATGTAATACACTAATTGAATGTAGACAGCCGTTAAAGAAATTGCTGAACTCTTTTCTGCTCCCCCGGATGTCAGGCGGTATGAATTGGGGTGAAATCGAACAAATTATAGGAATTGTAACAACAAAATTCATACATAGAGATGAAATCGCTAAGATTGCAGATAAGAGATATAAAGCAAAAACTGCATGGAACACAGAAGCAAGAATTCGTGCCATGATGAGACTGAACGCTGATGAAAATATGCAAGACATAGTAATAATGGGAAATTCTGGCCATAACGCGGGTGTGACAGCATTTGACCAACCTTTTAGTCCAAGAACAACATCAATGAATAACTCTTTAGTTAATATTGGGCCATGGACACATCTTGCAGAAATTGTGATCATGACAGGGCTAGGAGATTATATTTCCTTTAACCGAGAAACGGAAACAACAATTCAAATGTACATTGAAGGATCATCGCGAGACAAGATAGTTCGTATGAGGCCAATAGCTGTAGGGGACGAATACTTAAACATGATTGAAGTAGCTAGAGCAAAAGACCATTGGACAAACTTAGTACTTGGTTGGGATGGAATGGTTGGATTGCGTGAATTATCCAAATATCTGATAGGAGGTGAGCAAACTGACTGGCGTTGGGACATAGTACCAAATTACGTAACTTTGATTTCATATACTGGCATGCGACTACCACCTACTCATAAGAGCAATCCAATAACATCAGGTGAAACTAAGGAAATTGACTTAAATTTCGATATTTGTGGTGACAGTGCTAATTGGAGATATCAGATGGCAATGGTAGATAATGAAGATGACAATATAATTGCAGATAAATGTTTCTACAAATTAGATACTATAGCAGCAAGAGACAGTATAAAAGTATGTCATTCACAGGACAAAACAGAAATTCAAGTTTGGTCTAGTTTTATTGAACCTACTAGCAGATTAAGATTCATAACTACATCTGGCTATCGATCTCGATACAACAACCCCAATGAATCGAACAAAACATGGGGATATGGAATCCAGTCAATTAAACGTCTATACTTACAATCAGCAATGGGTAGAACAACTATACCTATAAACATATATGAGGAAATCAGAAATAGTATAATATGTCATCATACATGGTTTGTAAGAAGTGAGATGATGAACATAGCTCGATCGATAAGAACTGGATTAGATGCTGTAAGGGGTTTTCGTTTATCCGCCCCCACTACTGCGATGTTAGTAGGGGGTGGTGTTACACCACCAACTGCACCTGTCGAAGCAAATACGGAGAAGCAGGTAAAACCATCAGATGTCCCATCTATAAATCCAGATCATGCTGGGAACACCACAATACTTGGCAAGAAGGAGAAGGTGACAGAACAGGTGATCACAGAATCACCGAAATTAACAACGGAACCAGCTCCCAAATTTGGTTCAACTGTAGAGGATGCAGACAAGATTCTAGATCATCGAGAAAGAACAGACCAGACATGATCCATATTAATAAAGACCTCGGAATCAAGATAGACGAAACTTACCATCATCAAGACTGCAAAGGGCACGTCCTTTTTGTAACACTGGTGTGGATTTTTGCGGTCCCATATATACACATTTTAAGTTGCGTGGGAAACGTCCACAGAAATCCTACATATCGGTATTTTGTTGTTTTGCTATTGTTTTTGTTATGAATCATTTGTATAAATAGTTCATTAAACTGTTTCCACTTCAGGTAATCCCCATCAAAACGTGGTAAAGTTAAATTTGGAAGCCTTAATGATTCCTGTTCGACCGCACTTGGTTGTGTTGTATTGGATCCGTTGTTAGCCTCCTCAATTTTTTGTAGCAGGAAGATAAGCATATCTTGTGTCTTAGTTGATAATTCGAAGTATTCTTCTGTATTATATCCTATCATTGCCAAATTATCTGTGCCTTCCCATAATGTGCTATTGATGGATTCCATTTCATCCCAATACTCCTTGATTTTAGCAAACTTCATTTCATAGTATTTTGATGATTGAAGGTTCTCACTTATAATATTCTTCATTAAGTTTTTAATAGCCGCAATCATCCCAAGTTGTCTTCTTACTAGTCTCTGAAGATCGCTGTTTATCGATTTTTCTACCCCCTTGGTTGTTTTGGCAGCTTCTTCTTGATCTTCCATAATTTCTATAGTTGGTGTTTTAGGACCTACGCCCTTCGAACCCTCCAAATGATTTATTAACTCGATTAATTCCTCCTTCAAGGCTTCGTAACCCTTTCTTATTTTGTTATAGTAATTGTTAGTGAAATAAGGGTGCCTCAATTCGTCACCATATTCGGACCGAATTCGGTCATCAATACCTTTTAAATTCTTCCACCGTTGTTCTAAATTATTCAAGGTATCTTGTAGATAAACCAGTTGCTTTTTCTCTGGTACCTGTCTGTGAAATGAGTTTATTGATTTTTCAATCTCCTTTCCAATGACTGTTACATACTATATAGATTTTCTATACCTGCAATATATTTTCAAATTTAAAATAGTTTTGCATTTTTGTTCAAATTTTGCATTTTATTATTGTCTGTCGCAGCATTAGTAACTTTTTCAGTCTCTGTGAAAAAATAATTAAAAATTTATTTAAATTTGATTTTTAATTTGTTTGTGCAAAAGTGAACTTTCAATAACTTTCATAAAGGAGTCATTGTTTGGCATCAACTTTTTTGAAGAAAACTTTTTTCATTCGGTCGGTAAGTTCGTTTATTTTACAAAGATTTAAGTTACAGTTGATATTATAATCAAATTAGTTAATTTAAAGTAAAATAATGCGTACTGGTGAAAAAAACCGGAGGGAGGCAGAAGATATATCTCAATACTTGATGGGTTCAAGTATCCCTCAAACTTCTTCTATTTCTGAAATTCCATATGCGTCGTCAATAAGACATAATTCTTTAACTCAATTAACTTCTGTTGATGAAATTTTGTCTTTTGATTCAAGCAATGATACTTCAACTTTGACATTAGAAGTTACTTTTTTAGAAAAACTAATTGAATGGTCGATTAAAAGTCGTGTAAGTTATTCTGATTCAAAAGATCTACTAAGCATCCTTCCCGAGGTAATCCCCAACATTCCCCGAGATCCGCGGACATTAAAAAAAAACTCCAAAAGAGTCTATTGTTGTAGCTTTAGATAATGGCGAATACGTCCACTATGGCATTAAGGATGCGTTAACCGACTTTTTGAGCTGCAACAGCTATGAACTTATAACTGTATAACTTCATTTCATTTCTTTATATAATTTATAAATTTAATCTTTTTAATTATAGGCAAAGGAGAAATGAGAATGATCATAGGGGGCGCGTCCCTGTCGGAAATTTAATTGACTTAAGAGAAATTATAAGGTATTTGCCAGTCGATTTTATATAATTTATAAATTTAACCTTTTTTAGTTACAGACATCGAAATCATAGCAGGGAGCCCCTCATTGATTTAAATTGAAATTTTTATTAGATATATTTATAGTTTTAAGAATTTTTTTTGTTCGTTTTTTTTTGGGTTTTTGGTTTTTGATTTTGATTTTTGGTTTGATTTTGGTTACTATTATTAATGGTTTGGTTACCTTCAACCACTATTTATAAAGCCTTTAAATTCCTTGCATTTAAATATTTCCTATACACATGAAAATGTAATTCGAACTTCTTCATTCAAACAAACCCACAAATTGTCTGATGTTCATATTAAAGTTGTGGCATTGCTTGGAATAAAAGGAAAAGCAATAGGATTCATACCATTAATTCATCATGAATAATTTTTTCAATTTCAGAAATGGAAGACTCGGAGGAAACTTTTTGCTATACATATGAAGAAGGTACTATGTTAAGATTTTTTTTCAAACATATTTATTTAATATCAAACCCACAGGCAACCCACAAACGTCCGAGGTGAATGAGGCATCAACAAGCGGATACATTAATAATTGTGATAAAAAATTTGAAATTATTATGATGACATTGAAGTCGTTAGATGAAAAACTGCAGAAGATGTGTGCAGAGGTGAACGTAAGTCTACTCTAATTAAAGAAGGAAATACGGCAAAACACAGGATACAATGTGCAGTCTTGGAAAATAATATTTTCCAAAACCACAAGCTCCCCTTTGCATCACTTGAAGCAGTCCTGGCTTTTGAACAAGAAATTGCAATATATCAGGAGAAATATAATACTTTGGTAATTAAACATAAGCATATTTTTATTAATTGTTCAATATTATTTTTCAGAAAATGATATTTTCCAAAGCAGACCCATCGGATGCTCAGAAATTCATCAGAGAAAATCTAAAGATCATGTTTACTGACGGAGCGGCAAAGCTATTCTCTTGGTTAGGAACAAAAGATAAACAAGCAGTTCGAACGCTTCGGATAGTTTCAGCGTTAAAAGGTATGAATTTTAATATTACATAAATAAATAAAGGAAATTAATCAATGTTAGATGTTTTTTGGGAAAAATTTCCTCAACTAATATCAACGGAAACGTTTAAAAAAACGTCAATGAAGCATTTTCACTATGCGAACGATAGAATGAAGAAAAAGGAAAAATACAACCAAAAAAAAATATTATAAAAAATTAAAATCAATGTTTATATTAAATGTTTTCAATTAAATAAAATCGAAGTTTAATAAAAAGTTTCAGTTTTTATCCATTTTTTACCTAAAAACGTTTTTATTTCAATTTTATTAAAATAAAATTTAATAAATAAATTTAATAAAATACAAAAATATTCTTTTTAATTAATTAGTATTTTTTACATCTTTTTAGCAAACTTTAGACATGGCCTGTTCTAAACCTCACCGCAGTATCGAGGCATTAAAGGCAAGTTTGATTAAGGCAGCGGCGAATTTATCCATCGAAGTCGTGCGTACTTCAATTGATAAGTGGCCAGGTCGTTTGAAGAAATGTGTGGAAGCAAAAGGTGGGCATTTTGAATAAAATTTTATATATTAAGAGTCAAGACCATGTTAACTTGTAATAAAACATATAAATAAATTAATTGAGTACATAGTTATTTTTTCATTTACGATAACATTAGGGACAGAACTTATGGCACGAGCCATAACACCTATACATTCAAAGAAATCGCGGTTTTCATCGTTTCTCGCATCCGAAATCGATGTAACGTTTTGTTCCTTCTCGAATCAGTTCTCGTATCGTTCTCCGATTTGTTCTCGAACTATTTGCTCGTTGGAACGATGTGCGAAAGAATCCGTTCTCGTACTGAAATGTTTGCAGGGTAGATTTTATGAAATCGCATGATCCCTGCAAACATATCTACGAAGCTTCGTTCGCAGCGAAACAAAGCGCGAACTGTTGAAAAGTATAAAATATGCCAAAGAAAGAGATAAATGTGCATGGTTTTTAAATTACCCATACGCATTAAATATGAAAGATATATTTTAAACGTGTGTGCTTTGTGTATACGTCAGCTTGACATATCATGTGATTTTCTATAAGGTTATTTTTAATATAATACAAAAAGTGGTGAGTCTTATGATACCAGGTAAGTACATTGCATTTAATATATTTATATATACAATATATTTTAATATATAGGGATATATAATTTTAAAGGAAAGTTGAAATGTTTATGGTTGATCTATTTTCAATTCCAGTAAAGTGTAGTTCTAAAAATTAAGAAAAATTAAGTCTGCAATTTTAATTAGCTTTCCAGGTAATTTTGACTACGTCCTTTAATTGTTTATGAGTTTTCCCCATACGTTTCGAGTATGTTTTATACTCAAGGCTGGAGTAAAATAGGATTAAATCTTAATTTTGAGAATTTTAGGTTTACTTGATCCCTCTGTTATAATTTTTAGTGCAAAAATATTTTGGTCATCTCTTTTTACAAGGTCGAAATATAATTAGTAGGATTGAATCTTAATTTTGAGAATTTTAAATTTCCTAATCTGTGCAATTTTTGTACTTCGTTTGTCGTCATTTTATGTTAAGTATTTTAGTGAGAAGGTTGCAAATTTTAAAATTATTTAATTTATACAAATATTAAAAAAGTGTGAAAAATTTAATACGTAAAATTATATAAACTCAGTGCATTATTATAATATTATAAAAACTGTGAAAAATTTAGTTGTAAAAATATTTTGAAGAAAAACTATAAACTCAGTGCATTATTATAATATTATAAAAACTGTGAAAAATTTAGTTGTAAAAATATTTTGAAGAAAAACTATAAACTCAGTGCATTATTATAATATTATAAAAACTAAAAAATTTAATACGTAAAATTATTTTGAAGCAAAACTATAAACTCAGTGCATTATTATAATATTATAAAAACTATCCATTAAGTAAATTTTAAGTGTAGGTTTATTGTTTGATTTTAAGTTTATTTTTTATAAAATGTTTTAATTTTTATCTTCTTTCTACTTTAAATAAAATTCAATAAACTTACTGAATATTCTCTAAAACATATTTTTTTATTAATACTGCCCTTAATAATAAATTCAATAATATTAATTTCATATTTTATCAGCAAACATATATTTAAAAAACGAATACGAAAAGCGATGCGGAACGCGATACGAAAACGAATGCAACAAACGATAGATTTTATGAAATCGCATGATATCTTGCATATTATACTTCAACACCAACACATTCAAAGACATCGCGCTTTTCATCGCTTTTCGTATCGCAAACGATTCGTTTTTCGAATCGCAAATGATGTAACGTATTGTTCTTTCCCGGATTCATACGCGTGTCGTACGCGAATTCGTTTTCGTATTATTTGTTCGTCGAAACGATACGAAAATGAATTCGTTTTCGTATCGCAATGTTTGCAGGGATTATACTTTAACACCAACACTTTCAAGGACATCGCGCTTTTCATATCGCACACGATTCGTTTTTCGAATCGCAAACTATGTTGCGTTTTGTTCTTTTCCGGATTCATACGCGTGTCGTACGCGAATTCGTTTTCGTATTATTTGTTCGTCGAAACGATACGAAAATGAATTCGTTTTCGTATCGCAATGTTTGCAGGGATTATACATATCATATGTACATATACATATGTATAATATAATAGTGTGTACCTTTTCTCTACTTTTCTCTGCGTGATTCCTGTGAATTCAGTTCGGTATCACGCTTTGCCATTTGTATTTTACCCATTTTATGCGTGTGCAATTTAAAAACAGTTCGTTCTATTAAATACAAGCAATAAAGTAATAATACTTTTGCATAACAAAATATTAGTGACAATTAAAATTTACTGTAAGATACTTTTGCTTGATTATTGCAAAAGTTGTTGGAAAAAGTCTTTAATACTTTATGCTGCTTAGTTTTTTATAATGCTGGTACAAGCAATCATTAATAAGTATCTAGTTTTCTGAGCATCATCTTTTTAATATTGCTTGGAGAATCTTTCTGAATGAACATGTTTTTAAATTATTTTAAAACTTATTGTGAGTGTAGTTTGGTTATTATTAAAGTTTAATTATTATTATTGTTGAAAATGCAATTAAAATCTCAGCATTATGTTCTAACATCGTTAAGATTTTCAAAAGTTATTTATAGATGAATGTTAGTTAAATCAACAGGAAGTAAATGTATTTGAATTGATTTTTTTGTTCTATAAATTGTACTTTAATTCACAGTTTAGAAAATTTTTTGAGAAATCTTTGTATTATATAAAGAACAGAAGAGAATATCTTTTGGGCCAAAACACGAAAATCTAAGGACTAATAGAAAAATTGTAGTTTTATTTAGAAATTCAACTTTTTGGGTTAAAGGACATGAGTATTTTTTACATTAACAACTATTTGGTAACAGCTTTTTGTTTGCTTGCATATAAGCTTATTACAGTCAAATTTCGAGTAAAAAGCATATTGTTATATAATTATAGTAGGCTCACAGCAAAGTAGGCTGTGAGCTTACTATATAAAGAGCTGTCACCGAAAAATGGAAGTCAGTTTGGAGTTTCTTACTATTGAGTGAATTAGTTAGAGATAGTATAATTTAAGTAATATTATATTATAATAAATAGGATACAAAATAAATGTTAAAAGATAATAGTTAGATTGTATTTCGAATAACGTTGGGACAAAACGTAACAATATCTTAAAGAAAAAACATTATTGTAGATTGCATGTAAAAAATAAAAGATGTCAATAAAATTTCATCTAGATGAAATGTAAAAAAAAAAAAAGTTATCTTCCTGCAATTTTCAATTCCAAATGAAGTTCTTCTATTTGCTTTCTTTTAGATATCGTGTGATACAAGAAAGCCTTGTGATACAGTTACTTTAACTATATGTCAATGTTCTTAAATATATGGAACAAAAGATTAAGTTCTACTATCACTATTAGAATTTGTTAAACACAATACAAAATTTAAATTTGAAGATAATTAAATTATTTTAACACCTTTTAATATAAAAATTGTTCAGTTAATATAATTTTTAAAAAATGTACACGGTTTCCCTGTTACTGTCATCGAATGTTTGACTACAACTGCAGTTCAATATAAAAGATAATAAAAAAGATCTGCGTATTTAATCTCATTTTAAGAGAATAAAACAATTTTTATATTTGGACCACTTGTCGTGGGAAGCATGAAATCTCTTGTTATTTCTTATATCAAAATTTTAAGGAATTAATTTTTAACTGAGGCACTACTTGTAAGGGTGGCATCACTGTTTGACAGACAGACAGTAGTGACTGACAGTCGTTTCTTTGACACGTTTTTCCTTGTGAAATAGTTAAATATGACATAAATATGATGATTCTGTGTTAATATATTGTTTTTTGAACATTTGCACATTTGTAATATTTGTACAGCTTCATTAGTAAAGCAATCCAATAATAATGTCGCAGAAAATGTGAGTATTATCTATGTGAGTGAATTGCATTTCTACATTAAATAAGTTTTTATTTTTACAGTTTCTTCAATATTAGGTTCATCAACGAACCGCCACCGTGGAACCACTCACCTTCACAGCCACCAAAAAGAAACGAAAGGTAGTATATATAAACATGTAATAAACATATTATATGATTTATTATATTTCAGCAGCCTACCATTCTATTACCAACATCCGCCGTCACCACATTCATCAACACAACGATCAAATGCGGAGAATTCACGACATTCGTTAGCACATTCATCAACACAACGATCGAATGCGTTATATATGACTTTTATATGACAGTTTAAGTACGGATTTCGGCTCTATTTATAGGGGAACACGAAACACAGTATCCATATAGAAGTACAGCAGTAATTTCTTACATCTGCCCGATATGTAGTCAAAAACTAGAAAGCAAAAGAATGCTCAATAGACATATCAAAGCGCATGTTGATCCAAAAGTCTTCCAATGTAAGATATGCAACCGTATATTTGCGAGAAAAGACAATTTACGGGCACACGTGTAATCAGGCAGATGTGCTCTTCGTTTAAAAAAAATGAGACTTGTATTATTAGTATTAAGAAAAAGTAATTTTAATTATAATGTGGGTCTGGGTGTGGGTAAAAAAGGTTATGTTATATTTTTAATTTTAATTTTATATTTAAAGTTTAAGCTGCCTCATGGGAATAGAATCAATAAAGTTTTTATACAGTGTTGATGCATGTATTTTATATTATATTAATGAAAATAACGCCCCATATTAAGTTATTTTCACAAGTTATAAATTTAGATATTATTCGTCAAAGAGATAAAACTGAGTTAAATTTTTATTTGAAGAATTTTTAGAACTCAGCACGCTAGATCTTTATGCTCCAACAATTGAATGCGGGAATTACTGGCAGTACGACGATAAACAAGAGCCAATAGTTAGTGAATTGAAATTAGCTAATATCTTTTGTAAAAATTTTCAAATCGATTTCGTTCAGAAAGAGAGAAATCTAAATTTCTGCAACGTTGGTCACACAAGGCACGTCATGAAAGAAAGTACAGCATAAAAAAATATTCCGGAGAAGATTACATCGATTTAGCATCACTACATTAGAAGATGATTATGTTAAGTTAATGTTTGGAGCAGTTTTGGATATAGCTGAAAAAAGACAAAAAGACTCAGTGTTCCTAAACAAAAAAACTCAACTTTTCCTGCTCTCTATTCTTATTGACAGTTTCACGTTGAACATTAAAATAGAAAAATACATTTTGGGCATTAATGTTGATAAATTATATAATTACCTGTTTTACCAATGCCATCTTTATTATTTAAATTTTAGTTGGTATGATGCAGAATGAAGTTTTTAACATCGAGAAATTAGAAGAAGCATATGAAGTTAATTCAAAAATTTCACACAATTGTAAACTAATAGTAGTTTAAGGTAATTCAGCTAAATCGTTTGTATTATCGGGATTAACCGAATCCCAAGCGAAATATTATGGGGTTTTTCCTTTGAATGGGTCACCTCCAAATGTATTATAGAGGTTTAGGCTCTTTTACAGCAAAAGAAGCTCGAAAGTATTTTGTAAATATCAAAGACTACCCTATTTTAATTAAATATGATAATACAACCGATGAATTGCTGAATACGGCATTTCACAAGAATAAAGTCAAAGAAAGAAAAAATTTTATAAAGAAATACATGGAAAACCATAAAAATCTAGAAATTTTAAGTGCAACTGAAAATTATTTATTTGGAGAAGATGGAACAAAACAACTAACCATATCAGATATGATAAAAATTCAATTAGCATCTTATTGGTATGTGGATGTAGTTTAAAACCATCACAAAGAAAAGCTTTATATACTTTGTTTAATATTGGCTCGGCTATTGCTATGACGCAATACAAACACGGCAATAAATATTTAATTGATGTTATAATTTCAATGGCCCAAAACTACGTGGTCACGTGGGAAAAGATTTTGTAATAGAGAATCAATATGCGTCAAATGTGCACAAAGGCACCATTCCAAAGAGTGTAAGAAGCTGGTAAATAGTCCTCCTAAGTGTGCCCTGTGTCAGGAAGAGGAACACACAGCAAATTACAAGGGCTGCGCAGTGTACCAAGCCAAAGTCAAAAGTATAAAAACAACAGCAGTGCAAATAATACAAGATTACAACATGAATGAACAATCACCAGTGGGAATGCTCATACCAAACGTATCGTATCGTATGCTCAAGCGGCAGCGATCCCCATTGTCGACAAAGGAATTACTCCGAACACAAATAAAGAAAAGACGATAATAACCGAGTCTCAAGTCAACGAAGTCGTTGCAATGCTCAAACAAATTCAAAACACATTAGCCTAACTTACATGCAGAGTGGAAAAGTTGGAACTATCTAAACCCACGCAAGATCCAAAAAAAAGACTAACGCAACAAAGACAAAAAAAAAACAATAATGAATCCACTGCTAAGAATAATAACTGCAAATGCAAATGGGCTTAGAGAAAGAGCACTAGAACTCGAAAATTACTTACATTCAAATTACATAGACATAGCACTCATCTCTGAAACGCATTTCACGCATAAAAACTACATTAAGATTAAAGGATATAAAGCCTACTGAACAACTCATCCTAGCGAAAGAACTAGAGGAGGGACGGCAGTAATAGTCAAAGATAACATTCAACATTATCAACAAGCAGATATACGAGAAATTCAAGCAACGATAATAGCTATTGAAACCAATAAAACCAGCCTTAATATAGCGGCAGCATATTGTCCTCCTAGGCACAAGCCCATAAAACAACAACAAATAAAAGAAAAGCTAGGATCAAATTTCGTAATGGGAGGAGATTATAATTTAAAACATACAATATGGGGATCAAGAATTATAACTCCCGATAAAGGCAATGAAGTGCTACGAGTCATCAACGAAAACAAATGTGATTATCACTCATCTAGAAAACCAACATACTGGCCAACAGACTTAAAAAAAATACCAGATCTTCTTGACTTCTTTATAACTAAAGGAATATCATCCAGCTACATACAAATTGACGATATTCAAGATCTATCATCAGATCACACTCCAGTATTGTTAACATTAGGAATAAAGGCTAAAGTTCAAAAACGAAAAATAAATATAACCAACAAATACACAGAATGGGATAAATTTAGGCATAACATAGAGAAAGAAATCAACTTAGGAATAAAATTGAAAAAGTGTAGGGTCTTGGATAAACATACAAAAGTATTCATAGAGCAAATAAGATTAGCTGCAACCTTAGCCACGCCTAAGCCAAAAGGAGTCCTCCATGCAATTATATCTTACACCGCCGAAATTTGGGAAGGTATCAAACAAAGAAGAAAAGCACGAAGAATTTGGCAAAATACAAGAAACCCCGCTGATAAAAATATCTTCAATCACATCAGTAACAAAGTAAGGGAGTTAATCAGAAGCTACAAAACTGAATACTTTGACAGATATATCCAAGAGATAGGTCCAGATAAGGACCACGACTATACTCTATGGAAAGCTACGCGCAAAATCAAACGCCCACTTTTCAGAATTCCCCCATTGAGGGATGAGCACAGTAACTGGGCTCGTAAAAGTGATGAAAAAGCGGACTTATTTGCTCGACACTTAACCCGACTTTTGTTTTTTTGTATTTCTCAGGTTTGAGAATGTCTGAAGATGTTTGTTTTTGGAAAATTTACTAAATTTAGTTGTTTTTGGTGATTATGTTATGATTAAGAAAATAAGGTTTTGTTTATAATCTTTGTTTGTGGTAATATTTATATTCAATGGTATTTGCTGCTTTTTTGAGTGGATTTAAGAACATGACTTCTTTTTTGATTATGATTTTTATAACACCTGATCTGACCTTCTATCAATTGGTTTTGGTTGGTATCTTTTGATGTTTTATTTTAAATAGTTCTTATAATTTTAGATACTCAAGGAAAGATATGAAAAATGTGAAGCATAAAATAAGAGGATTTTGGTACTTCATTCAGTCAAGCCGGCTTAATACTCGATGGTTTCTGTCAGAATATAGATGGGAGGGAGTAAATTGAGTGGCATTAATTTAGATTGCATCTTGCGAGTTGGGTTTTTTGTTTTGTAATTTTGCATTATTATTAAGCTAATAAGTTGGTGATAGTAATTTGTTGTGGAAGATGCAATATTTACTTAAGTATAGTCTAGGTCAGGTTTGAATTTTCTGGCTTTTATACTAGCAGTATAATGGTTCGTCTATGTTGTTTTGTTAGACGTATGCTTTTAATATGGATTATATTTTATCGGAATGAATTTGAAAAATTAAGAAATTGTATTTTGAATTATTATTTGTTTAATCTTGCATAATTTTGTTTTGGGGACTAGTCTTTTAGATGGCAAATTAGTAAATTTAGGGTATATTAAGTAATAAGGTCTTTTGTTTTAAGATAATTTGTATGGATTTTGGGTATATTTTTATGTTAATAGATAGGATGTGGGGTAGTATAAATTTTGATAGGTTTGTATAACTTCTGAGAAAGTAAGGTAGTTGGTAATTAGCACTCAGGGATAAAGTATTCTTCTTTTTAATGATTACTTATATCGGATTTTTTGTGAATGTAAGCGGTAATAAAGGTTCTTGTAGGCCTTCTTGTGGGAAATTTATGAACATAACGCTTGATGTTGATCGGATAATGTTTGGATACAGTTGTTGATTGCTGGATGGTGCTGCAGTTTATTATAAATTAGTTGTTAGACTTTTGTTTGAGGAATTTTTGGTCAATTTACTAAATTCAGTTTAGATGTGGATTATCAAAGGACATTTTTTTTTTTTAGGTCGCTTTGGAACATTATTTTGAGACATAGGTTGTTTTTTCTATGAATAATAAGTTCAAGGTGTGGATACAATTAATTTGGTAGATGGTAATGTTTTGTTTTTTTTTTAGTAGAATTTTTGTATAGGTTTTAGCGAATTAGTGTTTGAAATTGTTTTTGGGAAGCTATGGTAATACTCGGGTTTGTGCTTGGGGCATGTTTTTAATCTGAATGGCCTCTCAAGTCAGGTGTTCAGAGGGTTTTAACTTAAGAGTTAAAGTCTACCACTGCGTCTTGTCTAACCAACAAGAGGCAGTATCGAAGAAATCAGAAGCAAGGGCCCGCTGAAGCTGGACTCCAAGGTTGCGGCTTTGGATGCACTGTGCTGAAGCAAGGTGGTACCCAGTTGTCTGATCGAGATTAATTCTTGTAAACAGAGTTAGGAGACTGAACACACCAGAAACTGGTTGCTGTTTTGAGTTTCTCGTTCAGTTTCAGCGCTCTGAGGCTCTAGATAGCTGATAGTCAGTCAGTATGAGCTTCTTTTTAAAAAGATATTACCCGAGTATTAAGTGTGTGCCTCTAAGTTTTCATTCTCAAACGAAAACAAATGATGGACGTGGTAGAAAAAAGACATATAATCGAGACATGCGAAAAGACCTTTAAAACCAAATTCAACATGGAGAGACATATGAGTGTCCACACTAAACTTAAACCATTTGTGTGCAAGTGTGAAGCAAGGTTTCCCCGGTGTGATACCCTTGGAAATCACATGTGGCTCATGCATGGTGTTAGACGTAAATAAAAATAAAATATACTTTTTAATTTTTTTAATAAAAAAATATATTTATAGTTCCACCCTTGCGTCCACGCATATATCGCCCGCTACCATTGTCATTATCATCAGAGAATGAAACATGAACTAGGATGACTCTTATTATTATGAAGATAATAATATTGTAGTCGTCATCCTTGATATGCTGAAATAAAATGAAGTCTTTTTTCTAAAATATCTTTCACGTTTATTTTCTCTATTCCTACTATTAGTAAGCAAAATGTATTTTCACTAATGAATGTCATATGGACATCGGAACAATCTTCATTAAACATTGATACGACACTGCACAGGAAATAAGACTTGAACTTTTAACTGGTGGATATAATGATGGTTTAAAAGAAGAAAATCGTCAACTAAAACAACAACTCCAAACTGCGTTGAATGAGAGGGCTGATTTTGAGAGCAGAACTTTAGCTGCTGAAGCATTTAACAAAACGCTGCAAGAGACAGTTGAGAGTCAAAAAAAAAGAACTTAAAGAATATAAGAAAGAATGTAATATTCTTAAGAAGAACAACAAAACTAAACCAACGGATATAATGATCGACAGTTTTGATGATGATAGTGACAATGATCCAAATTGGGGTAAAGATAAAAATAAAAATGATAGAAGAAGAAGAATTGTAAGTAGTTTTTTTTGTTGATTAATATTTATATTTTAACTTACTGAAAATTTATTTCCCTTTTAGTCTCCCCGAAATTGGACAAAAGAAGAGAATGCCGCGATAGAAAAAATAATATTAAACTTTAAAGCCAAGTATGTACAGTCGGACCACAAAGAAGAAATATTCAAAGAAATGAGAAAAGAATTAGTCAACGTGTTTCCATCCTCAGATAAGAGATGGACACAAATTAAAAGTACATATTATAATATTCTGCGCGAAAAAAAAGGACTATAAAATGATGATAAAATGCTGAATGATTCTAGCTGTTCATTTCATTCTTATGATTCCAAACTTAAAAGAATTTTGAATTTAAGAAAATTTTATTAACATGTTCCGATTGCTAAATAAGGGTAAATATGAAAAAAAAATCAGAGCCCCAGCGGGTCGTTGGGGAAAAATTCAATGCCCACAGAAGTACGATACAATACTTATGGAATCAAGTAAAGGAGGAAGCACGAGTAAAAAATAAAATATTTTAATTTCAAATTGATATAAATTACATTTTATTTATTTTCAGTTAAAAAATGAAGAACAGAATAACTTAGCAATAAAGTATGAGGAATTAAAAAAAAATGTAAGTAAAAAATAATAACGTATTTTTAATTTATCATTAATATAAATTATATTTTATTTAATTTCAGATGAAATAAAAGAAAAAGTGAGTAAAAAATAATTAATTTTTAATTAATATAAGTAACATTTTATTAAATTTCAGATAGAAAAAGAACCACCCACCAACACCACCACCGCACTGGAGGCCAAAGTCGCCGAACTTGAGCGGCGCTTAACTTTAAAAGAGTTGAGTCGCTGAGCTCGAGCTCAAAGACGGAGTGGAAATTAACAAAAGTCTTCTTACTTTAGGAAATTACATATCGAGGTCTGGAAGTAAGTATTATTTGTATTGACGAAACGAAACTTTTTACTTAATAAATTTTTCTTTTACAGGCTATAGAGATTCAAAATTAACTCTACTACTTAGTGATTCATTTGGCAGAAATTCAGATACACTTGTGATTGCATGTATTAACTCTACAGATATGGAACGAACACTTAGCACTCTGCAATTTGCTGAGGCAATGAAACTAAAAAATAAGCCAATTGTTAAGCAAGATCCAAAAACTGCTGGAGTTAATAGAAGTGAAAATGATCACATTTGTGAAACTTGTTCACAATATACTGATAATGAAATTTCTAAATTGAAACATCATGTTTGTAAATTGATAATGATAACTTCATGATAATGAAATTTTCAAATTGAAAGAATATTTTGAAAATGAAATGAAAGTACAAAAAGAGGCACTGATTGAAAAATTTTAAAAACAAAATAAAAAAGGTTCACAATTAGAGGTATATGATGCTGATGATGAGAGGGGAGAAGAAGGGAAGTAAGTAGTTTTTTTTGATTAATAAACTTACTTACTTAAATAACTTACTGAAAATTTCTTTCTTTTTTAGTTTCCCAGAAATTGGACAGAGGAAGAGAACGAAATGGTGCGAGCGATATACTCCAAATTTGAAAATGAATTGCAAAGTTTTAATCGGCAGAAAAAAAAGAACTCAAAAAAAATATGGTAAGGGAATATAAAGAAACGGCTAAAGGTGGGGTAAACGGGATAACGCGGGAAGGTGATCAAATAAAAAAAAGATTTGACAATTATATGTTTCGAAACAAAACTCCTAAAAATTAAATTGTTTTTATATAAGTAGTAGTAGTTTATTTAAACTTATGTTAGAGAAATTTAATTGGAAATGTCAAAACAATGTATTTTATTAAGCTTATATACTTTTTTATTTAAGATTATTGATTTCATTTCAATTCTTGTAAAAATCAAGCACAATATACTTTCAGATTTAGTAGCTGGCCGTCTAAAAAGTTATTCTTTAGTGTGAGCTTAGAGTAAATATTTTAAAATTTTTTCAACTAACACCCAAACTTAATTTAAATGAAGCTTTATTTTTATTTGAAATCGAATCCAACAAAATAGATAGCTGAGAAAAAAGTTTTTCTGAAATAACTTTAATTTTAATCACTAACAAAATACCACAAATATATGAAACTCTACTAGTAGAGTGAATTTTACTGAGGTTAATTGTGTTATATTAGCGATATAAATGTAAATAAATATGAAATAAAATAATTTTATAATAAAATTCTGGAAAGTTTTAAATTGAATACATAATATTATATTTTATAATTAATTTATGTAACAAATTTCTGAAAACTTCTTACTTAGAACATTGCTTGATTCGATTATTTCGCAAACTAACAGGAAGGAAATAATAACTATTAAAATACAGCAAGCTCAAAGATGCCTGATCTTATCTATGTAACCTTTTTATATAATGTTACTTACTTCAAGTTAACCGTATTCTTCCATTTAATTTCTAGATGGTTTGCTACTATGAACGAAAAAAGCCTCCTGAGACCCTAAACCATCTCACATCTTCACTAACAAATACGTTTTTAAAGAAGAACAAGATTTAATTCATGAGAAACGTACTGTGTATAGTCTTGATATGCAAACGAATAATTTCTCTCTTCTCACATCTTTAAGGGACAATTTGAGTGGATATTAAGTACTATATTGCTTGTTTTGCTTGTTGAAGCACATCAAACCATCTTCTAAATAAGTCGCTGAGCTCGAGCGACTTTTGGAGGTGGAAAAAAAAGTAAATATAATAAATTAAAATTTTATTTTTTATTTTTATTTATCCTTAATTTTTTCTTTTCGCTTCAAAATGAAGATTTACAGCTGGCAGCAGCGGCGGAACCAGCGTTTAATGTAAATATTATAAATTAAAATTTTGTTTATTTTTATTTATCATTAATTTTTTCGTTTCGCTTCAAAATGAAGATTTACAGCTGGCAGCAGCGGCGGAACCAGCGGTTAATGTAAATATTATAAATTAAAATTTTATTTTTTATTTTTATTTATCATTAATTTTTTCTTTTCGTTTCAGAATCTTATATATGAAATTTGCAGGCAGAACTATCTTCACAATATGATTTCGATATCACTTATAGCCTAGGCACACAGAAAAATATTGTAATAAAATTTTATTACGAAGTGTGTATGTGCATAAAAAACTTTTATGTATTTACATATACTCTGAAATTTTTACATAATAAAATAATATTGGCTTCTTAAACGTAATATTTTCATTCTTATACAATATTTTAATTATTATACACAAACGTAGCCTATTTAAATGAAGTTTGACATTTCATGTCAGTGAAAATAATTATTTAGTGTTTATGCGGTTTTTGGAAGGATTACAAAAGGTTTGTGTTAATATAATATATAAAGTCTAAATTTTATTCATTCAGTATTTCAGTATTATAATTAAAACTGTAAAAAAGAATTTTAAGAAAGCAGAAATTTTAAAATTTATCAATGTTTGGGATCAACACTTGACTTAAGGCGAAATAAAAGGAATGCCTCCATTCTAGAAGAAATGAAGAAGCAATTGTAGAATGAGGAAGGCATTTGTGTAGAAATTCCCGAAATACGTAATAAAATAAATAATTTGACCAAGAAGTACTGATGAATTCTCAATAATTATTTTACTCTTTTAGGGATAAAAGAAAAAAAATTGGAGTGAGCGGAGGGAGTCCGACTGGGAGTATTACGATGCGGTGGACGAAATTATTGGTAGCTTTAAAAGCAATTTCGCTTCGGAGATTATGGAGGAAAATGTTGAATATAATGACTTATTAAAAATTTATATATTTTATGGAAAATATATTTATTTCATTTACAATTGTACTCCGATTCATTCCAAAGTGATCTTTGAATTTTTCTTCATCAAATTTAGGAACTTCTCCTTCCCAAAATTTTGGCTTTTCAACCTAATTAAATTTTATAATTTTTATAAATAAATCTCTTCCTTAATAAGAAAACTTACACATGACCATCTTTTTTTTTTAGACAATAAATAAGTGAGATAAACGCTGTGAATCCTTCTTATATGTTTTAATGCAATAACATAGCTTCTCTCCTTCTCTGGTTTGCAAAATGCAACACTTTATATTTCCACAAATTGCGATTCATTTGTAAAATATAACAAAAATCTCAAAATTCCACTCGCAAAATGAAACCAGCGGATTTACATGACAGTTTGTTAATAATATATTGTGTTCTCTGTGTGGCAACCAAAAAAATATTGTAATAAAAAATAAAATAAAAATAATATTGTATAAGAGCGCTGTGTGCCTACCATGTTATAGGGCGTTTACACCGGCAACGAAACCACGTTCCGAAACCATCTTTGCATGTTTTGTATGAAAATTTCAGACGAAACTACCTTTGCAATGTGGTTTCCCGTACTACCTAGAGAACGTGGTATACTACCATTGTGTTCCAATTTGAATTATGAACGCAGCCCAAAATATTTTCGAAATCAGCTGTCGGTGCAGTTGACAGATTAAAAGTGAACAAATTTAATGTTATTGTTTTTTAATAAGGAGCTTCAACTTTTAAAACGTAAGTAAACAAAATATTAAAGTTAAACATAAAATTGTTATTCTGCATTTTTTAGATGGAATCGCAGAAAAAAAAAGTTATGACGCATGGGGAGATTATAGCTTTTGTGGGCGTTCTAAAGCAATATATGCCTGCGCTGAGGGGAAGAAAACGAAATGCGAATGTGCTCTTGGAAATGCAGGAACAAATAAAAAATGAGCTGAGCATTTCACTCAGCGTAAAGGAAATTCGGAGTCGAATTAATAATTTGACCAAAAGATATAGGTATAGTTAATTTTTTCTTAATGTTATAAAATTATTAAAACTTTGCTGCAGGATGGAACGTATTGCTGTGGGACCAAGTGGAGGCGCACCATCAACTTGGCCCTTCTATAAGTTGATGGATGAGGTTTTAGGGAAATACCCCAGCAATTTTGGCACTGAACTTGCTGAGGAAATGATTATAGGTAAAAAAAGAAACATATTTTTTCTTAAGTGTCTTTTATTTAATATTTAAATCATAGAAATACCGTCACCATCTACCTCAACAGCAAGCCCTTCACCTTCCACGTCAGAAACAAGCCCTTCTCCTTCGGCGGCAAAATCTAGAAAACGGAAAAGCGAGGAAATTTTAGAAGAAATTCTAAAAAAAGAAAATATAAACGCTGAAAGGCGTTTGGATAAATTTTTGGCCGCGATGGAAAAGGCTGAGGAGCGGCGAAACAACATATTGGAAAAACTCATTCAAGCAATAGAGAAAAAATAAATAAAAACTAATAAAAATAAATAAAAACTAATAAAAATAAAATTATACTCACATAAATAATCTTTAATGCAATTCCTTATTTCCACTCCTGTTCTCTCAGTTGATCTGTCAATTGAACTTGATATGGTAGCATTTGGCCTTATTAGTTGTCTCCGTGCTGAAATTTGGCTCCACTTTTTGTTAATATGGTCGTTATTGTCATTGCAAATATTATGCATTATACAGCATGCTTTAATTATTAGGTTCGCATGACAAATATCATTTTCTATGCCTTTGCCAAGACGGCGAAATCTAGCCTTTAAATGGCCAAAAGCATTTTCCACCACTCTTCTGGATGATGAAAGTTTTTCATTGAAAAAACGCTGACTTTCAGTTAACTCCAATGTAAAGGCATACGGCTTTGTAACGTATTGTGATAACTTAAAAGCTGAATCGCCTATAAGCAATACTGGAACATTTGCACCAAAAAATTTTCGAGAGTTTTGAGAGAATAATTTGTTCCTCATCATATGCTTTTTTAGTTTTGAAGTCTCCCATATAGTTGAATCACTACAAATGCCTGGACAACCTACGTTTATATACATAAAACGATAGCGGTAATCCACAGCAGCAAAAAGTATTGAAGAATGTGTTCCTTTATAATTGTGATAGTCTCTCTTTGTATTTTTGGGAACTTTAATTCTTATATGGCAGCCATCTATAGCGCCATAACACTGGGGAAAGCCAAGTTTCAGAAAGCCATTCACGTTTTCATCTATCTTTTGCTGTGTTGCTGGTATATATTCTTTGAAACACTTTGTACCGTTACATTTTATAATTTCCCTGCAAAATTCAAGTAAAATTTTGCAAACAGTACTCTTCCCAACGCCAAAAAGGCTTGCAGTGGTTCGATACTCAGACGAAGACCCTAGAGCATATAAAGCTATAGCTATTCTTTTATCCAGAGGAATAGCATTGCGGTAGTTGGTGTTTTTCTTTCTTAATGCTCGTAAATCAGTAACAAGCATATTAAAAGTAGATCGATCTACCCGAAACATATTTTTGAATTTTTTATCTGAGTATAGGGGTACTTCCCTTTCCCACAATGATGATTCTTCAACCTAAAATTAGTATTTACAAAAATCAATTATCATTCCTTTAACTAAGCACAAACTTACACTTGACCAAACCCTTTTATTTATTAAAAGTAGTAATGCACTATTTCGTAAAGTAGAGTACATCTCTTCTATTTGCCAAAACAAATGCCACATTTTTGAGATAGATTCACTTAGTGCAATATATTGTAGCAAAATTTGTAATTCTTTATTTTGCATTTTTTTGATTAATTGCTTTTATATATTTCTTTTTCACTATATCACTATATCAACCTTATATTATATTAATTAATATTATTTTATATATTTCTATTATTTGTTAAAAACACAGCACAATTCACCCAACTTTACAAATTTCAGAAAGAATTTGACATTTGAGCCCATTTCAATAGCTAGTATGAGTTAGATAGTATGGCAGTGTAAACACTCTTTTGAAACCATCAAATTTCATGGTTTCGGAACGTGGTTTCGTTGCCGGTGTAAACGCCCTATTATAGGGCGTTTACACCGGCATCGAGATCAGGATATCGAAACCACCATTGTATGCTTTATATGAAATTTGTAGACGAAACCATCTTCACAAAAGGGTTTCGATACTTCCTATCGGAGATGGTATGTACCGTATTTGCTTCAATTCCAGCACATTTATTTTATAAACGTAGCCCAAAATCTTTTCGAAATCAGCTGTTGTTGTTCCTTTTTTCACTTTTAATAATAAAAATTAGCCGCCATAATTATTTTTTAGTGCTGTGTATTCCTGATTTTTATTTTACAACTTTGTTTATTAAATATATTTTAAATTAAAGTGTATTTGTACTTAATTTGTATTTGTAATTAAATTAAGAATATGATGAGTGAATCATCGAATTGCAAGGTAAGTGAAATAAAATATTTTATACTTTATAAATTTATTGACAGTGACCCCAAAAAGTCTTCGTACACTTAAGTATATTTAAGCAAGTTTAATTTTTAAGGCTTTTATGAAAGGTTTTTCTTTAAATAAAAATTTTAAAATATAGTTTATACTTTTGTTTATTTACGGACTAAAATTTTATTTGGCATAGTTATTGGAAAGATATAATTTATAACTTCTAATTAATATTATTATGTTTATATTGAATGATTTTTTATGTAAAATTAATTATTTTTTTCTTATTCCCTTCTTTCTTTTGAAATCCTCTAAAATGTAAAACACTGAAATAAATGTACTTAATTAAATCTAATATTTCTCAAATTTTCTAATTATTAAATATTTTGTTTAAGTAGCTTCTATAATAAAATGATTTATTACACGAAGCAGAAAAATTTTGGGTACTTCTAACAAATTGTTTATATTTTTGATTATTCTATTGATTGTTTTGTAATTTTGAATATACAGATAAATAAACAAAAGTATAAACTATATTTTAAAATTTTTATTTAAAGAAAAACCTTTCATAAGAGCCTTAAAAATTAAACTTTCTTAAATATACTTAAGTGTACGAAGACTTTTTGGGGTCACTGTATTTCAAAGTATTGTGAATTAAAAAAACATGATCATATTCTTTTAGGAAGAATATAAAAGGAAGCAAGTGCTTAGCCGGGGGGAGATTGCAAAATTTATTAACGTGTGGAAGCAATACATCCCGGCATTGAGAGGAAATAAAAGAAACGCCGGCGTACTTTTGGAGCTGCAAGAGCACTTAAAAAACGAAGAAAATATTGTCTTAGATGTAAAGGAAATAAGAAACCGGATAAACAATCTATCAAAGAGATATAGGTATGATAACCTTTTTTTAATTTTATAAAAGTAATAAAATTTTTTTGCAGGAGGGAACGTATTGCTATAGGACCAAGTGGAGGGGCACCATCAACTTGGCCTTACTATACTATTCTTAATGGAATACTGGGTAAATACCCTGGCCAGTTTGGGACGGAACTGGCTGATGAGATGATTACAGGTAAAAAATACAGCGTATTTTCCTAATAACTTTTATTATATTAAAATAATCAATAATTAAATAATGTATTTTCAATCATAGAAACATCGTCGTCGTCTAAATCGGCATCATCACCTTCGCCATGCAGACCAACACCATCACCTTTGCCATGCAGACCAACACCATCACCTTCGCCATGCAGACCAACACCATCACCTTCGCCATCCAGACCAACACCATCACCTTCGCCATCCAGACCAACACCATCACCTTCACCATCCAGACCAACACCATCACCTACCGCTTCAAGCTTAACACCATCTAAAAAAAGAAAGCGAGAAGATTTATTAGTGGAAATGTTAAAAAATGAAAGCAGAAATGCTGAGACACGTTTCGAAAAATTACTAACTACAATGAAAGAAGCAGAAGATCGTCGAAACGAGCTGCTAGAAAGGGTCGTACAAAATATGCAGAAAAAATAATAAAAACAAACGCCATATATATTTTTAATAAAAAATTTCAAATGAAACCATAAAAAACTTGATTTTTATATATAGAAAGTAAGTGATGAATAAATATTATATACTTACATAAATAATCTTTAATTGCGTCCCTTATATCCGCTCCATTCTGATCTGATCGATCAAATGATGTTGACATGTTGAAATTTGATCTTGTTAATAGTCTCTGACTTGAAATTTTCTTCCACTTTTGATTGATATGGTCGTTGTTATTATTACAAATGTTATGTAATATGCAACATGTTTTAATTATTAGGTTCGCATGTTCAATATTGTTTTCTATACCTCTGCCAATGCGGCGAAACCTAGCCTTTAAATGGCCAAAAGCGTTTTCTACAACTCTTCGGGCTGACGAAAGTCGCTCATTAAAAACTCGATCACTTTCTGTTAATTCTAATGAAAAGGTATACGGTTTTGTCACGTATTGTGATAGTTTGAAAGCCGAGTCTCCAATGAACATTACTGGCACATTCACACCACAAAAGTTTCGGGAGTTTTTCCTGAACAATTCATTTTGTACCATATGCTTCTTCAATTTTGAAGTTTCCCAAATAGTTGAATCACTGCAAACGCCTGGACAGCCTACGTTTATATACATAAAGCGGTAGCGGTGATCAACAGCGGCAAAAAGTATCGATGAATACGTTCCTTTGTAGTTGTGATAGTCTCTTTTTACACTTGCAGGGACCTTAATCCTTATATGGCAGCCATCTATAGCTCCATAACACTGGGGGAAGCCAAGTTTAAGAAACCCGTTCACGTTTTCATCGATCTTTTGCTGCGTGGCTGGTATAAATTCTTTAAAGCACTTCACACCATAAGTTTTTATAACTTCATGGCAAAATTCGACTAAAATTTTGCACACAGTGCTCTTTCCAACGCCAAAAAAGCCAGCAGTGGTTCGATACTCGGACGAAGAGCCTAAAGCATACAAAGCTATTGCTATTCTTTTATCCAAAGGAATAGCATCGCGGTAGTTGGTGTTTTTCTTTCTTAATGCTCGTAAATCAGCAACAAGCATATTAAAAGTTGATCGATCTACCCGAAACATATTTTTAAATTTTTTGTTTGAGTATTGGGGTACTTCTCTCTCCCATAATGATGATTTTTCAACCTAAAATTAGTATTTACAAAAATCAATTTTCATTCCTTTAACTAAGCAAAAACTTACACTTGACCAAAGCTTTTTATTTATTAAAAGTAATAATGTATTATTTCGAAAAGTAGAGTACATCTCTTCTAATTGCCAAAACAAAAACCACCACATCTTTGAGATAGATTCACTTAGTACAATATATTGTAGCAAAATTTGTAATTCTTCATTTTCCATTTTTTGATTAATTGTTTTTATATATTTGTATTTCACTATATCACTCTATCAACTTAATTTTATTTTATATATTTATATTATTTGTTAAAAACCTAACATAATTAACCCAACTTTCACAAATTTTAGAAAGATTTTGACATTTGAGTTTCATTTCACCTTGTTTCACAACTATATACTTTCCATAGTACGCCGGTGTAAACCCTCGTCGAAACCACCAAATTTGGTGGTTTCGATATCATGATCTCGATGCCGGTGTAAACGCCTTATTAGCGGAGTTGATATGTACAATATTTGTTCCAATTTCGGCACATTTATTTTATAAACGTAGCCCAAAATATTTTCGAAGTCAGCTGTTGCTGACATATTGAAGGTAAACATTAAACAATCCGCCATTATTGTTAAGTGGGAATTCCAGTGTTTATGTGAAATAAAATTTTTAATATCATTAAATATTACATATTTGTTTTTTTAATAATACAAAATAACTTTGTGGTGAAATATTTTTAATTTTTTAAGATTTTTAGTTGATTAAGAACAGGAAATTTAATTAAGAGAGTTAATTTAATTCAAACAGTGAAGAACAGAACAACATAACAAAGTTTAATAATTACTTAAACATTTTTTAAATATTTAAAACCGAGGTATTTTTCTTTATCTCGAATAATTGGTCTGTTTTTTTAAAAGGAAATATATAATTTAGAGGATGAGTAAATCGTCAAATTGCAAGTAAAATAAAATAGACTAAAATAGAAAGTAAGAAAACATAATCGTATTCAAATCGAATCAAATCAAATCGAATCAAAGAAGTTTAAGAAATTTTTCTGGTATTTTATAGAAATTAAGAACAATTTTGTATTTATTATAATATTTACCAATTTGAGTTTTATTTAATATTCTACTATGTATATTTTGATTATGTAAAGTAATTTCTTACTAAATTAATAATTATGACAATACTTTTGTTTAGTTTAACAAGAAATTGTGATGTACTATATGATAAGAGCCTAAAAACTCCAACTGCCAGTACTATTCAAAAGGCTCCTAGTGTAAACTCTGGCAACTTTTTACAGACAAAAATTTTCTTTGATAGCCTCTAACCTGTTTTGGTATTATTCTTACTTAACTATTTGTTTTCATTTATACTACCTGTCCTCAATTTTATTCTTGATTAATCATTAAAATAACCTTTCAATATATTTACTTTTTAATAATTGAAAGTTTTCAATTTTGAATTTCATTTAGTAGAAATGTCGAATTTTAATATGGACCAAGCCCTTAAAATATTAAATACCGAACATAATGGGCGGGAAAATATAAAAACACGTATCCTGGAGTTTATTTCTATAAGTGGATTTTAAAGATTAAATAGAAAAATTTTATGTTTGCATGGCCAACCGGGAATTGGCAAAACTAGCTTAGGTAATGAATTACATATATTACTATTTATTATATTTAAATTTAATGTTCACATATCTTTGGCTATATCTGTAGCTAAGGCATTAAAGAGAGATTACATTATGTTCAGTGTTAGTGTTCAATGATACTTGTATACTACCAATATCTGTAAAATTAATAAAATTAGTTACATATTTAAATCGTGTTGTCATTCTGGATGATATTGACAAAATAGATATTGATAAAATTAAAAGGTTTAAACATTTTAATAATAGCATGATGTTCATTTTTTATAATTGCTAATATATTTTTTTGTTAGAGAATGTCGACATATTCTCGAATTATTTAATAATGAAGAATACAAATATTAATACAAATGTGATTTTCATTTAAACAGCAAATCTGTATTATAAAATTCCAGGACCTCTTATAAATAGATTGGAACTATGAATATATGGATAGAAAAAGAAAAAAGCGTGGATTTCGGAAATATCACTTTTTTGCAGGTTGAGATATTGACACATCTGCAGGTTGAGACACTGTCGTTGTGCGTCTCGAGTATCTGCAGGCGCCATTTTTATGATTATTTTTGATTGAAATTGTTAATATAGTGTCATTTAGTGCATTAAGCATTTAGTGGTCAGCCGGAAGTGGCTTTATATGAACCAGCCGTGACTTCGCCAGAAACATCAACAGGCTGGTCGCATGGATCTTGTTTGGCTTCAGCATTAAACGAAATTGGGCAATTGAAGACAAAGTCACCGAAAAGGAAGTCGAATCGTGGTCGAAAATCATTGCGTGTTTCTGTGCTGACTACACCACAAAATAGAACAAATTTAAAAGAAGAGCGGCAACAGCGAGATGTGAAAAAAAGGGCAGCCGAGAAAAAACAAGCTGATAAGCGACAAAACCAAGATGCAAAATAACCAAGCAGAATCAAAAACATAAAAGAAAGATCCCTGCGAAGCGTGCTAAAAAGGCAATCATTTAATATTGTATTATACCAAAAATAATTTTACTAAGAAAAACATTTTTAGTCATCATCGTGGTAGGCGCGTAACTGAAGACGAAAGGCAAATAAAATGAAGAAATGACAATAGAGAACGGCAAGAAGAAAGGTATAACTTCATTTCAAGGGGAAGGAATCGCCCAAATCGGCAAGGGGAAAGGAATCGACAAAGGCAAAATACAAGGAGAAATGACAATAGTCATCATCGTGGTAGGCGCGTAACTGAAGACGAAAGGAGTCGCCAAAGGCAAATAAAATGGAGAAATGACAATAGAGAACGGCAAGAAGAAAGGTATAACTTCATTTCATTTCTTTATATAATTTATAAATTTAATCTTTTTAATTATAGGCAAAGGAGAAATGAGGGCGTCCCTGCCGATTTAAGAGAAATTATAAGGTATTTGCCAGTCGATTTTATATAATTTATAAATTTAACCTTTTTTAATTACAGACGAAGGGAGCCGTGGAACAGAGAAATGCTAGAAATGCTAGAAATCAAAGAAGGGATAGAAGGAACAGCCGCGGAAGAGAGGAACAGAGAATGTATAATTGTATTCTTATTTTCTGAATAATTTTTTAATATAACTTTTTTCATTACAGTGCGAGGAGGGGCCGCAGTCCCCTAAATCGAAATCGGCCAGATATAAGGTATTAAATTAAAAAATTTATTTGAATAAAAAAATTTTCTTTGACTTTTATTTGATTTGGTGATCCTTATTTTATTTTTTTTATTATTTTTTGTTGAGTTTTTTAATTAATAACGAAAAGAGTTATTTTACATTCTTTTTTTTCGATAAATTACTTTCGTTTTTCGATTTGACATTCGACAAAATCAAAATATCAAATTATCAAAGTTTAAAATTATTATAATTATTTAATTTAATTTATTAGTTTAAAATTATTATAATTATTAAATTTAATTTATTAGTTTAGAATTATTATTATTATTTAGTTTAATTTATTAGTGTAGTGGAACAAAATTGTATTAACAAAATTATTAACAAATTTTGTTAATTAATTTAATTTAACTTTTTATATTGTGGGAGAGAAATCAATTAAAAAAGGGTAAGTAATTTTTCAAAAAACAAGAAATTTAATTTAATTCATGAATTTTTCATGGCACAGAGTTTCATTACAGAGGTAGAAATAGCCGGGGGGGTGTAAATGAAAGAAAGAAGCAGGAGGAGCAAAGAATGTATAATTGTATTCTTATTTTCTGAATAACTTTTTAATATAACTTTTTTCATTACAGTGCAAGAAACCGGTCGAGAAGGGGAAGAAATCGCCCAAATCGGCGGCAAGGGGAAAGGCAAAATACAAAAAGTAATGAAAATCATCATCATAGTCATCATCGTGAAGCAGAAAGGAATCGCCATAGGCAAAGGAGAAATGGCAATAGAAAACGAGAAGAGGAAAGGTATAACTTCATTTCATTTCTTTATATAATTTATAAATTTAATCTTTTTAATTATAGGCAAAGGAGAAATGGTCATCGTGGTAGGCGCGTCCCTGTCGGGAAATTAGTTGATTTAAGAGAAATTATAAGGTATTTGCCAGTCGATTTTATATAATTATTAAATTTTTGATATTTAAATTATAAATTTGTGACTTATTATAGAAACTAATTTTAAAATACATCTATAAATAAATCTAAAAATTATAATCTCAAGGTGTATGAAAGGTATAAATTACACTAAGAGTTCTCAGGATTGTCAAAAAGCCATAATGAAACTTGAAGTGCTCACCTTTATCAAAGACTAATGAAAAAGAAAAAACTAAATAAAATAAGATCTAGCGCGGGTAATTAATATGTTTGCACTTAATCATAAAGAAGTGTACTTGGGTACACATAATTTTATCTAGATATAATTGTAATTTAGATTGAACCTATGTAGATTTTTCTTGTTCGGAAAGTGACTATGTCGCTTTTTAAAACTATCCCATTTTGATATAGGTTCATTTTATATTGCTATTCACAGTTTCATCTTTGTATTCAACCCTATTACAGATCAGATATTTTAGTTTATATAACGCAAGTTGCCCAAGAAGTTTTAGCAAACATGTAATCTCACTCTTTTTTAAGTTGGTTAAACAGATTTCCTTAAATTAATTTACTTTTGCTACATTTATAACTAAAAAAAGTTGAAAAGTAATAAACAAATTTCCTTTTATGTAAATTAAAAACTATAAAAAATAGATTTTCATATGGTTTTCATATAAAATTAATTACATTACACTTTTATCGTTTCAATTACAAAAATTCAATTCATTTAACTTGAATAAATAAAACTCCAATCTTCGATTTGTCCAGCAAGCTTGCCGGAATTAAATACTTTACTTTGGCTATAAAATTAATATTTAGATAACATCTGTCTTCAATTATCATTTTTTTTCTATAATATTAAATTATTTTTGTAACATTTGCTTATAATTTAGAATCTTTCTAAATTTAATTGAATCATTTTACAAACTGGTTTTTAAAATCTAGTTTTATAACTGAAAATATAAGCCCAAAGAAGTTATATTTTCTAATTGTTCTTAATTTAATTGGTTAAACATACAATGTTTTTTGCTTTTTTTTTTGGTTGCTTGGAAATACAAAAATGGTTTGACACACCATGAAAATATTTTATCTGACTTATAAATGTAAGATAATTTAAGTATGTATAGTTACAAACATTTTTTTTTTGAACCGTTATAATCTGTACAATTTAAACAAACAATTCTGAGAAGTAGCTTTATAGCAGTAAAAATAAATGTTAAGTTTGGTAATTTTCATTTGGTAATTGACATTCAGAAAGTTTAGTCGCGTTCAAATTACTTAAGTATTATTAAAAAACGTGCGCGGGTACTTATAAAAAGATATTTAAAAAAAATATATATATAAATGAAAGAAAGAAGCAGGAGGAGCAAAGAATGTATAATTGTATTCTTATTTTCTGAATAACTTTTTAATATAACTTTTTTCATTACAGTGCAAGAAACCGGTCGAGAAGGGAAAGAAATCGCCCAAATCGGCGGCAAGGGGAAAGGCAAAATACAAAAAGTAATGAAAATCATCATCATAGTCATCATCGTGAAGCAGAAAGGAATCGCCATAGGCAAAGGAGAAATGACAATAGAAAACGAGAAGAGGAAAGGTATAACTTCATTTCATTTCTTTATATAATTTATAAATTTAATCTTTTTAATTATAGGCAAAGAAGAAATGAGTATAGTCATCGTCGTGAGCGCGTCCATGCCGATATAAGAGAAATTATAAGGTATTTGCCAGTCGATTTTATATAATTTATAAATTTAACCTTTTTTAATTACAGACGAAGGGAGCCGTGGAACAGAGAAATGCTAGAAATGCTAGAAATCAAAGAAGGGATAGAAGGAACAGCCGCGGAAGAGAGGAACAGAGAATGTATAATTGTATTCTTATTTTCTGAATAATTTTTTAATATAACTTTTTTCATTAAAGTGCGAGGAGGGGCCGCAGTCCCCTAAATCGAAATCGGCCAGATATAAGGTATTAAATTTAAAAATTTATTTGAATAAAAAAATTTTCTTTGACTTTTATTTGATTTGGTGATCCTTATTTTATTTTTTGTATTATTTTTTGTTGAGTTTTTTAATTAATAACGAAAAGAGTTATTTTACATTCTTTTTTTTCGATAATTACTTTCGTTTTTCGATCATTGTGTTTTTTGACATTTTGACATTCGACAAAATCAAAATATCAAATTATCAAAGTTTAAAATTATTATTATTATTTAATTTAATTTATTAGTTTAAAATTATTATAATTATTAAATTTAATTTATTAGTTTAGAATTATTATTATTATTTAGTTTAATTTATTAGTGTAGTGGAACAAAATTGTATTAACAAAATTATTAACAAATTTTGTTAATTAATTTAATTTAACTTTTGTTTTTATTGTGGGAGAGAAATCAATTAAAAAAGGGTAAGTAATTTTTCAAAAAACAAGAAATTTAATTTAATTCATGAATTTTTCATGGCACAGAGTTTCATTACAGAGGTAGAAATAGCCGGGGGGGTGTAAATGAAAGAAAGAAGCAGGAAGAGCAAAGAATGTATAATTGTATTCTTATTTTCTGAATAACTTTTTAATATAACTTTTTTCATTACAGTGCAAGAAACCGGTCGAGAAGGGGAAGAAATCGCCCAAATCGGCGGCAAGGGGAAAGGCAAAATACAAAAAGTAATGAAAATCATCATCATAGTCATCATCGTGAAGCAGAAAGGATTCGCCATAGGCAAAGGAGAAATGACAATAGAAAACGAGAAGAGGAAAGGTATAACTTCATTTCATTTCTTTATATAATTTATAAATTTAATCTTTTTAATTATAGGCAAAGAAGAAATGAGTATAGTCATCGTCGTGAGCGCGTCCATGCCGATTTAAGAGAAATTATAAGGTATTTGCCAGTCGATTTTATATAATTTATAAATTTAACCTTTTTTAATTACAGACGAAGGGAGCCGCCCCTCATTGATTTCAACTAAAATTTTTTAGTCTACCTCTTTTTCATTAAACAGGGCGATCCTATGTCACCGATATTATTCAATTATCTTATAGATATACTAATATCAAAAATACCAAAAGGTATTGGTATTGACATTGGAAATCTGCATGTTAACATTATGGCATTTGCAGATGACCTCATCCTTGTGGCTGAAACCGAAGCAGATCTCCAGGAATTGTTGGATATATCAACCAGTTTCTTACACTCCACTGGTCTAGAGATTAATGCTTCAAAATGTTGTTCAAGGGCTCTAAAATCTTTACCAAAAGTAAAGAAAACATATAAATCCGAATATAAAATTTAATATCAGAGGTAAACGGATTCCAGCATTGAGTAGATCGCATGAAATGAAATATCTGGACGTTCCTTTCACACCGGAAGAATGCATGTCATATAATATTAAAGACATTCTGGATACAAAGATCCGTAAACTTAATGCTGCTCCGTTAAAACCTCAACAGAGACTGTGGATTTTGAAGATAGCTGTGATGCCCGCATTACTCTATCATCTAACCACAGGATCTATAAAAATTGGCTTATTAAAATATATGGATAAAATAGTAAGAAGTAGTCTGAGAAAGTGGTTAAATCTACCACATGACTGCCCAATACCATTTTTCTATACACAAGTTGAGGATGGTGGACTGGGGATCCCCTCCTTAAGATGGATAGCCCCCCTTCATAAGAAAGGGAAACTAGAGGCTATTCAGAGATCGGAGTATATTACTGGCAATGAAATAAATCAGGAATTGATGGAAGAAATAAAGCATGCAATCGAAGGCTTACTGATAAAAATTTAAAGGCAAAATATTTTCTTGATACACAAGCTAATGACACTATAATATTTAAAGATGTAAAGACAATAAATCAAAGATGGGCAAAACTCCTTTACTCTACGGTAGATGGATACGCTCTTAGAGAATCTAATAAAGTTAAATCTCAGAATGCTTGGGTGATGGAAGGCACCCGCTTTCTGAGTGGCAAAGACTTTATAAATAGTATTAAATATAAAATAAATGCTATGCCAACACTATCAAGATCCAGCCGAGGCAGGATCAGAAATCGATCCTGCCGAGGGGGATGCCAAGTGACAGAAACCTTGAACCATATTGCTCAAGAATGTCACAGAACACATGGCTCCAGGATTGATAGACATAACAAGATAGTTAGATATTTCTCTAAAGCGCTCCCAAACCTAGAATACAAGGTAGTTATTGAACCAAAAATTAAAACAGATGAAGGTATTAAAATACCAGATATAGTAGCAATCAAAAAGAAGACAGCACAGATTATTGGTGACAATAGAAATCTTGATAAAGCCGATGATCAGAAAGTAGGCAAATATAGCTCTACTATGATGATTGAAGCTACCAAGAAAGAATATGAAAGTGAAACAGTGGATATACTTGGAATTACATTAAATAACAAAGGTGTGTGGAGTAGAAGGTCTGTGGCGACCCTTTTAAACAGAAATCTGATTCAGAAGGCTGACATAAAGGTAATTTCAAGCAGAGTGCTAATTGGTGGAATTATGATGTATAATCAATTCCAAAAAACAACTAGGTGCTTACCAACCAAACCCAGAACGGGTATTGGTTAGTACAGCCATCTAAGATATATATTGATGAGGGACTCCAGCCCTACAACATCAATTAAGTCTGTACTGGATAAGGAAACGGCTGCCTAGTCCGAACTGCCATGAGGCCAGGACTAGGTGAAAGTTGGGTTAGGTTTAGTGGGTGAGAGCCCCACACTAACCTCTGATGAGGAGTGCGGTAGTTACATTCCCCCCAACTATAAAAAAATAAAAATAAGCTCATCACTCTGATTTTAAGAACAGTAGTATAGATAATGACAAGTCAGTCTTCTTCTAGTATTAAAGTAGAGTGTATTAAGAATTGTAACATGTCTGATTAAAATATATTAAATGTGAAGATAATAATAATAAATAATGCATTTCTTTACAATATTTAACATGGTAGCAGAGCGTGGTTGGAGTTTTCAACAATCATTGTTGAGTAGAAATATATAAATTATTATAATGTAAAATTTTGTAAAATTTTATTTATAAATATACTTTCTTGTAATTTAAGAGTAGCATCATTTATTTATAAGCATCTGCGACGCTTAAATAAAAGCTGCACAAATTAAAACGCACAATTATGTTCCTGAATAAAAGTATATATATATATATATACATAGAAACACAAACACAGTTATAAAATTATACAACACCGAAAAATTTAATTTTAACTTCACTTTAATTGAGAATTACGAATATTTATGATTAATATTCAGCATTCATAAATATAATCACAACAATATATTGCTATAATTTAAACCGCGAAATTATACCGCAAGTTTATTCTACTCAAAGCAGCAATAGCGTAAAATTATTATTGCTCCTACCAGATTAACTTCACCTTGTAAGAATTAAAACGAGAAGGAGTTCTAATTGACTGCCAGGAATATCATTATGAGGAAATATGCTTTGTTTGTGACTTTGCCCGAGAAGTATTTGATTATTTCAATAACTTAAAAAATGGATTTCTACAACTATTTATATTTGAATAACATGTACCTTTTTTACGAAAATAATTGCCTGAAGCATTCTAACTCAATAGAACTAATTTTTGAAGACTTTTATAACTTACGGTACGCATTTTACGGTAAAAGAAAACAAAATTTAATTCTTCAAGCCACTCAAAAGTTAAAACCAGTACTCCAGGGAACAAGGTATGATATTAAAATCAATTTTTTTTTGGTTTTTGATAAAAAATTGAGCTAAAAAATTATTTACTTACTGAAAATTTATTTTTTTTTTCGGTAAAGCATAAATGGACTGATGAACAAACTGCTACAATAAATAAATTGAGATTGGAGGCTCTCCCGGAATATAAAAGGTCTACAGAAAAACAAGCTTTGAGAATAGAAATAGCAGAACACTTTAAATTAACCCATCTCGAAGCTTCCCACCTGCCATTTAAAAAAATAGAGGACAAATTCTACAAATTAGACAGAGACCTAAAGACGAAAAAGTGAACTGTTTTTTAAATTCTTAAATTAAATTAAAACTATATTTATATATAATTATATATAATTTAGAAATATTTAAAATATAATTGGCTAAGAAAATCCATCCACATATTGGTTCATTAAAAAAATATACATACGGTAAGCACATAATTGTTAGATTGGACAACCATTAACAAATTCACAAGATCTTGGATCTTAATATAGGGACAAAATAAATGTATAGGGCAAAACAATGTATAAATAAAATATCTTGGATGCCAAGTTTGCAAACTAATAAGAGAACGCTATTTCCTCTCCACGAAAAATAATTTGCAATTTGTTGAAATATCTAAATAAAATGTAATAACTTTTAAACATTTTCTAAATTGAATATAATTTTGGCTTAATAAAACCACAATTGCTTCCAAGGCACATTATACATAGTTTTTCAATATTTTTAAACAAATACCTGAGACCTTCGTGCCAGACTCTGTTGGATCTTAATATAGGGACAAAATAAATGTATAGGGACAAAACAATGCATAACTAAAATTTCTTGGATGCCAAGTTTGCAAACTAATAAGAGAACGCTAATTCCTCTGCACGAAAAATAATTTGCAATTAGTTGAAATGTCTAAATAAAATGTAATAACTTATAAAAATTTTCTAAATTGAATAACAATTGATAATAATTTATTATAGATAGAATATACACATGAATATCATGAGCTGACTGTGTGAACGACTTATTAAGCTTCTAAGTCCCACCCATTTTCTTAGTATTTCTTTCAGAACTTAATACAATTTAATTGTTTTCTCTACAAAATTTAATTTCGCTTTTAATTGAAACTTGAAATTTTTATATTTTAAATCGATTTCTACCAGTTTTACTGATATCATAAGGTTAGAAACAAAGAAGTGTAATCGTTTACTGTGGACGTTATATTTAAGAGATAGCTGTTTTAGGAAAATACTGAAGAATATTAACCCATTTTCACATTTCTAAATCCAAAAATTAATTTTGACACAAACCGTTACCGTTTGAACCGTTAGTTTCTTCAAATTCTTATATGGATCATAGATCTAATAAAAATTTTTCTAGAATAGGGAAGGTAACAATATCTAAACATATTTCTGCAGGAGATTGAATGTAATTTTTGTGCAGAAAATTGATCCCTGAGATTGGAATTTTCTTTCTATTCTAGTTGTGTTCATTGTGTTCATTATTCTTTCCATGTATTGGAGTATATAATTAATTAATAAATTAATTTTTTTTAGAATGTCTCAACCAATTATAAATATAACAATTATAAATGGCCCTAATAGAAGGTATATGTGTTTTTGCGTATTTTATATAATTTTTAACTTTAACTTTTTTTATTATAGAGCCTTAAACAACGGCCAAGTAAGGCCGGAAGTAAGGTAAAAGTGCATTAGCTTCTTTATATAATTTATAAATTTCAATTGTTTCATTACAGAGCTAGAAATGCTAGAAATCAAAGAAGGGATAGAAGGAACAGCCGCGGAAGAGAGGAACAGAGAATGTATAATTGTATTCTTATTTTCTGAATAATTTTTTAATATAACTTTTTTCATTACAGTGCGAGGAGGGGCCGCAGTCCCCTAAATCGAAATCGGCCAGATATAAGGTATAATTGTATTATTTTTTTTTGTTATATAATAAAAAGTTATATATAAAAAATACTTAAATATAACTTTTTTCAGGGGTCGTCTTGGTTGGGAGGGTCGCAGCATTAACCGTCGGCCAAGAAGGTATAAGTTTATAATTGAATTTTTTAATTGTAACATTTTTTTCATTATAGAAGAAGCTCAACAGCTCGGTGGCCTCAAAATAATGGCTATAATCACCATCGGCGGCCTCAACAAGATCACCATCGGCGGCCTCAACATGATCGCCATCGGCGGCCGCGATATGATCGCCTCCACGCGGAGCGGCGGCCAATAAGGTATAAGTTATTTATATATAATTGTTTTTTTAACTTTAACATTTTTCATTGTAGTGATTTTAGTGAAGACCTAATTCAGCTCTGATCAATTCTGATCTGATCTGATCAGCTCAGATTTTACTCGTCTACTCTTGATCTTAATATTTTATATTTTATTCCATATCCTTAAAATTTACATTACTGAATGATTTAAGATTTAATTAGATTTAACTATCTACATTCAATTTTTTTCTTTAAATATTGTCAGGAGTTAAAGAACGACATTATGAAACGACATTATGAAACCATCTATTTCCTCTTTATGAATACAATACAAGGTATTAAACACATAAACCGAAATTTCTTTCAAATTTCACCTTGAACTTAATAGCAAATATATTGAGCATATTAATTTGTCTTGAATATCATTATGACCAGTGTATTAACGTTATAAGAAAAATTCGTAAATATTTATAATGTACTTTAAACCTCCATAAAGGGAAACGCATTATGCTAGTATTTTTATAGAGTATATAGTTTAACTTTTAAAAAATTAATAAAAGTTTAAAGCAAATGTTCAGCTTTCTTGTTTATTATTTTATAAATTGAATTGGTTAATAAATATTTCATAATCTCATTTATTCACTTACCTTTGCCAAGATTGCTGATTGTGGAATTCTTGATTTTTGGCCTAAATTCGAATACACTGTAACTTTAAATTAGTGCAAGCAATTGATTTAGAAAAAGCCAGAATATTACATTAAATCAAAAAACAATAACGGCCAGATCAAAACAATATCTGAGCAAAATAGCATCAAAAAATTAGCAAAATTGATTCAGCGTAAAAACAAATTAAACTCAGATTTTAAGAGTCTAAAAAATTCCAGAATTTAACTATAAAACTTAACAATTTAAAAATAGTTAAAAAATTTAAAATTTATAAGCAAATATATTTTCGAAAAGTTAAAAAATTTAAATCCAAAACCCAAAAACCCCAGTCTAAAGAAAATGTATATATAACAACTTACTTTGCGCAGAAAATTTACCATGTTATTGTTGTTGTTTGATGGTATACAGAAGTTGGATGTGCATGTCTTAGCTCTATCTATTATTAATATATAAAAGTTTGTTTTATTTTTTTTTAATTTAAGTTAATATTAATTACCAGTTTTGCTTTTAATGTCTCATATATTACAAAATGAATAACAGTTTCTGATATTCGATAATAACTAGCTGTAACACTCTTATAAAATCCTTTTATTCCTGATTTTGAATAAATACGTTTTATACATTGAATTACACTCAGTAACAAATCCTGCACATGATGCACTTAAAATATGAACAATAGGTGAGTCTGGCGGAAGATTACTATTTGATATAAATATGAAAAAAATAATTAATATTTTAATAATATTTTTATTTATATTACTTTAATTTAGTAAGCGTTGCTTTTGCTTGAGAATATGCAAAAAAATAAAATGCTCTGGAAGGAGTGACTCCTACTATATTTAAATAAAATAAAGCTTTTGGACCTTCTGTATGTACAATATATCTAAAAAAAAATTATTGTTTAGTTTCATTTTAGTTTAATTTATTTAAAATATTATTACCTTAGCAATTGCATTATACTCAATAAAGTTTTGTAATTCTATGCACTGGATCTCTTCTATGTCCAAAATTTTTGAACCCTGGAATATTTTGATAATTTCTATACCTTTCATTGACGTTCAATTTTAAGAAAATTGTTGTATGGCTTCTTAATTGACGAAGTCCTAAGGTATTAAATAAATTATACCGCAATTTAGAGTTCACTTGTTGAGTTAAAGACATTTTATGTAAATTTTCTTTCGTTTAATTTACATTTAACAATTTCAACTTTCGGAAAACTTCTTAAAAAAATATTCACAAAACTTTACAAAAAGAAGCCTCACTAGTAAAAGACCGGCAAATGCAAAGCTGTCAACGAGTTTCTTATTTTAAGTTGAATGAGAGATTAGAAATTTGTTAATACAAAAAATATAATAAGGCACTGGACACACTGCATCAGTTTGTGAGAATTTTGTTAGAAATCCCGATCCATGTGCATAAAGCTAAGCAAAAATCTGATAATTTTTGCTATAATTATGATGGTGATATAGTTAATGAAATTTTAATTTTTTGAAGTAAAAATTTAGAATATATCACAAAAATTTACTCACCCCGGCATTTTTCACCTTTAACTTAAAAAAACTTCAGAACTAAGAAATAAATGAATTTGTTTGAGAGTTATTTTTCTTATCATTTTAAACTTCATTTAAGTACATTTATAATAATAATATAATTGTAAGAAATTTGAAAAATATATAGAATATGGCATTGAATTTATTAAACTATTGCACAAAAAAAATTATAGAGGAAAAACGGAAAAAAAAACTGTATAGATGAGCTGAAAACACTAAAGGTTCCAATAATTTGTCACTGACTATTAAACTCAGTTGAATGCAAAATTCATATTTGAGTATTAAATAATAATGAATGTTTATTTATTTAAATTTTTACGTTAAAAGGCAACAATTACTCACCTTTGAAATTTTCGATATGAAAAATTAACGAAATAAATAGCAGTTAATTTCAAGCCAGTTAACTTTATTAATACAAAATCTGATGCTGCCTCTACACACTTGTACATATTCGGCAAATATAAAATTTGTTCTTTTTGCGGCCTTCAGTTGTGCATCCATCCACACATTCGTGCATTTAATCAGAATGAGAATATTATTTATAATTATATAATAAAAGAGTTTTACAAAAATGCCTTAAACTATTAAGCAGCCCAATTTATCTAATTCTTATTAAAAAAAAAAAATCCACTTGCTTCGGATTTGTCACTTTTGCATTTACATTTATCAGTTTTGGCGTTTGTGTTGTCTGAATTTGTATAAAGTTCCTCAACAAAACAAACAAGCACAAATTCCACAAAGTCTAATAATTGCAAATACATATTCGTGTATTTGCAGGAATTTCTTAATTTGCCGAATGTGTAGTGCCTAAATGACATGGTTTTCGTTAAATTCATGAGCCAAATAATCCCACTCTCATCTTTCTTACATTAAGGGTAGCAATTTGTGAGAAAGTTTTAAAACATGTTTAAACTTTTACTCATAAATCGACATTTTCATTTACTTTATATGGGACAAGAGAGACATTTGACGATTTAAAAATAATAGTGAATAGGCCCCTTGAATTTGCAACTTAGATTTGTGAAAAACACCAACTTACACAGAAACTATTGATAAATGACCACCAACTGTTTGGTTTGAATGACCATAAATGACCAAAAAGCCCCCTCTATTCAATCATTTTCAAATTAATTTTTTTACTTTCATGACCATATTACATCAAAATAAATACGTTTCAACAGTTAATAATTGTATATATTTCAATTATGTCACTTTGAATTCATATTATATGCGTTTTATGGGCTGAATGCCTACAAATGATCAAAAAGGCCCCCTCTATGCAATCATTTTCAAATTAATTTTTTTTTAAAAAATAGGAGATGGAGAAATAAATACATGTAATCTCAAAATATGATCAATTATATTTATGTATAATTTTATAAATAAAAATTAAGTGCTGGATTAAAATCATGAACATGCCCTTAATGCCAATATGATCACCGTCTTAATTTAAGAACGCATACCAATGTCAAATGCTTTTTATTGGTTATTTGTTTGGATGTCAAGTTTTTCAAGCAAAATTTTGATTTTTTGTACTTTTTGTATAAATATAAAAAAAAATCTAAAATCAACTGATAAACAGGTCAAAAAGCAGAAAACCTAGGAAAAAGGTAATAATGGTTGTAAAGTATCAAAAATTTGTGACCTTTGGATTTGACAAATACATGGGCTATTTTCTTTGTAACACGAATTGAAACGTGTGTTGTAAAGTTAAAATTATATATTTTTTTTCTTGTCTTGAATTACATAAAATTTGTTAAACAATTTTTTTAAATGAAACGTCAGAACAGAACAAGGGAGCTGATAAAAAGCGTGAATTTAACAAATTTAAAAGTGTGCAGCAATAATTAGATTAAATTATGATTGTAAATAATTTTTAAACTTTTAGGGAAGAAAATTAAAAACGAAGATAATCAACGGGGTGTAATTAATACAGAAAATTATATATTATTTAATCATTTTATTCATATTATAATAATATTTTAGGAGAAAATAATCCACCCGAAGTTTATCCGAGAAGACATTTTCAACCAAAGCAAACTAAGGAAACCGAAGTTACACTCAACATTTACATTAAATTTTGAATGAAATGGATTTTTATGTAGAAATAAATGATTTTCTATGATATATAGAACACCATCGAGAGATAGAAAAATTTAAAGAACGTTATTTTCAGTAATACTATATGTATATACAGTTAAAAAACTAAAGACAGGTTCGGAAAACTTTCAAATCAAGTATTTCAAAGGAAAGCTATCAATTTCTACGTACTGCGCTCATCAAATTGACTTTAGAAATTATTAGTTTTGTGTTAAAAAGTTGAAGTTGGTAAACCTTATATAAAATCTTCCAAAAGAACTAGCTTTCAATTGCATATAATGTACACAATCAAATGTACATAAATATTTTTAAAACACAATCCCGACATCACTTATGGCACTAATGGTACATTTAATGTGTACTTTTCTCCAAGTAGAGCATAAAAAGTTTTAAAATGGAATGATTCAAAACAATTCCTTAAATTTAAGCAGATTGAACATGAATATGTATATCGTGTAACTTATAAACATATAAATGCAAACAGGATGAATAGAATTTCCTTTACTTAGTAGATTTTTTCTTTTGATAATTGAATTTAATTAAAAGTTAAAAATCTTTTGAATATATAAGTTAGGTTAAGAAGCTTAAATTTAAGGGTTAAGGATTAAAACTATAATTTAATTTACGGTCCTCATTATGATGTTCAAAGTTAACTGAAACTTGAACTTAAGTGAACATATTTAAATATACTAAATAAAGTTGGTTTTAATTTTCAAATTGTTTCAATATTAAACTAAAATGTATTCAAATAAAAATTTCTACAAAGTAGTTTCGCTAAAATGTAATGCATTTCACGATTAAAATAGACAGCTGGTGATCGGAATTGAAAACTTTTATACATGTCTGGCGATTAAGGGAAACATTTTCTGAATGAAATAGATATTTATTATGCTTTAATTTCTAACAAAATCCAAATTAGTTTTTGAAACGAATAAATAAACTGAACTTTTTTTTAGTACTTGGAGCTCTAAAATTTAATTTTGATTTTGTTAAAACTAATTTATATTAAGGACGAGTTCTAATACAAAGATTTTATTTCGCCTAGAGATATTACAAATGGGAAAGAGAATCATTTACTAGAATACTACATCCTATATGGACGTATTTGGAATCAAAAATAAATTCTTCATTGCGACAATTGGCTAAAAAGCAGATGCTTTAATCATCCCAATCATAAATCCATGCAATCAAAAAAAAAAAAACATGCAGTTGTCTTTTCAATCTCTTATAAGAATTTACATCTATTTGTTGTTGTTTCCTCTATTTTATAGAGATAATTATTAAATTGTCTGTGACGCAACCTGTATTGATATTGTAACTGTGAGAATGTCAAAAAACTAAAAGACCAGCTTGCTCGCCCCGTCATGATCGCTAATTTTTTATTTAAAAAATTCATGGGTTTAGTATTAAAGTTATTGTTGTTAATGTTGTGTATGGTGACACAGATCGAGTTGGTTAGACTGAAATTGGGATAAAAATAAAATGTCCTCAATTATATTTGACTTGAACGAGCGTGATACTATTTTGCTTATATATTTATTGTTTATATGGTTGTTTGAAAAATATTTTTCCCGTTTTTATAAAACGGTATTTTACATATTGTTATAACAATTCAACAGTAATAAATCCTCGAATTCAAAAATTATGGAAAACCTTTTACAATTAAATTTAATTATAATAATACTTATAAAGCCACTTTTTCATGGTCTACTTAGGCACACATGCTTACCGCGATTAATCATTCCACAATGGTCTTTGATATATTTTCATTTGAGAAATACTGTTTAAAAGAAATATATATAATAAAAATATGCCATATATCAAAAAATCTTTCATTCTATTTAAATCGTTATATTCCTTCAAACATAGTCGTTTAGTCTACTACTAATGGGCTACACATTTGCAGCTATTGTAATAAAAGTAATACAAATATAATTATAATAGACCTCTGTGATTGCCGAGATTGTTACAAATTTGATATCTTCAACTAAACCAAACAAAAAACGGCATTATAACTGAAAGAGGTTATAAACATTGCCGGAAATATTTTACCAGATTGGATATTAACAGTCCAATTATTTAGCTACTGAAAGGTTTAAATTTTTAAGACGGTATCCTCGTATAAATCTTTTGTTTAAGATTAAATTTTATTTGGACCCCTTAGGAGAATTGCATATATTTAAAACTGAATGTTTGTAGACTTTAAGTATGTTCCGAAAACCAAACAAAAAACCTAAATATAAACAAATTCATCATTCAAAGTTTTTTTATAACCAAATCTAACATTTACAAACTTCGAAGGTATATTAGACTCGTAACCTAATTGCTAACTCTAAACTTTCAACATGACCCTCCTTAGTATTGGATTAAGTTTCGTGATCGTAGAAAAAGGCATAACTTTCATCAATACCGCCAACTGACTATTTGTGTTAGATAAAGAGAAAACAATAAAAAAATATTATATTAAGCAAGAAGTCAGCCAAATTGCTTATTTTAGGGGATTAAAAACTACGATCTCTACCTAAAGACCCAAGATCTATATGTGTTTTGATTTTTTTATCTTAAACCTGTGATATGATTTTAACGTAACTAACAGAAAAAGACTAGGCTATAAAAGGTATAAAATTCCACAAGAATTTAAAATTTCATTTATAGATAGGATCAGGTAATCTAAATATAAACCTTAATGGAAGAGCTGAAATTTTGTTTATTTTATTTCGTCAAAAATGTGGCAGATCTTTAACCCTTTTGTGGAATATGAAACTTCCTAAGTTAAATAGACAATATGGTGCAGAAAATTGATCTTTAATTTATTATTTTTGTTTTTTTTACTGAGGCCCCAAAATTATTTATTTTTTTGTTTGGGTTAAATTTTACATGTAGAGTTATTTTTGGCATTAGTAATACCATCAAAACGGAATAATAAAGGAATTCAACATTTGCAAGATTTTATGGAAATTTTTGAATTTAAAAATACAAAACTGATTATTATAATTTGTTGTATATTAATGAAAACTGGATTAGGACAATGTGAGATGAACCATCAAAGAAAAATAAAATAAAAAAAATAAGCTAAAATTATGAAATCTTTCCTGTTATATGCTACAAAGTTAGAGAAATTTCACTTAGAGCTTAATCATATTTAGCGTCAATTGAGTACAATTATTTTCACAATTCGAATATCTGTTTAATGGAAGAACAACCTAATCCCAATATTGTTATAAAATTAACCTCCAGAATATTTATTGATTCGCATCAACCAAAGACCATCGACCACACCATGTATAAAAGGCAATAGTCTTTAAAAAATAAGGTTTCAAAACTATCATAAATAAAAGTATACTTTATATTTCGCCTTTTCTTATCTGATATTTTAAAAAAGAAACTATTGACCTCCTTAACACGTTAAGGACGGCGGCTCATTTCGGCTATAATTTTGTTAGATAGATTTGTTTTAATTGAAATTAACTTCTAATTCTTTGCTTAACATTTTGTGCAAGCCGCCCTTATCGTGTTAAAGAAAAATATTGCTTTATGTTTACTTCACTGAAAAAAGAGTTCAGGAAATTGTGAATAAATGTTCACCACGTGCAAATCTTAAAATAAAATATAGTGCATAAATTTTATACTAACAATAAGCCACTGTAGTTTTATTTAGCTTTCAACAGAAATATATATACATTATATTAGAAGAAGTTCAACATAATGCTACCAACACTATATATGTATTTGTCTTCAAACATAAAATTTCAGATAACAAAACGACATAGATATGCTCCACATGAATGAATTTTTAAAACATACCATCAGATCCAGTTTTTTAACTTTTTCATAAAGTCGATCATCATCATCAGTTAATATCTAAAATAACCATATCCAAGAAAAATAATGCTAATCTTATTGCTCTATAATAAGCTTCTATTACAGTCAGAAAATCACGTTTTGATTTGATTCACTATCAATCTTATTGCATGCCTGGCACACTCAGGGACATTATCGAAATGTAAAAAGTATAAAAAAAAAAAACTAAAGGCAAAAAAAAAATATATATATATAAATAAATGTTATTTTTTAGAACCTTAAGAAGTCGCCAGCCACAAAAGCCAACAAAAACTATCGCGTAGGCTTATCTTGATTTTTTTTTTTTAGGTGGTAAGTATATCATGAGAGAAGACCAAAAAGACCCCATTGTAAAATGAAATCTTAGGATGCATAAACCGCAAAGAAATCCATAAATTTAGCTGGAGGTGTACACTAAGGCTCCAACCAAGCAGTTGAAAAAAATAAATAAATACAAATTCCAAAATAAAACAATAAGGTGATGCCTTGAGGATATATTTATAATATATATGTAAGTATATATATATATAACCGTCCAATATATTTTTGTATGCATTAAGATACTTTATAATATATATGTATATTGTATTCATATATATGCATGTGTAAACGAAGCATTGATGGTTTTTGATCTGTAATGTTGTTCACAAAGCATCATGGACCACGGTTTTCTTTAGGTAGCTGCACCATCGACTACCAGAAAGTAGTATTAAATCCAATGACGGTTTTACACTACCGAAAACTGGTTAATAGTGACCAGTGGTGGCGTTGATCTAGAAGAGTCATCTAATCAAAATTAATTTAATTTGAATTTTCAAGGAAAATCTTAAACCTTTAGGAACAGATTTTAAAGAAGAAAAAAATTGAACCATGTTTTGATTGTATCTTTTATGATTTATTTATCCGTTGTATATTCAGGAATTTTCTTCACTCATTTATTTGGTCTACTGATTAATAAAAACAAATCAAAGTGTTTGTTTTTTAAATTTTTTATAATTTAAATTTGGTAAAAGTTCTTTAATGCAGATTTTTTATTTTTCGGAAGTATATCAGAATTAAGAAATTTTAGTTAAGGGAGCTGAGATTTTATAACCAAAAAAAAAAACAAAATAGTATTTTCAAGATCGAAATTTGTTATGTAGACAAAAAAAAAGTTACTTGTGGTTTAATTACGTATGTAATGGTATTTTGGCTTTCTTAGAATAACATGTTGCACTTAATTATTTAAAAGAGATTTAAAATTTTGCAGTGATAGTAACAGAAAAAAATATTCAAATCAAATAAAAATTTCTTTTGGTTGTCATGGGAACAAATACTTTAGATAATTGGTTTACTCTGTTAAATTTTAAAAAGTGCTCAAAACGTGTTTAGCTTTGTTGAAAATAAAAATTAAAATTAAATTATATGCTAAGGGAAAAATAAAATCATACTTTTAGGAAAATAATATTTAAAAAAAATCTTTTTGTAGAATGGTTACGAAAGTCGCCGCTTTGGCTACTTTTTGCGAGCTATATTGATAAATTCTTTCTAGATGGAAATTTCCACAAGTCTTTATTATTAGTTATCGGCGCTCATATACATATATCCCTTAATTAGTTAAGTGTCGAATTTAATTTCAAAAACCCTTCACGACGAACACAGAGCAAAATTGTCCTATTAAAAATTATATGAAAAATAAAGGACTATGAGAATAAATTTTGTTTATCATTTGATGAGACATTTATGTCAATAGTAATTTACCTTTGATATTTTTATTCTATCATAAATCACAAAAACGAAAATGATATGATAAAAAATTTAAAAATCTCGCTGCAGAAGTCTTTGAACATCATAATTTCTTTTATAAAAAGCCTTCCTTCATCAACTGCGGTAATATTATGTGACCCAAGATTTTTTGTTAAAAGCCTTAGATTATCCTTCAAATAGTTCAAACATGGTAAAAATTTTTCTTCAAAAATGAGTTTAGGTTAGACAATTTGTCACAATCTTCTGACGAAATGCTACTCACAGTATGATAAGGATTAATTTTTCATCAACTTCCATTTTCATATACTGTAAAATTTAAAAAAAAAATTGGCTAAAGAGTAATCGAGTAAACTCCATTGGAAAAATTCACCTTCTAATAAGATAAAAGCCATTCTTCATCTGAAGAGAGATATATTTTATTGCAGGTGGAATCATAAGGGTTTAATGTACTAGAGATTATTAAAAAACCCCAAATCAAACCGAAATGATGATCCCTTTTTTACACCTTGAGGCTTTAAACAAATGAGTTTAAAGAAAAGATATATCCCTGGCTAGCACAAAGCGAACATCGTGATAACACTAATATACCGTGTGGCTGGATAAACTAAAAAAAATTTCGCTAATTTAGACTGTGAAGTTTTACCTATACCCTCATATTCTACTTACATCGATACCTTCGAAATACTGTCGTAGTAGAAGTTAGTATACGAAGCCAATTCGTGGTCTAAAAGGCAGTGCAAGATTCCTTTGTCAATAAAAGTGACGATTTTTTAAACTACCAGAATACTAATTAACCATTTTAGCCAATGGTTTGTCCTCATATTTAGGAATTAATATCAAATTAAAAGTTAAATAGTATATTTATTTTTTTAAAAACATATGACACACTCATCTACCGTTAAAAATATCTTTTTCTCATTTTAACTACTTATTTTCAGAAATTTTAAAATTTTTTCGATAAATTTCTTCTTTTTATTAATATCTAGGACCAGGAACTTAAGGGATCCCAAATCAAAACTAGAATAATAATGTATAATATGGGTAATATTTTCGACATCGTGGCAAATGTTCAAAAACTCCAGTTACAAACAGAAAAAGCAATAACTAAAAGTTCATAAATATTGGATTTCGAGGACCTACTCTAAAGTATAAATATTATGCACCTGTTTATAAAATGTTGTAACAAAAAAAAAAAAAATTATGAATAAAATCAGCCATATCGATTAAAAAAACAAAAAATAATGACCTCGAAAATGTCTTTGGGAGACAACAGCATAAGATAATTATGCGGTATCCTATGCGAAAAAAACAAAAAACGACCAATTTTGGGTATGGATTTATTATTCATACTCAATTCCTTGCTAACATAAAAAATGAAGGAGTTCACTTCAATCACCTTATTAGATATTCGAAACATTTTGTATTGACATTTCATTAGATTTAATTGGGAACCTAACAAACTATCAAAAAAATATTTATCTCTTGTCGTTAAAAAAACAACAAGAAACCTATACAAAAGAATCTCATTTGAATAATTTCAAGATGTTTCCCGGAAAATTTTGGATACGATAACAATTCAAATACTTTAAATATGTAGAACTATTCTGATCTTAAGTATAAATCTCAAATGATTGGACATAAATATTTTGACTACTAAAATGGCAGCGAACACTTTAAAAAAATTTTCTAGTTGAAGTTTTTTAAAAATTTTTAAGTGGGTGGGTTGTCCACTGTTTACATAGAATTGAATTTGAAATCAGAAGCTGCAAAAACTGCTGATTGTGGTTGTATTTTCATTTTTTTGTTTATAGGCTGAGTGCATGTTTTGTTTTTTTTTTTCAAAAAAATATGAAACTTGTTTCTAGAAGTTTTTTTTAATTTTTTAGTCAAAGAATGACAAGAAATCAACGCTACTCTGCTTTATAATAAAAATATGATGAATTGGCTTTTCCCTTTTCTGTGTTTTCTTTATCTAGGGCTTTAATTTGTTGTTTCAATTCTAATGAGATGCATCTCCAATAAAAAGCCAATTCACAGATAATTGTGACATCGTCTATCTGATGGCAGGCTAGAACTGAAGAAAGTTTTCCCTATAAGCAAATTTGGTTGACCAAATACACTTTTATTGTCTTACCTTTTTTTTGCTATGATTTTTTATTATTGCGTTTTTTCCCCAGCTCTTCTCCAAAAAATACTAGATCATCTGTGTGTCATGATTCACAAGCACTTGAGTTTTTGGAGGAAGAATAACTTTCAAAGAATAAATTTTATTTCTCTGCTTGACTAGGCTGTTAGAGATTAGAGTAGTCAAACTCTCTTAAAGCCTTTTTTCTACGGAGACACTGTTCGCATCTCTATTTTGAAAATATGCTTCTGTTCACGTTTGAATAGTAAACACGCAAATCAGACTAGAAATTCAGATCCTCATATAAATCTCCATACTATTCGACTTTGTATTAGAGAAAAAATATCTAATGTTGTATGTAATTTTTAAGTACTCTAAAAATCCTTCTGTTGTCTCTTTTTTTAAATTTCATTTATCTTATTTTAGTTGTTGTCATTTATTAATATTTTAACTTCTTTGGCAATTGTCAAATATCTGATACTCTCTCTTTTTGTTGCAAATTTTGGTGTCAAAAAATCGCTCAAGTTCTAACGAGCAAAAGTGCCGAGAAATCGTTTGCGGATTTTAAGTGTGACTGGAATTTTCCTCAAGTTCTAATGATAGTTCTTAGCAAAATATAATAAAACTCAATATTTCTTAGCTTTTTTAATACTTGATATGAATCGATTATAAAATTTTTCGAAATCTTTCAAAAAACTAAATAAGCAGACAATTCCTTGCGCATTAATTTGATATTTTTAGTTTCACACTCAATCGCTTGCGACGTTAAAAGTTATGTTTTCTCCCGAATGAAATTTAAATGATGGTGTTGATTTTTCATAAAATTTTTTAGCTCCTGAAAACAGGAAATAATATTAATGAGAGCAACCCGTAAAATAGATAATTTTGCGACTGTATATTTTTCTCTAAACTCTCCAATTAAAGACCGGGATATATTGTGGGATACTCATATTAAGAAAGAATTACTTTTATTTAAGGCTTTAAGGCCAATATTATTTTACTTATTGTAAAAATGAAAATATTAAAAATTAAGAATTACTTAAATTTATTATTTAGACCTCGAAGTCGACATGTGGTCCTATAATAAAAAAGATGCTTTAGCATCCTTCTAATGTCAGAATGGCTGATTGCCTTAATATTTGGAGTAAATATTACCAAAGTATCTTGAATCAAATTAAACGCACCAGGTAAAAAATTATTTAATGACCGTGCAAATATTTTATTTTATTTGTTTTCCCTACAAAATGTATAACTTGTTCATAATCACATATAAAATTTTTTTATTTGAATTCTTTAAAATCTTTTATCTTTTTTCATAACTAAAAAGTTAAACTAACGCCGCCTCTGTACTTTTATTTACCACAGAAGCTAAAATCAAAGAAACAGAAGAAAAAAAAAAAAGCCACACACCTCACTGAAGAAAATTTTTTTTTATATTTTGTTTTCGTTTTATTGTGTGGTAGTCAAGCCCAAACACAAGTAAAGCATAAAACACTGAACCAATAATATTAAATAACAAAAAACAAAATATGTACAATGAAAATAAAATAGATTAAAAAATTCCAGCCATTGTTATATCTCTGTCAGTTACATTTTTAATATTCTACCTATTTCCATCATACATTGCGTTTTTCTGCTGCTATAGCCACTGCTAAAACATTTAAATTGTCCAACTTTAATAATAATAATAATAAAAAAAGAAAGAAGTTATTATATTAAAAACAAAAAAACCCAAACCAAAAACTGATGATGATGAAAAGAGAACTTGTCTGCTCTTTAGATTTGATACTATAAAAAAGTGGCTAGCGCAGTTTTTCTCATTATGTCCAGCATGAATCTGTGGCTGGACTGGATGGAAGGAGTTTAAAAACCTTTGATTTTTTTTGTATGTGTTTTCTTTTACATTTTTTACTCTGTGCTTTTTTATACTCTCTTCTTTCGTCCACCAGATTCCAAACAATACATATATAAAAAAATAAAAAAAATATATTCTTTAGTTGCAGACGAGACTTTTCGCTGCCTTTAGTTAAGATTTTCAAACAATGAGGGCTACCTTAGTGCCCCCGACTGTGCTCCTAAGTCAGTCTCAAAGAGTTTATCGTACAAAGCGCACCTGTGTGAACGGTTCTTATATAGTTGCTTGCTGCTTAAGATGCATATTTTATTTTTTATTTTAAAACTTTAAAAAACTATATATATATATATATATATATAAAGATATAGTTGTGTTAGTGAAATAGTTTAATACCTAAATATATCGTGTGAGGTGCGTTTGTCCAGTTTTTTAATCGTGAATATATATATATATATATATATATTGCTCAATGGGTGTTTATTTTATTCCCTTTTTTTTTTGTGCAAAAAAATTTGGTAGCATCGTCTCCTACTGTTTGAGTGTCCAATAATTGAGTTACGATGAAATTATAAAATTATGCAGGATTTAGTAAGTCAGTGTGTGCTGGGCTGATGACAGTTTTTCAAATTTCCGAACCACCACAAGTGGTTAAAAAAAATATTCAATTGTTGGATTTTGATTTTACATCGTTTTTACTTTTTGATATGATTGTGAAATGTTTTTCTTTTGTTTTTTAACAATAAAATTACCTGCCAATAGTGAATTATTTAAATAATCTACCGCTTCCGTTTGTGTATAATATATAAATGTGTTTTTACTATGCTAAGTGTTGAAATAACTGAATGTTGAAGTAGTTGAATGTTGAAGTAGTTGAATGTAGAAAACCTCTAATATATAATGAAATAACTTTTGAGTAACAAAAACATATTATATTTATTCATTAACTTTATACACAAACTATAAGTGACAAACTTATTATTATAGGAAAAACAAAACCTAACATGTGCCAAATGTCAAGATGACAATTTCACACTGTCATAGAGAGATAATATGATTAATATCCAACACTAAGAGATTTGTATTAAAAAATATCTTTTTTTAATATTATTTTTACTATACAAAAATGGCCGAAACAATTTTTTAGGCTATCAAAAAAAAAAGAAAAAAGAAGAAGTGATACGAATAAAAAAATAATAATATAAACACAAGAAAACAATTGTACCGTAACCAAAACTAGTAGGCTAATAACTTAAGCTGTTAATTGAGGAAATAATCATTCACAGCATGATATTCATTTGTGGCGTGCAACTTTGGAATGTGCTACATTTTTATTATGTTTTATAGGGGGTTAAGGCTATAAAATATGATTGCCATAACCACACATCTATATACACACATATATAGTATATGTATATACTAGAAAATGAAATTAGTGCAAGGAAATTGATGATAATAAAAATGGACATTGATTGATCAGTTAAAAAATTGTTGTTAGAAATATTTTTCTAAGGACATTTTAAGGATTATTGTTTGGATATACATTGTATAGAAAAACGGTAAGTTTACTTATTTTTTTGTATTTGACTTCTTAAATAGTTTCAGAGTGGTGCTCTTTTGAAATATCAATTTTTCTAGTTGGAAAAGTTAAAGATCAAAGATTGCTACTTTTGAGTCATAACAATTGTTTAGAGATAAAATTTTAGGGAATTTGTTGTCTTAGTTATTTTCTGCAACTATAACAGTTATATACTTGATAAATTCTTTATAAGTTTACTTTGTTGAGAATTCATCAAAGAGGAACCCATCGCTTATAACCTTTCCATACAGGTGTCTAATACACTGTATTAGCTCCTATAATCAGCCAAAGAATATAATTAAAAATAAAATAAAAAGTATTTTATTTAAATTATGAAATTTAGCAACTTAAGTAAATCTTTAACAATTTTGGGAGCCATTGTTATCTGTAAATTAATTTACAAAACTCCTAGTAGTGTTTTAACAAGTTTTTAGTTTAAAATTTATTTAATTTTAACTAAATAAACAAACAAAATAATACAAAGGGTATTTTTCCGGGATTAAATTGGTCTTGCCGACACGATCATTTTTTCCTAGCCTTTATGCTGACCAATAATTTAAAATTAAACATATTAAGATCACTTTTTCTTACAAAGATGGTATAAATGTGAAAGCCTCATTGAAAAGGATTTTTCAACAGAAAAAAGAATGTTGAAATTTTTAATGAGTAATCTAACCTTAAAAATAAGTTTTTTGTAATATATTAGAATTGTTTTACTCTTTTACAAATTAATTTACACATAATTGGCGGACAGTTTACTAAAAGTTTGCCATAAATTATATCAAATTACTAAATTTGATTGAAATACTTAAATTATTTATAAGTACTACTTCTAACCACAAAAATTATTTTTTTTTCAGAATATGCGATTTAAATTTTATTTTGTTTCACAGTCTGCGGATTCACAATAAAGGTCCAACGTTTTTAGTTTAAAAGGTTGTATTTATATACATATGATTTCAACAGTCTATATACACCATTTTGCATACGAAATGTCCGTCTAATTATTCTGATACATTATATCATATGCCTGACTGAAAAAACTTTTGGCGTGCTTCCAGAATAAAGACCAGACATCGAAATTCCGATTTTCGTCTTGGACAGTACTATTCACTATTCTTTATCATATCGAATTCCTTATCGTATCAGATCCCTTAAGATCTTGAGATAATATGCTACAAGTAATTGTATGATCAGTTAAAATAAATTACTTGAGGATTAATCCTTCGATAAATGTAATTCAGATTGTTATGATGGATTTTTCCGTGTTGTTTTGGGTTTCACATTTTGGCGTACAAAGAAAAGAAAAAAAAATGTAGTGATGTTCTGATAGGAAATATTTAATTTACTAGCGACATCTTTGGCAGTATGCAGAAAATAATTCAAATTTTAAATTTACTGGTGGTAATCTTTCAAATTCACCATTTTAGGATTTTCAATTCTATACATAAAAACAACTGTTTGTGAAGATATTAACTTCGTCAAACTTTCGGCCACAAATTCAAAGTTCTTCTAATGAAAATTTATCGAGTTTTAGAATTTTTTTCTCGGTTAATAGCCAGTTATAAATGAATGCCATTTAAAAATAATCAAATCAAAAATTTCACTATCTATTAATATTTAAAGAGGAGTAGAAATCTTTGGATAAAGCTTCAAAACCATACCAGTTAACTGGTTCAATTTAAGAAAAATATTACTCCTTGACAGCAGCTAATATCAATTAAATATTTTATTGGTGTGACTAAAAATTATTTGTCCTAAATTTTAGGCCTAAAATATGAGTGCTTAAAATCAATTATAAATTTGAAAGCTAAGCGGCTAATTATAATATTGTGTCATTCATTTGAAAAGCTTTCAAGTTTATCGTACTTAATGCAGTGATATGAAAACTGTCAATTCGGAATCTTGGATCCATCACTCTGCAAATTTTATTTGACTTCTTTTCTATTTTTGTTAGTTTTTTTTTTTTTTTTAATTTCATATTTTAAAAGAAAAAATCAACTTTCGGCATGTCATTATTTGATTTAAAGGCAAAAGCATTAAAGCCTCTTCTTATTTAGCATACAAAAACAAAAACTGCTTGCTGACAATCAAAAAACAGTTGAGATAACTTTAAATGTGGCCTTTGTGTAAGTCTGTTGAAAATGTGACGGTCAATAAATTAGTAAAATTATTAATACTTTGTGTAGCCGGAATGGATTAGGTGACCAAGTAACAGAGAAAAATTTTAAAAACAGATACGATGGCAATTTGCGTAATTTTTACATAAACTGCTGGATGGTAGCTAAATAATAATGAAACGGTTGAATTATGAGAAAAAATGAAGTTAATCAGGGGAGATTTAAGTGATGGAATTTAATTTTGTAAATTTTACTGTCTTTCATTTAAAAAGAAACACTTTTTTTTAGGAAGTTATAGGATGGTAATAAACATGGTAGAAAAAATGTTAATACTATTTTAGCGTTAAGTTTACCGGACATTTTGACGGATGTCAGACTTCAAAAGTAAAAATCCGAAAATACCATTGGATGGTTGCACAGTTGTCAGTTAACTTGAAGATTAGTTAAGTAATCAGTTATTTCTAGGGTGTGTTTGGGATGAAAGCTGAAAGCAGAACTGGGTAGAAAGTGAGATTACATACTAAACCCAATAAAAGTGCATGAAAATCGTATTTTTAATTACAATTCTTTAAAATATACATATAAGTAAAAATATGATTCTTTTCCAATTCGAGCCAACTCCATTTTTAGCATTTAAAATAAATGAAAAATGTACCCTGTCATAATTCGACACGCTAGCTCCAATTTTTGATCGCGTCCTAAGAATGTAAATGAGTAGATTGCATACATATATTTGCAAATTTTCATTGGTGGAACCCTTTAAAAAATAACCCATTTTCAGTGTGGTCAATACAGTTGCAATATAGGAATATTTTTCTAAGGTTGGGTGCAAAAATTTCTATCCTAGCAGAAAAGATCACTCATTACTGAGTTTCTAATTCATGAATTATAATGGGACAGTGTACTGGTGAAAAGTTCACTAAGATTTTATGCAGACAGCAGATATCGTAGCAACCTTTTAGTCATATTTTCGTACTAATTTTTACGTACATTGACCCAAATTACATTCATCCCTCAACTTTATTTATCAAAAAAAAATTCCTTTCAACGCTTCTCCAATTTTTCTATACCGGCCATGAAGAACAATTTACTTTGGTCTTAAAAGAGCAATCTCAATTTTGGCAATGATTTTTTGATTTCAATCAAATTAAATTCCCTGAAGCATTTATTCCCTACCCAGAAAGAGGTAGCCATTCGTAGTCAGATCTGGTAAAAATGATATATACGAAAGCAGTTTTCAACTCAGTTCGTATTGTTTGCATCTACTTGTGACACGTTCCATTGTTTTGATGAAACAGAACTTTTTTCTACTTATTTAAGCAAATTTACTGTAAAAATAAGGATTTTACGATTAACCTTTTCAAAGTTTTTTAAATATTTTTATTTTGGTAATTTTAACCCGATGAATTTTAAAACTATTAAAAAGTTAAGAAGAAGTAAAAAGTCGGATTTTTGTCTCCTTTTTTCATCAAAAGCACGAAGAAGTTTTTTCTGGATAAAACAAAAAATGTACTCGAACTGTTTATCCCAAAGTGCAAAATACGAGTGCCCTCTTATATGAAAATTTAATGCCTGGCCAATTTTGTTTAATCCAGTTTTAATTTGATTAAATTAATTTATTAAAAAAATTCGTATTTTTGTTTAGGTGTCAATTTGACGGCAGAAGATTGCTAGTAAGCTTTGTGCTAAACACAGAATCAAATTTTATTCAAAATAAATTGTGGGATTAAATTAGATTTCGGATGAGAGCAACAGTTTTTGATCAAATTTTACTAAGTTAATAAAAAAATTCAATAAACGATCAAAAGTTTTTTTTAAATATTTTAGTTAAATTTTTTTTAGCAAAACTAATTAACAAATATTTAAAATCTCTTTCTAATTCGCAGTTAACAAGATACAAAAATAAAAATTTTATTTCCTATTCCATCAAATCAATTTATTAAGTCAACCTGAAAGTTTTTAATTAAAATCATTTTAATAAGAATAAATTTTTACTTGACTTCCTAAGTTGCAGCTTCTGCTGATAGCGTCAACAAGCGACTGGTGTAGGTTGTCTGTTTGATTTTATCATTTGCAAAAATTTTACCATACTTCGTAAGAACTTGTCTCCCCCGTTATGCATAAAAAGGCGGCTGCAATATAAAATATCATCCTTTGACAATTACCATTGGACGATGTACAACATTTTGTTTGGGTGTATTTAATTTCTTACAATTTTATCACTACAGTAGCGCAACGTCAGCTAATTTAATTGTCCGATCAAGAATTTCGCTCCCGCCTTTCATAGTTAAATCGCCAGCATACCAAGCGGAAATATGCAAATGAGCCCAGAAATATCTGCCATCATAACCAATTTTAAAAGATTGTTAGCAGATGCAGCTACTGAATTTCCATTCTTGGTCATTTTATTGCGACAATTTTTGCAACAGGTTCTATGTAGCTGTTAATTTTATTGTTGTTGTTTTTTTTTTTGGTTTTTACTTCTCATATCTTCGTCAATGATAAAGTTTTAAATAAAACAAAAGAATTAAATAAAATTTTATAGAAAAAATTTATTAACTTGCTGACAGTGTTTGATAATTTTGCAGACCATCAAATTCGACGATTTACGATATTCTGTGATGATTTATGAATTTGACTTTTAAGTTCCCATGTTAAAAAGTGATTAACACGATTTCCTGGTTTCATGGCGTGCAGCTAGCATAGATCGCCCCCAGGTCCCATTAATTGTTTTTAATATCTACACGTGAAATATTAATTTGTTTTTTTTTTTTCGTGTTTTTAGTTCTTATATTTTTTAGAAACTTTTTAAACTATTCATTGCGGTTTTGTGTTTATGTATTCGGATAGCCTCAATTATATATAAAATTACCTAACGAGGAAAATTAGGCATCTTATTTGCTGTTTCTTGCCTGTAATTTATCATTTATGTGGTAAACTCAGAAACTATTAGAGAAAGTTAGCTTAAAAGTAACTTTTCGTAAAGTTTTATTAAAAAGATGAGACATAACTTAAAAATATTTTTTGATTTTAGTTTTTTGTAAACCAAAAAGTGATAAAACATTTCTTTAGGATGGGAGAGATACGATATGCGAACACACAGCTTTCCTAAGTTTCTTAGTTATCTTTCTTTGATTACTACTGAAAGATTATTAATCAGGAAAGGGGACATATCCTCGTATTCTTATCTACGCCACTGGTCCAAGATAACATGATAATTGGAAATGGAGTACATACTCTTTGAAGTAGAAGCAATAGTTTTTTCCTGTGACCTAAACAGATTTATTGTGTTCTTCAAAAGTCTTGCTAAGCTGTAAATTTCATTCCAGCTAACATTCTTTTAAAGCTGGAATATTATTTAATCTAATCTTCGTTTCTTTAATCTGTGGCACTTGGTCAAAGAAATGTTTGTGAATCAACTTAATATTTTTAAAGACATTTTGTAAGACAGTTTGTAATTGAAGCTCTGACTTCAGCAGATCACATTTTTGTAAGGAAAAGCGATTCTGACTATTGTAGATTAGTGTTTATTTCTCTATTCTTATCCTTATCCTATACCTTATTTCTATTTACTTAAGCTTTAGGTAAGAAGTAAAAAAAGATGTTCGAGTTATATGGCGCATTTGAATTCGCCTATCAACTAAATTTGCGGTTGTCATGCAAAAGGTTGGTCGCTCCTGATATATACGATACTTTAATTTGCTTCCTCGCGATTACCTAATGTTCAAAGTTGACAATTTTTATTTCTTTTCTAAATATTATAAATTTTATGTGGTTGGTGGCTGGCTACGCATAATACTTTGTTTTCGTTTTTAATTTAAAGAATAGAAAAAAATTTCCTTTATTTTGAATATTGATACAGTTTTTGTTTCTTTGTTTACAAAACTTTAATCAATTCTGTTTTGAATAAAGTGAAATAATTAATGCCATCAATTTAACTTCTAAACAAGAAAGTTTAAAAATTTAAATAAAAATTTTTTAAAAATTTATTAGCACTTGGTTAACATCAATTTCTGGAATTTGCCACTCGAGCGGTTTCTTTGAAAATTTTTTAGCTTCCTAAGTCATTTTAACGAGTCATTCGCTGCTATAGTTACTGCTGTTATCTTTTGCTTTTATTTCATTTAGAAATTCTTCAAATATAAACAAACTAAACGATATCCGTTCTCATTAGCACTGTCTTGAGACTTTTTAAAGACTTGGTTCTTAAAATATTCACACAAATACATATAAATAATTAAAATAAAAAATTTCAATTCATATTTATTAAAAGTTCTTTTTGAGGAGGTCTTTATTTACATATTGCTATTTATTTAGGTTTCTTTAATGACTATACGAGTATATATATATATATATATATATATGACTAGGAAAAAAACGAGCTCGAATCTTAAATAATAAACAAATTAAACAACCAAAAGTTAAGGACACCATTCAGACTCAACTTCACTGGACCATTTAAAAATGCTGATGTTATTTTTTGTTGTTGTTTATTCTTTTTATGTTTTGTTTCTTATGCATATGTCCAGCATCGTCGATGAGACATGTTGTTGACTTTAAAGTCAAATTAAGTTTTTTTTTATCTCCTTAGGTTACTTTTTATTCTGGAATTCTTTTGAATTTTATTTCTTTTATTAACTTCTTTTCGTTTTGTTTGTTTGTTTTTATTTAATTCTTTTTTTCTTTTTCATTTTTTGGATTGTTTGTAAAGCCGGGCAATAAAATAGACGTGGACAAAACGAGTTTATGTAAGTTTATATATTAACACTCCTTAACAGCGGAAGTGAGCCGGTTTAACAAATGGTGCTATATATCTAATGTCTATTTTCTATTCCTTTTCTTAAAGCATAAATCTTTTTTGGTTAGTTAGTGGCTTTAACTAAACTCTTTAAAGATCTGATTTAAAGAATTTTAGGCCTGAAATCTTTTTTAAATCTAATTAATAAATTTTAAAATCGATTTATTTTATTTATTCTAAGCGAAGTAAAATTTCAAAATGTGATTAAAAGAGTTAATTAAAAATTTTAATGGCAAAAATAAATTGAAAATTTTGAACTATTAATGAAAAACCTTTAAAATAAAATTGGTCCATTTATTTAAAGATAAAGATAGAAATAATTATTGTAATTATTTATTTCAAATATTTTAAAATTTTTGTTCATTTTAAAATTCTTTCAAATTATACGAAATTTTCTAGCCTTATCATTTGTCATTTGTCTTTCTAATGAGTCAATTTTTTGGTTTATTTTTTTTCTGATTAAATTAAATTGTTTGCCTCCTTCAAAATTTGATTTCTTTTCCATTTCCATTTTTTTCCAAAGAAAAAAATTACTAACTTAATTTTTATACTAAATGAAAGTGTTTGATATTAGATATTAGAATTGCACATCCTTTATGTCAAAGTGAATTCCTTAGGCTTCTTTTTTTATTGTTTTTTATTATTATTTTTAATGGTCTAGAGATCGAATGAGCCAATATGGACCAAGATTCCCTGATGGATATGCCAAGGATGAAATGTCAATCCCTTCTTCCTCTCTAGTTGATAGAGGAGGAGGAGGTGTCCTGATCTCCTATGCAATCAAAAAACAGCTTGGTAGATAGATGTCTTATTCCTTTACGCCTAATTTTTATTAGTTCTCTTATCTCTAGTTAATTTTTTGTTGCTTTTTCTGCTCGTATAGCTTATCGTATACACTGCTTTTTATACGTCTCGCCTGTAACTTCGAAAAGTTGTGCATGTCGTGACGACTCGTGCGTCCACCGCCCAATAGAGCTAAAATAAAACTAAGAGAATTTATTGCATCCAAGTCGAAGGAAGAGACATTGTGCCAAAAATTTTCAGTTGCTGGTAAAAATGGAAATCCTTTAAACTTGGAATCTTGTGTGATAGTTAAATATGGCTAAACTTTGTTGCTTGTGTGGTAAGCGAAGCAAGACATCCAACCGGCTCAAAAAGTAAATATTATGGATTTTGAGCCGTTACTGGTGCAAGGAGGGACGTGTGAAGGCGCTTGACAAAGGATGGCCAAAGATAAGTCAAATTTATTCGAATTTGAACTTACTGATTTTTTGTTACACGAATATGGTGTAGTTCTATGAGATTTACTCAATTGAGTTAACACAATTATTATTTTGATTGTTGTCTTAAATTAATAAAATTACACTAAATAAAAAGAAATATTTTTATTAATTTTTTGTCAATTTTTGTAGGTACTTTTGTTCCACTTCAGATCAATAAACATTTTCGATTAATCAGCTTTATTTAATTTGTTACTTCCTTTAAATGCTTTTAGACCCTAGAATGTACTCCTTATCGAATATTTCACCATTTTTGTTTTATTTTTTTAATAAATGAATTGTAGTATTTATTTTAGTTTAACTTATATGTATATATGGGGAAAATATCTTTAATTAATTGATACAACCTACATCTTTATCTTTAGATCCTTAACTCTTTAAGATTTAATAATTTATCTAAATATCTGTAAAAATAATCCGATCTTCAAAAGCGATATCTCTTTCAGTAACCTATTTAGTTGAATTTCAAAATGAATTTATTGATCCAGGAATTGATCTGTATAATAGAACATGAGAAACTTCCTAAATTAGTTTCTTCCATATGCAAATCTGAGGAATTCATTGTAATTCTAACTGCGACAATTAAATTTGTTGTCGTTAATGTTAGTCTCATTTACATCTGCCATCTTCTTAGATTTCAATCGATTTCTTCCATTTAAGTTCAGACATCATTAGGTTTCAATGTACTTAAGTCACCTGACATTTTATTTTATTTTATTTTTTTGTTTTACGTTTTGTTTTATATGATGATAATTAATTATTTTCCAAGGGCAAGGAATTCAAAACTCTTATATATATATATATTTATGTTGCGTCCTGGCAATTTACAATGTGTATACGTAATTTTATCGAAGATTCGATCATCTGATAAAAAGGCCAAAGATGAGTACAGTGTTATGGATTTTAGGAAGTAAAATGTTTCTTTAGTTTTAATTATAAAAACTGTTTATTTACAAAAATACAATTAATTCTTTATTACAATTTAAGCATTATTTACTAAATATAATATTAATTAAATTTTTATTACAATTTAGACACAAGCTAATTATTCGAATATCCACACTAGACTGTCTTCTCTTTTAGAATTTAGAATTCACTTTTAATTATAACGGTAATTAATTAATTAAAAGTGCGTTCAATGAAAATTTCTTAGGTTCGTTCAATATTACTACTAAAATTATTAATATCAAAAAAAATTAATACAAAAATATATATTTATAAAAATACATAACACGTCCCCCCTAATAAAAAAAATTTTTTATTTTATAAATAGCAAAAAAATTTTATATATTATTAATCAGAAAAAGTTTAAGGTTGGGGTTTATTGATGAGCGGGTTTGACTAAGTTTTTATGAACTTTAATGGTTTTATTTTTCACTTGGATATGAATTGTTTGGTTGTCTCCTAATTTGATAATTTTATAAGGTCCTAAGTAATTAGAAGATAACTTCTTTGCTAATCTAGTTTTCTTGTTTTGCAAGTAAACATGATCTCCAATTTTATATTCGGGACTATTAACATTCTTGTCATAGTATAGTTTAGATTTTTCTTTAGAGTTTATTATGTGGCCTTGAGCAATTTCCCAAGATTTGTTTAGTCTGTATCTAAGTTGATCAATATAGTTGTCGTAAGTATACGACACTTCTAATGGTTGAGTAAGAGCACTCGGCAATAATGGTCTATTACCAAAAACTAATTCATGAGGAGAAAAGTTCGTAGATGTGTGGATAGTAGTATTATACGAGAACATAGCCATGGGTAACCAATCATCCCAATCATTTCGTTGATAGTTTATATAGTGTTTCAAATAATCTTTTAAAGTTGAATGGGACCTTTCTAGTGCGCCATTACTTTGTGGATGAAAAGCTGTAGTTTTCAATTGTTTAATATGGAATAGTTTCGAAAATTCTTTGAGTAAATCGGAAAGGAAATCTGATCCTTGGTCAGTTAAGATTGTATTTGGGATACCAAAATGACTTATAAAATGTAGTAAACATTTAGCGACTGTCTTCGCCTCGTGATTAGGAACAGGATAAGCCTGTGAAAATTTTGTGAGATCATCTTGCATTGTAACAGCAAATCTATTTCCGTTTTCCGTGATAGGCAGAGGGCCAATGACATCCAGATTTAATTTAGAAAAAGGTTTAGTAGAAGTTGTAGTTATCTCCATTGGTGCCTTGAATTTTCTTCTTAGAGTTTTATTTCTTTGGCACGACTCACAGGATTTAATATAGGAACTTATATCCTTACTCATATTTTTCCAATGGTATATTTGTTTTATTTTATTATAAGTTCTGTGAAACCCAGAGTGACCAGAATGTGGATCATTATGATATTCCTTTAAAATTATAGGAATTTCGTTAGCAGTAGGTGTCGAAATAATTCCTTGATGTATAGTAATTCTAATTTTTGTATTTCTAAAAACATATTGAATGATCGGTTTAATTTTTTCATATATGAATTGGTTTGCTCGATCCTGAAAATCGGGGAAGGATATCGAACTAATTTCTTGTTGAAGTAATTTTTCTTTGAGGGTTTGCATACAATTGAAAAAGTCTTCATATGAAGCTTTTTCCCAATGAAAATTTTTTATAAAACAATGGTATATGTTTTTACCAGTTTTGGTGTTCTTGGATGTATAAACGGAATTGTTTCCATGAGGGAAATTTCGAACTTGTTGTTCATTTTTGGAGACAGCTATTAGCTCAGAAAAATATTTGTTATCATCTTCTAAGTCGGTGCTTGTTATATAAGCAATATGATCGTTTGATTTTGTTAAATGTGTAGGTGATTCATTAAAATCGAATATTTTAGGCATTTTTGAACAAGATTGAAATTTAATATAATCCTCGTAAGTATCTTTAGAGGTTCTTACTACGTTTATATCTGTAACTACCCTGGACAAACAATCAGCATTCCCATTTTTTCTTCCCTGTTTATAAACAATTTCATAATCATATTCTTCTAATTTGAGACGCCAACGGACAAGCCTTGATCCAGGATCCTTACAATTGAATAACCCAATTAATGGTCGATGATCTGTTATAATTTTAAATCTTTGGCCATATATATAAGGTCGAAATTGTTTAACGGCCCATACGATAGATAAAAGTTCACGCTCAGTAGTACTGTAATTAATCTCTGCTTTATTTAATTTCCTAGAAGCATAAGAGATGGGCAGATCTTTGCCTATTGTGCCTTGCGAAAGAATAGCCCCTATTGCAAAATTAGATGCATCAGTTGTAACCAGAAATTCTCGGGTAAAATCTGGAAATTGTAAAATAGGTTCTTGTGTAAGTTTTGCTCGTAAAAGATCAAAAGAGTTTTCTTGTTCGCAAGACCATTCGAATTTTGCTCCCTTCTTAAGAAGACTGGTTAGTGGTTTTGACAATTTGCTAAAATTTTCTATAAATCTTCGATAATATCCGACTAATCCTAAAAAGGATTTAACTTCCTTTTGGTTTTTTGGAATTGGAAACTCATTAATAACCTTGATTTTATCAGGATTAGGCTTCAATCCTTCCTGAGATACTACATGTCCCAAATAAGCAACTTCCTTTCGAAGGAATTCACACTTATCAGGTTGTAGCTTGAGATTGTTCGCTCGTAGCCTTTGGAAAATTTGCAACAATTTTTCCTCATGGTCCTTTATAGAAGAAGCATGAATAACTATATCGTCTAAATAAACGAAGCAAATAAGTCCTTGTAATCCAGAAAGGACTGCGTTCATTAACCTTTGAAAGGTAGCGGGTGCATTTTTAAGACCAAATGGCATACGATTGTATTCATAATGCCCTAAAGGGGTCGAGAATGCAGTTTTTTCTTTGTCGCTTTCTTCCATCTCAATCTGATGAAACCCAGATGCCAGGTCTAGCGTTGAAAAATAGACACTATGGCCTAATTGATCCAGTACTTCAGTGATGTTAGGTAATGGATAGGAATCACCTACAGTAACACCATTCAATTTCCTGTAGTCAATTACGATACGCCACTTTCGTTTACCTGTTGCATCTGTCTTCTTTGGCACTACCCATAATGGAGAAGACCATGGAGATTGTGAAGGTTTGATAATGTTTTGTTCTAACATTTCATTAATTTGTTTTTTAACTTCTTCTTTATGTACCTCTGGATATCGATATGTTTTGCTAACAATTGGAATTGAGTTTTGGACATTTATCTTATGTCTTGTAGCTTGCGTTGAAGTAAGAGTATCTCCCTTTATATGAAATATGTCGTTGAATCTAGTGCAAATATCGATTATACTGTCCTTTTCTTCTGAGTTTAAATGGTCCAATCTTAAATTGGAAATAATTGACTCCATTCTTTGAACCTTAGAATGCTGTGAACCGTTTAATATATGAATTTGTTTGGGAATTGGTGAAAGGTTAACAAGAGAGCTTGATATTAAAACATCCCTGTCTTTGGTGTTTAAAATAGTAGCAAGAGCTTTCGAGTTTTTATTTACTTTTGTGATTGCCCTGCTTAAATAGACACCATCTAGTATTTTAATTTCTGGCAATATTCCTTCTTGAATCTCGGGGTTGCCAATATTAAGTTCTACCACAGTTTGACTCCGCGCTGGTAATACCATTTGATTGGAATTTGTGGCGAAAAAACTGACCTTGGTGGTCAATTGGCTGTTAGGTTTTATGATTAATTCACAATTGGAATAATTCAAGATTGCATTATTTCTTTCTAGGAAATCGTTTCCTAAAATACCGTCATATGGAATATTAGATGGTACAGTAATTATATGAAATTTGTGTTTTATTATATGGTCTTTGAAATGTAGGTTTAAATTTGTGTAACCAGCGGTTTGAAGTGGATCATCATTATTGTCGATACCACGCAAATTGAGAATTTTGTCAGTAAAACAAATTAATTTAGGGTCCAAATGATCCCGTTTTATAATTGATACACTTGCTCCACAATCGATTAACAATTTAAATTTTCCAGTCTTAGATTCATTACTGGCAATGTTGATAAATATGTTATTTTCTTGTGTAGGCACTAGATCTGTTCGGCAGTTATGTGAAATTCCTCTCGAGACATATCTGCCACTGTCTCGAGATGATGCAAGTTTCCCGAAGTTCTATTATTAGTTGGTTGCATTGGTGTTGAACTTCTTTTATTTTGTTGATTCTGTTCATAATACAGTTTTTTCCTACATTCTTTAATGTCGTGTCCAGTATATTTACAAAAGTGACAAAATTTAGGGTTTGGATTTGTAGTGTTAAAAATTGGTTTAAAATTTGAATTTCGTGATGATTTGTTGACTATAGTAGGGTAAGCACCCCTATTGGAAGGTTTAGACTGGTAATAATTAGAATTGTAGTTTCTTTGCGATTGCTTTTGTTCCTTGATTAAAAGTTGGACTTTCTCTTCTTCAATGGCGATATTAAATGCCTCGTTCAAAGTTTCAATATCACGCGCTCTTAGCATTTGACTAATATTTGTTTTTACATTGAGAATAAATGTTTGTAAGGCTATGTCATTCATGGCTGCAATTCTACCAGGTAGCTCTATAGGACTTTTATTCGATTGGTGTATGGAAGACAATACACGCTTTAAAATGGTTTCTAACCTTACCATAAATTGGGATATGCCCTCATTTTCTTGTTGTTTGCAGTTTAGTAGTTCCATCAATAGGTGCCCATAATGTTTTTTATCAGAATATAATGTTTTAAGATAGTCTTTTAATGAGTCCCATGTGTCAAAGACGTGATTTGCACAGGCTGATTCGGCTTTACCAGTTAATTGGGCTTTAGTGTACGCTAATAGAATATTGGCTTGATCTTGGGTTGCGATATTGAACGCAGAATCCACTGTATTTAAAAAGGGTAATAACTTTTCTCTATCTCCATCGAAAGGTTTAACAAACTTAAATAAGGTATTAAGGTCTACTATAGTAGTATGCCTATTAGAGGATTTTTCTGTTTTAGTTTCTTTTTCAGTATTTGGATCAATGTTATTATCACCTTGTTTTGTATTCATTTTAAGGGAGTCCTTAATAGCGTTAATTTCTTCAGATTTGTTTTGGGTCTTAGGGTCTGTACAACTACCCAGCCGGGTTTTGGGCATTGAATAGTGTTTTAATAATAAATTGATCCCAAAATTGAGCAATTTACAAATCAGTATTTGGGTTTTATGTAATATATTTTAAAATATATATTTTTTATTTCAAAAATTCTTCATTTATTCAATAAAATAAGGTATATTGTATATAAAATATATATATATTTTAATTTTAAGTAATTATTTATTTAAATATGATAAGGTTGAGGCTAGTGTGGATATTTTTTTTTTTAAATTTAACATAATATATATTAACTTTGTTAATTTATTTTATACTATGTTTGCCCTTATTTTTATTAATTTAAATATTTCGTATAAGTTTCTTAATTTTAAGAATTTAATTTCTTATTATAAAGCATTTAATTTGTTATTTTTATTTCGCATTTAAATAACAATATATAAATCAAGATCTAATAAATAAGCTAATAGAATTAATTCAAAAAACACTTTTTTCTTTTAAAATTGAATACAACCAAAAAATCACTTTTTTTTTTTTTCAATTTAATTGAAGTAAAATAAATTCGCTGATTTATTTGTATTTGTCTTCAGTTTTATGCCTTATTCTGATATTCGATAATTCCTTAAGATTCTTCTATTGTATATTTAGTTTAGTAATTAGAGAAAAAATATCAAAAAAAAAAAAAAAAAAATATAAATAATAAAAAATATATATGTATTTTTTTTTTTTTTTTTTTTTTATTATTATTTTTTTTTTCTTTGTTTCCTTATATACACGTATATGTAACTTTTATATTTACGGTTTTGTTGCTCTGCCCCGTTAGGACGCTTCGATCGGCTTGTTCGGTTATGATGCTATGAGCTTTGTTTGTTGTTGTTCAATACCACTTTTATTTCGATAAAAATTGTCAAAATTGATTTTTAGTCAATAAAATTTTGATTAGTTTTAAGAAAAAAAGTATGACCGGATCACATGTTTCATTTTGTTCTCTTATATATCTAACTTTTCTTTTATATTTACGGTTTTGTTGCTCTTTGTTTCTGTATTTACGGTTTTCCCTTAGGACGCTTCCTCATGTGATTGTGACCCGTTAGGACGCCTCTTGTTATTATTTCAGCGCAATGTTATAAATAATACTTTTTTTTTTTCACTATAATTTCATTCTTTGTTTTGTCTTTATAATTATTTTATAATTAGTTTTGTTTGTGTTTAAATTTTATATTAAAATTAGTCTAAGAACGCCTCTAAAGCGATTGTGACCCGTTAGGACGCCTCTTTGTTCACTTTAATTTCAATTTGCTTTTTGTTTATATGTATTTCACTTTTTCTTGTTTTTTTTTTTTTCTTTTAACCAAAAGATTTTTCGCATGTAAAAATAACTAATTAAATTATTGGAACTGTTAATTTTTTAATTTTGTTTGTTTTAGGACCGCGTTTTGTAGCGTATCCCACTTCTGACACCAATTTTCCTGTTATGGATTTTAGGAAGTAAAATGTTTCTTTAGTTTTAATTATAAAAACTGTTTATTTACAAAAATACAATTAATTCTTTATTACAATTTAAGCATTATTTACTAAATATAATATTAATTAAATTTTTATTACAATTTAGACACAAGCTAATTATTCGAATATCCACACTAGACTGTCTTCTCTTTTAGAATTTAGAATTCACTTTTAATTATAACGGTAATTAATTAATTAAAAGTGCGTTCAATGAAAATTTCTTAGGTTCGTTCAATATTACTACTAAAATTATTAATATCAAAAAAAATTAATACAAAAATATATATTTATAAAAATACATAACAACAGGTATGGTCGTAAGTGATATTAGGCTGCGGTTAGTTTATGATGGAATACATAAAAAAAAGATTAACAGAACGAAGATGAAAAACTGCTTTAAAAAAAAAAAAGAAAAAAAAATATTGTTTTTTTTTTCTTTTAAAAAACAAAAAAGAACCATTTCAGTTTTTGTCTGATCGAAGATAATAGCACGTACACAAAATGAACCATGAAACCGAATACCTTGAGGGTCTGGACATTTAGAAAAGTGGACGCAACGTAGAGTAATAAGATGGGGCCAAAGGCATACAAAATAAAATCAAAAAGTAAAAAAAAAAGTAATCAGAAAGCCATTTAAGTGTTTCATTTTCTTATCAAATTATGTTTAGATGTGTGTTGTATAGAGTTTTATGTAGTTAGCATCATGGTCCTGAAATTTTTCGGGTAACAGAGACTGTGATTAAAGTTTTTAATTTCTTTCAATCGTTGTATCTGACACTGTGGTCACATGTTAAAGAATTTTTTTTTTTTTTTTTTTCTTTTTGTACAAAAAGAAATATTACAACAAAAAAGAGTACAACTTTCATATGGTTCCATTGAACTCATCATCCATTCGTGGCACAACGAGTACAATAGAAGAAAAATTATTGTATTTTTGACGCATCTGTATCAATTCTTCATGGTTATAAATGTGAGAGGTGCTAAATTAGTTAAAAAATCAAGTTAAGTGGAATTTTAAAGGAATCCCCTTTTAGTAGATAAAAGTAATGAAGAAGAAGAGAGTACTTATAAGCTAATAAAGAAGAGAAGAGAAAGAGGAGTAGAAAAATATGCTATTAATTTTTAAATAGCTTTTGTATACTATAACCGCAGAATGTAGCCGTGATTTTATAGTAAATTACCGTGAACTTATTTTAAAAAAAGAAAGAAAAAAAAAAAGAATAATAATAAAAAATTAACTTTAAAAGCTGACGTACTTACATTAGTTACCAAAAATTCGGCGCCTTACTTATATAGTGGAATGCCTGGGAAAACTGTTCATTTCATGCTGCAGAAAAAAAGAAATAAAATTTTTTTTTACTATTATAACGATTTTGTAAAGACACAAGTCTATTAAAAAAGAATTTTAACAAAATCAAAAGCATATCTTATTTCATTTAACACATTTTGGGGATTGGTCTCCTTTAAGAGGTCATTTAGAAGCGTTCAATGTCGTATTTAACAAAACCATTTTTCTTTTACCAAATTTATATATATCTATGGCAAGATGTTTACTTTTTCTGTTTTTTTTTTGGTAAATGTTTTTGAGCTTTGTACTTAATTAACTGTTTGAGAAATCAAGTGTTTTACATTAACATTTGTGTGTATGTGTGTCAGTATATGTTGTTTCTTAATACTAGACGAAGAGCTAGCAACATAAAAAAAATGTTTCTTTCGATGAAATATTTGCTTTTAAAATGTTTGATAGTGTTTTGCAAAAGAACATCTCAATGTGAAAAAGAAAATGTGAACTCTTACATAAAAAGGCTGTCAACTATTCACTGAATTTCTCTAAACTTTGATATGTTAAAAATTACCAAAAACCAAAAGATTTCTGATTTTTCGGTAAGAACTGACTTTGAAGAGGTAAAAACTACCATCAAATTTTTCCTTAAAGAAATTTAGTTCTTATGTCTAGTGCTTGTCAGTACCAAATGCTAATTGGTCTAAACTTGTAGACACATTAAGTTTTAATATAGCCTTAATAGATTGCTAGTTGGATAAAATTACAAAAAATATAATTATGAAAATGTTTGACAGATGAAAGTCTTATCATTTATACTTTCTGCCATTCAAACAAGAGTCCACTCCGATTAGTTTTAAGCAAAACTTCAAATTTTTAACGTGCTAAAGTCATCCAATGCCAAGTCCTAGTAGTCATTACTATGCTCATCTTCTCTTAGATTTAGTTATTCCACAATGAATAAATTTTATGTTATGCTCCTTATGGAAGCGTCATTTGACAGTGCACACTGGACAAAATGTTATTTCTATGGTTAACAACAGCTCTTGTATTTTTTCTTGCTATTATTTTTATAAATGGTGCTACATATTTTTCTCATTTTATAAAAATAAGAATTAATTTTTGCTCTAAAAGTAATCACCTTTCCACCATTTCAAGGCATTTAAAATTTATTATATTTTTCTTTAAGTCTTTTTTACACCAGTCAAATTTTTTTTATAGGGATTTAATTATTCTTTTGAGATGGAAAAAAAACTTTTTAGTGTTGAATTAATGCCGAATCAGATAGAATTTCTGCCTATTCCTCATTCTTTAAAAAAAAGAAAATAGAAGAAAAATGAATATCTTGATCAATTTAATTCATTTCAAAGCTTTTATGGCGTTAGTAAAACCTAAAACTCTAAAAATTCTTATTTTTTTTATTAACTAAGTGTCGATATAGGTAGATATCCAAAAAATGTGGTTCCACTTTGGGTTTAAAAACAGTCAATAAAGCATCGTATAAATGAAATCTTTCAATATAAAAACATTTGTGAATCATGATTCCCTGATCTACTTTAAGTAATTATACTAAATAAGATCAAGGCTTTTTTTTCGAAAAAAAATTACATAATATTTGACCTTTTCAATACTGATGCTCTATGCTTAAAGTTATTTATGTAGAGAAAAAAATAAGCTGAATTGAAAACATTTGGAGTTATAAAAACCATTTTCTCCCACCAAATTAGAACTGAAATTGTTTAGGTGTGCCGTTAGTTTTTGTTATTTTTACTCTCATATTGGGCTATGATTAAAATCGACAGCTGCTATACCACACCTAATGCCTAAATTTTAAACATTTTCTTTTAATTAGCTTTAATTCACTTTCAGTAATTGCATCAGACTAAAAAGCTAGCAATTAACTTAACTTTATTATATAACTCATAAAAATTGTTTTCCAAATTAAAAACACATCTCCCTGAGAAAATTTTACTGGCCTTCTAATTCAAGAATTTTGTAATTTCAAGAAGCCATAATTTCATTTATGAGATGAAATTCTTCTTCTGAAATACGCAGTGGTCAAACAGAATATTATATTTGCTTAGTTTTTTGTTGCTGTTTAGTTAAGGAAGTACCATTCAATGCTGTTATGTAAAGTCATCTGAACCTTAGTATTTTAATCCTTATCAGTGCGCTCATAAAGTCATAAAGATAAGGTTTGAATTTTTATTTAAACTCAAGCAGGTAACTTCTTTAATATTTGAGTAGTTATGTCAGCATAATTTTTATGAATATATAATTTTTGTTTATTTAATATTTCACCAGTTTATGGTAGTTATATAAATTTTAATAAAATGACAGTTTTCTTTTATTATTTTAATATTTTTCTTCTTTTTATAGTTTTACTGAAATGCCAACTGAAGGTTCAGCGGCAGTTATTGAGGATAGAGCATTACCCTTGATACGATCGGCACGTATTGATCAATTTTTACAATCATCAAATAGTGGTTCATCAAGTATTACAACAACAAATTCATCGAGTTCACTACGAAGTCCATCGGGTGGACGTAATCTAACAACAGTATCAAATAATACTAATTATGATAATCCAATATATCAGCATCCTTTAAATCCAAGTATAATGTCACAATCACAACATCATCGTCGTGAAACATCAGCATTTGTACCTGTATTACCATCACGAGGTTTACGTGGTACATCAATGTTTACAAATATTATTGATAATAATGATACTATTAATAAGGATGTAACAAAACGTGGTTCTAGCTATGAATTAATTGCAATGATGGCTGATAAACGTAAAGAATTAGCATTACGTGAAGCTGCTGCTGCTATTCTATTGCCAAGGCCTGGTGTTAATACAACACAAACAGGACAACCACCACCGTCAATATATCCAACACCAACATTTTTAAATGGTCCAGGACCATCACCGACAACTCCTGGCTCATTTGCATTTCCTTCAGCTGCAACTGGAATTTTTCCTCCTGGTGTACCACCCGGTATGCATGCTGGTATCGATAGACGTTGTTTATTACGTGCTCCTGGTCGTGCATCACGTCCAAAAAAACAATTCATATGCAAATTTTGCAATAGACAATTTACAAAATCATATAATCTATTAATACATGAACGAACACATACAGATGAACGGCCATATTCGTGTGATATTTGCGGAAAAGCTTTTCGACGACAGGATCATTTACGTGATCACAGGTATGTTCTTTTTTATCTAATTTTAATTAATGTATTTTTTATTATGCGTATGGATGCCAGGCATGAAAAGAGTAATGAAATTTGTTAAGAAATATTTACATTCTGTGCTCGTCTATTTTTTTTTTTGGTTCACTTGGTTATAATAAGTTGAAAAGTTACTTATCAATCATGAATGTATTTTCTAGTGTTGAAAGGGCTCATTTTCCAGTAAAATATTATATTTGTGTTCATGAAAACCTAATTATATAATCATTGTAATGAAAGTTCTTTGACACAGGATTCAAACGATTCGTCTTCTATCACTTCTTTCACATTTAGGATAACTTTTTAATACAGAAATACTACTTGATTCCGACAATATTTCAAAATTTGTTCATTGATTATCGTCCGCTAGGAACAAACTAACGCTAAAATTGCGGAAGAAGGTGAATAGACACTACGAATCAATACTTTAATAACTTTTCTTTTTTGGCAAATTTTCATCTTTAACATCCTGACATTTATGTATTTCGTCTATTGTTTAAATTCCATTGAAAATCTTTTTTAATGAATTAAACACGGCGTACACTATATGCATTCATTTTTGGAATATTGTTATTTATTTTTATCCTTGTATCAAAAAACATTATTGAACAAAAATAAAAGAAAATGGTTGCATGAATAATCTCATGCATGATCGCTTAGGATGTTGACACAGTACCAAAGAATTCATGCAAATTTTGTGGTCAGACTTTTTTGTGACATATGACATTCATTTTGTTTTGTACAATTGCATAAAAAATTAACACACTATATGCAACCTTGTCATCAGAGCTCATGTGATTAATTGGATCGTTTACCGACTTGAATAGACAGCGTTTAAAGCTTTGTTTTAGTTTAAAAATATTTTTTTCAATTTTTCAAAATTCATATTAAGTATAGTATTTTTTAATTATTTTTGAACCTAATAATAATAATAGTATTTTATTTATACTTACCAAGTATCATTTCCATGTTAGTTTTTGCTTGCCAACTAAAAATATATACTTGTTTTTTTATCCAGTATTCTATTTCACTACATTTCAATTTTTTATTCACTTTTTCTATTTAACAGAAGAAATTTTCTAATATATTAAACCTGAAAAGTATGAAGCCTTTAGCTAAACTAAATATTTAAGGATTTTAATTATCAAACTTAATAAAGAGTACTGCATTAGCCGGTTTTGTTGAACGATAAAATTAAAAACAGTAAATAGTTAAGCGTTCTATGTAAATATATTGTGCCAAAAATACAGTCATTGTAGACATCATTCAGTAATTATTTAACTGGATTTTGTTTTTGTTCATTGTTCTTTTTTCCACATTTTATCTCAAGTCTCCAGGTTTCGTATATATAGAGTTTGATAGTCAATTTAATATATTTAAAATACAAGAAACCTTTTACCACAGAATTGAAAAAATTTTTAGTATAATAAAAATTTTGTTATATTTTTTTTCTTTTAATTTTAAAAATTTTGCATTTGACTTGTGTTTCTTATCTTTGCCTTTAGGTTATGTTTAAAAGTTTCTTAAACTTTCTAATAAGAAATAATAAAAATAAAACTGTAAAATGGAATGAGTCCAATTAGAAGACTACTTTAAAAGCGTAAAAAGAAAACAAAATATATAATATCTAATCAAAAATGGCTACTAAATGAGATTAGACTAGAGGAAAATATTTTGAAATACATTTTTTTTTGTAATGATCATTTAATACGTCTTCTTAACGCACTTGTTAATAATAATTGCAGGTAATTTCGATATAAAAGAAATTAAAAACCTGAATTTAGTTCTTTTAAATGACTTAAATATCGGTAATTATGCAAATACCTGATTCCTCTAGCTGGCGTATATTAACCCCTTGGCTTCTTGGGTACTCACTTTAAAAATGCATTAAAAGCAAAACCGGTTCATCTACAGTCTTTAAATCTTTAGATAGAATTTTTCAGCTGTAATATAACGTTTTCTTGTCTGTATATATAAAATACAAACTTCTATATACATATACATATATATTTCTTTTTGTTAAAAATATAAGAAAATGAAATAAAGGAAAAAAGATCATTTAAAATTGTGGTCGCCATAGAGGTAAGCACTTAAGTCATCATATACGATCCGACACGGTTAGGCCATTGTCTATAAAATGTTAAAGAGATCATCGAAATCTTTTTTGATCGTCTTTGACTGTAATTACACTACTTGATTCTTCTATAATTATAAGTTTGATCGGAGTTTTTGTATCGTTCCTTTCCTAAGTCTTATCCATAGTCCATCAGTTTTCAGAAAATTTTTCTAACCTTCAAGCAATGCTGATGATCGTGATCTTAGTGATTTATATTTTGTTTTTGCTTATCTTTGTTTTAAATATATAGTTTTTTTTTTTTTTTTTAAAAAAGAAGAAGAAGTTATTTCAGGTAGAATTAAAAGTACCATAAGTAATTTCGCAAAACTCCTTGAATCCCTTCCTCAAAGATGTTTATTTGCTTATGTACTTCTATTTTTATGAAACTTTTAGTAATGGCTAGTGTAGAGGGCCTAGCCTTGCCATGGTATTACTTGAGGCTTCAAAACGAAGTTTAAATGGATTACATTGCCTCAACTAACTTCATTATAATGAAACGATTGAAAATTTTTCCTTACAACAAATCTTGAATATCTTAAGGCCAGAGATAAAAAAAAAATTTACATTTTAATTTAATGTTTCGATTTGAAGACGTCCAAGAATAATTTTATGGTTATAACCAATCAAATTTCAAAATAAATAAATACTCAAGTAAATTATATCATTTCCGGATTTTAATGAAAAATTTTCCTCAATTAACAAAATATCCAGTTGAAATGTGAAATTTTTTTAAAGAAAATCATAAACTGCTAAGAATATTTTTCGTAAGCATTTCGTGCAAATCACGACGTAAAATTTTTAATCCAAGGTGAATGGGTTTTGTATTATGGCGAAAACAGTGACAAAAAATAAAATAGAAAATTTTTTTATTTTCATTTCCATGGAAGTCATTAACGAAACGTTGACAGTTTTTTTGGTTGTATTTTTATTATTTTTTGCTTGCCAAATAAAAATCTTAACACTTTTACATTAATTCAGAGTTGGTTTTTGTTGTTTTATTTATCTTAATTTGTAGCACATTGTAAGGCAATTTATGTTAATTTTTCGCACCTGTATAAAAAATAAAATCCTCATCGAAAGTTTTTTTTTGTGAAAATTTTTTTTTCCTTTTAAATAAATTAAAGAGATATATAAAATAGTTAAAATTTTATTATACCTGTGAGAAATAATTAAAATTTCTAAGAAATATCCCGAAATTTATATTTAGATAAATGTAGCTGGAAGTAAAGATAAATTAATAAAATGTCTAATAAAAATAATCACAAAAAAAAGAAAAGAAATAAAAAAGAAGGTAAACAACAAAAAGTTCCAAATTCAAAAATGCCTAAATGGATAAGTTATTACGCTTTTTTTGTAGATTTTTGAATTTTGCATAGATCATAAGGAAATATGAATTAATAACACGAAAAACTTTAACTTGGAGGAATTTTCATACCATAATATTTTTATTTTTGGTTTTTTTGTAGTATTCTCAGTAGACGTTTTTATTGCTGCCTTTAATTGAAATTATTGATGTACCCGAAGTAATTGTAAAATTTATTGCTTATCTTCAAAATATTTCACCTGTGAATTTTAATTTTCGCTTAAGTGCTACTAAGTTTTTTCGACACTATTTTCGACAGCTAAAATATTGGATCGACAACTAAGTGATTAAAGATTTTAAATTATTAAATTATGTTACAGATTGTGGTACTTGTAATATGTGGCATTTTCTTCTTTTTTTGTAATTTCTGCTTCCAAAATAATCCAAATGTGACAGTTATTGGTCTTTTTTCTTTTCTTATTAAATAAACTACCATGGGTATCTTAAAATAAAAAAGTCATTATGAACTGCGGCTGGATATTACGTTTTATTCCTTTTGAATGATTTTTACTGGCTGCCCTTCTCTCAGTTGACTGTTAATTTAATTCCGTGGTTTAGTGATCGACACAAAAAATTATATCGATGTATTCCATACATTTCCAATCACTACCCTGAATCATCGAAGTATTGTTTTTGTTAGTGAACTGTTAGTAAATGCAGCATCCATTTGACATGGCAAAATTTTTATCTATGTTCACTTTACGATCAATAATAATCATTTTGTGAATTTTTTTCTTGAACAATTGGAGTGTAGGGCATTATCAGTGGCCACATTTTAAAGTTTCACGCTTGTTTTCGATAATACAGAATTTAAGCTAAACTTGAATGTATTATTTTAAAAATTTTCAAAGTAGCCTCACTAAAACCATTGTACAAACAAAAACATTAGATTTCCTTGAAGTTTTTATATGTATCATTTAAAATTTGGCACTCCTATATAAATATATAAAAAATATATGGATATGTCTCATTAGTGTGGACAATATGTCAGGCCAGGGATTTTTGTAGCTCTTCAAAAAAAGTAATTATTACTTAATGTTAAATTTTTACTAGAAAAAAATATCCCTACTTTTAGTTTTACTACTCAACCTATTTTGCCCAAATGTTTTTTGCAAGAAGGTTAATCCCTTTGAATAGTGTTCCAGTATGAAAATGTATTGTTGGCTAAAAATTAAAACTACTTCAGAGCTAATGATGTTAAAAATCACACATTTTTTTAGAATAAAAAGAAATTCAAGCACGTTTTGCCTATAGTCAATAATAATAATCAGTAAAAAGTTAATAATATTCTTTTGTATTCTTATCACTTAGTAAACTAAGGACATATTCAAAGTCTAAGTATTAAGTTTTTTTTATTTATTTTTTTATCCAGTAACTTGCAATATTTTATGTAGAGTATATTTTTAAATAAAGCAATTTTCTTTACTCAGCTATAAATACGGATGCAAATTACCTCTGGTTTATTACACATATACCGAGCTTTCTTTTGTTATATTGTTATATGTACAGAAAAATGCCGGAGGCTTACTAAACCACTTCTACTTATTTTTTTTTATTTTTACTATTGGAAACAAACAAATCAGAAAATGAAGTAAAGTAAAAAACATTTCACATATATACAACCTACAGCAGTTGAATCGATGTGAAACCACCTGCAAATTTTCTTTATATAATTTTAAGCTTCATGGTTTGCACATTTCTTTTGAAATATATTCGCAAAAATAATGAAGCACGCTCAAGGCTAATACAAAGATAATTCTATAGAATTACAGCGGTCAATAAATGCCGGCAGTATTAGATTGCAATGCAAAATATAAAACAAAATATTTGAAAATATAAAAACAAAATTGATCAAGTCATTTTTTTCTTCTTTTTATACTTGAGTTTAGGGTTGCCAACGTTTCAACAGGAAAAAATACTTAATTCTGTGATTTTTATATTTGGTTGTAAAACTAATTTAGTTAATTTCAAGCATTTTGGCCATATTAAATTTTCAATTGATAAAAAATAAAAAAAAAATGAAATTTATCCTCTGGAATTTCTTTAATTATGTATCCTACTTTTGTGATTGGGTAAACAAATTTAACAAAAAAATCAATTTGTGGCTGTCAACTAAAGTGGTCATCAAATTCTTGAAAAAGTCGGCACTTTTTTTAACCTGTGTGGCTTAGTAAATACATATAACCTAGAAGTGTTTACTAATGGCAATCCTTTCATTGGGAATTGCTAAGTACTAATTCAATTTAACTTACAGCTTACAGTCAATAATTTTTTGTTTTTTTTGAGTAAATAATTTTTTTTTTGACTAGGATTTTATGATTAAATAAAATCAACTCGAGGTCTATTATCTTAAGTCAAGTTTGAGGCTTTTTTTTCTAAAAATTTCATTAAAATGACAATGAAAAATACTGAGAGTTTATTATTGACGCAAATAGTTTTATTTTAAAATGAAATTCTTGTTAACTATTGTTGTTTGCGTCAAAATTGTCAATAATTTTACATTAAAATCAATAAATATGTAAAACTCAAAAAGTTTGTATACTGCACTTATTTTTGAAAAAAAAACAGAATTTTAAGGATTACCATGAGCGTTGGATGTCGAATATATTTTCTAATTATGAAGCCAATCAGTTGATAATTCAATTTTGAATTGAGTTTATGAAAAAACCTTTTGAATATAAATATATTTGACTACGTTCATAAAGTTCAACAATCGAGAACTTGCTGAAATTGAAACAAATATATAGTTCTCAAGGTAGTATCAAAACCATATTGCAAAAATAGTTTCGTAGCATGGGTGTAAAACTATATTAGGTGACAATTGCTCAAAAGAATTTGCTAAAAATTAACACTTTCCAAGTTTCAGTTACGAATGCAATAGAATTTTTTGAGAAAATTAATTTGGAATGTGGTGCTAAAAGTTTTAAATTTTGAAAAATAAAATTTTTTACATGTTCGATTCTGTTCTATATACAGTTCTAGTAGTTTATGGGGTAAAGTATTGTGTCAAAATTGTAAACTAATTTTTGATGTGTCATTTAGTTTTAAATTTTCAACAGTAAAGTCCTTAGATAATATAAGATTTAAGGGGATAAAAGAATAGCAAAGAAATTGGTATCGGGAGTTATCAATAAAACATGAAATTTTACAGTGTGTACATTTACAGAGAGTGAACACACACTAAAATATATTTTTCAAATTTTTAGTTTAATTATTTTATTATTTTTTTATCTAATTATTTCATAATTTCTTTTATTCATTTTTTTACAATATGATTAATATTAAAATTTTTAAAATATTTTTTTAAAAGCCAAAAATTAGTTGAATTTCATTATATTACTACGACTAATGATAAAAAACTATAATTAATATATATATATATATATATATATATATATATATATATACTAGCAACTGACCCAACGTTGTTTTGCTAAACTTACTGTCAGTGTGTGAGGATGTGGTATATATGGGTGAAAAAGGCATGAAGTGCTGGGAACGATGATGGAATATAAAAAATATATAGTCCAAGTTCATACTTTAAGGCGTCTGGCAAGGCGTTTTTGCTGTTTTTTCGAACTTTTTTCACACTTTAAGGTGTCTGGCTGAACTTTTGGCCCTCGGGAAGTCAATTAATTTATATTTAAACTAACTTAAGAATAAGTTCTAAGATTGGTTATAAAAAATAAATATAATTATTAAAATTTACTTGAAATTAATTTTGTTATGAACTTCTTTTTTTTAGTAGTTCCTTTTTCTTCTTAGTCTAAAAATTCTTTCTTTTTTATTTCTTCAAAATTAATTCAACTGTGAAATTATATTGCAAACAAATTCATTCAAGTATAATATCAATGCTTTAGCGAAACTCTTGTTAATATTTTAAAGATAATCTGAAAAGCGTTAAATGTAATTTATATAATTTTTTTATTTAATTAATTTTGACATTCAACTTTCTAAAAAACAAAAATATTATGCAAAAAAAAAAATAATCGAATTAACACTCACCTGTCGAATTGAGACAAAAAGAAGTTAGGTTATGTGTTAAACACTAAATTTTAATTAAATTAAGGAAAAGTAATTAAGGTTTTTAATATTTATTTCGTGGTAAACTTTCTTTAGATCAAAACAAATTTTGTGGTCAATTTTCATTTAAATCTGTGCAGTAGTTTTGATGTCCATTGGCTTCAAACACAAAACCTTCGAGTTTTATATATATATAGATACTAACTGTCATTCTGTCAAACAGGTAAACTTAAATCATAGTCATAGTCTGCTTAACCTGAAACCCACTACAATTTATATCACTTTTGAAGCAAATATTGAAATTATTCCTTTTCGCGAAATATAACTTCCGCTCCAAGTGCTTTTCAAGTAAATATTATTATTTATTGCTTCATTTAATGCGGTAATTGGTAATTATTATGAATTACATCCCACATTTTTGTTTTTTTTTGTGTTATTGAATTGTAAATGTATCTTTTGAAGAAAAAAGAAACAGTCAGCTTTCTGTTCCTATTAAACGGTATAACTTTACTTGTTTTAATTCATTAATTATTATGGAACTTGTCTTAAAAGTTAAAATGGAAGAACTTAATAACCTAAAAAATACTTAATATCAAGTAAAAGTCGTTAAATATATAAAATTTGCTTCTTAAAAATTTAAACTAATCTTCAATATATTTAAAATTAATGATCAATAAATATTTTCGGAAGCTTAAAATATTCACTAATAAGATATTCGTTTAAAGTTAAACCAAAAAAATAATTTTAGATATTAAATTGCTTCCTTCTTGATAATTTAATTTGAACAGTTACAGTTCCCGTTTTACTTAAGTATAATGTCGCATAAAATAACCGTAAAAATTATTACTGATCACCATGATGTATATTTTTTTCTTTGTAGATTCTATATATGAATCTTTTTCGTCGTTAGACTAATGAAGTTTGAATTTTAGATCAAGATGCATAGTAAAAATTCTTGACAACTCAAAAAAAGCTGATTATCATATCAATTTAATATTGGTAACAATACTGTCACTTGTAATTTGTGGCCATAGCATAAGCTCATAATGTCTCATATTTTAAAAGATTGACTGCAGGATATAAAGACGAAGAATGATTTTTCAATATGAGACATAATTTTCTATTTTTGTTTTTATTAAAATACTCGAAAGTTTTCATTTGACATTCGAATGGTCATGTTATGATTAATAACTTAGTTTGAAGTTAAATTTCTGTATTTTTTTTATATGTTTTAAGATTTATGTTTTTGTAGTTTTTATTTTTGTTTTCATTAAAAAAAGAGTATTTATGACAATATTTATTTAGTTTTTCGGGTTTATTTGGTATAGATGCTTAAAATATTCAAATTTTCATATCATTAAATTTTAGATTATGTAAAAAATGGTTAGTCTATACGTCAAAACTAAACAAACAGAAAAAATTTATCTGATATCAAAGTTTCTTTTTCTTTGAATTTTTTAAAAATTAGCTCTTCCCCTTTTATATTTTTTGAGTTATCAAAATAATCTCGCTAGCCGAAATTCCTATTTGAAAATGGTTCACTCATTCATTCCGTTGCCAACCTTACCGAGCTCTCTCGATATTTTTATATAGTATCTTATTTTATAATTTTATAATATTTTAACTTCCTTTGTCTGTATGTCTGAATTTAAAGGTCTTAGTTGGCACCTGGTTCAAAGGCTTGATTCAGAAGTTTTGGACTTTTTAGAAAAAATAAAAGCATGTCAACAATTTATCAATTTTTTCTTTTTTGTTATTAATGATTTCACAAATTAGCAATATTCACAGTAATTAAAATTCACTCTAACTCATTGTCAGTTAAATTTTTATCATAAATGTAATTGTTAACGAGAAGTTCTCAAAATGCATGCAAAATTTTGTGATCCTAAAAACTTTTTTTTTCAATATCTAAGTATAAGAAATGACAATTAGCACGTGTACAGTACACAATTCATTATACAAAACGAACACAATTCGTAGCTCTAACACAGTGGCGTAACTAATACTGCTGAGGCCCGTGGCAAATTCTTCAGATGGGGCCCTCCTGCAATGTATGGAAGCTCAAATAAAAGTATGCAGTTTTTTTCAGTAAATCAGGAAAATATGTATAAAACGATATAATTATTGTATGTATTTTTCATTGATTTTAAAGAGTGTATTGGATTACGCAAGAGTGTATTGGATTGCGCAAAAGTGTTAATGGCATCATCAAAATTCAAATGGATTCTGGCCATGGAATGCTCGATAGATAAAATAGCTAAATTGCGTAATCTTTCTTGTCCCATAGAATTTCTCAAGTAATTTTTTATCAATTTTAATTTTGAAAACGATTGCTCGGCACTAGCCGTAGTCACAGGAATAGTTACAAACAATAGATACGCAGTGCACACTTTAGGAAAGCTTGAGGACATAAAACGATTTTTTATGATTAATATATCAGCAAGTTGTCTTATAGAAGATGATTTTTCTATTTCATGTCTAAAAGTGGAACGAAAACTAAGAATCTCCTTAACAAATGATACAGATATGTCTATCTTATATAGATCAACAAACTGTAATGCTTTTTCTAATAAATCAGAGTCATTTAAATTTTGCAAAGTTGCAGGTTGCAAAACACTAAAATTCGAAACAGTTCCATTCATTCCAAGAAACGTGCTTTCAAATGATTAATTATTTCTAATACTCGATAGAATACGGTCACTTCGAACAAGCTTTCAGGATCCTGTTCACATTGTTCACACATATTCACACATTTGATCTTTTTTTGAAATATCTAGAGTCGTATCAAATATAATGGAGTAAAATGGTGCGGTTATTATTTGATTTATCAGCGCGTTTTCCACTTTTTTAACTAGGACAGCAATTAGCTCATTTTGTATTTTTAGACTTAAGTATTTTATCTGACACTTTGGTTTATTTAACAATTCTTGTAAAAGAGGATCGTATTTTGCTAACAGTTGAACAATACTCAAAAAATTTCCTCTTGGACTTGGATCATTGCTGTATGAGTTTTGTCTATGACCACGAAAAGCTAAATTACAAGTTGAAAGTGTTAGAGTAATAGTGAATACCTGTCGCCAGAAAGATTTTTCTTTCTTGATTATGAATTCTTGCCATGTAACTGCCATTGTTAATATAAATGACAGGGAAGTAGCCGAAGAACTACCACAGACCACACTCTGTCTGTCCATGTATATACTCCTCAGTATATATGGTATGTAGAGGATATATGTACTTCAGCATATATGTCTATATAGCTACCTCAGGTCGAATAATCTATGGTAAGAATTTTTATGTGGTTTGGAAACTTAAAGTAATTGAACACAAAACTATATTTTACTAAATTTTGCTCATGGCCCTTTTGGGCCGGGGCCCCTTTTGGTCGGGGGCCCGTGGCATTTTGCTCGCTCTGCCACCCTATAGTTACGCCACTGCTCTAACAGTCGGAACAGCAACCCAACCTAAATTTCCCTTTGGGGTGAGTAATTTTTATAATTTTGCTCTGTATAAAGCAAAGCAAAATTTTTATTACAAAAAATATCGAAAATGTTGTTGAATAAAGTCGAGTTTTTTATATTTTTTTTCCTTGGTTTGATCGAAGACTTCTAGAAAATTAAAATCTTTCAAGCTTTCAATATTTCCTGAATTCAAATAAAAAGTTGTTCTTGTCGGAAATAATAGTTGTCTGACTTTAGATTTCAAGATCTGAAAATCAAAATATGGGAAACAACTTTGCGTTCCTCTTAATCTATTTCTTTTTATGTTTTACACTAAATAAAATTCCTTTCAGCTTTTCAACCATAATAAATATTAATCAACATCTTGGTGGAATACTTTTGTATAATTAATAACGTTTGAGTTTTAGACCTAGTCTTAACGTAAAATTTTCTAATGTGAAGAAAACCAGTTAGAATTGAGAAGATGCTTTTATATACAGGTGAGGTCTATACTAATAATTTTTAAAAAGTTTATTCTGCATGCTGTGCGCTAATTCAGGTATTCAAAATGATAGATCTATTGCGATTAACTATAAAAATTGTTAATATTCAGCTACTTTAGTTCAAATGTTCTTAGTTGAAATCAAGTTTAAAATTTTTTATAAAGTTTCGCTAATATTACAGCAACTATGCAATAATTAATTTATGTTGTCTTAGGTTAATCAAAAGTCATTAATATAACAAAAGTGAAAGAAAATTTTATTAAATAGCCGACAAATTTTCAATATGGAAGCTAAATCATTGTAAAAAGTCTCATAGTATTTATATTGAAAGTTATATGGTACTTTAAGAATATTAATCTACCAGAAAAGATTATAAATGTAAAATATGTTGATTTTGTGTTTGCACCCAGGCGATTTAACCAATCAAATTGTCGTAATCAAAGATGTTGGGTCATTATGATCGTCACATCAAGACTTGAAGGAGTTGATTATCTAATAAAATCTCTTAACGAGCCCTCCTGCAGTTGAAGCCTTATGATTTGAATATTTTTTTGTTGTTTTGTTTTTTTATGGTTGTCTTTTTTTCTTTCTTTTATATCCAAAGAAAATCAAAAAAACTTACAAGTTTAATGCAAATGTTCACCTTGATCATATTCTAAATAAAACTTCATCAGCAATCTTAATAAAAATTTGAAAGATATTAAATTTTTGAATATGTTTTTGCATATATTTGTATGGCCACTGACTTACATAAAAAAGCCATTCATTCAACGATAAATAAAATCGAGCAGTTTCTTCTAGCAAAGCTTCTTTAGGAAGAATATTATTTAGCTGACGGGGTTAATATGTATGAACGAAAATAAATTTTGTTGTTTTATTTTTTTAATGACTGTAGCGGTGTGTTGTAAGGAAGCAAATTTTTATATACGTAGGTGGATATAATTATATTTGATAGTTATCATCTGATGGTTTATTCATTTCACTTTAACTCTGCTATTTAGTGTCCATGCCTGTAATATTTTAAGTTTTTATTTTTATAATTACCCAATAAGAAAAGTGGAATGCCCATCCTAGGTGAGTAGTAATGAGAGTATTCCAATGTAACCCGGGTGAATGCCAAGCGGAATGAGTTGGCATATATGAAAACAATCGCGATATCCATATTTTAGTATGGAAAGCTGTAATGAATTTCATACTAAAGGAAAAGCTTTCCTTCTTCCTGCCATTCTGTTTATAAGATTTGATAGGTTTTTCAAAGGAATTTCACAGTTAAACATACCTCTGCTTTCCTGATTAAGCCCTTATCTATTTTTAGACATTTATGAACAACAAAAATTGGCTTGTGGTACGTTGTTTTACCGTTAGTGTTGGCTAATGTTTAATTTCCATTTCAAAGGAGTATATCCAACAAGCGTGACCTGTAACTTTCTGTATTTGTAACTTTTCATTGCGCCATACAGCAAGTGACGCTTTTTGTGAGATTTTGTCAAATTTTATGAAATCTACCAAGATTAACCATATTTTACATCCAGTTTTTAATGCTAAGTAGTACTAATATTAGTTATAATAATGTTTAAATTTAACGGTACCAATGTATGACGATCTTCAAGGATCAGAACTTCTATGGCATTGAAGTTTTCTGGCATTACGTGGCTGTTAATGTAATCTGTTGCAAAGGCTACAGAACTTTGAATATTAGAATAACTCTTATTAATGACTTTATTCTGAATATTTCGGAATACCTTATTCAACAAATCTCTTGTTGGCGTTAACAACAAGAAGGAGTGAAATTTTTCCTGAAGTCAGATTGGCTGGCACCTTACGATTGTTAATTTTTAATAATCAATACATAAATATCTAAGCTGATCGATCATTTTGTAGCTATGCATTAATTTTACTCACTTCTTGCTTCAAATTTTCTGCCAGCCATATCAATCTATGCCGAAATAGTCTGATACTTCTACGTAATTATTCCCTCAAGAGGTTCAAATGAGTTTTTGTGCTGCATTTCGCATTAATCAAAACCAATAAATGTGTATTCCTCCAGTATTTACACCATGTCAGATATTTGAAAAATATTGTACTGGGGATTTCAATAAGTTTAATGTCGCCATTGAATCAAGGTGAAATTTCGCAGATATAATTGAAAAGACTTGGTCCTTTTTTGATTGAATTATTTCTTAACTCAATCTACTTAGGATTTATAATTTCTTTTTTGGTACATCTAAGGAGAAGACTTCTTCAGTTTTATGAAATTTCAGAGCTTTATGTTTTAAATTTAAGAATAAAAAGAAAGAGGTTGAAGTTTTTATTGGTTATTGAATCTTTGGGTTGAGTTTATGTAAATATAACAAAGAAATGTAGACAAAATGAATGATCTCGTTTTATATAGTGGATTATAAAATAAAAAAAATAAGTAAATCACCTAAAGTTTTTTGTATTCTAACGTTAAATATTAAACAAAAAGACAGAAATGAAAGTTTTTTGAATTAGTTGTTTTTATCATGCTATTAATGCCAAATTAAAAAAATAACAAGAAAAAGAAAACATCAAAATTTAAACTAAATTTTCTTAGAGGTCAAATCTTTAGTAAATCTGGTCACGAAGAACTTTTCTCGTTTTCATTATTCAAATTGTTTGCATGTTGCCGCCGCCATCACAATTTTTGCGCTCTTATCAAAAATCTTAAGCGGTTCTGCATATTTTTGTAACTTTGTATAATTTTTCAACATTTTTTCATGCCACTAATTGGAAGGATTCTCATGAAATTATTTTTTATTCGTGAATTTTTTTTGTTTTTTAAGTTCATTCTCCTTGAATCTTCTGTTTTTAAGCTTAAATTTTAATTGATATAGTTGGTTTTTAATTTTGTTGTAGTTATACATTTCATTATTAATTATCGCTATGTCTTGCATAATACGAGACTCATTAATTTTATCCTTAATCCAGGGACAATTTGCTTAAAAAGTTGAAAATAAAATTATTTGTTGAAAACATCAAATCAATTAAATTATGTATAAATAGAGAAAAAAATATTTTAAGTCCTAAAATGAAAGAATTTGTCGAAAAATTTAAATAAATCAAAATTCAAGACGAATAACTTAAAAATTTTCACTAATTTTTTGTTGTCGTTGTTCTTACTTGAATCTTTAAATTATACATTTTAGAGTTAATTAACAACGTTTTTATGAAAGTTTGACTTTTCATTCGTTTTATTTATTTTCTTTGAGGAAATGCTATTGAAAGAAAATTGATCACTTAGTTGTACATTTTAACAACTTGACAGCCATTAAAGTTATAGAAACGATACAATACCTAACCAATAGAACTTGACTGATAGTAAAACCAATTTTCATTTTGACTAACATTTTTAAAGTACAAAAAACTGCTAACTAAGATCCTCTATTTTAAATTGAAACTCAGATCATAATTTTGTTTATTTTCATTTCGAATTTCACTTTGAGCTTATTTTAAAATTCCAGCTTTTGTATTTCAAAGTCAGCTCTACTTTAAGTTATTACCGCCCCCGGTTCCAAGCTTAACGTCGCAGTTGTTGTAAGCTATCAATTTCAATTACTGTTTGAACGCTAATACTTTGATTACTCTCATACTTAAAATATTTTAATTAGTGAATAAGGTTCCAAAAATTTACTTTTATGATAATTTTAATGCTTCGACAACTATTTCCAATGCCTGAGGCTACGATTGAAGTTTTAAAAAACAATATTTACAGGACGCCACATTCGGAGTATACAAAAATGCTATAAAAAATTTTTAAAGTCTAAGAGTATGCAGAAGTTTATTGATCATCATGAAAAGAATTTAAAGTTTTGGCAGTTTTAAGGATGTATTTTTTAACGTATTTAGTCGCAAAATATATTGAAAAACTCTCTGGAAGTGCTGTAAAGTACAGGATCTTTATATATTGGGTCTGAGTTAATCAATATAGAAGCTTAAGATTACTTATGGCCAAAATTCGTATTAATTCTGATGAACAATTTCTCGATCCTATATAGAATACGTCACAAAAAAGTCATATCTTTAGAAAAAAGTTTCCCAAAAACACACCGAAATCTGACTTGAATGCCTTGTATTAAATATTTTGCTTTCTTAGCATTGAAAAATCTGTTAAAAATTTTTTTTTAATTAAATTAAAATTAATAAACTTAAACACTAAATTTTTATATTTTAGCTAACTAAACTTTCATTATTATTTTACAGATATATTCATTCCAAGGAAAAGCCATTCAAGTGTACAGAATGTGGAAAAGGATTCTGTCAATCAAGAACACTTGCTGTACACAAAATTTTACATATGGAAGAATCACCACACAAATGTCCTGTTTGTAGTAGAAGTTTTAATCAAAGATCAAATTTGAAAACACATTTATTAACACATACAGATCATAAGCCATATGAATGTTCATCATGTGGTAAAGTTTTCCGTAGAAATTGTGATTTAAGACGACATGCACTAACACATGCTGTTGGTGATGTACCATCTGAAGTATTAGATGTTGGTGAAGAAGATCGTCGTTTAAGTGGTGATGAAGATGATTCTGTCTTAGAAGTTGATTCACCAAGACAATCACCAATACAACGATTAACTACTGATATATCATCAAATCGTATAGGAAAAACAATTAATTTAGATGAAAATGAAGATGATGATGATGATGACGATGAATATATTGATTGTATTGATAATGAGCCATTAGAATTAAGTCGTACTGCAAATAATGAACAGCCAGAAGTAACACATTGCCATCATGAAGGTGCCGGTGCTTCATATACAATGAGGCCAACTAATGAAATGTGTGCCAGAGAAATTTTAAATTTATATCCAACAGTATTGCAATCAAATGTTCGTACATCATTACCGCCACCAAATCATACACCACCAACAAAACCACCAGAACCATATATACCAATACTTCATGTACGTCGTGATTTACATCATAAGAATTCAACAAGTACAGTACAATCATTGCCATCGCCGTCTGCATCACAACAGCAATCTATATCGGCGGCACCTTCTCAAACAGCAGCGGCAGCAGTTACATCAAATCTACTAGAGCCAGTACCAAGTTTCTTGGGTTCAATACCATTCCGTAAGAGGCCAATTGGTTTAGATGGTGAACCTCATTCGATAATTCAAAGAACGATTGGCAGTAATCATCATCATCATCATCATCATCATATTCCAATCAGTTTGTCACGACATCATTCTTTACTTAAGCCACCTGATGAAATTATTTTACAACAAATACCATTGGTAAATGCAACAACAGCAGCAACAGCAGTTGATAATCGTGAACGTTTGGTTATACATCCGAATGTGCCAAATAATATAAATCTTGTGGGTACACAAAATTCATCAGATACATCGTTATTACATCCACAGCCATCAGCACCATCCCAAGTACAGCCACCTCAAAATGTAGTACCGCAACCACGAAGGACTGGATTTACTATCGAGGATATAATGAGACGCTAATTATTTTGGATTGATTTTTATACATTTTCTTTGTTTTTTTTGTCTTTTTAAATTTTGCGAAATATTTTTGAAGAAGAATACTGCGTTTTTATTCAAATATTGTTACACAGGTTTGTCTGATTTGATATTTTTCGGTTAAATTTTTGTTTTCATATTTGATTGAAGCACTTGTGTTTTTGTATTGCTAAAATTTTTTGTCGTGTTTTTGATTTGTTTCATTTATTTATCGTATTTTGTATTTATAGCACTAACGATTGAAAATTTTTTGCTTTTTGCATGCATACTTTAGAATTTAAAATGGTAAAAAATAACCACATTAAGCAATAATATCATTTTTTTCATAATTTCAGATTTATTCAGCAAAGAAATGATCGGCCACTTTTAAAAGATTTCAACTAATTTAAAATGTAACTAATTCTAATAAAAATTCAGGAATTCTTTTTTCTATATAAAAAAAAATTATTTTCAAGAAATAAGATGATTTGTAAAAATAAATAATATCTAAATAATTTAAAAACTTTTTTAAAAAAGTTTTTGTGATTTACATATAAAATTAATTTTGAAACAAGTTAAATTTAAAAAACATAAAAATTAAATAAGTTATTGATAATTATTAAATAAAATCTATTTTTTTTATTATTGTTATTATTAATAATGAAATTTATTCTTAGGGATTTATCATTAAGGCAAATTGTACTGAAGAATTAGAAACCTGTGAAATAATAATATAAATAAATGAAGACTTAAAATTAAATTGAAATTTGGCATTTTCCGAGCACTAACACTATTAATGTAAGATGATTTAGTATAAGTAATGAAGACAACATTAATATGCCCATACATTATAGCAAATCACTGGCAAGCAAATTTCAGGATGAAATCACATAAAACATAGCCAATAGGACAAATTATACTTTGAAAATTTCAAGTTGATGGAATTAAACTACTATTTTTCGGTTAGTTCTTAAATTAAATAATCACATTTATTTTAACCCAATAAAAGAAATGCTGGTTAATTGGTTGTCTAGTGTGGTTTTTCATAAAAACAAATTTTTTAAGTTAGAAAAAGCATCCATTGTCAATAGAGGAGATAGCTTTTTAAGGTGTCTTAGCTCTTTTTCTTTAATTACCAGTAAAGTATTACAAGCTAATGTAGATGCAAAGGGATCGATTCCCCCTAATTGCATCCACGAGCGTTTGCACTTTTTAAAAATCGAAAACTTGAAGTTGATCAGAGCAAAGATCTCAAAATTATTGACTAGTTAGTCTTCTCTTTTTTACTCATTCATTCATTTTTCATTCATTCTAATATTTGCGTTGTCAGATAACTTCCACATAAATATTCATTCCTCATATTTCTGAAATTATCAAACCCTTAGCTTTAGCACATATGACAAGGTTTTTTGAGCATCTAAAGAACAAATATATTTCCGAAGCACTTTTTATGAATTTTAATATTCATCTTCGATTTTTTCTTAAATTCGTTCTTATCAATTACTTATACAATATAATGTCTGTGTCAGATTTCGGACAAATAACTAGTTTTCGAAAAATTTCTTGTCTATTTTTGCAGCTCACTGAAATTTTTACTGTCCATGAACGTGTTAAACCCTTTAGTTGGAGCTTGACGCTAGTTTCTGTTAGTTAACCAATTTTTTTCATAGTAAGAAAGCTAGTGTGTCAGTTGTAGGAATACCACTATATTTCTATCGAAATATCCATGCATAGGGAGCTCGCTACAATACCACGTAAGTGACACCTAGATAATCGTGCCTATGGGTATGGGTAGTAGATCAATCCTCCTACCCACTTAGCTAGTAATGTTAGTGGTGATGATTGAAAACATCTAAGGTTGCCTAGGAAAGCTGACCAAAAAAAATCTAATCACATCCCCATCTCCAAAAGCTATTTACACCACTGCGAATAGCAGAAAAATGAGTTGTCCGGTCTGAGTTTGTAGATGATTGATATCGAAATATATTTTTCACTGTTTGCCACAATGACAACGCATGTACGTATACAAAATTAATTATTATAAAATTTCGAAAATTTGCTTTTTACGGAGAACAAAATTTTGGCATAACAAAATAATGTAAAAATAAGTAAAGGACCAGTTTCACATTTACTGCTACCCCACAAATAGTTTCATCAAAATACTTTTGAGAATTTTCCAATGATACACTTTTAATTTTCCGCTTAACCTTATCACAAAAAAACTATACTTTTTGTTAAATTTTAAATTTAAATATCATAAAACTTACTAATAAAATTTCTTACCTGTGATAATTCATTGTAAAAAGTGCATGGTTGATATCAGTATAAGTGGTTAAAGTTTTGTTAGAGATTGGCCCTTTAAGATTATTTTCTTGCAGTAAAAAAATAGATATAGCCATAAATTTTTCATTAAATGTAAGAATATCCATTTCCCCATTATAGGTATATTTCATAAATGTTAAGGAATATATTAAATAAATTAACATTTTCTCCTCTCTGACAAACTTTAATCACCTTAAATGATTTAAAATAAAAAGTAAACTAAACTAGTTGAAAAGAAATAAAATATCTTGTTCTTAGTAGAACGTGACAAACGGTTTTCACTGTCTAATTTAAACATAAAAATAGATTGTCACTTTTTTAAACCAACAAACCGTGAAATTTACTAGCAAGCAGATGGTGTTAAATTTTTATGCAATTATCAGGTTATCTTAGTAAGTATACAATTTTTACTATTGCTTATTACAAAAAAAAAGTCTGTAAAATAATTGATATTAAAACAAAACTTCATTAATGCAAAAGTAATTGACAAACTCGGATTCCTTCTAATTTTGAGCACAAATTTTATGTTATTTATATTATAAGTCAATTTTGTTTTCTGTTATATTTTCTAGAGGAAAACATCAAAGCATTTAGCAAGCTAGTCCAAACTTCCATCAAAATCAAGAAAGTTCAATTGGAAATTTTTTGCAATCAATGATGAAATATATTTTTTATCCTTAGTCTACTGCCGCTTTATAATTCTATTCCTTCATACTATTAGCAATTTCATAAAAAATTAATTTTAATTATTTTTCTACCAAAATTTCATTTTTTGTCATTTTTACACTTCTCTTTTTCCGCTTAAATCACTTTACATGTGAAAATTACTTTTTAGGATATTAATGCAAGGAAACATCATTTCATGGAGTATTATTACAAAATAAGGCCACAATAAATGGTATCAATAACTGAGTCAAAAGTTCTAAGCCTGACTCAAATTATTAAGGTCCGACCGAGAATGATTTTTTATTCTCGGCCGAGAACGAGACTAAAAACATAACAGCTTAATGGGTATTAGATAGTTAAAAATTAAAAGTGCAAAAAGTGCAATAAATTGTTATATTTTCTGTGTAGGAGTATATAGACATTTTCAATACTCAAAATTAAATAAGCTAATATTATGACACAAAAACATTAATTTTTCTGGATTTTCGCCTTTTAAGTTGTGCCGCCTCTCATCATATAGCTGCCCAGCTCTACTTAAAAGTCGCAACGCTAGTCATAGGCGTTTCACACAGAATTGATATTACAATTTCGACTCCGCCATTTTGTAAATTTGTATGGAAAATTCAATCTCCTCTAATGTATTGTAATATTTCAATTGCAAAATGAAAGCCTGTGTGAAACGCCTATCAGTGGAGCTAATAAAACTTTGCTGGCTTATGATAGATTACTAATAGACTGACACGTGTGCAGTCTCGGCTATGGCCGAGAATCTCGGCAAATTTAAGCCGAGAACGAGAACCGAGATCTCGGCCTGGATTTCGGCCGAAAGTAGGCCGAGACCGAGTTCTCGGTCGGACCTTACAAATTATATAAAAGTTTTTTTTTGATTTTCAACCAATTAAAACAAAAATAATATAAATACAATTTTCTGAAGGAAATGTTTCTCACGGAAACTTTGGAAATACGGTGTGGGAAATAATTACGTCAAATCGTAGGGACTATTATTTTACGTATAAGTCTAGTGGAAAGTGAATAAAAATTAATAAATAAAAAGAATTATTATTATTATTGATTACACTAGTCTACACGAAAAATGCTCTTCAAAATAAAATAGTTTTTTAGGGTAAATTTGGGTCGCTGAATTCGAAAATGATAATCGTTTTTATTTTTAAAGAAGGGTTTTCGAGATATTTCCACAAACGTGTTTTTTGGGTGTATTTTCTTTTATTAGTCTATCTCTCAGAAAATAATTTTCTGAATGATTAAAAGTGGCTTGTTTTGAAAAGCTATCATATTTTTCTTTCATTTGGTATATAAAACGTTCAAATCAATTAATATTTAACAAAGTTACGGGAAATTAAATTTAAAAAAAAGTGATTTTTTTCACGATTTGAAGATGAACTTCATTTATAAAAGGATGAAATAAATTTGAAAAACCTGTACATTTTAAATAATTATAAACAAGTTTGTAGTTTTTTATTTTATATCATTGATTTTACCTTTGTTTAGATTGTTCTACACGAGTAAATTCCACTTTTTTTGAATATGTCTATTGTATGTAAGTTCTTGATAGTAAAGAAAAGATTTCAGATGAACTTCTTTAACAGGAAACAAGATTATGCCTTCATTACAGCGGTAGAATTCATCGGATTTTTACTTTCAATACATACTGCGAGAAGCGTTTATAGTTGTTGGTTACAATTGACATAGTATTGATCTAAATTAGTGATGTAATACCCGTTCTTAACAGACGCAACTACAAGGTTGTAGTCTTCCATACAAAAGAACTCCGTTCTTAACAGCAAAGTCTATAGTCACTACAAAAAAAACATGGCGTCTAAATCTTAAAACATATTTCAAATCATGTCAAAAATTAAAGAAAAGCTAAGAATTTTTAATTTTAGTCATGTAAATTGTTTTATAAAGTTAAATAATGAATATTAGTGAAGTAAACCGAGCTGAGATACACAAAACAGGAGGATCCTATAAGAAAAAATTCACAATAGATGTAAATTTTCTTTGACTACAGACTTTAAAAGGCTGTAGTTACTGCAAAGTTCCAACCACTTAAGTACTCAGTTCGCGCAAAAGTGGCTTTCTGTGTCATTGGAAAGTGGGTAGTTCGCCTGTTAAGAACGGGTATAAGATGAAACTAAAAGACAAAGTTATGAATTCATGAAGCTGTTCATAGATTCAACTACAAAATGTTAATGCAATAAATTTGATGCAAGTTTTATTTTCTAGCCGAAGATGAAAAAGTTCTTCAACAGTAGCAGTATCTCATTTTTTAATTGAAAGCCATTCTTTAACATTATCGTTCTGGTTTTGCATTTCTTAAGTATTTAATCTGTAGGGACGGAAATTGTGAAGGTTTATCGCTTTTTATAAAAGCACAATCTTCTAATATTGCTTTTGGATATTGCTTCGATGATTCCATTTCAGTCTCTTGACAGCAAGATTTACCCTTAGCACTGTAATAAATTTCTGAAAATCATAGCTTGAATATTTTGATCAAATTACTCTAAAAGTGATGCATCAGATTGTTCAGCCCTTTTACAGTTGGAATACTTTAGCACTGATCAGTTGTATCTAAGTGTTTTACATTCACTTGGATTATAAAAGAATTATACATACCGATTAAAGAAGAGAAGCTTGGAGGTGTGATATTATGCGAAGACCAAAAAATGGTATAAATTAATGAGAAATAACGTTCAGCATTTTTTAATAGCCCAATTAGTCAAATTTTAATTGCAAAATATGCGGTTTTTATAAGCTGTCACGCGTAAATAATTATAAAAATAAGTAATAGTAATTAATATTTAAAAGTTAAAAAGGTTGTTAGGAAAATATTAAAAAGCAAGTAAAACATAAAAATAAGTAATATAACAAAAAATTTTTTAAAGGATATTCCTACTTATATTTATCATTCATTCCCATTCAGTGAGATTGTTATTTCTTTTTTCTGAATTCAGAATTCAAAATTCGTTTCATTCAGTTTTCTGAAGTTTTTCTCTCATATAACATTAAAAATTAGTTTATTAAATATAATTAATGAATTAATATTTGAACTAACTATATTAGCTCAGAAAAATTTATTTGAACTTGATTAAATTCACTCTGAAACGAAAAGAAAAAATTAATGATAAATGAAAATTTAAAATAAAATTTTAATTTATAATATTTACCTTTTGTCCAAAAGTCGCTCGAGCTCTGCGTATCTCAGCTCAAAAAATTCATTCTGAAACGAAAAGAAAAAATTAATGATAAATGAAAATATAAAATACAATTTTAATTTATAATATTTACTTTTTGTTTTCCCACCTCCAAAAGTCGCTCGACCTCTGCGAGTCTCAGATCAAAAAATTCACCCTGAAACGAAAAGAAAAAATTAATGATAAATGAAAATATAAAATAAAATTTTAATTTATAATATTTACTTTTTGTACCTCCAAAAGTCGCTCGAGCTCAGCGATTTCCAAGTCTTTTAAAGTTATTTGCCGCTTGAGTTTGGCGACTTTTGCCTGGGTTTTTTTCGGTTGTTCTTTGTCCATCTGAAATTTAATAAAATGATAAATGATAAAAAGTATTGGGGGGAAGATTCAATGATACTTTGACTAAATTTTATGGGTTTTTGATTTCAGGTAATTTCTAGCGGAGATATAGTGAAGACCGTAAATTATCCGTTTCTAAAGGCGTCCTCGGAAAAGCTCTGTCACCTGCTTGTTTGATATTTTCTAATAAAAAAATTACAGAATGTTGTTTTAATATTGCACAAAGGTTTGAATAAATTTGCTTAATCCATATTCATAAAAACAATTCTCGAAAAAAGTGTTTTTTTAAGCTGAAACCGTTACCCCTCCCTTAAACTAAAAAAAAAGTTAAGCTGTTTTGTTTTCTTTTAACAATAATTATAATGGAAACTAAATATTTGGCATTTGAATTGTAAATTACCTGAAAAAAGTATGCATTGATCAGATATTATATTATCTGATCCTAATATTTTTACGTTCAAATTTTTTACAAAAAGTATGTCTTACATAAACATAATTTTAACTTTTAGTAATTTAATACTGTTTAAGATTTTCTGGCTATAGAAACAAATTTTCAACGATCTTTCAATAAATTAACGCCAAACTTTCTTCCAGTATATTTGACTTCACTTTATCCAAATTAATGGGAATTGTTTCTAATGGTTATACCATAAAACCAAAAAAAAAATAATGATACTATTTTATTAATTCTTAAATATTATACTAATAAATTTTCATTGATTTTTTAAAATAATTACATATTGAATTATTTATGTATAAAATTTAAAGCATTTCTAACAAGTAATTCTTATGTTTAACATCAAATACAAGGATATAATTTTTTATCAAAGATATTTTGTCATAAAAAACAAAGTCAGAGAAATCATTTATATTATTCAACCTGTTAGGATAGCATATAATATAAGACAACTTGAGGTAGATTGAAGCTAATTTCTTCTTAATTATTTAAAAAATTTAATTTTTCCGATTTAAATACTAAAATTATTCTGACTGTTGAATCTATTTAAATATTACTAGCTAAGTCATAAGTGTTAAATCGATATTTCAGTCAATCGGATTTTTTTTGAATATTTAAAAAATATTTCTTAAATACATTTAACAAAACTGACTTAAGAAAATTTTTTGTCATCCAAAAAATAAAGCAAGAAATAAAAAAAATAAAAAACCACTAAAAAATATAACACAACAGTAAAATCAGACATAGTCTAACATTTTTGACTAACAAAAAAGATGAATTTTTGTTTAAGATAATCCGATTAGGATGCTAAATAAACCTGCAAAGGTAGTTTAGCTTTGGAAGGCATTCCTTAAATTGGTTTTTTTTTTCTTTAGTGTTTTTTTATTTATCGTTTTAACAAAGAACTATATTATACAATATTTCGGTTTTGTCTTACTATTATGAATTTCGAGTATACAATTTTCGGATATTTATAGTTAAATTTTAAAGATAAAAAAAAAAAAAGAATACCATTTTAGAAATTAGGAAAAAAAAAAACGAACAATCCTGCCCATAAATTCTACGGATTAAAAAATTTAGTTACAAGTTTGAAAGTAAATCGATTCCTTTATTTAAAAAATGTAACAAAGTAAAATATTGAAATGAAGGGATAAAATTTATGTTTATTTACGACTGCATTTCGAGGGCTACATGAAATAATAATAAAAAAATTAATCTTTAAAAAATGAAAGTTAATAAAATATTTTGCTGTGAAATATTAAAGCTTAAATCTCGAATGATCAAAATGATCACAATGTTGTTTTCAACTTAAAAGGAAAAATTATTGATTTAATTTTAATGAAATATGAGAATGCCTGTCAATTTAGTTCTGGTTGGTTGATAGACTGTAAGATTCATTTAGAATCAAGAGATACCATCGAATTAAATTAGAACTCTTCTGTGAAATGCTTCTGTTTGGCACACATTTGAATATGTGTATCTCTAATATACTATATACTACAACCCTAGCGTTTTATTTAACACTTTGATTTTTTTGCGTCACAAAATTTTATAAATTCGAAGATTAGTAATCTTTATCTGTAAAAATCTTACTTTTTGTTGTTGTTATAAAAAGTGTTCTTAATTATATTCAAAGTCAACCTAGTTTCCACAAGTAATCATCAATAAATAACTCTCGAAAGTGCGTGTTTGAAAAATTACCCCTCTGTACTGCCGTGAGTTCTTTAGAAATCTTTGAGACATTTGTTAATCAGGTAAAACGTAGCTGATTTGTTGGGTTTTTGCGAGATATTGGGCCTCAATGTTTCTGGTTTTATATGGAAAAACAAAATTTCTCTGAAATATATTAATTAAATTTTTATGTTTTTATTATTCAATATGAGTATCAGCGTAATTAAAAAGTAGGTAATATATAACATTGCTTATTATTAGGTTGTAAAATTGTAAATTTTCAATGTATTTGCGAGTTATAACGTATCAAAGTTGCGCATAGGGTTTTAAAGGACTTTTTTTTCATAGTAAATGAGAATTTTTGACACCTTATAACTCTTAAACGCTTCATATGCCCGCTAGTAGACACCAAAAATAATTTTCAGTAACTAAAACTATGACTCAACCAAATTTCAGCTTTTAGAAAAAATTGCTGTTGTCAAAAACAGAATCTATTCTATAAATTTTTAAGATGATTTTTTTTTGTTTTTTCATAGAAAACGGGAAACTTTGAGACATAATATTTCGCCAATACCCCAAAATTTGGGGGCCACTATTTTTATAATTAGATTAAATAAAACTACGGCTGAGAGCAGTTGTATCTAAACCTATCCATGACTTCCATTCTTAGGTTTGTTCGTTAAGAGATGAATATAAATATTTAGAATTAATAAATAAGCGTGTTCTAAATTAAAAATTCTTCACTACTTGTTAGAAAAAAATTTTAGCAGATCATATGCTCAATTGTCTTCATAGTCACAGTATATGGAATTCATATTTGCGATTGGGAATCAAGATAAGACTTTTGTATTTAAAACATGGTCCAACATAAAAAAGAAAAACTCTTTAAATGTGTACTTAATTTTTTCTTGTTTTTGTAAGTGAATTAAAAATAAACTTAACCAACATTAATTTCCGAGCGAAAGATAAATCTTAAATGATTTTAACATACTTTTGCTAATTTTTCAAAAAGCATCTCATTATATTTCATCTGTGGTGAACTTAAAAATATTAAATATGAGACTAAAAATTTTACGGTATAAAAAGTATGTAAGTGACCTGAATATACTTAATTAAAAGTTTAATGACCAATCGAATTAAGAATTATGTTCATTAATCGTATTCCATGCTTCGGTGATTACTGAATTACAATATTGCAAAACTAAACTAAATATCTCGTTTGAACTTTTAGTTAATTTAAATCCTTAAAATGTAGTCAGTACATTTTAAAAATATATAATTAAAATTTAATTAACAAAAAATATTTTTCTTGTTAATAAAAAAGTAAAATTATTTTCACTACTGTCTTTCATTCTTAATAGTTTAAAAAAATAAACCGGGTGCTAATCATAAAAAAATTCTCAAAATTTGTGGACAAATTTATAATGATCGATTTAGTAGTACCTGAATGGCTTTATTTTCATTAAATTTTTTTATCCTAATATTTTTTTTTTAAATTTTCATTACATAAAACAGTTTCTGCACGAGCATTTCTGGCTATCAATATATAAATGACTTCTGATGGCAAACGGTAGGTAAGCAGAATTTACTTTGATTAAAAAGTAAACTTAACAAGAAGCTGAAATTTTTCGATTTTTTTAACTTTGTTTGTTTCACTGGTTAAATGGCATCTTTCTGGCATGTATTTGATAAATGAAATGGTGATGTCGTTCATTAAAATTTGTAATTGACATGCCAACAAACGTAGCGGACACTGTCTGTGGCTGTTTTAATTGCAATCCAGTTTTGGTATTATTTTTTTTTTTGTTTTTTTTTTTTGGTTTTTGCAACTGATACAATTAATGGCTTGTTATGTTAGAGAAAGGAAACCTTAACATACTAATGGCGTAAATTTTAATATTATTCAAGATATTTATTAATTTAAAGAAGTAGCTAAAAACTTAAGAATTAATAAAATTCCATTAAGATATTTGATATTCCTGGGTAAATATATTATCATAAAAATTCTCTTAAATAACAACAACATAAAAGCTCATAATTTAAAGCTTTTAAATGATTTGATATTACATAAATAAAGCAAAACTTTAAGTAATTTTATGCAATAAATAATTAATGTAAAGCTGGTTATTAATAGTTTTGCAATTTTAGGGTGAATTAAGATTAATAACAGATTTCTTACCAAGTGCTTTTTCATAAGGACAGTTGATATATTATTTGCTTTAATTATTTTATACCGACAAGTAAAAAACATCTAAACTATGATTTACACGAAAACAAAAAAAAAAAAATAAATGAATTAATTCCGGTTGATTTCTGATTTTCTAGTCACATAATTTAATTTCGTAAAGATATTTAGTATATTTACCTGCTATTCTCTCCAAAACAAAAGCTGAAAATCTCAAAGTCCTTCCTTCCAGGCAAGTTTCAAATTTTAAATAGAATTTTCACACTATTTCACACACCGTCCGATTTATTTAATTAAAAAATCAAAAAAATTGTTTAAATGTTTGTTGACACAAAGTCACAATCACTTGGTTTTTCCCAATTTTATTAAAAATTAAAAAATTTTATTTAGAAAAAATTAAACGTGACTATACCTAACTAACGTATGGCTCTGCCTTTAACAAAAATCTATCATCTACTGAACCTTGTTTTCCTACAATTCGATTTCTGTTAACGGGATCTTTATCAATTTCCCGTTAATAAAAATCTAATGTAATAATGAAAACAAGCTTTAAATAAACAAAAAGAAAAATTTTTGCATCAAAGAAAAAAATTTTTCTGTTTACTTATTGGCATGTTTCGTTCTAACTATTGTAATTATTCTCAAATTTTGTCTGAAATGAAAATGATTCATGATGACTTTTTAATCTTTTTAAAGTCCTAATGTTCATAGTTTTACTCATGGTAACAGGATTTCTATTTTACTTTTGAGCAAGTTTAGATTTCTTACTAAGTCAGTAGAATCTTTTGAAGTGTAGTACGAATTTTTCTCATTTTATCAAGAAGCTCCAGTTTTTAAAAGAGCTTGCACTGAAAAAGACATGAAAAATTTTCACTATGAGATCTAGGAAAACATATTGATAAAAAATCTGTTTTGTATTTTGTATCTGGCATGAAGACCAGGACAGATAACACTAGTTAACACGAATAATGCTCCCATAAATAAAATTGTTGTTTAGGGTAAATTTGGGTAGCTAAATTCGAAAATAATAATCGTTTTTTTTTGTCAAAGAAGCGTTTTCGAGATATTTCCAAAAAACGTGCTTTTCGGGTGTATTTTCTTTTATTGGTCTATATCTCAGGAAATAATTTTCTGAAGATTTAAAGATGGCTTGTTTTGAAAAGTTATCATATTTTTCTTTCATTTGATATATAAAACGTTCAAATCAATTAATATTTAACAAAGTTACGGGAAATCAAATTTAAAAAAAAAGTTTTTTCCACCTTTTTTGAAAATGACCCATTTTTGTTTGCTTTTTTTGGGTCCAAAAAATTTGTACACTAAAGTTTTTAAGACTTTAGATAAAAGATAAATTTGTTACAAAAATTTTAAAAGTAAAATCTTTCAGATCAAAAGAAAGTTAAAAAAGTTATAGATCATTATGTGGGGACATGATTTTTTCACTTTTCAGGTCTGCTACGGACGTGTAGATAACACTACTCGACAAAAAAAATTAACCTCAACAAAAAGATGTTTTTTTGGGTAATATTAAGTCGCTGAGTCCTAAAATAACAATTATTTTTACATCCTAAAAAGCGTTTTTGAGGTATTTTTAAAAAACTTGTTTTTTGGGTGTATTTTCCTGTATTGGTCTATCTCTCAGAAAATAATTTTTTGACTGACCTAAAATGGCTTACTTCAAAAAGTTATCATGTTGGTTTTTAATTTGATACATAAAACATGCAAATCAATTAATATTTAACGAAGTTACAGGAGATCAAATTTTAAAAAAAGTTATTTTTTTTTATCTTTTTAAAAATGATTTTCTTTTTTTTGCTTGTTTTTGATCGAAAAAAATTATTTACCAGAATTTTTAAGACTATAAGTAAAAGATAAATTTGTCACAAAAATTTTAAAGGTAAAATCTTAAAGATCGAAAGAAAAATAAAAAAGTTATAGATCCTTAAGTGGGGACGTGATTTTTTCATTTTTCAGGTCTGCAACGGACGCTCACAAAATTCTGCCAATTTATTAAATGAAATTAACTCATGGAAATTGAAAAATAAGTTAAATGTTTTACTGTTATGTAATTTTTCAATTTATATAAATAAAAGTGTGAAATCATGATTGAAATAATAGAAATTATGCCTTCATAAAATTAAGTCAGTCATAATTTCAAAACTAAATCGACATTTTTTCATTTTTTTTTAAATTCGATCTCCTGTAACTTCGTTAAATATTAATTGATTTACATGTTTTATATATCATATTAAAGAAAAATAAGATGACTTTTCAAAACAAGCCATTTTTAATCATTCAAAAAATTATTTCCTGAGATATAGACCAATAAAAGAAAATACATCCGAAAAACACGTTTTTTGGAAATATCTCGAAAACGCTTCTTTGACAAAAAAAACGATTATTATTTTCGAATTCAGCGACCCAAATTTACCCTAAAAAACAATTTTATTTTGAGGTGCATAAAATTAGCCCAAAATTTGTAGACTAGTGTAATCGTCTATTTTCTAACTAGAAATATTCTTATATACTTGCAGATATGCCATGAGTACTATTGTAGTTTTTCTATATTTTATACATTTCCAATTGTCCTATGCCCAAGATAAATCGATTTTATGTTTTACCAATGAAAATGTTTTTTTATCTAGTTCTGTTTGGTATGATTGAAAGTAGATATGGGCCTAATTAGCCAAACAAAGACACGACTAAATGCAGAATTTTTTGGAGAAACCTACTAAAGCCTTTATCAGATAAATACTAAGAATACTTAAATGAATTTTAATTTTTTTTACATGTTTTCTATAGTTTGCTGCAAATACAAGTAAGTAAAGGCTAAATTAGGTAACTATGAGCCTGCCTAAAAGTGGAATGCCTTTAAAAAACCTACTAATTCCTTTATTAGGTAAATATTAGGTTCTACAAATGGTTTCCCATAAAATCAGACATTTTGAAGAGATGAAAAACTTTATACTGGCTGCTATTGACAGGATATTGTTTGAGTTAAACTCAACAAACATAACAAACTCAAGTCAATTTAAAATCCGTGTCCTATAAAGAATGAAAGTTTCTGTTATTTATAAAGATTTGATAAAATGGAAAACAAAAAAATTAAATTGTAGGCTAAAATTACTCTAACGAATTCATATTTCTCACAATTTGTGACCACAAGAAATCCTAATCCCGTTATTCATCTATTTAAAAGTAGTATTCTACTACTGATTATCTTCTAAATTTGATCTAACATATTATTTTTCTACTATCAAAAGATAATCAGATGATGTAGGAAAATTTAATACTACAATCACTAAAATTCTAGTGTACTTCACGGGGAGAAATTGACAGCTATAGTTTCTGTCTACAAAAAAGTTGATACTATAATATATCCGACAATCTGCCATATATATAAATGCTGCATCAATCAGATACTGTCAAATTGTTAGATTTGTAACTGGCCAAAAAAAAAAAGAAAAAAAAAAACAAGAAGAAAATTTGAAAGAAAATAAAACTGCATCTACTTCTATGACTCTAATTATTTTGTAACTGAAAAAAATATTCAAGGAAAAGTCAATAATAATAGCAGAATCGACAAGGTTAGTCATTTATTTAATGAAAAACTCTGAACAAATTTAAACCTTTAACTAACAAAGTACTCATATGCATAGCTAATTTTTAAAAATCTTAATTTATATATATTGTAAGTAAAATTTATGAAAAGAAGAAAAAAATTATGAATTCTGGTGCAGGCACGATGTCCGTGTTTGGATAGACTGCACAATTCAAGGTAAACAATAGCCCAAGAGGTTTTAGCCACGTTAAAAATGTCGGTGCCAGTCTAAAGGGTTTTTGTGTAGGTTGTTTTGTATATTATGATGCCTTTTCCATAATTTCGTGAAGCTCTAACCATTTTTAAGTTTTTATTTTATTTTATTGTTTGGTTTTTATTTTATTTTTTTTTTTTTTTGCTTCCCTCTATTCTAATTTTGTTTTTGTTTTTTGCTGAACGCCTTGCGATTTTTGATGAGTTTTACCTGGCACGGTGAACTATTCTTTGAGAAAATAAATCCTACCAAAATTTCTAGAGATCTTGTTATATAGTGTATGTATATATAACATACATACGTGATTGCATTTCTTAGAAATTGGATATTTAGATAATTCATCATATTCTACGTGTTTTGTATTATGAATTAGAATTATCTTAGGGAGTGCTTAGGATTTTCTTGGATGCCAATTTTGTACAAAATTTTGATTGAAAAAATTAAAATTAAAATGATACTTTGAAGGATGATATCATTTTACTTGAAATGTTACTCTATATAATGAGAAGAGTATAATCTCATTTTTATTGCTTTTATATATGAAATAATTAAAAACTTTTATTATTGAGTTTTTAATATAGTTTTATATATTATTATAAAATATATAATTCTAGTCACTAATTATTATTTAAAATAGTCACGATTTTATACATGAATATAGTTTTTGAGCTCTAGGGCCAAATTCTGTCTTCTAAGTTTTTATAACAATGAAATGAACAGTTGGAATCTTTGCACGTGAGAAATATTTTCCCACCGTAAAAAAAGCTGTACAAATAAAACTAAAAGTTAGTTTTAATGTATAAAAATTTAAATTAAACTTCCCGATAGACATTTTGTATGGGCAACAGTTGGATTTTAAAGGCCGGTATACTGGAAAAATTGGATCTTTATTATGAATTAACGAAGTGAACGCAATGAAATAAATTTTTAATCCAATTAAGCATACATAATTTAAGTTTTTGATTTTATTAATCAATTTTAATGAAATAATTTTTTTTTTATTATGACAATTATTGTGATATTTCGATCATATGCTCTCACTCAGTAGACTAAGTCAGCCTTGTCGTTGGATTTTTGTTGTTACGGGAACTAATACAGCATGTTAGACACCTGCTATCCACTGTCTCTTGAAAAAACTAGGGTTATAAGCCAACTAATCTTTACAGTTTAAGGTTCCTGTCTAAGTTCTTATAAAAATAAAATATTATTTAAATTGTGACCAATAAAATTTGGTATTATTATTAAGGGGGGAGTATAGTTTAGCACCTTTTAAAAATCGAATTTTTTTGTATTTTTTTATATTTCAAAAATATAATCCCAAAATTTGAAGTCGATCCAAGCAAAACTGTCAAAGTTATCAGGTAATTAAAGCCAGGTAACTAAAGCTATAAATAAGCTTTTAAAATTTTTAAACGTGTTTTTCTCAAAACTACTTTTACAAAGTGGGTGTTCACTGCCATTCAAAAAGTACACTACCGATCCACTTCAAATTTGGTACACACTTTCTACATAAAAAATACCTCCGCACAACGTTCAGTTTTAGGATTTTTTTTACATTATGGGTGTTTTCCATCAATAAAATGGCGAAATTCAATGCAAACCAAAATTTTTTACATAAAAACAAAAGTAATCAGACAACGTTGAGGGGAGCAAGTAATAGTATTTTGACTAAATTTTAAGGGATTTTAATTTCGGGTAATTTCTGGCTCAGATACAGTGTACACCACAAATCATCTTTTTCTGAAAAGGTTTCAAGAAAAGCTGTCTTACCGGCTTGTTTGTAAATATTTTTTATCAAAAAAATCAAAAAGTGTTGCTAACATCATGCTTAATAATTTGCAAAAACTTTGAATAAATTTCCTTAATCAATATTCCTAAAAAAAATTCACAAAAAAAGTAATTTTTTTTGCTATTAAAACCATACTCCCCCCTTAAATACTTGTTTTAGTTTATCTTATTTCAGGAACTATTTCATGTTTGATTAAAAACTAAAGAATCGTAATACATATTTTTGCAATATGAATTATTATAAAATTGTCGGTGAAAAGAAAAAGATATTTCCATATTATAAACAAAAATATTTAAATATATAAGTCTTTAAATTATCAGTTGAAACCTTGTTTTTTTCCCTTAGCAGGTGACAAAATGTTTGCATTCATCAGTATTCTACATCTAGATTAGAATTCAGTGTAACATTATTATGACTAGCAGCATTATTATCACGGAACTAGTAAAACTATATTTGTTAAATAATTTACTTATAAATTAATATTTTATTACAATTATAGCATCCGTACAAACAACTAACCACCTACATTTATCGATGAATGAATATGAAACGATTTTTTGATAGTTATCAAGCACTCTAACACCTACATAAAACCGATAGTTTGAGGACTAAATAATTTGTATCATAATTTTTCAACTAGTATTGATTTTTTAACACCTGGTAGTTAGCCAGCCATTTACCTGACGATCAATGTCAGCAAACACAAAAAATGGAATAATAAAAAAGAGTTGAATTTATTTGAAACCATATAAATTTTCTTAAGTGACATATTAAATTACCGGATGCCTTGTATATACATATATATATTTATTACAGAGTATATCATATGTCCTTACTATCAAAAATTCTTTGGGTTTGGCAAACATAGTACGATGATGACTCATTTGAAAAATTAGTGTCATCAACTTTTCTAGATTTACCCCAAAAAAAAAGTACTACATCAACTAAACTATTGTTATTGTCGGCGGCTTAACATTTCTTGAATTTTAATTCAAATGATTCACTGCAAATTGAATATTACCAGCAAAAGATCCTTCTTTATATATAAATGTCACGTACTTTCTTATTTTTATTACTATAAGAAGTTAGTTTTTGGAAAAATTTTTATTATTATACTGTTTTTATGTAGTTTTACGTTTAAAAATTTGTCAAGTAAGTGCTTTTAGGAGTCTTTTTTCCCATTTGTTTAATAGTTGAAAATAAAATCTATTTTTATTTTGTTGCGAGATTTTTTGTGCTCACTATTTGATTTAGATATCCATAAAGTGTTTTGCTAAAGCTAGTTTAAAGGTTTTCCTTGATCTTATCTCTGGTTATTCATAATATTCAGAGTCTTAGGTAAATTGAAATCAAATACTGGCACAATGAAATTTGTATGTGATATATGGAATTTTATATGGAATATAAACTCATATTAGCTAGAATCAATTAACATAAATTCATATAAGCTCAAATATAAACTTAATTAAAATAAACTCAAAAAAAAAATGTGTTCAATTATTTGGATTAAATTTTAAGCTATGAGAACTACGAGAAATATGAAATTATCGGTAAAACCTCGGTAAAATGGAGAAAAAACATGTGTATTTAATTTTTATAATTTTTTTAGTTATTTATAAAAATTTCACTTTACTTCTATTTTTTAAAAAAAAATTCACATTTATCATTCACATTTCAAATCAAACAAAAATAATCAAAAAAAATTAAAAATTTATAATAGCTGAAACACTGAAAATGTCATGCAACTTGTTTTGATATCACGCAGCTTGCTTCCGAGGTTGAGGAACTCCCCTCTAATGCCAATCATTGTAGACCTGTCAGCAGCGATAATTTTATTTGTTAGCAATGCTGAATTCTAACTTTTATCGATATCAGCAAAGTACAGTTTTCTGAATGCTTAACACATTTAATCATTTCTGAAAAAACTGAACATTTGTAATAATAACAAGAAAACAAATTCTTTAAAAAGCTGAAATTCTTTTAAAAGCTGCTAGTTTTGCGGCGTCTTACCAATAAGAAATTTGCTTATATTGTTCAGATAACTTTTGGTACTCTCTCAACGTGGTTTTAACGCGTGTTGTCTATTTTGTTTTATTGTTTTTTAAAATAATAATTCTATAATTTTCGTGTTGTATTCAGTTTATTCTTTTCCTTTTTTCTATATTAACTAAGAAAATGGTTATTGACACATTATTTGATATAACTGAATTACGAATTTTCTTGTATTTTTTCTCTCGGCCACTCGTATTTTTTTATATAAATAAATTTTCCTTAAAGACATAAATTAAATAAATTATTTAATTAAATATTAATTATTTGAAATTTTTAACTACACTAAAAGAATAATACATTCTATAATATATATAAAAAAAATAAGGTAAAGATATTATTTGTATAATGAAAACAATGTGTACAATTTTAAAATTTTTTTTTCTATTTAAAGTAATAAGTATTGAAATTTTATAATATATTTTCTTAAATTTTTAAATTACATGTAACACCTTTTATCAAATTGACCAAATTTGAAACTTTAAGTATATTTTTTTTTTTTTAAATGAATCGCTTAGAATGAAAATTATTGAAAATTAAATTCCTATAAGAAATTATAAACAAAGAAAAATACTTTTAAGAACTGTTTTTTTGGATTCAAAATTTTTATAATTTCTGATTGTTTGTCAGTTCCCTTTTTTTTTAATTGATTTAAACCACTGAAAGTAATTAAAACTTAATTACTAACTGGCTGTAATTTTATTTGAAAATTATTTCCTTCAAAAGACAGAAATAAATTTTGATTTATTTAGTAAATTTATTTTGAAAATTTTTTTATTTCAAATTATATAAACAGTTTGTTTATTACAATAAAAAATTGTTAATAGTTTTCTTTTGTATTTCTGATCTTAAAACTACAACCCTTTTACTGTTTAATCGTTCTTAATTTTAATTATACTTATTCTAAATTACAAGTGACATTGAAGGACGGACAACATTTTTGTGTATTTCTTATATTTATTACTTATTTTAAAATTTATAGAAAAATAATGTATATTTATTTTTAGTTATGATTAATTAATATGCTAATAAAATTTAAAATAATATAAATAAAAAAAACATTAATAACAAAATCCTTGCCCTAACGAGGACTCGAACTCATGAAGACTTAAGTACACAATGTTTCACGCTGCTAACATACAACTACACCCTGAATACGGATTAAAGTATATATTATGAATATTTTACAGATTTTAGGAACAAATTCATGAACTGTGTAAAAATATAAAATTTTGAACTTTCAACACTTCAAGGGTGCAACAGGTGGTTGGATAGAGAGGTTGGATAATAATACGTTTTTTAATTAATAGCATTAATTTATCTATGTTCTATGTTTTTTGTTTACTTTCTTACCTTAATAATAGAACCCATTATTTCATTTACGAGAACATTTTGGGGATTAGTGTACACTTTTGACAATTAATTATTTCTATTAATTATTCATATTTCACTTGCAAAAGTAATTAAGTTGTTTTTTATAAAAAGTGAATAATTTAATTCTTAATACAAAATGAATGAAAGGTAATTTATTCAATAAACTATTAATACATCATATTATTAATAATTATATATATATATGTCAAATAAAAAAAGCAAAAATTGTTTATTACTAATGAAAAATTAAAATTTTTGTATCATCTAACCATTTTAATAAAAATTAAAATAGTAGCAATATAAGTTATTTAAAATATTAATGGTAGAAATATATTTGATATGATATTTGGTTAGAAAAATATTTCATTCCTTAATAAATATGCAAGGAAATTGGAACTTTTGAATCTGTTATTTTAATTTGTGTGATTATATAATGGAAATTATTTATAGCTAACTTTTTAAATTGATTTATGATTTTTTTTTTAAACTTACTCGTTTTAAATTTAAATAAGAAGCTAAAGCATGCAGCGAATTATTGCAACGTCATCTACTCGACGATAGATTAAAAAATTGGGTCAGCTTTATTACAAAAGAATTTGGATCCGCACCAAGTTTTATAGCTAAAGTTCCAGGACGGTTTGTATGTATAATAGATATAGGTTGCAAACTTTGAATATTTTGTTTCTAGGGTAAACATTATTGGTGAGCACGTGGACTATAGTGGTTTTTCAAGGAATAAAACAAAAATATCAAAAAATTAAAATGTAATTTTTTTTAATCAAAAGTTATTTATGAGTTACAATAGAAATGTTAGACATTTTGAGTATTAGTTGCTAGTTCTGAGGATTAGATTGCTAATTACAATGTGTGAATACATCATGAGATTTGTGACAAATAACATAAAATTAAATGCAATAGCAAAACATCAATAAAATTTAGCATGTTTCGTGCAAGATAATTAATTATAATTATAATCTATAGACTTTATTCTTATATCATAATCAAAAATTTTAAAATTTCAGATTGGTTAGTGGTGATGTGAGAGGAAAATACAAACAACTATTTAAAAGAGTGGAATCTGTTAATAAAAAGACTTGTCCATTTGATATTCTACTTTGTGTAGGAGAATTTTTCGGTGAAAACAATGAAGAATTGATAGCCTATCAAAATAACTGTAAAAATGGTAAAATGTTTTTGATTTTTAGAATTAAAAAGGCTTATATGATTATTTTTTCTTATGTACATTTTTGTTGACTATTTAAAGTAATCAAAAATATTCTCATAACAATTTCGTATGAATGGGTACATTTTTTAAAGACTTCTAAACATTTATATTTGAGATGTTATACTAATTAAAAAACATTGTATTTATTTTATCTGTTAATATTAAGGACACCCCTGCAATTTTATTTGGTTATTTTTTTCGGGTAGCCACTTAACCCAAGGTAATATAATATATTTATTAATATATTTTTTACATTACAATTAATGTAGTAATTAATTATAAATTATAAAGTTTAGTTTAAAATATTATTGGATTTCAATTTGATTCTGGTAAATCAAAAATGTTTATACCCAAATAAGCTCACCATTAAATAACGCCCTAAGTTAAGTCAATTGGTTCAGTTATTTTTCGAAGTTTATAAGAAACAAAATTAAAATATCTAAGTTAGAAAATTTATAATATAACAAACGCCCTAAGTTGTGCAAGCAAGAAGAAGAAATGTTTCTTCTAACACTAATGTTAGTGTTACCTGAATTTTCAATTTCGAAATAATTCCTATTTCTCAAATAAATTTCGAAGAAATTGTCGAAAATTGCTAAAATTCCGAAATTATAAAATTTGTATTATGTTTGCGATTTTTTTTCAAGTTTTTAAAAATATTTCAGCTTCCACATCCACATTCCACATTCCGCATTTGCCCAAAAAATTGCTGCACGTTTGGAGTCGTTTGGGGGCGTTAAATCCCACGAAATCTGCAGGGGTCGTTTGGGGTCGCGTTGATGTATGATATATCGACGCGTTGATGTAAGATTATACCCAAGCAAAACTATACTATAAGACACATACATACTAATACATAGAAAGATTTACATTTCAGACACAAAATAAAGTTTACAATTATAAAATTTAGTGTAATTATTGTCTTCACTTAAACTTAATAAATCAAAAAAATAAACTCAAGGCAGCTATAAAAATCAAGAGCTGGACAAATTATTTATAATTACGTTAAGATTTTTAACCTTTTAACCTTTAAGGTTTAAAGTTTTGAGTTCACTTCAATTTTCAGTTTCGTTATTGTTTGGTTTTTTTTTTTTTTCAAATAGTTTATTAAAGTAAAATATTCATTAACAGCTAACTCGTTAATTGGCAATCTAAGAATTATGCAGATTTGTGTTAAATTAAGTCTTTCAAACCATAGATTTAGATACTCTCTAAAGATGTTTTCTCTTCCAATTAAATAAGGAAATTTATTTATTTTCCTTTTACCTATTAAAACAATTATCATAGGAGTTATTTGACAGCTAAATACTTCCAAAAACTATTGATATGATGAAGATTAAAATTTCTTATTGTTAAGGTAATGACAGCGAAACCTCAATCGATCATTACCAAAACTGATGCCATTTGCACTAAATAAGAAAATTCCTAAAATCAACAAATGGCGCTCATAATAGTGCAAAGAAATATATTTATAAAAAGATCTTTGTAAAGTTGTACCTGTTGGCAGATGTGGGTCTGATGTTAGCTGATTGAATGAAAGAAAATTAACAAAACAAAAAAAAAAAAAAAAGATGAAAACTTGCCAAATAGATACTGATAATCTTTAGTTGATCCTTTTATTCTTAGAAATTTAGATATATCCTTGTATAATGATCCTAAAGAAGATGTGTAAAATAAAATAATAATAATAATACCAGCACACGACCATTTGAACGCCTTTATTAGTTTTTTGGCTTTTGTCAAATATCAACAATATATCTTTTTGTATTGGATCCGTAAACATAACTTAGAAGCATACTGTGAAGTCAACTGTAAATGAAAAACAGAAGAATTTGTGTGTTGTATATTTTAACCAGAAGATTTAATTCAAAGTTGAGTGTCCTATTGAGAAGGTAGCATTCAAAATATAACAAAAATATTTCAATAAAAATTCTGTTGACAAAAGATAGTTTTCATTTAACTATTTGTATTGAGAAACCATCAAATTGAGGTGTAATGAGACCTTTTAGAATCGTAACACCTTTTCAATGAGCAATGTTGCGTGTGGCCTAAGAAGACTAAAATACAATAAAACTTTTCATGTATTTTTCTTTTTTTTTTCCATTTCATGTTTTTTTTTCCCTTGATTTACAGAACATTATTTTATTTCAATGTTGAAATAAATTTTTAAAGAAGAATTGTGGTTAGGTTTTATGCAACAATGAATTAGCTAGGACTCTAGAATAATACATATATTGCAAAAATAACAACCTAATTATTTTTATTAAAACTCACAAAATATTTTTGCACCATAATTTAATTATCATTCACATAAAAAATGTTGGTGTGACTGAAAAATTCGAAATTCAAAATGTTGTTTGAAATATCGTTGATATACATATTTCAATTCTGGTTTGAAATTAACTTTTGCTGCTAAATCCACACACTTATTCCCCAACGGTTACCCAAAAAGAATTACTACAAATCGATATTTATACCAACTACAAAAACAGATTAAGGGAATAATTTTGCCGTAGTTGAAAAAATAGAGATGCATGCATCTTAAGCAATTAGAATTCATGATCGAAGACAGATTCTCCTAGAATTGCGGATAAATACAGAGCGCTTAGCTAGCCAATCAAGTTTCAAGACAAAACTCTTGTTGAAGCTTTAGGAAACTCCGCAGACTACCATAGTTTACAGCAGGAAATATGCTCAGCAAATTAAAGCAAAAGTACTGGCTTCTGGTCTGGCCTTTGAATCAACTAATCAGGTATCCTGAAACTTACTTCAAGCACAGGAAAAGTGGAAGTAATAAGTAGCAAGTAGAAGAACTGTACTAAGCAATACCTTATAATCATGTGCTAGAGTTTTAGTCACATTACATGAGATTGTAGATCCTGCTAACAAGATACGTCAAAAGATAGTAATGACTATTCTGTGGTGGGGGTCATTATTTGAATTAAATTTAATCGAAAAATCTTTCTTCAAAATACACATAGTTTTTATTGGTGCCATCAGCATGTGTCATTTCATGAATTTCTCAAACCACCAAGTAGCCCACAAAATTCAAATTAATATAATTTAAAAGTTGAAATACATTTAAAAAACCTATAAATCCTATTTGAAAGTTTATTTCCAATAATTAAGTATGTCAGAGATAAAACAAAATAAATTAAAAACTTGCTACCGATTAATTTAAAGCCATAGAAATTCATTTTATCACACCAAAAAAAAAATTGTATCAATCGAGTTAAAGATTGCGTGCCTTGTTAAAAGGTGCGTTACAACAAGAATTCCATCATTTATCAAACATATGTAAATTACTAAAATTAATAAGAAAAAATATAAAATGCAACAAATAAAAATAATTATATGTATGAGAATCAACAGGAGATTATGTTAAACTTGATGTCGGTTGGTTCATATCGAAGAAAAATTGTTGAACGACATCAGCTCATCATATTATTTTTGAGCTCATAGTAGGTACACATGTTATGCAGAATTTGCAACCGATCAACATGATTTTCCTGCCAGTATTCGATTATGCAAACAAAAACATCAGCAATAAAAGTTTAACATAAATAAATAAAATATTTAAATACAAAAAAAATAATAATATTAAGCAACATTTATGGATTGTGTTAAACGCGAGTAGATATATACCAACTATAATTCTGCAAGTGCTGCATCAATAAATCTATTTTCAACTGAGAGAGCCTTTTATGAGGGGTTAATTTATAGTCGGAAACTGGGTGATCGCATGAGATCCATTAATCAATAATTATATTTGATGAATGTAAGGATAAGATTGACTGGAAAATTGATTTCGATTCGATATAAATTTATTGATAAAAGGCTAACACAAATCACTTCAATTTCATATTTCTCATGTATTTTTCATCAAATGTTAGCTAAAAGGATTTACTAGTTGGATAAATAATGCCTTTTGACTTATGTACATTGTTAGTTTTGTTAATTGGACTAATTCGTAATGGGGTGATGTAAATGAAAGTTTGAATTCAATTTTGTGCTAGTGTCAAGTATGATAAGTATATAATATTAGGGTTGATTTTTCGTCCTTAAATTTGTATAAATTTATTTAAAATCTCTAGAGAGTTTTTAGAATAGTAAATTAATTTTTTGATTTTTTATCCTGTAAATAATTTTATTTTTGTTTTTGTACACCTTTTAAATAGCATCCTTTTCTTTTTCAGTTATAAAAAACAGTTATTTTACTTAGTTCAAAACTAAAAAAAAATTTTCATCCTTGTGTATAACAGTATAAATTTTAACAGCAAGTAAAATCATATATTTTATCCTTTCACTTCTGAAAGTAAGATTCTTTACTTGCATTGACCTTATTCTTAGCCATTTAATAAACACAAACAACCTTGAAAACTATAAACCTATGAAGGGTTATCCCTTTTAAAATAAATGACTTAACTATAAGAATGTATATTATTTAAATCATTTGCAAGGACATAACCGAACATAAAATTTTGTAGGCACAGTTAAAACTGAAATGTTTGCAATACTCCTTTACCCTTTCATTAGAAGGTTAAATACTGAAAATAGAAAATTTTTAACCTGAAAATGTTTATTGTTCCATTGTTAGTTTAAATGTTAATCCTTTTTCTTATTACTATTTTCAAGGTAGCTAAGGGTAAATAAAATTTTTGTTCTCTAGACCGTAAATGAATTCGCGATAAAAACAAGGACATATTTTTAAATTAAATTTCTACAACTAAAACATTGAGAAATTGAAATATTCTAGTATTGAGTTTATTTAAAATTGATTTTTAAAGAACCCTTTATTTTTTTCTTGTTGTAATTGTGTAAAAAAATGACATATGCCAGAAAAGAGATAAAGTATCAAAACACCACAGGTAGCAGGACTAACCATATAAGGGTATGATTAAACCATAATTATAATTATACTGGTCATATATCCGGCAGGTTCTTGGAATCATTGTAGCCTAGATATATCCTTGTGTACGCTACTGTCAAGATGGGTGGTAACTAATTTTAATTATTTTCAGAAGCAGACTGTGACTCTTTGTTTTTCTTTTAACTTGGATGACAATAATATTTTGTGAAAGATACTGTTCCTTTTAGAGCATTTAAAATTTCCTTGGAAGAAAGGATTAACTTATAATCCAATTTTAAACAACCATAAACTCGTTACTGTGTATATAAATATTTACGGATTTACTGGTTACATGTGTAATGAACTTTACAAATCCTTGCAAATATCTTGGGAATTTTTATCCCGATATTTGCTTTGTAAGGACCTTACAGGTAAATTCGAAAGAATGTTTGAATTTGAAATTTCTAGAAAAAGGATGAAAAATAAAATTTTTATCAGAGTTAAATTAAACTCAAGTTAAATATTATAATTTTTTTTTAGTGCTAAACAAGAAAAAAACCGTAAATTATGCGCTAAAAATGGATGAAATTAAATTAAATATAATTTTTTTTTTGTAGCGAAGGCAAAAAGAAAAAATGGTTGAATAAATTTCATAGAAAAGAATGTAGGCTCCCTTTTTTCCTAAAAATTATCATTCTTTAGTTTTTTATTTGTATGTAGCTGAAGGCTCTTTCCAGCTTGCAATAGTAGAAACATTAGACACCTCCTAAATTCCGTTTAAGTTTATACATAAAAGACTTTTGATTTTAAAAGCACATTTATTTAATTTTATTAACAACAAAGGATTTTTTTGTATTTTCTTTGGGGCTTAGTCCTATTTCATAAATGTTTTTTCTTTTTCCTTTATATATTTAAATATATACCTATTTATTAATTAACTTTGTGGAGAGAAATAGCCAAAACCGACTATTTATAAAACAATTATTACTAAAAGAGTAAACATGTATTCTAATCAAGCGTAACCCAAACGCCTAAAAGGATCTTTCTTAGTTATATTGAAAAATGTAGAAGAGAATAAAAATAGCTTGAAATTACAAAAAAAAAATTAAGTTCAACTTAGGGAAATTTGAAGGAAGGAACAAAAAACTGCAGAATACAGGAAAATAGTAGAAAAAGTAAGAAAAAAGGATGAAAAATTTATTCTTTTATATCAGAAAATATAATCCTTGAGATTTCAATTTTTGCTAAAGAAGAAAAAGAAATAATCACTCCCCCAAGCCTCCAAATTAACTAAACCAAAACTTGCGCAGAAATAGGCAATCAATTCAAAAACTAAATCTATTTGGGTATAAAGTTTCTAATCCTCTCTGTTATATTTGCTTGTTATAAGATTCTAATTTGTTTAATTTTTCTTAATTCATTACTTCAACTATTTTATATACATACAATAAAATTAATTTTAGTCGACTTAAAACCAATTCTAGTTTACATTACTTTTTAAATTTTACTTTAAAGTAAAACATAAAACTACCTTACAGCATAACATGATTTCCATCACGTTCATTCGAACGGCCAACCTAGATACTGTTAGCTAAGCCCTTGACTTAATCATGATTTTGGACTGATAGTGCTAACCCAGATATTATTACTGCTTTAAAAGGCCACATTGTGATAGGACCAGGGAGCATTCGAACAATTTCTACTTTTTCTAATCCGAAAATAATAAAGTTTTTAATATCCAGCAGCAAGAAATGTATATCATAAATAATATCAAAGAAGAAGAAGAAGAAGTAGGTCATCTAAAACTTTTTTTAAAATGTTGGATACAATATCTCAAAACCCGCTAAATAATTTTAAGTAAATTAATTACACTAATTTTCAAGTAAATTAAAACTTTGAAGTTTTTAAATTTTCTATGCTGAATAGCAAATAAATTTTCTGGTTTTTGTGTATATCAAAAATTACTGAAAAACTAATTAGCTAATTTAATTTAAAAAAAACCTTAATCCTAGACATACTGTATATGAATCTGACCTCGTTCACATTTAATTAAATGTTTACTTCTAGTCTTTTCGAGGATTTGATTAATTAGGTAATACTTTAAATGTCTATAACGTAATACTTTATAATTTCATAATTTCATGCTATTTTAATAGTAGACGCAATTTTTTGTAAAAACTTAAAATAAATATAACAAAATTTAATTCTATGGCTACTATAAACTTCCAAAACTAGATACGCTTATCTCCTTTGGTTGATTATGTTGGCTTATTTTACATAATATGGTTTTACTTTAAGGCAATCTTTATTACCCAGATAAATAGTAGGAAAAACAGTGGGCGTAATATTATTTAAAACTGTGCATAATTTTTTGTATATCATTTAGTCAATATCAGGGTCTCAAATTTATTACACACAACAATAAAGATATTTTTGTTATTTAAAAATGTTACTTTTTTATTGTTATAGGTTAAATAAAGTTTTTTCTTAAAACTACGTATTTAAATTCTTTACGAAAATTCAAGGATAAGTTACGAAAAAAATATAAGTACATAGTTCAAATAATTATCCTTGACCAAAAAATCTTTGCAACTTCATTAGACTATCTGAAAAAACATTTTTTTTAAAACTCATAAAAAAATTCAAATTTGTTACTTTTTTGCATACAAGAACCTTGAAAATTAATATTTTATTACTTTCAAGGAAACTATACATATAAAAGCATAAAAAATATTCTTGAGATGACCTAAAAAGCAACTGAATTAGGTCTGGAGTAATTTTTATTACAAGGTTTTTCCAATAATTTAAGGATGTTTTTATGTTTTTTTTTTACTTTTGGAACATTTTTTGTTACTTTATATAATTATTGCGAAAAATTCTAAATAATTTTTGTTATATTTTTTCATGTTAACTAAGTGCAAAAATTAATGACTTAGCGGCTTTACCTTAACAAAATTTTAGAAAAATATTTAGTTATAATAAAACAGTAGTCGACCTCAACACATTTACGATAGACTTACCTAAAAATAGGATAACCTCATAAAATAATGCAGGAGCCCAGTTATATAAGGTTAAATATTTCTCCTTTTCTTTACTTTTACTTTGAATTTTATTAAAAACATCCCTTCCTAGGTAGGAATATATAAAATAGAAAAAGTTCAAAGGTATCGGCAATATATATTTTTATTACCTGTAACTTAAGTTTTATTATTTAATTTTATACCTAGTATATTTAGAAAAATTTTTCCTTAAGACACACGCTAGAATCCTTTCTAGGAATTGGTGTAATTCCTTTTTAAAAATTTTTGGTAGCCTTGTGAAAATTATATGATTAAGTGAGCTGAATTTTTACATTTATTTTATTTCTTCAAATGATTTCTACGAAAATAAAATAGAGTAGGACGATTGTGTAGTTTTTCTTTTTATTTTCAATTTCAGTAAAATTACTTTTATTTAAGTAAAAATATAAGCTAGTTTATTGAATCCATCTGGATATTTTTAATTGGAAATTCTAGTAGGAAATTTTTAGTTTGATATAATTTAAAACAGCATAATTCAAATATTATAATCAAAATGTAATTTAATTCCTTTTGTAAGTCGTTTTTAACTTTTTAACGACTTTTACTAAATTTTCCAATGCCATGCATGTGTGAGCTATTTCTGGTATATGCTGAAGATAACTTTTGTGCAAAGAGAAATTCATCAAAAAATTTTTCTTTTTAAGAAGCAAATTTATTTTGCATATATTCAACCCAGGTTCGCCAATAGGTTGCTTAACCTATTTCATATATTAAAAAAATTATGAATTTGAATTTAGTTAGCCATAAAATATTTTTTATTACATTCATTACAAAACGGTCGTATGGCTTTGTTGTATGTTAACTTTTGTATTAATATTTCATACTTGAATTGATCATTTCTTTCCTGAAAATCTATTATTTTTGAATATGGAATTTTTTGGAACAAAATTTTAACTGAAAACCAAAAAATCACATAAAATTTCTATAGATACAACTATAATTTGAGAGCGTGTGTGTCATTTTTGGCACATCTGACATAGAGTAGTCACCCAAAAAAATTACTTTAGCTGCAACATTGTTGGATTTTTTATCAACGGTTGTTTATATATATTTTCAACTCTTTCAAGTCTTGACTGTCTAGGTATATTTACAGTTTTTATATCCGGATAGTTAAATTGACAGTTAAGTCCGAATTTTTCGTAGTAATTTCATTTCGGCCTATCCATTGAACATAGATTTCTTCTTAATATCCAAGAAATTTCCAATTTTGCCACTACCAGATTGGAATTGAAGATTTCAGAATAAAAATGGGGCATGAAATTAAGATAAAATTTAAAAAATTTTAAGCATATTAAGAACTTTGAAATAGTTATGAAAAACATCCCTAAGGAATTAGAATTCAATAATTATTACAAACAAAACATAATTTACATAACTATCGACTATAAATTTAATTAGATAACTCACTTTGCTAATTGTGATTTTTATTGGGCTATTTATGAGACGGTCCTTGTTAATTGAATTACACTTCCTTAGGTTGACAAATTTCAAGTCTCCCATTCTCTTTTGTTGTTCGTAATTGTTTTTTAACTTGCTTCTTTCGCTAAGCAATGGTATTTTGTAAAAAAGCTATAATAAAGGAGCCTATAAGAGCACTTGTAAGACATATCTATGATAAGAAATTTGGTAAGAGAAATAGAAAAGTAAAAATTTCTAATTATTTGAAGTAAAATAAGGATAAATATACAATGCCAGTGCACTGGAGTTAAAAATTTAAAGGCCTGCATAAGAGATTTACAGATTGGCTAAGTAACTCCTTAATTTTTGTCATAATCATTATCGTTAAAGTATTTGATAAAGCTCATGGACATCTTTTCTTTATATATATTGTAATACACAGTATTTCAAACTCATTGTTTAATTCATCGCAACTTTTTCATAGAATGTAGACCCCATGGTTATTATGAGGGATGACTGTATACAGAACTTAATAAAATTGAAATTTATTAAAATTAGCTAAAAAAAAGGGGTGAATAGCTTGACATAAAAATTGCCGAATAAAAATCTTCAATTGGCTAGAATTTCTTTTCAAAGTTTTTGTTATTTGGTTGTTTGCAATCGTAAACTCCTAATCAGAAGTTGTTTTTTTTTCTAATTAAACTTTGACTTTGACTTCAAAGAAAACAAAACTTGATATATTAAGTATACAAAAATTGTCAATAATCTCTGTTAAATTTAAAAAACCATAAACCATGACCTGAGTATTAGTAAATTATCCAAAGGTTAAGAATATGCAAAACTAGTCATTAGCTAAACATTAAAATTGAAAAATACCCCAGGGAATCATATTTTGATTAAAAAAACTGTTAATATACAAATAAATATGATCCATGCTTAAAAGGATATATATATGTATAAATATAATCGTCTTCAAATATACAGGTCAAAGGTGTTGTAGTAATATCAAATGAATCAAATGTTTTCATTAATTTTATTAATGCCTTTAGTTCATTAAAGTGTTACGTGAATGACTGATGCAAGGTAGGATCTGGTGAGAACAACCGCTGACAACCATCCTAACATGTGGGAGTAGATACATTTTTGTTTGGTTTTTTTTTTGGCGTAATTCAACTTGACACATGGAATTGTCTATTTAACTCTACCAAAAAGATTGATTAATGATTTTCACAGATATATATTTAGGAAGATTTCGTTTCTGTTTTTGCTTTTTTTTTTTTTTTCTTAGTAACTATGAATTTTAGACACCAAGAATGAGTGGCATTGTCAAAAATTTATGATCACTATACTTGTATCAAATTTATGGATTCCTTATTACAATAAAGCATTGAAAGAATGAATGAATGAATGAATGAGCACACCTTTAAAGACTAGAGAGTTAATTTTACTTCTTTTTTTTTTTTGTTTTTTTTTAGGGGGTCTAGTGGAAAGTTATTCCTAATGTCATTCATTGTCGGCATACTAAAGAATTAGTACTTTTGAATGAATTATTAACTATAGCAAGTGGTTTCGGTTAATTTTGATTAATTAATAATATCATACAAATATTGTAGCCAATGTACAACCTTTTGACTGATATTTTTGTTTATTTGAAATTTTTTTCTAATATATTTTATATGTTTTATATATGAAAATGATAAATGGATATACGATGAGGTAGGTTTATATTGTCCAATTTGTAGTGTTAAGATAATTTAATCGAATAAAATTAGTCCTGTTTTGGGTGGTCAAATTGTAGTAAAAATTTTTGCTCTAGTTTATTTAGTCTGATGTGTAGTTAAATCGAAAGTAAGATAATAAAGATAGACTGAATAAAATGAAATTGAAAGTTTCATATGTATAACACTTCAAATAGATAAATTGGAAGATCTGGAAGCTGTTAAAAGCTATAGTTCCTACCTGAAGGAAATAAAGTGACACTACTGTCTGAATCCACTGAATTCGATTTTTATATTCAACTGCAACAGCAATTTATTTACTTCTTCTTAATGAAGTTATTCCAAAATATCAGCTGGATAAGCTACCTTATAAGCAGTCGCTTAACATTTTAACACGATTTATTTACGGGTCACGAAATATTTTATAAATATTTAATCTATATTTGAAAGACAACAGAGAAGAGATGAAGAGTTTATCAGGAGGTTGTTTTTACACTGACCAATTTTCTTATTAGATGCATGGATTAAAACAAAACCTTTTTTATCAAATAAAGAGTATCCAATCGCACGATTTATTTTGGCTTGTAATGTTAATGTCAAATATTAAATCTTATGAACTTCTGTTTTGTTGGAAAACTTAATAAATCCACAGATTGCAATGCATATTCTAGTTCTCAATAAATAAAATAAAAATATTTATAGCTAAAATATTTAAAAGAATGATTTACAAATTTACTCCAAAGCCCCTCATAAAACAAAAAAATATCCATAAAAACTGAAATATATATTTTCAGATGCTTGGTTTCTAATATGTTATACAAAAAAAAAATGGTTGGCGGCTAGAAATTCTCAAAAACATTTTAAAATTGTGTTTCATGATCAAAATATTGATCTCTAATGTAAATTTTTTAGCCCAGAAGGATGGGTTTTAAAACTAACTCAAAAATAATATAACTAAAAAAGCAAAAATGTAATCTTGGACCAGTCTACAATATATTTGGGACATTTTTAGTAACCCCTAGCATACTTGGTGAATACTAATCCCACTTTTAAACTAATTAAAGTATTGTACTGACTTTGCTAACTTAAAAAAAAAAAACATAAACTAAAAAATACATTTATATATAAAGATACTTAAAAAAATTTCTGTTAATTTATTTCTAGTTTGTTTATTTTAACAAAGCTAATTACATATGCCACATAAAAATTAAGCCATACTAAAAAAGAATCTTAAAAACAATAAAATTTATACACGTAACAAAATTTATCGGTTTTTACTCTGGTTATAAGCGTATAATTGCTTGGACATAATGACGTAAATATAGTTAAAAGGTTTAAGCTATTAAATTAAGAATCAAAGTGGAAGAAAAACCAGGGAATTACCTCATTAATGTGCCGGCGACTATGTGTCCATAAAGTAACATTCTTGCTTTCTGTTATAACAGATTCAGGGAATTATGTAAACAATTTTATGATCCAGAGGGAAAACTTTGGATAACAATATTCATTGATATCAATATAGTTTACTTTACTGATGGTTAGTATAGCCAACATTTTCATTTCTTTTAATTAAATTTAATTGTATACAAACATTAGCTGAGCCTATAAGCAGCTCTAATTAAGGATTAGACATTATAGTTGATAGTTTTTTGTATGATAGATTTGTAAACTTTTCCAAAAAGTAGCATACAATGAATCATATCAGTCTAGTTTTCATAGAGTATGTAAGACCTAATTTTTTTTCCTTTTTCTTTTCAAAAATTATTGCTTCATATTTCACTGATCCTATCACAACGGGGTCTATATATATGAATTTAATTCATTTCAAAAAATTTAATTACTGAAAAAAATTAAGATGATTTAATCCTGCTGAGATTTTATTGTACCTAGTGCGAATATGACTGCGTTTTAATCGCATTTATCAAAATATTTTACATTTGTATTCAAGTTTCATCAAAACAAATAATTATTTATACACCTTAGGGAATCTATTTTCAAATTGACTGCAAAATAAAATATGAAAAAATAAAATTTTTAAAACAGGAAAAATCCACCAAAAAAATAAAAACCAAAAAAAAAAAAAATTTCTGGAGGTCCAAATAGATTGGAGCACTGTGATAAAATAAATCAAGTCAAGAATTGCATTTGGTTTTATTGAAAAGGGTAGTCACAAACGATGTCTTTCTTTTCGATATATTTTATGAAATTGATTCTGATCACGCCAATTCACTCTCTTGGTGTTTATTGTTGTTTCATGTTAAACACAAAAAAAAAAAAAATAAATAAAAATAAAACAAAATTTAGAAAAAAAATTTTTTGACTCTTTAAGAAATTATCAATTTCATGCCAATAAGATCAGGGATAAGTTTTGTTGACATACAACACCATGGTTAAATATTTTTACTGACCTTAAATTCACAAGGGAGCTCCAACAGAGAATGTTAATGTGATGTCGTTTTAAAATCTGCAAATACCTGTAGGGTATTCCTAAAAATCATAATAGAAAATATTTTCGTTATATTGTTGTTGTAACATTTTTGTATCTTGTTTTCACTAACATATATTTTTGTATCCTTGAGTTTAACTTAACTGGCGGAGTCCTTTGGCTATTAGAGATAGAAATTTAAGTACAGATGCAATTAGACCATAGCACTATAACAATTTAATTTTATTATAGACTTTTAAGAAACCTTCCTTCACTATTGTATTCCATCTTCTGTTTTTATGGGTTTATTATAGTATATTTATAGTATCTAGCTACGGGTATAGAACAGTTTATGGCAATTATTGTCATAATTTTTAAGGACAACATGTTGCCCTATAAAAATTTTGTACGGTCGCGTGTATCTTAACAATGTTAAATATATTTTAAAAGAAAACATTTAGTTTTCGAGGACATATAGAACAAAAGAATTAGGAAAATTTTTTTTAGTTATGATTAAAGACTTGTACTTAATACTGCCTTTAGAATTTGTTTAGTGTAAATATTTGTGAACAGATTAAAAACTAAAAACGTGCTCTTTCTGACCAATTAGTGTAGTCTATCAAAAATTATTTTCTAATTTTTGAAGTTATTAATTTCAAGTATTAATTATTATAGTAAATCGGTATTAACGGAAATTTGATAAGTTTTTTTCTGTATTTTGATCAATGTTCAAATGTATGACTCAGAAAATACGAAAAAATCATATAAAATGTCTAATTTTGTATTATAAAAAACAGTTGCAGTTAAAGTCATTAAAGACCAGAAGTGCGATTCTGTTCTCATGAGAAGCAAAAATGATTTATTATGCGTTGTAAATATATATATCAAAATCCCAAAAAGAATCGGGTGCCGCCAGTTAAGAATTTATGAGTTACAACTTCAAAATGAAAACTACTTCGCTAAAAAAAATATAGATATGTATATAATATTTGTTATCTTTAATTTCACAACTACCAAAAATTTTATATTTTGTTTCTATTTCAATTAATCATCAGTCAAATTTTCTAAGAAATAATTTTTTGGTTTACAATTACAATTTAGACCTCTGGATAATTTGGTCTATATTTTTTTATTTAGACATGCCGGCGCTTAAATTAAAATATATCAATTTTCTCTTGTTCAACCTCTGCTGTATATCACTGTCACCTATATATATATATATATATATGTATGTCCTAACCTAAAGAAAATAATGAGAGTTAAAAGAAAGTATTAGACTTAACCAATTTCACTTGTAAAAAAATGTAATATGAGACTAGGCATAACATGCTTACCCGTAATAAATTTTAAAATGTTCTATATTTACAGGATAATAAATTATTTATAGTGGTCAAATTTGGCTAGATATACTGGCCCAACAGTTTCTTATTTCATTTAAAAGAAAATAATTTTTGTTATGTTTGATTTTAATTTTTGTTTGTGTTTATCTTAACATTTCTGTTACAAAGAAATTTGAGAGACAAATTGGCGCACTAGAAGATAAGATGAATATATCTTAAATTCAAAGTATCCTTAATTAGTTTAAGTGGACTATTAGAATCACCATTAGAATGTGTGGAATTTATCACTTTATGTTGTGGTAAAATTAATTCCTTGAAGTGCTTGTGCTGAGGATTTGACGATAGATACAAAATATTTTTAAACTCAAGTCTTAAAAGAAGATTATTTTTTTTAACTAGATAAATACAATGATAATACCATGAGAATCCACTTGAAAAGTGAAAGGTTTATTATTGAAATTTCGAAAAAAATTTCTTTTAGAGGTGGTCTTATGATGCAAAACTGTTTTCAGTATCATAACAAATATTATTTATAGTCTGCAGATAATTAAACTTGACTCTTATCTAGTCTTATAAGTGAGGCAGCTAAAATTAATTTATAAAACTGATTATTCTATTCTCACGCCCCCCGCTTTTATTTATGTATATTGATATGTGAAATGTGAAATTCCAACAAAAAAGAAAAAAAACCAAATGTAAACATTTCCCGGATTGATAATGGACCAATAATCATTAAGATAAATTATTTTTTAAGTAAAAAAATTATAGAAAATTCCTTTGAAGTAGACACTGCAACTGTTGACGACTGCTGTAGAACAGCTTCTTGCTTTCATCAGCTGGGAATTCATAAAAGATAGTGCATAATCTCTAAATGCTTTACTTTCAAAAACAATTACTATAACTAACAACAACAAAAAATAAGACACAAATAATAATAATTATAATAATTTTTAACAGCTCTTGGATGACATAGATAAAAAGGGTAAAACCAATTGGGACAGTCTAATTGCTGGAAAATTTTTATCTTTATGATTCAAATCGTTTGAAATGATGCGAACCGCGGTATATATATATTTATATACATTTTTTTACTTTTGTTTTTGATGACAAACTGGGCGTGATGGTTACTTTTAAAGCATTTACCCAAATTAACATTTGCTTTTCACATACTGTGTTGGTAAATATTTAATTAAAAGCATAAAAAACACCTTTGATTTGTTCCGGTTAATTATTAATAAATGTTTACACTGACATTAAATAATATTAGTGTCAAATTGCTTAAACATTTTTTTCATTCTTTCGGAAGTAATTGTGACCTTGGATAATGTATTTTTATGGCGTGAAAAAATAGGATAATTAATTATGATATATAAAAGTAATATTCAATAAAAAGGTAAACAAAATATTTAGTTAAGGTTAGACGAAAATTTACTATCCTGTTATGTTGTTAAGTCATTTTGATGACTTAAAATATATTTTATTATTTTCTCTCCCTGAATTTAATGAGCTTGAATCATATACGTCATTTAACGTAAATTCCAAGTAATTAAATTTTTCTCTTAGACTTCTTCCTTTTGCAAAAGAGTTTTTCAATTTGGAAATCTGCTTCATAGAAGGCCTGAATGCTAACACGTAAATGAGACCAGAAGCTTAGGACCTCATTTCAATAGTAATAGAGTTCGTCTATGTCGAAGTGGAAAAATATATGATTGTGCGTTTTAAGTTTATGAAATAAAACAAATTGAAATTTTTTCAACATAATTAATGTAATTAAAACAACCTAAAAAAAATTGAGAAACATCTTGCGATAACAACAATTAATAGTGACGTGTAGAGACTTGGAAAATATTCATATAATCGGGTAGATCTGTAATACATGAGCCTAAAGCATGATTCGTATGCATTTAATACACTAATATTTAATTTAACAAAGAAACAAATTTATTTTATTACTGTTTAAAATAATAAAGAGTTAATAATAATTGTAAAAATTAAAAACAATTAAAAACATCAACTCGCGTCAATTGGAAATGTTCTAATTGAAGTTAACTTTTCATTTTGTCTTCTAAGAATTTGTACAAGTACAAATTCCACTTCTTATTACGCTTTTATCAAATTCAAGTTTTCTGACTAACATTTGAGTACTTTTTTAATTTGATTTTTCTAAAAAAACTTTCGTTTGTTTGGGCTGTTTCCAAAGCATGAAATTTTTGAGATAAGAGAATATCTGCAATTCATGCTAAAAGAAGTCAAGTCTGGTAAAAAGGCTGTAATTAACTGATTTTTGTGATGGTGTTTTAAGCTGTGTTAGAAGATGTGTTAGATATAGTTTCACCAATGCATGCAAGGTAAGATAGCTTGATGATCACTCGATTTTTTTTTTGATAAATATTTCGAGCTCATGTAGGACATTTTAAGGTTATATGTAAAACTTTATATATTTGTTATTGAATCGTGCGTGTGAAAGTTGAAATTTAAAAAAAATTTGAGCCTTTTTCTTAATTTGAAAAACTTATTCTACTTTGAAATCAAATCGACTTTTGAGACCTGTACAAAGATCTTCATGCATAAATTAAAAGTTAATTCAAAAGGGTAACTTTAAATACATTTCAAAACTCTGGGAAAAGTACTTAAAGTGTCAAGAAAATAAGAAAAATATATATAATTCAATTGTACTCCTTCTATTTAAGAATTTTTTGTTTTTATGAAAAATAACTCAAGCTTACAATTTAACTACCAGACATGTCCTTTACGGTAAGAATTCAAGGCAAAAAATTTATTTAATAAGGACTTCCCTTTTAGCTAGCATAGTTAAGAGTTTGTAATATTTAGTACGGCTACCAATTTTCAGTGAAAATATATTAGTTAGAAAATTCTTCTTCCTGTTCAACATACTAAAGAATCCTTAGAATTAAAAGAAAAACAGACCATTAACGAAGTCATAATTGTAGATTGGCACAAGCTAACAGGAGGTCGTGTGACCAAGGGCATAACATTACTTTAGTCATAAATTTTGTACAATTCATTTCAAGGATTTTTAACAAAATTGAAAAATAATTCCAGTAATTGAGGATATGTTACGCGTGGCTTAAAATTGTTTTATTACTTTTACCATGAGAATTATATAATCAATAGTTCACAATTATAATCCTGTCAAGTAAATTTTCAAAATTCGTTTAAAATTTAACGAACAAAGGACTCTACTTTCAAAAGTATTATTTGTTTCTTAAAAGTTAAAAGTCAATATATTTTGAAAATTTTCTAAATAATAAATGAATATTTAAGAATATGTTGCAGCTATATAAGGATATTTGATTCTAAGCCTTATATCCTACCATAATAGAAATAAAAGTGCGCATAAAATTCCTTTTCTAAAAATATTTTAATAGTTTTTTTTTCTCTAAATGGTCTTGTTTTTTTCTTAAGCAATATTATCCTTAAAAAAACTTGATTTAATTTTTATTTCTCCCTTTTCTTCCTTCGGAAGACATTTTAAATAATATTTAGTACGCGCCTGTGCAGAAAACCCTCTTCATAAGTAGAAAAACGAAAAGCTGGTCTCCTACTGGTTGACATTACAGTTAGCTTCATTGGTGAGACATAGGAAGCAAAACGTATCCTGGTTGGTAGGCTAGAATAGAAATGATAGGAAGAACTGGTGTTACAAAATAAAGCTTCCTGCAATCAAAATGAGTAAAATAGAGGCAAATATTTTATTCTAGTGTAGTTAAAAGGTAAAAACTCATACATAGAAAATATAAAATTTTCAATTATTATTTATTTTCTTTTTCCTTTTTGCTAACAATTTAAAATTCATAGAGAAAATAACAAAATTAAATTGAATTTTCATATTTTAGCTTTGATGTTGGAAAATTGCAATTTAAATATTTAAGGAAGTTAATTTGTTTGCTGAAATTTTAGTTATATTTTTGACAGATAAAATCTTTGAGGATTTATCAGCTTAGTGGAATAGAATTTTTAGTTTTAGGGAATTTAAAAGTTACTTATGCAAGACAAATAATATTGTGTTGTGTTGTCATGAGTTTTTAAAGTGAGTGTTACAGATGCTTAGAAAATTGTCGCAATTGTAAGGGTGTAGGGTATGCGATTCTATTTTTAAACTTTAAAGGGTTTATAGTAAATTCTTGACTGTTATCCCGACCATTTATGTGGCTTCCAAGATCGCGAGGATTAAGAAAAAAAATATGAATTTATAAAGATTTATTAATTAAGGTATGAAAAAGTCTTAAGATAGAATATCCATAATCCAAAAATATAAGAAGAACTACGAGATATGTAGCATCCTGTAAAATAATCTCTTCCTATGCAAAAAGTACGAGATATTTCTCAGCTTTATTTTTATTAAAAACAAAACCAATCTAAGTATGAAAATTTTGACATTTTTCTGTCAGTAAGAAAAAATTTGTTTTCTGTGTTCATTTTACATGCAAATAATCTAGTTTCCTAATTATTTTGAAGTTTTTATTACACACAATTTTCTTCTGTGTTTTTCTATTACTAAATTGAAAACTTCCATCTTGATTGTTTTTTATGTCGGCTTTGTAGAAACTAAACTCCTTTTTCATGAATAAGAAGAAACTCTCTTCCTCCAAATTAAAAAAAAAAAACAAATCAGGAATTTTATTCTATCTTTTAATTCTATTTTTATATCACAAAAATAAAATCTAGACCAAATTAAATTGATTAACACTACTGTCATATTTTCGCTTCGTTATCCTGTTCGCTTTCTCTGAATATTTTATTTTGCAAAAATCTTAATTTTTCAAGCTAAAATTGCTCTTTCTTTTTGGTAATAAGCAATATCGATTTGGAACTCCCAAGTTAAATATGTTGCATATTACCAAAGCAATTTTGTTTTGGTTTCAATGTGTATGTTTCTAAAACCATATTCCTGGTTATCTTGAAAACAAGTTCTTGATCCTCACGTGCAACCACTTTAAAAGATTTTAATTTTTGTTTTCTTAAAGGATTAAGTGAAATATTTAAACAGTAGCCTAGCAGGTATAAATTTCACACCTTTTATTTAAACAGATGTGTTGAAAATTTTACACCAAAGCCGATAAAAATAATTTCAAGTATTTTCTTTAAAAAAAAAAATTTAATAGAGTTTCCTTTAGAAATATGTTTTTTTTTTGCCTCTAATATAAATACATAAAAATTTAGCCTCTAATAGCAAAGTGTTTGAACAGTAAAAAACCTTGAAAATTAGAAGAAAAAAATGTTTGTCGGTAAAAATATTTATTACAGGAGACCTAGGGCCACGGCTAATCAGAACTAATTGGATGTCGTTTTGAAGTACGCAAATAGTCAAAACCGAGGTTATATTATAATCTTGCGACATATAATTTATTCGACTACCCTAGTTATTTATCATTAGTGATAAAATTTATATTTTTTATTATCTACATATATGTAGATATATTTACAAATTGAAATAATTTTTTGGCAATTGACAATCTAATCAATATTTTACGCCTGTCGGCTTCAAATTATGCAATAATTTTCGATTATTTGAAATTTTTTATTAAAATGCTTGCACAATTTTTTATTTATGGGCATTGACTGATATCATAACGTTTTTCATTTAGTATTTCACTAAGCTAAATTTTTTTTTGTTTTTATAAATATTGCAATTATTCATCAGTGGAAAAATAAATATTCCACGAATACTGATAAAGTGTTCCTACTCCCAAACCAAAACTATGTGTAGGCAACAATAATACTTTTGAAAGTATTTGAGGATTAAAGTTTTCCCAAACGAAAGAACACAAAGTATTAATTAACGGAATATATTAGACACTGCTCTGCTCCTGTAAGCATATCCCGTATTAATTTTTATTTCATTTTCTTAAAATAGCCAAAAAAGGAATTCAAAGTGTAGTTCAACAGAAGAACTTGGCTGCTCAAAATAGTTAACAGTCAAAGTTGTACACAAGCGCATTGACAATACAAAAATGATAAAATAATGCAGTTTTATAAAATTAATGGCAGAAAACTTGAAAAAGTTTTAGTAAAACAAATTTCTATGAAGGAGTTTTTTTTTCGAAATATTTAGGTCATATTATGCATACAAATTTTCAATATAATATACCAAAATATAAATAATATATTTTATGTTATTAATGATAAAATAAAATTTTATTATATTTATCAAAATTGGTTAACTTATCATTGAAATAGCTACGGGCGTGCAATTTAAAAACAGCAGGCAACAAATTCAAATGTTGCTAATTTATGGACGAAAATTTTTTTTTCGTTTGATGAACGAAATTTGAATCACAAATGATTTCCTGTATCTTTAATAAAAATGGATATCTAGATTTACTTAAAAAATGATGGTGATAATAAATTCTTGTCATATTTTTGAACATGTTTTACTTACTTACTTTGGCTTATTAAAAAATATTTCAAACAAAAAATTAGATATCCTTTCTTCTATAGGCTTAGTTTTATTTGATTACTAGGATACTTTTCATTTTGGAGTTCTTATTAGGACAAGAATTTTCTAAAAATTCTTATTTCTTTATTTTGTTACAGTTGTTTTAATACTTCACTTTTCTATAAACATCAACGAAAATTGGTTAAATGCTAATTGTTTTCATTTGTCTATTTTGCAAAATTTATTACAGAGCATCAAAACTATTTAAATCCAAAAAAATTTAAGTCTTTAAGGGGTTATACGCAGTTGTGAAGTTCAAAAATGACGTCTTTTTACAAATTTTTTACAAGAAGGTGATTTTATTTGTATTTAAATGATAATTTTACAAATAGTGTCTCCTTCCAATTAGGTAATGGGACTTAGATGGAGTAAAAATGTTGAAGGATACTGCTCCTATACACGATCTCCCGAAAGTTGTCCAAAAGAAGGCGTTTGGTGGTGAATTATTTGTTTTTACCATGACTGTCATCGTATATAATATTTTTGGAACTTTCCAGGGAATGATACTGTTGATATTAACAAGGTAAAAATGTTATAAAGGCATTTTTGAAGATTTTTATTTTATAATTAATGATCAACGATGAAGCAAAATAAAGTAGCAGTATTAAAAATAAATATTGTTTTACTTAATAGTAATAGGGAAATAGTAATAAATGGTTATGATTTAAGCACGAATTTATTTCGAGACGAAGCAGATTATAATTTTTGAAATTAATAGAAAATACAAACTTCAATTAAAAATAAACTACTGCCCTAGGATACTGTTTAAAATGTCCATCAAAAAGAAATGTCTTCCATGTCAATACTGCCTTTAAAACTTCCAAATTCACCCCTTGGATTTTACGCTTCCCTTTAAGAGCTAAACGAGAAGTAAAGCTGACATCACGGATAAGTCAAGGTGTGATTTTCTACTTTATTATCCTTATAATTCAATACGTTTAAAAATAACAAAAAAATTTACTTGCTTGCTTTTACATATAATAAGTTTTTTTGGCAAAGCCAAGATTGGCAATTTGGATACGGTTAAGTTTTTTTGACTTCAAATGCGTTCATAGGAGCTATATCCACCTTTTTTATGATTTTTGTTTTAAGGTGGGCACCCGCTTAGTGCGTATATCTCAGCATGGTAACTTTTTTGACGTCAAAATGACGTACAAATGAATTTCACGCTGAAATATCCACATATGAGGGGGAACTTTAGCGTGAGTCTATGACGTCATAAAAGTTACCCGCTGAGATATACGCACTAAGTGGGTGCCCACCTTTATATTAGATTAATTGGTAAATATTTTAAGATCCTTAAATTATACTACAGGAAATGGCAGTAAAATTCTTAACTTAAATCAAAAAACCAAAAAAGTTAGCTACAAAAAACAATTTCTTCGGCTGTTTTATACATTTCAATTCATTCAAATTAAATTTGACAGTTCTCTTATTATCTTTTTTTCATTAATACTTGATGAATTCCAAACGAAGTAAGATAAAATTTAATATAAAGAAAAGGACACTTACCCAGTAGGAAAATTATTCATCAGTGAGTTTTTCATCCATGTATTGTATGTCGAAAAGTTCACTTGTGAAGCATTCATGAGTGCAACATGCAGAAAGTAGTCATCATAGCTACTTTTCAATCATATTTTTATGCAAATAGTCGTCATGATGGCGACTGTTGTGCCCCTTTGCCAACAAAATTCTTTGTTGTCTTTTTCCCTAAAAAAGAAGGCATTATAACTTTCCCTACTTTCACAAGACAATAAGTAACAACATTTAGTAAAGTTATAAGGAATCACATAATAAATATTAGTTTGTTATTTATTTACTTCCATTAAGAGTAAAATAATTTTAATTTAATGTAAAATATCAGCTTTCTTCGATTTCATAGTTATTAAAATATATTTAAATTCATTTTAAGAGAAGGAACGAAATCAATAACAAAATAACTCAGAAATGCAACAACAACAAGAACAAAACAATGATATTAGGAACACTAACGTTCTATATATGCATATAAAGCAAACAAAAGAATCAAACACAGTGAAAAATAGGTTATACTATTTGGTTGCAAAAAATGAGAGAAAAAATCTCATGTTATTTTATTTACACTTAAAAATTTGACATTTATCTCACTTCCACTTGTAGTTTATTTGAAGCCGGTTCAAGTTACTTTTATACTAATTCAAGTTATTGTTGTTTTTATTTTTAATGACTTTAATGATATGTGGTATATTTAGCATAATGTTTTGGTAAAGATTAATTGGTGATTCTTTATTTTCTTTTTAAATGTATAAAATTTTGAAGGCAAATCAAAACAAGGTAAGTAATAAAACTTTATAAGAATATGTTATGCCTGTGAATAAATTTTTCGATAATGGCTTAGCAAAATTTTAAAAATGTAAACAAAAATAAAATTATTTATGCATAATATCATATTAATTTATAAGAAAAATAAATAAAATTGCAGTAATTCTACAATTAATTAATACATTTTGATTAAAGTTTTAAGTTTTTGGCTGTCTGTATACTTAACTTTATATGTGTATATGTGTAGATGTGTACAAGAATGAACTTGTTTTATATATTAAAAAGTCAAATGGCTAGAGTAGAGCAGAAATGTATATTGTTGTTGTATTTATATGGACTTTATTGAAAATATTTGACTGTAAATTGGAAGCAGTAGAGTCTGTCTTGCTTCTTTTTTTTATTCTCTTGGATGAAATGAATAGAGTTGCCATAATTAGTATAAATTCACAATGGGCTGCACGCTAAAAACATTTACAATTTTAGTTTTAAATATACTGAGTGAATATGATGGCAAGTTGGAAAGAAATAATTTTTATATAAACAAAAAAATATTGAATTTATACCGCAAAGATCAATTAAAGCTTGACTTTTTTTTAGATATGATTATTTTATTATTTACTTTTAGTACACACTTTGTTTTTTAAAATTCTATCGCTGCTATTTAATATTTTAACAATTAAAAAATGGCTATGAGAATTTTCCAAACGTCACAAATTTATTTTACTTTAAATTAAAAATTTGGAAATTTTCTGAACTTAAATCCTTATATTGGGAATTATTTATTTAATCGCAAATAACTTAAAATATTTTAGGCCTTAAATATCTCATTTTAAAATTTTTTTTTTGGAGGTTCTTGCATGAGATTTCAGTTTAATAATAAAACACTTTTGGTGAAATTTTTGTCAGTGGGTAAGATTAAATATAGTTGTGTTTAGGTAATAATACCTGTTCAAAAGCTTTTATTAATCAATAAATTTAAAAATTGTCTAAATTTAATAAAACTAAAAGTCAGTAAAATTGATCAGCAGTCAACAAGAATTTTGAATTTAATAATCTATTATTTACTTTTGAAATTTTACCCCTACCCAAAAAAGGTTGTTCTTGTTTGTCGATACTAAACATCTTATCATTGAGAAAAAATCTTAAAGGCATAAAATTTAAGTAAAAAAGGACATAATGAACTATTTTAAATTTTGCTGACATATTTGCCTTTTATTAAAATACACCCTTGAGGTCTATTTGACTAAATATAGAATGATAAATATTCTTTAAGTGTATTACAGGGAAAAGGTACATGGGGTCATCCTATACATCTCTTAAACGAATGATATTCTAAAATATCTTTTTTGTAATACAACTTTAAGTTATTGGTTGAATTAATAATGCCACAAAATTTGTTTTACTAAAACTTTTAGGCAAAATATCTGCTTAAAAAAATAATAATTCTTTGTTTTAATTTGATACTTAATATTTTTTAAATATATTTGTGCTATTTTCCAAAAATGAACTCTTTTCTTTGCTTATTGACTTTTTAGATTTTACTTTTCCATACTTTTCATTATAAAAATTATTGCTGGCCTATGACATCATTACTTGGTGCCCAAACGTTTATCGTACGTGAGAAAGATTAAAAGATACTTTTTTTCAAATTCTTTTCCAGTTATAATCAGAAAGAACGATAAAAAAACATAAGCTTATGTATTTTCCTAAGGGTTAAAAAGATATAAAACAGAATAAATTCAATTCAAATTTCATCTTGTCCGAGAGAGGGCATGTTGAAAAAACCTGTCTTAATATAATGAATTTTTCTTTCTATTTTCAATGCTCTCAATTAATACAAAATTATATTTTCTAGAAAATTAGCTAAAAAGTACTTTGGATATTTTTTCATTTAAGTGTAAAATTTATTTTTAATTTATGCAAAATATTTATATTTTCAAAAATATCTTTAAAATTGAAAAGTCCTTATCTAAGCAACACTGTTTGAAAATTTTAATATATATTTCCTGATTCACTATTTCAAATCAAACTTATAAAGGGCCATAAGGTTGATTTGAATAATTCAATTTCAAAATATTCAAAGGAGTTAAATAAGTTTTGAAATGAACTTTGATAAAGGGAAGATAAATATCTTAAAATTGAAATTTAGTTTATTTTAGATATCATGCTGCTAGCATCTGTTTCAAGCTGAAAATTGTTTTCACAAAGTTTTGTCCTGTAATTTTATTTTCTTGCTATTTTTTTGACAAATTATTGAATAAAAATAACTCTTTTGAAATAAGTAATCTGATTTCAAGAATGAAAAAAAACGTTGTATTTATAAGGAAATTAATAAGACTGAGAATCTTTCTGGACTGATTTTCAAACAATAGTAGTACAAAAAAACTATTATTAATTAATTAGTTTTAAGATTCCTTGATTATAGAAGGCTGGTCAATCTAACTACTAAAATATCCATCAATAAGTGTGGACATATCTAATGGTACTTAATTGATGATGATGAAAAGTGTTCATTTTTAGGCAAATGGCTAAAAATGGCTTTTTATTTGTGATTTTAAATTTGGGATTGTGTTAGAAAAAATCTCTTTAAAGGCTACAATTGTAATTTTCATTGAGATTGTCGTAAGATATGTATTAAAGGGATTACTTCAGATATTGTTTTTTTTTTTTTTTGCTTTTTGGCATAACTAAGGAGAATGTAAACAATTTTCTCTTTGACTTTGACTTTAGTAAATATGTTGTTAATTTTCATTTTGATATTTTACTGGCATAACAGAGGGTGAAGGGTAACAATTTTTCAGTTTATTATGTGATTCGTAATTAAGTGACATTGGCTTTTAATCAATAACCAAAAGTCCTTTAGCAATTTTTTTACAATTTGTTAGAGCCATACTCACTATTTTAAATTTGGTCTTTTATTATTTAGTCTTATAGGTATAATTATATTACAAAAAATAAATTTTTATGAAGAATAAAAAAAAAATGAATTAATTTTAACAATTTAAATAAATTGTTCAACCATACTTTCACCTGGCTGGTAGTTTTGCCACTATAAAAAATAAATCTGAAACCATTTAAACTCAATTATAATAAAATACTAAATGCATCCTGAATCTGACAGGAGAAATAATAAAAGATTCATAAAAGCATATTCTAAATTGATATGAATAGAAGCTAATCTGTCTACATTATAAGGAGTTATTATCCTTTAAAAATTACAAAAGCAAAAACGACTGCCTTAGAAGAAGGGTGAAATTTTTAATGGTTATTATTACGGGTGAAAGGCTTAAGCTGTTTGCCAATTTTTGAGTTTCATATCGTGGTGACACATTAATTACAGGATATGTTTGCTTAATATACTCATAAAATTAAAAAAGAAATAGTTTATGATATTTTTTTTTTCACTTTTCATTTAAAACAATTTTAAAAGAGAAAAGAACCCAAAATTTTTGATACAATAGAATACTTTTGTGCAGGATATATAAAGTTTTTTTGTATATTTTTGGAACTTCCCAATTTTGAAATTCAGGTAGCTAATATTTATTTTGTGTTTTAGTCATTTGGTGAGAATCTGTAACCTTTCAGGGGTTTTAATCTTGTATGACTTGCAAAAACCACATTTGCCGGATAAATGACGAAAAATAAAGTATTTTTTTGTATAGTTTTACTGAATTTAGGGGGGAGGGGGTGAAATGATATACAGACACTGAACTTTCTTAGTCGTTTCAACATTCTTCCTTTGATTACCACTAAAACGTTATTAATAGGATTTATCCCTATTCTACGCCACAGTTTATTCCCACTATACCATACGATATACTTTTACTTTGTTCCTAAATAATTTCAATATAAAGTTGGAATATTTTGCATTTATCTAAGTCAAGAGAGCAACTGCAGCACTTCAAATTTTTCTTACTGAAAGGACACACACATAATTATACTGGGCAGCCAAGATATTACAGTACTGAGATAATATATGGTGATTCTTCAAAAATATGTGATATTTAAGCTTTATTTAGCACTTTTCTACCTATTTTCAATTACAAATTTTGAACATTTTTTCAAAAATGGCTCTCTCGCGAAATTTTACCGGATAAATTAAGCTTATTTCTACATATTTATACACACAGGACTTTCTGTTTTACTATTAATATTTGTTGTTTACTTCTGTATACACTTCATACACTTGGAAAAAAGAGACGTGTTTAACTTAAAGTTTAAGGATTTTTGGTCATAAAGATCTATAATATTTCACGGTACGTTGTGTTATTTAATTTTTAAAGCATTGAATGACATACAAAGCAAACTGACGAGCTTCATGTACAGAATTTCACTGAAATTTTGCTACTTACTTAGTGAAATTATTATTTTCTTAGTTGAAACGAAGACATTCTTCAAATACATGATATCCACGACGCTAACAAGCTAAACTGTAAGTCCTTTGATATATTAAAATTCATTATCTTGTTTAGTAGACCCCTTAAAAAATATCTACAAGGGAAAGGATAAAAAAATAGGTGCAAATTTTTCTAGTAAGTTGGAGAGACACATAGCCACATTCTTTTTGGTAACATTGGGCTTTTTTCAAGAAGATTAAAGCCCATTCCTTATTATCAGCTGCCATCCGATATTTTATATTTTATAAATTAGAGTTAATACTAGCCTTAATACTAGCTCTTTAATCTACAATCATTTCTTTCGATACACAATTCTCTAAATATAAAAAAAGTATGGCGTGTCTATACACACCAAAACAAATTCCTTCCCATTAACTTATTATAACACCTGGAATTTAAAGCTTGTAGTCACATATACAAATTTTAAAATGCTTCTAAAATTTCGGTATAAAAATTTCATTTTGTAAAAATTTCTTAAATAAAATATTTTTCACTCAGTTAGCATTTACTTAAAAGGTAACTGATCAAAGGTAACCGCTGTGCAACTGTGGACTTCATATATAACATCTCTATAGGAAGTATCACCTGTCCCTAAAAAAAAAATGGAATAAATCAAATTAAACTTCTATGGTTTTTTTTTTTTTTTTGAAAATTTATTCACCAGATACTCATCAAACCCAACCCTAAAATCGATCATTTTCATTTTGATGAAAACACAATGAAATATCATCATCTATCAAAAGTATAAAAAGTTTTTGTAGGCACACTTTTATGGTAGGGACAGGAGCTGAAAAAAGAAAAGGCACGTGCACCCTAGTCAGACAAGGGTAGAAAAGTAAACATCCCTCTACTATAGACTTCTAAAAACGGTATACAAAATCTTTGAAGTAGAAATATAAAACTAAAAAGAAATCATTCTTGCCAACGAACCAACCAGCAACTGAAGAGGCTTAAACAGTAACGCAAATACCTACTTGCACGGTGGTCGTTAAAATTCATCCAATCATAGCAAGTATATACCCAATACAGTATCTGATGTAGGCGGGCTCTATTCTTCCATTTTACAATATTTTGTCATACTTGTTGGTAGAATTATGTTTTTCACTTTGTTGAATAAATTTTTGGTCTGATAAAATAGGTACTACCACCACCCCACTACAAGTCATACGTACTTTTCTTTAGTTTTGTTTTCACATTTTTGATATTCTTGGCCTACTGAGTTTTTAAACAGTGACAACGAGTAACGTGTACGTCTGACACTGACGGTTTTAGTTAATAATAAGGCAAGAGCCGTTGTTGTTAGTTATACATTTTAAGGTGTAGCACGTAACCTTCTGTGCAACTGAAATTTAGATTTAAAGGAAAATACGATTACCAAGTTGTTGTCGTTGAAGGAAAACATCTTTCAGTTCAGTCAGTGAGTGTGTTTAGCGGGGAGAGATCAGTGAAAAGACGGTAGTGTGAACAAAATAGAAGTTGTCACTTAATTTTTTATTTTTACGCTTTCGTTTCGATAATTATTATGTGGAAGATAAAGTTTTAATTTAAAATTTAAAATATTTTTCGATTTTAAACAAAATAACAAGACAAATGTGTATAGGAAATTAGGAGATTTTAATTTAATTATATTTTTAAAAACGATAATATGCAGTTTAATTTGTGTTGTGTGAAAGTAGAAAAAAAATTTTCAAATTATTAATTTTAACATTTTGAATTTTTGTTTGGAAAAAAACACAAAAAAATAAATATTAAATATGTCATCAGTGTCAGTATCTCCTGTTAGTCATATAAGTGTAGATGAAATTCATTCTCCAGAAGAATCAGGTAAGATATTTTTTTTAAATTTTATTATTTGAAATTTTTGATAAGTTAAATATTCTTTGTATTTGTCTTACGTAAGTTTTGAGAAAATTTAACAATTGAAATCCGTGCTAAATTAAATGTTGTCACTTTGATAAATGCTTGTTTAAATTTTGCTTTAATTTAATTTAAGAAAAATAGTAATAACACGAAAAATGTGTTCTTCATGTTTTATTAGTTCGGTAATGACTTTATACATTTGCGCGATTTAAGGCTGCGGCAACGCGAATTCAAGTGACTAGCAAATTTTCCAATTTTTATGGGTTTGATCGACACTAATATGGCATGATCATATAGTACCTTAGCCTTATATAACTACGAGTTAACATTCTTAACCTTTTCTTTAAATATTTCTATATAAAACAAACAGAATTTTTTATAATTATTTTTATTATTTTTAGATTTTGCATCATTTACAATTAAACGAGAAAGACAGTCGAGTATATCACCAGTACTAACACCACCACATACACCGACGGAAGAACGTTATAATTTATTACAACTAAATTCATCAAATTTAAATTCAATTGTTGAAATGGATAATCAATTAAGACAAAAGAATATAACACCCACACGTAGTCATCATATACCACATGGAATACAATCAAATATACTTCCACCAAATCCTGATTATAATCATCAAATTCAACAACAACAACAACAACATCATCATCATCATCATCATTATCAACAACAGCAGCAACAGCATAAACTTTGGTTACAATCACAAATTTCACATCAACCTCAGACAATACCATCTGGTTATAATTTAACATATCCCCACCATAGTGTTATTGGTACATCAAATTTTCAACAATCAACAAATCAACATCAGGCATTATTAATGGATCATTGGTTACGAAATGCAGCTATATATCAAAATCATCATTTTCATTTTCGTACATATCCTGATATCCATCGTATAAATCAAGGTAGTCGTGGTTTAGGACCAATTAAATTAAATGGATCTAATTCTAGTAGACCAAAAAAACAATTTATATGTAAATATTGTAATAGACATTTTACCAAATCATATAATTTATTAATACATGAACGAACACATACTGATGAACGTCCATATTCTTGTGATATATGTGGTAAAGCATTTCGTAGACAGGATCATTTACGTGATCATCGTTATATACATTCCAAAGAGAAACCATTTAAATGTAATGATTGTGGTAAAGGATTTTGTCAATCACGTACATTAGCTGTACATAAGGTAACACATTTAGAGGAAGCACCACATAAATGTCCAATATGTAATCGTACATTTAATCAAAGAGCTAATTTAAAAACTCATATGCAAAGTCATGAACAAATTAATGATAATCTATTAAATGAGGATACTATTGATGTTATAACACCAGATAATATAGTTCCTTTATCTGTATTAGATTTATCTAGGAAATCAACTGAAAGACAATTAACAATTAATAATGATATAAAACCGAAAAAATCAATAGGATTTACAATTGATGAAATTATGAAGAGATAAAATTTTGAATAAAAATTGATATCCTTAATAACCAAATAAAATAAAATCAAAATTATTATTTAAATAATTCAGGTGCTGGTTTCAGCTTAAAAAATAAACTTGTGGATCTTCTCTAATCATATTTCCTAAGTTCAAGTTTTATTAAAATTAATAATTTTTTTGTTTTTTATAGAAATTCGCTTTTGTTGCGAAAATTTTTAAAATTTATACCAAAGTTAGAGTTAAATGGCTTTTTGCAAGACTGATCCCAGGCTATTTGATATAAGTTTTACTATTACTATAATTAATGAAAAATGTTTACTTATTTAATGGAAAAAGGGGGAAAGGGATTTTTATTTAAAAATATTGAAAAATTTACAACAATTGGTATTAAAAAGAAAAAAGAAAAAAAAAACCACAAAAGTAAATAAAAATCGTTACCATAATTTTCAGATTTTCATAAAAGTTTTCCTGTATATATTTTTAGATTAAAATAAATAAGACTTAAGATGCCATTTCCCAAACTACAAGTAGTATTTAAAAGTACAGTTTTAATATTAAGAATATTGATATAAATAATGCAATTATCAAATAATTTATTGTTTTTGTTGATTACAAATATATAAATTTTCTAATAAGAATGTAAATGTTTTAAAATAATATTTGAAAACGAAAAAAGCAGTTTTTATTTTTCTTTAGATAGAAATTCTGTCAAGGCACACCGGGCCAAATGTTGGTTAGTGGGATATTCAAAAGAAATTTTCGAAACTTTCCAAAGAACTCCGTGGAGCAGATATTGTGCTGGCTTTCAATACATATTTATTGTGCTCTAATGTAGTGGACTTTATTATGTAATTTTATTTCTATCCGATTAAAAGCAAGCTTTTCGGTTGGTTGCTGAAATTTTGAAGTTATATTTACAAAACTTGAATTAATGAAATTTTATGGTCCATATGAACGTTCTCAAGTGGTTTCACAGTTCTTTACAAAATATTTTTAAAAGATTATGATTCAGTTTATCCAAATCGCCAGAGGTATGCAACCTTGGTGTGATGTAATCAAGACAACAAAAGAAATAAATAGCTCAAATTTAGGATAACGGGAATTGTGCATTGCTGCAGCAAAATTGTAGAACAACCAGGTTTTGAGATTTGTTTAGTTCAAAGCTTTAATGGTTTGAAGAAAGAATTTTTTGAATATTTTTGATGTATTTATTAGATCATGGCGTCATAAGGAAAATACAGTGGACAGTTAAAGATAAACAGTTGATTCAAATAGCTAAGGTGTCTGTACCTTACATTACTATTATGAGTCTAGTATTAGACAGATTTATACATGAACTATTCAATAAATTTAGAGCTATTCTTGTGTTTTGTCTTGTATATCCTAAAAATAATTAACTTGGGAGTAAGGAGAATAGATTTTAACTAATAGTTCTCGAAACGTGGAATTATATTTTTGTGCATCATTGTTTTGAACATTAATTAAATGTTTCGAATTCCAAATCCATGTCTGATTTGTTGTTAAGGTTGCATTACAGCAAAGTGTTAAGAATACAAATTAGAATGACGTTTATATTGGATTCTGTGGCAAAAAAAATATTGTTTTTCTGGAGAGAAAATGACACATAAAAAACTACAAATTACTTGAACTAAGGTCAAATAGGAAGCAAACAAGGCAAATGTACAAAGGTAGAATTTTAAATGTCTACTAGAGGAATAAAATACCATAAAATTGCGATGTTCGTTGGCTTTGATATTACTAATGATTCCTTTTCGCGAACGTAATGTCGCTCAAAAAAGAATTTACCATTTTTCCATATTTTGATTACTTTTACGTGTCATATAATTGTTTAGAAAAGTATAAACAATGACACAAGACGAAGCGTTTTAAAGAAAAATATTTTCTAGAGTCATTAAAAGAAAATCTTTTAATAATAGAAAACAACTTTGGGTATGAGAAGTATAGAAGTCAACTAGGCGAAATGATCATCAAGATCATTATTGATGTCTAGTCTTGTTTTTTAGTCTAAAGTTTGATTTGTTTTGAGTATATCGTGTTTTTTGTATAAAGATTTGTGTAAATTTTTGTATGATTAAAGAAAATAAGACAAATCGATTACAAACAAAAGCAAAAATTTTAGGATTAAGAAAAGCAGAGGCAAAAATTTTTCTTAAGTGTAGAAAATAATAAAATTGAAAGAAACTTTTTATTATAATATCAAAACTAAATCAATAAAAAACAAATGAAGCAAAGGTTAATAACAGTGACAAAGGTAGTTTTCTCGCTTTGAATTTTGAAAATAAACAAAAAATCTTATATAAAGGAATCTTATAACATTTTTCTGCTTGTTGTACTATTCAAATTCTGAGGGTACTCACCTTAACTCGGAAAACACATATTTCAATTGAAGAATTCTAATATTTTAGAGCGCGGATGTTATTTTCGATAGAAAAAGTGGTTTTGGGTGTTTGTTGTTCACAGGCAACCAAAAAACCATAATACAAATATATAAAAAAATCAAATTAGATTTTTGCTAGTGCTGTTCCCATGATTCGTATAAAGTAAAGATAGTAGCATAACGGCTACTTTCTATAGGAAAATATTAAGTAATTTTCTTATTGAATATTTTGCAAAATCGCAATTCTTTCTTCATTGGAATATTCCAAATTGTGCTTAACAGATTAAATTAGGAAAGTAACTAAATACTAAAGACTCAAACTTGAGAGTCGAATAATTTTTTTTTTTGTAAAATTCTTTACAAAAACTAAAAAAATGTCACCATTACAGGAAGCGTTTGGTATTTATTTGAACACTTCTTCCTTCCCGCTTTAAGCCACTAAGCAAATTACGCCCTCCCGATGTTTGTAAGCACAACATGGGGTGCGTGCATTTTGTGTTTCACCAAACAATCAGTTTTTTTCCTACATACAATTCGTTTTTGTCAAAATGACAAACTACATAAGGTTCTAATACTTCACTCCTACTGATTTCTATTTTTTTGTTTATTCATTTTACTTCTGATGACTCTTTTTCATATGTATTTAACTTGCCTCAAAAATAGGATTTTAGTTTTTCAACACATAAATTCGATGAGGGTGGCATTTCGAAAGTTTTCAATATCCAGTTTGTTAGTGCGTCCAGTGGTCAGAAAATATTTTCTTTAAAAGGACACGTACAAAACGATTAAACTAATGGTTATTTACTTGTTTTTAGATATTGAAAAGTGATGTTGGATATTTTAGCTAAGAAAATCAAGGACATATTTTTTTTAGTTGAAATAAAACAAGACAATTTGAGAAAAGCAAGTTTAGTCAACTAAATGATATAGAAGGAAAAAATGAATGTATTGTCAAAATTGTAATTTTTTGTTATTCTCAAGTTCCTTCTTTTTGTTTGTTTTTTGCATATAATGTTGTCGGCGTTAGTGAAATATAAATTTTCTTTTGTAATATAATAATGCGAGGGCGAATGTTTTCAATTAATTAGTTATAGATTGCCTGATACGGAGAATAAATAATTCTGTAGCTAGTTTTTTAGACTTTTAATCCTTAATCAAATAAGTAAAGAAAATATTTATATTAGTCTTTGGTCTGAATATTATATAAGCACAAAATGAGTGAAATCGGTTAAAGAGTAGGTGACCTTAAGGGCATTAAAATGAGTGGAAAATGAGTAATTTGCAAATTATTCTCTACTTTGAATGCAATAGGCCCGAATTGTACCCAGGCAAGGCCTGAAATTTTACAGTTTAGAGAAAATTTTTAGAATCATCAAATTGCTTACACTAATCACACCAATGAAGCTATTGTTAAATATTTTGGATATGCACAGATATTTTTTTGGATCTGGATATTCAAAATAAGAAATAGAAAATCAGAATAATTTATATTTTAACAATGTTAAGTTTTAATTGTGTTTTGTTGTTTATTTTTTTAAAAATTGTTTCCAAGTAACTCTTGAATTTTACTCGGTCTCAGACTTAGTCCAAATGTATGGCTTTTAGGTTATTCAATAAGTTTGGACTATTGAAAATCAAAAATGTCAAAGTGTCCATTCTTTTGAGTGGTTTTCCGGAGTTTACGATTATATGAACATTTCCCACACAAAACAAAATATCTTTATTGTTTCAGCAGTCTGATTGTATTCCATGATCAAAACTGCTATTTTTTTCTCTAAAACCTAACTCAAATCAAAATACTAGGCTCCTCTCAGCTACTTAGACTTTTTCTTCAATTAAGGATTATTAAAAGAGACCAAAGATTATTCAAAGGAATGTGTTTTTCTTTACTTGTTAGTCACGCACCTCTTTAATACCCAGAACTTAATACACTGTATTACTCTTGCTGCATAATCTCAGGAGTTAATCTCTCTTAAAACTCGTATGCAAACTTTTTCTAATCGCAGTGTTAAAAATCATGTATACTGGGAAGATGAGATTAAATATTTTTGCATACGTATATAAAAAATCGGAAAACAGCGAATTTTAACTTCAGGGATAAAGTATTTCTTCCGGATTTCTACCGGAATTATGTTGGTTTGTTCGACGACTTTAAAAAACCCATTTCTATTGCTTTTTCTACTTTTAATGCATTTTTTAAACTTACATACATTGCGTGAATCTAGTTCAAGACTTTAGCGGACATATTAAAATTTAGCCAGCAATTTTCCATTTATTTTATATGAAAGTGAAGTGTCCTCATGTTCACGATGCACCATATTCATTGTTCTTTCCATTTTAAAAAAAATAGAATAAAACTTGAACTTCGAAAAACTATGGACACACACAAATAAGTTAAGAGCTACAAAACTTGATGAAACGCAAAAGAAGATGAACAAAAGAAGTTTTTGAGCTCGCCGAATAAAATCCTTTAATTAAATTCTTTCCTTAGTCATCAAATTTTTACTCCCTTAACATTGTAGCAATTAGCAATAAATTCAATTCTGTCAAATCTTTCCCGGAAATTCTAAACATACAATAATTACCTAAACACATTTACCAATTATATTTATCGGACACCCCTCATATCCGGAACGAATCAATCAAAGCGAACAATCAAACAGAAGCTTAATATAGTTATATCAGTTAACTATTCAATGTCAATACCCTTTTTTTTTTGTTTGCGTTATTTTGATTAAGTACTTCCGGACTTTAGTAGTTCATCAGATTGATGTATTTTGAAATCAATTAAATGTTATCAGATCCATAACTATCTTATCGAATTGTTATCAATGATAGACATATAGGACTTTTAAATACATTATAATACAGGCCATAGATGACTACTGTAAATATTTTCAATATTTGTACTTACTTTTGTGTTAAGGGTATAGCAGACACCGCGATTTACTTTTGAAATACTACACATATTAAGCAAGAGGTAGCAAATGAATTGTTTCCTTGTTAGATTAAAGATAGCAAAACGAATGTCAACCACTGATAAACATGAAAATTTCATTTTAGAAATATTGTTTTTTTTTTTTTTTAAATAAAAGAACTTTCTTTCCTTGAATTTTCACTTGAGAAATTGAAATAATTGCGACTTACGTTTTATGAAATTGCAATTTTGTATTTTTGTAATTAATGTAATAAGAGAGGGGATAAACAGAAGTATTTATTTTACTTGAGTTTGATAGCAGTATTAGTTTTATGTAACAATCTAACTTTAATTGATTTATGAAATCTAAAACCTTGGCATTATATATTTATTTTTTTTTGTAACAGCAATTTATTACGTAAATAAAATAGTGGAGTTATTTATAATTAAATATATGAAAAAAGAAAAGTAAAATGGTTGCAAAATGTGTCCGCTAATGGCCTTTGGTTGATATCGATAATCAATGCTACCTTTGGCCTACTTTTGAGCGTTTTTTTCTAGATAAAAAATTATATTATTCTATAGTAGGAATGACGAATAGGAATAACTAACGAATCAGCAAAATTGTTTTTTTATATTTAGCGTCTCAAGTAGGTGATCAACATTTAATTTTATTGTTTTTAGTTAAATGAATAAGGCAAGATGCTTTTGTGGCACATTATTATGGCTTTTTTTTTTATAAGCAATTGTCCGTTCACTAATAAAGGTCCGTATCCCGGTTTTATAAAAAGCAACGTAATGTCTTAAAATTTCTAACTAAGTAAGGAAATTAGTTCTATTTTATTGGGTGAAATTAAATTCTTTTCAGTGGAAAATATCATTTTGTTTTCTTAAAGAATCTCCTCTTAAGTCTTTATCATGGTGGCCTTTTTTTTATTAAATATTATCGATAATTATGGCTACTTTATTTGAAAATCTCTTTGTTGTTATTTAGCCTGATTCTATTAAAACACCATAATAGACTTGAAATTTAAATAACTGCCCTTCTAGCAATCAAAAAATGCGAAGATACTAGTTCCATTTTTTTTTATTAAAAACTTTTATGAAATGGAAAATTGCATAAAATACATCCATGTATAAAAAGTTTTAATGTAGGTACTAGATTTTGTAATTCAGCTTGAAGAAATTTATGAAGATGTTACTTGCTACACGGGCTCATCCCTTGGTTAAGCCATTCCAATGACTAAGTTTTTAAATTCTAAATAACATAAAATTAAAATTTCTTTCTAATTTTTTGGCTATATCCTTTACCACTACTTTAAAATACTCTGACATCTTTTAGTAAGTTTGCAAACTACATAACCCAAGCTTCACACCAAACAATTTTACTATCTGAAGTATGAAAAAAAGAACAAAACAGCAAAATGGCTGCATAAAATCAAACTTTGCCTTATGTTATTATTTGCCTTCTCAGGTCAATCGATCTGACATTTTTACATTTTTTATTTCTTTATGATTTAAGGGTTTTAGATTTTTTATATTCTACTACTACTGCCAATACTTTTTATTTCTCAAAAGTGAAAACAAAACAATAGCAACAAAAAAGGCAAAAAATAATTATGAGGGATGTATTAAAATTAATAAGGAAACAGCCATCTGCTGAAGTTCATCAGGGCCAATCAATTAAGTTTGAATGAAAGATAATTTTAATGTTGTTACTTTACTACACGAAAAACTACCGATTCTGACTTGTGGTAAGCTTCAACTATCCTTCAATAATACACATAAAAAATTCCCTTACTCTATCATTGGCATTTCGGTCATTTTTTTTTTTTTTTTTTTTTATAATCGAAATGATTGATTAGTGGATTCCCTGAAGGATCTATCCTAGTCATATAGGTTGTTGATTTTACTATTTGACAAGGGGTGACAGCGTCTACTATTTATCATTTTGTTTAGTTAAAACACAAAAAAATAAATAAATGTTTTCATTTTTTGAAAATTATCCTCATTTCTTTGTTTAACCATTTAATTATCTTGATTGCATTTCATGATAAAAACATGCCTAATTTGGCCTGAACCAAAAAAAAATATAATACAGGGTTTTTAGAATAAAAAATAAAAAATAAGTAGTAGTTATCTTAGCACAAATGTTTATTAAAGGAATATTAAAAAGATAATTATATCTTTCTCTTTTACAGGATAAATGTGGCTAACTATGTGAATCGCTGATGAAATTAATTGAAGATATTTATAATTTTAACATTTTACTTAAAAAGACCTCTTGTTTTGTTCACCATTAGAATTGGTCTATTAGGGCCTGTTATAATTTTCTAAGTGAGTACTTAATTTTATTTTCAAATTTGATTTAAAAAGATTTTATAATAATATAAACTAAGCTGGTTGGCAACGTATTAAAAATTTCTCGGTTTTGAATAAGATAAAAAAAAGAAAAGAGTTTGAGGTTTGTTAAAAATGAACAAAAATTTTATTACCATAAATAAACATAAAAAAATGATAAAACTTTTATTAATAATACTCAATTCAAATGAATAATTATTAATCGACGATTGATCCTTATATGGCTGCTTAGCTACTGTCTGTTAAATTTGAATTTGAATTATATGTCAAGTAATTTTATTTTAAGCAAAGCTTGGTTTTTTTTTTAAATTAAGACTTATAGCCGAAAAAATTTAACATTCGATTTGAAGTCTTTGTTGAAATTTTTTTAGGGATCTTTTTATTTCTGACATAAGGTCATTGTCTTTATGAAATCGACTTGAACCTACTTTTTATCGTACGACAAAGTGATTTCATTCATTTATACGACAAAATTCGATCAATCGAATACAAAAGGGAAAAGTCGCTTGTCGCATAGAGTCGTAGAAATCAATAAAGTCACTGAAAGCTGTTTTCATTAGGACTACGGTCGGTCTAGAAGTGAAAAAAATTGTAAACACACTTTTTTCTGCCACTACAGTTTACTTATTGTTTTTTCGAGGAAAACTCTTGGGGATCTTTTAATATCGTTAAATTCAATTTGTAAAATTAGTAGAAAAACAAGGAAAGTTTTATCGTTATTATGTGATCCTTCCTTGGATTGTCGCATTTAAAATTCATTAAAAAAGTTTCTAAAAGTCATAAGAATATTCTTTTTTTGCAAACCAGCAAAAGACAAAGTCATACGAAAACAACCTAAGAAAAACCTTCTTGCTACCAAGAAGTCTTTTTTGCAACACGAAATTCGTAGTAATTCTAGGAGCTCCGCTGTATAATCTGTCTTTGATATGTGTTTGCCAAAAGAACCCAACTAGAAATCTTTAACCTATTTGTGTGGAATTAGGCATTTTCAACTTTACCATGACTTGATATTTAAAAATTGCACATCATTGCCAATTTTTAAACTGACAATATTGACACAAAATTGCTGTACCTTCATAAACTGTGTCTCTTTTGTATCTTAGAATGAAAATTGACAATTAGAAGCATATTTAATACAATTAATAATACTGACAGTTAAAAGCATAAAACTTACATACATCACTAATACAACTAAGTTACTGTGTATGTGAATTGTGTCTCATTTTGATCCTGTATTCTTTTTGATACATCTGGTATTTTGTATTGTACCATTTTCGAAGCATAGAAGTAACAACGACCTCATGGAGACGTAACGTTGTGTCATATTTAAAACACTCTTAAACTATCATCACTGTGCCTTATTTTCACTAGGATTAGAAATATATATTTGTGTTTCCGTTTTTAATTACAAAATTTTGGAAGATAGTTACTCATAGCTATCCCATTATTTTAATAGAATTTTTTTCTAAAAAGCTCATAACTAAAGGTTTAAACTTTTTTGGCAGAGTAGGAAATTTTAAATTAAGGAGAAGCAATCATAATTTTTCTTTTTCTCATATAGAAAAAATTGCTTTCTTTGACCTCAATATTAGATAAAGATTAATTCATTATACTTTGAGATTGAAAATTTCTGCATAAAAGTCAAAGATGGCACAAAATTTTATAATGGAGCTGGTATAAAAACAACAACACAAATCAATCACCGTTGAACCAAATTTGGATGTCATTGTTAAATCTAAAAACTGAAAATCGTTTTCTTAAATTCTCTAAAATTAGAACAAGGTCCAATAGTTATTTTTATTTGTTTGTTAGTTAATTAAGTTTCTAACCCTAACTGTTATTTTATGTTACCTTGAAATTTCTATACCACCAGATTTTCTCTACTATCATTAATGACAGATGATCCACCCATAAAATATTTATTTAAAATTAGTAGGTGCTCAATTCGTTAAATTTTGTCTGATGCTATTATTTACGATAAGACGACATTTCTGAACGTCCAAGGACTAATCTTCAAATCACAACTGTCCAAAAACCAGACATCCCCATATCAAAGAGATCAAAGAGGTTCCCACAGACGAAAAACGTAATCATTTATGCCCACCGTACAAAAATCACACACAAATGATCACCTTTAACTGCTGAAGATTGCACAGTAGAAAAAAAACTGAATAGGGGAGGATCAGAAAGAATACTCTGATGCTAATAATCAGGTGTCGGGAGCTAATTTTGTGAAATATGATGAAGGGATTTTAATTTCTGACCATAGGCCGAAGGAGGATTACCTACAAACAAGCCCGCCGGCGCCTGATGAGGTTGTAATACAAAGAATTGGGGGTGTTAACATAAATTCTTCTTTGTTGCTACAAATTATTACTACGTGCGATCATAAGAAATTCAGGAAAAAAAAAAATTAGATATATATTTTTAATAATATTTTTCTTACAAATTTTTAGTCGTTTTAATGTTGATTCATGTGAAAATATATTCCATTCTCAGTTTATGTTTAGCATTTTTTTTGTTGTTTGTTTTCGTTTTATTACTTGCAACGCACAAAATTTTGGTACACTTAAGGTTCCGCTTAAGGAGAAAAACCAAAATTAGGGTCAATTATATTGGTTTCTGTATTCAATTTATTAATATGTATCGCTTAAGTGTTAACCGTAAATAATATTCAAAACAGATGGTGAAGGGAAGAGAATTTTTGGAAACAAAATTATGGTAGTCCAAATATGATTAATTTGTAGTCAAGGTATTTTTCTGTTTTCAAAATATTAAATAAATATTTTACTATTTCAAACCGTAGAAATTATTTTAACAGTTTTTATTTTGCTTTGTGAGTATTTTAAATTTAAGTCAAAACTATTTTTCGTGGTATTTTAAGAAAATTCAATTGAATGATTACTAAGACATGCTAACTATAGTGGCTTGGTGACTGAAAATCAACAAAAGATCTGCATATCTACTTATATGGAATATTGAAAATGAAAAAAGCTCCGATTACGGCATATGAGAAAGATTATGCGTGCCGTTTTTTTATATTTACTTTACAAGCTTTTTGGAGGTTCATTCCACAAATTTGACAAATTTAATAAACAAATCTACATAAATTTCTTTGTACATGTAAAGCTAGGGAGAAGAGTTGAAGAAAGAATTTGACTTCTTAACAACCATGCTTAATTTTGTGCAAGAATAGATGCAGAATAAAATCTGGGGCAAAAGTTAGCATCTTTTGATACCAATAATACCAGCCTGACTATTTTCTGATTCTTTGTCTAGTTATTTTATTCTTTTGATCTAGCAATTGGCGTATTCAACTTGCGCAGAAATGCTTTGAATAAAGTCTTTTATTTCAAATTATTAACTGAAACGTTTGACTCAGTTGAATAAAGGACATTATTCAGATGCAGGATAAAATATCTTGATCAAGTGAGTTATATGGACTGTAAGGTTTTTTATTGTGCACAGAATTTTTATTTCTAGAAGATAGGAAAAATAATTAGAATTACATGAGTGTGAATTCGGCTAGAACATTGATTAACCACTTAGTCACCTTTTTTTTAAATATATTACATTGTACTTATATTTGGATTTGTAACTCAAGAAAAGAGCAAGGCACCTCAATATTTGCTAATTATTTAATAGAAAAATGGAAATATGAGCTTTAAGATGATTATGACAATGACGCAAAGGATTGGAATTGATTTTCTATTCTAAGATTTGCTCTCTATTGATCACAGTTGATCTATACTTAAAACTGCTGGATAGGTAAATACCTATCAGGGCTTTACCAATCAGGGCCGGACTTGGGCAACCTGAATAAAGCCCTTATATGGAAAACCCGAATCTTTTCTATCCGGGCCGGATCAGTCTGCCGGAACAGTTCCGGATGTTGTGAAAATGTTATTCGGACAAGAATATTTTAAGTCAAACTTTAGAAATATTTAATAAAAATAAGATTTATGATAAGTTTAAATTAATAATTAAAAGCTATTTCCTTTTTTTAAACAAAAGAATGCTAAAATACTATAAATTTTTTGTTTTGTGTACGCGATATACATATATGTATCTTACTCTTTTATTACAAAAATTTTCTTTGACTTTCTCTGAAGTCTTTGACAGTTGTCTTATTGTTAGCAATTTCTTTGCGATATGCCGTTCATTTGTCAAAAGCCAAGTTTTATTTAGTGTTTAATTGAATTAATAATGTTATTTAGTGTTTTTTGTTAATTTAGTTTATTTAATTAATTTAATATAAATAAATAGAAATAGTTTTTTATATGCTATGTATATGTTTACATATATAAATACTTAAAAAGATAGTTATTAATTAATGATTGTTTATTTATTTGCTTTAAAAAGAAAATATTGTGTAAATTTTCTTTACTAAAAATACATGCTTATTGAAATACATATGGCATTTTATTTTGGTCGTTTATGACGCTTCGACATCCCTGTTATCTAATTTCTTACCTGAAACCAGTTTTTCTCTATAAACTATCATCCCTACTGTAAAATTATGTTCTGTTTCTAGAAATTAACAAATTTTGTGTATTATATATTAAATTATAACTTTTTTTGTAATTTTTAATCTAATTCAGTAAAAAATGCTATTCATATAATAAAATTGTTTCTATTTAAGTCAAAAAGAAAAAAAAGCATATGGTATTCGCAATCAGGGCAGCATCAGGCAGCCTGATCCGGGCCGGACGCATTTGCCTGATCCGGCCCGGACATAGCCTAGCGTTACAAGACCTATCCGGGCCCAATCCGATTTCCATATCCGGTCCTGATCGACTTTAGGGCAAATCGGATCCGTGTCGGATTGGCATTGCTACTCGGGTAGGTTTTAAGTCAAGCAAGCTTTGAATTAAGCTTATCTGCTTGAAATTTTGACGGTAATGTAATGTGTAATAAATTATGTAGCATGTGATTATAAGAAATTAGATAAATTAATAAAAATAAAAATTATTTGATTTAACAATAAAAAGCTTGACAAAGCAAAAAATTAAACTTAAAATATGTTTCGATAATGTTGTTCTGATTTGATATATCGTGTACTCCCAGTTCAAAGGACTCATTTCACATTGGGTCATAGTTCTTCTATATTTTGAGTCATAGGTTAAAGCTATTAAAACTAATACAAATAACTTCAATCACGATTTTTTTTTTTACTAAACAACTTTCGTATTTATCTACAAGATATCAATTATTTAAATTGGAATTCTTCTAATAATAGGAACTAATTATCTTAAATTACTTTATCCATTGTTTTAGTATCAATAAAATTAATAATTTCCTGCCTCTTACTAATATTAACAATATGATATTTTAATGAGAATTAAGTTTCAACAGAAATCCATTTTATTTATCTAACAATTTAAGTCAGTCACCTTTATCCCACACAATTTTCTATAATTTGTTATTTTCATAAGATCTACCATGTCATGTCTCATATTTTTCAGTAAATCTTTGGTATCTTCTTTAACATGAAGAAACTCATGTGACTAACTTTAAATAAAAGAAGTTGTAAAGTTCGATTAGTTAAGGTGAGTTTCGCGGAAATTTAAGATACTTTACAGTTGGCATGCGTGAATGTTAGAGCTTAACAATCTTTTGTCGGCTTAGACAAGAAAACATAGTTCTCTTTTTGAGACGTTTAAAATTACCATTGAGACTGACTGTTGCAACTCACTTATGTATAAATATATAAATATATATATATATATATATATAAGTAAAAACTAAAAGATACATTCTGGAAAAATTTAAACAGTTCCAGACTCAATGAGTTAAGCATTTTGTGAATTATTGACTGTAAATTACATTTAATTTTCTTTTGCGCACCGTTTTGTTAAATCGTCTTACCTGGTACCGGTGTCTTCTTTAATCGTTATACCGTCGCTTTCTGTGGGTGAATTTTGTTTACTTTTTTATTTTAATATTTTTTTATATGTATATATATATATATATATATATAGTAAATAAATGTTTTGTTTGTTAAGATAAGAAGTTGAGTATACCAACTTTAAAATCATTTCAGTTACGTTGTTTGTACATCCTCGTATGTTTTATAAAGTGAAATATTTTTTCCGGAATTACAGCAACCATTCCTAATAACTTATTATCAATGTCGTATATTCATACGTGCAAACTCTCTTCAAGCTAAAGTTGAAATTGTTATGGAGTTTAGCAACACATAAATGTGACACGTTATGACTTTGTTTTTTGCATATTTACTATGTAAAATGTAACCAAATGTGGTCGATTGTTCATTTTTTAAATGAATTATTACAACCTTTTGACACCGACATACATTTCATTCAAGATTATCCTTTTACTTTGAAATATGTCCATAGACAGGTTAAAAGTTTATTTTAAATTACCCTTTAGGTAATCAGTAAACCTAAAATATTTTACTATTTAAAAAGTATTAAAATGAGATTTAATTTTTATGAAGAAGATATTTTTATTTTTGTAAATACTTGAAAATAAAAGATAGATTTGATTTGAATGTGGTAAATAATAGTGAATTAAACTCGATTGCTTTTTAGAAATATTTGAGACACAGTTTCTTACATTTTTTTACAAATATTAACAACTTAGTGTGTGTTTCTAGAATCGGTAATGTCGTTAAATTTCAACACTTAACCAGTAGGGTACTTAGCCTGAAAGTATAAGAAGATGGCCGGGCACTAAGGGGAAAGAAAGGAAAAAGAAAAGTTACAGAGATGAGTAATATTACACGACTGGCCACTTATATACATATTTTTCCCAATTTTATTGTATATCTTTATTATTTCCAGTCTAAAATATCAAAAAAGCAATAACTTAATTCTAATTCAAGTAGGCTCATACTTCAGTGGGTCATGAGAAACTGTGATAAGAATTACTTTTTTTATACGCAATGAAACGAATAAATGGAGTCGTCCTTTATGATCTATTAGCTAAGAAAAATGTATGTATATCAGAGCTTTTTGTTTGATTTTTAAGATCAACAATCCATTTTACTTCTTTCAAGTTTTTTGAGAGATTAAAAGCTATAAAAATCTGTTTTAAAAGTTCCTTAAAAAATACTGGATATTCAAAATTTCCGTAATTTTATAGAAGAGGCATCACATGCCACTTTTTTGAATTTTCTTTAATAGTTTCAATGTCAACTTGAATCGGAGGAACAAAAAAAAAGTCACATGCAGCTTGGCTAATCTTATTCTTTGAATGTTGGGCTAACAGATTCTTATCCATATTGGCAGCCGATTGATCCTTCTTTCTGAGCAAGTAGAAATAGCTATAAAAACAATTGTAACGGTTTTATAGTGCCCAAAATTTGGCTGGAAAAGTTTTACACTGCTATTAATTTTAATTTTAACGATTTCTGGAGTGTAGGGTGTGGAAATCGGTTTCTGATATTGGTAAATTTTCTCGTATACCGTCATCTATAAAAGAATTAAATTTATTCATACGTCACTTAATTAAGCTCACAGTTTTAGTGCCTTAGAGTCCAGAGTTGTGAATAAACATGATAATGTATATTTTCACCTTAAATCTTTTTTTTTTCACTTCTTCTTTAAAATTTCGACAAATAGAAAAAACTTTTTATTTTTCTTGGCCCAAAGAACCCTAGAATATTTTTTTTGTTACTTTGAAAGATGTTAAATTGGTTAAATGGAATTCATCTTTAGATATCAGTTTTAATAACAGGATTCACGACAGAATGTACTTCCTATTATCACAACATTGTTTCTTTTAACGAATTTCGTTCGTTTTGTATACATAACTATTCGTGACATTGTCGATAACGCCTTATAGCACAGGATTACAAACCCTTTGATCACATTTAGTTAAAATGACTGGAATTTTAATGTTAGGCTCCAACCAGGCTTATCTAAGTATGTTATTAGAGGCGAGTTTCGTAAGCCTGGATAGGCTCCCCAAAGGCTTGTAGCTTTAAAATCGCATTCAAACCCTATTAGGTATGTCAACTTTGGCGGTATTCAAGCCAAAAAAAGGCTAACCTTAGTGTATTATTTTTCGGCACTATATATTATAATATTTTAGTTATAATTAGTTATTAATTAGACGATGTATTTATCTAAGTTAGCTTAAACCCAGTACCTTAACTCGCGTACCCTTTTTAAGTAGTTTGACATTTTTGCCATATAATAATTAAAATTTTTTTTAAATATTTACTGTTATATTTAATTTTTTTCTCACGAAAATTAAATTATTAGGTATTACTCATTAAGGTTTGCCTATAATTTCCTCAATGAGATTCATATAGTAGATTTTTTGAAGTCATTCCATATTGAAGCAGGCTTTTTAATTCAGCCCTTGTCTACTTATATTTTCAGCAAACCCTAGAAGGCATGCTGTAATATGTATAAATTGTGTCTAATTTAGAAATCATTAGATATAGCTCATTATCTACGCTTACCTATTTAGACCCTACTCATAAGTATGCCGAACAGAAAGCTTCAGTCCGAAGTGTGCATTTTATATGAAACGAAAGGCATTTATGGATTGATGTTTATCAGAAAGATGGTATATTAATAATCTCACCATAAATTGGACATAGTTTTATTATTCATCCAAAAACAGATCTATTAAATTAATTCTTTTAACTTAATTCAATCAAACTACTGGCAAATTTCTATTGCAAACATTATTAATTTGATTGAAGATACAAAGTAATAGTAACGTGCGTCAATTTCAAAATTACAACAACGAATTTAAGCAATGGAAAAATTATTTATTCAGTAGCTTCATTTTATTTCTCATTTATTCGATGTATTTTATATTTACTAATTCAGGGAAAGAATATGTAACTTGTGCAACCCGTAAATCTTTTTTTCTCTTCAAATGTCACATCAAAGTTCGGAAGTCCATAAGCAGATTGTCATAATCACAATTTCCTATTGCTTCCATTTTTCTTCTTTTCCTGTGGCACTTTATTAACAAGGATGTTTCTCAATCTTCCTGAAGGCATCCCTATTAAATTGAAAAAGTGGTTGATATCCGTTTGATAGATTTATCAAATGGTTGACGAACTCTGATAATATGAAAATGTTAAAAGACTTTGGGTCAAGCTTAGTCAGATATTATTCATTCTGTGTTTCAATTATGTCTATGTTTATACTAAGCCAATAGAGTCAAGCTACAACTCTTATTCTCACTGTTGATCTGGAACATTTGAGCTTTGGCTTGAGTAGACTAAATTTAGTTTCACTGTAAGGTTTTTGTGATTTCACGTTAATTAATCGAAATGCCTCCTCATCTCTTTGATTATTTTATGAACAAGATCTTATAGTGTCGCAAAGAATTGAAAATTTTTAAAGCACCTACACACTATTTTTACTATAAGGATCAACTAAAAAAATGTAAATCTGGCCCCTCTTATGATTTTATTTCATAAATTGAACTGTTCGAGCTTCTATTGAGATTGTCTTTATTTTAAAAAGTGTTAGACCAGTATTAAGAGCTGATTATCACCAAAACCTCATCCTTGTTCCCCATCCTTTATGCCAGTGCCTATTTTAGAGCCATCAGTGAAGCAGATCATGGTTTTATAGTACTATTAAAAGTATTTGATTACCCTATTGGGTGTTTTTAGAAAGGTTTATCAATTTTGCAGTCCACGAAAATACAATAGGTACTTAAGAGGCCTAAATATGTCCAAAATAATAACTAATTGTAAGTCTTGTGTTTTTAATGTACGACTAACCCAGTTTATATTTTAAATTGAATTTTAAAGGAATTTTAACTGATTACCTTTAGTTCATTATTTTAATGGGGATAAGATTTTAATAGATTTTAAGCGCAATTAATGAAAAGAAAATAAAAGTATTAAAATTAAACGTTTAAATTCTTCCAGACAAATTTAGAAGATATACGTAATGGCAAAACTAAACTCTTACCTTACTAACATTCTATTAGTTTTTCAATCTATCATCAAAATCTCATAATTATCTCAAGAAGGTTGAAAAAGAAGCACACATAGAAATAAAAGAAAATGCTATAGATTTTATTTTCTTTTAATAAAACATTCAAGCTTCTCACCTGCATCAGGTAGTCCCAAACTAAATGATTCAATTCTAAGAAATGTAATCTTTAAAAGAATAAAAAAAAAAACTCAAATTTGACATGAGCTACCATAATAGCCGCGATACAAAAGAATTTGCTAGTGATTGATGTAGGATTGCTTTTTGAGAAATTAGCTATTTCAGAGCGTCTATAATTTTAATCAAATAAATCACCACAGAAAGAGAGACCTAACACACAGCTTCCACTGTTTTTTAAACAACTAAAAGAAAAAAAAAATAGTCTCAATATAAAACCATAATAATGATTTATCTTAAAATGATCTACAATTTTCCAGTTCCCCATATATTTTTATGTATATACATACAAATCTAGATCGTTTCTATTCCAATTATCTTGTTTTCGATATCAGACAGTAGGATTAAGATCATTGTAGAGCTTTTAAATCAAGAAGCATGATGATTACTCTTAACGGAAGGAAAATAGCAGCTATCAATCAATTCGATGGTCTAAGATTTAGTCCGGAGGCCCAGTAAAGATTACCAGAATGATCACTGATCTCGGTCAAGCAATTTCACCCATCTTTTTGGGTATATAATTACATTAAAATGCTCCTAAATTTCAACGATTTTGGTCGCATACCATAAATGTGCTGGAACTATTGTCCATGGGAATCGCGTGATTTAAAACATTTAGCCGATGAGTTTGATGGAAATGTAACTCGTTAAATAAAAATAAAAAATATAATCGAAAAATTTAGCTTAGTTTTTTCTTTTTCTTTTTATAATGAAAATTTTGGTTACCAAAAAGTAAGAAGAGTAAAACTTTTGTTTTGTTGTTCCTAATTTGTTACTTTCTGTTTTAAAATTTGAACAAGAGAATCGATTACTTTGTTTATTTTACTTCAGTTATGGTAATTATTGATGGAAATTACTTTATTTGTAGATGAAGGTTTTAAAATTTTTTTCAACTATAAAAAACAAACAAAAAGAAAGTAAGAAATTGTAATTTATTTGTCTATTAGAAATTTCGATTTCTAACATAGAACTCAATGAAAGAACATGAATTAAAATTGAATAAATCAATTCAAATTTAAATAAATTTTTCTTTGTTTGGTTTTCTTTTTCAAGTCGCATGGAATCAACTTGGTTGGTACTTATGTATATACTGTATTTTATTTGGGTTTTTTTCTTTTCAAAGCTTAGACAGTATCACAGGTGGTCGTAGCCTTTCGAAATCAAACTGCTCTGTGGGGAAAATTTAGAATGATGTTCACTGAATTAACAATGAAATTATTGCATGTTCTTTGTTAGAATTCGATTGCATATTTTGGAGTTTATAAGTGATTGAGATGATAATTTAAAAATGTGGCCAATATCAACCAAGATGACCATTAAAAGTTTTTGGTGTGGTTGTATTTTCTGCTGGATGTTATCAAAAATCTCATTGATTTTCAATAAAATTATGTAGAAAATTACAACTAAAGAGCCATAACTGAATTTGGATGCTGCTATTTTCTACTATTTTAACTGGTAAGGTCGTTTGTTACTTAAAAAAATGAAAATAGAGAAGTTTGTGTTGATTTTACAAAAATAAACAAAAATGCTTAAACCGACAAACAATCTATGTAGTGTACGGGTGAACCATAATAACTGTCCTTTTTATATTTGCCAGAAAAATACAGAAATTTCAATCAAATCGAAAATTAATTTTATTCAGTATTAATATGAGTTATAAAGATTTAGATCAATTAGGAACATTTTGAAAACATTCGATGGTTTTTTTATTTCCTGCAATATCAGCAATTGACACTGCATATACGCGATAGTTTTGCGAATTGAGACTTGGTTGCAAAAGAAACAACTTTTCGTCTGAAAAAACAATATTCGATTCTGCGTGCTGGCGCAGCAACTCTTTACATCTTTGTTTTCTGTCTTGCTTATTTTTGATTGTGAGACCATGTCTGCGGCATTTTTTGTAAGGTTTCATGTTCAGGTCATCTGCCAAAATTCGTCGCATTGAAGTTTGACTGATTTTGTGCTCACGAGCTAGCTTTCTGCCACTTCTCTTAGGATCTCGGCGAATTTTTTTTCTTACACATATAATGAGATTTTTGCTACGAACAGATCTTTTTCATCCAGTTTTTTTCAATATATCAACAGTGCCACGTTTGTTGTATCGTTTTATTGTGCGCTGAATAAATTTCAAGTTGATATTTTCCATTTGTAGCTGTCGAAAAATATCAATTTGTCTCAAGCCGCCTTTGTACAAATTCAACACCAGTTGACGTTTGACATTGACATTGTTATTGCAAGACAAATACACACTACGCACAAATGCGCATTATCTTAAGAGCTAAAGTAAACACCAACAAACATAACGGTAAACGATAGAATGAATCATAAGAATTTGTGTATTAGATCAAATGAGTTTAAAAAAAAGGACAGCTATTATGGTTCACCCATCATGAAAAAACCCAAATTTCTCTTTAAAGATAAACCAAAAAAAAAAAAACAAATTTTATCAAATTTAATGTATCATTCAATGATTTCTTATTAAACTTTTAACATATGTTTTTTGGAATAGTTTGTTAGTTTTCATGTTTTTATTACAAAATTGATCGGGCTATTGTTGAGATATACCACAATTAACCTGAAACATTTAATCAAGAAAGCCTGCAATTCGATTGCATCAACAAAATACTTTTAGATAGTAAAAAAAAAGCAAAATAATCAGAAGAATATTGTCGATTTAAAACAAATGTCTGCCATTTTTGAAGATTTTGACATTTTGACAGTCATGCATAGTTTACTAAATTTCCGTATGAAAGAATTGCTATATGACTCTACATTGAACTTAGGTTGCCACATTGTGTGATGATGCTATGCTCATCATCTAGTGGAGTTGTGCGCAAACTATTTTCACTGCCGACCTCCCTTTTCGTGTAAAATTTTATTGCGACCCCTGTGTGAAAAGATTTTTTTTAAATCTTCAATGCGGTTAAACTAAAATTCATTTTGCTCTTTTGGGTTATAATAATGATTAATTAGGGTTTAAATGAAATATTTTAATCTTAATAATATAATAATTTTATTAATGCGAAGTATGCGATTGTAAATTGCTCATGATTTCTTTTATATTCGGATGTATATTGGAAATCGCAAGCCATAGGTCGTTCTCCGGATCCAATCGAGAGCGATATTTTGTTTTGATTGCTTGAACTAATTTTGAAAAGACTGTTTCACAATTGATGCAAATTGAATTAAAATATTTATTGATATTTTTTTCAAATCGGTATATTCGCTTCCAATGGATAGCCAGAATTTTTGACATAATTGGGACTTATATTGAATCCGTAGCGCTTCGTCACTTGAAATATTCATTAACTGTTGTTTTTCATTCAGAGAACTATTGGAATTCAAAATATCGAATGAGAATGGATTGGAAATCCAACCCAATGTATTAGCTGGAAATTTTTTAAACTTTTTTAAATGAAATGTCATATGAAGATATCAACCATGTAACTTAGTTTTCCGAGCCAAAGTTCATTACAGAATGAATTTGACTATGTTTTTTCTCTACCAAAAAGATGTATACTTCGTTTCTCAAATCAAAAACGCATCGCAGTATTTTGCCTCTTGAGAGCTACATATCTAACTTCGGTGTGTCGTAACAATGTTTCATACGCAGAACCCATCTCATTACAGAGTTTTGAAAAAAAACGGCTATTTGGGGCGTTGCTTTTAATGTAATTAATTACAATTACAACATCCTCTAATATATTATGTAATTCTTCATCAATATTTTTTGAAACAAGAGCTTCACTGCATCTGTTCGCTTCCTGATTGCTATTAGATACTGATATACCAAATTTCTTTCGTAAAAATTCAAGGTCTATTTTTAAAATTACTTGTATTTTCATATTACCTGATTTTCGTTGAAGAAAAGTCTTATATTTGTTAAATGACAAGTAAATTTGTGAGTCTTTGGCGATCCTCAAAATTATTATTGCGACCCCTTAACTTGAAATATTTCGAATTTCAATACCACTGCATTGTTTTCAAAGTACTCTAGAGTACGTCTACATTTCAAAGCCTCATACCTTTGTGTCCCATAAATTCTAATACTCTACAAGGATTAGAGATAGTTTCTCTATCGAGCAAAAATACTTATTTTTTAATTGTTTTTATTTTATACACAAATAATAAATATCAATTTATTTTTATAGCTAATTTATGTAATTCATCCAAATGTGTTACCACGAAATGAATTTATGTAGAATCATTAACTTTATTTAAGATTAATACATGTGAGCGTGAGTGAATATTTTAAAATTATCTTATTAAAATTTTACAATAAAAGTGTGAATAGGCGTGGCTTTATGTAACAACATCTGAGAAATTCATAGTTCTAAGAAATTTTAAATTATTAACAATAATTTTACTGTGAGTTGACATATAATGTCAACCGTCGTGTTTTAATTGTTAAAAATATAAATTCATCGTAAAGTGAAGTTAATTTGAAAAAAAAAACGAGCCTCAAATAATGAATAATTTTATTTTTAAATTCGTTAAAATGATAGTTTCACATATCAAATTAAAATTTATGATTGGTTTTTATTATTTTGAATATTTTTACTTAAATCATTTTTTACAAATAGCTACTTTTATGTGTACATACTTCACAACTGCTAAGGGTAATTTAAGTTTAATTATTACTGTTAAGGCATAATTGACATTTTTTTCTCACTTGGAAAATCATTGACTGTGTTTATCACCAGCCAATTCCTTTACTTGATATATTTTCACTCCTGATTTCTTTATGTATAATATTTATGAATTTTTCTAGCCAAATCTAAAATATTTAGAACAAACTAGAAATGACAATTTTACTTTGTATTTCTAAGTTATTTTATCTATTATGTCAATGCCGTTACTGGATATAATTATAATATGCTATTGATATTAGCCGCTTTTTCAAATTATCTTCAATATTCATGGAATTGTGCTTGAAACTAAGAATCTCTTAATGTTAGAGTGAATCAGTTGCGTAGATAAGGGAGGTTCTGGTTTTCTTATAGGAGGAAATGAACCGTAAACTATTAGAAAGATTAAAATTAAAATCAACGTAACAATCTCTTGTGTTTTTCTATTAAAAAATTCAAATAAACTACAAAATGAAATGCGTTTTAGTTTTCAAAATGATCTTTTTCAAGTTTTTATATTTTGAAAGTCAGAATTTCTGTGCGTATCACCATGAGGAACTCGAAGAATCTCACAATCATCCATCTGCTCACAGAGTCATTGTGAATTTTGGTTCAAAGTCCTTGCCTGGACATGGTATAACAATTTAGTAACAGCAGTTGAAGAACGATCAATTGAGAATGAAAATGAATTTTCAGTTTTGTTATCAAAATCTTGGAAAATAACGTTTAAAACTTTGCAAAATGGAAACAAAGCTATTGAATAAATGAAAATTTGCTGCCAGATATAATAAAATTAACTCGAATGATCAAAATGACGTGTTTCGTAAACCTATTGCTATGGCTCATTAATACACTACAACTGAAATATTTTCAGAACGTTACTACTTATTAATTGTTGTTTAAGGAATTTTCATTAATTTAATCAAATACCAGTATATGCATACCAGAATATCATAAAAGTAAAACCTAGAAACCAAAAAAAAAAACGCAAGGAAGGAAATTGAAGACATTGCTAATTGGCTACAAATCATTTTATTTACTTAAAATTATTTTCAACGCCTGAGATTTTTTTTTTTGTTTGGTTTTAAACCATCAACCGCAGCTCGAACCCGGTAACAAAAAAATATATATTCAAGATGATTATCAGCCCACAAGCAATCATGCGTAAAACAGGTAGTAGCATGGAATAAGCATATACTTATAAATGTAAACAAAGTGTGTAGAAAGACGTAAGCCAAAAAGTACTAAAGGAGACTTCAAGGAGCCAAACTACCAACAACAATGATGAAGCGCTGTTAAGAATAAAATCGCTTCCTCCTCAACCTCATATATAGAACACACCATCGGTTTGAATACAACATAATCGGGTATACATTTTACTGGTATTCCCAATGCATCTGCATTACAACCTCAAGGCTTGAAGATATGTAAATTAGACCTTAAGTTATTTTTATTTTTATTTTTGCTGTTGTTATATTTGGTTTGTTTAAAGGAAAACCTCCTTGCCCAGAAGCGGATATATATTTTTTTGCTATTATTCTTCGCAAAATTCTACAGATGGTATTCAAAAACGTGCCTTTTTGAAGTAACAGAAGCTTCTCCTGTTTTCTTCTTCTTTTTCTTTTTTTTTGTATGTAATTTTACTTTTTCTTATTCCCTATATGGCTGTTGTGCACCTTGAATTACGAACACTTAAGTATAAAAACAAGAAAATTATTAGCTTCTGAATCTTCTCTACACTTAAAAGGGCGAGTTTGCCACTTAATTGGTCAGCATCGCAAAATTCCCTTAGGGAACTCAATTATTAAATAAAGAAGTAATTTGTGGTCAATTTGTAATGGTATGGCATGCCCTGAAATTTGATTTCATTTTTAGACTATTTTGTTTGATATTAATGCACCGTAAGTACTTAAAAAAATTTTTGTAAATGTTTCAATTTTTCGAATGGGATAAGTGGAATCCTCTGATTCATTAAATTTTTTATTACAAGTGTTCTTCGGGTTGATTATTATTTTAGAATTAAAAAAACTAAAATTTATTCCTAATTTATATATTTAAAAAATGGTTCGTATCTTGGTTTTTCTTTTGGATGGGTAGAAGGCTTAAAAGAACAAAAGAAATTCGATAATGACGGATTCGGCCACGAGTTTGAAGAACACCAGTTCTACAAAAGACCTATGACTGGTGGTTTTGAATAGAAAACGATTCTCAAAAAATGTTAAAACAAAAAAAACTCTAGTTGTAGTTTCACTATGCAAAAGTTTTTTCTTCGGGCTCCGAGTGTCTGTTTGAAATTTAGGAATTAAAAAAATTAAAGAATTATTCCTAGTATTTTCTTGCAGACAGGTCACAGAGGTGAAGAATGTACAAAAAAACGAATTGCTTTACTATTCAAAGCGGGATATTATGTGTTTGATAGAGTGAGAAGTGGTGGCTAAAATCCATGAGGAAACTAAGCTGTCACCAATATTATAAATTTATTCATTCGCCTCACTAATAATTATTTAAATACAGAGGAGTCCTATTTTTTCAATGTGTACGTAAGTGCAGCAAAGGAATAAGAGCACACATATATACAGGGTGTTCCGAGACTGGCTGGTCAAACGTTAAGAGTGGAAAGTAGATGAAATTTCATCGACAAAAAACACAAAAAGTGGGGGTCTAACTTTTTTTGTTTTCGAGTTACAGCCTTTTGAATTTTTCAGGCTTCGTTTTTACCCCCACGCACTCGATCACTTATAACTTTTCAATCTATGCGATAATGAGTAAAAAAAAAATACTTTTTCATAGCTTACAAAATTGTTTTATTATTAAAAAAACAAAAATTTAAAAATAATAACAAATGGTGGAGAAAAAAATTTTTAAGTAGAACCGTTCGTAAAAATCTCCGTCATTTTTTGAGGTTTTTTGCGTTTTTCTTAAAAAAATACCCTAATAATTTTTGTTTTTTATTTTATTTTCTTAAACTACAAATATTTTCCAATAAAAAGTTTGTACATTGTTATGGCTTAACTTTTTTCCAAAGTGCAATAAAAATCTTACAAAGTGAGCCTTTCCCGATAACTTAATAAGAATTTTCTTTATTTTTTCCCTAGAAAAAAGTCCAAAGGGGTTAGATCTGGAGATTTCTGAAGCCAAACTACAGGTCCACATCCACCTATCCATTGATGAAAGTGTTTGTCCAGATACTGAAGAAATGAGGCGAAAATGAACCAGAAAACCGTGTAACCGGAGACTTGTAGGAATCGTCAGCTCTTCTAATAAATCTACAAAATTATTTCGAAGAAATTTTACAAAATCTAATGAAATCATAACCTGAGGTAGTTCAAAAAAGCAATCAGGACGGATGAGGCTTCTTTTACATAAATGGGCTAGAGAGAACCCACATGCTATTCGGCCTTCAAGATTTCAGCACCAATTATCCATCAATGGACGGGCAGCTATGATAGATGATCAGCTGATTGCTTTTTTGAACTACCTCAGGTTATGATTTCATTAGATTTTGTAAAATTTCTTCGAAATAATTTTGTAGACTTATTAGAAGAGCTGACGATTCCTACAAGTCTCCGGTTACACGGTTTTCTGGTTCATTTTCGCCTCATTTCTTCAGTATCTGGACAAACACTTTCATCAATGGATAGGCGGAGGTGGACCTGTAGTTTGGCCTCAGAAATCTCCAGATCTAACCCCTTTGGACTTTTTTCTAGGGAAAAAATAAAGAAAATTCTTATTAAGTTATCGGGAAAGGCTCACTTTGTAAGATTTTTATTGCACTTTGGAAAAAAGTTAAGCCATAACAATGTACAAACTTTTTATTGGAAAACATTTGTAGTTTAAGAAAATAAAATAAAAAACAAAAATTATTAGGGTATTTTTTTAAGAAAAACGCAAAAAACCTCAAAAAATGACGGAGATTTTTACGAACGGTTCTACTTAAAAATTTTTTTCTCCACCATTTGTTATTATTTTTAAATTTTTGTTTTTTTAATAATAAAACAATTTTGTAAGCTATGAAAAAGTATTTTTTTTTTACTCATTATCGCATAGATTGAAAAGTTATAAGTGATCGAGTGCGTGGGGGTAAAAACGAAGCCTGAAAAATTCAAAAGGCTGTAACTCGAAAACAAAAAAAGTTAGACCTCCACTTTTTGTGTTTTTTGTCGATGAAATTTCATCTACTTTCCACTCTTAACGTTTGACCAGCCAGTCTCGGAACACCCTGTATATACGAGTATATATAAGTCACCTTCACTATCCCTCGCGACCATCACAAAAACACTAACAAAAGTGTAAAAGATTTAAAAATTTTGTTCAGCACTCAAAATTTATTTTTAGAAACTTTTCGTAATCGTTTTGACTTAAAAACAAAACTATATTGACTTTTATCAATTTGTTTTTGTATATCACAATATTAACATCTTTTCCCAGCGCATATTAGTATCCTAGGATTGTGTAGTCAAGCTTGAATTGAATTGCATGATTAAAAACTAAAAAACTATTGACTAAATTAAAGTTTTTCTTTTATTAATGAATAAATAAATAAAATTTTTCATTTCTTGCAACTGATTTAAACATATTCTATCTAACATTTTAACGAAAATTTGTGCCTTAAGGCAAATTTATGTTATTCAATTTTAGTTTATTTTATTAAGGTCAAGGGTTAGGAGCATGTCGTGTACATATTACTTGAGTTTAAATAAGGTACCCAACACCATCAGAATATTTAAAAAGAATTACCGTCATTTATAGGATAAGGTGATCTGCACCAACAATTGCAATGTTCTACAAAAAATGCCTGTGAGGCCTGTGATGATTCTGTGCCATTACCAACCTTTAAAATAAATTACAGGTCTGTGTGCGGGTGTAGGTCGGACTTATAGTCTTTCTTATCTTTATTTAAAATTCGCTTACACAAAAGTATTTTAAGATTGTAATGCAAAACGTCTACGATTGTTGTATGGTAGTTTCTTGCCATACTTTCTTAATTTTATTTCTTGCAAGTTGTGCTTTTCTCTTTGTTTTTGTTTTTAACTTTGGTTTAGCTTAGCTTGGCGGCGACTGATTCCGTGGGAATTGACGTGTGCCCGCAAGCGTGTGCCGGGCAATTTGACTGCAAAACATGAAACAAAAAGTATATAAATGCAATAATTCAAAAACTATGGACATGGTTCTTCCTCTGTTCTTCGATATCTTGCCGGGCTTTAATCGTATACTGACGAATTTCGTGCCGCCGTTCCTTCCTACTATGTGCAGCCGACTGTGCAATATCAGAATTTTGCCGTCGATCTAAAAGATATCCTCGGGCGACCAAATGCCATTTAAAGGAATTTTTCTTTTATTATCTTTTACTTAACCAGAAAAAATAACTGCTTTAAAAAACCAGATGGTTTGAGTAAAGAATTTGAAATTGACTTGAAGATTGGGTGAGATGTTTTATACCGTGAGATAACAATCTCACAAGTAAAGTTATATTTAAGGGATATAGCTACATTTTTTAGGAAGGAATATTATTATATCAATTTTCTTAATTAAAATAATTTTTCAATACGAAAAAAAAAGAAAATACGAAAAATGATTTTGATTATATCAGACTTGAGCGAGTTTTTGTTAACATCTCAATTCTTTCAATAAATTTTTATTTGGTAGTTAAATCAAAGTAATAAAAAATAATACTAAAAAAAAGTTCAAAAATAAAATTAAAAATTTTAAATTTGTTCTATTTTCTAGATATTTTGAGTATTACGAATGTAAATAACCGGAGCTTAAATCTTAATTAATGGAATGAAGTGGTAGTTCAAAAAGAAACTTACAAAATGAAAGTAGAATTATAATTTTATGATTTATTTCATTATAATAAGCAGTAGTCCTTGCTTTAAAGTAAAGTTAAACACTGTCCAAAAGTGTTTTGCTACAAAACTTGAAACACTCCTTTAAAAAATTTTCTTACAAATTTTTCGTTCTTGGTTCGTTCTTGTATTTTATTTGAAAAACTTTTCCAATTTATGAGTCCTTCATCAGCCAAAATCTTTAGCTATTTGTCGAAAAACAAATAAAATAAAATGAAACTCGTTAAGTTTAATATGGATTTCTTAAAAGATATTTGTAAAAAAAAATAATATTTGATGTATGTGTGATATTTATCCAATTTCAAACTTTTTAAATTCTTAATCAAATAATATATTCAGCAGCCATCAAAGTGCAAATATTAACACTAAACATACCATAACCGGTCATTTGACCGGTAATGAACTTTTGTATGGAAATACGCATAATACATTATCCTTTTTTGCACATTTGAATTCATGACTTTTTCTATTATTTATATACAATTAATATTTTATAATTAAATAGTCCTTCTTCAGTACAACTTTCTGAATATGTTGTACTCAAACTCAAACTCATTTACGGGCTGTGGTAGAAATGTAACCACAGATAACTTCTTCACGAGCAAATCCCTAGCGACATAACTGATGGCAAAGAAAACTACGTTAGTTGGAGCTATCCGTTCAAATAAAAGGGAGTTACCAATTATTACAGAGAAAAAGAAAGATGATATGGAGTGCTTTTCATCGAGAGTTTTTACAACGGATAATTGTAGTCTTACAATGTATAAAAGTAAACCAAAAAAAGGTACTTTTACTCAGTTCTAAACATAAATTTGTAACCGTTGAGAACAATGATAAACGTTTACCAGAGATTCTATTATACTACAACTGAACTTAATTTGGCATAGACATGGCCTATCAAATGGCAAGGAAATATACCACAAAATCTAAGTCTTGTAGATGGCCTCTGCAAGTATTTTTCAATATCCTTGATTTAGCTGGCATAAATAGCTAGATTTTATACAAGAAAACAACAGGAGAAAATATCTCGAGAAAAGACTTTTTACTACAGTTAGCTGTAGAGCTTGCCGCCGACTTTCAAGAAGACCGTGAGCAGCCAAAACCAAGAAAAAATACGAAAGTCACATTGCCTAAATCTACCATAGATTCTCATCAACGTAGAATGTGTCAAATAGGGCAGCGTTTCTCAACCTTTTCTGGCCCGCGGAGCGATGAAATTTATAAAAATCGCTTCGGGGACCAGTGGTTTTTTTTAGGAATAAAAATTTCGCAGGTATTCAAGAACTACTACATAAGGTAACTGTAAAACCTTTATTTTTATTATCATACATTAATATTTAAATATAATGATAACTAAGAATTGCTTTACTTGTGAAAGTAAACGTGGTCTTAATTCAAAGTGTGTTGCCAAAAATCTAAAAGGGAAGATAAATATAAATTGTAGTTTATGTTTGAACTTTATGTTATAAAGTGTTATAAGTTCTTTGTTGTGTTGTGTTTGTTTTGCTGAATTTTCACGGACCGGCAAAAAAATTATACTGACCGCCGCCGGTCCGCGGACCAGCGATTGAAAAACCGTGAAATAGGATATTGTAATGAGAATAAAACCACCAAAATTTGTTCTAAATGTAAAAAGTATGTTTGTGGAAAATGTATAATGGAGACACCCTCAATATGTAAAAAATGCGATGAGCAATGAATGTAAAATTCTTATAATAATAAAAATTGACAATATATATTGTAATAAAGTTAAATTATTTATTTCCGCTAACATATATATTTCATACATTCAACCATAAAACAAAACGACCGGTCTGGTATGGTAGAAATAGTTACATATTAAATGGTAGTATGTTAGGTGTTAAAAAAATTATAGGACTGATTGAATATTTATTTTTTCAAAAAGTCTTCTAGCTGTTCGACTACCAAAGATAAAAAAATAAGTATGTATTTAATCGGAACCTTAAATGGCATATCCTATATATTTATATAAAAAACATATTTGTTATAAATAAATATGTTAAGGGGATGGAAATATAATCAATTTTAGATATTCTGAAGACGATGGTGAATTCAAATCCTCGTGAAATAATTGAACAATTATCACTAAAGCTTATCTCTGCATGAGTCAGTTTTGGCTCTCAGGATCATTTTTAGAATATATAAAATAATTATGTAGGCAGAGAATTTGAGTTCCTCATGATCAATGGATTTGGCCTTTGCAAATAGTGTTTATAAAAAGCCTTTTAACATGTTTTAATTTTACTTATTGTCTGTTTGGTTAATTGTGCCTTTTAGAATTAATTTCCTGGCAATTAATATTTTTTTCAATAGATCTGAATTTTCACAAGGATCATTCTTGACCAAAATATTATAACCCAAAATGTACTTTTATTTCTTCAAAATAGTGCGTTAAAAAGTTATCACTTGGTTATTGATATCTTCAAGCGACATTTCAAGAGTAGCTATTTAGTTTCTTTGGCCATTTTGAAAAAATTATGATTCGTTCGATTAATATAGTTGGTTGAAGGGTTATACCCGAAGAGGAAATTTTAAAGTACTGCAGCTTTATGAGTGGACTGTTATTAATTTCAAAAAAGTATAGAATATGATAAAACGTTAGAGCTCTTGAGAAAGAAGGCATGGAAAATGTAATGCCACAAAAGGAATCCTTTTGATAAATTCAATATTTCAATAAATGAAAATTGGATGGAAATAAGAATATGTTAAAATTTTTTAAGTTCCACTATTGTCAATTTAGAGCTGACTTACAAAACTTTGTGTATATTGAATAGGATTTCATTGACAACTGTAAAAAATTATACATATTCAAATGAAATTTTGCACAGTTAAAATGTCTTTAATTTGTGTCGTTTAGAGGTATTAATGAAAAAATAATTTTTGTATATAACTTGAAAATAAAATTCCTAACTTCTGCAATTTTCGAATTGATTACTAAAAACTAGTCCTACACTTGTGGCTCAAGAGATGAATTCTTTGCAAATTTATTAAAACTTATTTTAAATAATTAAATTTAAAAATAAAATTTGTTTTACGATTTTTTTAAAATATGTTTTTCAAAATTCTTTCTAAAAATACGTTTTTCATTTCCGGATCGTGCCACACTTGCCTAGGAACACCCCATATACTCGTATATATATAGATTGAATAAATATTTCTTTCTATTGTTCTAATAAAATTATTTCGTTGCTCTAAAAATTCATGAACTCCAAAGAATATATATATATTAAAAACCTTCTACTTTGATTGGTTTTATTACCCAAAGATTATCCTTTATTTTTATACAAAATTAAAGTTTAAACACAGACAATAAGACAGGTTTTTGATTATTTATAAAAAAATCATGGGAACTAATTCTTGTTTATATATTCAAAATTATTAATAATAGTGTTTTGAATGGAACAGAAATCTTCTAACACCTTTTAATTTTTTTGTTAATAACAAAGAAAAAAAAAAATCAAACACAGTAAAAAAGATTGAATAATATAAAAGGAATCTGAAGTAGTCATTTTATATTTAAATAAAATGTTTAAATGCACAAAACTTCCAAATCATAATAAAGTTCATTAATCCATCAAATCATAAACAACACTAAGGTATCCCAAATGATTAATTATACTGCAGCAGTATGTAATCCATTTACCATCCAATAAAATCGTTTTGCATTACTAAATCTAACGAAATAAAATTCCTAATGCCTTTGGCTATATCATCAGTTTTCTGAGCGCTTAATGATACTTTTATGATTTAATTGCATTCATGGAATTATGATATCCCTTTCAAGTCCAGTTGGTAGTGACCAGCTACCAAATATCAGCTGGTCAATTAAATATCAACAATATATCAGAAAAAATTTCTGTTTTTTTTCTTTGGTATTTCACTCAAGCGTTATAATATAGTCAGTTAATCAACGTTAACATATTCTGGCCAATTTTAGTTAGTTAGCTAAAAAATTAAAGAAATTTACAATGAAGAAAAAATTATTTCATCATTGTTGGAATGATAAAAATTTATGAATTATAAAAAAAAAATACAATTGCAGGTTAAATGCATCTTTTAAAACATTCGCGCAAAAGTAATATACATAAACTGCTTGATTGCGCTTTAATTATGTGAACTCCGCCTTGGGGTCTTTCTAATGATACATAAAATATGGACGACGTAATGATTGTGGTAAAATTTGTCGAAAATGATCCTCAGTCCATTTATGATATATACAATTCTTTTGATGAGTATAATTTTATAGTAGTATAATCCATTGGAGTCTGTTGCAATTCTGAAATGAATAAAGGAGAGAATATAATGGATTAATAATCAGAAATGATTTGACTAGAAATGATGGTTGTTATTAGGTAAATTCTCGCCATGACTTTTAATTAAATTCTAATGGGCATGTTATTTAATTTATGTGGTTTAATTAATAACTATTCTAAAACAAGGAGAGTTTATAGTAAAAATCTGTTAGTTCCAAGTAAGGAGAATAAGAATCAGTTAATTTTCGATATATGAACTCAAAACAGAATCAGTTAATTTTCGATATATGAACTCAAAACAGACCACGAAGGTTTCTGAAAAAATTTTTAGAACTGGCACGAAGAGCTATTTTTAAGATACTTCCATTGAAGATCAACGGTTAACTTAAACTTAATGACAAGATAGTCTTATTCATTGGCTAAATTCTTGATAAAAACAAAATCGTTAGATTCATTTGCCTCCTCACAAATATTGTGTGCATTAAAAAATCCCAAGTGTGTATGTTTTTGATAATTGAAATGAAGATTAAGAATTCTACCCAAAAAAATTCCTTAAATGGCAAACAAATTTTTAAATTCATCGAAAATAACACTTTTTTCTTATGAAAAAAGAATAGAAAGTCATTTTAAATATGTCATAATTTACTTACGCTCAATTTCACAGTTCAAGTTTTAAGTCCAAATAGTTAGATTCCTTCCCAGTAGGTAAATTCTGTCTTAATGAAAATTGAGACAGAGAATAAGAATCAGAGATTTTTTATTTCTGTTAAAATGGAAAAAACTGCAGATTCGCGAGAATGAAATATCAACGCTTAAATATTACAAAAGTGAAAAGTTGAGCAAACAAATGAAATTCTATATAGTTTTGTATGTTAGTCAGTGGACCAGTAATTTATGTACTGATTAAGTGCATTCATAGAGTGGGAAATGCTGGGCTGTGAATATATTAAGTTATTCTTGCCAATCAATCCATGTCCTCTTTGTCTTTAATGCCTTCTTGGCCAGGGGCCCACATTAATGTTGTAGTATTGCATTCTGCCACGCATGGCAGATTTTAATTTTAGCTATAAACAGCCAGAACAATTGTACATGCAAGCAATCTGTTATTTATTTTTCAACATTTATTTTGTATTTTTTCTCTTTTTGTTTGCGTTTAGCTGCAAAACTTTAAACATTCGCTGTCACCGGTGTGCTAAATTTTTTATATATAACTTTCCTCCCTATTTAAATAATAAAATAACATTTGAATAGAAAAAAAACATGTTTTCAAATACCAACACGTTGTGACATTTTTTGCTTTAAAATTTTCTAAAAAAGCTTCCGTGTCTTATTACAATTTTATTTTTATCGACAAATTATAGTGCTTCCAAGATCCTAAGCTCATTTGGAATTTATATATTTGTTATAGTTCTCATTTTTGTAATCTAAAACCTTTGGATAATATATTACATTTCCGGATACATATTTTATATAACATCATGAGATTAAATAACAATTTTAACCAAAAGTAACCAAATGAGCTTCCATTTTTTAGCTACCGATGAATCATAATCAAAATTTTTTATCAATCTATTCCAATGCCATTTTATTCCAAAAAAAAAAGTTATTTGAAAGCTAAAAAACTGAAAAGAAAAAAACGCTCACAACATTACTTTTTCACCAAATGCTGATCATACCTTTCGATAAATTTTTTCAAGGTAAAAATCTTTTGCGATTGTGATCTAAGAAACTACCAAAGATATAAAAATTCAATCCATAATAGCATTGAATATCAATTTCTTGGACTCACTGAACAGAAACTTTGACCACCGATGAAAGCACTTTTGGGACACTTAACATCACCTTGGATGCCAATAAAAGTGGCCATAGGCTGTTGCTGTTGTTTTTGTTTCTTTTTTCATCTTAGGTATTTATACCAGAAATGTAATTTGATATCTTTCTTAACTTTCAATTCAGGCATAATGTCTCTGAATTGGATGGAACATTAGTTTACTCCTTTGGTCACTTAGTGCATCGAAGATGGTGGTCTGTCGGCTCATAAGATAAAATGGGCCAGGCCGCAATGAAAAAGACAAAATTAGGAAAAAATAAAACATCTTAATTAATTTGATTATCACGTCAGGCATTTGATTTGTTGACTTGTCCGACAGCCTGATAAGAATCTTTTTTCCTCGGTTACTATGCTCCACGTTTTATTCTATCACCTCATGTTGTTGTTTTTTTCTTACTCCAAAACTTTTTCCATTCCTTTATAAACAATCGAGTAGTAAAATATTTTTTGTATTTTATATTTTCAGAGTCATTTAATGGCCAAAACTATATTTTTTTACTTGTAGGTATTTGTGTTGCAATTGATTTTTTAGGCCGCACACATATAATTATTAAAAGCCATCAAAGACAAATTTTTTTTGTTTGTTAAATTGATACATCAGATAAATGTTGCAACACAAATTCCCAATTCTATAGTAATAAACAAACCTGACACCCTAAATTGAATGGTAGAAGGTTAAATGAAGATAATCATGACCCGTCTTTTCCACTAAAACGATGCCTATCTATGCAGGCTGGAGGTCTATGATGACTTGTATCTCATCAAAAGTTAATTTAGATACGAAAAAGGTGGTATGTAAGATGTTTTAGATTTTATAGTTGTCCAAGAATGGACTAATGCTACGTCCTGTTACCGTGTTGCTGAATACAATCAGGATTGTTTATAGCTAATTTAAAGAAATAGAGGAAACATTTAAAAGATAACGTTTTACACCTTTAGTGTCAACAAAATCAATTAAATGTTTTTTTAAAAAAACAAATAGACATCAATTGTACGACGGTGGTCCATTTAATATTTTATATAATACAGGAAATAATTATGTAGGATGTGACTTATAATCAGTGGCAATAAAATAAAATTGTGTAGGTATAAGATATAATTGGTTGGTTTTGTGGTTATGATTAAAAGGAATATGAAGAATTTTAATGTGAAACCTATTCCTTTTTTTTCAAATAATAGCGAAAAATTAGTAATTGAGCTATAATTTTTACTTAGCATAAGGATGAGAGTAATTCTTAAATGTAATCAGTGAAAAGAAATTTTAAACTATTTTGATAGTGCGTGGGCCCAATAAGAATTTTCACACATCTCATCCGAGAGTATTTGAAAAGAAACTTTCGCTTTAGCTTTGCAAAAATGTATAACAAAAGTTCAATTTAATTAAAAGTGATCAATTTCCTGCCTATTGTTGTTTCTTTGTTAAACTTTTAAATCTCTATTGCTTAATCATTCCTTGTAAAAATGGCAACGGTCCTTGAGTTATGTCAGTCCAATGAGCCATCAAATTGTTGAAAGAGGTAATTGATAACTCTGAATTTCCTTGTATTACACATGTTTAAAGATGGATATCTACTATTGTCACAATTCTAAATAAATGCGATCACGTCTCTGGCATTATGTTTAAAGCAATGTTTACAGCATTCCACTTAATATCGCATGTAGCATCGCCAGCCTTGCGCGATTTTCTCATTTTCAATGAAAATATACAACAAGTAACATAGATTGGGCTTAAAAGTGGAATTATAAATAATGAATTTTGTTTTAGTTTGTTAGCAAAGGTCTATGCAATGATTAAGTCATTGGCGTAGCTATAGTATGGATGGCACCCAGAGCAGGATTGATTATGCCAACCCAAGGCTGAAAATTATTTGATTTGACAAACGTTAGTTATAATTTTATTTAAAACATAAAAATTGTAGGATGTGTTCTCTTAGTCTTTAAGCCAAGCTTTTTTTCTTGTAATTGTTCTAAGAAATGTTACACAAAATAAGTTTTGGCAAATGGCAGCTAAACATATATCCCTGTTATGATGCGTTTTCTGAAATAATTTTATATGAATAATAAAAAGTGTTTTAAAGCTACAAAAAAGATTTACTTGTATCAACAAAATTTCTTTACAATTTCTTATTTAAGTTTTATTCCACTCAATTTTTTAATCTTGACTACAGCTCAAAAAGAGAAAATGGAAATATCTGTCGAGAAAAAAAAAAGCCGACAATCATCACTTTTACCAAAGATTAACTGCAGATTTTAAGAATATAATTTACCTTTTTTTTAGAACTTTTTTATCATTAACAAACACCAAATCTTTGTCATTTGGTATCATTTTTCAAAATCATCTAAGATTGAAATCATAGAATTTTGTGTATATAGTCTCGTTGAATTTTGAGTGTCATCAATAGAGCTTAACAAAGGATCAGGCGTTATTAATGATTTCTAAATTCTGTTCATCTTTAGAATTATTTTGCTACTGTACGAGAATTTCGTAGAAATTTGCCCATTGTTTAGGAATTTAAACCTGGTTCACGGTTCATTTAGAATTAGTCTTTTAAATTTTTTTTTCAAATATATAAATTTTTGAGACCTACTCTATTAAAAAAAGAAGAAGATTTAGGTAAGCATTGCATATACAACAAGTGTTTCGACAGGATTAAAAGAGGCACCGACATCATTTTGTTTTTTTTTTTTTTTAGTTATAAATTTTATAAAAAGTCCTTTTGCTTGCCCTTTTCTTTTGTTACCTTTTCAGATTATGAATTAACTTAAATATAAATTTGTAAAATAGAGACTTGATTTGTGCATGGCTGATGATTAAAAATTTTATAAATTTAATTATTGAAAATTGGTATATTGGATCTACAATAAATTATATTTATTTATTACCATGAAAGTCGGTGAGTTTTTGAAATTTTAGTTGCAACAAGGTTAATCGCCTAGAAGGTTTTATGGTCTTAAAAACCTAGAAATACCAATTTTTAACCAAAACCGCAACATTATTTTATTGTTCTTTTGTGACGTTTCTTGATGATATTTTTAAAAGCCACTGTAGCTTAGAAAAGGTGTTTCTAGCCAGAGATCAAAAATTAATTAATAGCCATAATTCATTAATCGAAAACGGTTTGCATGTCACTTTTGTATTTGAAACTGGAGCAAGGATTATTGTGGTCTGAGTAAATTTTGTTCTTTCATTGTTTTATTTTGTAAAACAAATAGAAATATGGTTTTTGTGGAAACCGTTATATTGATTTTTTTTAACTTTGTAAAGGCAAAATAGGTTTTCCATTTCCTATAAGAACCCAGAATGTGAGCATGTTACATAAAATAATATTCACAGTAGAAAAGTCTAGAGCTGCCAAATTATGGGAAAAGAATTTTTGTCAAATGTGTATTAATTAAAAGGAACGGAGAGGAATTTATACAGACAAGATTTAAGAACCTTTAAACTATTTATGATTTGAACACAGTTAAATAGTATATTCACCACAAAATGGAGGATTTAAAAAATAAAAGTTGAAATTTTGCTAAAAATCTAATTATTAGTTTGGGCCTGGCCAAATTATAGTTTTTATTCAATTGTATAACTGGAAGTCATTGTACGAAAAAATAAATGTAAAATATGCTAAAACTAGAATCAAATCGATCGAATGTTTTGTTACAGCTGCAGAAATTTTGAAAAATGTAGTTTTGAGACAAGCGTCTTTAAAGATGCGTAACCTGCATTTCTAACAGAGGAGCAGCTACTCTCTAGAAGAATGTAACTCAGAAACTATTTGAGATTTTTACTTTTTACATATTTATATATTTTGAATAAGTTTTCTGCTTATATTGCGTTTTCACTGAACCTAGTTTTTAGTATTTAGTACTATTTTGTTAGAATTTGTATAGGAAATCTCTAGTTATTTCTCAAAAGAACTAATCTCTAGCTCTTTGCTCAAGTACTAGACAAACTCATGGCAGTGGGGAGGGGAAATTTTGAGTAATTTTTTCGGATTTTCTCTTTCGGTAATAGTTTGACAGTGAATAATTTTGGAAGTTAGGTTATGTTAAAAATAATTATTGAGTAAAAAGTAAGAAGTTTTTAATTTATATATGATTTTGAATTATTTAATAGTTTATTTAACACTAAAATTACAAAAATCAACACAATTAACACAAATACAACAACAAAGTACAAAGTACAGTGAAGTTCAGTGAGAACGCTTATTTTTTATATGGCGAAGTTTTAGTACTAAATACTAAAAACTTGGTTCAGTGAAAACGCACTATTAGTCAGCAGCACCCTTAGGCGTTCCAAGCATTTCTTTATATCTTCAAAAAATTTTAAATTTATAATCAATAATGGAGCTCTTATTAGGGCTTACTTTGATGGTGAATCAATAATGATAATGCTGACTTTTTAAATTTAGAATAATACTAGCCTTATTCTCATGCCATATATAACTTTAAATATTAAGATCATTTATTGCCAACAAAGACAACTACCCCAACATTACAAAATTAGTAAGTCATGCCAAAAACTAAGATAAAACTTGTATCAAAAAATACAATAACCAGCGAATTTTTAATTGTAACACCCTGTAACATGATAAACAACGCAAAAATAAAACAAAATTGAAATTTAAAAATATTTAAGGATATTAAAAATAACTAATAAATCAATTATTAAATAAAAGAATTTAAACCTGCTCAAAACAAGATATCTAAGCCATTTCTGTCACTGAGTAGAGGATAATAGAACTATGCAAAAATTATAATTCAATTCACGATAAAAAAAAATCAACAATTGGCAGGTGTCATTTAAGATAATCTAATCAAGTACTCCCACTAAACCTAAAAATTTTTCTAGTAACCAAACAAAAGGACTAAAAGAATAAACCACTTAACCCAGACATAAAAATATTTTAATGAAATGTAACAAAAACAACAGAAATAGTTAAATGTACTGCAAAAGTTTACTGATTTCTGTGTGTAACATAAACATAAAAATACTAAACTTGTTTATAAAATTCAATCCCACTTTAAGTTTTTTTACAAAAAACAAGAAAAAAATAAAACAAAAATTTCACAATTACAAAAATCATAGATCTTATATAGATCAATATGATGAAAGTAAATAATATATATAAAACCTAAAAGGTTTGCACATTTCTCGATAGAATAAATTTAAATAAAATCTGACAGACTTTAATTCAATGTTAGTTTCACTTATCTTTATGGTTTGGTTAGCTATGAAGACAATTTGTGGTCCAAATATACCACACACGCATACCTCTATTAATACTATATAGTTTAAATATTTTGCATTCTACTAGTTTGATATTTGCCAACAAAAGTAAGGACATGATTATTAATACCTATAATAAAAAGAAAACCGATAACTAAAACATTAATAACAACTATCCAGCAAAAGCTGAAAAGATAAACAAAGAAGAAAAGGAAGAAAAAGAAATATGTATATGTTTTTTGTTTGTTGTGTTTTTGTTTTTTATTCTTTTAAAGCATAAGGATGACTGCATCTTATCTTACGCAAGGCCATAAAATGTCACAATATTCAAGTTAAAGATAGTCTATATGTGATATTTTACTATAGTCGTTACCACATTTCGATCTGAAATGGACAGTGTGAGGTGTAGAACTGGCCAGTTCGAAGATATCAATGTTATGGGTGGCCCACATGTCAGACACCATAAAAGTGGAAGTTATCGTCTCCAAAGGTGTAGAAATACAACAAATTGAAAAGATATCGTATTTATATGTACCACTGTACCAAGTGATTTTAAAGAGACCAAACAAGACGATATCAGGTAATATGGTAGATCAGTATATACATACATATATACATATATATATACTTGTACATTAATTGACACCAAAACTAAATTTATATGTCTATAATAATGTTGAAATTAAAGACAGTAATGTACTAAGGATTATGGTTTCTCCATATTGATGTAATCATTTCCAACAGTTAAAATAGGCCATATATATTGGTCACACTCACGTATTGTCCATATCTAACTATTAAAAAGTTATTTGAGGTTATGCAAGTTAAATAACTAAATAACAACAAATCATATTAAATTTATGTAAATTGACAGAAATTTATTGGGGTACATATACTTAGACTCTAATGAGTTTCTAATGCAATGGATAATGGTTTTCATGAATAAAAAGATAAGTTCTTCAGTGTAAAATATAAATTTTGTCCGTTAAAACCTATTAAAGCGTAATAATTTTGTACACTTACGTATTAAGAGGGTTTCCTTATGTGGCAGCTTTAAAAAATCGATTTTTTTAAAAATATACTCTAAAATTTTCAGGCCAAGAGTCAGAGTATTAATGAAGTTATAGCATTTGAAAAGCAATTGGTGGATATCATTTATTATCTATAGTTGTTGTTGTTGTTGTTAGTTAGTCAAATCAATTTTTTTATGTTGTGTTTGTTCATATTGTATAGATTGGTAATACACTGAAAAACATAATACAAACTAATACTTAGTTATTATAGTAGCAAAGTTTTATTCCCCAATAAGACAACCTTATACGAAAATTCAGTTTTTATAGCCTTAAACTTTAAAGTAGATGGCCTCTATCCAAGCATCCTACAGTTTAGTACAGTCCAAAGCATTTTTCCTGTAAAAGATAAGAAATCTTGGTGATCCAAGGATGTAGGACAAAATTTTCCGAAGAATATTGACACGTTCCATCAGAAGACATGATATTTTTCGCAAGCATCTCTATAAAATAGGAAAATTGTACAAATTCGAGCTACAGATTTTGCCATGAAGTGGAGATCCATCTGCTATTTAACTGCAGTGGAAGAAGGGGAGTGATGTCAAGGTACGAAAAGTATCTTCTTACTCACTACGCACCCCTTCTTAAGAAGATTGAGCTAAACTTGAAGTATGTTCTAGCACTAAATGGTGTAAGTGTATTTTTCTCGAATACCACACAAGTTTCAAAGGACCAACTTGACTAAGATTTTGCAGAACAATTGTTAACACCAATGATAATGAATTATGAAATTCCTTAAAAATTCTTTATATCTTGGTCGCCTCACGAGAAAACTAAATCATTCCTGGAGCTTAATTTTTGAAAATTTTAATCTGTCAAATCTGAAAATTGTTGTATTAATATTCACATTATAAATAATATATATATATATATATATTTATATAGATATCAATAAATATCCTTAAAACTTCATTTTATTTTTTTCCTTTTTGTTTTATATAAAAATAAATCATATGTATTTTTGAATACTCAACTAGTGACCTGAAAAAAATAAACTTTGCTTATATTTAAATACCGTCATATAACACTGAATTATTGTTTCCGTTTTGTTATAGTTTTTATTTTATTTAAGAAAAAAAAAATGAAAAAATAAAGAGTTTCATGTATTTGATGTCAGTATAAACATAAAAAGTTAAAACAAAAAAAGGATAAGTAAACGACATACAACGATGAAAATGATGACAACAATGAGACGAAGACGACAACATCTCAACAGGAAAAGATTGTAACAAGTTTTTAACATATCGAAAGAATTCTTTTAAAAGATCTTTTCGATATTTAAGAGATTGTTACAGAACAACATTAAAACAACAACAAAATAAACTAAAAACCATAAAAAAATATAAAAAGTAAATGTTCATTTTAAGGTTACAGGAGAGTAAAATTTTTTACCATTGTGTGGTGTATTTATGTATACTAAACGATCGAGTTTAAGACATTATTACTCTTGTTTCCTTGGATAGAAAATGTTGCAGTTATGGTTAACATTTTTTATTTAATGTTGCTGATTATTTCTTTTTTTCCGTATTTAGAATCAAAAATTTTAAAATTCTTGGTTAGTTAGGACAATTAAGTCTTTCTAATTCTTTGAGCCTTAATAAATATACTTTTAAGTCTTTTTTTTAATTAAAAATTGCAAAATTTTCAGCCTAAAAGTTTCTAACTGTTAACAAGAACAAACATAATAAAGGGTTAAATGATGAGAAGAGAGAATTGTTTTTCAAGTCTACATCAATCAATCCAAAAAAGATAAAAATAATAACATAAATGTTCCTAAGTCCAAAACCATTGATGTCGCTTTGAAATATTAATAAAATGTTCATTTGTTAGGATTTTTAAACATACATTTTTTAAATTAATTTTTATCAATTAAATATTTTAGCTAACCTAAGGCTAACTTATTGCTTAGAATGAATGCAATGAAAGATAAAAATTTGCTCCGAGCTCTTGATCGGGAAAGACTTTTAGCTTAGTATTTGGGATAGATCTAAAATGGCATTGCATGATTAACTAAAAGACTTAGGAACAGATTAATTGACTGAATCATTGGTTTTTTAAAATATTTTTTTTATAGCAATATGAGCTGTGAGTTCATTTCAAATGCTTTAAGATTTTTTTTAGCTAATCAGTATCTTCGTTAAATTCTATTTCTTTATAATGAAAGATACATATTAGGGGCACCTTTTTTTTCTTGCATTCAAAAATTAAAGGCATTTGTAACAGATCTACAGGCTTTAGATCCAAAATATGATTCTGTTAATCTTTTTTGTACGATTTTATTATAAAACGATATTAATTATCATTTTTCCTAAGGAAGTTTTTTGATGCGTTGGACACAACAAACCTTAGCAGCACCAGTTTTTGCTTAAGAAATTGTCTGGTTTTGTCCCTAGAGATATAAATTTTTTACAGTCAGGACTTTTGATATCCACTTCTTCAGTAGAATTGCTATGGCCTATCATGGAGATTTTGCTCTGATTAAATGGAAATTTTTTTCATTTTTTAAATTATAATATCTCGATGCAAAATGCTTTTGCTACTCATTTCAATACCATTTGATTTAAGTAGATATAAAAACGGAAGGGAAGGAATTTATTGAAATGTTATATTTGGTGTAGATATTAATATTTGAGCTTCTTTCAGGTTTTAGTTATTTACCGTGACTAAAATCACTAATTTATTTACTCCACTGATTATATTACCCAAAGTCTTAAATATTAATGCAGCTGTTAATCAGAGTCTAAATTAATGTAACATCTGTTAAAATGAGACCAATAATAATTCGATTACTTTCATTGTCTAGACAAACCATAAAAAACGATCAAATAAATGTTTACTTTCACCCTAATTAGCAGTTATTAATTTTCTTTAGACGGTAGATAGCCATATAGAATCAAAACTTTCATCCCAATCATTTATTACTGTTATTCATTTGATTATATATTTTTTTGTTTATATATTTGGATATCTTTTGTTTTTAATTCAAAATAGAAATCAAAAAGGTTAAAAAAAATATAAGAAAAGCCGACATAGGTGATATCCAGCAGCTTAAAATAATCCTCAAATATAATATCTAGTTAGTTTTCAGGCATTTTTTTATTTTAAGTAAATCATAAATTAATCGTCCCTTTTTGGTAACTCCCAGTATACCTACTTAAATGTGTCTTTTAGGCCTTCTGAACTACAGCCAAATATATAAAAAGGTTCTTTTTAATTTGCTCCGCTGTTATTAGATTAATTTATTTGAATACATATGTCCAAGCCTTAATTTTTATATCACCGCCCATTATAGTTTCAAAAGATCTAACAAAAGGTATAAAAAGGATCTATAGTATATTAAAATAAAGAAAAAGGGTATTTAAAAATGTACTGGATATTTTTCTTTTTCCTTTTTATTGTTACTAAATATCATGGATAAAATGTTGGACTATAAATAATTTCTGTTAAATTTTAAAAACTAAAAACAATTATGAATTGTTTATTTCTTAGAGCAGTAGGACAATAATTAAAGACATTTAGAATCATAAAAAATACCCTTCGGCTGCATATAAGTACATATACATTTATATATATATGTGTATGTTAAGGTGGTTCTACACCTTTCAAACTTGAGTACCTATTAGCTGGAAGACGAGCATTTTAGGACTCCTGCTGCGCTTCTGAATTGAGAACAAACCCAGAGGCTAAAGTAAAATGAATTTTTGCTAATAAAAAAAAGACTAGAATAAAAGTATAAGACATTATTTAATATAATAATATGGAAAGGATACTAGCCCTCCGGTGATGCAATATACCATAACTATTCCTTGTCCCGTATATATATATATATATATATATGCATAATTAAAATACCTTTAACTTATCACTATCTAAAAAATCAGAGTTTCATTCGTATAATATAAAATTTTTCTTTCATCTTCTGGAATTTTTTAATTTAAATATGAGGAAATAATATTTAAAGAATAACAAAATTGCTGATCATATAAATATTCATTTAAGAAAGAAAACCAAAAAAAAAAAAAAAACTCAACATATAAATAAAATTAAAATCTGAATAAACCCTTTTCAAAATATTCAAAACTGACAAACGGTTTGATGAATGATATATTACGATTGGTGGAAGCTCCCTCTTCAAGCCACTGTTTAATTACATATCAGCGATATGTGTTGAATGAATGCAAATTAGAAATTAAGAACTTCGTTTTGTGAAGAATGGATAGGTAATTATAAAAAAGCAATATATATATATATATATACATTTTTGGTCACTTAGTCAGTATAAATGCTGTCCAGTTGAGTGCTATTGGCCTTCGTTTTTGATGATATGATGGTGTTAAAAGAGGTTCAAATATGGAAGCTGTGAAAATTGTTATATCTATACCCATATCAGATACAATTTTAAAATATTAGTCAAAAGCATAATCTATCTCTGGTTTTTGCTAGATTATTTCTGTTAATGGATTTTTAAGTTTAAAATTCTGTTTTTGATTTTTTTGGTTTTATTGTTTTCATATATAAATGATAGTGACAAAATATATCCCTAAATCAATATAAAGAATTATTAGTCATCACAAATTATTTGTCATCACAAATCATGTAATTATTTTTTTTACTTTTGAATTAAAAAAGTACTTTTTATTTTATTATAATTTGTTTTACGTGTAAGTGATAAAAAAACATTGAAAATAACATATTTTATTGCTACAATATATGTAGCTGATTCTTAGAACTCTGCCACCTAGAAACGAGAGGGAATTAAGTTCTAATTAGTAGTAGTAAAACTTTCCGAGTAAGAATTATAGTTGACGCAATTATACAACGGTTTTTGCTTTTCTTTTTGATAACAATACAAAAATTATCAGCCAGAAGGACATCCCTCAAAATAGAAATTGATCTAATAGTTAAAACTCAATGATTTTTAATCTTTTGATTTATTTCATTAATATTTTTTCTTTTTTGAGTTCTAGAATTTTGAAATACTGAAACCCTAAGAATTTTAAAAGTGTATCTAATTACTTTTATTAATTCATAATTTATTTAAAAATTTTTTTCAAATTTGTTCGTCACAAGAAATTGTTATCTACTAAAGAATCATATTCTACAAATTATATTTAGAGATATTATAAAATAACATAGAAAAAATTATAATTTCATTAAATAAATGAGCTAAGAGGAGAAAAATAATTTTTTATACCTTGAATAAATAATTATTTTCACCAAATTTTATTACATTTTTAATCATATAAATTAAAGACTTAATGTTCTCAATTTCTTTTCTATTTTGTTTTTTTTCTACAAACAAAGAAATACTCTAAAATAATAACTTCAAAGGTAAATTCAAGACCCAAAATTTTTTAAATAGTTATTCAAGTCAGAGTCGGTGCAACCGGTTCCAGCTAAACTGAGGCTAATATTCGCTAATTAGGGTGGTCCAAATAAGATTTGTATTTTGATTTATAGTTTTTTTTGATATGGTAACACTAATATCAATATTAGAACGACATAAATTTAGTTTGAAGTCTGAAGTATACGAAAATGGTCAAATATACACTTGAAGAACTCTGGGAAGTATTGAAAAATTACTTTCAAAGTGATTGTAAAGTTTCAGAAACAGTGCGAAAATCAAAAAAAATTTTCCGACGAAGCTCATTTTCATCTTGGCGGCTACGTAAATAAGCAAAATTGCCATATCTGGGGTACAGAAAATCCACAGGTGATTCAAGAGATTCCAATGCACCCAAAACGAGTGATTGTATGGTCCGGTTTTTGTTCGGACGGCATAATTGTTCCATTTTTCTTTGAAAATGAAGCCGGCGAGACTGTTACGTTGAATGGCGAACGTTATCGTGACATGTTAAATGGAAAATTTTTTCCGGCAATTGAAGATATATAATTGGACGATGTTTGGTTTCAACAGGATGTCGCCACATGCCACACAAGCAACGTTTCAGTAGACTTAGTGCGCTCTTAATTTGAAAATCGTGTTATCAGCAAAAATGCTGATGTGAATTGGCTAACAAGAAGTTGTGATTTGATTGGGACTATTATTTGTGGGGTGCCGTGAAAAGTAAATGTTATGCCAATAATCCAACAACCATTGAAGAGCTCAAACACAATATCATCACCGAAATTACAGCCGCAAACAATTGAAAATATATTGAAAAATTGGATCGACCGAATTGGCTACTGTGAGGTCAGCCGTAACAGTCATTTGAATGAAATTATATTCCATCATTAAAGTACAAGGATACAGCTTTCAAATAAAAGAAAAATTATGAAAAAATATTAAACCGTTTTGTTTAATAACCATATATATCTTTATTTTTATCTTTATTTTTTATCTAAAAGACTTAAATCGCTACCAATACAAAAATGAATTTTCCTTTGGAACACTCAAATATGAATAATTTGAATCATCAGCACAATTTATTTTTTAAATCATCTCAAATTATTTCTTATAGATTTATACTCACTTTTTGGCTTGGTTACAGTCGTTTTTATTTTAGACATGCAATAAAGTAATTTATATTAGGGAATAAATACATAAAAGAATACAAAATGCAAATATAAAAATCTCGCATTCTCTTTCTAGTTCATAACTAAGCAATTTCGATGGAATACAGTATTCTCCTTATGACTTCTTGTATAAAGCAACTAAAAGTCGTTGTGCTTAGCCCATCGTATTATCATCAATCAAATTTTTCTGCCCTCAAGCAATGATTACAAAATATATTTGCCACCTGTTGTGATTCTGAACATGAATCAAATTTGAAAAAATTTTCATATCTGTAATGAATGTTATAAAGGGTACATAGAACATTGATTTCTTAGTCAAAACACGACGAAATTCAGAACTTTTGGGTAGTCATATAGAAAGCTTCAAGAAGCTAAGAAAGTAACGCTCTTTAATTTTGATTTAAGTTCAAAAATATGTACAAAAACAAAAAAAAAAATGAAATAACTAACATCAATTTCAATAAGGCTTTATTCTAAAGAAGATATATGGTACAAGATGTTTGTGTCAAGTCATGATAACAAGCGGAAAACATATTTCTTGGAGTGTTAAACATATAATTCGAACATGTTTTTACCTTTTTCCTTAATTAACTTTTTTTTAAATAAAAATTAAGGTGTATCCGGTGGGAAATTGATTTGTAGGTTTTTGTTTTATAATTTGGATTTATTGATATTTAATTCTGATAATACGTAAAATATTTTTTATAAATTTTTTCATGATATACTTTTAAAGAAAAATTTTGATTCTACCTGGTAAAAATTAGAAGATACAACCAGTCATGAATATCTAAAGCTTTACGCACACTAAAACGATTTTGCTGCTACTGTAGCCGCTACCACTATATTTAATGGGATTATTAAAGTCTGGTTGACAAGTTGTCTGGTTGTCTGGTTGAAAGATATCTTTGGGGGTAGTTTTTACTCCTATAAAGTGAATCTTTTTAAATTGAATAACGCAAGATTCATACATAGAATCTGATGCACTTCTACATATCTGATTTTAAAGAAAGTCTAAAATTATGGCTTATTGTTAGTAATCCTTGCTTATATTTGTAAAACTAACAAGTTATCATTCTTTAATACTCAATTTTGTCCAAAAAATATTTGAATAATGCTAAAAACTACAAAAATCTATTAAAAAATCATCACGTAGATCTACGAGCCCTTTACTACCAGTCATTTAACCTAAACAAAGGACTAAAATCGTTAATAGTTGTGCATGCAAACTAAATTTAGCATTTTTCTGTTCAATCTCGAATGAAGTTTATTTGAACAATTTATCATGAAGTTTTGAAGCTTATTTGAATAACTTATCATGAAAGCTGTCTGCTTGAATCTAATTAACAATTGTTAATTTCTATTCAACCCCTAATATATGTAGGTGTACATATTTAACTTATTATTATAGTCCTATTCAACCCTCTATTCACATATATTTGATAATACATTAATATTTCATGTAAACAAGAATTTCTCTACATGAGCTACATATTTATAAAGAAATTTCAAAATAGTTTATGTTTTGTTATACAGCTGTCACACAAGGGGGTCTTAAGAAGGCCAACTAACAAGTTAACCCCTTGGCGAGATCTGATTTGGTGCGGAAATCAATCATTTCAATGCGTTAATGATCAATTTGATTATAGTCGTTGTTAGTTCTGAAATCAATAAATTTCTTCATTTCATGTTTTATTCATTGATCGTGCATTGTATGATTTTATTCAATAAAATGACCGACACCACTTTGTACACAAAACTTGTGGCTTAAACTCTTCGATTGAAGGTGAACTTGTGAAAATTTATTATTTGTGCGCCTGTTTATGTGGAGATAACTATAATTCATACTTCCGATGGATCCCTGTATGATATTTTAAAATATTTTAAATTGATTTATTGAGTAAGTTAATTTATGTTTTTAATGTATGAATAATAGTCTCATATAGTTTTCTGTTTATGTAAATTGATTAAAAGAATAAATGCCGCGTTTTAAGTAAATTGAGTATTATCCTGTTCTTTTAGTTTTAAAGGAATAAGTTAAATAAAAACTACAAATTTACGTTAATTTTTCTATTTTAAGTATTTGATGAAATAGGAAAATATTATTTTTTTGTTTTTTATTAATATTATTTTCCTTATTTTTATTTTTTCTTCGATTTTGGATTCTTGGTATCAATTTTAAGTAAATATATTAAGTTACTATTTTTATCAATACAACCGATAACTGTTAGTTTTTGAATTTATTTATTTCAGGATCAGTTTACCCCTGACAGGTATATATGACAACAGTCTGTGCACGTCACGGCATAAATTCAAATGCTTTTGGTTTTAGTGATCGAATGTTAACTTGTCCTTCATTTATGAAGTCCTTCTATTTGTTGATTATTTTCATTTTCTGCTTTAATCAAATAATCACCAATACCTAAAATTTTAAAGATCATTAATTCCAGGAAGTTAATAATTCTGGAGTATACCAATATCAAAAAAACGGAGGATTTTATTTCTTATAGAACTATACATATATGTATGTGGTACCATTGAAAAATAAATGGATCCAATGCAAATCAATGGAAAAAATATGGAAAATCGTATTGTCACTAAAATGTTAGTAACATGCTGAGTAGGTGTCCCATTGAGTTTGTTGTCGCCCCCTGTAGTTACTTTAAGTTTCTAACTGATGTTGGCAGGTCTTCTTGAATGCCCGCTGACTACTGCTTTGAGATTGGATATCAGCTCATAAAAATATTCACAAATATATTCGCATATGAGATTCAGACTAAGATTTTAAAAATTAATGATGATCATTATGAAATGTTTCATGTTTAAATATATACAAATATATAATCTTTGAGCAGAAAGTGTTCTGAATTCGTAAATTTCGTTTTTTTTTACTGAAAAAAAAAAATAAGTTAGCATAAAAGATCCTAAAATACAAGAAAATGTAGTTAAAAAAATCATATTTAAGCAAAATTTTTTATTTGGAAACATAAGAATTTTGATTTTATTTTACTAATTTACAAGCTATTTATGTATATCTTTTGAATCACAAAAAGGATTAAAAAAATAAGAATCTTTTTTGTTTTTAAAATTTAAAAATGTTTGTTGGAAAATAAAAAAAGTTAATTAAGTTCGTTTATTAAGACATTTGCGACATTGACGTGAAGTATTTTTAAATTCTACTCCTAACTAGAATTGATTTAAGTTTATGGAAAGAAAATAAATTTAGTAGTTCCAAATAAACGCAGATGCTCTCCTCATTAATTTATAGCAAGAGAACTAGTAGACTTTTCAAAAAAAATAAAGGCTAAAAATTTTTCAAGTTATAGATTTTTGTTATCTCATCACTGTTGTAGTGCCTGCCAGCTGAATTTTAGGACCCTTGTTAAATATTACTTCTTAAACACGGTTTTACAGTGCGAGCTTAAGTTGAGCTTAGGATCATATGTCAGTTTTAGCTCTAAAGAAGAAAAGTTTTGGTTTCATAGCTCAAGCTTAGCAATTAACTGTGTATAACTTCTCATCAGTTTTAGCTTCCAGGTTTGGGTGCTTAAACTTACTTCAGCTGTCATTATGTTGGCCATATTGGTATTTTCTTTTCTACCTTTTTTGAAATTAAATAAAAATTTTGTAATTTTACAATAAATTTAGTAATATAAGATAATAAAATTTTAATTAGGAAAACATCTAAAAAAATCTTATTTCGACAATCATTTCAATCAGAATGAGTGGTAATTACTCTTCATTTAAATGCACACATGAAATGATACTGGGCTTGAATGGGAAAATTTTGAGATTTAGCTAAAATGAAGAAATTATAACCAAAATGCAGGTCTATTCTAAGGTTAAAAAATTAATTATTCTATAGTATAGAAAAGCTAACAAGCGTTAATCAGTCCAACTTTTTGATGATTTTCTCTAAAGTGAAGTCAATTATGTTATTAAAATACTGTCGAAAAATTGCATTTTGATGTGTCAGACCAAAGACTTATTGACAATTATGCTTCTCAAACTAGAACAGCTTAGCTAAGTAAGCTAAAAAAATCTTTTTAAAAATGAATCAAATCTAGTTTAACATATGCAGTTTTATTGTACAGAAAAAAGCTTGTCATAATTTTTAAAAATTAACAGCCTTACATTACACTAAGTACCACAAAATTTGTTCAATGAAAGTATCTCCATTCATATAATTTGGGTTTTATTGTTGCATTGACAGTAGAAAGATAGTTAAAATTAAGTGTAATAACTATTTTCTGTTAGAAGTCAGCCCACTCTAAAACATTTGACTTATGATACAAAGAACTCGTGATGGTATTCCTGTAAAGTCATCTCAGTTTCAGTGGGAAAATGTGATTTCATCTTTTGTATAAAAAAGAACTACACCTGAATGACACAAAGAATTGTCGAAAACGAGAACTTATTATTTTTTGTTTTTTTTTTGTTGAAATATTTGGACAAAAGGTAGCCATTATTATAACGTGATCATTTCCAATGGGTTGGAAGAATGAGGGTGTTTAATCGCTTATAAAATATTGACGCGGTCTTGACGATGAGAATAATAGTACTTGAAAAGCGGTATATTATGAATCATTTTACAAAAGCAGGTGACTATTCGTCTGTGCAGCTAAAGATAATATTAAAGTGATACCTGGTAGTTATAAGCATCTTTTGTATAAAATTATCTCATGGGAACAATTTAAAGTCATTTGTTTTTTTGTTTTCATTGGCGCACAAGTAAAAATAAAAAAAAAAATATGAAATATTTTTTTAGATAAATGAGATGAATTATATGTTAGGAACTTAATATACAATGAAAATATTTGTTCTAAAGAATAATAGGAATGACTTAATTTTGGAAGGATTTTGGTTTTGAATGCAATTATTTCATTATATTATTATTTATATCAAATATATGAAAAAACAAAAGTGAATTGCGTAATCATATTTCTAAGGGCTATGGCAAAATTTTTAAATGGGTAATCTTGTAATTGTTGGCAATGAATCACGAATGTGCATACAAAATAATATTATAAATACTTTATTTGGTTTTTATTGAAGTAAATAATATTATCTTCCGTCAAAAGTTCAATTATTAAAAATTCTTTCTTTAAACTTTCAGTAAAAATGCAAATCACATTACCAAAGTTCAAATTTCAACCCAAGGAATATTTAATAAATAAAACTGGTAATAAGCTCCGTAGCTTTTCTTCTTCCCAAGAATCCCTTAAATCATTTTGCATCAATTTCAATTTAAAAAAAGATTGTTCAACAATAGTCATACTTACAGGAATAGTTACAAATTACAGACATGCGGTATAACCTTTAGAAAAGTTTGCAGACAGGAAATGATTCCTTAAAAAATAATTTTTCGTAAGTAATTAACCGAGTTTTCACATAGAAGATCACTTTTCTATTTTAAATCTAAAAGTGGAACAAAAATGGGGAGTTTCCTAACCAAATAAGACAGATATTTCTTTTTAATATAAATAAACAAACTGTAAAAGATTAAAACAGAAAATTAACCAAGTATAAATTAAGTAGGCTAACCTTCTACTTTATCGGTTTCTTTTTCTAGAAAAAATATTCTTAATAAAACATTTTTGCTGTTTAAGCAAAAAATTAACTGATTTAGTTCAATAAGATTTGCGTACTTCCCTTTTAAATACATAATGATATTCCATAAACAGTGGCCATTAGATTGAATGCTTTAATGTGTTCGTTTTACAGCAGTTTCTATCTTGTTTTGGTTAATTACTAGTAAATTCGAAATTTAGGTTTATTTAGGGTATTTGCCTTTTTTATGTAAGCCTCTGACTTCAAAACAGAAAGAAATCAGGTGGAATCAAATCAGGAGAATGCCTAATCTTTTGTTAAAACAAATAACTGGGGAACATTTGCTTTAAAAGCATAATTGTGGTTATTGGTATGTGTGGTAAAGTTTTGTATCTTTAAGATCAACAGTGGTCATATCCACTTTCACGAAAAAATAATATACAAAAATCACTTATTATAGACCAAGTTAATTCTTTCAGTAAAAAAGGTTCGGTGATCATATCACCAAGAATATTACATCAAACAATAACGTTTGAGTAATTAAAAGTAGCGTCTTCAAGGAGTTGAAGGTTGTTTGATGCCATGAAACCGATTACTCTTCTATTAAACTTTATGACATATGACGATTTTTTGCCAAAAACATTATTCAGATCTTGGTATTTGGACAATAAAATTTGTTTATCTCAGAGATATTAGCAGTCTGGCCCGTGCTATTACCTAAAATTTGAAGCAAATTTTCCATTTGCAAATACATCAAAATCGATCAAAATCTTTGATACGAGTAAATAAATAAAATCTATAAAAAAAGTGTTATTCTTGATTTTTTTAAATATTACATTCAGAGTTTTTTATCTCACTGAATTTTAACATTTCTTCTTTTATTTAGCATGAATTTCCTGAATTTGCTGTGGAATTAGTAAAGTCTGCGATTTATAAACCAATTTAAAAGTCAAATTCTTTCATTAATGAGTGTTAGAATTTCATGTGAATTTCAAATTAAAAACTACTTTAGAAGTTCTATAATAGCAGACTAAATTTTTTTACATGAATCCTTAAGAAATTAGTATCAATTTTTCTTGTTAAACTAACTTAAATTGGCTTAATTTATTGCCTTGTATATATACACAATGTATACCCTTGACTTAATTTGTAACAAAATAAAGATAAGGATATACACCTGCCTGTTTGTCTACTAACTAAAATTAAATAAATGTTAATTTTCTAGCAAATAATGTATTCTTCTATATTTGAGAGGGATATGAACAAAGAAAGAGGTACATTTTGTTATCAGCAGGAGCTCTTTATTCTTCGACTAGTCAAATATACAAGAAGAAAAACTTAATGTCTTTTGGTAAATAAAGTCAAAAAAAATATATAGAGAATGTTTCTATTAAGATAAGTCAAACGCCAGTCTTTTTATTATATTCGGAGGTACATTTTAATTGACGAATTAAGGACATAAATAAAATTAACTATTAAAAAATGGTAAACTTTTGTGAAAGAATAACACAAAAAATATTCCCACTTATTTATATTTGTAGTTTTTTTTATAATTTAGAGTAAAAAATTTAAACTAAAAGCTAGCCACTAAAATTTCCAATTAAAAATTGATTCTTAGCTTGATCTTTGACTTTAAATAAATAGACAAGTGACTGTTACTGACTACCACCCAGCCAGTTAACCTCATTCGTGTCTTAAAATTTACAAATAGTTTTATTCCAAATATAGAAATTTTTAGTGATCGTGTCCAAAATATAAAAATAACTTTCTTATAATCTAAATTATTATAGAATAATAGTTTCAAATTATTTACCACAGATAATTTTCAATATCAAAATAATCTGATTTTACTATAATGATTTACCGTTATATAAATTTACTGTCGATAATTGATCAATTTGATTGTTGACATGAAATATTATTGAGAAAATATTATTTCAACAGATAAATCACGAATAACAATGACTAGAATAGCTAAAACAAAAACAAAAATTATAAGAAATAAAAATCAAAGATTTCCTGGAGCTTTAGATGACTTGCACATTCCATTTTGGCTAGAATGTTCATTTTAGCTTAAGACTTTCATATTGACCATCAAATATTATAAAATAATCCAAACCAAATAAAAAATAGAAATAGAAATAAAACAAAATAAATAAAACAAAAAATGCATTATTTTTGCAGAATCATTGTACGAGGAAAATATAATCCTGGTTTTGTTTTGTCGGTTGCTACTCTACTCACAGTTGTCATAAAGTGATCTACGAATATCATATGAGAAAAATTGAGCGAGAGAGAAAAAGGAAAAAAAAATATTTAAAAAAATATATAAAAAATGAAGAATATAATTTTTTCTGATTTAATCTGATCAGTTAAGATTCTATTGATCCCCATGTTCAGTTTTTATCTGATACGAAGGACTTGTTTAAAAAATTAATCTTAATTTTTATTTTTCAACTTTTCTTGTGGCGTATTTACTTCGAGTATCCTTGGATGTTTTATTTTTTTGTTCTTGTTGACTTCTTAAATTCAATTTTTTTTAAAGTAAGTGGACATGAGCACCTTTGATTTTTCTATTGTTTGATATAAATCTTTGTAGCAAAAGATCGGCGGCACTCAATCAATAAAAATCAAGCGAAGACAAAAAAAAAAAAAAAAATAACCAAAATATATTTCCCAAAAAGGCTCCTGTCATTTAGTCTTTTTCTGTATATCCTTTTATTATTTCACACATTTAATGTAGTGGATATTAAAATAATACAAGGAATTCGATACAGTATACGCCTTTTTGATTTTTTAAATTTATTGTTTAAATACCGCCATCGGCCACTTGACCCTAAGTCTGACTAAAAAAAAAAAAAGAGATTTCAATATAAAAGAAGCTAGATAGGAACTAAATTTTTATGGACTATTCTTGTGAACCAGGTGGAGTTGTAATCATTTTATTTTTGATATTTTTTTTTTCATCATGTATTGTCCTCTTTTAATAAAAGGTTTGCTTCTACACATGAATTCATCGTTCGGCAGACTAATCCTATCAACAGACTTTTAAACGAAGATTTTTATTTCATCATAAACTTCGAACCAATTATTTGCTGTTGTCTGAAACCCTAATATTGTTATTAATATGTTTATGTTTATTTTTTATTTCAAAAATTTAATAATAATAATAATAATATTAATATTTTTGGTAGATGAATGATGTTGGTTCAAGTGTTAATTGAATTTTTTTGCAAGAAAAAAGAAAAAAATAAAATTTTCTTTTGTATAAATTGAGAATAAATATTTATTTGTACTGATTTCAATTTAAATATGCCTGGAGTGGTAATATTTAGAACTGTTGTTAATTGAATTTTATACATTTTAAGTATTTTCAAATTTTGGTTTTAGTAATTCTTGCAGTTTAATTAATGGTTTTGCCGCTATTTCTGCAAGTTGTTTTCCTAACATGTTTGGTGATTTAATGGATGGGCTTTAAAAGAAGAATTCAAAACTATTTCCCATTCCTACAAAAAAAAAAATGGCTGGTTGAGGTATCTGCAAAGCTAACAATATTATTCAGTTTGACATTCAAAGTTATAGGGAATCACAAATCAATTCATAGCATTATAGAATTAGATCAAGCGGTAAACTATTTATTTGAATTTTTGATTTCACTCAATTTGAATACTGTTTATTAAAATTCGGTGTGCGAAATATTGTATTGTAAAATTTTAATCAGGCTAAAACTTTGCAACAGAAAGCAAATTGCAGTTAACACATTCAGTGTCAAGCAAATTTTACGTATGTTGCCGCCAGTGGCAATAAGCGATCAAATGTTACACTACCTACTACGAGATATCTCGTAGTTGGCACGGAATGGGTTAAAGTATTAGTGCAAAACTTCTTAGAAACATCTTAGGTTCCAAGAAAAATGACTTGATAATAAAACGAGAAAATGTCCTTTTCAGTTACAAAAATGGACATTGTCACCAGTTTTGTTAGTACGATGATCAAATTATACGCATTAGACTTCAAGTTTCTTTTACTTCCAATGTTTTCACCATAATTGATCCTCAACTAATTACAGAGTATAAAAGCACGTTAACTAAGTTACAAGTAATCAGGATACAACCAAATTTTGTGCTAAAGGCATACTTTTTCTGTTAATAATAACCTCATTTGACTCTATAGTAAATAGTTTTTAATTTTTTGATTGACGTGTCAAAACTTAAATTCATCGAAAAAAAATGCCCAATCCAACACATTTGATAATGGAGCTTCCAATTCTCTAAACTTATCAAGCAACTTAATTGGGTCTAAAAGCAAAGCCTCAAACTTTCTCATTAATTAAAACAATTGTATTAAAATTTGAATATTTAAATTAATAATTTTTTCTTGTGTCCTGATTAAATTTCATCAGAAAACTAACCTAACCGCTTGGTATAAATTTAATTAGCAAGCATGAAATTAAAACAATTTAATTATTTAATAGAAGAGAAAAAAGTTTGCTACTTAATTCTGATTGATTTAAAACGTTTTACCAATAGAAATATCTGCATGTCATAAATTGGAAGGATTTCTTCGAAAAATAGAATTAACCATTAAACACTGCTGTTGTCTTCTTTCATTTTCTTTTATTTTTTTAATTCAAAAAATAACATTAGCTTGCTGACTACCTTAAGTTAATTGGAAACTCATATTAGAAAATTGTATTTGATTAATGATTGAAACGAGGGCAACCGTATAATGGTCAGCAGCCGAAATCCCAATTCTAGAAGCTGTTTATGCTTGTTAGTCAAATTGTTGGAAATTATTTTTTTTTCTCTTCTTTCTCCTTGACGGACAATCGTATCACCAAAAATACACAACTTATACCCTATTTAACCCAAGGTACAATAGATTTTAAATCTATTTTAAAAAATTTTCATTTTCTGTTTTGTTCTATATGTTTGCTTTTGTTTTTTTTTGTATTTTTTTTCAAAAACTACCAAAAAAAGAAAATTTAAATCTTTCTGACACTGCTGAGTAAATGATTAATAGATTTCATGGCAGTGAAAAAGAATCGATCTTGTTTGAACATAAAATTAAAACATTGATTTTCTTTGTTGAATCATTAGCTATAGCAACAAATTTACAGAGTATTTATCAGAAGTTTTGCCAGACAGACAGCAAAAAATAATTTACTAGAATTTAAAAAGAAGTAACTATATGTACAAGTTGTTGGATAAGTTTTAATTAATGATTCAAGGCGCCATATCTGGCGTGTAACCACTGTTACTTGTATGCTTACACTGATTGTTTTTCTTACGCTCTTGATCAATTCCTGATGATTTACGATCGAACAGGAGGCTGATGATGTACATCTTTTAAAAGGAACAAATTTCAAGTATTACTTATTTTTTGTTTTTGGGTAATAAATTGATAGAAAACTTTATTTATATCAGTTAGATTTTTGCTTATTAAAAGCAGGAGAATCATTTTAAAGCGATATACGCAATAATAATAAAAACAAATTAAATTGTAAATTCCAATCAAACATTTTATTTTTTTGTTTTTGTTGAATTTGTTTTTACTATCCTGCTAATATAAACTTGTAAACTTTACGTAAATGGGTCAAATTAGAAAAATTTCCATAAGAACCCCTCCTAACTGGCATGAAACTTTGAATTGACTTGGCATCTATTTTTTGTGTAAAATTTAAAGGTGATTAACCACAAAAAATGAACTTTTTAAGGGGGTTTTTTCGGCCGAAAAAAAGTATATTTTCTACAATTTTTTCTAAGGATACAATTAATATTTATTTATTTCTATATAAACAGTATAATTATATTATATTTAAAGAATATTAAGAAAAAAAAACTCGACAACGTGGCCTTGTAATTTATGTAAAGAAAGAGTGTGCGAAATTTCAAAAGGATCGGTTCAGTAGAAAAACGCGTTTGAAAGTTTGAATTTTATTTTATAAAGTACATAAAATAAAAGACTTGCAAGTGTATATCTCCGTTAGTTTTACTTCAGTTACTTTCAAATTTTTACAGAATAATCTTAAGATGTTGTACATTAATATAAAATAAAAAAAAATACTTTACTACCCCCTTAATGACAGGAAAAACTTACATAGTAAAATCTCGCTTAGTTTCTCGTTAATGTTCTCCATTGAAAGTGGATAGTTTCAGTAAAAAGCTTTGCTTTTGGGGCTATTCTTCCGCCTTTGCTGTTTCTTGGGAAAGTGATTTTTTATTTTATATACTTTGTATACTTGGCAACAAATTTTTGCTTATTCTTTTAGAAGGATGTGATTGGTTTTGGTTTTTTTGGCGTAGATTTCCGCAGATTAGTATGTAATTCTTTAAGTGTACAAAGCAGCAACAAAATTTTTACTGGCAACCTACCTCAAGCCAAAGAAAAAGGAATAGTAGTAATGGCCTGCAGATCATCTCCCTTAGACTACACAGAAAATAGCGAAAGCTTTCCCAGTCGTAACAAAAATCTAAAAATAGCAAAAATTTAAAAATAATAACAAATGACGGAGAAATAAATTTTAAAATGGAACCGTTGGTAAAAATCTCGGGCATTTTTTGAAGTTTTTTTGCTTTTTTCTTTAAAAAGTGCCAGCATAAGTTTATATTTTATATTTATTTTCGTAAACTATAAATGTTTTCCAATGAAAAATCGGTACATTGTAATAGCGTAACTCCTTTCCATAGTGCAATAAAAATTTAGCAAAGTCAGCTTTGCTTTAGACCCCCACTTTTTGTGTTTTTTGTCCATGAAATTTAATCTACTTTCTATCTTAAGCATTTGATCCTATATTTTTGGTTCACTCAGCATAAGTACGAAATTATTGTTCAAACAATATAAATAATTCCGTCACCGCTCCAAAATGTTTCTGATTTCGAATCATATAGAAAAACAAAACTTAAAAAAAAGATCATCAAAATCGGATCTGGTCCAGTGGACTTCCAAGTTAAAAGCTTCATTGACTCTACCATAAATACATCACCGAACTATCATATAACTAAAAATAAGATCAAACACAAAAGTTTGCATTTCTCAGTATATTGAGAATGAATTTATTTCTGGCTGAAATCAGTTTCATATCAAATATTTTAATTCTAACAGACCACTTTTGGTTTCTTTGTGACCTGCTATGTTCCCTTTTTCCAAATTTTTCTTTGTTTAATATTTTATTTCCTTCATACAAAGGATCACTAAATTTATTTATCAATTTTTCCTAAAATACAAAATTTCAATGAATTAAGTGCAATAAAAGCCATAAAATCAGAAGTAATTCTATTTTTATATTCAGAAACTTAACAAGATCAATAGACTAAAAAGACTAAAAGATTGAAATTTTAGAAACCTTAATTCCCGCCATTATGTAATAAATTTTCTCAAATAGTTTGGCTGAGGTTAAATTGATAATGCTTTATATTATCTGGTTAGCACTATAATGGTGGTCCTTTCAACTTTTCTTTACAAAATATATTCCATAGAACTCGACTAGACTGTAATTAACCTAAAAACTTTAAAAAAATACATATTTTTTTGAAACCATATAAAACAATAAATATTTTACTTGATACAGAAGCTATCCAATATAATTTTTTAATAAAACTCTTGCTAGACGCTAAATTATTAAAACAAAATTCATCATGAACCTCAAATAAATATAATCACAAAAGGCACCAAATTTTTTTTTAAAACAAAAAAAAAAAAACAAATTAATTGTTCAAACACAGCATGCTCACCAAAATTTGAACATTTCTTTTTTTTTGAAATCTTTTTTCAAAAAATTTAAAGTATAGTTTTATGCTACCATAACTCAAGTAACCCCTATTGAAATGATTGCAACGATATTTTTTAATAAGCAGGAATTATCACGCCTGACCTGTGTTATCACAAGTAATTCAAAATGTTATTGTCCTTTATAAAAACCAATCCTAACCGAAATAGAAAAATAAAAAAAGTAAGTTAAAATGTCAAAATTTTATAGTATCCGTCTGACAGGACCTGTTCCATCGATATGAAATTTATGATCAAAATTAAACGATCCACAATGATTTTTTTTAAAGAATAAAAACAAAATAGTAACTAAGGAAGGTTACAATTTTATAAGGGACTATTCTGATGTCCAGAGTCATAAAAAAAGAATTCATTTATGTTTTCTAACGATATTTCTGAACAAGAAGGAGACTATGGCGTCAAAAAAAACCACTGAAATCCCATTTATTAAAATAAAAAACTTATAACAAGAACAACAAAGAACTTAAGCAATCAAAAACATAAAAACCGACTTAAAAATAAAAAGTCAAGTGGCGCTTTCGAATTATTTAATAATGATCCTCCTAGGTATCCAAAAAATCATGATTAGTTCTTATTCTTAGCCCCCATATATACATATAATATGAAAAAACATACCAAAATTCAAAAATAAATAAATAAATAAAAAAATTTGGTTACACAAAAGGATGATAGGTAAATAAATAAAAATATAATGTGACCGCTCACTCTTTTTAACAATGATAAGGGCGAAACACTAATTTACAGAAAAGATTTTAATAAAATTTACATAAAAATGAAATTATTGAAATCGGTTCGTTTTTATGATGGGATTAAGTCTTTGTGAGTTATGCACTTGATTGAAATTGAATAGAAAAATAAACGATCACTATTGACTATGAATCCGTTGAATCTGTAACAGAAGTTTTTGTTGGACCCCATGACTGCCTTCTTTACTTAGTTTTTATTTATTGATTTTCTTTTATGGCGTAAAACCGTGGAAAAAAGGATTATAAAAATGATGCGCTTCTTGTTTTTTGTTTTTTTTTGTCACAAAATATTTTATTATATTTAGCTAATTGTTTTGATTGATGGTAAGATATGACGTAGACGCATTAGTAGAGCTCACCTAACCATATAATAGGCAATTAAATTCTATGAATTTATCCTTTGTATCACTGTAGGCAACAAATTGAGCTTTATTGGATTTTTCTTTTGTTTTACAGTTTCACAGTAGGCAGATAAGCCTGGCTTAGATCATCTGTCACCTTAAGCTTCAACAGAAGAAAAATTTCCGTTTCATTGTTCTTAACGTTAACTCTTAAGCTTCCTTATCTTTGCACTTAAGTTAAGTCCACAATTTCCTTGCTGACTTAGAATCGGTGATTGGGTAAATAGAAAATTTAAATTAATTGCCATTTTAATTAATTGATTTGACTCCAAGAATAAATTCAATTTTAAAACTTAAGCTAGTAAAATAAATTTTTGTATGTAAACAATGAAATTAAGCTTATGTCCTTTACTTTGAATAAATATAAAAAACTTTCGAAAATTATTACTGTAGAGCAATTCCATTTGCAAATGGATGAAATTAATCTGTAAAGCCAATTATTGACAGCTTTTAGTTTACTTATCTTGTGATTAATCAAAAAGTGCAATTTATTCATCCTCTAGTTGGGAATTGTTACTTTTTGATGACACCATAATAGGCTATTTTTCTCCATTGAATTGATATAAAACTTTAATTAACGGCTTATTAGCCCTAGTTTGTCAGTTTTTGAGAGAAGACCAAAGAGAATTTGCTTTCTGTCATAAAAACAATAAAATTAATAAGTAGAATTTTTATTTTTGGGGTGCAAAGCAACACATAGACATCAAAGTGTTTAGTACGATCTATTACTATTTTTCACTAAAGAATTAAATCTATACTTGTTTAGCTTTTTAAGCAAGAGTTATTAAAAATATACGAGAAAATTTAGTACAATATATCTTTATTAACAAATTACGAAAGGTTTTTGAAGTGAAAACTTTGCATTTTTTCTGGCCGGTAAATTTAATTCTACCGTCACGCTCGTGTGCGTTACGCTAATTCAGATATTTTCGGTTTCCTAATGTTTCTAAGATTATTTCAAATACTGAATTTTTGAATTTTTAAACTGAATAAACGTAAATTACAAAAATTAAGAACGGAAAAATTATTATGTTAAAAAAAGCAGATTTGAAATTTTGCTAAAAAACTAGCGTTTTAGCTCTATTTTCCGATATCGCCAAATAAATATCTTACTTGATTATTTTCAAAAAGGTAATATTTTTATTTTCATAAAAAATAGCATCTGTTTCTATGAAATAAAAATTGTATGAGTTGCATACAATCAAATTAAAAACCAAAATCATTAGGATCGAAAGAGGTTATAAAACATTAAGCAACAACATAAGCTTATAATTTTTCAGACCAATCGTGAATTTTCAAACGAATTCAATGCAATTAATTCCTTGGAATTATTTTGGATGTTTTAAAAGTATTATTTAAGCCTAATATTAATGTTATTAGGGTCATTAAAAATTTTACCATTTAAGGAATTCTGCATGAAACGAAGTAAATATTAATCTAAAGGTGCAAAGTGAGACTAAATGGTGAATGTTACAACTTATAGATCCATTAACTTTTTTTAAGTAACCAAAGAAGTATCTTAGAAAGCAAGACCCTTACAGTTTTCAAATTCTGGTCCTTATTCTTATAATATATATCATTCAGTTTAAACGATATTAGAATTAATCGCCCAATTCTATCTTAAGACTTTAGAGGGTGAGACTGCGCCAAACTGAAATGGATCAACTTCGTTATATTTAAGACGCGAATCGCCGGTGTACTTTAGTCCTGAATCGCAAACTTTTCATAAGAATTTATGGTTATAAAATGAGTTATATTTTTAGATAAATCTGAACTTTGTTGACTCTCGAAAATGGTGGAAGTGCGTTACTATATTTTGTTTTTTTATTGAAGTATGTACTTTTTCATAAGAACTCTACGATTATATAATGGCTTATAATTTAAAATTTATTCATGCTTCGTCTACATCCACAAATGGTGAAGTAATTTTACATCCTTTAGACTTAGAAGTACATTAGCATATGAATTATATTTTACAATGGTTTTCAGTATCACCTGCACTTCTAAGCGCTGTATAGGCTTAAAAAGTGGATGATTATATGTCACTATATATATTCCATTAAAACTATTAAGTTTTCATTTCTGCCGTGTGATCTTAAGCTCACGCTTTAATTTTTTTATCCATATATACAATTGGTAGCCCCTAAATCAAAAACGAATCTACTCATCTAATAACAATAATTCTACAACTCTATAGCAGTCTTAGCATCAAAATAATTTATTTAAACAGAAAAACTAAATTTTAAATTTATATGACTGCATATCTAGATAATTTTGTAAAAAATACAAGCAAATAGAATAATCATTATTAAATATAAAAAACGATATAAAATGATCATCCTAATCGCTGCCACGATCATGACTTCTATGTAGTAAAAAACCCACGCAAATTGCTCCAGTTGAATGGATTACGAAAGTTAGCCAGTTTGTAATACTCATTTTACACACCTTATTTTGCATTTTCTGTTAATTTTATATATAAAATCTAAATCTCTTGTATACAGAAAGAGGGACGATATCGACATATAAAATGAACCAGAAATTTAAACACCTATTCCCAAAAGACAATATTTCTATATTGAATGCGTGATTATACAAGGGTACACCCAATATATTTTTAGTTAGGTATAGAGATAATATGTGCATATACATTACTTGAACTGTTTTTTTTTGTTGTTGTTTATCTTTTGATTTTTTTGTTGTATTTCAAAACAAAATCTTCGATTTAAACTCAATCCAAGTCTGGCATGGCTTGTACTACGAATACCTGTTTTAGGGCAAACATGACTTTCTTATCGGAATGCTCATGCTAACGTCTTGTTCAACTTTACGTTATAATGTGTTTGCTTATTTTTTATTTTCCTTTTTTGTTTTAAACTCAGGTTTTTGGTCTTTTACCACGCTTAACGATTATAAACCTTTTCTCCGAAATTCAAAGCTGGTTTATATACATATATATATAATATATATATGTATATATTGCTATACCTAATATTATATTCCAATGAACATAATATTTTATGTTAAATGTTATAAAAAATTTGCAGAAGTCCAATATAGATCAGAGTATGCACTTAAAATGTCGACTGAAACAACTTTGAAATTTACACATATCGATTGCTATGACAACTGATCAAATTATATTTAGCATTGAAAAACACTTTTAGTTATTCTGTTGAAGAGATACAAAAAAGAAGAAAAATCAATTTAAAAAAAATTTTTTACACTAGTTACAAGATAATAAGCTTCGGTGATATTGCGTTTTCACTGACGTTAGTACTTAGTATTTAGTACTTTTTTAAAATTATTTTTATTGGAAATCTCTAGCTTAGTTTTTAAATATGTCAATAATAATTATTGAGTAGGTACTAGGCACTAGGTTCAGTGAACACGCACTATTATTTGAGACATAAACTAGAGATTTCCCCTAAAAATACTTTTAAAAAAGTACTAAATACTAAGTACTAACGTCAGTGAAAACGCACTATGAGGCAAGGAATTCGGATAGAATGTCCCTGAGAATGTTGACATGGTTTATCATTGTGCATTATCCATTTCACAAACACTAATTTAAGCTAGGGAATAGGGTATATGTATGTATTTTTTTTTTTTTTGTTAAAACATTCTTTACATCGTCATAATATAGTAAAAAAATATAAAAAATGTTAAAAATCTTTCGAAGTAATTTTTAAAAAATATTTAAAATCGGTAAAGAATTCTTGTTCTTTAAACACTGCCATCCTCACTCAAGTCAAAATGACGTAAAAATGACGTCACATGCAATGAAATAGAACAAATGTAGATTCCAAAAAAAATATAAAAATAAAATTTAAGCTATACGCATATTCCCTATTGAATGAGTCCAAACTCAGATTATATCCAGAATTGTAAAATTGCTCAAAAATTATAAATGTTTCAAGTAGTAAGTTATCCCTTTATGTCTACTTGATATTATAATTAACTACTAAAAATCCGTGGAGCCGTGCATTAATATCGCCATCATTATAACTTTAAATAATAAAGCCTCCAAAATTTCAAAAATTGTATATACCTTAAACTTTTCGAGCAATTCAAATAATAATTGATCTAAGACTATTGTCAATATATACTGTAACTATTCCCGGAAATTATACTATAAAAATAGCAAATTGGTATATATTATTAAGTCCATTTTATGCATTCATTTACAATCCATTTATCGGTTCAAATAACACCGCGACTCTAATCGTCAAAAAAATAAGCAAAAAAATGCAAATCGGCCTGAAAATTGTATTAAAACTACCAATAAAAACTATTCATAAAACTTGTTACTTTCTGTTCAATTGTAAACAATCAATTTTAAGCTTAAGTCAATAAAAACTAAAAAGAATTGACGTTTTTTTTTGTACTTTAACTCATCTTTAAAACAGCCAAAAAAGTTTGTTTTAAAGGGATGTAAACAAAAAATATTTCAACTTCCATCATAAAACAAGAATAGTTAAGTGTCGTCTTTAAAAGGCAAAGGTGTGCACATTTTCGTTTTTCTTTGTTTTTTTTACATAATATATTTACCAAAAACCTGAAGTAATATTTATTGAACTGTGTTTTGCGTAGCAATTGAAAACATTTTTAAATATTTTCGAAAAATATACAAAAAAATTTGTTTTGTTTTGTTTGGGTTTTTGACTTGGACCGGAAGTGATTTTTGTTCGCAGTTTGGGCTATGAGACCAAGACAAAAAATAATAAGACCTTTCGTTTGTTTAGGATTGATCTATTTGTTGTCGATATTTATTTGAATTTGGGTATTTGAAGCGCTAACCTGCAATAAAAGGGATTTTAAATTTTTTTTGAAGACTTAAACTGTTTTATGTAAACTAAAAAATTGATTTGGTGCAAAAAAGTAAATTTTGAATATTATTTTATATAGTTGTCAAAATATGTATATGTAAATAAGTTACATTTACCTGTAAACAAATTTCACGATTTCTTTCAAATTTTTTAAAGATTTCCTGAGATAAAAGAAAACACAACAGAAGCAAGAAAAAAATATTGTTTATGTGAATATTGCATCTAAAGTCAAAATTTTCGTTAACTTTTTGAAAAATGAGTGGATTAATAGCCTCAATTTTATTCCGAATATTACATTTAAGATCTTGAATGATCCATGAAGTATGAAATGTAGCCCAATATGGTATTAAATCAAAAGATTTTTGAGGTTATTTTCATCAGACTTGTGTATAAATTTTCTTTGTTTTGTTGAAATAAAAGATAATTGATATTTAATCCAATTGCAAAATTCTGTGCTAAATAGATCTGGGTAGGTTTAACTGTTATGAACCATGGCTTATTAAGGTTTTAAAGTTGATTTGAATCTGTAGATAAGTTTTACGAATATCCATGAAACCATTTCTTATTTTTTAATTATTGAAGAATTTTGTGAATTTCAGGCAGTGTAGGGTGGCTATGTTCACCGTAATGTAATTTTTGCATATTGCCCCTTTTCGTAAGTTTCGACTACTAAAATGTATTATTTGATATTATGACTAAATATATCATAGTTTTTCTTTAAAATAACTAAAATAGAAATACATGACTTGCTGTTTGACAGATAAACTAGTTTCGACAGAAGAACTAAGGAATGGGAAGTCATTTCAATCATTTCTTCATTAAGTACATATAAATGCTCCGCCATATATTTGCTCATACAAATAAACGTTGAAAAACAATAATTAAAAGTTGTGCCTGTTCATTTTTCCCTGTAAATCTTGCAATTATAAATAATTCATTGTTCTCTGATTTATTTTCGAAATATTCATTTGGCCAAACTGATGTTGGAATGATTTTAAAAATAATAAAATGTTACATAAATTTCCATTGATGGCAATTATCGGTTTGTGATGTGAGAAACGATAAAATCTGCGACATTTTTGAAAGTTTTGGAATTATCAAAGCATTAAATTTCGAGAATCATATCTTTTCGCGCAACATCAACACTTCGTAGTTATAAATATCAGGTCATAGAAATGATATGAAGATATCTTTCAAAACTTGGAATGTCCACAGGTTTATATAGGCCCTCATTGGTATTTAATTATCCTTGTTCCTTTCGACACCACAAAATATACATGTTAACTCTTTTTAATCTCTATGTGTTTTATTGGTTAAAACAAAATAAAAAAATGGCATGTCGCAACACCTGAATAGAGGATTATTTGCTCTTACAAAGATATGGGAACGGGAATAAAACTCTATAAACTCAAAAGACCTATTGAGTGTAGCTGGGGCAGAGACCGTAAAACTGAAAAAAATATTCTAAATTTAAATAAAAAAACCCCGACCAGGGAAAATCTCTATACACAAATTTCGTGGGAATAGCTGAAAACTCATCTCTGAACATTGTTCTTAAATCTAGAAGTACAAAAGAAGTACTTAAGGCTGCTCAAAAACATTTGGTTTAATTTTAACCTAGAAAAATTATTATGAATAAATGTTGTAAAATGAAATATTTCCAAAAAATAAATTAATAATTATAAATATTAACCAAATGGTAGCAAATTAGTTTCCTCAAAAAGATATTGTTCTTTCTTTCCAAGTTTTTCTTCAACTCCTCATCTCTAAAAATTGCATTAACATTCTTATATTCGATGGCATATTTTTTTACAGAGGATACATTATGAATATACTGAAAGTGATGGTAGAACATTTCATTATTAATGTTTTACAATTAATCTTTTTAATTTTACATAAAACTGATTTTTTGCACTTTCGATAATATTATTCTAAGAGCAACAAATTTAATAATGTAAAAAATAAAAGGAAATTTTTCAATCATCAGATGGTCATTCACCCACTAAATAAATTTAATTCATACTCATGATTCAATTTTGAGTGATTCTTGTAAATAAGAGAAATGACAGCATGAAAAATAACAATAATATTTGGGTATATTGCGACTGTCACAGGACGTTAATTTCAACGAATTAACACTGTAGGCAGACTATCAGATCGTCACTTTGTCATGCCCAGCGGGATATAAAGCGCAACTTGATGTCTAAGTACCACAACAACACCGGAGCAAAAAGGAAGCAGCAGATGACCACTCATCTGTTTGTCTTCACTTTTGCTCCTTGTGAAATAATTTTAATTTTTATATTTTCTTTAAATATTTTGTTTTCGTTTATGCTTTTTTAGCATATTACATGATCAATTTATATTTATTTAAAATCATATTGAATTTCATATTTGATGGAAAAAGAGGGCAAAATATTAACCCTTTTGGGGTTTTTTTTTTATTCAAGATAAAATCATTAGAATAAAAGTTGACTTGATTGTTTAAAGTTTATTATTTTCTTGGTCACAAGAGTTTTTCTTTTAATATAAATCATTTTATTAATTTACAAAAATTGATTTAAAATTTCACAAAAAAAAGGGAAGAAGATAGATACCCATATATGTATTGTATATTAATCTTTTTGGCAATTGATGAGATTGTGGTTAGACGCAGACAATAGGTGGGACATAATTTAGAAAAATATTCATAAAATATATGATAAGGTCGTTGGACATATTGAAAAAGATAATATATATATATATATATATGTATAGTTTTTTTATGATATGATATTTTATTGTATATGGGCACTTTTGGCAGGTGAAAGATTTTAAAGCGAAGAAACCTGTTATAGTCTGGACACTATAAAAAAAAAGCGTGGCGCTGTGGTCATCTTGTGATCACATAAAAATAATTTATTACTTGATTTTAGGCAAGCTTAAGCAAGCATTTTAGTCACTGAGTTTACAATGTGGTCATTCTGAATTTTTCTTTTAAGTGTTGAATAACAATTTCCGGTGATTGATTTTTGTATATTTTATCAAAGATAAAAATAAAATTGTTATTAAATTCTAAATCTATACATATATATGTATATAGATAGATAAATAATAAATTGTATTCATTCTAATTTTTCATTAATTTATTTTTGAATAGATCAATAACTGGTCCTGATTAGTGATAGTAGTTTTTATCAAAGAAGTTTTTTACACATTTACTGTCAAGCTGAACTTTGTGAGTCTTATTTTTCTATGCCACGTGCTTAAAAGTAGATAAATGCTTTGAAACTTTCTGTATTTTTAAAAATTATAGTATTTCTGTATCTTATGCACAAAAAAAAGGTTTGGTAGTGTTTGTAAATTTGTTAATGATTAATTCTGAAACACTTAATGATATTGAAATAGACACGAAAGAAATCAGCATGATTACACTTATTCTGCATGACTTTTCCTTAACTAATATTGGTTGACAGTGATTGAAAAAGTATCAGTCAACATAATACAATCCCCGTTTTAGTTTTCTTTTGCCCAGAATTGATTAGCGCTTGAATCAATTTTCTTTTGATTTTTACTTAACTTTACTTAAAAATAAATAAATTTATGTGATCTTCAAGATACTTTACGACATTGAACTTGACATCAGGTTTTCACCAAATACCATTAGATCATAAATCCATGGAGAAAACAGCATTTTCTACTCCCTATGGATATTTGGCTTAAAGAATGCCCCAGCCTGCTTTCAGCGGGTTATGAATAATTTCCTTGGCCTACTTCTAGGAAAAGACTGTTTTATATATTTGGACGATATTGTGGTCTATGCTAAAGACATTGAAGAACACAATAGTAAATTGTCAAGAGTACTTACACAATTAAAGGAATTTAATGAGAAATGTGAATTCATAAGAACTGAAGTGGAATTCCTTGGACATATAATTACAACTAAAGGAATAAAGCCGAACCAACAAAAATTAGAAATAATTTCTAACCTAAAAGAACCACAGAATAAAAAAGACGTAAGGTCATTTATGGGGATGATTAGCTACTACAGGAAGTTTATTCCAGGTTGTAGTAAAACAGCTAGCCCCTTAAACAAGTTACTAAAGAAATATGTCCCATTTATCTGGGGAAAAGAGCAACAAGAAAGTTTCGACGCATTGAAAAAGATTTAAAAATTTTTTGTGACATTGCAGTATCCTGACTTTTCCCAGCAATTTATTATAACTACCGCTGCCACCAATTTGTTTATGTTATGCTTAAGCACCAGCACTAAATAGTTTGTGATCTGGTAAAGCAAGTTAGATCCAGAGAAATTTAGGATCTAACTTTTTGATCACTTATAATTTAACTAATTAAAACACATTAATTAATTTAACTATCTAATTTTATTATTATAAAATTCAAATTCACACAAATTAATTATAGCGGATTATAATATTAAATTTAAAATTATGTAAAGCAAATTTATTTTAATAAAATTAAACACATTACAAATAACAAGAAAAATAATTTTATACGAAGTGCTCGCCGAAAACTCGCGAAGAAAAGAACCCACTGCGTTAGCATGTACTATCCTTTTATATCATGTAATCCTTTATGGTGGTCCAATTCACACCATGTGTTTATTCTTTAATTATAAATTTTTAGTATGTTAGTGTCATGCTACTTATATCAGAACGTAATCTTCTGAACAATTTTTTCCAACAAAATCAACCCGTTTCTGGTTCTGGGCATGAATACCGGGAAATCTTGGGATCAGATTTTCACTTAAATTGCAATTAGCTATTAAAGCTCAACTAGGAAATCGTAAACTTCTTTGTTAATAGTGCAAAGTCATGAAAAATTAGTAATGGACATTCAAACCACTCCTACTTCTATTCTTGTTCTTGGCAAGAGTTATTTAATTTTATTATAACTTAAATTTATGAAGCTGGCAAAAACAATGACTAAAAAGGATAAAACTGTATATCCTATTTTGGAAATGAAGTCAATGATAGCTTAAAACTTTTAAATATAAGAAAATTTGTATTCTTTTGGAATAACCCAATGCTGAACTCTTTTTTGACCAAAACAAGTTCCATATAGGTGATATATTAGTTTTGATGTTTAATTTTGATTACATAAGACTGTATGACATACCAGAAGTATTTTGGGTAACTTGAATACTGTTGAAATCAATTCTGAAGAGGAAGTGTTTACTAGCCCAACTTTTATCATTTTTTAATAAAAATTTTGGGTATAAATTTCTTTGTCAGTAGGATACAATAAAAAATAATGAATTTACTTAACTTTTATTTAGCTACATTATGAATTATCAGTTAATGATACTTTATTTGTCATTTTAGCTGAAAACGATGTTAAAATTAACATTTTTTCAAAAGACGTTTTCTTATATCAAACAACGTTTAACTATAACTGGCTATAAAATTGTCACTAATACAGATAAATTTACTTTGGGAAGAGCCATATATTGCATCCAAATTGGCTAAAATGTGCCAAATTTTCTGGGTGGTATATCTATCCGTAATGCTCAAAAGGTGTTGATATGGACTAGGAATCCTTTCACAGCCCTCTGTTAAGATTTTAAATGCTATGTTTATCCATCATTTTTTCATAATTACCTTTTATAAAGTAATCAATTATAATAATAATAGCTAATAATAATTATTCCTACATCATAGGAGACAAATGCTAAAGAAAGCCAAAGCAGCTCACCTAGATTTTGAATAAACACACAACAAACGTTTGCTATAACCGATTTTTGTCAGTAATTTATTCACATTACTCATTATCATGTCTTGAATATACCTGATATTTGTGAGAAATTATCATTTAAATTGAAGAATATCACGCAATCATTTAAAGCTTCTCAGCCTATACAAATTCCATATGTCCATTTAATTAAACCATTTGTTAGCTTTGCAATAAACCCAAAAAGAAATCTTTCAAAGTATCCTTCTTCAATCATCTAAAGATAAATCACTAAGTCATCTATAAGCTCCTGTTCTATTAGATTTATTAAACTTCATCATCCATCTATGACCACCCTAAAACCAGCCAATAAATTAAGTAATCAAAAAATGATGAATTATTTTTTTCAATTAGAAACACTGGCAGAGCCTAAAAACTATTCATGGCTCTTAATTTGCTAAAATCAACCATGAAAAATGTTTCACGAGGATAAAAAAAATTTTAAACAATGAAAATAAAAAAAAAAAATAGAAGAAGTGAAATCCCCAACCATAACTATATATATATATATATAGGGATCTTCAAACAATCAATCGCCGCGCCAATAAATAATTCATCCTATCAATCAAAGGTCCCAACTAAGGAAAGAAAAAAAAATTTAAAAAGGTAAAATGAAATTTTTTTTTGGGGTTTTTTTTTTTTATTTTATGAAAAATTCGTCATGAAAATCATTGGGCCTGGGATACGCGTGTTAAAACAACTTATGGTACAAATCTTATATCAATATATATCTATGCAGGCTTATGTAAAACAAAAAAAAAAAACAAAACAGAGAAGAAAAAATAAGTTATACAAAGCCCACAAATTCCATATGCTGTCCATCAGACAGAACGTGATCGGCTGGTGATGATGAATGTTCAACAATGGTGAAGAAAAGACAAGATCAGAGTGATCCACACAAATTACTGTAGCCATTGTTATGGTCAATTGAAGATCACAAGATATCTGTTAAGACCCTTTTAAGAAACGATCTTAGTTCATGGTGCAACACAGTCTATATTCTTTGGGAACAATATTTTTAAAAAAAATGTAGAAGAAGATCTGAACGTCATGACATGGTTAAAATGAAAATCTGAAAACAACAGATGCCCAAAAAACCTACATATGCCTTGGATTATGTAGGCGGTTTAAAGGTACGAAAAGAATTTCTTAATTTATATGAAAAATAAAAATTTGATGTTAATATTTTTGTTTTTGTTTTGTAGTCAAACATTTTCAATTGGCATTTTTGAAATATTTTTCAAAAATAACAAATAAAAAAATTTGCTTTCAATTATTTTAGCATATTATTCGAAAACTTGGTTTTTTTATTTATTATTTTACATTAAATAAAATAAAAAACAAAACAAAAACATTATTTCCAATTTGTTATATTTTGATTTAATTCATTTTCATGATATATATAAATCTTCCTGAGAATTATTTTCTGAGAAAATTACAATTGTTTCGCATAACATTCGTGAGAAAAAAAACTTTTTGATATGTTTTATATACATTAAAAACATTTACAATTGTTTAATTTTTGTTAAATTGAAGATGAGGCAGTCATTACAATCAATTGATTTGCATACTTTAAATGATCAATGTCCGATTGGTAATTAGATATTAGCACGGTGCACACAGCATGATGATACATTGTTCTGTCCATCACAATTTAAATTTAATGAAAAAATTGAATATTCTCACGGAATTATATTTAATACTTTAAGAATTTGAGTCAGGATAAAGGAAGAAAGTCAACCATTAAGGTTTTGATGTAATTTGTTCTTTTTTTTTTTTGTGTTAATTTCAAAAATAGGCTGGCTCACAGAGTTGATTAGGTATTTGTAGCTTTTGGCTTTTTGGTTAATTTTTATATGGTTTGATTTAACTTGATTGATTTCTTATTCTGCTTGTCTCATCCAAACTCCATTTTGGATTAATTAAACAGTTTGTAAATATCAAAAAAATTTTTTATATTCGAATATCCTTCAAGTTAATTGGAATAGAAGTCTTGGGGATAGGGTTTTGAAAAAATTTGCCGATTTAATCGCCTGAACTGAACAAAAATAATTATATCGCTTTTGCCTCGAAATTTTATTTTTGAAGTCAGTTTTTTTTAAAAATTTTGTACAATTCTTAAAAATAACCTTTAGACCCATTCTACACAGGCCAACTCACAGCAGAAACTCACAGCGAAACCGGTTATTTTCATACAAAACTCACAGAATTGCTAAAAGGCTAATTAAATTTTACAATTTTAACAATTTTATAAATTATTTGAAAAATAAAACATTTTTGTACACAACTTTTCTAAAAATTTATATTTTAAATTGTTGGCTTCCTTCATCCAAACGCGACATATATTAACTAACAGAAATAATTTGCTTTTTTTGTTTTTATTCTGAAAAAAAAAACGTCACGGAAGTTTAATTTGAGAAGTCATGTGAAATGAGGTCCCAATTTTGAATTTTAAAATGAAAATTTCACATAATAATGGTTAATAGTTTCCCTTTGAACCTACTTTTAGGCTGATGAGACTGAAAGGAGGTTCAACTCTCTTATTTACGCTTATGCAATAGTTTGTCCCTTTCTTATCATTTTAAGCCTATCTATAAGTCCCTATTCTTCTTCAAGAGACTGAAAAGATGTTACAAAATTATGCATTGTTCATGTTGAAAAGGCTTAAAGGAGACTACGCGTTTTTTAGGTCATTTAGGCTCCAGGGAAGCTGAAAATATATACAAATATATATATATATGTGTATAGGTGTGTGTGTATAAGTTTCTGAAAAACAAGCTCTGATTTATATTTATTTCTATTGTAAGAAAAAAATTGATTGATTTTTTAGGTTGTCAATTAAAATTTTATGTCACAAAAACTGAAAACAAGGGAGCTGTGTAATACAAATGTCTGACCATTTTATTCAAAATAATTATTAATAGTTTATGTAATGTTGTCAGTTATTGCTCTATATTTGTTTTATTTTAAGGGCTAGCACTCCTCAAAATTTGCAATTTTTTCACCTCAAAAGTGTTGTAAGAAAATTTCAAAGCGATCGAAGCTGCCACAGTGACCTCATGACTTGGTATTTTGCCCCACTTCTATTAAATCTTTCAAAGTTCCAAACTTTAAACGCATTTCTCTTGGAAAGACGTTTGAAATTTTACACTTGCTTTCCGCATATAAAATATCTCCCCGCAACGATGCTTTTTTTTATAGTTTATACCATTTAGTTTAGAGGATTAAAAAATGACAAAATTTCTGACTTCTTGTTAAAAATGTTTTGAATTAAAAAGAGTATACAAAATTAAATTAATAAAAAGTTTGTTTTTTGTTGTAAATAAATTTAGTAATCTGATTTCAGATATTTCTAGGTTGAGATATGGTAATCACTGTAAATTGACTTTTTTGAAAGACGATTTGAGAAATTATTTGTTTCTGGTTTATTTATAAATATTTTTATAAAAAATTTTGACAGAATGTAGTTGAAAAGTTATTTAATAAATTGCAAAATATTTCAATATATTTATTTTAACCTTAAATATGAAAAAGATTTGTAAAGGAAGTGTTTCTTTGTTAGCCATTATCCCTTACATCCATACGTAAAAAAGATTTATGTATCTACGTAGGTTAAGGTTCCGTGTTTGAAAGGCTACCACTTGATATAATTCCTAAAGTTGAAGAATTATTGGTTTATCTTTTCTGAAAATGATGCCAATCAATACGCTAGTTTCTTTCTTATATATGTATAATAAATTTTCAAAGTACAAGCAATTTTTAAATTAGGACCTGCTTTCCTGAGACTCCATTTCATAAAGATCCTTTGACATTATTACAATGACCCATGATTTATAGAAAAATAGAAAAAATAAAACAAATTATTTTTATAAGTCGATGAATTTATCTCCTGCTTAAACAAAGGCAAAAAAATTCTATTTTAAATTTTAGGCAGAGCTGTGGGCATAAAAATTTTTATTTTTGGAATAACTTCCACGACTTGATCCCTTGTAAATTTAGTTAAGATTAAAAAGCTCTTTGTTTAAGTCGTAGCTAAACTTAATTTGAAGAAGTGTCCAAAAGTATAAAAAAAAAAAATCGGATTATTATTCTTCAAAAAATCATGGTAAATGAATTTAGAAATACAGGCTGAGTTCTGAAATGTATTAATGCATTGCAGTTTAATTTTCTAGATATTTTTTACATTGTATCATCAAAAAATTATTGCGTAATTAATGTGCATCTAATACAATCGTAAAAGTTTTCGAACTCATGACATTCAGGGTATTCACATTGAGTCCAGTAACATTTAATTTCATGGTAAGCGGAGGTGAAAGGTAAGACGGAGTTTCGCAAATTTCGAAAAAGCTTTTACCCCTTCCTCAGGCAGAAATATTTCTGCCTCATGCTTGGTATCTTACTAATACACATTTATATACACATGTTATCTGTAATATTTTCCAACACGTATTCACATATTTTAGTGGACTGAAAATTGTAGGGGAACATTTCCGAAATGTTACAAGCCTCAATGTGAATACCCCCATTGTATCAGATTTGCATTTTGACTTTTTCGAACTCATGACATTGCGGCATTGATGCATTTCAGAACTCAGCCACAGTTTCGAGAGAAATGTGATTTTATTTTATTTTTATTTCATGTCAGGCAATTAAATAGGCAGAGCTTACTAAAGCTCCATCTCCAAGACTTTTATTGAAATTAAATTGAAAGCCTGAATGAAAAGTTCTAGACTTATCATACTATTCAATAATATAACACAAAGGTTTGAAATATTTAGACCCCATTTTACTCCATAAAAATAGATAAAATTGCATAAGGAATAGTCTATTGGTTTCAGTGAAATCACTAGTATCGATTATCTGCCTGCCTAAAACTAAACCTAGACATTTGGACTTGATCAGAAATTTTCACAGAATTAAAAGAAAATGGATTTTTCAATAGTGAAAAGTAAAAAAAATTAGTCAATTTGCATACTTCAAACGAAAATTATTTATTCTTATTGAAATAAAAGAAAGTTTTTTAATAACCCTTTTATGTATATGAAAGTATTTAGCATTTCCGCACCTTAAGCAGTCAAAAAAAATTCTTTTTTATCCAGTACTTAAAGACTTTTGTATCCTACAGTTTTTTTGAATAAATTAATTGAAACAATATAAAAGTAAAATATACGCACCTCAACAATATTAGTAACTTAAGTTTAGTCCAAAAAGATGCTTAAAAAAAAAACCAAAAATTTTAGCTTAAGATTCAAACAGGTAATCCATTCATTCTCATTGGATAATATCAACCACAAAACTCTAAAGGTAGCTTAGCTATAGGTTTTTATAAATAACAAAACTAAAGAAGAAAACGATGAAAAATAAAATAAAAACCAAAACAAGAATAATTGACAAAAAACAAAACAAATAATAAAAAAAAAACTAACACTATCACTTGTAAACAAAACCAAAAAAGATTTTTTAGTGTATATACACCTGGGTTGGCTGTTATAGTATTAGAGAGGGCAGCATATTAGGTCCGTGTTGGCAGCACAATTCGATGGACGTTTAGTTGTATCGTGGACTCTGTTAACATTGCCCGCGCACTTTATTTAAATAACGACGAATTTAATTAAAATTTTTAACAAATATTGAGTTTAATATTTTTGTTATTTTTTTCTTCTTCTTCTTTTTTCAATTTTTATTTTTTATAATTTTGTTTTTTGTCTTCTTTCTTTGTTGACTTTAAAAAATAAACCAATTGATAAAAACCGTTAATCATTATTTGTTGATTTTGATCGATTAGTTTTATCTTGAAGCTGAAGTACTTTGTTAATGACGTCATTAATTGTATAAAATGTATTCAATTATAGTGTGTTTAAATTGATATGAGAAAGAAAAGAAAAATTTAAATAAGGTACACCAATACATTTATACATATGTATACATATATATCTATATATAATAGTGTAGTTAAAATTATTTTGTATAAAATGTAAACAATTAGTGATCGACATAAAAATAAAAATATTTTGACTGTTTCTAAACAAAATAAACACAAAATTGGACAAAGATAAATGTGATTTGGGACAGGTTTTTTTTTAAAAAAAAAAAACAAAAACTCAATACATATAAACTTGTTTATTTATGTATGATTGTATGAATATGTGTGATTTCACTTTTCATCCTTGAATATCCCTAGAGCGTGACTTAAGTGATTTATATACATACATTAGAATTTTTTTGTCTATATAAATAACAAAGGATAAAAGAAAGAAGGATGGATGATTTAATAACAAGTGATACAATTACATGTACAACAACAAAATTAAAAAATTCAACAACAATTGATTTTAATAATCATCATAATGATATATTAAATGAATTAGTTCAACAAGTATATACACCAATTAATTGTCAACAATTAACATCAAATACATCAAATGGTGAATTAGCAGCAGCTGCTGCTGTTGTATTTTCATTACAAGGTAAAATGGTAACTAGTTTACAGCAAGCGGCTATGTTACCAATTAATTCACCAGCCGCAGCAGCATTAAATTTACAAGCATTAGAATCATATCTTGCATTACAAAGACTGACTGGTAAAACACAACAATTAGGTACAAATAATATTAATATTAATAATATTTTATCTCAACAACAACATGATAATAATGATAATCAACAACAACAACAACAACAAGAACAACAACTAGATGAACATCAACAACAACAACATGATAAACATGATAATTTATTAAATGAACAACAATTAAATAATGATATTGATGATTGTGATGATTTACCACAATTATTAGATAGTGATGATCATTTATCATTTGATTCACCATTAGATTCACCAATAGCTGAAAATATAACTAATGATAATAATAATTATTCAAATATATTATTAAATGCTGTTTATCATCAACAAATTAATGATACTATACAGAATACTATGTTAAATGATAAAAATTTAAATAATTGTGGTATTAAAAGAACAATAACAACAATAGCAACAACATCAACAACAACAACAACATCATCATCATCAACAAATAATTGTATAATACAAAATTCAACAATATCAAGTAATAATATTATGAATACAACAACTACGAGTGCTGTTAATCAACGTCCTAAAAAACAATTTATTTGCAAATTTTGTAATAGACAATTTACCAAGTCATATAATTTATTAATACATGAACGAACACATACAGATGAACGACCATATTCCTGTGATATATGTGGAAAAGCATTCCGTAGGCAGGACCATCTAAGAGATCACAGGTAAGTCTTAAAATATTATAATAATAATTAATAATATATATTTCAGGAAATGCCGTCGGCTAAGTAAATTATTTTGAATTATATTTTACAATAATTTTTTTTTAGTTTTTTATTCTTTTGATAAAATATTAAAAATCTAGAAATTATTATTAACATATCCAGAAACATTCGATAAGAATTCGATCTAAGAATTACAAAATTATAAATAATTATTACATTTAATTATTGAATACAAACAATGCGATTTGAGACTTAATAAATCATTTTCAAGCCATTTTAGTAAACTTGTATTTCGAGAACTATATGAAAATATAGCCGCAAGTAAACTAAACTTTACATCGTTAACATTATTTGCAAGAAAAATTGGATTTCTTAAAAAGTTTTTATGTTTAAGTTTTGTATGTAAAATATCATGCAATTTGCGTATAATTTATTGCCCAATTGGCCTGTAGCGTGGTCACATCAGTTTATTTTCAGGTAATTGACTCGAAAGAAATTGAATGAAAGGGGGGATTGGGGATAACTTGGAGAAAATTTTTTTAAATACTTTTATTTATCTTGTGCTTTGCTCTGTAAAGGCTTGCGATTGATTTTTAAAGTACTTTCCGTTGAGCTATTTGCTTCAAATTCTGCTAACAAAATAATAACTCTTTTCAAAAGTTTTGTGAAGAATTTAACCTGTTGCCAGCTCTAGACTTGAATTATCTGTTGATTGAATTCCCACATATTTCGGAATGAGCTATTTAGATTTGAATTAGGAAATCGTAAGTTACTTTGATGACAATTCAAAAGTATAATACAAATTGCTACTGAAAACCCTGAACCCACTACCACTTCTACTCATGAAAACAGTGGAGCTTACCAATAAAATTGCGAAAAATTGTTTAATTTTACTATGAAGTAGATATTGAAAATAAAAAATAAATATTTGCTAATAAGGATCAAATAAAAATAACTTTAAAGGACTTTTCAAAAGTAGACTTTTATTTATAATCTTTTCATTCAACTAATGAACAGGAGAAAAATAATTTCTTACACCATTGAACAGGAGGAACAAAGAGATAAATAATGATTTTTACAAGATTCACTTGCAGTTTTATACTACGAAGAATAAAAGTATGCGGTGTCAAGCAATTATGTATTAGTATTATATATTTATTTTCTGAACTTGTCGAGGTATAAACCAACAACGAACAAATGGATAATTATAGCCTTTGATGCATCAATTGGTAAATATTATGAAGAACACTTTTATTTCTTTTGATATAAAATTGTGAATGAATTTTTTTAAAAGCAACTTTTATCCCTTAGTATAAAGTATTACTTTTCTCCTTGTAGTTCATTATTAATATGAAATGATAATTAATAAAGTCATAAGTTTAAAAATTTTTTTTTATTTTATTTTCATTAATTTTACCTGAAATTGCACTAATTATTGCAACATTGCTACTTAGAAATATCTTTTAACACCATTTTAATAACATATTTCAGTAGACCTTTTTTATTTACTTTTTTCCTTCCAAATGTGAGGATCAGAATGCTATTATCATTGTAATAAGTTCCAGTTTTTTTGTCTAGCCAAAATTGTTGCAAATTTGTTTGTAAATGTCATACAAACTATCTTAAATTTTTGTGAGAATCACTTCATTGGCATTGATACAATTATGAATTGTTCGCATCAAATTTTGAGTAAAAAAAAATATAAACACCATGATATCTGCGTCTATTCTTGTCCTATATTAATCGGTTTACATTTCCCATTTCAAGTTTTGATGACGTTTTCTCCATATTTGTTTTTCATCCAGACTGCTTTCCGATAAAGTGCGGGCAATTTATATAGTCAAATAATTTTAATGCATAGAGGCCAATGGTTGTCGATCTATTGCATATATTTACATGACCTTTTAAGAAATAAAAAGTAGAATGTTCACGTTTAAACATTGGGACAGAATACCTTCACTTTACTGTGCTCCTTCTTCCATAACAAGAACTAATTTTACTTAAATATGTTGGTCTTTCCTCACATTTGACGGATAGATAAAAGTTTTTTTTTTGAAATTTGAAATAAATGAACTTTTTCTTTTTATTATTCCCTTGGAGGCATTTTGTTTGCGATTTGTGGCGAAAACTAGTGAAAAGCACTATTCGTGATTAAACCACTGTCAGTCTTTTTAAATAAATAAATATAATAGGTGGGTATAGGTTTCAAGATTCAACAAAATTTTTAAAAATCGCTGACATTTTTTGGTGAAATTTTTTAAAAATTCAGATTCTAGCCGAATTACTGCCACCAATTCTATTAACAATCAAGTTCACAAAAAATTTAGAAGAGGTTTTTGAGTCAAAGACTTTCTTTGGAAATTGAAAAGCTATTGAAAAGCCAAATAATTCCAGTTTCTTTAAATAGCTCCATTTTAGCATAAACGATCAACAACTCTATTTGAAGTTTATATAGCCGACTATCATATCCAATAATTTAAGCCTAAAAACGAATCAAATTATCCTTCTGTAACTTGAATGGAAAAAATACACAAAACAAATTTTAGAGGGTAATTTTCATCTAGCCACAGTCTAGCCGCATTTTTAAAATTAGTGATAGAAAAGAAAAAATCTGTCATCTGTATCTAAGATTGAATCTAAGCATTCACAAGAAACTTTCCAAAGCAAATGATGTGTCATTTACATGGGTATGGAAACCACTAAATTTTGTGGCTTCTGCAGGAGCTGCCATCAGTATCAACACTTATATTAAGGAAACCAAAATAAAATGAAAATTTGAAATATAAAAAGCTACTTTTATTGTGTACCTTTGCAATCCTCATTTTGACAGTTTTAAACGCTAACTTCGAAAATAAAATCTAACAATCGAGAATATATTGAAATTGTAACAACTTCATTCGCTAAGTAAAGTAGAAAACATATCACAAAAGCAGTTTCGTCTTAAATGTTCATACAAAACGAGGAAAGATTGTTGGATTTGGTGTAAACGCCATATAAAGCAAGTGATTTTTTTTCCGGCGAGAAAAAATGGAGGAAAACGAACATAGGGAACAGTAACAATTTGTGGTGTGAATAAATTCCATTAGGGAAAGTAGCTCTACTTCATCAAAGAAAGAGAGATACTTTTCAGTCATAACGCCTACTTTTTTGGGGAAAACATTAATGAATTTTGTTAACAAATGGCCGTAAAAGTCACCATCATGACTATTTTCTGCATAAAAATATGCCTGAAAAGTAACTATGAAGGCTACTTTTTGCATGCTGCATTAATGAATATTTCAAACGTGATTCAAGCATGAATTCATGCATGAGAAGCTCACCGATGAGTAATTTCCCTCTTGGACATGGTACATTGCTAATGTATAGCTTTTATCTGTAAATGACCAATGCGAACTGAACTTTGCATGGTGAAATTTAATATCGAAAGATATTTTTAACAAATTTTCCAAAATTGAGGATACATAAAAGTCAATGATTAGGTCAATGACATCCATTTGAAAAGCAATTCTACAATAAAAGAAAACTCTTTGCAAACAAATAAAAAAATTTCAATATGGTTAACAAATAAGAGAAAATTTGAAATTTATAATTAAAAAAACAAAAATAAAACCATTAAATTAACACCAAAAACCTGAATCTATCATGTGGCAAAATTGAATTTAGATCTGCTGTCATCGTCAATTTAGTCAAAGTTGACATGTAGTTCATTCGGCCTAACCATGTTGACAAGATAACTAATCTGCACTAATCCTTCATAGTTTATATATTTATATATATATATATATATAATATAACTACATAATAATATTAACCTCACATATATATAAATATAAATATATACAGCACATGCCATGGGTCATTCTTGAATTTATTATCCTATTTTAATCTGGAATGCGCCTGGCTTTAAGGTAACTTAACAAGACTTTCTATCAAAGGTTTAGATCAGGAGTTATTTAGCTAGTTTTTGTTGTTTTGTTTTTTTTTTTTGGTTGACAGCTAGACAATTTTATAGAATCAAAAAAATTTAAAATAGTCCAAAACTTTTCTTGATTGATTGCATAATTTATAGATAAAATTAGAAGTTTAATGAAGCCTGAAATTTTTAAGAATACTATTAAAAAATTTTAACATATTTTATTACATATTATTACTACGTATATTTATATATAAAAACAATAAAATTTTAAATTTTAAATATAAATTTAATGTAGTTATCAGCTTTTTGAAGTTTTTGGCTATAATTAAGCCTTCTGTTTTTTTAAATTATTCAAAATAAACTAAACTATCTTAAAATTAAAATTAATTTATCTAAAATAGCTTAAATTTCTAATAGTAAACAAAGTTTAGTCAAATTTAAATAGATTAGGGACTTTTTTATAATATGAACCGTAAAAGTTTATATCAAAAAAATATTGCATACCTCTTTGCATCTGTTTAAAACTAGTGCTATAATAAATTGATAGCATCAGATAACATTAGTCTAAATTTTGGGAGATTTTCAAAAATACTGGCTAAAATTGGTATTCCTAAGGATATAAGGATAAGTAGGTATACTTCATCGATGAAGTTACTCTATGACGGCCACCTAATAAACCTAATAATTTCTCTTTCCTAAACTTATAGATGAATTTCTTCCGTTTAAGCTTTTGCGCAATGTTACAATCTTTAGCATTCATGTTTTTCAACACTTTAATAGTGAAGTTTCAATAAGAAAACTTAATACCAAACCACAGGACATAGAATTAACATACAATAAATTATATACACAGATAAATAAATAAACCGACATCATACGAACTGATTTTTGTACATCTCAGCTTTTAAGTTTAGTTTATTTGCAAGACATTGATTTTCTGAAAAAATATTAGTACTACACTAGTTTGTATCCTAAAATTACCAGACTTGACCTTGGAACCGGAGATCAATTTTCTTAAAAAGATTATTGTAAAGATTGTTATAAGGTGATTTAAAATTTATTTGCAAAATTCAACTGCATACTAGAATGACTTTTTTTATTATAATATCTGGGTTGAAAATAACCTGTGACAATGCCTAGGAAACGAAATCAAACACAAAATTCTATACCATTGCCACCATTACTCTGAATCCAATATTCTTCTCCCTCTCAGATGGTAGTTAATAGATAAGGGGGTACCTTGAAATTTTTGAACAGCAATCCCAGTTTTGAGGTACTCTTTACGATTTTTTTATATAATTTACGCCTGTCTACTATTGCCTTTTCTATCATTTTTTCCCTACCTATCAGGATTAAGTTTGCGTTTCATAGATGAAAACTGCTTTAGCTCATTATAGATTCTATCACAGATTCCTAATACGGCTGAATAACATCCGGAACTAGGAACGGGTTAATTCTTTTATCAAAATTTTTATTTCTTTTACTTCATAATACAAGCACTTTAAATTTTGAAGCCAACGGCAAACAAAAGCCAATAAAAAATAAATAATCTAAATTTGGGATGGATTTAGGTCATTTTAGTTTCTAAATGAATAATCCAAAAGGTATCTCAAGACTCTGATTATCATAGTCACATGTTTCTTTAGCAAAATTTCTTAATTATTCAAAACTTTTACTCTAGATTTCAAATGTTGAAAGTGAATCTTCATGAGATATCACCGATTGACTTAAAACTATTAAAAGTTACAAAATATTTTCAATAGTTTGTACTTTGAGTAAATTTATTCCCAAAAAATCTTGACAAGGCTTCTTCTTTAATTTTATCATATAGAAATGAACTTCTTCACGGAAAATAAGACCTTAATAGGAGGAGATTTTTACAATATCTGACATTTCCTTAAGTTGGTCTTCTCGTTTAGACGCTTGAATTTTGGGTGTTTTTCCTGATGCCATAAAAAACAACCTATAAATGTTTTTAATTAATTTTTTTGTTTATTGATGTGTTGAGAATACCAAAAATTAACAATATTAAAAAAAAAGTCAAAATTGAAAATACTACAGGCCGATAAAGTGGGGGCTCTTGAAAAAAGGTGGTGTCCTGGTGTGCACGCTTCCAGCTTTTCCAGTAATCTGAAGAAAGAAATCTTTCTTAATTATTCAACTAGAGTAATATAGCTAGAGCACTACGAAGAGTTTTTAAAAAAAAGTGTTTTTTCACAAAAAGGCGGCAGTTTGGAAAGAAAGTTACGTTTTTTTCCTGTCTTTTTCACTTTTCGGAATTTAAAAAAAAAAACCAAAAAAAAAACTTGAAAGAAACTCTTCGTTGTGTCCTGGCCTTATTTATAAAGAATCTCTGTGCCAAATATCAAGTGGATCGGTTGAGTAAAACTTGAGATATTGTGCACACCCTTTCGCAAAAAGTAGTTTCGAGCAAAACTCATTTGAAATAAAAACTGAACTGAACTAAGAACTAAGTGTGTCACAAAATGAGCTATAATTCCGAAAAATCCTCTTGAGAACATAGCATCCTGGTATTATTAACTGCACAAATAATGTAATTTATAATTTGTATTTGGTGACTTTTCCTTTCTTTAAGGTACACAATAAATAGAGCACCCTCAAAACACAAAAGCTTATAACCATTCCAGCTGACTCTTACGCCAGTTTCACAGCTTTTTGACCAATATGTTAGCTTAGTGACTTTTAACTTTTTAAGCCCAGAATGAACTAACAAAACATTTGGTGGCGAAAAGTGAAATTTTATCAGTTAGTTTCTGGTCATTATTAATATTAAAGAAACTTTCAACGATTATAATTCTATCTGGTAAATTTTGGACAATGAGATGCCATTATAAGATTTGGTTTTGATTATATTTTACATTATTTAACAAATTTAATTTAATTTCTTTTTGTTTTTATTCTATTTTACAGATATATTCATTCTAAAGAGAAACCATTTAAATGTACAGAATGTGGTAAAGGTTTCTGTCAATCAAGAACTTTAGCTGTTCATAAAATTTTACATATGGAAGAATCACCACATAAATGTCCAGTTTGCAATCGTAGCTTTAATCAAAGATCAAATTTAAAAACACATCTTTTAACACATACAGATATAAAACCATATCATTGTTCATCATGTGGAAAAGTATTTCGTCGTAATTGTGATTTACGTAGGCATAGCCTAACTCATAATTTGGCAGCAATTACAACAAATTTAAATGAATCAACATTAATAACACCAGCACCAACATCATCAAAATCAGGATCACATTTAACAGCTACAGAAAGGAATTCTTCAACATTAGATTATGTTGTTGATACAGTTGAATAAATAAATTTCTTTTTGAGTTAATTTTTTTGTGTGATTTCTAAGTATTATTACTAAATTTTCTATAAATTTAAGTATTTTTAAGCAATTCATGTTAGTTGTTAAATAAAAAACTGTAAGTTTGCTTAAGTTATGAATATGAATACAAGTCTGAAATAATTGAAATTTGGATATTATTAATTCAATTAATTTAATCAGATTTTTACAAATTTTATGAAGTTTTGCTCCTGTAGAAATTAAAAACAAAGTGAATTCAGTAGCCAATTAAGCTCGTATAATAAAGTTCATATACCTAAATTTAATAAAAAATTCCTAAAAAAGAGGTAACATCATAAAAAGCCGACATCATGACAGTAGTCCTTCAAAATTTTAACAACTTATTTCTCTGATTTAACCATCTTGATGACATTCCATTACTCCAAAGATTTATGAATATAACTCTCACGCCATGCAATCATGCAAAAGATGCAATTAAATCCTTTTGCCATTTCAGTAATTGTGCAATGGAAGTAAATTTAAGCCGTTTCAAGACAAATGTCATAAATGTTTCGATAAGCTTACCAAAAGCAAACAAAAAAACAACTAAAGCCAATGATAAAAGTAGCCAAGTGGAACTAAAGTGTAATAAAGTTAATAATAAATAGTAAAAAAAGAAAAAACCTAATAAAAATAAATCCTTAAGATGTAGACACAATAATATCATCAAGTTTGACCATGGCATGGATCAAGATCTGTCATAACATCAAAGGGCTCAGCTACGGGTCACGAAGATCTGTTGTTAAGAGTTTTAACTTAAATAACATTTGTTGCTTGAAATTACTTTAAGACTTAGCATACAGAAGTAAATCTATCTTATTTATTTAAGATAAAAATGTATAAAAAAACCAAATCCAAAACAACACATACTAGAAAGATACCGGGATACAATTTAAAATGTTGTTTAAGATATCACACAAGTGATTTTAATGCTAGCAAACAACTTTTAATATCAGAAATCAAAGGTCGGTGTTGTGTGCCTACCAGAGTTTTTCATAGTAAAAAGAGATATTTGTAAAATCAACCTTAAGAGGAGATATTTATAAAGACATCATGTCACTAGAGATGGCAGTTATAGATATTAAGTAGCACCGCTCATGAAGTTTTATTTAAAATACAAGCAACAATTTTACCATTATTAATCTCCTTTTATTAGTCTTCAACACTTGTTGTAGATTTATAATTTAAAATTAATTTGTTAGATTATAAATGGAATTTAAAAATTGTCTGGATGACCTTGATGACAGTGAAACAGGATAAATACTAAATTAAATTTTAGATGTTGTTTTATGACTATTAAAAGCTAATGAACTGGGGACATAAGTAATTAAAGCTTCACTTTTTTTTTTGTTTGATTTTTACCAGAGCTGAAGTTAAAAAAAAAAAATACAGAAAAAAAAGACATTAATGCTTTTATCTTCTGGTTAACATAAGTTTTACAATATTTTCTCAAACCACCAGCGAAGAAAGGCAAAAAATTTTTGAAATAATTTCTAATTAATTACTCTCAAAAAAATATTAAAAAACACCAAGAGTTGGGAAGAAAAAACATGCACAGCATTCGCAGATTTTTAAATTAAAATACGAAAAATATTATAGTTTCAGAATTTGGTTTTTTATTTAATATTTTTCTTGCATAAATATTTATTAGTTTTAATAAAATTACTTTTTAATACGTTTATAGACGTTAAATTTTTTTGTAGAGGATTGAGATCCATTATTGATGGGAAAAGTTTTGTCAAAAAATTAATCGGTTCCAATTTCTAGGTACGTCTATAGTCGAATCTGATGACTGAATTCTTGCTTATTTTGAGATAAGCAATTGAGATTCGAATCAGGAGATTGTAAACTGCTTTGATGACAATGCAACCCACTTCCTTTTTAGGAGCATCTTCTCTTACGATGAATACCACCCACAAATGTTCTTAAGAAACATAATTAAACGTGTAGTCTTAACTATCCATTAACAAGACAGCAATCGCTAAGCTTTGTGCTTATGTACACCTGTGCACTTTTTGAGTGCAAAATACTCCAACACTGTACTGACCTCTACTTTAATTCTCATTCCTTTCATTTTTGTTTTTATACACATCTCGGCTTCCTCATATAGAAGCTTTTGGTGTGGCCACGCTGTTGACAATTTGTGCATTGTGAAATGAGAATAAAATATGAAACATGACATGACATGGAATGACCAAATAGAAATATTCCCAGTAGAGAAAGTAGCATATATGAAAAATTAAATTTAGTTATTAAATAATTGGATGCTAAAGATTTATCTTGCTAATCTACTTCAAACAGTTCCTACTGAAAAAAGTTAGATTTATAATTAACAATAGAAAAAAATGATTCAAAAAGTTAATACAGAATTAAGAATTAACTTAGATTAAGTTTCAGTAATTATTAAATCTTCAAGCATACCTCGTTTATTTTCGTGTTATCCAAAACTCAGTTTTACCCGCTAAAAGTTCTGGTAATTAAAAAAAAATTTTTACCATATGTAGACCTTCTTCGTAATAACAAAAGACCAGCGTTACTGGTTGTTTATAGTTTTTGATGGCTGAAAAGGACATTAGCATACATTTTTGGGAAAAGTAATTTTACTTTTTTAAATTATAAACTAATGTTTTCTATTTTGCTCAAAATCATGATTTCAGTTTTAAAGGCTGCTATTCTATCGACCTTATACCCACTCTCCACAAAAGCTTATACTCATTATTAGCCTCCCGTACAAAAAAAATCGATTCTCCACCGAAATTTGTTTGTATTAGGGAAATTTGATGGAAATTTAAGAAAAAAAGTGTCATAAAAGTAAACATTGAATCATTGAATCTGTGAAAATACACCAAATAATTTCAATGTGCTTACTCGCAAAACTAGTATTAAACTAACTTCTAAATATTATATTATAAAATTAATTATTTTTAAATACATAAAATAATTTAAAAATACTTATTAAAATGTCACCATTTAATTCCTCTTTGACACATAAATAGGGGATTTTTTAATGATGGACAACCTGCTAATTCACAATAGATGGGAAAATTTCCTTTATGCAGCCCTTCAAAGGCTGTATTTTATACAAGCTTGCGACATGCTTAATACGCATATTTTACACGTTTCTGCATACAAAATTTCCGTTGTATTGTAATAATGAGTATAAGTATAGGTAAAAAATGGGTATTAAGGGGTTATTTGTACTCCCGATTCTTAAAAAATTGATTTCTTTAGTTGTATTTTTTGATTGCATTTATATTCAAAACTGGAAATATAAAATCATGTGTATGTCGATCTGATAAATATTCTTGACACTAGGGATATCTGTAAAATTGTCTTAGCACTTATGCTGACGTATTAAGTAAAACTTTAATTACATTTTTTTCGAAAACTTGTTGTGAAAAATAGTGCACAAAATATTTCATTTTACAAAGTGTTTAAGCTTAAAATTTTTTTCAAAAATCGTGTATTTTTTAAAGAGGCGCCATTTTATCAAATCTCAATATTTTTTTCAATGGTTTCAGAGAATTTTATATAATTTTATTAGATAATAAAATAATATTTAGTTCTTTAGTTTCAAGGGATGTCGTGTACCCTGTAAAACACCTTTTACTCAGAAAGATTCTTCAGATCCTCTTTTGCGACTAAAAACTCACTATTTTTCAAGAATAACAACATAGAAATATTATTAAAAGTTAATAACTTAAAATGTCTCCAAATAAAAAATCTTGAAAAGTTGCTTTTTTGTGGCCTGCGGACTGCTAATAACGCCTTCAAAAACTAACTTGAATCCATCTGAAAAATTTGTTAACACTTAAAAGAAATCATTTCATTTAATTATTTTAGATAAAAGATCATAGCTTTGTTGCCAAGTAATTTTTATAAAATGACGCGCGACAATAATCTGGCAAATATACTTAAATGGTTTTAGCAATGTTGTAACCACAGAATAAAACATAAAATTTCCTATTTCCTAACAATCTTTAAAAAGATTCTTTAGTTTTCATAAAAAATACTTTAAAACTGAGTGTAAATTTGGTAATTTTAACAATAATTTATTGCCTTGAAAATATCAAATTAACTACTCTTAAAAAAACATAAAAGTAAGTAATAAAAATTAACCCTAAAGCAATAAAAACAAGACGCTGGAATCTTATTTATAAAAAATCACCGAAAAATCTTGTAAAATTATTAATGTAACCTATTTTGTTGACTTCTGATTTGATTTAAAAAAAACAAAAATATCAAAACGAATTATTTAACAAGAAAAACCAATAATTTTATAATAATTAAAAAACTAAAATGAAATCAACTAATTTAAAATGGCTGCCAGGTTTAACCGGAGGCACTACACTATGAATATTATTTTAAAATTGATTTTATTAAATTTATGGTATCCCGCATCGTTTATTCAAAGAAGAATAAAATTTAAATGAAAAAAATTCTTCTTTTTGTATATTTTGGAAATGTTTACCCAAAGAAATAAAAAAGACAAATATATGATCTTAATTAAATAGTTAGCAGAACAAAATGTGATAACCCTAAGAATAAATATGTATATAATATAACACCTACACAAATACATTGATAATTTATCAAATGATATAATGATCCTCGATAAAATATCGAAAATCATAAAATTTTTTGAAAACAAATATTTGAATATTTTTGTCATCTTCTGCTATCGGATACCAATAATATTTTTGATTGTTGCAAAAATTTTATAATTGATGGAAATTTATGAGGGCCTCATGTTGTGCCCCCAAAAACTATAATATCCATAACATGGTTTAGCATATCCAAAAATTATATACTATATATATATATATATATACATAGATATATAGATTATTACCAAAACAAACATGAAAGCTTGTAATTATATCTGATTTAAATGAATGATAAAGGCAGAGCTTAATTTAATGGATCCAATGGCATTAACATGCTAATGAGAATGGCTAAAGACTAATTTTTTATTATTTATTATTAGGTTCTGTTCGTTTTTTTTGTTTTTTGTTTGTGATTCTTTTTAATTTTTCTTTTCTTTTCCAAAATTATATGGTTTTTAATTTCTATCTAGTCTATAGCTGCGGATGGACATCTTAAGAAGCTAATAGCTGTGAAAATAATAAATTAAAATTTTAATTATATCAAATAGATTGTAAAAATATTAGAAAAATTTTTAAAGTAGCCACATGGGGTAAAGGGGTGCAGTAATTAAGATGGGTTCACATAAATATTTGATTAAAAATAATTTATTTTAGATTTGTATAACAAAAAAGAAAATAAAACTAAAACACAACACTTTAATTTCACATTTAACATGAAAAGAACAATTTTATGTTAGATACATTTATAGATACTAGATTTTTATTGTAAAAAAGAAAAAAAAATTTAATTAATATCATTCTTAAAATAAAAATTTCTCAAATTATTACTTAAATAAAAACATTTGATAAATAAATGCAAAAATTTTGTTATATGTTAGATACAATGTTGTGTAGGTTGTCAGAAGCTGTAAAGATCGGATAGAATTATTTATTTATATTTTTATTATAATAAATCAATGTGATATATTAATTTCCTTTTTAAATATATATCTGCAAATAGTAACCCAAAAATAAAAATTAAAAAAATGAAAGAAAAAAAAAATGTGTGGACGATATGTAACGAGATCAGATGAAATACCAGCAAGACTTCAAAGATTAACATCCGTCAACCAGTGTTATATGGCTTGGACAGTAAGAAATCTCACCAAGGAATCGGATAGCTATTATGGTATGGTATATACCATCGAAATTGACTCGTTTTTTTTTTCTTTCTCAATCAACATATATATATTTATATAGTTATATCTTTCTAAAGGTTTAGTGTCACCAAATGATACCATCTCGAATTTATTTAGTGCATTCCACCAACAGATTTATTGGCGAATTATAATCAATGGGTGATTTGTCGTGATCAACCAGTACCATATATGCCTTATTCACTCTTATATATGCACTTATTTTTATATAAGATATATAAGTGTTAGTGATTGCGGTATCCTGATTTCTTGTCGATGTGGTTGAAAATAATTTATATTGTTTCAGATAGAGTATATGTCCACTATTTTGTCAGAGATATTATCTACATGAAGAAGTAAAATTCTGATGATCAGTTAAATAATGAAATCTACTTATATACTACAAATTGCATTACTTATTTGTTAGTGTTATTGCTGTTATTATTATTTTTGTTTTTCATTTTGATTTGAACTAAAGATGTGGGTGTATAAATGGGTTATAAAATTTAAAGTTAAATAAAATTAAATCAGTATTTAATTCTTTTAGTTTTGGATGATTGCAATTTAGATTATCTTTTGGTGATTAATTAAATTAATATCGATTGAGTTTTTATGGTTAAAATATTATTTAATACATCCATTAAGTCCTTATAAATGAAAGTGGTATATACTGGTAATTACTTCAACTTGAACTCATCGATTTTCTTTAAACTCGAATATATTATAGAGCATTGAAATCTGAGAGATCCATGTTTCTTTTATTTCACGGCATTTGCTTCAAAAGGGAATGGTTAGGTATTTAATGTTTTATTTTTCCGTTTTTTTAATTTTTTCAAATTAATTAATAACATCTGGAAAATATTGCACAAAAATTTCAAGTTGATTGGAGTAATATTAACGAAGTTATTAGATTTTAAGTATCTTTTACTCTATAGCAGTGCTATTCCAACCGGGTGCCAAAGTGCCAAAGTGGCACCAAAGCCATATTCAAGTGCCATCAAAGCCAATACGCAGTCGATTTTTTGTTTTTTCATTTTTAAGATTAATTCTAAGATTTCGCAAAGTATTTATCACAATATGACGCATAATATAAAACTGATGCGATGAACCGTATGATTGTCGAATTTCGGTGAGCAGTATTTATAAATGCCTAATACGTTTATAATAACAAGTTGCTGATGGATGAACTGGATTCTAAGTACTAGACATCATGTCATCATGTATTTCATTAATATTCAATGGCTCAGTTGGGGCAAAGTATTGATATTCAACAATTTTTGAACGAGCAAAAATTGATTGAAGGATTTTTAAATAATCACAACAACTGCCTGGCAGCACGAATTTTATTTCTTAGGCGATTTGATTGCACATCTCAACGATTTAAATTTGAAATTACAAGGGCGAGATAAATTCGTTTGGGATCTTGCAAAAACTGTAACTGAATTTAAGCTTAGTTTGGTTTTATTCAAAAATGAAATTGAGGCTGGCGAGTTTGAGAATTTTCCTACTATATACAAACACTTTGGAGAAGAAATGTTTGATATAACTGATTTCGTTAAATTTATTGACATATTAATTGAAGAATTCGACACGCGTTTTTCTGATTTAAAAGAGCAAAATGTTATATTCTAATTTCTCAAAAATCCATTTGATTTTTGTCAAAAAGCATCAGCTTGAATTTGGTCTGGCCTTGATTGCACAAGAGAACCATTTGAAAAATCTCAGTTGCATTGAAATGTGGAAAGAAATGATTACAGAATGTTCATTTTTAGTTTTGAAAAATGCAATACATGTGCATGTTTGGTTCCACATATTTGTGTGAATGTACGTTTTCAAGTCTTGTACGCCGCAAAAATAAATATCGTAATTCACTTTCACAAGAGAACTTAGAATCCGAATTACGTTGTGAATTATGTGAAACTAAACCAGATTTTGTGAAAATGGCTTAATCCAAAGAATTTCATCTGTCACATTGAATAAAATAAAGTTTAAAATAAAGTATGAATATAGAATCAGCCTTTATTTTTTTGGATAAAAAGTCTTATTTTAACTTTTAATAGAGAAATATGGAATTTGGTACCCGGTAAGTTTTCGGTACCACTTATTTGGCACCTCAAAAAAAAAGGTTGAATAGCACTGCTCTAGAGCAACGAGTGAGTAAGCAAAAGCTTAAATCGTTTTTCTGAAGTTTGTTAGTTTCAAACTCAAAATCTACTGGACCGATTGCTTAGATATTTTGCACACCACTTTTCCACATATTATACCAGGTTATAACTAGAGTTTTTTTGTTTTTTTACAATAAAAAATAAGACGATTTTTTAGGTGAAAATCGGTATCTGGCTTCAAAAGGCTATTAAAATTTGAAAAATCAAAACAAAAAAAAACGTTTTTATCATTACCTTAAAATATAGCTTTTTTAATAAATTAGTTTTTAGCTGTTGGTTTTGAATGGTTCTCTTGCGAATTATGATCCACACCTTTTTTCAAAAGTGCCTGAATATATTCACTATCAGTCGCTCACTTATTATTATTTAGAAATAATAATTTTGAAAAATCTTGTTGTATTATCATATAAATATTAATTTAATAAGTCAAAATTATCTGTATTGCCAAAAATAAATCTTTAAAACATGCCTTTTTTCAATAAATTAACCGGACCATCCGCTTATACCCTTATGAATGAGTCTTTATACATGGAGGGCAAAATCTCCTGAGATACTCATCATATTTAGGATAGATTGGGGTAATGTAATACCCTTTCTTAACAGGCGCTATGTACAACCTCGTAGTCTTCCATACAAAAAAATCTGTTCTTAACAGGCAAAGTCTGTACATGACGATACATATAACAGATACAGATACATATGATGTGAAATGTCAAATTAGATTTCACAGGTTGTTAAATTTTTTAAAAGTGTTATAACTAAAAAACTAAAAAGTTAAGAGTTTTTAATTTATTTTGGTAAATTTTTTTATAAAGTTAAGCAATGCATATTAGTGAAGTAAACCGAGCTAGAGATACAAAAAGCAGGAGGATCCAATAAGAAAAGAGTCACAATAGATTTCAATTTTCTGTGTCTACAGACTTTAAAAGGCTGTGGTCATTACACATATGCAACCACTTATGTACACAGTTCTCCATACAAAAGTGGCTTTCTGTAAGTGAGAAAGTGTGTACATCTGCCTGTTAAGAAAGGGTATTGAAGTCTGACAGATGAAGTTCTTTAAAAGATCTTTTGAAGTCCACACTTTGGATAAATGAAAAATTTACTAAAGTATCAAATTATTGTAGTTTTATCCATTATATCCCTCTGAAACCAAAATATTCTATAGAAAGCACAAAAATTCTCTAAGTATTGTCAGTCCAAAAGTTCGTGCGCATTGGCAGTATGTATATGATTCGTGATGGCTTATTACCAGATCGATAAGATTTCAATCCTGTCGAAACATGTCATCACTTGATTGGTATATTCTTCAGTTTGTCACCAAATTTCGTAAAGATCAGACGCATCTTAGTACCGATAAAAAATGAATATCGATAACGCGTATAAGCGTGCTGTGTTATATTTTTTCTTTTCTAGTGGTGAAACTGCTAGATCTGTAGCAATAAAAATTAATAGTGTACATGGTGCACATACTATTAGTGTAAGGACTGCCCAGAAAAGGTTTGAAAAATTTAAACTTGGAAAAATCGACATTAATGATGAAAATCGTTCAGGACGTCCTGTCGTTTTTGATAACGACGTCCTTAAAAATCTTTTGGAGAGTCAGAGCCACATTTAACAGTGGATCAGATCACAGAAGATATGCATTCATCTCATTAGACAGTCTTTCGCCATTTAAAATTCAGAATTGAGTAAAAAAAACGCCCGCGAATGGTGAATATGAAGAAAGTGTTGTTCCACTATGATAACGCTAGATCACATACGGCTCAAAAAACGCTGTAAAAAATTAATGAACTGAATTGGGAGCTTTTGCCACATCCTCCATACTCCCTGAATATTGCCCCAACTGATTGTCAGTTATTTCGAGCATTAGAAAATTTTTGCAAAAGCAAAAAATTCAGTTCTTAACAGGATATACAAAATGAACTCAAAAGCTTTTTTGCTTCAAAATCAGAATCCTTTTACACCAATGGAATGAAAAAGCTACCAGAAAGATCGCGAGATATTGTAGATAGCGGAAGAAAATATATCATTGATTAAAATGTTAAATTGCGTTTTCTCTACACCATTTAAAAATTTCACCAAAATGCGCACGAACTTTTGCCCTGACTTGATGTATCAACACCACAACCAAAATAATGCTGTACAAAAAGCAATAAAGAATTAAATAAATAATTTTTTTTTACTTCAAACAATTAAAAGCCATAAAACACTAATTAGTTGTATGTAAAAAGTGATATAAATAAAATAAATGTTAGGATGAAAACTTGAAATTTTTTATATTCGATGAATTAAAGAAAATCATTCATGTATCACCAAGTAGGTGTAAAATTGTTAAGTGTATTCATTAGACGTCATAAAGTTTCGCTGAAAGATGGCTCTATGGTAACAAAATAAAAAATCAAAAACAACAAAAGAAGAAAAAGGAAGATAAAACACGCGACAGGAAACCACGAATGACATTTTAACCTTATTCGGGACGTTGTTGTGAGATTTAATATAAGTCTAAAAGAGACCCCATAATGTGTTTGCTTTAAACATTGAAATGAGCACATCCATCAGCCAACAGTGTTTTAAATTAGCCAAGCTATCCAGGCTGAAGAAATTAAAAAAAAATTAAAATAAAGATAAAATAAGCAAAGAACAACAAAAATAAACCTTGAGTAAAAAAAATCTATTACTTGTCATTACCGCCGGCACTTTGTGAACTTAAAACTATATCCTCCTCGCACTTAAAAAAATGAATGCAAATACATACCATGTTCATTACTAGGTAAAGTTTGATATTTTTATCGTATTCAATGGAATGAAGTTAAATCAGTTTATAGTTAAATGCTACTTTCCATAATGATTTGGTTTAAGTTTTACATTTGTTGTTTCTTTTTTGTTATGTTATAGTTTATAGGAATTTAACATTGTTGAAATTACCTGGCCTGAATCTTGGAATCACACACAACATCATGAACAATTCTCAAATGATTGCAAACCATATTATATAGGTGGGTGGAGTAAGTTGATATTAAAATCACTATGGTGTATATATATATATATATATATGTATATATTTGCCCATAAGCGTTACATGAATTCTTTTACCCACGCATCTTTCGCCACATGGTTAACAGTTGGAGTCGGAAAATATTTCAAATAATTCTTTAAACTTTCTAAATGACATCGTCTTTAGATGAGTAAATGGAGTTCAAATTCAATGTTCTACTTATATATATGAGCATTATTAACGTTTTTAGATCTTTGAAGCATCTATGACTCAACTTTTAGTTTAGTTTATTATGTAGTATAAAAGTTTAAGTGATCGAAGTAAAAATTAAAAGGCAATATTAAAATGTTAAATAAGAACTTACAGAAGCTTTCTTTAAATTGATTTTTTAAACACATAAATCAATTTAATAATATAAAATCGTATTGGAAAAGCTAATGTCGCTTAAGGCATTTGATATTTTAAGATTACTTCATTTCGATATTGTGCGCAACGATATCTCTCTTAGTCTTTTCGATGGGTTCAATTTTTGAGTACACTTTCAAACATATTATGTTCATTTCTATACCATTTAATTGGTTATATTTTATCAACATAAAAAAATGATTTCATATTCCTCAAAAAAAACAGTAATTAAACGGCAGCAGATTACAAGATTTTTGAGACCAATTTCTAGGTTCATTTCTTAAGGAAATTTTTTTAATGAAAATTTCAATTCAGTTTATACTTTGCGTCATCTTGCTAAAACCATAAATCATCTACTAGGCATTTTGTATTTTTGGCAACAAAAATTCATTAATAATATAGTTGGTTTGTACTGAGAGCTTTTGACGTTTACATGAACTCCGTCCGCATTTTTCATGGAATAATAGTCCTATGATTTCTGTTCTGTTAAGAGAATCAACCCCCTTTGATAAGACAGCATTTATAAAATTTATCCTAGTTTCTCAGTATAGCCCCGACGTGCTTTTTAGGCTTACTTTTTCCTTAAGTAAGATTTTTTTTTATTATAATTTCAAAGCATCGATACGCTGAGAATATACTTTAAAAAGGAAAAATCGAAAAATTGAATATTTAAGGAATTATTGTCTAAAACGTTTGGGAGTTAGGGTCCGCATACCATACCTAGTCAGGTACAGGTGTACAAGTAAGTTCAAGTAAAAAAAAAACTAAAGACTAACACTAGTTATGATATTTGTACAAATCCTTTGCACGGATATAGAATTATTGAATTTTTTACAGTTTTTACTGCACTATCTGAGCAGTAATGAGCATAGTCGACAGTTTGGCATTGAAACTTTAAACGCGATTATCTCGAAACTGTTTATTCAAAAACTGTCCGTGCTGTAGCTCAAAAAGTTATTAATCGAAATTTGGCTGAAATTTGGAGAGGTTTTTGTCTATAGCATTATCGATAGGATGAATTTAAACTTTTAGCGATATTGCATGAATAAATAATTTTTTAGGGGTAAAAACTGACCAAAAAATAGTCAAAAATTAGAGCGTTTGATTAAAAAGCCAATATAAATTTAAGTTTTTTACTTTTTTATAATTTTATTAGTTTTTCCTTCCCTTAAATATATCGGTAATTGAATAAAGAAAACTTTTTTTATTTCTGATCAATAGAAAATTTTTTACAGCTGCAGCAGTTTTCAATGTCTTTGGAGAGGACAAATGAAGATATGATCTGCAGAGCCGCCATTTTGTTAAAAAAAAAACAAAACTCACATGTTTTTCTATTATTTAAGAATGTTATAAAATGATGTTTAAATTTTAAAATAATCCGATTATTTAATCCCCTTGAAAAAAAAATCACGAAAAATGACCAATTTTGCATGCTCTAAAGGTATCGCCTCCCTTAAATTATATGAAATGAAAATACTTTTTAAAGCTTAATAAAATCGAAAGCGTAAAGTAATTTCTTGCAAAAATTTTTCAATTTTTTAAGCAAATAACTCAGCAAGAAATACTCCAAACATCGATCACAAGTCTCTACAGAACAAAATGAAAGGTAAAAAAAAGTCTATAAAAGGCGCGCTTCTTTAAAGCTGAAAAATTTGTGTCAGTCGTCTTAGACTATCATTTTTAAGCATAATTATGCAAAAAATACTTCAATAAATAATTGGGAATAGGTTTCTTAGCCTAAAAAATTTTATTTAAAAAATTCATCACAATTTGAATAAATGGCTGATTGTTAGCCTTGATTTTTTTCCGTGAAAAATGAGAAATATCTATAAGCTTTGATTGAAAGATGTCAGAATTTTAATTTTTTAATTAAATGAAACAACTTTTTTGATTTATAAAAATTTTATTTATCTTATATTACAAAATTTATTATATAACTGCAAAAATTATTTAATTTTAATTTAATTGAAAACAAAGATACCATTTTGGCTCACAAAGCTTGAGAGTTTGTGCTGAAGAAAAATTTAATGCAGTTAATCCAAGTCTAAGCAAACGTATGATGCACTGTGCACAGTGAAACTGTACGTAGAAGCTTCTACCAATTAAAGTTTTCTCAGTTGCGGTACAGCTTTTATCCATATCATTTGTAACCAACCAAAAAGATAACTAAAATTATTTAAGAGCTATTCATATGCGCTTAATTTGTATCAATAAATCAAATCTTTCGATCTTAATTATTCAAAATTCACTCTTTTGACTACTGCTTATCGATAAAAATCAATTTAGTTGTATGATTAATATATTTAAATGGTAAAAATTTCTTTAAAATGAATTGAATAAAATATAAAACCAAACTCAATCTCTTACCACACATATATTTACTGTTGATATTATTGAAAAAGAAAAGAAAAAAGAAATTATATGCTTTCAAAACAAAAGGATAAAGCAATGTGAAGCACAAAAATAAAACCAACAAAAATAACAAAATAATGTTGATAAATCTATTATCCAAACAGAAATTCTTTCTGTCAGCCCGAAAACCCTTTCTGTGTTCACACATTCAGATAAAGATCAAATCACCCAATTTGTCACCCGACAGAAAGAAGAATGCAACCTAATCAATTTTACTGAATCTTCGACGGGCATTATGGTTAAATAAAAAAGGAATAAGAAATATATTATATGACTATGAAGTCTGGTAGTCAATCTGTTACGTCGTTGCTGTCATTTTTTCATATATGTCATCAGCTTTAGGAAGATGTTTTACAAAATATTCTGTTAGAAAATATAAAAAAGACTTTGGATATGAAAAACGTAAAAGGTACATTTTTTAAGGTAATTTTTTTTTGTGGGTGGAAGAATTGTTAAATTAATAATATTCATAAAAAGTGTCCATTTAGATATCTTAGAAGATCTAAGATTTTTCAATCAGTAATGATTAACCAGTAAATCCCTTGAAAAACCTCATGATTAATAATAATTAATCACAAAGTTTTGTTATATAATTTATTTCACATCATGTAAATTCTTTGTACCCTTTTACTACAGATTTTGTACACTGTAAGATCTAAAATCTAATTCTTAAATAGACACAATTTCTGGATTTCTGTTGCTGCCGTCAGAATACATCAAGCAAGAGGAGCTAACAATGTAGTCTTTGTAAGGATTTTTCAAAATTTTAATTATTTTTTGGAAATATGGCTTTTTTAGTAAAGTATGACTCATACTTCACGTAACTTTACCTGAAGCTTTAGATGCGTTTTTCTCGAAACTACTTTTTTCGAGACAGTTGCCATAACTTCTCAAGTTTCACCAAACCGATTTATTTGCAAATTGGTGTGAGTCTTTTCAATGCACTTCTCTATCGCAGGAACTAGGATTATAAAAAAATTTCACTTTTTAATATTTTAAAAAAATTCAGAAACGTAAAAAAAGTTGTAAAAAGCACGTCTCTTAACTTCAAACAGCCACAACTTCACGAAAAAAAAATTTTTTTCAATTATTATCTTAGTTCCTGCGATAGCGACACTTCTCTAAATTAAATATTAAGTTTCTTTTTTTATTTCAGATTACTCAGAGGGTTGCAATTATAGCAATCATCGAACACCATTTTTTTCAAACCCCTCACTTCATTAGCCTGAAACGTTTTAGATTTTTGATTCTTTTCACTTTTTTTATGTCTTCTTGAAATATTAGTAAATATCGTACAAAATAACAGATACTAAAAATATCGTTTGCTTTTTTTTTACTATCGCTCCTAAAAAAGTGCCTAAAATTCATGTCTCTAGACCAGAATACCCTCTTAAATAACAGTTTATATGTCACATGATCATAAATCGCTAAAATTCGATTCTACCAAGCCAAAAGACTAAGATCAAACTTGATAATTAAGAAAATTATGATATTTGGTTGTTTTTTAGTTGTTGTTATTCAAGCATTTAAAATAACACACAAAAGACACGATTATAGCACAATATTAAATTTCTATATTACCCCCTTGTAATTTTAATTGTTTAAATAAATTGTAAAGTTTGAAATGATTACTTACACCCTAGTCAGACAGGCGAAAAATCATGGTTTTTTTAAACCTAATTTTTTCAAAAAATTATGGTTATTTTAAGCCATGACACACAGAGAAATCTAATTTTTTGAACTCAGCTGTCAAGAAACAGATGATTTTATTTTATGTAGAATTTTTGATTAGTTTTTGTGAAAAATTTTGAAATTACTATAAAAATTAAATAAATTTTAAAGTTTTTAAAATTAAAGAATTAAAAGGTGGATATTTTTAAATTAGTCTAATTTTTTATAACTAATTTGTGTTATATTTTAGGAAATTAGAAATAAAACTAACTGTTTTTATTGTAATAACCATAGCGAATTAGGCAAATTTTGGATTTTGGATGGATAAAAAATTCTTAATAAGCCTAAAGGACATTTATTACCTCAAGATAAATTATTTTAAATTAAAGTTTTGATTGTTATTTATCTAAAACAATTTTTCTTCTAGTCCCTGAATGGCTTAACTAAATAAGTTGTCAGCTGTTTTATAACTTAACAAATATAATATTTTTTTTTGGTACAGAGATCCACGACAAAAAAGATTACAAGAGCATATGATACTGTACCAAAGAAACTTTTTTTCAATGAAAAAATGGAAATGTTTGTCTTGGAGTTGGCATCAAACACCAAATAACAAACATAAGATATCAAGAGCCCATGCGATTATTGAAGTAAATATTTATTTCTTTATTAAAAAAAAAGCCATTCTAAATAATTAAATTAACAAATAGATATTAAAACCAATTCAGCAAAAAATTTTTATTTATACCAAAATAATATTTTACAAGTATATTTAAAAAACTTTTAATTTAATTTTTCTTAGTTATTAAAATATGTATGCCCTAAGCTTTATAAAGGTCTCGTAGACCTTGCAGAACTCTCTGTCTCCTCAGATTCTAATCCTTATTATTTAAAATTGATTCATTGATCTTTTCAATCTGAAAAATAAATTGATTATTATAATGTTCCAATTAAATATTTTATAAAAATTCTTAGTTATCATTGAACTGGGATGCGAATTACTTAAAACTTCCCGATTAAACGTATGCTTTTTAGAGTTTGTAGGATCATCCATTTCTATAACTTAAAATTTCAATAACAATATGTGATGCATTCTGTTTACTTGCAAGCCCAGCTGCAAACGTAATACCCTTTCTAATGAGAATATGACTTCCACTTGTACATTTATTAAATTAAAGTAAATATTTATTCAAATATATAAAAAAATTAAAAAATATAACCTTTAAAAAGACAAACAGTAGACAAACTTGACATTTGTCAGTGTCAAATAGCACAGGGCGAAAAGTAATAATTTTTCGCCTTTCAGCACTATCAAATTAAAAAACACAAAAACCATGTTCCTGTTGCTAGTTAAAAAGATTAGATTATAATCTAATAAACTACGTACATCGCGACTTCTGATTGTGTGGAACAAAAAATTACGTTAAAAGAACTATAATTTCTTTGTCTGTTTGACTTGGGTTTTATTTGAATAAATTATGTGCCCGAAATAATTATTTTAAAAAAAATTCATAACAGCAAAATAGATAATTTTATTTATTATTAATTACTTGGTTTCAAAATTAGTAAAAATAAGTTTAAACGAGTAGGACTCGTGATTGATTCACAAAGTTGAAAGAAGTTAACACGTGCCAGACCCGTGACACAAGGGGTTAATTTTATATTTCGGGCATAAAGTTTAAATACTCTTTGTTCAAAGTATGTTGACTGCACTATTCAAATTCTGAATTAATGATTTTTTTATTTTTTTAAAACTTTTTGAAATTTATAAATTTTATAATTGCAGTTGATTACTTGATTAAAGATATAAATTATCAAAAAAGAAAGAAATTTATGAACATTTTGATTCCATCAAAGTCATTATCAAAATATATATAAAAAAAAATGACTTGATACAATGACTGATCAAGTTGTTAATTGAAGTTCAGTGATCGTCCTTGTATTAAAAAAAATAAATAAATACACAGTCAATTACTAAAATGCATATTAAAAATCATTGGTGATTTTATACAACTTGGTTTTTCTGGTTATTATATCTGATTAAATTGATATTCTTGCAAAATATAATTCAAGTTTATATTAAGGACATAAAAGAAATAGCAACAACATAATTTCTTCTTATTTTTTTTTTTGTTACAAGATCGCTGATCGCTTTGATCTTATCCATGCATTCAATATGTCTGATACGACTTATTGTTTTGATTATGACCTATACAAAAACAAATATTTTTCTTGCTTAATTTATCTTTATCTATCTATATATATAACCTGAAACCTGTTTATATATTAAAATAACATTATACTGATCTTTCGATCTTCAGTCATTCGTTAATAAATTGATGATAAATGTAATGTTTAATATAAATGGATTTATTTCATCAAAACATTCCGCTAGGGCCATTTATTGTAAAAAATTTTGACATGTATGCACTTGAGTCTATCGACTTGTATCCCTTCTATTGGAATTACAATTATCGATATTATTCTAAAAAAAAATAAATAAAAAATTTATAATAATAAAAGATAAAGCTTAGATATAAAATTAAGGAGGGTAATCTTCAAAGGAGTTTGCAGAATGTTTTACAGGAATAAAAAAGGAAATCTTTTGTTGAACATTATAAACTATCATTTAGTAAATTAAATGATGAATGGATGATTATTATTTATCTAATACTCATACTCCATTGAGGCTTGTACAGTGTATTAAACTCCCATAAAAAAAAATCGTTTCTCTGTATTAGGGAAATTTAATATAAATGTAAGCATTAAATTATCTAATAAGGTCATAGTGGTTAAGTTGACAAGGAAAGAAAATTTTAATAAAATCGTTTATAGGTCTAGGCCTACAAAGCTCGCAGTAAAGATTGTCAATAATAATTAAAAAAGTATTGACTCTCAAATTTTCTTGACCAGTCACTTCTACCTCTCCTGCAGTCTCATCGGCATAGAGTTTTTGCTTACTTTTTGGCTTCACATCTTTTTCATATTCTTTTACTTCGGACAAATTCATTGCTTTTTTAATCAAAAGTTCCTCGAGTTTCAACAATTAGTGATATAAGTAAGTCATATAATTGAATGATAGTAAATATATCGTTGTTAAACTCCGGTAATTTTTTGCTTACAGAATTTATCCGATGTAACAAAAACCCCCAAAAAACAGTCATAAAAACCGTTTCTAATCTTAAGAGTTTTAATTGCATATAACACTTGGTTTCTGCTGCTTGTCATCTCCTATCGCGTGCAGTGCAATTAGAATTTGTTCCCAAGATTCATATAAACTTTGGCCTGCATCTTCACGAGCTGACCAACGAGTCGTTGATAGACTCTTTACTGTACCGTTTGATTCCTTTTTTTGAGAGAGATGAGTCTGAAGAATTTCCCAGTGGTGCGTTGATGCAGAAAAATCATCAATCTTCAGAATCTTCAGTTCATCGAATTAGCCCACTTTATCGGATAATTATTTTAATTTTTCTGGAAAAAAAGACAATTCTTAGCAGCCAGCTAAAAAATCTGGTGTTTTTCTGTTCAAAAATCGTGCTTTAATGTTTAAAAAAGTTACGATCAAAAGGACTTTATCAATGAAATATATCAATTCTATAATTTTCACAGTGATAAAAAAAGCCTACTTAGCCTATACATAAATCCGCCCCTGGGTGTTTTGTAATAATATGTATAAACCACAATGTAGAATGAGTATAAGCTATCATAATGTCTATAGTAGATATAAATGCTAAATTTTAGCATTAGCGCAATATGTTAAATTTTTTAATTATTTTAAAAACATGTTAAGATATATTCTACCTTTTCAAAAAAAAGTGCGAGCTACTTATTTAAAATTCTAGCTTATTTTTGTTACCATCTTTCATCTTTTTTTCCTCTTTTTTTATTTAATTAAATTCTTAAGCTTATAGCTTAACTCATGTAATTCACCTCAAGAAGCTGTATCGCTTCTAAAGTAGCAACCCTTCTGTTTGTCAATTATATACATAGGCTTAATTATCCCAGCTGGATATCAATTGAAAACAAAAAATAAAACTTTATTATGTCGGCATATTTAGAACCCTTGTTATATAAAAATGTCACGCCCAAAGCTAAAAATAAAATAAAATACAAAAACTATGTAATATTAAGTTTTTAAAGTGCATGTGAAACTGTCACTTTAAAATCACAAATATGTTCTGATAAGCGTAAATTTTATTATTGTTGTTGTTTCATTTTTAATATTTCCCATTTTATTGTATCATTTTGATAGTGCACATCTGTCATAACCAAATGTTACTGGCAAACCGACGGTCATAAAGTCTTAATATGTTTCTTTACAAACAACAACAACAAAAATGGAATTAATTGGAAAGCAGTTACTACATATATATATATATAGATACGCATGTATAAGTATAACAAATCTGACCCTCTTCACAAATTTTTAGGTATCTTTTTAAAAAGAATAAATTCTGCCATTTGATATATTGGATAATAAGCTGAACACGCTTCGGCTAACTAAAATTACAGACTTATAGACTGGTTCTTTCAAGTGACAAACTACAAGATTTCTAATTTAATCGTGTTTTATCTTGAAAAAGTGTTAGAAATAAATCATTAAATCTCCCAATCACAAAAATCTAAACTCCGTTAATTTTTGTTTTAGTCTAGTATTACGTAATTGAATAATATTTATGTTCATAAGAACAAAAAAAAAAATCGTTATAACAAAACCGGACAAATATATTTATTGAATGTATGACTCGTCCCGGGACATTATATCAGGTTGGATTACTAGTGAACATGAAAACACCACCAACTGGTCTTTTCTCAGCAGAAATTTTCTTCCTTCGGGTGTTGACTGCTTAAGCTTCTATACTTGTAATTAATTTTTCATAAAAAGCCGCCTGTAATGCACAAACTGATTGCAGTTAATTATATCAAAAATAATTTATATGATCTGGGAATATAATGGACGGATAAGTTATTAGATATTACACCTAATGATCATCGAATATATAGTATCTTTGTAGTGTTAAAAATATTTAATATGTTATAATGACAAATTGTAATGGTCTTTTTTTTATAGTAGAGCTTCAGGGCATTATTCTAACCAGTTTATAATTTTTATTAGTTAAATGTTAAAATGTTAAATTTGATTGCTTTCTTCTTCGACAAAAATTGGCTGTAAGCCCATAATTTGAGCTGCTGAAAATTTAAATATACAATTGACATATCTCAAATATTGAAACTTTTAAAAATTAGTGGTGATCTATAAAATCTATGTAGAAAATAAGGAGCAAAAGGTAAAAAATTTAAACGTCACTATAAATTATCATAGAAGCAACCATATTGTTGATATTGGATAAAATTTGAAGCTACCTTAAAGCAAAATGGTCTACTGCAGTAAAGTTTGAGTGAATTTTTGTAACCGGTGTCAGCATACAATTAAAGTTTTATACCATTTATATGTTAGAATGTTAGAATGTTTAACTTTTTTTGTATCTGACAAAAGAATAATTGAAGGGTAATTGTAAAAAATGATGTTTCAGCTACGAAGCATACTATATTTGTTCTAAAGAGCATGCTAGTTGAATCTTTTCTTTAGTATACTTATATAACTCTACCTAATAGTGTAAATTAATTGTGTAAAATTATTTTGGTATGTACCGATAAATGTATGCCGTATTCTCTGCTATTGCTCTCGATTGTTTTGTGATTCTAAAACAATATTATTCTTGAAGACATTCTCGGAATATGTCTTGAAAAACTTTTTCATTAAATGTTTTGAGACTTAAGTATCTTCCAAAATAATATGTAATTTTCGTCCAAGTTTTTTCATTTTAATATCCTTATATTTTTATTTGCTTTAACTATCTAATTTTTTAAGTCATTCAAATTCAATTAAAAACCTACTTACCACCGTTTTCTCAATACATACTTAAATTTGGCTTTTATGATTTTAAATTCCAAGTTTTTTTGTGTCAAACTTATCATAACAAATAATCGAACAGTCTAAGAGAAGCTTTAGGGTCGGATTAACTTTAAAATTCTTCCAGTTCCTAAAGTGCTATAGAGGGAAATGTAATTATTTGGTATTATTGTACTGCAGGATTCTAAAAAAATTGCAAAATGAAACGCAAAGCTTTAACTTCACTTGTGAATTAAAAATCCGTTTAATATCTTTGGATAATGTAGGGTAGACCGGGAACCAACGCCGCACTTTTGTTATTTTTGCTTCTACAGCAAAAAATCGAAAACAAGAAAAAAATTTAATAGCACAGTTTTATAGAAGGACATAATAGCAATAATTTATAGAAGAACAGTTTTCAGTTTGTAGGCTATTTATTTTTCTATAAATGTTTGAATTGAGTCACTTAAAATGGTCGATTTTCAAAATCCCGGTGTTCAACGCCGCACATTGAATATTAAAACTCATGGTCATTTATGTTTTAAATAAAAGATATCCTTTACTTAAACCTACACAATTTTATTATTTAAAGTACGAAAAATTAAAAAATATTAAAAACTATTAAGAAAAATATTTTTTTTGTTGTGCTTTTTTCTTTAGAGATTTTGCTTTTGAAATTTTTTTTGGTTTTTCGCGAAGTTTATCTCGCTCCAATAAATATTCTCTCTTGGGACTATCTGTCAAGATAGAAGTTTTCCCTGGTGTACGACCGTGATTTTATTTTTTTCTTGCTTCTGTTACCTTTGGAAGAAGTCGTATTTCATGTAAAATTGAAGAAAACGATGATGTGCTGTCGTTCAATGACTCATTTACTGATGTATTTTGTTCACTTATTGGTAAAAAGTCCTGTTATGAAAAGACATCTTGGTTGAACGGATAAATTTCTGTTGCAGAGAAACCAGAAATAATGTTGCTTCTAGTGAAATAGTTATCGAATGCTTTTTTCACAATTGCAGGTACATATATCGAAAATAGTCATCGCACGACCAACATTTGAAAACGTCCAAGCATCACTGGTACTATTGTAAAATTTTTTAAACGATCGAAAAATGCTTCTATCAAACGGTTGAAGCTTGTGAGAACAATGGGGTGGCAATTTTAATATAGTTATTCCGTTTGCTCGACCGAATTAACTCGTGCTTCACAATAATTTCACCTAAAGACTTCTCAATTTTTGCCGGTGAATGGTGCCGACGCATACGCTTTACATTATCATTTTTCACTTTTTTAATAATTTTTGTTTCATTTTTTTTCTTATTTTTTGATTTTGTTTTGGCCATTATTGCTTATAATCACTGAAAATAATAAAAAATAACAAAAAACTATTTGAAAAATAAGATGACATTTAATTTAATACAAATATAAAATGCGGCGTTGCATCTTTTTTCAGTGTTTACCAAATGATATATAAAATGAATAAACGGCAAAAAATTCCTTGAAATTAATATTAAGTTATGAAAATATATTAAATTTTACTAAGAATAATGAAAATAATTCGCCCCGCCGTTTTGGAAAAAATTAAAACATCACTTCTGCTGTTATGTATGCATTTTGCTTGACGTGAATGTCGAATAAGTTTATTTATATTTATTATTATTTAACTGTTAGAAAAGTAAAAAATACTTTTTTTGACACAACACAACTGCAAAATAAAAAAAACTTTAATGTCAAATGTACTTAGAAAAATATTACCTCGTCCTTTGAAAATATATAAAATCATACTAAATTTAACCTTCTTAAAAGCATGCATAGGAATTTTAAAATAATTTAAAAGATTAGAAATTCTAAAAGAAATTTAATTGCAAATAATCTACCTACAGCCTAGCTAAGTCTAGCGGCTTATCACATTTGCATTCAGTAGCCTAAATTCAATAAAGGCTTTGATAGAAAGCAGAATTTGTATTGCTACAAATTCTAAGAATAAAAAAAAATGTAAAATTTCAAGATATTTGAAAATTGACTTGAAACATTCGTTGTTGTCGCGAATATATGTTTTTTGTTGTTTAGGCCATTATTTTTATCAATAGTCTTTTCAAACAATAAATAATTTAGTAACTTCATGAATTATGACTGTTTTATAAAATTAAGTGTTATTCATGTTTTTGAATAGAGATTTACGCGACTATATGAACTTTGTCAAAAAATATAAATTTGACTTTTAGAATAATTCTAAATTTTTGATTTATTTTTTAACAAATTGAAATTTTTTTTATGTTTTTATTAAATAGTTAAATAGTTTAATTATATTTCATTTGATTTATTACCACAATTTTAAAATTGTGTTGTAGTGGAAATTGTTTGAAAATTGTGTACATCCGTTTTAAAAGTGCTTACTTTGAAAGAATTTCTAAGAGTAACTTTTCAACGGCACCTCTTCAAAAAAAAAAGCCCAACCCAAATTTTAAACAGCTGGAAAGCCACTTTATCGACGACTTTCCAATCTTGTCACCATGTTAAAAAGATTTCATTACTCCGTACTCCGATTAAACATTGGTGGATGATTTTATACATTACTGGGTGTACCCTTAAAAATCTCTTTTAGTATGTTTTGTGTAATCTGATAGTATTATAGTTAAAAATTAAGTATGATAGGATCTGGTGAATTATTATTTATGCATGCAAGCTCATTTTTTAGAACTGCAAGGCCAAGGAGTAAATTTGAGCCAAAGTGTATCTCTTGAAAGCTCAAGACTGGCAGATATTTTATTTGTTTTCATATATAAAAGAAAGTAAATCCTTTTAATTTCTTAAAACTCTAAGAAAATTTATTCATCCGATAAATTTGAAGCTTATTACAAAACTGCAAAATATTACAGAGACTGAAATACTTTGAATTTTAATTAATATCTTATGATATTAATTTTCTATTTTATGTTGCAATATTATGTGATATGTAAGTTTTCTAAATTTTCTAGTTTTCATACTACTTATCTAAACTATAATTTATTAAGCAATTGTTTATTATAATTTCACTCCAAGCAAACAAAATATTGAACCTGTTTCTAATATTAACATAGGTAAAAGAAAAAAACAAGTAAAACATTTAAACATTTCATTCAAATAAGAAATGGAAAACTCTAGATAAATAAATGTCAACATTTTGAGGCCGAATTTGAAAATCTAGTAAAATGTTTGGTTTATATATATATCCATCCACTTAAAATTGTTAGCATCAGTTAAATATGTATCATTTGATCCAAAAATACAACAACAAAAATAAAAATAAAAATAGAAAACCTGATGAAAAAAAATGAATTTTTAATCAGTTATCATTATCTATAGTCATAATAAGGTATACAATATTATAAGATCACATTAATAGCATCACCATAACACAACAAACGTTTTATACCGAATGGAAATTGCATTCCGGTGCCATGTTCAATTTTATAGTTCCAATGCGAATCTGTCAGCCTTTTTCAGATATCAGAAATTTATAATAGCCTTATCTTGGCTAAAGTACATCTCAATAAATTTGCACCTCAGACAACCGTCTAATTTGTATACTAATCGATAAAAGAGGATTCTCGATCAGGTATTGTGATTTATTGTTTAAACGGACAAGAAATGAACCAAAATTTATGCAGCGTTGATATAAAATTTTTAGTTGGTTTAAAGGGGTCTATAGAGTACCCAATTTAGAATAGTTTTTTTTTTTCTTTTTTGATTTTTAGTTTTTTCTTTTTTTCTATTTTTTTATTTTGACTTTATTTAAAGGTCAAAAAATTTTAATATTTTGGTGACATATTGCAGTTTTAAAGGTCTTTAATGATAAGAATTAAGAATTTAAGTAAACTGCTATGAATATCTTTGCGTTTTCTGTCCACTAAAACTGTTAATGACATCATTTAGCATCAGATTTCAGCCCCTTGAATGTTCAATGGATAAAATATCTAAATTACGTCAATTACTATAGAAGTAATATGGAATCTGGTAAATTTCAATTTTAAATAGATCACTCGATACCAGTCGTAGTTACAGGAAAAGTTAAAAATATCAGTGAACACTTCAAAAAATTTTGACATAAAATTATTCTTTATAATTAGTCGTTTAGGAAGATCTCTAATAGAAAATGACTTCTTGACTATTTTCAGCCTAAAATTGTAACGAAACCTGAAAACTCCCTCTGTGAATGAGACAACAATATCTTTTTCATATAAATCATTAACCTGTAAAGTTTTTCTCATTAAATCAGAATATTTTGAATTTTAAACAGCGGCAACTCACTGAAATTCAAAACAATTTAAATCATTCCAAAGAAACCCAATCTCAGTTAACTAGTGATAATTTTCAATACATGATTCAATCATTGTAAATATATCCTGGAGGGAGTTATCCTTAAAATTTTTATAAAAATGATGTACCATTCTTTTGAAGAACATTAAAAATTTTAAAGATAGATCTTTTTTTCACTTGTAAATATCTAAATTCATGTCCATACTTTTGTGTTTCTCCCAAGAAGACTTGCAATCACTTTGACGAACTAAAAAAAATAGATGGTTTAAGACTAGAAGGATTTTAAGGCTGTGTCGATATTCAGGAAAATTTTACAGGAGAAAACCAGCATCAAAGTAAAGTTGTAGCTTTCTATCATTTTTTTTGCTGCATCTTTTTGCTCTTGGTCCTTTCGGGGTGTAGGCCTTTCCCATTTTGCAATATAACTATATATTTACCTCATTGGAATTCAGAGTATGACAGTTGGTGTGAAATAATATTTCATGAGACAAAGACAAATAATATCATCTCACTTGTAGCAAAAAAATTAAAAAATTCGATTTAAAGTCAAATTTTCTACGCAAAACTTAGAAGTAGCAGTTTTCAGGAGAAAAAATGCTGATAGAATTACTGTTATTTATGGGCTAAGTAAACAACGCACCATATAAACTTTCCATTTCAAGTGTTGCTGACAATTATATATTTAAAGCATAATTTTAAAAATTTTTATGAAAAGTTTAGATTTATATTAATTGAATTAAGGCTTTATAGTATGGACCAAAGGTTGTGTATTATACTTTTAATATCCAAATAAATAACATCGAACCATTTCTCTTTATCATGAGCACTTTTTTAATTCGAATAGAAGCTATAGCTACACTAACCCTCATTTTAATTAGTGTAAAATTCAAACTGAACTAAATTTGAACTTACTTGCAAGCCTATAAAATAAGACGAATGTTATACCGTTTACAGTTTTTCAAAGGGTTGCCAATATTACTAAAATTGCTCGGTGTAGGAAGGAAACATATTATTATCGAAATACAAAATTAAGATATACTTTTTGTTATTTGTGAAATATTGTACAACCACTTTCAATATCAAAGATAGATAGAGAGAAATGCCCTAAATTTCAGACATGATGTCAAATGGCCACATTACTTCACCATACAGCAACCGGACTATATTTAGCTGTAATATATTTGGTGAAAAATAATTCCAATCTAAGATGGACTTGCACCACTTTCAAAATAAACGGCTAAAGTGACCTTATTGTTAATTAGTCGCTGAAGTACTGACTTTTAGCTTATCAATTTTTATTGATTGTTCGATATAAAATTTATTTCAAGTAGGACCACCTCCAACAGAGTCAAATAACATCTTTACTGCATTCAAAAGGTCACACTTATCAAACAGCTATAAAAGTAGTTTTTAAATTGTATGTGCCATATTTTAATTATTTAATGACTTTTGTGGCAAAGAGCACCATCCTGTAGAAACTAAATTCATGCCTATTTTTTTTTTTCAATTGCAAAATAAAAACTCGGCATTTATAACGTCCTTGTAGCATTTATTCGTGTTATAAGAAGCTTAGCCATTGTCGTTCGACTAAATGTTCAACCAAATCAAAAAATAAAGTAACCACTCGTAGATTTTCCTCAACAAAAGTGTAGATTTCTTTTGTTTCAAATTAGACAACTCCCTTGATAAATAATTTGACTACTAAGATGGAAATTAGTTTCTTTGAACTCAATAAGGACCATGATCTATGTGCTAAAATGTTCAAAATTTTCTGCATAAAATTTCAGTTCATGAAAGTGATAAAATTCTATTTAGACTCTTCGCTACAGTTTTAAAATTTTTCGGTAAGCAGTTCTCAACAAACATAGTTTTCAATCTCATAGGATTTTCTTAATTATTTTTAAATCTTTGGTAAAATTGATCTCTGCTTATTAGAAGCTAATTTTTTACTTTAAACTGTTTTTAGCGCAAACTTTAATAATTTCGAGCAAACAAAATTAAATTTTTTCAGAAAATATACTTTAATAAAAATTCAGTCTAAAATTTGACTAAATGAACAGCATAAAACCTTGGAAAAAAATGTTTCAACTATTATTCGTCAGAGAGTGTGCTTCTCTCTAAATGTAAATAAACCCAACATCACTAATCACACCCCTAATTAATTTGTTTTTCTATTTTTCATTAAACTTCTGGGTGGCCCATATTTCCCATATAACAATCAATATTTTAAAACATAGCCTGCTACTGTCGATATTAGTATTTAAAATGATATTATTTTACTACCTTCTATAGAGGTACTTAAAACTGAAACAAATATAACAAAAACCAAAAAAAACAAACAATACAAGGAATTTTAAACATATATTTTTTTTTACTAAAACTTTAATAGACTGCTTCATTATAACAGCAGTCAATTCACAACTTGCTGATTCCCACCCGCATATTCAGAAATAATTTATAGTCTTAAAATTTGAACACTATTGTTGGGTTTTAAATAATGCCCAGTCATTTCTTAAAGAAAAGCATTAAACCAAAATAAAAAGAAAGGAAAAATATATTATATATATTTCCAATAGCCACTGTACCTATCAAATATATCAACAGTAACAACCAAAAAAAATATGATCTATCGAATTCCTTTCATTCCTTTAAACGAATACAAATCAGTTAAGCAGAGCCCCAACCAAGCGATCATCCGTCACATACTTCAAAGTGAATAAATGAGTACAAATTTTTTTAAATCACCATTTATGTGATCTTAAAAAAAAAAGAAAACTTTTTCAATAAAAAAGAAAAGAAAAAATAAACTCCTCAACCATATTCCAATTAATTGTTGAAATATTTCGGTGATCCATGATCAGCAATCAAGGTAACAATATCTATTGCAACTATGCGATATAAAATGATCATTAGCGGTATTCATTTTAAAAATCACGAGAAGGACTTAAAATATGGCGGCATCAGTTATTTAAGATCACTGATGTATGTCCCGTCTTGTTCACTGGTTTCTATTGAACATGAAAAAGGCCAAGTAAAAAAAAAAAGAAGAAAACACTATGATTCATAATGTTAAATTCAAACTTTGATTATTATGATCAGTAACATTAGTTGATCAATAAATAATTAATCTTATGATTGTCAAAACGATCGACAGTGATTCATATACAATCAGCAAATTGTTACGAATGGTTGTCTCGTTTAACAGACTTTCTCTTTATGAATTGAAGGAGCTATTACTATTTAGCCTGTATAGAAAATGATGATGAAGAAAGGAAAAGCAAAACGCTAATAGGGATAGACAAGTGTGAAACTGTCAAGTGAAGAGATTAATACTTTATATCTTTTGATATCAAAGGTGTGATTGAGACATACTTGTGGCCTCGAATTTCTTATTTTTATTATGTTCATTTGTGTAAGTACCTGGCTGTCTAGATCATTATTTCTTTTTTCTTTGATAAGTTATACAGATTGACTTCCAAATATTTTCAAGGAGTACTATTATTTATTTTTTGGTTTATTTGATCAGACATAGATATAATTTTTATTGTTACCCAAAGACCATATTGTCTAGTAATCTTTTGTTTGAATGCAATTTGCTTGAAAATCTTTAATAATGATCCTTAGATAATTTTTCACTTTGTTATCAAAACTTAAACATGTCCTAATGTTACATAAACAAAAATTTCTCTATTTTCTGTGGTGAAATATTTCGTAGAATTTGCCAAAAATAAATTTGTTATATAACTGATGTTGAAAAATGGGTTAAATTTATTTAACTGTAGCATATCCTCTAATAAAAATAGTAAAAGAGAGAATTAAAGCTGAAATTACATTTGAAAATTAACAGAGACTCTAAAAAATTAATAAGTTCCTTAAGACTTAAACACAGTACAAAAAACTCCTAGAAGTGAAATAATTTTTTAAAATGAAACCAAATAACAAAACAACAAAGATTTTATACAAGTCCAAAAAATTCGAAATTCGTCAAAGGTCTGAACCAATATCAAAAATTTTAACCATGATTAAACTCTCATTGCCCGTTTGCCTTTTACACGATCAGACCACACAATACTAAATTGTTTGCTTTAAAAAATTTTTCCTTTGAAATTTTCGTACCAAGCGCAAATAATAATCATGCATCCATGCTTTAATTAGTTTTGACATGTGACAAATCATTTCGTTGACAGTTTTATCATTAAAAAATTTCACAAAAAAAAAAAATGAACAAAAAATAATAGATAAATCGGTTTGATTGATTTGAATGCCCAAAAATTTGAAATGATTACAGATCCTTGTGATCTGATTGAGATTTAAAGTAGTTTTTCTAAGATTAAATGATAAGTAATTGGATATTGTAAACAAAATGGCGGACTTTCCAGATGATTTATTCACAAGAATTGCTTTGATAAAATGTTGTTCTATTTTCAATTGCAAATTTTATTAAAATCAAATTAAATATTAGAAGAAAATGATTATATTCTCTTTGATGAAAAGCTTTTATACTTTTCAAAAGTATTTTCGAAAAAATAATTATTTTCTCCTTTAATCTAAAATGTGCAAAAACTTCTTTTGAAACTTGGAAAAATATTTCTCCGTTTTCATTTAGGAATAGACTAACAGAAATCTACCGCTGAAAATAAAACAATATTTTTGGCCTGGATATATTACTCTGCATTATCAGACGATATGGCTTTGTTTCACTTTGAAGCTAAAATCTTCCCTATTCCTGCATTTGGAAAGTGTAGGTATGGAATAATTACTAAGCCTGACAGCATAAGGAAAAGTAAAGGTGCATTTGGGCCCTTTAAAAATAAAAGCCCTACCGACTTGCATATGAGCTAACTAAAAAACAGTTTTTAACTACAGCTTTGTTTTAAAATTCTCAAGGATATATAGAAGCTGATTGGAGCAAACTAGATTCTTGCAAACAAATTTAGGTATCTGATGGCTTCTATCACAAGTTTTTCAAAGAAAGGAGATATCACAATTTCGGATATGTTTATCTGGGAGCATTTTGTGAGAAAAATTATAATAGTTATCATATTATAAAACGTAGGAGCAGAACAAAGTCCTTAGATAAATAGATAAACTTAACCCTACTTTAAAAATCAATTAAACAATAAATGCTCACGATTACTTATAATTAAAGTGCAATTTTATGATTTCTTTTTCTGGCCAACAAAGCCAATATTATGATTGATTTTGGTTCGTTAATAAGGGATCCAACCGTAATTTGAATTCCAAATATGAAACATTGTCTTAAATCGATAGATTTGTTCAAAAATATATTAATTTTAGGCAAATTTTGAAATGGGTTAGATTTATTTTATTCTACTTTATCCATTTAGTGAAACAAATATTTGAAAAAGTTAATTTTTATGAATAAATTTATGTTTTTTATTCTAAAATATTACTCCCTGAAAACCGATAAACATAGACAAAATCAATGATACTATATTTTTGCTATAATCATGGTGTAAACATATTTCGATATTTAAGTTTTTGGGACTACATATATTTAAAATATGTAAAATTTTATTTCTGCACAAGTACAGCTTTAGCCCATTTTTCTTTAATCATTGGAACATTTCATATACATATGTAATAGTTAATCTTCCATAAAATAATACAAATTTCCTTTGCTTCAATAAATATTTCAAAATGTAATATCAAAAACAATTACCAAATCTCTTATTGAATAAAATTTCATATAAAAAATCTATAAAAATAAATTTAGTTCTAAGGAGAAAAACTTCTTAGTTAATAAATATCAAAGGACAAAATTCTGCATCCAAATCAAATTCAATTAAAAATGATAAACAAACCTAGAATAAAGAATTTAATTCTTACAAAGTCCTAATTTCAATAAAACCAGTGCTAAAAATCACTTAAGTAAAAGAACATAATAAAAATAAATGAAAAAACAAAAAAAAAAATAAAAAAATATTCACTATAATCAAATTCAATGCCATTAATAATCTTTCATATATTTTGCATCTTTTAGCTTCCAAAAAACAGTTTTACCTCTAATTTATGGACCACATCTTTTAATATAAAAATAAATAAAAATAAAGTTGTACATATGAGCAAATTATGACTTTTTACCTTGAAAAACGGTTTCTTTTTGTCATCTTTTAACATATTTAAAAAGATATCTTTGGCTGTATCGACTTCTTGGTTGGAATTTCGGATGCTGGCCATTAGCTTAAATAAGGGATATATGATTTCATAATGAGCTAAACATTTAAGGCTTCACTCGTATGATTTAGGTTTATGTGTGCAACATATCTTATATATATATGAATGAAATACGACCGATAATATTCCTCGAATGATAGTTTTGCCTGTTAAATAAAGACAATTAAAATAGAAATGTAGACGCAGGGGATCTGTTTTTGAATACTATTAAATAGTTTACTACATTTTTTTAAGTGGAAATTTAATATAAAAAAAAAAACAACACAAAAACAAAAAATAAATATTATATTTTCAGTAGTAACTAACAAGCCGGCATTTGTTTTATAATATTTGCGGCTCTTTAAAATTTATCGATTTTTATGATTTTAATTAGTCTTTAATAAAAAAATGAAAAACTCTATGAAAAACCAAATTTTGTTTGATTATCTATAGAGTGGACTATAACTAAAATTTACATCTTTGTGACTCAAACAGGGGCAAATGGTTGTATAATATATGAGAAAATAATGATACTAAAAAAGATGTGCTCGAAATTTAAATATTTAAAAAAAATATAAAAGCTTTGTTATTGCCAAAAACATATGTAGACCTAATTCTTTTTTCACACGATTTAGATTGAATACGATTCTAATTTCAAATTGGTTTTTTTTTAACGCGACTTTTTCTTTAAAAAAATCCAATTCAAACCAAAAAATTTTAGGATTTAGTTTAATTGAAAGTGGATTAGATTAGAGACAATCATTTTGTAGTTTTACGGTTAAACCTTGTGCTTCTCACTTTATGGGTTTATTATTATTATTTTTTACCAGTGCAGAAAAGATAAAATTTTACTAGTTATACGCAAGATAATAAAATCCTCTAATTTGCCAGTTTACTGGATGGCCATTTATTAAGAATATTACAACATCCAAAAGATGAACAGAAAGATTGATAACTAAATTTATTTTTAGACTTGCTTAAACATTAGTCCCATTGGAAGCTAGTGCTAATTTCACATCCAGAATATCAAAAGTGATGAAGGCGTTACAGGTGTCTCATGTAAATGTATGCATTTATTTTATGAAACTGACAGCAAATAAAATTTTGTTATTAAGAATTCTGAATTTTTCTAATTTTCTTGGAATACCCAATCATTTTTTACTCGATTTCAAAGAAAAGAAAATGCTATTTTCTTAACCTTTAGCCATTTTAATTTACTCAAACAGTTCAATCAGAGCTGGTTTTCTTGTTCACTAGCTTCCTTGCTGTTATATATTATTATTTATAATATAAAATTTATCTGTTCCAGGTTTTCTTTATGACTCAAACTCACAAACTCACTTAAATACCTTCCTGATTTTCTAATTTTTCCATATCATAGAGAATCCATCCCAACAAGAAATTTGTGACCATTTGTGACCAAATGACACATTTTCCACGCATTGACGTTGCAACAACGTCGTAGTTACCAAATTGCATTTTAAACACAGATAAAATTTTTGAAAATAAATAGGTTAGCAATATTAACGAACCGTGGTCGCAATTACATAATTGTGTCTTCATTTTGTGTCTTAGAAAAAGAAAGTATAAGTAGGTTATAAAAACCAAATTTGCGTCTAAAATGTTACAAAAATGAGACAAACTGTCAAATAATAGCAATCGTCAAAGTACTATAAAATTGTTTCTTTAATGTAATTTTTCATTCTTTTCGAATATTTCCGGGTATTAATTTAATGCTGATAATAGGGAAAATAGTGAAAGTAAAAACAAACGTCCTTTTAGAACCACAACAATATAATATACTTTAGGAAATTTCAAACGGCTAACTAAAATGCAAATGGCGCACAATTAATAAAACCTCTACTATACTACGCGCTTGCTGACAAATAAAATCAATTACACAATTTGGATGTAAATCACGGTATTTGGTACTTTATTTTGGATGGGAAAAAAAAGTTTTGACAAAAAACACTTGTTAATACAATTAACAAAATTCAAAAAATTTATAAATATGTTTTATTTAATTTAAGTAGTTTTGAAATATAAATTTTAAACATGTAAGCTTTGAAATTTAGTTGCCTTTGAAAGGCTGCTATATAAAGGAAGAAAATGACAAAAATAAAGTTAGTTTTTGTTTTGTGAATTTCAGTAAAGTTGTTTTATTTAAATTATCAATTCAGAATTTAGGTTACCTAATTCCTCTTTGCTGGTGAACAACACTCATTTAATGGTTTAAAACAGAGGTCGGCAAACCACGGCTCGCCAGCCACATGCGGCTCTTTCGTCTCTCAAGTATGGCTCTTCTACAAAATATGATTGGCCATGCGGATACTTAAAGTGCGGTTAAAAGCTCCTAGCTCATGTGTGAAAGTCGATTTTCCTGACTTCAACTTTTTTTTGGACTTGCTAAATAGGAAATATAGTGTTCGGTAACAAAAATTAGCTTCTTGTGCTTACTTTTTTTCCATTAGTGTTACATTTTTCATCTATATTTCTTCCTGTATTTTTATTCATATAAAAATTTTTTGTAATCAAATTCATTGCTTTCAATTAACAAAACAACAAACATTACGCTAACTGTAGAAAATTTATTTTTCAAACACATGAATCGTTGTTGCTTTCATCCTATGAAAGCACTGGATTTTGCTACATAAAATGTTAAAAGAAATATACACGGCGGCCTCAAACTAAAAGCAAGAACTTACAAACTTGACTTACCCAAACTTTCCCAAGGGATGCAAGGACATAGGTAAAAATCATGAATAAGTAGTTTAAGTTAAAAAAATTTGGCTTTCAAAACAAACTTCAGTGTTTGCTTTTTGGACATTTGGCTCTCTTGGCTAATGAGTTTGCCGACCCTTGGTTTAAAATACTATTTACAATTTTTTTACTAATTTTGTAATTTCTTTTTTTTAAAGCAATTCAAATAAATATTGTTAAAATGAAGGGCGCGTAAGTTTCAAGCCAGTACAATGATCACTTTCACAATAAATTTTATTTGGCATCGAATTTTATAATGTTTTACTTTTTTCTTTATTCCATAAAATTATTATTACGTTATTATAATATGGCAAAACTATATATACGCTCACAAAATATATTTGTCAGCTTTATCATTACACAGATATTTTTTATCACTGTCGCACATCAGTTTGAGAAAAATTAAAATATTTAATTGTATAATAATTTTGTATGTGTTTTGAAACATTTTGGACACAGTTACTATTTTGTGTGAATTTTTACACATTTCACACTTTGTGTTGCACCACTTTCGAAACATGGAGCAACGTTAAAGCGACGAAACATCGTGTCATATTTGAAACATTTTAAGGCTCTGCCACTGCCTGTCAACTATTTCTACTTGGGATGTGACACCTAATTTGACTAATTTGGTAGACATGCACTGAAAAAGTCTGAAGAAAAAATTATGTAAACCTTTCAATAATTACAATAAATTAAATTATTGTCAAGAAAATATTTTAATTGAAATTTATTTTCAGACAACCCAGAAAGACATTGTTTCAAACAAATTCTTCAGTTTTTCGACAAAAAAATGTTTTCACCAGGTAAATATTATAAATCTCTCAACATCATTTCTGCATCATTTGTGCAGAATTTCTTTTTAATAGATTAACAATTACTTAAATATTCATATTTTTTGACTTAAATTAAAGTCAATAAAAATCTATACAAAGTTTATTTTAAGTTTTTATTTTATCTTTTAAATAATTATGAAAAGTAAAAACCAAAAACTAACAAATACATTTCTTAGTCCAGATTCCAAGTATTGCAAAGACAAAAAACTACTTTTTTCATCTACTGTAAATAAATGATGACATGCGGCGTACGACAATCTAGAACAAATATAAATCATTGATAATCAGGTAGAGTGGCTCTTCTAATGTAGGCCTCAAATATTTTCCTTATCAAGAGTTTTTTTTTTTTTTTTTGTTTTTCGTTGGTGCTTCTTTTTCTACGTTTTTTCTCCAAGCACTTACTTATTAGTATCCCACACTAAATAAATCTAAAAGACGCACCCTTGGTACGATTTCACACCTATACCATTTATTTATTTATTTTTTTTGTATAGTTCTTTTTTGTTTTTTTCATTTTCAAACAATTATGAGAAAATGATGCGACATCAATATTTGTTTTAGGTAAATATACTCATTGGGTTCGAATTAATTTGTCGGCAATTCCTCTATGATTTTTGGCTTTCCATGTAAAGTAATAATTGGCTGTGTTAAGAGATTTCCTTTTCGGAAGAGAAATTCCCCAAGTATGCAGATATATGTTTCTTGTATAAATAACATAAAATTATAAATGGATGACATTTTTCATCATCACTGAGCCCTTATCTTATCGAAAATTATGATAAGAGTTTCTTTTGAATAACCATGACGGATATATTGAGTGACACCTTTTTAGCGGCATTATTGATCTTTTCAACAACCAAAAAGAAGAACGACATGCTCATGGCGCGAATTTTTATTTTATGTAAGTAAAAAATAACTTTTTGTTAAAAATTTTAAGATAAAGAACCAATAATTATATTTACCATATGACACGTAAAAAATTATTCTAAAGCAAACGGAAATGAGTCATATTTTATTCAAAAGGTTGAATTTGAGAAGGTGATATCCTGTCAATGATATTTGAGTTATAAAATTCAATTTTTCACTCTAAATAGATGTGATTTGACGGATGTTATTAATATTTAGAATATGATTTATTTTCTACTATCTGACGTTTAGCTTAAAGTTCTAGTATTTTTAGTGATGTTACTTTTTTTCATTTTCGTTACATTAAATTTGACATCAAATGGAATCTATGTAAGAAGTCAGTACCTACGTCAATTCTTTCATTTAATTCTAAGTTATCACCTTTTTCATCATTAATTTTGAAGAAGAATAATATTCACACGCTCACCAGACTCATTAAAATTTAATTAAATATTGAGTACGTGTGATCTCATTAATTTTTAAGTAAAAGTGGAAGAAAATTCTACCCGCAGACGTAGAAGCGAGATGCATAACTTAAGGTGAAAATGATTTTTGAATGGTAGCCAATGTTTTTTGGTAGGAAATATACAGTAAGGTGAATATCTCGAACTGAAATTTAAAAAAAATTCATTTTTCTACAAAATCCCCATTTACTAAGTATTCTTTTTCTAGGGCTTGTCCAATGAATAGATTTCACCCTCCAAATGATTTATTGGCAGCTTTGAAAATACCCATTTACGGTAACTGTCACATCATCATTTATAGTAGAATGTTCCCCGATGAGAATTGTATTTTATTTTTAGAAAATGAGGAAAGTTGGATAGAGCAGGGGAATTGTCCCAGTGCAAAATAATTTTTTTGCAAGCTTAGTCCTTTCTCTTTAAACTTTTTATCCAGTTGATCCAAAAGCTTAAAAAAATATTATATTTCCGTTATTTTTCCCTTTTTAAGATAATCAATTAATTAAATTTCTTTAACATTCTAAAAAACACTAGTTATGACCTTACGATCAGAGGAAGTGTTTACCATTTTCGAAGCAGAGCCACTGACTTCCACTAGCAAAACCATTTTCTTGACTGTATTTTTAACTTCTTGGGAAGTTACTATATTAGGTCCGAAAATCTAAATCAATAATTTTGTGTTTTCTTTACGTTTTAAGATCTGGAGAATCTTTTGCAATTATTTTTAGAGTGGTGTGTGTGTGTGTGTGTGTGTGTGTATGTATGTATGTATATGAGCTTTTTTATGAGATTCGTTTTCTCAAAAACTACTGGACCAAAATACGTAGCTTATCTCTGAAACGAGTTTGAGCGAAGTCAGTCCAGCGGTTTGTTTTTTATGAATAAAAAAACAGCATGAAACAAAAATTTTTATGTAACCATCATATCCAATATGACGTAGTTTTTCTTTTTTTTGTAAAAATTCTTCAAATTGGATGAATTTTAGTTTTAGCCTGGGCTTTAAGTAGATAAATATAAAATATTGTGTAATGTTGAAAAGTTGTTGTTGTTTTTTCAATTTTAAGCAAAGTTATGATAATTGGTCCAAAAATCGAAATAGTTAGTTTTTTGTAATTTCTTTACGTTTCAAGACCTGGAGCATCATTTGCAGCCAATTTTAGAATGACGTGTTGATTTCAATTCAACTGCAGAAAAGGAAATGGGTGAATCATAGAATGCATATAGCACACATGATACACATTTAACCGTTATTATCCAGTAAGAGTTTTATGATCCCGTCCTCTAGGTAGCGAAATGTGGAAGTTTCAATAAAAATTCAGAAATATGCCAAATTTCAAATGAATTTTGAAATTTCGTTTAATATTCGAGGAGCATTAAAAAAAAAATTTTTTCTAAAGAGAAGTTGCTTGTGCGGTACCTGCTGCCGGACGTATTTTTTTTTTTGGTTTTTAGTAGACCTAAGTTTGATTCATGTTACAAAATGTTAAGCATAATCATTTGGATCTTTTCCAAACTGGATCTAAACATTTTTGTAAAGTTCACTTTCGTATTTGCTTGAAACAGTTAACAAATTATGCACAATGGCTCTTCAGTATGGAGGATGTAATTCACTCTCTCTTCAGATATATCTATTGTCTCAGCTATCTCACATACCTTCAATCAGAAAATATCTAGATTCTAGAACATTTGTGTACACACTTTCCAACTGTGATGGCAGCTTTGAGCTGTCGTGCACGCTCATCCCCTTCAAGTTAAGTACGAGCACGTTTATTTATTTTTGAACAGTTTATAATAACAAAGAAAAGGGGTTTTACACGTTTAAAAATTTTTGATGATCTTTTGTTAACATAAAACCATCCAAAATGAAGAATATTATCACTACACGTTATTCCAATATGTTCCTTTAACGAAACATATACAACACGTTAGCTCTTAAGAACAGTAAAACGCAATCTTTTTGATTAATCATTTTGATATCTGTCATCAGTAAAAAATAACAACTATACCAACCAGAAAACATCAAAATATCTCCTACAATAACGCCATGGCTATACCAGGACGAGAACTATTCACTTCTTTAATTGATGGATACTAGAACAACTTGTCAAAACAAAGAATTTTACATTTACTTTTTGAGTAATAAAATAGTTTTATTTAAGGTGAATCTTTTTGTTTTTTATATAAGAAGTTAAGCATCCTATTTGAAAAAAAAGACAGTTACTAAAAATTATTCATTTGGCTTGCTTTTCTTTATTTTTATTCCTTTTAAATTCCTCTGCTATATTTTTGTGCATCAAAAAGAAGAAAAAAAAACTTTAAATTAACTATGATTGTGAAAGGCTATCAATTTTTACAGCATGAGTCTTAGCATTCAAACTATAAATTTTTACTATTTACTTGCAACATCCTAATATCTAACTTTTTGATTATGACTAAATGCAAATGCGTGTACCAGAGCAGGATAACAAAGTCATTTCAAAGCCTATAGAAATATGTTCTGATATAATCATTTTATAACAAAAATAAAAATCAGAAGTTAAAAGTTAACTACCTTTAAAAAATTACTTAAAGTGTAATGTGACTGATTTTTATTACTTCTGCTACGATTTTCTTCTTCATTAGAGGCACCTACTCAATTTAAAATTTGCACACGATCTACAGATTAAATACATTTCTCTATCGAATTTTACACTTTACGCACTGAAATGTCATTTTATATATTCTCAGTTTTATGTTTTCAAAATCCACTTAACTAACTTAAATTGCACCTTAAAAACTTTATTGCCTTTAGCTAGTATATTTTATGATCAACCCAACCTTAAAATTTTATTCATATCTTTTCCCTATTTTTTTGCAATTATTTTAATATCTCGTTATAATCAATTTCCAACAATCTAACCAATTATTTCTTAATTAAATGAATTGCATAACAAACAGGAGCATATCTTTCAACAAATTACTTGACATATATTTCTTGTATTATCTACTAAAAATTTTTAATTTGTCTTCAAGCTATTTTAAATTTAAAATTTACAAACATTAGTGAGACAATATCAGAGTCATCTGAAAATTATATTTCTTCTTAAGAAATAATCCAAGCAAGTGTTACCTTTAGAACAGTTAAATGCATCATACGTGATGAAGATATTATCATTAAAATTTGTGCAAGTATTTTTGATGTCATCAAACCATCATATATGTATAATAAATAACTATTTTCTGGCTTTTCACTATTAAATTCCTTATTCATGAATGATACAATCGGTATTTAGTTCAACGATAGTCATAACAGAATTAAAGTTTTGGACTTCATTATTCACAGGCTTGTAATTCCCATAGACTGTATCTTGCATATTAAAATTTCTGGTTTTTACACAAGGAAAGTCATTTTAATACGACCTAAAATTTTAATGATATTTTTGCTAAACTTTTAAAGAGTTAAATAACAGAGAAATAAAATCGTGAATATGCTTTGCGAATTAAACAAAAGCTTATTCCATTCTTCCTAACATTATAGAACACTTAACTGTATTAAAGATATTCCCATATTTAAGAAATAAGGGAAATTTAGAAATTAATTTTGTTTATTCAAATCTTTAATTCAAGAACTGTTATAAAATAAGCTGTAGAAAAATAATAGCGATCAATCAGTGAAAGGATATTTAATCTAAAAAGCTCTATCCGTTTGCTTCAAAATCATATCCAAGACTTTCATTTTCCATAGAAACTCGGCTTAAGCTTTAGGTGGAAAAAAAAATACCCAAACTTTATTTATATAAAGCCGGCATTCATTTTCCAAAATAAAAATTAGATTTAATGAAAGTACTAATCAAAGTTTTTGTTGCTAAGTGGTTAATGGCTGATTCATTAATATAGCCAAGAACTGTTTTCACTAGACATCATGGACTCATGTTGCCATTAAGAGGAAAGCGATTCGGATCGATTGAGACGATGAAAGTAAATTCGAAGAATGTCAGCAACATTCTAAGACTTTAAGGTCGTAGCTCAAAGCTAACTTCAAAATCGCTCTTTTCAACGAAATTTTTTTTTTTTAAATATCCCCTAATTAGGACTGTGTCCCAATTGGTTTTTTTGATTGCTCCATTTTGTGCTTGGTTCTCCAACTTAAGGAACACAAGATGAATTTGAATTGATCTAAAATTCATGTGGTTTTTGTTAACAATCCTACAAAAAAGTTATACCGAACTCATACTTTTGATTTGCACAAATATTTAACCTGATCAAAATATTTGATGACATAATTTCAGCCAGATTACTTTATAGCTCCATCATTCATTTAGCATTAATATTAAGTAAACTTTCACTTAAATAATTTTTTCTGGCAAAAATTGTTACTGTAGATACTTCAACAGTTGTCGATTTTCATATAGCAAACTTCAAGAGTTGATCTTAAACGGTTTTCCTTTTTTTAAGACTGTACCTTCTTTTTACAATTTTGATAAAGCAAATTTGTTGATATAACTCTAATAATCTTAACAATAAGAATTCTTTAAACATAAAAGCAACAAATCAATTTTTAGGATTGGCCACCCATACTTTAAATAGTCGGCCAATATGATAGGGTAATAAAAATGCATTTTGGATTTCATCACTACTTCAGATGCACAAAAGAGATCCTATCAGCAAGACAAGAGCTATAAAATTTTATATATTGCAGTTGTTTTGAGCTTCTAACACTTCAATCAAAAGCGCCAGATGACACATCTGAATCAGCATCAGCATCCCTAATTTAAGTAGAAAACAAAAACCGACTAACCGAAATGTGAGATTTTTGTTTAAGGTCGTTAAGGTTCTCTGCGGAAGGTCATCTTTTTAGTTGTTTTTTTTTTCTATTTTATTTTTGGTGTTTTTCAACTAAAATTTTTGGTGCTAGATTGGTTACTTATATGATATTTTTAGACGTTTTTTTGTTTTTCATTTTTATTAAGTTTTTATGTGGCTTAAACACCCTTTTCTGTCTGCTTTAAAGAGTTGAATGTTGGTGATCAAAAGATTTTTATCTGTAATAGCCTTCTGATACCGCTGAATATAACAACCACTATCAATAAATTTTAATAAAATATCGTAACTCAGCAGGTGGAATATTTCCAAGAAAACTCTATATATGCGTGATATTTATTTATTTATTTATTTGTGTTCTTCCTTTTATGATAAAACCATTGAAAAGAACAAACAAATTTTTTCTTTTTCTAAAAAGAAGCTTGAAAGAAATTATCAAAAAATTACCAAATATCCAAAGTAAAAAATATAAAAAACCAAAAAAAAAAAACCAGTTCTAGACAAATCTATTATAATCTTATTTAAACCGCAAAAGTGTAAAACTAGCTAATTATTAAAGTTTAGTCAAAAAAATGAATATTTATTTTTCTACGAAGTGGGCTTTCGTGGGTACAAAGTAGCATTTGATTAACTAGCCACAGATTAAAACTGATTAGTGATTTTTGGTTTTTCGTTGAAACTTCTTAATAATGATTAAAATCTAGAAGCTAAAAAAAATTTTTTATGTCTGATAGTGATGTGCTTTAAAAAATTCTGACTACTGTCGTGGTTATTTATTAATTAATCTGATACAGTGGCTGTATTTCTAATTGGTTTTACCCGATTTTATCAACTGACAATGATATGAGTCAGAAATGCTATTCATTAAATCTTTAGAGCGTGAAAACTCTTTGAGGTTTTTTTCTTTTGTTAACCGCCTGATTTTTTTTTTTTTTTGCTTATTGTTTTCAATTAATAAAATTAAATTTGAACTGCTAGAATATTTATAAATATTATCATAATTTGAATGATTATTTTATTTATCAATTGAACTTTAGTTTTCGTTTTAGCTGATTATAAATCGACCGAAAGCCAGACTAAATACGTTTTAACCAAAAGAGGGAAAATAGTCAAAAGTATATAAATTTAGTATTCAATATCTATATTTACTAATTTAATAAAATAATTTTATGTCTTAAAAACTTGATGTAGGTTTAGCCATTTTAGCGGGCATACTTTAAAGTATGTGGATAATTAAGTGCTCATTAAATGCTAATAAAATGCCCAAAAATAAAATTTAGTGCTCCTTTGGTTTCCGTGGAATTCAAGTTTCTGCTAACTTTACGGTTTAGCTAAAAGGGCGATTTTTTATTTAATAGTTCTTCCGAAACTTTTTTCCAAATATTACTGTGGTTAGTAAGCACTTTATCACCTGGTAGAATTATTTGATCCTTGTAATCTAAAAGCTTATTAACTACAGCCGACGCATTGATTTGTCTCGGTCTTCCAGGTCTACGATTCATTTTAAAACTCTTAAAGCACTGTATCTTTAAAAAATCATCTGTAACACTGATATAATTAATTTGAAAGATATCAACTAAATAACATGCAACACATGTATTCCTTTAAATTTTTCTGCAACAATCAAATTGAAAAATAACACGTCTATGACGGTAAGTGCTACATAATAACACTTACAAACAGCCTTTACAAAAAAAGTTTTCAAGAATTTTAGAATATTATCTTAATTTTTATTTATTAGTATAAATGGAAATATGTGTTGAAAGTTATTAAACCCTTTGGTCCTTTACTTCTTTCTGCATTTGTAAACACTTCCCCTTTCTTACTTATTTAGACCTATTTTATTTCAAGGTTAGTCTTCCTAATAAAAGAAAAATATTAAAAACAATTTAGGAATATAGAAACACTGTTACTTGTTCAATTATAAGACCCTTTTCTCATAGAAAATTGCTAGAATTTCAAATTTCTATTTTTTTCTCATTTATAGTATATAATAAGCTAAAGATTCTAGTAGCAGCAATAAACATAAAAGGATCTCGTCAAACTCAGCGGTAAACTTAAAGGAAATATTTGGATGGAATATGATAATAAAAAAATCCAAGGCCATAAGAAGACAAAATACAGATCCTACATGCCCATGCCATGCTATTTATTTTGCTGAATTTTCCTAGGTATATCTTGTGAGCAATTTTTCCCTTATTGCGGAAAAACTGTTATTTTTGGGCATTTAATTAGCATTTAATTAGCATTAAATTATCTGATTAGTTTGAAATGAAAATGTCTTTGCATTTGTGAAATATCAACGTTTTTGGTTTTCGCGCAGCTCAAAAGGGTTTTTCCCTTATTGCGGGCAAACTGTTAGGTTTTTTTATCAAAAAATTGTGCTTTCCCGGAGCATTTAATTAGCATTTAATTATCCACATACTTTAAAGTGTGCCCGCTAAAATTGCTCTGCCAGTTTTACCTACCTAAAAACTTGTGCCCACTTTCATTAAATACCTGCCCTGATAAAAGTTTTTTAGCGGCTAATCTCAAAACTTTTTATGATAAACGATGCCAAAACTGTTATATTTCCTTCAAGCTGTGGCTCCGTAAATTATTTTCTTTGCTAGTTATACATTCATCCTTCATTTGAAACGATCAAAATAATAATAATAATAATAATAAAGAAGATTCAAAAGCATGAACCAATTAATGACGTATGTAGAATCGCATGAAAATGTTAATTCCATGCTACAAGAATTCATTTTCTTACCTTGCTTTAAAGTTTTGATAATATTAAGCTTAACTTATTTAATTTGTCTTTCAGTTGAGTATTTTTTTTTGCAGTAGTACGAACAAGAATCTTGACAAATTTCAATCCAGAAAATATTGTAAAATGCTTGTAAAAGCAACTCCTATAAAAGGGCTCAATTTTGTATTTATGGCCAGGAATATGTAATTAAGGAGCCCCTTAATATTCTATATAAAAAAATGTTAAAAAATGTCTTCCCTACCCTGCGGAGGAATGCTGAAAGTAGACATGACAGCAACTTTTTCACGGTAAAAGTAGCCAAGAAAGTAAAAAATTCCTTTTCTAAAACTAACTTACTTCTCGAATAACTTCATAATCACTTATAAACTGAGGTGGGAAGAATCCGAAATCCATGAGACTATATAAACGCCATTCATGCAATTTCTTAACTACGCCTTTTAACAGATGTTCACTGGGCCAAGTATTTAAAAACATTGATGCAATTTTATGTAGTGATTACACAGCTGTGAGAAAGAACTTGATCTAGCTTTACAGAGATGAATTTGGGTACTTTTTTATCAAGCCAAATTGAAATGAACGAAGGAAAAGGACTGGATTTGTATTTATATATGTATAACATCAATTAACTAGTTCTCTGATAAACGAATAATAGAGGAAATATTCCCTTGCTTCAAATTTAATAGGCTTATGTCTTACATAGCACCCATCTATTTCTGGGTGACATTGTAGAAAACTAATAATCAGAAGCCTTTATTGTTTCACTCAATTTATTCTTGCATTACCAAATAAAGCCTCTCAAAACATTTTTCTAGAATGAAATAATGGCGTAAGACAGTAGAGTAGATAAGTGCTTAAACAAGAGGATCAACTTCCACCCTTGGCTAGTAATATTTTAGTGGTGATTAAAACGAGAAAAAATTTAGACGCCTGAGTGTGTTGACATAAAAGTAATATTCCCTTTATCGTAAAAAGTTGACAAAATGAAAAATTACTGTCTGTGCTAATTAACGTACTACTACCAATACCAAATGAGACAATAACCACATACAGACCCACAGAGCATACAACCCCTATTTTTTCGATGAGAATAGAAACAAAAAAGCTTGTATCATCTTTCACAGCATTGGAAAGTTTTAGCAAAAAACTATTAAATTTACCTCACAAAATCGGTCAAACTTGACCATATTTTTTATTATTCAAGATTAGCATCACTAAATGCTGTAATAGTTACACTCTCTAATTTAAAATATTAATAAAGCTTTGAGCACCCAAGACTAGCCCCAATTATCAGTCATAATTTTAATAATTTTAAAAAACTGTTTAATTTTTAAATTATTTAAATTATTTTATGCTTACTTTATAAAAAAAAAAAACAACTTTTCATTTTATTACCAACTAAAATCTTACTATCCTCAATTTAATTGAGTTTTTTCGTTTTATGGAGAGAATGCTTTAAAACTTACTAGACTTCATTAGTGGCAATTCATCGTCGTGCTAATTTTATTATATTTTACAAATAGATGAGGACAAAAATTAAAAGGGTTCACTGAAAACCAGAAAAAGAAGGTTAGAAAATTATGTGATCGAGCAGTTTTTTATTTTCAATCATTATATAAAACTTTTGAGCCTCATTGATTTCCCAAATTGAATATATTAAAAATCATTAGAGAACACTATCAAAAATAATACCCAAAAGTTCATCAAAAGTATTTTTTATTGTATTTTGAATTTAGTTATTATTAATAAGTAAGCTTTTCCTTTTTTGTCATCGAATATCCAATTTATACCCGATATTATCTAAACATAAAACTGTGACAGTTATTACCAAATCTTGATCTATAATCAATCATTATTTCTCTTTAACTGAAATAATTTACTAGCTACTACTTTAGAAACTTTTAATGTTTATTTTTTGTTATATAAATTTAAATCTTTGCCATTGAAATGATTTGATTCAAATTTTAATACAAAACTAAGAAACAATTTTATATTTACCTATTTCTAATAGGATAGCCACCGCACTAACACCTTTCATAATCCGATTAACTGATATTTTTTTTTTGTTAGATATCAAAAAAGATACATACACGACTGTCAGCATTATTTGACCATATCTCATGTCAAACCTTGTCTAACATCTTTGTATGTCTACTTAATAAGAAACAACAAAACTTCCAGTTACAGATTGATTGCATTAAATTAATCACTATCAATAATAACAACACCAAAAATTTCTATTTTATTATATTTAATTTCAGAGAATTTCTATTCACTAAAAATGAAATTTTACCCTTATATAGAATAAATTATTGTTTGAAAATTGTTTTGTAAATGTGACATTGAAAACTGATTATTACTATAAATCCAAAAATAAAACAAGAATTATTTTTTGAAATATTTGTCAAATTTGTACATTTTTCATTTTATTGACAGTTTAAGCAGTACATCAAATTTTTTTTTCCGACTTTAAAACTCATCATGCTTTACCAACAATCAAATAGTTTTAATTTGATTAAGGAATTACTTTCCTATTTTCTTAATATTGTTTTTTTTTTTATAAAAAAGGAAGCAAATATTCTTGCTAGATGCTTTTATATAATACCAAAAGTTATTCGATCATAGTTTCCAGAAACGGTAAATTATCTGCATATTCATTTTTCTGTGCTTCCTAGAAAATAATATAATTTGATTGCCAATTTATGTCCAATTCCATTCCTGTCTATATGAAAAAATAATAAAAGAAAAACAAAGAATATGTTTCTATCCAAATAAAAACACCAACAAGAAAAATATAAAAACAAACCAACCAAAAAAAAAAAAATAATAGGATGTCAACCGCACACGACCCTTGAGTTAATTATTTAAGAGTCTTAAGGTGTGGCTGCAAAACCTAAGATACCGTCAAACACATATTTGTTTTAAGATACATAGAGGTCAGCCATCCCATTCAACTAACCTTACCCAAAAATTCGAATTGACCATAACCTCCGAATTTATCATGTTGTTGTACATAAAAAATGTGTGGATGGATACTTGTACAAAATTCCTAAAGGCTATTTAATATTGTTTCCTCACCTCCGTATTTTATTTTATTAGTTTATCAGGTATCATCCTGTATATATATATATATATATATATATAGATATATGTAGAGGAAGTAGAAAGGATGGAAATCCATTACCTGGATATGATATCAGAATATTTCGGATACAGAATTTTACATGAAATTCAAATTTGTAGTTAGATGAGTGCAAACAAGGTGTTTTCTGACACCTGAAGACATACTTAACATCCAACCAGAATGGAATTTTCTTCAAATTATTATTATTTTTTTTGTTTTATTCTTATTCCATCATCTTCAGCCAAACGATGGATCTTATGTTTTTGAATGAATTTAATGATCCTCAGAATCAATGGATAAAATAAAATTAGCATTTCGATAAGGTTTCATGTGGATTTTTTCTGGTGACAGCAAACATGTTTTAATTCGTTTTTCTTTCGTTTTTTAGCCATCTATATAGGTGGGCATTTTTGGTGGCTTAGTACTTTAATATTTATCATTGTAGCTTATTTGCAACAAGTTATATAGTTATTGCCTGTAAAAAAAAACTACAAAAAAGTTTAGCGTCATTAAATACTACATGCTATATTTATTTAAAATTAAAAGAAATTCTACTTTTAATATCAATATTAATTTTTTGTAGTATCTAATTGAAACTTAATTTATTGATTAATCGAATTAAAAAACCACCCACAGTTTGGTCACAATTTGTCGTATTATTTGTGTAAGCGGCATCAATGATGATTTAATTTATTTCATGTTATGTTTTTTTTGTTTTTTTTTTTTTAAAAACCAAAAAACAACACCATTATTTAATGAACTTTAGGCAACAGCATTAGTCTACTAAGTATTTATAAAAATTTGATTGCAATTTAAGATAAACAGAAAAACAAAAAGATGAAGTTAATTCACACTTATAGCAATTATGAAAGAAGTTTATGACTTTTGGTTAAATGCTAAAGACGATCAAATGTGATACTTTGTTTCATTTAAAATAACATAACATTTCAAGTGGTTTTCAAAATGTTCATTAGAGTCTGTGAAAGAAAAGAATAATTTAATCACATAAGCTTAGCTTTTTTTGCTAATAAAAATTTATAATAAAAATAAATTTTAATATAAGCATCTGAAAAAAGTTGATATTGTTCTCTAATAGTATAAAGTGGTGAACTGCAATTGAATTTTTAAAAAAAACCTTGGTTTATGGATATAAGAACTAAAAAAATAGAATTTTAGCACATTCTTCCTAAATAATGCTGTAAAACAAGCAAAACAGTGGCATAACTATATTCCTGAAACCTGAGGAAAAATTATCAGATGAGACCATTTTGCAGTTCTTTTTCAATAAATCACAAAATTACACGTAAAACATTATCATAATTGTTCTTCATTGATTTTTAGTTTAAAAGGCGTGTTTTATTGAATTCAATATTTTATGTTTACTCATAAATTTAATTATTAAAATTCCTTTCCTCAGGATTTTTAATCAAAAAATGGGTTAATGGGTGTCATTAAGGTTATAATTTCTAGTCATTGTATACGCGATGGATGAAATAGTAAATTTTCGTAGCTTTTCTTTCTCATAGAATTTTCAAAATAATTTCTTATGAGCTTTAATTTTGAAAAGGATCACACGGCTCAAACTGTTGTCATAGGAAAAGTTTCAAATAAAAGATTTGATGTGCATTATTTAGAAAAGCTTAAAGATATGAAATAATTCTTTATGATGACATTTCAGTAAGTTCTCCTTAGCATTAAGAATCCTACTTACATTGCTAGTCACTGTGGTTTCAGGGGAAAGAAGCTTTTCCAAACTAAAAGTAATAAAAAATTATCTCAGAACGATGCAGACGCAAATTCGTCTCAATGGATTAGCAATGATAGCTATAGAACACCAAATTAGTGACAAATTACACTTGAAATCACTGGTTCGTGAGTTTGCCGAAAGAAAAGTTAGAAAAAGGGCATTTTAATTACTTTGGTTAGTTAGAATTTATTTATAATATGGGATATTAGTTTAGTTAGCATTACTCCATGTTAATTTTTGTTATTTTGCCTTAAGTGCTAAATTGCTTATCTTGTTATCTGATGATTGAGTTTTTAATAAAACTTTTTTTTATTTTTTTTTTTCAATGTTTTCTTGACTTTCTGATATGGTCGCATGAGATTTACTTAAAAAAAAAACGGGGGCACAAAATTAAGAATTTGCCCGGAGCGCCAAAATGTCTAGGGTCGGCCCTGCTAATGGAAAACCAATTTTCTATCCCCAGTCTAGAAGTCAAATGAAAACTAAGAATTCCTTTGGTAAATGTTTTTTTTTTAATAACCTTAAAAGACTTTTCCAATATATCATCATCATCTAAACTTTGCAAAGTATCAAGTTGCAAATTTTATTTATTCCAAGGATATTGTGATATCATTTGATTAATGCTGATTTTGAATACAAGATGAAATACGCTAATTTCAAAAAAAAACTTTTAGGAATTCTGAAAATCTTCATCATTAAAAATTTCATCAAAATAACGTAAGAGGGAAACAAAGACATTAAAGATCGAGATACCCCTTTTTCGCTTCACTATTGGCATCTGTTTTTAAATCTTTATATTTATGTCGACACTTTTCTATTTCTTCCAAGTAGACTTACAATACTTGGAAGCATTTGAAAAAACAATTTTGGTCCATGGAAATAAAAAAAAAAACAGTTTATATGTATGAAATATGTTTTACTCATTTTTGCCTTCTTGGCAAAATTGTTGCTTTACTGATTCAAAATAAACGTTTCCGCCTAGTTTTTAAATTTTACATAAAATTTAAACGAAAATGCTCTTTTAATTAAAAGGCCATAAATTTCAGAAATTTCAGGTTTAATATGGAGCTTCATAAATGTACAATTTCATGCTGATTTTAAGACCTAGCGATCAGATGGAAAAAAATATGCTTACAAAATTAGAAGTTGTGAGTAACTTGTCTACACATACTAGAAGTACATAAAATTTGTACATAACAAGAGCGGTCTCTTAAAAAAAAAGCTTTTCTTTTTAGGCATGTATTTAATTGAATACAAATCCTTTTATGAGTCAAAAAACTCATAATTACACTATTTATTTTTAACTGTAGACCATTCGGGGAAAACTTTAATATTTATCTTACCTTATCTTAATACTTGTGAATAAATATTTAAACTCTTATGCGGGTTAACTTAGTTTTAATTCTCAGATATTAGTCCTTGTATTTGAAATTTTTACCTTGCTCCTAGATTAAATATAAATAATTGTCGGTGCATCACAGCCAAATGTAAAGAACAATAAAAAATATATCAAGCTTTTTAAATGAATAGAATATTGTATTACCTAAACCTGGGATAATTTTGAATCATTTGTTTTCAAACAACTCTCGAAAATTTCCTATAAAATAGTATGAAAAGAAATACTTACTAGAAAAAAAACAACTCTGCAAAATATACAAAAATTAATATTAATCTTTCTAGATAAGTTGATAAGTTTTTCTATTTCAACTAATTTTTACCAAGGAACTTTTACCTTCCCTTTCTCCTATTCCGACAGTAAATATTTTCACAAACTAACAAAAGACCATGAAAATCTTAATTTGTGTCGATCGTTATAGCTCTAAAGGTTAAAACTTTAAATAGTTTGAATTCATTTTACCAAACATTTGGTATATTTTGCCAAGAAGAAAAAACCAAAACTAAAATAGTGTAGACATAAGAATTTTGCTCACAGTAGGAGTTCAATATATCCTCCTGAGAATTTCTCAAGAATTCTGTTTTTGCTTACTAATTACATTGACCCGTGTTTATATTTGATAATAAACTAGAATATATTTAGTTCAAGAACTATATGTTTAATATAAGTATAAAAAAATTATACTTCCTTTCATAAAAAAAAATAGGATCTGAAATGAATAAAAGACACAAGAAAACACGAAATATACTTGACACTTAAACTGGAAAGGTTTGACATCGAACCTTTATTTGGCTAAACATGTGAAATATTGTTAAGATAAAAAATGTGAAATTCAAGGAGACAACATCCATCAATGATGAACAGAAATGGGTATTAACACTGCATGATATCAGGTAATGTGACAGCTTCTGCATTTAACCATACCCATTGTTTAGATGAATGGTTGCATACTTTTTAAGCAAAATCTACAAAGATTTACAATTGTTACATTTTTAAGGAATAAATCCTCTTAGTTTTTCTTTTCCGAAATTGTCACAATTTTCACTTGAAATTTGACATGAAAACAATTGAAAAACACTCGACCACCTCGTTTGATTTTGTTTGCTGTAGGTCGAAATTTGTCTTTTTGATGTTTTGAGGATTACTAGAAAAGTAGGCGGTATCCGTTTCAAATCAAAATTTATCATAACAATATAAGTTTGAAATTATGTTTGACAGGAAAGATAATGAGTTTAGTGATTAGAATGTAAACAAATTAAGGGCATGAATAAGTTTACTTAGATAGAAAAGGAAACATTAGGATCTCTTTTATGAATTATGAATTTCTCTGAAGGGTTAAGGTAAAGATAATAAATATTATATTTTGATTTAATTTCAAAATCAGGAAATTATTTTTGATGTATTAGACTTAAGCAAAGGTATTTGATTCTAAAGCTTTAAACAATTTAAGGTATCAAAAGTTCAAAATAGTACTCAAATTTTAAAAAGAAATTGTAATTGGTACTAGTGTGAATGGAAAAGATGATAAGGAGTAAGGCTGCCTGCAGAGTGCCGGCTTACAGCCGAGCTGACGCCGATTCCGATACCAAAGATTATAAAGTCGTTATGGGTAAATCAATACGAATATGCTCAAAGTGTTCAGAGTGCAAGCCTACCAAAGATTAGACTATCACAATGGGAATCGGTGTCAGGTCAGCTGTAAGCTCGGCTGTAAGCTCAGCTGTAAGCTCGGCTGTAAGCTCAGCTGTAAGCTCGGCTGTGAGCCGGCACTCTGCAGGCAGCCTAAAGCAAGGTTTTCTCTCTTTCATCACATGCTCTACATCGAGGAGGTTGAGATAAATTTAAATGATGTTCTGGATCTTGCAAAAGAGCTCAAGATGAGCTTTCTATAATAGTGGAGTCAATAGAGGATTTAACCTCGAAATTCTAAAGAACAGCTTCGATTTTGATAGTTTTTTTTAAAAAAAATTACTATTTTTTTATTATTCGAAATCAGAAACATTTTGGAGCGGGGACGGAATTATTTATATTGTTTAAACAATAATTTTTTATACTTATACAGGGTGACTCAAAAATGTATGATTAAATGCTTAGGATAGAAAGTAGTTAAAATTTCATGGGCAAAAAACACAAAAAGTGGGGGTTTAACTTTTTTCGTTTTCGAGTAACAGCTTCTTGAATTTTGCAGGCGTCGGTTTTACCCCCACGCACCCTACTTTTGAATCTAGGCGATAATGAGTAACAAAAAAATACTTTTTCATAGCTTACAATATTGTTTCATTATTAAAATTGCAAAAATTGAAGAATAATAACAAATGACAGAGAAAAAATTTTCAAGCAGGAAAAGTTGGCAAAAATTCCGGGCATTTTTGGAGGTTTTTTGCTCTTTTCTTAAAAAAGCGCCAACATAATTTGTTTGGTTTTTTATTTTCTTAGACTACAAATGTTTTCCAATGAAAAATTGGCACATTATAATAGCTTTACTTTTTTTTATAGTGCAATAAAAATTTAGCAAAGTCAGCTTTTGCCGATAATTTCATAAGAATTTTCTACCTAACTATCTTTAAGGGCTTATCAATATTTTCCCATCGATGTAAAATAACTATTTCCAAATATTATTCTTTTTTTTATTTATGTTAATGATAAAACAATTAATTTTTTATATTTAATGAAATATATCCTAACTTTGTTATGTATTTTGGCGTCATGTCAATACATCAAATAAAAGAACTTACTCGTATAACATACAACGAATTTCAAATTTTTTCCACTAAACTACTTCCAATATTTCAGTAAACTAATTCAAAAGTCAGATATCTTCAGCTTGTATTAAAAAACATTTATTTTACGTTGGTGTGAAAATATTGATAAGCCCTTAAAGACAGTTAAATAGAAAATTCTTATCAAATTATCGGGAAAGGCTCTTTGCTAAATTTTTATTGGACTATGGAAAAGAGTTACGCTATTTTAATGTATAAAAAATTATTGTTTAAACAATATAAAAAATTCCGTCCCCACTCCAAAATGTTTCTGATTTCAAATAATATAAAAATAGTAATTTTTTAAAAAAAAAATCGTCAAAATCAGAGCTGTTCTTTAGAAGTTCGAAGTTTTGCCTATTTTTTTGCCTTCATTGACTCCACTATAATAAAATTTTGCATAAGCTCTTAAATATTTTCTAAGAATTTCTACCTTTCACAAAGAATTTGTCTTACTTAACAATTTTTTAAGGTTTTTTTGTAGTAGCATTCCCCAGCATTCTTCCAGTTATGAAATAATTGGCTCATTACACATAATACAACAAGCTCATTGATGAGAAAGGTAATCCACGAGAAATAAAATATTCTTCTTGGTAAAAACGAGCATTCAAAATACATCAAAAGGTGGAAATAAAATCGAATGAGTTCAATTTTGATGGTTCATGCTCATTGCGACCCTGCAAAAAGTTTATGCTTAGCCTAGCCTAGTACATCGCAAATGTTAATGGAATAGGAAAAAATATCGCCCAAGAGCAAGCTCAATATTTGGATGGGAGAATTCTAATTTCTCGAATACTTTCCAATACTATAAGGGACGTAAATTGACTAAATAGTTCGAAACTGTTGTCTCAACAATATTCCCGATGTTTGGACCTAATCGTTGAAATTATTAACGATCCCTCTGCAGTTGGCAACAGCAATACTTTATTAGCTTTTTTATTAGACATTCTAAAGCAAAAAATCGAAAAATTTAAAGGGTTAGAAATAGTTTTTCTAAAAGGTTGTAATTTTTTTGATTGATACAATACTTTAGGGTTGTGTCAAAACTTCATAACAATCATAATAAAACTCTAATAGTTATTGACATATTAATATTCTTAACTCATGTAAATTTTACCTTCCCTTTTTACAAATAAAACACCTCCCTCCAACGATTCTTTTTATTAGTTTTAATACCATTTGGAGGGTTAAAAAATGACAATATAGCTGATTTTTTAGTTAAACATCACTGTTTTAATTTCAAACGATCACTAAAATTATAAAGATTACAAAATTAATTGGAAAAATATCATTAAGAGGAAGGAAAAGCTTCTTTTTTTTTTTGATTAAATATATTTAGTTTTCTAATTTCAGATATTTCTAGGTTGAGATCACCGCAAGTTAATTTTTTTGAAAGATGAGTTGGGAAACTCTTTCCAATCAGGATAATCAAGTTGAAAAGTTTTTCAATATTTCAGTATATTTTTCTAAAAGGATTAGGTTTTCTTGTTTGATTTTATATTGTTATAAAACAGGGTAAGCTCAAAATCTTAGTTAGAGCTATTCGAATTTCTGAAATTCCAAATTTCTATAAAGATAAATTTCGTATCTTTATCAAAAAATAGGACAGCTCGAGTTTTTTCAAACTTTGAAATTTTATTTAAAATTTAAAAAGCTTTAAAACGAAGAATTGAAATTACAAAAAAAAAATTATTTTATGTTTGGCACTATAAAAAGGCAAAAAACAACTTTAAGGCAAGGATAATTTGTTATTAAAAAATTCTTGTTAAGAATAAATTTATGAAATACTTCAAACAAAAATCTGATTATATTTATTATTTATTTAAATATATTAGTTTAAAATTTTACATAAGTCAAAAATATAAGGCAATTATTTTAAAAAAGAACACGTAAATTATATTAATTATAAATTCAATAAATGCAAATAGAAATAAATAAAATTTTATTTTAATAACTAATCTAAATATTGAATGAATAAAATTTATTAAATTAGTTAAATAATTTTGATAAGTAAAACTAACGGCAAATAAATTTTAAAAATTTTTTAAATTATAAACTTTTGTTGCAATAAATTTCATTATTATTTATTTATTTTTTACATTAATTAACTCGATGGTAGAGAGTAAGATGTTTAAAACATGCATTTTTTTTTTACTATGCAACAAGACTAGAATCTATTTCTAAATAAGATTATATAAAAAAACTTTTAATTAATATTATAAAAAACTAAAATCAAATAAAAATTCTTTAAATAATATATTTAATTTGCCATTTTTTTTTTTTTTTTAATAATTTTATTAATATGAAAAACTTAAATCACTTTTATGATTTTCTTTAATGAATTTTGATGATTTGGATAACTTTTGTTGTTGTAAAGTATCTACATTTAATTTATTTATTGCCAAAAACTCAGTCTTTCTATTAATTTTTAACTTCTTACTTTTATCACTTTATAAAATACAAATTTTAAAGATTTTGAAATCGACTGAATGTAATTTTTTTTCCTTTGAATATCTAACTTTGCTATCCTAGGTAAATATTTCATAATCATATTTCGTTTATTGATATCATTTAATATTTATATATATGTATATAATTTTTTTTATTTGAACGCTCAAATTGACCAAAATGTTAAAAATATTTTTTAAAAAAGCAACCTAACTAAACAGTTAAGAGAAGTGGTACAAGTGGCGTAGATGCCTTTTTATGATAGGAAAAGAGATTAAGAATGATGATATTCAATTATCTACAGCATTTTTGCTTTTTTTCTTTAATTACCCCTAAAAATCATGAGATAAAGGAAAGGGGGAAAGGGATATTGAACCCCTGTATATACTTAGAATGATTAGATCAAATTGAATTCCCTTCGTTCTTTGTGGGTAAAGCGCAAAAAAATATAATTACAAAGGGAAAGGTTATAATTAGTAAGAAATACGTTTACTGCATAGAGTAAGGACAAGACATAATACTACTTTTTGGTCACTTCACCTAGAGAAAATGGTTAGATCATTTGACAATTAAGTTATATGTTGTTTTCATTATATACTTTGGAGAAATCATTTGGGCGAAATAAAAATCTCCATAAATTAATTTCTTTGTGCTGGCCAAGTACTCAATCATTTATACATAAAGTTTTAGTGTTTGAATTTGAAGACAAATATTTTAAAAATTTTAATTAGTAAATTTTATTAACTTTATTTTAAGTTTTACTTTAGCAGCGCTAAATTTCAATGCGAAAAACTTTTTTAACCCAAAAAGCTTAAAAGCTAAGTACCAAAAAATTTTTTATCAATAAAAAATTAGTCCTGCTTATACTTTTTTGAAATTTATATTTATTATGTGTAAAAAAATTTGAAAGTTCATTGTTTATTACACTATCACTCAAAATGAACAATAATAGAAAATGATTCATGATATTTGATTAATGAGAAGGAGGAGGCGTCTCAAAAATTGTTGAAAACTTTTACGAAAGATTAAAGTTTTCGAAGAAATCACTTTCACTTTCACGATGAAGAACAACTATATTATATTTTCCAGCAAAATCTGCCTGCTTAACCTTAATAACATAGATTTATCATAAGATTAGAGTACTTTGCAATACAAAAAATTTATCACCATAATTACTATACATAAATTTAATTTAGGAAATATAAAAAGAGAAGTAAATTTTGCTACTATTCTGGTATAAAATTCATTGAATTTTTCTACGAAAAATTCATCGTTATGACTGAAAAGTTAGTTCCTCTTTCATTGATAATGTATCCTTAATTTCCCAACAGGGAAAATATATATGCACTTACCAAGAAATAATAGGATTTTGGTAAACAATAAAACTTCAAATAAATGGCAATTGGAATAATTTCATATAATTAAGATTGGGTATGAAATGTGTAAAATCTTCGCAAAAGCTAAAATTTTAAATTTTGTTGACCACAATATTTTCTTTACATTTATTTATTATAAATCACTTCTTTTTTTTATAAAGGTACTTTATAAATATAAAATTAAATATATTTAATGTACCTATTTATTTCTATAGTAAAACAGAAATGGTGTCGTTACTTTTTATAATTAGAAATTTTTTCCGCTCAAAATTCAACAATTCTGTGCCGAAGTTTTTTTTGTAAAACTTGAGCAACATTTCAAGAAAAATTTATTCCTTTTGTGAATTAACGTAAATCAAGCTTTTTAAATATCTTTTGCAAGAAAATCAAAATGCCTATTGAGGTAATAACAAAAAGAAACTCGAAAAAATATTTTACTTAATATTATAACAGGAGTCAATTTTTTTTTTTCATATCTAAATAATATTAGAAAATTTCAACGTTCAAATAGAAAAAATTATTTTAAACAAAAATCTCATCTAAAAAATATAATAAGTAATTAACATAAATATGTATTTATTATCTTCTTTTAAAAAACGAATCCTAAAATTCTATTAAATATTACGAATATATATATATATGTATATAAAAAAAAATACTTTAAAGTCTGATCTTAGAGGAACCTTACAAAAATTCTATATACACTTAAGGTTCAACATTTGATGTCTTAATAGCGTCCGTATACATCCATGTGAATTGTTCTGTAAAAATTAATAATTAACATTAAAAATAAATAATTAAAATTTTAAATTTTATTAAAGCCTGCTAAGCAAACTAATCTAAAATAAATAAAAAACCAAAAACACAAAACAAAAACATATTTAAAATATAAACACAAGAATAATAAATGAAATTAAAATGCATAAGCTGTGCTCCTTTATTGGTTTTGTTAAGTACCCTTAAATATAATTAATATTGGACAAAACTAGCCAATTTATAAAAATTAATCTAATGCATGCATACATGGAAAACCTGTAAGTAATTAATTGGTTCATTATTGATTAAATTGATCTCTCTCATTCTTTTAATACCCTGTAAAGATAATTGCATGCTTCACTAATATTTAATGCCACATTAAACATAAATGGGACAACAAATAAAATATCTGAAATCTGATTTAATTGGAACCATTTTCAGTAGTAATATTAGCACATATTCGATACCCTCTGTGGAAGAAAAAGTAATGATCAACTTTCAATGATTTACGCAAGTAATACAAACAAGGATGAGGTAAAATCATTTTGTTCATTACTATGAATTTTACAAGCTGGTATTTAAGGCCTCACAAATATAAAATTAAATATATAATTTTTAAAGTTACCGTCATGGAATTTTGTAGGTAAATTTTTGTAGTAATTTTCTATGTGTAAAAATAATATTAATCAGTTTTTGAAATCTTTAGTACTGAAAAAAGTGCACTTTGTGCTTTAATTGCCGTATACCGGCAGAAATAAAAGTCCTTAGGGACATAGGGATAGAGTTTTTATATATTTTCAAATCTTGTTCATAATTGAAAATAGGCATTTGAGGACCATTTGGTACCTGTAAGTGAAAAATTGATAATGTTGAAAGCATCGTTATAAAAGGAGCTAATTTTTGGAAATATAAAGCTCTTCTTATATACACCTGAGAAAAAATTTACTGTTTTACCGGTTGAATACATTACTTTAATGCTCTTGAAGCCGCTTAAATATTATAAAATATTTAATATCGAAAATTTTTATTTGAAAGTTGATGTCTTGAACAAAAAAACTCATTTTCGATCAGCAATAACTATATTAGAAAGAATCACTGCATCAAAAACGTTAAGTTTCGTTGAAAAATTATTCAAGTCCTCATTATTACCTTAAAGATGCTCATTTATCGTAACAAACACTCCCAAACAGATTTGAAAATGTCTTCATGGTGACAATAAATTATTTTTTGGACTGTTTTCCACAGTGATCCAGATGAAATGGATTACTATAGCGAACAATATCTAGTTTTGTTCTTATCTCCTCTTTAATATTATGAAGGTTTTGTTCTTGTTATAATTTTCACTCAAAAATAACTAATAGCAAAATTTATGGCTTTTATGCCTAGGACTCACTAGCGCTTAGCGGCACAAAATTTAGTGCTAAATACTAATGAGTCCATTAGTCTCCGCTGATGTTCCACTCCACTGGTATATAAAAAAAACTCTTAATTTTTACTGTGCTAAGTCATCTCCACACGCTAACCACTAGTGAGTCCCAGGAATTAGTGAGTAACAATAAAAAATATGGTGTACGCTGTAAGGTAAGCATTCAAATTTTTATTTTTATTTCAAAAAATACCAAAACCAACCATGCAAAAGAGAAAAGCAAAAATTGAGTCAACCTCTTTCACTGATTTCAACAACAACAACAACAAATGAAAAAAAGTCAACATCAAAAGGTAAATAAAACCATAAGAGTTGTTTGTTGGTTTTGATACCACTCATTGCGTTTGTCGAACTTGGCATCATTCTAAAATCTGATTCCAATGTTTACTACTATTAATAGTCAACTATATATTGCGTCTTTGGGCTATCATCTTTTAAGCTCGGTATAAAGCATTCCTGATGAAAATAAGTTTATGAGTTATAAGTGTGTCCCCTTGACTAACACAAAAACTAAAACTTATCCAAAAATACAACAGACCTTGCTACTAAATTGAATAGATTTAAAAATTTGTTTTAGGCAATTCTTTCACCACATAAAAAGAAATGATTATTGCTATAAACCTCAACCATATTATAATAAATACTTAACTATATCCTTAAAATTAATTATTTAAATATGAAAAATATTCTTACGGGAATAGAACAGAATAAAATTTTTTATATGGCTGAAAATTATTCAAGGACCACATAAATTCAACTCATCGTACACCTTAGTATCATTAAATGATTAAATCATTTATTCAATTAGTTTATTTAAGAAATAACTAAATTTTATTAGTAGAATTTTTGTTTTTGAGTTTTTGTTTTTCTTGTTTTTATTATTTAGAACTGCAACACTTTATATTATTGTTAATAGTACTTAAAATTGAGTTTATTTATATTTTTATTAAATTATTTTAATCTTTTTTGTTATTTTTCTCATTTTGCTTTGCTTTTTTTTTTTAATTAAATTTACTTAACACCACCTTCACCACAGACAGAGATCAGTGTTCATGTCATTTTATTGTGCTTATCGCCAAACACATTGACTACATCTACAAAAATAGAGAAAATTAAAGTGAATATTAGTTAATAAAAATAATAAATAATAATATTTATTAAAATAACATAAAAATTATTCAACTGAAACCGAAATATTTTTAGTAGAAAAATTTAGAAAATTAGAAAAAATTAGCCAAAAATTTCTAAAATGTTTTCTATAACTAAATAAATTATATGCAGATTTATTGACATAATGTTTTGACAACTTTTTCGAAAAAATTCGATTTTTAATATGTTTCAAAAATTTATTTTAAATGTTTTCAATACTTTGATGCACATTTCTTAACCTTTTAAACGACTAAAGTGGTCAAATATAATTTGCTAAAAGTTTAATTAAGTAAAGTTTTATAAAAATACTAAATGAACCTTGGGATTTATAATGAGTTCAAAAATTCAAAAGGATATGAGAAATTCAAACAAATTCAAAAATTTTAGGTTTCAATGGGTCTACAACGGTTTGAAAAAATCTGTAAAATATTAGAACAAGAAACGGTTTCGAATTAACAATTTTCCAAACTATAAATCCAGTTTTCGATGAGAAAGATTATAAATTTATGTATACATTTTTTCATGAAAAATCCAGTAATGTTTGCTATAGAAAAAACCGAACTTTGCAAAAATACAACTTTTAAAACAAAATGTCTTGCGAAAATATAAAAAGTTTAATATTTCAAAGAGTAATAAATTAAAACACTGAAATATTTCCATATTTAATTAAATCTTAGAGTATTAAATTCAAATGAAACATACTTTCCAGCCCTGGATATTACAGACTCCCACGACTATATGAATATTTTTTAGGTTTTTACACTCAAAGTACACTAGTTCTTGGTATTGCAAAACTTTTCTTCTTTGCTGTTTAAAGAACCTGAACAATCTCTTGTCAAAAAGAAGGCCCAAAAAAATTTTAACCACTGGAAGGCTTCTAAATCTTACCCAATTTCTACTTAGGAATGTTTAATTTCATAAATAAGCTTGACTGAAATAAAAAAATGTCCTTGGCTTAGAATTTAGCTAAGAAATTTTAAAACTCCCCTCTAATTTTTTTGCTGCTCTCTGCAAAAAAATAAACAAAATTGATAAACGCACCCTGCATACTCGTATGGAAAAGTCAAACAAGGCAACCAAATTGGGAAAACAAAATTTATTATCGTAGTAAAACAACTAATTTAAAATCAAAGGAACTTTATCAATATTTGTTTCAGTTTTAGAGTTAAATTCAAAGAATTATGTTAGATTATAATTTTCTACTTGATCCTTAGTTAACTACTGATACCTCGCCTTTTTAAAGAAGTTTATTTACAAATTAAATTAGATCTTTTTTCTTTTATCGACAAATACAAACAGTGAGGCCAAAAGGAAATATCCTTTGTTAGTATATTCTTAAATCTGTTGTATTATATAAATAAATAAAATTAAAAGATCCTCAAATAGAATTTTTAGTCACTTCCGAAAAAAAAAATTATTCTTGTTGGTACCTTAAAATCTTTCTTATCTTAGAAACAAAAACAAAACACCAAAATATTACAACTAGGGCGTTAAAAATATATAATAAATAGTTTTCAAGGATATCTTAAATAAACACCGGAAGGGTCAAAGTAAAGTGCTTCCAAGATTTAAACATTTTTAAAAAAGCAACACTAAATTTAAGGAACTAATCAAATAAAAACTACACAACATTATGATCGTGCTATTGTCAACATATAATTTTTTTTTTTGTTTTTTAAAATTTTGTGTTATTGTTTTGTTCAGAATTTTCCATTGTGAAAATCATAAATAAACAAAATTTTGACTAAATAACTAAAATAAAACAAAAAAAAAAGAAACAGAAAATAAAAACAACAATAATTGATATAAAAAAATTTTGAAAATATGACTAAATAAATAAATATTATATAAATAAAATTTAAAAATAATTTTTTTTTTTACTACTTTTTTGAAAATATTTAACCTACCTGTGCTGACGTAAATTATCCTGACGCTTAAAGTATTTACCACAGACTTCACAAGAGAATGTTACCTCTGGACTTTTGTGGGTCCTTTCATGTATCATCAGATTATAAGGTTTTGTGAATCTTCTCTGGCAATATTTGCAAATGAATTCACACTTTGGCCGCATTTTACGACGAAAATCTGACCGACAGTCATCGTTGTCAATCCGCATCACCGCAAACATTATGATTTACTATTTTATTATGATTAAAACTTTGATAATAAAAAATATTAATATATATATGTATATTTCTATATATATATATATATATTTGACTATATATATATATATATATATATTTATATTTTTATATGTTAAAAAAAAATGTAAATGACTTGTCTAAATTCCAACTAGCCCAAATACTTTTGTCTGATTATTTTTCTAAGTCTGTAAATAGAAATAAAATACTTTTTTTACTTATATTCAAATATTGTTAAACTTTGAGTTGGTGTCATGGTAAGAATCTAGAAAGAGCCCAAATTTTTCAACTTTATAACTTCTAGCTCTAATGGTCTAGAATTCATATTTACTTTTTAAAACTAACCAAAATACACCACAATACAAAGTTTGGCTTATATACAATTAAAAAGTGAATCATAAAATGTTATCAAAAATCTTACAGATAACAATGATATTTTGTATTCGTTCCAACAGTGGCAAATTTAGCTTTTTAGAGCAAATAAATAAAAATTTAACTTTTAAATTTTTCTTTTTTTAGATAAGTGACAATTAAACATAAAGACTCACAAAATTTTTAGGTTAATTAAAATATTTTCGCAGTATACCAAACTTCAAAGATTTAACAGAAATTTCTAAAATATCAGAATAAATATTTTCCTCTACATGTTAAATCTTTAAGTTATAAAATTCGATAGATTTGCTTTAATTTATTATGTTGAAAGACAATTTTAAACCGAATTTTTATGTTTTTTTACATTTTTTGTTGATTGCTAAAAATCACTGCTTCTTAAATGAAAGGCGCTGAAATGCGACAGTCGAAACCCAGTGGATAAGATCCTCTCTTTTTGTGCAATTCAGAAACCAAGTTTTTACCAATAAAAATATAAATTCATGCATGACATGAACTAATAACTATTTAAATGCAGAAGAGCACAGGATAGTCACCACTCGTGTGTGCAAGAATTTTATGTATGCCTAACAGGCTTTATAGAAGGAAAAACCTTACTTTTTAGTCGAAAAAAATATGCATTTAAAATGTTTACAATAATTAAAAGGGTTTTAAACGTCATCCTCTCTCTTTCTATACAATTTTGAAATCTATTTCCTAAACTTCTGTACACACTTTGTATATTTTAACGTATAAAATTCAATTGAAAGCGGTTCATTATTAGTTCGTTCATCAAACAGAAATATTTCCATAAGAATACATCTCTTTGGCTACATAATTCAATTCCTTTAAATAAAAAAAAAAGGGATACACTTTGAAAAATATATCTCTAACCAAAAGCACATGAAGTTTACTTATCACCACTTTTAGGCTATGCAAAATAAAATCAAAACCAAAAACAAAAACGAAAAACATTTGCATTATCTCTTAATTTATTTCCTATACGTCAGGAATAAGGATGCTTACAAAACTTTTATTAAGATATATAAATTAAATATGTAATAAATCAAATATGATCAGTTTTTTATTAATTTGGTCATAAGTTATTTTTAAACTAATACTAAAAGATTAAATAAAAGTTTGCCCTTTATAAGCCTGCTAAGTGTTTTTCAGTCTTTTTATCGATCGTTTTCATTTAATCTCTTATTTAATATTACCTTTTTAAATAAAACAATAAAATATTATGACATTTATTACTATTAGTCAAACAGTAAGACTATTTTGGAAATTTAATTTGAGTTTAAATGAACAAAATCAGCTTCCTAATTGAGAAAAATTGATATTAACCTGTATAGATATATAAATATCCCTTAACAATATAATTGGTTATCTTAATTTCAATTTAATATCAAGAATTTTCAAATAAAAATATACCTTAAAATTTTTTAACATTTCATATATAATATCCTTCTGTTATAATTAATAAATATGTTTGTATAAGCAAAAATTTATTTTATTTTTTATGTTAACAAAATTGTATCATAAATTTTTCGATTATTATACTTGTTGTATTATACAAAAATCAAATACTAATAAATTATTACTAAGGCTATTCATTTTGTCATTTATATTAACCAAAAATTATTCAATGGTGTCCTGCTGTGTAAGTAATATAAAATTTTGATTTTAGTACACTAAAGAAGTGCCAATAAAATAATAATAAAAATGAATTCTCAGCTAATTTTGTGTTCTTCTTTAACAAATAAATAGAAAATATAATACTCAAACGCCCACAATAAATTATGGCTTAAAATAATTTGTAATATCAATAAGAAAAAAAAATTCTTCATTTTATCTGGGAAAAAATTTTCATCACCCACAGATTATGCTGAATAATAATCGAATTAAAGACAGCAGCACACAAATATGTCAAAACATTTTATTATATTGAAAAATCAACACAAATATTAATAATATAATAATAATAATAATAGGTTTATTTGATTTTGTATTTCTTTAACGAAAAAAACAATAAACAACCACAGATTGGTTTAAGCTTTAATAGGATTAAAATAAATCAAATTTTAACAAGAATAAGAAATCTGACAAAAAAAAAAGTGAGAGCAAAATATGATATGTATTAAAACAAATAAAAATCCTATTAACCTGATAAAAAGTTATGAAAAAACAAAGCATTTAGTTTACCTAATCATTTGGTGTTTTATCATTTTTACCCAAAATCTCTGATATAGTAGCGGATGAAGAACAAAAAAATAAAACCGATGACAAAAAAACAAATAAATAAATAAAAATTTTGTTATAGATACAAACCACACTAATTCTAGACTTAAACCAACTGATGATAAATTTTCATCAATAAATCTTTAACCTCAGTATTCATCTATATATACATATATGCTAACAAGGTATTATATATGGCATAGCAATATGTTTTTCACATAGATCTATGCAAATCGAATACCTCCTCCAGCTGTGAGTCAGTCGTAATTACGACAATCGTTGACCACGTTATGTGGTCAGTCTTTGTTTTAAAATCTTTAAAAGTAAATAGACAAACAAATAATATTAAAAAAGAAAAACAACAATGACCCCAACTTTTCATATATTTTTGTGGCTAAAGTTGTTTGTAAAGTTTACGTGGGATGAAATTGATTCGATGATTTAATAATTTATACAACACGACTATTTCGTCTATTTTTCTTATTAAATTTTTTCAATCAATTCCAATTATTATTATGAATGAAGCTTATTTACTTTGGAAAATCCTCGTTTTTAAAATATATTAAGAAATAGAGCAGTGGCTTTAGCAAACTCAGTTTTACGGAATTTAAGGCAAATACAATTATTTTATTGAGTTCCATTTAAGTAGACAAAAATGTTCATCAAAATTTTAGCAAAAATTATTTTCAATGGATCGAAAAACTAAAATTTTTAATATATTGGAATGAATTTCGAAGTAAACTGGTCTCCAGCCAATTTGTAGAGCTTTGGAAAAAATATTAAGCAGAAAAATTTTCTATTTCTCAAGCTGCTTTTCATTGAAATCATAATATTTATTCTCAACAAAAATAATTTCAATAGAATTTCTTACTTGTTCCAGTGGAGTGGAGAGAAATTACTAAAAGAATCCTAAAATATTCCTTTCGGAAATTATTCAAGAATTCTTTAATAATATCTTTGAGAATCACCAAAGATATAATTTTGGAGTGCCTTAGAAAATTGTGTTATTATATTTAAAATTAAACTTTTTCGTTTAGTTTAGATTTGCAAGCTTTTTTTTTGACCAATCTTTAAAACTGAACTACATTGCGTATATTTATTAATAAAATCTCTAGTTTCTAAAAAACTAAAACAAAAAAAATATCATGAAACTAGTCAATGAAAATTTTAGCAAAGATTTTTCACAGCAAATTGCTAACGTTTTAAAACCCTAAGATTTTATGTCTTGCATAAAAGAGATCACTTATAGAACTTTAATTTTTAGAATCCTTTGTGTAGTTCTTTTTCTACATAAATGTAAGCGAAAATAATTTTCAAGCCCATAAATGCTACATATTGAGCAACTTAAATAGTTCCCTCTAACTACTTTGCATTACTTTACTTTCTTTTAAATAAAAATAAATGAATTATTCATTAGGGAATGCAAAGAACTATTTAAACTTTCCCTAATGGATTAGATTCAACCTAGAATGAAGGCTAAAGATTCATAAAAGTGAAAGTATTATCAAAAGATCTTTTGAAAGATTTTGGCCATAATTTGAGGGTACGTGCAAAACAGCTGTTTGCTTGCAAAAATAAAGATTTTTCTATTTGCTAGAAATAGAGTTAACTCAACATATTCTGCTTAAATCAAAATACCTTTATAAATTCAATTTCCTACACCTTAAGGAACACTTTTATAAGTTTTTTTGTAAGTTGGTTACACCCTAAGACATTTTGTGTCAAAGTTTAGAGCAAAAATAATATTGTTCTGAAAGCTTTTTATGTCGAAATAATTTTACATCGATTTTTGACGTGATAAAGTCTCACACTGCAGTTTTTGACCAAACATTCTACAAAAACGATCACCAACCAGAAATTCTTCCATGTAATTTTTTTTTTGTAATATAAAACGTAAAAACCTGCTTTTATTGCTAATGAACGTATAAATAAATGGAATAAACACACTGATAAAATTATCTGTTGTGAAAACAGAAATTTGTTGACATAAAGTTCTCTATTTGGTCCAAGAAGAGACAAATTAATGCATCGAGAAATCCTGCCACTTACCACAAAGTATTAATTTTGAAATGGCCCTCTTCAATCCAGCCCTTAATATAAATTTTTCTGACATTTACTTTAAAAATAAAATGAGAAGCTTTTCTAATCTTCTGACTCGACTGACTTAGCCAAAGAAATTTACTGATTTTCAATGCAAACTTAGGCTTAATGCCACCTGTGGTGGCCACTTTATTTTTTAACCTTTTCTGTGTCAGATGTCATAACTACTAATCTCTTTACCTGCAACAGCAATTTACCCTCTCGTTGTAGATAAATTGGCCAAAAACTGTGCTAGTTAGACATCATGAAACAAAAATATTTTTTTAACTATTTATCGTTAAGCATGAAATTTTTTGATTAGGGCGTTGCTTGTGAAATTAACATTTTTGGAAAATATTAAATATAAAATGAAAGCAATTTGGTTTAAAAAGCAAGCAAGTTCCCTTATTGAAAAAGGGTGTAAATTTATTGCACCTTAGAGAAGATTGTTCGTAATGTCATTACATTTGCCAAACCAAAGGACCCCTATCAAACCTAATATTAATCTTCCTTCTGTTTACTACTGACATATTTCTCTTTTCTTGTTCTTGTTATAAATAAAGATTATTAGAGAATGTTTTTTCCATTTTTCGAACACAACCTTTATTTTCTCCTTTTCATGGTGGATATAATAAAATTATCAAATAAAGATTTCCCAGATATAACTAAATATTGTGTAAAATCAGACAAACGTAATGTCTGCCGCTAAGAAAAAAGGAGTTCGCTACACTCTATCCAAAATTTTTTTTTTTTATTAAAGGATGAAAAGTCTTTTATGAATGACAATCAATACAGAAAATATCGTGGTTAACAGTTTTAAAAAATAAAAAGTTCCAAAATACAATTTAAAAATTTAAGCTGCTTTTTGTGCATTTTCTTGTTATGCTACTAATTTGAGTTTTTCATTATTAAAGCTAAAAACATGATATGCACCTAAAGATCACACAAATACTTAAAAATGTGTAACCTTACGCTCTCATAAATAAGATATAAATGAATTTTAGTTAAAAAGAAGACCTTTTTGAAAACAAAAAAGTTTTAAATACATTTTACATAAACTTTTAAATTATGAAATTAATGTTGTATCCAAAATTGTAGCCTACACGTCTAAATATATTAAAAACATCATTTTTACTTGCTTCCAAAATAAATCTTTAACTTCCTTAATTCTTAGCAATCTTTTTATTAAAATGATTTAAAAAAAAAAAAAAAACTTTTACGAGCTAAAAATTAGCAAAAACTAATTGCATACAGCTTGTTGCAAATAAAAACGAACAAACAAAATAAAAATACAAAAATTTGAATCTCAAACAAGTCTTTAAGATTTCAATTAAAAATTCAATAAGAATAAAAGTCAAATTTTATCCAGCGATAATATCAAAAAACTTAGTCTGAGAAGTTTGAATGTTTATGTCACCAGTTTTTGCTAATGGTTTTCTTTTTTTCATCATAAACACTAGAGAAACTAATATCCAACCAAAAATTATATTTCATTTTTGACTTCCTTTGTTTTATTTATTCAATTTTTTAATTTCAAATTAAATTTAGCTGGTCTTAATAAATTATATAATGTCAAATGGAAGTGATCAAATTTAATATTAGCAACTTAAATGCTAAATAAATGCAATAAGAGTTTTGCACAGCTTGGTAATAATGATGTCCTGTTGTGATGTTATTTTACTCATACATATATATGATCAAGTTTATATAATGTCTTCTTGTACCAACATCTGAGTTGATTTAATTGAAGTCTAAAGTGCGAAAAATTGTCTTCATAAACGATGCCTATAGATTTTTAATTTGAATATAAATTGCCATTGGTAATTGACACAACTTATATAGGATAATTTAATTGGTTGTAAACTAAAACCAAGATTATTTTGCTTATTTAAATATGTGATCTATGATTTTTTTTATATTTTTGTTTGCTTTTCTCTTCATAAACTTTCGTTATTTAATATTTGAGAACCAAAGTTATGAACAAAGTCTAAATGTGTCATTTTTCAACTAAAAATTTAAATAAATATATCAAATTTTATTAATTGTAATTAGAGATTGTTTTAATATTTTGCAAATTTGCAACAATCAAAGAACTAATACAAGAATGTCTATATGTATAAAAGTAGAAACCATTAGAAATTTAAAAAGGCTTCCATTATTTTTCCCTCGGTATTTTAAAACTTAAAAATAAATTCATCAACTAAACCCTACAAGGATAATATAAACACCTTTAAATAAACCTTTATATCCTGTTAATCTAAAAACAACGCATAAAAAAAATATTTCAGGTAATAATTTTAATATTTTACTAATTCCCTTTCAACTTATATAAAATAGAGGACATTGACATACATAAAAAGAAATGAACAAAATGCATGTAATTATCCTTACAAAGCCGTTATTAGCCCTCATTTATTCTTTCAAAGAAAACACAAAAAAAAAACCTTCGATTTCTCGGAAAATTCTTAAAGAAATATCATCAACATACAAAACAGTGTTGAATATCACCTTTGGTAAAATATTCGATAATTACCACCTACGCAGTCCGCTAGATAAGATCTCTCAATGCGGGCAGGTATTTCCTAAGTGAATGTCGGCACGTTCTACAAAAGTAATTTAGGAAGATATCTGCTGTCTTTGAATCTATTTTGATTTATCCAACATCCAATTGAGAAAATTTTTTTGAGTCCAAATAGTTTTTTTTTCGTTTATTCCTTTTATAAAGGAAAATTTTTGGTGACCACCTTCAACTTAACAATCAGGGTGTCAAAAAGACAGCCCAGTTTTTTTTTTCAAAGTCGTTATCTTATATTGCCTTTTATTTCTTTATTTTTTTTTACCCTACACAAATTATATGGTCTTCCTTTTTAAAAGAAACAACAACACTATGCTCATCAGAAATTAACGCATTTTTATTGTGATCCTGAAAGAAGAAAACATAACAATTTAAGGCTTTTACTATTCAAAAAAGGCTAATGACACTTTGGTTTTTGAAAAAAAAACAGCAATTCCAAACCTCAAAGGAAAAGATATCAAAATTTTTGTATCAAATAAAAAAGTGATGAAATCAAAAATTTTTTAAGAAAAAATAAGGAAACAGTAGCCCATTTTCAGCTAGTTTTAAATTAGTCTCATGCATAAAGTTTAAGATAATAACACGAAATATTCATTTTATCTTTAGAAATTTCTTCGATTTAAAAACTATTTCATTTCTCATTTTAGAATTTTGGGGAATCAAACTTCCCTCTTGAATCTCAGAAACGCCTGTTTTTTTCCACTAAATTATTTGAATCTCCCAACATTGCTTGTTGGGAATATTTCGAAAATTTCCGTCAAAGCTCCATCTTGCCTTTTACTTCCCTCACCCGTAAGGGTTTAGTGTTTTGCCTGGCTTACGCTGGCCCAATATCTAAGCTTCCGAGTCCATTTTATGGAGCCCATTTTTTATGGGAACATACAAAATACAATCATTGTAAGTATGATCGTATTAATTACAACTTAATGAACGAAATTTTTATGAAATTTTATATTTAGGCATAAAATTTGTATAGGACTTCTTTCTCTTAATAGAACTTAAAACATAATTTTTTTTTTGGTTTACATCAAAACTGCATCCTATTGTTTTCGAAGGAAATTTCTGGTTTTTAAACAAATCTGTGGTATTGGCACCTAAAGTTTAGAGTATTTGCACGGAACAAGTTTTACGAAGTTTCCTAACCAAAATTATCTTTTGGTAATTACCCTAGTTTTTCTTTATATCTGGTGCTTTTCAAAAACCTCAAATTCTTCTAAGGCGTAACATAGAGACAATCTAGTACTTTGCAAAGGATAGACTGCTGCGAAAAAACAATAATTAAATATAAAAATAATATAATTAAAAAATTGATACACTTCTACCGAAAACCTTCATGTTTACCACTATAAAAATGATTATTGATATTCAATATTATGCATTCCACACTATATTTCAGCATTTTGTATTTAGCATTTAAACATTTGATTGAAACTAGATTCAAGGAACTAGCTTCAAAGAACTAGATTGAAGGAAGTAGATTCTTTGTCTGTTTGGCTCATTTTTGCAAGTAAATTTCGTAGTTGTTAATTATTTTATTGTAACTGTAGTATAACATTGACTTTTATATGTTCTAGGAGTTTCATAAACCCAGATGAGACCTTAGAATGCATTTTTTTCTTTCATTATAGTTAAAAAAAAACAAATATTTAAGTTGTTTTTCAATAAATATTGACTTAATTTGGGTTTTTAAAATTGTAGAAGGCAAATAAATTAAGTGAAAGAAGTTTCAAAGTTGAGAATTTGCTTCTATTTCAAAGCAAACAGGAAAACTACAGAATATAAAAAAAATATAAAAAGCTATCCTTATAATAATTTACAACACAAATATCTAATGTCATTTCCCTTTAAAAATAAATAAAAAATTTCAGAGCCTACGAAAATATGAAAATTTTAAAAGTAACAGAATTTCAAAAATTCAACAATTAAAAGATTTTAAGAAAAAAAATTATTAATTATTTATCAGATCACTCATAAGAACGTTCTTTCCTCTTTGTCTCATTTTTTAATAAAATTCAACCAATGAGATTTCATAAAAATATTCTTTGCTTAAAACTACCAATGGGATCACGTAAAACTGGTAGCTATAGTCCAATTAAATTCAAATGCAATAATATTAGTATAAATGAAAGATTTCAACCAACACTTAAATATATCAATTATTAACAACTCTTTTATATTTTATAAAAACACTAAATACTATATAAATTACATTTATTAATTGCACAAAAAACTTTAAAAGTGTCCCCCCTTCCTTCTAATAAATTAGTTTCAATTAAAAAGTCCAAAGAAATTCTTTCCTAAAATAAAACAATATGAAAATCTCCCCATTTTTAATGTATAAAAGTTAAACTTTTGTTAAGGAAAAAAAATTAAAGAAAAAGGGAGGTGCTTAACACCGGTAGCCAATTACTTTTTCTTTAGTTCACTTTATATACATGTATAAAATTTATTTTATTCAGAAAGTAACTTAAGAGGCCCCCATCCACGATGTGTGGGTTCGTTGAATTCAAACTCACTGTGGAATACCAGAAGCTAAAACAGCTCCTATTGGTTGTTACGCAAGCTACCTCTCTGTATTTGATCATTTAATTACTTTTAAATCATATTTTATTCTCAAAATTAATATTTCTCAGATTTTTTAGTTTTTTAATAATATGACACCAACTCGAAATTTATAGACATAATAAAATTAATAAAAAAAAATATATATATACATATATATATAACTTACCTTTTTGTTTATAAAGAAAGTGATATTTTAAAAATTTATTTGTCATATAATATATAAATTTATGCACAATCACTTTATGTTTATCACTTTTATTTAATTATAAATATATATAATTATATGAAATATTTTGTCTGACAGCCGCTAAATAATTAAGACAAATGTTCATAAGCACTTCTGAACGCTTTCATGCACAGCAAACAACTGACTATATTTGGTTAGTTTATGTCTACAAATGAATTCTTTTGTCGGAAATTTCTTGTCTATGATTTATTAATGTTATAATAGAAATTTCATTTGAAAATGACTGTTAAAAAATTCCTAAGTACACTTTTTATTTGTTTTTAATAAAAAAATTTATTCGTATATATTAATCTTAAATATTAAAATTCACTTGAATCTAATAATTAAATAAAAAATTAATTTTTTTTTTTTAATTATAGCACAAACAGCGCACACTGCATTTAATATGACTATATTTTAAGTGGTCCGAACTTGGAATGAATGGCCAGAAGTTGCACAGTCGCTAAACGAATATCGTTACTCGTCTTTACCAAATGTACAAGGAATATATATAATAAAACAAAAACAAAAAAAGGCATAACACACAAGAAGAAGAAGAAAAAAACCAACCAGAAGAACACAACAACAAAAAAATGGGAAAAACAACAACGGAATCAGTGGAAAAACATACAGCTATATAACGTATATATATATATATATAAAACAAAAAAAAAAAAACAAATATATATATAATGTTAAGCACTCTTTGGATTGTTGGTTGGTGGCATATTTGGTAAGATGACTGTATAAATGTTAATTATGAACGTTTTAAGTTTTTTTCTTAATTTTTACAATATATATATTTCTTTGAAATCCTTTTTTGTTTAGTTTTTTTTGTTTTTTTTGGTTTCGTTTTTCCTTTGGCTAAAACAAAAATAAAAACTGCACTGTATACCAGCATTTAGTAACCGCAAACAATATCTGAGAGATCAAAACTATTCATATATATAACACCCATTTTTATAAACACAAAATATACTAAATACATTTACATTTATTATATATAAATTTATATACCTTTATATCAAAGAAACAAAGAATCGTACCAAGTTTAAACAGATATCCTTTAGGAATAAATAAATAGTTTTTTTGCTTACTTAATATATAAATTTATATATTCAAAAAATAAAAAATAAAAAAATGAAAAGTACACCACTAGTAAAATAATATAACTATAGTTATTATAATAATAATAACAACAACAACAACAGAAGACAACTCCAATGAAAGACAGAAGTCGAGAGTCGACTTTCTGGTAAGTAGCTGAACAGAATACTGTACTTTATTATATACATATATATATATATAATATCACAACAGGTAGATATATGACTGTGATTTTAAAAACAACAACAATAAATTTCAATACATTTACACGTGAACATTATGTACAAGGTGTATAAGAGTTTTATTCATATTAAACCTATATTCATGCATAAATTATATGCGCAGATATATTATCCATAAGGTGTTTGTGTATAATACAAAAAAAAAAAAAACAAAAAAACATTCTTCTATTGTATATTTTTGGGATGCTAAAAAATGCATATGAAACGTACAACAATATATAAACCTCTTAAAAGATACAAGGGATAGATATAGTTAACATAATTTTTTCTTTGTTAAATGTATATATATATATATATATATGTATATAAAAAAATTTTTAAAATTTAATCATTGATAAAAACAACAACAACAACATTACAATATATAACAACTGTATTTGATAATACAATAAAAAAAATATATTTTTAACAAAAATTTGTATACATCACCCACAGTTTACTGAAAATACCTAAAGGCGTCTATTAAATAAAAAACACAAAAAATCAATGGTGTAAAAAGAAAAACATATAAAGAAGAAATTCATCACAGGTAGCTACTTTAGATTTCTACCCCCTGTAGCAATGAAATTTCATTCGGAATTCTTTATGAAATAAAGAAACATAGCACAAAAAAATAAAACTTACCGATATACATATCCATCAGGTATTTAAGTATTTATGTAGATTGAAATTATATATAAGAAAGAAATTTTCTTATATACAAAACTGTGGGTGTAATTTTATCAACAACCAAAAAAATATATATATATTATTAATAATGAAATAATCCCTACCCAATATTATTTTCTTCTCTTAAAGTTTCAAATTAAAACAACAACAACTTAAATTTTAACTGATTTTATTCAAAAAAAGGTGTATACAAAATTATTAGAAATGTAAGGAGCATAAATGAAAAATTCTGATTATAAATCAATGTGCTTAGCTCCGCCTTATTATATATACAACAGTCACGCCTTCATTATTGAAATATATATATATATATATATATATATATATATATAAAGCCATTTAGCCGAAGTATAAATAAGAAATTGTATAAAGATGTTTGTATAAATTTGAGGCTAAAAAAAAAAAAACAAAACAAAAAACTTTAAGAATTTTGTGTATGCGTGAACTGAATGGATTTAATGTCACCGCTACCAGAATTACGCAGTCTCCTCATCCCATACCTTGTGGTCCACAATGTTATTGATTGAACGTTGGCGGCAGAAGGCTTTAAGATTTTGATGTTTTCGTTTTGTGTAAGGTTTTTTTTTTTTTTTCTTAACTTTTTGTTTAAAGTGCCTTCAATGGTTTTAAACTGATGGTGATGATCTACCGCATTGCTTTTTCCGTCTTTTATTAAAAACAAAAACAAAATAAAAAACAAAAAAAAAAGGTATGCGCGCGCATATACTTTTGTTTGATGAGAGAAGATAAATTCCATAAGATTATATATATATATATATTTTTGTGGCTTATTCCTCTTGTGTGGACTCCATTTAGTTTTTTTTCTTTTTTTGATTTTGATGAAGAGAAAACTGAAGATTTTCGTATGTTAAAAGTATTTTATGTTTTTTTTTTTTGGTTTTTATTTTTGTTTTTGTTGTTATTGTTGATGAAATGATCGCTTTGTTATTTTTATAAGTTTTTCTAATTTTGTTCGTCATATGAATTATATATATTATTTTTAAAGGGAACACGAACTACATATATGTATCTTTTTAAGTCTATCTCTAGTAAAACGTTTTCAGCCACCTACTCTTTTTTCGAATGATTATTTTTTTTTTTTTTTTTGTGTAAGATTGATACTAATTATTCAGATACCTTCGTATACCTAATTTGGCATTTGATATTCCATTATTAATGTCTTCTGTTTCAGAAGTTTTTGTCTGGAGGCAATACGCCATTCAAATAGACCAGAGGCAATCTGATCAAATCTCAGATCAACTGAATGAAAAAAAAAAATTTTTTTTTGTGGGACTTTTTGTTCTTCAGAGATCTTTTTGGTTTTTTATATGCTTGTGCCGTTTAATGACTTAATGTCTATTTCTACTTTCTATTGAATTTGCTAATCAGATAAAATTATCTATGGGATGAATATCAATTTTTTATAGTTTTAATAGTTATTTTTTTTTTGTCTTATAACGATTGGTTAAAATCAAAATGAATAATATCTTCAACATTTTGATTAAGATTCCACTATAAAAGTATAATATTTTTTTTATATTTACATATTTTATATAGTGGGTGGCCATTTTATATATATAAAGGTAGAAAATTCTATTTATATTGAAATCTGTTTTTGAAGTATTCAAATAAATTTGCAAAAATTAGTTAACAAATTAGAGGAAGTGTTTAGTGTAGCATTCGTTTAACATTTTTATGTTATTTTAATTTGTGGTATCATAGTTAATTTTTTAATAATTAAAATTCTAACACAATTATTTTAATATAATATTGAATATATAGCTTCTGTTTATTTTATTTTTTTTTTTTGTCGTTACATTAGTCCTATGGGCTTAAATATATACGTGGTTATGAATTACGTTACCTGAAAATCTAATCTATTATATTTTAATTTTGGTCACTAGAAAATTCAAAGTTCTTTGGCCATAATGTTGAAACGGAAACACATATTCCCCTTAAACGCATTTAGTTAGTGTACATTAGATCATAAATACCTATTTTATTTGTATTTCCGCTATTAGAAATATAAGAAGATATGTAAAATGTTTAATTATTTTACAATAACCAGAAAGAATTATATTCTTGCACAAAAATTCCAATAAAAATATTTGTAAAATAAAAAATTATACTGTGAGGATGACATTTCAAATTCATACTTCTATAGTTAATAATTTTAAGTTATAAAAATTCTATTTCTAAATCTAAGACTCAAGTGTGGCTATAGCAAAGAATGTCATATTATTATACAACATCATACTCTAAGCTGTTTATTATCTTTTCAACTTTTCATGTTATACCGCCACCTATTGCAATAAGCTTAATCTTAGTTCTATGACGTTAATAAAATAAAAAAACCAACATATATAAGTATTATCTATTGTTTTTACTATCCATTAATTTCTTTGAAGTTCTATTCAAAACTCTATTAAGCTTATATTTTGTATTTTTTTATTAATTGATAATATAATTTTTACCAACATTTTATTCGATTTAAATTCTTTATTGCATCTAATAAAAATCATAAAACTTAAACGTATAATGGATTAGGTGACGATATCATAAATTTTCAGATATTCTATTTTTACTCATACTCATATTATCATATTTAATAGTTACGGTTATATATTTACAGTGGCTTTTAAAATTTATAAAAGAAAAATAAAATATTCCTTAATAAAATCATTAAAAAGTGTGAATGCTAGACTCAATGAATAAGGGCTAGAGATTGAATTATTTTATTAATGGATTAAATGTAATAAATGTAGTTTTAAAGCTACCACTAATTTACTAATTAAATAATAAAAATATTGTCTGATGGAATTTTGTATTAGAAAACCAAATTTTTAAGTTGGAAAAAGATTGAATGATGAACTCCTTTATATAAAAAACTGATACCGAAACAGACAAAATATTTAAAAATAAAAAAGAAACCCCAATAAATAAGAAGAAAAATCCTAGAAGACTTTTAATGGTTGGTATTAAATTTTTTGAAAACTAACCTAATGTTTTCAGGTTTGACTTAAGTAGTAGAATTTCGCTCTCTACAATCCAAAATATTTTAGTGCATACAAATCTTAGTACCTGGGCAACTGAGTTCATCATATAACTTTGTATATTTAACAAATAATAATAACATTTCCTTAAATTAATTTTTTTCAACTTTTAAAGTATATTCTTTTTACTACATCTTTAGCGAAAATCAAGAAAATAATATCCCGCAATCAAATTTACTTTATCTAGAATACTTAAAAAAATATTTTGATTCCACTATGTTTAACAATCTTTGCTTAATCTGAAAAAAATGTCAAAGAATTTTAAGTAGTATTATGCCTAGGATTCACTAGTGCTTAGCATATGGAACGACCTAGAACAGTAAAAATGGAGTGTTTTCCTAAATACCAATCGGAGTGAACTCACTAGCATGTTACTGATGTTGTCATTGACAGAGCAAAATGCCAAAGTGACAGTTCGATTTGTGTAATTTATGTGTTGTTATTTGATTTAAAGTAAAATTTCCTTTATATTTATTTAAAAAAGTGTTTATCAAGTGTTTTTTATTTTGGGCTATATACCAATTCAATGGAGACTAATGGACTTATTAGCATTTAGCGCAAAATTTTGTTCCGCTAAGCGCTATAGTGAGTCCTAGGCATTAGAGATATCGTCAAAAACCCATTTTAAAGAGAACTATTTTTGCTTAATTTCAACTGTGTCTTTTGGTAATCACTAAATTTGTCAATGTTCTTTTTACCGTTTTGCCATTATTATTATCATTTTTCGTTATTTTTATTATTTATTTGTAAAAAAAAATGCTTGTGTTTTACTGAATTGTACTTAACCCATTCAGTGCCAAGCAAAATTTACCTGTATTGCCGCCAGTGCCAAGCAAATTTTACGTATGTTGCCACCAGTGCCAACCGATCAAATTTTACACTACCTACTACGAGATATCTGGTAGTTGGCACTTTTAGTACAACCGCTTACTACGAGTTATCTCGTAGTTGGCACTGAATGGGTTAAAAAGATTATTTTTTGACACTATTTAAGAATTGTTGAGATCGGCCAAAAATAAAATGTCTCAACTACATTCAATTAAAACGAACAAAGAATAAATTTTTGATCGTAATGTCATTTCGTATTGTATAAAACATTGCTTACATTATTCTGCTTAAAAATGGTTTAAGTTTGATGGTTTTTGTTACTTGGATTCTTCTTTAGTTTCTTGAATAAAATTCAACCTGTAAAATCATTCGCTTTCGTCACCAGGATATGCAAATTAAGTAATTATAAAAGTAGATGATTGAGATTAAGCAAAAACGGGTTCCTTTAAAATCTAAAAAAGGGGTTTTCATGAAATCGCAAAAAACTTTTCCACTTTTTTTCGGTTTTACCATGACATTTTACTTTAGAAATTAATGTCAAATATAGGAAAAGCAAAATTCTCTAAACTGGTATAATTAGAACGAAAAGTAAATTCAAAAGACACCCCGAGTCCTTTAATCCTCTTCAACCTTAAAAATACGAACTTTCGTTGGGCCTCCTGAGACTGAATAGGGCTTATGTAGGCTCACGACTTTGAAAGGAGGCCTTACTTTTACATGAGCTTAAATGAGAGAGTTGGAACTCCTTTTAAGTTCATTGGGCTCCTTTGTAAGGAGGTCAAAGTGGATGAAAGGAGGCTCAAAGTTTCGACTCGGGAAATGTTTGGCACATAGTGCACCAAAACCTATATAATTGGCAAAAACAAATATCTTGCGTCTTTTACAAAATATTTCGACTAGATTGAAGTGTCAACTATACTTTATTTATTATAAATCTTACGACATAGACGTTTGATGTAATTATTTGTTCTTTGCGAGTACAATTAATAACTTTCTCATTTATAAATCTAAGGAATACCATTTTTAAACCAAATTTACCACTGGATTAATAATTCTTTTGCACTAAAGCTCTTAATCAAAATATTATAGTATTTATTTCAATTAATAGTACATTTATATTTCATTTTAATAAAGGACAAAAACAAAAAATTTTACTATATATAATTTCATAATCTAATGCAATAAATTATTACTACGAGAAAACAAATTAGGCAACATCAATCAAAGATCATCAAATAATTAACAGTATAAAATAAATCAATTTAAATATTTTCTATATGAAGTATATTTATGTAATAACAACTAAACTGCCAACTAAAAATTATCAGAAAATCGCATTCATTTGCTATTAAATTTATTCTATACAATCCTACATTAAAATCAACAAGAATAGATTATTATATTTCTTTTCAGTATTTCATCCATATATATATAAAAACAGCATAAGAAAACTATCACAAATTCCACTACATAAATACAAAATATTTTCAATACAAATAAAGATACCGTGGGAATTGAACAGTAGTAACTTTTCCTTTAACCGTCGTTAGTCTTTTCTTTGCCTTCATTTTCGCTGTGTTCCTAAGTGAGTTAACTTAAAGGTATGCGCACGATCATATAATCCACCTCAGGCGATATCCCCCCATTTATATAAATTATTCAAAGTATATATACTCCTGTAGTATACCGGCTCATTTTCATATATATATATAGAGGTAAATTTATGTAGGATCATACAGTGTACTCAATCAAAAGAAAAGATGAATGAATGAATTACAAAAGAAACAATAAGAGAAGATCACGAAATGTGCTGGAATAAGATAATATACCAGAAAGGCGGAGAGTTCTTTATAAAACATTTAAAGCACATATGAAATATTTTTTGTTTAGACCACTTAAATGCAGGGGTGTGTATCACAGTGTTGATTACAATAATTGACTCCACCTTAATTTTAAGTCAAATGAAATTTTTTCTTTCACATATTTTGCTTCTATTTTTTATTTTATTTACTTTCAATGAATTACTTAAGGAGTTTAGCAATTTTGAAATTTGCAAAATTTTAACTTTTTTATGGTATTTTTAAAGCCCAATTTCTTATTTAACTAAATTTGAAAAGTTTTCTTTTCTCAAAAACTTGAAATAAATTGAAAAATAAGAATTGATAATTTTACTCAAAAATAAGTTTTATTAATAAAATTTCCTGGATCTAAAAACTTTTATCATAATATTTTATAAAAATTTCGTAAAAGAGAAAGCTAATACAAATTACTCCTAATTATAGCGATTATGAAAATACTTAAAATCAGGGTTGTTCCTCTACTCGTAGACTTTAATTGTCTACACTTCAGCGTAAACAATGGGTAGACATTTAAATTTGGCATAGAAAATGTCAACTATGTTGACAATGACGTATACAATGTAGACAATACAATATTTTAGGTTAGGATCATATTTAATTGTTATCGTCATACAAATTGAAATGTCAAATATGATTGAGATCGATCTGTATTTATTGTCTACATTAATTTAATTTTGGCAAATTTGGATTTCATGAAAAATTTTGAAACATGTCGGGCCGACATAAAAATAAAGGCTTTGAAGAGCTAGGATTTCAGTTGCCAAAAGTTAATAATAAATATATCGCTGTTTGTCATGTATGTAATAAAACATATGTATAGGAAATTTCTGAGAGAAAAGTATTATCGACCACTTTCCTTGATATATGAAAAGTGTATTTCATCAGTTAAGTCGTCTATTAGCACGGATTTATTTAGTATATTTACAACCTTTCATTGTCTACGCGTAGAGAATGTAGATAATAAATTATTGTCTACATTGAATTGTTGACATGTAAAGAATGGCGTAGTCTACATGATGTAGATTACGTCGCACAACGCTGCTTCAAATAAACAAAAGTTAATATGAATAAAATAAAAGCCATAAATGATAAATTCGATTCGGATCAATTGTATGTGTAAAAAGACTATAAGAAATTGTCGTAAAATATAATTGAATTAATTGGAATTTAATAGCAAATGTGACCTCATAAAATAAAAGATATAACGTTAGAATCGCTATATTTTCTTTTAAATGAATATAGATGAAGATTGTACTAAAGAAAGCATCATGTTGTCACTAAATATAAACAGACCATCCTGATATCCCTAATAATTATTAAATTATAATTTATATAAACTAAATTATTACTAGAGCTGTCAAAAATTTATTTAATTGTAATATAAGTGTTTACTTTTTTCAAGCAACTTTATTATTATTAATTTAATCAGTGCACATATTTATGTATTTTCCTGAAAGCAGTGCTCCTACGCGTATTCTTAAAAATTTTTTGTATTTATATCTTAATTCTTAATTTAATATCTGATTCTTAATAAAAAATCACAGAAATTATTTCTCTTCTCTGCTACTGGTCTAAACGAGGCCTTATGAAGTTGGATTTGTGATTTGTGTATTTTAAATATAAAAGTGTAAAAATAGGTATACAATTACATTTGCAATTGGATATTAAATAAATTCACTAATCAAGTTATCTTAAGCTCCAAGTAGCAATTTTGATCAACTTTATACTGGCTGCTCTGTGCCAAAGAAAGCTTACATGTGTGATTGAAGATTTGATTAAAACTTCCAATTCTGAATTTTGTTAGAGTTCCTCATATATATAATGCAAAAATAAGATTTCAAGGTTACTTTTATAAAATTTAAACTAACGTAATTGAGAAGTTTATTTGGAATCTTGCAGTTATAAAAATTTGAAGCCTGCCATGGTGGCAAAGTCGATACACATTAGCATGAGAGATAAATTAAAAATTAGTGTCGAATATCAATTAAATTACTTAAGAGATTTTTCATACTTTAATTGTTTTGATTTATACAAAATTGGAAGGATAAACCTTAAAGTGGATTTTTCGAAGAGTTCAAAAATTTTCAGAAGTGTGTCATCTTATTTTTATTCTAATATGAAAGCAAAAAATTATCACAAGGTGACAAGTCTCAAACTATGTCAGACATGGTTATTACAATATTTAAAAAATTACTGAATGGTTAAAGCCAAGTCCGTTTAAATCTTTTTTTTTAATTCTTTTTTTTTTTAAATTAAAAAAAAACTTCCTTTGCCAACAAAAGTTTCAAAAACTGCCATTTTAAAAAAATAAAAAAAAGTATTATTATAAGTAAAAATAATCTTTTTATTTATTAATTTAATAAAATTATTTCAAAATGGTGCTTATTTGTGTTCAAACAAAATACTTTGTTTACTCAATATTATTTAAGTTACTGAATAAAGTATAAATATTTTTAAACTCATAAAAAAACTTTTCAAAAATACCTCTTATTGTTCTACTGAATAGGGGTCACTCCTTACTAAATAACTAAGAATGTGTTTCACTCAGTAACCAAGTTAGTTCCCAGCGGGAAAAATTCTCTCTTTACTCATGAAATTGCGTATAAGTGAATTTTGTAATCGAAGTGGTAATCTACAGGTTTGTATGTGCCAAAAACCAAGAACACTAAAACTAAAGGAAATATAAAATGCAAAGCATATACGAGTATATATATCATACTTGACACATACACGTATGGAATTAACAAACTTTTCAGCAATGTTATACAGTTTAATTTGCGTTTTTGTCAGTCAGTCGGTGAATTAGTTCGAAAGAAGTGTGAAGCCAAAATCAATAAATTATAAAAGTTTAGTGCAGTAAAACAAGTAAAATTAATAATATTATTTTTGGTAAGCATAATATCAACCTATAATATTTAAAAAATTATTCACAAGATTTTATAAAACTTTACAGATTCGATAAAATCAAATCAAACAAAGAAGGCTTCACCAGAAAAGAATTATTTCAATTAATTTTTTTGTAATCAATATACTTTGTAGAAAATAAAAAATAAATTTTGTTAAAACTTGTTTTAGTTAATAATAAATCCCTTCCTTATAAAATTCAATAAAAAAATTAAAATTTACTCAACAAATAAGATTACAATTAAATTTCATAAAGTAATCGAAAAGGTAATCTATGCAGAAAAGCTTTTTGTCTTTGGTTACCACTTTGTTTCCGACGGTAATCTAAAAACGCACACGTTACTTTCCAATGACATCCGCGTGATAAAATCCATCGATGCTGGTAATTTATAGATTAACATTGCCCAGGTTACTTTCCTACTTACATTGGTAATGCAAAGAGAGAATTTTTCCCGCTGGGTTAATTTAACCAACTTGGTTGAAGTGCTCATTTGGTGAGTAAGAGTAAGAGTAGTGTGTTCAGAAACTCAACAAAAATTATGTCACTTCCTCCTCTGCAAAATCAAAAGGAGTACAGTTAACTTCTGCAATTAACAGCAATATAGGTTATGTCAATGCTTAAAAGTTTTCGTTCGATGAGTACTCTAATTGCTTACTTATTTAATTTTTCACCAGATCTTTCTGGGTTTTTTGATGTAATGTATGATTAGTACTTCTAATATTTTGTTTGATAAATGTAATTCAAAACTCGCAGCATTACCGAGTTGCTTAGAATAATTGGAGCTCCTTCTCGCTCAACGCCCTCCTTTTCCCTCTCTAGGCAAAACTTGAGGATACCCTGGCAAAAAACTACAAATGACAGATATCAAAATATTAAGGCTCTTGACAACGCTTCGACTAGCTTCACTTAAGCAATTTGTTTACAATTCTAAAAAATTTTGATTATCCTACGAGATATCTCGTAGTAAGTAAGATTTGTTTCAGAGCTCAAACTAAACGAATATCTGTGGAATTATTAATTTTAGAAAAATATAAACGGATTAAATATAGCTTTATGTAAAAATAATAAAATAACAAGAAAATAATGTCTAGAATTTTCAAAAAATCGATTCTTTTTTTTGGATATTTCGAAAGTATAGCCCTTTAAGGATATACTGTTCAATTTTTGTAAAGATATCTACAATATTTTCGTTTCTACAGTCATTTCAACAGGTAGAGAGCAGAGCAAAGCATATCCATACTTAAAACTTTAAACGCGTTTATCTCGAAACTACTTTTTTCGACATGATGTTGAAGGGAAAAAAAACTATTCAACCGAATCGCCTAAAATTTTAAAATATCACTCACAACATCAATGACTATAGCCAGAATCATAATTTTATTCCAACTATTTCATATTTTTTTAATTAAAAAACTTGCAAAAAAACCCCAAATTTTTAGAGTTGAATTTTCAAAAGAACGCCATTTTGTCAATTTTCAATTTTTTTTTTAACTGAGGTCCCTGCCGTAACTGCCCTCATACTGATTCATAATTTTTTTGATTTTTATTTTTCAGATAAATAGAACCGCCAAAATCAACAACACCATCCAGGTCCTTTTTTTCGGAAGAGTCCAATTCAGGGTCATTTTTTAAATAATTAAATTTTTTTTATAATTTCGAAGAAAATATTTTTGTGTGTAGCAATAAACCTAAAATGTATAAATATCGGTTTTAATTATTTTAACTATAAAAAAAAATTCCCGTAAAAGCCTAATATTTTCGAGTTCTAGACCACCGGGTCCCCATAATAACTAAAATTAATTCTTAATTTTGGAGTTTTTTTTATGTAGAATGCATTAATTGACTTAATTCTAAGTTTTTGTCTTCGTCTTAAAACATAAACTTAGAATATCTGTAATCTAATCTAATATATAATATCTAAAATTTTTTATTTAAGAATATTTTATGAAAATTTACTTATTAATTTCTGGTAATGCACAGCACAATAAAAAAATGCTTATATAACAACTTTTGGCATATATGCAAAAATCATACGCTAGTAAATTCTTTAGTAAATTTATCAGTAAACTTTCAGTGGAAGAGGTATTTTTGCCTATTGAATTTTTGTTAGTAATTTTGCCAGTAATTTCATTTGTAATTGTGCGGTGGAAACGCACTATTAAAGAAGATTCTAGTTTTTTAAAGAACGATTTGAGACTGATAATAGCCAACATTTTATGCATATGTAAATTTATAAATGTATTTAAAATTACACTTGCTATGATTGATTAACGGAGTTGTAATAGTGTATGTAATGTTCCCACTGTTATTTATTAATACTAGCTTAAAAATTTGAAACAAATTTCTTTGTTATATTGTAGCCTTCAGCATCACTTAAGGTTGCTAATCTCAATATGTTTTAGTTTTGTTACAATTTCCAATTTTCAAAAGCTTTCCTTTCACCCAGTGTTTTGAATTAATTCTATGGCTATATAGTCCTTATGGCAATGACTTAATACTTTTACGTGACTTCAAGCTAGTAGCAACTTTTTCCAGTTGTAAGGGATCTATCGAAGTAGACGAATTCAAAAGTATAAAGTTAATAAGTCGCTGGAAGTCACTGCCATAAGGACCATGGTACAAAATTATACCACAAAAGCTATCTAGGCATTAAGATTTTTTCTAGACCACAAGGTTTTAGATATTTTAGGCGTATGCTTTATGCCTGGGACTCACTAACGCTTAGTGTGTGGAGACGACTTAGCACAGTAAAAATGGAGAGTTTTTCTAAATACCAATACCAAATACCAAATACCAATGGCCAAAAAGAAAAAAAAGGAAAGAAGATATTAGATGAAAAACCGACAAGCTAGCGCTAACTCAGGCTATATACCAATTCAGTGCAGACTAATGGACTCATTAGCGCTTATGCCTGGGACTCACTAGCGCTTAGCGGGCACAAAATTTAGTGCTATATGCTAATGAGTCCATTAGTCTCCGCTGATGTTCCACTCCGAATGGTATTTAGAAAAACTCTCCATTTTTACTGTGCTAAGTCGTCTCCACACGCTAAGTGCTAGTGAGTCCCAGGCGCAGTAAATTTTGTGCCGCTAAGCGCTAGTGAGTCCCAGGCATTATATAAGTAAATACTTCCTAAACTTTATTTTTTGTGTTATTAATTTTTGCTGTTTGCTTGGCTTGGAATATTTCAATGATATCTTAACATAAGTGTCACTGCTTGAATATTATACTGCAAAAAAAAAACTTGAAAAATTAGACATATAACTTCACAAGGTAATATGTAAGCATTTTTTTTTAATGATTTAGTTCATCCCCAACAATAATAACAAAATAGTTATATAAAAGCAGAAAGATATATAAATTCCATTGTTTAAAAATTAAAAATTTCATGAAAATTATAGCTTTAACATTTTTAAGTATTGATCCTGTCTTACATTATATTTATCCAGAAAATTTGAATAAATATTGTCGGTTAATATCTTTCTTACCTTAGATAAAGGTGTGGTACATTGAAGTAAAAACATTTTGATTGTCTTCATCCATTGATTAATGCTTAAGAAATTATATCTACCTTCTTGAGGTGCAGAAAAGATGCCATCGTACAAAGTATATATATATATATATATATAGAAAAAACTATAGCAAAGTTAATTCGTGTCTCACAGGTTGTGGTTTCTTCATTGTTTTCATTGCTTTGTTTAATATGATGGGCGCCATTAATGCTCATTCGTTGACCACACAATTTCAATAATTTATATTTTGGGGTGGGAAATCATAATAAAACTCTTAAGACCGATATTATTATTGATTTCAAACCATAAATATATATTAAGTTTTATTCTTAATTTTTTTGTTTTTGTAATAAAAAACAATATTAGTGTAAGACTAGAAAAAAACCCCGAATCAGTTTTAACTTATTACATAAAATTCAATATTAATCAAGTGTCAACTAATTATTAATTATGACCACTAATAAAGTGAATTCTTGTTTAAATCCATTGTTTTGAGTCAATAACAACAATGTAATCAATGTCCTGCTCGTTAACTTGGTATCAATCAATTATATTAAAATTGATCTTATTTAACCAGTTTTTGGTGGTTTCATGGAATTTTAAAGTACTAAAGATTCTTATATTTTATTATACCCATCAAATCCCATTGACATAAAATCATATATGGATATATTTTCTTCATGTTACTTTTACCAAAGGTCCTTTATTTTTATTTATTTTTTCTGTTTTGACAATAAAACATTTGCTAGTTGTTCCAGTTAATTTTGTGGTTTTTTCATATGTATATTTTATCTTAGTTTTGTTGGTTTTTTTTTGTGTTTGTGTTTTTTTTTTATAAGCTCATAAATCAATTATTATATTGATCTACTATTTGAAAAAATAAAAATATGTTGGTGGTCAACCATTGTAAAAACACAAAAATGAAATAAGAATACAAAATATAAAAAATCTAAATTCAATTTGAAAAGAATTAATGAGACATGAAGTAGACAAATCTGTCTAAATTGATATCCACCTACAGTCTTTAAAGACCAACAAGAAAAAAAAAACGAAGGAAATTAATTTAGAGCTCAATTAGGCTTACCAAAAGACATTGGCCTAAAATTTTACGATTCTATATCTATGCCAGCATAAAAGTTTTACATGCAAGTAACTTCTTTTCATGGAATTTTAAGTACAGTTTTCTTTTCCAAAAATTGTTGTTATTATTCATGTCATCAATTCATCAGTTTTTTTAGCTTTTGTGTCTCAGTAGTTACGTTTCATTGAAGAAGATGCTAAATATAAAGCCAAAGTGTATTTTTAAAAAATAAAACTTTCGATTAAGTTATCATGTTTTAAATTTTAAGGAGCAAAGTATGCTCCTTTTTGTTTCTTTTAGGCCGTGTTGCTTATTGAGGTGACTTCCTAATTTGCTCTAATTAAGGCCATAAGTGACTTTTACAATTTTTATGGCACTGGTAATTTAAATATATGAAGTAGATAATTCACACGAGCATGCAAAAATCACTTAGAAGTCACTTTCAAAAGGTCTAAGGCCTTATTATACCAAGAAACTTATTGAACCTGCTTCAAGGTATTAACAAAGTTTAACTATTTTCTCAGGCATACATTAATGTTCACTAATGAAAAATTTATCAATACAACAATCAGGAAGTAAAAATCATAACTACTTTTAAGGGATATTTTTATGTAGAAAGTTGCTAATTTATTGATTCTTTTTCCTAGAAAGTTGGCGTTATGACTGAAAAGTAGCTCGCTTTCATTGATGTCTGAGAGCTACTTTCTCTAAGGTGAATATTAGTTAATACTTCCCCAGGCAAACAATTTTTTCTAGTGCATAGAAACAGTTTTCTATTGTAAAGATGGTAATTCATTGTAACGAATTTTTCAAATGAGAGGCAGCGAAATTTTTGTCTCAGCAGATTGTTGAGAATTTGCAAAATACTTTTCTTTTCGTTTCGCCTAATTGACCCGCAAATATAATAACATTTCGGCACAATGATTAATCTTTTGATCTTTAATCTACACTAGATATCAACCCAAGTGAATAATATTTCGATCTTTGGCTTCTTTTATGTTAGAATTAAAAACAAAACGCCTAATCTACATTTAATAAAAATCTATGAAAGATATTATGTGCTATGAGCCTTAAGACATAATTGACGCCAGTGTCAGAAAACAATTTCTTACATATTATTCTGTTTTGTTGGCAATATTTATGCATTTCTCTTTGCAAGGCAATTGGAAAACTTTGAGTCTTATATAGGGGTATATTTGACGGCGCCTCAAGAACCTGACTGACTTTGGTTTTCCAAGCTAGGGAGACACCAGGTAAGGGAAAGAATCGAAATATTTAGCCTAAAAACCAAAGTGAGTCAGGTTCTTGAGGTGCCGTCAAATATACCAATATCCTGTAACATGATGTTTGGAGAAGGCTTAGATACGCAGTTCATATCCGTAAGTAATTCTGTGGACACATATATAGATAAAATTTATTTGTGAAAAATTTTATTCAAATAGCACTAGACTTGAAAAACAATTAAATTTTTTTTTGGCTAACACAAGCGGAAAAAATGTAATCTAATTTGTTTTTTTGTTTTTTTTTAAGTTTTATTCTCATGCTCTAAACAAAAATAGAAGCTGAAAGTAAAATAAAAGAAACAACAACAAAACCAATATGATTCTTTAGTGCAACATGCCATGAAAATTAAATGGCACCTGCTGTAAAATAAATTGTAACAATCAATTTGAACAACACCTTCGAAGAAAACTTCCTTACACCATAAATAACATTTATCTGATCATCGTACGTATTAAGCAGTAACAGTGGGCCAACTTGGTAGGTCTTGTCATTGACATGTGTTGGCTACAGTATTGGCAGGACTCATAAAAATAACCAGGGATAAAGATGAGTAGGAAGAAGACTCACTTAGTGTCTCCTTAAAATAAGATAACGTTAATTTACGTTCACACTTTAATCCATTAGCCTGGGTCTCATGGATATTTCATTGGAAGTTTTTCAAAAAAAAAAAAAAAAAATTACTGTGCTTTATATGAAATTCTCTAAAGTGGTTTGCTGCTTACCATTTTTATATGACACCCACGCTGCTTATTATAAAAAGTGCGGGTGAAATTTGCAAAAACCGAAATTTCTGTTAATAATATAAATGTCAATTAATTATAGAAAAATCATGACTTTTATTTTTTATATTTAACTTAAGAGGATACTATTGTATAAGCTTTTATTTTGTTAAATTACTAAAACAACTGGGAAGTAAAAGATAAAATGATAATCAATAAAACTATGTAAAAATAATGCTATAAAATTCTATATTTTATTTTAAATGAAGTTAAAAAAATTTTAATCAATTTTTTTTTGTATTCAAGACAAATTTTTTGTCCGCTTAAGATTATAAAATAAGAAGAATAGTTTAAAATCGTATAAAGACAATTTAAATAAATATAAGACATTTTTTAAGTTTAGAGTTTTCCAACTAAGGGAAATTTTTTTTAGAAAAGAAAGTAGCCATCTAGGGGATACTTAGTGAACTTTCCAGAAATTGATTCATAAGGAAAGAAGCAAATTATCTAACAACTCAAAATGGAGAACAATACTAACTTTTTATGCAGACTTTTTTATGCAGATAGACGACAGAAAGTTAAATTCCATATCCTTTTGTTAATAACCTTGCTCAGTGAGTTACGCCCGAAAATTACCATTATGGCTGAAAAGCTTTTCCTTACATTTATCGTTCGTTCTCATCCTACTTGGATATCTTTTTTTTGATGCTGTTATAAATAAAAGCACTGATATTATAACGACTACAAAATAGATAGTAAAAGGGATACGGCATGGGATGTACATTAATACTTACCCTGGAAATCTCCGGACGTGGTATATTTCATTCTGGACCATTTCCGTGCACCCTTAATGGTCTTTAATATAGAGATTTTGTACGTTCAGACATTGCTATAGCTATGCCTGTGTTTAATTTTCTCCGTCTGTGTATGAAACAATTTGATGAAGTTCCTAGAAAGCTAGAAAACCGAAATACTTTCTTTTTGGTACAGAACAGAACAGTCCAGCACTATAGAATCGATTCAAGCTATAGAAAATTCAGAAGTTTCTATGATTTTCAATACAAAAACTGTTGGTATTAAGTTTTACCAAATCTCTTGCTTTAAATAAGGATTAAATGAAGCTCATATTTACATTTTTTCTAGCACACCTGTTGTTGTGTAATAATAAAAAGAGCTACGTCTCACCCGTAACTTCGAAAAGTTGTGCCTGTCAAGACGACTCGTGTGTCACCCCCCATTAGTAGGAAGTTTACTAGTTAAGAAAATTTTTGGGCAGTAAATTCATAAGCTGCTGGTATTCGATTTATAATGCTATCAGGATCAAAAGTTATCAAAAGTCAAATGGAGTCTTAAATAATCACATTTGGACCTCTGTTTATGAAAGAAGCTGACAGGAAACACAATTAAAGACCCAAACACAATGAACGCGGCTCGCGGCGCGCAAGCGGTGACAGCTGTCACAGCTATGAGATCTTATATAGCTGAATTTCGTAATTCTGAATGAAAACGCGTTCCACTTGCGCGCCGCGTTCATTGTGTTTGGGCCTTAACGCGGTTCGCGGCGCGCAAGCGGTGACAGCTGTCACAGCTATGGAATCTTATATAGCTGAATTTCGTAATTCTGAATGAAAACGCGTTCCACTTGCACGCCGCGTTCATTGTGTTTGCACCTGAACAATGAACGCGGTTGAGGTGCGAAATGCAATTTTATTCAGAATTCTGCTTTACTGTCATAACTGAATTTCAGATTTCTGCGCGGAATGTTTCTGCGCGATTTCTGGTGTGGAATGTTCGTTTCATGCATAAAAATGATTAAAATACCTTTAAAGTGTAAATGACAAATGTATTTTTGGACCCAACAAAAATACTGTACCACTTTCACTACAAATAATGGCTTACGTTTAATCTGATTGTGAATACTAGAGCCCATTATATCCACTTCTTTTTATATGTTGGTTGTATTCTTACCTAGTATTATGGCCAGTGTAAACGCACTATTACCAAATGCCTACTAAGTTTGCATACAACTCCTGTAAAAAAACCATAATTAATTTTAGTTGGTAAAGACATTGTGTTTATAACTGTTACTGACTCTGTGGATTGCGTATTCAAATTTTTAAAAAAATCAGTTTTTCGTAATAATTCTTCCATTGTCAAGTATATTTTATATATGTCCTTCTTTTTTCTAACTAAACATTCATTTTTCAGAAGAAAAAAATATTATTTAAAATGAATCTTAACAAAGATATTTAATTTTATTTTATATTAAATATTTTGACAGATATTTCGAAAAAAATTTTGTTCCCACATATGACATTTTGCTTGGCATTACTTTTTCAAATGCTTATTTGACCTACTCGCAATTACAACAGAAGGTCGCAAATTGTGTCAAAAAAGTAACAATTTTAAAAATTTCAAGCATTTGACATAACGAAAAAAATAAATATTCTGATTTTTTTATTTGAAACCGGGATCAGTTTGTTTTTCTTTTACTGTAAATTACAATTATATTTGTTATTATTTTTTTATTTTGTAAATTATTTAAAATGTTTCGTAAGTTATTTGTGAAAAATGATGCTGTATTGGGCAAATTATTGAAGAGAAATACTATTGTACGAATTATAAGCACACAAGCTATTAAAAAATTACCAACAGAAAGGTGAATATATTTAAAAAAATATATAAATTATTTGATAATAAGTTTTATTTCAATTGAAAATAAGTATATTCTTGGTTCTGTCATTAATGCTGATTAAGGTTAGATTTGTTGTGTAATAATTCAAAACAAATGGCAAAATTAAATAAAATTTAATCACCGGCTTATGCGTAATATATTTAATTTATGCAATTTAAATATATATTTAAATAATTTTTTGATTCTTCAGAGTTTAATATTTTCGTGAACGAAAAAAATTTAACAAAATCGAAAGTAAAATAAGTCTCTATTTATTTTTCTTTTTTATTTTTAATGCTAATATTTTTCTAATTGTATCTTAATCGATTAAAAAAATTCATACGTAACATTGCATATGCCCAATAACCGGTGCTAACTTTGTTATAATGAATTAAAGTTTACTTACTTGGAGAAGACAAATTTCAGTCATTAAAGTTTAACCACTCGAATAGACATGTTTGATAATGGTTTCTGTAGAAGACCGAACCCTGGAAATAGACAGAAGAAATATTTAAACAATTGAAATCAGTTCATATAGATGTTTCTTGCGATTTTCTTTGCGAATTATGAAAGAACGAGAAGATTCAATTTCCAGATTATTTTTTGTTAACATTTTTGTTTTGTTTATTTTTACCTTTTTCATTCTGTTTTTGATAAAAATTGAAAATTAAAAACAATGTTAATATTACTAATAATTCATATATTTTTGTTTTTTTTTCAGAATTTTATTAAAAGTTTATAAAACACAGAAACCAACAATATGGTCAATAAATTTCTGTCGGCCTTACAGCAGTTATCCATCTCATACCCGGGTAACATTACCAGCACTTTCACCCACTATGGAAAAAGGAAATATAATAAGTTGGGAGAAAAAAGTGGGTGATAAATTAAATGAAGGTATTATTCAAAATATTTACTAAAATGAATGAAAAATAATTTTTAAATTTAGGTGATCTTTTGGCTGAAATCGAAACAGATAAAGCAACAATGGGTTTTGAAACACCTGAAGAAGGATATTTAGCGAAAATTCTAATTGAAGCTGGTTCTCAAAATGTACCAATTGGAAAATTAGTTTGTATTATTGTCGAAAACGAAGAAGATATAGCTGCATTTAAGGATTTCAAAGATGATTCATCTGCTCCATCTCCAGCAGCAGCAGCGGCGCCAGTTACTCCACCTTCACCTCCAGCAGCGGCGCCAGTTACACCACCTTCATCTCCATCAGTACCGTCATCACCATCACCACAACCGGTAATTTTAGCTCCAGTACAATCAACACCAAATGAACAAATGACAGCAGTTCAACAACGTGGAGAGCGTGCATATGCTAGTCCAATGGCAAAAAAATTAGCTGAAGCTCAAAGCCTTCGGCTTGAAGGTTAATAAATAAATATTATATTTTATTTTATGTTAAAATAATTTATTTTTTAGGTAAAGGTAGTGGTATTTATGGTTCTATTAAATCTAGTGATCTTGCAGGAATGCAGCCTTCATCAGCTTCAGCAAAATCATCTGCTGGCCCTTCAAAATCAATAGCACCACAAGGTGGTTATATCGATATACCAGTAACAAATATACGAAGTGTTATAGCTAAAAGGTTATTGGAATCGAAAGTAACAATTCCTCATTTTTATTTAACAATTGAGTGTCAAGTTGATAAGGTGATTTATTTTTTATACTAAGTTAGCCCAATAGCCCAAAATATTGTTTTTTCTTTAATTAAAAAAGAACTTTATAAGCTCTAATCTAAAAATTTATTGATTATGGTTGTTTATACAACACCAAGATTTATTTAGCTTCAGAAAAGGATTTTCCTTTGATTATAATTCATTCTTTCTTATTGAGGCTTATTTTTACAAATTTATGTTACCAAAAAATAAATTTAAGCTATTCAGTCCTGCAAGCTGTATAGTTATGCTTTACGTTACATTTTTATATGCTATAGTAGTGAGACAACATTGCTGTGTGCACTAATATTAGAAGTAATGATAGGTAGACACTTGAGAGAGTAATACTCGCCGATACTATATAAAGTAAAATAATAATAATAAAAACAATAAAATTGCCAATAGAGAACAATTATCTAATCAAAGTTGTTCAATTTTATTAAAATTTTTGATTATTCTTATTATTATATCTTAGATTATGAAACTTAGATCAAAAATCAACAAAAAACATGAAAAAGAAGGTATACGTGTTTCTATAAATGATTTTATAATTAAAGCAACAGCTATTGCATGCCGAAAAGTACCAGAATCAAATTCACAATGGATGGAGTCAGTTATTAGACAGTAAATTTTAAATTAATAATTGATTTAATTTTTGGAATAATTTTTTTTATTTTTAAGATTTGATAATGTTGATGTATCAGTTGCTGTATCAACTGATTCAGGTTTAATAACTCCAATTGTATTTAATGCTGATCGTAAGGGTGTTATAGAAATATCTAGTACAGTTAAGGAATTAGCATCAAAAGCAAGAGCTGGAAAATTACAAGCTCATGAATTCCAAGGTGGAACTGTAACTGTATCAAATTTAGGAATGTTTGGTAAGAAAAATTTAAATTCTTAATAAAAAAAAAAGTAAGAACAGTTCAAGTTAGAGAAATTAGAAAATTTTTCTCATGTTTTGCTTAGTATTAAGACCCGAGATATATTATACATAATATTTGATTGCTTATACCTTCTCACGGAGCAGTTTTTTTATTGCTGTTTTTTTATTCTTTGTTTACATTAGAGCAACTAATATTTTTGTTGTTTTATTACAACAAAATATATATTTTTTAATCTTGAACTGTTCAAAAAAATTGTATACAATCAAAATATATATTTCATTTTAATCAAATTTTTTAGGAACACAACAATTTTGTGCTGTTATCAATCCACCTCAGTCATGCATTTTGGCAATTGGGACAACTCAGAAGAAACTTATTTTGGATCCGGACAGCTTAAAGGGGTACAAATAATTTTGAACATTTTACTTAAAAAAGTTAAATTTGATTCAAGGAAAATTAATTTCATAAATTAACACTTAATTTTCCGGTTTGGTAATTGTACTATCAGTCTACGGAAATTTTTTTTTTCCCAACAACGGTTTTGTGAGCTTATGCTAAAACTGCAACCAAACCAAAATAATTTTTTTTAAAAACTAAAAAGCAAAAATCGAATATTAAGACAATTAATTTCTTACCAAAAAGATTCCGTGTTGAGTTATTTAATTTTTAAATATATTTCTATAGTACTAAAAAGTATTGCCTTTTAAGAAAAGCAAAAAATAAATTAATATTAAATAAAATTCAATGGCAGACATTTCTCAAATTCCCAATTTTTCGGTTACAGCTTTTTTATTTGATGTCAATTTGATTGGCAGTTCTCCCAGGAAACCTTTGATAGAGATTAATAGAATGATATCGTCCTTGAACGTAGTGCAAGCTCTTTCTCGAAGGTTTTTCGCATTCAATAATTCTATCGTTTTCCATAACTTTTACGAAGATCAATTTCTTTAAAATTGTGATTTTCTTTTAATTGTATTCTTGTGATTCTGGCGATTTTTAAAAGAATGGAGGTAAATATAATTGAATAGGTTTCTTTATTAAATTCAAATAAACTAAAGTTGCATAAGTCTGATAAAATACATGAAATTGCATAGAGATCAGAATTCTCATGCCTTATGATCGTCGTTAAAATCTACGAGAAATGAAGATGTGAGAAAAATATTTAAAGGTCAAAAAATTTGTTAGCATAAGTAAAACTGCTCGAGAATCCAATTTGATATGGGATCTTTTTAATTTCGAAAAGGGACTAAATTTCTCCTGCTATTTATACTTCTCACCTGTATTTTTGAAAATTTGTGAATTAGAAAAACACTAATGTGTCATAACATAGGGTCATAGGTCAAAGAATTGTAATTAACTTTGTTCCTCTTTTTCGAACTAGAATACAAAAATTTCTTCTTTTGAAAATGTGGCTAAATAACCACAAATTACATTAATTAACAAAGAGTTTAAATATTCATATCTTGTCTTTTTTTCACTAATATTCTCCTTTATTTATTTTAGATTCAAAGAAATCAATACAATGATGGTTACATTGAGCTGTGATCATCGTACCGTTGACGGCGCTGTTGGTGCAGAATGGTTAAAATATTTCCAATGTTTTATAGAAAATCCTGAAGAAATGATTCTTTAATCAAATTTTGCTGTTAAGTGAAATGAACCATTACTTATCTTGCTTTGTTCCATTTCCTTTTAAAACTTCCTTATGTTGTTGTTTGTTTATGTCATAATATTTTTAAAATAAAAACAAATTTATTCGCTTTATATATAGATAGATGAATAAATATATAGAAAATTGATTGCGATAATTGTTTAGAAATAATTAAAAAATTTTTAGAGATAAAATTTTCTCACTAAACAAATTTTTGTTGATATTCCCCAAATGATATTGCTGTTGTTAAAATATATTGAAAATGTGATAAATTATAATGAAATCATAAATATATGAACATGTATTTACATTTTGTATTTATTTTTGCAATATGTATTAACAATTTTTTTCTTCGAATATAAAGATAAAGTCCATCAATGATTAATGCTCCAATAATTATAATATTATTTATACATCTTTGATTAATGCCGCAGAAAAAGTACATGACTATGGCATGACCAATCACCAGACCAGAGTCAATCTTAAAAACTTTGTCCTGTAAATGTAAATGTCCAAAAGCAGAATTTTGAAAATTGTAAAATAAATTTTTATTTCTTTTATATTGCTAAGTTAAAACAAAAATATTTCATTTATTACTGAAAAAATGCTTACTGCATATTGAAAGTATGCTTATGTAACCTCCTTAAAGATAGTTAAACCTATTTGAAAAACGAGAAAATCATACCTAGCGCACTTTTAAGGTAGTTTATTTTATAAAGCAAAACAGCACAGTTAAGAGGCTCCTTCAAAAATCGAATTCAGTCGTTAATTTGCTTTGACAAATTTAATTTGATGATTAAGGGACTGGACATCTTTTTTTGAATAAGAATTAGTTTTTTTATATTATTTAAAATAATATAATAGTTATAATCAAATATAAATTTTCAGAAAACAAAATGTTTACTAAAGTCCTCAAGCCAAAAAATGTCGATTTCATACGGGCAAAGTAAGTTCAACAATTTTTTAGTAAAAAAATTAATTATTACAAATTCAAAGTTCTCCATTAAATCTAAATCGAAATAAAAATATTATATACTAAATTGATTTTTAAAAATTTTAAATTTTCCAATTATATTTGTTAGTAGAAGCATTTTCATGAAATTTTAGTTTTTGGAGCAGTGTTTTATTACAGGTCTCTACATGAGAACTATGTCAAAATTTTTAATGGCATCTAAGGAATGCTAAAGAATATGTTTTAAATTTAGTTATGCATTACAGGAGCCTGCGATATTTTTCCACGTTATTAATGACAAAAATATCCTGAGGATGTCTAGGACATTGTCCAGCGTTTATAGCAGCATTTATTTTCGAATATTGTCATAGTATGAAGCTTTTAATTCAAAGTTTATACAAGATAAGTGATAAAAATTTTTTTAAATATTATTTTTTTGATGGTATAACTTTATTTTTTCCTTTTTAGTGCATCTAACTATGAACTATAAAAACGATAACTTAAAATTTTATGGTTTATATTTCTATTCTGTTGGTCTTCGGCAATTAAACTTTTTAAATATTTCTTTCAACAGATTGAAACTGATATAATAAGATTCTCAACAAATATATATATACAGTTATTAAAAACTTTAATATTTCAAATTAATTAATAAATAATTTAGTGAAAATTTTTCTTTATTATGAAAATGTATTTAAATTTATTCATGTATGTTTTCTAAAAACTCATTTCAGAGATTTGTTTTTAAATTAATTAAAAGCTAATATTGTTTGTTAATTTTAAATCATTTTTCATATTCAACTTACATAAAAGAAATATTTTGGTTATGAGCAAACATTAAGTTTTTCTTTACTTTTTTTAATAGTATATCTAACAGCATTGAATTTTTTTTTTTTTTGATACAAAATTTGTCAATATGAGTGTGTAAAATGTAATATATATTTTAATAAAAATTACCATACATAATATTTTCATTTTGATTGTATTTGAAATTGTCATTTGGAAGACTCTAATCTCCCGTCATTTTTTAATTAGAAAGAAAATTTAATTTTAAGATTTTTGGAAGTAATTCAGACAAATATCTGCTTTATTTTTAAAATAACAACATTTTATTATTGCTTAAAATTTAAATTATTTGATGTTAATTTTATTTTTTTATTATAAATTTATTATTGCTGTTTTTACGTTTATCGCTCACTAAACTTGATATTTCTCAAAAATTTTAACTTATTTTTTGATTTATTTGTGATACAATTAATTTACTAACTTAGCTTGATTTTTTGATGTTTAATAATATCATTATATAAAATTTATATACATAAAAAATCACATTATTTCAATTAAAAAAACAAAGAGAAAATTATGTGAACGAACAATAAAATTGCTTATGATTCCTTTGGTTAAGCAAATCAAATGTCGAAAATTTCAGCCGAAACTAAAGAATCACCAACAGATAAAATTTCTTCGAAACATGTCTTTTAAACCGGTTATAGAAAAATATGAAGTAGGAATTTATACGTTGAATCAAACTAAACCTTTGAGCCAATAGCGTAGATAGCTTTTTTGGATGAGAAAAAAGGTATAATTTTGGACACTCAGTTTTCTTAGGCATTTAAGAAAAATACCGATTCCACCGTACCCAAAAAGCTTAAGGGTCGGAAAATTAATAAATCAATTATGTGAAATAAAAACACATTTGATACATTTATTAAATTAAAAAGTAAAAAAAGTGTATGTCCAGACAATTAAAAAATAAATTGTTATCGAAATAATTCAACCTATAAAAAAATATGTAATCCACTATTAAGTCCGTGGTTCATATGGAAGCAAATTAAGCAATCATTCTATACTTTTGACATATGCCGTTATATCGCATAAAAATAGAAATAGTCGATAATTGCTTGAAGCCAAGTAAATTTTTGAAGCCATTTCCGACTGTTCGGCATCGAACAACAATTTTAGAGTCTTAATTTAGAGACTAAGCTATTAACACTTACAAACAACCTTATCGATATAAAAACTACATTATCAGTCAGACATAGCTTTGAACCCGTTCTTTGGAGGCGGAGCATGCAACATCCGATTTTGAGGGGTAAGTGATTATATCTAAATGTATTAGTCAGAAACGCTTACTATTTTAATTAGTTTGAGTACTGACTATATATATACATAGAATAATTTAGCAATAATGATGCACCGCTATGTAGTCCTGTTATTTGAAGTATAAAAGACAGGCACTTGCTGCAATAATCACTGATGTTTTTTCTAACTTCATCCGATAAACATCTCCAATCAGAGCATTGATCTGATTTTCCTAAACTTTTAATCAGAGCATTGATCTGATTTTCCTAAATTTTAATTCAGAGCATTGATCTGAACTTCCATTTTTTTTTGTATCAGTGAATAATATTATTGTGACATAAACTTATTAGTGACAAAAACTTTAGTAACAAAAACTTATTAGTGAATATACCCACGTTGGGAACCCGTGGACAGGTGAGTATAACTATTTTTATTTTAATTTGAGTGAATATATCAATAAAGAAAAATTAATAAAAATATATCCACGCTTGGAAAACGTGGTCAATTGTTAAGTGTTTTATTTTGCTCCTAATTTTTCCTAATTCAGAGTATTGATCTGATTTTCATAATTATCCTTGATTCAGAGCATTGATATCTGCAATTAAATAACATCTAAGAATAAAGTGAAATTTTCAGTGAAAAGCATAACATAACCACGCTTAAAACACATGGTCAACTATTAACCGTTCTAATTTCCTAACTCAAGCTCATGAATACATAATTGAACAGCAACATAGTACCGTTATTGCACGCTTATTACTACCAATAAGAACCCAAACACGGACGTAACATAGTACCGTTATTGCACGCTTATTATTACCAATCCGAAAACAAACATTTGGTCCTTCGAGCCGGATTCGTGATTGACTGAGGAAATTGAATTAAGAATTTAGTAGTGTCAAACCTTAAAAGATGTCATTAAATGAACTTATAAGTAAACAAATAGCATATGCCAATTTGATTAACAAATCAATTATTAATTTTAAAAAAACCTCTTTAGTAAAGCGAACAAGATCCTTAGCGGAGGCTCGCTTAAGTGCTGTAGAGAAGTTATGGGAAGAATATTCGTCAACCCATTGTGAAATTGAAATTCTTTCACTAAAAATAACCTCTGAAGAACGCGCTGCACATGATTATTTGGAAAATGATCAATATACTGCTCAAGAAGAAAAATATTTTGAGTATGTAGCAACTTTAAGGGATCTGATTAATAATGAACAGCTTAATAATGCTCTTGCTAACACTTCTTTGGAAACAAGACTCGTTAACAACAACTTACAACTGCCGAAAATAACATTACCAACATTTTCTGGTTCTTATGACACGTGGACTTCTTTTCATGACCTTTTTGTAGCTTTAGTTCACGATAATTCATCAATTTCGCTTGCCCAAAAATTGCAATATCTTAAATCGAGTGTCTCTGGAGAAGCGGAACAACTTTTGAAACACTATAAAATCTCTGACATAAATTATGAAGTAGCGTGGAAAGTTCTCCTTCAGAGATACCATAATCCAAGAGTGTTAGTGAAGGAGCAGTTGAAAATTTTGTGTAGTCAAACTTTAATTTCATCAGAAAGCGCAAAGGCTTTAAAAACATTACTAGATGTTACAACAGGATGTATATCAGGGTTAGAAAATTTAGGAGTATCCACCAAAGGATGGGACCCTATTCTAATTCACCTCATTTCACAAAAATTACCCTGTGAAACGCAAACACTTTGGGAATCCATACTGAATCGTGAAAACGAGTTACCCACATTCGAAAGATTTAAAACATTTCTGGAGGAACGATTTAGAACCCTTGAATCAATACCATCTATTAAAGTACATAACGTTAACAAACATGACAAACTGTTACCTATTCAACTTAAACAGACATATTCACATAATAGTTATTCTGCCATTATCTGTGTAGTGTGCAAAAAAAATCACAACCTTTATCAATGCTCAAATTTCAAGGATTTTGATATACAATCACGAATTAAACTCGCCAAGTCTAAACACCTATGTTTAAATTGTCTATCAAACCGACATCAAACACTCCAATGCTTAAGCAAACGTCGCTGTTATCATTGTGGGAAAATGCATCATTCTTTACTCCATATAAAAACTAAAGTTGAACAAGATAAATCCACATTACATTCAGACGCTAAAAATCAAAACACCTTTGTCAACACCAAAACGACTAAGCATAGTTCTTCTACCAACCTTAATAAAGAGGTAATCCCTTCATTCTACTCTCATACTTTTAATCAGCAAGCTCTATTAGCGACGGCATTAGTAAATGTTCAATCAACATCAGGTGAGCGATATACACTTAGGGCATTAATCGACTCAGGATCTCAAGTTTCATTTATTACTTCTGTAGCAGCATCTAGACTAAAACTAAAGAAACGCAGTACTTCATTAAAGATAACGGGTGTTAACAATTCGAAGGCAACTAACGTAAAACAAAAGGCAATTTTATCGCTACGATCATGCTCTAATGGGGTTGATAATATGTATATACAAGTATTAATCATCCCTACGATAACTGACTTTATTCCCCCTCACACTATCGATTGTAACAAATGGTCTCATATAGCAGGCCTTCACTTAGCTGATCCAACCTTTTCAAAGCCTGGTAAAATTGACCTTCTTCTAGGTGCAGATGTTTATAGTAACATTATACTAGAAGGAATCCGCAAAGGGCCAGCTGGCACACCTATAGCACAGAATAGTGTGCTGGGCTGGATCCTTTTTGGTAGTACACACGATACCTCAAACGCGCAGGTAATTTCACTACCAGTACAAATATCCAATAAAAATGAAGACTGTCTAGATCAGCTTCTACGAAAATTTTGGGAAACTGAACAGATTCCTGAGATCTCAAAGTTATCACAAAATGAACAAGAATGTGAAGATTTTTATAACCAAACTTTTTTACGTTTACCTAATGGACGTTATGAAGTACGTTTGCCATTTTTAAACAATCAGACCCCTGATTTAGGTAATTCACGCTCAATGGCGCTTCGTAGATTCTACAATCTAGAAAATCGTCTCCTTCGCGATCAAGTTCTTAATACTGAGTATAAGGCTTGTATCAATGAGTATATTAAAATGGGGCATATGAAAGAAGTAACTCATGAGGCTCCTTTTGATAAAACTTATTATATACCGCATCACGCTGTGTTTAAAGACAGCTCAACCACCAAGGTTCGCATCGTTTTTGATGCTTCCGCTCTATCGTCAAATGGGAAAAGTCTTAACGACCAATTGTACAGTGGTCCAAAACTCCAATCTAATCTATTTTCTATCATATTAAGATGGAGAAGACATCAATATGCCATGTCAGCGGATATTGAGAAAATGTATCGCATGATTAATGTAAATAAACATGATCAATACTTTCAACGGATTTTGTGGCGAAATCATCCTGGGGAGCCAATTAAAGATTATGCTCTGACCACAGTTACCTTTGGCATCAAACCATCACCATATCTTGCTATTAGGACATTACACCAACTCGCAAAAGATGGAGAGCATTCTCATCCGCTAGCTTCTTCAGTTATTTTGAAAGATTTCTACGTTGATGATGCTATTACTGGCGCAAGTTCAGTAGACTTAGCATTAGAAAGTCAAACTCAACTCATAAGCTTATTAAACTCAGCAGGCTTTCGTTTGCGAAAATGGGTATCTAATAACCCAAAACTACTTATTAACATTCCCGAAGAACATAGGGAAAAGAAATTTCCATTGACCTTTACCGATGACGAATCAATCAAGGCTCTAGGTATTCAGTGGTATCCTTCAACGGACATCCTTAAAATCCAGTCACCTGTACTTGAAAATGATTTATGTACAAAGAGAGCCATTTTATCTAACATCGCTAAACTGTTCGATCCGTTGGGCTGGATATCACCAGTGATCATAACCGCTAAAATTTTGATGCAAAAATTGTGGGCTTCCGGATGTTCATGGGATGAACCTATACCTGAGACTCTTGCAAATGAATGGGAAACGTATAAATCAACTCTTCATCATATTCATGATATTCAAATACCGCGATGGATACATTGTAATCCATCAAATCAGAATTCCCAACTACATGGATTTTCTGATGCATCTAATTATGCTTACTCTGCCGCTGTATACCTTAGAGTTCAGGATGAAAACGGTAGGACCCACGTTAGCCTACTCACTGCCAAAAGCAAAGTCGCTCCAATTAAACCAATCACGCTCCCACGCTTAGAACTTAATGGAGCTGTTTTGTTATCAAAATTATTGCTGCAAACAAAAAATGATCTTGAACTACATAACACACCTTTGTTTGCATGGACAGATTCCACTATCACATTGTCTTGGATACGGAGTGATCCAAGGAAATACAAAAGTTATATAGCTAATCGGATTGCAACAATACAAGATACAATTTCTAATAGTTCGTGGAATCATATTCGATCCTCTGACAATCCAGCTGATTGTAACTCAAGAGGAGTTCAACCTTCCTTAATGTCAAATTTACATATCTGGTGGAATGGACCATCTTGGTTAAGTAACCCAAGAGATCAATGGCCTAAGCCAGTTAACATCAATTTAAATTCAAACGATGCAGAACGAAAACGTCTTACGTTCAATACCTTTTCAAATGATTTTGCTCTGAATTTATTTCAAACCTTTTCCACGTATTACCGTATGTTGAGAGTCATATCTTATTGCTTTAGATTTTACAACAATCTTCAACTCAAAGGATCCACACGCAAAGGTGGTTTTTTAACATCTAAAGAGCTCCAAAGTAGTAAATTTCGAGTCTTAAAACTAGCTCAAAATTTCGATTACTACACTGAAATCAATGACTTAAACCATGATCGAGTAATAAACTCGAAAAGCCCTTTGTGCTCTTTAAACCCTTTTTTAGATTCAGATGGGATACTAAGAATTGGTGGAAGACTTATTCATTCTAGTCTTATATATAAAACTAAGCATGCTATCATCCTCCCAAAATCTTCTAATCATTTAACTCTCTTAATTATTCGTCATTTTCATCATCAAACCCTTCATGGGGGTGTTGAACTAACATTATCAGCACTTCGAGATGAATTTTGGCTTGTGCATGGAAGGCGAAGTGTACGAAAGGTTATACATAAGTGTATTACTTGTTTCAAATCCAAACCTTCAACTGAAAATCAATTAATGGGCAATCTCCCTTCTTGTCGCACAGCTTGCGCGCGTGCTTTTCTTCATACAGGTGTTGATTATGCAGGTCCAATCAATATCAAAATGTCCAAACATCGTGGTAATCGCTTATATAAAGGATATATTTGCTTATTCATATGTATGACCACAAAGGCTATTCATTTAGAACCTGTGTCTGATTTAACTTCTCAAGCATTTCTCGCCGCCTTTAAAAGATTCATCAGTAGAAGAGGTTTATGTACCGATGTATATTCTGATAATGGCACAAATTTTGTGGGAGCAAAACGGTTGCTAGACAAAGATCTAAAAGCAGCAATTAAAACCGCAACAATTTATGCTGCGGAATATGTAGCTAATAAAGGCATAACCTGGCACTTTAACCCTCCATCTGCTCCTCATTTTGGTGGTCTGTGGGAAGCAGGCATTAAATCAGTCAAGTATCATTTAAAAAGGGTTATAAGTGATACTTCATTAACTTTCGAAGAGTTAGCCACGGTGTTAACACAAATAGAAGGATGTCTCAATTCGCGACCATTATGTAGGCTTTCCGAAGATCCTAATGATGACCGAATTTTGACACCGGGTCATTTTTTAATAGGTTCTGCCATACTTTCTATTCCCGAAGGGCAATATAACAGTATAACCCATTTAGGGTCGAGATGGAATTATTTACGACAATTACAACAGCACTTTTGGCAAAGATGGTCAAAAGAATATCTTCTCCAGCTCCAAAATCGTCCTAAATGGAAAACAAAAAAAATTAATCTTAAGATTGGAGATATCGTTTTGCTAAAGGAAGACAATATACCATCTTATGAATGGCCTTTAGGTAAAATCATACAGATACATCCAAATAAAGACGGTTTAGTGCGCGTAGTCACAGTAAAAACACAGAAAAATACATTGGTTAGACCCATACATAAACTGTGTTTACTACCAATTAGTGATAATGTCGCCACTAACGGTAAATTTTAGATAACATCTCTTAAATTTCTGATTATTTCATTGTTAACATTATTTCTATCAATTTACAGTTCTTGAATTCTAGGCATACTAAAAGTTAATTTTATTAGTTAAAACTCATTTCACATTTAGTTATTTCAAAACGCACACGTTCTGAGCTGTGTTCTGACTTTCATTTTAATATTTTAGTTTTTCTTTTCTAATTAAAATTTTTCGTAATAATTAACTATATTTTGCATTTAAAAAAAAAAAAAAAAAAACACCCTTAAGGAAACAAGATGCAGACGCAAGGTATCTATAGTCTACATATATTTTATAGTTATCATTTGCCTACTCTAATAGCCTTTGACAATTCCATTCGCCCTCCAACCCCGGGAAAGGATATCGAAAAATTATTCCTCGATTATAAACCAGTAGAGAGTCCAAAACTTCTGCTTAAAGGGACGGCGCATCAATTGCAGAATGGATTGCTAAATGATAGTGGAATCAACGTAATTTCTGGCAGTGATACGCCAAAACCCAATAAGCCAAAATGTAAAATATTAGAAGACGTAATAATTCGGCCAGCAGACAAGAATCCGGACGATCGATTTACTGTCCTGGTTAACGACCGCGGGCTTATAATCCCTGTATTTGTACCAAAGAATGCATTAATAAAATCTAAGCACAAAAAGTTCAGAACTACTATGCCAAATGGACATAAAATTAATTTTTATTTTAGAGATGGCTCAATAAAATATAGATTACGATAATTATTGGATTTTATTGAACCTCATGCTTAACCTAATTAACTAATAAACCAAGTGTTAAGTTTTGTACAACTTTATTTAAACTCCTCAGTATTGAAACATCCATTTTAATTTTCTTTTGTTTTAACCTTTTTTCTTGAAATATTACATATTCTCAAGGGGGCCAGTATGTTCGGCATCGAACAACAATTTTAGAGTCTTAATTTAGAGACTAAGCTATTAACACTTACAAACAACCTTATCGATATAAAAACTACATTATCAGTCAGACATAGCTTTGAACCCGTTCTTTGGAGGCGGAGCATGCAACATCCGATTTTGAGGGGTAAGTGATTATATCTAAATGTATTAGTCAGAAACGCTTACTATTTTAATTAGTTTGAGTACTGACTATATATATACATAGAATAATTTAGCAATAATGATGCACCGCTATGTAGTCCTGTTATTTGAAGTATAAAAGACAGGCACTTGCTGCAATAATCACTGATGTTTTTTCTAACTTCATCCGATAAACATCTCCAATCAGAGCATTGATCTGATTTTCCTAAACTTTTAATCAGAGCATTGATCTGATTTTCCTAAATTTTAATTCAGAGCATTGATCTGAACTTCCATTTTTTTTTGTATCAGTGAATAATATTATTGTGACATAAACTTATTAGTGACAAAAACTTTAGTAACAAAAACTTATTAGTGAATATACCCACGTTGGGAACCCGTGGACAGGTGAGTATAACTATTTTTATTTTAATTTGAGTGAATATATCAATAAAGAAAAATTAATAAAAATATATCCACGCTTGGAAAACGTGGTCAATTGTTAAGTGTTTTATTTTGCTCCTAATTTTTCCTAATTCAGAGTATTGATCTGATTTTCATAATTATCCTTGATTCAGAGCATTGATATCTGCAATTAAATAACATCTAAGAATAAAGTGAAATTTTCAGTGAAAAGCATAACATAACCACGCTTAAAACACATGGTCAACTATTAACCGTTCTAATTTCCTAACTCAAGCTCATGAATACATAATTGAACAGCAACATAGTACCGTTATTGCACGCTTATTACTACCAATAAGAACCCAAACACGGACGTAACATAGTACCGTTATTGCACGCTTATTATTACCAATCCGAAAACAAACACCGACCTAAGACTTCTTAAAATATGTATGAATATATTAAGATATCCAAAAATTGGAATTATACTTGTAAGAAATGTGGTATAAAATTATCAAAGTTTTTCGAAAATTAGTGAGCCCAACTTTTACAAGAGTTGAAAATATTGTGACTAACAAGAAGACTAACAACATATTGAAAAACACTAATTTAAACTCATTTGAATTTTATCTCATTATTTAAATATAAATATATTTAAAAATAACATAAAACATGTTATTTCCTTTTATATAAGAAATTTTTAAATGACAATCTAATTTTTTGCAAATATCTATTTCAATATATTATCGTCTGTATCTACAATAAGAATATTGATTTTATAACTATAATTAGTATCAAATTAGTATATAAAATTTTTGGAATCAATCATAAAATTCTGAGTTTTTACTAAACACCTTTTAGGGTAAATTTGAATTCACTAAATCAATCGTAAAAGCCTCTATTAGCTTGTTTCGAGTACAAGAAATTAAATTAAAAACCAGGTTTACTAAGCTTGAAAATATTAAATGCATTTAAAGCACACTTATTTTCTTGGTTTTTTATATGGGGTTGGAACATTTATTGGAACTACCAATTTGACTTAAATGAGAATAATGGGCAAAAGGCAATGTGTGTGCTTAAACAAATCTTAAATTAAATTTATTTATGAAGTCTAGGGTTATGATTTTAATACCTTATAAAATCTTTAAAAATATTTAATCAAGGAAAATGGAGTTAAGCCGTAAATCTTTATTGCTGTTAGTGAAAATAAATGCTTGACATTCTGTAGCTACAAATATTGAAGCCTTTTTTTATTATAAAAGTATAATCTACGCCTTTATATTTATGTTTCTTTGTTTAAATTTAATTATTACCAAAAATTCTGATAGTTAATATTTTTATTTTAACTTAAAATTTTTTGTTTCTCTCTAATTATAAAAGTATTGTAATACAATTTGATTTTTGATTGCTTTTCATATAGATTATATCAATTTTAGTATTCCCAAGGCATAAAAAAAACCAAAAATTACAAATATAGCTTTTAAGTTAAAATATGATTTTCAAAAAAATTTATATATAGCTAACTTTTATGTTAGATATGAATAAAACTAATTAAAGACTAATTAATAACAAATAAAATAATTTTTCAAAAAAATTTTCAACAGTTTAACTGGACTTGTATTTTTATTTTTAATATATTCAATAGCAAAAAAAAATATAAATAAAATAACTTTAAACGTGATTTTTAGTAACACAAAGTTCAACATATTAAAATTTGTTTGCCTTTAAATCAAATATTTTCAATTATTTTGATTTACAATGCAAATATATCAACACTTATTTCATTTATTCGTGATTTTTTGTTTTTTTTTTTTTGTTTTTTTTTTATGAATTATATTAAGAAGAATTAAGTAGATACACCAAAGTATTCAACTTCGTTTTGCTTTTGTTTTTCACACAGCAATAGAAAAAATTTTCTTTTCTTTATGCATCCAAATCATTAACAAATAATACCTCACGATTTTTAAGACCAGCTGATTTTAATGTAACATCATTTTGAGTATCTTGTGTACATAAAATTTTTTTAGGAAAATTTGTAGTTATTTCAAATGTATTCGGTGATGCTGGATGACAAAACATATAATGATATACATCCTTAAATAACAAAAAAAAAAAAAAAAATTAATAATTATGCATTAGAATTCATAATTTGAGACAAAGTTATTAAAAAGATAAATAATAAAATTTGTGTCAAGCTAATGCGGACAGAAAGTATAAATTCTTTGTTTTGTTTCTCACCCAAGGCTTGCATTTTTTTTTTGTATTTACTTCTCTTTTCATCCATCTTCTTTTTCATATTATTTTGTATAGGGATTAGGCGAAAAAAAGTAATTAATAACTAAAAATTATCTTTTCAAATTATTTTTTGGTCTATTAATTAAATAATAAATGATGTACAAGTCAGAAGCTATTTGATACCTTTTCAATTTTTTAATAATACAAAAATCGAAATTTAGTCGTATTGCAACTATAGCGCGAGATAAATAGATTTGTATTTAAATTATTTACTGATTTAACAAAAAACACATCTTTTTTTATCGAGCTTAATAATTCCTCATATTTCTATTATTAGCAATATTTAAATTGTTAATTAGTTGTACAAAAGTCTAATTTTCAAAATTAAGTTTAAAATCTCAGGAAGAAATTATCTCTTGTCTAGTTCCTAGCAAGGAAAATACTCATTGTTGAATTTTTGTAGCATGAATTCATGCTTGAATTATGATGCAAGGAGATTATTAGAAAGAAATTTGTCAATAGAATAAACTATTTGCTTTGATGACTTCTTTGGCAGCCAATTTAAAATAAAATTTTTACAATTTTAATCGAAAGAGTAGGCATAATGACTAAAAAGTAGATCTCTTTCATCAATAATGAGTTATTGGGATAATCAATTATAACTATTACCAATTAAAATAATTGTATTAAATTAACTTTAATAAATTTGTGCAGGAAGTCATGTTTTCAGTGAAAATAATTTCAATTTTTTATGTTAAAATTAAATATAAATTGCAGTAGATTTTTTATATATAAAATTAGTTTGTGTGTCTGGCGATGGGTGTTCTTATAACTTATAACTTCACTAGGAAAAATTGGTAGCACATTTTGCTCTTTCAAAAATTGAATCTGTGTTTTTCTTTTAACGACCTACTTTGACGTAATATTAAATATTGGCTTTGTTTATAACGATCTATTTAATCAATCACGTTATTTAGCTTTAATTAGAAAAATTGCTAGTTGGTATTTAAATATTTATTATGATCTATTAGATCTCAGATCATTTGGGAAGCAAAGAAAATATAAAACAGTTATAGATGATTGTATCCTCTACTTTTATCCAAAATTTTTTCACCTTTCTTGAAACCTCTCGGGTATAAATATGACAAATTTTCAATGAGAATCCATTGGTAAATCAATGTAGTTCTAACAAAACTACAAAGAATTTGTTATTAAAACATTTTTTAAGTAGGAGTGAATTAAGAAAGTTTCAATTAAAGGAAATATCTATAGTAAATAAACTTACTTTTAACATATCTGTATATAGGAATCTTCTTTCAATACGTGCTCCATTAGGCAATTTAAATACAAGAGATATAGTATCGGAAGTAGAAACGGTTGGTTCTGTAGGCACTTGGCTAGCCAATTCAATTTTTTGTCGGGCTATTTCCTTAAAAAAGTTTTTATTTAATTTAATGAAAGTTTTAATCAAATAAAATATATTTACTTCCATTTTTTCTTCTTGAATTCTTCGTTTATCAGCTTCAATTGCTGCTTCTTTCATTAATTGCTCTTTAGCTTGTCGTTTAATTCTTTCTTTTTCTTGATCAGCTTTAAGTGATCTTTCATAAGCTTCATCTTGGGAACGTCTTAATGATTGTGTTAAACTTCTTTCAATACGTTCTGAACGTGCTTGAGCTAACCATACATCATTATCATTGACAATCATTTGTAAACGTCTTAATAATTCTTCAGCTAAACAATCGCCTTCCATACGTCCCATAATTACCATTTTATTAGCTCTTAAACCAATAAGTACCAAAATTGGGTATGATTTTGCATTTATTGAATGTGATACACGATAACCTTCAGGTGATGAAATATCACAACCCCAAAATAAGAAATTTTTATTTATATAATCTATGACTATTGGATCACTTAGTGTTTGACTACAAAATGCATGTACATCCAATTGATATAAATGTTCGGAATGTAAATAAATTAAAAGAAATTTTAATTCTCTTTTTGCATCATTTAGTGCTTGTGCATAAGTTCCTTGATAAAATGTTGGATGTACTGGATATTTTTCACTATAAGTACGTATAAAATTTGTAACATCACCAAGTGGATCGGTCACAACTAAAATTTATTCATGAAAAAAATATAAGATTTATATAATTGGATTTAATACTTCTTGATTCATTTCTAAAAATTTGTAAAAATGTTGAAACTATGCTTGAAATAGTATTGTAACAAAATTGAAAGACATAATTAAAGATGTATCCTAAAAAACTAGTGAAACCAGATTGTGGATTAGAACCCCTTCCACCCGGCATGTGAGCCGAAAAAACATGCTGAAGAAAACGATCATTAACTACTTGTGGGGCACGTACATCTGGAGCTGAAGCATACATTGATGGTCTACCTTCACGAATATTTAGCTGCTCATGAATAGCTACCTAAATTTTTTCAAAAAAAAAAAAAAAACGAAGAAGTTAACTAAATAGAATTCTAAGCTATTTTCTATGCTTAATTTAAAAATATAGTTATAATTCATCAAAAAATTACCTCTAGATCCCACTGGTGCCTAATTAAAATATCTCGACAAATGCTCATATCTTCTATACCACTTAAGTCTTGGAATTGCACAACCATTTCTGTCTGTTCATTTGTTAATCCTTCATTTTCCATTTTGAACTAATAATTATTTTTTTTTAGGTAGGTAATTATGCAATTCCTGATTAAAAAATATTAGTACAAAATTAATTATATTAATATGGTTAATCCCATGGACTACTAGGATTTAAGTTCAAAGATTCAATAAACTGCTTAAGAATTCTTCAAAGATAAGAAAATATTGATATGTTGGCAATAAAAGAACCTGCAAAAATTTTGCCATTTAATTTAAATAAAATATGACAAAACTCATTTCACTTACGTGTTTTTAATGATTGAAAATACTTTTTATGCAAAATCTTAATTCAAAAACTTAACATATTAAATCCAATACACAAATTTTAGCTTCCGGAATTTTTGAAGAATTAGTTCATAATTCTTTTTATTCATATAAAAATTTAATTTTGTGTTTAAAGCGTTTTCTTAAATAGAATATTATTTGATTTTTATTTTCCATCCAAATTTTTTTTCATTATTTAGTAATGAATTTTATTTGTTAAAAATAGAATAATCATATCGCAAAATAAATAGATTGATAAATAAGTGAGAGTCAATTTTACGCCATAACTTTACTATTATGACAGTAGAATATTAAATGAATTTTCTATAAGATGTCGCTGTCGGATTTTACTAGAGGAGTCTATATAGATTAACGAAGGAGTTTTTCACAAGCTTACACCCAAAAATAGATTAACTGCAATAATTATTTGACATTTTGATTGAAAATATATAATTTTTGCGTTCTAACTAGTTTTATTATATTAAGTTGACGTAAATAATAAATGCAAAATAATTAGTTCAAAGGTACAAATTGTATTTTTCGAAAGGACTTGTAAAATGTAATTATATTTCAGCCAATATACTATTGAGTATAACCGTGCCCCAAAAGCGTCTATAAAAACTGTGTCAAAAATTTGAATTAAATAAATGATATATTAATGAACTCCATATTGTTCTTACTGTGCCTCTTGGGGAATCAAAATTAACATAGCAAAGTCACAATTTATTATATTTAAGCCACCAGGAGTAAAAGGTTCAAGCACTCTAAAAACCAAAAAATTTCAAATGGCAGGTAGCTTATTGTCTCCTGCAAATAACGTGAAATATTTGGGAGTAACCCTTTCTATAAATTTAAAATTCAACAACCAAATCAAAAATATAGTAAATAAAGCTAACTCTGCATATTCCCTTATTTCTCCTCTACTACGCTATGATGCTCTCAGTACCAAATGTAAATACATATTGTTTCTGGACTAACATTTCCAAATTCCACTGGGACAAAATTGAGTTACTCTAGCACAAAATTCTACGTCATTTTACTAACCTTGTCAGAAATCCTGATACACTGCACTACTACAGAAATCACCAATTATACGAAGCAGCAGGGAACTTCGATCCAATTACTGTTTTTTTGAACAAATGTGCTCAAAAATTGTCCACGAACCTCGAAACACACGATAAGCCCGAAGTACAAAACATTTCGTCTTCCGAATTCATTCCAGAGCATAAGTTCTTAAAACTCTCAGCCCTTAGCCACCTTCTTCCAAACAAATCCGTTAAAGTGTTATACACCGGTTTAGAAAGGTATTTATTTTTATTATTATTTTTTTTTAAAATTAATTACAGATACATTAGTTTCGTCCAATAATTTTAATTTCAGGAAAAGTGTTGTTTATTGTCAGTTGTCTTCACAGGACACCTCTTTTGTCCATAAATAACTTTTATTTCATTATATATAGAAACTTGTATTTGTATTCGTATTTGTATTTTGAACTTCATTGTGAAAGAAATGAAAATGATAAGAAAAAATTTCTTATAACCTTTTGAGATCATTTTGAGATTTATCTATTTTTTTAACTTTTGATCTAATTGAGCTGGGTTTGAGAAGTTGTGAGGTTTCAACTTTTTGGCAAAACTATAGTTGACAAAGAAACATTTCAACTTGAAAGAATTTAACAAAATAAACAAAAAAACAAGTACTATATAAAATATGCTAAAATAAGCAAATCGGATGATTTAATATCCAGCTACAGCTGCAGAAAATTTGAAAAATGTAGTTAGTAAATGTATTGCCGCAAATCAGCAATAAATTTATTTTAAAATCCTTTATTTTTTGAACAACTATTCATGAGTTTGCTTATCAATAATGAATAATGAGAAACAGTTCCCTTAATTTTGAATGCAACGATGTTGAACAAGAAAAAATCAAAAATTTGATATAAATTAAGCTTAATTATATTTTGTATAAGTCAATTTCTAAATATTGCCACTTATTTTTATACTCTAAGAATATTTTATTGCTTACATTGCGAAATTTTTACCATGTAAATTACTAAAAAATTAAATTTTACCATAAAGTCAAAAATATTAATTTTTCTTAGATATTAAAATTAAATTTAAATTAAAACATCATTATTTGTATTTAATGTTATTGGTGGTAAGTATATAGCACGAATTTGTGACCTAAGTCTCGTAATTTCGGCATTCTCACGTTCAAAGTCACGAACAAGCTGAGAAAATTGTACAAGTCCTTCACGATTACCAGGAAAGCCATATGATTTAATAACATCCATTTGTATTTGCATAACAAGGGGAAAAACATTAATAAACATTAATATCATTTCTTTATCTGCTGATGCTTTTGCTTCTGATAATCTTTTCGAGTTTTCAGGCTGATTAACTGTTTGAATTATATCTACAAGTATTTTAATAGCAATATCTTTATTGAAATTAGTTAAGTATGACATTTTTCCAAGTAAATATTTGGAATTTATACACAATTATTTCTTAATAATAAATTTTTTAAAATCAAAACATTAAAACTTATTTGGTTTGTCAAATTATATTAGGAAATGTCATAAAATCTGATCTGCATTATCTCGCAAATATGTGTACAGGCAAAACTAAAAGTTTTTGAGAAATTTCAAACACACATATCTCATTAAAAAAGACTTTCAAAGTAAATTTCAAGTAAATAATATTTATACATAACATTATCATACAATTTAAAGCTAAGAATATTATGGATATTTGGTTTTTGAATAAAATTGGTAATTTTTTTAAAAACGAAATTCGACTAACTTCACTCCAATTTCACTCAGCTTTTCCATAGAATGTCAAACTTTTTGGCGGCAAGTGACGCGGTAATGAATTTGCTTTATTGTGGTTTTTAATTAATTATTTATATATATAACGGTTTTTTTAAAATAATTTAACTTTTGAAAGTTCTCTTTATAAGACCTATACACAAAATACTTTGTGTATCAGGTGTATTAACAGTGAATGCAGTTCATCACATTTCTTGGTAAAAAGTAAGTCTTGTCTTGGTAAAAAATGTCTTGGTAAGTATTTGTTGCAATATTATGTTGAAAATTGTTAATGTCTCGCTATTAGAAAATTTAATTTCTCATTGGCAATGTATGAAATTCCCGCCCTATAAACAATGTGAATTCCATTAGTCAAGTAGTGTTTTGTGAGGATACTCAACATTACCAAGGAATGCATTACTGTTATTTTTAGCGGCTTACGTCAGTCTTTGTTTTAAATGCCTAATAACAAAAACGAGATCATATTTAAAATTTACAGTTTTAAGTGTTTCACTTGTAGGAAAATAATATTCGAACGCTGTTGGCTTGTAGTTATAAAGAACTCGGTTCGTTGTTTTAGCAAATGCTGACTTTATTTTAAACTTTTGCCGTTATTTATACATAATAAAAATATTTTAAAACTTTAGAAAAAACTATAAATATATTTGAACCAAAGTTTGATTCCACTTTATTGAATCTTTAATTACTTACATAACAATTTATTACTCTAAATAATTTAAAGTAAATGAAAATTTACAACTTTGCAACTTTTTCTTAGAATTCAAGTTTACTTAAAATCAATCTCTTATCCAATTGTATATCATTATTAACTTTTCTGGTTCGGGTGTCACTGTTATAGAGGGATTTATATAAAAATGACATCTATTTTAAAATATCAATTGAACTCTTCTGCTAGTTTATTTTCATTACTTTGTATTGATCTTATGAAAAGGGATGCTTGGTTTGATTAAAATTTTTTAATTTTTCTGTACACGGGGTTCTTTAGATGTTAGCACATACATTTGCATAAAATAATAGGAAGGTGATCTAAAAACCTTTAGATTTTGACTACAAGATAAAAAATAACTGACCCTACATTTTGGTCCTCTTGTCATAAATGAATCAAAGTGAATAAAGAAACAGTCCGATTGGAAAGGATAGGTACATAAACCTAAGTACCCAATTATAGCTAACCCTACCTCTTAATGGATTCCCAAATATCGACATATGAGGGGGAACTTTAGCGTGAGTCTATGACGTCATAAAAGTTACCCGCTGAGATATACGCACTAAGTGGGTGTCCACCTTTAACTAAACTTCAAACGGGATTAGAAATAGTAGGTGCTAAGATGATCAAGCTCGTCTCCTGATTATTGATGCATTTATTTATAAAAAAAACCTTTGGAAAGCTTTTCAAGAATAAATTTAATAAATATTACGACTCCCATTATATTTTTCTTTAGACCTTTGCTTTTAAAAAACTTGCTAAAAGACAATTCAAATTAATTTATCGTATTTTTGCTTTTTTAGTTACTATTAAAACTTCTTTAATTTTAGCGTAATGAAAAACTTTTCTGACACAAGAACAAATCGAAAATTAAGGAATGCTATTAACAAAGTATAAAGTCGACCTGAAATATTGCATTCTTTACGGATTCAATATGAAATTTGCTAACAATAAAAATATTTTCAAGTCAACAATCAAAGTGAGTAATTTTTTGAAAAGATCTTTTAAACTAAATTAAATATATAAAATATGATTTTAATTGTTATAATCAAGTGTTGAAGTTTTCAAACAACAAATTAAATAAATTAAATAAATTTGTTAAAAGTGGTTTCACTAAAAATAGTCACGATTTAAATAATACCTCAAAATTCAATAAATTTGTCATCATCCACGGATTTTGTTCGGTTATTTAGTTTTATAGTGTATGCAACTGATAATGGGCATAAAATGTTAAACTTTTTCTCTAATTGCTTTTTGCGTTTGGTGTAAGCTTTATTATCCTTTAAATGAATTTTATTTCGAAATTTTTATGTCTGTTAAATAGAGAAGGACATTTTTTGTTATTATTTTGAATAAAGGATTGAGGTTTTTGTTTTTGTGCTTTGGTAAATATCATATGGTAGCATGATAAGGATCTTTTAAATCTCTGAAATTGACTTTAAAAACCTTTTTTTTATGCTGAGCCTGAAGGCTTTAGGGTTTTTTAGTTTTTAAATTCAAAAGCTCTTAAATGTTTGATTCTTTTTTTTTGATAAAATTTATAAAACTGTGCAATACCTTTAGTTTAAGAGTTTAGAATTCCTCATATTTTATATTTTTGAGTTTGAAGAATTTTTTTTTTATGAATTACCAGAAATAAAAGAATGATTTGGTTAGTTAAATTTTGTTCCCTATGTTATAAAACTCAATTCTTAACAGTTAAACAAATTCAAATTTTTGTCTTTTATGTTTTGATGTGGTTGAATTTATATATTTTTGGTTATCAAAATATTTGATGATTAGAAGTTGCTAAGTTGATGGATTATTTGGAAACCTTGATATGGAGTAGTTCTTCTAAAGCAAAGAGATTCGTACTCTTTTAATCGGCTGAAATTTTCCTAGGATGAAAAGTCCCCGACAAAATTAAACCCTGAAAATAAACCTTTCCATAACAACTTGAACTGTTAAATTTCAAAACAAAAGAATAACAACATTTTCTCACTTCGATAATCAACTTCATCTTTTTTGAAAGCAAATTGTATATGCTCAAAATTTTTTTCTAAAAAGCTTCTTCCAGAGGTTGCTGACCTTTGTCTTCGGACGTATTTAGTGTCAAATTTTATATTGCCTAAATATATCTTTTTTCGTTACTTAGACACAATTAAATAAAAGAACAGTAAAGGGTTATGCATGTCAGTAGGATATTTTTCATAATTTTGTGGCAAATTATCCTCATTCCACAAATATTATGAACAATAAACAATTGAACTGTATGTTTTTTATACATAATTAATTATTTTATGACATTCAAACACACAATAAGTCCATTCGATTGCAGTTTACGCATTTTTTTGTTGTAATCAAAAATAATATGTAAATTGTTCAAAAAATAAAAATAAAAACAACACTAATAAACTTGTGTTAACTATTTTAAGATATGTCCTTTTAACACGAAATTTTCTTTTACAATGGACAGAATATATTTTGATTTAGATTTAATTATTTTTTAGTATTCAAATATAAATTTTTAAAAGAAAATAATAAATCTTTCTATGGTAATTTCCTTATTGACACTGTGATCATATTCCAAATATCCTTTTGTTTGCAATAAACAAAATGTGTTCATGGTAATTTTCTACATTAACTGGCCACAGCGACTGGATCTGATTTAATTTTATCGATATGACCCACTTCAAATTTTGTTCCGATAACCGTTCACATATATCAATGTAAAGGATATAAGGAAGGGATTATCCTTATCATATGATAGAACAAAAGAATATATAGAAAGATATTTGAAAGAAATCCTTCCAATAATATGTTTATATATTTTTTAGTATTTTTATTTTTTTTTTTCTTTTTTCTAAAAGAGGGAAAACAGTTCTTTCTCGTATCTGAAATATAAAAGATATAAAAAAGGATTAGGGCGATAATAGAAGTAATACTTCGGGGAATTTTTATTTATTTATTTTTGGGGTATCCCTTTCGATGTTATGGCTTTATTTAAAACCAAATTAAGGATAAAGAAGGAGTTCTTAGATTTTTTACTTAATTTTTTTTTTTACTGTATTTAAATTCAAAATACTAGATAAAGTTGAATACTTACTATCTAAATGTAATCGTATGTCTGATACTTTAAGTCGGTAAAAAGTGTTTCAATTGCAAAATGGGATATATCAGAAGGATATATAGGAAATCTGTATCTTTTTGTGTGTCTATTATTGATAAATGAGTTATCAAATTTGAATTTTTTAAACCAGCTAAATATTTTATAGACGACATAAAATATACATGGTCCTGTTCGGTCGGTTGCACTATTACCAATTTAAATTTTTTGACTTTTACGCTTAGAAGACCATAAGGCTTTTTCCAGATCCTGCATCTATAAGAAGCTTCTTGTGTTGTTTTTTAAAATTTATATGTCTATTAAAACCTGTTGCAGAAGAGGAGACATTGCTCTCCACATAAAGAAATTTGACACATAATTTCATAGTTAAATATAAGATAAATATAACCAAAACATATTTAATAAGGCATTGCAAAATTTTCATATCGTCTCTTTACGTTCTCTGCTCTTGCTTCAGTTTGTGCTAAAGTTTTCCCAAATACAACTTTTTTTTGAAAAATACTTAAGTCAGGCTTACGCCTGGTTTCACAATTCGAGCTTAAACTCAAAACTTTTTAAGTGGGTTTAATATTTAATTGCCGATTAAAATGTCAAAGCATTTTTTAAACATATTTCCTTGGGAAGCTTCTTCGTACCGTTAATAAAAATAAAACTTGTATTTATGTAAATTATAAATAAAATAATAATGTTGTGACAACTACGGCTCTTTGTACAAGCTTCCATTCGGTTTTTTTTTTCATGAAGTGGGTCTCCGTAAATAATGTGAGGATTTTTCAAGCTTCAGATACAATAGATTTATTCATTGACATGTCCTCTGTTGGGGTAATTATATTGAGTGAAATGTTCATGAAGTTTGTTAAAGGTAGATTTTACAAATCAATCCTTTTCTTAATAAGTTTTAACTACTCAAAGGTGTCTTCGCGGTTTTGAGAAATCGTTGACTAAATTTGACATAGTTTTTGTTTGAAATATATCACAAGAGAAGATCATTGCATATGCTATTTGACAGCTAAATTATTAGTTTCGAAAAAAACCTAACAAATGGGACATCCTGTATAAGCAGATTTCGAAAATTATTTTTTATTCAGTTTTTCATTTTAACAAAGGATTAACTTTATGTTATGAACAATTTTTCAGCTTTTTATCATTCTAAGCCTTTGAAGTAAATATTTTTTATAATTTTCCAAGAAAAACAAAAACAATTATTATTGTTTTTTTTTTCTCATTACTTAACGAATTATAAATTCAAAAGATACAAATTTTTATCAAAATCAAAATGCAACTCTAAAAATAAATAAATTTCTGTTGTGCCAGTAAACAACTTGTATCTATTTATTTATTCATTAAAACTTGTTAATCTACCTTTTGAAAAAGGAAACAATTCAAGATAAGTTCCTTTAGAAACAGATGAACTTCCTTATCAGATCTCATTTACTTAGAAATGGACGAAGGAAGCTAAAATCATGATAGGCTTCCTTTCTTGTATCTTATACCTTTTAATGGATATACTGCTAACAGGATACGAAATTGTTAATAGTTAAACAAGTAAAATGTTTTTCAACAACAAAAAAAAAAAAAATAAATAAAAAAATAAAATAGAACGACATTTTCAAAGAACTTTACCTTTATAAAGCAATAATTTAGGATTTACTTGTATTGTTTGTTGTCTACTTTAAAGTGACTAGGATTTTTCGGAAGATTTGTGCTACATTACATACATATTTAACTATACGGTCTTAAGGATAATCGTTTTATTTGAAAGCTATACCAGAGATAGTATTATTTTTTGATAATGTTTATTTCAAAATAATAGGATCTTTAGGATAAAAACTGTATTCAAAGGTAAAAACTTTATAATATTGTTTTTATTCTATCAATAATTATCAAAATGATTTGCATTTGGATTTATTTTTAGGTATTCTGAAAAGATTTTGAAAGAAAACAAAGTTTTCTTTAGCTTTTAATTTATTTGATTTGTTTCTAATTTATTTACATTCTGAGATGAAAGATACTTTTTTTTTTTTTTTAGAATATGAAAGGTAGCTATGATGGCTGACCTCTTTATGTTGTATTTATGAATTTTTCATGTAGTGAACTTTTCAACGTGTTTCACACATGAAATTATGCATGAGTAACTAAACCTTTTTAACTCTAAAGTGATGAGCAGAGGAGTTTGTTGAAAGTAATTCAAATATTTTGATATTAGGCCCTTAAAAATGTTAAAGTAAACTCCTTACACTTCAAGAATGTTTGATTTATTTGAATGTTTTTATTATTCTTCGTTTTCTTTATTATTTGTAATCTTTTCTTTTTTGTTTATTATGTGAAGCAAGGCTAGGGTTAATATTTAACTGCACATTTTTTTCATAAAAATCAAAATATATTTGACAGATTTGTTTGAATAGAAGACTTTTGCTTCTATGATGATAATTTGTTAATTTTCATTGTAATAAGTCACGTAAAACTTTGTCTGGTTGATATTTTGCAATACTACAATTAAAATAATAAATTTCAATTGTAATACTTGACTTCATATATGTTTTTAATTTTGGTCTCAAAAATAGCTGTTAAATTTGCGATTTAATAGGCATTGTATAAACAATACTAAAATTTATCAAAACCACTAAAAATGTCAAAACCAACACGTGCAATTCTCAATTTTAAAATTTTTCTAAAAAAAAACTAAATAATAAGTTTTAACTATTGTTCGAAATTTATAATAGTAGTTTGGTTTCTAACAATTCGTAAATATTTTCACAAATAAATGCAATTGCACACAAATAGCAGGCTCGGATCCAAAGAAAAACTTCACATTAACCATCTCAGGCCTATATCTGAAAATGTGAGCTCAATCACTAAATAGTTTTTAGAGCGTGCAAGCTTCAAAGATTTACATTTTTGTTTACAAATATCTAGATGTATGGATTTCATTTTTAGTTTTATCATGGGTTTCATTACATAAAATTAAAAAAGTTTACCTTTTAAGCATAAATTTTTCATTATTTCTTTAAGCAAAATCGACGATTAATATTCATATAGAAACTGAAAAGATAATTTCAATAAATTTCAGAAATTTTTTATAATCAAAGGAATCTTCAGAATTCTTTTTATATCAATTCTTTCCCTAGTTGGACATTGATACTAGCTTTGAGTAAAATTCTTCGATATTTCAGATATGTTTAGCGTTCACTTTGTCATTTTAATAAATATTGTGCACAAAATTTCAGACCTTTTTAATTATGATCTAGATTGAAAATTCATAGTATTAAGATAAATTTATTACCAAGTAAATAAAATAAGAGTGTCATTTTTCTTTTAATATTTTATTTATAAATTCAACTCAAACCTAAATTTAACGGGAAAATTAAATTATTTTTCACATTAAAGCATTCTAAATATTTTACATATTAGCCTTCAAGCTTTCATTCTAAATTTCAGGGGCAACTAACGAAAACATATTTAAATATTTCGTAGAGAAAGAAACAGAAAATTCTCGGAAAATCTAGTTGGGCTTGAATTTTTTCTTTAATTAAATTACTGATTAAAAAATTGTTAAATTATTAACTGTAATTTAAGTCAAAGCATACGATCTGCCTCGAAAATGTTTAATAAAATTAATTTTTGAGAAGACTAGAATAGTCCTAAGACCATTAAAATACATATTCGATTATGTATACTTTTGAAAACTATAAAATTGTATCACACCACACAATATTTTATTAATGTCAATAAATTCAAAGTTTGTCGCATTCCATCTGGTGTCATCCCTTATTCCAAAAAGAAATTTATCTTTGTCAATTGTTTGTTATTCTTGTTACCGCCCTTATATTCTTACATGTTCAGGATGAGAATTATATTTTTTTTATATACTGTTGTATGCAAATTGCTAAAAAAGAAAAAATATACCAAAAAGAAAATCAACAACAATAAAGAAGAATAGGGTATCATAGGTAGGACATTGGTACCCAGATGCGTCTGCATAAAAGGAATTTCCGTTTGAAAGTCATTTATTGCACGTGCCAAATAAGTAACTGGCATCTGGTACACACAATTCTGCACATGCTCTAGACTTGAAAGCTTCTTCTTTCTCTGTCCGTGAAATTGAATACGTGACAAAAATTTTTAACTATTTTCTAAATTCAATACTTTTATTTTTTATTTTGGTTTTAAATAATACTGCAAATTGAGGTTCTTTTCACTTTGATGCTAAGGACATTACCAAAGATCTTTTTTTCATTTCTTTTCCTTTTTGTGCTAGGAACGAATCATTCCAATTTATCAAATTGCTTGGAGTTTGTTTTTTTTTTGCTGTTATTTTCAATCATCCATTGTTGGAATATTTATTAGACTGACCAATTGTAAATTATTCATGTTGGCACTTAGACTTTAAGGTTAAGGGAAGGATATTAATCAAACCTGTCAAGTTTTTTTTGTAATTAGGACTAGCCTGAATTATTTGAAAATTTTAGTAGACGAATTAAATTGTTTTCTTAAAATATTTTTACTAATTATAATCTTAATTTTAAAAAATGGCAGACTTAAGAAGCTATCAAAAGAAAAGAACAAAATTTAAGAAAAATTAAATTATTAGAGTTAAATTTTAGAGAAACTTTCATCCTGTATTCTTTCTGTCTGTTTTCAATAAACAAAACAATTTTAAAAAGGAATACTTATTGTAGCCAATTTTAGAATGGCAAAAATGTCGACATGAAATTGTGGGTAAAAATAAAATATTAGTTGTTAATTTGATTATGGTTTGACACATGTGGTTTTAAAAAGTTCTTTCAAAAACATGCTGGAATGTATTTGATAAAAAATGTATGGATTCTACGAAGCTCATTCAACAAAGAATAATTTATTAATTCAATTACTTTAACAGAAAATGCTTGGCCAGAAATATTTCCAAAAAGTGTGTAAAAATGAGTTTTCGACTCAAAAAAGCAATGATTGTTTTTCATTTAATCATTGCTTTTGAATATTTTAATGATTTTCTTTAACTTTATTAATTGACTTGTTATAAACAAATCAAATTGCAGTCAATCTGAAAAATTGCTATCGTCTACGTTTTGCTCTAGCATTCAATTAAAATAAAATAACTTTTATTATTTTAAAAGAGTGAAATCTAATTTGTTTTATTCCATTTTTCAATAAAAATTATATAAATTAAGTTTCTAACTAACTGATACTCGAGTTATAGAGAAAAGTTTATTTTTGGAGTTCCATTTTACGGGCGGATAGTTTTCACACTGTTAAATTCCAGCTAATAAAAAGATACAAGTCTTTTAGATTTCATTGTATTATAACATATCTGAGCTTATAAAACAATATGTACATTCTGCTCAGGATGGTTTCCTTGTAAGGAACTATTGTTCAGTTGTGAAATTAATCGGATAAAAATTGAAAAATTTATTTTGCAAGGCAATGTATCACATATTTTCTAGAAAAACGCATTTAAATTTTGAAATCGATTTATTACATGAAATAATTCAAAGTAAAAGTTTGTTGATTTTCTTACCTTTACTCTGCTATCCCAAAGTCATAGAACAAACTTTTCAAGCTACAAAAAAAAAAAAAAAAAAAAACAGTGTAAATAAAATTAAAGGATTTATTGTAAAATTCATCCGGCTTCCTTGAAATTTAAGTTTTAAACAATTTCTTTTAAAACACTATTTACTCCTATAATAATTATTCCAGTTTTGGTAATTTAAATCATAGGATCAAATAATAACAGGTAATAAGATCAAATAATATTTTATTGAAACCATCATTAATTTTTTAAAAATTGTATAGTCTTATCAAATTATTCCATCAATTGAAAATTATCCTTGTTTAAACAGAATTGTATCATAATTTGGTTGTCAATGCTATCAAAATAAATAGAATGAAATATCCTTTTTGATGATTTAGCTATAGAATATCCAACCTGACAACAGCAAATAAGCTAATTTTTTGTTGTTGTTTATATAATTATCATAACCAATTTTTCAGGGAATAATTCATTTCCCATGAGATTGGGACCGGAAAATGGGGACCGGAATATTTTTGCTTCTTATTTTTTTCTCCATGTACATATATATATATATATTACTTTTCATAGCCAAGATGGTCCCTAATTGTGTCATTTTTCATTTGTCAAGATACCAACCAAACATTGGAACCGGTGCCAGAGGTATGCATTTTTTTTTGTAAAGTTATGAATTTTGTTTCGCATTGGTACTGAAAAAAGCATCAGATGAAAAAACATACAAAAAACAAAATTATTTAAAGAAAAGTTTTTATTGTTATAGATAACATCGGGAATGAAATTTAGTCGTAAATAGGTGTCCTTACTGGGAAAATAAAACGTTTTCTTTCTTTTTATGTGATACATTAGTGACATAGCAATTTGCCATTATGGAAATTGTTACAGAAAAAAATGGATTTTATATTGTTACCAAATTGTATGGATATAATTTCAAAGCTATGGTAATTGTTTTGTTGTTGTTGTTTTTTAAATCTACGTGATATAGTAATAATTTGATGGTAATGATACTTAGAATTAAGGACATCTCAGTCTTATGCAAATAACAGAAATATAAATTTACATGGTTCAGCCTTTTTTCTGAGCTAAAACGAATTTAAGTCTTTTAGTAAAATAATAAATATTTTTTTTTTAATTTCTTCAAGTACAAAAAAAGATTGATCACGATGTTTTCAGTTAAAAATTTCATTTCTTATGCATTGTATATTCCGCAGTGCTTTGAAAATAGAAAAAGGGATTGGAAGAACCTTAATGCGCATGATGTTTCCACAAAATCTTCCAATGTAAAGGGAAATTTATTTTGTTAAGTTATATTTAATTTCTTTCTCCTTTTAACAACCACGTGGTTCAAAATGTAAACCGGAACTTACGATTGGAAAATTTTTTATAATAAGAAATGTCAAAATGAGCTTGAAATTAGGTCATATGGTTTCTGAAATCTTGCAGTTTTTCCATTTAAGTGTAGTATTATTTAATATCTAAAGTCTTTATGTGTAGGAGACTCCAAAGGTAAAATAATTTTAAGAGTTCATTGTCCTAGAATGTAGGATATATATATTAAAATCCAATGAAACCAAATATATTCTAATCTTGTTATTTAAATGAAGAAATTTGATTACATTTATTTTTATTGAAAGAAAGATATCATATCAAGATTTTAATCCTTTAGAAATAATCTGAACTGATTTTTCTCAATAAAATCCTTTTATATGAAAATGGTCAAAAATATTTTTGTTTTTGGTTTTCAACCAATTTAATTAATTGCTTTTTTAGTTCTACACTGGAAGCTACACAATTTATTAGTTTATAGCCTTTTCTTGGGAAAAACATAAAAGAATAATTGCTTTTATTGTCGTTTTATGATATAAAGTTGAATAATAGCAGAGTTTAGTTCAAAAACAGAATTAAGTAGATGTGCTGAATTGTAAATTATTGTAAAGTATGAGTTATAATTTTTATCATATTTTTATTCTTGAACAAAACTAAACTAGACATAATAAATTTTTAAATTGAGGGAGTGTAGGACTCTAACATTTCTTACTAGCTATTTTGAAACGGGATGAAACAGATAGAATAATGGTCATTACCAAAACACTACCCAATATTTAACGGAATTATTTTATATTCTGTAAATCGTTTTTCGTGATGAAGTATCTCTCAATAGTATTCATTTTTACCTATAAATCATCTAAATAGATATTTACTTACACAAACACAGTCAAATTTTATGCTAAATGAAAAAATATAAAGAAAATTTAATAGCCATTTGGGTGAAAGTAAATGGAAGTTTTTGATAATTGGGATTATTTACCCGAAACAAGTGAATGAGTGGCGTTTAAAGGCTTGAGCATACTGTACAGTCACTTATGATTATTGTTTTTAATGTTAATTCTTGTATTATAGTCAAGGATGAGCAATAAAAACAATATTAAGAAATAATAAAAATAAAATTGTTTAAGGCTATTCACATTGTGTGTGCATTGATCTTTACAAATGACATCATTAATGCCGCAAATTAGTTGGCATCATCTTACTCAGTCAGTAGCAGTAACCTTACACACCCTGAACACTTTGAGAAATATTGCAAAAGCAAAATCTCAATGTCTGATTCGAAACTTACTTTCACTGTAATCTCGTGTCCTAGTATCAGCTCAGCATTAAAATGATATCTTATCCGCCTTTCGGAATGAGGGTTTAACTTTTAAGGGAGAAGTGAATCTTGTTTAAAGGGTTATATCTAGTTGTAGTTGAAAAAATTATTAGGCTCTTACGTCTTTTTTTAGTCATGCTCTGATTACTTTTAAGAATTTGTATAAATTATTTTCATAAAAAAAAGTTTTAATACTAAAGGGTATCTCTTGTTTAGGAATGCTACCGTAAAAAGCTTTTTTTTGAGTATCCCTTGCAGGCTACATAAAAAAAAATTTCTTTTGCATAACACTATCCGTAAATTTAATACGAAATGTTTTTAAAAAAGATAGCCTCAAGTTTTATGAAATATTTCTTTTAAAAGTCTAAAATTCGGTCTTTTGGCCAAAAATATAATTGATTTTTCTTGTGAAAAATTTAAGTCGCTCTTGCAGTACTCTTTCAAGCACTAAAGCAGTGATTTTCATCACGTTTAAGGTGTTGCATCTTGGTTTTTTATTAAATGTAGTCTGAGGAGGGTCCTGTAAATATATTCTTTATGATTTCTATACAAATAATTCAAGAAAAACTTCTTCAAGATTAAGTATTTCAAGAAAATTAAAAAAAATGTTCAGTTTTCACTTTAAACAATACTTCTTAGTAGTTTTTTTTGTTAAATATTCATAAATATTTCTATAAGTACTGTAATTCCAGTAATTTTACTGTTACCTTACTCATGGCGCTAGCGTAAACTAGGCCAAATGTTGCGACTTTTATGGGAAAGCGAGGTGAAAGCTTAGTTACAAAATTTTCGAAAATTACCAAAGGATTTTTTGAAGTAGAAATTTTGCTGCCTTTCGTTTAACACCTTACCAACATTATATTTATTTAGTGATCAATTTAGGGAAATCGCATCACTTTCAAAAGTTCGAAATATATTTGGCTTAGTGTGAGCCAGCAAATTTATAATAGTTAATACTAAGGAATAGATTTCGTAACAAACAACGTCATGGCGACACATCAAGCTATTTTTTCGGACTGCGTTTCCTGTAGTGATTAAATGGAAGATCTTTGCAAATATGTTTTCTTGTTGTTATTCTTTTCAGCCAAAAATTCAAGATCATCTTTGATTCTGGACTGTAGGAAGTTAAGTTTTCAAGTTTTTTTTTACCTTAGTAGTCTTGGTCTAGTTAGTTTTTTATTAAAAAAACAAAAATAACAAAAAGGAAATTAAAGAATCCACACTAAACCTTAATCACAACAACAAGAAATGAAAAGAATATCAGCAGCAAACGAGAAATAAAAACATAAGAGCTGTTTATTAGCTCTAAAACTGGTGATTGCGTTTGACTAACGTGGCGTTATTCCTATATCTGCTCGGTAGTTTTTACTACACTTAAGTGGCAGCTTAATATGTGATATGTTAAAACTATTTTAACAATTTTAATATTCAAAATCAAATTAACCACAGAAAAACCTTATAAAAATTATTGATTTATTATTTTCCAAGTACATATGTAGTTATGAATATTTTAAATAAAAAAGTTTTTCGATGACTTTTACTACCCGTTATAGGTGCTTATGATTTATTCTGAAAATGTGCTTAGCTTATCTCTAGGAACAGCTGCTTTTTCCACTTTATTAGTATATATCTCTATTTATTGCAATATATACACACAAACAGATATTTTTAATGCATTTATGTAATCAAAATAATTAATTCATTCTTCCATTTAACGGCAAATATCGATTTGTAGTGTTAATTGCGTGTATGGTTTGAGTATGGTAATCCAGTTATGAAACTATGTGTGTAACCATAGATGTTCATAGAAGTGTTCTGCATTTTAATTTTGATGCCACAACTTTTATATATCCTTTAGGTGGCTATATGTTGGATCAGAAATAATAGTATATTGGAAATAAGTGTTTCGTTAGCAAAATTTTTCAGTTGACTGTGTCAGGGGATACTATTTATTAATACTATTTGATACCTATTGAGTATTTTTTTTTTAATAAAAACTGCCTGGCGAACACTTTACTTTTTTGGATTGAAAGTAATTGAAAGTGAAAGTAATTGCATTTGTCTTTCACCTAATTTTGATGTTATCAAAAATCCAGAATTCTTTTGCAAGTACATCACTTAAGTTACAAGGTGAAAGGGTGAATTTAACACTACATATAAATTAATTCTGTGCGATTAGCTCAGGTGCTACCTTACGTGTAACGTGCCCTGGACTTTAACCTTTGAAATGTTTGAGCAATCAAAAAAGACAAGAAAAAGAAACAAGTTAGTTAATTTTTGTAATTTGTGAAAGAATTACAAGAAACAGTTTTAATTTTTTCAGATAGGGCGTTTTCCACGTTCTTCTTATCTTTGAAAGGAATTTTTGATTTCCTTTAAAATTGTTACCATATAACACCGTATTGTACTAACTAAGTAGGAGCTTTCTCTATAAATTATTGAATCAACATTCAGATACAAAATGTCTCCATAGATATAGCATAAGTTATGTTTCATTTTGAAATTGAATAAGAAAGGAAAAATAAAAACAAGGACTTCTGCAGATGATTCTGAAACTTAATTTTTTATTCATTTCATGTTATTATTGTTGGACTGTACAAATTTGTTTTTATCTATTAGGGTTTAATAGATATATTTTTGTTATGTAAAATTAATCCAGCTTTTAGTTTGTTTTTTCAAAGTATATGAATCATCAGGTAACTGAAGATAAAATATATACTAAAGGAAATCAACTCAATGCAGGCAAAAAAATTTTTCTTTCTTTCTATATCTCGAACATGTACAAAAAATTTTTTAAAACTCCGTTTGGATGATATTTTCTAGGTTATGAAGACTGTAATATGTCTATTACCAACTAATATGCAGTATGATTAGGAAAAATCTTTAATAACTTATGTTCATGTCAATGTTCTGAAAGGCTAGGTTTTATGTATGTATTCAGGTTTTTTGGGCCACATAAATCAAGAGAGAAAAATCGAATTAATAAGATTTTGATTAAAAATATTTATATTTTAAAAGCTTAAGCTCACTTTTCCTTCGAGTGCAATTCGTAAGTAGAGAAATGGCATGAAGACTGATATATTGGAGTAGGCACTTGGTTTAAAGGATTTTGGTATATTTTAGCTTACTAGTTTGATGACTTGTAGTTGTAGATTTACTAGAACTGTTTCAGTTCAGTATGCTTAAACATATTTAGTATACGAGAGCTTGGTATATTTGAGTTTGTTCTACTTGAGCTTAATATATTGAACTTATGAATATTAAAACTTGATTTAGTTGAGCCTTGAGGCTAGAATATGTTTACCAGAGTTTTTCAAAGTTAATTGAAAAGCTTCTTAAGAGATTCATCTGATAGGATGGAATTTCTTTTAAGTTTTCTTCTATTTTATTAGAATGATTATTTATAGTTGTTTTCTTATAATAAATCAATCACATTAGGGTCACTACTGTTTGATGAATTATAAATAAATTATTTTACTCATTTAAAATAACTTAAATGGTTTTTATTTCAGTTACCGATACAGAGTTTTTTTTTATCACTTGCTAATTAAAACTGAAAAGTATAAAGTTCATAAATGAACAACTTGATATAAATGATATCCGATATAATTGTAAGGAGTCTTTGTTATCTACTTCAGAAGCTGGTGTTCATTCATCAGATATTTTAGACTGTAAGAGTAAATGAATTTTTATTTGAAATGATCAATACTGATCAGTATTGTTTTAAATTAAACATAAACAACTATTTTACTCAAGTTAAAGGGTGTAACTCTTTTATAATGGAAAAGCTTATCTGCATATACCTCTAGAAAAACCCGGTAGAAAATTACGCTGATTACAGCGTAAACTCAATTTTAGCTTACTGCTATTAAACTTTAAAAAGTCAACTTGATTAAAATGAGTTAATTATTAGGATATCAAAATGTTTGCGATAAAATACTTCCTTATTTAGGGTATTTTTTGCCCTGTAAATTATTTTATTTTATAAAAGTAAAAATATGGCATCATTTCAAACTTTCGACTTGACTTCACGAAAATTTGAAAAAAAACTTTACTAATTTCAAGCTTTAAGGCCTTTTGTGTTGACCAAGTTCCCTTGCGGTGGCCGCCACAAATCCTTAAAAATTCATCTAAAATTAATCTGACAAAAAAAAATTAGTTTTATTATCAAATAATCTTGTGCCTGATCAAAGCTGTTTTTTTTTTTTTTAAAAAACTAACAAAATGGCGGCCTCAGGAAATTTTTTTCCAGATTTTCGGGAAAAAAGCATCAGTTAATTGTTTATAAAAAAACGAAATTTAAAAAAAAATCCTTCGTTCAGGCACCAGTTTTTCATGTTTTCCAAAAGCTGTATAAATTTCATTGAAATCTAACCAGCGGCTTTCGAGTGAAAGTGGCCACCGGTGAAAAAACATAGTTTTGAGAAAAACGCATTTAAAGTTTTACACTCGATGTATGTACTCAGAACACGAGAGCTCTTTGTTAATGGGCGAATAACTCGAAAACTATTTGTCGGATGCACTTAAAATTTTCAGGGAATATTTTTAAGATATTATACTTATACTTATAATATATAAGAATATATAAGAAAACGTAAAAAAAAACAAAATCGATTTTTTAAAAATGCTGACCGGACTTAACCCCTTAAAAGGAGGTCTTCTTTTCTAGGTCTTTTGATTAGATGTCAACAAAATTTCTAGAAAAGGAAGTAAAAATAATTAATACAATGCGAACAATTGAGTTTTCCTAGAGCAACCCTCCTTTCATATCTAAAGAATTGCATTTAATTTTACAAATTTTATTGTTCTCAAAAGGTTTTTATTTTCGTAAATCTTAAATCTATAAAGAAAACATAAACTTAGTTAAATTTACCAAAAAAGAAAAATGTATTCCAGTTCTATAGAAGAGTATTTTACAGATTCATAAATTTTCTTAATTTAATTCTTAATTCTTAATACGATATAATCAAATTCTTTTATTCTTTGACAGTTTTCCAAAGAATTTCAATAATGATGAATAAAGTTTTATCAATGTTATGTTTTGTTTTAGCATTAATTCCATTAGGAGAGATTTATGTTGCAGTAGTAAATAGTGATATAACTATTTCTTCCAAAAAAAAAAAAGGTTAACTTCATTAGAATTTAAAATGGAAAAGTTTTTATCCTTTTTGCAAATAACAATTCAAATAGAAAATTTATGATCCTTTTTAGGAAAGGTTCATCTCGAATCATTGAAATTTCAATCAAAACTAAAGTTTGGAAGAAAAAAGAAAAAAAGTAAACTATGTTTTTTAAAAAAGTTTTCAATTTTCAGTGGTTGTCTGATTATCCAGACATCATTTCAATTTCTCATAAAATTACTTATAACAGTTTACACTAAGGAACTATTTATAAATATATAGTCAAAAAATTTGTAGCGTTTACAACCAAATTTTAAGAAGAATTATTAAATTAAATTTCCAAAAAGACTTAAAGTGGTGCACAAGGTATTTAATGCTCATGCTGAACTTTTAAACATAATTTAATAGCTTACAATTAGTAAAATTTTAATAGCAACCATTTTGAAAAATAGGAGCAAGACAAAAAAAAAGTTAATAAAGTTGACCTTAGTAATGTTGAAGATTGTAAGCTATAAAACAGCTTAAAGTCTCATAAAAAATTCCTTTTTAAAGGCAACAGCTTAATGTTTTAACGTTTATTGGGATTTTTTTACCCTAGTGACCAATAAAACCTTCCAAAGTTTTAATTTCTTTTTTCATGAATTTTAATGGACATCACTTATCCTGATTGTATAATGTCCTTAAATTTTACTCACATAAACATTTTTTTTTTTGTAACTAAATTTTGTATAAAAAGCTATCAAAGTCCCTATGAATACTCAAACAGTTATAAAATTCATGTTGCTAAATAGGAAAAGGGTAGACTATAAAAAAATATTTTATTTTTAGAAAACGGCTTGAATAATAATAATTTTTATGTCTTGTGGTTAATTAAACTTAAAATAATTATTAGAATTCAGTTATGCTATTTAAACAATTGAAAATTTTATATTTATTAAAGCTTAAGCTGCTTAAGAAATTTTTAGTTTTTGACAAAAGTAGAGAATAGTAAGTTAAGGTGGTTAGAAATTTTTAGTTGATAGTCTCTAAATCATGGTATCTCGAAATAAGCAAGAAATATTTTTAGTAAAGGAGGAACGATTTATTTGAGAAATGGTAGATTTTGGCCTAATATTAGTCTTTTAGAAATTCGTTAAGGTGCAAGAGACTGTAGGGATACTTTAGAAATCCAAGTGAAATTGTATGAAAAGCAAAAACGTAGTTATGAGGTACAGGAAGAAAAGGCAGTATGTAGTACTTGGGAGAGACGTAATAACAGTCCGAATATGTCTAAGATGGTTTCCATAATTTCTTTTAACTCAAAATGAACTTAGTTCGGGAAGACTGTAAGATGTATTGTGAAATAACATCTGGACAAAAGTGTAAAAGTGTAGAATGAGGAACTTCCACCGTCTTAGTTTAAAGATGGTATTCATCAAGAGAAATTTATGAAACAGTTAAAAATAATCGTCATTGTTTGTAAATGAATGTCAAGATTATTTGGCTAACTGTTATTCATAATGACAACCCTAGATCGCTTGTGGGAAAAATCCTACGAAAATTGTCGAGATGGGTTAGGAAAGCTTACCTCAACCTTTATATTCTTCTAATGTTACCTTGAGGCAACCATTTGTTTTTAGAGCGCTTTAAATTTTCTTATCGGAATAGATTATGAGGTAGTCGGAATTACAGTGGATGACTACTTCGTGTCTGAAAGAAAGAAATTTTTGTCCAGAGAATTGGATAAGCTACCGGAACGTCGGTTACTGGTCTTACAGGAGAGGCAAGTTAAGTTTTTTGATTAAATTTTCAAAAAAAAAGGGCAACAAAAAATTGGTTTTCTTAAAAAAAAGACAGAAATTCCATAATGCTTTGCGTTGAAAAGGATTATGCTTAACTGTTTTACTTTTAGGCTTTTTTTTGTGAACTTCAAAATAATTTGATCTTAATATGCTTCACAAATTAATAAAAATTCAAATTGTATAAAATTTTCTAAAACTATTTTTTATTTTTAATAAGATTTTCAGGTTAAGGAAGCACAGAATCAAATTATATTATTAAAATACAATTTTCCATATATTTCTTTTTCATTATTATAAATACACTAAAACTTTATCCTGCTTTTAAAATATTTAGTAGCATAAGACTAATAAATAAAAACTGTGAAACAAAGTCCAAGAAACCAAATAAATTTTTATAAAAATTTATTCAAGATGTCGAACATATGGTATCCTTAAAATTTACATAGCAATATTTCATTCTTTTCTACGATTGCTTTCTTTATGATGACCAAATCCGATTTGGTACTGAAATAGGGTAAAACACATTAAAAGGGTTTGCATAAATCTGATATAAATCAGCTTCTTTCTGTGAATTATGCATAAATTTTTCCATTTGACTTTTGGGATATACTTTACCATATTTAGTATTTAAATTTAGGACTATGATTTCTTTAATATTAAGTTTTATGCAGTTGTTGTAAACACATTTATTTATATTGTAAAATATTAAGACATGATGTAAGTAAAAAAATCAAGTAATAAAATTATGGCAACTTTTGAAAACAGTAGAGATAAACTGGATGTGCTTCTGGGAGACTACTGATATCTTAAACACATATTTAAAATTTTATTGTTCAGATATTGTATTGTGATCAATTCGCAGAGTCGAGATAGTTTTATGGAATGAGTACATTAAATAATTTTTGTTGAAAATTTTTTAAGGGATATATTACCTAATATTTCTGTAATCGAGTATTAAAAAATTATTTTCATTTGTTTGATCCTAAAAGTAACGTATCTAAACATTTTTGCTTTTTTCTAACTCAAATCTCTTTTTGGTGTCCTACTTTAATTAAAAGCATTAACCGATATTTATTTATAATTATTTTTATCTAATTTGAACAAATATCTAGTTATAAATTAAATATAATGTAAAATGGACAACAGTTATTAATTATTGTAACAATAAAACCCAAATCCTAGCTTTAGCATATCAAGCTACAACTCCGGTAGTCTTAGAGCCGTTATACTAAGCTCCACTATACCATATAGAGTTACCAGCCATCGAATACCTACATGTAAAAACTAAAAGCAGTTTTTTCGCAGTGGGCAATAGAAATGTCCGTGCAATGTATATAGGACAATGAATTAATCGTTTTGAACCTGGAATTGGTATTTTGGTTAATAAAATGCTAATTTGTAGATTCTTTTATTTAATTATCCCTTCAATAAAAATGAACAATAAATATTAACTATTTTTTGTTTAATTACTTACCTCCTCGTTTTACATTATGAATTTGTATTGATTAAAGATAGCAATAAAGTTTAAATTTACATTATTGTTTCCTGATCAATAATATAAAACTATTCTCTAATTTTTCACTGGAATCTGCAATTTTTGCAGAGATTTGTTTAAATTAGAAGATAAGTCTCTAGTATCTAGAATAACTATATCAATCGAGATAAGAGGTATTTTTTTGAGTTTGCAATTAAGAACCCTGCCAAATTATAATTTCAATCACTTGTCACAAGATGTTCATAGTAAATAAATCTTTTTCAAACGGAATCACCAAGCAAATCTTGACTTCCAAAGTTTCGGAACTAGTTAGCTCCAACACACTGGAGTGGAATTTTTTCTCACATTTTCTGAAGCAGGATTTTTTGTTTGCGTTTTTTTAAAAAAGACTTAAAATATAAATAAAATATCCCTCTTCAGGAAATGATGCAAAAAGTTAACTATGGCTTTTAAGCTTATGTAAGGAATAACCTACAATTTCAGAACTATTTTCGATAATGTCTGTATTAAAAGCTTAGAATTCTCAATGAGATTTTTTTAAAAGAAGAATCCTTAAGAACCTTTTTATAAACAGATATTTAACTATTTCGATTCTAATTTCCTTTGAAACCTGTAAGCCTTATTTAAAATTTGAAAAAAATTTATTAATTCATCAAATTTTTATATGTATATTATGACATTAATTTTAAAAAGTCCTTTTGAAAATGTATTACAAATTTACATTAAACAAAATGGAATCAACATCTTTAAATCCCGAGCAATTTTCCATTATTCAAAAACTAAAGAAAAAGTATTTTAGATGACTTGTAATACCTTTAGACAAATTACATTGGAATTGAATTAGATTTGTTTTATTTTCAAAAAAACTATAAGAAAATCTTTCAGTTTCTAAGTAGTTTAGATCCAGAAAAAAATAGTTTATGAAGTATTTGTCAGCTTGTGCGCCAAATAAGTTTTCTTGTTAAAAAGGAAGGTATAATTCCTTTTGAGATTTATATTAGAAGTTCAAATATTCTTCTTAGAAATGATATTTGTATCTGTGAATATAAGTAAAGACATTTGGATTTTTATCTTACTTGATATAAATATTGTTCTGTAAATTGATGCAATATCAAATTTAAGCTGCTTATCAAATGATTGCTATAGGCTTACAATAAAGATTTACGTGCGAAGTTCAAAACATTCCTTGTTGAAATTCTATAAATCTTTTGTTCAATTCTTTTTCAATAAAAATATCATATTAAAATGCAACTGGTAATACTACATGAATATAATATTCCAGTTCGATGCAATCAAAGAGTGGAGGGTAGATATCTTCTTAACCTTTAAAGGATACGTTACACTTATGTAAATGTTAAAAGTAGACTTACGCTTTTTAATTGGACTAAGCCTACAAAGTTGAGCTACTTAATCCAAAACGTTAGCTTTAAATGCTAAGAACAATTTTTTTTATAATTTGACAGGACCGTATTTAAAACAACTTTTGAAAAAGGACAAAATATTAACTTTTCTGAAGAATTTAATTCAGTATATGCAAAATTAATTTCTCTGTAATTTTTAAGTAAGAAATTTAATGTGTTAGCAAAATTATTTAGGTTACATAAAACAAATTTGACCACTTCATTCAATCATTACAAATTTGTTAAGCTCTTAATTAATCAAATTAACAAATAACATTAATATCCGTGTATTAAAGTTTTCAATCATAAATTGATAAATCAATAATCAAATTATTTATTATTTTATTCAAATTAGGATTATCCTTTAGTTGTTGGTAAAATCAATTTCTCTCAAAATTTCATGCTAAATTTACCAGCTTGTTAGATTCTTGACTGAATTACACACATATTTATATATCCAAATGTAGAAAAGCAAATGGAAATGATCAAACGTAGAGAATAGTCTTATAGAGTAGAGTAATTTATATTGAAATTAAGGCTTCTTGTGAAGATGAACCTGAATAATAATATAATAAACATTTACATTTGAATATTAAACTTATGCATTCTTTGAAATTGATGTGAGTGTAAATGGGGTAGATTTTAATTAAACAGATTCTTAAAGAGGTTGTTGAAATGATGCATACAATTATTTTCTTTGGTCAGGACATATAAAATGATGTTTGTATTGTATTCTATAAAACTAAACGTGTACAAAATTTAGTGATAGGACAAGTTGTATATTTAGTAGTTTTGTTATTTCAAAAACAATTGATTTGATTACACTAAAAAAGTAAATAAAAACGTTTATTAAAAAAAAGATTTTTCTATAGATATCAAAGTCTATCTTAAAATTTTTAGTAAGGTTTTATGAAATTTGTAGCCTTTTGATATTCTTTGAAGGAAGACGATAAAAATATATTTCTTTTAGAAATAAGACCCTCGAAAAATACCCTGAATTATTTTGCCTTCCCCAAATAAATGAGTTATGGTTTGTGTGACATTATTGAGAAACGATAAACAAAATATTTGTGTGCTTTTTGGAATGGTTCAGTTAATCAATTTTTTATATGTTGAGTAAGGATTCGGAATATAGAAGCTACACATTCTCAAGTGAATACTTATTTGAAGTTTAAATCTAAAACGGAAGTTTATTTAGCTTTCTAAACAAATATAGACCTTGAGAAATCTGTTGTAATAAGAACAGCTTTTGTTTACAGTTGACCAAAAACAACAATGTTTTCAAACGTTAATTAAATTGAGAAGAAGAAATAAGGTTTGGGGCATGTTAAATAAAGGAATTAGTTTTTTTTACTTTTTATAGCATTTATTAATTGAAATGAAAAAAAAAATTTCTTCGATCAGTAACCTTTTATTTAAATTTAGCAACAAAAACAAACACAAAAAAATACTTGTAATATATCAAAAAAAAGTACTTTTTATTATTTTTAGATGAAAAAAGTATTATGAAAGAAATACCGTGTCATCCGTTACAATTGTCTTCGGAAAAAGTCTGAACACATTGCGTCTAGGCCCCCGAGAGTCTATAATTTTATAATCTTTCAAGGGATCCTTCTTGATCCATCTTAAGAATATGACTTCATTATAGAAAAAAAAACCTTTATCTGCAACTAAAAGACTAGGAACTGATTTGGCTTCCCAGGAAATGTAGCATAGGAAGTTTCCCGTTTTTAGGCTTATTAAAAAGATTAGTATTTCAAAATACACTACCATCTGAAATACATCCTTAAAAGCCAACATTTTTCTAAATAAAATTTTGGTTTACGCCTACAATCAACAATGTTTCATCCACTTTCTGTTTTCGTATAGTTGTGGAAATCTCCAACTGTATTTTTTGGTCGTTGAATTTCTCATGTGATCTCAATTTATTAAAATTTAAAAATTTCCATCGAGTATTTAACTCCTTTGAAATTGCTCTCCATTCGCATTCATCTTAATTGGTTAACTAGAATATGAAAAATTTTGCTTTTGTAAAAATCTATCTATTCATATTGATCAATTGTATTTTTTGTGTTTATTCTTTTTTATTAACATTAAAACGATGCACATACACTTGGCAACAAAACAACCATTTCCGAATCCAATTTCAATTACATTTAAAAAGACTATCGGTAAGGCACAGGTGTGAACACATAAGTTATCTTCAACTTCAATTTTAACTCTAAATTTGTAAATGTGTTGGAGTTGTAAATTGAACTGCACATTGGAAGGATATAAGTGTAGATATATGCTATATCTGTCCCAGTATATCTTTATACAGACATCCTATACAATCATTGCTGGGATTGTTATAACAAATTAAGTGCTAATTATTATCAGATAGAGTATTTTTTGATGATGTCTAAGATTAGCTTCCACTTTTTAAAATTGAAATTCTTTTAAGTCTACTTAGTCTGGAATAGATAACTTCTTCCCATAAATAAATGTTAAAATGTTTTTATTAACACTTTCATTCATAAAACTTTATGTACAAAAATTTTAGTTTATCGAAATGTTTGAAACTTTTCAAGTTTTCACATGTGAAATTTCTAGTAAGAAAACCAATTAAAGTTGGATCCAATAAGTTACTTTTTATTACTAAAATTTGTTGTTGTTGTTCTTTTTGTAAATTAAATTGAAATACTTTCAACTGAATAAAATTGTTACATAAAAAAGGTTGCTACTTTACTCAAATAAAATATATATTCAAATACCATGCAATCATTATTGAAAGGACATTATGTAAATTTTTACTTAAAAATGAATTTTACAAAGGAAATATATTTTATTGATTTGAAAAATCTATATGTCTACCGGTATTATTGTGTATAGATTTTAGATAGAGAGTATCAACCCATTTTATTTAAAGAATCATATGACTATATAAGACTGATTTACTCTAGCCCAGAACTAATATATTATTCCAAAAAATACCTCCCAAAGGAGGCTTAGGGCAATTCTCTAGTGAAATTCTACAAAAATTTTTGAATAAAATAAAATTTGAGTTTCCTTGTCAAGTTACTTTTGCATGCAAGTCGTATTACATTTTCAGTCAGACACCCTTATTATTGACAAAGTCATTGCTATTATTGACTTTACCAATTTAAATATAAAAAAAAACGCGTTTTTTTATTACTAGACTTGAATTTATTTTCGTTTTTCATAATTATTTATTTATAACATTTGAAGCTGTTAAAATCTTTCAAATTTATTTATAGTAATAAATTATTTTTCCTTTTTAAATGCTCATATCTCAAGCAATAAAGAACTTAAATCTTTTAGTTTTATGTCAAACAAGAAAATCAAAAGAAAAAAAAAAACACTATTTTTTTCTACTTTGATTTCTATAAAAGCAATCAAGAGTATTAGTATGAGTCTTTTACAACACAATCCTCGATGATATTTTATTTTTTCTATAAAATGCATTCACTGTGAAAATATCCTTTAATGTTGCCATACTTTACTAAATGTTAAGTTTGAATAAATGGATCTGATATTGTCAGACAAAAACAAAAATGAAGAAATAAAGAAAAGGTAGGATATGATGTCTTCATCATACGTTTTGCTGTCCGTTTACATTTATGTTTTCATTTTAAAATAATTTTTAATAATATTTTTAATTGTAGTTTAATGGAAAAAATTGTAAAACTAGGTTACGTTAGTTTTTAGTAATTATTTTCCGATGCAATCTCTATACAAATCTTTGAAATAAAAAAGACGTTTTAAAAATTATTCTTATATTTGTTGTAAATATAAAGAACTTCAGATGAGTTGTGCATTATAGATTTCCGAAAGGATGATGCACAAGAATGAGCAAAGCAAACTTTGATGCTATTTTATAAAGTTCCTATATTTTTCCATAATTTTTACGTATTTCATTCATGAAAGTATAAATTTTGTTGTCTTTATTTTGCTTATATTTTTTTTACCAAGTTTTTGTAACAAAATGAGAAAGGATTTAATCAACTTAAAAATAAAATCGACTTTAATAATTTCCGGCACTTTTTTATATATATATATATGTATATAAAACCCTATTTTTGTAAGCACCTTGCACAGATTTACCAAATGATTTGACCTCAATTCACAAGTCAATCAGTTTATTTGTGTGATAAAGAGCTATTCAAAATGTTTTTGATAAAGGTGAAAAGTCGGTAATAAATTAACTAAGTAATCGCCATAAATATTGAATTGCAGACCACATGACATTGCGGCTTTTATGTCAAGTATAGAGTTATTTATTTCTTGCATGAAAGGAACTCCTTTTCTTGAAAATTTATATGAGTATTCGATGTACATTATTGGTTTTAAGGAAGTTCGAGGTTCTTATACAGGCGTGTCGACAACACCTTTTGCTCAAAAGAAATTAATTAATGATTATAATTTGCCATGTGGCAGCAATTTTACTTAGAATATTCGTTTATTTATTTTATTTTTTTGTAGTCCAAAGTCTGTTACTGTTTCTTTTTGTAGAACAGTTTTGGTGTCAAACATAATTATTAATGATTTATTGGTTTTAAGTAAATCAAAATAACAATAATTGACTAAAACTCGAAAAAAAAAGGTACTCATTATCTTTTATGTTGTTAAAGCTTTATATAATTCCTAAAATACTTTAAGGGGTTATATACACTTAGAAGCCTCTAAAATAGGGGTTTTCTGAGAATTTTTCCTGAGAAGACCTTTAGAGTTATTTATGAGAAAATTAATACACATATTAAAGTAACTCTTAACTGTATTTTAACATTTTTTATAAGCAAAAATAATAATATTTAAAGCTGCTATAGCTAATCTTCTGGAGCTCCACTCAAAAGAGACATTTTGCGATATCTCTGGATTGGATCATCTAAATTTAAAAAGCAAAATAAATTTCGTTAAAGTAATGTATAATCTAGAACCTGGTGGAAAGGAATAAGCAAAATAAACTTTTTTGATAAAATGGCGTCTTCTCAAAAAAAAAAAAAAAAATCAATTTTTGACAAAAAATTTGACCTTAAAGTGTTTATAAAAAAACAAAAAAGTTAATTTTTCAGAAAAAGGCCACGGTCAAGCCCCAAAAAATATACTTAAAAAGCTTGTGTTGAAATTTGAGGCTTAACACAGTCTTGACAAAAACGCGTTTAAGGTTTCCAAAGCACCTTCAATCGCTCTGACACGTCTTTACAAATATGTGTGCAACTTGTAGAATAATTGTCGGATTAGGTTGAAATTTTCTGTGTGTGTACTTAAATATAAATATATGTACAATACGAAAGGTCTAAGTGTATATAACCCCTTAAGAAAAAATAAAGTAATAATATTTGATGATGGACCATTTTATATGGACCATATCTTAATTAAATTTAGCTTTTATTAGTAATTTGAGATTTTGACATTTTTTGGAAAAATTTTTGTTGCTTTTATTCAAGTTTGTTCGTCGGTCTTTGCTTTTTGTGAATTTTTTTTTATTTTGCTTTCTTTTTACAACAGATATAATAGAATATAATTGTTTTTAAATTTGTTACTTCTTCCTAGACATAAAATTAAAATTCCTCTTAGATGTGATAAATCTAAAACTTGACTAAATCTAACTCTTTTATAAATCTTATTTATTTATAATATTTTAGCATGAATAAATTAGTTTACTTTCTAACAATTTTATTGTTTATATGCTTTAAACAACCTCTAAATTTACCACAGTGAATCCAAATAGAAATTTGTTAAATAAAATTGCTTATACGTAATTGAAATTTAAATATAAAACAACAATAACGAAAACAACAAAATTGTTATATATTTACAATTAATGTTAATAATTTCAAAACTTTAGGCCCAGTTTCTTTTTTAACATAAAAAAAAGGCAATATTTGATCATAACACGAAATCGTCAGGTACCTAAATACACTTTTAGTTATTTCTTTTACGTGTTCCATATCAGTACAAATAACTAAAAAAGTTATTTGAGATGCAAGCTGAACATTTCATTGAGTGTGCACCAGAGATTTATTGGCACTTAATTCCTTTTCAACTACATACTAAATTAATTTTTATCAAAATAGCACGCCATTTATGATGATTTAAAAGGATTTATTGAATCTTATAGTGAAAACATTTTTTGCACTTTGCATCAGTATTTTTTATGATTATTGATCACGGTTATAAATTAAGATAAATCAAGAATTTTATTTACATAAACTTAATCAATTATGAATAATGGAAGCAAAAATTAAAAATAATTTTTAGAAAACTTTCTTCGTGAGACTTTTATTTGTTATTATGGTCTAAAATCTGGAAGAATATTTTAGTAGATTTTTTGTTTTATTTAAAAAAATTAATTTATATGAAAGACTAATAATAATGTATTACAAAAATCAAGGGCTGTTTGTGGCTGCAACCACATTGTAACTAATTTTGTTTGATTGATTGCAGCTTTGCTTTTTTTTATGTCAATCCAATATCATTTGAAAGGAAATAATGTAGAATATAAATCAAATTAACGCTAAAACTTTCTCTGCTCATGGTTACCTATTTAATGGCTGCAAGGAGAGATTGGCAGCATTAGAATTTGTTCATGATTTTTTAATATGATCTCAATTTAATTTCATGTTTTGTTGAAAACTTATTACTGAATATTTAGATTTTTTTATCTATTTTTTTAATAACATAAGATATTGTTTCGAAAACTGATAAATCAATAAAACGAAACATTTCACTAATATATACAATAAATCATGTTATTCACAAAAGTGACATTAAAAAATTATTACTAATTTATTATACTAATTATACTAATTAATGCTTATTTTTAATGCATTTTACTCGTACTGTACTTAACTTGAATTTAATTCATTTAATTAGATAATAAATAAAATTTACTCTTAGACTGTAAATAGATGGAACTATTGCGGAAATTTGCGAATAAGTAATATTATTGGAAAATATCCCATGATAAAATTATGTTCAATATCTGTTCGAAAATATGAAGGAAACTCGTTTTTCTATGGATATAGAGAAAGGAAATAATATTTTACTTCTCGACCTAAGGGTATATCATCTTTTATGTCTATTTTTACTACACTAACGATTTTACGAAATGTGATTATACTTCCGTATTTTACAATAAAGGAAACACTAGGCCCTTTCATATTTTTTGCAAAAACGAAATCTTTCATAAAAGTGTTGTGTCCGATTAAAAGAAAATGAAAGTCGTTGAAGAATTTTCCGTTCTTATTTGTGGGATTGTGTGAGAGTATGAAAAAAATATTTTGCATCCAAAAATTAGGTAAAGTTTTTAGGAGAAGTAAAGAGTTTTGATTCAAAATTGAGAAAACCATTTTTTTCAATTCAATGTGGATAAATACAACAGTTTGAATTTATGTGAGCCCAAGGGTGGAGGTTAGCCTGAATATAAAGAGTATTAAAAGCAATATAGTTCATTGTGAACGCAAAGTCCATGACGGTTGAAGGCATTTTATCCATCTCAAAGGAAAAAATCTTTGAATACAAAAAAATCTCAGATGGAGCTGATAGTTCCGGTAAAAACTCTGTGATTTCAATTTAATTTATTCTATAAAATCAGAAAAAGATGAAGAAAAAGAAGGACAATAGGATAAATTTAATTCTGATAAAACTGATGAAACTTGATTAGAGTAAATATTTTTTTCTTCTAATAGTTGCGGATACAAGTGTTGAAAGTTTTTAAAGATTTTTAAATTGAGAACAAAATTTTTAACCAGGGTAATAATACGTTTAATATAGAAATTTTTTACAGAATATTGAAATGATCTGAATATGAATTGAAGAAAAAACTTCATTTCATGCTCTGATTAAAAATATCTGATATCCTTGAAAGTTTATATATTTTTATAGTTAAGATATCTTGAAGCTAATCAAAACTTTATAAGTATAAATGAAATCAATGGTAACTGCAAAAAGGTAGGCAAAAAATAAAATAGAAAAAAAAGTATCCAGGGAGTCAATTTACTGTTGAATTATTCATCAGGCCTCGTTATACCGATGTACTAAATCTCTATCGATAAATGAACATTCTTTTTGTTGACAATGATTTTCTAAATAGGAAATGGCTTTACGCGTAAATCTGTTTCCTTTCAAAAGAGATTGCAAAACTGATATGGGCTCTGACCTCCATCCTTATGCGAATGATATCGTTTAAGGTTTTAGTGATATCTTAGTCTTAAGAAATAGATTCCATTTTGAGACATTTCTACTATATATGTATGTATATAATATAAATATATATATATATATATATATATGCGTATATATAAATATATACAAGAAATGGATTAGGATATAAAAATAAAGTGGAAATTCATCTTATATTTCAATGTGAGATCTGTACAGCTGTAGACAAAAAAGAAGAAAAAGAAAGAAAAACATTTCTTTCTTTTTTTAAATAGTTTTTTTTGGACATATTCATTGCTTGAGGCTTATTTTTATCCTGATAGTATAAGAGAGTTTTTCGTTTTAGTAAAATAAAATTTGACATTAAAATGCTTTTACTGCAATGATAGGAATCTAAAATAACTTCTTTTTTTTTGTGTGTAAAAAAAAAAGTTTTTATCACAAAGTTTTTGGTGGACCCATTTATTAAATTTTATTTGCACATTTCTACCTTTGGTTTTTTGAATTTTTTGTGGTAGTCGATTATCTTGTTTGCACGTTAAGTGCTTTCAAGTTTTCTTAAATTTTATTCTTGTAATAATTTAAATCGTAAACTTTAAGCTTTATAGTTTATAGAATTAGATATTTTTCTAAGCAACCACTTTATTAATGATTTTATTTTGTACCTTCGCAAATGCTTACACTGAAAAAAATAAATTGGGATGGTAAAAAAATAATTACTTAGTTCAAGTAAATATGTTCTCAACATGGTGGCAAGTAGATATTTTTGATTGTTGAGTATGTGATTTACTTACCTTAAGACACTGCTGAATTCTTGTTTCAAGTTTTTTTTTCTCCATATCCAACAATCGAAAATGTTAAGCTCAAGCAAATAACGTCTTACACTAAATTATGCATGTTTTAATTCAAGAAAATATAGCTTTGATTCAAAGTAAGAAATGTATTATCATCTTGGGAATATTTAGTTTATGCACGTACGTTTGAGATTTGAATCATGATTTTAAAGACATTGATTGAAGCTTTTTTTCTCAAGGGGGAATTAAATATTTTGTTAAAATAAGTATTTCTATTACTGCTGAAAGGAGTATAAAGTTTTGAAACTAAATTATTTTCATCGACATACAACCAAACAAACAGACAATAAACAACAAACAATGAAGTAAACAAAAGAAAAAATACTTACTCCAACCATTCCTAAAATTCCTAAAATTCCTAAAATTCTTAAAATACATAAAATTTATATACTTACCTTTAACCTATGCCCGTGATATAGCTTAAGGTTTTTGGAAAAATTCAAAAGTATTTATATCCTTCTTTTATTGCAAAAGCGTGAATTATATGAAGTTTAATTTTCCCATATGAAAAACACCGCACTCAACACCACTAAAACGTTATGTATATATAAATGTACCCACACCTCAGCTAAAAAATAATAATATAACAAAACTCTGAATATCTCCACACTGCAATCAAGTGTCACTAAAAAGGTAAACTTTTATGCCATCATTTTATCAAACCATGATAATAATTACTTCATTGAAGTAAAAAATTATTTCGTAGTTTGGTAAAGATATTTAGAGTATCTATTTCCTAAAAACAAGTATCGAGTTATTAGACTACATACTCTTGTTGTATAAATATTGAAATCAAGTAAATATAATACTTAATTCAAGTTTTTTTGTCATTGGACTATAAAAAAAAATACTTTCCCAAAGTAAATAAAGTCTTAAGGAACTTTTATTCGAACCAATACACAAAATTACTTGAATTGAGTATTTAAGTTATTGACTCAAGAATTATTTCCTTGATTTCCGTAACCAAAACATCAAGTAAATGCATTTACTTGAAAACCCAACTTTTTTCTTTCAGTGTAATTGAATTTAAATTTTCTAGTGTACTGAATTTGACAAAACTTTTGTTACTTGTAAAAATATCACAAATCACTTTCACATATTGTTTTCCGATAGAATTTATTGTTACATGGTCATGACCTAAATGTTGTTAGTCTGTAAGATTTCAATTTTGTTAACATTAAATGTGAACATCGGTCAATTTATATTTTTGTTAAAAAAGAAATGTGTTGTACAATCAATATCATAATGGATAGGAATAATGCAGACTATAAAGGTCAAGATGATTGGAGCGATTATTAAGAATCAGAAGAAATAAATATACCCATGTGACTAATTGGGGATGATAGTGAACTTTTGGAATCGCAGACTTATTATCGGAAAAATAGATAATGTTTAAACCCTCTGATTTTGCAAAAACTAGGTGCTAATCCGAACTACTAGACTAAATGGTTGTTTAATGCACAATTTTTGATTACTGGAAAGCATTAATTTTTTTGTTTTCTCCATTTTCAATACAAAAATCATTGCTTAGGACAGGGGTGGCCAAACTATGGTGCATTAGATGATGAAAAGTAGCGCTTTGGTGCTTTAAGTTTTTCCATTTAACTCTAAATGTAGTTAATTTGCAATCACACAACGCGGAGGAACACAAGAAACGCTTAAGTTTGATTTATTTTCAATTTTGGCTTAAGTTAGCTCTTAGTATGTTCATAGCTACTTATGAGGACGAACAAAATTCATGAGGCTAGATCTGCAATAAGCAAGAAACATACAGATATACACCTATATCTCATATACATACTTTAGCTATAGCCTTGCCTTGGCCTTACCTAAGCCTTAGGTAAGAAGGTATAAAAGGCGTCCGAGTTATATAGCGAATCTGAAATCTAGCTAGCGAACGGTTGGCTACCCCTGATTTAGGACTAAATACATTTATTAAAAAAATTTTGCTTTCATGCATTGCAAATAGATCTCTAGAATCGTTTTTTCCCAACCTAATTGAAAAAAATCATCTAGATTTGTTTATACCCTCATAATATTTCTTGTTGTTGTTATTTTTGTAAGTCTAAAGTTTGCCAAAACAAAATTCAAGAAGAAATGAAAAGAATGTCAGATAAAAACACAAACGTGAAATCATTCCTACATATTTGCTACAATAAATAAGGGCTTTTTGTGTGCGCATTCCCTTCCCTTCCCTTCCCTTCCCTTCCCTTTCCTTTTCTTCCCTTCCTCATGAGAGATAAAGTCAATCTCTGATTGCAATCTGAAAATATCTTTTATAGTCTGATTATGCCTAATAATCTTTTTGAATCATTTTCAGTTTTGTATATTTTTTGTTATATGTATTTACAGCTTTAAGTGTAAAATGATAGTATAGAGAATGCTGAATACAGGCGGCTTAATTTCGGTTAAAAATATGGAACAAAAATAATAGGTCAGTTCCTGTTTAAGTCTATTTTAATTGATTTTTGTAAGGAAATGCCTATAAATGAATAGGAAATCTATAGATTGCCTAATGTCTAACGTAACCTAAGAACAATGTTGAGGAGATGCCCAAATTTAATGTTTACGGCAGTGTTATTTTTTATCTAATCTACTCAAATGAAGTCCATATAGACAGGGATCAAATGTGGAATTCTGTCTCGGTGAATATTAATATGTTTAATATGTTTGTGTTCTTTCCCTGCAAACTCAAGTTTAGATCATTGAGTTTTTCGAAGATATCATCAACCATGTAACTTAGTTTTCCAAAAAGATGTATACTTCGTTTCTCAAAACAAAAACACGTCGCAGTATTTTGCCTCTTGAGAGCTATCTAACATCGGTATGTAATTTGTATGTTTCATACGCAGAACCCATCTCATTACAGAGTACTGAAAAAAGACGACTATTTAGGGCGTTGTTTTTAATGTAATTAATTACAATAACAACATCCTCCATTATATTGTGTAGTTCTTCATCAATGTTTTTGCAACAAAAGCTTCACTGTATCTGTTCGCTTACCGCGATTGCTATTAGATACTGATATACAAATTTCTTTCGCAAAAATACAAGATCTATTTTTAAAATTACTTCTATTTTCATATTACCCGACTTTCGTTGAAGAAAAGTCTTATATTTGTTAAATAACAAATAAATTTGTGAGTCTTTGGCGACCCTCGAAATTTTTCTTGCGACCCACAGTTTGCGCACCGCCGCCGTATGGCATAAAAAGCATTCATCATGCGACTACATTTAATGTGGAATATGATAACTAATTGAATTTAAATTTTCTAGTGTACTGAATTTGACAAAACTTTTGTTACTTGTAAAAATATCACAAATCACTTTCACATATTGTTTTCCGATAGAATTTATTGTTACATGGTCATGACCTAAATGTTGTTAGTCTGTAAGATTTCAATTTTGTTAACATTAAATGTGAACATCGGTCAATTTATATTTTTGTTAAAAAAGATATGTGTTGTACAATCAATATCATAATGGATAGGAATAATGCAGACTATAAAGGTCAAGATGATTGGAGCGATTATTAAGAATCAGAAGAAATAAATATACCCATGTGACTAATTGGGGATGATAGTGAACTTTTGGAATCGCAGACTTATTATCGGAAAAATAGATAATGTTTAAACCCTCTGATTTTGCAAAAACTAGGTGCTAATCCGAACTACTAGACTAAATGGTTGTTTAATGCACAATTTTTAATTACTGGAAAGCATTAATTTTTTTGTTTTCTCCATTTTCAATACAAAAATCATTGCTTAGGACAGGGGTGGCCAAACTATGGTGCATTAGATGATGAAAAGTAGCGCTTTGGTGCTTTAAGTTTTTCCATTTAACTCTAAATGTAGTTAATTTGCAATCACACAACGCGGAGGAACACAAGAAACGCTTAAGTTTGATTTATTTTCAATTTTGGCTTAAGTTAGCTCTTAGTATGTTCATAGCTACTTATGAGGACGAACAAAATTCATGAGGCTAGATCTGCAACAAGCAAGAAACATACAGATATACACCTATATCTCATATACATACTTTAGCTATAGCCTTACCTTGGCCTTACCTAAGCCTTAGGTAGGAAGGTATAAAAGGCGTCCGAGTTATATAGCGAATCTGAAATCTAGCTAGCGAACGGTTGGCTACCCCTGATTTAGGACTAAATACATTTATTAAAAAAATTTTGCTTTCATGCATTGCAAATAGATCCCTAGAATCGTTTTTTCCCAACCTAATTGAAAAAAATCATCTAGATTTGTTTATACCCTCATAATATTTCTTGTTGTTGTTATTTTTGTAAGTCTTAAGTTTGCCAAAACAAAATTCAAGAAGAAATGAAAAGAATGTCAGATAAAAACACAAACGTGAAATCATTCCTACATATTTGCTACAATAAATAAGGGCTTTTTGTGTGCGCATTCCCTTCCCTCCCTTCCTAATGAGAGATAAAGTCAATCTCTGATTGCAATCTGAAAATATCTTTTATAGTCTGATTATGCCAAATAATCTTTTTGAATCATTTTCAGTTTTGTATATTTTTTGTTATATGTATTTACAGCTTTAAGTGTAAAATGATAGTATAGAGAATGCTGAATACAGGCGGCTTAATTTCGGTTAAAAATATGGAACAAAAATAATAGGTCAGTTCCTGTTTAAGTCTATTTTAATTGATTTTTGTAAGGAAATGCCTATAAATGAATAGGAAATCTATAGATTGCCTAATGTCTAACGTAACCTAAGAACAATGTTGAGGAGATGCCCGAATTTAATGTTTACGGCAGTGTTATTTTTTATCTAATCTACTCAAATGAAGTCCATAGAGATAGGGATCAAATGTGGAATTCTGTCTCGGTGAATATTAATATGTTTAATATGTTTGTGTTCTTTCCCTGCAAACTCAAGTTTAGATCATTGAGTTTTTCGAAGATATCATCAACCATGTAACTTAGTTTTCCAAAAAGATGTATACTTCGTTTCTCAAAACAAAAACACGTCGCAGTATTTTGCCTCTTGAGAGCTATCTAACATCGGTATGTAATTTGTATGTTTCATACGCAGAACCCATCTCATTACAGAGTACTGAAAAAAGACGACTATTTAGGGTGTTGTTTTTAATGTAATTAATTACAATAACAACATCCTCCACTATATTGTGTAGTTCTTCATCAATGTTTTTTGCAACAAAAGCTTCACTGTATCTGTTCGCTTACCGCGATTGCTATTAGATACTGATATACAAATTTCTTTCGTAAAAATACAAGATCTATTTTTAAAATTACTTCTATTTTCATATTACCCGATTTTCGTTGAAGAAAAGTCTTATATTTGTTAAATAACAAATAAATTTGTGAGTTTTTGGCGACCCTCGAAATTTTTCTTGCGACCCACAGTTTGCGCACCGCCGCCGTATGGCATAAAAAGCATTCATCATGCGACTACATTTAATGTGGAATATGATAACTAATTGAATTTAAATTTTCTAGTGTACTGAATTTGACAAAACTTTTGTTACTTGTAAAAATATCACAAATCACTTTCACATATTGTTTTCCGATAGAATTTATTGTTACATGGTCATGACCTAAATGTTGTTAGTCTGTAAGATTTCAATTTTGTTAACATTAAATGTGAACATCGGTCAATTTATATTTTTGTTAAAAAAGAAATGTGTTGTACAATCAATATCATAATGGATAGGAATAATGCAGACTATAAAGGTCAAGATGATTGGAGCGATTATTAAGAATCAGAAGAAATAAATATACCCATGTGACTAATTGGGGATGATAGTGAACTTTTGGAATCGCAGACTTATTATCGGAAAAATAGATAATGTTTAAACCCTCTGATTTTGCAAAAACTAGGTGCTAATCCGAACTACTAGACTAAATGGTTGTTTAATGCACAATTTTTGATTACTGGAAAGCATTAATTTTTTTGTTTTCTCCATTTTCAATACAAAAATCATTGCTTAGGACAGGGGTGGCCAAACTATGGTGCATTAGATGATGAAAAGTAGCGCTTTGGTGCTTTAAGTTTTTCCATTTAACTCTAAATGTAGTTAATTTGCAATCACACAACGCGGAGGAACACAAGAAACGCTTAAGTTTGATTTATTTTCAATTTTGGCTTAAGTTAGCTCTTAGTATGTTCATAGCTACTTATGAGGACGAACAAAATTCATGAGGCTAGATCTGCAATAAGCAAGAAACATACAGATATACACCTATATCTCATATACATACTTTAGCTATAGCCTTGCCTTGGCCTTACCTAAGCCTTAGGTAAGAAGGTATAAAAGGCGTCCGAGTTATTTAGCGAATTTGAAATCTAGCTAGCGAACGGTTGGCTACCCCTGATTTAGGACTAAATACATTTATTAAAAAAATTTTACTTTCATGCATTGCAAATAGATCTCTAGAATCGTTTTTTCCCAACCTAATTGAAAAAAATCATCTAGATTTGTTTATACCCTCATAATATTTCTTGTTGTTGTTATTTTTGTAAGTCTAAAGTTTGCCAAAACAAAATTCAAGAAGAAATGAAAAGAATGTCAGATAAAAACACAAACGTGAAATCATTCCTACATATTTGCTACAATAAATAAGGGCTTTTTGTGTGCGCATTCCCTTCCCTTCCCTTCCCTTCCCTTCCCTTCCCTTCCCTTTTCTTCCCTTCCTCATGAGAGATAAAGTCAATCTCTGATTGCAATCTGAAAATATCTTTTATAGTCTGATTATGCCTAATAATCTTTTTGAATCATTTTCAGTTTTGTATATTTTTTGTTATATGTATTTACAGCTTTAAGTGTAAAATGATAGTATAGAGAATGCTGAATACAGGCGGCTTAATTTCGGTTAAAAATATGGAACAAAAATAATAGGTCAGTTCCTGTTTAAGTCTATTTTAATTGATTTTTGTAAGGAAATGCCTATAAATGAATAGGAAATCTATAGATTGCCTAATGTCTAACGTAACCTAAGAACAATGTTGAGGAGATGCCCGAATTTAATGTTTACGGCAGTGTTATTTTTTATCTAATCTACTCAAATGAAGTCCATATAGACAGGGATCAAATGTGGAATTCTGTCTCGGTGAATATTAATATGTTTAATATGTTTGTGTTCTTTCTCTGCAAACTCAAGTTTAGATCATTGAGTTTTTCGAAGATATCATCAACCATGTAACTTAGTTTTCCAAAAAGATGTATACTTCGTTTCTCAAAACAAAAACACGTCGCAGTATTTTGTCTCTTGAGAGCTATCTAACATCGGTATGTAATTTGTATGTTTCATACGCAGAACCCATCTCATTACAGAGTACTGAAAAAAGACGACTATTTAGGGCGTTGTTTTTAATGTAATTAATTACAATAACAACATCCTCCACTATATTGTGTAGTTCTTCATCAATGTTTTTTGCAACAAAAGCTTCACTGTATCTGTTCGCTTACCGCGATTGCTATTAGATACTGATATACAAATTTCTTTCGTAAAAATACAAGATCTATTTTTAAAATTACTTCTATTTTCATATTACCCGATTTTCGTTGAAGAAAAGTCTTATATTTGTTAAATAACAAATAAATTTGTGAGTTTTTGGCGACCCTCGAAATTTTTCTTGCGACCCACAGTTTGCGCACCGCCGCCGTATGGCTTAAAAAGCATTCATCATGCGACTACATTTAATGTGGAATATGATAACTAATTGAATTTAAATTTTCTAGTGTACTGAATTTGACAAAACTTTTGTTACTTGTAAAAATATCACAAATCACTTTCACATATTGTTTTCCGATAGAATTTATTGTTACATGGTCATGACCTAAATGTTGTTAGTCTGTAAGATTTCAATTTTGTTAACATTAAATGTGAACATCGGTCAATTTATATTTTTGTTAAAAAAGATATGTGTTGTACAATCAATATCATAATGGATAGGAATAATGCAGACTATAAAGGTCAAGATGATTGGAGCGATTATTAAGAATCAGAAGAAATAAATATACCCATGTGACTAATTGGGGATGATAGTGAACTTTTGGAATCGCAGACTTATTATCGGAAAAATAGATAATGTTTAAACCCTCTGATTTTGCAAAAACTAGGTGCTAATCCGAACTACTAGACTAAATGGTTGTTTAATGCACAATTTTTGATTACTGGAAAGCATTAATTTTTTTGTTTTCTCCATTTTCAATACAAAAATCATTGCTTAGGACAGGGGTGGCCAAACTATGGTGCATTAGATGATGAAAAGTAGCGCTTTGGTGCTTTAAGTTTTTCCATTTAACTCTCAATGTAGTTAATTTGCAATCACACGACGCGGAGGAACACAAGAAACGCTTAAGTTTGATTTATTTTCAATTTTGGCTTAAGTTAGCTCTTAGTATGTTCATAGCTACTTATGAGGACGAACAAAATTCATGAGGCTAGATCTGCAATAAGCAAGAAAAATACAGATATACACCTATATCTCATATACATACTTTAGCTATAGCCTTACCTTGGCCTTACCTAAGCCTTAGGTAGGAAGGTATAAAAGGCGTCCGAGTTATATAGCGAATCTGAAATCTAGCTAGCGAACGGTTGGCTACCCCTGATTTAGGACTAAATACATTTATTAAAAAAATTTTGCTTTCATGCATTGCAAATAGATCTCTAGAATCGTTTTTTCCCAACCTAATTGAAAAAAATCATCTAGATTTGTTTATAACCTCATAATATTTCTTGTTGTTGTTATTTTTGTAAGTCTAAAGTTTGCCAAAACAAAATTCAAGAAGAAATGAAAAGAATGTCAGATAAAAACACAAACGTGAAATCATTCCTACATATTTGCTACAATAAATAAGGGCTTTTTGTGTGCGCATTCCCTTCCCTTTCCTTCCCTTCCCTTCCCTTTCCTTCCCTTCCCTTCCCTTCCCTTCCCTTTCCTTCCCTTCCCTTCCCTTCCCTTCCCTTCCCTTCCCTTCCCTTTTCTTCCCTTCCTCATGAGAGATAAAGTCAATCTCTGATTGCAATCTGAAAATATCTTTTATAGTCTGATTATGCCTAATAATCTTTTTGAATCATTTTCAGTTTTGTATATTTTTTGTTATATGTATTTACAGCTTTAAGTGTAAAATGATAGTATAGAGAATGCTGAATACAGGCGGCTTAATTTCGGTTAAAAATATGGAACAAAAATAATAGGTCAGTTCCTGTTTAAGTCTATTTTAATTGATTTTTGTAAGGAAGTGCCTATAAATGAATAGGAAATCTATAGATTGCCTAATGTCTAACGTAACCTAAGAACAATGTTGAGGAGATGCCCGAATTTAATGTTTACGGCAGTGTTATTTTTTATCTAATCTACTCAAATGAAGTCCATATAGACAGGGATTAAATGTGGAATTCTGTCTCGGTGAATATTAATGTGTTTAATATGTTTGTGTTCTTTCCCTGCAAACTCAAGTTTAGATCATTGAGTTTTTCGAAGATATCATCAACCATGTAACTTAGTTTTCCAAAAAGATGTATACTTCGTTTCTCAAAACAAAAACACGTCGCAGTATTTTGCCTCTTGAGAGCTATCTAACATCGGTATGTAATTTGTATGTTTCATACGCAGAACCCATCTCATTACAGAGTACTGAAAAAAGACGACTATTTAGGGCGTTGTTTTTAATGTAATTAATTACAATAACAACATCCTCCACTATATTGTGTAGTTCTTCATCAATGTGTTATACAATCAATATCATAATGGATAGGAATAATGCAGACTATAAAGGTCAAGATGATTGGAGCGATTATTAAGAATCAGAAGAAATAAATATACCCATGTGACTAATTGGGGATGATAGTGAACTTTTGGAATCGCAGACTTATTATCGGAAAAATAGATAATTTTTAAACCCTCTGATTTTGCAAAAACTAGGTGCTAAATGGTTGTTTAATGCACAATTTTTAATTACTGGAAAGCATTAATTTTTTTGTTTTCTCCATTTTCAATACAAAAATCATTGCTTAGGACAGGGGTGGCCAAACTATGGTGCATTAGATGATGAAAAGTAGCGCTTTGGTGCTTTAAGTTTTTCCATTTAACTCTAAATGTAGTTAATTTGCAATCACACAACGCGGAGGAACACAAGAAACGCTTAAGTTTGATTTATTTTCAATTTTGGCTTAAGTTAGCTCTTAGTATGTTCATAGCTACTTATGAGGACGAACAAAATTCATGAGGCTAGATCTGTAATAAGCAAGAAAAATACAGATATACACCTATATCTCATATACATACTTTAGCTATAGCCTTACCTTGGCCTTACCTAAGCCTTAGGTAGGAAGGTATAAAAGGCGTCCGAGTTATATAGCGAATCTGAAATCTAGCTAGCGAACGGTTGGCTACCCCTGATTTAGGACTAAATACATTTATTAAAAAAATTTTGCTTTCATGCATTGCAAATAGATCTCTAGAATCGTTTTTTCCCAACCTAATTGAAAAAAATCATCTAGATTTGTTTATACCCTCATAATATTTCTTGTTGTTGTTATTTTTGTAAGTCTAAAGTTTGCCAAAACAAAATTCAAGAAGAAATGAGAAGAATGTCAGATAAAAACACAAACGTGAAATCTTTCCTACATATTTGCTACAATAAATAAGGGCTTTTTGTGTGCGCATTCCCTTCCCTTCCCTTCCCTTACCTTCCCTCCCCTGCCCTTCCTCATGAGAGATAAAGTCAATCTCTGATTGCAATCTGAAAATATCTTTTATAGTCTGATTATGCCTAATAATCTTTTTGAATCATTTTCAGTTTTGTATATTTTTTGTTATATGTATTTACAGCTTTAAGTGTAAAATGATAGTATAGAGAATGCTGAATACAGGCGGCTTAATTTCGGTTAAAAATATGGAACAAAAATAATAGGTCAGTTCCTGTTTAAGTCTATTTTAATTGATTTTTGTAAGGAAATGCCTATAAATGAATAGGAAATCTATAGATTGCCTAATGTCTAACGTAACCTAAGAACAATGTTGAGGAGATGCCCGAATTTAATGTTTACGGCAGTGTTATTTTTTATCTAATCTACTCAAATGAAGTCCATACAGACAGGGATCAAATGTGGAATTCTGTCTCGGTGAATATTAATGTGTTTAATATGTTTGTGTTCTTTCCCTGCAAACTCAAGTTTAGATCATTGAGTTTTTCGAAGATATCATCAACCATGTAACTTAGTTTTCCAAAAAGATGTATACTTCGTTTCTCAAAACAAAAACACGTCGCAGTATTTTGCCTCTTGAGAGCTATCTAACATCGGTATGTAATTTGTATGTTTCATACGCAGAACCCATCTCATTACAGAGTACTGAAAAAAGACGACTATTTAGGGCGTTGTTTTTAATGTAATTAATTACAATAACAACATCCTCCACTATATTGTGTAGTTCTTCATCAATGTTTTTTGCAACAAAAGCTTCACTGTATCTGTTCGCTTACCGCGATTGCTATTAGATACTGATATACAAATTTCTTTCGTAAAAATACAAGATCTATTTTTAAAATTACTTCTATTTTCATATTACCCGATTTTCGTTGAAGAAAAGTCTTATATTTGTTAAATAACAAATAAATTTGTGAGTTTTTGGCGACCCTCGAAATTTTTCTTGTGACCCACAGTTTGCGCACCGCCGCCGTATGGCATAAAAAGCATTCATCATGCGACTACATTTAATGTGGAATATGATAACTAATTGAATTTAAATTTTCTAGTGTACTGAATTTGACAAAACTTTTGTTACTTGTAAAAATATCACAAATCACTTTCACATATTGTTTTCCGATAGAATTTATTGTTACATGGTCATGACCTAAATGTTGTTAGTCTGTAAGATTTCAATTTTGTTAACATTAAATGTGAACATCGGTCAATTTATATTTTTGTTAAAAAAGAAATGTGTTGTACAATCAATATCATAATGGATAGGAATAATGCAGACTATAAAGGTCAAGATGATTGGAGCGATTATTAAGAATCAGAAGAAATAAATATACCCATGTGACTAATTGGGGATGATAGTGAACTTTTGGAATCGCAGACTTATTATCGGAAAAATAGATAATGTTTAAACCCTCTGATTTTGCAAAAACTAGGTGCTAATCCGAACTACTAGACTAAATGGTTGTTTAATGCACAATTTTTAATTACTGGAAAGCATTAATTTTTTTGTTTTCTCCATTTTCAATACAAAAATCATTGCTTAGGACAGGGGTGGCCAAACTATGGTGCATTAGATGATTAAAAGTAGCGCTTTGGTGCTTTAAGTTTTTCCATTTAACTCTAAATGTAGTTAATTTACAATCACACAACGCGGAGGAACACAAGAAACGCTTAAGTTTGATTTATTTTCAATTTTGGCTTAAGTTAGCTCTTAGTATGTTCATAGCTACTTATGAGGACGAACAAAATTCATGAGGCTAGATCTGCAATAAGCAAGAAACATACAGATATACACCTATATCTCATATACATACTTTAGCTATAGCCTTACCTTGGCCTTACCTAAGCCTTAGGTAGGAAGGTATAAAAGGCGTCCGAGTTGTAGCGAATCTGAAATCTAGCTAGCGAACGGTTGGCTACCCCTGATTTAGGACTAAATACATTTATTAAAAAAATTTTGCTTTCATGCATTGCAAATAGATCTCTAGAATCGTTTTTTCCCAACCTAATTGAAAAAAATCATCTAGATTTGTTTATAACCTCATAATATTTCTTGTTGTTGTTATTTTTGTAAGTCTAAAGTTTGCCAAAACAAAATTCAAGAAGAAATGAAAAGAATGTCAGATAAAAACAAACGTGAAATCATTCCTACATATTTGCTACAATAAATAAGGGCTTTTTGTGTGCGCATTCCCTTCCCTTCCCTTCCCTTCCCTTCCCTTCCCTTTCCTTCCCTTCCCTTCCCTTCCCTTTCCTTACCTTCCCTCCCCTGCCCTTCCTCATGAGAGATAAAGTCAATCTCTGATTGCAATCTGAAAATATCTTTTATAGTCTGATTATGCCTAATAATCTTTTTGAATCATTTTCAGTTTTGTATATTTTTTTTTATATGTATTTACAGCCTTAAGTGTAAAATGATAGTATAGAGAATGCTGAATACAGGCGGCTTAATTTCGGTTAAAAATATGGAACAAAAATAATAGGTCAGTTCCTGTTTAAGTCTATTTTAATTGATTTTTGTAAGGAAATGCCTATAAATGAATAGGAAATCTATAGATTGCCTAATGTCTAACGTAACCTAAGAACAATGTTGAGGAGATGCCCGAATTTAATGTTTACGGCAGTGTTATTTTTTATCTAATCTACTCAAATGAAGTCCATACAGACAGGGATCAAATGTGGAATTCTGTCTCGGTGAATATTAATGTGTTTAATATGTTTGTGTTCTTTCCCTGCAAACTCAAGTTTAGATCATTGAGTTTTTCGAAGATATCATCAACCATGTAACTTAGTTTTCCAAAAAGATGTATACTTCGTTTCTCAAAACAAAAACACGTCGCAGTATTTTGCCTCTTGAGAGCTATCTAACATCGGTATGTAATTTGTATGTTTCATACGCAGAACCCATCTCATTACAGAGTACTGAAAAAAGACGACTATTTAGGGTGTTGTTTTTAATGTAATTAATTACAATAACAACATCCTCCACTATATTGTGTAGTTCTTCATCAATGTTTTTTGCAACAAAAGCTTCACTGTATCTGTTCGCTTACCGCGATTGCTATTAGATACTGATATACAAATTTCTTTCGTAAAAATACAAGATCTATTTTTAAAATTACTTCTATTTTCATATTACCCGATTTTCGTTGAAGAAAAGTCTTATATTTGTTAAATAACAAATAAATTTGTGAGTTTTTGGCGACCCTCGAAATTTTTCTTGCGACCCACAGTTTGCGCACCGCCGCCGTATGGCATAAAAAGCATTCATCATGCGACTACATTTAATGTGGAATATGATAACTAATTGAATTTAAATTTTCTAGTGTACTGAATTTGACAAAACTTTTGTTACTTGTAAAAATATCACAAATCACTTTCACATATTGTTTTCCGATAGAATTTATTGTTACATGGTCATGACCTAAATGTTGTTAGTCTGTAAGATTTCAATTTTGTTAACATTAAATGTGAACATCGGTCAATTTATATTTTTGTTAAAAAAGAAATGTGTTGTACAATCAATATCATAATGGATAGGAATAATGCAGACTATAAAGGTCAAGATGATTGGAGCGATTATTAAGAATCAGAAGAAATAAATATACCCATGTGACTAATTGGGGATGATAGTGAACTTTTGGAATCGCAGACTTATTATCGGAAAAATAGATAATGTTTAAACCCTCTGGTTTTGCAAAAACTAGGTGCTAAATGGTTGTTTAATGCACAATTTTTAATTACTGGAAAGCATTAATTTTTTTGTTTTCTCCATTTTCAATACAAAAATCATTGCTTAGGACAGGGGTGGCCAAACTATGGTGCATTAGATGATTAAAAGTAGCGCTTTGGTGCTTTAAGTTTTTCCATTTAACTCTAAATGTAGTTAATTTACAATCACACAACGCGGAGGAACACAAGAAACGCTTAAGTTTGATTTATTTTCAATTTTGGCTTAAGTTAGCTCTTAGTATGTTCATAGCTACTTATGAGGACGAACAAAATTCATGAGGCTAGATCTGCAATAAGCAAGAAACATACAGATATACACCTATATCTCATATACATACTTTAGCTATAGCCTTACCTTGGCCTTACCTAAGCCTTAGGTAGGAAGGTATAAAAGGCGTCCGAGTTGTAGCGAATCTGAAATCTAGCTAGCGAACGGTTGGCTACCCCTGATTTAGGACTAAATACATTTATTAAAAAAATTTTGCTTTCATGCATTGCAAATAGATCTCTAGAATCGTTTTTTCCCAACCTAATTGAAAAAAATCATCTAGATTTGTTTATAACCTCATAATATTTCTTGTTGTTGTTATTTTTGTAAGTCTAAAGTTTGCCAAAACAAAATTCAAGAAGAAATGAAAAGAATGTCAGATAAAAACAAACGTGAAATCATTCCTACATATTTGCTACAATAAATAAGGGCTTTTTGTGTGCGCATTCCCTTCCCTTCCCTTCCCTTCCCTTCCCTTTCCTTCCCTTCCCTTCCCTTCCCTTCCCTTCCCTTCCCTTTCCTTACCTTCCCTCCCCTGCCCTTCCTCATGAGAGATAAAGTCAATCTCTGATTGCAATCTGAAAATATCTTTTATAGTCTGATTATGCCTAATAATCTTTTTGAATCATTTTCAGTTTTGTATATTTTTTTTTATATGTATTTACAGCCTTAAGTGTAAAATGATAGTATAGAGAATGCTGAATACAGGCGGCTTAATTTCGGTTAAAAATATGGAACAAAAATAATAGGTCAGTTCCTGTTTAAGTCTATTTTAATTGATTTTTGTAAGGAAATGCCTATAAATGAATAGGAAATCTATAGATTGCCTAATGTCTAACGTAACCTAAGAACAATGTTGAGGAGATGCCCGAATTTAATGTTTACGGCAGTGTTATTTTTTATCTAATCTACTCAAATGAAGTCCATACAGACAGGGATCAAATGTGGAATTCTGTCTCGGTGAATATTAATGTGTTTAATATGTTTGTGTTCTTTCCCTGCAAACTCAAGTTTAGATCATTGAGTTTTTCGAAGATATCATCAACCATGTAACTTAGTTTTCCAAAAAGATGTATACTTCGTTTCTCAAAACAAAAACACGTCGCAGTATTTTGCCTCTTGAGAGCTATCTAACATCGGTATGTAATTTGTATGTTTCATACGCAGAACCCATCTCATTACAGAGTACTGAAAAAAGACGACTATTTAGGGTGTTGTTTTTAATGTAATTAATTACAATAACAACATCCTCCACTATATTGTGTAGTTCTTCATCAATGTTTTTTGCAACAAAAGCTTCACTGTATCTGTTCGCTTACCGCGATTGCTATTAGATACTGATATACAAATTTCTTTCGTAAAAATACAAGATCTATTTTTAAAATTACTTCTATTTTCATATTACCCGATTTTCGTTGAAGAAAAGTCTTATATTTGTTAAATAACGAATAAATTTGTGAGTTTTTGGCGACCCTCGAAATTTTTCTTGCGACCCACAGTTTGCGCACCGCCGCCGTATGGCATAAAAAGCATTCATCATGCGACTACATTTAATGTGGAATATGATAACTAATTGAATTTAAATTTTCTAGTGTACTGAATTTGACAAAACTTTTGTTACTTGTAAAAATATCACAAATCACTTTCACATATTGTTTTCCGATAGAATTTATTGTTACATGGTCATGACCTAAATGTTGTTAGTCTGTAAGATTTCAATTTTGGTAACATTAAATGTGAACATCGGTCAATTTATATTTTTGTTAAAAAAGAAATGTGTTGTACAATCAATATCATAATGGATAGGAATAATGCAGACTATAAAGGTCAAGATGATTGGAGCGATTATTAAGAATCAGAAGAAATAAATATACCCATGTGACTAATTGGGGATGATAGTGAACTTTTGGAATCGCAGACTTATTATCGGAAAAATAGATAATGTTTAAACCCTCTGGTTTTGCAAAAACTAGGTGCTAAATGGTTGTTTAATGCACAATTTTTAATTACTGGAAAGCATTAATTTTTTTGTTTTCTCCATTTTCAATACAAAAATCATTGCTTAGGACAGGGGTGGCCAAACTATGGTGCATTAGATGATGAAAAGTAGCGCTTTGGTGCTTTAAGTTTTTCCATTTAACTCTAAATGTAGTTAATTTGCAATCACACAACGCGGAGGAACACAAGAAACGCTTAAGTTTGATTTATTTTCAATTTTGGCTTAAGTTAGCTCTTAGTATGTTCATAGCTACTTATGAGGACGAACAAAATTCATGAGGCTAGATCTGCAATAAGCAAGAAACATACAGATATACACCTATATCTCATATACATACTTTAGCTATAGCCTTACCTAAGCCTTAGGTAGGAAGGTATAAAAGGCGTCCGAGTTATATAGCGAATCTGAAATCTGGCTAGCGAACGGTTGGCTATCCCTGATTTAGGACTAAATACATTTATTAAAAAAATTTTGCTTTCATGCATTGCAAATAGATCTCTAGAATCGTTTTTTCCCAACCTAATTGAAAAAAATCATCTAGATTTGTTTATACCCTCATAATATTTCTTGTTGTTGTTATTTTTGTAAGTCTAAAGTTTGCCAAAACAAAATTCAAGAAGAAATGAAAAGAATGTCAGATAAAAACACAAACGTGAAATCATTCCTACATATTTGCTACAATAAATAAGGGCTTTTTGTGTGCGCATTCCCTTCCCTTCCCTTCCCTTCCCTTCCCTTCCCTTGCCTTCCCTTCCCTTCCCTTCCCTTTTCTTCCCTTCCTAATGAGAGATAAAGTCAATCTCTGATTGCAATCTGAAAATATCTTTTATAGTCTGATTATGCCTAATAATCTTTTTGAATCATTTTCAGTTTTGTATATTTTTTGTTATATGTATTTACAGCTTTAAGTGTAAAATGATAGTATAGAGAATGCTGAATACAGGCGGCTTAATTTCGGTTAAAAATATGGAACAAAAATAATAGGTCAGTTCCTGTTTAAGTCTATTTTAATTGATTTTTGTAAGGAAATGCCTATAAATGAATAGGAAATCTATAGATTGCCTAATGTCTAAAGTAACCTAAGAACAATGTTGAGGAGATGCCCGAATTTAATGTTTACGGCAGTGTTATTTTTTATCTAATCTACTCAAATGAAGTCCATATAGACAGGGATCAAATGTGGAATTCTGTCTCGGTGAATATTAATATGTTTAATATGTTTGTGTTCTTTCTCTGCAAACTCAAGTTTAGATCATTGAGTTTTTCGAAGATATCATCAACCATGTAACTTAGTTTTCCAAAAAGATGTATACTTCGTTTCTCAAAACAAAAGCACGTCGCAGTATTTTGTCTCTTGAGAGCTATCTAACATCGGTATGTAATTTGTATGTTTCATACGCAGAACCCATCTCATTACAGAGTACTGAAAAAAGACGACTATTTAGGGTGTTGTTTTTAATGTAATTAATTACAATAACAACATCCTCCACCATATTGTGAAGTTCTTCATCAATGTTTTTTGCAACAAAAGCTTCACTGTATTTGTTCGCTTACCGCGATTGCTATTAGATACTGATATACAAATTTCTTTCGTAAAAATACAAGATCTATTTTTAAAATTACTTCTATTTTCATATTACCCGATTTTCGTTGAAGAAAAGTCTTATATTTGTTAAATAACAAATAAATTTGTGAGTCTTTGGCGACCCTCGAAATTTTTCTTGCGACCCACAGTTTGCGCACCGCCGCCGTATGGCATAAAAAGCATTCATCATGCGACTACATTTAATGTGGAATATGATAACTAATTGAATTTAAATTTTCTAGTGTACTGAATTTGACAAAACTTTTGTTACTTGTAAAAATATCACAAATCACTTTCACATATTGTTTTCCGATAGAATTTATTGTTACATGGTCATGACCTAAATGTTGTTAGTCTGTAAGATTTCAATTTTGGTAACATTAAATGTGAACATCGGTCAATTTATATTTTTGTTAAAAAAGAAATGTGTTGTACAATCAATATCATAATGGATAGGAATAATGCAGACTATAAAGGTCAAGATGATTGGAGCGATTATTAAGAATCAGAAGAAATAAATATAGCCATGTGACTAATTGGGGATGATAGTGAACTTTTGGAATCGCAGACTTATTATCGGAAAAATAGATAATGTTTAAACCCTCTGATTTTGCAAAAACTAGGTGCTAATCCGAACTACTAGACTAAATGGTTGTTTAATGCACAATTTTTGATTACTGGAAAGCATTAATTTTTTTGTTTTCTCCATTTTCAATACAAAAATCATTGCTTAGGACAGGGGTGGCCAAACTATGGTGCATTAGATGATGAAAAGTAGCGCTTTGGTGCTTTAAGTTTTTCCATTTAACTCTAAATGTAGTTAATTTGCAATCACACAACGCGGAGGAACACAAGAAACGCTTAAGTTTGATTTATTTTCAATTTTGGCTTAAGTTAGCTCTTAGTATGTTCATAGCTACTTATGAGGACGAACAAAATTCATGAGGCTAGATCTGCAATAAGCAAGAAACATACAGATATACACCTATATCTCATATACATACTTTAGCTATAGCCTTACCTTGGCCTTACCTAAGCCTTAGGTAGGAAGGTATAAAAGGCGTCCGAGTTGTAGCGAATCTGAAATCTAGCTAGCGAACGGTTGGCTACCCCTGATTTAGGACTAAATACATTTATTAAAAAAATTTTGCTTTCATGCATTGCAAATAGATCTCTAGAATCGTTTTTTCCCAACCTAATTGAAAAAAATTATCTAGATTTGTTTATACCCTCATAATATTTCTTGTTGTTGTTATTTTTGTAAGTCTAAAGTTTGCCAAAACAAAATTCAAGAAGAAATGAAAAGAATGTCAGATAAAAACACAAACGTGAAATCATTCCTACATATTTGCTACAATAAATAAGGGCTTTTTGTGTGCACATTCCCTTCCCTCCCTTCCTAATGAGAGATAAAGTCAATCTCTGATTGCAATCTGAAAATATCTTTTATAGTCTGATTATGCCTAATAATCTTTTTGAATCATTTTCAGTTTTGTATATTTTTTGTTATATGTATTTACAGCTTTAAGTGTAAAATGATAGTATAGAGAATGCTGAATACAGGCGGCTTAATTTCGGTTAAAAATATGGAACAAAAATAATAGTTCAGTTCCTGTTTAAGTCTATTTTAATGATTTTTGTAAGGAAATGCCTATAAATGAATAGGAAATCTATAGATTGCCTAATGTCTAACGTAACCTAAGAACAATGTTGAGGAGATGCCCGAATTTAATGTTTACGGCAGTGTTATTTTTTATCTAATCTACTCAAATGAAGTCCATACAGACAGGGATCAAATGTGGAATTCTGTCTCGGTGAATATTAATGTGTTTAATATGTTTGTGTTCTTTCCCTGCAAACTCAAGTTTAGATCATTGAGTTTTTCGAAGATATCATCAACCATGTAACTTAGTTTTCCAAAAAGATGTATACTTCGTTTCTCAAAACAAAAACACGTCGCAGTATTTTGCCTCTTGAGAGCTATCTAACATCGGTATGTAATTTGTATGTTTCATACGCAGAACCCATCTCATTACAGAGTACTGAAAAAAGACGACTATTTAGGGCGTTGTTTTTAATGTAATTAATTACAATAACAACATCCTCCACTATATTGTGTAGTTCTTCATCAATGTTTTTTGCAACAAAAGCTTCACTGTATCTGTTCGCTTACCGCGATTGCTATTAGATACTGATATACAAATTTCTTTCGTAAAAATACAAGATCTATTTTTAAAATTACTTCTATTTTCATATTACCCGATTTTCGTTGAAGAAAAGTCTTATATTTGTTAAATAACAAATAAATTTGTGAGTTTTTGGCGACCCTCGAAATTTTTCTTGCGACCCACAGTTTGCGCACCGCCGCCGTATGGCATAAAAAGCATTCATCATGCGACTACATTTAATGTGGAATATGATAACTAATTGAATTTAAATTTTCTAGTGTACTGAATTTGACAAAACTTTTGTTACTTGTAAAAATATCACAAATCACTTTCACATATTGTTTTCCGATAGAATTTATTGTTACATGGTCATGACCTAAATGTTGTTAGTCTGTAAGATTTCAATTTTGGTAACATTAAATGTGAACATCGGTCAATTTATATTTTTGTTAAAAAAGAAATGTGTTGTACAATCAATATCATAATGGATAGGAATAATGCAGACTATAAAGGTCAAGATGATTGGAGCGATTATTAAGAATCAGAAGAAATAAATATAGCCATGTGACTAATTGGGGATGATAGTGAACTTTTGGAATCGCAGACTTATTATCGGAAAAATAGATAATGTTTAAACCCTCTGGTTTTGCAAAAACTAGGTGCTAAATGGTTGTTTAATGCACAATTTTTAATTACTGGAAAGCATTAATTTTTTTGTTTTCTCCATTTTCAATACAAAAATCATTGCTTAGGACAGGGGTGGCCAAACTATGGTGCATTAGATGATTAAAAGTAGCGCTTTGGTGCTTTAAGTTTTTCCATTTAACTCTAAATGTAGTTAATTTACAATCACACAACGCGGAGGAACACAAGAAACGCTTAAGTTTGATTTATTTTCAATTTTGGCTTAAGTTAGCTCTTAGTATGTTCATAGCTACTTATGAGGACGAACAAAATTCATGAGGCTAGATCTGCAATAAGCAAGAAACATACAGATATACACCTATATCTCATATACATACTTTAGTTATAGCCTTGCCTTGGCCTTACCTAAGCCTTAGGTAAGAAGGTATAAAAGGCGTCCGAGTTATATAGCGAATTTGAAATCTAGCTAGCGAACGGTTGGCTACCCCTGATTTAGGACTAAATACATTTATTAAAAAAATTTTACTTTCATGCATTGCAAATAGATCTCTAGAATCGTTTTTTCCCAACCTAATTGAAAAAAATCATCTAGATTTGTTTATAACCTCATAATATTTCTTGTTGTTGTTATTTTTGTAAGTCTAAAGTTTGCCAAAACAAAATTCAAGAAGAAATGAAAAGAATGTCAGATAAAAACACAAACGTGAAATCATTCCTACATATTTGCTACAATAAATAAGGGCTTTTTGTGTGCGCATTCCCTTCCCTTCCCTTCCCTTCCCTTCCCTTCCCTTCCCTTCCCTTCCCTTCCCTTCCCTTCCCTTCCCTTTCCTTCCCTTCCCTTCCCTTCCCTTCCCTTCCTAATTAGAGATAAAGTCAATCTCTGATTGCAATCTGAAAATATCTTTTATAGTCTGATTATGCCTTATAATCTTTTTGAATCATTTTCAGTTTTGTATATTTTTTGTTATATGTATTTACAGCTTTAAGTGTAAAATGATAGTATAGAGAATGCTGAATACAGGCGGCTTAATTTCGGTTAAAAATATGGAACAAAAATAATAGGTCAGTTCCTGTTTAAGTCTATTTTAATTGATTTTTGTAAGGAAATGCCTATAAATGAATAGGAAATCTATAGATTGCCTAATGTCTAACGTAACCTAAGAACAATGTTGAGGAGATGCCCGAATTTAATGTTTACGGCAGTGTTATTTTTTATCTAATCTACTCAAATGAAGTCCATACAGACAGGGATCAAATGTGGAATTCTGTCTCGGTGAATATTAATGTGTTTAATATGTTTGTGTTCTTTCCCTGCAAACTCAAGTTTAGATCATTGAGTTTTTCGAAGATATCATCAACCATGTAACTTAGTTTTCCAAAAAGATGTATACTTCGTTTCTCAAAACAAAAACACGTTGCAGTATTTTGCCTCTTGAGAGCTATCTAACATCGGTATGTAATTTGTATGTTTCATACGCAGAACCCATCTCATTACAGAGTACTGAAAAAAGACGACTATTTAGGGCGTTGTTTTTAATGTAATTAATTACAATAACAACATCCTCCACTATATTGTGTAGTTCTTCATCAATGTGTTATACAATCAATATCATAATGGATAGGAATAATGCAGACTATAAAGGTCAAGATGATTGGAGCGATTATTAAGAATCAGAAGAAATAAATATACCCATGTGACTAATTGGGGATGATAGTGAACTTTTGGAATCGCAGACTTATTATCGGAAAAATAGATAATGTTTAAACCCTCTGGTTTTGCAAAAACTAGGTGCTAAATGGTTGTTTAATGCACAATTTTTAATTACTGGAAAGCATTAATTTTTTTGTTTTCTCCATTTTCAATACAAAAATCATTGCTTAGGACAGGGGTGGCCAAACTATGGTGCATTAGATGATGAAAAGTAGCGCTTTGGTGCTTTAAGTTTTTCCATTTAACTCTAAATGTAGTTAATTTGCAATCACACAACGCGGAGGAACACAAGAAACGCTTAAGTTTGATTTATTTTCAATTTTGGCTTAAGTTAGCTCTTAGTATGTTCATAGCTACTTATGAGGACGAACAAAATTCATGAGGCTAGATCTGCAATAAGCAAGAAACATACAGATATACACCTATATCTCATATACATACTTTAGCTATAGCCTTACCTAAGCCTTAGGTAGGAAGGTATAAAAGGCGTCCGAGTTATATAGCGAATCTGAAATCTGGCTAGCGAACGGTTGGCTATCCCTGATTTAGGACTAAATACATTTATTAAAAAAATTTTGCTTTCATGCATTGCAAATAGATCTCTAGAATCGTTTTTTCCCAACCTAATTGAAAAAAATCATCTAGATTTGTTTATACCCTCATAATATTTCTTGTTGTTGTTATTTTTGTAAGTCTAAAGTTTGCCAAAACAAAATTCAAGAAGAAATGAAAAGAATGTCAGATAAAAACACAAACGTGAAATCATTCCTACATATTTGCTACAATAAATAAGGGCTTTTTGTGTGCGCATTCCCTTCCCTTCCCTTCCCTTCCCTTCCCTTCCCTTCCCTTCCCTTGCCTTCCCTTCCCTTCCCTTCCCTTTTCTTCCCTTCCTAATGAGAGATAAAGTCAATCTCTGATTGCAATCTGAAAATATCTTTTATAGTCTGATTATGCCTAATAATCTTTTTGAATCATTTTCAGTTTTGTATATTTTTTGTTATATGTATTTACAGCTTTAAGTGTAAAATGATAGTATAGAGAATGCTGAATACAGGCGGCTTAATTTCGGTTAAAAATATGGAACAAAAATAATAGGTCAGTTCCTGTTTAAGTCTATTTTAATTGATTTTTGTAAGGAAATGCCTATAAATGAATAGGAAATCTATAGATTGCCTAATGTCTAACGTAACCTAAGAACAATGTTGAGGAGATGCCCGAATTTAATGTTTACGGCAGTGTTATTTTTTATCTAATCTACTCAAATGAAGTCCATACAGACAGGGATCAAATGTGGAATTCTGTCTCGGTGAATATTAATGTGTTTAATATGTTTGTGTTCTTTCCCTGCAAACTCAAGTTTAGATCATTGAGTTTTTCGAAGATATCATCAACCATGTAACTTAGTTTTCCAAAAAGATGTATACTTCGTTTCTCAAAACAAAAACACGTCGCAGTATTTTGTCTCTTGAGAGCTATCTAACATCGGTATGTAATTTGTATGTTTCATACGCAGAACCCATCTCATTACAGAGTACTGAAAAAAGACGACTATTTAGGGCGTTGTTTTTAATGTAATTAATTACAATAACAACATCCTCCACTATATTGTGTAGTTCTTCATCAATGTTTTTTGCAACAAAAGCTTCACTGTATCTGTTCGCTTACCGCGATTGCTATTAGATACTGATATACAAATTTCTTTCGTAAAAATACAAGATCTATTTTTAAAATTACTTCTATTTTCATATTACCCGATTTTCGTTGAAGAAAAGTCTTATATTTGTTAAATAACAAATAAATTTGTGAGTTTTTGGCGACCCTCGAAATTTTTCTTGCGACCCACAGTTTGCGCACCGCCGCCGTATGGCATAAAAAGCATTCATCATGCGACTACATTTAATGTGGAATATGATAACTAATTGAATTTAAATTTTCTAGTGTACTGAATTTGACAAAACTTTTGTTACTTGTAAAAATATCACAAATCACTTTCACATATTGTTTTCCGATAGAATTTATTGTTACATGGTCATGACCTAAATGTTGTTAGTCTGTAAGATTTCAATTTTGGTAACATTAAATGTGAACATCGGTCAATTTATATTTTTGTTAAAAAAGAAATGTGTTGTACAATCAATATCATAATGGATAGGAATAATGCAGACTATAAAGGTCAAGATGATTGGAGCGATTATTAAGAATCAGAAGAAATAAATATAGCCATGTGACTAATTGGGGATGATAGTGAACTTTTGGAATCGCAGACTTATTATCGGAAAAATAGATAATGTTTAAACCCTCTGATTTTGCAAAAACTAGGTGCTAATCCGAACTACTAGACTAAATGGTTGTTTAATGCACAATTTTTGATTACTGGAAAGCATTAATTTTTTTGTTTTCTCCATTTTCAATACAAAAATCATTGCTTAGGACAGGGGTGGCCAAACTATGGTGCATTAGATGATGAAAAGTAGCGCTTTGGTGCTTTAAGTTTTTCCATTTAACTCTAAATGTAGTTAATTTGCAATCACACAACGCGGAGGAACACAAGAAACGCTTAAGTTTGATTTATTTTCAATTTTGGCTTAAGTTAGCTCTTAGTATGTTCATAGCTACTTATGAGGACGAACAAAATTCATGAGGCTAGATCTGCAATAAGCAAGAAACATACAGATATACACCTATATCTCATATACATACTTTAGCTATAGCCTTACCTTGGCCTTACCTAAGCCTTAGGTAGGAAGGTATAAAAGGCGTCCGAGTTATATAGCGAATCTGAAATCTGGCTAGCGAACGGTTGGCTATCCCTGATTTAGGACTAAATACATTTATTAAAAAAATTTTGCTTTCATGCATTGCAAATAGATCTCTAGAATCGTTTTTTCCCAACCTAATTGAAAAAAATCATCTAGATTTGTTTATACCCTCATAATATTTCTTGTTGTTGTTATTTTTGTAAGTCTAAAGTTTGCCAAAACAAAATTCAAGAAGAAATGAAAAGAATGTCAGATAAAAACACAAACGTGAAATCATTCCTACATATTTGCTACAATAAATAAGGGCTTTTTGTGTGCGCATTCCCTTCCCTTCCCTTCCCTTCCCTTCCCTTCCCTTCCCTTCCCTTCCCTTTTCTTCCCTTCCTAATGAGAGATAAAGTCAATCTCTGATTGCAATCTGAAAATATCTTTTATAGTCTGATTATGCCTAATAATCTTTTTGAATCATTTTCAGTTTTGTATATTTTTTGTTATATGTATTTACAGCTTTAAGTGTAAAATGATAGTATAGAGAATGCTGAATACAGGCGGCTTAATTTCGGTTAAAAATATGGAACAAAAATAATAGGTCAGTTCCTGTTTAAGTCTATTTTAATTGATTTTTGTAAGGAAATGCCTATAAATGAATAGGAAATCTATAGATTGCCTAATGTCTAACGTAACCTAAGAACAATGTTGAGGAGATGCCCGAATTTAATGTTTACGGCAGTGTTATTTTTTATCTAATCTACTCAAATGAAGTCCATACAGACAGGGATCAAATGTGGAATTCTGTCTCGGTGAATATTAATGTGTTTAATATGTTTGTGTTCTTTCCCTGCAAACTCAAGTTTAGATCATTGAGTTTTTCGAAGATATCATCAACCATGTAACTTAGTTTTCCAAAAAGATGTATACTTCGTTTCTCAAAACAAAAACACGTCGCTGTATTTTGTCTCTTGAGAGCTATCTAACATCGGTATGTAATTTGTATGTTTCATACGCAGAACCCATCTCATTACAGAGTACTGAAAAAAGACGACTATTTAGGGCGTTGTTTTTAATGTAATTAATTACAATAACAACATCCTCCACTATATTGTGTAGTTCTTCATCAATGTTTTTTGCAACAAAAGCTTCACTGTATCTGTTCGCTTACCGCGATTGCTATTAGATACTGATATACAAATTTCTTTCGTAAAAATACAAGATCTATTTTTAAAATTACTTCTATTTTCATATTACCCGATTTTCGTTGAAGAAAAGTCTTATATTTGTTAAATAACAAATAAATTTGTGAGTTTTTGGCGACCCTCGAAATTTTTCTTGCGACCCACAGTTTGCGCACCGCCGCCGTATGGCATAAAAAGCATTCATCATGCGACTACATTTAATGTGGAATATGATAACTAATTGAATTTAAATTTTCTAGTGTACTGAATTTGACAAAACTTTTGTTACTTGTAAAAATATCACAAATCACTTTCACATATTGTTTTCCGATAGAATTTATTGTTACATGGTCATGACCTAAATGTTGTTAGTCTGTAAGATTTCAATTTTGGTAACATTAAATGTGAACATCGGTCAATTTATATTTTTGTTAAAAAAGAAATGTGTTGTACAATCAATATCATAATGGATAGGAATAATGCAGACTATAAAGGTCAAGATGATTGGAGCGATTATTAAGAATCAGAAGAAATAAATATAGCCATGTGACTAATTGGGGATGATAGTGAACTTTTGGAATCGCAGACTTATTATCGGAAAAATAGATAATGTTTAAACCCTCTGATTTTGCAAAAACTAGGTGCTAATCCGAACTACTAGACTAAATGGTTGTTTAATGCACAATTTTTGATTACTGGAAAGCATTAATTTTTTTGTTTTCTCCATTTTCAATACAAAAATCATTGCTTAGGACAGGGGTGGCCAAACTATGGTGCATTAGATGATGAAAAGTAGCGCTTTGGTGCTTTAAGTTTTTCCATTTAACTCTAAATGTAGTTAATTTGCAATCACACAACGCGGAGGAACACAAGAAACGCTTAAGTTTGATTTATTTTCAATTTTGGCTTAAGTTAGCTCTTAGTATGTTCATAGCTACTTATGAGGACGAACAAAATTCATGAGGCTAGATCTGCAATAAGCAAGAAACATACAGATATACACCTATATCTCATATACATACTTTAGCTATAGCCTTACCTTGGCCTTACCTAAGCCTTAGGTAGGAAGGTATAAAAGGCGTCCGAGTTGTAGCGAATCTGAAATCTAGCTAGCGAACGGTTGGCTACCCCTGATTTAGGACTAAATACATTTATTAAAAAAATTTTGCTTTCATGCATTGCAAATAGATCTCTAGAATCGTTTTTTCCCAACCTAATTGAAAAAAATTATCTAGATTTGTTTATACCCTCATAATATTTCTTGTTGTTGTTATTTTTGTAAGTCTAAAGTTTGCCAAAACAAAATTCAAGAAGAAATGAAAAGAATGTCAGATAAAAACACAAACGTGAAATCATTCCTACATATTTGCTACAATAAATAAGGGCTTTTTGTGTGCACATTCCCTTCCCTCCCTTCCTAATGAGAGATAAAGTCAATCTCTGATTGCAATCTGAAAATATCTTTTATAGTCTGATTATGCCTAATAATCTTTTTGAATCATTTTCAGTTTTGTATATTTTTTGTTATATGTATTTACAGCTTTAAGTGTAAAATGATAGTATAGAGAATGCTGAATACAGGCGGCTTAATTTCGGTTAAAAATATGGAACAAAAATAATAGTTCAGTTCCTGTTTAAGTCTATTTTAATGATTTTTGTAAGGAAATGCCTATAAATGAATAGGAAATCTATAGATTGCCTAATGTCTAACGTAACCTAAGAACAATGTTGAGGAGATGCCCGAATTTAATGTTTACGGCAGTGTTATTTTTTATCTAATCTACTCAAATGAAGTCCATACAGACAGGGATCAAATGTGGAATTCTGTCTCGGTGAATATTAATGTGTTTAATATGTTTGTGTTCTTTCCCTGCAAACTCAAGTTTAGATCATTGAGTTTTTCGAAGATATCATCAACCATGTAACTTAGTTTTCCAAAAAGATGTATACTTCGTTTCTCAAAACAAAAACACGTCGCAGTATTTTGCCTCTTGAGAGCTATCTAACATCGGTATGTAATTTGTATGTTTCATACGCAGAACCCATCTCATTACAGAGTACTGAAAAAAGACGACTATTTAGGGCGTTGTTTTTAATGTAATTAATTACAATAACAACATCCTCCACTATATTGTGTAGTTCTTCATCAATGTTTTTTGCAACAAAAGCTTCACTGTATCTGTTCGCTTACCGCGATTGCTATTAGATACTGATATACAAATTTCTTTCGTAAAAATACAAGATCTATTTTTAAAATTACTTCTATTTTCATATTACCCGATTTTCGTTGAAGAAAAGTCTTATATTTGTTAAATAACAAATAAATTTGTGAGTTTTTGGCGACCCTCGAAATTTTTCTTGCGACCCACAGTTTGCGCACCGCCGCCGTATGGCATAAAAAGCATTCATCATGCGACTACATTTAATGTGGAATATGATAACTAATTGAATTTAAATTTTCTAGTGTACTGAATTTGACAAAACTTTTGTTACTTGTAAAAATATCACAAATCACTTTCACATATTGTTTTCCGATAGAATTTATTGTTACATGGTCATGACCTAAATGTTGTTAGTCTGTAAGATTTCAATTTTGGTAACATTAAATGTGAACATCGGTCAATTTATATTTTTGTTAAAAAAGAAATGTGTTGTACAATCAATATCATAATGGATAGGAATAATGCAGACTATAAAGGTCAAGATGATTGGAGCGATTATTAAGAATCAGAAGAAATAAATATAGCCATGTGACTAATTGGGGATGATAGTGAACTTTTGGAATCGCAGACTTATTATCGGAAAAATAGATAATGTTTAAACCCTCTGGTTTTGCAAAAACTAGGTGCTAAATGGTTGTTTAATGCACAATTTTTAATTACTGGAAAGCATTAATTTTTTTGTTTTCTCCATTTTCAATACAAAAATCATTGCTTAGGACAGGGGTGGCCAAACTATGGTGCATTAGATGATTAAAAGTAGCGCTTTGGTGCTTTAAGTTTTTCCATTTAACTCTAAATGTAGTTAATTTACAATCACACAACGCGGAGGAACACAAGAAACGCTTAAGTTTGATTTATTTTCAATTTTGGCTTAAGTTAGCTCTTAGTATGTTCATAGCTACTTATGAGGACGAACAAAATTCATGAGGCTAGATCTGCAATAAGCAAGAAACATACAGATATACACCTATATCTCATATACATACTTTAGTTATAGCCTTGCCTTGGCCTTACCTAAGCCTTAGGTAAGAAGGTATAAAAGGCGTCCGAGTTATATAGCGAATTTGAAATCTAGCTAGCGAACGGTTGGCTACCCCTGATTTAGGACTAAATACATTTATTAAAAAAATTTTAATTTCATGCATTGCAAATAGATCTCTAGAATCGTTTTTTCCCAACCTAATTGAAAAAAATCATCTAGATTTGTTTATAACCTCATAATATTTCTTGTTGTTGTTATTTTTGTAAGTCTAAAGTTTGCCAAAACAAAATTCAAGAAGAAATGAAAAGAATGTCAGATAAAAACACAAACGTGAAATCATTCCTACATATTTGCTACAATAAATAAGGGCTTTTTGTGTGCGCATTCCCTTCCCTTCCCTTCCCTTCCCTTCCCTTCCCTTCCCTTCCCTTCCCTTCCCTTCCCTTCCCTTCCCTTCCCTTCCCTTCCCTTTTCTTCCCTTCCTCATGAGAGATAAAGTCAATCTCTGATTGCAATCTGAAAATATCTTTTATAGTCTGATTATGCCTAATAATCTTTTTGAATCATTTTCAGTTTTGTATATTTTTTGTTATATGTATTTACAGCTTTAAGTGTAAAATGATAGTATAGAGAATGCTGAATACAGGCGGCTTAATTTCGGTTAAAAATATGGAACAAAAATAATAGGTCAGTTCCTGTTTAAGTCTATTTTAATTGATTTTTGTAAGGAAATGCCTATAAATGAATAGGAAATCTATAGATTGCCTAATGTCTAACGTAACCTAAGAACAATGTTGAGGAGATGCCCGAATTTAATGTTTACGGCAGTGTTATTTTTTATCTAATCTACTCAAATGAAGTCCATACAGACAGGGATCAAATGTGGAATTCTGTCTCGGTGAATATTAATGTGTTTAATATGTTTGTGTTCTTTCCCTGCAAACTCAAGTTTAGATCATTGAGTTTTTCGAAGATATCATCAACCATGTAACTTAGTTTTCCAAAAAGATGTATACTTCGTTTCTCAAAACAAAAACACGTCGCAGTATTTTGCCTCTTGAGAGCTATCTAACATCGGTATGTAATTTGTATGTTTCATACGCAGAACCCATCTCATTACAGAGTACTGAAAAAAGACGACTATTTAGGGCGTTGTTTTTAATGTAATTAATTACAATAACAACATCCTCCACTATATTGTGTAGTTCTTCATCAATGTTTTTTGCAACAAAAGCTTCACTGTATCTGTTCGCTTACCGCGATTGCTATTAGATACTGATATACAAATTTCTTTCGTAAAAATACAAGATCTATTTTTAAAATTACTTCTATTTTCATATTACCCGATTTTCGTTGAAGAAAAGTCTTATATTTGTTAAATAACAAATAAATTTGTGAGTTTTTGGCGACCCTCGAAATTTTTCTTGCGACCCACAGTTTGCGCACCGCCGCCGTATGGCATAAAAAGCATTCATCATGCGACTACATTTAATGTGGAATATGATAACTAATTGAATTTAAATTTTCTAGTGTACTGAATTTGACAAAACTTTTGTTACTTGTAAAAATATCACAAATCACTTTCACATATTGTTTTCCGATAGAATTTATTGTTACATGGTCATGACCTAAATGTTGTTAGTCTGTAAGATTTCAATTTTGGTAACATTAAATGTGAACATCGGTCAATTTATATTTTTGTTAAAAAAGAAATGTGTTGTACAATCAATATCATAATGGATAGGAATAATGCAGACTATAAAGGTCAAGATGATTGGAGCGATTATTAAGAATCAGAAGAAATAAATATAGCCATGTGACTAATTGGGGATGATAGTGAACTTTTGGAATCGCAGACTTATTATCGGAAAAATAGATAATGTTTAAACCCTCTGGTTTTGCAAAAACTAGGTGCTAAATGGTTGTTTAATGCACAATTTTTAATTACTGGAAAGCATTAATTTTTTTGTTTTCTCCATTTTCAATACAAAAATCATTGCTTAGGACAGGGGTGGCCAAACTATGGTGCATTAGATGATTAAAAGTAGCGCTTTGGTGCTTTAAGTTTTTCCATTTAACTCTAAATGTAGTTAATTTACAATCACACAACGCGGAGGAACACAAGAAACGCTTAAGTTTGATTTATTTTCAATTTTGGCTTAAGTTAGCTCTTAGTATGTTCATAGCTACTTATGAGGACGAACAAAATTCATGAGGCTAGATCTGCAATAAGCAAGAAACATACAGATATACACCTATATCTCATATACATACTTTAGCTATAGCCTTACCTTGGCCTTACCTAAGCCTTAGGTAGGAAGGTATAAAAGGCGTCCGAGTTGTAGCGAATCTGAAATCTAGCTAGCGAACGGTTGGCTACCCCTGATTTAGGACTAAATACATTTATTAAAAAAATTTTGCTTTCATGCATTGCAAATAGATCTCTAGAATCGTTTTTTCCCAACCTAATTGAAAAAAATCATCTAGATTTGTTTATAACCTCATAATATTTCTTGTTGTTGTTATTTTTGTAAGTCTAAAGTTTGCCAAAACAAAATTCAAGAAGAAATGAAAAGAATGTCAGATAAAAACACAAACGTGAAATCATTCCTACATATTTGCTACAATAAATAAGGGCTTTTTGTGTGCGCATTCCCTTCCCTTCCCTTCCCTTCCCTTCCCTTCCCTTCCCTTTTCTTCCCTTCCTCATGAGAGATAAAGTCAATCTCTGATTGCAATCTGAAAATATCTTTTATAGTCTGATTATGCCTAATAATCTTTTTGAATCATTTTCAGTTTTGTATATTTTTTGTTATATGTATTTACAGCTTTAAGTGTAAAATGATAGTATAGAGAATGCTGAATACAGGCGGCTTAATTTCGGTTAAAAATATGGAACAAAAATAATAGTTCAGTTCCTGTTTAAGTCTATTTTAATTGATTTTTGTAAGGAAATGCCTATAAATGAATAGGAAATCTATAGATTGCCTAATGTCTAACGTAACCTAAGAACAATGTTGAGGAGATGCCCGAATTTAATGTTTACGGCAGTGTTATTTTTTATCTAATCTACTCAAATGAAGTCCATACAGACAGGGATCAAATGTGGAATTCTGTCTCGGTGAATATTAATGTGTTTAATATGTTTGTGTTCTTTCCCTGCAAACTCAAGTTTAGATCATTGAGTTTTTCGAAGATATCATCAACCATGTAACTTAGTTTTCCAAAAAGATGTATACTTCGTTTCTCAAAACAAAAACACGTCGCAGTATTTTGCCTCTTGAGAGCTATCTAACATCGGTATGTAATTTGTATGTTTCATACGCAGAACCCATCTCATTACAGAGTACTGAAAAAAGACGACTATTTAGGGCGTTGTTTTTAATGTAATTAATTACAATAACAACATCCTCCACTATATTGTGTAGTTCTTCATCAATGTTTTTTGCAACAAAAGCTTCACTGTATCTGTTCGCTTACCGCGATTGCTATTAGATACTGATATACAAATTTCTTTCGTAAAAATACAAGATCTATTTTTAAAATTACTTCTATTTTCATATTACCCGATTTTCGTTGAAGAAAAGTCTTATATTTGTTAAATAACAAATAAATTTGTGAGTTTTTGGCGACCCTCGAAATTTTTCTTGCGACCCACAGTTTGCGCACCGCCGCCGTATGGCATAAAAAGCATTCATCATGCGACTACATTTAATGTGGAATATGATAACTAATTGAATTTAAATTTTCTAGTGTACTGAATTTGACAAAACTTTTGTTACTTGTAAAAATATCACAAATCACTTTCACATATTGTTTTCCGATAGAATTTATTGTTACATGGTCATGACCTAAATGTTGTTAGTCTGTAAGATTTCAATTTTGGTAACATTAAATGTGAACATCGGTCAATTTATATTTTTGTTAAAAAAGAAATGTGTTGTACAATCAATATCATAATGGATAGGAATAATGCAGACTATAAAGGTCAAGATGATTGGAGCGATTATTAAGAATCAGAAGAAATAAATATAGCCATGTGACTAATTGGGGATGATAGTGAACTTTTGGAATCGCAGACTTATTATCGGAAAAATAGATAATGTTTAAACCCTCTGATTTTGCAAAAACTAGGTGCTAATCCGAACTACTAGACTAAATGGTTGTTTAATGCACAATTTTTGATTACTGGAAAGCATTAATTTTTTTGTTTTCTCCATTTTCAATACAAAAATCATTGCTTAGGACAGGGGTGGCCAAACTATGGTGCATTAGATGATTAAAAGTAGCGCTTTGGTGCTTTAAGTTTTTCCATTTAACTCTAAATGTAGTTAATTTATAATCACACAACGCGGAGGAACACAAGAAACGCTTAAGTTTGGTTTATTTTCAATTTTGGCTTAAGTTAGCTCTTAGTATGTTCATAGCTACTTATGAGGACGAACAAAATTCATGAGGCTAGATCTGCAATAAGCAAGAAACATACAGATATACACCTATATCTCATATACATACTTTAGCTATAGCCTTACCTTGGCCTTACCTAAGCCTTAGGTAGGAAGGTATAAAAGGCGTCCGAGTTGTAGCGAATCTGAAATCTAGCTAGCGAACGGTTGGCTACCCCTGATTTAGGACTAAATACATTTATTAAAAAAATTTTGCTTTCATGCATTGCAAATAGATCTCTAGAATCGTTTTTTCCCAACCTAATTGAAAAAAATCATCTAGATTTGTTTATAACCTCATAATATTTCTTGTTGTTGTTATTTTTGTAAGTCTAAAGTTTGCCAAAACAAAATTCAAGAAGAAATGAAAAGAATGTCAGATAAAAACACAAACGTGAAATCATTCCTACATATTTGCTACAATAAATAAGGGCTTTTTGTGTGCGCATTCCCTTCCCTTCCCTTCCCTTCCCTTCCCTTCCCTTCCCTTCCCTTTTCTTCCCTTCCTCATGAGAGATAAAGTCAATCTCTGATTGCAATCTGAAAATATCTTTTATAGTCTGATTATGCCTAATAATCTTTTTGAATCATTTTCAGTTTTGTATATTTTTTGTTATATGTATTTACAGCTTTAAGTGTAAAATGATAGTATAGAGAATGCTGAATACAGGCGGCTTAATTTCGGTTAAAAATATGGAACAAAAATAATAGGTCAGTTCCTGTTTAAGTCTATTTTAATTGATTTTTGTAAGGAAATGCCTATAAATGAATAGGAAATCTATAGATTGCCTAATGTCTAACGTAACCTAAGAACAATGTTGAGGAGATGCCCGAATTTAATGTTTACGGCAGTGTTATTTTTTATCTAATCTACTCAAATGAAGTCCATACAGACAGGGATCAAATGTGGAATTCTGTCTCGGTGAATATTAATGTGTTTAATATGTTTGTGTTCTTTCCCTGCAAACTCAAGTTTAGATCATTGAGTTTTTCGAAGATATCATCAACCATGTAACTTAGTTTTCCAAAAAGATGTATACTTCGTTTCTCAAAACAAAAACACGTCGCAGTATTTTGCCTCTTGAGAGCTATCTAACATCGGTATGTAATTTGTATGTTTCATACGCAGAACCCATCTCATTACAGAGTACTGAAAAAAGACGACTATTTAGGGCGTTGTTTTTAATGTAATTAATTACAATAACAACATCCTCCACTATATTGTGTAGTTCTTCATCAATGTGTTTTGCAACAAAAGCTTCACTGTATCTGTTCGCTTACCGCGATTGCTATTAGATACTGATATACAAATTTCTTTCGTAAAAATACAAGATCTATTTTTAAAATTACTTCTATTTTCATATTACCCGATTTTCGTTGAAGAAAAGTCTTATATTTGTTAGATAACAAATAAATTTGTGAGTTTTTGGCGACCCTCGAAATTTTTCTTGCGACCCACAGTTTGCGCACCGCCGCCGTATGGCATAAAAAGCATTCATCATGCGACTACATTTAATGTGGAATATGATAACTAATTGAATTTAAATTTTCTAGTGTACTGAATTTGACAAAACTTTTGTTACTTGTAAAAATATCACAAATCACTTTCACATATTGTTTTCCGATAGAATTTATTGTTACATGGTCATGACCTAAATGTTGTTAGTCTGTAAGATTTCAATTTTGTTAACATTAAATGTGAACATCGGTCAATTTATATTTTTGTTAAAAAAGAAATGTGTTGTACAATCAATATCATAATGGATAGGAATAATGCAGACTATAAAGGTCAAGATGATTGGAGCGATTATTAAGAATCAGAAGAAATAAATATAGCCATGTGACTAATTGGGGATGATAGTGAACTTTTGGAATCGCAGACTTATTATCGGAAAAATAGATAATGTTTAAACCCTCTGGTTTTGCAAAAACTAGGTGCTAAATGGTTGTTTAATGCACAATTTTTAATTACTGGAAAGCATTAATTTTTTTGTTTTCTCCATTTTCAATACAAAAATCATTGCTTAGGACAGGGGTGGCCAAACTATGGTGCATTAGATGATTAAAAGTAGCGCTTTGGTGCTTTAAGTTTTTCCATTTAACTCTAAATGTAGTTAATTTACAATCACACAACGCGGAGGAACACAAGAAACGCTTAAGTTTGATTTATTTTCAATTTTGGCTTAAGTTAGCTCTTAGTATGTTCATAGCTACTTATGAGGACGAACAAAATTCATGAGGCTAGATCTGCAATAAGCAAGAAACATACAGATATACACCTATATCTCATATACATACTTTAGCTATAGCCTTACCTTGGCCTTACCTAAGCCTTAGGTAGGAAGGTATAAAAGGCGTCCGAGTTGTAGCGAATCTGAAATCTAGCTAGCGAACGGTTGGCTACCCCTGATTTAGGACTAAATACATTTATTAAAAAAATTTTGCTTTCATGCATTGCAAATAGATCTCTAGAATCGTTTTTTCCCAACCTAATTGAAAAAAATCATCTAGATTTGTTTATAACCTCATAATATTTCTTGTTGTTGTTATTTTTGTAAGTCTAAAGTTTGCCAAAACAAAATTCAAGAAGAAATGAAAAGAATGTCAGATAAAAACACAAACGTGAAATCATTCCTACATATTTGCTACAATAAATAAGGGCTTTTTGTGTGCGCATTCCCTTCCCTTCCCTTCCCTTCCCTTCCCTTCCCTTCCCTTCCCTTCCCTTCCCTTTTCTTCCCTTCCTCATGAGAGATAAAGTCAATCTCTGATTGCAATCTGAAAATATCTTTTATAGTCTGATTATGCCTAATAATCTTTTTGAATCATTTTCAGTTTTGTATATTTTTTGTTATATGTATTTACAGCTTTAAGTGTAAAATGATAGTATAGAGAATGCTGAATACAGGCGGCTTAATTTCGGTTAAAAATATGGAACAAAAATAATAGGTCAGTTCCTGTTTAAGTCTATTTTAATTGATTTTTGTAAGGAAATGCCTATAAATGAATAGGAAATCTATAGATTGCCTAATGTCTAACGTAACCTAAGAACAATGTTGAGGAGATGCCCGAATTTAATGTTTACGGCAGTGTTATTTTTTATCTAATCTACTCAAATGAAGTCCATACAGACAGGGATCAAATGTGGAATTCTGTCTCGGTGAATATTAATGTGTTTAATATGTTTGTGTTCTTTCCCTGCAAACTCAAGTTTAGATCATTGAGTTTTTCGAAGATATCATCAACCATGTAACTTAGTTTTCCAAAAAGATGTATACTTCGTTTCTCAAAACAAAAACACGTCGCAGTATTTTGTCTCTTGAGAGCTATCTAACATCGGTATGTAATTTGTATGTTTCATACGCAGAACCCATCTCATTACAGAGTACTGAAAAAAGACGACTATTTAGGGCGTTGTTTTTAATGTAATTAATTACAATAACAACATCCTCCACTATATTGTGTAGTTCTTCATCAATGTTTTTTGCAACAAAAGCTTCACTGTATCTGTTCGCTTACCGCGATTGCTATTAGATACTGATATACAAATTTCTTTCGTAAAAATACAAGATCTATTTTTAAAATTACTTCTATTTTCATATTACCCGATTTTCGTTGAAGAAAAGTCTTATATTTGTTAAATAACAAATAAATTTGTGAGTTTTTGGCGACCCTCGAAATTTTTCTTGCGACCCACAGTTTGCGCACCGCCGCCGTATGGCATAAAAAGCATTCATCATGCGACTACATTTAATGTGGAATATGATAACTAATTGAATTTAAATTTTCTAGTGTACTGAATTTGACAAAACTTTTGTTACTTGTAAAAATATCACAAATCACTTTCACATATTGTTTTCCGATAGAATTTATTGTTACATGGTCATGACCTAAATGTTGTTAGTCTGTAAGATTTCAATTTTGGTAACATTAAATGTGAACATCGGTCAATTTATATTTTTGTTAAAAAAGAAATGTGTTGTACAATCAATATCATAATGGATAGGAATAATGCAGACTATAAAGGTCAAGATGATTGGAGCGATTATTAAGAATCAGAAGAAATAAATATAGCCATGTGACTAATTGGGGATGATAGTGAACTTTTGGAATCGCAGACTTATTATCGGAAAAATAGATAATGTTTAAACCCTCTGATTTTGCAAAAACTAGGTGCTAATCCGAACTACTAGACTAAATGGTTGTTTAATGCACAATTTTTGATTACTGGAAAGCATTAATTTTTTTGTTTTCTCCATTTTCAATACAAAAATCATTGCTTAGGACAGGGGTGGCCAAACTATGGTGCATTAGATGATGAAAAGTAGCGCTTTGGTGCTTTAAGTTTTTCCATTTAACTCTAAATGTAGTTAATTTGCAATCACACAACGCGGAGGAACACAAGAAACGCTTAAGTTTGATTTATTTTCAATTTTGGCTTAAGTTAGCTCTTAGTATGTTCATAGCTACTTATGAGGACGAACAAAATTCATGAGGCTAGATCTGCAATAAGCAAGAAACATACAGATATACACCTATATCTCATATACATACTTTAGCTATAGCCTTACCTTGGCCTTACCTAAGCCTTAGGTAGGAAGGTATAAAAGGCGTCCGAGTTGTAGCGAATCTGAAATCTAGCTAGCGAACGGTTGGCTACCCCTGATTTAGGACTAAATACATTTATTAAAAAAATTTTGCTTTCATGCATTGCAAATAGATCTCTAGAATCGTTTTTTCCCAACCTAATTGAAAAAAATTATCTAGATTTGTTTATACCCTCATAATATTTCTTGTTGTTGTTATTTTTGTAAGTCTAAAGTTTGCCAAAACAAAATTCAAGAAGAAATGAAAAGAATGTCAGATAAAAACACAAACGTGAAATCATTCCTATATATTTGCTACAATAAATAAGGGCTTTTTGTGTGCGCATTCCCTTCCCTTCCCTTCCCTTCCCTCCCCTTCCCTTCCCTTCCCTTCCCTTTTCTTCCCTTCCTCATGAGAGATAAAGTCAATCTCTGATTGCAATCTGAAAATATCTTTTATAGTCTGATTATGCCTAATAATCTTTTTGAATCATTTTCAGTTTTGTATATTTTTTGTTATATGTATTTACAGCTTTAAGTGTAAAATGATAGTATAGAGAATGCTGAATACAGGCGGCTTAATTTCGGTTAAAAATATGGAACAAAAATAATAGGTCAGTTCCTGTTTAAGTCTATTTTAATTGATTTTTGTAAGGAAATGCCTATAAATGAATAGGAAATCTATAGATTGCCTAATGTCTAACGTAACCTAAGAACAATGTTGAGGAGATGCCCGAATTTAATGTTTACGGCAGTGTTATTTTTTATCTAATCTACTCAAATGAAGTCCATACAGACAGGGATCAAATGTGGAATTCTGTCTCGGTGAATATTAATGTGTTTAATATGTTTGTGTTCTTTCCCTGCAAACTCAAGTTTAGATCATTGAGTTTTTCGAAGATATCATCAACCATGTAACTTAGTTTTCCAAAAAGATGTATACTTCGTTTCTCAAAACAAAGACACGTCGCAGTATTTTGCCTCTTGAGAGCTATCTAACATCGGTATGTAATTTGTATGTTTCATACGCAGAACCCATCTCATTACAGAGTACTGAAAAAAGACGACTATTTAGGGCGTTGTTTTTAATGTAATTAATTACAATAACAACATACTCCACTATATTGTGTAGTTCTTCATCAATGTTTTTTGCAACAAAAGCTTCACTGTATCTGTTCGCTTACCGCGATTGCTATTAGATACTGATATACAAATTTCTTTCGTAAAAATACAAGATCTATTTTTAAAATTACTTCTATTTTCATATTACCCGATTTTCGTTGAAGAAAAGTCTTATATTTGTTAAATAACAAATAAATTTGTGAGTTTTTGGCGACCCTCGAAATTTTTCTTTCGACCCACAGTTTGCGCACCGCCGCCGTATGGCATAAAAAGCATTCATCATGCGACTACATTTAATGTGGAATATGATAACTAATTGAATTTAAATTTTCTAATGTACTGAATTTGACAAAACTTTTGTTACTTGTAAAAATATCACAAATCACTTTCACATATTGTTTTCCGATAGAATTTATTGTTACATGGTCATGACCTAAATGTTGTTAGTCTGTAAGATTTCAATTTTGTTAACATTAAATGTGAACATCGGTCAATTTATATTTTTGTTAAAAAAGAAATGTGTTGTACAATCAATATCATAATGGATAGGAATAATGCAGACTATAAAGGTCAAGATGATTGGAGCGATTATTAAGAATCAGAAGAAATAAATATACCCATGTGACTAATTGGGGATGATAGTGAACTTTTGGAATCGCAGACTTATTATCGGAAAAATAGATAATGTTTAAACCCTCTGATTTTGCAAAAACTAGGTGCTAAATGGTTGTTTAATGCACAATTTTTAATTACTGGAAAGCATTAATTTTTTTGTTTTCTCCATTTTCAATACAAAAATCATTGCTTAGGACAGGGGTGGCCAAACTATGGTGCATTAGATGATGAAAAGTAGTGCTTTGGTGCTTTAAGTTTTTCCATTTAACTCTAAATGTAGTTAATTTGCAATCACACAACGCGGAGGAACACAAGAAACGCTTAAGTTTGATTTATTTTCAATTTTGGCTTAAGTTAGCTCTTAGTATGTTCATAGCTACTTATGAGGACGAACAAAATTCATGAGGCTAGATCTGCAATAAGCAAGAAACATACAGATATACACCTATATCTCATATACATACTTTAGCTATAGCCTTACCTTGGCCTTACCTAAGCCTTAGGTAGGAAGGTATAAAAGGCGTCTGAGTTATATAGCGAATCTGAAATCTAGCTAGCGAACGGTTGGCTACCCCTGATTTAGGACTAAATATATTTATTAAAAAAATTTTGCTTTCATGCATTGCAAATAGATCTCTAGAATCGTTTTTTCCCAACCTAATTGAAAAAAATCATCTAGATTTGTTTATACCCTCATAATATTTCTTGTTGTTGTTATTTTTGTAAGTCTAAAGTTTGCCAAAACAAAATTCAAGAAGAAATGAAAAGAATGTCAGATTTTTTATCGTGAAATCATTCCTACATATTTGCTACAATAAATAAGGGTTTTTTGTGTGCGCATTCCCTTCCCTTCCCTTCCCTTCCCTTCCATTCCCTTCCCTTCCCTTCCCTTCCATTCCCTTCCCTTCCCTTCCCTTCCCTTCCCTTACCTTCCCTTCCCTTCCTCATGAGAGATAAAGTCAATCTCTGATTGCAATCTGAAAATATCTTTTATAGTCTGATTATGCCTAATAATCTTTTTGAATCATTTTCAGTTTTGTATATTTTTTGTTATATGTATTTACAGCTTTAAGTGTAAAATGATAGTATAGAGAATGCTGAATACAGGCGGCTTAATTTCGGTTAAAAATATGGAACAAAAATAATAGGTCAGTTCCTGTTTAAGTCTATTTTAATTGATTTTTGTAAGGAAATGCCTATAAATGAATAGGAAATCTATAAATTGCCTAATGTCTAACGTAACCTAAGAACAATGTTGAGGAGATGCCCGAATTTAATGTTTACGGCAGTGTTATTTTTTATCTAATCTACTCAAATGAAGTCCATACAGACAGGGATCAAATGTGGAATTCTGTCTCGGTGAATATTAATGTGTTTAATATGTTTGTGTTCTTTCCCTGCAAACTCAAGTTTAGATCATTGAGTTTTTCGAAGATATCATCAACCATGTAACTTAGTTTTCCAAAAAGATGTATACTTCGTTTCTCAAAACAAAAACACGTCGCAGTATTTTGTCTCTTGAGAGCTATCTAACATCGGTATGTAATTTGTAAGTTTCATACGCAGAACCCATCTCATTACAGAGTACTGAAAAAAGACGACTATTTAGGGCGTTGTTTTTAATGTAATTAATTACAATAACAACATCCTCCACTATATTGTGTAGTTCTTCATCAATGTTTTTTGCAACAAAAGCTTCACTGTATCTGTTCGCTTACCGCGATTGCTATTAGATACTGATATACAAATTTCTTTCGTAAAAATACAAGATCTATTTTTAAAATTACTTCTATTTTCATATTACCCGATTTTCGTTGAAGAAAAGTCTTATATTTGTTAAATAACAAATAAATTTGTGAGTTTTTGGCGACCCTCGAAATTTTTCTTGCGACCCACAGTTTGCGCACCGCCGCCGTATGGCATAAAAAGCATTCATCATGCGACTACATTTAATGTGGAATATGATAACTAATTGAATTTAAATTTTCTAGTGTACTGAATTTGACAAAACTTTTGTTACTTGTAAAAATATCACAAATCACTTTCACATATTGTTTTCCGATAGAATTTATTGTTACATGGTCATGACCTAAATGTTGTTAGTCTGTAAGATTTCAATTTTGTTAACATTAAATGTGAACATCGGTCAATTTATATTTTTGTTAAAAAAGATATGTGTTGTACAATCAATATCATAATGGATAGGAATAATGCAGACTATAAAGGTCAAGATGATTGGAGCGATTATTAAGAATCAGAAGAAATAAATATACCCATGTGACTAATTGGGGATGATAGTGAACTTTTGGAATCGCAGACTTATTATCGGAAAAATAGATAATGTTTAAACCCTCTGATTTTGCAAAAACTAGGTGCTAAATGGTTGTTTAATGCACAATTTTTAATTACTGGAAAGCATTAATTTTTTTGTTTTCTCCATTTTCAATACAAAAATCATTGCTTAGGACAGGGGTGGCCAAACTATGGTGCATTAGATGATGAAAAGTAGCGCTTTGGTGCTTTAAGTTTTTCCATTTAACTCTAAATGTAGTTAATTTGCAATCACACAACGCGGAGGAACACAAGAAACGCTTAAGTTTGATTTATTTTCAATTTTGGCTTAAGTTAGCTCTTAGTATGTTCATAGCTACTTATGAGGACGAACAAAATTCATGAGGCTAGATCTGCAATAAGCAAGAAACATACAGATATACACCTATATCTCATATACATACTTTAGCTATAGCCTTACCTTGGCCTTACCTAAGCCTTAGGTAGGAAGGTATAAAAGGCGTCCGAGTTATATAGCGAATCTGAAATCTAGCTAGCGAACGGTTGGCTACCCCTGATTTAGGACTAAATACATTTATTAAAAAAATTTTGCTTTCATGCATTGCAAATAGATCTCTAGAATCGTTTTTTCCCAACCTAATTGAAAAAAATCATCTAGATTTGTTTATACCCTCATAATATTTCTTGTTGTTGTTATTTTTGTAAGTCTAAAGTTTGCCAAAACAAAATTCAAGAAGAAATGAAAAGAATGTCAGATAAAAACACAAACGTGAAATCATTCCTACATATTTGCTACAATAAATAAGGGCTTTTTGTGTGCGCATTCCCTTCCCTTCCCTTCCCTTCCCTTCCATTCCCTTCCCTTCCCTTCCCTTCCATTCCCTTCCCTTCCCTTCCCTTCCCTTCCCTTACCTTCCCTTCCCTTCCTCATGAGAGATAAAGTCAATCTCTGATTGCAATCTGAAAATATCTTTTATAGTCTGATTATGCCTAATAATCTTTTTGAATCATTTTCAGTTTTGTATATTTTTTGTTATATGTATTTACAGCTTTAAGTGTAAAATGATAGTATAGAGAATGCTGAATACAGGCGGCTTAATTTCGGTTAAAAATATGGAACAAAAATAATAGGTCAGTTCCTGTTTAAGTCTATTTTAATTGATTTTTGTAAGGAAATGCCTATAAATGAATAGGAAATCTATAGATTGCCTAATGTCTAACGTAACCTAAGAACAATGTTGAGGAGATGCCCGAATTTAATGTTTACGGCAGTGTTATTTTTTATCTAATCTACTCAAATGAAGTCCATACAGACAGGGATCAAATGTGGAATTCTGTCTCGGTGAATATTAATGTGTTTAATATGTTTGTGTTCTTTCCCTGCAAACTCAAGTTTAGATCATTGAGTTTTTCGAAGATATCATCAACCATGTAACTTAGTTTTCCAAAAAGATGTATACTTCGTTTCTCAAAACAAAAACACGTCGCAGTATTTTGTCTCTTGAGAGCTATCTAACATCGGTATGTAATTTGTATGTTTCATACCCAGAACCCTCTCATTACAGAGTACTGAAAAAAGACGACTATTTAGGGCGTTGTTTTTAATGTAATTAATTACAATAACAACATACTCCACTATATTGTGTAGTTCTTCATCAATGTTTTTTGCAACAAAAGCTTCACTGTATCTGTTCGCTTACCGCGATTGCTATTAGATACTGATATACAAATTTCTTTCGTAAAAATACAAGATCTATTTTTAAAATTACTTCTATTTTCATATTACCCGATTTTCGTTGAAGAAAAGTCTTATATTTGTTAAATAACAAATAAATTTGTGAGTTTTTGGCGACCCTCGAAATTTTTCTTGCGACCCACAGTTTGCGCACCGCCGCCGTATGGCATAAAAAGCATTCATCATGCGACTACATTTAATGTGGAATATGATAACTAATTGAATTTAAATTTTCTAGTGTACTGAATTTGACAAAACTTTTGTTACTTGTAAAAATATCACAAATCACTTTCACATATTGTTTTCCGATAGAATTTATTGTTACATGGTCATGACCTAAATGTTGTTAGTCTGTAAGATTTCAATTTTGTTAACATTAAATGTGAACATCGGTCAATTTATATTTTTGTTAAAAAAGAAATGTGTTGTACAATCAATATCATAATGGATAGGAATAATGCAGACTATAAAGGTCAAGATGATTGGAGCGATTATTAAGAATCAGAAGAAATAAATATACCCATGTGACTAATTGGGGATGATAGTGAACTTTTGGAATCGCAGACTTATTATCGGAAAAATAGATAATGTTTAAACCCTCTGATTTTTCAAAAACTAGGTGCTAAATGGTTGTTTAATGCACAATTTTTAATTACTGGAAAGCATTAATTTTTTTGTTTTCTCCATTTTCAATACAAAAATCATTGCTTAGGACAGGGGTGGCCAAACTATGGTGCATTAGATGATGAAAAGTAGCGCTTTGGTGCTTTAAGTTTTTCCATTTAACTCTAAATGTAGTTAATTTGCAATCACACAACGCGGAGGAACACAAGAAACGCTTAAGTTTGATTTATTTTCAATTTTGGCTTAAGTTAGCTCTTAGTATGTTCATAGCTACTTATGAGGACGAACAAAATTCATGAGGCTAGATCTGCAATAAGCAAGAAACATACAGATATACACCTATATCTCATATACATACTTTAGCTATAGCCTTACCTTGGCCTTACCTAAGCCTTAGGTGGGAAGGTATAAAAGGCGTCCGAGTTATATAGCGAATCTGAAATCTAGCTAGCGAACGGTTGGCTACCCCTGATTTAGGACTAAATACATTTATTAAAAAAATTTTGCTTTCATGCATTGCAAATAGATCTCTAGAATCGTTTTTTCCCAACCTAATTGAAAAAAATCATCTAGATTTGTTTATACCCTCATAATATTTCTTGTTGTTGTTATTTTTGTAAGTATAAAGTTTGCCAAAACAAAATTCAAGAAGAAATGAAAAGAATGTCAGATAAAAACACAAACGTGAAATCATTCCTACATATTTGCTACAATAAATAAGGGCTTTTTGTGTGCGCATTCCCTTCCCTTCCCTTACCTTCCCTTCCCTTCCCTTCCTCATGAGAGATAAAGTCAATCTCTGATTGCAATCTGAAAATATCTTTTATAGTCTGATTATGCCTAATAATCTTTTTGAATCATTTTCAGTTTTGTATATTTTTTGTTATATGTATTAACAGCTTTAAGTGTAAAATGATAGTATAGAGAATGCTGAATACAGGCGGCTTAATTTCGGTTAAAAATATGGAACAAAAATAATAGGTCAGTTCCTGTTTAAGTCTATTTTAATTGATTTTTGTAAGGAAATGCCTATAAATGAATAGGAAATCTATAGATTGCCTAATGTCTAACGTAACCTAAGAACAATGTTGAGGAGATGCCCGAATTTAATGTTTACGGCAGTGTTATTTTTTATCTAATCTACTCAAATGAAGTCCATACAGACAGGGATCAAATGTGGAATTCTGTCTCGGTGAATATTAATGTGTTTAATATGTTTGTGTTCTTTCCCTGCAAACTCAAGTTTAGATCATTGAGTTTTTCGAAGATATCATCAACCATGTAACTTAGTTTTCCAAAAAGATGTATACTTCGTTTCTCAAAACAAAAACACGTCGCAGTATTTTGTCTCTTGAGAGCTATCTAACATCGGTATGTAATTTGTATGTTTCATACCCAGAACCCTCTCATTACAGAGTACTGAAAAAAGACGACTATTTAGGGCGTTGTTTTTAATGTAATTAATTACAATAACAACATACTCCACTATATTGTGTAGTTCTTCATCAATGTTTTTTGCAACAAAAGCTTCACTGTATCTGTTCGCTTACCGCGATTGCTATTAGATACTGATATACAAATTTCTTTCGTAAAAATACAAGATCTATTTTTAAAATTACTTCTATTTTCATATTACCCGATTTTCGTTGAAGAAAAGTCTTATATTTGTTAAATAACAAATAAATTTGTGAGTCTTTGGCGACCCTCGAAATTTTTCTTGCGACCCACAGTTTGCGCACCGCCGCCGTATGGCATAAAAAGCATTCATCATGCGACTACATTTAATGTGGAATATGATAACTAATTGAATTTAAATTTTCTAGTGTACTGAATTTGACAAAACTTTTGTTACTTGTAAAAATATCACAAATCACTTTCACATATTGTTTTCCGATAGAATTTATTGTTACATGGTCATGACCTAAATGTTGTTAGTCTGTAAGATTTCAATTTTGTTAACATTAAATGTGAATATCGGTCAATTTATATTTTTGTTAAAAAAGAAATGTGTTGTACAATCAATATCATAATGGATAGGAATAATGCAGACTATAAAGGTCAAGATGATTGGAGCGATTATTAAGAATCAGAAGAAATAAATATACCCATGTGACTAATTGGGGATGATAGTGAACTTTTGGAATCGCAGACTTATTATCGGAAAAATAGATAATGTTTAAACCCTCTGATTTTGCAAAAACTAGGTGCTAATCCGAACTACTAGACTAAATGGTTGTTTAATGCACAATTTTTAATTACTGGAAAGCATTAATTTTTTTGTTTTCTCCATTTTCAATACAAAAATCATTGCTTAGGACAGGGGTGGCCAAACTATGGTGCATTAGATGATGAAAAGTAGCGCTTTGGTGCTTTAAGTTTTTCCATTTAACTCTAAATGTAGTTAATTTGCAATCACACAACGCGGAGGAACACAAGAAACGCTTAAGTTTGATTTATTTTCAATTTTGGCTTAAGTTAGCTCTTAGTATGTTCATAGCTACTTATGAGGACGAACAAAATTCATGAGGCTAGATCTGCAATAAGCAAGAAACATACAGATATACACCTATATCTCATATACATACTTTAGCTATAGCCTTACCTTGGCCTTACCTAAGCCTTAGGTAGGAAGGTATAAAAGGCGTCCGAGTTATATAGCGAATCTGAAATCTAGCTAGCGAACGGTTGGCTACCCCTGATTTAGGACTAAATACATTTATTAAAAAAATTTTGCTTTCATGCATTGCAAATAGATCTCTAGAATCGTTTTTTCCCAACCTAATTGAAAAAAATCATCTAGATTTGTTTATACCCTCATAATATTTCTTGTTGTTGTTATTTTTGTAAGTATAAAGTTTGCCAAAACAAAATTCAAGAAGAAATGAAAAGAATGTCAGATAAAAACACAAACGTGAAATCATTCCTACATATTTGCTACAATAAATAAGGGCTTTTTGTGTGCGCATTCCCTTCCCTTCCCTTCCCTTCCCTTCCCTTCCCTTCCCTTCCCTTCCCTTCCCTTCCCTTACCTTCCCTTCCCTTCCCTTCCCTTCCTCATGAGAGATAAAGTCAATCTCTGATTGCAATCTGAAAATATCTTTTATAGTCTGATTATGCCTAATAATCTTTTTGAATCATTTTCAGTTTTGTATATTTTTTGTTATATGTATTAACAGCTTTAAGTGTAAAATGATAGTATAGAGAATGCTGAATACAGGCGGCTTAATTTCGGTTAAAAATATGGAACAAAAATAATAGGTCAGTTCCTGTTTAAGTCTATTTTAATTGATTTTTGTAAGGAAATGCCTATAAATGAATAGGAAATCTATAGATTGCCTAATGTCTAACGTAACCTAAGAACAATGTTGAGGAGATGCCCGAATTTAATGTTTACGGCAGTGTTATTTTTTATCTAATCTACTCAAATGAAGTCCATACAGACAGGGATCAAATGTGGAATTCTGTCTCGGTGAATATTAATGTGTTTAATATGTTTGTGTTCTTTCCCTGCAAACTCAAGTTTAGATCATTGAGTTTTTCGAAGATATCATCAACCATGTAACTTAGTTTTCCAAAAAGATGTATACTTCGTTTCTCAAAACAAAAACACGTCGCAGTATTTTGTCTCTTGAGAGCTATCTAACATCGGTATGTAATTTGTATGTTTCATACGCAGAACTCATCTCATTACAGAGTACTGAAAAAAGACGACTATTTAGGGCGTTGTTTTTAATGTAATTAATTACAATAACAACATCCTCCACTATATTGTGTAGTTCTTCATCAATGTTTTTTGCAACAAAAGCTTCACTGTATCTGTTCGCTTACCGCGATTGCTATTAGATACTGATATACAAATTTCTTTCGTAAAAATACAAGATCTATTTTTAAAATTACTTCTATTTTCATATTACCCGATTTTCGTTGAAGAAAAGTCTTATATTTGTTAAATAACAAATAAATTTGTGAGTTTTTGGCGACCCTCGAAATTTTTCTTGCGACCCACAGTTTGCGCACCGCCGCCGTATGGCATAAAAAGCATTCATCATGCGACTACATTTAATGTAGAATATGATAACTAATTGAATTTAAGTTTTCTAGTGTACTGAATTTGACAAAACTTTTGTTACTTGTAAAAATATCACAAATCACTTTCACATATTGTTTTCCGATAGAATTTATTGTTACATGGTCATGACCTAAATGTTGTTAGTCTGTAAGATTTCAATTTTGTTAACATTAAATGTGAACATCGGTCAATTTATATTTTTGTTAAAAAAGAAATGTGTTGTACAATCAATATCATAATGGATAGGAATAATGCAGACTATAAAGGTCAAGATGATTGGAGCGATTATTAAGAATCAGAAGAAATAAATATACCCATGTGACTAATTGGGGATGATAGTGAACTTTTGGAATCGCAGACTTATTATCGGAAAAATAGATAATGTTTAAACCCTCTGATTTTGCAAAAACTAGGTGCTAATCCGAACTACTAGACTAAATGGTTGTTTAATGCACAATTTTTAATTACTGGAAAGCATTAATTTTTTTGTTTTCTCCATTTTCAATACAAAAATCATTGCTTAGGACAGGGGTGGCCAAACTATGGTGCATTAGATGATGAAAAGTAGCGCTTTGGTGCTTTAAGTTTTTCCATTTAACTCTAAATGTAGTTAATTTGCAATCACACAACGCGGAGGAACACAAGAAACGCTTAAGTTTGATTTATTTTCAATTTTGGCTTAAGTTAGCTCTTAGTATGTTCATAGCTACTTATGAGGACGAACAAAATTCATGAGGCTAGATCTGCAATAAGCAAGAAACATACAGATATACACCTATATCTCATATACATACTTTAGCTATAGCCTTACCTTGGCCTTACCTAGGCCTTAGGTAGGAAGGTATAAAAGGCGTCCGAGTTATATAGCGAATCTGAAATCTAGCTAGCGAACGGTTGGCTACCCCTGATTTAGGACTAAATACATTTATTAAAAAAATTTTGCTTTCATGCATTGCAAATAGATCTCTAGAATCGTTTTTTCCCAACCTAATTGAAAAAAATCATCTAGATTTGTTTATACCCTCATAATATTTCTTGTTGTTGTTATTTTTGTAAGTCTAAAGTTTGCCAAAACAAAATTCAAGAAGAAATGAAAAGAATGTCAGATAAAAACACAAACGTGAAATCATTCCTACATATTTGCTACAATAAATAAGGGCTTTTTGTGTGCGCATTCCCTTCCCTTCCCTTCCCTTCCCTTCCCTTCCCTTCCCTTCCCTTCCCTTCCCTTCCCTTCCCTTCCCTTCCCTTCCCTTCCCTTCCCTTCCCTTCCTCATGAGAGATAAAGTCAATCTCTGATTGTAATCTGAAAATATCTTTTATAGTCTGATTATGCCTAATAATCTTTTTGAATCATTTTCAGTTTTGTATATTTTTTGTTATATGTATTTACAGCTTTAAGTGTAAAATGATAGTATAGAGAATGCTGAATACAGGCGGCTTAATTTCGGTTAAAAATATGAAACAAAAATAATAGGTCAGTTCCTGTTTAAGTCTATTTTAATTGATTTTTGTAAGGAAATGCCTATAAATGAATAGGAAATCTATAGATTGCCTAATGTCTAACGTAACCTAAGAACAATGTTGAGGAGATGCCCGAATTTAATGTTTACGGCAGTGTTATTTTTTATCTAATCTACTCAAATGAAGTCCATATAGACAGGGATCAAATGTGGAATTCTGTCTCGGTGAATATTAATATGTTTAATATGTTTGTGTTCTTTCCCTGCAAACTCAAGTTTAGATCATTGAGTTTTTCGAAGATATCATCAACCATGTAACTTAGTTTTCCAAAAAGATGTATACTTCGTTTCTCAAAACAAAAACACGTCGCAGTATTTTGTCTCTTGAGAGCTATCTAACATCGGTATGTAATTTGTATGTTTCATACGCAGAACCCATCTCATTACAGAGTACTGAAAAAAGACGACTATTTAGGGCGTTGTTTTTAATGTAATTAATTACAATAACAACATCCTCCACTATATTGTGTAGTTCTTCATCAATGTTTTTTGCAACAAAAGCTTCACTGTATCTGTTCGCTTACCGCGATTGCTATTAGATACTGATATACAAATTTCTTTCGTAAAAATACAAGATCTATTTTTAAAATTACTTCTATTTTCATATTACCCGATTTTCGTTGAAGAAAAGTCTTTTATTTGTTAAATAACAAATAAATTTGTGAGTCTTTGGCGACCCTCGAAATTTTTCTTGCGACCCACAGTTTGCGCACCGCCGCCGTATGGCATAAAAAGCATTCATCATGCGACTACATTTAATGTGGAATATGATAACTAATTGAATTTAAGTTTTCTAGTGTACTGAATTTGACAAAACTTTTGTTACTTGTAAAAATATCACAAATCACTTTCACATATTGTTTTCCGATAGAATTTATTGTTACATGGTCATGACCTAAATGTTGTTAGTCTGTAAGATTTCAATTTTGTTAACATTAAATGTGAACATCGGTCAATTTATATTTTTGTTAAAAAAGATATGTGTTGTACAATCAATATCATAATGGATAGGAATAATGCAGACTATAAAGGTCAAGATGATTGGAGCGATTATTAAGAATCAGAAGAAATAAATATACCCATGTGACTAATTGGGGATGATAGTGAACTTTTGGAATCGGAAAAATAGATAATGTTTAAACCCTCTGATTTTGCAAAAACTAGGTGCTAATCCGAACTACTAGACTAAATGGTTGTTTAATGCACAATTTTTAATTACTGGAAAGCATTAATTTTTTTGTTTTCTCCATTTTCAATACAAAAATCATTGCTTAGGACAGGGGTGGCCAAACTATGGTGCATTAGATGATGAAAAGTAGCGCTTTGGTGCTTTAAGTTTTTCCATTTAACTCTAAATGTAGTTAATTTGCAATCACACAACGCGGAGGAACACAAGAAACGCTTAAGTTTGATTTATTTTCAATTTTGGCTTAAGTTAGCTCTTAGTATGTTCATAGCTACTTATGAGGACGAACAAAATTCATGAGGCTAGATCTGCAATAAGCAAGAAACATACAGATATACACCTATATCTCATATACATACTTTAGCTATAGCCTTACCTTGGCCTTACCTAAGCCTTAGGTAGGAAGGTATAAAAGGCGTCCGAGTTATATAGCGAATCTGAAATCTAGCTAGCGAACGGTTGGCTACCCCTGATTTAGGACTAAATACATTTATTAAAAAAATTTTGCTTTCATGCATTGCAAATAGATCTCTAGAATCGTTTTTTCCCAACCTAATTGAAAAAAATCATCTAGATTTGTTTATACCCTCATAATATTTCTTGTTGTTGTTATTTTTGTAAGTCTAAAGTTTGCCAAAACAAAATTCAAGAAGAAATGAAAAGAATGTCAGATAAAAACACAAACGTGAAATCATTCCTACAATAAATAAGGGCTTTTTGTGTGCGCATTCCCTTCCCTTCCCTTCCCTTCCCTTCCCTTCCCTTCCCTTACCTTCCCTTCCCTTCCCTTCCTCATGAGAGATAAAGTCAATCTCTGATTGTAATCTGAAAATATCTTTTATAGTCTGATTATGCCTAATAATCTTTTTGAATCATTTTCAGTTTTGTATATTTTTTGTTATATGTATTTACAGCTTTAAGTGTAAAATGATAGTATAGAGAATGCTGAATACAGGCGGCTTAATTTCGGTTAAAAATATGAAACAAAAATAATAGGTCAGTTCCTGTTTAAGTCTATTTTAATTGATTTTTGTAAGGAAATGCCTATAAATGAATAGGAAATCTATAGATTGCCTAATGTCTAACGTAACCTAAGAACAATGTTGAGGAGATGCCCGAATTTAATGTTTACGGCAGTGTTATTTTTTATCTAATCTACTCAAATGAAGTCCATATAGACAGGGATCAAATGTGGAATTCTGTCTCGGTGAATATTAATATGTTTAATATGTTTGTGTTCTTTCCCTGCAAACTCAAGTTTAGATCATTGAGTTTTTCGAAGATATCATCAACCATGTAACTTAGTTTTCCAAAAAGATGTATACTTCGTTTCTCAAAACAAAAACACGTCGCAGTATTTTGTCTCTTGAGAGCTATCTAACATCGGTATGTAATTTGTATGTTTCATACGCAGAACCCATCTCATTACAGAGTACTGAAAAAAGACGACTATTTAGGGCGTTGTTTTTAATGTAATTAATTACAATAATAACATCCTCCACTATATTGTGTAGTTCTTCATCAATGTTTTTTGCAACAAAAGCTTCACTGTATCTGTTCGCTTACCGCGATTGCTATTAGATACTGATATACAAATTTCTTTCGTAAAAATACAAGATCTATTTTTAAAATTACTTCTATTTTCATATTACCCCGATTTTCGTTGAAGAAAAGTCTTATATTTGTTAAATAACAAATAAATTTGTGAGTCTTTGGCGACCCTCGAAATTTTTCTTGCGACCCACAGTTTGCGCACCGCCGCCGTATGGCATAAAAAGCATTCATCATGCGACTACATTTAATGTGGAATATGATAACTAATTGAATTTAAATTTTCTAGTGTACTGAATTTGACAAAACTTTTGTTACTTGTAAAAATATCACAAATCACTTTCACATATTGTTTTCCGATAGAATTTATTGTTACATGGTCATGACCTAAATGTTGTTAGTCTGTAAGATTTCAATTTTGTTAACATTAAATGTGAACATCGGTCAATTTATATTTTTGTTAAAAAAGAAATGTGTTATACAATCAATATCATAATGGATAGGAATAATGCAGACTATAAAGGTCAAGATGATTGGAGCGATTATTAAGAATCAGAAGAAATAAATATACCCATGTGACTAATTGGGGATGATAGTGAACTTTTGGAATCGCAGACTTATTATCGGAAAAATAGATAATGTTTAAACCCTCTGATTTTGCAAAAACTAGGTGCTAAATGGTTGTTTAATGCACAATTTTTAATTACTGGAAAGCATTAATTTTTTTGTTTTCTCCATTTTCAATACAAAAATCATTGCTTAGGACAGGGGTGGCCAAACTATGGTGCATTAGATGATGAAAAGTAGCGCTTTGGTGCTTTAAGTTTTTCCATTTAACTCTAAATGTAGTTAATTTGCAATCACACAACGCGGAGGAACACAAGAAACGCTTAAGTTTGATTTATTTTCAATTTTGGCTTAAGTTAGCTCTTAGTATGTTCATAGCTACTTATGAGGACGAACAAAATTCATGAGGCTAGATCTGCAATAAGCAAGAAACATACAGATATACACCTATATCTCATATACATACTTTAGCTATAGCCTTACCTTGGCCTTACCTAAGCCTTAGGTAGGAAGGTATAAAAGGCGTCCGAGTTATATAGCGAATCTGAAATCTAGCTAGCGAACGGTTGGCTACCCCTGATTTAGGACTAAATACATTTATTAAAAAAATTTTGCTTTCATGCATTGCAAATAGATCTCTAGAATCGTTTTTTCCCAACCTAATTGAAAAAAATCATCTAGATTTGTTTATACCCTCATAATATTTCTTGTTGTTGTTATTTTTGTAAGTCTAAAGTTTGCCAAAACAAAATTCAAGAAGAAATGAAAAGAATGTCAGATAAAAACACAAACGTGAAATCATTCCTACATATTTGCTACAATAAATAAGGGCTTTTTGTGTGCGCATTCCCTTCCCTTCCCTTCCCTTCCCTTCCCTTCCCTTACCTTCCCTTCCCTTCCCTTCCTCATGAGAGATAAAGTCAATCTCTGATTGCAATCTGAAAATATCTTTTATAGTCTGATTATGCCTAATAATCTTTTTGAATCATTTTCAGTTTTGTATATTTTTTGTTATATGTATTAACAGCTTTAAGTGTAAAATGATAGTATAGAGAATGCTGAATACAGGCGGCTTAATTTCGGTTAAAAATATGGAACAAAAATAATAGGTCAGTTCCTGTTTAAGTCTATTTTAATTGATTTTTGTAAGGAAATGCCTATAAATGAATAGGAAATCTATAGATTGCCTAATGTCTAACGTAACCTAAGAACAATGTTGAGGAGATGCCCGAATTTAATGTTTACGGCAGTGTTATTTTTTATCTAATCTACTCAAATGAAGTCCATACAGACAGGGATCAAATGTGGAATTCTGTCTCGGTGAATATTAATGTGTTTAATATGTTTGTGTTCTTTCCCTGCAAACTCAAGTTTAGATCATTGAGTTTTTCGAAGATATCATCAACCATGTAACTTAGTTTTCCAAAAAGATGTATACTTCGTTTCTCAAAACAAAAACACGTCGCAGTATTTTGCCTCTTGAGAGCTATCTAACATCGGTATGTAATTTGTATGTTTCATACGCAGAACCCATCTCATTACAGAGTACTGAAAAAAGACGACTATTTAGGGCGTTGTTTTTATGTAATTAATTACAATAACAACATCCTCCACTATATTGTGTAGTTCTTCATCAATGTTTTTTGCAACAAAAGCTTCACTGTATCTGTTCGCTTACCGCGATTGCTATTAGATACTGATATACAAATTTCTTTCGTAAAAATACAAGATCTATTTTTAAAATTACTTCTATTTTCATATTACCCGATTTTCGTTGAAGAAAAGTCTTATATTTGTTAAATAACAAATAAATTTGTGAGTTTTTGGCGACCCTCGAAATTTTTCTTGCGACCCACAGTTTGCGCACCGCCGCCGTATGGCATAAAAAGCATTCATCATGCGACTACATTTAATGTGGAATATGATAACTAATTGAATTTAAATTTTCTAGTGTACTGAATTTGACAAAACTTTTGTTACTTGTAAAAATATCACAAATCACTTTCACATATTGTTTTCCGATAGAATTTATTGTTACATGGTCATGACCTAAATGTTGTTAGTCTGTAAGATTTCAATTTTGTTAACATTAAATGTGAACATCGGTCAATTTATATTTTTGTTAAAAAAGAAATGTGTTGTACAATCAATATCATAATGGATAGGAATAATGCAGACTATAAAGGTCAAGATGATTGGAGCGATTATTAAGAATCAGAAGAAATAAATATACCCATGTGACTAATTGGGGATGATAGTGAACTTTTGGAATCGCAGACTTATTATCGGAAAAATAGATAATGTTTAAACCCTCTGATTTTGCAAAAACTAGGTGCTAAATGGTTGTTTAATGCACAATTTTTAATTACTGGAAAGCATTTATTTTTTTGTTTTCTCCATTTTCAATACAAAAATCATTGCTTAGGACAGGGGTGGCCAAAGTATGGTGCATTAGATGATGAAAAGTAGCGCTTTGGTGCTTTAAGTTTTTCCATTTAACTCTAAATGTAGTTAATTTGCAATCACACAACGCGGAGGAACACAAGAAACGCTTAAGTTTGATTTATTTTCAATTTTGGCTTAAGTTAGCTCTTAGTATGTTCATAGCTACTTATGAGGACGAACAAAATTCATGAGGCTAGATCTGCAATAAGCAAGAAATATACAGATATACACCTATATCTCATATACATACTTTAGCTATAGCCTTACCTAGGCCTTACCTAAGCCTTAGGTAGGAAGGTATAAAAGGCGTCCGAGTTATATAGCGAATCTGAAATCTAGCTAGCGAACGGTTGGCTACCCCTGATTTAGGACTAAATACATTTATTAAAAAAATTTTGCTTTCAAGCATTGCAAATAGATCTCTAGAATCGTTTTTTCCCAACCTAATTGAAAAAAATCATCTAGATTTGTTTATACCCTCATAATATTTCTTGTTGTTGTTATTTTTGTAAGTATAAAGTTTGCCAAAACAAAATTCAAGAAGAAATGAAAAGAATGTCAGATAAAAACACAAACGTGAAATCATTCCTACATATTTGCTACAATAAATAAGGGCTTTTTGTGTGCGCATTCCCTTCCCTTCCCTTCCCTTCCCTTCCCTTCCCTTCCCTTCCCTTCCCTTCCCTTCCCTTCCCTTCCCTTACCTTCCCTTCCCTTCCCTTCCTCATGAGAGATAAAGTCAATCTCTGATTGCAATCTGAAAATATCTTTTATAGTCTGATTATGCCTAATAATCTTTTTGAATCATTTTCAGTTTTGTATATTTTTTGTTATATGTATTAACAGCTTTAAGTGTAAAATGATAGTATAGAGAATGCTGAATACAGGCGGCTTAATTTCGGTTAAAAATATGGAACAAAAATAATAGGTCAGTTCCTGTTTAAGTCTATTTTAATTGATTTTTGTAAGGAAATGCCTATAAATGAATAGGAAATCTATAGATTGCCTAATGTCTAACGTAACCTAAGAACAATGTTGAGGAGATGCCCTAATTTAATGTTTACGGCAGTGTTATTTTTTATCTAATCTACTCAAATGAAGTCCATACAGACAGGGATCAAATGTGGAATTCTGTCTCGGTGAATATTAATGTGTTTAATATGTTTGTGTTCTTTCCCTGCAAACTCAAGTTTAGATCATTGAGTTTTTCGAAGATATCATCAACCATGTAACTTAGTTTTCCAAAAAGATGTATACTTCGTTTCTCAAAACAAAAACACGTCGCAGTATTTTGCCTCTTGAGAGCTATCTAACATCGGTATGTAATTTGTATGTTTCATACGCAGAACTCATCTCATTACAGAGTACTGAAAAAAGACGACTATTTAGGGCGTTGTTTTTAATGTAATTAATTACAATAACAACATCCTCCACTATATTGTGTAGTTCTTCATCAATGTTTTTTGCAACAAAAGCTTCACTGTATCTGTTCGCTTACCGCGATTGCTATTAGATACTGATATACAAATTTCTTTCGTAAAAATACAAGATCTATTTTTAAAATTACTTCTATTTTCATATTACCCGATTTTCGTTGAAGAAAAGTCTTATATTTGTTAAATAACAAATAAATTTGTGAGTTTTTGGCGACCCTCGAAATTTTTCTTGCGACCCACAGTTTGCGCACCGCCGCCGTATGGCATAAAAAGCATTCATCATGCGACTACATTTAATGTGGAATATGATAACTAATTGAATTTAAATTTTCTAGTGTACTGAATTTGACAAAACTTTTGTTACTTGTAAAAATATCACAAATCACTTTCACATATTGTTTTCCGATAGAATTTATTGTTACATGGTCATGACCTAAATGTTGTTAGTCTGTAAGATTTCAATTTTGTTAACATTAAATGTGAACATCGGTCAATTTATATTTTTGTTAAAAAAGAAATGTGTTGTACAATCAATATCATAATGGATAGGAATAATGCAGACTATAAAGGTCAAGATGATTGGAGCGATTATTAAGAATCAGAAGAAATAAATATACCCATGTGACTAATTGGGGATGATAGTGAACTTTTGGAATCGCAGACTTATTATCGGAAAAATAGATAATGTTTAAACCCTCTGATTTTGCAAAAACTAGGTGCTAAATGGTTGTTTAATGCACAATTTTTAATTACTGGAAAGCATTAATTTTTTTGTTTTCTCCATTTTCAATACAAAAATCATTGCTTAGGACAGGGGTGGCCAAACTATGGTGCATTAGATGATGAAAAGTAGCGCTTTGGTGCTTTAAGTTTTTCCATTTAACTCTAAATGTAGTTAATTTGCAATCACACAACGCGGAGGAACACAAGAAACGCTTAAGTTTGATTTATTTTCAATTTTGGCTTAAGTTAGCTCTTAGTATGTTCATAGCTACTTATGAGGACGAACAAAATTCATGAGGCTAGATCTGCAATAAGCAAGAAACATACAGATATACACCTATATCTCATATACATACTTTAGCTATAGCCTTACCTTGGCCTTACCTAAGCCTTAGGTAGGAAGGTATAAAAGGCGTCCGAGTTATATAGCGAATCTGAAATCTAGCTAGCGAACGGTTGGCTACCCCTGATTTAGGACTAAATACATTTATTAAAAAAATTTTGCTTTCATGCATTGCAAATAGATCTCTAGAATCGTTTTTTCCCAACCTAATTGAAAAAAATCATCTAGATTTGTTTATACCCTCATAATATTTCTTGTTGTTGTTATTTTTGTAAGTCTAAAGTTTGCCAAAACAAAATTCAAGAAGAAATGAAAAGAATGTCAGATAAAAACACAAACGTGAAATCATTCCTACATATTTGCTACAATAAATAAGGGCTTTTTGTGTGCGCATTCCCTTCCCTTCCCTTCCCTTCCCTTCCCTTCCCTTCCCTTCCCTTCCCTTCCCTTCCTCATGAGAGATAAAGTCAATCTCTGATTGTAATCTGAAAATATCTTTTATAGTCTGATTATGCCTAATAATCTTTTTGAATCATTTTCAGTTTTGTATATTTTTTGTTATATGTATTTACAGCTTTAAGTGTAAAATGATAGTATAGAGAATGCTGAATACAGGCGGCTTAATTTCGGTTAAAAATATGAAACAAAAATAATAGGTCAGTTCCTGTTTAAGTCTATTTTAATTGATTTTTGTAAGGAAATGCCTATAAATGAATAGGAAATCTATAGATTGCCTAATGTCTAACGTAACCTAAGAACAATGTTGAGGAGATGCCCGAATTTAATGTTTACGGCAGTGTTATTTTTTATCTAATCTACTCAAATGAAGTCCATACAGACAGGGATCAAATGTGGAATTCTGTCTCGGTGAATATTAATATGTTTAATATGTTTGTGTTCTTTCCCTGCAAACTCAAGTTTAGATCATTGAGTTTTTCGAAGATATCATCAACCATGTAACTTAGTTTTCCAAAAAGATGTATACTTCGTTTCTCAAAACAAAAACACGTCGCAGTATTTTGTCTCTTGAGAGCTATCTAACATCGGTATGTAATTTGTATGTTTCATACGCAGAACCCATCTCATTACAGAGTACTGAAAAAAGACGACTATTTAGGGCGTTGTTTTTAATGTAATTAATTACAATAACAACATCCTCCACTATATTGTGTAGTTCTTCATCAATGTTTTTTGCAACAAAAGCTTCACTGTATCTGTTCGCTTACCGCGATTGCTATTAGATACTGATATACAAATTTCTTTCGTAAAAATACAAGATCTATTTTTAAAATTACTTCTATTTTCATATTACCCGATTTTCGTTGAAGAAAAGTCTTTTATTTGTTAAATAACAAATAAATTTGTGAGTCTTTGGCGACCCTCGAAATTTTTCTTGCGACCCACAGTTTGCGCACCGCCGCCGTATGGCATAAAAAGCATTCATCATGCGACTACATTTAATGTGGAATATGATAACTAATTGAATTTAAGTTTTCTAGTGTACTGAATTTGACAAAACTTTTGTTACTTGTAAAAATATCACAAATCACTTTCACATATTGTTTTCCGATAGAATTTATTGTTACATGGTCATGACCTAAATGTTGTTAGTCTGTAAGATTTCAATTTTGTTAACATTAAATGTGAACATCGGTCAATTTATATTTTTGTTAAAAAAGATATGTGTTGTACAATCAATATCATAATGGATAGGAATAATGCAGACTATAAAGGTCAAGATGATTGGAGCGATTATTAAGAATCAGAAGAAATAAATATACCCATGTGACTAATTGGGGATGATAGTGAACTTTTGGAATCGCAGACTTATTATCGGCAAAATAGATAATGTTTAAACCCTCTGATTTTGCAAAAACTAGGTGCTAAATGGTTGTTTAATGCACAATTTTTAATTACTGGAAAGCATTAATTTTTTTGTTTTCTCCATTTTCAATACAAAAATCATTGCTTAGGACAGGGGTGGCCAAACTATGGTGCATTAGATGATGAAAAGTAGCGCTTTGGTGCTTTAAGTTTTTCCATTTAACTCTAAATGTAGTTAATTTGCAATCACACAACGCGGAGGAACACAAGAAACGCTTAAGTTTGATTTATTTTCAATTTTGGCTTAAGTTAGCTCTTAGTATGTTCATAGCTACTTATGAGGACGAACAAAATTCATGAGGCTAGATCTGCAATAAGCAAGAAACATACAGATATACACCTATATCTCATATACATACTTTAGCTATAGCCTTACCTTGGCCTTACCTAAGCCTTAGGTAGGAAGGTATAAAAGGCGTCCGAGTTATATAGCGAATCTGAAATCTAGCTAGCGAACGGTTGGCTACCCCTGATTTAGGACTAAATACATTTATTAAAAAAATTTTGCTTTCATGCATTGCAAATAGATCTCTAGAATCGTTTTTTCCCAACCTAATTGAAAAAAATCATCTAGATTTGTTTATACCCTCATAATATTTCTTGTTGTTGTTATTTTTGAAGGTCTAAAGTTTGCCAAAAGAAAATTCAAGAAGAAATGAAAAGAATGTCAGATAAAAACACAAACGTGAAATCATTCCTACATATTTGCTACAATAAATAAGGGCTTTTTGTGTGCGCATTCCCTTCCCTTCCCTTCCCTTCCCTTCCCTTCCCTTTTCTTCCCTTCCTCATGAGAGATAAAGTCAATCTCTGATTGCAATCTGAAAATATCTTTTATAGTCTGATTATGCCTAATAATCTTTTTGAATCATTTTCAGTTTTGTATATTTTTTGTTATATGTATTTACAGCTTTAAGTGTAAAATGATAGTATAGAGAATGCTGAATACAGGCGGCTTAATTTCGGTTAAAAATATGGAACAAAAATAATAGGTCAGTTCCTGTTTAAGTCTATTTTAATTGATTTTTGTAAGGAAATGCCTATAAATGAATAGGAAATCTATAGATTGCCTAATGTCTAACGTAACCTAAGAACAATGTTGAGGAGATGCCCGAATTTAATGCTTACGGCAGTGTTATTTTTTATCTAATCTACTCAAATGAAGTCCATATAGACAGGGATCAAATGTAGAATTCTGTCTCGGTGAATATTAATATGTTTAATATGTTTGTGTTCTTTCTCTGCAAACTCAAGTTTAGATCATTGAGTTTTTCGAAGATATCATCAACCATGTAACTTAGTTTTCCAAAAAGATGTATACTTCGTTTCTCAAAACAAAAACACGTCGCAGTATTTTGTCTCTTGAGAGCTATCTAACATCGGTATGTAATTTGTATGTTTCATACGCAGAACCCATCTCATTACAGAGTACTGAAAAAAGACGACTATTTAGGGCGTTGTTTTTAATGTAATTAATTACAATAACAACATCCTCCACTATATTGTGTAGTTCTTCATCAATGTTTTTTGCAACAAAAGCTTCACTGTATCTGTTCGCTTACCGCGATTGCTATTAGATACTGATATACAAATTTCTTTCGTAAAAATACAAGATCTATTTTTAAAATTACTTCTATTTTCATATTACCCGATTTTCGTTGAAGAAAAGTCTTTTATTTGTTAAATAACAAATAAATTTGTGAGTCTTTGGCGACCCTCGAAATTTTTCTTGCGACCCACAGTTTGCGCACCGCCGCCGTATGGCATAAAAAGCATTCATCATGCGACTACATTTAATGTGGAATATGATAACTAATTGAATTTAAGTTTTCTAGTGTACTGAATTTGACAAAACTTTTGTTACTTGTAAAAATATCACAAATCACTTTCACATATTGTTTTCCGATAGAATTTATTGTTACATGGTCATGACCTAAATGTTGTTAGTCTGTAAGATTTCAATTTTGTTAACATTAAATGTGAACATCGGTCAATTTATATTTTTGTTAAAAAAGATATGTGTTGTACAATCAATATCATAATGGATAGGAATAATGCAGACTATAAAGGTCAAGATGATTGGAGCGATTATTAAGAATCAGAAGAAATAAATATACCCATGTGACTAATTGGGGATGATAGTGAACTTTTGGAATCGCAGACTTATTATCGGCAAAATAGATAATGTTTAAACCCTCTGATTTTGCAAAAACTAGGTGCTAAATGGTTGTTTAATGCACAATTTTTAATTACTGGAAAGCATTAATTTTTTTGTTTTCTCCATTTTCAATACAAAAATCATTGCTTAGGACAGGGGTGGCCAAACTATGGTGCATTAGATGATGAAAAGTAGCGCTTTGGTGCTTTAAGTTTTTCCATTTAACTCTAAATGTAGTTAATTTGCAATCACACAACGCGGAGGAACACAAGAAACGCTTAAGTTTGATTTATTTTCAATTTTGGCTTAAGTTAGCTCTTAGTATGTTCATAGCTACTTATGAGGACGAACAAAATTCATGAGGCTAGATCTGCAATAAGCAAGAAACATACAGATATACACCTATATCTCATATACATACTTTAGCTATAGCCTTACCTTGGCCTTACCTAAGCCTTAGGTAGGAAGGTATAAAAGGCGTCCGAGTTATATAGCGAATCTGAAATCTAGCTAGCGAACGGTTGGCTACCCCTGATTTAGGACTAAATACATTTATTAAAAAAATTTTGCTTTCATGCATTGCAAATAGATCTCTAGAATCGTTTTTTCCCAACCTAATTGAAAAAAATCATCTAGATTTGTTTATACCCTCATAATATTTCTTGTTGTTGTTATTTTTGAAGGTCTAAAGTTTGCCAAAAGAAAATTCAAGAAGAAATGAAAAGAATGTCAGATAAAAACACAAACGTGAAATCATTCCTACATATTTGCTACAATAAATAAGGGCTTTTTGTGTGCGCATTCCCTTCCCTTCCCTTCCCTTCCCTTCCCTTCCCTTTTCTTCCCTTCCTCATGAGAGATAAAGTCAATCTCTGATTGCAATCTGAAAATATCTTTTATAGTCTGATTATGCCTAATAATCTTTTTGAATCATTTTCAGTTTTGTATATTTTTTGTTATATGTATTTACAGCTTTAAGTGTAAAATGATAGTATAGAGAATGCTGAATACAGGCGGCTTAATTTCGGTTAAAAATATGGAACAAAAATAATAGGTCAGTTCCTGTTTAAGTCTATTTTAATTGATTTTTGTAAGGAAATGCCTATAAATGAATAGGAAATCTATAGATTGCCTAATGTCTAACGTAACCTAAGAACAATGTTGAGGAGATGCCCGAATTTAATGCTTACGGCAGTGTTATTTTTTATCTAATCTACTCAAATGAAGTTTATATAGACAGGGATCAAATGTAGAATTCTGTCTCGGTGAATATTAATATGTTTAATATGTTTGTGTTCTTTCTCTGCAAACTCAAGTTTAGATCATTGAGTTTTTCGAAGATATCATCAACCATGTAACTTAGTTTTCCAAAAAGATGTATACTTCGTTTCTCAAAACAAAAACACGTCGCAGTATTTTGTCTCTTGAGAGCTATCTAACATCGGTATGTAATTTGTATGTTTCATACGCAGAACCCATCTCATTACAGAGTACTGAAAAAAGACGACTATTTAGGGCGTTGTTTTTAATGTAATTAATTACAATAACAACATCCTCCACTATATTGTGTAGTTCTTCATCAATGTTTTTTGCAACAAAAGCTTCACTGTATCTGTTCGCTTACCGCGATTGCTATTAGATACTGATATACAAATTTCTTTCGTAAAAATACAAGATCTATTTTTAAAATTACTTCTATTTTCATATTACCCGATTTTCGTTGAAGAAAAGTCTTATATTTGTTAAATAACAAATAAATTTGTGAGTCTTTGGCGACCCTCGAAATTTTTCTTGCGACCCACAGTTTGCGCACCGCCGCCGTATGGCATAAAAAGCATTCATCATGCGACTACATTTAATGTGGAATATGATAACTAATTGAATTTAAATTTTCTAGTGTACTGAATTTGACAAAACTTTTGTTACTTGTAAAAATATCACAAATCACTTTCACATATTGTTTTCCGATAGAATTTATTGTTACATGGTCATGACCTAAATGTTGTTAGTCTGTAAGATTTCAATTTTGTTAACATTAAATGTGAACATTGGTCAATTTATATTTTTGTTAAAAAAGATATGTGTTGTACAATCAATATCATAATGGATAGGAGAATAATGCAGACTATAAAGGTCAAGATGATTGGAGCGATTATTAAGAATCAGAAGAAATAAATATACCCATGTGACTAATTGGGGATGATAGTGAACTTTTGGAATCGCAGACTTATTATCGGAAAAATAGATAATGTTTAAACCCTCTGATTTTGCAAAAACTAGGTGCTAATCCGAACTACTAGACTAAATGGTTGTTTAATGCATAATTTTTAATTACTGGAAAGCATTAATTTTTTTGTTTTCTCCATTTTCAATACAAAAATCATTGCTTAGGACAGGGGTGGCCAAACTATGGTGCATTAGATGATGAAAAGTAGCGCTTTGGTGCTTTAAGTTTTTCCATTTAACTCTAAATGTAGTTAATTTGCAATCACACAACGCGGAGGAACACAAGAAACGCTTAAGTTTGATTTATTTTCAATTTTGGCTTAAGTTAGCTCTTAGTATGTTCATAGCTACTTATGAGGACGAACAAAATTCATGAGGCTAGATCTGCAATAAGCAAGAAACATACAGATATACACCTATATCTCATATACATACTTTAGCTATAGCCTTACCTTGGCCTTACCTAAGCCTTAGGTAAGAAGGTATAAAAGGCGTCCGAGTTATATAGCGAATCTGAAATCTAGCTAGCGAACGGTTGGCTACCCCTGATTTAGGACTAAATACATTTATTAAAAAAATTTTGCTTTCATGCATTGCAAATAGATCTCTAGAATCGTTTTTTCCCAACCTAATTGAAAAAAATCATCTAGATTTGTTTATACCCTCATAATATTTCTTGTTGTTGTTATTTTTGTAAGTCTAAAGTTTGCCAAAACAAAATTCAAGAAGAAATGAAAAGAATGTCAGATAAAAACACAAACGTGAAATCATTCCTACATATTTGCTACAATAAATAAGGGCTTTTTGTGTGCGCATTCCCTTCCCTTCCCTTCCCTTCCCTTCCCTTCCCTTCCCTTCCCTTCCCTTCCCTTCCCTTCCCTTCCCTTCCCTTCCCTTCCCTTCCCTTCCCTTCCCTTCTTCATGAGAGATAAAGTCAATCTCTGATTGCAATCTGAAAATATCTTTTATAGTCTGATTATGCCTAATAATCTTTTTGAATCATTTTCAGTTTTGTATATTTTTTGTTATATGTATTTACAGCTTTAAGTGTAAAATGATAGTATAGAGAATGCTGAATACAGGCGGCTTAATTTCGGTTAAAAATATGAAACAAAAATAATAGGTCAGTTCCTGTTTAAGTCTATTTTAATTGATTTTTATAAGGAAATGCCTATAAATGAATAGGAAATCTATAGATTGCCTAATGTCTAACGTAACCTAAGAACAATGTTGAGGAGATGCCCGAATTTAGTGTTTACGGCAGTGTTATTTTTTATCTAATCTACTCAAATGAAGTCCATATAGACAGGGATCAAATGTGGAATTCTGTCTCGGTGAATATTAATATGTTTAATATGTTTGTGTTCTTTCCCTGCAAACTCAAGTTTAGATCATTGAGTTTTTCGAAGATATCATCAACCATGTAACTTAGTTTTCCAAAAAGATGTATACTTCGTTTCTCAAAACAAAAACACGTCGCAGTATTTTGTCTCTTGAGAGCTATCTAACATCGGTATGTAATTTGTATGTTTCATACGCAGAACCCATCTCATTACAGAGTACTGAAAAAAGACGACTATTTAGGGCGTTGTTTTTAATGTAATTAATTACAATAACAACATCCTCCACTATATTGTGTAGTTCTTCATCAATGTTTTTTGCAACAAAAGCTTCACTGTATCTGTTCGCTTACCGCGATTGCTATTAGATACTGATATACAAATTTCTTTCGTAAAAATACAAGATCTATTTTTAAAATTACTTCTATTTTCATATTACCCGATTTTCGTTGAAGAAAAGTCTTATATTATATTATAAGTCTTAGCTTTGATTCAAAGTAAGAAATGTATTATCATCGTGGGAATATTTAGTTTATGCACGTACGTTTGAGATTTGAATCATGATTTTAAAGACATTGATTGAAGCTTTTTTTCTCAAGGGGGAATTAAATATTTTGTTAAAATAAGTATTTCTATTACTGCTGAAAGGAGTATAAAGTTTTGAAACTAAATTATTTTCATCGACATACAACCAAACAAACAGACAATAAACAACAAACAATGAAGTAAACAAAAGAAAAAATACTTACTCCAACCATTCCTAAAATTCCTAAAATTCCTAAAATTCTTAAAATACATAAAATTTATATACTTACCTTTAACCTATGCCCGTGATATAGCTTAAGGTTTTTGGAAAAATTCAAAAGTATTTATATCCTTCTTTTATTGCAAAAGCGTGAATTATATGAAGTTTAATTTTCCCATATGAAAAACACCGCACTCAACACCACTAAAACGTTATGTATATATAAATGTACCCACACCTCAGCTAAAAAATAATAATATAACAAAACTCTGAATATCTCCACACTGCAATCAAGTGTCACTAAAAAGGTAAACTTTTATGCCATCATTTTATCAAACCATGATAATAATTACTTCATTGAAGTAAAAAATTATTTCGTAGTTTGGTAAAGATATTTAGAGTATTTATTTTCTAAAAACAAGTATCGAGTTATTAGACTACATACTCTTGTTGTATAAATATTGAAATCAAGTAAATATAAGACTTAATTCAAGTTTTTTTGTCATTGGACTATAAAAAAAAAATACTTTCCGAAAGTAAATAAAGTCTTAAGGAACTTTTATTCGAACCAATACACAAATTTACTTGAATTGAGTATTTAAGTTATTGACTCAAGAATTATTTCCTTGATTTCCGTAACCAAAACATCAAGTAAATGCATTTACTTGAAAACCCAACTTTTTTCTTTCAGTGTAACGCTTTGTTTTAGAAATGAAAACTTAAATCCTTAAAAATAAAACAATTTTGTTAATTATTAAAATATGTAAAATTTTTTATCTTACCCATTTTGAGGTATTATGAGGGCTTTAAGTTTGAATATTTTGTTCTAATAAAGACACAAATCTCTTTTAACTATTTCTATTAGGCTGGATTTCTATGCAGAAAACAAAATTCTGTAGCTTATAAACGATTGTTCGTCTAGCTAAATTTAAATTAATTAGACAACTTTCTTAAATCTGTGTAAGTTAGTTATTTACTTTTATTATTTTTTTGCTACAATGTCTTCCATGCTTACTTAGCTAACTAAGCTTATGCTTAATCCTATAACTCAAGTAGAAATAGTTAGTTGACGCAGGGACAATGTTAAATGTTTCTTATATAAAACATTGGTGCATTCCCATGACTTCGTTCTTACATCAGTGTTTCGACTGGGAGCGATAGAAATTGTCAAATAAGTCAAAAACGACACAAAGAGGTAAGGGTGATGATTATATTTTGAAATCCCAACAAAATGGTAATTTTAATATCAAAAAATATTGAAATGAAGACAAAATGAAATTTTTTTACCATCTTCCATTGAGAGGGGTAGGGGTAGGTTCAGGGTGTAATAAATAGAAATTGATCGTTTCTCTTTTTCAATAAAAAGCATACTTATTTTGTTTTATTTGAAAATTTGCCTAGAATTCGAGGTATGGAGAGAAATTTTCTGGGGTGGTTTATTTGTCTTAACTTCATAAATTCTCATTGAAAAAATGTTCAAAATTATCATTCATATACTATAGATAATAATTTGAAGAAAATATTGTAAAATGTTCATATAAATTGAATTTATTCGTTCTCTTTAAAAAGGGGCAGTTCACACCTTGATGGTTTTTTGCAAAAATTTAGAAATCCGTTGTTCTTATAAGCTCTATGAAAATTTATAACTAATAAATATATTTAAGTTAAGTTAAATAAGTCAAAAAGTAACGACTATCCCTTATAAATGCACGCAATCCTCTTAAACTCAATATACAATAAAAAATTCTAATTTTTATTTCAAATAAGTTCGATCTAATGGTCTCTTATGATGAGAACGGGTTCGAGAGGTTTCCTTAGAACTACAAAATTTGACAAACATTTTTGTTTTAGGTATTTTTGATGTCCGATTTAGAAAAAAAAATTTGTCTTTTATAATTATATACTTCCAAGTTCACTGATTGGTTGTATTTTTTATCATTAACAGTGTTTGCTAAGAATTTGTTGTATTATTTATCTAAAATGAGTATAAATTGGAAAAATTTCCTGAAATAATTTTAGTTTTATTTATAAAGATGTAAAATTTCATTAGTCCGGAAATTTAGTGACAAAATTTCTGGGTTTTACGTTCTTATTAAGAATTGAAGACATAAATGCTGATAATAAGGAATAATAATTATTTCAATATAAATACTAACAATTTTTAAAAATGTATATTCGTTTTTAACATCCAATTTGATAAGAATGATTTTGGGTAGATATCGATAAGTGGAAAATGTGTAATTTTCACAATATGGTCGCAAATTTCGAGTTAGAATTTTTATAATCCATCACTAAGCAATCAGCGGAAATGTTAATTTAGATGTTATCAATCCTTTAAAAATTTTAGTTTAAACGTTCTGTGGAAGTGCTTCCTAAAATTTTTTAAATATATTTCCAATAGGTTTTGAAAAAAAGTGCGAATGAGAATGTGAGAACCAAATTATTTAGTTCATATTGGAAAATTTATTTCCTTATCTTTTTCGGAAAACTACTTTAAAAAAACGAATATCGTTTTTTTTTTTGTGAATATTTTATGTTTTATACACTGCATTTTTGCATTGTGGTCTTGCAACCCATAAAATTTCGTTACTCCACAACATTTTTACTGTCATTTGTAAAATTGTACATTTTATGGATTTGTAGAAAAAAGGGTTTTTAAAATTTTTCCAGAAACCATTAATGACCGTGGTAACAAAATGGAAATTGTGCTTGAAAACAAAAAATTTACTTTTTTCGTCTCATTTCAGGCAAAGTTTTCCCCTTTTTGGCATAGAAGCCGGATTGTTTTTGTATAAAATCTGTATAAATAAGAAAAACTAGTAATGTATAAAGAAATTTTTTAGAGTATATTCCTACTTATATTTCTCATTCATTCCCATTCAGTAAGATTGTTTTTTCTTTTTTCTGAATTCGGAATTCGTTTTTTTCATTTTTCCGAAGTTTTTCTCTCATATAAAACTAAAAAGTAATTTATTAAATATAATTAATAAACTAACTGTATTAACATCAATTGTCATGAACAACAAAATTTACATGAACTTTATTGGATGAATAGAAAAGATTTTATTAACAATTGAAGATTTTTATGCAAGCTAATAGTAGGAATATAATAAATTATTTGTTTATGAACCCTAATAATACCAATTTACTATTCAAATTCATTTACTATTCAAATTTAAAACTAAAGCACTAAAAGTTTCATAACCTATTTCTTACCTTAGCTTTCATAAATTTAAACTTAACAAAAGCAAAGAAAATTTTAACTCGCATCTAAGTATTGTGAATTTTTCAACCAAATAAAATAAAAGAAGAAACTAAAACTCAAGAAAGCCACATAACTTTGAAAGGAAAACTAACCTCTAATTCTCATAAGTTTTCAATTGCTGTTGCATAAAGTTCAAAATTACTTCACCTCATCCTGTTAACTTTATCCAAGTATCCAAGTTTTTCAAATAAATTGTGAAAATAAAGTTTTTTTTAACGAAAATTTAGTGTCTTAATATTTTGTAGAATTTTTTTTTATTGCTAGTGGCGTAATTTATTTTTAAAGATGACGCGTTCTTTTGTCTCTAAGGAAAGTTTCAGAATTTTTGTAGTTCCTGTTGCTTCCTGAAAGGCAGACATATAAAGATGTTGTATTCCTAAAATTATTTTTCACTTAAAGAGAGACAATTTTCACGAAACTTTTCTATTGTTTTTTGGTATTTTTTGCTTTTTCTGAGCAGTTTAGTCTTTTATACAAACGCTTTTCATGGTTTTATTATTCTTGTTTTTAAAAGCTTGTGAGATAATTTGTGTAAAGACATTTTTATCGTATAAGTCTGTATACTTCACTTAGCAATGATGTTATACTATTTTTGATAAGTTAAAATATCACAGTGTTAGTTTTTAAGTCCAAATAGTGTAACTATTAACGTAATACAAAGTTAATTAATAGCGATGAAACACATGCAAGATATATGTATATATTTTCGTATTTTTAATATAGTTAGGGTAATTTGCTAGGATTAAAGATATTAATTTGATAATAACTAACCTTCAAAGTTATATTATTAAAAGAAAAATTCGCCGTTTGCTCATATATAGGTCAATTATATCTTTTTAATGAGTTTACAATCTGTCAACTGATTAGTGCACTTTTTAAATTATTTTGTATAACAACATAGATTTAAAGAGAGTAAAAATAGCATACGCGGGAAGTTCTGCTTTTTCAGTTTATTTTGAAAAAATAGTCAAATCGCATTGAATTCTTGTGAAGACTTAGGGTAACAGTTCTTTATTAAAAACACTGTGTAGAGATTGGTTTTTAACATTAAAAGCTACAAAGCTTGTTCTAGCTGAGTGAGAAGAACCGTGAAGATCGGCCCAGGAAAACTAGGAGCCTTTAATTTCAGGCTCTTCGGTTCGAGGGCGATACACAATAGCATAAAATAGCATAGAATAGCTGTTGGATGTTACTGAATAGGTCATTCCCATGCATATATGTATGTGCAATAAGATAAGAGAGGTTGAGGAGATCGAAAAATGGGCGCCGCTTTTGTCAAATATTTTTTGTACGGACAAGAAAAGTCATTAATGTATCGGATTATAATTTGAGATGGGAAATGGATATGTTTTGCGAATCTTTAGTGCAAGAAATCATGAGTTTATCTCAACCAACCATCAGCATCTTCCCTTAGAACGAATTGCCTTGGACGGAATTCAATACTGTATATTTGGTAGGACCAACATTCTAATGTTTATTATAGGGTATTGCAACTGCCAATGGCCACCAGCAATTTATAAAACTGCACGGTGTTTTTGTGTGGTTAGGTCATGTTATCAAAAAAAATGTGATGAAATAATTTTTTTTTATGACAACGCATTATCGTACACGGCATTCAAAACTACTTGGAGACATTCAACTGGAACGTGTTACTCCGTTGCCTACCAATCCTGGCCCCTTTTGACTACCATCTGTTTTTTTTTTTGTAAGCCACGTACTCACTGCCTGAGTTAATCTTTGGTATAGCCCTTTATCTGGTGATAGTTAAATTGAAATATTCGTCAAAATACTCTTTTCACTCAATTAAACAGGAAAAAGTCACAGATTCTTGAATTTTTCTTATAGATAAAATTTTAATTGTCTGCTAATAACTTACTTAGAGTTTCTTTCAAACAAAGAATAGTGGTTTTTCGCTTCTTTTATACTTCTATTTGTTAAAAAATTCAGTTTGTTAACCATCATATGGTCTTGATTGTGAACTTTGTTCTGAACAGAAGGAATAATCACATAAATAATACCAAGCTGCTAACCATTCAATAATCCCAACATCTTTTTTTTTTTTGTAGTATTTTGTTTAAATAGCTTAGATGACTTTCTAAACCCGACATGGACATTTGATGTTGATCCACTTAGCCATGTAATTACCTCTAATTGAAATTAATTGAAATGTATACAAATGTTATGGTATTACAGAGAGTAAATTAGACTTCATGTTTGTTTAGTATTGAACCCGTGACCATTTATGTTGAAAGTAGCCAGCATTGTCACATAAATTTGTCCTCGAAATAATATTCAAATATTCACCTTTGTTTATGTAGTCAATATAAAGCCTCAGTTAAATTGTACAAATATATCACAAATTATTAGATGTTATACATTAAATAAATTACTAAAAAGTAATTTGATTGAATTTTACACATGAATATTTTAAAACAAAAATTAAAACCGAAAAAAAAACATTTATTTAAATAAGGATTGTCATTCTTCTTCATTTTCCATTTCATGAATCTAATTTTCCTTAATGACTGGCCTAAAAGTTTCAACTGTATTTCTCCATGAAGGGTTTATCCGTTTAAATAAAATGAGGAAAGTTTAAACAAATGAAGTGAACCAGTTAATTGGCTGCTCAATGTAATGGCTTCCAAGAGGTTTTCAAACTTCAATAAAGAGAAGAATTTAAGATTTCAGACTATACTTAAGTGTTTCAGTTTTTGTTCTATTTACTTGTAAAATTTTAAACATTTTATTTAGATAGGAAATAATATTCAAGAAATAGAATTTGAAGTTTGGTTATTAAGAATTTATCAGTAATATTTTTTTTTATTGTAAGAAAAAATTGATTGAATTGCAAAAGTTTTATAATCAAAATTAAATTTTACCATTAATGGTGCATATTATGACTGGTAAAATTTACTTTAATAAGTTGAAAATTAAAAATGTTTTGATTGTGATTATACTTATAATAAATGTCGTCTGTAGAGGAAAGAAAATGATGATAGTAAAATACCTCAAGGATATACTTTGAGGTTAAGTCGAATAAACATTAAAACGCTTTATAATATCTTTCTAGAATGTAATATTCTGCATTTACTATAAAAAGATTAAGTTTACTTAATTTTAGAGACATAAAAGTGAAAATCTGTACATTTAGTCCTAGTAATTAAATATTAAATATCAGACAAACTTTATAGTAGATAAGTCAAGAAGTCAAATTTTTACTTGAGTAAAAATAAAAAGTGGAGAAAATTTTTGGTTATAAATATTAAACATAACCTTAGTTCAGTTTGTCGTGGTTATCAAAACAAATATTCTCAACAAATATTTGCATTCTCACATCTTCCAAGTCTCTGGACAGCCTCGAGCAAGCTGTCTAATATTACTACTGTTTTTTTAGTTTCACCGGGTTTTAGTTTCACCAGAATAGGCCTATATCTAAAAGAAAGGGCCAATATATGTATATTTTCGCCGTTAATTATAGATTGTATAATATCTAAAACTGTAATTCATTGTATACAAAAGTCTCAAATATTGTATTATTGTATTGAGTGTACGAAAAGATAAGTATGTGAGTATAAGAATGGTTTAATTGAGAATAGAATCGAAAAACTCGAATTTTAGCAATTTTTCTTTTTTACTGTTGTACGACATTTTTATTATAGCATATGTGCCAACTGATTGGTATTGGCTTCTAACGATAATATTGGATAATGTTAACAAACGAAACAATACCAAATAATTGAGTTTTTATAAAGACAATATGAGGTTTTAGCGATTTTTGGCCCCAAAATCGAATATTACGATTTACAAAAAACTTTTGTATGCCGTGGGGAAAAAGTAAATGTACAGGGTTACTATCTAAGGGGTCCCCAACAAAACGCCATAGACGGACTGAGCCCAAAGTGCGCATCTGAAAATGATGGTTCCTTGTTAGACAATTGATAAATAGTTTGACAATTATTAAGGATATAACAGTGTCAATATGTGTTTATTTTAGATAAAAATTAGATAAAAAACTACAAGAGTTAAGCATGAAAAAGCATAAAATTAATTTTAGTAATAATTCATCTTGTGACTTTTTTATGTATAGCAATTTACTAAATCAAGAATTCTCCTGTAACGGTTTACAAGCGTCGATTTTTATTACATATTTTCTATCGTAACATACTGCAAAAGATTGAAACCAAAATTGAAATTTTTACCGTAGTTATTGCACATAAAATTGGGAACTCAAGCAAGGCGATTAATAAATGCCGTTTAGTTTGCTTTAGTACGTTAAAATTTTTGTTGTTGTTTTTGTAGCATAACGATTGACAATGTGTAAAACAAAAACTTAATTTTTATGGTAACGAAATTTTTCTCCACAATAACACAACTTTTTACGAATATTTTTTTTGTTAGAAATTTATACCGTGGTTCATATGAAAGTGTGACTTATCGATGTCCTAAATTTGTGCTATAAGTGTCAATCAAAGACATATCAATTTGAAAAGCCGTTTAAAAGTCCCGCGAATGTATGAAGTTGCTGAAGGTAGTTTGAAGCTACTTTCATAAAGACAACGCCTTAATTTTGCTTTCTACGAGAGCAACAAGTATATAAAAAATTAATCAGTACAATTTTTTTGTGGTTCATACCATTATTGTAATCATGTGGGCCTGTTTTTTGATTTGTTTGCTCCATTATATAGCTGCTGGATTTTTTTTGCATTAACGAAGATTTTAATAATAGGATAAAAAATTTGAAATAATTGGCTATAGTGATAGTGATAGATATATAGAGTCTTTCTGTATTGTATTCTCCTGGGATAGCTCCCTAAATTTTTGACATAAAAAAAATTTTTTGCCTTTTGAGACAGATTTTGTTTGTTTCTTTTGTGCTGAATTCGTTTCATAAGAATACGATGCAAGAATATTCGTTAATAAATTTCCATTAGATTTAATATAATTACGAAAAAAAACCTCAAAATCTCAAGCATCACACGAGAATACCCCTTTTAATTATCCTTTTTTTATTTTTGAGATATATTTGTTTGAAGTATATTTTGTTTTACCATAAATAAAACTTCATTACAAAAAATAGTAATTTACTATAATAATTAGAGCTAAAATTAATATTAACAAAATGTTTAACTTCTTAAAAGCTGAAATAAATAATTTTTAAAATACCAAAGTTTTGATTAAATGCTGTAGAACTATTTAGAAACTAGGTTTTGTTTGCTCTAAAAAAACAATCAGTCAAAAAGAAAATTAATATAAAAATAAATCCAAAGCTCTTCAATTTCTGTTCTATGCCTTGGAAAGAATCCAACTTTAATGATAATAGTCCTAGGCCCAGTTAGAATTTCAAACAATCTCCTTAAGAATTTCGCCTGCAAGATATATTTTGTTGGGCAAGTAAATAAATATATATAACAAAAACAAAAAAAAAGACAAAAAAAAAAATTCCTCTGATGGCATTTTTCATATTACGGTCTCTAAGGATGCACACAACAATCTTCATATTTCCGCGTCATAAAGCTAAAAGTAATTTTCCGCATCAGAAGTTGTGCAAATATAATGTCAAGTCCTCTTACAGTATACCCAAAAACCATAACTTGGAAGCAATTAACGCGGTTTTACGCGTCTGTTGATGATTTCAGGGAATAGAATTCTAAAAGATATATAATCTCTGGAGGTCGCTACGCAAGGATAAATTTTAAGTAAATAATATATGTTTTTATTTAAGTCCTATATATACCTATATTTTAAAGATATTCTTAAATAATTTCAGTCATTCTTATAGTCCTATTTTTAATTAAAATTATAACTTTAATAATAATAAATGATAGATTATTATGGATATGATTAATTATCAAAAAGAATCTGAAGATAATATTATAATTATCAGAATTCTTATAGGCTTATGTAGCATAAAGTTAAATGAACATGGCGCTATATTAGGATTAAGGTCGTGCCTAGCATATTTTTCTTATGTATAGAAAGTTTTCTTATATTTTATATAGACATACATATATATATACATATATATATATATATAAGAAAGACAATTGATAATTAGTATTCGACACGTTGTTTCCGGAAAATCATTTTTCTTGTAGAGTAACATGCTTCAGTCAAGGATGAAATAGAAATTAAGAAAACCTTTGAGCAAAATATAAAGAGTAATGAAGAACTGAACGTGTTATGGTGGTGTATCGTTTTTACCAAATAGCATAAATTTCTATTGACTGGGTAAAGTTTTTTACGTGACTTTAAGTCCTTCTCGAAATTTTTGTGTTTGTGTTTGTAATTTTCCTTAGATTCTTTTATCACTGAAATAAATCAATGGTCTTTAGAATTAATTATGAGAATTAATTTGTAAATAATAACAGTTTCCTTCTCTTGTCAAAAATCTTTTTCAGTTAAAGTTAAATTTTTGTTTTTCTTTGATTGTTATATTGACATTCTTATTCTTTGCTTTTTAAATTTAAATAAAAATTTCAAGGATAAATAGAAAAGTATGTATCATTGTTAGAATATTGAAAAGAAAATAATCTAAAGAAAACTTTCCCTCTGCAATGATTATTTGATTTTCTTCCTAATTTTATTATTATTCAAATAGAAACTAATCCCTATCAAGTTATAAAATTAAAATAGTTAAGGGACATGATTAGTTTGAAATTTTTAAAATTTCGATTTTTTTGTTTTTGCATTTTTTCCATAGTTTATACCCTTAAAATTAACATACTAAAATTTCAATTGAAAATCTCAAATAGTTTCTGATTGTGAGTTACATCCTTCTAAAAAGATGCTGCTCCTCTGTTAGAAAGGCACGTGTTACTTGTCTTTAAAGGCGTTTTTTTCAAAACTATACATTTTTCAAATTTATGCAAAAATATAGTGTACCACATTTTAAAGCATTCGATATAATATTTTCTTTGAATAAAATTCACAAAAATCACCCTTTTTTTAGAGCGTCAAACTAGTCGTGCTTCTTAATGTTTTTTGTAGTATTAAATGTCTAAACCATTTCCTTCCTACTGATGAGAGATATTTAGTTGACCAATCTAAGATTTTGTTTTTGTTATTTTTGATGGTAAACGTATTCGTGAGAGCTTAATAAAATGACAAATTGCATAACCATGCAGGGATAAGATTCTTTGTTTGGGGTGGTTTAACTGCAACAAAGTTCATCTAAACTTGATGAAAATATATAAGGATTTTGTTTCTTCATTTTAATTCTAATAAATGGTCCAAAAAACTTAGAAAAAAAGTTTCACAAAAATGTTTGTATTGTTTTAATAAGGATCTTAACGATTTTGTTAAAAATTAAGCAAAATCCATAGCAGTGGTTTAATACATTTAGAGTACAAACCCTTCTCATTTTTCGGATTTAGCTTCTTCTGACGTTTATCAGTTCCAAAAAGGCAAAAATTTCTCTCCGGAAAATTTTTAAGCACAAAAATAGCAAAACTTTCAATAAACTATTGAAGAGTATGTCACAGTTGGACATAGGCCATTAAAGTATGGTAAAGGATTTTGTAGGAAAATAAATTTAAAAAATTTTCACTGCCAGGTTGCAAACTTTTCACCTTACCCTCGTAACTCATGGCGACATATGCTATGCTTTATTATCGAATGTAATTGCGCAAATATAATCCAGTTCAATAGTTTGTTCGTGTCTTACAATTGCAACATGTCACCTAGAAACTCTCAAGATTAACAATTAGAAAAAAGTTTATTTTTCAAAATTCAAGTCTATTGCTTGAGAGCATACAAGAATTTCTTTCTTATTTTTTATCTTTTTGATATCTTTAAACAGATAATAGCCGTTAGAGATAAGCTCTGAGGAATCTGTTAGATAAGGAAGCAATTCAAATCCTTGACTTGTAATACTATTACTAATAGTTTTTTTTTTCAGGATTTCAAGTACAATATGATTGAAAATATTTTAGGTTAATTGAAGTTGAAATTTAAATTTTTATGAAAATTTTGTTCTTAAAATTTTAGTGTTCTTTATTTTAACTTTAAAATTTAGAACCATATATTTTTAATTTATTCATTTTATTTTTGCTTAGTTAACTTGACTTTTATCAGAATTAATTATACCTTAATGCTACTTAATGTCCCAGAGGAGTACTACACATCGGCAAAATGTTTGCTAGTAATTATTTATAGTAAGAGTTTTGCTTAAGCAAATTTTGGTTTACTCTTTTGTCTATAAAAATAGCGATCGATATATGTGAGAAATTTCATTGGGACTATAAGGTCATCTAGTTTTTGTTATATATATTTTTTAAAGATCAGAATGTACTGCATTGCAGGCTTTCCTGGTTTTTGATGTAAATTGCAAATGTCTAGAATATTGAAATTTTTTCAGAAATAATAAAACTCAAGTTAAATGATAGATATGTAAGTATGAGGCTTGGTAAAGTGACTTAGGGCAATCTCTTGGAAACTAAAAAAAGCATTAAATATGTCGGGGATATATTTTGCTTACTGATATGTGTAGGTTTACTATACATCTTTAATTTAGAAAAGGATAATTGTAACATGTTTCAAGATGTAAATGCAAATTTTAAACCGATAGAACCTTCGCAAAGATAACCAGACGTAAAAAATTAGATGTTGGATTTATTCTAAGACAACTCTAGATGTTCTAGGCTTGAAAAAGTTGCTAGATAATTTTTCTTTTTAGTACGTTTCATATCAAAGAGTGACAATTTTTTTGGCTTTTTGGTTAGTTAAAATGTTTAAAATTGCTAATCTGGCGATATCTCCAATTTTTTTTAACGTGTGCAAAAAATCCGCGTTTCTAGTTTTAAGTTCCCTTAACTTTCACTCTTTTTGGTTGTGCTCTGCAGCTCTTTAATATAATTCGTCAATATCTTCCAACTGGTATAGAGAAACAAATTGTAATTCAAAGAATCTTTTCTGTGTAAACCGTTTATCCCATTCCATTTTTGCGATTTTGGGATATATCTTTAAAAAAAAGAGCTTAGTGAGAATTGTTGTTGTATTATCAAAATCCTGTTTATCACTCTTGAGTACATTTTTAAGGCCTAATTGAGTAACAAAAGCTAGAACTGTCCAGATAATCTTTTTAATTGCGGTCCATTTAAACATATCTATAAACAAAATACTATTTTTGCTTATAATACTATTACTTGTCCAAAATAAAAAAAAATTAATTTAAAATAAATAGAAATCCTCAATTCTTGAAGTGTGATAAAAATGTTTTCATGCTGATAGCCCCCAATCATTCTTTCAGACTTTCATTTTTAAACTTTCATTTCAATATTTTTTGGTGAAAGTATTTATGTTTATTTACCCAAGAGGTTCTTAAGGATTAAGAAATATTAATATAAATATTTAAAGGCATATCGCACACTACAAAAACTTTTATACCATAAGAAAATTTCTAACTTCTTGAAATGTAATTGAATCAAAATTTAATTACTTTGTGCTATAATTCATTTCCTTAAGTAATAGTTTATCCAGAACTAGAAGTTAGTCACAAATTTCATGACATTTTATATTTTATGAAGTTTCACTGCTGGGATTTATGGCTAATTAATAATCAAGTGCAGAGAAAGTGAATTTTTGTACTTTTATCCTGTGGATATATTTCCCTGAAGTACGACTACCCTAGCTTTAGGCAACAATTATTTTAAGTGCTAAAAATAATAGAATTTCTGTAGTAAATTTTTGTGACTTATATTTGCGTTTTTTTTTTCTTCTATTTTCTCTTTATAAATTGGTTTTATAAATAAATGGTTAAATATTAATTACATCTTATTTTCTTAGTAAGGTTTTACCGCAAAGCATGTTTTTAATCAAGTTTAAAGTTTATATGGGCTATTGAAATGTCAGTACTTTTATGAGTTTTTTCGTAAAATGAAAACTAAGAAGGTGAAGGCTATTTTGAATAATTGTTGTGCTTAGGAATTGCTGAGAATCTCTAAATTCAAGCTTATGAAAATATTGGTAATAGTATGTTGGCTAAGCCCGCAAAGATTTTAAGTTACATCCTTCATAAAAAATCGCTGATTTTTCATTTATTTAAAAATTTATCCCACAATTCATTACTTGGTTTTTATGACTAGCTTATTTTTTCATATTAAAGATTTTTATTGGAACCTAATCAAATAACTCACCATCTTTCATTTAATGTAATAATTTTCTTGACTTTTAATTTTCAAGTTTAAATTAATTTTTACCAGCCAATACTTCATATAAAATTATTTTGATTATAAAAATAAATGCTACATAAACCCTCAAAAATGAAAAGTTAACATTTCATCAAATATGTGTATATTAATGTCTACAAAGTATAGATTTTTTTGTTAGATCCTGAAAAAATATCTAAACAAATTTCATATATAATGGAACATTAATTTTTTTTTCAACCTTGAATAAAAAACTGAAAATGTTGAAAATACGTTGGCAATTTCATTTAGTATCAAATATTTTTCCAATCTTATAGCAATGATTTAAACTAATTGAATTGGAATTGAAATTTTCACAGCTCGAATAAATCCTCTAAGCTATTGGATCAAATTTATGCAGAACACGTTATCCTGTATACCTTTGATTTTATTGATAAATTCAAATTCTGCAAATTTCCAAATCTGAGCTTTCATCTATTTTCCTACCCTAATCAAAACAGCCTATTATGCAATGTGTATGATAACTTTACAATTTGGGACTCCTGGAAAGTTGTTAAATATATTATGGAACCATTTCGTTAAAAACCCCTCTTTAGGTATATCTAACGCTTTTATAGCTAACGAACACTTTATTATGGCTCATTTGCTATAGAACTCATAGAGTATAAGAGTTTATAAGCTTATATTTTGATTTTACTGCCAATCGTTAAATTCCATACTCTTTAGAATGATCAAAATTTCGTTGTTGTTTTTTTATTTCATTTTTAAATGTTTCAGTGAACTGTTGTTAGCCAAGTGAAAAGGCTTTATAGGCCACAGGAATGATTAAATATTTTATTGATAATAAAATTAGAAAATGAAGGATATTGAAAACCATAAATTTCTCATTTTCTTGGTAAATATAGATTTACGATTATCAAGATTGAAATTATTATTGAAAATCGATTTTTATTTGTTGATGCATTGACACCAGGTATAAAGAAAGCAAAAATAGCAAAGGAAATAAATTATTTTAAATTTTAATTGCTTAAGATACTTTTTAATGAACTATCCCATTCATAAGTGAATATGTTGAAGTAAATTTCTTTCAGTTTTAACCTGTCAGGGGTTCGTATTCTTCGCATATCGTTCTGGATGTAATTTTCATAAACTAGGATGCACCAGCTTTTATATGGAACTATATGTACATTATAATGCATTACATATTTAATTCTTATCGCATTATTTGTCTTCTTCTATCTTGGTCTCTAGAAGATCAGGAATAAAGGACTAGGTGGTATTCCCACAATTAGGAGTCCGCTGGGTATTATGAAAATAAAAAAATGGATAGTGAATTCTACCTAAATTAAACAAGTCTGTCTGCTTATGTACAACGAGAAACCTAAAATTTACATCCACTACGGCATTTTAAAAATCCTTCATTTCGTTCATATTCATTCACACTAGAAGTGGATCATATTATTGTTATTAATATTGAAAAATTAATTTTACTAGCTTAAATGATTGGCATTAAATTAAAAACGTCAAAAAATAAAAGAAATATGAAATACATCCCTTAGTACCAACACAAATTGTAATTGGAAAAATATGAAAAATCACCTGGATATTTTAATTTTGTTTTAAATTTTTATCTACAGTCATTCATCTTAATATCCTCTTTAAAATTATTCTGTTCCTTGAATTATATTTGGTAGAATAAATTGAAAATTTTCTTTGTGAATTTTTTTTTAGAAGGTTCTTATGAAGCCGGAAATTATGCAATTGATAACTAAAGTTAATTTCTTTTTTCTAGCATTTCTTTTATTCCTATTAATGTGAAGCAAAAAGATTGATTAATTTTCTGAATAATTGAGAAGCTTTTCTTATAAACTGTTTGACACAATTTCAATGTTATTTAACTTTATTATATTAAATATTAAAGTAAAATAGTGTCTGTCATAAGTAGAACCTTTGAAAGAGTTCTTACCGAAAGAGCGCTATCTGCAGATTTGAAATTATTACATAAAGTCAAGCTCTTTCTGACTTATCTGAAGAAAAAATATTACTTATCGTTTACCGGAAAAAATAAAGAAATATTGACACCAAATAATGTTCAATATAGACTACAAGCATGTATACCTATCATTTAGTATAAACGATGTTTTCTTATCATGGAAAGCAATATATCTTAGGATTTTTAGGAATAAACTTGTTAATACTTACGATCCTAAACTTTCAATGGTAAATAACTTAGAAGAAAACTTTTAATAAGTCTGTAGATATTAGTGAAGTTTTCTATTTGTTGGCTCATTATTTTAGTTTTGTTTAAATGAGTTTTTTTGAGAAATGACAGTCATTTCTGGCTATAATTATGAAATGAAATTATTTCTTTATTACAACTTTAGTAAGTAAAAGCTTAATAAAAAAAAGTTAGTTTCTAAAAATGTGGGTTATTATGAAGACTTAAAATAATTGGCAAACTAAAAATATATTTTCCGATAATCCTTTCGAGTTAAAAGTATCTCTATTTAGTAATATTGTTTTCAAAGCAATAAAATATTGAAAGCTACTTTCAATGTAATCAATGGCACAAACTGGTTGTGTTAATGGGAAAACAAATTTTATAATTGAGAAAAACACAATTGGTTTCTAGTATAAAATTATTAATCTACAGTTTCTAAAAGATCAATTCAATACGATAATTTTTTTATTATGGGGAAAAATTTTCCATCTATTTGGAATAAAGTGTATATGGCATCCAGTAAAATGCCCCAAGTGTTAATTACTCTTCTGACAGATGGTATTTGGTCATAAATCTGGAAGATGACAATATTAATGGCCACAAAACTCATAAAACCATCAAAAGGGGATGAGCAGTTAGTTAGCTTATATAAATTCTGTATGGAAATATGATTTAATGTTGCCATATTTGTTTTTGGTTTATTAGGGTCCAGTAATTTACTATTTTTGTCCCATGTTGGATAATCACATAGGAGAATGCTTTTATAATATTGATAGGCTAAGATTATACTCCTAAAATATTACTATTTTGAATTTTTGGTTTTTTTCTTTATATAAGTTAAATTCGTAATTCATAGGAGTGTATATATTGAGATAAATATGGGCACAAAAGCAAAAAAGCACAAAAGCTTGTTCGAATTTTAAAAGGTTTTTAAGAGATTATTAACTAGATAAAATATTTATGAAAATCATTTCCCTAGTTTTAATATTCTAATCCATAAAAAATGTCAATAAAGGATTTCATAAATATTAAATTGAAAAATAAACTAGTATTATCATTTTTGTCATGTTTGTCAATTAAAGTATTTGATTTTGTATTAACTCCGCTGATAATTTATTTCACATATTTTTCAAAATTGTTGAAAAATACTCAAATCTCATCAGATAAATACTCAAGTTTCATTAGATGTAATTTTAATTACTTTAAAATAAAACATCAGAAACAAAGACTTCAACATTCTTAAAATATATCAACAAAAAATCACTAAGATCAAATTTAACATGCTTAGATTGAATTTAAAAAGGAACTCAAAAACATAGAAATCACGTTTAAGTCTTTTTTAATGTAAAAACAAAAGGGATACCATGCCAAAAGCAAAGTATTTCCGGCAATTTTTCGTCTTTAGCACAAAATGTTCATGATAAGCGCATAACAATGGCATATTTTAATTAAATTCTAGTATGTACTATCGAATACATTGAAAGTTAAGAAATACTAAAATGTGGTATTACCTCCTTATTTTACAGTTAACTGAATCGTTTAACTTCTGACCATACTCCGAGACGACTCCTGTATTTGGAATTTAGAAAATTTGTTTGACTTGGTAGGATTTGTCGTTGCTTGAGGGAAACCGAAAATCATTAACCAAAAGAGTTTTCAAGCCTTTAAGTAGTATCCGATTATGTGGTACAAATTGAATGTAAAAATTTTTCAACTGAAGGGAAATTCAATCTTCTAGCAATTGTGTTTGTTTAATTAGTAGAAAAATTTAGTTTAAAAATTTTTCTGTAGTAAAATGTCAGATATTTAAAGGTTGTTTTGTTTAAAATGACAAAATTCTAATCTTCGTACTATCATAATTCGTTTTGCTTATTTCTTTACACAAAAATAAATCCATATAATTTTTAAATAAATATAATAAATCACATATTAGTTTTTTCAAGGAAAAACTATTTATTTATTATTTCAACTATACTTATAGAATACAATTTTAAATGTCCATTTTTCAAAATTCATAAAATTTTCATGTCTGAATAAAAAAGTTTATTAAACCTTGCATGTTCCATTTTGTGAATCCTTTGAATTACATGACTGCAGCTGCCTTATCAAAAATGTATTACAGCAAAATTTTCTAAAAGTCTTGAAAAAAGAAAATTTAAATTTAAACTAACCCCCAAAGTATGCAATCCAGTTTTATGACCAACTTATTAACATAAAATGGACTGCAACTGCAGCATATATGTTTTTGAATCATTGTTTTCAGTGGCAAAAAAAAATACATAATTAGAGGTATGAACCTTTGTAAGTATAAACTCTAGAATTCAGGATTTACTTTATGAAAAGCCAAAGTAAGAAAGAGAGAGGGAGACAAAAGAAATCAATTGCCACAAAACATATTCAACATTTGTTATTATTATTTTTTCGTTTTCTTTGTCAACTTTTGAATCTACTTGTATACATATATGATATCAAAGGATTACGAATTCATCAATTAATATTTCCGTCATATCATCCAAGTTCGTTGGTTTGAGAAATAAATTTTTTGATTTTCTTGGCTACAATTTTCTTTGTTATAAAAATTTACAATGATGAATTTGAAAAGATGAGATAGTAATATGAAATTTTTATGTGGTTTTATGATGTTTGCCAACTTCATATATTTTTATGTTTTTTTTCTTTGATATTAAATCTGTTAGTTATGAATCCAATATTTAGAGATTTGATGACATGTAAGAACAAAAAGTTTTCTTTTAAATTATTTCATGCAAATGAGATTTTATGTTTACAATTTGATAGGGAAATAATAAATCTTACCGAATCCATTGATCTGTTAAATTTTTATTTGTGTTCATAGCTTTGAAACTTATTAAACTATTCTACGTAACTCATTCTATTATTAAATAAATAGTAGATTGATGAAGGCATCTAGAAATGCAAGTATTTTTATACAAAGGAATTCAAATTAGAAAATGTTGTAAGTAATTTGTTGATTTACATATTAAAATTATATTTGTGTCACATATAAACTTCTCAACTTAGTATAAGAGCTTAAAAGTATTCCTAACACGTAAATAATATTTCGGGTAGGACTTTGATCTTTATTTATTGAATTTTCTATACCAAAAAGTTTCAAAATTTGAGTGCTTAGTAAATTTTAGGAATGTACATATATATAAAATTGCAAAAGTGTTTGTGAGTATACAAACAATAAATTGAAAAATCTAATTAAATCGAAAATTTTAGTTTTTTATGTTTTTTTCATTACTGTCCCAGCTGGCTAAATATTTTTAGACTTACGTTAAAATATTCTACAGAATAAAAAAGTTTTACAATTTCATATTATCAAAGTATGTAAAAATCATACTCTCTGAAAATGTTAGCAGAAGCACTTTTTTGCTTCTGATAATTTTGGCGCAACACAAAAATAGTGCTACAATACTCCTCAGCAAGACTCAATTTATACTAAAATACCGGCTCATATTGAAAATATACGTTTATGTAATATTAAGTAATGGCACAAATACAATAACGCGTTTTGCGTTGCGGAGCACGTTTTCATTCAGAATTCCGTAATTCAGCTACATAAATTCCTATAGCTGTGACAGCTGTCACCGCATCTGCACCGCAAAACGCGTCATTGTATTTGCACCTTCAAATCGAGCAATCATTGTGGTAAGTACAGTCAATTTCAGAAAGACGTAATATTTGCCAAATGCTAAGAATGGTACCTTTTAGAGCTAGCGAGAAGCTCTCGTCTGGATACGTTGTTATATTTAGTACCCGGATGGTATAATTTTACTATAATTTTATTTTTTATAAGTTTTTGAATCGATGAAATTAAACATTTCAGGTATAAATGCTAACAAAAATCATTTTTGAAGTCTAAAATATGGTTAAAATTTGTGTAATTACCAGATTATGTGATGGTGCTTTGCTTATGCTCTTTTTTTTGTAGTTTTGATAAAACAGATTTGTATAACAAAACTTATACCAGTTGTACACCAAACAATTCATCACTTAATGCGCTATATTAACTAAGTATAAAATATATTTTTTTTATTATTTAAATACTTTAATGGAAGCGTCTTAAAGTTGAAATTTACAACCTTTTAAAACGTATACAAAGGACATGTTTTATTTAAACTTCATCCTTATTTCAATATTGACTTTAAACGTTACAACTTCTAACCAAAATTCTATAATAGAGAATTTTTCACTTCCACTGCATTAATATTGAAAATCTCGAATATCTATTAGTAAAGAATCCTTTCGAAACTAATGTGAATTTTGAATTTAAAGTACATATGTTTAAACTTAGTTTTGAAACCTTTTGGTTTATAGTAAGAAAGTGACAATAACTTAGAGGATATACATATTTTCCGAAAACTTTACACAACAAGTTGGTTGCCTTAGGAATAAATATTGGCTGATATTTTGAATATTTCTTCCTGTTATTTAATTTAGTGTAATGGAATTTATGGAATACTATAACTTTTAGAAATATTTCAGAATACTAAACTTAAATCAAATTGACTTATTGAAACGTTTGTTTTGTTGTTTCTTAACTTCAAACAACATTTTTTTTTCTTTTTTTGTCTCATTAAAAGTTTAAATTTTTGTGTGTCATTGGTATGCTTCATGCACATAGAATGTAATTAAGTTATTTTTTGTGTTCGAAGACAGTGAATATTCTCAAGAGCCTACAAAAAAAAAGTAAAAATAGTCTTGTTCTTAGTATAACTCTACAAGATTCTATTATTTAAGAGTATTACACGCCCAGTCGATTGCTATGATGAGCCCAATCACGTTTTAAGATCTCAGATCACGTACAAAACTTTGAAATCAAATTTATTTTTATTGCCTAAGGCAAGGATGGCATACTTTCTTTTTATAAAACAATACAAAAAAAAAAAACAAAAACGAAAAAAATAAGTCCAACACGAAAATTTTAAATATATTTTGTTGTCAGCTTCAGAGGATTGTTTTCAAATAATGACAATTGTATACTATTGCTGGTTTTACATAATTTTTTCTGTCAAGTGTTTGATCAAGATAAAGTTAGGCAATAGCATAAGAATAATTGCAGCCATTTGTTTAAAAGAAAATAAAAAAACACAGGGGAGAATTGAACCTTTTCTTTGAATACAACCTTTAATCTAAAAGAAAAATAAATAAGTCATTAGTGTTATTTTCTTTTCACTATTTAACTTGAAAAAGTTTTTCTTCATTAAAAAAACCAAATTTAGTTGAATTTAAGGACTCTTTTCATTAAAAAAGATTAATCCAGTTTTTTGAACTTCTTCTAGTTAGTGAAATATATTTGTTGGTGTCAGGAATAGTTTGTTGTTTGTTAATTTTACCTGGTTTACTTGCTTGCCACTTGAAAAATATGGTAGTAAAACATTTTTATAGTTTAAGGATTAGTAGGCATTATTCTGAGTCGGACATAGAACAACTCTGTGTGGTGGTTTATTGCTAATTTTAATGATGGCAGGATATAGTCTTTTCAATATCTTATCCAACTTTATAACATCAGTTTTATAAATTAAGCTTATAAAAATATTAAATATGAAGTCTAAAAATTCTACTTTTCTTCCTTAATAAATCAGAGAACAAAATTTTTCTCAAAATGCTCAAAACTTTTTTAATAAATTGAAAGAGTACAAAAGTTTATATTATCCCTTGATGGTAGAAGAGTTTTTTGTTGATTTACAGCTTAGTCAGACAGACAAGAAACTAAGTCCTTTAACTTTAGAGTCCAATCCAACGTCGAGGTATTTCTTGTATGCTTAAATCTTGTGCTAAATGTTTAAGAAAAATACGTGTTATTTGATATTTTTATTTTTAAATATTATGTTTTAAAAATTGTGGAAAAGTTATTGATTTGATTATATAAGCTCCTTATCCGATGTTTATATCCATGTCTGTGAACATATAAAGTTGAAAACTGATGGACAATTACAAACAGTATAAGCAAAGCCAGTCTTCACTTCTGTTTAATTCTCTACTAAGGCGTTGAAGCAACTAGGATTTTCTGCAAATAACTAGTTGTAAATATTTAACAAGGAAAGGTTTCCATTTCGAACTCTCTGATTTTCTTGGGACTTTCTTTTATTAATAGATTTTAACATATCAAACCAATAAATTTTAATTTAAAGTTTTTACAAAAACAAAAAGTTCTTCATTTTATTCACTTAGAAATTGTCTTTCTGATTCTCTTCTTTTAGTGCTCACTAAGTTTGATTTAATTTTTCAATTAATTCTATTTAGAGGAAAATATATTTATGCATATATCACATATATGTATATATATACAATATATGCATGTATGCAAGCAAGTAGGGCAATATTAAGTAACACTCAAGAAAATCTTATTGTTTTTAAATAGAACTAAATTATTCAAGGGTGACTTTTTATAATTATATACACCATTATCCAAGGGTTTGAGGTTACCATTCAAGACTTATTTAAGTCCTGTCTGTGCTCAACACAAAATCAATAACATTTAGCTTGAATAAATATAACAACAAGAAAGGGGTTGCAATGGAAGGCTTAACAAAACAATCCAGGGCATTAGTTAGGGCTTTTACTGGCTTTCTCTATAAATTCACTTTGAATTGATAAAACGTCCTTGGTTTCTGGTTATATACTGAGTATATAACACGTCTGAAAATATAACATAATAGTGAGAAAATTTTATTTTTTCTATCTTTTATTTTGCATAGACTACTATCATGACTTATTCTTGCAGCTAAAATTTTTACATGTTTTATTTATAAGATACAGTTACTGAGGTCCAGGTCTTCGCCCTTTGGGATATAAAAAAAAATTACTTGAATTTGAATATTGTATTCCAAACAAGGTTAATAGTTTCCTCAAGCTAGTACTAGTTAGTGAATTTATTTGACAAAAAGGACATATATCATAGTTTTGTAAAAGAGAAATAAAAAAAATTGCTTTAAAAAAAGTTTTCTCTTGATTTAGACTTTGTCTTTAAGTAGATAAGTAATTACTTTATGTAATTTTTATATCTGTAGTTAGGGTTTTTAAAGTTTCAATTTAATAGAATTTTATTATTGATTTAAAACTTTAATATAGGAATTGCTTTTCTCCTAGTACAAAAAAAAATAAAACACAAAACTTTTGTAACACATTAAAGCACAACTTATAAATATATTATACCTCACATAAATCCACTTAAGCGTTTATGAACCTTACTCATCCTTTTACATATATTTTGATTTTAAAAGTACTTTTACTTGCCATAAAGTAATCTGCTCTTAAAAAGTTTTTCATCTGTCGAAACTGAACTGAAAGAGTTTTAGTAGAAAAAGAAAAGTTGTCACCACCACAGAAATAGCTTCCAGTTGAAAAATTTATTAGAAAACTTTACAGGTACGCCTATGGAAACCGAAAAGAAGGCAAATATTTTTGAATTTTTGTAATTCACCTTTTTAAAGATAAAAAATTTTTTTAACACGTCTGTCAAATGATTAGCATGTTTTTTCTTATATAATATTGATAAGTAGATAAGTTAAACTCTGAATCCTAAATAGATATGAGAAACATTTACTTTGATATTTTCATTATTTATGCTGATCTGAATTAAATTTAATTTTCTTAACAAGTAATAAAGTTTTGTTTGTATCAGGACGAAATCACATAAATCCACTTAAGCGTTTATGAACCTTACTCATCCTTTTACATATATTTTGATTTTAAAAGTACTTTTACTTGCCATAAAGTAATCTGCTCTTAAAAAGTTTTTCATCTGTCGAAACTGAACTGAAAGAGTTTTAGTAGAAAAAGAAAAGTTGTCACCACCACAGAAATAGCTTCCAGTTGAAAAATTTATTAGAAAACTTTACAGGTACGCCTATGGAAACCGAAAAGAAGGCAAATATTTTTGAATTTTTGTAATTCACCTTTTTAAAGATAAAAAATTTTTTTAACACGTCTGTCAAATGATTAGCATGTTTTTTCTTATATAATATTGATAAGTAGATAAGTTAAACTCTGAATCCTAAATAGATATGAGAAACATTTACTTTGATATTTTCATTATTTATGCTGATCTGAATTAAATTTAATTTTCTTAACAAGTAATAAAGTTTTGTTTGTATCAGGACGAAATTTTGGATGTTTCTTTAATTAAACTTACTCAAAGTCAGGTAATGCTTATGTCATACATATTTAATTTGCTAGAGTTAGCTCAAAGTATATTTTGTTTCATTTAATTTAACGGGATGTCATTTTCAAGTTTATGCTAGATGTCTTCTTCAAGTTTCTTTTTTTTTTTGAAGTTTTGAAGAGTATTATTGATATGAATAAATATTTTCTGTCCTTGTGTCTTTAATTAATTTTGTTTGTAAATATCGTTGGAACTTTGATTAAATTTCTAAATGACCCGTCAACTAAGCTAGGATTTATAAAGTTTTTTTTTAATTAATAATTTTGTAGAATAATGCTCTGCATAAAATTTTTTTTTGAGATTTATTGAAATTATAGACTGATGTCGAAAAAGTTTATAAGTATGAAGTCTTCCGAAAAGATAGTTATAAAAATATTAATTGCAAAAACTAAAAAAAATATTTCGATAGTTTATAGTGCCTTAAAAATGAGAAAATAAAAACTATACTTTTGACAAAATAATATCTTGTAAAAGCAGTTAAATACATTCAAAAATCTAGCCACTAAAGGAATATAAAATTTAAGAGAATTCAGAAGGAGTAGTATATTTTCAGAAAAATTTTTTCGTCGATGTTTTTCGAGGTGACCCCATTGACTTTTTTTTTCATTTTATTTTCTGTAGACCCCGGAAGTCAGAAACACGATTTTCATTACAAATCATTTTCAATGATTTCATTCATTCAAAAATGGACAAAATAATTTTTTTTTACTGTGTATTAAAAAATAATTATATTTAAGCCTCAACCGTGTTACGCTTATGAAAAACGCTTTAAAGTTTCACAGCAGAAAAACTTCTGAATTCTCGGAATAATCTCTTTTGAACGTTAGGTGTATTTAAAACGACCCATCGCAAAGCTGCCATCCGTTAAAAACTCAAAAAAAAAAAAAGTTTGCATATACATATCCAATTTTGAATATAGGAAGTATCATAAAAAACATACATTTCACATGTCACGGTTACCGTATTTGTGACTTTTAAGGAATTTAATAAGAAAATTGTGAATGATATTATTATAAAACAATTATCCAAGTTTTAACTACTTCCTGATGACTGCAAGTAAAGCTTTCGCTTAGCTGCTAAACTTTCTTATGTTACTTAATCTTTATGTGTATATGCTACATCCCAAATTTATCAAATGATGGGAAATTTTTCTTGATTTCAAAACTAGGGAAAAATTGAACAGAAGTAAAGTCGTATCAGAACTCTCACTACTGTATATTTTGACCAATATGTTCAAAAAATTGATGGTAAAGGATATCATATCAGTATTGAAATAAGCTAACTTTATACGCTTACTTCAAAAATATTTTCTTAACAGTCCAATTGCTTTGTGTTTCTTACACTAAAATTTTTTGGAAAAGAAGTATCTATAAAAAATATGAAAGTTAAGAGCACCGAATGACAAATTCTGCCATATACAGGGTTAGGCTTTCGAAGTGTTACCAAATTGAAAGACTGTATCTTCTTCGTTTGAAACTATTTTTTATTGAACCAAAAGAAAAAAATTATGTGAACATTCCAAAATTAAAGAATAATTTTAGTTTTGCTCAATACGACCTCCTTTTGCCTTAATTTTTGCCTTGAGACGGTCAAAAAATGAATTGCAGAATGCCGTATGTGACTCTGTGGTATTTTTGCTCATTTTTGGCGAAGTGCTTGCTTGAGATGATCCACACTTTGGTATTTTTTAGTGTTTACCTTGCTCTTCAATATATCCCAAATGCAGAAATCCAACGAATTTGCATCCGGAGAATTTGCCAGCAATTGTTTTGACAAAATGAAATATGGAATGTTATTTTTTAACCATTCCTGATTAATACGTGCTTTGTGAGTCTGTGCTGAGTCTTGTTGGAATGTCCACTATCTCTCACTAAAATTTTTGCAAGCCCAGGGTTTCAATACTGCCTTTAAGACAGTTTCCCGATTGCTCGTCCATTTATCTTTACTCCTTGGTCCAAAACTGCCAATGGAGAGCGACTATCAGTAGTCACGGCACCCCAAACTATCAAATACGGTGGTGATTACTTTCTAGTGGCCATTCGAAGGTGTAAATTTTTGCACGACCTTGCAGGCAAGTAAACACGATCATTTCGTTTGTTAACAAGGAGGTCGTATTCAGCAAAACTAAAATTATTCTTTAATTTTGGAATGTTTTCGCAATTTTTTTCTTTGAATCAATAAAAAATAATTTCAAACGAGAAAGATACAGTCTTTCAATTTGGTAACACTTCGAGTGCCTAATCCTGTAGTTGAAGAAATAGCTATCCACCAGCTTTTTTACTGGGAGCAGTAAGTTTTGTCAAGTGAAAAGTAGATTTTTTTCCTTTATCATGTGCTTTAGGTCAGCAAAATAGAGATTATCTTGAATAAAATTATTTAGCAAGAAATCTTTAAAGGAGTCAAACAACATAAAATATGTCAAGTACCTCACAATTGATATGTTTTGGTGTCATTGCTTCCAAATCCCAAAACAACTATAATCATTGGTTAGAAAGGTAAGAAAATGTTTCTATGATTTTCGTTTTAAGCTATTCCAGTTATCCTCATTTAAATTTCCTGAATCAATTTTTTTTTCTCGAACCTATTTAAAGGTAATATACACAAAATTGGTAGTTAACAAGAAAAAAATAAATAAATCGTTTGTAAATGTTGTCTGTTATTTAGAGATTAATGGAGTTCATTCTCTATATAGATAAATCAAATGGGATTAGAAGTAATCACTTTCTAACTACTATCATTCTTTTTGAAAGTAAGTCCAGCGTATCACATTTGTTTGAGAAAACGAAATCAGTTTTGTCAACAATATGATCATGAAAGCTTAATAATATATACCTTATCTCAAGGATGAATAAAGAAAAGTATTTTGACCTACAATCAACAAGCTCAAAAAAGGTTAAATGTGTTCTACATTCTGTATAGTCTAAGATATCTCAATTTTGCGATTCGTTAAGCAATAAGAAGAATTTTTTTGAACAAAAAAGTGTATTAATACGAAGAAATGATACATGAAGAGAATAATGAAAGAGGGCGATATAAATCCAACTAATTTGCTATCTTTTTTGAGATCAAAGGGAATTACTTGGAATCATATTTTTTTTTGGTTTTTTATTATTATTTTATATACTTAAGGATAAAAAATAGCTCTTTAGAGTGTAAGTAATGATAAGTTAATTTCGTTTAGCTAAGAGAAATATTTTTTATTTATTTACAGATAAAGCTCTAACACTGTCAGATCTAAACATCTTTCTGTTTGGTATGTTTTTTTTTTGTTTATTTTTAACAAATTAGATATCCCTGGATTTTCCTTAAATAAATACTTTTGTGTTTTTTTTTCCTTAGCATTCCGATTTATATCTGTACTAACATCATTTTTAAGCAATCGTTAAATTTTATGAGCGTTAGTGATACTTTTTTTCTTCTTAGAAAATTTGGTATATAAAAAGATGCAGTACAAAAATGAAAAATTTGCTTGTTTTAATCGCAACATGTTAGATGACTCAATAGTTTAATCTAAACTCCTTTGATTAATTTCTAAAAAATTTCATAAACTCATGAAATCTTTTTTGTTTTTAATTTCAAATGAAATCACTCAATTTTCCTTGTCTTTCTTTGAAAACCTGACAAGCTAGAAGCTTAGGCTATTTACCAAATTAGTGTGGACTATTGGCTCATTAGCATTTGATACCACCAAATTTTTTTATTCTGTATTCTAATAATAAATTTTCTAAAGAAATTTTAGGTATTCATTAATCATAGGTCTACTTTTTTAATTATAAATTTTTGCGGTTTTTAAGTTCAACTGATGTTAAATTTTTCAGAAAATTAATAGATTTGGAAAAGTAATAACTCTTACACCTTTAAAATCTGTGAATTAAAATATCCAAAAGGAAGAAATTAAAAAAAAGAGTAATCACATTTTAGAGCTAATTTAAAAATCTTCTTTTTTTTCATCCTTATCAGTAACTCATTTCTCTTTGAACTTCAATAAATTTTTACGTTACAAAAAATAATATCTTAAATTAGAAATCTCCAAGGAATGGCATCCCTAAAAGTTTCAGCAACAATCACAGAATTTGTAGTTGGTATAGCTCATTAGTAACATTCCATTAAGTCAGTTTTTTTCTTTCTAAAATGTATGGATCATTAAATATATATATATATATATATATATACATAAATACAACTATATCCATGTTTAGCCCCGAATTATAAAGCTGTTTATTTGATATTACAAAGTAAAAAATTCATATTTTAAATTATTTTAGGGGCGAAAACGAACTTTTGTGTTTAACCATTACCTGATAGACCTTAGGTGATAGATGTAATTTGCCTGAATGGATCATTAAACTAGAGAAATTGTAGTCTTAATAATATTTTACTGAATTATTCATGACATTATTGAAGGGGAAAATTTCTATAAATGGGTCAGTAGTATTTTTTGGTTTTATGACTGGGATAAAACAGTTTTTCTCTTTTCTATTGAAGGAAACGTGTTGAAAATGATAGATTTAATTGCAATTTTGTTTTTATTTTGTTGAGTTTTATTTTTATTGAAGAGTGTTTTAAGGATAATCAAAGAAACTTAAATTTTGATATAATTATATTCATTGAAAATTCTTCATTTATTTTATTAGCTTCGTTAATAACTAATAACTTCCTTTTTTTTACGGACACACACCTACTGTTCGCATAACAAATACCAGGTTTAAGTTTAAAAGTTTTATGCAAGTAGGCATTTTGTTTTCTAATTTTCAATAAGTAGAGCATAATTAGTATTATGAGCTGTCTTATAACATACTTACATAAACGTGACTTATATAAATCTAAAGGAAAATAAATTTCCACAAAATATGCAAAGGTCTTTTTTCCAAAAAAGGGGAAAGTAAATTGTGAATAGAGGAAATAAGTAGTTCAATTGTATGAAAATATACTAAACAGGAATTTAATTAAGATAAACTGTTTTGAAAATAAATTTAAAACTATCAAATTTCGTTTAGATATCAAAAATTTAATATATTTAAATAAATATTCTGTAAGTAGCTCATCTGAATGTAACAAAACATCTTGTGATTCTATGATTTCCTCAATACCACCCCCATGGGTGTAATATTGATGCTCAGATTTAATGTTTTCTACGTGCTGAGTATCTCCACAGGTGGTTAAGTCTTATGAAAGTTTATAACATAAAATAAAACCTACAGTTTGTCATCAAACTCTTTGCTTCGTTGAACTTTCACTTTTATTTGTAAAGGGGAGTATTACAAAAAGGAATAAGGCCATAGCAAACATTTTGGTAATTTTATTCGCGTCTCTTTCTGCCTTTAATTTTTCCTATAATATTCATATAGTTGGGTTAGCTAAAATAATCATAAAAGTTAAAAACATTGAGGTTAAATTGTATTCAAAGTTTATAGCCCCATGAGATGTAAATATTTCAAGGATTTATTTATAAATTTGTAAATGTGTGTATATCTTCTTGTAGTGATAGATGTTTTTGTTTTTTTGTTAATATGCGAAAAAATTCGAACTGTTATCTATAAGTGCAAATAAATATATAGTTTAAATTTTATCTTACTAGCACTTTGTTGAGTGGAAAATCTGAATAGAATTCATGTATGAGAAAAAAGTCTGCCAGTTATATATTTTTACATGAATAGCTGTGAAATTTTACAAAAATAATACGCAAATGTTTCTAGCTTATAGGTGAGAGCATTTATTACTACACAGAATATTATTCCAGTTGGAGTTACACGCCGAAAAGGATTATCTATCAATTGTGTGTAAGGAAGAATGATTTCAATTGTAGAACCATGATTCAAAATTGTTATTTTTTGATTTACAAATCCTTTATTCTAGAGTTGTAGTTTTGACACCTAAGCAATTATAAAAAAAATGTATGAAATATGAAGTATGCTTTTATTTATTTTTTTTCCTATATGTGAGGATAGAATATGCACTTTAATTTCTTAGATTTGTTGTGATTTTTGATGCACACGTATCGCCAAGATCCTTCCCCATTATCACAATTTTTTAAGGTCTCATTTATCATTTATCAATGGTGATTGATCATAATCTTCTTGACAACAATGTGACTCAATCAAAAATAACCTTTTCAATGAATCTATTTGTAGAATCTAAACCTATTTGGTTTTTGTCTTACTCTTCCAAACCGGAAGACCAAGCTTATATATCGGATCTATATAGAGGCATATTATAAAAGAAATCAAGTTTCCTCTCTTTTTGTTTCCCTCAATTTTAGTTTATCAAAGAAATTTTTCAATGAATAGGATATTGGCAAGCATCTCGAGCAACACAAAATGGAGTCATTCATAATTTTATTAGGGGTTAAATATGCTGGCGTTAAAAGTTTTTCTTCATTCTTTCTATTGTTTCAAGAATCATGAAAAAAAGCAGGTATACCAGTTTTTCTAACTTTTGTTGCCTGCTTTTCATTTTCTTTGGGATTACGTTCCTTATGTACACAATGAGTTCTTAGATAGAATGAAACTAGCACCCACTCAACCTAATAAATTTTTTAACCTTTCTCTAGTCATCTAGTTAGGTAACAGTGTTTTACTCTATTCCATTTTTTAGGTGACGACTGTAAAAAACTCATAGACAGATTATGTTGTTGGTTGTAAAACCAATTAATTTGCGCTGCTTTACGAGAACATTTTACATAATTAGGAAAATTTGTTCTTTATTTGTTGTTCGTATTAGGTTCGAAAAAAATAATGGTTTGAAATTTAATTTCTAAATTGAAAAAATATTTACTTAAAGAAATTAAATAAAAATTTTATGCCATATTGAAAAAAAATTATTCTTTTATTTAACTCTAATTTCGGCAAATTCTATTAACATGAACAAAAGAATATCCCAGTGGTACAAAATATCCATTTAAAGTAATTGATTGCTGTTTGAAATAAATTTATGTGTCTACGCCATTCTGTGTCCAGGATACAACATTTGGTCTGAATAAATTGTCGGCGGAAAATATCACACTAATTAGTGTTAATAATGTAATTAGAGGTATTTAGACAAAAAAGTTATAAAATTATTATTAATAACTGAAAAAGCAAATAAAACAACTAATTTTTCTTAATTAAGTTCCATTTGTTGTCTTGAAGTTATGAAAAAATTGACATTTTGTCATGATTGAATCATTTCAACCATAAAACCAATGTTTATTATATAAAATCAAATATTTTGTAAAAAAATTTAGCTAAACAAACAACAAAATTTTGTCTTGGTTTGAAGTAATTTACGGAGACCATCTGTCAACATTTATTTTGAAAGAGAAACGAAAAACTGACATAAATTGCTATAAAGGGCTTTTAGAGCAATAACAAATTCCCATTTGAGTTAATTTGAGAAAAATCTACAGTAAGTTCTCTGCTCAAAATGACAATAGATGACAGTGAAAAATATATATCTTTCATATTGCAGAGGTACGGAACAATTTTCTTTACTAAAATAATATTTGTCCACTGCACTCAACTTATTTAATGATTTTTCAAAGCTTTAATTGACACATCACGTATAAAGTTCCAAGCAATTCAATTTTATTATCCGATTACATATAGCTTAGTATCCTCTATTTTTCTGTGTTATATTATTATTTTTGTTTTTAAATAAAAAAAAACATATTTATAAAAACAAACTTAAAGAGTAGTATAGAAGGGTAGAAACGAATTTCGTGACTTAAACTTAATGCGTGACAATTTGAAACATATTTCTTTTTCATTTTTGTGTCTTTTTTAATTGTCAGGCATAAGCTGCATTTGTTAATTAACAGTTACAAAGTCTCATGGGGAAGTTATGGTGTCCTTTCGTGTTAAATTTGTACTTAGGTTTGAAAAACTTTATCTTCCCCAAGGATCCTTTGGAAGTAGAATAAAAACATTTTTCAGAAGTCTAAAAGTTACATTAAAATGTGTTCTTTTTGTTGATATTTTTCAAATTTTTCAGGCTTGCATAGTTTTTATTAATTGCTCATTTCTTAGATATTTTTTGATAGTTGTTTCTATTGCTTTTTAAGATGGTGGAATGTTTATTTTTGATGTGTATTTCTTGATAACGTTTGTTCTTTTTTATCAGCTAAATAATTGCTCTTGGCGATGACTGTGTGGTACTGTAACTTTTATGCCCACAAGAATACATTTTATGGTCGTAAATTTTATCATTCAAATATACTTAAACATTATTTTGAAATTTTATTGTTGTTAATACGCAGTATTGAAAATAATTGCATTGTCAAATACGATTATTTAAGCATGTATAGCATATGTTAACATCCTTCTGTAAAAAAATTTCAGAGAGTACAAATTTATCTTTATATCTACGTATGTTAAAGAGGTCCTCATAACATTTTTCCCTAATGGAGAGGCTTATAATCACAATTGTTTTAAATTAACAATTGCCATTGGGTAATTCGTTTAGAAGGTGACAGTCAAGCTTAGATTTTTACACATCAACTATTAAAATTGTTAAATTACGCTCGAAGTAAATATGTATTGAAAATGAAATAAATATTTGAATTTTGTTACAGATAATATACTTTTTTGTAAAATTTTTCCCCCTCTGCTGGAGCAAGCACCGAAAAAGTCCTTTATGGTCTGTAATAGTCTTATAAGAAATCAAGCAAAACATAATTGAAAGGTTTCCCTAAGGTTGTAAAAAATTAACATTTTCTTCAATTTTTTTTCATATGCTTATTACTCCCTTCAAAATAATCACTATTAGAAGCCATGACAATACTCCAACGCTTAATGCAATTTTCCATGCACTTCCATAGCCATTAATTTCTTTCTTGAATTTTGTTTTATGGTTTTAATCGAGCTGAGTTGTTGTATTGTTCTTGTAGAGTGGCTCATTTTGATGATTGTTCATTTTTCAGTATATTGCAAGCTTAAACACACATCCCATAATTGACTATTTATTCATAAATATAGGATTGCTTTTTGTGGTGGTATTAATTTCTCTTGTAACATATTCATTCGGTGTAAGATAGTTGAAGCTCAGCTAACAAAATAAATTGGAAACTCATCACAAAGCAATTTTAAATAAATTCCATAGATATGAGAAAGCTTTGGGTCAAGTGAGAACTATTTTTGCAACAATTTCACAAATTTTCATTATATTTAAAACACTAAAATTTATATCACTTAATAAAAACGTCTTCAAAATAATATTTATATATCTATATATACAAGTAATATTCTGAATAAGATATAAAATTAATTGGCTTTATCATTACGACATTATGATAAATACAGGATATGTATCCGTAAGCAAAATATTAGTATCATTTTTGTTGTAATATAACCCCATCTGGCATCATATGCTGCTAACATTATTCCGACATTTGATTTCACTTAAGTTGACTTAAAATCTGCTAAAATTTACCTCCTTGGTGCCCTTAGGGTTAATAAATGTCATGTCTAACCGAAAAAGATTTGCCTTGGGTTTAATCTTTGTTATTAATGGTAGTTAATATAGTATTTTGGTTGGCATATATAAATTCAACGAATGGCCAAAGTTATTATTAAATTACTCCATTTGTTTCTATTAAAATCGAAATTTAGTCAAGGAACAAATATAATTTTTTTTATTAAATATACAATAGAGAATTTGATATTTTTTGCCTTTTGACTGTATTGTAAAAAATTTTGGTTAGTAAACAAGATAACAAAAAATTAAATCAAAACTATGGATACAACAGTACCTGAAATAATAAATCCTTTCCTTTAGATATATATTTCCAAGGAAATAAATTAAATCTTGCATTAGAAGAATTTTCTAGAGTTTTTTAATTATGTAAAATGTTGCGGCAGAAATATTGCTTCCTTGGGATAAAAGAGAAATACTAAAGATGCGCTAAAGTAATATATACTGTTGTTATAGCAAAACTGTATAAAAAAGGCTCTTTTAATTGAGGTAAAAGAATGAAAAAATTTATCAGATGAATTTAAATCTAAAACAGGAAACTTTAACCATTTTCTATGCATAAGTTAAATTCCATTACACTAATCCTTATGCAAATCAGTTGAAAGTATCAAACAATTTATTAAGTACGTATTTCAAGATCAAGATAATATCCTAGCTAAAGTGGTATCCCATTATCGAGCTTGTGGTATTTTTCTTGGGTATATCCTAAAGTTTTTTCTTTTTTTATATGTGAAGTGATTCTTTTATTCTTTTATTTTTTATACTTGATGCTTATAGTAGCGCCTCTTTTGTCGCGAATATTCATTTTTTCCTCCCTAATACCAAAAGTTAATGCGACACTTTACCCTCTAAGAATATTTCCTTCTAGATTTTATAGCTGTTTAATCCTATATTAAGGTTGTGATTCTAAAGTTGTTGTTACAAAAAAAGATGTCAAGGAAGCATGTGTTGAAATGTTAAGCTATTCAAACGGGGAGCAATAATTTTTGATTAAGAACTTGGCTTAAATGGTTTTCTTTTTGTTTTTTGCTATGAAAAAAAAATTTGAAAAATTTTTAGTCTTAGTTTAATATATTAGGGTCAAAGTTGAAAAGCATTTAAGCTAATTTGATTATGTGAAGCTGGTTTGGTTTTTATTCATAGTCGCTTTAATGCAAATTCTATGAAAATTATAGGAGGAGTTCTTCTTCTTTTTTGTTTGTTTTGTTTTTGTAATGTAAATACTTTGGTAGGTAATTCATTTATTTCAAAATCAGTTTTGTATGCTATTCATTTTCAAATCATTTTCCGTTTATGATATATTCAAAGCAAATTGTTTTTTTGTACCAAAAAATACAGCTCAAAATATTGTGATTTTTTCTTCCATATTGTTTTATTACAATTATTCGGTATGAAAAGATTTTTTTTTTGTATTAAGTAATTTTGAAAGCAGAAACATTATTTCTGTCAGATATTTATATACCTTACACAGTTATATGTATGTCGGTTAGAAATTTAAGTGATAAATGAAAATCCTGTGTGTATGTTGACACTATATTTATTCAACAGTACTAATTTTTGAGTTATTAATTCAAAGTCGTTTGTTGAAACTGCTTCTCAGTGTATTTTTTAAGGGGCACGACTACTTTGACGCTTTGAAAAAGGGTGATTTTTGTGAACTTTTTCAATGAAACTATTACATCAAATGTTGTCAAATTTGGTACATATATTTTTGCATAAATAAACCATGTGATGTAGTTTTTTGCAATAAAAATATTAATTTTTATGGAAGTTATCCTTCATCTTCTGAGGCTTCGAAAATAAAAAGTACTTCCACTGCTGTAGTGATTCTGGCCTTCAGAATGCCTGAAATAATTAAAAAACAAAAAAATCAACTACTAGAAGATATTTCCTATATAATGACCCTCGGCTCTGAAAAAAAAATTACAATGCAACTAAATAGTGGATTTTATAAAGAAAAAGTTCAAATTATGCTAAAAAATCTTATGTATTTTGGCCTGGCAAAATTATATTTAATATGGAGCAACAAATATAAAATATGTTAAAATAAGAATCAAATCGAATTCGCCTTTAAAGACTAGTAACGTTCCTTTCTAACAGAAGAGCCGCTGTTCTTTGGAAGGCATTAACTCAGACACTATTTTAGATTTTCAATTGAAATTTTAATATGTTACTTTTAAGGATATAAACTATGGAAAAATGCAAAACAAAAAAAATCGAAATTTTAAAAATTAAAAACTAGTCGTGCTCCTTAAATAGTTTTGAATAGTGTATATGGCTTTTTGTGGTTTATTAATTTAAATTCATTCAGCGTAATCAGCGTACAGTACTACAAAATTTGTCCTGGTACTCTATTTGATGGAAAAAATAGCTGCATCACAAGAAGCTTAAGTCATATTAATTTCTTGTACGAAAATTCTTCAAGCTAGCGTAAATTAAAGCCGTGTATTAGCGTTTTGGACAATGGTTTTTAGGCATCTTTGCATTCAGTAGTCTATTGGCTGCAGTCATCTAAACGCTGTACAAAATGCTAATCTGAATACAAGGTAAATTTATAAATAATTTAAAATCTTTAAATTTCTTAAAGTTAGTTTTTCTCTATTGATTTTCATCCTGATTTCTCTGTATGATTCCTACTAGATACAAAAAGAGACTTTCAGATTCATATAATAACAAAAAAAGTTCAGATTCCTTGGTTTGATTACCTTTACACGCTGTCAAAAAGTTATTACGGTTTAATATTAAATATATCATGATTTTTATTTATCAGAAATTGATAAAATTATTTTTGAACACATGAAAAAAATATTCTTAAAATAAATGTCATATGTCTTTATCTTAGGCTAACTTTTATATAACCAATCGAAAGCGTTTAAATAAACCTAAAGTCAATCAAGCATAAAATTATCTTGTCACCTGTCATAACATAATACAAAATCTGAGATATTTAGATTACTTTGGATATGATTATATGCTACAATCAACTCAAATCCCCTAAAGGAATAATGAAATCATGTCTTCCGCAAAAGTGACAACCGCGAGTAATTAAATGTTTAAACATTTTTTTTTTTTGTTTTAAAAGTTTTATAATTTATTTGTACACACCTAAAGAGATGAAATGAAATAAATTTTTAACTTTTAATCCCTTTTTAAAAAAAAATACAATGATTCCACTTCTGGCTGACATTTTTTTGGTTTTAGCCTCTTAACATTTATCTGTCTGTAGCGATAATGTTATTTTCGTGTCATGCAAAACACTATTCGGTTGTATGTCTGCATGTGGGCTCCCTTTAATTTTCCATCTGACATTTCGGCTCTACTATAGAGGGTATGGGGATTATTCCGTTGTCCATTGCTGTTATTTTCATATCCTTGCCTTCTATTAAACGAATAGAGAATTGTTGTTGAAAATTGAGGTGAACCCTGAAATTTTGTTTGATGTTTTGTTGGGTTTTTGTGTTTTTTTTTTTTTGTTGCGTGCTTATTTTTTTGCATCAAATACTGAGAGATACGGTATATCACTAGGGAATGTAAATTCAGTCATTTGAAAAATTTATTGACAAATATTTGTGCCTGAATTTTTTCCTCTTGAAGTTATTTTGTTTGTAAAAATAAAAACAAAGAAAGAAACAAATGTAAAATTGTCAGTTTGATTAATTTTAAAAAATTCAGCAATCCATATAGGAATATTGGAGTATTTCAACAGAAAAAATGAATAAAGGTTTATTACTAGGAATCAAGTTTTTGATAGATGTGAAATATTGAAATCAAGTTTGTTGCTTTACATTTTTTCAAAATCTTAACTTGATAATGAAATTTCTATTTCTAATTCTATAACTCTTGAATTTGATTTAAATTTATAATCTTAATACTAAATTTATGTATGTTATCATCATTGAGCTTAATTAACAGAAATGATAACATCCTATGACAATATGTGATAATCAACTGCAAATGAAGGTCTTTTGGGATTTAAATTTTGCGTTTTATACTTTTTCATGTACGTGACACACTATATTATTCATGTTATTATCGTAAGTTGGTGTTGTTAGGTTTGTTAGCAAAGGGTATCCGTTATTTTTAGATGTTAACTGAAAACAAACAGTTATTTTTTGGCTTATACTTTTAAAAAAAGTTGCGATATATGGCTCGAATCGAAAGCAGCCAAAGTTTTTTTTCTTGATTTCAATTTTATGACCCTTAATCTATTCCCTTTCACTATCGAGTGAACGTTAGAGTTTTTACACTTAACTAGGATAAGATTCAAATATAAAATTCCTAGAATCCGTCACTGTATTTGTTGCATATTTTACTTTGATCCACCAAAATTTTATATATCAAAAATAAATAAGGTTATCTTAAAAAAATTGTTTTTCAATATGTGTTGTTTTTTTTTGGATATGTGAAGTGTAATTATCGTCTTTTGTCAAGAAATTTTAAAAACGCTTTGTGGAAAAACTTTTGCTTAACATTTTGGAACACAATTGCTCAAGAAAATAAATTTACTTCTTATACATATGCAAAGGGTGCTAAACTTTTAGATTAATGTGAGATATTTGACTTAATTGTAGAAAAAAAGACTTCTTTTTCAATCGTGCCAAGATATGCTCCCTTCGACAAAGATGAGCTATCCATAAAGATATGCACTTTTTTTTAACGTGATGGATTCACACTTTTGTATCACCCCCACACAATGTATCAGCCCAATTTGAATATTTACAAATTATTCAAAAAATGAAGAAGAAAATTTTTTATTATTATTTTAAATCAATTCTTTTTATATTTTTTGAAAAATCCCATTTGACCCCATTTAAGTTTAACTCAAAAAAGCATTATATCTTCTTTATGCTTTGAATTATACAAAAAGTTTTGTAAAGCATTTTAAGTCATAACTAAAGCAATCTATTTGTTTTTTATGTTTTTTGATGAATTGTAGCTTTACTCGCATGCAATTAAAACTTCCACAAGAGCAGACTATAATAATTAGTTTTATTGTTTCAGAAATAAAGAATTTTATTGTATGAAAATATTATTCCGTGCACATAATTTTAACTAGGAATATAATTCATGTAGAAATAATTAAAAATAGTTAAATTATTTTACAATGTTGTTGAAAAAAGTTTTGAGTAAAAGGAAAGTGAAACATGATAATTTTTAGAAAAATATCAAAAGTTTTGTCCTTTTGATTAAAATTTAAAGATTTTCTTGATTAAATAGCAAAGTTTTTGCTTAGGATCAACAACTTATTCTTTGTAGGGGAAAGTTTTGTCTAGTTTTTTTGCAATGGTGCTTATATGCACTTAAGTTTGTTCTTAAAAATTAGAGCTCAAATGACAACATCAACTTAACTGTTCAAATCAAGCAGAATATTTCCCACTCAAAACAGCAAATGAACCTGCTGATTGAACTATAATACGTTCAGCAAAATTCATATAGCTTTTTTTCAGGCAGGGACAAATATCGTAAACTTTTTTTTGAAATATGAGCCTTAATGATCAAGGTCATCAACACCTGATTTCATCCGAAATGTTGGTTTTAGTGAGGCATATTTAGGATAATATTTTCATTAAACACCAGTTGTGCGCCCTCATGTCCACAACTTTTGAAAGTTTTATTCTTAAAGTATTATCCTTTTCCATAATTTCGTCTACTCTGACTAGTTGGTTATTTCACGATTAATAATTTTAAGCCATTTCCATCAAGCTTTTGAGTAAAGCTCGCATCATGGTTTTTAACTATTTCATTTTTTGAATGTTATTCAGCTATATTTGACGGAACCTCATGAGACTGCCTCATTTTGGTTTTTCGGCTAGCGAGACACCAGGTAAGAGGAAAATTCGAAATTTTTGAAGTTGATTTTGAGGTAGAAAGCATGGTTGACTCATGGGTGGATTTACCAATACACAGAAAGCAAGTTTTGTTTTGACATTTATCAATCAGCAGGGCGAAAGCCCATAAGGTTTTTTTATTTAATATATTTTATATTTTAAACTTTTTAAGGGTTAAATCCTTTATAATGAATTATAAAATTATTTTTCCTTTATAAAATTTATAATAGTTATAAATATTGATTTTAAAGAATTATATTGTGGCCTTGGAATGAAAATAAAAAATAGAAGTACTAATTGAAAATATGACATTTATCATTCATAGAAAAGTACAATTTATGAAAATAAGTATAATATGGTATAATATTAGTGACAAGGGAAATTGCTATTTTTTTGAAAAATATTTTTCAGTTTATAGAAAAAAATTACATTTTATTTGATTAATTTTGAAATAAAATTATTACTTGAATGTTCTTCTGTAAAAGAAAGAAGACACAAAAAGGTTTTTAGACTTGAATTTTCGAAGACAAATCATCACTATTTCGTTTACCTGAAACTTATTAAATTCTCCTTTCCCTTCAGTGTTTAGAGTGTACCCAGCGGTTGATTTCTCCTAAAAAGTGTATGCGAATTAAGACAAAAAAAAACATCTTAAAATAAAGAAAATTTATAATTTTTTTATATTGTTCATTTTTTTCTACTACTAAGCCTTAATTATTAAAAAAGCTAAAGTATAAATGTAAAATATCGAACTTAACAAAATGAAAAATCACGTTTTAATCAAAAAAATAATTTTAGAGGAAGATAAAGGACACCTTAACCCGTTTAATGTGGCCCAATAAAGTCTTTGCAATAATGGAAGATTTATTTTTTCAGCCAACACTAGAAAAAATGTTACTTCTTTTACGGAGTAAAGTTCAAACGGTAAGAAAGTTCTAGAAATTCTAAAAAACCTCATGGAACATAAATTTTACTATTTCTTGATTAACATCTTACTATAACATATTTATTAATTAATAATTTCTTATAGAAAAAGCTTTGATGTCTCAGGTGTGTGATGATAGATTTGTAGACCATACATCACAAAGAGCGTGTTGGCGACTTTGCTATTTTTTTTATATGAAACCCTGCTTTCAATTCTCTGAAATCTTTTGGATTATCTTCTTGTTTTTACATACAAAGTATGTACCTAAAAAATTTTTCTGCTGGCAGTACGCATCGCCGATTTGATTATTATCCTATCTTCAGGCTATGCCTACATTAGAAACTTCGACGACGTTTTTATGGTGCATTTATACTCAATAATGCCAAGGTTAAACATTATAAACTTTTAGTAGGTTGTAGCTGGTTATAATTAGCTAAAATATGCTAAACTAGGGAAGATATAGACTATAATTACTTCCTCATTTGTTATCATATCCTAAAAAAATTAAGTATTATTAACTGTGGAAAAACTATGCATAGTATAATATATGAATCTTCATCACATATTTGTTGAGGCTTAAAGATTACAATATTTTACAAAAGTAAAATTAAATCACCGAAGCTAGTTTTAAGTTTATGGTTGGCTCAATAAAATGTGTAATGAGTATTTGAAGTATAATAGTAAAAGTAATAACCAATATACACTATAATTTGAACTTTATTATACCTAGTTTTTGTTTTATGTAATTCTTATTTAATATTGTATAAATAAAATTTATCACTTTATATGGGTCTTTCATTAAGGACATAACAATTTTATATTTCAATAAAACACAGAATATTTCAGATATTGAGTTGAAATTTATTTCAAGTGTAGTACACATATTACATTTAACTATGAAACTCGATCTTGCTCATATGACCACGGGGAGCCCGCTTGCAGCGGTCAATTGTTTGGACCCAATTTGACCAAAAATATGATCCAATCATACCTCCAGCATTAAAATCACACCACACAGTAATTTTTTGCATATGCAAATGTGTCTCTTGAATCACATGTGGATTTCTTGCTGCCCAATAGCGCACATTTTGTTTATTTATGAAGCCATTCATCCAAAAATGAGCCTCATCACTGAAGATGATTTTTCCATAAAATTCTGAATTTTCTTTAAGCTTGTTTAAAGCCCAACTGGAGAAATTTCGGCGTTTAAAATCATCAAGTGGCTTCAGTTCTTGAGTCCATTTGATCTTGTAAGGATATAGGTCAAGATTTTTTCTCAATATACGCCACAGTGTGGTTTGAGAGATACCCAATTCCTGAGAACGATGTGAAATGGACACATTTGGTTCATTTTGAATCAACTCCCTTGCGGCTCCTATATTCTCGACACTTGAAGCGGCGCGACGTCTCTTTGGCACTGGAACATCCAATAGTGAAAATGTGGAGTCAAATTTATGCACTATAGTACGCACAGCCTGTCGGATGGGACGATTATTACGGCTGAAAATTGAAGTAACCGCTCTTAAAATTGCGGCCACCGACTCAGAATTTTGGTAGTAAATTTTAATAATTTATAAACGTTGTTGATTCCTGAATTTTACAGTGATAAAAATGTAGACGCTAACTGACGGTTTGACTTTGCTAGATCATTACAAATGCTTGAGGATGCGTTCATATAAAGATACAAAATTGTTATGTCTCTATTGAAAGACCCTATATATACTTTATTAAGTCTATACAAACACTTTTGACACTAGGCACAACTTTAAAATATAACAAATAACTAATACATGTGAAAACCTACATTTACCCACAATTTTGAGGTTGTCTCATGAGGTACCGTCAAATACCCATTCTCGAATTTTGACAGTTTTGAGGCATTCTCATGAGGTACCGTCAAATATAGCTGATTGTTCTCTATCTGATTAAAAATCTATCAATCCATTAAATCTAATCTGATTAAATCTATCAACCGTCGTCATTTCATACCGAATCAATTATTTTCACACTACTGCGATCCCTATTTTTATATTAATCTAACTTTAATATTATTTTCTGATCAAAAAATCTATGTGCTACTATTTATCATTATGAAATTTAAAACAAAAAAATTAAATACTAGACGTCATAACAGAAATGTAACTGTCGAATTGTCCTTTCATCTCCTCATTTTCCTTGCATTGTTTTTCGTTTTTTATTATTTTCTAATACATTATTAAATAATTTACTGATGAGAATTTTTACTACTAGGTCCATTTATGTTGAGATACATGAAACATAAATAACTGTTTTAAATAAATTAGCTGGGTGATGTAAATAAACCTTAAAATTATGTCTTTTTCTGAAGCTAATAGCTATATTTTGACACAATGGCTTGTGGTACATGAGTTTCCCTCATTTTGACAACATTTTGAATCTACCGGCAAGAAAAGAGCTGAGTAAATGTCACCACTTTTCGGAGTTAAAGAGTGTTCCATATTAAACGGGACTCTTAGGGTAACTTTACTAATAAAAAATAAATGTTAGAATGATTTATTATTCCCAGATCCACGTACGCAATAATAGCTTTATGTGTTTATTACATCAAAATATACTCATACATTCTTGTCAAACTGCCGCTAGAACAAAAGTCAGGCTTTGTAATCTATAAAATCTATGTATTTGAGTGAAACTGACCATGAAAAGTGTCCTAAAAAGTGATGAACGTAATGTTTATCAGTTCTCTAATTAATTTCAAGCACAATTGTAACAATTTTACTAAGATTATGTCGAACTTTATGTCTTTTTGTAATAACTCAATAAAGAATAAATATTGAAAATAACAAGACTAACCAAATAATAATAATTAACAAAGTGTAAAGCATTTATCTATTTTCGCTCCCCAATGTAAATTGTTAATTACAACTTTCTTAAATTTTTGATAAAACTGAATTTTAATATCAGCAATATTCTTCATTGCTTTTTAAATTCAGCAAACCTAGTTTATTGTTCCCTCTAGAACCAAAGATTTCTATCTTAAAAAGACAATTACCATAAATCTCGACTCTATAGAAAACGACCAATGTTTTAGTTTTATTTTTATTTTTTTGTGTTCGATATACTATGATGCCAAACGAGCATATACCTAGAATATAATCTATTTGACATGTTTTTTCACGCATAAGTCGTCCATCTGGTATAACGATCCAGAGAAGCTGGATAAAGGATATAATGCAAATTTTATTGCAATCCATATAAAATACATCTATATATCTAGATTGAAGAACTCTAAATATTCCTCGCGGTTAACTTAATGGAAAATATAAAATCGATCTAAAGTAAATTTTAAGGAGTGTCTCAGTCATGCGGAAAACCAATCGTTGAAAATAATTTACTTTCACTGAGCAATCAATTCAACTTTATTGTATTTTACATTTTATTGAATAATTTCCAATGTAGTTTATTTTGGTAATTTTGGTAGGCCAAGTGTTATGCTTATTAAAATAGAAAAAATTTATTGAATTATGAATAAGATTATGAATTAGATTATAAATTTGTTAATCATATTATGGATATTTAATCTTTTGGAATTTCAAATTTTGTGGAAAAAGAGTGAAAAAATTTGTTAAATTGAGAAACAGCAATAGTATTTTTTTGGCTGAATTTCATTTACGATTAAATTAATGCAAGTTCCTTGGTTTTTCTAATAAAAGAGTAATGCATTATTGGTCTAAAAAATAAATTATCTAGTTTAAAGTTTGTTCATAAACTCTATTAAAAAACTCTTTTTTGGAACGTTTAACATAATTTTAGCATGAAAATAGGTTGTTTTACACAATATCCTATGATTGTATTTGCCTTTAGAAATCTTCCGACCGATATCTCACCTAATTCAGGATGAGCTATTTAGATTTGGATTAAGTAAACACCTAAAATCATTGAAAAAAAATGGTGCAAAAAACTCAAATCTCTCTTACTTCTATTCTACGAATGCAGTGAAACTTTGGAAGGAAATTGGGAAATACTTTGCAATGAACTCTTTAATTCTAGAATAGCAGTAGTAGGGGATAAATATGACTAAAGAAATACAGCTCCTTGTTTACAATTGATGGAAAAACTGTATACGAGTTTCATTTGAATAAAATTATCTAAGTTTGACAAAGCAGACACGTATAAACTGCTTGTATAGTAGTGTAATCTGAGAGAAAAGGTTTTATAAAAAAATTAATCTTCTCCCAGTTCGAGTCGAATCGAAGATAAATCCTCTGACCGAAATCTCACCTACTTCAGGATGAGCTATTTAGATTTGAATTAAGAAATTATAAATTGCTTCGTAAGCGTCTAAAATCATTGAAAAAAATGGTGCAAAAAACTCAACCCTCTCTTCTATTCTACGAATGCAGTGAAACTTTGGAAGGAAATTGGGAAATATTTTGCAATGAAATCTTTGATTCTACTATAGCAGTTTATATATTGATAGTAGGGGATAAATATGACTAAAAAGGATAAAATAAAAATAATATTAAAAAAATTGACTTTTTTTCATAATCATTTTATAGATTAAATGAAGTAAAAGAACAAAAATAATATTTTATACCTATAACAGAAGGATCAAAGAATGCCTTCTACAAAATTTGTTTTCAATTTTGTATCAAAAAAAAATAAAAGCGTGGGGTGTCCTTCATTAAAATTGCCAATTTCTGCATGAAATTGTAAAAAAATTAATTAATTGTATTTGATGAAATAGTTTCTAATTTGTTAGTAATAATCCCTCGACGTCCCACATTTCTATTTTTCCTTTTTCTTAGTTCATTGAATCTATAAAATGATTGTAGATAAAAGTCAATCTTTTGACATATTATTTTTATGTTCAATTTCTAAGAATTTTAATAAATCACACATTTAATCATCGAGGAATGACAAACTCTTTTTCCAAATTTTGTTTCTATTTTTCAATATAATAAACAAATAAGGTTGTATCAATAAAAGGCTTCTCCAAAATTAACCATAATTATCTACTGACATAACTAATTTAAGCCTAAAAAATGTCCTTAATTTTTTTTATATTTATTTTAAATAAACGTCATTTCTATGATTTCAGTTTTAGGTCATACTACATATGACAAACTAATTTATTTAAAGGAAGAATTAAATTTTCACCCTTTTTCGAGAATTGTTTGTTACTTGATATCTGAAGGGTGTATGGGAGAGGGTGGCTCATAATATATATTGGTTATGTAAATTTTACCCAAGAACCACATATACAACAATTATTTGGGCTTATTAGTTTTTGTTTAAATGTAAATGAAACCGCGTCCGAGCGTTAATTTTACAAGTAAAGTTCATGTTTAACTAATCAGACTTAATTGAAAATTATGCTGTCAAGGGTATCGGATTGGTTCATGTCTTTTAAATTCAAAGAAACAACTATAGCCTGGGGGAAATCATTGATAATGACAATATTTGGTCATCCCTAACAAAGCATTGCTGCCGGTTAAAATAAAGTAAGGATATACAAAATTATATCAGTTTTATTCTAGATAGTTTGATAATTCTAATTATTTGAAATATTGTAATAATTAATTATATTTTTTTTTTTTTAATTTAAGGATAAATATCATTTTAAATAATTGGTAAAAATGATTCAGACGAGGGTTTTTTTATTTGTTAAAGAATCCTTTCATTTTTTCTGAAGGCTTAAGGCTTACTTCTGGAAGAAATTTATTATATTTGATGAATTTTTGGTTTAAAAAAGCATTTCCAGCTTTTCTATTATTGGAAACTTAATTTTTCCACCAGAAAATCTTTGCCAAGGGAGATGAAAAAATGTTTGATATGTTGAAGATACTTATAGAAAAAAAACACCAGAATAGCCTACTTCCATCTCATTAGATGATAACGGTATACTACGTTTTGAACTATCAAGAAAAATTAAAGGAGCTGGAACTTTTCATCAGCTTCGATAGACCATTGAATTAGACTTCACTCAAACATTTTTCGACTTTAGAATATTTATTAATAGGAAAATATTTTAACAATGAAAAAGTGTAAAATTAATTTTACAGAAATTCCAGGGTTTTAAAACACTACACCAAAACACCTCGCGTTAAAATGCTAAAAGTTTATAGAGAATCTAACTGAGTACTTTGAAAAATAAAGGAACCCTTAGTATTTGTCAGGTTTTTTAAAACAAACTTAATTCTTTGTGGAAATAAAATATATTTTTCTAATATTAGACACACTTATTTTGCTTGCGATAAATTTATTTAAACTTTAATGTATGAAAATAAAGCATAAAAGTAGTTTTTAATGTTGGTTAATTAAAAATTTAATTTAAACTATTATATTTCGATTTTATAACTTTTTAATATAATCAAATAATAACTTTCGAAGTCAAATTTATATTAAATTAATTTGGAACTCCCTTTTTTTTAATCAACTGTCAGGATCCAATTTTTATATAAAGTCAAATCTAAAAATTCACCACCTACTGCGACATCAAAACCTGTAAGCATACCAATCAATTTTGAACCATAAAATAAAGGAGTTCCTGGTATTTTAATACAAAAGTTTTCTGGCTGTTCGTTTTTATTAAAACAAAATATTCCACGAGCATCTAAATTTCTTCTTTCAACATTCAAATATATAGGCCTACGTTTTAGCAGTTTACAACTTTTATGTGACATTATGCCAATATATGTACGAAAAATGCCAACAGCTGGAGTTGTATTATGACAATTTCTTGAATTCCAACTGTATATACTTCCATTAAATACACTATTAGGAGCAAAATTTCTATCTCCAATTTCAGCAGGTGATACATAAGGTCCAAATGTTATCTGTTCTGCTAATTTTAATACAACAATATCATTAATTCCTCCTGTATGGTTTTCATGTATAATATATCGCCCATTATAGTGGTCTTGAGACCGTTCCGGATCGTTTCCACCAATACGAATAGTCCACCGACCATTTATTAAACAAATCAATGTTAGATCAATTAAAGCAGATGCCGGCATAACGAGGGTATCATTATTGATTATAATTGCTGTTCCTACAAATCCATCATCGTCCCAAACAGTCGCCATCCAGGGTGCCTCCGTAATATCAACTCGTTTTACTAATTTATTTTGTGCACAAGTTAAAAAAATATATATTATGCTTACAAAGAGGTGATTTTTCAACATTTTGCACTCTATAACAAGGTATTCGTAATTATTTGGGCTATTTGTGTCTTAACTTCAACTAAAAAATTTTTATACTAAATATCTTAACAAAAAAAATTTGAAATACAATCGAATAAAATTCTTAGCAAGATATCTGCGAACAGTTATTACCTATTCCAATTTTATGATAAAAGATGTATTTTGAGCCGAAACCAATATTTATTTTTTGTGCTGATAATATATTTTTTTTATTAAAAGTATACTTTTTCATGGTAATAATTTATTTTGCATTAAGGAATTTAAATGTTTTTAAGATATTTTAAACTTTTGTTAAAGCAGCATTCGAGTTTATTGTTTTGCAAATATAGAAAAATTAATCAAGTTGATAATAAATTATATTAGTATAAGTTAATTTTTTTTAATTTTATTAATAAAAAAGTCACCGTTTATATATTAATACGTAGGCGTTTTTTTGTACTCCCTTTTTATGATATTTATACTTAACCGACTTTACTAAAAATGGTTTAATTCGAAAGGTGACGTTGCCGAGATTTGCGGAATGAAAAAATTATTTTAAAATTTTATACATGTCACTCGCAAATGAGTGACACTTTTTCCCATATAAAATGTATTGAAGAAAAAAACAACATCAAAAATTTTAAAGGCCACAGAGTGTCCCTTTTTTGTTGTATCTACCTAGCTTCTCTGAGTAATAAAACCATTATTTCCCTATCCCCTTTAATATAAGCACAATAAAAGTTTCAAGTAAAAAAAAAATTTGAGGTACAGCAAAAATTAAAATAACAAAAATTTTGAAGGCCATAAAGTGTCCTTTTACTATAAATAATTCCTCATGAAACAAAAATGTTTGTTCGAGCTATGGGTAGAGAAAATGTATCACCCGTTTTACGACCTTAAGCGACAAGCGACTAAAAATCACCTTGGTCTGAAGAAGGCTTTAGTTTTCGTTTCTTGTTCAGTTTTGTCTTATTCTTTTTAGTTTAATTATTTTTCAATAACTTTTTACTGTTGCTTTTGGTTATAGTTTTCATTTTTGAGAGTTTTGTTTTTTTATATTTGAAGCATGGGAGCAGTTTCTTGCAATAAAATTAACAAAATCATTAGCTTACTATAAAAGAATATTTAGAATTATCATATAAAGGAATAATGTGTTAAATTGAGTTTTTTTATGTAATGTGTCTTACAATATTACATACAAGATGTGCTTATGGAATTGTTAATAATTTTAATCACAAAATACTGAAAATATTCGTAGAAAATATATTTTTTTATTAAGTTGATCTATAAGTAAAAAAAACTCTTTAACCCATATCCTTATAGAATTCTTACTTTTAATTATAAATTTTAGACTCTTACAAGGACACCTGGAATTGATCCCTAAAATAAGTTGAAAGTAGGAATGTATTTTATATGTAAAATGAAATCAATAATATTTTTTTTCTGTTTTAAAAGAAACTTAAAATAAAGTAAATAATAGGTACAGTAATTCCAGTCTTTGTCATTGTTGTATTCAAAACGTTTGCTACTGTTGACCATATCCCTATATATATATAAAGATTTGTAAAAAAAGATGTAATATATATATATATAATCTGAAAGGTTACAACTATTAATAATGCAATTAATGTTATGGTGTTAAATTACATTCTGTTTTTTTTCTTAGCAGCTGGTATTGTACTCTGAGGTTCAACAGTCATTTCAAAGTAATTGTCCTAATGCATTTCACACATATATCAAAATAAAATAGTACTTTATCTCTATCATTCAAGGTCTTAATTAGAGCTTTTGTATTCTTGTTGTAAAATTTTTATTCGGTAAAAATAAGTCTTTTTAAAAGGATTAATGATTTCCATACAATTGTGTGCAAACGTAACAATCTACATAAAAATATTGTTTTAATTAATAACAGTATTTTGATATGGCTTCAAAATCGTCTTTTATATTTTGATCATTGTTTTTAAACTTTGTAAAAAGCATGGTTTTCAAAACTCAAATATTTTTTTAAAAACGATAACGAAAATAATTGCTTACATTGGTCTTCCACCAAAAGCTTTTGTGAGTTCATCAAGAAAAATTGCTAGTAGAAAATGTAAAAAAATTGTTTTAATAATAAGCAAGTTCTTTGTATATTTTTAAGCAAATGATAGCGATGAATAAATCGGGTGCTCTGTCAATTAGATAACTTGTTGAAAAACAAGTACCAAGTTGATTGACCCGAGAAAGCCGGTAAGTTCACCGTTAGGGGTATGAAAAAAATATTTTAGGCAGTAAGTAAGTAAGACTAATGAGAGAGTTGACAAGGGAGGTTCCTCAAGTTAAGTTGTGAATATTTTCTATGTAGACAAAAATCAATTTTTTTTTCTATTAGAAAGAGGCAAAAAGGCCAAGTAAAACTAACCAATTTAATAAAATTTATGAATTCTGGGAACAAAAAATATCGAATCCTTCTAAATAATAATTTACTATAGAAGTTATTTTAAGAGTAAATTTTCTTTGACAAGTGGTTAACGGAAATTCAAGGAGAAAAAAAACTTCGTTTTCGTTTACTTGGTAAAGAAAATCCTGGTTTTGCTGGACCCATCAGACCAAAGAAAGGAAGGAAAAGCAAGTAAGAAAAAAAAAGGAATTAAGACATTTTCTTTGTATTTATACATATGAGCCTAAATTTTGATTTTTTTATTGTATTGAAATAATACCAACGCTCTCAGTGTTATAAATCTATAGATTTTTTTTTTTTTTTTTTTTGTCAAATTTTTGATGACGTTAAATTTTCTGTTAAGATGCCCCCTGCTGTTCGCTTATACCTATGATGAAAAACTTCATTCCAAGAAGAATATCTTCATATTGAAAAGTGTTTTAATTATGTAAATTTGTGAAAAAGGAATAAATAAAAGACTATTCTGTTTTTAATACAAAAATGAAACTTGTATTTTATACGAAATCATTTGAAAATATTGTAAAACAGTAATATATATATATATATATATATATATGTATATATTTACACAATCAGTACAGTAATTTGTATATTTGTCTCATAATATTTGAAACACTTTTAGCAATGTAACAACAAAAATTGTTTAATTTTATTGTGTACATTAAAATACCCAAATTCAGAAATACTTAAAAAAAAATTTACTATATATAAAAATTTACTTATATGTATATGAGTAATGCAATTGATATCACCTTAAAAAAAGAGCCAATATTAAGTTCAGGTAACATCATGCACGAGTGTGTTAACCATTAATGGTATTTTTGCTAATAATATACACTTTTTTTTTTGTTAAGTTGATTATTCAGCTTAATTTATGCTTAATATTTTAAATATTTCATAATTCCTTTTTTTATTTATTATGATTTTTTTTTTTTAATAAGAAGCTAAAATTCCAGGCAACGTTATTTTTTTCTTTGTTTAACAGTTATTTTATTTATTTGTTATTTTCCTTTCGTTTTTTTCCCTTCTAATAAATATTTTTTTTTTTCATATCTTGGACTTAATAAAGTGGCACAAAGCATTGTTAACATTTTTTTCTAGCAAATATTTGGCATAAATTTATTAAAATTTAGATACAAACAAAACTAATTATTTCAGCTAAACTAGTTGTAACAAAAAAAAAATTATTAATAATTTATGCATATGAACAAAACAAAATTTTTCTAACCATGCAACAATAAAGAAGGCAATTTAACAATTTTTTTTAGGCAATATTGTTATTAATTTACAATAAATGCATTGGAATCTTCGTATTAACAAGCTGGTTAAGCATTAGAGATATTTTTTTCGTTTATTTTTCTTCTTCTTAAATTTAAATTTATATATTTAACAGATAATATTAGTACCGTATTTTTTTTGTTTTGTATTTACTTAAATTTTATTTTAAATAAGATTTGTGTTCGGTGGGTGCTGAGGTCTTCATAAAAATTTTTGGCAGAAAATTTAATTTTTTATTTTTCTTTTTATAATATAACATTAGAAAGTTGAAGACAGAAAATTTTTATTGCAATCAACAGTTTTTACAAAAAGTGTAGCTTAAATTGCAGTCAGGTATTTTATTTGGATGTTCTTTCAAATCGCACTGCTATTTACGGAATAAACTTCTTAAATTTCATTTTGTAATTCTATTTATCTGTACCATAGCCTTAACTATCCCTGCGGTGAAAATTTTCTCAAAAATAGTAAATTCTATTTGAAAGACAGAAGTTAGGTTTGGCCAGTTATACTTTAAGGAATTATTGTATACTTTATATATAGAAGGCGTTTACCATTGCACATGAAGTAAAGTCGACGATAACGCAATTTTCAATTTTTATTTTAAGTCACACAAATGTTATTTTACTAGTTGGATGGTAATCATTTATTATTACATTTGAAAACCGTATTGAAGTCATTAAACAACACCGTGAAAAATTTTTGAAATACGTTTTGAGCCCTCCTGGGATAATATCAGCCACTTGTGGCAACAACATCTTAATTTTTACTTTTAGATTTTTATTTTTAAAAAATTCAATCAAAAACATTAAACCAATCCTAAATTTAATAACATTTAATTAATTGTTTTTAAAACTAATGCAATGTAGTAGTTAAATATCCACCAAAAAATCCTTGAAAAAGAACAGAAAATGTGCGTATACCTCAAAAAATTTCTACGGTGTAGAAGAGTCTGAAAAAGTTTTTAGAACTCTTATTTGATATCAGGTATTAGGAAATTTAGAGACTAATCTACGTCAAACTAAACACAAAGATTCACATTTCACATGCATCAGAGATCCAATTGACAAAATAACTGGTTCCAGTTGACTATTTCTCGCCCCGTATGTTACACCCTTGGACTTCTTTCTATGGGGCTATTTAAAAAGTAAAGTCTACTTTGAGATACTTCAGGAGTTCAAGAACAAAATTATTGTAAAGATATAAGCCATTGAGTCCATTGCTCGAAAATTTCCATCGTCATATCCGTGTCTGTAAATCAAGTTGGTGGGAACATATGAGTGATTTTATTTTTAATTCATTTATGGTATAGATGAATTGTAAACATAGAAATTATTAATTTGAGGACCCTATATTGTTCTGCAATAGATACGTAACTTTTTCATGACCCTCCCCACATTAAGTTTTCCTACTGCAGGGAAATTATGCCTAATGATTTCTTTTCTTTTTCATAGAGGAAGAGTAAATTTTTAGCAGCTGAGATGTAATCATGTTTTATTTTACTGGGGTACTAAGGTGAAACATTCTTGCCACATTAATTGGTATTCTGTTTGAAGTGTATAAAAAGGTTAACAGCTTATCACCATAAACAATAAAATGATTTTATTATGTGTCCTCAAGTCTACCATCATATATAACACGCTAGCAAAAACAAAATATTAAAAAGTAAGATAAAAGTAAAATTTTAATCGCTGATAAAATAATTAAACAATTGATACTATTAAAATGTCAAAAATATTAAATTTCCTGCCATTTGATATAAACAATTAGCCAGATCCATTTTAAAAATCACTAATTTCACCCTCAGTTTCTGGATATGTACAAGTAAAAGGATTTCTAAGCCAATTACATAAAGATTTATCCTGACGTTTCTTTTTCATTGTAATCCTATTATTTACTTTTGAAACACCTGATATAAAACTTGATTCATCACTATCACGGGCAGTTGCAACACTATGATATCCACTTTCAGCTCGTCGAGATATACCAGAATGTTTTGAGGTACGTGGAGTAGATGAATCATGTCCACTATCATATGCTTCTGATGTCGATAATGGTAATAATGGTAATTGTATTTGTGTAATGATTTTTGGCTCAGTCATTATTATATTTTCATTATGTTCTAATGATGATTTTCTATCTAAAAGTTCAGACTTTTCATTAATATCATCCTCTTCGGTATTTATGATTAATTTATCAGTCTTTTGTAAATTTGGATCTGATGCACCATCAGGATGCCGTAATGAAGCATATTGTTCCATGCCAGCTATTGTCATAATACCATTTAAACTTGGTAAAGATGATTGACTTGGTGTTCGTGATAGATGTAAAGATTGACGACAACTTCGACATCTAAATGTAGTAGTAGAAAATTGTTTTTTTTTTTTTCAATTAACAATAAAACCAAAAACAGAACAAAGTACTTTGTATATATATAAATCTATTTATTTTAATACCTTGCATTAGGTGGATGATATGCAGGCTCACTAAAAACACTCTCTGGACCAGGCATAAAACGAAAAGCTGGCTCACTATATACACTTCCAGTATCTCCTAATCTAAAGGCCGAAGGTATTACTTCGGCCATGGCTAATTGTGATGTGTATATTTCACGTAGTTGTGCCAATTGATCAAATTGGTGTCTAGGGAAAAAATATTTTTTAAATTTGAAAATCTACAAATTCCAAATGAAAAAAAAAATGAAACAGCTACTGAATACCTTGTACGTTCACCCATGGCGCAATCACTAAATGCGTCACCAATATTAAAACTCGATACAACAGACATATCACCATGACTCAGGGCTGAAAGCGGATGTTCACTGAAATAAAAAATCGAAAATTTCCAAATTTAACAAATTTGTTTTTAAATGTTTTGAAAAGATGTTAGTTTTTCCTTACGCTACCGCCAAACCTTTATTTGAAGTTCATCATCCATATGGAAACAACATCAAGCAAATTTTGATTATGTGGTTTATAAATTTCATATATTTGAGTGACAGGTGTCAATTAATTCTATTCCAAAATGGAAAAGTTGACTGTTACTTAAATTCAGTCACCCAAATGTATCAGGTTGCTGAAAGTAGCTTGAATTCGCTTCCATAAGGACCACAACGATCTTGACAGTTAAATTTCGTATGTGTACAATAAATATAAATACTTAAAATAGTTTTCGGTGTGCAAAGCTTTTACAGTCCCTAAATCTTATATCGAAGTTAAATTTTTTTGAAAAATAACTTACCAGCCCATCGTCCGTGCAATTTCTTCCTCAGTTACTTGAAGGCCACAATCAACAGTTTGAACATTTTGTTGAGATATCGAAAGACTTTCTCTAGAAACATGTCTTGATATTATCCTATGAAGACTTTCATGAGATATTTCACGTGAGCCTAATGGTTCGATCAAAGGAAGTGCTGGTGGAACTTCTGATGGGCCACTATCTTGATCTTCTTCCTCTTGACCATCCTGACGTGAATGCCCTGATAGATCAGATTTAATTGAATGTAAATCAAGATCAATTAATTGTGTTTTTAGGCCAGAACGTATAGAACTTTCGGTAGGATTCATTGAATTATCAAGAATAGTAGTCATTATTGGATCAATCATTTCAATATTACTACTTGATGAGCTTTGATCATTTTCGGATTTCTGTTTGAATTGTGTTAGGTTAATTGCAGCAGATAATATTTGTTGTTGTGTTAATATTGTCTGGTGTACAGGTGAATTTCCTGTTGAAGTAAATACATGCGATGATTGATTTTCAACCCATTGTCGTATCATTGATTTTTTATGATTATCCATAAAGCCATAACCTGGTGTTTGGGTACTACCTGGAAGATTACCAGCTGTCAGGGATTTTGTAGATGCTGATTTGGGGCCATCAATCCATGTTTCACATTGTTTAACATGATTTATTTCACGTAATAAATGTCTTGCTTCGGCTACTTTTGATCGTGATATACGTGGTCCATCGATCCATTGTTCTTCACTAATTTTCCTTTTAGGACTTTCAGCAGTCGATGATAAATTTGACCGATGTAATGGTGAACTTTTGGGTGTAGGAACATTTGAACCTTTATTTAAACAATGCTGCCTTAGGGTACCACCAACAAGTTTTGGTGATGATGTTAACATTTTTGTTGAACTCTGACCTGGTGATGAATGAATTTCTGTTTGTGATGCTGTTGGACTAGAACTAGGAACAATATTTGTACGCTTAATATTATCATTTCGTTGTGAAATATTTGGACTTTGAGCTAAATTTTTGATTAAATTTTAAAGAAAATATTTTTAAAATTTTATAAATAAAACTTTATAAATATTATTATTACCTTTATTAATAATTCGTCTAATTGGTGTTTTTGGTTGTTTTTCAACAACACAACCTTTAAGAACTTTATTCATAGCACAACGATTATCTCCACTACTTAAGGATGGTAAATAAACTGGAGGGTGTTCCCCATCTGTAGCATCATCGCATGGCCCCATATAAATTACTGTATCAGCAGATAAATCAGAGCTTGATGGATCTGGCCCCTCTGATGAACCACCAGATTGATGACCTTAAATTTGTTGGATAAAATCCATTTAGAACATAAATTACTTTTTGGGAGTGATATAAAACAAGAAACAGTAGAAGAAAAAAACAACAAAATTGACAAACAAATTGTTTATTCAGTTTGGCATTTATCCAGGCATATCTCAATTAGAAATTGAAGCTAGACATCATTTAGATTTATACCTGTATTATTGACGCCAAGTGTTTTATCCGATGAAATTTGAAAACGATGTTTTCTTCTTCGCATTCTATGTATCCTTGATGCTAATTGAATTGTTGTTAATGCATCTGCATATGTCTAATTTGAAATTAATTTTATTAATAATTGAAAGTATTGACTTTTGAATTATTTGTTATCATACTTGTGTATGGGTTACATGTGCCAAAATGGTTACATGACATGTTAATGGTGCTAAACAGTCTTTTAAAAGTGGTGTCAATGGATGATCCTTATTAGGTGGATGCCTTTGTCCACTTAATATAGCTAATAATGTATTTCCTATACTTGATAATGGAAGACCACCACTACGATTTGCACAACCACCAAGATCGATTAAATGTAATCGACTCCTTCCTCCAGCAACTGGATAAATAAAGCAAATATGAAAATAAAAAAAGTGAAGGAAACAAAAATTTACATTTATTTCTTTTAATGGTGAAGTGAAAACAAGTAAAATTGATTTATTTAGCATTTTACACAAATTAAACGTGACACTTACCTCCACCTTTTCCTGATAAACTGTACTGATAGACATGCAATGTAAAAATTATAGCTGGTTCAAGACCAGTTTGAGGTCGACCAGCTAAAGCTGCATCTAAAAAAAGTGCCGCTCTCTCTGCAGTGGGTGCACGAAGCTCAGTTGGGCCACCTAAGAAATCATCACGCAAATATACTCCAGGCGATTCGTCTGAATCTGGAAGGAAGTAAAGAAACCATAAATAATAAATAAAAATAAAAACGATAGAAATTAATCTAAGCAAAATGTTCTTTATTTAAGGATATTAGAAATAAGACGATAGAACAAGCTAAGATTCTATATAAAATCAATTATAAATCCCACTTAAGATTATTTTCTTCATGAATTGATTAGAAATCTTTATTTCTAGTTAAAGGATGATCTAACAGAATAAAATTATGTGTATAAGACTAAAAGTCATTTGGTACTTCTTTAATTAATTATCGTACAATCACTTTAATGAAGAAGGGTGTGCACTTTTCATTTTTCTAACTCATAGTAAAATTGTGTTTAGTTGAGTGAGGGGTGACTGAAGGACTTAACTTTTTGCCATGTTAAGGGTGTTAAATGACAGAAGCCATAAATTAAGTTCAAGCTGAATTGATTTGTTGATAATAATAAGAGTTAATTTGTTAGGAGGTTTTTGCCCTTCCTTAGATATAGCTTAAAGATTTTATGTTTATTTACTAAGTAGTGTTGGGTTTTGATATTTTTTAGATTTTTTTTTCAATGTAAAAAGTTTCGCTATAGTCTATAGAGACTTGATTGATTTCAAACTGAAGAGAGCTAAATTTGTTGTCAGATAATTAATTATATAGATTAATTGTTCTATTTAAAATTAGAATGAAAAAAGGGATATTTCAACGACATATTTTAAAATTTGTTTTTTATTATGCGTAAATTTTAAAAAAAATTTTACAAAATTCTAAATTCTGTCCCTAAATAACAGAAATAAAAATTTTTGGATTTGATGCTTTAAATACCGTGGAAGCTGGCCAAAACGACATTGAAGCGCTAGTAATCGTAGAAACCAAAAAGGACGACATCATGGTGATTTCTAGAATTTTCATGGAAGTAACAACGTTGTTTAATTGTTGTTTGTTATTTCTTTTGTTTTTTAGATACTATTTTAATCAATTAAAAGATTTTTTAAAATTGAATATTAAACTGAACACTAAACAAACCTGTGGCATGTGCAGCAAGTAAATCCTTTGATGTTGAATCTGGTTTTGTAGGGCAAACTCCAAGTGCACTTACTCTAACTGAAAATCTAGCACCAGATTTTTGTCTCCTTTCATTAATGCCTTTATATAGCCATGAAATTGCGCATGGAATAGCACCAAGTTCATTTGAACTATTTATTGTACCAAACATAGTTTTTGTTTGACCTTTTTGATAGAATGAAATAAAATTTTTTTTAAAAAATTGTAATTAAATATTTGTCTGGCCTTTACCTGAACTAGGATAACCGATTGTTAAAAGACAACCATCTGATCCTTCTAAAACAGCTGGAATCACTTCAGATAATGCTGAGGCACAAACATCAGTCTTAAAAATAAAATAAAAATATTTTAACCTATAGTTTATTCTCATAATTTTTGTACTTACCTGTTGATCCTCTGGTGTAAATAAACCATCGAATGCAAACATTTTTGGTGCAGCTACCATTGGTCCACGCTCTTGTGAAGTTGTAGCTGATGTTATAGCTGACAATGGATCTGTCAATGTTACTTGTCGTTTTTTCTTATCGATACTCATAAAATGGGAAGACTCATCGTCTACATGATTGTCTGATACACGTAGCATTACTTTTACCTATTCATTAGGATATAGAAAGTTTTTTTGTTTTTATTTTTCAATATAAGCTTTGAATACAAACTTTTACCTTTCCAATTCCATAATTTTCTTTGTTTGCTAGACGACGTGCAAGACCTCCAGGTAGAGGTGGAGGAGCACGTTGTAATGCTCCACAGAATCCTCCATTTCGTGTTGAGCCATGCATATCCGTTGAACGGTTACGTGACGAACTGCTTTGTGCTAACCTTTGAGCTGCCCTTAAAGGATAATAAACATTAATCATAACTTAATTATTTATTAGAGTTCAATTAAGTTTTCAAGAAATTTAGTGGTTTTTTTCAATAGAAATGGCAGTCCTATCAAAAAATCTTAAATTTTAAAAGTGTTTGATTAAAGATAGAATTTCTTTTTTAAAAAACTTTAAGTGGACACTAATAAAACTTAATACAACATCTATATCATTTGAACATTCAAACAAACAAACAAAAAACACGTCACCTTTAATATTTATTTAGAGCTAAAGAAAGTTAAAGGACTTACTAGTACTAAAAGATGACAATGCCTAAACAATACCCCCTGGTGGTATCATCAGAAATAAAAGGAAAAGTAGACAACATTTTCTCTGCAAAACTTTCTCCCTTTGTGTACTATATGCCCTATAGCTGGATGAGTAAATTCGATTTCAAACTTTGTTACGTGATCTAAGCCCTATATGACGTGATTAGGCCTCTTTAGATGGCGACCTCATGTTAAGATAGAACCAGGATATAATGGAAGGAAGAAATGTACAATCTAGACAAACGAGACAGCTTTTTTTTCTTCAGTTTTTGTTTTAAGCAATCATAGTGGAACTTCTGAATCATTGAAAAAATCGACAGGACGTCTTCAATTTTAACTATAAATGAAATCAAAGAAAGGAGTGGCCAGGATTATCTTTTTGACCATATTGTTAAAAGAATTTGTAGGGCAATTCACAAATATTTTATTTTAGTAATAAACAAAATAAATTTAATTTATTAACAAGGAACAAAAAATATATTATATTAGGATGTGGTTATGATTAACCTAAAAATATCCTCTTTTTTTGAGTTTTATTATTTTTTTTTTTAAAGTTAAATCAAATAACAGTTTGTATTAAGGCTAATGAAAATAGATTCATTTGTCAATTGAGTGAAGTGTATTTGTTTTTAAATGTCCTTTGTAATGGACAACCATTGTTGTAAAAAATTTGATTGTTTTTTTTTTTTTTTGCCAAACTTATTTTATTTGTTATTCCCAAAATGTGGATTGAATTTTTGTGTTTCATTTTTCATTCAGTGACATGTTTTTTAGACTTGGTGTATGTATTTTGACTGTTGAATTGTTGGGGATCCTTTACCCTTTCTATTGAATAAATGACTCATTTTTTATTCTTTTTGTTATTGTTCCATTTAACTGCTACAGGTTTTATGGAACCATTATTTTTCTCATTTCGTTTTTTTGTTTGTTCAACATTTTAATGTAAATTTTCTTGACTTTGATCGATTTCAGTCAAACGTATTTTTCATTTATGTATTTAACAACAAAACAATGTCAATGAGTTTTAATTCCCATCAATTTTGATTGATTATCTTATGTTGTACAGTTATTAAGTTAGACTTTTGTTCTTTTTGACCAAGGAAGTTTGTTCACAAAATTTAATAATTACTTATTCTCCATATTTTATGTTAAATGAATAGATAATATGAATTGACGTTGTTTTACTCTCAAAATGGGTATTTACTCATATGTATATCGTATATCGAGGGGAAAGGAATAATAAAATGTTCGAATTGTGCTTTATTTGTCTAAAAATCATCAATGAATTATTTGAAAATTTCCATAGTTCTAGTTGAATTGCTTTGGAAAATACAAATGTGTAGCAACCCTAATTCTGAATGAAAACCAGAAATATTAAAAGTTAGTTCTAATGAAAAGCATGCCCGAGTCGAAATAGTTTGTTATAATTTTATTTAGTTGAAGCTGCTATTAAGCTTGTTGACCAGTTTCAAGTCAGGTTCAATTCTGGTTGATTAGAATAAAAACATGACGGAAAATATCGACTAGGGCCTTTATTAATATTGTCAATTTAATTTAAAACAAAAATTATATTTTCCTGTTTACTATTTTTATGTAAAGCTCTTGTTATTTTTCCGCAAATGTATTAATGACGGATTTAATAATTTGTGTTCATACTCTTGACTTAAGAATCAAAAGAAAACTGTTTGTCCCTCTTTCTATAAAAACTTTTCTTTTACGTCACATATTGCAACTGTGTAACTAACAATAACGAAAAAACAAAATTGGCTCAAAAATGTTCCTTTTTCGGCGAATTTTCATAAAAAATGAATTAATACAATTTTTCGTAAAGAAGAGTTCTATTAAAATGTGCTTCTCTCAAGGCCTTTTATGATATTAGCGATAATGCCTCCTTATTAAGTCTAGCAGGGTAAATAAGCATAATTATAAAAAAAATAGTACTTTTATTATTTGAAACACTAAACAATAAACAAAAAATAAAACCTTTCCCACTTATTTTTACAGTAATCGTTGTGAATTGCCTATTCAAAACTAGATATTACTCTCTTTCGTAAAAACACACAATCACAACCTTCCTTTTAAATTCTTTCCTGTAGCTTTAATAAATTAAATCAAATTTTTGCTATTTTCTTTATTTTGAAATTAAATTTTCTTTTTTTTCTAACAAAAATGTGTTTATTAGAATGATAAATAAATTATTCTTGTCTACTAAAAATTAAACTCTTGGGCAGCCTTGAGTTCTTAATGATTATAAAGTTGAAAAACACTGGTGTAGGGTATTCGCTTAAGGTTTAATCTTATAACATCAATTTTCCTTCTGAGTATGCAAACTTTAATTTTACCTTAAATTTAAGCAATTTCTGCTCAACTTATTTAAAAAATGTGAAAGAAAAATAACCGACTTTTTCTACATGCTACAAGAAACAATATAAAGAAAAATTAGAATTGCTAATTCAGTTAATTCATTCCAACAAGAACTTCTTTTGATTTTGATTATTACTATTTTTTTTTAATGCTGTTATTCAAATGTGATTATTAGGCTTGTTGTAAGATCTATATTTTTATGACATAAAAAATTTGCTTAGTTCAAAACATTGAATTTAGGTTAAGAATTTTTTTTAGCTTTTATTCAGACTAGGAAATTCCTAATTTTCAGTAAAGAATTTCGAAAAACTTTTGTGTTCAAATATAAATAAAAATATTTAAATATATTTTTTAATATTCTGTTGTAGTTCTATAGAATTCAGCATCAGTATACAAAACCAAATACAAATATTTCAAATACTTGTGATCCATCATAATTACTCTAGGCTCAGGATAGCTTATCCTATTTTTTAGCCTATACAATCAAAAAAAATAATAATATTAATAATAATAATAATACCAAAAGACATACATATATACATATAGATACGAATATATTTTCGTAAATATATGGAAGAATATAAGAAAAAAAAATTCCTTAAGTTGTTTGAGATTAATTTAATCCGCCAAAAACATTGAAAGTCAAATACTTTCAAGACTTTTACTTTATCTAAGGCATGCAAAATGATATCTATAGGAAAAAAATAGACCCTGAAGGAGGACGAGTAGAGTGTTATGATCAGCCATTATAACATTTATGACATATGAAAAATGACACATTTTATGATAAACGCAGAAAAGAAAAAATGGGAGGCTTATCAGATATTCAAGGCAGGTAAGCCTGAGGTGGAAAACTTTCAAGGCAAAAGAAAATAGGATTCATAAGGATAAAGGAATAGCTATTAGAAATTTCAGCCACGTCGAATTTGTTGTTAGCTTTGAACGAAGAAAAATGTTTAAGTTCAGCATTTGCTGTTATAGACGATGCAAAATTAACGTGGTTTGTTTGTAAAATCATCTTAGTTCCATTGTAACTTTGAGTTTATTTGAATTGACTGCTAACTCATCATTTACTTTATAGAATAAGAAGTTTTTTTTATTTTTTTCATCTTTATAAATTTTGCTTTTTTTACTTTTATATAAATATATATTTTAGTGGTGTTCTATTTTTTTTAGAAGGAAAAAAATTTGTGTCATTTGTAACACATGTATTTGATTTTTATGTAAAATAAAGATACTTTTTTATAGGCCTCTGTTAAAAATTTTTTTACTATAAATAATATCCAACTGAAATTTTAACATAGTAACTCCGCGGAGCTACGATTTTATTGCTTGTGTTAGCGATTTATTGTAAAAGAAGATAATTTTTGAATACATCTTTTCTAAAAATTCAACGATATTTAAGCAGGAAAAATATTGAAGTGAGTGAGGATTCTTTTGTACTTTAACGTTATCTGCTATATCGTTTTGTTATGCTTAGAACTCATTAGAGCTTGCCAGCACCAAATTGGGCATCAAATGCTTGTAAGTCCACTAGTCTCCATTTGGTTGGTATATAAACTAAATTGGTGACTAGTTATCGTCAGCTTAAATATCAAAAGAAATTTGTTTGTATAAAATCGAATGTGATTGATGATGGCATTTGTAAGTATAATTACATAAAATATAATTTTATTGTGCAACAAATTCAAACAAGAATAACTCATATTGAATTTTTACAATAAAAACATATCTATGAATTCATATAAGAGAAACTCATATGTAAATTTCGTACTAGAGAAACTACAGCATAAGGTAGCCAGGATAGCTACATAAACCGATATTCTAGGATAAAATCCATTCATGTTTTTCCCAAGAAATCATCGGTTATGACTAAAAAGTAGCTCTACTTCATTGAAGAAGTATCTCAATTTTTTCTACTGAAGGTTTTGCGATTAAAAACATCAAAACACTACGTTCTCTATCAACTGATAATGTAGATGGTCAACGAAAGTTTGCTGCAACGATACGGAATTTCGGCTTCACTTTTCTTACGCATATCCATCGGATATCTACAGGTTGCAGTGCATATTCGATTTTTTAATTATTGATTATTAATGAAAAATAAAAAAGACAGAAGATAATTTTGTTTCTTAAAAAATGTTTCTCATAAATAAGCAGCAAGTTTTGTTTCATTTGGAACAAGCATCAAAGCTTTGGCAGGTATCAATTTATCTCAATTGATTTTTTAGTGCCAATTGAAAATTGTAATGTCAGCTTAATGGCTGACTGATTAAATTGTTCAGAGTCGTTAATATCCGCCAAATTTCTAATTTTATCTAAAAACTTTGGAAAACCGTTTTATAGACATATACATTTTTCAAGGTTTTCGATTTTTAATAAAAAAATGAAGACTCACTCTATAAGCTGGCTTATTTTTGTAGAGACATATCAGCCGCCTTCGTTTTAATTTTTTTTTTGTAAATCTTTATAGCACTAATTTTTTTTCATATCAAAAAATTTTACAAACTCTTACCAACAATCCATAATACAAACTCAAACTTTTTTTAAGCAATAAAACTATTAAATCATCAAATATTATCCTTAAACAAGGAAAATGTGCTACTTTTAAGCGTATCAAAAATTTTTATTTGGCTTTTCTTGGCTAACTTTGATTTTTAATACTTTTTCCTCATACTTACAGATACAAAACAGAATTTTGTAAAATGTTTTGCTCTACACTTCAAACGAATTTCAGACGACTGGATAAAGCCTTCAAGGCAAAAGGGTTATAAGAATTTCGTAAAGTGTCCCCATCGTTGATGTTGTATCGATTTTTAGACTTTTTTTTGCCCTAAGCATCTAACTAAAATTTATAAAACAATAAAAAAAAGTTGTTTTCTTGTTTTCAAACAGAAAAGGATGAAAATTGAGATTGCTGTAAGTTCTTATAATAGTCAAATTTTTTTTAACTTATGTTTTTGTGAATTTAAATTTTTTTTGTTGTCTCAAAAAGTTGATTTTGAAATCGTAGATTTTAATATTGTAAAGTAATACCGACATTAATATCAAACATAAATTTTATTTGGAAGCTATGTAAATAACACTTAAAATAGCCAAACTTGAGTAAGATGTTAATTACATGGGATCCCTTAAAATCTGTTTAAAGTAATTTTCACCCCTGTTTAACTCAATTTCACTAAGTACACACTATCATTGTCTTTATCCCTAAGTATTTTAGTATAAAGTCCTTTTCATTATTTTTATGTGTTTTAGGACAATATTTTCGGGTTCATAGAACATTCTACCCGTAAGGGTAAAAATTTAGTTTGAATTCTACAACTAAAATTAGATTACAATTCTCATATTTTAAGTTCTAAAAACAAGAGGAAAAAAAACAAACAACAAAAAATCTCTAAATAGGTAATTGGCATAATGACTAAAATAGCCGGAAAAGTCTAAAAATAAGTTCCCCAACTGAAAAAAAGGTTCACCCTTCATTTTCAAAACGACCCATTATATCAAATACTTGACTTGTTCTGATTTTTATTATTATTTTTCTTTTGGAAGTGTTTTTTTTTACATTCTCAAGATTAACCTTGCACAAAAAAGGTATACGAAAACGGAAGTTAAAAATAAAAGTTTTTCTTATGTTTTCCCCTGATTAGGTACGTGTCTTCACTCACCAGGCATTTTTCTCGGGTCGGTAACAGGGTGATATGTGTTCTGGCTAAACAGTTTTTTTGTTCTAAATAGACGAGACTCACTTTAATTATCTTCATATAATCAAAAAGTAAAATAGTACACAAAAAAAAAGAAACGTGGGAAGAAAATTGGTAGAAGAACTCTATTACTTTGTTAATTGTAAGAAATATTTTTTGACCTACTTAAAAATAAAAGCATTTTAAATTATTTAAGCTATCTTTGGAATTATGAATGGCGTATCCCTGTTTTACCTAGTTTGAAGCTGTTTTAATTTCTTTTATAGTCTTGCTTTATTCTTTGTTTACAATGTTTTTGTCATACAAATGAGTATAACACATTATTTTCTATATACTGAAATTAATTATATTCATTGTGTTAAAGAAAATGTTTTCCAAAGAATAATGAAGAATATTTTTGTTGTAAAAAAGGACTAATTAGACCAAGTTTTAAATTTTACAGAAAGCAGAATTAAAAACAATTTTTATTTTATTCAATTATTTCACCGTAAATTTTAATTGGAGTATTTATAATTAGAGAATAGTTTTAAATTACTGTTATTTAACTTATTTATTAATTTTTTCATTTTATTACTAATTGCAGGAATTCAAAACAATAAAAATGATGTCCAAGTATGTGCAACATGAAGTGAATTCTTTTTTCATTTTTTATTAAATGATAGTGGTGTTTTTTATTACTAAAAGTAATTACGTCTTGTGTAGCAGTAAACTATTTTATTTTTAAAAGTTAACTTTGTTTTGATTTAATTTGTTTAGATATTTCGATACTAGTTTACTTAATATAACTTTTATATTTTTAAACGACTTATTGAATGAAATTCAAAAATTCTACAGCTATATTATATATCTAGAGACGGAAATATATACCGATAATGGTAAGTGATTTTGTTACTTTTTTTTAAATCACTAAATATTAATGCATGCGTTGAAAAATTGGAAAATGACAGTAAAACGGATTATATGAAAGAAATATTCAATAAAAGTTTTTAGCGGGGTTAGAAAAAACGTTTGAAACTTTTGTTTTGTAAAAGTAAGTGAAAAAGAATTTCTGAGAAATATAAATTTTCTGTAGTTTAACGATGGAATTTCAATAATGGGAAAACAAAAGATACGATTTTTTTTAAAGAAAAAGTCAAGTGCAATTTAGATACATTTTTTTGTTAATTGAAGTATTCAAATTAGTCTTGTAATAATCTCCTTTTTTAAAGAACTTTTTTTAGGCTCTTATTGAACCTGTGTTTTGATGTGTTGTGGCTTGTGATCGTTATTTGAAGTATTTACCAATGAGCTATTTCCTTCAAATTTAGTTTACAGAAACTGCTCGTATAAAAATATGATCTTGGGGCAAGAATACAGAGAAATTATCACCTTTTGTTGTGTTGTGGTGAGCTATTGAGATTTGAACTAGGAAATCGTAAGCAATACATTGTATTAAGAAAAATTTTGCCAAAAAAAATAACCTGTTCTCAGTTGTTGACTATCGTTAAAAAATTGTTGCAGTACAGAAAACCCACTGCCTTTTCTTTTTTCGTACTTTGTAAGAAATTTCGAAATATTTTGCGATGTGCTATTCAATTTTACATTGATAAATAAATATATTAAGTAGGTGATAAATATGGCTAGTATAAAGAAATAAGAATAATATTAAAAAATCCTTTTCAAAATAATATTCTATTTATGATCATTTCATTATAATTAATCAACTAGAAGTGGAAGAATAATTCTTTATATCGTTGAATGGGAACAGAAGGATAAATAATGCTTTTCAAAAAATTCATTTACAATTTTGTATCACAAAAAAACAAAAGTATAACTTTAATTAATTTTGACACACCGACTTACCGACTTTTAAGGTATATGAATTTTTTCAAGGATACTTGATAACCAAAACATTTAATTAAAAACATTTTGTTAAACTATTGCAGCAAAGAATTATGGCTAATAAACTCAATTTCGAGAGCAGTAAATGGGTACCTACAGGTTTGTCATTTTTTCGTAATGTTTTTTTTTCTAGATATTTTGAAAAAAATATAAATTTTGTTTAACTAATATAACTGTTTAAAAGGATACAGCATGTAATTATTTCGGCTCTTCGAATTTTTGAGCTTCAACGTAGCACACCTTGTTATGTTGTTATTTTTGTTTTGTTATTGATTTTTGAAACCGGAAGTAGATTTATATGAAATTACTGAAAACTAAAAAGTTTTAAATTAAACTATAAATCAAAAAAATTATTCATCGTGCATTCAAAAGTAAAAATTATAAATATACTTTTAATTAAGCAATAATTTAAAAATATCTTGTAAATTCATTTAGTAAATTTAGCTATAGGATTTTTCGAAAACAAATAAGTCTAGTTTGTTTATATGTTGAAAAAAAATGCTTTTTACGGTATATATTTCCACATTTTCTTCTAAATTAAAGATCATATTTATTGGTCTGGTAAAAATAATGAAGCAATTTTTTAATTATTTATTATTTCTAAAAATAGTAAAAATATGTCGGTTTTCTAAAAACGTGGTCTACCTTAGTTTTTCGTAAAGTATTTTTTTGATCATTTGTAATCGAATTGAAGTGCTTTGAATGATGCTAATTTTACTGTTTTGTAAATATTGGAAGAAATGAGTTTTGTTTGTTGGTTTGAAATTGATTCTTAAAATGATTAATCTTTCATTAATAAAATAGTAAAATAGTATTAAAGTTTTATAAAAATATAGGTACTATGGATCAAGTGCTTTAATTCCGAATCGCGAACCAGTTTGCAAGGTGAAAAGTACCCAATTGCACGCAATCAATTTGAAAGAAGATTAAACAATCTGCTTGTATTGCTTATAACAATTATGACAAGATTAAATTGGGAAAAAACTAAATCTGCGTTTGCAGGTCCTTTTTGAATAATAGCGTAAATGTTTTAATAAAATAAAAGTGAATAATTTCGCTTGTAAAATTTGATTGACTTGTAATTAGTTTACTCTTTAATCGCTACTAAGGGATAACAACAAATACACAATGAAAGGGAAATATGACGAGGTAGTTGCAAAAGACGTGGCCTCTTTAATAGGCCAAAGTAAATCTTTCAACAAAACGGAAGTAAAAATATTAAGAAGTCTTTATATTTATCACAGGATTTTTCAAAGCAACTGTGGTGCCATGAAATAATATTTTCTAAACTAAACCACTCTATCTCTGTCTTTAATTTTTGAAGTAGAAGGGATGGTTTTTTAGGACTTCTATAGGAAGTACAATTTTTTTTCTTGCTTTTAATTCTATTATTTCTTTTATTCATTTGTTTACTACAATCTTAATTTAATTTAAGTTAATTTATTAGCATTATTGACATTATGCTTTTATTCATGATTAGCAATATTTTACTTGATTGTAAGAGTTTTCAAAGTCATCTACTAACAAAAAATGTATTCTTTTTAATTACCTTAAACTATAATAATTCTTTTTTACTCTCGAATAAAGTAAAACTTAAAAAATAACACAGGGAAACAAAAGAATCTCTGTAAAAAAAATATAAAAGGCTGAACGCTGATAACACACTCTTTGATACAAAGAGTTAGAAAGCATTCGCCTGTGGCGAGACATCAAACGGATGCAAATTAGAAGGGTCTGACTTAAGCTATACCGTCTCAAAGTAGATTCCAAATTGAAATATGTTAAAAATTTTAATCAAAAAAAACAAAAAAAAAAACAGACAAAAATTTGTTCTTTGGTCAAAAATTTGGTAAGTACAAGACCAGTAAGAAAAAAAATTTTGTAAGGACTTTTAAACGCATCAGTAAAGTTTTAGATTCAAAAATATTTTCACAATTTAATTAAAAAATAAGTAAATTTTTCTTATACCTTTGCTTACTCATAATTTCGTTAGTATTTTTCTTCTTTTTACAATTGAAATATTTATAGCGGCTTATTGTGTTGACTCATGACATCTGACAATAGTTACTTAAATCCTATATTTATTGATATCATTCCATTTTTATATATAAAACCACATAATTATAAAATATTCACACATTTATGCATCACTTTTTTGTATATATTTACTTAAAAATGGGGCAACATTAAAATAAAAACTTTTTTTAATTATTGTAAATAACAGAAACTAAACACCATAAAAATATTTGACAGCATATTTTAATGGTTGATTCTTATAAAATATAGCTTGAAACACAATAAAATTCACACTGAACCAACAAATTTATACTAAACAACAAATAATAATAAGAAAAAATTTGAAAAATAAGTTAATTTACTAGAGACAAAAATGCATGTACTGGGCGTGTACGACAGCATATTGAATTGTCAACTGACACTAAAATATCATGAACAAAATACACAAGCCCCCAAAAGTAAAATTGTTACTATTTTTAACTAAAAACAAAATATCTTTCAAGGAAGACTAAATTTTTTAATTCCATCAAATAAATCAATTGTTTCCTGTTTTCTTTTTTTTTTTGTTTATTTTTTGTCTGTTGATTTGATTAGAACCGTAATCTACACCCGTAATTTTGAACTAAACACGCTTACGGCTGAAACACAACTGAATATACTTCAAAAACATTGAATTCAAGCACAAGAAGCGCCAAGCCATAGAAAAGCCTCCTAGTAAAGTATTTTTGTTTTATTTTTTTTTGGGAAGAAGGGAAATTCTGCCCCTTTGAAATAAAAGGAAATTTTAGGAGGAGTATTTCCAATCCAAAAAGGGGTATTTTCAATTTCTCCATTTTCCCGTTTTTATTTTCTGTCTAACATATTTCCCCTATTCATGCAGACCACGTGCAACATTGTATTTTGATAATATCAGAAAAATTCCTTCTTGTTGTTAATATTATTTGGGGGTGGTTGGTGTGAAAATTGTCTGAATTGGGTGTTGGATGCTTGGTGGCTGATTGAAACGTTAACTGATATGTTTATTTTTGTGTAGGGTGAAAATGAATCCAAAACCAATGTGCTGAAATACTTAAAACTCCCAAAAAATAAGAATTATATGTGTATGAATCTTTATACGGTACAACATACTTAAAGCATCTTCAACGCTTAGAAGTTAAGAGGGTAGATATAGAATTGGGGTTGGGGAAGATAGGGTCGTTCAATTTGGGTCTTTTGTGATTACATTCATGAATTGCTTGAAGATACGAATTAGGCTAATTTGGGGACTGGTTTACTCTATTTTTCTCTGCCTGTTATTTACTTGAAGAATGTTTTGATTAACAGTCAATAGAAATACTGATGTACTGTTGTGATACCGAGCTGACAAATTGTGTTGATTTGTTGACTTTTCATACACAAATTGGGGAATGGGTTATATGTACAATAGATAAATGTCCTTTGGATTAATTTGATACAATAAAATAAGATTTATTTTGCACATTTTGTTAAATTTTTAGTTATAAAAAGAAAAAAGAAAATATATAAAATGTAGGTAACTGTCATAGTTGGATTGTTTGGTAATTTTAGCGGTTAAAGATTATAAATAAGTAACAATCAATTTGATTCTTAGATATTACTTTGGGTACATTGTAAGGATTTTAGGAATTGATTTAGTTGCGTTGCATTTGGAAATATTTTTCTGGTTTGATAATTTCAGATTCTCTGTATTAACTCCTTCCTGTACTTTAGTGTGATTTGGGATGAAAATTTTCTGCCCAAAATTCACGACCCAGTTTCGTGAACAAACATAAAAAGTTAAGAAGCTTACAAGGATGGAGAATGATTTTTGCTCAATTACGACTGTGATTAAATATTCGTTCTTGTTAGTACCTCATAAAAATTATTCGCGAATCTAATTTTCAGTTTGAAAAGTACCCGGAATTGGTTTAAAAACACACAAATCTTAGTTTAAGCATATAGTTATAATAATGTCGAAAACTTTCATCTATACATTTTTCGTAAACTGAAGAAAACTATTGCTTTTAATTTACGCTGAAAATTCTGTTTGATATCTTTAATTGATTCTCAACGGAATAGAAAGAGTGGTATTTTTAGTTTAAGGATCAGATAAGACTTATACGGTGAAATTACAGGCAAATACGTTAAATTAAGTTAAATGAGTAATTGATGTCTTTAAAGACGGTTTTTTAATAAAAAAATGTACCCTTCCGGAACAAATTTTGCAGCAACAGGTGCCTCGAGATATCTCGAGTTCTAATAAAAAGTTTCAGATAAAACAAAATCCGTTTGATTTGCATAAAAAAATAGAATTTGTTGATTTTAATTAATTACACCCAAAACCTACCCGTCCTCGAAGCCAAAATCATGATTCCACAAAAAATAGAAACAGTAATAAATAACATAATTATAGAATTATAGGACTTTGGTAAGATCAAAAAAATATTGTTAATATTATACAAGTATATTAATAGATAAAGAAAAGTTGAAGAATTTTTATATGTCTATTTTTTTCAGTACACACTTCCTTCACGTTTTTAGTCATTGAATTTAAAAAAAAAGTATTTTCAAATATGTATAAGCAACGTGAGTTGTCCAAAATTTTGTTATGTGATGCAAAATTTTTACACTGGACAATTTACAAACAGCTCCTACAAATGATCCCAATTTTCATTATCAGAACTTGAAAAAATAACATTAAATCTTGAAAACCAAGTAAGCATTAATTTTTCAAAAAAATTAAATAAAATCCAAAAACTAAAGGAGGCCGTGATAAATTTAGTATATAAGACAGCTCACAAAGAAAAAAAATTTAGTGAAACGAAACTACTTAAAACAACAAGGTTAATACTAAAAAAATTTTAACTTTTGGCAGAAATTAAGAAATTTGAAGAAAAGTACAAAGTTCTTCAAAACAAGGCTAATAAATTGAAAAAAGCAAATTGTTCATGCTATATTTTTATGAAATGAAGGATAAATCAGCTTTACTAAAGAACTAGAAATATTATTAAGGCTAAAAATAAGAAATAAGTGCTTCGAGAATGAACCATATTAAACCGAAAGAAATCATTCAAGCTTCTGCAAAAAATACTGCAAGTTTTTATTCCTGTACATTTGTTTTGAAAGCTAATTCAATCAAGAAAGATCAGACAAAGAAAAAAGTTGATGACATATGTAAATATTTGTCAGGTGGCAGATCAAAAGTAGTAGTTCAATTCCTTGATTTATGTAGGCAGTGGATGCAGAGAATCATTTTTGCCAAAGATCTCAAAACATTCTAATAATTCGATACAAGAAATAATACAAAGAAGGAAAAATTTAAAATGAAGGAAACCAATCAGGATAAAGGAATTCTGAGTAAAGAACTGTTATTTTTTGTTCCTGTGGATCTTTTCACAATGCAAATACCAAATTGAAAAATGAAAAAGATAAATTTGAAAACCAACTTTATCGAGTACGATCAGAAAGGGGTATAAATTAAGAATAATTTGTTCATCTAAAACTTTTGGAAGTTAGATTGTAAAAGCGTTATCAGGGTGTAGCAGTTTGAATTCAACACTTCTTCCAGGAAGAATTTCTTTTTTGTTAACAAAAATGTAATTTATTCTAAATGAACTGCTGAAATCAAACTACTACATCCTGAAATCGCTGTTACACTCTAATTTTGAAAATTTTTATTGCTACAAATTCATCATAATTTTTATCCCTGTCTAATCGTACTCGTTTAAGTTGGTTTTCAAATTTATCTTTTTCATTCTTCAATTTCGTATTTGTATTGTGAACAATTCCACAGGAACAAAAACCAACATTATTTTGCAGCATTTTTTTAAACTTTTATCCTGAATGGTTTCTTTCATCTTAAAGTTGTCCTTTGTATTATTTCTTGTATTAAATTATTGGGGATGTCTTGAGGTCCTTGGTAAAGATGATCCTCTACATCCACTGCTACATAAATTAATGAATTACATGTAAATAGATATATTTAAATAGAAACTTAAATTAATGAATAAATAATTGAAATTTTATAATTAAAATATATGCAAAAAATAATTAAAATAGTTGGCTTCGGCTGATATTATAATTTAAACAAATAAAATAATTTAATTGAAATATTTTGAAAGATTTTTTTTTGATTGAATGCGAAAAGGAAGAATTATACAGGACTACAATTATTGCAAAGTTTAAGTAACAAAATCCAATTATAAAGCAATTTTTATTGTGCATTTCCTTATGTGAGTTTTGGTGGCATAGGAATTTTCATCATTAACTTTCCTATGGAGACCAAACTGAAACCATCATTGGAAAATCGAAGTACTAACTTTAAACTCAAATAATTTGTAAAAAAAGAAAGTTTGGCAAATCTACGATCTTTGCCAAATCCTATAAAATGTCTTCATAAAAATATAGGTTTTTATTAGTTACTTAAGAAAAAGTTCAAACCTAAAATAATTTAATATCATTCAAACTTTTTTGAACCTAACCTAGCTCAACTTTTGATAAACAAAAGACTACATTAAAAGTAGGAACCTACAAATTATTTCCCTAAAAGAATCAAATACTGACAACAAAAAGATTTCTCTTGATTGAAACGTACAAAATTTACGAGCTAACAAATCTAATATCTTCAAGATATAATGTATAATTTTTGTTTACTAACTTGTCCTAACAAATGACACCAAAGTATAAACCCAAGGGTTCGATATAATCAAAGACAATCTCCTCCCCAAAAATTAGAAGACAATGAAATAAATTCATTTGTCGATATAAAATTCAGCAAATATCTTATAAGAAAATAGCCCATACAATAAATATTTCTTATTTGTCACGTGCCTTCAACATAACATTGTCCATGAAAGAAAATAAAAAGGAATCCCGGAAATCTGTTCCACTTATTAAGTTGTCACATACTTTTTGTAGCAAGTGTAGCACTAGAGAATGAGTTATGACATCAAACAAATCTCAACAAAGTGCCTAAAATCTAAAAGAAAAATGTTAAAAGTATCTTGGGGGTACTTTTTTTTGTTATTTATTTTTATTTTATAGGACCCTTTAAATAAAAATAGAGTAGGGGGGGGGGGGGGAGGTATTACGCGCTATTCAACATTAATATGCTTCTTAAAACTGAGAAAATATTATCAATGTATTATTTTATGGCTGTAGACGCTAAAATGTCTCAAAGCGTCCAAATGGAATTGAGGGAGAGATGATGATTTATTGCATTCCGACTCTTGTTTCAAATGTGCTGATAGCAGTTCCAATGTAACAAATATCGAGAGCACTTACTTTTATGTTCAACTACTTTGCCAAACGGTAAACTTAGAGGGTGAGTTTATAATGCATCTCGTATTCAAGTCGGGTATTTCATTTTTATTTTTGTTTTTCGAAAAATGATTCATTGCCCTAATGTATTGAGGGACTATATACATATAAACAACTCTTTTCTCTAATATTTTCAATATTGCTAGCTATAAAAACATAACAGAATATAATTCTAGTTTTTCGTCTAGTATTTTTAGTTTTTGCTGTTGTTGTTTTGTTTATTAACAATTTAATGGAAAAGGGCATAACCAAATATTCTCTATAGTTTTCAAGAATCATCTTCAATGTTGCTATGGTCATTTCAAACATCTGCTGCAACCTTATGAAATATTTTTTAAGAATTGAACAGTAAAATTTTTTACGCTGGCATTGCGCAATACAAAATGTTTTATTCCTTTTAATTGTGGTGATTTCAAAATGAATGTTTTATTACTATTTCGATAAAATAGAAGAATAAAAAATTTATTAATCTCTCTAGGACATAGTTAAGAGGAAGATAAACACTTTTTCGTTTTATATTGAACTTTTTAGTATGCAAATAAATTTAAGATTTAATAAGTACTGATAATTTGCAAGATTATTATAAAAGTTAACATTTAGGGAAAGCATCATTACGCTAAAAAGACGTGACATCATATTTATCAAAGGCAATAAGATTAAGTATATTTTTTTAACACGTTGCGGACGGCGCTTACCCTCAATGGCTCACATCGGCTATAGTTTTGTTAAATGAAAAAAACTATGTGGTTAAAGGAATAATTTTTTTATTAAAATTTGCTTTTAATTTTTTGCTAAACATAATTTTGTGCAAGGCACTGCAAGATAAAGCAAAGTACATTTTACTGCCGCCAGATGAAGTGGAATAGGAAAATCTGCACCATCCTCAACGTGTTAACTTATATGTTTGTTGAGTAATTTTTGGTTTAGAATTACACTATATCGTATGAAATTCCATTTCCAAAAAAATGAACTCCATTGGAAAAAGGATAAATTTCATATGATATCAATTTGTGTTTGGTTAAGTTACCATTTTATAGTAACTAACACTGACGAATAGATTTTGGAATTTCATCATGTTTGCCAAACGCGTGATATTAGAGCCAACGAACAGCTCCTGTGCTTTAACTTTCCTTTTGCAGCTGTTATTTTGTTTTTTTGATCAGTGTAGATAATTCTTCATTGTTCGGCTCTACTTATATGAAACGAAATTTTTATTTTTCTCTTTGGCAAATCAAATATTGAATAAAAAGACGAGGAAACGTGAAAACAATTGTGAAAGCACATAAAGCGATTAATTATCTCAAACACTTAAACTAAATATTAAAATTTTAAGTTATTATTAATAATTATATATAAATTTCTCAATGATTACTTCTTCAAATATTAAAGTGTTATACTTAATTAAAAAGTGTAGAAAGAAACAACCATTTTAGCAATTTGTCACCTGTTAAGCTATCTCTCAAAATTGTAATTAGACACGTTCCTGTCATTCAATGTTTTTCAAGTACTACTTCATGTCAGCATCTATCAGGATAAAACAAAAAAACAGAACAACATATTTAGATGTTATCTTGTAGATCAAAAAAAAAAAAAGAAAAAAAAAACCAAATCTAAATGGCTTACACGAGTACTGACAAGGGTCGCGTTTCTTAGCTTAATTTACGGTAATACTAAGAAGATTTACAAATAAATATTTTAAGGAGATGTCTTTTTTAGTCTCAAGCTTTTTTCTTGTTATTTATTATTTTTCTGGTAAGAGGACATCAAAATTACACAAAAAAATCTCAGTTTGTATTTTTTGTTGTTGTTATTGCTTTTGAAAAAAAAAAGAAATATATAAAAAGAGGAGCAATAGCTATATCAGTTTACAAAAAACAAAAACAAAACAATGAAACAAACAAAAAAACATCTGCTTAGCCATAAATTTAAGATTTTGCTCTGTTAAGTACCAAAAAGTTTACAAAATCTTAAACAAAAGCCTAAAGGAAAGATTTATACCAAAAAGTCTTAAGATAATTAAGCATAACCCGGCCATATTGTCATCATTTTATGTTGTTTTGGGGAATATTATTTAAGTACTCAACAATCTGTTTCCGTTTTCTATAACTAAACGAAAAGTTCAGATCTAAAATGTTTCGGCCAATAAAACAATTTTCTATTTCGTAAAAACATGTTGACGTGCGAACATACTTTGAAAAGTAATCTAAGAAAACAAGAAAAGTTTTTGTTTTTATTATTATTTTCTTTGACATTTTCTATTTTAAGTGAAATTTTTTACTTTAATATTTTCCTTGTGGTTTACTTTACAATTATTGGGTTAAAGAAATTGTTATTGCTGTAAACGAAAATTAATATTGATTTTGGAAATCCTTAAGTCAGTATAATTTTCTAGCTCATGTTTAATAGTTGTCAGAGATTGTCGGATCCAACTAGAATTTAGTTTTTAGTATACTAATAGCAGATGCATGAGAGAATCGTAATGTACCTAAAAGACATAAATTGATGGATGTGACGGCATAAAGTCAAAATGTGGTGATAATCTATGGAAAGTAGTAGAAGGCACTCTAATCCGGTAGAGACAGATGAGTGACTTTTCTGCTTTATTTGATGTTTATTTTTTATTTTATTTTTCTTTTGGTTTATATAGGAAGGGAGATTATATGGCTTTTAAGTGTCAAACTAGATGTTGATATCTTGAGTAGGTGGTTTTCGTTTGATATTTTGGTAGGTGTCCCTCTCCCCCCCCCCCCCCCCCAAAAAAAAAAAAAAAAAAACTAATATTTTTCAGCTATTAAAAGGAAGTATGCCATTTCTAAATATGCTTGAATATGCACTACAATCTAGCACATCTATTGTGCACCCCCTCATGGAACCACCTAAAATGGGAAGTTAATCCCTAGATCTCGTGTTATTGTATCAATCTAGCTGAGGTTTATACTTTCTACCCTCTCTGACAGTAGTTGATATAAGTAGAATTGTCTTTTCAGCCTCCTGGTAAAATCTTCGCCTATCAGTTGTAACCTTTCTCATCTTATAAGCTTCCATAACCGTAAACCGTATAAGAAATTTAAGAGATTTGCGATTTAACTTGTTCAAATTCAGAAATTTATTAGATTTTTCAGAAATTTCAAATACAGTAATTTGAATTGAAATTCTAGCAAAATATTCTCTTAATACTTCACCATTTCTCCGCTGAAATTGAATCAAATTAAATTAACTGCTATTTCTATATTTGAGAGAAAAAAGGAGAAGCGAAAACATCCAAACATTTTTATTGAAAAATTACGAGAAAAATAAAAAGAAAATTAATAGATAAAAATTTATTCTTCCTGACAAATACAGAAAAATTTGCTTACTAGACTCAAAGATGAAATTATCCTATCAACCAATCGGAAGTCAATTATCCTTGTAACTGATGAAATAAGACAAAATTTTCTGCATATAGATAGGGCAGGATCTATTTAAGAATTAAATTTTCAAAAGACTCAAAGGTTTTCTTATTGAAGATAAAACTTTATAAGCAATTGTAAATTGTTCGAACAAAATTTTCTTTTCCTTTTTTTAAGTGACTAGATAAAGATTTTTATAAGTTTCAAATTGATTTTCGGTATAATCTGCATTATAATCCTGCATTGCAGGATCATTAACATCATTTTATTTAACTAAATGATTACGAAATTTTTATTTCTATGATTTTGTAATTGGAAAAACTTTAGAAATACAATTTGACTTTTAATTTTTTTATTTGTTTCTGTCTTTTGTGTTTAATTTTGTTATTCAACCTTAAACACTTTAAGACTAGGTTTTTAAAGACAATACTATAAAGTATCCAAAGGTATTTTTATGGAAAATAAAAAAAAAAACAAAAACTAAAAGAAGAAATAATAAATCAATAAGTTAAATTTATTTAATTAAATCAAATCAAGTTTTTCCTCTCTCCAACGTCCATTTTTAAATTTTTTTGTGTGTCATTTCTATATTTTTTATGGTTTTTTAAAGTCAAAGCAGCGATTTTTAACGAAAAAATCTAACATTTGGTAATTTTACAACCCCTAAAATAACGTTTAAAAAATGACGTTGAGATGAAGTATTTTATATGTAGAAAGTAAATATAGAATTTCAGATAAGTTCTCGATGATGATAAAATTCTAAAAAAAATTTTTCGAGGAAAATGTGTTTAAAGTTTTAAGCTCTGAAAAATATATTGGAGTTGGGGTGCCCTAGTTCATTAAGATTCTTGAAAAGACATTTTTATACTGAAATATCTCAAAAACTTGGACCACTTTATTGGCACCTGCCAAAATTCTTTTGGAATTCTTGACACATACGATGATTTTTGGTTATCGTTCGAGTTTTGCGGTACAAATTTTGAAGTGACCTCTTTTTTCTCAAATCCTCTTGAAAATTGTTTTAGATTACTTTTCTACTGAAATTTAAATTTCCTTTTGTCATTTTCAGCGGAGCACTACGATTATATTTTATAAATCTTACGCATTTTTAAGATCATTTTGGGTATCAGTCTGGAATTTGTCTTATCATCTTGGTAATCATATCTTCTATACTAAAAAATATTTCTTGTACTTAATCATCGCCCTACAAACAACGTAGGTTACACACTTAACACTTTTAAATATATATAAATTTTTATTGCACTTTTTCATTGTACAACATTGTACCTACTCATTTGAAATTTTATATTAACTATTTCTCTCCTAACCTCAATGTCGTTTTTTAACTATTTGATAGTTTTGTACAAAAATTGCAAACTACTTCAATATATTAATTCAATTATTTATCTGAAAAAAAATTGGTAAAAGGTGTTCATTTAACGACCACAAAACACTAACATGAACTATTATAGTAAAGTTCATAAAATGTTTTAATTTTTAAACAACAAAATCTACCAATTATAAACTTTTATTATCATATTCATTAGGAAAATTGTTGCATTTACCACTTTGCAGTCAAATAAACTAAAACCACTAAGTTTGAAGTAATTGCCGATATAGAATAATCAAAACTGAAATAAAAAAGTTTTTCTATTACACAAATTCACTTACCTGGCATAATAAGCAGCAGCTGCAACAGCTTGGGCTGTCTCTAACATTAAATCAATTTTACTATTCCTATATTGATATTTAGTTGTAGTGCTATTAATTCCATTAATATCCTGAATATTTTCTTTTACTTTTCCAACTTTTGTTAAATTTTTACAAGCTCCATTATCATCATTATTATCATGGACAACATCTAGCTGAGAACAACCGATGGGAATAGCACGATGAATACATTGAATAGCATCATTGTTAGTGATTTTTCTATCCAAAGGAAAATCTGTGGTCAAAAGTGAACCAACTGTATGGACTAACATTTCTCCACAAATTTTTGTAGGACTTATTTCATGGGAATAGTATTCACCATCGGCTTGTGTCCTTGTTTGATGATTATATGGGATCTGATTGTGATGATTGTATTGGTTTTGTTCTCTCTGATCTTTTAGTTGATTCAAATGCTGCTGCTGTTGTTGTTGTTGTTGTTGTTCATGGTGATGATGATGATGTGAATGGTTATGTTGGTTCTGAAAATTATTCATACTATTGCTAACCCCAAAGTAATTTTCTACGATACCCATAGATATTGGATTTTGTTGATTTGTTAAATTATTTTGTCTCCCTTGAATTGAATTTTTGTTATTTCTTTGAAATTTTCCTAGACTTCGCTTCTTTAGTAATCGATTCAAAGTTGCTGATGGTAAATTACGTTTTGAAGTATCTTCTATGGTCTGATATAAATGTTGATCGATATTTGTTTTTTGTAAACTGAGGGAATGTTGAAAAACAATTGGATTTTGATTTGATTTAGTTGACAAACAATTTAATTGACTTTTTATAAATTGTTGATTATATCGTAAATTATTTACAAATTCATCATTAGAAATAGGAATTCCAATTGTTTGTTTTATGTCTGAATTAGATGATGGTACTAGTGAGCGATTATTTAAAATTGTAACATTCTCGAATGTTGTCTGATTCAACAAGTGCTTTTCATAGATATCGTGTAGTAAATTAGTTGCTGTTTTTGATATATGATTGAAATTTTGTTGAACAGATACTGTTGGTTGCTTTCGAGCTTGTAATATAGTCTCTTTATGCTGGGTACTAAGTGATTGTGAAGACTGAACTTGATTTTGCTGAATTGGAATCATTGATTGGAAATTTCTATTAGATGTTGTCCCTGGTACTATTCCTGGTATTGCAGTAGACTGGATATTAGTTAATTTGGGTGCAACTTTATCAACTGATGGTAACAACATTTCTTTCCGTATATTTGCATCTTGAGCGATACTAAATATTATTTTTGGTTGATGATTTGAAGTATAATGTGATTCTATTAATTTTTTATTAATATCACGTTGAATCGATGAAATATTCGCACGTCGAGTCCGATGAACAGATGCCTAGAATAGATAAAAATGACATGACTTTTTTTTCAATAATTAAAATATTAAATTTAATATTATTTACAATAATTAAACTTTATTTTTAATATTTAACTAAAAAAATATGATAATCTTAAAATTAAAATGCGTAGATTTGGCAATTATTAGTCGGAGAAGATAAGTGAAACGGTTTTTTGCAACAGTTCACTGAATAACCTGCCTAAACATGTTTTCATTGGATTTTTATCAAACCTCTCCTTAATGCTTTTATAAAATTTCAGCTTTTTTGCTATTTTTGATAATTTCATTTTATTTGTCTGCTTATTTCTATATAAATTTAAAAAAAAGGCTTTAAGTTCTAGTACAAGTATCAGGTTCTTTTTGTTTTATGGTTCATAGAGATGCATCTCTTAAGTTTATTATTAATTGTTTTCCTGGTGACTTTTATATTTTTCATTTTAAATTTTATATTTCTCACTTTAACTCTTGACTTTTATTTAGATTACCATCATCCTAGATGAATTTATTCAATTATTTGACTAATTAGTTAGGATTTGTCACAAATAATAAATGGCCTTGCTAAAACATTATACATACAAATGTTTTAATGCAGCATGGCATTCTTTTTATTATTTTACTGTTCAGATTATTTTTTTGCTTTCAAAACGAACAAGTGAACGAAACTGAGCCCAAAATAAAAATAAAAATATATTGCATTTGTATTCACATAAGTTAACACACTTTAAAAGATATTTCGTTCTTAATTTGATTTGGTCTCCAGTCCTCAATTTTAATAACATAAGCAATAAGGACTCATAGTTTATTACCAGAGGGAATTATTTCTTTCTTTTGAGGTTTTCTATAATCATCAAATATTTCGTCTAAACAGCGATAAACACTTTAATGTCTTCTCTTTAATCGCTGAAATTAGAAATAAGAATGATCACTTGAGTTCATTCTAAAGAAACAGATATATTATTCTTTTCTGGATGATGTACATCTGTTTTTCTCTTGTAGAAAAGAAATTTTTTACTTTTTATATATAGTTTTCACTTTAAAAGGAAATTAAATATCATTAAATTAAGTAAATGAAATGATTGAAATATTTTTATTTTGAATTATTAAAAATATAAAAAAAATAATTGTTAATCTATAAATACTCAAGGTGTTTTTTTGGCATTCCCTTTTCAAGGTATTTTTACTTAACCGATTTTACTCAAAATGATTTCATTCGGAAGGTGACGTCAGCAAGATGTGCGGAATGGAAAAATTATTTCAAAATTTTACACATCCCGAGTCGAAATTTTTGAGCCTGCTTTGAGCCTGCTCGACCTGCAATGGAAATTATGTAGGCTCAGCAGATTCATAGCAGGCTCAACTTTTGGCATAAGCGTAAATGTAGGCAGGTCAAGCAGGTTTAAAGCAGGCTCAAAAATTTCGACTCGGGATGTCACTCGCAAATGAATGACGCGGTTTTTCCATATAAAATGTATGGAAGAATATAAAGGCAACAACAATATAAAGGCAAAGCAGATCCATTTTCTTTATATTGTGGCGACAGCACATATTTTTTTTATGTTCTTTAAAAAATTATTTAATTTTTAACATACTTAAGCGTGATTTAAATGATGTGTCAAGTAGGTAATGATTCTTTTCATGGTAACTTTGACATATCATTTAAATCAGTAAGTTTTTAGTTGAATCGTCAACGGACCTATATACTACAAATATATTTATATTTAAAATTCCTGTAATTTATCAAAACATAATAATAAACAAAATATTAAATAAGTGTAAATATCAACAAAATAAATATATTGTTATAAAAATAAAATTTGCGTAAGTGATTAAAATAAACAGTTGTTAAATTAGGATACATATATCTACCACAATATGAATATCTATATATTAATACGCAAGGCGTTTTTTTGTACTTCCTTTTTAAGGTATTTATACTAAGTCTTAAGTCTAAGTTAAGTCTTAACAAATTTTACTCAAAATAGTTTCATTCGAAAGGTGAAGTTGTTTAGATATGCGGAATCAAAAAATTATTTCGAAATTTTACACATGTCACTCGCAAATGAGTGACGCTTTTTCCCATATAAAATGTGTGGAAGACAACAACAATATAATGGGGAAACAGAGCAATTTTTTTATATTCAAACGAAAAATATACATATTGTTTTTATCGATGTACTTATTGTTGAAAGTTTTAACAACTGGGCGATCCTAGTTTTTAAATTAAAAGAAACTATTTGTTATTTTTTTGATTTATTTTATAAAAATTTATTATAAACTATCAATCCAATCTTTATAATGTACCAAATTAACAAATTCGCCTCCTGTCTGATCGTTATATAAATTACATGAAAGAATTCCAATTAATTTTCCTTTAAAAAAAATTGGTGATCCGAGATAAGGATGATATGTTTGAAACAGTTTCTGTTTATCTTCAAAACAAAATATACCTTCAGCATCCGGATTATTTGGCAAAAATTGCGAATGATATACACTTTTTAATTCTTTACATTTAGAAGGATGTCTTATAGAAATATTTCCGTAATAAATTCCATTAAAGTCAACTGTATCTGTATTGAAATTTATGCTAGCATTCCAACTGTAAAATTTAGGTTCAAATTTTCCTGGTGGTATGCTCTGACGAATTTTAGCTGCTCCCACATTACGTCCAAATCTTAAAGGTTTAGATAATTTTAGTATAGCAATATCATTTTTCTTTTCCTTTGTATCATCGTGTACAATTAGTCTTACATTGTAGTATCTTTCAGAATCCTCAGGATTTTGACCACCAATACGAATATTTAAGTGATCCAGTAGTGAACATCTTAAGTCAATTTTAGTTACTAAAAATGCTGAAGTAACCAAAGTTCTATTATCGATTATAACTGCTGTTCCCACAAAGCCCAGGTCACCCCAAACTGATGCAATCCAAGGAGCATATTCAATATTAACTGATTCAGCAATATTAGTTGCCTTAGTTGAAACGTATAGTGTAACTATTAAATAGAATAAAGAAAGTGAAAGTTTTACTTTAAACAACATTTTCAGAGCAGTTTTTTAGTTTAATTTATGATACTTAGATAATCGTTCTACTGAAATTCAAAATTTCAAAACGTATCAAAAGTAAAGCTTAATGTCTTTTATACATCGTTTTTCATTTTTCTAGACGTTTCGAGTACCAACAATTTATATGCATAATTTTTATATGTTTATTTTAACAACGGTAAGCACATCGTCTTTTAAATTATTTGAGGTTAAGATAATAATTCATTTTTTTAAATTTTTATGCGCAATTGTTGATAAACTCCAATTTAATGACAAAAAGCTAAAAGAAGTCTTATCAGTGAAAGTATGAATTTATTTTTATAACAAAAGAGGTACAGAATATCGACGGAAAAATTTTTAAAAATTATTTTTTAATACAGGTTTTTATGCTTAATGTGAAAATAATTTTCTTAAAATAGGAAATCGAATCGAAATGGCTTTTACTTCCTCTATAAGTAATCAAATTTGGTCGTCATGTTTGGTATGCCACTAAACACGAAGAAAGACTTCTATACCATACCTACACAGAGGCTATTCAATTGTTGCATACAACCGACAAAATCAGTTGACTTCAAAGAGTCAAGCCACATGAACTACCATTTCGGAACCGATCAATGGATCATAAACCAATATAACTTTCACAATATAGCATGTCTCACAATATAGCATAATGTCAATAATACTAATAAATTAATTAAAATTAAATTAAGATTGTAGTAAACAAAACTTTGAAAAAAAAAAAAAAAACTTTTTTTGCAAGGTTAGCTTCTGTGTCGCTTCTGGAAAAAGGATAGATGTCGAATAAGGTTAAATTCTTGTATGCTATATTGTATAGCTTCGAGAACATTAGTTTGAAATCTACTCTTACTTCTAATGGTTTTTTATTAAATCTACTAAGTAGAGCTTTCAACTAGAAGGCTAACTTATCTGAAAGATAAAAGATGATCGCTATAGAATCTAAATTCCAACTGAAAAATTATTTTGGAATTATCCCATATTAATTCCACATCAGCACATAATTTTTCAGTGTGATTTAGTTTAACCGTATTTTCTACAAAATTCAGTTTTTTCAACTTCAGGTCCAAACTTGTGGCACATAAAATTTTAATAGTCCTAAGAAAATTATCATATTTAAAAAAAATATCTTTTTTCTTATATTCGGATATCCTTCATAGCTCATTCTGGAAAATAACTCTTTTATAGCTATGAGAAAACCAAAAATATTTTCTATAATTCGATTAAAATGCTGACAAACATTTTTGCCGATAAGTGTATTAAAAACAAGGTCATAAATTGTAATCGCATCAGAATTAACTAAGAACTTTTTTTATAATTACGCTCAATATAAACTTTCCAAAGTAAAAATTTGTACGATTTTTAGGTATCAGATAAAATTAATCGATTTTATGTATCGATACACATCGTGCTCTCCTAATTCCAAGTAAGAAAGCGATTCATCAATTTAAAGAGAAACAAGATGCATGAATATTCGTGTTTAACCTTAATGACACTTGCTGACTCCTTGATTTATGCATTAAAAATAGTTTTAATAGATTTAACAATACCTAAACCCATAGAAATAAACTTATTCCATTCTTGCTTTCTCTTATAAGTTGAAAATTTTTAAAAAAAAAGAAGTTTGGTTTCTGGGAGCATTCAAAATAACATAATTTCAGGCCTTTTCTTGCTTCAGGGCCAGGGGCGGTGTATCTTTTTGAAGAAGCAATTCAAATTGTACTCATAACTTTTTTTTTACTTGTAGCCCATTAGTACTGAAAGTGAAATGCACTATATAAAATAGACGAAGGATCTTTAAATATCTCTCTATCCGGTTCCCAATTCCCAATTTTAGAATTCTTAAAAATTTTAAACCTATTCCTCAAAAAAAAAAGCAAGCTTTTTCTCTATTTATTTATAGAACTAAGAACTTAATTCCAACTGAGCCGAACTGAATATTTTTCGAAATTTAAAATTGCCATTTTTTAAGAAACTGTCGTTACTAAAACTTGTCTTTCTGGATGTCATGGAACTGAGGCGGAGTTGACCACTCTGTCAGATGTTCCAGACTGTATTCCATATGGGAATGATTTCAAACCACTGAGATTTATACTCATCTAAAGAAAATTTATGGTGACAAAACTGGATAACTTTGGTGACCTTGGATAATTTTTATTTTTTCTTCAACTTTCAATTTGAAGTTATTTGATCTATAAAAATTGATCAAACAAAATTAACAAGTTTACTTACAATGAAAATTCATTGAATCGGATTTTAATAAAGTTCTATAACATTTTAAGACGTTGAAGGCCACGCTAATTTTGCATGGTTTGCTCGTCAGGCCAAAATGAATTTCAGTATGTGTTACATATTTTGAAGAAATATTATTTACAACAGAACAGTTAATTTTTGTAATCATTCGTGACGCATTTAATTCACCGGCGAACCCCATGGCATTCAATGTATTAACCAGCTATGTTAATTTGATCAATTCAAAGTTTCTTGAATATTTATACATATCTAAGGATACTTAAGGGTTTTCAAAATTCTGATAATTTATTTAATACTCTTAAAATGAAGTTTGAAAGTTTTAGGAACCAAATCATAACTCAATATATTATTGAAGTTGAATCCTAACAAATTTTAACGTTTTGAACTGTCAAAATTTGAGTGACAGACAAAAAAACAAATATACTTAGAAATCCAAAAAAATATATAGTTTAATAAAAGAAAAGTAGTCTATTTAAACTAAATTACATATATTTATTTTGACAGGGTCCAATTTTCATAGTATATTAAATCAGCAAATTCTCTTCCATTACTTAAATCTATTAATGAAAGAATTCCAATCAATTTATCTTTATAAAAAAATTAGTGATATTAAAAATCGATCATATTTACTGAAAATATTTAAAACAAAGCGTTAGGATTATTGGATACGAAATTGTTTTTTCTCTTGGCAGCTAATATGTATGTGTTTCAAGTGAAATATTGTATTATTACAGAAAATACCATTTAAATAATTAAATTAAAAATTTGAACTGTAAAAACTTGCCACAAATTTTCCTTCCTCAATAACTTTAGTTTCATCAATTTAAATATCATGTGATAAATGGCAAATATTTTAAATATTAAATATTCCTTTTAAAAAACATTTTTAAAATTAAAAAAATATTGCAGGTACAAAATTATTAACATAAAATAAATTTCTATTTTTAAATATCTTCTTAGTTTTAGAGATGATAAATTTTTTATGGTAGGCTGGTAAAATTTTGCATTTAAGCAAAAAGCTTTAAAATTTTACTTTATTTTTGTTTCTGACAAAAGAATGCTAATTTCTTTATCAGGTTTCAATTTGCCACAATTTTCCTTCCTCAATAACTTTAGTTTCATCAATTTAAATATCATGTGATAAATGGCAAATATTTTAAATATTAAATATTCCTTTTAAAAAACATTTTTAAAATTAAAAAAATATTGCAGGTACAAAATTATTAACATAAAATAAATTTCTATTTTTAAATATCTTCTTAGTTTTAGAGATGATAAATTTTTTATGGTAGGCTGGTAAAATTTTGCATTTAAGCAAAAATTTTTTAAATTTTACTTTATTTTTGTTTCTGACAAAAGAATGCTAATTTCTTTATCAGGTTTCAATTTGTTTCTTATTTTCAAATATGACAAAAATAATTCTTGAAATACTTAAAAATTTGTGTTTTTCTCTGATAAGAAACACGCGCAAATTTAGATTGAATTAGGTTAAAATAAAGTCTTTAAAATACAATATAAAAAATTTTCTCTCAAAAATTTTAGGGATAAAATTCATCATATTTACTTTATAGATAATTTACATTATTTTGTGAGTTATATTTTTCTTGAAAAAATTAAGAAATTTTAGAAAGCCAAATAATAGAACAAGATTCTTAAAGACTTACAATTAGTAATGCTCTAGAATTTTTTGATACAGTAAAGAAGTAACACTTTAATAAAAAAATTAGGACTTGCAAATATTTGTATATCTTACAACCGTTACAAAGAATCTATAAATCTTTTAAACTTAGATTGAAATATTTTTTACCATCCACGCCTTATACAGCTTTTTAAAGCCTCCAAAAGGCTCAGTCATTGCTTTGATTGTTATCATGTCTTCCTGTCTTTATTGAATAAAATTTAATAATCTGATTCTCTAAAGACATTAATTTTACTTTCGATACGTTTTGTTAGTACATATATTTCAGAAGGCAGATCTATGACTGAGGCAAAACTATTGGTCTTCTAACCCCAAACTTTGTTTGTTTGTTTGAAGCTTAGATATGTTTAATAAAACATAAAATTATTGCAGTGTATTAGGGTAATGAGGGTTGCATCTTTTCATTATTAATATGAAAAACATATTTTTTCCTTATGAAAATTTTAGAAGATCAACGTAAAATTGTAGTTTTTGATATTTTAAAAACAACCAATCGCTAGTCGGGCTAAGTTGAAAAATATTGAGTATAGCTTAAAGATTGAAGGAAAGTTTACTTTGGAGTTTAATTTTGGATTGGCACTCTCCACAAGTGAAGCGACTGCAAAGCATCTCCATTATTTAGAAGATAGGCTAGACAAATTTCTTTTTTTGGACAATTTGAATTAAATATCTAATTAAACGTAGTTTATAGATCGATGGTCTAGGATTTCAAGCTTAACCGGTTATAATTGACTAGCTAAAACTTTTTGTTTTACTTATTTAGCATTACTCACTGAAAATTTCTAATGATTGCAACAAAATACTGCTTCCAAAATAGCGGTCTACAGTCGAGCTACTAACTAAGTTCAATTTAATTATTTAGTTTAAAATTTTTGTTGGAGTTTTGTTCAAATCAGTATAATTCTTACATTTCTTCTTATTTTACAATTTTTTCTATTTTGTTTATTAATCCAAGTAATAAGCTTTTTATCATATAATTTCAACACTATTTAATTTCCTATGAAAATTGAACAATTTTAAATGTTATATATTTAAATGTAAATTATGAAAAATCTATTTAAAAAAATCCATGCCTCTTCCTAAATTCCGGGATTTAAAACCCTGAGAACTTCATTAATGCATTTTAATTCTCAAGTTTGGTCATTGACTTTTCGAATTTCCACCTACATATACCATTAAGAAAAGTAAAAACAATTAAAAGAAATAGGACTTGTCTTGCAAATTTTGTGTGTTAAAACTCGTTGTATAAAAGAAAGAAAAAAACAAGATAATTCTTATCCTTGGGAGTTCGAGGAGTTGATCTTTTTGAAATTTAGGAAGAAGAAGTCAAGTTAGGCTTTTAAATCACGAAGCCTTGTTCATACCCAATGCCAGCTCTTATTAAAATCTTTTTTTTTTTCTATAATACAAGAATTAGTTGTGAAAAAAATAATTAATTTTAATATTAAGGAGCTAAGCAACAACAAAAACAATTGAATATTGAATCAAGTTATTTTATTTAAATATGACAATATATTTATAATAAATCAATGCGACTTTTAAAATATGTTACATTAATAAACTTATTTTCATTACCATTTGTATTAACTAATAGGATACCAATCAATTTACCTCTATAAAAAAGAGGAGAACCAGGATAGCGTCGATATATATTGAAAAGATTATGTTCATTTCTCAAACAAAGCACGCGGTCCCAGCGGTCTCCAGCTGATTGTAAAATGCTTTCTTGTAATTGTAAAGCATTACAACTATTTTTTGATTCTATGGTCATATTACTGTGAAAAATACCAACTTTTGAAGTTTCATTAGAACTATAACTAGTATTCCAGGTGTAAAAGTTTCCAACAAATTTTCCTTGTGGTGTTGTTGCACGAATTCGGGCTGGTCTCACTTTAGGTCCAAATGTAATTGGATCGGTTTTCAATATCGTAATATCAGTTTCTCTATCCATATGGACAGCAAGTCTTACAATATAAAATTGATTTCCAGTTATTGGTGTACTACTACCAACTTGAATAATCAAATTGTCTCTTATTATATATCTATTTAAATCAGGATTTAAAGCAAAAGGCCTTAATGTTATTACTGTATCATTATTTATTATCACTGCTGTACCCAAAAAACCATTACTATCCCAAACTGATGCCATCCATGGTGCTTCTTTGATATCAACTTGTTCAGTTATATAATTTGCATCACAGTAAAATATTATTAACAAAGAAATAACCAAAATATTAAAACTCTTTGTTAAAAACATTTGCTTTTCTTAAATGGAACTAAAATTTTGTGCTCTGCAATCGCCACAAATTAATTTATCTTTGAGTCTGATGTGTCTCTTATACTTTTACTTTTAAAGTATGAATTTATTTTTTTAAATTCCTTACAAAAATTTAAGATACCTTTAGCCCAATAACTTTTAAAAATAAATTAAAAAAATATTGCAAAAAATTTTATTTTCGATATAAAACGTTGCGGGCTAGGAGTTTTAAACAAATTTTTAATTTAAATATTCTCAAGATAAGGACATAAGAAATTTTCTAATAATACTTTCAAAATTTTTTAATATCTGGTAAGTGTAAGATGGCGTCGGAATGTTTGCGGTTTTTTCAATTAAAAAATTTGTTTTTGGAATATTTGAATTAGTATTATATTAAGATCTATTTTTGTATCAAATATAGATAAAAATTTTAGATGCCATCAATTAAGCATTTACAAAGCAGAGATAATTTTTTGCTTTTCCAAAAAATTGGAACTATAACAATAGTTAGAAAAATAGAACGTCTTCAACTATAACTTTGAGCTGTCAATTAATTGAGTTTTATTCTAGAACTAAAAGAATAACTTGATTTGGGTTGATTTTTGAAAATAAAGGGATTGTGAAGATTATTTTTTTTGTAAGGTAGCAGCAATTGTGATGATTAACTGCTGAAATAACTTCCAAGAACTGAAAATGCACGCTTCAGTACCTCTTTAGCTTTTATTATATAAAAATTTTTTCCTGTATTAATTTGTTGAACCTTATTCCTGAATTTTTTTGTTTAATACATAATATACATAATATTATACAGAATTTTTTTAAACTTAAGGTAGCCCTACACCACAAAGTAAATGTCAACGACTTTTTTCTTTTTCCCCTTAAAAAAACCTGTTTCCTTTAATTTTTCTTGCTATATTAAACTGAAATATATATTGAAATGTTTCGGGATATCTCCTTGTTTGTATATGCCCTGTACTAAAATATACTTTCACATAAACCTCCTGTTTCTCCTGCTAAATTGGTCTATATCCTAAATTGGCTTTATCGATATAGTTATCGATAGCTTGTCGGTTTTTCATGAACGTTAAAAAAAAATTTGAACGTATCTGACGTGAGGGATGATGATATGATATGATATGACTTAAAACACAATTTGATTGAAAATTTCCTTGCGCTTTAAATTTATTTTTAATTCAAGATTTATTGTTATTCCTTTGATTGGTTACTAAAGATACGAAAAAATAAAGAATACTTACAAAAACTGGTTGAGTCGTCGGAACCACTTTAGAAGTTTCATTTTCCCTGTAATAAAAATAATTAATAAATAATTAATATGCATATATATTCATATATATCATGCAAAAAACATATAAAATATAAGACTAACAACAGTCAAAGTGTATTTGACGCGCGGAACCATTTTTGGTCTGGAAGATACAGCAATGCTGAATTCTAACTTTTATCGATATCAGCAAAGTACAGTATTTCTGAATGCTTAAAAAATTTAATAATTTCTGCAAAAAAAACTGAACATTTGCAATAATACAAGAATGCTTTTAATTCTTGAATTCTTGCAATTCAAGATTTTATATCTGCTATAATTTGGACTATTTTAGTGGAAAATCAGAATATGCTTTTTCAGAATTCGTATTTAAATTCAGCACATCAACCCTATATTATTTCATTCCAACTTTCAGAAACCTGAAGTTTCAACTCAAGTCTTATTTCATTTTATTGTTTTTTTACATTTTTTTACGTGTTTAAGTTTTTTGTATCGTTTTTTTTTTTTTTTAAGTAGGCGGCGATAACAAATATCGACAATTAAAAACTTTACAATTTTTATTTTAGAATAAATTACACGCCCAAACAAACGAAATAAATTGAATGATTAAATGATATTCATTCACGATTCTAGCAAACTTAAAAATTTTTCATAGTATTTTTCTATATAAAACATTTTCAATAATTTTTATCACATTAATTTATCATCGTAATACTAATTTTAAGTAAATTCTGGCTGTGGAAGTATTCTGCATACCCTAACGCCGTCTAACTTTTTATTTGTTATCACGAATTCATTTACAAAAAAATTCGAAAGGTTCTATTAAATTATACAAAAATTGAGCCTTTCGAGTCCCTTGAATATTTTTTGGGAAAAAAAATTAATAAATTTTGTTCTAGGATCAACATCGCTGACTTTTCTGTTTTTTCAAAAAAATATCACTGAAAAATAGATAAGATGTTAACTTTTTCGCTTATTTATGGAGTTATGCCTCAACACACTGAATTCTTCTATCATTCTCTAAAAAGGAAATCTTTGACATGTATTTTCTCTATTGGATTATAATACTATAATTGTATTTAAGTTTTTATCAACGATAATAATAAAAATAGGCTATGTAAAAATAATATCTTAACTTTGGTATATTGGTTGCATTTTATGGCATACATGGCAAATGGTCGATAGAAGCTGAACTTAATCCAATTAGAAATTAATTTACCTGAAAACAAGCTCAGGTGTTCATGGATTTCAACATTTTTATTATTTTTATTTCATGATATTTTGGTAATATTGATTTTAAAAAAATGCTGATAGAAGATGATTGACAGATAAAAACACATTTCATAGCATAAAATTTTCTTTCTATACCAATTTACCAAATTTTAATATTTGATTTGAAATTTGAAAATTTATAATAAATTAACATAATTAACTAACAATAAGCCTACCTCTTAACGGTTGGTTGGGTGATATCCCTTTGAACAATTTTTAAATTTTGTGGTCTTCGGCGATTTGCACTTCTTGTAATTTTTTTCTCCATTTTAACTTATTTCTGAAACTCAAAAAATCATTAAATCAATTTTTTTCATCTAAAAACAAAGTAAGAATCCTAAAATCTATTTGTTTAAAATACTTTTATTAAAAAAAATAACAAAAATACAAGGAATTTTCATACTCCTTTTTTTTGTAGGTAAATAAATTCAAAAAAATAAATCAAAAATAAAATATTGTTAATGAAGCAAATCAAGTAACACATGTAATAAAGTACATGCCTGAATCAGTCAGGCGTCATCAATTTCCTCTGTGAGTGCTGATCTGCTTTGGTATCAGATTTTGTGTGATCTAAATTTGAGACGGGCAATTTAAAAATACAAGAAATTAAAACATAGTCAGCTATATGGTACCGTTATATATCAACATATATATATATATATATATATATATATATATATATATATATATATATAAATATAATATGGCAAGTGAAGTCACTATAGCGCCTTTTATACTGGACCACACATAAAATTGAATGTAACGATCTTAGAATACACGTTCTGGTTATGCTGTAGCACTTTGTGATTTATATTAATTTTCGACTAATTTTAACTGCGGCTGTCATTGTTGTCGCTAGTTTCGGTTTCATAAAATGCAATTTAAAAGAATTGCACTCAATTTTTAATAGGAACTTGTGGTTTTAAGAACGATTGCTGAACTAATTAAGTGTCAAATTAACAAATGCTTAGATCCTCACAAGGGGAAGACTGTAGATTTCTTTATGTCAGCATATTTTGTTATTTACTTTTTTTCGACATGATTCAAATATCTGCGAGATACAAAAAAAATTTAAAAATTGTTTTGAGTCATATATTTTTTTTAGAAAAATCGCATAATCAAGGGATTAGCATCCCTTTTGATTAAGAAAGCAAATAATTCAGGTGAAATCTTGTAACTCAATTACTCCAAATTTATCTTGGGGTTCAAGATAGCCTTGAGTTTTGAGCAACTATCCAAGAATTTGAATGGACGCTGGAATATGCTTAATGAGGAAGCAATCTAGTCTTCAATTATTCCAAGTTCATTGATATTGACTTTTCACAAGGTGTTTTATTTCACATAAAATTCATTCCTTTGTTGTACATATGATTTTTTTAAAGGAATGAACAAATAATATTTCTTTCGCATTTGGTTCGGTTTTTTTACCAAAAAATATTGTTTACAGACGATATATTTTTGATATTATTTACAAAATCCATGCATCTTTTAATAAATTTGTGAATGTGAGAAATAACCAGCACCATTGAAGTTGACTTCATGCCTTCTTAAAAAAAAGTTGGAGTTGTTTGTAGGGAATTTTTCTCCAAAATTTTTATGAGACTTTTTATTGCGAAGGAGAGTTTTTCAGGTCTAAAAGTTAAGCTGAATTTTGAATTTAGAATAATATTGGGGAAAATATCATCAATTCTGAAGTATTTCTTATTCTAGCTTCAAGACATCATCTAAAGATTTTTAAAAAATATTCATATACTATTTGTGAATGGTGTCGACACATGGCCTAATTTTAGATTTCCTAAATAGCATTAAGATTAGTAAAAAATTGATTTGTTGAAAGATTTATAATCAAAGACACGTAAAACTATTAGTAAAGCTTTCTAAATAGTTTGAGCAACTTAAAACATTTCTTTTTGAATTTCGTTTTCACATGTTAAATTTATTTGTTAAACATAAAAAAATAAGGCCATAATCGCTATTTTTTGATATTATTCACATATGTAAGTCAATCATTTAGATAGTCTTCAATATTACAAAACTTAAGGCATGTGGTTTGTATGAAATTTTTAAGTATTAATTGTGAAAATTTTTAATCAAGCTCAAGTATAATTCTGGTTTATATTAGGCAGCTGAAAAAATTTACAAAAAATTCATATCAAATAGAAAATTGAATATTTTTGATAGGAAATTGCATGTTGTTAGTGTAAAAACCAAATTTTACCTCTGAATGCGACTTTTGCAAGAGCAAGTGGAGTAATATAAAGGAAGTTATTTGCGTCTGACGAACTGTGACTTGGGTATATGTATTTTGTGTGGTGGTACACATGCTTAGATCTGTATCATTATTACCTGAGACTACATTTTTTTCCACCTCTCTGCTAGTAGTTGATATAAGAGAAGTGGTATTGAAATTTTTGATAGCAACCGCGTGAAATCAAAGAGCAAGTGGGTAGGCATCTCTTCAAACTCTAGTCAGAATTATATCACCTATTGACAGTCTCCTCTCTTATCTTGTAAACTCTTTGTAAAGAATCTGCGACATTTCACTAACCATGTTAAGAGACTTGAAGTTCAGCTTACTCAGCTTTATACTTGAACAATGTTTTCCTTGGAGCAACTCAATTGATTTGGACCATTTACATTTAAATTCTTGGGTCATTTATTGGTATTCTGGTTGAGTATTCAGATCAATTTGGGTAGATTTTGACTGGGGCCTATATACATTTTTTCGTGAACCTATTATGACCAACCTATCTGCTTTCTTGTTTTACTCCATTATTTCATGACCATATGCCCGCATTCTTTTTTCTTAGCAAAGAATTGAGGCTTTTGTCTATAAAAATAGAGGATGGCTTGAATAATATTTTAGGTTTGGTATAAGATCTTGGAATAAACTTTTTATATTAACAAGTCTGTTGGCAGGTTCAATGAATCTCTTATTAAGGGGATGGTAGGGTTTTAAAGGCAAAAAAAGGCATACTCTGTTCATTTTTTTTTGTGTAATAGGAACCATGTTGATTTATTTATTTTATAAACATCTTAAGATAGAACATCTTAAGCATCTTTTCTGAATTTTTTGTTTTTAAAATATTAATAAATAAGGCTGTGCAAGCGAATTTCCTGGGGCGCTTCCGAAAAAAGTAGTTTTGCCGTGAACATCATGAATGGTTCATCTGGAACAAAAAATTAAATTTCTTTTTAAAGCTGACATTTTGCCCGAGGTAATCATGAAGCGTTTTTTTTCTTTGTTTTTCGATTTTTTGAATTTTGGCAGTATTTTGAAGTGGAAAACGCGAATGGGGTGAATATCCCGAAATTTCTGTGTATTTTTTATTATAAAATAAAAAAAAAACTCTTCGTGGTTACCTGGTGATTTATATGCAGAAAAAGTGTACAAAATGTCAAAGGGATCAGTTAAGTAGATTTTGAGTTATGAACTTCACGGACTCCAAAAATCGATTTAAAGTTTTTTATACAAGGTTTTTTATATGAGGAGCGGTCATGTACTTAAAATTTTGACACAATATTCTCGATTCAGAAAAAAATTTATAAAAAAAGTGGAAAAAAAAATGTTTTAAAAACCCTACCATCCCCTTAACGCAGTCTTCATGATGACTCCTCAACCAGAACTAATTCCCTTTCTACTGTAGTTGAGGATATATTAAATAAATAATCAAAACAATTTGATTCTTATTTTAATATTTTTCAAAAATATCATATTAATCCTTTATTCATTTTCTTCATATAATTTTTTAATAAAAAGTGAAAAGTTTAAGATATTTTTAACCAAATATAAATTTTCAAATTAAATAAAACAAAAAAATTTTCTCTTAAAAGTACAAAAATATAATTTAAGAATAAAAAAACAGGATAACGTTATTCAATTTAATGACAAGATTGTATGCAAATGATAAACATAGAATAACAAGAGAATTTTTCATTGATTTCAATATGACAACAGTTATTTTTAGAATGACAACAATCATAATCCATATCGAGGATTTTCCATGCATAATGGATCCATGTGGATCAAATGTCTAACTGAATGAGTGTAAAATATACTGTGTAAACAGATAGTAAAAGTTTTGATGATATATCATTGATAATGAAAATCGTTCATATGGGTCTCATAAAATATTCAGTGTGATTATCAGAATAAATTAATTTTTTATATTACTATTTGCTTATTGATTCGTCTAATCTAATAAATTCAGTTTTACGTACGTTTAAGCTATAAAAGGATTAATTAGAAGGTATTTCAAATGATGGAAACTTTTTGTGTGATAAATTTTTATTTGATATGTTTATATGAAATTTTCTTAACTCTCTTTTAAAATAAAAAAATATTAATTTAGAATTTTTACTACTTTCAAAGTAAGTAAAAAAATATCTTTTTATTCAAATAACTTTATATAAATAAATAAATTTATACTTTACACATTTTTTCTGTTTATATATTTATTAAACTTTGTAAAAAAAGACTAACAATGAATGCTTGCTGAGAATAGAATAAGTAAAATTCTTGTTTATTGTATTTTCTATCATAATGCACAATAAAACTAAAAAAGTTCATAAATATCCAGAAACCAAATAATTTTGTATTTAAATCAATAATTCATGCATTTATACAGCTTACTAGAAATAAATCTTCTTTCTGATAACACAAATTCATTCACTATCACTAAGAAGCATAAAACTTTACAAAACTTGGCTCCTTACTCGTATGTAGTCCATTTATTTCATCATCTTTAAATATGATCACAGTAATAAATACTAAAAAGTATAGAACAAATATTTTTACATACAAAGTTTTCTCCTCTCTAGTTATAAAATTCTCTTGCATCTTAGGTATTATTTACTTTATTCTACGATATAAAGAAAAATAAAAAGGGATATTAGTCAATCCTCTTATCATTATGAAAATAATAACGCAGTGTGTAAAAGAAATTAATCGTGAAGTTATTTTTCTTTTGTTCTTATTTTTATTTTTTTTTTTTTTAAAAAAGATGCAACTAAAAAATTGAAATGTTAGTAAATAAAAGCATAGTCAATGTACCCCATTAACTTTATTTTTAGGAGGGTGACTTATATATCCACATCTAATTCCCTAGGGCAACTACAAATAGAGGGTGAAAACCTCATTTATAATATTGTTAAAATATCACCCCCTTTTTAAGAGTTTTATATAAATTTATTTTATTTTCGTTTAGTATAAATGTTATAAATTCAAACCTCGTTTATTAAATGCAATTAAAAATTCATTTTAATGACTAAATTTAACATGTAGTCACACTAAGATTTAAGGGTAGCATTTCTCTTGTCCACTTCATCTAATCAGTCTGGAATAGTATTTGGTCTGAAGGTATACGTTTGAGAAATAGTTCACGCTTTAATATCTCTTAATTTTATTGTTAGATACTTGTCATAGGAAAAAGTGAAAGAAAACGCGAAGATATCTGATTCGACTGTTTTGGGATGGACACAATAGTTAATGCAAGCTTGACCAGACAAAACCAGCAACTAAGGTCCTTGCATAAAAATCTAGCTATACATGACTACCATTTCAAAATCTGCAAAGAAAAAGTTAATCACAATCCCAAGGATGGCCGAATGTATTCACCATTTAAGTAACACAATGATAGATATCATAACAAATGTAGGAGCAGAATAAAGTCCTTGACAATTATATTCTAAAACCTAAGAGCATGAAACAAATCATTAAATTTCTCATGCATGTTTTTTGCACTACATTTTAATTTTTGATATCGTTCTGCATAATATTCCCGTGAAACAAATCACAGCAACATTTAGGAACTAGTCCACACCTTATGCTCAGACAAATTAAAGAAATCAATTGAAAAATTGAATGAGTATAAACATTTAAGTTACACTACAGCTCCTCAGAAGTTAAGTACCCTAAATTGCTTTTGGTTTTATTGAAAATTCTTTTTTCATAAGGTATTCGAAATCATTTCTTGCTACTTTAAGTTGTTCAGGTGTTAATCTTTGAACTTTAGAAAACACTAATGCTTCAAATGTCTCGATGCGATGAAGTGTAACTGCTCTTGAAATCTTTCTATTCCCTGGGAGAGTTTGTAGGTCTTTGTATCCATTCAATAACTGTAAGTATTTTTTGTTTTTTATTTTCTGATTTTAACGTTTATGAACTCCACATAAGTTCCCGTGCTAGGTAATGTTGATAATTGTCATATAGATTCATCGAAAAGAACGTCACCTTTCAAATCGACTACAAACAATGAAATAGAAAATCTGCCTCTATACTAAAAGTCTGGACATCAGCAATGATAAATGTCAATTCACATTTATTTGCAGTTTATCTCAGCTTTTAAACAAAAAGGTTCATTCTGGGGATGGAATAACAATAATAGCAACATATTTTAATTAATTGCAAATCTTTGTAATATTGTTTGTCATATATTTAGAGTTAAACAATTGAAAATTTTTTATAAACATATATAATTTATATATAATTCAAGGTAGAGAAGACAACAACCGTTAGATATAGCTTCTTCAAAGAGATATAGAATAGAAAACTCTCACCAACGTACTCTTTGGTTGTATTTATCATAGGTTACCGTTGAAAATATCAAGATAACTCTGTCAAAATGCTGCTTTTTGTTGGTCTCAAGAAGTTTGTAACAATTACACGGAATCTTGGAATTGGAATCTTGATCTTGGAATCCTAATGGTTACCTCTTCAATCAGCCAATCACAACATCTGCATATAAGGTGAGCACAGAGAATATTATCCCTTTAAAATTTTACAGGGAGACCAATTCATCCGGGGAATAAGTGACGTTTAAATAAAACTAAATATGTCAATGCTTAAATTTTGCTAATTTTTGGAAAATCATAGCGTTTTACCACGATAAAGTGGCTACAAGGTAAAATTGTATCAGGACCAGTTCTTCGAAGAAGAATTTGAAAATTGTTCACCCCGGCTTTCAAAACTTTTTATCGTTTTAAGTTTAAAACCGAAATATATAAATTATTTTAAACCTCATAACAAATCTTTTCATAAAAGCTTATACTCTCTCTTCATTCAAGTGTTATCTAAAGCTCTGAATCCTGAATTTTTTTTTGCCTGTGGCAAATGAAACAAATATTAAATACTGTAAAATCTGTTTAGCTATAAATAAAAATTTTTCAAAATAATTTATCTAACTAAGAAAGAAGGGTAATTCACCGGAGAAGTACTTTGCATTTTCAATGACAAGTACTTTTTAGGAAGGAAATTTTACTGTCTGCCTGTTATACATGATATAACATTCCTTATAATAACTATATATATATAAGCATGAATATCCACGTGATAAGGACAAATATTTTTGCAATTGAGCTTGATATACAAATGAGATTTCACCTACTTCAAAAGATTCAAGATACCAGATTTGTCTAGTGAATAATCCAACACACTGTCACTGGCTAATCCATCAAAGTGGAATCTTATTCACAGGTAGGAAGCTAGAATGTATATTAAGTGCTTCTTTTTTTGCTCATGAATGTATCTGTGTTTGTATACATCAATCTATATGTATATATATAGCTATTATCTTATTTTGAAAACAACAAACAGAATGAAAATTTTATGAGACTACGTTTTTATTTATTCTAATTCTTATGAAGTGTTTGATGTTGCCAACAAAATTTATTGTTCTTTATGTCAATGTTATAATCTTTTATAGTAAAGTAAGAAAATATTAATAGTTTTAAATCTAATGCAAATTTTAAGATAAATTATACCTAAACATAAAAACATGGAACAATTCTTGGGTGAAATATATTCTGTTTAGAATCAACTAATAAAATTTTAATAGTTTAATATTTGCAACAAGGCATTCTTTCTGAGGATTAAAACTCTTTCACTGTAGTTTTACTAAAACAAAAAAATATTTTTCTATAAATTCAAACTTTTGATTAGATATTTCATGGTGTGATAAATAAATAAAGAATTACTTTGTCGGTGTCGACTTTAATGAGTTTAAATATGAGAAAGATGTTTTTTAGCTGTGATCTTAGAGGTAAATCCGTAATCTAATGTAAGTGCAGTAGTGTTATTTATTTTGAAGAAACTCTTATTTTATTATATTATTATTATTATTCTGTTTTCTATTCATATAATTCATAAACATTTTTAATTACTGTATAAAAAAATAAAGAGTGCGCTTAAAATCGTACGGCAGAAATGAAATCTTAATATTTTTCAATAGGATATTTTTATTCAATTCAAACTTAAAAAATATTTCAAACTAAAAAAATTTGTGGGCGGATATTATAGGTTTTCTTTTCAAAAAAAATTCATTGATGTTTTCTCCAACAAAGTAGTCGTTATGACTTAGAAAGTGACTTGAATTTTGCACAGATATTTTTAGAAATATTGGCCTTTGGAAATACCAAAAAGTGGGTATTAATTATAAGCTAAAAATATCTTTTTAACAATTTGTTTATTAAAAAGAAAGTGTAACTTTTTGTTGCTGTCAAAAATAGGTCTATGCAAATAAACTAATTTATTTTAATGAAAAATTTTTGATTTGCTGACCTCAGTTGACTACAAGGGGCTGGGGGCATTCCACAGTGCAAATAAAGGGAGTCAAATGTGATCAGTAGTAATTTAGTTTTTCTTTTCTTATGAAAAAATTTTTAGGTGTTCATTTAAACATTAATGTCAATATATAATTTAATTCCATGTAATAAATAATTTCAGTTTATTGTTAAAAATTATTGAAAAACCTGTTGTCTGGCAAGTCTTCTCTGCACATTGCGTAAGTTTTTTTTATTGCATTTTCCTATTGTACAAATAGAGAGAAAATTAAATAAATTTGGTTTTTAAATTCAGATAATTCTAGGCTAAAAACAATGTTGATCACTGTAAATTGACCTTTTTGAAAAATGACTTGGGAAATAATTTGCCACTAATTTATTTCTTGATATTTTTAAATATAACTTCTACAAAAAGTTATTAATAAATTGTACAATAACCTGTAAAATATTCCAATTTAATTAATAAGTTAATTTTTTCAACCGTTATTCGCTTCATTATTACAACTTTTGCAATTATTAAAGATAAAAGCAATTGGAAATTGTATATAAGTTTATCCATTAGAATTAATTCACATTTATAAATTGTCTTCAAGATTGGATTATGTACTTGGCTAAATAACGAGTTACCAAAATAAAATCCTTTGAAAATATCTAGAATAGCTATTTATAATAACTAAATTTTTGTGAAGACTAAAACCAAACTAAGTATCCACAATTTTATTTTATTGCCCATTTAATTAGATATATAGCTGCTATATGACCACGATTTTGTTCACATTACTAAAGTTAATATTCGTTAAATCGGTTTTATTTTTTCAAAAAAATAAAGATTTAAAAAATTTAATAAAATTAATTCACAAAAATATTTATAATTCATGTGAACTACGGAATATTTAAAGTAATATTGTTGATCTTATTGAAATAACATAAAAATATTTTTAAAATTAATAATTGTAGAATTATGTTAACTTAAAGTTGGCTCGGACCCATGACTACTAGAAAATAAATAGCTTCACTTTTAGTATTACTGCCATTTTAATAAATTTTTATCAAATGTTTCTCAAGGATACGACAATTTCTGTTTGAAATCTTTAACAAGAATTTCTTTATCAGGATTTGTAAGAAAAATCATTATTTATATTTTTTTTTCTCATTGTTTTTTGTAGCTAAAAACAAAAGTAGGTACTTTGGATCAAAATAGAAAATAGTGCACTGTATTCTATAGATAGCACTAATTGACTTCGCGAAGGTGTAGTTTAATATCATGTCTTATCGTTGGTATACATTAGTAAAGCAGAATTTTGCACCCACAGAATCCTTTCAAGATGCTGGTAGCATTCGTTAATAACACATTATCACAAAATGCATCTTGGCTTGATTTAGTTTGCTACAGATTAGTTAGTACCGTAATTGTACTTTTTTGATTATATGTTTGAGAAGGAAAATGTTACTTTAACTTTTTACCATTGATCTTTATGAAAATAAAAAAATTACTTGGGCAGATAATGAAATATCAATGTTATATTTAAGATTTTGATGCAACTATAAACTCTGTTTTGTTTTAAAAAAAACATTCTTTAAAAATTACAAGGAAATTACAATTCCCCGCTTTTTATAATAAAACTTCAAAACCCATATAAAATATTTCAATTATTTTCCAGCTTAAATATTCAAAATAAATAATAAATTGAAATTGTGTACAAAACTACTGTCTTGAGTTTTTTTTTTTGCTCTTGAGTTGGAAGACATGAAATTTGCTTTTTTCCAAATATTAAGTGGTTATTTTTGCACATTACAATGGGTCATAAATTGTTCTTTTGTTTAAACGAGCACAGCTTATGATAACACTTTATCTTGGGTAAAGATTCCTTTTATGACTTGTATATTGAAGGTGAAATATTCATTAAATAGAAATCACTTTCCTTTGTGGGTGGTATAATATAAAACGTTTGATGTCAAATTTGACATAAATGAAAAAGAAGAAATAAATTCAAAACTGAAATATTTTTGTCCATTATATTCAATATTCAATCTATGGTTTTTGGAATTTTTAAAAGTTCACATGAGTACTGTTGACAAACAACGTTTAGGATGCTTCGTTGTGGCGAAAACGGGATGGGAGATGTAATTATAATAATATCTCATAAAACCTGGATTGAAGGGATCACAAGTTGAAAATTAGTCAGATGTTTAAGGCTACTGAAATATCAAGTGATCATATATGCAATATTTTACATGAAAATTTTTTCATTAAAAGATCTATGCTCCGTTAACACTTGATCAAAAATTACACTAGAAAATTGTTTCGACCACGAATTTTACATTCTAAAAGCGAAATTCCTACACATTTTCATACAAATTCATAACTATGGATAGAATTAAACTGATAGAAGTAGACAACAGTCAATACAATAGTTTGAGACAGACTAACCAAATCCTATGAAGGCAATAACAGCTCTTTTTGGCTACGGTCGAATACATTTTATTGAAATACAAAAGGAATTATCTTTATTAATTACCTTAAGATAGTAATTTGATCACACATAGCATTAATAATTGTGGTACATCTAATGTGGTTAGAATTTAAATTTCCACTCCAATTGATTGCCACTTTCTTAGCGCTTTTGACAACTTTTTAATATGCATTAAGTTTAATTATTGAAATACTTCCAGGGTCTTATACTACAAGAAAAAATAATTTGACTAATTCTATATACGTATTTGGAAGTTATAAACTAAATATGCCTTTTTTTCTTGTTTCAAATTGTCATTTTGCTGATCTGAAAAAAATAAAGTTGCCCAGTTTTTACAGCAAACACAGTCGAACAGATTTTTTAAGAATGAAGTTAAGTTTGCCAAACGCATTGAGTGGTATTTGAGCTAACAAATAGGTTTTGTGTTTTAATTTGCCATTCTTTTCATTTTGTTTTGTAAGCAATGAAGAAAGTTTTTTGTAAAAGTTTTCTCCTACAAAAACTACAAAAATAAAACATAAACCCTACGAGTTTATATAGTAAATTTGTTGTCGTTTATCAGAGCTACGAAAAATGTATTTAACTGAAAATGCTTTCCCTTCCTGCTGTTTTTAGACACTGGTATTCATAAATTTAGCTATTGCAAATTTTTACCTTGGAAAAATATCAACAAAGCTAGAAATGCGGACGAGACATAAACAAAACTAGATGTTGTTATCCTCTGTAGTAATCCATTCATATGGAGAAGTGTGGCTTAAAGAATTTCACTTTGCATAAAGCCTGATTGTTTTTGCTATTAAAATTAGGCGCCTTAAGACGGTGTTACCTTACAAGAATGGCCGCCTTAAGGCCGTAGTCCATATACAAGCGACTTTTTATCAAGGGTCAATCAATCTCATAGAAATAGAAAAAATTGGTAGTCACTTAAATTCCCGCAATTATACAAATTCGTTTTAATAAGAACCATAGCTTAAACCGTTTGACAGCTATCCATCAAAATCCTCATACATTCCGAAAGTGATATAGATAAATTTGGATATTTCAAAATAAAAAAATATATTTTTACTGAAAACTTTTTGCAATTTTAAACTTTTGCAATTTTACATCGATTTACATATTTCTTTTAACGTTTTATACAAAAAAAAAGTTTAACATTTGTGTATTCTCGCGCAAATGCCATGTAGCCCCTTCTTGCATCGAGCGCAGATAAGGTTGGAACTCTTTATTCCGATTTTTCTATTACTGCAGAACACAAACTGCCGTAAATTGCGTCCAGGTAGTTTCTCCAAACCGAATTTTTGTCTCAAAGTTGACGTTTCATTTTCAACATTTTTGAATGTCATCCATTCTTCTTAAATTTGTCCAATAATGGCGGATGTGAATTGCAGCCGGGACATTTTTCTTTCAGTGGTGTTTGATGTGTAAAGAATATAGGAATTCAACACCATTCGTCCAAATATGTTGAACACCACCTTTTTCCATAATTTGCAAATTCTTCTCGTGCAAGTATGCATAACAACATTTTATCGGATTCATCTACTCTTCCCATATATTTATTGTAATCGTGAATCATGCTTGGTTTTTTTTTGTACATTCGAAAGAGCCTTTCTTTTTTGTTACGGTTACACTATTAGAATTTGCATTGGAGGAAATTAGATTTAGTGTCCGAAATATTATAATCACTCAACATGATTAGGTATTTTCCATATGTAAAAAAAATTCAAATTATTCTTTTTTTGGAATGAAAACTAATTGAGAACGCTATTTATACTTTAAAAGACACAGTTTCGTTACGAAAACGAAATAGCGGCAAAATATTTGCTCATATGCAGACACGTGCTGAAATGGCAGCGCGATAGCGCTGTATAGCCGGTTAAATTCCTCGACCAAAACAAAACTGATGTATGACAATTATCACATTCGATTTTTTAATTACCACTCAAAGGCAATAAGAAAAAAATTTCTTTGTTTTATATGCCAATAACATCGACGGGAAAACATTACGAATGAATGAAGAATAATTGGAAATATAACTTAGTTAATTCCCTAAAAATACTTCCTTCCTCCAATGATTGATGTTTTAATAATAAAATAACAATGCTTTAAAAAAAAACAAAAGTGTTATTTATGTAGCTAATCATTCAATTTTGAACCTCTTTGTCAAGTTATAGTCACGTTTAACATTAGTAAACTAAATAAAAATAATCGTGCTTTGCGTTAATTTAATTCTTTTACTTACATCTTAGTTACTTTTTATTATCGATAAAAATAAAAAAGCAAAACAAAACTAAACCTTACTTTTATAAAAAGCCAAGCCACTTATTTTTTGTTTTTTTTCCATTTTTTTTCAAAATTTTATTATTTGTTTAGTAGCATCAATTTGAAATGCGTGAAGAAAGGAAGTCTTACGGTTAGAACTCCTGATAAATTGACACATGACTATAAGTGTTTTTACAAGTAGTTTCAATTCACTTTTCAAAATCGAAAATAGCCTGATACAATTTACAGTTTTACATATATACCTACTATATAGTACATATATCTAAATACATATGTAGATAAATATATCTTTAGAGAGATATAAGAAAATTTCATAACAAAAATGAGAAAAAAATTTAACAACAGGGCAAATAGGCTCAAGTAGATGGAATTTCTTAAGTGAGATTCATAAGTAAACGATTTCTGTTTGGTAGTTTTGTACATGAGTGATTTTGCCCTGTTTTTAAATTAATGATTCACGATGCTGCAATTCTTGCTAACTTGGGTTCTTAGTTTTTGTTTTGTTTTTTTTTTTTTTCTTTAAAGCGTTTCTTTGTTTTATTATAATTTTATTTGGATTCTTTTTTCTTTTCTTTTTTCGGGGTATTACTTATAGGGTGGTCTTATTTTTAAGACTAGTTTTTTGGAACACTTGAAATGTTTCTATAGTAAGTTACTAAATGATTTTGCAAAATAAATTTAGTATCCCTTATGTATACATTTTAGTCCAGAGGAAGCAGCTTTAAACTTGTTTGTAGTACTAATGAAATTTTCTGTGTTCTTTGTTTTAGTTTGTTTTTACTTTTTTTTTACGTCAAAAGTTTGAACTTGTTCATGGTATGAAACCTTCAAAATAAAATTGTTACGATTTTTTTTATTGCTTTTTAACTTTGCTTTGATTCTACTTTTAAGTTTTGCCATATGCTAAAAGCAATTCTGCCATTTATACTAAAGATTAGAAAAAAAAGTACAATTTTTTTGTCCTTTAATTTAAAATTAAATCCATTAACCCATTCTCTGCCTAAATTTTATAAAGTTATTATTTCCATTTATATTTTGAGTTTTATTGTGGATCAAAATTTTGTTATTTTATTATAGCAAATGCATCCTTATTATCTTGTATAAAAATTGACATGCATAAAATTCAAGACGAGTATACTCGCGTTTCGCAAGTACAAAATTAATTGGAAATCACGCAGATGGTTGAAATAGTAAAAATGAAATAAAATGATAATCAACATTCTGCAAAGCTAGATGCTTACTATTACCGATTGAGATAACATCGTTTCACCCGATATTAGGATAATGTAGTGTAGTGTATTCCAAATTTAATAGCATTTTTTAGAGTTGTATATACATATATATCTTTATGGTGAAAAAAACTTTGCTAATTGAAGCATATTTGCAAATATCTCGTTCTTAGCAATGAATGGGTTAAAATTATATTTCTTGATAATTTGAGACTTCATTTTATATACCGAAATCATCATTTTTCTTCCTTTTTAATTCCCAAAAATTATGTTTCATCAACCAGTAATTCATATGATAGAGGTTGCTTTAGGGTTCACTAGCTAAGAGTCTGTAGATTTTTAGCAACTTGCTCTTAAGTCCTAGCATTCGTGATATTTTTTGTTATTTTAATTTTTGTCATTCAAAAATTTTATGATTATCATTGAATAAAAAACATGTTCTTTTACTCAATAATTCAATTATTGACTTGGTCCTGCCAATTTTTTAACAACAACAAACAAAAAAACAAGGGAAACAAAGAAAAATAAAATATCACTGCCAAAGAATTTGCAATAGATTTAATTAATAACTAAAAATGAGAAAGGTATCTTGTAGTAAAAGAGATGTAAAACTAAAAGAGATATTCGTTAGTTCTGATACCACTCATTGTGTTTGGCAAATGTGACGTTCCATAGTATATTTTTTGCTGGACAGTATCTATTCAGCTTATTCTTTTTTATAGCCTGAGGAATAAAACTTCTTGTGAAATTTATACCCTTTTATCCATTTTAGCTTGTAATTTCTTTTGGGAGTAACATAAAATTAAAACAAGTGAAAGAAAAATTAAACGGTACAACATTTTTCTCTTTCTAATCCTCCTACAATTTTACATGGCGTGTGTCATCTTTTGTAAAATAATCCATTGGGTGATAATACACGAGTTTTTTTTGTATCGCATTCTTATAGAACACGTGTCTAAATGCTTGAATTCATGAGAAGGAACAAGCAAAATCCATCTCAAAAGACTACGAACTTTGCTTATGACACCCCCTTATACATAATTTACCCAATTGTCCTAAAGAAAAACACAATCCATGAATATTCGTGTATCAGCCCTCATCAATTCATTGAAGGTTGATTCATAAAGAGTTTTGTTTTCAATTGTTAGGATTATTAGACAAAGATATAATTTTTTTCAGTTTCCTAAAACTTCGCTCATTGTTAGCAGATTTCGCCAGCAGTGTGCAATATTTTTTATCATTAAAGCCACGCCGGCATATGGAATAATTTTTGCAAGTCATACGACACGTAATTTTAAATCTTGGCCAATTAAATCAATAAAAAAAGGAAAGTTATAGAAGTAGTCAATCACTTAAAATAGCTTGGAATCCACTGCATTAAATATTGCTTTGGCAGAAACAAAGCCGATAAAATATCATCCCCTTTGTTTGTAAATTTTTTCTCAAGCCGTGAATGAAATTAAAACAAAAAACAGAATTAGATAAAGATAGGAAGGTAAATGATCATAACAAAAGTAGAAATATCATTGTTAGATATGCATAAAGCATTTAGTACATTAAACCTAATTAACTCTAGTTCGTAAAATTTCAAAAGAATTCTAATTAGAACTCTATTGGCAGGCTTGTGAAAAAACACACATTTTTAATTTCTCTGTTCTTTCTTTCTTTCTTGTTTAGTAAACAAACAATTTGTACATGAAATGGTTTTAATTTTTAAAAATCCAAACAAATACCATATTCACATCAAAGAATTTTTAAAATAAAAATTTTCGGTTAAACACACATAGCAATAGCTTTTTTTCATTCGTTTCATCGTATAACAGAATTAAAAAAAAAAGAAGCATAAAAACACTGATCATCCATTTCAATTGTTTATAAATAAAAAAACTAGTTGAAACTTAATTAAACAAAGCAATATCTACAAAAGAAAATATTTACATGAGCTGCTGCCATTTAGTAATTGAAGATTTAAACTTACTTCCATTAAATTGAAGTCCATATATTGTATAACTTGGGTATCTCTAAAACTAAATTTCCATTCAAATAGGTACAAGTGCAAGACAAATGCCGCTAAACACTACACAAAACTATTTAAAACAACAATTTTATATAATTTAAAGCACTAGTAAAGGCATATTTACTAACAGCACATTTTTTCTAATGTATACAAAATCTCATTAATTAATTGGCTTAGAATGCACTTTTTCACTTTATGAGCAATCAAAACAACAAAATTTGTTTACAAATTAACGCGCCAAATCAAATTAATCGGAATGTAATAACAACAAAAATAATAAAGTTAACACGCGACACAAAAACGAATTCCATAAATTAAAATATGAAAAATTGTCGAAAATCAAAACTATATACGAAAATCTTAGACATGTTAACACTTCAACGTTCCGTGGTAAACTGAAGAAAAATTTAAAATAAAATTTATCATATCAAATAGAGCAGCAGACATTTATTGTGATAGCACGTGCAAGATGCAATCCATTTGGATGCGTTGTTTGTATGGACTGTTAACACACAACAAATCAACCCTTGGTGGACAGATGCTGCGCACAGATGTGCTTTTTGGACCAATTTTTGTTGTCTGAACATCATCAATAGATTAAATTGCTGTTGAGAAATGGGTCGCACCTTAGAAACTTTTTAAGAAATTTTATCTTTAATTCTCAGCGAATACAAGTGAATCGAATTGTTGTAATGTAACCTCTGAAAACTTTGCAACGTCGTCGTCAGGAAGAAATTTTTAATGGTAGTAGAGCACTTAATAACGGTGGTTATGATATTGAAAGAATTTTTGTTATATTTTGTAAAGAATTCCATGTGGTGCTTTTAACAATTTCAAAATATTAAAAACAAAAAAAAGAAAAATGATTCTGTTTGGTTGTTTTGGCATGTTTATAGCAATAGCCTGGCACACTGAGATGTAGACAAGTTAGCGGATTATTATATATAATATATGTTTTCTATGATTTTATGTAGTTGTTTTGCTTTGTTTTTTGTAGTCTTAAATTAAAACTAAAAGAAATTATTATAACTGAAACATGGCCTTTAAATTGTTTGCAGATTTTGTTTAAAGAACCTATTTTATATTTAGTCAGATTTAATAGTTGTTCGGTGGCACCCTCAGAGTCATTAATTTTGACTTAACAGACTGCTGATATATATATATATATATAAGTCCTTATTAAGAAAAATATTTCTTTTATTTAATTTATTTCATGCTAAATCTGGATATGAATAAGGCAATTTCTTGGGTTCTAATTTGTACTTAAATAAGAAGAAGGAAAAATATTTACCAGAATTAATTGAAAAGCGTGTACTTTAATAAAGATGAGTTGAAATGTAGTGACACTTTGATTTAGGAATGGGTATAAACATCAAATATCAATTTGACATTTTCCCTGTTTAAAAACTTCTTTGCAGCTGTTTAAAATCTTAAAAATTTTAGTAATGAAATTGAAGAAAATGAAGACAAACACTTATGTCTTGTTTTCTAAATTGATCTTTGGTTTAAAAAAAAATTATTTGTTTAAGGTTGGTATTAGTAAACGGAAAATAGTGTAACGTAAGTGACACAACAACTTTCAAATTTTCTTTTTTTAGAGTTTACTTTAGTCCAGATATACTTGAAGAAATTATTGCTTTCTTGTTGTTTTTCTAGTAAGAATTTTTGTCAGTTTTTTAGCCCTAATATCACTCAAAATTTATACAATATCTAGACAACTACTATTTTCCTGGGATACAAAAACCAATCTTAATATTCATGCAGTAAATCACAAGTAAAAAATTTCTCTAATTGTAGGTATATAAAACGGTATAATTGTAGTTCATAGGATAAAACAAAGGCTGTGATCCTAAATGACGTGGTGTTTAGTGACTAGCAAAATTTTCCAGTTTTGTGGAATTAATCGAAACTTGCAGACTTGTTGAAAGTCGCATAATCAAAAATCTCTTGACGTTGTTCCATAAGGAGCACAGCCAAATGGAAAATGATGAAATCTTTCCCCATATTACAAGAAAATCAAGCAATAATAAATAATAAAACACTAACCTGGATACAAATACAGTGTCTTGCTCTAATTATCCACTTTCCAAATGGTTGCCTGATATTGAGTGAGAAAGTGCCTTTTTGTCAGACTGCGATAGGAGTCTTCTCCACCACGTGGCAGAATCTGCAGCTCGAATCGGAGGCAAGCGGTCAATGTTTTAGCTTCCTTGTTGCTTTGTTATCTTGTTGGTAGCCTGGGACTTCATTCTTTTCTAATTTCTATACAAAAAGATATCAATATATGTGTTATATTTTGATGAAAAAATTAGTTTTAATATTGAAAATGTAACTTTGATCCAACCAGTTTGAAGTTTTATTTTTGTAATTTATAAAAGTTTGAACTTGTGTATCTCTTTCGATAAATCTTATCTTCAGACAATATTCACAATGCGAAGTTTTCAAGAGATTTCTATTTAGGTTGAGTGCATCTAGTAATCTTTTAGTTGAATCCTTCTAAATTATTTTATTTTCAATGTCCTTTAGGTATTAAGTTTTTACGCTTTTTCTCTTTTAAAAGTGCATACTGTGTAGAAAAAATCTATTGAAAAAGCATCTTAGAAAAATGGAAAACTTTTTTTAATCCTTTATATAAGTAGAATTAATGAAAAGAGTTACGCACACCAAACCATTTTCAATGGATTTTTTATCAGTTAATATCTTTTAGTACAATAGAAATATCCTTTAAGGAGACTACCCGGAGTTTAATTTCGATTAAATTTTTATGTACGAATTTGCTTTTATTTTCAGAATTTTTAATTAGGACGAATATGAATGTAATATACTCGCGGCGAAGTTAGCCCTCTAAATATTAAATTTTTCTTTTATATATTTCTTTTTTCTTGCCAATAAAGCACGTATTGAAAGGGAGCATGAAAACAGAAAAAAACTGTAGGACTTTTCGGATTGTACCATTATGGCTAGTTCAATGTTTTGAAGGGATAAATACCCTAAAGTCAATATTAAACTTACGTCAATTGATTGCTTTGTTTGCATTGATATTTTTAACATTTTAAATCCCTAAGTTTTAAATGTATTGCATCCAAATTATTACATACCAAAGTACAGTTTTGAATGCCTCTTGAAAATATCATTTATTAGATTTAATTTTGCTATTTAGATATTCGAATTGAATGCAAGAATCCATTGGCAAATATAACTTTATAACATGGAGAAAAAAAATAAAAATTCGAAGGAACGGTGCCTTAGAGAAAAAGTATTTTTCCATCATTAATTACAAAAATCATGCACAAAGGTTGTTAATTAAAAACAAAAATAAAAAGTATATCTTTGCTATATATCTAAAATTTGTGTTAAGGTAAGCAAACAACAACAAACAAATATAACACGCAATTTAGTTGTAATGAATGTTGTTATTGGTATGGTCTTTTAGTATTCAAATCAAAACGTATTTACATATAAGAAATAAAATTAGCAGACATGCAAACTTTTTGTAATATTTTTGAAAAATTTGACATTTCTTGTTATAAATTTAAAAATATTATCTGATGACCTTGAAAACTAGTTGAATACTTTCTTATTAGCAATGAAAAATTATTCATGAGTTTAAGCCGGGAGCTAGAGAGAATTGATTTTTGCAAATGCAAGGCTCTATCAATCATATTAGGATATTAACTGAAGATCGCCGAAAAATGATAATTGCAACAATTATTGGTCCACTTTCGTACTGCCTCCTTCTTTCTCTTAAATATAAAAGGAATAAATGGAGCGGATACTATCAAGTGGTTATTTTAGCCAGATTTTACATTAAAAACTTTTCGAAAATAGAACTTTATCTATGATCATTTCATAAAACTAATGAACTAAACGAAGAAAAGTAATATTTAATGCCGGGAGAAGAAAGATAAGTAATGCTTTTCACACAAGGATAATTATTATAATGTATCCCAAAATATTTAAGAATTCAGTGACACAAATTGCCTACATTGGGGACAAGAACAGAAAACGGGTTAATTTTTTGGTAAAACTACTTTTATTATAATGCAATATTATCAATACAGCCAAAGTAGGTAAAAATTTAGTCGCAAGATTCCGGGAATCGGGAATCGTTTAACTGTTTGTAGAAGCAGTTTTTACTAATAAAATTTAAAGTAGGTTCTTCAAAAATCTATCAAAAGCCTCTACAGAACAAAAAGTAAATTAAAAAGTCGATAAATCTTCTATACATGAAATATATGCAACATTGACTGTCAATTTGCTCCATTTTGAAGCCTTTGAATATATTGGTGTTATGGGATTTTTTGAAAATTTCATACGATTATTAAATTATTCTTTGATATGATGCACATAGGTAAGACATAAAATTATGTGCTGTTAAAACCCTTTATAAGACTTAACTGCCACATCCATGAAAGCATGAGTCAGCCACAGGTTCCCCTTAAAAAATGGTCTCTAGGGTTATTTCGTTCCTTAACCTGGACCTTTGATTACTGTTACTATGCACTATGTTCTATTTTTAAAGTATTCATAGGTACAACAAATATACTGTATTTCTTAAAGGAAACAAAGATCATTCGCCTGATAGAAAAAACAATCCAACCATTTTTCGTTCATATCTCTATGAGATGAGATTCAAAATTCTTTGTAATTCACTAGAAAAGTTATGGATTGGTTTGGGTTTAAATTTGTAACTCGATAATAAAAAGAAAAAATAAAGTAGAAAAAGGTAACAAAACTTTAAAAATCTTTAAAACCTAACTCAAAATTGCCGTGCTTAATTTTGATTGTCCTCTAGAATTTAAATAAAAGGTTTCCACATTAGAATTTAATCTATTTGAATCTATTGAGAAATATTTTAACAAACATTCAATTTCCAGTCACACATTTTCTTATTACCAAAAAAAAAATAAAAGAAATTCATTTCACATCGATGACAATATTAGTCCTTGTTTCTACAATATAACTTCGAAAGACTATCAAAAATTTGAATTTTTTTATGTTTTGAATAATTCATTATTTCAATTTGAAAAAGATTTTAAATCTATTTCTGGTGAAAATCAGAACATTTTTTGTGATTTCAATTGAATTTAATCCTTTAAAGGCTTGGAGTTGTATGTTAAAAATTTCCTTAATTAAATTATTTCAGAATTTTAAATTACTTTTGGCCGATTTTATTCTTATATAAGTCATAACAAAATTAAGTGTAGATTTTGCCAGGAGTCTGCATAACGGTTTTATACGTAATTGTTATACTTTTTAATGCACTTCTTAATTACCTTCATATTGTTCGACAGATGTACATACAAGAGCTTTTTATGGTTTCATTATGGAGTTATTAGTCTATTTAAATTGAGGTATAGACTAAGAAAAGTAAGAAGTTTTGTAGTGGACTTTTACGATTATTTGTTCTCTAAAAGGTTAAAGTCTCCTTAAATATTTTAATTAAAACTTGGAACTAATTATAATAACTGCTTAATGGCTTTACTACATTGACAGTTGAAACTGATTTAGAATTTAACTTAGGTATAGAAACTGTGAGCTTTATCCTTGAATAAATTAGTATATGTAAAATACCACATAAAATATTTAAATCAGATTCGCCCCGGAAAGGATTTTATGAGTTATGTGATTTAACTTGTATTAAGAGTGTAATAGTTTTTCACTACTATGTATTTATTAAAAATATTATTTATTTTACAATAAATTATCTAATTTATATTATTTTTAAGTTAAAAAACTAATTTTAATTAAAATCAAATTCATTTACAAATGGAGTTCAATCTTTTGCAATTTTTCTATTTGCAAATGAATATCCATTTAGTTAATCTGCAAAACTTGTATAGATCACTTTTAGACTATATTTTCACTTACACTACTTCTCTTTTTCTACTAGTCCGTGGTGTAATATTTAAAGGATCATAACATCACGATAATATTTTTTATCAGGTGTTACCAATTCCAAAACTTCTGAGAGCCTTTTATATATTACTCTGCAGTAAGTAAATGTTTTTTTAACCTTATTTTCCTGGGCCAGTTTGGTAAGGTTGAATTAGTAAAGCTTAAATTTTTGCATAAGATTACCAGGATTGCTAAAGAACATCATTGCAGGACAGTTTGAGATAAAACGTGTAGAAAAGAAAAGGAAAGTTAAGAAATTTCTGTATTTGTTTTTAAATTAATTGTATTTAAAACAAAATTTTTTATGTAGGAATACACTTGACCCTGGATAAGCTTGAATTCATTCTTAAATCTATACTTGATCATGAATATATAGAAATCGCTTCTGTCCTACAAACCCTTTTTACCTCACCCAAATATCTGTAAATTACCTTGCTATCATATTTAAAAATATAAATTTATTAATAATTCTTTAAACAGTTTTAAAATTTATACCTGAAAAAAATAAAAAAAGTCTACAATTTTCCCAGGATTTAACTTGCAATACCAATTAAAAAAGAATAAATTTCCCTGATCTTAGGTGAATCCTTGTACCGGCTGAAAAATTCGAGGGGTAACGCTAATTTGCCTCATTGCTGAGCTAATTTTAGCCGCCACCAGCATTTATTTACGCTGGAATTGTAGGGTGTTGGTTTTTTGTGAATAGCAAGAGCATTTATTAAAATCATTTTATAAGGGTAACAAGGACTCCAAATATTTTACTTTTAATGTTGGTGGTGAAATAACATGTTAAATTGCAAATTCAAATAAAACATCCTTCTATCATCAAGCAATCTAAATATAATCACTTATTGAATTTTCGTTAGCTTTAAAATTATTTCCCAACTGCTTAAAAACAGAAAAAATGATTCTTAAAACATAAAAATATTTTATGAAAGAATTTTTTAAAAATTATGTTTTCTTGGTATGTAATCACAATATGCGAAATCTCTTCAAGCTATCTCAAAAGTAATAAACTGAAACATTCAAAAGAAGGGAAACATCAGAATTTTAATAACTTAAGGTGAATATGTCCGCAAATTATTTTTCTGTCTTTATTAGTTGTTTTTGTTTTTTCTACCCATCCAATATACAGCCTCAATGAATTAGTAGTCTCATATAATACTTAACCAGATCCAGATATTCATCGCTTTAGATAATCTTAATTCATCAGATGGATGAATATACCAAAGTTAATGCACTTCCTCAGCCATCTGGCCGTTTATTAAACCATTGTGCTTAGGGTGAATGAAAATTGTTATCCAACAGCTTGGCAATCTGTTCCTCATACTATTTGAATGGAATAGCATATAATCATCAATAACTCTGTAATTGCATACTATATCAATTTTCTTTTTATCCTTTTGTTTTTATTTTCATCTTTGACTTTTAATTGCATTCTTTCGATTCAGTTATGAAGTGTTTTTTGGATATGTTATATGAAAAATAAAGTGTCAAATGCTTAAATAAACCAACATCTGTTATTTACTGGTAGTTCCGAAAAACTTTAGATTTTTCTGGAATGTTTTAAGCAGAACTAATTCAACCCTCATTTTATATACTTTAATACTATTCTGAAAATTAAATGTATTTTTGTAATTCTCTAAATATAATATCCGTAACAAATTTGTTGGTGAGACGAATATGACACTCTTAATTCACACTTCAGTGTTTTTGGCCACCGTGTTTGGATGTTAACTGTTGAAATACTTTGATATTACCGACATGTTAACTAATTATTCTAAATATGTGAGGGGAATTGAAGCGAAAAAAATATCCTGCTGTGCTAGATAGAATTTTAAATAGTTTTTTTTTATTTTGTTGGTTGTCTGAATATTTAATGACTGCAAAAATTTGTGAAGTTTTCTAATTTTAAACTACGAAAAGTATTTACATAGAAATAAACAAAAAAATTGGGAAGATTTAGTTTTTTTTTTGTAAGTTCAATAATTAAGTTTGTATATGATTTCATTTAATGTTTTTGTGTTTTTTAAACTTTTTTTTAGAAAACAAGAGAGATTAAAGAGATTTATATAACTGCTAAAATTTCAATCAAAGTTCAATTTCGATGGCTTTGATAGTTTAAGTTATTTATTACTTCCATGATTTCAAGAAAAATGAGTGGTTTTGATTGAAATTTCATAACAATTGATAATCGGACAATATGAATGAAACTATCACTTTAATCAGACAAAAAGTATCCCTCCAGCTATCCAGGGATAAGTTCACAGAATTTAAATTTAAATTTAACGTATTTATGAAAATACTTCAAATGCTATTATGGTTTTTCAATTAAACTATCACTTGCTTTACTTGGAAAATTGAAATCTTCTTTAGTATAGTTTATATAGAAGAATTTTAAATGAAGATGGTCAATATGATAAGTTTGGCATTCCTTTGAAATATTTGGTAAAAAACTTTTCAAAGCTTTTGCTTTCAATTTTCAAATATTTTTAGTACTTTAAGTTATATTCAAAGAAAAAAACTTGAACAAAAATGTAAAAGGAAAAAATTTTTTAACTGGTAAAGAAGAATACCAAACTCTCACTTTTTAGAAATAAAGTTATTTAACATATTGAGGATAGCGCAGTTCGCTTCATCCGACGGCAGTGAAAAACGTATTTTGCTTTATCTGGCATCACCTTGCACAAAATGTTGTATATCAAGAAATTGAAAGTTGATTTTTATAAAAAAAATTATTTTTAACAACATAAAGCAAAAGTAGTGTCTTTGGCAGTTATTGCAAGGCTCGAGGCTGCTACTTTGCTAAGTATTCATTCATTGTAGGTTCATCGTGTTTTTGTCCGACTTCAACCAAGCGAGAAATTTTCGTTACGCAGTATTTTAAACATCTAATCAAGCTCAGATTGGTATGTTCAGATGAAAACAAGTTTGTTTTTATGCCAACCATGCCCGATTCATACTTAATTTTTTCGGCGCATAAGAAATATTAACAAAACTTCATACTGGTCTCTAGCAAATACTTAAACAATACATTGCATATTAATCATTGTAGCAAAATAACTTCAGGTATTCATGATATTAATCTTAAACCTTTTTGTCTGTGTTTGCTACAATGAATGAGTAAATTTACTATTTTCATAATTAATATTCATGCGACCATAGAGAAAAATAAAATGTTCACTTTTAGCAATATAAAACTAAGCAAAATATATTTCAAATTAAAAAGTAGATAAATTTTATCTGATAAAGTGTAGAGAAAATATCAGACATCTTCATAATTTCATTATTATTATAAAATAAAAATCATGATCAATCTTCCTTTATATCTTTTATCAAACTAGTTATACCATTACTTATGACTTCAGCCAGTTTTATTATAATTTCATCATGCTTAGTATTTATTTACAAGCTTTACAAATAATTTGATATTTAATTATTCCCTATCTATCTATTTACGATGACAATTAGGCTTGTAGTTTCTAACTATCATTAAATCTATAAACTTAATTTAGCCTTAGTTACCTGTTGTGATTAAATTTACATTTCCTTTTATAAACAGAAAAACATTTTGATTAAGTATACACTTTAGGTTATGCTTAAGTAAAGCAAATTTGATTAAAATGAATCAAGTATGAAAGTTACTTAATCGAATCTAATCAATACTCGAAGAAATGATCGAACTTCATGTCTCTATACAAGTTTATATACAATATACTTTATAGATATACATATATATATATATATATATATATAGCAAACAAGTACAAACGATCCTATTAACAACCTGTAATAGCAATTTATTTCAATCCGAATTGACAGTATGCCAAGTGGATTATTAGATAAGCATTTTCAACTGATCACCGGACATAGAATAATTTCTACTACAAATCTATTTTAATAATGAACTAAATACAAAAAACAAGAAATGTACATAATTTGAATGTTGACATTTTGTTTGGTTACTTTTCAAAGCAAAGATCTTAATTGAGATCATACGTCATGCTAACGAGCTACAAAACTGCAATTGTTGATCATACATGGAATGTTTTCAACTAAATTTTTGCTTTATTGAACTTTACTTGAATCTAAAAGATATCTCAAGAGATTTCTCAATACCGCTTTAATATAATTCAATAGTAAATATATTATCCATATGAGGTAAACTGATCAATAAATATTTGATTTTTGAATAGAATTGATTTCATTCTAGTTCTGAATTAATTAAGCTAAATTTAATACTGATAATTAAGTATTAGAAATAATAACAATCAAATAATTTTATTAAGCTATTGATTTTTAAATTTTTTTCATATTTCTTTGTAAAACGGGTTAATCTGTACCAGATATTTGAATTCACAACACGTGTCCGGTTAAAGTTTATTTAACCTATCCGGCAAAATTTGGAGGATTTCTGAGTTTAAGTAACACATATTGTAAGAAAGCTAAAAACAACAACTTTTTTAGTCGAAATTAAGAATTAGATTTAAACACTCTTATTTCCAATGCCTTAATTTTCCTCGCATGTAAAGCATACACTACATTTAGTCTTAAACCTTGGTTCTGTTAAGTCAGAAGCTCCATTTTTCATACGATCCCTTTTTGGAAGCTTCCTTCTCCACCAATAACTTAAATTAAAGCAAGGTTGAGTCTAAAACCAATAAACACTTTCATACTTTCACACAAAGTGAAAAATGCCGGTAATCCTTTTTTAAACCCAAAATTTCTAAAGGCTATCGATTTTTCCCATTTTTGTGAGATCATCGACATGAGTTAATCGTAGCGACATCGTGAAGTTGCACAATCAAAAATCGCTTCAAGTTGTTTCCATATGAACGACAGCTAAATGCTTTCGGCTTTTCGACTTTCATTATATTTTAAATCATAGTCTTTAAGGGAATTACTTCATACATTTTGCACGGGAAAACCTGATTAGGCTCTTTACATTACTTAGGTTTTTCTTGTAATAAGTGAACCTGGTAATATTTAGCGCTGCCAGATGAATATAAAGTTAATATGAAGCCTACGCGAGATAAAATATTACAAAAAAATTGCTATCATAGAAATGTAAATTTCTACTTATTTTATAGTTATTTTTTGGTAGGCCAAAATATGAATTTATTTCGGTCCTGTTTTGACCCGAACATTTGAAATAACCATAAATTATCCCAGTTCTAATTTAAATTATATCTTCAAAATGCTAAAATACGGGACTTTTGTCAGCTGCTCATCTAAAATGAAAAATAGATCACTTCAAAAAATATTTTTAGTTTTAAATTCGCCAAAGAAAATCTAATACAATTATTATTGTAGCCTTTGAATTGTTAGCAGAATTTTTTTATTCTATCGAAAATAACATTATTCACCTTGATCGAAAAGTAAGCCAAAAATTTATTCAATGACAGTGAAATATTACGTTTAGCTTGAATTTCTCTTATCTCTTTTTATTGGTTTTTAAGTTAAGTATCAAAATTACATTTATTTTATGGTATAAAAGAAATGAATCCCTTTGTCTTGAATTCTAGCTGAAACATCGAAACTTCTCATTAGAAATTCAAATTTTTGGTATGGTTTTAAGTAGAGATTTTTGTTTGTGTTCCTTTGATATTTTTTAGTATTGTTTTATTCTTGCTATGGACGACATAAAATACTTTTATACCGTCGAAGCTCTTGACAAAAATGAATTCTTTTGCTACAATTTATTTAAGCAAAATATTTGATGGCCTTTTTTTGTATAAAAATTTATTCAAAATTTTTGAAAACATTTGAACAAATGTTAAATTAAAAAAAAATAAAATTATCTTACCAAATTTTTCACTTTAAACAAATTAATGCTTGTCTTTTCTTGTAAATTAATTAACACAAAACTTAAACCGAAATTAAATTTAATCGATAAACACACTTAAGTCACATCAAATAAACAACAAATTTATGGTCTCAATCGTATCGCAAGAAAACATGCATCGATAATTATATTGGAAAAATTTGCCCATCGGTAGCAACTTTGCTCTCATTAAATTTCACTAATTGGCAACTTGCATTCTTTAAAGAAAGAAATATCTTTTGAAGATTTTATTTATCAACCAAAATACTCTAAAATACAAACAAAAAACTTAATCGTATATAGCTTGAAAGTTGTTGGTATAAATGCTTCAAGATAATTTAGCAAAAAATAACAAATAAAAAAACAACCAACATGATTTGAATCTTTCATAAAATCTTGCTCGATCCAAGGATAGTTTAGTCTTCATATACTTCGTGTATCACATAAGAAAAATATTTTTGTCCATTCTTTGCTGTCTTCAGACTATCATCTCCTTGTATCCAATTCATTGGAATCATCCGTGGTAAACATTAAAGTTGAAAATATTTGACGGTATTAATGGAGTTTGAGGTAGGATAAAACAAAAGGGTAGACAGATTGGGTCTTTTGCTTTTAAGGAGCATATGTTAGTACATATAGCTATATGTATATGTCAGAGGTGCTATCCATTGAGGAAGTAAATGATGTGATGTTGGCGCCAGAAAATTTCATTGCCGCTAATATTTAAAGGATATGATGATCATGTAAATAGCAATTTTTCATAACAAATTTTGGAACAACTCCAATCAAAAGTTTATTATATGGTTTTTGGCTTTAGTTTGATAGCTTGTGCATATAAAAGGATTTAATATTCTTAACTTTGTAAAATAGTTTTTCTGCTTGGCACAGATATGTTGTTAGTTTTTTTAAATGAGCTACTTTTAATTTGAGGAATCCTTATAATATTTTGAGAGGTTTTGTAATAAGGCCATTTGAAGTCTTTCATTTTAATGCAAAAATTGTTTCAAGCAAATTAAATTGGGAATATTTTGGAGTAAATATGCCTTTTTATTGTATGCATAAAGAACCCTTCGCTTAGATAGTTAATGTCTTGCAAAGCGACTAAGAAAATGATGTTAGAGATAGATCTGTCTATAAAAAATTCTAATTATGGTACTTCAAATAATCTTAAGAGTGATGTAAAACGGAACTTTTATAAAAATAATTACAATTTCAAACATGCAATAGTAATAATCCTTCTGAGTAGCCAATACTGAGTATAGAATTACAATTTGATGGGTATTAGTACTTAAGAAATCGTAGTGAATGATTACACGTGACAAAAGAAAAACTAACCGCCACTTTTTTTTGAAAATTTTTCGGTTTATTGAAGTGTTTTGGCGGTGATTCATGTCTATTTATCCATTCTGCCGGGTTTTGTCTGCTATCGTAGAGAATTCTAATTTATTTAATACTACAATACAATAAATAATCGAATGAGCTTTGCTGGAAAATTCAAGGACAGTATTTGTAGCTGTGAAGTTTTTGTTTTCAATCGGGTCGCTTGTAATCCATTAGTTAAAATGTTTAATTGCTTTATTTAAGTGTTCAACTTTTGGTTGTTTTGCTGCCATTCGAATTTGTATGTGAACCTATGCTTAATGCAAAAGAAAGAGGAAGCTTCCGCTTGACTTTCAAAACAAAACGAATTAAAATTTTTCATCTTGATATGAGCTTGGCTTATTAGCTGCTTTTTCAGGAATTCAAATTAGTATAATTTTAAGAATTTATGATAACTGCAATATTTGAGTCTTAATTTGTCCTGAAAAACCTATAAAATTTCCGATTTGGCACTATTAAATCGAAATTCGAACAAAAATAGAAGACTTCTCATGAGACGATAACGATTGCAAATATTTGATTGGTATAAACTTTTTTATTTTGCAAAATTAATTATTGTAGAAATGCTAAAAATTTTGTATAAGTTTAAAACAATACTGTTGCTTAAAGACAAAAAGAAATATTGCAGCCATTAATTCAGGTTGAATTCATCTTAACAATGTGGATGTCTCATCCCAATAAAAATTTAATCTTTCTTTTTACAAAACACAAAACTCACCTTACGAAAAAAAAACAAAATCCAGACAACAAAAATCAAAATACAAAGATGTCCTTTAAACTAGTTTTATGTTTTATACTTCTTTTCTACCGTCCTTTAGAGACATGGAAGACAAAACGAATGTTTTGATATTTTATTCACTACAGTTTTACCTCTTTTAAATCTTGACAAGTACTTGATCTACACAAAGCATCAACATTTTATTGAGAACAAACAAGTATGTATGTATATTCTGCATGATGAATTTTAAGCTAAAAAATGTTGTTATCTATTAAAATAACAAAGAGGAATTGTGATTGTAAAAAACACAGTTGAATAATCAAGTTTATATAGTTTAAAAAATATTATTGCTTTCATTTTTTTATTTTATGAAATATTTACAAACTTTTGATAATTTTCTGAAACAAAAATAAACTTGGAAAAGGCATTAAATAAACTTTACCTTATCACCCACAACTATCCAGGAAAGAGAAACATAAAAATCTTTAATATAGATCTCATTAAACTGCGAAATGTTTTTACATTAAAAATTATTATATAAAGTAGCAGTAAAAAATATTTCTAGCAGCTTCCAAGTCAGCACTTCAATTCAATTGCACTCCTCGAGGAGTCTGTGTCTATGAAATATTTCTCCTGTTTATCTTTTTCTATTTGAAAAACTTTAATTAAAGTAAAAAAATATGTTGTCGCGATAGCTTAGCAGATAACCTAACTGCATAAAGAATTAGGATCCTTTGGGATATAAATAGCAATAAGAGTTTTAAGTATAAAAATCTTCGATGTTAAATACATTTCTCATTAATTAGTTATTTTATACTCTAAGATGCATAAGTATTCATTCACTTTTTTGTTTATACAAACTTCAGTTGATTTTTATAGTTCGATATGTTGAAGACGGCTTTTTATTATGCTTAAAAAGGATTCCTTAACTTCCAGTATGTTTTATAAGTGTAAATTTATAAAACTAATTTTATTGAAGTTTTGCTATTAATTACCGCAATACTTTGTTAGGGCGATAACTGTACCAATTGAGTATTACTTGAATTAAGGACCATACTTCTATAAAATCAACAAATTGTATACAATTCAATGATGACATCCATGATAACAATTTTTGTTTCTATCAGATTTGAAGATATTCTATTAGGAAAATTGAGGTACTTAATCGATTGATTCAGGCTATTTTTCAGTTATAGTGGCTACTTTTTCGAGGAAAAAATCAATGAGTTTTGTTCTACAGTTATGTACTTCTTGACTATTTTATGCTGCTATGATGTTTTCTTTTATATGAGTTCATAGATGACTTTCTTTAGCTGATTTTTTTTATTGACTCAATCGATTTGAGAATACTTAACAAAAATTTGATCATATATTTTTGTGGAGTTATCGAGGTTTATAATCTGAATTTTTATCAGATTTTTGAACATTCTGATTTTTGAATTCTGTTCAAATATTTGTTTTATAATACAAGCCTAAAATTCCTATCAATCTTTTGGAATCTTTTCAATGAATCAATTTCAGAGTATTGAATGCAAAAGAGAAAAAAAACCCTAACCCTCTACATTTTCTGCCAAAAAAAAGTTTTCTATTCTTTTAGCTTTTTTAAAATAAAAATTGCAAAGTTATTTATCAAATAAAACATTTAAGATTTGCAATTATAGTGACTTTGAGAAGCAACTAAAATGTTTTTTATATTCATAGACTTTAAAACCTATTTTAAATACATTTTTCCTACCTCAAATTTTATCTAAAACCTTTTTTGAATTACTTTTCCTAATTGTTTCATAAGTAATTGCTTGGTCTTGCATTTAACAAAGTACAAAAACAGAACTTGGCGTGCATACAATCTCTTTTGTAGACAAATAAGCTGTGTATCTACAGAGTTATAAACTTCAAATACCTTCCATAAGGATATAATCACTCTTATTAAGTACTACACATGACTTTATGTTCTTCAAATCAATTTTAATTACATTCTTTCTATTTAAATACACAAAAAAAAAGTTTTTAATATTCTAGCATATATTTAAAAAGTCAAATAATACAAAAAGGATTTCTATGTAATAGAAAAAATTTGTTATCAGAATTTTTTGTCATTCTAACGCCTTCGCTAAAAATGATTGCTTGTCAATTTTTTAAGTGTCAATACCCACTTTGAATTAATTAACACTAATAAGTCTCTTACGTTTTTGAATATAATCCTAATGGGATCTAGTAATAAAGTAAAAAAGGGTATTTAGAGGGTATTAAACCTTGAGTCCTTTGATCTCATTTCAAAAGAAAAGCCGCAATTAATAACAAAGAACTCTTTTTCTTTTCTTCACATAATATAAAATTTAAATATTTTATTAATTTCCTTTGATGTGTTAATAGGTAGTTTTTATAATAAAAATAAATTTCCTTTTAAAGTTTTTGTTTGGAAAATTTCAATTTTAAAAAATTTATTTTAAAATTTAAATTGTTTTCTAGAAGTTTCAATATTATCCTATTGTAGAGGTCAAAATACAATTGTCCTGAGGCTGCAATAAAAATCGTAACAGGTCATAAAATCATCCTATTCATCCCATTTCGAACTTTTGCTTAATATGTTTCATAGGTAAATTCCTTTTATTGTTGTTTTATTTGCCTGCCTATTATTTTTGTATTTAAAATAAGATTGTTAATGTATGTATATAAGTATTGCTAATGCATCCTTTTAAGCTGACACAAGTTTTATAGCTCTAATAGTTTTCAATGTAATAATCATTTTGAAATAGGGTAACATTTTTTCATATACATATTTTGAATGACCATTTTATATAAGGTGGGTGAAAAAGTGCTAAGAAAAACACTTTCAAACTTGCATTTATTTTATGAAAAAGAATAAAAGTGTTAAGGATTGTATAAATCTTATACACTGGTAACGATAATAACTACTTCACATTTCTATGGTGTTATTTCTATTTCCAGTGAATTAAATACCAAAATAGTATATATAACACCTAAAGAGACTAATGAACTTTACGGACTAATGAGGGAGTAAAAAAATGAGGCTAAATGAAAAAAATTATTCAATATGCACCTTAGTTACTCTGATGGAACAATTCCATGAAAAGTACTTCACACATGGAAGGATTTACTAAAAGAGAGATGTAATAAAATTTTTTTTTTTGAAATAGTTAGTAGAGAAAGCTATTATGACAGCAGGAAAATTATAATTTGTGATCTGTTTATATGCAATATGCATCAACTGAAGAATTCCGTGAATTAGCAGTAAAATAATGGCGTGGATTTAAGCTTCTTTCATTCGAACAAATTTTTTGTTTTAAGAATCCAGTCTGAAAATTCTGTTTAACATTTGAGCTTCCTGAAGCTGATATGACGTACGTCAAAACTACAGTAAAGGAGATATTGGCAAAGATTTAGGTTTTTTTGAGTTCAAAATATCATTTCACATAAGTATACAAAAATATTATCTTGTTTTTAGCAAATTTAAGCAATTTATAGGATTAATTATAAATATCTTTCCTCAAACATCTAAATATATTCTGCTTATAATTTTACTGTCTTAAAATTCTCAGGATTTTTTCTTTAAACATTCTTTTAATACGCTAAACATTCGCAAGTTCTTTGTATGGCTTGACAGTAATGCACAGGAACAGTTGATATGACGTTGGATTTTTGTATTATTTACAGCAGTGATCCATCGTAGGATAATTTGCAATACTATTTGGTGCCAAAAGCCATAAATGGTATCGGAGCTAAAATTCTTTTCATTTTTGCTGGCGTAAGCCATAAAGAGAATTGGACGTTCTTTTCTTCGAAAACCTTTTTTTTTATTATCTAGAGTCCATTCTCGTAAATGAATTGTAAAGAGAACTTTTACAAATTACGAAAGTAAAATTAAAAAATAAACTTATATAGTGAGTTTGATAAAGCAAATTATTTATTAAAATAAATAACAACAACAAAAAATATTACAAAATTAAGACGAAGGAGGAGGTGTAAGCTAAACTAAATGCAACCAACCCGTTTCATACGAATCAGTGTAGTGAAAGGAATCTAAAGCCACCATGATGTCATTCCGTAAAATTTTTGACTATGTTCTCTACGTAGCATTTTTGTAAGTAATAAAATTTCTTCAGTTATTCACAAGAAAATCTTTTTAATAGACTGACCATAAGTAAACTGCGCATAAATATCTTCAAACTCTTCTCTAAATGAACCTTTTTGAAGTCTAACTTCCATAGAAACTTCTTAGAAAAACAAAAATTAATAATTTTTGGCTAGGAGGCAAAACAGCAAATATTTGCTTTACCATTTCTTCTATGGTCCTACTTTCTTTTCATCGGATTAAAAAGAATTACAGATATTTAAGCTAAATGATATTTTTTTGTAATTTTCGGGGAAATCTTACCTACTACTTCGAATTATAGTCCTAACTACTATATTTATTGTAAATATATTTCCTGCAATATGTGTCTGGCTCAAAAACCCTTTATATATGACTAGAAATTTTAATTATTTTAATGGTTTTGCTTGAAAATAAATTTATGAATCAGCTGTCTGTCCTCTTTTTAAAATGAGATATTTTATAAAACCTAAAGCGAGCAAAAAAGCTCTTCTTATTCACAAGGATAATATAAAGGTGTAGCACTTGTTCTAACTATCAATAAAAGTTATAGTTTTTTGTGTATTATTCCTGCAAGGTTTCATATTTTTTAATAAATTTTTTAATGGGTAAAACATTAATAACAATAAATTTTGATTTGTGTCCTTACAGTATCCCTATGGATGTTAATACTACACAACATAACGTATTTTATTTTGACTGGTTTTATTTAAGTAAAGTGCATCTTTCAATATTCATTGAATCTTCTAGTGGATATTATTTATGCACAATCCTTGGGAAATGCAATTAACGCTAATTGCTATAAGTTCATAACCTGCATTCATGAAGCTAAACAGTATATCGGCTTCCTTTTATGTTAAAATATAAGAGACAACCAGCTTCGTAATTGCATATGAGATTTTTTTATAGGTTTTTGTATAAATGCTAATGATTTTAAGACCAATGCATATACAATTATGTCTATTTAGTAAGAAATTCGAAAAGAAGAAACAATTTTTTTGTAGCAATTATATATAACATTTTTATTTTCAATTATAATTTAATTACTGTAGCTAAATTTTGCAACTTATGTATAAAAAGGCAGACAGAAAACGAAATTGTTGTTATTTAGCATTTTTAAAGAAAAATATATCAACTGCTTTTATAATATACAGAAGACTAATGATTTCAAACAGCCATAACAATTTTAAAAGGTGCAAAGTAGGAAACGATGTTGATGAGAGCTTTATATGAAAGCTTGTCACTTGACCAGAGGCATGTGATTTTCTTCAATTTCGAAGATGTTATAATTTGAAAAATTTGGTTTTACTTGCCCTATTGCTAATATTGATTTCATTAATGTTTCAAATTGTGTTTGAGGTTTAAGGAGATTAATAAAGTGTATATTAGCAAACTTAGGGTATTGCGCATTTATAGTTGTAGTTATATGGAAAAACTATAGTATTATCCTCTTTTTTAGTCTTATGCACAAAAATACTAAATGACTCATGGCAGCACAGAATGAAATTTTTGAGTACCTAATATTTCGAACTCTCTTTTCGATAATTATTCGGAGTTATTAAATTGTGAAAGTTAGTTTAAGTCTGGCCTTGAGACTGACTTATTGTTAGTTCAATTTTTCTTGTTTTCTTGCTTTTTTAAAAAAAAATACTTTCGATATAGTTATAACTGATAATCATAAGAATAATAAGCTTAGTATCCTCTGATACATAACTGTACAAAACATTTTTTTTAATTTATGAACAACCCAAATTTCATCACAAAATAAATTAGTATATAGTATTTTCAATATGCATATTTAAAGCCACTTTAAGACATAAATATATATTGGTCAACATATGATAACAATTTAAATCACGTGAACGTAAAATCTTCAAAGCTGTAAGGCAAAAATATTCAATCATAAAATTACCACTGTAAGCAAAAATAAATATTACTGTGGCGCCTAATATAAATGTCATAAAATTTTATTAAGTCATTTTAAGAAAATTACTGTGTTTATAATTATTTATGATAACAAGTAACGATGAGGAACAACTTAAGCCCCCTAGGTCTTCATAAATCTTGTTGTTTTTTTTTTTCTTTCATATGTTAAAGAGAGGAAATACAACAATTTTTTTTTTGTTTTGTTTTTTTGTATCAAAACAAGATTTGTATTTAATAATTTTTCCAATTAAATATCTATAGCGTTAATTTGATTTTTTTTCAAAGTTTATTTATCATAAATAGCAATCTATAAATTACTGTTAGGATTAATTAAAAATTATATTTAAACTTTATCATTTTTATACCATGTTAAAATATTTTTTCATGATAGTTAAATTTGAAATCTACAAAAATATGTTTTTATATTTAAAACATGGAAATAAATATTTAATGAAAATTAAGCACATTGACAAGTTTTATTTTATTACAAATTTTATATTGCAAAATTTTTCTGTTAATTTCATATGACTAAATTTTATGATATTTTATGTATAAAAATATTAAAAACTTGTTGTTAATCAGGTTCTGTTTTACTTTATTTGAATATTTTTTTCATTTTTTTAGAATGACTTTTTTCAAAATTTCAGGACAGGGTCAATGAAATATATTCTTGTGTGGGAATTTCTTGAATTTGATGAAGAACTAAGCTTCTACTTTTTGAAACTTATTTTTGCTTTTAAATAGAAAGAAACTTATTTCATGTTACCTTCTTAAAAAACAACGAAAAGTGATCAACGCATAACGAAGAAAAACCAAAGAAAAGTTTTGGTAGAAGCAAAAGTTTACTCGGCAATAAATGAAACACATTCCTTACAAATACAGAAAAAAACAAGACAAAATGTTTCATTACGTCTGAGGATTCAAAAAAATGTTAAAAAAGAGTTTTTCTTAAAACAATGTGGACTGACACCAATGTCTTTAGTATAAAAGAGACTTATTTATTTTTAACAACTTTTATCAGTGTTTTAAAAAAAAAGAATCGATTTTGAAACTGCTTGTTGAAAAAAAATAATGCAATTAATCGGTGTAATTCATTGATTTGCTTTATACTTGGGCAAAAAATATAGAGAATAATAATTATTTGAATTTTTGTACCATTTTAACTGTCGTAATTGTAGGCCATTTAAGTTGATAACTTTTGGGTCCATTTCGACCACATAGAAATTTTTCAGAGTATTTAAATGGAAACAAAGATCGATCCGGTAGCAGTGCAGCATGGCCCTCCCAATTTTAATAATAATAATAATAAATGGAAACAAAACCCAGGGAATATTTATGATATGAGGGAGCACTTTGTAGTTAACTGAGAGTAGCAGCTGTAAATATGTCTTACTTTTCAGTTCAGAGAAAAAACCATTATATTATTTTACTTGCAAATGCTTAAATATAAACTCCTAATTTATTCCTCTTACAGTTGGCATTACTTTTCCTGTATATGAACTATTTTTAATTTCATTCGATTCATTTTTTTTGTTGTCTTTATTGTTTGTTTGATCCGCTGCGGACTCAGAAGGAAAATAATTCACCAGTGAGTTTCTTATGCATTAAAGTAATTTTACAGTTACCTTTTTATTGTAGAAAGCTTTCATAACAAATCTAATAAAATTCATTGATATTCATTCGATATAATTCGATATCGATGAACGAATTTATTTTAGATTAAATAATTATTTAATTATAAAAATAAAAATTTTGAATCTACAAAGTTGCAAATAAAAAGAGTCATTTAAAGTGCAAAAAAGAGGGTATTTTAAATACAAAAAAGCTCTTAGCTTTTGTAGGAGTTTATTTATGTTTACAGTGGAGGAATTTCTCTGTCTACGTCAAAATTTAGTGTGAATCAGAAATTTATTGTTTGTAACTAGATACTTTTTGGCTATTGTCAATGCATGTCTTTATTTATTTTTTTTCATTATTTATGACATTAAATCTAGTCTGAAAGACTAAACGTCGATTTTTAAATCTTATAATTTAAACTTAACCATAGAATCTGAAATGATTCTAATTTTAAGCTCTTCGAAAGATTGCGATTTCTTAAGAAGAACGACTGAACCTAATATATTAGAACTCATCATCAATCTATTCAAAAAAAAGTTCAATTCAAATCCATACATACCAATTCAAAGGTTTAAGCTCAGAAGAACACCATCAATTATTCAAATTATTATTCAAATTATTCAAATGATAATCCACTTTGAAAATGACTCATCAGTGAGTTTCTCATGAATGAGTCGTGTCGGAAAGTTCACTTGTGAAATATTCATTAATGCAACATTCAAAAAGTAGCCATCATAGTTACTTTTTAGTTATAGTTTTGCGACCATTTGTTAACTAAGTTCATTGATGTTTTCCCCGAGAAGATAAATGTTATGCTCTCTTTCATTGATGAAGTAAAGCTACTTCCCTACTGGGAAAATGATTAAACTGCCTCAAGCAAATGCGAATTTTTCTAATTTGAACGGAAACTGCACCTTATTCTTGTTTGAAAAAAGAAATCTATTACATGTCTGAAACTTTATAAAGTCTTCAATTTAATATTTGTCAAAACTCCATTCCTGTTTTATAAAGTTTCTAAGCTTGTTCTTTAATTCTCAAATTTCTTTGATATCCAAAAATGCCCTCTAGATATATGTACTAATGACTCCATATTTAATTGACAGATATAATGAAGGGATCGCTACAAAAAAAGACTAAACTCCGCATTAATTAATTATATCATCTTTTCACTTAAATTATTTCTACATTAAAACAAAAAAAAAAAAAAAACACTTTTTAATAATATAAAAAATTTCAAAAGTTCTTTACTTTTGCATTAAATTAAATTAAAACATACTCGTAATTTTATAATAGAATTTTTCCCTATTTATACTGTACTTTCTAATGACACATGTTCAATGTTTTAGCTAGTAATCAGTTATTTTCAGAACATTCAAACTTTGAGTTTTAGTACATTTATGGCCGTAAACATTCCAGTTTCTTCCTTACTTTATCGTCTTTCGATTTCCTAATGCTATCGAAATGAAGTTCTAATTTAAGAAAACCAGATATGTGTATGTATCGCTAGCATTCTAATAAATGAATTTTATTTAGACAATTGCTTTGCTGCTCATATTTTATGTTTACATCCTTTAAACAGAGATGCATTATAATTTTTATAGTTCATTTAGTTTTCTTAAGTTCATAGAGAATTTTATTATTAATTTTGAAATATATAACACAGAATTCATATCATAAAACTTGTATTTCAAAATTCAATGTGTACTAATTGACTTCTAAGAGGATTGTACACATGTCACATATTTATATGACATAAAAAATATGGTACTGCTGTTTATTAACAACATAAATTAGTCTTTTAAATAATATTAAAATGTAATTTCTTTTAGATGAAGTGATAAAAATATTATTTAGTTGATATCTAAGGTAAAATAATTTTATTTTTAAACATTTTAGCTCCTTCTTTTTTATCACTAAACTATGAACATTATCATGTAGTAAAATAACGCTGGACATTACTTCTTTGAGATCCACTATTTTAACTTACTTTATTTATATTTATTTTTTTAATAAAAAGTATCTAACTTTTAGTATCTTTAGTTATATCTACTTTATGGTGTTTTCTTTTATTCTACTTAACCCTTTTTCTGCCACTTGTGTGTTTTCAATAGAATAAAACACCATAAAATAGATAATACTATTATGAAAAATATAATTTACAATTATATTGCTGCCTTCAACTCCTTTTTATATGGTAAGCTTTCTGCCTGCTTTGTTCCAAGCTTACTAGATTTGTATCAAACTACTTATAGTTCTTTCATAATTTAATTATTCCGGGATACTTTCTCCAAGATACGTGTAATAACTTACTTATTGTAATTGAAGAGCGCTGTGTCTAAGAAAAAAACATCATTTAGCCTGATTGTTATAAGGGACATCCTAACGCTGCACCAGCTTAGGTGATTTTCATTTCGTCGATATTTGTTAATACAAACATATTCTATCTGATTCATTGAGTCTGGTTGTATGACTTCTATGTACTTACTTAACTGTACTAGGAAATTTTTCATACCTTGTAAATAAAGCCTTGTACAGACCAAAGCAAATTTTATTCGCTAGATGCTTAAGGTCATAAAACGGGTGATGCGTTTTCTCTAGCCATAGCTAGAAGAAAAATGTTTGTTTCATGAGGATCATTTATGACACTAAAAGGACCCTTTATGGCCTTCAAATTTTTTGTTGTAATTGAAATTTTTTTTTCTGGCGCTTTGCTAGAGTGATGGTATGAGCTCTATCATTGTTAAAAATTAGATCCGAAAAATTGAATTTAGCTTTTTTAGTGGAATGACGTCCAGTTAAGTTATCGATCTCTTTCCAAAACCCCGGACCCGGTCGGATCATGCTAATTCTATTCTGGAAATGAGAGTTGAGGTCTCTTCTAGTATTTTCTCTTATTAACTGCGACAATCTATCAATCTAGCTCTTCAGCGCTACATAAAAGGGGTCCGTTGTAATAATATGGCTTTTGTAATGATTATGTAATTTGTTACACCACGTTATCCTGATTGTGATGAGTTTATATGTGAAAGGACTAACCAAATCCATACATCCTCTAGCTGTAGGGAAGCGAGGTTTTAAGAATTCATTTGCCACCTGTCAGCTGTATGATAATGGCATCAATTTCTTCCATGGAGTAAGTAGAATGGCTGCAAACAAGATTAGCATCAGCATCAGTTGGCAATGAGTTTACCATTAAATTAGTAACTTTATTCCCCCATAGTGTGTCTTTAGCATTAAAGTCACCACCCCAAATGAAGTAGTCCGCTTCTCTAGATAAGGCTAGAAGCTGTTTTAATTCGCTGATCAATCTAGGGTCACATCCGCCCAGTAGATAGATAGCTGCCAGCAAAATTGTACGAACTACTCCATTGAATCGGGGAAGAAAATTAACAGTCTTAGTTTTCAGTGAGTCAGTTCTGATGCATCTGAGGTTATCTAATTTTAAAATATGTTTCGAGGTTAATCGCGTCTCGGAGAGAAATGTAGCAAAAGGCCGCTGAGTATTAATAATATCTCGTAATATTAACCTGCGGTCCTTGGCGATAACCGAGTTCACATTTAGCGCTATGGTTTTAATGGTGTTTTGCATTATGGTGCTGAGATGGATTCACCAAAGGAGGCAATAAATTCAAATATCAATGATACTTTGTCCAATCTGGAGGTACAATTTCTGAGACCAATTAAGACTCTATTAATTTCTAAAAAAAGGTCTTTCACACCCATTCCAAACAGCGAAAATATTTCAGAAGCGAATTCCTTAAGGGGATTTGATTTGGAGGCTAGCGCCCGTAAATCCTCATGGTCTAAGTTTTCTCCTAAGGCTGAACTAGCAGCGTCCGCAAATGAGAAATAAGGAGGGATGTTTTTGTTGGCAAGAATGAGATTGTTTTTGTTTTTAGTTAGAGTCAGCTCCCTGCGAGCATGTTGCGTTCATACCTACGATTGATTAGCAATTATTTTGATATTTTGTATAAACACTTTTATTTTGGTTGTTAATAGTCTACTGAGTAATTTTTTACTTTAAGGTAATTGAAAATTTATTAAATTATCAAATTAAGCGGTATAAAACTTTTATAATTTTATTTTATTGTTATTTGGTGCTTTTAGTACGTACGTGAATTTACGTCTTTAAAGCTATTTGTTGCGTTATTAGACAATACTAGTTTTTTTTGAATTGGTTTAAAATGAGCTATTAACGGTAATACTTCAAAAAATTTTCTTTTTTTGTTGTTTGAGCTATTAACGGTAATATTCCACAGAATTTTTTTTCTTTGTTTGTTTTTATATTATTTTAATTTATGACACCGAACAAGGGTTTTTTATTTCCTATTTTATTTATTTTTCTACGAATTAAGAAATATAAATGATGACAAGTTATTATAATAAAATAAATTAATGTTTCCATATATATTTATATTCCAAGATTTTATATTTTTCTATGAAGCTGCTTAAGGTGTATTTGTTATTTGATTAAAAAAATATAAAATTATTATGCCGTGTTATAAAATACTATTTAAAGTTAATAATTTTGGTTTGAGTTTTGGCTTTGCTATAACCTTAATAAGAGTATTTAAATTATATGAGAACATGTAGGCCTTTTTGTATTGTGACAATATTGAAATTTATTGTATGGATTTGATTGCGTGCGTAATTTGTATTATAATTCCTTTGTTTGTATAAAAATTTCAATAATAAAGTTAATTTTCTTGCATAAATTGCATATGCTGTGTACCAAATGCTCATTTTATTAGCTCATCTTTAGAAAATACAATAAAATTGTGTACCTACTTTAATAATTATCATCGAAAGTTTACTTTTTAATCTGATTACCCATTGCCTTGAAAATTTCGAATCGAGATTTAAATTTTGTGTCTCGGCTCTTGGAAGTAAGTACATATTTTACGTCATTTTACATTACCATATTTCTAAAAGCATAAGTTAAAGTTAAGTTAAATTAAAAGACTTATTATATAATTATATTGAAAATATGATTGAAATTATATTTATTTAAAAAGATGTTTCTACGTTTCATTAATCTATCAAAGTACAAATCAACCTTTTGTACAGTTATCTATGTTTCTATGTTATGTATATTCTCTGAAAGAAATAATTTTTTCTTTAAAAATTGAATCCCTTATTTATTTTTTCCTTTTTCTGAATTTTGTTATTAGCTTCAGGTGGAATTCAAATTCTTTTGTTGAAATTAGGTAATATATTTTTTCATTATTTTTTATTAAAAAAAAATTAAAATGAAAAAAAGTTAATTTTGATGTCTCTTTTTTAATATTAAATAAAATTTTTAGATAATATGACAATATTTTCTGTAAAATTGGAATAAAATATTAAATATAACAGTTTTAATTAATTTTTATTATTTAAATATAACAATTTGAATTATTTTATTTGTCATTGCTTGATTTTAACTCTGCACACTGTGAGGTGTGTACTTAAAATTAAATTCGATGATTATAATTGGTTAATTTTGTTTTCAAATATTTTAGAAAGCTACAATGATTGTGGCATTTTTTAAACCTAATTATCTATGCAAACTCTCAAAATGGCATAGCTCATTAAATATAAATCTGAGCACGTTGAATAAAGAAACAATAAAGAAAAAAATTTTATGAATGTTGTTAGAGCTCATGATACCTGCAAGAAAAATTTTCAATCGTGAGTGTCAGTGAATACTTTGAAGACGCCTTAAAAAAAGTGTTTTGTTGTGCTCATCATTTATTAAAGGAGATCTTTGCTTGAAATAATGATAGGGGATATTTTTTGTTTTTGGATTTTTCAATTTTTAGTAGCCAAATACCGATTTTTCACCTAAAAAATCGACTTATAGTTCGCTTACAGTGGCAAAAAATACTAGAAAACTGTCTACCATTTGTCCATATATAAAAATAAATGTTTATAGTTGCTAAATTGTGATTTAAATGTTGTTTATTTAAGGGGGTTTCAGCGTAAAAAAAACATTTTTTTGTCGATTTTTTTTATGGCTTAAGCTAATTTATATTGTACATGATCTTAAAAACATTCTGTTATATTTTTATTAGCAAATATAATTTTTTTAGAGAAAAAAATGGTTTTCATATTTGCCTTTAACAATTAAAATATATAAGGAAAAACACTTTTTTTCAGCACACTCAACGAACTCTAAATTTTGAGCATAGCTTAAGCCACGCGCCTCCTGACTTTTCCTTATTTTGTTCGGCACAAAAAAACCACCAAGATAACATTCGGCCGATCAATTAAATATTAAGCTGAAGATTTGATCTTTAATTTGGCATGAGTTTCATTCTTCAACTCGATGGGTGCAAGGTCTCCCATTTTTATACCACATGATCTGACCATTCCATCAATTCCACTAAGATATCGCGAGGTCGACCTTTCTTAAATTAATATGCTATATAAATATTATTGAAAAAACCCAATTTCATTCTTTAACTCGATGGATATTTAGCCTCGTTTTTTTTCGGTGTAGAAAAAACCCCTTTTCCCAAATCCCACCAAGATAAGGCTCGGCCGACCAAGCTTCTTTTTATGTCCTAATTATGAACTATCACTAAAAATATGAATTTTGCTTTTACTTGATGGGTGCACACTTTCCTTCACCGGCTCCCAGTCTATTAACATATAAAAATATACTTTGAAAATTTTAAACAGAAATCTTAAATATTTACAAAGTGTATGACTTCCTAAGAAAAATCTATGGATAAATTTTTAATGTATATTTCTTGGAACTTTTTTTTTCGCTCGGCCTAATATTTAAAAAATAATCTGACAGTCCGATTGTCCAACAGTCCAACGTTTTGTTATTTTTCAATAAAAAGGTTTAAAAATAGTTTCTGCCAAAATGACAAATCTGTGGATCAATCCACTATTTTTTTTTGGTATCCATTTGACATTTTAAACCATAAGTTACATTCTATTGTTTCAAATAGAATTTTAAATATGAAAAAACTCTCTCAACAAATCAGTGGAATAAAAAATAATGCAAAAAACCATTAAAATTAATGAATATTTCCAATGATAGGTCTGTGTTTTTCCTGAGCGTACTAAACTTCATTACAATTACGTGCAAATATTTCAAATAATTGAAAAAGAAATGAAAAGAAATTTTTTAAAGTTTTCGAAGATTAAAACAAGAAGTTATATCTATCCCCAAACAATTTGTATTGTACTGAAATAAGTTTCTTGATTGTATGGCAACATAACAGTCTGAAAAGTTGAAGTGAATGAGTTTTAAAAATTTTCTTTTTGCTAGTTTTACTTGCAAATGGTGACGAAGCGCTTCTTTTTTAGCTGAGTACCAATTTTAATTCTATGTTACAAAAGTTTAGTGGAAATAAAAGAAAAGCAAACTTTTGAATAAGTTTATCTTACTATGAGAATAGCTTCAAACCCAAAAGGATATCAAGTATATAAAACTTCTCGTCTTTGTTGTTCAAGTTATAATTTAAATATCTTTACGATATTTTTTTTTAGATAATTTGCGACAGTATTTATGTACTTGAATCAGGTATTTAATGTACTTTATATAAATTTTCTTGTTTTTCCATGTGCCTTTTAAGTAGTTGAAAAAATATTGTAAATTTTATTATATTCTTCAAAAACGTTTTTATTTAATCTAAAATGTGGTTTTAAAATATTGCATAAAAATTAAAAAAGGAAAATTATTTTGAAGCCTTCAGAAATCAAAAATTCAGACAATTCTAGATTTAACTTTCAAAGAAAAAAAATAGTATAAAATAATTTGTATATTCAAACTTTGAGAAGTTGGTTCAAGCTACATAAAATTTTACCCACTTTGCGTGTTCGAAAGATAGGGAAATCCTTAAACTAATAACAAAGTCGCGCGAACTAGATTTCTATTTTATTAAACAAAAGAAATTGGACTTGAAAATTTTTTGTTGAAAGTTTTATAGTTATAATTTTACTAATTGTAAGTTAATTGCATTTTATAAAATTTTCTGATAGTTAAATTAAGTCAATATTGTTTCGTAGGTTGCTGGATAATTGGTAATCTTGCCTTCAAATTTCCTGGATTGATATGTGCTTCCTTCACAAAATTTAAAGTTTTTAACGTTAATCTCTTCAGATGTTTTTGTCGTTGTTTTCAGAAAAGATAACACTCTTAGGATAAATTATACTACATACTGAGAGATTTATCCGTTAACTAAACAAATCATAAAAAAAATCTGCAAAACTTGTAGACTCCATTGAAAAATAAAATGAAACAATCAAGAAATCAATTTATGTTATTGATTTGTAAGCAATAATATTTAATTTTAACTTTGATTTGAACCTAAATTAATACAAATTTTTAGTATAAGAGGGATGTGAGAATTGTAATAAAGGAGAGTCTAAATTGAAACCATGTTCATAAAGAGATCGGTTATTAAGTTAAAATTATTTTTATGATTACTAGGAATGAGTAATGATTGTGGCGTCGTATAAAAATATCACTTTACAGTAAAACCTTAAATAAAAAACTGGATTAAATGCGTGAGTATTTTCATAAGTTAACTGTAATGATTTCAAATTTAAATTCAGTCAACAAAAATGAGTTGACTCTCTTGTTACGGTGTTTGGTGTTGAAGTACCTTGAAACTCCCTTTATATATATTTCTGGTTAAGTGAGTTCAGTCGTGGATGTGAAATGCTTAGTGACCAGGTCCATGACAATCAGCCAAAAGATGCTGTGGCTCCAGAAAATGTTGATAGTGTTGAAAATCTTGTGTTAGAGTACAGTCGTACAGATTAATTACCGATAATAAGTGACTCACTTATTTACTTTTGATGTCTCTACACAAAAAAAAATGATCAGACGCACAGAGCAATTACAAATGAATTTTTTGAAGCATTTAAAAATAAAATACTTTTCTATTATTTAGTTTATATTTCCTTAAAAGGATCTTGTATAGTTTTTACTAAGAAGAAATTAGGATATTAGAGAAAATATTAAATCAATGTTTTAATAAAACTCTTGTTCTTGCGATTTAATGAAAGTAATAGCAAAAGTGTGATTCAAATTTTACAACTTTATTTGTCAATCAATTAATTTGCTTAACTTAACTAAAATTATTCATTTAAAATATTCTTTTTAAACACTATTCTTCTTTTTAAAGTAAAAAAATTTCAATTAAGTATTTGAAAAATAATTACAATTTGAAATTAGTTAAAAAATAAATTTATAGTAAAAAAATTTAGATTTTAAATAAATAGTAAAACTTCCGAAAAATCTTATCTTTATAGTAACATTTCAAGTAAAAGAACTCCTGCTTATTTCTTGTTGCCACAGGTAGCCTATGCTCTTTTAAAAATTAGTAAAAATCTATAAAAGAAATAAATTTAAGCAAATATATTTATTTGAAAAAAGTTTGGGGTTAAGTTAAAACGATTGCAACCTAAAGTGTTTGTTATAACTTAAAAAAATGTAAATGAATATAAAGTTTCATAGAATGAATTAAGAGAATATCCAACAAACTTTTAATAGGTTAAAAATTTTGTCTCAATTCGTAAAAAGCAAACATTTTTATAAATTCTCGAAAATACAAACTTAACATGGATTTCAAGAGTATAGGTGCAAACACAATGAACGCGTTTGCATTGCAGAACGCGTTTTCATTCAGAATTTTGCTTTACTGTCACAGCTGAATTTCGGAATTCTGATTGAAAACGCATTCCGCAACGCAAACGCGTTCATTGTGTTTGCACCTTAAGGTGGGCACCCACTTAGTGCGTATATCTCAGCGGGTAACTTTTATGACGTCATAGACTCACGCTAAAGTTCACCCTCATATGTGGATATTTCAGCGTGAAATTCATTTGTACGTCATTTTGACGTCAAAAAAGTTACCCGCTGAGATATACGCACTAAGTGGGTGCCCACCTTTATATGTAGAAAATTAGGACTCTTCACAAAAATTAAAATGGCTCTTGTCTATTTATATCATGAGGAAGTTATTATTTTTAGTTTAATAATAATTTTTAGGAATTTCGTTTTATATTAAGTCTAAAATTTGAATTAATTTTTGAATAAGAGCCATAAATTGTTATCTGGTCTTGCAATATACGAATTGAACATTGAATATTTTCTAACAATAAGAGAAGTAGATAAAAAAATAATTAAACACATTAAAATTTGTTTGGGTTTTATGAATTTACTTCACTTGAAATATTTCTTTATTTTATTAATAAAATAATTAATTTTAATGATAATTTTTTCCATTTGGATTGTATGCATACAGCTAAAAGTTTCAATCAGTGACATCTCACGATGCCTTATTTCGAAGACCCATTTTCGTTTTTAGACTAGAGAGGTATCATGTGAGGGAAAAACTCTGCATATTCGAATTAAATATGAGTCTGAATATAGCAGGCTGACTGATGGCTTACCAATTATACAGAATATTTGATATTTTCCCCTTTCCTGCTACCGCCCTAGCCTAAAAATCAAAGTGAGTCGGAAAAGTGAGCCATCACCATTGTCAAATGACTATCACACACCCCAATTAGATTTATTAGAAAATGGATAAATATTTAATTATTTAAGCAAATTTTATATTTTAAGGAGGGAGATAGAGATTCATATAAAAAACTTACTATTAAAACTATTGACCATCATATTTACCAGTTTTTAATCGTTAAAAAAGACTTTAAAACGTATAAAAGATTTTTAAAGAAAATGTTTACATCCTAAAATTTTGAATTCGCTTAAAATATCTGCTAATATTTTAGAATCATTAACAAAAAAAATAATACAATGCTCATTTAAATTTTCAAAAATTCAATGAAGTTTTTTTGTTATTATTATGGCAGTTTAGGATAGATCTTTCTTTTTATCTTTTGCTTAGTTATCCTGGTTGCAGTACTTTGAATTTAGTAATTTAATTTATTTGAAAAAGATGATCTAAAAAATGAAATAATTATTAATTACTTAAAAAAATTTTATAATACGGCACAATATTCTTATAACTAATAATCACTTTACTAAATATTTAATTAATTTCTATAAATTTAATTTAAGGTTGGCAACGGCATACACAGCATGATGGAAATAGAAACCAATCCATAAAAATACCCTTGCAGTCATTATCAGGATCATAAGCGAGTAGTCTATGCCATTTATATTTTTGTTCACAGCCACAATCATTAGTGCAGCGACTGGTACGTGATTTTCTTATTTGTTTGTTGTTTTGTTTTGTTGTTTTTTTTTTTTTTTTTGAAAAATAATTTAAAAAAATTTATTTTATTATTATTATATTTCTTAATGAAAATTATAACTTACTTGCAAACTTCTTGATGAATTGCTTGTTCAAAATGTTGAGTATTTACAATAGCTCTAATTTTGCCTGCTGAATTTGATGCCCAATATGGTGTTACAATTTCAATTTTCGATTCACATGCATCTACCCTAATTTTATATTTTTGATTTGATAAATATTTGTGTAGATTTTAGATAAGTTTTTTAAAAATAATTAATTTAACAGTGGTTGTTTGAGAAGTCGTACAAATATAATGAACCAAATTTTCTATCGAGATCTCAACTCATTTCCTGCCTTTCAAGAACTTATTGAAACACTCTGTTAATCATTTCGACAGTCAAAAGAAATCTAAATTTTCGAAATTGCGTTTCAAGTTTACCAGACAAGCAGGCTGAGCTTAACGAAATTTACCTTACACAATTTAAAGTTGGAGAGACTGAACTCGTGTGGATATTATTTGTCAGAAATCTGACGAAAAATTAAATTAACTATTTTTTCCGATTAAATGGATTATAGATAAACATTTTAAATATACAAAAAAATATGTAGCCTTTAAAGATTGTTTTTATATTTATGCATAAAATCAAATTCATTAAATTTATCATGAGATACAATAATAATACATTATAATAAATTTTTCGGAAAGTTCATTTTTCTTAAATGTTAAGTCATAATAATTCACCACCGTCAGAAATCTGACGAAAAATGAAAAGTGAAAAGTAAAATATTATGGTGAGCTTTTTGGTGTGGAATGTTCATTTTATGCATGCAAGTTCGATTAGAAATCCCTTTCAAGTACAATTGTTTAAATAAAATGCACTTGCAATTGCACCAAATAGATTTTTTTAAACAAATATATTGATATATAGTTAGTTCATAATTGGAAACTGAAGTCATCGCGAATACTTTTAAAAATTGAAAATTCAAAGTCTTATGAGATTAATTTATTTTTCCTTGATATTAATCGTGACAGTGAAAGATTACAAAGGTGTCAGTATAAAACAAAAGAATTTAATGAAAGATTTTGCAAGAGAATTATTGATAAAACTAGTTAGTACTTATTTTGTAAGTTTAAAATTTTATAATCATTTCTCTTGTAAAATGGGGAGTTGAAACTTTAAATCAAGTCTAAAAATTTTAAAATAGAATAGAATAATTTTCAGATATTGGAAAAATTTGGGTTTTGGCATTTTTTCAAAAACTTGCTTTACTTCATCACAACTATCGCTCGTTCTACGCAACGCAAGATCAACAGCGTATGTGCTTTTTATACGTTTCTTAAACGTCTTTTTTACCCAACTTTTAGCAAAAATTTACACTTTAGAGTGAATCACACTGAGAAAAACTACCTTTGATCCAGTTTTGAAATTTCAAGGCTCAAGTAATTACAAGTAAAATAAGTGGTTTTTCTATAAAAAATAGTCCGACTACTATTACTACTATTACTAGGTTGTAGTATGAAGCTACAATTTGTTTATTATTTTTTTCACAAACGAGAGGATATGAAGAAATTTTTTTCTAAACGACCAAAATGAGGAATAGATAAAGACTCAATAATTGGCATGGAAGATTATGGCCACCGTTATTGTAGAATAAGAAAATTAAACTTAAAACTACTTTCAAAATGGTAAAAACAACTCTCCTATGTGGTTTAGTACTTCTGGTATAAGCTTGATCAAAAATCTGGCGCTAGCAAAAATAAACGGCATGGAATCCAAGCTTATCTTTCATCATTTATATTCTCTGGACTACTCTCTATACAAAGCTGTTAAATTTTATTAACAATGAACTGAACGTTGTAAAAGAAAAAGCTTTTTTTCCTACTAATTTTAAGGCAACCTCAGTGATAGTCTAAATATTTTCAGTAATAAAAATTATGCATTCATAACAAGCTAATTTGTTTCTTCAATTCATACAAATTTGTTTTACAAATATGAAATATGTGTTAATAAAATTAAATTACCTCCCCGTTTCTCCTTCTTTTCCCACATTAGGAATTCTATTTGCTTGTTTTTGATTTTTTGATTTATTTTGTCCTGTCGAACTACTTCGTGGAAAATTTGAATTTTGTCGTTTTTTTCTCCAATTAACAAAATATGAATTACCGCTATCAATATCTGGTTGAAATTGTATATTACCATTTTTATCTTTAATTATATCGGGTAGTTCATAAAAGTTTGGTTCATCTATTGCACCACGTCTTTTTCGATTTTCTTTATTACCTGGTGGCCCATATTCTGTTAACATTTCAAAATCACCATACATTCGACGCATTAAAGCTTTATTGTCATCTATGAATTTTTCAATTTTATCTCTGTAAGAAATTTTTTTAAAAAATCAATAGGTTAACATCTTTTTTTAATTATTTAACTGTTTAACAAGAATTTTACAATAATAAAAATGTGTGAATTTGTGTCGTTTTAAATTTTTTTTATTAAATAAATATTTCAAAATTTATATCATTTAAATTTGATTAAAAATTTTAAAATAAAATAATTTACTGGGACAAAAACCAAAACTAGATTTTTATTTTTTCGTAAATTATTTGAATAAAAGGTGGGCGTTGAATGGGTTATCCCAAAAATGCCTACACTTCTTCAAGTATGTTCTTTACTATTTATGTTGACAACAAACATTTTCTTCAAAGAAAAAACAATTTAAGAGGTGCTAATAACATGAAGTTTTGATGAGAAAAATATAAAACAACAAAAATCTATACATTTTTTGTTTTTAATAAAGGTCAAACTTAAGAAATGTATAGAAATAATTTATTCTAGCATTCTAATGTGATCTGTTGCACAAATTAAGAGTTTAATAGTCTAAAAATTTGGTCAATGTATTTTTGCACTTAAAATGTAGGAGATATGTGAAAAAAAGCCTTTTAACATGAAAAATGGATTTAATTAGAGATGAACAAATTAGAGTGCACACGACTTAATTCGGCTTAACACTTTTAGCTCCCACGTATAATCACCGAATCTTATAGTACAGAACTCATACTGCTTGAGTTTAATAATAATCGAATTAACTATGACCTGATTAATTTTTTCTATTCTAAATTAATTTATTTTTGGTCAATTAGCTGAGCTGTTTGGTTGATTAGCAAAGAGGACTAAATCTTTTGTCTTAATTTTTATTCGTTTTCTTTTCTGAGTTTTTGTGTTTATTTCCATATATGGCCTTCAGATTAATTATGCAGTACTTAAAATTCCACCTGAGTTAACTTCAATTTAGAAATAAGACACGTATTGCCGGTGGAAAGAATCGCCCTTAAAGTTATACCAGCTATAACAGCTCATAGCAAACTTACTACATCACCACAAAAATAACATTTACCAACCCACAAACCTAGTGTTATGAAGTTTTTCTGGTTACTAGACACTTTTTAAAAATTGAATAGAGATTTTATGTAGAATTATATTTGATTGAATTGTATCAATACACATGACATAAGATTACAACAAAATTCTTGTAAATAATTGTAAGGCTGAAAAGCTGACAAAAAAACTAAAGATTAGAGATATTTTTAATATTATATATTTATTAGTTCATTATGTCCATTAGGGAAAATGCTCTATTTAATATTTATTACACTTAATAAAAAGAGATACACACCAATTAAGGCTTTGGAAGTTTAATTATGAAAACTGACTTAAAACAACTAATTTTCTTATTAAACTAGTTATTTTTTGTATAGAGAAATCCCAATTTTACCCCTTTGATTTCTTGCATTAAATTTATAAAACTACAGAATTGGATAATAAACACTGATAATCAAAAATATGTTCAATATATGTTCAATGTGTAATTTCTGCACTCCTCATTCAAAAGCTTATGAGGACTATGAACTTTTCTAGTTCAAGAACCCATATTTGTTGTTATTGGACAAAATTGTTCAAAGGAGCTCCATATAGCTAAGCTAACGATGCTGAGTTTGAATGCTGGATTTTCTCATCAAAAAACAACGTTTGAAGCTTATTTTTTACATTATCTAAACAACAAACACAAAATACAGAAATAGCCTAAAATTTTTAACAATCATGTTTCAAGCCTGATGTTTTCTAGAAATTGTATACTTTTATTGTTGAAAATGAGTCAGTGCTAGAATTTTTAAGACCTTCGACTAGTGTTTACATGTTTGCTTGTTAAAAACTATAAATTTTCTAAGACTTTTTAGTATGCACAATAAATAAAAACATATTTAATCGATTTCTTATCATAAACATAACTTGTATTAGGTTATTTTTTTATGACCAAAAAATTTGGTATAAAGAAATTTTTGGATGTACGTTTTGGATTAAAATTTTCATTGTACTGTTCTCATATTAATAACTAAGTCCAAAAAATTACCTTACGTTCATTACATTTCAACCTCAGTTGCAATTGAGTTAAAATTATTAGATTTTGTGCCAATAAAGGTCAAAATAGACGTCGATTAGCAGTTAAACTCATTTCAAATAGATACCAATAAATTGGGAAATAAAATTTGCTCAAAGCAAACCATAAAAATTTCATTATGTGAAGGTTTAATATGCACTGAAAGTGAAAGTAAAGGCTGCTTATTACTTAATATGTGCAAAATTCTTATTTTTTGTTTATTTTTCTTGGTATCTTTAAAGATCCCATGGTTAAAAATTTAATGAAAATGAAATTTTATAGACAAAACAAGGTTATCAGGAATATAATCAAATGAGATCTTTCTAATATTTAAATGATAAACTTAATTTTATGAAAATTTGCAAAAAAACGAGTCAAAAAAAAAGATCATCCTAAATCAATAGATGTGTGAAATTTTTTTATAACTTACAATTAAAAATTTTGAAAGCAAAATCAAACCTACAAAAATAATTTTATAAAAAATTAATATTGGGATTGATTGAAAAATTTGTGCCATGGATAAGCGGGGGATGATTGCTAAATTAATACTGGAGAAATTCAATTTTTTCTTTTCGTTTTTAATACGAGTTTAATATGCTAAAATCGAGTTCATTTTATAAACTTTGGAAATAATGAAATTAAATATTGCTTGAAATATATTTTATATTCCTCAATATAAAGTTAAAATGGAGAAAAATTGAAGTAGATTTCACTGATTGCTTTATTCCAATTTTAAAAATCAGCTCAACTTTTGTAATTAAAAAGTTATAAATATGAAGGCTGTTGAATTTGATCTCAAATTGAGTCTTAAATAAATTTAATGCAAGCTAATGGTGTACAATAAGTCAAAAGGCCAGCAAATCAATAATTTCATCCCCGATATAAAAAAAAGTAGTAGTTTATTGTTCTACGACTATGCAGGTCAAATAAATTTAATACACAACAACATGGACCAACACATTTATATAAATAACATTTGGAATTAAACTCTGATCACAATTACGTAAGAAAATATGCCCCTTAAATGCACGATAATGACCAAAAACATACTTGAAAAAAAAAACCTAACTGTTTCTTAGGCATGCATAAAACTTATAGAGTAGACATGTAAATGACCGGATCTTAATCTGATTATAAACTTGTGACCTTAAAAATGTTATTTAAATTAAAAAACCATGAAGAAAAATTGTGGGAAGAAGTAAGAGAAATTGTGGTTAAGATGTGTTGCAAATTAATTGACCCTATATCTAAAAATGTCAAATTGTAGTTCAGATCAAAGGTCGAACTGCTAAATATTATGTTTTTTATTTACAAAATTCCTTTAAAGATAAAGAAAGGATATTTATTTTGCACTGTCCCTTATTGTTTGCATCTCGCTTAAATGTGCAGCTGTCAAAATGGTGAATTGAACATGTCAAAATAATTTAATTGTAAAAAGTACACTCTTGCTTTCGTTTTATTACGTTTGGTAAAATCCTGCTACTGGGAGAAACCAAAGAAAGTTTTTTGCCGTAGTAGTTTTAAATCGCTCGAGTGTCAACCAAAAATTTATTATTGAGCTTTTAATTGTCCCACTTACGTTCGGTGTTTCTCCGAAAGCAAAGTTATCACACGGCAAGCAAAATACTTAGTCCTGGTATAAAAGAGAAATCTTTTTGGATGCTCTTATTTTGTGCATTTTCAATGTAATTTCTTCAACTTGGACAGTCACTTCTTACGCAGCTGTATTTATAAAGTACACTATCACTGCGTTAAAATGAACATAACCATAAAATGCTTAGGGTTTCCTACCCTTTTTAACTTATAAAAAATTACTTTTCTTCAATATCAAATGTAAAGAAATTTTAAATAACATCAAAGTTAAATTTACTTACATTGGATAGCTATTGCCGGCCGTAGGACAAAACAATTGATGATAACGTTTAACACATGGCACACCACGAATTACATCGCCTCTTACATTAAGTCCTAGAGCTACTGATAAAGCTGTCCACCATATCTGAAATATTATTTTATAATTTATAGGGTTTATAAATTCTAATCATATCATGAAAGTAAGTTACTTAGAATTAGCTTATTAAAAGAGACCCTCACTGGTTTGAAGTTCCATTTTTAATCTAATTTTATACTTATACTGATTTTAACTTGGTAGTGTCCAAACAGGAATCTTCTAAGATATTCAGCACGAATTCAAGTTATACTTTCAACATAGATTTAAATGAAAAAGATTATACTGATTTGAATCGGGTGAATCTAAAAAAAAACCAGATCGACCAGCAATAGGATACTTAGGCATTAAGAAAAACGTGCGAGCTTAAGCCTCTGTTATCCTGGAGACACAAAAATTCCTTAAACAAAATCGTGCTTTAGTTCTTAATGGAAAATCCATAAAAAATTATCAAATGCACACATTTACATAATGTGCTTATGTGCCTCCAATATTAGATTCCTTCATAAAAAAGGAATATAAGACATTTAGAAGCATTAGATTTATTTTTTATGTTTTGAAATATTATAAAATCAAATCGAGTATTGAGACATTTATTTTTTTATTTCTTAATCCTGAGTCTTTTCTGATGATGTATTAAACTAATCCAAATAAAGAAAAATGAAATTGATTTCTTTGACTCAAACGAAAGAGCTAAACCTAATACTTCCGCGTTCTATTCAATCTAGGTACTATTTAGAAAAAAGCTATAATTCAAATAAATTTACATATTAAGAATATTTAGTTCAATTAATATAATTAAAAAGAGTGAACGGTAAATAGTTTGCAGTAAAACAACAATTAAAAAGTGACATGAAACAAAGTTTTTCATTTAAATAATTTTTTATATTTCTCAAGTTGTATACAACAAAAAGAGGTTAAAATAAATTTACAATGACTTTATAAAAAAATAGAAAAAAAAAAAATATTAACTTTGTTTAATCTTTACCTTGAAAATGGAATTTTTGTAGCTAATGATACAACAACAAAACTACCACACCCAATGCACTTGCTGTTTGACCACCACTCACTTTTACTACGATTACAATATCTGACACTTAGCATAAAGCCTTTACTGTCAATTTATTTAAAATATACAATAAAACAACAATAAAAATCTACTGTTTGATATAAAACCTGCCACCATAGATGTACAATGGTTGGTAAAATATGTGAACCTCAAATATGGACCAGTTAAAACGGTTAGAATGTTTGTGATTTGTGACTTGAAAATTTTATTTTTCTTTAAATAAAAAAATATCTTTTTTTTAAATAAATAAATAAAATAAGTTATGCCATATTTTACTTTCGATTAATTATGCATTTATATATCATTCTGACAAATGAAACTATTTTATTTCAGGAGTTAAATAACATTTAATTTGTTTGTAAACGAAAGTAAAATTTTTTGATTTTTTTGAATTATAATTAATTATCTATATTTATGATTAATGATATCAACTACATTAAATACATTTATTCAGAATTTTTCTTTCTTTAAAAAAGATTTCTTTCTCTTTTTGAATACTTTCTTATTTCTCTTCATCCAATTTGTAACTTTTATTGTCATTAAAAATTATTTGAAAATCATATTATAAAATAGAGTTTTATATGCAATGAATAAAAGCATAAGCATAATTTTTATAAAAAAAAATAAACCACTTAAGCATTACTTCTGGTTTTTACAGTCTTTGTATTTAATATGCCTTTTACTCTATGGAATTTTTCAACCAATTTTCGATCAATTGAATTCAAGTTGAACTAAAATTTGACATCACATCTGTGATGGATAGTTTTTTAAGCAATTTTAGCATAAAGATCTGAAGGTAAAAGCAAAATCATTATATTTAAAAAAACTTATCTCCACTTTTAGTTAAAACTTCAATCCACTAAATAGACTTATTCTTTACATGAAACTATTTGATAGCTTTTGTCAGCTTATCCAATCTCTTTGAAAAACTTTTCTTGCTTTTAAAGTTCGATTTGAGCTTCCATGGCTTTTGAGTCAGAATACACAAAACCAAATGTTACTCTTTTTATAGTTAAATCTAAATAATATGTGTAAAAAAACTCCTTAAAATGCATAAATTCTGTAAATAAGTTAAGTAAAAGCTTAAATGTCTTAACATATTGCTGTCCGCCAATTTTACGCTTAACTATCTCATGTCACCGGCTATTAAGTAAATTAAAAAATCATTGTCGAAAAGTAAATCCCTTACTTTAATAATACTCGTTGCATCACTAAGCTCGACAGATACACTCGAAATATTTGAATAATCCTTCAAAGTTGATGTAATATCACTTTCAATTCACTCATCTACAAAATCACTTTCACTATCAGATTCTAGTACATTTATTTTTTGCCGTTTTGCTGTTCAATCTCAGGCTCGTAACTGTCTTCCGATAAAGTATCACTTTCCGAATCACTACAATTTATTTCCCAATTACTCGGACAATCAGATAAGTCATCCGCGTATAATTCATTAAAAATTCTTCGCTATCACGATCTGCCATGGTTGCAATTTTTACAGAACTAAAATTGTTATATAACTCTGAACATCTAGAAAAATAATTTTTTTATAATAAAAGGAACATGTCTAAACACGATGAATAATATATTGTCCTGGGTTTCATAAATTTTAATTGCTAATGCAAGTTCAATCACGAGTTAACTCGTGACCGGTCAACAACGTTTGGGCATGAAAACACGAGTTAACTCGTGAACGGTCAACAATGTTTTAAAATGTGTCTTTTTAAATAAATCACGTAAAAAGATATCCTATAAGCTAGAAAAACCTCGTCTAAAAGCCCATACACCGAAGTGTCTTCTTTTTTTTAAATAAGATTTAAAGAGATATTCTCTCTTTAGAAATAATCCTTTGATTTAAATATCAATGAAAAGACCGCCCCTTGCATAAAAACACTTTGAAAACTTCGAAAAGTGTAGCGATGGAAAAAACGATTCATTAGGAATGGTTCTTCAAAGATCACAAGCCTTATATAATAGTTTTTCTATTGTGTCTGATAAGATGTTTGGCTCTTCCGATTAGTTCATCTGTTAGCAAAAGAACTTAAAAACTCACCTGAGTATAAAATTACATAACCTTATAGAGCTTCTGTTACTTTTTTTTGGAATAAAAGCCTGGCCAGCTAACGCGTATCCACACATAATTAGTACAAATACTATTAATCATTCCTTAAACCAGGTTACTTCGAAAATAAGAAAAATTTAAGCACCCTGGGATCTTGGACTGTTAGATGTAAGTAAATATATCAATTTAAGGACATCAACTCAATTAAGCTTAAGGGGGGACACAATATTTGAACAATATTTTTTAAAATTTTCATTTCAAAATATTAATAAGTGAGTGAGTGACAGTGAATATCTTGAAGCGCCTTGTAGAAAATTGTTTTGCGCTGTTCAACACAACAGAATCATCTAAAACAAAAAAATCAAAAGTTAAAGGAGATGTTTTTCGAGATAACACCGAGGGGTTTTTTTTCTAATTCTTCTATTTTTGGTAGCCTTTATGGAAGTCAAAATACCGATTTTCGCTTAAAAACTCGACCTATTTGTTATTATAAAATTAGTAATCTTTTTTTTAAAAAAAAAAACAAAACTTTCGATGTTACCTGGAAATTATGTCAAAAAGTAGTGTGCAAAATTTCAAAGCGATCGCATTAGTAGATTTGGAGTTATCATGAACACCGACTTCGAAGATAACAAGACTCAGAAAAACGCTCAGAAAAAGTTTTGCTCACTCACTACTTGCTTTAGAGCAAACGGCGCTCACATGCTCATAACGTTGGTAATTTTACTACCCTACTCCCCCCGCAAAATACGCTATGCACATCCCCGACAATGCAAATGACAAATGACTATCCTTAAATACTTTTACAAACACTACTATAACTTGTATATTTTCCAATTATCTGACCAAATTAATTTTTACAAATTACCTAAATCACTTTGTAGCACTTTTCTAGTATTAGAAAGAAGAAAAATTTTAGCAAAAATAATCATATTAATTTTTCAATTTGATTGATCATACAAAACTTTTAATAACATTCACGTTTTATATTACAATAAGAGGAAGTCTTAAAAGACATTAATTAACATAAATTCTTTGAATTTTCCAAGTTCAAGCACCCAAAAATTCCTTTCAAAGTCATGATTCATGCTAACAGTTCATAAAATATCAACTTTAAAAAAAAAAAATCTCTTCGTTTTGGTTTTTTCTTTTATTTTTGCATATTCAATTCTCATATGCATATATTCAGATTCAATGCTCTCTTCTGACTCACTTGTAATTTATTTTAAAAGACACCAATAACAAAAAATTTTTATATAAGTTAAACTCCAGAACTAGCTAACCCCACAGGCATCACTTGTTTTTTGTTTTTAGTTACTAAATTCTTGCTAAAAAAATTTTATAAATTTTTCAAAATATTTTCACAAAATACAAATTTTGTTTTTCAAAAAAAAACTGTTGCCTTTTATCGAAAGTAAACTACAATAAATATGTTTACAAAATTGGAATGTGGCTTCCTTATTTGGACGGAAAGAAAATAAAATATATCAAAAACCAAAAAAAATTAAATCAGTTATACTTAAATTTATTTGATGCAAAAATATGTAAAACAAACCAAACTAGAACGAACCAGATTTTGCGAGATCCTAATCTTATGTTGGTTTCAGTAAGAATGGATTTTGAGACACTAATAAAGTGCAAACAATGTTTAGAGTACAAGTTTTACAGAACTTATAGGTATATATATATATATATTTCTGTTTATAATTGACATAACATGTTTTATCAATTAAACCTTTCATTAAGCTGCTTAAAATGAAATTAATTAATTTTGTTTCTGGCAATATGTATATACACTAAAATCTAAGGTTGCTTTTTTAAGATATAAAATAATATTAATCCTGCTACTTCCTTTAGAGAAAGACATACTTAAAGGATTATTTTTTGTGTGGGGGTCCTAAATTTTCTAGGAATAACTAATATCACATAATTTAAAGATAAAAATATTTTGTTATATAACATTAAAATAACGTGGCGAGAAATTAATTAAAGATCAAATCAGCTATAGTTCTTATTCCTGACATTATAATTTTTTTCTACCTTTTCTTATTACCATTTAAGTTGATCATAAAAGATAAGTTGTATAACATTAAATTGGTTATAAAAAATTATATACTCTAAGACTCAAGATTATTTTGTGGCAGCTAAATATTAAATTCTTATCCCAATAATTGTATATCCTGATATAATTGTTTCAAACAGTAGTTTGGCGGTATTACGCATATTAAACTATGTGAAGTATTATGTAAGCTACCACCATTTAGATTTTTTCACATGGTTATGGGATCATTTTAATACAAGATGATTATCGCAATACATGAAAAGAGTTAAAATTATAATTTTAAATTATTCTTGGGTGTTGTTTACTTTTTTACAGAAAAAAAGCGCGTGCTTCATGCACCTTTTATGAGTGTTTTATGTGAAACGATTGTGAAAATAATAAATTCAATATTAGCAGAATTTTATTTCAAATGAAAAAAAGGTAATTTTTATATTGCTTTGCTAAATTTAACGGAAAGAGGTCTTTGACACTAGCAACAACGCAAAGATAATTGATGTAAAATTTTTTACGCACAATTTGCCAGTCCACTGAAAAACTATGAGTATTTATCAATAATTCGGCAAAAGTCGTTGCAACAAACTTAAAACTACCATTTTTTTACATATTTTGGAAGTAGGATTTATTAAAATTAGGAAAAAACGTCAAACGATAAACGAGTATTTTTTATTTTCGAGCTTGTTATCTAATACCTAGACAACACCTGTTTATGTTTGTCTAGAATTCAAAGTGACTTAAATTATTACACTCAGTCAGACAAACTGGCTGAGGAAATTACATCCTACATTCCAATATCACTTTTTAGAAGTATTTTAAAATTATTTGAAAAACTACTGCTCAAACAACTTAATCCGTTTGTGTAAATTGTTGATTTCCATTTTTATTTTAGAAATAACCCTTTAATAAAAGATCAAATAAACCAAGTCACAACTACAATTGAAGACGCAGTGTTTTTTGATACATTTCAAGGGCTTTGACTGAGTTTTGTATGAAGGACTCATCCACATATTGAGTTTACTTTTACCATTTTATCACTGTAAACTTCTTGATGAACAAGCAACATCCACCTTCTATTAAATGATAGCAAATGTACCGCTGGAAATTATCGTACCTTACTACAGATATTCCTGCAGAAAGTCAAGCATGCATTACACTTTTTGCTGATTTAAGCGATAGTGAACTTTGTAGTAATTACTTTTAAGGGAATGTACCAATAGCTAAAGAATTTAACTCAACTTTCTAAAGAAGTGTACCCATTTTAAGACATTTATTTAATCTAAATTGAGTCAAGTTAAATAGCTGTGTTCTAAACTTAAAAGAAATATATTTTTAAGATCTAAAGCTTAAGACAATATTCCAGAATGTAACTTATTACTCAATAACAATACAAACAAGAAATAATTTGTACATAACTTGAAAATTTTAGAGAGACAAATTTCCTCATTTTCTTGTATTGCGAAAAAAGATAACATAATGCTCTTTAAAACCTACACAATATCATATTATATTAATTATATGAATGCAAGAAAGATTTCCTCTTCCAGATTAGCTAGCGAACATATAGTAAAACAACATAATAAATGTTGCAAACAAAGGGTTTATAAATCCGAAGAAGATAATAAAGAAAATAGTTCAGTCACGATGTATGTCTAAAGTAATTGCAGATTTGAATGCCGCCAACATTATGTAGGCTCATGAAATTGAAATACTTTGTAAAAATCGTAACTGAAATATATTTTAAACATTTTTCATAAAATCTTATAGTATTTTTTTTTCCTCGATTTGGTGGTAATTTAATATTTATTTACTTTTATTTAGCACTGTGGAATCATGCTTGATCATACTGATGATATTTTACTCAATATATAAGTACATTAAAAAATGAAATTGTTATTCATTACATGTTCAGATTTCCGATGAAAGTATGCTGCAAATGTTATTGTTTGCTAGCAATTATCGAATTTCAATTGATTTAAGTCTGGTTTTTCAAAAACAGTACCTACTTAATTATGTCTTTAGGTGAAAAAAAGAAGCTTTATAAATATTAAATAAGAAAAGCATGATTTTACGGTGTTAATATTTTAAATGAAGGTAAAACGTTTTTTAAATATATTTAATACTAATTTTCATGCTAAAGATTTAAAAACAAATCAATGTGTTATAGTTGAAGTTATATTGCAAATAATTTGAATGAAAGTAAACTTTTATTTAATGGCTACTACCATACTACCATATTGAACAGTAATTTGGTGTTTAAAAACTGAGAAAAAATCAACATGTCAACTGCTATCAAAAGTTTATAAAATTCGCCAATTTTTCACGATGTCATGGGGGAATTAAAAACAGCTCACGATTCTACATTGAACAAAATTAAATATTTGCTAAAAGCAAATGGCATGAAAGAATGCAACAAAGCTGATACTATAGGCTTTCCAATAAGTCTGTGTTTTAAAGAAGAAAAATACAATTTTTTGATGAAATTCTACTTTATCATTCCGTACTCTATTTTTACCTGAATACATTTGGTCCAACGATTTTAACTCTTCAACCTACTTATCGACTTTAAAATGAACATCTTTATTTGATGTGAAACTTTTTCTTATGAGACATTTTTTCAGATTTGGGAAAAGATAATAGATGCTGGAGAAAATGTGATGGATAGCGAGACAATTTTTAGCGTAATTTGCAGAATTCTGCAAATATTTCAAAAATAACATTTATTTAAAATATACTGCTAAATATAAGACCGATATTTTAAATAATTATGAACTTGCAGCAAATAAATTTTGGTACCAACTTAAAGCGATTAACGACTATCATTTGTAATCTAGTTTCTGTCAATAATCTCTAATTTTTTTGCACATTTTCTTAAATAAAGCCGTCAACTTTTGATTTTTTTTATGATTAATCAATCGCTATGCTTAAATTTGTATCATTTTATAGAATATAAATATATTTATACATATATATATATATGTAAAGTTAGATATTTTTAAAATTTAGAATTCTTTCTAGTATTTCGTTACTTTATGATTAACATAATTTCAGCTGTAAGAATAGATGAAGCTTAGAAATTCAATGGGGAAAATTAATTACTTACTATAACCCTTTAATCTATTATGCTAATCAAAGAAGTTTTTCCAAAATATATAGATAATCAAGCATTCATTTAGTTCTCTGAAAATGAAGTTTGAAGATTTCATGGACCAAGCCATCAATTCTCTTTCAGGCAAAATATTAAAGCACAAAAAAACACATCTCTTTTAGAAGTAATTTAATGCATCCAAATTGAGTTTGATTAGGACAAACCAAGTTAAATAAAAAGCTAAAGGGATTGTATTTGATTTGATTATTTAAGTATATACTTAAAAAAATCCTTAAAATCTCCAATGAACTATGAGAAGTTTGATATTATTTCTGGCGTAGGCTAACAATTTTCTGGTAAAATGATTTTACGTTTCCAGTTCAAAGAAAGTGTATGCCTTTCACAAGATAAATTTTTTATGGTGATTTTAGACTCCATTATATACCAACATTCAATTTTCTAATTACATGTTCCTAAAAAGATCAGAATATTTGTTTGCCGAGCACTTTTTATCTATCTAAAAGGTATATTTTTATACTTCAATGATGAATGATAATCACCTTTTTATGATTTCTATCATACTTTTATTTTCAAAACAAAAAATATATTCAAAAAAATTATTTATTTTATAAATAACAAGATAAATTATTTAAATGAAATTATGTTAATTTGGCAAGGATCCAATTTTTATAGTACGTAAGATCAACAAATTCTCTTCTATTATCAAAAATATTTGCTGAAAGTATGCCAACCAATTTACTTCTATAAAAAATTGGTGATCCAGAAACAGGATTATAATTACTGAAAAAATTATTTTCATCTGTCACACACAATACACTATTAGCATCAGGATTATATATTGATAATTCTGAGGCACTATCTTGCAAATTAAACGCTTTACATTCGTTATGTCCAAGTATTGTTAAAGTACTACGATAAAAGCTCCTATTATTCCAACTATAAAATTTTGCAGTGAATTTTCCTGATGGAATTGAATTACGAATTTTAGTTGGCCTTACTCGGACTCCAAAAATAATTGGTTCTGATACTTTTAGTATTGCCAGATCATTTTCACCTATCGCAGTATCATAATGAACATATCGCCATACTCTATAAAAAATACCGTTCATTTGAATTTTTAAATTATGTCGCCCATCTGAAGTAATATGTGCAGAAGTTACTAAAGTTTCATTGTTTACTAATACAGCTGCTCCTAAAAATATTTCTCTATGCCAGACAGAAGCCATCCAAGGTGCCAGTTTGGTATCAATTTCTTCCGTAATATTAGTTGCACTTGTGTTAAGAAGACACATTTCAAAAAGTATCAATATAAAATAGTTTATATTCTTTATTAAAAACATTTTGAAAATTTTTGACGTAGTTCACTATGTAGTAGCTGGCTCACTTATAGCAAATGAAAAGGAATTTTTCAATTAATTTTTTTGTATTCTAATATTGAAAATAATTTATCGGAATATTTTTTCAATTCGCGAATATATCAAATATTAATACCGAATGTATTTTCTTCTTTTTTCTTATCTAATTCAAACGCAAATAGGAGAAAGCTGAACAGCTAACAGCTTCTTATCTTAAAAAAATATAATAATAGAATTTCTTGAGAAATGGGGTTTTTCTATTTGTTATATAAGGCTTTTTTGAACAGGTAAACGACACCCTTTCCATAACATAAAATATATAATTATTGAATTGTTCAATTAATACTTAATAATTGAAGAAGTTGCAAAAAAAATTAATTCGATTTATAAATTTGATAAAAATACATTTAAAGGTAGACACATAAATTTACAGTTTTTTGACAAAATCTGACTTTATTAGTCAACTTAAACTCCTTGAAATTTAATTCCATCATACCTTTATTCCTTCTAACTTTTATACTATACCGACCGTCTAGACGACGTTTTCTTTGACTTAAAATAGCCGTCACTTTCGTTGATGACTGTTCATTTGAGCTAAATTATATTCTCTGTGACATTCATAATTGGATCAGCAAAAAGCCAGTGGTCCAATGAAATCCGAATCTGGTAAATATAATGAATTGAAAAGCAAATCAAAACTCAATTGAATCCTTTAGTTTAAACAGCACTTTTTTTTTATATAATTACAGCCGCTTTTTGATGATTTTTTCCTTTAATCGAGCAAATAATAGTTGCTGTTAATATTATGATATTTTTTAATGATGTTGATTAATAAAAATCGTAAGCTTCCAAAAATTCATAAGTCATAACTTTTCAGCTGGCTAATGTGTTTTTAGTCACTTCAGACGATTTTTATTGACTACTATCCAGTCAACTGACTGCAGATTAGATTTTTTTAATGCATTAGTAGATAATTATATAAAAATATGTGAAATTATTTTTATAACGCTTACAAGTTTCAAAAAACTGATTTGAATAATTATTTCAATAAATAAAATCAATAAATTGGAAAATTTTTTTACTGTTCCAATCCATTTTTATGTTGGCACTTGCATTTGCCATTATTTTTATGGATTAATTTGATTTTTAATGCTTTTAATTAATTTTTTAATTTTTAACAGCTATCTAATATAAAAAATGGTATTATCACTCTCCCAAATTCAATTGGATTTCATTAATTGAATTACAAAAGAAACTACACTCATAAATAACACTTTGTTGACACCTGCATTTATCATTTTCGAAGTGTGCATTGAAAAGTTTGTAAAAAGTTCGGTAACAAGGCGAACCTGTACAAATGTGTACGAACTTTTTAAATTATAGCAAACTAAGGCAAATGCACCCATCCACACATTCGCGTGTCTGCTAGAATTGAAAAGTTCGTGTTGATTCGGCGCATGTGTAGAGGAAGCATAAGAATTTCGGTTCAAGGCTTGCTAGTATACATATTTCATAAAATTTTGGGAAAAAAAAATTCTCCTATTGCTTGATCGAGTACCTACCAGCATGGAATTTAAAATCATTCAAAAAGCTCAACTAAAAGTGTATTCTGGTCTAGAGACATAAATTTTAGGTACTTTTTGAGGAGCAATAAAAAAAAAAGCAATATTTTTAGTACCCGTTTTCTTGTATAATATTTAATGGTTCCTAAAGAATACATGAATAAAAATGTGCAAAAATCCAAAAGGTTACAGGCTGATGAAGTGGAGGGCTTTTTCGCGAAGTTATGGCTATTTGAAGTCAAGAGACGTGTTTTTTACCAACTTTTTTACGGACCAAGCCTTCAAGTCTCTTTCAGCCAAAATATTAAAAACCAAAATACACATTTTAATATTAGGTTTTTTACCATCAAGTATACTTGCAAAAATTTCGATTTTTTAGAAGTAATTTAATGCTTCCAAGTTTAATTGACACAAACCAAGTTAAATAAAAAGCTAAAGGGATTGTATTTGTTTTGATTATTTAATTATATTCCTAAAAAAATCTCCAATGACCTATGAGATGTTTGATATTATTTCTCGCGTAGGCTATCATTTTTCTGCTAAAATGATTTTATGTTCCCGGTTAAAAAGATGATGATTTTAGACGCGATTATATACTAACATTCAATTTTCAAATTACATTTTACTAAAAAGATCAGAATATTTGTTTGCCGAGCACTTTTTATCTTTCTAAAAGATAATGAAAACCACCTTTTTATGATTTCTATCATATTTTTATTTTCAAAACAAAAAATATAATCAAAAAAAATTATTTATTTTATAAATAACAAAATAAATTATTTAAATAAAATTATATTATTTTGGTAAGGATCCAATTTTTATAGTATGTAAGATCAACAAATTCTCTTCCATTACCAAAACTATTTGGTAAAAGTATGCCAACCAATTTACTTTTATAAAAAATAGGCGATCCAGAAATGGGATCATAACTTTTAAAAAAACTATGTTCATCTTTTACGCAAAATATACCATTAGCATCAGGATTATATATTGATAAGTGTGAGGCACTCTCTTGCAACTTAAACGCTTTACATTCGTAATGTCCCATTATTGTTAAATCACTACGATAAAACCTCTTATTATTCCAACTATAAAACTTTACAGTAAATTTCCCAGATGGAGTTGTATTACGAATTTTAGTTGGCCTTACTCGGTCTCCAAAAATAATTGGTTCTGATACTTTCAGTATTGCCAGATCATTTTTTCCTATCGCAGTATCAAAATGAACATATCGCCATACTCTATAGAAAATACCGTTCATTTCAATTTTTAAATTATTTTGCCCACCTGAAGTAATATGTGCAGAAGTAACTAAAGTTTCATTGTTTACCAATACAGCTGGTCCTAAAAATATTGCTTTATTCCACACAGAAGCTATCCAAGGTGCCATTTCGGTATCAATTTCTTCAGTAATATTAGTTGCACTTGTGTTAAGAAGACACATTTTAAATAGTATAAATATAAAATAGTTTATATTCTTTATTAAAAACATTTTGAAAATTTTTGACGTAGTTCACTATGTAGTAGCTGGCTCACTTATAGCAAATGAAAAGAAATTTTTCAATTAATTTTTTTGTATTCTAATATTGAAAATAATTTATCGGAATATTTTTTCAATTCGCGAATATATCAAATATTAATACCGAATGTATTTTTTTCTTATTTCTTATCTATTTTAAACACAAATAGGAGAAAGCTGAATAATAAATAACAGCTTCTTATCTTAAAAAAATATAATAATAGAATTTCTTGAGAGATGGAGTTTTTTTCTTTTTTATATAAGGCTTTTGTTGAACAGGTAAATGACACTCTTTTCATGATAAAATACATAATTATAGAATTGTTCAATTAATACTTAATAATTGAAGAAGTTGCAAAAGAAAATTATTCGATTTATAAATATAAAAATACATTCAAAGGTAGACACATAAATTTACAGTTTTTTGACAAAATCTGACTTTATTAGTCAACTTAAAGTCCTTGAAATTTAATTCCATCATACCTTTATTCCTTTTAACTTTTATACTATACCGGCCAGCGAAAAGAGCCAGTTGTCTAATGAAATCCGAATTTGGTAAATATAATGAATTGAAAAGCAAATCAAAACTCCTTTAGTTGAAACAACACTTTTTCCTTCTATAATTATAGCCACTTTTTGACGATTTTTTCCTTTAATCGAGTAAATAATAGTTGCTGTTAATATTTTGATATTTTTTAATGATGTCGATTGATAAAATACTGTAAGCTTCGAAAAATTCATAAGTCATAACATTTTCCAAAAAATTCACAGTGTCAAAAAAGTATTATATCTTATGCACAGAAAATAATATTGGCATAAAAAAAGAAAATTCTTATTATATACTTTTTAAATTTGTTTTCTTTTAAATATGAACTGCGGTTTACTGGGAAAAGTAAATTAATTTAAGATTTGAACAAAAACAAAAGTTATGGCTAACTAAGAAATGGGTTATGAAAAATTAAAATTCGGTAACTGTTGGGGACAAAAAAAATTTCTTTTCGAGCAAATCAAAAAATCTTAAACAGTAGTATGACATATCCAAAAGATTATAGAAATGGCAATGTCGTTTTAAAAATTGTGTTTAACAAATAACACAAATAATAATTTTTTTTTCAAAAACAATTTCACTTTTCTTTTCTTTTCTAAACTAAATACGTTAAATTTTTAATTTTCCCATAGTTGATTCAATTGTTTAACTTTATTCATTTCTTTAGTGCTCGCTTTTTCAAAATTACCATAAGAGCTAAAATATCAGTCAATGACATATGCTTTGAATTTGTTGATTACCAATTTGCCTTATTCAATTGAATATTTTTTTTAAAAATAGACTTCGTTTATATTTTCAAGTCATATGCTTAGACTCTATAGCTTTGTGCACGTATATTAATGGAGTTCAAGTTTTTTTTGAAGAATATTTTTCATTGTATTTCATAATAAGTTAAGTAATTTTAATTTTAGGCTTTTTGGTATATATAATAATAAAATAAAGAAATGAAAACGTATACTAGTAATTTATGAATTGAATTGAATGTATAGTTTGTCATCTCTGCTTATAATTGGTAAATTATCATAGGAATCCTTACCAACAAGACTAATGAAGTTAGTTGGGGATTATAAATTCCTTAGTACTTTGTCTCTTTTGTCTTTTGTATGTGAACTACTAACAAAATATTTATGCATTCCATTAACTTGCGTGTGCTGAAATCGAGAGTAAAGATTAAGAATTTTTTGAAATCACATAAAATTCACGAATTATATGCTACTTAATAAAAAAGGGTACATATAGAACGGAAGACGATGACACAAGAGTATGACCCCGTCGACTTTTACAAAAATTCTTATTTTTATAAAAATTACTTTGCCAACCGGACCATATCCTAATACGAATTTTTCAGTAGCGTTATTTCTATATTGAGGTTAGATATTGTTAGTTTAAAAATTCTTTATTCCTTGCTTGTGTCTAAAAAGTAAAAAACGTGCTTTTAGCTAGGGCATAAATACATATTGTAAAAATCAAATCATTTTATAAACTTATTTAAAATTTAATTTTTTCTTAAGACAACAATTTTATTTTTCGGAAGACATAAAATTTTGTTGAATCAAATGAAAATGGCAGGGGCTACAATACAAGTAATTAAATTTAAAATAAAATATACCTCTTTTCACCACTTTGGAAATCTTTGATCAATCACTTTGGAAAGTAAGCTTTTTACAAAAATTTTAAGAAGAAAATCGGAGAAAAATTATAAATGTTAATCATATTTATTTTTCAAAACTTTTTGAATATTTTATGGTTGTACTGATTTATACATCTCAATTTGCATATAATCCAATACGCGAGGTAGATAAGGCTTTCGGATTTCTACAGTAGATTCAGAAAAACGCAAGTAATGTACAGATATTCTGAATCAATTTCTAAAACTTTAGGACATGGGTGTCTAAACTATGACCGTTCGTGGGCCGCATGGCAAAAAAACAAATTTTGCTGGGCCGCATATACAAATTTTTTCAAAAAATTGAAATAAAAATTAACTCTATGTAGTTTTATTAAAATAAATTAACTTCTTTTTATTATCATTTTTTTTATTTTTAATTTGATATGTATAGGTACATATATATTTTAAATTTGTAAAATTTTCGTTTCATTTAGTTTGGATTTCATAAAGATAGAAAAAATAATAAAATTAATTAGATAGATGAATTTGCTTTTGTCGAACAAGCGAATCGAGATCGGATTCAATAGACGAGGTTGCAATTCTTAATGCATTTTCAAGATGTTTGTCGGTAATCTTTGTCCTATTTTTGTTTTTTGTATGCTTCATTCTTGAAAATAATTGTTCCCAAATATAGGTACTACCAAAAGCTGAAGACATTAATAAAGCATAATTGTGAAAATTAGGATATTTATCGCGGAGTAGGTGATTTTTATAAAACTCCAGTAAAGAAACATTTCCAAATTTTTCTTTCAGTTGAATGTCACTTTGCATTTCAATGCATTCCATTTGAAAATTTGAAGGTAATTTATTTATTTATAGCGAAAATGGAATAGAAAATATGTTGAAATACTCTTCATTTTTTCGAAAATCTTGAAATCTACTTTCAAACTCTTGAATTAAATCAAAAATTAATGCAGCATATTTTGTACAACTCACAGGTTTATGTGCAGCCAAAGTACTGAAATGCATCAAATCTTTTACTTTTGTTTGATTATGCCAAAACTTCAACTTTCTTTCAAACGCTGTTATTCTTTGGAACATATTATTAATAAATTGATTTTTTCCTTGTCTCAAATATAAATCATTCAAATGCTCTGTTAAGTCTTCTAAAAAAGCTAAATCTGAAACCCAATCTTCGTCTTCAAATTCAGTCACAGGTTTCCCTTTTGATTCCATAAATATTTGTATTTCAGTTCTTAAATCGTAAAATCTTTTGAGCATTTTCCCCTTACTGAGCCATCTTACTTTCTGTATAATAACTAACATCTGCAAATTCAGTGCCCATGATACTACATTATTTTTTTAATAAAAATGTGTAAATTTAAATATTTTCATAATTTGCGTTTGGGCCGCATTCTAAAGGCCGTGGGCCGCACTTTAGACAAGCATGCTTTAGGACAACCTCTTTTTGTCTTGCCCTATCAATAGTTCAAGGAACTTAAAACATTAAGAAAGTCTACCCGTTTACCAGAAGTTAAAATATTCTTCTATTAAAACATGAAAAAATATAACGAGGTAAAAGAATTGGATAGGACGTCATTTAAAACTTTTAAAAGATTTGTCAGAAAATTCTGTCCTTTAAACTATATGAAATAAATAAAGTGCAGATTCTGCACAAGTACGCTTTACTACATAATGATTCGCTTTGGAGGGAGAAAATCGTGTTCTCTTTCATCACTTAACTTCAGAGGGACAAGCATAGATTACCCTAAATAATATTTTGACTTTGCCAAAAGATCTCAGAAAAAATTTTCAAACAAAGTTAGTGTGTCGAGGATTACAAAACCTCTCACCAGTTAAAAGAACAACACACGTTTTTTGTTACAAAATAGTAATTAAAACTTGACGCACATAAATTTCTTTTTTTAAATCAAAATAATTTCAATTATTTTCTAGAAATGTGTTTCTTTTAAATCATAAACTAAAAAAGTAATCAACTTACCGGTATTTGAATAAATGTACCATTATTTAAGGTAGGATAAGAATATAATGGCACAACTGGTACAGTTCCATTTTTTAAAAAAATTGGCCCTTGTATTGGAGTTACTGTTGGCATATCATTTTGGCCATCTAAAAATAAAATACAAAAAATAAATATTCACAATTTATTTATTTAATAAGCTAAAAAGTTGTGTAGATCCATGTTTAATTTGAAGAAAAAATAAATATTAAATGAACTTTTTAGAACAATTTTTCAAATTATTTTACTTAGGAACCTTTGATAACTTTTGAGAATTTTTTGCGGAGACCTGCGAACGCATAGTTTCGATTCATCTGGATTTATATGTGGAATATGTAATGTGGGAGGGATGTAAAACCTCATAGTATTTTACAATTTATTTTTGTTCTTGTGATTAATAAGATCAAAATGGCATATTTAGTCTCAGCTGGATAATCTTTGCCAAAAATATTATGAAAACTGTAAAAATGTGTGCATTGGTACTCCTTTTTTTTTATAGGCCATATGTTCTGTTACAATTCTCAGCTCGATCAATTCGTCAGGCGTTGTTCACAATAATTAATCATTGCTCTTGATCACCTTGACACAAGAATTGTATATACAAGACCATCAAAACCAACAAAAATTAAATTAATGACTTTGACACAAACAAAATCTTACTACAGGTACAGAGAGACATACTCGCAACATGCCTTGAGCTGTGGGCCTTTCGTGCACTAACAAAAAAAATTTTGGTTTTTAAATAAACGCATTTACTTTATTTTCGATTGACTTGAATCAAGAAAATAATCCTTGAGTAAATAATTCAAATACTAAATTCTAGTAAATTCAAATAAATTATATATTCAACAATCAAATATATTTTCTTGCCACCAGCATTTTTTTTTCAGTGTAGCAACGGAAAAAACCATTTTGATTTTATTTAAAATTAAATCTTATCGATATAATAAATTGTAGAAGGTATAATAAAAAATAATATTTCAAAGAATGTTCTAAATATTTATTTAATGTTTTGATATACAAGGTGTGTCTCAAAGAAAACGGAACTTTTTCTAAATAAAACCAAAAACTCACTGTTTTGGCATATATCATTTATTTTATTCAAAATTGTCTCATTCTGCTTCGATACAAAGTTTTGCGCGATCAATTAGCATGTCAAATGAAGTTTTAGGGTTATTTTTGTCCATCGCTTTTAGTATATCGGTCGACGCCTTTTGGGTGGCCTTCACGTCAGCATAGCACTTTCCTTTCATCGGCAAATGTAGTTTGGAGAACAGGTAGAAATCACAGGGAGCCAAATCAGGCGAATACGGTGAATGGTTGATGGTTAAAATACCATTTTCAAAAAATCAGTAATTAAGTTCGAACGATGAGACGGAGCATTTGTAGTCCTTCAATTTGTGTGGAACAAATTGTGCACACACCTTCCTTAGATTTAAATTGTCAGTCAAAATGCAATGAATTGAATCTTTGGAAATATTCAATTTTATTTCCATATGTCGCAATGAAGTTTTCGGCTCATTTTTGATAAATTCACGCACTTTTTCAATGTTACTTTCAGTAATAATAGCTTTTTAGAGACCTGTCGTCCTGACATGACCTTCTCATGACCTTCTTTAAACCACTTAAACCATTCATATACTCTTGTACGAGATAATAAATTGTCACCATAAACATTTTTCATCAAATTAAACGTTTCGTTAAAAGTTTTACCGAGTTAAAAATAGAACTTAATATTTGCTCTTTGTTCAAAGTTCATTTTTCGACCGATGACACAAACATACTGTCACTTTTGGTGCGATATCTCGGCATACACTGAACCATATGTCAAAAAATTTTGACAGGATGTCAGTGAAAGATCTACTGTCCATTGTTGTGATCCCTTAAAAGATGGCGCTACTATGATTAGATAATTCGAAAAAGTTCCGTTTTCACTGTGTATTATTTTGCAGTCAGCAAGTCTTTTCTTACGAAATATAATATGCTTAAATGTTAAAATATGGCAAGAAATTTTTCATCAGGAGCACAAATATATTTTAACTAGGGGAAAATAAAAAGATTTAAAGTACGAAGTATTAAATAATAATAATAAGTGATCCCATTTTCCGTATATAGTACAGAAGAGTTACTAATAAACAATTTCAAGAATGGCATTCTTTTATTGGAGAATAGCTGGACAAAGTTTGTTAAAGTAAATTTGTAGAAAAGTTAATTTATTTTTACACTTTCGCTTCCAGATTGATAAATTTTTCATCATGCCCTGGTCCATTATACACTTTAATTGCTTGACTTTTAGAATAATAAGAATAATAAGAAACAATAAGTTTTATTATTAAAATTAATAACATAAATTTTCGTTGGAGCAATAGCTTCAAGGAAAACATAAAAAAATCACAGACTCAAATTTATATAAAGAAAAAGAAGTTATTTTCCAACTTCTGTTTAACTAATTTAAAAGAAAATCGAATTGAAATTTCTTAACAATAGTCTTTTTTCAGATTTTTTTTATTTAGTCCAGGTGATTTTTTAATTAATAACCTCGAAAAAAATAGAGTCAAGATTATCTTTTTCTCTAAATAAATGAAGAAAAAAGGCACTAAACATTAAATTTCGAAATTTATTAAAAACCAACAATAGTAAACATTTGAATTCTATGACAAATTATTATCTTGCCATAAAAGTAAATTTTGTTAATTACATTTAACCAAGGTGATCTCAGGTTAATTAGCATAATTAATTTTTTTCATTCAATCTACATATATCTACAATATATCCACTGAAATGCGTCAAAAACTAAAATTCAATTGGATTAACTAGTTAGCAATGATAAATAATAATAGTTAAAAGAGATCACAACATAATGATCATAATTAACCTGATATTCAATGAAAAATGATGACCAGTAACAAACTATCTACTTAAGTTTTTTATTCATAAAACAACAAATAAAACAAAAAACAAAATCAAACATGTTGAAAGTATCAAAGAACAATATTTGAATTTATCTCTTTTCAAACTCTAAAAGATAAATTTTTAGCATAAAACCTGTTATAGAACGCATTTATTTTAATTAATATGCAATTTTTAGTGTTTATTTTTCTTGTCCGCAATTTCGTTAAACTCGCTGTTGCGAGTTCATCTGAATTTTTATCTAGGAAAATTGATGTCTTTGACTGTAGTTATGTATAAAATTTAAACTATTTCTGTTTTTTTTTTTCTATTTTCATTAAAATATTTCTATGCTAAGCTAAATTTAGATTTGACGATATTAAAAAATTTCAGATTCAAGGAAGCCTAAAATATTGTTTAAAAAGTAATCAAAAGACACAAATAAAAAAAAAATTATTCCACGATTCCGACGGGCTTAGAATGTAATATTTTTTTCTGCTTTTATTTTTATTTAGCTTAGCAGTAGTCAGGAACTAATGCTAATTTTTTTTTTTGGTTTTTTAATTATTAACGTTTAAATAAAATTTATATTGCCACTCGCAGGTCATTATTACATTTGATATTTGAAGATAACTTCCTAACTATCTTTCACAATGTTCAAAATATTGTAGACCAGTTTTTATCAAAAGTTTTTACTAAAAAACATTGATGAACAAGAAAGTTATGCCGTAACTGCCAGTGAAATTCTTCATGTTTTTTTTTTCCTATTTTCTAATATATTATCGGCGTCAACGTAAGTTTTTTTTTTCTCATTTTCAGTCGTTCGTGCAAGTATCAGGCTTAGTCGTCAGGCCATCGCCTTCGCATATTTTTAATATCCGTCTATTTTTTGTACCCCAATAGTTGAGCTTTAAGAGAATTTGATAAGCCTCTTTAGCTTCAAAACTATGAGCTTACCTCATTTATGACGTTGGAAATTTTTTTTCGTGCTAAAATTTTTCAATATTGACTGCCTCAGTGCTAGTCAATTTTAAAAATTTCATTACATTTTTAACAGCAAAGTAAAACAAAATCTTTTAAATTCTTATTTAAAAAATATTTATGATTCCTCTTGATATCATTTTGAAGTGTGCAAAAGTTTATTTAAACTTTAGTTAAATAGATAGCCTTCACGAGATACTCAAACACTTCTTAATGTCTTAAGAATCAGCCATTTGTATTTTTATCGTTTCAAACACAATTATACTACACTGAGTTTAACTAACTTCCGTGGATTTTAGAATACCAAACACCATACGATATTAGCATTTATTATTTGAATTACCAAAACCCACTGAGAATATTTAAATGGTTTAACATTAGAAAAGCACTCATTAAGGCACGTGTTTAAATATTTAAAATGATTTCTGGTGCTAATTATTAGCATTCAATATTTGTAAATAACGTTTATTAGTATCACTAAAACAAATCAAAAATTTAAAAAACAAACCAAACAAAATTATTCTTTAGTTTCAGTCATTTTATGATTACTTGATTAGTGAAAGTAATGAGAAATCAACTTCATTGACCTCGAGACTAAATTTTGGCACTTTTTTAGCAATACTGTTGGCTTTTTTTGTTTTTTTTTTTTTTTCTGTTCAACTTTCTTATTTAAATTTCATTTGGTTTTTTGGAAATATATTAAACCGGTTACTATTTTTCTATTATTTTATTAAGTCAAGAATTGAATTTTTTTAATTGCAAAATATTTCATAATTTTTTTCAAAAAAAAAAAATTTTATCCGCAAATTGAAGACAGGAAAAAAAACAACTTTTGCTAATAATTGAAAAGGAAAACACTTTTTTTAAATTTTCAACGTAAAATATAACCGATTTTATCAAAAAAAATAACTCAGGAAAATTAGGAGGAGGAGCTTTGTGTCCTGTGTAAAAAATTAACGTAAAGCAAATATAATTAAAATATGAATGTTAAGCCTTAACCGGCCAGGTATTAAAACTGAAAGTATATAGAGTATACACACTGCTGTAAAAATAATTGAGATTTATGTTAGTTGCAAATAGAAGACTTTAATTTTTTCAAAGTAGTTAAAGAAAGGTGAATAGAATCTTAATTGGATCAATAATCGTTGTTCTAGTCTGAGATACTTATACCACATTTGAATGTAAAAAATCTCAAAATCAAAAATTTTGTTGCCTAATTTTGTTGTTGTTAATATACAAAGAAAGTAACATAATGCTTTACTCATAATGGAAAAGACCCTGAGGTTTCTCTCATTTTGATGAAATGCACTAAAAATTTTCTCTCAAATTTATTTTATGGGCAATTTTTTTATTTTAAAAGTTGTTACACATTGCTATCACTAAGACCATAATTTAAGACTTTAATCCTAGTGAAAGTGATTTTTTATCGTGCAAGTTATTAAGCGATGAATTAACATTCAAATTTTACATAATTATACATTGTATTAGCTTCCCATACAAAAAAAAAGCTTCTCCACACGCTAATGTACTGTATTAGCAAAATATATGATGAAAATATCAAAATAAGTGCCTTTAAAATGAACATTTAATCATCTAATTGTACTGAAATAGAGTTTTTAGTGTTGTTGAGTAAATGAAGACATAAAACAGGCAAAACTTGGAAGTCTGCTGGAACAACTCCGATTTTGATGATTTTTTTTGAAAGTTTTATTTTTCTATATTATTTGAAATCAGAAACATTTTGGCGTGGAGTGGAATTATTTATATTGTTTAAACAATAATTTTTAAACTTATACAGGGTGACCCAAAAATGTATGCTTAGGATAGAAAGTACATTAAATTTTATGGACAAAAACACAAAAAGTGGCGTTCTAAATTTTTTCGTTTTCGAGTTACAGGTTCTTGAATTTTGCAGGCGTCCTTATTATCCCCACACACTTTATCACTTATAACTTTTGAATCTATGGGATAATGAGGAAAAAAAGATAAAAAAATTGTTTTTCCGCTGATAGACTTGTAAGTAAACTCTTTTAATATGTTGTTTTGCTCCATTTTCTGTCAGAGGTAACGTACCAAGTTGTACGCTTTTATGATTTGCCATCAAATAACTATTCTAGAATACAACGAATTTCAACTTTTTTCCACTAAAATATTTCAAAACTTAAATATGTTCTGCTTGTATTCAAAAACGGTTATTTTACGTCGGTGTGAAAATATTGATAAGCCCTTAGGTAGAAAATTCTTATTACATTATTGGGAAAGGCTTACTTTGGTAAATTTTTATTGCACTATGGAAAACACTTACGCTCTTACAATGTATCAATTTTTCATTGGAAAACATTTAAAGCTTACTAAAAAAAAAAAAACTTATGACTAACTTATGTTAGCGTTTTTTTAAGAAAAAAGCAAAAAACGTCAAAAATCCCCGGGATTTTTACCAAGAAATGTTTTTAAAAAATTCTTTCTCCGCCATTTGTTATTATTTTTAAATTTTTACTATTTTAATACAGTGTATTAGCGGCCATGGAGAAAGGGTATAAGAAAGAAAAACACCTACCCGTTTTATGACCTAAAGCGATCAGTGATTATCACGTGACTCCGGTTAATAAAAACCTTTAGGCGTAAACATTGTTGGCAGTTGTTCTAATAGATCTTTATATGAGTATATATAAGAACATACATATTGTAAAGTTTGTACAACTAATTTGAGCCTTGCCGGAGGCTATTAGGAAATCTATGAATGTGTGCAGATGTCCCTTATTGAATTTGGTTTGGTATTTTTATAATCAATTTAAATTCTTATAGTGACATTATTCGATTAATAAATCATTGCTAGAATTTAATAACTTACTTGGAAGTTTTTGATGATTTCCACTATGATTTTCTTCATAATATTCTTCTTCATCACCTTCTTCAGCATCATAATCTAAAATCGCATGTACTTGTGTTATAGAACCTTGACCAGCCTTAACATGTGTAAATCCAGGTGGTCTTTCAGGATATTCATTATTATTAGGATTATTATTTTCATTATTTGGTTTTATGTTAATTGTTTGTTGTGATTTATTTTGTTCATCTGATGTTGGCTGATTAACAACATCTTGTAAACGATTTCTAGCATTATTAAAATCATTAAAATAATTTTGATTCTGTTCATGTGGACTAGTATGCATTTGCATATGACCATAAATTCCTTGTGCATTATTTGATGGTATTGGTAAATATGTTGTTAACGGTGATTTAATTTTTTGATGATTATTTTGAGTATCAATTATTTGATGTTGTGGTTGTAATGGTTGTTGTTGTTGTTTTTGCTGTTGCTGTTGCTGCTGCTGTTGCTGTTGTTGTTGTTGTTCTTTTTTTAACGTTTGTGGTTGAGACGGTGGGGGTGGTGGTAAATATGTATTACTCATTTTAGCCCTATATTGATGAAGATGATGATGATGATTTTCTTGTGGAAGAGCATATGGATTATTTTTATAATAATCATTTGATAAAATTCCAATAGGTGGTTCATCATTTTGTTGATGTCCTTCTGGACCATAAAGTAAACTATTTACAGCCGAAACATGATGTGGATGTAATGGATTTATTGTAGCTGCCCAATTTTGTGTAGCCATATTACCAAAAGGTAAAGAAAAATTTGCTAATGCCATTGTCTAAGTTCACTTTTAAAAAAAAAATTAATTTAAAAAATATATAATTTTCTTTTTGATTATTCACTGCATTTTAATTAACTATAAATACAAAAAAAAACAATTTAAACTGAATCTATTTTAAATAAACAATTTCATAATTATCTATAGAAAATATAAAAAAAAAAAAAATTTAATATTGATTTTAAATAAAATAACTTTTTAAAATCTGTATAAATAGCTAATGTCACAAAGTAGGAAAAGATTTAAATTAATTATTTATCGAACAGCGAACAAGTGATTTATGAGTTACGAAAGATTTAAGCGACAAACTTAATCGAAAAAATTTATTTTCTTTAATTATTTTTAATTAGCACTTTATCTTGAAATATTATTTGCACTAGAAAAACCATGAATAAATTTATTTAGCTATTATGGAAGTAAAAACAATACTCGGTATTTAGGAATTGCTATCTGGATACTTGCAGAAATCTACTAGCACACTGATCGTGCGAGCATTTTAGCAAGACTGATAGTTACTGATTCATTATGCAAACACGAAATTAAATCCAAACTATATACTTTCCAATGTGAAGGTATATTAACATATACATTTAATAATGTTATATATAATACTATATATATATTGATTTTGACCGAAGGCAATGATTTACACAAAATTACAAGTAGATATAACAAAATTGATTTTAGCAACTATGAATATAAATATTTAAATATGTATCTTTACTTATAAATTTATATATATATTTGCTTAATACCCACACAGAAAGGTATATTTGGTTTGCATATAAAAAATGCTGTACCATGGATAGTCGTTTTGGTCGTTATTATTTTGATGGAAAAGCCTTATTTTACGGTACATTTTGATGATGCCAACAAATGTAACTTCCTACTTATTTTGGGAATTCCAATGTAAGATTGATGACATTGCCAAAAGAAAAATATTATGACGCTATAAACTAGTTGCGCTACTTTTTATTAGTTTTTTTTGTTTTCTTGTAATATTAATTCTAATACTAATAAATATTAATTAATTTAAATATTATTAACAACTGATAGAAATTTTTGATATTAGTAATTTGATCAAAAATGCATAGATATGCATCAATTTTACATAAAAAATATATACTTTGCTAAATACTTTTTTGTTTCGTTATTTTAAAATATTTGTTGTTTTCATATGATTTTACATTAATTAAAAACTAGGGAAATGGAGCATTATTCTATATTGTTGTAAAAATTTTTAGAAATTTTGCACCTGACCCTTTTTTATATAATGCCTAGGATACCAGAAATTTAAATCTCTCTCACTTTCCTAAAGAGCTTTCCCTCTTTATCCGGCATGTTTTGCGAGGATTCGAATTATGTTTTTTGTTTTTCGTGGTAATAATACGTTGTAACGACTTTTTTCCAACCTTTATGCGCCTGGCCTATAGTTAAAAAGTGACGTTAAAAAGTTGCTGAATCCAATACTGTTTATCATAATACAGAAAACAAGAGGCTAAAGGAAATTAAATATCCTAATAAAATACAATTTCTTAAGGTTACTCTTAACTATCATTTGTTCTTCATGAATTTTAATCAAAATTTTCTCATATGGTTCGTTTTTAATTTTCTAGGTCACCCGAATTTCAGTTAATTTTCGTCTATTCTATTATTATCTTATAACTGAAAATCAATCTGAATTAGATTATCTTTGATTTGCTTCATCTTCTTCTATTTATAATTTAAGCCTGTTTTGCCGGAAGCAATATGCTTAGTGATAAGAATTAGTTTTACTTTTTATAAAACAAAATATATCAATTAAAAATTTTTTTAATTTTTAATAAGTTTTTTAAATTAATTTTTCGGCTTGCAAAATACTTTCAAACTTTCAACTGTGTTTCACAGGATCATGTTTATGAAAGTCTCTAAAATCATATGCAGTATTCAAATCCACATTTTGAGTTTTCAACAAATTTTTGCAAAAAAAAACAACAAAAGGTTAACCTAACCGTCAGAATTTTTAGCAATTTCAAGCTATTAATTGGATCATTAATGGAATTAATGATTCCATACACTTTTATGCTTATTTGCCCACCAGACCTTTCATGTCCAAAATTACCTTTTGCCGGTTGAGATTTTGTCTTGCTAGCAAAAATCAAAAACTTTTCAGCCAAGATATTCTACCTCGTAAATTGATGTTATTATTGAGCATTTGTAGTTGTAAAACAGCTTTTGCTTCATGTTTACAGTCAGATTTAAGGCAACTTCGCGGTATATCACTATCACTAAATCTCCGCTTTAGTAATCTCCTGGAAAACTTATATAAAAATTGAAACATTACCAACTTAACAAAAGAAAAATGGCCAGGAAAAACACATTATAAAGAACTCATTTTATAGTACAAACTCTTCGTGTATACCGAAATTACTAAAAATTACAAAAATATAGTAAAAATTTAGGGAAAGATAACATTTCGAAAAAAGTTTTCTTAAGTTGCGTTGCGTTGACTGCGTTGTTTTTTATCAAACAATTTTACATTTTTTAACGTGATTTTACTACGTATATTTCCTTTCAAAAAAAAAAAAAAAAAAATCACTTAAAGAAAGCTTAAGTAGCTCTAATTCAAATATCGATTAACTTGTTATGTTCGTATCTTTCATATAAAGGTAAGGAATACATAAGTTAAAATCCACAAATCAAATCAATTTCAAAACATCTCTAAAGCCTAACTACTTAACCCAGTTTTTTTCGAAAAATGCTTCTTCAATATGAAAATTAAGAAATACCAGCATTCTAATTAGCAAATATTACAGCAAGTATACTGGCTACTCAAGAAGTTTAATGAAATGTAAGAAAATTACCAAACAGCTGACTCATGGTGCTCTAACTAATATTTAAATTTGTTTTCTATATAACTTCATATCTGAATATGCAAATAATATTATAATTATTGCCTTAGGAGTAGATACTATTAACTTTAAGCTAGAGTTGAGGTTTAGATATATTTTTTTCTATGTACTTCAACTTCATTGAGCACTTCAACACTACTTTAACTAACATACAATTTGTGGCTTACAAAATAACTTTGTTGGTTGAATTATAAAATATTTTTAGAAATTTTATAATAAAATATGTATAAAAAAAAAAATGAATACTTATTTTCTACCAGATAATTGGCTCAACCCAGCTAAAAATATTAAATTATTATTTCAGAATCTTTAAATCTTTTTGAGTGTAAAACCTCTTCGAAATTTTTTGAAGCTGTGCTTTGCATACTTATGTTCCTAAATATCTATAGAACATCTGGCATAAATTATATTAGAATCTGGATTTTTTTAAATTTTTTCATGAAAAAAAATTGTGCCATTTTTTCAAATTTTAATGAATTTTTCAAATGAAAATTCAAATACACATCAAGCTTTTCTCGACATCTGATGATCATTTGGTCCAAATATGACGATCATATGCGTCGTAATGTAAATAGATAAATCAGCCTATGAAACAGAAAAATTCCTTATATTCAAAACCTAACGAAATTATTGGGGAGATGTATAAGATAAGAATATCATATCATATCTAACTGGAATTGAGGGAAGATTTACCCAAATAAATGGTTCTATATCAACATTACTTGAAACTAATTTTCAGGCTGATTCATGCTTGTATGACAGCAGACAGAAAAGCTGCTACCGGAAAGACTTCAATGTTATTTCATATATTTTACTTTTTAGAAAATTACATAAAAAATAATCCAATGGTGTGAAAATACACGATCTTGGAGATTGCTTCAAATCAATTTTATGAAAAATTAAATTAGATACTCGTGCAACTTTACTAATCCAACAAAGTAAATAGCTCTTATTTTACATAACACAAAATTTTTGCTGATGAAATCTATTAAATAGTGAACGTATTAATATTAAAAAGTTTTATTACCTTTGAAATCTATTTCCCGCTTAAGATATCAACCACGCCCGATCATCGTAGAGAATGTCAATGCCAACAATTTATACCAGCAAAAATGCACTCCAAGGAGAATTAATTTAATTTTTTTTTTTATAATTAAAAGATATTTAACTATAGAATATAGTTTATTATCACCTCCAAAGTTATATATCATTGTTAAGTTTATCTATTCAATTTTACTTGCATTAAAATATGTGCACGTTTTATTCTCATTTAGTGATCTAAATAAAATCGCTTATATTTTAATTTAATGCTTACACAACGACAAATTAAAATGAATTTTATGTTCAATTAGACTCACGAATTTTAACAGTTAGGGAGATTGTATCTAAAAGCAGACCTTGGTAAAATGATTATAGCCTATATATACGAAATAAAATTTAAAAAATTATTCAATCGTTTATAGATCATAAAATTAATATCTAGGGTCATGCATGTGAACTTAGCCAATATTGGGAAAGACTTTTAGATATAATCATACCAAAAGATTATAAAATTGTAGAGTAAGCAAAAAACGAAGCTATCAAAAATGATTTAGAAGAAAAAATATTATCTCTCTGTGGATTTACCTAATGATATCCTTCTTTAAGTTTTTGATATTTAAAGATTACAAAACTTTTTAATGATTATATATAAATTTTAAAGATATCTTTATTTCGTTTAATGTTAAAGAAAAAATGTGTTTAGCTAATTAAAATGCTTATTTTTGAAATTCCCTACTTTCACCTATTTTGAAATCCCCAAGTTATCCCCACGTAATATTTAGTAAACTATATTTTTTATTATCCTCTGTGTATCTACAAATCATTGCAATTTGTCTTATTGATTATTATTCAAAATTATATTGGCAAGGCTTTTCCCAAAAGGTAAAGAGTTACATATAAATGCATAGTTTGGTTTTTAAAAAAAAAGCCTTAATCGATATAAATGTTAAGCTTTTATTTTTAATAAATTAGTAAAACTGATGGTATATACACATATTATAAAACATAGAAAAACTTAACTATATAACCAGAAATGAGTTTGAGTTGCTTTACGGGAGTAGTCTAATTAGCTCGAAATTAAGCATATTTTCGCAAGTTTTTTCTTGAAGATTTGATTAATATAATTTCTCTTATTCAGTTAACATATACTACAGTGATATTTAAAGTATATTTTGTGAAAATTTCATTTAAAGAATTATTTATAATTGAGCCATTGACAACAAATAGTGGTGGAAGATTTTGAAAAAATTTAATTGCGTCGTGAATAATAATTACTCTAGCTTCCTCTCGAGATAATGATGCTAAGTTCTTAACTTTGGTTTTCGAAGACTTCAATCATTGTTTTTTAACTAACAAAATAAGCCAAATTATTAATTATTATAAAAAATGAAAAACCTTGCAATATTTGAAAAGGATCAGTAATATAGATCTTGAGTTGGCAACGATTTTCAAAATACTAAAAGTATTAGAAAAACGGATTTGATTTATTGTTGTTGTATACGTAACTGTAGAAACTTTAGTTTTGAAGTTCGTTTTATTTTTGTGTGTATTAAAAACAAAATTACAATAGTTTTTGATAGTTTTATTAAAATAAAACTTTTAGTTAAAATAAAGCTTTTTTGATTTACTGTAAAACGTTTTAGTACTAAAAACGCATTTTTGGTTTAGCAATGATATCAGCTATCGTTTATAAATTATTAACTCATGCTTTAGATTTTAGTCAGTGACTATGTAAAGGAGTAGTGAATCTATCCCGACTACTTTCCAGCAAAAGTCTCAATCTATAACTTTCCATTTGCTAAATATTAAGTCAATCCTAGGCATTAAAAAATTAATTTAAGATCGTTATTTTGTTAAATAATTTAATTAATTTACAATATTAAGTGTTTATAACCTTTCACTTGATAAGATCATATACGAAGTTTATGCATCACTGAAGTGGTGGGAAGAGATTCTTATATGTAAATAATTTTTCTAGTATTGAGAGCCATTATAAACTTTATAGCGGTTAAAATTATTTTATATTATTATCATAAATTTATAATCTAATATACATAGTAGAAGAAAATTTCATAAAATAAATAATTTAATAAAATTTGTACAAAGAATTTGATAGATTTTGTTAACTATTTTAATAGTTTTATGTAGAGAGAAAAAAACTATTTATCATGTAACTAAGATTTATTACCAAAAATACTAAAGAAAACAAAGATAATCACCTCAGTTTTGAAGAATTCACAGGTTTTAGAAACGGAATGTTGAAAAATTCCGTTGCTAAAACTTATGGAGAAGATTTTTTTCGTAGAGAAGGGCAGTAGAGTTTAGGGAGTTGATGTAAAGACATCATGATTATATTAATTAGTTGAAAAATGTTAAGTTTTCTTTAAAAGAGTGTGCGGACATTTAATTTAAAATTTGGTTATGCAAGCATTTTATTTTATCTTTTTATTTTATTTTTTAAAATTTTTAAAGTTGAGTGGCATCTTGGAGACGGAAAAGTGTTGTGAAGTTAATTATATAAGTTTCTGCTTGATGCCATTTAATTTCAACCAAGTTAAACATAGACCTATATTATAGATAAATACTTGCGGTTGTTTTGAAGAAACAAATAAAAGATTCAAAGAGAATAGAAAACATTATACTTTTATATTAAGCAGGTTATGAAAAAAAAAAAACAAGAAATTAAAGTGTAAAATGTTCTGCGGGAAAGAGAAAAAAAACAAGATGAAACTGAAAAAAGGAAACGAAATTATATACATGAAAAGTTTCCTTAATTAAATCCAAAAGTGTAAAAAAGGGCATAAGCCGTTCTATAGGACACAGAACGAATGACAGGCATGGTGTATATCTCTATTCATTAAACTGTGAAGTTATATTTTTTTTTGGTAAATAAATATATATATATATAAATATATATATATATATATTATATATTCATCATATAAACCAATTCATAAAATGCAGGATTTTAAAATATTAACCTCACCTGAGATACCACACAATTTTATGATAGTCCATGCATTGGTGCAGCATGGGAAAACAATTTTGACCACCATCTTAATTTAATTTTTAATTCATAAACATTTTTAAACTTTTTTGCTTTAATCGTCAGAGCACATAATTCATGATTGATCGTTTATAAATTTCACCAAATTATATCCACACGGGCCAGTTTTCGAGCAGTGTAAGCCCCAATTTCTTTATTGAATTTCTCGAAAACTATAAACTTATCTGAGAATTTTTTTTCGATATTTCCAGAGCAAAAAAATTAAGGTTTAGCTAAGAATAATTTTGAACGCGATCTAGAAACTCGTTTAGATTTTCGTGCAGTTGCCCTTAAATTTAATTAATTTTTTGGGCAAACAGACAGAGCAAAAAATCCCATCCTTTGCATTTCAAGAGCACACATAATTAGCACATAAAATTATTAACTACAATCAGAAACCTCCACAAAAGCTAATAAATAATAGGTAGACTCAATATCCTCTCAAATGCAACCTTGAAAATCAAAAATGTAATCGTATCATCAAATCTATAATCATAGATTTAAACGTTTCCCAAAGAGAAGGATATTCCTGAAAATATGATCCAGTACCAAAAAAAAAACTGGTTTTCCTTTTTAAATATGTACTTAACTTCCTGACCAAGTATACAGTTAACCTAACCTAGCATGCCTACAAAGACGGTTTTTAAAATGCTTGTTTGGTATAAATTTGCTATAAACACAATTTTGAGAGTGGGTTTCACAAATCAAGCAAAGAATTGAAAGTGCTAGTTTGGTGAGAGACATGAGAGTAAGAGGTAATGCTTTTATATTAACTCAAAAAAAATAATTCCTCTTTGATTGATCTGCAGGGGCGGATTTATGTAGGCTAACAATAAGTAGGCTGCAGCCTAGGGCGCCAAATTTTGGGCCACTTATGAAGGCGAAAAATTTTCGAAAAAAAAAATATTTTATAATAAAGCAAAAATTATGATTCCATGAATGCCGCAGTATCTCTCAATTTCGCTATAATTAACTTTTCTCCGAAATATTAGCCTTTAACTATTTCAAAAATCAATTTAAAAAATTTTAAATTCAAATACGGAATTTTTGAGCGATATACATAAAGAGGATTTCAATATTTTTTATTTTTTAAGAAAATTTTATATTGACAATCTTGACATCATTTGAATAAATAGAAATAATCAATTACATTTACTGTGTTCTATAATAAATATTACATGCTATTATGTAGGTATAATAAATGAAAAATCGTTTCTATAATTTCCCAAGTATTTTTGATTCTTACATCAGCTTTATTTTATTATAAAAGCTGTATGAGCTCTAAAGCCTAGGGCGCCAAAATCCTAAACCCGTCCCTGTTGATCTGTACGCACAATACTGAAAATAAAATCAAAAAAATATTTGAAATGAAATGCAAAACTCAAAATAAAAACAAATAGCTTTTATTATAACTATACGAATTGCACTAGATGTCAGCCTTAGCATATTTTATGCCATTAACAGCTGATAAATGTCATTCACGTATGTTTCTTTTTATTTTTTATTAATAATGTTTATCTTTAGAAATTGTTAAATTTTAATTGATAGTAGTCTAAATATAAAATAAAAATTTGGTTAATTGTGAGCTTGATAATTGTTGTATACACTTGGTATAAATTCCAAGTGTATATAACTAGTAAAATTATCAATCTGGTTGAAAATATTTTAGCAATTTGTTCGCATATGGCCCAGAAGATGGATACCGTTTTTGAGGCCTATGTAAATCCAGATATAATATCCATAGAACCAGATGATATACCAAAAATAAATACAACAGTATGGATTTTAGGAAAAAGCTATAATTCAATTCAAGGTAATAACGCTACATAACAATCTAACTTGATAAGATTAATAGAAAAAATAAAACAATTTTTTTTTTTCAAGAACTTGAAATAATACGCAGAGATATAAGATCACGTTTATGGTTTTCATATAGAAGAGGATTTTCACCCCTGGGTGAAGCTCAGTATACAACTGACAAAGGCTGGGGATGTATGCTGCGTTGTGGTCAAATGATTTTAGGGCAAGCATTAATTGATTTGCATTTAGGACGTGATTGGTTTTGGACACCAGAAACACGAGATCCAACTTATTTAAAAATTGTTAATCTTTTTGAGGATTGTAGAAAAAGTCCATTTTCAATACATAATATAGCTTTAATGGGTGATTCAGAAGGTACAAAAGTCGGTGAATGGTTTGGTCCTAATACAATTGTTCAAGCTTTAAGGTATTTACTTCATGTCATGTTTCTTTATTTCTTACTTTTAAGTGAGAATTAGACTACATATTATTCATCGAATTCATACTGCTTAGTAACAAATCTAAAAATTAGTTACTTTAAATTAGACGTAGTCTGTGGGCACAGTAGAAGCGATTTTTTATCGTGCGACTTATCGATGCCATACATTTGTGTAGAAAATGTCGATCAATACAATGTAAATAAGAAATTTTTCTAGACACTTGAATTCGCTTTCACTGTTGCCCACAGACTTATCCTCTTCCACTTTGTCTGGAATTAAGAAACATGACTATGTTAAAGTTTTAAATGAAATTTTTTTAACTAAAATTTATTTATTTTTTTATTTAGGAAGCTAGTCCATTCTGACGATTGGAGCTCGATTATTATTCATGTTGCCTTAGATAACACAATCGTCACCGATGAGATATGTATGTAAAATATTTTAAATTCAAATATAAAAAAACTAATTAATGATTTCAAAATCTATTGTGAGAAATAAATTTAATTTTAATATATGCTTTTCAATACAAATTGTTTATGCCAAGAAGTAATTAAATCTTGTTGTTTATTTGATATTTTAAGGGGGTAGTAAAGTATTTCTTTTTTTTTTATTTTTTATTGATGTACAACCCCCTAAGATTATTCTGTGAAAATTTGAAAGCAATTGAAGTAAAACTAACGGAGATATACACTTGCAAGTCTTTTATTTTATGTATTTTATAAAAAAAATTCAAACTTCAAACGCGTTTTTCTCACACTTAGCTTTTTCAAAGTCGGTGAACCCTAAAACTCAAAATCTACTAAACCGATCCTTATGAAATTTTGCACACAATTTTTTTTAAATTTTAACTTATTTTAAAAACAACAAAATTTCTGATATTTTTAATGAAAAATCAGTATTTTGACTTTCGAGCCTTCTAAAAAAATCGAAAAATCAAAACAAATTGAAAAAAAAAACTCGACAGTGTTACCTGGGGAAACCTATTAACTAATCAAATCAATTTGGATTTTTAATTTCTGTTGACCCAGTTATGAGTTATGAGGTTCACCGCGAATCAACTTTTTTTTGAGACGTCTGCGGAGATTCGCTGTCATCGGCTCATTTTTTAATATTTATTAATGAAACTTTCACAGAATATTCTTTAAATATTATATAATTATACTGTATATATAGAAATAAATAAATATTAATTGTATCCTTAGAAAAAATTGTAGAAAATATGCTTTTTTTTAACCGAATTAATTTTACTACCCCCTTAACTATGCTTTATACATTCAGATTAAATTTTCCAAAAAAAATATCTTTTCCTTTAAAAACATTTCATTATATTTCTTATTATGGTCATATTTTTCCTCATATGTTATATTCAACTTGATCAAAAAATTATTATAGCCAAAATGTAATAAATCAAAAGAACCATTAAATCAATGATCTTATTTTCAATTTTAGACTCTGAATGTGAAGGTTTATCATCGACATCATGGAAACCATTATTACTCGTAATACCATTACGTCTAGGATTGGATAAAATCAATCCAATTTATATTTCAAGTTTAAAAAAATGTTTTGAAATACTCGGAAATGTTGGCATGATTGGTGGACGACCAAATCAAGCATTATATTTTATAGGTTATGTTGAGGATGAGGCTATTTATTTAGATCCACATACAACACAACGTTCTGGTAGTATAGAAAATAAAACATCACAAATGGAAATTGAATTTGATGAAACATTTCATCAAAAGTATGCATCACGAATTAATTTTCAAGATATGGATCCATCTTTAGCAATTGTAAAATTAAAAATTTTTATATTATATACAAAAATTAATAAATATTTTATTTTTCAGTGTTTTTTATGTAAAACTAAATTAAGTTTTGAAATTATTTTAGATAAATTAAAAAATGAAGTAAATAATAGTAATCAAATACTTTTTGAAATTACAAAATCTCGTCTAGTACCGTGGACAAAAAAATCTGATAATCTAAACAAACGTTTATCATGTTCACATGATGGTAAATTATTATATAATTAGGTGTAAAACTGAGATAATAAGTAAAGTTTTTGATTTTTATTTTAAATATTGATATTAGACTTTAATTAGGAACAAAAATAAATTAAGTACGAAATTTGCATAAAATTTAATCTATATTCGGGCACTACTAAATATTATTTCATTTCTAAAGCGGTAATTACTATAATAAAGATTTTAAGAATTATTAAAAATTTAATTTGCATGATTCAAAATAGTAAAAAATGGAATATTTGGTTAGAATATTTGGTCATCAAAGTAATTCACTCAGTTTTACATAAATAATTATACTATAGTTTTTTTAAACAAAATAATAAAATTAATTCATTTTTGTATTTTAGGTTTTGAAGAAATTGGAGATATAAAATCTGATGATTCAGATGAAGGATTTGAGTTTATTGAATAGATTTAGTTTTTGATTAGTATTTAATTGTTTTCCGAAATAAAAACGAAAGCACAAGTTTTTCACCAAACAAATTAGTAAGATTTGAATGTTGTACTTTTTTTCACTAATGCTTTGAATAAATAATTAATATGATTTTTTTTTTTTTTAATTTTAGGAACATAAAATAATTGCCTTCTATAAAAGTTTAGTTTTATTGAACATCTTATATACAAAAGATATGTTCCAGAATATTAACAAATTTTTAAATTATATTTTATAATAATTATCTATAGTATTAAGTCAAAATTGAAAATATTACACCACACTGCCTTCAATTACAAATTTATCATCTTCAGAATATTAATTTATTATTGAACTTTCTTTTCTTATTACCTGCCATTCACTATCTTCTTCTAAATCATTTTACACCTAATAAAAAGAATTAAGAAGCAATCAAAATTGGAAATGAATATCAAAAGATATCTTTTTTCGATATTGAGATAGCGCATTCTTCATTTCGTCATTTCTAGATATAAAATCATAGCCACTTTATTGGTAAATTTAGAATAATCTCTTCTCACCCAGAACAATTCTGAAGTCGGTTGCCATGATTTCTTCAAAATTAATGAACACATTTATTTCAAAATTTGCACACAATTTTGGTATAAAATTGACAACCGCTTGACTAAAAAAAGGTTTTAAAAGGCAATATGTGGTAAAATTTATACCTAAAATAATGCAAATTCTAATTTTTTTTTCCTTCTTCTAAGTATAGAGCTATATGTATCTAGTAACAGTAACAGTTATCGTGGCAAGAGTAATTATGAGGACTCACAGAAAATTAGATCCCAATATCTAAATTTTGACAATTTTAAAATAAAAAATTTCTCGAAATACATATTTTTTGAATGTTTATCTTTGTTGCGTTTGGAACAAACATTTCATTCATCATACTAAAAAAAAACACAAACACAGAAGAGAAACTTCTTAGTGGTTTTTTAATAAATATTGCAAATATAAGACAATAATTTTTTCAAATCATATTTAAATCAAAGTCTATCACACACTGAACATAAATAACCAAAAGGATTATCAAAAAACATTTCAAAATCCATCATAAGAAATTTTTCAATAGAAGATTCAAATTTTTGAAATAAACTAAAAAATTGCTAATAATTCATTTCAACTTCTTTTATAACCAAAAATATTTGTATAAAATAATTCTAAGTATTTCTATTCTAATTTTAACAAACTTATAAACTTATTATTCAAATCTGAATAGTTTTCATCATTATTTTCATCTATAATCATATCTTTCAATCTATTTTGTAATATTTCATCCATCATTATTTTCTTTTTTGTTTTATTAGATAAACTTTTATTTTTCTTTAGAAAAGCTTTACCTTTTTTAATATTTATAAATTGAAGACACCAATTAAATAAATATTCATAAAATTCATAAAGTATTGCCGAATCATGAAATATAAAATTTTTAATATAATAATTTATATCCTGCCTACCCTGAAGACTCATATATAAATTATATAAAAACATACCATTATAAAATTGTTCAATTTTTATACTTTCAAATGGATAATTAAGTAAAGTATTTAATGTATTTAAATTAAAAATAACAGATTGAAATTCAGAAAATGCATGTAAAATTGTACTTGAATATTCATTATGACGTTTTTTTGATTTATCATCTAATACAAAATATTTTATAATATTTTTAAATACCAAAGGATATTCTTGTTTTGGTATAAAATTAATTTTTTCATTAATTAAAAGTTTTGATAATTTTAATTGATTAATTATATATTTTTGATATTTTTCATTATTATCAATTATTTCATTGGTTTTTGTTGGTTTTTCAATTGATTTTTTTATTATTTTATTAAATTTATTATTAAAAATTTTTTCATCTCGTATTGAATTAATTTTTGGATCAATATATCGTAAAACAATTAAACAAATAATAATTGAATGTAAATGAATAATATCATTTTGATTTGATTTGTTACCCCAATAAATAATTGATAAAAGATATAATTGTAAATTTTTTGGCATATTTTCAACAGTCTCAAAAATATTATTAAAATTATTAAAATTTTTAAAAATATCTTTAAATGAATTAATATCAATAATATCCTCTTTTAATCCATGTACTAAATTAATAGATTGAAAACTAAAATATTTAACTTGTTTTAATTTTGCTACACGACTTAAATAACGTAAATCTGGTTTATTTGGATAGTGTATTAATGAAAATATATAACAAAGTATATCTATAGATATTAAATTTGCATCTTCTAAATCAAAGTTTTCAATTTGTGGATTGTTAAAATATAATTTTAAATTAATAATATCAATAAAGAAGCGTGGAAATTCTCCTTTTTTAAAACGTAATTTCAAACCATCAGATATATCCAATTTATTTTCTATGATGCTCACATCATTTTCCATTGAGTTAATAATTTCTATATCAGAATCAAGTTCAGATTCATTTTCAGATATTATTAATAAATTATCTTTATTGATTAATTTTTCATTCTCTTCATCTATTTCAGATTCAGTGTCTGAAATATTATTCACTTGTTTAAAATTAACTTCAATTTTTTTTGTATCATTAATTTTTAAATTGAAATAATCAAAAGCATCAGATTCCTCTTGTCGATATCCATCTGTAGCTGCTTCTATTTGTTTTAATAACTTAGGTCTATGCTTTTTCTCAATAAAATTTAATATTTTCTCTAAAGCTGAATCAAATGTCTCATGACTAAGCCATTTTTGGCATATTTTAATACGTTGCTGTTGTTTTGACAATTTTTTACTAATACCCTTGAACTGCATACGAGAAAAAAATGCATTAAAATTTTTCCTTTCAATATAATCATTACCAATAAGTGCAGCAAATAATGGTAACATTTCACTTTTAAATGAACCAATTGTTATCAAATTTTCAATTGTATATATACAACAATCTAAATAATAAATTATTTTAGTTTTACTATGCTGTAATTTAATTTCTTTATCATATAAATTTTTTAGTAGTTTTTTTCTACCTTTTGGTTTCATTAAATATTTTGTTTGACTTAAATCAATATTATTATCATTTTGATTAATATTATCTAAAGATATTGTTTTTTTTATTGCCTTTAAAGAAATTGAAATAAATGGTATATATAAAACATTATGAATATAAAAATCTGAATCATAGCTTAAAACTGGACAGTTTAATTTTCTAGATAGTACTGCAATTTCATCATCAGCTTCAAAAAAACATCGCATTAAATGAACATTACTATCTTTTACTGCATTAATAAAAACTTCTCGCATCATTAATGGAAAAATTGATTTACCATTAATTGGATTTGTATTTTTGGCTGCACGAATCCTTGATATAAGTCTTGCTTCAATTGTTCGTATCTTTTTTAATTCATAACCACCATCTAATAAAACATATGAATTTATATTACATTTTTTAAGTAATATAAAAAATTGTTTAACAGTTCGATAATATTGATCATAATCTCCACCAAATGCTGAATTACATCCAGAAACATAAACATATAAATTGCAAGCAAGGCTATCACCATCTATTACTAAATCACAGTCATGTAATTCATAAGGAACAAGATATTGTTCAGCATTTCTAGCGATATATGTAGTTAGTCCACGGACACCCATTGTCAACTACCTGTAATTTATTTATCGTTTAGTAAATTAAAATAATGATGACGATAGTGTTGAAGACAAAAAATTAGTGGCGTTGGTAAAGGAAAAAAGAGGGGCAACCATGATACAATATTAAAATCATGGTGCCCACCATATAAACTAGAAGGAAAATACTAAAATTAATACATGACTTTATAGAGGACAACGTATAGTCAAGAAAGAACTCTTAATGGTTTAGTTTTTCCAATTACCAAAGCTAGCTCCGACTGATTACCATTTTCTTTAAAGTTAGACCTCTTTTGAATAGAGGTAAAGTAAAATTAGCCTTATAGTAGCCCATGATGTATGGACACATACTTTCATGAATAAAATAATTTTTTCTATTTGTAACTTCTTTTTATTCTGAAAGTTTCTTCTGGGACAACGTGCTATTCTGGAATATATACTTATGAAAAGTTAAGTTGTGCAATTTAGTTATTTTTGAATTCAATAGCTTCCTTCTGTAAAATGCTAAGCTGCTTATGAAAAAAACATAAATAAAAGAATGAAATATTTGTAAAAAGTAAAATAATTAAGATGATATGAAATAAAAACATATTATAGAGATAAATTAATGATTAAAGCTGATTTTTTTTCAAAAAAAACTTCAAAAATTTAGTTGTGTACTGTGTAAAAAAATTTTTATGTAACAATGAAATAATATTCCTGGTGGAAAGGATTGTTACGATCATAAAAGCACACAAATTGCAACAAAATAGTTTTCGTTCCTTTTTACATTCCTTTTGTAACAAGCTATAGAATTGCTAAGGTTTGCTCAGATTATTTATAATAAAATGATGTTCAAATTTGTTGGTCAGTTAGCGAACGTTTTTAAAACGTAATTAATGCCATGCAACACTTAATAATGTTTGAAAAAACCACTAAATAAGGTTGAGAGGCGAACTAATAGTTAAAATGTGTAAAAACTACGTATCTCCGAATTGAAATCTTTAAAGCCAGTGTTTCAAACGTTCAAATTGAAAATTGATGAAAACAAAAAGATAGCAAGTGAATATCTGGCCTATTGCACACAGAGCATGATTGATAGGAGTTTGGCTCAATCAAGCTAGAAAATATTATACTCACAGACAAACTTAGCTGTTCACGGATTTCACCCAAAGAAATATGCCAAAAAAACGAAGCATATCATGTGTGTTTATTGTGCAACGAATTTTGTTATAGATATCACATCATTGACCTCTTCACGCCTTTTGCTACCAAGGTTAATATTAATAATAAATTAAACAAAAATAGAAAAAAATTAAATTAAAATTAATATTTCAATAAGAAAAGTCAACATATCTTAAGTTTGGCTGTATTAGTACTTGTAAAATAAACGAAAATTTTTAATCATTTCTGCCTATAAAAAACATCCTCCCTAAACAGTTTAAATCAGACAAAATTTTCAAAGCCGAATGAGAAAAGAAATCATCAAAAACTTTATTATGTACCTCCAATTATAACTAAATACTGAATTTATTACTAGTTTAGTAACCGAAATTAATATAATTCAAAAATAATGGTACTCACGTAAAATACTTAATTTTTTATAATAATTTTATTACAAATATTTATATTTTTAGACAAAAATTTTATAAACTCTCTAATAATAAATTAATTAATATCCAAACAATAAAATTTAAATTTCTAATACAAAAATATTTATAATTATTTTTCTGTTAAATACATTTTATAAAGATTTTCTTCTTCAATATTATTAAATTTTGGTACACAATTGACACGAGCAATTTCAACAAAACCCTCAGCTTCTGTTGGCATAACATAACGTTTTTTCATTGAATTTAATATCATTGGATTTATTTTTGAATGCCCTTTATCAGTAATTTCACGAAATAATATATTATGTTTGATTTGTTCTAATTTTGTATTCATAACAAAACAACGTATAGATACACTTAATTGTTTTGCTATATCTATATAACGTTTTCTTGATATTATATCAATATTAGTATTATCAATAACTACACTTTTACCAAGATTTAATGCTTTTTTACATGCCTTTTCACAATTTTGATTTGTTTCTATTTTATCACGATTAACAATAGTATAACCAATATTTTCTAAATAATTATGTGCATAAAAACTTTTACCAGATCCAGGTAAACCAACTAATACAATTATTTCTTTATTATTTGATGGTACTTTAGTTGATCTTGGTTCATATAAATTTTGTGATATTAATTCACTTGGATGAAATAAGGGTTGTGACCATTTAATTGGTTTTTCACCATGAAAATATTCTTCGGGTGTATAAAATTTAATACCAATATTAATAGCCATTAAACGATCAACTGATGAATGATCTTTTTTTCTTTTAATTGATTCTATTTGTGCTGGTCGTCCAGCAGCATCACCAACATAAAAACTTTCATTTATTTTTATTTCTATACCATCATTTTTATATTTTTTTAAATAATTCCACATACCAATCATTGGTTTACGATATGTTCCATTATCAGTTGCAATAAATACTTGCATTGGTACACCAAATTTATTTAATATAGCTGTAATTTTACCATTGAAATCTGTTAAACGTAGTTTACCTTTTGATATACCAGCTTGATTTGTAAATATGACTAATTTATAGCCATCATTTACTAAAGATTTTAATTTTTGTGGTATTCCAGGATATAAAATTTTCCAATCGCTTATACTTTTTGGGAATACATTTCCAGACATTGTTGTTATCAATGTCCCATCTAAATCAAATGCTGCTATTTTTGATGTTGCTTTGACATCTTTATGTGTAAATATAATTAATTTATCACCATCAACTGAATCCCAATCACCTAATACAACAAATGGTGCAGTTTTAACTAATTTTGGTGGATTATCTTCAAGTATTTTTCGTTTTTGTGGTTTTGATGTATTAAATATTACCTGATATTGTAATCGTCCATGTAATAAATCAATAATATCATTTTCACAAGCTTCATAACCAACACCTGGTCTTAATTTAAAGCCATTTAAAGCACTTGGATTTGGACCACATGCTTTCAATAGTAAAATATTGTTTTCTAAATCAGCTTTAACAACTAATTGTTCTTTAGAGCATTCTATATCTTTAATACCTGTATCTGTTGATCTACCAATTACCATTTTTGTTTCAGTTACCATGATATCAGGTAAATTAGCATCAAAACTTTTTAATATGCAAATATTTTTTTTTGGATTTACAACTGATGTTGTCAAAAAACGATTTAATGCCATAATTTTAAGATGTCTTCAATTTATACTTTTATTAGTGCAAATTTCAAATAATTTTATTAGAAATTTTTCGACTATAACTATTACACCTAAATATATATTATTTATTTTCAAAATATACTAATTTCGATTACTGAAAGTTTTAGTAGAATAATACAAACCATGATCACCTTGTATAAAATTTATTGATAGTAAAATTTATTAAAATATATTTAAAAAAAAAAAACATAAGCTAGGCAAACAAAATCCAATTTTTATTTTGACATTTCGCTTTGACCCAAGCAAGCTATCTTCAGCCAATAATTTTCAGCCGAATGAAACGGTTTTTGAGAAACACATAAATTTTAAGTATATTTTTTTTTTTGAATATGAAATACACTAAATTTAAATATATTTTATCAAATTTTAATACATTAAATGAACTTTAAATTAAATAAATAGTAATATTTTAAACTATTGAACTATATTTCTAAAATGTCAACACTAAACGGTATAACAAAATTTTTAACCGCTAACTATAAACTACTGCAACATAAAATTTCCAGAAAAATTGCACTTCGCAATTTTATTATTTCATTTTTTTCAATTTCCTTTTATTCCCATTAAAGTTTTAAGTTTGATTGGCATATGGTACAAATGTGTTAAAAAAAACTCGAATATGATTCATATATGGCCTAACTTTATAATGGTCGCGTCTTTATTTCATTTTTTAATGTCAGATGTGGTTCGTGTTTTTGTAAATAAACATCATTTTTTTCAATTATATAAATAAAAATAAAATTCTAATTATTATTTCAATCTGTTAATAACTAATAAAGTGCCTTTTTTAAATATTTATGTAAAACATTTTTTGTTTTTTTATAAAAGTTCATGTAAAAACAGTAAATTTCTAATCCTACAGTAGAAATTATTGAAAAGTTATATTCAAATCAAACATTTTTAATTAAAAATAATATTTTAAAGAATTTTTTCCTCTTAACATTTGAAATTTAATAAAAATTCGATAGTACAAATAAATAATATTAAAATTAATGTATCAATAAAGGTAAGTTTTAGAAATTCTTAAAATTTTTGTTTGAGGCAGATGTTCCAAACTTTATTTTCAAGCCAAGAAAATTTCCTGTTATCCTTGATATAATTTGCTATTAATTTCAATTTTAAGTAGTATAAAAACAATTCAAAATTGAAAAACTGTTACGTAAAGACTAATTTATGCAAATCTTAAAAAAAATATATATAATTTAGTGAGGAATATTTCATTTTCACTTATTTAAGATTCTTAAACCAAATCAAATTTTTATTTGAAATAATAGTTTTAGTAGCTATCCTAAAAGTATCAAAGATTTAATTTCAATTATATTTAGTATTAAATCGCCAGTGATCGAGCTAAGACTTAAACATATAATTAGCACATTTCAAATTATTACTATTAAATTTGATTCTATTATCGGTCAACACGAACGCAAATTACGTTATATATTGCAGAAAAGAACGCCGCTAATGTATTGATTCTCATTGCAATCAACGTTATAACGGTAGATATATTACATAAAAATTCATTTAAAACACGATAATATAAAAATTTAGTATAACTTTGTGTTTCCTGAAAAATGTTTAAGATTAAATACGGAACTATATGTTAAAAACTGTAAAAGCTCTAAATTGAAGTTTCATTGAGGAACAAAAATTAAAATTGATGCAGAATTCATGGATTAAAATTTTTTGTTAAACATCTTAGCTTAATTTTTGATTAAAAATCCGATAAAATTATTGCCGGAAAGTCCTGCGGCGTCAATTTTTTGATTTTAAGTTGTTTTTATAAAATTTTACCTACTTAGACTAACATTTTTCATGTTTCATAATATTTCATGGAAGTTCCACGCATGAATTATTTTTCAAAAATTATGCACGATGCATCACCCAAATTATAGAGACTAGTTAAATTTAAAGTATTTAAAAAACTTCTTCCCAAATTAGCTTTTTAGTAACCATTTTAGATGCTTCAATCTTTCCTGGGATTCAAACATGATCTATACTTGTATCTAATTCTATTAAATGCCTTCAAATCTCTGAAATGTTAGATCATTTTCGGGCTTTAGCTTTTGTCATTTACACATTTACACTTACAAGGAAAGTTCTTTGGGGGCCCCCCTCCGATTTTAGAGGTTGATTTCACCCCTTAAAACTGTTTCTGAGCAGATAAAAAAAATACGTGTCTCTTAGATTTAAATGAAGAATAACATATCATAAAATAAACCAAAAACCAAAGATCTAAAAGACTGTGAACAAATTTCTTCAGTAGTACAAGTCGCTTGTTGAAGTTTAAACTCTTTTTATGTACATATGAAGTCTATTTAGATGAATAGAAATGTTCCGAATAGTATTTAAGATATTCCATCTACAGGAAGACAATAAGCGTTTATGATCTAAGTGGCCCTCAAACTCCTGTTATTTTAAAAAAATTGCTTCTGACATTTTTCATCCTCTCGAACATTTGTGCGATGTGAATACAATTTTATGTTATGTGTTAAAGATACAAGTTTGTGTGTCATTAAAATGTGAAAATGTGATTGCCTCGAAGACAGGAAAAAATTGGGACAATATCTGAAAAATTTATAACAGGTTTAATAAATTTAACCATGGCATTCCATGTAGATTCTTCGAACTGAGCAAGTGTTGCACGGTGAAATTACATATCAATCCTGGCGGTAACGAAAGTTTACTTTGAATTTCGGAAATTTGATCTTATTTTTCATCTACTTGGCCTGCAAAATCGGCTTTTGGAGAATCTATGTGGCTAACTTTAAACTTTAAAATTTTTCTGTAGTCAAGAAATAATTTGCTAATTATGCTACTAAACGCTTAAATTCAATTTTTGATCCAAATGTTAATATTTTTCCTCTTACATCCTATCTCTCTAACCTAAATATTACAATTTGTCAGTGTTTTATATTTAAAAGCCAAAATAGTAACACACTGAAACCTCTATCCGATTAAATATATCTAGGGATAATTCTGTGGGTTTTTAAAAGTTTTACGTCATACTCAAGCGCCTTTAACCAGCGTCGATTAACTTATTTTTTATTATATATCGTGCAACCTTTGGAGATTCAAAACATTTAACATGGAAAACTGCTGACATTTTCCCCTAATAAAAGTGCCAAAATTTTACAGAAATTTAGTGCCAACCGATAAAACAACAAAATAATATTTCCAAATTTTATAAAAGGAAAAAAAAAACGTGATAATTATTTAATTTATATTTAGAAGGTCTTCTCGAAGTGAAAATTCATCTAAAGTTAGTAATGAATTTTTAAGCAATTATTTGAGAAGTGTTAACTTAAGCCTATTACAAAAAGTGCTTAAATTTAAACAGCAATAAAAATTTTTTTTACTAATAAAACTTGGGAAACGCGCTATAAATAATGATACAAAACTATCATTTATTGCACAAGAGTAAAATAATTTTCAGTTGCAAGACAATCTATTTTCTGTAATTTTGTTGTCCTTTCTATTTTAACAAAAGACTTGAGGCTAAATTTTGAATTAATAAATTAACAATCTAAATTCTAGATTCATAAAAGATAAGGTAAAAAGGTAAAAATAGCTCAATTTGGATTTTTAATTTGCTTTCATAAAATAAAAAACCTTTTAAATAAAAATCTAAATATTTTTAAAGCTTGTTTTTTACTTTTAAAGAATTCCTCTTCTAAATTTGGTAAAAATGTGTTAAGTGATCTTCAGCAGTGTAAAAAGAAAAACACATATCTGTGGCCTAGAAAAGATTAAATGGTATTAGTTTACTTCTCTGAAATTGTCTATGGACAAAACTGATTTATTATTACCTTAAACAGATAGTTAATTTTTGTAATTATATGTACTTCCTTTTTAGAAATAGTAATTACTAACACAATTTCATTTTTATTAGATTTATTTAACATTGAGAAAGAAAAAAATTGGAACAAAAGATATATTTTAAATTTTATTTCAAACCAATTAAAAACTCCATAAAAATTGATGTAACTTCAAATGAAGTTGCTAGTAAAAAAGCAAAAAAAAAAAAAAAAGAATAAGTGTTGTTGTATTTCTCGACATAAATTGTAAGCTTCATGTATGCAACTAAATTAGTTTAATCACTTAAGATCATGTTGAAAAGTCTTTGCTCAGAATTAACCATCAGGGTAAGACTAAAACAATGTTGCGTCAGTACAATTTCCTACTTAAACGATCATTGCTCGATGCTAATAGCCTTTGAATTATGAGAAGTATCAAAGAATGGCGACATATAAAACCTAAGGATAAGTAATTTTATAAAATTGTCGAGAAGATAATTTTCAACTGCTAATAAAAATTATAAATTATAATTTTTATTTTTTATGTAACACTAATATGGCAGCATTTATGTCACTGGGAATTATTTTATTATTCTTATTTATTTTTTCTTTCTTGAAATTATAGTTAGAAGGAATTTAAAGGGCTTCTTTTAATAATCAATTAATAAAGGTATTAATTTATGCAATTTTTTAAAAAGGGTTAAAATATTCAGGAATAAGATTATAATATCAGTTCAGTCCAAAAGTTAGTGTGCATTTTTTAAAAATATTTTTGATATACATATTTACCTCTTATGTATAATTTCTCCCCATCTTACAGGTAGCTTTTTAATTCAATTGTTTTAGAAAGATCCTAGTTTTAATTACACAATAAACTTGGAAGTTCATTTTGTACATCCTGTTTAGAATTTAATTTTTTCCCTAGTAAAAAATTTCGTAAGTCACGAAATCAATGAAAATCACTTTAAGAAATATCTGGGGAGTAAATAGGATGCCGCAAAAGCTCTCAATTAAATTTAGAAATTTTTTGTAGCCTTCTTTGAGCGAAGTCAGAGTTGTGTCATGATTAAACAAGACTTTCTTGATCACTTGCGGATATATTTAAATCAAATCTAAGTCTAAACGACACAGTTGGTCAGTGCAAATATCTTCACTGATGGTTTTTTAGATATTTAGTTTTACATACTTAACCGGGAAAAACCGGGAAAGTTTAGGTAATTAATTTTATGAATAAAAAAAAAAGAAAAAATGGAGAGGAAGAGCAACGCTGTAATTTTTGATTGAAATACTGCAAATAATGCATTTTTCGGTTGAGAAATGAAACGTTTGTTTGGGTACATTTGCTTGCCTGGCGGCATAGATCTTGAACACAATTTAAGACTGACTTTTAGGTGAAATATTATGAATTTTATAAAAATAGCAAAATATAAAATTAATAATTTAGTTAAAAATATTTTAAGAACAAATAAACCTGATTAAATAATCAAATTTATTGTGGCCAGTCATTAATAAATATTTTTTGTATGCAAAATTTAAGTTAGAAAACTAAGCATCTGTTTTGAAAGGCATATTGTCCCCATTTTTAATATTCCCCTTCAAATAAAATGTAATCATGATCAGCTCAAATATTACCAGACATAATGTTTACCGTCTCAAACAATAAAGAACATCTGCCTCATTGTTATTTTTACATCGATGTTTAGTCGACAGGTGTTAAAAAACTTTTTTTTATATTTTATTCACTTTTCTACTGTTTTTTTTTTTTTTTTTGTTAAATTTTAGTTCTAGTTTATCTTGGCAAGAAAAATATTAGAATAATACTATCAACTGATGTTTCTTTTTATTTGTGTGTAATTTGTATTGATTAATTTAATTTTCAATGCATATTCTCCTGTTTTAAATATACTTCTTTCTTATTCTTTTTTTTTTAGTAATGACTAAGCAGAAAAAATTCTTCAAAATTAGTTGGTGTTAATCATAGAAATGACTATTGAAACTCCAGTAGCTAATTTAATAATAGATGCCGCTACAACAACAAAAGAATTATCATCAGAATCTCAAGAAGTAGCAATAGTAACGACACCAGCACAAATTACTATACAAAAAACAAAACCATCACAAATATTAGCTCAGGATAAAAAACAATTAACAAATGTTACTGAAAATTGTAAAGGCCGATGCCAGATGACATTTACAAAAACATCATCGAATTCTTGTAGAAAAAAATTAAACAAAGTTGTGGCTATAACAAAAGGTGATACCCGACATGGAGGTCCATCACCTTTGCGACAATTACTTCCAGTCGCAATATGTGTTCTTTCATTTGCTACAGTACTCAGCATTCTCATTGTTTATATGGATACGACAGGTAAGTCGTTTTTTTTTTTTGTTTTTAAGTTTTTTGTTTGTTTTTTTCCAAATCTATATGCAAAATGCTTTGCAAACTAAAGTTAAAATGTGCATAAAATGTATAAATTTTTATAGAATTTAAGTTGAGTCATTTTGAATGACTATAGAAAAATCAAAGAAAAAATTAATGAAACGTGCAAGGCTAAATAAGCTTCTATTCTTTCTTCTTTTTCGTTTTTTTTTTTTTTCAAGTTAGGTGTTGACTTTGATTTTATTTACTGTCATTTTGGTATGATTTTATGGGTTCTTGAAGTATTTATGATTCTTTGTGTCTTGTTAAAAAAGAAATTTTAATTTAAGCTAAGCAGAGATTTATTGCTGTTTGTAACGTTAATTATTTATCTGATAGAAGAAGTACAAAGACATTAAGTGTTTATATTATAACTGTATATAATTTACTGTTTTCAAAATTTAAACTTTTTGTGTTCAAAAGGTCATAAAGGTTAATAACGAAACATTTTGAAAAAATTGACAACTGTAAATCATTGAAAAGTTATTATATTCATTTTTGTTTTAGTTTTAATTAAATGTTCTTGGTTGCATACTCAACTTGAAAATAATTTGTACAATTTTTTTGTACTGAGAAACGTTACATACTAGTAAAAAAAATATCTCAAAAATGAATCGGCTTTCTTTTTTTTTTTTCCTTGTAATCAAAGAAATCTGGATAATTATTTTACAGAATTTTGAAACTGTTTTTATTAAATTTTTGGCTAATTTACCAAATTTAATAGCTTATTATCTGACAATGGCATAATATTTCGCCGTTAGTTTTGTTTTTCTTTAGAAAATAATATATCTCAGCTCTTTAAAGACGTCATTTATAGACTCTAGAAAAATATTGAAGGCATTGTATTTTTTTTTTTTTTTTGAAAATTTGATTTTTCAGCAAATGAAATGTGTGGAAGTCAAACTATTATTATGTATGAGTTGTAACACTGGGCTAAGGCATTCCAAACTGATCAAAATATTATTAGTGTATTTTGCTCTAATACTACAAAATAACTTAGTTTGAAAAATTCCTTTCATACGCTTGCGGAAAAAACAGAATCCAAGATCAATAATGAGGAACTAATGTTCGCCATTGACTTATCTCAGAGTATTTATGACATAGTTCAAGTTTTGTGTTAGCAAGCAAACAATAATAATTTATTTAACTAATAAATTAAATATTTAGTTAATAATTAATTATTTTAAAACTAGTTTTCTCTTCTGGAATTTAGCAAAAAATACTAAATATAAGTCATGAGGGGAAATTTTGAGTAATTTTTCGAATTCTCCTTTTCGAGAATTATTTCATACTGATTAATTGTTAAAGTTAGGTGAATATGATATAGAACACTTTTACCAATAAGAAAACTTTGACAGATATTAATTGTACTAGTTTAAGAATACAAGGGCCGACTATAAACACTTCTTTTTATGGATGGAACAAAAGGTAGTATTTCTGCATAGTATTCTGGCTACTATAAACGCACCATAAACGATACGATTAGAAATTTATTAAAAGCAGTTGGATATACATAATTATATTAAATTTAAAGTAATACATTGGTCAAAAAGTGGTAAAACTACAGTAATTGAAGTTAAAAATTCTTCACCATATTGTGCAATTTGGACAGTGCTTTAAAGGAGGCGTATGGTTTTGCACTTTTTAAAAATCGAATTTCTTTTCTTTTTGTATTTTCTTATAGTTTAATATTTCAAAAATATAATCCCAAAATTTGAAGTCGATCCAAGCAAAACTGTCAAAGTTATCAGGTAATTAAAGCCATAAATAAGCTTTTAAAATTTTTAAACGCGTTTTTCTCAGAACTACTTTTTCAAAGTCGCCATTCAAAAACTAAATTACCAACTCACTTCAAACTTGGTACACACTTTCTACATAAAAAATACCTCTCCCCAACGTCCACTTATAAAATGACGGATTTTCCCTGGAAAATAGCAGTTCTCACTTTAAAAGTAATCAGACAACGTTGGAGGGAGGATATAATAATACTTTTACTAAATTTCAAGGGTTTTTGATTTCGGGTAATTCCTGGCCCAGATACAGTGAGCACCGCAAAGGTACCAGGAAAAGCTGTGTCACCGGCTTGTTTGTAATTTTTTTTTAACAAAAAAACTATAAAATATTGCTAACCTCATGCTTAATAATTTATAAAAACTTTGAAGAAATTTCATTAATTAGTATTTATTAAAAAAATTCACGAAAAAAGTGATTTTTTTTACGCTCAAAACCATACTCCCCCCTTAATAGGAGAAAATTCTTTGAGATGTGGTACACAAGTACTTTTGTATTGTATTCTTTTGAGAAATTTTTTTTTGAATTATGGGCGAGAGGTTTGTATTGTAAGCAAAATATGTTGTCTTTTGAGACAAACTTTCCTTCTTCTACTGAATTGATGTATTTAGAAACGTATTCAAAAAGAATAAGGTAAGATGAAAGAATGTTCGAGTATCACCACCTGCTGAGTCTTCCAGGATTTTATACTTCCAGTTTGATGAATGTGTCGCTTAAATTGCAAAAGTGTTTAAAAAATATGAATAAATATTATAAGAAAGGAAATTATTCCAAGTAGTTGTAAATTTTTTCTTTTCTAAAAATTTTATTTTTAGAGAAATTTGAATATGTTTTAAAATTTGCTAACAAATCGTCATTTCCACACTTTACATGGCTCGAGAGAGTCATTTAACGATTTGGAAATTTATACTGAATACTCCCCTTGACTCTAATAGCCTTGAAGCAAAATTATAATTGCGTGAAAATTTATAATAAAAATAAAAAAGTCAAATTTAAATATTTTTATCATGTATTACAACTTTTCATTTTCATTCCCAATTTTCATGCAATTGAAATCTACCAAAGTTGTTTCTAGAATTTGGCCTTCCACTGCATTTAAGTAATAGAACTTTACAAAAGCCAAAAATACTACTTCTCTGTTTATCTTCATGCTGATTTCAATATATGGATGTATATATTTATATATATATATATTATTTTTTTGTTAGTAAATAAAATTGACACTCATACGATTAAATCACAAACAATTCTGCATCCCTATTATTAACTTTCAAGATTATAAATATCATTTTTTCTTAATGACCATCCTTATTTATTAGTCTTCATCACAAACCCACGTCCTTTCGATATTTTTATTCTTAAACTTGGGATTCACTTCAAACTTATGATAAGATGTCTGTCCTTCAAGTATCATTGTCTGTTACCTTCAAAGCAAGTTTGTAGCCTAATAACAGGCAATTTTCTTTGAATTATCCTAGTAAGAATCAAATAAATAATAAATAGGAGCATACTCAGGCACACTCAAAATTTTGAATTGGTTCTCAGTACAAGGAATTTTTTTTAAAACTTGCTTTGAAACTCCTTTCATGATACATCCGCTAAAATTACACAATTTGCGCCAAATCTTCTTAACAGAAGGTTTTTACACCCTTTGAAAACTTATAGGAATCAATAAATAAATTGAATAAACTACAACAACAACTTGGACCATAAAGTGAAAAGCAATTTGTAAAAAATTTTAAATCAATAAAAAAACTGATAACAGGAAAGTCAAATTTAGGAAATGTTTTCAAGTTGAATAAAAATTCTAAAAGAGGTAAAGAAATTTTTTTTCTAAAAGATATTGAAGAAAGTAAAAAGAGTGAACGTGTATAGAATTTTCGTATTACGTGACATCATTGTTTTCAGAAAAAGACATTAGAAAGGAGATGAAGGTTAAAGTATCCATAAAAAAAACTGGTTTCGGTTCAGTTAAATTGGTTTTCAATATTGGGAACTATTTTTGAAGGTAGATGTCATGAAAAAAAAAGAAAAAATGTTTTGAATATTTGTAATAACCAAAATTTTAGTAAATAAAAAGTTGTGTGTTCAACAGCATTTTATAATAATATAAAAGGAATAATAGAAAAATTTGACTTTCGAAATATTTATATAAATGATGTCATATTGTTTTGAATCAAACAAATAAAAAAGGTCTAAAAAACTTTTAAAAATTTTACATTATATTTGAGAAATTAGTGTGGATGTTCCTTTATGGATGTTAAATTCTGTTAAAAGGCTAAATAAATCAATAAACTCCTAGGTTGTTCAAAGAAAAATGTAGTCGAGAAGAATTTTAAATACTTTACGAAACTGAATTATCTAACATTTGTCATGCCATATATAGAACAAGATTTTAAAGCTGAATATCTAAAGAACAGCTTAATGAGAAAAAAAGTGACGTCAAATCTCACTTAGTTCGTCTTGATGTTATCAATTCAAATACAGCAGTACAACTGATATTACCTGCACAATATCCACCATCGCTGTTAATTTTTTCAACTATCCTGCCTAAATTGGGAGAATCTATGGTTTTTAAAATTGTGATGAGATTTTGTATAACTTTAAATTTCATATTAAAATGAGCATCACAGACTTTGAAAATGTCCAGCCGTGAAAGTTCTCTCAAATTCTGAAATAGGTAATTTCAAACGGCTCTATAGCCACAAATTTTGTGAAGTTATATCTTCTTCATCAATGAAATAGAAGCTCGTCATAACAGATACTTTCTCGGGGAAACATTAGTGAATTTTATTCAAAAATGGCCGCCTAAGTAGCCATCCTGGCTGTTTTATGCAATAGTTTCTCTGTTATTAGTTCATATATGAATTTTTCCTGTTTGAGTTTATAATATAAGTCTCGCATATATAATTTAAGTATAATCCCAATGGTTAGTGTCGTTTAAAATATGGTTGCATACTTTGAAGGAGGTGAACACTTAATTTAATTTCCTAAGTCCAAATGATATTTTAAATTTGTTTTTGTTTTTAATTCATATGAGGTTGCTTTTGGATATTTTTTGTCAAGCGTCTCAATAATGATTTTAGTTTTCTGAAAATAGTAAGTACATGAACATAATACCCTAAGCATTGAAATGTCAGCCATCCATGTTTCAGCCACTGGACTTATTGAGCAAAGAATTAGGGAATTAGGGTTTTCTATACATAATCATATCAAGTGGTTAAGTATACATATATGTATTCCATACTTGAGGCAGTCAAATAAGTAAAGTTTGAAGTTTCAAGCTACTTGTACGGAGAAAGTTTTCCTCCCGAGTAGCTTCACTAAATGAGTTGAAATAAATATGTTTTATTTTTTAATAAAAGTATTATTTTTTTAAGTTGGAATTTAAGGACAGAAAACATCATTATTTCTTTTTAAATTTGGTCTGGAAGCGAAAGATTTCAGATGGTAACGATAACATCAGAGCTGCACTTAATAATTTTATTGAATATTAATGATCTGATCCAAAAGTGAAATGTAACTCTTCTTTACGCTCTTGCCTATAATTATTTAATTGAGTCTCACAGAAGTGCTTAAAATAGAATATCATAGCTCAGTTTTAGACTAGAGCTAACAATATATATAGGGGAGACATTTGCAGGTTAAGACGCTTTGCAGGTTGAAACACCGCCATTTTAAAATGCTGCTGAATAGCTTGCTCAAATGTTTCAACTGTTAAAGTAATGTCACATCCCATGTTCATTTTGCATAGTCATCCAAAAAACCAAGTCGCATTCAGTGCTGTTGTTCTGAGCACGCTGTTGACAATTGTGCTTCTGATCTAATTTTTGTTGTGTTTTAATTTTGCATAAAGTGAACATTTTCTACCAATTCAAAAAGGTGAATCATCGTATTTTTTAGATTTTTATTGTCTTTCAGTATCCCAAGTGAAAAGATGTAAAACATAAACTGAAAAAGAAAAAAAGCATGGATTTCGAAAATGTCACTTTTTTGCAGGTTGAAACATTGACGCATTTGCAGGCTGAGACACTATCGTGGCTCGTCTCGAGTATTTGCAGCCGCCATTTTTGTGATTATTTTTGATTGAAATCATTAATATGGTGAATGCGATGCATTTTACTGTGATTAATTAGTTTTCTTTTTCTTTTGAATGCTTTTTTGATTTAGAATGGCTGCCCGCCGAGAAAGGATAACAAATCACGGCTTTACTGATTTTGATGTGTTAGTCCGGGCAGTCAGAGGAATACAAATTGAAAAAAAATCTATTGAGAGAGTTTCAGACGCATACAGCATTCCGAAATCTAGCTTGGCACGCAATATTAAGAAAATCAACAAAAAATGTCAAGATATTTCACTGCTCGATGATACTGAACTACTCGCATTAGTTCGTAAATCTCCATCGTATTTCCCACCATCTCTAGTGACGATTTTCATTTCTCAGGAAAAAATTAGATTTGTTAAATTGACTGTTTTTTCAGGTGTTCGATCCGCAAGAGGAGTTGCTTGAATACGTAGTGAAATGTACCAAACTTTACTGTGGGGTTAGCATTTCGGACCATTTTATTAAATAAAAGATGCATATCTACTGTATTTTTTCACTTCTCCAGTAGACAAATAGTGGTGTCTCAACCTACAAAGCATTTTTTTTCTGTTCCATTTTTAATACTTTAGAAAACCGTCTGACAAAATGTGTTTTTGCTCGCGATCCAAAAGAAATCTTCTACAAAAGTTTGCTCTGGTTTGCCGCTTTCCAACGATATACTGTAGTCTTCATAACTTTATTGTAATAAAATGGTATGGCCCAAAATTAAAACCTGTCTCAACCTGCAAATGTCTCCCCTACATATATATAGGCTAACTCCGCCAAAAATTCTGGAATAGAGCTAAAATCCCAAAGTTTAGAAGTTGAATTTAAAATACACATACAATCCACTCAAAATAAAAAAGTTGTTAAGTGTCCTCAATTATTTTTATTTGTCACTCTTAAAATAAATAGCTGAAAAGAAATTCTTTGAATATGAAGTAAGCATTTCTTTGTTAAAATCGAACAGTATAAAATTTTATATTAATATTTTATATGCGAAAAGGTTGATTGTATTCAATTTCCTGTAATATGAGTAGAAAATTTTTCATAAGGGCAACTGATGATGAAGGATTTGCTTTATCAGTGTCTAATCAATTCCTTTGAATTTCATGAATAGCTGAGGGATCTTTCTATTAAAATACTACTTGGTTAATGATTGATTTCCGTTCAGTATATTAGCCATAATAAAAAAAATTTCATTAGTCTAATTTTTCAATTTAATTTAAAAAAGAAATGTGTTTTTAATGAGCTTAATTAAGTGGTACTGATGAATAAGAAAAATGGAATGATCTTTTTAATTTTTATGAATTAATTTAAGTTTAATTTCGAGCTGTATACAAGTATATCATAAAATTTGTACCTTATCTTATTCCCAAAACGTATCCAATTCACGTTTATGGTATCGATTTATTTATTTAATTTCTTAAGTTGGTATTTTTTTAAGACACCTTTTATAAAAGTATGAGCCTGATCGAACCATCAATAATGTTTTCACAGTTTTCTGTGTTGGCTGAAAAAAAACGTGCTTCAATTTTAATTAAATTTTCTTTAAAAAAGGCAACGAATGAATGTTGTTAGTGAGATGATTGCCCTAAGTTCATTAAATGAATCATAACTTTTGATAATACGTAAATTTATGAGTGTGATATGATAAAAAGTCAACAATCAGCTAAAGGGGCCGTTCCAAAAAAAAGAAAACCAAAATAATCACGTCAAAATCGGTCTAAAATTAAATACTTTTTGTTTAATTAATTGTGCTCCTCTACGACTTCCTTTCCAGTGGTCAAAATATAAATATGGAGTATTATTAGGGTGTTACGTAGGTAACCCTAAAAGTTTCCGGAATCGTCTACTAGATAGCATGTACCAGCGGCGTCATTATTATTTTCGTAAAATTTGACATTATGTAAGGTAAACCCCAGTGACAAATCAAATTTTGCCAAGTAGTTTTGTTTTCACAGCGTTTTAAAAAAATTATTTTGTGAAAAAATGGAAATTTCTCGTGAAAATTTTCGTGCGATGAATTTTTACGATTTTAAATGTGGCCTAACTCAAAAGCAGTGCATCGGTCGGCTTCATTCTGCTTTTGGTGATGAAGCACACTCCAAAACTACCGTATACGCGTGGTTTTCGGAAATTAAGCGTGGTCGTGTTAGCCTCAATGACGAATTTCATCAATGCTGTGAGAGAAATGATTGAGACAGATCGTGAGCTAGAGGCAACCTTGGGCATTGGTAAAAGTCAGATACAAACGATTTTGCATGACCATTTAGCTGTGAAGAAGATTTGCAGTCGTTGGATTCCGCATAATTTGACCGAAGCTCAAAAAGAGGCTCGTGTGAAATGGTGCAAAGAAACGCTGAAAAGATTCTATCTCGGTGCTTCTCCAAACGTATATAGTATCGTAACAGGTGACGAAACATGGATATATACGTATGAGCCCGAAACAAAACAACAATCGACTGTTTGGGTGTTCCAAAATGAGCTGAATCCAACAAAAGTTGTGCGTTCAAGAAGCACGTCGAAGAAAATGTTTGCTTTTTTCTTCCGTAAAAATGGACCTGTTGCCACCGCTGCTCTTGAGAATAGAAGAACAGTCAATGCCGAATGGTATACACAAATTTTTTTGCCTAAATTTATCGATGAAATCAGAAAAAACAATCGAAAACGACGCATGACAACGCAAGCTCTCACAAAGCAACTCGAACAAACGATTATTTGAAGGAGAAAAGGATCGAATTGATGACTCATTGTCCGTATTCACCTGATTTATCGCATAATGACTTTTTTCTGTTCCCATTCGTCAAAAATAAAATGCGTGGTCAGCGATTTACGACACCTGAAGAGGCTGTTTAAGCATTCAAAAACTATGTTTTTGAGATACCGACTTCGGAGTGGAATAAATGTTTTAATGACTGGTTTATTCGCATGCAAAAGTGTATTATTCTTCAAGGCGAATATTTTGAAAAACAATAAAGTGATTTTTTCGATTAAATTTGTGTTTTTTCTATGATTTTCCGGAAACTTTTAGGGTTACCTACGTATCAAGCATTTGGGTGCAGCAACTCGTTAAAGGAAATGGAATCTGTGACATAACCATACTAATTACATTTTACAGCACGTTGACGTACGTCAAAGACACTGCCTTCATTATTCTTGCAGTTTTTGAACAAACATGATCAGCCAAGTCCTTATTTATCAGACATTTTTCAACTATTTTTGGCTCCTCCGACACTAGTCGTCGATTTAATCCATAAATTTAAAGAAAAAATTGGTGGCTATATTTCCAGCAGCTTATGAAAAATGAAAGATAAATTGGAACAAGTGCTTCCATATGTCTATAGGTGATTAAATTCAAGGGGTTAATAAATAATCAAAATAAAACAAATTACTTCTGAAATTTTAATTTAAAAAAATGTTTTTCTATAATAAAGATAAATAAAAATTTCCTTTTTAGCTACTCAAATAAACATTTTGTTCCTTTATTCATTGTTTTTGAATTTTTCTATCTTCATTTTATCATAAATTTTAGCCCTAAAATTAAATACAAACATTTTATATATCGAGTAGACGAATTGAAATAAAAATTTATTTACATTGATTGATTGAAAAATGAAAATAAAAACTTTCCACTGTATTTGAATGAGTAGAGTTGAAAAAGGGCTCTTAAGGGTTTGATTATAACTCGTCATATGCTATATTATGTTTCATTGTTATTCTTTTATGGAAATAGCTTGTCATTCTAAAGACCATTATGCACAAGTTAATATAACATACCTATTTATTTGCTAGTCCTACGTGTGATTTATTATCCCCTAAAAAAAATATATAGAATTTTATGAGGAAAAAATATGGGCTCCTTGTTGTGGTTAAATAAATGCTACTTATAAATTCCCTGAATTGTATGATAGCTACCATAATTATATCTAGAAATAAATTAAATATTGAATTTCTAAATTTAATTAATTAATTTTATTTATTCATGAATTTCTTTTAGAAATTAAACATCAACAATTCAAATTAAATATGTCACGTGATTATGAATTAATTGGTGTATCACAAGATGATCCAACATTAATTGCATTCATTAGAGAAATACATATGAAAAAAAATCCAATGAATTTTTTAAAAAATGCACCAATCGAACATCTTAATTTTACTGAAAGGCATGAATTAACACCTGAAATGGCACATTATATATCAAATTTAATTGGTAAAAATCAAACTGGTTCATTTATACAATCAATGACTGGATCAACAAGTGCTGCTATGACAGCACCATGGTTATCTGAAACACTTAATTGGGGTGGAATTATAGTTGAACCTGAACCAAGAAGATATTTTTCATTACGTAAACAAAATGTTTATAGATCAAAAATACAAGTTATACATGCCTGTTTATCACCGAATGGTTATCCAAAAGAGGTAATAATTTTTTAATTAATTAAGAACAAAAAATATAAAAAAAAATTTAATTATTATTTAACTTGATGTTGATTTTTTAGGTTACAATTCATAATGATGAAGATGCTGAAGTTAGAATAAATAGTTTATTAGATGAAGAAAATTCATCTTTCAATTCACGTGTTAAATGTTTTCCTTTGTATACAATAATGTTGGCTGTTAATAAAACAAATTATGATTTATTAAGTCTTGGATGTCCTGGAAATGAATTAAATGTAAGTATATTTTAATGTATTCTTGTTGAAATTTAATAAACACTGAAAATTTTTCACCGATTACTTGGAATTTTGATCTCAACTTGAATAGTCGCATGTTTTTACCTACATTTTTGCTTTAAATACCTACCCACACAATTATAGATCAGGGAAAACTATTACTTTAGCAAAAAAGGAAAAAAAGAAGAGTTATCTTCTTATGCCTAGGATTCACTAGCGCTTAGCGGTACAAAATTTTGAACTAAATGCTAATGAGTCCATTAATTTCCACTGAATTATCTTATAGCCTGAATTAGCGACTAGTTAGCGCTAGCTTGTCGGTTTTTCAAAGAAGATCAAAGGAATTGGCATTTTGCTTGCTGTCAATGAAAACAATAATATGCTAGTAAGTCCACTCCGATTGTTATTTAGGAAAACTTTCCATTTTTACTGTGCTAAGTCGTCCCATACGCTAAGCGCTGCTGGAACTATTGAATTACGTTCTGAAGCTGCTATTGAACATGTAATTTATTAATATTCCAATGTGTGAAATTTTCAAAGCAATCATATGGAAAAGAATATTATAAAAATTCATATGAATCACATAAAATTATAGACAGATATTTACATGATATATCAGAACATTTAGTATGCATATGAGGTAAATATTACTTGTATTTCCTAAATCAACATTTAAATTTTAGTGTAGACTATTAGCCCCATTGTCGTTTAGTACAAATTTTTGTGCTGCTAAAAGCTGATGATTTCTAGACATTAGAGCATTAAGTCAAGCATTTGATAAATTCCTTTTTGATTTGAGTGTATTATGCGTCTGTTGGAATAGGAGGATCAGATTTAAACTTAAAATCCTTAAGGTATTTTTGTAAAGTTAGCTCGAAATTGATTTTTAATAATTTATGCTAACTCCAGCCCTTATTTTGAATAAAGTAATTGTCTTTTTAAGCAGATGTCTAATACATTGTATTAGCTTCATAGATTTCAAGTCTGTAATATTTGTTAAAATTTGAGACAAGCTAATTAAGTGAATATAAAAATTTTTCGTACAATATTTTTCTTCTATTATACTTTAGTTTAGCTTAGTTAAACTTAAACTTTTTTTAAAGATTTATGAACTTTGCTTTTTGGTGAAAGTAGTTTCTACAATTCATAGAAAAAAAGTAAAATAGTACTTTCTTACATATAATAAATACATTTATCAGATATTTATGAAAAGCTTACAATAATTATTTAATGTTTAGCATTGTCATTGATATTTTTTTTTTTTAAAAAAAATAATAATTTAATTTCAGATCTTAGAAACGTTACCATTTGAAAAAGTCAACATACAAATAATATCTGTACATTTAACAGAAAACAAAGAAGGTCGTGCACAATATATTCAAAATATTACAAATTTTCTACAAGATAAATCATATAAACTACAAAAAAAATTCGAATATAATTACATATATTTAAAAACACAAAATTCAAATAAAACAAAAATGTTAACAATGCTACGATCATAATCTAAATATACAACAATAGAAGATATTCTTATTATGATTATTAGAAAAGACTTAAATCAAAATGTGATTTAAATTTAACAAGTCTAAGCATTTTTTTTAAGTTCATTATTAATGCAAAAACTTATTAATTTAATTTGAGAATATTCGAATATGTTTGATTAAAAGTGATTTAGATTTTAGGCGTTTTTATATTTCTGTTAAATGTTAAAGATACAGAAAAAGTTATTTAACTGTGAAGTAAAAGATTGATTGCTTTTAAACAGGATTTTATAATATTTAAGGCATTCAAATTGTCCAGTTCAAATATTTAAATAAATATATATAAATGTATTCTATCCGAGCCCAAAAATATTCGAATATTCTTATTGAAAATTACCACTAAATATATAATAAAAGGATTATTTTTGTTTCTTTTGAACAAAAATACCGAATATTATTGTTCTATATAAAAAATTTATTAAATATAATTAGTTAAGTTAATTATTTCAAGTGATCTCCATGCCTCTCTTAGTAGTATTATATCAGTAGACAATTTTTATTAGGATTTTTCTACATTATATTTTTCTTTGGAGTTTTAGTTTCTTTTAGAGAATTGCTGATTTTTTTTTTCAAAACCTTAATATGGTAATAATTTTAAAGAATTTCTTTAGAAAATAATTTAATTTTGCGTTTATATTACTAAAATTGCAAATATTAAATAAAATATTTGAATGTTTTCAAAATAGTTTAATTTATCCATAATATTTTTTTAATTAAAGCAATTTTTCAGATAACTATTTTGTTTATTATTTTTAAAAAATTATGTATATATTTGGATTAATTGATACATCTGTTTACAAAAACCAAAACTACGACCTGGAGAAAGAATATTTTGATGGTAACCAGAAATTTATTATATTGTCAACTGTGATCATTCTTTCTTTTTTCTATAAACATAGTTTTTATTTTTTTTATAAATTCCTGACAATTTTTATGTTTAAATATAAAGCCTGAATACGAAATATGACTCTAAAGTGTGGTGTTTGTATGCCCTCTTGGTTTGAATATGAATTAGTTTTTTAATAAAGAAATTACTAGTATACGAACTTAAATTGTATATTTAACATAGGAAAAATGAAAAGAAAATAATATCTACCCTGAATTATAAAGGACGCTGCATATTGTATACAGAAGCTGAAACAGAGCAAATCAAGAACTGAGAAATATGCAGACAAGTTTAGCTGATCATGGAATCTACCACTATCATAATATAAGTATGTGTGTTATGCTTTTGTGATAGATACCCTTAAATTAAATATAGGAGTAAAGAGAAGTCTTTAAAAGAGTGCCGTAAACATATATTTGCCCAATATTAAGTTCATTCCTCCAATTTGCTTAAATTTTTCTTTTATTAAGGTTTATAATTTTTTTTATGTTTTTGTGGACTGAGAAATGCATACTTGAGCCTAAGAACATATTTTTGTAGCAGAGATGAAATTTTTTAAATTTATTTTAAAGTTTATATGCAAACTATGATTTTTATCTAATAAAAAAATAGCATGCTAATCTGAATTTACCGATTTTCTTGAATATCAAATTTGTTGCATTACATTTAAAACTAAGAGACCTGTAATATAACGGCTGATATTTATTTTAACAGGGTCGAAACCACCCTTATAAGGTTAACTACCAATAACAAATTTTCCATCATAAATCTACTTTTAATAAGTATTTTCAAATGAAACAAAATTAATATGATTTTGGTTAAATGTTGATAGTTAGATTAAAATAATAAAAATAATATAAATATATTTTATACTGGAAAAGAAAAAATATATGAAAAATAAGTTACAAGAAATGGAGATAGTTTTGAACCCTAAAATTTGAATTAAAACTTTAAAAAGCGTAATATCCAAATTCAAATTTATTGAAAGAATTTTTATATATTATAAAAGAGTTTAAAGTAGTTGTAAAAAGGTAAGTGAAAATTTCGAATATTTGAGATGCATTGACAATAAATGGAAAAATCGTGAGATCTTTTTAAATAGAAGTGGTGCCTAATCGCTATTATTATTATTATCAAATTATTTTAAGTACTACCTAAACTTTGTGATAAATAAAAAATTTTTTACATCAATTTACAAGTGATCCTTAATTACACTTTACACAACAACATTTTATAAATGCATAAACAAATAACTAATAATGCAAGGCACATATTTCTTTTTAGGTACTTATATATTATTAAAAAATACAAATAAATTTTAAGAGCTTTAACTATCGACGTCATTGTTTAATTATACATAATACAAGATATGTATATATATATATATCAATTCAATGTGGGTAGTGGATTACTATGCGCAAAATCGAAAACTATATTGCTAGTATCTAAACAAACTGTGAGAGAATTAAGAATGGTGAAAAATCGATTGAATATCTGTAACCCAGAGAAAAGGATATAAAAATTTCACCCACGTTCAGTTACATACAAGGATCTAACAAAAGTTGAACCAACGTCAATAAAAATTCTCTTGCTATCCAGTTATTCGAATAATGCCCATCTTTAGAGGCATTTTATAAAATATAATGGGATTAATTTAATTAAAAAGAAAATATTTTTTTTTTAGTTTCTTGAAAATATTTTCATTTTTATAATTAATCAAATAAAATATGTGTGATTAATGAAATAATGTTAAAATATTAAAATATAAAAGGTGCGACAAGTGTTTCAGATTAGACTTTTTACAAGTGCATAATTTGCGTTTCAAATGTAAATTATCCTTTTAAATTAATAAAATATCAGTAATGAAATAAATTTAGTCAACAATTAATCGGGGTAAGATAGTTGAAAAATTTTAACATATGTTTAATTAAAAAATTTGTACAGTTAGTTTTAAAATAGTTATCCATATTGAAATATAATATAAAAAATTTGTTAGAAAATTTTTTCAATATAATTTTTTCTAGATTATGATTTTATTACTGTTTAATGAATCGAAATCAAATGAATAAACAATTTTATATAAGAAATTAATATCTTAGGAAACGAATTAGGATATCAAAGAAATAAATATTATCTTAAGATTTTGGATTAATGGCGGAGGTGCCGCTTATACAAAATTAATATCAATAAGCGACCTGTTGACATTTTTCTGAAGTTATTTTCAAGGGCATATTTAAAGGTGATTCCCAAAAATAGCAACAAATTTTTTATATTATTCAATTTTTAAGTAATTTAATTCGGACTTCATTCATATAAAAATATTCTATTTTAATTCTACACCAAATTAGTTACAATATTTTAATTTTATTGATTATGCTAGTATTGGTTGTTATAAGAAAAGAAAATAAAAAATATTTATTTGTTGCTTAGGATTAGTTGATTTGCCGAAAATAGTCCTTTTGAATCAAATAAAAAATAATAATTCTAGTATAAGTTATACTGGATCTGCAAAAACCTTTTAAATTTAATTATTTTGAAAAATATATTTTAAATATATGATTGTTTTTTTCTTAAATTTTTAAATGTGTTTTTACTTGTTTAATATCCGTGATATAAATAAATAAAACGTAAGATAATATTGATTGAATTTACTTATTGAGATTTTATTCACCGTCATAATCAAAAGGATTTTATATTTTTTTAAAATATTCCGAAAATAGGATTAATAGGATTTTTTGTCAGAGGATTTAAGTTCTTATAAAAAGATAATTTCTTATAGGTAAAATTATATCAAATAGAAATTTTGCTTGCTTGCTTTTTATTTAGTTTCACTTGTTTTTGGATTATCAAAAGAATTTTTGAAACTTAAATATTGAAAAATGTTCTTTTTAAATTTTTTATAAATAAAAAAACTTACTCACATCATATATACCGGAGAGATTTGCTCAAGGATTGAAGTAGACTTGTAACAAAAGCAAATACCTTTTTCTTAAGATTACTTTTTAAAATGGATGTTATCTTCCTTTCCTTTCACGATGAAATTAAACGATTATATATACTAACCTCATACAATTAGTTTTAAAAATTTCAACTTTTCATAAAATAGCGGATATTAGAAGCCTGAATTTATTATTTAGAAAAAGGTACTTTTGTATTTTTGGTTATATAGTAAAAAGTTTTTATCAGAGATTAAAATCCTTAGTTCAAGGACGGTATTAATACCATGATTGCTTGGTAAATTTTTAGCATAACTTGTACAGTCGAAAAAATGTATATCAAGATGTTCATGTAAGATATGATAAGAATACTGGCCATATTGTATGACATGCTAAGATCTTAAGGGGTCAATTTTCATACAAAATCAACATTTTCTGACACCACAAATATATTTAGAAGATTTTCATGGAATTTGTAAAAAAGCGGTTAATTCTACAGTTGATCTCACGTAATAAAATTTTCAGGTAACTTAATCGCAAGGAGCCAACTATGTTGGTGTTTATTGAAACTCTTCTCCATCACTTGGTCTTAAGCCTAAGAAGACGCAAAGAAGAATTCTTGACCAAGAATTACATTTGAAAGCTAGCAAAGTAGTGTGAACATTCTATGCCAGAGTGCTAGAACTGTATGATTATGGGTGATAGTATGTAATACAATGACGTTTAAACTTTTAGGTAGCTCTCCAAATAAATTTGTTTCGAATTGTCTAACATGACCTAATTGCTGGTTAATTATAAAAACTTTCACAATAGCTACTGATTCCTGCATCAAATTTAATAATTATAAATTTATTTAAATCATCTCTTGAAAAATCCAGTAAAAAATAATAAATTTTTTTAAATACAATAGTTACTGATTTAGGAACTAAATCTCTCGACGCCCTACATTTTTATTTTTGATGGTAAAAAATTTTAAATGAATTAAGTGAAAAGCATTATTCATCCTTCTATTTAACATTATATTAAATTATTTTTCTTCTTTTAATTGTAATAAATGATCGTAAATGAAGGTCTATTTTTTCAAAATTTTTGTTATGTTATTTTTACTTTATCCTTTTAAGTTATATTTATCCCCTACTTTATGTATTTATGTCACACTAAAATTAAATAAAGTAAAACTAAAAAGCTTACCACTAATTACCAATAATTTAAAAGTCTTTAAATAAAAGCTTCCTGTGTAAAATACAAGGAGATAGAAAATCTAATTTCACATCCGGTGTTTTAAATTTAAAATGAATTTATCTAATTGAAACTTTGTAAAACATAAAGCAATTAAAATTTTCTAATAGTCAATTGTTAAGTAAAATATAGCAAGGAAAATTTTCAATTTGAGACCAATTTGCACATTTTCAAAAAAAAAAAAAAAATTGTATTAATATTATTAAATTTTTGATTACAGGCTAAGACGCCTTGACGCCAGAATGAAGGGAGCTGAAAATGCTTGGTGGAAAAAGCTAAAAACGCTATTTTATTTTTATCTCTTCATTTGCATTATAAAACTACCATCCTTAGCTTTAGCTGAAGGCAATGTTGGTAAGGAATGTTCAATATATTTCTATGATCTAATTTCAATTATTAAAGTAGTTAAAAGAAATTTTTATTTTCTTTTTACTTTTAAGCTAAGAACGAAAAATAAAAAAAAATTAACTTAGTGGACTAAATTATAAGATCAAGTTTAAGCTTTTAGTTTTTAATTTAGAAATGTAGGTGTGATTAATTTCAAATTAAGAGTATTATGGGATGGTTTTCAATTTCCTTTTAATGAATCTAATGTGCTAGTCTCTCTTGATTTTTTTTTGAAAAAAACTTTTTTAGTCAAACTTTATATTTTTAATTGTCTATTGTAGTGAACAACCGAAGTAGTATGTTACGGGTGAGATACTCAACTTTAGTAGACGTTTTAATTTTCTTTTATTTGTTTACCATTGAAAAATTACTAGTTAAGTCAGAGTATCGATCCCTACCCCTATTTACACCACTAATATGCAAAACAATAGTTTGGCTATATGGAAAAAAATATTCTAAATTTCAGTATACAAGAAATTTTTTACTAAGTTTGAATAACTTTCAGCTTTGGTTTTGTTTTTGTTTTTGCCATTACTGAGGTCAAGCCCGAAAATTTGATTTTAGTTTCGGTTTCGAATGGAAATTCTATTTCTTTGAGATACTGGCTTAAAGCATTATGCTCAATTTTTTTCTCTTTTTTTGTTTTTTTTTTTTTGATTTATCGAGTATTTAATATTTTAATTTTTATTAAAAAGAAAAAGTTGTTGAATTTTGATTGATAAATATATTGGACAGTAAGAAAACTTAAGTTCTTTTGAAAAGTAATTAATTTTTTGAAAGTAATTCAAAGTTATATTTCGATATGTGTATAATTAAATATTTTATTTCCCAAAAACCCTCTGTCCAATTTTGGAGCTTAATAAAAAAATTTATTTTCCGCCAAAGTGTTAAAATGTGTAAATATTTTTTTAAAATATGGCATAAAGTTCAACAATTTAGACCAGAGGTCCGGCAAACCACGGCTCGCCAGCCACATGCGGCTCTTTCGTCTCTCAAGTATGGCTCTTCTACAAAATATCATTGCCATGTGGATACTTAAAGTGCGGTTAATAATTCGTAGCTCATGTATAAAAGTCAGTTTTCCTGACTTCAACTTTTTTTTGGACTTGCTAAATAGGAAATATAGTGTTCGGTAACAAAAATTAGCTTCTTGTGCTTAATTTTTTTCTATTAGTGTTAAATTTTTCATCTACATTTCTTCCTGTCTTTTTATTCATTTAAAAATTTTTTGTAGTAAAATTCAATACTTTCAATTAACCAAACAACAAACATTGCGTTAACTGCAGGAAATTTATTTTTCGTAGCACAGAAATTGTTGTTGTTTTCATCCTATGAAAGCACTGGATTTTGCTACATAAAATGTCAAAAGAAATATACACAGTAACATTACTGAAAAACAAAACGTTCGTTATGAAAAAAGTTGCTTGTTCAATAAAAAATAAAAAAAAAAATGGAATGAACGAATGGGAAAAGGCCAAATAAGTATAAATAAGGAAATTGTACGAAAGCGTTGAAAGATGTCGACCTCAACGAACGTACGTTTATCTTAATTAAATTAATGAAAATCTATCTTCTAATATAATGTAGTTTAAGTTCATAAAATTTGGCTCTTAGAACAAACTTCAGTGTTTGCTTTTTTGACTTTTGGTTCTCTTGGCTAATGAGATTGCCGACCTTGATTTAAACTTATTGAATAAGTGATTTAGAATTTGTGCTTCATTTTTCTTTCTTGCTATTTCAATATATGGAAAATGCAAAAGAAAACGTTTTACATTATATTTGGCATAATTTTATTGCCACATTTTTTCTATTTTATGGTATGACTTCCTTTCTTTTTTTTCGAAAGAAGCATTATTATAATCAACACATTAGGTTAATAAGTCCTAATGCTGTCATACCGATACTACATGGCTTAATTGACTACCTTTATAATAAAAAAGATATAAACAGTGGCTATACAGTATGGAATTATAAGTGTATAAAGCAAAAAGCTGCAAAAAAATGGACCCAAATGAAGAAAAGAAAAATTGTTGCTTTGTCAAAAAAATAAAAAATATTACTTGTGAGATACCCTAAAACAACTAAAAGTTGCTTACTTCAATTTTGCAGGTGAGTGAGATTTTGAATGAAAGGATATTCTTTATCGCATATTTAATAGGCAGGAGGTTTGCAATCCTTGAAGAAATTTCTGTGTTATTTTTATGAAAAACGTTAGCTTTCTGGGTGATAATGGATTTCCTTCATTGAAAATTTATAAATATTCTCCCTGCTGGGTTATTTAAATTTCTAAATTCGAAAATTTTCTTAAGTAATATTTAAGTCAGTCAGTCAGTTGATTGATTAGTCCTTTACTTTATTAATATTGTGATATAGAAAGTTGTCAAATTGTAATTTGGTATTTATTTGATAAGTAAAGGAATAGGAAAAGAGGTTCTTCATCAAAAAGAAAATGACAATTTGATGATTTTAATTAATTAATATAACTCTTATTAAATTATAGGTTGCTTCTTTGTTGACACTCTGTGCTTGGAGAACATCGAATGGTGCTATGATGGTAAAATTAAACTTTTAAAATTTTATTAAGTCTTTTTTTTTGATTTATACTTTTATTTAGACTACATTTTTGGGAAATGCCTTCCGAGAAATGATGTCCAAGAAGAAGATTTAGAACGGTAATTTGCTTTAATAACTCAAAGAATTAATGCTAGGAAAAAACAATTAAGAAACCCAAATAGAAAATTCTTAAGGATAGGATTAGGAATTCATCCGGTTTCCTTTATCTGTATTCCATTCTGGATCAAGATTCTTGACCTAGGAAGCATCAGGGATGTAACGCCTCATTGGATCCTAGCCGTATCAGGTACCTGATCCAACATGGACAAAATTTTCTGATCCAACCTGGATCGAATATATAAATCCAAAATGGTTCAAATTTTATGATCTAGTCCTGATTAGTATTTTTAACCGATTACACAACATGATTTGATATATGTTTACATACACACAACTAAATAAACAGACAATAAACAACAAACAATGAAATAAACAAAAGAAAAAATACATACTCCAACCACTCCTAAAATTCCTAAAATTCTTAAAATATATAAAATTAATATTATGAAAATAATGAAACTCCTTTAGCGTAGCCGAAATCAATTCATCAGATATTCACAACCTTTTTTGATTTGTAGGCGAGAAGTATTAAGAGCAAAAGGAAAACAGCAATTTTTCTAACTTGGAAAATGTCTTCCATGATTACCACATTTTTGGCTGGATAAAACAGTTCTCAAAATCATTATACTACCATCACCTGTGGATATTTTGCATGTATTTGGGATTTTATACTTCATATTTTAAACCGTGTATAGAATTGTTCAACCATCCACACCAATTTCCTTATTTTTGTTTCATTAGTATCTTTTAGACTCTGAATGTGTTCGCGGAGGCATTCTTTTGAGATAGTTTGACCCGTGGTATATTTGTTAGTATCTAAATATACTCCCATGGTTAGGAATCATATTTAAGAAACTTAAATCCTTTCAATTAAGCACTGTTTCAAATGAAACAAAATTTATACGATTCTAGTTCAAAAAGGGTTTTATTCTTTAAAACAAAAATAATATTTAAGATTCGAGTTATTAAGGAAAGTTTATTTTTGGGACCTCAATTTAAGGTAAGTTTTTACTATAGGTTCTACTTACATTTTAATTTTATGTAACATATCTGACTTTAAAGAAAATTGGTGAGTTTATGTTGGGCTAGTTTTCTCGTTAGAAAGTGACTTGTGGACTGAATTAAGTACACAAAAAGCATCTCAAACTAAATGTACATATGAGAAATAATGAAAATATATTAAAACTTCTACATTTATCTTTAAGCTAGAAATTTGTTTCCTAAGTGTTGAATATAAATTGAAACTTGATTTCCGCCCCAACCAATCAACCATTTTACTGTCTAAATTAAGTGTGCTAGACTTTTATCCTGAATTCATCCATGTTTCTAAAATTTTCGTGCCAGAAATTTTTGAAGACAAACTGTTCAAATTTTAACTTAGTTTTCCTAAGTCTCAACTTACTGTAAAATCTTTTAGGCTAACATCAATTAATTATATTTTTCTTTTTTCTATATTTAAGACAACCTCTAACAGAAGAACAATCAAAATTAATGGCAACAATTCTAGAAGAATTACAGGGTGCAGGCTTACATTGGGAACATCCTTTTGTACAATGTAAAATTCAAGGAACAATATTTTCATTACGATTAGATACCCAACTACCACCAAATTTATGTGCTAATTTAGTCCCTGATATCGAAATACCTGGTCCACAGAGTCCATTAGCAGTTGTTCGTTTTGCACCACCAAATGATGATTATGCTGATGAATTATACTATCCACAAATTAAAAAAGGATTTGATGATCGTTTATATGAAAACCCACCAAGGAAGATTACAAATTTACAACATTTAACACCAGATAATCACAAAATAACATCAAAATTTTCAAATAAAGACTATTTAAATGCACAAAAAGAAGAAGAAATATTAAATCGTATGAAAGACATTAAAAATAGAATTGAATTAAGACGTATGCTAGCAGAATATGAACTTGGTAAACTAGCACCTCCAATTTATACCAGTGATAATATTTATCCTGGAAATGAAGTATTTTCATTAAATCATGAACAAAACTTTAATGAATATAAAAACTCAAATAAAAGACAAGATCAAAACTTATATTCTGAAGAAAATGATATACCAACAACATATTTTAGAGAAGTTGCTAATACACCCATTTCTTCATATTATCCTCAAGGAGATTTTTCTAATAATATTCATATTAGCCAACCAAAAGAGTTCTATGATGATTTTAATGAAAAAGACCAATATCTTCCACTTAATACATATCCAAAAAATCATATGAAAATAGAATCTCCTTCACAAGAATCAAATGGATTATATACAGAAGGAGGACTGGTTTTAGTACCTGAACGTAACAATTATCAAATTAATGAAGCTAAACAGGAGGAAGCACGTGCTTTATTAGCTAATATGTTGGGTTTCACACGACATGAAAGGCTTGATGTTAAAAAACCAGGACCATTACTTGGTCCATCACCATCAATTCATTATAATGAAACATTATCAGTTAATAAAACACAAAAACAAAAAGATTCAAGTACATTATCGAAAAATGGTCAGTTAGAAAATATTCCAAAAACTAAAAAAATTGTAAGTAATCATTTTGATGATCAACATGGACCACATTCAATTGATACTGATTATGCTCATGTACTGCTTAAAACACCGTAAGTATTATGTAAATATTGTGCTAGTATTGAAAAGTTGGTGTTATTGTGTCAGAGATACAACTAATATGACTTTTGCCTTGTATTTTCTCTTTTTTATATCGTAATTTCTTTTATGGTTTAGCGTGTGCGACCATAAGCCCCAAACTACATGAAATATTGTTTTATATCCACTTCACAAGTAATGTTTAAAATTTATATACAGCGAGTTGAAAAAGTCTTCGTACACCTAAGTATTTTTGAAATAGCTTAATTTTTAAGGCTTTTACGGAAAGTTTTTTTTTAAAATAAAAATAGTAAAATATAGTTTATACTGTCCTTTATTTATCTATATATACAAAGTTTAAAAATAATCAACACAATAATTAAAAATTTAAATAATTTATTAAAAGTACCCAAAATCACGCGCAAAAAGTCTTCTTACACTTATTGTATTTTTTAATAAATAAGGACCAAAAACATTTTTAATATTTTGTTGGTCCACCCTTAGCATTAATAATAATCGGCTGGCATGGAATTTTCTAATTTTAAAGTAAAAGAATATGGGATTTTCGCCCATTTCTCGCTGAGAACTGTTTTTAAATCATTTTTATTAGAAATTTGTCGATTACGAATTTTTTTTTCAAGATAGTCCCAAAGGTGTTCTATTAAATTGATGTCAGATGACTGGGAGGAGTTTGGAGGAATTTTGGTGTATTGTACAGCATCCAGATTTTCGTATTCCACGCGGTATACTCAGGATCGTTATCTTGCATAATTATCCAAATATTTTTTAACTTCATTGCAGTAAAACTAGCATGAAGATTTTTTTCTTCAGAATATTAATATGTCATATGGTCCATAATATTGTCAATAAATACAAGTTTCCGACACCACTGGCACTTATACCACCCCATACAAGCCCTGGTTCACCACCATGTTTCATTGTAGGCAATAAATTTTCTTTACTTAAATATGTATTGCATTTCTGCCATACTGTACGATGTTTACCTGATCCAAAAATATTGTGTTTTGATTCGTCTGTAAAAATAACGCATTTCGTTTCGTTTTGGGTACTTTTAATATATTATTTAAATTTTTATTATTGTGTTGATTATTTTTAAACTTTTTATATATAGATAAATAAAGGACAGTATAAACTATATTTTACTATTTTCGTTTCAAAAAAAAAACTTTCCGTAAAAGCCTTAAAAATTAAGCTATTTCAAAAATACTGTACGAAGGGTGTAGGTGTACGAAAACTTTTTACACTCACTGTTAGCTATACCCAATCACACCCTGTAGTTGCGTGCCCTTGCAAAGATTTAGCTAGCTGATATTTTCAACACAATATTGAGTAACGTCAAAAATTCTGTGCAATAATTATTGATTTCGTTTACACTCTCAATGATCTTGTATGTGATTGTCTCAAACTGAATGTTAAGCTAATTAATATTTTTATTTATCCGCATTGCAATTGCTTAGCTAATCGTAATTGTCTTAAGTTCGTTAAATAATTATATCAACTACCAATCCAGTCAAAATTGCAATTGTTAAAGGGAAAACAAAATTTATTAAATCCATCAAACTGTGGAAAATCTAATTAGCATCATTAATAAAACGTTCTTTGGCATCGTAAGCAATTCAACTTGTTGTTCTATCTAGAAATCATTCACAATTCGTTTTCTTATTCGTTCTCGAAAAATTGTTCGTTGTTCGTTCATTCTCGAACTCAAAGTTTTGCAAAGTCGAACCTTATAAATCTTATCATCTCGCAAATTGCGAATAAGTAATTTTATTAATATGTGCAACATATTTATTTCTAGTATTGATGCATGGGAAGATGGAGTTAGATTAGTTGCAGCACTGGCAGATAGCTTAGCAATGAGATCATATTTTACCCATCCAAGGTAAATTAAAATTCCCTTTGATTTTTAGTCAAATTAAAATATAATTGAGTTTTTTTTTTTGTGCAAAGGATTGACATGTATGAGGTATCATTTCGTGTTGAACCAAATCCTGAAAGAAAAACTGCTGCAGATATAGCAAGAGCTATTAACAATTCACGATTTAAAAATAATATTTCACGTCGACTTGGTGTTATTGTATTAAGTGCTGGTGTTGGTAATAAAATCAAAAGTGATTCTTCTGTAATTGCATCAAAAATTCAATTAAATGATGATAAACCAAATGTTACCCATATTATGGCATATATGTTTGCTGGAGCTGGTGTTGCTGCTTTAATTATTATAACAATTGCAATTTTTTTAGTAAGGCGTCATGATAAAAAACGTGATAAATTGGGTGGATTACAAACTGGTATATCTGTTGCAGAAAATTGCAGTAAGGATTATCAGGTAAAAATACTAATGAAAAATAATAAACAAAAGCTAAATTCTTGTTTTAGTTGATAATTTTATAGAGCCTTTTTGTTAAAAATTTTAAGTAAAAAAACCAACAATTAACGAATTTTGTAACTTCGATGGTCACATACGACCAGTTTCTATCTATCACTTGTCCATCTATGGCTTTAGACTTTTGCATAACTTCTGCACTTAGCCACAGCTTTATATCTTTTCAAATATTATGTACAAGAATTATAAAGTCCTTTATCTATTTCGAGGAAGCATCCGAACTTCGCCCCAATCCCATAATACAATATTTCTTCTCTCTAGTTTGCCAAGTCATTACAAAAGAAACTTTTTATCATGGCCACCAAACTTTTCACCAAACCAATAATTAAAAATTAACTCCAAATAAATATAAATTTTTTGATTAAGGAATTATGTCGAGCAAGAATGTCAGGAAAAGGAAATCAAACAGAAACAATTTCTAGTGGAAGAATAATTTCATTAGGTAAAGAAAATGATCATCGTCCACCATCATCACGATCCTCCACTTCATCTTGGAGTGAAGAGCCAGCTTTATCCAATATGGATATATCAACTGGTCATATGGTTTTGGTAAACTTTAAAAATATTATATTAATTAGTATAATTTTCTCTAAATTACATTTATTTTAGTCCTATATGGAAGATCATTTACGTAACAAGGGTCGTTTAGAAAGAGAATGGGAAGCACTTTGCCGATATGAAGCTGAACCATGCGCTAAGGAAGCTGCATTACAGCCACAATGTAGTACATTAAATCGTTTAGGATCCCCATTACCATTCGATCATTCACGTGTTGTCCTAAACCATTTGGCTAATGCTGAGGGTATAGATTATATAAATGCTTCAACTATTGTAAATTAAAATTTTGTCAAACATATATATGTACTAAGAATCTAATAGTGGTTTCCATTTCAGACTGATCACGATCCTCGTGCACCCGCTTACATAGCAGCACAAGGCCCATTACCAACAACTATATCACATTTTTGGCAAATGATTTGGGAACAAGGAGCTGTAGTTATTGTTTCATTATGTAGATTACAAGAAAATAATGAAATTTCTTGTTCACGTTATTGGCCAGAAGATGGAGCTGAGTTATATCATATTTACGAGGTTAGTTTTTTTTTTTCATTTTGGAAACCAATTATAAAAAAAAAAAAGAACCAAAGAATATGTGGCAGTCCCATTAAAAAAAATTGTTTTCTAGTAGACGAAAGCAAGAAGGAAACATGTACATCACAATTTGTCAATGTCACAGTAGCAGTAGGATTATAGGATTTATAGGATTTTCCCAAAAAATAAGCTTTCAGCTCTTCTTTTTACTGTTAGCCTATATCTCAAAAAATAATTATTTAATTTTCTAAAAAGATATCCTTTCCAACAATAAAAAAAGTCAAAATTTTAAAACACGTTTTTTAGATATTTTTCTAAAGTCGCACTATAAAAATATCGAATTTTCAACGACTTAAAAGCCTTGATGCTAATCTCGTTTATATTAACAAACAAAATTGTTTTTTTTATGTATTTCAGGTGCATCTTGTAAGTGAGCATACCTGGTGTGATGATTACTTAGTTCGATCATTTTATCTAAAAAATTTACGAACTAGTGAAACACGTACAGTTACTCAATTTCACTTTTTATCATGGCCACCAAATGGAGTACCATCATCAGCAAAACCGCTATTGGAATTTAGAAGGTGAAACTAATATTTTTTTATTTTTTGATATTTTTTCAATAACAATAATTTATATTTGTTTTTTTATTTTTATTCATATTAAAAAATATAGAAAAGTCAATAAATCATATCGTGGAAGATCATGCCCAATTGTTGTACATGGAAGCAAAGGTGCTGGTCGTACTGGTGCATATATTTTATTGGATTTAGTCCTTGGACGTATGAATAAAGGTGCAAAAGAAATTGATATAGCTGCAACACTTGAACATTTAAGAGATCAACGTTCTTGTTTGGTAGCTACTAAACAACAATTTGAATTTGTTTTAATGGCTGTTGCAGAAGAGGTACATGCAATATTAAAAGCATTACCGGCTAATACACAAAATGAAAAACGTGAATTAGATAAGGATATTGTTAAAGAAGAGGATTTAAATAAAGAAAAAAGAAAACAAGATGAAAAAGATGAAGATACTACAGCTATTAAAAGTAATGACAATGAATTAAATAAAAAATAAATTATATAAATTTTAGATAATGTGTCAATTTTTTTCTTATATAATTGTTAATTAATGTTAAATTGATTAAATTTTATGAAAAATTGAATTCTTAGCATTTAATTTCGTTTAAATGCTAAATTTTTTGTTATTGTTTTAAAAAGGAACAAAAATAATTGTTTATATATATTAATAAATTTAAAAATTTTTTATTTAATTCATGTTAAGTTTTTAAGAATATTTTTAACTAAAAATTCTTTCAAGCTAGAGCTGAGAATATCAATTTTTATCTTAAAAAAAAATTTATTATATACTAATTTTGTTCAATTTAATTCTTTCATTAATGATTTTGGAACTTTTAATTAAGACCAAAAAGCCACCCATAGTTTATTAAATACATTTAAAGCCTAGTTCAGTTTTGTGGTAATTTTTTAATTTCTTTAAAGGCAGCTAACTGTATTAAATTCAAATATTATTAAGTGCATTAAAGAAAATATTCGTAATCAAAACTTAGTACTTAAAATTTATCTTCATTTCAAAAACTACAAAATGTATCATTCACTAAAACATATTAACAAAATAAGAAGAAATATATATATATATATATAGATATACCTTATTATAAAAAGTTATCTAAACTGAGCTTCACTGATAAAAATAGTTAAAATTTTTAAATAGTTTAAAAGCACCTCATAAAACGATCAAACAGACTTAAAAAAAAAACTATATTTATTTTTTGTGTGTGAATGTGTGTACAAGATAAAATTATAGAAATATTTTTAAATCCTAAAAATATAATAAAGAAAAAGAATATGTATTTAAATTATATGTATATTTAAAATAAAACTAATACAATGAAATATTCAGCATTAATTTACACTTTTTGCGGCTGTATAAACTTAAAAATATTTAAAAAAACAATTAAAGAAAAATAAGAGAAACATAGTATTCTGATACAAAGAAACGAATGTTTCAAAAATACATCTAGTAATAATTTAAAGTGTTTTCATAAGCTTAAATAAAAAATGAGCTAGCAGCTGTTGCCTTAATTGTTTAACCTGGCCTAAAAGATTTCTCAACATCCGCTAAAAGAATGATAGGTTTATCATACTTAACTTATTAAAACAAAAGAACAAGAAAGATTTGCAAGAGTTAGAATTTTAAGATAGTTCGGTACTTTAGAAGGTTTAAAGCAGGGCCGTAGCGAGGGTGTTGAACGTGTGGGGGGGGGGGGGGGGGGTATAAAAAATCCGGCTTACGCAGAAAGCTTGATGACTGCATATGTGGCATGTGGGTGGAAATATAGTAATATCAGAGTGTTCAAATTAACTATTATAGAATTTTATTATAAAAAAAAAACAAATAATTACTCTAAAGAATTTTTTGAAATAAACAACATAATCACAGCTAAACGGTCGCAAAAATAATTCTTGAAAAAAGTATTAAGAACACAATAAGCATTGCTTATTTTTATAAGTGCTTCTTATCCATAGAATGATAGATGTCAAAGTTTAACTCTTAGATGTTTCAATACCGACCATTTCTCAACGACTTTATGCAGGCTAATTTCGTCAACTTTATCTTTCGAAGAATGAAACAACATGAACGCATTCTAACGATCATCATCCCCCATTGTTGTACCTAAATAATTCAAAGCTAGTTTTAATTTACTAAATGAACGTTCACAAGAAGTTGATATCACTGGAGCAGTCAAAATTAAACAAACAAGCTTATGCGCCAACTGAATCACCTTAGGGTATTTGAACACTATTTTAGAAATATTTCCAAAATTCGTACATTCTGTACATGAATCCAAAAGAATTTTTAATTGAGCAAGCAAGCATTCTGGTTCTTCTGTGAAAAATGTTCGGTCTAATTGCACAATAGATTTGTTTGATTTAATCGTGACGTTGCTTTTGTTAACTGGAAATTTGAAAATTTTTTGAATAGGTACAAACATTTAAAACGTTTCTTTCATACTGTCGTCAATACAGCTTGTAAAAACTTGCAAGAAAGATCTAAATTCCTTGCTATAAACTCGAAATTAGTAGCTGTTTCTGGGTATTCATCATACTTTTTTGGTATACGACGTGTTCATGCTCAGGACGGATATCTAGTTTTTTAGCAAATGTAACAGGGCTGTTTATCAATCCAAACTGTGAATTTTGATACATTTATTCAATATGGAATTAAAAAAACTTTGAACGTCAAATTTCAAAATTTATTAGTAAATAAAACAAGGTATTATTCTTCACCGTTTAACATTCTTCGAAATTGTTATTGCGAAAGACTTTTCACTTACTTAATAAACTCTTATTTAATCAGTGTGTTGTCGCAATGATTTATGACTTGAATCACTGTGATTTAAAAACTGACTGCAGTGTTCATTCTAATAGAACAAATAATCAGTGTTAAGTTTTCTATAATTACTACTTCTCTATTTTGATTCACTTGGTATCATTTAAATAGCACTTTCAACCAAAAATCTATTAGATATTTTTGAAAGTGCTAACTCATATATTCACAATCGAATGTAAAAAGTTTGAAATAAAAAAACAATTAAAGAAATTAATGTTACACCTATCATTCTTCATGAAATATAGTCTCAGAAATTCTAGAATTCGTGAATCCATGTCAAGTTACCGATTTCATATTTGAATTGCACGATAGAATAACTGAGATTTTCCGACTGCCGACTGCACCGACTGTACCGACTACAACATTAAAATAATTTCGTCAAAAATTTAATACGCAGGAGTTGATGCTAATTTTAGTCTAGTCATTCTGAAAAAGAACACAAGTTTTATTGCTTGGGTTGACCATTGTTCCCCTATTCCGTAGGGTTAGCGCCCTAAAACAACTGTCTGTCTTATAATAAAAAATTTCCCACTCGTTGGGAATCATTTCCATTAATAGCAAACTAAACGGGCATTATTGCTTAAATGTCGAGAGTTTCAGATGCTGATCAAAAATCAGTAATCAACAAAGAAGTTTAGATATACATATGTTTTAATAAAATATAAGCTGACATAAAAATTTGCATGTCTCTATGTTAGCATTATAGACAACTTCAAAGAGTTTTTATTGAAAAAACTCTTCATAAAAATGTCTATTCAAAGAATATAAGCAAGGAGAGTGGATCTGAGACAAAAAAGGGAACCAAACAAAAAACACCAATTTAAATGTGCAACATTTTATTTATTATATTATTATTGATTGTTTTCAATTAAAATTTATATTGTTACTTTCTCCGCACATAAGGCAAAATACCATATTTTAGTATTCCTGCAAAATATGAAAATGTCTTTTAATTAATCCGGAATACAGAAAAATAGTAATAACTTAGCAGAGTAAGATAAAATTATACTAGGAGCAAACAAGAAAGCAAATAGATTTACAAGAATGTTAAGGCTCTGTACGACGTTTTGGATTTAAAAACTTATATGGTAAGCGGGACAAGGAGTTTTGGTGCCAATTTACAAGCTCACAAGATCAATACAATCCAAAGAATTTACCAAATCAAGATTAGTTTGATAGCTGGGAGACTCTTCGGAAAAATTTATTTGTGTAGACCGAAAATTTGCAAAATCGGAGATTGATATTATTCAATTACGTGTATCTTGCTTGTTACTAGTAAACTTTAAGGATAAAAACACAAACGCCCTCAAAATCAGCTAGCAAGCACGATATACGTAAATAAATAATTTCAAACTACAATTTTGCAAATTGTCAAGCAGTAGTAAATGTTATTTAGGAAGAAAAGTAAAAGTAATTATTATATGAAAAATGATTTTAAAACACAAATATCAACCACACTCCTATATATGATATCATTTATGATGATATCAGGAGATTGTGATTATGAATAGCCCCAAATCTGTTGCATACATCTTTTTATGCAATAATGAATTTAGCAACTAATTGAGTTAAAAAAGTTTGTTTCAACCCACAAATTAAATGAGACTATTGTAAACCTGACTTACAAATTGATGATCCTATCGTCAACGCACTTAACCATCTCGTCAACCAATTTATCTAAGTTTATGTTTAACTGGTACATCCTCAGGACATAAGCTAACACTACAGTTTTTTTAGTCATTTCTCCGTTTTGTACCTGTAACATTTTAATATAAAAAAATTTATTTCTCAAATTGCATAATTTTACCAATCCAAAATTTCTATAGTAGCAGTTATAATATTGTCTTTTATTTTGTGTTGGCGTAAGAGTTGGAATATTTTCATCTATAAAAAATAGGAAAAAAACTTGAGCATACTATATTGACTTAATAATCTTTATTTACCCAAAGTTATTCCACTTCTATTCCTACATTCATTATCAAATTCTCTTAAATCTAAATCATGTTGTCTACTGATAATAAACATTTTTAGACATTCATCAAGAAAAGCCACTTTTTTATATCTGCAAAATAACCAGAATATATTTATTGAAAACGAATGAAATATTTTTCAAACAGAGAACTATTTAATTAAAATATTACTTTTTTCTTATGATGCTTTCAGTTTTTATAGTTTTGAAAATTTTATTACTTTATTATCTGAGCTAAATTAACTAATTTTGGAATGAAGTTCCTTAAAGCGGATTTCTGCATAAGGCCTAGGCTGAAAATTTCAAATAGCATCCAAGGAATGCTAATATGAAATTTTAACACAAAATTCAAATACTTTCTTCTTTAGTGGAAAGCTTTTATCACGGATTTTTTCAATTCTTGAAATCTTTACCTCTTTTTATACTCCATAAAATGACTAAATATGTAAATAATATAAAGTTCTCTACTTACAAATCGAATTCCCCCGTAATTAGGCAAAAATCCATTATTCTGATCATTGAATTCTTTTTTTCAGGAGGAATATCGACGGAATACTTAACTCCTAATTCAATGGTTTCACTATTTATCAAACCATTGATTATCTAAAACAATCAAAAATGTTATTAGTTAAAATTTGGTAAGAATAAATAGCTTACAAATCCACGATTTTCATATTCGCATACAAGATATTCGCTGAACTTTTCTATTGGAAAGGTCTTGGAATATTCTTCAAAAAAAGAGTTTCATCATTTGTAATATTTAAATATTAAACAATCATATTATGTACCTGATGTGAAGTTATGTTTCTTTTCACAGTCAACAACTGAAATTGTAGTGTTCATTAAACATAAATCGATCTTTATTGCTTGATTCGCTCTGTAAAAATACCAAGAGTTAGAAATACGTTATTTATAAGATACAAATATTAAAAGTGATTATCAATGCCAAAAAAAAAATGTTATAACAAAAAAAAAACTTTCTAGGCAAAATGTTCAAATACGGGTTAGCAGCTTAGGGGGTTATATACAGTCAGAAGCCTCTAAAATAGGGGTTTTTCGAGAATTTTTCCAGAGAGATCCTTTACATTTATTAATGAAAAAATTTATACACATATTAAAGTAGCTCCTAGCTGTATTTGAACATTTTTTATATGTAAAAATAATAATATTGAAAGTTGCTATAGCTGATCTTCTTGAACTGCATTCAGAAAAGACATCTTGCGGTGATCACGATATCTCTGGATTGGATCATCTAAATTTAAAAAGCCAAATAAATTTCGTTAAAGTAATGTATAATGTAGTGATTAATCGAAGGAATGATCAAAGACTACAATTTTCGTAATTTCTAGCGTTTCAACATCGGAAGTAAATTAAATAGCTTTTAGTTTTCTTTCTTAAAAAAAATTCTAAAAATATGTCTAAATATTACCTCACTTTTCTATACTCACAGATTAGACTCTTTAACATCTAAGCAAGAAATCATTTGTCGGGTCATTAACAATTTTTTTTCTGGATGAATATCGTTTGAAAACTGAATGGCAAACTCAATAGTTTTACTATTGATTGTGTTTTTTATTATCTAAGAGATATGAAACGTTGTTATTGAAAATTTGATTAGAAATTAAACTTACAGTTCCATAATTCGTATAGTAACATACAGCAAGGAGCATGTATTTTGTGTAAAATACCTTCTCGCCTAAAGTGGGTAAATATTGCTGGCCTTTTCTCATAAAAATATAAATATTTAGTTAAGACTAGTTAATATTTAATCTTACAGTTCAAAATAGTTATTTCCTGATCCTCTGTACATCGCAAAAGGCTAAGTACCTTTTCATATCTGCAAGGAAGGCTAAGCTTATAGTAATACTTAATTAAACGAATTTATCATTTAATAAACAGCAAGTTACTAAGTCAGGGACTCCTTAATAAATATATATTCAAGCTAAGGACAAATAAAAATTCATGTAAGACAAGTATGAATTTTCAAAGGTAATTAACAAGACACATTTTTCTACCGTTTTGAATAGAGGTGCTATTTAAAAAAGTGAAGCACTTACTATTGTATCAGCTATTATTGAAAAAGCAGGGATCCATAAATTATTGTTTAATTTCGGAAAAGGAAAAGAAAAATGTCTTATAATTCTCTATAAAGTTTTAAGAACATTTGAAACCAATAAATTTTTCAAGAAAAGGTATAATAGAAAGTCTTTCAAGTTAGGGCTATTAAAAATTTGCAGCTTTTGGTTCTCGATTACTATGATGTTGAGATATTTAGAAATTTACTACAAGGACACTAATTATATTAAAACTAAGTCTAAATATTAAAAAAGTGCTTAACTTACAAATCGTATTCACTCGTATTCAAGCATACCGCGTACAAGACAGATTTTTTAATTTTTTGTTCTTTAGAAATGTGTTTTTCAGAGCCAATTGCATATTTCATAGATTTCTCACTAATTGACCCATATTGTACCTTTAAATGTTTTTAATGTTAGCAATTTTTCCAATACAAAAATATAATTATACATATCCAAGGTTCTCCAAGTAGCACACCCAGTATTTTTTTACGTTAATTGGGACAATCTTGTTATTCGTTAAAAAAGTTTTCGCTTTATCTAAAGGCAACAGAAAAACTTAACTTCTTTTTTTTACATTTGATATGCTTACCATAGGAAACATTGAATCTGCTCTCACAACTTGAATAGAATTTTGAGATATAATTGAATTTATTATCCTTCCCTGCTGTTGACAAGTTTACTCGGCAGCGTAGAAAATTCAAAACATTTTCGGATCTGTCAAAAAATTTAAAAGCCTTTTTCTTTAGTACTCTTTAATTTCTTGTAGCGAAAAATTAAAAAGCTTTTTATCACTACGTATTAAGTTTTTTTTACCAAATGAAGATTATTCACTTTTTAGAAACATGAAATGAACGCAAAATTGTTAGAATAATATATGAAACATAACATCTGCCCTTAATATAAAATTAAGAATCCTGTAAAATCCATTTTCTAAAGATGAGTTATCTCTAAAAATATGAACTTTTCGTAAATGGGTTCATACTTTTGTGTCTATAGCATTTAGACTCATACTGAGGTGTTCAGGAAGTGAAACCAGTTTGGCGGACAAAGTTGAAAGTTTTTGAGCGAAGAACAAAAAAATACTACTGCACAAAGCTTTCTGATTTTTAACTACAGAATAAACGAGCCTTACACTCTACAGCATTTTCTTACTTACAAATGGATTTGAGTTTTATTTAGACATAATGTGTAGACATGCTTAATTTTCATCAAATTTTCATATGCCAGGTCCTTATTCAATTCAATTGCCGAATCAATAGTTTGTTCTGTCATTGCCCCATTTTTAATCTAAAAAAGCACAAAGTTTTAGCAACTTCAATATTTCATCAAAAGCTGAAACTTTACGTATCCAGAATCATTCATGACACATCCCCAATATTCATTTACGGACTCGGATGTAGAATAATTAAAATAAACATACTCCTCAGCTTTTTCTGCGAAATAAAACAAAAAAAAAATAAGAGGAAATAATTCAGATTAACATTTTTTACCTCTACTGATATTGTGGTTTCTTTTACAATGAAAAACGGCCGGTATCAATTCTTCCAACTCTGCGTTTTCTTCTCCAACTACTAATCTCATTCGACAACGATATAGATTGAGTGCCAATTCATTTCTATTGAAAAGAAAAATTAATAAAATATCCTTCTAAAATTTAAACAGCGAAATATAATTTTGATTCATGAGTAAATGGGAAAATTTGAAGGAATTTCTTACTTACGTTCTGTTTCCTGCATTATCTAAACATGTTGAATATATAAAAATTTGATTATCCCTCTCTTCAGAAGTGATGTTCGGTTTTGAGTTGAATGCCGCTCTGATATTTTCCTTTGAAATTGAACCATTAACAATCTGAAATGAGTAAAAGTTTAAAAATTTAAAAATAAGACAAAGAATATCACTCTACAAATTTCGCCTCTTCCAGTAAACAAGAAAAATATTCCTGAACAGCCTTTGATGCAGGATCATTATTCCAAAGATATCTGTAAGCTTCAACTAAAACCAGAAAATAGTCAGCTGACTCATACAACATAATCTTAGAAGACTTACTTTGAGTAATATTATGAGTCACTTCACACATGCTTCTCAAGTACTTCCCTGCACAATTTAAAACGTCTTCCCTGAAAACATTACAAAAATGTAACTAAAAACTGTAAAAGTTGTACCGAAAGAAAAAAATTGGAATTAGTTTAATTTTAAAATTATCCAGCGTAGATTTCTAAAAAATATCTTCTTTTTAGCTTGCTTCAACAAAGTCATTTTATAATTCGATTAGAAAGAAAAGAGCTTGTGGCATTGTTCTAAAAAATCAGGAAAATGATCGGGGATCTTATGAGCCTTCGTGAGCCTTTAAAGGTGTAATCATTTGTTGAGGACTTTTTCATAGCGATAGCTTGAATTATACTCTTTTGGTAAAGAATAGATCTATAATAGACGATCTGAATACATTTGTTGCTAAAATTCAATAAGGACCTTTGATTTATTTTAAGATGATATTAAAAGACAAATGCAGCGAATCGATCAAATTATTTTCTTTTAAAGTTTAATCTATTGAACTCAATCTAGGAGAGTAAAAAAAGAACCCGATAGCTCTAAGAATTCGGACACATTTGAGTCTTAACAGTTGGTATTCATTTCTTAGAATAACTTAAGAAGGTATACTTACGGCTTTCTTTTTCCTGTATAAACGCATAACTTAAACTCTTCAATATCACTGAAATTATTTTTGTGTATTATTCCACGATGAAGTTCAACAAGAAAGTCTAACGTTGTATTTATTGATTTCGCATTTGATTCCTAAAAACAAACAAAAATCTAATTATTAAAACCTATATCAAATAATTATAAATATTTACCCATCCAAATCCTTGCAGTAAGCCTTTAATAAATCGTTTTGAATCTTTTGAGGTAGGACCATTGTTGCTGTAATAGCCGTCAGCTGTAGCTGTAATAAATTTCATTTCAGTTTAGATTTATTTAAATTTACAACAAGAAAACACAATGAACGTACGTTTTCCAGTGTTGTTTACTGTTTCAGATTGGTCTTCTTTTGCCTGGAAAGGAAAATGAAAAACTTTTAAGTTCTTCTGAACATTTTTTTCAAAATATTTTAAAGCTCTAACCAAGCAGAAATTAGGAAATATATAATTTTGTTAATGCACAAGAAGATCTTCCGTTTTATCTTTTATGTTTTTATCAAGCGTGGTTCAAAATTGAAAATAGAAACACTACTTTCTTGTTAGTGTCTCTGTAAGGAGTTTAGTAGATGTTGAAAGTGAGCATTTTCGCTAAAATGATCAGCGAAGTATTTTAAAAATTGAAAACTAATTGATATATTTGTCTCAAGAATACATTTCTTGAATTGTATGTGCAAAAGTGAGATTTAATTTGTGATGAAAGCATAGCTATTCATGTTTGGAAACGATTATACGTCTAAATAAAATGAATTTAGTTAAGATAATAAGGTAATGTTATTTTAATACCTTCATTTTACTTTGAACCTAAGAAATATATAAAATAATTAAAGATCTACAGAGAAAGGGATCATTGCTGATTAATTGAGCTAGACTTATTATTATATTAAAGTGATCCTTACTAATAAGAGTTTCATGTAAAACTGTTCTTTAGTGTGAAATTTTATTAAAATACAAATTCAAAAAACTTACCGATGCGATGACAGCTATTAACAATATTAATAAAATTACAAAGTGCTTGATCATTTTTTTGATTTGAACCATTTAAATTCAATTCTGTAAAGTTAATAACAAGTTACTGCTTGGTCAGTGAGATTTTATAGCAAAAATTCCATGCAGCCTAATACGGTCAAAGTTCACTGTACCTTTTCTTGTTTTTGGTGATATTAATGAGGACATAACACATATAAAGAAAAGCTCATTGTTAATTAATTATACCAAAAAGAAATTAAAAATAAAAATTCTTTTGTTAAATTTTTCTCATTTACTCAAATTTTATATTTTTCAATCTATTGAAAGCATAATATCAATATATTGAATAATTAAAAATTTGTGTGTAATGTTAAACATTTATGTAAACATGTTGGATTTACATATGATGTCTGAAAATGTTTTTTCAAGAAAATGGATTAACCGAAAATTTTCCCAATAAATATATAAGAAAAAAATATTTTTTTAGAAAAAGAAACACTTTTGTTTTTGTTTTTTAATATAGGAAGCAACAAAAGTTGAACCAAAAAAATTGTTTGATCCAAAGAAGTTATTCTTTTTGAATGAAAAACTTTGCTTTGCTCAAAAATGGCAAAAATCTTTGACGAACGAATTCTTGGAAAATTTCAACAAAAAAAAAACTGAAAATTCTAAATACACATTTCGATTGCCATAGTATATTACTTTCAACTTGCATCATTAATTTAGAGTTAGAGCTAACACTTACAGTTTCTGGGCTGGGATTTTGTCTGGGTGAGAATTCAGCGTAAGAATTAGAAAATCGAATTTTGACATATATAGGTATAGGTTATAGGTTTATAGCTCCAATTCGGTTATAGGTTTTTAACTGCAAATTCGTCCTTATCCATTTAAAATTTGTCTTTATCCATTTATCGTCTTTTTCATTTTCAAACTCATCCTATTAAAACAAAAACTTCATTTTACAATGTTTTATTTACAATTTTATAAATTTATATAAAATTAGTCACAATGTATACTTAAAAATGTTAAAAATTTAAATAAAAAATTTTCTATTAAATAGTGTAGTGCTTTGCCCGTGACAGCTAGTGGTAATTTCATGGTCATATATACATATATACATAGTAGTTGTTGCAATCGACTGATTTAATAGTTTGTATCGACGACTGAATCACATTAAGAAGATTTTGATTATATCCTGGATCTGAGAGCAAATTCCTCACACACAACTTCGTTTTTGAAAAAACTATTCAATAGGATTCAAAATTGGGGAGTATGGTGAAAGGTAAGTAATTGTATGTGATCCAAGACTTTTTCCCTAATATAGAGCGTGTGCAGGGATTTTCTTCCACAACTTCCTCAATGTAATCCAATATCTCCTGTGTTATTTTCGAATTTTTCTTCCCACCACGCTTGCAATTCAAAATTTACCAGCCATCTTTTCTATATTTTTAAAGAAAACTTTTCCTCCACGTGTTGCTCAGTTCAGACGTTGTTTTCACTCATTTTATTAAAAAAAAGTTTAAATTTATTTGTTTCCAAGAACACGCTTTAAAAATTTATATATAACCCGAAGGTCAATCATTTTGAAATTTGTTCTTTTATATGAATGTTTATATAAATATATTCCGGGAAACAATGCGGTTAATGCTCTTTATAAGATTAAGTAATTATTGCTTAAGACGAAAACTACAAAATTATCTTTTAATTGCATAGTTGCATAGTTTAATAGAATAAAGAATATATTTCCTGGTCTTAAAAGGATTTACTCATACTTTCATTTTTTGTAGATGAAAAAACCCTTTTTTTAATAGACTCTGAATGTGTTATGTATTATGAATACATTAAGAAACATTAAATTTCTCAGTTTGGATTTTTTGGACTTATCCACATTATCTTCTGAACGACTCATATAACTTCAAAGTTAAAATGGATTACATACAGGGGCGGATTTATGTATAGGCCAAGTAGCCTATATGATTCGATGAATACCACAATATCTCTCAATTTTCAATTTATAATTTTAATTAGTGGTGACGTCTATAGTTTTAAGTTTATGTTATGGAGTCAAGTTCTCGTTATCAGACAGACGTTTTATTTTATGATAAAGGCGGTATGAGCTCTAAAGCCTAGGGTGCCAAAATTCTAAATCCGCCACTGGTTACATAGAAACTGAAAGGGTTTGAAATTGAAAAAGATGAATTTGATTGAAATGGATAAGGACGAATTTGGAGTTAAAAACCTATATCTTTTCACGCGAGCGATTCTAAGTTGCGGTAAGAATAAAAAGAATTGTCAAAAACTTTTCATGGGAGAAATATTTTCTCATTTTCTAAAATTCGGGAAGAATTATGCGAAAAGTGAAAAAAATTGTCAAGAAATTTAAAAATTCAATAAAATTTTGTAAAATGAAATTTTAGAGAAATTTTATGTTTGATTTTGTTTTTTTAAGTATTATTTTTAAATGTTTTATATCCCTGCAATTAAACATATTCATATACTTTCCTGTAAGAATTGATACTTGTGATTTATTTGTATATAAATTCAATAAGCCAATTAAAATGGTTAATTGTTTAATAAATGTACCAAAAGATGAATTAATATTAATAACAACAACACCGAATGGTTCATATAAAGTTGATGCATTTCTTGAAAGTGAATTTATTGGTAAAAAATCACGTGAAAAATCAATTAGATATTTAGAGGGAATGTATTTAGATATGGCACTTACAAAATTTGGTTCACGTATAGTAGAAAAGCTGTTTGATTATTCAAATAATGAACAAAAGTCTAGAATCGCTAAAGAATTTTCTGAAAAGGTTAATTAATTAAATACTCAACATTTGGTAGAATTTTACATAAAAAATTACGGATTGAAACTTATCGTTTAGTGGAAAGCATAATTTAAACGTGCTGATAAAATAGATAAACCTTTTAAGGATATTAAGGATATTTAAATACATATGTAAACAACTTTGTAATTTTTTATTTTATATCATTGATTTTTCTTTTGTTTAGATTGTTTTACAAGAGTAAATTCCACTATTTCTGAATATGTCTATTGTAACTAAGGTTTTGGTAGTAGAGAAAGATTTCAGATGAACTCCTTGAGCTGGAACGAGATTATGCCTTAATTACTGCGGTAGTATTCATGTATTTTTACTTTTAATACATACTGCGAGAAGCGTTTCTTTATACATAGTTGTTGATTACAATTGACATAGTATTCATTTAAATTATATTGATGTAAGATGAAACCAAAAGACAAAGTTACGAATTCATGAAGCGACATTAGTTACTTGACTCATATAAAAAAGGTTTGTGGTTTATTGATTATTCCAAAAATAAATCAAGAATAAAAATTATTCTGTTAAATTTTTCTCATCTAATCAAATTTTTTGTATTAAATTAAATACTACAAATTGGGCGCTTCTACTTAGAAGAACTTCAATTGAAATTCAAAAAAAATTAAAATTGTATTAAAAAATTTTTTAAAAATATTGATATTCTAAAATTAATAATATTTTTAAATACAAAACAAAAATTTTATAAATAAATATTCATTGTAGAAAATTTATTTTATGAAAAAAAGCATATTTGTTGTTTTAATCATAAAAAGGTTAAAAAACAAAAATAACAAAGCTTAAACCAAAACCCTCTTTTAAATTAAAAATAGTTTAATTATTTATTTTCAATGGAAAACTTTACTCTTGCTTGCGTTGATCATTGTTTCCCTATTCAAAAGAATCAAAGGCTCAAAAGGACTATTTGCATTGTAATAAATTTTTTGCTCCTTGTTAGAAATCATTGCTTAGCTTTTGTTCAGTAATCAGCTAAGAAGTTGTGATACATGTTTTAATTACATAAAAGTTGACGTAAAAATTTGCATTTCTCTGCATTAACATTATAGAAAACTTTAAAAGAGCTTGAAAACACTTTTCAGAAATGTTTATTCAAAGGATATAATCAAGGATATTGGATTTGAGGCACAAAAGAGAATAACTAACTATAAATAAAAAACACCAATTTAAATGTGCAACGTTTTATTTATTATATTATTATTGATAGTTTTCAATGAAAGATCATATTGTTACCTTTTCCGCACATAAGGCAAAATACCATATCTTAGTATCCCTACAAAATATGAAAATATCTTTTTATTAATCTGAAATGCACAAAAATAGTAATAAGATAGCAGAGTAAGATAAAATTAGTATAAGATAAATAAGAATGTTAAGAGTCTGTAAGACGTTTTCGATTTAAAAGCTTATATAGAAAGCGGGACTTGACTTGATGCCAATTTGGAAGCTGACAAGATCAATACAATCCAAAGAATTCACCATATAAAGATTTATTCCATGTCCATGAGCCGCTGTACTTTTTCACAAAAATTTTTTGTAAGGACAGAAAGTATGCTAAAATGCAATACATACTACCTGATTTTTGGGTCATGTGCGCAATATTACGCCTCAAAGCTTCCCACTTTAGATTCCCAATAGAATAAATCCTAAAATATGTAGAGTAATTTCTAATATTTTTAACGTGGAATGACAGCCCACTTAAAGACTTACAAACTATGGAATTTTATATTGTACGATTGCATCAGGAGATACTGAGCAAAAGTAAAAGTAACAAAAGGAAGTTTTTTAATTGAAAATAGCCCCAAATCTGTTGCATAGTTCTTTTTATGCAATTTAAGCAACAAGAAAGCAAATAGATTTACAAGAATGTTAAGGCTCTGTATGATGTTTTGGATTTAAAAACTTATATGGCAAGCGGGACAAGAAGTTTTGGTGCCAATTTACAAGCTCACAAGATCAATACAATCCAAAGAATTTACCAAATCAAGATTAGTTTGATAGCTGGTGGACTCTTCGGAAAAATTTGTTTGTGTACACTGAAAATTTGCAAAATCGGAGATTGATATTATTCAATTATGTGTATCGTGCTTGTTACTAGTAAACTTTAAGGATAAAAACACAAACGCCCTCAAAATCAGCTAGCAAGCACGATATACGTAAATAAATAATTTCAAACTACAATTTTGCAAATTGTCAAGCAGTAGTAAATGTTATTTAGGAAGAAAAGTAAAAGTAATTATTATATGAAAAATGATTTTAAAACACAAATATCAACCACACTCCTATATATGATATCATTTATGATGATATCAGGAGATTGTGATTATGAATAGCCCCAAATCTGTAGCATACTACATTTTATGCAGTAATGAATTTAGCAACTAATTGAGTTGAAAAGATTTGTTTTTAACCCACAATTTGAATGAGACTATTGTAAACCTGACTTACAAATCGAAGATCCTATTGTCAACACACTTAACTATCTCGTCAACCAATTTATCTAAGTTTATGTTTGAAGTGTACATCCTGCGGCTATAAGCTAACGCTACAGTTTCTTTAGTCATTTCTCCGTTTTGTATCTATAACATTTTTATATGAAGAAATTCAAGGTTTTCTCAAAAAATGCAAAATTTTACCAATCCTAATTTTCTATAGTAGCATTTGTAGTAATGTCTTCTATTTTGTGTTGGCGAATTAGTCTGAATATTTTCATCTATAAAAATCGAAAAAAATACAAACATACTCTATTGACTAAATATTATTTTTACCCAAAGTGATTCCAGATCTGTTCCTACAACTAAGATCCATTTGTGTGAAATTATCTTTATTATATTCGCTGTTAGAGTATTTTTGCTGACATTTATATAAGAGAAACACTTTTTTTTGTCTAAAAAAACCCCAGAATATATTTATGAAAGATATATAAAATAATCTTCAAACAAAAAGCTATTTAATTAAAAAGATATACTTTTGCAAAAAATCAAAAATATCTCAACGTATGTTACTAAATTTCAGATTTCATTTTAATCTTTATATTTTATTTAAGTACTCAAGTATTTAAGTTTTATTTTAAAAGCTAAATGAAATAATATTTTGTTTTCTTCTTTAGTAAGAAGCTTTTACCATAAATACTTTCAAATCATTAGCTTTTTACTTCTTTTTATACTCCTTAAATACCTTTTTAATTTTCAAGCATGCGTAACAAACTTTTAAACAAAACTTTAAATACTTCAAAATTTCTCTACTTACAAATTGGATTCCCCCGTAATTAAGCAAAAATTCATTATTCTGATCATTGAATTCTTTTTTTCAGGAGGAATATCAACGGAATACTTAACTCCTAATTCAATAGTTTCCCTATTTATCAAACCATTGATTATCTAAAACAATCAAAAATGTTATTAGTTAAAATTTGATAAGAATAAATAATTTACAAATCCACGATTTTCATATTTGCATACTAAATATGCCCTGAAGTTCTTCGAATGATTGAAGCCTTTAAAATATTATTAAAAAAAAAATAGTTTCATCATTTTTAATACTTAAATATTGGACAAACATAATATGTACCTGATGTAAAGTTATATTTCCTTTCACAGTCAACAACCGAAATTTTAGACTTATCAATACAATAATGCATATTTAATAACCTTATGGCTCTGTAAATATACTTAAACTTAGAAATACTAATAAGCCTAACTAAATATATAAAAAATGCGTTATTTATACGGTAAAATCCTAAAAAAATAAATACTGAAAAGATTGTAATCAAAGCGTTTTTTCAACTCAAAAGTTGTGATCATAATTGTATGGGAAAAGGTAAAGAGATAGATATTGCACCACCACATTGGCAGTATCGAAAGTTCAAAAAGGTCACTCAATACAAGATAGGTCAAGAAATCCATTAAAATCTTAATCCACAGAAAGATCCGGGAATAAATGGAATATCCCCTGGATTATTTAAACAACTATCACGAAAGGCAATCATCATGCTAACATATTCATTTGTTGCTTATTTAAAAGTGGAATATGTTTAAATCAGCATAAGAAGTGTCGTTTTATAGACCAATAACACTTTTACCAACTATTTCGAAGCTATTTGAAAAATTACTAATCAGTACATCAATAAATTATCTTGGACTTCCTCTAGACTCAAGGCTAACTTGGAATCATATCATAAGATAAAAAAAAAATATAGATAAAGCTTAAACAGTGCCGAATGTATTAGTTATTAAGACACAATTCCCAATTAAAACTTCATTGCAAAAAATTGATTTATAGATCAATCACTTAAAATATGAAATGGAAAATCGTGAAAACCTTTGTTTCTATATCGAAACAAGAGCTACTTATACTTATATAGAAACTATTTGAAAAATTAAATAAAGTTTAAACGCATATTAATTAAAAATTATTTGTTTTCCTTCTTAAGAAGCAATTTTTATCATTAATAAATCATTAAATAGCTTATAAGAATAAGTCTAAGTTCTACCTCACTTAAATACTTACAGAAGGGGCTCCCGAACATCTAAACAAGAAATCATTTTTCTGGTCCTTAACAACTTTTCTTCCCGATGAATATCGATTGAAAACTGAATGGCAAACTCAATAGTTTTACTATTGATGATATTTTTAATTATCTGAAAGATTGAAAACGTCATTATTGAGAATTTGATAAAAAATCAAATTTACAAATCCATGATTTTTATAGTCACATATTAAATAGTTTAAAAACTTGACACCATTGTGATTACTTCCTTTTGTCTTCAAACCTTTTTTAATAAAAAAATTAGTATTTAGCTTAGGGTACTTAATATTTAATCTTACAGTTCAAAATAGTTATTTGCTGACCCTCTATACATCGCAAAAGGCTAAGCGCCCTTTCATATCTGCAAAAAAGACTAAGCTTATAGTAATACTTAATTAAACCAATTTATCATTTAATAAAAAAGCAAGTACTTGGCCTTATCAAGAGCTTTTAATGATTAAGCTAATCCGTGACTCCCGCCCCATTCTTGGATACTTTATCACTAGTCACGGATCACTTATCAAATATATATTAAAACTAGGGAAGACGATATAAGACAAATATAGAGTTTCAGAGGTAGTCAATAAGACATCTATCTACCATATTGAAGTAAGAAGTAAGGGCAAAGGAACGAAATTGCCATAAAAGACAGAAGAAAATCTTCCAAGTTTTGTGCATTTAAAATTTGTAGTTTTTGTATCTCTCAAGTATTACAATAGCAATTCTAAGTCATAAAATCATGCCTAACTTACAAATCGTATTCCATTGTATTCAAACATACTGCGTACAAGACAGATTTTTTAACTTTTTGTTCTTTAGAAAGGTGTTTTTGAGATCTAATTGCATATTCCAAAGTTTCTATGCTAATTGTGCCATATTGTACCTTGAAAATTATTAAATGTTAAAAATTTATTAAACACAAAAATATAATTATACATATCCAAGCTTCTCCAAGTAGCATACCCAATATCTTTGTACGTTAATTGGCATAGTTTTATAATACCTCAGAAACCTTTTAGCATTACCTATAAGCAAGAAACTATATTAAGTTCTTTTTTTGAGACTAAATATCCTCACTATGAGAAATATTAAATCTCCCCTCACAACTCGGATAGAACTTCGAGACATAACTCAAAATGTTATCCTTCCCAGCAGTTGATAACTTTACTCGGCAGCGTAGTAAATTCAAAATATCTTCAAATCTGTCAAAAAAAAGTAAAGAAGTCTATTAGCCACATTTTGATATCAAATTTCGAAAAGAAATTTATGTCCTAAATTTGTATCACCAAAACTCGGACTATTTCTAAGCTGTCCAGGAAATAAAATCAGCTTTTAATTTAAAACTTCCCATACTGAATTTGTTCTTTGTAACTTTTTTACCAAAAATTCCATTTCATTCCTTAATCACACTGAATTTGCTTGATTTATCATCGCGTAACTTTTTATTTTTACACGAAATGAGTTGAGTTGAGAAAAAGATTCAACATTAATCGTTATGCGTTTTGAAGGCCATTCCGGTAGTCGACTTTTCTTTCTTGTTTTAAGATTGAAAAACACGTTGATAGACAAAGTAGGGATGGTATAACTTTCAAAGAGATTTCGAAAAACAGGTTAAAATTTTTGAAATGAAGAGAGAATTTTTGAGCCGTTTGAATTAAGAACGAAAAAATATTATTTAAGAAAGCTTTTTGATTTTTAACTACAGAATAAAAGAGCTTTACACTCTACAGCATTTTCTTACTTACAAATAGATTTGAGTTTTATTTAGGCATAATGTGTAGACATGCTTAATTTTCATCAAATTTTCATATGCCAGGTCCTTATTCAATTTGATTGCCGAATCAATAGTTTGTTCTGTGATTGCCCCGTTTTTAATCTAAAAAAAAAACAAAGTTTTAGCAACTTCAATATTTCATCAAAAGCTGAAACTTTACGTATCCAGAAACTTTCATGATACATCCCCAATATTCATTTACGGATTCGGATATAGAATAATTATAATTAACATATTCTACAGCTTTTTCTGCGAAATAAAACGAAAAAGTAAAAAGAAATAATTCAGATTAACGTTTCCCACCTTTTTCGATATTGTATTTTTCTTCACAATTAAAATGGGGCGGTATCAATTCTTCCAACTCTCCGTTTTCTTCTCCAACTACCAATCTCATTCGACAACGATATAGATTGAGTGCCAATTCATTTCTATTGAAAAGAAAAATTTTTAAAATATTCTTTCAAAATATAATCAGGGAATATAATTTCGAATCATGAATAAATGAGAAAATTTTAAGGAATATCTTGCTTACGTTCCGATTTCTGTATTATCCAAACATATTGAATATATTAAAATTTGATTATCCCTCTCTTTAGGTGTACTATAAGTATTTGAATTCAATGCCGCCCTGATATTTTCCTTTGAAATTGAACCATTAACAATCTGAAATGAGTAAAAGTTTAAAAATTTAAAAATAAGACAAAGAGAAATCATTCTACAAATTTCGCCTCTTCCAGTAAACAAGAAAAATATTCTTGAACAGCCTTTGATGCAGAATCATTACTCCAAAGATATCTGTAAGCTTCAACTAAAACCAGAAAATAGTCAGCTCACTCATACAACATAATCTTAGAAGACTTACTTTGAGTAATATCATGAGTCAGTTCACACATGCTTCTCAAGTACTTCCCTGCACAATTTAAAACGTCTTCCCTGAAAACATTACAAAAATGTTACCAAAAACTGTATAACTATTAGAAAAGGCCCTAATACGAACGAACATTGTAGGTCATGCATCGTACTCAAAGTAGAATAAAAACAAATTTAATTAAACCAAAAACATATCAGGCCGTTTTTATAAATATGCCTTCTCTTTCTATTAATTAGAATTCAAGATTATATCCTAAATGGTTTTACAGTGTAGTTTGTGCAAGGCTTCTTCGGATGATTGTAAAAGGATAAGTTTGACGGCTTATTCTCGATGGAAATTTCATATTTTGTTCTTTTTGAGAATAGAACCGAAAGTGGTTCCATTGAATATTTTAGCTGCCAGGCAAATATAAATATGAATATATTAGATAAAATTATATTGCCATTTTTACAAAACTCAATCTAAGAGAGTAAAAAAAGAGCCCGACAGCTCTAAAGGTGGGCACCCACTTAGTGCGTATATCTCAGCGGGTAACTTTTTTGACGTCAAAATGACGTAAAATTGAATTTCACGCTGTAATATCCACATATGAGGGGGAGCTTTAGCGTGAGTCTATGACGTCATAAAAGTTACCCGCTGAGATATACGCACTAAGTGGGTGCCCACCTTAAGAATTCGGACACATTTGAGCCCTAACAGTTGGTATCCATTTCTTATTCCTGGGACTCACTAGCGCTTAGCGGCACAAAATTTAGTGCTAAATGCTAATGAGTCCATTAGTCTCCACTGATGTTCCACTCCACTGGTATATAAAAAAAACTCTCCATTTTTACTGTGCTAAGTCGTCTCCACACGCTAAGTGCTAGTGAGTCCCAGGCATTAGAACAAGAAAGTATACTTACGGTTTTCTTTTTCCTGTATAAACGCATAACTTAAACTCATCAATATCACTAAAATTATTTTTGTGTATTATTCCACGATGAAGTTCAACAAGAAAGTCTAACGTTTTATTTATTGATTTCGCATTTGATTTCTAAAAACAAACAAAAATCTAATTATTAAAACCTATATCAGAAAATTTTAAATATTCACCCATCCAAATCCTTGCAGTAAACCTTTAATAAATCGTTTTGAATCTTTTGAGGTAGGACTATTGTTGCTGTAATAGCCGTCAGCTGTAGCTGTAATAAATTTTAGTTTAGATTTATTTAAATTTATAACAACAAAACACAATGAACGTACGTTTTTTGGCGTTGTTTACTAATTCATATTCGTCTTCTTTTGCCTGGAAAGGAAAGTGAAAAACTTTCAGTTCTTCTGAACATTTTTTTAAAAAAAATTTTTTAAAGCTCCAACCAAGCAGAGATTAGGAAGTATATTTTCTATGATTTTATTAATGCACAAGAAGATCTAGTGTCTCTGTAAGGAGCTTAGTAGATGTTGAAAGGGAGCTAATAAAAATTATTTGATTAGCTTCTTAATCTCTCCGAGAAGAAGCTTTCAAACTACGGTATTCAATTGTTATTTTACTTTTTTTTATATGTTTATAGTTTTTAACCTTTTCGGCTCCTAAAAGAAGTATAAATTAACTGAAGCTAGTAAAATTGTGAACACATTGCCTAAAAATATACTTGGATAGGTATTCCCTAAACAGGAAAGGGGTCTTCAGAAGATGAAAACTAGAAGATAACTTGAGTGCATTTTCGCTAAAATGACCAGCGAAGTATTTTAAAAATTGAAAACTAATTGATATATTTGTCTCAAGAGTACAATTCTCGAATTGTATGTGCAAAAGTGAGATTTAATTTGTGATGAAAGCATGGCTATTCATGTTTGGAAACGATTATACTTCTAAATAAAATGAATTTAGTTAAAATAATAAATTAATATTATTTCAATGCCTTCATTTTACTTTGAACCTAAAAACTAAGGATCGACAAAGAAAAGGATGATTGCTATTTCATTGAGTTTTAGACTTAAAATATTAAAACCAAATAACTAAATTTTTTTTGGTTATTCATTGCTAAAATCAAAACGGTTCTTACTAATAAGGGCATCATGTTTGCGTGAAATTTTGTTAAAATACAACTTCAAAAAAACTTACCGATACGTTTCCAACCACTAACAGTACTAAAAAAAGCACGAAAAACTTGAACACTTTTTTGGATTGAACCATTTAAGTAACTTATTCAATTCTTCAAACTTACTAACAACTCCACTACTTGATCAATGGCTTTTTTATAGCAATAATTACATGCAGTTCAATACTCTCAAAGTTCACTGTACCTTTTTTTGATGATATTAGTGCTGACCTAACATATATAAAAAAAAAAGCTCGTTGTTTATTAATTATACCAAAAAGAAATTAAAAATAAAAATTCTTTTGTTAAATTTTTCTCCTTTACTCAAATTTTATATTTTTCAATCTATTTAAAGTATAATATCAGCATAAAGACTGCAAATTTGACATGTTTACTTGGTAGAATTTAAATTTGAATTAATAAAAAGTTCAAATTATGCATAGCAATAAAAATTGCCAATGGTAAAAGCAATAACTTACTTTTAAAATAGAAAAGATAAAAATTTTAAAATAATATTGAATAATTAAAAATTTGTGTAATATTAAACATTTATGTAAACATTTGCAATTGATGTTGGAAAATGTTTTTTTAAGAAAATAATATTTTCAAAATAGAAACCGAAAAATTTCGCAATAAATATATTAAAAAAAATAGTTTTTTTTAGGAAAAGAAGCACTTTTGTTATTTTAAATATAGGAAGTAACAAAACTTGAACCAAAAAAAATTGTTTGCCTTCTCTGATGAGAAATAATTTCATCCAGAGAAGTTATCCTTTTGGAATGAAAAACTTTCCTTTGTTCAAAAATGGCAAAATTTTTTGACGAACGAAAACATATCAACAAAAAAAATTTTACATTCTAAATACACATTTCAATTGCCATAATATATTACCTTCAACTTGCATCATTAATTCAGAGCTAACATTTTTCTGAAATGGGAAATAGATGTACAATTTTCTACTTTCCTAGCTTTATTTCGCCTCGCAAGAGAGACTGCCAATTGCTAAATAAATAAATATTTTTACTGATTGAAATTGCAATATTATAAAAATAGAACTATTGTATTATTTGTTAGCCTTTTTGAAATTTTGTATGCATTTCTCCTGACAAAGTTTTATTATATTAGCCTTTATTTATTAGACTGCTATATCCATATATCTGATTCCATTATACGAATTATCTCAGTCTTAAGTTATTTATTTAAGTTAAGGAACATTCCAAGAGTCAACTGTCGTTTTAACGTTTTCAATTACAAATTGCGTATGTATGAGTAGATTTAATTTTGTCAAGCGGTGCTTTAATAGAGCGATGTTTTATTGATACTTTTGCATCAGACGAAAAATTATCCAATTGAAAAGGACAAGATAGCACCTATATGGAGAGATGAATTAGAATTTGGAAGGTTTTGAGTTACTAGGTGATTCATTCTTTTTTAAATAAAATATATTTCTTTTTAACAAAATAAAAAACAACAAAAATTTTTTCTCCTGAAAGAAGTTATTTGCATAGCTTAAGTTATTAGTTATACTCGTAGTTATATAAAACATTCAAATAATTTTTATATATTCTCTTAGTGCTTAAATAGAGGAGAAGGAATAAAAATAAATTAAAAAGTACCCTGAGTTAATTGGCAAAAAAAAGAGAATTATTTATTCCAGAGGTTTGATTTCTTTGGAGATTTCTTTCTAAATACACAAATTTAGATATATTAATATACTTAATTATAATTAATTTAAGCTTTTCATAAAACTAAAAAAAAATACATAACATTTTCATTCTATTTTTGTAAATTTTTTTTTTGAACCAATTTTCTCGATTCTTTGAATTGAATTAAAACATAGATTATAAATATTTTTTTGAATATAAATTTCTTTGTCTTAGAAAATAGAAGTTTCTAAAATTTCATATAATTTAAAAAATATAAATGTTTACATAATAAAACTGTTACTTTCTAAAAATCTACATATAAATATAAAAAATATAGCCTGCGTATTTTTGTCGTTGCAAAACTCAAAGTCGAACGAATCGATTGAGATCAAACTTTTAAAAAATCTTTAATATGTATTTCAAGTAGTTATTTGAGCTAGTTTTTTTTTCAAATTTTAATCATACCTTTGCCCTCAATTGTATTAAAAATGAAAAGATAAAATAGTAGTTAACTAGAAAATCGCGATGAAAGATTTCAAACACCGGCAAAATTAAGAACAATTTCAATTTTATAAATGTAATAGATGAATGACACACAGATTTTATGCCTGTGTATTCCGGTATCCAGTGTTCAAATATATTTAGATTAAATTTGTTTGTAAATCAAATTTTATTCTGTTGACGGTCATAGTTTGAGTTATTTACCTATCTCGAGCCATATGAAAGGATTTAAACCAGTAAACAATTTTTTAATATAATTTTTCTTGTTGTCTTTTTTAAATTGTTTTTTGTCAATTATTTTCCTCACAATGTACTTTGCTGGCACTTTGTATACGTTCATTATCTTTTTTTCAGAATTTTACATGAAATCTATTAATTGCATTAATTTGAAATTATAACAAAATATTATTAAAAGATTTTATTTGCAAACCTTTTTATTTTAAAGTAATTTAATAGGAAAACATAAAACTCAAAAATAATGTCCCGGAAGAAAATTTAATATTGTATCCTTTATTTGAAAACAAAAAACCAAAACAAAATAAGATAACGAGGAAATATCAAAAAGTAAGAACACGAAGTCAACTTTATACTCTGAATCATTTCACCCTATGGAAGTCCTCTGAAAGCTATGCATTCACGTACACAATATTGTTTTGAGCAATCATATATCCTTAATTTACTTCAAAACGTACTCAAGAAACTATATACTTTTAGATATTATATTTTCCGTATTGTCAAAATAACAAGAAACAAAAAAATCAGCAATAAAACTAAAAATTTTTCTTTACATCCTTGAGATAGACAAACAGTATTGACTTAGCAAGGAGCTTTGTCTAGACTTATGGATTAATGTTGTTTTTTAATTTCGATTATAAAAAAAGTATGTAAAAATTTGCAATTTATATCCAAGATTAAAAATAATTTTCTTGTAGAAAACTTTTTCAGATAGTTGAAAAGAAATCTGTTTTAAATAAAGTATTTTAAGGAAAGAGATAACAAAGTCTTGGATTATGTTTTCAAGGTTTTTTCATACAATTTAGGAACGAATTATAGAATAACTAATAAAAGATCCCAAATATCTAGAGAAAAAAACAAAAAAAAAATTATATTTTAAAAATGATACTAGGACTCCATTTATACCTTAAAATTTTGAAAATAAACAAAATATAGCAACATCATGAAAAAATGGTAACCCCGCCCCCAATTTCAATATTCTCACAAAGTGATAGCTCTACCCAAAAGACTGGTCAATTCTCCTTTTGCATCGGAGTTCACATTTTTCTTAATAAATTTGTTTGTAGATAATATAGAATAAAACTTTGTATAAATTTATTGACATATTCCGGCGAAACTTTCTTCCACCGTAATTAATTAATAAATAAGTTTTGTTGCTTGCGATACTCATTGTTGTTCCCCTATTTAAAAGAATAAATAGCTTAAACGAACCATTTGCGGTATAAAGGAAAAATTTTCGCTCGATTGGAGTCATTTTTGTAAATAGCAAACTAAAAGGACATTGGTTAAACGTCGAGAACTTTAATTGCATAGCTTTTGCTCAGTAATCAACTAAAAGAAGTTGAGATATATGTTTCAATAAAATATAAGTTGACATAAAAATTTGCATTTACCTACTTTAACATTATAGAGAGCTTCAAAGGAGCTTTTATGGGAAAAACATTTCAGAAATCTTTATAAGCAAGGACATTGGATCTGAGGCCCAAAAGGAAACAATTAACTAAATAAAACACACTAATTTAAATATGCAAGATTTTATTTATTATATTATTATTGATTGTTTTCAATGAAAATTTATATTGTTATCTTTTCCGCACATAAGGCAAAATACCATATCTGAGTATCCCTAGAAAATATGAAAATATCTTTTAATAATCCGGAATACACAAAAATAGTAATAAGAACATATAGTAAAGAAAATTAGACTAAGAGTAAATAAGAGAGCTAATATAGATTAACAGGAATGTTAAGATTCTGTAAGACGTTTTCGATTTAAAAATTTATATAGAAAGTAGGACATGGTGGTGCCAATTTGGAAGCTCGCAAGATCAATAACACAGGCCGACGAAAAAAAACTTTTTCAATAATTTAAGCTTATTCCTATGTTATCTGGTGTGCTGAATCCGAATATAATAATAAAAAAGCCGTATCACCCCCCAATATCTCACATTTTAATATAGAATAAGTTAAAATGTTATTATTCGAAGCTAGGAGGCAAGCCTCCTGCTCGCTTCACGCACCAACCCCCACTTGTACTTTTACTTTAACACCGTACGAATACCGTAACAGCTATAGATCAGAAAAAAAAATTCCAAAAAATTGTAATTAAACGAGTACTGATGAGTTCCAATGGGAAAATAAAAATGCATCACATCGGAAAAAAAGCTTTACAAGAAATTTTACAGAGAAAAGGGAGAGAAAATACAAAAAAATAAACACCTAATATTCGCATTTTTCCAATTTAATATTACTGTAAGTAAAAATTGTCGCTTAATTAAAAATAAAATGAATTTTTTTCCAAATTTTTCTTATGCCTTAAAATATACAATTAATGCCATATTGTGAGAAATCTGTGGGTGATAAAAAGAAACTGATATCAAATATAGTCTTAGCACCAAAAAATACATAAGAAAGAGGTAAATTGGTTTAAAAAGTTTTTAAAAGTACTTTTTTCGTCGGCCTGTGTAATATCCAAAGAATTCACCATATAAAGAATTGTTTGTTGTTCATGAGCCGGTGGACTTTTCCACAAAAACTGTAGTAATATAGTTTGATATTATTTAGTTACTTGCATAATACCTGTTAACTGGTTTTATATAACCAAAAAAAACATCCAGAAATATGTGGAATAAATTCTAATAGTTTTTGCGTTGATTGACAGCCCAATTGAAGACTTACAAACTATGGGATTTGATATTGTACCATTGCATCAGGAGATACTGAGCAAAAGTAAAAGTAATAAAAGGAAGTTTTTTGATTGGAAATGGCCCCAAATCTGTTGCATACTTCTTTTTATGCAATAATGAATTTAGCAATTAATTGAGTTACAAAAATTTGTTTTAACCCACAATTTGAATGAGATTATTGTAAACCTGACTTACAAATCGGTGATCCTATTGTCAACACATGCAATCATCTCGTCAACCAATTTATCTAAGTTTATGCTTAAATTGTACATCCTGTGGCTATAAGCTAAAGCTACAGTTTCTTTAGTCATTTCTCCGTATTTTACCTGTAACATTTAAATATAAAGAAATTTATTTCTCAAAATGCATAATTTTACCAATCCAAAATTTCTATAGTAGCATTTATAGTATTGTCTTTTATTTTGTGTTGGCGCAAGAGTTGGAATATTTTCATCTATAAAAAAACGAAAAAAACTTGAGCATACTATATTGACTAAATATTTTTTATTTACCCAAAGAAATTCCAGCTATATTCCTACAATCATTATCAATTTTTCTTAATTCAATATCAGAAAAGTCAATGGCAAACAACGTAATTATACATTCAGCAAGATTAAGGACTTTTTCATACCTGCAATATTAGTAGATAATATGAATGAAAGATGAATGAAATATTTTTCAAGCCAAGAACTATTTAATTAAAGCATTACTTTTTGCTTGTGATGAACCTAAAAGCGATAAATGCAAAAATTTAAAATACTCCAACGCTCTGAAAATTCGTAATCCATTTCAGTTTTTATATTTTTTGAAAATGTAAATACTGGAGCTCAATTAATTAATTTTAAAACCAAGTTCTTTAACGCGGGACATGGGCCTATCCTAACACGAAATTTTAACATAAAATTCAAACAAAAAATTTTATTGTTTCTTATTATTGTCAATTGTTGTGTATTTAAATTTTTTTTTTCTCATTTTTTAAGTTAACTGTTGGTTTGTAGTGTTAATTATTGCTTTTAGTTATTAATGCAAAGCAGGCTGCTATAGAGTAGGACTGAAGGAATTTCCTTCCTACGGGGTATCTCTTAAAATCTCATTTACTTTTTTTTGCTCTCTTCTTTAGTGGAAAGTTTTAATCACAAATGTTTTCAATTCCTAAGATCATTTCTTCTATTTTTACTACATAAAATGACCAAATATGTAAATAATATAAATTTCTCTACTTACAAATTAGACGCTCTCGTTCGGATTATACAAAATTTCATCATTCTAATTATTGAATTCTTTTTTTCAGGAGGAATATCGACAGAGTGCTTAACTCCTAATTCAATAGTTTCACTATTTATCACACCATTGATTATCTAAACCAATCAAAAATATTATTAATAAAAATTTGATAAGAATAAATAACTTACAAATCCACGATTTTCATATTCGCATACAAGATATTCGGAAAAGTCTTTAGCTCGAAAGATCATTAGGAAGCTGTTAGAATATTCTATGAAAAAAGAGTTTGATTATTTTAAATACTTAAATTTTGACCAATCATAATATGTACCTAATGAAAAGTTATGTTTCTCCTTACAGTCAACAACCGAAATTTTGGACTCGTCAACACAATGATTCATCTTTATTAATTTGGCGACACTATCAAAATACTTAAACTTAGATACTAAGTTATAAAAAATACGATATTTATAAGGTAGAAATCTTAGAAAGAGCTATCAATACTGAACTGAAAGTCTTAAACCAAACTTGTCATCATAGTTGTGTGCATAAAGATAAAAAATTAGATATTATACCACTACACCAGCAGTATCGAAAGTTCAAAGAGATCAAGAAATTGATTAAAATCTTAATCCATAGAAAGTTCTTTTATTCATCGGTGGAGTTATCAATCAGTTATTTATTCATTATTAAAGTATTAACAATCATTATATTGTGAGATCAGTGTAACTTCTCAATCATTTGTCAGTGAAGTTTAGCTAGTCACATTTGAGTTTGAGCAGTTGGAAGTTAAAGAATTGTTCTCATTATTTAGATAATCATTTCTCCGATGAAATAATGAAATTGTATTGATTTCGGATCATTAATAACCCACGGCAATTTCCGTTCAGTTGCTTTCTTTAGAGTCAACTGTTTTGTTGAGACGCTTGCTACTCCTTGCATCTTCGATGGAAAAATATCGCCAGTTTTACTGACACTTGTAGAGGGAGCACTCGCCAACGTTGTATATTGCTCACCATGCTTGCTTCTGAGATGGTTTTTGAGCGAAATAGTAGCTGTGAAAAAAATAAAAAAGTAATAAAATTTACCAGATTCACACACATATTATGAATAAAGTTAAAACTTTAATTGATAATTAAATAACCAATCATTAACTACGATGAACTGATCGGTTCCTAATAAACTGAATGGCACTTGATCTGGTACCCCAGCGGAATGAAATAAATCTTCCGTGTTCTGACACGATCTAATCTTTTTTACTCTAGAGAAGCAGCGACAACTATGTGAACTATAAAACAAAAGGGGAAATAGTATATTTACAAGTAGGCTTGAGCCTAAACATGAACAACCATTATCAAGCCTGTGCTCGTAATAAATTTAATTACGCTAGCACATAAAGGTGCTATTTACACCTTCATATAAATATGGAAGAAATGTCACATTCGATGCATCATACAAGTGTGATAGCCATATCTATATGTTAAAATCTGTATAGTGTAATAGCTCTTCTGAAAAATTTTTTTCAGAATGATATATGTATCATATTTCAAATGTCACTACCTCTCATATTTATATGAAAGTGTAATAGCACCTAAAGGCATAAATTTTCCACGAAATATTCAGCTGTCGAATATTCGGCATTCGGTATTCGGCCGAAATCACTATTCGTGACATCTTTAGTCTAAATACCACCTCACTTCTATACTTACAGATTAGGTCTCTTAACGTCTAAGCAAGAAATCATTTGTCTGGTCTTTAACAATTTTTTTTCCGGAGGAATATCGCTGTCATACTGAATAGAATATATAATATTTTTACGACTGATGGCATTATTCATTAACTAAAAAAAGTGAAAATGTCATTATTGAGAATTCGATAAAAACTCAAGTTTACCAATCCACGATTTATATAGTCATAGTTATATAGTTATATAGATTTATAAAAGTTCCTGCACTCTATCAATTCATTTGAAATTTCACATTTTCTACTGTCATCCAAACAGCTTTATAATGATTTATTAATCTAAATTTCCATATTTTATTCCAAAGTAGTTGAAAATTAAGTACCATCATGCATTGTTATTCAATTAGCGTTCAATTTCTTAATTCAAAACTCTATAGTTTATCTTAAAATAGTTCAGAATTCAATCGTAAGAATCTCCTGTATTCGTGGTTATAACTAGTAACGGTTTGATTCTTTCCCACCAGATTACACTCTTATTCAAGCAGTTTATACTAGGAACATTTGAAATAAAAGTCTATAAAAAAACAGCTGTTTTTTTTAAAAATATTGAAATATATTCCATGTATTAAAATTAGAAAATTTCATTTCTTTTATTGTAAAAATCACTAGAGCTATTAGAAGAAAGTAAAATTAACAGATTTTAAAGAGTAACTTAATATTAAACAATTAAATTCTTTAAACATATTTCCTATTATATCATCAAAATTAATATTAAATATACAAATGTATCTTCAAAATAAAAAAACCAAAACAAAAAGACAAACAATCACTTTTTTCAATTGCATATTACCACAATTTTAACTGATATTTCCGCTAAAATTTGTATTATATTGCTTATATTGTATTAAAAACAATTTATATACACACAGCCAGATAAATAAAATATCCTAAATAAGAGTTGTTGTAAAATTTGTAAAAAAATATTCCTAAAACTATATTTACAGATACCGCATTCTGTTTTGTTTTTTGTCTTATTGTTAGATATATATATTTATAATTGACATTGTGCTTATCCTTAAACTTATGCAATTAAGAACTTGAGCAAAAAAAAAACCTTTATAAAAGACGGCTATATCGATGAAATTTAAATTTAGGCCAGTTTTATTATTTTTAACTAAATAGTTTGTGGTAACGGCATATCAAAATGTGCTGGGACTGTTCCGAGTGCATCTGCACTTGTTCTCTCAGATGTACAATCCTATTAAAAAATTAAAAATAATTTCTGCTTACAATTAAAAATTTCCCAGTAGAGAAAATCTGAAATATATAGATTTTTGCGTAAAGTATGATAAAAAGTGAATTAGTTGAGACTCGTCAAAGAAGAAGTTAGAAAGTACCCAAAAGTTACTCATCAATAAGTAACCGCAATGAATATATTTCTTTCATTGATTTTCAATAATTTTTTTTTTCATCTTTTAACTTACATATTCCTTGGAAGTTCTCTACTGGGCTTTTGTTAATTTAATTACCTTAGGCTTAATACGATACGTGTCAACACAGTCGACATTAAGTGGAACTTCTTCAACTTCAAAATTGTAGCCACTCGTTCGGACTACAAGGAGAGTATGTAAAGGGACATTAATATAAGGAACTTGATCTGTTAATTAAATATAATAATTAAAATAGTTTTCTCAATAAAATTCATTTTTTCTTAATTGTATACCTGGCTTAGTTCCCATGAAATATGCCATAATACATCTAAGTACTGCTTGATGAGAAATAACTAATAAACGTGTCTTAGTTAATAAAGCTTGAACGACACTGTCAACTCTTAAGAGAAGATCTAAGTAAGATTCACCATGAGGATAACGATATTTTAATTTATCTTGATCTCGCCATACAAATTCCTGCGGAAAACGTTCTTGTATTTCTTCATAAGTTAGCCCTTCACAAATTCCCTGTAAATGAGAAATAATTAATTTTTGTTATTTCTTTATTAAGATATTTTTATCTGTAAAGTGATTTAAAATATTATCTTTATGAATCAAACAATTAGACAAAAAAATACATTTTTGATAACTTTATGATCTGCTAAATATGATATTTATGTTTTTATTAATTCTTACAGCATTAATCTCATTTAGATCATTGATGGCGGCACGATGCCCAGGAATATTCTTTACAGTATTTATGGTTCTTTGTAGTTCGGAAGTCCAAATCTAAATTAAAAATTTTATTTTGTTATATTTAGTTAAAAAATTGAATGTCAAATAAGTATAATACAAGTTGCGGTGCAGGAAGTGTTGTTTGATTATCATTGAAAAGTCTTTTTAAGCGTTCAGCATAATTTCTTCCCCGTGGTGATAAATCAGCATCACCACCAATACGTCCCAAAACATTAAATTCTGATTCTCCATGCTGTAAAATATAAAAGAAAAATGTACAAAAATAAGTTTTTTTCAAAATACGAATTCTTAAGATTAAAAGTATTTTTGATAAATCAATTCGAATGTGAATTATTACATGAGTGTCTAATTAATATTAAGTAAGATAGATCTGTCATCATTCTTGTTGGTATTGGAAAATCTACTCAAGTTTCAAATAACTTTTAAGTTAAACTAAGTTCAAACGTGAACTATGAAACAGGACGTTAGCGTAATAAAATTTCGAATTTTTCACTCTCTAAGTGACGTATAATGACTGTTTCTACATATTCAGGGGTATTTTAATTTAAACTATGCTTTCCTATTCGTTTTCAAGTTTTCAAGTTAGTCTTTACTATTCATTTGTAATTTTAAAGTCATAATATTAATGTAAATTAAGTAAAACAAATCATAAATATACATATATAAATACTACCCTACTAAAGTAGAAAATTTGTTCCTTAATAACAGGATGTGACAAAACTCCAAGAATGGCAGTTGGTAAGGCACCTTGAACACCACGTGCTGTTACGCAATGTTGTAATGGATCTTCAGAATTGTTGACTACTATTAGAGGACTTTCTATTGCCGAGCATTTTTCATATTTTGTAGAACATTTGTTAAGCTAAAATAAAAAAAAAACAAAGAATTTTGAATATAGGTTTTTTTTTGCTAGTTAGTTTATTGGTTTGCTGGAATGCCTTTTCGTAAAAGTTATTAATATTGTTGGAAAAATCATCTGTGGGCATAATATTCGGTGTTGCTGATATTTTCTTCATGAAAAAATCTAATAATAATTAATTAAAATTTTTTTCGAAGGTAATTTAATTAAGAAAATTAAATTCAATTTCTATATTTCTAGGACTAAAGTACAAATCTAGTATAAGTTTTTCACTTTCCCTTGCATTTGAACATTTTGGCTTAATATAATTTCAGTTAAAAATATCAGCATAGAATTATACCTGCAGAAGATTTTTATAACATCAAACATAAGTTTTCCGAAAAGGCAGACAAATACGTCAGCACGCCAAGAAACCAGCATTCCATTTAAAACTTAAGTCTATGAAATTTTTTACTTACTTCTTCAAGAAATACATTTTTCCAATCAACATTACTATCTACTTTTCTATAAAATCGAATCATTTCGTTTAAATTTGCTTCTAAACTGATCTCATTACAATCAAATTCGACAATTAAATTATGGTATATCCTTTCAGCACAAAAATTCGCTACAATTTCACGGGATTTTCGTGTTAAATGCATTCCATCGATAATCTATTCAAAAAAAAAAAAACAAAAACAGAAGAGAAAATTAAATCTAAAATATATAACTTTAAATAAAGAAAAGAAAAAAATATACTGACAAATACGTTATTTCCCTCATGAAACCATCGAACCACTTGTGAAAGTGTTTCTGTTGTTGCATTATTATCAACTGTGAACACTGTAAAAATATTTGATGATTCTTTACTGAAATACAAAAGCAAGGACAATAAAACTTGTTTTTTGTTTCGTTTAAAGGATATTTTGGAAAATCTGACAAAAACAAAAATACTAATTTATCAATTAATATTTTTGAAAATACAAATAAAAATATATTTGCTTTATTTGGTTATAAATTCTTCCAAAGCATTATTAGAATTTTGAAAATTCTTTTAAATAGAAATATAAAAAAAAAAGCAAAACAAAAAATGGATTTTTCTATTTAATTAAGTCGCTAAATTAAATGAAATTTTGCACAAAGTTCTGTAATTTCTTAGTAAATGCACATATATTAAAATACTCATTTACACGAATAAAACCAAAGACAAATATATTCATATTGGGAAATGGAAGAGTAACGGAACTCTATATCCTTTTTCACATTTACATACATATAAGAAACTAAAGAATATTGAAAATATTACAGCATCCTTGGCAACCAATAGGTTAAATATATTGCTAACATACTAAAAAATTTTTTGGTGTCAAGTTCCTCATGATATAATTCCAAATTTTTTAAAAATTTTTAATGCTTACAATCAATAATTGAAATCATATTTAATTTACTCACTCAAAGTCTTAAATTGAAAAAAAATTCAAGAATCAAGTTAGTAATTGTTTTCTTTTTTTTGCAATTACCTTTAGCCATTTCACCCCTCCAACAGAGATGGCGAGCAATTTTATGAGCTGCAAATGATTTTCCTCGTCCTGGAAGACCAGCAATTGTGACTACAAGCGGAGCTCGTAAAGGACATGGTGTTATTGTAGAAAATATATTATCTGAAAAGAAATAAATAAATTGTTTTTTATACAATACTATTTTTCGAGTTGATTCAATAAGTCTAAATACTAAAAAACAACTATTCAAGTTTTCTTAATTATATTCTTCAAAAGTTTTCAATATAAAAAGCTGAAGTTTTAAGTATGATACTCTAATTGCGTATGAAAGTAACGCCTGCCACTGTTCGTTATACATTTAAGCGCCATATCTGCTACATAAAAAATCTGAATAAAAACGTAAAATGAAGTTTTAAGAATTTATCTTACTAATTGTAAAATTAAAAATTAAAGTACAACTACACCAACATTTAAAAACAGAAGGTATTATAAAATTCTGTGTTTTAGTACCAAATTGATTTTATTTGTTTGTTAATCATAAGACTAGTAGGAAGTGTTATTTTTAAGCTATGATATTACACAATTTTAATTTTTAAAAAATATTCCATCTAAAAATTTCATTACCCTCTGGAATATTCCACATGCTGTTTACCTTACAGCACAATTTTTTTCTATTGTGTTACTTAAAAAGAACATTCCAAAATTTTGTTCATATAAAAATTATAGTACGTAGGTTTCTTAGATAATAAACATTTTTTACTCATGGTGCCAAATATTTTGTCTAATTTCTAAATGTATGCAATTAGAGCAATATATTTTCAAAAACAGTTGAACAACTACTATCCTTTTTTGTTTTATTTTTGTATATAACAATTCCAATTTACACTGGCTATATAGAGTTTGAAACAGTTTCTACAAAAATATTTATATATGTAAAAATATGCGTGTTTATTTACAATTTAGGTTTTTCAAATACGATAAAAGTGGATCTATATATGGAAAACTAAACTTATGCATTTGTGTTATGTATATTATATATATATATATATATATATATGTATACAAAACTTTTGTATATTAAAAACTTAGAAGAAAAGTGAGACGTATCTTTCATAAAACCTAAACCGTAAAAATATTAAATAAATTACCTGATTCTTTGCATGGTAAATATTTCTTCATCACAGCTGTAATAAGCTTTCGCAGATACATTCAATTATCTGACACAAATCTGACACATTAAAATAGCTTTTTTGTATTCTCCAGCAAATTAACATAACTTTATTTATCTTAAATTTATATTTAAACAAACTACAAAACTAATTCACCAATGATATTTTTATTATTATTTTTATTTTTATTTCAAAAAATACAATACAAAAAAAAAAACAAACGTCATCAACTATTATAGCACGCTTTCAATGCGTAAAAATCTGCTACCGTTCTTATTATGGGCGAACTTGTAAATGTGGTCAAAATATTTCCTGCGATATTAAAAACAGTCAAGCATTTACAGCTTTTTTTATCTAAATTAGTATAAGAGTAGCTGGTATTTAAATTATCATTTAAAATAAAAAATCTAAACTTGCCAAGCTCAAAACTGAAATATAATTCTACTTCAACTTGTACTAATGTCAACCGAAATTTATTACCTACAAGAAAAAAGCTTTCGAGTCTGCGTTTTCGTTAGTTTCGAATTTGTCACCGCGAGTTCTTAACAATAATCTTTTCAAACACTTTGACCATTAAAATAATGAGAAAGGTCAAGGTAGACAAATGACATCACTGCAGGCGGGGGCTTGTTATCTAATTAGAAAATGAAAGTTTTTTTTTTTATTTTTGCATTAAATAAATTTTTGTTATTAATTTTTATGGTATCAAAAAAATTATTTTTTTTTCTAATTTTTGAAAGGTTTCGATAAGTAACGGTACAAGATTCTGATATTCTTAGCAAATAAAAAAATTGACTGTAAAATTAATTAAATTTTATTACGTATTTTTATGTAAATTATTTCTACCTTTGAATATGGATATGAATATGAATCTAAATGTGATTTTTTACAGCTTTTTGACTGTCTTTGGAAATAATAAAAATTTTTTTAAAAAATTTTCCACTAGATACTAGTGTCTCTAGTGAAAAATTTAAATTATTTATTTCGTAGAGTTATTATTGTAGGGAATAATCTTTTAAAACACAAGAGAGAAATTTGCGTCATTTTTGCTATTAAAGTAAGGACTACACAAACAATTAAAAACAAAGATTTATCATTAATTTTTTTTTTTTTTGTTCTGATAATTAGACTATATTATAGGTTTCGGTATAAACACCCTATAAACAAGTTATAACACTTTTATTTTAGGTATTTTATCCAAAACAATGATAAAATGTAAATTTCTCAAATGAGTTACATTTTTGTGTTTTCTTACTTGGCTAACTAAAGTGGAATGATGGGTCCATAAGTAGCAATCTAGTTCATTTTTTTCATTCTAGTCTCATTTGGAAAAGCAAGAGCTGTGATTGTGATGTTTTTATTTTTATCAGTAAAAATTAATGTTAAAAAGTGAAATTTCTTTAATATTTTTTATTTAAAACACTTCTAATTCCAGATATGATGTGATTATCCTTGTGCCACATAAAATTCAAAAGATATTTTAGTCAAAATAAGTCTTAAAAAGTGAAATTTCTTTATAATTTGCTTTTGACTTAAATGTCCATTAATTTCGGTCCGGCTAACTGGATATCACATATTTTTATTGATAAAAATAAAAACATCAAAATGACAGCTGTTGCTTTTCTAAATGAGACTAGAAGGAAAAAAATGTACTAGATTGCTACTTATGGACCATGGTCCATAATAAAGAAACAAACCCGATATGTCTGTTTGTGAGCTACGGTTGCACTAGAAAAATTTGTCTTCCTCTGCCCAACATTCACTTATAACAAATGGCGTAAAACAAGGAAGAAATTCTAATAGCTTTAGGGCTCAATAATCCACACAACTCGAAATTTGCAAACATCTCAAGCTGTATTAAAATCCTTAGCAGCACAAACATTTCATATCTAAAGTTATTTGAAGCTACGACAAACATCTACAGTTCTTGGCAAAAAGAAAATTATACAATTCTTAAAGTAATTAGGTACTGCCGTAGAAAAAAGTCTTTTATTCCAGAATAAAGAAATTAAATATAAATTGTTTATTACAATATCCTAATAATGTATTTTAGTTACCTTTACATATAAAACTTAGCTACCTAAAAGACTTTGTGAAAACAATAAATTCCTCAAAGCTTCTAAAACCAATTTCCTGAAATCAGTGACAGAGAAATTAAGGGGCACATAACTATTAACCATTAAGTATGAATTATTCGAAAACAAATTTTTTGATCTAGAAATTCTTTCATAAATTACTTCATATTTTTTATGAAATCATAGATCAAATAACTCACCAAGGAGCTTTTATCTATTCAAAAGACTTTGAGTTGGAGGATATTCCTAAAAATATATTATGTACTTTAAAATTTAAGGTTTTTTTGTGCTCTGGCATACCATAAGCAATAAACAAAATCAAAGACTTTACAAGGAAGTTTTTTTACAATAAAAAAAAAAATGATATCAAAGCAAGTGTAGATATTACTATTAGAAATTACAATGAGATATTTTTTAAGCAAATCACAGAAGAAACTTTTATGTTACTTCATTTTGTTCATTTCCCTACAATAACAAAAAAACACACACAAACACATGTATTGTAACTAAGAATTTATTTATAACTAAAATATGCCAATACCAATCTTATTATCCTCAACTTTAAATATAAGTTAATTAAAACTAACATACAGGAAATATTTTTTTCTGATGTAATTTTACATTATCGAATGTTTATGTAAATTATCGAATGTTTATGTAAATTATCGAAGTAGATAATTTTACCTGATTAAGGATAAAAGATCTGATACCAACTAGAAAATTGTTCTAATGCAGCAGACTATTGCAATAAAATTCATTAAACATATTCATATCGTGGAATAAAAAATTCAAAAACTTGATATTAAATGAAGAATTAAGGTGAACTGTAATTTAATTTTTTTAGCTTTTAGTCAGATTAAAAATACATAAATTAATTATTTCCAAGATATGTTTGCACTTTCCTCTTAGTGTTTTTGATATATTCAATGCTATTAAAATGAGTATTTGTGACGTCATTTTGCTAAAAGTGATCGCCAATTTTTGGAAATAATTTACCGTTAGTATGCATTTAATCTAAAATTTAATGTGTTTACAATTTGCACAGAAAAAACACACTTCTAGTGTAAGATTTACTTATTTGATACATTAAAATGTCTAATAATTTAGAAAATTATAGGAAGCCTTGTTTTTTTTTTTATGTTTTTAAATTGACCCCAAGATGAGCTGTCTCTTGCATTCAAATTATGAACGAGGATTGAATAAAAAGAAAAAAAGGTTATGAATAATTTTTGAATCTTCTGTTTTAAAGTCGATGACCTCATAAAAATGTGAAAAGTCTTTCATAAAAAAAATATTTTTTATATTAAAAAGAAGAATTTATATTGTAGAATATACAAAAGAAATGACATCAACATCGCACGATTTAAAAAAAGATGAATTTGATGTATATTGTTGAATTAAAAACTATAATTATATTATTGTAAGGTAGTACAGTTAAATAAGTTTTATTATTATAATAAATGTCAACTAGCATGACTAACAAATTCATTTATATATATCTACATACATATTTACCCTGCATACAATTTTACGAAAGACGATGCGAGACGAACAAAACCGCGAACTATTAGAAAAGTACAAAATATGCTAAAGAGTGAGAAGAACCCAGCGATGAATTTCCCCTTCATACAAATGTATGAAGTTTTGATCATGAAATAGTCCTAAAGACTTACAAAATTTCTGTTCAACTCTCAAAACTTTTTGACAATGTTATGCCCCAAACACAATGCACGCGCTTTCATTCCGAATTCCGAAATTCAGCTATATAAATTCTTATAGCTGTGACAGCTGTCACCGCACCGCTGCCACAAACCGCGTCATTATGTTTGGGCCATTAGTGTAGTGTTTTTTTTTGCCTAAGTCACGAGTGATTGTTTTAAATTACGTGTTTTAAATTTAGTGTATTTTGTTGTAATGTGTAAAAAATTGTAATAATTTATTTTTAATTAAATAATTTATATATAATTTTTGTGTTTAAGAAAAACAAATATATTGTTTATATAAAAAAATATGAGTTGTCTTTCCCCTAGCATAATTCATTTTCAGTAAGTGTGTCAGAGAGACAAAATATACATATATAACCCCTTTATACCCTTTCTTAACAGGCGCTATGCACAACGTTGTAGTCCTCCATACAAAAAAATCGGTTCTTAACAGCCAAAGTCTGTACATGACAACAAAAGAAACATGGCGTCTAAATGTCAAAACATATGATGTCAAATGTTAAATGTCACAGATTGTTAAATGTTTTAAAAAGGTTTTAACTAAAAAATTCAAGAAAAGTTAAGAGTTTTTAATTTATTTTAGTAAATTGTTTTATAAAGTTAAGCAATAAATATTAGTGAAGTAAACCGAGCTAGAGATACACAAAACAGAAGGATCTAATTCACAATAGATCTCAATTTTCTCTGTCTTCAGACTTTAAAAGGCTGTAGTTACTACACATTTCCAACCACCTATGTACACAGTTCTCTATACAAAAGTGGCTTTCTGTGTAGTTAGAAAATGTATTCATCCGCCTGTTAAGGAAGGGTATTAGAAGTCATGAAGTCGCATGATATTTTTGCATGTAATAAGCTATAACACCTATACATTCAAAGAAATCGCGGTTTTCATCGTTTCTCGCATCCGAAAAGGATGTAACGTCTTGTTCTTTCTAGAATCACTTCTCGTATCGTTCTTCGATCCGTTCTCGAACTATTTGTTCGTTGGAACGTTGTCCGAAAGAATTCGTTTTCGTATCAGAATGTTTGCAGGGTAGTTACTCTATTCGCAATACCCGTGTAGTGCATTTAATATCGAAAATATTTTTCGACGGAATTTCATGGTGTACTTCCCCCTAATGTAAACATTATCAATCACTTACTCAGTCGCATGATTCAAAGCGACTATTGTTTCATATTCGACATCAAATTTTTAACTTTTTTCGTATCGCTTTGAATAGCCCAATAAAACTGAAATATAAAGATTAACAAAAACTTTATTGCAGACAAAATTAGAATATCTAAGTTATTGCAATTAAGTACAAGGAAGCGTGTTAAATAGATTTCCGAAATTGTGATTCTCCTTTCAGCCTCTTCAGCCTAAAAATTTAAATTTTTGGTATGCTTTTTTCAACTTTTCAAACATCATAGGCAAAAAGTCAAAGAGTCTAAAACGACGGTCAAAATTTCGATTCGGATTTATGTTTATATAAAGTTATACGCTCTGAAGAACAAGAAAATTTGCTCTCATTTAATTATTTGCATAAATTTCAAAATATAAACAACAGATTTAAATAAATTGAAGTAATTAAAATTTAGGCTGTCATATACAGAAATACTTTCCAAAACAATCGATTCATCAATTTGAAATGGAGCAATGCTTTAAAAATTATAAAAAATATAATTCATGATGTGATATTATTAATTTTTTAAATTACTTTAAAAAATTAAAAATTAATTTACGAAATAATATAATTGCCGACAGGCTCTATTCCACTATATTAAGATATTATATTAATTATGAGACCCGGATATAATTATCATCTTCCGTAGAGCATTGCCATTTTCGTGGTTTGAATAATTTATATCAACATTAATTTTTTATGATATCTGTTAATTAGTCAATATGATTATTTCTCTGGAAATATTTAATTAGAATATGTTTAAAATCAGAAAATTATTAGAATTGTAAACAAAAAAAAAACCAAAAGCAATTTAAATTTATTTTATCGATAATCAAAGACGGACGTTATTTATTTAAACAAAAAAAAAAACATAACATAAAATTAAAATTCAGACAAGCTACTGATATCGTGAAATCTGTTGGAAATCTTCGTAAAAATTTTTTTAATCATTTTCTTTTCTTAAAATACATAATTTATGACAAGACTATAATTAATATAATTTCTATTATTTTTTTTTTTTTTCATCTTTCATTTTAATAAAATTTCAATCATGAAAAACCTATGGAATAAATTTAATTGTCCCAGTAGTAGTTATAACTTCCACATAAAACAAATTCCAAAAAGTTTGTGGATTGTAATATTTCCCCAGGCTGTTCAATCAAACCACCAATCTACAAACGTCTGTTTTGTGCATATTTCGTTATGATGATCCGCGCGCTTATAAACTGTTTTAAAAGACTTTAGTCCAAGAAATCGTGAAGTTATAAATGTGATGAGTATAAAAGTACTAAAAATAAAACAACATTTCAAGCTCTACTAAACCATTTTATTGAGCAAATCGCAATGACTTTTGAGCTACACTTGGTTGTAAAATATTTACCTAAAAGTTGGATGGGACCATGCAAGATTTTAGTTTCAGTTGGAAATCCATCTCAGGTGGTCAAGCGGCTCTTGAGATTTGATTTTTGTGTTACAGACGTTAAATAAAAATAACGTCGTTAGCTTTGGACTACATTAATTTATTTTTATTAATTAAATTTTGTTTAAAGAGTTTTAAAGAGTTTTTTAATATATTCATGATAAGTTGAAAAAAATTTTGATAACAAAAAATAAAAAGGGTAACCAGTTTGTAAAATTGTTGTTAGTGTGAAGATAGAAAGTTAATTTTTTTTGCAAAGTTTTGTGTTTCGCACGAGGAATAAGACCAAGAAAATACCACAAAAATAAAACACAAAAATAGTGATGTAAGTTAGTTAATATTATTAAGCAACTAAATTAATTTTTTATTTAACAAAGAATTTAATATTCTAAATGTCTGGAATATTTATTTCTAGAATCCTGAAATTCATTTTTATCACGCTAATGTCATTAAAAGTATAGTCTGAAATGTTTAAAGTACAGGTTTTTGGCAAATGTGAGTTTTTATTTTGCTTCAAAATAAAATGTTAACTTCTTAGTCATCCTACAATTATCTTCAGAATCTTTGTTGAACCATTGAAAAGTATTTTTTTCTTTTCCATTTTTATTTTGTGTTCATATTTCTATGAAATCCAAACTGTATCTACTTAATTTTCTGTACATTTTATTTTTGAGATTTTATTACTAGGTATTGAATTACTGAGTTATTAAATTAAAGGAAGTTTTTTTATTTCCTTTAAAATTAATTACAAAAAAGTTTCTAATTTCAGGAGAATTATTATTATATTCCAATTGTTTGGGTTAGAGATTTTAGTAGCACTGCTAATATTTGCGTTTGGTAGAAATCTTACAGAATTTCATTGATAGAATTAAAAAATAATTGTTAAGTGGTTTTATACTAGTAGTTAATTAAGGAAGGCGGTCTACACTAACCAGACTTAAGCTATAAAATTTTTAGAAAAAATTTAGCTGTTAGGATTGAACAAATTACCAAATGCTTTAATTTATATATTTTATTTTGTTAACCTGAATATTTATAGTTCAATTGTAATGAGTAATTTTTTTTTTTTGTTTTCTGGGTTTCTCTTAATTTTTCTAAAGCAAAAATTAAAAATTCTATAGGCTTGGTATTATATACTTATTTTTCATCTTTATTGACACTTTATCAATTTTGCACTTTAATTTAATTTAATTTAATTAAATGCAATTTAATGCACTTAAAGCGTCTTTCAAGTTCAGTAGGTGATGTTTTGCCCGACTTAATCACAATTTTATATTCGCCCGATGGCATTATATCTAGCAATTGTTTGAAAAATGAACTAATTGATGTTTGAAATTTCTCATTTTTAATTTCTCATCACAATTTGCTATTTAACAATTTGATATTTTCACGAAGAATGTAATTTAAGAAACAGCTGGTGTGAGTTCATAGAAACCACTTCAGGCATAAAATAAAGATTTTATGATAATTTAAGCTTGATCGGTTTAGAAGTTTCAGAGTCCATAAGTCGTCTCCATAGGTACATCCTTTTTCCTGTATCTGGCCATATGTTGCACGAGTTTAATAAAATGAAAAAGAAAAATTTTCACACTGCTTGTATATACAATATATTTTAACTGCTCATTTGCTTGTGTAGATATGAAAGTATTGTCTGACTTGCTTTTCTACATATAATATGCAACCTATTATTAATTTATGACATTGGCGTAGATAAGATTGTAGTCAAGGTGATCAAAACCCTCTTCCCTCTGACTAGTAATATTTTAGTGGTAATTTAAGAACAAAATTTAAGACGTCTAAGACATTTGGCAGTGAAATATATATCTTCCCTTCGTAAAAAGCATCCCTACCAAAATAAGTGAATTCAAAAATGCTGTTTAACCGTTTTATCTGTTTCGAAAATAATATCGAAGAAATTGTATGGGATTCCCACACTATAAATGTCAAACTTAAAAATTGGATTTTTGGCCCCAATAGTAGTTCAATCAATAGTGTTTTTCTTCAATTATTTGGATATTGGAAAATACTTTTTCAACCTAATCATTTTTTGGATGTCATTCAAAGCTAATGCTTGCAGAGTTAAAAACAAAATTCATCAAAACCACTAGACGATCTCAAAGCTATAATTAGTAGAATTAATATTAAAGCTTTCAAAACTCATCACTTAACCTTGAAAATAATCACTCAATATGTTTCTTATTTTTATAAATAAAAATTTTCTGTTTTTCTTTTGACAGTTGACATACGTATTTTTGAAATTTTTCTTATTTAACTTAATTGTTGTCATACTTCATTGTATTTTGCTGTTTAACGACTAAAACGACCAGTGAATAAGGCAAAACGTAATTGCGGGCAAGTACCTAATCCAAATTTAAAAAAAAAATGCTCAACTAACCATCACAAACATATACAATATTAAATTTTTTCTGTAAATTTGATCTGAAGGAATTGGGCACTATTTTTGGTGTTTTGTAAACACAAAAATGCGCAGCTGAGTTTATATCTATAGTAAATAGATTATTTAGCAGACCTTCTTATTCCTTCTGACATGAAATATATTTTTTTGCTTTTTTAAAAAAAAAACAAAAATTTTATACAAAAAGGGTAAAAGCTAACTTTAAATAAGTTTAATCGGATATTAAAAACGAAACTATGCTAAAAATTTAATTTTATAAGACAACAATTAAAATCAAGAATTGTGCACGACTAATAAACTTACTGAACACGATCACTTTTAGCGGTTACATAACCCGATCATTATCCACGTTTTCAGGACTAGTTCAAATCAAGCTTTAACATTTATTTTTTTTTTTTTTTCGTTTTTTTGCAAAACTAAAATTCTGAATTTTATATAACGCTTTCATCTTCAAAATAAAACCTGTGATTTTTATTGTCATTACCAACCACAATGAGGTCAGACCTTGTTTCATTAAAATATTTATCTTGGTGGTGGTGCATAGGAAACAATTAAAATTTTTAACTTCTTGGTATAGTTTTAATGATAATAGATCTACTTTTCTCGTATGTAAATCAATTCAAATGTATAGCGATATCATCTTCAATGATACGGCAAAAATATACTACCATATAATTATTAGATCAATTACAGTTCATTGACATTTTTAAATATATAAAGACAAGATCGATTGTAATTTTAACTGAAGTTGAAACAGGTTGCACTTTCATTGCATATGATCTAAATGTAAATATGAAAGCTACAAGATACAAAGTGGTTTATAGAAGTACATCGAAGTGATTGTTGATCAATTTTTAACTTTATTTATTTATTTAGTTTTTTTTTTAATTTTTTTTTTTTGTTTTGAATTGTAAAACCAATAGAAACTCGATAGTTCTTTATTTTATTATTTCTTTAACATTATTTATTTTAGAATAGATACCGTTTCAATGAATATTTTGAGGACATATTGTATATTACTTCAGATCATGTGATTTATTTTCTGTTTAAATGTTTATAGTAGATTAAAACAAGAAAAAAAGTATTGAATATCATTGCATAAGTTGAATTTTTATAGGTCAAAAGATTTTAATATAAATTTCTCATATTGAAATAAGAGATTTAAGAAAATGTTTTACTGTTTTTAGCCTTTTATTATTGTGTCTTTTTGTCATATTTTGTAATCTGAAATTTCATAATCACCAACTATATAAAAAATATATATTATACTTTTCATCTTTTAAAAAAAATCTTAGCAATTATAATCTGTCAGTTATATTTAATTAGATAAAAATTTTAATGATTAAAATTTGAATAAAGGCTTCCTTTTAATTCAAGCCTTTGCCGAATTTAGTTTCTATTAATTATGTCATAATAGACCGTCCTGAGTAGAAATTACTTGCTGGCAAGCCCTGAATTAGTATAGGCCTCAAATTGTTACTCCTCTGTAAAATTATCACTCCTATATAAAAAATCCTGTGTTGACAAAATCTCTGATCAGGTATGTGTGTTCATTACATGATCAAAAACCTAACAGAGTAAATCCTATTTAAATTTATTCGGCCCTGATAATAGTGTCTGTTTTAAAGGAGGTTAAAGTTTTAATGATGAAGTCCGATAAGGGCATACTCTGTTTTCATTTTAATAATGGAAAATCTTTAGAAAATATGTTTAGCTCTGATTAGTTGTCCTGTTCAGGTCCCGACCATCAAAATAGGAATAGGTTATGGATACGACTTGCCTTCTGCTCCTAACTCTCACACACAATACCCTTCCTTTATGAATGGCCGTAATTTGTTTTGACCTTTTTTTGTTTATATTGTATTTTAATTATTTCCAAAAATCCGATTAAGATTCGAGCTTTGGATAGGACATTCAATCTCTTCAACTTTTTCCCCACCTACCTAGTTTTTCACAAGAATATCTTTATAAGCATGCTGATCTACCATGTCAATAACTTCATAAAAGCACCTGCTATATGTCAGGACAAAAACCTCCAAACAATGAACCACTACTATGTTAAATGCTTTTTAAGGGTTATATTCTTCATTCTTTAGTCCGCATATCTATCTTTTGCCATAACCTCATAATCTATTAAATTTAGATTCATCACACTATAAGGTTCTTTTCCGAAAAGCTAGCGGTTTCTGTTAATAGGTTTTTGCAAATCTAAGTCTCTTAATCTATTTTCCGACAGAGAGTAGAGGCTTCATTTAGGTTATGCACCCTCATAATCCGTCTAATGACTTGTCATAAGATCTGGACACCGTATTTTCGTATGTTTGTATATTTTCATGAACCGTGAAAATATGTGCAAAATCCATGAATTTATGATAGATCACATTTGCTTACAAAAACGAAAATATACCTGGGATCCCAAAATTTGTGACAGCATGACTAAAATAGCTTTTAGTTGTTTGTCTGCACAAAATCATTTAATTTTTACAACATTTGAAAAGGTTAATCTAAAAAATTACCGAAAAGAATTATGTCACGAATTAGAAAAACTAAACTCCTAGCAATTAAAATTAATTTGTTCCTTTTGGTATATTCAATTATTCTTAAATAAGGCCCTGACTAAAGTGAAGTTTTCTTTGAAAGATTCTGATATAGTTGAGTAAAAGTCGATGATGCTATTTAATTTTCCATTTTTAACCTTCCTAGATAGAGCCTTGTTTTTCTTGATTGACATGTTTATAGAAAATGTGAAATATCTAATTCTATCATCTTGAAGAGATGCAATAGCAAATGACACATTTCAACACAATTCAACTCAATTTTCTTCTTTAAGTTTGTTTTATTATAATTATTTTTGTTGTTGATTAGAGCATCTTGTGGTTCACTGGAGGCTAAATTAAAAAACAAAAACCCATGAGATATTTTGTAACTATTGAACACCAAGGTTAATAAAGTTGTTGTCCTAAATTTTATTTTATTTTCGCCTATATATAATAAAAAATTTTATTGATGTTTTTTAAGACTTAAACTAGATTATGACTTCATATACATAAAAATAAAAGAAGGTAGCGAGAAAAACGAGGCTATTATTGTTAAAATGTGATCATAAGTCGTGTCAAATTTTTATTGAAGATCTTTAATTTTGGTAAAACAAATATTTCGTGTTCTCTACTGTAAGTAGTGATGTACATTAATTAATTTTAATTGATGTAGTACAATGGTTGCCCTTCAAATCTAAAAATGTTTACATAATTGGTTTATAAACGATATATCCGGTCCGGACATGATTTCCTCTTGATTTTAAATACGGAAATCTAATTTTTCTTATATATAAAATAAAATTAGGCATAAATTGAAAACGATAGAGACAAGACAAGAAAAAACCGGAAAAAATCCCAAATAAGTATTCAGACAAACGCTAATTCAGGACATAGGGAATAATGTTTTTGAAATGAAAAAATCCTATATAAAGACAGTTGAATTAAAAATATAAATACAACCTTCAAAAACCAGTTTATGAGCAATGTGGGCTCTTTTGCTTGTGATGTTCAGGTAATGTAACCAAAAGAATAAAAACTTCAAGCAATTATTAACAATAAACCCACAAATTATAAATATTTAATAAGCAGCTTCAAAGCCTTTAATAATTTTATGAATTACAAACATGACGCTTTAAGAAAAACATCATAACTAAAATTAAATTGATCAATTAAGTTATGCCAATTAGTTTGACATTTCTAGTAGATATGTTATCTGTCATACCCATTCTTAACAGGTGCTATGTACAACGTTGTAGTCCTCTATACAAAAAAATCGGTTCTTAACAGGCAAAGCCTGTAGTGACGACAAAAGAAACATGGCGTCTAAATCTGAAAACATATGATCTGAAATGTCAAATCAGATGTCACAGATTGTTAAATGTTTGAAAAGTGTTTTAACTAAAAAATTTAAGGAAAAGTTAAGAGTTTTTAATTTTATTCATGTAAATTGTTTTATAAAGTTAAATAAGGAATATTAGTGAAGTAAACCGAGCTAAAGATACACAAAACAGGAGGATCCAATAAGAAAAAATTCACAATAGATGTCAATTTTCTGTGACTACAGGGTTTAAAAGGCTGTAGTTACTACACGATTCCAACCAGTTATGTACACAGTTCTCCATACAAAAGTGGCTTTCTGTGTAGTTAGAAAGTGTGTAGTTCCGCCTGTTAAGAAAGGGTATCATATAAGTTCCCTGAATAGTTTTTTTTTGTATGAGGTCGAATTACGTATGTAAATTTGAAAAGCATCAACAGAAAAGAAAGTTTGGACAAATATAATCAAAATTTCAATATTTGTACATAGCGTGTATTAAAATGACCACTTTGCCTTTTGCATTCCCAAAGTAACGAGTTGAAGATGTTCGACTTCATATTCATTCGATAAGTACCTCACTCGCTTTCCTACTGAGCGTTTATATAGATGAAAAAACCTAACATTTGTCATTCATCCACGTTTTTAGAGAAATTACCCGCTGGCATGTTGTTCCTGGAAACGCTAACGATTCACTTTTGTTTTTCTAGAACGACATCCTTAAGTTATTAGTCATTACAAATTTATTTTATATAGTACGCCTGATTTTGTTACAAGAGCATAAGTTCCAAAGTGGAAAAAGTTTTCAAGACCATGGGAAAATTTATTTGAACTTTAATGATATTTTATAATTATTTAATATTTCAAATATCCGAATACCTAATTATATGAAACGACAACCGATACTATCTTTATTCTTTTTACGGCCAATATCAACTAAAATTGATAACAAAGCTAAACGATCTTAAATAATGTTGATCAAAAATGATCATGCAATCCCTTCACTTTCTGTTTTTTATTTTTTTCTTTACAAAATTTTTTAAAGTCATAAATGTCTCATACAAAATTGATCTTGATATAAATTTTATGAAAAGAAAACATTTCATTACTTAGCCATTAATTAGTAACCATTAGCATGATCATTAATTATTCTTAGGCAAGTGATATTTAAGGTATACAAGTTTTCCATTAGTTAAAAGCTTAAAAATTGATGATCACAGGAAATTACATAAGACAAGTATTACAGGAAAAATGTTGCTACTAGCAGTAGCTGTGTTTTCGTTTTTTTTTCATGTATTAACAGCTTTAAAAAAAAAAGAGAAGAAATTAATTAGAGTAAAAGGGATTCAAGGGTTAATACCTACTGTGATCATCTTAATTTTTTCTTTTGTTGTTGTTATTGTATTAATTAAGTTCAACAGTAGTTACTGATTTTAGGATAAGTATATTTTTAACAAAAAAAATTTACATAGTTTTTTGAACCGGGCTTCACTAATATTAATTATTTTTTTGAAATTCATATACATATAAAGCGATTAAAAATTGTTCATAATTTGTAATAAAACGAAAATTATACATTTTTTGAAATTGTGTACCTTCAAAATAATCACACATATGCCAGGCTTAATTCAATTATCCATACAATTCCTTTAAGATGACCATTTGCTCCTTTTTTCGAATTTTCTTTTATGCTTTCAATCGAGTCAAAACGGTTTTCTCTGAATGGCAACTTATGTAAGAGGGAACAAAAAATAGATCATACGGAGACACATCAGGTAAATACACTGCTTGGCTAATCTTATTTAATGAATATTTGGTCAGAAGCTACAAGATAACGAGCGCACTTATCTATGATAAAAATTAAACAACGCTTCAACATAAACAGTGAAACTTAAACATAAAAATTAATGATTTCGTATTACATAAACATTGCGATGGATAAAACTACTTGTCTCAAAAACATACACAGATTACTTTTATTTTAACATATTTAATAAATAATTTAAATGCCGCATTCAATATAATATATATATAAAAACAATTCCTCAAAGCTATTATCAAGTTAAGAAAACAACTTTCCAACAATAAATAGGAAAGAGATACTGTAATTTTCGATTTTCATAACGCAGATTTTCGACTGATTACTAAAATCTACATTTCTGATAGTAGAAAATTTACTATGCACCTTTTTGTACTCGTTTTTACAACAAACAATATAAATGTATTTAATATTTAACAAACTTCGACCACTGCAGATTTCTAGTCAAAATAAATTACATAGCATAGAAATTGATAATGATTTTTTTACTGAATCCAACTCCATATACCGACGACAAAGATGTCTCATGGTTCTCAGGTACAATTTATTAAATGTTTAAGTATACACGTAGGAATCTTACTTTATGTGCATGCTCTTAATTAATTAATTAAAAAAATTTAATAAATAAAAAAGCATTAAAATCAGTTTTAAATAAATTTTTAACAGTTCTAGTAATAGTTTGTTTTATATACAATATTACTAGGGATATCACAATGACCTCCCTTTTTCAAGTAATAAAACACATGATGTGATCTTTAGTTCGAATTTCCTCTTACATGACCCGCGGTTCTGTGTCCTACATGTTATTGGTACCTCAGGAACATTTTTTAATCTATGTATGTATAGTCTTTTTTTTGCCTTTTCCAATGCTTCACATTTGACTACTTTAATTTTTTAACATAAATGAAAGATTTATCCTCTATATAATAACATTATTAAAAATAATAATTCCTTAAGGAAATCTTTATATCATCATTTCATATGTTGCTTAACTTTTACTTGTTATTATATGCTTAAATGCTATATGTACATATATCAATTTCTAAGCGTCTAAAACTATTCAATATAATTTCCTTTAGTTATGTAAATTAAGAAATGGCCCCGTTTTTGTTTTTATTTTTATAGGAAACAATGAATTTAAATATATTTCTTTTATCTTAGATTTTTAATATAAAATTTCCATAATCAAAATTAATAAAATCAAGTATCTTACATGGTTTAATAATGGAGGTCAATCGGCCCTAATTTCCTCTAATAATATTTCAATTTATGCAAAGCAAGGTATATTAGCGTTTTGTTATGTTGTTATATTTTCACTTTGAAAAAAAAGTTTAAATTTCAATCTAAAGTGGAATTCTTATAATTAAATTGAAAACTTAATGTTTTAGCTTAATTTGTGGTTTAAATTTTATGAACTAGTTCTCTAGTATAGTCTCTGACAACAGATTAAGAGATTTTGCATAAAATAATTCCTTTTTTTTATATACATATTTGATTTGTTATATTTGTAATATGTAATTTGTAATTTCCAATCAAAACTAACTAAATCATAAAAATTATTTTAACACAAAACTTTTGTATTTTAAAAAAATGAAAAGTTTACTTAATAAATTTACAGTTTTTGGTTAGAAAGTATCGTACGATTACTTTCATAATAGAAAAATTGAATAAAATGAAGATTGATTTACTTTGCAAAACGTGAAAAATTTACATAAAAAAACGATAAATTTTATTTATGAAAGTCACGAAAATAACTAATTTTATGTGCAAAATTTTTAGCAAAAAAAAACACAATTTTCACTAAAAATGCATATATGACAGACAATGCAATAATTTATTTTAAAAATCAATTAATCAATTTTAATGAAAAATAATTTCCAAGAAAGTGTGGGCTTAATATTAATATTTTGTGGATTAATAAATCAAACAAAATATACATACACCCAAATGATTTTAATCTTTTTAATTTCCTTATTTTTTTTATATCTTTGCAATTAATGCCGTTAATACAGCCAAAACAAAAACAGCTTCGAAAAAAAAAACTAACAAGACTAATTTCAAAAATTTTGTTGTACAAGTCGTCCCTCTTAATGCATTTCTACACCGTTATGGCTTCTGTGTCTCTAAGATAGTAATCGGAGCTGCTAGAAAAATTCATGGAAAACTTGACTTTGTTGTTATTGTTTTGTTTTTTTTATTCCTGATATTCATAATTTCAGAAATATATAAACCTGAACCCCAAAATTTTTAACAGTAATTTAAAGCTTTGATAGCTAAAACCCCAACTTGATTTTATTTGTTGGTTTAAATTTTTTGAAATAAAATTTCTTTATAGTTCTAAATTAAAATCAATAAATTTTCCTTGCAGTACCTGACATTTAAGTTAGCATTTTGTATTTGTTGTATTTATTTTTATTATTATCTTTTTGTGTATGTGAAAAAGAAGCATTTAAATTTTACATTGCAAGCAAATACAGCCCGTAAAATAAGTTTTGCATATGATTGTAATATTCAAAGATCACTTGCACTCAAGGACAGGAAAGTAGCCTCAACACAGTCTGAATAAATAATTGATTTCTAAAACAAAAAAAAAAAAAACCACAAATAGTTGATTTTTCAAAAAATTTCATATACTTAATAAAACTCCCAAAATAATGTCATTGCTCTTGATAACATCTTTTTATTGTTGTATTATTGGAAAAAAAATTGCAAAGCAATCATCCGGAATCCCTTGACATTAAAAATAAATAAAAAAAAAAAAAAAACAAAAAGTCCCAAAGGTTAAATTTACTCTCCATTAATATAATTTCACAATTATTAAGATATCATGTTCTGGGCTAAGAGATATAAAATTTTCATAAGATGTTGTTTGCGTTGTTTCACCTGACGGTGAATGCAAAATATATTTCGTGATTTAGCAGTGATAAAATATTAAAAAAGATTGCTTTTAAGAATATTTTTAGTATTTTTGCACGTGCTTCACTTTAATTTTATTATCTTTGATGAAAAATATACTAATTAGAAATATGAGGGTTTTTTTTTTCATAAAAATTCTACTGTGAAGATTCAAAACTTTTATATTGATTATATCTCTTTCAAGCCAATTAAAAATATTTAAAACAATCAAAAAAAGATCAATTTTGTAAATACTCAAACTTAAGCAGAAGGCCAGGACTAATTTTTCAGGTTGCAACATGTGTAACTTTTTAAAGTTATTCAAGGAAAAATAGCAAAAAATATTAAACTAGCATTCCCATAGATTGTAAATTAAAATAAAAATTAGGGCAACTTAACCCTGAACTGGAGTAAGTTGACCTTTTATATAGAAAAAGTTTGCCCAAATAATGTCCAAGAAATTCTAAATTTGTGAAGAAAGTTATTTTCATTGAAAATTGGGTAAAATTATTTTTCTTTTTTCTTCTTCGATTTCTACTTAATCAAACCATTTTTAAAGCATAAATTAGTAAAACTTTATATTTGCTTGGAATTCTTTTAAATAGATTAATTATGCGGTAGAGTCAAGTCTCCTATAATGCGTTTCCATAGCACGTCGCGATAGTTTCCATATAACGCGGTATAGATTAATCTAATTTGTCTTGTTTCTATGTTTCTCAAAACCCTAGAACGCACATCCTGATTTAAATTAATTCTAAGTTTCTTATAACACAGTTTTCATATAACGCGATACGAATTAATCGCGTTATAGAAGACTTGACTGTATTTATCACAAAATTCTTTGCACACTGAAACATTCAATGATGGGATTGCATTATGTTTTTATATGAGCCGCTCAGAAGCCAATGTGGATAAGTCCATTTTTTTCATTTTTTCTGATTTTTACAAATTTTAATAGAATAAATAATATATTTCTTAATTTTAAAAAGATTTACTCATTTTTTCATTTTTTGTAGTTCAAACATCCCTTTTCTTTATAGCCTCTGAATGTGTAATATAATAATTTCAGAAGCCATTGATCGCGGAATGCCGAAAAACGAAAAAGGATATAAGGTAAACAATATCTAAATAGAAATAACAGTATAATTCCTGCAAAAAAATTTGATAATAACCCTTGTAACTGCTTACGGCTTTGTAACAGTAACATAACCTTTTCTCAAAGAAAGAAGGCGATGAAAAGTTTCTACAAGCTTAATGATCATCATAAGCAAAATATTTTTTAGTGGTTTGATTTCAGAGTGAAAGCATAAAAGCTGAATCAATTGAGCAAAAATTTTCGCTAAGCGGGCACAGTATTTTGCCCAACGACTCTGATTTTGCAGTCATAGGATCTCATGCGAAAAAACAGCAGTATATTTATAATCCTAGTGACTGGTATCACATAGTTCAAAATAGTCAAAACAAAAACCTTTCAGCCTTGTTGAAATGAGTCACCAAGATTTTCTGTCCACAAAACCATTGGAATTGGCTATTACCAACACAAAAAGCTAATTGGTTTAATATGCGATGGATAAAACTAGAAAGATCAAATCCAAACAGCATTAAGTTCAAATATAATTTTGACGAGGATGACACCTTCCATGAAGTTGACATAACAAAATATTTGTATCCTATTATTGTACCCATTATTGTATCCTAACGGTAGAAAAATTTCAAAAGCAACAAAAAAAGATATGATGAAATTATTAAAATATATACCTCCAATAAAACAGGACTTTTACAGGACATTAAGGACAACACGTGGAGATCAAAATTTGGAAAACTCGAAAGAAGAAGATGTTTGTTATAATGAATAAATATAAAAATTATGACAATAAATGGTATTGTTTAAATTTTCACATAAATTTCTTAACTTTTTCAGTTGCCAAAAGGTATAAGTCCATAAGTTTCTATGACGCTGCCATTGTCCCAATAAATACTTACGTTTTTATTCACTTATTTTGAACATATCTCATTTTAATATAGAGTCTACACTTTTCTGATCAAATTAATATCCTTTTTTGATCAAAATAATATACCAAGAATTTTAAAAATGAATGTATTAAAAAACATTAATTATCTCAATTTCGATTTTTTGGACTTATCCACATTGGCTTCTGAACGACTCATATATCATATTTTATAGTGAAAGTGTCTGGAATCCTGATGGGATTAAATCCAACGTCTGTCGACTATAGTTTGTAGGACATAAAATTCAGGCTAGCTTTATTTACTTCCTTCGCCTTTGATCGTGGTAAGTATCCAATTTGGACAAGAACATTTTTATACTCAATGGTTGAAGTAACAAAAGGCTCTTTAGTCACGAGCAAAACGCACTTTAACTTCTCTATTACGTTCAGGTCAAATATACTCAGATAGTACTACTCAACACAATGCCGTAATTGAGGATTAAAAGGATGTTTAGTTTCAAAAAGAAGCAGAAAAATCTCCCAAAAAGAATGCTTAAATATACTAGATATAATAATTAAGCAGAAAAAACTGAATTGATAGGAAAAGTGCATTGAAGCCGATAATTGGTAAATAAATTTCCGAAAATTTTTTATTGCTTTAATGATTCACCATCCTAGGCTTATAACTTTTCAATAAAACTTTATGACAAAGTCAGCTAGTTGCAAATAATTAAAAGAAATTATTTTTTCGCGCGACACTGTTTTAACTTTTGGCGAGTATAATGTTCACAAAGAATTTATTTTAACTAAAAAGTCAATCCGTAGACAATAACTAGAAATATAAAATCAAAGTTTTCTTATCAAAACAAAGCAAAGTCTGTCTTAACTTATACTTCAATCCTTTGACTGACTTCGTTTTGATTTGAGCCAACAAAAAGTTTTTTGAATGACTTAAGGCTTATAAAACAAATTAATTAAACAAAAAGGAAGAAACTTTGCAATATTCAAATGAAATCTAAATTAAAATTCAAATAGATTTTTGTTTTGAATGTTTCATTAAAAAATAATGCCAGGTGATATTCCAAAGAGATTTTGCTAATAAACTTTATATAATAATCGATGTATCTAAAAGTAGAACTTCAATCAAGATGAACATTTTAAACAAATAAATTTGAAATTATCACTTACAATTATATAATAATAACATAAGAAGAATAATAAAAAAAATAATTAAAGCAATAATATTCTTAGCGTACATGAATAAAGTTTAGCATATTTGTGACAGGAAGTTACACTATAAAGTACTTAAATGCAACAAAAATTACATTTATCGCCTTAATAAACAATTAGATGAAATACAGTATTACATAAGTAACAGAATTAGAAATTTCCAACAGTCATTTAGTCACATCTAGATACTTGAAGAAATCAAATTAAATTGAAAAGAAAATTTTCGAACATTTGATATACATAGGTCTTTATTAGAAGTTTGTTTTTTTTTTTAAAGGAAAGCGATTGAATACTCAAAAACACGAAAATAAACGTTTAATTCGCGGAAGTGTATATGAAATACGTGTTAAATCCAAATATCATATGTAATTAACTTTAAACGATTAAAGTTTTGTTTTTCGTTTTTTTGTATTTAGGGATTTCATTGATCTAGGTTGACTTGTTTAAATACAAATTCTAAGGGATATTTTGTTAACTGACAAGTTAAATGCTCACAATTAACTAAATTACTCATTTACACCGGATTTGATTATTATAAAAATTATGTAATCATTTTTTTTCTGTTGTTATCTCTCTCTCTCTCTCTATATATATATATATATATATACATATATAGTAGATTACTTTCATTGAAAATTCATCTTGGCGCCAATTTGGTATGTTGAAAAGTAATTCAAAATTAAGCCGTCAAACTGACTTAAGTATTAAATCAAAAACAAACCTATAATTTGTTATGACGCAAACTTTTTATTACAACTAAAAATCGTGCAATCTTTAAATAAACCGCTAACCCTTTTACGCATTTTAGAGACTAAAATTTTAAAAAAATTCAGGGCTCTTATTATTATTTTGCGGTTATTGAATGGCGGCCAATATGCGGCAGCTATACCGCTGACTTGCTAAATTTTTGTTTACTTTGTGTTTTGTTATTCTTATGTATATATATATTTTTTTTCTCTTTCTTTATTTGCTTTTTCATTTTAGAAAGTGAATTTTATTTTTATGATCTATGTGTCGTTGTTTTAGTTGTTTATTTATTTGTTCCTTTTTTTGAATTCAAAATAATTATAGATCAGACCAATGATCAATATTGGCATTTTTTTATTGTAGTAGTTTAACTATTCGATCAGTGAATCATTTCCAGACCCACTGATAACATAATTAGCAACTTTTTATACTAAACCATACAAATTTTGATCGAACGAAACAACAAAACCAAAAATTATTATTTATAATACAACAAATGATTAAAAAAAAAAAAAATAATGATAGACTGATCATTATTTTGATTACTGAGAACCATTAGCGGATTTTACGAATTGGGTATGGCTTTTGTGTTAAAAGTTCATTGACAACGGAGCTATAACTAAAAATTTCCAATTTAAAGTGTGTAAAAAAGATTTGTGTGTTTTGTTTTTTTTGCACAATGCTAATGTTTTTTTTTACAAAAAAAAGAAACAAAAAGAATTTTAATTATACAGTGAAAAATATGAAATGCAAATGTTCCTCATACTTGAGGAATTTTAATTGCAGAAAGTACTTTCATACAACAATTAACAATTTTTATGCTATTATTGTTATTGTTGTTCTTGTATAAACTGTTTTCCCCTTTGACTGAGTTAATCAATCATTTTTAATTGTAAAGAAATATAAACAAAAACAATATTAATTATTTTTAAATTTCGTTTTGTAACAGCTCTAATAAAATTAATAAAAAATTTTAATACGACCATAATATGAGCCAACCATTTATACTTATATCTGGCAAAGCCTTTAAGTTTAGTTAAGACCAAAGAAATGGATAAAGAACAACAAGATTTATAAAATCTTACTAAACAACAAAAAAAAATTGTAACGTTCATGGCGAATGGTAAAAATATCTTGTATGGCATTATTCAAGCACCAAGAGTCGTTGGACTATACCCACCCAGACTACCCATACAAGAGGGTTTTTTTTTATTTCTATGTTTTACAACTTCAAATGTTTATTTTTAGTCATTCTTAAGTTAAATGCTTGTTTCTAAAGAGAGCATTTTCTTTCATATATTTATAGTAGGAAAATACAGTACCCTGCCTCAAAAAGTACTTTGGTTCATTAGTTTATTGTTCATTAGTTTTATGCCGAAGGACTCACTAAGACTTGGCGTGTTGGACAACTAAACAACTTGAATATTGCTTACTAACGTTCTTACTTCCATGACAGAAAGTAAATAATAACAATTTCAACTGTCAAATGGTACCAAAACTAGACTTAATGTAAAATGTTACCATACTAACAAACAAGTTTTTTTTTTTATCTTCTCGGCAAAACTTTTGGTCAATTAGCAGCCTAATCAGATGATATACCAATTTATTGGAGCTCAATGGCCTCATTAGCCAATTTTTGTACCTTCAAGCTCCCATTAGTATTAGGTATCAGGCTTTGCGCAACAAAAGATATTCGTTCGTCAGAGTTAATCAGTTCTAATAGAATCTGTCGTATACCTTGAGTAGACAGTATTTAAATATTTGATGGATAGCTTTTGGGGCATCGTGTTCATTGAATCCATCTGCCAAAGAGTAACAATGAATTAAAAAGTCTTTTGATATAATAAAAACCAGAATATGGTTTTTACTCCCAAATTTCCTATTTTCTTTGTCAGACTGTGGAAAAAGCCATGTTTGGGTAGAAAAATAACATCCTTTTAAAATTAAATATAAAAGTTATCAAAACGGCTACAAGGTAAATTTAGTCAATTTGACATTTCGGTAAATTTCGTCAAACACAAATATTATTTTTTGATATGAGATTTTGTAAAAACTTAGATTTAAAATTAAGTAAATGAACAAAAAAAATTCTAAAACATCTCTGATATTACTCACAAACCATAAAGATAAATTATTTGATTAAATAAATTCATGGATATTAGAAATTATATATACTTAAAATATTGATTGGTCCCAGCTAAATCTTATTCTATATATATTAATACAGCAAAACGAAAAATAAATAAATAAATAAATTGCAAACAAAATTTAAAAAGAAACCAACTTTTTTTATTATAATCCTCAATATCTAAAAAAAAAAAAGAACAAAAAACAAGCAAACAATTGTAACAACGATTGCATACGAGCCATTTCAAATTGATTAAACCTTATTGAATCCTCATGAAAATACCAGACATCTAGATACATAGAAAAAGTCATCTAGATTGGAGGATCGTGCATTACTATTACCCAACAAAGTTTCATCAATTTTACTTATAGTTTTAGTTTGCTCTTTTACTGTATCGTTTTCTGCATCAGCATAAAAGATCAACAAACAAGTTTGGACAGACTAATGGAAGATATATACAGAAATAATATTAAATAAAAACAAAAAATCGAAAAAAAAAAAATCTTTTCAGTTGTTGATTTCAATGAGTTTGCGGTTTATAAACGACAGATGTTAGTGCTTAGGAAAGGCACTTTGCACAAATGACAGGCGATCTTGTTAATGGTAAATTGATCGATTGTAGGTGATCAGTAAATATTCCCAAGTTTTTATTTTATTTTATTTTATTGTATTTTTTTTTGTTAAGTTGTACTTGACGTTTTTAGATTAAAATCATTATTTATTGTTCCATTTATGATATTGATTAGTGCAATTTAAGGGTTTTTGCAGACACATTCACCTGTTAAGTAATACTTAATGACTAATCTATTTAAAACAATGATACACAACCAGTCAACTTTGTTTGTTTTTCTACTATTTCTATTCTTTTACTTGGAATGAGTTGGCTATGCGTGATTTCATTTTTGATCCTCATCGCCTGTATAAAGATCTATTATCCATTTTAATTTAGGCCTATTATGTCTGTAGGCTGCCAAGTTCAATAAACCAAAAAAAAATTTAACACACAAAAACAAAAAAAATAACGTCTATTTTGATGAAAATCACTTTCAAATGTTCCTCAGAGCGAACAATGAAATAATTTTCTTAGTCAAGAGAGAGAGTTTGCGTGCTGTTTTTTTTTTCTTCTTTCAATTTCAATTAGTCTCCCACAGATCAATACATTTGCAATCTGATGCCATGTTATCGTTCTTAATAAACTTTTTACTAACTTTGTAAAAGAAAAAAAATCAAATTATAAGAGAAAAAAAATCAACAATAATAGCATTGCATTACGACATTTGAAATTTTAACAACAGAAAGTGAAACCATATACAATAAAGTATTTGAAAATTTTAGTATAATTTTAGATTGTTTTTATGTGAGGATTTGAAAATTTACAAAAAAAAAAAAAAATTTATTTCAAAAGAAAAAGTTAAATAACAGCCAACTTTCAATTAGAGTTAATTATTTATAATATAAACAACAGCTAACTTAGAATTAGTCAGCATTATTAATTTTTGATAAATTTTTCTTTGAAATTTTTTATCAAAGACTCCTTAAAATATTTTATAGGATTTAATTTTAATAATAAAATGAATAAAGCACTAATCCTCCATTTTAACAACTTCCTACTAACATTTTTGATAGCAATTTAGTAATTATAAAAATAACATAAAAAATTTTATAGTATTTGAGGCATCCTTGAGGATAAAGTTAAGCTAATCATAATAGTTTCAAATTTGAAGGCCTTTTGTCGCTTATGTAGAACATTTTCTACATGAAATGAAATCAACAAATTTAAGTAGTGCTATTATCTAAAATTATTATACATGCTCCTTAAGAGAGACGATGATTTTTTTTTGTTGCTATTTCAACAAAATTAGACATGGTTTGAATTCTTTTATGCATTTTGTAAAAGTTATTTGAGCTGTAAATAAGATGATTTTGGCTACCAATTAGTATTTAATCAGTATTTTGCTATAATTAGCCTTCATGGTTTATTATATTGTAAAATTCACAACAACCGTAACAAACAAAAAACTCCTTGGAGTGTATTTCTAAATCAAAAAAAAAAAAACAATGTCATACAGCTTTACACCCTTTTGTTTAAATACCACGCATAATTGATAAACAAGGATATAATTCACCTCAAGAAGTATATTTGACTCATGCTCGAGTCTTATGTACTTCTTAAAATTTCCCAGCAGGATGACTTTCCAAAGAGAAGAAATTCACTTTCCAACAAACTTTGTAATAAATTTAATTTTAAATGGCGATGTGTTAAAATATTTTACCAGTATATGCTGTTTATATTCAAGAGTTTTTACACTCACAATCATACATGACCATACATAGAGAGAGGATATTATCCTTTAGAAAAAGTACAGCAGAAAGCTTTAAACATTAGATAAATTGTACATAGATTTAGTTTTTGACGTCATCTGAAATATATAATATTATTAAATAGTATCCTAAAAGCAGAGGGACAAGTTAGTGTTACAGAGAAAAACGAAACGAGACGTAGCTTTGTTTTCTTTAGAAACTCGGAAGCAAAGTCAAACCAAAAATGATATATTGGGTTGTTCGGAAAGTAATTTCGTTTTTTCCCGACAGAATATTTAATTGTAATCTTTTGAACCTAACTTCACACTTAAGCCGCCTAATCATTATATGTTTGGACAGGTGATATAGCAAGGCTCAAACCATTTCGAAAGCCAATATCCATCAAAAAAATGTGATGCTGTCTGTTTGGTGGGATTTTAAAGGAATCTTGTTTTTTTTTTTTGAGCTTTTACCGGATAACACAACAATTAATTTGGAAGTCTACTGTCATTAGCTGGATAAACTGAATAATGCACTTCAACAGAAAAGGCCAGAATTAATCAACAGAGAAGGTGTAGTGTTCCGCCAAAATAATGCGACACCTCATACAAGTTTGATCACTCACCAAAAGCTTTTACAGCTTGAATGGATTATACTATCACACCCACCATATTCTCCAGATCTGGCGCCTTCGGATTATTATTTGTTCCGGTCACTGAAAAATGTCTTGAAGGGTAAAACCTTTACCTCAAATGAAGACGTCAAAAATCACCTGGATCAGTTTTTTGTCAGCAAAGACCAAAAATTTTATGAGCGTGGAATCATGCTACTACCAGAAAGATGGCAAAAGGTGTTGGATCAGAATGGCTAATATATAATTTAATAAAATATTTATTAATTATACGAAAATCGTCTTTCATTTTCACCAAAAAAAACGCAATTACTTTCCGAATAACCCAATATATGTTTAGTCCAGAAAAAGGAAGTTATTTTGTTATTATTTCCAGGAATTGGCAAACTCATTTTATTAAATACGTGTAAAGTATAAACTCAGTTCCAGTTAAATCTGTCCACGTGGAGTTTTTTTCAACCTATTTGCAACCACCTTTTTTCCCTATTACATCTTGTGTGTGATTATTTGGTAGAATACGTTATGTAAAGGTTACAATTTGACATAGAGGATAATTCACCTCACCACGCCTTCTATTTACATTCTGCAATGATTGAAAATTCGTTATAAAGAGCTTTTTTGACAAATGTATTCGTAATGTTAGAGGATAATTCACCTCACCACGCCTTCTATTTACATTCTGCAATGATTGAAAATTCGTTATAAAGAGCTTTTTTGACAAATGTATTCGTAATGTTAAGGTTTATTTAGCATTAACTCTTATGGAAAGTTCTAGGGGATTTCTAAAAATTCGTTATATCAGGGAAATCGTTGTATTGAGATTCGTTGCACTGTATCACCTTAATTTTTGAAGAAATATGGCTTAATTTCTGGGTAAAGGTAAGCTAAGGTAGTAGTTACCTCAAGCGATTAATAGCTTTTCCCATTCGTATGAGATTTAATGACATTTATCACTTAAATTTATTAAGTCGATAAGTCTCTTATAGTTACTTTCATAAGGAGCATGTCTTAAATGTTTCAACTAGACTAGATTGATAAAATCATAACTACAACCTTATACATTTGCTTATACTGTATCGTAATTTTCTTAAAAAGAATATGGAAATAATTTTGAATTTGGATTAGGCAATAATTCAGTATTTTAAGATGTGATCCTTACAATATCGACTTTAAAAGACTTATAAATGATATAAATTTAAGCGACAAATATCGATCTATTCCATAAAAATGTTAAAGGGCGTTCATCTCTTGGAGTCACTTTCAGAATGCATGAAATTTTCACAGTAAAGAAACCGCGCATCCGTGAGTTTTTTATAAATAAATTCATACATGAATCATGCTTTAAAGTTAACTTTAAAAAATTCATCAATGCAGAAACAGTCATCTTGGTCATATTGCATGCAGAAAGTAATTTTAAATTCTCTTTTTCTATTAGAATTAACCTTTAAGAGCTAAAAGTTATTTATGCTCTGACCACGACTATCCCCATTCTAGTTATCTTGATATCACTTCCATAAGGATCACGGCCTAAAACTTATCTAAAAATAATTAAATCCCCTTTAAATTTCTTAATATATCCACACAAACTTTTTTTTTTATATAATTAAAACAAAAAAATTATAAATTAATTGACGTCATGCATCAAAATTCCAAATAGCCTTCCGTTAATGCTTAGAGACCATAAAACTAAATAGTTTCATAGTGTTAAGACTTTTGCAATATTATTTGTATATGAATAAATTTCTTGAACATTCTATTTCCAACAGTAACAAATAAAATATTTAAAATAATAAAAAGCTGCTAACTAAAAGCTAATTTGATTACAAGAGAATCAAATATTAGTGAAAAGAGTGTAAATTAAATTTTAACTATTCATAAGTATTGAATGCAGAAGATTTTTTTTTTTTAATTTATTCAGTGATCTTTTATTGCACCTAGAAACAATTTTATTATACTTGAGCATTTTAACACTTAAATTGTTTTAGTTTTATAACATTTCATTTTTATTTTTTGTTTTATTATTTTGTAATTTAATTATTATGTCAATTTTTTGTTTTCTTTGCTACTAAACATAATTCAATGATATTCCATTTAGGCTCACATGCGTCAGTTTTAATGTTTCAAATTAATGTTTAACAAATTTTTGGCTAAAACAATTGAAAAACATTTTTACCTCGGATGTAATTTAAAAAATTTATTATTACGGCTGGATTAACGTTAAGACATATATCCAAATAATTTTTAAGTGCTATTTTTTAAATAGTTACACGTGCAGATGTAATTTGGCTTGTACATAATACGCCCTTGAATTAAACAAAAAAAAACGTCCCATTTATCAAAAGATATATTATTTTATTCTTTGTGGCTTGTAGGACGTAAGGTAAAATATTTCTTAGTTATTTACTAGTATTTAATTTAATGATCTACAGGTTAGAATTTTTATATTTTTCAAGTATTAAAATGCTTGCAACTAACCTAATTAAACAGAAATTGAAATTTTATTTTACTCACTTAGTTTTTACTCTAAAAGACAACAATAAGCACTTATAATGGTGAATCAAAAATCTTAAAAAAACATATTAAAAACCTAATTAACAGGCTAATGGTATTAAGGAGCAAGGTCTCCTGTAATTTTATCAAAAATTTTGATAGTTATCTTTTCAATCTAAAGAACTTATAAAAAGAGGTTCCTTAACTTGAAGTTTTTGTATCTTTGTAGCTTCTTTGTCAGGATTTATAGCTTCTTGTTGTTAATAAATTTACTGACTTTCTTGACATCCATATTAAGTTCTTTTAAATATTGTGTTACCATGGCTGATATTTTTAGGTAATTAACCTTTTTCTTAGACTTTTACGATAATTGTAGATTACTTTTTCTACTTATAAATCAGGTCAACAGGGCAAATTATATTAAACCCTTATAAGAAAAAAAGTAGTTTATCATTTTATTATTTATGAATTTAGTATTTTTGTATACTTTTTTTTTAATATTTAAAGTGCTATAAAATTTTGTAAATTTCCATAAAAATGATAATTTTTAACTTCAACTTCTTAGTCAGATATTAAAAAACATATATATATATATATATATATATATATTCCTTAAAAACCAAAATCAAAGCCTTTAAACCAATTTGAATGAAAAAATCTAGTTTTAATACTCTTTGTACAACTATTATTGAAACCGGGGATGTCAAAGTAGCAATTTCTGTCATGATATTATGTGACCCCAAGAGATGCTAGCAAGTTAATAAGTGTTGTTCCGCTTTCTACTTGAATTGAATCCTTCTCGAAAAATGTTTTATACTATTTCACTAACTTTAATCTCCTAATCGGTTTTAGTTTCTGAATTCCCACTTATATAATTTTAAAATTCTTTAAATATGATGTGACCCGTGATGACAATGCGTTTACAGTGGCCAAGAATACTAGCCAAAGTACTACAATTTTCTCCATATATAAAAAGTAGTGTTTATACTTGGCCCTAGTACTTTTTGATTAGTACTTATTTCATCTGTCGAAAATTTGTTTATCTTTGTTGTTGGTAAATATGATTTAACATTCAAACTTAACACAACTTTCACTTTAAATCACTGTCAAACTATTTCCGAAAGAGAGAATACGAAAAATTACTCAAAATTTCCACTCGGTACTGCCATGACTTATCTAGTTCAATTAGTAAAATACTAGAAAAGCAAACTAGATTTAGATTAGTACATTTGACAAATATACTAGTGACTAAAATCTAAAAATCTAAAATGTTAGTACTTTAGCTAGTATTCTTGGCCACCAATCTAGTTCGATGAATACATGAATTTTTTTGGCTCTAGGATATTATTATAATGCGCCGTCAGTGATATTTTTCACTTGAATAAATAATAAAAGCTTTGTCATCTTTTTGTTAAATTTTACTATATTTACTATATAAAGGATGAGTGGTTTTAAATTTGGAGTTTAATTATGCTGTAAACAAAAGAGGTATAAATATTTCTTTTAAAATCAGAAAAAGTTTATATTTTCACTAAACATGAAACATAATTTCTTAATTTGAATTCCACGTCTGACTTTACAATACTTCATTCTATCAATCATATTTTTTAGCACATTTTCTTCTATTTGATCCGCCTATCATATCAATAGGAGCTTAGATTTCAAGTTTCAAATCCTAAATCTTTTCTCGATGATGCACTTAGCATTTACTCTCAACGATTCCCTGCAAAATCCTTCCTGCCAATTGTCATGTAAAGAGATCAAAGACTAGTTTTATAATTATTTTCTTTGATAATTTTAAAATTATTGAACTCTTACTCAATAATAATTGACGTATAAATTGATCCAAAGAAAAACTCACTAATAGAAAATTTTCTCTACTTGCATAAATTCTTGGCGAATACTTCTGATCCATGACAATATTTATTTTTTTTAAATTTAATGACATAAGTAAGCATGTATCATCAAAGAACCATGACTTAAAATTAAATAATTTTTATTTTAATAATTCAATCACGTGACTTTTCAACAATGACTGATATTTTTTCTATATATATATAATAAAAAAAAAACTTGTTATAAAAAACTTGTTGTTTACTTTATCTTTTTAAATTTTAACTATCCATGCTCCTGATAAAACTAATTAATTTTTCACTAATTACAATGTCAGTTCCAAAAATATTTTGTCTAAAACTCAAATCATTATAAACTTCAATGGTTTTTTGTACATTCTTCTTCTGTTTTCTTTTCTTCTTTTTTTTTTTTCATTGTTGTTTTTTCTATTTTATTTTTCTAGCTCCCAAATTAATTTCCAGTTAAACTCAGGAAACCAATTTTACAAAGACCTCAAAATTCCAAAAAAATTTATTTACTTGCATTTATTGGTCTTAGCACCATTTAATCACTCCATCATATAGCGACTTTCTTTAGGCTAATAGAAAAGCAAATGTTTATTTTTATTAATTCGTCGACAGCTGTTTACATTATTTTCATAGATATTAGCATAAATAACTGCTGATGGTAAAACTAAATTTGACTAAATCATCTAACAACAATTGTCTGAATAGAGTGAAAGGCAACCAAAAATTTATTTAATAGACACAATAATTTTCTTTAATAGAATTATGTATTTCTATAGTGACATTTTTGTTTAGCTTCTCAACACATTATAATCGACCCTGTTTACCCTGTCCATTTTATTATGCAATATGGAAAGTATTTGGACACCTCTATCAAAAGATTTCATTATACTAAAGTAGCGGCTTTAGATGTTAATTGTTTCTTTAAGTTTATGTCTAAAATTTACAAATGTTTCAGCTAACAATTTATTTAAGATCTCTTTTAAGTGTTTTATATCATAAATAAACAATTGTTAACTCTAAAACTAAACTAAAAAAAATTAGGAAATTTTGTAATAGGTTGACAAAATGACTGATTGATGTTTGCGAAAAATAACAAAATAGCAAAATAATGTTTATCAGTTCTATTAGTAAGCAAATTAAAACACTTGAAGAAATTCCTTACAAATATTTGTTTTACTTTTCGCTTCTTTTTTTTTTTATTGTTTATGATTTTAGCAGGAAGTTATGATTTGTATTATTGTTACTTATGATTTTTGTTTTCAATTGCTTCATTTTCCTTAGAGTCTCTTGTAATTGCGAAAAACTCTGTGAACATTACAAATAATGATATTTCCCTTTTTTCTTTATTATTATTAAATGAGAAAAATTATTCTAAATATAACTACAAACATTATCTTAATTTATAATAATAATCCTTTAATTTTAACGTGTGCTTTAGTTATATTAAAATATCCTATAATACTTTGTACACGATTCAATCTTTAAAGGCGGTATAATTATTGTTTTTTAACATTTTATTTTAAAAAATTTGAAGGAGCTTCATGGTTCATAGAATCTGTTACTCTTGCAAGGAAAATTACAATTTTTTTAAGGCTTGTTCTTCTGATCTCTATAATAAAGTAAGAGATTTTGGAAATATCAAAAGTTAATTATACTTAAACGGCGAGCACTACAAAAATCTGTGAAGATGGATTAAAAGTTCAGACATACGCAATAAATTCTGGCTACCAAAATTAGGATGCCTAATTTTTTTACTTTAAAATCCAAAAATAAAAAAAATGGTAAATATGTTTATAATTTTTTCTAGCTATTTATAATTTTGATGATTTTAACAAGTTTCAATTCAACAAAGTTTGGTCATTTTTAATAATAGTACATTTACGTTGGCCAGAAAACTAGGCAAGAATCCTAATTTTCGCTTCATATTTAAAAAATAGAGTTTATAGAGGGCTCTAGTATTCTTAGATTAGTTCAATTTTCAACTGTCAAAAATTTGTATTATTTGTTGTTTTGGTAAAATGTGTTTTACATCATATTCACAATTAAATTTTAATTAACTTTCTTAATTTATTACTATCAAATAGAGAATTCAAAAAATTAGTCAAAATATACTCTCCGAGTTGTCATGAGCTATCTAATAATCTTTTTTCAAAGACACTAGACAAAAAAACTAATTTTTAAATTAGTTTTCTTGAGAACAATACTAAAGATCTCCAATAAAAAACTTGAAATTTGAAATTTTTAACCTAAACTGCAACTGTAAACCCACTATAAACAGGAAAGACTGAACTAATTATTATAACAGTTTCATATTTTAATGAATTTATAAAAAAAATATTGACCCAGACGTAATAATCCTAAATCCCGAAATTCATCTCAATACATTTTCCTGCGCCCTTGTCCCTAATTTCTATCGACCCTTTGCTAAAATGTATACTGTCCTAGACATTTCGATCCTCGAAAGTATTTAAGGAGAAGAGTTCCTGAATTTTAATGTTAAACCTACTAACAGAAATTTATAAGTGAATATACAAAGAAAAACGGGTTTTATATACTTTTATCCACCAAAATATATATAGACTGTGTCTCTGCAAAGCTGAATTAAAACATCTAACATAGTTAGATAATATTTTCACAAAACCTTTTTATTTTTTATTACTTTTATAATTTCATATGTATCAAAATATTTGACTCAGGAAATTTTAAAGTAATTTAAAAGGGGTCAAACAATTGATTTTCACGCTTGAGTTTATAAAAATGAAATAACTCGACTTAATGATGCTTTTAGCAGTTTTAAGACTTGAGCAAACTATGCGGTAATCCATGTCATCACTCCTCATATTGCGGATTATTGTTTTTAGTATTAATTTTTGTATTACAAAGATTAACCTTAAAAAAAACGTATGAAATATTATTAAGCAATAATAAAAACAACAACAAAATTCATGAGTGACGTTATAGATAACCGCATGCATGACCGCATAGTGTACTTTTAATCTCTATATATTATTCCCTAACGAGAATTACTAACTATAGCTGAATTTTTTGAAATTCCTTTTCTTTCATATAAAATTCATAAATGAACACTTTTTAAATATTTAGCAATAGAAACTCTGTACAACTGTACAACAAAAAGAAAAACAGATTTATCAACAAATAATATTTAAATCAATTAAATATATTTGCTGACTAGACTTTAAAGACTAGATACAATGTGATAGGTATGAGATTGCTTCTTTTGTTGAGATATTAGTAATAATGTATTTTTTTTTTTTTTTTTTTTTTAAAGTATTTGTCTACTACAATCTTAATTATCTTAAAATGTATGAAATAATAAAAAAAGGAGGCTATCATCGTATTTCAAGAACAAATCTTAGAGTTGCATCCACGAAGTCATGACTTCAACCTAGTTAAACACTTAAGCTGGCCACATATGTATTAAAGTGATATTAAATACATCAAGAAACTTTGACCGCGGTTTCAAACTGAATAGGATTATAATATTATAAACAAAATTAGGTATTTAAAAGTCAGCAAAAAGCAAAAACATTCTAAACCACGTTTTGTTGAAGAAGGAATATAAATTAAGATTTTTGGTGTAAATTCTAAAATTATTATATTTGAGTCTAATTCTAACAAAACGTGAACAAATGGAGTTATTAATCTTCTCTCTACTCTATTACTAATTCTTATATCTATTGAAAAACTCTTTAAATTATTAATATTTAAATTTTTATTAATTTCTTCCTTGACCTATTGAACATTTAACGAATGTATTAAGTCCTAAAGTAGACCTTTTGATGTACAATGTATGTATATGTTAAATTTTACAAACTGTTTCGATTCAGTTTCGTCTGATATTAATTGTTCTAACTCTTCTTTTCAATAAATTATTAACAATTTACGATGGATTTAAAAAATTTTTTATTCCATTTTTCTGAACTTTTACCTTGAATATGGTTTTTACGAATTTAAAATTTGTAGTTTATTTTTTGTGTTACTAAACTCATAATTTAGTGTAGGCTTAAAATATTCTCTTTATATACTTGTTTGGAATTCAGACAAAAAACAGATAAATTCTTTTTTATTGACGATATATTAAATTTTTATTATTTTAATATTCATATATTTTATTTTTATGGATTTCATTATAGCAATTCAAATAAAGACATTGTCTTAATAACAAAAAAAAAACCAATAAAAAGGTAGTGTAGAAATTATGACTCTATTAAATAGAAATAGGTTTTAACTGTATTTTTCAATTCAAGAGAAAATTTATTACAATCTAAAATACATCCAACACTAAAAGACTGATGACGTACATATTCACATGAAGAATAGAAAAAACTTCTTGCAACTTTTGGCACACCCAGAATTGTCGAAAAGTATACTCACATTTTTCATAGTTGACATTTTTGATCAATTTAAATTTATAGTTCGTTTTTTTTAAATTAACAATTTATGTGTTTATTTTTATTATTAATTATTGTCCGACACTTGAAAAAAAAAAAACATGTTTGTATTGAATTTTTATATCAGCCTTGATCTAAAGATATTACGATAAATTTTTATCTTAAATATTAAAATTTTAAATCCACTGACCTAGAAGTATTTTATGATTATGCATTTTGTTTTTATTAAGCTTTAAAATCTCTAGAAACAACTATTTTATAATTTTTTATGTTTCCATTTTAAAATAGTCATCTAGTATTTTTTTAAATTTAGAGAACAGAAAATTTAACCAGACTAGTTTACAACAACAAAAAAACAACCAAAAAAAAAAAGGAAATTAAATAATTCTAAAGAAAAGAACTATCCCATACCCAGTTTTCCTTGCGGTCACCTAAGGTATGAGTGCTCAATCTGATAAAATATTAGCCAGGGAAAAATCAAGCTGCTAGAAAGCTTTCAAAGTTTTTTGTGTGAACAAATTCTTATCGAGATTTTTCATCAAATTAGAAAGAAATTACTGAATCTGCTCTTTTTGTATGAGCCATACTAGGCTATAAGCGACCAAAAAACCAAAAAACCAAAACAATGGGATATATGGGAGTACTTCATGATGCTATATAAGGAAGGATTAATTAAAAATTTAAAATGCTTGTACACCTCCAATAAGATTCAGTTATAAATATTCAATTAAACTCTGATGACTGGAAGTTTGATAACACAATACCCAAAATACTGAAGGCTAAAGGGTATCAGAATCATGGCAGAAAGACTTTTGTTGTATAAGATTTCTGTACTATTCAATTTCAAACAGATTAAGGAACCAACTTAAAATTTAAATAGCTATACAATAAATGTACAACGGCAAGATAGGATAGGTCAATATTAAATTATAAAAGAAATCGTTCCCATGAGCTCCTTTTAATAATCTGTGAAAAGTCAGTAACCGCTGGGGATCAAATCTAGTGTAAATGGTAGAAGCTAAAACAACTCAAAACTAAATAGTAATTTGGACACAGTTTTCAACTACTCATAGGAAAACATTCAACTTTGACAATGACTTCTTCATTTGAACTCAATCATTTTCGCTAGAATATGTTTTTAAGCTTTGTATATGGGCAGTAGTTGGGGGGAGGGGGGGGGGTATCAGATCTAGCAAAAACTTTAAATGCAGAAGACACCCAAAACTCAATTTATGTAATTTGATAATTGTTTCCAACAGCTTGGGATATTGCCTTGTTAAAACATCACTTTTTTCTTTTTCATATGAGGTAACTTATTTAAACTTTTTTTTAGTCGCTGTTGACAGTTTTTTTTTGTTAAGGAGGTAATCGATGTGCAAAATACTATTCTTACTCAAAAACTACAGAAGCCTTGCCATCTCTGTGTAATGTTTTTGGTCACTTCAGTGATGCTACAAAAATAATAAGCGATAATAAAAATAATAAATTTGTTAATTTTTTTTTTTGTGGAATTTGTTCCACTTTTAATTATTTCAAAATGAAAATAACATCAAATATCTATCGGGCAAGCATTAGCACCACGCTGTGAATTATATTGATACATGCTCAAGCACAAGTTCGAAATAAATCTCCTTCCAATTATGTAGCCAGCTCCGCTTTACGCTGCTACTTTGAATTTGTTTTTCTTTAACCATCTTGCATTTTTGCTAGTTCCCCGCTTTCAGCTGGCACTATAAAAAACGCCTAACTAAAAGTTCTACAGAAAATATGCATATTTCTCCTTTACAATAGTAAGGATAAATCTCAATTGAAAATCATATTTTGTCATATATTGAATTTTTGACACTTTTACTTTATTATTCATTCAAAAAATACTCCTATAGTGTACCATTTAATGTATAATTCCAACAAAAAAGGAAGTTCAAAAAAATATAGTTAACTGTCATAAGCAGCCTTTTTTGTAGCATAAAAAAGAATCCCAAAAAAATCCATAAACTAACAATGTATCTCTCTACTCTGAGAATTAAACCAATGGGAACTTTACAAAATTATTTAAATATTACACATTAAAATTTGTTTCATAAATCTTGAGAAAATATTTAAAAGATTTATTTATATTACTTGCAAAAAAAAAAGCAAAAACAAAAAAAAAATACGAAACTAGGCCAGTAGCTGCCGGAAAAATTTCATCAGAGTTATTAATAATATAATTAAGAGAACAGTTATGTATATAATTGCGCATAAATTAAACAATTACATGCGATCAGATTATGTAGAGGATAACAATATGTTAGGCTTATTACAAAATCATATACTATTGACATTATCAAAAGAGTTTTCATAGTAGAAGTCATAGTATCTCGTTTGATTTTCGCAAAAAATTTGTAAGTACACAGAACATTGCTAAAACAGTTTAAAATGGAATAAAACATACTAAATTGGTTATGGGTACTATTATATTATTCTTTGGAGACAGACAATACAAATCTGAGACAATTCTGAGATACTTGTTGGGTTGCATTGTAAATCCTCCGGGAGGGGACATAAAATAAATTTTTTATAGATACTATATAGAAGCAAATGTATCTGTTCGATGCGTTCAAATTTTGTGCGAGGAAGTAATATTAATAATTTATATATTATGACATAAGCGTTATGTGGGTCAGATTAAAATATCTGATGTATAAATATTACTATAGTGCCGACAGCATAAACCAAATACACTTTCTTCATTAAATGTAATTATTACATTTAGACCTTGACATTGTTTATTTGATGTTACATTTATGGATTGGGTGTGTTTTCTAATATAATTGTTGTCTGTCATATTTGGATTTATTATGTCATATAGCAATTAATTAATTTCAAGTATGTTCTTTTTTTTTACTATTATTTTAAAATTTTAGTTGTATACAATGTGTATATATTTGCTGTTTCTTTTTCCTTTGATGTTTAAGAATTAATTACATCTATGCATATGACAAAAATGAAGTCATGCTTGTCTCTGTCAAATATCATGATTTTCTGTTTGGAAATATTTCAAGTAAAAACTAGCATAAACTTATTTATGAATTCCGTAACAACATTAGAGCGCTTTCTAGTAGTCGAAAACGAATGATCTATAAAAGTTACATTTCGTGAATATTTCAGTCAACATAATTTCTCTACGGAGCAAAATCGTTCAACATTTAAAAAAACGAAACAGTGGTTTCGTAGAGTATCATAACTAGAGCATAGCTTGACCTGTTTATTATTTACAGGAAAAGTGATTTTTGAGATAAAGGCGCATTCAGATACTGGTATTTTCGTGATTTTAAGCAGAGATTAAAATGTGTTGATTGTCTGGCAGTTAGTTTAAAAACATTATTAAAAGTATCCCTATTCATAATCCATTTTCAAAACAGCTGATGGGAAAGTGTCAAATTTGGTTCTTACTTAACATTAGAGGTAAATGCATGGAGGTATATAGAGCTAAAGAGAGATATATAGAGGTAAAGAGTAAAATAGTGAAAAGTTATGCATATTAAAGATCCTTCACTGTCTACACCAGCGATGCGCAAACTGTGGGTCGCGATCTCCTAATAGGCGTTTCACACCAAGCAACTTTCGTGATACTAATACCAGCTTCGCAAATTTTGTATGGATATTTTCGGCAAAACTTTCTTTGCAATAAAGTATTAATGCTACCTAATGAATGAAGTATTGATGCCATTTTCGAATAAAAATTGTTTTCGAAAATCAGTTTGAGAGCTTGTTGACAGAAAACATAACTAACATATCTTACATATCTCCAAGGCCTATGGTTTTTCTCCGATAAGGATAAAGCAATAGTTTGTACATTTGGCCATTTTCGCATTACAATTGCCAAAAGAGACGATGATGTTGAATTTATATCTGTTAAGGCTCATAAAAGCACTTGAATAATTTGTTCATTTTCCATTTCTGTTTACTGTTTTATATTATTGATACTGTCATATTATTGTATTATCAACAAGTATCAACTATTTTTATTTATTATTATATTATTTATTTCTATTTTTTCACTAGTTATTTAATATTCACTTCACTATTCAAAGCAATCCACTACAAAAAATGCAAAAAGTTTGACGTTTCGGTTAGGTGGTATTAACACACGCACAGTGTGAAATCGGTAATTTATACCACCAACTTTGCTGGTATTAGTACAACGAAAGTTGCTTGGTGTGAAACGCATATAAGGGGTTGCAAGAAAAATTTTGAGGGTCGCCAAAAACTCACAAATTTATTTGTTATTTGAAAAATATAAGATTTTCCTTCAACTAGGGGTTACGATAAAGTTTTACACGGAAAAGTGGGTCGGCAGTGAAAATAGTTTGCGCGCACCTGGTCTACACTCTCTATGCTTTAGAGAATTGTTGTTGTATTGATAACAACAAATTTACTTACATAATTCTCAAATTTACGATTTATGTTAAGCAAATTTTGATTTATGTTAAGCACGAAATACATAAAAGAACTCTGACACGTTCCTACTTGAACAACAACAAAAAAAACTACAACATAATATAATTAGAATTTTTAACAAAACAACTACTTATAAACATAAAGTCTTTAAATTAAAAAATTTTTAAATTAAATCTTAAATACTGAATGGTTGTAATAAAAAGCGGAAATATTAGTAACACTTTGTGTAACCTTCTCATCTGGATTTTACAATTTATATAGCACGCCTCTATATTTATTAAAATTAGTTCGAGGAAATATTCAAGGGCTTTACAAGAGGGTTACACCCAAATCTTTAATAATAATCATTTAAGCTATCAGTCTACCGATGAATTAATTTATTAAATAATTGAAAAACAACCAATTTAGGAATTCGTGGCTAGTTTATTATTAACTTTTTGTGTTTTTCTTATGTTATTTTATTTATACCTCACTTCTTCCGCCTTTGTTAGGTTACTTAAATATCCAGAAATAGGAAAGAAAAATTGTTAACAAGATAACTTTTAATTTGTCTACACAATTTTACAGTCATACTTTTTAAAAATTTAATTTAAATTTGAATTCGATAAATATAATCAGATGTATATGAAAAAACCTATTTATTTCGTTGTAAAGTTTTCTTTAAAGTTTATTTTGTTAATAAAAACTTTTTTCCAGTACTAAGTCACCCTTTTCATTAATGAGATATCCTCATTAATAGTTACGCAAAATATTGTAACCATCGCTCAGACCTGTACTGAGTTTCTTACTCTACTGCTTCCAACTCTGACAGTCCTCCTTTTCTTTATTATAGTAAACCCGTTGCCTGCTTTGTTTTCTACACAGTATAAAATTGCAAAAAATAACGATCAGAACTGCGAAAGTGACTTTCAGTGACTTCATACGTACGACATTTAGCCTAAAACAATTTAAATTTTGTTCGGTTCTAGTACATACTTAAAAGTTGTTTTCGTTTTTACTTTTTTAGATTTATATTACTCAACATTACTAATTGTAATTTATTAAATTTATTTATTCATTTTGTTTCCATTATCTTCTTTTTTTTTTTTTTTTTAGAAATATCCAAGATTACTATTCAACGTCAAAGTTATAATGACATGTGCAAAAGGACCACCTAAATTGGCTGTGATACTAGCATTAGTCTTTGGATTAAATTTAGTAAATTCATTAGAAAATGGGTTAGCTAGGACACCACCGATGGGTTGGCTGTCATGGGAACGATTTAGATGTAATACAGACTGTCATGGAGATCCTGAAAATTGTATAAGGTAACACAGAACAAAGTAATAAATATTTTATATACTTTTCGCATGAATGCTGTTAATGCTAAAAGGAAAAGAATATTTCCTTTAGAACGATGTAGTTTTTAAGAATTTCATTTAACGTTCAAATAAGATTTTTAATAGCAAATCTGTTATTTTGGCAACAATTTTTCAATTGTAATTTGATAAAAATACTAAAAATTAGGTAACTTATCACTGTGAAGTGTTACCACTGTATTACGGTCTCGAACACTTGCCCCAGATATCTAGGCCAGACTGGCTGGCTCATAATCTAATGTAGACGTTTATAAAAAAATTAAATATATGAATTATGAATTGCACTTATTTTCAATTGATTGAACATATGTATATGAACAAAACACAAACGGGATTAAATTCACCTCACATAACTCACAAAAGTTAGTTTTCACCAAAAGAAAAGAACATTGATCCCTTAATTTTTAATAGACCTCAATAAAACGGAGTTTTAAGAAAATTTGTTTTCAGGCTAACAACCTGTTCTTGTAAGAATTACCAAGTCCACAAACTCGGCCATCTCTTCATCCTCCAGATTTTTTTCTGGAAATTAGAATTTTACTTTACCAGCGAACATTTTCTAGGCCGAAAATTCACTCGGAAAAAGCAGAGTGAATACTGGATAACGGACAGCAAATACAGAAGCTTATTTATTTACCCCGTATATAATGAGTGTACAAAAAAAAGATTCTGGAAGCAAATAAATAAATTTGAAACAGAAATTTCAAAATGATTGAGCCAGTAAATTCTCGTAGACTTACATTCTGTCAAAAAATTACCGGGAATGCTTCAATAAAACGCAAGATAATTGTTCAATCGTCAAAATTTATTTTGTCACTTTCGAAATAGGCTCCATTTGAAGCAATGCACATATGCCAACGATTAATCCAGTCATCAAAGCACCTTTTAAATTGTTTTGAAGAGATCGCCTTTAGCTCCTTCTGCGAATTTTCTTTAATGGCCTCTATCGACTCAAAGCGGCGTCCACGGAGTGGCAATTTAAGTTTCGGGAAAAGAAAAAAGTCACAGGGGGCTAAATCCGGTGAATACGGTGGTTGTTCTATGACATTTGTAGAGTTTTTGGCCAAAAAAGCGTTCACAATATGAGCTTTGTGAGACGGTACATTATCATGATGCAAGATCCACGAGTCTTTCCACAAATCTGTCCGTTTCCTTCGCACATTCTCTCTCAAACGTCGCATAACTTCTAAGTAATATTCTTTAGTTACTGTAGAGCCATTTGGAACGAATTCTGAGTGCACAATACCACGATAATCAAAGAAAACGAGCAGCATGACTTTCACTTTTGACCGACTTTGTCGTGGTTTTTTGGGTTTCGGCTCATGAGGATAGCGCCATTCAGCTGCCTGTTGACAATTGAATGCCAAAAACAAACTTGTTGACAGATCGCACTCAGACTCAACTTCATTATAGAAGACAGTTGTGCCAACATTCTAGCAAAAAAAAATTTGAAATATGTGTGACGCGGGCTTTTTAAATGAACCATTCTCGGTACTTTTTTGACAGAATGTAGTTTTAAATAAAATAATTTTTGGTACATTGGATGTTTTCCAATACCGGTTAACGATTTCCTGTTTTTTTTTTTTTCAATTTTTGAAACTACTAAACACTTTAGTCAAATGTAAAAAATACAACAAACATGAGAGAATATAGTATTAAATAGAAATTGTAAACTTTTAAAATTATAATCAAATAAATGTGTGGTGAGAAATATTCAATAAAATTGTACTTGACTAAATAACAATCAGAATAATTAGTAGAAGAAAAAAACACAAAAAATAAAATAAAATCATAAACAAATAAATGAAATCATTAATTAAGTTGTTGCTATTCCCTGGCCTTGAACAGCTAGACCTAAGAGAAAAGTCAGGATAATTAAATTGGCCATCAACTACCATTTTACATGAAATTTTTATTTTGCAATGTTATTCGACTAGGCGAAGATCACGATCGACATTAATTTCTATGATTTCATATTTTTGGGCGCGTTTTAAGTCTAACCACTACACACAATTACAATAGTAATTTGTTTTATTTATTTTTTTTTTTGTTTCTTTATTATTACATGATAGAAGAAAAAAATTAACACTGATTAAGTTTTAATGGTCATTTTTGTACTTCTTTAAAGTGACGGGAATCTCAAAGTTGAAAGAAGAAACTGCACGCACCATTTTCTCGTTTATGTTTTTTTTTTTTTGTTAAGACTCTGGTTTATGTCTAAAGGAGGTGAAGGCTAAACATGTCAACTTAGTCGTGTTCTGCTTTTCTTTTTTTTATTATTGAATTTTTTCTTTAGTCTAATAAGTATTCGATAATTTAGATAAAAATTTTTTAAATAAACTTACGCAAAATTCAGTAGAATATCTGTAATCAGGGAAATTGCTTAATAATCAAAACTATTATTATAAATTTTTTGGAAATTTGTACAATGTCGTCATTTGGAATGAATAATTATAGTTCCATTTGGTTTAGTAAGCAACATTCTATACTTATTTTTTATACTTTTAATAAGAAAAACCCGAAATAGGAGCGATGCTCACTCGCAATATATTGGATCAAGTGGGTTGTAAAATTTTATATTTAATGTCTTTTTTGTAATTTTCGTTTTTTCTATAAATAACATAAAATCAATAACTATTATACAAACCATTTTTTATGCATTTAAACATTAGGCATGTTATTTAACTTAGTTTATAATTTATTTTAAGAGTAATAAATTATATTTACTTTCGAATGGATACAAGGGACGGATTTTCAAATATTTACCCAAAGGGCTAAATGATTTATGGTTGTTCTACCCGCACTAAAATGCTTAGCATTATTATGCAATTCACATGGAATGTAGTCAATATCAAAATGATTACAAATGCTGGCTTTATCATTGAAAAAAATAAATAAAAATACGATGATCTAAAATTTACGATCAAATATCATAAAAATATGTTGCAAAATGACGTAGTAAAAATACCTTTACTATGAGTAAAATAAAAACACGTTTCCTTGAATAAACTACGGAAAAGTAAGTCAAAGTTATAAAAATAAAAAGTCTCTTAACAAAATGTAGGATAAAATCAGTTTTAAATCACTAAAATAGCTTACACCTCAAAGGGTTGAAATTATTCTTTTGCTATCCTAGGACAATTATAAAACTCTAATAAGTAAACATTTACATATGTGGCTTTTAAAAATAAAATGAACTGAAAAAATGTTTAAAAAAATTTCAAATAGGTGTAAAGGACAAATATCAAAAAATTTTCGATATTGGAGCATTGAACTAATAAGTGAAGGGATCCTGTGAAGACTATATACTCAAACATTAGAAAATTTTAGTATCGAGCTTGCTCTAGCATAAAACATACAGAAGGTTAAATCTTATTCACATGGGCTGACATTTAGTGCAACTTGAAATTAAATCAGACAATAAAATGTACAATGAAACACTTACGATTAAAATTTTCCATATTGTTTTTTGTTTTGATTCAAATCAAAAATAAAGACAATGTAATATCAAAGTCAGAACTTAAAAAAAAAAAGCCGAAATGTCAATAATAACTACCAAATTTGAAATTCTATCATCTGATTTAATTCTTTTGCGACAAATTGTATTAAATTGTCGCCCAATTGAATAAGATCTGATCTTCGGCAAGTTTTATGCTATAAAATAAAGGAATGGTTTGGATAGAATGAAATGTTAAGCCAGATTGGGTGAAAATATTTGATTGTTAAGGGTGCCCTTAACTCGTTAAACATATTTCAAATTCGTATGTTTGAAATTTCATATAAAAATTTCAGTTTTTATAATTGTGTGCCACATTTGAGTATGTCGGACCGAAAACAGCAATGTGTCGATGATTTAGAGGTCTGTTTGTAGCTGTTTAAGCGATAATAAAAATATTGTTTCGTCGATATATAGCAACGGACGAAACATAAATCTCTTATGATACATGTGAATCTAAGCTATGTGACCAGCGACCGATGAAATAAGTTAAAGACGGAAAATTTTTAACTAGCTAACCTTTAATTAAAAAACTTGGGATGGAAATTTAGAGCAAATTATATTCAAAATGAAGCCAAAAGACTTCTCTGCGTTTCTTGTGTTTTCATTCATAAAAATTAATTTAGTTTAAGACCGAATTATTCTACTGTTACTACAATCTAAAAATTTAAAAGTCAACTACATTTCAATTATTTTAAGTATAAAATAATCTTAGCTTCCGTTAACTAAAAATAGAAAGCTTATCAAAAGGTCAGATATGAAATTTATCTGTTGTAATTGAAGCTAAAAATTCAATAGTAAAATTATTCTATTACAAAAACTTAAATATTTAACTTTAAAATTCATACACAGTAATTATCACAACAAAACTTAAGCTTTTAATTACCTGACACGTAAAAAAAATTTATGCGAATTTTAATTTACTTTATCAGTTTTGAAAAATAATTTCACTGGTGTTCAATCTGATCTTCAAGAGTATATTTAATATTATTTCTTCTAACAATAACAAATAAGAGCACTATGAACTTTGCACTAGAAGAAAAATAAGTTGCTAAGAAAATAAGTTTGAGAACGAAGTTTGACGTATGATTGACACTTTTGTAAAATATATTACGAATTGCAAAAAAATCAAAAAACCAAAAAGCAACTAAATCTGCGTTAAGTTTGAAAAGTAATTCTAAATAAATTCAAATTTTCGAGAAGAAAAATTGAAAATTAAAGACTGTAATTTTTGGTCAATGATCTTTTGGTATAATTAAATATTAATAGTCCTTTTGAATACACCTTTTGCGTAACATTTGTCATGTAAAAGTAGAAATATTTTAAATGATGAGTCAAAGAATGCTAATTACAAAAATCACAGTCTGTCAGATAAAAACACTGCATCGTCTTTGAGTTGATTCTAAAGATTTTCAGTAAAAATAAAGTAAAATTCTATATTTTTTTTATCGAAATATGTGCTTAGTGTCTGCTAACTGGTTCGTGGAGAATTCGCGAAATAATACACTTTAAAGTTTCCCATTTTGCATGAATTCACTGAAAGAATTTTTAGCCTTACAGGAAAAATGTTATCTAAAAGATTCACGAACTCTCATGCCTAGGACTAACTAGCGCTTAACGGCATAAAATTTAGCACTAAATTCTAATGAGTCCATTAGTCTCCACTGAATTGGTATATAGCCTGAATTAGCGACTAATTAGCGCTAGCTTGTCGGTTTTTCAAAGAAGATCAAAGGAACATTTTAATTCGGGACGAATTGATTTTACTTCATATCTTTATTTGAATATTTTAAATATTGTTGAAATTTATTAAATTATGAATTCTTTATTAGCTAAAAATTTAATTTAAATCTAATTTATTAGCTAATTTTTGATATATTATTTTTGAATGAATGTCAATGAAAACAGTAATATGCTAGTGAGTCCACTCCGATTGGTATTTAGTTAAACTCTCCTTTTTTACTGTGGTAAGTCGTCCCATACACTAAGCGCTAGTGAATCCCAGGCATCAGTCGATAAGTGTTGTAATATTTTTAGCAAAAGACTGAATTAAATTACATATGTGTAGATTCTTGTAGGTCCTTTTGATTAAATGGATATTCTGCTGACAAAAATATCAAAGAACACCTTCCTCCATCAGCTAGGGAGTAAAAAAAATATAGCCCCAAGACAATTTTAGCAATGACACGAGATATTTTTCATTTTTTAGAAGAAAAAAAAATCACTAGGGCGGAATCTTTAATTTTCTTTCTTTAAGGCTCCATTCTCATTGCAAGGCATTTAGTAAATGAGCAGAACACACTCGAGATACAAATAATTCCCACTTAACAAAAGTATGAAAGGCAGTAAAATTTCTGTTTCATCAAGTTGTTTCAAACTTTTCCAACTCCGTTTCGCCTTTTACTTCCATGGAGCGTAAAAGTATAAAATACTGAATATTGGTATTTTTTTATATACATACGACTCTCTATGGTGTCAGTTATTAATTATAAAAATATTAAGGAATATTTTCCTTTTTTAAAAAGAAAAACCTTTCAAATAATTGTAATGACCTAATTAATCCAATTATTAAAAATTTTACAAAACTGCAATACCATAAGATACCGGGAAATATATCTAATAAAAAGAAAAAATGTTTGTATATTTTCTAATGTAAATTCAAAACTAAATAAAAACACACCAAAATCCTCATACCTAAAAATTTTATGAATTTTGTCTGGAAAAAAAATTCTCTTGTCCTCAATTATAACAAAATGAATTCATTAAGAAAATTCTTATGTTTGTTAATTGGTTTAAGATGATAAAAAAAACAAAAATAAAAAATATGTGACGATTAGTTTTTTGTTGTTGTTAGAGATTTTACTTTTATGAAGTGTTTCAAAGCCGGCATTCCAGTGTTTGTTTTATTCTTTTTTCTTTTTTTTGCCTTTGAATGCGTCGCTGTATCTTCTACGATCTATACTAGTTGGACAAGGTAGCTACATAATAATACTTGCGCCTGAATTAAATTTTGTAGGTTAATAGTGTCACATATATATATCAGATGAAATAATTAACATAATTAGTTAATATTTATCGATCAGCAATTAAATTTTTGCGCATTTCTAGCTTACTTTTTATTCTAAATTTAAATTGTAATTTCATGAGTTCATAATTATTTGAAAATTGATTTTTATTATTAAGTATAAAAATTATTCATTATTTTAATGTACAGACGAACATTTTTCAATTTCTTACTTTTCAACTAAATTTCACTTAAAGACAGTTTTTCAATAAAACTTTTGTTTACTTATTTGAAATTTATTCTTAAAAACCAATTTGGTTTCTATGTCAACTCTTATGTAGTGAAATTAATGTATCCTGGATTGTAAGTAACAAAATTCAAATTATGTGAATTATTAATTTACAAAGTTTCCCACTATTTTTTTTTTAATTAACTGGAAATTGTAGTTCAATTCTGCACCCTCTTAGACACTTCTAGAATAGAAAGTCAATCCCAAATTTCCGTGTCATAGCCACAATTTCCATGAGGCCAGTATTTTCCTCGTATTTGGGCAGCAGTCGAGAAGAGAAAAAGGGGTTCCTTGAACTTGAGTAGGTTCCTTTCGTCTTTGTCAATTTTTTGAATTTGATGGCACATAATTCCCAAAGAAAAAGAAACGGTAAGTTAATTAAGTATTTGCTCAAGAGCTCAGATTTTACCCGGTACCAGTGGAACTTTTCTTCCAAATATTTTGGGTAGGTTTTGTGTTAATTATACATCAATTACTGACATATCCAAATCAGGAGCCATATTTTTAATTTTATATACAAAGAGAAATAAATTGATTGTTTTGGCAAGTTCATTGATCTTTAACCTACAATATAGTAGGTTTATAAATAAATCAATTAAAATTTAGAGACTGAAATTAAAGTTAAATGATGCCTGATTTCTTGAAATGACTCTCGTGAAGAGAAAAAATATTTTTAAAAAGATAAGGAAACATTTTACTATCACAGATTTTCAGCTTTAGTTCTTTTCTTTTCTAAGAAATGATAAGACAAATAATTATGTTTCGAAGTTTATTTGGAAAAAAATTTAAATCAGAAAATCATATTTTTTACTGTTATAAATTAATGACATAACAAATATCTTATAACAATTATAAATGGAAACTTGATTAATTCCCATTTAGAAAACAGCATTTAAGTCCCAGCGAAGAAATGTTTCCTAAATGGGCATATAAATAGTTTCGCACAGTATTTGCGATTTATCCGACAGCATTATCATATTATTACGAAAATTTATATAAATCACATAAATAATTACGCACACAACTTATTCAAAAAATCTGAGTCTCGTCACAGTGTAAAAAGGCTTGTTTGCCCTCGTATCTGAATCGTTTCCCACCTAAAAAATTATAATCCTGGCGTTGTTTTTTATATTATAGCCATATATCTGCACTTAAACTAACAAATCTTTATCTTCTTTATATATAAAAATCTCGTGTAACGATGTTGGTTTGGGGTAATCTTCCAAAATACTGAACCGATCTTAATGGAATTAAGCTACCATTAATTCTATTTTTGAACCAAGTTAAGACTGAATTTTAATGTTAAAAATTTATTAAAAACGTAAAAAACTAAAAATAAAAGAAGAGTAAAGACAAGAAACAAATAATTTGCTGGCAAAATGAATAAAATTGAATAATTCTTCATAACTTCTCAAACTGGCGTATTGCCTATCTTCGGGAAATTTTGTAAATATTTATTTCAGCTTTCAACCTTTTGGCTGTCTCTAGATTAACGTTTTGGACAGCGGTTTTATAGGAGTTTTAAAGAGCGCTTATATTCAACAGTTTGACACCAAGCATATATATTATGGATAATATATATAATTTTGAAATAATAGTTTTTAGTGGCATTTAATGATGCTGGGTAATGAGTGGATATTTTATTTTCAGAATAATGAAAGTAATTTTAGAATTTTCATTTCTTTTCTGATTAGTTTTTTTTTAAAGATTTAGGAATTATTTGAAATGATTCTTCGTACTATTTAACAAGTTTTTAAAAAATTTTAAAGTTTCTTGCAAAATATTTATTAATTTATTAATATAATATTTTCTTTGTTTTAAAATTTTTCTTATAGTGAGCATCTTTTTCGTACTATGGCTGATTTAGTTGTTAGCGAAGGTTATGCAGCAGTTGGCTACGAATATATCAATGTCGATGATTGTTGGTTAGAAAAAACTCGCGGGCCACGTGGACAATTACTTGCTGATAGAAGTAGATTTCCACGAGGGATGAAATCACTCGCTGATTATGTAAATAATTTAATTATTTAGTATAATCTTGATTATAATTAAAATTATCAATTTATTTATTTTGATTTAATAATCAAATTTCAACAACAGATACACTCTCTTGGTCTTAAATTTGGTATTTATCAAGATTTTGGTAATTATACATGCGCTGGATATCCAGGAATAATTGGCCATTTACGTTCAGATGCTGAACAATTTGCATCTTGGCAAGTTGATTATGTTAAATTAGATGGATGTTATTCATTACCTACCGAAATGGATATAGGTTACCCAGAATTTGGAAGGCATTTAAATAATACTGGTCGTCCAATGATTTATTCTTGTAGCTGGCCAGTTTATCAAATTTATGCAGGAATTACACCAAATTATTCATCGATTATACAAAATTGTAACCTTTGGAGGAATTATGATGATATCCAAGATTCTTGGGCATCTGTAGAAAGTATTATTGATTATTATGGTAATAATCAAGATTTAATTGCTGCAAATTCTGGACCAGGACATTGGAATGATCCTGATATGGTTTGTATATTTACATATTAAAATTATTAACTGTAAATAAAAATTTAATTTTTTTCTGTTTTTTGTTTTAGCTTATTATTGGTAATTTTGGATTAAGCTATGAACAATCAAAAACACAAATGGCACTATGGGCAATAATGGCTGCACCACTTCTTATGTCTGTCGATTTACGTACAATAAGACCAGAATTTAAAGCAATTCTTCAAAATCGTAAAATAATAGCCGTAGATCAAGATCCACTTGGTATACAAGGTCGACGTATATATAAGCATAAGGGAATTGAAATTTGGTCAAGACCTATTGCCCCAATTTCGGGTATTTATTATTCATATGCGATTGCATTTGTTAATCGTCGTACTGACGGAACTCCCTCCGATATTGCAGTTACACTTAAAGAGCTCGGTTTAGTTTCACCCTCAGGCTATAGAATTGAGGTTGGTAGAGCTTTTGTTTTAATTAATATTTTAAATAATATATTGTTTCTTTTGTTTTTCTTAATAGGATTTATATGAGGAATTTGACTATGGTATCCTTAGTCCAGCAACTAAAATCAAAGTCAAAGTAAATCCTTCAGGAGTTGTAATATTACGTGGAGACGTTCAACCCCCCGTAATATTACGTGGAGACGTTCAACCCCAACGATATTATCCTTTGAAATGGAATCGAGGCACATGAAATTTTCTTCTTTTTTCTTTTTCTTCTTCTTCTAGTTAAACTTAGGCCGTGATAAATATTTTTAAATTTAAGTTAATAGTTTCGTGACCGTAGAGATATAGTAAATATAGTAAATTGTGAATTGTTATGAGTACTTTCGTCGAAAAATGTTAAAAAAAAAATTAATTTTCTTTAATTTTAGTATCAAAGTACAAAAGTAAACAAAAATAAAAACAAAATGACAAAAATGATCAAAACTATTAAAAATTAGGATTTTGAGATTAATTTTTTTTTTTAAATTAATTTTCTAAAATAACATTTCAAAAAAAAATAAATAAATAAATAAATTCGATAAGAAAAAGTTATTGTGTTTATTTTTTATAATTTTTGAGTTGGCAGCTTTTATACGTTCGAGTAATTAAATTATATTATGACTATTTAATAAGTTTTTATAGACTGACATGATAAAAACAATTCTTAAATTTATCAAAAACTAAATTTCAACTTAATCACTCATAATTTTTCAACTAATTTAACAAAAAATGGGTGCTAAGTGCGATTTAAAGCTTTCAAATTAAATAATTACTTTTATATTAAGATTCCTAAAATTTTTAATGTAAAAGGGTTGGAAGTTAAATTTAAAATTCACTTACATAAGTATACAACAAGTAGGTATAAGAATGTAATCTGATGGAAAAATAAGTTGTCAAAAAATTAATCCGCTCCTATGTCCCGATTAAATTCTCAACTACTTTGGGATGAGCTATTGAAATTTAAATTAAGAAAACGTAAACTATTTCCATTTCAATGCGATGTGGTTTAAATGATTTTCCCAAAAAAATTAACTCGTTCCCAATTTTGAACACGAATTAAATGGAAATTGGGAAACAAAATTGCTCAATATTTTAAATGAACTCTTTAAATTTACCGTAACATAAATATAAAAATTAGGGAGTGAACATGACTAAAAAGGATATAAAAAATAATATTAAAAAAATATTTGAAAAAAGAAGTGTAGGTTAGCTTTCATAATAGTTATCAATTCCTTTATGACATGTAACAATTAACAATTCATTTATATCATCCCTCGAAAAGTTTTAAATGAAGTAATCCTTTTAGTTCTGAGCTTATTTTCACATATTTTGAATAAATCGCTAAAGAATTTGATATTTTACAGGTAGAAATAAAGAACTTTTACTTTAAAAAACATACAAAAATCAATGTTAAATTCACAGGGAAAGTAATTTTATTAACTTATTAAAAACGTTAAACATGCGCCCGCTAAAAAAGTCGAGCGACGGTTTATGCTTCTGTTCCTATTCAAGGTATCAAATATAATTTTTCTCCTTTTAGTTCATTGAATTAATGATCATAATGATCATAGATAAAAGTCTATTTTTGAGAAGTTGTTTTCTGTTATTTTTATTCTTATTTATTATTATTAAGAAATGTGAATTTGAAAATTTTTCTAAATTTAGAAATTTATAATTTTTCCTAAATATACCTACATATCCTATATATAATAAAATACATATTCAAAATATGTATATAAAACGACATTGGATTGCATTTTCTTTCCTTTTTTTGTATCTAGAAACAATCTTAATATTTTTCATGAACACTGGATCTTTTTTTTTACTTTTGGGCGTATTTTTCTAGAACATATCTATCGTGCAAAAAAATACTTAGATTTATTTTTGAAAAATTTAACTTCTTATCATTGGAAACGGAGACACGTACTAAATTTTCTATTTTTTACTTAGGGACGGATAATATGATGAAATACATTAATGCTTTGATATCAAATATTTTCAATAGTAAAAAAGTGATTAGAAAATTTATTTTACAAATAAAATATGTTCTGCCTATTAAAGCAGATAACCCCAATGATTTGAAATAAATGAAATTTCGAGAAAAAAAAACAAAAAAAAATTAAAAACTTTAATTATCATTTTTAAAAAAGCCTTGATATAATTGAAAACAAAAGAAAAAAATATGATCTTATGTCTAGGTCAAAGACATTTAAAAGAAACGATACTAATTTTTTCATTACTTGAAATTTAACTTTATTAACTTGCAATTGGGTAATGTCATAAATAATAAATTCATATGAAAATAATTTTAAAAATAAATCAATAAAACCCCCTGAAGCCTTTAAATCAACTTATTTCATGCATATAGAGTGACCACATGTATCACTTTGATAGAATTTATTTAAAACAAGTTCCCAAAAGCCTGGAGCCAAGAAAATTCCATGGGGGCCAATATATAAGAAACAGTTATATATTATTTAACTGTTATCATATATTTATATATAGTTATATATTAGCTAATTGGAGACAGTATATAAAAATGATAACACAAAAAAAGGCGAGGCATTGGCGTGCCTCCACATATTATTTTCAATATTTCAAAACTGATATCGCTACTGTGTATAATTTTTTTTTATCTAAAAAACATATTTCTTTTTCTATTTTTTAATTAATTTGTTTTAAATAAAAACACACATTCCCAATCAATTTGGCTTTTTGGCTTATTTCTTTATCAAATTATTTCATTGACGTCACATCATTAATTAAAAACATAAAGCATAGACTAAAAAAAACAAAAAAATATCTTCAAAAGAAGCAAACAAAAATTTGTAATATTAAATTCAAAACTGGAATAAGCTATGCAAGATAACGTGAAATTTTTTCTTATATAATCAGCGCACATGTTTATGTGTTCTGCACGAATTTGCTTAGTTTAAGTTTGATAAGAAAGTAAATTTTTGGTTAGTTTTAATGTAAGCAAAAACTAAACTGTCGACTAAAGCGCTAAATATTTCTAATTGCATTAGAAAAAAACTTGAAAAGTTTTAGTTTAAAAAAAATTATAAAAGAAAATTTTCTGTGAAGACAAATATGCCAAGGGCCATGACCGATAGCGATGAACACATTCTGTTCATCAGAAGCATAAAAAACAAAACTGATTTACACAAATTCGAAAAAGCCTTACGCTTTCGCTATATTTTTAAGAAGATATAGAAATCATTGAAACAGAAAGAGGGAAAGTACGTTTACCATAAACTCCATTAGTACAATTTAGTTTATTGGATCTAAACTACATGAACATGTGACCACAAAAGACGTTTACTTACAATTAGATACAGAAACGTTGAAGCTATTCAACTCCTGAATATTACTTCCGAGGTTAGGAAGCTTAAACAATTGAAACCACATAAAATGACGTAAAAAACAAAAAAATTGAGAATTAGTTCAGCCAAACCCGCGCACATTTTACTTGATAAACACATTTTAATAATAGTAATAAATTAAATTGTACTAGACATATCCAATAAAGGATGTCATTTATAGAAAGAACAAAAAAATGGTGAAAACTTCAAAAGGGTTTCACACAAGTAAAATAAAAATGATAAATTCGATTCGTGGATAGAAGATTTTTAAGTTAGAGTATATTTGCCGATCTGTTTTGGATTTTAAATTATAATATGCTGAGCAGATCCGTTATGTGAATGTGTTGAGCTTAGCATAATTAAAATGTATGTATATCTACAAAACTCCACACGATTATAACAAATATAAATTGGACAAAGAAAAGGCAATAAAATTTCTCACCAGATTGTTTCGAATTTTGAAAAAATTTGATCTTGTCTTTCACATCCCTGACCAGTAAGTGTAACAATTTGTCTAGTTTGCGCTGGAATAGTAAACTTTTACATTGAAGGTCTCTCGACTTTAGGGAATAATAAAACTGTATTTATATTTGTCAAACCATAAAATAGCTACCCCACAGAGCAATTTCAAAACTCCATCATGATCATCAAATAATTTGGTTACAATTTTTTCCACAAATGTAGTTATAAAAATTTTGAAATAAATGCAAAAATATTTAATAAAACAGAAATACAAAATGTTCCTAAGATTTAAGGAATATATTGCAATTGATGGAAATTACTAAATTTTTAGGAACAAAAGTATTATAAATATTTCATTCCATATAAAGTAAACAGGTTACAAAAACTAATTAAGTTAAATCAAAAAATGTATACTAATAAATTCATTTACAAATTGTTTAATACGGTGATTTGATATTACAAAATAAAATTTATTCAGCTGAACCAACAAATGTTTTACACAACTACAACAAAATTAGTTAATTTTTACATTAAAGGTTGAGAAATATTTCTTAATATACATATATATATACATATATATATATATGTCAAATAACTTTGTTAGTTTTTAATTATCTAAGAAATGCATTTTTGTAATTGCGATGGCCATATCTCGTGAGATCTATTTTCGATTGCTTATCTAACCTTTTGCTTCTAGATATAGGAAAAAAAAAATAAAGATTTTCTTGATATCTTTGTTGATATTATTATTTAATTTTTGTTTTGGATTAACAATTTTCAAGTTTAAAAAAAATAAAAAATGTACAAAGTAATTCGGTTTCATTTTATAGTAATCATTGCTGCCATGTGAAATTTTATACCAAATCTTATACAATTTAATTAGAGTTAAGGATTAACTGTGACTTCTGGGAACAGGTTTTGGTCTTTATTAATACTCATAATATAAATTTAGATATTGAGAGAGTTACAAAGCCATAATCGGCTCCTTTCTCTGATGAATGCCAAGTGTCTATCGTCTAAAATTAATTTCTTTTTGTATTTTTGTTCAAAAACGAAACTAACTAGAATTATTAAAACATTGCTAGCTAAATATATTTTCTATCTAAAATGAGAAATACTTTTTGTTATCTAAGTAAAAGGGGAATATTGGTTTTAATTACTCCAAAATTTACACCCATTAACAGCACAATTTTGTAGTCATAAAAAGTAGGTAAACACAAAACATGAAATTGATAAGTTTAAAAATTCTTTAGGAATTTTAAATATCTTTAACTATTGTATAACCTTGGGTCTTTGTATATATATATATACATTTATACTAAAAGTTTATGGTTGAATAGTTCACCATTAAAGTCCTTGATAAAATCTGAACTACAATATAAATTGTTATGCTTTAAATAACTTTTTAACAATTTAAAATATTCATAAGGTTGTTAACTTGTAAATAGAGTAAAAAATCAAGAAAAGCAATAAAAATTAAAACTTACCTATAGTTGGAATATCAGCATTCACTTCGGTATTTTCTTGATTTTCATTAGTTTTGGAATGTCCATAAGCAGCAATAGGAGCCATTTTAATATTTTTGAGACTTCCTTGTAGCAAAAAAATGGCGAATTCAATAAATAAATTTATAAAATATTTTTTTTTGGCACTTTAATTAAAAAATTTTTTTAATCATGTATTCTCCGGTTTATTGATAAACTGATACAAAAGCTAAAATATAATTAAAAATTTAAAAACAAAAAATAAAACAATGTATTTTCACCCTTTACAGCGACTCTAAATGCAATTTAAAAATTGCAAATATTTAAAAAATCTTTCAGAAAAATGATCAGATGATGTATGCCTTATGAAACTTTGCACGTTCCTCATACCAATAATTCCTATTTCATTATAATTATATTTAAATAAATCACATTTATTTTAGCCAGTTTTATTTAGAGTCAAATCAATTACAAGAAATTATAAACACTTTTCTATCGAATATTTATTTTGTACAGCTATCACTTAGATTTTTGAAACTGTCGGTCAACAACAAATTGAAATTTTTACCTTTGCAAAAAAGTGACATTTCATAACAGACCTCAATTAAGACTGATGTGAGTGACAGCAAAACAGTTGAAACTGTTACAACAAATATGCACAAGAAAGAGAAAGCAAACAAAATATCCATTGGGTTTATATCATTTTCGCTAAAATTAAACAAAGACAAAAACTTCCATGTTTACACTCAAAAGTAAATTAACTACAATAATTTTTTGACATTTTCTATGAAAATATATATATAATTTATGCTTTCTACTTACTTGGTGTCTACATTAGCGATTTGGACAGCGAATTTTTATAGGCGATCTAAGGGACGGTTATATTCAGAAGTATATTGACTGCAATTATTAAATTACAAGTCTTTTCGAAAAATATAATCTGCATCTTTCAACTAATTTTATTGCATTTACAATGCATTATTATTTAAGGTAAGTCAATTTAATTTAATAAAACTAGTTAGAAAGCAGAACTTTTATATTTTCAATCAAAATGTCAAACTTTGAAAAACTATTAAGTATAACCGCTCCTCAGAACTACTATAATTTCGCCTATAATTCGCTGTCCAAATAGACACAGCCTTATTAGTGTCATTATATTAAGTTGATTTACCGTAAATAATAATGCATTATAAATGCAATAAAATTAGTTGAAAGATGCAGATTATATTTTTCGAAAAGACTTGTAATTTAATAATTGCAGTCAGTTGGGTTCTATTCTATGTTCTATGTAAATAAGTATCTTGAAAAGAAAAATTGTTACCTAATAAATCTGTCATCAAAAATTATTAATTTATCTTCCTTGATATTTATATGGGGTCGCCAAGAAACTCGCAATCATAAATGGGGTCGTGAATGAAAAAAGTTTAAGAAGCCCTAGTTTAGATGATCATTTTATTTTAAATAAAAACTATATTGAAATATAGACTTCGAAATTTGCTAAAAACGAAATCTTTTTAATTCCAATGAAAAATTTAATAGTCTTTTCTTGAGTCACATTAATCTTTGAGTTACTTTGGCAGTACTTACATAAAACTAAATATAACGTTGAAATATATATTTGACAGCTATATTCAAATTATAAAATGGAGAAATCAAATCCGTAAAAAATATGGATAGAAAAACATTAATTCGTAATATAGAAATACCTTTAAACGATAAAAATCCTCGTTTTATTAAATATACTAGTAATAATGTAAAACAAAACGAAGAAAAAGAAATAATTCCTATCAAACAGTGTAATAGAAATTATCAACTTCCAGCAATAAATACAAATCATATTATAGCTAATGAAATTACTGCTCTATCACACTTAAAATCACTTAAAATTGCTAATACTAATAATTTAAGTCCACGTTCAAAAAACTCAGTTATCAAAGAGGTAATATAGTAATTATAACAATTATGTATTTAATAAAATTAGATTTAATATTTTTAGGTTACTAAACAATTGAATTTTCATCCAGATAAAATAGTATACAAGAATTTGGTATCTATTAATGTTAATGATTCTGTATTACAGCCAGAATTTAGAACATATAAGAAAGAAAAAAAATGTTATTCTCATCATACAGATCCAGTTCCTGACTTTGTAAATTTCTTAACACCAATCGAACCACTTAAACTTGTACTACCTATGTATAATAAATCCCCAAAAATGTTCAAGCCAAAAACTGGTAATTTTGATGAAGTAAGAGAATTTGTTTTAAATTTAAACAATGATTGGGAATAATTAAATAATTTCATAAAATTTTACAAATAATTAAATTAACTTCTTACTTACATAGATTTTAAGAATGACAATCAATTTTGTTTTAAAAATAATAATAAAAAAGTTATTTTAACAGACAATTGAATATACGCTCTCTATGGTTATAACAGTGTTTTTTATTTGTTTTTCAATTAACACGATGAATATTTCTTATACCTAAAAAACTGAAAAATAAAACATTTAAAGAGTAATACAGCTTTTAAACAAAACATTTTCACTGTTTTCAACGTGTTAGGTATTAATTCCACTTGGAATTTTAACATTTTTTAAAATGTATTAAATTTAAAAAACATATATATATAATATGTATATAATATATACAAAAATAATAATGAAATAAAGCTCAAAAAACTGCATACTCGCACCTTTCAATTCATGTCATCAACTAAATTACGTTCGATAACGTTAAACGACCAACAATTATTTTCATAAAGTTACATTAGGAAATTTTTAGATTTTATATAAATTGGCGTCTAATGTGACAATATAAATATATTATAATTGTTTCTAAAAATTGATCAAATTAACAAAATTTTTGAAGATATTCAAGAAATTTTGTTACGCCACCAAGAAAATAAAACTAATGGTGAATATTCTTCAAAATTAAATAAAAATATAAATGATAAAAATTGTAAAACAAATAAAGAAATCAAATTAAAATATCGATTGTTAAAAAAACAATTTAGTCTGATAATATCAGAATATAAAATAAAATCAATTAAAGTACATGGTATATATAATACATGAGAAATATTTAAATATTTAATTTTGTTTTCATAAAATTTTACCCCTGTATATACAGGAAGTGTAACCTTTAACCCTCAGCTTGGGAATTTACAATAGTGAGAATAAGTAAGATCGTAAGTTTCAAAACGACAATACTGAAAATCACGACGTTGCCAATCGTTTATCATTCCAGCATGATCTAGTTCACGTGATCCTGTATATGCTGGAGAAGTCTGTAAATATTCATGTTTTTTTTGTTTATGGTGTTTTTCTTTTAATTAAAAAAAATTTTTATTAATTACCTTATTTGCAAATATGGTAACAATGAATTTATTTGGTTGGAATGTATTAATTACACGTGAAATTAAATCTCCATAATTTGATGATGTTATATTTGTTTCAAAGCTCACATAAGAAAATTCACGTTCTGGTGTTATATGAATTGTCATATAGCAGCCCTTAATATAAAAAATGTAGACATATTATTTATGATATATAATTGGAAGGATTATTTGCTAAATAATAAAATAAAAAATTTTAAATCCTTAGAAAAAAAACTTTTTAAGCAATCGTAGTTCAGTGAATTATTTGTTTTTTTAAATTGAAAAATAGTAAGTCAGACAAGTAAATAAATTTTAAAACAAAAATCATATTCAATGTTATTTTATTTTTGCAAAAGGACTATATAAATAATAGGAAAAACTTACATTTTTTGCAATTCCATTCATAGAATAACCACATGGTTCGAAAAGATAGTCATCAATTTTCATACCTGGAATAAGTCTATGTATTCCTGATTGCTAAAAAAAAACAATGTATTTAATTTATGCATTAATTTAGAATTCTAAATCATTACTTCTGTAGCATCTTTAGCTTTAGAGCATACATTTTTATGAAATATCGACATTATTTGTGGATCTAATTCAGTCATTAAAATTTCAAGTGTTTGATCTGATTCAGATGATTTCATATTTTCAATATGTCTCTCAATTTCTCTAGTTCCACGATTTAATGTATATAAATACCAGCAATCACGATTTATAGATCCTAAACAATATGCTCGACCATCATCAAAAAATGAATCAAGTAAAGCTACTTCTTCTTCAAAGCCACGATGAGGAGACATCTTAATAACAAAAAAAAAAAAAAATAGTGAATAAAATTTAATTTTTAAATTTATGATTTACCTGTAGTTCAGGCCTTTTAAAATTTTTTCTTGAATAAAACATTTCTTCAATATCTGTATAACCAATTTGCTCAGCCATTTCTAAAAATGGTTCTAAGCACTGTAATGGAGTTGTAGTACCACAGGTTTTTAAGATCCAACGTCGTTTTGACACAAACATGCTACTCTCGCTAAAATTGATAAATATATTTAACTTTTATAACTAAGAAATTGAAAAAATATGCTTAAATTTAATCGGCCAAGTGGTAAAATAAATATTATAATTAAAAGGGTGCAAACTGAATTTGAAAACTTACACAATCCAAAAAGTATGACTAATAGAACTGATTTGAAAATCAAACAATAACTTTTTAAAATTCATTTTATTCATAGTTAAAGTTTTTTGATAAAGAATATGGATGAGTTTTAGCAAATAAATTCATGCCTTTATTTGCTCGGTTTTGGCAATAATTTATATTTTACTGGGAATCGATCGATTGGCAATTTACTATGAGAAGTAGACATGAATATTTTGTACCACTTTTCAATATAATTTCCAAGTGATAAAAACAAAAATATTTCCTATACAAGTTAAAAGTATTAAAGTAAATTTACGTAATGGATTCTACTCTATCATTTTCATTTTACAAAAAACAAAATAGAAAACAAAAGCCAAATTTCTTTAGATTTGACTATGTCAATAAAAAATATAATTTTCATGGATTATAAAACAATTAAGTGGAATATTATTAACAATCAAAACTGCTTAATTTCATTATCTTATCTAGTATTAGTATAAAAATTATGGGGCAAAGAAAAACATTTTACAAAACTAAAGGTCATTATTTTTTGCTAATTATACGTTTCAAAAATTTATGTCAATCGTTTTCGATTTATCAGTTTTTTGTTTTTTTCTTTTGAAGAAACAATGATAACTTAAGGCAAGTGTACTCAATCTAGCGTTTAAAAATTTCGATTAAGTCTAGTCAAATGGTTGATAACAACGTCTTGTGAACTTAGCAACTAAAAGTCAAATCTAATAAAGGCTGAAAATATTTTATCTTTTTCTTATTTGTTTTTGTTTAAAAAAATAATATTCATAAATACCTCAAAACATATGCATCTATATATTCATTTTTGGTAATGCTAATTATTTCACATCGAACTGATTTAAGAAGAGCATCCCACATTGATCTAAAAAGAAGAAGAAGGAAAAAATTTTAATTTAGAACAAAGATAAATGGTATAAAATAATTTCTTTAATCATTAATCAGCTGACAGCTGTTTTCTTCAAGTTTCAAACAAATTTAACAGAAATAACAGTTCTTTCTTACACTATTCCACAGCCATAGATTTTAACATTAACAAAAAAGTATGACAAAAGATCACTTTTACTGCCAAAAAATTATTTTGTAATTATTTTCAAAATTAGACAATAAAAATAATTTCAAACAAAATTTAATTTAAATGAAATATAACAACAACAAAAAATTATATTAAATAGTTATAAAATGTTATACATAATAATTTATCAAATTAACACTATCAAAAAGTTTCAAGTATGTATTTAAAATGAAATTTGTATTAAATAAGATTGCTGAATTTTTTACTAAACGAATAATCAATCAATTGGTAATAAGAAATAAGAATAAAAAAAGTTCATAAAAAGAAAATATTAGTAAGACAGGTTTTATATGAACATCAAAAATGATCTCATGTTATATAATTAAATAAGAAAAAGCCGGCCGGCCGGCCTACGGATCAGCAAGTTTTATAAAAACAAAAAAAAAAATTGAAAACTTGATTGTTTACTTTATTTAAATTGTGTGCTGTTTGTGCATATCGTTCGTATCAAATCAAACCAGTTTAGTTGTAAAAGAAAAATTTATTTTTTCACATTTCTATTCTAATATTAGTTCTAATTTTAATCTTCATTTTTTTTCTTACTTGAACATACTCTCTACTACTTATTTTGGTTTATTTTTTGTTGTGATAAATTTCGAATGCTTTGCAATTGAATATAAATTCATCTGCAATGATTTTGTTTACATTTTGAATGTATATATATATATATATATATATATATATATATATATATATATATAACTAGGAATAAGATCAATTGTTTTTTAAATTTATCTTTAACTTATAATTTCAAGAATTTAAATATTAAATATATTTTAATCAACGGAAAAAAATTCATGCTCTGGACGAGATCGAAAATCTACAAAACAAAAAATACTTGAGTGTGAAGATCAGCGAATTACTTGTGAACAGAAAAACCTTAACATTTGTTTTTAAATTAGATAAGCTTGGTTGATTTATTTTGTTGTTTTTTTTTCTAATTATTTTTATAGTGTAAACAGAAGATTGAGAAATTCAATTGAAACACTTTACACGAGCTAACCAATAAGAAACTTATCGATAATTATTTTTTCTTTTTTTTTTTGATTATTTTAATCTAAAGTTGATTAAGCAAAAAATTTTTTGTTTTGGTATAATAAAAGTTTTTTTTTCATTGCTTCTAAATTTAATATATATATATATGTATGTACGTAATTATATTTAAATTCCTTTAAGTTGTTATAATTTAAAAAAATTTAGTAGAACTATCTAAATATTATAAAAGCTAATTTTAAATTAAACAACCACATATTTATGGATAATTATAACATTTATCTATCCGCTCAGGTAATTTTACCGGTCTCGAAAAATATTTGAACGGATATGCAGGTAATGTTATACACCAAAAATTACGTTAACATCGAATATAGGCTAATTGGACAAGCAGAGAAAATTATCTTAACCTTAATTTATTGGCCGTATTTGGTTTACTATTCATATTTAGTAATTTAATGGTGTAATTTCAAGAGAAAACTTTTGTATAACAATTATTAGTCTCTTTTAAATAAATGACCAATTTAGTACAATTAAATTATTTTAAGGACAAACCTATATACATCCATATGTATATTCTAAGCCTCCGAGGTACGCTACGAATCTTTGATTCTCCAATTGACTGATATAAAACGTGTTCCAAAGCAGCAGCATTTTCAATTTAAGTAAAAGGAAAAATAAGTTACAAAATCAGACGAATACAGTTGTTGGCGGCGGATGGTATATTATTTAGATTTTGGTTTGTATTCTGTCGAAATTGTTTCTCTGAAAGAAAGCATATTATTTTTGTGAACAGAATCTTGCCTATTGCTTCAGATATTTTCTTGCAAATACCTTGAATTGTATTCTTAATTTTTATAGTCCATCCGGAAAAAATTTAGAATATATAATTACATCACGGTAAGAAAACAATGAGCAAAACTTTCCGTGAATGTTTAGCATGATGTAAAAAGTAATTCCCAAAAACCAAAAATTTCAACTATTCGCTGTAAATTTCAAATCTAAATCTCATTAGTTTTTATTTCTGGGATAATTTCCACTAATTTAATACTCTTATAAAAATTTCTTCTATTAGAAACTGCAATCGATATTTTTTATATTGATAAAAAAAATATATGCTATGTCAATTAATTCAAATAAAAAAAAAATTTACCCTATTCAAATATTAAATTATAAATCAGCTGTGAACGCTTTCAATGGCAAAGGGTAATGCGCTTACTTTTTTAAATATTTTTACTAAAATTACGTAATCAAAATATTGCGTTTTGGCTGTCATCCAAAAGTTTATCTTAAAGAAATAATAATCTACAAAAAAACAAAATATAAATTTAATTTATATAAAATTCATTTTCATTCATATTTTTATATTTTTCATAATAAATAATAGTTTTATATCTATTAATAAAGAAATATGTTAGACTTTTTTCAATTTATTCGTAAATAAAAGGATTATCTTTATTATAGAATCAATTTAAAAAGTATAATATAAAAAATTAAAAACAATTCTTTGTGAAATAGTCTAAAAGTAGAAAAATAGAAAAGAAGTTTGAACCCTCTTTTTATATTTTTTTCATCTATCAAATAAAATAATGCCAAAAATACAAAGATCTTAAAATAAAATATTTTTAATTAAATTTACATTTATTTATTTAGTATTTTATACTTTAAAAAGTCAAAAACAATAAAAAAAAAAATTTACAATTAATTAAAAATAATTATATCATAAGAAAAATGTGTAAGACCTCTAGAAATATATTTATTTTATGATAAATAAAAAAATGTAGTTCAGCTGTGCACATGCTTACTGCGTGGTACATAAAAGAGTGTTCAACATTTTACTAAATTTTAATGAAAATTTTATACCCAAATAAGAATTAAAAATAATTGTAACATATATTTAGTTCTCTTGAATTTTTAAAATTTAAAAAAAATGAATTTTTTTTTGTAGAAAGAAATATATAAGAGATACTATATATATATACAAATTTATATTATATACACATTTATTAATACCTATATGTATATATAATGCAATAGTATAGGTAAGCCGGCTGGGTTATATTTAAAGTGTGGAATTATTTCATAAGAACATCATAAAATAATTTAAGATTAATTAATTATTCTGTATATATAAATTTTTTTTGTAATAAATTCAAAATGCATTAAAATAATTATTTTGTTTGTCCATATAGAACATTGTGAACAAACACAATAAAAAATCCTAATCTATATTAAATATATATATATATATATATACATATATATATAATATGAGCAGCTGATGACTATTCCCTTTTGTACTAGACTTTTTGCAAATAATCGATTCTTTTAAAAATTAATTTCGGTCTAAATTGTACATGTTTTGTAGTTTTACAAAAAAAAAAATAGAATGACATCATTACAAGATATAAAACACTTGTCAATTCATATTATTCATTCTAATAAAAAAAATATTTATATAAAAAAGTACTAGTTTTTTTGTCAAAATTATTCTGCACTTGAAAAATGAAAAAAAAAAAAAAATACAAGATCTACAAACCTTGGAATTTTTCTTAAATCAGCCGTTTTATTTTTTAGATTTGGTGCAAACCAAATTTCAATTAATTTTTCAGCTCCCTCAAAGAAATGCAAATTATTGCTTATATTTTCATTTTCAGCCATACCGTGCGATTTTATCTTTCATTCACAAGCAATTTTAAATTAAATCTTCTTTATGTTATTAATTATTTTTAAATACAAAATATTATCACAATCGGTTTTTTTTTTATTCTTTTGGTTCAAATATAAAAGGCTAAAATCTGTCAAAATTAATTCTAATGCTTTGAGCTTATCACAAAAATGTATTCAAGACTTAATTAAAAAAAAGGGTTGTTTCAACTATTAAAATAAAATGTTAAAAAAAGGAAAAAGAAAATAGAATAATTTTATTCAATAGTCAATAATTTTGTTTTTCAATTGATAATAGTAGAAATTTTTATTAACGTCGGAACTATTTTAAAAAAAAAATTAAAAATCCATAGTTAAAATTCGATTGATTTTTTTACACAATATTTTTTATACTATTAATATTCACAAATCATTGAATTTTTGCAGTTTTGTTGTTATTTATACTGTGATTTCTTAAGCGAATCAGGAAACACGGTAGTTCATTCGAAGACGGCTCAAGTAAAACTAAGTTGAGGGAGAAGTCAGACAGAAAAAGCTTTTTCACGGAAGTTGGAGACAAAAAGCTTTTTTAAAATTATGCACCCACACATATAAAGGTGAAGCTTATTATTTGGCATAAAAAGTTTTGTTTTTGAGCGGAGTTTTACAGAAGTGCCAAGTTTTCAAATGAATTTTTTAACACTATTTTTGAATTAAACCCTAATTTATTTTTACTTAATTGTATTTTAATTTCAATGATTAATAATTTTAAAACAAAAAACAATTAAAAATTAATAATTTTTAGAAACAATCTTTATCAAGGTTGTTTCTGTTTCACTCAGCAAAAACGCTTTCTTATCAGATTTCTTTATGTAGGAGACAAGCTTATTGTTCTTATCAGTTGCTTTTGAAGCTTTGATGTTCAGACGACTTAACGTTAATAGACGTCGCTTTAATTTAAAAGGTAATGCGTTTTTAAACTAAAACGTCATGTTTGCCGCCATTTGTGTATTTTTCGTTTCGATCAAAAATTATTTTACAATTTAGTAATATTTTTATTAGCTTTTGTTATCAAAAAAGTTAACATACAATATAAAGTAAGTCATACAGATATAATTAAACTACAATTACTGCTAACGTGATATTTGACATAATTTTTGTTTAGTTTAGGAACGCACCTCCGCACCCCATTATTCCTAACTTATGTTATGAATTAAATGTTAATGTTATTGTTAAAAATCGAAGTGCAGCCTAGCACTAATTATATGAAACTTTAAACTAAAAAAATGTCAAAAACAAATTAACCTAATATTTTGACAATTGACGTGACGCATGAGATATTATGTTCTGATCTCGCTCTTTTGAATTATGCCCTCTTTTTCTAAGAATCCGATTTCTACGGATCTCCGAAATAATGTTTGCATTTTAGCATTTTTTCAGATCAAATTTCATGATCCAAGCGAATGTTCGGATAAATTAAAACTTTTATTTGGACATTTGGACGTTTGTAGATTCTGTTCACCAGTCTAAAGAACATGAGAACAATTAATAACCAAATTACCTTCTATACTTTTTTTTGAAAAAAAAAGGCAAAAAAGATGATCATTTTTTATCCTTTTTGAACTATTTTTATTAAATCAAATATTCCAATTTCTCAGGTTTTTAGAATAGGGAGACACCAGGTAAGGGGAAAATTTGAAATATTTAGCCTAAAAACCAAAGTGAGTCAGGTTCTTGAGGTGACGACAATTTGATAAAAGTCACTCGCGGCGTTTCCGGTATTTTAACAATTCTGTTTTGATCCGGTTAAATAGATTTGCCAATGTCATCAGGAGGAATGACAGGATTTTTGACACTCGTATGTAATAAAAAATGGAATTTGGATTTATCTCTCTCGTCCCTGAGAGACTTTATATTAACTTCTTCAGGGACGATTTTTTATGGCGATAAACAAGTTGACTTAACTTTTTTTCACGATTACCGATCCAGCCAACTTATTATTGAGGGTTTCTGTACTGAATAAATCCTTATCAAATATTTTTCTATTTTTGTTCTATTTATTATTTTACTATAATTATAAAAAACTAAATATTTACTTATATGGCCAAGGGCGTAAAGTGGTGAAAGTCATATTTCGCCTACAAATATACCCCCATTGATATCTCAAATAAATGAAAATTGAGGTTTTTTTTATTTCACAGTACGGGCTCAAAATTAAACGGGTTCAATATATTTAATCGCAGCATAAAATGTCAAAGCGTTTCACAGTCTACTTGATTTTATAATCCATTTTCACAACAGCTGATGGGAAAATGTCAAAGGGTCTTACTCAGCATAGAAGTATATTATATACAAGTAAAATAGTGATAAGTTATGCATTTTTATTGAAAATTTAATTAAAAATGGTATCGAATTTATGTAATTTTATTTTAAAATTTAAATTAGGTAAATGGAAAGTATTATAATTAAATTAAATTTATGTTTGAATTGGATTAACTGGAAATATATTATTTTTAGTAGGTTTTATTTATTTTAATTATGTTAAACGTCAGTTATTAGCTACAAATTGAAATTATATTTGAATTAAATAATTATACTTGTTAAAATTTCAGAATTTTGTTCAATTGAATTGAAAAAAAATATGGGGAAAAAAAATTAAACGGACTGCCAATTTTTCTCGAAAAGAAAAAATAAGACTTAATGAAATCGTTACAAAACATAAAAGTGTATTGGAAAATTAAAAAGCAAGTATAGTTGTTCGAAAAGTGAAAAAAGACAAATGTGGAAGTTATTGAACAGGCGTTTAATAGTGAATACATTTCCATATATAGAAATATGGAAGTGCTTAAAAAAATATGAAGGAAGCCGTTTATGACAATGATGAAGAAATAGGTAAGTTTATTATGCTGTCTTTTACATTATTTGAAAAAGTTAATTATTTTTCTAGATATATTACAAACTGACAGAAAAAGTGCTTCTGAAATTGAAAATAGTATTATCTCAATATTTTATTTTGAAAGTAATACTAATATAAATTTTTTTAGGAGAATTAAGTGTGACATCCGAGGCAGTTACTTTATTTTCAAAGAACAATAAGCAATTAGGTTTGCTGTAAAATAAATGTCAAAATCCTTTTAATTATTAAAAAAATTTTTATAGATACATCGCAAAAAACTCGAAAGTGCTCAAGAGGGGTCAGCACTTCATACATCAATTCATACGGTTATAAATGGACATCGCTGTGTGGGGCTAAAATAAATATGGAAAAAACTGAAGTAATTCGGATTTGTAAGAATAAATCAAGTCGTATAGCAAAATTGATAAAATTGAGGATAATCATTCAAATGAAAGAAACGAATAAACCATAAAAAAATTTTTGGATTGTGGTTGGATCCTCAGCTAGATTGGAATACGGAATTTTCAAATAACAGGAAAGATTTAATTAATATTGGGAATATAATGAAAATTTTGTGTATTCGATCTTTTTTGACGTGGCCAGTTCAGTCAAATTCATTAATGTCGATAATGTATCTGCTGTGGCTCAATAGTACGAGCTGTAAGTTCTGTAGTCAGATATCACAAAAACAAATATATCTTTTTTAAATTTTTTCATAGCAATTTTTAGAAATATAGTAGAATAAAAAGAAAATAAAATAAATAAACAAACATTTAAATGGGAAGGTTTAAGGTTTCTTTTGAACAAATTGTAGTTTTTTTCGGTTTTGAATAATAAATATATTTTTTTCAAATCAAATAAAATATTATCCTGTATTTATTAAATTTTAATTATATTAAATAAGAAATAAACTATATTTAAAGCTACAAAAATGAAACGAGTTGATTTTAAATTCAAACATTTGTTTAGTATTTTAATTTTTATTATCCAAAAACCGATTTACTCTTTTTATAAAAAGAAACTATATATTTAACCGCCAATAGTCGATTCATTAAATTGGAATGCTTAATTGAAATAGATAAGTATGGCTGAGTTCTGAAATGCAGTACTACCCCAGTAATGCATTGTCATGAGTTCATAAATGTCAAACTGCACATGTTATACAATGTCATAATTTCGAAAACTTTTACGATTGTATTAGGTGCACATGAATCACGCAATAAGTGTATCAAATTTGTTGTTGAAGCAATGTAAAAAGTATCTAGATAATTACACTGCATTTCAGAACTCACTCAGCCTATATGTGTTAATCCATACCAAAAACAAAAAAGCTGGTCACATATTCTATTGTCTGAGTTCTATTAAATGGAATGCTTCGGGAAAAACTATATGAATACTGTAGCTAGGCTTATTAAATAAATATACTATGTTTCGGTAAAGGCACTTAAATATAATACCATTAAAAACTGCATAATAAAAAATGAAGTAGAAACCGTTAATCCTCTTATAATAACATCAAGCGTATGTTAACTATATTTGAGTAACAAATGGCTGAACCCAACCTCCAAATGCTTTCTCTAATTCTCTTGCAACTGCAATACAATATCTATCGTTGTATTGTGTAGATACAACTTGTATACCCAATGGTAAGCCATCTGAGCTAAGACCTAAAGGAACCTAAAATAATAATAAATGAAAAATCAGCCTTAAAAGAAAATTAAACTAAAAATTACTTGAGTTACTGGAACATTTAGAACATTAAATAAAGAAAAATAATGAAAATCATTAAATTTTAAAAGATTATAATAATGAAATGGTGTCGTTTTTGGTGAACTATGAAAAAATAAGATTCCATTATCAGCTAACAGTTCATTAAATGCTTTTTCACATTTTTCTGTTATATTTCGAATTTTTTCAGCATTTTCTTTTGGTAAAATACCATCAATTAAGGAATATATGGCAGCTAATGTAAGATCACTTTTTCCAATAAGTTTTTTAGATAACTCTATGAATGGATTAAGTGTTTTGCCGTTTCCTAGTAATTTATTATAGTCGGTTGCCTCTTGAGTCATCCAATAACGCCACATATTTGAAGTTTTTTCAATACCAGGCAAATTTACTTCTTGTACATTTTTTCCTGTGATTTTACAAATATGGTCAATAACTCTAGAATAGTTAATTTTAATAATTATTAATAATATTAAAATATATGATGAAATATTTTACTTAAACATAGTACGCTGCATTTCTTCAGTTACTGGAGAACTTTTTAAATCATAATTTTGTGGAATATAATAGTATTTTAGGGTTTTGATGTCAACATTTTGATCTAAATTTAAACGAATATGAAATTTTGGTTCAACTAAAATCTACAAATTTTATTAAAAGTTTTAGTAAATATTGCATGTAGTATATTTAATACTTTAAACAATGGAAGCAAATCTTCTGCGTATCTTGTCATTGGTCCTCCTGTTACCATTCCTGAAGTTTCTTCACCAGTTCTGAGTGAACAACCTCTCATATTTATTACACCAGTAGTAGCCTTATGACCAAAAATTCCGCAATTAAAAGCTGGAATTCTTATTGAGCCTCCAACATCAGTGCCTAAAAATTTTGTTCAATATATATATATATATATATAATATAGTTAGATAATTGAACCTAATCCAAAAGCAGTTCCACAAGCCGTTATTAATGCAGCTTCACCTCCGGATGAACCACCTACTGACCGTCTTGTATCATATGGATTATTTGTTTGACCAATCAGCATATTTCTAGTTTCCATCCATTTATTTGCCTCTGGTACATTCGATGTTGCGATTATTACACACCCAGCCATTTTCATTAAACGGACACTTTCTGCATCCTCTTCAGCACGATAGTTTTTTCTTGATATTAAGCCAAGTGTGTGCAATTTACCACTTACAGCTGTTGAATCTTTAGCCGTAAATGGAATACCTAAAAATGGTTTTTGAATAAACTCATTTTCTGATATTTCACCATTTTCAATTCTTTCATCAATTATTTTTGCTTGATCTAAGGCTTCCATAAATGGCCCATCAACAATAGCATTTAAATCTTCATTAATTTCTTTCATTCGTTCAATATAAGCATTAATTAAGTCATAGGATTTAATTTTTTTCTCTCTTATCATTTTTGCCAATTCTGATGCACTTTTTGTTACAAACACATTTTTTGTTAAAGGAACACATTTCTTTTTTGAACCTAAATATAATTCCAATATTGTTTCTAAAATCTTATCAAATATAATATTGAAAATTCGAAAAATATATAGAAGAATTGATTTCAAAAATTCCATTGTGAAATTTTATGTTCCTTATTTAAAGCAATTAAAAAAAAATAATTTCAATCAATTTTTTTAACTTTAATTAAAAAATTATATAACTTTATAAAATAAAACCTTTGCAAGAAGTCCGTTTTCTTTGCGATTAATTAGCACGTCACGTCTTTATGAAAAATGTCAAAACAAAAATCATTGCTATATATATAATGCATTTCTGCTGCTTACCATTAACCTTATTGAGCGCATTATCTAAAGTAAACATATATGATGTGATGACACACGAGTCATCATGACATGCACAACTTTTGGGTAGCAGCCAAATTTCAGGAACCAGCGCAAAATAAAATTTTTAAATTTATTTTAATTCAAAAAAGTTAATATACAATGTAAAGTAAAGAAATATCGTCATACAGCTAATGGGACTGCAGGTAATTTGCTAACTTGAAATTTGACATAATTTTTGTTGAGTTTCTGAATGCACTACACTCTTAAATCTCTCTCTCATACTGCGTTTTCACTGACGTTAGTACTTAGTATTTAGTACTTTTTTAAAAGTATTTTTAGGGAAAATCTCTAGTTTATTTCTCAAATAATAGTGCGAGTTCACTGAACCTAGTGCCTAGTACCTACTCAATAATTATTATTGTCATATTTAAAAACTAAGCTAGAGATTTCCAATAAAAATACTTTAAAAAAAGTACTAAATACTAAGTACTAACGTCAGTGAAAACGCACTATCACTAAATGAAACATGTGAAACACACTCTTTATTAGAAATTTTTTTAAAAAATACATAAATAAACGTTTAATTAAGCAATGGAAACTTCTTAAAAAACAAAACGGCTTTTCTATGATTTAGATTTTATTTATGATTAGACTTTTTAAAATAAATAAAACCATTTTATAATTGAATATTTTGTACAATTGCATCATCAGAAGGTGTTTCTCTTACCATCGTTTTACGGTTTTCATAATCCCTAATTTTTTGGAATTCTATTAGTAAATAGAGTCGGCTTGACCACTAAAAATCAACTATTATTTAATTCTTTTTTTCATAATTAAACATTAAATAAATTTACCTACAATTTTATCAAATCATTCAATATAATTTTACAAGGGTCTTCAGATTTTACTTTGTCAGAGGTTTCATCTTCAAAATTTATTACTACATAGTTCAATTTTATTAGCAATAATTTTGCTCTCCAATACGCTTGAAAAAATAATTTAATGTGAATGAATCAGTTACAAAAGAAAATATACCGTTATCCATAAAATCACTTGAAAAACAATATTTGGCATTAAGTGATGAAAAGAAAAAATTTTCACCTTTCAGCACTAGCAAATGTCAGAATACAAAAAACCACGTTGGTGTTGTTAGTTTAATTAGATTAAATTTGATTAGATTCTAATCTAATAAACTACGTACATCGCGACTTCTGATTGGCTGAGACAAAAAATTAGATTAAGAAACTAGATTCTTCGTCTTTTCTTCTTTGACTAGGGTGTTACCTGACTTCTAAATTCCTAAGTAATGGCAGCGGAAACAATAAATTTTTAATCTTAATTTTTTGTCAACATAGCACTAATTATTGTTTTTTGCATGAAAATGTAAGTATAATATATTATTTAGAGTACACTCCTACTTTTAAAGATTTTAATAACTTTTGCACAAAAGAATAATTGGACGTAAAAGCTAAAAGAAAAGCTTGGCATGGCTTGAAAAACAAATCGTTATTAAAAATAGAATTTATTAAATTTTTTCACGGATAAATGTTTGCACTACAAGATATCAAAAAAAAAAAAAACAAAAACAGAATTTCATAATTCATAACAATTTCTTAAAACTAGATTTGATTTGTGAAAAAATACACAAAAAATTCGAATGTTTTACTCAGGTATAACTTGCTCTACTGATCACAATGGGAAAATACATTTTGATTTAAAATAGATCCTTATACTAATTTTAATGCTACACACAAAAAAAAAAGAATAGATGTTTTTAATTTTTTTTAAATAAAAAGGAGAATAATTTACAAAAATAAAAGAAATATACAACTAAAAAGATTGAGCTTTTCAACTAAAATCATTAAAATAAGTTAATTTTTTTTCCAAACTAAAACTAAATCTTAAATGAAGATTTTTTAAAGACAATATACAAATGTCCAGAAAAAAGCATTGAAAACAACAAATGCACACGGAAATAAAAACCGTGACCTACGATCGATCCACATTGAAATTTCTTGTGGGGTCATCGTTGTCCAACCATAATGGCTGTTATTGAAGTTTTGATGAGGTGTAGTTGGACGTGATCTTGTATGCTCTGATGATGGTTCCATATTAACATGATAGCTTCCATTTTCTTGGATTATATCTTCATCACTTTGTGTTGTTATTGTTGGTAAATTTGATCTTGAATGGAAACTCTGAAAATAAAATTTTCAGTAGTTTTACATAAAATTTATGATGTCCAAAGGGGACTAATTTTTGGATGGTATAAAATTTATTTAAAAACAGATTCCATGATTAAATCAATTAAAGGCTTAGATTAAAAAATATATAATAAAAATATATTATTTACATATAAATATAAAAAATAAACTTACATGAACAGTTAAATAATTATTGTAAACGCTATCATGAGTTGCCTGAAGACTTGAACATGATCTTGACTTTTGTAGACCAATTTCTTTTCGAGCTGGACGTGGTGTTAAAGTTGATTTCAATATATATTTACTATTAACTTTTTTTAATTCTACATTTTTTTTTCTACGCCATATTGTATTTACAAACGCAAATTCAACAAGACTACCAAAAATGAATCCTGTACATCCTAGAAACCAAACTTCTGATACTTTAATATAGCTTACTTTGGGTAATGTTTTCCCTTGTGCTGAGGCCAATGTGATAAATGTTAACATAGTACTAGTTCCTAAAATTTAAACATATATATTTGAACTAAATTGTCATGATTAAAAAGATATTTTTAAAAGTAAACGGTGGAAAAAATTTGAGAGAAAAATCAAATCCATTTTTATTTTGCTCGTAAGCGAATCTGATAAACATATAACGACGATGATACACTTATTAAGTATTTATCTATCCAATTAAGTTTACATCGATATGACGAATATAAATATAACTTTTAATCTTTTCGTGGCTTTTTTAAATTCGAACCAATTGCATTTTTATTGAAAAGATTAAAAAAATGTTAATGTTAAAAAATTTTAAACAATTGTAAAATTAAAACTTTTTATTTAGTTTTATATATGGAAATATATAAAATGGGGAAGTTTTTTATTATATGCTGTTATTTAACATATATGCTTTGTCTGTTTGTCTGTGTTAAGGTGGGCACCCACTAAGTGCGTATACCTCCGCAGGTAAATTTTTTGACGTCCTGTAAGTTGTTGATTCTGTTCCCCCTCAAATCTGGATATTTCAGTAAAAAGATATTTTGCGGCTATTAGTGATTAGTTAACTTTTTACTTTTTTTTCTCTAAATGTGTAAATGTGTGTGAATTCATCTTCTTTTAAACTGAAAAAAAACAAAACAAAAATGCTCTCTCGTCTGTTATGTCAAAATCAAAAAAAAATTTTACAATAACAACTAAATATAAATAGCGAAAATATAGCGATTCTTTTGCAAGCGCAAAGGCATTGTTAAAACAAAAAAAAATTATCCAATGTAAATGTGCACATGAATTCCATACCAAATTCAAAACATCACTACTAAAGCAAAAAAGTTGATTCAAGGAATGATAAAATCGAAAATACAAATAACCGCAGAGATTCCCGCGGAACCGCACTAACTGAATTATGAAATTTTTGTCATTTTTGACTTCATGACTGTTATCCGCGGATATATGCGGATATATTTAGGTTAGAAGATTGTTAATAATTTCACTTTTTAGTTTTATTAAACTAATTGTTTTTAAAGTTTTAATTGTTGGTTGACAACTTTATTTGTCTTTAAACTAATTTCTTTTGAGAAACATTTGAGAAATGCATTAATATTTATAAAAATAAAATAAATTCACAACAGAGCTAAAAAACTGACAAAATTATTTTAATTTAAACACGCAAAATTTAGACTGGAAGAGTCGGAAACCAATAAGCCACTGGCTCCAAAAAATATTCGCCAGCAACGTGTGGGCCATAAAAAATATCTATCACATTCCAATTAATGTGACCCCGCACGATGCTAACGTCAACATAATTGGAGCCAGCGGCGGAATGGTTTCCGGCTGGATAGTAGCAAAGTGTCATTTAGCCTACAAAGTAATACTTTACAAAGTACAAAGTATTACATTGCAAGCTAATGACACCTTGCGAAGCGTAAACAAATATCTTAAATCTCCTTATTTTAAAAACAATAAAAATAAACATTTAATTAAAAAATAACCAGTTGATGATGAAAATTTTTTGTAAAAGTAAATTTTTGTGGAAATAGAGAAAATTTTTTATTGTAAAAATAAAAAAAAAAATTAATTAATATATAAATAAAAATAATAATAATATAACAAAATTTATTGTTTTGTCTCGGATCTACCAGACAAACTAAAAGGCTTGTTTGAGGCCAGAAATTAAATTAACAAACTTGGAAACTTGGACTGTACAGTTTTTAATTTATGCCTCCAAATTTTTGGATTGATTTTAAATAAAAATATGAGGTTTTATAGATATAAAAATCAATTGTCAGAGAAAATTTTATAAAAAATCTACAAGTTTTTTGCTCTTAAATATGTTTATAATTAAAACAACTGGATATGAATTAATTCGAAATGGCTGCCGCATTTGCTCTAAATGGACCAAAAACAGTAATACATTGATAATTCGGCACAAAGTTTAAAAATGTGGTCATAAAGTATAAAACGAGAAACAATTCATATTCGGGCTGAACAGGCTGAACGGGGCTGCTCACAGCCCACAATGAAGACCTAAGGAGATCCTTGGACGAAGAACCCCAGGCAGGACTAAAGCCCATCTCTTTAGAGGAGTATCGGCGCTGACGTCTCCCAATCAAAAAGAACGCCCAAATACAGCAACTATCCCAGCCCGTTCCGCAAAAGAGTTATGGGAATGAAAACAAATCAAAAGTTAAATAAAAAGAATATTTGTTAAAACAAAAAAAGGAACACTTAGTTAAATAAATCAATAATTGAAAAAATAAAATTGGTGTTTAGAAGATTCACCCCCTTTCCCTTAAAAGTTTTGGGGGTGACAGACTAGCAAAGGAAATATTACATAACAGATATACCAATCATGACAGACTTTTTCATAATGCAAAAATAAAAATATTAGACAAGCATTTAGACAAATTTTCTTTCCTTTGAGGAAGCTAAAATAAAAGAGTTATTTACTTTATCTTGATAAAATGCATTGAGATCCCAAAAGTTACGAAATATCTTTATCCAGTATTTTTATCCAGTAGGTACACATCAAACATCACATAATTTTTGAAAAACCACAGTATTTTATTAGTAATACCAGATAGAATTTTACCCGGTAAAGTTATTTCATTAGTTTGAAACTAAAAATGCCAAAAATTGATTTTATTAGGAAGATGTGTGTGATTTGAGTCTCTTTGTTTTAACTTTACTAAAACACTTTACACAGCAAGTTTTCCACAACGATGCAAAGATTTATGGAGAAATATTAAAACTATTATCTTATTTTAGAAAAAATTTACCTAACATTATACGTGGTGCTGATTGATCCGCTTGAAGCCAAAATGAAACCCAAGATATAGCTACAATCATCATTGATGGTAAAAAATAATCCATAAGATAAAAACCCATTTCACGTGCTAAATGTATAGTAAAACTTAACGCACTATAATTTCCAGCTAAATTGAAAATTTAAATAAATAATTTTTCATTAAATATTTGTTATTAAATAAATTACCAAAAGCTCCATGCCTTAAATTATTGAGATCGGCATTAACGATAGTTTGCTCAGCAGAAGTATTTAATAAAACATATTCAGTAAGAAAAAGTTGTGGAGCCCAAGTAACTGGAGATTTATTTTCCCAATGTAAAATTAATTCTGATGTATTATACATCCCTATATATTCATATAATTAGTTTTTAAATAAATAAAATATATTTTAATAAACTTACAACTTTCTAAATCTGTTGAACATTTTTGTTCATCAAAAGGAAATTTTTGTAAATTCATTGAACAAAATATTGTTGCTCGAATTCTTGCTGAAATTATGACAGTACCATCTGGTGATATTGATGTTAATACATCTTTTTCATCAGTACCCATTATACTTGAATCACGTTCATTTGCAAAAAATATATGTGGTACCCATAGAAGTTTTCGTAATGATGATTCACCTAAAATTGGTTGAGTTCGTTTTTTTGCTACTTTTTTGAATACAAGACGTGGATCAACAAATCTAAATTGCAATAATGCTTGAATTTTAAATTGTAGATCATGTGCTTCGAGATTTTGTAAAAAATAAATATAGGCTCGAGCATGTACCTCAACAGGAAGACGTTCACCTCCATCTCCATATGCTTAAAAAAAAGGAAATAAAATATTTAATAAGTTTTTATATATAAAGATATTAACAAGGGTTAAACAAAAACCTTCAAAAATGCCAGTTGTTTGAACATATTTATTATAAAAGACAGATAAAATTAGAATTATTCAACTTTTTTATATTTCATTATTTATTTTGGTGATTATATTTACTTTTTGCCTTTACTCGCAAAGAAATGGTAATTCAAATAATTTCTTTTTAAACTGTGAATCGCCAATTTATGTTTTGAACTTATTCTTCGAATAATTTTTGCTTATTTCATTTTTTTATGATGGTAAATTGTTTTTATTTGATTTCATAGTTTTATGTTAGGGAGGAAATTAGCTTCAGACCTTTTTAGGTTATATACGGTTAAATTACGCCCATTGCATTGTCAGCTTGGTACCGAAAGACTTAAATCACGTTTTTCTCGAAACTCTATTTCTGACTTCTGTTCACATGGTTTCTTAAAAATAAATAAACTGTGTTTTTTTTCTTAAAATTTTGCACACTTGTTGTACAAAGTATTCCTTTTTCTTAACCGTCACATCTAATTTAACAAAGCAACAATACATGGTACAAAATTTACCAAAAAGAGTAGGGGAAGTTGTTCGGTTGTGGACACCCCTGCTTATCTTTTGATAGAAAGCAAGATGATTCTGGCCAGGGTCATTCGTGTAATATGGCACCACATAAGTTTCGTGCTAAATAATTAAATAAAAGGACGCCGATTTGTTGTGTTGTGGATCATTTTAGTTTTGCGTCATTAAAAACTTCATAAAAGTTTTTTAAAGTAATATAAAACCTATTGAATTTATTAAAAATGTGAGTACAATACATTTTTATATAATAAATTTAGTGTACTTTATTATTTATTATTAATTTCAAACAATATGTTGAAAATAGGAAATTTATCACCATTTTTGGAGATGACTGCTAAATTCGGTTATGGGCACCTATTTTTTTGAGCGAAAATTATTTAAAAAGTAATTTTCAATTGTAGTTTCACTGCTACATAGATTTTCAAAGAGAAACAGTTAAACGTTTTTTTAGTTTTCTCTTTTATTTTTGTAAACGGTGGAATGTCAACTTTGATGGTGTTTTTATGCTTTTTTTGAATTTTTTTTAGCCATAAACATTCGGAAATAGACTTTAATGTGCTACTTAATGCAATTAAAGGTTTTATTGTAGATGAGCTCTCCACAAAATCGACTGCCGCCACTCGAACCACTCTTCAACGATATTTGTAAAAAGTAAATGAAAATTTTAAAGACATCGATGCCGTCAACAATGGTAAACTCTGCTAAATTTATCCAAAAAAGCTACCACTCAAATTAACCGCTGCCAACTCCATCAATTTCAATAGATGCGATCGGCCAGTTCATTTAAGGTGCGCTTGCATGCGTGCGAGCTATTTTACATGCCAGTACTGTGATTCTGATGAAGAATGATATAAGTAAAAGGTAAAATCAATAAATTTTAATTTTTTCAATATTTAAGGTGGTTTTTCTCAATATTTTCCTATTTAGAACAGATTTTCCAAGGGTGCTCACAACCAAACACAAAAAAAAATTTGTCAAAAGTGACGACTTCACGAAACTTAATATTACTTTTTCCTACTTATTGCTATTGGGGTTTTTTTTTTGTTTTTAGTTAGCTAACATCCTTAGCTTTCCATTAATATCTATATATAGTAATAATATGCTCTTGGTCAAAAGCTATGGATAAAAATCAAAGTGGTGCCCATAACCGAACAACTTCCCCTACTTTTTTACACAAAAGTATGTTAAAATTCAAATTGTATACTTTTCATAGCAAAAACGGATAGAAAATTAAAGGATATCGACCCTTTTTTTCAAGGAATGGTAAAAGTTATCTAAAAGAAACTGGACTGGAGCAAACCAGGTACTAATGTTCTTGCAGACAAATCTAAATGTTTCATTTTTCATTACAAAATCTGCAAGTAAAATGAATTTCAAAATCCCGGCGATGATTGTATGAGCTCACTAGCATATCATTAAATGTCGAAGCAGAATAAAGTCCCTAAAAGAATATTTTAGAAGCTAAAAATGTGAAAGAAATCATTAAATTTCGGTTGCACGATATGTGCGTTATTATTTAGAAATTAGTGATTCCGTGGCTTATTTCTATTAAGTTTTAAATAATTTTTGTTTTAAGTTTTATTATCACAAATAAAATTTAAGCTAGGATATTTTGTTTATATATTTAATAAGATTATCTAAACAGATTTATAATTTTGTAAATATGTGCTCAATTATCTGACAAGCAAACCTTTTTTTTTTTGTTTTTTGAGATTAAATCAAGTGCAAATGCTTAAATAATTCACCATTTTTGTTTTAGATATTTATAAATTTCCCAGAAATTGTCATGTATCGTCATGTGACTCAATTTATTTCATGAAAACTTAACTTAATTAAAGCTATCGTCTCTTCAAATCTATGGTAAACCAGAATATTTTTCAATTCAAAAGTAGATTTTGTAAAATTTTTAAGTTGTTTAAACTTAAGGAAATATTATTAATTTTTCTTAATGAGTTTGTTATTGGGTAAGAGATATCGAACAAAAAATATTAAAAATGGTTATCGAAATGGAAAATTTTAAATTATATCAATATACTTCTAAGTCTTAGGGTAAAGTTCAGTTAACTAAAAATATTTGCATTTAAGTTTCAAAAATAAAAAATAAGACTGAAAATTTCTTTTTATGTAAAAAATGGATCACATGATCAATAGACAAATTTTATTGTCAGTTACCACTTATTGATTTATAAATAAGAAAGTAAATTTATAGTTAGAATCATGATATGAACAGTACTAAAGATTTACTTGTCATCGTCATAGATTCTTCAAGCAAAAAACAAAGTTTCAAAACTCTGAATCAAGCATTGGGTTAGAAATCTTAGTAAGAAGTTTTTTATTTTCCATGCAAAAATTTAAATACGAGAATAATATCATTCTCCCATCGTTTCAGGAAATAATATTTGGAGAACGAATAAGAAAACGATATAAGAACGATTTCGAGGAAGAACAAACTGTTACATCGGTATAATGATACTAGACAATAATATGATTCTTGATATTAACAACATTATTGCTAAGACTTGTAATTAATATAATTGTTCGCACTTTTTCCTACATCCCGTCTACGAGAAAATGTTAGCAGGGTTTTTTCAAAAAAAATTTTTTATGCAAAAGTGTAAGTGAATAAACTACCGTAGACCAAAGGAAGGGGAAAGTTAAGACGAAGTTTTGAAAATTTTTAAATTACTTAAATTGGCTCTATATAAAAAAAATGATGAGCTTTGAAAAATTATACTTATAGAAAATTCTTCGCAAAATACTGAAAGACAATATTACAGTAGTAATGAATAATTATTGCCACTGGTATTAAAATACTGCATCAATGAGTAATATAACACAATTAGTGCTGGCAAAGTGTACAAAAAGAATAAAAATATTTTAATGTGGGAATTAATCAAATCAACCACACAAAAACTCAAATTGCAATTTATAAGTAAAACTCGTTTTTCCGTTTCTTCTGTTTACATTTGTGCCCAGTGGTTAGGTGCTCATAAATTTAGAAGGCCTGAATTGCAGTAAAAAGAACTCCTACACATTTTAAGGAAACATGAAAAAGCTGATGAAAAATTTCTCAGTATTTTTTAACATTTGATTTGAAGTAAACGAGGGAAAAATTTTTTGTCATTTTGTAAAAAATTTAAAAATTTAATTCTTATTTTATTGTTAAATTTGAATAACATTTTACCAAGCACTTTCTATGAAATAAAATTATATCAAAATAATTAACACAATTAAACTTACTTATTGGCCTTTCTAGCCGATCATACCGGCAAATATGAGTTAATCGCGATATAAGCTCAGTTTGAGACAAGTTGTCTGCTTCAGCCAATGAAGGACAATCCGGTTCTGAGCTGGAAATAATTTGATAAGTTTTTATTTAATTTTTTGAAAATATTCTATTGATCTAGTTTTTTAATAAAACCAGATCAAACTTTAAACGATTATGTGAGTAATCTTTTTTATAATAAACCATTACAAAATATCCAATTTATAAGATATTTAATTACTATTTGATAAATCAATATAATTAAATAGTTCTTATTTTGTGGTAGGTTAGGTCAAGGTTACTTACCACGGTAACTTTTTTATTTCTTGGTATTAATATTTAATTCGTTAACGATTGTTAAATTTAAATAAATAAATAAATGTTTTTAGAGAATTATAGTTTTTTTTAAGGTTTCTTCTAAACGTTTATAAAGTTTTTTATATTTAAAAAAATTCAATTGTATTTAATTACTTGTTAGATGTCTTTGGAAGTGATAGCTTTGATGTCTACATGTTTGATTTGGGGAATGGCAATTTTTAGAAAAACGCTTTGAAATTTTAAAGGAAAAAAACCATGAAAGTCGTGAAAGAACTTATAATTTTAAATCTTTGTAAAAATTCTTCGAGCTGTTTTTTCTACAGAAAGCGGCAAGGATATCTCCTTTGTCTCTAATAAAGTTCATGGATTTTTTCCCCGAGAAATCATGACTGAAAAGTAGCTATGTATCTCTCATTCCTGTTTTAGCTTCATTTTTCCTACAGTTTTTCAATTGAATATATGAAGGACTTGCTGTATAATAAAAGTAAATTATTCAAATAACAGAATCAGCATTCCTGCCGTTTTTTTCTTAAATACACAGTTAAATTTTTTTATTTCATAGAAAAAATTGACATTTTTTAAGAAAAAAATAAATCAAAAATGTTGGCAACATAGAATCTAGGAATTGGCTATCTATTTTTTATATGTTTATATATAAAGTAAGTCGCCGGTCTACTACATTTACAGTTTATCAAACAAAAATAATATAAAAAAATCGTGCAGTTTCAAAAATAGAAATTTCCTTTTGCATACAATGAAATTATTTGCTGTAATCTTTAAATAGAAAATAGCACTTGAAAGTAGACTGCGGTTATCAGTGATTGCTAAAGTTTATATATGGTCCTTCGGTCCGAAAGTACTTCTGTTCAAATTTATCAGGAATAATCTTTTCCTAAGAATGCTTGACTTTCAATTCGGAAGCAAGTTGATTTTACTTTTGGTATCATTATTCAACAATAAAGTTCAACAGCTTGAATATGAAATTTTCTTATCATAGCCAATACTCAAGTAAACAAATTTTCTTAGAAAAAGAAATAATACAAATTTCAAAAAAAGTTATTTTATAATTATTTTAATAAATTGCTTTGGCGGTAAAATATTTATTTATTTGAATATTATTATGTATTTGACGGCATTTAGAAACTTTAAAATTTATTGATTATATTGTTTTATTATTTCTAGGATAACAAAGAGAAAAAAAATTCAACAGATGTTTTTACAATTACCCACTTATTAAATTTTAAGCGGTGTTTTTTCTTATGATCATTTAATTGTTCAACTAATGCTTATACTTTGTAGTATATCAAATAAATTCAAATAAACTAATCAGCGTATCAAACTAAAATGATTGTAAAGTAGTTTTTTTTTGCTCTTATATATTTCGTTACGCACTTCAATTATGAATAATTATTTGTGATAAGAAAATTTAGATCAAAACATTTGATTAAAAAATTATGTTACTTTTAGATATGCTAAAAAAAAAGAGAATTGAAAGTATCCAAGATTATGAATCTTGGGAAAAATTGTTGAGAAAATTAGTATGATTGGCAAAAGATAGGTTTAGCTATATTTATATACTCCTTTATTTGCTCATTTTAAGCAATAATAAGATGGCCAAAATAGAAGTAAAGAACATCAAATGAGCCACTTTGGGAGTAAATTGGGCTTTATCTTTTTCTTCAACGCCTTACTAATCAGTCTTTCTATTTTATTGGATTTTACTTTTTGAAAAGCAATCAACGCAATGCAACTTTGAGATAGCTAGCATTTTTCACAAAAAAAATTCATTTAAATGTAGTTTGGCGAGAGCTAAGTTTATAGTTTTATAAGTTAGAACTTATTTGATAGGATGAATAAAAAACTCTAAATAAAGTTAAGCATTAACTGTAGCATAATATAATTGAACATAATTTGAAATAACGTCACGTTACGTATATGAGTATAGTTTTGGAGCTAACGAGCAGCTATGTAGAAATATCTGGTAGGTAACACATAAGCGGGATGTTTTAAATTTACTGAGCAGTATCTCTGCAATCTATCCCGATCTGAATGTCATTTAAATTTTATATTTTTGCTGCTCATTCTGCTAGTTTTTCCTGCAATAACGAACTATCTCCCCGCGCATAAAAGAAACTTTCTTTTAATTATTCCTTAAACTAAGTAATTGTGCTATTAAGCAGAACCTTCTTAATAAATTTTTCCCAGCATTTTTTTATTTTAGAAAAATTTTAATAAAACAAAAAATGGATATAAAATAGAAATCTTAATGGATGATAACTATTTAGATTCCATGATATTGAAGTTTAACTCATTACAAGTAAAGAGTTCCGTGTTCATTGTACTTTTGATATATTTTTTATGTTCAGATTTACATTCGGTAACTGTAAAACTGTTGTTTTAAGTTTGCCTTTTTTTTCCTTTAAAAACACTTAACATTGCGACCGTATTGGAAAGTGATCTCAGCTTAAAAATATATCTTGTAAGAATTTTTAAATCTATTACAAATTTATGAGTTCCGATGTTATCAAATTTAATTAAAATAATATTTAATATTAATCTATTTAGTTTAAACCAAAAACTGATGTAGGGTCTTATCAATAAATTTAATTTTTATTTACTAAAAGCTATAAATTTGCTTTAATTTTTGACAACTTTCTCAAAATTTGGATATCAAGACTGAGGACGTATAATTTCAATTATGCCCGATATCCAGAGTTGATCTGGATCTGTAAGCATATTTTGTTAAATTTCATGCTTGAAAATAATTGGTCACATAAGTAGATACTTGAGAAAAAATATAAAGCTTTAACCCAAAATTTTTGAATTCTAGGGTATTTTTCGTCTTAAGCAGGAATTCTTACTTCTCGATATTTGTACTTTTAAAAATGGAATCGTTTAACAGGTCAATAAATTCCAATTGTAGCTATGGGTGGGAATCTTCAGAGCAAAAATTTCTAACCTCCTGAACAAAAACTATATCCTTCTTTGCTTTTGTTGATTTTCTTACTAAACTTTTTTAAAAAAGTCTTAGCTCCCAATTTCAAAGTCAGTTGAACTCTTTTTTCATATCTCCCACGTCAACAAAAACTTTTTCCTTTTTGTTTTTTTTTGTATTTCACAAAAGACATGACGAACAAAGAAGGACATTCCACATTCTGACAACTATAAAAAATATATTGAACGATGTCTTACCCTTAAATAATGCTTGTTTGGTTATAAAATAAAAAAATATATTTATAGATTTATTTATAATTTTCAACACATATTAATGAAATTTTGTAAAACAATAAATTGAAATCGAGGTTAAATCAAGCGACCATTTGATCTATATTCTTAGAAATTAACTCAAAAAAAAACCTCATTCCAATCTTGTCTGGTAAATTGAGTATTTATACAGAATAAGCGTAAAATGAAAAAAATTTCTATATACAATATTTAAAAAAAAATGATAAAGGATGGTATCATTTATCTGTGTGAAATTCTTTATCATTTATTTTGAATCATTTTCTTATCAATAGTACCCAAAGCATCAGCGTTTATTTCACATGGTAACAAAGTGCAAATTTTTTTTAAAAAAATATTATACAATAAAGCTAAAAAGAAAACCGTAAAGATATTTATTTAAATAATAAATAATATCTTTCATTTATAAATAATGACACCAGCTCTTAAGAACATTAGTCTTTAATTTTATTATGGAGTTGTATAAAAATAATTAGTAATATGTTCTTCAAAATAAAATGTTGTAAATTCTGATAAAAATTAAAGGTAAACTTGATTATTAAAAATTTCAAATTTACAGCTGAAACTATTTAAAGAAAATGCATAAAATAGAAAAAAGGAAAAAAGTAATGACAGGGTTCGAAACCTGATTTTATGCTTGGTTTTTCGATAAGGAAAACAAAATTTTATCTGAATAATGTTCGAGTAATCCTCTAAATTATAGTTCCCATCGATAAGGAGAAAATCTGGAAGAATGCCGAAATAGCTACGCTTTCATAACTATACTTTTATCTTTTCTTCAATTGAAAATATTTTCCTACTAGTTTTAGACATGATTGACATTGACTTTGTAAAAGAATTGTTCATTGATTCCGTGAACTTTATAAGGCCTGTAAAATTGTATACGAGAGTCATAAAAAAAGGTTTTTTTTTCTGTAAATCAATTCTTTTCAGACAAATTTTTTAATTTAGCTATTTCAAAAGTTACATTAATAGGTAATCTTAGTTTTACTCTTGACTAAACTCCTTTACCATCTCAAAACTTTTTACTTTAGTTTCTAGGACCTAATTTGCTTTGGGACCAAAGTAAAGGGTTCATATTACTCTTTTGAATCATTTCATGATTAAAAATCTTTTTCTTTATATATTTAATCCTTTCGTTTTTGTTTTTGTTTATAGCTTACTGGAAAGCTAATATATGGGGCATAAAAACCTACTTTTCTTAAATGTGCCTTACTGAATTTCTTACTGGGAAGGTATAAAATAACATACGGTGGCCAGAGAAACATGCTATTTATGATTTTATGTTAAACAAATAAATATTGTTTTTTTTTATATAAATAAAATTTTAGTTTTAGCTTTTTATATTATTTTTCAAAAATTTTAATAAGTGAAAAATTAAAAAAGAGGTGATAGAACTTATTTCAAAAAGATTAATTATACTTGGCTCAGATAATTCAAAAACCTCTTGAAAATAAAAATTGACTACTACAGGAAATTAATTTTTATCTTATTTTTATTTCAAAATAGGATGTGAATATTGCGCAGCTCTATAGTTTTATTTGTATTGGAAAATAAAAACCCATTAAAAATAAAATAATATTTTCATGACAAGATAAAAGTTAAATCTTTTTCTTTATCTTTAATAGAGGGTTAACAAAACTAACAAGAAATGTAGTTTGAGTTTAATTAAGTTAAAATTTACTTTTTTCTTTTCTAAAATTTTTGCACTATTTTCCTATTATATTCATATACGAACTTTAATCGATATTGATCTTATTCAGAGTTGGTTGTAAATTATTCATTTTTGAATTTTTTTTAGTAAAATAAACCGTTAACCAAAAATTAACTTAAAACATTGAATTGATTTTAAAATTTGAATTTTCAAATGTATTAATAAACTTTAAGAATACCGGAATATTTGCAAAACGAATATATCTTCTGGAGGTTTTTTTCCTCCAAACATAAATACCAATTTTATTTTTCATTCCTATTCGCTTGAGCTTTTTAATAGTTCATTGATCAACATTTTTTAATACATTGAAAGTTTTTTTTTTTTTATCTTGATTATCCTCAAGGCCTTCTCTATATTTATTCGCTAACAAAATATTGCTTCTAGTTGGCAGCAATCATTTTTAACTTGATATCATCTCAATTATCGTTTCAATATGCGCATAATACGAATTACAGCCTTTTTAATGCTAATATTTTAAACTTTTAATTAAGTGTATCAATGACATTAATAGATAATTTTTCAATAATTTAATACACTTTAATGTATTTAGCTAGGGTATTGGAATGTACTCGAATTTTATAGAAAAAAGTCATAAAAATTTAAAATTGAAGAAAAATTCTATTTTTGTTGGAGAAAATTTTTAAATTTTATTAAAATATTTCGTCTACAGAATTTTTAATAGTTTTTTAAGTTATCTTTTTCACATTTAAAGAAAATATTTTAAGTTTTGCAATTATAATTTTACTACTTCAAAATTTATTACTGATCAAGTAGTTTCACGAACAATTGAAAAACACAGAACTGAAGACAGTTTAATTGAGAAACGAACAAGAATGGATCCTTATTTCTTTTTTTTTTACTGCACATGAAATTTTTTCACAAAAAAAAAATCGACAAATATAATAAAGCATTTCCTTAAGATGTTATTTTTCCCTTGGGATCCCCATTTGAAATCCATTTGAACTCATTTGAAAGAGTTTCAACTTACTGAGAATTTAATTTTTAGAACTCTTTTTCCTATTATTTCAAGATCAAACTATATTTCCTTCTGTGTCCTTCGGATTCTTTTTTATTCTTTATTTACACTTAAGCCATGGAAGTCTCTGTGTATGTTAGCTGGAGATTTTAAAGTTAAAAAAAAAAACCAGAAGCTTTCAGAGTTCTTCAGAACTCTTTTGGTTTCAAGCATTTAATTTTGAAGCTTCCTTCGAAACTTCGTGGAGAGTCGATGATATTGTCGGCTCGTTGATCTTCTGTCCGTTAGAAGTGGAGGTGATACACAAGGATTATTTTGGCAAAATTCAACTTTATCAATAAAATGCATAATAATCTTCATTTAAGCCAAAAATTTTTCTTGGAACATCTTTTTAAGATCTTTGAACAATTGGTATTCGCTGGAGTACAAATCATATAGAATCAAGAGCCCAACTTGAATAATTTGGCCAAAATGACCATTAGTAAAACACAACATCTTCTTCTTCATAAGGAGATTTTTTTCTCCGATTGCTTTCTTCGGAGGCACGAATAATTTCTTGTTCCTTTTTTTTATTGAGTTTAATAAACAGAATAAAGTGAGCATTCTAAAATAAAGAGGTAATAGTTACTGATTGATATCTCACTTGACCCATACAACAGGTGTAAAAACCGCCCGACAGTCAAAAATAGTCCCTTTTTAGATCTATTGAAATGCCACCTTTAAACGATGTCATAATTATAAAAGTTAAAAAAGCTTTCGTTTTACAGTTTGAATTGAAAATTCTTTTAAAAACAAAATAAACTGTTTTTGTAACGCTATTTTCGAAGTTTTATTTTTGTTTTTTAGTGAAACCTTTTTTTACTTTATGGAAAAGGCTTTAAATCTTTTGAAAATATATAATTTAATTTTTTCAAAATTGGATTTAATTGTTAAATTTCTGTTTGAATACAATAAAGTTTGAAAATATATAATTTTTGAAAAACTTTCGCTCTGTAGATTCTTAAATAGACTTTTCCAGGAACCCCTGCAAAGTACTCTCGTTTGAAGTATGAATCACCTATTTAGAAACTAAAAAAAAAATGTCCACTCTCGTATGTATGTCCGATTGGCATTCTCCAGTACAGTTTTGTAAGTTGCTTGAGTGAGCTAAATTAAACGGAATAGACTGCCATAATTGCAATATGAAAAAATTTAGGGAAAAGCACTAATTCCATCGCAAGTTTGAAACGAAATATCAGGTACCGTACTGTAACTTTCTTTCTGAATACACAAATATGATCCTAGTAAAATTCAATTCGGAAGTCCTTTAAAACTTTGCATTGATAAAGGGTGAAATTAAAGACGAAATATTCTTTTTTAGTAGTTAGTAGAAAATTCCAAGGTCTCTGGACATTTTAAATGAAAATAATAGAGGCAAATGCTCTTTCTTATTGTAAAAAACGAACTACTTTTTAGGTATATTACCTTCTTCATGAATTTTATTCTAGGATAACCCTTAAAAATATCGTTCTGACTACTTTAGTACATTCAAGCAAATCACACACATAGAAAACTTAAAATTTAACCAAGTAGTAAAACTAAATTGAAAAAAGAAATATTTAAAAACAAAACATACCTAATTATAATTTGTCCTCTGCCAACATCTTTTGAATCAATTTGAGCAATACTAGGACTTACATCAGCGGGAGGAATTAATACATTGCTAGGAAATTTTGTAGATTTTTTCGCAATAGTTGTTGTTGTTGTTGTTAAATTTTCATCAGATATTATATCTGTTGTAGTTTCTCTATCAAAAGAATTAGTTGAATTATCAATGTCAAATATTACACTAGTTGTATCATTAAAAACAGAATCATTATCTATTGTTTTAGTTTTTGATATTAGTAAAGTTTTACTAGCAGCATCAGCTAAAATTGTAGCTGCTCTATCTGAATGTGCAGCATCTCCAAAAGCAGTTTCAATAATTGGATCTTTAAGAACTTTTTCCTCCATTAAAGTAACAAGACTTGAATATGATGTATAATTAAATTCTGAAGAAGTTTTATTATCTGTAGTAGATTCACTTAAAGTTAAATTTTCGATTGGTAATTCCTGTTTTAAGTTTTTTTGGTTGGTAGATTGGAAATCTTCAATTTTTTCAATGCTTTCTATACAATTAACAGGAATTATTGCTATTTGTGTTATAATAAGTAATAATCGAAAATAAATTTCCATTTTGTTTCTTGTTTTTTGGAATGAGTTTAGCTTTTATTAAAAGTTAATTAATACTTTTTTTTTTGGTAAATTCCAATTATTTATATTAATTTAAATTAATGGGTATCTCGTTGAGTATTTGATTTGATGATCATAATGTAGCATAAATAGTCCCTTTAGAGCTCTTTAATTATTACTTATCTGAAATTAAAGTTAGAATTTTTATTTATTCAAGTAATTTTCATTTAAATGTTTTGATTTTTATTATTTTATATATTTGAAAAGCAAACGAGTAACATATTCAGTAATAGGCTGAATAATTTGCTGAAAATATGAATTAAATCAAATAAACTCAAATTAAAAGTAAAGGATTTTTAATACATATACTTTACTCATTATTCGAATTTCGAATTTTTAGTAAAATCCGCTTCTGAATGAGAGGTAAATCTAGTTAAAATTTAATCCTGAAGTCTATTTACATACCTTTTTTCGCTCTTCCTCTATTTTAAACACTAGCTAATATTTTTTCTTAAAGTTCTTTTTTTTGTTGTTGTTATTCAAAATGACCTTCCTTGTATTTATATGAAAATATTTAAACAGAAATAAGTACACGTGGTGTTTGCGTTTTATTGAAAAATTCGTAACGAATTGTGATGATGACTCATTAAAATCATATAGACGACAAGAAAAAGTATTTATTTTTTTGGTTTCTTTTAAAAAAAAAATTTATTCTTTAACTTCACACTTGATCACTTTAAATTGAATTTCAAGCAATGAACCAAACAAAAAAATGAATAAATTTAACAAAAATACTCAAAATTGAATTATTAAAAAGAACAATGAAAATATTAAAAATTAAATAAACACTGTTTTCGTTTTTTGTTTTTTTTTTTCAAAGAATTAACCCTTAAAAATAGGTGAAGGTGTTAGCATTATTTTTATATAAGTTATAAAAATGTAATGTTTTATCGGTAAACACTATATATTATCAACAGTTAACACGAACAACAAGTGAAAAACTGGCTGGATATAAGTATAACGTTAAAATTTAAAAGTATAAAACTCCTGAGAGGTAAACTTCTCAAACCAAATAATAAATTATAATTGTACCCCTCCGGACTTCATATTTAAGATAACAAGACCCAATAATATAATTGCAAGCAAAAATATATAACCAAATATTCTCTCTTAATTAAAGAGAAAAAATTATTAACATTAGAGCTTTTTCAAATAAAACTGTGCATTTATTTTATCAGTATTTTTGTAAAAATTAAAACAAACAAAAAATATTAATAGCTGTAGATCATAGGCAAGAACGTATGTATACATATATTTAGAGAAAAAAACACCAACAATTAACTGTGCATTACGATAAGTTTTGTTTTATATATTTCTCTAGGTAACAAAATCATTCTTTTGAAAAATCTTGACTAATATTTTAAGTTATAAAAGCTAAGAGTATATATTTACCGTTGGTTTTTTTTCAGTGCATAATTCTTGAAAGCCAATTAACCATAAAACAGTTTGAAAATTATTTAGTTATGAAAATGTATGAGCACCACTGTTTTTGTTTTTTTTTAAAATGCTAAGCAAAATTTTGATTATTTGTAGTAAAAATTGTTACTGTTTTTTCTTAAATTTATGGAAGTTGATTCTTTGCATAAAATAAAATAATAATATTTTATTGCAAAAAAAGTTTTTATGAGTTTTAGGAAAGCCTTTTTGTAAATAATTTTTTTACTGTATAAATTTTTTGTTTTAAAAAACTGGGAATTACTATTTCTATTATTCAATGAAAATGTCCAAGAATAATTTACGAGCATTTAAAACTATAATTATTCAGTAGCTTATTTAAGTTCAGTTTTTTAAGCATAAAATTGTTATATATTAAGTTTTTTTGTTAAATTTGGATACATTCAGAGGCTGCCATGTTATATTGTTAAATTTTAATATTATTTTTTTCTTTCTGTTGATGGTTTATTTATGTTGCTTTTTTCTAATATTTAGTTAGGACTTATTTTTAATTGCAAATATTTCCGTGCTTTATATTTTTCTATTATTATTATTTGTATAATTTACTTTGAAAATGGTTCTAGTCACATCGTTGTAAATAAAAAGAACTAAATTTACATTATAACTACATTAAAGATGTATCTCTTATTGATAATGAATTTTATAAAAGATAAACTTTTGTATGTTTACCCAATTTTTTCAAAAAACTCCAAGATATTGAACCATTTTGTTTTAAAAATGATATATGATCTAATTTATGCAAAAAAAGTACTGATTGGTGACTACAAATTCTTGTGTCAAATTAATATGCCATGATTATCTCTACTGATGGATCTTCTTACTAAAAATCCTAACTCCGTTAATAATGTATAAGTTGATTTATTTTTTCTGCATTTATGCTTGATTGTAGCTCAAAATATTCTCAAAAACTTTTGAGACACATCTTAATAAGGATATGAGACGAAAATCTTTCACCGTAGGTATATTTTGTCGTCCGTGGACTTTATTTGAACTTTCTTTAGGGATGGGAGATATAACTGCCTTCATCCATTTACATGGATACATTCCTGTTTTCAGAATAGTCTTGTATAAAATTCTTAATGATTCTATAATATTATTCGGAGTTCTCGAATACATTTTATATGAAAAGCTGCCTAGCCCTGCAGAGCAGTATTTTTTTTTTGTAAAGGAAAGGAAAGCAAGAGTATTCCTTTTCATTCATAATTATTTACTCTTTCGGATGATACCGTAATTATGGCAAAGGATAAATGTCAGATAAAAGCAATAAACAAACTTGAAGTGACCCTAGATAAAGTAAATAAATGAACTTATAGACTGGAAAATTCAGTTAAACAGAGAAAAATCGATTCACGTCAATTTCAAAGTAAGACAAGTTGATAGAAAATTACATCTCTTTTTAAATGGTGAACAAATTCCTAAAGCTGAATCAGCGAAATACTTAGGACTGCACTTGGACGCCAGGCTGAACTGGAAACACCACGTCCGGCAAAAAGCTAAACAGATAAAACTCCTAACGCGGAATTTATATTGGTTAATAGAAAGGCATTCCCAATTAGACCTTCGAAGTAAGAGACTAATTTATGTATCATTAATAAAACTCATATGGACCTACGGCATCCAACTATGGGGGTGTACATAAAAAAGCAATAGAGCTATCATCCAAACTACTCAAAATAAAATACTTAGATTGATCATTAACGCTTACCGCTATGTGACCAATAAAGAAATCCATGATGACTTGAACATAAGATACATGGACGAAGTTATCAAAGAATACGCTATGAAACATGAAAAAAGGCTATTATACCACGCAAATACGGAAGCCATCCAATTGCTGGACATTACATACCAAACTAGGAGACTCCAATGAATTAAACCTCACGGAGTTAACATACCGCTAGAGTTGGGAATAGATCATTGGATCTCAACCCTCACATGTTTCACACACACACGGTGCTAATCAAATGTGCTAATAAATTAATAGATATTATTAAGATGGTAGCAGACTGAACATTACAAAAAAAAAAAAAAAAACAATTATTTCCTCTGTGATGTATTTACCAGAAGCATTCGGCATTACTTTCTGATGAGGGTTATCTACATCCAGATTCCTAAATAAGGATTTGAAAAACCTTGCTTCTAAGAATTATTTCATTGTAATTGGTTTTTCACCTTTTACTAAAGAAAAATATTGCATTTAGATTTAGATAGACACTTTTAAAACAAAAGAATTTTGTAAAAAAAAGATGATATTTCAAGAAAAAAAAAAATATGTTTGTGTATCTAAAATGCTTACAGATCAATATGAAAACTTTACTTGATTTTCATCTAACATCAAATCTTTTTCTGAGTAAACAAATTTTATTTGAATATTTTACAAAAAATCTTACTTAGTTATATTCATTATATTCCAAATTTTTAAATAATTCTGTAAACAAACAAATTGGTGTCTCATTTAGCTAAAGAAATTAATAATTTTACTAAATTTAATTATCAAAAATAGCTTTAATTTCATTGTCACTAACAAAGCAAATTTAATATTGATAATAATATTTAGATAAGCATTGGAAGTAGGACTTTTATCTTATCCAAATGTTGCAAAAGTTACCACTTTTAAGTATTTCGATTTACCGATCTTTTATAAATATAAATATTTGCATTATACGGAAGTTGTCTAATTTTTTTTTTTTGTTATTTTACCTCAAGGAAATTTATATACATATGTATATATGTATAAATAAATATAAATTAGCTTATTAATAAGATATGATAAAATTTATCCTTCAAAATGCATTGACCCAATCAAAGCTTAGTCTTGTTTATTTGATTTAAATTTTACAATATTTGTTTGATTCTTTAAATTTTTTCCCCCTAGTGACATTAGATAATTTTTACAACACTTTTTTTTAGATTTTTGCTAATTAATTTTTTTTAATTATTAAAATTGATATTAAATTTTTATTAAATGTATCGAAATATACAGATAAACTAGTGAAGGTTTCTTTTAATTTAGATAGAGTAGGAATAGAGCTGAAAAACGTGGATTTTGAAATATTAGGAGAATCATCTTAACTAAAATTATTATTATAACAATATAAAAAATGCATATTTATTATTTTATGAGGTTTTTACCCATAGTTAAAATTAATGTGTGACGATAGAATAATAGATCCTTAGTAAGACACTGAAGTGGAAAAAATTACTGGAAGTCGAATTTTTCAAATATTTACTATATTTACTTTTAACAATTTTTGTACGTGTGATTTGTAAAAAAATTACATAAATTACTCTTTTGTTTTTACTTTTTCCGCCCTTTCTGAAGGTCATCTGTACTGTTTTATCACGATTTATAAAGAAGTGGTGTTATTAATAAAAAGTGATTATTATTGGATTTTGTACATATAATAGCTATAGACTACATGTAAATAAATCAATAAATAAGGCTCCGTGATAATATAAATAATAAATAAATTGAGCCATGTATTTAATTTGAAATCCCTTTTTCTTTTGCTGAGTTTTAGAAAAGATTTCTTAAAATATTTCTAAAATTTGCCCATTGAGTAACAGCTTAACAGCTTTCACATGTACAAAATCCTTCAAATTTAACCTAATTTAGTTCAGTGATAAGACAAATTGAAGTTGATCTAAGCGTCTGGCACACGACATTGCCAAATTTACTCATACATTTTAAAATGTCAATATTCGTCAATAATTTATGTTTAATAACATTTATTTACTTAATGATAATTCTAAGCTAATTTGAGCATCATAGAACTTATAAATATAATTAGTACTCGACTTATTCATAGAAAGTAGATAAAAATTCTATTAATCAGCAGACAATGAGTAAGATTTATTTAGAATTGTCGCCATTGATGTTTTCTTACTTCTTCACTATCAAACGATAGAAAATTTACCTATCTTACACTTAATATATTTGTTTAAATTGTCATTAATTACTTATCGTATTTAATTTATGATCATTATGAAGTCAGATTATTTGTTCTCATCTTTGATTTGATTGTTAACTTTCATATAATCTGTTCAGTAGTCTCTAGGAGGCAATAAATTTCTTATAAATCTTTAGATGACATCAAAAGCTCTGTATTTTGAGTGTGTGCTTATTTTCATATCTTAAGAGTAATTTAATTTAGACTTTATCAAGAAAATTTGCATTTTATCATTTCATATCATAAAGATATCAAAGTAGCTAAATGTTTCCATTTTGTTTAAATTTAAAATTTTTCAAGAATATTTGTTGATAGCATTTTTAGAAAACTAAAAATTTTTTTATGAAGGTCAAAATCTTTTAAAACTTTATAATTGTTTTAATACAGTTTCATTATTTATTTGGCTTTGATATAAAAAAACTTATGACATCTTTTTTATAAAAGAAATTCTTCAAAATACATGTAAATCTGAATTCAGAAGTAATAATTTTAAAAGAAAATATTTAAATACTTACTTTAAAATTTTTTATTGTCCATAATATAATTTGGTTGCATACAACGCATTGTAAATTCTATAAACTTTAAATCTCTTAAATATTCTGTAAAACGTTTAAAATGTCTATCTGTGTATGGTAGAACCTCTTCAACAATTCTCTCTAATCCATTTGGTTTAAATTTTTCAGCATAAATTTCTTTAAATAAAATTGTAAAAACTAATTGAGCTGGTATTGAATTTTTACTATTTGTATTCCAATTAATTGCATGCTTTAGAAGATTTTCCTTTTGTATCTCATTTAAATTTTCTATTGTTTCATCAAGTTTTGTATCTTTATTCTTTATAACAGAATTAATAATTTTAAGTGTTAAATGTGGTTTTTCGAATTTTAAAGCTAATTTAAGAGCTTTTAACATTTTCTTTTGTGCAATTAAATTTGTTAATTCTTGTTCTTGTAAAACTTGTTCCTTTTTCATATTAAATTCTTCTAATTTTTTCTCATCTGTAACATCTTTCCATTTAATTAGTTTTGAATCTGAGCCAGCACTAAAGAAATATTTTTCATCTTTTGTAAATACAAAACTCCATATACGTGATTCATGTTTATCAAGGGTTGTACAGCATTCACTTGTTCTTATATTCCATAATTTAAGAAGACCATCAGCACCAGCTGAAATAATTTGTTGACCTTGAGTTATAAAATCTGCACGTAAAATAGAACTTTCATGTCCTTCTAGAGTTTTAAGGCAATTTTTATCTGTAATTGACCATAATTTTAATGTTGAATCAGCTGAAGAAGTTAAAAGAACTTGATCAATTGGAGAAAATCTAACACACCAAACTCCACGATTATGTCCACGAAGTACCCCTATCAATTGTAAACCTTTAACTGACCATAATTTTGCTGTTTTATCCTGTGATGCAGTAGCAATAAAACTATCATTTGGTGATACTGTAACACAATTAACATTTTTTTCATGTGCTAAAATTGTTGCATTACACTGCAATGAAATAATTTCATCTTCATTATTTTGAAAATGTTTTGGTATCTTCCACAATTTTAAGCAATTATCTTGGCTGACAGAAACAAAAAATTTAAATGATGCTTTACTAAAATCAATCGATCCAACACTTGAACTGTGTTTAGTTGCACGAGCTACACATTTAAAATTTAATGTATTTGTATTCATTTCCCACATTCGAATTGTACAATCTTTAGATGATGAAAGTAACCAATTACCATATGAGGTTAGGGCAAGAACAATATCTGTATGACCATTTAAAATTTGGCAATTCATATTTAATGTATCATATATTTTGATATCACTGCTGTTAGTTGCAACAGCTAAAAACTGACTTTTTCCACCCAATAAAGCAATATCTAGGATTTCATCACTAAATCCAATTAATTGCTTTGTACAAGAAAATGTATTTAAATTGTGTATAATTATATTATGATCAGCGCTAACAATTGCAATTTCGGATTTTTGTTCACAGAATAATAAATGCGTTATACTCAGACCTCCTTCTTCGCTGGCTTTTTTTATTAAACTATTTTCTTGTGTATAAATAATTTTTGATTTTGTACATTCCCATATTTTTATTGCACCAGATTCTCCTGCAATTGCCACAAATATTTCATCTTCATTTCCTTTTATTGTTATGTTATAGCCATTTGGAAGTGTTATGTTATTGTTTAGAACACAAACTCCTTCTAAAGTTTCATAAATTGGAATTATTCGTACCGGATTTGAATTTTTCAATTCCCATAATATTAAAACTTTGTCTCTTCCAACTGTTATAATTTTTTCATGTTTGGTAAAGGATATATCTGTAACTTGTGAAATATGACCTATATATTTTTGTACTAATTCTTTAGTACTATAATCCCAACAAAATATACTTTCATTACTAGTAGCAAAAATTAGTTTACTTTCATTAGAAGGATAAAAAATTAGCATATCAATAACACTTTTACATCCTTTTAATGCTAATATACATATTTTTTTCTCGTAATCCCATAATTTAACTAATGTATCTGATCCGCCACTAGCAACAATATTTTCACTTTCCTTAAAACATAAGCTAGCGATTGGTCCTTGATGTGAACTTTTCCATGCTTTGATTAAACTTCCATTGTTTTTATTCCATAATTTAAGTAAACCGCTTTTATGAGATGTTATTATAAAATTGCATTCATTACTTAAAGCAAAAGTCGAAATTTTGTCGTCATCAAGCTCTTTATCACTGCTTCCAATAGTATTTATAATTTTACCTGTATTTACTGATATTATATTTACATTTTCATTATTTTGGCATACTATTTCTGTTCCGTCAAGTGTCCAAGCGATTTCTCCGCCGGTATAAAATGACCCATACACATCAATTGGTTCAAAACTAAAACATATTATCAATAATTATAGGAATAAAATTATTAAAATTTTCATACCATTCTTTCAACTGAGCTGACATTTTGTTTTATCCTTTACTTATGTTTATATAAAATATAAAATATAAAAATAAATTGTCCCACGTGCAATTCAATCTAATGACAGTTTGTATTAAAGTACTACCATATCACACGTTATTTTTTGTACTAAAATATAGTACTAATTTTAGAGAGTAAAATAATGTCAAGTGTCAAGTTATATCCAAATATCCAAATTAAATTTTATAACACACTGACATAATTTTCGTTAAGATGAGCAAAATTTCTCACCTACGAGCAGATGCTAGCAACCAGCTAAATCTTAACAACTTTGTGAAACAAATAACCCAGTGCTCAAAATTAGTACTATAGAAACTATACCTTTGATTATATAATTTCAAAACACAAATAATTTTTGGCAGTGTATATGTCTTGAAAAGCACATATTGTAAACAAGCAATTAATGTCAAAGAAATAAATATTAAATACTTGATTAACCCAAATGATTTTATCATTGATTAAAACAAAAATTTATTGTAGTAGTGGAAGATTATGTGCTTTATTAACCCTACAAAAACTACCCGGTACACTGAGAAAATATTCTTTAGAAGAAAAATATAACCAACCAAATGACTGGAAAATTATATATAAATGTCCTTTAATGCCTTTTGTATCTGCTTTAAGTCGACTTAAAATTTATCAAAGCTGTTTAACCCTGTTCGGATTACCAATTACTATGGCGCTACAAAGTAATGGATATGTTGCAGAGGGATTTTGTTTGTCTTATGGAGCAATTGGTACAAATAATTTTTCACAGAGTATACAATTTTCTAGTTTCAAACTTTCATAATATATTTTAGGAACAACAGGGATCTTAACATTATTTTTATTCAGCGCAGTCACAAATAATTTAATTGGTTTAATTTATATAAATAAAGAAAACACTCAAATCAAGATATCATCAGTTGATTATTGGGGGAAGAGATTGAATAAGGAATTTAAAATAAATGAATTTTATACTAATAGCCAAATTAAAAGAAAAAGATTTGGTATCAATTATATAGAAATTTCAGGACAATCTCAAAAATACAAAATTTTACCTGCATATTCAATTGTTATGCCTCCACTTATATTTTCAGAATTATTTAATAAATAAAAAAGTTACATTTACTAAACAATATATATGTATTTTTAATCCTAATATTTAACTCCAACGATAGTGAGCATAAGCTCGGTTGGCTTCACATTGTTTATGTAAATCTTGTTTTCTTTTTACAACTCTTCCTTGAAAAGCAGCAGCTTCTATTAATTCCCATGCCAATTTTTCAGGAAAATGAACTTTCCTTTCTTTTTCTTTACCAGCTTGAATAAGCCAATTCATTGCTAAAAAAGTAGCCCTATGTTCAGAAATAGGTCCAGGAACTTGATATTTTACTCCTCCCCGTTTTACTGGTGTTAAATGTAATAATGGGGTACAATTTTTTACTGCATCATGTAAGATCTGTTTTGGATTTGTTACAATTTTATTTTTTTCCTCACCTTCAGCTAAATTATAACGTTCTAATTGTATCCTTTTCACATTTTCAAAGGTTTTCTCAAGTAAATCTCTAGCTAAAGTCTTTTTACCTTTTCTCATTATATAGTTGGTAAATTTCGAAATAACATCATCGTGAAATACTGAACATGTATCATTATTTCTTGCAGGTTTTATTGGAATATGAGCTAGTTTAGTATCCTCTTTATTTTCTTTTAGTTCATCTTGTTTTTCTTTCTTGAATACAGGTTTTACATACTTAGAAGGAAAAACTGTCATATGCCGAATACACCTGGGCGTCAAACTACGAGAAATACAAAATATTTAAATTTAAAATTTGCAATCGATTCTAAATTTTTACTTTAAACAATTCACTTTTTGCAGATTGTAGAGCATTATTCATTCAAATGTTCATGAAAAAATTTATATTTAAAAGTCGCTTGCATTGAAATTTGACATTTATTATAAGGCCTACAATACACTAGATGACGTTTGGCTAAGATATTATTCTTGGCTCAATATTTATGAAGCCTAGGGTAAGTTTTTAAACTAAATTTAATAAACAAATAGGAATTTTTAAGCGGTTTACGATTAAATTATAAATTCATAAATTTACCTACACTAAAATAAAAATTGTAACTTAATTTTGCAGATTAATGTCACTTTTCGTACGATTTCAAAATAGGCAAATTCAGACGAATTTGGTGTCTGAATTCAGCAGAAAGTAATATAAAAACAAATTTTTTAAAGTATATTCCTACTTATATTTCTTATTCAGGGTGTTCACATTGAGTCCGGTAACATTTAATTTCATGGTAAGCGGAGGTGAAAGGTAAGGCAAATTTCGAAGAAGCTTTTACCCCTTCCTGAGGCAGAAATATTTCTGCCTCATGCTTGGCATCTTACTAATACACATTTATATATACACGTATTATTATTTTACCAACACATATTCACATATTTTAGTGGAGTGAGAATTGTGGGGGAACATTTCCGAAATGAACAAGCCTCAATGTGAATACACCCCCCATTCAGTGAGATTTTTTTTTTCTTTTTTCTGAATTCGGAATTCGTTTCATTAATTTTTCTGATGCTTTTCTCTCATATAAAACTAAAAAGTAATTAATTAAATATAATTAATGAATTAATATTTGGACCAACTATATTAACATAAATTGTCAGGCACTGCCAACACAACAAAATTTATTTGAACTTGATTGGATGAACAGAAAAGATTTTATTAGCAATTGAAGATTTTTATGCAAGCTAATAGTAGGAATATAAAAAGGGACTTAAAATAAAAAAGGATATTTTGTTTACGGTTAGTAAATAGTGTCCGAATTTGTATTTTCGAGTTCATATTCAAACATTGAATCAATTTAAATGGGAAAGTTTTAGTATTCAAGTATATTATGCATCTTCAAAACTGGAGGACTAAGGAAAATTCTACAAAAATCCATAATTCAATCATGAAAATCATAAATCAAATAACTGTAAATTGATAATACTTCTATAGTATAAGGATATTGTTTCCAAAAATCATTTTCATTTTCATCATTATCACGAGGACATATGGAGTTGTACAACGTTCGTTAGACAGCACTGCAATGTAACGAAAAATTAGAAAAGGGAAGGTGAAAAATTTAGAGAGTTCCTTTTTTGATTTATTATAGCTATTCTAGAAATTATTATAAATTCACAATAACATATTTTTGAGTACGAAAAACTAATTTCCTGGACTCAAGGCAGTCACATAAAATTGTGACAAAATATCAACAAGAAATAAATTTAGCTTTGACTATACAATATTTTCACTTAAAATCTAATGTTACTAATCTATAATTTGGTTTACAGAGCACGTTTTATTAAAATAATTTCATATTTAGTCCGTTTACTGTGCGGTTAGCTCACTCAAAGACGTCCTATTCAATTTAGTATTTTGATTATTAAAATCTCCTTCAAATTCTTCTGGTAATTGATCATAATCAAAAACTTGTCGAATCTTACGATTTCTTTCAAATTTATTAGTATTTTTCTTTTCAATGGTGTCCCCTTGTTCAGTTTCATCATTTTCAATAAAGAAATTACCAAATGATGATTCAAATAAGCTAAGCAAATTTTCTACACCACCAGATTCTTCGTTTGATTCTGTCGTATTTGTGGAAGTATTATTTAAAATTTCAGATTTTTTATGCAAATGCTTAACAAGTCCAGTTTTAGATACTACATGTTGCACAACATTATCCTCTTTGACAGGAACAGGAACAATTTTTGGGCTATGATCTTTTGTCATATTATCTTTTGGACCATAAGTTTTTACCTTAGAATGACCCTGAATTATAACATACATTGGTCCATTAATTAACTTTGAAGGCTGCTTATAATGTGAAAAAAGTGAATCAGTAGTTATATCTGTAGGTGTAGGTGTAGCTGTGGAATATGAATAAATTGGTGTTGTAGTTGGTGAAACTAATGATGATGTTGCAGGAATATATTTAGTTTGTAATGGTGATGCAGAAATTAATTTAACTGTAGTTGATGGTGAATTTGTTGTTTCAAATGTTGTTTGAGTATCATAAACGGTATTATATGATGGCATTACAATTGTTTGTGATTTTGTAAGTTCTTTTTGTAATAACTCATGTATCCATGGTTTTTTTTGTGGTACCACAGTAGTTCCTTGTGAATAAAAATTAATATAATTACTTGATTCATCTGGATGGCTATCAATTTGATTTGAATATCTCCAATTATATTTTGGTCGATTATAATTATTATAGTTATAAAAATTTTTAAATTTCTCTGTTGTATATATTGGTCGATTTGTTGGTGTTAGATTTTGTAATGGTGGTGGCATCAGTTTAGTAGGTAAATCAGTATAAAAATTTCGTCGTATATTATTCATTTTGTTATCCTTTTTATGAGTGTGTCGTCTTGACGGTATACCTAATAATAAAATTTCATTTTTATCTTTATTTGTATCGCCCCAATATCTAACTCGATCTAAAACTGGTGGACTATAATCATATGTTGGATCATTTTTCAGTGGGTCTGCACGACCAACTGGCATCCATTCATTATAATCTACCCGAGGACTAAATAAAGCTCGTCCATTAGCTAAACCTTAAAATATAATTTAATTGAAGTTGATTAAATAATTAATAATTACGTAAAATATTTAAATAAAAATATATTTTATATTATTACCTATTTTAGAATCATTTTTTAGACTCGGTTTAAGATTAGCTGCAGTAATTAAATTAAATCCAAATATATATAATAAAATAAAAATTCGCCAAAATTTATATGGTTCGGTAGCCATTTTAATAGAATCACTTCTTTGTTACCTTGGTAGGAACTGTATAATTAAAATAAATGTTACTATTAAATTCATTTTTTTTTTAAATTCAAATTAAGAGAGAAATCATTTAAAGAGCAAACAGAAGTATATAACAATATTTAGGTATTTATACAAATTTAAGATGTGATAAGTGAATATTGAGGTTGTTATCAAGAAAAGGTTCTTACCACATGCAAAACAAAAAGTAAAAGACTTTATGCCTTCAAAATATGGGAATAATTTAAAACCAAGAAAAATTAATATCATATCGATTACATTTATTTATTAAATCTGATCTAAGGAGAATATTGAAAAAGACTTTGGTCTAACAATTACTGAAATAATACATATAAATTGCATCAATTTTTTACAACACTCCACAAATGTCTCATTTTTACAAAAAATAAATATAGAAACTTTTTGAAATTTATTGATATACTGTAAATTTAATTGAATTTATTTCTTTTATTTTGTTATTTAATAATTTAAGTTGATATATAATTTATTCACATAAATTTTTGAAATAGAATTTGCATTTTTAATTGCATTTTAACACGTAAAGTGAATAAAATTAATAAATTTGAGAAAGAAAACTTGAGTACTGTCACTAATAAAGTAAGTCCTTATCTTAAGTAATTGCATCTGATTTAAATGATATAGGAAATTATATATATATATATATATATATATACATATATCTATAAAGCTCTAAATTATAAGAAATAATTTTATGTAAAATTTTGCGACATTTTATAGTTTCAAACTGAAGTATATTTCACTATCTAATTAATTTATTATTATTTTTAAATGCTAAATTAGAAAACTGTCTTTTTGACATATGCATATATAAATTTGTAATACAACTGCATTTAAAATGATATATTAAATATTTTCCTTTAATTAAAATTGTCATAAAAAATTTGTGAATTAAGCAAAACTAAAAACTTGGTAATAAATAAATTTCAGTTTCATTTTTCATTAAAATACTGAATGATTTTCTTAAAAGGAATAAGTCATAATGGAATTTTACAGTAAATTAACACTTTATTAACTGTCAAATTGAATTTAAAATGGTCAAAATATGATGTAGTAGGTGGCTAACTAAAATATTTTAATATTTTATAAAAACCTGTTTAAGACGACCACCTTTGATTTTTAAACTTAAGAATCATAAAATGATAATTGCAGACATAATGAAATTTTTATGATTTTTCAGTTTCATTTATTAAGTTTGAATTTTGTTCTTCAATCTTGCAAATAAAAACAAGTTTATTAAATTTTTATTGTAAAATTTCTAACCATTTTTGGAATTAATTATTACTAATCATTAATTTTATTTACAAATGCCAAATGTTTTTTTTTATAAGAAATTTATTAGAAGTTCAGAAAATTATATGTCACTGTTTGACCAGTGGTTAATAGTTAAAAACTTTACTAGGATAGAAAACATGAATGGAAACAAGTTGTTCGGTTGAATTTTTACACTTTTATAAGAAGCTTAATACTAAAGGCAGTAAAGTTTCTCACCCACCTATCTCAAGAAAAGTGCATATATATATATATATATATAAATAATAGAATTGAATTTTAAATGTGTTTTTATCTATCGTTCGCATATAAAAGTAATAAAATCTTTATCCCAGCTACAAATTTTTGGAAGTACTCGTATAATAAATTTTTCGTTGTTTATTTAATTTATTGTTGTAGAAAGTTTGAGGTTATGATTAAAACAAAAAGGGGGATTTTTATAACATATAAGATGATATTTTATGGGTTATGAGTTATTTTAGAATGAATCAAATAAATCTAACAATTTGGAAATATTAAAAGTTAAAATATTTCCTGTTCAAATGGAACCCGAAAAAAAGGCTATTTTCGGAAATTATTTTAAGCATTTAAAAGTTTTTAAATATATAAGGGAATTTTTTAAATCTATTTTTGTTTTTTTTTAATTTTTATGAACAAAAATTTCGATTGATTAAAGGGAATTCTGGTTTAGAAAAAAATCGTTTTTTCGCATATTTTCATAGTTCAACCCTTTAAGAAAACGTTTCTAAAAGGATTTTTTGACTTTTAAATAGTTTTTGGAGTTACAGCTTATTTTGTGACACATTTAGTCTTACTTAGTTCAGTTTAGTCTTTAAAAATTTAAAAGCTTTTAATTTCGAAACTGCGTGTATGATATCCCATTCACTTGAAATTTGGCACAGAGTTTCTTTATATATTATAGCATCGTACTACGAAAGATTTTTTAGTAATTTATTTTCCGAAAGGTGAAAAACTCAGGGAAAAAATGTAACTTATTTTTCAAACTGCCGCCATTTTGGGGAAAATTTTTATTTAAAAAAAAAACCCTTCGTAAAGCTAAAACTGCTTCCTTCTTCTTGAAGAATTCAAAAAAAATTTAATCAGATTACTTCAAGGACTGAAGTTTATGGCCTATGGCGTCCGAAAAAACACCTAAAATTCGGGTGTCTAAACTAGATTACCCTTTCTTTGAGTTTTTTTTGCATGAAAAATATTAGGTCTAAACGAAAAAGAATTCGGTATGAAAAATCTTGTTTTTATTATTGACTTTGATCTTTTTAGCATTACTTTTCTTAAAGAAATGCGATACAAGGACAAGCACTAATATTGGACCACAAGATTCGATATAGTTTAGTTATTTTTTGTTTGTTTAGGGATCAAATTTCTTTTTGATAACTTTTTCGAAGAGACAAGAATATATTTTAAAATAGGAGATGCATTAAAATAAGGAAGGTTTTAGATCTCTGGCAATGGTTTAAAAATCTAACTTGTATAATGGAAGTCGATCAAAATACCAAAAAAATGTACCAACAATTGATAAGGATATAGATTACGAATTCCAGAATGCTCAGAGTATATTACTTATTCACGACATCAAAACAGTAAATAGTAGCTATAGGACATGCAATGTATTAGTTTCTTTTTTATGCTTTTTGGTTTTAATTTTGGACTTTTTATGCATGCAAATGAATCTCAACTAATGAAATTTGATGTAAAGACGATTGTGATATGTTTAATTGTTTTTTATAACGTCTGATCGATATTCACCATAAACCTTTACAATTGCAGCTGTCACATTTTCTTGAGTACACTACAACTTTCTCCTTCTACGCAATTAGTTCCCAGCAGTTAAAATCCTCTCCCTTCATGACATGCGGAAATTAAATTGTCTCCGATAAAAGTAAATTTATACATATCACGAACTAGTGACCATTTAAATGCAGAGTAGCCCATTATAATCACATATCTTTCCTACATGTAAATTTATATATGCATAGCACCGATTATAAATGACAAAATCAAACTTTTGTTACTTATCTGAGTTTTTAGATGAATATTTCTTTAAAATCCTGAAAAATGTTAAAATTCCTGGGCTCTGTAGAGCAATTATTTTGATGTATTTTTTTCACGAATTTTGTGAAAAAGGATATTTCTAGATTTTCGTAATAAATTTGTACTACTAAAATGCGTTAATTTGTTGTTAAGGAATCGAAAATTTATAATAGTTTTTACTTGAAATGTTTCAAAACAGAAGATTATAACATTTTCTATTTGGCAGTGAGATCATTGAAGAATCAACTTAGGAAAACATTATATAATTTTTTAGTAAATCAATACAATTAATTTGAAGTGATTCCTATTCACCATATTCTCAAAACTCTGCTTCGGTCCCCAACTCTTAAAGAAATTTTACATTCAAAACAATTTGTGTTTGAACCTTAATAATATATCTAAATTGTAATGGCTTTGAAGACTTTTAAAGCAACGTATTTCTTTGCAATTTGATAGCTTTTAAAATTTAGATAATTTTACAGATATTTTCTAACTAAATTTTGTTTATAGTACGGAAAAAGGACTTTTTTTATAGTTTTATTAGAACACCTAAATCTGATTACTATTTTTTATAATTCTTTATATTCAGTCACTTTTGCCACACACGATTTCATTTCATTTAACGTTGTTTTTTTTCTGTTTCTTATTTTTTGCAAAAGTAAGATCAACTTTCTCCAAACATCAAGAATATTTTATCAAGTTTTAAAAAATTGTATTTTATCTTCACGATCGGATAGATCACGATCGTCATTCTTTTAAGAAGATGATGATATCGTGTAACCAGGGCTCCCTAAATTGAAATTCATGAGGTTCACATTAGTAACATGTTACCATTGAAATTAAGATCGTGATATATGATCAAAAGAAAAAACAAGAACAAAAAAAATAATGATAATAATAATGCAGTTCAATTCCGTATTTTTGTTGTTGTCATTTTCAAAAGTTTCCAGATAAAGAAAATTATCTTTGCAGCCTTAGAACTTTCTTTCTTTTATTATTATCACAATTTAAATAAGAATTAATTTAATTTATGTATACATAATAAATGTGGGTGTTCTTAATTTTTGTTTTTTTCTTTTTTCCGTTTAGTATTTAATAAATCGAAAGGGAAAGAGCTGATCTGTTTGACATACATAAAAAAAACAAAAGAAAAAACCACAAAATAAAAAGGGAACTTTTTAATTGTTTTTTACCGCCATTAGAGATATTATATACGTGTAGGTAGATCAATAACAGGAATATCCAAAATGATTACTTCCATGTTCCGCACAGATGATGATGGAAATCATTACCAACTCTGATCATGGCCATGAATGATTCAGCCGGTACCATTGATTACTTTCTTTCGTAATAATATAAGTTCTTTCATTTTTACAAAATCGAGACAAGACGGCTATTACTGCCCGAGGATAATGATCTTAATTCAAGTTGCAAATTTGCACGATCATCACTAAATGTTTTATCAATAGCAAGCATTTAATTAATATATGGTTCGACAATTGCAATCCAATGTCACATGATATTAAGTCTTGCAATGTTTTTTTTTTCTTATTTCTGTTTTGTTTGAATTTTTTTATTTTTTGTTGTTGAAATTATTGATGTCCTCTGAGAATTCTTTTTAACAGACTTTATGTTATTTTTTTGTTGTTAAAAATTTCATTTTAAGATTTCAATCTTGCCTAAAAGGTTTATTTCATTAAATTATGTATTTTTCTTTGGCTTTTTTTTTGTTTTTGTTGCTGTTGTTTTTTTATTGGTAAGCCCTAAGCCGTAATATAAAGTAATTTACTTCGTTTGAATAAAATGAATACCAGATTAAATTATGTTGCTGGAAAAATTGGTTTTTCGTTTGATAAAAAAATAAGAAAAACAACAAAACCTACACTAGTTATACGGGCACTAAGAAGATATTTAATGAAATAATTTTAGATTTTACTTAAGGTATTTAAGGATTCAATGAAGTTTTTGATAGCATTTAAAATTTTTTTTTGTTTTAGATTAATTTATGATGTAAATAAAATAAATATGAATGAAAATATTAATACTTTTTGATTATTTATCTAAAATTGGCATTTAAAATAATAATATTAAGTAAAAAAGAAAAACTTTATGTTAGGCACAAAATACTCAACAACTACCATCAGATCTGAGTCATTCAGGAGTTAGGAAATTGCTTGAGACTTGATCAACTCATGTATCAACTTTTTTGTTAAGTATAAAGTTACTCATTCCCAAGTGAAATGGGCTACAAAGAAATAAAAAGCTAATCAATATCGTTGAAAACAATATCTGTGCATGAAAATAGGCACTAATTACAGACACTAGAGCTTGGCGACTAAAAATTAGAATCAAAATCTAATATATGTAGGCCACTGGTCTCTGTTATTGTAAATTGGTTTATAGCTTGAGTTGACGTCTAGTTAGCTTGCCAGTTTTTCAGATTAAGGAAAGTTGTACAAAATCTGACATCAGTAGTGGTGAATTGGGTGAATTTGAATCATATAAAATACACTATTGATAACATTTGATAGTTCATTCTGATTCATTTTAAGCAAACCTCTCAGTTTTTAGGGAACTAATAATAATTTTTTCAGACTTGCAACTTTTCAACCAATGGCAATTTTTATATGTAACAAGTAAATTACTACGTACGAGTTCTCGTAGTAATTTAATATTCAATCAAAATTAATTTTCAAGCCTTCTGATTCAGGTTATAAAAAATAATAAAAAATCCATTTTGGTATACTTCAATTTCCTACTGGACATCATAGCATATAGCCCGGTTAAAAAACTAATGTAAGTATCTGGTAAGGCCTTATTATTTACTCTAAAATATACATAAACGTCCTGTCGGATAATAATCCCACTGAATTGAGATGTTTTTTTTCTTTCCCTTTCATAAACTTATATTTTCCGACTTAAGCACTTGGCCGACCTGCCAAGTTAAGTAACTTTAGACTTTTAATACTCGTCCTTTTACGTAAGATTTAATACCTTTATAATAAAATAAATAATTGTTTTTTAAGCCTGATTTATTAAATGAAAACTTCTTCTACATTTTAGCCTAAAATAAAAATTAGTTGTGATTAAAGAAAAAAAAACCTTCTTTTAAGTAGTGGTTAACTTGACATTGAAAAAGTTTATAAAAATTGAAAAAGATGGGTTTATTAGTTTTTTTTAGAAATCATGTCAACCAATTTTAAAGACGCAATTAAAGACAGTCTACACTAAGCAGGCAATGTTTATTTTAAGACTTTTAAAGAATGAGAATTATTGGGTATACGTTTGAAAACTATTTTAAAATATTCGAAAGACATGCTGTGTCGGAAACTTGGAAAAAATTGTACACAAAATGAGTAGAAAAAATTTCTTCTTGATATGTGAGTAATTTTCAAATAAAACCCTTTTCTTTAATTGTTATTATCTTTGTTAACTTGAATCCATCGTATACGAGGCTCTGAACTTAGTAAATATTGTATGATAGGAATTACTTGTTATATCTTATTCCACTTGAGATTAATATCAATATTGAAAACAGCAAATTACCTATCTCAAAATTATTCGTAATTCTGTCTTATTTTTCAGCTTCCTTAGTAAATTAAAGAAAATCTTAAATATGCGATGCCAAATTAAGTAATGTTGGCTGACTTTTATTCAAAAATTGGAGATATATTGATCTAGATGTTATTAAGATATAAATTTTGTATCAAACAAATCATGTGACCCATTTGGACATACAGAAAAATATATTAATTCAAATTAAAACTCAATATTATCTATAATTCCTAGATATAATCATCATATACCGATATAAGTAAAGGGCTAAAAAATTTGTTTGATTTTTAAACTAAATTTTTTCAGATTAATTGAAAGTATGAACATAAAATGAGGGCGATTTGAGATTTTTTAAGCCATCCCGAATGATCAAAAGATAAAATGAAAAAACTAAAAAAAAAAAATTCTGGCTTGTTTAAAACAGGCTTAAATATATATATAATAATTTTACTGTCAAAAGAAATCCTCTTACAATTAGTGTTTAAAATTCGTCTTTATTTTTTCATGAATAAAGATAACAATAAAAGGTAAAAAAAACTACAACAACAAGAACAAATATATTTAAAAACTAACTCCCTTAAATTGGTAAAAGTTTATGTTTCATATGCGGTTTCTTCTTTGATAAAAAATATATTCCGGTATCGGATGATTGCTCTTGTAATATATTTTTAACCATTTTTTTTTTCCTTTTTTTTGTTTTTCTTACAGCAATTAATTAAATTAGAAAGATTACCTCAACAAATGAAATAGATAACTAAAAATTTTTGCATAGTTACCATAAAGTAAATACAATCCAAAAATGGATAAAAATATTCTAAAATTTCTTTATTACTTGAATAAAGATATTACACTTTTTTTTACACAAATAAAATCTTTTATTTTTCCTTAAATTGAAAACTTAGATTTCATTAAATTTATTTAAAAGCAAAAAAAAACTATGTTTTCATATGCAATTTTGACCACAAACAATTGCAAATTTAATTTACCGTGAGCTAAAATCACAAGTTTGAATTTATATTCTATAAAAATATATGTAGTTAAGATATTGCAATTAGCGCGTCTACTGCGTTGATAGTTTCACGTAAGACTAACAAATCCATAAGCAATGTAAAAAAAAGTAAAGTGGTCAGTGCAATCGCGTATCTCTTATTGAAAGTTAGAGCTAAGCTTTTGTTAAATGTTGAAAAGTTGTTAGAGCTCTTGCGCTTCACTTTCTTCTCGATATCTTCTTTATATTATATTAACCAATTGGGGCTGCCAGAATCGACTTAAGAGATGTAATGTGAGAGTTTTGGGTGTGACTTGTTGTTTTTTTAAATTTATATTACTTAAATTTGTTTAATCACTTTACATACCAGTTTGATGAATGAATTTAAAAATTCTAAGTACTTAATGAATGAATGAAGTGGAAAATGTTTCTTGCTTTTATTTTTATTAATGAAGTTTTAAGCTCTTTTAAGGGATTAAAACCCTTTTGTCTCTAAGGAAATCGAATTTTTTAAAGATGTGTCTACTAAATATTAAAAATAATTTTTATTATAAATTGGAGGTTTAGGAAAAATTAAAAAAAAATATTATAATAGAAAACAAAAGATGGTAGGGTAATAAGTTTTCCTATAATTGGGGGCTTTCTTATGGAAAAATCTTCAAGGAAGTACTTTTTTTTCTCGATTAGACATCGCCTGAATATTATTTTATAGGTAATGTCGGCTAAAGATACCTATTCCGAAAACTTAACTAAACATCAAAATGGAAAACAAAATTTATATATGTATGTCTTATATGAGTTTTTCCTTATTTGTCCCTGTCGCCTGCATATATTTTCAGGTTCAGCTTAATTTTCCAGACAACTAACATTCTAACCAACCGTTTTATCAGTGTGAATCTAATGCAGGTTTTAAGTCATTCCATGGTTTGGCAGATCAGTCTTGGGTTGTATCATGTGCGTACGACTTGCGCAATTTTTGTGGTGGGACAAATTATAAACCGTGTGACAAATGTCACTGGGTTCGTAATCTTTAATTTTGGCCTATACAAAAAATCACATGGTTTACATATAATTGTGGGTTAAGGGGTTAAGAATAATCTTTCAAATTGGTCTGCAATTGTTGGTTAAGGGGTTAAGAATAATGTATCAAATTGGTCTGCACATCATTCAATAATTTAATTTCGGACTGGTTCCAATAATTCCGATGGCAAAATCAAAGAAAGGAAAAAGAGAAAGATGAATTTTATTATTTTTGGATTAAGGAATAATTTTCTAGAGCTTGTTGTTTGATAGTCTCCAAGCAAACAAATATATCTTAAGTTTGACAAAAAACACATTTAATTTAAAATACTTGAAATAAACTATTATTGAATTCAATATTTTGTTTTTATAGACTTTTGTTTTTTGTTCTGTTGAAGTTTTGTGATCGGTTTTTTAAGCACTTAGCACTCACCAATTAATTATTTGCTTCAAGTTTTGTTAAGATTAGCTTCTAATAAATTATAAAAAACGAAATAAGTAGTTTCAATTATCCTAAAAACTCGAAAAAAGCTTGTTATAATTTTATGCTAAACGAGCTGCGAAAAACTTTTGCAATTTTTCAATAGTTCATTCTAGTACCAAAATTTTAATCGATTTTGACTTTTGTATTTTATCGTAAGCAAAACTTCATTAAAACATAAAAATTAAGCAAAAGAGCAGTCGCCAATTGGTTTTCTAAGGAAATAATTGGTAAACATCTGCAATCATTTTGATAATTAACAATATTTTATTATTATTCATGAATTTTAATTTTCTAATTTGAACATTCATAACTGACATAAATAAAGACAAATCAATTTTGCAATGACCCAAACATTGGAAACCAATTGATATCCAATTGACTGATCGGTGTCTGACTGATGTGCTATAACTTGAAAAGCAAATAACAAATCAGAAAGTTGCTAGGCATGTTACGAGTATCTATCAATGGATATGATGATGCATCATCATAATACAAAATATATACTTAGAAGCTACATAGATGGTTAATAGACATCAAACATTATAAACTTATAGACCCCATCATTTAACCATTCAATACGTTAGGCTTTGTTAATATATTTTTTAAAGTTACCTCTTAGTTAAATCAATAGCTTGTGCCGATAAATGATAAAAGAAAAAACACATTTTTTAAATTTAATTTACTTTCATGTATATTGATGTCCAGCTTTGTGGTAAAAATGTATTTACTTTGGTTATAGAAACAAGGTGAATAAAGAAAACCTGAGGTAAAAAAAAATAAATTAGGCTGAATCTACTCTTGGCACTTCCGTTTTCCATAAAAATGAGATATTTGTTAGAAGAAAGGCAAAGTGCGACAGATTACGATTTGTGTTCATTCATAAAGTAACATTAGACCGTATAGGACTAGGTCAATAGCTTCTTTTTTCTAGTCTGGTCATTATAGTCGAAAAGGCCATTTTAAAGCAATGAATTATGTGTTTTATATATAGTAAATATATAGTTAATCGGGTTACTAGCTTATATAAGCCATAGAATTGATGTGACAATGTGATCACTTTTTGTCTTGGGTATTTAATACAATTGATAAAATTGAATAAGATATTATTGTTTTAAAAAAGAAGCAATATTATGATCATTTAAATAGTAGATGAGTAAAAATAAAATTAATAAGAATTCTTACTTGAATAAAAGACGTAAACAGTGATGAAATTTGAGGAAAAATGTTAATTCATTTTTGTCAAAAATTTTTAATAATTGCATATCCTAATAAGCTGTCATGGTAAGTATAAATATGGAATTAGAAAAAAGGAAAGAGAATTAATAGTTAAAATCAAGAGAAAAAGAGAGAAGAAAAAGGATCGCGGTGACTTTATGCATCGCATCGTACACACAAGAGCGAATTTTCACTGCTGGGGAGATGAGGATAGTGAAATATAGATATATCTATATATATGGTTCGATCTATGCCAAAACATGCTTCTCTTATGGATCCAAAATGGATCACATTGGTACGGAAAGTGGAGTAAACATCTCGTCTTTAGATGCTTTTATGCCTTCTTCAATGGGTTAAGAATTTTTCAAAAATAAAATATCAAAATCAAAGCCTGTACGAATTAAATTTATCAATAGACATTACTAAGGAGCCCAGAATTATAATTTTAAATTAAAAGTATTATGGAGGTGCTAAAAAAAACTGCACATTTTTGCAGAGATTTCACAATTTTATTGGGAAACACAATAGATCTATTTTTCATTTACAATTTATCCAAAGTATGACAACAATTAGAAATTATTAAACTAAAATGGAACTAGCAACTTTTATAACATAAAAACGTCACTCAATAGCCCCCCCAGTTTGGCAGTTGGTATAGTTATATGACAGCATTGTTGACAATCGATACGTGATGAAATTCAGTGATATTCTGAAAATTATATTACAGGTTACCGTGGTTAATAATACTGTTGAAGCAAAAAAGTTACTTGATAAATTTTATAAATACTGCACAGCTAAAATCAAGTACTATGGACTAGTATTTAAGCTCAGTTGAACAAAAAATCAACTTATAAATTATGCCATCTGTATTTTAGTATATGTGCATATTACTTATTGTTCAAAAAATATCTTGAAAAAGGAAAGCCTATCAATAGTTACTAGTGAATGACATTATTGAAACCATTTAGTGAAGAAAATAAGTAAAAACTCTCTGAGAGACAGGATATTTACTGGGTAACGTATTGATGGGCACAAAGCGAAAGAAATTCTTTTGAAAAAATTTATTTACAATTTTATATCAAGGAAAAAAGATGTCATTCTCTTACAGCCTATTTTTCAAGTCGGTTTTTATTTTATATTTTTTCCTTTATAGAGTTCGTTCATTTTTTAAAAAATGTCATTAAAATTTTGCAATATATGCTCAAATTTTGGAGCAATTGTTGACCCTTAAGTAGTCAAGGCTTTATCAGCTGTTGGTGTGCTTCCCTCTAAATGTAACGTTTTTTACATAAATATAAAATTTTTTAAAGAGAAAAGTTAAATTTTATTCAGGAGAAACTTTATTTGCTGTTTATTTCTAATTACTTAGTTTTACAAATCAAATGGAGGCCAATTTATATAATATTAATTTAAAATTTTTTAATTTATGTGAAGTTAATAAAATAATATTTTAATAAATCCAAAATTCCTTCTAATTAGTTAGCAGAGAACATTCATTTGATTTTTATTAATAATTATATGAAATGGTTATTATTTTTAAATTCTTGGAAAAAAAAGGCAAGTAGTATCAAGAGCACAGAGAATGTAGCCACTTTTTGAATTCAAAAAGAATTATATATCGAACTGGATTCTCGGGAAGCCTTTGTAAAAGAGCTAATTGTTTTGAAGGATTTTACTACTCAAAATTTATGTACATTTTAATGGCTCTGTATATACATATTACATAAAATATGACTTATGCGTCCTCGTGTGCCAGCAAATAGAAAAGCTTTTTCCGAAAATTTATGAATGCGAGCAATACTCGTCTGCTATTTGTCAATACTTTTCATTTGAATAATTAAAGTAAAATTTCTTATTTATATTTATCTTATAAAACAAAATTTATTGTAAAATTAGAAAAACCAATATAACTAACAATTGATAGCTAAGCTGATTTTAAACGGGCCAAACTTGAGGGTTTAAAAAGTGATGAAAAGCAGAAAAGGGCTAAATTTGAACTGTGAAATGCAAATTTTTCATGGTTCAAATGATGCTAGATTAAAACTCGCAGTGTAAAACTGAGCGCCAAAATCAGAAACAAAAGAAAATAAAATATTTAAATTTTGCTAAATGTATATAAAAAATATAAAAAAATTTCTTTAAATTCAATTAAAAAAAAAAACACTCTTTACAATCATATTTTGCTTAATATTGAAAGAAAGTTGTTTAATTTTAATTTTTAATATTGGTAACATACGAGTATCGAGAAATTACTAGTCCAGGGCAGTAGTCATTCATTTAGTCAACTAATAAATTGTGACTACCTTTCAGAGTTTATAATTCTCAAAGATGAAAACCAAACAAAACTCACAATGGTTAGACCTGATCCTGAATATGGCAATAGCAGGTTAGAATTGATGCTGTTGTCAAGTAATGAATTGCGTCTTTAACAGACTTAAATTAGATCAAACTGGGAAAAGTAGCTTTGCGCCATGTGTCACACCCGCAATTTCGCTAATTCTAAGAAAAATGTACAAAAATAAAAATATAAACAACTAATATAGACTCTGATTGTTAAGATACAGATATGAGTGATCATTCTTAGCATTTGTGTTTGTGTGTGTGTGTATATATATATATGCCTGTATAGTACCACAGTACGAGTTACTGATAAAGGTTTCTTATAATTTTTGTTTTTATTTTTTCAAATAATCTTTTAGTCATTACGATACGATTACAAAATATTAACAAATATTATTTAAAAATAAAAAAAAAAAACCGGAAGAAAGTAGCAACAACCGTTTCTATGTTTATTATATCCTTCCTCTTTTAAGTACGTGTGATCACTCAACGATTTCTAATATAATTTCACTTGTCTTGAGAGTCGGTCCTATCAATTTAATTGAAATTCTTCAGGCTTCTACTGGCTGGCTTGGTTTTATGTACGAGTACACTGTGGTATGCAAGCTAATTATACGATGGATCTCTAGCATGTCCGCTACTACAGAAATTGCAGAAAAAGAAATACTAAAACCAACATTAAAAGAAATAAAATCAATAATGGAAACAGCTATACAATAGAATATTTGCCGGTTTCTTAAATTACTTAAAAGCACGCTATTTAAATTGTTTTAAATATGTGGAAAAAAGATTAAATATTTCTATTAAAATTCTATATGTGTACAAATTATTTTGTGGACATAATAAGAAATTAGGTTGTTTATTAGAAACAACAGACATTTGTCTGGTATAGTGACACTCATTGTTGGTCATAAGCGTTCATTGGCTTTTATTTTAAATTATTCAAATTTTTAAAATCATACAACGATGTGCTATGGTTTATTGGATGAAAATGAAATTTTGTTTTTTTTTCGCTATATTAGAAAAACTTTCAAACGTTTCACTTTCTTAGAAGACTAAAAGCTAAAAATATTTTATGGGTCATTAAACTCTAACTATAATGGGGGGTTGACTATGATGTACAATATGCGGTCAAAGTGATGATTTCTAGCTAAAGAATGAACACATCAGGATATATGTGAAATGTGAAAGTTTTAAAACTGTATGTTGCTTTTTTAATACTATTATCTAGTTTTTATTATGTTTTAGAGCAACTGCAGATATATAATAAAAATTTTATACTTGTAAACTAAGAATTGAACAGAAGTAAACACATCTAGAAAAATTATTGCATTTTTGATTTTTATTGCGACTTTAGGGGAAAAAAAACCTAATTTGTCTGTTGAGTTTATATAATGCCAAAGAGTAAATCTTGAGCAGAAAATTTGATCTTGTATATAACTAACTTCTTGATCTGAAGATCATATAGTTACCAATATATATTCAAGAAAAAATTAATGAATAAAAGAGCTAACCGCAAAATAAGAAAAAATAATAAAAAAAAAACCGTATTGGGTCTATTTATAAGTAGCCTTAAAACACGGACAGCATATTTACCATATTTAAGAGGTATGAAGTTAAGAGAGATTGCCAAATATTCGAAATAAAATAATAATCTGAAAGTTACCAATTCACAGTCAGCGGTCGCGTAATAACCTCAAAGGGGTCGTGAAGTTTTTAATTTCTGTTTTACATATTTAAAAAAAAATACTTACAAAAATCTATTGTGGTCGCATTATCAGAAAGTTTGGAAACCGCTGCTGTAGACTATTAAGAGTCAACAGGATCAATTTACAGTGAGAAAAATGTTTTTCTTCCTACAGAAAAATGCTAAAATATTGCTAAATACGAGACAAGTTTGTTTCTATATAAACTGATAGCTCACTAGAAAATTAAGTATCAACAAAAGGTGAAGTAAAGCTAATACCCTAAGTAGCTAAGTATTTGTTATTTAGAGAGCAGTATATGCATAATGGCCTCTGAGACATTAATGCTGACAAATGCACATTAGTAAATTTTTCATACATGAATTCTTTGAGTGTCTATAATACAAAAGTGCACATCATGTAAAATGTAACCATTATCGATAAGTTTTCATACAAAAAGTAGCTATGACGGCGAGTTTTGCAGTTGTTCTACAATAAAATTCATTGAAAATAAATAAAAATTCAGATTTTACAATAATAATGAAAAAAATATCACAAAATGAAGTAGAATTATAGCAAAAAAACAAGAAGCACAAATGCAAATTCTTCTTTTTCTTTACAAAATAAAATATTAAGTAGCAATTACTTCCTCTTCATATAGAGGCATTTGTTTGCGTTTACTTTTTTCAAACATTGTAATAATTCACTTTTATATTCATCAATGCTGACCTTATTGACCACCATTTTGTCCAGTTGATTGTCGTGGGATATTTTCCCTGTAGACAACTTCAACGCTAAATCTCTTTCAATAAAACTTTGTAGTTTTGCGAACAGCCATTAGTTGTTAGTGGCCACGCAAAAATCACTCGGATCACTCAAAGTTCATTTCTTAATATCTTAAAGATTTAAGTTATCAAACAAATGTTTCGAGGTTGTTTTCAATGGAATACATTCCATTTAGCACCTATCAAACAAAGTTTCATGTTCTGAAAATAACAAAAATAGCATCACATAAACTCTTGTTACTTCTAAAATAATCGACAAATTGTCATAAAATTTTTCATGTCATATTGACAAATGCTATATTCCTATTACAAAAACAAAACTAAATAAAAATTTAAAATGTTTCCTTAGGAATATAAAATACTTCAATAATTCAGTTTGACCTCACAATACACAAAAAAACAGCCGAATAAATTTGTATATCTGACTAAAATTATAGAAAAGTCAAAAATTCAAAACGCTACAAGGTAAACAAAATTGAAAGTCTTGGTAAAGATAAACCGTTAAAAAAGTTTAATTTTTCATTTAAAAGAGTTTGATTATTACAAAAAGTTTGAGTAGCACTGCCTGTTGTCATGGCTAACTAATTTATTGAGGGTTAAAAGTGATAAACAAAACGTCAAGGGACAAGATATTAACTTAAAATGCAAGAAAATTCCCTTCTGGACTTTAAGTAACATAAAATTATAATTCTTTTTGCTAAGAAAATTTTACATAAAAAATAATAATATTCACTTTCTTAGATATTCATTTGGTTACGATTGTAAACGTCTGTTTAACCTGTGCTTAATTCATGAGGATGTGTTGGTTTTTGGTTCTGGTAGCTTTTTGCATTTTTACAATACCAAAACTGGAACAATAACTTTTAGACGATCTTATGGCGGTGAAGGGATTGGTTTTATATTGGTAATATATAGGAAAAAAATTTTCCTTTAAAATTTATTCTTAGCTAATTTTTCCTTAATTTGAAAATCAAATAGAAAAATCCTAATCCAGAATATAATTATTTAACTGTTGGTGAAAGTGGAACTAATCCAAAAGTTATGATTTATAAATATCCTGAAATGGATGTAATATCGATTCTTGAAGGTGGGGCAAAACGTAGCTATAGCTGTATGGATTATAGTCCTGATGGTAGCTTACTTGTAACACAGGCTGGTGAACCTGATTATATGATCACAATTTGGAAATGGAAAACATCTTCGATTATATTACGTTGTCTTTCATTTCAAAATGATATTCTAAATGTTAAATTTTCTCCATATGATCCAAGACGATTGACTACATGCGGCCTGGGACATATTAAATTTTGGAAAATGAGTCAAACTTTTACTGGTTTGAAATTAGAGGGTGAACTTGGTAGATTTGGTAAAACTGATATTAGTGATGTATATGGAATATGCCCATTGGCCGATGAGACTGTAATTTCTGGCTGTGAATGGGGTAATATGTTACTCTGGGAAGCTGGTTTAATATTAATTGAAATAACACGAAAGAATCGTGCTCCTTGCCATAAAGCACCAATTGTACAAATATTATTTGAAGATGGTGAAGTAACTACAATTGGTATGGATGGTTATGTTCGAGTTTGGTTCTGGGGTACTGTAGAAGCAGCTGATCCACCTGATGATGATCGTTTTGTCGAAATCGAACCAATTTATGAGTGGCGAATTGGAAACAAAGCACATATATGTGAGATTAGAGGTTTTGTAGCAGAAAATCCAAAAGATCTTGAAAACTATGTACGATATATACAAGTGAGTTTATAAAAAAAGAAGAAACATGTTTATAAGAAATTTAAATTAAATAAAAAAATTTAGGATGGTAAAGGAGGTATTTGGAAATGTATTTTAGATCCTGACAAGGATACAACTGAATCTGAGCAAATTTATAAATGTCATGGAGGAAAAGTGGTTGCAATTGACATTAGCCCATTTTCTCCTCATATAGCAACTTTAGGAGAGGATGGAATGCTTAATTTGTACAATTATGAAAGTTTGAAATTTTTATATCAAAAACATTTTCCCGCACAAGGAACCAATCTAAAATGGTTACCAACACTAGTAAATAAAATGTTAATATTTAGAGAAAAAGATAAGTTTTTAATATTTATTTAATTTAGATTGATCCATCAGGACATGGTTTAATTATGGGATTCGAAGATGGTGTGATACGATCAGGTCAAATTGAACTTCGAGAAATTAATGGCACAATTGATAAATTTCACTTTTTTCAAGCAATTAAACCACATTCAAAAGGTATTTTAAGTCTTTCTTATAATACAGCAGGCACTATACTTGGAACTACTAGTAAGGATGATACTGTATTTATATTTCAAATTGAGCATTCAACAGTATTCATTAATCTAATTCCAATTGGATTTATAAAGTTGCCTTCAGCTGGTTGTGCATTAAAATGGAATCCTCTTCATGTAGATATGATTTTAACTTGTTTTTCAGGCTTTAACTTTCAGTTCAATTATTTATTAGAATTCAACATTGGTATTAGGTTGTAAAAAGGGTGAAATTTTACAAGGTGATGTTCCTGAATCACCAAAATCCTATACAGATATTTCTTTTTTACTAAAAGAAACTAATTTGAAAAAACTTGATATCAATTTTATGAGAGATGTTGTTGTAGAGCCTGTGAAAAAAGGTGAGCAACATATTGAGGAGACTACGGACAAAATTAATGAAGAGGAAGTTGAAGGTGAAGAAGAAGGTAATTAAATTCCATTCATCTTAAGGATGGAAAAAATAATATCTGGAAATACATATGCTTGTTGTCAAGTGTTTCAAACCCTAGTAGTCCTTCGCGAGTTTTTCTTTATTAATTTGATCTTTATTGAGGACCGGAGTATCAGATTTCCATAATTCAGTATTTGGATTCATAAATGGAGTGTCCTTAATTGACTTTTGCATGCGTGATCTAAGGGCGTGATATATAAATGTTATATTTTTGATGAGGTTTTCAATCACTGCTCGTTGTGGAGCTTGATAAAAGGCTCTGGAGTAATAAACCCATTGTTTATTAAACTATTAACTACCAAAGATCAATAATTTTCTGTATACATTTCACTGATTTAATTGCCCCAAAAATATAACACATCCGATATGTCGTTATAAATTCATAAAAAAAATAACCATAAAAACTTGGTTTGAATTGGGGAGCCTTCAGCAATTTGATTGCCATAGAACCTATAAAAGTTTCAAATATTTCTTTTTCTTTTGTTCACAGAGCCTCAAAAAGATTTGAAGCCAAGTTATGTTTCCCAAGGTCCTCCACATATCTTATGGATAGAATTTATTGACAATAATAAAATTTGGTTTACAATGAGTAGTACCGAAGCAGGAATCATTTATGAATATAGATTTGGAGGTTCACCTGATGATTTTACAAAAATTCCTGTACCAGGAGCTGATCTTAAAGAAATTTATTCCTATTTAAATCAGTTAAAATATTTCAATTATTAAAATAATATTATTTTTATATAGATTTTTATTTATAGTAATAATTATCATATTTTTGGTACAAAAGATGGTGCTATACGAATCACAGAAAAAGACAAAAGTGATACAAATTTAATAAGTGTTAATGTCATAATCATGCATGATGTTTACAATGGTATAATTCCAATGATATGTGCTAGTTTTGATGAAAAATTTCTATTTTCAATTGGATATGATGGAAATTTATTTGTATATAAGTGGCTAGGACCAAGTAAATCAGTGAAAATAGCCAAACCAATATCATATACAAGCCATTTACCTGAGACAGATATTGAATCACATACTTTTCCTTTGTCACTTGAAGAACAAAAAATTAAAGATGAACAAGATAGACAATTAGAGATATTACGACAAAAACGTAATGAAATTTTGGATATCCTTTCAGAATATAAATTTCAATTTAGAGAGCTATTAAAACAGAATGCATCATTACCGCATAGTCAACATTTTACACAAGATGATTTGGAACTAGACAAAAGAATTACAGAGGACTTACAAAATGACTTAAGAGAGAAAATGAAATTATTAAAATCAAAAATGGCATTTCATGTAGAAAAAGCATCTTTAGCTACACAAAAATTAATGGATTACTTTATAAAACCATTAGAGAATTTAAGTGTGGACATTTCAGGAATTAGGTAAATATATATAACATTTTTTTTCCTTATCAATATAATACAAAATGAACTAATTTATTATTTAAGAAATGGTTTAGTTGTTACATCATTTCGTTTGATGCGTTTAGATGAGATATTTTATGAGAGTAGGAAACAAATTGAAGAAGCTATTTACAAAAAGTTGCAAAAAGCTAAGTAAGTTGCATGATTTGTGATTTTTAAAATATATTGCAAATTTATGAATCTATTTTCATTTTTTAATGTTATGCTGGACCTCTAATTAGTGAGGAAATAAATACACAAATTGGGTAACACAAACACTTTTTTACAATTACTCTTAGTATTTTTTTTAATATAAATGTAGCACAGCTATTTTGTTTTTAGCCTAGATATACAGTAATCCAAACAAAAAAAAAGGGTCTATATGTCCTTAATGCTCAAATACTTGAAAATGGTGAATTATATCAGAGGGATGACGGTTCTATAAAATCAAATCACTTTACAAAGTCAAAGAATCCAAACTTATATAGAGGAATAGACAAAAAATTGGAAAATTTCTCTATTTACGCAGACCTACGAAAACAAAAGTCTTGAGTAACAATAACGTTATCTGCAGAAATCAGAAATAGAAGTGGCATAAAATCAAGAGGGGATATGGGAAGTATACAAGAGGGATTTAAAGTTCATCCAGAGAAAGTAAAAATAGGGCATTTGTGTGGTTAGATCTAATTTTTCTTTAACTTAGTCTCTTAGACCTATGTCTGATCATAACAGATCATAAAGAAAGAAGACGGATATCTGAGACCAACCGTTTGAAGAAAAAAACTTTGGAAAATAATATGCATTGACATATCTTCCCCTTTAAAAAGTCTTTTGACCTCACGATTATTTTCTTCAGCCGATTTTGTCTATGAATTTTCATAGATTTGTTAATTAATTTCCTTTTATTTTGGATATTAATAATTTCTGCTGGTTTCCCTAATAAATCCCCCCTTTTAACGTTTTATTATTCATTATAAAATCCTCTGACTATTGATACATTGAAAAACACACCTCGCCGCAATTAATGATGAAAATTCTCCAACATTTGGCCTCTATTTAAATACTTGTCATGACAGAAAGTAAAAAGGATCAAGAGAATATCTAGAATGAATTCTATGGTAATTCGGATTCATTAGACAAAAATTAAGCGCGAAGAAATTAGGAAATAGAAACCTGCAGATAAGTTAAACCACACATTTAACCACATTAAACCACCACACCATTAAATGTAAGAACTATGGAAAGTATTTGAAAAACTACAGTAAAGGCCAGACCATAAGAGTACAAATCATCAATAAATTTTATGCACGTTTTGTCTGCAATGTTCTATAAAAATTTGAAGTTTTTTTGTATAATAAATGATTTCTAAAAAATAAAAATAATAACAATACTCTCCTCCTTTTTTTTTAAATACAAACAGAACAATACAACTAGTTGAAACCTCTAAAGAAGAGGATATAGCAGCACAAATAGGTGATCAAGAGAGTTTTCTTCAAGAGTTATCAGCTTCATTGATGAATGTGAAAATTAGTATTAAATTAGCACGTTTTCTCAAAAAATATCATGATGCTAAAAAACGTCAGAAGGCAAGAGAACTTGAACGTGAAGAAATGTATTCATCTAAACCAGATCCTTCAAAAGATCATCCAGATGACATTAGAAAAATTGAAGAGGCAAAAAAAACAATTGGCGATTATAAATTGAAAACAAGTGAAGAATATGAACCCGACGAAAATGATAATTGTCTACAAAAGTATAAAGATATCCTTGATGCAAAAGAAGAACTCTTTAACATGAAAAGTAATTTTAATAAAACTGTTTTTGAATTGCGTAAATTGAAAGAAGAGCTTTATAATTATATTGATGAACGACTAGAAAGATTAAAAATCATACAAAAACAAATACCAAAGGATCAGCAACAATTTATTAATGATCTTCCAAGAATTAATAGAATGAAAGAATTTCCTGAAGAATGGTTGAAGGTAATTGTTAATTGTTTTCTTAAGTAGAGAGGTTTTTAAATTTCATTCATTTTCTTTGCCAAATTATGATACAAAAACTTAAATTTTTTGTTTGTTTGTTAGTTTTTTTTTTTGGGTAAGAAGATCAGCAAATTAAAATTTACTTTTTAAATTCCTTTAAATGATAAAAATAAATAATTTTTGTTTTTTCAATATTTTAGGCAAAAGAAGACTTTAATTTTTCTGAAGATTCGCATCAAACTACTGAAGAGATAGTACCACAAGATTCAACTGATTCAAATTTAGAATTAAACAAAATGGTATTTAGAGAAGATAACTTTGATCCTGATTCTATGCCAGAATTACAGGAAATATTGATAGCTGTAGAGAAATATGCAAAATTTTTTGAAGAGCATAAAAATAAAATCTATAGATCTCCAAATGAGGGACCAACACCCTGGGAGTTGGAATCTAGACATATTAAAATGATGGAAAATCTATCAGAACAGTTTGAAATATTAACTGATGTTAATGAAAAGATTACATATTTTGATAATCAAATACGTAATATCCTGAAAGAAAAACTTAAAACACAGAATAATACTAAATTTCTTGAAAATCATATGGTAACACTCGATCAAGAATTGTGGGTTTTACGAGATTTTGAGGGAGTAGAAATGTCAATTCAAGAAAAAATTGATGATTTTGAAAATGATTGTAATGCTATATATAAACGTTGTATTGAACGGAGAGCTTTAATTGAAGCACAAAATAAAATTATTGAAGCTTTAATTATAGATCAAAAAGAAATTCAAAATGAATTTGCAAATGAAATTAAAGGTGATAAATTTGCACCATTTCTAGCAAAAATTTTTAAAAAGAAACCAAAACGTGTCCGTGAAACAACTGGTGATGGTTAGTTTGCAAATATAAAAAATATTTTTTTAATTTTTTAATGGTTTTATTTTTTATTTTAAAACTCTTAACAGATTCAGATTTATCAGATTCATCTGAAAGTTCGTCTGAAGAAGAGGAAGAACCAATAGATGAAGGTAGTTCAGAAAGTATTGGAATACCACTTGGAATTGATGAAAATTTTCGCCCACCTGGTTGCGATGTTAAACTTTTCAATTTAACATTTGAAATGCGCTCAAAACGACATGAAGTTGAAGCAAAAATATCTTTAGCACAAAAAGAAATTTCTGATCTTAAAAAGGCATCTGACGATGAATTAGCAATAACTAAAAAAATACAGCGAAATATAGCAACTAAAAAACAAGAATTACTAGTAACAAGGGTGAGTATTACTAGTATAGGATATATGAAAATAAATCCATTGCCTAACATAAATGATATACTTTTTTTTATATTGTAGAGGAAAAAACAAAAAGAGCTTAATAAAGTCCAAGCTTTAGTTGTACTCAATGTTGAGCAAATGCGTTACATAACAAACGATACGGATGTAAGCCATATAGAAAAGGCAATACTCTTTAAAGAAAATATAATTCATAAATTACATAATCGTGTCAATGAGTTGGTAGCTGAAACACATGCAGTTCGACAAAATCATCAAGCCGATGTAATACGATTGTCTCGTTTAAAAGCTGAATGTATTTATATGCAAAAACAAATAAAACGACTTCATGAAGATGTAAAGGATGCAATGCTTGCAAAATTTGGCATATTAGTTGATTTAAATGAACTAAAAGATTCAATATTGAAACGATATTGTAACGAAGTTAAAGATAAATTAAAAGTCAAAGATAATAAAGGAGCAAAAATTGTAGCTCATAAAAAGGTATTCTTAAAATTTTTATCATTAAAAATATTAATGTATTTTATTTTTATTATTAAAGAAATCAATTGTAAGGTTAAAAAATGAACTACTTAAAGAAACTCGAACAGGAACAGAAAAGTTAAATATTTTAACTGCACTACAGGAAGAGAAAAACTTTCTTACACAAATTATAAGCTATCAAGAAAAACTGGCAGTTAAAACTACAAAATTAAGACCATTTGAGGTACAACATGACTTAAATAAATTAAAAGATATTTCTAAAGAGCAGGAAAACCAAATACAAGTAAGAGTATTAAACAAATATTTTGAGTTTTTATAAATTATTCACAATCTGAAAGGTAAAAATTCAACACAAAAAATATATTATTAGAAATTAATCCCGCATTCAAATTCGTCATTCTTCTATTCTTTTCAATTGCATGAAAATATGTTTTTTATAATTTAATTTATAAAATTTTACAAATATTTTTTTAATGTTACTGACTAAAGCTCACCTTCATTTTTACCATCTTCAATTCCATTACTTTCGCTTATTATTAAGTGGAAGTTATAGTTATTGCACCATCTAAAAAATCAATGAAATTTACTTAATACAATGTTTTTTTAGCAATAAAATTAAATTAATTTATATTTTAGGTTCTAGAAAATGAAATAAGGGCACTATGCTTGAAAGTACCAATTATACCGAAAATTGAAGAAAAACCACAGTCAAAAGATCCCTGCAAAACTATTAGAAAAAAAGACACCGATAGTAATAGTAGTAAACTTGATGAGTCTTCATCCGACACATTATTAAAACAAGTATCTTTTGTATGCATGAAGGAAAAGTTAGATAATCTGGCGAAAAAATTTTTAACTAAATATTTTAAAGAGCAATTAAAAGTTGATCGAATCGATAAACTCATCAGCAGTATATCAAATTTTTTAGCTGAATTCATAGAAAATGTTAAAGACTCAAAAATTGATGATACTCATGTTAGCAAAGCATTTGAAAAATTGAAAATTTTAATGCCATCAAAATGTTTTTGTAGTTTACATCCTGATATTGTTCGAAAACTTTTAGAAGCTGCAATTGTTACCTTTACAAAATGTAAATCAAATATTAATGCTAAGGATGTTGTTTTTGGTGTAGTTTCTAGTGTTGCAGAGCGTGCACAAGTAGAAAATTCACTTAAGGATACTCAGGAATTTATATTAGAAATATCTAAGTTATTAATTGAAACATTACCAATATCTGATATTCTTAAAAGAAATGTTATCGAGGGAATTATATCTTCTATTAATGAAGTACATGACATCAATCCAAGTAAAATTAATAGGAATAAATTATTTGATGATGCAATGACTTATGCAAAAGAATCAGAATCAAATCCTGAAATAATTGAAATGATTACAAAATTTATGGAAAAATTTATTTCAGAATTGTTACATAAAGATCAAAGCAAATAACTTTAATAAAATCTTTAATTATTTCTTTTTGTTTTAATATATATTTGAATTTATAGAAAAAAAAAATAAGGCTTTCGACCAGTTAATAAATTTGGTCTAATTGATATTATTTTGATAAAACCGACGATAACTTCATGTTCTGAGTTTGAAGTTTTGAGACTGTCAACATTTTTTGTTAAATATAAAAGCAATTTCTGTCATTTTGTAATAAAAATATAAAAGTATTAATTAAAAGTTTAGTTTTTATTCTAAATCCTTTAATTTTCCTTAAATTTTAAGGATTTGGAAGCAAGATTTGTTGCATTCTGTCATTTTCCATTGAATTCGGGAATTTTGTCAAGCTAACTAACTATAAAGAATACTAAAGCAACTAAAATGGATACTTTCAAAGAAACTCTTACAGATTTAAAAGAAAAGTTTGAAAAAGCTCAAAAATTAATTGAAGAAGAAAGTAAAAATGATCCAATCACTGAACCATATAAATCTCATTATAGTGCACAAAATATTTTAACAGAAATGGCTGAAAATTTGAGAAATTTATTAAATTCAATGGATATTGATTATGACAGACAATTAATAATCAAGTCAATATTAGGTTTTATTTATCAGGATCTTGGAAAGATAGCTATTTTCACAGATGAAGCAGCTGCTGGTGAAAAACATTTACATAATTGCTTAGAATTACTTGAGGAGTATAAAATGAGACCAGAAGCTGTAATTGTATATCTTGATACTTTAAATGAATTGGGTATACTCTGGTCAACAAGACAAAATCCAACATTATCAAAAGAATTTCTTGATAAAGCTGAAAATCTTTATAATGAATTTAAAATAACAAATATAGAACCTATGACTATTTGGGATTTGTTTGGTACACGTGATGAAGTTGAAATTGGAAAAGGGAATAAGGAACTTGAAAAAATTTATACATTAACAACATTCTATATGGCACAGGTATTAGGATATTTAGGTGAACCCAAAAAATCAGCATTATATTGTTATACAACATTGAAACGACAATTAGAAGCAAATGAATACGAGCATATAGATTGGGCTTTAAATGCTGCTACACTATCACAATTTTATTTATTACCAAATTATTTCTCAATAGCTAGACATCATTTAGCTGCATCAATATATATGTTAAGTATATATGAAAAGGATATAATGAATAGTGATGTATCAGCTGAAAATGATGATTCAATTAAAGATAATTTTAAACATAGATACGCAGATGTAGCACGTTGTTGGGCTAAATATGGTTTAGCATTACTTAGAACTTCAATAGAACGTCTTATGCAGGATAAAGAAGAAAATCAATTGAATGAGGGTAACTAAAGTCTTAAATTAAAGATAATTTAATTAATTATTTCATTTATTAACTAAAAGAATTATTTCAATATTTTAGAAATTGCTGAATTAGAAATCACAAAGGAAAAAATACAATTACGTTTTGAGACACTGGATGTATCAGCTTATGAAAATGGAATATCAGATCAATATTGCTTAACATTGGATGATGCAAAACTTGTTTATCATTTTGTAATAATGTGGCTAGAAAGAGCTAAAGATTATTATACATCTGATACTGAAGCAACTGAATATTCTAAAATAATTATGGATTATGTTGAATTATATAAGCATATGGCATTTTTTGATGATATTCCATCAAACCAATGTAAACTTCATAAAAAACGAATTGATGAGCTAGAAGCTCTTTTAGCATTACTTAATAAAAATTATTATCTTTCGATTTGTCGCCAATGTTGGTATGAATGTGGTCTTGCATATTCGTGTATATTAGAAATTAAATTGGATGCATTAAATGAATTAAAACCTGATGAAAAACCAACTCCACATGCTCTTAATAAAGTAAATAATTTATGTAATAAAGGAATTAAATATTTTACAGAATTTTATAAATCTTATATTGAAAAAAATACTGATAAATTAATTAATAATATTTCTTTAGATGAATTACATGGTGTCTTATATTCATTTTTTTATATTGGACGTTTATTTTATAAAATAATAACACCAGATAGAAATATGCAATTAAATAACTTACAAAATAGTTTAAAGTATTATAAAAGATTTGTAAATGAATGTGAGGAACGTAAAGATATTATTGAATCATTTAAGAGTGAAGTTGGAGTTTGTAAGGAGATGGTAACATTACTTCCACTTAAAATTCAAAAAATTTCAACAACATTAAATAATTAATTTTAGTGGACATTTGTTAAATTTTGTATTAATTTTTATTGTAATTATTAAAGTTATTTAATAAATGAACTTATAATTCAACTTTTGATTTTATTGGTTAAAAATGTTGCTTAGGGAAGCTTATATTGTTAAGAGACGATACCTTGACCAAAAATATTTTATCACTTAAAAAAGAAATGAAAATTTATGTGGAGAAGTTGAGAAATTTAATAAAATTACAATTTTAGACTTTTTAAATGCCTTCAAAGCTATTGTTCTATTTTTATCAAGCAGTCACGTTTAAATCTGTTTTAACTTGCAAAAATTTATTCTTATATATAACAAGAATAAAAATATGAAATTACTGTTATATTAAAATGTACTTAAGAAAACGAATAAATTCTGTTGGACTCCAAGAGTACTATTATAAAAGTTAAAATATTGCCTGAAGTAGTGAAAACTGTAGAAGAAGGGAGGCTGAAAAATAATCTCTAATTCTTTTTGATTTACTTAAGCACATTGTTGTGTCATTTTCATCATATACATATGTGATATCCTAAAGTTTTTATTTCTTTATAAAATATAGTATGATTTTGAAAAAGTTAACAGCTAAGCTTTTCTTTGACTATTCCCAACATTCAATTAAATAAGAGTGGAAATAAATTACTGCGCCTGCGACCCAAAAATGAAGCCTTCGAAATTTTTTCAGTTCTAACTATCGTATTCTTAGTATTCAAGTTTAGTTGTGCCAAAAGTTTTGAATCTAACAATGATGGATATAGGAATGTAGATTTAATTTTCTAAACGGTTTTCAAGGATGCGATTTTTGTGTAACGATATTCAATTTGAAAGAAATTTTCAAGAACTTATATGTGTCTATAATATTTAAATATTAAATAAATTCAGATTTCAAATAAAAACGAAATTATTTTCTGTGTTTTTAATAATAATTAAAATAAAAGAAAAAAAAAACTAAATTAAAGTAAAAAAAAAGTAGAAGTTTTTTTCAAGAAAATTTGCCGAAGGCTGTGGATTGTGATTTGAAAACATTAAATGTAAAAATGTTTTAATACAATTTTTACATAATTTTATTTAAAAATATTTTAATTTTTTCTAACAGTGCAACTAGTGGAAAATTTTTTAAGTGATAGTCTTAAAAAAAACTTAAGGGAAATGTTTTTGTGGTCAGAGTTAGGAATTTGCCTGATGGTACTAATTTTTTCAGGTAGTTTTAATATATGTACATAAAATAATTTTTTTTAAAAAATAAGAAACTAATCTTAAATGAGGACTGTGCTTTGAGTATTGTGTTGCAGTTAATTATTGAGCTTAATAATTTTTGAGTTAGAATTTTTCTGATATTAAAAACCGCAAAAGTTGTAGAAATTAATTTTGAAATGTCTTGTTAGCTACTTTAGCTAATGATTGATTTTTGAAATAAAAGAAAAAGAAAATTTTTTTGGGGTCAATCTAATTAAACTACAGAACCTTCGATACTATTATTATTTTTAATCATAATTTATCCTTAATTGTTTTCAAATCCTAATAACTAGTGGTAACATTAATAGCCACGTATACTAGATTTTTAAATATATATTTTAGATTTGAATTTAGTTGTAATGTAATGTTTACAAAAGTTATTATTTTATAACAAATCTTTCACGGTCTCTGGAAAAGGTTATTCCGAAAACTGTTAACAAAGTCATGTTTCCTGATGTTAACAAAACACTATTAGTTTAACTTGTATATTTATATATATGTATATATGTATATTTAATTAATAGGAACTGCATTCAAATTTATTTCAGATATCATCTATGAGAATGATATCTTTTTGTCATAAACAATGTAAATATGCAGTTAATATTCCATTTAGCTTCATATTTTAGATTTTGGTTGCTATAAACTGTTTGAAAATGTTATGCAGTGTTATTAAATTGTATTTCATAGAAATGCATACATTTTGAGGTTTGATGTCATTACATTCCCTTAACCTAACAATAATTGACTATAACTATAGTTAAGAGGTATTTATGTGTGATAACCAAGCTAATGAACAAGAATTAATATAGATTTAAAATAGTGCAATTGTATTTTCTTAGCAAATAAATTAATTATAATTTTCCAATTTAAAATAAGACTTGGGATAAATTAAAATCTCATACAAATTGTTCACTATATAAAATAAAAATGAAAGTCAAAAAAGAAATACTTGCGTAGATTAATTGTATTGATTTTTATATTAACGCAACAGATAACAAAATTCTATTTTGCTTCTAGCAGTTAGAATTAAGAAAATAAGAATTTTCGTATTTTGTATATTAAGGTGTTTAATACTTGTTCAACACAAGGGATATGAAATATTATAAAGAGCTCAAAAACCAACAAGATAATTTCATAATATTTCTAAAAATTAGATAATATCCAGTCAAAAGAATAAAAAATTATTATGTGCAAGTTAAAAAATTGAAAACAATCTTTTGACTTTTAAGCAACGTGAGAAACTTAATTCTATTTAATCAAAAATTACAATATTAACTCAGGCTAAAAATATATATCCTTGTTCTAGGAAGCTCTGGCCAGAGGAGGTTATTAAGATAGGCCAAGGGACCATAAAATGGCCTTACTAATTAATCCCGAATAAGTGTGGGAAATTATATTTTATATCAGTGACAGAAGAAAAATTTTGTATACCTATAGGTATATTTGACATTTACATTTAATCCTTAATCATGAACAATCTTTTTTGTTACTCACTCCATGAGGTTCATAAAGAAAGAGCTTTAATGGTTTATCAAGACGTACACTTACAAGATATAATTCTCGGTGATAAAAGCATGGATTTTTTAGATTTAATTTGTATATAGTCATTGTTTGTCCTTTCAACTTACAAATAGTAATTAAAAATGCCAAACATATGGAAAATTGTAAACGCGGTAAAGCAATGTTTAAGCTTTCAGTTTATTATGATATTTTCAAAAGTATTTCCCATAATTTTTCAACGACTAATCTCGTTCTCCTTCGTGTCACAGAAATTCACAGGAAATCAAATTATTTAATTAAAGTTTTCCACCACAAATATTTAGTAATTGCTTGCAAAATATTTCAGCGGATAAGACATTCTATAAATTCACTGTCCAATATAATTGCCAGTTGTAATGTACTTTAGTAAGCTGACTACAGTTTTCTATTCGTCATGCCTAAAGGTAGATATGAGCCTAACTAGCAAAGAAAATAGGAAAAAGAATGCGGAATACATTTAAGAAACCTACTAAGTCTCTTATTGGGAGAATATTATGCTAGCCTAAGTTTTTATTAGGATAGTATAAAATCCATATCAGACGTGGATTTAAAAAAAAAACTACACAGTAAGTTCAGCTTGCCTTTTGATTAAATATCACCAAATTAGGAATACGTTAGAGAAACCGAATGCTTAATCCTGCTTATCAAAATCAGCCCAAATAACAAACTTGGCCAAATTTAAGTAAGGCCTAAACATTGAATGTCACACAGTAATAATACAGACAAATGATGATTTTATTCTGAAAATAATATCAATAAATCTTTAAAGGTCAACACCTTTTATGTACTTTACATATAAATCATCAGTGACTACTCAACATATTTCACTTAAAATTATTTTGAGCACGCAGATATGATTTTAATTGGTCAAGTCGTTCAAAAGTTACAGGGTAACGAAAAAATGCACTTATGGTTTTATATATAAGGATATATGTACCTATAAAAATTCAAAGCGTCCCAAGAATATAGGATAGAGAGGAAATAAAATTTTTATTGATAGATTAGTAGGTGTCTCCTTCACTTAGGACTTCTCGATAATTTCAAACTTAAACAAAATAAATTTGTTTTCGTATATGCTGAAGTTAACCAAATTGCATTCGTGGCAAACACGATTGTAAATAGTAAAACAATTTACTATAATAAACATGGAATCAAGGATACAGTACAATAACTTCGAAAACGTTGATATACATTTAATTTATGGTTTTCTCAACCCAACTGCTAGCTTTGTAGCTCGGGAGTTCGGGAGTAAGAATTTATCCTCTAGCTACTAAAAGATTTTAACTAGTCATTGCTGAATTTCAGACCATGCAACTGATTTTTTATCACTAATTCAACATTAAAAATGGTATTTGCTAAATTTACTAGAGATCTTACAAACAGTATCGGTTGCATATCTGTGCAGTGAATACTTAAAAATCTCCGTGCAGAATTGAACATTGCGGTACATTCATGGTTTATTTTGACATGCTAACCCACTATTATTATAGGGATTTATTCAAAATAGAAAATATTTAAAAAAAGCTCAAAATTATTGGAATAAATATTCGTTACCAATTCTTGCTGTAATACCATAATTTGAAATGAGATATTTCCCAAAATCATTTTAATATTATTACTCTACCCTTGATTTAAGTTCTTATAAACAATTTTTAAAAATTCTTAATTTTGTTGTAGTAAAAACCAATTGAACGTATAATATGAAAATCAAACTTTCGTAAAATGCAAAGCAATCGTAATAATATTTTTCCACATGAGTTGCAGTTGTATAAGGTTTAACTTTATGTACCGGATGAAACTTTTTAAAGTTCTTCCATTTATAAGAGCATTTTTAAATAAAGTAATAACTTACTGGCCAAATAAAAGGTAAACATAGACTTTTAGATTTTATAATAAAGTCAGAGAAACTTCCAGGCCAGTGAATATATATTTAAAATGTTTATTTACATAAATGAATTATATATTGCTCTAGCGGAGCAAATTTTACTAAATTGCCGTTTATTACATTTGTTTTAACAGTCATTTGTACAAATTATATATAACTTAAGAAAATTCAACCGTTTTGCTTTTTAGTAAAATAAAAATCCTTTTTGAATTAGAAGTTGGGTCACGTAAAATTGAAATCAAATTAATTATACACATTTTTAATTATTTTATACAGGTCTTGCACATTTATAATTGAATTGAACAAGGTTTTTTATATTTATTTACTACAAAATGAAATTTATTATTTCAAAGGAGTTTAAAAATATAATAAAAATACATTTATATATGTATTGGCTTAATATAATTTGGCGTATTGGCGTAAATAATTTTTATGATAAAAATTTGTTGCTTAGAAACATTTCTAAATTGGATTCAAGAATCGATTTGTTGACGTCAGTTTAACTTTAATGGTTTCTAATAGTAATCCATTTGTATAAAGACTTAAAGTCTAAAAAATTACGTATCTGGTAAATAAATTGATTCTTCTCTATACAATTAAGTCATGTTTTTAACAGACATTTTAACTGAAATTAATTTTTGTAGAAGTATAAAGTCTATAAGAGAAATATATAATGTGCCATTATTTGAACCACTCCTAAAAGTATTATTTACTTGAACTAACAAAATAAAGCAATTTTCTTATATTTATCACAAATAAAGGTGTAACCTTAAAAAAAAAAAACAACAAAAATTTACCATTATTGAAGTCTATATCTAGAATTACCATCAGTTTGAAGGAGTCAGATATGGAAAAGCTTAAGTACTATGGTTAAAGTGCATGAGGTTAACAGCTAAACAGTTTCACTTATATATAGATCCTATTAGTATTATAACGTAGGTAAACCAGGATATCAATTATAAAACATTGTAAGCATACATGGGAAACCAAAAGGATCTGAAGAATGTTAGAATTTCAATTGTTAACTATTTTATAGAATTTTAAGAAGTTTGTTTTCAAGTAAGAGGCAATAAGGGTAAAAGTTAGTAAGCTTTTGAGTAAGGAATGTTTCTTATATACTTTTTTCAATAAAAATCCTTTAAATCAATAAATTAATTTAATCCCCTTTTTTCTATTAGAGATACTATTTATGCCTTAGAATTTTTTTTAGCTACAAAATTCCATGGTTTATATGTAATTGTTAGGACATTAATTTTAACAATTTGCTTAATTTCATTTCTCTAAAAATCATCATTTTTGATTTAAGGCAACTGAAAAAAGCCTAAAATGATTACTGAGAAAAATTAGCTCCATTTGAATGGAGATTTGACCCAATTTATTAAATCTCGATTACCAGTTTCACTACATTTCTTTCTAATTACTCTTAATTTTCTGGATTTTCAATGTAGAAATTGCTCTATTATTACCTATAATTATAATTATTAATTACTCAAATTTAATAATATGACTAATTAACTGTTCATTCTTCATTTGTATTTTGATTATTGGCTTATACTATAAATAAAACAAAGGAATATTTACACGACTATAAGAATTTGATTAATAATAAAATTTGTATTAAATTAAAAAAATACTGAAAAATTAATCTCAGAAGTGCACAGTTTGTTGCACTTGACTTATAGAAAAGAATTTTACTTTAAAAAGAAATTTATGTTATTACCAGAAAGCAGTTTAGTAAATAGAGGTATGATAAGAAGGATAAACACTCGTACCCCTGTTTTTGCAAATAATTTTTTGGTGCTTGTGATAGGAAGAAACTTAGTTGTCAGATGTTTAAAAAAGTTAAGTGCCCGCCATAATAACCTTCTCTCCCCTTTTTTCAAAGAGCTTCCTACGCTGTTGCCAGAAAGTTATCCGCTTTTTAAAAAACATTTTGGAAAGAATAGAGATTGAAAGAAAGAAAAGACTTAAATACATAAGATTTTCTTTTGAACCAAAACTTCAAGTCTTTAATTAAGCTCGTTGAATAGGATTTAAGGATATAGTATGTATACTGAACTTATGTTATTACTAAATATTACTTAAGGTCAAATAGTTTCGTGCATTTATACTTTGACGATTGAATTAAAATAAAAGGCCGTTTTAAGGATATGGAGGATAAGATTTAAAAAACATATTTTTTCTAATTTCTTTAATTAATCTAAAACATCTCAAAAATATTGTGTTAAAAATTTTAAGTATTTAAGTAATCGTTGCTGACTTTCTATAGCTTTTAGATCAGCCAGAATAGAAGAAGATCGGAGGAAAAATTATAAAATTTTTAGCCAAATGAAAAAAATGATTTCACCAAATAAACGGTCCGATTCAAAACTCCATAAAACTTTAAATTTTTCTAACGTTCAATATGACTAAAAGCTAAAAAAGAAAATTTATCTACGTAACAAGATTATTTTACAATTAAATTACATGAAAAATGAAAGTGTTCGCCGTCATAATCATCACCAACTGCTGCATCAAATGTAATAATTACCAATTTATGTATTATCCATCCCTTAAAAAGTAGAAATCAATAAATTACATTAAATGTCATAGTTGCTAATTGAGGAGTCATAAACTCTCACCCGTCTACATTTTCATTTTTCCTGATAACAAATTGTGAATGATTTTTGTAATAAAAGTATTACATTTATCTGTTAACATTCAAAAGGATTATAAAATTACTATGCTCCTTTTAGTTTAATATTTTTATGAAATGAGTATAAATTAAATCTCTTTGTTAAAAGATTGCTTTCTTACATGTTTTTTTTGTAAGCTTGTATTGAAAAAAGATTTAGGAAAACAGAATTTATTTCTTACTCTTTTTGTGCAATTTTTGTATATATAAAAGTTCTTTTCTATCAAAAATTTTGATTGAAACCAACTAAAACTAAAAATGTTAAAAGATTTATTGTAATAAATTTTTATAAGATACTCAGAAAAAGCTGAAAAAAAATTTAAAAAGAGTATATTTCTGTAGGGAGTTGAAACATTTCGGTCAGGAAACTTCCTTTGATAGTATCAACAAATTTTCTTTCACAGTAAACGAAATATTTCAGTGCGGTATTTAATTTCTAGATATGTTTTCAAATGTTTCAAAGGCAAGAAAATCTGTTCAAGATATTAAATTCAGTTTTATAACTCCTTTGATTCGTATTTGTGTAGATAACATTAAAAATATTAATCTTTTAATTGATTTTTGCATCTTACTTGAAATAGTAACAAATATTTTTGCTAGCCATCTTAGTGGATTTAGATAAACAATTTTTGAAAAATAATTTTGTAATTTGTAAATGTGTAAACTTTAAATTACAAATAATACCATAAAATATTCAAAACTTGAAAGCTGTTTAGCTTTTATGAACATTTATGAAAAATCCATTTTAAATCTAAATTATAATCCTTTTTCTAAGCTTGAATATCTGATTTACATGCTATCATCTTTTGTATACTTTTTTAGGTGTTACTTGAATTATTTTCTTTCTTTCTTTAGAGTCTTCAGTTAAGAAATTGATCCAAGATATCTCTTCAATGTTTCTAAGCTTATCTGAATAATTTGATTAGAATAATTCGTATTTGTTTATTTTTACGGATTATCGGAAATTCATTCTGATTTACTTGATTGAATAGGGAATTTCCAGGCATTTCTAGACTATCAAGTGGCTCAAATTACAGAATGTCTAATGTTGCAGGTTTTTCTTTTAATACTTAAGTGTCTTTAATATAATTAGCCATCAAGGTACGAAATCTAAAAGTGCTCCAGGGAAGGAAACTTAAACGAAACTTGATATCTTTATTCATACTGTGTTGAATGCTGTATTGTTGTTATGGTATATTGTTTCAATTCAAGTCATAAGTCTCAAATCTCAAATAAGTAACAAAAGAATACAGTTCAACTATATACGCTCAATTTGAAGTGAACTCATTTGCGTCGCTTTATTAAATGAGAAATATTTTTATCTACGAATTAAACATGTGGATAAATAAATGTGATAAAATAAATCATTCGCTCAAGAAGCGGGAAAATTTTAGAAAAGAAAACTTATTTGATTTTTGAGAAATCATGTCAACCGACATCAAAGTCAAAGTTTAGAGAAAAATGTTACCATGCAATGTCAAAACTCAATATCCAAGAATTTTACTTTAATTGAATTGAAATCAAGTTTCGAAAAATTAAAACTAAGCCTGAAATTTGTACATGGATATCTGTAGCAAGAGTTTTGTTTTATATAAAAGAATAAAAAACAGATTTAAACAGACTTTTTATAAAATTTTCTATTAATATTTAAACAGGTGTACGTTAAAAATTAAACGGAGTCACGTTGACAGAAAATTGTGATAGCCTTAGAAGGTTGTGGATATATTAATCATTGATTAGAGCTTTATGTGATGAATTTTCTTATGGACAGAATTGAAGCCATTTTGGCTAACTAACTACAGGGATGTCAATTCATAAGAAAATTAACTGCTGTATTTGATTATCTTTTTCTCAGGAATCTTAAATACAGAGAAATTCCTAATAGACACAACAAAAGAAAAATTATGTCATTACGTGAATTTTGCGTATAGATGTATGGAATTGCGAGGAAATGGACGACTTCATCCTTCCCTCGAAAAAATGAAACACCAAGTTTCACAGTTTTGTACATCTATAATTTTCATATAACACTAATCACCGCACTTAAGCAAACAATCCTGAGCATAAAAACTAAGTTGGTGTCAAATAATCGTTTGTTTTTAAATTAAAGCATAATCAAAAAACATTCAATTAAAAACTAAAATTCATTATCGATTATAAAATTATAGTGAAATTTTCATTTTTTTAAACTTAAATTTCCATTTAAATATGTCCTTGTGTGGTTAGAAACCTCTTAAGTCTTCTCAACTTTGAAATTGGATCCTTATGTCTAGTTTGAAGATAATGTCTACGTCCAACATACTTAGCTATATATGTATATAACCGATAGCATTGTTCTCAAGAGTTTCATATAAGACTTTGATCCACTCATAGTTTAGAAAGATAGAAAGGTGTAGGAAACAAGCAAAAATGAAGACTCTATCATATATAGAGTTAAGACAAAACCACAAGTAAATCCTTTTATGAGTTGAGTATCCACTTACAATTCCAAAAACTTAAAAACTGTAGTACTTGACATTTGTTGAGGGATAGATTGAGTGTGTAGTTGTCGTGAGCTATGTATAGAATTCATTTTACCTAGGATAATGGAAAATCTATAGTTTGAAATTATAATTAGAATGATTAAAAAATTTTTCTTCTTAAGTGTTGTAAATTGACGACTGAGCTATTTTTCAGATATTTAAATTGTCCAGTAGTTTCTATCAACAGGCTGTCAAGATAAATGATTAATATCCCTATCTATAAAGGAGTTAGACAAGTAGCAATTTCTTAAGTTTTTGTTGAAATGTAATTCTATTAAGTGGAATCAGCTCCGACAAACTTACATAAATAATTTCTTTTTCTTACAAATGGAACATATGTACATATGTTTGAAATTTAAGGATATTGTTTCGAGTACAAAGATATATTTTATATACAAAATGATTGATTGATACTGGAGATAATTTGATATTTTTTGTGCTTCTTGTTTTGTTTCAGATAAGTATAGAAAAATAATTTTGATATTTTGTGTTAGTTCTAAGCAAGAAATTTTATTAGGCTTCCTCAAGAGTTGTTTTTGAAAGAAATTGCTCAAATAGTAGCAGATTTTTAAGTCGAAATTTGAACTTCGTTCTAAATAATACTTTTCAAAAATCACCAATTTTTTATATCAGTTTCTTATTGTAAAATATTTTTATAATGTTATATTAAAATTTCAATTTAATCAAGACAAAACTCTGGTAGTTATTGACATTTGAATGTTTTCACATCTTATACATTTATCAGAGTATTAAAATTTTAAAGAAGTTTTTCGTGAAATCACTAAAAAATCCGAGATAGAAAAACTGCTATACCACTTTATTTTTAAAATTTAAAATTTACTTTTTACAAAAAAAAAAGGTCACCTTAATTTTGAATTTCTTTATAGCATTTAGAGAATGTTAAAATTGTTATGTAATTTCCTCTAAATGGTTCGTAGCACTTTTTGCAAGGTACAGAAATCAATTAGAAAAAACCGGGTCCGGGACCAAACGCACAGATGTTTTTAGAAATCGCTGCAATCTCTTCTTTGTAGTACTGGTCCAAAAGCGAAGATGTTAAACGTTTGCCTTGTCGGTCAGGAATTTAGTGGCTAAAAAGCTGAGATGTTAAATATTTGCCTAGTTTAGCAGTTGACAGTGGCTAATAAGCCGAGATATAAGATTATTTGCCTTGTTGGGCAGTTGATAGTGGCTAATAAGCCGAGATGTAAAATAAAACACAATTTAATTTCAATTATTAATTGCCAATTGGGGCAATTTGTGTATTTAAAGTTTTAAGTTTTCAAAAAAGAAGACTCACCTGCCGAGTAGGGCCGTGGTTTGTCTTTCACAAAAATGTTACAAGTCCTCCTAACTATTAAAACTAGTCTACTTTTATACATAATTTTTACTCCCACTTCCCTATACAATTTTTTTATTCTTCATAATATTTTCTGCGAAATTTGCAAATCACTAAAATATATTTGAATTTGCAAATTCCGCATTTTAAAAGTTCATTGTGGTTCATTTAATTAGGTTAAATGAACCCAAGGTAAAGTTCTATAGTAATAATGTATTAAAATATATAATAGTAATTTTACCTTAATATTAGTATTAATGATCACGCATGATTTTGATTTTTACTGAAAAAAAATTAAGAAAATATGAAGATTTAAGATCTTCATACCTAACAGAATCATAAAATGGCAAATTTTTTAGTGAAAAGTCACTGTTTTGCCTTTAAGCGAACACAAAAAATAGAGAAATGAAAAAAAGAATCAATTAAAAAGATCGTTCGAGGAAGGAAAAACTTATGTTTCAACAAATAAATTTGGTTTTGTAATATTTTGTGATCATCGTAATTTGACTTTCTAGAAAAACTTTGCCACTTGTGGATTTCTTGATATTTTTGTACAAAAGTTTTACATAATGTTTTTCAGAAGTTATTCAACAATATATTTGTTTATATTTACTTTATCCATACCTCTAAAAAAAATTCGTGATAAAGTGTTTTTTTTTTTCAACCACTATCCCTTTCATCCCTCTTAAAGCATATAAATTTAAAAAAAAACTATTTTTTGATTCGTTTTGCTTATTCTCTGACTAAAACTCATTTTCACTTCCGCTCTATTCATCTAAAGCTTCACATTATTCAATCTTTTTTTGTTCTATCTATCGCTATGACACTATTTAACTGATAAAATAACCTTCCAAAAGTTTTAGAAGTCTCTTTGCGTACTGTTATGAGTAACTAATAAAATCTATGTTAAAGAATGAAGAAGCGCACACTCATTCAATGTTTAATTTTTTCATACAAAGCTGGTAGAGTGGTGAATTCAATAACGGCCTTTTAGCCAGCCGAAAATATACCAAGGAAGCCGGAGCGAATGTGTCAAGCGGCAAGCTCAAAGGGTGGTTAATACACCCTTAATTGTTAGAAAAATTATTTCACAGTACACAATTTTGTAACTGTCCCAGTTTGGAAAAATCGTAAATCCGGCTCTGTATATAATTTAGGAGTTTATCTAAAACATAACAAATCAAAGCTTCATGTCAATAAATTCCATAAAGTCTAATATTTTTCTAGATTATAAAACGAAAATTCAGCAATTCTAATAATATTTTTCTAATGTTGTTGACTATAATTTTTGATTTTCTGCAGTTTCCTAGAGAATAGGCATTCAGCCAAAATATCAAGCATAATGATGGAAAAAAACTTTAATGCCTCTATAAAGGACTAAACAATGAAATTTCTCTTTAATTTTTAAACTTTCAAAAACAGTAAATTTGCAGAATACGATTAACTTTTGCATAATTTAAATTTAAAAATTTAACAAAACTTGATTCTCCATATTTTATAAAATATTTTTAGTTTTTAATTTTGTTCATATCCTTAAACCTTTCAGGCTACATTGGGTAATCTAAATAGAAAATTTAAATACAGTTATGACTATATTTTTTTTTTCACCCTGATAATCGGGTCAAATTTTAACATCCCTACAGAAATTTATCGATTGCGTCGAGACGGCGCCAGCCGACTGAGATGCTAAGAAATCTTTGAGTTCAAGGAATAAATGTTCTTAGAAAGTGTCATCGAATGGGGTATTCAATATATTTTGATGTTTGAGTTATAAGAAGGAACAGAAGGCAATTCACTAAATTACATGATGCTAATCACAATTTTATTGTAATTTTCTTATTTAGAAAATTAGTAGCTGTAGTAGGTGGTCGTAATTTTCTTCTTATATTCAATATAATTCCAAGAATTTTATTGCAATTGAGTTATTTAAGTTTCAATTGAAAGAATACAAGGTTTATTTATTTCAATTAATGACTTCATTGGACCTTTATTGACTGACTTTATTGAGCAGAAGGATAAATTTTAATAAAATTAAACTTTGCTGTTTGTTTAATACAAATGTTAGATGAAAGCAAAATAGGAATCTTTCTTAGTTAATTAGAAATTTTTATTAGTTTCATAAGGAAAAAATATTTCATTAAATTTTAATTCTATTAAGAAATAATGTAAAACTTGCCAATTTGGGGATGTATTGATCAAAAAAAAAAAAACAGAATGTGGGTTTAATTGTAAGACCACATGACGGAATTTAAGACTTTACAGTTTTCTTGGTAGGGAAAAATGGGATAAAATATAAATGATGGAGAGATACTTTCTAGTTGTAATGGCTATTTTTTCCGGTAAAAGATCAATAAATATTGTTAAAAAGGGAAAACACTTTTGTCTCACTGGCTACGTTCTGCCGGAGTGTTTGAAATTCAATATTTTCATCTGTAAAAGTAACTATGGATTCTTCTTACAATTAGACAAAATTCGGCGGAAATAAACTCACTATTTTCCCTTCTGCAGTTTAATTTTTTAGATTTGATTCACAGGGCATGCCTAGGAATCGAAGAAGGTTTGCTAAAACCTACTTATTGAAATAATTCAAAGGAAAACTAATTTAAATTTTAACAAACCCAGCCAAAAATTTTGTATAGTCGCGAAATTATTTCTGTTTGGTTTTGTTATTGTATTTTATGATTTGGCTGGTTAATAGTTAAAGTTTTTTGTTTATAGATTTGATATCTTTGCTAAAAAAAAAATATAACAAATTCTTTAGTTGTGCACGCGATCGTTGTTACTATCGATGTCCCACATAGAAAAAGTCAGTTAAATTACTGAAAATAATTTCTAATTTTATTGAAAATTATAAAAGACAGAATAAATGTGTTAGAGAGAAACACTCCAAAAACAAGAATCCAACAAAGACAAATATTATTTAATTTAATCTATTAAAAGTCCTGTGCTACAAAGGAGTAAATGATTTAATAAGAAGAACATAATAAATTGCACTTTAGCCTTTAGTTGACACATTTTAATTAAATACAGGTTCTAATATGCTTCACATAAAATTTCTTTGTTAGTTACATCATTGTTTCTCATTAGATATTTCATGGATCTAGAAATAAGTTTACTAGCATTTACGTGTTTTATTATTTCAGATAAGTTTTTTGTCTTAAGAAAATATTTTCGGAAACTTCTTAGATATTTTGTAAATTTTTATGATTAACTTGAGCAATGAGGACGCTCGCGTATTAAAAATATATCTGACATATGTGTACGTCTGCCATTTTTAATGAGTTATAATATTTATTTTATAATCAGTATTTGCTTTATTTTTATTTGTAACTTTTTAAATTTAGACTTTAAGACTATGAGTTCAGTGTCCCATCAATTCGAGGAAATTTTTTTCATACAATACAAGAAACAACATCAAAAAGCCGGAATATAGTATTCTTCTTTCTTTGTACCTCGTTTTGTTTATCCTTACTAAAAGTCAAAACTTACTTTTAAATAGCAGGAAACACTTTTCATCGTGAAAAAAAAAGTTACAGAGTTATACGAAAAGAAAATCTCTAAGCTGCAATTATATAATTTTCCCAACCTTATTTGTATCCTTTCTACATTTTATTATAAAAACTGTACATTAAATATATAAGAGCAGAAATAGTTAACCTGTAAGACTATTTCCCGTATGAAATTTTTTCTTTTTTTTCCTTAGAAAATTTTATATAAGCATTGGTAGAATCTGATATGAAAATTACTAAGGAAAGAAAATTACAAGAGAGACTAAATTCCATTCACCTTTAACCAGACAAAAACAAGGATATAAATTATCATAGTTTAGCAGTTAGAAAGTAACATAAGAGTTTGCATTAATAGGGCATAAATTATTAGCGGAGATGTAGAGAAAATTGTACAGTTTTTTTTTTATAGTAATAAGGCACAAAAGGCACTTACATGTTTATTAATTATTCTAAATAAGTTAGTAATAAACAAGAGTCCTTGTGAAGCTGGTTGAAAATGTTATTTAATTTAAAAATTTTTATAAAGTATTTTAGAACTAAATTTTTTATTGTATTTTTGTCGCTGCACATCCAGTACCTGATTTTTTTGATTAAAAGGAATTGATATTTCTGTTTTTCAAACTTAATCAAAAAGCTATTTATTGGTGTTTCAAAATTCTTTAAAAGGAGCCGATGAAAATTTCTTTTAAATTATGTGTTTTTTAAATATTAAAAGTTCCAAATATTTCAAATATTTTTTTGGTCTTCTAAAAGAAAATTGCATGTGACTTTATAAATTTTCATTCAATTTTACAGATATTACATTTGAGTTTTTTTTTTTATTTTAAATTTTTCTTAATTTTTGCAAACTTATGGAGAGACTAATTGTTGTTTACAAATAGAATTTTTTTTTTTTAATAAAATAATGAAAACCGAGGTAAAAAATTTTCTATATATTCTGTATATTTCTAATTATACTATTATAATGATGCAATTATCCTTCAATTGTTCCTATCCAGTTTGTTTTAGAACTATAAGACGTTGTATTGATAAATATGGATTAAGCCTATTGCTGTCTATTAATGTCTATTACAAAGGTCTAGTAGTTCTAAAAAAAACTAGAAGAAAAGTGTTTGAGGAGATCATTTTTTCATTAGATATTTTACATAGTCTCGTAAATTTTTGTGTGAAAAAAAATAAACACAAGAAATGTGCCAATGACAAAAATGTTATCTTACTAGAAAATAAAAAAAAGTATAAAACCAATGCCATAGATTACCATCCTTGACGCTAGCAACAAAAGAACAATAGAATAGAATCTTTAAAAAGATATAAATATTAATTTGTCATAATGCCATTTTTAATTTTATGTCACAAAAGATAAAATAATGGGAGTTTGGGTTATAATAAGTATTAAATTAAATTGTAATACAGGAATATAAAAATATAAAAAAAAATATTAGTATTAATATTACTATTAATTTATTAATTTATTAGTACTGTTCAGTTGCACCTACTGTTAGGTGATGACATGTAAGGGTTGCCAGTCCATTGATCTGCACCCAGTAGCTAAATTGTTAATTCATGTGGCTTTGTTCTTTGTAGTCTCCTAATCTGGTTCGTTGTGTCCAGCAGTTGTATGACTTCCATATTGGTATTATAAAGCAATCGTCGTTCGTGTTTCTTGGCATAATCACGTATAACTTCGTCCACCCACCCAATTTTTAGATCGTTATGCAGTTCCTTATTTGTTACATATCGGTAGGCATTGGTTAACAAGCGTAGGACTTTATTTTGACTAGTTTGTATAATAGCTCGATTTATTTTATGAGTATATCCCCATAGTTGTATACCATATGTCCAAAAAGGCTTTATAATTGATAAGTAAATCAATCTTTTACTTCTAAGGTCCAGTGGTGAATGTTAACCAGTAAAGTTTTTGTGTTTGCTGCTTTATCTGCTTTACTTTGCTTTAAAAAAAAAACATGATCAGGAATAAAAATGAAATATGAAAACTAAGAAACTCGGCAGCCGGGCTAAATTAAGCCCTGTAAATTTAACTTTAAAAAATTTCATGAGATAAATAGAGCTTCCAACAGGTAACCTTAAAAACTGTCGTAAAATAAAAATATTGATATTTGACTTGAAAATTTATAGTCATTTTGATTCCATCCAATGGTATCATTGATTTAACTAGAAAACTTTCTATGTATACTCCATCAAATAGTAATTGAGTTTTAATGTCATATTCCTTAGTGGCTTCTAGTTTCATCTTGACAAATTTTATATCAGATTTATGTCAAATACATTTGTAGATGTATCCTTATCTTTGCCTAAAGTCAAATCGATAACTCATTTCATTATTTAATCGAGTGTAAATATACAATTTATGAAATCATATATAAAATTCCTTAGGATTTATTTTGATTTTGCTGACACCGTAAATATTTAATTGCAATTTTACAAACTTAAAGATATAATCCTAAAAAAGATTTTTAGATATCATAAAAAGATTTGCCTTTCTGGTCTGGAAAACATTTATAAAGATAAAAGATTGTTTATTATTCATTAAAATAACACATAAAAGATATAAAAATATAAAAATATTTTCGAGTTTCAGGTATAGTCAAAGATAATTTAAAAAACCATAATAAATACTGAATTTGTTACAAACTTTATTTCCTAGATATAACTATAAGTCTTTAGTTTAATAATTTCGGAAAACAAGAATACTGTAATCAATACCATGACACTAGTTGCTAACAGAAACTCATTTTTCACTCAACAGTATTGTTGGAATTTTGTTCATTATTAAAAGTAACTAATACAAAGTTTATTTCGTAAACTTTTAGAAAATAATATCAAGAAAACTTTTGAATTCTTTGATAAAACTTTAACAACAAGTTCAATAGTTGAACTATTCTCATCCTTTATCCGAATATATGACGCTTATTAATTAAAATTCTGCCAGAAGTTAGGCTGAAAAAGTGGTCTGAAATTTCATCAAAGTTTTATTTAATTTATTCCAACTTTTAAGGAACATATGAATGAACAAATTTAGATACAAACAAGCTCAAGAGGGCAAAACTAGGTTTACACCCAGGAATTATTACCAAACTTCCTAGAGAAAAAAGTATTTTGGAAAACTAGCAATATGTTCTTTTCTTGGATTTATTTCAATCAAAAAACTTAAAAATTGTTTTATTTCTAAATTTTCACCTATTTAAATAAACAAATCTAAAGATATTTTAGGTTAAGAATAATATATAAATAACTTAGTTTTAATATAGGAATCACACATCCCAGGCATAATAAACATAGCACCACTGAAAATAAATTTATAACCCAATATGGGGAATTTGAGATTTTAAACTTTTGTTACTTTTATTATTTTCTTCACTTGCATATTTTTATGCTTAGAATTCGAGCACGTTTAAAATGAATTTGTAAAAAAAATTTACTAGCCAAATGGCGTCAGTTGTTTGAGTAATTTTTACTAAGACACAGAATGCATTTACAAAATTTACAGGATGTTTTCACTCTGAACGTGTGCAATAGAATTTCTAATATGATCTACGTGAACAAATTTTGAAAATTTTTTTACAATATTTTACAACAAGAAGGAATTCTTTAAATCTATTAGAATACAAACCAGCAAACAAATGACATCAAATTGTACAATTACGATAAATCCAGCAGGAAGAAAGTAATAATTTATAGATGTTTGAGCATATATATGACGGCTTGATTCTGGTACTCCCGTGAGTTTTTACCTATCAAAATTGCAAATTTTGTATGAAAAAGCTTTTCTTGATTTAATTAAAAAAAATTTGTTGCATTATTTTATAGTCTATGCAGTCATTGAGAAAGCTGCATTTTAGGAATTAAAAACTTAAAATTTAAAATACCAAAACCCAAACTAGATTTGAAGAATCGTTTAATGGCAGTGAAAATCATGCGTGGTGATAATGTATGTGATTTTCATGTACTATTACCATCAGTTGTGGTTTTCTTACCAGATGTGACTTTGATGTAAAGTTTTCATTGGTAAAGAATGAAAACTTTGCGGTTAATCGGGTGGTTGGAACGAAGTTTACTCAAAAAGAAGATAGCAATATGCAAAAAATATTATTTATCATCGTTTTTAGTGAAAGCTTTTGTTTTTTAATATTAATTTTTTTATTATGGTTTATTGTTGATCTCCTTGAGAACCTTAAGCAATATATTCTATTTGAATAAATTGAAGTAAGTGCTATAGCAAATATTCCGAAAAAATTAATTGATCTCACTTTAACATCATACTGAGCAATGTTCACTTCAATGAATATGATAAAAAATTGAAATTTTATTTAGAAAATTTCATATTTATCAAAATATCTTCACCAAATTTCCAGCCCACCTGGGTATAAAAAGATAACAAGACTACAGAAATTTTTTTTCCTTTTCATTTTTATAAAATACAAATAAACATTTATTTTCCTTTTCAATAATAAAAAAAACAAAAACATCATTTAAGATTAGCCAAATAATCACGAATACAAATTAAATTTGATGAAGAACCAGACAAAAAGACTGTAGGGTAATTTTGGAATATACCCAAAGATTTTGCTTCTTTAAAGCTCTGTTCATTTATATAAAAATAGCCTAAAATAGCTTTAGAGTTTTCATTAACAATATTAATACAAAATTGATTTCTTTCAGCAATTATGAATACAATAAATCCATCATTTCCTTTTTGAATACTAAAGCCTTCAATTAGCATTGGAATTTGCTTGGCACTAACATAATTAATATCTGTATTATCATCCACCAATTCTTCTGTCTCTTCATCAGTATTATGATTATTTTTGTATCTAAAACTTCCATATTTTCCAGGTGGTTGATATCCTATAACACTTATTTCTGGCAAATTTAAATCATATTCGTTATAATTAACTTGTACATAACCAAATTTATTTGAATTTTTAGAGAATCTATCTAAATTTTGTTCTGGATATTTAGATTTTTGATGATTATTTAAATTTGTGGACGCAAAGTTTATTTTTTTATTGCTATCATGTTGCTTACTTTCATTCCTATTTAACTTGTTAATTTCAAGGTTTGTTGAACTCATCTTTTCTTGACTTATGTGTGTACTGTTCTCTGTTAAAAGTTGTGATTCTGAACTGGAATTATAACAAATATCAGTTTGCTCGGATTCATAAAAATCCTCAGTTTCACTTCTAGTAAATCCATTTTCTTCATTACTAGCCTGATACAATTCATTTTCTCTATAGTCACAATTATCTTTGAAATTTGAATACTGTTCCATTTCTGATTTTTTGTCAAGAATATGAGCTAATAGTTTATACATTTTGGGATATCTAAAATTTTTACGTTCATTATCAATTTGAAGCTTAAGTCTTTGTATAGCAAAATATTCCTTTTCACGTTCTGCAATATTTTTTTTGGACATATTTTCTTTTACATTTTGAAACTCTTTATTGCTTTCCGAAATTTTTGTTTTTATTAAGTTAGAAACCTGATGAAGTTCTTTTTTAAATTCTCTACAACTTTTGATCATTTCATTCGCTTTCATAATAAGTTTTTTAGCGTCTTCTTTTGAAGTAGGAACTGCTTCCGATATCCCAATTCTAGAAGGTATCTGTGATATTTCTAAAGAAACACTAATATCAGTAGATTAGGAGCTAACAATAAATTTATATTACCGTTTATTGGATGTTTCCCAACTTTTTTGCTCACATGACTAAAATATTTTATTTTTATTAAATGTTTTTATGAACATAAAAATTTTTGAATACTTAAGTTTTTCTACACATCGTTCAATATCTCCTTCGCCTATTGTAAAATATTTATCCAAGCAACGGGCCATATTTCTTTTGTTGTGTTTGAATTTAACTGAAAATTTGTGAAACTTTAATAAAAGAGAATCAGATAAATTAAATCTAATAAATAAAAATCTTGAGTATACTGGTTATGATTTAGACAAATGAAAAAAAAAAGAAAAAAAAAAATCAAAGTAAACCATAAAATAAAAATCAATATCAAAGTGTGCTTAAATTAAAATTACTTTTAATTTAATTTTTACAACTTAATGAAATGTTTTATGTTTATTTATGTTTCATTAACTAATGAGAAAACTAATTTTTTAGATTATAGAATTGAAAAGTGATAGTCGTCACTTGCTAATTTATATTTCAGTAGGGTAAAGTACAGTAACAAATTGTTTTCAAAGGTTTCATTGCAGGATTTCCTATAGCTAGAAGAAATTGTCTACTACCGGGCGAAATTGTTGTAGAATTCACGTGGTAAAAGCTAGGTGAATAATCGGAGGCTTCAAATACCCAAAAATAATTTATTTCTTATATTTGTACAATTTTATGGACCAAACATATGTACGGTTTCGGTCATTTTGTGTGGCGTCACAGGGTCGAAGTTTGCCATTGACACAGTGGTCTTATTTTGATAAGGAATTGATAAAAAAACGGAGCCTTAGGTACGAGAATAATGGTTTTGAAGAACCACATATCAGAGAATGTCTGAAGAAAAAGAGAACAACATAGAGCGACGTTCACGTTCAACGACTGGCTGAGCTGAAAAGTTATTGTATCTATATACGGGAATCTAAATTTTTCTTCTGACCAATCAAATGCTGATATTTTCCTAATATGTTAGTTATAATCTGGTTTTATATTGTGATATGGCAGTGCTAAAATATATAATACATATTTAGGAAAGATATCGAAAGTTTCGAAATTTGCAGAGATTCTTTCTAGTTTTGAGGCCTTTTACCAATAAACATCAAAAATATTTGTTCGTATTATTCAGAGGGTCAGCAAATTATCATTTCATAAAAGTTTTGTATTTCTGATGGTTAGCTTGGAAGTTTATAATTTTTATTGTACAATTGTGCTTTAGCTTAACAACTAATAAGTATGACGTCATGAAGTATGAAAACATCTTTAATTTTCCCCATTGTATGACAAATATCATTGTCATAACAATAAACAAAAAGTTTTAAAAGCAAATTGTAGTATTTTTTAACTATATTATTATTGTAATATTGAGTTATTGCTCCTTTACTTCAGCTTTTCTGAGTAAAATTCTAGATTGTTTCTTTGTCACACTTTTAGAGACCTTGATTTTTTTAAAAAAAAGGCTGGATCTTAAAAAACTATTTTATTTTTTCTGTTTGGCTAGCATGTGGGTTAACAATTTAATAAAATATTTTTTAAAAATGTTACCTTCATATTTTAATATTTTACAAAACTTAAGAATTACTGAGAAATAATATAATTCTGTTATAGCTTTAATATAGCTCACTAAAAAATAATAATTTATTTTTCCCCTACAGATAGCACAATTGGAAATCATCATAAGATATCAATTAGTCCATCCGCTTCTGATGTGGTTCATTTTGTCAATGATTCTCATATAGTAACTTGTAATGGTCCCAAGGATACTTTAGTAAGCTGGATAAATCCTAGGGGTGATATTGTATCTGATAAAAAGGGTCGAATTCATATCGAAGAAATGTCATCAGGTAACATTAATAATTATCTTTAGCTTACTAACAAACTGATAACACAAAAAAAAAACAAAAAAAAATCAATAAATAAATAAAATTTCAATCCATAGGGCAATTAGCTTTAGTTTTTGAACACATATCATTGTCTGATAAAGGTGAATGGACATGTGCTTCAGAGGATGGTAGTAAATCATTTAAAATGGTCATAAGTCGTAAGTTGTAGTCGGATTATTAATCATTATGATAAAACTAATTAAATTCCATATTTTTAGAACCGATTTCTTTTATGAATACACCAGTTGTACAGACAGGTCATGAGGGTAAAGATACACATATACGTTGTGAAGCTAAGGGTGATCCTGATCCTACAGTTTCTTGGTCATTTAATGGACAGGCAATTAGTTGTATATATTCAAAAAAAAAAATAATTTTTCTTATATTTTTGGTTTAATGAAAAAAAATTTGGATTTTCAATTATTTTTAGTACCACATAATAAATTTGCTAGATTAGCTGACGGTTTGTTAGTTAAAAGTGCTACAAGAAATGATAGTGGTGAATATACGTGTCGAGCATTTCAAGTTTCGGAGACAATTAGTAGTGTCAAGGAGCAAACTATACGACTTAATATTCAACGTAAGTTTTTTCTTTATTTTTTCTATAAGAATTTTTTCTTATACATAGAACTAAAATAGAGAAGTTTTGTTAGTGATGAAAACATTATTTTTTGCCTTTTTTTTATAGAGAAATACAAAAGATAATAAAAAGTATAAGATTTGCTTTTTTTGTTTTTTTTTTGAGATAAAACAATTCCATTTCAATTTAGTTTATTTCTTCAATAAAAAGCTATTATCCAATAAATTCCAGGCATAAAATTTGAAGCGAGTTTGAATATTTTTTTTAGCTGATTGTGTTCTGTTATCTATGTTAATGCTTAGATCAATTTTTTTTTGTGTAATTAAAACTTCTAGTTTTATGATTTCGAGCATGAATGATGTTAACTAAAGGAGCATGAGTGTAGGAGGGATAGTTGAGTCCCTTTGATATAATTCTAATAATGTATGTTTGTGTTTACAAAACATAAAAGCTACTTAAGTTGATTGAGTTTCAATTTTTATGAAATTTTCAATGTATACCTAAAATTGTTTTTGATATTAGTTTTTGGTTTTAATAAGTGATTTTAATTAAGTTGATTCATTTATTAATTAAAAAATTATTAAAAAGTTTAACTTATAAGTTTGTGATTTGTAAACATATTTATTTAAGTTAAATTACATGCAAAAACCATGGAATTGTAGTTATATTTTTATTTGAAAAAGAGTGAAAGTGAAATATTAGAAATATCAAAGAAACCACTAATGGTTTTTTCAACCTGAAACATAAGTAAGTTTTATCAAATTCAGAAGACATGAAATGATAGGATGTGGGATTTTTAGTTGAACACATTCTAAAAGTACAAGAAATGATAATAACAAATTTCTAAGTCTTTATTGACATTTACTTAAACGGGATAAAAACTAACCTTAATCATTTTTTTTTTAAATCAAACAAAATTAATATGATTTTTGTTAAAAAGCAGAATATTAATTACATTTTATTCTTTTAAAATATTATAAATGTAAAAAATTTGAAGTAGGTTTATGGAAATTACTGTTTTCTATCTTAAAAACTATACATACAGAACTTTTTCTAATACAAAATTATAAATTTGGATGCATCAACTAAACTTAAAAATCCCTCACAAAAACTTATACTAAAAAACTGTACTTGAAACTTATGGAATGGGAAATGCCTTTGATAAGTTACCTTGTCTGGAACATTTTGAAACGTTTCTTAATATCATTTAAATATAAATCCCTGTGATGTCCTAAGCTTCTTTGGACATTCTTTAATATTTTCGAGATTTTCGAAATGTTTTAATATAATGAAAAACGGCAGTTTTCATAGTGATGCAATATTTTAAAAGGATTCATAACATTGTAGGACATACATATTCTTAAAAATTTCTTCGATGAGTCAGAATCGTCTCTAAAATTCTTTAATATTCTTAAAGTTTGATTAGAAATCAGATATTTCTAGTACATTTTGTAAAATCGTATGATATTATTGCTTATCCTGTGATTTTTAAGGACCTTCTGCATTATTAAAGACATTATTCATCTTTAAAAAATTAAATAAATTACTATTTAGATAAAATTTTATAGAAATTTTGTTAATTTCACTGTTTGATAAGTATTTTATACATTCTTGGCTATTCTTATTAAACAATTCTTGAACACCATGTAAATTTTGACACTCATAACTCTAAAACCAACAACCGCACTTCCAAATGAAAACCTTCTTCTCTGATGGAGTGTAAAAGGCTGCTTTATCAAACACTACTGCTCTTAGAATACCTAATAGGTCTAAAAGTTTTCATGGTATGCATTGGATTAAGACAAGTTTTTATTATGTATATAAGAAGTCAATTCAAATTAATGTCATGAGCCTTAAATTTTAAACATTCAAACAAAATTGAAACTTTAGGTATAATTTAATCGAAATCAATCTATATTCTAAGGATTTTCTGTTATATGATATTATTTAATTTTGTAAATAGCTTCACTGTCTTCCCCTTTTGATTCAAAGTTTTTGATCAAAAATAATAACATATCACAAACTACGTATATCCTTCTTTATTGATTAGATTAACTAAAGGAAGATTAGATGAATCTAATAAATTTTTGATAAAGTAATTTCATTATAAGCTACGCATCAATCTGACATAATTGATGGGGTAACTTCAACCGATTTCCTTGAAATACAGTATAAAAAACAAGTGTCCATTAAAATTACATTAACTTATGAAATCAGAGCAAAAAAGATCCAGATATAAACATTAGGCTTTAATTTAATCTTAATTTCTGTTTAATAGATAAACCTGTTGCTCCACTACGTAAGGCTAGTGCTGCTTTTCAATATGGCTATATTAATGGAACTGTAAATCTTACATGTGAAGCAGAAGCACAGCCACATGCAACATTTTCATGGTTTCGTTTAGGAAAAAAAATCAATCCTAAATATCATCAAATCTATACAGGAAATCATAGTTCAATGCTAGAAATAATTATAAATGGATCATCAGCATTTGGAGACTATAAATGTCGTGCATCAAATTCTCTTGGTCAATTAGATCGTATTATTACACTTCAAGAAGGTATTAAACCTGAAAAACCATCCCAAGTTATTTTACGTGGTGTCAATTCTGATACATTTGATATTGATGTAGCTGCAATTCGAACAAGTAATAAACGTCATGAAATGGATATTAATGGTTATCGTTTTGAAATGATACCTGAACAAACTTTTATAGCAAATGATGGAAAATGGGATGATGCTCAAGTAATTGATTTTGGTTTTGAAGATGGTAAGATTGACAATAGGATTTTTAATTCTGGTTAAAATTATACTATTTTTCAAAATAGGTGTAACATTTTTAATTAATAATTTATCAGCGAATACAACATACCTTGTTAGGGTAGCATCGAAAAATTTGGCTGGATTAAGTGATTGGACACAACCAAGTAAATTTAGGACTCATTCAAAGGAGCCTGTTATGTATACTTCTGGTACTAATCAAAAATTGAATAATTATCAAATGATTTTTTCAATTGGAATCGCATTGATTTTTCAAAAATCAAATTTATTTAACAGTTTAAAATTTATTGATTTAGAATTTCAAGTTAGTCTGTGAGAATATTAAAGGATTTAGGACGAACTTTATGTCATCAATATAGTTATACAGTTTTATTTGATTTTATAACTTAAATTATTCTTTAATATCTTTGATTGAGTCAATAAAGATTCTAGTTAGGAAAGAAATAAAAATTTAATTTTTTCAAGTTTAGAAATTTATTTTAAAATTAACAATGGAGCTTTAAAATATTTTTTTATTTTATTACTGGTTTAGTTAATTATTATTCTTACAATAAGTTATTGATTTTTTATGTAAAAAAGTTAATCTCCTTTTCTGTTTGTAAGATATCTTTTATAGGGGGTTTTAAATAATGAATTTTGGTTTCATAAAAATAATTTTTGCTGGTAATTTATATACCTCAAAGCTTGTTCTAGATGTTGACCTTAATCTGGAATCTTTTTTGGGTAAATATAGTACGAAAGATTTCAATTTACTTGGAAATTTAAAGATTTCAATTTTTCCAAGGACAATAGTATAGATAAAGAATAAGAGCTCAAGGTCAAGGTTTCTAAAACTTCAAAACATCTAAAAGTAATTTTAGTTTTAGGTTAGATCTAATAAATCAAATTTGAATTATTTTATTGCAGAATAGAATAAAATGGATTAGATTCAGGAAAAAATCTTATAATAATAGAACCTTACGTGATAGGAGGTGAAGGAAAATAGAATTGCTTTTTACATCATGAACCTGTGGGCATTAAACTTTCTTAAGCATCTTAGCTTTCTTCCTTTGATTATTACTAAAGTAACTATTACAGGCAGGAATCGATACCTCACTGCCACTGTCTCTTAAACATAGCAACAAACTTCAGCAGCGAAGACATATTGACTTGAAAACCTGAAACCTTTGGAGAAGGTGTTAAGTTTCTGGCCAGGACTTATTCCAACGGCTCTTTAACTTAATTTTGCTTTTTATATTGAAATAAATCAGGTGAATTCCACTACATTAATTTAACTCAGACAACTGATATTTATTAAATTGATACATAGCGTGAATTGCCAGCTGGTTAGCACCATTTGGTGGAATATTCTGGGTAGATTAAAGGAAATTTGGTTGTAGAAAACAGAATTTAGTTATGGTGTTATATGTGAGTAGAATTACATAAGATACGATTTTAGTACCATTTCTCAGGTGCAATCGTTATTATTTGCTCTCTGTAATTGAAAGAAGAACATGAGTGAGTCCACTCCTATTATTTTATGCAAAACTCTAGACTTTGTACACACTCTATCATCAAACACATCAAACTTAATTTTCATTCAAAAATGTTTTTATTAAACAATATTCAAGTACTCACTTTTATTCAACCGTAAAAGTTTAATAAAAAGAGAATTATAGAGCTTTTTAAGTTTGAAAAGTATTAGTCTAACATGAGTACTAACCATGATACCAAAATCATTGAAATTGAAACCCTCTAAAATCTTTTTTTTTATTTATTTAGTAACTAAGTTTATTTTATGTTCAAATATTCCGTCTAAATTAAATACATAAAATAAAAAAGAAACAAAGAAGTAACATTTAGAGATATTCAAAAATACTTTCTCAAGAATCCTCGAAGAATAGAAAATAAATATAAATGTCCGATAAACTTAGACAATTAATTTAACATTTATAATTAAAATAATTGAAAAAAAAAACTTCAGCAAAAGTTTTATAAAATCAGTAAATGTGATGTTTTATATAGTTAAATTATATCTTATAAAATTATATCGAAAAATAGTAATCCAAAAAGTTTTGTACAAACCAAAATAAAAACGTGTTAATTGCATTTGTAATTAGCTCAACAGTCTAAGCTACACGAAATAGGTTGAAAATGCAACTAATTCTCTCCTTTAGGATTGATATTTGTTTAAAACGATTTAGAAAAATTTTTGTTACAATTTTGATGAAAAAAAAAACTTAAATTTTTTAAATAAGAAAAAGAAAAATTTGTTCCAATAAAAAGTGAATACTGTAGTTATAAAGAATTTATTATCTAAAATAATCAAAATAAAAGTTTACAAAAGGATTTAAATAAATTTATATCCTTGTTCAAATTATATTTGTGTGTTTAAGTGTTTATGAGCATGGCTAAAATTAATTTTGTTAGTTTATATTTTCAAATTGTAAAAGAGAAATTATATTTTTTCCGATGGTGAAAAAATACTTGATAACATGCAAGTACGCTGTGCAAAATCAAAGTGAATTCAATAAATTTTAGGTAAATTAAAAATATTTAAAAGAGAAAAAATGTTGAAGTTGTTTGATATACTTGAAGCCCTTGTAAAAACCTATTAAGGAATATCAATTACCGTCACCAAAGTTTGATTTTTCATATTAAACAAGTTTTTTGATCATGACATGAAAACGATGTAACAAAAGTTGAAACTAGACCTCAACCTTTGGTTTGAGTCTCAGATTTCCATTTATATATATAATTTAAATGACAATGAAATATTTTATAAAAAAAATAGGAATAGAAGGAACTTTGAATTTTAGATCTTTTATTTGATAAATTTTATTTATATTTTCCGTAGAGAGTGGCTTTTATGAATTTATGAGTAGTTTTCTGCACTACTTTGTTCTAATAGTCTATTCAGAATTTTTGTGCTTGATGCTATCAGTTAATTAAATACATTTTTTGTTTTCCATATAACAATATATGAAAAATACCAAAGGATTTATCTTTTTGTAAACAAAGTAAAAAATTTTCAGTAATTTTCTTAGGACCCTAAATTTTTGTTTATTAGATATTTTACCATTTTTTTTCAGCAGACAAAATTTTCACTTGCTAAATCACAAAAAATGAATGAGAAGCTATAGATTTTTGCAGTATTTCTATATATTTCTCGCTATTTTAGAATGGAATGAAAGTTTGTTGTGTCATTCAGTATGTTATTCTTGTACTTTGCTATTGCAAACTTTGGATTAAAAAAAACAGCAACAAAAGTTTTAGCAAATAAAGGAAATCAAAATGTGTACATCCTCATTTCCCTAGCAGACACTATAGTTTGAATAAAAATAATAAATACAATGAATTGATATTTTTATACGAGCTGATTTTATCTCCAATTTTAGTAAATACTTCAACACACATCTATAAATAAGTATCAATACCTTTTTTTCAATACAATTTATTATTAAATTTTACCAAATATATATGTATTTAAATTGAAAATCATAATATAAATAAATCAAAACAAAAAAATGCCGAATTGTTATATAGAGTAAAAGAATTTAATTACAGAATGTTTTTTCGTACTGTATATTCAATAACAAATAAAATTGTAATAATCGTTAAATTTTTCATATAAGAATGCCATTTTTGTTAAATAAGGACGTAAATAAAAATTATTAAATCAAAGTGAAAAAAATAAATATGTTTTTTCTTTATCATTATTTTGATTTGGATGCGGGCTGATTTCTCACACACATTTCAATTTATTTATAATTCATTAGATATCGTCTTGGTCGTACCCAAGAAACACTAGAGTGTCTATTTTTTGTTCATTTATTACTTTCTACTTTAGTAATATAAGACACCATTGGCATTTTACAAGATATATTTCAACAAGAATGCAAAATATTTCGAATTTTCTCAAATAATATGAAATTGTATGAAATGCACACGAAATTCAGCTAAAAATGAGAATGGTCAAATCTAAACTATCTATTTATTTTTTTTTTAATGGTTAACAAATTTTATAAATACTTTCCTATATAAGACCTTAGCTGGGACAGCAACACAAACAATTGAAAACCATTTATCCTTTCAAAAAATACAATTTCCATATGATATTCCTTAGCCTGAACGAAAGGGAAAAAAAGTTAAAATTTGTGGATACAAAAACACTTGAAATATTTGAGTCACAGTCAAATGAACAAATCTCTCAAACAAATCCTGAGATATAAATTCAACAGAACCCAAAAAAATTTGCTGCCATAGTATACTCTTCATTTTTCGCATATCTTCAAAAATTATACAAAAGTATCTTAAAGGACCTTGTTTGAAATCTTGTTCAATTGAATTTATGTATCTTTTCAAGTAGAATGTTATGCATGCAAAAAATCTTTTTATTACTTAAGTATGATGCAGTATTTTGCGTTTTATAAGTTTTTGACACGTTCTTGTTTTTGGACTATGTGACTTGTATTCTGTTTTTAATTTAATCAAATCAAGAACACTCTCATATGAAATATTTGCATTATTGGCAAATTTAGTTCTTTGATAAGTTTTGGTTGTCTTAAAAATATTAAGTAGATGTGTAAAAGTACAACAGACGAGCTTTAAAATTACGTTGCATAGCATTAGAACATTGGAGAAATTTTATGCATGTCTCTTTGGATGTTTGTTTAAAAATTTTACACAGATGAATACAGCAAAGCTTTAAATCAAATGCCAGAGAATATCTTAATATCGAGTTGAGAGAAAAAATTCTAAACGAAATTTAAGCCCTCTAATATCAAGTTCTAATTTAATTGACTGATGGATCTTAAATCTATTCTGTTATAGAGATGTTTTTTACATTGTTGTAGTGCCTCAACTGCCTTTCAATCGAGGCCTGTATGTAGAATCGTAAAGAAGTCTCAGCTAACATTTTTTCCGAAAATAAAACTTCAGAAGAACACACAAAAGTAGGAAAAAAAAAGGAAGTTGTTCATGAATTTATAGAACCACAAACTTTATTTATTTATTAATTTTCGGCTAAGATAATTTTAATAAACATTTGAGGTAGATCCAATGTTTATTTTAATGCCACTTACAACTAATTAAAATAAGTTCCTTAGTTAACATACTATTTCCATATCGGTAGTGTCTACAAAGTTCGTCAACAAACTTTTCCTAGCAAATATCTTTAATTGTTTTCTTTTGACATTTGTACACTGTGTGCTGCTATAGAAAAAAATATATCATAAAAACTAATTATAAGTTGGATAAGAACTGAAAAGGATCATAGCTACAAGCGAAAAAAAAAAAAATAAATACAAAACCCTGAAGTTATTTGTGCTTTTAATGTACAAAGCTCCTTGTTTCAATTACTATACACCCGAACAAGTATTTCAAATGTTTACACTTCATGAGAAGATATTGTTTTCAAATTTTAGGATACTAAAAAAAGTAAAATCTTTGAGCTTAGCAAGCTGCTAAATTTTTGGGATCCACAATTAGTTTAGTAAAAGATTTAAAATTAAATTTAAAAAATAAAAATTTTTGTTTTATTTAAAACTTTGATGTAATAAAAATATTGATGCATTTCAGATATTAAATAAATACTCCACATCTGCATATCTAAGTGAATATTAAAAAAAGTTTGAATTATTCAGCTACAAAACATGGAAAAATACAAAATTTCATGCACACATCCAATGAATTCCCAGGAGTTTCTTGTTTAACCTCAATTAAATATTAAAATTTGTTTGTTTCACGTAAACTTATGGGCAGCTATAATTTAATGGAGTTGGTCTGCTTTGTTAGTGAACTGTAGTCAAAAACTATAAACCTAATTTCATTTCATAGAAATCAACAAAAATAGTAATAAAAACAAAATGCCAATTTAAGGAAGAGCACTAAGTTCTATAACAATCAAGTGGTAGTAAAATGAAATCATTAATTTTAAAAAGGAACTAAGTTAATCACTTTATTTATGTTAATAAAATCCCTACTTAAAATGAAACTTGAAATTTCTTTAAAAATAAAAAATTGTACAAGATAATTGGGTGAAGACAGATATTCTTGGGTAAGGATTATGTCAATCTTTTTACTTGAAAGCAGAAAACAAATCTTGTGGCTACTTTAAAAATGCATCAACCAACAAATACTATTGCAATACTGAAAATATATTACATAGTAGATACAACCAAGGATAGTTCTTAAAAGGAATAGAACATTGTCTCATAAATATAAATTAAAAGTCTCTGTAAAATTCTTTGGTTTAAGGATAAAACTTGTATTTGAAACAAAGTACTATAAAATTGTTGAAATTTTTCGATTTGATGTACAAGAATATACGATAAATTCTAGAAAATTTATGTTTTGGTCTTTCTTTCATTTAGATAACTACTGTGATAAGAGTTTGATGGAGCTATTCAAATATCTTTTGGTAGTTTTGATGGAATAACATTATAAAAAAAATTATCTTAATACACTGAATAAGTGAAAGAACAACTTAATTTGTCAATGTTGAGGCGTCAAAGAAGGAGGAATATTTTATAGAAGAAATTCTAATGGGACACTATTTACAAATCCTTATAAAATTGCTTTGAAATTCTAGGAATATTTAATTCATTTGAAAATACAAATTTCAGTTGAAACTCAAAATATTTACCTCATTTACTTTACTTAAAAGATTTGAATAAAAAGGAGGAAAAAGGAATACTTTTTGTTTATGTTTGTTCGCTGACTATGTAGCGGAATTCATGCTTTTGTGGAAAATTATTTCAATTGTTTGGTTTTTCAGTTAAATATAATAAAAATATGATTTAATAAAATATTAAAAATAAAATATAATAATTAAAAAAAATATATAAATTTGAAGAACTTAAAATATGCTTCTATTGTTTATAGTGTCCGAAAAATTGGTATGACCCTTTAGCCACTTATGTTAATCAAACAAATTGTAAAAGTTTTTCAAAAACTCAAAGTAGCAAAGCATATATGAAAAATTCCAAAGTTGGAGGAATTCATTTAGTGCATTCAAAATGGTGCTGAAAGATTGCAAACAGATTTCTAACTCTTTAATCCAATATTTCAACAAAACAAAACCAAATTTTTCTATTTTGGTGTTTTCACCATCCCTTACAAATATTGAGATCTGTTATTAAATTCATCAAAATTAGATAAAAGTGGCAAAAATGAAGCAGAAAAAATAAATAAAAGAAAAGTATATTAAAATTCATTTGAATTGCAATAAGCTTAAAGTTAAGCGGGCTGTAATAGTTAAGTTTACCTGTCCTATCAGGAAATCTTTTGCTGATATACAAAGGAAGCTAGCAGTGAGAAAAAAAATACAATTATTTTTCTTTGCTCAAGACCTCTCTGATAAATGAAAGCTATTCTTAAAATGCTTAATTGAAGGGTCAATAAAATGACAATTTTGAGGAAAATCCATTAAAAGGATTCTTTTTGTATTCACAAAAATATTATCCACGACTTTACAACACAATGAAATGGACTCCTTCTTTTTTAATGGAGAGCTGCTAGCTTTCAGCCAACATTCTGACTATTATTTCTGACATCTGACTATTACTTTTTTTTGCATATAAGGCTAATCCATGGCGAACCAAATGTCACACAAAATCCCTTGAAGCCTTCCTCTATAGATCTAAAGATTTCTGTGAAAATTTCTTTTGAGTTTTACTCTCTCTTTCTTTCAAAAAACTTCTTTATACTTAATTGCGTATTTAAGATGTATCTATGTAGTTTCTTCTTCGGATATACATACCTATTGTCTCAGTTACTTCATGTATCTTCTGTCGACGATTGTCTAACACAAAAATGTGCACCTTTTCGATGTTTCATTTGTTGTAGAAGTTTTTTGCCGTCCTTTTCGTAGATTATCTTCAAAGGAAGTACAACAACATTTAAAGCTATTTGCTTATATTTCTACAGTTAAAAATGAAGAAGTAAAGTCTTATACATTTTCATCAGCTTTCAAAATTTCTTATTTAATTTCCTTAAGGTTTTTTAAGCACCCTACCAGCATTGATTAAATCTATTAATTTATTATTTTCAGTTCTATAACTTTTAATAAAAACATAAAAAATTATTTTTCCTAAATTATATCTTTTGAGATTTCTATTTCTTTGGAAAGGAAGTTTTTAGCACATTAAATCCTTCACAATCCAAAGCCTTTTCCTGTGGTATCTTGATCTTTAAGATTGTGGTTGAATTTATGACAAACTCTTTGATAACTTGTCAACGATAATTCTAAAAAATTTATTCTTTTGCTTACTTTGACTTTGAATCAAAATATAAAAGTAGGAAGTATAATTATTTTAAGATTTTTTGTGCTTAGATATTAAAAAAAAAGAAGACGCTTTCCAAGTCTTACAGATGAGAGCATAAGTCCTTTGAAGTGAAAATAGTAATGCTTAAATTTTTCTACGAATTAAAATAATGAGAAAAAATTAAATTTCGTTTTTTTTTAAATTAAGTAATCCTTAGCAAATGAAAAATATTTTTTGAATTGTAAAACTTTTGTAAAGGTTAAAATTTATGGACATTAATTAAAGCCTTTGGCTAGGTATAATAATTCATTTTAAAAGGGAAAAATTTGTTTCATTTATTTTACTATAGATGTAGGGTTTTAATTTTAAAAATATTGTTAACAAATATTCAGAGCTAATATAAAAATTATAGGAGCAAACTATGATCATGGTTGAAAAATTATAGAAATTTCACTAAATATACACAACACTTAATTAATAAGTTAATTAACACGGTAACACTTTTCCACAGATTTTAAAATAAAACCAAAAAAATTACATTTTACTGTTTACAATACTTAAAGATTATTTTAATTATTTTGTTATACCAGGAGATTTCAATGGGTCTTCACATAAAAATGACAAAATGTCCTGAGGTACTTATAATATTTAGGGCTTAAAGAAGTCACGTAAAAAGGAAGTCAAACTAAATGATGTATTCTTCTTCAAATTAAAATCATCAGTATCATATTTTGTCATTGATATGTCTTAATCCTACATATAAGCAAAATTATTACTAGAGCTTTTAATAGCTTATTTGGTTGACATTTAAAATTATTTTAATAGTTTGTAAATTTATTAAAAAAACAATGTTTTTCGTGTATGCCTGAATATTGGAGATGTACTGAGGGATCATGTCATTTCTGTGTGATGGGCTAATAAATAAGAATATATAAATCTCGACAAATTTTTGTAACAATTATTCTAGAAAAACATCAAGGAAGTAAACTTGACCCGTAGTCTAAAATTTACTGCAATTTATATCGTTTTCCATTTTAAATTTTAACGTAAGCAATTGAAACTATTTTCTTCAACAATATGGATACTTTTTTCCGTTTGCTTAATTTTATGTTGATTATCATTAAAGGAAAGTTTATAAGATGTCTAGGGACACCTGGTGAGAACAAATTCCATTAACTCCTACCCTGTGGCAACGTGCTTTGAATTACCTAAAAATAAAAACTAGCCCTAAATAAAATAATTAATCAAATAAAAAGGAAATTAACAAGAAAAACAACAAAAGTTAAGCATAATTAAAAATATTTACATTTTAGTGTTTGAGTTATGTGTTAAAATTTTGTAATTGAATTTCTTGTTAGAGTTTCGTTTAAGAATTTCGTGTTAGCATTCCTTAGATGCATAACCAACAAATTATAAATTACAGCTAAATTAAGTTTAAAGCCTGGATCTCAAGGATTTAACTATTGCAAAAAATTAATCTTATTTAAGGGTGAAAAATAGTAACTATAAAACGCGTTTTGCTAGTTGATTGGGCTTAAAGCGAGAGTTGAAGCTAATCGCAGTTTAAATTCTCACTAGTACATCGGGAGTTAGTGAGTAGAGTTTTGTAAAAGTTTAATATTTTATTTCAAAATGTAGACATGGAAATCATAATTTTTTGAAAATTGTATAAAATAATTTAGATTCCTAACTTTTTGGATTATTTTTAATAAAAATTCACTTTGGTCTATAACACTTATATTCTCCCTAATATTCTTTAGACATTTCTTAAAGGTTTATTTATACTGGAACACTAGCTTCTTTTTGAAAAAAATACGTAAAAAATTAATATCCTCTGAAGATTCCCACTTTATTATGATTCACTTCCCCATCCGTAAAATTTTATTTGAACACTATTTTCTCATATTCATGAACAGTTCCATAAAAAGCTAGCATACCTTAAAAATTTCCTGTTTTTGTAGATCACTTTTACCCCAGAGCAAAAAACTTTATGAAAATTTTTCCATTTTGGTATAATTTGTCTTTGATCCTTAAAAATCATTCTATTTGGCATGATTTTTGCATTTTGCAAAAAATTGTATGCCATTAAAATAAAAACCATATGAACAAATGTAATATTTCCTTTAACGAAAATTTCCATGCAATTTCAAACAACAGAAAAAAACAATATGAGTAGAATGTCTCTAAAACTGGTTGAAACTTTATAAACATCAAAAACTTGAATAGTAATTTGTAAATGGTAGAATTTAGTGGCTTAATAAATTTCATTGACCAAAAACCACACATATTCCTAATTTTACTACAAAGTTTTGTAACAATAAAAAATTACTACAATTATTGAAAACAAAAATACCTACAGAATACCGTAAAATTATTTAAACTAATTAATTCCATAGGAAATCCGATAGAAAGGCTGCTGCAGAAGGGAAATCGAAGTCAAAAAGCAGGATACTATTTCTAGCATTGAATATTCAATATATACTGAGAAACAAATGGTCTAATGAACATGACTCTTTCAAATATATAAAGTACCTACCAAAGTATAGCACAATTCACCTCTTCCTCTTTTGAAGTTATCCCAACTGCTCATTTTAACCAAAGAAGAATGAACTTTCATCAATACACATATACATATATATTTAATGGGTTTAGTGGGTCCAACAAATTCATATTTGGGTCGATAAAATAAAATCTCTTCTTTGTTTGTAGTTTTTGTCATTTAAATTCGGTGCAATCTGTGTCCCAATTTTGTGGTATCCCTATTTGCTTCCAAATAACTTAATTTATGTCCATTCGAACTTTTTTTTTTGAAAACTAAATTTATATGTTGAGAAAAAATGCTTTTAACGTTCTCTTTCTCATATATATATACTATATATATAAATCGTTTTGATTTCGTTTTTTTTTTAAAGTTTTACGTTCCAAAAATTTGCCAATAGACACAAAAAAAAAATGATGTTAAGCAAAAAAGGACAATGAAAACTAGATTTAATCACCATTGGATCTCTGGTATTGTTGAAATCCTTTAATTTAAAAGAGGCGAAACAAAAATTTTGATTTTGATTTACGTATGTGCACAAATTGGAACTTCATCTTGGTGCCAAATTGTTTTGCATACTATTCCAGAGGATTTTCTGAAATTTTTCCGACAGGTAATGAATTTATATGAAGGATAGCTAAGAAAGAAAATTTAATATGGGTAAGTCTTAATTTTCGAAGGGATAGTAAAATTTTTGTTGGTATGATTCCTTTTAGCTGTGTGAGCTGACTAGAAAAATTTTGCTGTATAAGCAGTTTAGTATTATTTGAGGCTTTTAGAGGTATTATAAATTGCTTACTTTGTAACGAATAAGAATTATATGGTGACAGCTTATTAGTTATATTTTCCACAGCAATTATTTCTTATATACGAAGGTAAAATTGTGCGAGTGGCATAAAGTAGTTATTGCCCTAGGAGATATTGTGTTATAATTACTAATTAAAATTTTCGATTTGATCATTCAAATTGTTTTCTCTTGTTGTCCTTTTAAGTTGTGTGTGTTGTGAATATTTTATAAAATGCACAAGTTGACAGACCATGATTAGATTTTTTATTTTAGATGGTTTAACGCAAACTGAAATTCATCCTAATTTAATGAGTGTAAAAAGACTGCACTTTAACTTTCAGCAATTTAAAAATGAGCTGAATTTAAACGTGGTTCTTGTCTTGCCTTGGCCTTGAATGACATCTCTCTCGCTCTCTTTTACTTTCATATGTTTCCAAAATTGAATACTTAACTCAAATATGATATGATAGCGGCCGTAAATGATTATTTTACTTTTGTATTGATGAGCTTTTTATACTAAAAAATTCTGTCACTACGATAAAAAATTTTAATTTTTTCAAATGTAATTTTCAATCGAATTTTAAATAATATCTATCTCTACTCGCTATTCATTGAACGATTATCCAATCAGATAAAAAAAAGTACCAAAGTATTATTAAAATAACCATAAAATGAATTGAGCTCATTTCAAATAGTTTAAAACTTCTTTGAATTTTTTACAACTAAATTAGTAACAGTATAATTATTGTTTGAATTTTTCTCAACTAACATTAATTGCAACCAATAAAAGAACAAAGTTTCAATTCATTTCCACAAAATATACAACCAACTTGGTAACTTGGTCGGGGCTAGAAAGAACGTGAAGTGATTACAAAGTCTTCGTTTAGAATGTGACAACTTTATTGCTACTACTATGTCAATTGATGTTACACTACGGAAAACTTTTTGAGAAATTAATTTCCCGGAGTTTATGTGTAGCAACTTTTAGAAATCTTGTTTGGTAGAATTCCATGTACAAATCTAAGGGCAATGATAATTTATTTCTTCTGCAAATTCTTTTTAATTTAAAATTTGGCTTACTTTTTATTATATAAAATTTTAAGCTTTCTTTATATTTACCATAGAAGTCTAATGAGTAGAGAGATTGTAGCTTAGATATTTTGGTAGTGCTTAGAGTATTAGATGTGCATATATTTCTAATTTTTAGCTCTAATTTTCTTTGTAGAATTTTCTCCAATTTTCTAACTCTAGAAATCTATAATTTTTTAGTCTAATCAACATCAACGTTCAAATTTTGTTAGTTAATAAAATATAGCAATAAATATTAAATATAATAGGATCAGGCTCAAGAATAAGTGATCATTTTAGGAGTCGAACCCTGACTTCTTGGATAAGTTTGAGTTATCTTAGAGCTTCTAGATCATATAGTACAAATTTTTTTGATTAAAAAGGGTCATCAATTGTATTGTTTCATAATAGATTAATAATACCTCACAAAATTTCGGTTTCTATACTCTTGCATTAATCAAAATAACTGTTTCTCAGTAAAGGATTCTGAGTCGATTATTAGGGTTCAACTAATTGATGAAAAAATTAAAAAATTACTAAATAGCATATCTTCAAAATTTTTATTTTCAAATCATTTTTAGGAATTTTTTTTGAAAAATTATCAAATTGTCTTCAGCCTTATATTTCTTTCGTTTTCTTTTTTTTTTTTAGTTGGTATATTTTTTGCATATCCTAATAGTAGAGAGACTAAAAAAATGGTAGCCCAGAAATTTTGCAGGTAAATGAGCTAAAACTTGGAGGGTATGCCAAAAAGCAACATTTCCCACCATTTTAAGAATACTGTTTGTATATTCGAGGATTTTTTTGATCATTTCGATACTATTTATTAGAATAACATTTCTTCTAAATCTAAGGAACAAAAGATCAATATATATGACAATCATAAAACCAATCTGGACATACGGAATACAACTATGGGGATGTACGCATGAATGCAACATAAAAAACATACAAACTTGTCAAAATAAGATCCTACAACTAATAACTAACGCATACCGATACGTGACAAACAAAGAGATACTTGAAGATCTAAAAATAAAATGGGTAAAAGAAGTCATCCAAGAGCACACTGCAAAACATGAAAGAAGGCTCCATCATCACCCTAACACAGAAGCTGTACTACTGCTGGACACAACAAGCCAGACAAGACGGCTTCACCGCAAGAAGCCGCATGACCTAACATAGTAATACTAACACTTATAGGGAACTGATCACTGGATCTTCACTCCCGCACACGTCACACACACTTAGTTAAAGTACTAATAAATTAATTGTAAACAGATTAAGACTGTAGTAAACAAACACTGAATAAAAAAAAAAAAATTTCTTTACTGTTATGGACAAATTTAATTGATGCCAGAACACATTTCTTTATTTGACTAGAATAATTTTAAAAGCAAAAGTCTACCAAATGGATTTTTAGGGCCCTGGCTTAGAACACTTAAATTTACTTTGTTAGCTTACAACTATAACTTGAAAGCACTTCCTTTGGTGTTTAGGACTGAGAAAAGTTTATAGGAACAAATCGTAAGCTACACCAGAAGAGTTGGCCACTAGCCAACTAATTATTAGCTTTAATTAGCATATCAAACAAATGCTACAAACTATTCTCTTTCTACAGCAATCGAAGCAAATTTCACTATACTAGACAAAATATTTCTCACAAAAAATTTTTACAAATAATTCAATTTACGTTATCTAAAGTAATAATTTTCCACAGTTATCCAGAAAAAAATTCCATTCATTTGAATAACAACAAAACGATATCTTCCTTTTTTTGTTTGCTTTTTTGTAATATTCAAATAGCTTAAAAATCATGTTCTGCTTAGAAAATTCCATTTTAATGCTCACTTGGCTGAAACCAAAAAACCCAAAACAGAAACATGATAAAAAAAACTAATTTACATTGTGCAACTAAAATTTATTTTATTTTCTATCGCTAAACTCTAGAAATGCAAATTTGTAGATCTTTATTTTTATTGCTCTGAAAGTATTACAAAATAAAATTTCTCCAGTATTTCTCGAAATCTGATCAGATTAGATCTAAACAAATTGTTTCTACTTCTATTCTAAAGTTTTTTCTTTACTTTCTGCTCATTCTATTAATTTTAATTTGGCTAATTGAAGAAATAAAAATTAATATTTTATATATTTGGGAACTTAAGAGTTTTATAATGCATATTTTTAGTTTAAGCTGATAGAAATATTTTTGTTAAAAATCTATACGACATAAAAGTATTGTACAGAACTGGAACCAAATGTGAGGTTCCTTTGTAAGCACAATAAATTCTGTAGCTCTGGCTTAATAGTCTTAAGAATGAAAGAAACAAAAAAAGAATCCTAAAAGACACAGATTAGCTTTTTGACACAACATATTTCAAGAGATTTGTGCTGTGTTTCAGACAATTTTCAAACAAAAAGGTAGAGAAATGTAAGAGGATGATTGGTTTATTGTAATTCACTTGGATATTTCTGAAGAAAAAGGGAGCTCTCAAATGAATAGAAATTTAACATTCAGCGGATTTTGTCTGCCACTATTTTTGACATTATTGTGATTTTTTGCTTTATTTCTAAAAGGTTAACAAAGTTTTATGCTAATGTAACTAGAATATTAGTAGAAAAATAAAGTTTTAAGCTTTGTTTGGGATTTCAAGGGTATTTTTCTAAAGAATACTAATTTTAAATTAGCATTTTCTTTTAGTATTTTGAAAAGATTACTGAAGAGCTCATGAAAGCATGGAAGATAAATTTTTCGAATTAAAATTAATTGACATTCTGCCGTACCTTGAACGTTTTTATCAACATACCTTTAAGTATTTGCAGGATTCTCATAGGATCATTGCCACTAACTTATCGCATTATTTAATTTTACTAACAAGGGAAAAAGAGAGAGATTTATAATTTTGCTTTGTGAAATTCATGTTATTCAATATGAGTAGTTGTGAAAAAATATAAGAAATCCTTAACCAAAACCCATAAAAAAATTGAAACTCATATGAAAAATATGACTTAAATAATTTCATTTTTTTGTTTCTTAATTAAGAAGCACCAAAATATCCTCAGTCTTGTTCCGAATTCACTGTTTATAAAGTTGGCCGCAATATAAGATTATAAAAATTTGAATAAATCTAAATTTTACTAACAGATAAAAAAAATAATTAAATTAATATTTGTATAAATTTTGTTAATTTAATTCAATTTCTCTTCATTCAAAAAAAAAACGCAAATTTCTAAATTGAAAAAAAATAATATTGCCTTTAAAATATTATTTTTAGGCAAACAAAAGATTCAGTTTAACAGCTGTTAACTCCTATCCCTCAAACCTTGAAACTCCATCTGATTTCTATACAAAAGTTTATGACTACACAATCGTCAGCCTAAAAGCAAAATTGCATTCTCTTTGTTGAACATCCTGCTATAGAGTCAATTTGAAAATGCAGTATATGTAGATTTATTTAGTGAAACAATGGATTCTATACTGAACCGGCATAGAGACAGCAAAATGATTCTCTGAGGCTATAAATATAAAGCTAGGAGGCTGCTTTATAACTTGTTGTTTATCTAAGGCACAATTTTACATTTTACCTAGCTATGAAAACTGCTTTTGACAAACTTTTATCAACTTTAACATTTGTTTTTCTTGGTTGTATCCTGCTTGATTTGAATATTACTTTATAGTTTATTTAAAGGATTAGCTAAAGGTTTTCATCTTATTAATAGAAGTTTTAGAAAGTTTTTCGATAGATAAGCTGACCAATTTTACTATTTTAATTTGAAAAAAGGATATATATCTATTGAACTATTAGCATTTATACATATTATTGAAGCATAAATTCCTTTAGACTATATTGAAAAGATTTTCTCTTTTCATTGGATTAAAAGCTCTTTTTTCAGATATCATAAGGCTACCAAAAATCATTTGTGAATGCAACTTTCTATGCAAACTAGAGAAAAAGGATTCCTTATAATAGCTCGCATTTCATAAATAAATCAATTTCAGATTAAATTCAATCTCTCACTCAGTATAAATATATAGAAGCTTATATAGTTAAATGTTTTCTCAGCAGATCCTTTAAAATGTAAAATAAGTTATTAAATAATTAAAAAGAAGATTTAAGCTTCTTCTGACTTTAAATAAGACAGAAAAAATACAAAGTATATTATATTGCGCATTTTAAAATTAAGTTTCTAAATTTATCTGCTATGATAAAGGACTCAAAGCTTATTGATACTATAAAGCATTTTGATATCTGAGAGTTTCAACATTTAATAAAACTTATAGTAATTATTTGTTTTGAAGTTTCAACCATTGAAATAAAAGTCTAAGCGCGTACAAAAAAAACTGTCAGAGAACTTTCAATTGCTTTAGATAAGTTTACCTCTGTCAGTTGATCAGATAGCTTTGTCCTTTTAAAGCTCATCAAATAAGGTCATTTGACTTATTTAAACAGCAATTGAAAAATTCCTTTGCCAAAAAGAAAAACTATTAGCTTCGATTACATAAATTTTTGTGTACATATCTTTCAATGTTGGTCCTTGAAGTTGTTACTTTTGATAATATTCTGACAAGCATCTGCAATGAATTCATTGAAAACTTTTCTTCCTTTCCTAATTGTGAAAATTTTTTCAAATGATTTCATTTCTTTTGTGAACCAATTTCATTGTTGAATAGTTTTCAAAAACCTCATGTAAAAGGCTAAAAGAATTCGGTATTAGCAATTTAGTAATTTAATTAAATTAGCTAAGCTTATATAACTATAAAGATTAAAGTACCATAAAAATTTAAGTTAATAGAAAATTTATTTTTGTTTTTTTGCTTAAAATTTTGAATTTGTTTGACAAAAGTAAGAAAACTATCGAAATAATATCCGCATTAGGGAAAGAAGCTCCACTTCATGAATGAAATTTTCAGTCATAACGGCTTTGTCAAGGAAAACTTTAATAAATTTTGTTAACAAATAGCCGCAAAAAGTCGACTTTCTGCATGCTAAATGAATGAATGTTTCACAAATGAGCTTTTCAACATGGTTCACACATGAATTCATGAATGAGAAACTCACTAATAAGTAATTTCCTTACTGGGTTAGTTCTTTTAGTCCACTGCTTAGTGCAAGGATTGTAGTACGTTGTTCAAGTTGCTTCTTGTTAGACTGTAATGGTATTTTATAGACATGATTTTTGATGCTATCAATGCCAGCATATCTGCTTCTACATTTTTACTCTCACTTGGTTTTTTAGAATGAGCAATAAAGTATTTTAAACTAGTTCCAGTAGTTTCATATTTATTTTTATATGAAGATATGCGCTTTCAATAACTACAATAAAGTTTGACTATCTCAAAAATTCAAATCTAGGCTTCGTTATTACGTGATTTGATGCTCTGAATACTCATTTTTTTACACCCAGAGTTTTGTCTCTATCTCAAAAGTGCCTAACACGGCTAAAGAAGTTTATAAATTTTCTATTTTGATAATAAGGAAGACAAGAGCTAAAAAATATCTTAACAGTATTAACTAGGACTCATTTTAAACCCATTATTGTATCATCTAAAAACATAAATTAGAAATGGTCAAATGTTCTCTAGGACCGTTAAGGGGGTATTTAACCTTTTACTATTCAAATTTTAAATTAAATTAATTTATAACATTTTTAAAATATTTTGGCAAAATTTCAAGTCAATCGGAGTAAAATTACCAAATTTATGAGCATTTGAGCGTTCTTTATTCTAGAGCAAGAATTCAGTAAGTAAAACTTTAAAGCGTTTTCCTGAAGCTTATTTTTTTCAAAGCCGTTATTCACAATGGCTCAAAATCTACTGGACCAATCGTTTTGAAATTTTGCACACTATTTCTTCACATATTTCACCAGGCAAGGACGAGAGCTTTTTTTTAATAATTATTAATTTTTACAATAAGAAATAAAACAATTTTTTAGGTGAAAATCGATATTTTGGCTTCTAAAGGCTACCAAAAATTTAAAAATGGTTTTGGAAGATTCTGTTGCGAGTTATGATGCGCAACGTAAAACAACTTTTTATCAAGTAGCTTCGAGATATTCACTACCATGGCATAAAGTTTGGTATGCCGATTAAGAGCAGACTCTAGCCACTGTATGTAGTTTAGGTAAGAAAGAACTACAAAGATAGTCAACTTTCTAAAATCATTGAAAGTTAATAAGTCTTTAAAATAATCTCTGTTAAAGGGTTAGGTCCAGTCAGCATTCTAAAGGTATCTTAAAAACATTCTCTGAAAATTTGAAGTGCATCCGACAAATAATTTTTGAGTCATTCGCCCAATAACAAAGGGCTCTCGGGCTGTACATACATCGAGTGTAAAACTTTAAATGTGTTTTTCTCAAAACTATGTTTTTAAACCGGTGACTGCTTCCACTAGAAAACTGCTGGTTAGATTTCAATGAAATTTATACAGCTTTTGGAGAACATGAAAAACTCGTGCCTGATTGAAGGATTTTTTCTTTTTTTTAATTTCGATTTTTTATAAACAATTAACTGCTGTTTTTTTCCCGAAATTCTGGAAAAAAATTTCCTAAGGACGCCATTTTGTTAGTTTCTTTTAAAATAAAACAAGCTTCGATCAGGCACGAGATTATTTGATAATAAAACTAATTTTTTTCGTCCGACTAATTTTAGATGAATTTTCAAGGATTTGTGGTGGCCATCGCACGGGACTTGTGTTTGGAACTGGGTCAACACAAACAGCCATAACTTTATTAAATTTTTTCTTTCAAATTTTCGTGCCATATTTTTACTTTTATAAAATAAATTAATTTGCTAGGAAAAAAAAATTATTTAAAATTATCATTTTTTCATGTCTCTGACTAGACCTAAACCCTTAAAGACAAATGTTTAAAACTTAATGTGACTTAAAACAAAAATTTCATTTGATTGGAGCTGAGTATATCACGAGATTTTTGATAACTAACACAGCATTATTTAGTACAACTGTATGTGAGGAAAAAATATCTGTAACAGACATACGTTCAAGATAAAAACCGTTATTGAAAAGTATAAAAAAATCTCAGTGGAAAATATATAATGAGCCTTAAGTCAAGAGATTTTTTAATATTTTGAATATACGCATGATACCCGATAATAAGTTAAAATAATATGCTTTGCACTGAGAAAAATACCTTTGATCATTTTATTCCCTTTAGCAGTACTTAGTAGCTTTTAAGTGCTTTGAGGATTGCAGTTGTAAGTACTACTCGTACCATACAATTTATTAACCTTAATTAACTTAAAGCATGGTTTCAAGGATTTTAAAATTAGGTCAGAAGAAGTAAATTTTAGTAGTTTAACAGATGATTGCACATTCGTATTTGTAGATTTAACAAACTCATTTCTACCACTTACAGTAGAAATAGAATTCTATAGATACGAATGAATAAATTTTTTTTAAAAAATTAAATTCTATTAATTAGAGATTTTCAATAGATAAATCGACCAATTAGAGCTACATACAAAAAACTACTTCCTCCTTTTTTAAATATTTTTTTTTGTAATATCAATCTAAGATTAAAAATCTGAGATTAACAGATTTTTAATTTAATCAATTTAATATGTATTCATACAAATTTCTCAATTTTTCTTGAATCAAGCTGATAACGGATTTCTTTCACAGACAGTAATAATTTAGATCAATATATTAATTATTATCAAATCAATACAATGGTATGGGCTGAAGGTCCTCATATTCAAACTTGTTAATTTTGAATTTGTCTACAATTTCTAGTACTTAAGCTACAAGTTTTCTTTGTACCGTTATTTTTTCTTTTTGAAAAAAGATAAAAGATGGATAAAAGTTTAAGCACGTACCACTATTCAAAAATTGAGTTTTTTGAAAATTTTTTCATTTATTTTTATTCTTAAAGTAAATTCAATAGAATGAAAATTGATTTTCACTTGGTAACATACAAATAATCCTAAACTAAATTTCCTGTTTCTCTGAGTTATATTTAGTCTTTTCTTTTAAAAAGATATATCCTCAAGCTGATGCATTATCTAACGATAAAGTTTTCAGCAAGAAACTTAACACATGAGGATATATAAAGCCTGATACAATATTATTATGTTGCATAGTTGAAACACAATATTCCTATTGATTATCCTGGCAAGTTTTCTACTTCAATATATATTAATCTTTCTACATGGTTTACTTATAAAATAAACTTAAGCTTATGAATTTTTATGTGCACATTAACATAGTCGAGGTATGCTTAGGAGTGAAGCAAAGGATCGAAAAATATCAAATGTTTGAAAAATTGTTTAATTCCAAAATATAAAACTGTTAAAATTAAAACTTTATTTTAAAATAAGGCTACGAGTGTTGTGGCTGATTGTGAGTCCTTTTGAAATTTACATTTTGCATTTAGAATTCTTTTTTTGTTCAAACTCATCATACAACAGTTCGACTATCATTTCGATCCAAGATTCTTCGAACACTTCGATGGAGGATCTTTTTATAATGCTTGCAGTGAAATAACTAGCAAAATAAAAAAAAATGGCACACTTAATTAAATTTTGTTCTAGGCAAGTTTTTATTTTGTGTTTCCCAAGCAAAACCCCCTACACATTTACAAATAAAACTTTGATGATGAAAGTGATAGTGATTTAGGTGCCCACATTTATGCCTTTCTGACATTCGCTTAACTTGCAAGGTAGAATCGATTTAGATGAGACTTTTTTAAGTTATGGAGTTTAGTACTGCAGTTTTATTGTTAAAAAATGAAAATTATATTGAAAAAAAAAACTATTCTAAAATATAATTTCATTTTCCCACACTGACAGTTTTATCTCTGTCTCAAAAATGGCTAAGAAGCCTAAAGAAGTTTATAAATTTTTAATAATCGTAGGCTATAACATAGTTTTTTACAATTGTAATATATTTAGTAGGTTTACTAAATAGAAAATAACTTACAAAAGTTACTGAAAAATTCTGGATATGCCTTATCGTTTTATTTAACGCTCTTTTAATTCCAATGTGCATGAAATGCATAGAAACGATTTGTTATATTTTACTTTTCTATTACTTTTTCTTTTAAAATATAACGAAAAACCGTTTATATGGCCTTTAAGTCTTTCATATTTGACACAGATCCTTTTAAAGATAATTGAAAAGGAATTACTTTTACATCAGTTATACAGGAGTATATAAAAGGTTATTTGAAACGACCTTAAAAAGGCACAAGACTAAAATACGTTTTGCAATTATGCCAATTATGCCTTTAGCACTAAAAAATATTTTGTAAAATTGCTTGCCATCTTCATGTTTCATTTTACTTCATTTTTTGTATAAACAACCCCCCAAGATTATATGCCAGCCAGTTTGGGGTAGATATCTGGGGCATATATATCTCAGTCCACCTCATTGTCTCTACGCTGTTGTGATATAAATCCTGGCATCTTTTTGATGTAACATTCTTGGGTATTAAGAAAAAATTCCTAAAAACACCCATACGTTTGAATATAATCTTTACTCACTCCATATCTATTGGCAATAGATTTGCAGATTAGTTCTCATCTTTGATTTAAATCCTTTCATTTTTGCATATTTCTTGCTACACTCAATTATTCGATCCTTATATAGCTGACTATAAATGAGTTCGATTTGTTTAATTAAAATTTTCCCTAGACAATTTGATTTATTTAAAACTTTAATTATATTTCTTGATAATGTCGAACACATACATATTCAGTAATATGTATATTTGAATGAATTGCGAAGGACTTACACCTCTTATAATCTGAAATTTTGTCATACTTATAATTTCAGGAATGAAGACCCTTTAAACTTTACTTTCGTTCTTCAATTAACACATGTATATGTATATTTAGCCCATAACTCTCGTATATCATCCAAGTCCTGATGATGAGCTGTTGTCATATAACCAAAGGTATAGGTACTTAAAAAGTATCATCAAAATGTCAAGAGAGTGTTTCGTATTCAAGCTACATATTTTATATATTTACCGTATACATACTGTGTGTCTTTTAGTATCTATTTTTGTGTTTGTTTTTAGGGATAAAAGAATTAAAAACAGAAACTATAAATGTTTACTACTCTTACCCTAGTTCTAGTTTTATCTTGACCTATTTTAAGAGTCATATATTCATTTTATAGAGAAAGTCATTATTCTTATCCTTTTCATTCATTTAACTAGTTTAACAAATATAAAATTCAAAGCGCAAGTTATGAGTGTCGAGAAAATGATTATTGTATGTTGAAAAATATAAAGGATACTTATAATATGAATAGTGTTAATGAACTCAATTTGTTTTATTATTAATGTGTTAGGATTTTGTTTGTTAAATACTATCACAAGTCTACACAAAAATCGTTTAAAATTTAATTTCTTTAACTAGATTTTGTGCAAGAGAAAAAGAAACAAACAAACATAAGCTTCAAAAACTTGATTTTCATCCTTTATTGTCTTATTTTACCACCTTTTCGGTATGTTTATCAGCAAACTTTTTCAATTAATCTAAAAAGGATTGTCATTAATTTGTTTAAGCAAAGAGAATATAAAATCTTTATCTAGCATGACGTTGAAATAATTTAATTTCCAACACACCACTGCTTGCAAAAGAAAGATTTAAAGTGCTTTTGATATCTAATAAAATAAAATTGAAATGTTCAGAAATGACATTTGGCTTAATTCCATGATGTTTTATATATACAAAAACAACAACAATAACGAGAATTACAAATTAAATATAACAAAATCTAAAAAAAGGTTCTTAAAATACATTTAGAAAAAAATTAATTCAATAGTTTTCTCTTTTCCGCACCTGAAGTTTTAAAATTTATGCTGTTTAGGGTTAATTTTATCAGTTTAGTTTTTTTTTTAATATTTGAACGAGTTTCTGACCCAGTTTTTGAATTTATGACAAAAAATCCAAAGTTTACAATTTTCTCTTTCCATTAAATGGATTTCTAAGAGTTTAAAATTGATTTCATCATTCCTAATTTGACTTTTAAATTACAACACGTGTTGCATATCGAACATAAGGACTGTGTGAGACTTTGAAAAATTTCACCAACTAAAATTTAAAAGTTTTGTTGAAAAATAAAAAATATAACAATTTTTTTTTTGTTTGAATTTATTTTTCAATAATAAATTATCATCACATCTAAATTACAGGACAAGTTCCTTTATCTCTCTTTCATCCATTTATCATAAAAATATGAAAGCCTAAATTTTTCCACTATGAAATTTAAAATATTTATGACTTTTTCATGTAAATACATTTCTACTGGATGTAAGATAACATGAAAATTTGCAATTATTGAAGGATATTCTCTTAAGAGTCTAAGCAAAAGATCTTCAGATATTTTTGTAGAAGTCACTAAGCCACCATTCTGGTTAAATATTTTTAAAATGTATATAGATTCGTTAACCTCATAATTGGGATAAGCATAAATAATAAAATTTATATTAGCAGCAATTTCAAACAATGATTCTAAGTCATCTTCAGTACCCATATTACAAACAGATATCCTCTCAAGGAGTTCCGGTAAAGGAATAAATGATTTTGATTCTTTACTTGAACAAACTGAACTTATATCTTGTAAGCTTGAATTCAATAAACTATTAATATTAGCAATTGTTGATATAATATTTTCATTTTTTGTGACAGGTTTTAATGTTGAAATAACATTGAAATTGCTAGCTTTAATGATATCATCAAGGATCTCACGTTTATTTTGTGGACAAAAAAATTGTCCAATTAATTGTTTCTCACTAAGATTGATAATTTGAACAATAACATCGGAATTTAGAGATTTTGACAATAAAACCAGATTAAAAACTATTTCATTAGTATTTGTGTCCTTAACAATTTCAGAAACCATTTTTTTCATAGTGGAACGATCTGATATTTGGACAGCACTATTATTATCTACCAGAGGTACTTCAAGATCAACAATGCTAACAGTTTCTTCTTCAATCGGAAGAGTTTGGTGCATTGTATATCTTTCACTTAATATGAAAAATGATTGAATTTCTATTTCCTTATCAGCATACGTCACTTTAGTTTCAGAAACTGTTATTGATAATTCTGGTTTAGTTATTTTAATACTATTTTCTCTAGTTTTTTCGTCAAATTTTGCATCTTGTACCATTGTAAACTTAGACTTCTCAATAGAAATTTGTTCATAAAATGGTCCTAAAGAAGGATCCATTTGAAAATCGACCGACACTACTTTAATTGGACGAATTATATTTTCTTGTTTAGATTTTGGATTTTTTGGTGGTCTTTTTCGTGCTGCGAATAAATTTTTCTTTAAATTAATATACCTATTCCGGCGCGTAATTTCTCCATAAACACCACGTACTAGTACTGCATTCCGTAGTTTTTTCCAATTATTTTGTGCATTCTTTAAACCGACTTTAGATTCTGAATCTATTTTCATTCCTTGGATTAATCAATCAAAGTTGTATTAAATATTTGACAGAATTATATTCGTTTATTTGCTTAGCTAAATTTTAATGTAATCTACTCCAGTCATTCCATCTAGTCCAGTCTACTCCATGTAATATTATTCAACTTTACAATTTAAGATATAGAAATATGCTAAAAACTTTCTCAGTGGTCTGTACTAAAATTGTTAAAAAGAATTTGACAGGTACTTTAAATTCTGGGTAAAACAAGTCAAGTTGGCTTTGAAAAAAAACCTAGAGATACTAGCAATATAATATATTCGATTACATTAACTTAAAAAATCTTGTTTTCTCTGATTTATTATCTGACCTACAAATATTTAGCGATTTCAAGTGTAGCGATATTTATTGTAGATCACTTGCTAATTTCAAAACAGCAGCTGGTCGCGTGTAGTTTACAAATTGACTACATCCATATGAAACGTAAATCTTCTACCAAATAGCACCCATCAATAAATCAATGAATCCTTTACAAAAAAAGTCATTGAACCAATATAGAAGTATATTAAGAAGATGGAATAGTTTTGCAACGTAACGAGAACATTAAAATTTTGTGTTTGTGTATCTGTCAAAAACTTTGATGAAATTTTTTCAAAGCTGTCATTTCTACTTGACTAAATCTCCATTAACTATCAAGTTTATTTGAACAAAGCGTATTTGATCAAGGATCCTTGATAGTCTAGGGGGCCCTTTATGTTTTTACTTCGATTTTTAGTGTTTCGTTCTTATTTCAGGTTAAAGAATTTTATTTTGCTGCAACTTTTGGATATTTTTACAAACTTATTTTATTACTTTATAAATATAAATGGTTGAATAAAAGTTTCAATTTTTGATAGTTTACAAAACTATTACTATGCCTACTAAAAGTAAGAGCTTACCAAAATTAAGTCTGACGCATTTAATGTCAAAAAACAAATTTTTCATTTTAATGCTTTAAAAAATCTTTAGTTAAACAAAATTAAATGTCTGACGGGAAAATTTCAAGATCAAATTCTGAAAATGATATGCAATATTTTCCAAAAAATATCAATTCAAATAATTTATTATCGATATCAGTTGAACTTTTGATGAAATACAAAAAATCTGAAGGAACTGAAAAGAATAGAAATGGTGAAAATTTATATACTCCCACAAATTCACCAACAACTAAAGGAGCAGATAATCCAATTCCATTAGATATTTGGACTCGAGAAAGCTGGGATAATTTACATCCAAATGTTCGACAACGTCTTGTACATTTTAATTGTACCAACTGGACACAAAATGGAATTGCTTACAAATATTTACTAAAATGGAAGGCTTACATTAATGAAAAGAAATTAGAAATTAGGAGCCGTAAAGATAAGAATTAAAAACTTCTTTCAATATCTGCCGTGGGGTATTCATAATTTTCTACAAAAAAAAAAAACAGAAAACTTTTTTTTTTATTTACTTTAAAAAACTTTTTTTGATTTTAACTTTTAAATAAAAGTATGCATAGCTCTAAGATAGTTGCAAAGTGTGAATTTCAGTCAAGTTTTTGATTTGAATTTTTCGATTCACTCTTGAAACAAAAGAAATAAAATTCTTTAGTTTTAATAGTGCAGTTTTATATATCTTTTTTTTTCTAAAATTTATTGGGTTAAAAGGATTTCAATGTACAAAAATTATTCCCTATGAAATTTAAGTTTAACCGAGGAGAAGAAACTACACCATGATTATTCACTCAAGGAGCTGCAACTGATGAAATGCTTAGTTCAGAATTAAAATGATCGTCTGTACTTAGTCGCCTATAAGGCAGAAATAATAAATGATAATCCACGCTTAAGCTTTGCAAGCAACTGCGAGCACAGAATCCAATAGAAGAAATACGTTTTTACAATCAGAAAAGATAAATCTAATCTTTTTTAAACAATATAAAATCAATTAATAATTTAATTTTTTACACCCAGGAAATATCTTGAAAAGCATGCATGCAGTTAGGTGGACTTTTAAAATGACAAACTAATCCCCTTAGGCGAATTTCATTACCATAAAGCCCTCGAATATCAATCAACTACCTAACTCAAGGTTGTGTTATAATGCTCTCTTAAATACCTTTAAATTGTATATGAATTCATTTTTTTTTTTTTTTGTAATTTTTATTTTAGACTACTTAGCTGTCATCCATGAAATTAATTCAATTAGAGGAATGTAAAGAAAAAATATTCTAAGTGCGCACTGACCAAGTAGATAATATTAGGGAATTGCGTAGTCAACGACAATCACTTCGGATATTTTGTTTTTTTATAGTAATAAGGTACGTAATTTCTAAGACAGCTTTGGTACCTGATGTTTATCATCATTGTAAGTATGTAACCCACTTAGACACTAGACCTTGTCTATATATATGAAATTATATCTTATGAATTATATTTTGTTTTCCATATAAAGAAACATTCATTTTTGATTTATCTAAAGTTTTGACTACTATTTTTTTTTATTTATTCGTTAAAAAAATTTTTTTTTGTATGTGTATATTACGGAAGTTAATAAAATTACAAAATAGTTTTAGTGTTTTTTGTTCTCTTTTTGCAACTTACTTGTATATTTAATAACAGAGAATTATTTTATTTTAAAAGAAAAAACAAAACAAGTTTGTAGATATTTAAAAATCCTTCCTTCCATCCAAAAAAGTAATGAACAATTTTTTAAGTAACATTATTTGATAGAATTTCAGTGAATCAAAGTAATTGGATGAAAATTTTGTTTACATATTAATAATTCTAGTGAGAGCAAATCACACCTATTGGGCCCCCAGCATGACTTTAATTTATCTAAATTATTCACGGTTCTAGCAAAAAAAGGTGACAGATAAACAACAACATAGAATTTTTTATACTTAAGTAAAATAATAATAAATAGTTCTACTGCTTAAAGAGTTTTTTTTATTGTAGTTGAATTATTTTTGATTCATCTAATATTTATTTTTAGATCTTTTTTAGTTTTGTTATTCTTGAATTTTACATGAAAAAACTTAATATGTTTCTTATTTGGTAAAAACTTTAAAATATATTAAAAGGAGGAAAAATTGAAATGCCTGTTGATCGCAGATTTTGTAGAAAATGAAATAAAATGAAATATTGTAAAATTTTTGGATAGGTAGAAAAATATCTGTAAATTTCGGACTCATATGATTTATATTTCTGGATGACCATTTCAAAGAGTCAATGAGTTAAACTTGAAATGTTTAAACACAAAGTGCTTACTTTCTTATTATAATGACCTCTACCATTATCCTGATGCCTATCATTTAAAAACATATCTACCGTCCTCAAAAAAGAATAGCTAATAAATTCATTGATAGGCTCAAAAGCGACCAGAAATTGATTCTAGAAAAAGTTAAGGACACAAGTTAAAGTACTTATAGGTTCCTGCCTTAAAAACCTTATTGTTAACAAATTTGGCTAAATCTCCCTTTGTAGGTAGCTTAGAACTTTAATTACTCCTTCAGCTCTTTATAACTTAATAAAATATCCTTTTTCTTTCCCGATTTCTAATCACCAACTAAGTGATTAGTAGAAATAACTAAATAATTTTTAAATTATTTATCAATTTATATTTCTATAAGTCAGAAACTCTAATCAAATTTATTTACTTTAAATTGACTAAATAGGAGACATTTTTATCCTTAATAACTTAAAATTAAACATCTACTTATTCGTGCTGACTGTATCGAATCATATTGTAAAAAAATATCAGTTGACTTAAGATCTTTAAGAATACTGACTCTCTATAGCTTGAGTTACTTTAGTTAAGTACGACCTTCACCGTGAAGTGATCTGAAAAATTTCCATTGTCCCTAAGGTTAAGAAAGTACATATCTTAAGACTTTTTAAACCCTTAATTGTAACAAAAATTGCAAAAACTTTTAGTACAAAAATTGCAAAAGCTCTAGTACAAAAACAAAATGTAACATCCACTAAAATAGTTTTTTCCTTATACGAAAAATGAAGAAAGCATACATCTTAGATTTTCGATGTTTTTCTAGAACATTTTAACAAGAGCAAAAATTTCTTAAGACGAATTTCATGTATTCCATAATAAGAGAAAAGAGAAAACCTAAAAATCTGCTGGAAATAGAAGAATAACAATGCAATGAAAAGAACCTACAACCAATTAAAAGTGTTCACTAAATAAAAATCCTTTTAAGAATCCTTTTAACGAGGAATCCTTTAAATATATTGTACCCACCTAAAAAGTCTCAGGATACAAGGTAAGTTTTTGTCTTTGTCCTATTTTTAGGACAAAAAACAGGTTAAAAAAAAACATAAAATTTTCCCCTACTGAAGAATATTGAAAGGATAAAGAAAGAGACCCAAACATAAGAATTAACACCAAGCATCTAATTCAATATTAATAGAAGAAAATTAATTAATTAATTTTTTTTCCATTTCGATTTGAGTATTGAAAACAACTCATTGTCCAAATAAATAAAGTAATTAAGGAAGCTAGGATATATATATATATATATATATTCGGTAAATTCAACAAGATTCCAGTATAATAATTAAAACAAGAAGAAAATGAAACTTAAAAATAAATAGGATAGGATCTAGTAAACTTCACTTGAATTAAACTGTTAACGGTTTATTTTCTTAAGACATTTTCAATAAACAAAGCAAACAAGAAAGCTAATTAAATAAAATTACGGACTATAAATATTTCGTATTTTAGATTTGAAATCCTTTTTGTTTTTGTTTTTTGTTTTTAAGAAAAAAAATATATTATTTACATTCCTGAGAATATCGTGTAGAAAATATTCAATGCTCTCTTTGATAATTACATGAAACTAGATACATTTTTGGAAGGAATATAGATATTAGCAAAGTTTTAAAGTAAAATTTTAAAGGTACATACATGAGTATTCATGTATGGCATTTTTTTAGTTAAATGCATAAGAATTGTTGAATACCGAGGTAAGGTTGAAGTCAAAAGTATATTGAGCTTTTGAGATAGATTTTTCTTATTCCTTAGGCTGAATTAATGTATTTAGATATGTTCACAAGCATTTTTGAGTTCACAATAGAATGTAAACCATTATAATTCTATCCATCAAATATTTTGAAGATTGTATTTTATGTAATTATACTCACATGAGCCTTCATCCTTCACGACAGATTTAATACAAACAAATTTCTTCTTATATTATCTAAAAACCAACAAACTAGCGCTATATTGGCGTTATAACTAGCCACCAATTAATATAACAATTTAGTAGAGATCAGTGGCCTGCTTTGCGTTGGGTGCCTATAGTTATGTGCAATTAAGACCTAGGCATTAAAATAAAATGATGCGAGAATTCTCGTTTTTCAACCGTTAAATGAGTTATGGTTTCACAAATTGATATTTTAAATATAAATTTAATATGAATTCTTCTTTTTTTTATCCTGATTAATTAAATAATTTTTTATTTTTCCTGCTTATTACTTAGCGACTCAATGACTACTTCCCTGATTATGTGAAAAATGTATGCTAGGTATGGGCTAGCTGAAATATATCACACTTTGTGTGATGCGAACTAAATTGGGATTTTGCCAGGAGTTAAATACATTTATATTTATAACTAGATATTATGGCAGCCGACTAACCTAAATTACGCAATGATTTTAAGTTTTATTTAAAAAAAGTAATCTAACGCCAAAGCTCCCATAATAAAAGAAACAAAAAAACTGAAATTTGAGCTTAAACATGTTTTAACAATAATATTTTTCCTAGTCCTTTCATAGTTTGTGTTGTCTTTCTATGAAATTTTAGAATATTTTACGTCATTCTTTTTAGAAAGCAAGAAGCTTTTATGACAATATTGTATAATTTTTCATTAGAGTGTATTATATTTCACTTTTCACTTGAAAAAGATACACCAAACTGTATGCAATATATTTGTAACCCATTCTTTGACAAATAATGACAAATATAGTTCTAGCTCATTCATATATACATATACGAGTATGTTAAAATTTTATCTCTATTCTTTTGTAAAATATCAACTAGCAGAAGAGGATATATGCCTCTTAATTGTGTATAAAATTTTTCATATTCACACTATGAATGCTTTTACTCCAGGAGTGTTGGCTTGTAAATTGAATTTTTGAAAAATGACAATCTGTCAGGTATATCAAGGATAGAAATATATAACTAAGGAGTCAATTTTCTCTAGTAACAACAACAAAAATATCTAAAGGAACTGAACTAAATTCAGTATGTGAGCTGCAAATTGATGTTGTTTTCTAATATTGAATATTCCGGAAATCCATATTTGCATACACATGTATTGAATTCTAGTTCTACTATTGAAGTGAATATCAAACGTGTTTTTGTTTATTTTTTTTTTTTTTTCAATTATAACAAATAAATTGGAAAAAAAATTCATAGATACAAAAAAAAAATGTAAAACTTTACTGAAAAGATTATAGGATGGAAAGTTCTAAAAATAAGTTTCAAACAACAATTATGAATTTGATTTGATTACTAAAGAATTGAAACTTGCTAACCTAATATGACCTTGAGTTACTGATATACATCCATAATATAAATAAAAAATTGTAATATGAACTATATCTAAATGTACACCAAACTATTAAATATGATGTCACCTATTAAAGGAAAACAAAAAAATGAAAACTATACAAAAGAGGAAAAAAAAAACGAAAAAACAAGTGCTAATGAATCTCTGATTACAGTTTTGGTTAACTATATACACGGAATTAATAATTGAATTGTACGTACGGCGGTAGGTAATCTGGCTACCTCAAGGCCCTCTAATAGTAAACCACTAGTTCAAGATTTGTATAAATATGCTTAGATCAGATGAATTTGGTATCAGTTTGTTTCTAATATTCAACACAATTAGAAGAAAATCAAATCCAACATAATGTTCAAAGCGGTAATATTCTCGATTTTAAATAAAATTAATTATAATATTTAATTTGTGTTTATTTTTAATTATTTTTAGGTAATTTTCATTCTATTGCTTGCTGTTGTTGCTGTATTTTCAGCACCTCAAGTCTATTATCCGAGTGCTTATTCTTATCCGAGTGCTTATTCTTACACAGGTGGTGTTGTCAGGACACCTTATGTAGCAACATATGCCGGTTCTCCAGTTGTTTATGTTTAATGGGAAATTTTTGTTAACTCTCTTGGAAATGATTTTTAAAATGGAATTTTTGTTTTGTGAAATATTAATTTTAAGCATTGAATAATAAAAAATTTTTTTTTTGGCAAATTTCAAATTTGGTGGATGGAATTAAATTTATTTTTTCGCTATAAAACTCAAAATTTTCTTTATTTAATTGTTTTGTTATTATAAAGTGTTGTGATCTATAAAAAGCAAAAAAAAAAAACTTTTTTGTTTTAATATTCCGAAATAAGAAATGTTAGCGAGTCTTTTTTAACGGATGCCCATTTTGTGTATTTGTTTTCTCTTGTGGGCTTCATCTTAAATTGAATGAAGGAGTACTTATAGTATTACCAAGTTGAATCAAAGCGAATCCAAAGTGAAGAAAAAGATAAAAAAAATGGGAAGCTTACCAGGTTACGCGTTAAAAATGAAATAGTTTGAAGTGGAAAATGAAACTGAAATCAAGTTTTTTACAGTGTTTTTAATTCTATTTTTGTTTTTTATTTTTTGATAAGAAAATAGTGTAATATGTTGATTAATATATCTTAATATTGTGTTTTTACCCCTAACTCTTTGCCAAAGTTTTTTCTTTCCTAGTTGTCTTTAGAGTATTACCTTCAGCACATATTTGTAGAGCTTAATGCTTCTACCTGTTAGGTTTTTCGTTTTGGTAACAACAAAAGCTAGTGATGTTGATTCTAAAAAGAACTCTTCAGTCCACTGCAAAATCCATTCACGGATTGCCTATATGGGACATCTGGGAAGTTGTGCTTATATTTTGGTGTTCTAAACCTCGATCCTTGTAGAAATATACGGTTACGTAAAATTTTCTAATAATATTTTTAACAAGAAGTTGTATAAATTCAAAAAAAAAATAGGCAATATCTATTTTATGTCAAATATAAATAGTAATTAGGGCTTCATTCGTGCTTTATACCTTCTCCGTTCGATTTTCTTTTTGTTGTCGTTAGTTCCGAAAATTGGGCTAATGCTAATTAAAAATATAAAGTGAAACACTTTTTAAAACGACAAATTTTCACAGTTGAAAATTAATAATCTTTAAATTACTGAGGTCCAATTAAATTAATGAGGGTCCCATCATATTTTTTATATAGTAATTTTTAAGTGAACTTACAAACAAGGAAGAAAAATATGATGGTTCTACTTTATTCTTACGTCACTTACAAAATAAGACTCTGAAGTTAAGCTACTCTGCAATTATAGGACTGCTAAAAATCATTTTCGTAAGGACTATGGTCTAATTGATAAAACTATAATAAAAATACTAAATTTATATAGCAATTGAATGTAATATAAGGAATCTGACTAATCGATTATTTAGTAATTTTAAGTGCAGTGGGATGTATCATCGCGGAAACTCTACATTGCATTCTTTAAAGCAAACCAATAAACACTTCAATGCTGTTAATTAAATACTGCATTTCATTTCTCTGTGAGATCATGTAGCATTTAAACGATAACGATACTTATTATCAATTTAGTTCAATTTTCTGTATCCTGTAAAAAAAGCTGCAAACATTTAAAAATGCATAAAGAATGTTTACTAATTAAATTCATGCAAACGATTTGCATTTTATTAAAAAATAAAAATTTAATTACAAACCTAAGTACTTCCTGAGAGAATAATAATTTTTATTATAGTTTATTAACCTTTGATTCTTTCATTCAAATTCAAACTAAGTCTTTTATCTATGATTCGCTTATCCTTGATTATATTTAATACTAGGAACAACAAATTTCAATTTCATACATTGATATCATCACCAGATTCAAAGAAATTCTATATCCTGTTGGAACGAGGATGGATGTCTTCAAGGAAAAAAAATACCCTTTTCAACAACCTCCATCAATTTTTCAAATTATAATCAACCCGGAAACAAAGAAGGATGTTTATTTGCTAAACAAGAAAAAACTCTGCATAAAAATCAAAAATACGATATAAAAATATTTAAGGTAAAATTTTGTGGTGTACATTAAATAGAAAAACAGGAAGGAAATTAGGTTGCTGTAGTACATGATTACCTTCTATAGAAATTTAATATTAAATACTACCTTAATCCTTAAATCCTAAATAATAACTAACCAGCAAATATAAATTACGCAGTGGCTGATTAAATGCATATATAATGCTCATAATTCGCTAATTTATCAAATCATATCACTGCTCTAGGAAAATTTAGTATCCTGCATGCCGTATGGTTAGTATATTATGGTCTGATATCCAAAATGTATGAGTATGAGTCCTACTTAAACGAAATTACTATAACCTGGTAGCAGAACGGTGAGTATTTTTAAGACTAATGCTATTGTTTCGTATGTAGGGATAGTTTGGATTTAATGAGTCCTTATTTCAGCTGTATTAATAAATGGCCTTAATTTCATTTTGAAAATCAAGCAAAGAGATATTATTCTTATTCTATTTTATTAAACTATTTATTTTATGCACTATACTTAGTGAAATGGACGTTTGTGGACTCTACCAGAAATTTTCTTTTTATTAAAATTCACACCTGTGAATTAATAAAACACTCAAAAGTGCTTTACATTGTTAAAGCGAGCTAATTTCAATCACAAATTAATTGAATTAATCCAGAAATCAAAACTTTAAAAAATTATTTTTTCCAGTTTTTTGTGGACGTTTGGAAACGCTAACAAACTAGCCTCTATTATTTTGTGGACATTTGTGGACTCTACCAGAAATTTCTGATAATATATAAAAACTCCCAAATAATATAGATAAAGAGAAAATGTCGTCAAGAATGGAGAGTAAAATCAACCTCATAAACATATTGTTACTGAAATTGAAAATTTTTAAGTAATTATCCGTTTTGATTTTACTTTTATAAATTTTCTATTTTTACTATTTATATTGGTTGCGGTAATCTTACACTAAATTATGGACCAAGTTTCCTAACTTGGTGCACTTATTCTAATTTATCAAATAAAAAATTAAAAATAAATAAAGATAAGACATTTACCCCCTTAATATTTTATTGTTCGTTGGTGATACACATTCATCATCATTTTAAGCCTGAAAAATACTCTCAATTTGGAAAAATATATCAGTATTGAGTTTTAAAGAAAACATGTCATTCGGGAAGTGTAATAGATTTTTAATAAGTTGCAGTATATACATTTATAATATTCATACAACGATAAAAACCTAGCTTCGTATTAAACAGAAATATTCAAAATCAATAACAAAGCATTTAGCTTGTATTTTTTGTAATAAAGTTTTTAAAATAAATTTTAATATAATTGAAAAAAAAACTTGTTACTAATCTATAAATAAAAATTCAATAATTAAATTTAATTTTGACATTTTATGTAAAATTTGCATTTCAATACAATGATTTGACCAAAAAATAATTTCTTAAAAATAAACAAAATTTTTACACTTAAGATTAAATTTTGATTTATCGCACAGTGTTTCTATTAGACCAGCTTGTTCATTTGAACAAAAACAACATTCAAATTTCCAAGAAATAAAAATGATCTTATGATTTTGTTTTGTTTTTCAGAAGAAGTTTTCACTATTTAAAGGAACAAACCAAAAAAAAAAGCGAAATAAGGAGCTGTTTCAATTCATATTAAGAGGATTCCATCTAATTAATAAAACGGATCAATCGATTAAAGAATTAAAGCCCAAAATTTCCTGATTTTCTTCTAAGCTTTCAGAAAAGTGGGAGAAGTCTAGAAGAATAAGAGACCGTTTCTTAAAAAGCAATGCAGAGTGGCTGGAGGGGGAAAACATATCTTTCAAAGTGACCTTCGATCACACAACACCTTCAACTTTAGATATTCATCCACCTGGTCCTGGAAGACCTGCAATAAGTTGGGTATAGCAAGTACAAAAACGAAACGCCAACGTGTTGATGATTTGATGAGCAGAGCAGAGCTTTACTTAATATACTGTTGATCACATCCGATCCTTTTATCAATAGCCTCAGACTGGGTCCTAAAAAAAAGTTAGATAAGATCCCTTCTGAAGTACTAGATCTGATAGTGCAACCCAGTACAAACTGGGATGATTCATCCGAAAGTGAATTTAGTGATAAGGAGGAATAAGATTTTTATTTATTTGAAAAAAAAAGCAAATACTACAATAGCATTAAACAATTAGCATTAAATTTAAACAAATGTTTAGTTTAGATAGTTTGAATTGTAAAATGTTTATTGAATAGGATCGATTTGATTTTAAGTTAATTTTAGCTATTTTCCAAAGTAAATCTTTACGTTTTATAACTTAAACTATTCGAAAAATGCCAAAAATAAAAAATAAAACCTTTGAAAAAAACAGGACAAAAATGTTTTATTTCAGGGAGGGGGGAATTTAAGGAAGGGGCAAAAAATACCCAGAAGGGACAGAAGAACCCAGAAAAGTGCAACGGGACAAGTAAAAACCATAAAGATCTAAAGACTGCAGCTCAAAAACAAAAAGGACAAAAGATGTATTTAAAAAAATGCATAACACTATTAAACACAGAACATTAAAAACAGAAAATTGAAAAAAATAATTTTGCCTAGCTAGCTTGTTCTAATCGAAACACTGTGCATCGATTTATTATATCCTATTTTTCATTAATTTAAATATACTCATATATAACAAAATTCTTATGTTTTAGATAGTATTTCAGTTTAAGGTTTATCTTGATTACATCTTTTTGAAAGCTTCAGGTACATCTTGCTATAAGAATAGTTATCCGTTAAGTAAATAAATCATATAAACCTGGTTTGTACCCCTATCTCTTTTGTGTTAGCCTCTAATAGAGAAGAAGATACTGTAAGAAATTATTTTTGTAGTCTGTTTAAATAATTAAATAACAAAAAAGGATAAAACGTCTTTTTGAAAGTGTGGCCTATTTTGGAAGCCAAGACAAATCCTTTTATTAAGCAAGCAAAGAATATGTTAGATTAGCTTTTATGAGAGATCATATTTTGTTTTTTAGACAAAAAAAAAAATATTTTCAATAGTTGGAACCTTTTAGACGGAGAATTACTTTTATCAATGTTAAAGTATTAACTGAAAATAATAATATCTTCAGCAATTACCTAACACCTTAAGTTAAATTTGTAAAATAAATATTTTGTTATTTTGTTAAAAAACTAGGAGAAAAAATATAATTTACCATGATCTGGATTTGCAAGCAATTGTTCAAATTCTTTCTGAAGCTTTCCAATTAACTCCTTCTGCTTCTTAAGTTCAATTTTTAAGAGTTGATTCTCTTGAATAAGTTTCATTTTTTCATTCCTTTCTACTTCTAGCTGATTTACCAAGGACTCTTGCCTTCCTTTGATTTGTTCTACTGTGTTCTTTAGTTTTTTATCAAAGTTTTGTTGATAAACAAACATTTTTCACAATAAACAAACAGTTCATTTTTCAATAATTTTTGCCAACGCTTCAGCTTCAGCTTTTAGTTAAAAGTAAAGTAATAAATATTATTTTATTTAATATAAAACAAAAAAAATTTTTAAAACTTAACAAAAATTAGGAATATATGTAAGAATGTATTCGTTAATTGAACGAATCATTATATTATTGGAAATTATTTTCTAGATCTCAAATTATTTAATATAAATTAGTTATTGACTTAATTTCAAATGAGTACACAGCAATTGTGTTTAAATTTCCGAAAGCGTGACAAAAAGTTCAGTGAACTTATTATTTTAATATCATATTTTTTTATTTAGTTGCTACGCTCAAAAATGTTAACAATTTGTCAAAGCGCGGTTCTGTTATAAAGTTTTTTTATATATTTTTCTTAAGAATTTATGTTGAATATTTATATTTCTATAAAAACAAGAAAATTTAGTTATGTAAATAAATGTAATAGATTACTGAGCAGTTCATTAGCATTGCTCAATTAGATCGTAAGTAAAAAATTGAAGAAAAATTCTGTGAAATTGTAAATAGCCCGAGATCTAGTGGCCTATTTGCTAGAATTTCTCTTTGAATCTTTAAGTCTTCTAATTTCTTTATTTCGCTTACTTCAGTATCTAATTGTAAGTAAAACTAGTGATTTGGACGTAATTATAAGAAAAACTTTTAATAAATGGTTAAAGACGTTAGCTATTATGGGAGTTAGGATAAATAAAGACGACCACACAAAATAAACTGTAGACATTTCCCGAGTCGAAATTTTGAGCCTCCTTTCATCCTCTTTAACGTCAAAAATGCGAACCTTTGTACTGACTCGGGACTTATTTGAGCTCAAGACTTTTAAAGATTTGGAACAGATAGTTACTGGTTGCTCCAACACTTCGTAATATAGATCTCTAGATTTTTCCATAAAATAACCATAATTTGAATGAAGTTTTGTTTACTGCACTAATTCCAATGATTTTTTTAAATTGAAAGAAAGATAATAAATGTATTTTATCTGTTTCACACTTAACCGTTTCCATGGTATAAATACCAGCTACAAGCTAATTTTATATGAATAAAAGTAAAAAAGTTCTTTTTTACAAAACAAAACAAAAAAATAAAACGCTAAAATTATTTGATATTTCAAATATAAAAATTATTTGAATTTATTTTTAAATTAATATTTATTTTGTTTTTAATAATAAATTTGTAAAAGTGCACCAAAAAAATAAAATCCAAACTTCAATAAAACCAAAAACGAAATGATTGAAAACGGGTCCAAAACTAATGCTCTGCTACTAAACTATGCGGTAAAAATTTGAGCGAAAATTTCCTTCTCTTGAAATTATAAGAATACTCAAAAAGTTTAATAGATTAAAAGTTAAGCAACATCCTGTGTTTTATTGTTTAAGGGCCTAAATTTTAAAATATTAAACAGGCTGTTTAGGAGTTTAACCTTCTTGCAGTCTAAATTGTCAGGAAAAATTTATTATGTTTTTAGGCCTCAAATCGTCGGAATAAATTATACAGAGTAAATAGGGTCAAAAGAGTAAGAAAATAAGAAAAACGACTCATGAGTTTAGGCTTAATTGTATAAATAAAAATGACATTTTACAACAAAATTGAATGCAAAAATATTTATCCTTTGTATAATACTAAACGCTGTTTGTGAATAGTCGGTTTTAAGGAAAATTTAAAAACTTTTTCAGACTTTTCAAGCGTTAATTATTTTGAAATTTGGTTTTTTGATCTTAAATGATATAATTTCAATCCAAAATAAAATTTATCCATATAACAACTAAAATTAATCTATTTAGTGGGTGTATCAAAATCTGGTTAACAAATTTTTTTATATGTAGGTTGCTTTTTTTTAGTGGACTATTGTTTATTATTGTTGATTATTATTTTTTTCTGTTTATTACAATACTCTATAAATTTTTAACTTTTTTCGTTAAGCTCGAGAAAAAGATGTTTTTTAGGGTAATTTTGGGTCGCTGAATCCGAAAATTACAATCATTTTTTTTTATTGAAAGAAGCATTTTTGAGATATTCTCAATAAACGTGTTCTTTTGGGTTTATTTTCTTTTATTGGTCTGTATCTATAGGACATCAAATTTTTGATTGACTGAAAATGGCCGGTTTTAAAAAGCTGTTATTTTGTTGTATTAATAATATATAAAATTATAGATTTTTAAGTGGGGACGTGATTTTTTTATTTCTCTCGAACGCTCACAAAATGTGGCCAATGTAATGAAAATTGAAAAATAAAATTAATATTTAGCTAGTATGCAATTTTTATAATTTGTGTAAATAAATGTGTGAAACTTTTTATATGGCAGCCCTAAAATGTTATTTTGGCTTTGACATTTCATTGCCAGTAAACAAGAAGGTTTTTGAAGTATTTGCAAACACAGAACACAGGAATTCTATCCTTTAAACAAAACTAAGCTAAATTTTAACAAAACTAAATATTCATAAATGTTTAAGCCCATAAATTTTATTTACCGATCAAAAATATGCACCGCTATGCTACAAAAATCTCTAAAGATTTTAATAAATCAAAAAATCTAAATATCAAAGACTTAAACCATTCAATTCTTTCCCAGCTGACATTAAAAAGGCCTGTTAGCTAGAAAGCGCGCAAATTGCATTAAAAAATATGTGTCAACAATAAAAGCCTCAAGATGTCTTCCTTCCACTTGAAATTGTGTCAAAAAGAAAATATAATTATATAAAATGTTGCCAAAATAATATTCAATTCAATTTATCAAAAACAACTTTGTGATATTTTTTTTTTGCTGTGTTTATAAAATTATGCTACTGCACTCCTTAAAAATTTTAGTAGCAATAAATTTAAGTTTAATATTTACATTTTCATTAGCTAAACTAGTTATTTGCATTTGGGCTAATATAACTAGTTCAAATGATAGTGATCTCGAAAATTTAAATGTTAATTTATGGCTGGAACAAAATAACTTATCAGACTACAAACAACTATTCCAAGAAAAAGGTAAATAAAATGTTTTCATACATGTTTCAAGAAAATGCATAAATTTTAATTATAATTTTGAAATCATACTTTGTTGTTTAGTCGACAATTGGAGGTAAATAATTTCTATATTAAATTTGTTAGAAAAAATAAAAAAAAACTTAGGTCCCACCGAGACTTGAACTCGGATCACAGGATTCAGAGTCCTGTGTGCTAACCATTACACCATGGGACCTTCTGAATTTCACATGTTTTAATACTCATAAATTGTTTTTTGTGCTGATTTTATTATGAAAAATTTTTTTTCATTCATAAATTCTTGCATGCGTATGATGGAAAAGTGAACACGCAAAAAAATCCATCATTTTTTTTATATAAGAACCAGTCAAAACGGCGACTTTAGGCTTCCATTTCTAACAAAATTAAGCCTTTTCCAATTCCACGGCATACGCGGAATCTTGGGAACAAATTTGGAATTACTTTTAAAGATTAACCTACGAAAAGCTAAAAGTTTAAAAGCTTATTTTGCTTGGATGACACTTAAATGTGGATAAAAAATTTTTACTAAAAATATTAACCCTTTCCCTAATTGTGAATGTGACAAATATTGCCAGTTATTATATTCATCTTTCGGAAAAGCTATTGAAACAGAATTTACTATGATATAAATATTAAAAGAAAAGATTAATATATGACTAAAAAATAATAGTAAAAAGAACTCGTAAAATATTGACCTTCGACTATACTAACGGAAAAAATGAGAAAAAAATGTTTTACCGTTTAATGACAACAGAAGTAAAAAGAATTTTTTTTACAACTAAATAATACCAAAAATATAAATGTGAGACATCCTGAATAATAATTACCAATTTATGTATGATCATCCCTCAGAAAGTTCATTAAAACTTACAAATTTTTATTTAATGAAATTTGTAGTTGCTGATTTCTGCGAGTTATGCGCCAAGCTTTAATTTTTCTCGATAATAAACTGTTAATGAATTTTGTGAAAAGCACTATTTAGTATTCTGTTTTCGGCTATAAATATTATTTTTGTCTTTTTAGTTTCATTGATTATAAAATCATAAAATGGTTATAGATAAAATTTTTTTGAAATATTATTTCCTTCTAGCATAAACACACGTGAAACAATGTTTTAAAAATTCATTCCTATGTTTTTTCCCTTTTAAGAAAGGTTATTTTCTTGAAAAATATATTTTTATAAATATTTTTAAAAAAAGGTAACCAATTTTCAGGATCCTGGCATCTAATTTGCTTCTCCAACTGTCGATATCTTCCTTGATTTAGTTTTCGATTATATATAATGCAAGAATTCCTTAAAAATCCGCTAATTTTCCCATAGCACATAAGTATTCCTTACATTCATAATTTTCAAAATTACAGACCCACAGAAATGTAAAGAGTAGAGGGAATATATTTGCAATTTTCGAAAGTAAAAATACTCCAATATCAAATCGGATTCTTAGGGCAACATTACTAATACATCTTTAAGATTCATGCAAGTATTAATTACTTTATATGTACTTCACAAGAAAATGGATTCAGTAGAAGTTCGATAAATATCACCGCTTCGGCTATTTTTTGTTGTTGTTTTTTTTTAATGAAACGTAATTGTAATGGCAAATTTTTTTTCCTTTTAGCGGACTTTATTATATTCCTACTATTAGCTTGCAAAAAGTATGTAAAAATCTTAAATTGTTAATAAAATCTTTTCCATTCATCCAATCAAGTTCAAATAAATTTTGTTGTGTTGGGAGTGGATGACAATTGATGTTAATGCATTTGGTTCAAAATTTATTCTTACCGTTAGCCCATAATGTCTAATATCTTTTTGGAATTTTCCATCGTTAATTTAACCCTTTTCTATTTATCCAATCAAGTTCAAATAAATTTTGTTGTGTTGGGAGTGCATGACAATTGCGTTAGTATAGTTAATTCAAATATTAATTCATTAATTATATTTAATAAACTAATTTTAATTTTATATGAGAGAAAAACTTCAGAAAACTGAATGCAACGAATTACGAATTCTGAATTCAGAAAAAATATAAAAAAATCTCAAGTAGGAATATACTTTAAAAAATTTCTTTTTATATTACTTGTTTTTCCACTATAAACAGGTATGAAATCGTGTATAAAAAATTTATTGATGCTTATTCTTTTTATTGGTGTTATTCACAAAGATAAAAATTGGCTGTGTTCAAAAAGTTTTGCTTAAACAAAGTGTTTTTAATTTAATAATAATTTATTAATAAATAGAGCCAAATATGGTTAGAACCTTAGTAGAGAGTTTATCTCCAAGGAATTCTTATCTACTTATAATGGGAAAAGCACGTAAGGGAAAAATTATTAGAAATTAGCCACCCATCATACTGAAAATAGTGAATTTAGATTTCTGTTTCTAACGAAATTCATTAATATTTTTCTCGATAAAGTGGGCATAATGATTAAAACATAGCTCTTTTTCCTTAATATTTATCGAAATGCGACTTTATGAAGTATTTCAAAAATTAAATTTTTACTTATATAAAACCTTTTTTTAGAATAAAAGTAATAAAGAAAATCAACCGGCAATTATCATTAACGTGAGTTTTTTTTTTATATTAAAGTTATTTAACAAGGATTATAAGTTTTATGCCATCTCTAAACTCATAAAAAACTTTGTATTACATAAACATTCATGTGATCGCTTATGTACGCATTCTTTTGTATCATTGTTGATTATATTGTTTTCAATGATAATTCTTGTACTGTAAAAAGAATGAGTAATGGTTAAAAAACAATAAAAACATTATTGAAAAATAATTAAAAAATATAACCGCATAGTATTATGGAATCCCCACATTTTATTTGAAGTTTAATTTATTGTTTTACTATGTATTTTATTAAATCAATTAATTTTTTAAGTATTTCTTATTTTTCTAATTTTACGTTACATAATACAGCATACAACAGTAGTCAAAAAGTTTATCAACTTCCTCTTATTCATAAAATTATATTAGAATTAATATGCATAGTCATCGCTTAAATAATTATTAACTAAACTAAAAACTTTCAAAATATCAAGCAGGTAAATTTATTTACTAGCCTGCTTGACTGAGACAATTATTAAAATTACAATTATAAAATTACTTTTTCGAGTAACAGGAGAGCTAAGGCCTTAAAATCTTAATGTTTCCTCTAAATTATCAGAATTTTTTAGAAACCCAAAAGATAATTAGTTGATTTGAGTATTTAAAAAGATTGTTAAAGTTTTTACCCTCCTTGCCTTTACAAATGTTATTTTAAGTCTAACAAATTTTTTTTTAATAAATTTAATCTGGCAATAATTTCACTAGTTTTTTCCCCACTTTTAGCTTTTTTGAAAAATATAGTTAAAAAGCTTTAGTCTAGTTCTTAATAAAATTTTTATTTTGTATAAGATGAGAAAAAGGAGCCATCATGACACGTCTTTCCCATCTAATCACCAAGTATTTTATGAGATATTGAATTAAAATACAAAAAGCTAAAACTGGGACAAAGTTAACCAAAGCTTTACACATCATCCTTTTTTGGTATATTGTATTTCAAGTACGACAGTTGTTTGATATCATTCAAATTGTGCTAACAGAATCCGAATATTGTGTTTCGTGTTTTGTTATTCTAACCCATATTTTCTTATAAACCAAAACCTTATTATCCTTTTTTGTTTTTGGTTTTATTATTTTTTTTTTTTTTTCAAATATATAAACATCTTAAGGATTTTATTATAATTTCATAATTTAGAAAATCCTATTAATTCCTTTACCAAAATTTATATATAAATAAAAATAAATAACTGTAAATGTTAATATTATTAATGTTAATTAAATTTAAAAATAATTTCATGACACTTTAGTGTCTTTTGTGTTTATAGTTATTTTAAGGAATAATTTTAACAGAATTTATCATGTGTTTTGAATAAATTTGGTGTCTTTGTGTTTGTATGATAATAGCTTTTTAACTTGTGGCAGGAAAAGCTTTTAACAGACTTAAAGCAATATTTTTCTTGTACTGTGGTTTCTTTGTTCCATTGTTTTGCGGAAATAAAATCCTTTGTGTTATTTCTTTCTTTAGTCAAGTATTTGGTTATGTGTAACTGTGCGAAGGCTATTTTATATTTTTATTGTGTGTTTCTTTTATGAATACAGTTAGATTTCAATAGTAATAAAAAAAAAAAACTTTTAAAAAAATTTCACACTTGATGGATTTGTTTTTAACATACCCATGACTAAAGGATCATTACAGAATTGTTTTTTATCAATTTGTTTTATTTTTTACGTTACGATGTAAAATTTTCTATTATAGAATTTCTATAGTATTGAGATCAGAGAATTTTTGTATTCACTTTAAGGGATACCAAAAATTTGAAGGGGTTTTTGTTAAAGAAAAATTTTCTAATAACAATATAAAAAATTTCAATATGTGAACTGAAAAACGTGATGAAGTCAATTTGCTATTGATCCTTTAGGCACCGATTCATTGTGGCAAATTCAGTCGTAGAGGTTTTAGAATGATGTCAAATTTACCAAATGAAATTTAACCAGTATATACCAAGCCAGCTGTTATCCTGAATATTTTGCAAGAGATGTATAATAAAATTACATTGTTAACTTCACTACACTTGAGATTAACAAATATATGTTGGTCAGATGTTAAACGAAAACCCAGAAAATTTCTGTCTCATGAAATTGTTTGGTAGTTTTTTAAAATTTCACAATTCTGTTTTGCCATTTACATAACTTAACCATTAAAACAACAGCAGTAGGCCTGTTGTACTGGACAAGATCATGTCGTGCATCGTACCACCAATATTTGCTACAATGAGGGAGTACATGTATATGAACCAGGAGTAAGCTAAAAGTTTAATCATATTCGTGCTCAAAATCGAATTTTTTAATTCAATTTGAGATCAGTCTCTCTTAGTTTTTGAATATGGATTCCATTTTCGTCTTCTTATCTCCTCAATAAAACTAATTTTTATCTTGTCGATAAATTTAATTCAAACGGGAAACTTATTTAGTCTCTTGTATGAAATTGATGAAAATCACTACCATAAAGACCACGGCCTTGTGTGTGCTACTCTAGTTAAAATCGTGGTCAATCAAAATAGGCCATGTTTGATTTGAACATTTGTACAATAGTTTCATACAGAAATCATAGCTAACGGATATTCAATGAAATAATTGAATTGCTTTGGTATCTGGATGAAAAAATTTCAGAAAATGTTTCGGTTTCGATATTTTAGAACTGATTTGTAGTATGTTAAAAGATTGCAATAACAAAATTTCAATTCTTTTTTGAAATAATTTAAAATTATTGAAAATTGAATCAATGATAAATATCACATGACATGTTTTCTACTCAATTAAACAAGTTAGCTGTCAATTAAATTTCGAATAAAAAAAAAACTAATCTAATTTTTTACAGCGGCCTAAATTCTAAAAAAGAATTATAACAAAAAATATTTTCACCTAAAGTATATTACATTAATCTTGAAAATTTTCGTGCTATTTAGTCATTCGAATAAAACAAATTAGTTTCATGTTCAACAGTTGAAGAAATTTTTCATATGGACTGTTTTTTAATGCTAAAAAAAACTATCGCGCCTTTTTTAAACACGCACAAAATAAACTTAAATTAGATTTTAGTAAAGTTTTGTTAGTAAACTACATATTTGTGTATAAAGAAAGTAAAATTTTGTCCTCTATTGATGAAAATAGAGAAATATTTACATATCAACTACTGGAATTTGTTGTTATTAAATTGTGAATTTAATTTATCAACTATGTGGAATAATATTGAAGCAGAAATTAATGCTATAGCAATGACAACAATGCGTAATTCAATGTCCACTTCATCAGGTTAGTATGTGTCCCTCTTAAAATAATTTTTTTTCAAATTTTTGAAGTATGAAGACTTGATTTGGATCAAAATTTTCAAAATTCTATGTTGTTTTGAAGTTAATTCTCTAATGTTGCTGTAAATAAAAAGGCAAATAGCTGCATTTCATTTATTAATTAACTTTTTAATCTAAAAAGTTCCAAAAAGGTAACAATTGTGTCATTTTTATTAATTTTTAATGTCGAGAAATGCACAAAAAAACATATTTTCCTTTCAATTTTTCAGCATTCAGTTTTTCAAATGATTAAATATATTGCGGAACCTTTGATACTCTGCTGTAAGTACAATCAATGTAATTTCGACAATTTTGGTAGATTTTATACGAAGAAAAAGGCCTTAGTAGTAAATTTTACGGCTTTATAGTGATTTTGGGAAATTGCGATATAATTTCGGAGTGCATAGTAGGAATAAACTTTAATATTTTTTCTACAAATGGTAGTTTTGTCTGCTTTTTGTTATCAAAAAGTTAACCCCACTGTGAAAGGAACTACGCATTTTAGCAGCTCTGATTATAAACTAAAAATTCGATATTTAAATTTCAATAACCGTTTTTGAATTTCAATCAATATTTTGAATATATTCATTATTCTTGTACAAACTGATATTTTAATTTTATTACAAATGCAAACGAACTAGCTAAATACCCGGCGTATTTTGAAATTACTTAAAAAGGAAGTTAATGTATTTCTTTAAGAAAATCACAAATATTTTTATTTTAATAAGAAAATCTATAAAATATCCCTCATATACTTACACGTCATATTCGACGTGTATAGAGGTTTTGAACTGCAAATTTATCCTTTTTCATTTCAAACCCGCTCTCCTAATAGTGAATTTTTAAGCCTAAAATAATACAAAAATAAGAAAAAATTTAGATTTAAATGAAGAAGCAAAAAACGAGAAAACACGTTAATATTTCAGAGATAGTACCAAAGAGGATTCATAGTTAATCACAAGCCTCGACATTTTTATAAAATACTACGAAAAACGTAATAAATATTCCTCAAGTAGCTGGAATAGCTGGCATAATTTAAAGGACAACACAATCAAAAAGATGGCTGATAACTTTTCAATTAAAAATGTGGCGAAAATAAAAATTTTAAAATAACCCCCGGAAATTCTAAATGAAATTGAAGAAAATGTTGAAGAAATCTACTGCACTAAAGAATATGACGTATGACGGCTGTATTTCATTTTACCTACTACTCAGAGAAAGGACAAAGAAGTTTTCACTTAAAAAAACTTTTTAACTTTCTAAGCCGAAAAATTCAAAAATATTTTTTAAATAAATCCTCTTGAAGGTTTTTGGCAACAGAAACTCATTATTCATCATCAGTTTCACACCACATCAACCACTGAACTAAAAAACAAGAGCAATGCAGTTAAATTAATTTCTTTGAAATTTTCTCTAACTTCTGCAGTAATCGTTTTTGTTACAAAAAACAAACATTAAATGTTAAGGACGAATAATATTCTGATAAAATCTTGAAAAATTTTGATTTATAGTCAAATTAAATTTATTGACTGACATAAATTTTAAGGTGACTGCAACATTCTCACCCTCAAAAATTTATAATTCGATATTTTTCATTAGTCCTACTCAACATTAATGAAATTTTTTCTAAACATGCAAGTTTATTGGGCTACTTTTTCTCAACCTTCTGTTTCATATAATAGGCCGTCTTGACTTGTAATTTTAAACTTTGAACTTCCGGAATTAAAAACGATAAAATCAAGAAAATTCAATTCTTAGAATAATACTCAACTGGTGCTGAATTGCACGAAGAAAATATTCAAGTACCTGTGCTAGCAAAAAATGTACTTAACATGTCTAAAGGTCTTATAGTGGCTATACATAAATCAGTTTTACTTAATTTTTGTTGTATTAATTAAGGTTCTTCAATAACAAAGTATTTTTTAATCAATAAAAATTGTGAAATAAATTACGTTATATAAAATTAATTGTTAGTTTCTTATCTTTGAAATTTATTTATGGAAAACCTCGGTAGGATTGAATATGAATGCAAAAGTGAAAAGGTCCCTGGAATGGCATAAAGATGACGTGGTTCTAGGAGAAATTTTATTCTTTTCAGGTTCGCATATTTGTTATAATTACTGATGAAAGATATCAAATCTGCTCTTTATTGTTCATTAAAGGCAGTGTTTCATTGAACGAACAAATTGTAGAACTATGCAGAAAATTCATTTTTAACTTTTGAAAAATGGGCGGCTGAATTTTAACATGTTCGTAATTTCCTTAAAAACGATCCACGACTATATTTCAGTCTGCAAGGCCTCCCTATATAAAAATCCCTTCAAGTGCGGTTAAGTCATGAATACCATTTTTTCATATACCAAAGGAATTCTGTTAATTTATTATTTTGAATGGAAGAAAATAAAAACTAACAAAAATTATTATTCAATACTTCTGGATGAACTGGTTGAGACAATTAGGGAGAATATTCCTAATTTTCTGAAAAGTGTTTAGGCTATGGAAAAATTGGGAGATTTAAAGCCCGAAATGTTGTAGCATTCATAATATTTTTTGTACCTGGCCCTTTCTAACTTGGATTTATTCCCAAAGTTTTAGCTCAAATAATGGTGTAATAGTGGCCATTAATTCTTACTTTACAAAGCTTCCAGTAAACGTCAAGGATTTTTATTGACAAAAATGGAGAATCAGAATCAAAATGAAAAAACTGGGAACACAGTTAGAAATACATAATTATTTATAATAATAGTTCTGTATTTCACAACGCTCTGGACCTAAGTAACTCAATTTTGTGTCTGTTTATACCTTTTTCCTTAGAATTTTCTTCATTTAAAATTCATTACAGTATTTTTAAATTAAAAAATCGTTTTTCCCTGCTAAGCCGATAACTTTTCTTCTCTCCTTCGTATTGTAATCTTTGCATTTTAGTATTTAGTTTACTTAAATAAGAAGGCGATTGTAAATAATTTAATTTCCCATCCAATTTTTGAACGATGAAGAAAAACAAAACAAAAATAACAATTAATCTTTTTTCAAAAATATTAAAAAATAAAGCTTTTATTCATTTTTATTTCCTCCAATCCAGTAACACAAACATTGCTATTACTTTTACTATTTGAACACTACATTCCCATAAGCTTTTGTTTACTTATCCTATCGACCAAATAACAACTGAAATTTTTTAATCTTTAATTTGGCTCAAACACAGCAACAATTTAGCTACAAATATCCTTGACATCCATATAATCCAAAACTCAATTAGAATAATAGCCCACAAGAGCTCTTTAAAATTATAATGAATACTGGATAATAGTTGTATAGTACATGAGGTTCTTTATCCCTTATACTGCATAACAATTTTCTGTGCCAGATTCTGTTAATGAATTAAAAGAAGCAACAATGGTAAAAAAGGGATCTTGGATGTTATTTAAAAAAATAGTTTTCCACTGGATATATTAAATTTTAAGCCAAAAAAATTTAAAATAATTTGGCATTATGCCCAAATAACAATTACGGTCAAGGACGTTCAACTAAAATATTGATTTTTGTTATTTATTTTCATATCAATTTTTATTTATTAAAATTAATTTATTTTGAAAATTTTTTATATATAGGGATATCATCGTTATCAAGTTGTGGAGATCCAGAACGTCTTCCAGAATTACCACCAGGTGATGAGCAAAGATTACAACGTGCTGCATTACATCTACAACAAAAATTAATTCTTCGTGAATGGCTTAAAGAATATCGTTTACAACATCATTATTCACGTCTAATACAAATTGAAGTTTCATCACTTGAAGATGTTTATTGGTTAGAAGATTCACGTGCTGGAAAATTATTAGGAAAAGATTGGAAAATATGGTCACAAGCAAGACAAAATTTACCCACATCAAAATCACAATTAGAATCATTAAAAGCACAATTATGGTCGACTGTTGTTAAATCAAGCCAACATCAAGACGCTTGGACATGGGGTGGTATGCTGGTTGTATCAGTATCAGTTGCTGGCTTAGTTACCTTAGCTGCTATGACACAACCATCATTAGCACCTGAAGCACGTCATTCACTATTGCAATATGTAACAGGTAAATATTTATTGCCAGCAAATTGTAAAGTACGTTGGGAATGGTCTGATCCACATGTTGTTGGTGATACAATGTGTTTTACTGTACGATTTTTCCAACGAAATGGACAGCCTTATCCAATCTGTGATACAGATCAATTTTTTGTTGAAGTCACTGAAGGAAGTAGAAAGGTAATTTTATTCTCTTATGTCATTGTTTTATTTTTAGTAAATATTTGCATCTGTTTCTAATATCATTTCAATATAGGTAGTTACAATTAGTGAACTAGGATCTTCGACTGATCCAAATGATGCCAATATAGCACGTATTAAATTTACTGTACGTACTGCTGGACAGTATAAAATATCAGTCCTCATTGGATCTTGTCATATAGGTGGTAGTCCGTTTACCCGAACTTTCATTCCTGGACCTGTTGATGCAACTAGATCACGTTTTATTCGTCCAGCTAGTACTGTTGTTTGTTGTGCTGATGCTCCAACACTTATGCATATTGAACCAAGAGATGAATTTGGTAACGCTTGTAGTTTTGCATCTGAAGTGGATCCAATTAAGGTGAGCATTATTGCATTATTTGGTTATATAGAGATAAAAATTAATTCTCAGTAATGAAATTTGCTCTTTCTCTGGCATGTGATTTGAAAATGACAGAAAGAAATGTCAATACAAAATGTCACTTAGACGAAGGAATGATCTTATTTTTTTTCATTGGAATATTTTTTTTTTGTCCCGTCTCTTGCTTTCTACCTCTTATATAAAAAAATCCCTACCCTAGGATAAACGATGTGAGAATATTAAAGGATTTTTGATCCAGCTAAGACTTCTCCGTATGATTGTTGTTTTTTTCATTTAGAGAATAGTCTGTCTTAACCATCATCAGACTAAAAATTATGTATTGTTTGAGTATTTAAGTCATATAGTTTAGGCTAAGTTTAAGTGAGATATAAAGTCTACTTGATCGTATTCTTATCCTGAGGATAAACAGAACAGGCTTTAAAGACTATTTAGCTCTCGTTAATGCCCTAAATACTTTCGAAGTGGAAACCATCACATTAGAAACATGGGTGCTTTAATGTATCATAATATACAGCACATATCTCTTCGAATTATTTGTACTAGATAGCTTATTAAATAAGTCGTCAGTTCAAATTTCTCGATTCAGATTAATCTAAGCTGCTCGAAACACATTAAATAATTTTCCAATTCAATGACCTAAAAACCTCCAAGTTTAACAGTTAATTAAAAAAATTTTTATAGTACATCCATCTACCCCACAATTTTTTCCATTAGCCTAAATTTTATAAAAGCCCAGAAAAAATGTTGCTTTTAGCCAAGAAAAAAAATAAAAAAACAAAAAAGTGACCACACATGGAAGAATTTTTATGTCAGTCAGGACTGACATTTATTTTTTTTTTTTTAAGTTTTTTTATCCATACAAAATTAAAATTGCCAGCAGATATTTTGTACTTGACAGCTAAAAAGAACTGTTTTTTATTTTTTGTGATAGGAATTGCTGCCCTTGACAAAGAGGTTCTTAGTTTTGTGTCTAGAATAATTTTATTTTTGAAATTAAATATATGAATAGAATTTTTGTGAATAAAGCTAATTAGTGGAATTTCATGATAGAAAATATTATCTCGGAAATGAGGGCATTCTTAATGTTAGGTGACCGTCTTTTAAATGACTTCTTTGTCAATTTTGAGCTATTTAATTAAATTGAATACAATAATTTTTGGTTTTGTTGTCTTTTAAAATATTTTAGTAACTTATCGATTAGATTGGCTATTTTTATTCCTTTTTTTCCTTCATTTGTTCATGAATTTTACCAAAAAATGAGTCCATTTCCAACTCACCCACTTTAGGAAGAGCTATTGTAATTCGAATTAGAAAATAACGAGAAAAAAAGGAGAAAAAAAGGAGAAAAATAGTATTCAATACTGTTGAATGGGAACAAAGGGGTAAAGAAAGCTTTTTACAAAGATCATTGCAAATTTTGTATCATAAAAAATAAAAGTTGAGAGTATCCTTCAGAATTCTTACCAATTCCTGTGTAGACTCTAAATTATTATTTCATTTATATCATTTCCTTAAAAGCTAAGTAAAAATGAATAAATTGTATTAAATTAAATAGTTGCTGATTTATGAGTTATAATCTCTCGACGCTCTCATATCATGTTTCATGGCATGGTTCGTTGAGCTCTTTAGCCTAATCACACATGACAATATTTATATATATATTAAAAATTCTCAATTACAGGGCTATAATGTTGATATATATGACCTAAATGGAAATTCTATTGAGAAGCTATCACATGCTATATCCTTTTCTTATGACAAAGTAAACTCCCGTATTGCGGTTACAGCTCTATTCCCCCAACCTATATGCCTACGTGCAGTGATAAGTTATGAGACCCAAAGACTTTCTAATGGAGACTTCGATATAATAGTTTTAAGTAGTAAGTACCATAATTAATATAATCATTAAAATAAAAAACGAAAATCCGAAATTTTTTCAATTTACATTCTAGGCAGTGACACAACACTTGTGCACAAAAATATTGCATCACGAAAGCATAATATTTGCTATGAAGCACGACTTTTAAATATTTTCGGCCAACAAAAATCAAAACCACGCAAAGTACTATTCTATATTGGACCAAAACAAGTAATATAATTATTTGAACATAAAAAGTTTTTACCAGTCAGACAAAATAATAGAAATCTTCTATATTTCAGGTGACAATTAAAGAAATGATACTCAAATTTATACCAAAACGTATTGCTACATTCCGTTTATGCCCCTCAACAAAATTTCTATTTCTACCTAATTTACCAACACAAATACATGGTCCAGTTTTTATTATTGATGATGGATCACAGCCAAAAATTGAGCTAGCATCAAAAGATCGAAATATAATAGCGGCAACTTTTACACATTTTCTATTAAAAAATATCGGTGGATCTGAAACATTTAAAGATAAACAAGATTTTTTTTATCATGAAGTTAGAAGATTCCATTCAAATTATTATCATGATAAACTTTCATTAAAAGTACAACGTGAGAAAATTTTAGAGAGCAGCATGAAAGCTACAAAAGGTTTTTCAGTTTCAGATTGGTGTGGAAATTTTGAAATTACTTTTCAAGGGGAACAAGGTAAAAGTTTTGTTTTAGTAAAATATGCTTTCAAAATGGAATTTCTTTTATGTTGCTTTTGTTTTGTTTTTGGTTTTTTGAAGAAGTTTTATTGGGTCGTCATATTTGTTAAGAGCAATTTTTTGGATTATCATAGACTAAATATTACTACCCAAAGACGGAAATCAGCAATTTGACTATTTTCAAGACAGTGTGCAAAAGATCAATTATAAAGTTGGCTTGTTTCAAGTACAATTACTTTGATTTCAACAAAGCAAATATCGTTTATGTCATCCTCTTCGAATTTAAGGAACAAAAATTTGTTCAGCTTGGATTTGTATCATTCGCTATTGAACCAAATTACACGTGTAATAACTTTAGAGCAAAGAACTGAAATGCAAGGTGGAATTTTCGAAAACTTGAAGAATTTCGGAGATTCTTTTACGTTCAAAAAAATCTTTAATGGGCTCTAATTTGAAAAAATTTTTTGGAATTTGAAAATTCAAAAAATTCATTTTTCTTCCCATTTTATATTCCTCACAACTTCAATCATTACTTTTGAGCTAACATGCACAGTTTCTGATATCCCAAATTTGCTGTCGTTTTTTTTCGATTTTTATCTTTAATTGCTTCACTCCGGAGACTGCCGTCTCCTATGATCAACTGCTTATTTTGTGAATTTTTTCCAATACATTTAAAAATCATTTTTTTTTGGATTTAATTTATATTTTTTTATCACGGGCTTAAAAACCAAGTGGTAGTTTGAGGTGTAATTCCATTACGTATGATATTTATGAACTATAAGTAATTTTTGCTGCGTAATTCGTTGTGCGAAATTGTTCCCATTGAATCTAACGTCGACCTCTCTTGTTCATTTTTGAAGAGCCATTGACACCGCCATTATAAAAATCTGAAACAATAATTCTCGTGATGGAGATGCATCTGTTTCTCCATTAAGATGTATGGATCCTCTGACCCATAAATGCATTAATTCTGCTTGTTCACGTAGCATCAAAATCGGGAATAAGATTCATATGAAAAGCATTTTCATAAAACATTTTTTATTCGAAGCCTGATTTATGTTTAACCTTGCTTTAAATTTCTGTAAAGCTGTAGTATGATTATTTTTAAGCAAAACACTCCAGTTTAATGGTGCAGAGTCATCCAACAAATCAAGCACTAGGATATCCCAAGCTAGAAAAATTGTTTTTTTGTTTTTGTGTCAAGCACAAAGTACAAAACTTTAAATTAAATTTCTAATTTTTAATAAATTTTAGGAATTGATTGGGGTGGCCTGCGTAGAGAATGGTTTGAATTAGTATGCTGTGCACTATTTGATCCACGCGGAGGACTATTCCGTACATTCCATGATGAAAGACAAGCATTAGTTCATCCCAATTCAAATCGATCACCTAATCTAAAACTTAAATATTTTGAATTTGCTGGTAAAATTGTTGGTAAATGTCTCTATGAGAGTGCACTAGGTGGAACTTATCGACAACTGGTACGTGCTCGTTTCACACGATCCTTTCTAGCTCAACTAATTGGACTTAGAGTTCATTACAAGGTTATAATTATATTTAATTCATATTATTGAAATATCTTTTCAATTAAAGTTTTTTCTATACAGTATTTTGAACAAGATGATCCTGATTTATATCTATCGAAAATCAAATATATTCTAGATACTGACTTAGATACAAATGATTCACTTGAAGTCTATTTTATCGAAGAATTATACGATATGAATGGACAATTATCAAAAACTATTGAACTAATTCCAAATGGATCTAAGATACGTGTAACAAATTCAACTAAAAACCAATATCTGGATGCATTAGCTCAACAGAGACTTTGTAATAATGTAAAAGAAGAAGTAGATAGTTTTCTAAAAGGACTCAATGGAATTATTCCTGATAATCTATTAAGTATTTTTGATGAAAATGAGCTCGAGGTAACCAGGAAAATTTTTTCAATTTTCTGTTTAAATTTTAATTTAAATCAATATATTTAGCTATTAATGTGTGGAACTGGTGAATATTCTATAGCAGATTTTCGTGCTCATCATATTGTTAATGGTAATTCAAGTGAATTCCGACGTGTACTTGGATGGTTTTGGGCTGCTGTCAGTAATTTTAGTCAAACAGAAATGGCAAGATTGTTACAATTTACAACTGGATGCTCACAATTACCACCTGGTGGTTTTCAAGATTTAAATCCACGCTTTCAAATTACAGCAGCTCCAACATTTGGAAATCTACCTACAGCTCACACTTGGTATGCTTAAAAATTACTTTGTTTTTGTTTCTTCTTGTTTTATAATCAAAATATAGCACTCAAAATTGTTTTTTTAATTATTTTTAGTTTTAATCAATTATGTCTTCCTGACTACGAAGGATTTGAACACTTTGAAAAAGCTTTACTACTATCAATTAGCGAAGGAAGTGAAGGTTTTGGCATGGTCTAAAAGTTTTAGTCTATAAGCAAAACTAAAAGCTTTAAATTAATAAGTTTTATTATTATTATTGATTTACAAAGTTTCAAAATTATACTCAAAAAAAAAAAATTTACTTTAGGTTAAGATTTCATTCCAGAACTTCAGAAAGCAATAATTTTAGTTGTTTTTGCGGTACAAAAAAAAAATTTAAAAGACATCTAGTCGCTAGTAATTAATTTTAATTTAATTGTAAAAATAATAAATCGAAAATTGAGCTCAAAACAAATTTAAAATTGTGTTTTTAAAGAGAGTACATATTTTCAAACATTGGCGAAAAGAAAACCATTAAATCTCTTCTGTCGTAGCGCCTTTCGTAAAAGTTGATTAAAACTTTCATATAACCAAATTCTTTGGTTGTCTTTTGAAACCAATTGTGATAGTAATTTCACTTTTTGTTTGTTACTCCTCTTTTAATGACTCGGGTCACAAAGTGTATTAAGAAATCACAAAATCCATCTAGACTCTTTCAAAAAGCTGTACGGATAATTTACAATATTAAATGTAGAAACTGTGCAACGAATGACCACTTTCAATACTAAAATATTTTTCTTATAATGAAAGTCGTGAGCTGTCATGGTTTTCCAAAGTAATAACTTAAGCAGGAATAGAAAATCAATGAGAGAAAGAAACTTTTCAGTCAGAACGGCTACCGGGAAAACAGTAATCAATTTTGATTAAAAAAAACAAAACTAAATTCACCATTGTGGCTACTTTTTGTATAAAAATTAGACTTTTTATGAGAAACTCACTAATGAGCGTTTTCCCATCTGGAATAATTATGACGTCATGCGGTGTTTTTGTATATTTTTAATGTCTTTGGTTGTATTTAGAATCCCCTATAGTGGTCAAAAGTAGCAACGTTTTCGCTATCTTTTGACAAAGTTGTTTTTGTCGCATATTGTAGAGCATATAAACCTGTTCAACTAGTTCATGTTCTAAAAGATTGTCATTTTGATTAAACGATAAGCAAAACTCCATTATAAAAAAAGGTATTATTTTTACCACTTGTAAAATTACTTATGGTAAGAAAATCTTGATTCGAGGTTGACGACACTACGCTGACAATACAATGGACGCAACTTCTCAAAACTTTCTCGCAACTTTTCAAGAGTGTTATTCTGACTGACTTGAAATTTTTGACTTATATCAATTCTCACGACACTTTAAGCGAGACCAGATTGTGTTAAGGTGTAATATAACTTGTAATTAGCCATCATTCTTGATTCTTTCGTCTCAGGCAAACGTGAGGAGGATTTAGAATGTGAGATTGTTTAACTTTATGAAGAAATTTAAGAAGCGCGGGATTAAGCAAAGAAACAGTTACATATGAAATAATTGCACATAAACATTTTGTCCAAAATAAGGGTAAAATGATTAAACATGTAGACACATAGCCTAGTTAATAAAGATTATAAATAGAAAAGATATGTATCTTTTTTTTATATCTTTCTGGGCCTCACAGTTTATCAGCAAAACACGTATGAAAGAAAACAGTCCCTCAGCTTTGCGAAAGTTTAAAGTGAAATTTGGTTCCAGAACTAATCCTAGTAGGGATTATGCAATCAACAATGAAAGAGAGCTACTTTGCAGTCATAGCGCCTACTTTCTCGGAGAAAATACAGTGAATTTTGCGTCTTTCTTCATGTTGTATTAATTAATGTTTCATGAGGGAACTTTACAACATGATTCACGCATGAATTCTTGAATGAAAAACTAACTGATGAGTAACTTCCCTACTGGAAATACTACCACTACCATTGCAACAATTACTGCTATCAATCCTGCTCTACTACAACTACTACTATTACTATTGCTCGAGCTACGATTGGAATAATAGATTTCCTTTAATTTTGTACAAGTCCTTCACACACAAGTGGATATTTGTATTTTTTGTAATCCTTAAATGCTTATAAAACTTTTAAAGAAATTTTTAGGTTGGTGTTTGATAGAAGCAGACATTTTAAAATCCCTGTCTTGATATTTGAAAAAAAATAACAAGAATTTCTCTTATTAGAGAAACAAGCCTTCTACAGGAACAATGAGAAATTCTAAGGCCAATAAAAGCGTACAATTTGAGGAAATCGCTTTGTTAAAAAAATTTTTGAAAAATCAGTGGAAAAAAGTTATATATTTTTTGCAGTTTAAAACTTAGAAAATTTCCCGCATTCTTTTCCATATTTAACAAATTGAAAATCAAAGTAACCATCGAAAGCTCACAAGTTAAATCAAATGCCACACCACAGAATTAGTTTATTTTAAAAATCAGTTTTAACTATTAACAAGACTTCAAATATATCTTTTAAAAGTTTTTAAAATATTTTAGAATTATTTACAAAAAAAAAAAATCAGAGAATGGCACCTATTGTGGAAAGAAAAAACTCCCAGACTCCTGATCATGACTGCAAACTAGAAATTCAAAGAATTCGAGGGTAAGGAAAAATCTTTTAATGGAAAAATTTGTACTAAATCGTAGTAAACTCTTGAAATTATTTAAAAAAAAAAAAAAAAAAATTTGATTAAAATTAATTGTCACTAGATTAATTATCAACACAAAAAAATGCATAAAAATGTTTGAATAGCTATTATTTAATTCAATTTAATTAAAATCCTGTCAAAATCATTGGTTTTAAATTTAAAAATTTAATTTTTACAGTATAAAAGTGAGCTACCCGAATAGCAAATATAATTCAAAAATTGCATTGCCGTCAGTTCATAGAAAAGAAAATATTCCTGTGCGAGCAATACATCCGAATTTATCCAAAGAATCTAAAGCAAAAAAAAAAATTCTTGAAAACTCAACTACAGTAATTGATAAGTGCACGAAATTTCGTATCGGTAAATCATTATCCCTTATGGATTTCAATCGAGATAAACGAAGTCCACTACGTCAACCCAGCACTAAAATGACTCCTAGAAAGGGAAATGCACTCAAAAAATATCCACAAGAAGGTTCAGGAAGTCAAATTGTACGAAATTCCCTAATCATTAGCGATGATTTCAATTGGTTTTACGATACTCAAACTGCCGAACAGACTGAACTATCAAAAAATGCTGGCCTAAAAATTCTTACAACAATCATGCGTAATGCTTGGAGACGTCGACGTGATGAGGTTCAGCGTTTAGTTGAAGAAGTTAGTAAATATAAAAAAAATGTAAATATAAGAAACATAAATTCTTGGATTTGAAAATTATAGTAATTTTTTTTCTTTGTTTTTCAGTCAATTAAGTCAAAAAATCAAATTCATGTCCTAAACTCTTTGTATCGTGTTGAGCAGAAGCAGAATGATGATCTTAATACTCGTATTCGTCAGGCTCTCGATGAACAAAAACGGATTCAAGATCTCTATGATCAACTGAACTTAAGTTATCTTGAATTAAAAAATAATTTTATTAACTTAGAAAGGGGTATTGCGAAAAAGAATAACGAATATAATTCCTTAAATATTTTATTATGTGATTCAAAAGCGGAACTTCTTGAAGCAATTACACGAGAACGGGAACTAGAAAATATGTTGCTGGATGAACAACGGAAGTTTATGACAAGTGAAAATGAAAAATCTGAATTAACCCAAAATGTAAGTTGAAACTAGAAACTTGTAGCCAACATTAATTGAGTTTCGACAAAAAGCGTTTTCACAGTTAAACATGATGTGGTTCAGTGTTGCTTATCTCCCTTCTATAAAAAAGAGGGTGACTTTTAATAACCGTGCATTTTATTTTTACTATTTTGTTTATATTGGATATTCTCAGTTTTTCCCATATCAACTTTATTACGTAGAAAGGAATTGGGATGTTGACTTAAAAGTGGAACAGAGCCATATCGAGTAAAACAATAGAGAGTTATTCTTAATGGAGCTTATAGTTGTGATTATTGCTGAAATTCTTTCGTGGACATGAATTTTTATCGGTTCAACTTTGTATGTTAAAAATAGTTCTGTATTCGGTTCCGCACTTCTTGTGAAAGCCTTTATTTACGGAAGAAATGCTCCAAAATTTCATGCCTTTTGTCATTAGTGGTGACCAAGTATTTTCCCAATAATACCAACTAAACCAAAATAATCTCATGACTTCTTCTTCAAGCAAACTTTTTTCAAAAAGATTCTATATGTATTTAACATAATCTCTAAGAAAGGTTACATATAATAAGAACAAAAAATTCCCCATATGAGCCCATGTTAAATTTGACAAATTGAGTTTATTCTTAAGTATCACTCCAGCTAGTTCTCCTTTTTTTCCTATTTTAACAAAAGAAGTAATAAAATCTATATCCGCAAGAACCCTTTCTTAATGCAGCATAATTTCCAGCGTTACTTAACTGATAGGAAATCTTGAGGATCAGATTTGGAGCGAGTGTTTCACTTGTTAAGTAGTTTAATTTGTACGACAAAGCCATTGGATGCTTCGGTACAGTATATTGCTAAAAAAAGCACTTTTAATAAAGCACGTGAGGACAATTTTTTTGATATTACATTTTAAATTATCCAACAATGCTGATGGTCTCTCATCTCAAGAAGATTGATAAAAACTATCAAACAAATGGCACAAAATTTCTGGCTGTTGTTGGCAAAATTTCGAGATCTAGAAGCTTCAGCTTGTTTTATACCTCCTTCATTCACAAAAGGAACAACATTAAGCCTGGTGTCCACTGGCGTATTTTCTACTTTTTTTTTTTTGGATTTCACTTTTTTTCTACCAGCTATACCCATACTATTTTGGAAATGAAGCGGCAAATCTATAATTCATCTAGATTCCAAATCCATTCCAATTAGTACTCCAAACAATCACCTATTTTAATTTTTGATCCATCATTACACTGTGTAGTCTGATTCAAGTTAGTTTTTCAAAACTTAAAATACGTTTCTACTTTTCTTTAGTATAAAAAACTATTTCAAAACACTGAAGAAAAAGAAGCGATTTTTAACCAATTAATTGCGGCTAAAGATGATGAAATCAACCAACAAAAAAAAATCATTGGAAATTTAGGGAAGAAACTGGAATATCTTAAAAAGTAATAATTTCTTCAATCTTTCAAATAAGTTTTCATTAAATTTCTATTAAAAAATTGCAGAAAAGAAGCACAACTTAAAGAGTTTGTCAAAAGTGATATAGGCCAACGTAAAATAATCCAAAATCTAACAGAAAACCTAAAACTTTTAGAGTATCAAATCGACAATACAATTCCTAAGCGTTCTCGAAAAATTTTGATAAGATTTTCAAATGCATCACTAAAATATTTACATCAATTCTTTTACCATCTTCTAATTGCCATACCCGAGCCAACAAAAGTTTTATTACCAAAGAAGCCAAATGTTGAGAAAATTTTAAATTATGTATGGAAATATAATTCATAATGGGTAAATTAAAAAAAATAATAAAAGCACTACTTAAAGTTTAATATTTATAATTTAAAACTCACTTTTGCCTCCAGCTAAAGAGTTTAAAATATTCAAAAGTTTTATATTATTTGCTAACGATTAAAATCTATTATGTGCTGACAAAAATATGTTTTTTATTTAAACAAATTTTAATATAAAACAAAAATTATTAAACTTAAAAAAAAGTATAAAAGCACGAAAAGTGATTTCCCACAGTTGAAAATTTAGTTCCAGAAATTATATTCCATAATTCTATAATAATCCAGCATTTCCTTAACAGAACACAACAAAAGTCTGCATGAAATTTCGTCGTGTTGAATCAATTTAAATGAAAATTTGTTTAGATAAAACCAAGGGACTAACCCAAACAATTGCACCTTGAACTGCAGGAAATGTGGCCATTTACCCTAATTTCAAGGTCACTAAAGGTATGAATCAATATTTATAACATTCTATGTGGTTACAGGGTGAAAAGCAAGTTCTATGAAAATATAATCAAGTTTTCTTGAACACGATAAGCTTTTTTTTGGAATGTTTTAATTATTTAGGATTGGAATGTTGGTTGATTTAAATTCTTTTTGTTGATATTTTTTGTTCTTTTGAAAAAGTTGAAACAAATAAAGCTTTTGAAGAAAAATAAATATATATTTAATCAATTAAGATTGTTGATATACCAATTAAAAGGACGTGGTATGAATCTAAGTAAAATCCTTTCCTTACAATTAGTATTTTTATTGCTCCTTAAAAACTAAAAGACAAAATCTGAAAAAACTCCTTTGATTCGGAATATTAGACCAAAAATTAATAAACTATTTTAGTAGTAGAATAGTAAATTTGCCAAAAGTAATTCTACCAATAAAAATATAATAATAATTAATTTTAGTTTTAACATAAATAATAATAATTCATAATCTTCAATTTATGTCAACAAAATCAAGTTTTTATATTTAAAAAAAACCTACCTTCATTTAATTTACTAAATTATGAAAAACCGTGCAAGTGAATATGACAGGGGCAATCTACCCATAAACTTCTTTAAAAATATTCAAGCAAATCAAGGTATCTAAAATATAATATATTAAAAATTTAATTCATTTTTTAAATTATTACTATCGTATTTTAAAACGCATACGTATAGAAAAAAATTTACTTATCAACAAATGTTCCCAGCGTGACGACAGCCTTAGCCGACAGCCTCATCACTGACATCTTGACGTGTAGGGACCAAACTTAATTGACATTTCAGCACGTGTTCTACGAATAATTTTAAATTATAAAAAAATGTCAGTTCGTGAAAAGTTACTGTTAAAAAAAATTAAAAAACGTGAGCAGAAAAAGAAAGAACTTGCTTTAAAAAAAGGACATTTGGCACCTAGTGCAGATGTAAATGGTAATATTTTATCGTCCATTAGTAAACATAGTACATTAATCTTCTGCTTGTTTTGTTTAGTTGAGAACAAGCAAGAATGCTGCACTAATATTCTTAGGCAGTTTATACTGTTAAACAACAAAAGAAAGCCATTAAATGAAGAATCAAAAAATAAAAGTAAATATACAATTCTTTAATTTCTGTCTAGCTATTAATAATGATGATTTTGAAGGCGAATTTGAAATGAGTTCCTTTGTTAAAAAAGTTGAATTTTTTGTGTTAACTTCACTTATGAATTACTGAATAATTAATTACTTAAATAGTTTTTAATTAAAGACTTTCTTATATACATTGATTTAATGCTGAAATGAATAATTTGATTTTTTAGAAAAAAGGAAACATGAAAATCTTAATCAAAGGAAGATTTGAATGACAATGACGTAGAACAGGATAAAAGTATTGAAGAAGTTCCTACTTTACAGATAAAACTTGAAACGAAACTAATATTACAGAACCATCTACCAATAGTATTTTAATTCAATAGTAAATTAATTTTCGTCTTAATAGTTTTTATTATTTTAGATGAAATAAAGGGAAACCTCAAACTGAATCCATTATTTAGTTCTTTAGACAAATTAGTATCAGAAGCTACGTTAAAAGCTATAACTAATATGGGTTTTAAAACAATGACTGAAATTCAAGCAAAATCAATATCACCAATTTTAGAAGGGCGTGATTTAGTTGGTCCAGCACGTGCAAGATTTTTATTATATTGAATTAGTAGCATTTTTTGTTTTTTGGTTTTTCCTTTAATTTAATTATCTGGCAGTTTTCTAGGACAGCTTTCATTCTTCATTAGGCTCAGCTCATTTATTGACTTTCGTGAAATTTTACATTAGTTATATACGCGTAGTATGTAGAAACTTCTCATAGCTTAGGGCGCAAAGAGCTGTCTGTGATGATGCTTAAGCAAACTTCTAATTTCTATGACATCTGTTAACTAAGGCTTACGTATTCATATCTTATTTCAGTCAAAATAAAATTATGCTCATTCCAAATAATTTTTTCTCTTAAGTAACTCAGAATTTTTATTTTAAACAATTTCAAAGTAATTAAGGCTATGTAAACTTTATAGTTTTCATTTCAGACGCTAACCTCTGGAAAGTATATCATATAAAATATGATATTGCACTTATGTGCTTATCAATTTTATTTCAATGTGCAATGAAATATTGCACATTTGTTTTTTTAATTCATTATCACAGATATTTTCTTATGTGCAATATGATATTGGGACCATTCGTCGTGGGAAGTAAGAAATCTCATGCGATTTCCTATATCAAAATTTTGATATAAATATAGGAGATATTTGCATGGGAATGAATTCCCAGTCAAACCTTCATAGCGGCGCTTGCGCCATTCGTTTTTCAGCGTTTGCGCTTAATTTTAAGAAATAGTAAATAGAAATAAAATCATAAATCATCTGTTTCAGGACTTCCCACATTAATTTTGTTTGAGAATAATTTTTGAAGTTTTTTGTATTGAATTACTTTAAGACAGAAACATATATAGATTTTAAATGTAAGATTATAAATGTATAAAGATATTATAAACAGTAAATTTAAAATATAAATTATTCGCAAACATTACATCGTATTATTGTGGTGATATACTATATCTTTTTTAGTGATCAATTCTGGCGTTTTCTGTTTGAGTGAATCATTCAATTTGTTCAGTTAATCACAATACACTTCATAATTAATTCATACTGATATTGTCCAGTAAAAAAAATAACGATTTCCTCAAAATCCTACCAAACACATAGCATAACTTTTTATTGAATATCAGCCTTCGAAGTAACATGCAGGTGGTGTTAGTGTTGCAATTTTGTACGTGCCATGAAACATTCTTTTATGGAAGCTGTCAAACTTTTTTGGCTTCCTTACCAATACAATTAAAAAATATCAATTAACTGTTTTTGATTTTGATATGATATATTTAAGATAATTGTAATTGTAATTATTATTTTATATGCACGAATTAAAGATCAAATAGGAGGCTTTAATTATATTTTTATTAAGTATAACTTGAGATTTTTAACGAAAAGTTCAGTATAATAATGTCGTCGTATAATATAATATATTTTGCCCAGTTATAAAATTTATGGGCAAAATCCCAAATAATTTAAATTATGTAAAACAACGAGCTGTGGTGGAGGAAATTCGAATTAAAAGGTGGTATCTTTGTTTCCCTATTAATTTATAGGCAACAAATTATTTATTAATAAATTATCAAATTTTATCTACAAATTATTATCTATTTAATTGGAATAAAAGCGACTTTAGCATCAATTGAAGGGTTATGTGATAAACAGAAAAATTGGGACCCAAGACGTATAGCACAGAATTTTATGCATACTATGTGTGCTTTCACATTTTTTGTTATCATTTCTTATTGAATGATGTTATTAAAGAAATAAAGAGTGATTATATGCGTGAGTATTGACTTCAATGAGTCAGTTTGTTATTACAACAGAAAGCACTTTCGCATTATATTAATATAAAATGGGATCATATTACAAAAGAAAAAATAGTATAGTAGTATTAATTCCTCGCGGAATCACATCACAGACCCGTTATGCTGGATATATTTATTTCAACATCTCTTGGCAAAGCAATAATGTTAATCAAGATAGTCTCCGTTCCTCTAAGCTTTAATATTTTATGAAGAGGAAGATGCTTTACTCACTTCAAAAGTAACTTTCTGTATGGAAACAGAAGATAAATAGACGTCTTTTCAACCTTATGACAGAATCTGTAGCTTGGTAAGAAGAATTGGTTATAGCTTAAAAAAATTTCAGGGGAATGGAATATTTGTCGGAAAAATTAATTGCTGGTGATTTGGTTTCCAACGGAACACTCATATTGGGAAAAGATCTTCAAAAACAAATGTTGATTTAAATTAAGACTCCAAATTTTTAGCATGTCAGCAGAAGAAGACGAAACAATACAAAATATGTACTTTAAACATATTATTTCCGATTTAGCAACTGTTAAAGTTAGAAAAAAGTTTAAAGTACTTTGAAAATATAATATCGAGCCTGTTTTCTAGATGTGTGAAAAAATACACCAAGTTTGTGCTGTTTTTTTGTTATAAATAAAATCATACTTAAAGATATTTCCTATTTTGTTGATATTTACAACTTTTACTCTTGGAGTAATTCAATCAACATCCAAAAGCCGCATATTTTTTTGGTCATTGCTTTACAATTTAATTATAACTAAATCCCTCTCAATAAGTCAAAGTCAACTGCACAAATCTCTTAAGTTTACTTCACCACAAGTAGTACTTCACATGCAAAAGAAATCTCATGCCTTAAGATTGGTATGCAAAGATGTTTAAAATTGTTATTTGATGATCAATTCATGTATATTTAATGAGAAGAAAACAATCAAAATACTTTTAAGCATTATATATTTTAAATATTTACCATCCATAGAAGAAATTTTTAGTCCTTTACATAAAAAAAATGAGTCATAAAATATTGATTTCGTTGAATTCCTTGCTTATTATTCACATACACTGATTCCTTTCCTCCTGTAAAATAAATTTGTAACTCAGATAAAAAGCGAATGAGTCATATTACCAAATACAAAAAGTTTATTAAAAACTCTTTAAGGAGTTCTTTTACATGTGTCCTTCCTTTCTTAACCAAATATTTTGAAGATGACTCATTTTAAAGATATAAAAAATTATTTATTTAAACGGAATTACAGTTATTTGTCTAATCAGAAGGAACTTCAGTATTTTTAGACTAGTCCAGTTTTTTCTGAATTAATTTAAACCTTTAAAATTATTGAAAAGGATACATTAAAAAGATAATAATATTTACTTAAGATTCAAATTAAGATATAAAGATTTCATTTATTTATGTAAAAAATTTAAAGATAAAAAAATATAAATTATTATATTCAAAAAGTGAAATAAATAAGATCTCCAATGCTATTGAACTTAAATAGTATCTTGTAATTTAATAATATTGAATATCAACCCTGACCTTAAACTTTAGCCAAAGAAATGTTCAACTATTAAGATATATATAAATTGAATTTCAATGTGAAACAATGACCCATACAACAACTAGTTTAAAATTTTTTAACATAATATTAAAAATATGAAAAATCTTCTCTTAGATTGTTCTAAGTGACATCTTCAATCTTCTTAAAATCACTATCAATTTTTACTACTTTAATAGAATTTTTCTTTTCACTCAAAAAAATTTTACCAAAAATAAAATAATAAAAGAATCTTTTAAATATCTTAAATATTATATATTATGTCATGGTTATCATCAGTTTATGTTTATGTTAAACTGAAGCTTTTAGCCCCCCAAAAATCCACATAACTTGATGTTAACAGCTTATAATTCTCTCTAGTTTTGTTGCGTATGCGCATCAATTAGTTGTTTAAAAGTCCTTCAGGTGTTTAGCATCAGTCTATCGGTTAAATTTGAATTTAGCCTTAGTTAAACAATTTTTAAAATAGTCACTTCAGCACTAGCGCTAGCGCCACTTGTATAACTCTTCATAGTCTTCATGAGCTTAAGTTACGAAAAAATGTTTACTTAAGATGTTTACAAATAAAATATTTTAATTTAAAATGTATAAAAAAAATAAATAATAACATATATAATATTTGGTATCAAAAAGGAAGGATCAATCATAATTTTTGTAGTGTAATTTTTTTAAGTGATACAAGTACAAAAGTTTTGTTTTAAATTTTATTAAAATTCCGTGTACGTATTTTCAAGAGTACATAATTACAAACCTTAAAATTACTTTTATTTATGCCGGTCTTTAAAGTGTTTTCACTTTCTAATAGTAATTAACTAGTGTTTTTATTTAAATAAATTTGGAAAATTTGTAAATCATAAATGTTGAAATTGTTCAGAATTTGAAAAACTGGTTTACTAAGAGTGACAATTTCTGACTATCATTTTTAATTTGTATGTGTGTAAAATTTATTGTTTTCTTTTTATTATGTTTTGCATGTGAGTATTACGTAAAAAGTTAAAAACTTCAAAAGCTCATGTTTTATATTATAAAATTTTAGAATAAAAAATCAAGTAACATCATTTAATTGTGACTCTTAAAGAATACAGATGCTAAATGTGGCTAACCTTGCTTTTTAATATGTCTTCATTTTTTCTTTATTTTATTTTTTGTTAATATTGATTAAATTGAATCAGATGGATTCATTTTATATACAAAAATTTGATTAGTTTTAAATTAACTTTAAAAATTTTAATAAAAGACAAAAAAATATTTACAAAAAGAAAATTCAAAATAAATTTCAGTTTTTTAAAGGAATTACTTTCACTTATTAAAGAAGTTGTAGTAAAAACTAAAAATCAAGTATCAAATTCAAAGAATTATCTAAACTTTAATCAAATTTATTCACATTGAATGGTCATTCAAAGACAATCAATTACATTAGAGATTTCCATTATTTTAATTAACTGAGCACTTTTTGGATTAAAAATTTTGAAGTAGTTTTATGTTGTTAGCAATGCAGAATAAATTAAATCAGTTCTATAAATTTTATTGTATAAACATTAAAAATTTGATTATCACTCAGTTTAAGTAAATATTAAAAATTTAATGAAATTAAAATACCATTATTGAAATTATTTAACGAAAAAAAGAGGGAAAAATAACTTTATCAAACCTTAAAAACACTCAATTATCCTATAGTCATCAAATTAAGTAAAAAATTTTCCAAAAATAAAAACAAAAACCGTAAAATCTAATTACATATTAAATGCATTAGCCTTTGTCAGGAAGCTTAGGACCTTATTGTTAGAAAAACTTGAAAGCATTTTAATTAATTGACTAAATAATCGATTTCTATTTTTGAACTTATTTTTGTTCTATTATTTCCTTTAGTATTTATATAAGTCCTGGATTCTTTTGTAATTTATTTTCTATTATTTTTTATTTAAAATTAAAATTTTATTTTGTTTATGAGATTTTAAACTTAACCAGACTAATGCACTAGATAAGAAATCCAACGATTGACACAAAGATGTTGTCTTAACCGAGGATTCTATTTCGTTTTCAATTAATTAATGCCATTTAATTACTTTAAATCAATTACTAGGCGTTTAAGTTTAATTTTTTGATTAAGAAAGTATCTTGACTAATTTTTACGGTGAATAACAACAGTTTGTAAAGTTTTTCACTGAACTTAACCCCAATCATACTGAAAGAAATAATGCTAATTCATTCTGTTCTTTAGTTGTTCAGTTACCAGAAAAAAAATTTAAAGGCCCAAACGAAATTGTTCTGATTGATCAAAAGTTGAGGTTGAATGAGATTATGTTGTGTTTCATTAAGTGAAAAGGGTAACAAATATAAAGAACTTGAAATTAGGTAAAATTTTCGGTTGAGTTTATGTATTGATAAGAAAAAATTATTTTTTCCTTCAGATTTGTCCACAGCGTCAATGTGGGATACATTTTATATTGTTAGCAGTAAACAAACAATACCAGCACCCAAGCTCATCTCCTTTAAAGTACTTACCAAAAAAATGCAAAAATTGTGCTAGTATGTTATTTGTCTGCCGTGCGAATGGTTTTTTAAAGACTTGACTGATTGTGAGTATGAAAAATTTTTCTTCAAAATAGTTACCAACAACTAAAACAAAGAAAAATGTTGGTGCGAAGCGTTGCTAAAATAGTTTAAGGCGTGTTTTTGTTGTGTGTGTGACGCTGTTTAAGAGGAGAAAGGAAGGAGATTGGTGGAAAGTATTACTATAAATAATTAGTTCCCTAAAAATATGAAATCAAGAAAAAATGAGAGCTGAGAAGCTCTCAGATTTATCGTATTGCTCGATCTGACTACTCTTTGTACACAAACCAAAAAACATGCAGCATAGAAGGAAATTTTGATTGAATAAACAAATTTTTTTATAGATGAAGACAAATTATTTTATAAATCAGGTATCGAAATGGTGGAAAAAGATTGAACCTGTTGTACTCTTTGAAAAATAATACTAAGGAATGTACTCGGATAAAAAGTTTTTATTTTATTAAATATTATGCTTATATAGTCTAGGTCTAGAGGTTTGAATGCGAATTACAGAGAGAGTTTTATTTATTTTTGGGCTGCTATTTTGGCCCATATTTTCAATACCTATTTTTGTCTATTCTTCAGCTTCCAAATCATAATCAGTTTCTTGCAAGAAAATTATTTGTACATGTTTCATATAAAAATATGACTACAACTAGACAAAACGTATCAGTTTTAGAAAGGAAAGGAAAAGAATATATAAAATATTCAGTTTCTATCGTACAACTGAATGACTTGAAGCTAAAATAATCCCTTTATCCACCATTTTTTACAATCTGGCTACTAGCAAATAATATTCCTTAAAAAATTTTAAAAAGATGCTGTATAGAAAGAAATTCACTTCAAACAATGAAGTTACTGCTAGAAAGGAGAACTTAATTTTGAATTGGATTGAACATAATAAAAATCTTTACATAAAAATAGGACCAAAACGTTGATCAGGTGTTGAGATGGCTAAAGCACTGATTAATAAGCTATCATGAGTATCATGACCCTTTTTCAGATTTCTTTGAATATTCATCATCCTGTGGTTTGCATAATTGGTAAAATTTGAAAACTAATGCCTTTAAAAACTGTAAACATTTTTTTCCTGGTTTTGTTTTTATTTGCAATAAAGTCACTGATCTAGATTTAGTTTAAATTTGATTTGATAAATTCGAATTCAAAAAAAAAAAATATTTCTATTATTTATTCGTTATTTCAGCGAAACCTTTTAGGTGACATATCAGCCGCATAAAGACTCTTTTTCTAACTATTAAAGTCAAAATCATCTTCTCTAATGCCCTTTCGACAACAAACAACAACAGTTCAACAAGAGAAGTGCACGAGTTTTCTATACAAAAGTCCCTTTCCCTTTAAACGAAGTAATATCTATCACCGTTTTTTTTTTACTAATATTTCAAAGCCTTTCATATTAAAATTGACTATTTTTTCTTCCATTAATAATTGAGTTCAATATTTTAATTATAAGAAATTAACACAAAAATGTGGAAAACCCGGTAATTAGCTTGCATAATATTTATGCTACAAATGTTATAATCCAAATGCAAGCAACCAAAACTGGTCAAATAAATAAATGAAAAAAATTCTCAAAAGCTTTTATTTGATTTGAATTTTATATACATATGTATGATTTTGTTTAAAAAAGGAAGGCAAAAGAAGTGTAATATTTCCATTGAATTTATTGAACTTCAAATAATATTTCTGTACTACTCTAATGTATATTAGTAACCACTTGATTTATTTAGTTCCTTACAATGAATGGCCTCTAAGGCAAGCATAATTTTTCAAATTTATTTTTCTCAAGCTTCTGTTGATCTGTTAATTACATAACATCACAATAAACAGTTGAAAACTAAATGGCCTCCAGATTCACTTTCACAAACGTCGTGGATTCCCCGAATTGATCAAATGAGTCACCACCCATTGATTGCCTAAGCAATTTTCAGCAATCTACAATCGAACCCAACGGAATACAAAATGATCTCTTCATGCAAATCAAGTAATGACGCACAAAGTGATAGCACAAATGACGTTAATACTTAATTTTTATATTTTAAATGGTTTTTTATTATTATTATTATTTTTGTTTTGTATTGAAAATATAGCAACTTTAGATATTGATGACGTATTGTTGTCCAAAATCTGGTTTTATATTAATTTTGTATTTATTATTCGAGTTATTTATGTGGAATTTGGTAAATTTTACCACTTTCGAAAAATAGTCCAAGGTTTTTAATGCAGTTGAAATATTTTTCATAGTAACTTAATAAATTGATGTCTGAACTTCAGTAATTCAAGATTAAGATACTTGGAAGTAAACATTATTCGCAGAAATCGATTTACATAATTGCATAAAGACATTTTATATTGCACAACTGAATTTCCATGTTAATCAACTCAATTCAAATCATAAATTTTTGAAACTCAATTATCGTAAAACAGTTTTTTTTTTTTTAATTTAAGTTTAATTGGCAGAGCCAGAGCATTAGTTTTCAATGACGAAAGAAAAAATTATCTTAAAAACTATACTGTAAAGGCCGTGTATAGTTGGCTAGAAAAGAGTTGGATTTACAGTTTTTAATAATTGAAATCATGTTAATAATACTTAATGATATTAATTACTTTCCTTTCGTTCATCAAATCTAAGAAATATTGATAACATTGTCGAAAAACCAAATTTCCGAATGAAAAGAGGAAAAAGAAAGAATAATCAAATACACAATGAAATGAGTAAAGATTGAACTTTCGTCTGATTGTAGAAAGTACTATTACGACGAAGACGAATCCGTTCCTATTTTATTAAAGGCCATAGCGAAGCAATGAAATAGAGTGCAAATTGAAATGAAACATGAAAAAAAATAAAATATTGACAGTTTGCTATGTGTGTCGGATTGGGGAGGGGTAATAAGATAAAGCAGTTAAAAGCTTAGCAGTCATATGCACAATTAATCGTCTGCTTCCCATTCATTCTCTATTGCATAAACAAATTATTGAATTATTTGATTGCAATATGAGTCGCTCAGAAGCCAATGTGGATAAGTCCATTTTTTCATATTTTCTGATTTTTGCAAATTTTAATAGAATAAATATATTTCCTGGTCTTAAAAGGATTTACTCATACTTTCATTTTTTGTAGGTCAAAAAACCCTTTTCCTAATAGCCTCTGCATGTGTTATGTATTATGAATGCATTAAGAAACATTAAATTTCTCAATTTGGATTTTTTGGACTTATCCACATTGGCTTCTGAACGACTCATATAACTTGCGGCTAGCGTCATATTTAAAAGTTCATAAATAGACTTTCTGTATTTTCTGTAGGAGTAGCCATCATTAGCTACTCTTTCATGGAAAAAATAACAAGGACGGTTACTTTTCATTTCCTTGTCCAACATAAATTTCCCCAAAGATAGTTTATCCATATGTCTAAGAAGTAGTTCTGTTTCATTGTTGTTTTTTTATACTTCCTCTTTCAACTTGACTAAATACTTCATATGAAGCTTCATTATTATGGTTAATATATTTTGTAAAATTTTTCTAAATATCAGTAATTTTAGTCACGTATGTAATAGTAAAAGCTTCGTTAACTAAGAAGGTTAATGACAATAAGATATTACGTCAAAAATTATGTCGACAAAAAACAAACTACATATATAAATAAAGAGCTAAGAGATTCAATCACAAATTTTTTTAATTAAATATTTTATTTATATAGAAAACAAAATGTTTTTCTTATTTTTGTAAGCTACTGTACGAATGTGAGATACTACAAAAACTAAAAAGTATTTCAATACTAATTTAGCATTAACCAGATATTATATTGAAAACTTTCATTCCGATATTTGTATTTACCAACACAACACAACAAAAATATATAGTTTTTTAATTATATATATTTACCCAGATATTAAATCTAATTAATTATTTATTTATATGTGTGCGAATAGTTTATTAGCTAGAAAAAGAATTATTTACAAAAAAAATATTTATTTATTTTTCATATAAACTTGATACATAATATTGAAAGTAATCGTAAAATAAAAGCTCATTTGATTGAAATTGGTAGCAAAAATATAGTCAAGCACTTTATACATGCATGCACACGAAAACGTATGTCCCACAATTACAATAATTCCTCAAAAAACTAGCTGTCAGAGTGTTTCAATTCTCCAATTATTCCCCTCTAAGTTTATTTTTATATATAAATAAATATTAAAATTAAAACTAAATACATACATATAAAACTTCATTAGCAAGTGTGAGTGCATGCAGTCTTATAAGCACTTGTTTCAATTCAAATAGCAAAAATAAAAGGTTTTTATTTTTATTATTTTTCTTTTTAATCAAAATATGTGCTGCTTTATAGTTGTATCCAAATATATATATATATATATATAAACGTCAGAGCTTTGCTGTGCCATGAGGAAGGTATCAACCAGCTTGATGCGTAGCTGTAAGTTAGTTGCGCATGCGCTTTTTCATTGGTCAGTAATGATATTTATATAAATTTATTTAGTTAGACGGGGAAACAAAGCTTGTCCCCATTCTGTTGTCTAAATGCACTGAGATAAGTTAAATCGGATATTTTTAATGCATCGGACCGTAAATTAATTAAACAAAAAACAAAATGAAAAGTAATAAATAAAAAATAAAATATATATTTATTTGATTGTGTTTTAATGCATTTATCCCTTGTATTTTATATAACAATATCGTGAGATTTAGTGAACTAACATCAAGTGCAGTGTTTTTATTTTGTTTTCATTTTAAATTTATAACCAAAGTCAAAAAATTCCAAATTCTGATGGTTTTTGATCAAATCTAGTGATAATTCGTGACAAAAATTACTTTTTAATTATATAAAAAAATAACAAAAAAAAAAAAAGAAGATTTTATGAAATCAAAACTTCCGGTTTATTGAAATACTTTCAATATTCAGGATTACATTTTTTATTTGTTTTATTGTTCACTTGTAAGTTGGATGTTAAAACAACTTTTCAATCATGTTTTTCATGATCAATCAATTAATACACTAATTGCAGAATATAAAAGCTTCCTATGCTACTATACTTATTTTGACAATTAACTTTCACATTATAATATTTGTGTACCATATAATAATCCCTTGGATTGTGTTGTTATAATTTATATTTAGTAGAAAACGAAGATATTATTAAACGCCTACACATATAATTTAATTCAAGGTCTACCATTCTTAGTTATCGACGCAAAAGTATTTTTAATTACTATATTTTTATTTAAATTATTTATGAATTTGAAACTGGTTTATAATAATTTAACCCTTTCGCAAGTTTTTTTGTTTTTTTTTGTGTTAAGAATAAAATTATATTGGTAGGATTAAATATTGCTCTGTAAAAATCTTTTTATGGGATATTACCAAAAAAAAAATACTTGTAATGCATTAAGCCGGTTCTATAATTTAAAATTTTCAGTATTGGGATACGTAACGTAGTTTTTTTTTTACATTTTTGATAAAAAAAAGAATAATTAAATTTACAAAAAACATACCTGGATATTTTCTAAGCTAATTCTTTTCTATATATAACCAAAAATAATTTTATTTACATTTTTGAAATTTTAATTTTGAGCAAATATCGGATTAAGGCTCACTTTAAAATTGTTTGGTATTTAATTAAATTTTGAAGTGACTTTATTTGACTTTTCATCATAGACATGAAGGGCAAGTACTGACGAGCTCTATAAAAAGTTACTTTAAATCTCTTAAATGCTAGAAATTGTACCAAAGTGCTTTTGTAGAACTATTGCCGAACTTTAATCTTCCTGTTAATGTTACACCTTAGATCAGGGACGAGCAACCTTTTTTTGTCTGGGGCCAAATACAAGTTTAAAAAATTTTTTCGGGCCGCATAAAATATAAAAACTAGATAAATAAGCGCAAATTACCTTTTTATTATAGAATTAGCAAAAAAACAATAAAAAAAATAAATTATACAATAAATATAGTAAAAAGAAAAACGGACATGCGGCCCGCGGGCCGCAAGTAGCTCATCCCTGCCTTAGATGATTTCTAAAAAAAAAAAACTAAATTCTATATGTCTAAGGGGCTCGCAGTGTGTGCACTTCAAAAGCTTAGGTCAGGAACTGATAATTTTCAAATTTTATATCTTCAATTAAAAATTTAAAGACCTAAAAACAATAGCATACAGGCTATGATCAATAGAAGCTGGACTCAAGCCAACCAAGAATTAAAACTACTATAGATTAGCTTAGTTGTTCAAGTATTTCACCAGAAAATATACAAGAAAAAAGTGAATCATAATCCCACCATGTAATGTGTATATTCACTGTGTAAAGAATTTAGTGATAGTTTTCAAGTCATTAAATATAGAAACAGAGCAAAATCTTTTAAAAGAATATATAGTAAAATCTGGCTGAGAAAAGCAAATTATTAAGCACATTTGAGTCCAATTCTTCAATTATTAAAAATGAAGTGTTAAAGAAAACATTTCTCCAGACCAAACTTTTCTAGGGCGTACACAACAAGGTTTTTAGCTATAATCGAGCCTAATTATTTTTAGTCAGTGAAAACTTAGCAAAAGAAAATTACCAAAATTCAAAACAAAATTTTGATGCAGCTGAATATGCTTTCTATTTTACATTCATCCAATATCTCAAATAATGAAATTTCAAGGTTCAATTCCATCATGCATCACTTTGTTAAGCTCTAAGCATATCCAAATCTATCATGTTTTATGGTGTCTTCCAAAAATCTTGATAAAATATGAATATTCGAAGTTGACGTCGAAAGTAAAGAAGCAAAAAATATTTGATTCTGAAAAAACTATTAAAGCTTGAAACATTTAAAATTAGCACAAGCTCAATTAAGTAGCAGCCAGAGCATTGTATATTAGAATTATCGTGATAACAAAATGCGCGCCAAATTTCATGTCTATGTTATTTTATTTTTAATTATTGTTTGCAACTGTTCAAGTGAAAAATATCTGTGAGCTTTACTCAATCTTATCAGTCTGCAGTAAGATTATAGAGACATTTCTATAAAATGTCTTCTTGTTTTCAAAAGCTTTTTGGGTATCTTCTTGTTTTCTTATCAACTGGATGACAAATAGTCGGCAAGTAATATAAAGAAATAATAAATCCATAAAGCATATACAGTATATGAATTATGTTCCGAGACTTGAACAATATTTGGCTATTTAGTAGTAACGCCATCATCTATTCGCCGGAACTGATATTTGAAACCCATTTCATTTATTTTCAATAATACTGATTTTGGTTTAATTGAAATTATAAGTAATGTTCTTAAAATTGGTTAAAATACGATTCCGCGAATATTTTTGATGAGGATTTAGATAAAACAAAGGCCTATCAGAAATTTTAACGAATGGGTGAAAATCACTGCATGTCAAGTAGTCTCAAAAAGTCATTGTGATTGGTTGAATCTATGATTCAAGCTATCGAAATCATTTAAATGCTAGGCGGCTTTCAGTCAAATCACCATCTAAACCGCAAAATGTGAAATGAAAGCCAAAAATTGTCCAGAAAAATCTAAAAAAATTAAATTTAAGTTTTATTTTACAAAACCGAAGGACTATTCCATGAATTTTGTTAATATTGCTTCATGCAAATAGCATAAAATTTTTAGCTGGTGTTGTTGAACTTATCAACTATACATGCAAGAGTTTACAATACACAAGCAGTGAAAAAAAGTTTAACTTTTCTGGCATTGGCTCTTCTGTCTACTTGTATCAGAGTGATTGGGCTTTTGTTTTGACATCATTATCATAAAACTATATTCTTTTACCAGTTATGACCCTTTTGATTAAATCTAAATTGTCGTTGATGACATTCCACAGCTGCTAAGTGAAATTTAGCAATATCGGAACTAATTTCACTGATATACATTGTTTGCTCAAAACATTTGAAAAAATTGCATAATATGAGCCAACCAATATGTCAGCATCAATAACAATTATTCTGGACACCAAATTTCATGTGTCTATAACAATAATGATTTTTGGGTGATGAAAATATTGTGTTAAAAAATTTCTACATGCGATTAAACTTAAAACCCTTGAAAAAAGCTTACATAAAATTTAAAACTTAAAAATATAGTAAGCCATTTCGTAGTTTTTATATATCTACATCAGGCTAAAATTATTTTGCATCAAATAGACAAGGACAAGGGTAACTAGTTTTGGCCATTAAACTCTTTTATGCTCCTTCGTTCTCTTTTTCTTTTTTTCTTAAAATTACATACATATATCACTAACCTTATCGGAAAGATGCCTGAACGGCAGATATTAACCGTCCTCCGTGGTTATATCATAATTAAATTCGCTGTCAAGGTAGTCTAATAGCATTTAGGTAGAAAAGGAGACAAACATGAATAAAAAGTTTTTCATGTAAATTATTAAGTTTTAAGCTACCTTCTAATTGTTATGTTTCTAATGCTATTCACCTTTAAGGCCATGAACTTAGAAATTATATGTTTATAATATTGAACTGAGAGAATGGATTTAATTGATCTGTAAAACATTTTAACCTTGGCATAAATGTTCTAAAATAAAATATATTATTCTGTCGCTTGTATTAGAAAAATTTAATCCAAGTAGAACTAGTTTTCATCTGTGGTCTCATCGAAAAGAAAAAACAATAAAGAAGAAGCATCGGTTATGGCACAAAATAATATTCTTTTATAGATGACTTCCTTCTATTTGGGTGCTTTGGTTGGTGATACGTATAACTTCCTCGTTTTTAATTAAATAAGTTTACTTTTTGTATGCTTATAGTTTTATTATGCATTGCTTCACTAATTTTATCTTCAATGAGGAAATGGACACAAACAACAAATGTCCCTTTATTACAAACTCGAAGTATACAGGAGAAAATAATTAAACAATTTCACCAAAAATATGTTTCTGTTAAAACTGTTTGAGTTTCAGTCTAAGACAATACAAAATATGGCCCATTTTGGTTGATTTTATTAAAAGTATCGACTGAATTAAATTGTCAAAGGATTTTAATGGAATTTTAGCAATGTTGCCAAAGATATTAATTGAATATATTGGTTAAGTAGCACATTTTTTTCCACAATCATTCAAAATATATTTTTTTGTCTGTTTACTTTTCGGATGATAATTATTTCATTAGACCCAAATCTCTTTCCTTGAACTGAGCACCCAGAATTATAAAATTTTGACATACATATTTGCCATACATAACATATGAAAATTTGCCTTTTTAATTTTTACATTGACTTCTCACCGAGGCAGAATCCCGCATCTGATATCGTAAATCTGCTGTGTATATAGAGTAATAATAAAAAAAATATGTATGTACTTCAAAGCTAGACACATTTCTGACTTATGACTACGAATATAATCCAGGAAAAATTTTCCACTTGTAAAAATATACCAAATGACTCATTAATAAATTCATAATGTAATCTATTTTTTATTTAAAATTTTTTTTAAATCAATTCTAACTAAAAAAAATTAAATTTGTCTTTGACTTAAATCACTATTTTCCCAGGATATTATAAAATTCGCACGCATTTAAACAACAACGTAAAATTTTTGATGGAAAGTGACAACTGCAATTTCAATAAAACAGAAATTAGTTTCTTGGAAACGATTCAATTTCCGCAATCCGCAAAGTGAAATAAAAAGAATCATCTTAATATATGTAAAATTTACAACAAGAAAAATAAAGTCCTCTCTAATATTTTCTGTCAAAGTGAAAGAAAAATGAAAATATGTAAAAATCAAAAGTGATATCTATTCAATTTAAGTATGTGGTAGTGAATCATAGCACTTTTCTTTTCGTTTATATGTTAATTATTATTATTGTTGTTGTTGATTTTGTTTTGTTGTATTTTTCTTCTTTATTTTTTTGTCATAGTTTATATATGAATTGAAATGGTGACGGTTTTTGTCTTCGCTTAACAATATTTATTGCGAACAGTTCTTGTGTTTCTTATTTTTCATCAACCTTAAGTATTTTTTAATTAAAGAAGAGAAAAAGAAATAAATTTTAAAAAAAAAAAAAAAAAAAAATTAAATCATAAAATAGCTTAATTTTGTGTTTATGTTTATTCATAAAATTTTGGTTGTAATTAACCAATAATTTGATGCCGGAAAAGCTGGTTTAAGGAAACAACAAGAAAATGGAAACCGATGATTTAGGTGAATAAATATTTAAAATTCTCTGACACCTTATTTTAAATATGGTATTGTACGTTTTGCACGTGTTCATATTATTTAATTTATTATCTTCGCACGTTTGTAACAATTTTATATTAATTTTGCATGTCAATATTTGTATATTATTCATTAATATGATGGTTTATAAGATGTTTTTTGTGTTTTATTTGTTTTTGTGAATTTTATAAAAAAAAAAAATAGCGAAAAGCTAAGCAAACTCAAATTTTTATTTTTTTTAGTATTTATAAAACTTCTTTTGGGGTACCATAAGGAATTGTGCTCTCTAAGAGCTACCTTTTACTTTTACTCAATCAAATCACTTTATCACCCAAAAATTAATGAAAAGTTAATACTTAAAAGGGTTTTTTGAAATTTATTATTCAGGTGTTTTATTTATATCTCAAAAGGGAAGGGTTCCCAATCAAAAATTACCGATTTCCTTAAAGCTAAGTTGTATTACAAAAAAATATCTCTGTTCTTCTTATCTGTGGCCATTTATTTAAATGGTAGGCAAAAAAACTAAAAAAGCTCCCCTAAAAACAAACGTTGCTGTATATCTTGAGCTATAGTTAATATTTTTTGGATAAAAATTATATGAGATTATTAGTCTTAAATGCATTTTTTTTAAAGAGGGTTACTTCCCTAATTTTTTACAAGTGAAAATTTTTACAAATTACAAATTGTAATAAATTGTCAAAAAAGATTGACGTTTTCTTAGAGCTTTACGAAACAAATCGTCATATGCAAGTTTATGCTTTTTTCTTATAAATGAAACGTATTTGACTTTAATAATTTTTGGTGTATAAACCATGCCGAATTTCTTCATCCAAAAATTTTATTAATTCTTACAAAAATATAACATTTATTCATACTAATAAAATATATAATGTATTATTTTAATGTATTAAACACATTTTATAGGATATACATTATCCTATAAAGCTGCAAATATTTTTTTCTGTAGCATTAAAAATAAACTTCTTTACAACAAATAAAATATAAAAAAATAAAAGATATTACAGTGTCCCAAGCCTTAGATTTGGTCTAATTAATTATTAAATATTCTTAAGTAAATTTCTTGTCACTTAAAAAATTATCCTTAAATCAATTCAGTCGCTGAAAACTTTAATATTTTCTTTATTTAAACAAAAGAGCTGAGCTAGTGAAATTTCTAATGTAAAATTGATTTTAAATCAATCTCAATTTGTATTTAGAAACTAAAAAAATAAAATAATTCCTCTGCTTATGTTATTTATCGATTCATTGCTCTCATTTAGTAAAAAAAAATAAATATAAACACACGCAGGTGTCATAAATTTTATGGAATTCTTCTTTTTCTTCGTCTTCTTGTTTTTTTGTGGTTAAAATTTTTATGCTAACGATTTTTAAATTTTACAGAAACCAAAAGGAACATAAAATTTTTAAATATATATTTCACTAAAGAACTTATTTAACTATATTCTACTACTACTTATTAAGCTAAGAAGATATTTTGACGAAATTTTATGCGTATTTAATTTAATTATTGCTATCAAAATTTTATAACATGAATTTTCGTATATATTAGACCATTTGGCTTGGTTTTTCATGGAGATGCCAGCTTTAATATAAAAGAAATTAAAATACGAAATATAACAACTTTGAAAAAGGACGTAGGTTGCTCAGAAAAATTTATGAGGGATGTCACAGAAGGAAATTTTTAATAAAATGATTTAAAGTAGAAAATTACTTTACTTCTTGTATTGTATGTATGTATGATATCGAAATTTATACCATTTCAACTTGAGGGATTGCAAACCCCCCTTTGAATTGAAATTTCACTTAAGTCCACTAATTAAATAAAATCAGTGTTTATTCTTTTTGCATTGTTTTATGTTTATTTCCTTTTAAAAAAATTTTCTCTTCCTTTTTTACACAAAGTATTTTTGTTTTCAGTATGAATAAAAATTATTTTTCTATATTTATATATTTTATATATTAAAGTTTAATTATTATTAATTAAAAAAAATTATATATTTCCGTTTTTGTCCACTTTTTAAGCATTTAGGGTTCGTTACATTTGAAGAAAATATGACTTTTCGTTAACCGAAACTCATCGATTTCCTTGAAATTCGGATATGTTATAGCTTGTCAAAAACTTAGAGACCTGTATTCTTTTTATCGGCTGACATTCACTTTAAAATGGTGGAAACTACCCCTAAAACTTACCCCCTAACACAAAATTTTCCTTATAGCTCGAATTATAATTAAAATTTTTTAATAAAAATGAAAATTAATTATTTTTATTAAAAAGGTCAAACTTTTGTTTTATCCTAGCTCATCAGAGTGGTTTCCCCTAATTTTTATAGGTGAAAGTTATTATTTTTTGACTTATTATACCTTGTAAGTAAAAGTTTGTTGCATGCTATAATGGAACTAAGACTATTTTCATGTAGCCCTTTTTCAATTGGTTAAAGGATTACAATAATTTTTTTTTTTTAATTTGGAGACAAGTTTTGTAGAAGCCATCAATGAATTTTTTTCATTTTCCTAAGTAAGAACTTTTCATCAAAAAGTTGAGCAGTACGTGATTTATCCTTAATTAAATCGTCCTTAAAATATTTCTGCAGATATCTTCTAGATTTGATCTAAGCAGCTGTAGAGTTTAGCTATATTAAAGATGGTTTAGCTCGTTTTGCGATGCTAAATCACTAATAATTCAATATTTATATAGATAATCTTACTTTTTCAAGGTATTTTAAAAAGCAATATTTTTGAAATAGGGAAACTTATGACCTTCAGAAAAAATCTACTAATACACTTCTAAATAGTGCAAATTAGCTTATTGTTAGGGGTTTTTTTTTAGAAGCAGTCAATAGAAAAGTTGATAAGATTTCTGTTAATTGTTTTTAACTTCTCTTGAGAAGTTATTTATTGTTTGTTTTTGGCTTTAATTCAATCAACAAGTGAGCCTGGTGAAAATTAGTACTGCTAGATTCACTTAAAGTTAATTTGAAGCTTCCAACAAAAACTATAATTTTAAAACAATAGAATATAAAAAATATTTTTTCTTTAAAATATTTATCCAAATATTATTACTCATTGCAAGTGAAAAAGATGAGTAATACGAATGTATATTTAGCTGGATATAAATGGATAAATTTGACCTATTAAGCTAACAATATTATCCTTGAAAAGTGCACCAATGTACATCATATATTTCTATTTTTATATAAAAACAATAACCCCGTCTTCCATCTTTAATTTTGGAACATTATATAAAAAACCATATTCAAAATTTGATTAGATTTATTTAAAAAATAACATTATTATTTTCAAGACAATTGAATCAATAGGATTCCGTTTATAACAACCCTAGCTAAAAATAATTATTGATCGTTTTGATTTGAATATTCCATAAATAGAGAGAATTGAATAATGAATAATAATATATAGGAAGTAATTTTCGTTATTTATAGCGTAACGCAGAGACTCTATTGTAGCCTTTCTGCTAATATTTCAGAAATGTTAAAACTTGAAATGTTTTAAAAATAGAAAAAGTTTTAATTAGGTAAATAAGAATAAACTGAGCTTGTATTTTTTATGAATTGGTTTACTTAAAATATGAAAAATGAACTTAAAATTCAATATTTCAAAGTATTGAAATGATTTTTATTATTATTTAATTAAAGGTTTTGAAATTGAAAAAAAAGTCAATTAAAACTTTTATGCATTTTGTTTTAGGTAAAATTCCGAAGAGCATATTTTATAATAATTTTAAGAATTCTGTTGAGACAAAAGCTTAATAAAAACATTTTAGAGAATCCCGAGTCGACAAAATTGAACCTGATGAACCTTCAGATTCATCAGGTTCTAAAGATATTTATATTTTACTTTTAAGCTTATGTCAAAAGTAGAACATTTTTGGTTTTTGTTTTTTTTTTCTCTTAAAGATGATTCATAGTCGCCAAAAAGGTAATTATCGGTTAATGGAATATCTCGTGAATATAGAGGACGTGCTAAAATTTCATATTGTAGAGAAGTTGATTTGTGAGCAATGATTGAAACTTTATGTGATGGTATGCCATCATGCATATTAATATTGTCTCGTTCCGATCGGATTCTACAGTAATTCTTAATTCCTCGTGATAGTCTTCTTAGAAGCTCGTTTGACGTTACTCTAATTGCCAGGATAAAATTTTTTGTACCAATATTAAGTCAATAAGAGGGCTTTTATTAACTGTTTATTTAACCTTGTGTTGAAGCATTAACTGATAATTGTTTCATTAATGTTAACAAGCCGTAGTGGCAGCTGGTTCCTTTGTAACTGTTTAACTTTTTTGTTTCCCTAATCCTGTATAAAAAATAATTCTTCTAATAATTGCTGTTGCAATTCCATGGCTCGAAATGAGACTTTAAAAATACCATAACTGTAAAGATTAAAATTAGAACTCTTTAAAACAAAAAAACTCCCAAAAAGACTTTATTTTTGTGTTCATTTTTCCATAATGTTAGGCTTTTTATAACAATCTATTGCTATCAAGGGGGTTGCTGGATTAATTCGTTAAAAAAAGAAATTTTTTTTTGTCAATACAGATAGTTCTAGTTTATTCAATTAATTTTTATAAAATAACCAAATATTCAAACAATATTTTTTTCCAAATTTTTATTTCAAAATTTTAATAAATGAGGGATTAGCAGCGACTGTCTTGAGGCGGTGTTTACCATAACTCGCAACAGAATCATCCAAAACCAAAAAGTCAAAACCTATTTATTAAAGAAAATAATTTTCAAGGTAATAACAAGGGGTTTTTTGTCTTTCCCAATTTTTCAATTCTTTGTATCCTTTGGAAGTCGAAATACTGATTTTCGCTTAAAAAATCGACATTTGTTATTGTAAATTATTATACATTATTAACGACTAAAAAGATTACGTCAGTGTATAAGTTTTCAAAATGATCGGTCCAATAAATTCTCAATTATCGTGAACACTGACTTTGGAAAGAACAAGCTTCAGAAAAACGATTTAAAGTATTGCTCTAGAGCAAAAGACGCTCAAATGCTCAAAGCTTTGTTAATTTTACTCCGATGGAGTTGAAATTTTGACACAATATTTTTAAGATGATTTACATTAATTTAAAAAAATTTAAAAGAAGCTTAAATAACGAACCACCCCCTTAAATTACATGCGATTAAAAATTTATATTGATTATTTTTCTCCGTTATTTCTTTAAAAACCTATGATATCTTTTAATTAGCATGGATTATGTTTTTAATTTGAATTTATAAAAAAATTATATAATTTTGTTGAAAACTGAATTTTCTTTCAGAAATTACAACCTTAAAGGAAGATGAGAATCTACAAAATAATGACAGCTCCCAAATTAATATAAGTGATGTCAGTAAGTATATATTTAAATTTTAAGTAAAATTAAACTTTTCTAAAATTCAGTAATTTTCCTGTTTTTTTAACTTAAGCCAATGGCAAAAATACATAAAAATTATAGTATTAATTTTGTAAAAATCATATAAAGTCAAGATTAAATTAATTTACAATTTGATTTAATGCCCTTTACATATTTGTTAACTCTAAAATAGAATAAGTAAAATAGCCACAGTAGTTGGCATCAAGAAACAATTCCAACAATAAAACAGCAACATAAAATTTTTATTACAAAATCCATTTTTTTTAATTTTCAATCATCACATCTGAAATTTTTGCAAAAGCTTAAAAATGAATATAAGTTGTTGTTACATACATTCAAAATTTAAAACTAAAAAATCAAAAATAAAAAGAAAATATCGAAAATTTTCTAGTTTCTATGTAAAACATTTGATTACGCAAAATTTATTTTTGAAACACCTCTCAACAGAGAGTCTGGTTTTGGCTTATTACATATAGGAAAATTAGCAAAAGGAAATAGTAAAAAAATACATATATATATAATACATGACATAAGCGTATAACGAATTTTCCACAGGCAAAACAAGAATAATTTAAATCGCAAACAACAAAAACGCTTCATTGTCAGAAGAGAAAATTTTTAGTATCCCAGGTCTATTCTGTCCAGATAGAGAAACGTCTGCCTATCTTATTTGAACTTGCTGTACGTCAGATTGTTTTTCGCCATTTTTCTTTATTGCTATAGTTTTTTTGTTTTTATAGTTTTCAACCAGAAATAGTTTTTAGTGCAAAATGAAACTAGAATTAATTCAAATTCGATAAAAACAACAACAACAACAATAATTGTGTATAGTATTACAAATTTTATTCTAATTATTTAATATATTTGAAGTAAAAAAGCAAATAAAAAATTAATTTTTATTTTTCTATTTTATTTTTATTGTACATATCCAGTTGAAGTCATTCAAACAACAGATCCATCTACAGCAATTGCCATGTTTAATCAAACTTCGGTGGCTATCAGTGGAAATGGTACAACTGAACAAATACTACAACATCAGGTACATCAAATTACATCACAACAACATTCTGTATCCTTACAGGATACAAATTGTACAACAGAATTACAACAGGGGGGATCTATTAAAAATATACGACGAAAAGCTTTTGTAAGAATAATTGAACAGCCAGCTGGTAAAGCACTTAGATTTCGTTATGAATGTGAAGGACGATCTGCTGGTTCTATACCTGGTGTTAATAGTACACCAGAAAATAAAACTTTTCCATCTATAGAAATTGTTGGATATAAGGGAAGAGCAGTTGTTGTAGTTTCATGTGTTACCAAGGATTCACCTTATAGGTAATATATTTTAATTTATATTTTTTTTTTTAAATTTTATTTGTGAACATTAATTAAAATCATTCATGTAAATGAGAAAAATTTGAAATAAAATATAGTCGGGCAGAGGTTCCTATATTATGATCTTTATTAAAATTGCTAAAAAATTGCTAAATTAAGTAATAGAAAGTGATTTTTTATTTTTGCCAGCTTTACATTTTATTTTTATTTTCAAAGTGTGTCTAATTGAGTCAAGCTTTTGTCGTCAGGATTCCCAAAAAATTAAAAATTAGGATTTAATTAAAATAAATATAAATAAATGAAGTAAAAAATTAACAAATGAAAACTAAAAATATGTGTTAACATAAAATTAAATATTTGAGGAAGATTTTAGTTTTATTTTTTAAATATGTAACAACAATTCACACAGTGTTTGGTTTTTATAATTTCCTTTTATTTTATACGTTTCACATTTTAATAAATTGTTTGTACTAACTAAACAATCAATAATAATCAATAAGAAATTATTCAGATTTTTTAAGTATTGAAAAAAAAAAACGTTTAATTTAAAAATTATGAGTATTACTTTCAACGTTAAATCGTCAAATTCTAAAAACCTTATTAGAACGAAATTATATAATTATTGCAGGATTCAACATGAGAGCTAGGCCGAAAAATTTTAAATGATATCTAAGGAATGCTAACACGAAATTCTACCACAAAATTTTATGTTATTATTGTTAATTGTTGTGCTTCTTAGATAATTGTTTTTCTTTTCCTTTTGGTTTATTATTGGTTTTAGTGTTAATTATTATTTTTAGTTGTTAATTCTTCGTTATTACAGCTTATTTACGGTTTTTTCAAAATGAAAACGTCTTATACGGTGATATTTGACTAGGGATTAAACTTTCTCAATTGTTATTCTTTTCTTGTCACGCTTAAAAGCGTTATATCCACATCTTGTCATGTTTAATAGCCTTATATGTATATCTAGAAGTATATTAATACATAGGTATTTAAGGAGAAATATGATCCGTTTATTTTGAAAGTAGTGGAAGTCACTTAAACTTAAATTCCCTAAGTTTAAGGTTTTTCGTTTTTACACGTTTAATATCTTAAAATTTTACTTAATATAATTTTTTTCTTGTATTAATTAAAGAATTAACAATTTAAAGGCATTTTCAGGACGAGTACACAGTTCTGTTTGTTAAAAGTTGATTTAGTCGTCCTTTTTTTGGCAGTAGGTGCAAAGCTAAAAATTTCTTTTTTTCATCTAAACTTAACTTATAAAACAGTTTTTGTGTTGCTTTGTTATAAAATTTATCTAACGAATTTTTAACCAATTAGTTTTTATTTATTTAGTATTTACCATTCTTTTTAAAAAACACTTCTCTAAGGCTAGCCGTGCAATGGCGTCACTTTTTTCCATTTGGTAAATTTTAAAATCAATTTTTTTTGAAAATCATAAGAAAAAGTTGAATATTGATCTGGATTTTTTATCCTTTAAGTAATTCCTAGCTATTTCTGTTAATGTATTCATTCTTTATTTATTTGAAATCAAGGAATATTTAATTTATATCATTTTATCTATTAACGTGTAATCTAATCTAAATCAAAATTTGTTGTAAAAATAATTAAATTTTTATTAAAATTATATTTTAGACCACATCCGCATAATTTAGTTGGTAAAGAAGGATGCAAAAAAGGAGTTTGTACTGTAGAAATAAATAGCGATACAATGAGGGCTGTTTTTAGTAATTTAGGTATACAATGTGTTAAAAAAAAAGATATCGAAAGCGCTCTTAGAGCACGAGAAGAAATTCGAGTTGATCCATTTAAAAGTAAATTTTTAATTATTGAAAATTTTAAAAATCCTTTTAATTAAAATTTTTTAATAAATTTTAGCTGGATTCTCACATCGATTTCAACCATCAAGTATAGATCTAAATTCAGTTCGACTTTGTTTTCAGGTATTTTTAGAAAGTGAACAAAAGGGACGATTTACAGTACCACTTCCTCCTGTCGTTTCTGAACCAATTTATGATAAGAAAGCAATGTCAGATCTTGTTATTTGTACCTTATGTAGCTGTTCTAGTACAGTTGCTGGTAGCAAAGAGATTATTCTTCTTTGTGAAAAAGTATAGAATAAAAGTTTCTCTTTAATATGATTTAATATAGATAGCGAAATTTGTTTTTTTGTGTTTTTTTATTTCTTCAGGTTGCTAAAGAAGATATTTCAATTAGATTCTTTGAAGAAAAAGACGGTCAAACTATTTGGGAAGCTTATGGAGACTTTCAACATGCTGATGTACATAAGCAGACTGCAATTAAATTTAGAACACCAAAATATAGGACACTTGATATTGAGGAACCAGTTAAAGTAAATATTAAAATTTATAAAATCAAACTTTTTTGTTTTTATGTTGATTTATAACTTTTATAGGTTTTCATTCAACTCAGAAGGCCATCGGATGGTGCAACAAGTGAATCTTTACAATTTGATTATATCCCACTTAATTCAGGTAGGCGATCATTTTTGGCTCTACAAAAAGAAATTGTAGAAAAATCCAATCTAGAAGTATTTCAGCAAATTTTAAATGATGATGAATCTTTAAATAAAAATTTAAAAGAGTTTTCAGCAGATGAAAGCAATAGTAACAGGAATAATGAAATTTCAGACATTTCAGTTGAAGGAAAACATAATTTATATTCAATTGATGTTGATAAAATTATTGAAGAACGTGTTAAAGAGATATCAATATCAGAGACAAACACTTTAGATGATGATAAAAAGAATAAAATTAATGAATGGATTCAATCTAAGGACTTGGAAGAAAATACAGATACAATGAATTTTAATATTGATTCTAATCAAACTAATACAAATGTTGATGATGATAAAAATTTAACCAATTTACTAGAACAAGTTGCTGAATTGGATGAAATTTATAATGATCAACAGATGCGTCGTCAGACAATGGAGAATACAATTGCAAATGAACTTAATTGTATTGATAAAAATCTTGAAAAAACAACAATAATCGATGAAATGGATTTAGATTTTGATGATACAGCTACATATACAAGTTTACAAAAGGCATTAAAAAATCCAATTGAAATAATTGATATAATGCCACCAAGTCCACCATTATCACATAAAGAAATTGAAGATAATCATTATGATCCAGTTGAAATAATAACAAATCCTTTAGGTCCAGTTATTGATGTTATATCATTAAAACGAGACAATTTAATTAATGAAGATGAAAAACTTCCACCCTTACCACCAAAACGTATTAAAAAACATGAAAATATTGAAAATAAATTAATTAATCCTATTAATAATAATTCAGAACGTTTATCATCTCAAATAATTATAATGAAAACACCAGATAATCAGTCACCATTAACAAAAAAACTACCACCACCACCATTAAGTCCTAATTTATCAAAACAAAAAAAACAAGGATTTTTTTCAAAATTATTTTCACGACGTAAAAGTAAAAATGATATAACAGAACAAAATAATTCAGATATTAATAATATATCAAAAAAATCAACACCATTAGAATCAAGAGAATCAAGTGTAGCTGGAATATCAATACAAAATCCAACAAGATCATCGGTTAAATCATTGAAATCATTACAAGTTAATACAAAAGAGAAAAAATCACGACCAGTCGGACGTAGTGTTAGTAGTGTATCTGGTAAACGTCCATATATTGGACCCGATATTATTCATATACCACTTAAGGGTGATAGCTCTAATTCACTTCCAATGAATGAAGCATATTCAAATGCTAGTACACTTACATTAAATAATACATTGGATAAAAAAACAGTTAGTGCTTTACAATTAGCTAATTTACCATTACAGGATGGTAATATGGAATTAATAGCTATCGCTGATGCACGTAGTTTAAAAGATTTATGTGATGGTCAATATGGTGTTGAATTAGATCCAAGTGTTGATTTAACCGAAGCAGAACATTTTGCACTTTATACAAGTGTACCACCACAAGCTACTGTTAGTGAATTTGATGAAACTTCCTGTTACTATGCACCTGTTGATGCTGGTGAAATTCTAACACCTGCTGAAGTAGCTCAACGTCTTAATGCATTAAATAAATGAAATTTTAAAACAATTCACCTTTGACAACGTTTGATTGATCTAAATCAAATTTTATTTTCTAAATTTTTGGAATAAAATTATTAAATCTAAGATTTTTGTTGATTTCTTAAAAATGCTAAAAAAAAAAAACGAAGAATATACAAAAATCTTAGTTCTAATAATCGAAATGCTTATTTCCTTTAGTTTTTTATGAATATTTTCTTTATAAAAGAACTTAAAGGCAATCAACTAAGCATACTTTTTAATTTAATTGCTGTAATAGTAAATAAATATTGCAAGATTTATTGTTAACAGCAGTACTGTTCATTTGGAACTTATCTGCAAATGATTTATGAAGCATTTTTATTGTATAACCCCTTATTGGGGTTGAAAATGATTTATTTGAAATTGGTTCTATTATTAAAACTTAAATAATCATATCAAAAAGAAAAAAATAATAAAACAGCAGTAATACTGACAAATTTTACACTTTTAAATAGTACCACAATTTTTACAAATACAAATCTTGTAAAGATTTTTCTCAAAATTTTCAAAACTCTTCTAGGAATTGTAAAATATTTTATTACATTCAAATTAAATACTATAATGCTATAATTAATCTACATAAATTTTGAAAAATTGTGGTCAAAGTTTTCAGTTAATTGGATAAACTCAATTTGTTAAAACATATAAAAAACTTTTTATTAAGAAAAATATCTTTGTTTGTAGATCCAAATGTACTTAAACGTAAAAGGCAAAAATTAGGCGGTGATCCAAGTTTTCAATTATTAAGACATTTTCAATCTCAAGAGACGCAACAACAAAAGACTCAAGAACACCAATCACAAGATAGTAGTAAGTCATTTATTAAATTTGTTTTATTTTGGGTTGAGGTCATACTTTAATTTAACTTCTACAAAAATCTTTTAAATAGAATATTTCCTAAACTTTTTCATTGTTAATCTTTGTATAATTTTCTTCTATTTTAATTATAAAAATGGAAGAGAGTTAGGTGGTGGCCTTGGGTAACTTTAAATTCATAGAAAAAATTTGATTTCTGTTTATATCACATAAAATTGGAATTAAAAGAATTTATATACTTACTAGGGTATAGTATGGGTATGAAGAAATTTAGTAAAATATCCTGAAACTTTAAAAGAAAACAATTCAGTAAAAAATAGACATAATATTAATTCAGTTTTATTGATATCATTTCATTCATTTAAAACTTTCAACTTTATTTCAAAATATATCCAAGACTTCAAGCTGAAATCAAATATTTAAACTCAACGCTATACTTATAGATTTATACAAGATTTCTAATAAAATGCGATATATTAAAGAGTGAAACTGATCAAAACACCTAGCATTTTGTTTGCCTTCCAAATTTCATGCTTGACTACTGTCAACTATGAAGATTTAAATTTTAGCCACTTGAAATTTAAAGATTCTTACTAAAAACCAATTATGTCTGATCTTTCCAATCTGCCACAATTTCAAATATTAGAAACGGAAGCTAAAATTTACTGACGGAACATTTACTACCAAATGTCATGTTAAGATTTCAAATTATTGGGGCACAAATTCCACGCTGCATGACTATATCTGTAGAATAAAGAGTTAAATTGCAAGGGAAATTTTAAAAAAGTCTCAACAATTTTGGAGATTCTTTTATGATTTGCCACTTTTTTGGCTTCTTACCAACACATTTAAATGACATTTATTTGGATTGTTAATTTCATTTGATTGTTGTATTTCAAATAGCATGTAAGATTATAATTTTTATTATGTACTTATTTAAAAACAAATAGAAATCTTGACATGTAATTTAATTAAATTGCCATTTTCGAAGTATACCGTTGGTAATTGGGATAATTAACAAATGGGAATAATCCAATTTAAAAAAAAAAAAATCTTGTAACTTGTAAATTCAATAAATTTTAAAACTATAGCAATATATGAGTCGTTCAGAAGCCAATGTGGATAAGTCCAAAAAATCCAAACTGAGAAATTTAATGTTTCTTAATGCATTCATAATACATAACACATACGGAGGCTATTAAAAAAAGGGCTTTTTGACCAACAAAAAATGAAAATATGAGTAAATCCTTTTAGGACTAAGAAATATATTATTTATTCTATTAAAATTTGCAAAAATCAGAAAATAAGAAAAAATGGAAACTAAGAAAATTAATGTTTTTTAATGCATTCATAATACATAACACATACGAAGGCTATTAAAAAAAGGGTTTTTTGACCTACAAAAAATGAAAGTATGAGTAAATCCTTTTAGGACTAAGAAATATATTATTTATTCTATTAAAATTTGCAAAAATCAGAAAATATAAAAAAATGGACTTATCCACATTGGCTTCTGAGCGACTCATATAGCGCATTGATTTGATGCTTAGTTAAAACTAACAATTTCTTAGAAATAAGTAAATCTAATTAGACAAAAATATTTCAATATTTATATAAAATGCATTTTATTTGGATTGTGTACATATTGTGCACATAAATTATTTATTTATTTATTTTTTTAGTTAAAATATTAAAACGAACGAATTTAAATCTTTTCAACTAAGCGAAACTGTTTTATTAAATAAAAATTTTAAATTCAAAAACAGAACCATCAAATAAATGTTAAAATATTTTTTTCGAAAAATTTTCAAAAGGTTAGTTATCCACACAAATCGATTAATGTAACGAGAAGAAAAATTATTCTCATAATTGAAAAGAAAAGTTAATATTTTGATGAAATGATTCTAGGACCTTTCTAATAGCAAAATTTATTTCTGATTGGTTTTTTAGCTTTAGTATCAAATAAAGTTTTAAATACAAAACTAACACTACTTTTAAGACCCTTTTCTATATGAAACCGTTGTTTGCGATTTTTTTATGCAAAGAGAAAATTTCAACCATCCTATATGACAGTCTCTAAGCTTATTAAGTGGTGTTATATTTTTTTGCTGAAACTATCAATTTTAAATAAAGAACATAAATAATAATTAAAATGAGATCGTCTTCTAACATCACTCATTCTTCTTGTTACGCTATTCTTCTTGTGTGAGTACCCATTTTTATGTTAATAGTTTACAATAAAAAATTGCTTGTGAATAAAAATTATTAAAGCTGAATTCATAAACTTTTTATTAATTTAATATATTTTTACAAATGGATAAAATTAAAAGGTTAATTTTTCATAGCTGACAATAATAATTAAAATTAAAAATCAAAATATTAAAATTGTTCTTTAAAATAAAAATATTTCTTTTTATAAATTTCTAATAAAACAAAAATCACAAAGCATTATAAACAAAATTTTTAAAGAAATACTTTTTTGCCATTTCAAACAAAGGCTATAAAAAGCTTTTAAATTTAAAACTTTATTTAAAATATCAAAAAAAAAGCTATTGCCTTACTTACAATAAAACAATTTTATACAATTATAACTTATATTTAAGAGATTTTCTTCAAAACAGAACAACAAAAAATTTAAATATATAAATGTTATAAAACAAATTGAAAAAGAAAAATTAATAATACACAGTTATTGTTATATTTCTAAACAAAAAAATCTTTCATTTCATTTCATTTGAATTTAAATTTTCCTTTATAAGTTTTATATTTGAGAATTAAAAAAGAACATCAGCAACAGTAAGTGGCGAGTTTATTTACTGTTTTCCGATTTTTTGTGGCTGCATGATAAAATATTAAATTAATTTTAATAATATAAAAGTTTGTTTAAAACTGTGTATTTTACTATAATTAATTTTGTTAACACATTTTATTATCCTTTTTTAACCAGACCAAAATATTTTTTTGCTCTTTGCTATTTAATTTAATTTAATTATTTCTGAAGCTAAATAATTAACGAATTAAAATTAAAATATTATTTAATTAAATTATAAAATTTTATAATGAATATGGAATAGCGAATGCTTTAAATTTTACAATTTGTTAAATTTTTAAGTTTCTATTTAAAGTCATTTTTCTTTTTTATACTAAAAATTTATTTTATTTAGTGACGATGTACTGTAAAAATTTTAAAGCGAAATTTAAAGGCTTAAGAAAGTTAAAGGGCACAACAAGTTTGAAATTTTTAAAATTTCGATTTTTTTTTTGTTTTTGCATTTTTCGATAATTTTTACCTCTGAAAATAACTTCACTTGAAATTTCAAGTGAAAATCTAAAATAGTTTTTGAATTACATACTTCTAAAGAGTATCTGCTAGAAAGGAACTTTACTTGTCTTTAAAGGCGTTTTTCAAAACTGCTGCAGCTGTAACTCGATGAAAAGTCATCCGATCGATTTGATTCTTATTTTAGAATATTTTATATTTGTTTCTCCATACAATGACCTCCAGTCTTATGATTGGATAAAAAATATACTTTTGCTAGGCCAAAAACAATCAAATTTTTAGCAAAATTTCAAATTATTTTTTCTAAAAAATATCCTTTGATTATATGAAAATCATTTTTTCATTTTTCTCTTTTTTAGCATCCTTTACCTACAAGGCTTTATCATTAGTTTTTTTTTATTAAAATTAATTAGCTTCTATTTATGCATGCCGTTTAAATGATTTGTAATAACTGAGTTTATTATTTATTCGTTTTGTCAAAAAATTAAACTAAATTTAAAAAACATTTTTTAACAACATTTAAATAAAACCTAACCTTATTATATTCTATGTAAAACATAATAAATTATTGCAGCTTAAATATCATAAATAAATAAATTAAAATATATTTCAGCAAATCCCCAAAATTTCACCTTTTTAAATATATCACAAGGAGCATCAATAAAACAGGAGCCACGAGGTAATCAATATTTTGTTTATTATTAATTAATTAAAAAAAAAAAAAAAAATCGAAATATTATAGATACTTCACCTCAACCCTATACATTATATGCCAATACCGCACTTTATCGTTTGCCAGAAAACAGTCCATCACCGCAACCTCTTTCACCATCGAATAGTATGAGTAATACTCCATCCCCATACAGCGTAACAGCAGGAGGAAATTTATTATCACCAAATAATCAGTATACAGTTGGTAGTCTTAGCCCTAATATTAATAATCCTGAAATAGTCGATTTTACAAATTTTCAACAACATTATGCAGCGGCTGGCATAGAACGTTACAATCAATTACAACAACAACAACAACAGCAACAATGGAATCTATCAACAATTGATATTGGATTAAAAAATCAAATTTCTTCAATTAATGAAGTTAATTCAACAAATTTTAATGTTAATAATATAATTGAAAATTCAATTAGTAATGTTCAACATCATTTAGATTATCAACAACAACAACAACAATGGAATATTCAGTCATCCAATAATAATAATAATAATAATAATAATGGTGTTAAACAAGAAATTGCAACAATTAATAATAATATAAATTCTAATAATTTCAATGTAAATGAATTAATGAGTGTTAATTTACAAAATCAAACACAATCAACAATTACTACAAATATTAATTTGGGTGAATCAGGAAATCTGAGCAATTTACTCGACATGGATAGTGAGCAGCTAATGCAATTTAATTCAGCTGAATTGTCAGGTTTATCTCTTTCCTGAAGATACTCAATAGTTGTACAAAATAATAATATAATTTATATATATGTATATATAAATATATATATATATATACATGTAAAAATCTGTTTAGTATAATTTTTTTAGTGTTTTATCATGTTTACAATAAACATTCTATGTTTTTAGATGATACGCATCATTATTTCCCTTTTCAAATCCCTACCGTAAGTTTTTTCAAATAAAAAGATACCTTATTCAGGGCATGATCCTTTTATTGACTGCATACATCTATGCATTATCAAGCAGTTAGCTAATTTTCCCATTTTTATGGAATTCATTTTAAAGTTTTTACTTTTGAATTAACAAAAACAAAATATATATGTAGCTTCTGGCCGTGATCTTTATGAAAGCGACTGCAAATTACTTTCAGAGATTTTATATATTTGTGTAACTTTAAGCACTTGTCGCTCAAATGTATAAAGTCGATAGGTCACAAGATCAAAAGCTGCTTAAAATCGCTTTCATTTGGCCCACAACTTTAAGCAGACTCCCAATACAAATAAATAAAACCATTTGATATGTTACTAATAGAAAAAGTTTCACTGTTTTATGGGTAGTCTAAGTCTGATGATTTGTTAGGTACTCGAGGTTGAATAGAATAATAGCCAAATTGACGTCAAAGATTATAATAATAATAAATAGAAACTTACTATATTCATGCAGTATTTAATCTTTTAAAAACCTTTAATCTACTCCTACATTAAATGATGCTAATAAGTAATTCACACACATTTTGGGTGTTTGTGATGGAATTTTTAGAATGATAAACTTTTCTTCAAGTAACTCAGTTTGTTCAGTGTCAGCTCATCTTTAAAATTACATGAATCGCATAGAACTCAGGCCAGTTATCCGATTGTTTTCTTTTCCTTTTTACTATTTCAAGTATCGAATTAGGGGTCAATTGCTGAAGGATTTTCATTCTTATTTACTGTAGTTAAAAGTATTCTAAAGAAGTTAGGAAGAAGTTTATCATCTTTCAAAAAAGTGCCTTTGTCTTCTCCGGTTGTATATACTCAGGTTTTTCCAGATTAACTTTATTTCGCTGCTGGAATAATTACGTTTACTATAGGGTAGGACTTGAGGAATTTTGTCCCCACCGGATAACTTAAGTTATCTCAATTACTTTTCATTTATAGAAAATAGTTTTTTTTTTCAGCCCATTCTGTTGGGCATTTTGTAGTTCTTGCCACTTCAGTGAGAACAAACCCATATCAAATGTATACACAAAATTGTGGCTTCATTGAGTTGTTGCTTTCCTCTTTAGCTATTTGTTCAGTGAATAAGAAACCCTGGGAATAATGAATCAGAAATTTAAGAGAAATTAAAGTGTGTAAAATTATCCTACATTATAACATTATGGATGGCGGCATATTTGCCCTGTAAACAATTTAGTTTCTGTAGAACTACATAACTATAAGACCTCAAAAAATTGTTCAACAAGAATTTTATACGATTTTTTATGATTTGGTTTTTCAATTTCATTTTTGTTGTATATTTACAATGGAATTTCTAAAAATTGTTAAATAGTAAAAGATGAAATAGTTATAAAAAATTTTATTTGAGTACTATAAAAAAAATGACAAATTTTTATTATATAAGAAGTTCAATAAACTAAACAAGATTACTTTTTTAATGAAAATTGAATTATTTTAAAATCTTTTCCAAAGCATATTAATTTAACGACAGAAAAATGGCTGCCCTAATGCAGAATTACGATCATTTCTCATTCCTTGGAAAAATCTATTAATATCTTCTTCAGTCACAACTTTTTTATTAACAACAAAAGGATGAAGATATTCCTTTAGTTTATCTTTCATTCGATTATATTCGCTTATAGCATCAATTTGCTGAACTCTATCAAGAGAAGAAAGAGCACGTATTCCACGTTCATATGTAGTTTCACGTTTTTTCTTTAAACCATTATCCTCATAGCATTGTACAGTATCTTCTGAATCCAATAAATATAATATTTTCAATTCATTATATATTGCAAGGCAAGCAGAACATTTGCATAATATAGTACGCCAATTATTTGGCCAAAATGTTGCTCCTAAAAAAAAGTGATTACTTTGAAATTTGTTTTCTTCTTTGATTACAATAAAATTAAAAAAATATTTACCTTGAGTATATGTGCTGGTTCGTCCTATTCTAACACATGAACTACCTTCTTCTACTTTGAGCTTTTTAGTAGGAGGTTCATTTTCATTATGTTCAGTTTTTGAACTTGTCGCTATTGTTGTCTCTATATCAGTCAATTCACTGATATTCATTATTTCTGAAATACTTTTATCTAATTCAGATTTAAGTTTTTCATCATCCATAGAAAGATCTTCATCATCTTCAATAGGATTGATTTTGCTATTAATAGCAATATCTACATAATCTTTTAAAAATGAATATTTTTCCATACAATCACCACATATCATTTCTGTATAAGTATCTGCAGGTGGTACCTTAATATTTAAATGACGAGTATGATACCAGTCTTCACATGCAATACATTGTATCATTTCATCTTCAATAGAATCATCTGGATCAGGATATGGTTTTTGGCACGTACAATATTTACCAGAAAAATTTTGATTATATGTATTTTCATCATTTGGAGGAAATTTTAAATTGATATCTTGAATACCATTCATAATACATTTTGTAGCCTCTAGTCTTTTAGTAGGGCAATCACATCGAAATTTACGTTTTGTATAGAGTTCAATAAGTTCATGCCCTTCATGACATTGATAACTACAACCTAAGCATATTCCAGCACGTTTTGATGGATCAGTTTTCGCTTGAGGGCAACATGTCAAACATGAATATAATGCTTGACGTTTTATATAACCCTATTTATTTATATAATTAAATTAAATTAATATTTGTTTTTTTTTTTTTAATAATTATACTTTTTGATATGTACAGCATTTTTCATCGGAACCGCCTAAAACAGCTGCTGATTCTTCTTCCTCTTCTAATTCTTGTTCAAGAACATCAACCATTGTGATGGTAGATGTCATGCATTGTTCTTCTGGTACATCTTCATTAGTTTCTTTTATTTCTGCCATTTATAAATAAATATATAACTTTAAGTATTAAAATTACGCGGTAGTTACGTTACGAATATTACTTGGCAGACGATGATAATGCAGATTTTAATTTGACAACACGAGCTGTAAATTTTGGTGGAAATAATTATCATCAACATAAAATAAAACTTAGTTTACTAATAATTTTTAGTTTTACTTTTAGTTTTTTTGTGTAATATATAATTAATACTTAATAAAATTAATGATTTTAATGAAAATCACAATTTATTTCAGGTAGTTTTTGACAGAAGCTTAGAAAAAACAAGTTTTTTTTTTGTTACAAAAATATTGCTTAATCACTGAACGTTATCATTTTATTTGCAACATTTTTTTTTTCACACATCTTTTTGCATTAAAGTTCAGTGCATTGAAAATTAATTCTATATGAATCCAAATTTCACATCTTGTTTTATATTTTATTGAAAAATAGTGAAATCGGTACAAACAATTGCAGTTTAGTGTAAAAGTGCACCAATTAAATATTTCAAAGAAATATTTCCAGAAAAAATGTGATTAATAGGAAAGAAAAAAGGTAATATCGAGTGAAGACATTTTTAATGGAAAAATTTTCTGATCTAATTGTTTGCAAACAACACAACTATAATATCAATTTTCATTTATATTCAACAATATTTATATACTTTTATACTCTAAAGGTTAACCCAAACAAAAAAAAAGAAGAAATTATAAAACTTAGTTTCATTAGTAGCAAAATAATAAATAAATCAATTAATTTTCATATTGAGTCATGCAAAGCGGGTTTTGCAAAAAAAAAGAAAGAAAAAATTTACTTTTGGTTGGGTACAATATGAAAAGATAAATATTGTCATTTATAAACTAACTGTACATAGAACATGCTTTTAAATAATAAAATTTCTTTTATCGATTTGAATAAAACTTGAAAAAATAAATTTCACATTTTTAAAAGTTTTTTTAAGTGTATACAGAATAATTTATGTATATATATTGCGGCTTCAAGGTCGGTTAAGGTGAAGGTCCTTTTAAATAGGAATAAATAAATATATTTTTTTTAAATCATTCAAAAACACAAACGAATACATAGAAATTTATTGCAATTAGAATATTACTATATTTAAATAAAACACATTTATATGTCCTTGAATTGTTTAAGTTTGAATATAAAATACTTCATATAGTAATAAATAGTAAATTATTTCTTGAAATTAAAAATATTTTCTTTGAAAAAAAACTAAAGTTTCTAGTGAATTTCTAATTAGTATTAAAAAATAGTCAAAATTTTGCTGAACTAATTTGTGATTATTTTTCATTGAAATTATCAAAATATGTATTTGATGTATAGAAAATCTATAAAATTAAACCACAATTGAAGCATTGTGTTTAATTAGTTGAAACTTTCCCCTTTTATACTGGCAATAAATATACAAATGAAACAAACAAACTATGAAAACATTTGTGGTCAAATTATAGCCCTAGCTCTTTTAGTCTAATAACAACATCAATGCCATAAGAAATTTTTAATTAAAATTAATTTCTTTTATTCATTTAAATTAGTATATGTTTCTTTTATTTAAATTTTTACTAATATTTGTAATCCTTATTATATTAAAATAAACATTTTAAAATATAATCCTGCTTATCATCTTTGTTACTATATATTTTAATTTTACTTAGAATGTTGATATATTTTTCATTAAATCTTTATTAAAAATTTTACGCTATAACTCCTTTTGTTTTTTCTTTCAGATTAAAAACTATTTTTATTTTTAACATAAATGTAATATATGCTTATAAGGGTTGAATAAGTAACAAAAGGATCGAATCAGGGTGAGTAAATAACAAATTTTAATTTATGAATTATGTAAAATTCTAAAGAATATCATTTTGATTGAAGTTGAGTTATTTCGCATCGGCCATTTTCACTAGATATGAATCCATTAAATCTAGTTTATAGAATATCTAAGTCTAAAGGAAAGAGATTTGTCTGAACAAAACTATTATTGCTCAAACTAAAGTCCATTTCTAAGCAAACTAACAAATTATCTTACAAGGATTTTATAGAAAACTAAGAAAAGTGTTGTTAGAATGAATCGAATGAAAAAATCGAATATTGTCAAAGAAAAGTTTTTTTTGTATAAGTCAGCCTCGGTATTTATTGACCAATATGTCATATCAAAATAGAAATGGCATTCCTCAATCTTAAGTAGCAATTAAAAGCGTTTTTGATAGAAAATATTATATACATGATATTCTATTCTTTCAGAATTGATTATCAAATCAAGTAAATTAACGACAAGAGATAATTCGAATTTTTCAAAGGATGCTTTAAGCTTTTACTTCCGGTGATGTAAACATGAGTAGGATTAATGATCTATTCGTAAATACGTATTGGAGATCATTTATGCATATTTTAATTAAAGATGTCATGTGTTTTTCTAAACATAATTACTGGAACTTTTAATTTTAGTTTTAACCTATGAAGAAGTTACATCACTCTGCATCCACCAATCCGTTTTTTTAATTGGTTTTGTTTTTTATTTTTCATGAAAAGTAAAGTTAAAAGTAATCTTGGCTTAAAAATATTTGTAAAATGGCGGCGCTAGAAGCATTCCTTCAACTAAGTTTGACGTTAAAGGGCTTGGCTGGCATTCATTAAAATGGGTGCAAATTTGAGTCTGGATTTTAAAAAATGCTTTTAAAGAATTGAAACTTGTTTAAAATTATTTACCATTACCCGTGAATAACTTTGAGTAGTTCAAATCAAGTTACACGAAGGAGGGCTGTTTTTTGTTGTTACTTAAATACATGGAAAAGTAAATAATATTCTTGGATATTTTAAAACACAACTCCTAACTCCAAATGTTCTTCTTGTCCTATGGCTTTCTATAAATATTTCTTCTATGAACTTAAATACAGTAGAAGTATTCCAGAGTATTTCAGAGATAATGATGTTTTTTGGTGTTGTGTTAATTATAAAATACGATTCGTACTTTTGGTTTGCATGAAACAAAAACAAAGACTTTTAACGTTAAGTTTATATAATATTAGTTTCTCACGCCAAAAATTCTAATTTATTAAATGTATTTAAATTTAATGAATAATTTTTGGTTAGTAAATTTTATAACAATGATTAAGTGTAAATTAACTCTTATAGAATTTCTAGACAACTCGAGACAACTTCAGCTAAATTAGGGAAACATTTTACAAGTACTTTGAAATCACATAAAACGTAAAATTACATGTACTTCTTCGTACACTTTGCAAAGTATTCATTTTGAACTGCTTGCATCTTCCTCAGTTATTCTTTCGAATTTACTTTCAACTTTATTTTCGCTCTTTATAATTCTAATTTTTCGTCATCTCAAAAAACTCCTCAACTGAATTCGTTCGTTTTGTGACGTAATTTGTCGAAAATCAATGTAATTTATTTATGCAAAGCAGCAAAATTGAATTCGCCTGAAACTGAGCTGTTCTGATTTTGATCGATATTTTTAAGACTTAAAAACTTTGCAATTGCTATATCCACTTGAAGCAAATGCTATGCTGAGACTACACTGAAAACAAAAAATGCGGATGGCAAGTAAATATATTTGATTGTTGAGTATATAATTTACTTGAATTTACTAGAATTACTAGAATTTTTAATTACTGGCTTAAGAATTATTTTCTTGATTTAAGTACATCGAAAATCAAGTAAATGCATTTACTTGAAAACGAAACTTTTCCTTTCAGTGTAAACTGAGCTAAGATTTAGCTGAAAATGTGATAAATGTCTTATTATACACATTCTCCACCGAAGCTTATACACATTATTAGCCTCCCGTACAAAAAAATCGATTCTACACTGAAAAGTGTATTTGGGTATTAGAGTAATTTAGGGAAATTTGATGGAAATTTCAAAAAAAGTGTCATAAAAGTAAACATTGAATCATTGAATCTGTGAAAATACACAAAATAATTTCAATGTGCTTACTCGCAAAACTAGTATTAAACTAACTTCTAAATATTATAATAAAAATAACCTGAAAAAAAATTAATTATTTTTAAATACATAAAATAATTTAAAAATACTTATCAATATGCCACCATTTAATTCCTTTTTGACACATAAATAGGGGAATTTTTAATGTTGGACAACCTGCTAATTCACAATAGATGGCAAAATTTCCTTTATGCTGCCCTTCAAAGGCTGTATTTTAACAAGACTGCGACATGCTTAATATGCGTGTTTTACCCATTTCTCCATACAAAATTTTCGTCCTTGTATTGTAATAATGAGTATGAGCTTCGGTGGAGAATTGGTATTACATCGTATCGGCGTAGCTCGAGTACAAAGGATTAAAGTCGATTCAATGATATCTTACAAGAGACTAACTTTCAATGTTTAGGGAAAGGGGGGCTATCAGGTAAGAAGAATATTAAAATTTTCCATATTTTCTATATGGGAATATAAATTTTTTCATATGAAAACAAGAATTTGGCAGTTTTTAAGAATAGCCTGAGTCTACGTGAAAATTGCTCATTGCAAGCCTATTTGAAAACATTAAAAGATAAATATTTTTAATAATTAAACAACAAAATAATAAACTTAATCAAATTAACACGTAAAATTCTATTCTACAGAATAATTAAAACAAAAAATTATTTAACTTAAAATTTTGGCAATCATTCGAATGTCAGCATCGAACAACATTTTCTTGCTATTTCAAATACGACTATTATTGACGAAACATTTTAATTTTTATTTTTATTTTTTCATTATATACAATATATAAGCAAACGTGTGTAGCGTGTTTTTTATTTTATAAAAAGAAAACAACAAAACTGTTTTTAGCTCACGTTTTTCTTATACCCCGTAAAACTTCCCAGTCTGCTTGGCTGACAGCTTAGTTTCGGTTCGATGGCTCTTAAGTTCAGTTTAAGTTTTTCGTTAAAAGATGACTATACTACTTTAAATTTTAATTTTTTCTTTTGTTTTTGTTAATTTTTGTTAATAATAATAATAATTTTGTTGGCTCTATATATGTATTCAAATGTAAAAAGAAAGAGTTTTATTATATTGTAGTTTTTGTGATTGTGTTGTTGGTAACAAAATAACAAAACATAACAAAAATTTTATAACAGTATAATATAATATAATGTGCAATACATAAGAACACAATGGATGAGGTGAGGGATTAACTTTCTCTACTTAATTTGATTATAAGTTGTTATTGCAGTAATTGTTGTTGTTGTTGTCTTTTTTTGTTTTAATGCTCAAAAGTTAACTATTTCTTTCATTCTTTCTTTGTTGTCTCGGTACTTTTTGTTTTTATTGTAATTTGTAATAACTAAAGTCTAATTTTTAATATGAATAATAATAATAATTTTTTAAGAAAAAACCTTAACCATATAAACAGTAGTGAATTTTTCATTGGGTTATTTATATTCAAAATTATTTTTATCAAAAAAAATAAAAATAAAAAGGGCTATTTCAAAAGTGAACGGTACTCCGTTTTATAGATGAAATTAATGATAATAATTTTGTTTTTTATTGCCATATGTTAAGCGTATATAATTTATTTTCGTTCTAGTTATAGTAAGTCGTCGTGGTATTAAATCTATTCTAAACTAAATTTAAAAAAAAAAAAAAACTAAAAGAAATGGCAGAAAAGGTCAAAATTTATTTTTAACTAAACATGTGTAAATCTAATTAAGTTAAAGCTTAAAATTTAATTTCGTAATGTGTTTTACAATCTTAAAAGAAATTTTTTCAATATAAATTGCTCAAGTTAAATTAATTTAGACAAAAAGAGGAAGTAAAAATAATTATAATAGAAATTTTAAAAAACAATGTAAACAATTTGTACTTTATTTACTAAATAAAATGTATAAATTATATAATAATTAGGTGACAATATTGTTTATTGCGTTCATTTAAAAAAAAAAAAACAAAAATCCTTGACAGTTTAAAGTATATAATTTAATTTCAATAACATTAAAAATAACGCAAACAAAAAATTATGAGAATATCTAAAATTTTCATGTTTTTTTTTTGTCAGGTGAATGTAATCTACAAAATCCGTTGCATATTTTATGCTTAAAATACATTTTTAAGTTATGAATAATTGAACTGTAATTTTGTTTTATTGTTTTTGTGTTGTTGCAATTAAGAATAAAATATTCAGTCAAATACTATAAACAAACATTATATTTGGCATTTATATATGCTTTTTAAATTTTACAAGGTTAGTAACGCAACAGTTGTTACCAATAACATTTCTGATATATGTATATCCAAGTGCATGGAAATGCCAAAAGTAATTTTCTACATTTCAATTCAGTAATTTTAATCTTTCTACCTTTTTAGGTACCTTTTTGTAGATTATAAAAATCTACAATAATATTAGACAAAGACAGAAATACAAAAAAATTTATGTTAGACAACTGAAAAATTGTAGATATCTTAATTTTACATGAGCTTCAATGTGCTGTAATCTTTTTGAGTGTTTAGGATGGAATGGCAAAAAATATAATGGGTATCACAAATTCTCCAAACAATACATTTATTTTAGGGCAAGATTAAAAGGAAAATCACTTGGCAAATGCAATTGATTCTCATGAAAAACCCACCATTGAGGAAACGTTCGGAATATTCCTCATATTTAAAAGTTTTCAAAGTTACAGCTGAGAAATATAAAGAGTAAAAAGGTTTTAGTTTTAAACTATAAAAAGAATCATATATCAAACTTAATAACACAACCAACTCTATAGCTCTATAGTACTCTACCGGAAATTAGAATTTTTGTTATATAAATTTTGCCTTAACAACAAAAAATTGTTATAATTGTGATAAAAAACTTTATTATTTCTTTTATATTGCAAACTTTTACAAACTAAATTTTTTCTTCATCGTTATTCTCAACTGCTTACTAACAACCTCCTTCTGACAGCTGACTGTTTTGTATTTTTTCCAGGCATTTATATTGATTCGTATTTAATGGCCAAAATCATTTAATATTGTTTTGGTATACAATATTTTTATTGTCGACATATAGTATTAATATTTTTAGTCAACTAAGTATGTACTTAAATTTTAATTAATAAAATCTCTCGTATAATCTTTCCGGAGAAATCAATGTTAACAAAAAAGTTATTGTTTTAATTAAGAAATGTTACGTGACTATATGTTTTTGGCTGAGGTCTATTCCTCCTGAGGATCAAACATAGACATGGCTTATCAGGTGTCATTTATATAACAGAATTTGAAGAGTACTTTTTCCATAATTATCCTTTTCCTAAGTTAGCTGGAACCAGTAAAACTTCTGGAAAAAACTCATAAAAATGTAAAAAAAAAAAACAAAAACTAATTTGTTTTTTTTTTCTCTTTTTTTCCTTGCCTTTTACTAACTGTAACAAAAAACTTGCCATCTATTTATTTAACTATAAGTAAACTATGAAAATTCTAAATATTTAGCGATACACAAATATTCTCCTGTTAATTTTGACCCACAACTGACTTTCAAATATGTAAGAAAACAAAATAAGGCCAATTTTATTGCACTATAGCCCTCTCTATTTATAATTAAATCTTGTAAAATTCACACAAATGCAATTAAAATAATTGCAAAAACAAAATTATCCACAAAACTAATTTTTTACTAGCCGTAAATTATTCCACTGAATATGAAAATCCAGCGTGAAGTTAGAATCCAAAACCACCAGGGCTCTAACTTCTACAAAATTCAATCACTTACTGACCGTTTTGGTTTTTAAATTTCAAATGTTTGTTGCTAGGTAAATTTTTGCCAGCGGGAAAATGATAAGGATTCCGTTGACAAAACTTTTGCTGAAAACAAAAAGGCTATCTTTGCTTTCAAACCAGCAAAGTTCAAAACCAAAAAAAAAAAATATTCTTATCTGTAAAATAAAAATCCCACGACATAAAGCAGCTGTCCATATATTATCCTGTAACGGATTAATATATACAAAATTATGGAACTCAAACCCTATAAAAAAAATTAATGAGTTTAGGTGAGTTAAATTTCTGATCATTACTAAAACTTTTTAAACCATATTTGTCCTCTATTTTTCTTAATTTGGATAATATCCTAAAAAAATATCACAAAATGTTTTGCTGGGATAGCAATTATTTTCTGATTTGTGATTACAACTTTGTCAACTAGATGTCATTAGGTTATTGATAGCAAACATGCTTACGTCATTGATTAAAAAATAACAAAAAACTTTTTTGTGTTTGAATTTTTGACGTTGAAAGAGATTATTATTAAATTATTCTTAACATTTTTTGAGTCGATAATATTTAACGGAATGTATGTAGCATTGTTTACTTTTTAACAAAATTTAAATTTTTCAGTAATTACCAATTAAAAAACTTTTTTTAATCTATTTTTAATTTATTTGAATTTTTTTTTAAATTTTTCCTTAATCGATTTTTTTAAGTTTATATCCAAAAAATCAAACAAAAAAATTATAAGTCAAGATAGCCCTTGAAAAATTTTATTGACATTTTACTACTGTCAAATTTAGTGTTGTATTCAAGTTAAAAGCCTTCAAAGGACCTTAAAAACTAATCAGGTGAATATGAATTTAACTTTGTTTTAATATTAATCAAATAATTTTTTAGTTTTTTTTTTATTTTGGTTTTTTATAATGGTGACTTTTTTTGTATTTATACAGTTTTGGTAAAAATTTCTTTAAAACATAATTTTATGTTCTTATTTGTTTGCTTATAAATGAGCTTTTTCCTGTAAATTATGGATGATATTGTCCTAAAAAGCCTCAAAGCGTTCATGGCAAACTTAATACCTGACATAAACTAAAATATTAAGACTTAATTTTAGAACAGAGGCTTCAAAACTTGTTAGTCATCTTTTTCGATTTTGGATCAAGACCCCCTGCTTAGCTCTTTCTTTTTTGAAAAATTTGTTAAGTGTGCTTGACAGATTTCTAAAAAGCATGAAAGTGAAGAAACAAATAAACCACACACATACATATTTATTATTGAAATTCAAATTTAAAAAAAAAAAAAAACCAAACTAATATTTGGTATGTCTGAAATAATATCACTCACAGGATAAAGTAAATGTTTTTAAATGGAAAAAATGAGCTGAATGTTTTGATAACAATTTTTCAATATTTGGTATCAATTTTAATCAAATCTTGTTCATACCCATTCTTCACAGAAGCTTATACTCATTATTTTAATACAACGATGGAAATTTTATATGGAGAAACCATACAAAATTTCCGTCGTTGTATTGTAATAATGAGTATAAGCTTCGGTGGAGAATGGGTATCAGTGATAGTTTTTTTCATTTTATTATTAGATGATTTGCAACCACACTAAAATCCTTTTCCACTAGGTATATGAAAATGGAAATGCAAATAAAAACACTCTTTCAATATTCCATGCTATGCGATAATTATCAAGACAAGAGAACTTTTTTGGTCTCGTTTTTGGCCTGGATACTACCACTAATAAAAATCAATTGTGTTTAGAAAAAGTATAACACAATTTTCTCAAATTAATTTTGAATTTATAATTATTTTGAAATTATATAATGAAAATTTCAATTTCTATTTTAATTTTCTAATGTTTGGAAATTCAAATAAATAAAGTTTGTAGCGCTAAACTCCTCTATCTTAGCTATAAAATACACTTTTAAAACAATTTTTAGTGCTATGTATTTCCCTCTTTTTCTTGACGAACAATTGTTATGTGTTTCTATGGCTTTTTAAAAGCATAAAAGTTCTATAAAGAAGTCTTCAGTTTTTTCAGAAACCTTAACTACATTTGTTAAACAAAGCAAAAGTTCTGAAAGAAAACTTAGTTTTTGTTGTTGTGTATCATTTACTTATTAATAATTACTGTTGAAAATGTTTCATAAAATAGAATCAGTATAAATTTTTTCAACATTTGTTTTTTTTTTTTTTTGATTTTTCAAAGAGATTTCACTTTTGTAGTCATACTATAGAAGTTAAGTATTCGTCAGCTATATGAGAAATTTTGTTTTGCATTCAGTGAATTTGAAGTTAGATGCATTAAACTCTTAAGGAGGTCTCATACAATTAAATTTAATGGTGTGAATCTTGTTTTTTGAGTAAATGTGTGCTCTTTGAATAAATTAAGGGAATAGTGGTGATTTATCTAATCAAACAAATTTTTTAGTGTTGTAATATAAGAGTTTTGTCATAATCATCATGTATTGCACGTAGAAAGTTTTAGTGCCAATTATCTAAGTTTTTTGTTTTATAATAAAGTAGGATTTAGTGTTGTTCATTTCAAATTAAAGCGAATCATGGTAAGGTTTAACTTGTTTTAGAATTAAATATTTATTATGCAGCTTTATTTGTGTTAGGAAATCCTAATTATTACTTAGCACATAGACTTCCTTTATGAAGTAATCCATGTGAAGCACACCCGAAGGAATGTAGAAACTCTGAATACGAAATTTTTTAAATGGGAAAGGATTTATAACTAATTCAAACTCATAAAAAGTGATATTTAAAGAGAATACCAACTTTCATGTCATGATTTGAGTTGTTGGACACAAATAAAGAAGTATTTGTTACCAAAAAAGGTAGAAACATGTTATAATCCAACTAACTAGTACAAGAGTTCTGTTAATTGCAGTAAGAGAAATCATACTAGCTGAAAATTCAAAAAAATATTAAGTGCTTAATATCTAATATCTTAATATCTTATTCTTTTAATTGTTATCACATACGTTCTCTGGATATTAAACAAATAGAATTCTTTAAGGAAATAAAATCAGTCCTAACTTTTTTTAATATCTAAAAGTGGCAAAATAAACATTTACAAATTTCTTTTCCGAACCTCGTCAGCAATTAAAAATATTTATTTAAAACTAAAACTAACAAAATTTAAACCATGGGCTTAAGAGACTTTAGACATCAAGCGACTTGTCAACTTAATACAGGAAAAAATCGAAAAACGTTTTGAATTCATGCAAGTATATAAAGCGCTTAAAGTTGCTTTCATTAAGACTATTGACTGAACTCGAAAATTTCTTTAATTAAATATAAATAAATTTTATTTATTTAACGTAACAATTATCGATCGTAAGTCACCTTTCACGTGATTACAATACTTTGTCGTTCCGGTAGTATGTCACGTGAGAGGTGATAAGATAGAACCTGTCGAAATTTGTTTTTGGAATAATGCTTATCAGCTAAGTAACCGTAACAGATATTTGAAGTGCTTTTTTGTATTCAATTTACTAGCGTCCGACATGACAAAGTTTAATAAATTTAAAACTAAATTATTTTTTACATTAAAATTGATTTTAGCTACTTAAGGGGTTTAATTGGTTTTTTAAAAATATCGATGAATTAAATACTGTAAGAATCTTCCTCAAAATAGTTAAACAGATAAAGGAATTTAACCTGTAATTGATTTAGTGGATTGCTACTAAAGTGAAATCTTTCCACTTGAAGCGAATTGCTACTGAAATTATTAACTTGTAATTAAACGCAAATTAATTCACTAACAAAGGACGAGCTAAACATTATGTATACAATTTGAGCTAAAATGTAACACATTTTTTGTATGAATTGATGAACCATATCGTTTATTTTGTTTATGAAAGTTTAGTCCTTTAAAATTCTACTTTAAAAATAATCTCGGACATATGTGCAACCATAATAGCAGCTCTACAAACGATAAAACGACTGTATTGTAATTTTTTATGATTTTGTGGCATATCTCGGGTTTTATTATGCGTAAGTTTACTCGAATATTGCTTTTTAATGCTTCGATAGTCTAGGAAGCATTGGTATAAATACGATCTTTCAGATATTCTCATGGAAAAAATTCATAAGGCTTCAAATCATACAATATCGTCCCCCAAATTATGGGTCATTTCGTGAAATTATTTCATTTTCGAACTTAGTCTTTAACGAATTGATTATTTGATGCGATACCAGATATTTTTCAAATCCATTTCAACCAATTCTAGCAAAAAGTTTTCAAACATTCTTCGAAAGCGCTCACAATCGACTATTCCCTTTAATAATTTTCAAAGTATGGATATTCATATAAAGCGCGAAATGTTTACATCGGCGACTCATTACTATTTAAAAATTTTTTTTAACGATAATTAAAAATTCAGCTAATATGTATATACAATGCCATGATTGAAATTGTAAAAGATCAAAATGACATAATCTGTAAAAACATAAACGCTTAGTCATAAATCTCATTCCCACATATAAACTTGTTTTGGCTAAGTCTGTATTTGCAAGGATATAACAAATGTTTAATGCATTACATATGTAATAAAAGAAAGAACACTTGAAAAAGGAATTCATCATGAATAAATAATTTTGAATATAATTTATTTCTTCTATCAAACTTGTTTGTTATTGACAAAAAATATAATAATAAACCCAACGAATAGAAGAAATTTGATAGGGAAAGTTAAATACTCAGCTACAGAATTGGCATAAAATTTAATGAACTACCATTCTAAAATGAAAGGAAATGAAAGGAATTTAAAAAATAACAACAGAAAAAACTGTTTTATTTTAACTAGATAACGACATGCTAATTATAGATCGCTCCATTATTGATTGATTTATTTGGTTAAAAAAATAAACCTTTTATTTCATTTAATTATAAAACAAAGAATGATGACTAATGATGTCTTACTAAAAAATTTAAAATTATTATTACAAATTACATTAAAAAAAACGTGTGTTTAATTTTTTATATAAGGGCACGTGCTTTTAAAAACAAGATGGGAACAAAATGAATTTTAAATGGTTAAATTTCTTGATATTAGGTAAATAAATTTTACTTTTAAAGATATAAAAATTTTATGCTGTTATGTATACAAAAAAGTTATCTTTATTTAAGAGATACAGAATAAAGATAGTAAACTTTTAAGTTATATTTTTAAAAAATTTCAAATCTTGTCTTGTATTTTCCTGCTTTTTTTTTATTGTTTCTAAGAATGTTATGTAAATTTATTGCATCTCCAAATCAAAAGAGAATTCTTTTTCTAATTTCAGACAACACAGAAAGTAATTTCTATGAAATTTAATATTTATGTATTTGTTATGAAAAATAATAATAAATTTTCTGTAAGTTTTTTTTTAATAAAATAATTGAAATATTTTTGTCCAAACCTTTTTACATAACAAAGTTAAACATTTGACAAAGGTTTTGGTCAAATTATATTTCAAAATTGCCATTGACCACGATCGGATGATAAAATTTGGATGAATGCGAAATTAAAGAGGAAAATTATTTCTGCTAGTAGGGAAGCCCTTTAATTGTGGCGTTGTTCTTTTTTAAATTAAAAATTAAACAAATTTTCAGAAAAACATATGAACTTTAATTTACTGACGGTTTTCTAATTAAATGCTGTTAGAGATTCTCCAGGTCTTAGAAGTTCATAGCAAATAATCCCTTTTAATCTATATCAAATACAAATCAATACCTTACGAAGTGGTAAATTAGGTTTTATTCATACAGATACGTCATAAAAACTTAATGTGCTTAAAGGGTATGTTTGTGTCTCCGGCCTTAAAGTATAATGTATGGGCCGTGAGGTGTTAAACTTCCCAATTCAGCACTAAAGTCATGATTTATATGAAACGACTTTTAATTATGTGATTTTATCGATTTCATTCATATGAGTGACAAGTGTTCAAATCAATGCCATTAAAATTAAAAACTTTGCTGATTGCTGAAAATTGCTTCTATAAGACGGTTTTCATTCTTAACAGTTCACAACAGAGTGGATTCGACTAATGGTATTAAAAATGGTATTAAATATATTTATAAATAAAAAAATAAAAATAAATTTTAAAATAGGTGCCTAGCCTTAAATAGAATATTTAATATAAATTTAAAAAATTAAATGTAACGTTTTTAACCTAAAACATAACTTTGAGTGTCGTGTGACAATTTTCAAAAATTTGATTAACTCTGATAACAAAACTTGGTGTCTTCCAATCTTATAGAGTGGAATTAAGTGTCGATAAATCCTATACGAATTGAAAGTCACTTATCGCTTGAAATCGCTGCTATAATGACCAATGCTTGAAAAGTAAGGCGGTTGCAGTTTGAATTTGCATCAAGTCCCTGAAAATCACTTACATAAACCCCAAAGACTAAAATTAAAAGTCGCCTGATGCATCAAAATCACGGCCTTATATTTTGTCAATATTTTATCCTATAATTACTAGTCTTTCATGTTATTTTTCTTCGTCCTATTACTACCTGCCAATACGATATAATCCTTTAATTTTTGCATTACAAAAAAATAAAATCAGTCAGACTGAAGTTAAACTTTTTTAGCTGTTATTTATTAATCTAAAATCTAATAGTTTTGGCAGGCATATATATTTTTTTAAATGAACTTTTGGCAATTTTCTAAATATTATTAAAATCTTAACAAGAAAATTCATTTAGCAAACAAAGTTCCTAGTAATGCGCATTTGAAAAATAAAACAATAAAATAATTTATTTATTAAAATAACTTGCACCATTTTTTAACGTTATTTATGCTTATCCAATATTTAAATAAATACTTAAATAAAAACATAATAATTTTAATATAAAAGTACTAAAAGTAAAGTGACAATAAAAAATATCAACGCTACTAAAAAACAAAGAAAAAAATCTTTTAATGTCAACGCCCGCATAAGAAGTTTCTACAGATCTTTTTATTACGTATGTTTCTATGGTGTAGAAAATTTTATTTATATATGTGGACAACTTTTACAACTTTGTATTTCTTCCGCATTATTTCAATGGACAAATAGGAAAATTTTCTTAAAATACTGTCAAAAGTGTTTTTGTATTAATTGAAATTATTTTCAGTTGAAATTTATTTTGAAATCAATCTAAAACTTTTCCTTAAATATTATTGGTCCTATTATATGCGATTTATGAAATTTTAATATTTATTTATTTAATTTTTATATGGAATTAAATTATTATTCTTTTTTAATAGACAAAATATATATTTACTTTGTTCAAAATGAAAGCCTAATACCCTGTTTATTAGTAATAAAGCTTTTAACACTTACTAACACTGCGAAATTTATCTAAATGCTTAAAATAACGAAACAAAGAATATTAAGAGAACGAAAAATATTTTGTTTGTGGTTTTGTTACCCGTAAAAACTTAAAAAACATATTCCGACAGTTTTGCATTTAAGAATTTATTTACTTTGAAACGTTATTTTTATTTATATAAATTAGGGACGTATAAATATTTCTTTATTAAATTTCTTTTGTACAAAAGAGAAAATATTTGTAAATATTTCTTATATTTTGTCCAAAAAAATGAATAAATAAAATTTTTGAAAATTTTAAAATATATAATTCTTTTTTTAGATGGGAGATGTAGATCCAGAAACTCTTTTAGAATGGCTATCAATGGGACAGGGCGACGAAAGGGATATGCAATTAATTGCATTGGAACAACTTTGTATGCTTCTTTTGATGTCAGATAATGTCGATAGATGTTTCGAAATGTATGTAAAAATAAATTGTATTTTTTTTGTTTTTTTTTTTTTTGAATTGACAAACAAAAAATAATTTTGTTTTTTTTTTCTTTGCTCTACAGATGCCCACCAAGAACATTTTTGCCAGCATTATGTAAAATATTTTTAGATGAATTAGCACCAGAAAATGTATTAGAAGTAACAGCACGTGCAATAACATATTATTTAGATGTATCAGCTGAATGTACACGTAGAATTGTAGCTATTGATGGAGCTATTAAAGCAATATGTAATCATTTAGTTGTTGCTGATTTAACTAGCCGAACAAGCCGTGATTTAGCTGAACAATGTATTAAAGTATTAGAATTAGTTTGTACAAGAGAAGCTGGTTCTGTATTTGAAGGTGGTGGTCTAAATTGTGTATTAACATTTATTAGAGATTGTGGATCACAAATACATAAAGATACATTACATTCATCAATGGCTGTTGTATCACGTTTATGTACAAAAGTTGAACCAAATAGCCCTAGTATACAAAATTGTGTAGAAAGTTTAAGTACATTATTACAACATGAAGATCCATTAGTATCTGATGGGGCATTAAAATGTTTTGCATCTGTTGCTGATAGATTTATACGTAAAGGTGTTGATCCGGCACCCTTAGCTAAATATGGGCTTGTTAATGAATTAATTAAACGCCTCGGTAATGCAGCTGGTGGTGTACAAGCTAATACTAGTTCATCATCAACAACACATAATGATAGTTTAAATACAATTGCTAATAAAACACAAGCAAATGATGCTGGTAGATCATCACAATCAATATCAACAACAATATCATTATTATCGACATTATGTCGTGGATCATCAACAATAACACATGATCTTTTACGTTCTAATCTATCTGATTCAATGGAACGTGCACTTAAGGGGGATGAACGTTGTATATTAGATTGTATGCGGTTAGCTGATCTTTTATTATTATTATTATTCGAAGGTAGGCAAGCATTAAGTCGTGTTGGTGGTATAGGAAATCAAGGACCTATAACACCACGTGTACGACGTACTGATTCAAGTGCTGAACGTACACATCGACAATTAATTGATTGTATACGAAGTAAAGATACTGAAGCATTAACTGAAGCTATTGAATCTGGTTGTATTGATGTTAATTGTATGGATGATGTTGGTCAAACATTATTAAATTGGGCATCTGCTTTTGGTACATTAGAAATGGTAGAATATTTATGTGAAAAAGGTGCTGATGTTAATAAAGGACAACGTAGTTCATCATTACATTATGCAGCTTGTTTTGGACGTCCAAGTATTGCTAAAATATTATTAAAACATGGTGCATATCCAGATTTACGTGATGAAGATGGTAAAACAGCATTAGATAAAGCACGTGAACGTATTGATGATGGTCATCGTGAAGTTGCTTCAATATTACAATCACCAGGTGAATGGATGTCATCTGGTAGAAATGATAATAAATCTGATATAAATGATGGTTCAAATGAACCACGTGGTGATCCTGAAATGGCACCTATTTATCTTAAATTTTTTTTACCAGTCTTTTGTAAAACATTTCAAGGTACTATGTTAAGCAGTGTTAGACGTGCTAGCTTAGGACTTATTAAAAAAATGGTACAATATGCACAATCTACAATATTAAAAAGTTTATGTGTAACACAAATAACAATTGGAAATGAAATTAATGTTGGTACACTATTGGTTGAAGTTGTTGCAAGTGTTTTAGATAATGAGGTAAGCTAAAAATATATATACATACATATATAAAATTATATATACTCAAAGTTAACTAGTAATTTGGTTAAATGCTTTTAGAATAAAATTTCTTTCCTTTTAAACTTTAGAAAAAAAAAAAAAACAAAATAAAGTTAAAAGAATATATAAAACTTAGATTAGTTACAGTTGGCCAACAAGTTCGATATTCAATCAGGAATCGACTTCAATAACTAATTGTGCTACTAGTATTCCTGTTAATGCCAAGCAACTACCAAAATGCGACACACTTATTAATTCCATTAAGCAGCAGCGTATGTTAATTGCACAACGTTATATTTTACCACCACCAAAGCAGAAATTGGCGGCGGTAAAATTATTTTTAATTTATAATGCGTTTAGATTTATTAAAATACTAATTAAAAACAAACAAAAAAAATTATTAATAATTTATTAGTATTTATTTTTTTTTATATCCTTTTTTATTGTTAATTGTTATGTTCTGTTTAAAAATTCTCTTCCATAAATGTTAATTTTGATATGTAACTAAATATCAAATTGTTTTTATTTTTATGTGCACATCGTTTTATCGTTTTTTTACTTTTCAACAAATCCATTAAACATACAAAGTTTATAAATCATTTTCAATTATAAACAAAATAACTTTTTTGTTTTTACTATAAAACTTGAAATTACTTCAAATAATTTTGTTAGTATAAATATTGTATTTAAAATTCAAATATGCCAAGAAAACTTAAAAATTTTACATTGGTTTAAACCATTCGAGTGACTGATGCCATAAATACTGGTTGCCTGTTTCTGTTTCAAAAGAAAACCCTAAGGCAACATTCAGAAGTTGCCAATCGTGTTAGAAAATATAACATTTTGGTCGAAAAATTTGATAAATTTAACCTGGTACAAGATGAACTTTTCTTCCTATCGTTAATGTGTTCAGGTGTTATTTTTTTGCAAAAAAATCAAGTAATATCAATAAATAAATATGTAAGCAATTCCTGATATTGAGACGTAGAAAGCGAGCATTGTAATTTTACATTTGGTGCCGCTTTCGCCAATAAGTCCTAGGTATAAGAAAAACTGAAATTTTTTCTTTTCGTTTAGGTATTTGTAAATAAAAACTTGATTGAATTTTTAAAATTTAAAAAAGCTCTCACTGAAAATGAGAATAATTTCGATTGTGTTTAAAATTTATTTTATTTTACATTCAAATTATTTTTATTTTATTTCTTTTCACATTTATGCAGTCAAAAATATTAATTTGAAAACTTTGCACTTACTTTTTCGTTTTCTTTTTCTTTTTCTTTTTCTCCACTGCATTGTTATATTTGAAATTATTTTTTGTTGAATTAATTAAAATCATATTCATACATGATTTTTCTATTAATATGGAACTTAAGTAAGCTGTGGCGAGATGATGCATTTTTGGTAGTATGCAATAATTTTCATTCAAATTTGCATGTTTTTATAAATAATATTTAAAAAAAAAACTTCAAATGAAATTTATTTTTTTAAACAGAAAGTTTTTATGTTTTTCAAAAAATAAAAAAAATGCATGTGTTGTTAAAACCACCACTAAAGTAACGACACAAAAAGGTCAGCTCAATTGGATAAATAAATTGAAAATTTCGATAAAATTTTATTAAGAATTGTGTCCTACTTTCTAAGATAGATCTGCTAATAATTTACTTAGAAAAACCATTTTGTTGAGTCATTGATTTCGTTAATATAAAAAAACTTAAATATTTTAAATAAGTCTTCTTTTTTTTTCAATGTATCAAAACTATAGGATGACGAAGATGGACATTTAGTAGTGCTTACAATAATTGAAGAACTAATGTCAAAAACTCAAGATGAATACTTAGATCAATTTGCTAGACTTGGTGTTTTTTCAAAAGTTCAAGCACTAATGGGTAATGAAAATGAAGTTATATTAACAACAGATTCATCAAAATCAACAACAGTTGCCCTAACAACAACAATAAATGAAAGTATTACAAATAATACTGTTTCACCGGCTATTTCAAATAGACCAAATACAAAAAGTAATAATAAAAGTAAAATTAATAAAAATCATAATAATATTAATTAATTTTATTTTAGATGATCTTGTCGAAGATGCAAAAGAAATTTTACCAGGTAAAGCATATAATTGGCGTGAATGGAGTATTTGCCGTGGTCGTGATTGTTTATATGTTTGGTCTGATTCAGCAGCCTTAGAATTATCAAATGGATCAAATGGTTGGTTCCGTTTTATTCTAGATGGAAAATTAGCAACTATGTATTCAAGTGGAAGCCCTGAAACAGGAAATGATAGTTCAGGTAGTTTTTTTTATTTTATTCAATTCGAATGCTATGACTTCAATTAGATCATAGATTGTCATATTAAACATAAATGTGGCTATAAATGCAAAAAATAATTGGTATAGTGTCTAATTAATGGGAAAGGTTATCTTATGTCCTATGTCCAATCAGGCAATATGGTTTATAGTTTAAAGTCATTTTAAGTGTATTATTTTTTTAAAAAGAAGACAATCCATTAAATTTTTCACAGGTCACAATTAGTTGCCATTAAACTTGCTGTCTTCAATTTGTTATAAAGCATAAATGTAAATCTATTCGTTAATTTAATCCATCACATTAAACTTTAGTGGAGTCATAGCATATTGAACTGAAATATTTCTTTTTCTTTTAATTAATTAATATTATTTGAATTTTTTGTTGTTTTGGCTTTAAACTAAAAAAAGTTAAAAGAAATTATTAGGATCTAATTCTTATTAACTAACTGAATATAATTTTATTTTTGAATTTTGTTTTGTTTGTTCAATATTATTCTTTTGCTTTGAATATTAATCGTTGAGCTTATGGATTTATCAATTTCTTTTAATCCTCTATTTGTCAAGAATATTAAAATATGAAATTCATTTCCAGTTTAATGATTTATATATCTTCAAGAACGAATTTTTTCAAATATGATCCTAAGGAATGAACTGTTATCAATTGTACTCCTCCCTTAAAGTTCAGTCATTTTATAATCCAAGCTAAAATCAACGTTTTTCTATAATCTTTAGTATATATAAGATGTTTTTGATTTAAAAGAAATCTTAAACCTACGACTATTTTACTCGTAATCAGTAACAATTGCTAAATATTGAAAAAACTTGTAGATTTTTATCGCTATCCTTAATTCTATGAATAATTTGAGTTGTTTTATTTTTCGTTTTGAATTTTTCCAAGTTCTTAGCTAAAGCGTCTCTACTTTTTCCTTCAATCACTTCATCTATCTCAACTATCTTAACTATCATAATCATAAATTCAGAAAAACAAAATAATTTTAAAAAATAATCAAAAAGTTGAGAGCAACATTTTTTTTCATTAATGTAGGTAAAAAATCTTATATTTACATTTTTTTACAAAAAAAAAATTTATTAAGGGTTGTTTTTTAGGTATTCCCCTAAATAAAAAAATTTAAGTACTTTGTAATACTAGAACTAATTAAGAACTTTGAATCCTTTAATTATTTGAAAACTTTTTTAACTATCATAACATTAAGACCATTTTTCATTTTTTTTTTGTTAGCAAATATATTTTTCTTTATGTACTTTTTCTTTTATTTTTTATGTATCCCTAACCATTTGTAACAATTGTTTTAGCATCTATTCTCATATTTCTGTTTATAGGAAAAGGACGGGGCTTGGATTCTGTATCTAGTGAAGGTAGGAATACTATTTCTAACTCTAAATTTTGCACTGCACAAAGAGGTTTTTCACTTTTCAACTATCATAGTTTTGATATTTATTTTTTTTTTTAAAAGTTTTAAATTAGATAAAGTTATACTTTTAAAATAAATTTTCATTATTTAAAAAAAAAATGCACGAGAAACTAACATTGATTTTAATGGAATTTATCAAACAGCTAAAAATCCTTTTCGAAACTTGTACAATACAATTAAAAAGCTGTTATAATTTATCAATATTTAAGTTATTTAGGTAGTTGTAATGGATTCGTATGGAATTATAACAGGACGATATAAGCTAATTTCTGAAACACATTCGTAATTAAACGTTTAAAACTAGTTATCAGTGTTACCAGGACTCTTAAAGGAAATTTTAAAGTAAAAACGTAAAATGTAATTAAATGCTCTTTAAGAGGGTAAAAGCAACTATTTAAATGTTTATTATTTATTTCTCCACGTTGATTTTGATTTTATGGGTTTTTTTTAAAGAAATTGTTTCTCGGTTGAACTTCGCTGGTTTGACGTTAGGCTTGACAACCTGCCAGCGCTCGTAATCCTCCAGAATAACTCGTTTAGGATCTGCAACTAAGTTTTTCATGAATCCTTAGATGATACTTAGCTAATTTAAATTAAATTTATAATACAGACCTATGTATATCCTAACAGAATGTTAAATGATGATAAATTATTCGATATAAGTCAACACGCCTGAAGCCAATTTTTAAAGATTTCAATAAATGTGCAAAACAATGCTTAAGTCACTCTTTGCTTAATCTTTTGAAATGATGCTACTAATATTTTATATTTTAATATAATTCACCACTAATCATAATATTTTATTGTACCAAATATTTTTAAATACTATTTTCCATGATTTATAGTTGAAATTTAATTATGTATATTTTGTAATTATAGAAAATCGTGGAGAATTTCTTGAAAAACTACAAAGAGCACGTAGTGCTGTACGTCAAGGTTCACCATCTCAACCAATACTTAGCTCAGTTGGATTAATTCGTTTGGTTGTCGGAAATTGGGTACTACAGAGTCAAAAAGAAAATCAACTTCATATTCATAATACTGAAGGACATCAGGTTACTATACTTCAAGATGATCTACCAGGATTTATTTTTGAAAGTAATCGTGGAACAAAACATACATTTACAACTGAGACAACATTAGGTCCCGATTTTGCATCTGTCTGGTCTGTTAATAGAAAGAAAAAAATCAAAACTAAAACTGAAGTACAGAAAAATCAAGTTAAAAATTTAGCTAGAGATTTATATAATAGGTATAAAAAAAAAAAAAAGGGAAAACAAAATATTATTTAATTAAAATCTTCTTATTTCTCTTTGATTAGATATTTTAAAGCAGCTCAAGCAGTACCTAGAGGTGCAGTAGCAAAACTTTCAAAAATTGTTAAACAAATCGAATCAGCACTTGAAGATCAATATTTGAATACAAATACAAAATGGCAGGATCGTTTAAAAGGAACACTTAATGAACTTGCTAGTCTTTTACGTGAGGATGGTGTTATAAGTGCATATGAAATTCATAGTTCAGGACTTGTTCAAGCACTTGTTGCTGTCCTTTCAAAAAATTACTGGGATTGTGGATTATCAAAAAATAAAATGAATAAATTACAAAAACAAAGAATTTCAATATTTAAACAATGTATTTTCAATAATAAAACAATTGATGATAATGAAACAAAAAATACAGCTGGAATATTAGTACAAAAACTTGTATCTGTTTTAGAAAGTACAGAAAAATTACCAGTTTATATATATGCTGCACCAGGATCTGGTTATGGTCTACAAGTACTTACAAAACGTTTAAGATTCCGTTTAGAAAGAGCTGTATGTGAGACAATACTTTTTGATAGAACTGGTAAAACACTTAAAATGGAACCATTGTCAACAATTGAACAATTATCTAAATATGTACTTAAAATGGTTGCTAAACAATGGTATGATAATGATAGAAGTGATTTATTATTTGTTAAAAAACTTAAAGAAGCTAAATATGGAATGACATTTAAATATCAACATGATTTTGATGAAAATGGTTTAATTTATTTCATTGGTACAAATGGTAAAACTACAGAATGGATAAATCCAGGAGAACATGGTCTTGTCTTAATAACATGTTCTGAAGGTAAACAGTTACCATTTGGTAAATTAGAAGATATATTATCACGTGAAACACTTAGTATTAATTGTCATACTAAAGATAATAGAAAAGCTTGGTTTATTATTGATTTAGGTGTATATATAATACCAAGTGCTTATACATTACGTCATGCTCGTGGTTATGGACAGAGTGCATTAAGAAATTGGATACTTCAAGGTTCTAAAGATGGTTTAACATGGCAAAATTTAGTCGTACATAATGAAGATAATAGTTTATTTCAGCCAGGTAGTACAAATACATGGCCAATAGTATTAAATCAAGAAGATGATAATCAAGAATTTCGTCATATACGTATACAACAAAATGGTAGAAATTCATCTGGACAAACACATTATCTTAGTTTAAGTGGTTTTGAAATATATGGTCGTGTAACATCTGTATGCGATGATATTGGTAATAAATGTAGTAAAGAAAGTGAAACGAAAGCACGTCGTGAAAGAAGACAAATAAGATCACAATTAAAACATATAACAACAGGAGCACGTGTTATTAGAGCAATTGATTGGAAATGGGATGATCAAGATGGTAATTGTGGTGAAGGTGTTATTGCTGGTGAAATACATAATGGTTGGGTTGATGTTAAATGGGATCATGGTGTTAGAAATTCATATCGTATGGGTTCTGAAGGAAAATATGATATTAAATTAGCTAATTGTGATAATTTATTAGTATTAGAAAGTGGTAATACTGTTGTTTCATTTAATGGACAAAAAAAAATTGAAAAAAATTGTCCATTTACTAGTCGTAAATCAAGTTCAACACCATCATTACCAGAAGCAACAGAATTAATTCGAAATACAGTAGCCGGATCTGATCAAGCTGCATCTGCTGATAATTTAGCATGGAAACAAACTGTTGAATCTATAGCTGAAAATATATTATCATCAACTAAATTTGATATTATTGGTAATAATAGTGATGAAAAAGAACAAAATAATACATTAAATTTATTACGTGAACGTGAAATTCATACAGATTTATCAACAATTAATAATTCTGTACAAACAATTAATTCAAATGTATCTGATTTAGCAACAATTGCTGAAAATTTAGCATTAACTGATAATATTAAAACATCAAATATAATATCACAAAATCATTTAATACGACAACAAAGTTATCCAGAGGATAATAAATCATTAAAAATTGAAGTTAATAATAAAATGAATGCTAGTAATTCAGTTAATAGTATAAGTAAAAATTTATTAGTTAATTTACGTTCAAATTCTGGTAATCGTTTATCACAATTTCCATCTGATGCTATTGAAGTTTTAGATAAAATGCGTGGTGGTGTCGATATGATACGTAATAATACAAATAATATATTATGTTCAGATATATTATCAATGCCACAAACAAATTTAATAACACCCAATGTTAAAATTTTACCAAAATCACAGGATAATATAAATCAAAATAATTCAAATATGGGTGCTACAAGTAAAATTTTAGATGATGGTATTTATCATTATCGAAAACATATACAAATATCAAATGATGATTGTCCAAATAAAGAAAAAAATAAAAATTCACATAATATAAATAATCAAAATGATAATAATTTAATAACAGCTACAAAACAACAAAATATAAATGATACATTATCAACAATATTATCATCAGTTCCTAATCAAATGAGTATTAGTGTACCTAATTTAACAACAACACAATCATCAGATAGTACTAGCCAAGCTGAAATCTCAACACCAACTGGTCTATTAGAAACTTTTGCAGCTATGGCTAGACGACGTACATCACAAGGAAATAATTATCAAAATAATCAAATTATAACAAATGCAAATAGTAATCAACAAAATTCAACAACAAGTTTTTTTCCACGTGGTCCAAATTCAGTTACAAGTTTAGTTAAATTAGCACTTTCAAGTAATTTCCATTCTGGATTACTGAGTACTGCACAAAGTTATCCAAGTTTATCATCAAATAATTCAAGTAAGAGAGAGAAATACATATATATATATATATAAAAAAAACACAAAAATAAGATAATTAATTTGGTTAATTTTTCAATTTTTTAGCTAGTAATGTGTCAACAAATGCTCCACCAACAACAACAACCACAGCAGGAAATCAAGTCCAAACAATAAATCCAAGTTTAACAATGAGTTTAACTACAACATCCAGTTATATAGATAGTGAAGAAGTTTCATTAGAAGATTTTCTAGAAAGTGCACCACCTGTTCATGGAGAATATGAAGTTGATGATGATATGGATGAAGAAAATGACGATGATGAAAATGAAGACGAATATGAAGAAGTTGGGGTATGTAATGTAGTTTGTTATAAAGTACCGAACTCAATATTTATTACATTTTTATCCTTTCATTTTTATGAGTTAAGGTAATTTATTTACCATGAAAAATTTAAGAAGTAATCTAAAAAGAAGCTCATTATATGCCATTCCAGCAGATTCCGCAATGATATCTATCATTGGTTACGTTAAATTATTTTTTAGGACTATTTGTCACAGCGTTTGCTACATCTAATAATCGAAACCAGCTGCCTACAACTTTTTTAGTGAATGTAAAAATAGAGACTTATTCAATAACTTGCAGTGTTGATTATTTAATAAAGTTTAAAGTTAAAGAGTAGGAGAACGATTAGAAAAAAATATGGCATTTTTAGCATGATTGGTTTATTTGTTTTTTTTAGAACCCATGGCTACCGACTTTAAAAATAAAGTCTCGAGAAAAACTCTTTGCACAAGATCAACAATAGAATAGGTGGTACTTCCTAAGGCTCTATCTCCGAGAGTTTTATTCTGATTGATTTGAAATTTTTAAAGAATATGATATGAGACATATTGGACTATCAAACAAAATAATTACTAAAATCAGCCAGTTTCAAAATATCTTGTTCAAAGGAATATGCGTTTTTTTTAAAAGAGTTTTGACAGATCTACTGTGAATTTAAATATTGTTACCTATAATATATATATAAAATTTTAAGTTAATCATTAAATTTTCTTTGCTTTAAAATTTTAAAATATTTAATTATTTAAATAACAACAATTCTTTTTATTTGTTTTTATAGAATACTTTACTACAGGTTATGGTTTCACGAAATTTACTAACCTTAATGGATGACGAGACTTTAGAAAATAGAATTGCCGCTGTAGGAAAACGAAAATCATGGGATGATGAAGTTGTATTAAAACGACAATTCTCAGCATTGATACCGTTATTTGATCCACGTCCTGGTAGAAATAATGTTAATCAAACTTCTGATTTAGAGATACCAGCCCCAGGAACTGAACCACTTATACAAAATTTACAAAATTTATTTATAAATGATCAGCCAACACTTTCATTAACACTTCGTGGTCCTGGTATTGCTGGTATTCCCGATGTAGAAATTGAACTAACAAACACCAAATGGTCAATATTTCAAGCTGTACAAGAATTAATGCAATTAACACAATTAAATAAAGTTGATAAATTTAAAAAAATTTGGGAACCTACATATACTATTGTTTATAAGGAAGCAAGTAATAATGAGAGTAGTAGTGGTGAGGATGGTCCAAATACTCCAATTATTTCAGTTCGTAGTGGAACATCAACCCTTTCACCAAATTCACCGGCGCATGGTATTGGTTGTATAAAAACAACACAACAAAATTCTAACTGTACTGTTGATGACGTTCTACAATTATTAAGTCAATTAAATGCATTAAACCAAAAACAGAAACGTTATGAAGAGAGAACAAAAGACATGATATTAGAGACGACTACTGAAGGTTCTAGTTCTCTAAACTCTGATATATTCTTAAGTAAAAAAATAACAAATAAATTACAACAACAAATTCAAGATGCTATAGTACTTTCGAGCAAAAGTTTACCAAATTGGTGTGAAGATTTAAATCAAACATGCCCATTTTTATTTCCATTTGAAACAAGACAACTTTATTTTAATTGTACTGCATTTGGTGCATCACGTTCAATCGTTTGGTTACAATCACAACGTGATGTAACTCTTGAAAGACAACGTTTGCCAATTTTAAGTCCACGTCGAGATGAACAACATGAATTTAGAGTTGGAAGATTAAAACATGAACGAGTTAAAGTACCAAGATCTGATAATCTATTAGAATGGGCTATGCAAGTAATGCGTATTCATTGCAATCGAAAATCTGTATTAGAAGTTGAATTTATTGGTGAAGAAGGTACTGGACTAGGGCCAACACTTGAATTTTATGCATTAGTTGCTGCCGAATTACAAAGATCCAATTTAGGAATGTGGCTATGTGAAGATGAAAATAATTTAATTGATGAAGAATTAATTGATTTAGGTGAAGGAGCTAAACCTATTAGTTATTATGTTAGACGACCGTCTGGTCTATTTCCAGCCCCATTACCACAAAATTCTGAAATTTGTGAAAAAGTTTCAAAATATTTTTGGTTTTTGGGTGTATTTATTGCAAAAGTCCTTCAAGATGGTAGAATTGTAGATTTACCATTATCAAATTCTTTCTTACAATTACTATGTCATAATAGAATTGTTAAACGAAATACAAAAATCGAAACAATTAAAACTTGTGATGATCTAATGAGTACTAGCATTATATCTGAAGATTCAGAATTGGCAGATTCATGTTCAAAAATATTAGTAAATGAATTTCCGGAATCTTGTTGGTATGATGGTGTATTAACACAAGAAAATCTTGTTGAAATTGATCCAATACGTGCTGAATTTCTTAAAGCACTCCAAGATGTAGTCACTAAAAAACATTATATCGAACCAAATGAAAATTTAAACAATGATGAAAAACTTTTAGCAATTAATGAACTCAAAGTAATAACAAATATGGCAGAAATTTCTTTAGAAGATCTTGCTCTTACTTTTACATATCTACCAAGTTCAAAAATTTATGAATATTCACATGCTGATTTGATTACAAATGGTTCATTAATTGATGTAACAATTGAAAATTTAGAAGATTATTGTGAACTTCAACTTAATTTTTGTTTACAAGATGGAATTGCTAAACAGTTAGAGGCTTTTCATAAAGGTTTTTGTGAAGTATTTCCATTAAAAAAATTGGCTGCATTTAATCCAGAGGAAGCTAGAATGATGATATGTGGTGAACAACATCCAAAATGGACACGAGAAGATTTAATGAATTACACTGAACCGAAATTAGGCTACTCCAAGGATAGGTTTGTTTTTTATATTTATTATACATTCAACTAACTAAACTATTTTCATTATTTTTTTTTTGTTTTTTGCAGTCCTGGCTTTTTACGTTTCGTGAATGTTTTATTAAGCTTAGATGGCCCACAACGTAAAGCTTTTCTACAATTTACAACAGGTTGTAGCAGCCTTCCACCCGGTGGCTTAGCTAATCTTTATCCACGTTTAACAATTGTTAGAAAACTTGATGCTGGTGAAGGAAGTTATCCTTCTGTAAACACTTGTGTACACTATCTTAAACTTCCTGATTATTCAACTGAAGAGATAATGAAAGCTCGTTTATTAACTGCAACAAAAGAAAAAGGATTCCATTTGAACTAGATAGTTTTTAAAAACATTACTCTAAACTGCAATTTCTTACTTTCTGTTATTATTTAATATATCAAAAATTTATAGTTAATTTACAGGTAATTTCCAATAGTAATTCTTTATAATGTTAAAATTCAAAAATATTTTATTTGTATATAAATTACATAAGCTAAGTTTATTCAACAAAAATAAAAAGTGTATGCGTGCTTTCTATGCTATTAAAATCAATTTATTTACTTTTTTTTTGTTCTTTGTTATTGATAAACTATATATATGTTATAAATTTGTACTTAAAAAATATTTATCTTAAAAACGTTTGTTATTCTGAATGTTAAAACTAGAAGAAAAAAAAAAATGCGTAAAAATTAGTACAATAAAGTAGAAGTTATGTCTCAGCTAAAGATTTTTAAGTAAACCAATTTCTAATATACCTTTTTGTTTGAGCTTTTAATATTACGTTTTGCACGTTATCTTAAAGAAAATCTAATTTATAATAACGATAAAAATTCCGTAATGATTAGCACTCACTAGTGCTTGGCATATTAAAAATAGAGAATTTTGCTTAAACGCGTCCTTATTAGGGTTTTCTACTTAAGGGGTAGGTAACTTTCTATTTTTTATGTTATTGATTTTAAAACCAATTTTTATATAGAACTTTAACCCCCGGTTTCACATTACGAGCTTAAACCTCGTTCAACTTGCTAAGTGCATTTTACAGTGCTACTTTTGGAGCTTAAGCGTGATTAACCCCAAGAGTGAGGGTTTTAACCTAATTTGGCCGTAGTTTGTTGGTTATGCTGTGATATTTGTGTATTATTTACATTGAAGTTGTGTAATTTTAAGTAATCAATTTAAATTATGTAAATTTATGTATTGTGAATAAAGCTCTTATAATTTAAAATCTTTGAATTTATTTAATACTATTATTATTATTATCATTATTATATTTAATACTATAATTAATTCATTTTAATTTTTCTTATTTAGATGCACAAGAATCCTCAATATTTTGCATTCAAATAATAAATTCATCAATAAAAATGCATAGCTTATCACTATTTTACTTTTGTATAATATACTTCTATGCTGAGTAAGGCCCAAATTTGACACTTTCCCATTAGCTGTTGTGAAAATATGGATTACAAAATCATAAGTATAAATGTTAAGCATAAACTATTCCTAAAAGTAGACTGTGAAACGCTTTGACATTCTAATCAGCGAAACCGCTTAAAAAATTTTACGTTTAAGCCCGTACTGTGAAACCGGCCGTAAAAGGATGTTTGAATTTAATTAATTTGGTTTTTAATTCACCCGCCCCCTAGTCCTCTATAAACCTGCTCTTTTCTGTAGCCCTTTTTGCACTACTACATTACTCAAGCTAACAAAAGTCAAACTATAGATAATTTTCCAAATGACTGATGACATCAAAAAATATTTTTCTAGTTTACTTCTGAAGTAATAACACCATTTTATAATTTCCTAATAATCAATAATATTAACTTAATTATAGGGTTAATGGTCTGTATTTTATACAAGTGACAGATCGTGATGGTGTTCCATTAATTCATGTACACAAAGAAAAATCCGATAGTCCAATAATGCCTTCATTTATATCAACGTTTGCAATGGCAACAGATCAATCAAGTAAACTAGGATTAGGAAAAAATAAAACTATTATTTCAATGTATTCCCATTATCAGGTAAATTAATTATTTTATTGATATCATAAAATATAGAGAATTATTACAGGTTGTTCAAATGAATAAATCCCCATTGATAGTTACATTTATTGGTACTGAAAATTGTAATACAGGTCATATATTAGCAATAGAAAATCAAATTGATACATATTTAAATGAAGTTAAATTAGCTGTTACTGATGCATAAATTTATTTCTAAATAACAAATTTTTTAAAATAATTGATGTTATAAATTACTTAAGATGATAAGTTGAGATGACTTTTTCAAAGTGTTAGGAAATCCCTACCTTAAACCTTCTTATTAGTTCGCATATAATTCTTACCATTTAAATAATAAGAAAGATTTCTGAATTATGGAATCTTAAGACAGATCGAATTCTTGTTTACATCCATTTGCAGAAGTTAAAGATGCAAAGATCATACTTGTTTTGCATTAAATGAATTTTTAGATAAGTGAGAGAAAGTAATTTGTACGCAATGATGGTAAACATTTATATTATTATAAATAAATTATACTATTCTTTTTATACAGTACCAATCCCTGAGAAGATTTTAAATCATGTCGAACTTTAAAGCTATTTTGGAAATTCTCCTTCATGTAATTTGCTGTTAAAGGTTTCCAAATTTCAGTTTTTATTTAGTTTCCTGTAGGTCAATATCAACAAATTTTTAATGGTATAGATCAACAAGATTCCCACGAATTTCTAACTATTTTAATATATTGGTTACATTCAGATTTACAAACATTACGTATTGGTGAAATTGTACAAGATAATTTAGCAGCATCAAAAAAGGTTTGGTTAGAACATACAAAATCACGTGAAAGTTTTATACTACAATTATTTCAATGGTGAGATAGTCAAAGATTGGAATTGTCCAAAATGTAATGAAAAACGCCATAAGCAATTAAAAAAGCTATATCTGTATCAAAACTACCATCTATATTAGTTATTTATTTAAAAAGGTATTAAATAAATATATTGTATAAAATAAATTCTATTGCATTTCTTGTTATGTTCTCATTTTTTAGATTTCATTTAGACACCGACTATATTTGCAACTATAGAAAGAAGCAAAACTATGTTAATTTGCCATTTATATGTTATGTTGAACCTTCAGAAATAAAAAATAATACTCTGAAAATATATAATTTGTATGCTGTTTCAAATCATTATGGCTCAATAGAATGTGGACATTATAATACTAAGTTAAAAAAGGTGTAAATTGGCAAAACCAGAAGGATCATAGTCTAGCCGATATTTGCGTAGAAATCCAACCAAATATTTATATAGTAATTTTAGAAACTGTTTTCTATTTTAGCTAAAATTGTATTTTTTGGCAAGATTTAAATAACTTTAGGTGAGCAATAAATTTTACATTTTCCGATAGAAACCGACCCCCTAAATTCGAAAAATATATTTAATCAATTATGGGATTCTCCCCCTTTTTTTTTTTTGATAGTTCCATTTGTTCTGCTTAAATAAATCTTTCGTGCTTTGGATATTCCTTGAGCCTTTAAATCATATTAGTAAACCATATTTCTTATTTCTTAAGGTTTATTCATCTAAAAGATTTTTTTAACATGGCTTATCGCAAAGCCTATAGAATTATTTATTTTTATTTCAAATTAGCATCATTAAAGTATTTCTTAATAGGGATTATGCCTGGGTAAGTGTATCATTCCAAGTCCAGTTTGCGTATGTGACATACCTATGCCGCTCGGTGGATGATGTAACCCTAGACCTAAGGGAGTTCCTAAAGATGAAGCTAAAGATGTAATTGGTGCTGAAATTATTGGTGTCTGTACTGTTGGTTGTACCAAAGGAACATTATTATGTGTTCGAAAATGAACATTTAAATTATTAGAAGTTGCAAAAACCTTATGACATTCAGGACATTTAAAATTTTCATTACTTTTATCATTTAAATGTATTTTCTTCTTATGTGAAACCATATCCCGATTTCGGCTAAAGGCTTTACCACAAGTATCACAGTGATGATTTTTAATACCAGTATGGGTGCTCATATGTTTAGATAAATCACCACTACTATAAAATGCTTTGCTACATACTGGACATATTTGATCACGTATTCCAGTATGAATTTTTTGATGTGCTTGAAAATTACCTAATGCTGAAAATTGTTTACTGCATATTTCACATTGAAATGGTTTTTCTCCAGTATGAGTTCGCATATGTATCAGAAGATTATATTTTTGTGCAAAACGTCGTGGACAATATGTACATACAAATGGTCGTTCGCCAGTGTGCGTTCTGTAAAATATTGAGAAAAATTTATATTCCTTTTTAATATATATGTTTTAATGAACCTAATGTGCATTTGTAGTTGTGCAGCACATTTAAAAATTTTATTACATTCATAGCATGTTTGTGGGACCTTTGCTATTGGTTTTGGACCACGTTTTTTATGATCCTCAGGAGCTTTTCGTCTATACCTGTTCTTTCTTTTACTAAAATATCATATATTATAATACATAGTTAAATATTTAAATAATTTAACTTTTTTTTAGTTTTAAATTTTTTTTCATCATCTTCTATTTTTTTGGGTTCTTCAATTAAAAAGTTATCGGTCATAGTTTCAGCATCAACAAGACTAAATATATAATTATTTTATTAAGTTAAATTACTAATAAAAACTTTTTCTTTACCCAAATCTATCTATTAATCCTAAATATTGTCTTAAACGCATGTCGGAGTTTTCACACTCCTGTTTAAAATGATATGCTACACCCAAACGATAGATGCAATTATTGCAAATTACAGAAGGTAAGCCATCAGTTTTATAAACCTTTAGAATACAAAAAAAGTAAGTGTAATTGATTTAAAGTTTAATCAATTAAAAAAAACTTACCCTAACTTTAGCGCACATCATCATCATAGTTGATGGCATCATTGAAAATTCTGTACTATAAATAGAAGTTATAGCCCCTTCTTCCAAACATATTCGGCAAATTTTATGTATATTATAATCCATATAGCAAAAAAAATAAAATGCTATTTATAAATTTGATTTTAGAGTATTTCAATTGTTTACATTTATCAACTCTAGTACATTGTATGACTTTTTATCCTGCTGGATTTACAATGGTCAAATTTACACAATACAGGACCTCTTTTGAATATATAAGAGAATCTCGATAAGTTTCTTTTTTAGCATTTTTATAAATTGATTAATATCAATACTAAGATAACTCTTAGTATATAAGTATGTAAAATTCAACTGAATTTTTATAAAATTTTTATTCATGATACTTTAAAATATTTTACTTTTCCATGTTAAAATCTAGTACGTTGGAAAAGTCATATCATACACATTAAGCGGTGACGTGACATTTGATAAAAGTCTCATATAAACAAAACTAATAAAAATTTTCATTTTCATTTTGGTATGAAAAGAACGAGTGAAAATAACATATTGAAAAATTCCTTTAATAGTAATGATCAAAATAACTATCAAAATGGTGGTAAAATGAAAAATGAATCTGCTGCTCTTATGAAATTAAAAACATATTTACTTGCTTTACGACCCTGGTCGCTTTCAGCAAGCCTAGTGCCTACACTTTTGGGATCAGCAATCGCATATCGATCACAATGGTCATCTGATTTTAATATTTTTATTTTTATATTGACAATATTTACTGTAGTGACAGTACATTGTGCCGGTAATGTTGTTAATACATATTTTGATTTTATCAAAGGAATTGATAATAGAAAAGCAGATGATAGAACATTGGTTGATCATATTCTAACAAAAGATGAAGTAAAAACTATTTTAAATAATCTTAGTAAATAAATTTAAATTGAATTAATTTTCTTTAATTTCTAGGTAGTTTCATTAGGTGTTATCCTCTATATGGCTGGATGTTTTGGTTTTATACTACTAGCTATACTTAGTCCAGCTAAAATGGAACATTTGGCATTAATTTATTTTGGTGGATTATCTTCAAGCTTCCTATACACTGGAGGAATTGGTTTTAAATATATTGCTCTTGGTGATGTATTAATTTTAATATTATTTGGACCACTTTCTGTCCTATTTGCATATATGGCACAAACTGGTCATGTTGATTGGACAACTATTTATTTTGCAATTCCCTTGGCTTTAAATACTGAAGCAATTTTACATAGTAATAATACTAGGGATGCTGAAAACGATAAAAAAGCTGGAATTGTAACATTGGCTATCATTATAGGACGAACAGCATCATATGTTCTATATGCTCTCTTACTTTTTACTCCTTACAGTATATTTGTAGTTTTAGCACTAAAATACTCATATTGGTTTTTTCTACCACTAGTTACTTTACCTCAAGCATTTAAAATTGAAAAACAATTTCGTAATGATACTAGCATACAAACTGTACCCAGGCAAACAGCCAAATTAAATTTTTATTTTGGTATTTTATATGTAATTGCATGTTGTAGTGCTAATTCTATGGCTATGCATGTTATTCGAAAAAATTAAATTATTTTGGTGCTATAAAACCATATATTTAGCAATACAAAGATAAATTACGAAATATGTTAAAAGCTGACAAATTTATCATTGAGTGAAATATCCTAAATCCGATTTTGTTAGTATTTGCGTTAATAATTTTTTTAATTTACATACAAGCCGCATGGTATTCTTAATGTATTTCATTTATATATATATATATATACATATATCCTCAAAAACCAGGAATAAAGCTTATGATAGTCAATAGCTTTAAAATTAAGTAAATCGTTATTTCATTTCAAAAAAATTTATTATTAATATTTTCATAAAATTTTATGCTTTTTTTGGCATTTTTATGTTTCTAACAATTTTTAGTCAAGCCAAAATCGAAATTCGATATTTAAACATATCAAATGCTTTAAATAAAAAATTCTTTTCGCGTTTAAAATTTCAAAATGTTGATATCTTTGAAAATATCAAGGAACAACTAGTTTGTTGTTTCGCGTTTGACATCGCTGGGAATGACACTTTTTAATGCAGTACCGGCACGGGAAAACATCTGCGCTTTCGTGACTTTCTTTGAGGTGTTGCTTCAATGGGGCTTTAGTTTTAAATTGGATACTGCATTTTGGACACTTAAAGTTATTGGATGTAACAACTGAAAAAAATTTTATTGTCTTGTATTACTTATGGAATTTCAAGTATTTACCTCTCTTACTTCTCCCAGCAATATTCAATTTATCAACATGATTGGCATTTCCTAAAATTTTCGTAAAAGGCGATAGGGTTTTATTAAGTGTATTTTGCAGTATGATATCTGACGTATCGAAGAAAGCATTGTTTAATTCCCTCATAATACAATCATTTTCCACTTTAGGTGAGGCATTAATAAGTGAATTTTGCGGTATGAGTATATGAGAATATTTTATTCGATATTATAATCAAAGACTAAACATTCAAAAATTTCTGAAATAAAACGCAAAACCTAAGGCTTTTTTTTCTAAAAAATTCCAGAGAGTAACTTTTTCATAGCATGTGTTACTACATGTGTTGCGTTGAGTAACTTTTTCATAATGTTAAAATAAGACAGAAAGTAATGGAAAGAAAAATTACTTCGTAGTTTTTTTTTGAGAGCCAAAAAATGCAATTTACTACTGAAATTCTTTTTTCACATTAAAAGGGGTTTTTTTAAATTTAACTCTAAATTTATTAATAATATTTTAAACAATATCTTTCTCAAGTTGTTTTGGTCAATTTTAGATGTATTTATGTATAAAATCAGAAGACTAGAGAATGACGACCTTCATTTATTTGCCTTTAACTAATATGAACTAATGGTTGTTTTTTCCTCTTTTTTCAGATACAATTTCATTGAATTCATTTTCTCTGACTCTATATTGTCCAAGATTTGCTTCTTGTCTTTCTTTTTGAATTCCTTTTTCTAAACATAATAGAAATCTGCAAGATGAACATTCTTTTCTTGTTGATATTGTCATTGGACATGGACTACCACCGACACAAACATAATTTTTTCGATTTTGTATAATTCTTTTAAAAAATCCTTTACATGACTCACAAAAAATATTCCATAATGTATCCCAGAAATTTTATCTCCATAAATTGGGCATGGACTATTAATTAATTGTTGCCTAGATGTACCTTATAGTATTGCATAATTTTAAAGTACAAGTACAGACTATCCTTTTATCATTGAATTTTGTCCTTGTTTTGATGAGTATGTTGGACTCACTTCAGTTTTTTTTTGCATGTTTGCTACATAGAAATTGAACTAGACTTAAATAATTAACAAATTCAAACTTTGCTGCAATTATACCAGTTGTATCAATAAGTTTTTGTTGGCTTTTGTGGTAAGGAAAACAAAAAATTTTCAAAGAAAATTCATTTTTTATTTTTGCAAAATATTGGCCATCGGCTTCTACACACTTCGCCCATCTTTGAGGTATTTTTGAATACCTTGCCAAAAAAACTGTTTCTCTTTTGCGGCAAACCATTCAACTTCCTCCAAATTTCTGAAGTGCTAGACTAAAAGTGTGTGCCCAATTGATGCAAAAAGGTGAAAGGCAAATGTGGTAAGGGGAATACGGTGGGTGCGAGTGGGTCCAAGCGATTTCAAGGTTTTTTACTAGTTTTGAAATGTGAGACGGCGCATTATCGTGTAACAAAATCACTTTGCCATGTCATCCGGCCCATCCCTGTCGTCTATCGGTCAATGCGTGATTGAATTTAATCCTTTGTTGACGATAGCGTTGTGCGTTCAAGAGTTCAGTCTGAAGATTACAAAGATTAGGGTGCAGGGAGTATATAATATACAAAAAAATTCCCTTGGCTCCCACAAGCTGATGCATGTTTTTATTGGCGATCCCTCCATCGCTAGTAAGGCGATTAATATTGCACTCCGGGATGTTTTGTCTTCATGTGGAATGCCAGGGTGTCCTCCCTTAAGTAGCTCCTATAACAGACTGTACATTTTGGTCTCGTGGTCGGGTTTCTCTGCAAAAAGACATTGATGTTTGTATTATATTTACTTACATTTTCACATTTCAATTCCAATTCGAGGAAATTGTGAATTGATTTCCTCGAGCATTTCGTTTCCTTGTCTATTCTCGTTTATGAGTAGTTCTCGCTGCAAAAAAATATTTGAATTAGACAAGTTAAACAAGTTAAACATCGCAAAAGGTTGACAAATGAATTTCTGGAAATACCACTCTGAACCCACCAGACACAAAGCATGGTTTTCTTGCCGAAATGATTTGGTTTCGGTTTTTAGGGACCGAATTCGCCAGGGAGCAGCCATGATATTTTTCGCTTCGGATTTTCAAAACAAACCCACTTTTCGTCATCAGTCACAATTCGGTGCAGAAATGATTTTCTTTCGTGGCGTTGATGCGGTATTTCACAAGTGATTTTGCTTTTCTGACTTTCCTTTGGCCGTTCATTCAATCATGTGGGATCCATTTACCGAGTTTACTTAACTTCCCTATTGCTTGTAAATGTCTGCTGATTCTTTCTTTTGACACACCTAATGTTTCTGCCAATTGCTGTTGATGTTGGAATTATTTTTTGAAACAACTCTTTTTCTTTAAAACTAACAAGTTCCTTTAAAATGTTGAAACAACTCTTTTTCTTTAAAACTAACAAGTTCCTTTAAAATGTTGAAACAATTCTTTTTCTTTAAAACTAACAAGTTCCTTTGGCAATGCAAATGGATTCGTAAATTTTATGTCTGTTATCCTAAATTGGCATTTTAATCAAAAAATGGCAATATATTATCTAATACTAAATTCCTAGTACGGCACTGATAAAAGATATCACAAATGTTAAAACAATTTTTTCTTTTTTCATACACTTTATTTTTTATTTAAAAACGAATTAACTAATTACAATTACTTTATTTAAAAATTAACTACAAACTCTCCTCTATACATTTTACTTTCTGTATTTATATGTTCTTAATTGTTTAATATATTTTTTCTCTTTATTTATTTTTTGTTTGTTTCATTAATAACAAAATTTAGAAATTGCGTTAGTGTCAATTTCCAAATATTTACTAATTTGGGTTATATTTATAACCCAAATTCTTTTCATTGCAATTATTTTGTAGGTTGCAAATGTTTTGTCAGCAAACATGGTAAAAAAAAAAAAAAAATTTTTTTTTCAAAACTATTTCACCGGGTTTGTTTTTTTGAAAGTTATTTTTTCGATTTAGAACTCCTTTTTAATTATTTAATATAAATGAAAATAAAATTAATAACTTTAGCGTAGATGTACAATTTATAAATTATTGAAAATTTGTCAGCTTTATTAAAAACTTTCATTTTCTAGTCTTTTTTAAAAAAACAAAAAAAAAGCTATCCTAATTATTTAGCAAAGAAATTCATGTTAATCGAACACAATGAAATTTAATTAGTTTTTCTCAAACATAAAGAAGCAGTCTAAAAAAAATTTATATGGATTACACTCTAAGAATAATTTTTCTTGTTGCTTAGTTAGTTTTTTACTGGATTTAACTCAAACTTTAAAATTTAATGCATAATAAATGCGGCTTATTATTTTTTAACTGTAAGAATTTGATTTAATGTAAAAAACACAAATATTTTAAAGTTACTATTATAAATATAATTTATGGGATTGTGACAATAATTTATCAGTACGCAAATTGAAAGGACTGATTTTAAATTTTAACAATAAACTATATAATAAAAAAAATTATAAGCATCAAATAATTTAAACAGCTTTATATTTTTAGTTCAATTCATATTAAGGAAAATATTTTAGCTATTTCTATTGTTTTAGAATAGAATAAGTTATTTAAATCTGTAGAAGACTTTTAATTATTTAAAAGCTGATTTATGCAAATTTTAAATAAAATATGAAAAATTATATGTAGCTTTGAGATAGCAGAACACTTTCATTTTTGTACTATAAAAGTTCTTACACATCCTTCTGATTTGCATATACATATGTTGGCTAGAGAACGACATGGTAATAAAGAAAATAATGGAGGCCACGATTGCACTTAGCTTACTAGTCCATTTATTTCACTAAAAAAAATGCAAATTGCTAATCACAATCCCAGCAATGAATTTATATGTAAATTGTGCGATGGGTTTTTTTTTTTAGTTGTATCGCGCCAGTAGCAGAGTGAAAACTTCAATTGAATACAATAAATACGGACTAAGTGAAGAAAACCAAAGAAACTTTTTTTTCATATTTTGTACACAATTTCCAATAATTATAAAAACTTTTAGGACATTTTTAAGCTATTTGTATTATTTGGAAGATATTTCTGGGGTTGTAATAAATAAATAAATAATCCAGCTTACTAAAATAACCGGAGGAAACAATCTCCACAGTGACGCAAAATTATATAACAAGAAAATGAAAATAAATTGCACTTCTACATTTACTACAAGTTATCGCAAGTGGTTCAAAACGTAGAACAAATTTCTTAGAGTAAGCTTCGAGCTGTTTTCGGATAAACTGTATTTGTCAATTGGCTACATTTTAGTTTTCTAGGTCCCCCTATAAGAAACACCTCCAAATGCGTTCAAATTTCAAAATCACTAAGGAAATAGGTAGAAAAACACGATGATATCCTAATTTTTTTATTTTCTGCACTAATTTTAGTAGCTGACATAAATAACAAAAATAAGTATCAAGTGCAATTAGTATAAATTTATAGTCCTGCTCTGTGACACAAACAAAATATGAAATATTTTGTTAGAAATTTACCAAGATATAAAAGTGAAAGTTTTAATAATTTTCAAACATTATTTTAATGGAAGTATCAAATAAAATTCAAAATAATATTTTATTACTTAATATAAATATGATTTTAAAACAAGGCCGTGAGTAATAACTTTCTTATAATTACTTATAAAATTTTAAGACACAGATTGAAATCTTGTTTGCAGAAATTCAAGAAGCAAAGATCACACTTGTTATGCATTAAATGAATTTTTAGATATGTGGGAGAAAGTAATATGTAAGCAATGTTTACCATTAAACTAATCTTGTTATAGCCTTGGACACAGTCAGTCAAAATTCATTGGAATTTCTTTCAACTAGTACAATGGTACTTGGTATAAAGTTTGTATTTTTTTACTAACCCAAAATAAAAAACCATAATTGATTGCAATTTTTCGCATATCTTAAAGATTTGGAATATTAGCAGTTATGGGGCTTGGTGCTTTATATATGCTCCATTTATTAGCACAAGATTTTATTAAAATTCGAAGGAATATACAAGCAGCTAAAACTCTTTTACGTTTAAAGAGAGATGAACGAATTTTTATATCGAATAAAGAATTCGAAAATTTGGATTCTGAAATTGATTGGAAAAAAATTATGAATTATGATCCATTCGATTGTCTACCGTCTTTTATGTGCCAACTAGCTGCCGGAGCAGAATTACAAAATAATAAATTGGATTATTTCAGAAAATATGTTAAGTTTGTTGTAGATTTAAGTGGTACACCTAGTAAAATAAAGAATAGTTATTTAAAAGGCTCTAATTTAAAAGGGAAAGCTAATAAATGTTTAAAGGAATATCCATTTTGTGTTTATACAGCAAAAACTATGCTACAAATTATGGATTGGCTAGCATGAATATATTATCGTAAATTCTAAATTTAATTCAAAATAATATAAAATAAGTGATTTAAAAATTTTCAAAATATAGAGTAAATTTAGTTTAAAAAGTGTCTTACGGATATTTTTATTTATGTAACAAATAAATTAACATCGTTTTAAATTCGAGATAAATAAAGCAGTGTATTTAAAACTTTTATTATTTTGTTAAAAAATTTTTCCATCTGTTTGAGGTACAGTAATGCGTTCATAAACTCAACTAAAATTATGTCAAATGTCAAGTTAATTGCAATTTGCAAATTTTTTGTTTCGGTTAAAAATTATTTTACAATTTAATAATATTTTTATTATCTTTTACTATCAAAAATACTTAATGTATAATTATAAAGTCAATGAAATGAGCTGCAATTAATGTTAACTTGACATTAACATAATTTTCGTTTAGTTTATGAACGTACATTACTCATACATCTAAATTAGTAGTTTTAGCACTTTCAACTTTTGCTATATAATAGATTTGTGAAACAAAACTCTTAATTTAATCAATTTAGATAATGTTCGCTTTTTAAACAAAATGCTCAAAATAATTTACTCAAGTAAGGAATATAAAAATGTGAATGAAATTAAATCATTTTGAAAAGGCAATTGCTTCTTTATTAAAGAGATAGTTATTTATTAGGGTAGCAAAAAAATTCTATTGTGTATCAGTTTTAACAAAACTGATAAACAAAATAAAAAATGGGCATTGAAGGACCAGAACCACCAAATGAACAAGAAAATTTTACTACAACTGGCATAAACATTTTAAATATTGGCCAAAATTCTAGTGATGATAGTGATCAAGATGAAACAAATTTGTATGAAGGATACGAACCAATTCCAGCTGGAGATGTAATTGATAATATTGAAATAGATGATAATAGCTGTACAATACCAGAAATATCGACAATTTCTGACTTACCAAATATTACTTCTAATGATAGAGAAATAGAAAGAGAAATTTGGAGCCAACCGAGGCCGCAAGACTTAGACATAGATTTAGATACTAATAAAACACAAGAGGTAAATCTTATTATAAATTTCTTATTGTTAAATTCACTTAGAAGCTTTTAATTTAATTATTCCATATCATGGAATAATGATATTTCTAAAATACGGTTTTTAATTCTATTCTCTAAAATAAAATTTGTGTAAACCGTTCTTTAAGGAAATCTTATAATCTAGGGTTAAATGTTTCCGAGTATCCTTGCAAAAATTCAGATCTTTTAAAAATTGACTTTAAATTTGAGTGACACAGAACAGACAAAACAAGTTTAACAAAATATCTAAATAGTGTATAATCAAAAATAAGTAGAAATCAGTATAATAATAAATAAAAACAAATCCAAATTTTTCAAATTAAAAATTTTAAAGCTTATAATATGAATTTTCACTAATAAGAATATTATAAAAAAAACAGCCAACTAAAAACTTATTTAATTATTTTTTGTCCATAGATTATGAGTGCAATGGCTAACATCACTTTACCAACATCTTCAATTCCCGATTGGGCTAAAGAAGTCCCTGAGGATCAATGGAAGGATAATTTATTACAAAAAATTCGAGAAAAATCAAATTTTTAAAAATAATCATTTCTTTAATTTTGAATTTAATTTATATAAAAAAAAAGAAAAATGTTAATTTAAGAATTAAAATATTTATATCTATTATTAAACATTCTTTTCAACTTCTTTAAAGGTGGATAATAAATTTTGTGCACATTCAGATATTTTTTCATATCGATCTCCAGCTGATTCAGATATTTCTTTAATTTTTTCATATAAATTATCTGCACTATATATATATGTGCTAGCTATATTACCATTTGATGTATTTGTAATATTGCCAATTGCTTGTAATGCACGATACCAAGCCTCTTCTTCAACACACCAATTTAAAAAATTTATTAATCCTTTTATTAATGTTATACATTTTACCGGATCTACAAATTCCAATTGTTTTACAGTCATATTTAGAAATAATGTTGCAATTGCAATTTGTAAATTAGCACTTCCTTGTTTAATATTTGATATTGATTCAAATATACGACTAAAATATCCTTCAATTTTTTCTCTACCATATGAATGTGTAAACATATTAGCAAAACAACGGATTGCCATTAATTGATTTGGTGGTGAATATTTTAAATTTTCAGTAATTATATCTAAATATTCTTTTTCAATTAAAATAGTAGTTATTGTTTCATTTCTTACTGCAAGCCTAGTGACGTCTAGAACTGGAAATAATATTTCTGAAATAATTAAAAATTTATTATTAATTTTGTGTTTTTGTTTTAAAAATTATTTCTACAACCTTTTGGCCATTTTAATAATTCTTGAAGTGTTTTTATTGATTCCTGGTCTACAAGAGGATCCTAGAATATTTTAAAATTTATTGTTTTTCAAGATTTATACATAAATATTAATTAATTTATTCATAAAGAAAAACAGATTTTTATAGTTTTCATTTCTAATTTACCTTTTCTGTTAATTTAATAATAGCTTCTAAGGCATAATCCGTCATACGAATATTACCATCACCCGATTTGGCATTAAATTCCCTAAAATTGGTTAGAATTACTTAACAAAAACAAAAAAATGTTTATTTTATATTTATTACTTAAGTTTTTCAAGAATTTTTAGAGGATCACATTTATCAAGAGTTAAATAACTTTTGAAAGGGAAATGTTTAACAATTCCAAATTTTGTAGAAGTTTGTCCTAAAAAAAACGAAATATTCACTTGATTTTATACAAATTTTATTATTACCATTTGAATTAGTTTTATAACTGGATGAACCAGTAAATGGATCTGAATTATCGTTTGATATAGTATTAGTCCTTGAAGTAGGAACATATCTTGATCCTCCTGTAAATGGATCTTCGAAACCACTATAAAAATTAAAACCAAAAAAACAATACAAGTTTATATTAAATAATTCAAAAATAATATAAAAATTTAGTGCACCTATTTGTTGTTTGTACAGGAGTATAATTCGAATTTTTGATTATAAAATCTGCAACTTGATCTAAATATCCTTGTGGTAGGGCATTTTTATGGATAAAATTTTGTGCTACATGCCATGGATCTTCTCCTTTATTATATGGTAATTTAATTGGAGGATTTTCATCTGAAATATCTACACTAAATACAAAATCATATTCCTGAAAAATATTTAAATCAAATTTTATTAAACATTTTCTTTTTTATAATAATTTTTAAACAAAATATGTACCTTTCCTTCGTATAAAGTTTTCCCAGAATTTTCTTGTGTACCACCTGTTGCTCCAATAACATCTCCGATTAAATTCCATTTATTATTTTTCCATTCGTAACAGCATACTTTCCCATCAGTTTGACGAACAATACGAGTATCACCTTCTTTTCCATCTTTAAGTAATGAATCTGGACCTGGTAAACTAAATTAAAATAAAAATAAAATTTTAAATATTTTTCTTTGAAAAAAAAAAAATTCTCTTTATAATGAATTTACTCTTTATGCTTAATTCCTCCAAGCTCTTTATTTGATTGAGTTACAAATGTGTAAACATTTGCATAATATGCACTTTGAATTTCTTGACTTGCAAAACGACTTTTATTTCTTGTAAATATTCGTACAACACCATCACTACTTCCTGTTACAATATCACCATTTTTTAAACAACAAACAGACCAAACAGACTGGGCTGGTAATTTAATTGAGTCTCCTAAGGGGCCCGAAGTTAAATCCCATAATCTAATAGTACTATCCTCGCTACATGAAACTAATATATGATCACCGAGATCAGGATTTAAAGCCATATCGTAAATGAAATTTCCATGTCCAAATAATTCTCGTATGCATTCACCATCAGAATTCCACCACCTTAAAGCGGCATCATTACCACAACTAACTAATGATCCATCTGGTAAACTAATGAGTCCTCGTACGCAATCAGTATGTCCTATTTATAGATTAAATTTTTTATTTTATGTCCCTTATAACTGAAAAATATTAATTCTACTCAAAAGCAAAAGAGAGTTGGTTTTTTCTATCTTAAATAAAATTCTAATTTCAAAAAAATATCAAGGAACAAACCTTTTAATATTTTAATTTGTTCTCCATTCATTTTCCAAATGTAAATATTTTTATCGGCACAACCTGTCGCATAGAATTCACTCTTAAATAAAGCTACCGCCCAAACAGAAGCTGGATGTCCATCTAATATTGTAACTGCTTTATAACCAGCCTCAGTTATATTCCATATACGAGCAGTCTGATCCCAACTGCCTGATATCAATTGATTCGGTTGAATACCCTGGGATAAACAACAAACAGTACTTTTATGTCCTTTAATTACCTCAAATGGTAAATAGTTATCCTCTTTATATAAAATTATTGTTGAATCATTACTGGCCGTACAAATCCATTTCATATCTTTCATATAAAAAACACAGGAAACATAATTTGTATGGTCTTGTAATGTTAATGACTCAATATATTGTTCATCACTTTATTAATAAAGAGAACAAAGACAAAAATATTTCAATTATTTGATTGATTTCAAATTTACTAAAAGAAAAATTACCGTTCTCTTTTCCATATCTTTGTAGTTTTATCTCTTGAACCCGATATTATATTTTCATTATATGTTGCTACAGTTCTTACATCTGAACTATGTCCAATTAATTCACAACTCAATTTAAAATCGTTAAGCGTTATTTTTGACTCCATTGCCTTTTTTTTTTTAATTTTATTATATATTAAATATACACTAACCAAATAATAATCCGAGAAATTTGATCGGCAATCCGGTCTATCTTTGTCTTTTTGACATTATTTCCAATAATTTAATTGCCTGGTGTAAAAATGAGTACGTTTAAAGATTTAAATTTCTAATTTTAACCTAATAATTTATATAAAAATCTTATTGTGAATTTAAATTTAAAAAAATAAAACTAAATGAAATTTGTTGCGTTTTAATCAAAATAAAACATTTAAAAAATTTATGATATATAATTTTGTTATTTTTTAAGAAACAGAAGTGAGCGTTGTGTAATTTACATGCATGTTTTTTTTGTAATCACTGGGTAACCTCGGGCATTGGGCCTATTTATTTTTTTTTTTTGTGAAGCACACCAACAGCTAATATATTTAGGACAGTGAGGAAACGAGCAAGGGGAAAACTCTGACTAAACAGGCTAAAGACCCAAACACAATGAATGCGGTTCGCGACGTGCAAGCGGTGACAGCTGTGACAGCTATGGGATCTTATATAGCTGAGTTTCGTAATTCTGAATGAAAACGCGTTCCACTTGCGTGCCGCGTTCATTGTGTTTGGGCCTTAATAAATGCAATAAAATTAGTTGAAAGGTACAACTTTATAAAATCTCCTAGAATACCCCTGTCCAAAATGCTAATCTAGACATAGCCTATTTTTAAACTCGTAAATACATATGTGCACTGGTAGACTACAGCAAAAATATTTTCTCAATTTTTGTCCTCCCAATTTTTCCTGTTCCACCCTTCAACCCTTTTGAAGGTGCAAACACAGTCAACGCAGCGCGCAAGTGGAACGCGTTTTAATTCAGAATTACGAAAATCAGCTATATAAGATCCCAAGCTGTGACAGCTGTCACCGCTTGTGCGCCGCGAGCCGCGTTCATTGTGTTTGGGCCTTGAGGGTTATAATAACATATAAATTACAAAATTTTAAACTAAAAGGTAATAAAAGATCCTTAAAAACTTTTTTAGAATACAGATATGAATATGTTTATAATAGCAAAATTTATTCTTATTTTAAACAATATAACCAAAAAATTTTTTAAAGTATATTCCTACTTATATTTCTCATTCATTCCCATTAAGTAAGATTTTTTTCATTTTTCTGAATTCGGAATTCGGAATTCGTTTCATTCATTTTTCTGAAGTTGTTCTCTCATATAAAATTTAAAAAAAGTTTATTAAAAATAATTAATGAATTAATATGTGAACAAATTATATTAACACAAATTGTCATGCACTGCCAACACAACAAAATTTATTTGAACTTGATTGGATGAATACAAAAGATTTTATTAACAATTGAAAATTTGTACATACATTTTGCAAGCTAATAGTAGGAATATAAAAATATATTTTCCTTCTTCAACAACAAAGAATTAAAAAGGTTTAAAATCCCTTTAAATTTGCAATCAAAAGAAACAAAGAAACATTGCTGATTATAATTGATAAATAATAAATAAATAACTAAACAACATATGCTCAATTATTATTTCAAGCCTTTTAATATAGAAATTCAATGAATACATATTTGAACATTCACAATTAATAATTTCATAAAAAACAGATAAAAAGTCAAGATGTTTTTTATGCTCTTACTCAATTATAAATTCGATGAAGTCCGCATGCGTGCCGCGGATACAGCTTCTTCCTATATCATATCAGTAGCAAAAATTTTATTTTATCAATTACACATAAAGAAAATTAAATAAAATAGTATAAAAAATAGTAAAGTATAGAAAAAGATTTTTATATGGTAAGCATGTAATTTTAAATGATGTCGAAAAATATTGCATTTGGGGAGGGAGTATGATGCTTATGTTTTGTGCAAAGTTTGTAAAAAAGAAATATATCTATAATAAATCCTACGCGGAAACTCATTGCTCTATTTTATCACGAACAGTAGAGTTGATGTATGTAGGGCGTTGATGTGTGCCTGTTGAGGGCAATTTCCATTTGATGATTACTTCGAAGCATATATATTTTAAAGTTTACACAGTGCAGTGTGTTGTTTGGATGAAAACAGTTCGATCTGTCATTATTTTTGTTATTTTATTTGAATTTTTATGTCAAGTGACTTAATATACATTAATGTTTTTTGTTTTTCTAAAATTTCTATATTTGTGAATATAATTAGCGGTAATGCAAATGGCTTGCATATTATTTATGTGTATTTTGCTTGTATTTAAAAGATAAAAAAAAAATATTCTGTTTTAAATATTTATGTGGGGTTGAATTTTAAAGAGAAAAACAAAACAACTATTTTAATTTAACTATTGTATATGAAAATAAAAATTAAAAGTTGTCTAGTATTTATATAATAAAAAAAAAGAAAGTCATTGTTTTCAATTTGAAGAACAAGGAATAAAATATAAAACTATATTTTGAGGTAATTATTATAATTTTTTCTTTTCATAAATTTTATTATGATATTTAAAAATAAAATCAGGTCATATTTATTTAAATAGTTCTAAATGAATGGTATATTTATATATATAGAAAAATTTATTGATCCCTTTAGTAGAATACAGGAAATGTAAAAGATATTCTTCCGTATTTGTCTTTTTACATCTGATGAGTTTTCAGGTCATGTCAACGCTTTGTTCTCAAGTTTGAACCAAAATTTACTCCATAAATAAATTTATATCATAAATTATATAAGAATTCATAAAGCATAACAATGATTCCTTTGTTATTAAATATAATCAAAGGATATTAGATATATTTTCAATTTTCATTTCAGATACTTGAAATCAAAAATATTTACCTAAAATTATTATTAGTTTTTAGAATTGAAGTTTTTTTTTCTGTTATTTTGAACATTGATTCATTTTTTGTCTGAAGTTTTCTTTTTATTTAACAAACCGTTATGAATTTTAATGATCAAAATATTTTTTAGGAAAAACAAAAACTAAGCAATACGTAATATTATCTTACAAATATGTAAATATTACATTTTTTGAAAATAAAAACGTGTACAGAATGAATAAAGAATTCTTTATTTACTCGTTTTTTTTTAAATATAAAATTTAAAGATTTATGTAAGAACTCTTTAAGCTTCTAAAACATAAACCAGAGAAATTTTTCTAAATTAATTTTCTGTAAATTATTAAAAATTGTAATTTTTTAATTAAATCTTGTAGTCCACAATTTCTTAGAACATGCAATGCAAGAAGTAATTTCAACTTTGTATACCTTATAGACCGGATGCCATTTTATATTTGACCCTAAAATAAAAAATTATTTATTACTAAACATGGAATAAAATATACAAGATAAAAGTTTATCAAGTCTTATTTGTATACAAATGTTGCATTGTGATCTTAGACTTTTTTTTTACTTCTTTTAAATTCAATTTCATAAAAATAGGTCAGAAAATTTGAATTTTTAATTTAGTTATAGCATAACTTTTAATTATCAGTTATAGTTATTTGTATTTAAAGAAAATAATTTTGTATAGTTGTTTATTAGTTATTCAAGTTTTAATTGTCCAGGTTTATACAGCTATTAATAAAAATAAACAAATAAAAAAAAAATACTAGATAGCAAGTTTTCGGTTGGATTTATGTGAAAAATGTTGTAAGAAAAAATTCTCGTCATTATTAAAATATTTTGTAATGAACAAGTTTTCTAGCAATTAGTAATTAAACAAAATTTGAAAAACTAAATATTGGAGGATAACATTTTCTTTTGAATTTTCATAAAAAGCATTAATTGAAAAGCAGTTTTTTGGCTCTAGATGAAATAAATAAAAATGTTTTTATATCCTTTATCGAATATGTTTAGAACAATCTAAACATAGATAATTTTTTACATCTTTTAAAATGTGCTAGACTTATGCGGGCTTAACTGAACCAATTCTCAGCTCTCAACTTTTTCATTTATATAAAATATGTTTTTTATGTGTTTAGTCAGTTCATGGGTAATATCTAAAAGTTGAATAGTTTCCACTTTTCAATGGTGAAGTTAATGTTTTTCATGACGAGCAGCGTATTCCTGAATCACTGCGCTTACCTATTTGATGCCTAGCTCATTATGAAGTTCTTTGTTTATCGTATATACCAGTAGGCGTTTATAATCATACATAGAAAATTGTTATTAGTTTTGTTCCTTGCTCTATATAGCTAGATTCCATACTTCCAAATCGGCTTGATGATTGATTGATAGATCAATTTTTTGTAATGTAGGCTAAGCTTAGAATGGATGTCGTTTTATTTTGATTTGTTCAGTTTTCGGTCTAAATAATGTTTCCAGTTTAATCTGTTGTCCAAGTGCATACTTAGGTATTTTTCTGTTTCTGATTCAATCTCCGAAATTAGAGTCTCATTTAGATATATTTTACTGTTTTTGTCTGTTTGTCGTAGGGCAAATGTATAATATTGGTCGATTTTGATGTGTTGAGACTAGTTTTCCATTTATTGGTCCTTCTTTTTGCTATATTTAAAGATTGTTGGAGCTTATAAAAGCTGCACTTTGGGTATCATCGGATGATTACATCCACCCTGTAAGAGTGGTCATGTTAGAAGAAATTCGAGCTGAAGGATGCATCATATTTTCACTAGAAATAAGCAAGATATCGTGATATCCTTGCTATAAAATAATAAGTAGAGGTTTCAAGGATGAAAATAATTGATATCAAAGAAATTTATATCTTGTTTTTAATAAATTTATTACTATCCCGAAAATTAAATTCCTACTTTTATGCCTACACATTGGATAATTAGTACCATTAATTTCAAGGATGTACAAAATTTGTACTTATCTATTATTGCCTTCCCTCAGTTGTAAAGATATTTGTTAAAGGATTCATGAACTATGTAAATTTTGAGACACTTGTGGACCACCTTACTTGTCTCGTCAAAACATAAAGAATTTCTTTACTTATATCAAGCTAATTGATTTGGACCAAAACTAAGCAGATATGTTCTTGATTTTACTAATATCCTGGTTAAGTATTTAGTATCGAGTTATATAGACTGGAGGTAATATTTTTATACGGTTTTTCTGACTCCATTCTATTTATCTTTCCCTTTGATTCCTCTATTACTTTATAATCAGTATCTAATAATAGTGTCATTATGTTTCTTTTGCTATCTTAATATTTCCCTACTACTATTGATAAAAAAATATGTTTTCTGTTCATTTACATATTGCACAAACCCAATAAAATAAATAATAAAAAGATAAAGTTTTTTGAACTAAACTAATTCAATAATTGAGTAAAATTTTATTGTCAGAATTAATTTCTCATGTGTAGATAAGGTACTTACTTGAGTCTCGAAAAATTAATGTATTTAGGGCACGCTATTGAAATCGTCAACTTGCAATTTTTTTTAAGGGTGTAACAAAGCAAATGTCAGTTAAAGGTTTTGAAAAAACAATACATTATACCCTTTTTTAGTAAAATTTTAGCTATTTTTTTCATTGTTGACAAAACGTGCCTTAATTGCACGAATATATTCCTTAAGGAATATTTATGTCAAGTTTATTTAAAATACTATTAAAAAATTTAAGGCTTTATTTTATTAATAAAACTAAAAATATAATTGCCATTTTTTTGCTTTGTAAGTTAATTTAATTTTCTTATGAATATTAGAATTTTGTGATAGCTAAAGTTTTATTGCGTGTCCAAATATTTTGGCTTTAACCCTGAAATTTTGATTGGTTTTTTAATTCATTTCTAATTGAACACGTGATTATAGTATTTTCTAGACCCATATTTCATTATTGAAATGTTTTAGTTATGGTGATTTGCTAATTGATATTTGTTTTTGGAAAAAATGTTGCCATGTTTTCGTTAATTGCAAAATATTCTTTGATTAGTTTGGAATTGAAAAATATTTGAATTAGAATTATTATTTATTCCAATTGCTAAATTCAATTTTATTGAATGGTTGAAGGATTAACCAAGAAATAATAATTCTGTAATCCTAAATTTGATGAAGGAAAGTTTTTATGGTTTAAATTATTATTAATTAAAGTTATTAAATTTAGTCAGAAGAATTTATTAGCAATAATTTAATGTTTTAAGCCACCGATTTTTAAAGAAAAGACATTATATTTGTATCAAGGATAATTTCGTTGTTAACATTAAAAGCCAGAAGAGCTTGAAATGAACGTAAATTATTAAATTATATTGTTTTATCTGGGGCCTAGATTGAAGATTTACCAGGAAACTGCTAAAGGTATCTTGGCAAATGCATTTATAGATCTACATACATAGCAAGAAATTCAATTGGCATGAAGGGATTCATTAATATGTATCATATCAGAAAGCTAAGATAACAAAAAATCAAAGGATTCACCGAAGTAAAATACAAAAGTTTAATGTTGTAACTGTAAAAATAAGGGAATCTTGCAGCATTGAGAGTCTAAATCTTGTGGTATAAGTTGTCAAAATAACGTTCGAACAATAAACTAAAAGAGTAGCTGAAAGTTCAAAAGTAAGCGGCAATTAAGATCTGATATTACCTTCACAAGGATTGTCACTATTATGGAAATGCAATTAATGAATGGTAGCTTACGTGCAAGAGCAAATATTTATAAAAAGAATATCATAATCATCAGGGGATTTAAGAGCTACAAGCTCAATTTATAAATAAAGTCTGGTAAAGAAAAATCGAGAATAAGTCAAAAATATAAATAAAAATTGAAAAATTATTTAGAAAAGCGAATTTTATTTCATATATTCTATATGGGATGCCCAAACTGCCAGTCGTTATACCTCGCATTTATAAATATCAGAAAGCAAATTTTTAATTATTAGGCTTAAGAATTTAACCCTGGTAATGAAAGCATTAACATTTTGATCAGGTTCAGTATTTTAAAAGAAAAGTTCCTTTTTTTAAGTAAAATACTAATTGAATAATCAAAAAATTACCTAATCCAATATGAATTAATCGAGTTAATTATTCAATTTGTTAATTCTAAAATAAGGTTTCATGTTAACGCAATAATTTCCAAGTCTTCTGTTTAAATGTTTAATCCCTTAAGTTTTTTTTAGACTATCGATTTATTTTAACCACATAGCCCAGTGTGAATGGTTCTTGTATTTTAAAATGTTATCCCTTTCTTTTTTGTTTGATTGAAATTTATGTTACTAATTGGCAGCTATTGGACTAATCAATATTTATACATAAAGTTCTATTTCTATTTAGACATGAAATCGGTAATCCGATTTTTGTATATTTTAGAAAACTGCCAGGTTAGTCCCATTTATAGCTATAAATTAATAAAAAAAAATCTATTAAATGAGCTAAATTATTGCTGTTAAAGGTTTCTTCTTTGAATTTTGTTTTATGATTTGACGCGAATCCAAGTTCTTTCTTAATGGCACCTTGAGTCGGGTGACGAATAAAAGTCACAAGTAACCATAGGTCTGTCAAATAAAGTGTTTGATTGATCGTATTTGATGAATATTTGGTCAGCAAATGCATACGGATTAAAATGAATAAAAGATTGTTATTCATGTTAAAAACCGAAGAACGCTTCTAAAGAAACAACTGTCAAAATACTTTGGCAGAAAGTGTCTTAAGGGGGAGGTTTGGTATTTAATTATTTTTTTTTTATTTTTTTATATTGATGTTGTGGAAGAATCCACATTAATTTTTTTATAAATCTTTTATAAATTATTTTTTATTATTTAATTTAATATTAATTACTTATTTACACTATTTACATTTTATACATACTATAAAAAAAAAATAATATATTTTAAAGTAAATATTTCAAAAATCAATTACTGATAACTCATTTTTTATTTGTAATATGTCAACCAAGTAAATAATCAAGGCTTGCTTGACATAATACAAAAAACTTAAAAACTACTGCGTTTTGTTTTTCGTAATTATTAAAATTAATAATTTTAATGTCGCCACAATATATAACATCTTAAAGCTATTGTATCAAAATTTTAAATCCATCGGAGTAAAATCAACGAAGTTATGAGCATTTGAGTGTCTCTTGCTCTAGAGCAAGAAATAAATAAGCAGAACTTTAAAGCGGTTTCCTCAAGCTTTTGATAGCTCAAAATCTACCGGGTCGATCGTTTTGAAATTTTGCACATTACTTTTTCGCATATCTTACCAGATAAGGGGCCATCCATAAATTACGTCACACGAATTTAATGATTTTTTGACCCCCCCTACCCCCTTGTCACACTTTCATTTATTTTTTACTACATGAATATCATATCAAACCACCCCTTGTCACACTTCGTCGACCCCCCCCCCCCCTCCCCCTTAACGTGTGACGTAATTTATGGATGGCCCCTAATTACAAGAACTTTTTGTTTTTTTTAAATAATTATTTATTTTAAAATAACAAATAAAGCGATTTTTTAGGTAAAAATCGGTATTTTGACTTCTAAAGGTTACCAAAAATCAAAAAATTTTTAATTTTTTGAATTTAATTTAATTAAAATACATTTCTAAAGGTAGCCGCAAATAAAGCATTCAAAAATACAATATTTTTGTACATCAGCAAATTGTTTAATTGCTAACAGATAAAAAGCATCTTAAAAACTATAACTTCTATTGGTGTCATTATCTTTTGTTTTCTAAAATTAGCTTATATAATTCTGAACACACAAACCGGTTCTTATGCGTAAAAAGTCTGGTGGCAAATTCTAGATAAAATTTGCAATATTACTGAGCAAAAATAGAACAACAACAACAAGAAAAATATAAGAAGCTATTCTGGTTGCCAGCCAAACAGCTGCCTAATTCGCGTATAATTTCCATTATAAAAACAAAAAAAAAAAACCAAGTTGTAAACAATTAAAAGCATAAAATAAATAAATTTTATACTGTTCTAAGTTTTAATATGTAGCAGACGGCAATGACAATGCACTTGCTAGGTTAATTATTGATTAAAAATGTTGTTTACCGGCTTAACGATTACGATCAAGTAACAATTAAGTTCAAGGTCAAAATTAAGTTTCAACTTGAAGAGGTTTCAAAATCAATTACCAATTATTCAATCCAGTGGTTTACTTATTTGGTTTCATGTAATTTCAAGTTTTGACCAAAGAGGATATTAAATAAAGAATTTACAATATAAGCGTAAAATAATTTCAACAGTACAGTTATTACAGTTGTTAGTGTTATTTTTATATTTTGTTTTAATTTTAGCCTTCTTAAATGTATTAGGGTTTAGCTGCTTTAAAATTATTTCATTGACTTGTTGTATTGCTTCTATAATATATGAAAAAATCCTTTTTAAAGATAATACGTTACGGTGAATTTTAACTTGTGACGATTTTTCCATTTTTATTCTTTGGGAGTATAGAGAATCTACTTTCACATCTGCAAAACTTATTCCGTTACTATTGGTTATTTATGTCCAGCTTATTTTTTTTTGCTGATCAAGGAAAAAGTTTTAGGCAAATTTAGGCATTAGTGAATTGTTCTTATTAGAATTAAACCCAGTAGGGAAAGTTGCTCTATATCATTAATGAAAGAGAACTACTTTTCAGTCATAACGGGTAATTTGTCGAGGAAAACATCAATGAATTTTGTTAACAAATTGCCGCAAAAGTCGTCGTCATGACGATTTTCTACATGAAAATATATGAAAGTATTTATAATGTCTGCATGAATGTTTCACAAGTGAACTTTTAAACATGATTCACGCATGAATTCATGCATGAGAAACTCACTGATGAGTAATTTCCCTATTGGGACCTTTAGATGCTCAATGCTAGAAAACTATAAAAGTGAAAAATTCAACAAGCTGAATTTTCATACAGGATAACTACTTTTGCGGTCATTTATGTACAAAATTAGTTGATATTTTCTCTGAGAAAATCTTTATTACAACTGAAAAGTCTTTTATTGAAGATGGATCCCTACTTTCTCTATAGGAAAAGTACTACATTGCATATGAAACTTCGAATACCAAAAATATTTTATCAAAAACACGCGTTCAACGAATGCTATTAAGGCTTTAAAAATAACTGAGAGGTGGTTGAAGATTTGCTACATTTTGATCATTTATCAAAACCAGCGTTAACCTGAATTGGAGGCACTAAAAAAAAGTAAAACGGTACAATGTCTGTTAAACAAAGTGTTTGGCTGATTGTATTAATTGAATGTTTAGCCAAAAACTGTATTACAATTGGATACAATTTTTTTTATCAATGTTAAAAATTAAAATAAAAAAAAATGTAAAATATCAATATTTTAAAAATGCTAAGTGTAGTTCACGTCTTAAGGCCATTCTCTGTAGTAAACGTTTATCCATTTTAGCTCTCACAGTGCTAACTTTTGTTCTTGAAACTTAATCTATGAATCAAAGGAAAAAATATTTGACTTTAAATCTTGTTTACGATAGTTGAAAAACTTTTATTTTAAATAAGGATAACAATAAAGTTTTAGATTCATGTTTTTCAAATTGAAATTTTTTCATAAGGAAATATATTGCCCTTGTCAGGACAAAAATTTTTAACTACTCCATGTAAATAACTAAACATTATAAAAGAAAAGAAAATCATTTTAATATTTAATTAATATTATCTTATATCTGATATTTAATGTCCTCAAATTCTGTTCCACTTACTCGTAATATTGTCCAAGATTTGTCTATGTCAGAAATTAAGTTCACGTGCTATTTATTTGTATTATTTAAAGTCGTCGACAACAACCCAGACTTATCTACTGATTAATTAGCCAAGATATGAAACAAAGATTGCTCAAAAATAGACTAGTCTTGTGCAAATGTTTTTTTTTGTTGGTTCATGATATTTATAACTGTTGAATAAAAATGTATTTCTAGAGAGAGAGGGATAAAGTGGGGTACATCATGTTAAATTTTTAATCAAGTAATTTATTTTATTGCTTTTTTCTCGTATAAAACTTGGCTTAAAAAAATATTTTTTTAATCATTTTAATATAAAAATTCACTGTAATATATATATAGATAAATTTTTTTAAATTTTTCTACACATATATACACGAATTTTTAATTTTATACTTAAAAACTATTCTGTGAACATATTCTAACAATATGTTTTTTTTTTAATTAAAAAAAAGGGCAAAGTTTTTCTTAGTGGCCTCAAATAGAAAAACAAACAAAGTAATTTATTTATATTTATGTTTAAATTTTGTTTAGTGTAATTGTTTTTGAAAATTCCTTTTTTAATAGCCACCTGTTCTACATTAGTTTTATGAAATTTTTATTCAATTATGTTATTTTTCAATTTAAAATCTTTTTGGAGACAGCGTCATATTTTTGAACATAGTAATTTCCCATTACAAGATGATTTCCTTGAATTTTTATTATTATATAGATGTAATTATAGATATTTAAAATAGTTCATATTCACTTAGGTATACATTTTGCAACCTATACTGTTCCTAAATGATTCCAATTCTTCTTTAATAGCCCTTGGTCTACTCTTTTGGATTATTTGTTTGGCTTTTTGAGAAAGTCTATAGGGTTTTTGTGTGAACAATGGACTGCATTAATTATAGCCTATACACATTTAATTACATAATATCCTTGGAATTTTTCTTTATTGGCTATTATAACTAACTACTTTTCTGATAGTTTTGCTTTCATAAAGAGTTCTTAAATTTTTGTCACTTTAGTTTATGGCATCCTGGTTCCTAATATAAGAAATAAAGGTGAGCTTCTATATCTGATAGATAGCTTCATCTTGTTTACCCTATCAACATATAAGTTGTAGTTAGGATTAAAAATAAGAGCAATCTTCGAGCATTTCATCAAACCTCCCTGTAGTAAATATCTATTTTTGTTGTACGATATTCTAGACTATCTTTATTCGCAGTGGAACCTGATCCTCTATTTATAACTATAACTACTAAGATGATTTAGATAAAGTCCAATATGGTGGCATACTTTTTTACATTATAATAAGTCTTAAATTTCATGCACCATTGTGATATTTTTTATAAATAAAAGAATCCTGCAAATATTTCGGCTTGAAGCAGGCCCGATAAAACGGGAAAAAACCTCAAAAACCGTATACGAAATCTGTACCACTTTGGCTTTTCGTTGGGTTATTTGGCATTTGAAATTGGGGACATTTTTGATACACAATCCGGATACTTTTGGAATGTTAATGTTTTAATAATTGCATTATATTTTCTAGTATGCGTTTCTTCTTCTTTAAAGAAAACTCCCAATGACTTCAATAAATATTTACCTTATTTTAATTAAAAGAGAAAAACATTTAAAAATGTACCAATTTGTTGTTTTATTAAAGTAGAATTACAAAAACTAAACTAAAATACAGCTTTATAAAATTTTATTAACTATAACTTTGTCATTTCTGCGCTTGTAATAGAGAACACACACGATTATAACTCACTATGGATAACATCCATAAAGAGTCTGACTTTTTCGGATGTTCGATAAAATGTTTGCAGGGAAGTATTCATATTCCATTCTACCGCTAATATATCGGTGTTCTAGCGGGATTTTCATTTACAGATATTTCTTATGGTTAACGCTTTTGTTTATTAGGAATTGAAGATTCATCAATCGTGTCGAGTTCATGTTAAAAATCGCTCAATCACTCCCTTTGATAATGGCAATACTTATTGAATAATTTAAAAAGGGACTTAAATGCTTTATAATTATTTGATGTGTACAAAATCTAGTTACGTGCGCTAGTATCCCATCTGATTATGAACTTTTTAAGATAGAAATAGTTTTTCTTCATCGAAAGGATGGATATGCTGAAGCTAACTCTATACTTGCTTGTTACTTAAATAATATCTCCTTAAATATTTATGAATTTATTAATTCAAAACACATAAAGATACTTAGGTGAAACTAGATTGGTTCTCTTAATTTTTCAGATCAGGTTCATATTTTAAATTAATGGCTCCTGTGTTTTTTTATTCCAGTTCTTTTATTTTTCCCCCATTTAACCCAAAAGAAATGTTTTAGAATTCGCTAAAGAAATTTGTAACAAATAAAAGGATAGTGAAATTAAATAACAAAAATTCCCATTTATTCCCAGTTATTCGGGGCCATTTATGGGGTAAAACTTAATGGTCAAAAAATCGTTTCCAAAAGAGAAACCAAAAAAAAAGAAGAAAATAAAAAATTCAACATAATAAGACGCTTAACTTCCACTATTACTTAATTTGCCTATTTGCCTATTCACTATTTAATTTGCTATTTAATTTGCTTCATTTATTAAAATTAGAGATATGGATTATAAATATGTCACAAGATTTTCAAGAGCAAAAGAATTTTTATTACTCCTTAAGCTTCGTTTTCAATTCTCATATATTAAATTTATTTCATAATTAAAAATATTCCATTCCTCGCAAAGCCTTATACGTTTTTGTTTTACAATAAACATAATTTATTGTTTTTCAGTTGAAATTTAATGTTGATAATTTTTAACCTACATAAGTTCATTGCGGTTCAAGAAAAACAAGATCAAAAACAAACTTCATAAATTTTAAAATGTTTATCACTGTTAGGGCAACGATAACAAATAAAATGATTTTGCCAACAACAATATTAAAATTTAGCAAAGATCAATTTCCTGTAATTATTTATTCATTAAAAAAGTTTATGACGTTGTCTTCTTTGTGTTTTAATATTTGTTCATTTCTTGTTAGAAGAAAAGCTTCTATCAAGTTCAGGTTACCTTGTAAATAATAGATGATATTTTTGTTTTGTTTTTGTTATGATAAACAAAAAAATTAATTCATATATGTATTTATTATAAAAATTCTAACAAAGAAAGTCTGTTTTTTGTGTTGAACATTAATATTTACTTTTAAGGGCCAGAGAGAGGTCAAAGCTAAATGTTAGTACACACACACACAAGGCCAATTCTAACAGGAAAAGTGATGTTAAATGATTTCGTCTGGCTTCTCGGTTATATTTCTCCATTTAAAGTGAATAATTTCATAGTATTCATTGTACAAATTAAAATGAAAATTTGCTAAAAGGGATAGTTAAGGAGTAAAAAAAAATATATAATTATTATTGAATCATAACAATAATTTATTGTTGACTTAAATTTCTTTTAATTAATTTTTAGTGATTTAAATCCTTGCTTGTAATCTTTTTTGTGGACGATGTGGAAGTGGGCTGAGGTTTCTACATCAATTTTTTTTAATGACTTTAAATTTTTTTCTAAGCAGGGCTGGGATTCTGTCTCGGTGAGAAGTCAAAATGAGAATGAGAATGTCAAATTTTGACATATTTGCCATACATTATATGTCAAAATCCGACTTTCTTATTCTCACGCTAACTTCTCACCGAGACAGAATCCCAGCATAGCTTACGATTTCTTAATTTAAATTCTAATAGCTCATTCCAAAGTAGGTGAAAATCTGGTTTTAAGATTCTATTGTATTCGTGTCCAAAACTAGGAAGGTGTGAATTTTTTGAAAAAATTTTTTTAAACCCATCTTGGATTTTTATCAAAGCAGCTTACGATTTTCAAATGTTAATAGATCATCCCAAAAGAAGGTGAGAATTCGATCGCAATATTTCTTTGTTTCCCGCCTTTAAGGCATTCTTAATTTAATATTTTTTAAATGCTGGGCAGTTATGAGTCTCTAACCATAATCAGTTTAAAAACTGTGTTTAAAAATTCTTGAATTAGTACAAGTAATAAAAATCATTTATTTTTGCTTAAATATTTTTCATTAAATTTTTGTAATAAATTAATTTGAATTGTATTTTAATTAATAGGAATTTTTTTCAAACTCAAATTGTCAATAAAATACTTACATATTTAATTCCTTTAATTTATTTAAAAAGAACTTCTAACGTCTAACAAAACAGTTTTTTTATGTTTTTCAAATGCTCAGAATTCATTCAATTTATTTATAGGATAATTTAAATTTTATTACAGTCATTATCATTTAATTTTCATAAATATACAAAAATGCAAATTAACTATAACTATTAAACTTAACTGAATTTAAAAACTTGAGGCTAGGTTTATATTTTTACCGGAATAGTCAAACTTAAACAACTTTATCCATTTTAATATTGCCATTAGCTAACATTCTAGAAATTATTTAACGTGATTTAAAATTACAGATAAAACCTAAACAAAATTTCTAAATAAGGAGAAGGTATAAGTATTATTTAAGCTTTTTATACTCAAGGAAAATGTTTTTTTTAATTTGTATGCACAGAAGTTATATAATTTTAACCCCAAGATTTTCATTTGTAAAATCATAGGACAAGGACTTTGTTTTTTGTATGGAATGTCAATAACTAATTGAAATTTGCATGTGAAGTTAATATGTAAAATACATTGGTCACGAATGCATGTTGCTTTTATAGGTTTGCTATGCAAAATACATTGTAACTTATTCATTTTATTATTGTTCCTTGATTGCATTATCTTAAAAAAGTTATTTAATTTAAAGGACAGAACTAGTGTGAAATTTTCAAAAAATTGGAATTTTTGGTTTTTGCATTTTTCGATAATTTTGTAAAAGTAACATATTCAAATTTCTAGTGAAAATCTCAAATAGATTCTGAGGTATATACATATGTATGAGTAGCTATTTCTCTAAAAAGGGATTCGCCCAACATACCGTCTCTATAAGGCCTTTAAGTCTTTCAAATTGTGTCATTTGCTTTTAGTATGAAAAACTATAAATTTTTGAATGTTGTACAGCTGTCTATGCAGACAGTCTCTATATCCTTACAGAGAATGGAAATGCGCCTTTTCGCTTAAATTTCCATTCTATTGAAGCCACAGCAACGCGTCGCCTTTTGCTTTTACTAAAAAAATTATTTACAATTTGTTAATTATCCTATAAATAAATATAAGGAGAGCATTTTAAAGGTTATTAAAAAGTTCAAGTATGCAAAATACACCAAAGTATACGACATTATACCAATGAATCTGATTTGAGCCTGTTTTGTTTTGTTTTTGTTTCAGGTTTAAAGTATACCAAATTTGTAGAAAGTATACAAAAATTCTTAGTTTTCAGATCAAATAGTTTAAAAAATTTTTAACCTTGTTTTTTGTAGCTTTATTGTGATTTTGAAATCTTGTAAATGTATAAATCAAAAAACTTTATGTCGTTTAAATAAACATAAAAGAAGTTGTCAATTACTAATTTAACTACAAATTGAAGAAAACCAAAAAAGGCAATTATTGGCTTAGTTACTAAAAGGCAAGCGATTGAAGTTTGGTTTATGTAATTGAAATTGAATTATTAAAGTAGTGCTTAAATCCTATTTGAGCAAATCTATATACATATAAATAACTTTATTTCGGGTAGCTAATCAATCTTAATTACAGGCGAGTAATTCAGTCATGCAGAACTTTTTATTTTACCATGTTGAATATCAAATAGGATAGCAACAGGTAATTGAAGTACAACCTTTCACCATAAAACTACCAACTCCTTTAACTCCTATTTCGTGATTCATACAGAAACTAATTGCATGTAACTGGAGTGTTTAATGAAATGATTGTGAAATCAAATTCATTGCGTGTATTAATAATTTTGACAAAGTAAGAATTAAAAATAACTTTTAATAATGTTATATTAAAGTAGAAATAAAATAATTTTTCAGTAAGATAAAATTTCTAGAGAAAATTTTCAATTGTTAGGTAGAATTTAAAGATTGGAACTATCGTAAAATAAACAAATAAAATTTTTAATTTTCATACTTATAAAAAAGAGTCAAATTGTGAAAGACATTGACAGCTCTGCTTTCATCTTCCACATTAAATGTGACATAGTAGGTTTAACTGATGATTAAATATAATCTTTAAGTTAAATGAAAACTATGAAACCTATGAAAAAATGACGTACAAATGAATTTCACGCTGAAATATCCACATATGAGGGGGAACTTTAGCGTGCTTCTATGACGTCATAAAAGTTACCCGCTGAAATATACGCACTAAGTGAGTGCCCACCTTTAGACTAGGAAGGTAACATGTAAAGGACTATACATTAAGAAACGTTTTTCTCTTCACTGCTCTTTTAAACTGTAAATTTTTTGAGACAGGGTGCTGGCTTTTTCCTCTAAGAATATTTAAAAGAAAATGCTTTCTTTAGAAATAAGCATTTAACATTGGAATTAATGAAAAAACAAGGCGGCCTGTCTCAAGAAATTAACAATTTTAAAACGGATCGATAGAAAAAACACTTTGGTGTAAAGGATCTTTAAATTCACCAATTCCGAATATGGGGAGAAAAAATATGAATCTATATACATATGTAAATAAAATCGTTAACTTTATAGAACCATTTTTTTTTTAGAGATTTGTTGTTTTTTTATACTTCTCTATCCTTAAAAAACTGTTACACAGTAAATATTAGGAAATGGATTATTTTTACTAGTTAAAAAAAGTAGTAGAACATTTTGGTGACTATTTTCCCTTAATTCATTTACTTTGCATCTTTCTTTCTAAAATTATTCTTAGCATTTCCAAATGGTTTAAAAGATAAAAGAATACTACATCAAATCCTCTTAAAAAAGTAACTGGAAATAACATTTAAAATTAAGAAATTAAGTCTATTAAAATCAGAAACTAACGAAAAATTTCTTTTACAGATTCTACATCAAAGGAGTCTAACACTATATTTCTATGAAATGAATTCACTATTGTTGTCATTTCAAAGCTGATTTCCATTTCTTATAAAAATGTGTGACATGCTTAAAAATTAATAAATGCATAAATATTAAATTTTACCAATAAAAAGGTGACAATTTATAAATTTGCAGCTAAATTTTAAGTCGCAGTCGTGGATACCTCCAGTGATATAAGTGAACCACCACCCTCTCCGACTACTTCCCCGTATGAACGTTTGAAAAAAGCTTTACAAACAGATCCAAGATGTTCTCACGAGGTTTGTATTATTTTTTATTTTGTTTCTTTATTTTTTTTCTTTTTATATTAAACTAATTTCTATAAAAAGATTTAAAAATTATTGCCAATTAATTTCACGACTTTCTAAATTTAAAAGAATAAAATTTTCATTTGGCTTCTTTATTAAAATATTTAATGCGTTAGCTAAGAAAAACTTTGATATAAATATGTAAAGAACAAAAAAAAAAAAAAAAAAAAAAAAAACATGCTAAACATGAATTACATAAAATAAATATTTTAATGGGGTTATTTTTATAAATTCATTAGTACTAAGTCCAACAAGGAAGACTAAAATAATTTACATAAGGGCTTAGTGCAAATGCGTAACGTAAAGTGTAAATTCGCTGTTTGTGTATATGTGCAATTATTTTGAAATGCATACTAAAATTATATTTTGTTGATACTGAACTTGACCTTTTGCTAATAATATTTTTCATAGCACTTTTTTTCTAGTTATATATTAGATAAATTACAAAAAGGCTTCCTTTAAAATTCGATACTTGAATAAGTTTTAAATAACGATTTTAACACGTTTGGTTATTTTGAAAGAAAATGTTTTTCAAAATTCTTTAAAAATCAGTTATGAAAATATTTTTATATAGTAAAAATTCTGTATCTAAGATTTAATTTAATTAATTTTGTTTTTAAAATTACTTAACAGGTAGCACTAGGAAGACGAGTTGGTCTCTACAAATTTTGTGGGGATATAGGACGTGGAAATTTTTCCAAAGTGAAATTAGGCATACATCAATTAACCCAAGGTGATTTAAAGATAAAATTTTTATATGTACTTTGCCGTTTTTATATTAAATATATAAAAAAGGGATTTTTTTAGAAAAAAACATAAGAAAAACCATGACGAGTCATGCAAATTATATACAGAAAAATTACCAATACAATTTTACCGATCATTGAAATCCCAATATTGATACAATCTTAAAATGTATGATCCAAATCAATTGCATCCATTGATATCCTCCTTTAGATTATAGACATCATATAGACAAGAGAAGATTTTTACTTCTAGAAACTTATTCTGAAGTTTCTTACCAAAGCTAAAATATGATTTAAGCTAATGTCTGTTCTGAAGCACGTAGTCTTGGAGGAAAATTGAAGTTAGCACATTGACATGACTCTGCCTAACTTAGCAAGTAGTTGGGTATCCCATACTTGTCATGGCAGACTAGCTCTTTATTGTTGTTAATTGTTAAAAGGACCATAACCTGTGATGAACCACGTCAACAGTCTAAGTTAAATTTTGTATGACTTCCTTGGCCTATTATGATTTTTTTTTTATCTTGTACTGAGCACTTAAATTTTGTCCATAACAAGAGTTCAAACACTCTTGAATTAGTCATTCAAATACTGTTTTTGTGTTCAAATTGACCATGGATACTGGACATTGAGCTCATTCAATTCATTTTATCAGTTTCTTCATTGTCTCAGGTACTGGAGGCTCTTATAATTGCTCTTTTTTATTTAGCTGACTTTAGTCAACCAGAATACCTTTAATGCTATCCAAAAGAAAATGAATTTAAGCTAACAATTTCTCCTACTAGGAAATAGATTGCAACTTTGCAAAATTGGTGACTATACAGCTTTTTATAAATGACATATGTCCTTATACATATACCAATATTTCTGATTTTACGAGAATTTTCATAACAAGGAATGTTTGCAAGCAAGAAATTTCATAAGAGAAATATAAAAATACTCAGCAATTAATTACTTTTTCATTTAGAAGGTCTGAACTCCAAAAAAGAGTGGTTTGAAACGGAATTTCCTAGGCAATATTTTATTTCTCGGTTTATTAAAATTATATCTTTATTTTTGATCAACAAAATCTTTACAAAAAAAGGCTTATATAATGTTAAATAGTATATAAAAGTCAATAATCGTGTAATTAGTATTAAAATCCTTGAGTTTAAAATCACACAAAAGAAAAACTTTGTTTTGAATGCCGTAACTATAAAATGAATGATTAAAGTGAAAGTATTTTTAAAAAAGTATTTACGCTTTTGATTCATAATAAATATGCAAAATTAAAAAAAAGAAAACAAAAAGTGTTGATAATTAAATATCAATTTATTTTAATGATTTTGTTTTTTCTTGTTTCTCGTTTTTTAATAAAAAATCATTGAAAATTTTTATATCATCTTTTGAATGATTCAAGGTCAATGTTAAGTATTCTCAAGCCTTGATTTAGGAAGTAGCTAAACAAAATGTAGGAAATAGGAAATTAAAATTAAAAACAATAATAAAAAGACTAAAAAATAAGTTATTTTTTTAATTATTGCACTAGTGAACAATAAAAATGTATTTAAAAAATATGTTTTGTCATATAATTTAGACATTTAATTGAGATCTACAAATATAAATCATAACATTTTAATTTTTTTCTCACTTTTTGGTAGAGTTGTATGCAAAATTATTTTAAAAGATTTATTGGGACCAATTCAATATTAATATTAATATCAATATTAATAGTTTTAGGCCGAAAATTTTAAATGGCATCTAAGGAATGCAAACACGAAATTTCTAAACGGAAATGTAACACAAAAATATAATTGTTTCTAATCGTTGTGTTTTTTTTGTTAACTTTCTTTCTTCTTGTTAATTGTTTCTTAGTATTATTGCTAATTATTGTTTATAATAATTATTACTATTATTATCAAAATTGAGAGGGCCATGCTGCATTGTTACCAGAATCGATCTATTGTGCTCCCCGCCTGCTATTATGTAGGGAACTTTATGGCTTCCTTGTCAGAGCCAAAACATCTTTTAATCTCAACTCACCCTCCTCTGTACAAGGCACGTAGCGAGCGAAAAGATGTTTGAGTCTCTTCGTCATCAGCCTCCCACACTCGAATAATAAGTGGGTGGGTGTCTCCGTCACCTCTTGACAGAATCTACATCGTGTAGTTGCTGATTTTCCCAGCTTGTAAAGGAATTTGAGAAAAGGAAAATGTCCCGTAGTGAACCAGGTCAACGTTCTGAGTGATTATAATAATATTGTTTGTTTTTTGAAATTTTTTTTTCTTTTGGTTAATTGTGGCTTTTAGTGTTAATTATTGATTTTAAAACGGGGCGTTATTTGATAAGACTTAAAGGGGAGGTTCGGTGTTTAATTTTTTTAAGTATTTTTTAAAATTAATGTATAAAATCTTAAAAATATTTTGTCAAAATTTCAAAATGATCGGAGGAAAATTAACGACGTTATGAGCACTTGAGCGTCTATTGCTCTAGAGCAAAAGCTTAGAGCATTTTTCGACGTCGGTGGTCACGATTATTCAAAATCTACTGGACCAATCGTTTTGAAATTCTACACGCTACTTTTTCTTGTTTTTTGAAATAAGGGGAAATTTTTAAATTCAAACTAGGTTCCCTACACGGATAATATTTAACATTAAGAGGAATCTATCAAAATCAATCATTATTGAGTGTATGTACACACACCCGTGTATATCAGACACATAATAGAATAAAGCTTCGCAAAATTGATTAGAATAAAGATGACATATGTGATATGTGAATTTTATCGACAGGTTCTTTTTATAAAATAAAAGTTAAAACTCCATCAAAACTGAAAAAATTGCTAATTACTTGAAGTCAGTCAAATCTATGAAGTTCCACAAAGTCGCTCAGTATAAGATTTTTTCATTTTTATTTTATTTGCGGAAAAACTATTAAAAACAATTCGCTTAATCGAAAACAGCGTCATGGTTTGAATTATCCACCCTAGCTTTTTTATATAAAAAATACAAAGATAACTAAATATTGATTTTGTTTTAACAAATAAAAATGTTACGCTTATTATTAACCAAAGTAAAATAAAATTTAATTTTAACATATTCAATTTGAGGAAAAAAATTATTATTTGTCGGCTTTTACTCTTTAACATTGCTATGTATATTTAGGTCATTACTAGGTCTTTTCAATGCTCTATTAGTCAAATAAAGAAACATTAATTTTATATAATGTGAATATAAATTTGGTTTATGTAAATAAAAAACAGAAACAGAACTCACAAAACTTTATTTGAAGTTTTGTTCATAGATCTACCCATATTTTCTTTCCTTTGCTGTTGAGGTTTTTGGTTTCAAGCAGCATAATTTTATTGTAGTCTCTTTAAGTTAAGTGATTCAAATACTCAAATGAATTTAAGTAAAAGGTTTGTTTTATTTATATATTGATAAATATTAAAATATGCGTTGTAGAAATTTTATAAATAAAAAGAAGGAAAGTTTTTACAATACAAAAATCTTTAATAATTGCTAAGAATGTGTGACGTCATTTCTTAATATATTCCGTAGGGTTTGTCACAATGACGGAGCTTTTTAAGATTAGAAGCTGCAAAGCAAGGAAAAATTAGGTAATATTTTTTTTTATTTGTTTTTGATAGTTCAGCCACACTGAAAACCTTAGAAATTTCAAATTTTGCATCTAAAGTTGTATAAAGGCTATTACAAGAGCCTTCAGTACTTCTCAACAAAAACGAAGTAATAATAATGTTATCCCCTAGTCATGGGAGTATTGAAAAAACACAAATAGGCTGATTACCTTGCTAAAATACATGCTATAAAGGCTCACAGCCCAGTGTCTTCTGATTTACATTTATACCTAAGCAGTATATGCAAAGTCCAAAGACTTAAATGGTAATTTGTGGACTGGGTCTGTTGTTTTGGTTCAAATCAAGGCATTTTTCAGTTATGAGATTAATAGTCTTTGTGAGTCAAAGAAATTTGACAAAGTTTTCATTAAAATGTTGAGGTAGTTAATCACGGGATCGTTTAATAAGAAAAACGAAGGTGTATATTTAGCCATAAGGTGGAAGAGAAGTTTTTACTATCTTTTGTTTGACGTCTGTATTAAATGAGATATTTCTCATTTTCAGTTATTTAACTCTTTTATAACGAGAAACAAAATTTTTGCAAAATTGCATAGTGGGTCACGCTATATAAAGTGGCGGACCTCATGCGAACGACAAGCTGCAAATCAAACAGGCATGCTGCATGCTTAAAAGCAATCTATTCTGTATTATTTCTATAAACTATATTTAAATTTTTATTTTTTTGTTTTCTTTGATTAGACAAAGTGGCCATAAAAGTAGTTGACCGAGGTGGACTAGACACGAGGGCACAAAGAATGCTCTCAAGAGAAATTATCACTTTAGAATGTGTTCATCATCCAAATATATTAAGGTAAATAAAAAAAATATATTTAATATTTTTTCTAAATAAATATTTCTAAATAGGCTGTTCGAGGTTGTAGAAACAATCGGTCGTGTATATTTAGTTACTGAATTTGTACGTGGTGGTGAATTGTACAATCATATTACGCAAGCGGGGCCACTTAAAGAAGTACATGCTGCTCCTCTCTACAAACAATTACTTTTAGCTGTTAAACATATGGTAAATACTTAAAGATGTTTTTTTTTCTATATTTATGAATATTTTGTTTTCCTTTTAATGTAGCACAGTTTGGGATTCGTTCATCGTGATATTAAGGCTGAAAATGTTCTTTTAGTTACTGAAGATAGACTTAAACTAGCAGATTTTGGATTTAGTACAGAACTATTTAATGGTAAATTCTTATTAACAAGTATTTTGCATTAGTTTTTATGAAACTACTATAAAAGGATATATGATACCAAAAATCGTAATGTTAGATTAGGCAGGTCCTAGGACGTTTAGGCTAACGGGAAAAATTCAATATACCAAGGAAATGTTTATTATTAGGAGTAATTTACAAGAGTGTATTTGATAAAATACATTTTAAGTATCTAAAAAGTTTTAATTCAGTAATTCCTTAACTATTCTGAATTTGTTTTTCAATGGGAATATTTCGCAGCAATTGGCGCTAAAAGTGGGATTATTTAGAATTAAGAATAGTTGAGCGTTTTAAAGATTTAAATATGGCAAAGGTAAAAGAAGAACTAAAAAATCTGGGAGTAATTGCCATGCATGAGTTTGGTACCCAATTGATTAACCACCAGTTGTTTTTTAAAAGTTTGTAGAACCGGAATCAGTTGAGATTTTGGAATAAAGTTGAAATTGAATCTAATGAAGGGCATGCAATGCATTAAGAATATGTAACAATATGCCAGAAATTTATTGAATGTCATAATGACTTGAAATTGGATATGCAAAATATTAGAAATGGTTTTTAATTTAAGTAAAATATGAAAAATAAACAAAATTGCAAGGGCAATTTTATACTTGCAAAATTTGCCTCGGAAATATGAAAATTGATATTATTGGGATGCTACCAATTAGTAAATAATTTTCGCTCATATATTCTTTAGTGTGAAAGAACTTTTACTAAAGGCATACGTGCATATGATTTTCTATCTACGCTAGAAGCGACAAGCAGTGTAAGTTTTATCATTATTTGTTTTTTAGTTATATAATTTAATATCATAAAATTTTAAGAAATTTTAAAAATAAAATGAATGTTCATTTAAAAGTGTTTTATTTGTTACTTATTCATACAGGAGACTGTATTCCATTTATTTTATACGGAAATATACAATTCTAAAAGAAATGCTTTATATATAACAAACTCATTTTCATTTACACCGCATGGAATTAGGTGCGAGTAGACCTTTAAAGCTATCCATCCATATAGAGAATTACTCCTAAATACCACTATAGTTTAAGTCTTTCCATTCACCGAAATGCCTATAAGAAAGTTTTATGCTGAAATTAGTTAAAAAAATATTTAAATCAGAAAGCTTCAGTATAAATATTTTCTAAATATTTAATAGTACCAATTAACTTAACAATAATGCACCAAATCAAATTCAATTTAATCTTTTTAAATATTTAAATTGAATTAAATTAGTCTTATCACCTTTGACCGTCAAAGATCCACATATTATAATATAAGTACAATAAAAGATCAGCAAAGTTGTGCGCAATTCAAACACTCTTAAAGTTGATTAAGTCCAAAGCAATTTGCAATTAGTTTGAGACATATTCTTACAATTTCAATTGAAATTTATTATTCCTTTTAAGTCTTTTCACTTATTTACCTTTTGTTATCTAACAATCTCAGCAAATTTGCAACAATAAGAATATAAATTTTTTTTAATTGATAATTAATTTTTGTTATATAGGTCATAATCAGAAACTAGATACATTTTGTGGTTCACCACCTTATGCAGCCCCCGAATTATTTAGTGATGATCATTATATTGGACAGCCAGTAGATGTATGGGCATTAGGAGTATTACTTTATTTTATGGTTGTAGGTAAATTTTTTCCTCGAATATTTAAACTGTCCCAAAAAAATTTAGGAAAATAATCTTTTTTTGTAGGTAATATGCCTTTTCGTGCACCCTCTGTTCCATCACTTCGGGCTGCAGTACTCAAAGGTGACTATAGTCTTCCTGGTCATATAACATTACCATGCGTTAGAATTATACGTAAGTATTTTTTATATTTCATACTTGAGTTAAATTTATTAAAATTATGATTATTTTTTGTTTATATTTAGAACGAATACTCATTCATATACCGGCAAGAAGACCAAATATTGACGAAATTATAGCATGCCAATTTATTACGTATCCAAACTTGAGTATTGACCTAATGACATCACAGATTCGACTTCTTAGTAAGCCTGTAACTAAAAGATCGCCATTTTGGTTTCGAAATAAATCTCATAGGTTACGCAAAACATGCTCTATACGTGATCGTTATCTTGAAATCTCTAATAAACCTCCATATATATTTAATACCAAAAAAAATGATGGTATATTTAATGATAAATTTCTTCATCCAATTGATGTTGCCAGCTTATATGCTGAAATTGAACAGAATACAATAAGCGTTAAACATTCGTTTTTTACAGATAATTTAAAAAAAAGAATTGGACCAATTGAAAATGAAAAAGACAAATATTCTCCAGTTAGAACAATAAAATTATCAAATGATAAAAATTGTATATCAGAAATACAATCACCAAAAAATATTAATAAAAATTATGATGAAGAAATAGGAAAATTTATAATACTACCAACTGATATGAATAATTGTTCTGAATTAAATTCTCTTGAAATTGAAGCTAGAAAAATATTAGAACAGTTAGGAGTGACGGGTGAAATGCTTCAAGAAGCAATATCATGCGGTCCACGTAGTGAAATTATTGGTGCTTATCGAATTATCGTCAATCGTTTACAAAAACAAGCATGGGTTGCTAAAAGATTAGCTGACATTGAAGCTCAAGAACTGAAAAAACCGAAAAAACGTAGAAGAAATTGTACAATATTATAATTTAAGAAATATTAAATTGTTTGATAATTGTCTCCTATGGAGTCTAAAGAGATTATTTTAGTCATTAGATAAACTTTAAGATTCCTAAAACTATAATAAAAGCTTTAATTACTCAATTGCAAATTTTTCAAATAACTTTTTATTTGTTATTTTTAAATCTAAAATTTTGTGTGATATTAAGAAAGACAAATTTAAGTTAATAATTGTTTATTTATAGCTGAAAAAAACTGTTTTAATTAGTTCAAATTAAGATTAATAAAAGAATTTTACTTGCAAACTGATTGAAATTATCTTCCCATAGGTTTTACATAGTGATTTCAGTTTTAGTATGTTTTTCAAAAAAGGGATAATATAATTTTTTATTTTAAAAATAAAATAATAAATCAATTGATTTCAAAACCTATTTCAGAGTTTTTGAAGTTTTTAGCAGTCTCTCAGAAAATTGAAAATATTTGCTGCTTTTAGGTTAACAGTATTTCTAACCGCACGGATAGCTTAAGCTAAATAAAATTAACAGCAAGAAGAAGAAAAAGAAAGCTATACAATATATAGCTACAAGAGATGTCAAAACTTTTAGCGTGTTTAGAAAAGTTATCTTGAAGTTTTGAATTGCGTTTGCAAAACGTGTGAACTACAAATATTTCATTGACTTTAATTATTTTTTTTTATTTATTCCGAAATGGAAATTATAAGCGAAAAGTCGGAGGGAAAAGATTCTGTATCTGTGGAAAAACCAAAAGAACATTCAGGTAAAAGTAAAAGGGAAGAAAAAAGTCGGAAACATTCACCTAAGCGGAAAGAAATATCTAAAAGACGTAATTCTAGAAGTAGAAGTCCAATCAAAGAAATTTCTAAAGAAAATAGTGAAAAAAACGGCAATGATCCACAAAAAATTACACCAAGACAACGTCGTACTGTAGATTTACTTACATCAAGAACTGGTGGAGCATATATACCTCCAGCTAAATTACGTTTACTTCAAGCTGAAATCACAGATAAATCATCTGCCGCATACCAACGAATAGCTTGGGAAGCTTTAAAAAAATCAATCCATGGATATATTAATAAGGTTAACGTTGATAATATTGGTATTATAACAAGAGAACTTCTTAAAGAAAATATTATAAGAGGTCGTGGTCTATTATGTCGATCAATTATACAAGCTCAAGCAGCATCACCAACATTTACACATGTTTATGCTGCTTTAGTTGCTATCATTAATTCAAAGTTTCCAAATATTGGTGAATTACTTCTAAAACGTCTTGTTATACAATTTAAAAGAGGTTTCAGACGAAATGATAAAAGTATTTGTATTTCATCTTCAAGATTTATTGCTCATTTAGTTAATCAACGTGTTGCACATGAAATTTTAGCATTAGAAATATTAACACTTCTTGTTGAAACACCAACTGATGATTCAGTTGAAGTAGCAATAGCATTTTTAAAAGAATGTGGCATGAAATTAACAGAAGTTTCATCAAAAGGAATAAATGCTATATTTGAAATGTTAAAAAATATATTACATGAAGGAAAATTAGATAAACGTGTACAATATATGATTGAAGTTGTTTTTCAAGTTAGAAAAGATGGATTCAAGGATCATCAATCTGTAATTGAAGCCCTTGAATTGGTCGAAGAAGATGATCAATTTACACATTTGATAATGTTAGATGAAGCAACAAATACTGAGGATGCCCTAAGTAAGTAAATCAAAAATTAAAATTTTTTATGGTTTTTACTAATGGCATTTCTATTTAAGATGTTTTTAAATTTGATGAGGAATACAAAACAAATGAAGAAAAATACAAAGGTCTAAGTAAAGAACTTTTGGGAAGTGATGCAAGCAACTCAGAAAATGAATCTTCGGGTAGTGATAATGATGAATCAGATGATGCTGATGAAGATGAAAATAAAGAAAAATCTAGTTTAATAATCGATAATACTGAAACAAATCTAGTAGCCCTAAGACGTACTATTTACTTAACAATTCATTCTAGTTTAGATTATGAGGAATGTGCTCATAAATTAATGAAAATGGAACTTAAACCTGGCCAAGAAATGGAATTATGTCATATGTTTTTAGATTGTTGTGCCGAACAAAGAACATATGAAAAATTTTATGGTCTGTTAGCGCAACGTTTTTGTATGATAAACAATACATATATTCAACCATTTGAAGAGATATTTCGTGATACATATCAGACAACACATCGTTTAGACACTAATAGATTGAGAAATGTTAGTAAATTTTTTGCACATCTTTTGTTTACTGATGCAATTGGCTGGGATGTTTTAGAAACCATAAAACTCAACGAAGATGATACAACCAGTTCAAGTAGAATATTTATTAAGATTTTATTTCAGGAATTAGCTGAATATATGGGCCTGGGTAAACTAAATGAAAGATTGAAAGATATAACAATAGCTGAGTCCTTTAGTGGACTTTTTCCTAAGGATAATCCAAGAAATACCAGATTTTCAATTAATTTCTTTACTTCTATTGGATTAGGAGGCCTAACAGATGAACTTCGAGAATTTCTTAAAAATGCCCCAAAAGCAGTGATACCTGTTAATACACAAAATATTTTGGTAGAAAGTAGTAGTAGCAGTGAAAGTTCAAGTACAAGCTCCAGCTCTATTTCATCTGGTTTATCATCTTCGTCTTCTTCAAGTTCCGATTCATCTTCAGAGCCGGCCTCTAAAAAACGTAAAAAAGATAAAAATCGAGCTAAAAAATTGCGGAAAAAAGTGCAAAAACGAAAAAAATCTAGCAGTTCAAGTAGTTCAAGTAGTAGTAGTAGTAGTAGTAGTAGTACTGATTCCAGTAGTGATTCATCAAGTAGTGAGGATGAGATTCGAAAAAGGCAAAACAAAAAAAAGGAAAGAGCAAAGCATAATCAGCAAACTAAGGAAAATTTATCAAATACAATCTCTAAAACCAGTAAAAGCGTCAATAAAATGAATAAAATAGAAAATAAAAGTAAAAGACCAATAAAAGATAGAAATGAAAAAAATATTGATAAGGATAAAAATAAAAAACTAAGTAAGGATAAATCTCACAAGATAAATAATGAAAATAATGAGAGACTAAATAAAAATAAATATTGCAGTGAAAATCATGAAAATGATAAAAAACATCGTAGTCGAAGTCCTACAAAATTAAATAAATTTAATGACAAAAGAAATCGAAGCAACTATGAGAAGTCAAGGACATTTCAAAGAGAGAGAAGTAGTAGTCATACAAAAAGGAAAAGTCGAAGTAAAGAACGAAAAGATCATTCAAAAAAGAAACACGATAAAGATTATGAAAGAAAAATAGAGGATAAAAACTCTAACAAAAAAAGACGAAATTCCAAAGAACGTTATAGTCCTAGTATATCTAAAAAACGGAATGAAAACGATTATATTAAAGATTCTTTAAAAAATCATAGTTTAGAAAAAACTAACTACTCAAAGAAGAAATCTAGTAGAAAAACATCTAAGGAACGAGAATAAACAATGAATTATCAAATGCATAAAAATTCATCCAATTAATGTGTCTATTTTAAAATTGTGTCATAATTCAACCCATTTATTTGGAAATAAATACTTTAGTTAATAGCTCTACAGACAGGAGATTATATTTTTCATTAAACATAGTAATTTTTTGTTCAAGAATTTGATTTAATTGTAAGATAAATAATTTTTTTTTAATTTTATTAATTATTAAAATTTATTTGTAATTAACTTGCAAAAGTAAATTTTTTAAATAAAATTTATGTATGACAAAATATTTGAATTTATAAAATTAAAAAAATTCTTATTCAAGATTTTACATTAAGGAAAATTAGCCTGAGATTTGTATTATTTTATCTTAATATGTCTTGTGATGATTTAGGCGAAAATCATATTTCTCTTTTGGATAATGCTCAGGGAGTAGAAGTTCTCATGAAAAAATAGACAAAAATTTATTGCAGTTTATTTATCAATGTGTATGGTATATATTTTTTTATAAAATTAAAAATTTCATAATAACTTTAGTTTTATTAAAATGTATATTAAAAAAATTTTTAGAACTTATAAACCTTAAATTGACAGAAATCTTTTGACATGGTCGCACTTAATTTCCTTCTTGGGGTCGTTTGTGAGTTGTTTGGGGTCGTGTCCATCATCCGAAAAGAATAAATTAAAAATTATATTCTGTAAAATGATCATTAACCTATTTTGGCCTTTTGGCCTGGTACAAGAATAAAATGTGAGCATATTTTTCAAATCATAATAAATATTTAAGAATATATCAAACTTTTATAAATTTATGTCTATGATTATAAATTTTTTGTTCCACATTTTACATTCCACATAAAAATATAAAATTTCTCCTTTGCTAACTAATACTAAAACAATTCAAGTTTTGACAAGAGTTGTGTTGAAAAATGTCCGCCGCAACTCCTGAATTGCAGTGAAAAAACTTCGTTATTATTTATATTAAGTACTATTAAAATGTTAAAGTAATAAATCTATTTGTTATTAAAAAAGATCATCTAGTTTTTTTTTTTTTTATAGCGATTAAAGATAAAATTTATATCTTGTGAAAAAATTATTTTAGAAATTTTCATTACTAAACATAATGCTAGTAATAGTGCAAAAGAGATAGGCAATTGGCGAAATATTTGTTAAAGTGAGACAAATAGTGAAGTTACTTCGCCCCTTTTGTGTTTTATAATTAAAGTTTTTTTTTTTTTAATTTGCGTAGCGTAGTGTTGAAATTTAGGAAGAAAAATAATACCAAAAAATTAATAACTTTAATTTGAGTGTTTATCAATTGGAAATTTATTTTTATTTGGGATATATATATATATTACAGGTACGTTTTAAAAGTAACACAAAAACAGATAAAAAAAATAAATACTAGTATGTACTAAATGAAATTTTATGACTTCTTCCTTTTCTTTTTTATAAATATTAAAAAAAAAAATTAGTTGTAATTGTGTGAAAATTAGATTGGATTCGTCACATCTGTGACGATGTTTAAATTTTTTTTTCCTAATTCATTATCAGCTGTTTATAATTTTTCCCATGTAAAACGCCTGAAATACCTGGTTTTAACTCATTATATGACATTTATATGTCCATTTATTTACTTAAAACAACGCTAAAACAAAAAAGTAAAAACTTTTAATATAATCTAAAAAAAATATATGTAGAAAATTAAAAACATGGTGGAAATTTTATTTTTCCATATTACTAACTTAATCTTTTAATAAATATTAGAAAATAAATATGAAACTTATTTTTCTTGTACATTTACAGTAGTGAGCTAATATTATTTTCATTATTTGTGAAACATTTGTTAAATTTATAGCTAAGGAATTAATGATTGAAAAGTCATGTGCAAATCAATATCTCCCTTAAAAAAAATTTATTTTTAATGTATTTCTTTTAAAATAAATAATTTAATTAAATTTTTGCGGGTAACAGAAACTGCAACTAAATATAAAATTTGTTTAGCAAATTATGGATATATAAAACTTCAATACATGACTTTGTTTTTTTTATTGTTTCCTAATCTTTTGTCCAACTATTTTCTTTGTTTATTTGGTTGATAAATCTTTACTTTGTGATTTAAAGTAAATTTTATAAATTTTTTCATACATATTTCAAAATTATTAGCTAAGAAATTAGAAATTGTTGATGTACTATTTTTAGTGAATCATTTCCATTAATTCCTTTAGTTTAAAAAATGTTTTTATTATTTTATATATTCAGACATTTTATTGAATTAAATTTCACTTAAGAACATTATTTAAATAAATAAGACTTCTTGATAAAATTACTATTACAAATGCATAACTAAATTTTTTTCTCTGTTTTATATTATTAAAAATTTTATATTTGTAAATTTATTTTTGTTGACCTGAAATAAATTCTATTCATGCCCTTATCATCAAATTTACAATTAATTTCCTGCTGATAAGATTTAGTACAATTATAATTCCTTTGATTTGTCTTAGGAATATTTCTAATTCATTTTTTTTTTTAATTTGAAAAGAAGAAAGAAAAAAAAGTGGAATATTTTGCTTTAAGTAGAGTCTTTTAAGTCTTAAGACTATAGAAGTATGCCAAAAGGGCTAAAATTTCCGAAAACCTGGTCTTAATCTTTTTGTGTGTCTTCTGAGACAGTTTTAGATTACGACATCCAATTACTTGGCTGTAAATTCAAGCAAAAATAAATGAGAAATTTTAATGAGATGCTTTTTAAAATAAATTATCAAAATGCTACATAAAATTCACCGAAATTATAAATTTTCTACTTTGGATTTGAAATCATATAAAAATTTAATTATACATATTATAATATTAGAGTAGATGAAAAACTGACTTTTTTGATATGCGACTTTTGCGTTATCCATTGTATTTGGTTAAAATCTTTGTTTTTGAATAACTGGTTATTTTTAGAAAACCGAAAAAATACTCTTAAATAAAAAATACCTTACTCTGCTCACATTAATTAAAATTTAACGATAATTTAAAAAAATATCTACTTATGCAGATGTCCACAAAAATTTTTACCCGGATATTTCGCATCAATTAAAACCTGCTAAAATTTGATTATTTACCGCAAAATTAAATATTAGCCAGCAATTTTCGAATATACGTAATAAATTTTTTGCAGTTTCTTTCCTCCTCAATAAATTTCTAGAAAATGGAGAAAAAAATTCTTGTTAATTTTATTTTTTCAGTTGATTCCCAGTCGTCGTTTATCATCAAAAAAAGTTTGCACAATTAGTTGAAAACAATAAAAAATTCTCCAAAAAATCAAGGGACTACTAATCGAATTTTTTTCTATTTATCTTCGGCTTGAACTCTTGATATCATAAAGTACACGACCTCTTAACGTATACATGTTTTCTCTCTAAGGCCATTGTCACCAAGCTGCGGTCTTTATGGAAATGACTACAATGCGATAAATTTTAGTGACAAGTTTCGATCAACTCCATATAAAAAAAATCCGCTTTTAGCTTGCGTGCACATATGTAAAATAAGAGAAAGACCTTTTCATAAAGAGAACGGCATTCACTGTATTCATTGGAGAAAAAAATATTTCTGCCAGTTATCTGAAATTCATAATATGCATTTGTAGAAAGGACCAAAAGGACCGTGGAATAAGTGCGGAAGTTATTTTCGACAAATTTACAAGTAAACAAGAAAGTAGGAAACAAGTAAACATTCAAACAAAAAGTCATATCACAAGCCCAACGATGAATTTGTGTGTATTCTGTGTGGATGACAGCTACCATATTAATGAATACCAGAATAGAAGGAAGTTTTGAAATAATATAGGAAAGTCTTTATGGAGAACCATAGACTAAATTTTTGCTCGATTGTTTAATCTGAAATTCTTTATTTTAAGTAAAACGCTATCAAGTTTTTGTAATTCACTTTTAGATAAAAAGTAACAAAAGATCGAAAAAATTAAAATATTGAAATTCAAAAGGATGTATCTGAAAAACGAAAAAAGATATACTCAAAATGTACTGTTTTTCTTTTATTACAAACTTATATAGAAAGTAAAAGTAATTAAAGTAACAGATTAATCAGTTATAATCCCTCTGTAATTGTTTAGGACGATATTCGATATATCAACTGATTTCTTTTAATAAAAATCTTAATTCCTCTGCTTGAATTAGTTGGTGAGTAATTTTTTAAGCTTGCATCCGGCATTATTTTCGAGATGGAGCAAGAATTGGTGAGAAATCCAGAAATTATGGTGAATATTGCAGAAACTTTAATTCGATTTCTTGGATTGTGGCTTTGAAAAACATGACATGAGACGCACATGCTTACTTTATTAATCCCTTTTTATTTTATCGACGTTTTTTTAGTGTGAACCTTTTCAAGTTGTTTTTTTATTTTCACATTTTGCCTGATATTATTCATAATTTTACTTAACTGATAACCCTTGAAATAAAAAATTTGGAAAAGCATACTTTGAGTATGATATCTGAAAACAAACGTACACGTCCTTGTACCGAATTTTGAAAACTTACACACAAATATATAGCTATGAAAACTAGAAAAAAATACGTAGGAAGATTATAATCCGACCGGGCGCTCAAGTAAATTTGTGAAACAGTTAATTTGTACTTGATTCGATGGTTTAGTATTACCACAAGAAAATTATAACTTAAAAAGAATAACTTGACAACCTCTAGCTTAGTTAAAAAAAATCTTATCCAAACCTACTAAAAGTCCGTTAAATCTTGTTTTAAAAAAAAAAAGAATCCAAAAACCTGACTATATTTCAATTTGTTTATCTTTTCTTAACTAAACCGCCTCTAAAGTATCGCTTACTTGATATGTTGGCTTCCTGCAGAATTCTTATTATCTTGGTTGTAGCTAAATTTAATGAAAAGCAAATTTTCAATTTAATAAGAAACAATTTTATGCTTTTAGTTAAATTAAGCAAATTTTTATATTCTAACCTTTATTATCTTTATATACCTAAAAAAAAATAAAAGAAAGAATAATTTTTGTTTACAAAAAATAGAATTAATCTGTTTTTAATGAAGGCAAAATTTAAAAACAGTAATGATAAGCAGTTTTAGCTGAATATTATACAAAAGATAAGAAATATCAAGACATGCGGTTTTCGGTTACTTATGGCAAAAGAGAAGATCACCAGATCTTATTCTTACCATAGAGGCGTTAAATATCTAAAATAAACGTTTTATTTAAATATGAATAATATTTTTCTATATATGTACATTGTGGATTTTTCTGTCAAACATTTCATTATCTAAAAAAAATTGGCAGGCTTTTTGTTAATGTGTTATATACATAACAAATATGTGGGAGGGATCAGATAAATAAATTTTTACAATAAAAAAACAGAAGATGTACATATATATATATATGCTAATTGTTCTATATGTATTTCAAATTTAAGCAAATCACATAAAATTCTTATGAAAAAATTTCTGTTCATATTGGAGCTAATTGTAATTTCGTTATCAGTTTTAATTTGTTATCTGTATATACAATTCTCACAAACAGGTTATTGAGTCATATAATTTAAAATTGAAAAACAATACTGTACATCTACAATGGCAAGGAAAAAACGAAACACCTAATTATAACAATAGATTCAATAACAAGGCTAAATTTATTGTTTTGTTCATTAAAATTGTGTCATTAGCATTGTAAGAACATGTCAGCATTTTTAGTAATTTATTTATTTTTATTTTTATCAAATTGAAAAATGATCTACATTTAAATAATTTCTTGTAACTTTTTTTTTCTTTTAATGTTTTAAAAGTTTTATAAAATTTGTTAGCATTTATGAGCGAATTTAGAGAAATTGTAATTATGAAAAATCGATAGAAAATGAAATTTTTAGAAAAAAGCATAATTGGTTAATAATTTTCAAATGTAAGAAATTGTTTTATTATTATTTAAGTGAATTTTAACTGTTATGCTGTTTATTAGGCTTGCCTAAATTTGTTATCAAGTTTGAGTTTAGCAAGCCTAATTCGATTGACAATAGGGTATATTTGACGGCGCCTCAAGAACCTGACTCACTTTGGGTTTTTAGGCTAAGGAGCCACCGGTTAAGGGAAAAATTCGAAATATTTAGCCTAAAAACCAAAGTGAAGGTTGAAGTTCTAATCCTAAAAGTAAGCGGTCAATTTTTGGTTTTTTATTTTTGTTTTCTTTGGTTCGATCCACGTCCGATGTTCCTTTTACGGCAAATTATTAGAAACGTTTTAGAAATTTTTCACAAATGAAATGAAAAAAGAAATACAAAAATCTTAATTTAATCCTAAATTTTATTTTATAAATTCCAAGCATCCCAGCTGTAATACGTAATTAAACAGGCGGCTTAGCTCACCCTACAATAGAGTGAAATGATAAAACCAATCTGTGTAAGTGTGTAAGTGTCGTGCCTTACTCCTGTACCATCAATGTTCAGAATTTTAGGATTTTTCATTCAATAGTTTTAGCCTGATGCGCGCACGACTGGACACATTTTCACTTATATGTATATATAAATTCTGTATATATAATTTATGGTCTGTTCACCAGTGGTCATTTATTCTGTGTTAGCCACAAATGGCTATTTACTATAATTTCCAAATCGTCAAATGGTTCTTTCGTCTTATATAAAATATATGGAAATGACGATTTGTGAGTACATTTTTAAACATTTTCTCATACAAAATCTATGATTGTCAGTAAATTTCGTCAGTAATTGTGCGGTGTAAGCGCACTATTAGAGAACGTAACGTATTAAATTTTCATTTTTTTGATTCCATCAAAGATAAAAGAGAAAGAAAAAGTGATAGTTTACTTTTGGACTAGAATTTTAAAAATTTTTAACAAACATTCTGCTGACTCTCACTAGTTTACTGGAACACAACCTAAACTAACCGAACCTAAGGGTGCTAAAACTCAATCTTGCCTACTTTTCTGCAAAACAAACAAAAAACACTTTTGTGTCAAGAATCTGAAATTGACCCCAAGTACATAATAAAACCAATGTGGATTAAGGTGTCAATAAACTTTTACTTCAAAATAAAAGAAGTTTAAATGATCCTTAAAAATTTACAAAAAAAAAAAATCAAAGATGCCACATACATAAATGAGAAGTAATCTGAATATTTATTGGTTTTAGTTATTTATTTTATGCTGGTTTCAATTGCAATCTTTTATCATATACTCGTGCTATATCAATGATTTTCATATTCCTAGTCTTGACCTCTCTTTTTTTACAAAAAAAAAGTAAACAAACATAAATTCTTCATTTCGCTTCTTTTGGGCGGGGTACCCCCAAACGATTCAATTTTAATATTTCATATTTATATTACCCAAGCCGATCATAAACAAAAATGTAAAATAAAGACCAGTGGAATTTAAAGTAATTTTTGTTTAGGGTCATTTAAATGAATGATTCATAAAACGGAAATCATAAGTAAATGCTGGTAGCATATATGAATCGGTTTCTTTTTTTTTTAATTGAAAAATAAAAGAAAAAAATTACCACTTTAATAATTTATATAAATCTCTTAAATAAAGTTCTTAAAATATCTCTCTAACGATTAAATTAATAAAATTGTTTGTATTTTATAGGAATACAAGTTAATCCATCTTTAATTGGACAAATTGATAATTTTATATTAATTTATAAATATGGCAACAACACCACGTTCTGGTGGAACTGCCCAAAGACCAAATGGTTCAACTCAAAGTAAAATCTGTCAATTTAAATTAGTTCTACTTGGAGAATCAGCCGTTGGAAAATCATCTTTAGTTCTTCGTTTTGTTAAAGGGCAATTTCATGAATATCAAGAAAGTACAATAGGTGCAGCTTTCTTAACTCAAACACTTTGCATAGAAGATACAGCTGTTAAATTTGAAATATGGGATACAGCAGGACAAGAAAGGTAAATTATTATTTTTTTAATTAAATTTTGTTTTTTTTCTATTCTATTAATTTTTATTATTTTAGATATCATAGTTTAGCTCCAATGTATTATAGAGGAGCTCAAGCTGCAATTGTTGTTTATGATATAGAAAATCAAGACAGTTTTCAACGAGCAAAAACATGGGTTAAGGAACTTCAAAGACAAGTATAATAATTATAATTAGTTAGGATTATTTTTTAAAGCAATTAATACCATGTTTTTTTTTTTTAAATTTATTTTATGCGAAAAAAAAAACAATTATTAGGCTTCTCCAGATATTGTTATAGCATTAGCTGGAAATAAAGCTGATTTATCAAATAGTCGAGCTGTTGAATATGAAGAAGCTAATCAATATGCTGAAGAACATGGTCTTTTATTTATGGAAACCTCAGCTAAAACTGCTATGAACGTTAATGATATTTTTCTTGAAATTGGTAAGCCATCAATTAAATTTAATTAATTTTAATATTTTTATTGTTCTTTTAAACTATATTTACTATCCTCAAGATCCTAGAATTTATATTAGTTGAAGCTTATATAGTAGGTGTCTATAATTAGCCTAGATATATATTAAATAATTATCTTGATAGTTTAGACTGCGGGCTTACTTAGCAATGTATATGGGAGAGGCACGTAATTGGAGACAGTTAAATATTTTCACTTGTTTACATTCATATTTACATATTTGCACTACAGTTTTATTCCTTTTTTAATATTCTGGTTGAATTCCGAATTTGCAGAGTCATTGTGATAAGAAATATGATTCATACAAAAATGGAGTCGACTTTGTTGCTGATCTCAAAGAAAAGAAGCAAAAGTGTCACGTAACAAAGAAAAAAAGCAAGCCTATGCCGTACAAATGACACTACTACCGACCAAAGCTCAAGTTGCACAAAAAAAATCATCGTCATAATTGAATCCAGAAGATGTGAATTTCTACATGATTTTTATAAAGGATTTTAATCTACGATTAATAAGTCTTGTCTTTACTATTAAAATCACTTTTCTGCCGTTGAAGTTAATTTTTTTTCCATTTTCTCTCACTTGCAAAATACTTATATTGCTGTCCTTAAAAGGCTTGAACGAGTGACAGATCGATAAAATTGTTACTCATTACGTAGTTTGGAAAATTTAAAAACGATTTTACTGATTCCGCCATATTTTACCTATGAAATTCTATGAAAACTTCAAACTATATAAAGACATTAGTTATGAAAATGGTTTCAATACAAATTCTCATGGTCAAGCACAATAATTAAATTTTCATTGTTCTTTTACGTGCCTCCAACTAAAATATCTTTCAAACAATCCATTTAACATCTTTGTAGATAAGCTTCAATTCATTTTGAATAATTGGTAGCTAACAATGAAACTATTGACTTTATTGTTAAGCTATTGGCCTAGTTTTATTAATCTGTAAAATAAGTTTATGCCGTGAATTTCAACACCAAGTAAGTGTATCATGAATAAGAGTTGACAATTGATTTCATTTTCATTTAGCTACCAAGCTTCTTTGTAATACGTGGAAAACAAGACATTTTTTTCACTCGTTTTACACTTTAAATTATTTCTAATATTGTAAACACTAAAAAACAATTTGATAATGCTGAAACTTTTATTTTATATCAAAGCTAGTATCCTTCGGTTTTGTTTAGATTTTCTACCAATAAATTTGATGTGTAGCTACTCAATAAATGTGTTTATAGATTCTTATTTTAGGCTTCAAGCATGGTCATCTTGTAAATATAAACAGAGCTAAAATAGAATAAAAATCAATTGCTGATAGATGCTAATCTATGGCAGTTTTATAAATATTTATCGACAATTATTGTCGTCAGATTCTTTTTTAGATTTTTTTTTATTTTTTAATTTTATTTTAACTCAATTTTATCAATTATTTACTAAATTTATACATAATTATCAATTATTAAAAATAATAACATAGTTCTTTATTATTCAATATTTTGTTTTCGATCAAAAAAATAAATAAAAATAATATTAGAAAAAACTTTTAAAAATAGACCAATTTTTCAATGGCTTTAGACGTTTATCCAAGAAGTTTATGAGTATTTAACTTGCAATCTCAATAGCTTATCCTAAAGTAGGTGGGAAATCCGTCGCAAAGTTCCACACTATAAGTGCCTATAACTTGGAAAGGGTTCAGTTTTTCATAAAATTTTACCAGATTATAAGAGCTGCTTATGTAAGCAAAATTTGAATCAAATAGCTCATCGGGAGGTACTTCAAACATCGATCCCAAACTTCTACAGAACAAAAAATAAATTAAATAAAACTCTATTAAAAATTTTGAAGTTAAATTATTTTTCGTGAAGATATGACAAATCCTACAAGTTTTATAGTAAGAATTGAAGGTTGACTTCTGTAAAGTATTGTTTGAAAAGAATCTTTCCCCTTTAAAAATACAGTTAGAATATTTGGATAGTTTAAAAAAAATAATTTAGATTTTGTAAAGTAGAATTAACATTTGGACTCCATTAGTCCGATAAAATATTTAGAAATCAAAGTGTTTAAAAAAATACGAAACAAAAACAAAATCCAAATTGAAATATATATATATATATATATATTTGTTTTTTAGCTAAAAAATTACCCAAAAAAGATGGTACTGCAAATCAAGGTAGTGCACAAGGACGAAGGCTGGCTGATAATGAGCAAACTCGACAAACAAGTAATTGCTGCAAGTGATGTACTTTTGTAGGTAAGAAATAGATATATATTTATTTTTAATTTATCAACCATAAAATAAAAATTTGAGTTTAATCGTTGCCACGATAACCTACCATAGATTTATACGAAAATCTATAATTATAATTTGAACTTTACATATTGTGTCAAATGTCAATAGCTGTTTTTGTTTTACAAAAGTAAACGAAATGAGCATTAGAAGTAATAATTATAATTATTTTCACATATACATATTCCATATATATCATACATAACTTTAACTTTTATACTTAATATAAATGAATTAATTAATATTATTCTATTGTGAGTTTAATATGAACTACAAATAATAATTTCATTTCTGTTAAAATAACTTTTCTTTAGTATCATTCTTCTAAAAACTCAGGAATTCTCGTCAGTGCTGCCATATAATTAACAGCAAATTAATGAATTACTACAATTATTCACTTACAGTAATGTTCTTTGCCTTGAGTTTTCCATACAAGTTACCTTGTGAAATTAATTATGAAAAAAAATCCTTTGTTTAAGCAATAGTCTATCTTTAACTAAAAAAGAGTTCAACATTTGTAAAAGATAAGCTCATTAATTCTTAAGAAATCATGACAACTGACTTCTAAAATAGAGTTTCAAAAAAACGAGATTAAAGATTCTGTACCTGACCGAAAATTAAATAAACAAAATTTCCCAAGGCTCTATTTCCAAAAGTTTTATTCTAATTGAAATATTTAGAGAATTTACTAGACCAGCAATTTTTTAATTATATTTAAAAAAAAAAATTGAAAAAGAAAAAACGAATTTTTAAAGGTCTTAATTCCGTGTAACCTCTTAAACCTGAAATAAAATTTGGCTAGGAAAAAATTGCTGGATAAAATAAAAAGTAAAAAAATCGAGTACAAAGTGTAATTTTTGTGTTCCTTTCTTTCTTAGTATCAGTCCATTATTTAATTGTTTCTATTTATTGATAAAGTTTTCTTATCAGTAATGTAAAATTATTCTATTAAATTTTTTCTTCAATTTTACACAATTCTATTGCATTTGTTAGTATTTTAATCACAAGTATGATGACTTTGAAAACTTATTTTTTATTTCAAATATAATAAGAAATAGACAAAGATTTCCCCTAAAGAGTCATCTTGAATTCCAAGTTTATCTTCTAATGTTCTAGTTATTATTATCACTTGAATTCATAATCATAAAAATTAAATTAATTAGCGATATAAGTTTCCTATCATTGCTTATTTGACTTTTCTGAATGTAATTCCTTTTCAGAGAGCTTCAAATATTTTTAAATTCTTTTCAATAATTATCAATATAATTTGAATTTTTTGACACAATTTACTTTAAGATGGCTTCAGGTTGTTATTTGGTGTCTAGAAATAACTTAAATTATTACTAAAATAGATAAAAAGCCAAAACCTTGCCAAAACTTTGCTTATCATTGAAAAATGAAACTATTTCTTATTACTTTTGTAATTGGTTATCATTTGCTATTTTTAACAGTGGACGTTGTCTTCCTTTGACATGAAGTTTATAAATAATGTCTCCTGTATATGAATTATTTTTTAAATTAACAAGAATTTTAAGGTTAGGATATATTTTGTTTCATTGTTTCTTTATTCAGTTACAGTGTGTAATAATTTATTTACATTGATTTTCAAACATATCTCACTAGACTAGCAGTAAACTACTTTTTTAGTCCTATAGTACTTAAAGTAAATTTTATTTTTAACTATTTCAGGAAATAATAAATGGGGCGAAATATGGGAGCTACGTAAACAAACAAAACAAAAACATCTAAGTTCTTCTTTCGAAGGATATAAAAATTATTATCATTATTTTTTGTTAGTATTTTTATAATGGAATATATATATATATATATATATATATTTAAATGTGTAAAAAATTGAGCAGTTTAACAATATAAAGCTACTGTTTTCGACATAAAAAATTTAAAAAATAGGAATAAATAAGGTGTAATGATAAACACAATACACTTAAAAGAAAAACATAATATATTTGCGTATATATTTAATTATTTCAAAAAATTCTAAACTGTAAAAAAAAAAAATAAAAAAAAAATTCAACACGTTATCGTTTTAAATTAATTTCGAAACGAAAATACCTTATAAGGGGAATCAAAAGAAAGAACAACTACAAGAAAACAAAAATACAAACGTTAAATAGCTTTATTAACTTTTTATTTGAATCTTTTTTCTTTTATTTTTTTTTCTTCCGTTTTTTGTTTAAAATTTAGGTAACTACAGTTATATACAATATTTCTCAAGGTGTCCAAATAAATATTTATATAAATTACAATCTGGCAATATGGACGTTATTAACATTCCTTTAATTAAAATTTGGGTAATTTAAGCTAATACATCAGTCATGCATTTTGTCTTCTTTTTTTTAATGTATAATTTTTAATAAAAGCAATATTAAATATTATCTCAGATTTTTAATAAATACGAAAAAAAAAATAATAAAAATTTGTATAATTGAGATAAGCTGAATGCTAGAAGCTAAGTTATATTACTCATAATTGTAAATGGTTCTGTCAGAAATACATGAATTAATTATTATAATATTTATTACTAAATTAACACTTAAATCTTTAAAAAAGATAATAATTAAAGATTTATTAGATTTTGTTTACAATTATTTCCCTTAAATTAAAATTTATTTCATATTTTATACCTTTGTTAAAGTAAAATTTAAAAAAAAAAACATAAATAAATAAAAGAACAACTATGACTATTCTTGTCCTGTCTTATTTAATATCATAAAAGGCAATTAAGAAAGAAATAGTTAAACTTAGTGGTGAAAAGTTTTTAATCATAATTACTTCTAATAGATCTTTGACTTTGCTAGATATGAAAACTGTTATCTTATAAGAAAAGTGCATTTTTATTGCAAATAAAATATTATAATTATGAAAATGTAAAAAATTATTACTTTCTAGTATAAGTAAGAATACCTTTTGAATCCATGGTTTTTAAAATTTGTATTTTCTAGTTATATTTTGATTGAATTTGCCTTTTGGTGATAAAAAAATATGCTTAATGTAAAAATGATCAAATTTAATTATTCTGAATTTTAAGATAGTCAAAGAAATGTTGAACATTGGTTAGAAGCTCTTTATGTGGTTTTTTTTTATATTGATATTTTGATTTCTATCTATCACACTCTTTCTCGCCAGATATTTAACTGTCATTCGGAAGTAGAGAACCTTTACTTGTTAAGCTAGAAAAATTGGTATCTTGTATATGAGATGGAATTTCGATGATAATCCTAAAATTAATGATGTATACAAAAGCAGCGGAAAAAAGCAGCATTTACAGCAGACAACATTAACAAGTAAGTCTTGGAAAAAAGGATTAACACTTTAGAGAAAGAAAAAAAACAAATTTTAAAAGTATTTAAACTTTATTTGATGATCAAATACATCATTAACACAACGAATCTAAATTAATTTATTCTGCAGACTTTTTGATTTTAACTTGAAACATAAAACAACAAAAATTTATAAACAAGCGTTACGCGTTATAAATTACTGTTTAAATTTAAATTTTTTTTTTTTTTTGTATAATTAAATCATGTAATTACATTACAATTTTGTATTACATTAATTTAATAAATTTATATATTTATCTATTTTACACAGTATTTCCTTTTGATAATTTTGTTTTAAGCAATATTTTTTCAGTTTATTCATTAACCAAATTCAATTTAATATGGAAAAATATATTATTTTGTATTATTGATTTTTTTGTCTCTAGTAATTTTCGTTCTTATTTGATTTATGAAAAAGAATGCTATTTCCATGTAGAAGAAATCTGAAGAAATATTAATTTCAGTTATTATATTCTAAACATTTCTATCACTTTACTTTGATTTTATAGCCGTTGTTTTTAAAATTATATTAATTATGAAACTATACAGGCAGCTAAAATTTGAAGTTTTTCATTTTTGATTGGTTCAATATTTTTTTTTAAAATATTATTTAATATCAATTCTTAATTTTTAACTTTTACTAGAAAATTTATAAAAGTTTCTTGTCCTTTTCTGCACTGTTATTAATAGTAAATATATATGTATATATTTACTTTATTTTTATTTAAAAATTTTTGTATGTTTTAGGAATATTTTTATACAACAATACCATCGTCATTTAATTCACAAGATCCTATGTTTTCTCCTTCGTAATTAGAAAAATCATTTATAATTCCATTGGGATCTAAACCGAAGCTAATATCCTGTAAGCATCCTTTAAATGGTTTATGGAAGCGACCATTTGTTCTTTGTGAAATTTGTGAGCCGTTTGGCGTCGTCCTAGACATATCCTGTGGGAAGCCACCTAAAAATTTACTGATATTATTTTTTGTTTTAAAAAACTAATATTACTGTCAAGTTTCACTTGAAATACATTTCTAATTATGTTTAATAAAAGTTTAATTAATATTTTTGAAAATATTAGAGTCATAATGAAATAAATTATAATTTTTATCTTCATGTTTTGTTTATAAAATGAATAAAAATCTTTACATATAATTTTGTACAAAACTGCTATAAAACTGTTATAAAAGCAAAAGTTAATGTATGGCAGTACTAACTTTAAGTATACTTAAATGTCATATGGTTATCACATGATATGATAATTAACGGAGTATAGGTAATTTTAGTTGGAAACATTAAATTAGTCTGGTGTGAGTCTTTTTTTTTGTTTTATGGTTGTGATATTAATTAATAGAAAGTTGTTTCATTTAACTATAATAGAAAGTATTTTTTGTTTGTTTGTTTTTATCCAGTATTGTCTTATATTGTGTTAATTAAAGAGGTAAAATATTCTTACCTATATAAAATAAATCCTCGTATGTAATTGATAAATCGTTTCCGCGTCTTATAGTTATTGGTGTTATGTTAATCCTTTCTGAAAAAATTATTTCTTCATCTAATATTAATTGGAGCCTTCCTCGATCTATTGTGATTTGAATATTATGCCAAGCCCCATCTGATACATACTGACCAGCAGGCACATCAATTGTGGAATTAGTATTACCAAGTAAGTTACTAGCTAATTTAATATGACCATCTTCAAGTCCAATACCAAGAAAACGTAATTTATCTTTAGCACTCCATAATAATAAACCACTTGGATCAATTGTTGAAAAATTAATAGAAATTTGTAGTGTATCTTTTGGTTTTATAAATACTGATGGACCTCTTCTTTTATCTTTTACGGGAATACGTGGGGGAGGAAGTACAAGATAACTATTTCCACGAAAATTTGGTGTTATAGGTTTACTCATAGCTATAATTATATAAAATTTATAGCATGTATAGTAAATTATGTTTGATTTTCTTTTTATATTACCAATTTCACAATAAAATCCACCCCATCCATTTGGGCAACTACATCTACCATTTCTTAAACATCGTCCATTATTTTTACATGATATAAGCTTACATGTTTCTGAATATTCACATCGTTCACCTTTTGCATATTCTGGGCATATACAATGTGGTTGTAATTTTTCATCTAACCAACAGTGGCCACCTGATTCACATGAATCACCACCACAAGCAGTTCCATCACAATCTCGAATATTTCTTGATTCTTAAAAGTATGTTAATATAATGAAAAATTTATTTAATATAGTAATATATGTACTTACCTAATATTGTAGTTTCATTTAAAACGAGTCTTGTACCGCTAACAACTAATCCACGAACACAACCACGGAATGGTATCGGAAATCCAGATATAGCATTATGTGGAAGTTTTGAAAGATCTTTTAAGCCACCAATATAAAGTAATGAATCAGGTTCAACAAGAACTTCAGCTGAAGGTGCTAGAGCTGATGATGCACTACCTTCAACCCAAAGTGTTAACCATCTACCACGTTGAGCCATTTTAATTTTATGCCATTCTCCTATAGCTAACATTCTTACACTACGTACAACTGTTACATGATTATTAGGTCCTGATATTCTAAATTCTACAACTCCACCTTGTAGTGAAAGGCTAACAAAACCAATTTTACGATCTTGATTATTATTAAGAGTACCAAAGTATAAAAGTAAACCCCGTTCAGATAGTGGTCTTACTTGAAATTCGATATAAAAGAATTGAACACGTCGTTGTTCATCTAATGTCGGTGATGACATTAATGGTGATGGTGAAAAATTTCTTTGTTTTTCAACTTCATTCAGCAGTTTCATTACAAAATGTTGTCCTGGTATTGGAGAATAAGTAATCGGTTTTGTTACTATTTTCTTTGTAAAATTTCTATATTGAACTAATTGAGATCGCTTTGAACCGATTTTTTCAACACGATCAGATCCTAAATTAGGCCAGCGTACAGCTAAATAAGAACGACGTCCAGTCAATGAAACATCACTAAGAGACTGTATAGCTAAAATATAAATAAATAATAAATATAGCACCGTGATTAATAAATAATTCTAATTACTACCTTCATCACAATTTTTACCCGTTTTACCAATAGGACAATCACATTCATATCCATTAACCAATGGAACACATGTAGCATCATCATGACATTTATTATTAAATGAATCACATGGATTTAATGACTGAGCACAGAGTGGGCCATACCAACCTTCTTGACAGATGCATCTTTTAATTAAAAAAAAAAAACAAGAATAAAGATTATAAAGAAATTTCTTCGTCTTTGTTTTTTTTATAAATAATTCTTACGTAAATGTAGCTCCATGCTGTAAACAAGCACCATCATGTTGGCAAGCATGCCTATGGCATTCACGTGTACCACATTGACCAACGCCTCGTCCTCTTACACCACGTGTCTCTTGTAGTGGTACACTAACCTGTCCTGCTTTAAGACTTATATCATAAATACATCCTTGGAAACCAGAATGTAAGGGTAAATCATGTGGTAAAGTATTAAAGTTGGCAATTTCATGTCCTCCCAAATAAAGTATAGGTACAACATCCATTCTTGTAACACTTCCAGGTGATCGTCCGGTAATATTAAATTTACCATCAACTGATAGCCAAGCTTGTCTACCAATTCGGCCAATTTTAATTTCATATGGTACCCTCGGAGCATCAAGACGAAAATCAATTGGTTTTTGTGTAAATATACGTCTTGGACCACCACCAAGATTCCATGTTAACATTATATAGCCTTGTATAAAACTAACAGCTAAATGATCACTTTTTTCATCATGATATCCATTCTGTCCTAAAAATGCTAGCAATGATATTTGAGACATTGTCTGTGGAAGAATTTTAAAGCTAAGCTCTAATGAATATTCCAGTGGTATTGGAACTGTGTATGCGACAAAAGATGATAAACCATTTACACTGCCTGAGAATGAAGGTAGAGCCACTTCCAGATCTGCAATTAGTTATTTGAATATTTTTTGGTTATTTTTTTTATATAGAAATTTGTAATGAAAGTTTAGACAAATTTTAGCAATCACAAACAAATGCTTCTATTTAGTCCAGTAATAGATTTAAAATGGACTCAGGTAAGGCAGCTTCATTCAAGCTGAAATGATTTCTAGCAACTGTTACAATCGAGTTAAATACTAAGCTATTGTTCAAATCAATAAGGCCAGTAATTTAAAAGCACAGTTGTAGTCCAAAGTAGTTGCTTTGGTCATGCACCAAGATATCCTCCAAGTGTAGGATTAACATTTTATGTGACTCTATGATTTTTGCTGGGGTTTTACCTCTTGAGGACCAAACACAAGCATGGTTGGTCAAGTGTTGTTAGTGTGGCTTCGGAGCGAGTTGGATATGTGCCACTATTGCAGTACAATTTGAGGGGTGTCCTTGCCACTTACAACACTGACTTTTCTCTCTACTCTCTACTAAAGTTAGAATTTATAAGAAAAAGAGCGCTAGGCTCGAAATAAATGGGTTAAAGACTTTGGAAGAAAGAAAACGAATTAAAAGAAATCTGATAGTTGGACCGGCTGATTTGAAAACAAATAAAATAATTTATATGGAATGACTATGTGAAGGCTTACTGTGATATTCAGGGTTAAATAACTAGAAGCCCTTAGGCCCCCTCTGAACTTATATTTTTGAGCAAATACACTGAAAGTCTCTTTCTCTATCCAGCTTTCCACTTCTTCGAGCAAGTGTCCGTTATAAACTACCTGGACGCTGGAGAGTGGGAAAGAGAGAGAAAAATGTTAGCCTCAGTCAGATTATAGCAGAGAAACGGTATCCTTGAATTGACTTCCAATCCTAAACGCGTTCATCGAGGTGCAAGATAGATCACAGTGCAAGTTTTGATTCTGAGATTCTTAAAAAAAAGAAAAAATTATAAAAAAGAATAAAGGACTTTAAATTGAATTCAAAGTAATGAAATTATAAAATGTAACAATACCACTCGGCTTAAGAGGATAGAAATTTGCTTTTTTCTACTTTTCAACAAGGATAAAACTTAATTATATTTAGTAATAATTTTGAAAAGAAAGTTTTTTTTTCTAGCTTTTAGCCATTTTGAATTAAATGTATAACAGGTCAGCAACAAAAATTCATATACGATTTCGATTTAAATGTTATTATCCTATATCAAAAGAATTTTTTGCATATTAATATTATATTTTTAAATGCGAATTAAAAACTTACTATGTTCACAATAATGTCCATGTTTTCCAAGGGGACAAAGGCAAAGGTATCCACTTCCTGGAAATTGAACACATGTTCCACCATATTGACAAGGATTATCTTCACACACAGAAATTTCACATGTTGGTCCCATATATCCTGTTGGGCATTTACATTTCCATTTTTCTTGTTTTTGTTCATTATTATCATCACTTTCATTGCTATCAATTTTAATACATGCTGCACCATTTCTACATGGGCTCGATAAACATGCTAGTGAACCGCATTCAGTAATCCCAAAACCGTCTAAAGCATCACTAAAATAAATTTAAAAATATTAAATAAATTTTTTTTTTTAAAAAATTTCTATATTTAATTTACTTTGGTCTAAACTAATTATTTTTATTGTTCAGATTTAAATCCAATTGATATAACAGAATTGATATTTAAAGGTATCTGGCCATAGAAATTAGTATTAATTTCCATAGAATCGATTAGGCATGAATCTTAATTTGATGGTAAGCTCTGATAATCCAAAATTTTTCAGTAAATTAAATTTTATTGTGAACTTTTGTATTCATCAGAACAAGAGGATTAGGATATTGAATTTCAAATTAATAATTAAAATAAATGAATCTGACGTTAAGTCCTAATTAAATTTTTGTAATGGATTTTTATTTTGTTTTTATTTTTTTGATTTGAGTTTAATTTAAAAAATTTTACTTACCCAAAAATATCACGTTCGATACCATTGATTCGTAGAGAATGTAAACATCCTGTAAAACCGGTACCACTTTGTGTTGGTGGTAATTCTATAATCAGACCAATCGGCGCTTGTGGCGCTCCACCCAAATGTAACCAAGTATTTTGTATTAAGTCAACTGAATGCATTCGTGGTGAAATTAATTTTAACCAAGTTGGTTGATCACCAGACATTGTCAAAGTTTCATTTACCAAAAGTGAAGCATTGCAATGTGTCAAATTTCGGCTAAAGTTCAATCTTTACAAAAAAAAAAAAGAAAAGAAAATTAAGAAGACTTTTATATGTAATTAAAAAGATTTATAAAATTAATTTAGCTAATAATATAATGGATGGATTCTGCTGATGTCCTTATTACATTCTTTTTTATTGTCAATTTGTTCAAGGCACACAATCTAATTTTTTTTCTTGTTTATTAGATTTCCGTCTCTAATTAACTTAAAAAAAACTTGTATATATCCTCGTATCCTGTAATTTTATCCTAGTGTACTAAATAATCTATGCAGAAGTATTTAACAACAAACCAACAAGATCATTGCTTTGTTAGCTGAAATTAAATTAATTTGAAAAACAAAACTTACTCAGCTCTTATGATTATTTCATGTCCGGTATTTACAGGTGTCTCTAATTCACTTAAAAGCATAGTTTGTAATCCACATGAAAATTGAAATTGTAATAATCCTTTCTGAAGAAATAATGCCATATAGTGGCCAGCTTTACTTCCCTGGGCAGCTGCCAGCATAATTAGGCCATTTGTAGCTCGTGTACGCACTTTAAGTTCAACATGTATTGGTAATATAGATTCTAATGTTTCCTGATGTGGAATATTCTTGTGAATTCTATGGCTAACATATGAATCCCCAGAGAATGCAGCATTTTTTATATTAATTGGTAATTCACAATGTGAACCTTGTCTATCAAATCTGCAAACACACTGTAATAAAATAAAATTGTAATTAGTTTCTTTTTTTTTCATGGAAAAAGAAAGGATTATGAATTTTTGTAAAAAAAACAATTCAATAACTTTATAGCGTTATCAAATTATTGAAAAATCTTCTAATCTATGACATTGTGTTGGCCACTTTTTCTTTTAAAATATGAAAAGGAAAGTCATATTTTCTCAGTTTTAAATGTTTGTACTTGGATAAGCATTGTCTGTATTTTAATTAGCTTAAGCGGTAATATCAATACGAGTATTGGTTTAATAGGAAGCTCTTTGCTCTCCTGTTGGTAGACGCTTGCAATTGATTTTTGAAATAATTATTTACTTTATATTTCATTTAAATAAACTGTTCTAACAATGGCAAGGTAAAAAATTCCTGACATGGCAGTGATTTAGAGTCATATACTAAGTTGTAAGCATGCCTTAGATGGCATAATTTTCGTCCTAGCTCTCATGTAGAATCCCGCGATAGGGAACTTGTAGGGAGTTAAAAACAAGATGATTAAATCCAAATAAAAAAAAGAGAAAAAAAACACATCATCTTTATTCCACAGAAGTTAAATTACAAATGCAGACATTTTTAAACAGTGCTTACTACTGTGGTATTTTAATGTTTGGTTGATATACCTAAACCGACGAAGGTATTAAAAAAAGTTGAAATTAAAGGAGATAAAAAATCTATTATTTATGCGCTAAAAATGGCTTTTACACGGATGTTTAAATAAAAGTCAAAGTTGAAAATTGAAATAAAATTGAAAATTAATTAAATAAAAATTGCGGCAAGGTATCGACCGTAATAACGCATTTACCCTTGTTTCAACATACTTAAAAGTATCCTATCGCCCTAACTCATGGCAGCATCCAAGTATCGCATACTCAATTCTTTAAGGTTAGAAGTCTAAAAAAAGAAGTATTTTTAACATTTTTTTCTAAGCTTCCTTATAAGAAAATGAAGCCAAAATTTTTTTATTGTATTTTTGCCAGGAAGCGTCAAAGTGAAGCCTCTGATAAACAAAATGTTCCATGGCCGACACTTAATCTCAAGATCAGGCAGTCTGAAACAAAAAAACCAAATGGCTTCTCAAAAAGGAAGATTTTCTACGTAGGAATTTACCACATTTATGAAACAATTCCAAAAAAGAAAAAATGGCAGAAGTTTGATAAATAAAAATCAAAAAATCAGCCTTTTTCTCACTGTTTTCCGTGTAAAAAATATCTAAAAGAATTTTTTTTGGTCAAATTGTTGTAAATTCCTGTGTAATACATCTTAATGAAGAATCAAAAATCGGTTTAATAGTTAGTAGTTCCGGAGATTAACTGTCGGCCATTTGAAAAAAACTAATTTCGAGAAAAACACGTTTAAAGTTTTTTGTTATTATGCCTACAGCTTGGAGTGTGCGCACACTTTCGGCTATTTAACACAGTTAGTATTGGAATTTTTTAAAAATATTTTAGGAAAAGATTTTTAAATGTCTGTCAATAAAAAAAAAATCGATTTTTTGAAAATTCTACTTAGGACCACGTTTTCCTCTTTATCGACTAATTTTACTAATTTATGCCCGTGAAAATATGAAAGGAATTTTCAAAAAAATAAAATATAATGATTTCTAGACACAATAGTTTGTCAATAGTTTTAAATTCTTTATCTATATAAAATTCTATTTCTCAAAATTGATTGAAAATTGAAATATTTTAGTGATCAAAAAACTTCGTGTGAATTAATAAATTAACATAATTTCAGTAATATAAGAATTTTTTTGGATCAGATAATTTCAAATTATAACAATTAATTTTTTTATTGTTTACGAGTTAAATAATTTGACTTATAAAATATACTTATAGAAAATTATACAGTAAAAGATAAATAATTTCAAAATAATTTAAATAATTATCTTTTTAAAATGTATTTTTAATTAAAATTTTAATTTTATATGCAAAGATGATTAATTTCCTGTTTTTAAATCTAGTCGACTAAAAGTATATTTAGAATTTTAACTTCATAAACAAAAAAATAAACTCCTCAGTAAATTTAATAATGTCTACACACGTTTCAACAAACGTGAATTCTTGATTAAATATAAGGAAAACTCATTGAAAAACTTTTTCAACAAGAAATTATTATTTGCTTTTAACAAATTTTCATTCGAATAAGGAACTAGTTGAAGCCGTGCCTAATGCTTATGCTAAAACTGAGAGTGCTAACATGCTACGAGTATAGATGAAACGTGATTACAAAATACATTTATTTACAATATACTTTATAGGTTGTATGACCCAGTTGTATATCTTTTGGTTTTTTCTTTAAAATAACATCAAAATAATTTCTAATAAAAAGAGATAATACACATATGTATATGTATATGTATATATGTATGTATATTTATTTTATTTACTTGTGTTTGTGGAATTTTTTATTTGCTATATCTTTTCTCTATTTTGCATTTGCAAAATTTAATCGATTTCCGAGATTGAACTATGTTGTCTTTTTGAAATATTGTTATATTTTCGATTTGCTTTTAGTGACATATTCAAAATTTACAACGTAATGTTACAAAAGGATATTAAGAGAATTATATTGCTTCTGGGAAAATATGGTAATATGATATCTAATATTTGTGAATTCACTTTGAAGTTTTGATTTGAAATTTTCGCTAAATATCTTTTATTGATAAGGAAATTGATGTAAAAGTTTTTGATATTAGCAAAGCTATTAAAATTTATGTTTTATTGAATATTTAATTGATTCTCAAATTGAGGAAGATTAAATAATTATTTTGAATAAGATTTTCAGAAGTTGTAAGATACATAATTACTTTTTTTTTTGTTGGTTTTTAGTCTACTTGAAATATGAAAAATTTTAATTTTTTCAAGATATTTGGTATAAAAACAACCTCAAATTGGAATAAAGTTCAATTCAGGCTGATTAGAATGAAGTCAGTACGAAAAATTTCGATTCGGAATAAAAAGTGAATTTGAAAAACTTATCACTGCCAGGATTTGGAAATCTGTAATTATTTCGTTAATATTATAATCAATCGGTGGTATTTCACAATGCCTCACTTTAAGAGGAAAATTTCAAATATTGGAGCTAAATATAGGTCTGAAAGTATAGCAGACTCATAAGCCTAACACTGAGGGTGGTCTTGTGAGTGAAGCATTGGGAAATATCACTGAATTCTATTCTTAAAGTATGTTAAAATCTACATTTTTTTATTACTTTTTTTTTTGAATTTATGTCTGTACAAATTTTTTTACTATGTAAGGTCTTCGTAGTACTTATAAAAGCGAACTTAAGTTACTTTCAGCAAATTTTCCAATTTGTATGGGATTGATTGACATTTGTCACACAAATGTACATAAAAGTCAATAAGTCGCACGATCAAAAATCGCTTTCCTGAATGCACTTTAATAATATGTAACTTTAAGCGGCAAATGGCCTTGCCATTTTTATGGAATTGATCGACGCTCGTCATTCAAATGTATAGGATCGATAAATCCCATTGCAAAAACTTCGAAAATTCTTACGGCTTAATTTTAAGATTCGTCAGAAATATCCCTGAAACGCTTAATTTTTTGTTTTTAACAAAAGTTTTAAAGCCATCGAGATTTTTTGATTGAATGTCTAAAATTTCCTAACAACACTTACTTCCCAGAAAAATTTCAAATCTGATAATTTCTCCAGAGATTTTCAGTTTCTTTTCGATTTGTTTTGAGGAGCATAAAATTTCGTATGAAATTGTCTTAATGCGGACACCATTTAAAATTTTACTTGAATACAATCGAAACGTATAAAAGAAAAATTTAAAAAACTTACCCTAGAGCCTTCTGATGTTGTAACACAGGTACCACCATTGTAACAACCAATTTTGACACAATCTGGTATAGATATCGTACTGTCATTAAATTGTTTTGTCGATGAAGTTATCTGTGGTGGTAATTGGGTCGGTGATGTATCTATTGTAACCGTAGGATATGTTATAAGATCATCTGTATATAATGATTTAGTTGCATCATCTGGTAGAAGTGAAAATGGTGGTGATGTTGGACGAAATGATGGCTGTAATGGCCAGTATGATGAGGAAATTGTTGTTTGTGTAGGAATTGTTGTTTTTGTTGAAAATTTAGGTGTTGTTAATGACATTATTGGTACATCTAAAGTTGGTGGAAGTGAATAACTTGTAGTTTCTTTTGCCTCATTCTCTTTATATGAGTTTGTTGTTTGTGATATTGTAGTATCACCAAAATTTTTATTTATATCAGAGAGTCTTGTTGAAAATGATATATCTGGTTGTTCTGTAAAGAATGGTGATATAGTTGTTGTTGTTGTAAGCGACGGTAATGATGATGGTAGTTTTACCGGAACTGATGGAACAGTAGTAATAGTTAATTCTGGAATATTTGTTGTTGTTTCATAATCATAATCTATATATTCAGCTGATATTGTTGTTGTTTCTTGATATTCATGTGTTGGATTTTTTATAGTCGTTTTAGGGGTAACTGGAAGCGTAACAATATCACGTGATGGTAATGTTACTGTTGTCCATCGGGTATAATTAGGGGAATGAATCGATTTATGCGTTGTATAATCATAATTATATGGTGGCCATATTGTTGTTTTATATATTGTTGTTGGTTTCGATTTAATTGTTATCGGTATATATACTGATTTTACTGTTGATGTATCAAATTCATATTTTTCTTCTTTTGTTAATTCTTCTGATGATAATTCTGTACTAAATGAACTGATATCTTCATCTGAATAACTAAAATCATATTTTTCTGTTGTATATTTATCCTCTGGGTATAATTTTGTAACATCTACAGATGGTAATACTGTTGTTGTTGTTGTTGTTGTTGTTGTAGTTGTAGATGAAAAATATTTTCTTGTATAATTACAATCATAATTATCATTTTCTAAAATGAGACATTCACATAATAAACCAGTTAACATTGGAGGACAAGAACATGTAAAAGTATCTACACCATCAATACAGACACCACCATTAACACATTTTGGTCCTAGCTGACATTCATCATATTGGAATTCACAACGTTCACCATGATAATCAGGAACACAATAACATGTTGGATAATTTTCTTCCATAAGGCATAAAGCATTATTTTGGCACGGGCTATTAGCACATATAAGAATTTCTTCTTCACAATTGATTCCGGTATAACCCATTGGACATGCACAAACATATGATGCCAATTTGTCAACACAAACACCACCATTCTGACATGGTGATGATTCACATTCATTTATTTCCTCTTCACATATTTGTCCTTTCCAACCGGATGGACATTTACAACTAAATTTAAGTCCTGGACCTTCAATACATTCACCACCATTACGACATCTAACACCAGTCTCTATAGAAATATATATATATAAAAATAAATTTATGTTATTTTTCTTTTTGAAAAGTTTTTAAATTTACCTAATTCACAGACTGCAACATCAATTTCACAATGTATTCCTAAATATCCAGGATGGCAAGTGCATACATAACCATTATCTCCATCTCTACATAATCCTTCATTTTGGCAAGGATTTGAAAGACACTCATCAACATTTTCTTCACAATTTATTCCTGAAAATTAATTAGAAATAATTTTTGCTAAAAGATAATAACATTTTTGTTGTTTAAGAATGATTGATGTGATATTTAAACAATAAAACTGTTATCTTTTAAGGTGTTGGTACTATGAGCTTGTTCTATTTTGCATATAATTTATTTTTAGGTATTATCTTAACTTATCAAAGGATAACAGTATGGAATTTTGTGTGTATAGATGGTAACCAAATTTGCTTGCTGAGTAGAAAGATTATTTAATTTTTTGTTTTACGTTTTAATATGACCTTAAGGGTATCCTTAGACATAATATTCCTGTAGTGTTAATTCAGGTGTATTTAATGGACTGTTATGAGCTCAAGAATAAATGGATGTGATTTATAGCTCTAATGAACATCAGAATTCTTAAAAATATTCATAAAAATTAAGCTACCTAAAATATGAGTTTTTCAATGAATTTTCTTTTAAGTTTTTCTTAAAATTAACATTTATTCAACCGCTCCCCCATAATTTCTTCCTTAGCACCATGTCACACATAGATACATGACACAATCGTGGTTATTTATGGAATGTAGGTATTTGGAATTAGTGGATATAATTGACATATGAAAATTTTGTGGATAGTTAGATACCATTCAAACTAATCCTGTAACCTCTTTTGGATTTGCTTTAATGGTAAAATGAAGAAATGTGTGTAGTCAAGAGTACATTCATATTTTGTTATAATATCATAATGTCCGGAAGGATAAGCAGATACCAGGAGTTAAATTCTGGTTCCATTTAAATTTAGAATGATATTTTTTCTCATAAATGATTCTAATTCGCTAATTCTAATGTATAGTTTAGTGATTTCTTGGAAATCTCATACAAGTAAAGATACATTACTAACTCAACATGAGCAATCTGGCCGGTCAAAATGAATTACAAACCTGACGGTAGTCTGTTTGTAGTAGAAAAGCCGAAATATTGTATACTTATAATCAAAGCATTCTGAAACTAAATATTTGAGAAACGTGGCCAATGCAATGTATGGCCGAATACAGTTAGTCATTTTATACAAGGCAACTAAAGAATGTTAAGAAAAGATTGGATTATTTAACATTCTTTTTGCCTGATAAATGGCATGTTAAAGTAAATTCCTTATTAATAGCCTACTTGGGAATATCAGCCTACGCCATTTTATATCGTCTTATTAAAAATATAAATATCAAAAAATTTAACATCTATGGAAATATTTTTCCTTGGAAAATTAAAGGAAAATAGTGTAAGCAATAGATATATTATATTTCCGAACAATGTTTGGACCCTGATATTTTATTAAATATTCTAAATTATATCTAAAATACGGAATTGTTATTTGTGCTTTCATATTTAGGTCAATCTACTTGCAATAAGGATTTTTAAGGACTAAAATCTCTTATTTCTATACAATTAAATGGTATGAACTCTTTGGATACATGGTGATATTTTTAAACTTCATAGTAAAAACTAAACTTTAAAATTAAAAGTTAGGTCTTTATTTACTCCTGTTAGATTATCTTAATTGAAAAAATGAAAGAAAAACCAAATTCTAAAATTACATTTTAAAAAATTCTCTTATTTTTTTTTCTTTTTTCGTTTTTGAAACGAACATTATTTTGGCTAAATGAGCCTTTCTAATCTAATCTTTTGTATCCTTTTCCTTTGGGTTTTTTTTTTTTGTAAACAAATTTATTTGCTTTTTAAATGAAACCGCAGAGCCATACAATCGAATGAAAATGAAAGAAAAAAAATGCGTGGGAAATCGATTTTCTCATTTTTGTTTAGGTCTTTTCATGAAATTTTCTTTTTTTTTTTCCATATATAAATTATGCTTGTAAAGTGGCTAGGGTGAAAAGAGTTCATTGTCTGACATTTACCTTTATCAACAGTTTTGGTTGCTTCATAAATTTTAATAGAAGACCAACCCCTTTTATGTCTTTGGAAATATATTTCTTCGTCTTTTTCAGTAATTATACAGCAGTCATAACTTTCCTGCACCTAAAATTTAATTCATGTTTTTTCTTTTTTTGTGTTTAATATTTCCGAGATTTTGTTGCTTTATTTTTAATTATTGTTGATATTTTCTATTTAAGATGAATAAAATGCTTAAATTTTACATTGCACGTGACTTTTGTTTTACGAGAAACTAGTGCTGTGAAATCTTTTACTCTATCGTCAGGTATGGAGAATAAACATTAATTTAAAAACTATGCGTTCTTTGCAAAATTGAGTAATTTTAGGTTGTTAAATTTAAAAATATTAAAAGAGTTTCTTTTCAAGCAAAACGTTTTAAATTTCCTTAAAAACACGCTTTTTAGCTATAAGTATTAAAAATCAATTAATAAACTAAAATGTACTTTTTTCCATTTCCTTGGAAATCACACTTTCGCATTTTTTATAATGAAAGAACCTTTTGTTTTAAATATTTTTCCATTTAATGGAACTTCTTACGAAATTTTAAATTCAAAATAAATTCAATGTGGCATTGAGTGAAATAAAAGCATCAAAATATTCCAACCATACCAAAGTTTATATAAATATTTCTATGTTCTTAAACATATTAACAATTTTCATTTTTTGATTCAATCAAAATAATGAGAAAATTTAACCAAAAGTTTTGAAATAAAAGGTAAGAAGTCAATTATAAAATGTTTTTATAAATTCAAGTCAGAATTAAATTGGCTAAATGGTCTAAAAAAAGAGCAGATGGATTGAATAGAACCAATAGACCCCTACTAAATACATACAAATCGAAACTCCAATTTAAAAATACTTTCAACTAAATTTACTTAATATAAAATCAAAAATTCAGGGTAGCCCTAGAAATTAAAATTAAATAACTATCATTTTTGAATTTCTATTGTGCGATTTAACTTTTTTACTACGATAATACGACCTACGGCATGTTTCATGCTAGAATAAAAGTATAAACCCATATTATGAATTTATGTAACTTTTTCTTATTTTTTTTTCTAAATTCTGTTCTAGGTCAATTTAGGTTGATATAACTAAACAGGGACTTCGGTTTTAGTTTATTTAAGAATTTCAGTTATTTATTATTTCAAATTGGTTTTGTTTGATAAAAATGTCTCACTGAAGTCAAAACATTGTAGCCTAATGTTTAAAATATCCCTAAAATACACAGTTTCAAAAATATTGTAAAAATAAAAATTTTTAGTATTTGAAAATTTTGAAAATTGTAAACGACTTTAAAATGAAAGTTGTGCTATTAATTTACAAAAATATTTCTAGAACTAAATCACTTATCACTATATCGCAATGGGTAAATACTTAGAATTTCTTGAAACCTTTTAAGTGTTTTTAAGTTCTTGAGAATTACCTAACAAACAGTCTTAAGTACTTTTCAAATGACCTTAATATGCAGGATGATAAAGTAATAGAAATTCTTGTGTGGCATCTTTAAAAAAAGATTCAAATGTTCCCATTCGGTAATCCTCATCTTAATTGTTATAGAAAACCATTAAATAATTTTATCATAAATTTTGTTGCTCATTATTTGCTGATTGTTTAAGAGTATCAAAAGAGTATATCAAAAAACAATCAAAATTGAAAATACTACAGGCTGGCAAAGTGGGGCTCAACAAAAAAAATGGCCTGTCCTGGGGTGCATGATTCCAGTCCTTCCAGTATATAAAGAAAAAATTTTGTTTTAATTCTTTAAGAAGAAAGGTGTGGTTATGGGACTACAAAGAGTTTTTAAGAAAAAAATTTTCTTCACAAAATGTCGGCAGTTTGAAAAAAAGTAGCGTTTTTTCCCTGTTCTTTTCGCCTTTCCGAATTTTTTTTAAAAAAAATAAATAACTCTTCGTAGCCCCGTGTTCTCTAATATATAAAGAATCTTTGTGCCAAATTTCATGTGAATCGGTTGGAGAAATTTTGAAATATCGTGCACACCGTTTCTAAAAAACTAGTTTCGAGAAAACGCGTTAAAGTTTCAAAGACTGAACTGAACTAAGGGGTTAAGCGGCTAAGCTATGAAAATATGGAAAAAAAATTCAATTTTTTAGAGATACCCCTTTAATAATTTTTCCCAAATAAATATCGAAAAAATTTATATTGCAGATATAATTAAAATTTATAAAAATATTCAAAATAAAAAGAAATTTTTAATTTCAGCTTAAGATATTGAAATGGATCAAGCATCATCATCTAAAGATCATTTGCAAGTTCAAACCGAAATAGAATCAGAAATTTTTACAACAACAACAACAACAACACAATCAGATACGGAACTGATTTCATTACCCAGCACAGATCCAGGAATTATATGTTTTAATCATTGTAATACAAAAATTTTTTGTATTGGTTTACCACGCTATTGTCCATTTTGTAAAATTTTATTAAGAGAGAAATCATTTACAATTCCACCATTTCGTATGCCATATCCATTTGGTAAAGCATCAGATTTTACTTGTGCAGTAATTTTACGTCCAACTATTGGAGATTTTTTAAAGTATTTGTTAAAAAAATATGTTTAAAATGTTTAATTATTATTAATGCTATGATTTATTTTTTTCTTTATTATTATAGTGATTATAATAATGATAAAGATTTACATATTGCGGTAACTACATCTAAAGGAGATGTTGTTGAATTTGATCGAAATGGAATAAAAAAACATTTAGCAAAATCATTACCTGGTGAATGGTCACAATGTTTATGTATCAAAGATTTACCTGAAGATTACAATCATTATTGGGATTATACATTAGATGAGGTTTTATTTAATATAATTAACATTTGTATAATTATATAATTAATTTTGATATTTTATGTGTTTAGGCATTGACATATTTTGATTGGTCTCCGGAAAAATATGATGAAAAAGACTATAATTGTTATACATTTGTACTTAAATTTCTTCAAATTTTATTCCTTGAAGAGCTAACTTTACCTGCAGTTAATCGTGAAACTTTTTGTAAAAGATTAATAGTACCAAAAACTACATCGGCTGGAAAATATATATCTTTATATCGTAAACTTCTTGAGTATCGGTTTTATTGTCGACGTGGAAATAAATATTGTTATTTAGTTCCAGGACTAAAAAAATCTAATAAACTAGCAACAATCGAAGAATAATATTTCATGGAATTATTTAACTATGATAAAATTATTTTAGGAATATTTATAGTGAAGTAATTAAATCCTAAATTTATTTATATATGTATATTTGTGTAAAATACATGAGCTATGACTAAAATTAAGGAAATTAATAGAAATAAGACTGTTTAGATTTTTAAGGTTAAGTGATAAATTACTATTTTATAATTTTTTATATTGATTATTTTATAATATTTAACAATCGTAAATAATACGATTTTTGTAAAATTTTTATAAGTTATGATAAAAAGTGAATACATATAAAGCTATAATTTAGCTTTGAATTTAATCGGATTTTAATTAGTTGAATATAAGCTTAAATTTGGTTCTGTAGTATCGTCTATTGGGCTTATTTATCAAACAAAGCCTTAAGCTACTGCCTGAAAACTTATTGTTTTAAGTGACAATTTATCTGTGTGTATTAAAAAACTATAGTTTCGTGTTGGATTAATTCATACATAATTTATGTAGATATATTTTGTTTTTATTAATTTCTAATTCTCTAAAGGGGCTAACGTTAATGGCATCTGAGTGATTTTAAACTAAAATGTAAATATATTGATTAAAATCTATTTTCATGGCAATGGAGGCAAAAAATACAAATTTTCAATATATTATATATATTCTTTTATGACAAATAAGACTGCAAAAATGTTGCCAAAATAGGCTTCCTACCCCGTATGCCGATGTAGACTTTTACTTGGTAAGTTAAAAATTTGATAAACTCATTAAATTTTCATCTATATTAGAAAATTAAACAATTTTTAATTCAATAATAAATATTTTCCACAAATTTGCAGTCAATATTTAAATCATATTAAGCTTGTGTGAAAAATATTTATTTTCCTATAAAGCTAAGCGAACACTGAAGTAGTTACGGCGCCAGTAGTTTCGGCCTTACAGTAACTGCTACCAATGAATTTACTTTTGCTGCAAGACACAGGATTGTTTACTTTTTTGAATTACTTTTTTAAAATATTATTTACCGTTATTTTTGTTTTTCATAGTTGATTTTTTAAATTTATTTTTATCTTTGTTATAATTATAGCTGTGAATAATTGTTAATATTTTGAAAATAATTGTTTATATTTTTGAAGGTTTGTACTTTTGAAAAATCGAAACATTTTATTTTGTCTTTTCTTATAGTTAAAAACTTCAAGAATATAATAATCCTAAAATTTGAAGGCGATCAGAGCAAAACTCTCAAAGTTATTGACTAGTTAGTCGTTACTCAAAATTTTTAAACGCGTATTTCTCGAAACTACCTTTTCAAAGTCCGTGCTCACTGCCATTTTAAAACTATATTTTACAGTTAAAAAATGGCAGAATTTTTCGTCGAAAATAGCATTTTACACTTTAAATGACCATCAACAATTTTTAAGCAAAAAAAAAAACCTAATTAGACAACGTTGGAAAGAGGATTCGATGATATTTTGACTAAATTTTGTGGGTTTTTGATTTCAGGCAATTTCCAGCTGAGATACAGTGAACATAAAAAATCATCCGTTTACAAAGTCGTCTTTTGGAAAAGCTGTGTCACCGGCTTCTTTGTAGATATTTTCTAATCAAAAGATTACAGAATATTGTTAAAGTCATGCTTCATAATGTACAAGAGGTTTTATTTTACGCTGAAACCCTTTTATCGCTCCCTTAAAGGGAAAAAGCCATGATTGAACTAGACTACAAACTGCACATATGATTGATAAAATTGCTGAAGGATCATAGTCACCAGATCTAGTTTTCATTAATTATAACTTTTTTTACAATTTTGCCATATTTTTTTTTAAAGGAAATTTTATTTCAATACTATAAAAGCCAGGAATTGTTTGACTTTCTTCAGATGCCCGTATTAAGAACAACAAAGCTATTAAATTTTGAAAGTAAACAAAAAATAGGAGTGAGTATTTGGATGAATAAAATATTTTCTTTATATTTTTAGGCTATTAATCAATTTTGTTTGTTTTGATCCCTCATGATAATAGATTTCGAATATTTGTCCATACTTTAGTGATTTTGTCATTTTGGTAAGCTAAATAGTAAATCTTGTAAATAATAATCAGGCTTCAAATGCTCGGATTTTTCCCTTTGACTTAAATAGTAAAATCTTGTAGTTAGCCTGTAATAATTTAATGACTTAAATTTTAATTTAATTTTGCATTAACGAAGCAATAATAAACAAAAGTGAACATTTACAGACACAATTGACAATTTTACAATGAAACTAATGCTAGAAACAGAGATGAAAAAAATTAACAAGATTTTTTGTGATGATATTTTCATATTTCTAAGCGTTAACCCCCTGCTGTTTAGTAACTCGCGATATAAAACTTAGTTCTAAAAGTCTTAATCTCTTGTTTATGATTGTAGAAATATCCTTGTAATTCCAAAATTTACTGAATTTACATACCATCAAATATCTTTCTATAAAATCTCTTTTGTATTTTATATAAACAACTTTTTTCAATATGCTTCAATATTAATTTATTTTGTAAATAATTTTTCTCTGAGGACATTCTTATATCTCGTAAATTTTCAATTGCTCTAAATATTCAAAAAAGAAAGAAAAACAAAAACAAAAAAAAATACTAAAGCTTAAGCCACAAGATTATTAAATTTAAAATAAAAAAAACAATATTTTTCAATAATATAAGCAATTTTTCATAAATAAAAAAGGAAATAAGAAAAGGAATATCACAGTTTTTGCCCTAAAGGCGCGTAGATAAGGAAGTAGAGCATAAAAAAATAAGAAGAAAATTTTAAAGGGTAAAATAATAAAAAGGGAATAATTCCTTTGAAAGGGAAACATGTGAATAAGATACCTATAAAAACGAAAAAAAACAAATAAAAAAAAATATCCTTTTTGTTGTCCCATTACTAAAGTAGATACTTGTGACTATCTTTTCAGTATACACTTGACAGAATTTCATTTTCAGGTCACAGGTGATAGTTTTTCTTAGCTTAAAATAAAGAAATTTACATATATACCTACATAAATATATGACCAAACAAGATTTATAAAGGTACAATCTATTAAATCCCTTCCAGTAATTTTCACTTGAGATTAAATCTTTGAGTAAGAATCTTATAGTAACTTTTGAGCTAATGCGCCTATTGGGAGAAGTTTATTTTGTCAATGCAGCTAGTTTGTATTTAAAAGAAATTGTAAACTGAAGAGTTAAGTGTCTCAATACTCTTGAGTATCCTTGAAATTTTTTGCCAGCTTAGAAAGTGGAAATTGAATTTTTTGTGTATTTTTTTTCTTGTAAAATTTTTTCATAGAAATTTTCTATATGAAAATTGAATTTTGATTTTTTTTTTGTTAATGTTTATAATTTAGAAATTTATGTTTTTGAATCAATTCCTTTTTTTTTTTTGTAGTTTGTAAAATAATTTATTATGAAGAAAATATGTTTATATATCTCTTTATTTATGGCTGGTTATATTTAAAAAATATCCTTTTGAAAGTGTCATTTATTTTCTCTTTAATGTGTTTTAAGTATAGTTGAAGTAAGCCCTCTTAAACTTATAACATTGTACAAGATTCGCGTACGTTTTCGATTTATATTCAAGTATTATTTGTCAGCCTTGAAATATATTTAATTAGCGGCTTTACATAGCTGCATATATATATATGTATGTATTTGGATGGTATTAGCTATTAAAAAAATGTAAGCATATGGCTGAACAACTATAGAAATTTTTTGCACTGATTGTGGCAAAAGCTTTAAATTATAAAGGAGAAAGGGGTTAAGTGAATTAAAATGACTACATCTACTTAAATTGTAACTGAAACAGATTTTCTTGTAATTGAAAATGCTTAGATCCGAAAATTCAAAATTTATAAAACTAAACTCTTATTTAAATTTTATTTAACATATGGTAATACGATAAAAACTCCTCATCTTATGAGAACTTCTTTTAAATTTTAACTGAAAGGATAAAGCAATTAAGATTGTGCCGATGTTTTTTTTGTACTGATAAAAGTTTTTTTTTTGTTGGCAAAGACTTATCTTAAGATATGTAAGTTAAGTAAAAATTTTTGAGATGAATAAGGCATCATTTTCTTTATAAACAGCTCCAAAGATAAAAAGGATAATGATAACGTTTGAATCTTTTGAAAATAAAATGTATAAAAGAATTTTTTTTTAGTACTTTGTAGTAATAAAAGGAAAATAAGATGGAAGTAGATTAAAAAATATGCGGGTATTAATTTTGATATTTTTGCAATATTTTAATTCAATATCGCAGAAAAATTTTTGTTTGTTATGTAATCTACTAACGCTTTCTGCGGGTATTCAAATATCTTGTAAATAATAATTAGATAAAAAAAAAAAACAATTACTTACCAGTAAATCCTTCAGGGCATGTACAATTGTAGAATGCTACACCATCAACACATGAGCCACCATTTGTACAAGGTGATGACCAACATTCATCCCAATTTGTTTGGCACTGGACACCTGTATATCCATCTATACAGTAGCATGAGTAGGTACTATTTAAATGAATAAAAACAACACAAAAAAAAGGGAAAGAAAGTAAAATATATCCATTAGATAAATGAACTGACTTTTAAGTTTCATAGAATATTTTCTAAAGCTATTAGAAAACAAGAAAAGTAAAAACTAATCCTTTTAAAAGCTCTTTTTACCTATTCAATCCATCGATACAAACACCAAATATACAAGGATTGCTGAGACAAGCGAATCCAGCTTTAGTTCCTGTTGGTATAATGGTCACTAGCACCAATATTACAATCCATTTGAACAAAATCATTTGTTTAGAAGGAAGAGAAATTTTTTTTTTGCTGACGATACCACATCTATTCTTATCGATCAATTTAGCAGGCATTTTTTTTTTGCTTTTTTTTTTTTTGCTGTCCTTTCTTTTCCTTTTTTTCTTCTTCTATGTTTCCGGTTTTATCAGCAAATGAGTGGATAAAGGTTGAACATAAACTTGTAACTATTTTTATTTGGTGGCATTGATTGATATTATTGTGACACCTTGTCCAAACTGTTGCTTAGCTATCTGAAAATAAAACAAATAAAAATAAGAAAAAAACTGAAGTAAATATAGTAATCCATTGAATTTGATAGTCTATGGAATATATTTTATTATAAAAAATTCAGCATCTGATTGATGGACGAGTACCAGAGAAAAAGGATTTGAACGTGACCTATGCCTTAAGCTTTTATGTTTAGTATTTTTTGTTTATATATAAGAATATATAGAAAGTAACTGTAGTTAAGGATGAGGTCTACTAACCAAAATCAAGAAATTGCGTGTCGAATGGTTTTCTTTTTGTTTTTTTTTTTTGTTTTTTCAAAACTAAACATGAAGATTAATGTCGATACTTTTCTTGTTTCTTTATTTAATTTTTGTTCTTTTGTTGTTGTTGTTAAAGAATTACAGGAAGTGGTTGAGTAAATATAACTGTTTCATTACAAGTTTTAATAGAGAATTGTTGTCATTAGAGCATGTTTATTCTGAAATTCATAGAATTCCATACAGGATAAATTAAGTTTTTTATAAAAAATAAAGCTGACAATATAATTTTTATAGAAAGTAAGCTTTCTTTGTCTTTTCTATTTCTACTGTACCCCAATTTTATAGTTCAATACAAACAAAGATTCCTTTCAAGCTAAATTATTTTATTAAACCCCAAGCATTTGTTTTTTAAATAAAAAAATAGTTAAACTTTCTCATATTTTTACATTTTCATCTGATTAAATTCTTAGTTTAATTTTTTTTTGTTTGTTTGAAATTTTCATTGAAAATTTAACAATTAATTTAGGGTATCTTTCTAAATATATAATCCAAGTCCGACCCTTTTAAGAATAAAAGACAGGTAAATTGAACCCTGAGTTCATATTTTCTTGACAGATGAATTAAAATTAACTAAAGGACTGAATTTGAAATGTTTTCTTAAAAGGAACAAAAAGTTTATATTGCTTTAACAAGCAAAAAAATGAAAATTTTAAACATAAAATTCATTTTTTGTTTTGAATAATATTTAATACTACAATTTAAGTTAAATTTTTAACTATTTTTAAGGTTTTTAGCAACTTAAATCAGATAAGTGACGTCCAACATTTTTAGATTTTAATAACAAATTTTTTTGTGGAAAGAGTAAGTATTCAAGTTTGTTAGATATTTGAAAAGGATTTCGTTAATGTTTTTTTGTTTTGTTTTGTTTTCTTTTTCAGATGGAAGATTCTTTTTGGTTTTATCAAAGGATATAATCGTCTTGGAAAATATTTCCTTAATGTGATTCTGACACTTTTTATAAATTAAGGTAAGTATTTTTTTTAACAATAATTTATGATTATAATGTTTTGAATTATTACCCAAGTCAGTTAATGTATTTTTATATTTGTATATAGCATGTTTCAGTTTGGAGTTTTTTTTAATGTTTTTTTAGGAAGTACCATTTTAGCGTGATTTCTTTAATTTTAGATTTTTTTATTTACAGATTTCACATTAATTGTACATTTTAAATATGAAATTATATTTCGTTTGATTGTATTTATGACTAGTTATGTTTGTAAACTTCATAAGACAATACGTTTCGAGATATTTTATGTGTTTGGAGGTTTTAAAGATAATAACATATTACCAAAGCTAACCATTCTAATAAGTACAATAGATATTGAAAGTGTTGGCAGATAATGATCTTCCATATTATAAAGTATAAAAAAGAAGTTTTTCTTGCTAAAATTTGCCATTTAACACAAAGCTGAAAGAGACTTTTGGATAGACATATTTAAAAGGAATCAATTTCATAAAATACTAAAATGTTTTATTAAACAAATACACTAATTAGACCATCACTAAGTACAAATATGTAGGCCACCTGAATATAATTGTAATCAATAATTATTTTTTTCTTCTCAAAATCACTTACGACTGGCAAAAATGAGTCTGCTAATTCGATGGCTGAATAAACTTACTAACTTTATTTCAAAATATGTTTTTCCTTTGTTAATAATGGACTCGGATCAAGACTTTGCTAAATAGTGTGAATTGTCTGTGTAATTCATACTTTGATCAAATTAAAAATGTCATTAATTATAAATTTGACCAAATTATTCCTCAAATTACAAGAAAACTTTCTAGATTTGACAATTAGATAAACTTTTGCTGATTCATAAACTCAAATCAATTAAGTTGGACTGTAGTAAATTTGGTTTGAACTTTTTCTGAATTTATTTCAGGAATCTAAAAAGTCATAATTAATTTTTAAATATCTGAAAATACGTAAATATGGTTCATAGTTTTTAAAAATAAAGAAATTGAAGACTATGTAGTTTATTTTATTTATTCGGAAAGCTTAATAGGTATGCATTTTCCCATTTTATTCTTTTGGGTTGAATTATTATTAATGGTGAGAGCACTTTGTTGTAAGCAAAATTGACCCTTTGAGGCAGATTTTGCTTGTTCCTAGATCTGTATTTGTGTATTTGGACATGTGTCCCATAAGTAAGATATACGTGATGCAAGAATGCTCATGTATGGTTATTCTTTATCTACTTTGTCTTTTGGTATTTTTGATGTAAGCAATATGTCGCAGTGTGTGGATGGCCAATTTTGTGTGCACTTTTTGTTCCATGTAAGACAAGCATAAATTTTTTTAAATCTAAACACATTTTCTAATATTAAAAGAAATATCTAACTACAACTTCGTAACTGAATATCATTCAAAGCAGTCAATCGTTTGTATTCTCATTAGCAGTCGTGCAGGTAACTGCAAGCATCCAAGTCGTTTAATACTTAACGGTTGCAGCTCAATATTCATTTTTAAGTTTTATAATTTTATACCCTAATATTTTATGCACGATAAAATCAAACTATTGTATTCCAAAGCGTACTATGGCTAAATATGAAAGTAAAGAACCGGAAACAATTGTATCAAATTCTATTGTGTACAACACCTTTTTTTTTACTTTCAAAGACCTTGAAAATTCTTAAATATTAATTGTGTATAAAATAAACAATTTTTTTGGTATCGTAAAATAAACTTTATGATGGTGTTGTAAATAAAATGAAATATCTAAATTACGTTAAAATATCTAAATAAATGATCTCTTTTGCATTTTTGTATGGGTCTTATATTCAAGATATTCCAAAAACTTATACTTTGAATTCAAGTTAATTTATTACAATTATAAATAGAATTTGATTTCATTCTCATGTCAACTACAATCTTCTTGAAACGACAATTTCTTTGGAATAAATTTTGTAACAATCTTATGATAAATTTTCTTAATAATTTGGTATTCAATAATTTTATCTATGGTAAAGTTTCTCTACTCTAAGTTGCTCTATTCTGACATAGACCAACGGTTTGATTTAAATCCTAAAACAAGTGTGGAAATTTTAAAGTGTGTAAGTAAGTCGGCTATTCCTGTGGTTCGTGTGTTTGGCAAGTGCTGTCATTTTGTTAGGACCAGTGTTAATTTAACGTAATAGGGACCTTTAAGAAAGCTTTGACATGTCTTGAAAGAAAATTTCCTCGACTTTTTAAAAATTGCAATTATTTTTATTGAATTTTATTATTGTAAAACGCTTTAAAATGTTATGTCAAAATTTAAATCTTGTAAATATTTCGGAGTTTAAAACTTTTAAAGGAGATTTTCTTTAAAAATCGGCATTCAAAAACTACTGTACCACTTTATTTGAAATTTTACATTCATTCACATATAAAATACCTCCCCCAATGTTGCTTTTTTTATATTTTGTATACAATTAAGAGGGTTAAAAAACTATAAAATATATAAAAATAACAAAATTAATTAGAAAAAGATCTTTGGTGGGATATTTTTTTGGCTTAAAATTTCGCTCATTTTTGAGAATGACTCCTTTTTATGAGCCAAACATCTTTCTTGAAAGCTTGTCCTTATATCTGCAAACAGTCTGTAGATGATTCCAACCAGAATTAGTGATTAATATTATTTGGCATTCGGTTTTAGCAATTTATAACATGCTCCATTATCCTGATGAAAAATCAACTTTTTCGCTTTTTGTGGTTTTTATTTTTGCAATGTAGTTGTATAACAGAACATTAAAAATGTGACCAAAGCAACTGTTGAGTTTTTAATAATTACGGATAACTTTCAATGGCTGCTTTACAATCAGCTAAGTGCTACGCATAAAGTCAGAAAATTAATGTTACATGAACGTTTTCGATGCAAGTCGATTTTTATAACACTAATGAAGAGAAAGTTTTGTTGTGAGAGTAATTTTTTGTTGTCAAAAAGCATTGATAAATCAACACAAGAATTACCTTTAAATTCAGGTTTTAAAATGATAGAAGTAGCGTCACTGAAAACTAAACTAACCTTCAGATTTTCATGAAATTTTTATATGCATGTTAACATATTTAAAATTTGAAACTCCTTAGAAATTAGTTTTTGTTAAAATGATAGTACCTTTTATATGTCAAGTTAGGTAAAATTTCACCAATGGTTAAAAGGATAAAATCAAAATTACTAATAAAAATTTAAAACTCTATAAAAAGAACAAATTTTATTTTTAATAACGGTTAATACATTTCTCTATATCGAAGCCTACAATAAATATAAAAGTAAATTTCTATAGATTTCAGTTGGTTGTAGATTAATACCTTTTTTTTGGTTCTAAATGTACATCGTTTGAAATTACTATTTACTTAAATGAAATAAACAGAAATATATAAAAAGGAAATCAACTGAAAGGAAACCTGTAAAATTTTTCTACTTTTATTGATCAAATACCTATGGAAATGTATATTTCATTCATTGTATATTGATTGAAAAACGATGAAAGTCGCCTTTAACACATCGTTAATCTCTTCTATCCTTGTTATCCTTATATAGAGCTAAAGAATATTCTCTATTAAACACTATATTTAATCGTATAACCATGTTAACGCTAAACAAACTTTTGATAAGCAATAAAATTAATATTGGAATATATATCTATTCAAGTAGATATTTATATTTTATTATATCTACAAAAAAGAAAATAACAAAAATAATATTGTTTAACAAAGTTTATCCTGTACTGAAAACTGCATGTGAAATTCATGATTTCATAGGATAAAGTTAATTCAACAATATGAAATACAGAAGACAGTTTAATTATTTGAATTTGTAACTATTGTAGGCTTGTTCGCAAGGTAAGACAAAACTTCCTTGATTTACTATCAAAAATAGAGGTATAAGTAATGGTAAAAGCTTTTGTTACTAAAGTTTCATAACTATTTTGAAATTCTGCACACCTATAAAAGGCTTCCTTTAAGTTAGTAAAACAATAACAAGAATTAAACAAATAATAAATTAAACAAAGTTGTAAACTATAGTTAAACCTAGTCATTTGACCAAGAAGAAGAATTTCAGATAACCACATTAGATCTTAATGTAATGCAGGTGTTCTTGCGTGTTAAAAAAAAACTTTTCAATTGTCTTATTTTCATACTTATCTTTAAAATTAAATGAACATTTCTGTTCAAGTTTTTGTTTTTTGTTTTTTTTTACTTTAAGCCACAAAAAAGTTTATAAATGGGCTTTCAAACTTTCATTAAAGTTAGGCAGAAAGTAAAAATCAGTAATGTTAAGCTTCCTTATCTCTGGTAAAACTAACAAAAAAAAAAAGAAGAAAACACCCTAAAAAACAACACGAACACAAACCTAATAAACAAAAACAAAATATTTGTTCACTCTTCCTAATTCAGAAATTTGTTCTACTTTATTGCTTTCTTCAGTGAAAAGAAAAGTATCCCAAAGGATTAATGGAATAATAGTTAAGAAAGTTAATAGTTAAATAGAAATAGTTAAGAAAGTTTTGCTTTACCGTTGGCATTATAAAAGAAGATTATTATGTCTGTGTATCCTTTAGCCTTATCAAAAAGAGATAATGTTAACACTGCTTATACATAAACTGTTAATTTAATGGTCTTAATTTAATTACCAGAGTAAAACTTATTCGTGGAATTACTATTAGATGAAATTAGTTAAATTTATCCCTTGTAGTAGAAAGAAAGTAAATAGAATTTATATATTGAAAAATTTCACTCAGAATAATCGACTTGTGAGCAATAATGATATAAGTATTTAGCTATAATTACTAATATCAAATTGTATAACCCAATGTTTTTTTATTAGACATAAAAAGTTAACATCTTCCTGGATAATTAAGGGTACATTAAATATGTGTAAGTGTCGTTAACATAATCTATCCAATCTATTACCTTCGTTAAGTATTTCAAATTGAAATTATTTATTAGCTCATATGGAAGGAAAATAAAATATTAGTGAATGATTTTCGTATGCTTTAAGGACCATAATAAATATTTTTCATATCAAAAATTTGTTTTATTTATTTTATTTTGCCATTTTAAATTCTTTAAGAAATCTCTCACATGAAAAATAAATATATAAAGCTGTTCCATACACAGGATGATTTTTCTTTTATGGTACCCGAAGTTAAATACGTATATTTCGACATTCAATTGTCAGATCGACATGCGACAGCCCACGTTGTAAGCGTCAGTTTACACTTTTTACCAAGGAATATTTTACATCACTAAATCGCGCTGAAATTGTGAAATTTTATTACCAAAATAATTCATCAGTGATTCTATTGTAACGTGCGTATAGAGCTAAATAGTATAAGAGTAGTATAAGAAATATATACCAGGTGCATAAGCTTAAATCCGCTGTTTTTCAGTCACAAAACACATTCTTTTTTTATATAAAGCAAAAAAATAAGTTATCCAAAGTATTTGCCCTCGCTAGCTATACATTTTTCTCATCTCTTGGGTAATTTGTGTATACCACACCAAAGGGATTCTTCATGTTTCGAGGCAAACCACTCATCAAGTCATTTTCTGACGTCTTCGTACGAATTGAAGAGCTGTTTAGCGAGCGCGTGACTAATCGACAATAACAGGTGATAATAAGATAGGGGAATAGCGGGATGAGGTAGCATCTCCCAGTTGAATCTCTACAAGTAGTTTTGGACCCTTCATGACGTGTGCGATGGGTCATTGTTATTGGAAAAAACACAGCTTCTCATATCTTTGTTCATAAACCGGGCTTTTTTCATACAAAGCATGGTGCACTTTGATTAGTTGTTGGTGATAGCGGTCAGCGTTGACAGTTTCACGAAGTTTCAACAGCTCCTAGTAGATGACACCCTGTTAGTCTCACCAAATGCACTCAAGTCGAAATTGCCGTCTTTGAACCCTCAAAACCAGTCTGTGAATGTTGTTTCCGATACAGCACTGTCATCATAGGGCCCACTTCCCGTATATGTTCTTTTTCTGGCACAAAAACTAGACGTGATTGCGCAAGGAAAAAAGTATGTGATTTTTGTTGTATGAAATCACTGATAATGTGCACTGATGGATGTAAAGAAGTGCTGAACTCATACAAAAAATGTATAACATTGCTAATGGTAGCTTGGTATGCTCACTAGCTCCATCCACAAGCAAACAGCGGATTTAAGCTGTTAGATTTTAAGCAAACGTGTGTATAGGTATAGGTACGTTTGCCTAAAATTTTATGTTTTTATGCATACCTAAATAAGACTTTGGATACTTTCTTGCTTTTGAGGAAGAATTCCAAGAAGAGAAACTCATTCATGCGAATGGTCCTTAAAGTTTTGATATCGTAAATAATTTTTTTTAGCTGGTATTATAAAATTAGTCGGAATAATTGCTTGAAAACTATAGCCAGAAAAAAAACAAAAAAAAATTATATGGTTTAAAAAAATATCATAAATTTGAATAACCAAACTTTTTAGTTGTATATTTCCCGGTTTTAAGTTGATTCATTTTAGCTATAAGGAAATATTAAAAAAGTTTTTGTGTCATGACAACAATAAAATGAAATATCACAGTGAATACTGGTAACAATTGAATAAATAAAAATTTTTTTTTTTGCTTCATTTAAAAAAGTTTTGGATTCTTGTTCCGTAGAGTTTCGCTTCTTTTTACATTTTGGTTATGTTAAAGTTCAAGTTAAGTGGTTTGAATTATTTCATTTTTGACAAGTATTATTATTTTAAATTTTAATGGAGTAGTTTTAGTTGGAAAGAGTACCTTAAGTGTTATTTAATTAAGGATTTACTTAATAAACATTACTAAAAATCTCCCATAGTTCAAGTTTAAATAAACAAGGATAATATGAGTCTACTGAATCTATGAATATTCTCTGCTAATAATTGGGTTATTATATTTTTTGAAAATAAATTTTGGTTTACTAAATTATTAATAATTCTGCACTAGATCGGTTGAATATTGTACATTTTTCCATTTTTGTAGCTCTTGATAAAAAAATAATTCATAATTGTGAATTGAGCTTTCTTTTATTTTTGTTAAGTTGGTAACACTTTAAGGCACTTTCTATTGAAGTGTTGCGTGTGATCTGGCCTCTAAAGAGCAAATGTAATGGACGCGATGTGCGATAAAATTTTAACTCGTACATTGTACCCGATTCATTGATACAGTATATTACGAAAACTCAGATTTAATTTTCAGGCTAGGGAGGTGTCAGGTAAAGGAAAAATTCTTTATGGAAGAAATATTTTAATGGTTGTTGAGAGATATGAGTTGGCGTGAAATATGGCCCATTTAGATGTGTAGTCTAAAAAGTGAGTGCTGACACAATGGATCCGATGAAAACCACATTTTTAGGGCCTAGAGAAAAAGATAGTTTCGGGTGAAAAAAAAAACAAATGGTTCTGCTTTTGTCTCACGTTAGTTATTTACTTTTGCCGTTGCAATAAAATTAAAAAGATGAATTTTATTTTTCAGTAAAATAAATTAAAGAAGCTGATCGTATCCAAATGGAAAATAGGTCTTGCCATAAAATTGTATGGTAGAGAATGTTGCTTTGCTGTCAAAAGATGGCATTGCACTTCGCATCCTTTGTGTTTCCTCTTTAGTATTGTTTTGACTTTTGTTTAAGTGGATTGGGTAAAAGGTTTTCTTCGACTTTTAAAGTGTACAAAAAATTTTTATGCAGTTTTTAGGCTAGTATTCAAAAAATCCATGCATCCATACACCCATGCATCATATATGATGCTTATTTTTGTAGTTTTTCGAATTCAAGTTGCCATTAAGAGGAAAGCGACAACGGATATAGAAAACAAACTAATTGCAGGGCATATACAATGAAACATTTTATTTTTTAAACATGTGTTTGACTGAGCAATAATTCAAATCTAGTCAGGTTGTTTGCTAAAATTTCACATACTCAGCTAATTTTTATACGCCCACAAAACTCATGACTTGTCCTCGACTTGGACTTTAAAAATCTTTCAATGAAAAAAAGTAGAATTTTATATGATTGGCTCAAGTTTTGATTCCATAAAAAACACTGGCTTTGCGTGTGTAGAAAATAAGTACATTAGAACATTTTTTGGGTATGAAGATTAAATTAACCGTTGAAAAAACAGAAAATGGGGTAAATACGATTAGAATATAACAAGGCGAAAAAACTTAGATAGAAATATGATGATTTTCATTTGAAATACATAAAAACAAGTAAAAAATAGCTAAAACTGAAAAATCAGGACGTAAATATATTTAAAATTTTTTTAAGATGGTGAAAATGCAGTAAAAAACAGCTGAAAAGAGTTAACATACCACAAAAAATAGAAAATGGCTTAAACTAAGATAAGTAAGCGTTGAAAATAAATGACTAAGGTCATTTACGTAAATTGGAATTGATAAACCTTGCCTTAAGTGTGATATATGAATAGTCCTCTATCTTATTCGTTGAGGATAATTTGATGAATTATGGGTGTGTATTTCGTGTCGTAAGTCGTAAGCAAAATATGTTGTTTTTTGTGGTTCCTTCAGCTGAATTTTTGCATCCCAAAAGAGTTTTTAAGATATTTAAATAGTTTTAACGATTTTCTGCTAGATAAACCATTAATAGTTTGTGCTGATTTTCGTAAATATATGACTAAGTTTTTTTCTGTGGTAACCTTATCCGTTTTTTGGGAATTTAACTATTGACTTTTATTGCTAGCTTAAATAATTTTTGGTGAATTTTATTTGTTGTTAAAAATATTGCATATTGTAAGAAGCAATTTAATTTAAATTTTCGGAGTATACCAGCTTAAAAATGTTTAACTTAATGTATAATATGTAAATTTTCATTTGATATTTAATAGTTTGAAAGTATTTCATGAAAATACATATTTTAAGACTATTTTACCAGCTTTTAATTACAGTTAATTCTTAAGTTTCCCGAGGAAAGAGGAATGAAATATTTAAACTGTGTCGTCTTTTTTGTCTAAGATTTGTTATGTCTTAATAAATTTAATACTATTCAAATGAGAAATTTTTTGGTTTTATTTTAACTTTGAAATTTATAATAGAGCTAATAAGGATAATTAAACTAATGCAAAAAAAAAGACTAAATTGTAAGCAATTTAAATTCTTAAAAAAAAAAATTATATTTTACTCTAAAATTTGTCTTCTAAACTGTTTCTATAGCAATAAAACTCAGGCATAAATGAAAATTGTACACCCACTTAGTGAAAGAATTTAATTTTGGTATTAACAAAAGGGAATTATGACTATAAATTTTAAGTTTTGTAAGAAAATTCCTTTAGTAATTTATGGTAATCTATTTTAATGGTTTTCTATTTTATCCTTTTAAAAAATTTGTTAATTGTATAGAAACAATAAATTTTAGTCATTAATAATCAAAACAAAAAATTATTTTTACCAAAATTTCTTTTCACGTCGCCTTTTGTATATCCAAACTTTAATTTAATTACTGAAGCTTATTTTGGCTTATATTTAACATCACTTAACATAAAATTCTTTTAAAATAATGTTTACAAATGACAAATAGTATGTTGTTGTTTTTATTTTTCTATGGTCTAAAAACACTGTATCCTTAAAGGAATATTTTTTGATTGATTTCAAAGGGCATTGTTAAATTTCACCCAGCCCAAAATTATGCGTTTTTGTTTTTCTATTTACTCGAAAATCACTTTAACTATGAAAGGACACAAAAAAAAAAAATTAGAAAACTAGAAAGTGTCCTAATTACAATGATAATAAGGACTTTCTTGGTTAGCGTCTTTCAACCGGTATATATAATAGTGTCGTCTCACTTTCTTTTTTTATATATACATATATACACTTTCAGCACGCGTTTGCATTTAATCAACCTAAAAACTATATGCACTACCACTTTAATAGAAAAATTATCTAAAAGCTAAAGGATAAATATATATATAAATAAGTGTATGAAAGCAAATAAAGGAAGGAAAAGGAAGAAATTTAAACACACAATATGTGGTTACAACGTTTGGAATTAATTCGCGTGTTTGGCAATTTGAGAAAAATGTTAAGCTTTACGTTTCCAAGGTAATAGAAATAGATTCAATATTTAAGTTTTCAATTACTGACTATTTAAACACATTATTTTTGATTTTTTGTTAAAATCCGATAAATAATTATTTATTTTTTTTTTTTACTTTTTAACGATCATACCTTAAACTAAAGTAATTTACGTATTTTTGGCTATGAAAATTCTATTTTTTTCAACCGGAACCAAGTAAAGTAGAAACTATACTGGAAAAATACTTTCCGGCTGCCAAACAAACAAGCATAGAACATACTTGACATAGCTGTTAAAATTGTGGGGGTTCGAATGGGAGAATATACCTTGGGGTAGTTTTTATTGTATGAAAAATGGTGAGTCGGCGTGAAATTGAATTCTTCCTTTTAAGATAATGCTAGTATAGTTTGGCGGTTTTTTATTCAAACAGTTTCTTTTATATATATATATACATATATTTTGTGGCAGTTTTTTTGTAAATAAAGCCGATTTTAGATATATGGATATTTGTTGCCCTATAATTTGTACTAAAATTTAGTAGTTGTTATGTTTGCTAAAAGAAAATTTCTTGTAACAGAATTAAATGGATAAAGTCCACTTATTATATTTTAAACGTTGTTATAAATTTTTGCTTTTTTTTTTTGTTTAGGAATTTTCAGTTTTTGTTGTTGTTATATGGAGTTGAATTAAGTCTGCATTTGATTGATGAGCTGAATACTGCCTTGAATGAAGAATGGTTAATGAGTCTTTTGCCTTGCTCGTTCATTTTGAAGTAATGTTAAACTAGTTAGTACACTTGACGTTATTGTATTCATTTCTGTTAGGTTTTTTGTTTGTTTCATGTCGTTCTTTAAATTTAATTTTGAGATTGACTTAAGTTTGAAAAATAGTTTTACTTTAATTGAAAATATTGATAGATTTTGGGAGAAAAGTTTTTTGTTCTTGAATATTGCAAACATTCTTACAATCTAATGACAATTATTACTTACTTGTACGGATTTACATACGTAAATGTGTACATATGGTAATTTTTTTTTAAGCGAAAATTTCAGTTTGTTTAATTACATCCATTTGCGTTTTTGGATTATTTTTTTCACTTAACACGGTCTAACTTTCGTCATTTTAGGCAAAATTCATTAAACCAACTTAAAAATTACCAGTATCCAATTGTTAGTTATGCAATTTTTTATGAAGCATGGCTATAAAAAAGGACATATAATAAGGTAGCAATTAGTCCATCTATCGATTAATATTATTCTGCCCACCACTGTATATTAAAATTCGAAGGGTTTTTTTTGTTCGTTTCGCTGATCCGCTTCGAAATTTAATTAAATTATTTGTCATTAATTATTGATTGTCATGCAATTATCTTTTCTACTCTCAACAAACCAGATTTGCCTTTCACGTCAGACAATATAGTATCATATTCTTTAAAAATCTGTCCCCACATGTTGTGTTCGCTGTACTTTTTCTATTTGCAGATGAGGAAGAAAAGTTTTTTGTAAGTGAGGAGTCGAGTACGCTTCGTTTTGATGTATATTCGCTATTTTCTTAATGCAGTAGATTGTGTAAGTATTTCAATTGCTCTCAGAAGTTACATATTTTTGCTCAATTAAAGTATTGTTCACCCGGTCGGCAATAGTATCCTTTAAGCTAGTTTTGGTTTACAACTTGATGCTTTTGATGACAAAATTGAACACGTTCACTCTGTCCAATATGAGTGGGAAATTGACAAAATACATTCCTCAAGTAATTCCAGGAGACGGGATGTTAAAAATATGTTTCTGTTCCTTGAACCTAATTTTACTAACTAGCGAGGCATGATGAAAAAACTACTACTAAAACTTATGCAATATTTCACTATTAATCTTGAGCTTCAAATGATGTGTCCATAAAAATTCTATAATTTCATTTCTTAGAATTAAATTTATAGAATTTTATTTATTTTATAAATGGAATTTTAATATTTTTATGTGTTTTTTTGCACTTTAACCTGTAGACCTACTTTACTGCTAATGGATAAGAGTGGGATAGGAAGTCTACTCTAAGGTGTCCTATCATTGTAACAAACTTCCTAAGGCCAACATTTATATCCCTCTTTGTTAGCAGTTAACAGAAAAGGAGGTGCTTTGATATTTTCTACAAGAAACAGCTTGTAGATAGGAATCTCTTCAACCTTCTTGCAAAACCTAGACTTATAGGTTATTGCTTTTCCTGTAATTTAAATATTAATTACAAAATATTTGCAAAGATAAAAACAAATTTTCTAACAAAGTCAAAAATAAGAAAAAGTAATTCTAATGAAAAATAAACAAGTTTATCAATTGAAAATTAATTTTAATGGTAGTAAAGTTTGAGTTTGAGAATGATCCACTCAACAAGTTTCACCTCACTTAATTTCGTTATTTAATTAGTTTGAGATGAATATGAATAATATTTGAACTATAGACATCCGTAATGAACATAGTTTTTGCTCCTTGATGGAAAAGTATAACGTAAAAGACAGATTTTGTTCAAAATTATTACTTTAGCAAAGTCTTATAAGGTTTTTAGAGCTTAGAAACTTCTACAGGAAGTAAATTAGTTTGCATAATGACTATCTGATGATAACAGATTGCAAAACTCTATAACAAACTTAAATTTTAATAATTTTGTAGTCTTTGCAAGAATATATCAAATGTGAACATAACAAATTTGTAATATTTCAAAGAGTATTAGAGCTCAGCTTAAGACGGTTATGCTGTTAATGTATTTGTACATTAAAATGGGCAACCTTTTTGATTGTAAGCTCTTCAAATTTTCATTAAAATATTAAAGAGACCAAAAGTAATTAAAATTATTTTCCCTGGCAAGAAATATTTATTGATAATATTTACTTCGATTTTTCATTAATAAACTTTTCCAATTTTGTTTTCATTTTTTGGCAAATTTTCAATGTATGGTTTAAAAATCTAATAAGATTTTTGGTGAGATCTAGGCAAGAGGATAAAAATTCAATTCAAGTTCCCTTATTTTTTCCGGACTTATTTTTGTAGCGTGAAGCTTCACGCTATCATTTTTTTGTTGATGACCATAACAGGTAGAATTTTGATGAGCTTTTTAATTAATTGCTCAAGTTGTCTCAATACAATGATTTTATCATAGTATGACTAGGTTCTACACCCAAAAAAAGCCCATTAAATTAAAATAAATACTTTCTTTATTGTTAGTGATGGTCGAGATGTTGTAGTAGGTTCTTCTTCAGAAGAAAGCCATTTCTCTTTTACGGAGGATAATTGTAGAGCATCTAATTCTCATCTTTAGTTCCAGTTTTTTGTAAAAACAGATCAGCTTCCTACTAAGCAAAAGATATGCATAGATTGTACTCCGACTTCGTTAGTTCATAAAGACCTAAATTTCCAATAATTTTTTGAAACGATTATCCTGGGTTATAGACCATGGACAGCCAATATTTAGAGATAGTTCCTAAAATATTTGACGAGAATCGACTTCAATATACCAAGAAAAATATTTGATTACTTTGCGGTCTCCTTAATATCATCAATAGCTTCAACTAAATTATCGTACTTACTAAACTTATTGTCCAAGATTAGAACATTAATTGTGCTTAAGTATTGGATAAAATGAAATTCTTCCCTATCAAAATATTTTCTAATTTTGATCTACTATTTCAAATAACACACTAAGAGCATAGTTTAAATTTTCTATTATTTTAATATAAAAGAAAGTAATTTAAAACTTTTATATTTGTTTTTTTTTTTTTTTCAAATCACTCAAAATGAAAGAAATACACAAAATAGATTTCTACCGGGTCCCAACAAGAAAAAAAAAAACATAAAAAGAAACTAAATAACTTCAATTTATGGTCATTTGTAAAAGTTTACAATCGTTTTCAATTTTTGTGTTCATATACAGCAATTTTATACTCAGTATGAATAATTCATTGAGTTAAACGTATAAATACCGGACACTAAGGGCATTTGACAGTTTATATCAAATTTTCTATACGATTATGGTTTATTTAAAACTCAAATTTCTTGGTTTTTTTATTTCCAATTTGATAAAATGTAATTTACACAAAAGTTTGTTGCCCTAGGATGTAGGAATGGGATAGCACATCAATTTTTGATGTTAAGAGTCTATCAGATAAAATATTTGCATAGAATTGCTAAATTTCATTTGGTTTTTTTTTTAGGTTATAAAAAAAATTTCAATTGACTATAAACTTGGGGAAATTTAGATACATTCAAATTTTATTGTAAGGACATGTATTCAGGTATTATGAAAAAAATCGATTAACTCGTAATATTTTTAATACATTGAATATATTATATATGTTTATATTAGTTTGAATATTAATCCTTCAGTTTTCATATGTATTGTAAAAATTAGTCTTTCTATTGGGGAATTTATTAAGTGAAATTTATTTTGCTAAATACTATTTAGATGATCTCATTCTAAAGCATAGACACAACAGTGGTGCGCAAACTATTTATTTTCATTGCCGACCCCCCTTTTTGTTTAAAATTTTATCGTGACAGTGATTTTTTTAAAATCTTAAATGCAGTTAAACTAAAATTTATTTAGCTATTTTGAGTTATAATAACGATTAATTAGAGTTTTAAATGAAATATTTTAATCGTATAAAATAATAATTTTATTAAGGCGAGGTATGCAATTGTAAATTGCTCATGATTTCTTCTATACTCAGATGTATAGTTGAAATCGCCAGCTGTAGTTTATTCTCCGGATCCAATCGAGAGCGATATTTTGTTTTGATTGCAACTAATTTTAAAAAGCCTGATTCGCATAAGTAAGTTGATGTAAATTGAATTAAAATATTTATTGCTATTTTTTTGAAATCGGTATATTTGCTTCCAATGGATAGCCAGAATTTTGGGCATGACTGGGACTTGAATTGAATCCGTAGTGCTTCGTCACTTTAAATATCAATTAACTGTTCTTCTTCATTCAGAGGAATATTGGAATTCAAAATATCGAATGATAATGGATTGGAGATCCAAACCAATGTATTAGCTGGAAATTTTTTAAACCTTTTTCAAAGTTCTCTCCCGTCTCCCCCATATGACGGGAAATTAATTCTTTAAGTAACAAAAAATCTATATTATTTTCTTTAATGAAATCGGAAAAGCACGGGAACATTTTTATATTGTTTTTGTTTAATGCACCCACAGTTTGCGCACCGCTGGTCTATAAGAACGAAAATGGATATGAATTAAAATTCTGCAGATTAGCAGCTAAGAGGTCTAACCTGTTGGGTTTTCAATTTCTTTTATTTTATAAATCAGAGTATTTTTTTTAACTTGTACAAGTAAAAATATATTATTTTTTAGCGTTAAGATTCCTTTGGTTTCAATCATTTTTATAGAATTTTATGGTTTTTGTTCTGTAGAAGTTTATGATTAATTTTTGAAAAAATTAAGCAACATAAAAAAAAGAGGAAAATACTTTAATTTCAAGACTAATTTTGGTTCACTGAATCAACATACGATCATTTTTGTTGAAAGAAAAACTCTTAATAAAAACAGGCTTTAAACTGGAAATGTATTACATGAAATACCTTAAAATATGTACGCCATTTTCTGAAGAGCAGTATTTATCACATTTAAAAAATTTATTTCAAGTAATACATATTTAAAGTTCTTCTATCTGTTCAAATCACATTAACTGATAAACCTATACGAAAAACCTCTAAAATTTGATAATAAATAATATTTTGACAATGGGCAGTAGGCCATCATGACCATTCATGCATGGTTTATGAATAAATTGAAAGAAACAAGCATGAACCCAAAATAATATAGGGCTCAGACAGAGTACTCACAGCGGTTCTATGTGTTTTTTATAGTCAAATAAACAAATCGGTGGTACAAATTTTCTCCGTACAAGCAAAATATGCAGGCAATAAAACTTTAACAAAAGTTTGTGTTATACAAAATTTTAGTCCAATTAGTGAATTGATTTAGTTAGTACACAAGGGAAACCAACTTTCAGAGTAGTTATCTCTAGTTACCTGGGACCTATTAACCAAAAAATCATTGATGAACAATGGTACAAGTACAAAGAAATTAATTAAATTGACTTGAAATTTTTCTTAAAAATTTCAAAGAGTTTTTACTTTAAGAAAATAAAAAAAATATGTATATGATTTTTGGAAATTATTAAAAACCAAACTCACACAAAGAATTCGAAAAAACAATTCAACTTGATGACCTGAAATATTCTGTTAGAAAAAATTTTTACTACAAGCAAAAATATTATAGTCTGTTCTTTACATAAAATACTGAAAAAAAATCATTAATCTGCTTCTAAAAGTTTTTATATTTTACAATATTTCAATCAAATTAATTCTGTTTTTGTTTGCCGTCTAGTATCTTTCATAATTTTCAAAACTCTGTTTTCGATTTATTTTTAAATACGATTTATTTAAGGATATGTTCTTTAGCTAGCAAAAAGGCAAAAAACACATTTTGATGCTTTTATTTTAATGAGAGAAAATTTTAAACTATTTCCATTTTATCACTACAAAATCCTACAAATTCTTCATCCCTTTTCCAGGTTAGACACATAAGTTTGTACTATTACGATGAAATAATCAAAAGTTTCAGACAATTTTTGTGAATTTATTTTATCTCAACGTAAGATGACTTTTGATGAGATGCTGTAATATAAATTTATGTGAATGAAAGTATGAAATTAGCTCGATGCTATCTTAAAGTTAGTAAAAAAGTTTTTATGAGCATTTGCCAGTAGTTTAAGTTAAATCTGTAGTAATTTAAAAACTTTCATGATTATTTTGATTTTCATTTTAATAAATTTGAACAAATTTTAGGAATAATATTGGTTTAGGATGCCAAAAGTATTCAAAGTAACTACTGGCATAATAAAAGTACTTTAAGTATGCTGGCAAGGGAATAAACAAAGGTATGTATTCCATTTGTAATTATTCTTAAATTTTTACTATATATTATATTTTCAAATTTTATTAAGCTAAAGCTTAATTAAATTGAGCATCAAAAGAATACCAATTGAAAAAAACTTTTAATGGGTTTTGGTACCCTAAAAAGGAAAAAATAAAATAAAACTTTTAGTTGTATTTGTATATACTCAATCAGCAAAGTATGGAGTCAGCACATAATTGACAGCCTTAAAAATGTGAATTTTGGTCAACCTAAATTGAACCTGCTGATGAAAATTTAAGAATTATGTAGGCTCACCAGTTTCATATTTTGGTATAACCGTAAATTTTTAAAGTAGAATCTGCTATCAACCTAACGAGCCTGCTAAGTAATTTAGGCAGATTCTAGTCAGTTTCAAAAATAACTTGCAAAAATATATACCTTTTAAAAGTCATTAAGTGCCTCAAAATTGAGTTTAAATAGCACAAGCAAGCAAATATAAAACCATATAAAACGAATGCATTCATATTTTTCTGAATGAACAAAACTTCTTAAAATCTATAAAAATACTTTAAATAATTATTACTCCAATCTAAGATTTAAAATAAAATTCATCTACTATATAAGAATATAAATCTGTCAAGTAATGTTATTAAATTTAGATAGTATTTTTATAAAATATTTTCAAGTTCTTGCCTCTTTCTAATGAATCCTTTTTGCATTCATTATATTTTACAACCTATATTTATCATTTTTTAATACTATATAGTACATTGTCGCTAATTTAAAATTAAGATATCATCATTTCAAATAATCATAGTCATTCATTTTTGAAAAATAATTGGGTAGAATCAGTATAAATATTATATCCTTCCTAATATTCTATAAGAACCCATCTGACACAATAAAGTCGTACGTGCTAGACCACTTGAGAGTCATACTACAAAGTGTTACTAATTACGACTGATATCAAAAATTCATAACTCACTTACCTTTGGTAGCTACTATGAATGCTAATTAACACTTTGTGGTAACTGAAGCCTCTAATGAGGTTTGCATGAAACGAATAGAGAATTATTATTATTGTCTAACATATCCAGAGTGGATTCAGGTACCACACTAAAGTGGATCGCTATTAATTTTTTATACAGAGGTTTTGCATTGCTCACAGTAACAACTATATTTTCTATCCTTAGCTTGAATTGTAAACAAAAATTACTGAATAAAATTATGGATATTTGTCTAGGTTTGTTTTATTTTGATATTATTTCAAATTATATTGTTTTTTTTGCCATCATCTCTTTTTCTAATATTACTAATACTAACAATTCACACCAAAAACATTGGTAATATTCCTTTTTTTTTGTATTTTTTTGTATTATCTATCAAGGGAATAAGAAATCCTATTAATCAAAAAATTTCTTTAATATAGAAAAATGTTGGCTGAAAATGAATTTGAACAGAAAAATGTTTTTAGCTATCCAAAATGTCCCAATGGAATGTATTTCAGGTGTTCTTTTCGCGAAGATTTATGTTAAGAACGCTTAAATATATTACTTTTGTGCTTTCCATAGAAATCCTAAGCCAATAATAAAAAAAAAATCTTAAGTTTTATATTCAGACATCTATCTAACATTTATCTTTTTTGATATCGAATTTCAGACAAATTCTAATTGCAAGAGAAATAGTTTCTTAATGTGACAAGTTTTGTATAAAAATAGACAAAGTTATTACATTAGTTTTTCCTAAATTTTCCATCTTTATTATAATGAATTTAAAACAAACAAAAAAGAAAAAGTAAGGCAATTGAATTGATAAACTTTAAAATTACTTTAAATATTTCCTTTTAAATAATTTACTGCATTTAATCTAATCGAGGTCAAATAGTATCAAGAAGGTAGCTCAATAGGTGGCATCTCTGCGACAGATTTCATTTTACACCTTGTAAATTCTTTTTTTTTTTTTTTTGCTACTTTGAAGGAAAATATTAAAACAAAATAAAATTATATTTTGAAATCTTTTTTAGCGTATTCAATGGAACTAACGAAAAGCATAAAACTGAAGAGTGCTTTAAGTGGAAACATTTCAGCAAAAGTGTATCCTTAATGTAATCATATACTATATATATTTTTTGGTTTTTAAAAATTTTCTACTCTAAATAAAGAATTGTCTTAAGAAAAAATTTTCTGTTTCTTTAAAAAAATGAAAAACTGAATAAATTTAAAATTATGTAATTCTAAATAACTACCGAAAACAATACCTCTTAAAAGGATAAGGAAATATATTAATTGGATGGATAATGAGTGAATAAATATTGTTATCTCGTACATATAAAGATTAGAAACAAAAGAAGCAATAAATCTGTCTAATAAATCATTAGGTAAAATCTTTAAAATGGCAATTTTTCCACACATATGTGAACCTGTGACAGAATTTGAAACTTAAGAAGAAGTTTGTTTTATTATCTCCATGGAATTTAAGTAAGTTACTTTTGTGCCTGGGGTATAATGGTATTTCAACGGAACTTTTAAGAGGGTATAATAGATATATAAGGGAGACACGTGCTTCTTTGTTGTTTTTCTTTTTATTATTTTTCCCTTTGGTAAGAAAAATCTGTTTCATAAGAACTAAAGAATTTTTTAAGTGAATATCTTTGAACGTGATTCACAAAATAAAAAAAAAAACTTAATAAAAAATAACATAATTGTATTAATTATGGCATAAAATAAGGAAAAAAATTTCTAACGAAAAACAAAAAAATTAATCTTTTTAACCAATTATTTATTTAACTAGACTTATTAGCATTGATGTTAAGCTGAAAACTTAAACATTGTTTGAGTGGCTAGAATCAAACTAATCCTATTATCTCATACCCGAAATCTGTTTCTGCTCAAGGGTGTCACCCGTAAATGGTGTTAATCTCTACTTTTTCACTTAATTAGATTTGTTCGATTTTCTCTTGTTTACTTTTTAAGATTAAGTTATTGAGGTGTTTTTCTTTTTTTTTTTGAACAAATTTATGACATATATCCTATTTTTATCATTAGACAATTGAAGACAAACAATAAAAATTTGAAATTTCTATTATTAATTTGGAATTTTTGTTTTTATTGATTTAGAGAAATTCATTTTTAAAGCAAATATATTGCGAAAATGACAATTATAAAAATTTGAAATTATGATTCACGATGAATAAAATTCTCCGTTTAATAAAACAATATTTAAGAAAACAGTTTTGGATACTTTAAGGAAAATTCGAGCTAAAAATTACCCTTATACCTACAATGGCACACAAAGCCTTTTCTTTTACTACACGGGGTTGAGATTCTGTGTTTGTGAGAAGTGCACAGGAAGGCAATTATCATGTAAGTGATTCTAAGTTGCCATGAGAAGGAAAAAAAATATTATATAAATCTTTTCTAACTGATAATGTACCCTGAAAATTGGGAAATGGAAATTCAATATATGAATTAGAAGCACAAATTATAAGTTTTGTGTAGAACAAAAAGAAAATCATAAATCATATTTCAAAGAAATATTTACCTAAAATAATAGGTTTTTCTTTCTTCTTTGAAAGATATGATTATCAAAAATGAAAAAGATAAGAAATTTTTGTTATTGCTTTTTATAATTATTAAAAGTTAACAATTTCTAATAAATGTTAAGAATTGTTGATAATCCTTAATAACTGCTAATGATTGCTTATAATTGTTAATAAAACAGAATGCCATGTGTATGGTTTCTGTTTTTCATAAAAAATTGGGTTCATTCCAAAAAATCCAAATACGAATTTTTGGGAACAGTGAAAGATCCATAGTTCATAAGTCAAATGTGTTTTCTATATCTTACATCACATTTTTCACATCAAAATTTCTTTTTACAAATAACATAAAATAGTTTTCATTCAGCAAGACCGAATCAAATTTTGGTTATAGGCGGAATGAGAGTGGCAGCAATAAATTAAAATGAGAAAATTATTTCTCATTCTTACTTCTCACGAAGACAGAACAAGGAACAATATCACAGGGCCAATATTAAGCTCCTTTTAAAGAATAATTATGAAATTTATAGCGAAAAAAGAATTTTTGATATTTCGACAGTAAATAGTTTTTTATGTACTTTTTCTTCTTATTTATTAATTAAAGGAAAATTAAATTAAATTTTTAAAAAAACAAATATGAAAAACCTGAGGAGATATTTTTTTTTTACATTTTTATGATTATATTCAGAGATTTAGATAAAACTGGTCCATAAAAATTTTTATTATCTATTTATTACCTACCACTAATTTTGATTATCTTGTTTTCCTTTGTAATGGCACATTCTACAATAATCTGCTAATAATAATTTGCTGTAACCAACTCTTAACCCTTGTTGATCAATCCTTAACGGGCTTGTCCTTTGTAGAAAAAGTCTATTTGTAATCTCATAAGGCATGTAACGGATCATGGACTTAAGGAAGGCAACGATACAGCAATATCGATTCTAGTAGAAGTGTGCTGAAAAGTAATAGGGATGATATGGAAAAAAAACGAAATATTTCTACCAGGTGTACTTTGAGAGATATTGTGTTATTAGCATTGTTCCTTAGAATCGAATATTCATCCTAAGCATATCCATCGGGGAGCAAAATATGTTCTAGATGCCTTGAATAAGTCCCTGCGTGGTATTGATGGTACTCTCTAAAACATCTTCTTATGTAATAGTAAATAAATTATGTTTGGAATCGTTTATCATTGGAAATAGTTTTTGGTATTATTGCTAATTGCTAATAATATTTTTTTATTTTCGCTGTGTTTTATAATTAATGTTGCAAGTTTGACTTAAGTTGCACTGTAGCCTTAATTCCTAAATGTTCTTCAAATATGTATGGTCCACGAATTGAATATCGTATTTTTATAGCTAGAATGCATAGTAGGAATACTGAATTCTATTCAATTTTTTCTTCAGGATTCCTATATGTAAAAAAGATAGATGCTGAATTTCTGGAAATCCTTTTTTGTATGATTTTTTTTTAAAAAAATGATTTCAATTTTTTTTTATGTAGATAATTATATAGTATTTTCAGAATAAAGGATAAAGCTATAATGAAAATTGATTTTTCTAATTAAATAATTCTGAATGAGAGGATTTTAGTTATAATTTCAATCAATAAATAAATGCATGAAAAATATTTTATAATTGAAATATATTCATGTCATATATGTATGTACATAATATACATATATGTAAGGACTAATTATATCTAAAGGATAATATTATAATATTTAGGAAGTTAATAGCTTCAGTCATTTGTGAAATGAATTGGGAAGAATTAATATAACAAATTTTCCCCCTAATGATCTTGGAAGTATTTCATTAATTTTTTCTGCTTGTTAACTCACTTAGTTTTTTGTCCTTATGGAAAAATTTTGTAAGCTTTGCAATTTCCCAGTGCTATATAAAAATATACTTATTTGCAGTTATACTGGGGATTGGTAACCATAACAAAATTTATCATTTTATGATTAATTTTGAAATATGATGAACTATTGAAAACTGCATAAGCTTAAATTTTGTATGTTTTTTTGTTTTGCATTTTTATAATGAATAAAAAATAATTGAATTTTTTTAATGAAAGCAGATAAAATTTCAATCTGTTTTAAAATTTAATCAGATTTTTCAATCAATTAGCTTTTTGATTGTTCTCACATTAATTAGACTAAAAACAAAAAACAATTTTGGTTTTCAAGATATTAATTGGTAAATACAGTTAGTATTTTCAACAATCAATAATTTTACTATTATGAACATTATACAACCAAAATACAAGAAAAGTGATAATAAAGATTAACGATATTTAAGAATTGTGGTTTTATATAGTCCATAGAAACCATGAGATAAATGTTAAATAATGAGATCTTTGCCTTTAGTTATCCTAAACGAAGAACATTTAGTCTTTATATCGTTTACCTAGTTATACAAAAAGGATAATAATGCTAGCAAGTCTATCAAATTCTAATAATGCTACTGAAATTCAGGTTCTCCATATCGTTATATAACCACTTTGAGAGTAGTTCATGTGCCTTTACCAGGCACATTACCAAAAGAATTTTCCTCAAGGGAATTGATTAGCCGAAACAAGTGAAAACTCATACTACTATTCTTGTCTAAATCTTTAGAGATAAGGATAATATGTACTCTCATATTGATGATGATATTCGAAGATTATCCTTGAGGTGATGTGACCATTTTAGTTTATTTGCCTTTCTCCATATTCTATAGCCTCTAGGTTAGAGTTGATTACATCTGATGCGATTATTGCTTTTGATGTTTACCAAAAGTTATAACGTATATGTGTATATGTTTAAATATATATATCTATATATAGGCTTGGAGATACAAATAAGATTAGTGGGTGGATACATTCCCAGCGGGAAATATTTCTAGCGCTTCAATTCCGAGCGGTCTGTAAGCGCTTACTTGCCATATCAGCCAGAATCAGGTTGAAAGCGTTTCTTGTGTGCTTATTTTGCATATGAGCAGGATGCGGTCCCTGAAATGTGTGTTTACCATTTCATATGAATCCGCACGTGTTTCATCTTATCTAAAAATAGATTGGATTGGAAGATAGGATTTTTGATATCAGTCGAGTGTATTTTTTGTAAAGTGCAGTCAGTTTTGTGAAAAAGTAAAAATTATAAAAGTTTTAAAATATTAAAAGTGATTCAAGTTTATAAATAGAATCGTAAGTATATTTCCTTTAAATTAGTAATATTTCAATTTGGATTCTAACCCTTTTATCATACTTCCATGTTTTAAATATCGAATACAGGTTAACTATATAAAACAGGTGGTTGGAGCATCTTCTGTACGTAAATGCGTCCATCTATTCTTTGAAAAAAATTTTTTACTGGAGATCAACTGGGATGGCCTCCAAAAAAAGAAAGCTGTCAAGAATCATGTATTCTTCAGCAAATATCTCTTCGGTAAGTTCTTCAACATACATATTTTTATATAAACAAATACAATTTATCACGAAAAATCTTTCAGAAGCTGTACAATCTGTGAGCTTTGGATATTGCCAGTTCGAGGAAGAAATGAGGTCAGGTTTCAGGCTGGCCAAAAATAAGATCCATAAGGCCAATCACGAATCCAAAAAAATCGCTAATGTAACAGAAAAAAATTAATTATTTATATTATTTTGAATAAAAAATTATTTACGAACAAAAAATATTTTTTTGTGTAGTTTATTAACTTTAATATATTTTTTGGTAAACGCTTACGAAGCGTTGAAATTCTGTGCTTCTAAAGCATACACAATGAACTGCTTACGAAGCGTTTAAGATAAGCGCTTCTAAGGCGGACATGTAGTGTTAAAAGACAATTGAAAGTAAGTTGCGAGTAAGCGCTTAGTTCTGCTTTAGAAGCACTGAATAAGCCTTTATCGAGCGCTTCATTTCCCGCTGGGTTAGTAAACGATATAAGTACAAAATTTTGATCAACTAATTTCATGAAGTATATACAGATATATATGTATATACTTGAATCCATAATAAGAATGATAGCCTAAAGCTACAATGTATATTGAAGTTATATATATATATAAATGTAATAATATAATAATCCGTTTGAAAAGAAAGGATTTTGAATGTATTTATAGAAATGCAGAGGATATGAAAGTGTTTTAAGCAAACATCTTAAGTCAACACCATATATTAATTTGTTGTCCTAAGCTTATATGCTTTTAATTTGAGGACTTTTTCGATTTCCTTAAAATAACATAAGAAAATTCTATATCCTGTGCATAATTTACAAGCAATTATAAATTCTAAAGCTAGGATCAATTCCAATGTGTGTAAATAAACAACAAATTTAATTGTAGATGTCTTCTAATCAGAAAGCCATGGGAGCACTTGATTTTGTTCTATTTGTCTCATAGCGTACGCTGCTTTGTAAACTTTTGATACCCAAAGGAATTATAAAATGAAATTTTCAGAGGTATGAGTCTTAGGTCAAATATATTTACTTGAAGTATATATATATATATATATATGAAATTATATAATTATCAATTTGAATTGAAATGTTGGTAAATCTCTTGGGCTATGGTTCCCTTTTGGTTGTAACACCCAGCTTAAGCAGAACATTACCAATTTGTGGTGGATAAAAGGATTTCGCGTGCAGTTTAAGGATTTAATTATTTTCTGGAATATTTGCTTAAAAATGATTTAGGTTTCCTTCTTTGAATTAAATTTAACTTGAATTTAATTCTACAAAAAAAGTTTTATTGTTTAAAAAAAGGGCAATTCAACATATTTTATTATGAAATAAGCCATTTTATTTTCGGTACTAATCTTTTCGTAAATATAATAAACAAAGAAAAAATATAGAAAACACAAACAGAAGCACTATACTTACTTTTATTATTATTTAATTAGTTTGGTTAAAAAGCCTTCAGAATTATATACTAAAAATATGCAAGTGTAAAAGTTTTGTTTTGTTTAATTGGATAATAGAGGCTTATAAACATTTTGACTATGGAAAAACGGCGCCTATTTAAAAGAATTTTTATTTTACTCACCTTGCTAGTTGAAATAGTAAGAAATTAAAAAGATTTATTTCTTAGAAATTCTTATATCAGTAACCTCGTTTACAGAAGCCATTTTCTGTTAATTTTTTCAAGGAAAAACTTTAATTTCTACTACTAATAATAATTTGATCATCCTTGACCAGGATTTTTATTTTGTTAAAAGAATTAACTGAGATAACTGTTCTGAAAGTCGAACACTCAGATTGATTAATAAAAATTTAAATTTTATATTAAACCTAAGGCTGTAAGTATACCCGTCGTGTCATTTAAAAGGAAAGGGCATAATTTTCGAATTAAAAAATTTCAAAAAAAGGGTAAATACATTAAAAAACTGCATAAATGGATTATTGTTTGTCTTATGTAAGCCGTCTTTGCAGGTGTACTCAGGTGATGAATATAAGTTTGGAAAAATGTTTGATGGACAAAAACAATCAAGCGCACTTTAGTACTCTATACAATTATATCTAAAGAATGAAGATAAAATTTCCACATTTTTTAGAAAAATTGAAAAGTTGTGACTTTTTTGGGATTTGTTGGACCGAGCCTGTGATATGCTTTCAGACTTAAGCCTTTATTTAAATCAGGGTTCGACAATCTTTATGGCATTAAAAGCCACAAGATTCAAAAACAGGAACATAAATGTCAAATTAGCTTACAGAGAAAGTTTTTGATTTAAAATTGAGCTATAAGTACTTTTTTAATTCAATTTCCCATTTTTCAAATCATTCATATACATTAAAAAGAAATTCAACACCTAAAACGTATTTCAAAATCTCTCTGAAAAATAACAGTTCACTTTCTATCATTAAAAATTAAGTGTTGAGCTGAAAAATGGAAACGCAGTGGTCAATTGTTGAATTTCTCTGAAATTCACAATTTGCAATTATACAAAAATACAAATTATTTTGAAAAGATTTAAAAGAAAATATTTTACAAATATTTAAATAAAAATAAAGTTTAAACTCTTAAACTAATATTAGCCACTGGGATGTTTCTAAAACTCAGATTTTGTTTATTAAACTAATTTTGTGATTGCGTGTGTGGGTGTATATATGAATTTATATGGTACGAATCATTATCATTACCTCCAAGAAGGTATTAAAAACGAATTAATAATTTTTTTTTACATAGCTATATATTAGAGAATGACCAATACAAAAGTATCAATAGTCATTTGAAAGCAATTCAACTTGTTCACCACTTCTAAAGACAGATTTTATATGAAATTTGACACGCATGATATTTATTCCAAACTAAATGAATAGTACGCTTAAAATTCTCTTATCTAATTTTTCCCTAATCTAATGGCAATGAAGCGAAATTTTATTATTTTTATATTCAATCGACAATTCCAGAAAAATACTACGAAACAGATTTTTTACTGCTGGCTGAAAAATTTGAGAAAAAATTAAATTATATTAACTTCCTTATCACTGTTTCTAGAATTAATAATTTTTAAATTTACATCAAGGTTGATGTAAAAAATGTTTGATGTTTGAAAAATATCTAAAAAAAATACGGTTTCTAGAATTAGGTTTTTTATAAGCCATAAGTTAAGCCACATCCTTGCCTGATCAGAAATTCTTATTTTTTCTTATCAGTGCCTAATCTATAGTGGATATTAATTTCTATATTGAGAGAGTAATTTCCGGCTCGTATCCATACTACTTTAGGGGTTTCCAGGAAAGTGATTTCTACTCGGGAGATTTCATTGATGGTTAGAGCTTACTAGATTTTTAATCTGACGGCAGACATAAAAAAAAAAAGTTTTTGTACTCATCATTAGTTTGGTTTTTAAAGAGTTCTTAAAAGAATTTCTAACGTAATGTTCACAAAATTAATTTATTTTCTTAGTCTAAAATAATTCCTATTCAGCAAATCTAACAAACTTTAAAGTAATTTAACCTTTAATAACTCCTTAAGGGGTTAGGGCTAGTCAGCATTTTAAAAAAATTGATTTGTTTGGATTTTTTTAAAGATTCTTAAAAATATTCTCTGAAAATTTGAAGTGAATCCGACAAATACTTTGACAATTGTTAATTAACAAAGGCTCTCGGGCTCTACATTCATCGAGTGTAAAACTCTAAATGCGTTTTTCTCAAAACTATATTTTTGAAGCGGTGACTCGAAAACCGCTGGTTAGATAGCAATGAAATTTATACAGCTTTTGGAAAACATGAAAAACTCGTGCCAGACTGAAGGGCTTTTTTTCGAAATTTCGATATTTTATAAACAATTAGCTGCTGTTTTTTTCCAGAAAATCTGGAAAAAAACTTCCTGAGGCCGCCATTTTGTTAGTTTTTTTTTTTTAAAAAAAAAGCTTCGATCAGGCATGAGATTATTTGATAATAAAACTAATTTTTTCCGTCCAATTGATTTTAGATGAATCTCCAAAGATTTGTGGTGTTCACCGCAAGGGACTTCTGTTTGGAACTGGATCAACACAAATAGCCATAACTTTAAGAATTATTAAATTTCAGATTTTCGTGAAGTCAAGTCGAAGCATTATGTAATGATGCCATATTTTTATTTTTATAAAAGAAAATAATTTACTGGGAAAAAGAATTATTTAAAATTATCATTTTTTCATCTCTCTGACTAGCCCTAAAGAAGGAAGTACTCAAGAAAAATTTAACTCTGCTAGAATTTCTTAAGTTTACTTCGATAAAAAATTGGAATAGCAAGAAATATACGATCCGTTAGTCTGTACTTATCATGTTATTCTCGTATTTATGTTGTTTAATACTTTTTTTAAGGAGTTTTTTTTTATTGGATTTTCTAAAATATTCTTGAGACGAAGCTTATAAGAAATCCGTCAACATGTATTGCATTTTATGGTACTATGAACACGTAAGTATCCTTGATGTACATAGCAGCCCCTTAAGAGAATAACAAAAAAGGAGTGAAACATTGTTCAAAATTCTAAAAAGCTTTCTTTGGATATACATATATATATATTTTTTTTAACGATTGGGATTTATGATATTATTTTTACAACTACTGTCAGCACTGTGGTATTCGAGAAAAAACAAAAAAACTACTCAATTCAGCTGCAATGAGCATTGAAATCTGCTAGCATTGACCAGTGTCATACATAGTAGTAAGTATATCAATCATTTATTTTTTTGTTTCTACAAATGGTTTTATTGTGAATATAAAATTATTCTCGAAAAATTTACTGCTATAACCCTGCTATAAACAATGTCTGATAGCACTTTTGTCGTTACATCATGAATTTGTTGAAATAAAAACAATAAATGTTTTTTTTTTTTCAAATATATATATATGTATTTAAGGGTATATAAAATTCTGAAATCCAAAATTAAGCTATAAAAAGTCATTCAGTTGGAAGGATAATTCAAAATGTGTATCCATGTTAACTTTAATTGAACATAGGTCACCCTGGTTAACTCCATCATCTACTCTTTGTTATACACTACCATCTATCCATTCCAAAAATTGTAAAGCGTGAAGATATTGCGACAAAATTTAAATTGAAATTTCGCCTGTGACCTCGATTGAAAAGAGTTCCTGAATAAAAGTAGAAACAAAACAAAAAAAAAAAAAAAAAAAAAAATAGAAAAAAGGATCGTTCTTTTTACTTGAAATCATCAATTTTATTGAAAAATTTAAAGCAAATCTTGCTGGTACTGTAAATTTTAGTTTCAATCTGTCTCCCGAGAATTTATTGATTCTATCATCAGCCTCTATTGAGTCAGTACTTTTGTCTTAGTTTATACAAAAAATAATAATACTAAGTAATATGACAGCATGTCAATATACATTGAAGGCAAAAATAAGAAAAAAAAAAAAAGAAAACCATATCAAGATTTTTGAAATACGAATCACATATGCTTCAACATATATTTATGCTATAAAATATATTGAAATGTGAAATTATTTATGTGCTACTTTTATGGTATGTTGCCTTTTAGAGTGTAGTGCGTAAAGCAATGAAAAGCATTTTTTCAATTCAGAAACAAAGGTTTTAGTTATTTCCATGGGCTAAATGATATTTTAAAAAAAAACTCCCTCTATTTTGCTGAGCAAGCAAACAAAAAGAACGTTATACGCCTTTTTCAGCTAACTTTTATTTATACATGAAGTGAAATTATTGGAAAAGACTTTTGAAGTTTAGTTAAGCAAAAGTTTTCACAATATTCTAGTTATGAGTATTGATTTCGTTTTTTTTCTGTGTCTTTTATTGAATTTCAGGAAAATTTTTAAAAATATATTTAGGGTAGTGCTTAGTTTAGCTGGAAAGTAAGGGATTTTTTGGTATTTTTCAATTTTTGACTCAACAAAAAAAAAGAAGACATTTATTAATTTACTCGCTCATTTTTTCTCATCTCTCTGTACTATCTGGATTTGAAATTTTGTTAAACAAAGTGACATGAAGTTATGGTGTCTTTATCATAAACATTTTTGAAAAATCTAAAAGTTTAAGTTATTGTACTAAAGCATAATAACTGTTTTTGTTGCTTTTTCCGCCTCTAAGGAAACTAACATAAAGGTAAATGACTGAGCGGAGTGTTTATTTTTAGAAGTAGTAAGGAAGGCAAATTACACTACTCAAATATTCAACTTCTTACGTTAACCTCAACAAGAAGATGTTTTTTAGGGTAATTTTGGGTCGTTGAGTCCGAAAATAACAATCATTTTTTCATACTAAGAAGCATTTTTGAGATATTCCCAAAAAACGTTTTTTTTAATTTTTTCATTTTTCAGGTCTGCTACAGACGCTCACAAAATTCTGCCAATTTATTAAATGAAGTTAACTCATGGAAATTGAAAAATAAAATAAATGTTTTACTGTTATGTAATTTTTACAATTTATGTAAATAAAAGTGTGTTGAAATTATGCCTAGGTCATATTTATAAAACTTCTGAGTTTAAAAGCTCTGATCTTGCTCAATAAAAGACTGAGCACACTATGTGATCATTTATGAGACTATGCATTCATTGATAGAACAAATCTATCCTACAGTCCATATTATAAAAGTTTTATTCATAACACACCTAAGTTCATTGATTAAAAGGAATCAGGGACTAAATGGTTCGGTCTGTAACAAACCGAAGAAAATTATCAGTATGTCTGGTGGTTGAAAATAGTGGAAAATTTACTGCATTACTTGCATTACTTTGTTATACATTAAGGTGGGCACTCCCTTAGTGCATATATCTTAGCGGGTAACTTTTTTGACGTCAAAATGACGTACAAATGAATTTCACGCTGAAATATCCACATATGAGGGGGAACTTTAGCGTGAGTCTATGACGTCATAAAAGTTAACTTCTGAAATATACGCACTAAGTGAGTGCCCACCTTTACAATGAGCACGAATTGCTGCATTAGAGAGCTTAAAGCAAATGGCACTGAACAATTCAGCATAGTAGATATCATCAAAGTGGTCCAGCCAAAACAAAATTAGTTACAATTATAGCTTTGAATATCTACTGATGGGTTACTTAAAGACAGGTTGACTTTTCTGAAATCAAGAGAAAAAATCAGAAATAAGTTTTGATCTCTGGGAAAATAAATATTTAAGAAGTCGATACTATAGTATGGAAGCTGAGACAAATAGTGAGCGCTTTAGATGTTTATTATTTATTTTTAATGATATAATTGTTTTTCAAGATAAATCATCATTCAATAAAGTCCTGTGTAATTCAATATATCAAAAGATATTATTAAGGAGTCCAGACATAGATCTTTCGCATCAGTCAGTCTTTACCAAAAGTTATGTCAGCATATAATTTAGCATCAAAAGAAGTTATAGTAACCAGAAATTATTGTATGAATTAAGTGACACTACTGTTAAAATATTACTTGAAAAAAATAGGATTCAGAAAATTGTTTATAGAACTCTTCCCACGTCTACGAAAGTTAATCCTATTATTTATTTAATAAATTAATAAACGTGCAATTAATTATAACCAGATCCTATTGAGTTAGTCCAAGTGTAGGTATGTTTTAAACAATATATAAACAATCTTGATGAGGTGCATTAGCCGGAGCACAGGCTCTTTAATAAATATTTCTAGAAGATGAGGAAGACTACAAAAGATAAATGTATAATATTATTACTGTCATTTTAATTGTATGGGATATGGGTAATGTGAGCTCTCGGAAGATTTTAGCGATGAAGCAGAATCTGAAAATTAATTTCCTACACTAGAAATATCTGTATCAAATCCTCAGATAATTAAAAATATAGCTAACGCGTGTTGTTTCACCCCTAATTTTTTTTTCATATCATTAATTTGCTGCACTTAATGGAAGATTGGGCTCTACGAACAATCATGTTTAGAAACTTTGCTGGGTTATGAAAAATAAATTAATAGTAAGCCAAACTTAGTCATTAAAAATAGCAAAGGATTCAGAATAGTCCGACAAAAATAATTTGATACTATTATAGTAAAATATTTTATTAATTTACAAGCCAGACATTCAACTATTAATAAGCTTTAAGGCTCTTGCAGATTAGTGTAGATTTGACTTATAATTAATTAAAGCATAAAATCATTTTTTAAATAAAATTTCATTTTAATAATGATTAATGATAAAAACTAATAATCACTGAAATGAAAACACAAGCTTTTATTTGCTTAGTCGTTAAGTTATTGTGCATCTATTGATGCTGATTGGTTGCTTGGCTTGGAATTAGTAAAATTATTTGCAGGTATAGCTCTTCGGTCTCTGAAGAAAAATATAACAATAACTAACCAACCCTTGAATTACGGATCCCGTCATTTTGACGGGTATGCGATTTAATGCTTAAAAATTCTAAGCATTCAAATATTATTCTTAATGCCTGGGACTCACTAGCGCTTAGCGGCACAAAATTTAGTGCTAAATGCTAATGAGTCCATTAGTCTCCACTGATGTTCCACTCCACTGGTATATAAAACAAACTCTCCATTTTTACTGTGCTAAGTCGTCTCCACACGCTAAGCGCTAGTGAGTCCCAGGCATAAGATATTAGATATTGCTTTTTAATTGTATAATAGATATTTTGACTTATTTTCTCTGGAGCACCTTTATTGTATTTTTATTCGAAATTATATTCACTTATTTTAATAAAATCTGTCAGATTGATGGGACAGCTGAAAAAAGATTCTCTTGAAATCTCACAAAGCATTTTGGCATTTGTGAAGTGAATCAAGGACTTTAAGATTCTTTTATTACTATATATTTCTATTTTTTTATATTTAAATTTGAATGTGTGGTATATTCAAAGATGTGTAAGGACCAATCTTGCATGCAAAACGAAATATTATGCTTGGTAATGTATGAAAAAGTAAGAAAATTGGTCGATTATATAGGGTTGGGTAATACAGACGCAGGAAAGTAAACGTCAATTTCATAGGGAAGCCATTTTGAATTTTTATCGTTCATACGTCAGTTTGTTAGTTGAGTGTTTGACATTTATCAATATGGAATTGTTTACAATCGAACAACACGTTAAAGTTATTCAAGAGCACTATAAAAATGGTGCAAAAATAAAAAATACGTTTCTCGCATTACGTGATTTTTTCGGTTATCATAACCGCCCAAATGAGACATCAATCGGTCGTTTAGTGCATAAATTTGAGTCGACTGGCTCAGTTGGTGATTTACCTAAGTCTGACAAACCAAAAAATGTGTGTAAACCAGAAAATATTGCTGCTGTGAAAGAAAGTGTAAGGAGAATCCAAAATAAAGCACAACTCGTCGATCTCAAGAATTGGGCGATGATAACTGATTATTTTTTTTTTTAAAATTAATCGTTTCAACATAGAGGACGTCTATTTTCAGCTAGATGGTGCGACATGCCAGACCACTCGCCCCAACATCGGGTTATTTAAGTCAAAATTCGAAGAATGCTTAATTTCACGCAGGAAAAAGGGTACCTTGGCCTGCGCGCTCGTGCGATTTAACACCGCATAACTTTTTTTTGTGGGGGTTTTTGAAGAGCAAAGTGTACGTCAATAAAGCAACTACCATTCAAGACCTAAAAAACAACATTACTGCTGAGATAAATGCTATTGAGACGACCATGTTGGAAAATATCATCGCAAATTTTGACCATCGTATCGACGTCTGTAAAACCAGTCGTGGTGAACATTTGAGTAATATTATTCTTCATACATAAATGTCATAAGCCAATGTTCAGAATAAAATAATAAATTTAGTTGAAATCATATTTCTTGTATTCTTTTTTGGCGTTTACTTTCCTGCGTCTGTATTGCCCAACCCTTTATAAAACACAGTTACTAACTTCTTTAGCTGTTTCTTATGTTCGAGGTGCATATGAAACAAAGGCCTTGTAAGCCTTATAATTAATGTCTAAGTAATGGTAGGCAGTTTCCTTTCAAAAATAAGCTTATGGGGATTCTTCGATTTATACACTTCGATAGTAAAAATTGTATTAAAGAAGTATTGAAGACAATTGTAAATATGTAATTTATAACTTTTTAATAAATATAATTAACAAAAAAATACGTTCCAATATTCCCATCAGAATGACAATTTTTATTGAAAAAAGCTATAGGAGTCAATGATCGTAAATTAAATTTAAAATCACATGTGGAAACAATGTCAATAAATTAATATTAGGTATATTTTTTCATGAACTTAAATAAAACAAGAAGAACTATACTTACATATTACATTTCTTAATTAAAACATAGTCTTTCGAATAGATATGCCAGAATGTCACTACGCCAGGCAACCAACTAATCAACACTCCAGTGAAAACCCTAGGTAAGGTGTTAACACTCGAATATTATACAATATATTAAGCACAGCACTCTACTGTAATCTATATTACAAAATTCTATTCTATGGTTCATATGGTTTACTTCCTTCCTTCTTCTGATTTCACTAATTGAAATAATATGGCCTATGACTTATAGTATCAATGTAATTTGACCTAGATTTCTAAAAACGTTTAGAAAATAAGTCTGAAATGTTTTTAATCAATCTCAATTACAATCCCTTTTTATTATATTTAATTGGTCACATAAAAATTTCATAATTAAAAAAATATATCAAATCAACAACATTAAAATTGAACAAAATAAAACACCTGCTCTAACAATCAATGAACAATTGAAATTTAATCTTTATCAATTACCTCAAAAAATTTTCCATCAGTTTATATTAATCAAAAGAAATAAAAATATCCTCTTGAGAAGACACGTCATCATAGTTGCCATTAAAAAAAAAAGTAGAATTCCATTGTAGTAAATACTTGGAGCTAATTTCCCCAATTCGTATCATTATCAACTTCTTATTACAGTAACGCCACGTATCTACCTTCAAATGATTTTTTGATTATAACGATAAGTCATCTTAATGGCAGCCATTAGTGAATATCTGGAACGTGATGAGAAAATGCCCGGAAAAATAATTTTATGAAAATTTTCATTTTTCTGAATTTTTATTTTTTTCTTTTAACTATTTTACGAGCATTTAGTCAGTGTATAAAGTTACAAGCTTCGACAACTTTAGTGATAGGGACTGACTTTATTCTCTGTGGAAGAGAAGACACGTAAGCCCTGAGAATTTATGATGAAAAATCCTACAAATTTTACGATAAAAAGTCAACATTTTTATAGTGATAGTAAATTTTAAAATTTATTTATTTTCTGTTTTTTTTTTTTCAATTTCAAGACTATAGAAAAGGACATAAAAAAGAAGAAAGGATCTGTGAGAATTATGTAGATCTAATCAAAATAATATTTGCAAAATGACGAAATGGAATTTTTATTAAGGCTCTTGACCGAAAAAAATTTTCTTTTTAGTAAAAGATTTTCTTGTAGGTACTTCTTAACAAAATATTAATTTATTACTTAAAAGTCCTGTTTAATTGAAGAAAATATTTAAATATTACTACAAAGGAATATATTAAATACCTCGTAAAGGTCATCACGTGTTGACCTGAAAACTAATTTTTAAATTTTAAATTAATTTTAAGCTTGGGACATCTTAAATATATTAAAAAAATTGCGTTAATCATTGTAATCGTATATTTTGTTTTCCCTTTTCATTCAAAAATATTAATAACAAAATTCTTAAAATAAAAGAGAACTTAGCCAACAATATATACCAAAATAGAGTAGGAAGTGGTGACTTCCATTTTTTGATAGTCATAAAGTTTTGGCGAATCAAATGAAAATTGTAAAAGTTACATGTAATTAAAGTTAGTTCCTTTCCTCGGAAATCACACGAAAGTATTTAATTGTTTTTCAAGGAAATAAACTTATTTTCAATATTTTTATATTTAGATTTGAAGGTAAGCTTCATATAAACATTTTTAGTTTAAACTCACTTCAGTAAGATAAAAAACAAAGATAGGAAGGATGAAAAAAATATTATATTTTTGAAATTGCTTGCCTCCAATTACTTAATACTAATTTTTCTTTTTAGATACATACAAAAAACCTAAAATTTTCAGACTATCGTGTGAAGCACGATTTCTGACCTCAAGCTACTTTCAAATTCGTATCATGAAAAGATTCCAATGACAAGAGTGATTTAGCATGTCCTTGCGATCAGCTATCTATGAAAAATATAAATTTTTTAATATTTTAATGGGTCCACACTTTTATATTACTTCCTCATGCACTCTTAATATTGCTTTTTCTAGCAAGTTATCTAGAAATGGAATTGTTTGGGGACGGCAAACTAATTTGAAAAGAAAAAGTAATTTTTCCATTACCTTTTTCTTCTTTTATTATTTATTAATTTTGTTGTTGTTATAATGGGAACATAATTCAGAAAAAATTTAATTTAAAATTAAAAAAAAAATTAAATTTCTATTAATCTTTGCCCTTTTGATTTTTTCTCTTTTTATAAATTAATAAAAATTAGCTCTGATGTTGCTAATTAGTTTTTTATAGTTAATTTTGAATGATATTAATGCATATGTCTTTGGTTTATTATAAATACTAACTAAAAAAAAACGATATACTCTTATTTTTTTTTTTATAAAATCAAATAATCTCGCTGTTTGCAGTCACCTGTTATCGTTTATAAGTGTGTACTTGGGGCTGATATGTAGCCTTAAAAGCAATAAATGACCTAAAACACTATTAACTGTCACTGGTGTTGAAATTTAGTTATAAAATAGTTTTATAATAAAAATTTTTATTAAATTAAAGCCCCTCCACAGGATAGAACTTTTCAAAAATTATAATATCGCTTACTGCTATCTATTTTTTTATTTCAAAAATTTGGTGTCAAAATTTCAAGTCAAGAAGGTCAAAATCCTTGTAGCTTTTGACATTACCTCTTGTATCTTTTTCAGAGATAAAACTTAAAACACATTTTCCTTGTAATGACATTTTAAGAATCGGTGACCATCGGCATTCAAAAGCTACTTTACCAATTCATTTAGAATTTTATATTTTTTTCTTATTGCATATTTACTTACTCTTATTTCCATTTACATACATATAAAATACCCTCAACCCCCTCAACGTAATTTTTTACACCATTTTCAGCTATTAGGAGGTTGTAGTATGACGAATGGCGAAGCTTTTCATTATAAATTACTGTTTTGACTCCAAACGACCACAAAAAATATAAAAATGACAACAACAAAAAATGAAAAAGTGAGTTATGAGAAGAAAAGTTTGCATATATTTCAATTAAATAAATTTGGTTTATTGATTACAATTCCAAGCTGAGATATGGTGATCACCGTATTATTTTCACGGAATTATTCATTAACATGTAAAATATTGCAATATAATTAATTTATCTATTTCTGATAAAAATTGATAAGAAAAGTGTTTTTTTCAACCCTTATCCTTTATTCCCTCTTCCTAACTGATTTACAATTCAGTTGAATGTTTTTTAGTTTTCATGATTAGCACACTTGTTTCTTTGTATCCGAATTTTTCAACTTATATTGATTTAGTTATAAAAAAAGGTAGGGTTTTATGTTTGTCCGTAATTCATTATCATTTTTTATCATCAATGTATTTTTTATATCATATATTTTGTTGCTGCTTTTTTGTGTTCTTCCTTCTTACACACTTAACTAATAAACATTATTTTCTATGTATTTATTGAAAATATTCATGAGAAAAAGAAAGAAAAACTATTTATCCAATACTGTCAATTCTTAAGTTTAATATAACAAAATAAAAACAATAATATACATATAAAAAAAATCATTTATTATTCAAGGATCAAACCTTAACGCTATTTCCAGAATATATACATATGTATATATTATATGGTTTAAAAAAAGAATAATTAAATAAGACTAAAGAAATATATAATAAAACCAATTTATTAAGTTTCATAAATAAAATTCAGCATCCCTTAATGCGAAAGAAAAATTTTTATATATATATTTATATATTATGAGAAAAAAAAATTAAAATATTAAATATTTGTTTAAGAATAATTATATAATTAATAAGCTAATATGCAATAATAACAAAAACTTGCCTTTCTTTCAACAAAATAGTTGGGCTCAACAAAATTGAAAGAAAATAAATTAAAGAAAATGAATTTTTATTAATAAGTATGTTTAAATATTTTTGCTCTTTTCATACCAATATAGTTAGTTCATTAAAATTCTTACAGGATTCTAAACACGGATCAAAGAATCGTTTTATTTTTTAATAAGAAAATATAAATTCTTTTATTTGAGATTTCCTAATCCATTTTCCTTTCATTTTAATTTAATATTTTCAAGTCTGCAAACTCAGCTGCGAAGTTGAATAGAAAGAAAAGTTTAACTTCTCTTGCCTAGATTTATTTTCTTTCACTTCACTTTATTTGTTTTCTGTGGACTTTAATCCCTTTATTTCAAGCCCAGTTCTCTTTTTCTTTATCGATAAAGGTCAGTGCTGTTAGTGTCAAAAATTATCCATTAAATTCTACCACAATAGTGAGTATAGCGAGCTCTTTACAACGCCACACAAATGATACCTGACCAACAGTGATTTTTTTTGTCTTCAAGTGGTATAGGCTCCTGTAAAAACATATGCCTTTACCTGTAACAACAAGTGAACTTGATGATATTAAGTATTTCAAGGTTCACCTAAAGCTGAGGTGAAACACGTCATACATAAAACAAAAGAATTAAAACAAGGAAAAAAAATCAAATATATCTATAGTCCTGGCAGCCACCTATTTTGCTGAAGAATCTTTATTATTGGCTATGACTATTTAAAAATCTGTCTTATCATCTCAACTTAATTTCCTTGTCGTTAAAGAGTTAACAGGAGCTTCATAATCCACTGTCAAAAACCTTAATTTGCTTATCAAAAGATTTCTTGAAATTAGTTTTTCAATACAATATCGTAAATTTCTTAACAACCAAATGAAGGAACTTACAACAAAATTGAAATTTCTGTTCAAAATATTTGATCCATTAAAAGTGAAATCTGCTCAAATTAAAAAAGTTTTTTTTTTTTGTCATTCATTTCCTTAGCTTGTAATAAGGAAAATTACATCGTAGATCTAAAGGATTTTCTAACCATAGTGACCCGCACTCGTAAATCTTTTGATATGCTAATGAAATTAAAAACTACTTTTAGAATTTACTCTCTGAGTAAATCCACCACTTTTTATTACACTATATTGTATATATATATCTACTAAATAATTATTTTTACTTTTTTCAATGCTCCTTAGCATACTTTTCAGATAATTTTCTTGTTCAGTATTCTTTAGCTCACAATCTTTTCTACTTAAACATCATCTCATGATGTGATCCTTTAAAAAAACAGAGATATACCTATAAGTTTTGCCTAAGGTAAAGAATTTTCCAAGTGTAGTTAAGCTAAAATTTCTGTATTCGAGTGTACTTAGCAAATCCTTCATTTAACTTTAAATTTTTTTTATAGTGGTTTTATTGCACTACTGGTACTTCTCTTTCGTTCTAACTAACTAAATCAGCAGCCCATTTTAGGATATTCATTTTGAAAACAGCTCACGTTTCTAATGCTGACATAGATAGATTTACTTCAACACTAGAGATTTTATTTGACCACTTTAGATGCTAACAATAGCACTTCAGACAGCTTTTACTTGTTCCTGTGTATGCAAATCTAGTTATGTTAGCCGATGGCGGCGTTGATTGAATACTATTTGGGTGAAATTATTAGTGTAGGAGTATTTTGAAATGGGGATTTTACAAAAAGTAGACAAAGAAATATAAAAGTATTTTATTAGAATGTTTGATAAATTATTTACTGAGCTTAAATTCAAAAAAGTTTTGCTATTTATCAAAAATTATTTATTTTATTTAAATTTAAATTTGGAGTAGTAAAACTGTTTCTTGTGATTTTCTTTTATAATTGAAGATGTAGCGTATTCTGCATAATTAATGTGGTAAGAAATAGAAATATTTTGGTTATAGAATTTGTCGGATAATGGAATAATTACTAAAAGTTATTCTGAAATGCTTTCAAGTGCTTTTCTTGTTTTCTATTTTCAATAATTTTAGAAGTCTAATAAATTGTGTTTATATGATATTTCACATTTAGTTCTCTCAATACCCTACATTCAAATAGGTATGTGTTTGGAATTTTTGTTCGAATAATCTAAGCTATATTTAAGCTATTAAACGTAATAAATATAAATTTCTCATTCATCGACGCAAAGTTTTTCTAATTGATACAAACTAGTTGGACAGAAATTATTTATTTTAATTTATGTTTTTAATAGGTTGGAATTCATATTCAATATTTATATATATGCCTAAAAATTACAAATGAAAGATTTAGTTTTATCTTGCATAATACATTCATTTGTTTATGGATGAAAAGCTGCTGCTCATAGAGAAAAAAATTAATTAAGTAGAACGCTTACATTTGCTTTCGAAATTCAATGATATCTCTAACTAAGTGAGAATCCATCATCAATGAAAAAGAACTGCTTTTCAGTACTAGAGATGACTTTGTCGCAAAGGTGTTTTTTCATATAATACCTATACTACACCAGCAGTTGAAATTTTTCGTAGATCTTCTTTTTGGTTTTGTTTTCTTACTAAGAGTCTGTTCCCCAGAAATCCTGAATGCTAGCACTTACATACATGAGATTAAAAATTCAGGTCTTCAACTGAATATTGATATGTGTTAGTGTAAAAATTTATGATTGTATGAGTGAATTTTGGATGCCCCAGAAAAATTTCTCTTACCTAATTTATTCTTTATGTCTTCTAGATATAAATTGAAATAGCTCATCATTTTGTTTTTCCTTTAATATTGTGAAAGCTTATTCTAAAAATTTAACTAAAACATTAATTAGAGCAAAAAAGAGAAAAAAAACTTTAAGCAAAACTTTTTTCTAGTAATTAAATCCTATTTTTATTGTTTTGTTGAATACCATAGGAAAATATTCATTAACAAAAAATTTATGTGGTAATTTATACCACTACCCTTTTCCGCAAGCTAACAAAAAGTGATGGCCACATAAGCAAGTTTATTAATTAAAATGGCTGGTTAAATGAAAGAAATATTGCCCTATGCTAGTATTAAATTTATTTTAGATTTTTTCTTCTTTTTCTAAATCTAATGAACAAATGAGCAAATGAATAATATTGGTAAAAACTTGAATACCCACAAATTAACTTAAGTTTATTATAAAAACCAAAACCCAGCGAAATGGCTCTAACAAATGTCATTGCTATCTAACTGGACCAACAGCAAATCAAGTGACCATTGTTTCCCATTTAGGAAGGTAATTTTATGCTGAATAGAATTTATTTAAATAAGATCGATAAAATTTCCCGGTTCTATTTATAAAGGATTGTATAAGGCTATCTAAAATAAGAGTAGCAGCACCTCATTATATCATGACAAACATTCATTAACTTTGTGTACTTCAGGATGGTTGAATGCAATTAACTTTGGTAATATGGTAATGTTTTCTACCAAATGGTTATCCTTTTTACTGGAAACTCAATGTAATCTCGTCAACTTAAAACCACTTAATTAGATTCGAATATATTAAGAAATAATTTTACCATGGCTGTTTTGATTATAGTAATGACAGCTACTCTTATTCAACCATTGATTTTGCCTCATTAATATGAGAAAAAAATATTTTCTGCCAGCTTACAAAAAATTGATGCTTAATAGCCAGGAAATTCAATTTTTAAAAAATTAATTTATACTATGAAATGAATATGGCATTAAAATATACTTCCTGGAAGTCTGTATTTAAAATAATTTTCAAATACTTAACTCCAATTTTAAACGGTGCACTACCGATACCTCCTTGTAATTTTTTTTCTCTTTTCTTTTAACTCTTATCATTAGCATTAAGAATTGTGTTTGGCAGGAAAAATAAATTTTTGTCTAGATTACAACGAAGGAATTTATTTGTGCGTAACATCTTGAAGAATAATTTTTTCCCTGTTCTCTATTCAAATGAGGGTTGATGTAAAATCAGAAGCTAAGTATTTATCAAGAGTCAAAGTTAGTTGGTAATATTGCAAGTACTTTGAAAAAAGGAGTATGAAAAGTTTTGAAATTTGAGTGTAGAAAGAATAAAAACGAAGTTAAGTCAAGCATTGAGTATTATAGAGAGAAATGAAGTATGAAATAATTTTTATTATATGACATAAAAAAAGTATTTATGAACGCATGGTCAAAATGTAAAAGAATTCCATATTTTCAACTGTGGATCATAACAAAAAAAATTACTTCACCTTGAAGAAAATGCATCCATTCCATCATCTGCGCCGTGTGATGGACATAATTGTTGTCATATTAGAAGGAATTCATGTGGAGGTGACAGTAATTAAGTAGTAATAAAAGAAGCCATAGAATAGTTTTTGACATTCTCCTGAATTTTTACTTTGGGGATGGAATCCATTAATTAGAAGATTACTTAAACAAAGTCCAGAAAAAGTATAATAAATAACAAAATGTATATCAAAACATAAAACTGTATTTTTTTCATCGAGCATCAGGATTCACTCTAAATAACTAAGCATGTGTGTAGAAAATGAAATTTAATTTCATAAAGCAACAGGTTTCAAATCATTTTTTGACAGTTATCTAGAAATGGCTTGAAGCTACCTGAAAATTATCTAAAGAAATTTTCTAATTTTTAATTTTAATAATTTAAAACAACAATATATTCCCTTTAATTCCCCTCTCAAATAAAATTATCTAATGTAAATGCATTTAATATTATTTAGATATCAAAATTATACATGTTTTTTGCTCCCAAGGATGCCATTTACCAGTATCGTTTTCTGACTTTGTTTAAAAGCCATATGGTATTCGTCTATTTTCCATGTTCAACTGGAATCATAAATATTAATAAAAGAGCTTACTACAAAAGGCTAACAACATATCTGAACTGGACCACAATTTGGAAATTTTCTATAGCTTCTAGCAAATATTAATCTGGCCATTAGTATTCATGAATGTCCTACTAGAATTTCATCAGAATTATACCTGACGAAATATTATTATGGGACATAGTTTGAGGCTAACAGAAGTTTGAAAATTATTTAGCCAGAACCATTACAATGAGAATAAAGTGTTATTTTTTTTTAAAATATACAAAAAAACAAAAAAGAATCCTAGTTATGATTTTTTCACTATCCTCGATATACTTCATGACAACGAGTCATATATCTAGATAACTATATCTCGTTTTTACATTTTGTAGTAGATACTTCAGTTTGATGTCTCCCCATTGACACTATATGACCTTTATTATTGCATTTAACTTGATTTGTTCTACATTCGTTCGCCCCACTTTCCACATATACTTTTTTTTAAGTAATTAAAACAAGAAAAAAAAATTTGTTTCTCGTCATATTGTGACTTAGAATGTTTTTTTACCACCCTTAGCTCATTCTTCAAAATATATGACACTCTGCAGCCATACAAACGATGGCAATCAGTTTTGTTCCAGTTCTACTTATTATAGAGTAAAATCTGTATCTATGGGGGGGTAGGTGAATAAAGAACATGAAACAAGAATGCTTAGGTTAGGCTCTAAATCAAGGTTACATACCATACCAGAGCTACATATGTATACAGTTTTATAATGGGTTTTTTTTTTCATGCAACTAAAATGAATAAATTTTCTGTTAAATTTTCTATTTGGACATATTTCTAATTGCTGATGGTACACGATGAAAGTTATTTTGTGTAAATGGCTAGAAAAACCTACTTTTTTGTATAATTTAAAAAAAATTCACATGGTAGGAATTCCAAACAATAGAAAAGTTTTTTTTTTGTGCTGTAAAAGCGGGTATAAGTTGAAAAACAAACAAATTTTATTTGCTAGCAAATTAAAAGAATTTTTTTTACATAGTTTTATTTGGGTTTTGTTCTAAAATTTGTTTTCTTTGTAGATTGAATTTTTGTTTGCTTAGATTTCAATCGAATTCAAGCTGAGTGTACTTTTTTTAATAATATAAAAATATATGTGTTTGCATCTACATCGTTTTTGATTGGAATTTCACAAACAAATCTTTAACCATTTTCTACTTAACTCATATTTTATTTTATATCCTGTGTGGTAGACAATGTAATTCCACTCAAGAATATTTTGTTAAGAGCTCTTAACTTAACCATATTGTAGTTCGCTATTTACAAAAGAAGATTGTCAAAATAATTGTAGAAATGACATAAAATGAAAAATAGAATAAAATAATCTTTTATTTTTATGAAATATGCATGTTCTACAATAGCTGAAATTTGTCAAAGAGAAACAAATAAAACTCCAAGGAATGTTATGTACTGCACTTACTTTAAAAGAATCTGTATACTGCAATTTTAAGCACTACTGAAATGTTAGTGAAATGCTAAAAATGAAGTTTAATCCTTTATTCATTCTTTGAAAATACTTCTTTAAAAGGTGAATTGTTCTCAAATCTAAATGCGTCAATAAATCATGTTCAAAATCATTGCTAGTTAATCTTAAATTGGGTGGCCTAAAAATATTTTAAAAATTTTTTGAAAATTTTGAACTTCTTCAAGCATGCTTTTATCGATCCCTTAGTATTGCCGTTTCATTGGAATATTGATTGCTATTTAATAAGTAAAATTCGCTCTAAATTAAAAAATTGTGCTTCTGCTGTGTTTATAGTAGGTCAAAAATTTGCTATTGTTTGTTTTCGTATCATGTTCATAGTCAGATTTAATCTAACTTTAACAGTTTTTTCATTTCAAATGATTGTCAAAAGACAGAGTTTAGAGAACTACTTAAAATTTCCCCTCCATACTTCCATGAATTATTAAATAGTATTGAATTTTCTTTTAAAAGCGGATGAGTCACAAATGTCGGGTTTTGTCATCAATAAAATAAATAGTTCTTTGATCCCAAAAATTAACTAAAGCTCTAGAGCATGGGTGTCAAACTGAAAGGCTAATATGAGACAAAACTAAAAAATTTACGTCAAAGCGGGCAGCAGAAGAAAACGTAAAATGCATAAACTTCCTATGTTATGTGTGTGAACCATTGTTATTAACTTTATTGATCCTTTAAATTTTGAACATGACGTACTGAAAATTGTGTTTTTCTTTAAAAATCTTAAAGTTTTTTGGTATAAATGCAGACTTTTCTAAAAATTAAGTGTTTAAAAAGTGTTAAAGAAATTTGAATGAACATTTATGTCACTATTAATTAAACTGATATAGAATTTATTAGCTTATATTAATATTTATTGAATTTTTTATATACAAGTGTCATTTTTTATGGAATTAACAGTATGTTCAAATATGCGATACCAACACTGAATATTTTTCCTGTATTTGATGCTAGCCAGGCGTAATTGATAGAGTCAAAAAAATACTCAATATTTTCTATACTCAACTGCAAGCTTTTACCCTTTTAATGTGTCGTTTTTTCATTTTCAGTATTATCAACCCCATTCATGAGGAAAATGAAAATAAATTGAATTCATTTTGCTGGAAAAAATAAAACAATGTAAAAATTGAAGCTTTAAATTAAGGTTAAAATAGCGAGCATAGCAATGAACCAAACTTTCAGACAATTTTCACAAAATATTAAGTATAAATATTTCTTTCAATTAAGTTTCCATTAGTCAAATAAACAAGTCCTGGAATGAATTTTTAGTCGTTTTGATTTTCTATAGAAAAAAATTTTTTTTTATTATATAATTTAGGATTTTTTAAAATAGTTTCTAGACATGCACGCAATTTTGTTGATATCAAAATATATCGTTGATAAGTATTAACCTCGGTTTCATTTAATTAATTAATCCGAAAATGTGTTTAAATGGTTTATTGCATTGGATTCGCGTGTTATAATTAATTAATTTAAACCAAAGTCTCATTCAAAACTACTTTATAAGATTGGATGGAATGTCAGTTTTTTTAATTATATGTGAAGTATTTTTATGAAAAATGTTTATTTTCATTTGTAAAAGCTTTATATCAAATGATTAATTTTTTAATAGCAGGTAATATTTATCTTAAATTTGGAACACCTTGAAATTAGTTTCTTTTTTGAGAAAATACGTCACTCGCTCGATGCTTGCAAAAAACAAAGACCGTCAAAAACATTTCATTTGATTTTTGGAAAGTTTTGTGAGGTTTTTAGAACTAGTCCAAATTACTAAAAAAAATTTCGATTAGCTGGATATAATAAGTTGAAAGTTACAGAAAATATCTTAATTTTGCGGAAATATAAAGCTCTTTATCACTCATCTAAACAATTAATGAGCTGAAGAAGTAAATGTTGCAATTAAGGATGCAACATTGTTCAGAAAAATGTCGATGTTCTAATATCGATATTTTCAAAGGTAACATCGATGTTGAATATATCTATGCCTAAAAATGATCGAAAATGTTGCAAAAAATGTTTATTAAATAAATTTTTATTTTAGAGTAAATTATACAGTTAGCTAACGTAATTTTTTGTGTTTTTTTAAAATAAAATTTGATATTTTATCATTTATTTTTCATTATCGAACTTAAAAATACCAATTTTAATATCCTACTGCCTAGTACAGGGATGGGCAAACTTTTTCGGTCGCTGGCCAAAAATCGAAAAATAAAGGGTTGGCGGACCAAGATAAATTTTTTCTAACATTTTATACAAGTATTACAACTTAAATATGTTAATAAGATGAATGAAATTGCGATTTCATTTCTAAAGGTTCTTTATATTGAGATTCGAAGTGAGATGTACTGATTTTAAAGAACGAGGCTAAATGCTCATCTGCCAGTACTTCTGAAATTATTCTTTTTAAGGTTCATAGTTGAAAACACTTGTTCACATATATATTATATATATAAGATGAAGCAAACATAGCACTGATTTTCTGGGTGTGAGATATTAAATTTGGGAAACTTACTTTTGATAATGATTTGTAAAACTCTAACTTTGGCATATTTAGAAACAGCTGCTTGAGATGATTGTTAAAGGGGAACTCAATTAATTCAAACTGCAAATCTGACCTCACTGCTTCACAATTTACGTTGAAAGGCATCGTAAAAATATCCAATTCTTTTTGAATGGCACTGAAATCTTGAAATCTGAGCTCGAACTCAAAATGCAATTTTTTCAAGCTTGGAAGCTGTCTATGCTTTCTATTTCCGTGGATTTATGTTTTGTAGCACAAAAATAAAGAAAGTAAAAATATCATCAGTCCTTTGAAAAAAGGGAAAAAAAAATATTTAAACAAAGTAGAAAAGGAGATGGATATACATAGAATATATAAAACATACTTCTTTTAATTTCCGTCGGACCGGCGAATTAAAAATCTTTCCGCGGGCCACATAAAACCTTCCGGTGGGATGGAGTTTGCCCATCCCTGGCCTAGTATATGGTTTCTTTCTTTAGTTAAAGTAGCTCCTGCTTCAGAGAACAATCTCTTATTTGGCATTGAAGTTGCCACGATTGGTAAACATTTCCTAGCCAGCTTATACAAATTTGATTGGAGTTACAGTGGATGCCAAAAAACATGGGTAACTCTGATTTTGCTTTTGTTTTGGCTGTCGTTTTTGTTTTTATGTTGTCATGGGTTAGTTCTTTGAGGTCAACATATCATAAAACTGCTTAATTTTTTAGTACTTACACAAAAAAACACAAAATTGAGTTCAACGTTTTGTAGAAAGTTAAATAGCATATAAGTGACGTGCCTTATTTCCCGCTATTTTTGTTTCCAGCGTCAAGGTATTATCAAAAATTTTTGGTCTGCCAGGCATATGGTTACTTAAGCAAGCAAATGGGGGGATATAATTTTCATGATGAGTATTACATTTTTTTGTCTTATTTTTTGTTGAAAAAACAACAAATAAAAGCCAATGGTATGATCAAATATCGTTTTAGAAAATCGTTCATAAGAACGATGTATCGTCTATGTTATGGATTTCAGCATTGATGTTAAAATATCGATGTTTATGAACAATACATCGACGTTTTAAAAAATTGATATATCGTTTGTATCCCTATTTGCAATATCTATTTTTTTACCTGATTCATCCCTTTGTAATTTCAGCTGTTTAGATTTGTGATTGAACTGTTTATTTGTATCAAATAAATTTAAATTTTCTTTCAAAATTTCTAGATACCCAAGCAAACATGAAAAATTTCAAAATTTGTAGGAATTCTAGCATAAACAATTCTTTAATCAAATATTTCGGCGGTATACACAAAAATACTTTTACTTAAGTTTTTCAATCAGGTCAGCAGCCAAAAATTATAACACTCGCTCGTGTTTATAATTCAGACTGAAATCCTCTAATTGTTCCAAATTTTAAGGCTTTTACATCTTAGTTCACGAGATTTTTTATCATTTTGTTCTTGATTAAGAAGTTCTTTCCACATTTAAACAAACGGAAAATGAGCTGATACAGCTGCCCTCTGAGCTCTTAGTAGCTAGTCAACATTTTTTCATAATAAACTTTTTATACAAATTTTTTTTTTTTGTTATCTTTCAATATTTTTTTCAATTCCTCTTCTTTTTTTTTCTTAGCTCTTTATTTTTTTCTCTGCTCAATCAAGTTACGAGACTGTTACAAGTTGTATAAAGATGTGGCAATTCATGGTTCAATAAGATTGGACTAAAATGTATAATAATAAATATAAATATAAAATATAAAATATAAAATAATAATTAACAATCAAATTAATAATTATTGCTCTAAGCAAAAATCAAAAAGAAAAGAAAATTAAACAAATATAGAAAGATTTTTTAAATCAATAATAATCACTAAAAGCAACATTTCAATGTTTCAATGTTCAATGTTCTTAAGAATATTATATACAAAAAACCAATAAATAGTTTTAATAATTCCTCGTTTTATTGCAACTTGTGAAAATATAAAAGTTAATTTTATCAGAACTTAAATTTAGCACCTGATTTCATTTCAATGTTCAATGTTCAGTTATCTCCTCTAACTTTCATCCAATATAACTCCTTAAAATCAAATTTCGCTGTACTTCCAAAACAGAGAAGAAAATATTACTGATTTATTATGCCATTTGCATCATAGTTCATCTTAGTAAATATTTATGAAGGACATTATCAGAAAAATTTGCTTAATTTACTGTCATATTCAAAATCTATAATATTTTGAGAACAAATTAAAAATTTGTATTAATTAGTCATAATTATTAGCCTCAAATACAAGCTAAGTTAAGAATATGATGAAAAAAATTTGCAAACTTTTTGAAAGTTACATTTCTTTTTGTAGGAAAAGATGTTTTTGTAAATTGACTCAATAAAAATCCTATAGTTTAAAAATGTTCCTGATTTTTTATCATTCTTTGTTAGGAAGTTAAATTCAACAAGTTCCTTTGTCTAACTAAGTACAGGTTGAGTGGAAAGTTTTCTAATTACTTAGAAAAATTTGAAGTCTGAATAACTCCATCAACGTCAATTAGTGATTTTAATTGAATTGACGCAAAAAGAACTTGAATAGTACAACAATTGTTATAAAGCTCCTAAGTTTTTAACTACAGAGAAAACTTTAACAGCATTTGATGCTTTTATTCGTAGTAGAAATGGAAAAGTTTTTTTTTTTTAATTAAGTTTATTTTTTTCAAAAGGAAAACGGATAGTAAAATGCAATAGACTTAAGTTAATCAAGTACTAGAAATAAAGATTTTTCAATTAATCATTTTGAGCATAGCTACTGTAATTTATATTGCAAAAAAAAAAGGACATTATTCAATGGATATAATTAATTTGAAATTGCAAACCCTTGTAGTTCACTTAAAATTATTATGGGAAAGTCATGAATAATAAGGCTCCTAGCAAAAACAAAAAAAAAAAAAAACAGATCAATAAATTTTTAATAATTAACTTTGACTGTAATTTTTGTAAGATGAGAAATCAAATTTTTCTAGCCATAATTTCTAAAAGATAACTTTTTCTCAGATAATTTACTAGAAATTCTTAATGCTACGAGCTAAAGTTCTATGAAATATGTTCCTTTAGTTTTGGAAAATATTTTTAAAGCTTTTTCAAAAACACTTCTCTTAAATAAAACTGGAATGGTGTAGAATAACATATTATGAGGTACGTTCTTTTGAAAAGGCCATTTCTTATATGAACTTTGGCTTTGAGGACTTTGATTCTAGAAGAAATTTTTCCATTTGGTATTGTTAAATTTTTAATATTTCAATTTTGAAGTTTTATTCATGGGATTTTTACTAAGAAATTATGAGTCCTGTAAAATATTGATTGTTAAAGTCTTGGATTCATTTTTGAATTTGATCTTCATTTTAGTTAACAATGTGCTCAAAATAATTGATTTTAATTGTTAGTAAGTAGTTTTTGTAGCTTAAACTTACTTAGTGGAACGAAAAATTAATCTTTGATAAACAAAATTTCGTCTTTACAAAAAAAAATTCTGTGAGCTCTAAGCAAGTTGCAATGGGATTCAACTAAAACTGTTAAGGATTTTTTAAAAGATTTAGTAAATGTGGGGATATTAGGTGAGTTGCTCAATCATCATAGCTACTTGGCAGCACTTATTACACATGATGGTGATTGAGTAACATACACAAAAAAGACAGAGTCATCTTCAAGTGATCAGAGCAGAGCGATAGTACTTATAGTCTAATATTGGTAGAAATGGAAAAAAAAGCCAATAAATAGTTTAAAGCTTAATGGGCTGAAACCGTATTAGAAAGACTCAATAAAACGGGAAATATACTATGTATATACTAGTGTTGTTGTTCGTCAGCAACGTGGCTTGTTTTGCTGGAGAAAAAGAGCTTATGCCCGACCATAAGAAGGCAGAAGCCTTTGTTAACTTGAAATTGCTTTTTTTTCTTTTATTTTTCAAAATCTATTCTAATTTTCAATCTGTTGTTAAAAAGCGTAGTGATGGGTTTGAATCTAATACTGTTAATTGTTCTTCTATGGTATGAGTTTGGATCCTTATTATCTTTATTGTTGTTAGGTATGAAGATCTTCAATCTTCATATTTTCTTAATTTTTAAAATAAAAAAAAAAATAAAAATAAAACAATTAATTCTAACAAAATATACAGGTATGCATATTATAGAACTTTGATTTTGAACCATAATGAACTTTTAATATAGAATGCGGAAATTGCAAATCAACACATATTTGATTGATTTGCAGATTTCGCAAAAAATATTATGGAAAATGAAAAATTTTGTGCAGAAGGGGGATCAAAAATTCTGTATAAAAGTAGAATAATTGTAATAGTTATGATTAGTTCTTGTTAAAATTTTAAAAAACAAACCAAGGCCCTCCTCGGCAGGTGAGTCTGACTTTGCACTTAAATAAACAAATTGCACCAATTGGCAATAATTTATTAAAATAACTTGTGCTTTATTTTTCATCTCGGCTTTTTAGCCACTTTTTCGCTGCCCTACAAGGCAAATACTTTACATCACAGCCTTTTAGCCACTCTTAACTAAAAAGATTACAACAATTCTTGAAACGCTTTGTACGTTTGGCCCCGGATCCTGTTTTTTCTATATTTTGAAGCTGACTTTACAAAAAGTGCCGCGAACCTTTCCAGGAGATTACATAACATTGTTCTTGTACAGAATTTTGATTTCATAGTACCCTCATCTTTCGGGAATGTTTCCAAATGTAAGACATTTGCTAATTATATTGACGTTCACATGTCAAGCAAGAGTTCTTGTAATTACTTAAGTTACTTATGAAATAAGATTTAAAAATATTTAAAATTTTCCATTTTTGAGTTTTTAATGAGCATTTTTACTTAATTTTAAAAATATCTCTAACCCTCATCTAACCTTCATCTTAAAAAAATTCACTTTGAAGTAAAATTCTTGGTATTGATTTTCTAATTTCAAATAAAGGCACTAAACTTTTTATAAGTTCTTTAAAATAAATTTTTCCTTACGTTATTGGAAAAAAATAAGTAAAATCGACCAATTTGGCACAAAAATCATTTGGCATAGATTTATACAACTAAAAGTTTACTCAACGATATAATCATTAAACTTGAATTGGCTGAGCTGTTCAAATTTTCTCCTATTGTTTTTGATGAGTGGGCTTTAAAGGAAATCTTGACAACTCCTTCCATTTAACTTATAGTAATAATGTATATATGTCGACCATGATTTTAGTTGAATTTTATTATTTGTTATTCTCGTATCGTCAGGATAATATATTTTCATTTGCGTTTGTGTGAGTTTCATCTTTTATACGTTTTTCAGTTTTATTCAATTTATGCCAATCGGATTAAAATTATTCACTTTGGCGCCTTTTCATCTTGAGTATACTTGAATCAGTAAAGTTCTAAAAGTGGATTTCAATGAGCTATGTAGTAAACTAAATGTAAATATCTGCACCAAATTCAAAATTAATTTATTTATACATTTTATTATAAGTATTTCTGATTTTCGGTTGGTTGTGCAATACTATGATTATTAAGAAACTAAAGTAAAGAGATGAAATTAATTTAAATGACAATATTTTGTCAGAAAAGACGATGATGATAATAATTACAAGTTTTTAGTCTAATAAAATATTTACTAAGAATGAATGTTTGAATTAGTAAACTTTTTGGTATTTACATTTGAAAATCAATGGAAAATCCAGAAAAAAACTTTTGAAATAATTTTGATATTAGAAACAAAAGTCTTGAATTTCTGTGCTTTAATGTGTGAAAAATAAACTCCTTTTTTTCATGAGCTAATGTGAATTTTTATAAATTAGTTCTATTCCAAATTTCTCTGAAATTATTTTTTTCTAACTGAAGACTTTCTTTTTAAACAAATTAGATTTAAAAAATAGTTCAAAAATATTAAAATCTTATATTTATTTCCATCGGATAAATGAGAAAATCTGAGAATCGTTTTTTTGTTTCATTTTCTTCACCATCTACCTGACATCATGTGAAGTCTTACATTCAATTTATATTTTTTATTTTTGATTTCACGTTTAAGCTACAAAAAAAATTGCAATAGTTTTCCCTAACCAAAAATTTTATATAGACAAATACAGATTTTTCTGTTGCATAATCCAGAGGGTAATATATTTTGATCTCATTTTCATTCATATTTCGCGTTTATTCTATGCACGTCTTCCAATTATGGTCTTCTCTGGAGGGGATAGTAATTTCAAACTTTTTGAGATTATGATCAAAGTTTTGATGGAAAATCAAATCATGGATTTACCAGATGCGGTATGTCCTTTTCATGATTTTGTAATTCACATTTTAATAGAATATATCAAATACAACATACAAAACTAAAATGATATGTAAATTAAGAAATTTTTTTTTTATATCGATTTATACGAGTATACTATGTATGTCTGTGTTTGTATAAAATAATTTACCTACAAGAATATTATTATTTAATCATTCAATTTATAATTTACAAGTAAAAACAATTCGGTAAAAATATTCATTTCATTTAGTCAAGTGGAAAAAAGAATTAAGTTCAAAAATTTTCCATGTTAGACAATCGTAAAACTTCTTGGAAAGCAATTACGATAAATTGCCTTAGGGATAAAATATCTCAATTTTCGTCCTGTCTTCGTAAATCCAGTAGATCTGTTAACCCATTCATTTGTTGCTCATGAATTGTCCGACTATCTTACAAAGCATTTTCAATTGTAGCTCACCTTCTAGAAGCCAGTTTATTTACAAAAATTCACTGAACCTGAAAATATTTCGTGCTAGCAAACAACAGATACAAGATTGAATCTTTAAGAAGTTATTTGGTATATTTATTTATTTTCTGTTCTGGTAACTAGGGATTTAATATATCCTAAAAGTATTATAATCATTGATACAAAATTGGTAATTTTTTTGGTTGATATTTTTAAATTGAGACACTTTAAATTTTTTTTTACCATTTTAAAAAGTTACGTAAAAAGATAAAAAAACAACATTTTATTGGATAACTGAATTTAAGAAATTCAAATTATAGTGAATACATCAGGTTTACATATAGTTTGCATTAAAATTGAAAAATTCATAGGATTTTGAAGTTTTCACGGTATTCTGTTCATTAACCACGCTCAGAGAAGCAAAACTCACCCTCAATTCACCCTTAAATTGTGGTTTTGATTAATATGAAGTAAAAACTCCATAATAAATGAGCCTATATCAAGAAAAAAAAAACCTATTCTTACATCAGGATAATGCACACAAAATCGAAACGATGCCTAAATTATGAAAGTTGGGCTTCGATTTGCTTTCATATTCAGATTATGCTCCTAGCAGACTTTAGTAGAATGCTCTAAGGAAAATGAAAGAGAAACTGAAGGCTTTTTGATTCCAGAAACAAATCTTTATAAATATCACAAAAGGAAAGTTAGAGAGGCTTTAAGAAAATTTATGCTATCCCCCATAAAAGAGATTAACTTATGTTGATGAAATAATTTAAATTTTAGCTAAAATATTATATTTTTATATGCCAAAATAAGGTTTTATTTACCAACGCCTTTTTTAAATATTTTCTTCCTTATAGTAAATACTATATACATATTTTCCTCTAGAATTATTTAAAGAAAAAAATTAAAATCCGAACAGATTTTAAATTTTATACTTAAATTTGAATAGAAGCTTTCGAGAGGAAATAATCATCTTCTTGTTGTTAAGAATTTTACATGTAAATTTTTAAGCCCCAAACTGATCACAACATACATAGTTAGAGCTTACCTGTCAAGCTCAATGTTACAGATACAGAATACAATAGTTTAACTCGTTCAAATAACAAACAACGCTATTATTTCCTCTTGAAAGCTTCTATTCAAATTTCAGTATAAAATTTAAAAATCATTTCAAAATTCAATTCATAACTTTGAATTATTCAACAGATTATTCAGGATGTGTACAGAAAAAAATATTTAGAATTTTAATGTAACATAAAAATCTATGAATTTTATATTTTCTACCACTTATACTAATACTGCAATACTTGTGCATTGTATAATTTAAGTTTTAATTAATTCTGCTAGTTTAGAATAAGTGAATCTGTTATTATTTTTAATTTGAATCATTAAAACTTATTTATATATCAATAAATATTCAGCCTGCGTATGTTTGGGTTTTAAAATTTAGAAAAGTAGTGAATTAATAGAGTTCAAATTTTATAACTTTTATTTTATTGTGCCGTTAACATCTTAATTTTTTAATTTTAATAAAAAAAAAATGATGCACAAATTTTAAGAAAATTTAAAATTGAAAACAAATTTTATTAATTCCTTTTCAAATCAACAGTAGATAAAAATGTTTTATTTGATACAAGCTTTAGTTTATTTTAAAAAAATTAGTACTAGTTAATAATAGTGCAGAAAATGTTTTTATTTTAAAAAGAAAAAATAAATTTTAAATTTGCTTTTTGAAAGATTTTTATTAGCAGCCCAAGTAGAAATAGTTGACACATTTAAGACACAGTGACGTGGCAGGGCCTTAAAATGTTTCAAATATGACGCAATGTTTCGTCGCTTTAACGTTGCTGTTACCTCTAAAGTGGTGCCACACAAAGTGTGAAATGTGCCAGAAAATAGTAACTATGTCCAAAATGTCCAAAATGTTTCAAAATACATACAAAATTATTATACCATTTTACAAACACATATTTTAATTTTTCTGAAACTGTAAATTGATTATAGTATACAAACTGTAAAAAAAAGTATTATAACAACGAAATAATAATTTTATAGAGTAAAGAAAAAAGTAAAACACTATAAAATTCGATGCCAAATAAAATTTATTGTGAAAGTGATCATTGTACTGGCTTAAAACTTACGCACCCTTCATTTTATAATATTTATTTGAATTGCTTAAAAACAAAAACTTACAAAATTAGTAAAAAAATTGTAAATAGTATTTTAAACTATTAAATGAGAGTTTTTTGTCAAATGTTTTTTTCTCATCCAAAATAAAGTACTAAATCCCCTGATTTACATCCAAATTGTGTAATTGATCAGCAAGCGCGTAGTGTAGTACAGGTTTTAGTAATTGTGCGCCATTTGCATTTTTTTTTACTATTTTTTATATTCCCAGCTTTAAATTAATACTCGGAAATATTTGAAAAGAATGAAAAATTACATTAAAGAAACAATTTTATAGTACTTTGAAGATTGCTATTTTTTGACAGTTTTGTGTCATTTTTGTAACATTTTAGACGCAAATTTGGCTTTTATTACCTACCGATAATTTCTTTTTTTAAGACACAATGTAGACACAATTACGTAACTGCGACCACATTGCACCAATATTGCTAACCTATTTATTTTCAAAAATTTTATCTGTGTTTAAGATGCAATTTGGTAACTACGACGTTGTTGCGACGTTTGGGCACAAATGGACACAAATTTCTTGTTGGGAATGTACACTCAAAATTAACATTCGAATAATTGAAAATAAGTGTAAAATTTTACAAGTCAAATGAGCCCAGTTCCAACACTTTGAAAATGGAAAGAAGCACCACTCTTACTTTCATTTGAACACTCTAATGTTGAAGTCCGTAACTTTTTTTAAGCGAAGGATAATATCACCTAAATTTTGAGTATTGAAGAATCTGTATAAAAACAGTATTTTATTAAAAAGTAATAACAAACATAGTTGAATGTATTATTAAATTTATAAACGTTGTTTTTTACAGCAATGAACGCCTAATATTGAGCTTGTGTTGTCGGTTTAGTTAAGTCTTGTTTATAATTTGTAATTTAAGACAAGTACAGCATCTGCTTTTTCTTATGCAAAATATAAATTCGCTTATGATAATATTTGCTTACATTTATAAATTGTAAACCGAATAGAAAAGTCAATTTTTTTTTAAACATGAAAAATTCGTAGGAATTGATGTTCATTATGTAGATATCATGAAAACGTTGAACTTTTAAATTAATTATTTTTAAACTAAAATTGTTAGTTTTTCGATATTGAAAATATTGTAAATTTAAAATATTAACTTCTACTTCTTTATTTCTCTATGATTCATAAAATTTTAAAATTGGCTTTCATATTCACTTTTAATGACGAAAATTCAACTTTAGATCATACCAAAGGAGCACTAAGAAAAAAAGGATAATTTTTGTGAGTTTTTTTAAAGACAAGAAATAATATAAAAACGTTTTTATATATTCCTACTTATATTTCTCTCAGATTGTTTTTTTTTTTTACTGAATTCAGAATTCGGAATTAATATAATAAGAAGATATTTCTTATACAATGAGCTAAGATTTTGATCGGTTTCTTCCAAGAAATGCTTAAATTTCTTGTGTATTGAAGCTGATCGAGCTATTATTATCAAATTGTTGCATAAGCATCTTTTCAAATGAACTTTCTTAATGTGTGATACAATGAACCCATAACAGTCTGTCAAACTATTCAAAGAAAATTTGTCATACGAGTGTATATGGACATATAAGTGCTTTGAATGATTCACATATCTAAGGTTGTTAAAGGATGATAGTATTATATACATAAAACTGTTTTAGAATTTCAAAAAAAAGGAGAAATAATTATGTAGGTCAACTAAAAGAGACCTCAGTATATAAATACATAGCAAAATGATGCGTGCAGGCTAGCTAAAAGATTGTTAGAAAAATAAATAAATTTACAAACGCCACTCCTACTTATATAAATACATTTAAATATTAGCTTAACCCATAATAGTATACTCAAACTGGATTAAATTTTTTAGAGCGTATTGGCTTCCTTATGGAGAGAATTCACGCATTTCTATAAAATGTTTGATCAATAATTCTGATACTAATGTGTAGAATATTAATTCAACCTGTTGAAAAGTGGCACTATTGAATTCATTTTCTACCTCACCTTATAGGAAAGTAACTTTGTTATCAGATAACAAACAAAATACAAACAATTTTCCTATTAATATACTTTGAATGGTTTTCTATTAGATAAATTGACCTGGTTGGATGACTCATCTTACCATACAAATCCTTATCCTTGTATCAATCATTTTGGGTTATGAATTCAAATTGGTGACTTTCAAGTAGGTCAGAATTGTATAAAGTTCTAGTATACAAAATTTCTTTATAGTTACTACAAATCTATCATCAAACTTTTCAGTTTCAGAATTGAGATTTATAACAAAAGCTTAAATTGGACAGGAATATTGATTATCATTAGATCTATATATAGGGCTAACTGTAGGGAGCTGTACATTAAATAATCACATAAGCATAAAATATAAATTAAATCTTTGATTGATATACATATATATATTTTTAATTATTGAATCCAAACCAAATTAATTAGAATTATGGAATTTTTGTTCAATATTCAGTAGATTAGCTGAGTGAGAGCTAATTTATCCGTAGCCACGAGCAATTAATTTTATTTGTAATATTTACGGCTTCTTTTCAAAAATCAATTGAAATATGAATTATAATTATATTTATTAACCAGAGTGGCCAAAGAGAGACAGAACTGTTATTTTTAGCCAATATTTTCTTAAGCATGATTAATAATTAGTTCAATCAGCTGTTTTTTAGCGAAAATCTTAGGTAAATGATGTCAAGTAAGCAAAAAACTTTGTGGATTGGATTTTAAAAAATAATCTATATTTATTAGTATAAAAAAGTAGAATATAAAAAATATTTGGAGGCTGGAACACTTACTTAATTTATTTTGTATTTTGCTTTTTTGGCATGGATACTACAATCTTAAGAGTTTGTTGGCTTAAGAGTTGGTTAAAAAGCCTTTTTGAAATTTAATTAATTTATTTACTAGATGGGACATGTGTCAGTTTACTGGACCAGCATTCAGCTCTCGTTGTAGATTTAGTACTAATTCTTTTATCCTATTTGAGAAGGCTTAGTAGGCTTTATCTAATTTTTTATAGCTTCTATGTACTTTGATATGATTTAGTAATTTTATTGCATATTCTTTAAAGGAGAAGATTTGGTTAATTTGGTGAAAAAAATTTACGTTTATGAGTTCTGGTTTATTTAATTAATTTGTATATGAGAAAACAATATTTGAACAATTTTCTTTTTATATTTTTCTTAATTTTTATTTCAAAATAATAGTAAGTGAGCGAATGGCAGTGAATATCTTGAGGTGCTTCACAAAAAAAAATGCTTTGCGGTGTTTATCATAATTCGTTACGGAATCATCTAGATTCGAAAAATAAAAATTCATTTGTTAAAGATGATGTTCTTCGAGGTAATAACGAGGGGTTTTGTTTTTGATTTTTTAATTTTTGGTAGCCAAAATACCGATTTGACTTATTAAAAATTGACTTATTTTTATTGTAAAATTAACAATTATTTTTAGAAACCAAAACTGTTAACACTGATTTCAAAAATAACAAGTTTCATGAAAATGCTTCAAGGCTCAGTAAAAAATTAAAAATAAAACTCGACAGTTCTTTTATACTCACATAGAATCGTCAATGCCAGAGCCATAGAGAAAAGAATTTTTATCAAGGAGATCTAGAGTCTAGGGCATCATTTTGTTCTTGTTTACGCCAAAATCTTCCTTCTTTACTTAAGTTCACCACTTACTTCTCTACTCTCCTAATTCGCAACTTATTGGCATCTATTTGTAGGAACTAGGCCATGTACCATGTACTTTAATTGAAAGTATATCTAGCTACCTTGTAGTCTTCTATGCAAAAAAATCGTTTCTTAAATGGCAAAGTCTGTACATGACGACATAAGAAACATAGCATCTAAATCTCAAAACATATGATGTGAAATGACAAATTAGATGTTACAGGATGTTAAATTTTTTTAAAGTGTTTTAACTAAAAAACTAAAGAAAAGTTAAGAGATTTTAATTTATTTTGGTAAAATGTTTTATAAAGTTAAGCAATGAATATTAATGAAGCTAAGAGAGCTAGAGATACACAAAGCAGAGGGATGCAAAAAGAAAAAATTCACAATAGATCTCAATTTTCTGTGTCTACAGACTTTAAAAAGCTGTAGTTTTAGTACACATTTCCAACCACCTATGTTCACAGCTCTCCTATGTACACAAAAGTGGTTTTCTTTGTATAGTTTTAATAATTGCATAGGTCCTACTCACAGACTGTAAAGAAATTTTCCAAACGGTGTAGAGTAGAGCATAGGATGCTCAAATACTCATAACTTTGGCAATTATGCTCCGATTTGCTTGAATTTTTGACACATTATTTTTAGGATAATATACATTAATTTAAAATAATAATATAAAAATTTGAATACCCGGTAATTTATAAAAAAAGCAAAATTGTAAAGCACGAAATTGATTAGTAGTGATCGGTGATTTCCAGAACCTTCATTTTAATGGTCAAATCTTAAAAACCGTGTGGTTTATCTGAAATTGTCTTGGATTATGAAGATTAAAAAAATATTTCCCCCTGTCTGACAAACTTCCAAATTATTTTACAACAAATTCAAAACATCTGCAAAATAGCAAATTATCTAATTTTATAGTTTTCAATTAGTTTGTTCCTTAATTGAAAAAAAAAGCTTTTTATAATGTATTACTTATAGTGGAATTCTCTTTAGTGAAATTACACGATTACATCTTACAAAATAAATCTTTGAAATATGTTTCTACTTGGAAATTGAAATATTTGTTTTCTAAAATATTTTCAAAAACAAGAAATCAATTACGAAAATTCCTAAATCAAAAATTTACCCTAAATTCTTTGCTATTTTAACGTAATAGCAAAAAGGAAATAATAAATTTTATTAAAAAAATATTTTGTTTGAATTATTTTAAGAGAAAGTAGTTAAATTAGAATTATATTTACAGTTTAAAATTTTTATGTATTGGCATGGAATTTAATGAATACATTAAAAATATTCAGGAAATCTAAGTTTAAATAATAAATTCAAACAATTGACAATTTCAATATCTTAATTTCCTGACTTTCTTTAATAAGAATTGACTGTCCTTAAAATAGCAACACTAAAGTATATTATTAACTTTAATCGTCTTCTAAAATTCCCAGACATTATACGATAATGGCATAAAATGGTAGCAAAAGCTTAAACATGGGTAAAGATAAAATATGCTGAGGCAATGGAAAATAAGCCCTTAAGCGCTTTTTCTTTACTATTACTGTCAAAGGATTTAAAATATTCCTTTCTTGAATAATATACATTTCATTATTTTATTCTCTATAAAATTCTGTTTAGTTTATACCACCTTTAAGGATATAGTAAAAATTAAAAAATTCTTCTTTGAAATTTTAATAATATAGTAACAATTGGATTTTAATTGTTATCCTTCAAAAAATATTTAGAAAAACAGAGTCCAATTATCAAACAGTTTAATAAATTCAAACAAAAATGTATTATTTCCTTTTAACAAAGTGCCATATGGCTTAGGCCAACATATATCTATCATTTAAGATATTAAATATCACAGAATATTTCTTAAAGATCCCACCATCCTTCTATTAAATTATTTTAGCCGTTTTTGGAACTTTATCATTCCAAATTTGAGAATAAATATCAAATATATGTGACGTAGTGTCTAGATGGTTTCCAATGACAAAATTTCCACAAAGACCTTCATTTATATCAAGGATTCACTCTGTTAAATAATTTTTTTTAATAATACTCATTCTTGCATCCAAGTTTGGAAGATTACACGTTCTTTGACAAATAATTTTTGATTTAGGTAATAAAATATTTACATGAAAATATGCACAAAGCAGACATAACCAAAAAAATAAGATATTCGCCTTGTTGCTTAGTCCCTGACATGATGTTGTCTCATTCATTTAACGTGACAAACATAAAAATAAATCATTTTCTTGAGTATGTAATATCCATTAACTCATCTCATTTTATATGAAGCTGGGTAAAGAAGACATGAATGGAATAGCTTGAAATCAAATCAAAAAACAATTTCCTTATTAATTTTTGAAAATCGTTTTTGTGCAGAAATATGACATCAAATTACTAAAATTCAATCTCTCTACTTCGTGATTATATTTTTATATCCATTTGTTTTTTCCCTTTCGATAAATCGACACTAAATAACTTCAGATACGAATAATATCAGATCTAAACAACAAAAAATATTTAGTTTATTTTAAAAATACATTTTTCTTCGTTTTATCTCATGCATATTTTATATACAAATCCTATATTTCGATATTGTTGTGTTCGGCTATTCCTTAAAAAATGTTTGAAACTGATAAGAAAACTGAAAAACGAAGACTTATATTGCTTAGGTGTAATCACTTCCCTCTTAAACTTTTTAAATCATATTACCTTATCCTTAAATATCTTGAGCGTTAAAAATCAGGACATTAAGGAAGCTTAAACTATACTGCCTGCCTATTTTATAGACTAATAAAGCCAACATAGGTAAGCACCAGATGTAAGAAATTTCTTTAGAAATTCTTTAAGTATTTTGATAGAAGAACATTAAATTTTGCAACCGCAATCAAATTTTATGATTAATTAAAAAATAAATTACGATTTTGTTTAAACGCAGTTTTACTATACGAAAATTCTCTCAATTTCTATAGAAACAAGAATCCATAAAATTTAAAGTAAAGTAATTGACCCAACCATTTCATTATTCCTTATTTTGATTTTACGTTGATTTTCTTTATTTAAAGAGAATTCTTTAAGATTTCAACAGATTGAAAATATCTAAAAAAAAATTTTATTACTTCTATTTATATTTTATAGAATTCTTGTCAGGAGAATATATAATATAAAGGTTATAAAAAACAAACAACCTGAGTGATATTTTGAAGAATGCAGTATATATTTGCGTCTCGTATATAACCAGAAACAAATTGCAATCATGTTTCCACCATATTTAGTTCCAAATCTAAAAAATTGAAGTAATAAAACCCCAAATTATAGCAAATGGCAGCTATCAAAGAGTTTTATGCAATAAAATTGCAGGATTTAAGGTAGAAAATACAATAAAAATATTATTTTATTACTGTTGCCATAAAATAACTTTCTTTTTGAACGATGCACAAAATAAAAAGCAAAGAAATACAACAAGAAAACGGTGATTAGAAAACTATTGAAGACTCACTAAAGAAATGATCCTGTGTCTTTTATAGAAAAAAGAAAAAAGCTAAAATAATACAAGAAACTTTGGCTGATACATTTCAATTACATTACATGTTAAGTGGGCCATATGTTCTTGGCAAGGATTTTTATCCCTTTAGGGCCAAACATATGCACGGTTTACCAAGTGTCATTTTAATTCGTTGTTGCGAACTTGCTATGTTTGGCTATTGCAGTAGAAGTTGGAGTGATTCCAAATTTTGACTTAAAAATATAACTGTATTTATTTAGATATTGTCCGTTTTTGTTGGTGACCTTTTTCTTGTCGTGTCATAGATCCATGGTCATAAAATTGCTTATATTTTCTATCAAGAAACTGGATTAAGTACGATTTGACATAATTGAGGTTGTTGAAAATTTTACCATTTAAAGAGTTCTGTATTGAACGGCAAGATCATCAATGAGACACCACTTCTCAATCCAGGGCTGGGATTCTGTCTCGGTGAGAAGTTAGCGTGAGAATGAGGAAGTCGGATTTTGACATATAAGGCATGGCAAATATTTTAAAAATTTGACATTCTCATTCTCATTTTGACTTCTCAAGGAGCTTCATGACGACCTGAAAATCAAGTGGGTAGAGGACGTTATCCGTGATTATGCTTTAAAGCATGAACGAAGACTAATATACCATCCAAACATTGAGGCTATCCAGCTGATGTATACCTTTGGAAAAACAAGGCGCTTGCGCAGAGTAAAACCGCATGAGTTGACAATTTAGTATCAATACTACAACATCAACGTTTTATGGGTGTTATCTCTAGATGATAGCCCTCACACATCTAACTTACCTCAACATTACCAACTCACCACATTGTATATATATATCATAAATACTAATAAATTAATAAGAACTCTACAAATTAATATAAAAATATTTTTTTAATGTATGAATTATCCTGATTATAATTAATTGATAATTATTAAATGCATAATTAAAGCATAAATACGAGCTTTCAAATTAAGTTATCTTTCTAAGCGCTTTACTCTAATAACTTAAAATGGTTAAACGTCATATGAAGATCAATCAATTAATGCTATTTTAGTAGGGCTTGATTAGTGCTTTTGGAGCACTTTTTTCCTCCTGCGTAGCTAACTTACTTAATTTATAAAATTATCTGGTCTGGTGTATGCTGATAGATTCAAAATAGTATTTGCAGTATGAATTAAGGATAAAACTAGGTTAAAAATGTAGATGCATATGTGAAAGCAGAAGCAAAAGCTGATAGAGACTTAAAACTACTCAATTTTTACTTTTGGAATCCTATTTTGCCATTCTTATCTGTCATTTCAAACCAAAAAATCTTGAAGCTTTTTAAAGATTTGAAACGTTACCACACCAAAGTTATTGAAGATATTATTATCTTCAAAGTCATTTTTAGGCATTATTTATAGATTTCAGAAAAAAAGGATGATTTTTCAAATAAATTTATGACTAAAGCACATTTTAGTATTTCTCTTCAAAGTTAATTGTTTCTTTAAATTCTCCATAATTTAATGCTATGCAAAAAACTCAAATAACAGGAATCATTATGAAAGCCGACTAAATGAAATTCATTTAATTTATTTTTTATTTGCATAAAAAAACCTTTAATTTGACCTTAAATAAGAGATTTTCTATCTACTTGCTCACTAATAATTCTACGATATCCAAAACTCAACTCTTAACCTAACACCCATATATTGAGTAATAATACTAAAGTGGTCTTATCCATCAAATTCCTGAAATGCCAGCAGCATTATTCCCTTTTGTATGGAAATGATGGCTTTGAATGGTTTTTATGCTGACCCAACATTTTAAGTGATACCCACAAAATGCTGATTTGTGGCTGAAAAATGCTGATGCTGTGTTTATAAATCTACCAATAAAAGTTCAAATATCCCAAATTGATCCGGCTATGTTAGATTTTATATACTAGAACGTTATTTTCTTCTTCTTCTCTTTTTTCTATTTGAAATTTATTTTACACAAAGGATTCAATCGAAAGTAACAGCAAATTTCTTTTATATCTTTAGTAACGTCATTAGCTGAAAATTGAAATAAGTCCTGTGAAAATAAACAAAGCTAACACCTGTTGTTATCCATGAAAATAATTTTAATAACATAATTTTTATATGTGCACACATTTGAGTTCAGTTAATGAGAATTTCAGTTACATAAAATCCAGGGTAAATACAATTTTTCCAACTACTACCTGTAGTTGGATAATTACTAAATACCATTTACGGATTTTAAGGGATATATAAATTTGAATGGAAAAACATATCAACCACATGGAGTGCTCATTTAGTTCATCAGGTTGTGCTAAATAAATTTTACAGGTGATTTACCTGATATCAAATAGATACTACAAGCAATGCTGTTCTATTTATGAAAATGCAGTGTACAAAATAAATTAGATAAATATAATAGAGAAGATATAGAATTTGTTAAAAGAGGAAAACAAGAAATCACATTTATTAAACCATTTTAAGAAATATTTTTCAACCAATTTTCCCTTATTCCACCAACAAAAAAGAAATAAAAAGGAGAAAATATATGAAAATAAAAGCTAGACATGCTGGAAAGTCCCCACAAAATTTAGCTGCAGATTTTTCTCTAGACCAATATATATAATATTGCTTTGGTACCTTGTCCTTTTTGACTGTTGAAAAGTTAGAATTCTTGTTAAATAGCAATAGGAGATGTGTTCATGTTTTGTCCCATGGGGACCATTATGCAAAATTGTTGATCATAAAATTGAATTATGTCAAAAGATAAAATTTTTTTATGAAATCTTTTTAAGTAGTTTTGAAAAGGGTTTTTAGGCAAAAAAATATTTTGACGTTCATAGCATAAGCATAAAAATTGTTTGTCTTTTTTGGAAAATATATTGTTGATTTTTTAGAAAAAAAATATTTCGTTTTCTTTTAATTTAAAAACACTTTTTCCATTTTTAAAATGTTATAGTAAATTATTTTTGGAATTAATTTAAGAACAAAAGCCACTCTATCATTAGTGTAACATTTTCTTATTAAAATTTGTGGAATTTTATAAATTTTTAAACAATTAAAAGAGTCTCATATCATTTGCTTTGTTATTATTATTATTAAAAAATTTAATTTGTTAAATTTTTTATTTCCAGATAAAGAAATTTTTTAATATAACCCATTAAGGACCATATTTTTTTTTTCAAAATTTTTTGCCCAAATAACTTTATTTGATCATTAAAATGAATTAAAAATTGGCAAAAAAATTTTTGTTCACTTACTTGTGGAGATAAACTTGATAATGTCAGTGGTAGTCAAATGACGACCGTGGTTATTAAAGGTAACTAAAACAAATTAACGTTATTGACATTTTGAAAAGAAAGTTTATTGGTTTTACTTTATTTTACAAATAATATTTTCAAATTACTTATCAAAACATATTTTTATGAAAAAATTAAAAAAAATCTATAAAATTATTTACTATGCCATTTAGAGAAACATTCTAAATGTAAACCAACGTTGCACTTTTTACATTGCTTACGCACTGTACGCTTACAATACGAACATTTTCTTTGTTTTCCTTCATTGGTTCTTTCTAAAACCTGCCCTATTGGGTCGAATCGGACCTCCGATATATGTAACTCTTGAAGACCTTATTACAGGAGGCCTTCCTGTTATTTTTGGATTGGAAATCGAATCCTGTTGTAAATATGTCCTAGCAATACTTCTTCGAAAGTCTAATAATGTCATTGGATTATTTGTAGAAATATACAGTACATACGCATTGTAAAGCGCAGCGTCAATTTCGTTTGTAAATAGCAGGAAAAACCATTTTTTCCCTCGGAACCTTATTCGATATTTTTGAACGTTCCAATCCAATTTATCTATCCCTCCCATAAATTTGTAACACTGCAATAAAATAAATGGACGATCAACATAAAGTACCCTCTTTTCGTATTTGGACCATCTTCTCACATTAAAATATTGATTAGAAATGTATAGTTATGAAAAAAAACTTTAATTTATAAAGTATTTGAACTTACCGAATATGGTTATATCTTCCCCGGGTCGTCAATTGACTACCACTATGCTTTTCTTAATAAATCTAACACTAATGTAAATAGCGCACCAAATATTATGCATTAGGTAGCAGAAGAGTATTATAATATGTTATAATCGAAAATTTAGAAAAAAGTTATGTTAAGAGCATAGGAACGATGTCTAAACTTAACCAATGATAAAATGCATTTAGTTATCTTGGTATATCACCTTACATACACGCTCAAATCTTACAAAAACATTTTTCGTGTACGCAACACAGAACAATACAATGGTTGTGCTAGGAAATTTCATTATTAAAAAATGTATTGCAATAAATAAAAAATATAAACCGTAAAGTCGTCATTTGACAACCGTGGTTGCTAATGGGATAATTTAAGATCTTATTTTTGGTAGTTTTTATCCTATCTATAACGGATTCAAGGAAATTCTAAAGGGGATATATGGGTTTCGAAAGCTAAAAACATTTTTTCTAATATAATAAATAATAAACAAAGCATTTCCCTCAAATTTTTTAACATAACAAAGATAAATATTTAATTAATATTTTGAGAAATTTTCATTAGGACCTGATTTACGGTGACACCTAGAATGAAGTTTTGGCTTTGACAGGAGTAACTGATGATAGGATTCTTGTGAAATTAAAAAAAAAAACAAACTATTATAAAGCTCGTACTTAGGCGAAGAATAAAAACTTAAAAACTCAATTTTTGTTAGAGTTGTGTACAGAAAAGTGCCATTTTGGTATTGCCTTTTACAACTGATTGTAATAAAATAAATGCTTCGTTTAATTCAATTTTATATTTGAGAAATCCGTAAAATTTTGAAAATATTTTAGTTTATTATTTTTTAAGAAATCATTTTAACTGACCTCATAAATATAAAAAATGTACTTGGAAAGTGAGAATTTGTTTAAATAAACTATAGAAGAGTTTTTACTTCTTCGAAAATCATTAATTAAAAATACGATTATCAAGATGGAAAAAGCTCTTTTGCTATTATTAAGTTGGTGTCAAAATTATTGCGGTTTTCAAATGATGAACATTTGTTTTTTGAGGGGGTATTCCGATCTAGAAATTTGAAAAAAAACGATCTTTTTTTTGTTCATATTTTCAAAGCACAAGCCTTATAGAAAACGCTCTTAAAAGGATTTTACAAAATTCAAATTATTTTTGGAGATATAGCTGTTTTAGTGACGTATGGCTCATACTGCGCGTTACTTTACTTCGAACTTTAAAGGCGTTTTTCTGGAAACTAATTTTTTCGAGCTAGTCGCCATGATTTCTCATGTTTCACTGAACCGATTCACTTGGAAATTAATGTGAATCTTTTTTATATATTTCCCTTTAGCAGGAGTTAGGATTATAAAAAAATTTTATTTTTTACTATTTTAAAAAAATTCGGAAACGTAAAAAAAGTGGTAAAAAACACGTCTCTTAACTTCAAACAGCCACAACTTCAAGAAAAAATTTTTTTTTCAATTATCCTAGATTCCTGCTATAGCGACACTCCTCTAGATTAATTGTTCGTTTATTTTACTTCAGATTTGGAATTTAGAGGGTTGGAATCGTGGTGACCACCGAGCCCCATTTTTCTTACACCCCCCACTTCATCAGCCTCTAACTTTTTGGGTTTTTGATTTTTTTCAATTTTTGGTTTGTTTGTGTATTGTTTAAGAATCAGTAAATACTATACGAAATAACAAATGCTAAAAATATTGTTTGTTTTTTTGTTATTGCCCCTCAAAAAGTACCTAAAGTTCATCATGAGCTTTTGAAATTTTTCATAATATCCACCAATCATTGAGCGGAGACAACCTAACTGGATGCTCATCCCAACATCAGCTTCCTCAAAACCCTAATGGAGCAACAAAGAAGATAAAGAGGGTTAAAAATGGCTTTTTGCAGGTAATGACAACAATTGAAGACGTTATTGAATTTGAAACAAGAAAAACGATCAAAAAAATTACAGAAAAAATAACAATTGCTCAGGCATCAAATATAAAAATTAAAATATCCTGAGAAATGTACCCTACATGGTATTGACGAAAACTAAGAACTTCAACGCTACAAAGTGTGATCTTGAATCCTTTTTTGCAACAAAGTTTTTGAATCCATTTTTACATGAGATGAAAATAAATTTTCTACAGCAACCAACAACTAAATACTAGATAGAAATGATTTATTTAAAAAACGAAGAAAATATAGCAACTTTTTATTCACTTCTGGCACAACTATCATCACATCAATATGCCATAAGGTCATTAAAACTGCAATATAAACTGCAACACTTGTGGCCATCAAAGATTAATCGAAGAGTTCCAATTCTGTTTTATGTCAATTTCCATCTAGTTAAGCTCTAAGCCTCCTTTTAAATTATGTTTCTTGCTATACTTTTGATTGAACGATTGCCACTTATTAAATCAGTACAAAAATTGAAATTATTGAAAGTTTTCAACAGACCAACAGCCTTTTGAAATATAATTGAAAAATTGATCGAAACATAAACTTAAGACTTCTTCCTTCTTCCTAAGCTTGTGTTTTGATGACAGAGATAGTCTAATATCTATTCCTTCTTTTTTTATTTCAATCGGATATACATATTCAGTTTTGAGTTTCTAATCTGCAATTTTATTTCTGTATTTCACTTATAATAGATGTAAACTATCAAATTGTAGCCAAATTTTGATTTTAATTTTTATTATTTTTAATTACCGCGTTATTAGTTTATTTTTATTTGCATTATTTTATATTAACTTTTATATTAAATTTTATAATATAAAATTTTTTATATACGATATTTTTCTAAAGAAATTTCACAAAATTAATCTAGGTAACTTAAAGGGGGGGTTCGGTATTTAATTTTTTTTTCTCATTCCTTTTTAGTTTTTTTGAGTTAATGTATAACATCTTAAAAATTTTTTGTCAAAATATTAAGTTGATCGGAGTAAAACTACCGAAGCTATGAGCATTTGAGCGTGCTTTATTTTAGAGCAAGGAGTGAGCGACCAAAATTTTAAAGCGTTTTCTATTTTCGAAGTCAACTCAAAATCTACTGGACTGATCGTTTTGAAATTTCGTACAATACTTCTTTATATTCAGGTAATGCCAATCACTTATTAATATTTTGAAATATAAGTTTGGAAAAATATTGTTCAGCTATTATGTTACATGGATTCTTTTTCTAGTTTTTTTTTAAGCTGCAAGAAAAACTATAAATTCTAATAATGAGAAACCTAAAAATTAAATTTTCCATCAACAGTTTTTATATTGGCAATACATTTGACTTGGAAATAATATCAAAAATATTACACTATTTAAGCAAGGCTTAACTGTTGATTATTTACTAAAACTAAAATAATTCCACAGAATAAACATAAAAACATTAATGATGAAGATTAATAAAGATAACTTTTGCTGTAAGCATTTTGAATGAAATATATTAATTAAAAAGTTTGAACATAATCCCTTAAGCTAGCACACTTCATTAAAAACTACAATTTATAAAAAAAAACCCATAGAAAAATGTTTAAAATTATTTTTCCATTTGCTTTTGCAGCTAAATGAGAATCTGTTACTATTATTTTTTACAGAGGACCAAAGCCTTTCTACTTAATAAACTATTTTTGTTTTTTTTTTCTTGTTTTTATTTATTTTTAACATTTAAGTAAATCCTTTAACTTTGCAAACAAACATCAAAGCATTCTAATATAGATAAACGCTGAAAGAACAAAATTAATGATGGCAGACCAACCATTCCATTTGACTAAAAGTATGAATTCGCTCCTCTTGACTAGGGAGCAATAAAACTTGCCCTTGTTAGTATCTTGTTTCTTTTTTTATGTTTTGAACTTTTTAAGGTAAAATAGACTTAAAAAAAACTCCTAGTTCTTTTGAGATAAGATTAATTACTTTTTCTTACGCTTACAAACTTTAAATTACGACAACATTTGGTTTTATATTCGTTTTCGATCTGCTACTTCTGGCATCATTTCGTAGTCTGAATTTTAATTTTACAGATTTGTGTTTAGAATGAATGAATCTTTTTTCTATTGGAGATAACTTATTCCTAAGGATTTTTTTTCTCTCAATATTCAATATATATATACATATATAGTATATAAACAGATATGGTTTTATCTTTTTTTATTTTTGATTCCGGATTTCCTCAAACAAAACGCTAAATTACGATTTTTGATGATGAAGCATTAAATTTTGTAGGATATTGGATTAAAATATAAGAAGAGATGATAAATTAGTGATGGATGTTCACTCAATAAAATCAAGGATTAATTTTTTTAAATTGAAATAAGAAAAAGTATGCAAAGCTGATTTAAGAAGTTCCGATTTAAATGCAATCCAGAATTTTAATTTGTTAGCTATATAAATTACACTTGAGTAAAGTAAATACTTAAGAATTTTTTGAATTAATTTATTATTACTATTGTAGATATCTGGCCGATTGTCAGAGTAATGAATGTAGCAGTTTAAAATCCGTCACTCGGATTTTAAAATTATGGCTAATTTTAATTAAAGGACACTAGTTTCATTTTTATTATATAAATAGATTTTTTTTCAATTATTGTATTATATATTTTCGAAGTGAAACTTTTTATGTTTTGTTGTGAAATGTCGTGAGAGAGGAAGAATGAACCGCTTTTATCTAGGCTCCTCCAGTGGCTTTGCTTCTCACCACCATTGCTGTTTTCTTCCTTTCTCGACCACTTGATGATAGAAAGATCCAAAACTAGGAGAGAAAAAAACTAACTGAATATATATAGCTGAACTAATGTACCGGCACAGTAACGGGAAAGAATATCTGGCCTCTTATTGATCACCAAAATGTTTCTTAGTAAGCCAGTTTTTATCATCTGTGATAGGCGGAGTTACTTATTGATAATAGTCTTACATTACATTTTTTATTTCTTTAATAACTAATTTAACTAAAAATTGAATTAAAAAATTGCTAAAAAGAAAATATCAAAAAAGAGAAAATAGTAATTTGGTTAAATAGATTTATTTTTCATTTATTTAACAATAATTACAATAAAGTAAGCTTTGTCCACATTGTTAACCGCAAAGTAGCTGATTATATGAAATTTTTATTGACCAAGATAATATATAAAAGTATTCATTTGAGTGGAGTTTTGAGGTAAAACCCTAAATTTATCAAAAACAAACAAAACGAGGAGAATTGAGTGTGATTAAATATGATTCAATTAATCTGAGTATATTATAAGAGATTTAAAAATTAAGATAAATAGATTTGTTTCCAAACATTTAATTCTATATTATTTTATTTTATAATTCTTATGACTGGGACTCATTAGCGCTTAGCGGCACAAAATTTAGTTCTAAATGCTAATGAGTCCATTAGTCTCCATTGATGTTCCACTTCACTGGTATATAAAAAAAACTCTCCATTTTTACTGTGTCAAGTCGTCTCCACACGCTAAACGCTAGTGAGTCCAAGGCATTAGAAAAAAATCCTTTTTTTTTCATATTGTTAATCTATGACTGTATGAAATTTTACATTAATTATCTTCTATAGTAATAATACGGTAATATGTAGGGTAGGTATATAAATTCTAAATATTAATTCATAAATATTTTATTATTTTTCAAATAACATTTCCGCCAATCCGTTTATAAATACAAAAAGTAAAATGAACGTAAAAACAGCTTTTTAAAAATAAACAAATATAGTTTTATTTATAACCATTAAATAAATTTATTGAAATAAAAGGATAAAAATAATATTTAATACGTCAAACAGAAGGATTAGTAATGATTTCTACAAAATTTACTTTAAATTTTATATCATAAGAAATAAAAAAGTGGGGCGTCGAAAGATAATTCATAAATATGAGCAACTATTGCCTTGACTAATAGAGGAGACATTTGCAGGTTGAGACAGGCTTTGATTTTGGGTCATAACTTTTCAATACAATAAAATAATGAGGACTACAGTATCGTTGAAAAGCGGCAAACCCGAGCAAACTTTTGTAGAAGATTTGTTTTTTGGATTGCGACCAAAAACACATTTTGGCAGACGGTTTTCTAAAATGCTAAAAATTGGACAGAAAGAAAATGCTTTGTGGGTTGAGACACCTCTATTAGTCTACTAAAAAGTGAAAAATGGCAAAAATGCAACCAGATATCAATCTTTTATTTGTTTTGAAATGTTTTGTTTATTTTAGATTTAGTAATAAATCGATAGAAAGAAATCATTGGACATCTTGTTCCTCTTATTAATCGATGATGATTGCTGTTTAGCAATTAAATTAATTAATCACAGTAAAATGCTTCGTAGTCACTATATTAACAATTTCAATCAAAAATAATCATAAAAATAGCGGCTGCAGATACTCGAGACGAACAACGACAGTGTCTCAAGCTGCAAATGTGTCAATGTCTCAACCTGCAAAAAAGTGACATTGCCCAAATCCACACTTTTTTTCTTTTTCAATTCATGTTTTACATTTTTTCCCTTGGCACACTGAAAGACAATAAAAAACTAGGAAAAGACATCGACTCACTTTTTTGAATTGATAAAAAATGTTCCTTTATTTAGAATTAAAATACTACAAAAATTAGATTGAAAGTACAATGGGCTTGTTTCCACTAAGAAAAGATTAGATAGATTATAGATTTTAATGATTTATCATTATTAAAATTTAAAATTATAACTTTATTTAATGAATAAATTTCAGTAAAGTATGAATTTAGCCACGTGATCGTAAACACCATTGAGGAAACGTAACGTCACACCTTGCCAAACGTCAAAATTTGTTTTTGATGCTTTCATATATTTTTCACATGCTTAACAACTTTTTTCGTATTTGTTTGCTATTTGGTACATAAAAAAATATCTTTTTTGGTGTTTGTATAGTTGTACTTTTATACTTAAGCACTACACAATACTTGTAGTAATTTGAATTCATTTTAAAATTGAAATAAACAAGAAAATGAACAAATTTTTCAGAAATGAGAAAAATTTCATACATAAATACGACTTCTGACATTTCTTTTGTAAGGTGTGACGTCAATCAAAACACCATAACAGTCTCGAACGTTTTGAAAATAAATTTAAATCGGTTTTTGAAAGTACAAAATATATAATGTAAATGTTAAATTTTTTTTTTAAATATCATTTTTTAGGGGTAAAATAGACACTAAGGAAAAATATTATGAGTCAACTAGCCTATTGTCAACAGCGTGCTCAAGCAACAGCATGGAATGCGACTTGCTTTTTTGGATGACTATGAAAAATGAGCATGCGATGTGACATTACTTTGACAGTTGAAGCTAAAAAACTGGAGCCAATTTGAAAAAACGGATTACACCATTGAGTTCAGCATGCCCAAAGGTCTCATCTTTGGGATAAAAGAAAGCTTAAAAATCTATCACAGTGTAATTAGTCCTAGTATACTTTTGCATATTAATTAATTTTCAAACAAAATAAAATTAATTTTTTGTATATGTAGCTTCAGTCCCATTACTTAACCCAATGTTTTTGATTTCTAATTTAATATATACAATATAGAAAATATGCTGCACTTATTTCCAAAACACAACATGAATTTCTATAGAACTTAAATGATTTATTTACACCTCAAGTTTCATCAAGTGTATTTCTGTTGAAAACTTTTGTATCAACTACCAGCCAGGAAAATCAAATACTGTTTGATATAAAAATTTTACAAGATAATTTCTTTAGATCCTCTTATAAGATTGTTACTATATATAAATATATATATATATATATATATATACATACTGACAGAAAATGTACTAAAGTTCTGAATCACACATCGTTATCTAAAATAGATTTTCTTAAAATTGGTATGGAGCATTAAGAATATCTTTGTCACTATATAGTAAAGTCTTGCAATATGGCACAAAAGTTCAAACTTAGTTTCATCCAAAGTTCGACATCCTTTATGGTATTAGAAACGTAACAAAGAAACCAAAAGAGAAGTTCTTTCAACTTTTAACATTGAGGTTCTATAGTATTATGCTGTATCCTTAGTACACAAAAAACTTTTTTTTAACAATAATGAATGTAATGATTACTCTTATACAATCTCGAACCCCCTCATCATATATTAAGTCTTCTTTATTTGTTGTATTTGTTTAGTTTAATCAGGCCACTTCTCAACCACTAAGACCTTATTAACATAACATATGAATATCTCTCTACTGAAATATGAGCATGATTTCTAGACTCTTAAGGATATCAAATTTTAAAATGTAAAATTTTCTTAAGTATATATTCTTTAGACATGTTTAAAGTTTATTTTTAAAGTTATAATTGAAATCTGAAAAAGAGATTTGTTTTTAATATGAAAAAAAAAACATAGATTCAGCAAACAATTTGTTATTCATATATAAGAATATTCTGAATAATAGAATAAATTAACAAAGTAACTGTATAGAGAAATTCCAAAAACCGTATTGAATGTAGATGAAGCGAAATCGGTCACGATGTTTCAACAACCTTTTGCCACTTGAAAATCTCTTGAGACTTAACCACAATGAAAAATTGATGTCACAGCTAGCAAAATTTTCGTTATTTGTTGAGTTTTCTCTACGAAATAATCTTCAAGACACTACATACCAGTTGAATAGATTTTTATTAGTTTAATTGCTTAGAAAAACATTTTTACAAATGAATTGGATTGAAATTTATTTGTTTTGTGTCTAAAACTATAAAATCTACATAAATTCATGTTTTCAAAGGAATAAAGTAATTCAAAAGAAGTTAATTTTTTGTCGTGTTTCTGGCTATTAATGCTGGCGTCCTTAAATCATGCTTTTGGAAACTAAAAATTCTCTAAAAACATTAAAAGTTTTAAACTTAATAAATAATTTTAAAATAAACCTGTATAACCCCCACTTATAATAAAAATAATTAACATTTTTACATTCTCAATTATTTATTAAAGTAGTTTTTGCATAATTGCTCAAAAATGATAATTTAGGGTGACCGACAATGTTTAAATCACAAATTAAACTTTTCTATAGCTCTTCAAATTCTCAAAGAAAGTTTTTGATTGAAAACCCTGTAAAAATTTCTTTTGAAGCTGAGTTTTGCATAATTATGTTTCTAAATATTTGTAGAATAACTGGCATAAAATCTGAATTTATAAAAAATTTTCACGTAAAAAAATCATGGCTAACCATCAGTCCCAAAAGCCCACATAAAAATAAATTGTAGGAAAGAGACAGCAGCAAAACGAAAAGGATGGAGAACTTGATCCCTAAACTTTGAAATAATCAAACACGATCATAGCTAAAACTTTTTCATTTAGCTCTAGATGAATTTTTATTAAAAATTCATTAAAAAATTAATTACTTTAAATTTATTATTAAATATTGTATTTTCAATTAAATGTTATACTAGAAAAACATGGTTCAAACAACTAACAAAATTTTAAACAATCTAGTCGAGGTTGATTTCCTTTTCTCATTAAAGCAATTCGGAGAAAATACCTTAATGCACGAAATTAACTTTGACTAAATATAATTCATTGCTAATATATGTATATATATATATATATATATATACAGTAAAAAGTGCATTACTATATGAAAATGAGAGCCTATAGTCGATGAAAAATACCCACAGGGTTCAATTAAAAGTTTTCCTAACTGAGCAGAAAGTTTCCATGCAGTAAAAGATTTTTCCTGAAAACTGTTCAAAGTCTGCATAATTAAATTGCAGACCTTTTGATATTCACCTTCTTTGCTTCAATTGAGAATCTCTTTGAGCAAATTTTACAAGTCAACACCAGCCAAAATTATAAAAACTCACACAAATTTAAATTAAATTCCTTTTTTTACAAATCTCTTTAAGAAAAAAAATAAATTTATTTAAACTAATTAAGGCTCAAAAATTAACTGGATAAAGAAAACAAATATTCCTCATTTTGTTATAAGATCCTGTTTTCACAACAAAAATTGTTTCAATTAAATTTTATTATATGTATATCAAAGAAATTCTAAATAAAAGCATACAAAAAAAAGGGATATTTTACACGTATACCTCTAAGGTACAAAGGAAAACTTTTTGATATAAATTCAATATGACAACAAAGGTTTGCAATATAAATACCAGGGCTAAAAATATAATCACCATTTCTATTATCCTATGGTTTTGATTTCGAGGAAGTCTAATTCAGGATTATTATGATGAGCAAAAATTTTTTCAAAGGAAACCATGGAAAATTACTTCTGCTCTTATAAATTTATTGAAGTAAACACAAATGAAATTTATTTTATGTAAGAAAAACTAATATCGGATTAAGTATTTTTCGTTTTTTTCTTGGGGAGAGTTACAAAAGAAGATTAGCAAATTTTAAAAGTAAATTAAGTGTTGAAATTGGATATCCTGTATTCTAAAATGTTAAAAAGCTAATTTTTTTATCATTTGAAATTTTAATTTTATTGATTATTTTACTATGATAGCTCTTGGGTCTAAATAATGGATTTATATGACGTTTATACTGCCAATTGCCATTTACGGGTGCATTCCTTAAAACTTCACTAAAGAAATGCTTATTCCCAAGAATATCAGTGTCAAATAAAGTTTACATTTTACTAATTTCTAATATTTAATTTAAGTATAGTTTTCCGTTCTTAAATAATGATTAAGTGGTAATTATGCCTGAAACCAATAATTATAGATACAAAAAAAAAATTTATTGATTTCACTGGCTTTTAAAAAAAATTTTTTTACAAGACCATTTACCAATTGTGTCATCTCTCAAAAAGTTCAGTAAAAATAAATAAATTTTACTTAATGTCATTTTAACCCACATAAGAACTTTGTATTTTTGACAAGACACACTCTTCTTTTCGACGATATTAGATTGTAGCTGAATTGTGTAAAAAGCTTTCTGTCCTTCCATTCTCACATTAAATATTATTTTTATCCTTTTAGCTCATTAATTTTATAAACTGATTAGTATACCCATCCTCACTTTGCTCTAGTTTGAATGGAAACCGAAATAAAGCAAGGCTATGTTTAAAATTTATTTAATTTTACCATAAACAATATTTTTTGCAATTCCTTTGTCTGTGTTGTGATATAGACATTGTCTGTTTGATCAAATTTATAACACGCAGCTTATATAGTTATTCATGCCAAAAGCAAAGTTTGAAAAATTTACCTGGAGCTGTGTTGATGATCTTTTTAGAAACCGCTAATCAAAGTCAGACTTTAATTATATCTCAAATTCAAAATTAATACATCCAGGATCCAGAAATGAGAATATTTTCAATTTTAGAAAGTGCTTATAAATTGTGCTTTCTAGGATATTGCCCTATAATATTTTAGTTGCAAACTGCTTGCCTTTACAAAATTTTTGTAATTTCGTAATAATAATCGTAATTTGGGTGGCAAATTTTCAACATTATTGGGAAAATATTTCACTTTTTCAAAAAACTTCTCAAGCAACTGTTTCTGACAAATTTTCTGAAAAATTTGATTCAGTTTAAAATTCTATAAATTAAATCTTATCTAATCCCGAAGATTCTGAGATTTCATTCAAAAAATTTGTCCATATTCAGGACTAAAACTGTAAAGGGATTAATTTTTTTGAAAAACTTCTTTAATTACATTACACTTTTATCAAAGCAGTTTACGATTTAAATTACGGTGAGAATTTGGCTGCACTAAGCGCTTGTATATTCGTTTTTGCACCAGGGAACGACTTTATTTTTGGTAAAAGTTTTTCTTCCGATTACACTTTTATACAATCAGTTTATTTTGGCAACAAATATTTTCGAAACAAATTGCTTATTGGGAAACTCTTTAAAAATCGATCACCAGCCTCAACTGAACAAAGAAAAAGTGAATAAAAGTCTATTGGATGAAATTCGTTTTACGCAATTTAAATTCCATATCTAGAGGATATCTCTGTTATATTACTTATAACAAGGGTTGCTTTTTGTCAGGTGATGAAAATGGTAGTATACGTTACTGGACTTTTTAATTAAATTATGCGATGATTTCTGTGTTTGACTGAGAATAGCTATTAAAGTTCTGGCCAGTTTCGGCCGGTCTTAATTGCTTGCGTAGTATCTCAGCTCTTATGGTCCAACAGTTAAAGTTTTGGCCAGTATCGGCCGGTCTTAACTGTTTCCGTAGTAACTCATAAGATAATAGAACACAGAAGAAGTATCGTAAGTATTTTTTGTTACACCAAATTTCATGTAAGATTCCACAATTAATCTTTATTTAAAAGTTATTCTGAGTTTTTCTTTTTTTGTTTATTTAAAAATAGTTCTATATTTTTATTGTATTTATTTGTCCCCAAATTTTTGTTTCAAATTACACAATTAAAATTATTCTAAGTCTTTTTCGTTATTGGTTTAACAAGTCTTTATAAATTTTTAAATTGAAATTATTAAATTATTCTAAGTTTTTTTTCACTCTTGGTTTAACAAATCTTTATATGTTTTTAGTTGAAGATATAAAATTATTCTAAGTCCCATTTAAGAATAAACAAAATGGTCAAAATCTTTTCAAGTTCAGTTTTGGCCAGTATCGGCCGGTCGCACTTGAAAAGATTTTTTATTTCTAAGTCTTGTTTTTGCGAAAAAGCTAAAGTCTTGGTTAGTTTCGGCCGGTCTTAACTTTCCCACAAAAACAACCTCAGTTACCAAAAAATTACAACAGACTGCTTTATTCTAAAGAAAAGTACTTTCTTTTATAGTACCTTTCTGTCATGCAATTTTTGGTTTTTCTGTAGTGCAATATTGTTTTGTGCTACAATTGCAAAACAATATTGCTTTTGTTATTTTTTTTATTTTTTTTTATTTAACTTATTGGGCTGATCCAATAATTTTTAGCTTACATGCAAAAAATTATTATTTCGTAAGAAGTGAAATAATGTATAGGTTCTTAAACTGTCTACTTTTGTTTATTTAGTATACATACGTTCATTTTTCTTTTAATTATTTTTTAGTTTATATTTAAACCAAAATTTTCGTATTTATTTTATGATCATCGATCATTCTCTTCCGTGCTTATGTACCAATTTTTTCCGAAAATATTACTGATTATGACGAAAATTTAGTTTTGTTAATATAAATATTTATTTATTTATTTAACTTAACATGCTAATAGTGAAAATCTCCCATTATTAAATATATAATATATACTTTGCCCCTTTTATTTATTCATTACCATTATTATTATTCTTACTACTATCATTATTCTTATTATTATCATTAAAATCAGACTTAAGCTTGTAATAATTTATAAAAAATATAACTATTTTTATTTAAATAGGTTTGTAAATGAACATAATAAATATTTATAAGTAGAGAGGAGCCATTTGTTTTTTTTTGACTTACTTTTACCAAAAAGAATAAAAACAGATTAGTGATTATAAATGTTTAATTGAGTGATTGGTAGTGAAATTGCGTTAAATCAGGGTACGCACACTGTTTACATAACATCTCGAAAACTTTAGAAAAAGTTTCCTGTGTGTGCCAAGATATCAAAGTAAGAAAGTTTTGATTTAAATTTAAATTTTTTAAAAAGAGCTATACATGTCCTGTAAAGCGATTACTAGAAGTATTATTGTCAAAATGAAATATAAAAAATTACTTCAAAATTATGCTCTTTATTTATTTCATATATTAATTTTATATTTATCATAGTTATAAAAAGTTTTGTATTTTTAATGAGGTTTAATAATTTGTACATGAAACAAATGAAAAGTAAACAGAAGCAGCATTTAATACGAATAAGAAGACTTTTTGTCAACCATTTTTGTATCATTTTTCAATCATTCGACGGGAAAACACATTAAAATTTTCTTCATAAAAGTAACTGTAGTACAATCTTTCACACTAAATCTACAATAGAAATAATAATTTCAAATTAACTTAGAACTGAAAAATTTACCGAATATCATATAAAAATATTCTATTGTTAATATTTTAAGATAGAAGATATAAGTAAACCAAGTTAAAATGTCCAAACCCATATTTTCTTATTAGGTTATTACTCAATAGCACAATGTATAATCCAAGATAATTAAATTTAAGGTAATAAGTTTCAACAATTAAATTTCACGTAGTTAACCACAATAATTCTATCCCACTATAGTCACAAAAACGACATCCAACTATTTCAAATTCATAACCATACAAAATGTTATCTTTATTTAGCCCAAAGTTTGTATTTTAATTTAATCACTTTCAATAAATTTACCAAAAGAGGTAAACTCTATGCAAAATTCAAATACTAAATTTATCAATTCTAACAATACATTCTGTACAATATAAAACAAATCTTTAAACCTCATTGGAATTACATCTTTGACTAAAAATTAGATTAAACAAAATTATCAGGAATTCCCAGAGCAGTCAAATAAACAAGAAATCAAGTAAAAAGGTATAGTAAGGATTTTAATCTCCGTAAAATATTCACCTATGCGAGGAAGTTAACTAAATAAATTTTTGAGAAAATCAATAAATGAATTCATTTGATTCCCTAGCAAAACGAAACAGGAAATTACAATACTTTCATGTCCGGACCCAATAGCTCTACGAGTGTTATAGAAACAGCCTGAATACCCAAAAGAATTGTTATTTGAAGGATAACGCGGGACTATACATGTATATATATATATATTTATATAGAGCATATAATAAATATAGAATCTAAGAAATAGATTTTCAGAATAAGGACAATGGAAAGCATCGTATCCAGAAAAATAGTAAAAACATTTCTGACCTCATCGAAATTATTACTTTAAGCTTCTAACATGGAGATCGTATTCAATTTGTTATTCTATATAGCTAACAACTAAAGAAGATAATATATTTGCTGTAAGGATTAAAAAGCTAAAAGAAAAACCAAAACAGAATTTAAGATGACATAAATATATTAGGACTTTCAGTTTAGGGGGAAAAAATTACATTTTGCATTTATTCAAATCAAATATTTTTTCTTTTTCTTAGAAATCCTAAATATTTTCAACTTCGAAAAAAGATATTTTCATTTCGTAGCTCACATTCATCATCATTATAGCTGTAACAGAAGAATTCTATACATGAAAATTACAAATACATACACAAATGGCTTCATAAGCTTCGTACATTCGAAAACTGTCATTAATCTATCATCTGAAAATTGAATTTTTGTCTTTTTTTTCACAATAAATAAACAAAAGTCAAACTTTTTTTTTCTTTTCAAAAAGTTAAAATAACGATTTTTTTAGATCAGATTTGTTTTTCTTAAAATTAAATACCTTATTAAGGAAAAATAGTTTGTATCTTTTGTGTCAATCTTTTGAATATAAGGAAATATAATAAATTTTTATTAATGCCAAAAAATATATATAAGAAAATGCTTTTAGCATATCTGACATTGTTCTTGTCTTCTTTTTTGTTGTTTTTGTTGTATTTGCTCACAAATTGACAGCAAGAAAATCGTAAGCGAGAATTTTCTAGTTCATGTCAATCCGATACTAGACAACATCGAAGTGATTGAAGAGAAAAAAAAAATTTAAATTCTCATCAAATAATGAACCCTTGTCAATTTGATAAAATATACTTGGTGAATGTTGTCTTTTTTTTTTTTTTTTATTATTTATAACTGCCACTAAAATTGTTGAATTTTTAATAATGAACACTAGTAAGTAAAGTAATTTTAACAATTTACATAATTTTTTTTCTTTTGATATAGGAAATAACATTGAACTGGGAATTAAGACCGATATCATCTTTTTGATGATTTTATTCAATTAAATGAGATAAAATCTAGTTGGAATCGCTTCCTAAAATAACTAATGGATAAAATTAATTTGAATAAAATTTAAAAAGAAAGGAATACTGTTATAGTATTTACTATCCAAATCAAAAGATTAAAGCAATTACTATAATTGAAGTAGTAAGCAACCAGTAACATCAGTAACAACCAAAATTTTCAAGATTCACAACAGAATTTGCATATAATTTTTATAAAGTCGAACTTTAGGATAATGACGAACTTATTAAAAAATTTTTAAAGAAAATGTATTTTTTTTTTCTGTTACTTAAATAAACCTTGTTTTGTTTTTAAATTCATTTTTATAATAGTGTAGAAATTATTTAACTGTCTCAAGGAGAAAAATAAATATCTCCTTTATTTATACATTCGTTATTTTAAAGTTCCTACTTGCAGGGGAAACAATATGAGGTGAGTCGACGCAAATATTATTAACGACAAAAATATTCAACTTTTTTCAATCATTTTTAAATTTTATAAAAGAGTAGGAGATATATTTTTAAAATATCTTTCGAAGTATTTAGCTATCAAATAGCTCGTATGATAATTGTTTTAAAAGCCAAAAAAGAAAACAACTAAATTTCCCTATTTAATTGGAATAGAAAACATTTTTAGAGAGCATCTAAATTTATGGTTTGAAAGACTTGATTTAGAGAAACTAACACAAAAATTTTACATGCATCCAAAGCAGTTTGTGATTTAAATTTTAAGTGTTTAAATTAATTCATATTCTCAATCGTTTTAAAATTGATGCATACCTTACGGAAATTATAATATTTATTTTCAACGAACCAATTTAGTTCTACCTTTTCTACATTTATTTGCCATCTTAAAAGATTTCCCCAATATGGGCGAATTCAGCCGACACGATCTCACATTTAATTTACAGTTTTTCACGTTTTAATACATATATTTTTTTTCTTCAGTAATTTGCCGAAACCTGAATTCCGAATCCGGCGATCATATTAATTTAGAAAAAGCGAATTTAGCTAGCAAGGAATGAGAAATTTAACTTGCATGCAGAAATTTTGCATTTTTATTGTTGTCAGGAACATTTTATTGTTGTTAGCGGCATTTTTATTGCTGTTAACGACATTTTTATTTTTATTGTCAATTTCTATTTTCTGCCAGCTGTTATTATGTATATTCCTACTTGCATAAAAATCTTCAATTGTTAATAGAATCTTTTCTATTCATCCAATCAAGTTCAAATAAATTTCGTTATGTTGGCAGTGCATGACAATTGATGTTAATAGAGTTAGTTCAAATATTATTTTTACTGTTAGTTCATAATGTCCAATACATTTACAAATTTTCAATCGTTAATAAAATCTTTTTTATTCATCCAATCAGATTCAAATGAATTTTTTTGAGCTGGTAGTGAATGACAATTGATGATAAATAATATAGTTAGTTCAAAAATTTATTAATTATATTAAATAAATTTCTTTTTAGTTTTTAATGAGACAAAAATTTCAGAAAAGTGAATGAAACGAATTCCGAATTCAGCCTCCCTGAATGGAAATGAATGAGAAATATAAGTAGAAATATACTTTAAAAAATTTCTTTTTATATTACTTTTTTTTGTAGTATGTCATTTTTTTATGTCGTCATTAATGAAAATTGCTTTTGATTGCTATTAAATATTAAAAAATTTTATTATTTTAAAATTATTTTATTAATTAAAATTTTAATTTTTTTTAAAACGTGAAGCTTAATTTTATTTTTAAAAAAAAAAGAAATTTTTATTAAAGAAATTATAGAAATTAAATTTGTCGAAATTTCAAATAAATTCTAATTTGTATTTATTTATTAAAGCAAATTTTATAAATTTCGTCATAATCGTCATAGTCATAGTTTTTTAATCATAACAAAATTTAATAATTATTTATATAAAAACCCCAGCAACAATATTTTCTTATAATTTCTCAGTAGCTAAGCCCATCAAAAAAAAAAAAAAAAGGAAAACTTACTTTCAAATAAACATCAAACCCTTCCAAGTAAAAACCTTTTAAAAATGTCAACGTAAGAAAAATTTTTTAATACCAACAAAAACATATTTCGCAAAATACATTTTGAGCTAAATCAACTTAAATATTGTTAAAAAACATATAAAAAAAAAATACTATCACCAAAGTTTTCAAGTAAAAACAGTACATCTTTAGTCCGATAAAATAAAAAAGTTTTCCTAAAAAAAATCGACTTTCAATTACCTTAAATTCAAACAAAGTATTACATAAGTTTCTCTAACAGCCAAGCTATCCTAATTAGATCTGAAGGACATGAAATTTTTTTACTTTATTAAGCGTTTTTTAGAAGCTTCTTCAGCAACGATGTGATTAAAATTCAGAAAATGGTTGACAATATTTGAGTAGTCGTTTAATTTTTACCACTTTTAAAATAGGTTTTTTTAAGGGTAGGATTTACTCAGCTGTACTAATTACATTTCTCTATAACAGTAAAAAAAAGAAACAAAAGCAAATAAATAAATTAGAAATGTTCATTTGTGTTCGTATAATTTTTAGGCTCAAGGATTTTTTGAGTATATTAGTCAATTAAATGGTTTTGGATATACACAAAATACATAAACTTTTTCCATAAATATGAAATATTTGTTTGTTACAAATAAATAAAAATTAGGTAAACAGCTAACCAAATACACTTAAAATATATAATGGATAACTCATTCCATACAGCATATATGTGCCTAATGATCGATTGGTAAATGTTTCAAGAGAAATAGAAAAAAAATATGTTCATAAATCCAAAAAATATTTTTTCATCCTCTTTTATTGGCAATTAAAATAAAACTACAGTAAACTATAATATAAATCAAAAACTATTTCCATTAATATTCAAACTTTAACATAAATGTTGCCTTAATTACTTTCAAAAAAAAAGCAAAAACTAAATTTTAAGATTGTCATTTATAGAACATGCGTTGTTTTTCACTCAAATCAATCATTTCTGGGTCATGAACTTTTAGAATTTTACTGTGCTATTAAACTAATGACACATAAAGAACCTTACATTTTCTTGACGGAACTTTAGCACTTAGAAGCACATTCATCCCTCTCCTCCGTATATCCAGCATTTAAAACTAGCCAAGCAAAGAAATAATGAATTACAGCATTACAAATTTAAGCAAATAGCCAACGGCGAAGGATAAGGAGGTGTCGTATAAAAAAAAACAAACAGCTCATCATTTTTGCAGACATTAAGTTCATTTTCTAGATTTAAGTATCACATAAAGTAAGAACCGAATCTTCATTGTCCAACTATAATATCCAAAAGTCTTTGTGAGCTTTTTAGTATAACCTTTTTTTTTTGGTTTTTGTTCTTTGTGATGGAATTATTAGGATGAAGATAAGTTTTTTGTTTTTTTTTCTTTTTGAAAAGTTTTATAGCTCCTAGTTACATACCATTACTCCAAGTCTTAGCTAAGTGTGCCCAATGATAAAAACTTTTATAGCCATTAAGCGTATAAATCATGTTGAGTGTGTTCCAACGATATTCCGCTCATATTTCTATTTCAAATTTGACATCTTCACAGATGACTGCGAATTGAGAACAAACTCTAGAATACTTTTTTTTATTTATTTTTATGTTTAAATTTTTGATTAATACTCTTTCATATCCTGGGCAGATGAAAAGTTTGTCGTATCCCTTCTAAAGTCTTCTCAGTAAAAACAAAAAAAAAAAAAATAGAAGTACTTCTAAATGCATTACTCCTTCATATTCATTGTTCAACTTGTGCTTTCCAGAATTCACAAATGTAACCTACTCTCCTATTTAACTATATCTACACACATTCATAGGAATAGAGTCTTTAGATATGATGCCAGGTAAAATGAATGTCAGAAGCGCTGGGTAATCTACTAAATGGGGTTATAAAAACAAACAAAAAATCCTAGTTAAGTGCAAACAGTTTCAACTGACAAAGAGTCTCCTATAAGTATGGCTGCAGTTGAAGCTATATTAATCCGCGAATATATATTAAATGCTCTGCAAACAATGATCCTATACTGATGGAATAAGCTTTCTGACAGTATAAAAGTCAAGAGGCTTAGGATGAGCACTTTGATATGATTAAATTTCTATTTCCGTCAAGAATGAATCTGCTAGAAGCTACATGAAAGGTAATTTTATGCCTTACCTTCTGGACATAAAAGTTGATTGAAATATAAATATAAACAAAAAAAAATTATGTTCTATAAAATTTGTTTAAAAAAGTAATACACACAGTTTAAAATTAGCTTTTGTAAGGATATTTTGTAATGGGATTTATAAATATGTCTTAATTCGAAGTTAAAATCACAGCAAAAATGAAGAGTAAAAGTTCATTTGTTTATAATAAACTAACGTTAAACATTTTTTTTTTTGGTTCAAATAATTTTTGCTAGTGCTTAAAATCGATATTTTGAACTATAATAAAATCATTTTTAGAATTAATAAAGAAATGGTTCAAAGTGTTTTATTATTAAAAAATTGATTCTTCATATTGCAAAATTTATTCATATTCAAAAACTGTGCAAATTTCAATCAGAATCAACATTTTTAACCAGGATTTTCTAGGAACTCAGATATGTTATAGATTATCAAAACTAAGAGAATTACATTTTTTTATCGACTGCTATTCACTTCAAAGGGGTTGAAAATTATTCCCCAAAGTGTACTAATAATAGCAAACTTTTCTATAGAACCCGAATAGTAATCAATATCTTTGGGAAAATGTAAAAGTCAATTATTTTTATCAAAAGTTAAAGGATTTTGTTGTCTATTTTGTCATATTTTGATTATGCGTCTCCTTACTTTAATAGGAAGAAATCATTTTTAAAATTTTTATTAGTTATTAATTCTTAGAGAGCTAATAAAAAATTAGAATTGATGTGTTTTTGGATTTTTGCAAAATCCTTGAAGTAAAAATTATTCAACTTGAAAAAAAAAATGATTACTAAAGCTAAAACCCGATTCAAAATTTTTTGTACTGAATTCATACTAGTCGATCTGCTTTTTTTCAGTTTGACTGGGTTCAGATCAGTAAAATCCTTCCAATTTATATTTATTTTAAAAGCTGAACCTTAATTTGTACTGAATATCTAAAAACAATTCCCGTTTCGGTCCCATGTTGAAATCAGTAGGAAATCAAAAAACTTTTTCAGGATGTTTAGTATGAAATAATTAAATTATTTGTTTGCAATTTTAATAAGATGACCTGTTCTGGTAATGGTTTTTCTCAAATTGTATTTGGTGAAGTTATTAAATTCAAATTATTGATATTTTATGACTCTTATTTCTTACTGACAGGGCCGTAGCGAGGGTGTTGAGCATGGGAGGGTGACGGGTATATAGTAATATCAGTGTATTCAAGTTAACTATTAGAGAATTTTCTTTTAACAAAAAAAATAATTACTCTAAAGAATTTTTTGAAATTATCACAGCTAAAACGATCGCAAAAATAATTCTTAAAAAAAGTATTAAGTACACAATGAGCATTGTCTTATTTATATAAGTGCTTCTTATCCATAGAATGATAGATGTCAAAATTTAACTCTGCGATGTTTCAATACCGACCATTTCTCAACGACTTCACGCAGGCTAATTTCGTCAAAATTATCTTTTGAAGAATGTAACAACATGAACGCATTCAAACGATTATCCCCATTGTGGTACGTAAATAATTCAAAACTAGTTTTAATTTACTAAATTAGCGTTCACAAGAAGCTGATGTCACTGGAACAGTCAAAATAAAACAAACAAGCTTATGCGCCAACGGAATCACCTAACGCAATTTGAACACTATTTTAGAAATATCCCCAAAATTCATACATTCTGTACATGAATCCAAAAGAATTTCTAATTCAGCAAGCAAGCATTCTGGTTCTTCTGTGAAAAATGTTGGGTCTAATTGCACAATAGATTTGATTTAATTAATCGTGACGTTGCTTTTGTTAACTGGAAATTTGAAAATTTTTTGAATAGGTACAAACATTGTAAAAGTTTCTTTCATATTGTCATCAATACAGCTTGTGAAAACTTGCAAGATAGATCTAAATTCCTTGTTATAAACTCGAAATTAGTAGCTGTTTCTGGGTATTCATCATACTTTTTTGGTATACGACGTGTTCTGTGATGCTTTGAAAAATATGCTCATGCAGTAACTGAGCTGTTTATCAATCCAAACTGTGAATTTTGATACATTTATTCAATATGGAATTAAAAAAACTTTGAACTCCAAATTTCAAAATTTATTAGTAAATAAAACAAGGTATGAGCAATCAAACGAAACCATTATATCTATAAAATTGAAATTTTTGATAAGCACTTATTTTAATATTCTTCATCGTTCAGCATTCTTCGAAATTGCTATTGCGAAAGTCTCTTCACATACTCAATAAAGCGGGGTATTCACTATATTTCCGAATCAATGATTCGGCTCTTAGTTCCCATTTAAAGTATATGAAAAGCACGAATAAGAGAGAAAATATCCAACATATGTTGAATATTTTACTCACAAATGATTCAGCCATATACTTTATATGGGCTGAGAGAGCCGAATCATTGATTCACATTTATAGTGAATACCCTGCTAAACTCTTATTTATTCAGTGTTTTGTCACAATGATTTATGACTTGAATCACTGTGATTTAAAAACTTACTGCAGTGTTCATTCTAATAGAACAAATAATCAGTGTTAAGTTTTCTATAATTACTACTTCCTCTCTATTTTAATTCACTTGGTATCATTTAATTAGCACTTTCAACAAAAAATCTATTAGATATTTTTGGAAGTGCTGGTTCATATATTCACAATCGAATGCAAAAAGTTTGAAATAAAAAGGCAATTAAAGAAATTAATTAATCATTCATCATAAAATGTAATCTCAGAAATTCCAGAATTCGTGAATCCATGTCAAGTTACCGATTTCATATTTGAATTGCACAATAGAATAACTGAGATTTGCCGATTGCCAACTGTTTTGGGGGGGTTGTCACACCTCACACACCCCCCGCCCGATACACCCCTGCTTACTGAGTATGCAAACTTCCTGTTTTCTTCTCCATCTTGCACAAAGAACTCTTCAAACTAGTCTTAAAACCTGTAAAAAAAAAAGTACATTTAACAAAAATATGAAAAAAGATGACGAATTCCGTAGAACACGCCAAGTAAAAGCCTATAAAAATAAAAGTTGTCAAATAAAGAGTAAAAGAGAATAAAAACGACCCTAAATTTATCCTGCTAAACCTGAGGGAAACATGAAAAAGATCACCTTTTCCATGACACTCAATATGAAGCCAAATTTAAATTAGATATGATCCAATAATAATGTAACCTGTTAAATCTCGAGTATAAAATAAATATTTTAGCTAATTTTCATATCCATCTCTACAGTAAAATTTAGGAACACTACACACGTAGTCAAAATTTTAAAACTACGACTTTGCAAATTTTCAACATTTCTGAAGAGTCGATTAGCTCTCCGGCTAGTAGATCAGTAATTTATTGACAACAAATAAAAAATGTTTGCGTTTTTAACAATTATGGATTAATCGATTGAACTTGCAGAAGAAATTACGAGTACACAACATAATTTTTATATGATTTAATTCGATTATATATCTGTTATGTGAAAAATCATGTAAATATCACTTATGAATTTGAAATTTTATAAAATTCGATAGCGACAAACTACAACAGATTATAGAAGAAGAAGATTGGATTAGAAGGAATAGTTTAAGAGCAACAAGCTTGAAACAAGACCATCAATTCAACACTATTAGGCTTACTTTCACTTAACTTTAATTATATTGTTTTTTGTTTATTTACCTTTTAAGGTGTCCTAACCTAAAACTGTAATACGGATCTAATGTTTTCTTGTAGATAATACTATTGGAAAAAGAATTATTTAAATAAAGCAGAAAATAATAAAATCCAAAAACGATTCTTTATTAGTCTGATATTAGATTTTAATAATCTTCATAATTTAACGGAAATAATACTCCCTAAAAAAAACAAAAAGGAAAATAAAACAAGTCAATAGCTCAATTAGTGCGAAAAAATAATAAAATTGGGCATAGATCATCAGCAATGTTCAGTGGTAGACAGAAACGAGACAGCTTAAAATGCCGACTAACCGGACTGGCCATCGGATCTCACGCTATGATTACCATGAAATTGCGAATGAAACTCAAAAATTGTTTTACGAGGCAATTTATGACAGAATTGTTAAGAGATTCTCTCGTAAACAGTAATAAATGGATAAAAATTTTATTATTGGTATCCCGTCGAAATGTTTGTTAAAAATTTTCACCTAAATTACTTAAAGATATTAGTTAGAAATTTTTTCCAATGAAGTTGTACATCAGTCGGTCGCGCCATTGCTTTTAAATTTTGTCTAACAAAAATAGACAAAGAAAAATCAAAACTAGAAAATTCATAGTATAGCATTGGTTGTACTATTGGGCGTGAATTATTTCTTTTATGTTTTTTATTTTTGAAATATTTTTAGCTCCACCTCTTAAAAAAGTCTTAAAATATACTGCAAATAATTTTGTTTAGTAAGTTGAATTTTTAGAATGAAGCTAATAAATCTATTACGCCCAGTTTTATAAATCTTATAGTCGTTTTTTTCTTTTTGCAATTTTTTTTCAGATAGAAATTATTTCTTTGAAAGGTTTGAAAAATAAATTGAAGTTTGGAAAACAAATTCACTGAGATGACTTTTTTGATGTTTTTAAAAATGGTGTTCAACATAAACATCAATTTGAATTCAATAGCAGATAATTACTGAAAATTTTACAATATTTCACTACGTCCTAGAAACAGAACTTTATGCAATTAACTTCGATTCAGAAACTTCAGACTTTACTTTACTTATAGTGGCTCCATGGTGTTTTTCTAAAAAACTTATATAGAAAAAGAATCCTCACTTGCTAACAAGAGAAGCATTAAATATTGCTAAAAATATTTGTACTATAACCGAATCTGCTCCTTTATACAGGAAGAAGAGATAAAAAAATATCAATCAAAATATGACATATGTCATTGAAAGTATAGTGAAAATGATGCAATCTATATAATAATTTTAAATATTTGTTTTTCTTCCATGCTTTTTGCATCTTACTTAGTTGTATAATTTTCGGAAGGTTTTTAACAAAGGCTAAACCTGAACCGCAAAATATTCTGCTAACATTTTTTTAAGGTTATTTAGAAGAAATTTAATAACTCTCAAGGTCTCTGCGCACACTTAGCAGTCATGCTAAAACTTTTTATCCACTTTTTTAAATATTTTTTTCTATTATTTTATTTAATAATGTTTTTATTAGTTTGTGTTGCTAATCTATTTTTGTTTTTGATAAAAAAATGACATAAAAAAACGAGTGTCTGAGTAACTGCATATTTTATAATAAAATCAATGTTAAAAATTTCAGAATTTTATCTATTTTATCTATTCAAAGTTGATTTTTTTTTATACAAAATAAGAAAATTTGATCACTAGTTTTTGGACTGTTATCATTTTATATGGATTTTGTCACACTTACTCTATTTTTGTCTTTTTGTGATACTTTTTGTCGTAAAACTTTCAAAACATGTACATAAGTCACAATGACGTTGTGGGGACGTTAAATTTTGTCATATTTGAAAAAATTTTTAAATTCCTTAAATGTGTCAACTATTCATACGATTGAGAGGCTAAAATCTTTTTCTTAGCAAAATATGGTTGGAGTTATTTTTGGTTATTATTAGTTTTATTTTACTTCTTTTCGAAACGGTATAAAATGGAGTAGGTCTTTATGCTAGTTTATATTTTTAAAAAAATCGACAGCTTAGCATAATCTTGATAGTAATATAGTATCAACAAAAATGCTCATAAAACAGTTGATTCCAGTGGAAACGGAAGGAGATGGGTTCCAGTCTAGAAAAAAAAGTGGGTAATTTTTTTTGCAAATTTTATTTGAAGCTCCATTCAAAATATAAACTTCTTCGTTAATTAGAGCTATTAGCTAGAATTTAGGCAGCTAATCTATCCCTTGGAAAACCAACTCTTCCTTGAAGTCAGAAACAACCAACCACTGCCATTTTAACTCTTATAAGAAAAAATTTAGTATTATTAGAGGTTTTCTTTACTTAGAAAATCTTGGATTAGCCGCATACTCGCCTTATTCGGCCCTCATTTGCTACTTGTGAGGCATGCCGCACTTAGGCTAGCCGCATACTCGCCTTATGCGGCCCTCATATACTTTAAGGCATGCCTAACTAAAAATTCTAGTCGGGAGGGTTAATGTAATGGTAGACACTTAACTTCTTATAGGGACTATCCACTACTTTTCCATCAAATGGCTCTCTCGTCCCATATAAAGTATATGGAAATGACTAATTTAAACATATGTTAAAATTTACTAACAAATGACAAATCATAGTGGACAGAAGCTAAGCCCAAACAACTCATGATCTAAGAGACAAATTTAGCTGTTTACAGATTTCACCAGAAAATATGCATGAAAACCGCACAATATAACGCCAATAGTTAATGATGATTTTTATTGTGTGATGTCCTTTACTTAAAAACCTGAAAACTGAATAAATATTATACTAATCATATCCATAAAAATTCGACAGCTAACATTGAACCATCTAAATTTTATAAAGAAAAACAAAAACTACATGGACACGATGATCAAATAAAAACTTCTAAGCTCAATGAGCCAGTTTACTTCTATATTTTTAGAAGCTTCCAATGTATCTACAAAGTTTTTACTATACAACACCTTGTATATTAATCGACTACTTCCTTTTAGTATAATTAAATGTTGAGGCCGATTAAACGAAAGAAAGAAAAAAACATTCTTTTCAAATCTTATAGATAGGAATTTCTTTCATCTCATACCGAAGTGAAACTAATCAAGCATTGCTACAACTAATTTCTTCATAGCTACTGGTTTCCCTTAGAACCCTGTTGAGTTAAGTCAGGTGTAGGGCATGACTGCCAATAATGATCACTCGAAAATGTAGTTTCCTATTCGAAAAATCAAATTAAGAATCACTAAATATATATATATATAATATATATATGTATATATATGTATATATACATGAAAAAAAGCAATTGATTCAAAATTTAGCGTATTTAGTTTGAAATCACAAGAAAATCTAAAATTGATAAAGACGTTAAGTACTTGCGCTTCATTTAGACCCCCAACAGCTAATTTCCGTTTACTTTTCGTATCAAAAACTTTTCCAATTTGTGAATAAGAAAAATTTTAGTTCAATATAGTATGAAGAAAACAAACACCAACATAAAAAAAAAAACAAAACCAAGTAAAACATTACTCCAATAACTAGAGTTGAAGTGAAAGACAACATAAAAGTTCAGATAATAGGAAAACTTTTTCGACATATTTTCCCACGAAAAAGAAAACTTATTTGTCATAAGCTTTGCTTATAAGTCTTACAGCTCTGTTAGATACTTTTCTTTTTTCCAGTTGATATTGATTAGTGTTGTTGTTATCATATTTATTGAGAAAAATTCTAAACGGATATACGCCAGCCCTTGAGGATAACTTAATCCAGTCAATATGTATAACAACATAACAATTTTCAGCTGATATGATGGAATGATCGTTATAAATGTTTTTAAAAGAATAGAAAACAAGAAGAAAAAAAAACCCAATTCAGTTTTGATAGAGGACAAAATATTTAAGAGAATAGCAATAACGTTCATTGAATACTAAGGAGGAGTATATAAGAAGTAAGGTCAGCAGTGAGGTAGCTCTCGGAAGTGCGTATTCTCATAAAGTTTATATATAAATAAAGGCAATTTGATTGTGGTTCTGGCAGACTATTACCATTAGGATTCCCACTAATTCAAATTTATTGAAATTATGCTATTCCATAGAAATGCTTGACGTGACTATTGCTTTTGTTAATATTAGGGAGGGCAAAATATTATTATTATTTTTTCAAATATATTATAGAATTCTTCAAAGAAATCATATCTAGTAGAAATTTTTCTCATTTTATTGTTTATAAGTCGTTAAAATAGTCGATAAGTAGGAAAAATTCTAATTATTGATAAAAAAAATTACTCATAACTGATCGTATTTAAGATTTGAATTAAATAAAACATCGTTTTTCTTTTATTAAATCACAGGTTATTAAAATACACAGTTTAAGGTTATGTATGAGACAACACCGAGGGCTTTGCTAGCATTCCCAGCAAACATTACGGGCCGTATTAAGTACGCACACGGACCGTGAAAATCCGTATACGGATCCGTATGCGTACTGTCTCAGCCCAGCATACGGATGAAACGGCATCCGAAATCGAAACGTGAACACGTATCGTATGCGTTCCGATTTCAGGGATTTTCACGGATTTTGTTTATGTATTGGTTTAATGTGCTTTTCATATATATGCTTGCGTGATATCGCAAGCAATTCCTTGAAGTGTCAAGACATTTAAAAGTTGATTTGGAAAGGAAAGTGTTTAAAAAATTTATAATATAAATACAAACAATGTCCAGTTAATTAAAATAGTTTTATTTAATTGTTGGCATATAAAGTGTTTATATAAAAAAATCTTAGATTTAAATAATTTTTTTACAAATAACTTAATTTTAATATAGTATATTATATTTCTTAACCTAAAAATTTCCTTGTTTTCACCTGAAATATATTAATATGTGAATTATGTATTTTTTAAAAAATTAAATAATTAATTACCTTAATTTTTTGTATCATTTACTTTATTTTTTTTTTTAATAATGTTAAATAATCTTACCTTTTAATTTTTAATTGTTAAAAATAAGTCGGCTTTGAGTTAATATTTTTTTAAAACTTTACTATTATAAAACAAATACTGAATTAATATCACACACTTTGTTTTTAGAATTGGTAAAAATAAAACCTTATTTTGCTTATTATCAAAATTTCAAAAATATGTATATATTGCGTATAAAATTCTAAAAACATGAATATATTATGTATACTAATGTCTATTTACTTACCAAATTAGTTTTTTTTTAAATTAAAAACTATTTAAACTATTAAAAAATAACTTACATATGAAAATCACTTTCACACGACACTAAAATTTTGACATTCCGTGAAAATCCGACCTCACGTATTTTACACGGACTCTCGAAATCCGCGTAAAATCCATATTTCTGGGAGTCCGCATAAATGTTTGCTGGGTTTACGCATTCTTTTGTTTAAAAATTTTAATGACAATTTTACTTATACATATGTGACAGAATTTCGTTGATGAAATACTGAACTTGCTCCTTCAATGCTTTCAAGCTATACGCCATTTATACCAAAATGAATCCAGTGGTTTAAATTACGCAGTCTTGGTGGTTGTGATGATGATCCTTATCACTGAAACAAGATAATATGTGCCTCATTTCGTGCAAAAAAAAAAAATGCTTACTGTTTTGCGATAATCCACTCCACGAACTCTTTTTACTGTGCATGTTCATTAGATTTCAGCTCTTGTGTCAGTTGATCTTGATAAGCACGAGGACACAACTTTTCAGCAATTATAAAGCTTATTGAAATTTGCAATTTTTGTTCATGATACCACATTCATCTAATTGGAATTTCATCAATATTCTCACAGACTACTTTAACTTGTCTTTGGATGACTAGCGCTTAACGTATGGGATGACTTAGCACAGTAAAAATGGAAAGTTTTCCTAAATACTAATCTGAGTGGACTCACTAGCATATTACTGTTTTCATTGACAGAAAGAAAAATGCCAGTTCCTTTGATCTTCTTTGAAAAACCAACAAGCTAGCGCTAGTGAGTCCTAGGCATTAGAATTACTTGCTTCCCGGAAACAAAGTTAACTTCTTGTGTTATTTAGATCATAGTTTGAATGCAATTTAGGAATTATGGCCGCCAGACTTTTATTATTTTTAAAATATTCTTTAGTTTAAAGCTCTATTTCTACCATATTTTCCTTATTTTTTTTTAAAAATTATTAATACTATTAATACTTTTTGAACATAACAAAGAAGAACGCTTGACAAATAATTTGGATAATTTGCAGTTCAAAATTTTATGGTAGAAAAACAAAGTTTCTTATTTAAGTGTAATTTTCTATTGCTAAAATTTTGAAACCCATGTAAAACTCTTTGAGAAAAACAATTTCCACAATTAAAAAAAACGGCTTTACATGAACAAGGAAGAAAAGCTCTGTGTAGCCAAAACAATGCAAGTGAAATTTGAAAATTTTATCTATTTTAAGAAATCATGTGTATAAATAAAGGACTTAAATACTCAAAAATATAACTTCAATTTAATTGAAATTACTCAAAACATAAAAAAATCGATTTTCTAAAATTCTTAAGCTAATAAGTGGTAGCAAATTCAAATCTTGCATTCATTTTGGGACACTCTTCACAAATTTATTTGTTTCTATTTTTTGACATATAAGGAAACACCATTTTAAAATTTTAAGTTAACTAATAAGTAGCCTTACCCTTTAAAAAGGGAGAATCATTTTTAGATAACAAAGTTATAAAACTATTTGTGTCACAAATATTTAAACAGAGAACCATGACATATCAATTTGACAATAATATTTTGGCAACTAAAAGTGACAATTTCAATTTTCTAAAAGAAGTTCAACAAACACACCAAAAAAAAATAACAACAAAAAATAGTTGACAATTTTATCAAAAGAAAAATGCCTGAAAATTTACAACACTCTTAATAATAAGTTTAAAATAAGTCCAAGGACGAATATATCACCCGCTAGGCGATAATGTTCCAAAATTCCAACAAATTGTTTGAAAACATTTCGGTCACAGCAGTTGTTAGCATAATAACTAAGCTCCTGCCAGTTGGATATATTTCGTTATTTAGCTCCTTTGGTAGTTGTTTTAAACCCTGTTTGAGATGAATGCTTTAAACGGAGGATTTTTTGTTTTTCTTTTTACATTTTTAAATAATTGATTAGTGAATCGAATTTAATGTTGTCATGGAAAATTTATCTGGCCATTGATAGTTTTTGTTAAAGAGACCTAAGATGAAGAAAACCAAATCAAAAAAAAAAACAGCAACTAAACAAATAAACAAACAATAAATAATATTTTAGGAAATCTAAATGCATCAGTTTTTATGTCCTTCAATTGGAATTTTTTTTATTTTTTTCCAAAGAGCAAATTTTATGCACCAATAGAAAATATTGAAATTTAGAATATTTAAGCGGTATTTACGTCAAGGTTAAACCTAAACGTGCCACTGGGCTTGCGACAGTTTTGCAAACTTCAAGGAAACTATACTGAAATTTTGTTTTGCGTAAAACTAATTGATCGTGACTGTACAGTTTTTTTATTGGTTTTCTTTAAATAATAGTTTCAGCTTCTTTGGATACAACTTGCAAAATTCAATTTGCTATTTAGCTACCTATCAAGCCAATTTTTTGCTTAATTTATAAATGACCTTAGTTACCAATATTTCAATCAAATTAAATATTTTTATTTATTATTAATTTTAAAGCTGTCTTAATAAATACATTATAAAATATAGTTTAATTATTATTAAATTCTTTTTGTAAAATTTTCAACAAACACTAGTAGCATATTTTATCACATTTTAATTTCAATAAAGTCAATGAATAGGAATAACATAAAAATATCATTAATATCCTGAAGGATATGGGCCTTTGTTATATTAATTTGATCTTTATATCCATATCAGATGAAATCACAGCAGGATATCTTACACTTGTCGGCATAATCCTGTTCTGTTTCACATTTGATCAATAGATTATAAGAAATTTTTATTAGGATTTTGACTAAATCATTAACTTAAAGCGATCTAGTTTAAGGAAATTCATATGAACACAATTTTAATTAAAGAACAAGAAATAAATGAGAAAAGTGTTTTTGATTGTTAAAATTTCGTCTATGCGGCAAATATATACAAAAGTATTGCAACATCATTAATTAAAGTATGAACATCGGTAAAAGATCAAAGAAAATTTTACGTTGAAAATGTTAGATAGATTTTTAGAAATTTTATAAAAATTCTAGGAAGATAAAAAAATATATATATTAGAGTTTTTGTTAGTTTTTCAATAAAATACTACATTAGTTCTATTTAGATTTAAAAAACTTGTAAAAAATTTGTAGAGCTAAGCTATCTTCCCAATTTTCCTATTAATCTAAGCTGTTAGCTCTTTTATTGAGCATTTCTTCAATTAACTTAAACTTTTTTTGCATAATAAAAGTTCCTGGATACTAAGATATCACCACTAACAAAAGTATTTAATGATATTTTTTTTTTACATCTCCAGCACTAAGAACGCAGACAGTCAATATTAAATGTCAATTTGGCCAATTGTAATTAACTAACAGTACTTTATGGACATAGTCTTATGTTACAACCTTATTTTGAAAGCAATGCTAAAGATTTTTTTTCATGAGAAAATAATATGCAGTAGTTCTTATTTTAAAATATGATTATTATTAATATTTTGAAGTGCACAACTCTTTTAAAATTAATAACATAGCCTTTTTTGTGGTCAACGTGTTCGGTATAGTTAGGTATAGAGTCTCGTATGGTTATCTGAAACAAAAACTCCAAATAGGTAATTAATGTACAGGTCTTTTATTTTGGCAAGAACTAGAATAAATTATTTTTATTAAAAAATTATAAAATTATTATACATGAAAAATTAAAAGCTGCGAAGATATTGTTTTAAATAAGTAATCCTAGCTCAAGTGTACAATAAATATTTCGAAATTAGAGATTGTAAATTTTTTTTGTATAATATATTTTACTTTTAAAATAAGCAAAAAACGAATATCTGTTTTTTAAAAGTTGAGCATAAGACCTACACACTTATGTGCCACTGCCTTTGTACTTTGTATAAAATATAAAAATGTATTTGATATTAAAAAATTTAAAAATATGCTTTTATAGTTTATACTGTTATAGTATTATTGGTTTTTAATTTTATATTTTTTTAATATTTTTGTTTTTGAATGCATTTTAAACACAGTCTTTTAATTAAAAAATTTCCTTAAACCAAGCATTTTTATTTCTTTTCAACTAAAACGATCATAATAAAATATATATACATATATATATATCTTTTAAAGTAGATGCGAATGAAAACTAATTGTAAGAATAATATATCAAAGTATAAGTCAAATAATCCTCACTTACTTTCACATATTATTTATAGTTGAATAATTCTACTGCTTTTTATATTGCTTCTTTCTGTATCTTTATAAATAAAGAATTTTCCCACTTCAACATAACTTCCGCCACAATTTCCTAAACAAGAAAAAAATTAAATTAAATACTACTTCAAATAAAAAAATACCTGAAAAATACTCTCATGTATTTTAAAAGAAGAATTCAGTTAAAGCTTCAGTTATGACTTGAACGATTTCATAGTAACTCTTTAATTGGAAGCAACAATTTAATAAATTTTGTTAAGCTTAATTTTGACTGCGCAGTCACAAAGTAAAAGCCTTATCACCCTAGGTTCCACCAAATAAAGCAGCTACTAGAGAAAATACAAAAATATAGTTCATAAAAACTCTTCTCCCTTGATCATTGTATTATAAAATTACTTATACTACCTGACATTACCGTTTTTGTCAAATGCTATCGTGAAGACAAAAATATGTTAATTCTTAGATTTATTAAGAAATTATAATTTATTCTCAAACTATTTCCCCATATTGAGCAAAAAAAAAAAACGTATATATTAGACAGCTTTTATATATCAAACCAAATTCCATTTAGCAAAAATTGCAAGGTCATTGACTTCTTTTTGGCTCCCATCTAATTTAAACAATCTAAGTTTACTTCTTTTTTGTAGCTTAAATACATTCCTTAGTTTCAAAAAATTCTAATTGCTCCCGCTGTCATTTTAAATGCCGAAATTTAAGAAAAAAATTTATTTCCTTACCATGGGTATATATATCTAAGATCATTTCTCAAGGTTTGGTAAATAAAACAACAACAATAACAAAAAAATAATAATAAAATAGTGAAAGATCAAAAATAAAATTAAAAACAGAATTGAATTAACAAACTGACTCAGCACTTATTTAACTTATCACGATCAAATGCCGAATTCAAGTTAGACGCTACCGTCAAATATAACTCTAGCACACAGAGTACTAAAGTTCTTCACTCAATCATTTACAATCTCTTTATACTGCTGTTGTTTCTTATTTTTATTATATTTCTTCTTTTTTTCTTATTTAATTCTTTACAGCATCAATAATAACCGAGATCAAGCCCAGCTTCCAAAAGTAATTAAGTTCATTCATTGGGTCATAGGTGCAAAAGTAATTTTCTAAGATAATTTTCGGTAGCGCGGCTTTAAAAAAGATCCATCATTCTAGTGTCCAGGCTAACACTGTTCTATGATAAACGATCTTAAAGGGATCTACCCACCGTTTTTATCGAAAGAAATTAAAAAATTCCACGATTTTATAACTAACATAAACGCTAACGCTAGCGTCATACAGTCTTATAATGTTTTCGAGTCTATTTTTTTTTTTTTTTTCAAAAAACCTGCAGAAAAGTCACTTCAAATGATTTCGACACTACAACCGTAAACTAGATCACACCTACAACATTTGTTCATATAGCAGCATACACCACCATATAGTATCGATCGGAAGCTCATCAAAAAGTACTTCACCAAGTAATCAAATGCGCGCCTATTGCTATAGTTCGCTGCCCACCATTAAAAAAAGATAAAGAAAAACCTCGAAACGCGTTCGATCTTGATGATTAATGATATCACAGCACAAAGTAGTTCTATTGTCTGGGAAATTGGGACTTTGATGATCAGAGGCTTTGTTAAGAACAAAAGTTGAAAGTGTATTAGCCAGCAGCGCCCGTCACATATGTGTTGAAATATGTGATAAAATGTTCAGGTTAACAAAAACAATCACCGTATAAGAGTCATAGGATAAGGGTGAATTCAGGCAAAATGAACAATTTGTATTGATCGCACGCGGTAATACCCGAAACTGAGAAAGAAAAATACTTTGAAAATAGCCGCCATATGTTTGATCCACAAAACTCATTTATATTGACAGGAAATTAAAAAGTAAGAAGAACAAAAAAAACAAACGGTTGATCTAAAGGAAAAAGTAGAAAATTAATAAAAATATATGGTCTTTGCTGAAGATGAACTATAACCGTAACGGTTAAAAATTGCAATGAAATTATAACTAAAAAAATTCAATATTTAATTAACTTTTGATTTCTACAATTTCAGAACACGACGCTTTTTGCTAAGCACACCAAAAAGAATTTTATGTAAGCTTCACAGACTATATATGTATTTTTACAAGGATTCATACTCACTGAGGACAAAAACATAGGCATGGTTTGCTAAGCGTCGATTTTGTGGCATCGTAGTGAGCTCACTATGTGCTTGAACTAAAAGCTTGTAATTTGTCTTCAAGAGCTCTACATGAAACTATCCACTCAAAATTTAGTAGCTTGTGAAGCTTTTAAATTAAAAGGACAGTTTCGATATTAATTTATCGTAAATGAAATTTTGAATGATTTTGCTTTGATTAAACAAAAATAGCAGCCAATAAAATTACTTGCCTACTCTCTTTTTCAACAAGTTCATTGGATAAAAGATGATTCTAAAGTTTTTAATCCTGGAGATGAAAATATTAGTCGTATCTCTTCTATATTTAAATATATAAATATCCACAGCTCTGAAGTTATGTCTTTGAATTTAACAACACTGTGAAAATTTGTGGACATTTCTGCAAACATTTTCTCTGCACTTCACCTTTGGTAAACTCTAAATCAAGGCTGTAAGACGAAAAAGGGGTAAAACTATAGATTTTGGATTAAAGATATATTTCGGTGGAAATATGTATTTATACGTTCTGCTAATTGTTTAAAATTTACCCCTTGTTTTAGAATCAAATATGAGTTTATTTCATTGCATTTTAATAAAGGAAACTGTTTTTATGCCCGATTTCTATGCACTTTGGGTAAAATTATTTACTTTGAAGGATAAAAATATCTATCGTTGTTTCAAAATATTCTTAATTACATTAATTTTAGCACGTTCGGATCGGCAACTTTACTACCAACCTTACCACAAATGTACTTTTTGTATGGAAAATTCATGGGTGTAACAAAGTTAATTACTACATGAATTTCCGTAGTGATTTAAGAATTTGCTATGGATCATATGGCAGTACTGATGGTAGTTTCTGACTTTTTGGAAGAACTAAACTCAACGAAAGTAATTTTGACAGTAATGAAATAATTGCTTAAGGGGGGAGACTCATATAAACGCTTAAATTTTACTCGATTTTCATGAATTTTTTTCCAATTGAAAAAGTCATTATATATTTTTGAAAATTGGCATATGGCTTAATAAAATAGTAAATTAACACTTAAAATTTTTTTTTTATTTCAAATATTAAAAATGGCTGATATATACTAAATTCTTCGATGAAGGTCGCAGCGAGACTTCTCAATCGGCGGGCATCCTAGCATCCGTTTTAGTGATCTGAAAACCAAAATTCTTTGTATTTAAAACAGTCATAATTTCTAGATGAACCTAAAAAAAATAAAAAAATAAAAGAAATTGTCGGTGTAAACTACTTGAAAAGAATAACATGGATTTTGAGCCGAAATTTTCTGTGTTTTATGCTTCGATAAAATTATTTTTTCAAAAATTTTTCTAAATTTTATTGGTTCATCTAGAAAAGATGTGTTCAAAATTTCAGGGGGATCGGTCAACAACTTTTTGAGTTATCATGCCCGCTAATTTGAAAAATATGGTTCTGAGAAAAACGCGCTTAAAGTTTAAATACATGAAAATTCAATGATTATATTTACTTACCGATTAATCCGCAATTCCAGCGCCATAGAATTATCCTTCTACAGCCTACAGTTTATCTACACTCGCGACACACCACAAGTTCTGACAACGCATTAAATACCGTAAAAAACTCAATAATGCAAAATGCATTATGCAAAAAATGCATTAATGCAAAAAAAAGGGGCATCACAGTTTACACTCTATAATAGAAGAAATACTTAAAATTATGTTTTAAAAATTTGGTGATGTATTTTTAAAGGATTATACTTATATTTTATGAGAGAAAAAAAAATTTTTTTTTCTCAAAATTTTACATGAGTCTCCCCCCTTAAGGCTATATTAAACACATATTAGCAAAATATTAATTATTTCATTTATATTAAGCATAAAAATTGAAAATCGTGTATGATATATATGGAATATATAATTATAATGATTAGTTGTCATGCTGATTATGTCTCCTTTTGTGAAACAATAAGAGCTGTTGGTATATGTATATGCCCCCATTAATAATTTTGGAAGGTGTAAACCCTATTTTCTTATATGTACTCAAATTGGTGATGAAGTTGATCGTGAAGCTTGCATATTCGAACATACCATCAGTCACTGATGCTTACTTTTGAATTAACTAGTAACCTTACTATTTACGAATATTGCATGAGGTTCCCTGGACATTTCCATACACAACCACATACAAAACCGTCACTTAAAGTGAGTTCATTATTGATGAACGTTTTGTTTCATTTTTAATGATCGAACAGATTCACTAATGAATTAAAAATTAATGCTACCTTATTTAAGATAATTTCCTAGTAGGAATCACCGGGCTTGCAGAGTTATTTCTTTCAAAACTCATACACACGTTCCTTTTGTCCACTTTTAGGTGCATTTAATTAATTAACATTTAGGGGAGAAGTGGCATGAAAGAGCCAGTTTTAAATCAGCTCCAAACAAAATACAATTAAATAATCAAAATGCAGGTGATTTTAAAGTTAATATATTTTTTCACTTGTTAAGTACATCAATACATAAACAGAATTATAAAAATCAACGAGATTAATTGAATTTATTCTATTTGGAAAAAAAGGAAGATTCAGCTCTTTCAATACCTACAGGCAAGGTAAACAAAAAATCTACTTAACAATATAAAAATTTAAAAACAATTTTGACAAAAATAGTTCTTGACTCCTTTGATACCATATGACTGATGTGACCAATCAATCAAATATTTTACACTGAAACCACTCTTGCTTACTACTTTTATACCTTCCACTACAAACGATGCAGATATTTTTAGATTTATATCTTGGAAAAGTTTTTTTGGGGATTAATAAAACTATGCTGACGGAATCTGACGAAATTGAACCTTTTTCATATTTTAAAGCAGTTTTGGGGGTCATTTTCCAGGTATGCTTTCCCTTTTGCTTCCTTTTCTTTCAATTTTATTTTTCAGGAGTATCTGTTATAATTGCTGAAGACATTTTCCTCAAAAATTGCTAACCAATATGTTATACTTACTTTAATATTATCTGAAAGTTTTGAATATAAAAAAACAAATAAAATTATCATAAATATTTACTTTTTGACAATGAAAATTTAAAAACGTTATACATTTGCTAATTTTATTTTGAGAAATGTCAAATATCGGGGGGTGACAGGTATTTAGTGCTGCCATCTAAAAACAGAAACTTGCAATGCATATCAATTGAATTAATGAAGTTGGCTCTTTCAAAACATATCTCTTTCATGGCACTTCTCCCCTAATTGATATGCATTTGATGATTTTGTATCAAAAGTACGTTTACATTGGCCAGATTGCTTATTTTGAATTAGTAATGTTTCAAGTTTTGTATATGATTTACCGAAAATTACCCAGATGTAGATTAGAAAACTCAAAGGTTATCCAAAATCTCATGGGGGAGCTTAGCGTAATTTTCAAACTCTCTCTATCAAGAATCATTTGATAACATTTAAAATGCGAAAGTTAGATTAAATCTGACCGTTAATAATATGTCAAATACTTTTCACAATACATAATAAGCAATAACAAATTTTTTGCAGATGAAGATTCGAATTACTAAAAGCTCAGCAGAAACAACATTTTCTTCACAAAAACCAATTTTAGTTAGGCATTTAGCAAGTTCTAGAGCTCTTGTGCTAACAGAGGAGTCACACAGAGACTTTTATCTGGTAAAATTTCAACATAAGCCAATGCTCACTTCAATAATTTTACACATACACACAAAATTAATTTTTTTCTAATTTTCTTAATAATAGCTCAGCTTTATTCACTGTTTAGTGTGACAATTCGTAAAAATTTTTCACTTTGGAGAAAAATAAACTTCAATAATACTAAAGAGAGTTTAAGATTCTGTCATGCAAACAAAACTTAAATAAAAAAATTAAAAAATTTTGAAGCGTATTTTATCAAATTGTAAATAAGTATATTTTAGAGCCCAGTTAAAATATTTTAAAGTTTTCTTGGTTCTATTTAAAGTATAATTAACTATTTCAGAAAGCTTGGCTAGCATACATCATACAGTTGTATGTTTTGTTATTTATCGTGTTTCAAAGTTTTCAAACTCAAAAAACAACAAAGTAATATAAACGGATCATTAAGTTGGTACAAGTTTTAACACGCTTGAATCCCATAAATTATTGAATAAACACAGGCTCCAATGCTCTAAAACCCCAACCACAGGTTGCATATGGCTATTTTGTTATCAAAAACAGTTCATTCTTGCATTAAGCCATGCGAACAAGTTAATTTAGTTTGGGAACAGGCATTACAATTAATATTTAATAGGTGACCATGATAAGAATGAGGTCTTTGATAAGCAAATATGTTCAACTGATATAGAAATATGGTTCCTAATTGCTAGCAAAATTTGTTAATGAATTACGCAATTATTAAAAATTTAGAAATAAATCGACATAAATTTTATACATTTCAGTTTTTTAAAACAAACAAATACAAGTCACTCTAATATAAGTCTTGCTAACAACAAAAAAAAAGCATTTTGCATGCGCAAAACTAAAAACAAGAAAAATTCAAAATCAGCCTCCTTTCTGCGAATATGAAATCGGGTAGAAAACAGAATGAGTAACTTTTTAACCAACGAAATTCTAACCCATATCATAAATACAAGCAAAAAATTAACATGAAAGGGAAAAGGTGTTACCGACAACTGAAAACAAAAAAGTATTTTTTATTAACCCAAACTATATAAGAGGAAGGGTTATTAATAATTTCTAATGAACTAGAGGATGGATAATTTACAGGCAGCACTTGATTTCATTCCCTTACAATTGCAATTCTTAGAATAAAATAATGGAACTCCTTATTCTATCATTGGTTCCTTGAAAAAGAAAAAGAAAAAACTTAAAAAAATAATAAAAAATAAAACACAAAAACAAAAATGATGTGCAGCCCACCCGAACACTAAAGGGACTAATTTCGTTTATGTTGGCGGCTATTTACAAACGCATAACTAATTATTCGGTGGTTAATTTCCTGCTAATGACTCGCGTATCTTGAGGATCTTCACGGACATAGCTAGAACTTCACACGTCGTTTGAATGTGGGCAACCAGATCACAAGGAAATAATTACCGTAACGACGCTTTTATAAAGGGTAAGCAGGAAAAAATATTTGACTTTTTTCTCGTGGTTTTTTTTGTGACTTTTGCAGGTAACTGTTGTTTTTTTAGATTATTGAAAATGAATTTTATGAATATTAGCTTTGTTTGAAAATTGGTTTTTTTTTTTTTTGAATATATTTTTTAATCAATTTTAAAAAATAATATAAAATTGATTTTAGTCAATTCAAAATGAAACTTCGTTGATTTCTACAGACTCATAAGCAGAATTTCAGATTAGTTATATACTTCTAAGGAAAAATTATTAAAATATCTAACAATAGAAATTTTTCCTTGGTACTTTGAGCACCTTTTCATATTCCAAAATTGATATTTTATTTTTTTACCCAAATTTCCTAAAGTACCTGCAAAGTAATCCAATTAATTTCTTTCTTAAGCACTTTGAAAAAATTTGATTTACATTTACTAAAAGTACAATATTTCTGAAGTATATCTGCACAATTTCAGACAAAGCAAAAAAGAAATACGCTAATGTAGATTACAGTTTACAACGAAGTAGCCTCGAATAGTACAAAGTGCTTACCCATCACCAGTTGCGTGGTAATTAATCAAAAGAGCATTAACAGCAGTTGTAAAATATTCTTTCATAGCTGCTGATATTTTCAGCTCCAAGAATCTAGACCGAATCCTTTAAAGTTTTAATTAATTATTTTCCTTGCAATATCGTAAAATTATTTGGGATAGAAGCTAGACAATTCTACTAAAAAATACTGAACCCTGCTGGCGGAGTCCATACTATGCCGAAAAGTAATTTTAGTATAAAGAAAATATACAAAGTAATGGGTTGAAAGTAAGTCAATTGGTAGTAGCTTTATTTTTATTCGACAAGATGTCGTCACCCTACAAGTTTTTTAAAAAACTCATAGACCACCCTTTTTTAGCATTCCGAGTAAGAAAAACTTTCCACAAACTTCAAACTGCAAAAAAATAGGTTTATCAAAATATTTTCATAAAAACATAAAAAAGTAACATGTTAACTTCTTGATAAATTTAACCGTGAACAGTTTTAAAGTTATAAAAACCATTTATGAACACTGCTGTAATAAATTCTAACATAAAAATATAACAAATACTTTATACTTAGATATATGACAAATGGAGAGCTAGATATGAACAACAAAAAGCAATGAGAACGTGCTTTAAGATTTAGCAGGAGAAAAATTGTAGATTACAAACTCCTATTCGCTTAAGGAGCAACCCCACTAAAAACTTGACTTAACAGTTATATATTTTCTTATAATGGACGAAAAAAAAACCAAAGCACAAAAAATCATCCAGCAGCTTTTTCCTTTAAGGATTTTTTTAGCCATTTAAAATTAAAAATGAATTTATATTATAGTCCCTAACAGTGTACAATTCGATTTAAATACACTAAATTTATTTTCATTTAAGGAAATTATTTATATCCTTAATCCAATAAAAATTAACAATTTTGCACATGACCTTTAGAAATTTTGTCTCTTAATAAAATCTAATATTACTTATAAATATCATCTATAAATTTTGGTTTAAAATCCATCGTCAGGATTAACCTCAAACTGTGGTTTTTTTTTTTGGAGTAGATTAACTGAATAAATAAAACAATGGTATCCTATATCCATTTCTCACGAAGCGCTAATTTCTCACAACTCCTACTATATAAGGACTATATATTCTCATTAGCTTCGTATCCAATCTCTGAACCCTATTCTCGGTAAATAAATACAAAATGAACTTACACAGAAAATGGATATTTTATTGGATTTTATGCTTTAAAATTTTGTTGTTGCTATTTGTAACTAATTTATGGGTTCCGGGTCTAGGCTACTGGCAATATCAGAAAAACGAGTAGCTTGAGTATTCATTTTAAACGAATGAAATTAAACTCCAAACGAAAAGAATTATTACAAAACGTGGCCAGATGTAGCTATAATACAGGAGTAATTAAAACTCTTTATATCAAAGCTTGCTGGGATATATATACTTACTTATGCCTTCGTTTTTCAAAAGGATAACGTAAAAGCTGTTGGAGAAATTTTATTTTACTGTTATTCAAAATAAAAAAATAAGAAAAACAGGGATTTAAGGGTCTAATTAATGGACCGAATAGATTTTTCATTTTTTTTTCTTTTCAGTGTAAACTCGATTTTTATCACATTACCATCATGAAAAGAGCTAACAGAAATCTTAAATCAAGTCAGACGTGACGCTATGTAAAAATTTCTCACATAGATTATTTGTGATTGAATTTTTTTTTTTAAAGCAATTCAAATGTACTTTAATTTAAATATTTATCTGAAAAATTTTATTCTATAGAACTTGAGGAAAAGGTAAAATTCAACGTAGTTCAGTTCTTTAAAAATATTACTAGAATAATTTTTCATGAAAAATTCATTAAAAATAGTCATGTATTTTCTTAGAATTAAAGTTTTTTATTTACAGACTAAAACAAATTTCATTGAAATATTTAACCAATAAGTGGAATCGATTTAAGTCTTTCGAATCTTTTCGATGAAAATATTGGGCAATTAAACTTCGTTTAACTAAGAAAAGCTAGTATGAAGAAATTTTTGTATCTTATTCATTACTTTAGCTAAGCAGACTCAAATTAAAGTAATATTATATTACAAAAAAATATTTGTCAAAGTAGTAATGTTTTTGGAGTTCATGAAGAATCATATTTTTACCCTCACTTTATTTTTATGTTTTAAAAATTGGAAAATATTTTACTTTTTATCACGTTTAATGAATTAGCTAAGCTTTGAAACTAATTTTTAGTTCAATTATCCGGTATTTTCTCTTCGATACTTTTCCATACATAGATAACAAAATAGCCAAGGGTACCCAAATACAACTTGGGGCATAAAATTAGAAACATCCCTTTCTAGAGTAACTGGTGTACATGTACAAATATAAATTTTATTATATTAAAGAAACTATTAAAATCATTCATACCTCGGTTAACTAAATTTTTTACAGCTCAAGTAATAATTTAGTTTATATTAATTATTAAGGATATAACGATGACAACAAGATGCGTCATTTATTTGAAATTTTCTCTTATGTGAACAATATATCCTACATGACATCTTCTCATCCATTTGTATGGAGAGGTTCAATAAGTGCTACTGTGCTTTAAATACAAAAATGATGCCAAAGTGGAGGTCATGCTGTTCTGTGGTATTAGCCGACTAGTATTTATGACATTGTTCCACTTCATTCTTCTTAGTTCTACCAAATGTTTTATAATTTCAAAAAGCCACATCAAAGACTATATGCACGCCGCTACACATGTGAAACTTCATATATTCATTATATTCATTTGTGATTTTATGTCAAAACTCAGGATAAAAAATTTAACTGACAGAATTTTGAGATGTTCTTCTTTTTATATTCTTCTTAAGGCATTTTGGGACCATTTATAGTAACGCTAGAAAGTACAAAAAATTTACGTCAAAGTTGACGTGCATCTGAAAAAGAACTTTAATTTAGGATCGTATCAGGATTGCCTTAAACGTTATTAAACTCGGATAATATCATTTATTAAATATAGCAGTTAGCAATTTTTATCCATTATTAAATCTATTTTAACAATTAAGGTCTGAACAACTTTTCTAAGAGTTTTCTATATTATGATGAAAGCAGAATGTAGTGTTATCGAGCCTATTCATTAATACCTTAAAAATTTTCTGAAACAGCTTCTCTTATCATCCTATTACCTTATCAGGGCTTATCCAATTAAATTTTTGGTCAAATAGCATACATTCATACCTAATCAGAAATTTCTCAATCGGCTTTAACTTATCAGGACCTGATCCGAACGGTTATTAATTTCAAGTAGCGCAATAATTTCCAACGTGGATCCAGGGCTTGCTGGACAGTAATTTTTACTCTGGTTGCTGAAAGGATCGCAAAGTTGTTTGCAACTGGATACTTTGAACAAAGATATTTAACGTGAACGCTCAAATGTTTTAATCCTTCATCATGATTGCACTAGACGCACCACTACTAAGCACTTGTCCTCTTAATGGGGATACAAATAAAGAGCATGAAAGTCCTATAATAATAGTGTAAAATTTAGAATAAAAATAAACTCACTATGACACTTCGCACTTATAGTTATAGCTTTCTTAATTTCCTTTACTGGAGGAAATATCACTTTTCATCCGGATTCACACTTTTGTAATTCTTACGAATTCAGCTGCATTTTTATTAGGAGTTTTGCGAGTTTATATCATATTTCTATAGTAATATCTGCATATTTTCGCCTAAACTACGGACTACTACAGAAGAGGGTGAAAATTTTTGACTTCGGGGATATTGCAGAAATGAAAAAAAATCATAAAATTGACTTGCAGGCGTTTCTATTGTTGTGCATTGCTGCAAGTGCATGTTCTATCCCCAAATTGAAAACAATTGTGGCAACTTTTCATTCAAAACTGTACAAGGGTATATTCTATGCATGATTGTAGCTCAATGTAGAGATGAGTAAAAATACAGAGGCTTAGAAAGAAGTAAATTAAATACGAATCCAAGCGTAAGAGACGTTAATCGATTTATGCACCTAATCGACACATATAGAACTAAACTCTCATGTAAAAAGTAGACAGAACGGCGACTTTTTTGACTATTCTATAGAAAAATCCTTAATAGTTAATGATGGAAACATAAGACTGTTTCTCACATTCATAACATTCTTGGAAGCAGTATTTCTGTTTACTAGCACAAAAGGATGCATCAATCTAATTTAATAAATGTAAATGTAAGTTACTGACGTCTATGAAATCTGTAAATTATGCCAAAAGATTTTGTTGTAAAGCTACCCGGGAATTCAGTTTGATATGAGATTATTTTTAACTTCAAAAAGGTTCTACTCTGCTATTCTATGTATAATTTTGAAAATTTGTGAATGAGTGCAATACTCGTGTGCCATGCCCCGTTATGACTTAAAAGTATCACTCTTGAATTAAGATGGCCTGTGCTTTTCTTATACCCATTCTCCATTGAGTGTATTAGCCTTCCGTACAAAAAATTCGTTTCTCCATTGGCAATTGTCTATATTAGGGAAATTTAATGGAAGCGTCAAAAAAATTGTCATAAATGTAAACATCAAATCATTGAATCTGTCAAAATACACAAGATAGTTTATATGCGCTTACTCGCGAAACCAGTAAATTAAACTAACTCCTAAATATTATATAAAAAATAAGTTGAAAAAAAATTAATTATTTTTAAATACACAAAATAATTTAAATATACTTACAAAAATGCCCCCATTTAATTCTCTTTTGGCACATAAATAGGGGAATTTTTAATGTTGGGCATCCTGTCAATTCACAATAGATGGCAAAATTTTCTTTATGCAGCTCTTCAAAGGCTGTATTTTATACACGGTTGCGACATGCTTAATGCACGTGTATTACACATTTCTCAATGCAAAATTTCCTTCCGTGTATTGTAATAATATGTATAAGCCTCAATGGAGAATGGTATTAGGAACATTTTGTTAAAGAGTTAAACTATGAAAATATGCAAAAAATAACAACAAATTTTTTGAATTTCTAAACAAGAAAACACCTCCTTAAATAACGATCTTGAATATAAAAACAAAAAAGAAATAAATATTGTAGGTCCATGCCTGAATATGACATGGATGACATACTTAAAAATTTTAAATTCAATCTTTTTCGTGTTGCTAAAATAACAATAGAATAAATTTAATAGATTTTCATATACAAAATTTTCGCCAGCCTTTCGATTGCGACATGCTTAATACAAAATGCGCCATACAGAATTTCCTTCCGTGTATTGTAATAATGTGTATAAGCGTCAATGGAGAATTGGTATTACAGGGTGAAATTAACTATGTTAAACCCTTCCTGTCATTATTATCTAAAAATCAAAAAAATCAATGTTATTTAATGAAAATATTAAAGCATTAAAATTTATGTAGTTTTTGATACTATATATCTGACCATCACCTCTTACTTTTCAATCTAACAGAACCGGACTTTATGTATTCTATCATGTAAAAACTTTTTAAACTACATATTTACAAACTGCAATTAATATAAATCCACAGTTTTTGGCTAGGAAAATATTATTGCTGATATTTTCAAAAAAAGAAATGATAAAATATTTCTGGTTATCGTTAGCCTAAACAAAATGGCCAATAACTAAATTAATAGACGAAAACAGGATTTTATTTCTCCATTTTCATGTTTTTATGTCCATTCAATCACGTTCTGTTTCCAGTTCTATAATAATACCGACACAACAGTGGGAATTGAAATAAGAAATTTAAAAATACAAAAAAAACCAACAATAATAAAAGAAAAGAAAAAGAAATTCCTCCACGGATAATTTTCAATCAGCTACTGTTCCACCGCAGAAGTCAATTTATCTGGAAGACATTCATATATCTTGGCACGATAAAAGATTCTGGATTGTATCATTTTAGCGGCCATCACTAGTTGTTTACCTTACCTTATACCACAGTATAGCCGCTATTCAATAGTGTTAGTTATGCTGTGTCACTTTGATTGTACCGAAGGGCTCCATTTAACAGTTGAAACATTTTAGATGTTTTTTTTTTTTGTATGTAATTTAAATTTTGGGTAGTGACTTGCCCATTGTTCCGTTTTGTAATTTCTAGTTCAACAAAATGCACTCAAAAAGAGAACAATTTCAGGTGTAAAACTGATGTATGTATTTGCTGTTGATGATATAACTAAAAACAACTAAGGGCGGCGACCTGATGAGTATCAAGTCTCAAGTTATTTTCAGTATCAGAGAATTAAAACTATATATTCTCACATAAACTTAACACGGAATTGGATTTTGTTGGTTCGGTAGACAAACTGACGTTAATGGAATTTTTTTGAATATACACAACAGGCGGGTTCTTTCTTTTGGTGTTTTACTTTGTGTTCAAAGATGCGCGATGATGAATTTCTTTGTTGGGGTTTGTTCTCTTGTTGATCTCATTGTATTAAGAAATTGTTATTGGCCTTAAATCTTTTGTTTGGATCGAATATGACCGCTATTGTCGCCGCTAATATATTTTGTGATGTTTATGCAACTGCAGCATGTTTCTTTTCATTTTGTTCTTGTTGTTGTTATTGTAACACCACTGACGCAATCAGTACAGTAAGTTATGAGGAACGATTTGTGGTTAACTTGACTTGACTAAAGTATGTTATTAAGCTAAGTTTTAATTTTGGAGGTCTTAAGTGGCATTGAATCATACGATAATACAACAACAAATTTTTTGTTCAGTTAATAATCGTTTATTTGTTTTGAACAACACAATTTAAGATTAATTTGATACTTTTATTTTTATTTTAATATTTTTCGATCATTTATTTATTGAATTAAAGGTGTTTAAAGTGATAATGTAAGTGTTTGCTAAATTTTTCAGTATATCATAAAACTATTTATGCATTTATATAAAAAAGCCATTAATAACAAAATAAGAAAAATTATTCACTCAAGGATGATGTTTATACTTTAGACAGTCTTGATATTATGTTGATTTTAGTCTGGTAAGAAAATGTTGAAACTTTGAGCGTCAAAGCTTTACTTAAATCAGGAATATTTATTAGAATTAAATGACGATAATAATGAATAACATACTTAGAACATAATCTGAAAAGAAGTTCAATAGATAAGTGTATGGCTTTTAAGAGTAACTTTTTTCAATTAAAAAAAAAGCTAACTAAACCATGTATTCTCGGAAAATATATTACAAATATTTAAAATTACATTTTTAATAATTCATCACTATAAAGAATATATGATCAAAAAGCTAAAAGTACCAAAAGTTAAACTTGCAGGTCAAATGTAATTTAAATTGGCTTCTTTGTCCTGGAAAATTAAAACTAATTCATCCTACAAGTGCTAATTTAAATGTCTGCTTGTTTTATCATGCAATGCAAAATCTTCCCACTATTCTGTGTGGTTAACTTAAATTTGTATGTTTTTTTGTGTAATTTGAGAAACTTAGAGAATTCTAATTAAACTTTTCCGCAAATTGTACTTCTTTATCTGTGGGATCTGGTAACATTTTATTAGTGTTGTATAGCCAGGAAAATGCAAATACAAGGCTTACATATATGGTATAAATTTTTAAAAAAGAGCACTTTGAGTTTTTTAATGACTAATTTTTGTACTTTACGCTAAAGAGAGCTTTAACAATACAAGACAAATAAAAACTAGATTAGTTTTTAAAAGTAATTTTTACTTAAATTTGTTTAATTTTAATGATATGGCCGGCTGCATCTGAACCTAGAAGGATTTTCAGGGAGCCTTAAAATTTATATGAAAATTATTTTAACAATTATATACTTATCTTTTATATAAAATTGAGTTGTAGACACATTTAACTCCATGTAGGATATTTACAAAGTACTTTAAGTCTGACCGCAATTGGAGTGCTCTATCACTATAATAATGAAAAGTACTATTAAAGCTTTCGAACTGTGCTCATATAAAAGGAGTGATGATGAATATATAAGAATTGTGATTAGTATGCTTATAAGAGCCTTTTATTCTAAAAGTTTAATTATTCAATTTAAAAATGAAATAAAGAATGATTCAAACATAGCCTTAACAAACAATTTGCAGGGATTTTACATACTATTTTTAAAAATAATTTTTTAAAGATATTGAAAACCATTGTAATTTTTATGAGAGAAGTTTTACTGGTCGGCTGTGTAGAAAAAATTTTGACTTTAAGGCTAACTGACGTTGACGAAAGAAAGTTTTGCTAATTTCAATATTTCCCTAAAATGTTATACATTATTAGAATATTAAAAGATTTTACTGTTTAGGGTTAAATTAAAAATCATAAGGATCTCTTAATCTCACCATCCTGGAGTTTTTTCAAGGGGAATAATGAAGAAAAGGCTAAATGCATCTATAGTAGACACATGTTAAGAGCTTTTGGAGTATATTAGCACTGTTACCATCCCTTAAACTATTAGGACTATTAACTATAATAGGAGACAAGTTTGATACATTATTTTTTATTTATAATTTCCATATATAAAGCTATCACAATCTTATTATTTTGAACAAGACAAATTTAAAACACTGATATTTTTAAAAATACTTTAAAATTAATTCAAATTTATCTGTGACAGGTATATGTTAAAAAAGAACATATAATCCTTCATCTAAAATTTCTCCCTCCAACAAAACAGTTTAAAATTTTCAACATCCAATATATTATACTTAATCACATTTTACTAATGTGAACCTTTTTAGTTCCTGTATTCAAAGCAAACAAAATATACCTACAAACTTAAGCAATTAATTCTTTGATCCCATGTAATATTACAAAAAAGTTGTTGACATTCGACAATAATTCTAAAATTGTTTGTTTAACTTGAAATTGCTGGAACTGACCACAAAAGCAAGAAACAATAAACAAAAACCCTTAAGAAATATATATGCATTTAACTGCAAAAAATTGATTTTTGCTATCTATGAACAATATTTTTAACTAAGCATAGCATACAAGAAGCCCCCAGGATACAAAATTTTTGTCCTTAAGGTCAATCATTTCAAATTAAATGAGTCTAGTTTAGTTATAAACTGAAATCTATTCAAGAGTCTCAACAGTAGAAGATTTACAAGAATACCCAAATTACTAGAATGAGCAGCAGGGAAACTGTTTTATAACATCTAATGGACATCATAGTCCTTGCACTATCGCCAGGGGTACAACTTTCTTATTTTTTGTTTTTATTTTATGGAAAATCATTTTCCTTAAATTTTCTTGATGTACCTAAACAGGCTACTTAGAGATATTTATGACAATTGATTCCTCATTTATCTGTCAAATTGTTTTCAAGGACTCCGCCTTCCTTCCGTTGTATATTAGATTTTACTTCTTCAGATATATTTGTAACTACAGGGATTCTAAAATTTTCATCTGGCATTCTTAAAATGTATAGAAACGAAGATTAAACGCCTCTTGTTTGTTTTCTTTGAGGATGATTTTTCGGCGTTTATAATGTGATTACAAGGGCTTAACTTGATTGAAAGATACGGTTAGTAGCTTGTTAACACTTTTATAGAAAAAAATATTTTCTTGTATATATTTATATGGTCTTTATTGATAAATAATCGTTAAATTAGATGAAATATTTTGTAGTAATCCTTGGAATAAAAAGAAACCGAAAAATTAATATAAGTAAAGTATATCTCTAGAACTTCATTTTTGGTCAGAATAAAAACTTTTATACGATTTTTTAACTTATTATGCTAAAGTCAAGAGGAATATTTAAGAAAACCAATTTTCTGAGAAAATTATAATATATTATCGAGAAATTATAGACAATCTGAATATATAAAAGTCAAACTTTTTTAGTTTGTTACCGATAAACTACAGATTTTCCGTAGAGATTGAAATTAAAATTGGCTATAATGTTTATTTTATCCTCAAGAAGATCTACCACACTTCACACTACCACAATTAATCACTTTCTTCTTAGTTCAATTGAAATATTGTATCTTAGACTTAAAGATTACTTGACATAATTTGTTTTCAACTATCAAAACTCATTTGTTCAACGCACAAGTTGAAGGGCTGCTACTTCATCATAATACAATCTAACAACAAAATATGATTTTATTTATTTAAGCTGTCTCTTAAAAGCATTAAAAATTTATTCTAATCCTTCTCGAACATTTCTCTACTCGCAATGTAAAGAAATTTAGTTTGGCTTTAAAATAGCCCACAGCCAAATCTTTTTTTCTTAAGAATCTTTTCAAGATTGCTTGGATTAAGTTTTAGTAAGTGTGCTGAATGCAGCACAAACTTGAAGGTCAATTTGATTCTGGTGAAACAGCACTTTTTGTTATCTTCATATAGAGAAATTCTTTTGCAAATTTTTTATTCAAACGTACCGATAATTCAATGAAACCATCATGGTTTTTCTTTACTAAATAATTGCTTTCGGCAACTTTCAACGGCTGTAAAACTTGGTATAACTCTCACGATGGATAATTTTCAAAACTTTCTATGTATTTTCGATATTAAGCTAGATGTTAATTTTAAAAGATTTATTATTATTGTGAAGTTAGTGCTTTAAATATAAAAGGAGAGGATAATAATTTCTATTTAACTATGTATGCAGTATTAAGGTGATTATCTATTAAATTTCGAATTTTTCAAGAGCATAAATTTAAGTCACATTACTTACATTGAGCAGTAATTTACAAATAAATAGAAGTATTTAGAGCGAAACATTAGTCATCAAGGGGAGAATTCTAGGACTCAAACCTAAAAAATACCAACATAAATTTTTGGGGCTTAACAATACAGAGAAAGGATTCATGTTAAACAAGAATAGCATCAAACTGGATAGCATTAATTTATTTACATGCTAAAATTTTGCTCACTAGCATTTTCTAGCTTTTACTTGCGAACGCAGTTTGGGATATATCAATATTCATATCCAGAGAATATGTCTTTGAAAATTCTTTAAATTTTTTTTTATTTAGAAAAATATTCTTCTTAGAGAAAACTGTAGATTGGATTTTTTAAAGCCCTAGGGACTATAAATTAAAAACTAGATTGGAAAGTTTTCTTAGCTTATTTATCAATTCTACTTATGGCTAAAGTTTTTGAAAGAAACAGAAGGAAACAAGAAGGATTTTTTTTTAATGAGATAATAAAAGTTAAAAAGCGTTAAACCAATTGAAAGCCTTCTATAGTAATTTAAACTAAATAATTTAATTAAACTTAAATAAACATTAATTATAATAGTAGACAAGTTTCTATAATTTTTAACTTTTTTCTTAATTTTTTTTTGCTGGAAAATTTTTTTTAACACATTTACAATCAACCAAATTTTGAGTTTGTCTTCGTTGGGCCTAGAGTTTATTTTGAAGAAAGCAATATGATTTCTTAATTTTTCATGTCACCCAATTTTAGGATAAAATTTAAAATTATTTAAAAAAATACAAACTGTCGCATCGTTAGCCCTCGAGAATCCATTTCTTCAGTTAATGGAAGCAGTAATTCTTCATTTATTTAATATTAACATCTGTGATAATATAAAAAGTATAAAAAAATCAAATTTAAATACATTTTTCTACTGAATTTTTTAAAACCATTTTAATTTCTAACAATTATAAAAAAAAAAATTTGTATGAAAAATTACGAGCGTATTACAAGCATTTGACACATGAACAAAATAGCTACCACTAGTAATCCTAGTGAATAAAATAGTAAGAATTTGGTTTTATTAAAAACTAATTAAACCCAAAGGGCACGATTTAAAAAATAAATACAAACTTCTCTGGTAAGTGTCTGAATTTAGACTCTCACCTTTATTTTATTTATGTATTTTACTATTTTTTAGGTATTTTTTCAAGTGTTTTCCAGCTTTAATATAATAAAATTAGAACCAAAAAATTTCTATTAAATTCAGAATTAATTAGAAACATCTGGAATGCATAAACTATTTTCAAAAATTTTACAAATGAAAATCATAACAAAACCTTCAGCTGATATTCAGAAGGATTTATTTTCTTTTTATTTACTGTTTTTGATAAAATGCTAGTTCTAAAACTTAATAGACCCAGCTTTATTTTAAAAACCATTCAAAATCAATTACTACTAAGATAAAATTTTCTTTTATGTACCAGGATAACATTTCCTCTTAATTTAGTTAATTGAACTTTATCACAAAGAAAAATCATCTTTTCTTACATTGGAAAAGATTTTCAACATTTTTTCCTTTTCTTTATTTACTTAACACATTACAGACCAAAACAAGAAAGTCTGTCTTCCCATTTTTATAATTTAATATTAGACTTTTTTAGTGTAAATTTGTACTGAAGTATAAATGTTAGTTACTCATGTATTTTTTTTTTAATAAATTAGTTATAGTATAGAGAAGGTATTTGAAAATGTGGACCTAGAAAACATAGCAAAATAGTTTTATTCAACTCTAAGCAGATTAAAGTTACACGATTAATAATAATATCTAAGCAAAACGAACAGTGAGAAATGTAACAATCGCATGAGCCCTACTTTGATAGTCTCGTGTGTTAGATTTTTTCCTAGTCAGTATCGTAGGCATTAGCTTTATTTAAAAATTGGCAAAATTGCAGGAGACAGGGACCAATCTGTGCATAACAAATCTAATTCATGCAAATATTCTCTATTAAGGCTAAATAAAATTATTCATCGTCACACTCATACCCTTGGAAACTATGCGTTAGTTTTCTCCTTGTTCGTGGCGTAGGTAACCATTTGTATTTTCCCCACTTGCCGGTTTGTTAATGGTAAAACATAATTCCAGAAATAAAAATGTCTTTTATATGATACGCTATAAATTAATAATAATTCATATAAAATATTTTTATATCACTCCAAACAAAAACTAAATGGAATTTATTTTTAGCTTTTAGAGGAAGTCTATGAAAATTTGTCAAATTCCAAAAATTACTTGACTTTTCTATTTGCTATGTTCATGGCTTTTATGTTATAAATACGCGTCTTATTTCAACTTTAGTCACGCTAAAATTTCTTTTTAGTTAATTTCCAGTAGCTACTGTCATTAATCAAATGAAAAATTTATTCAAAAACTCAAATATTGTTGCCAAAAAGAATTTTTTTGTTTTTATAAACAAAGAACTTTTCTTTTGGCTTTCTTTCGAATTGCGAAAATCCAATAAAGTCATTAACGTCTTTAAATTAAGATACTACGTCAGAAGTTCTAGTTCCATCTAATAATACCGACAATCATCACATCCGCTATAGAAATCACTCTATACCAGGGGTCGACCATTAAATTAGCTGGAGGCCCCAAAAACTAAAACAAAAAACAATAACAAAAAAAAAAAATACACTCCGAAATAAAAAGTGTTATCGCAGGTGAAATCTGTGAATGAAAATTTTATGATAACGCGTACACTGACCATCAATGGCCATTGAAGCTACCGAAAGCAGAAGTTAGATAAACTTCCGTTAATTATACTCAATAATGACTCCCTAATGTTTCAAATGACCTCTCACGCCACCCAAAACCACTATCGGAAAGCTAGATCGGGTATAGAAAACTAAAAACAAAAAAAATGGCGGCTGAAGTAACGCTCTAATTGCAAAGACCAAGTATATATGAATAATAATTGAAGCAAAAAAAAAAGAAAAAGATCTTCCTGGAGGCGGAACACAGATCTCATCTAAACCTTAGCTCTAGAAACTATTTTGTTATAAAAGAAGGCGTTACCCGTCGGTCACCTTTTAGGTATGGTAATCCAAAAAGTTTTTTCTTTAAACATAAACAAAACATGAAGGCGTTTTTTCACACCCGCCTACAATTTTACGATTTAAAGATTGGTCAGCAGTTGAATTTGACGAATTTACCTGCCTGACATACCCTTGCTCTGTCTTAAAGCAAAATAACAAGAAAAAATTATATGAAAAATGGCTCAGAACCAACGCAATAGGAGAAAAGTTTTGATCTTATGAAAAATCTTGGCCATAGGTCAGTCGAGAAAGTATCTTTGTAGCGATCGGTTGTGTGTTTGTTGATGATAAGTTTTTTTTTTTGAGAAAAAGGAAAAATAATAGCATTAAAAGCAGTTTTAAATTATTTGACTTGATTTAATTGTCAACAAATGTTGAACTTGAAATGATTTAAAGTGAAAGTTTTGTTATTTTTAGTTTTTTTTTGGTTTTAAATTTGTTACAACTATTAATATTTAAAGTAAGACAAAAATTTGCATATAGTGAACGTTTAATTAAGTTAAATTTTGAAAGTTTCTTTAATAAAACACAAAAAAATAACAAAATATGACTGTGACTACAAATTACGGAACAATGCATCGGCCCTGCTTTAATGGATACTCCTTTCAAGGTAAGTTTTATTTGAATTAGTTTAAAAAGTTTTAGAAAACTTGTTTTGTATTTAAAAAGCTCAAATTTGTAAAATTTTAAGGTACAAGATAAACTTTATGCAGGTGTAAAATTTTCATAAAATATTCTTCATTCTTTACGTTCATTTAATAAACAACAAAATAATTCCAGAGTTTTTTAGTGTTTAAAGTTTGGGATATCTTAATACATATATTCAGTTTAATATAATATGTAACTGTAAACAGTGAGGGAAATTTAAAGTTACACATAAGTGTATGTTAAATGTTTGACTCTAGGAAAATATTTATAAAAAAAACAAAAAAACAAAGTTTATTAACACAAGCACAAATGTGTTAAAAAATATTTTCCAATAAAATAATCTGAAATTTTATTAAAACAAAAAAAATATCTACTTGGTTTTCTTCTGCTTAAATTAGTACCAAGGAAATTTTAATAGTAGTAATCCCAAAATTTCAGACAAACTTTTGGTCCTGTTTTAATGCTTAGAAGTTTTCATTTGATATAGGTCAAGTTTTCTATTTCTTTTGGAGTATAAATTTTTTAAATTAAATTCTAAGGACCTTTAAGAGTTAGAATTTCTTGCCAAAACACTAAAATCAGGAGTTCAATTACTTTGTTTTGGGGTTCTTTGATTACTTTTATCGAGATTTTGTGTCTCTTGTTCTATTTAATGACTTAGTACCTCAAAAAACTCAACTATCAAATGTTATCAAAATTTTATTTTGTATAAATATTATAATAATATTTTAAAATATGAAAAATATTATAATTTATTTTAAATTTATGAAAGACAAATTTTTGCGAAAGATATCCAGATATTGAAGTAATGATTATCATTTGATAAAAACGTAAATTTTTTCAGTTTTACCGAATCTATTTGATTTTTGGGAATCTTAATTACTTAAAAAAGCATTAAGAGAACAGGGATTTTGTGAATTATATAAGTCACAAAGTAGTTTAAAATAGTTACCGTATTTTTACATCATAGTGAAATCCCTGGACATTTTTTTTAGCTTTGAACATCATTATGCAAATGTAAATGCAAATTAAGTGAAATGAGAAAGCTTTTGGTTCGAAGGCACTGAACTTAGTTGATCATTACACACTCTATCTCCGACTGCTACTGTAAATTTGATTTTAGTCCTATTTCGGTGCACATATTCCCTCAGCTTGAATTCATGTGAGTGAAAGATTATAAGAATAGGACCTAGACATTTTTTTTTATTAGATATAATTTCTTTTTTAGTTTGAGTCTGCTTAATTTTTAGACCTAAATTTATTCCAAGAAGATTGATGAAGATGTCAAGATAAGTTCAAAATGTGAGGGTTGATAAGTAATTTTAGGTTTTTCTTTTGGCTTTTGCTCTTCATTTTACTAATTTTTCTTGCATTCATATCATAAGAAACGGAGATTATATTTTTGAATACATAATTTACATTCATGTTTATTAAAATAAGTTTGAATAGTGTGAAGTATAGATGAGAACCAAAGGAAACGGGAAAGCAGACCGGTTGGCCAAGATAAACCCATAAGTAAATTCAAAACTCAGTCTACATTAGTTAGTCTGTATACTTAGCGACTGCATTAACATCTGAACTAAAAACATAAATTTTAAATCGTGTTCCGGACCTAACAATCACTCTGGATAAAAGAAGGAAACAGGACAGTAAATATCAACATGTTCAATTGTTGTTATACAGCTTAAGAAATTTCAACAAAATTGAACCAATAGCAGCATATAAGCATATATTCTGTCAGGATATCGATAAAAAACCTATCAAACTAATTTTTAATGGAATGAATTTCTGTCGAAAAAGTAAAATATCTTCTCCTTTAGTAGCTGTTTATGGGTAAACTTATCATTCCTATCATTGGAATCAACTGAGATCCACGAATAAACCTACCATCTTACATTTGTCCTTGTCATAAAAATAAATAAATCTACAAGGTAGAGTTTATATGATATTCCCCGAAAACCAAAAATTAAGTCGATCAATATTTAACAAGTTTTTAAAAGTTGAAAAACTTTTTGTATAATTTTTGATATTCACAATAAAATCTTTAGGCCCAATTGAAATTTTGTGTTAGTTTTTTATAAATCCCAAATCATATTTTTTTTTTTATCATTGACCGTCGGCTTAGAGGGCCGTTATACCGCTTAAAATGCTAAAGTTTAAAGTTTTGTATGAAATCTTTACAGCATTTTTAAATCTGCAGATTAAAAATTTTTCGTTATTAATTTGAAAAGAATATCAAAAACCACAATGAACAAAAAAATTTGGAATGATTATTTTAACCGTTTCTTCCACTCTCTTTTAAAAATCGAATCAAAGTTAGATGAAGTAGCTCCAATCACGCGCAACCCCATAGGACCAATATTAATTAATACGAATTTCTGGCCGCTGAATCCAAAGAACAATATACCTTTAATTTTTTTGCTAAAAAACAAGTGAAAAAGTAAAATTTTTCCATGCATTTTTTCACCAAACTTTATGATTATATCCTTTACCTTTTGATATTTCCGCCGGGGGTATACTGGAGGTTAGTCATTTTGAGATTGAATACGATTTTGGATTTTAAAGCTGTTTTCAACACTTTCAGTTTACTTTAAGATTGGTTAACCGGCAGTTATTTCGTGGTCATCTTTGGGGTGGAAGCTAAAATTACAGATCGCTAGAATATAATATTATTTATGGAAATCATATTTTTAATTCGTATGCTTCATTTTTAGCTGTCTCTCTAAAAAGGCACTGACAGTAAATTAATCTTCAATTTAAATGTCTATATGATGTAAGCAGTACTTATAAGCCTTTTTTCTTAATATGTAGGTCAAAACTAAATGATATGCAAGACTACTGAACGCAACGCTAAATTTAATAACCCAACATTTTATTCAATTTTGTTGCTTTAAGATCTAATATGAAAGAGTTTTAGGGAAGAAAATTATTACTAATAGTAATGGTTTTACATCAAAATGTTTTGGTTGCATTCTTTTCTTTACACTCTCCGTTTTCACTTCATTCCTCTTGCATCTTTACTGTAAATAAACTTGAGACCAGTCGCGTGAGGCTATGTGTGGCTAGAGCCTATTTGTTTCAATATAAACAACAAATTTTCTGAATCGAACAAATGTTATAATTTAACTGGTGTAAAAGTATTATTAGCTTAAACACATTGTTCAATTTTATTGCTGACCTGGTTCCAAGTACAAAATATCTACACAAAATTCTTTACTTCACTTGAATTAATCCTTAAATTCACTTTAATTCATTCTACTTGACTACACTTTAGCAGTGTTTCTAATACGAACTTGCCCTCTATTACTCAAAACAGCAGAATCAAAGAAGTTCTGGATCAATCTAATTAAAAAAAATATTATATGCACTCATCATTTAATATTGAGTTGTTTAAATTTATATCTTATTAGTGGAAAAAGTTACGAGCTATGAATATGCAGACAGATCTGAAATTGATAATCAGGGAGCTACATGCTCTTTGATTTTGTCATTATTCTTTATTAGTGCTGTAGTCACACACTGTAAATCATTGGTAGAATATTATAAACAAATTTTATAAGTATTTATGTTCATATTGAGAACCATAGGTGATGAAGCGCACAATATTACGATGTAAATTTGAAAGGAAATATGGTAAAAAAGAAAATAATGAGTGCTTATAAGTACTTTTGAAAGTTATCTTTTTTTTAAAATAAATTCATTTTTTTTAATCGAAATATTAAACACTAATCATTTGGGCTTGAGTAAACTTATACAGTCATGCATGCGTTCATTTACGCAGTTATTCATACTGTTACTCATGCATCAAACTATTATTTTAATTCTTTGGTATATTATTAATCATTTCGACCGCATTTCATTTATTGCTTGTTTCTTATCCTTTCGTCGAGTTTCACAATCCGTCGAGTTAAAAGATCTGAAATCGTATGCAGATGGTCAATTTCATAGCATAAATACGGATGCATCTGACCATTGATAAAAAGGTAAATTTGCTGCCAAACGGGGCGTTTTTTGAACGAATAATTCCATTTGATCAGATGATTCAATGTTCAATGCAAATACAGAAAAAACATTTGAGCAATGTGAACATATGATCACGCGTATTATGTCTTATATAGTGCATACGGTGAATACGGTGCTTGACAGATTGTATTTATTTTTTTATCAAAAAATTCTCTTCCCCAAAGCAATAAACAAATTATACGTACTCAAACTTAACCTCGTGTTTCTTCCCCATCGCCAGATTTAACCCCCAAAGACCACTATCTGCTTGTAAATCCTAAAAAAAATGTTCTAGGGAACATGCTTGACTTAAGTGAAGAAACAGTTGAGAACTAGGGCTATTTTAAGGCCATAAATAAATTCTTCTTTACGATCAATATAGAAAAATTAAAAAAGTCTTGTATGAATCATTTCATCTTAAAGGAGCAGAAACGGTTATAGCTTCTTTTAGAACTTAACTTCTTCAAACGGAATTAAAGCAAATCAAACCCTTAACGCATTGAATTTGAAAATATTTCACCTTCCGCGCAAATGGAAGATACTCAATTATAACAGATCTGCTCTAATGCTTACGTGCAGTGTTTTCTCGCTTTAAAAATGACAGTAATTCAAATTTAACTGATCTTCGATATTTAGAACTTTATCTACGAGAGAGAAGAAAAATATATTAGGGAAACTATGTCACATGATTGTTTAGAAGAACCGACGCCAGAAAAGTTTTGATTCTTGCCATGCGCAAAGGCAAATTTTCTAATAACACTTTATTTAAAATTTAATATATAAAAAATTATTATATTGTACTTAAATAATCATAAATATTTTTAGGGCTTAATTTTTATTAACTGTCATTGAACTGCAAATTATGCTGCTAACTACGAGATATATCATGTTTGTTAGTGAATGAATTGAACATATAACCAGAATTTAACGTAGGCCATTGTTTTTGGTAGATAATGAGACCGATACGATTTATTATATTTATTTTTTTTCCTTGTTTTGCAACAAGGGAGTAACTAATGGCTTGACATATAATACACGATAAAACAATATAATATTTTTCCAAGTCACGCGTTTTTATATTTTTACCTGTTGTAAATTACTTTTTTTTCTTATGAATCACACAAAGTCATAAAAAGTTAAAATCGTGTTTTGGAAATACGTCATGTAGTATTTTTAGGTGTACAGTCAGTGGAATAGATAACACGGAATTGAAATCTACTATACAAAAGTGGAAAAACTATAATTGTTTCCCATCTGTCAACTCTGAGCGCATTTTTACTGAAGGATTGATAAAATTGGCTCCATATAAGATCCCAATTTCCAGTTACTAAAGGTCCAATAAAAATATCATTTTTGTCACGCTCTCACTGGCCAGATTTCAGATGTTGAATTAGTAATGTTTCAATTTTTGCATGAGATTTCTAGGAGATTACTAACGTATGTAGATTAGAAATTTTAGATTAGTTAATTCAAAGATTTCTATATTTTTCGAACTATCTTTTTCGAGAATCACTTGATAATGATGGAAGCATTAGGTCAAATCTGACTGTAAGTATGATGCAAAATACTTTTTATCCAACTCAGATGAAACTTAATTATTATTGAATCAATAAAAGGACAGTAGAAACACAATTTTGATCGAATGACTTTTAGAAATGTAATTTCGAGATTTTATTTATCTCAAACGATGTTTCAAAAAAATGGCTGAATATTCCTCTGCTCCGGAGGAAAATTCGTTTGTTTGTGGCAGCAGCAAAAGATTCATCTTATGCGACTCTCACATTATAATGAAACAAAAAGAATAAATATTTCTTCCTATCCATTTGAAATATCTAAAACAATCTGCTGCTGTCTCTAAGTGTACAGAATAAAAAGATTTTAACTTTAGCCCAACACAAATGAAAACCGAATTTCCCCATAATACCACAATTTCAGAGAAGAGCGAAAGGGAAAAAGCAAAAAAATTAATTTATTTATTTTTTTTACGAAATAATTTACTAATTTTTTTTACTTTTTTGACATATTATTTTGAAGTTGTTGCGGATATGTGAGACAATATATATTTCTGATAAATTAAATAAATTATTAAAAATTAATATAACATTAAGAGAAAATTTAATGTTTAATAAAAAAATTAATTCAAAAGTAAAAAAATGTTTATTCAAAAAATAGTAATAAGTAAATAAATAGGATAATTGAGAGGAAAAATAGACTCACAATAGTTTCACGATGAAATTATCCACTTTTAATGAAGAATATGAATTATAGGCTAAACAAATTCTGCTAACGACACATTATCTCCTATTTTTGGCTATTAGCCTTATGTGAGTTTCCCCTTAAGTTTCACAAAACGTCGTGAACTTTTGAACAATATTTCAAGCCATTTTTCAGCTGTGTTTCGACTTTCAATGTCTATAGAAGTTTATTCAAGTGGTATTCTGCCTGAACCCTATTTGATATCAATGAAAGCCTCTTTAACTTGTTGTTTGTTTCAATCTTTTAACTTAGGGTCTTTCTATTTACCTACTTCATCGCTTAGATCCCATGAAGATTTAACGGCTTGCAATTTAAACTAAGTAGAGTATGTGGCAAATTGGAAAGAAAGTTGTCATACATCATTGGTAAAAATAAAAATCTGCTTTTATTAAGCGGAATGTCAAATACAAAAATGATTTCTGCGCAAGTTCTAAAATTTCTTTGTTTAAAATTTAAAACTGAATGAAATTTATTACGAAAAGTATTTAAAAATTTTTAAATATTACAGTAATAACGTTTCTGTAGCAATTTATAGCATAACAAAACAATTATAAATTTGGAGTAAAATTTATAATCATACATCACGTAATTAGAGGTAAAAGCATTATCTATGTCCCGTTTTATATTATTATAATATAATAATTAGGTAAACTACTTTATATCCTCAATTTTAAGTAGCTTTGAATATCCGAAGAAAAGGCTCAATAGTTCACTGAAAAAACTTAATTTCAATACTTTAGCTATTAACTCATTCAGTGCCAACTATGAGATATCTCATAGTAGGTATAGTGTAACATTTGATCGCTGGGCACTGGCGGCAACATACGTAAAATTTGCTTTGCACTGAATGGGTTAAATGAATATCATTAAATACTTCATAAATATTTCTGGTAGCTTGAAGCAACGATTCTAGAAGAGCGTTGCTTTCATTTGTAAGCTTCCTTTAGAATTATAATACAAACAGTCTTCAATTCAGCATTTCTATCTGGAGATTCATAACTTAAATTATTCTTCAAAAATCTTCAAAAATCTTCGAAAATAGAAGATCTTTATTCTATTATGGTAACAGTAAAAACATTTTTGTATTACATTAGTTTGGTTGCTTTTAATAGTTAACTAAAAAATCCAAGTATGATGAAAATAGTGGTGCTTTTAAAAGGACAGTGAGAGAAACCATAATTTGGGCCTTAATTTGAACAGAAAAAGTTTGAAAGAAAAATTTGTCAGAAAAAGTTTAAAATTCGATTATGTCTATGTAGTACTCGACTTGCTTCAATCCCAGCTTTTAAGGATGAAAAAATAGAAGTCAGAGAACACTTAGGTTAATTAGTCACATTTTTGAAGGACCAAGAAAATGTTTTTCATTTGACATTTAAAGTTTTTTTTTTTTCTTTAAGTGTGGGGAATTTTTATGATTTCATTTGTTGATTACACACAACATAATTAATCCTAATTACTTGCCATCACAAATCGCAAGAAAACAACAAAAAAAAAAATCAAAGATTTAAATATATTTGTTTAGTACTCTTCAAATCTTTAGAAAATAGAAATTTTCCTTGATCAATTTCACCAAAACGCAAAGCCTGATTTTTATCACTCATCCACGCTTTAAGAAAAATCAAACTCTAAGTTGTTTAATATAAAAATTTATTAATTTTAGTTTTTTATTTCTTTAATTTTCAAAAACGTCTTCTTTTTTTATTTTTTAATAAAAGAAACTTTTTTTGATTTGAGAAAATTTTTGATGTTTCCATCGAGGCAATGCTGCTATCCGAAAAAAATAATTGTGCTTGTAGATCCCAAATTTCCCAACATCCTTGAAAAAATATTGATATGAAATAGAGCACAATTTGTCTAGAGCATCCAAAAATCTGCCAATACTTTTTGTAAGTCCTATATTTTTATTAATTAAGATTTAAAAATTTCTAAATATTTTAACAAATAAAAATTTATGTAAATTTCTGTATATCAAAATCGATCCTCTCATTTCACACTGACAAAATTCGTTAATTTCTTGTAAAAGGATCCATGAACAAACTATCGAAACATACTAAGAACATTTAGCAATAATTTCGAAACTTATATTATATCCCAACAAATTTAATTATCTGCTTGAATAAAAAGAAAAAAAAAAATAATTTAGCATTTAATAAAAATTTAAATACTTCTAATACTGCTAAAGCTAAGAATTATTTAAAGACATTAAATTAATCCATTTAATTATACAAAATTTAATAATTATACTACAGGTAGAAATTTTACTGTGTGGTATATTGATTTCAGATTAGTGTTTTATCCCATAATATTGAAAGAAAATAATTTCATCTCATCACCACATCAAATCGTTTAATCGTAACAACAAATACCTAAAATTGTGAACTCCTAAACTTCTTCACTATTCTGAAATTTATTCCTTTTAAATATTGCTCCCTGCTGTGTAGTGTCGTTTACTCTTCCTAAAACAAATAAAAGAAATCATTTTACAGCATATTAGCCCAAACTCAAGATATATAGATGTACTCTCACTGTAATAAATTTCTTGGTATAATTGCAACAGTAAATTGCATGTCCTTCAAAACTTTAAAATATACAATTGAATTGAATACTAGTAAGAAGTCCCTGCTTTTGGTCATAAATACATAAATCAGAATTGCCTCAATAAAATTTTGATGGTATTACAAGAAATTTTTCTTGGTGAAAAGGTAGTTACATGCCGTTTTAGTTGAGTTGAAAAAAAAAAAATTTTTTTTTCCCATCTTCCGTTCTTGCTGTGTTAAGTATTATTCCAATAATTAAACAATAATTCAGTAAAAGGATTAAGAATGATATACAATGGATGATTTCTTTTAATTTGGGAAAAATTTTTAAATGATGATTTCTAAGTAGAAATCCTGAAGGACTGCAGAATGTTCAGAAAATAAAATTTTTATAGCTATACCCTTTAAATATGGAGGTTATTTTAGGGATTTTGTTTTTTTGTTGTGACATTGCAAAATTTTTAAAAAAAATGACTTTTTGTTTTTAATAACTTATTTTGAAAATTTTGAATTTTTATTGAAATTTTAGTGTTCAATATTTGAAGAGTTTTCAAACTAAGAAAAACAAAAAATTTAAGGCAAGACTTTAGAATTTCAAAATGGCAGAATCGCGTTGCTATTAATTATTTTGTCTCCAGGTAAATGCTTTTCGGAACTGTCTTTATTTTAGGTCTGAAGGAGAAATGAATTTGTTTCATAAAATGATTTGTTAAAAAACAGGGTTAAAACAACTTTCTGGTAAGAGATGCCTTAGGCAAAAACATGCAAAATGAATTTCAATGGCTTGTTGTACTCAATTGTCCTTTAGCACTTGTAAAGTGTTATTTATTGCAAAAATTTTTACACAATAAACATATATAGCTATCAATAAGGATTGTGGTACCATTTTTCCTTAGAAATTTTGAGATGAAATCCATGAACAACTAATTGTAAGTTTGTCTCCGGGAATATTGATTTACTCGTGTCCAGCTTCGATCGACTATAGCCTCATGGGTCAACATTTTTTATTAAAAGTTCACATAACATTTTTAACCTTTATTAATATAGAATATTCGATGTTTAGGCCGCATGAGGATAAATATGAAATGAAATATAACTAAAACTTGTTTTTTATTTTGATGGCATAATATTACATGCGATTTCAGCCAAAACGCTACACAATTTATAGGCGGATCGCAATAGTAATCCTGGCTTCTAGCTAATTATATGAAATTTTTTACTGCGCAGTAAATTTAGAAATCTAATGGAAAATAGTTTTATAAATAAATCAAAAGAAGGAGAATACAGGTAGACCACTTTGAAGAGATAAAATCAATTCCGCAGCTACTAATACCGGAGAATCACAGACTCCCTTAATTATATTTAGTTAATGTGCATTAGTCATTTATGGGCTATATTTTCATTCGAATTTAAATTTTAATAAAATGAATTAAATGTGCTTAAAAGCTATGTTTTTCCTGTAAGACTAACAACAACAAAACTGTTCAAGAAAATCTCTATTAGCTTTACACAAAGCGCTATTTCAAATCATTTAATTTACTCGAATGACTTTTCAAGACCCTGAAAACTTAATTCTGTTGGATTAGCACAAATTGAAATAAATCAAATCGATACTCGTGAAAAATGTCCCTGAGATAATGAAGGAGATCTACTTTTTAGTCATAGCGCCAACTCTTTCTAGAAAAACAACGATGAGCTTCGTCAGAAAAGGAAGCCCAAATTTTCCATCCTAGATACTTTCTGCATGTTTATTGATGAATTTTTTACTTATACGCATTTCCATCACAAGCATCAGAGAATTCCTCGAAGAGAAACTCTCTGATGCACATTTTCCTTACTGGGATTTTTCCTTGTAGATCAGAAATTTCAAGTCTTGGAAAACTTGCTACTGAAATTTGTACTTCTTAATTTGAGTATTAAAAGGGAATTTCCTAAAAAAATCGTTTTATTGGATTTCAAATCGAAAAAATTACACAATAAAGAAAACTGTCTAAGCGTTACAGTTAATTTCCAATAAAATAAAGGATTTAAAAGCTACGCATCACTAACAAAGTTGAAATTAGTTTTATTTTTACTTTATTTTTAATCCTTTTTTCGGCTTTATAAAAAAAGAAAAATCAAATTATTTGTAAAAGGAAAATAAAAAACTTTATTGCAGGTGATATGTCAGCTGGCCAGGGTCGGATAAATCAACTTGGTGGAGTATTTATCAATGGCCGACCTCTACCCAATCATACACGACTTCGAATTGTTGAAATGGCGGCAGCTGGTATACGTCCTTGTGTTATATCACGCCAGCTACGTGTCAGCCATGGATGTGTATCAAAAATCCTAAACAGATATCAGGTATAAAAACTAACGAAACAACACTAAAAAATAAAACTTATAGCTTTTAAAGTTTACTCTGTTCAATGAGTGACAAAAAGGTCACCTTGTTCAGCCAAGAAAACTATCTCAAGGTTTTGTTTTTTTGTTTCTTATTCTAGTTTTTTTTCTTTTGTTTTTTAAAAATCAATTTGATTAAAATTTTATCAATAAAAAAAGAAAAAAAAAATCCAATTTATTTGATTCAATTCAATGATTATGTTTCCGCTTTCTGCATATAGGAAACTGGTTCAATACGTCCAGGTGTGATTGGCGGTTCGAAGCCACGTGTTGCCACACCTGAAGTGGAATCACGGATCGAAGAATATAAACGCGAGAATCCAGGAATTTTTTCATGGGAAATTCGTGATCGGCTAGTTAAAGAGGGAATCTGTGATCGTTCAAGTGCACCATCTGTATCAGCTATATCACGTCTATTGCGAGGACGTGACGGTAGCAATGACGATGATAATAAAAAACTTGGTAAGAGCGAAATGTATTTAATTTTCTAAGGTATTTTTGTTTTTACTTTGTTAATTTTGTCTTCATTAATTATTCACAAAATAAAAAACAAATACAAATAAAATAAAATAATAATAATAAATAGCAAATCACGATTTCAAATTTATTCAACTGTAGCTAAATTATTTTAAATTTTAATTTCTTGAAAATTGATGTAAAATTTTTAAAATTTTAGGTTCTGAACATTCATTGAAACCATCGGACGGTGAAATTTCTGACTGTGAAAGTGAACCAGGTATACCATTAAAAAGAAAACAACGACGATCTCGTACAACATTTACAGCTATTCAATTGGATGAACTTGAGCGTGCATTTGAAAGAACCCAATACCCAGACATATATACACGTGAGGAGCTTGCTCAACGTACTAAACTAACCGAAGCTAGAATTCAAGTATGGTTTAGTAATCGACGAGCACGTCTACGTAAACAGCTTAGTTCTGGATCAACATCAGCATATCCATCACCAATGCCTTCATCACAGCCACATCCATATGGTGTAGCATCATCAGTTTCAAGTTATACACCATTGATGACAACTTCTATATCTGAAGCAGCTGCATTTAGTCCACCATCAGCACAAGTCCATGATTTTTATTCATCTCATATACATAATGTACAAGCACATGCACCACCAACACCACCTCATCAAATTCATAATCCTACCCCAAGCTATCCACATCATCATCATCATCATCCGCATTCGACTGGTATTGGTGGGATAACAGCAATTAATACAAATTATGTTGGAAATATGAATACAGAACAACATGCAGCATTATTACGAAATGAAAGTCCAAGTGCCATAAATACAACATTTACAACAAATAATGTTCACTTACCACCGAGCCCAAATAGTGTTGGAACTTTATTGGGTCCTAATTCTGGTGGGAGTAATAGTAATAGTGATCCAATTAATTCACATGATGTAAATGATACAACACAACAACAAACCAATAGTCAAAATGGACAAATTGCACAAAATGGCAATTATACACCTTGGAATATGGCCGCTTCGACAGTTATAACACGACCAACATCTTCAGTCTCACCAAATGAAGCACTACAATCCTCTAATGCTACTCTTGGTAGTCCATTACATCATCATTTACAATTTCATCATAATCCATCACATAATCCATCACCATTCATGCAACAAAGTTTTTCAACATTTGCGCCAGCTAAAAATTTCGGTGTACCTCAACCATTCTATTCCTGGTACTGAATTTAGTTTTTATTTTAATAAAATTATATTTATATTATACTACTTATGTTCATTTAAGATAACAGTTATTTAGATTTAAGTATAAGTAAACAGTACAAGTAAATTTTAATATATTGGCGTTTTTTTCTAAATCCTAAAATAATTAAAATACTTCTTTTAATTTCTAGAAGAAATCTTACTTAAAGTAAATTTTTAGCAATCATTTCTTTTACAATATTTTTAACTACCGATTTGCTATACATTGCATAATCATAAAACTTTATGACATCAGGTAAAGTTTGATGAGAAAATTCATTTTAAGTATTATCCCCATACTTAATAAAACATGTTGAAGCCTACAGAAATTGACAAATACTTTTTTTCAATCAAAAGACTCAGTAGCTTTTAGTCATTCAACTTTTATTTGTATCTTTCAACTGTTAATGAGAATTTCGTGCCAAACTCAGTTTCACCAATTTCAAATTAATAATTTAAAAAGTTTTTCCTGAGCGAATTTGAAATTTTCTTAGTTTTTCGCTTTCATTTTCTGTTTTTTTTTCTTTTAGAAAAACAAAATGGTATATTATGATTATACCTAAATTATAGAATTGTTAGTTTTATTGGTATGCACATTTTCTTACAAAAGGATTTTGAGCGTTTAATATAATTGTCATAAGTTTGGTATTAATATACGATTAATTTATTTTAGAACAGATCTGTAGTATAATTTCCGTTTTAAAAACTAATAATAAAATGATTAACTGTATGATATTCAAAACAATCACTTTTTTACAATTAAAAACCAGAATTAAAAATTTAAAAATAGAGAGAAGCTCAGTTCATTGAAGAAATTGAGATCCACATAAATTTAAAGTAATTAATTAAAAAGGTTTTGTTGTTCCAACATTTTTTTGTGGTTTGTATGAGTATAAGTATATACCTACTTATAGTAATGGTAAATCTACAATTTATGATTAAATAATTCTCTTGGGTTTCATGAAGTTTTCGTTAAAATAAATGTAGTTATCTCAATTTGACTTAAACATAAAAAAAGAGGGAGTTTTCAACTGAAATTCCTAATAAAATTAAATATTCGATAAAGCTCAATCTAGCTTAATTTTTTTATTTTTTACTTTGTTATTTAATAAATTAACAAAAACCAAAACTGTGCAATGAAAAAAGTCCCAAAAAAAAATGAAAATATGACCTTTTTCATTACACATTTTGTGATTATTTTCTAAAAATGTTGATTACTAATTAAAATCACTAAAATTCTGTAATATAAATATATACTACAAATAATTAGTTATATAATTACTGATTATCGTTCAACCACGCTACGCAATAAGTAGGCTTTGGTTTTCTATGTCATCGCCTGTAGTAGGTATATTTGGCTGCATTATAGTTTATTTGATAACACTTACAAATTTTTAACATTTTTCGTTAAGCTCGAAAAAAAGATGTTTTTTAGGGTAACTTAAGGTGGCTGAACTCAAATATCACTTTCGGGTAACTTTTAACAACCGGTGAGTTCTAGCTAATCAAAAATTTATTTACTGAGATACAGACCAATAAAAGAAAATATACCCAAAAAACACATTTTTTGAGAATATCTCAATTCTTGTTTGCTTGTTTGAATAAAAAAATAAATAATTATATTTAAGTCAAATTTAGCAACAATTTTTCATTAATTTTTTTGAAAAAAATACAGATTACTTAAAATAGCAAAAGATACGTTTTCACCAATTTTGAGCTAAATCCAATCATTTTTCTGAGAAAAAACTGAAAAACCCGTTTTTAGCTTAGGGTAAATGAAAAAATTTAGATCTTTTTATTATCTACAACTTTTACTCTTAAGCTTTTTTGATTGGAGGCATAATTTAGCCATAAATAACAAAAAACCGTTTTCCCCCTTTAAAAACCCACCCCTCTACGCCCCTGAACATTTCCAGTGGTTCAGATTTTGTTTTCTTTACCAAATTGCATCACCAGTTTCGTGTAACGAATTATTTTGTTTTTTTTTCTTATTTCTACACTTTTGGCGCCTGGGCTATTCCTCGAGGAAAGCAGCAAAGAGTATTGTTAAAGAAAATGGCCATCATGGAGACTTTCTACATGATAATATCACCGAAAAGTAGCAAAAATACCTATTTTCTTCATACTACATTAATAAATTTTTCACAAGTGAATTTTTCAATACGATTCACACAAAAATGCATGCATCTCCCACTCACTTTTAAAAGAGATGACTTCACAATAGATGCGATGAACTTCGATTTTATTGGGTATACTTAAACTTCATATGGATTCTGGAAATGAAAATTTACAGACAGATATTAAAAAAGTTTCAATTATAAACTTCTACACTATTTAATCAACATTGTTAAAATGGCGGATTGTTGAAAATATTAATGTTCTTCTCTGCACTCGCATATATATGATGAATATGAAGTGCAAAGCAGTATATATCCAAAGAAGGTAAGTCTATTATTCACCTGCAGCCAATAAGGGCTGCTAAAAATGGCTATTACACCGATGAATTGTTCCTTTTTATATACCAATTTTATCTGATTATTCCCGTTAGAATATGAATTTAAATTACTCTTTCAGACGTCAATTTGTCAATTTTGCAAATTCGTTTTCTTTCTTTTGTGAATAAAAATTGTAAGTAGAATCATAATGTTATTGCATACTTACAGGCTTTACAAATTAACTTTAAATAAAAAAAATTTGAAGAGTTTTAGGAAATTTAACAATTAATATAAAGAATTAATTGCTTGAAAGTTAACGTTATTCTTATTGTTATAGTTTTATAGTATTTTGTACATTTTTAATAAAAATTTTGATTGAAATTATACGTCAGTAAATGAAAAATTTGAAAAATAACTTCCATAATCCAACAAGCACACGGTTTTCTTGGATTTAGGTGTTTATGTAGCTTATTGTGCATGGGTGGGTTGTCATACAAATGCCAAAGGATTTATGAATCTCATCATGCTACAAGATCTATAGTAATCATTTTTCTCATAATAATGACATTTACTTGGACTGCAGCCATTTTTAATTAAACCTAACAGAGTCTAATGATTCACTTTAATGTATGAACTAGGGTACCAAATTCCAGAACAAGACAAATAATACATTCTTAATGATTTAATTTTCACTTCGAAACATAAAAAATCATCATACAAAAATATTTACAAGTGTCATGAAAGTATTAAACATACCTGATAGCATTTCTAGACAGACGTCTAATATACTAACAATAAGCTATGTATACTGTATTTGCTCCCGAACTTAATAAAGGCTGTGTTAGAACATTTGATTGAAATTTCAAAATAAGTGTCAAAATTATAAACATTAAATTCTGTAATTGAGTTCAAATCATTTCAAAAGTATTTTGGTTAATTAAATACAAAATTTTTTAAAGGCAAAATAATTTGAGACTTAAATTTTACTTTGTTGTATAACCTGTAAATTCACAATAAAGGTTTAATTTTCCCTGTAACAGGCTTTTAAGGGGTATATTCATATACACAATTTAAACAGTATATGTATATTCACTGTTCTTCAAAAAAAATGTCTTCTATATAGTAAAAATAAAAACAACTTAATTCTTGCAAACTCGAAGTTGTGTAACGAATGATTTTCAAAGGTTTTCTAAATAAAAAGTGAAAATACGCCCTCAACATAGCTGAAATCTGACCTATGCATAACTGCAAATGGATTACAGCCCAAAAATATCCATCAAATGAGTTTATTTTAAATTTGCAATTCCCTTAAATGCCGGAACAAAGGGTAATTGACTGAATAAAGAAAACAATTAATAAGAAAAACAAAATTATTTGCACGTTTTGTGCACTATTTATAATTTTTCTTCTTAAATACATTGATATAATTTTCCAAATCAAAAAATGTTCAAAAATATGTTGAATTACTTTTAACATAGTTATGACAATAAGGATTATTATAAAAATATTTTGTAGAAACTTTATGCTCGACAACAGATTGTTTATTTTTACGTTTTAACCATCTTAAACAAGGACAACAGGTACCATTCGTTTTTTGTACTGGTTCAATAGTAATTATTTCAACAGGTCTATATCCTTTGGAAAAATTAAAATCTTGACATAATTTTGAACTTCTAAAGCTAGCTTGGCAGCTAGCATCTTGTCTAGCACTTATTAAATCTCTTTCCATCGAAATATTATTACATACTTGTTTTACATCATTTTTATCACTTTTTAATATTTCAGGAACTTGATTTGGAAGAGATGTTACATAATTTCTATATTCAGTAAACTTTTTAAAATCTTTTTCACATTGAAATTTTGAAACATTCTTTTCATGATTTTTATGTTTCATTGCATTCAAATAATTTTTATTAAGTTGTTGAATAAACTTATTAGAATTTCCTTTAACAGATGAAGACTTACATGAATTTTCATCAGATATCTGAGAAATTTCATCTATTGGAATTATTAAATTTTTATGATTTACAAATGGATTTGGTTCACTCGGTGGAGTTTTTTCTATCCATGCCTGTGGTATACAATTTGAATTTTTTGTTGCTACACTTTTATTTTTAAGTTTTTTTTCTGCAATGCTAGAAATTTTTTTGTTATCATTTGGATTATTTTTTTCTTGACAATTGTCAAATGCTAAAATAGAAGTTGGAGGTTTATTAAAATAAATTATAACTCCATTTTCAGTATTTAATAATTTATGCGTTGATGTATATTGCCCTTTAGTAATATTTAATGTTACACAATTTGAATCATTTGATGATTCTTTAGAATCTAATTGAAGTGGAGAATTCGATATACTTTTTATTTCATTAGAAAAATTACTTCTTTCATCGCTATCAAAAGAACTTTGTTCAATTCCTTCTAATTCCAATTCTTCGATAGTAAATTGTTGCGTTCGATGATTATCAAAAAAAACTTGATCATTCAATGACATAATCATTCTATTTATATAATCTCGATATTGTTGTGTATTCAAAATATTTCTATCTGAAAAAAAGCTTGAATTTTCGTAATAAAATGAATGAAACAAATCTTGAAAAACATTTTCATTCATGTTTTGACATAAAATATTAAATACCTACTTAGTTATTTATACTTAACTATTCCAAATTGTCAAGAAAAAAACAAATTGTAGATAAGATATTTAAAAATTTAAATAAATCATGCTTACTAGACTTCTTTTTTTTTTGTAATTAAAATCAAACTTGTCCTTTTAGTAACTCATGCATATGTTTAAAAAATTTATTCCTCGTCAATAAACTCTAATTAAAATTGATAAACAAAACAAACAAAATTCATCACAATATAATTAATAAAATTTCCTAATTAATTTTTGATCACATATCTGATTCAACACCACTATCAATAAAATCTAAACATAATAAGGCACATTTAAGTGGTAATAGGCGACAAATATTATTAACATGCCATAATGCTCTTGGTATAGTTGTTTCTCTCATATTTGTCCTTTGAGCATGAATAATTGCTGAAGCAACATTTTTTGGTTCTAATAGACCCAATAAACTGGGAAATCTTATTTTAGGTTTCTTACATAATCCAGTATTAACCATATACGGATAAATAGTAGTACAACGAATCTAAAATAACCATAAAATTTATAAATAATATTAAAATTAAATTTATATATGACATACAATATTTTGTAGGCCAGAATCACGTATTTCTTCATATAATCCTTCCATAAGACCTCGTACAGCAAATTTTGTAGCACAATATGGGACTAAATTAGGTAAACCAACAATTCCAGCTAATGATGAAATTGAAACAATATGACCGCAATTATTAGCTTTCATTTGTGGTAAAAAGGCTTCAAGGGTCCAAAATTGAGACAAAACATTTATATTAAATAATCTTTGAATTTCTTGTGGTGTATGCTTTTCAATTGGATGTGTTGGCATAATACCAACATTATTAATTAAAATTGTCACATCACCAATTTCAGTTTTAACTTTTTTGGCTAATTCAAGAACTTTATCACGATTAGATACATCACATCTAAAAATTATTTTAATAATATTATTTCAAAAAAATAATAAATTTTTCAATTTAAAAAATTATATACATACGTATAGCCATATGCTTTTCCTTTATTTATTCCATTTATTTCTTTAACAGTTTCCTGATTTCCTTCAATGTTTATATCAATGCAAACAACTTGGCTACCAAGTTCAGCATACTGAAGAGCCAATTCCTTACCAATTCCGTGTCCTGTTCCGGTTATCTGAAATATAATTCAGTTGAAAAATATTTTCAAAAAAAAAAGTATTTGTAACAGTTTTTATACCAGAACAATATCTTTACTAACATCCTTGACTTCTTCTCCAAGAAATAATTTTATTGTAGATAAAATAATTTCAATTAGAAATCGTATTAAAAGTATGACAATTTCAGCAGCTGCAGATAGCCTTTCGTAAATTTTTGTAGCTTTAGTACTCTTTCTATTAAAAAGAAAAAAAAAAACAATTTTTCATTAACTTAAAAAGAAAAACAACTATTAGTAATAATAATAATACATTAAAATTGTTGAAACCATCCTTTTTTACAATAATCTTTACTAGAGAATTTCTTGATCATGGTTAGTATAGAAGCAACGCATTTAATATTCTTTTTTTTAAATACGAAAATTTTTAAAATTTTGTTTGTATTTCAAAACACGTTCACAATTTAAAAGATTTAGTTTTGTGAATCTTTATATATTAAAATTAAGAGAAATAGCCTGAAGGCTATTATATAAGAGAGATATTTCCAGCTTTAAATTTCTTGAAGCCTTAGGCCATTTACATCAAAAAATTCCTAAAAGCTATCTTTCTTCCTTTATTTTAGGTATTATATTTTCTTACCAGAAGTGTACCATTATTTAGAACCAGATGGACTGCCTGAAGAAGAATTAAAATTTTTAATACAAAAATTTATTTCACTTTTTAGATTTCTCGTGTAAGGAAGTGTCTCTATAATATTAAAATGTCTTAAAATGATAATTGGAAGTCAGACAATTTAGTTTTCAATTCTCATCTTCAAAGATATTAAATATGGAAAACGGGTTAAAATGTACGTTGCTTTAGACAATTGTAGAACTGTTAGTTGTGACAATGTTTATTCCAAATTATTCCTCTCCAACAAATTCACCTTGCAAATTTCGTACGTCTACTTTAGAATTAATATTAAAATTGAAAATTGTTGGGTTCAAATATCAATGCTTAATTTGTAAATGCATTTGAGTTGCAATTCATGTCGAAGGGACATGATAAATCGAAACATACCTAACACCATACTTCCAATTGTTGGATGAAAGTAACTCCTATATTAGAGAAGAAAACCCTAAGCCCAAAACCCAAATTGTCCTGAAAAATGATAATGCGACCTATAGTACATCTTTTTCTAAAAACTAATATAAGAATAAAGTAGTAAAAGATTCAACTGATAGGCCATGATTTCATTTTTTTTCCGAACATTAAGGATGAATTGCATGAAGAATGTTTTACATGTTATTTTGCTAATCGATGCCATACTAGATTAGGTTGGAGCACATTGAATATTGCATTGATTGTTTAATATTTCGAAAAATAATAAAATCGTTTATGTCGAAGTTTCTTTTATTATATTACTTAAGTCTTTAATTCATCGAGAATCCATCGTAATCATGTCGTTAAACTAACATTTTAGTTCAGATCATTTGATTTAATTTCCCGTTTAACCGGCCTGAATATTACAAAAATTTGGTGACTTTTCACATATTCTGAATTAAATTTTTGCTATTATTTAATATATAAGTCCTCTAAATCTGAAATTTTCTTGCAAAAATATTATGGACAAAGCGTTGCATGGACTTCCATAACAAAAACAACCAAAATTATAAATTCATCAGAGACCTTACTTTCACTAATTCAAACCATATTTCACCATAAAATTCGACTCAAGTCAAAAAGAATTTTTGAGAAATTATATACCCCAAAGAATATCATTTTGCCACCCATTAATTTACTGAAAATATTTTTGTTCAATATGTATTTGCAAAAATAAAACCTAAAAACACTTTTAGTAGAAAAATATAATTATTATTTGGATAGATTAGAGGACAACTAATGTCGAATAACTTATTCAGCAAAATCATCAAATAAAATCTAAGCAATTATTTTGTCGGTCAAAGGTATTTTAACCAAAACAAAAAAAAAACAACAAAAAACATTTTGTTGAATCCTAATGTAGCATAAAAAAAATTCTCTGGTAACCTAATATGGTTTACACATGTGTAGAAAAACAAAAAGAAAAAACCATAAAAATTTGAAACATAATTCAAGTGAATTGGAAAATTTCAAATAGATTAAATTTGGCATGAAAGGGCAAAAATGTCATCATCACAAAAAATCTATGAATGGAAATATTTCCTGAATATGTATCTATCTGATTGTTAAAGAGCTCTGTAAATAAAATAAAATAACAAAAACAAAAAACAATATTCAAAGTCAAGTACTAATATAATAAACAATTCATTAGAAGCATCATATTTCTGAAATTTAGACATGTAAATAGCACAAGGTCATTTTCTTTTACTATAACGAAGGTAAATATATACTCAAGGTCATTTAGAGATTCTACATTCTCCAAATTATATGAATGCATATGATTAAAAATATAATTATTTAGAAAAAAATGAAAATGTAGACACGTTTTTAATTGTTGTTGTACAAGAAATAATTATACAAAAGAAATTAGATGGTAAATACATACTTCAAAAGAAAAAGAAAATAAAAATAAAAACAAACGCTAAATACTAATATCAGAGTAGCTCGTGTAGCAATTGAACACGTTCTTTTGATATAAATTCTAAATAATTTTTCTTATTTTCTGCATTTGATATTTAATCCAAATAAATAAAGAAAAGAGATATAAACAAAAACTATGATTTTTTTGTTGATTTTATTTCATTGAGTGTAAACCAAATATTTGTTAAAAATTTTTATGAAGAATTTCATTGTTAATATAATATTTTGTTTAGTTTCAGTTGTGCAAATAAATGTAAAATTTCTAACTATGGTCAAAATTAAAAAAAAAAAGAACGTTAGAATGAAATAAAAAAGTAAACTTTTTTGGATAAATTTTCAAAAAATAATTATTGTTATTTAAACTGATGAATTAGAAAAACATGATATGATATACGTATAAGTATTTCTTTTTATTATTAGGGATGAACTGGGATAAAGTCCCCTAATTTACGACTTCAAAATAGTTAAAAGTTTAGAACTTCTTCACATCAATCAGCCTTTCCCCTTCTAAAAAAAGACTAAGTAAGCTGTATTTGCTCTGCTCACTTATCTCATCTTAAAAAGAAATTCAAAAATTTATCTTGAATAGCAAACAACATCTGGAGTTTTTCTAATACAATAAAATAATAACGAAAAAAGAAAAAAAATAATCGATTCCATTTCGTATTTTTCATCCAATATGAAAAATATCTACAAGTTAACCTAAAACTTCTATTTATGTACTAAATCCCAAGAAAATTATGTAGAAATCATCGCGGGATAACTACTAAGCTTTAATATTATCCTCAATAAATCCAATACATATAAATTTAATAGAATATAAAAAATGATATTTGACTGTAAAAATGCAAAAAAAATAAAAAAATAAAAATGAAGCATATTTAGACAGTGCTAATAAATAAAAACACTAAGGAGAGGCAATCATTTTGAATTTGAAATAATCTACGAATCTTATTTTATGGACTGAAAATAACCATTTCTGAAGGGTACAGAAGATCTCTATAAATTTAAAATTTTCTCTCAATTTTACTAGCCTTAGCGTATCATCATAATTCATTAAAGTCATAACAACCAAAAAAATATTTTAGTTATCTTTGCTTCGGTTCAAAAAAAAAAAAAAAAAATAAGGAAAAAAAGCTAAGCTAAAAAATGACAGACTTTAATCTATGAAGTATTAAGAAAATTAATGAAGAAGAATGAAATGCTATTATATTTGATCTTTTAGGGATGAAATTCAGAATAGGGTAAAAACTGTGAAGTATATAGGACTTAAAATATCATTAGTCGATTTGGTTGAAAAAGAGTTTCAAACTTTTATGAGTTGTGATAATTATAACAAATTTTACTACTATTTTTATTTTTTTTTGTTTTTTGTGCTGAATTCAATTTGTAAAATTTTTTTATCTAGAACTTTAATTCTGCTTAGTCAGTCTCTATTTGCGTATTTTTAAAAAATTGATTTAATCTCTAGAGAGCTTTAAAAATATTTGCTAAAGCAACTTAAAGCAGCTTAAAGTTATTTCATATGTTAAAAAAATTAGAAAAATCATTCTAATCAAATAAACAAGCAAAGAAATGAAAAAAATGTAAACAAAATAAGATTAATTATAAAGCTAATAAATAATAAATAATATCAATTTGAGCCTAAGCTGTTCAAGGAGATATCAATTCTAAAAAGTGACATTTGAGCGACCTGAGTTCAACTTTCTAACTCATCATATTATCTATCAAAAATTTCAAAGCTGACAATTCACTTCAAACGACAAATATTAAATAATAAAAAATATATTTATCAATTGATAATTATAACGCAAACATGGCCAAATATTTAAGTATTTCAATCTAGATAAAAACTTGAAAACAGAAAATACACTGATTAATATATGATTTCCTATACAAAAACTGGTTTTAGCTGTTTGACAACAATAAATCGAAACATCCTGTACAAGTAGCAATTATATTCACTAATTCACTAGAAGGAAAATCTCAGATTAAATTTTCTTACATTTTATCAAACAATTTTTAATTAATTAATTTTTATATTTTATCAAACAATTTTTACAGACTTTTAGAAATACAAACTTTTAGAGTCCACCTAAATCATTCAAATTTCGTAAAAGACTAATTAGCCTAAGCCACTGTTTTGCCTTAAGAGTTTTATTTTAAAAATTAAATACAAAACAATATCATTTTCTGCATACTTTGAATATTAAAACCTGAAATGATCGTTTTTTAAAAAGAATAAGAATAAAAATTTTAAGCAATTTTTGCAACTAGCTTTTTTCAGAAGATGAATTGAGAATCTATCCTATACTTTGGTCGTGGAAGATTTAAACAGCGTTAAAAATTCTTTAAAATTTGGTTTTCAATTTTTTGTATACAAATTTAAATAAATTATTTAGGTGTGAGAGAAATATGAAGTCAATTAAAACAAAAAACCCGCTCAATAGATTTCTGATTAAAAGTAATTTATGGCAAAAATACCCAAACGCTTCTTTTGTATTATTTATTTGGATTTTACCAACAGTCAAATTGTTGTCGGGTTTTTCAACACATTTAAAAATATTGTTTTTACCATATTTAATATTGAACATATCCTAATGAATGAAAAAAAAATAATTTCCAAGTCTTAAAATTATTGAAATAAGAATAGTTAAATAAATAAAGATATTTAAGAATAAGCTTTAAAATAATTAAAGCTTTTGTAAAATAAATTAAATATATACCTACTTATTATAAGGAATTAAGGAGAAGGTGTAAAGTGAATTTCATATAATATATATAATAAATATACATACAAATAAAAAACAAATAGTTACTTTAACTTTTTTTATTACAAAACTACTAAACTTTACTTTGCTTAAGAAAATGCTCGTACAATGGTTGTCGGCCAGTAAAACTTTAATTGTGCCCACAAAAAGTATAAAATTTTTATCGACCGGTATCATGGTTCTCATTTAATTTGAAGATTAGTTTGTAATCGGTAATCGGTAGGACACATTTAGGGTGAAAGCTAAAAAAGAGGTGGCTAGAATGCGAGATAACATATTCAACCTAATAAAAATGAATAAATATGACATTTTTTATTACTATGATTACTTCATCCTAAAAACAAATTTAGTCTGACTTTTCAAACCAGTCGCATTGTTAAGTATCTCCGAAAATAGAAAACAAAAACTATAACTTGGAGATTTTCTATTTCTAATAGTTATGTTAAAAACGAAACTTAACCGTTTGGATAAAGCCTAAAGAAAAAAATACTAAGATGAAATAAATTTAAGGTAATGACAAAATAAAGCATTGGCAGATTTTTGTAATTTTTTGTAATTTAATTTTATTTAGAATAACTTAAATCTAGCTCGATCGAGACCACCTTTTTTTTAATAAATTGAAAATAAAATAATATTTGTTAAAAACATGATCTATTCACGTACTTATATTAGAATTTTTATCTAAATTTTTAATAGATATTTCATGTATGCAAGAAACTCTTTTTTCATCATGGGTTAGGCAAAAAAGACTTCAATGAGAGTTTTAAGTTGACTAATTTCTATCCCATTTCCCTTTTAAGATAGTAATAACACAAATAAAATTAGGAAAATTCTATTTAAAAAAAATACAATTTTAATCAAATCAACAATGCATTTAAATTTCACAAAAATTTAAAACGTAACCACAGAATCGATAGAAAACCACTAAAATCCTGCATAAAAGATACTGAAAAATATTACCTAAAAGGCACGTTTCAATAAGAAGCTTTCTATTATAAATTCACTTTTCTATGTACGTAAACCGGTAGTAAATTTTTTTTTTTGCTTTTCAATTTCCACAATTTAAAAGACTTATTTAATACACAATATATTTATATTTAAAATTGAATTACCTGATTACTTCACCATCCATTTTATTAGTTACTTACTATATATACACTTTTTATAATGAAATTAATTTCCTGATTTTATTAGATATTATACACTTGATTAAATTAAAATTAAACCAAAAAACAACGCATCTACGACCTTCTTGGGTGATCAAATGTGCATAAAACAAACAAAAAAAATACCGCTTAGATACCCTATACAACAAAAACAAAGCAAAAATAAACGTAATAAAAAACAAAAATAATAATAAAGAGATCAAAGCACTTTCAGTTTCACTTTCAACACAAACCGGGCCGTAATAAGCGTAGGTCAGTTAGCTATCAACAATATAAAGTGGCATAGAGCCCAATATCGTTGCAATAGATGAAGTAAACGTGAATAATTCAAAATATAGAAATTTGCTTCAGCTGTTAAAACAAAAATAACATAAAATAAAATTGAGAGAACTTTGAAAAGATCGACTTTGCTATTGAGTAGTTAAATTTTCAATAAAATTATTATTTAATTATATCAAACGAGATGCGTATAAAGTTATTTTTTAACTTATAAAAATTAAACGTTTCAAAAGAATTGAATAATTAAAAAAGAGGCCAAAAAACAACTACGTCTGAACACTACCCAAGCAGATCGCAGACTGTGCGATTTACAAATCATTTGCTGAGTTTATTAAATTTTTTCATGTGTTAAGCCTCCTATCTCAATTTGAGGGGCCAAGAAGTAGATTTTCTTATTGGAAACTTATGAATTTGTTAAGTTTTTTTTGTTTTGTTTTTTAATTAGAAGGCAAACTTCTATGTCTTAATTTAAACAAGAATCTTATACCGGATTGGCGTGGAACAAAAAAAAAATTTTTATTTGATTATTCTCTTTGACGTCAGTAGCATATGTGCAAAATGCACGTAGAACGATTGTTAGACGTCAAGAAACTAAATCTTATTTTGATTACTTCCTGCATAAGAGATTAAAAATAGAATTTATAATTATAAAAAAGATCAATTTAATGAAATTAACCAAAAATAACTCTTAAATAATATACAATTAGCGTTCATAGAGCAATAAGTCTACTATTTTTATTTCTCACAATCAATCATTAATATATGAGAGTGATAAAATGCAATCAAGTAATAATCGTCCACAAGGAAATAAATTTATTCAACAAAGTCGTCTTCTACTATAACTTCTATCAATTGAAATCATGGAGTTAGAAAATCAATAATAGTTAAGGTATAATAAATATTGTTTATTGTCATAAAATACAAACAACCCAAGATTTGATTTTGCAATAGAGAATCACAAGGGAGTATAGAGTTGACATTAAATTCAGGTCCAATACTAAACAAAACAATAAAAATAAGGAAAAATCTTCTTTATTTTATTGATATTTGTTTGTATTTTTAAACTATATTAATTTTTTAAATAATATTTAAGATATACTGATGCTCATAAATTATAATTTCTTTCCATTTAGCACCAATAACAATAAATTATCTGAAAAGAAACTATCGAAATGCAAAATAAACGATTTTTTGGAAGTTTGATGATGTTGTAGTTCTTTGATATTAAAGACAGATTTCTACTTTGAAGTAGGAAAACTACCCTCAAACTTAGTCCCAAATAGTAAATTTTTCTGTTTAACTTCAATTGCAATCAGTATTTTTTAATTAAATTAGAAAGAAAAAAATAATTTTTAAAAATTGAAGCTATTGTTGGACTCTCCAACTTTTACAGAAAAAACTAAAATTGGTTGTCTTGATTAAATATGATTAAATATGTGGAATTTGAAAAATTTTAAATAAATTAATGATTTTTTCCCAAGAGTATAAAAAAATTAAACTGAAATCTTTTAAAATTTTTTAGAAAAAAGTCATTAGAGGTGATAGACGAGTATTCTTCCATTGCATTTTTTTGGTAATATTTATTAATTTATTGATTATGATTATGAGAGAGAAGTTGGTGTTCAAAACAAAATGTTGTGTCCTTTAAGACGGCTTTTACTTATTTCTTCTCTTGATTCTTTTTCATTCAGAAACGTGTTTCCAAAAAGTATATTACAAAAATAATTGTATATAACTCCCTAAGAGTAACTCTAATACAAAAAAATTTAAAATTCTAATTACATATGCATTTAGTCATGTTTTGATGAACGGGTTTTATTTTTTTTATATATAATAAATAAAATATATTAAAGTTTTTACAAATTACAACACTTGTTCTTGATTTTTAGGAGTATAAACTATCCTTCAAAAATTTTTAAAAGGCACCAAATTACATTTTTTATCAAACGGACGATATTTATTAAACTTCTCTTTTATTCAAACTCAAAAGTTTGAGTTTGATAATAAAAACAGTAACACACTTCACACCCTCTTAAGATCTTCGTTCGATATTTACGAAAATTGTTGAAACTTATAAATTTATCCTAATCAAAAATGAGAGTATCTAAATTTATAATTTACTGAAAGAAAAACTTTAGATATTTTATCAAAATTTGATGTTATTGGCAAATAATACGAATACAAATTTTGTTAAACTTAATCGTATAGACAATTGGAGCAGTACTTATCCTAGATCAAGGTTCAGCATTCTTCGTGGCATTAAGAGCAATTTTTAGAATTACATTTACAAAAATAATACTTACAGAGCTGAATGTCAGCAGCTTGAATAATGAAATATATATTCATGTCTATGTTTTTCTATTAAAATATTTTTTTTTTTGCTCTCATTTAAAATAATCTGCAATTAAATCAATTGTTTTGAATGTTACATTAATCCTAATTATAGTTATATTTAATAATCAAAATGTAAAACAAAGAAAATTACACACTTTTACATACATATTAACAACTTTGTCCTGATGCCATTCAAAATGTAAACTTCATATATTTTACAATATTTTATAGCTGCATCATGATTAGTGAGTGTTATTAATTTCATGGTCGAGTGCTTAAAAGTCTTGGTAATAGTAATATTTTGGTTTAATTTTCAAGACATAGTTTTAATACTTTATTTCTATAAAAATAAACAACATAATTTTTAGTAAGCAAAACAGAATTATTTGGAATTAGGACTAAACACTCTTATTTTTTAAAGCTAATAAGATTTAAACATCAATGAAATACACCGGAAAAAATTTTTTTTCCACAATAACAACTTCTGAATTCTTACCACTAACAAAAGTTGAGAAAAATTTTTTCAAAAACTTTCTTTTGAGATTTAACAACAGCAACTTCACCTTTTTATCTAGGAATTCTGTCATGTTGCAGAATAATTAACACGTTCCAACCAATATTTGTGGTTCACAGCGTCAGATAGCTCCCTACTTATCAAGTATTAAAGAGCTGCAATTATGCATTGTAGGAACCATGGGCTGCCGACCCCAAAATATTTAATCCAGATTAGCTAACTCTTAATCTCATTGAGTCGTTTATACAAAAATCTAAATATGTAAAAATTACTGTAATTTGCACGTCTATTAGAGATCTTCTTTAATCAAAACTACTACAAAACTGTTTTCATTTCACTTATGGGCAAAGATTCTGAATTAAGTACCTATTTCTAGATGCAATCTTATAAGATAAGGGCAATGGCATATTATTTTCCAATAAATTTCAAATTTTAAGACGAAAGAAATATGATTTTTTGTGAGAACCTTTTAGCTCTGAAAATTTATTGAAAACAATAAGCCCTGAGCTAGAAAAATAATTTTTATAATCGTACAATGAGTTTTCTGTCATGGCTGTGATATTTTTAATATAATCCATTAAAAGCTATAGTGGTTTTCGTGACTTTACAATTATTTGAAAGCCACTGAAGGCATCATTCTTCATAGCCACTATAGAAAAGTTGAAAAACGTTGTAATGAATTTAAAATTGCATTTTCATGTGTCAGTCCAGAGAATAATTGACTGACGTGTTGTAAGTTCTAATTGAATTCAAAATATTTATCACATTTTGGTGATAAAAGTTCCATTTTTCTGCCACGAATTTTAATCCATACTTATTGTCTTTTTTGTACACAAATACAAAGCATAATTGCAGACGATATTGAATGGCCTACAGTCATAAAGTGTAAACTTATTCCAATGTATAGACTATATAAAACGGAATATGGGAATATTATAAAAATACTTTTGAAAGACAAAGTTTTATTGCAGACGACAAAAGATTTACTGATAAATAATCGGCAAAAACGTCTTAAAAATCAAAATAGCAGCTATAACAATTTCCTAGAATAAAATTCAATGACGCTCTTGCTAAAAAATTATCCTAGTTTTGATTAAAGCTCATTTATCGTTCTTTACTTTCCCTATAGGATAATATATTCTTTATTTTAAATTAATGCTTGCAATCATAAAAATGGTAGATTTAATTCGCTACTGAATATAAAATGTCACTACTTTACTTTCATAACTAAACTTTATGTCAAAATTTCTTTTATCCTGTTAACATATAAACTTGAACATTTTTCTATCAATGAACTTTTCTTGATGAAAAAACGTGCTTAATCTTTGTCGGAATTTTCTTCTTCGTAGAGAAAAATTTGCAATTTTCTTTTGTAGCGATAGTGGATGTAAGCTTAACTAAACAAACTTTAGAAAATTAAAATAATTCAACTTGAATAAAAGGTTTAAAAATCAAAAAATATTGTCACATTTATTTTTTCAATAATAACCCAATGAACGTCAAAAAAGTATTTGAAGAAGTTTTATTCATTTTCCAGCTATTTTCATTCTTATATTCAGCAATTCAACATATTAACGACCAATAAAATAAATTAATTTCGAAACAATACCATAAGGAAACTCAAAAAATAAATAAAACACTCAAAAATGTACAAACAAAATTACGAGAATTTATTGTTATGTGTTGATTAAATCACTCTATGAGAACAGTAGAACTTCCTTCCTCAGTTGTCGGAAGCCTTAAATTTGTAATTTAGAAGCACCAATTTGTCATAGCAAATATTTATATATATATATATATATATATATATATATTTATGTATGAAATTTCAGTATAATTTGTTTTAAAAAGAAATAACACAAAATTTTTTTATAGATGATTTTAAAGGGGATTGAATTTCTTCAAAAGGAGCAAGAGCAGGATGCATTATTATTCTCCTTGTAGATTATAAATTTCTAAAAAGAAAAAAGTAGAAATGAAATATTTAAAAAGAAAATTTTTCGGAATGACATCATGGTGACGTCGGATTATTTTTTATGTAAGTTCGACACAGCGTTTATAATAGTGATCTACATTACATGGATTTTTTTTTAGTGCTCGCTAGCGAACAGCATGAAAACCTCTTTATCTTATCTTTAGTAAAATATTTTGTTGTTGCTATATTTTCAAGCAAAATTTAAAACTTTAAAACTTAGTGTAGAATATAGAGATTTAAGTTTTCTAAAAGTAGAGATTAAATTTTAAGATAATTTTAAGATAATTTTAAAAAAGTATATGGTGTGCTTTACGAAGTGAAGTGTCTCTGCTCAGGGAGAGGGAAAGAGAGATCTATTACTAAAAAACTATACTTATAAATGTCAGTTTCGGGACTTAATGACCTTAGTGTAGGCCTGCCATTAATTTTAGAACACTGACCGGGACATTTGAAATAAATATGGGATAGGTATATTATGGAGATAATTCAAAAACTCGTTGAATATTTTATTATAGCAACTTTATCAATAAACCAGTTAAATCAGACTTCTTTACATCCACATTGGATTAGAAACTCCTTCTTTTAATTTTAGTTACATAAAATTTGAAATTAAAATTAAATTCAAAAAAACAATCAAATTTATGACAAAATTAACATTCAAGTTGTTTAGGCTTACGTTTCGTCTTCGTTGTCAATTTTCTATGCCCATTCATATTTTCCGGACGCTTTAGCTTTTTTAAGCAACCCATTTTCCCCTTCAACAAAATTATAAAACTCTAAGCGGGACAACAGTAGTACTGACCGGGACGCGGGAATGTAATGCTTGATACCGGCACGTATTGGAAACCCTACCTTAGTGTTATCATATGAAATAACACAAAAGGTGCAAATGTATGTTGTAAGTAAACAACTTTTAAAGAATTTTTCAAAAAAAGAATGTTTAGTGATTGGCATAAAAAAAGTTAATTTTGGTAACAGTAGTAAAATATATAAATTAAAACAAAAAACATTAGTGTATTTTTAGTCAAGTTGATATATAGTTTTTGTATAAATTATCTAATTAACAATATTCGTAGGATCTTTGAAATTCATTAGCCACTCTCTAAACGTTACTTTATATTGCGTATCTCATAGAATTTTATATATCTTTTGGGATTCTAAATGTTTTTTAGTTTATAAAAAAAATCTACAAAGCTTCTCTCGAATATGTTGTAATATTAGTATTTTCGTTTGTTTATTTTAAAATAATTTCCGCTTTATAAAAAAAAAATTTTGTTATTAGTTAAATTGTTACACTATGGACTTTTTTGATTCTATAAAATTTTTTCTTTTCTAAAGAGTTAAAAAAAATCAAGAACCCTTTAATAGGTCTCTATTAATACTACTAACTTGTTAGGCTAATTAAGAAAAAGAAAGGCAATACAGTGAACACAAATAACCTTATGAGTATTGATCGTTTTTTTTTTAACTAAAAACGAACACTCAAGTTTGCTAGCTGGAGTAGTAAAAGAATTAGACTTTTGTAGGTTCTTTTTTGAAGACAATAACTAACAATAATAATAATTGTGTAACATACAGTTAAAGGTAATTAGGTTCAAAGATGATTTATATAAAAAGAAACTGATATTTTACAATTTTACTATATGAACTAGCTGTTCATATAGTTTCTTTCCTCTTTTTTGGAAAGTCCTTAAATAAATTGCCAAAAAAATTCTTAAAAACAAAACTAAAAAATCGAAATAAAATCAATCCAACAAAAATAGTACAAAAACTAAAACCCATTAAAGCAATAGAAAAAAAAATTTAATGTTTACTCTAAACCAAATGCCTAAAAATTATTCAAATAAAAAATAAGTTCACAAAAAGTCTTACCTCAGCTAATTGCATAATTTTTACTGCTTGGAACAAATATTTTAAAATTTGGAGTAATTATTTAGCTATAAAAAAATTTTTGATTTTGTTTTGCCAAAAATTCAACAGGGTTGTCATTTAAAAACTATATTTTAAACAGGTTCAATGCCATAAAGTGAATGGACTGTTATTAATTCTGCAAAACTTTAGCAAGCAATAAAATAAAATAAAATGACCTTAATGTCAATTTTGGCATTGCTTGAGTTTATTATTAAAAATTTTGCTTAAGGTGATCTTCATACCATAAATGTTAAAATTTTAATAAATAATTATTTAATAATTTATTATAATTATTATTTATAATTTTTTTTTTTTAATATTTTGTAACTGTAGGATATTAAATTAATCTTAGGATTTTGTAGTCGTCAAACATTTCAAAATAGATTTAAATTTGATCAAATAGTTAATATTTACTGTTATTTTTCTAACTCCAAACTATTTTGCTCTTCACCTTACTGTATATGGTTCTTATTGAAAACATTAATAACAAAAGTTATTAGCATATTTGCGGAAGAAAATTAATTTATAACGATTTATTTCCAATATAATAAATTTTTTGTTTCTTGTTTGAATCTTTGAAATTTTTAATAATTTTTTTATACGAATGAACTCAAATCTGTGCGTAATATTAATAGAAAAAAGACAAATTTGTTCTTCAATAAATTTATTGTTAATTCAGATATTTGTATTACAAAAATATATTTTCTAACAAAATTTTTAGTTAAAATATGTTGCATCAAGACTTTAGTCGATAAGAGTGTTTTTAAAAACTTTTTTTTACAACAAAAATTATTAAGAGTTTGTTGTTTATTCTGACATCAATTAGCCTCGATATTTTCAAAATTTAATACCATTAACCATTAAACTCTTTTGATTAAATTTTTGTTATCGAATAATTTCTAGAGTTTATTGCTCCGGAAATAGTTTCTAAATTAATGTTTGTCTGATTAAAATATAAACAGAATATTAGTTTCATTTTTCCAGACTATAGTTAGTAAATAGAAATGCATTTTTATTTTTGTTCAAACTAAAAAATCTTTACGATAAAACGTTCATATTTTTCAATGCTTTGGAAAAATTTATTTAATTTTTTTGCTCCATTTTAATTTTCTTTTCAAAATTCTTCTATTTATTTAAATTTGGAATGACTAAAACAAAAAACAGACGAAATGACACTTTTATTTGAAAGTAAAAATATAATCTCTCTAATCTTGAGAAATCATTTAAGAAATTGGTTGATTGACTAAAATAGACATAAGATCCAATTTAATGAAAAATAGAAACATTTGAAACTAAAATTCAATCCGAAATATACCTCTTTTTGAAGAACTGATGATTTCAAAGTGGATTATGCTACAAAATTGTAATAAGCAGTTAAAACCTGTTGAAAACCACGGTCAGAGTGTCTAATAGCTATTTCCAATATTTCATTTACATTTTCATAAATTATAATTCGAATGGATTACCGGCGTTATCTTTGTAAATCAGTATTTAGCTCGCTAACTTAGTCACGAGTATTCTTCAAATAGAATCTTTATACAAAATCTTCTATTAATCGAGTAAGGTGAACCGTAAATTACTTCTCACATAGTTTATTACGGTTTATAAATGATGTTTGAAAAATCGGAGACTTACCAGAATTTTCGAAAAAATTATAAAATTTAAAAAATTTCTGGAAAGGTTTAAAATTTTGATTATGTTCTTATAAAATAATTTTAAAATTCTGAAATCACTTCTTTTTTTGCTTCACCCTTATTTAAAATTATTATATTTACATTTATTATATAGAAAAAGAATATTTTTTGGTATTAAATTAAATAGAAACAAACACAGATAAATTGCATAAGGACAAAACAAAATCTGCAATGTAAATTACTATTTCAAGATTATTGATTCATAAACAATAGATATCATGAAATTTTTGAAAAAAAATTTTAATGGAAACACATTCCCAAGGTCATTTGAGTAAATTATATAGTCAACAAAATCATAGGCATATGAATTATTTAGTTCCAATTATTTCAGGCTCTTTATTATATTTTAAGGCCCATTAAAACTTCTAGCAGACTGTGTAGCAATTTGATATCATCAAAGCAGTAAATGTTACTCAAGATGAATGAATAAAAATATTACTTAGACCCTAATGCATATATTTGCATAGTTTTTCAAGAAAAAAACAGTGGCTTTGAATATTTAAAAAAAGCAGATCAATTGACCTTAGAATTATATTTATGTTTGCATAATTTCTCTTTAATCATACTTTTAAAAAAAGCCGGTGGTTGATTTTCGAACATTTAAACAAGTCAAACTTTCTTTTCTGCCTTTTTGTGATGTAATTTTTTTTATTATTTACTTATGATGATTTATTAATTTAAATTATTTTCATTAAAATTTGCTTGATCATATAAAAAATATTAGAGTATACATATTTATCAGCAAAGAAATATAAATCTAAAACTACAATTTACAGTTATTGCAATTTATATAACTGGCGACACTAATTGTAAGTGTCGGTTAATTAAATAAGGAGGGACAAATACCCAATATATTAAATTTAAATCTAGATTATTTTTTTAATTGTTCATTTCAGTAGTTTTTTTTAATAATTATACATATTTATGAAATTTCTGTTTTATAAATTCCAAAATTATGGAGAAAATTCTTTAATTCAATAAAGTCATAATTAAATTTAAAATAACTAACTTCCGTTATACATATATGATTTTATGGCGCTGTACTTTTTTAAGAGATGTGGGATTCTTTTTTAATTTCGAAAAGCGCCTATAAACTCCCTGCTCTTTATATGTCTCGCCAGTAACTTCGAAAAGCTATGCATGTCATGACGACTCGTGTACCCAATTAGACTCAAATCGCGAAATTCCTCAAAAAATTACCCCCATGGTTAGCTTTATAATGAGCACCATCTATTGTAAAATTACCAAACTATAAATTTTGACAAAGACGTCAGCTGACAAGTGAAATTAAACTCTATAAAACTGAAAAAATGATTTTATTCTTATGATAGTTTAATACTAAACAAAATAAATATTTAAATAAAAAATGTCTTGTGAAGTGAAAACATTTGGTTTTATTACAGACTTAGAAAAAGTACGACAATTATTAGGATTTTCTCTAGGTAAAAACAGCTAAAAATAAGTAGTCAACAACTTCATTTAATTAAAAGACTATTATTTATATATATACAGATCCAACATGGTTAAATGCAATATTTTATGCTGTATCTCCGACTGGAGATACAATTGCTTTTGCTCATGGTGCTAAATTAATTATTTTAAGCTCAGACTGGACACATAATCATAAAATACTAAATTATACAATTGCATGGGAAGGTGAACTTGATGATCCTAATGAAATCATAACAACAATAATTTGTCTTCCAATTTACGATATGAATCCTCGTACAGGATGGACTTGTATTGCAGTTGGAACTGCAACAGGAAATGTAATATTTTTCACAGATTCAGGAACACAAATTTTATCACAAAAATGGCATTCAGAAGCCATCCATTTCATTAAAGCTCAATCTGGTGGAGATATTAATGAAGAAATTCATATCGGATATATATCATGTATATGCATTTTACAAGGAAATCAACTTTTTCAAGTTCTTAAAGGTCTTAAACAACAAATTACATATGATAATAGTAGTATTAATGCAACCAATATATCAAAATTTCCTGAAACAATTTCATGCCGTAAATGGGAATATAGATGTAAAACGGGTAATATAAACGATTCAGTTGTTGTAGGTAATCAAATACCAACAGCTTTTGATTATTTAGTTGAACAAACTATAGAAAAAGGATATTTTGCCAAATATAGAAACTCTCCTCCACAAAGTTCACTTGTTATTGGTGTAGGTGAACGTCCATATACAGGATTCTATTATGCAAATGAAGGTTTTATACAAGCAGATTTTGGAGATGTAGCAAAGGCTGTTGCTACAAAAGTAATATCATCCCTACCTGGTTGGTTTTTTAAATCACCCAATAATACACAGTCTAATGATAAACTAGAAATACCAGCTATGCCAATGATATGCAATTTTGGTATATGTGACATACAACGAGAAGCATTAAATATATGGTTAGCACCTGGACATAAACTTGCTGTTATTTCAGATCGACTAGGACGAATAATTTTAATTGATTGTTATCGAGGTATTGCTTTGCGTATGTGGAAAGGATACCGAGATGCTCAGTGTGCTTTTATTAAAGTTAAAGAACCATCTAAATCTAAAAACGATACAAATCGAAGAAAAGCTCTTTTTCTTGCTATATATACATCAAATAATGCTTGTTTAGATATTTGGGCTTTACAACAAGGTCCTAAAGTAGCCTCTTTTGCAGTTAGTAAAAATGGACAATTACTTTATAGTCCCCATTATTTAATGAATACCAAAAATGGTATTAATGTAAAATATACACATTATATGGGTATATTTCTTGATCCTGATGATAGTACTTTAAAAGAAATAATTGTTCCATTTCATTGTGCACTTAGTGATTCAAATTCAAAAACTGCAAAAGATATACATCTTTTACGAAAAATTAAACTTTTTCTTTATAAAGAAAAAAAAATTGATATTATTTTAAAAGAACTTGAAACTTCATGTTTAGAATTTCAAACATATGAAATTAAATTAAAATTTTTAGAAATGTTAACTAAACACAAAAATCTTCAACCAAAAATGTTAGAAAAAGCCTTAGAAATATTTAAAAGTCAATTAAATAAAAATGATAATATAGAAAATAGTCAAGAATATATTCAATTCTATAATTTAGTTGATAAATATCAAGCATTATTGCAATTTTTTTTATATGTAACAAATGAAACTGATTTAGAAAAGGAAATTGAAATTTCTGAAAAATTTTGCTTAGATGTAAATGATATTGAAACTATACAAAAATTTATAGATTTAATTCAAGATAAAGAAAAGCCAACAAAATGTATAAAAGTCACATTTGGAGATGCTACTAAAACTGATAATAATTTTGTTGAATATCTTGCTGCTTTTATATTGGATACATCTGATATATATTTAAATTTAACAAAGGCTACAACATTTGGAAATATTGGTAAAACAATATTTGAATACTATGTAGAAAAAGGACATTGTACAGAAAATTTTACAAAACATGCTGAAATCAGCCAAATTAAAAGTGAAGATTTATTAAAACTTTTTCTATATTACTGGCTAGACCAACCATTTAATTATACAAAAAGGTATTTAAAATTTTTGTTGCTAACACGATATTCCTAAAAGTTTTAATTTAAAAATGTTGTTTTCTTATTATTGTTAAGGGGGTAGTAAAGTTAATTCGGCCGAAAATAAGCATATTTTCTACAATTTTATCTAAGGATACAATTAATATTTATTTATTTCTATATATACATACAGTATAATTATATAATATTTAGAGAATATTCTGTGAAAGTTTCATTAATAAATATTAAAAAATGAGCCGATGACAGCGAATCTCCGCAGACGTCTCAAGAAAAAGTTGATTCGCGGTGAACCCCATAACTCATTACTGGATCAACAGAAATTAAAAATCCAAATTGATTTGATTAGTTAATAAGTTTCCCCAGGTAACACTGTCGAGTTTTTTTTTCTTGATTTTTCGATTTTTTACAAGGCTCGGAAGTCAAAATACTGATTTTTCATTAAAAATATCAGAAATTTTGTTGTTTTAAAATAAGTTAAAATTTAAGAAAAAAAAACTCGACAGCGTTACCTCGTAATTTATGTAAAGAAAGAGTGTGCGAAATTTCAAAAAAATCGGTTCAGTAGATTTTGAGTTACAGAGTTCACCGACTTTGAAAAAGCTAAGTGTGAGAAAAACGCGTTTGGAAGTTTGAATTTCATATAAAGCACATAAAATAAAAGACTTGCAAGTGTATATCTCCGTTAGTTTTACTTCAATTGCTTTCAAATTTTTACAGAATAATCTTAGGAAGTTGTACATCAATATAAAATAAAAAAAAAAATACTTTACTACCCACTTAATTGTTTCTTAGTTAATTTTTTTATAGTTTTATTCAAAAATAATTTCATTAGTTGATCGGACTTTTTTATTTTAGCGAAAATATAATTGATACAATGGTTAGAATTGCTTCGATTATTGAACATATTTGTAATTTATCAAGTAAAGAATTGCTATGTGATTACAACGAAGTAAGTTCATGGTGGCAAATGGTTAGAGAAATTTTATTGGAAAGTCAAAGTGCTTTACAAGCACTTATCATAGGAATTATATGCAGGGCTATTACACTAAAATATCAAAAATGTGAAGTAATTATACCAATAAACATTTCTATCTTAATATATTCAATAATTTTAATTTTTGTATCAATAGAACGCACAGGATTCTATAGCAGCAGAAGAAGTTTGGGAAGAAGTATCCCAAGAAGCCGCAGAATGGTCACTTTTAATATGTAAACTTGATGATATTGCTTTACTGGGGGCAATTTTAAGGTATATTTCCTAAAATTAATTTATTTGTCAATATTAAATTTTTAACAATTTATAAAAGTTCACCAAAAACTATAAAAGGAAGTGTTATGCCAAATGTTATGTATGAACAGCCAGAATGTAGTTTAAAAAATATTTTATATGGAGGAAAAGGTATAGTAGCAGAGTTAATTGGTAAATGGTTAGTTAAAAAAGGAATTCATCCAAAAAATTTACTAACAAAAAATGAAGAATTTGAAAACGATGAAAATGATTTGTTTTTTAAAGAATTTAAAAATTTACAAAAACATTTTCCATTTAGTACACAATCAGGAATTCTTTTATGTTACATAACTTGGGAATATATGGGAATTTGGAGTAAAAACTTAGAATCCTTAGATTTTTTTAAGGCTAGTTTACTTTCTCTTGAAACATTTGAAAGCAATGATTACGCAATTAAACATGGAATTTGTGCTTTAATATGGAATGCACATTTAAAAATTCCATTTAAAGCTACAACAACAGCAATCAATCAAATTGGAAAATTACCTAGTGAAAAATTATGTCAAGAAGAAATTGGATTATCTGATTCTTTAATAGCAGAATTTTTAGAATATTGTTTAAAATTTTTTGATAACTTTTTAAAAAGCATTAATTATAATAAATATGAATTAAAATTTGAAGAAATACTTCAAGATGGTGAAACTCCTTTAATATTACTTGCATTACAACAAAATCATGCAATTAAACAGATACTTGAATTACATATACAATTGACAAAAGTTTTACATTTAATTGCATATTTTTCATTAAAACTATCAAAACCATTAAATTATTTATTTGATCCAGTTGCAAATAAAACATTTTTTATTGATTTTAATAAAGAATTAAAATATGAAATACCACCAGCTGATATTGTTCTTAAGAAACAAAGAGAAAATTTTATATGTCAGGCTATATCAGCATCAATGGATTTAATTAGAGAAGATTTAGAACGATTATATGTACTTGAACATGCTGTTTATATTGAAAAAATACAAAATTTAGCTGAAATGTGGGATATTGATAAAGAAATTTTAAAAAAACATCAAATTATTGAAATGTATGCTCATGGTTGGGACACATATGCAGCTGAATTATTAAATGATATTAATTATAACGAAGATATAGGAAAATTTCTATTGGAAGTTGCTGGAAAACGTTTAATATTATACGCTAGAAATAATGGTATAACTTGGGCTCGAATAATATCAACAGGAGCATTTTTAACAGATTATCTTGATTTATTGGTAAATATATGATCTAGTTTTTACCTTATTTAATGATAGTTTAAAATCACTTAAAGCTTTATAATTAGTCGACTCCATGAGTCGATCCCAAGTAGTATTTGTTTAAATTCGCAGCAAATTATCTCTGTGTTTTATAAAATTTCTTAAAAAAAAAAAAAAAATTACATAAATTAAATTTCAGAAAATCAAAACTAGTGGTGTCCAAATTGCACAAAGTTCTGAAGATATTGACTTACAGCATTTGAGTGATTTAGCTGGAAAGGCATTCCAATGCTTAACTGCAAATAATTCCAAATATTTAAAAATTGCAGGACAAATGTTTGATGCTTGTGAAATTCTTAAAGAATATCAAGAGGAAAGTGATATGAAATAATTGATAAAACAAATTTTGTTAAAATATGTTTGAATATTAAAGTATTTTGTTAAGAATTTATCAATTTTTTTTTATTGTTTCTCAATTAGTAAAATGGGTTTAACCCCTTTAATGGATTTGAAGGAATTTAACTCTGGGTTAACCATTACCTAATGTATTCCTTTTTCAAGTAAGCAATTGTATGCCAGAATTTTTGTCATTTTCAATAAAAATGTCATGAATTCCTCATATTATATTAGAGCAAATTTATCATTTTGCAATTAAAGCAATTGGTGGCATCGTTTTTAATTTTTTTAACTTAACATTAAAATCTAGCAGTAAAAAAAGGGGAGGTTCAAATTTTTTATACCATAAATATTAAATCTTTTAATTTTTGTCTTCGTATCCACTCTTTACACAGAATTACTAAAAAAAGGGAAAAATTCTTCCTGTTCATTTATTTTTATAAATTTCGATAAAATTTTTTTTTGAAGAAAATAAACAAAAAATTTTCTCAGCGATAAAGATAACATTAAATAATAAAAAATTAGCAAATATTAAGAGTGTGGTAGTTAAGGGAAATTTTTTTATTATGAAAAAATTCTTATAAATCCAATGTTCAAACTATTGGCAATCGTTTTCCCCATATTTTTGGCTCTTTTTTTGATTTATCTCAAAAATTGTTTAAGGAAAAAATAAAAATTGAATTATCAAAGAATTAAATTAAGTTCGTACCAGCCAAGTAAATCACTTAGGTTACAACCAAACCACAACTAGTGCCTACACTGGGAATACGATTTGTTTTCAATTTTATCAAATTGTCTGCCTTGATCAGTAATTAAAACTTTTGGAACACTGAAAAGGGCTATTCATTCCTTACATATAACATTTGTATAAGTTTTGACTTAGCAGTTTGATAAACGAATGGGTGAATCTCAATAATTGTTAAGCGGTATCGAAAATTTTAGGCTGCTGGTAAAGGACCTATAATGCCGATATGAATTGTTTTGAAACCTTCGGTAACAGTTCCGAAGGCATTTGTAGAATTTTTGATGTGTTGAGAAATTTAAATCCTCTGACATACCAAATATGCTCTGGAGCATTCATTATAATGTTTGTTCATGGATCGGCTAAAGAATTTCAATGTGAGTATTTTATTCATTGACCTATTGCTGGAATGATTTAAAAAATGTACGAATTTAAAACTTTGTATTTAAAGTTTTGATATGTACGGACGAATATGATTTAACGATGTTTCATATAAATACTTTAACGCTTGATCCAAACCCAGGAAATTTTAAAAAGCTAACCGTATTTTAAAATTTCAAGAATTTAGAATTAGGAGACATTTAATTTAACTGACACGTGCAAGAGTGTCAGTCAGAAATATGTAAGATATTTGTTAAAATTTGTTTAATGTAATCTGAATGACGTACTTGTCGAAGAGAAGGTTTATCTTGATTTCATTTAAAAGTAAAAATGAGCAGCTACTGCATTTGCCTTAAAAATTTATGAACATTAAATCTTGTCGCCACACCCCTTTCAAACACTAATTGTAATCGAAAGCCATCTGTTGTGATAATTTTATTATACAATTCCAGTTTTTGTGTATTGCTCAATTTCTAATTACTAATAAAATTAATAAATCAAAATAAATTTTAATATTAAATACATATTTTTAGTGGGATAGTAAATTTTAATTCCAATCCAAAAAGTTGTATTATTCTTTCATTTAAATAATTTCTTTCAAAATAATGAAACAGAAATCAAAATTTTCTACATTTAATTTAATTATTTATCTAAATTAATTGTATCCATAAAACCAAGTTGTTTAGTTTTCTTTAAAATTTCTGGAGTTGTTGGTCTTGGAATTGGATTAGCATCATGAATATCAAAATGTGCATAAACTGGAATAGATGGAAGACTCTGATCTAAAGTTGGCGGACAATGACTTTTTGTATATGCAGGAACTTGAAAATGTTTTCCAAGTATTGGTTCTGTTAAAGTTGCACCAATTAAACATCGTCGTAATTGCGCATTCATATTTCCTTTTAAAATTTGTTCAGAATTTTCATCTTTAATTGATAAATTTTCTTCAATTTCTGTTTCATCACTTGCTGATGAAACAATTGTTGTTGTACTTTGTACTTTTAAAATATCTGGTGGAATCCGATATTTCATCGATTCATCGATTTCATCGGGTGGTGTATCAAAATTTAATTTCTTCCAAGGTATAGGGCTACCAAGTGTACCTAAATAATTCCCACTTAATGACCACAATCGAACACTTTTATCAATACTACCGCTAATATTTAATATAATATAATAATTAATTAATTTATTTATTTTTTTTTTTTATAAAATTACAAATACTACCTTATTATAATACGTGTTTTATCAATATAATCAATTGAACAAATCTCTTTAGTGTGGGCTCGAAAAGATTTTATAATAATTGGTTTCTTATCAATATTACATGACCAATCTTCTGGTAAATTAGGAAATTTTCTACGAATATCTAATAAAAATGTCTTCTGTTTTTCATCAGAAGGTACACTTGATAAAAGATATGCAAAACAAGTATTTCTTTGTTCTTATTTAATCAATAATATCGATCAAACTTACCATGAATTAGCGATATACCAAATTTTTATGTATCCAAAGGAAGTCGATGTTATTAAAAATTCATTTCCATTATCGGAAATAAAAGCTGTAATAAAATCATTTTCTAAATGTACAGCCTTAAAATCGTCCATGTATTCATTATGTGAATAAATTTGAACAATTCCATTTTCTAAAGCCACAAAAATAATTCCTAATAACATAAAAGAGAAGTCAAATTTTTTTTAATGGTAACACAATCTAAAAAACTTACCATGTTGTCCAGAAATATGTCTTTTACTTAAAATAAATACTTTTTTTATCTTTATAATTGCATTGTTTGCTTTATTTAATGTAATTAATTCATTTGTATCACTATCTTCTTGGATTTGGTTGTTTGCGAGGGGGATAGTTATATCACTATCAGCCTTAAGGTTAGGATTTTTTAAAATTAATCTTTTTCTCTCCAAGCAATTTATTAAGCCCGGAGATAAATCTTCTGTTGTTTTCTTTTCTTCTTCTAGTCTATGAGTATCGATTTCCGCACCAATAACCTATTTATAGAATACATGAATTAATTTATAAAAAAACAAAAAAAACACATTTTTTTTACTTTTTCCCATAGTCTAGGTGTTGCAACATTGAACTTTTTATATGGCTGACATGAAGTAAACTGCCAAAAAACTAATTCACCCAAGTTGTTTGCTGTTACTAAAATTTCACGGTTTCTACCGCTAGCACAACAAATATGTTCACGATCAACAAGAACCCAATGAACTCCATCACCATATTCATCATCTTCAGTATCAGGGAACTCTGTAATGCGTCCATTTTTGCCAACAATTATTATCCTTATTCAGAAAAAGTAAATAAAAAATTAATGGCCAAAGAAAAAAATAAATTAAAAAAATAGTTTAAGTTTTTCATAATAATAAGTTGAGTCATAAATACTTTCCATTGTATTTTGTAGTATTTATATTTATTGTTTCTAATTAAACTGCAAAACTCACATGGGCAAACGTGAATTCATTTTTAATAAATATAGAAGGCTTTAGTTAGTCTCTGTAAATTGTATCGAGAAACAGAATTCACATCACATTATTTTTCTATGTCTAAAGTAGTTTTGGAGGTTTTTTCAACGGCGCATCCGAAAACATAGTTTTGAGAAAAACGCGTTTAAAGTTCTTATAACAAAAAATCAAAAAAAAGGTTACTTGTACTCAATCGATAATACCTTTACCACAGATTAAGTCTTCTGTCAGCTCATATTGCGCATTGTCATCCAAAATCACATTCCTGAGCCTTGTCCTTGCTTCTTAAAAGATATCCGCACTGCAGCGCTCCTTTAGCAAAGAAATGTGTGACGGTTAAGCCAAATAACTGGTTGCTGACCTTCATTAAATAGACACGCAGCAGTTTCACATGTGATTTCAATAATTTTTGTTCTGCTAAAAATATGCTTTGGAGCCGTTGCCCAAATTTTTGGGTTTCAGGTACTCTTTGTTCAAATAATGCAAGCGTCAAGTTAAATAAAGGATTAACGGAGAATAAAGGATCATATATCAATAGACTTAAGAAAAGGATACGTGGTTTGTGAAAGGTAGAATACAAAGCCTCTTACGCTTTTGACCGAACCGATGAGCATGCTCAGGTAGTAAAATAAAAGTTACACAAAATTTTTCTCAAAAAAATTAATGATGAGTCCTTTTTCCTGAGATTCCGAGAGATTATTATTTTCTGCATGAATGCCTCTTCCGCATTTATTGCACATCCACTTAATTTGTACTGTTCACGCCTCAGAAATTCAAAATCAACCGACGTCATTTTTGTACACTATTTACGATGCTAACTTTTCCCTCAGATAAAATTAAGATGTTACCATACTTTGAGCTTCTGCTACACAGACCATTGCAGATTATAAATAATAATAAATTACACTATTTCAATTGAAGAAAAATTAACTTGTGGTGAAAAAAATGAACTTATTTATGACTGAACTTAATTAATAAATCAAGAAATGTCAAGAATTTTAAGGAAACAAAAAAAAAAACAAAATCTATACATTACCTATCTTCTAGCCAAAACATTTTCAATATTTCAGATAATTCACGAAGCTCTAAATTTCGTATACAGTGTCCATTATTAAAATTCCAAATTTTTAACGTACCATTACTGGCACCAGTTAAAAGTTTTTGTTCTTTTGGATCAAAACAAGCATCGGTAATTTTAATAGGTACTTTAACACCAAGTATAAATTCCATATGTGCCTGTTTAATAAAAAGAATTTTTTCACCACTCCATGGATTCCAAACTAAGATATTACTATCTACACCACATGTTATAATAAATTTATAAAGATGATTATATAAAACAACAGATACTGATTTTATATGTGTTTCACCATCTGTTAAATCTAAACGTGGCAATGGACAACATTTTACCATTGCCATTTTACTACTAATAACCAAAAATTCACGTTGAACTTTATTGTAATAACAACAAAATCGAACTTTTTTTGGAAGAATTTGATCCAATTTGTTAAAAGATTGTATTAAACATGGATCAATAAGACTCCAAACTTTTATGATTTTATTATGATCAAAGGTATATACTTTCTTTTCTTCTGGTTGTACAAAAACGTAAATAATACCAGCACTAAATAATACCACAACGTAATAATAATTAATAATTAATACGTAAATAATAATACTTATGACCACTAAGAGTTGAAATTGGTTTTTGTGGGACGATCGGATTCCAATAGCGAAGGATACGATCAGGACCTCCAGTTATTATTATTCCATTTATTTTATCTACTGCAAAAGATGTTACACCCTAAAAATATAATTTATATTTTACTTTTACTGTAATCAATACCGGTTACCTTGGGAATGTCGTAAACACTTTTTTTAATTGGTTGAGTCAATGTAACTGCAATCAGACCTGGGCACTTTCCTTTTGTTTTTGAATGATATTCTGCGGCAGCTAAAATTAAGTTAAGCCCTTCAGCGCATCCAACTTGAGATATTGTGTCTGGATGTATAGCAGTGAATTCACGAACTGAAATTTTTTTATTTGCACCCTAAAAGGATATTTTGTTTGTGTATTCTTTTAAGTAATAAATATAAAAAAATGAAATTCCGTTACACTAATCAAAATTGAATGTGTTTACAAAAATGAAATAATCAGAAATTACACAAAAATTAAAAATTAATCAAAAGGTGATAAATGATTTGCTATTCTCAGTCACTTTTTACACAATTTTATTATGGATAAATTTCAATCTGCTTCTAGATTTCGATATATGGAATCTATTGAAAAAACTCAAAAACGTATGAATACGCTTAATTTCTAGTTGATTCCGTCAACCACCAAACTTGTTTGCAAGTATCTTAGTTACTTAAAATCGATGCTAGATATCCTTCTGCTTTTTTCCACTATGGTCAGCATCAAATTTTCGAATATTATCAATTGTTCTTTTAACCTCTACTTCTGTAATTATCTCTTAAACTTACTCGACATTAGCAATAGGTTTGTTAAAGTTGTGTGTGAATAACAGAAAAAAAAAATAAAAATTTAAATTTACTTGTTTAAGACTATTCCATGTATGGGTTACATAAGATGATCCTGGTTTACTTTGAAATGGGCCTCTTAATGATGGATTAAATTCAAATAAATAAACATTTCCAAGTACATCTCCCATAACTAATTTACTTGATGAAAAATTGCTTTCCTGGCAACTATAATGTATGCAAAAAATCGGTGCCCGAAAATTTATTATATATAACCGGAATGTAACACTAACTGTGCTAACATCATAAAACTGAAGATCATTTTCCGTTGAAGTTAGACATACAATTTCAACATCGGGTAACGAACACATTGTTAGTACCATTATTGGTGAAATTTTAGCTTTAACTTTTTACAAAAACTTCATTAAAATATTACAAATTAATTTATTTTAGAAAATGTTTACTATTTGATGGTAGTTCACTTTTAATTAATTCTAAATCCCTCGACCAGAAATTTATAGAACCTTCTTTACTAACTGTTAATAAATTTCCTCCAACATTTTGAAATGCTTCGTCCTAGAAAAATATAAAACTAGATTTTATATAAAAAATATTCAATTAATCACCATATTGGTTGGTAGATAAAAATTAATTCCAACAACTGGATATCTATGACCAGTCCTTTTAACGACAACATTCGAACTAATTGGTAATATTAATGTTTCTGGCTGACCATAAGGATCATCATCTTGAAATGATAATATTAAAAATGATATAAATTCATGCCAATCACATTGATTATCTCGATTTGTATTAATTTTGTAAAACATTGTTTCATAATCCTCATCACTATAAATAATATTATAAGAAGCCAAAACATCTCTTAGCTCATTATATTCCAATTTTTGTAATTTGGCATTTTTGAAGATAGATTTTAATTGTTCAATATCTTCAGATGTTAATCGCCTATGTAAGGGAATAGCTTTAGAGTCTTCCTCAACACTTTCTGTTTCATATGTAAAATCTTCAGACATTTTTAATGTGTAAAATAAATTTAATACTAGCAAATTCAAACAAATGACTAGACACTTGATTAAATTGAAAACGATAAAAACTTCAACGGAATCTTATGGAAAATAATTTTATTTTTTTATTAAACTGTCAAAAATATAATAAATTTTTATTCTAAAATTATTTTATTAAACTGAGTTTTGATATTCCAAAAGAAATTTAAATTAAGTTAATATTAATTATAAACATCTTGCAATCAAATCATTAATAGCATGTTTCCGATTTCCATACTCTCCACCCCTTATATAAGGTACGCTTACTTTTTTCTTCCAACCATCACGTGGTCTTTTAAGCTATAATTTTAGGGTTACTAAAATTTGATTATTTATAATAATTGATATACCTGAAAAGGATACAAAAATTGTATAACTCTATCAAAATTTGGACCAACTGTAAAAATTTCATGTATTATGTCTTCAATACAGATGATGCCATAATTTCCAAGTTCTTCTTCAATTAATTGATTTGAATTAATTGGAGTCTTTTTACCATTTATATGTGCAAAACCAAATTTAAAAACAAGATCTCTAATTGTTGTATTTGTTGGATAACCAAATGTAACAAAAGGTTCAACTACTTTTAAAAGAAGTTGATGCTCATGAGTATTTTTTAAAATTACTACTTTTTCAGTTTTAGTTAATCTTAGTGTTGATAAAATTTTATTAGTTGTTTCATCAGCGATAACTCTTCTGTAAGAAAATAATTTTATTTATATTCAACTTTTGGGAATTTTTGTTTTTTAAGGGAATATTACTACCCAGCACTTCTCATGACAACAAGTAATTTTTCGGAAGTTTTTTCAGTTTTAAGAAAACTTCCTCTCAAAAGTAATTGTTTGGTTCTTTTTTGTGTCCGTTCAGCTTTAATATATTTCATTATGAAATATTCAGCTCGACGAAATCTCTTTTTTCTTACATTAAAAGCTTTTATTCGATCTTGTCTTTTCTGTTCTAAAACGGATTTATCTTGTAAAATGCGTCGTCTTCGATGGGCAAGTATTGATACTTGTTTTCCCGGTAATTTATTTGAGACCTCATATCTGTTGGCGAAATTATTTTTTTTTAAAAAAAATAACCATTAAAATTTAATTATTCTGACTTACTTGTCTGACATTTTAATAATTTATTTAAATGTTAGATACTTAATAATGGTATGAAAGTTTAGGCACGTGTTAATATTTTGACATACTATTTGCATCAGCTGACTCTGGAGTATATTTATTCTGAAGTGACATCTATGTGTAAGAAAATGTTATACTTTCTATTATTACAATTTAATCACACAAATTTAATTTTGTTGAATATATTATTATTATTATTGTTTGCGAAAGTTTTTCATGTAATAATTTGAGATTGATTTTAAAAGATCCAAAAAAGGATGATTGAATAAAAATGAAATAATTAACTCGCTTCTTGTATTTTTAAAATCATTTTTCTATTCTCTGAAATTATTAATTAAACGAAAAAAACAAATTTGCTATGTAAGAAGAAGACAGTGATCAATCGAGTAACAGTTATTTTCTTTAAGTTGAAGCCGAAGGAGTCGAAGGAGTCGTTTAAAGTTTGTTTTATAAAATATTAAAATGTCAAATAATTCAAAAGTTGGAAACCTCACTCCGCAAGGGCAACTGCAATCCTTAACTATAGATGATGATGTATATACAGGAGAAGGCAGAGGTAGTCATCCCAAAAAGAAATATTTAGCACATAATTTGGATTTTTCTGGTTTTTCTGTAGTCTTAAGGGAAGTATACAATCTATGTGCTTCTGAGAATACTAATCTAGAAAGCGAGTGTCCTTTTCCAGTATACCAACATGCAATGGTTGAATTCTTAAATGCATATATTCTCCATTATGCAAAATTTGTATTACGCGCTCCAGATCTACAGAATCTTAAGGACCCATTGTCAGCGATCGGAGCTAAAAATTACTATATACCAAAGCCTATCTACGATTATATAACGGGAATTGGAGTTGCTTTAACAAAAGATGAACGCGTGTATGCCAATATTCCAGCCGCTGCTATACCACAAGGTCCTATATTAGGAATAGTATCATCAGGTACGTTTGGGCCACCAACTGCAACTAACCACAATGTGTATGAGTGTTACTTTTCACCATTCATAACTAGCAGCTACATCAAACAAAGTGCTTTAAATTCTGACAATACTAAATGGAATCCTTTTCCAGCCACATGGATCTCTGCTAAAACGGTATTAAACGAAAATCTTCTGGGGTACAGACCCACAAAAGTGTTAAATATTGAAGCCATTAAATTGTGTAATTACTTAAAGTTTGATAACAGTTCTGATATAACTGGCCGTCTTTGCCATAGTGATGTTGCTATAAGTTTTACCTGCAATGCACTCCTAAATATTAAAGGCATAAAGACAGTAAAAGCTGTTTTCAAACCACAGAATAATTCAACAGTCTTTATATTCAAGGAAAATACAGATAGTATAACTGACCTTCAATCTGTTCTTTGGAAGCAACCATCAAACCTAAATTCTCCATATCCATTTGGAATGTCAGCAAGTAACAGGGCGAACTATTTTGCATACAAACGTAAAAGGAACATTGAAAAGCCTGGAATATTTTTCACTATTGATGATGAATTACCAGAAGGATGGATCGATACCATCAATAATAATTTTGAAATGAAAGCACCATTTGTTCCTATGCCTTGTTTTTTTGATAGAGCTAGTCTTAGAGAAGATAATCATGTCGAAGGGAGTTACAACGGAAACCCTTTAATTGACGTGTCGAACTGGTTACGCACATGCTTTTACGCAGAAACAAATAATGAGTAATACATTAATATCAACATCTGTAGCTGAAGATAGGTAATGTTAGTTAAGTTGATTTAATTATGTTTTTTTCTTATATTAAAAGCTTTAACTCGATCTTGTCTTTTTTGTTCAAAAACCGATTTATCTTGTAAAATGCCCCTTCTTTGGTGGGCAAGTATTCATTTGAAACTTCATATTTGTTGGCAAAATTATTTAATTAAGAGAAAATAAGTATTAAAGTTTTAGCATTATAAGCATTAATTATTATGACTTGTCAGACATTTTAATTCATTTAAATGTTAAAAATTTAGTAATGGTATAAATGTTTAGGCACGTGTGTTATTTTGACATATTATTTGCATCAACTGATTCTCGAGTTATTTGCACTGAAGTGACATCTGTTTTTGAGAAAATGTTATAGATTTCAATTTAAAAACCATAATCACACAAATTTAATTTTGTTGACTATATCCTTAATATAGTTTACCAAGATATTTTATGTAATAATTTGAGATTGATTTTAACGGATCCAGAAAAGAATGATTGAATAAATGTAGAACAATTTACCCGCTTCTCATATTGATTTTAAAATTATGTTTCTATTCTCTGAAAATATTTATTAAAAAGAAAAAACATAAATTTGCTACGGAAGAAGAAGACAGTGATCAATCGTGAGTGACGTTTTCATAGAAATTTTATTCCTCGCGTCAATTTCAGAGAGAAATTTTGTTCTAGTTGAAACGCAAAGCGATAACTAATAGCAATGTGAATAATAAAATATATTTTAAAAATAAATGCTTTTTTACCCAGAGATTTTATGGTGAAGTGTAGAATATAAAGTAATTTAGTTTAAAGGGGGCAGTAAAAAAATATGGAAAAAAACAAAAATTGACAATCTATGTAAAAGTTTTCTCATATAGCAAAACACAGGGATAAAATTTATCGTATATTTATGTTATTCATTAAAATTGTATGCATATACATAAATATATATATATATTTTTTTTTCCTCTTGCTTAGCATTTGAATAAAGAACAACTTTTAAAATTATTCAAAAGTGTTCCTTAATTTCGCAATGAAGAAAATTTTTTCAAAATTTGATAAAAATGAAAAAATTGATAACACTAATATAACCAAAGAAACTAACAGTTATGTAGGAAAAACATTTTCAATTGGTCGCCTTCAAGTAACGGTAGAAGATGTCCTGGCGGAAGGTAAATTGATAATTCTAATTTATGATATTAATAAATGTTAACAGTTATTTCATAATTGTGAAACTGATTAGATTAGTTTTTTCTATTTTTTTTGTTCGTTTTTTTTTATTTTCTAATTCAATTGCAGTAAAGCCATTAATAATTGACTTCAGCAATGGGAACTTGCCAATGAACTCAATTTCAAAGTTTTGATAATGTTGCTTCTGTTAGTTTTTTTTGTTTTTTTTTGCACAATTTACCTATTGTTTTTTCAACTTTATCAATTATGTAGACCAAATTGAAATTTCTTGGAAATTATTCCTATGAAGTAGATATGAATGCTTAAATTAATGATAAGATTTTAAAAAAATTCAATGTACAGTCACATATTATTTTTGTATATTGTGAAAAAAATTTTTTATGAAAATTATTAGAATTCATTTTTTCTTTTTTAATCATTTTCAACACTTTGGATATATGATTTTATTATTTATGACACTCATATTGATTAAAGACTACCTTTTCATTATATTTTTTATTCTTCCTAACTATATTTAAAATATAAAATTAAAATTATATGTTACAAGAGGAAGATATTAACTGTCATAATACATTAATTTAATTACAAACATTTTTTTCCACTCCCAACAGTCACGCGTAGTTTTCGGTTAGTGTGATTAAATTGAACAAAGAAATAGAGCACTTTTCTAATACATGCTGATCAGAAAGTTTCCATAATTCGTAATTTCTTCAATGTTCTTGCATATATTTATAATCCCCTATTAGAAGCTCTAAAAATATGTCAATTTACCGTTGAAGATATTTCTATCTGTTCCTACTTTGTATGATGTCTATCGTTTAATTGCAATCAAAATGCTTTCCTCTTATGGACAAATTGATTGGGAAAAAACACGAAATCATGTTTTCTGTTTGCTGCATAAATCCTAGTTCAGGTAATGTAGTTATAGATTATCTGATGTTTGCGTAAATTTTTAGTGATAAAGTTGTCAAAATATTGGATTATGTTAGAAAAGCTCTCCAAGAATCCAGTTTGATATGGGATTTTTTTTTTAACTTTGAAAGGTGTACATTCCCTCTGCTTTTTCACACAATTTTCGAAAAGTTGTGTTTTTTTAAAATAATCGTAAGACCTGCCACCAGCTGTCGGATCTCACACTATTCGACAAAACGCTTCTTTTTTAATTTTAAAACAAATTTGTAACTTAAAAGAATTAAAAATATGTTTTTTTTTTTTATGAAAACAGTTAGTTTATTTAAATAAATAAAAATAAAACTAAAACTCATAGAGCCTTAGGAAGTTCGTGTTTTTCTCAAAACTATTAAAAAATATATTCCTTTAAAAAATTCTAAATTGTGCTATGAATTTTATCTAATAAAATATTTTACAGGTGGTTTCGCAATGGTTTTCTTGGTTAAAGGAAACACAGGAAACCAGCGTTATGCCCTTAAAAGAATGTATGTAAATAATGAACATGATTTAAATGTTGCAAAAAGAGAAATTCAAATTACTGTAAGTTATATTTTCAATATAACAAAAACACAAAGGAATTAATATTTTTTTTCCTCCAAAATTAGAGCAATTTGAGTGGACATAAAAACATAATTGGATATGTTGATTCAAGTATTACACATACTGGAAATGGAGTTTATGAAGTATTAATTATTATGCCTTATTGCAAAAATAACATGCTGGCCATGATGAATTCTAGGTAAATATTTAAATATAAATAAAATTATTTTATTTATAATATTTAATTATAAAAGAAAATAAGTACAAAACCTAAGATTAAATAAATTATTTCATTATTCTTAGTTATTCATTACTAAAATCGATTAAATTTTCAAATGTTTTTATTGTTAAAGCATTTTACAAGATAGTTTTAAACCTTATCTAAACTCTTATTAGTTAAGAAATAAATTTGTATTAATTTCAACTTATTTAATTTTCCAATTAGGGTAAAAAATTTTAATTCCTTTTAAGAATTAGAACTTGGGTTAAAAATATACAAGAGAAAGTTTGATGGTTCGTTTCATTCATATTTTGTTAAAGATTTTACTTTTCTGTGAAATCTGTGTAAAACTCTATTTTACTTGAGTTTTAGAATTTGAAAAAACATTTTCTAAAAAAATAAAAATTTGCAACTTTGATGAGTCAGAGCCAAAGAAACCATCAAAAATTTAATGATGAAGATTTATTAACCCAGAAAAAACAAAGCTTCTTTTTAATTAAACTTTACCTTCTACGAAGTATCCTTTTAGGGCCTTATAAGGCTTGCTTAAAGACTAGAGCACACTGAAGTAACAAAAGCTGTAGCAATTGCCTATTCAACTAATTTTGCTGTAAAAAACGAGGTCTATCAATTATGAACAATTATCAAAATTATAAATCTTTATTTACAATTATGAACAATTATCAAGAATTATTTACATTTATTAACAATCATTAAAAATAATTAGCAGTAGAAAACAAAAATCAATACTAAAAATAGCAGTAAACAATAATAAAAAAAAACTAATAGTGCAGTAAATAGGGGAGAAGGAATAGTTTCAGGTTTCTTGGATTATCGAAAAATAATTAAAGCACGAATGTCTTGCTTTTCTAATATTTGGTTTAGTAACTAATAAGGTATAATCGCAAAAATAAACAAAATTAACTTTTATTTCACAAAGCAAAATCTTACCATAAAAATTAACGTGTCATATTCCACGGCAACCTACCCAGCATAGTTTTACATACTTCCTTTAAAGTAAAACTACGATTTTCATATTTAAAAATTAATTTTTCTGAAAAATTCACAAAACCTCCCAGCTATTAATCCCCTGAGTTATTTCCACTTATAATTGAATCAATTCAATTCAATAAAATCACATTTTTGTTTTTGTCAAATCTTATTTTGTCTGAATTCTTCATTTATAATCTTTTGTATCACGTTTTTTTATTTTTTCTTTTAATTTAATTGTTCCAGTAAATTTTCTTCTAGAGTGTCATATTATCCCGATCAAAATATTTCTATATTTCCCTTCAATCTTTATTTATCTGCAATTGATTTGTCTGGAATTTAACTCATTTATTTTTAGTATTTTGAAGACAATCTCAATTGGCATAATGTTCCTTTTGTCTTTGTTTTATTTTACGAAGAAAGCTAATATAATAAATTTTTTAGAAAAATTTTTATTGAAGTTCCAACAACAAATCAATATTTAATTAACTTTTATTACACCAGAGAAACTTTTCAATTAAAACTCATTTCAGATTTGGTTATTGCTTTAGTGTATCTACCACTTGAGTAAAATAATCGGAATTAATGTGATTAAGTGAAAATGTTTTTTAGAATTTGTAGATTATTATTTTTTACGAAAGTATATTGTTTTTATCAATATCAATATCCCTTGGGAACGAAGACATAGGGTTTTTTATTTTTATTCTGGCATAAAACACGCCGTAGTTCTAGTTTTATGTATACTTGGGCTGACATCTAGTACAATTCGTGGTAGAAGATCAAAACCAAACTACTTATAGAAATTCCAAATAAAACTTTTACCTTTATAATTTACCTTTATAATGTTTCAAATTAAAATATATAAAATGCTGTAAATTTACTCAAAATACTTAATAAAAAACTCAGTACTCAAAATAAAAGATGAGATGTCTATTATAACTGCAATTGACTATGAATTGATAGTAGATGCCAGTCCAAGTGCAATAAGCTTTCAACTGTGGCATGTTTTATGCCAGCTAGTTGTTTCGATAATACCTTGACTAGATTTTATGGATTTTTGATTTCGGGTAGTTTTCAGCTGAGAGATACAGTGATCACCGCAAATCATCCTTTTCCAAAGACGTCTTAGGAAAGCTATGTCATCGGCTTGTTTGTAGATATTTTTTAATAAAAAAACTTACTAAATGTTGTACAAAAAGTTTGAATAAATTTGCTTAATTCATATTTATAAAAAAAAAAAAATGCACAAAGAAAGTCCTTTTTTCATGCCGTAACCCTTACCCCTCCGTTAATAAAGAAAAAATAAAAGAAATTAATATTTAGAAAATTTTTTTATAAAATATTAAATAATTTTAGTTATTTAAATTCTCCTTGAATTTACTTAAATCATTCAAATTTTATTCGTTTTAGATTATCAGTTGGATTTACAGAACAAGAAGTTTTAACAATATTTTGTGATATAGCTGAAGCTGTTTCTCGTTTACATTATTGTCAAACACCAATAATACATCGAGATTTAAAAATTGAAAATATTCTACAAAATGATGCTGGAAATTTTGTTTTATGTGATTTTGGTTCAGCAACAGCCAAAATATTAAATCCATCAATACAAAGTGTTAGTTCTATCGAAGAAGAAATTAAAAAGTATACAACATTATCATATCGTGCCCCAGAAATGATAGATTTATATAATGGTCATAAAATAACAACTAAAGCTGATATATGGGCTTTAGGATGCCTTTTATATAAAATTTGTTTTTTTACTTTACCATTTGGTGAAAGTACACTTGCTATACAGGCTGGAAATTTTTCAATTCCTGATAATTCTAAATATTCAAAGGGTATACATAAATTAATTAAATATATGCTTGAACCAGATATTGAAAAACGTCCTAATATTTATCAAGTATGTGAAATAGCATTTAAATTAATGGGAAAAGAAAATCCTGTAACTAATTTACATGTAAATTTTATTTCTATTTTTCTTTTATAATTGAAATATTTTTATATAATAAATTATAAAATTATAGAAATCTCCATCACCAGTTTTAGAGCAATTAACATTACCACCATTTGAATCAGAAATCAAAAGAGCTGCTAATTCAGGTACATCAGCTAAAACTAAAACACAATCTTCACCCCTATTCGAGTCTGGTACAAGTGTAGCACCTAGACAAAGACCTAAAGGTAGTTCAACTCATTCTCAACATCCTTTACCAATTGGGATACCACTAAGTCCATCACCAAGAAATATAATATCATCTCCACAGCCTGTTGTAGAAAATTTTCAAGCTAATTTTCCAGTTATTCAACAACAAATGAAAACAAATACAATATCACAGACACAATCATCATCTACAAATACACAGGTTGTACAATCAAATACTTCAACAGCAGTTCAATCTACTGTTAGTGTTACTAATATCACACCAACATCTGGAAAACCTAATTTGGATACATTTTTTGAATCAAATTATCCAGATCCATTTAGTGAAGCAAAAAATGAATTTGTTGATAAACAATTGATTACGGATACTATTAAAGAACCACAAGCACAACCAATACAAGATATTGTTATGCCTTTAAATACAACCAATATTGGAACTCCAACAAAACTTTTGCTAGTTGCACCTAAAACAGTAGGTCATCGTAGAAATGTCAGTGATACGTCAGCTTTTAATAAGTAAATATTCAAAAAAAATTGATTTTAATTATAATTAAAATTAAAATTATTGCAACTATTATCTCTTTTTATAGAACATTTGCAGATGAGACATCACAATTTCTAGCACCTTATGATCAATCAGTTAAAAGTCGATCAAAAACAAATGATTCGCCTACATCACCAAATAATCTAGAAAACCCGAATTCAATAACAAATTTAAATTCTGATAAAAATATCAAAAATTATCATAATGTAAAACATACAATACCTGCATCAGTTTCAAGTGGAGAAATTTCATCTAAATCAACAAATATTGGTACTGTAGGTGAAAGAAATGATAGACGTAATTGGAATCCATTTGAGGAACAACCATTTAGCCAAATGACCGAAGATATTATTTTTGATGCTGAATTTGATAAAATTCGTCAACGCGGTAGTCAAGGAAGTAAATTAATTTATTTATTTATTCCTTTTTTTTGTGCTTAAAAATAAAAAATCATTTTCTATATAATTAATATTTAAATTTTTATTTTTAAGGTATTACTGCTAAATCAAGTTCAACATTAACAACACCAACTGAAACTAATAATGATCAGTCACAAAGTCAGATTAATCAAACAACACATATTATTCCAGATGATCCATTTGGTTTAGCACCATTTAGTTTACCGGCAAATTTACGTGAAAAAGCAGCTGCTTTTCGAAAAGCTGGAGGTAACAGTTTAGAATTATCATAATTTTGTTGTTTAATTAGGTTTTAAATTGGATTTGTAGTAAGAAGGTAAATAGAGAACAAAAACAATAACGAACAAAAATAATGAAAAATAATTTGTTATTAGTAAATTTTATGATTCATCCGGGCTTGACAGTGTAAAACTTAATTAATTACTAATTTCATTAATTTTTAAAAAATATATATTTTTTGTTATTAATCTGTTAAGTTTTTTTGTATCTAAACTTGTTAAGAATTTTTATGATTTTATTTAAGATTTACTTTTTTTATTTTCATCTATTTTACAGAAAAATATAATAATAATTCCTTAAATTTGTTTTTACATGTGATTTTAATTAAGTAAATCAAATTAAATTTATTGAATTTATTTTTATATTTTTCTTTAAATTTTATTAAAAACAAAACTTAAATGTCTAAAAACACCGATAAGTAAACCTATAGATGATCTCTCTAATGTCTAGGAATCACTAGAATTTGGCCTTTTAAAAATAGAGAGTTTTTTTTGAAACCATTTGTAGTCTTTACATAAAGTAAATTATAACAATTCCAACTGTCAAATGTTATGAAAATTGTATGTTTATGTAATTATACTGACATAAGTTACTTTAGATTTTATACAAATAAATTTTCTTTGATCTTCTCTGAAAAACTGACAAGTTAGCAGTAGAAAATTTTTTGGCTCTTTATAATGAGCTGAAAAGAACTTCACCTTTCCCATATCTTTTTGTGTTATTTAAGTATGACGCAGGGTGCTCAACACATTTTCACGTATGTACGGGTTCCCTTTTTATTTAATGTTTAAAAGTCTGAAAATAAATAGCAAATATTATGGGAAAAAAAAGAAAACAAAACATTTCACTAGCAAACAATTTATTTTTTTATTTTACATAAAACTTAAAATATTTTTTAAAAATACAACCTAAACTAGCACATGAACTTTGCTTAAGTTTAATGACTACTAGAACGTAAACCCCTACGTTAGGAAAATATTTATTTTAAATTTGTGTATTGAAAAAGGCATGCGAAGATACGCGAGTATACGCGTATGTTTTATTCGATATAAAATTTATGAAATTATCCAAAATTTCGCTGATTTATATAATATAAAGATCGCCCTGATTTTTTTAAATAAAAAGTACTAGATCTCGTTAGCAAATATATATTTAAAAAATAACGATATAAATAATATCAAATAAATTTTTAAATAAGAAAAATTAAAGTTTTTAATTAATTTTACACTGTCAATGTATTATGAACAACTTTTAACAATAACTAACATATTTGTACTTAAATAATTATTAACTATTTTTCTGTTTTATATTAATTTAGTAATTATTAAATTTCAAAACTAATTAGCCAACAAGAAAAAAGAGTAATAGAAACATAAAACTATATTTAACTCTAATCAAAACAAGAATCACTGTATTTGGTAGGTTTGAAAAGAATTTTAATAATTTTTAAATCATATTTTCACTTGAACAAAATAATATAAATTGTAAATTATATTTTTTATTATCTCTAGTCGAATTTTGTTAAAGGGAAATTTATTTGTTGTAACTAACACAAAATTAGTAATTGTTATTTAAATTTTATGTTGCCAAAATTATTAAAAAAACAAATCACAATTATTAAATTTGTATATATGATATATTAATTAAATGTATTTAACTAATGGTAACGGAGATGTATATTTCAAAAGCAATTAAGTGACTTATTAATCTGATTAACTATAGTAATTATAATAAAATATTATAAATTTCGTTTACCTAACATATAACGGCTTGCTTGCAGAATTTTTGAAATTAAATTTAATTTCCCATCAATGCTATATTGAAAGTATTTCATAAAAAAATATTTCCATGATTTTATAATATGAAATTTTTTTATTCTTTATACTTTTATAAAGTTTTAAGTTCAAAAATGAATTATTTGAAATGACATAAATTATATTTAAAATTTTATTTTATGTTATTCTATACAAAAAACCCAAAAATTATATAAATATGTAGCCATGGACATTTAAATAGCACGAATTCGGTCAAAAATTTAAGTTCGAAATTTAACTTACTAAAATAATAACAATGAAAGTATTTCTAATGATAGCATCATAACTTATTAACTAAATTAATTTAAAAAAAAAACTAAAAAATCAATAATACGACAAAAACAAAGTAATAATAATGAAAAAAAATTTTGGGCATATAAATATCATAATGAGAAATTTCCTAAAATTAAAAAAAATATTCTATAACTAAGAATTAAACCCAATTTTAGATTTCTTACCTTTTTAGTATTAAGTACTGTACCAGAAATTTCGCATATCAGTTTGAATTTTATGTTCCATACTTTCATTAAACTTCCGGCACCGGCAGAATAGAATACCAAGCTATACACAAACATTAGTTAGTATTCATTAAACCGTCACTTTATTGAGGCTCAAACTTTTAGTTAGCTTTTTGATATTACAACGACAATTTTCAAGCAATTACTTATTATTGCCTTATTTAAATTTTTCAACGATTTGACATAAGAAATTCGGTTTAAAATACAAAATTTTAGGTTAACTTTTTGGGAAATTTGATTCGCAAGATATTGGCTGATATGGAAAGCTTTTGTAGCCCAACTTAAGGGAAGAAAAGTTTTACCGATTTCTTCTAAGCGGTTTATTTAAATGAATAATTAAGGGATACGTTTTCTACAGAAACATTTCATTATTTCACTTTTTTTAGCAAGCTTTTTACCCTTTTTGTAAATTTCATACATTACGTTTCTTTTTTCCGCAATGGATTCATTCCTCTACCCATTTTAACATTAAACACTTAAAACCAAAAAGAAATTCAAAATTAAATCACAATAATTGTAAATTAATTTATTCGCACATAGCAATAAACAATTGCAAAATATGAAATATAAAACAAAATTCAATTATTTTTATTTTATTATGAGAACTTAATCATTTATTTAGCCATCTAGAAAAAGATTATTTATAAATAAATTTTATAATTTCTTTTAACTATTTATATATATGTTAACAAAATTATTTAAAAAAATAATTTAAAAAAAGAAATTTTCTATGCCCAGTGATTCTTGTTTCATTATAATAATTGGCAATTTTATTTATTTTTTTTTTTTGTAATAACATTTTCATTTTGTATTATCTTTGAGATAATTTTTTCTTTTATGATTTAAGCACTATAATCAAACATAGAATTTCGTAAAAATAGTTTTTAAAATAACTTTTAGATGTATTTTATAATTTTCTTAGAAACCAAGAAAAAAAGAAAAAACCAAAAAATTTATGCATGCTAAAAATATATAGAAAGTTGGGTAGTTATAGCTTGACTGTGTTATGGGGGGATTTTATTATTTACTATACATTAACAAATAATGACAGTATATTTTGTATAACTGTCTTTATATATATATTATGAATAGTTAAGTTGGTAAAATTATCATTTTATTTTTTATTTATTTTTTTTATTTATAAAGTTTTAAATAACATCTGACGTCCAAAAGTTTAGAACAATGTCTATCTTATTCTTATCAATTTCTACCTTTTCGAACCTTGTATCTGACAGCACACGGCTTGTAAAGCTACATTAACATAACTTTTAATAGAAGAAACCATATTACATTTCGGTTATTTCTATATTGAAAATATCACTAGTAACACATTACTTATATAAAATGTGTTATATAAAAGTTTAGTTGGTTTGGTAGGCGCGAGCTCATAAAGCCATGAATCCGCTAGTTTTTATAGTTGCACGTCCAGATATTCCCCCCACATCTGGATAAAACAAAAAATAAATAAATTATTGGATAAATAATAAGATTCTGACATCCTAAGTGTGATGGAATAAGAGAAAAAACTTCTTTATTGTAGCATTGGCTTGAAAGATCATGGATGTTCCGAGTCTTCAACCTCTTCGACGTTCCCGTTTGTAACCTATAAATGGAGTCTTGTGACGAAGTTTATAGGACTAATGAAGACATGACTGTTATTCTTAGGGTTACCAGCCCTATTCAGCTAGTATATAAATTCGGTAATAAACTCAGCTAGAAATTCAGCGAATCCAAAAATATGAGAGTGGCCAATTCATCCTTATTATGCCTTATTAATTATTTTAATAATATCAGACATAGATGTTGCCTAGCAAAATATTCATGATAATAAACTGTTTTACAAGACAATCTTTGTGAGTTTAGGTCTCATTAAATGCATTAGGAAAAACAAACATTTTATTCCAGGATTTCATTCAAAATCCTCCAGAAAATTTTTTCGTAGCTCAAATAAAGATTTTCATTTGGTTTTAAATTTTTTTTCTTTTGTTTTTTTTTTGACTTGGTTTTTGATTTCATTTTTGTAAATTTTTTTGTAAAAACTTATATTGCCCAAAAATTTAATTTTTATGCCCTTTTATATTTACGATTAATTTGTGCGGTTTCATATTAATTGTTTTGTAAAAAAATATCAATAGTTTTGTTCCTGATATTTTTATTTTTTAATTTATTATCCTTAAATTATTTTCATTTATATGATGGATTTTTTTATGAAATATCGTCATTTAATCAACGCGTCAGAATATATTTTTATCTTTTTCATATTAAATGTAAGCAAGAATTTTAATGAAAAAGTAAACGAAATTCTAAAAATAAATCAAATGTATTAATTTTTATTTATGCTTTGTGTCGTCCAAATGTTCAAATAAATGCAAACTATTTTCTTTATTAATTGAATTTTAATTTTAAAAGAATTTTATAATTATTTACTTTTAATGAACACTCAAGAATTTGAATACTTTTATTAACTGTAAATAGAAATTAATCAGGGTTAAGAAGAATATAAATCAGCAATAATTTAATATCTTTTGCTATTCAAAAAAGTTTACGCATAACAAGTTGTTGTGTTCAATTTTTGCAGATTAATAACATTTTTTTATTAAATATAATTTCATTGATCGAGATATTTCAACTGTATACAGTGCAATGCATATAATCAATGTGTTTTAGATAAGAAAAAAAAATCAATGGTTGCCATAATCTAGAGTGTTGGATAATTTTTGTATAATACGTTTCTGCAGATAATTCCCTAAAACTTGGCCTATTTAAATTATAAAGCCATAGCTCAACGTAATCCAAAGGTGCCCATTTATTTTAGAAAACACTGTCAAACACATTTTGGAATGATGTCAAATTATATTCTTGGGTTGTTTGCTACACTGAATTCTTTAAATGCTCGCTAGCAAACAGTATGTAACTTTGTTCATATTTCATCTAATATATTTTGTTCTAGTTAGGTTTTCTATCAAAAACTTTAAATCGTGTAATTAAAGATCATAATTAAATAATAAATAGACTATAGGCTTTTATTACATTCAGATGCTATGTTTGTTGTTTTTTACACTAATACTTAACTTGATTAGATTTGATTGAATAACGAAACAATGATTAGGCCTCATAACTTGTTTAAACAAATTGCGAAAATGTTCTCAACGGTAGTAGTTGAGCACCATCCACAAAAGAAAAATAGTATAAATAAATGAAAAATTGACGTTAAAACTAGCAAAGTTATTCCATTTTGCTGGGTATTCTACATCAAATGCTCTTTAAGACATTACTGCCTAGTCTAGTCTTGTCATTATGATTTAAGTCTAGATAACTAATAAAGTTTCATTTATTTGCTTCTTTTTTTTTGGTGGTTATATGAAGGAAAATTTTTTTGCTTTTACCTTATCCTCATAATATGAAAAAAAAAAAAAAAAAAAAAAAAAAAGAATAGTTCTTTCTATTCATTCAAAAACATTCTTCATTGGAGAAAAAGATATTCCGGCAGACTAAAATAAAACTTATCCAATTTTTAGGCATTCAATTAGAAAAATAGCTTTGGGATAACTTGTGTACATGAGCTAATTTAATTAATAATGATAAATTTGTTAAAAAAAAAACTATTAAAGTCACTTGCATTCTAATTAAATCAATTATTGCTAGCTCCAATAATAATTTTGCTTGTATGAATTAGTAAAGATATCTCGATGACTTGCTTTATTTGTGATTAGACCATGATGAGCTTTTTCTGTCCCACATATTACAAATACCTGGAATATCTTGTCCTCTGTCTATGGAGACCCGTTGTGAGTGTTCACATGAAGAAAACTTTATAATTGGCTTTTAAGAAAAGTCTAAGCTTAAAATGAAAATTTTTCGTTGAATTTACCCATTTTTGTTCCTGCTTCTATATAGATTGTTCGTTTTCTTCACACCATCTTTATATAATCATAGCCATTTCTTTGCCTCACTCTATGAATACAAAAAAACAATATAAATTTTTATTTTTAAAATATTTTGACAGTTAAATTAATTGGCTTCTATGTATTTGTACACTTACCACTTTTAGTCTGAAAATTTTGAATTTATCCTTTACTTCTAGTGTATTATAAATATTAAATTTGTTACCTGAAAATGATGTATTGTGCACTTCGAAAGATTTTGACGATAATTAATTTATAGTACTCTAGTATAGATAAAAAAATTAGTCTAGGGTGGTGGTTGTTTATTAGAGTGTTTTAGTATGTTAACAGTTAAGTAAAATGAAAATTTAAAAAAAAAATACAATTTCGTACAAGTTGCTTAAGGATCTTCTAATTGAAGTAAGAATTATTTATTTAATATATTATTTATGTTTTATAGCAATTTATTTCTTTATTTATTTCAGTTTCTCGGAAACAATTGAATTTTGGTTGTACAACAACAGCTTCATCATCAACAACTTCAACATTAAAAAAGTGGCCTTTATCACCGACAATTGAATTAAATTCGAGTGACAATATCGAAGATAAGACTTCATTATTAAGTTTAGATAATAAAAATGATATAGAAAATGAAAAAATTTCAAATGCATTTGTTAAAATTCCATTAGAAGATAGAAACAAATATGAAAAATTACGTAGTAATGATAATCCAACATCTGATGATTCGGATTCTGAATTTTTTAATGAAGATTTTACAATAAATAATAAAAAAGCTATTTTTAAAAATATTGTTACTAATAATATACCAGAAAAATTACATAAAATACAATCAGTATATCATAAAGTAGATAAAGCACAAATAAAAGTTCCAATTGTTAGAAAACTACGTACAAATAAAAAAGAAATCAAACAAAATGTAGAAAATAAAAATAAAATTGAAAATAAAACAATTGATAATAAAATAAATCCTTTTGATAAAAATGAAAATAATAATGATGATGATTCAATTGGGTCAGCAAGTGATTTACGAATTGAAGATGATTTTTTTGATGAAAATATAACTACAAATTTTAAACAACGAAAACCAATTGATGATGGTATTAGTGAAAGTGTTAAAACATGTGGGTCATCAGCCTATCATGCTGAATGTGAAAGTTTAACAACACATGAAGATGATGTTAGTCGTGTTGTTGTTAAAATACGTATGAAAAAACGTGATCGTTTAAATGATAATAAAAATAGAATTTTAAATGAAGATGAAATGAGCCCATCTAATGATTTTTTACATAAATTTGGTGATAAACCATTATTACTTGATGATGAATTAAATTATAATTCTGGTGAAATAAGTGAAACAAGTAATTATGATGATACAGATAATAGTTCTAGTTCAGATAATATTAATGAAAATATTGATATATTTGCAATGGCACCATTTAAAAAGCCATTAAATAAAGAAAAAATTAAAAATTTAAAAATAAATAAAACTAATGAATTACAAAAGAATAAATCAAATGATGATATTTGGACATCAACACCAATTAAAATTAGTACAAATGAAAATAATTTTAGTAATAATAATATTAATATAAATAATAATAATAATAATAATAACAATAAATTTGATCATGAATATAAAGAAAAGATATTAGATGAATTTAATGAGCCAATTTTTAATCCATTTATTAAACAAAATAATAAATTTGATTATCCAATACAAAGTACTTCTGATTATGGTATTGTAACTGTTACGCCATCAAATATAAAAAAAGAAAATTCCATTACTGGAAAAGACTTATTTGGATCAGAACCATTTCCTGAAATGATAACAAAATCTATAACATATGATTTAAATAATGATAAAAATAATAAAAATACTGATTTAACTAATCAACCAATCCAATTAGTTACAGTTAATCATTCAATTATTATAAATAAAGATTTTGAAACACAAAGTCAATCATATTTACCAACAAATTCATTTATTAATTATTCAAAAATAAAAAATTCAGCATATCAACAAATATTTCCAATATCTGATCAAGAATTTAAACAATTATCATGTGATAAAAATACTGATTTTGTACCAGATAATAAAGAAGAATCAATTGTTTTAAATACTAATAATAAAAAAGATAAAAATTCAATTTCATTAAATTCATCAAGTTCAAATGTTCTTACATTTCCATCGAAATTAACACAAAAAGTTAAATCAAATGTTGTTACATATAAAAAGGTATCATCAAATAAAAATTCTAAAAGTAAGCAGCAGCAGCAGCAGCAGCAACAACAACAACAAACTAATGAGATAAATGAAGGATATTTTCAATCGAATACTATACAAAATACAAAATCTGGTTTTAGTAATATGAGTTTTGAAGATTTTCCATCAGATCATGAAATCGATGATATGTCCAAGACTATACCTTTTGAAGTTGTAAGAAATGAAAAAATGCTTTTAGAAGCGGAAAAAAAATTTGGTTCATTAAAACGTCGAAGTAATTTATTTTCATAATGGTTTTTCTGGTTTTCTTCTTCTTGTTTTAATTTTATAGATTATGGATTCAGCATAAATACAACTAGATTGAAAATTGTTGGTGCTTTATTCCGTATTAAGTATTAAAATATTAAAACTTCTTGAGTAAGTTGAAACTAAAAAAAAAATATAATAATTTAATAATTTGTTTTTTTAAAGAAAAATTGTACTGATTGAAACTAAATATAAAAATTACATAAATTTCTTTTAGATAATAATAAAAAAAAACAACATAAGATTTGTGATACAATACTATATTCCAAAATAACTAAAATTTTTGTATTGTATTAATTCTTTAATCATTCTTTGATTAAATTAGTTGTAGCTAAAAAGTAAAAAATCGGTAAAAATATAATTAATATTTATAATTAAAACTGAAATTTATATAAAATCCTGTTTTGAAAGACTTTTCCACTATTTTTAAAAAATTTGTTAAAACAAATGTTTTAATTAAAGCCTTAAATTTGCTTTTTCATTAAATTTTTGGTTTAAAACCTAGAAATCTTTTGTAAGATAATTATTTAATAAAAGAAACACAAGAAATTTATTTAACATCAAGTTTATTAGAAAATAAATATAAACATTTTTATTTGTTTTTAAAAATAATTCAATAAGCCTTAAGAGAGCCTTAAAATATAAGATTTACATTTCTAAAATATATCAATAAAAAATCTTGTGAAAACTATTAACAATATATACTTAAAAATATAGAAAATTTGCTTTTATAAAATTGCACCAAACTACGAATTAAAATAAATTCGTATTTTTTTAAAAAACAAAAGAAATCATTCCCTAAAATAAAATTTGAATTGCTATATTTTTCTTTTGTTATTGTTATTTGTTATAATTATTTATTTATATTTATAATATGTGAAATTCGCAAATATTTATAATTGACGTAATTTATATTAATAATTAATTTTTCTTAAATGTAAAATGGTAACAAGAAATTATTGTTGTTGTAAATTCAGAATTTTTAGTTTTGAAGTACGTTTTATTTTTGTGTGTATTAAAAACAAAATTACAATGTTTTTTGATAGTTTTATTAATATAATAAAACTTTTAGTTAAAATAAAGCTTTTTTGATTTAATTTAAAACGTTTTAGTACTATAAACCCATTTTTGGTTTAGCAAAGATATCAGCTATCGTTTATGAAATATTAACTCATGCTTTAGATTTTAGTCAGTGGCTATGTAAAGGATTAGTGAATCTATTCCGACTACTTTCCAGCAAAACTCTCAATCTATAACTTTCCATTTGCTAAATATTAAGTTAATCCTAGGCATTAAAAAATTAATTTAGGATCGTTATTTTGTTAAATAATTTATTTAATTTACAATATTAAGTGTTTAACAATTTACTTGATAAGATCATATACGAAGTTTATGCATCACTGAAGTGGTGGGAAGAGATTCTTATATGTAAATATTTTTTCTAGTATTGAAAACCATTATAAACTTTATAGCGGTTAAAATTATTTTATATTATTTTCTCTTGTATATCACAGTTTCAATTAAAATGGTGGTAAATGTTTTTGTTTTTAGCCAGGACTCCGAATACAACTTTTATACTATTCTTAAATGTAGAATATACGTACATATATATTTAAATACATAGTTTCAAGGTTAATCAAAACTAATATTTTTATTTATGAGATAGTAAATGTTGCAAATGTAACATTTAGAATAACTTTTCCTGGACTAATGATATGATACCGGGGTCAAAAAGTGGGGTGGCCGCTATCAAGGGCATACATAAATATATATATATAGAATTGTATATAGGAGGGAAAAAATTAATTGAAATAAAAAAATAAAAAAGATAGAAGAAAGAGTTCTAGAAACATTTTTAGTTGGAGTTGGCATCAGGTATTCGTAAAGGGTGGACCTATGTATTATCTCGCGAAATTTTAAATTAAGTGTTGGAGTTGAAAGCTTTTCGTTAAATTGGAAGCAACATATTTATTTTATATTAGAAACACAAGAAAATATATATTTGGAATAGTTTTAGAGGAGGACTTGAATTTGTGCTGTTAACTTATTCTTAAACTTACAAAAAACAAAAAAAATAATAAATGAATGATAATGATAATAATCAATCAACAACCTTAAATTTAAAAAATCAATTAATAATTCTAATAAAAGCTTTACACAATTTATTGAAATTAATAATAGAATTAAAAAAAAAAAACAAATAGTAAAACGAAGAAGTTCAAAAAATACACAACAGTTCGGATCATTTAATAAATAATGATAACTACTACTACGAAAGCAAGGTACTAAAAAGTCCTATAGATGTTAAGCTACCAGATGGTAAAAATTTAAAAGCTACAAAAATAGGTAAAGTAAAGATAACTGAGGTCAGTACAATCATTGCGAAAAATAATAATGCTAAAATTTTCAATAAAGATAGAAAACTAGTGGCTGTCGCATATAAAAGGGAAAATTTATACTTTCTAAAAAGCTCTGTAAGCAAAGCTGAAGAAAATGATATATATACAAATGTGATAAAATTAACTACGAAAGAAAAGTGGCATAGAGCACTTGTTCATATAAACTTCAAATATCTACATAAACTAGTAAAAGATAAATTAGTAATAGGTTTTCCAGAAAACTTGGAACCCGTATCTATGAAATGTGCAAATTGTATACAAAGTAAAATGGCAAACGTACCATTTGCGAACAACAGAAAGAAATCCAAGGAAATATTAGAGCTAATACACACTGATTTAAATGGCCCCCATAGAACAGTAGGTTATGGTGGAGAAAAGTACTTTTTAACTTTCATAGACGATTACAGCAAATGTACTAAAATTTACTGCATACAAAGTAAAAATGAAGTAGCAAATTACTTTATAGAGTTTGTTAACTTAGTGGAAAACCAATTTGGTAAAAGAATTAAAAAACTCAGATGTGATAATGGTAAAGAGTACCTAAACAGAGAAATTTATAACTTTATTAAATATAAAGGAATCCAATTGTCACCATGTCCAGGGTATGTCCATGAGTTAAATGGAGTAGCTGAACGATACAATAGATCAGCAATGGACATAGGTAGGTGTTTAGCTAGGGAAGCAAAACTAAGCAACAAATATTGGCCTGAATTTATAAAAACTGTGGCCTATCTAAAAAATCGTACAATAGCCAACACCCAAGAAAATAAAACGCCATATGAGATATTTTTTGGAACAAAACCCAGCGTAAAACACTTAAAGATATATGGAAGTAGAGTTTTTGTAAGAGTACCTGAATGCAAAAGACAAGGCAAATGGGATGATAAATCTAAAATAGGTGTTCTAGTAGGATACAACAATAAAAATTACAGAATAGTCAATGCAAGACATGTTAAAGTAGTTGAAGACGACACAGAACTAATTTGTCTAGAAAAGACAAATGCTGAAAGTACAGATAATGAAGACAAAAAATACACAAATTTGAAACTAGATGAAAACAACGACAGTAAAATTGATGAAAGCATGGATATAAACATCGACAGCGACACAAATGAAAGCTTAAACAGTAATTACGATGTTGAAGCTGAATCAGACGATCACCAAATCAATAAATTAAAAGGCAAAGAAAACTACTTAAATTCACCTAGAAAATCTAGCAGGAAAAGGAATCCCGTTAGTAGATATGGTAATCCAGTAACTCAATACATCTATGTGAACTATATGAATGCAAATGTATCTAGTACATTTGAGGAGGCTATTAATTCCAAAGATTCCCAAGAGTGGAAAAAGGCTATGGATTCTGAAATAGAAAGCCTAAGGAAAAACAAGACATGGATAGTTGTTGATAAACCCAAAGAAAAAAAGGTAATTGACGTTAAATGGATTTTTAAAAGAAAAAATGATAATACATTTAAAGCTAGATTAGTAGCAAGAGGCTTTCAACAAAATGAGTATATTGAAAATGTTTATTCACCTGTTGGAAAAATGCAAACACTAAAAATTTTACTAAGTTTTTGTGTCAAAAATGGTATGATTATTGACCAAATGGATGTAGAGACCGCTTTTCTTTATGGTCATGTGAAAACAGAAGTGTACATAACAGAACCTAGAGGTTATGAAACCAGCAAAAATAAAGTATGCAAGCTCTTAAAAGCTCTTTATGGTCTTAGAGAAAGTCCAAGAGACTGGTATGACACATTTAATAGATACGCTAAAGAACTAGGTTTCAAGCGTAGCACTTATGATTACTGTTTATATAAAAAACGAACTAACAATGATACAATATACTTATTAGTATTTGTAGATGACATTTTGATCTGTGGAAAGAATAGAGACGAAATGGATAAGGTGAAAGTCAGTTTAATGAAAAGATTTGTAATGAAAGATATTGGCAAAATAAGGAACTATATTGGTATTGATATTGATTATAGTGTTACAAAAAGGGAAATGACTCTAAGTCAAACAAGATATATTGAATCTTTGGGTGTTAAATATAATCTTGAAAGAGCAAGATTATACGACACACCAATGGAGAGAAATTTACGACTAAATCAGGCAAATGAGTGTGACCAGAGGATAAAGTACAGAAATTTAATAGGAGAACTTTTATACATAAGTACAGGCACAAGACCTGATATTTCATATAGTGTCAACTATCTAAGTAGATACCAAAGTTGCTATAATAATACACATTTTAAATATGCTTCAAGAGTATTAAAATATTTATATAAAACTAAAGATTTGAAATTAACGTATTTTGGCAATCTTAAAAACGAACAACTAGACTGTATGACTGATTCCGATTATGCTGGCGATAATATAGATAGAAAATCAACAACAGGATTTGTGATTAGAATGTATGGAAACTTAATCTACTGGAAAACACGAAAACAAAATAGTGTAACAAAATGTTCAACTTTTGCAGAATACACTGCAATGTCAGAAACAGTGACAGAAATCCTATTCATCAAAAACTTGATCAATGAAGCGTTTAATGTGAAATTAGAAAAACCAATAAAAATATATCAAGAGAACACAGGTGCTGTAGCTATTGGCAAATTTGGAAATTTTACAAAAAATTCGAAGCACATAGAAGTGCAATATCATTACATAAATGAAAATTATGAAAATAGAACGATTGATATTATCAAAATAGATTCAAAAGATAATTTAGCAGATATGCTAACTAAGAGTTTAGGGAAGAAAAAATTTTTAAGAAACAGAAAAGAGTTAAGGTTAATTTAATGTCTAAAATAACAAAATAATTACAAATGAAAGAATAAGGAATGAATTATATTGTCATAAATTCAAAGAGGGGTATTGTGAATATTGTGAATTAGACAATATAATTACAGCACTTCACTTGTAGCAACTTCACTTGCTACATCTAGTTTGACAGCTTCCTGCTGAAGTCTTCTCTCTAAGTGTAAATGTATTAATAATTATAATAATAGCTTGTAAATAAATAAATCTTTAATTCAAATACTCAACAAACTAAAAACACAGAAATTGTTTTAAAAATCTAAAAACTATGTAAAATATTTGGTTTATATTATCTTATGTCATCCTAACATTGATATAATTATTAGTTGCATTATTATTAATTTTTGTAATACCCTTTCTTAACAGACTACACTACACACTTTTGAACTACACAGAAAGCCATTTTTGTATGGAGAATTGCGTACATAAGTGGTTAGAATCGTGTAGCAACAACAGCCTTTTTAATGCTGTACTCACGGAAAATTGAGATCTATTGTGAATAGAAACAGGTTGTGCAACAAAATAAAACTAAAGTTTCATGTAGGATTATGTCAAAATTATTGGTTAAATTATTGGCATATTTGTAAGTACTAAAACTTTTATTTGTTTAAATTATTAATTTATGTGTTTTCAGGTGGCTATTTCGGCAAAATAAAAAATTTTACTCTTGGAAATTTGTAAGTACAAAAACTTTTATTTGTTTAAATTATTAATTTATGTGTTTTCAGGTGAAATGGAATCTTCAAAGAAGATCCAAAAAAAACTTAATGCTACGGAGATCCGTAAATTTATTAATGTATGGAGGGATTTCCTCCCGGATCTCCGTAGCAATAAAAGGAATGCAGGTGTTTTACAAAAGATGAAAGTCCAGTTAGAAGAGGAGGAAAATATATTCCTTTCACTTGCAGAAATCCGCTACAGAATTTCAAATTTGTCCCGGCGCTACAGGTATGTCAAAGTTTTTTGCTGCTGAATTATACAATTAATCTTAGATAATTTTTAGGGCTGAGCGAGCTATCGTTGGGCCAAGTGGAGGCCAGCGGTCCACTTGGCAGTTTTATAGCCTCCTGCATGAAATGTTGGGGGGCTTTAAAAGTAACTATGCGGCGGAATATGTAGAGGAGAGTTTTGAGGGTAACAAATAAAATTGCAATTATTTAATTTCATCTGTTTTATTTTATTTTTTATTCATATTGTACAGATAATGCTTCAACAAACGTGCCGTCATCAAACGCTTCACCCAATATGTCAATGTCGCCGGACTCTCCTCGTTCATCTACTAGTGAGGCAGCTCCACCTAGAAGAAAATATTGCACCCATGAATTTTTAAAAAATAAATTAGATGATATGGATAAATTTGCTAGGGAGACAGCAAATGCTTCCCTAGAAGTGGATAGGGAGCGCAACAAAATTTTCGAGGAAGCAACAAACAGTTTAAAAGACTTAGTTGAATTTCTCCGAAACAAAAAATAAGATATGATATGTTAATTTAGATTAAATAAAATAAAAAATGTTAATTTAGATTGAATAAAATAAATATTTTAGAAAAGCAAAGTATTATTTATACCTAAAGATTCCTTGATTGCATTTCTTAATTGAATCCCTCTGTTTTGTCTTTCTCTAGCTCGGTTTTCTGAGTGAGATATATTTCTAGTTTGCTGTCGTCTTCTTCTCAGCCACTTTTCGTTTATTTCATCGTTTTCATTGTTTAAAATGTTGTGTAAAATGCAAGCGGTTTTAATGATCAATGTGCAGTACTTGATATTGTTTTCTATTCCCCGGCCTACACGTCGAAATCTTGCTTTGAGATGCCCAAATGCGTTTTCCACTACCCTTCTACTCGCTGACAATCGCGCATTAAAAATCTTCTCAGATTCATGTTGTTCAATGTGAAAAGTATAAGGTTTTAAGAGATACTCTGACAATTTAAAGGCAGAGTCTCCAATTAAAAATACAGGTACATTAACCCCATTGAAATTTCGAGAGTTTCTTGTGAACAACTCGTTTGACATATGATGCCTTTTAATAGAAGATCTTTCAAAAATAGTTGAATCACCACATTTCCCAGGGCTGCCTAGATTTATGTACATGAATCGATACCTGTAGTCCACCACAGCTAGTAAAATTATGGAATAACTGCCTTTATAGTTATAATAATCTCTAGCTTCATTTTTCAGAGGTTTTATTTTGATATGGCAGCCATCAATGGCACCATAACATTGAGGAAAACCAAGTTTCTCAAATCCAGCTACATTCTCCTCAATTTTCTCTTGGGTAGCAGGGTAAAATTCTGCGAAAATGTTCCCAAAAACTTTAACAACTGCTCTACAAAATTCCAAAAATATGTGTCCCAAAGTGCTGAGGCCAACCCCAAACAAATCCGCAGCCACTCTATATTCTTGGGATGAGCCCAAAACATATAATGCCATAGCCACCCTTTTGTCGAGCGGGATTGCTTTACGCCAGTTTGTATCTTTCTTTTCTATTAGTGACATTTTGTCCACTATCTTTCGAAACGTACTTTGTTTCATTCGGAAGTGATATTTAAACTTAACGTCGGAAAATTCAGGAACAGTTTTTTCCCAGTATGTTGATTCTCTAGGCTGAAAATTAATTTTTAAAATATTATTAAAATATTCTATTAAAAACTTACGCTTGATTGTTCCCTTAAATTCAAAAGGTAGCAATTCATAATTTGTATATCAATAGTATTTTTTAATGCTCTCATTCGCCTTATTGTTGAAGTTTGTGCCATGTTAATTAAATTGCGAAAAGCCTCACAAATTGCTAATAAAATTTCCCTTTCTTCTTCACTAATATCCATTATTAAATTTTATAAAACGATTTACCAAAACAAATTAAAATCTCTTAGCTTTTATTTCAATTTTTTAGATAAAACACTTAAAAACTTTGGCAACTCTTCACTAATATCTATTACTTAACTTAATACTTCAATTCACGAAAATAAATTAAAAACTTTTAACTTTTCTTCTAATTTTTTATTTAAAACACTTAAAAAATTGAACAATCTGTGACATCTAATAGTTTGACATTTCAAAACATATGTTTGTAAATATAGACGCCATGTTCTTTTTGTCGTCACTACAGACTTTGCCTGTTAAGAACGGATTTTTTTGTATGGAGGACTACAACGTTGTACATAGCGCCTGTTAAGAAAGGCTATAAGGTAATTTTTTTTTAAACAAAAAAAATAAAAATAAAAAAAAACATATAATTTTTACAATACAATGAAATGCTGTTTGGACTACTTCTACTAAAATAAATATTTTTTTATTAAAATTACTATGAAGTAATTTTGCAAATTTTTAACCTTTTTCTTTTCCTTTTATTAGATGTTTTTGTATAATTGCGATCATCAGATTGTTCAATATCATTTTGAACTATAGTTGAATTAATTACAGGTTCAATTATTTCAATTTCTTAAATAGAGTTTTCGTGTATAAGCGTATTTCTTGTTATATCAACAATATTAGCGATTTGTTGAAAACCGTTCTCATTGTTATTATTGGTTCTTCATGAGATGTAACTATAGCTTCTTCTTCAGCCTCATTGGTATTTGAATTATCTTCCATTACAGTTTATTTAATTTATATATATTTCACTTAGAACTTTAATAATTGTTTAAAAAATCGGGATTTTGACACAACAAATCATGATAAATTTTGGCATTTAAATTAAACTTAGTGCTACCATATAAACTACGGTAAAAAAGTTATTTCTTTGAATAAATAAACAAATTTCTTCCCCAAATGTTTAACATTAAAATTATTAATGCTTGAAATGGCAGCGAATATATAATGAATTTTTATTTACAGATTAAGTATATTTAAATTTTATAAGGCTGTGTCTAGATTAGCGATTTACTTCTGAGTATAACCGTCCCTCAGATCGCCTATAAAAAATCGCTAATGTAGACACGAAGTAATTACTCAAAATAATTTAGTTTATATTTTTAAAGGAAGATGTCTCTAATAAACTTCTATGTATTCATCTGTCAATAAAGTGTCAGTATGCATATATATATATTTTTCTATGCACATATTAAACTTAGCGTGTGTTATTGTTTATTATAGAAAGAAAATGCTGTGTTTGTATATAACATTATGCCGTATCGTAAAGATGATTTTCATGGTTGTGAACCAATTGAAGGAACCAATCAAAAATCATAATACAAATTACAAATTGTAACGGGCCAGAGATTTTATTTTTTTTTCTCTATGTAGTCAAGAGGCCAAGCTAACGTAGCTTGACCCCTTGTTTGCATCTGATAAATTTTGCATTTTGCCAACGAGACTGTTATCTTTTCCCGTTGACAAAATGCAAACGAAAAATCTGGTAGCGTGGGGACGCCAGTTGAGTTTAGGAGTCGAGATGGAGATGTAATGCAGAGGTACAACGCGAAATAGATTTTTTTTTTTAAATTTTTTTTTTGTTTATAAATAAAGTTAAAAGTGATATAATTAAAAGATTTACTAGTGCTAATTAAAAGAATTTTTTTTTGTTTTGGCAAATAACTAATACGATAAAACCAAGGAGTGTGAATTTTTTTTTGGATATTAGAACTATTATTATTATTCGAAAAATCGAATAAATTCAATGTAACTAATTTTTTCAAAACAAAAAAAGATAAATAAAGCCATTGTTAGGTTAAAACTATACAAAAAAAAGAAGTTTTGTGAGAAAAAACGGGGAATATAGCGTGAATGCTTTGAGCGATATTTAAATTGACGTGGTGAAAAACAAAAAAAAAAGAGAGAAAAAAAACCTTATGATGAACTTTTATGTGAAGAGAGAAAAATATATAATTAAAAACCGTGTAACCGTAAAAGAACGAAAAGGTGTTCTGGGGGTGAAAATAGTGCTGAGATTGAAATCACAAAATGATTTATCTGATTCAAATGTAAATATTTCAATATTAAAATTGTACATTAACTTTATTAACTGTATTTTATACAATAATTTTTTTTAAGGCACAAAAATTAGGTGTAAAACCAACGCCTTTTAGTATTAAAGAAATACTTGGTAAACCGACAGGCTTACCAGTATCGAATAATTTTTTCAGAACACCAATGCTTACTCCAAGAGTTCAAGCACCCAGCAAAAGATTAGTAAGTTAACTTTTTAATATATGAATATCAAAATAAAAAGCTCAAAGTCTTAGAGTAAAAAATATCCCAGAGTAAAGAGAGTAAATTTCAGAGCACATTTTAAATAAAACTGTTGTATCGTACCCAAATTGGGTTTTCGCTTTTACGCTAAATACCTTAACAAAAACCAATTATTTTTTTTTTTAATTTTTTAGGTACCTGCGTCAACAAAACCGGCCCCACGACATCCAATTCTTAATCGCGAGGGAAACTGGGAAATTATTCATCATATGAAAACCTGTGCACAAAATGATTTATCTGATTCAAATGTAAATATTTCAATATTAAAATTGTACATTAACTTTATTAACTGTATTTTATACAATAATTTTTTTTAAGGCACAAAAATTAGGTGTAAAACCAACGCCTTTTAGTATTAAAGAAATACTTGGTAAACCGACAGGCTTACCAGTATCGAATAATTTTTTCAGAACACCAATGCTTACTCCAAGAGTTCAAGCACCCAGCAAAAGATTAGTAAGTTAACTTTTTAATATATGAATATCAAAATAAAAAGCTCAAAGTCTTAGAGTAAAAGATATCCCAGAGTAAAGAGAGTAAATTTCAGAGCACATTTTAAATAAAACTTTTGTATCGTACCCAAATTGGGTTTTCGCTTTTACGCGAAAATTTAAAATTTAGGTTATTTGACAGCAATCATTATAACCATGTAAATTATAAAATGTCAACAAAATTTCTACATCATGTAGAAATTTCTACCTAAAAATTCATCCTAATTGTATAATTGCGTAGACTTTGTTTAATTTTAATTAATTACAAACTACATTAACTTTTAAAATTTCTTCTTTTTTTCAAAATGACGTGCTTTCGTTAAATATAACCAAAAAATATACAGAAACATGTCATCACATGTAATTTTTGAGCCCTATATAGTTAAATCGGAAGACATCAATAGCTACTGATGGGATCTTTTGATTAAAGCTTTTTGGTTTTTGATTGTTGAATTTCAAATGCACTAGATAGAGGAGAGACACCCAAGGTGGACATCCCCCCAAGGTTTTTGTATTGTATTGTAGTTTTGTTTGTTTGACCGCTGCACGACACGGCATGAGAAAGTTGCTCCGAAATTTTTTAAGAAATAATTAATTAATACTATAATAATTCATTTGATTATATAAAAGGGATCTGAGGCGCAGTTGCATTTGTGCATTCCAGCTATTGTTTTATTGATGCATTCTTATTTTAAAGAACAAATTATACTTTTGTATTGCAATATTTATCTCATTTATCGAAATTGACGAGAATTTAAATGTTGACAATGGAACAATGCGGAACTAATCGGCTAAATCTAAATCAATAGATACGTGTGAACACTACGCGTTTAATTAAAATGTGATCAACCTTAACATAAACGTTTATGTCAATCAAAGTGACAAAGTCAAAGTGATAAGTAAAAGTGAAAGTAAGTTTTTATTAATTTTGATATATTTAATTAATTAATTATAATTCTATTTTTCAGATGACGGAATGTAATATTTGTTTTGAACTATATACAAATGAGGGCGATCACTCGATCTCTAGCCTGCCATGCGAGCATATTTTTGGATATGCCTGCATAAAGGCATGGCTAGAAAAAAATTTGATATGCCCTATATGTCGGAGTGGCTGTCGCGGCCTTATTGATGTACGCCCCATTTATGGGGCGTCATCATTAATGGCCGTAGACCAAGCCAATGTAGAAATGATCAAAAATTTAAAGGAAAAAATTAAACAAATGAGTATAATGAGTAACATTTTAGAAGCAGATTTAAAAAAAACAAAAGAAAGGAATAGAATATTGTCCAGAATGGTGTCGAATGGTGTCGACAATAAAGATGATAAAAGTGAAAGTAAGTTTTTAGTCATTGTAAATTAATTTAATTAATTAATTATAATTCTATTTTTCTTTCAGATGACGGAATGTCATATTTGTTTGGAACCGTATAAAAATGAGGGCGATCACTTAATCTCCAGCCTGCCATGCGGGCATATTTTTGGATATGCCTGCATAAAGGCATGGCTGGAGATAAGATTGATATGCCCAATATGTCGGGCAGGCTGTCGCGGCCTTATTGATGTACGCCCCATTTATGGGGCGTCATCATTAATGGCCGTAGACAAAGCCAATATAGATATTATCAATGATTTAAAAGAACGCATAAAACAGATGAGTACATTGAGTAAAATTTTATTAGAAGATTTAAACAAAACAAAGGCAAAAAATAGAGTATTGTCCAGAATGGTGTCGAATGGTGTCGACAATAAAGATGATAAAAGTGAAAGTAAGTTTTTAGTCATTTTAAATTAATTTAATTAATTAATTATAATTCTATTTTTCTTTCAGATGACGGAATGTCATATTTGTTTGGAACCGTATAAAAATGAGGGCGATCACTTAATCTCCAGCCTGCCATGCGGGCATATTTTTGGATATGCCTGCATAAAGGCATGGCTGGAGATAAGATTGATATGCCCAATATGTCGGGCAGGCTGTCGCGGCCTTATTGATGTACGCCCCATTTATGGGGCGTCATCATTAATGGCCGTAGACAAAGCCAATATAGATATTATCAATGATTTAAAAGAACGCATAAAACAGATGAGTACATTGAGTAAAATTTTATTAGAAGATTTAAACAAAACAAAGGCAAAAAATAGAGTATTGTCCAGAATGGTGTCGAATGGTGTCGACAATAAAGATGATAAAAGTGAAAGTAAGTTTTTAGTCATTTTAAATTAATTTAATTAATTAATTATAATTCTATTTTTCTTTCAGATGACGGAATGTCATATTTGTTTGGAACCGTATAAAAATGAGGGCGATCACTTAATCTCCAGCCTGCCATGCGGGCATATTTTTGGATATGCCTGCATAAAGGCATGGCTGGAGATAAGATTGATATGCCCAATATGTCGGGCAGGCTGTCGCGGCCTTATTGATGTACGCCCCATTTATGGGGCGTCAGCATTAATGGCCGTAGACAAAGCCAATATAGATATTATCAATGATTTAAAAGAACGCATAAAACAGATGAGTACATTGAGTAAAATTTTATTAGAAGATTTAAACAAAACAAAGGCAAAAAATAGAGTATTGTCCAGAATGGTGTCGAATGGTGTCGACAATAAAGATGATAAAAGTGAAAGTAAGTTTTTAGTCATTTTAAATTAATTTAATTAATTAATTATAATTCTATTTTTCTTTCAGATGACGGAATGTCATATTTGTTTGGAACCGTATAAAAATGAGGGCGATCACTTAATCTCCAGCCTGCCATGCGGGCATATTTTTGGATATGCCTGCATAAAGGCATGGCTGGAGATAAGATTGATATGCCCAATATGTCGGGCAGGCTGTCGCGGCCTTATTGATGTACGCCCCATTTATGGGGCGTCATCATTAATGGCCGTAGACAAAGCCAATATAGATATTATCAATGATTTAAAAGAACGCATAAAACAGATGAGTACATTGAGTAAAATTTTATTAGAAGATTTAAACAAAACAAAGGCAAAAAATAGAGTATTGTCCAGAATGGTGTCGAATGGTGTCGACAATAAAGATGATAAAAGTGAAAGTAAGTTTTTAGTCATTTTAAATTAATTTAATTAATTAATTATAATTCTATTTTTCTTTCAGATGACGGAATGTCATATTTGTTTGGAACCGTATAAAAATGAGGGCGATCACTTAATCTCCAGCCTGCCATGCGGGCATATTTTTGGATATGCCTGCATAAAGGCATGGCTGGAGATAAGATTGATATGCCCAATATGTCGGGCAGGCTGTCGCGGCCTTATTGATGTACGCCCCATTTATGGGGCGTCATCATTAATGGCCGTAGACAAAGCCAATATAGATACTATCAATGATTTAAAAGAACGCATAAAACAGATGAGTACATTGAGTAAAATTTTATTAGAAGATTTAAACAAAACAAAGGCAAAAAATAGAGTATTGTCCAGAATGGTGTCGAATGGTGTCGACAATAAAGATGATAAAAGTGAAAGTAAGTTTTTAGTCATTTTAAATTAATTTAATTAATTAATTATAATTCTATTTTTCTTTCAGATGACGGAATGTCATATTTGTTTGGAACCGTATAAAAATGAGGGCGATCACTTAATCTCCAGCCTGCCATGCGGGCATATTTTTGGATATGCCTGCATAAAGGCATGGCTGGAGATAAGATTGATATGCCCAATATGTCGGGCAGGCTGTCGCGGCCTTATTGATGTACGCCCCATTTATGGGGCGTCATCATTAATGGCCGTAGACAAAGCCAATATAGATATTATCAATGATTTAAAAGAACGCATAAAACAGATGAGTACATTGAGTAAAATTTTATTAGAAGATTTAAACAAAACAAAGGCAAAAAATAGAGTATTGTCCAGAATGGTGTCGAATGGTGTCGACAATAAAGATGATAAAAGTGAAAGTAAGTTTTTAGTCATTTTAAATTAATTTAATTAATTAATTATAATTCTATTTTTCTTTCAGATGACGGAATGTCATATTTGTTTGGAACCGTATAAAAATGAGGGCGATCACTTAATCTCCAGCCTGCCATGCGGGCATATTTTTGAATATGCCTGCATAAAGGCATGGCTGGAGATAAGATTGATATGCCCAATATGTCGGGCAGGCTGTCGCGGCCTTATTGATGTACGCCCCATTTATGGGGCGTCATCATTAATGGCCGTAGACAAAGCCAATATAGATATTATCAATGATTTAAAAGAACGCATAAAACAGATGAGTACATTGAGTAAAATTTTATTAGAAGATTTAAACAAAACAAAGGCAAAAAATAGAGTATTGTCCAGAATGGTGTCGAATGGTGTCGACAATAAAGATGATAAAAGTGAAAGTAAGTTTTTAGTCATTTTAAATTAATTTAATTAATTAATTATAATTCTATTTTTCTTTCAGATGACGGAATGTCATATTTGTTTGGAACCGTATAAAAATGAGGGCGATCACTTAATCTCCAGCCTGCCATGCAGGCATATTTTTGGATATGCCTGCATAAAGGCATGGCTGGAGATAAGATTGATATGCCCAATATGTCGGGCAGGCTGTCGCGGCCTTATTGATGTACGCCCCATTTATGGGGCGTCATCATTAATGGCCGTAGACAAAGCCAATATAGATATTATCAATGATTTAAAAGAACGCATAAAACAGATGAGTACATTGAGTAAAATTTTATTAGAAGATTTAAACAAAACAAAGGCAAAAAATAGAGTATTGTCCAGAATGGTGTCGAATGGTGTCGACAATAAAGATGATAAAAGTGAAAGTAAGTTTTTAGTCATTTTAAATTAATTTAATTAATTAATTATAATTCTATTTTTCTTTCAGATGACGGAATGTCATATTTGTTTGGAACCGTATAAAAATGAGGGCGATCACTTAATCTCCAGCCTGCCATGCGGGCATATTTTTGGATATGCCTGCATAAAGGCATGGCTGGAGATAAGATTGATATGCCCAATATGTCGGGCAGGCTGTCGCGGCCTTATTGATGTACGCCCCATTTATGGGGCGTCATCATTAATGGCCGTAGACAAAGCCAATATAGATATTATCAATGATTTAAAAGAACGCATAAAACAGATGAGTACATTGAGTAAAATTTTATTAGAAGATTTAAACAAAACAAAGGCAAAAAATAGAGTATTGTCCAGAATGGTGTCGAATGGTGTCGACAATAAAGATGATAAAAGTGAAAGTAAGTTTTTAGTCATTTTAAATTAATTTAATTAATTAATTATAATTCTATTTTTCTTTCAGATGACGGAATGTCATATTTGTTTGGAACCGTATAAAAATGAGGGCGATCACTTAATCTCCAGCCTGCCATGCGGGCATATTTTTGGATATGCCTGCATAAAGGCATGGCTGGAGATAAGATTGATATGCCCAATATGTCGGGCAGGCTGTCGCGGCCTTATTGATGTACGCCCCATTTATGGGGCGTCATCATTAATGGCCGTAGACAAAGCCAATATAGATATTATCAATGATTTAAAAGAACGCATAAAACAGATGAGTACATTGAGTAAAATTTTATTAGAAGATTTAAACAAAACAAAGGCAAAAAATAGAGTATTGTCCAGAATGGTGTCGAATGGTGTCGACAATAAAGATGATAAAAGTGAAAGTAAGTTTTTAGTCATTTTAAATTAATTTAATTAATTAATTATAATTCTATTTTTCTTTCAGATGACGGAATGTCATATTTGTTTGGAACCGTATAAAAATGAGGGCGATCACTTAATCTCCAGCCTGCCATGCGGGCATATTTTTGGATATGCCTGCATAAAGGCATGGCTGGAGATAAGATTGATATGCCCAATATGTCGGGCAGGCTGTCGCGGCCTTATTGATGTACGCCCCATTTATGGGGCGTCATCATTAATGGCCGTAGACAAAGCCAATATAGATATTATCAATGATTTAAAAGAACGCATAAAACAGATGAGTACATTGAGTAAAATTTTATTAGAAGATTTAAACAAAACAAAGGCAAAAAATAGAGTATTGTCCAGAATGGTGTCGAATGGTGTCGACAATAAAGATGATAAAAGTGAAAGTAAGTTTTTAGTCATTTTAAATTAATTTAATTAATTAATTATAATTCTATTTTTCTTTCAGATGACGGAATGTCATATTTGTTTGGAACCGTATAAAAATGAGGGCGATCACTTAATCTCCAGCCTGCCATGCGGGCATATTTTTGGATATGCCTGCATAAAGGCATGGCTGGAGATAAGATTGATATGCCCAATATGTCGGGCAGGCTGTCGCGGCCTTATTGATGTACGCCCCATTTATGGGGCGTCATCATTAATGGCCGTAGACAAAGCCAATATAGATATTATCAATGATTTAAAAGAACGCATAAAACAGATGAGTACAATGAGTAAAATTTTATTAGAAGATTTAAACAAAACAAAGGCAAAAAATAGAGTATTGTCCAGAATGGTGTCGAATGGTGTCGACAATAAAGATGATAAAAGTGAAAGTAAGTTTTTAGTCATTTTAAATTAATTTAATTAATTAATTATAATTCTATTTTTCTTTCAGATGACGGAATGTCATATTTGTTTGGAACCGTATAAAAATGAGGGCGATCACTTAATCTCCAGCCTGCCATGCGGGCATATTTTTGGATATGCCTGCATAAAGGCATGGCTGGAGATAAGATTGATATGCCCAATATGTCGGGCAGGCTGTCGCGGCCTTATTGATGTACGCCCCATTTATGGGGCGTCATCATTAATGGCCGTAGACAAAGCCAATATAGATACTATCAATGATTTAAAAGAACGCATAAAACAGATGAGTACATTGAGTAAAATTTTATTAGAAGATTTAAACAAAACAAAGGCAAAAAATAGAGTATTGTCCAGAATGGTGTCGAATGGTGTCGACAATAAAGATGATAAAAGTGAAAGTAAGTTTTTAGTCATTTTAAATTAATTTAATTAATTAATTATAATTCTATTTTTCTTTCAGATGACGGAATGTCATATTTGTTTGGAACCGTATAAAAATGAGGGCGATCACTTAATCTCCAGCCTGCCATGCGGGCATATTTTTGGATATGCCTGCATAAAGGCATGGCTGGAGATAAGATTGATATGCCCAATATGTCGGGCAGGCTGTCGCGGCCTTATTGATGTACGCCCCATTTATGGGGCGTCATCATTAATGGCCGTAGACAAAGCCAATATAGATATTATCAATGATTTAAAAGAACGCATAAAACAGATGAGTACATTGAGTAAAATTTTATTAGAAGATTTAAACAAAACAAAGGCAAAAAATAGAGTATTGTCCAGAATGGTGTCGAATGGTGTCGACAATAAAGATGATAAAAGTGAAAGTAAGTTTTTAGTCATTTTAAATTAATTTAATTAATTAATTATAATTCTATTTTTCTTTCAGATGACGGAATGTCATATTTGTTTGGAACCGTATAAAAATGAGGGCGATCACTTAATCTCCAGCCTGCCATGCGGGCATATTTTTGAATATGCCTGCATAAAGGCATGGCTGGAGATAAGATTGATATGCCCAATATGTCGGGCAGGCTGTCGCGGCCTTATTGATGTACGCCCCATTTATGGGGCGTCATCATTAATGGCCGTAGACAAAGCCAATATAGATATTATCAATGATTTAAAAGAACGCATAAAACAGATGAGTACATTGAGTAAAATTTTATTAGAAGATTTAAACAAAACAAAGGCAAAAAATAGAGTATTGTCCAGAATGGTGTCGAATGGTGTCGACAATAAAGATGATAAAAGTGAAAGTAAGTTTTTAGTCATTTTAAATTAATTTAATTAATTAATTATAATTCTATTTTTCTTTCAGATGACGGAATGTCATATTTGTTTGGAACCGTATAAAAATGAGGGCGATCACTTAATCTCCAGCCTGCCATGCAGGCATATTTTTGGATATGCCTGCATAAAGGCATGGCTGGAGATAAGATTGATATGCCCAATATGTCGGGCAGGCTGTCGCGGCCTTATTGATGTACGCCCCATTTATGGGGCGTCATCATTAATGGCCGTAGACAAAGCCAATATAGATATTATCAATGATTTAAAAGAACGCATAAAACAGATGAGTACATTGAGTAAAATTTTATTAGAAGATTTAAACAAAACAAAGGCAAAAAATAGAGTATTGTCCAGAATGGTGTCGAATGGTGTCGACAATAAAGATGATAAAAGTGAAAGTAAGTTTTTAGTCATTTTAAATTAATTTAATTAATTAATTATAATTCTATTTTTCTTTCAGATGACGGAATGTCATATTTGTTTGGAACCGTATAAAAATGAGGGCGATCACTTAATCTCCAGCCTGCCATGCGGGCATATTTTTGGATATGCCTGCATAAAGGCATGGCTGGAGATAAGATTGATATGCCCAATATGTCGGGCAGGCTGTCGCGGCCTTATTGATGTACGCCCCATTTATGGGGCGTCATCATTAATGGCCGTAGACAAAGCCAATATAGATATTATCAATGATTTAAAAGAACGCATAAAACAGATGAGTACATTGAGTAAAATTTTATTAGAAGATTTAAACAAAACAAAGGCAAAAAATAGAGTATTGTCCAGAATGGTGTCGAATGGTGTCGACAATAAAGATGATAAAAGTGAAAGTAAGTTTTTAGTCATTTTAAATTAATTTAATTAATTAATTATAATTCTATTTTTCTTTCAGATGACGGAATGTCATATTTGTTTGGAACCGTATAAAAATGAGGGCGATCACTTAATCTCCAGCCTGCCATGCGGGCATATTTTTGGATATGCCTGCATAAAGGCATGGCTGGAGATAAGATTGATATGCCCAATATGTCGGGCAGGCTGTCGCGGCCTTATTGATGTACGCCCCATTTATGGGGCGTCATCATTAATGGCCGTAGACAAAGCCAATATAGATATTATCAATGATTTAAAAGAACGCATAAAACAGATGAGTACATTGAGTAAAATTTTATTAGAAGATTTAAACAAAACAAAGGCAAAAAATAGAGTATTGTCCAGAATGGTGTCGAATGGTGTCGACAATAAAGATGATAAAAGTGAAAGTAAGTTTTTAGTCATTTTAAATTAATTTAATTAATTAATTATAATTCTATTTTTCTTTCAGATGACGGAATGTCATATTTGTTTGGAACCGTATAAAAATGAGGGCGATCACTTAATCTCCAGCCTGCCATGCGGGCATATTTTTGGATATGCCTGCATAAAGGCATGGCTGGAGATAAGATTGATATGCCCAATATGTCGGGCAGGCTGTCGCGGCCTTATTGATGTACGCCCCATTTATGGGGCGTCATCATTAATGGCCGTAGACAAAGCCAATATAGATATTATCAATGATTTAAAAGAACGCATAAAACAGATGAGTACAATGAGTAAAATTTTATTAGAAGATTTAAACAAAACAAAGGCAAAAAATAGAGTATTGTCCAGAATGGTGTCGAATGGTGTCGACAATAAAGATGATAAAAGTGAAAGTAAGTTTTTAGTCATTTTAAATTAATTTAATTAATTAATTATAATTCTATTTTTCTTTCAGATGACGGAATGTCATATTTGTTTGGAACCGTATAAAAATGAGGGCGATCACTTAATCTCCAGCCTGCCATGCGGGCATATTTTTGGATATGCCTGCATAAAGGCATGGCTGGAGATAAGATTGATATGCCCAATATGTCGGGCAGGCTGTCGCGGCCTTATTGATGTACGCCCCATTTATGGGGCGTCATCATTAATGGCCGTAGACAAAGCCAATATAGATATTATCAATGATTTAAAAGAACGCATAAAACAGATGAGTACATTGAGTAAAATTTTATTAGAAGATTTAAACAAAACAAAGGCAAAAAATAGAGTATTGTCCAGAATGGTGTCGAATGGTGTCGACAATAAAGATGATAAAAGTGAAAGTAAGTTTTTAGTCATTTTAAATTAATTTAATTAATTAATTATAATTCTATTTTTCTTTCAGATGACGGAATGTCATATTTGTTTGGAACCGTATAAAAATGAGGGCGATCACTTAATCTCCAGCCTGCCATGCGGGCATATTTTTGGATATGCCTGCATAAAGGCATGGCTGGAGATAAGATTGATATGCCCAATATGTCGGGCAGGCTGTCGCGGCCTTATTGATGTACGCCCCATTTATGGGGCGTCATCATTAATGGCCGTAGACAAAGCCAATATAGATATTATCAATGATTTAAAAGAACGCATAAAACAGATGAGTACATTGAGTAAAATTTTATTAGAAGATTTAAACAAAACAAAGGCAAAAAATAGAGTATTGTCCAGAATGGTGTCGAATGGTGTCGACAATAAAGATGATAAAAGTGAAAGTAAGTTTTTAGTCATTTTAAATTAATTTAATTAATTAATTATAATTCTATTTTTCTTTCAGATGACGGAATGTCATATTTGTTTGGAACCGTATAAAAATGAGGGCGATCACTTAATCTCCAGCCTGCCATGCGGGCATATTTTTGGATATGCCTGCATAAAGGCATGGCTGGAGATAAGATTGATATGCCCAATATGTCGGGCAGGCTGTCGCGGCCTTATTGATGTACGCCCCATTTATGGGGCGTCATCATTAATGGCCGTAGACAAAGCCAATATAGATATTATCAATGATTTAAAAGAACGCATAAAACAGATGAGTACATTGAGTAAAATTTTATTAGAAGATTTAAACAAAACAAAGGCAAAAAATAGAGTATTGTCTAGAATGGTGTCGAATGGTGTCGACAATAAAGATGATAAAAGTGAAAGTAAGTTTTTAGTCATTTTAAATTAATTTAATTAATTAATTATAATTCTATTTTTCTTTCAGATGACGAAATGTCATATTTGTTTGGAACCGTATAAAAATGAGGGCGATCACTTAATCTCCAGCCTGCCATGCGGGCATATTTTTGGATATGCCTGCATAAAGGCATGGCTGGAGATAAGATTGATATGCCCAATATGTCGGGCAGGCTGTCGCGGCCTTATTGATGTACGCCCCATTTATGGGGCGTCATCATTAATGGCCGTAGACAAAGCCAATATAGATATTATCAATGATTTAAAAGAACGCATAAAACAGATGAGTACATTGAGTAAAATTTTATTAGAAGATTTAAACAAAACAAAGGCAAAAAATAGAGTATTGTCTAGAATGGTGTCGAATGGTGTCGACAATAAAGATGATAAAAGTGAAAGTAAGTTTTTAGTCATTTTAAATTAATTTAATTAATTAATTATAATTCTATTTTTCTTTCAGATGACGAAATGTCATATTTGTTTGGAACCGTATAAAAATGAGGGCGATCACTTAATCTCCAGCCTGCCATGCGGGCATATTTTTGGATATGCCTGCATAAAGGCATGGCTGGAGATAAGATTGATATGCCCAATATGTCGGGCAGGCTGTCGCGGCCTTATTGATGTACGCCCCATTTATGGGGCGTCATCATTAATGGCCGTAGACAAAGCGAATATAGATATTATCAATGATTTAAAAGAACGCATAAAACAGATGAGTACATTGAGTAAAATTTTATTAGAAGATTTAAACAAAACAAAGGCAAAAAATAGAGTATTGTCCAGAATGGTGTCGAATGGTGTCGACAATAAAGATGATAAAAGTGAAAGTAAGTTTTTAATCATTTTAAATTAATTTAATTAATTAATTATAATTCTATTTTTCTTTCAGATGACGGAATGTCATATTTGTTTGGAACCGTATAAAAATGAGGGCGATCACTTAATCTCCAGCCTGCCATGCGGGCATATTTTTGGATATGCCTGCATAAAGGCATGGCTGGAGATAAGATTGATATGCCCAATATGTCGGGCAGGCTGTCGCGGCCTTATTGATGTACGCCCCATTTATGGGGCGTCATCATTAATGGCCGTAGACAAAGCCAATATAGATATTATCAATGATTTAAAAGAACGCATAAAACAGATGAGTACATTGAGTAAAATTTTATTAGAAGATTTAAACAAAACAAAGGCAAAAAATAGAGTATTGTCCAGAATGGTGTCGAATGGTGTCGACAATAAAGATGATAAAAGTGAAAGTAAGTTTTTAGTCATTTTAAATTAATTTAATTAATTAATTATAATTCTATTTTTCTTTCAGATGACGGAATGTCATATTTGTTTGGAACCGTATAAAAATGAGGGCGATCACTTAATCTCCAGCCTGCCATGCGGGCATATTTTTGGATATGCCTGCATAAAGGCATGGCTGGAGATAAGATTGATATGCCCAATATGTCGGGCAGGCTGTCGCGGCCTTATTGATGTACGCCCCATTTATGGGGCGTCATCATTAATGGCCGTAGACAAAGCCAATATAGATATTATCAATGATTTAAAAGAACGCATAAAACAGATGAGTACATTGAGTAAAATTTTATTAGAAGATTTAAACAAAACAAAGGCAAAAAATAGAGTATTGTCCAGAATGGTGTCGAATGGTGTCGACAATAAAGATGATAAAAGTGAAAGTAAGTTTTTAGTCATTTTAAATTAATTTAATTAATTAATTATAATTCTATTTTTCTTTCAGATGACGGAATGTCATATTTGTTTGGAACCGTATAAAAATGAGGGCGATCACTTAATCTCCAGCCTGCCATGCGGGCATATTTTTGGATATGCCTGCATAAAGGCATGGCTGGAGATAAGATTGATATGCCCAATATGTCGGGCAGGCTGTCGCGGCCTTATTGATGTACGCCCCATTTATGGGGCGTCATCATTAATGGCCGTAGACAAAGCCAATATAGATATTATCAATGATTTAAAAGAACGCATAAAACAGATGAGTACATTGAGTAAAATTTTATTAGAAGATTTAAACAAAACAAAGGCAAAAAATAGAGTATTGTCCAGAATGGTGTCGAATGGTGTCGACAATAAAGATGATAAAAGTGAAAGTAAGTTTTTAGTCATTTTAAATTAATTTAATTAATTAATTATAATTCTATTTTTCTTTCAGATGACGGAATGTCATATTTGTTTGGAACCGTATAAAAATGAGGGCGATCACTTAATCTCCAGCCTGCCATGCGGGCATATTTTTGGATATGCCTGCATAAAGGCATGGCTGGAGATAAGATTGATATGCCCAATATGTCGGGCAGGCTGTCGCGGCCTTATTGATGTACGCCCCATTTATGGGGCGTCATCATTAATGGCCGTAGACAAAGCCAATATAGATATTATCAATGATTTAAAAGAACGCATAAAACAGATGAGTACATTGAGTAAAATTTTATTAGAAGATTTAAACAAAACAAAGGCAAAAAATAGAGTATTGTCCAGAATGGTGTCGAATGGTGTCGACAATAAAGATGATAAAAGTGAAAGTAAGTTTTTAGTCATTTTAAATTAATTTAATTAATTAATTATAATTCTATTTTTCTTTCAGATGACGGAATGTCATATTTGTTTGGAACCGTATAAAAATGAGGGCGATCACTTAATCTCCAGCCTGCCATGCGGGCATATTTTTGGATATGCCTGCATAAAGGCATGGCTGGAGATAAGATTGATATGCCCAATATGTCGGGCAGGCTGTCGCGGCCTTATTGATGTACGCCCCATTTATGGGGCGTCATCATTAATGGCCGTAGACAAAGCCAATATAGATATTATCAATGATTTAAAAGAACGCATAAAACAGATGAGTACATTGAGTAAAATTTTATTAGAAGATTTAAACAAAACAAAGGCAAAAAATAGAGTATTGTCCAGAATGGTGTCGAATGGTGTCGACAATAAAGATGATAAAAGTGAAAGTAAGTTTTTAGTCATTTTAAATTAATTTAATTAATTAATTATAATTCTATTTTTCTTTCAGATGACGGAATGTCATATTTGTTTGGAACCGTATAAAAATGAGGGCGATCACTTAATCTCCAGCCTGCCATGCGGGCATATTTTTGGATATGCCTGCATAAAGGCATGGCTGGAGATAAGATTGATATGCCCAATATGTCGGGCAGGCTGTCGCGGCCTTATTGATGTACGCCCCATTTATGGGGCGTCATCATTAATGGCCGTAGACAAAGCCAATATAGATATTATCAATGATTTAAAAGAACGCATAAAACAGATGAGTACATTGAGTAAAATTTTATTAGAAGATTTAAACAAAACAAAGGCAAAAAATAGAGTATTGTCCAGAATGGTGTCGAATGGTGTCGACAATAAAGATGATAAAAGTGAAAGTAAGTTTTTAGTCATTTTAAATTAATTTAATTAATTAATTATAATTCTATTTTTCTTTCAGATGACGGAATGTCATATTTGTTTGGAACCGTATAAAAATGAGGGCGATCACTTAATCTCCAGCCTGCCATGCGGGCATATTTTTGGATATGCCTGCATAAAGGCATGGCTGGAGATAAGATTGATATGCCCAATATGTCGGGCAGGCTGTCGCGGCCTTATTGATGTACGCCCCATTTATGGGGCGTCATCATTAATGGCCGTAGACAAAGCCAATGTAGAAATGATCAAAAATTTAAAGGAAAAAATTAAACAAATGAGTATAATGAGTAACATTTTAGAAGCAGATTTAAAAAAAACAAAAGAAAGGAATAGAATATTGTCCAGAATGGTGTCGAATGGTGTCGACAATAAAGATGATAAAAGTGAAAGTAAGTTTTTAGTCATTTTAAATTAATTTAATTAATTAATTATAATTCTATTTTTCTTTCAGATGACGGAATGTCATATTTGTTTGGAACCGTATAAAAATGAGGGCGATCACTCGATCTCTAGCCTGCCATGCGGGCATATTTTTGGATATGCCTGCATAAAGGCATGGCTAGAAAAAAATTTGATATGCCCTATATGTCGGAGTGGCTGTCGCGGCCTTATTGATGTACGCCCCATTTATGGGGCGTCATCATTAATGGCCGTAGACCAAGCCAATGTAGAAATGATCAAAAATTTAAAGGAAAAAATTAAACAAATGAGTATAATGAGTAACATTTTAGAAGCAGATTTAAAAAAAACAAAAGAAAGGAACAGAATATTGTCCAGAATGGTGTCGAATGGTGTCGACAATAAAGATGATAAAAGTGAAAGTAAGTTTTTAGTCATTTTAAATTAATTTAATTAATTAATTATAATTCTATTTTTCTTTCAGATGACGGAATGTCATATTTGTTTGGAACCGTATAAAAATGAGGGCGATCACTTAATCTCCAGCCTGCCATGCGGGCATATTTTTGGATATGCCTGCATAAAGGCATGGCTGGAGATAAGATTGATATGCCCAATATGTCGGGCAGGCTGTCGCGGCCTTATTGATGTACGCCCCATTTATGGGGCGTCATCATTAATGGCCGTAGACAAAGCCAATATAGATATTATCAATGATTTAAAAGAACGCATAAAACAGATGAGTACATTGAGTAAAATTTTATTAGAAGATTTAAACAAAACAAAGGCAAAAAATAGAGTATTGTCCAGAATGGTGTCGAATGGTGTCGACAATAAAGATGATAAAAGTGAAAGTAAGTTTTTAGTCATTTTAAATTAATTTAATTAATTAATTATAATTCTATTTTTCTTTCAGATGACGGAATGTCATATTTGTTTGGAACCGTATAAAAATGAGGGCGATCACTTAATCTCCAGCCTGCCATGCGGGCATATTTTTGGATATGCCTGCATAAAGGCATGGCTGGAGATAAGATTGATATGCCCAATATGTCGGGCAGGCTGTCGCGGCCTTATTGATGTACGCCCCATTTATGGGGCGTCATCATTAATGGCCGTAGACAAAGCCAATATAGATATTATCAATGATTTAAAAGAACGCATAAAACAGATGAGTACATTGAGTAAAATTTTATTAGAAGATTTAAACAAAACAAAGGCAAAAAATAGAGTATTGTCCAGAATGGTGTCGAATGGTGTCGACAATAAAGATGATAAAAGTGAAAGTAAGTTTTTAGTCATTTTAAATTAATTTAATTAATTAATTATAATTCTATTTTTCTTTCAGATGACGGAATGTCATATTTGTTTGGAACCGTATAAAAATGAGGGCGATCACTTAATCTCCAGCCTGCCATGCGGGCATATTTTTGGATATGCCTGCATAAAGGCATGGCTGGAGATAAGATTGATATGCCCAATATGTCGGGCAGGCTGTCGCGGCCTTATTGATGTACGCCCCATTTATGGGGCGTCATCATTAATGGCCGTAGACAAAGCCAATATAGATATTATCAATGATTTAAAAGAACGCATAAAACAGATGAGTACATTGAGTAAAATTTTATTAGAAGATTTAAACAAAACAAAGGCAAAAAATAGAGTATTGTCCAGAATGGTGTCGAATGGTGTCGACAATAAAGATGATAAAAGTGAAAGTAAGTTTTTAGTCATTTTAAATTAATTTAATTAATTAATTATAATTCTATTTTTCTTTCAGATGACGGAATGTCATATTTGTTTGGAACCGTATAAAAATGAGGGCGATCACTTAATCTCCAGCCTGCCATGCGGGCATATTTTTGGATATGCCTGCATAAAGGCATGGCTGGAGATAAGATTGATATGCCCAATATGTCGGGCAGGCTGTCGCGGCCTTATTGATGTACGCCCCATTTATGGGGCGTCATCATTAATGGCCGTAGACAAAGCCAATGTAGAAATGATCAAAAATTTAAAGGAAAAAATTAAACAAATGAGTATAATGAGTAACATTTTAGAAGCAGATTTAAAAAAAACAAAAGAAAGGAATAGAATATTGTCCAGAATGGTGTCGAATGGTGTCGACAATAAAGATGATAAAAGTGAAAGTAAGTTTTTAGTCATTTTAAATTAATTTAATTAATTAATTATAATTCTATTTTTCAGATGACGGAATGTAATATTTGTTTTGAAATATATACAAATGAGGGCGATCACTCGATCTCTAGCCTGCCATGCGGGCATATTTTTGGATATGCCTGCATAAAGGCATGGCTAGAAAAAAATTTGATATGCCCTATATGTCGGAGTGGCTGTCGCGGCCTTATTGATGTACGCCCCATTTATGGGGCGTCATCATTAATGGCCGTAGACAAAGCCAATATAGATATTATCAATGATTTAAAAGAACGCATAAAACAGATGAGTACATTGAGTAAAATTTTATTAGAAGATTTAAACAAAACAAAGGCAAAAAATAGAGTATTGTCCAGAATGGTGTCGAATGGTGTCGACAATAAAGATGATAAAAGTGAAAGTAAATTTTTAGTCATTTTAAATTAATTTAATTAATTAATTATAATTCTATTTTTCTTTCAGATGACGGAATGTCATATTTGTTTGGAACCGTATAAAAATGAGGGCGATCACTTAATCTCCAGCCTGCCATGCGGGCATATTTTTGGATATGCCTGCATAAAGGCATGGCTGGAGATAAGATTGATATGCCCAATATGTCGGGCAGGCTGTCGCGGCCTTATTGATGTACGCCCCATTTATGGGGCGTCATCATTAATGGCCGTAGACAAAGCGAATATAGATATTATCAATGATTTAAAAGAACGCATAAAACAGATGAGTACATTGAGTAAAATTTTATTAGAAGATTTAAACAAAACAAAGGCAAAAAATAGAGTATTGTCCAGAATGGTGTCGAATGGTGTCGACAATAAAGATGATAAAAGTGAAAGTAAGTTTTTAATCATTTTAAATTAATTTAATTAATTAATTATAATTCTATTTTTCTTTCAGATGACGGAATGTCATATTTGTTTGGAACCGTATAAAAATGAGGGCGATCACTTAATCTCCAGCCTGCCATGCGGGCATATTTTTGGATATGCCTGCATAAAGGCATGGCTGGAGATAAGATTGATATGCCCAATATGTCGGGCAGGCTGTCGCGGCCTTATTGATGTACGCCCCATTTATGGGGCGTCATCATTAATGGCCGTAGACAAAGCCAATATAGATATTATCAATGATTTAAAAGAACGCATAAAACAGATGAGTACATTGAGTAAAATTTTATTAGAAGATTTAAACAAAACAAAGGCAAAAAATAGAGTATTGTCCAGAATGGTGTCGAATGGTGTCGACAATAAAGATGATAAAAGTGAAAGTAAGTTTTTAGTCATTTTAAATTAATTTAATTAATTAATTATAATTCTATTTTTCTTTCAGATGACGGAATGTCATATTTGTTTGGAACCGTATAAAAATGAGGGCGATCACTTAATCTCCAGCCTGCCATGCGGGCATATTTTTGGATATGCCTGCATAAAGGCATGGCTGGAGATAAGATTGATATGCCCAATATGTCGGGCAGGCTGTCGCGGCCTTATTGATGTACGCCCCATTTATGGGGCGTCATCATTAATGGCCGTAGACAAAGCCAATATAGATATTATCAATGATTTAAAAGAACGCATAAAACAGATGAGTACATTGAGTAAAATTTTATTAGAAGATTTAAACAAAACAAAGGCAAAAAATAGAGTATTGTCCAGAATGGTGTCGAATGGTGTCGACAATAAAGATGATAAAAGTGAAAGTAAGTTTTTAGTCATTTTAAATTAATTTAATTAATTAATTATAATTCTATTTTTCTTTCAGATGACGGAATGTCATATTTGTTTGGAACCGTATAAAAATGAGGGCGATCACTTAATCTCCAGCCTGCCATGCGGGCATATTTTTGGATATGCCTGCATAAAGGCATGGCTGGAGATAAGATTGATATGCCCAATATGTCGGGCAGGCTGTCGCGGCCTTATTGATGTACGCCCCATTTATGGGGCGTCATCATTAATGGCCGTAGACAAAGCCAATATAGATATTATCAATGATTTAAAAGAACGCATAAAACAGATGAGTACAATGAGTAAAATTTTATTAGAAGATTTAAACAAAACAAAGGCAAAAAATAGAGTATTGTCCAGAATGGTGTCGAATGGTGTCGACAATAAAGATGATAAAAGTGAAAGTAAGTTTTTAGTCATTTTAAATTAATTTAATTAATTAATTATAATTCTATTTTTCTTTCAGATGACGGAATGTCATATTTGTTTGGAACCGTATAAAAATGAGGGCGATCACTTAATCTCCAGCCTGCCATGCGGGCATATTTTTGGATATGCCTGCATAAAGGCATGGCTGGAGATAAGATTGATATGCCCAATATGTCGGGCAGGCTGTCGCGGCCTTATTGATGTACGCCCCATTTATGGGGCGTCATCATTAATGGCCGTAGACAAAGCCAATATAGATACTATCAATGATTTAAAAGAACGCATAAAACAGATGAGTACATTGAGTAAAATTTTATTAGAAGATTTAAACAAAACAAAGGCAAAAAATAGAGTATTGTCCAGAATGGTGTCGAATGGTGTCGACAATAAAGATGATAAAAGTGAAAGTAAGTTTTTAGTCATTTTAAATTAATTTAATTAATTAATTATAATTCTATTTTTCTTTCAGATGACGGAATGTCATATTTGTTTGGAACCGTATAAAAATGAGGGCGATCACTTAATCTCCAGCCTGCCATGCGGGCATATTTTTGGATATGCCTGCATAAAGGCATGGCTGGAGATAAGATTGATATGCCCAATATGTCGGGCAGGCTGTCGCGGCCTTATTGATGTACGCCCCATTTATGGGGCGTCATCATTAATGGCCGTAGACAAAGCCAATATAGATATTATCAATGATTTAAAAGAACGCATAAAACAGATGAGTACATTGAGTAAAATTTTATTAGAAGATTTAAACAAAACAAAGGCAAAAAATAGAGTATTGTCCAGAATGGTGTCGAATGGTGTCGACAATAAAGATGATAAAAGTGAAAGTAAGTTTTTAGTCATTTTAAATTAATTTAATTAATTAATTATAATTCTATTTTTCTTTCAGATGACGGAATGTCATATTTGTTTGGAACCGTATAAAAATGAGGGCGATCACTTAATCTCCAGCCTGCCATGCGGGCATATTTTTGAATATGCCTGCATAAAGGCATGGCTGGAGATAAGATTGATATGCCCAATATGTCGGGCAGGCTGTCGCGGCCTTATTGATGTACGCCCCATTTATGGGGCGTCATCATTAATGGCCGTAGACAAAGCCAATATAGATATTATCAATGATTTAAAAGAACGCATAAAACAGATGAGTACATTGAGTAAAATTTTATTAGAAGATTTAAACAAAACAAAGGCAAAAAATAGAGTATTGTCCAGAATGGTGTCGAATGGTGTCGACAATAAAGATGATAAAAGTGAAAGTAAGTTTTTAGTCATTTTAAATTAATTTAATTAATTAATTATAATTCTATTTTTCTTTCAGATGACGGAATGTCATATTTGTTTGGAACCGTATAAAAATGAGGGCGATCACTTAATCTCCAGCCTGCCATGCAGGCATATTTTTGGATATGCCTGCATAAAGGCATGGCTGGAGATAAGATTGATATGCCCAATATGTCGGGCAGGCTGTCGCGGCCTTATTGATGTACGCCCCATTTATGGGGCGTCATCATTAATGGCCGTAGACAAAGCCAATATAGATATTATCAATGATTTAAAAGAACGCATAAAACAGATGAGTACATTGAGTAAAATTTTATTAGAAGATTTAAACAAAACAAAGGCAAAAAATAGAGTATTGTCCAGAATGGTGTCGAATGGTGTCGACAATAAAGATGATAAAAGTGAAAGTAAGTTTTTAGTCATTTTAAATTAATTTAATTAATTAATTATAATTCTATTTTTCTTTCAGATGACGGAATGTCATATTTGTTTGGAACCGTATAAAAATGAGGGCGATCACTTAATCTCCAGCCTGCCATGCGGGCATATTTTTGGATATGCCTGCATAAAGGCATGGCTGGAGATAAGATTGATATGCCCAATATGTCGGGCAGGCTGTCGCGGCCTTATTGATGTACGCCCCATTTATGGGGCGTCATCATTAATGGCCGTAGACAAAGCCAATATAGATATTATCAATGATTTAAAAGAACGCATAAAACAGATGAGTACATTGAGTAAAATTTTATTAGAAGATTTAAACAAAACAAAGGCAAAAAATAGAGTATTGTCCAGAATGGTGTCGAATGGTGTCGACAATAAAGATGATAAAAGTGAAAGTAAGTTTTTAGTCATTTTAAATTAATTTAATTAATTAATTATAATTCTATTTTTCTTTCAGATGACGGAATGTCATATTTGTTTGGAACCGTATAAAAATGAGGGCGATCACTTAATCTCCAGCCTGCCATGCGGGCATATTTTTGGATATGCCTGCATAAAGGCATGGCTGGAGATAAGATTGATATGCCCAATATGTCGGGCAGGCTGTCGCGGCCTTATTGATGTACGCCCCATTTATGGGGCGTCATCATTAATGGCCGTAGACAAAGCCAATATAGATATTATCAATGATTTAAAAGAACGCATAAAACAGATGAGTACATTGAGTAAAATTTTATTAGAAGATTTAAACAAAACAAAGGCAAAAAATAGAGTATTGTCCAGAATGGTGTCGAATGGTGTCGACAATAAAGATGATAAAAGTGAAAGTAAGTTTTTAGTCATTTTAAATTAATTTAATTAATTAATTATAATTCTATTTTTCTTTCAGATGACGGAATGTCATATTTGTTTGGAACCGTATAAAAATGAGGGCGATCACTTAATCTCCAGCCTGCCATGCGGGCATATTTTTGGATATGCCTGCATAAAGGCATGGCTGGAGATAAGATTGATATGCCCAATATGTCGGGCAGGCTGTCGCGGCCTTATTGATGTACGCCCCATTTATGGGGCGTCATCATTAATGGCCGTAGACAAAGCCAATATAGATATTATCAATGATTTAAAAGAACGCATAAAACAGATGAGTACAATGAGTAAAATTTTATTAGAAGATTTAAACAAAACAAAGGCAAAAAATAGAGTATTGTCCAGAATGGTGTCGAATGGTGTCGACAATAAAGATGATAAAAGTGAAAGTAAGTTTTTAGTCATTTTAAATTAATTTAATTAATTAATTATAATTCTATTTTTCTTTCAGATTACGGAATGTCATATTTGTTTGGAACCGTATAAAAATGAGGGCGATCACTTAATCTCCAGCCTGCCATGCGGGCATATTTTTGGATATGCCTGCATAAAGGCATGGCTGGAGATAAGATTGATATGCCCAATATGTCGGGCAGGCTGTCGCGGCCTTATTGATGTACGCCCCATTTATGGGGCGTCATCATTAATGGCCGTAGACAAAGCCAATATAGATATTATCAATGATTTAAAAGAACGCATAAAACAGATGAGTACATTGAGTAAAATTTTATTAGAAGATTTAAACAAAACAAAGGCAAAAAATAGAGTATTGTCCAGAATGGTGTCGAATGGTGTCGACAATAAAGATGATAAAAGTGAAAGTAAGTTTTTAGTCATTTTAAATTAATTTAATTAATTAATTATAATTCTATTTTTCTTTCAGATGACGGAATGTCATATTTGTTTGGAACCGTATAAAAATGAGGGCGATCACTTAATCTCCAGCCTGCCATGCGGGCATATTTTTGGATATGCCTGCATAAAGGCATGGCTGGAGATAAGATTGATATGCCCAATATGTCGGGCAGGCTGTCGCGGCCTTATTGATGTACGCCCCATTTATGGGGCGTCATCATTAATGGCCGTAGACAAAGCCAATATAGATATTATCAATGATTTAAAAGAACGCATAAAACAGATGAGTACATTGAGTAAAATTTTATTAGAAGATTTAAACAAAACAAAGGCAAAAAATAGAGTATTGTCCAGAATGGTGTCGAATGGTGTCGACAATAAAGATGATAAAAGTGAAAGTAAGTTTTTAGTCATTTTAAATTAATTTAATTAATTAATTATAATTCTATTTTTCTTTCAGATGACGGAATGTCATATTTGTTTGGAACCGTATAAAAATGAGGGCGATCACTTAATCTCCAGCCTGCCATGCGGGCATATTTTTGGATATGCCTGCATAAAGGCATGGCTGGAGATAAGATTGATATGCCCAATATGTCGGGCAGGCTGTCGCGGCCTTATTGATGTACGCCCCATTTATGGGGCGTCATCATTAATGGCCGTAGACAAAGCCAATATAGATATTATCAATGATTTAAAAGAACGCATAAAACAGATGAGTACATTGAGTAAAATTTTATTAGAAGATTTAAACAAAACAAAGGCAAAAAATAGAGTATTGTCTAGAATGGTGTCGAATGGTGTCGACAATAAAGATGATAAAAGTGAAAGTAAGTTTTTAGTCATTTTAAATTAATTTAATTAATTAATTATAATTCTATTTTTCTTTCAGATGACGAAATGTCATATTTGTTTGGAACCGTATAAAAATGAGGGCGATCACTTAATCTCCAGCCTGCCATGCGGGCATATTTTTGGATATGCCTGCATAAAGGCATGGCTGGAGATAAGATTGATATGCCCAATATGTCGGGCAGGCTGTCGCGGCCTTATTGATGTACGCCCCATTTATGGGGCGTCATCATTAATGGCCGTAGACAAAGCCAATATAGATATTATCAATGATTTAAAAGAACGCATAAAACAGATGAGTACATTGAGTAAAATTTTATTAGAAGATTTAAACAAAACAAAGGCAAAAAATAGAGTATTGTCTAGAATGGTGTCGAATGGTGTCGACAATAAAGATGATAAAAGTGAAAGTAAGTTTTTAGTCATTTTAAATTAATTTAATTAATTAATTATAATTCTATTTTTCTTTCAGATGACGAAATGTCATATTTGTTTGGAACCGTATAAAAATGAGGGCGATCACTTAATCTCCAGCCTGCCATGCGGGCATATTTTTGGATATGCCTGCATAAAGGCATGGCTGGAGATAAGATTGATATGCCCAATATGTCGGGCAGGCTGTCGCGGCCTTATTGATGTACGCCCCATTTATGGGGCGTCATCATTAATGGCCGTAGACAAAGCGAATATAGATATTATCAATGATTTAAAAGAACGCATAAAACAGATGAGTACATTGAGTAAAATTTTATTAGAAGATTTAAACAAAACAAAGGCAAAAAATAGAGTATTGTCCAGAATGGTGTCGAATGGTGTCGACAATAAAGATGATAAAAGTGAAAGTAAGTTTTTAATCATTTTAAATTAATTTAATTAATTAATTATAATTCTATTTTTCTTTCAGATGACGGAATGTCATATTTGTTTGGAACCGTATAAAAATGAGGGCGATCACTTAATCTCCAGCCTGCCATGCGGGCATATTTTTGGATATGCCTGCATAAAGGCATGGCTGGAGATAAGATTGATATGCCCAATATGTCGGGCAGGCTGTCGCGGCCTTATTGATGTACGCCCCATTTATGGGGCGTCATCATTAATGGCCGTAGACAAAGCCAATATAGATATTATCAATGATTTAAAAGAACGCATAAAACAGATGAGTACATTGAGTAAAATTTTATTAGAAGATTTAAACAAAACAAAGGCAAAAAATAGAGTATTGTCCAGAATGGTGTCGAATGGTGTCGACAATAAAGATGATAAAAGTGAAAGTAAGTTTTTAGTCATTTTAAATTAATTTAATTAATTAATTATAATTCTATTTTTCTTTCAGATGACGGAATGTCATATTTGTTTGGAACCGTATAAAAATGAGGGCGATCACTTAATCTCCAGCCTGCCATGCGGGCATATTTTTGGATATGCCTGCATAAAGGCATGGCTGGAGATAAGATTGATATGCCCAATATGTCGGGCAGGCTGTCGCGGCCTTATTGATGTACGCCCCATTTATGGGGCGTCATCATTAATGGCCGTAGACAAAGCCAATATAGATATTATCAATGATTTAAAAGAACGCATAAAACAGATGAGTACATTGAGTAAAATTTTATTAGAAGATTTAAACAAAACAAAGGCAAAAAATAGAGTATTGTCCAGAATGGTGTCGAATGGTGTCGACAATAAAGATGATAAAAGTGAAAGTAAGTTTTTAGTCATTTTAAATTAATTTAATTAATTAATTATAATTCTATTTTTCTTTCAGATGACGGAATGTCATATTTGTTTGGAACCGTATAAAAATGAGGGCGATCACTTAATCTCCAGCCTGCCATGCGGGCATATTTTTGGATATGCCTGCATAAAGGCATGGCTGGAGATAAGATTGATATGCCCAATATGTCGGGCAGGCTGTCGCGGCCTTATTGATGTACGCCCCATTTATGGGGCGTCATCATTAATGGCCGTAGACAAAGCCAATATAGATATTATCAATGATTTAAAAGAACGCATAAAACAGATGAGTACATTGAGTAAAATTTTATTAGAAGATTTAAACAAAACAAAGGCAAAAAATAGAGTATTGTCCAGAATGGTGTCGAATGGTGTCGACAATAAAGATGATAAAAGTGAAAGTAAGTTTTTAGTCATTTTAAATTAATTTAATTAATTAATTATAATTCTATTTTTCTTTCAGATGACGGAATGTCATATTTGTTTGGAACCGTATAAAAATGAGGGCGATCACTTAATCTCCAGCCTGCCATGCGGGCATATTTTTGGATATGCCTGCATAAAGGCATGGCTGGAGATAAGATTGATATGCCCAATATGTCGGGCAGGCTGTCGCGGCCTTATTGATGTACGCCCCATTTATGGGGCGTCATCATTAATGGCCGTAGACAAAGCCAATATAGATATTATCAATGATTTAAAAGAACGCATAAAACAGATGAGTACATTGAGTAAAATTTTATTAGAAGATTTAAACAAAACAAAGGCAAAAAATAGAGTATTGTCCAGAATGGTGTCGAATGGTGTCGACAATAAAGATGATAAAAGTGAAAGTAAGTTTTTAGTCATTTTAAATTAATTTAATTAATTAATTATAATTCTATTTTTCTTTCAGATGACGGAATGTCATATTTGTTTGGAACCGTATAAAAATGAGGGCGATCACTTAATCTCCAGCCTGCCATGCGGGCATATTTTTGGATATGCCTGCATAAAGGCATGGCTGGAGATAAGATTGATATGCCCAATATGTCGGGCAGGCTGTCGCGGCCTTATTGATGTACGCCCCATTTATGGGGCGTCATCATTAATGGCCGTAGACAAAGCCAATATAGATATTATCAATGATTTAAAAGAACGCATAAAACAGATGAGTACATTGAGTAAAATTTTATTAGAAGATTTAAACAAAACAAAGGCAAAAAATAGAGTATTGTCCAGAATGGTGTCGAATGGTGTCGACAATAAAGATGATAAAAGTGAAAGTAAGTTTTTAGTCATTTTAAATTAATTTAATTAATTAATTATAATTCTATTTTTCTTTCAGATGACGGAATGTCATATTTGTTTGGAACCGTATAAAAATGAGGGCGATCACTTAATCTCCAGCCTGCCATGCGGGCATATTTTTGGATATGCCTGCATAAAGGCATGGCTGGAGATAAGATTGATATGCCCAATATGTCGGGCAGGCTGTCGCGGCCTTATTGATGTACGCCCCATTTATGGGGCGTCATCATTAATGGCCGTAGACAAAGCCAATATAGATATTATCAATGATTTAAAAGAACGCATAAAACAGATGAGTACATTGAGTAAAATTTTATTAGAAGATTTAAACAAAACAAAGGCAAAAAATAGAGTATTGTCCAGAATGGTGTCGAATGGTGTCGACAATAAAGATGATAAAAGTGAAAGTAAGTTTTTAGTCATTTTAAATTAATTTAATTAATTAATTATAATTCTATTTTTCTTTCAGATGACGGAATGTCATATTTGTTTGGAACCGTATAAAAATGAGGGCGATCACTTAATCTCCAGCCTGCCATGCGGGCATATTTTTGGATATGCCTGCATAAAGGCATGGCTGGAGATAAGATTGATATGCCCAATATGTCGGGCAGGCTGTCGCGGCCTTATTGATGTACGCCCCATTTATGGGGCGTCATCATTAATGGCCGTAGACAAAGCCAATGTAGAAATGATCAAAAATTTAAAGGAAAAAATTAAACAAATGAGTATAATGAGTAACATTTTAGAAGCAGATTTAAAAAAAACAAAAGAAAGGAATAGAATATTGTCCAGAATGGTGTCGAATGGTGTCGACAATAAAGATGATAAAAGTGAAAGTAAGTTTTTAGTCATTTTAAATTAATTTAATTAATTAATTATAATTCTATTTTTCAGATGACGGAATGTAATATTTGTTTTGAAATATATACAAATGAGGGCGATCACTCGATCTCTAGCCTGCCATGCGGGCATATTTTTGGATATGCCTGCATAAAGGCATGGCTAGAAAAAAATTTGATATGCCCTATATGTCGGAGTGGCTGTCGCGGCCTTATTGATGTACGCCCCATTTATGGGGCGTCATCATTAATGGCCGTAGACCAAGCCAATGTAGAAATGATCAAAAATTTAAAGGAAAAAATTAAACAAATGAGTATAATGAGTAACATTTTAGAAGCAGATTTAAAAAAAACAAAAGAAAGGAACAGAATATTGTCCAGAATGGTGTCGAATGGTGTCGACAATAAAGATGATAAAAGTGAAAGTAAGTTTTTAGTCATTTTAAATTAATTTAATTAATTAATTATAATTCTATTTTTCTTTCAGATGACGGAATGTCATATTTGTTTGGAACCGTATAAAAATGAGGGCGATCACTTAATCTCCAGCCTGCCATGCGGGCATATTTTTGGATATGCCTGCATAAAGGCATGGCTGGAGATAAGATTGATATGCCCAATATGTCGGGCAGGCTGTCGCGGCCTTATTGATGTACGCCCCATTTATGGGGCGTCATCATTAATGGCCGTAGACAAAGCCAATATAGATATTATCAATGATTTAAAAGAACGCATAAAACAGATGAGTACATTGAGTAAAATTTTATTAGAAGATTTAAACAAAACGAAGGCAAAAAATAGAGTATTGTCCAGAATGGTGTCGAATGGTGTCGACAATAAAGATGATAAAAGTGAAAGTAAGTTTTTAGTCATTTTAAATTAATTTAATTAATTAATTATAATTCTATTTTTCTTTCAGATGACGGAATGTCATATTTGTTTGGAACCGTATAAAAATGAGGGCGATCACTTAATCTCCAGCCTGCCATGCGGGCATATTTTTGGATATGCCTGCATAAAGGCATGGCTGGAGATAAGATTGATATGCCCAATATGTCGGGCAGGCTGTCGCGGCCTTATTGATGTACGCCCCATTTATGGGGCGTCATCATTAATGGCCGTAGACAAAGCCAATATAGATATTATCAATGATTTAAAAGAACGCATAAAACAGATGAGTACATTGAGTAAAATTTTATTAGAAGATTTAAACAAAACAAAGGCAAAAAATAGAGTATTGTCCAGAATGGTGTCGAATGGTGTCGACAATAAAGATGATAAAAGTGAAAGTAAGTTTTTAGTCATTTTAAATTAATTTAATTAATTAATTATAATTCTATTTTTCTTTCAGATGACGGAATGTCATATTTGTTTGGAACCGTATAAAAATGAGGGCGATCACTTAATCTCCAGCCTGCCATGCGGGCATATTTTTGGATATGCCTGCATAAAGGCATGGCTGGAGATAAGATTGATATGCCCAATATGTCGGGCAGGCTGTCGCGGCCTTATTGATGTACGCCCCATTTATGGGGCGTCATCATTAATGGCCGTAGACAAAGCCAATATAGATATTATCAATGATTTAAAAGAACGCATAAAACAGATGAGTACATTGAGTAAAATTTTATTAGAAGATTTAAACAAAACAAAGGCAAAAAATAGAGTATTGTCCAGAATGGTGTCGAATGGTGTCGACAATAAAGATGATAAAAGTGAAAGTAAGTTTTTAGTCATTTTAAATTAATTTAATTAATTAATTATAATTCTATTTTTCTTTCAGATGACGGAATGTCATATTTGTTTGGAACCGTATAAAAATGAGGGCGATCACTTAATCTCCAGCCTGCCATGCGGGCATATTTTTGGATATGCCTGCATAAAGGCATGGCTGGAGATAAGATTGATATGCCCAATATGTCGGGCAGGCTGTCGCGGCCTTATTGATGTACGCCCCATTTATGGGGCGTCATCATTAATGGCCGTAGACAAAGCCAATGTAGAAATGATCAAAAATTTAAAGGAAAAAATTAAACAAATGAGTATAATGAGTAACATTTTAGAAGCAGATTTAAAAAAAACAAAAGAAAGGAATAGAATATTGTCCAGAATGGTGTCGAATGGTGTCGACAATAAAGATGATAAAAGTGAAAGTAAGTTTTTAGTCATTTTAAATTAATTTAATTAATTAATTATAATTCTATTTTTCAGATGACGGAATGTAATATTTGTTTTGAAATATATACAAATGAGGGCGATCACTCGATCTCTAGCCTGCCATGCGGGCATATTTTTGGATATGCCTGCATAAAGGCATGGCTAGAAAAAAATTTGATATGCCCTATATGTCGGAGTGGCTGTCGCGGCCTTATTGATGTACGCCCCATTTATGGGGCGTCATCATTAATGGCCGTAGACAAAGCCAATATAGATATTATCAATGATTTAAAAGAACGCATAAAACAGATGAGTACATTGAGTAAAATTTTATTAGAAGATTTAAACAAAACAAAGGCAAAAAATAGAGTATTGTCCAGAATGGTGTCGAATGGTGTCGACAATAAAGATGATAAAAGTGAAAGTAAATTTTTAGTCATTTTAAATTAATTTAATTAATTAATTATAATTCTATTTTTCTTTCAGATGACGGAATGTCATATTTGTTTGGAACCGTATAAAAATGAGGGCGATCACTTAATCTCCAGCCTGCCATGCGGGCATATTTTTGGATATGCCTGCATAAAGGCATGGCTGGAGATAAGATTGATATGCCCAATATGTCGGGCAGGCTGTCGCGGCCTTATTGATGTACGCCCCATTTATGGGGCGTCATCATTAATGGCCGTAGACAAAGCGAATATAGATATTATCAATGATTTAAAAGAACGCATAAAACAGATGAGTACATTGAGTAAAATTTTATTAGAAGATTTAAACAAAACAAAGGCAAAAAATAGAGTATTGTCCAGAATGGTGTCGAATGGTGTCGACAATAAAGATGATAAAAGTGAAAGTAAGTTTTTAATCATTTTAAATTAATTTAATTAATTAATTATAATTCTATTTTTCTTTCAGATGACGGAATGTCATATTTGTTTGGAACCGTATAAAAATGAGGGCGATCACTTAATCTCCAGCCTGCCATGCGGGCATATTTTTGGATATGCCTGCATAAAGGCATGGCTGGAGATAAGATTGATATGCCCAATATGTCGGGCAGGCTGTCGCGGCCTTATTGATGTACGCCCCATTTATGGGGCGTCATCATTAATGGCCGTAGACAAAGCCAATATAGATATTATCAATGATTTAAAAGAACGCATAAAACAGATGAGTACATTGAGTAAAATTTTATTAGAAGATTTAAACAAAACAAAGGCAAAAAATAGAGTATTGTCCAGAATGGTGTCGAATGGTGTCGACAATAAAGATGATAAAAGTGAAAGTAAGTTTTTAGTCATTTTAAATTAATTTAATTAATTAATTATAATTCTATTTTTCTTTCAGATGACGGAATGTCATATTTGTTTGGAACCGTATAAAAATGAGGGCGATCACTTAATCTCCAGCCTGCCATGCGGGCATATTTTTGGATATGCCTGCATAAAGGCATGGCTGGAGATAAGATTGATATGCCCAATATGTCGGGCAGGCTGTCGCGGCCTTATTGATGTACGCCCCATTTATGGGGCGTCATCATTAATGGCCGTAGACAAAGCCAATATAGATATTATCAATGATTTAAAAGAACGCATAAAACAGATGAGTACATTGAGTAAAATTTTATTAGAAGATTTAAACAAAACAAAGGCAAAAAATAGAGTATTGTCCAGAATGGTGTCGAATGGTGTCGACAATAAAGATGATAAAAGTGAAAGTAAGTTTTTAGTCATTTTAAATTAATTTAATTAATTAATTATAATTCTATTTTTCTTTCAGATGACGGAATGTCATATTTGTTTGGAACCGTATAAAAATGAGGGCGATCACTTAATCTCCAGCCTGCCATGCGGGCATATTTTTGGATATGCCTGCATAAAGGCATGGCTGGAGATAAGATTGATATGCCCAATATGTCGGGCAGGCTGTCGCGGCCTTATTGATGTACGCCCCATTTATGGGGCGTCATCATTAATGGCCGTAGACAAAGCCAATATAGATATTATCAATGATTTAAAAGAACGCATAAAACAGATGAGTACATTGAGTAAAATTTTATTAGAAGATTTAAACAAAACAAAGGCAAAAAATAGAGTATTGTCCAGAATGGTGTCGAATGGTGTCGACAATAAAGATGATAAAAGTGAAAGTAAGTTTTTAGTCATTTTAAATTAATTTAATTAATTAATTATAATTCTATTTTTCTTTCAGATGACGGAATGTCATATTTGTTTGGAACCGTATAAAAATGAGGGCGATAACTTAATCTCCAGCCTGCCATGCGGGCATATTTTTGGATATGCCTGCATAAAGGCATGGCTGGAGATAAGATTGATATGCCCAATATGTCGGGCAGGCTGTCGCGGCCTTATTGATGTACGCCCCATTTATGGGGCGTCATCATTAATGGCCGTAGACAAAGCCAATATAGATATTATCAATGATTTAAAAGAACGCATAAAACAGATGAGTACATTGAGTAAAATTTTATTAGAAGATTTAAACAAAACAAAGGCAAAAAATAGAGTATTGTCCAGAATGGTGTCGAATGGTGTCGACAATAAAGATGATAAAAGTGAAAGTAAGTTTTTAGTCATTTTAAATTAATTTAATTAATTAATTATAATTCTATTTTTCTTTCAGATGACGGAATGTCATATTTGTTTGGAACCGTATAAAAATGAGGGCGATCACTTAATCTCCAGCCTGCCATGCGGGCATATTTTTGGATATGCCTGCATAAAGGCATGGCTGGAGATAAGATTGATATGCCCAATATGTCGGGCAGGCTGTCGCGGCCTTATTGATGTACGCCCCATTTATGGGGCGTCATCATTAATGGCCGTAGACAAAGCCAATATAGATATTATCAATGATTTAAAAGAACGCATAAAACAGATGAGTACATTGAGTAAAATTTTATTAGAAGATTTAAACAAAACAAAGGCAAAAAATAGAGTATTGTCCAGAATGGTGTCGAATGGTGTCGACAATAAAGATGATAAAAGTGAAAGTAAGTTTTTAGTCATTTTAAATTAATTTAATTAATTAATTATAATTCTATTTTTCTTTCAGATGACGGAATGTCATATTTGTTTGGAACCGTATAAAAATGAGGGCGATCACTTAATCTCCAGCCTGCCATGCGGGCATATTTTTGGATATGCCTGCATAAAGGCATGGCTGGAGATAAGATTGATATGCCCAATATGTCGGGCAGGCTGTCGCGGCCTTATTGATGTACGCCCCATTTATGGGGCGTCATCATTAATGGCCGTAGACAAAGCCAATGTAGAAATGATCAAAAATTTAAAGGAAAAAATTAAACAAATGAGTATAATGAGTAACATTTTAGAAGCAGATTTAAAAAAAACAAAAGAAAGGAATAGAATATTGTCCAGAATGGTGTCGAATGGTGTCGACAATAAAGATGATAAAAGTGAAAGTAAGTTTTTAGTCATTTTAAATTAATTTAATTAATTAATTATAATTCTATTTTTCAGATGACGGAATGTAATATTTGTTTTGAAATATATACAAATGAGGGCGATCACTCGATCTCTAGCCTGCCATGCGGGCATATTTTTGGATATGCCTGCATAAAGGCATGGCTAGAAAAAAATTTGATATGCCCTATATGTCGGAGTGGCTGTCGCGGCCTTATTGATGTACGCCCCATTTATGGGGCGTCATCATTAATGGCCGTAGACCAAGCCAATGTAGAAATGATCAAAAATTTAAAGGAAAAAATTAAACAAATGAGTATAATGAGTAACATTTTAGAAGCAGATTTAAAAAAAACAAAAGAAAGGAACAGAATATTGTCCAGAATGGTGTCGAATGGTGTCGACAATAAAGATGATAAAAGTGAAAGTAAGTTTTTAGTCATTTTAAATTAATTTAATTAATTAATTATAATTCTATTTTTCTTTCAGATGACGGAATGTCATATTTGTTTGGAACCGTATAAAAATGAGGGCGATCACTTAATCTCCAGCCTGCCATGCGGGCATATTTTTGGATATGCCTGCATAAAGGCATGGCTGGAGATAAGATTGATATGCCCAATATGTCGGGCAGGCTGTCGCGGCCTTATTGATGTACGCCCCATTTATGGGGCGTCATCATTAATGGCCGTAGACAAAGCCAATATAGATATTATCAATGATTTAAAAGAACGCATAAAACAGATGAGTACATTGAGTAAAATTTTATTAGAAGATTTAAACAAAACGAAGGCAAAAAATAGAGTATTGTCCAGAATGGTGTCGAATGGTGTCGACAATAAAGATGATAAAAGTGAAAGTAAGTTTTTAGTCATTTTAAATTAATTTAATTAATTAATTATAATTCTATTTTTCTTTCAGATGACGGAATGTCATATTTGTTTGGAACCGTATAAAAATGAGGGCGATCACTTAATCTCCAGCCTGCCATGCGGGCATATTTTTGGATATGCCTGCATAAAGGCATGGCTGGAGATAAGATTGATATGCCCAATATGTCGGGCAGGCTGTCGCGGCCTTATTGATGTACGCCCCATTTATGGGGCGTCATCATTAATGGCCGTAGACAAAGCCAATATAGATATTATCAATGATTTAAAAGAACGCATAAAACAGATGAGTACATTGAGTAAAATTTTATTAGAAGATTTAAACAAAACAAAGGCAAAAAATAGAGTATTGTCCAGAATGGTGTCGAATGGTGTCGACAATAAAGATGATAAAAGTGAAAGTAAGTTTTTAGTCATTTTAAATTAATTTAATTAATTAATTATAATTCTATTTTTCTTTCAGATGACGGAATGTCATATTTGTTTGGAACCGTATAAAAATGAGGGCGATCACTTAATCTCCAGCCTGCCATGCGGGCATATTTTTGGATATGCCTGCATAAAGGCATGGCTGGAGATAAGATTGATATGCCCAATATGTCGGGCAGGCTGTCGCGGCCTTATTGATGTACGCCCCATTTATGGGGCGTCATCATTAATGGCCGTAGACAAAGCCAATATAGATATTATCAATGATTTAAAAGAACGCATAAAACAGATGAGTACATTGAGTAAAATTTTATTAGAAGATTTAAACAAAACAAAGGCAAAAAATAGAGTATTGTCCAGAATGGTGTCGAATGGTGTCGACAATAAAGATGATAAAAGTGAAAGTAAGTTTTTAGTCATTTTAAATTAATTTAATTAATTAATTATAATTCTATTTTTCTTTCAGATGACGGAATGTCATATTTGTTTGGAACCGTATAAAAATGAGGGCGATCACTTAATCTCCAGCCTGCCATGCGGGCATATTTTTGGATATGCCTGCATAAAGGCATGGCTGGAGATAAGATTGATATGCCCAATATGTCGGGCAGGCTGTCGCGGCCTTATTGATGTACGCCCCATTTATGGGGCGTCATCATTAATGGCCGTAGACAAAGCCAATGTAGAAATGATCAAAAATTTAAAGGAAAAAATTAAACAAATGAGTATAATGAGTAACATTTTAGAAGCAGATTTAAAAAAAACAAAAGAAAGGAATAGAATATTGTCCAGAATGGTGTCGAATGGTGTCGACAATAAAGATGATAAAAGTGAAAGTAAGTTTTTAGTCATTTTAAATTAATTTAATTAATTAATTATAATTCTATTTTTCAGATGACGGAATGTAATATTTGTTTTGAAATATATACAAATGAGGGCGATCACTCGATCTCTAGCCTGCCATGCGGGCATATTTTTGGATATGCCTGCATAAAGGCATGGCTAGAAAAAAATTTGATATGCCCTATATGTCGGAGTGGCTGTCGCGGCCTTATTGATGTACGCCCCATTTATGGGGCGTCATCATTAATGGCCGTAGACAAAGCGAATATAGATATTATCAATGATTTAAAAGAACGCATAAAACAGATGAGTACATTGAGTAAAATTTTATTAGAAGATTTAAACAAAACAAAGGCAAAAAATAGAGTATTGTCCAGAATGGTGTCGAATGGTGTCGACAATAAAGATGATAAAAGTGAAAGTAAGTTTTTAATCATTTTAAATTAATTTAATTAATTAATTATAATTCTATTTTTCTTTCAGATGACGGAATGTCATATTTGTTTGGAACCGTATAAAAATGAGGGCGATCACTTAATCTCCAGCCTGCCATGCGGGCATATTTTTGGATATGCCTGCATAAAGGCATGGCTGGAGATAAGATTGATATGCCCAATATGTCGGGCAGGCTGTCGCGGCCTTATTGATGTACGCCCCATTTATGGGGCGTCATCATTAATGGCCGTAGACAAAGCGAATATAGATATTATCAATGATTTAAAAGAACGCATAAAACAGATGAGTACATTGAGTAAAATTTTATTAGAAGATTTAAACAAAACAAAGGCAAAAAATAGAGTATTGTCCAGAATGGTGTCGAATGGTGTCGACAATAAAGATGATAAAAGTGAAAGTAAGTTTTTAATCATTTTAAATTAATTTAATTAATTAATTATAATTCTATTTTTCTTTCAGATGACGGAATGTCATATTTGTTTGGAACCGTATAAAAATGAGGGCGATCACTTAATCTCCAGCCTGCCATGCGGGCATATTTTTGGATATGCCTGCATAAAGGCATGGCTGGAGATAAGATTGATATGCCCAATATGTCGGGCAGGCTGTCGCGGCCTTATTGATGTACGCCCCATTTATGGGGCGTCATCATTAATGGCCGTAGACAAAGCCAATATAGATATTATCAATGATTTAAAAGAACGCATAAAACAGATGAGTACATTGAGTAAAATTTTATTAGAAGATTTAAACAAAACAAAGGCAAAAAATAGAGTATTGTCCAGAATGGTGTCGAATGGTGTCGACAATAAAGATGATAAAAGTGAAAGTAAGTTTTTAGTCATTTTAAATTAATTTAATTAATTAATTATAATTCTATTTTTCTTTCAGATGACGGAATGTCATATTTGTTTGGAACCGTATAAAAATGAGGGCGATCACTTAATCTCCAGCCTGCCATGCGGGCATATTTTTGGATATGCCTGCATAAAGGCATGGCTGGAGATAAGATTGATATGCCCAATATGTCGGGCAGGCTGTCGCGGCCTTATTGATGTACGCCCCATTTATGGGGCGTCATCATTAATGGCCGTAGACAAAGCCAATATAGATATTATCAATGATTTAAAAGAACGCATAAAACAGATGAGTACATTGAGTAAAATTTTATTAGAAGATTTAAACAAAACAAAGGCAAAAAATAGAGTATTGTCCAGAATGGTGTCGAATGGTGTCGACAATAAAGATGATAAAAGTGAAAGTAAGTTTTTAGTCATTTTAAATTAATTTAATTAATTAATTATAATTCTATTTTTCTTTCAGATGACGGAATGTCATATTTGTTTGGAACCGTATAAAAATGAGGGCGATCACTTAATCTCCAGCCTGCCATGCGGGCATATTTTTGGATATGCCTGCATAAAGGCATGGCTGGAGATAAGATTGATATGCCCAATATGTCGGGCAGGCTGTCGCGGCCTTATTGATGTACGCCCCATTTATGGGGCGTCATCATTAATGGCCGTAGACAAAGCCAATATAGATATTATCAATGATTTAAAAGAACGCATAAAACAGATGAGTACATTGAGTAAAATTTTATTAGAAGATTTAAACAAAACAAAGGCAAAAAATAGAGTATTGTCCAGAATGGTGTCGAATGGTGTCGACAATAAAGATGATAAAAGTGAAAGTAAGTTTTTAGTCATTTTAAATTAATTTAATTAATTAATTATAATTCTATTTTTCTTTCAGATGACGGAATGTCATATTTGTTTGGAACCGTATAAAAATGAGGGCGATCACTTAATCTCCAGCCTGCCATGCGGGCATATTTTTGGATATGCCTGCATAAAGGCATGGCTGGAGATAAGATTGATATGCCCAATATGTCGGGCAGGCTGTCGCGGCCTTATTGATGTACGCCCCATTTATGGGGCGTCATCATTAATGGCCGTAGACAAAGCCAATGTAGAAATGATCAAAAATTTAAAGGAAAAAATTAAACAAATGAGTATAATGAGTAACATTTTAGAAGCAGATTTAAAAAAAACAAAAGAAAGGAATAGAATATTGTCCAGAATGGTGTCGAATGGTGTCGACAATAAAGATGATAAAAGTGAAAGTAAGTTTTTAGTCATTTTAAATTAATTTAATTAATTAATTATAATTCTATTTTTCAGATGACGGAATGTAATATTTGTTTTGAAATATATACAAATGAGGGCGATCACTCGATCTCTAGCCTGCCATGCGGGCATATTTTTGGATATGCCTGCATAAAGGCATGGCTAGAAAAAAATTTGATATGCCCTATATGTCGGAGTGGCTGTCGCGGCCTTATTGATGTACGCCCCATTTATGGGGCGTCATCATTAATGGCCGTAGACAAAGCCAATATAGATATTATCAATGATTTAAAAGAACGCATAAAACAGATGAGTACATTGAGTAAAATTTTATTAGAAGATTTAAACAAAACAAAGGCAAAAAATAGAGTATTGTCCAGAATGGTGTCGAATGGTGTCGACAATAAAGATGATAAAAGTGAAAGTAAATTTTTAGTCATTTTAAATTAATTTAATTAATTAATTATAATTCTATTTTTCTTTCAGATGACGGAATGTCATATTTGTTTGGAACCGTATAAAAATGAGGGCGATCACTTAATCTCCAGCCTGCCATGCGGGCATATTTTTGGATATGCCTGCATAAAGGCATGGCTGGAGATAAGATTGATATGCCCAATATGTCGGGCAGGCTGTCGCGGCCTTATTGATGTACGCCCCATTTATGGGGCGTCATCATTAATGGCCGTAGACAAAGCGAATATAGATATTATCAATGATTTAAAAGAACGCATAAAACAGATGAGTACATTGAGTAAAATTTTATTAGAAGATTTAAACAAAACAAAGGCAAAAAATAGAGTATTGTCCAGAATGGTGTCGAATGGTGTCGACAATAAAGATGATAAAAGTGAAAGTAAGTTTTTAATCATTTTAAATTAATTTAATTAATTAATTATAATTCTATTTTTCTTTCAGATGACGGAATGTCATATTTGTTTGGAACCGTATAAAAATGAGGGCGATCACTTAATCTCCAGCCTGCCATGCGGGCATATTTTTGGATATGCCTGCATAAAGGCATGGCTGGAGATAAGATTGATATGCCCAATATGTCGGGCAGGCTGTCGCGGCCTTATTGATGTACGCCCCATTTATGGGGCGTCATCATTAATGGCCGTAGACAAAGCCAATATAGATATTATCAATGATTTAAAAGAACGCATAAAACAGATGAGTACATTGAGTAAAATTTTATTAGAAGATTTAAACAAAACAAAGGCAAAAAATAGAGTATTGTCCAGAATGGTGTCGAATGGTGTCGACAATAAAGATGATAAAAGTGAAAGTAAGTTTTTAGTCATTTTAAATTAATTTAATTAATTAATTATAATTCTATTTTTCTTTCAGATGACGGAATGTCATATTTGTTTGGAACCGTATAAAAATGAGGGCGATCACTTAATCTCCAGCCTGCCATGCGGGCATATTTTTGGATATGCCTGCATAAAGGCATGGCTGGAGATAAGATTGATATGCCCAATATGTCGGGCAGGCTGTCGCGGCCTTATTGATGTACGCCCCATTTATGGGGCGTCATCATTAATGGCCGTAGACAAAGCCAATATAGATATTATCAATGATTTAAAAGAACGCATAAAACAGATGAGTACATTGAGTAAAATTTTATTAGAAGATTTAAACAAAACAAAGGCAAAAAATAGAGTATTGTCCAGAATGGTGTCGAATGGTGTCGACAATAAAGATGATAAAAGTGAAAGTAAGTTTTTAGTCATTTTAAATTAATTTAATTAATTAATTATAATTCTATTTTTCTTTCAGATGACGGAATGTCATATTTGTTTGGAACCGTATAAAAATGAGGGCGATAACTTAATCTCCAGCCTGCCATGCGGGCATATTTTTGGATATGCCTGCATAAAGGCATGGCTGGAGATAAGATTGATATGCCCAATATGTCGGGCAGGCTGTCGCGGCCTTATTGATGTACGCCCCATTTATGGGGCGTCATCATTAATGGCCGTAGACAAAGCCAATATAGATATTATCAATGATTTAAAAGAACGCATAAAACAGATGAGTACATTGAGTAAAATTTTATTAGAAGATTTAAACAAAACAAAGGCAAAAAATAGAGTATTGTCCAGAATGGTGTCGAATGGTGTCGACAATAAAGATGATAAAAGTGAAAGTAAGTTTTTAGTCATTTTAAATTAATTTAATTAATTAATTATAATTCTATTTTTCTTTCAGATGACGGAATGTCATATTTGTTTGGAACCGTATAAAAATGAGGGCGATCACTTAATCTCCAGCCTGCCATGCGGGCATATTTTTGGATATGCCTGCATAAAGGCATGGCTGGAGATAAGATTGATATGCCCAATATGTCGGGCAGGCTGTCGCGGCCTTATTGATGTACGCCCCATTTATGGGGCGTCATCATTAATGGCCGTAGACAAAGCCAATATAGATATTATCAATGATTTAAAAGAACGCATAAAACAGATGAGTACATTGAGTAAAATTTTATTAGAAGATTTAAACAAAACAAAGGCAAAAAATAGAGTATTGTCCAGAATGGTGTCGAATGGTGTCGACAATAAAGATGATAAAAGTGAAAGTAAGTTTTTAGTCATTTTAAATTAATTTAATTAATTAATTATAATTCTATTTTTCTTTCAGATGACGGAATGTCATATTTGTTTGGAACCGTATAAAAATGAGGGCGATCACTTAATCTCCAGCCTGCCATGCGGGCATATTTTTGGATATGCCTGCATAAAGGCATGGCTGGAGATAAGATTGATATGCCCAATATGTCGGGCAGGCTGTCGCGGCCTTATTGATGTACGCCCCATTTATGGGGCGTCATCATTAATGGCCGTAGACAAAGCCAATGTAGAAATGATCAAAAATTTAAAGGAAAAAATTAAACAAATGAGTATAATGAGTAACATTTTAGAAGCAGATTTAAAAAAAACAAAAGAAAGGAATAGAATATTGTCCAGAATGGTGTCGAATGGTGTCGACAATAAAGATGATAAAAGTGAAAGTAAGTTTTTAGTCATTTTAAATTAATTTAATTAATTAATTATAATTCTATTTTTCAGATGACGGAATGTAATATTTGTTTTGAAATATATACAAATGAGGGCGATCACTCGATCTCTAGCCTGCCATGCGGGCATATTTTTGGATATGCCTGCATAAAGGCATGGCTAGAAAAAAATTTGATATGCCCTATATGTCGGAGTGGCTGTCGCGGCCTTATTGATGTACGCCCCATTTATGGGGCGTCATCATTAATGGCCGTAGACCAAGCCAATGTAGAAATGATCAAAAATTTAAAGGAAAAAATTAAACAAATGAGTATAATGAGTAACATTTTAGAAGCAGATTTAAAAAAAACAAAAGAAAGGAACAGAATATTGTCCAGAATGGTGTCGAATGGTGTCGACAATAAAGATGATAAAAGTGAAAGTAAGTTTTTAGTCATTTTAAATTAATTTAATTAATTAATTATAATTCTATTTTTCTTTCAGATGACGGAATGTCATATTTGTTTGGAACCGTATAAAAATGAGGGCGATCACTTAATCTCCAGCCTGCCATGCGGGCATATTTTTGGATATGCCTGCATAAAGGCATGGCTGGAGATAAGATTGATATGCCCAATATGTCGGGCAGGCTGTCGCGGCCTTATTGATGTACGCCCCATTTATGGGGCGTCATCATTAATGGCCGTAGACAAAGCCAATATAGATATTATCAATGATTTAAAAGAACGCATAAAACAGATGAGTACATTGAGTAAAATTTTATTAGAAGATTTAAACAAAACGAAGGCAAAAAATAGAGTATTGTCCAGAATGGTGTCGAATGGTGTCGACAATAAAGATGATAAAAGTGAAAGTAAGTTTTTAGTCATTTTAAATTAATTTAATTAATTAATTATAATTCTATTTTTCTTTCAGATGACGGAATGTCATATTTGTTTGGAACCGTATAAAAATGAGGGCGATCACTTAATCTCCAGCCTGCCATGCGGGCATATTTTTGGATATGCCTGCATAAAGGCATGGCTGGAGATAAGATTGATATGCCCAATATGTCGGGCAGGCTGTCGCGGCCTTATTGATGTACGCCCCATTTATGGGGCGTCATCATTAATGGCCGTAGACAAAGCCAATATAGATATTATCAATGATTTAAAAGAACGCATAAAACAGATGAGTACATTGAGTAAAATTTTATTAGAAGATTTAAACAAAACAAAGGCAAAAAATAGAGTATTGTCCAGAATGGTGTCGAATGGTGTCGACAATAAAGATGATAAAAGTGAAAGTAAGTTTTTAGTCATTTTAAATTAATTTAATTAATTAATTATAATTCTATTTTTCTTTCAGATGACGGAATGTCATATTTGTTTGGAACCGTATAAAAATGAGGGCGATCACTTAATCTCCAGCCTGCCATGCGGGCATATTTTTGGATATGCCTGCATAAAGGCATGGCTGGAGATAAGATTGATATGCCCAATATGTCGGGCAGGCTGTCGCGGCCTTATTGATGTACGCCCCATTTATGGGGCGTCATCATTAATGGCCGTAGACAAAGCCAATATAGATATTATCAATGATTTAAAAGAACGCATAAAACAGATGAGTACATTGAGTAAAATTTTATTAGAAGATTTAAACAAAACAAAGGCAAAAAATAGAGTATTGTCCAGAATGGTGTCGAATGGTGTCGACAATAAAGATGATAAAAGTGAAAGTAAGTTTTTAGTCATTTTAAATTAATTTAATTAATTAATTATAATTCTATTTTTCTTTCAGATGACGGAATGTCATATTTGTTTGGAACCGTATAAAAATGAGGGCGATCACTTAATCTCCAGCCTGCCATGCGGGCATATTTTTGGATATGCCTGCATAAAGGCATGGCTGGAGATAAGATTGATATGCCCAATATGTCGGGCAGGCTGTCGCGGCCTTATTGATGTACGCCCCATTTATGGGGCGTCATCATTAATGGCCGTAGACAAAGCCAATGTAGAAATGATCAAAAATTTAAAGGAAAAAATTAAACAAATGAGTATAATGAGTAACATTTTAGAAGCAGATTTAAAAAAAACAAAAGAAAGGAATAGAATATTGTCCAGAATGGTGTCGAATGGTGTCGACAATAAAGATGATAAAAGTGAAAGTAAGTTTTTAGTCATTTTAAATTAATTTAATTAATTAATTATAATTCTATTTTTCAGATGACGGAATGTAATATTTGTTTTGAAATATATACAAATGAGGGCGATCACTCGATCTCTAGCCTGCCATGCGGGCATATTTTTGGATATGCCTGCATAAAGGCATGGCTAGAAAAAAATTTGATATGCCCTATATGTCGGAGTGGCTGTCGCGGCCTTATTGATGTACGCCCCATTTATGGGGCGTCATCATTAATGGCCGTAGACAAAGCGAATATAGATATTATCAATGATTTAAAAGAACGCATAAAACAGATGAGTACATTGAGTAAAATTTTATTAGAAGATTTAAACAAAACAAAGGCAAAAAATAGAGTATTGTCCAGAATGGTGTCGAATGGTGTCGACAATAAAGATGATAAAAGTGAAAGTAAGTTTTTAATCATTTTAAATTAATTTAATTAATTAATTATAATTCTATTTTTCTTTCAGATGACGGAATGTCATATTTGTTTGGAACCGTATAAAAATGAGGGCGATCACTTAATCTCCAGCCTGCCATGCGGGCATATTTTTGGATATGCCTGCATAAAGGCATGGCTGGAGATAAGATTGATATGCCCAATATGTCGGGCAGGCTGTCGCGGCCTTATTGATGTACGCCCCATTTATGGGGCGTCATCATTAATGGCCGTAGACAAAGCGAATATAGATATTATCAATGATTTAAAAGAACGCATAAAACAGATGAGTACATTGAGTAAAATTTTATTAGAAGATTTAAACAAAACAAAGGCAAAAAATAGAGTATTGTCCAGAATGGTGTCGAATGGTGTCGACAATAAAGATGATAAAAGTGAAAGTAAGTTTTTAATCATTTTAAATTAATTTAATTAATTAATTATAATTCTATTTTTCTTTCAGATGACGGAATGTCATATTTGTTTGGAACCGTATAAAAATGAGGGCGATCACTTAATCTCCAGCCTGCCATGCGGGCATATTTTTGGATATGCCTGCATAAAGGCATGGCTGGAGATAAGATTGATATGCCCAATATGTCGGGCAGGCTGTCGCGGCCTTATTGATGTACGCCCCATTTATGGGGCGTCATCATTAATGGCCGTAGACAAAGCCAATATAGATATTATCAATGATTTAAAAGAACGCATAAAACAGATGAGTACATTGAGTAAAATTTTATTAGAAGATTTAAACAAAACAAAGGCAAAAAATAGAGTATTGTCCAGAATGGTGTCGAATGGTGTCGACAATAAAGATGATAAAAGTGAAAGTAAGTTTTTAGTCATTTTAAATTAATTTAATTAATTAATTATAATTCTATTTTTCTTTCAGATGACGGAATGTCATATTTGTTTGGAACCGTATAAAAATGAGGGCGATCACTTAATCTCCAGCCTGCCATGCGGGCATATTTTTGGATATGCCTGCATAAAGGCATGGCTGGAGATAAGATTGATATGCCCAATATGTCGGGCAGGCTGTCGCGGCCTTATTGATGTACGCCCCATTTATGGGGCGTCATCATTAATGGCCGTAGACAAAGCCAATATAGATATTATCAATGATTTAAAAGAACGCATAAAACAGATGAGTACATTGAGTAAAATTTTATTAGAAGATTTAAACAAAACAAAGGCAAAAAATAGAGTATTGTCCAGAATGGTGTCGAATGGTGTCGACAATAAAGATGATAAAAGTGAAAGTAAGTTTTTAGTCATTTTAAATTAATTTAATTAATTAATTATAATTCTATTTTTCTTTCAGATGACGGAATGTCATATTTGTTTGGAACCGTATAAAAATGAGGGCGATCACTTAATCTCCAGCCTGCCATGCGGGCATATTTTTGGATATGCCTGCATAAAGGCATGGCTGGAGATAAGATTGATATGCCCAATATGTCGGGCAGGCTGTCGCGGCCTTATTGATGTACGCCCCATTTATGGGGCGTCATCATTAATGGCCGTAGACAAAGCCAATATAGATATTATCAATGATTTAAAAGAACGCATAAAACAGATGAGTACATTGAGTAAAATTTTATTAGAAGATTTAAACAAAACAAAGGCAAAAAATAGAGTATTGTCCAGAATGGTGTCGAATGGTGTCGACAATAAAGATGATAAAAGTGAAAGTAAGTTTTTAGTCATTTTAAATTAATTTAATTAATTAATTATAATTCTATTTTTCTTTCAGATGACGGAATGTCATATTTGTTTGGAACCGTATAAAAATGAGGGCGATCACTTAATCTCCAGCCTGCCATGCGGGCATATTTTTGGATATGCCTGCATAAAGGCATGGCTGGAGATAAGATTGATATGCCCAATATGTCGGGCAGGCTGTCGCGGCCTTATTGATGTACGCCCCATTTATGGGGCGTCATCATTAATGGCCGTAGACAAAGCCAATATAGATATTATCAATGATTTAAAAGAACGCATAAAACAGATGAGTACATTGAGTAAAATTTTATTAGAAGATTTAAACAAAACAAAGGCAAAAAATAGAGTATTGTCCAGAATGGTGTCGACAATAAAGATGATAAAAGTGAAAGTAAGTTTTTAGTCATTTTAAATTAATTTAATTAATTAATTATAATTCTATTTTTCTTTCAGATGACGGAATGTCATATTTGTTTGGAACCGTATAAAAATGAGGGCGATCACTTAATCTCCAGCCTGCCATGCGGGCATATTTTTGGATATGCCTGCATAAAGGCATGGCTGGAGATAAGATTGATAGGCCCAATATGTCGGGCAGGCTGTCGCGGCCTTATTGATGTACGCCCCATTTATGGGGCGTCATCATTAATGGCCGTAGACAAAGCCAATGTAGAAATGATCAAAAATTTAAAGGAAAAAATTAAACAAATGAGTATAATGAGTAACATTTTAGAAGCAGATTTAAAAAAAACAAAAGAAAGGAATAGAATATTGTCCAGAATGGTGTCGAATGGTGTCGACAATAAAGATGATAAAAGTGAAAGTAAGTTTTTAGTCATTTTAAATTAATTTAATTAATTAATTATAATTCTATTTTTCAGATGACGGAATGTAATATTTGTTTTGAAATATATACAAATGAGGGCGATCACTCGATCTCTAGCCTGCCATGCGGGCATATTTTTGGATATGCCTGCATAAAGGCATGGCTAGAAAAAAATTTGATATGCCCTATATGTCGGAGTGGCTGTCGCGGCCTTATTGATGTACGCCCCATTTATGGGGCGTCATCATTAATGGCCGTAGACCAAGCCAATGTAGAAATGATCAAAAATTTAAAGGAAAAAATTAAACAAATGAGTATAATGAGTAACATTTTAGAAGCAGATTTAAAAAAAACAAAAGAAAGGAACAGAATATTGTCCAGAATGGTGTCGAATGGTGTCGACAATAAAGATGATAAAAGTGAAAGTAAGTTTTTAGTCATTTTAAATTAATTTAATTAATTAATTATAATTCTATTTTTCTTTCAGATGACGGAATGTCATATTTGTTTGGAACCGTATAAAAATGAGGGCGATCACTTAATCTCCAGCCTGCCATGCGGGCATATTTTTGGATATGCCTGCATAAAGGCATGGCTGGAGATAAGATTGATATGCCCAATATGTCGGGCAGGCTGTCGCGGCCTTATTGATGTACGCCCCATTTATGGGGCGTCATCATTAATGGCCGTAGACAAAGCCAATATAGATATTATCAATGATTTAAAAGAACGCATAAAACAGATGAGTACATTGAGTAAAATTTTATTAGAAGATTTAAACAAAACGAAGGCAAAAAATAGAGTATTGTCCAGAATGGTGTCGAATGGTGTCGACAATAAAGATGATAAAAGTGAAAGTAAGTTTTTAGTCATTTTAAATTAATTTAATTAATTAATTATAATTCTATTTTTCTTTCAGATGACGGAATGTCATATTTGTTTGGAACCGTATAAAAATGAGGGCGATCACTTAATCTCCAGCCTGCCATGCGGGCATATTTTTGGATATGCCTGCATAAAGGCATGGCTGGAGATAAGATTGATATGCCCAATATGTCGGGCAGGCTGTCGCGGCCTTATTGATGTACGCCCCATTTATGGGGCGTCATCATTAATGGCCGTAGACAAAGCCAATATAGATATTATCAATGATTTAAAAGAACGCATAAAACAGATGAGTACATTGAGTAAAATTTTATTAGAAGATTTAAACAAAACAAAGGCAAAAAATAGAGTATTGTCCAGAATGGTGTCGAATGGTGTCGACAATAAAGATGATAAAAGTGAAAGTAAGTTTTTAGTCATTTTAAATTAATTTAATTAATTAATTATAATTCTATTTTTCTTTCAGATGACGGAATGTCATATTTGTTTGGAACCGTATAAAAATGAGGGCGATCACTTAATCTCCAGCCTGCCATGCGGGCATATTTTTGGATATGCCTGCATAAAGGCATGGCTGGAGATAAGATTGATATGCCCAATATGTCGGGCAGGCTGTTGCGGCCTTATTGATGTACGCCCCATTTATGGGGCGTCATCATTAATGGCCGTAGACAAAGCCAATATAGATATTATCAATGATTTAAAAGAACGCATAAAACAGATGAGTACATTGAGTAAAATTTTATTAGAAGATTTAAACAAAACAAAGGCAAAAAATAGAGTATTGTCCAGAATGGTGTCGAATGGTGTCGACAATAAAGATGATAAAAGTGAAAGTAAGTTTTTAGTCATTTTAAATTAATTTAATTAATTAATTATAATTCTATTTTTCTTTCAGATGACGGAATGTCATATTTGTTTGGAACCGTATAAAAATGAGGGCGATCACTTAATCTCCAGCCTGCCATGCGGGCATATTTTTGGATATGCCTGCATAAAGGCATGGCTGGAGATAAGATTGATATGCCCAATATGTCGGGCAGGCTGTCGCGGCCTTATTGATGTACGCCCCATTTATGGGGCGTCATCATTAATGGCCGTAGACAAAGCCAATATAGATATTATCAATGATTTAAAAGAACGCATAAAACAGATGAGTACATTGAGTAAAATTTTATTAGAAGATTTAAACAAAACAAAGGCAAAAAATAGAGTATTGTCCAGAATGGTGTCGAATGGTGTCGACAATAAAGATGATAAAAGTGAAAGTAAGTTTTTAGTCATTTTAAATTAATTTAATTAATTAATTATAATTCTATTTTTCTTTCAGATGACGGAATGTCATATTTGTTTGGAACCGTATAAAAATGAGGGCGATCACTTAATCTCCAGCCTGCCATGCGGGCATATTTTTGGATATGCCTGCATAAAGGCATGGCTGGAGATAAGATTGATATGCCCAATATGTCGGGCAGGCTGTCGCGGCCTTATTGATGTACGCCCCATTTATGGGGCGTCATCATTAATGGCCGTAGACAAAGCCAATATAGATATTATCAATGATTTAAAAGAACGCATAAAACAGATGAGTACATTGAGTAAAATTTTATTAGAAGATTTAAACAAAACAAAGGCAAAAAATAGAGTATTGTCCAGAATGGTGTCGAATGGTGTCGACAATAAAGATGATAAAAGTGAAAGTAAGTTTTTAGTCATTTTAAATTAATTTAATTAATTAATTATAATTCTATTTTTCAGATGACGGAATGTAATATTTGTTTTGAAATATATACAAATGAGGGCGATCACTCGATCTCTAGCCTGCCATGCGGGCATATTTTTGGATATGCCTGCATAAAGGCATGGCTAGAAAAAAATTTGATATGCCCTATATGTCGGAGTGGCTGTCGCGGCCTTATTGATGTACGCCCCATTTATGGGGCGTCATCATAAATGGCCGTAGACCAAGCCAATGTAGAAATGATCAAAAATTTAAAGGAAAAAATTAAACAAATGAGTATAATGAGTAACATTTTAGAAGCAGATTTAAAAAAAACAAAAGAAAGGAATAGAATATTGTCCAGAATGGTGTCGAATGGTGTCGACAATAAAGATGATAAAAGTGAAAGTAAGTTTTTAGTCATTTTAAATTAATTTAATTAATTAATTATAATTCTATTTTTCAGATGACGGAATGTAATATTTGTTTTGAACTATATACAAATGAGGGCGATCACTCGATCTCTAGCCTGCCATGCGGGCATATTTTTGGATATGCCTGCATAAAGGCATGGCTAGAAAAAAATTTGATATGCCCTATATGTCGGAGTGGCTGTCGCGGCCTTATTGATGTACGCCCCATTTATGGGGCGTCATCATTAATGGCCGTAGACCAAGCCAATGTAGAAATGATCAAAAATTTAAAGGAAAAAATTAAACAAATGAGTATAATGAGTAACATTTTAGAAGCAGATTTAAAAAAAACAAAAGAAAGGAATAGAATATTGTCCAGAATGGTGTCGAATGGTGTCGACAATAAAGATGATAAAAGTGAAAGTAAGTTTTTAGTCATTTTAAATTAATTTAATTAATTAATTATAATTCTATATTTCAGATGACCGAGTGTAACATATGTTACGAACATTATACAAATGAGGGGGATCATTCAATCTCCAGCCTGCCATGCGGGCATATCTTCGGATATGCCTGCATAAAGGCATGGCTGGACAAAAATTTAATATGTCCAATATGCAGAAGTGGCTGTAGACAGAGCCAATTTAGAAATGATAGAAAATTTAAGAGAAAAACTTAAACAAATGAATATCATGAGTAAGATTTTAGTAACAGAATTAAGTAAATTAAAAGAAAGGAATAGAATTTTGTCGAGAATGGTGTCGAATGGTGTCGACAATAAAGATGATAAAAGTGAAAGTAAGTTTTTAGTCATTTTAAATTAATTTAATTAATTAATTATAATTCTATTTTTCTTTCAGATGACGGAATGTCATATTTGTTTGGAACCGTATAAAAATGAGGGCGATCACTTAATCTCCAGCCTGCCATGCGGGCATATTTTTGGATATGCCTGCATAAAGGCATGGCTGGAGATAAGATTGATATGCCCAATATGTCGGGCAGGCTGTCGCGGCCTTATTGATGTACGCCCCATTTATGGGGCGTCATCATTAATGGCCGTAGACAAAGCCAATATAGATATTATCAATGATTTAAAAGAACGCATAAAACAGATGAGTACATTGAGTAAAATTTTATTAGAAGATTTAAACAAAACAAAGGCAAAAAATAGAGTATTGTCCAGAATGGTGTCGAATGGTGTCGACAATAAAGATGATAAAAGTGAAAGTAAGTTTTTAGTCATTTTAAATTAATTTAATTAATTAATTATAATTATATATTTCAGATGTCCGAGTGCAATATATGCTATGAATTCTATACAAATACGGGGGATCATTCGATTTCCAGCCTGCCATGCGGGCATATTTTTGGATATGCCTGCATAAAGGCATGGCTGGAGAGAAGTACCCGATGCACTATCTGTAGAGTTCATTGTCGCGGCCTTATTGATGTACGCCCCATTTATGGGGCGTCATCATTAATGGCCGTAGACAGGGCAAATATCGAAATAATTGAAGATTTAAGAGAGAGACTTAAACAAATTAATATTATGAACGAGATTGTTAGAACAGAATTAAGTAAATTAAAAGAAAGGAATAAAATTTTAAAAAGAATGCTGTCGAATATTCCTGATACAGGTAAATTAATTGAAAATAAATACAATTAATTATTAAGTTTTTTTTTATTTTTCAGATATTATTGAAATAGATTGAATTAGATTAAAAAAAATGGATAAAATTGATTTGAAATAAAATCTTCGGATATGCCTGCATAAGGGCATGGTTGGAAACCAGTTCAAGATGCCCGGTATGCCGGAACGAGTGTAGCGGCGTTAATGATGTACGCCCCATTTATGGGGCGTCATCATTAACGGCCGTAGACGCAACAAACTTACAAATAATAGAAGATTTAAAAGAACAACTAAAAAAAGTGAATTTTATGAGAGAGATTTTCAAGGATTTATTAATAGAACTAACTAAAGAAAAAGAAAAGAATAGGATATTAAAAAGAATGCTTTCAAAATATATGAAAATTTCTGATGAAGGTAAATTAATTCAAATTAGTAAAATTATTATTATTATAAGTAAGTAAGTATTATAATAATTTTAAAATTATATTTCTATCAGATGTCTGAGTGTAACATCTGTTTCGAAAATTACACAAACACCGGGGGTCACACGATTTCAAGCCTGCCATGCGGGCATATCTTTGGATATGCCTGCATAAAGGCATGGCTGGAGAGAAATACAATATGCCCGATCTGAAGAAGTCAGTGTCGCGGCCTTATTGATGTACGCCCCATTTATGGGGCGTCATCATTAATGGCCGTAGACAGGGCCAATCTCGAAATTATTGCAGATTTAAGAGAAAGATTAAAACAAATACATATTATGAGAGAGATTGTCAAGGATGTAGCAACAGAATTAGCTAAAGTAAAAGAAAGGAATAGAATTTTAAAGAGAATGCTGTCGACGCATATAAATATTCCTGATACAGGTAAATTAATTGAAATTAGTAAAAAATAAATAAAATTAATTATTAATTTTTTTTTTATTTTTCAGATATTGACTGTGTCGAGATTTTCAGGGATTTGTCAATAGAACTAACTAAAGAAAAAGAAAAGAATAGGATATTAAAAAGAATGCTTTCAAAATATATGAAAATTTTACTTCCGAAGAAGAGGGAGTAGAAAATTTTGCTGCAGAAATTTTAGTAGAGGAATATGTGCAAGATTCAAATCAAGAATCATTGGAGCAGTATGTCCCAGACGACAATTCAAAAAAATTTAAGTGCGCAACGTGTGGCAAAAATTTTCCCAAACAATATAACTTCGAAAGGTACATTGAAACTCACAAGGGCACAAAACGATTCAAATGTGAAGTCTGTGTGCCACTTTATCGAACAATGACAGCCGAAAACGTCACATGTCGCTGCACACAGGTTAGAAACCACATGTGTGCAGTAATTGCGGCAAAGGATTTACCCGTAGTTATGAGTTAAACGTATATGAAAGGACACACACAGGCGAAAGTCCACATGTATGCAGTACTTGTGGCAACAAATTTATAAGAAAAAAGGATTTAATTGAACATGAAAGGACACTGGTGAGAAACTGACAAAAGATATTTATAGTCGCAACATATCTTACATTAATATCAAACTTCTTATGAAAAATTAATAGATCAGTTAAACTTGGTCTTGTCAAACCAGCTTTGTAGTTATGTGTAATCAATGTTTTTATAAATATAAAATGCCATTTGATAAAAGTTTAAAAATTTCGTATTGAATAGTTTATAATTAATATATTCAAAGAATTTAATTGAAAATAGTTTGAAATCCACGCTTTTAGCGAAGAATAAAATTTTATTAAATTTTAAACAAAATTATTCAGTATTTCCTATTATAGTATATTGCAATTTTTATTTCTAGAAAGCAACAAAATTTTTTTATCACTGTTTTTTGTAAAACTGCTAACGTATGTATGAAAATCTAAGCCAATAAACACTTATCAGAAAATATTTAAAAAACAAAATAAGATTCACAATTGATTTGAAAAAGGATAATACAAATATTTTAATTAAACTATAAAAAAAATCTCAGTTTATTTCCTTTGCAAAAATATTTTGCCATTAAAACAAGTCACTACTTTTTGATGTTCTTGGCTTGTTTATTTAATTTGAGGTGTTCATGCATCGTAGTAAATAGTAAGGAATAGATCTAAAAATGACGTTAATTGGGTATTATCTAATTATTATGTGCATTTTTCCTCTATTATTGTGTCATTAAATATGTTATTAATTTATTATTTAAATTATTATTTGTCTGTTTTTACTTTTTGTTATTTAATTAATTAATTTAAAAACTATATTTCAGCACAATTAGATGTTTCAATGTTTATTTTTATGACAAGTTTTTTTGACATTTCCAATGATTTCATACTGTTCTAATACAAATTATCGCCAATAAAGAAACGTTTTTTTTGTACGGAAGTCTAATATACTGTATAAGCCTTAATGGAGAAAGGGTATTAGCAAAGAGTTAACATTGTTGAAATATATATCGTCACATGACAATGACACGTTAGTATAAATATAAGAAATGCCGATTAGTAAAAGGTGGCACTATTGTTTTTTAGTAGTATAAATTTTTTTGTATAACTGTAAGTATAATAAAGGATATATATATATATAATATAAACCCGAGTCGCAATATTTGATGATGACTTCGAACATAAGAGTATATGTAAAAGATTATACTGATATGAGCATAAAGTAGCAAGATGAACAGTATGAAATCATCATCAAATATTTAGACTAGGAAATTCAATAAAGTAATTAAATATCCTCATACAGCATAACTGCAGTTAATGCTAATTTGATACTTGACATAATTTCCATTGGGTTATGACCGTGTTACTCTTACTCTTATTTCTCCCACCTGAATTAGCAGCTTTAACACTTTTAGCAACTGATTAGATCTATGTTTAATTTTATATTAAATTGTTAAAAATATTTAGTTGCAAAAGCCTAAATGAACGACCGTATTGCAATAAATAAGTTTTGTTTTGAATTTAAAATAGCAACAACAATAATCTCTTATGTGTCATTTGTACAAATATGAAATGGCAAACTTTTTGTAAATTTAAATAATATTCTTTGTAATTTTATATAATTAATATTAATCCTATTATTCAAAGATTAAATAAATTTCATTGAATTAGAACAATGAAAACACTTAAAACTTTACAAAATACTATTGGTAATTTTAATTTTTTGTAACTTACCGGAGTGTATGTGATCCAAAAGCATTTTTCAACTTGGTTTGAATCAAGTCCCCAAAACCCTAATTCTTTTTCGAATAGTGGTCGAAAAGTTTGTTAGAGTTTCCAAACTTTTGCTTGAATGGTAAGCAACTGTAGAAATTGTAACGTTGTGCCCAAATGGAGGTTGCGGAACGCGTTATGCAGCACGTAGTTGAACAATTATAAGTGCCCGACAATGTAAAAAATGTGGTATTTGTGGTAAATATTTAAGTAACCAATCTGATGATAGAATTTCATCTTCTGTTTGATTTTTATATGTTTGTAAAAGCAATTTAAGTCCATTTATAGCTCAAGTACGTGATTGTTTTGTTGTTGATGCTAATCGTCTAAAATGTAATTTGTTTTTCACATGATTCATCTTGTAATAATTTTCTTAAATATTCTAATAGTTCAGCATCTCTACTATTTTCAATATTTATATTAGCTGGATTTGATAATAAAAATTCACATAAACATTGTACTGGCAAATGATTGAAATCACCATAACTATTTTGTAATAAATCTGCTAGCCATGGCATTGATTGTGCTGTACCATGCCTCTGAATAATATCTAATAATAAATCAGGTTTTCTCCTACGGCATAATAAATGTCCCAATTTATGGGTTATATGTAATTGTTGAAGTTGATCTAAAACTTGATTTGGTGGACGTCTTTGTACTCCCATTGGATCCATTAACATCAATTGTGAAAGTAATAAAGAATTTTGTTCATTAATTACAACTTTTGAGGTAGCTGCAGCTAAATGTGATTCAAATTCTAAAATTTGTGTTCTTTCAAGTGAAACAACCTAAATAGTTAATTGAAAATTATTATAAAAAAAAAAAAAATGTAAGAATTTTTAATGATAATCACACCTGTAATTCCCCATCAGCTATTTTAAAATCATGAAATTGATTTGTTATACACATTTTCATTAAACATCTAAGCATTGGATATTCTTCCCAACAGAATGAGCCTATTGTACTTGGATTATGAGCTGATAAAATTAATAAAATACCCCATGATTTCCAATACAAAATTGATATAGCTAATTTTGGTGGCTCATATCCAACTGGTAATTGAATATTTTCAGGATGATGATATTCAGCCATACTAAATAGAAAATCAATAATTTCTAATTTATTAACTTCCATTACTGGTTAATAGGTTTTAATGCTGAAGCTCTTTTGACAACTTGTTCAATTACATCTAATGTATCTGGAACACTAAATGGTATCTCTTTAGTTATTCCAATTAATATAATTCTTAACATTGTATCTTGATGTATTGGTGTCTCTGATACTAAACGTAAAAGTAAAGCACGTTCTGGTTCTGGTGGCCATTGAACATTTTGAATATTGTTCTGATGCATCAGAAGTAAAATTTTATTTAAAATCTGATGATAATCATTATTAGCATTTTAAAAGATGCTGGTACAACTTCATGTTAATACATCTAATTGTATTTGTGATATTTGACTATAAAAACTAATTAAAACCGAAGAATTTCTCATATCACGTCCAGCTCTTAATGAAACATTAGCTTCTCTTACTTGTGGTGATACAGTTAAAAAAAAACATAGGCAAGCAAGATCAGCCATTGTTATTAAAATTCTATTACGAAATTCTGATTGTTGTATTTGTTGTATTAAATTCGGACGATTACTTAAAAATTTTTTAATAAATTCAACCAAATTCATATCATAACGTAACATTTTTATAAGTTCACGTAGAAAAAGACGTAATGTCCTTAAACAATCTTCTCTTGGAAATAAAAATTCTTGATATATTTCAACTAAATGGCGAGCAGATTCATCTGGTTTTGTTTGAAGCATATTAGCTAAAAAAAAGTTAAAAATTTGATTAGGTTTTTTTAAAACTAAAAGAATATAAATATATATACCAAGCATTCCCATGTTATTTGGATTTCTTGCGTTCGACAATTCATTTTGTACTACATTCTTCAAAACGATATATAAAATATATGGTTGTAAATTAATCATTTCCTTTAAGCATAACATATAAATATTAATTAATAGTTTTGTTTTTAATCTCATTTTAACTAAATTTGTTAGAACTTCATGATCACGAATCGATTGTCCGGTTACATTAAAGCAAATATAAGGTAAAAGTTCTTGTGCCAATTTCATTAATTTTCCATTATGTATCCAAACTTCAAGTCTAGGGACTGCAAGTGCTCTTACTTCACATATATACCTGTTGTAGTTGATAAAAATTTAAGAAAATTACTTGTTGAACAATCTTGTAGTTGGCGACGATTAAGTTGTTCTTTAACAACAGCTAAAACATATTTTTCAACAATTTTTGTAGATGATATATAGCGATCTTGTACTGGACAATCTAACATCAGTTCACTATTTCTAATATTATCACTTTGTATTGAATTATCTATAGAATCATCATCAATTCCTAAATTTTCACGTCCCGTTTGTGATAAGATATTTGATTCCGGCTGAAGCATTGATTTTGGTGGAATTTTAGTACCAAATGCTGTACATATATTTGTAGTGAATGGTGAACAATCAATATTATCAACCCAAATACGTTCATTTGATGCATCATCAATATATAACTTTAAAAATATTTCAGGCCAATTTTTTTGCTCACTATATCCACGTGCTCATAAATTAGATGCAAGTACATGTAAAGTAAAATTATTACGAGGTTTATATGAATGTTGGCTATCCCTTTTTAAAAATGATATTAAGGCTGATGTTATTAAATCATTACAAAGCAATGTTGGACGTAATTTTGCTAAAAAAATTAATGATAATACTAATATTGTATCGTTTTTATATCTAGCACTCGAAAGGAGTTTAATTGTATCAGAATCATGTGGTTTTGTTAAAACTAAACTTGAAAATTCATACGGTTCACATTCAATAACAGCAAATTTCCATGGTTCTATATTTGAACTTAAACCACTTATTCCTTCTTAAACTTGATGTTGTTATTCCAGTATTGCTAGCTATTTTTTGTTTTTAAGAAACTGTACCAAGGCTTGTTACTGATTCTCGTTTACGTTCTGATACTCTTTGCCCATTTGTGTATCCAAATGAGTAAATACGCGTTACAATTTTCACAACACATTTCACATTTTAGATTGTGAAGTTTACCTGTCCAAAATTAAATCAAGAAAATAAAGAATTACTTTATTAATTGAAAAACAAACTGAAATGAAATTTTTCTCAATTGTTATTGATAATTTTTAATATATTCCATTAATATTTACCATCAATTGCAATAAAATTTAAATAAAAATGATTAAATTGAAACGTGCTATTTCTTGCTATTCTATATGAAAATCTTCATTTTTACTCTATTTCACTCATTTCACATATTTTTATAACTGTTGAAATCAAAAATATATATTTCTTTAGGGTTTTTCACGTTACAAAATTTTATTTAATTATTTTAATTAACAATTAATTACAAAAAACTTTGTATAAAAAAAACTTCTTTACTTTTTGTAAACTAAAAAAACCACGTTTTTATAATTTGACATTTCACTTTTATATCATACGAGCGCGAAATGTGAAATCAAGGCTGTGTCTATAGATTAGCAAACTTGGACATCATAGAGGCAATAAATATGAGGCGCGGTTACACTCAGAAGTATATTGACTGCAATAATTACATTAGAAGTCTTTTCAAAAAATACAATGGGAGCCTAATGTAAATTTAAGTCAATTCAAGATAATAAAACTAGTTAAAAAGCATTAATTATATATTTTCAAAATGTCAAATAATTATTACATCGAATTTACTTCTGATTGTAAACTTGCATAAAAAACTCCTATAAAAAATTCTGTCAACTAATGTAGTACCGTAATCCGATTTGGTAGCTGCAATCGATCTGCACACTACTGAAATTTAAATTACCAGCTGGTTTGCTAAATGGTCTAAAAAAGAATAGATAAAATAAAAAACTAATTGAGTATTAATAAATACATATAAATGGAAACATCAGTTGAAAGGTATAGTCGATTACACTTACTTAATCTACAAACCCGGCACTTGAAGTAAAAATTCGTCAATAAGAATTCGATTTGTTTTTTTTTTTTTTTATTGCAGTTCCTTAGTAAATAATTAAAAAATTATTTGAACATATTACAAGACCTCAAAATAAAACCTAACATAAGTGATTCTCTTCGTAAAGAAAATAAATAAAAAGTTTCAATAATTTTAAAATTTCTTCAATGTAAAACTAATTAATTATTCTTATTAGTTTTTACACTGTGAATTGCCACCTGCTTGGCAAGGGGTCTAAGGCTGCCCACAAAGTGCCGGCTTACAGCCGAGCTTACACCGATTCCGATACCGAAGACTATAAAGTCGTTATGGGTAAATCAATAGGAATCTGCTGAAAATGTTCAGAGTGCAAGCCTTCGCAATGGGAATCGACGTCAGTGAAAACAAAAAACAGACATTGTTAAATAGAACTATTTAACCGTTACTGAATACCAGCTTAGGGACTACGATTTTCCTAAACCGCAACAGACACTTTTAGTGCCATATAGCTTTTTATTCCTATCCCCTGACTTACAAAGCTTTTCATATTTTGAGGTCATTACTAGAAGATACAAAATATTTAACAAATTGACCCTTTTATTTTTTATTAAGCACACATCTTTTCAGTCGTAATTAATGATGTGTAAAACAAATAAAAATAACGATCAACAATTAAATATCGAATTTATATTATCAATTTTCATTTCTGAAACCCGTAGGGAAATCTTATCACAGCAGCGCAAATAGTATAAAAGTCTTCAGGCAAGTAATCACAAGGAGTGTACGCATAGTGTCTCAGCTGGATGTGTAAGAAGTGAGTTAATTGCGCAGTGAAGAATCAGAAGATCTTTTTAAAAGAAACATCAAAATTTCATAATAACAAGGTTAGACTAATTTTAATATAATTTCTAGTTTGTTAAAATTTTCATTTAAAAATTATAAATTTGTATTTTTGTTTAGGTAAATTAAACAAAAGAAAATTTTTTTGTTTGGTTTAATCAAACTGTAACTACAAATTATCAATTAGTTCTAATCAGTTTTCACTTTTTTTAATTAGAAAGTTAGTTGTGATGCGATTATCTACTTTCCTAAAAAAAATTTCAATATTTATTATTTAAAACGGCCTAAATTTACACCAAATATTATTTTGAATTCTTGCAATTATTTTTCGTATCATATCTTTTACTAAAAGAAATTTATCAACATGTAGAAATTTTACTATTGTTTTAAATAAACCCTTAAGATTATATGTGATAAATTGGGATGCCCTGACAAGCTTTAGACCAAAACTCAAAAAAACCACAATTTCTCTTGTGTTTAGTATTCACGCTTAATTTAATGCGTTTCGAGTTCAATGTAATTTTAAGCAGACGATAAGGAAATTTATTCCATTTTCCAGACATTCTTTATCAGTGTCTAGAGTTGCATATAATCAAAACTCAATAATTTTTATTATAAAAAAAAGTTGAATTAAGAGGGAACTAAATTTTTTAGTATATTTGATAAATAATGTATTTTTTTAATCTAAAGTTGACTTTTATTATAAAATTGATAGGGAATTGTGTCAAACATAAATCATTGTTTTTATTTCAATTGATTCTTGTTCAGTTGTAGACTGTGATTCCAAGTCACGCAAATATATAAAATCCCTAAGACACTTCAAGCGTGTGAGCACGATTTACATTTGTAAATGCCCATTCTTGGACATGAGCATGTCAGGCAAATCTGATTGTTCTTGAGCTGTTTTATATGAAGCCTTTTTTCAGAATTTTTTGAATATTTAGTTATATTTAATATTTAGGTATAGGTATACTCATCAAAAAGTCAGACATAAGTTGTACTGCTATTGACAAATATGATTTTTGGAAATACATGATACCATTTAAGCGCAAATATAAGGATTTCTTGGTTTGCCATGTATCAAAAATGGAAAAGTCTATAATAAAAGGAATTTTCATTTTCTTAATCAAAATTCTATTACTAACTATTATAATAAAATTAACGCATATTAAAAAAGAACTGTAATCTACGAATTTGAAGTTTGAAACATTGTATTTGTATTTACCAAGCAAATTATACTTACTTAAAATCAACTGCAATTTTATTATAGATTACATTAAAGCAATGGTCTTTAATAAAATCATAATAAAAGACGGTGGTTTTGCAACACAATTAAGTGTGCACGTTGGAGAAAAAATCGATGGTGATCCACTTTGGAGTGCTAGGTTCAATGCAACCCATCCGGAAGCTATCGTCAGGACACATCTTGATTTTTTAGAAGGTTAAAAAGTTGACATGAAAATAAATAAATATATAAATTTATTCATTTAAAGCTGGAGCTGATTTAATTCTAACAAATACATATCAAGCCAGTGTTAAAGGATATGTAGAACATTTAAATTTAAATGAAGGACAAAGTATTGAATTGATTAAATCCACAGTTCAGTTAGCTCATATGGCAAGAAATAAATTTATTAGCGAATTAGAAGACAAGGGACCAAGAGGTAAATTTAATTACTTTTCAAAAAATAGTTTCTTATGTACATGTAAACAAAAATGCTAAATAGTTTCTTTAAAAAAAATTAAAATATAAATTAATCACGTTAAACATTTTCTAGATCCACCTAAAATTGTTGGTTCGATTGGGCCATATGGAGCTCACTTGCATGATGGTTCCGAATATAATGGAAATTACGTGGATAAAGTTTCACATAATGTTATTAAAAACTGGCATCGAAGCCGTATGGAAGCCGTTATTGAAGCTGGTGTTGATGCTTTAGCAATAGAAACAATTCCATGTCAAGTATTTTTATTCTGGAATTTATGTAAAATCAAGCCATAGCCAACTTTTGAATCATTTACAGATAGAAGCAGAAATAGTTTTGGATTTAATTTTAGATGAATATCCTGATGTAAAATTTTGGATATCTTTTCAATGCAAGGTAGATCTTTCATTATTAAGTGTAGAAGTTTTTCTGCTTTCATATTCATATACCAACAAATTTGATTTTAAACAATTAAGATTTCTCTATTTGCATTTATTTATACCAAACAAGCTCCACTAAATTTTATAAAAAAAATAATCTTAGTTAAAATTTATTTAAAGTTATAATTTCTAGGATGGAAACTGCTTAGCTCATGGAGAACTTTTTGAAGATGCTGTTTGGTCTATTTGGGAAAAAATGAAAAAGAGAAACGCCACCGGTAATTGTTTAGCCATAGGAGTAAACTGTTTACACCCCAAGGTAAAATAATAAACTGTTTATTTATAGCTGAGGTATTATTGAAATTTTAAGAATAGCACTTAACCACTAAGTCGGGATAATTATGTAAACGTTAGTTTTTTTATTCTTAAGAATCGTCTAATTGGTAGTAATATTATCATCGTAAGTTTCATCTTTTCACCACCCATCATTTGCATATATTTTTCAAATTAATGTCAGATTTAGAAGTCCGAAGGTTAAGTGCAAATATTATGGACTACTTACTATGTATTTTTTTGAATAATTGCTAGCTTATGAATAAAATATTTTTTAGTGTGTTTCGTCATTATTTAATAATATTAACGGTACTAAGCAACATTTAGAGAAAATCCCTTTAATTGCATATCCAAACAGTGGAGAGGTATACCATGTCAAAACTGGCTGGAAGGGTAAAGAGGATTGTATACCCTTAGAGAATTATGTTTCAGATTGGGTTAAACTAGGAGCAGTAATTATTGGCGGGTGTTGCAGAACGTACGCCAGAGATATTCAGCGAATTAAAGAAAGTGTAAAAAAATTGAAATTTCATTAACTGTAACATAATTAAATATTTTTAAACATGTTATATTGGTTGAAAAGCAAATTTCCTATTCGAAAAATCAGTATATCGCAAAATATAAATGTATAAATTTATAATATCAAATATTACTTTAATTTATAATAAATAATTAAAATTACTTGCTACAATGGCGAATTTATTTCTATTTTCATTTTGTTAAGTTCAAAATCCCCCATAATTCTACCGTTCTAAGCAAAAATAAAAACAAGTCTTTATTATATACAAAATTAATGAATACTTTATTTTTATATTGTATATTAATATTCCACTGACTCTTCTACGTTTTTTTTATTCACATGGGAATTATAGGCGATATTATAGTAGTTCAGAGGGGCGGTTATACTCAATAGTTTTTCAAAGTTTGACATTTTGATTGAAAATATAAAAGTTATGCCTTCTAACTAGTTTTATTTTATTAAATTGACTTACCTTATATAATAATGCATTACAAATGCAATAAAATTAGTTTAAAGGTACAAAATATACTTTTCGAAAGACTTGTAATTTAATGGGAGTATTTACATTAGGCCAGCATCTGTCAAATCTGATTCGGAAATTTTCCCCTATAAATCTCACTCCACTAAAATATTACAGTAGATAACATTTATATAAAAATGTGTATTAGTAAGATGCAAAGCAAGAAGCTGAAATGTTTCTTCCTCAGGAAGGGGTAAAAATTTTTTCGAAAATTTCGAAACTCTGTCTTATAGTGCGTTTTCACTGCCATTAGTATTTAGTATTTAGCACTTTTTTTCTCCATATAAAAAAATAAGCGTTTTCACTGCCATTAGTTTTTAGTATTTAGTACTTTCTTATCTTTGTTGTTGTAAAAAGTGCTTTACGTCATATTTACAGTCAAACTGCTTAGTGTATAAGAGAGGGATGGATTTATGACACTGTGATCAAATATGATAACATATCATATCATGCTATATATCCACCCCTTTTTTACTTACATGATATAGCAGAAAAACTTTTCTAAAAACTATTGCCGAAAGAGAGAATTCGAAAAAATTACTCAAAATTTCCCCTCCGTACTGCCATGAGTTTGTCTAGTTTTTTCGCAAAAAACTAGAAGAAAGAACTACATTTAGATTAGTTCTTTTGAGAAAAAGACTAGAGATTTCCCATACAAATTGTAGCAAAATAGTACTAAATACTGAATACTAATGGCAGTGAAAACGCACTATTACCTTTCACTTCTGCCTACCATTGATATTGGCAGATGCTGGTCTAATGTAAATACCCCCAATGATTGCAGTCAATTAACTTCTGAGTGTAACCACGCCTCATATTGCCTATAAATCGCTGTCCAAATCGCTAATGTAGACACCAAGGAGTTTTGAGGCACGGTTTTACTCAATAGACTATATTTGACAGTGCCTCAAAAACCTAGCTCAAAACCTACAAAGCTCGAGAAACGGTATTTTAAAGCGGTTCTTGAGTTTTCGACTCATTTTGTATACATGTAGGTTTTCATATGGATTAGTTGTATCATTTTAAATTTAAGCCTAGTGTCAAAGGTGTATAAATTTTATAAAGAAAAAAAACATTTTAGAATTGATTATAAAGAATTATAAAAAAAAAATTTAATATATAAAATGTATGAAAAAAAAAACAATCGGCTTTCGCCCAGCTGAGTTTTAAATGTCGAAACAAAACTTGCTTTCTGTGTATTAGTAAATGCTCCCGTGAGTCAACTATATTTTTAGACTCATAATTAACTCCGAATATTCCAAATTTTCCCCTTACCCGTCTCCCTAGCCTGAAAACTACACTAAGTCAGCTTCATGATGCCCCCTCAAATATAGCGCTGAATAGTTTGTTTGAGTTAAACATTTTGATTTGAGCTGTCAAAAAACATATGATTTTGATTTGTAAAGTATTTTTGTTTAGTTTGTGAAAACTTTTATATTACTATTAAAATTTAAAAATATTTTTATATTTCTTAGTTTATGTTTTTTAGTTTACATTTTAGAAAATAGACAATAAAAACTATAGTGAAACAACTATGTCCCAATAAATAAATATTTTAAACGAATGTAACGATAGTATAAATCTAAACTGGCTAGATTTAGGAGGAGATCATGGAGGACACAGCCCAAATTTTACTTGCATTTAATTTTCTAGCAGTTTTTCTGTCATTATTCTAATAAATTTGATTGTTCTAGCAATCAAATGCTCTGGAAGTGTAATAAGGAATACAATAAAAACATATTTGTGTAAGAAAATTTCATAATTATTTAAAATTAAACTATCAATTAATTAATGTACAATGATATTTACACTATTATACTTATACCTTTCAGCATTAACAAATGTCAGAATACAAAAAACCATATTGCTAGTTATATTAGATTCAACTTGATTATATTCTAATCCAATAAACTACGTATCTCGCAACAAAAATTTAAATTAAGAAAACTAGATTCTTCGTCTGCTTGACTAGGGTGTAATTAATTTTTATTCTTCTACTAAATAATGCTATTGAACATAATTAAGATAAAAGACGGGGGTTTTGCAACACAATTAAGTGTGCACGTTGGAAAAAATATCGATGGTGATCCGCTTTGGAGTGCTAGATTCAATGCAACCAATCCGGAAGCTGTGGTCAGGACACATCTTGATTTTTTAGAAGGTTAAAAAGCTGACATAAAAATAAATATAATATGAATTTCATTATTTAAAGCTGGAGCTGATTTAATTCTAACAAATACATATCAAGCCAGTGTTAAAGGATATGTAGAACATTTAAATATAAATGAAGGACAAAGTATTGAATTGATTAAATCCACAGTACAGTTAGCTCATATGGCAAGAAAGAAATTTATTAGCGAATTAGAGGACAAGGGACCAATAGGTAAATTTAATTATTTTTCACAAAATAGTTAAGAACTATTTTCATTTTCTAGATCCACCTAAAATTGTTGGTTCGATCGGGCCATATGGAGCTCACTTGCATGATGGTTCCGAATATAATGGAAATTACGTGGATAAAGTTTCACATAATGTTATTAAAAACTGGCATCGAAGCCGTATTGAAGCCGTTATTGAAGCTGGTGTTGATGCTTTAGCAATAGAAACAATTCCATGTCAAGTATTGTTATTCTGGAATTTATGTAAAATCAAGCTGTAGCCAACTTTTGAATCACTTACAGATAGAAGCAGAAATAGTTTTGGATTTAATTTTAAATGAATATCCTGATGTAAAATTTTGGATATCTTTTCAATGCAAGGTAGATCTTTCATTTTTAAGTGTAGAAATTTTTCTGTTTTCATATTCATATCCCAACAAATTTGATTTTAAACAATTAAGATTTCTTTATTTGCATTTCTTTATATCAAACAAGCTCTACTAAATTTTATAAAAAAAAAATAATCTTGGTTAAAATTTATTTAAAGTTATAATTTTTAGGATGGAAACTGCTTAGCTCATGGAGAACTTTTTGAAGATGCTGTTTGGTCTATTTGGGAAAAAATGAAAAAGAGAAACGCCACCGATAATTGTTTAGCCATAGGAGTAAACTGTTTAAATCCAAAGGTAAAATTAATATTTTGTGTGATCGACATAGATCCAAATGGAATAAGAAAACCATTTAAAAAATGTAATTTCATGTATTTTTAGAATGTTTCATCCTTGCTTACAGCTATTAATGGGGGTAAACAACTTTCAGAGAAAATCCCTTTAATAGTTTATCCGAATAATGGAGAGATGTACAATAGTAGTACTGGTTGGAGCGGTAAAGAAGATTGTTTGCCTCTAGAAAATTACATCCTAGACTGGATAAAATTAGGAGCAGTTATTATTGGTGGGTGCTGTAGAATCTATGCTCAAGATATACGTCGAGTCAAAGAATTTGTAAAAAATGTTAAACTTTAGTTAATTAAATAAGTATTTTGTTTCATTATTGAATTTTTTAAAATAAATAAAATGCAGTTTATTCTGCAAAACTTATTCTAGCATGAAATCAAAAAGTATCTTCGACCTTTTTATATGAAAGTTACTTATAATAATGAAAATTAACTGTTAAATAACATCTTATTATTAGCAATAGAAACAATTCCATGTCAAGTAGTTTTTTCTATAATTAATGTCAAATTGGATTGTAGCCAACTTTTGAATCATTTACACATAGAAGCTGAAATAGCTTCTCCTTATTAAACATTATAAATTATACACAAAAAATACCGGCTGCTGTTTGAAAACGCAGCATCGCTTATGTCAAAAGAAAAGTTGGCTAGGAGCTTTAGAACTATATTTAATTTATATAATTTCTGAGGATTAGCACTTTGAAGATAAGTTTCAATTACAAATAACCTCTTTCTTAATTTTTTTATCATTTCAAGTATTATTATTATTATTGACTTCTTAGAGGACTCTGACTGTGAGACTGAGAGCTAACTAATTAATTTAAATTTTTTCACATTTCAATAATTAATTTTTTTTTCCCCCGAAAACCGCAGACAGGATTTAAAGTGCTCTGAGCGCCATCTATTTATAAAACAGATTAGACAGTTAAAAATATATTTAGCTGTCAAATTAAATCTATCAAATATTTAACTAACAAGAATTAAAATTCTTGATAATTTTCTTACGAATATTTATAACTAAAAAATCTAATCATGCTTATTAAAGTCAAGGTATTTACTTTATTAATTAATTGCATATCATTTAATTAAACTGTTTTAAAGACTTTAACCGGTAAGGAGATTGAAATAGACATTGAGCCCACAGATAAAGTTGATAGAATTAAAGAAAGAGTTGAAGAAAAAGAAGGAATTCCACCGCAACAACAAAGATTAATATTTTCAGGAAAACAAATGTGAGCTTAATTATCCAAAAACATCATTTTATTTCCTTAAATTAAAAAATAACCTAAGTCAACCCGGTAAATCATTCTTAGCTTGTTAAAAAATTTATTTAGCTCTACATTTTGTAAATTTTACAAAATTTATTTTAATCACAATTTCGTTTTAGCTCTTATGTTATTTTTTTATAAATTTATAAATGAAGATAAAAAAATTTTCTTATAGGAATGACGACAAAACAGCTGCAGATTACAAAGTTCAAGGAGGATCTGTGCTTCATTTAGTCTTAGCACTAAGAGGAGGAAATTAATAAAATTATTATTATTAATGTCTAATTTCATTTAATTTAATAGCGTTTTAATATATGAAGCACTTTTCTAAAATGTGCTTATTGTAAATTTAAAATAAGACTTCTAAAATGTTTCCTCCAAATTAGATTTTTTTCTTGCCTATTTCAATATAAATTATCTTCCACTTTCGAAACACTTAATATTATTTGTATATATTTTAATTTTGTACCAAACCTATATATAATTTTTTATTTTGCTAAACATTCAAAGAAAATTGTATTCTGCAAGCATTAAATTTGGAAACCAATACAAAAATGTATTTCTGTTGACAAAGAGCTTACATTTTCTAAGAAATAGAATTGTATTTTAAGTTGTGCGTTCTTTTTTGATGGTTTACTTAACTTAATCAGATTTTATACAGTTAATTACAAAAATCATTACACAGTGTACACATATACATATTTAACATTTAACCAAAGATTGTACTTCTGTTTCGGGAAAATAATTCTTACTGCATGAGTCAAACATTTTACATTACGGCAAATTGCATTACGGTAAAACTATACCCGAATTTTCTTAAACCGTCTGAAATATAAAAGTCAAATGACAATAAGACTGGAGAAAAAATTTGCTGATCTTCTGAATAATACAAATGGATTGGTAAAAAGCCCCACAACTATGAACTTCTAAAAGAATTTTCGTAATTTCCCCTTGCATCTAACATCCTGATCGGTTTAGTTATACCCAGTATAATTTAATACATTAACATTTTTCTATAAAAAACCTGGTGAAATTCATAAATAGCTAAAATAGATGACTTAGACCACGACTTTCAACAATATAAGATTCTTCATTTTCAGTGGGTTTTTTAAGAGAGTTCTCTAGTTGATTCCATATGGTATGTATTTCAAGATTTTATTAATACGGTCCAATATACCATAAACTTTGGTGTAGTATATGGGAAACGAATTATATATCACAGTCCGGGAATCGAATGTATGTGCTTATATATGTGAGAAACATTGTGATAGATATCACATCAAAAACTGTGGGAGCAGAATAAAGTCTTTAAAAGAAGATAACAAAGTTAAAGGAACCCATGAAATCTCACATTATGTACGTAAATTTATCTTTATTATTTATTCTTATTGTAAGTTTTTAATTTAGAATTGTTTTGATGACTGAAGTTTGTATTTTATAACGTTATTATTCTGTATAAATTAAAATCTTTCAGAATCAAATTATCTCAATCCTCATGCATATATTTACAATTTCCTTGTTTTTCTTCATTAAGAACGTTATGGTATACAATATTAGTGGTGGTTTAAGAATGAGCTTATTTTTTTGAATTTTCAAAAAAGTGTTTCAAAGTAGAAAATATATCTTACTAAAAAAAATTTTTTATTTTAAACAAAGAGTCATTAAATTAATAACTGTTCTACGACTATAATTAAACTATGAGGCTTAATTTAACAAAAAAAAAAAACTTTTCACTTAATCTAAGTAATCTAAATATTAATTTCAGTAGCACTTGTGTATTTTGTCGCAATAATATTCCCATCCTTATCAACATCCTTGATTGTTATAATTACAGTATTGGAATTTCTAATATTTCCTTCTGGATCTGATTCATTTTCAGTATGAAAATACGATGATGTTTCATCCCAATCCTTTTCACTTAAATTAGCATGTTCGGAATTTATTTTTAAGTCTGACGAAGAAAATATATTTTCTGGTGTTGTAGGTTTTAAGATTTGCTTTGTTACTTCTAAACTTTCGATTCGCATTGTTTGCAAACGATATATTCCATTGTCATCAGGTCGATATAAAAATCTTTTATGTCCAAAGGGATATTGAAAACCATGAAATTTAATTAAATGTTTTGATAAATAAATTCCACGTTTGTAAACTTTTTCACAACAATGGCATCCATATACTTCTTCATTTCCACTGTGTGCAGAAGAATGATGTTTTTTTAACGTATATATAGATTTACAATTATAAGTACAATCTAAGAAATCACATTTGAATACCTTTTTTTCATGTACATACATAATATGACGATTTAAATCATTTTTCTCAACAAATTTACAATCACACATTGTGCATTCGATTGGCCTTTCATTGATATGCCTATATCGCATATGTTTTGATAAACTAAATGATGAAGCACATGTCATATCGCATAATGAACATTTAAAATAGTGTATATGTAAAGAGACATGTTTACGAAGTAACCTCTCAGAAGAAAAATGCTTTAAACAAGTATTACATTGAAATTCTTGGGCATTATTATCTTCTTGTCTATGGCAATGATCAAAAAATATTGTATTACTGCTAAAAAGTGATCCACATTGAAAACATCCAACAACTTTTTCAAAAGTATGTTTACGAAGATGTTCTTTTAATCTGTAGTTGTTTGTAAAACTCTTTTCACAATATTCCCATTTGCAAATATATTTATTTTTTTTTGATGAAGAACTAAGATTTTGTTCGAATATGCAATGATCTTTAATATGTTCGTAATATAAAAAAATAGACTTAAAATTTCGTTTACAATCATTCCAATAACAAAAAAAATCATTTGGTAAATCTGGTATTAAATTTCTTTTTTTTGAATCAATCCGGCATGGTGGTATTAATACTTGTTCTGCTAGACTTTCACCATAAGTTTTTAAAACAGTATGATAGGCATGAAAATTAATATGTCGTGCCATTTCAGCATTACATGTTGTTTGAAAATAACATAAATCCCACTGACATATATATTTTTTATGAAAATGTTTAAGAGATTTTATATGGACTACAATATGATTATATAATTCTGATTTATCAACAAATTTTTTTAAGCAATTAAACCATTCACAAACAAATAATATACTTTGTTTGGTTTTTTTTCCAGTAAAATGTTTTAATTCTACCAGTGAATCACTAGGTACGCTTGTTTCTATAATATCATCATCTTCATTACCTATATCGTCTTCTAACTGAATTTTAGTTGAAATCTGAGTTTGTAGCCATTCCTTACATCTTTTTAGCTTAGTGATTTGTGTTTCCTTTGCTTGTTCTATAGCTTTAATATCTCGATAGGAGTCTATTTTTGCTGGAGATTTTTCATTTTTTCTACGTTTTGGCTTCATTTTGTTTTAATTTTCCCTGAAGTATGAAGTAACTATATAATAAAAATAATAATGTATTATTTATAAAGTAATAAATTCACTTAATTCAAAAGGATGTATATCAATTCCAATGGTGCGATAGTTACCTGTCTTTATATTTTCCCTAATAACACACCATCAGCGAACTTCTACCATTAATTTTTGTGGAAATATTCATAAAAGAGGGAAAAACCAAAATCACCACTAAAAATTGTACATTATTTTGAACAAATTAACTTTTCTAAGTTTGGCTAACCTGAAGTATACAGCATAATTTTTTTATCTGTCAAATTTGGCATCGAGGTAAATAAAATTTAGAAACCAGAAGAATAATATGTTAGGAAAACTACCAAAACCATTTGCTGAGTCTATAAAACAGAAAGAACGTCAAATAACAACAGTTCGTCATCCATTTTTACCTGGCCAAACAAAATCATGTCCGATATTCGAACTAAAAGAATCACCAAAAATTGAAACAGGAGCAAGTACTTCGTCATATAAAGAACATGAGGTCAGTAATTTATCTATTATGAAATTAAGCATAAATCTTTGAATATTTTATTTAATTATTTACGGTGTTTTTTTTATTTTTTTTTAAATTTAATTTTGACAAAATCAGAACAATATAAAAAGCGTAATTTATAGTACATACCACAGAAGATTAATCATATTTCTAAAAGATACCCATATATTTTGAATCAATCCTTTGAATCAAATTAATTTCTTATATTTTACAGTATCTTGGCAGGTTTTTGTGTAATTTATGTGACCTAGAGTTTTGTTCGGAGTTGGAACTTAACAATCATAAAACGGAACATGAGAAATGTTTAGTAGAAGGATGTAATTTTACGGGGCATCCAGCAGTCATTTCAAAACATTATGAGGATGAACATAATCAGGGACTTTATGATAAAATAAAAAAACTAAATACACCAGAAGAAATTGAAAAATGGTGTCAAGAAAGACGTAAAAAGTATCCTACAAAAGAAAATATAGAATTAAGACGAAGAGCAAATGAAGAAAGATTGAAACGTGGTGAAAAGCTAAAGGATTCCAAAAGACGTTTTGGTAGAGAGAAAGATAAAAGGAGTATGCAATGTGAAGTTAGAAAGAAATCTAACAATTGTAAAAATAAAAAATATAAAAAGAATAAAATTACCGAGAAAGCTCCTGAAACAACTTTGAAGGCTAGTATTATTGATACAAAAACAGAAATAGAGAGCGATGATGAGTCCAAAAGAATATTACCAATGTTTAAAGGAACATCAGGCTTATTAGATTATACAAGACCGAAATCAAAGCCCGAAAATTTAAACATATTACAGGAATTTTTGGGTATGTACGGCTCAGATTCTTCAGAAGATGAAAATGACATAATTACTAACCCTGACAATAGATTGATAGCAAGTAGTGAGATAAGCAAAAATAAAATAGAAACTTCTAGATTAAATGATAACTATGATTCTGGATTAAACACTAGTCAAAACAATGAAAGCTTAAAATGTGATGAAGAACATCTTGGTGAGCCAAACAACATGTCTACTACTGATATACTACTACCTATGAAAGAATCTAATGCTGAACAAATGATATCAAATAATACAGAAAGTTTGGTTGAAGATTCTGATAATGATATGCCTGAAGAAACTTCTTTTACAAAAACAATAGAGAATTTGGAAGAAAATATTTGTGAATCGAAAATAGATGAAAACAATAAACTTCAGCAACATAAAAGAACTAGAACTAGGAAAAGTAAAAGAAAAAGCTTAAATGAGGATCTCAAAACTGAACAAAAGATTACTAAAAAACCATTATTAAGTTTAATGAAAAAACGAATACGATCACAAAATACAATGCTAGAAAAGTTACTTCAAAATGAGATACGACATGAACGCAATGTTCTTTTACAATGTGTACGTTTTGTGGTAGAAAATAATTTTTTTGATATTGGAAATAATAAATAAATATAAATTTATTATTAAAAAAATTCATTTGGTCTATTCATTTGTTGTCTTGCAGCTGCTACTTGAGTATATTTAGTTTTAGAGTCTTCCATCTCTCGAACCCTAGAACGAGCATGATGTATCCTATGCCAAGCCATTTGGAGTACTTTAGCAGCAGCATATCCTGAACCTTCGTGAGGTTGTCCTGTTGATACTTGAGTTAAGTAATTAATCTGTTCACTTAATTTTGTTTCAACTGATGATAAAGATTTTAAAAATTGTTGAGTATGATTTTCAGCTGCTTTTTGACTTGATTTTTCTTTAGCTAACTCTGATAATGCCTGTCCTGTAAATGTTATTTTTATTTTTTAAGTATAGTAAAACTTTAAAAAGAAATATAATATATATTTGATATCAAACAAGGTTAAGTATTCATTTTTTAAATATTTTTATCGAATAATAATATAATAATAGTATAAATTCATTATTTACCTGCACTTTGTAAGCAAGTAATTATATCTTTTTCTATGGCATCTAGAGCATGAATTTTATCTAAAGGATTATTATGTGACATATTTTAATCAATCAATCAATATTTTATTAGAGACTTTTAGGTACCAAGTATTTACAAAATTTAGATGACTTAAAATATTAATATTTTAATTATAAAATTGTGTTCTTTTTTTAAGGTAACAGTTGTCGCATTGTTCTATAAATGTCATTTAAACAGAGTTACCAATTGTTAAAATATAACTCACCACAGCTATTTTTGGAATGAAAAGTTGTAATTGGTGGGGATATGCAATATTTTTAGGAATTAATACTCTAAATTTATTAATTTTACAATTATTTAATACTATTTTGTTAAAATGAATTATAATAATATTCATATAGAATGCAATATGTAGTTCAGCAAATCTATTAAAAAATAAAAGTGGATAAATTTCATGTGAATATTATTTGATAAAAATTTAATGAAATTTATCAATCTTACAAATATATACATATTAAGTTCATTTATTACCATAAAAGTTATCTATTTTTGATTGTGTTTCTTATAAATTACAAAAAGAACTTGTTAAAGTTTGGTTTTTCCAAATATCTTCAAAATTTATTGGTAAATATTATTTAATTTCCCACTTTTACTTAACTAAAAATCTATTAGATAATATATTTTTTATATACAAGTATATTTCTCAAAACTTTATTATATAGTTTAGTATTTTTGATATTAATTAAACACTGAATGTTTTCGAAACTCAATATATTTTTATGAAGAAGATAAAATATTAACTTCATAAAATAATTTTGAATTGACTTTGTTTATATATCCTAAATAGATCTCTGCTTTTATTATTATTTTTTGTTGTTGCTAGTCTTCAAGTTTATAGAAATACATATTAATTGAGTATTTATCCTTCATATATAGCATTTTGTAGTTGATTTTAAATTTGATTCTAAATTGCCTTATGTCTCCTGCTGTTAATTTAATAAAAGTTTAAACATTAATGTTTGTTTAGTTTGAACTGAGATATGCATATTCTTGTTCAATATAAAACCTTAACTTCATACAAAAATATTCTAGGGCCCAGAAATTTACCACCAGTTTTACCGCTACTTAGTTTTCCAAGCTGTTATTAAATCGTAAACGAATACAGATATCCTATAAAAAGTCATAAAGACAAATAAACACATTTATCGGTAATATCTTAAGATCAATATTAAAAAATTTTTTTGGATAAATTTTATTATACTTTTGGTATTCCAGTGGTATTTAAACAGCTGAAAACTTCTAAAATTAGATCTCATCCTTCGTAAAGACAGGAAATAACCATTCTTACATAATATATGTTAATAATATGTAATCCAATCACAAAATACTTATTTTAGAATGTTTTAATATAAAACAAAAAATTTTAATTTTGCCTTTATTATTAGGAATAGTCGGAAATTAGTCGTCCGGCCATCGGACCTAGAATTTAATACTAAATTAATTAGTTCTAGATGAAATTTTTGTGTCATAAATTCAATCAGATGGTCACCATGCATACAATCTCAAATCCATTCAAACTTATGGATAAAGATTTTGAAATTTCAAAATTAATACTGACTACATATGTGATTTGCAATAAGAAATATGAATATGGACATATATTGTAACAAACAGTGGCAAAGAGATGTTAGATAAACATCAAAGTAATGCTGAATAATAATATTCCCGGGTATTCGCGACAATATTCGCTGCAATAAATAATTCCCTTTCAAAAATTATGGATACATTTTAATTAGACAAGAGTTAAATCCGAATTTCTCAAGAAAGTCTTTTCTGTTTGCGAGATTTTTTCTTGCGTTGAACTTTGTATGATTTTGGCATTGAAATATTTTTTAAATGATTTTAATATATAATTTACACGAAGAATTATGTATAAAAAATTCCCTTAAGTGCATTTTATTTACTGGAATTAAAAATAGATTGCTAAAATATTTGTTAGAAAACACCATCGCTTGTGTTTTGGAGTAATTTCACAGTAAATTTCCATTTGTAAAAATACATGGTACGCAACTAACACGTAAAAATGAACCTAGGTGTACATATATGTTTAAATAAGAACCTATATGTACAAAGGGCAATTACTTCCAGAATGTTCAAATCTATGGCATAGAAAATTAAGAAGCTTTGAAGCTTCATCTTGCTTTGGACACTTTTGTCCTATTAATTCGAATATCGCAAGAAGACTTCAGGCTTCTCTTTTTGTAACTACATATATGCCACTTACTTAAGTTGTTATAGTTACACCGGAAGTAGCAAACTCATAAATGGTTTTATATATTAATGCCGTTTTTTGACTAGAACGTTTGGCTTCTTGATGGTCTATCTATACGAAAAGCGTTAGAAAATCCTTCTATGATTAATACTTTAGTGTCAGTTGACATTTTAAATATTTCATTTGTTTTGTATATAATTTTTAAATTTTTGGAAACTATTTAATTGGTTTTTAATTTTGTAAACAACAAAAATAATATTTCAAAAATGTCAGCTGATACATAAGTATTATCCACAGATAGATTTTCTAACATGTCCAGTCAACATCCATGGGAAAAATAAATGTGGAAATTTTGTATTTTAAAAATATTTCTGTTTGTCTTAAAATTAATTCTTTTACAAGAATGTCATTCAATGAAATATTTTAATTTTAAAACGCCTGCAGTCATTTCCCTCTTCTTAATAACGGCATTGGAAATACCACTAAAAACTTTTAAGCTGTAAATAACTATATATTAATATATATATGTTCAAAAATACATGTATTCGTTAATATATATATATATATATTTATTTATATATTTAAAATGGTAGATTTATATTTTGTAGATTTTTTGTTTTTAAATTAATAAACAATGCGTCTGAATTTGCCAACAAGATAATTTGAACAATTGCCAAAATGTGCGATGTCGTTCATGTCTCTTTCATCGTTTAAGAGTCGAGAATGATGATCATCAGCAGTTGATCAGTCAAAGATGATTGTATTTAAACAAAACAAAAAAAAACTTAAATATTTTTGAGAGAAAATTTTTCTGATTGATACTTTTATTCATTTGCAACGATTTGTGTTTAAAAATATCATTTTGTACGTGCATGAGACGTGCGTGCATTTATTTCTTAGTTCGACTATATTTATTTTATGGATAAATTGTAATTAAAAAAAGATTAGTGAAATATATATCCTTCCAAAATTGATTGCGTTCTTATATGCCTAGATACAAGTGTTTTATTAATTTAATAAAAAATTGTTTTTTACTTTTCTTCTACTCAAATGATGCAATTATCGGTTTGTTTTGTTAAATTTATTTCTATATGTGGTTTTGTAAATGACGGCTAATTTATAAATATAATAAATTGTGACGATAATTTTGTTGATTTATTTTTACAAATGGACGGAAATTTTTCAGCCCATTCAGTAGCATATTGCACATTTGAAATATACATATATATTTTTTTTGAAAAAGTAAGTAGGAATAAATTTCCTTTTTTCTTTTTAAAATTAAAATTTTCTGTTTAAATGAATTTGATGTATTTTTAAACATAAACTTTATCTTCATTTGAAAAATTTTTCAATTTTAATGAGATTTTTAAGAATTTGATGAAAATATTAACATTACGTATTAAAAATGCTTTGGAAAATATTATTAATTATTTGAAAAAAAGGGAAACGTAACATCTTTTTGTAACAAAATATTTAATAATGAACATTGATATGTTTAATTAATTCCATTTTATTAGTTTCATTATTTAATTTTTATTTTTCCTCTTTTTTTTATTTTTGTTCAATTAATGTATAACATCTTAAAAATTATGTGTCAAAATTTCAAGTTGGTCGGAGTAAAATTACCGAAGTTAAAAGCATTTGAGCGCCCTTAACTCTCGAGCAAGGAGTGAGTGAGCAAAACTTTAATTCGTTTTCCCAGAACTTGTTATTTTCAAAGTCGGCGCGCACGATAACTCAAAATCTACCGGACCGATTGTTTTGAAAATTTGCACACTATTTTTCCGCAAATATTTCACTAGGTAATAACAAGAGCTTTTTTTTTGTTTTAATAGTTATTCATTTTACAATAAAAACTAAGTCGATTTTTTAAGCGAAAATCGTTATTTTGCCTTCCAAAGGATACCAAAAACTGAAAAATCACAAAAAGAAATAAAACAAAAAATCCCCTCGTCATTACCTCAAAAAATATCTTCTGTGATAAATAAATTTTAAGTCTTTGGTTTTGGATGGTTATTTATTGATTCCAAAATTTTTATGTATTTCTTAAAAGTTATTGGGCCTCCAAAGAGAACAAAATTGCATCGTCTGAAGACGTGTGTCTGTGACATGTGTTTCATTGCAATATCTTAGTGAAGTAGCACTTTTTTCGTCTATATATGGGGCAACTGTTTTGGGATCTTTTTCTTTTTCAAAATGTAATCATCATGCAAAGTCATGATGGTTGCTGAAGATTTTTCCTTCCATAAGGTACTCAATTAACAAAACTAGAGAGGCTATTGCTACTGTTTTAGTCGTTTAAGAAAGCAAATCCACATGTCAACTTAAAAAATTTCCGATTGGAAAGTTATCACAGATATAATCATATACGGAGCCACTTTATCTTATTTGTATTCTTGTTTATTGATCTAGGACTCATTAGGATAACTGCCTGATAGGATTTTATGTTTAAATACAATTCAAATTTAAATAACCCAAGATGGATCGAATTTTCTGATCCAGCTGGCATTAGGAATTCTGAACGATAATAAACCAGGTTGCCTAGTGTTTTTTTTTTCGATATTAACATTCACATTATGGCTAACTGATTAAAATTATAATTAATATTTGGAGCCGTTAAAGATAAAATCATTCTCTTTGGATTTATGATCAATTTATTGCTCCTCAAAATTCAGGATGGTGAATCAATATAAATTAAAGTTGTACAAAGTTCTGAAGGTGTCGCAGATTATACAAAAAAATCCTGATGTTTCCCTGTTAAGATGAACTCAAATATATTGTAATAAGGTGAAGTTTATAAAATTAAGTTCAAAATTGGGTCAGGGAAAAAATGAATTCTGTTTTAACACGTTAATTAGAAATCTTAATGCTGTATGGATCCAGGTGAAATATTAAAAACCTTATTACGGCAATCAGCAGGTTATTGAAGTCTATTGTTGAATAGTATTGTCATAATAAGTATTTCTGTATCAGTTTCTGGTTTCGGAAACCCTGTAACACAGCCTGATCAGATCCGGATCACCTTCAAACTTGCCTTAACTTATTTCCAGTCAAGTCATTGATAAATTTTTTTTTATAAAAGTATAAAAACTGAATAAGAATTAAGAAGTGTTTTTTTGGTATATTACAGTCTGCAAGTTTTGTATAGAACTATACACAAGAGTCCGAACCAATTTAGTTAAAAAAGATGACTCAAAAAATGTACAAAAAGTGGGAAGATTTTAATGTCAATAACTATAAGAGGTTTTCTTGATTTCCTGATTGAAATTTATACAAAACATTCTTAAAATGTAATGCAATAAAAATAACTACACTTTTTGAAAAGGGCTGTTTGTGATTAAACTTAGGATAACCAAAACATGAAAGAATGTATCTTATTCTTCATTAGAATTTTGTAATATTTAAAAAGGTTTTCCACGTGAAACTTGATTATGAAATCAAAATTTACGCCAATCTCGCGGTTCTACGCTTCTGTTCTTTGAAATAATAATTTTTAGGAGTTTGATTTCACAAGATTTCAGTAAATAAGGAAAACTCAAGTAGAAATTGTTATTCCAAAAGTGTAGCAAAAATTAAAACTAAAATAGTTTGTATGCGTTACAGAAAGTTTTTTATTATTTTTAATATATATTATTAAAAAAATAATAAATTTTTCAATCTACAGATAGCTCCGATTGAATGGCTTTTGACTGCAGATAAATAAATTTTTCCTTTTACACAAAAACTAATTAAAGCAGCAGCGGTTACAAGACTGAAAATATACTTTGACAATATTCTACGATAAATTTGGTATAGTAATTTTTGCATTCAATTTGGATTCTTTATAATTTTATTTGTTTTTAGATATTTAAGAAAATAAAACTAAGAAATATGGAGCAACCACATGTAGTTAAAGCAGAATTTTCATTTCGTGGAGGTAATAATGATGAACTTTGCTTTAAAAAAGGTGATTTAATCACAGTAACACAACAAGAAGAAGGTGGCTGGTGGGAAGGTACATTAAATGATAAAACTGGCTGGTTTCCAAGTAATTATGTTAAGGAATATAAAGCATCATTACCAGTATCAGAAACAATACGACCTCCTGAAGAAATTCAAGAATATCGTTCAGTTGTTTTAAATGATTTACTAGAAAGTGAACGAGCACATGTTGCTGAAATTCGTGGACTTTTGGAAAATTTTTTAGAACCTCTTCAGTTAAGTATTATGTAATAATTTTAATTTGAACAATTCAAAAAAAAAACATAATGCTACAATTTAATTTTTTTAGATTAACAACCGATGAATATGCACAAATAATGTGCAATTTTGTTGAAATTGTACAAACACATGAAGATTTACTTAGCGGTTTAGAGGATTGTAATGATCGTGTTGGAAAGTTATTTCTTAGTAAAGCTCCAATGATGAAAAATGTACATCAGGCTTATTGTGCTGCTCATCCACGAGCAATTGTCATTTTAGATAAATATAAGTAAATTGTGTTTTTTTTTTCAATATTATCAATAAAACTCTAATTAATTATGATATTTTTTCTTACAGAGATGAATTAGAAAGCTTTATGGAAAGACAGGGTGCGGCATCACCAGGACTTTTAGTTTTAACTACAGGACTCTCAAAACCATTTAGAAGACTTGATAAATATTCAGCAATGCTTCAAGAATTAGAACGTCATATGGAAAGTAGTCATCCTGATCGTGGGGATACACAAAGGAGTGTTGCTGTTTACAAAGATATTGCCGTTAGATGAAAATTTATATTTAATATTAATTGATAATTAAAATAATTTTGTTTATATAGACTACGTGTTCAGCTACGCGAAGACAAAAAGAACTTGAACTACAAGTATTAACTGGTCCTGTAAGAGGCTGGCAAGGACAAGAATTAAGTACTTTAGGTATTTATTTATATAATTTAATCAATTGGTCAGTAAGATCAGAGGCTGACATATAAAAATAAAATTTTATGGCATAATTTATAATAAGTTCAATTGCGATGAATTGACCACTTTGTAACGATTTTTCAATTATATCCTTTATTTTATGAACTTACGGTATATTACCATTTTTTTTTTCTCTAAAAATCAATTGGTATTCCGGTATTTAGTATTCAAAAGATACGAAATTAATTAATTTAACTGAAATTGTGATATAATTTTGATATTATATACTTATTCATATATAATTAAACTTTTTTAAGGTGAAATAATTCATATGGGAAGTGTGGCTGTTGGTCCTGATCATCGTGATCGTTATTTTGTTTTATTTCCGCAAACATTCCTCATATTAAGTGTTAGTCAACGTATGAGCGCTTTTATTTATGAAGTAAGCAGAATTTGTTAATAAAAATTTCAAAATCATTATTAATTATTTTTTTTTTTTCTCTTTCAAGGGGAAATTACCTTTAACAGGAATTTTAGTTAATCGTTTAGAGGATACTGAAAACTTAAAAAATGCATTCGAAATAAGCGGACCTTTAATTGAAAAAATAGTTGCAGTATGTCAGGGGCCAAATGAAGCTAATAAATGGGTAGAACTTTTAACATCAAGGAATCTAACACATCCGATAAATGTCAAACGTAACGTTAGCAGTTCGGCTTTAAGTAGTCCCACACCTCCACCACATGTAAGTTTATTGTTTTAGATAAGAAAACTTTTTCTGATTTATTAATTTATTCTTGTTATTATTATTATTATTTTTTTGTTTTTTTAAATTTAGTCATATTTTCTTGACTCTCGGGGTTACTGTACACGTTTTTCACTTTGTGCATATAATATAGATTCTTCAAATTTTCGTGTAACATTTCCGCCAAAAAACTATCCTTCCACTGCACCATATACAAATTTAAGTGCTCATTTTAATAAACTCTTTAATGAGGGTTTATTAAATAAAAATATAGTTAAATCACTTTTGTATTCTTCTCAATATTTAAAAAATATTAATATATGTGATGTTGTCCTAAGGAAGCGTCATAGATCGACGATGCGTTTGATACATAGAAATAGTAATTCTGAAGATCGTAGACCATTTTATCGACAGGATGCAACTGAATTTCATAGTTATTCTGGAAGTAGTGAAAGTGGTTCATGCGCTAGTAATCCATTTGAATGCATTAAATATTATGATAGTAAAAATAATTCATATATTAATTACAATACTTTTGTTGATTATGGAAGTGGACACGAAAATGATAGTAAATTTACATTTTCAAATTGTTCAACAAATGTAAATTCATCAAAAGATGAAATTCCTGTATTACATACATCGTTTGCTAAATTAAATTGTACCGAAATGCAAAAAAAATTATCCAATAATTCAGAATGTTGTAAATTTAATGCAAGGATACCAGGAAATCATATGGCTTGTGAAAATTTAACTAAATTAAATGATCAAACAAGTGATTACAAATTAAATTCACTTTTTGAACGTCATAGTATGCCACCATTATTTGTTGGGGATCGTTTTAATAAATCATCACTTACACAAGTTCATATACCATCTTGGAAAGATAAAAATGAAATACAACAACCTAGTGAAAATTTTGAAAATAATATTTCAGAATTAACTGATAAAATATTTAAAAGTGATAACAAAAATTCAATAATAACGCATTCCAGTTCAATTGATATCCCAGCAATAATACCAGCACCAGATAAAATTTCAGCAGAACTCTTATATAATTTTAATGATAATATTATACCACCACCAAATATGTTTGACAATGAAACTAATGTTACTTTAAGAAAACATATTTCACCATTTACAAATCATGCAATCGATTCAGATAAAAGATTATCAATCAGAGAAAGAAATAAATCTATTAAACATAAAAATTCTAAAAAACGTTGTATTAGCTATCAATATGTTAAATTAAATATAAATTCAGATACAAATGATTATAAATACTGTACAAATTCTCAGTGTACAAGTCCACGTTCAAGTGATTCAGGTATGGCTGGAAGTTACACAATTGGTACACCAGATCCACCTAAATATTCTGATGAATTTTTTTATCCATGTGATGAATTAAATAATAATCAATTTGTAAATGGTTTACGTCATACAAAATCACTTACAGATTTTACACATTTAAATAATTTTGGTATTTATGAAAATAAAATTTTTAATATTGATTTAAATGAATCATGTGCTAAAGAAAATAATTATCAGGAAAAAAATTTCAATATTAATAATAATAGTAATAATAATAATAATAATAAAAGAGAAAATTACCGTTCGAAAAGTGTCGAAAGAGTATTACATATTAATAAAAAGAGTATTTTGATAAATATTCCATCAATTGATAATAAAGAAAATGTTACCGAAAATTTAGAAGATATTAAAATATATAAAACTGGATTATATGCACATTGGTGGAAAAAAGAAAAACTACCGATTGCTATTGTACGTGAAATTATCAACTTCGGTAATGGATCAACAAATAGATCAAATACAAATGGTTCATCGTCTGAATCATCAAATTTTCGGGGCTCAGGCAAGCTAGTGTGATGTTGACTATTTTTTCTTTTCTTTTTTTTTTTTTGCATTTATTTTTGTATTTTATTATCTACGCTGCTTTATAATTTCTATGAATTATTTCATTTTGCAGAACATTATTTTGAACTCTAATCATTTAAATTCAATGAAAAAGTTCAAATAGAAAAATCACTAACAAAATTAGAAAAAGAACCAATATAAAATTCAAATTTTTCGTGTATCATTCAAAAAAATATGCTTGCATGTGTTCTGCATTTGAGACTTGTGATTATGATTGTGTTTTACTTTATTTATTACAAATTATCACAAAATAGTTGTATGAAGAATTTTTACACAAAGCAAATAGTGTAACGAAAAGAAAGTTTGGTGTAATGACTAGCAAAATTTTTGCCTTTTGTTGGATAGTCTAGACAAGATGGTCTTTGAAACATTTGTCTACACTTGTCCTTTTGATTTCAGTCAGCTGGTCAGTATAAAAGTTGTTTTCGTTATTTTTTATTCTAAAATAAAGAAAAATTGTATTTTTTTCCCCTCCGTACTGCCATGAGGTCTTTAGTATTCTTTGCAAAATACTGTAAAAGAATATTTATTTTAGATTTGTTTTCTAAAGAATTTGAAGCTTTAGTATTCTAAGATTAGTATTCTGGCTACAATAAATGTACCATAACATCAATTTATCTTCTCGTTACGCTATATATCTTATGTGGATTCTCATCTTTATATATGAATTCATATTTTACGCCTAAATAATAATTATAATGACAGCTCATTACATTGCCTGGGTCCCTTTTTGCTTTTTAAATCCTTAAATTTATTTTGGTAGTTGTTTTTGTTTATTGCTGTGACTAATCAGATATTATTGACGAGTCATATTTTTATTATCATATTTAAAAATAAGAAAAACTTATATGTTTTTAGTAGTATATATATATATATGTATAATTTTAGATGTCACCCCCATCAAATATGGGAATAACCCAATTAACACGAAACAGTGTATCAACAAATCAACAACAGTCACAACACAAACGGAGCCTTTCATTCAATCATCATCTGAGTTACAATCAATATCATACTCCTCATCAACAGCATCATCATCATCATCAGCAACAAAATCTACAAAACCACAAATCAAATTTAGTCCCGACATTGAACAACAATTCAAAAATCGTAAACAATCAGCAAATAGTATGTCAAAACGGAAAGATAGGAAATACAAAAGGTAAATTAATAAATTAAATTCAATTAAATAAAAATTATTAAATTTTAATTTTTTTAATTGTAGCTAATTGGAATATTACAAATTTACGTCCTGCACCACCATTACGTCCAAATTTATTTAATCAATCTAGCGGTGGTAGCTCAAATGCTCTTTCAAATTATTCTAGTCGAAAAATACAGCCAACTTATGAAGAGGATGCATTAGTTTTACGTGTTATTGAAGCTTATTGTGCTGCTTACCAGAATAATTCTCGTAATACAATTCATTCAGGTAATTTATTAAAAAATTATTTCATATTTAGATGTTCGATTAACTAATATAATAATAAATTTATTAACACACATAAAAACGCTTCATTTTTAAAAAGCGAGGTCTTTCCTTTTTTTTTTTAAAATAGTATTTTGTAACTAATTAAAAATTTTAAATGATTTTCGCTTATTTTATTAATTTTTGTTAATTTTTTTTTGGTATTCGATTCTCTGTTAAAAATAATTTGTTCATTAACTTGAGTGAAATAGGTTTACACTTGACTTAGGTATGATTTCGACAAGGACTGTTTTTCGAAAAAATTAAATAAAAAGAATAAATAGTATGCGGGAAGCTTATACATAATTATAAGTAATTATCGTTGCTATTTGACTTAGAGGTGACAATTAACCTACATTCTAGGATGTAAGTCAGGTCCTGGAAATTCGTAAAAGCTAATAAGTATATTAGAACTTTCTTTTATAACAATTTGATTCAATGATGAATCAGATTTTAATCATAGCCTTTGCAGACAGACGCTTAACATTGTATTAAATTACACCAGAAAAACTTTTCTATAAAGAATCGACTAAACTATTGGAATCTTTCATATATCTAAATACACCCTTTAAAAACCTGTATACCGGGAAAATTGGAACTTTATAATGAATTTTCAGGCTGTGCAACAAAATAAAATTTAGCTTCCACATTATTTTTCCGTCTAATTTGTTTTTTAACTATTCAAAACAATTTTGAAACTCTTTAAGTTTTCATTTGATCTTTATGTGCTTTAATAAAGTAACTAAAACCCTCCAAATACTCCATTTTAGCTAAACTAGACGATTCAATATTTATTAGCGTGTCTTATTTTTGAAAAAATATTTAAAAAATGGTTAGCCTTTTAAGACATTCCCCTAATGGAGATCGTTGCCTGGATTCTTCGTGACATGGGCTAGAACTGATGTAAATATGGCGATATTACTTAAGACTTTTTATCCTAATCTAAATCAGTATAGCTAGAAAAACTAGTAAAAACCTAAAAAGTATTGATTTTTGTGTAATTTGAACTTAGGATTCCGGTTTTTGACGATAAAAGGGCTGTTTTTTATCAAAAATTCTGTTGTATTTCTCTTTATAATTTTGTTTAATAATAATTAATTGAAATTTCAATTGAAAATAAATAAAATTGACTTTTAGATCTACTGCATGCCGTTTTAAAAAATTGCATTTCAAGAAAAACACCTTTAAAGTTTTAAAACGATATACAAACATGTCTGACATGCTTTGAAAAGAGCGCGTAATTTTAATGAAAGAAAATGTATTTACGTAGAACACTTTTTGCTACATATTATAAAAGACACAAAGTATTTTTTAGTATAATTTAAAAAAGGCTTTTTTAAAAAGTTTATAGTGGTTTTACGACTCTAGAAGTATACTTTACTAAAAGTAAAAACAAAAAGAATAAAATAAGTGAAATCTAAATAATGCTGAAGTTAATCGAAATTCAGGCTATTTAAATTCGATATTTCCGTTGGGTTGTATCAAAAGCTAAATCTAAGCTCAGTAAATATCGTAAAACTGATCTTAGATAAAGCCATTATTTTAAACAATATTAAATATATCCCCTAAGAATAGAAAACAGTCTAAAGTTTATTATCCCCAAATGAAACGGAAAAAAGTTCGAATATTAGTAAATAAAAAATGACACACAAAACTTAAACTTGCATTATTGAAAGGCTGAATAAATTTGGATTAGTATTTAACTAAAATTCTGTAGAACTTATGTTTTATTTTAAATTACAAGATATGTAATATATATATATATGTAATTGGAATAAATTTTTCTTTATTCTTGTTTGCTAGAGTTTGATTAAGATTATCCCTTTATAAATCAGTCTATAACTATAATATTACTATTAATTAGTTGAACTTTTAAATTACATAAAAACTAGTTTCTTTAATAAAAAGAAAATCTTTTTCTGTATTAAACTTTTTTAAACAAAATTATTTCCTTAAATATACATATTTTAATATTTATAGTTAATTAAAGTAATTAAGTTTTTCTATTATATTAAAAAAATAATATTTTGTTAATTAAATTCCGTTAATTATAGTCTTTTATTATTGATAAATTTGTTATGTGGTTTTTTTTTAATTATTATTTTTATTTATTTATTTACTTGTTTTCTTTTATTTAACAAATACATCATACACTTACACAAACATTACATATTATTAAACAATATTAGATTATAATTCTGTCATGGTGTATTAGAGAGTTTTTCTTCTCTTTTTTCTCCACTTCTCTTCTTTCTATAATTTATTTAGCCCTTCAGCCATGGACACCATGCCTTCCAATACGTGGTGGAAAACTTAAATCAATTAAATATTATTCTACATCAAATCCACAACTACCATTTTTGTGCTCAAATATAAGTTCAACAAATAATAAATATACAAGTATACAACAAAATCCTGCAACAAATAGCCTTAATTCATCGTATATATGGCGTGAGGCTAGTCCTAATAACTTCAATTTATATTCAGCATCAGTTTCATCATTAAATAATTCTTATAGATATTCTTTAAATTGTGGTATAAATAAAAATTTAAATAATAGTAATATAACATCAGTTGCTGATTATCGTATATCAAATTTAGAAGATCGTTTAAATAATAAAAAAAATTATTGTACAAGGTATAAAATTGATTCAAATTATGAAAATGCTTGTATGACACCATTATTACCACGTAAAAATAGACATAATAAGATTACAAAAAATTCATATCAAACAATCCAAAGAAATCCTCCAAATTCAAGCTTAGATGAAAGTATTTTAGATGTTAAACCAAAATTATATGATCGACGTTTAAATCGATCATTTGAATCCACACAAGGATTTATGAAAATATCACCTCTTCGTCGTAGTACACCACATTTATCATCAGAAGATGACATCCGTCCGGATTCAAGTAGCCAAAGGCATTCAACAACATGGTGTTGTGGTAATTTTGTTATGAAACAATGGCGTAAAATGCATACCTATGAATAATATATAAATTTTATATAATGACAAAATACCAAAATTATAATATTAATCAGATTTTTGATTATGTGCAATATTTTATAGTTGTACAATATATTTTGAATATATATAAATTGTTAATATTAAAAAGAAAAGGAAGTAAACATAATATAATGACAAAAGGGCTATTTCAAAAATTTGTAGAAATTTAACAAAGATATTCAATATTCAATGTTTTTATATTAATGTTATTTAGTTTTTAATATTCAAAACGATTTAATTTCTAAACTCTAAGAGAAAATTTGCAGCAGATTTTAAAACCAAAATAGTTTTGGCAACGTCATCAATTTATTTCAAAACAAAGGGTTTTACATTTTAGTAATTTCCTACTTGCCGTTTTTTTTTTGTATTATTGACAATAATATTAATTTTAAGTAAATTAAATTTAAACTTGTTTTTGTTGTTATTATAAAAATAGATCGATTTAAAAAGTACCACGTAAATAGTTATTACATATAATAATATTTATTGAATTAAACTTAGAGAGTTTATTATTTTTTTAAATGTTCTATAATTTTTAAATTCAAAAATTTTTACAGTTATAGTTAAATAGACAATTATTTCGTTACTTTTTCGTTTATTTTAATTTAGGGGATAGAGAATTTATTTTCGGGCATTCTAAACTAAGACTGTGAATAACATAAATGTTTGAGAAAGGTTGCATCGGTATTTATCGCGTATGATGACTTGTAAAGAATTATCATAAATTTGTTGGAAATATATTTAAAAAAAAGTATTTCTAACAAAATTATATCCTGTTGTATACTTGCAGTTAATCTGCATCATAATTTAATAGAATTCCTCAATACTCTTTGAGTGAATCAATATGCGTCCTTCAGCGGATACATGTAGTAGCTATGTAGTAAATTGGCTTTTTCTCTGTATAATAATATAAATAAATATAGGTTTATTTTTGAATAATTTTGTAATCACATTTTATACTTGATCTGTATATAGAAAAATCTTGCCTTTTATACGATTTCTTGTTAGTTCATTAAATTCTAATAATGGTTTTGATTAAAGTTAATTGAAAAATCTCTAGAATTAATGCAGCTGATACGTATACTGACTTTAATAAACGAAAATCGCAGTCCAATCTAGGCTTAATCGTCCGCAGTTTTGTTTTTTTAGTTAGTTTTATTTTTTTATCTTTATATATTAAAAATGACTGAAAGTTTATGAATATATTTTAGTTGTTTTGATTATTAAAATGCAACTATGTATGACGTTTATACTCGCGAAGAACAGTTAATTAGTTAAAAATTAAATTAAAAAATATCCTTAGGAATTATTATTAAAAATTAATAATAATGATGTGAAACAACATTATGTGTTCCTAATCAGGTAAATCAAACGCGATATAAGATTATTTTGAAAATTTCAACTTATTCTTGATGGAATTATACGTCAAGCTCCTATTTGGACTTAAACTTGTATATAATTGTTTAATAAAAGCACTATCCGTTGAAATACCTAAATCAAATGAAATTAAGACACTCTGAACAATAGAAACAAATATTTTTTGAAAATATAACAGCTTCTAAAAGAATCACCGAAGTTTTCGAAACTTCCCTTGAATTTCACCTCTCTGTTCTAAGCTGTTGTTGGAGTTACTTTATCACATTTTATTAATGCATTCACTATTCAAATACAAGACATGTTCGTTTCACATTTAGCATGTGAATAAAATTATTCTACCAAGCTCACTATTTAACTTTATAATATAAAATTTAGTCCTCATTTTCTGCCTTTATAAAAACAAAACTGTTACTGGACAACTTGATTCACTATGTGGAAAAGTAATTTAAAAAATAAATTTTTCATCTATCTAAATTCATTTTTAAGATTTAAAAGAATTTTTTTAATTAATTTTTTATTACGTTCGTACCTGTTTATAATATGTTTTTTACATTAACCTTGTATTTAATATGTATGCCGCTCTACATCTACAAATAAAAAAGTACAATTGGATAATGGTGTGTTCAATTCTCGCATTGAGACTAAACGCTTTCAATACTGTTTTTTATATTAAATTCACTGTCCATAAATTTATTAATTTGAAAATATTTCATAAAAATCTTTTTTCTTGTCACTAAAAATATAATGGGAATTTTTTGATAATTCTTATTTAGCGATGCTGTAAAAATATTGCTTGCAAATTTTTTTGCGCATGCCCAGATGATATTGTACTCTAGCGCTCACGAAAGTTACTTTCCCCCCCTACAATTCTCACTCCACTAAAATATGTGAATATGTGTTGGTAAAATATATTACAGATAACTTGTATATATAAATGTGTATTAGTAAAATGCCAAGCATGAGGCAGAAATATTTCTGTCTCAGGAAGGGGTAAAATTTTTTTCGAAATTTGCGAAACTCCGTCTTACCTTCCACCTCCGCTTACCGTTAAATTGACTGATACCGGCCTCAATGTGAATACCCTGATTACAAAAATTTGTGAGTCAAATAATTTGTTGAATTTCGTTTGAAATTTTTTACTAAATCGTATTTAAGGATTTTCAAGTATATTAAGTTAATAGTATAATATATTTGTTATTGCGACCCTGTATTCTCGGAAATTAGCCATTACACAATTTATTATATTTTGAAGTGGGGAGAGCTTTATCATATAGCTTTATTGGGCATTTTTTGCTAAGTTTGGCACATCATATGTTAGCCCTAATCAATTATGTGCTGTCAAAAAATAATTTATTCTGACAGTGTTGTTCAGTACAGTGTTTAGTCTTAATGGTTGTTTTTGAAAAGGTATTTTACAGATCATAATAATTAAATAAAATAAGGTAAATGGTATAAATGTAGTTAAAAAAAGGATATTTTGATGTTTAATTTGTTATATAAAACTCAATACAAGTAATTAAGTTTATAGCAATTTTCATATAATTTTAAATTGACGTTTTTTTGAACATGAAGAATTAATTTCATTTTTGCATAAAAAGGAAACGGGCTAATATATTTTTGTTATTTGCAATTATTTTGCGTATTTAATACTTTTATTTTATAATTTTAAATCTAATTTATATGTAAAAATATTTCTTTATACAAAAGCCAAAAAGGGTAAAAACAGTAAAAAAAAAAAAAAAATTTGCCGATTTGAATTTCGTGTCGAACGACACAGTTTCGGGTTTGCGAATGTGTAAGTGAATTTATATTTTTCATATTGCTATTGTGTTATTTTGTAATGGCAAAATTACATTCATAAATTCAATTTAAAGTTGAATTATCAGCTGTTTGGCTAAATTGTCTAAAAATAGAACAGTTAGGATAATTAGAATTATTTGATTATTAAAAAATTCATACAAATAGAAACGTTAATTTTAAGGGATAGTTTATGTGGCTTACTTCATTAATGAACGCATTTTAAGATTTAAAAAAGTATTTGGTAAAATTCTTTGATATTACTTTTTTTTTATAGTCATAAATTTAGAATTTATCAATTTAGTTTTCAAATAATTTATTTGCAAACCTTTGTATTTTGAAATTTAAATTTTTAACGAGAAAAATATAAACTCAAGTGTTCACAAAATTTTTTCGGAATTTTGTTTTTCTTGTGAGCCCAATTGAAAAGGTTTATGGATCTCAGTAATGTTGCTTGAAACACAAAACGATTCGCATTACGATTAATCTTAGTCAGCTATCTATAAAAAATGCGGAGTTTTTCATTGCTTGATATCTCCAACATCAAAAAGTAAAAAAAGGAAGTTTGGTTTGCTGCGTCCCAATATTTTTTCAAAAATGCCCATGTAAAATTGAACACATTAAATATCGATGCTTTTTTTATCACTAGGACAAATAAAAAGCAATACAGAACTTTGAAAACTCGAAGCAATTTTGACGCAACTAATTTGTTTACTTCTGTTTAACATTTATCTAATAGTTATTTGTTAAAGTAAGATACGAATTTGGCTATGTAGATTAATCTTGCATCACTTCCAAAGCTTGAAATATTAGCTCCATCTTTTTTATGTCAACAAAATAATGTTTTAATCGCGTCATGATATACATATTTGTTAGGCTTTGATCAATTTGCCACTTTTTAAAATCCGTTTTTGTGTTGAAATATTTACAACTTAATCATTATTTGATTCCTTTTTTGTATATACCTGGTGATAGTTAATTTTTCTGGAAAATTAGTTTATTTGTTTTAATTTTCGTGGCTAGTGGTTAATGGAACCCATAGACTAAGTTTGAATCATTTACACTTTTTCAAAATCATTTACACATCTAAGCTTTCACTTGAGCCTTACATTCAAAGCATTACCAAGTAAATCCAGTTAATTGATGTGATTTTTTTGGTCATAACAATTGAAAAGTTTTATTGTATATGAGCAAATTCGTGAACGGGCTTTGTTTTGTCCATTAAATTGACAGAAGTCGATTTTTGTATGGGATTTGAGAGCCAAATCAATTTAACGATGCAAATACTTCCACAGGGGGATACCATAATATAAAAGCACAGCTTTGAATTGGATCTACGGCGGAAGTTTCGGTTTTTTCGATATAATACTCGGCAACCTAAGAACATTTACGAAATTAATAACGCGACTGTTGAAAATCTTCTTATGATTTCGAGTTAAACATAATTTGGTTATTAATGGTTATGGTTATTATTGTTTTAATTACTAGAGCACGGCTTGAAACTCTATTCAGCTGTGTATAATTCACAAAATATTATTATTTTCTATTTTTTCGCTATATTAAGCAAGCTCTAATTTTGATTAGTTATTAACTATTTTTACAGTTTAAGATTTGTTGCTTTTAAAAAATGGGTGAAAGCACAATAAATGAAAAAATCAAGTTAATTGATTTTAAAATTAAATGCATTAAAATTATAAAAAACAAAATTATATATAATAAATTTTTGATTAAATATTTGCAGTAGGCAATGTTAATAATATTAGGTTAAATGTCAAAATATTTTCATTTGATTTTGATACTTGTTGTGATAAATAAAATTTATAAAAATATTGTTAAGTAATAAATGTATAGCTTAATTTTGTCTAACTATAAACAAACTCAAAAAGGGTATTAAATATTTAAAAATCTAAAACTGTTAATCAAATTGTAATTAAAAATTTTATAATAATTTTTGAATAAAAGTTGATAAATGTATATTTAAGTTAAGTACTTGAAATGAAAACATTCAAATTGATTTTTTTGAATACACTTTTCACAATTTTATTTTTCTTTAGCTAAAACAATTTTGACCAATTTACGTTTTGATATACTTTTTCAATTTAATTTATAAAAAACTAAATTATTATAAATACGAAATTGAAATTATTTATTTTAAAACTTACACGTCATCTAAAATAATATTTTTTTTCAAAATTAGAATTTATTTTTTATTATAATTTCTTTCATATTCAGTAAGATACTTTTTAACATTTCTATTTTCATTTTATGGTAGAAATCCTCATGATTTATTATTACACTATTAGTATTTTCCTTAACTTCAATTGAGAACTTATTAACATATGTGCGAATTTTTGCTTTAAGCTAGATCGTTTAAAGGCTATATTTAAATAGTGGATTGAAATATTTATTATGAATTTGACAGAAACGAAATGTTAAGCAAAATATATTGAAAAATATTGAACGAAAATTTTGGATCATATTGGAGTTGTCTTTTCTTTTATGAAAATTGATTTCAGACGTTTTATGGTCACAAGAATTTTGATTGTGCAAAGTGAGAAAAATCATTTGAAGTTTTTAATGTCGCTTCCATAAGAGACATGGCCTAAGGACTACGGACTTAATATATTTTATGCACTTGAACGACAAGTATTGATAAATTCCTTCAAAATAGGAATACATAAAGTTATTCAAATGCATTTGGAGAAGATAAAGAAAGTTTTCTATCTTTTCAAATTTATACTTTATGAAGCTACGAGTTACAAGTTAGCTATGAATTTAATAAAATTTAAAAAAGTGACGTATTTTTCATAATAAATTGTAGTTTTTGAGAATTTATTCTGACAACGAAATGTCCTGGCCAAAAAGTTTGTTGAGGAAATTTAGAAAAAAAAATACAGAATTTCAATATAATAATTTCATTGTGAATAATGCTCTTCCTTTGGTAACATATCTTGAAATAATTCTCCAATAAAACATATCTGTCCGGCATTCAATTAATCTATCTTAGTCACAATTTATTTTGAACTTTCAACTAAAAAACCAAAAATATGTATATATTTTTAATGCTAGCTTTCCTGTACATATAATTATATTTTGTATATTTTACTAAATATTTTTCTTTTTATAATATCACGGATCTAAGGTACAAAAAACAATCTATCCTTTTATTATCACCTAAATATGAACCAAAAGGATAGTTAAAATTAATTTATACGAAATTGTTATTTTTTTTTTGTTTTCAATTTTTTTTCTAGGCTTAGAAAATGAAGATATGACACCAACACTACGACAACTTTGGACAGCAATTCGCCAAATGCAACAAGATTTAACACAAATCAAATTACAAATTAATGAAGAACGTTCATTACGTGTTAGTCTACAACAGATTTTAATGAATCATCTTGAAGTTATAGCCTTAAATAAAACTAATTGCTAATTAATTTAATTTAACTAAGGTCAATTAAATAATTATGAATAATTTTTCTTATTTTAAATTGCTTATAGAAAGAACCAAAACAAACAAAAACATATAATAAAATATTTTGTTATTATTCCAATCAAGCTGATATTTTAGAGATTTTAATATTTTTAAAATGTTTGTTTATGTTCTTTTAATATTAGTATTAAATGAAAAAATTGCAAATATTCAAAAATATATTTTTGAATTTTGAAGATTGCTATGATGTTTAATTATTTTTTTTAAAAGCATATTTTTTATCTATAGAAATTATTATATTTTCTTTCTAATCAAAATTTTATTCTACAGTGTACGACGGTCTTAGGAATTATTTGGCTAAGCCATTCCTCTAGGTTTTTCCTTAGAATTCATTAATAAGTAAGTTTAAATATATTTAAAGAAAGATTAAAGATAATTAGCTTTATTTTTTTTTAGTATTATTTTATTGTTATTTTTATCGTATTAGTTTATAAGTTATTATTCAAGGTATGAATATATACATATCAAAAGAATTTTTCATGATATTCTTTTATTTAAAAATCCAATTTTATTATCGAGAAAATAACATAAGCAAATTGTTGATTTTGGGACGGTATAAAATTTTGTCTTTAATTATATTTAGTATGAATTTATACAAAAATTTATACTACCGAAATATTAAAAAATGTAAAAATATTATTGCTTGAACATAACGGTTTTTATAATGATTTGAATATTGACTGTTGTTCATATTAACTTACACATAATATTTTAAAAAAATGAAATTTTTTATGATTAAATATTAAGGTTGATTGCGCTCTAGATTTAATTTTTAAAATGATCACTTTTAATAGTCGATATTATATTTTTACGCTGCCTTTAAAATTGTTGTAATACCAATTTTTGTTTAAGCGGAAGGAATTAATTTGATCGATTTTTGCTACTTTTAGACACTGAAATAATCTAAATAAAATATTTTGACTAAATATACTAAAGTTATTTGGTAATTATATCAGGTCAGTCCAAAAGTTCGTGCGGATTTTTGAAACATTTTTAAAAAGTTTATATAAAACACAATTTAACGTTTTAATCCATTATATATTATTTCTTTTCATTATCTACAATTTGCCGCGATTTTCAGGTTGCTGTAAAAAGACTCTCGTTTGATGAAAGCACGAAATAAATGTAAATCACTTGGAGTAATATCTGGGGTATAGATATTATAACACCTAAAAGTCAGAAACAGTTAAATGTGATGAATTTGCAGTTTATACTAATTAATAGGATGTTTTTCCTTGATAGAAAATGATTTCTTTTATTCTGTAAACCATGTTTTATCTTAAAAATTTTTTATATATCTTTTTTCTAGAGGACTACAACCTTTTCGGTTGATTTCTAAGCCATAGCCCGCTTCTGAACCAAAGTATCGAATTTAAACAACTCTTTTGAATCTTGTTTTTATTTAAAATACTGATAAATGACTCATGCTTCATTACTATTGATTAAGTGATGCACAAAATCCTTTTTATCATTTTCTTTACATTTGTATAATTTTTATATTTCAATTTTAAGTCGCTTTTTAATTCAAAATTATTATTAAAGTATAAATTTCTTTTTTTCTTTAAATTCTCGTAGCCATAGAAAAACTAAGCCTCTCAGAATAGAATATCTTATATTCTTTTATAAATTTACAGTCTTTTTCAAAATAGTTAATAATTAATTTGATATGTTTAATTTAATTATTTATATTTTCTTTATTTTTATGTTCAAGTTATTGGATCATTTTAACTCAAGATTTCCCGAAAATTAGTTTACAAACTAATAAATACTTTTGTCGATCATTAAAATAGATTATCACAAAAAAATTAATGCTATTTTAAAATAAGTAGTTAGTCAGAGTGATATGAAAAAATTTTAAAAATTATTATTTCTAGACAATAAAGTGAGGTAAAATATATTTAAAAAAATATTTTATAGCAAACTTAAATAATAAGATAATTATTATTCAGCTCTGAAATCTTAAATCATGAATAAACATAAAAATAATTCTGATGAAAAAAATAACAATTTAAATTTATCAAAACGTTTAAATCGGAATACAAATAAAACTAATCAAAGTTCTACTAAAATACAAGTTTTGAGAAGAACACCAGTAAATCTTCCATCAATTAAGTCTGAAACTCAAGATTCTAAAAAAAATAATCAAAAGAAAAATGAAATAGTTGTTTTACATGTGAATAAAACAAAACCACGTTTATGGTCTTCAGTAGTAGAAGAATTTAAAGCAAATTTTTCAAATGAAAAATCATTATCAAGAGATCAAACTGCATCTGTTAAAAATTCTGATTATTCTAAAATTTTTTATGATAAACCTAAAGCGGTTGAAATAAAAAATATTACAAGAAAAAATATGAATCATGAAAATAATACAGAAAAAGTGATTAAACAGCCAATCAAAAAAAATCAAGCACAATATTTTTCATTGATGCCATCATTTGTTCATCGTTCAGCTAAAAAATCTGAATTTGTAAATCAAAAGCCATCAAGTGATATCAATACAAATGAAGAACGTCCTATAAGTAAGCAATTTTTGCCAAAAGAAAAACAGATAAGTGGTAATTTAAAATCAAATGCTGAAAATGAATATCAAGCAAAATTTTTATTTTCAGATAATGAAATTTTTGAGGATGAGAGAGATAAAAATTTAATTAAAAAAGATCTTAAAGGTTCTCAGCATGAAGAACATTTCCTCTTTGGCAAAAATTTAGAAATAGAGACTATTTTCGCAGTAGGTAATGATATAAAATATAAAAAATCAAATAAAAAATCAAAAAAGACAACAAACATAAAAAATATTGAGTCTTTGCCTATAAATTTCGAAAAAGTAAATGATACTAAAAATAAAATAAAGAAAAATGAAAGTACTATCGATTTGATGAATATTGTTTCCAAGAGTAGCCTACAAAAACCAAAAACAGATGTGAACAATAATAATATCAATGAACCAAATAAAAGCTTAGATGAAAAAGAAGAAAATGTTATTAAACTTGGTGCAATAAAAAAAAATATTCATATTCAAAATTCAGAAACTGATTCTGATAGTGATGTACCAATACTATGGAATGGTTATTTAACTGAAAATGATAATATCAGCTTAGACATAAGTGACACTCTTAGTCTAAATAATTCAATGCAAGATGAGGAGGGATATATAGGTAGTAAAAATTTAAAAAAAGCAATAACTGGTCATAGATCTCCACATTCAGAACGTGGTTATCGTAAATATTCAAGTCGAATATTTACTAATAGAAAATCTATAAAAAAACAGAATGATGAAATTAAATGTCAAATTTGTAGTCCTGTACATAATAAAGATGATTTGATTAAAGAAAAATCTTCTATAATATCAGGAACAGAATCTAAATATTCTGATGTATCAAAATTTGAAGGAGATAGTAGAAAAGTAAATATTAGTTACAAGAAAACATATTCAGAAGTATTAAACGATGAAAGTATTAAAGAAGAGGAAGTCAAACCATATTGGATTTTAAACAATGTACAGATGTTAAATCAGATACAATCTGTTTCTAAAGAGGAAATTCTAATAAAACCGGAATATGAACATAACGTTTTCAAGCATGAATTTTTAGAAAATTGCAGTTCATCTTTAGATGACAATCAATTACCTTCCAATGTAATATTTCCAAATAAGTCCGTTGAAACTTCACATAATTCGAAAAATTTATCTATAAATACCAATTTAAATGGAAATAAATTACAAACAATTGATTTCGATGATTCTAAAGAATTTATGGATACTTTATATAATAATATAGACCATCTGTCCAACATTCAAGATAATAATAAGAAATCTACAATTATTTTTGATAATAATAATTATAAATCAAATGAAACAATTGTTCAAAATAAAATTTCAATTGTTAACCAAAGTATAAAAGAAATATTAGAAATTTCTGAAGAAACTTTCTATGAGAATGATATCGAAAATGATTATGAATATTCTCCAATAAATGTAGATTTAGAAAATGAACTTTATATGAAAATAGCAAATGTTAAAAAACTATGGCAAAATGATAATATTAAATATTCATCAGATATAGTAAAAGAAGAAAATTTTAGTAAAAAATTTGTACTGGATGTCTGTAAATTATTATATCATTTTGATGAAAAAATTTCTTTTGCAAATAGAAATCATCCAGCATTTGTGTCAATTGAAGAAATAAAAAAGTATTTACATTATCAAGAAGTATATAAATATTATACAGGAGTAAATTATGAACAATCAAATCCAACATCATATGCTGAAATTGTTTCATCTAATTTAACACAAACAATTCCATCTGAATTTTCTTTACCAATTGAAACATCTACAGTACAAACACCAACAACAAATTATTATTCTGGTTGATTAACAAAAATTTTGATACTATTGAGCATGTAGCTTTTATTTTCATCTTTATTCGATAGACAATATAATAATTATATACAAACAATTGAAAATATTATTACTAGCTATTTTTTTATATATAAATTTGATTCCTTAATATTATTAGTAAAAGGAATATTTACAAGAATTAAATTAAATTTAAATTTATCCATTTTTGATGTTGCTCTTCAGGAATTAGAATTTCTTCTGTAACAAAAAAAAAAAAGGTTATTTTTTTAAATTATTTATTAAAAACTAATTTCTATTTAAAATTTATTAATTTTCTTTTAGAATGAAAATAATTTAACTATTTATACTTCAGTTCCTTTTGTTTTAAATGTAAGTAATGAAATTTTAATGACATTTTATTTCTATTGAAATTTTGCTAAATTTTAAGGATAAAACAACATTAGTACAAATTCCTGATTATAAACATTGAAGGTGTTAATATTTTTTAGAAATAATTAAAAGAGAAACTTATATTTACAAATATATTAAATTATTAACTTTGTTTTGAATTTTATGAAAAATTTTAAAAATTAATACGTTTTTGTTGATTTTTATAATATGAAAAATATTTAAAATTTACTTATTATTGTATTAGTATTGAAATTTAAATGCGAATTAATTGTTTTTATGTTATTTAATTGCACGAATTTTTGCCGTATTTCTATATTTTCTATATTTTATATTTTTTTGATTGCCTTTAGGTAAAATTGTGAAAATGCTAATTGCTTGAACACCAAAATAGACGTATTTGCATGGAATTTTTTCAAAATAGCTTTTAGACAAGATATAAATAATCAAATAATTAAAATTTAACTCTTTTGGACTTAAAGTTTAATTAAAAGTTTTATAACTTTATTTGTTGTTGAAATTATGCGGCAGCGAATAGTTTACTATTTTATTCATCAGGAGAAATCTATTAACTTCAGGGAATAGAATTGAAAACTATATTAATTTATAGCTAGAAAAGGCATAGTTAGGATTTCAATGCTATATTCTCATTTTCTTGTCTTATTTTGAAGATTTTTTCAGTATTTGCTTTTCATGACATCATTTTGATTTTTCAATTTTATTTTTGACATGTATAACTATCAAAAAAATATTAATTTAGGTTATATTTTGCATTATTTATCTCGAATATAGTGATTGTTGTTTAGAAAAAAACATGAGATTATAGCCCACTCATAAAACACAAAAATCGCTATAATTAATACCTAGTGCAGTTTGCATTGGGCCATATTTTACGTAGATTCATGTTTCTCTAAACAACTATCAAAATATATTATTTTATATGGAATTCTCACTTTACCCGTCATCTCCCTAACCTAAAAATTGAACTGAATCATTGTGAAATTGATCATTGATTTTAAGAACATTTTTAGTTTTTAATTAAAATTACTAATAATTACTGTCCTATATCTGAAATTTTGGTGTTGGTGTCAAAATTAAAAAATACTGATCTGATCTGATCAATAAGCGTTTTTTTTTCTTCTTGAACCGAGCGTAAAAATTACACTTCTAGAAAAATATGCTTAAGCTTTTTGTAATAGATTCTTTCTAAACATACATCAATCATTTCCTCAATCCAAAATCATATATTAAGATCCGAAAACTAATTACCAATAATACAAATATATATATTTCAGTTAAAATATAGTCTAAAAACAATATAAAAAGGAGATGGGAGAAGGAAAGGAGTTCAAGTGTATGGCGAAAGCGTTTTTATATATAGCTACTATAAAATTTTTGATATTAGAGATTGCGATCGGTGTATTTATTGTTTTGGGAATTAACTTTAAAACAAAATTTAGTTTTTAGAATACAAATATGAGACTACACCATCAAAACTTAATAAAAGCGTGAAAATTAACTAGATCAATATATCTTTGGGACGCTGCCTTTTGTATCAATGTTAAATAATTTAAATAATTTCATTTATTATCTCATCATCAATTAAACAAATTTTACACTAATATATTTTTTGGTCCTAAAGTGCCCACAGATTTTTGTGATCTAAACAATTGCTAGGTTTTAGTGTTTTTTATTTTTTACTAAATCTTATTCTTCCTAAAAATTGTTTTCTATATCCATAAGTGATATAAATATGAAAACAGAAAAAACTAATAATAACATATTTCCAATATATTAAGGAAAGCAAATCGCGAAAAAGTAAATATTTTAGTTGCAAAATTTCCCCCCGTACTTCTAAAGATTATTTGTTAAAGACCTAGTGCGATTTGATTTAATTTTCCTTTTTCCTCTTTGAGGATTGTTATAAATAAAAGGTATCTTACCCACCAAAAGAGAAAAAAAGGTTATGCACAATAATATCGTGTTGTTCATTGAAGAAAAAAGGAAGTAGGAACATTTTGGGGCAATGAAAAGGTGCAAAATATAGAAACACGGCAATTATTTTACAGCAATATTAGTATTAAGCTTTTTTTAAATAAAAATAATTAAAATTTTTGAATCTTCAATGTTATCAAGTTAACATTAGATCGACTTTGGACTAGGATTTAAAAAAAATTTAACAGTTGTCATAAAGTTTTCAAAACTTTACGAAAAACTATTTAGAAAATATTTTCTTAGGTATTAAATGCCTATAACTTTTGAAATATTTTATAGATTTTATTGTATAAAAATATTATTAAATATTCTATACTTATAGAATTATTAATTGTGAAACTAAAAATATTTATTAGATTTTTTATGAAAATTTTTATATTTATTGTATCAATTTATTGTCTGAGAAATTTCATATTTAACATAATGTTTATTAAAGCAATTTTTGTTTTCAATTGGTTATAAATGTCTGGTAATAAACATAAATTCTTCTAAATCAGACATTAAAAGCCTATTTGCATAATTAATTATAATTATTAAATGTTTACATATTTATTGAACAAAAATGGGAGCCAAATAAGATCAAATTAATTTCAATAAAATTTATAATTTCAGCTCCAGTTAATTGAATTTAACATTTTCACTTTGAAATACTTGAAAGAGATTTTTGTTTTTAAATTAAAAATTAAATTTGTTCATGTTTGATATGATTGACTTTAATTTTGTTGTAAATTTGTTATTAATATGAAATGTTTTGACTTTTAAATATTTATATATGAATTATTACAAAATTTATAAATTAATTAATTTATTTATTAATATTCATAATTTTTTACTTTGTATACAATAAAATTATATAACTTTGTGTTTAAATTTTATTTTATTAAATTTAAAATTATATTTACTTTAAAATTCATTTACTTAACAAAAAAAAGTTTTGGGAACCAAATTATTTTAAGATTATTACGTTGTCATGAGTATTAAAAAGGTTCATACCTGTTGAGGAACAATACATTGGCTTGGGCATGATTTGTAGCAAGTGTGTAGCAAAAAAAGCTAACTCACTGTCAACGAGAACCAATCCTTTTATAAGCAAAAATCTTGATCATTTTCGACAGCAATTGGAAATATCTAATAAGGTTTCCATTAGCTAAATTCAAATTTTTTGGGCTCAGACTTCACTGAAAACAAAAATTAAACATGAGGTGATAGTTAGAACTGCCTCCAAAGATATGTATTAAGTCATCATCGCGGCTCAGAAGTGATACGTTACAAGAATTACAAGACTAGTTGCAGTTCACAGCCCAAAAATGGTTGCTAAAATATTTATAGTATTACTTCTGCTGTACCACTTTAAATACTTTTGTTAATAATCCTTTTTATTTATATGCTTACTTTTGTGATGTCTGTGAATCCAAAGCAAAAAATACCATTTTAGTTTTGCAAAAAATCTTTCACTGGAGATAACATGTTTTTTTTTTATTTTGGTTTTAGAAATTTTTATAAACTTCTTGACAACGTGTATTTAATGATTTATTTTAAACAGTTTTGCACCCTTGGATATAGAATCGCATTCCAAAAAGTAAGATTCTATCTCCAAACATAATTCTATGACTTTTATGATGAAAAAACAAATTATCCATTGAAGATTTAACAATTGGTATTGATTTAGTTATTTATGCGAGCAAAAAACACACACCCAAGCAATATTTAAGCTACATTATTGAATCTTTTATTTAAAAAACATATATTTATTTATTTTTCTAAAAAGAAATTTAATTTTAGGCTATATTCTTGCTAATTACGTACTGCATTTTTTGTTATTGGTTTTAAGTCTCCCACTCAGTGAATGGGTTTGACCACCTTTATTGTGTTCTTTTTTTTTTTTTTTAATAATTGAGTTTGTGGCTAAATCTGAATAGTTTTAGCTTCCTATTACTATTCTTTGATTTATGAGGTATTTTATTTCTAATATATTGGAAAGTAAAAACGAGATTTATTAATTGTTAACTATATTAAAAGTTTGAAAAACGACTAATTTTTAAATATTTTCAATATAATTAATTTGATGCCAGTAATATTTTACTTTCTCCACTAAAAATTTCAAATATAGGACAGTAATTATTATTAATTTTAATAAAAAACTAAAAATGTTCTTCAAATCAATGATCAATTTCACAATCATTCAGCTTTAATTTTTTGGCTAGGGTGATGACGGGTAAATTGAGAATTCCATATAAAATAAAATATGGCTCAATGTAGCAAACTGCACTAGGTATTAATTATAGCGATTTTTGTGTTTTATGACTGGAAATGGACTTCTAAGTATTATTCTGGCATTCAGTAGCTTGAATTTTCCTTTTTGGTAGTATCAATTTTTATTTAAACCCTAATCCTTAGGATCATTAGAATTTTTCCTGAAATTTATATGTTATAGATACATAATACATATTCAACTTTTAATTTTTATTTTCGTTGCGAATAAATAGCTTGGAGAAAATTTAAGAAAAAATCTAAAATCAAAAGAAAGCAAACAACAACAACAAAACTAAACGAAAATATAGAAAGAAAAAAGGTACAAAAGAATTGTGTGTACTGACTGCATTAACTCTTCAGGGCATATATAGCCATGCAGACATGACATTGTCACTCGGCGTTACAGTCTTTGACTCATCATAGTGAGAGAAGGTTGGCAGTTGTGTGAAGTGCAATCAAGTGAGAAATTTGATCCCAATTTATTTAGATTATTATAATTTTATTTAAAATTTATGTGATAATTAAGTGATATTTAAAAATATTTTTAAATTTAAAATATAATTTTATTTTTGTGTAAATTTAATTCTATAAAATTTAAATATTTAAATTATGTGCGATAATTATTTTGTGGGACTCTTTTGGCGTAAAATGATGCATTTGCAACCAGTTTTATTATTTTTTATTGTGATGCTCCTAGAATTTTCATGTGGTATCTATGGTTATGGTATGTTTACTATTTATTGTATTATTTCAATACATTAGTATTTGTTTAATTATTATAATTATAGTAAATGTGCACTTTTTATAAAAAATGAAGACATATTTTGAATTATTTATTTTTAAAAGTATTTTCCAGGATAATAGTTTCTCTTTGTTTTTATTATTGTTGTTAACCTTGAACCAGTTAAATAAAATAAATATAAATTAATTAAAACATATAATATTAAAAAGGTTTCAAAACGAAAACGGTCAGAAGTAATTTTAATTTATCCGTTATTAAATATTCACAAAACAAAAGTTATTTAACTTACATAATTCAACTTACAGAAAATATAATTATAACTGATTTAAGGAGATAGTTCGGTTAATTCGTTGAAAAACAGGCATGTTTTCAAGAATTTTTTTGGGCGATACAAATAGTTCTTGTTTATTTAATTCATTTAACACAACATTTAAACAATATTCTTCCAAATTTTTATTTCAAAATATTCACAAGTGAATGAGGAGTAGCTATTATCTGACCGTGCCTTGAAAAAAAAAAGTGATTTGCGGTGCTCATAATAACTCGCGACAGAATCATCCAAAACCAAAGATTAAAAATTTCTGTATTAAAGGAAATACTTTTTGAATAAATGACAAGGGGAATTTTTTTCGTTTTTTGATTTTTCAATTTTTGGTAGCCTTTGGAAGCCAAAATACCGATTTTCACCTAAAAAATCGACTTATTTGTTATTGTAAAATTAATTAGTATAAAAACAAAAACAAATAGCTCTTGTCATTACATAGTGAAATATATGAAGACCACAACCTAAATAGGAAAATTGCCAGTCATTTCAAATTGTTTATATCTATAAGACCGTGGTCCTTAAGAAAACGACTTTCTTCTAGTAGCCGTAACTTTATACATCCGGGTAACTTATCGCTTATGGTTTCGATATAATTCACTAGGTAAAAAATTTCTTGAAGTCACTTCCATATAGATCACTACCTAAATTGTTTTAAATGTGCTACCATGCACTGTGACCACGTCTTATATATATTTTTTTTAAAATAAAGTCAAAAGAGATTTAAGACCTTTTGGACTAAATTTAATTGTCAACATCACGAGAAAAAATAAGAGTTCTTTCTTACTTTATTCAAATTCAGAATTTGTTTTTCTTATTGTCAGTGGTTTGGGCTAATGATTCTAGACACAGTGATTTTCATGCATTTGTGCCCATTTAGAAGAAATATTGATGGAATTTAGTGAAACTTTCTGCACAAATCTATGCTGGGTTTTACATGAACCTTGATGCAATGGATTCATATTAAGTATATAAGTCAAAGAAGGGAAAAGCAAGGACAAAATCCTGATGTACTTTCTTCTTCGTAAATCAACCCAAATCTTAGTTGTAGAGATTGGCTTGCTTAAAAATCAAGCTTCAGCATTTTAACATGAGTTTTCCCACAGTAGAAACACTATAGATCTGACTTGATCGCGAGGCATCTAAGTCACCAAAGTACTGGCATTACTACTGCGAACCAGATATTTTTTTATCCACTTCTTCGTCTTGAATTTATAAATCCTATATTTACCAAGATGTAGGCAAGATATCCTGGTATCTGTTTGCATTATGTTAATACTTAATCGTTGGGATAAAAGATTTGAAATTCAAGCTTCAAATCTGAAAACTTAAGTAGGCAATCATGCACTTAATCTTAAAACATACTAAATTGTTATTGATTTGAAAGCTTAAATTAAGCTGATAGATATTTATACCCAATCCAACTCCACTGTAAGTTTTTGGAAGTGGGTAATTTTACTTTTAATCTATTTGATAAGTTATTTTTGTGACTTTTTATTGCTTTGATATACTGACATTCCTAAAAAAAAAGTAAAATTTCATTACTTAATTATTTTTAACAATAAAAAAATAACCGTAAAAACTTGGGCAAACGAACTTTAAAAATATATCAGGTATGTTAAACAATTGGTAATGCTCAAAAACTTGGAAAAATTCTTATGACGTGAGAATTTAATTTAATTTTTGAAATTTACATTTTAAAATCTTGTTTTTTTTTTGTGTTTTTCTATGTAACAAAATTTTTAATTTATTCCAATTGCGATTTAATGCCTGTCCACAAAAACTAAATGAAAAAAAGAATTTACTAAAATTATTGGGCATTATATACAAATTTGGTATAAAAATAATATTTTCCTTAATCGTTTTTTAATATTATAATGCTACCTGGTGTTTTCTAAAATTCAGCAACCGTTGTATTCATTTTCCACCTTTTTTTTTGTGTTTTATCTAATTTAAAAAACATAAACAAAAGAATAATAAAATGAAACAAAGAACGATAATCATAATATCTTTGCAGAAGGAGTAGCATAGATTAATGAAAAAACAAAAGAAAAAAAAACCATAGTTTTTTTTTTTTTTGTAATGAAATCTTGGAAAATTTCAAATCTCATGGTTAAATATGAAATCATTGTCAAAACTTACTAAAGTTGGGTTTCTAGAAATTGATAGTCAACTTCTGTTATTTAACCAAATTGCTCAGAATATTATTTATGTAATTTTCCGTTAGAATATAGCGTGGTTAAATTGTGTCATTCATTAAATTATTTCTACAGTAAAATGGAGAAAAATTTTGCTAATTTATTTTGAAGTTGTGTACAGACTTAAGATTAATTTTCTTAAGAAATTAATTATATAGGATGGTTTTTTGTAATTTGAGTGATATTTTCAAGTAACTGAAATAAAAGTAGTAATAAACCAAGGATTAATAGTTTGGATAAAACAGAAACTTTTATATATTACTCTATATATATATATATGTATAATAAAGATATTTTATTTTTTTGTATCTTTTGATAGTTAAAAAGAAAACGTAAAATATCTATTCGGTTCTGATCTTTTTTAAGCTGGTATAGATACATTTGGTATAATAAAATTAATATGACCCCTAAGCAGATCACTCAATTTCTAGTAAAATAACATATTATTTCTATAGTTTTGATTTATTTTTACCTACAAAAAATAAGGAGTATGTAATTTTACCAGTAAAATTTATTAGTTATAGTCTCTGGAACTATAATTACATATAGTTGCCTTTAGGTGGTTTAAGTGTGATAAAGTTTGATATTTATTTTTATTATTAAATCTTAAAATATCTAAAGTATATTCAGTGGTTGAGATAAACGTGTTAGCAAGTGGATCAATCCTTTGAAATTTTAGACAAAATTTTTGTGTAAAAAGCTTGCTTGACATATGTATCTTTATCTACTGCGTTGCCCAAGATTTAAAAAAACAATTAATAAAATTTTCAAAATTCAATTATAACCTGAAATTTCTTTCGCTTTTTTGATTGTGACATAAAAATTTTAATTATTTTTTCCGTGAAAACATGACTTCCGCCACAAATTGTTTCGGAAAGAAAATCTTCTCTAAAATCCCTGGCAGCACATATCTTTATATCAAATTTATTATAAGAGTGCTATACAAACCTTTCTGATTATGAAGGAATAGAGGAAAAAGAGTAGACAGACAAATTTTCAAGAAATGGTTCAAGAAAATTCTACATGACACCAAGTCTTCGTTCTGCATACTCAACCAGTATATTAATAATTTGGCTAAGGACTTAAATGCTAAGTTTGGTTCCAAATTAAATGGCTTGGTGAGAGGAAAAACATTCCCCAAGTGTAGTATAAAGGATCTTGGCAAGGCGAGTAGACTACTCTGAAGTTTCTTTAAATTTTTCACTTAGTTTATTAAGAGAAAGAATATATTTGCAAGATAGAGAATGCAACAGCAGACAATTGTATATTCTTCTAAAAACTTGAAACTGCAGCTATTCACCAGATCAGGGTGCATATACGATCGCCAGATTATTTAAAGAAAAAAGGAAGAAATTCTGAAAATTATCGCTAACAGAAAGAAAGTCATTTTTAGACTAGAGAAAAATGTTAAAATCAGAACTAAAAATCTGTACAAAAGGCGAGAGTAATAAAAATCCCCAAAGCTCCCCAATACTCTATTTCCAAAATCTATCATAGCTTACAAACTGTAACTGATGTTAATTGAAGTTCTCTTTAATTGAAATCATAAAAAGAAATATGATGATTAGAATTATTACCAAATAAGTTATGTAATTTATTTAAATATATTCAAAATGGTTTTTATATTAACAATAAAAATTATAATAATTTTTTTAGCTTTTCTTTATTTAATTGCTATTGCAGAGTCATAGAAAAAGGAAAGAATTCAAATTTTAAGATGATGAGAATATCTTTCATTTGTAAACAATTCTCACAAAGATTACAAAATTGTTTGACTTCATTACAATTACTATCCAGCTCAGTTTTTTATAAAGATATACCTGCATAAATGGAAGTGCTTAAAAAATACTCCCCTCAAACTTAAATGTGAATATATATCATAAATCTCTTTAATAACTACACATACATATAAATTATATGTATTAAAAGTTCTTTCTTATAGCTACATCAGTTGAGTTCAAAGACTATAACTACCATAAAATATATTAACAAATAAAAGTGACCTCTAAGGTCATTTAGTAAAACTACAAAAAAAAAAATAAATTAGGTGTTTTAAGTATCCCAGAGTGTTATCAAAAGAATGAATTAATGTAAGGAGGTCTTTCACACATTTTATAAACAAAAAAAAAAAAAACCGGTGAATTCCACAACATAATACTAATTAATGATGCATAACATCTGATGTAAGTCATTAGGGTTCTTATTAGTAGGAAATCTTACCATATGACCAAGAAAATTAATAAATTTGATTATCAATTTTAACAGAAGTCATATTATTTGAAACGGTTTTAAATACTCCAAGGTCTCTTGCCAGCATGTTTAACATGGAAAGATATAACCTTGCAGGAGTACACCCGTCCTAAATCTGGGTTAATGAGATTAAAATTTATGATGTGCTCAAAAACGACATAGATCTTTGCTCTGCTTAGTAAGGAATATATGTATAAATTTAGATTAGAATAGTTTCAACCATGATGTAATGTGAGTAGGTCAAAGAGTGGTTTTGTTAAGATGATTTTTTTATTTGTTTTTTTTTTTTATTATTTTAATAAAATAGATGCACATATTAAGATATGTTTGTATATTAAATTTGTTGTAGTTTACTTTATTTTGGTCACCATTAGCATTAAATATATGTTTTGTGTTATTTTTAGAAGTCTTTATGGATTCGGAAGTAAATGGAGTATGAAGAAAATTAAAATTTTTAAAATATAACCACTATAATAGTCAAGTTTTATATACAAATTGACATATATATAAAATGTTAATAACTGCATTTAAATTATATAGATAACGCCTAAAGTTGTAGCAGTTTAGAAGAGTCAAAATAAATTTTTAAGTTTTAAATAAAAATATGTTTTTTAGAGCCCTCAAAGAAACTTTTTCAATATAGCAAGTTTTAAAAAAAGGTTTAAAATGCGAACAAAAACTTTTTCTTTTCTAGGCTAATAGTTTCACATAGCAAAATTTGGTTAGTTTTCTTTACAACCTTAAAAAACACAATTTGTTAGTTGTAGAAAAAGTTTCAAAAATTGAAATCAATGAAAAATAAAAATTATTATTGGAAGTTTTTAAAACTATTTTAGTATTTTTGTGTATTTTAAAAACAAATAAATATTTGGTATTAGAAGCCATGAATTTTTTTCAAACGGACAACATATTGTAATTTATTCTCTGGATAATATGTAGCCATATATGAACAAAACGAAAATTAAGTTTTGTTTCTTGGTTTGAACATAAAGAATGAATTTGACTGAAGTGTTTTTTTTTTGTCGCTGTGTTTTTCAACTAAAAATTTTTTAAAAGCATGGTAAATTTTTTATATGTACCAACTTCTGATTCCTGTAAACATAAAGGAAATATTAAGGAACACTTGTAAAATAATAATTTTTTGGTCCCACACTTTTCTCCAAAGATTTTGGCTTATGGTTTACTCATAAGAACTCATAAGTGTTGGTCAGTTAAGTATTGATGAGTCATTCAGCACATGAGGCCAACCTTATATTAAACTTTAGTAAATTATATTCAATAAAAATACACTATAAAGTTCACTACACTTAAATTCGTAAGTATCTAGTAAAAATGGAAGTTTTGAGAACAAAACTGAATCTAAAATATGTATGATAAAAAAGTAGGTTCAGTTAAAATTATTTAAAGAACAATAAATTCCAAATAAAATTACGTAAATAAAAATAATTTAAAAACATTACAATAAAAAGAAGTGGTTTAACGATTTTTTTTTTTTTTTTTGCCAAAAATGCGATTACGGGCAAACAGCTGATCTGAATTTTAAAAAATTGCTTAACTATTTCAGACATAAAGTAAAGTTTTCCTGTAAATTTGAGCTCAAACGAACTGCTTATTTTTAAAAGTTTTGCAAATGCAACCATTCGCTGACTGAATTTTAATATATGTATACATATATATATTTATAATGCATAATAATAAATCTATGAATATAAAACAATAATAATAAAATAGCAGAATTTTGTGAACTCCTATTGAAACTTTTATTGTATTTTTTATTGATAAGGACATCGTATTAATACTTCTAAAGTAAATCAAACAGAGATTTTTATCTTCATCAAACTAAAAAGACAAAAAAGATTTCCAGTTAATATGAATACAGTTTTGTTAACCATGAAATGGAATGATAATTACAATTTAAAATTTTTATATACAATGTATAAGCCCCTATTATGGTTATCAAAACGAATAGGTACTAACTTTATGCAAAATCTATAGCTGTTGTCTATTTGTAACTACTACTTAGCCTTCTACCATAACCAACAATAATAAAGATCTCTACGAACAATGTAAAAAGTTTGCAGTTAGTCTTAAGATAGTTTTCTTTGAAAAAATAAATAGAAAAAAGAAAACACCATTAAAAGAACTAGTGTAGAATATAGAAAATTTCTGGATTCCTTTTCTTCTATGTAAGCATTCAAGGTGAAACGGGAAATTGTTGAAACGTATAAAAAAAACTTACAACTTAGATTAAAGTAATCATCTATCCATATTCAACTATTTAGAGATACATATAAAAGCATATTTTAGAATTTGATTTTGTTTTTTTAATAAAATAAATTAATTTAAGTGTGACTTCTTAAACGTCGTTTTGAGATATCATGTCATAGTCTCCCATTGGTTTGATAGAATTTAGAAATTATTTATTTCTTTATCACATATAATTAAGGACATAAATTTATCTGACAAAACTAAATATCTCAGAATATTATAAAATAAAATAAAATTTTAAAAACTGTGTTAAGAATTTATAAAAAATATTTTGGTGTTTAGAACAAGATGTTTACCTAAATTATGTCTAAAAATAATAAGAGTTCAATAAATATAAAGCCATAAAATTATCAAATTATAAGCACACAGAGTGAACACATTTGGACATATGTATCTAAATAAGGCTGGGGGTCCATATGAAAGCTCCTTCAAGCGTCATTTAATTTGAAGCATGTTTTATTTTATACAATAAACAAAACTAAAAATACCTAATCTAACAATAAGAAAAAAATTTAATTAAAAAAGGACAATAGACTAATCCTAGATGCGAGGCATTTTGGTGTTTACTACTTACTGTTACTATAATCAATTTATAATTAAATTATTCATTTGACTAGTAACTTAATTCCATTCAAAAAATTTATTTTATTAAATAAAAATGTTAGAAAGTTTGCGTTTATAAATTTATTACAAAGTGCACGTTGCTCATGTTAAAATTAATGTGCGGCTCGGCTCCACCGTATGAAATTTAACGATAATTAACTTGTCAAAAATCAAATCAAGTATTGAATTAATTATAAAATTTTCATAACGTCTCTAAATTACTTATTTATAATAAAAGGGGTAAAAACAATCCTTAATTTTTTTTTTAAATTAAAATTCTTCGAATATATTTTAAGGTTTAAAACTTAAGCTGTTGTCACGTTCCAAATTAGTTTTTTATAGGATCTATAGATTCATAGCTTAGGGCAACGAAACAATTATGCATGACTTTCATTATTTTTAAAACGTGACATAATTACTGAAACTATTGTTGTTATTAAAAATTTTTTAAATTATATCCTAATACGATTGTTTGTCCCCTCTTTAATACCGCATTAAATACACAAAAATTATAGTGCTGATTCAAATTAAATTTAAAAGTTGATAACGAAATATTTTTTTAAGATCTCATCGATTTTAATTATTGGATTTAACTCAATTATTGGATATAAAACTCAGGTATACGGTGTGCTCTGTCATAAACTAATAAAAAAGAAAATTAATACTAAATTATTATCTTTTTATCATAAAATATCAGCTCTAATCACAATTTTTTGTTTATGCTGTTTTATTGATTGATTTGCTTAAAAAGACGAATTAATTCATTTTTTTAATGAATTATGGCTTTTAAATTTGTCCCAATTTCCAGTGTTGTTTCGTTTTTTGTTGCTAGCGAAATAAATTTGTAGAAATTTTGCTAATTCATTGGAAAAACAGTGAATCTATGGGTTTGGACTTGCATTTTGGTTGTTTGGCATAAAACCTGCGTCAGTTGCATATATAGCTCTTAGCGATGCTACTTTCTTAGGCTGCCTACAGAGTGCCAGCTACAGCCGAGCTGACATCGATTCCCATTGTCTAATCTTTGGTAGGCTTGCACTCTCAACACTTTATTCCTATTGATTTACCCATAACGACTTTATAGTCTTTGGTATCGGAATCTGCGTCAGCTCGGCTGTAAGCTGGTACTCTGCAGGCAGCCTTAGGCGTCTGAACTTTCTTTCTTTAACTACCACTAAAATAGTACTAGACAAAAGGTTAGGCTGACTTAATCATATTTTTATCTACGACATTGGCCTGCGGTTTTGCTGTCATTTTTCGCTACACCAAAAGATGTCAATCAAAATTATGATTGGTATTTTCAAGCGTTTCTTAGAATCTGTGCTGATTCCAGAAAAGACACTTAAAGATCGAAGCTTTAGTCGCAACAATTTAACTTTGCCATTCGAACAACACATTTCTAGAGTCTTCCTATTTGAACATAAATGTAATAGACTGAAATGTTTCTTTATCGGCTCAATATCAACATCTTGATGACTGCTTCTTATTTTTATCATAATTTAATTCATTGAGATAAAATGAGTTTCTATTTCTAGAATGAGCTGATAATGCTCGATATAGGATAAAGAGTTTGTAGGGAGTCTCAAACTACATTTCAAGTTTAAACTAAATTCTGAAGTTCAAGAGGATGCACTTTGCGTTTATCAAAAATTTCAGTTATTCATGAAATTAAAGCTTTGGGCTTATTAGGGATTTCCATTGCTGTTTTTATTTAGTGGTCGTCTCCTTAATTAATACTTACTTTCTTTTTCAATTTAATCCTCTACAAAAATGATGACTAATATAGAAAAAGACATAGTTTTAAAATTCTTGTCTTAGAATTTCTCTGAACGCGAATTTAAAAATATTTTTTATGACCTTTTTATGTTACTATTAAATGACCGGTAAAAGATCACTAAAAATTTCAAGATTAAATAAATCGAAAGGCAAAATATACTTTTTCCCTGCTTTTAAATACCTATATTTATTTTAGAATATAAGTTACCTTTGGCCCTGGGCAAACCCACGTGAATGTTGCATTACTGTTGCCTAATTTTCGTATAATTACCGTCTAACTGACGCGGGAATGGCGTCTACCAGATGTGTTAATCCCGCCTGATGTCGAAAATCAAGCTTGTGATTTGTTATTAGTTTTTTTTGTTTTTTGTTTTGGTAATTATTGCTAATAGTTGTTTTTTGTGTATTTTTGTTAGTTTTTTAGCTGTTGATATGTGGGGTTTAATGTTTTAAGCGTAGTATACTGAAAATTATCTGAAAATTTAAGTTTAGTATTTTCGTATTTCCATTGAATGATGTATATAAAGGATAACCTAAATTTTTCTGCTTATATTAACAAATCATTAAAGGTTATTCCTAAAACAATATTCAATCAGTACATAAGAATAGAAAAAACAAAAGATTGAAGATGACCTGTTACTTATGTATAGCACACAATATATATTGTATAAGTTTTCTTACTAAACAATAACAAGAAAACATAAAATTGATACATAATTGCATTTTGTTTGTCTTCTAAAAGTAGCAGCTTCCTACTAAACAACATTAAAACTAAACACGACATAGACCGACACATTCAATTTACATAAACAAATTTCTTATTGTGGTTATACCATATAAAAGTCCATTAGCATGCAAGGTAAAATAGAGAATGACATGGAAGATTCTTTACCATAAGACATTGGATTTTATTTCATTATTTTTACCATTAGAGCTAAAATGTTTCTTTGTGGTTCTATCATTTCTTTATATACTTATTACTAGACTTATATAGATATATTAGACAATAGACAATAATATTATTCTTTTCTAAATAACATCTTATAGCTTGTAGCTTATGACCTTTTGACAATTATTGTGGGTATGAAACCAACCGTACAATAAAGGGTGGTGTGATTGAATAAGTAACCAAGATAAAACTAGAGAATTATCAAACTATGAAAATATCTTGCTAGAAAATTAAAAAAAATTTAAAAAGAGAAAAATTATAACACTACTGACAAAATTTATTTGCTCTGTTTCTCATTCGGGTCATATCATCATAAATTTATTCAAAGATATTTTAGTTGGCTATGAAGTATCTGTGATAAAATAAACAAAAGTTTATTATAATAATAAGAAAACCTTCACTGAATTTTTTTGCTGGTAAACTTCTTTAGTAATCGATGTTAAAGTAAACAAATCCATCTTTAGGGCGTCATGCCTCCATGACGGCATAAAATTTAAATAGTCAATCCTGACTTCCGGTACCTTAAAGCAAAATTATTCTTATACTACTGGATACTCGGTATAATTTGCTAAACCTGAACAAATAAAGAAGGTATGTGTTTTGTTTTTTAATACTGAAATAAATAAAAAGACTTATTTAATTTGATTAATGTGAACTTTTTATTGTGCTTGTGTTTTTTGATTCAAGTCAAAGACTGATGGAATTTCCTGCTTTGGAAGAAAACATTTGTCTCAAGCAAAAGAACTTAAAATGTAAACAGAAATTTAACAATTGCACATATTATCTTATCCATCCAGACCAATTTATTGTAGCGTTTGTACAATGAAATATAGTTCGTCCAATCATAGTAAATTTTAGAAAAAAACAAAGATGTTCATTATTATTATTAATAATGTGAGTTATGCTCAAATTTCTACCCGATGGACCTATTTACACTATCAATGTTCTATAACATCTATAACATATCTGAGTTTGAAGAAAATCGGTGAGTTCGGGTTGGAGTAGTTTCCTTGTAAGAAAAACTTTTGCCTAGATTACTTCTGAAGGGTTTGAACTTATACGTATGAGATAGAAGGTCTTGAAGTAAAGTGCTAGAAGTTAGATGGAAAATTTCTCGGCACTTTTTAGTATAATTCGTTTGTCAATTGTTTCGATTAAGAAATTTATTAAGATAACTAATAAAGTTAGAAATTTTATTACATAAATGACAGCGAAATTTAAACAATTACTTTGGACCTAGTAGAACAAACAAAACCACATGGCTGAAGTGTCTACTTTAGATTTTTGGTGGAATATTTTAATTTTATATAAGTTTATGCCATCATTAGATTTGCGTTAGAGACCCGTGGTTTGATATACGAAGAGGTCACCATATAAAAAAGTTCGGTAAATATGCACTTACACTTATAATAATACTTGTCACTCTAGCTACTAGTGATTTGTATCTAATAAAATTAGCCAAATTTATCCAATTCAGTTTAACACACCTAAACGTAACGGCTCAAATTCGTGTACCTAAAGAAGTTTTTATTTCAAAAGTTGCCAGTGTAAGAGGTTTCAGAAACAGTTTCGCCGAACTCTTAACTCTATAACTCTATATTTAAATTTATATTTAATTAATTTAAAATTTAAATAAAGAGAAATTACTATTTTTCACAAAATATGAATTTATTATTGTCAAAAATTCAAATTGCTTTAAATATAAAATGTTTAGAAAATAATCGCTAGGATAAAAAGTACATAAGCTTTTGAATTTTCTAGAAGAGTTCATACTTGAATTGAAATTTTGCACTCTCAAAAACTTTTACAGTTTTTTATAATTTTTATAACAGTATTTAACCTTAATATAGTACCGTATTTAACCTTGCATGGCTTTCAAAAAAAAAAAATAAAATATATTCTAAATTTTCCAAAGGGAAAGTTATCTATTTTTTTACACGAAACTTAGAGAAACGTATGTTTACCATGTCTGGAGAAAAAGTTGGGTGTACCTAACCAATATTAGAGACTGCGTGAGAAATAAATTCAAATTAGAATAAAGTAAAAGTCGAACTAAATAAAATAATATTGGCCGAATTTTTATAGAAGTTAAACATCAGAATTTCGGGCGCAAAAAAAAAGAAAATAAATTTACCTTAGCAAACAATTAAACTCTATCCAAAAACTTTGTTAAAAGCTATTAAATTTTTCTTTTTGTTGTCTTTATATAGACCTAATTAGGGAAAAATAAGAGCAGTCATTGAAATTTTAATTATTTACTTACAATTAGTCTTATCGTATTTTACTTGCTCTAGAAATTTTATTAACTTAATTTAATAAACTACTTTTTTGTTGTTAGTGTTGTTGTTAAAAGAAAAAATTTCGTTTGCATTTTAAAACAAAAACAATAATATGAAAAATAAATAAGTCAATTTATTTCTATTTTCTTATTTATTCTTAACTTTATCAATATCTTTATCTGCCTCTCTAACAAAAGAATTTTTAAACAATAGAAAAACTGCAATAAAAACATTTAACTTAATTTTAGGTTGACTATTGTTTTCTGAAACACCAAAAAAAAAAAAACCTCAAAGAGTTTTGATTAAAATAAAGTTACATCATTAACAAAATTCTAGACCACTACTACTTATGCATAATATTGAAGAAAATTCTTAATTTTAGCTTTGACATTTGTATTTGGGGTTTTTTGTCATTATACCACGCTCTGTCGAACAATTAGAAACCTGAAAAACAGGAATACAAGATGAAAAGATAAAGAAATTTATTTATCATTTTGACCGAATTCATGATTCCCACTTACAATTTAACTAAAAGTAGATTTTTTTTTTTGTTACTTATCTAACCCAGTTTAAGAACTGTACATATCTTAAAATGCTATTAAAAATATGTATTATTATTATTTCTTTTGTGATAAATATATTTATTTCATTTGATATTCTTATTATTTTTTCTTTAAGCTATTTAATAAATTGTTATTGTAAAACACAGTAAAAAAAGACAAAAACAAAAAAAAAGGAAAATTAGTGGAAATTCTCGGGCACAATAATTAAATAAGATAAAATATTCAATGAAAGTATTAAATTAGATCCAGACGAGTGAACTTTACATCCGGTCAGGCAAGATTTGTATTAAGTAAATTTATGTCTTCTTTATTCTTATTATTTTTACATGGTAAGATTTCTTCTTTATTAATTGTTAATCAGTACTTTTAGATAACTCGTTTAACAAGTTAATTGACTGCAATTGTTGTTTTCTGCTATGATTATCAACAAAGATTGATTTGTTATTGCACTAAATATCCATAACCAAAGGTTTTTTTTTTTAGAAAAGTTGTTCTATGTCAATCCTATCAAACATTAAGATCCAGTTTATAATGTAACATACTTATTAATGATTATTTAAATATGAAATATTAAGTGACATTCTAAAAACTAATAAATTATTTAAATAATCAAAACAGATTAATTTCTATCGTGCTGATCTTTTATGATTTCAATTTTAGGTTAATTGCATATCACACTTACTTTCTTTTACAATGTAATATTTTAATAGACATAATGAGGTCCAAGATATCATTTTTTCTAATTGTTGTTCTTTATTTTCTTTCTTATTATTCATTTATCTATTCTTAATAGGAAGATCAGTTTAAAATTTCTAACAAATGTATTTGAAATTTTTTGTCTAAAAGAATCTTAGCTCAGCATGAATTCATGCTGTTTTTGTTTTTTTCGTTTTGTTTACCTCAGTATATGTTTTGAATATTTAAGAAAGTTATTCAATGTATTTAGTTTTGGGAAAAAAATACAAAAAATCAACTGAAAGCTGAGAATGTTAAAATATTTTGTTAAAGTAATTTGTGAAACTAAATTAAGCAAAAGGAAAGACCAGCCAAATGTATTTAAGAAGAAATATCCTAGGAAGAAATCTCATTTGTATTTATTTTACTTATGTATTAATTATCTTCAATGAAGTACAACAGGATTGAAAGCTATATATTATATAGTATATAACATCCCTGCTGGTGTTTTCCTATTACACTATAGTTAATATACAAGGAATAGTATGCTATGAAGTATTTCAGGAATCAGCAAATTTTCTGAAACGTTATTCGAAGATAATTGTTTATATATAAAAAAAATTATTAAATTAAGCTTAATTATTTTTAGACAGCACCAAGATAACCAAAACAATAAATAAATATGATCTTCATGGATAGTTTAGTCATAAAATTATTTGCCACGTTGCCACGGTGCTTGTTCAATGTAATTTGACTGGATATTTAGCCAAATATTTGCCTATAATAATAATTAATTTGTGCGAGTGTGGTGAAAACCCATATTTTTTCTTTGGAAAAAAGTATGGCCATTTCTTAAAAAATTCGATCTCTTAAAATAATATTTCTTTTTTACTATTTTACCTTTTAGAAGTAATTCTGTGGTATTCATAGTGATGTAGTATTCGTTATAATAAAAGAAAACCATCAATATGATTTTAATTTTTGGCCAACATAAAGATAGACTTTTTCGGCTTTAGTTCACCTGAGAATTGCCATATAGCCTGTTTATATTTAGGAACAAAGACACTAACAACTGGTATATTTGTGCCAGAGAAGATATATTACAAGCAAGTTGAAAACTCACTCCGCAAATATCTGTTAAATAAAAAAAGAGTGTTTTGTTGATGATGTGCTTCCCTCATACAAATGATTTTTGGCTAGTTTGGCTCTCAAATTCATACAACCCTTATGATGTGTTTTATAAACTCATTGGAATTACACCTTCAGTCTGTGGCGGATTTACTCATTTTCCAAATGTAGGCTATTGAATTTTTCCCGCTCTTAGCTTTACAGTTGTCAGTCCCTAGATTATTTTCTATACATAGAGGTGGGTAAAATATAATACTAACACAATTCAATTAAGTTACAATCCTTTTTTTCGTGATTTTTGGTAGCAAAGTTATCGATGATATCGTCGTAAGTAATTTTGTTCATTAATTCTAACTCTATGCATAACAGAGCTAAAGCGTTTAATTTTTCTTGACATAAGGTCGATCGCAGATAATTTTTGACCGTTTTTAGACATTAAAAGCTTTTCTCACCCGAACAATTTGTCGCTGGAGTACATAATACCATACGAAGAGTTAGGATAGACGTTTTGTAAACCCTGTTTTCGCAGAAATGAAGACAGACTTTGGTTTTACCAAAAATTTTTTCGAAGAAATGTAGCTTTGAAAATGTGTGCATTTTTTAACTAAGTCAGTCTCTAAATCATTAGAATACATTTTTACCAGTGAAATAGCTTTGTTTGTAAGGGTTGATGATGACATTTCACTTATTTTAGTCAGAAATGAGCACGTCATTAATTTAAGTTTAATTATAATAAAATAATAATATTTTCACTATATAAAAACAAAGTAATTATCAAGAAAATCCAGCTAAAAGTGTCTAACAGTATCGTATATAAAAGTAGTTATGGCAAGGAGAGAGTCAGTTAAGTCTAGAGTTTTAAATGAAAAATGTATGATGATCTGAACTGTTTAGTAGGTAACGTAATATTCAACCTAGTATTCAATGTGCAATGGAAAGAAAAAGGAAAAAGCCATCGGAAATATATCTTGCAGATTTCTTTCTGCAAGGGAAAATGATATCGTATCATAGAAACTTTTGCGATTTTTGTAAGACAGTAAAAACAAAATCGGTCCCCAAATTTGCCGCCCTAGGCTCCAGCCTACTCAGTCTGCTGGTAAATCCGCCACTGCCTTCAGTGACTTTCTTTTCTAAGGAGTTTAAAAATTTTTGAAATTTTAGAAAGCGTACGAAGTTGTATAATTAATCTCAGCTTCTTTTTGTTTCTAACCTTCACTATGTTCTTAAATTTGATTCTATGAAATTTTGCTGTTTTTTATGTGAATTAAATAGAAAAAAACCTCGCTCACTACACTGAAAGAATAAAAAATCATATGTATGTAAAACTCCTATCTACTATCATCACCACAAAAGTTGTCGAACCCTGCTCTATGCAAAGAGAGGATTTCACATTAAAAAAAAACAAAACAAAACTTTTTATAGGCTTTTATTAAATAAATTTTTAATAACAGTCAAAATAAACTTTGATAACAATTCATTTAGGTACGGGGCAATTAAAGTGTTAAACAATACCATTAACCCTTTGTTGATTGCTACCTAATTGCTAATTCATCGCTTCAATTTGTGGAAATGGGTCTTAGCTTAGGCCTTTTTTTTTGTCATTTAGTTAATTGACGAACTTTCTATGAAATGAAAAGACTAGGCAAAACCCTAAATAATGACACTTTTTTATTTTATTTAGAAAATGAACTTAAACCATTTTCATACTAAACGTCTCATATATAAATATAACTTTATAATTCTCATTAAACTATATATTATTCCGGTCAAAAGATTTTTCTTCATGATTAACGTAACTTACGATCTTTTGTTTTTTTCAGATATCATCTGTCCCTTATACAAAAAATTGTGTAACAAATAACTTAACAAAAAGCACTGCACTGCATCAATTTTAACTGCTGTCTTTAGGGAATTCAGTTTAGCTTTCTGAGTTCATTGTTAGCAATTCACGAAAAAGAAGCAAACAAAAATAAAAATAAAAGATTTTAACAATGAAAGCATTATTTACAAGGCTTAAAATATCATCTATACAAAAAAAATACTGCCTCACTTAAATAGTTTTAGTTTCATTAACAAAACAAATACAGATATTGAATATTGCTTTTGGAAATTATCGCTTTTAGAAGACTTGTATAAAAAAATTTTTTTTTGTTTTTAATGATTTATGGATTCCTATAGTCTTTGGAGTATTTTAAAAATAACACCTAATATAATTCCAACCTTTGTATTCAACGATTCTCAAGCAATTTTTACTCATTTCCATTCTAAATATAAAAATTTTCATTTTTCTTAAAGGCCACAACTTTTTACGACTTTGAAGCTTGTTTTTTTTTTTTTTTGTTCTTACTCTACTACTATTCCAAGGTGAGAGTTTGATTAACACTAAATTTTATGAATATTAGTTAAAAAATTTTGTAAAATAAAAAGATCTAAAAGTAATTCGCTTTTCTATATTTCAAAATTTATTCTTTAAAATGTTATTTTTGTTTTAAAAATTAAATATATAAGTCTCATGATAGTTAATTTTATTTATTAAATAACAAAACTGATAAAAATCAGTAGTACTTCTTTAGTCTTATTATATTTTTTCTTAATCATGTTATAAAAGTTTACATAAAAAAATGCACGCAAGTAAAGAAATTAAATCTTTTTGTACAAGTTTTATTAACCTTCGTTTATATGGTAATAATTGTTGTAATTAACAATGATTACATCAATTTTTATTTTTTGAAAGGGAAAATTCGTGATCATCTTACGGAAATAGTTCTAACTATCATTTATAGTAGAGAACTTGATCTAGTTTGTAGAATTTTATATGCAATTTCTATGACCAGATGTTTTAGAAATAAAGCAGATCGAAATGATAGGTTACGCTATTAAAACCAGAATACTAAGTCAGTGTGATAAATTAATTAAATGAAATGAAAAACAGACCATGTTAAAAATGGAGTTTTATTTTTTTAAAGTACCCTGAAGATACTTGTAATGATTTTACAATCTTAATTTTCTCTTCATTGCTATTTAGAAAAATTTTATTTTGAAATATCATTGAATGACAAGTTTTTTATCATTTTATGTAAATATCATTTTTTTCTTTATTCTTTTCTTCTGAACCTATTCTCATATTATTTGGCGTTAAGTTTATATTTAACTAAATATAATATGATCTCCTTGCCATTGGGGTCAGAATAAGTGTGGAAAACCTTAATTATAGCTTGAATAATAGAAAATTTTACATGTCTAAAGTTTTGAAGGAATAAAGAAGGTATAAACCCAGTAGAAAAATATCAAATTTGTGAATTTTTCATATGAGAAATTGCATTTTCTTGCTTAAATTTATCACTTTTAATGGTAAATAACAATGAGAACTTAAGTGAGATCTTCTGACATCATTTTTCCTTTCTCGTTTCATTGCTTTTCTTTTTTGCTACCTGACTTTAAAACTTTGTTTTTGACAAATATCTAAAAACTTACTTAAATTAATAATTTTCTGCATGCTAAACGTTCATCTCAAAAAAACAAACTCTTTGTCCAATTTTTAGCTAGATCAGACAAAGAGTTTTAAAATTTATTGCTAAATTATACAAAATGATCCTAGATATTGCTATAAAATAACCAAATAACCAATAAGAAAAATTTCATTAACAAAATTTTATTTCATTTTTCATTACAGAGATACAAACATTATCGGGAGAACCAAACTATAAAGCAATAAATCTTACATGGGACATTGGAACAGAAAATACAAACAAAACAGATCCTTTGATTAGATTTCCCCGTTCTTTTACTGTTTTTTATTGTGAGCTTCAATCATTTGGACCACGTAGATGTCGTTCAAAAATTTTAGAAGACAATTCAATTGATGAAATTGATAAAAAAACGTAATTTAAATTAATAATATGCTAAAATATTTATAAGATTTTATTTTTAGTACATTAAAACATTATTCAACAACTATTGATAATCTTCGGATGGCTACTAAATACTCTTTTCATATTAAACCACATGGAAAATATAGACATCAAAAAATTTCGGCTAGATCAGAGATGTATAATAATGAAATTGATATTGATTCTTTGGAAAATGGACAAACAATTGTTGTACCAACAAAAGGATGTAAAAATATTTTAATTTAGAAAAACAACAAATAAATGTATTCCTTTTTGTTTTTTAAATAAAATTTTTTATAGTTTCTGCACAAGCAACTAAATGCCTTCCACATGCATCAGAAATTGTTGTAGAAACTGGTCCTTATTTTGCTGGTAAAATAGTTGTTGATGGAGGTAAGTGTACAATTGAAGGGAATCCAGATGATCCAAGAGAAGAATATATAATGAGAATTGATCATGAAAAATGTGGAAGTTTATTAAAACCAGAAAGTAATACAGTTGAAACATTTATAACTGTACAGGAGAATTTAGGAATTTTTACACATAGTACAAGAAGGTTTGACTTATTTTTCTGTTTCATAGTAAATTATATTATTTTTATTTAAAAATATCCTTTACTAGCTGAATATTTATAAGATTTTATTTTTTATATTCAGATTTTTAGTTGTATGTACTTTTCAATCGGGTACACAAACTGTACGTGCAAGTTTTAAGGTACCTGGAAAAGGGGGAATTGAATCAGTTTCCAATTATGATTATCAAGATACTGATAGAAATGCTAGACAACGTAATTTTAGGATTGTTGATAAAAGTGGTTTAATATTAAAAGATTCAAATAAAAAACTAAATTTTGAACAAAATAATAACAAAGAATCTGATAAAAAAGAAACAAAAACAAACGATGAAATAGAAAATTTCAATAAAATTACAAATGATATTACAAATTTAGATATAATTAAAAACAATGAAAATATTAATAAAATTAGCTATTCTAAGCTAATTGATAATCTAAATGAAATTAATGATAAACAAATAAATAACTGTAAGTTAAATTATATAAAATAATTGAAGAAATAAAATTTTAATATAATTATTTATAGCAAATTCAAATAGTGGATATACAACATTGGCACTTGCAGCACTTGCAAGCATATCAATGCTTATTTTATTAATTTATGTTATTCAAAAGGAGATAACTAGAGTTAAAATATCATCTTCGAAACATGAAATTATTTCTAATTTTTAAAAATAAGATTTAAGTATTCACAAAAAAAAAAGAATATTTAATGCTTTCTTGTCTTGATAAAAACAAATCAATTTCTCTGGCTTAAGTTTTTGTTTGGAGACGACAAAGTTTAATATTATAGTTAAAAACAAAACAAAAACATTGACTTTATTATATATTTTAGCTCTTAAAATAAGTATAAATTATTATAATTTTAAATTTTTTACAAAAAATTTTATATTAATTAATTATTATTTAAAATATTTTAAGCTAGTTTTAAATAATTAATTTAATTCTAAAATATTTGAATTTTTAGATTTTTCTTTTTCACTTTTTACATCAAAAATTTTGATTTCTTTTTCAAAATTTCTGTTTGACATAAAAAATGACATACATTTATCTTTTAAATATTTAAGACCATTTGTAGCATGAATTCTTGTCTGTGTATCTTCGTCATTTTCTATAATATATTTAAGTAGACGATATATGGGCAATAAAAATTCTTCAAAATCTAATAAATTATTTATACCCCAAAGTAATTGACTAAATACCATAATACCTGCTCTTTTAGCTGGTAAATATTTTTCTGTTTGTGCTATATTTTCTATCGTATTTAAAATCTATAAATAAAAAAAATATATATATTTAATATAAAAATAATTTTTTAAATTGATTTATTTCAACCTCTTGAAAAACGTTATACACTTGATAGGAGAGAAGGCGACATAGCGATCCTAAATTTGATAAACTTGAAGTCTTAATTTCATTATTTTCTTGTCTACATCCTGATAAAAATGTATTAAAGAGAATATCCTTGTACTTGTAAGATAATGGACCTGTTAAATATTAGAAGGAAAAAATTAGCAAATTTTAACTTAAGAAAATTCATTAGAACCTTAAAACAAATTCAGAATATTTACTTTAATATAATTACAAAAATTTACCAAGTTCATCAGTAATTTTAAGAATAACTTCTCCCATTTTCAATCTATAATCGATATCCTTGTTTTTATCTAAATATTCGGCACACAAGTTTTCAATTACTTCAAATTCTAAAACATTTGTTAATGAAACTAAAAGCTTTATTGAAGATAAGAAAACATATGAATCAGGATCTTTTAAAGTTTTTAAAGCTAAAGCTAATATAGCATAACTTTTTGATATTATATTTTTATTACGATCTTTTAGTAATTTTATTAGTTGTGATATACCATAGACTTTCATATAGGGATGTGAATCTTCTAGCAATAATTGTATTTTTTGAAATTCTTCATCATTTAAACTTGGATAATTTGTGTTTGTATATAAACCTAAGACCATATTAATTTGATTTAGAATAATTTCACAAGTTATTTTAGGTTTTATTTTATGTAATAATTTTTTTATATTAAAACAACGATCATATAATTTATTAGACGATGATTCCAAAAGTGTTTGTAAAAGTGTTAATGATATTGAAAATGTTTTATCATTTATATCAATTGAGATATCATCAGTGCTTAAACGTTTTTCTAAAACATCTTTAATGAATTCCAATATACCAGATTCATTTTCATGAAATTGAACATATAGAGATTTATGTGATATTAAATCTTCTAAGCAAAGTAGTAATGATATTCTACTTTGAAATTTATTGGCAATAATATTATTGAATTCTTCTTCATCAAGTAAATCTGGTTCACTTGTATCTTTGAATTTTCTACTATCCATTTCTTCATCTAACATTTTAAGTAATAAAATGAATATATTATTAATAAGAATACTATTATTACACTTTTTCAAAATATTTAATAAATTACATACAAAATCTCTTCTATTACAGCAATCTTCTGGTATAACAACAACAGAAAACTCAAAATTTTTATCATTATAGCAAATTAAAAGCCTTTGGTGGATTTTTTTGAATTCATTCGATTTTATAGTTTCAGAAAATATAATATTTTTAAGAATTATTTTAAGCTCATCTGTGCTTCGATTAGCCAATATATGTACTATTATTGTAACAATATCCTTTTGTTCATTACTATCAGATGGAAGTTGACTATGAATATCAAAAAGAATTCCAATATAAGGCATTAATATATTACTTGGTAAATATTTATGTGCTTCAGGTTTAAATAAGCTTGATAGCATTTTTAAAAATATTTTAAATTCTGTATTATCCATGATTATAGAACCAGTTAATAAATCTAAAGGTTTAATTAATTTTTGAAGTGGTTTTTCTATATATTTTTTTATTTCAATTTTGTAATTTTCATTGATATCATAGATTTGACGTAAAGAAACAACTCCAGCTGGTATTAAATAATCAACAGTTGATGATAATATAGAATTTTCAATTAAATTAAATATTTGTGTAATAATTGACATGTGAAATATTTTATTATGTCCTTTATGGCTAACAATACGTGCTACTGCTTCATAGCATTTCCAATGAGGTAAAATTTCATTTATTTCTGTGTCAGCTGAAGGTATTAGACATTTTCCTAAAATTATAAATCCACCTGGTTGTATCAATTTTTCTAAAAGTGATTTATGTAATTTTTGTTGAATTTCAATTGGATATAATTCTTTTAATAACAGAAGACATTTAAAATACTTCACTTGATCTTTATTGATAAATAAATTATCAAGAAGATTTTTATATGTTTCTACATGCTTTATAGTATATATACCAGCAATAATTTCTAGTAAAATTGTATCAGTAAAACTATGTGAAATTATAGCTTTAATTTTTAAAATTTCATTAAAAACTTTCAAAGTAATATTAAGCTGTTGAATATTTTCCTTTTGATATTTATTCTCTCCATATAACTTAAATACGTGATGATTTCGTATTTTTAATGGAAGATTCTGTAATATTCCAATGAATGAAATTGTTTTTAATAATTTAAAAAAATCATTTAAATGACGAGCTGATATAATATCTTCTTTTGTAGTACTATTAAAATTTATATTATTTTTAATCATTATAATTGCATAAAAGCAATAACTTAGGAAAATCCAATCTTTTGTGTCATTTTCAGATACAATACACTCAATATCTTGTAGTATCTTTTCATTACAGAGTTGTTCAATGTTTAATTTAAGATGACTTTTAAAAATGTTAATGTTGTAAACAAGAAACTCCTCTTTTTCTAAAAACACAAATAATAAATATTTGTTTTATTTGTTAATAGCAAATATTTGATGAATTTTAGAAGTAAAAACATAAAAACAAACCTTGAAAATTTGTTGGATATTTCAGTGTTTCTAAAATAATAAAATATTTATTTATATTTTCCATTTTACTGGTCGGTGTTTTGATTTATTCTTTTAAATATACATTAACAATAATATTTTGGTTGTGAACTTTCAAAAGTGACAATTGAGTCTGGAAAATCTTTTAGTGCTGCCAAAAGTCAGAACATATTTTCTTTATACTTAATAAAATTAACTGTTTTCTTGGATTCAATTCAAAATTGAATTTTCAGTTTTTAAGCTAAATGGTCTAAAAATGGAAGGAATGATATTAAAAAATGCTGGACACTTTAAAATGGCAACGTCAATTAATAACGTCGTTGATATTAGACTTACTTTAAGGAAAACTGTAACTTGGGATAGTTCTGTAAGATTAAAAAATCTTCTTTTAATTGAATTTATGAATAATGTCCAACTTTAAAAAAAGTAAAGCAGAGTTTATATTTTTACTGCTAAATTTGGCAAGTTTATGTATCTTGGCTAATATTTATTGTCTCCATATAACTCAAATACCTGATGATGATTCCATATTTTTAATGGAAGGTTCTATAATATTCCAATGAATGAAATTGTTTTTAGTAATTTAAAAAAATATTGACCATTAAGTCAAACAGCTGTTAAATTTGATGTATTCTTATTAAAATTTTAATGATTAGTTATTTTTCTATTGCTATAAAACAGTCCTTAAAATTAAATATTAACATTTGAAAGTGAAAAACTTTAGCTGATATTTACTTATCATAATTAGAATAATTGTTTCAGTTAATAATATAAAAATTTTAAAAATTGAGACATCAATTTAATGGTACACTTTTTTAAGACAAAAAATAATTTAGAAGTAGATTTTTCAATTTTTCCAAAAAAAGTCAAAAAATAGATAGGAAATGTGGAAAAATAACTTTTTAACATAAGATTCTAGAGACATGAGTTTTAGGTACTTTTTTAGGAGCGATAAAAAAAATCAAGCAATTTTTTTACTATCCGTTATTTTACAAGATATTTATTATTCCTTAAAAAAACACTTTGAATTAAAATAAATAGCTTTGGGGAACAGATAACTTTATTTATATTTATTGATTTAAAATCAAAATCTTAATAATTAAAAAACAATAAGTAATAATTTAATACATTTTAAAACGCATATTAAATATTAGATAAATAACTTAATTAAAATATTATTTTTAACTCAAATAGAGTAATTTGGTTTCCTATGATTGAGCTTAATTACATGAGTGACAAATAAAAACTGAGTTTTCCTAGAATACTCAGTTTTATAGAAGAGAGGAGAAGGATAAGTGTCTAACAAGTCATGGTTTTCTTTACGCCTTCAGGATTATTAATTTGTATTCAAATTTATACAACTAAATTGCATACATTTTACTCAACATCTCTTTGTCAATGAATTTAAATGTTCCAGCATTTTGTTAAAAGTAAAAATATCTTCGAATAGAGCATACAGTAAGTAAGAACGAAATAAATTGTTAGTAATTAAATAGTTTAAAAGCTGACTTAAGTTTGCCTTCATCTTCATACTTGCTTCTTATCGGTTCTAATTTGAGTATGTAATGTATTTTGCTGATTTGTACTTTCAAACAACGGTACAGGTTGCTCATAAACTCCCTCTATTTTTCTCTTTTTCTTCAATTGAAACGGTTCATTTTGATTTTCGTTATTCATTGTAATTTCAGAATTTGTTCCTTGTTCAAATTCTTTGTTAATATCTCTTGATATTCTTTCCGTTCGATTGTCTTGTAAATCATTTATATTTTCAGTCATTTTATTTTCTTCAAGAGTTAATGAATTTTTTTTGAGCAAAGATTCTAAAAAAAAAATCTCTTATTAAAATTATTAACATTAGTTTTATTTTTTATATCATACCAATACTTGCACATTGATAATGTTTTTCATATATAACCAAAAAATCCTGTGTTAATTGCTTTAAAAAATCTATTGATATATCCATTTCAATAAATTCATACCAATATAATCCACTGTGTGACTTTGGAATCTATGGAAATTCTTAGAAATACAGAAATTTTAATAAAGTAATAACATACCGCAGTTTTTGTCCACTGGCAAGCTAAATAAATGCAAAAAGAAGCTACTACCGTTGGTTTATATTGTAAACACATTGTAGTAAGAAGTAAACTGAAAAATATAAAATCAAACAAATAATTTAATAATTTATTAAATTATAGAAGTCACAAATTAATTACCTTTCCGTTGCAATAAATGAAGATATTTTAACTAATTCTTCACTAGCTACAAAAAACAAAAGAAAAAAATACATACATAATTTCAGTTTATATTTTTTTTAAAATAATATCTAAACCTTTTACAAAATCACGTGTTTTCAAAATATAAGTGTGAGGATGAAAAACGGTCAAATCAAATTTAAACGTTATCAACATAAGTTTTTCATTAAAAATAAAATTCCTTATATATTCATCAAGCTCAAAGGAATAAGTTGTTGGTAGTTCTTCATTTAAACATTCATGTGCTACATTGAATACATGTTCAATTGTAATATGGTGATTTTCAACTTTACTAGCTAGTAAAATACTTGTAGCAGCGACTTCATGTCTGTGGAAAAGTTGAAATGAATGATGTACATAGAATCTATGCATATAAGTGATGGCATTGCAGATACATGTTAAAGAACTATTAAAATAAAACAAATTATTATTTTTTAGAAAAAAAAATTCTGTTATTACCATCCTAAGTTTTTTCCCATTGATTGAATAAATGATGCTGCCTTTTGCCTAAAAAATAATTCTACATCGCTATTAATCCCATGTCTACGACTTGGTGAATCGGCTAGTTGTGCGGATGTAAAGTACAATACCTTGTTTTCTTGGTTCATGGTAATATTAATCCCGTCAGGTCTTGAGCAGCAAAATTATCAATATTTATATTATGAAAAAAGTTGGAGATTTTTTAACTTTATTTGAGTATATTTTGTTTTTTGAAATTTAAATTCTGATTTAACAAGGATTCAATATTGAAGCAAAAATTATATAAAAAAACAGTTTGTATATAATAAAAATATTTTGGAAGTTTGTAACACACAATACAATGGAATAATTAATCACTTTTTTTTATTGCAAATAGGTCAATAGGTACAAATACCCAGTGAAAAAATTTATTAAGTGTTAGTTTTTCCCTGAATTACTGCCTGTAGAAATATGGAAGAGAAAGTTTCAAAGAAGATAAACGAATTAACATAAGAGGGCTCCATATACTTATGGTATAAAATATTAAAGCTGTCACTTGGTTAATCCTGAAATTTATACAGTGGAGTGCAAGTTTAATGCTTTAAATTAATCATATAAATATGATTAATTAAAACTCAGTTGCATAATCTGCAAGCTTAGGGTAGATAACTTTATATGTATTTCACAAACTTACCAAGCTGCTAAAACCCGTAAAATTTATTTTATTTAAGTGAGAGAGATGAGAGTAAAAGGAATTCGTTCATAAACTCAACAAAAATTATGAAAGATATATGGCTGTGTCTCGACTAGCAATTTGAAAAGCGATCTGGAAAGCGATCTGAGGCGCGGTTACATTCAGAAGTACATTCAGACATTACAAGTCTTTTCAAAAAATACAATTTGTACGTTTCAAATAACTTTATTGCATTTATGATGCATTATTATTTAAGGTAAGTCAATTTAATATAATAAAACTAGTTAAAAAGCATAAGTTTTATTTTGCTCCCTGCAAACTCACTGCTCTTTATACGTCTCACCCGTAACTTCAAAAAGTTGGGCATGTCATGACGGCTCGTGTGTCACCCCCAATGCTAGAAATAATTATAATGAATTATAATTTTAGCTGAGCAAAATTTAACTGTTGATAACTGTTAACTGTTGTTAAGGTCCGAACACAATGAACGCGGCGCGCAAACGCGGTTTTTTGTGAAGTTGTGCACAAAACCTGAACGCGGTTACTTAACACAATGTACGCGGCGCGGTTGACATATATTACCGACTTTTATAGCAAAAAAAGAGCCATCTAGTTAAATTTTGCTCAAAGAAACCGCGTGTCAAAGTAGAAATTAGGTCTACTTTTAGCGTGGTTTTCTTCCAGCGTGGCGCACATTGTGTCAGCTCCCATTTGTTTGTATAGATTCTAATTTGCCGTTTGCGCACCGCTGCCGCGTGCCGCGTGCATTGCGTTTGGGCATTTAGTTCTATAAGTTTAGCTGCCTGTTCATATAAGAAAAGTTAATGATTGCCTGCTTCTAGCTTGCAAACGGACTGAAATCTTGAACGTGTTCTTCATTTTTCATGCGAGCTGATGGTTAAACGTCATTGCACATGTTTTAACTTCACTCTGTTCCTTAGCGGTGAAACACGTGAATCGAGAATTTGGTGAGGTTAAATTTATAATCGCGATATTAAAATAATTAAACAGTATTTAAATACCTATAAAGTTAAATCAAAATAGTTTGTTAATATGGTTGAAGAAGCTGGACCGATTGAAAATGGTGGTGAATCGAAAACTGAAGCCATTACTATTGAAAATGATGGTGAAGAATCGAAAACGACGCCATTACAAGAACAATCATTAAAATCAGAAATTAAAAATGATCCGGTTATAAAAAGTGTTAGTGATAGTGTTACGGACTTAGAAAAACGTATAATTCAACAAATTGAATATTATTTTGGCGATGCTAATTTACATAAAGATAAATTTTTGATTGAACAAATTAGCATTGATAATGGCTGGGTACTATTTTCCACTTTATTAACATTTAAACGTTTAGCTTCACTTTCTAGTGATGTTGATGCTATAATTACGGCTTTAGAAAAATCTGAAGAAGGTTTAATTGAAATTAGTGATGATAAAACAAAACTAAGAAGACATCCTGAAAGGCCATTACCAGAATTAAATGAAGAAAAACGTAAAGAAATTATTTCACGTACTGCATATGCTAAAGGATTTCCATTAGATACTGAAATTTCTAAATTAATTGATTATTTTAATGGATTTGAAAAGGTCATTAATGTACGTATGCGAAAATATCATGATAAAACTACAAAAACTTATAAATTTAAAGGTAGTGTATTTGTTACATTTCAAACAAAAGAACAATGCGATGATTTCGTCGAAAAAGACAAGGTAATTCATTTAATTATTCTATATTTAAAATTTTTATACTTTTTCATGTATTAAATCTGTTTTTCTCATTTGAATATGATTTTAAAATTTTAACTACATTGTTTCACACTTACAACTATTTGTTATTCTTTCACTTTATCCCTTTTGTATGGCTTTAGCACGGATTTCTTTTCAAAAAATATTTCTATTATCAAGCATGAGCTTAGATTTGTATTGTCTGTTAGTTGTTTAGTTGTCAGAGAAGGCAAATGCCTAAAATTTATTTTATAATAGGTGGAGTATGAAGGAATGAATCTTATTCGTTACACCCAAGATAATTATTTTAAATTAAAGAAGGAAGAAAAAATAAATACAGAAAAAAAACAAAAAACAAAAGAAGAAGAAAATGAAATAGCTAAAATGCCAAAAGGTTCTATTCTTTATTTCAAAGGGTGCAATAAAGAAACTACCAGAGAAATAATTAAAGAAGCTTTTGAAAAATATAAAAGCGAAGTTGCTTATATTGAGTATAAAAGGGGAGAGGAAGAGGGATATATCCGATTTCAGAAAGAGAATGAAGCCAAAGAGGTACTACAAAAAATTGAAAATGGCAAGGTTAGTAAGAATAAAATAAAGAAATCAAAAGTTTTTGTTATTTTTGTTTTAATTTTTAGCTCACATTGGGTGAGGATAATGAATTAAATTTACGACTTCTTGATGGCGAAGAAGAAAAAGATTATCTTAAAAATGTTTTATTACAAATGAAAAACAAAAAAAATTCCAATAAATTTAATAAAGGTAGAAATAAAAATATGAAACGAAAATCTAAAGGCGAGCATAAGGAAATACCAGCAAAAAAATAATTAGTTAAGATTAACAAGTATATTTATATATATATATTTTTTTTTCGCCTGTAATTTTGTCTTTTAAATATACAATTGGATAGCAGTTTTATTTTTTTTAGAAGAAGTTTCATATATAGTTACGATAGTTAGTTTAAATGGCGAACAGGAAATTTTTGATAGATATTAATTTTGAATTTGACTATTGTTAAACAAGAACAGACTAATCTTCCTAGCGCAAAATTTACCCATTGCACAAAACAAATGAGATACATATTTTGAAAGAAAACATTTGGGATTGTTAACTATTGTCTAAAAATGAAAGCAGAATTAACTTTCTTGCAATACTTCAATCAAATCCGTACTCAATAATTGTAAATTTATATTGCGCAATTTCCTGATATCTTAGAGAAGTAAAAGCAGCAGAAATTTGATTAAAAGGAACTGATAAAAATGAAATTTTGACTGTATGTATACATGTAATTAACATGATCTCAAAACTATTTACTGAGGAATCAAATAATGAGGAATGTCATTCAAGTTGAATACACTAAAAATTATACTTTGATGACCAATAAAATTTAGTAAATTGTTTGAAAGCTTAATCTGCTGGGAGAAAGTTTTGATGAAAACTTTCAGGCCAATTGTTTATAAGCGTCAGGGAGTCCATCACGAAGTTCAAAGGAAGTTCATTCGTAGAGAATCATATGCCATTGTGCCCAGTTAAGTTTGTGGGCAGAGTTATAGCGGCTGGTAATTATGTGAATTGCAAATTGGCAAAATGGTACCAGTAAGTCATTTAAGCTCTTAATTATGACTGCTATCAATGTTTAAATATAGTCCATGAAAATAAACAACAAGGAAATATGATTTTTAGATTAACTTGTTTCTTTAGAAGAATGATTTATGATAATTTTTAGCTGATACAGGCTAAAAGTTGTGCAAATGGCTGATATTATAATTAAAGGAAATTTGTTGGGAATATATACTTGTTTTTTCCTGTAGGACAAGAGATGCTACAAGAGTTGTGCTAAAAGATTTGTTATTGGTTTTCTTAAAATTTTGCGCTTATGTGCCTTGAAAGGATACCTAAGTTTTGTAGGCTAAAAAGAGCATATTTTCTTTAATCTCTTTAAATGTAATAAATAAAATATATATTTAAACTCCTTAACATATTTTGTAAAACCTTCATTTCGAAATTCTAACATTTGATCTAATTTTCTGAAATCTCTCAAAAATACCGTTACGTCACAGCTTATGATAGATTCATCAAATATTTTCTCATATAGCTCGTACTTGGATCAAGGACAACAAAAATTTGAATTTTTTACAGTTTTGTGCCACAAAATATTGTTTTTATAAAAATAATTGTGATAAAAAACAATAATGCTTCTTTTATATTAAAGAAATGTGTAAATTTTGACAAAGACTGGTTCATTAATTTTTAGAAATCATGGCAACCGACTTCAAAAATTGAGTTTCGAGAAAAATGCGATTAAAGAGTGTCAAGGCATTTAATTAAAATTAGCGCTGAATACTTACATGTACGCAAATGTGATGTGACTGTACATTACTTTTTTTTTATATGCCTGAATCATTAAAAATATCAATTCTCTATAATTTCAGTTCAGTGAAGCTTTTGCCATTGTCTTTTTAAACAAGAGTTGAACTCGTCAATTCAATTCAGGAGAATAAGGTACCAAGTAGGGAAATTATTGTACAGTGAGTTTCTCATGAATGAATTCATGTGTGAATCATATTGAAAAGTTCATCTGTGAATCACATTGAAAAGTTCTTTTGTGAATCATGCATGAAGAAAGTAGCATAATAGCTACTTTGTAGTCCTATTTTCATATAGAAAGTAACCAATACGGTGACTTTGCTGCTATTTGTTTACAAAATTTATTAATAACGCCGAGAAAGTAGGTGTTATGAACGGAATAGTAGCTATCTCTTTCATTGATAAAATAGAGTTAATTTCCCTATTAGGATATTTCAAATAATAACTGAAAAAAAATTTCTTCATAAAAATTTGCTTCCACCATTTTTCTTTTACTGTTGTGATTAATCAAAAAAGTGGAAAATGCAAAATTAAAATCTTTTAAATCATGCGAGTCCAGTTTTCATAAAAATTTCAAAAAAATAAAATACAAACCTATTTGGGTTGTTCAACGAATCATTTGTGTAGGCTTAAAAATTTCCAAACTTTATAAACTAATTTACATAATTGGTACTCATAAAATTTAACATTGAAATTTAAACAAATTAGGGCCCAAGTATTTATTTTATGTTAATTAAACAACAGCTGCTATTAATTCAGTATACCTTGAAATAAGAGAAAGAAAATTTTAAACTAATTAAACCTACAGCTTACAGTAGTCTAATAAAAAATAATAAAAAAAAAACAAATACGGAAGTAAAAATCTTTAAAATCCAAGATATAAAAAAATGCGAAATATTTTTTTTAATTTTATTTATTTTAAAATAACTCTTTGAGTCCATAAAGTTTTTCTTTTTTTTCTTCATATATATTCTGTTATATTTTTTATAATTTTATTATTATTGTTGTTTTTTTTTTTAGAACAAGGAATATTTTTCACAATTATTATTGTTATTTATATACTTCTTTTTTTATTTTAAATTTTTTCAACATTTTTCTTGTTAAATATTTGAGAACTTTTCAATAAATTTCCTAACTATATTTAAAAATATGCTCTAAGTGCTCTTTATATATTACTAAAATACTTTTGATTTTGACTTTTTTATTTATTATTTATTTAAATAATAAGTTGACTTATTTAAAATAATATTTACAAAAAAGAAAAATGCTTTTTATTTATTGTTATTTGTTTTAGTACTAGTTAAATTTGCCTCTTTATAGCTCTTTGATAATAAAAACTTTCAACTAAATTAATTTTGATACAATAAAGAAAAGCGGAACTTTTACTTAAATTAAAATTTTATTTCGGTTTTCTTTTGTTTTCAAATTTAAAACTAATTATTATAAGCGTCTTAAACTATGATAACTTAAGTCTTGATATGCAATTACATGAAGGAAATTTGAAGGAGATTTGTTTTCAATTTATTAAATCAGAATTATTAAAATTTGATATGCTAATATACTAATTTATTGATTATGTGATATTTTAAATTAATTATTAAGAATTATGGTCAGCAACTGCCGTTTTAGTTGTTTGCTTATTTGCAAATGTCAAACAAAAGAAAATGTTATTGAGACTTTTCAAATATTTTTTACCAAGTGTTATTGAAATTCCCAAGTAGTGAAAATTCTCACCACACACAAACGTATATATTTGTTGTATGGCTGAAAATACCCGGGTTTTTCGTTGGCAATTCTCACAGGGGAATACAATATTATAAAATTTGGCTTGTTCGTGCGATCACTTCCAGATGAAGCATTTAGCTGTTTGGAAACATTCCATGTGCAGATAGAGAATGTAAATTTATGTGTGTATTTTGACGCTTCATGGAAGAAACATATGTTGCCCATTATATAGGAATAACATTTGTCTTTCAATTTTATAAGTGTTTGCTTCTTCCCATTTTCTTTTAAATACAAAAATGTTACGCATATCATGTTTTCTTGTGTGTGGAAAATACCAATTTTCCCTATGATCATCAATTTAATGAAATTGTATTGTTTGTCACAGATGTACATAAACATATATAAAAAATGAATGATTATGCTATAAATCATTGTCATGATAAATGTCATTAGTTCAAGGTATTTATGAACGCTGACAACTTTACTTCATCATGCTAATAGAGAATTTCCACCGCTGGATCAATTTGAATATTTTCTTTTACCATAAATTTTGGTGATCTTTTTCTCAAAATCGAGATTTTTTAGAGTTTTGACTCTGCCCTGTGATTTTAAGTCTTTCCCAAAAGAATATTGCTTGCTGGCTCTGTTTTTGGGAAAAACAACATCGTAATCTTGTTTTAATTACTGTATTCATTGGCTATGACTCCCGACTACATTTCCATAGTCCCAAAATTGAAAATATCCTTAAAGAGATGAAGTTTTGCTACGATTGACAAGATAAAGATCAAGTCGCTGGAGAAAATTAAGGCTGTTGTCATAGTTTATGCGAATTTTTGCGTATTTTAAAAATGAAAATTTAAACGAAAAGTAACTTCTATTCCAATTTATGTATTTAATAGTTGCGTATTACAAATTATCTGGGTGTTATGTAATTTTCAGCAACTAAAAGTGTGAGTTATCAGAGTGATGTTTTTTATTTTGTAAATTTTACACGATTTTGTCATTCAAATACTGTATAAGTTTTAATTGTATTTTAAAATATTTATTATATATATATATATATGTATATGTATATAGACATAAATATATTATTTATGGTGGAATATATGTATATATATTTGCAATGAGCAGGTTTTCTCAAAAAACATTATATGTAATATATAAAATTTGTATCAATTTTATTTTTTTCTTAAAAAATTTATTTCAATATTCTGTGTTTGAATTGCCAGAAACCTAATCCGCTGTAACGTTTTAAATACGTTTCGTATTATTAAATCCACACGAATTCGCTTACACTATGACCAGAGCATATAAGGCTATACCAAAAAGAGTATCCAGAAGTGCTTTGAGGATAGGAAAAAAAAAATAAATGTTTTTCGAAAAAACTAAAAAGTCACCTCTTTTTGAACAAACTCAGGCTCAATTTTTTCACTTGTCAAAAAAAAAGTTTTCTTTTATAGAAATATTTTTTAAGACATAATCTTACATAATTTTTTTTCAATATAAAAAATAACTTTTTTAACAAATTATATTATAAAAATTTTTAAATTGATTTATAATTTTTGTATATTTCATTTAAATGTTTTCTACTTATATACAACATAAAAATAAATAATTTAGTTTATAACTAACAAAATAAATTTCTAATTGTTTTCCTATTTTTTTGTTTTTCTTTTTAAATTTACAAATTTTATCAATTATAGTTATCTAAAAGGCAATTGAACTTTAAATGACTTAAAACTGTTATCACTTTTATAACTGTAATAATAAGCAAGAAAAGAGAAGAAATTTTATAAATAAATTAATTAATATAAAAAAATAAAAATGAATAAGAAACAAAAAAATGAAGATAATTATTTACAAATGTACAGTTAGAAACTGGTTTAAACTTTTGAATTTAAGCTTATTATTATTATTATTAAATATTTTTTTTTTTTGTGTTTTTGTTTTTTAAAACAACTTTTTGATTTTTATATTAAAGAAATTTACCATCTTTTATAAACTGGTGATAAGTCTAGTGTTAAATTTTTAAGAGCACGATTTCTTGCTGATGATCTTGTCTGTCTTGAGGCACGTATAATTTCTAAAACAAGTGTACGACAATCATTACACACAGCCATTAGTTCTCCACGTATTGTATTATCCTTTGGATCAACCATATGGGCTGATGATGATAATGTAAAGGCTCGACTAAATCTACTTCTAAAGATAAAATTAAAAATATATTTTTTATTTAATTTAAATAAAATTATTTATACTTTCGATCTAAGGTACTATTATTTGAATAAGGTCTAGCTGGGCTATTAGCTGGAAGACTACGTGGTCCTTCCATACTTTTTGACATATTTGTTATATTTCGATTAATTGCTGTTGTTTGTTGTCCATCATTTAAATGAATAGTACCGTTATTTTCTTTATTACTTGTATTATTATGGTAGCTATTTTTAATTAAATTACAATTATTACCCAAAATACCGTTTGAGCTTGTCGATGCCGTATTTATTATTCCTATATTTGATTTATTTATATTTTGTTTAATTTCTACTGTTGAACCTGGTGTACTTGTAACAGATCTAAGATGTTTTGGTGATGATGGTGCACTGCCGACTGTATTTCTTGTCTTAAAAATAAATTATTATAAATATATTAATAATTATTTTATTTAAGGATCACAAATAGTGCGACCATCTAAAAAAAAAGGGTGATTTTTCCAATTCCAAAAAAAGAAACTATAGTATCGAATATTTTGATGTTTGGTAGATAAATTATATTTTTCATCAAATCATAAAACTAGAGGATCATTGTATGGGGAAACAAATACAAAATATGCTAAAACAAATATCAAATCGATCGGATGTTTCGTTATTGAGCTAGAGCAATTTTGAAAAAAGTTTATGTAATTCCAAAAATTTTATTGCGAAAAGACCAAAACAAGTGTTGCCAGAATTGGTTACAAAGCTAGCAATCGGCCAAGATATAGCTAATATCCTAGCTAAACAGACTAAACTAAACTAGTTCTTTGAAATCAAGTGTATGATATTAAATGAGGGTGGCAGCTGCCATTTACATTGTTCAATTGTAATTTACTATATTTATTGTTCGTGAATAATTGGATACATTTTTTGCGTTACTGCCAAGATCTATCTCAAGTATTCTACCAATAACTAAAACTTGAGCTATAGAAGAAAATTTATTTTTGAGTATTTTGAGGTATTTTTTGACCGTTTCAAAGTCCAACAGGAGTCTTTTTTTTTTTGATGAGTTATAACAAATATGACTTCGCGAGTACTAATTGGAGAGCTCTCCCTTTAAAAACTTTACATAACAAATAATTTAGTTACCTTTCTCTCTAATTCAGGTCGCAAAAGTCGTTCCATTAAAGTTTTTGGAAATGTTTCATCTAAAATCGAAGTAGTACTGACATTTGTAGAATTTGTTACAATATGAGAATGATGAGATGGTGTAGATGCATTAGAAGTTGCAGGGCTTCCCATTAAAGAGGGTGAAAGTAATATTACAGGAACATTTCGAAAATGTTCTGTTGGTATTCTCATCTATATAAAATATAAATATTAAAAAAAAAAAATTATAAAAATTATTTTTTCTTTTCATACTTTTGAATAACATTTTGAACAAACAGTTCTCTGGCATAGTTTACATTGTATACCCCATGGCCCAAAAATACTAAATCTTGTTCTTAAACATAAGAAACATATTTTCCTTTTTTCAACATCCTCTTTAATTCTTATACCAACTGGAAGACCTTCAAGATCAGCTTTAGTCATAACTGAACGTATATGAACAATTTCTTCAAGTGTTAATGATAAACGATCTGAAGTCTTTTCTGGCCAATCATTTTCATCTAAAGAATTTTTACTAAATGTTTCCATAACAGTTAAATTTGATGAATTATTACTACTCTTTAAACCTAAAGAGTTATTTTTTTCTGGTGTTCTTGGTGATTTAGATTGTGAAATATTTGTTATGTCTGATGATTGTCTTGAATCAGGTCGTGATGGTGGCATTGAATGTGTTTCACTTAAATTATTATTTTGGCATCCAACTATTGTATGTCGACGTAATGATGTTCGACGTGATTCACATTGGGTTGCTAAATCATATGCTGTGGAAAAAAAAACACAAAAATTGATAGTAAAATTAATATTATTTGAAGTTTTTTTTCGAGAGAGAATAAAATTAATATTTCATAAGCCACAATTTTTAGCAAAGATATACTAAAATTAATTTAAGGCTTAATGTTCCACTTGTACGGCAAATAAAATCTAAATTCTAAAATTTTTTAAAATTGTGGGCTACGAAATATTTTTAGTTTTGTTTTAATAAATTGCCATTCAATTATATTTGCATACTTAGAAATAAAGTTTTAACATTAGTTAAACTTAGTTAAGCTAAAGTTACACAGCAAAAAAAGAAGCAATAATTAAATTGTACTATATTTTATAAAATTAGGTCTCATCTGCGCTTATTGCATGAAATTAATTTACCGTATCAAATTCACCGATTGTTGATGAGAGGGGGATAAAAATTAGTGCAAAGTATCAACGGTTTTAAAAAAAATACCCCGACATCGAGAAAATATCGAGAAGGACTTTTAAGTAAGTTTTCAGATTTAATGCCTTGCAGGTTCAGTTTTAAGGAGTAGTATTTTTAGTTAGGTTAGGTTAGGCCATAAAATATTATTCATCAAGTGATGTTAAAAAAAGGCATTATGACTCCACCATCAATGAAATGAAGTCATTACTCCTAATTTCTCGAGGAAGAAATCAATAAATTTTCTAAAATATACAAAAATAAGCCATAATGGCCACTTTCTACATAATGACTCAAGTATCAATTTATGGAAGAAATACAAAATTTCTTTGCCTCGATTAAGTTTGTTTGATTTTCGATTCTCACCTGATCGCCGAAGTTAAGCGATATTAGCCCTTCGCACTCCGCACTGTCGTCATCGGGACAATATGTCGATATATTTAAAAATTATTCGGAGTGCAAATGGTCAAACCTGGCTAGAAGTTAGATGCAAGATGGCTGGGAAACATCGCGTATGGTTTGTTATTTTTTGAAAATTTTTAAATATGTAGTAATATTTAAACTGTTTTAGCTCTAGTTAATTTTGTAAGCAATATTTTCATTGTTTCTACACTTGTTGAAAGTTTAAAAGGCAGACATTTTTGTAAGGAAATATTTTTTGTATAGCAATCAAGAAATTTGCCATAAATAACATTCTTTTCTTTGTAGAAAAGTATTAAGAAAATGTTGTTAATCTTAATTTGCCAAAAACTCCACTTTAGTATTTTTGTGGGAATCTCATAGAGAATTAGAACATTACTAATTCAATATTAGTAATTTGGCCAGTGAAAACGCGTTATTATTAGTTCAAAGTTTTGGAATTTTCCTATGTCCTAGATTTTTCAAAAATATCGGTATAGTTAATCAAAAATAAGCTGGCTGCATTATAGTTTTTTACCACATTTCATGACAATAAGTGTAAATGAGGCTTAACACAAAATAGTATTTTTTTATTATTATATTTTTTTATTATATTTTCAAATAATTAAAACAGCATGCATAAAAAATTTGATTAAAAAACAAAAAAACACAAGAAAAAACAAATTATTTCGTGCACTTAAATACCTTTTTATTTTTCTTAAGCAAAAAACAAATTTTATTGCCAAATTTCAAAAACATAAACCTTTTTCCTTGAAAATTTGTTAATCAATGCGTTCTTTCCTTTTTTTCTTTCAACTTAAGTAAAATCAGTTTTTCATTTTTTAATAATTCCCTTTTATATGATAACAGACGAAGCTTACTTGCTAAGTCTGCACAGTATTTTATTCTGAGTAAGTGTAAACGGCTTATCCAGAATAATTCTTGAACTCAAAATTAGTAGAGCAAATTATAAGGGCGAGAATTTCCTAACATTTGAGGCCTTGAATATATCAACAAAAGGACAACTATAATACTTAAGAATAAGATTTCTTAGCATTTATATGTTTCTAATCTTCAGCTGAGTTACATCAAACATAAAGAAAACATTTTAAAACGAAGAAAAAAGAAAAACACTAGTTTTATAAAAGTAAACAAATAGGGATAATAAGGCTAAATAAAAAAAGTCAACACATCTAAAGCTCTTATCTAAAAATTTCTAATATTTTAATTTTATTTACATTCAAGAGCGTTGTCAAAAAATTTGTGGTACTCATCGTGTGTTATTTGTGTATCTTCTGTAATTAAAATGGAATAATTTTTTTTGTTTGTTTTCATTTTGCTGCAATTTGGAAGTAAATGTAAATCAGTTACATCTCTAACAAAGATAAAGCTTGATGCCATGAACTTAAAATTTTATTTTTTCATTTAAATTTATATTCATTATGACTATGGACGACTGCGTTTTAACAGCTGCCATGATTTCATATCAAATTAGTTGATGACACCAAACTTGAGTAAAAAAAGAAAAATAAACATTCACATAGTTAAATTATTTTAATTGCTAAGGAACTTTTGTTTTTCAATTAAAAAATTCTACAAAAATAATATTAAATAAATTAATTAGGAAAATTTTCTTATTTTTTAAAAAAAAATATCCTTCACCCTTTTTCTGTTTGATTGTTTTCAAATTAATTCCATCCAATTTACAATATTACTTACTTGTACGCCGTATAATTGATTTCATGGTAGTTGTATTAGATTTTTCATTTCTGTACCCAGTTGTGGGATATGGTGGCATCTGAATTTTACTACTACTTTTGGATGAATTATTTGATGTAAGAGATGTTGAGGCAGAGTCTGAATAAATCAAATCATCGTCATCCTAAAATAATTAAGAAATTTGTGTTATGCTGATTTTTCAATTTTGAGTTTTTCAAGCAAGGGCATGGGCATGGGTGGGTAAGTGTCTTTGCAAACTCCTGAAAGAATCTACACCTATTTGTTGTTGACATTTCTATCTTGTAAATATATTTATTAAAGGCTCCATGATCCATTGTAAACCATATGAGAACTTTAAAAGACATACGGTTCAATTTACTTGCCTCGTTAATTTATAATTAATTAATTGATGGTATCATGACTAGATAATTAGGTCCATAGACCATGAATACAAACAGCTGAGGAATTTTAACTTAGTTTGAGAAAAATATCAAACCCCTTTTTTCTTTAGATTACTTCAACAACCGTCAAATTTATGCCACTCAAATTTTGCATAATCTTTTAATTGTTTGCCAAAATCTAGGATTAATTGCGAGGGGTAAATTTGATAAATACATTAGGTGCAAAAGCAACTTGAACTTAAATTTATTTCGGTGTAACATCACTTTTTTCATTTTCATATTAAAACGATTTTCGCGAACTATTCATTCAAACGCGTCAATAACGTAATTTAACAGTCGCTTCTTATGGTTTGGTCAATCTTAACAATTGCTACTGGCGACTTTCAACAATTGCAAAATTTATTACTATTATTACGATGAATAGTTTGACAAGTTTTTAGTGTTTTGATGAGTAAAAGATTCACCCCACAGGACATATTATTTCTTTTACCCTAATTAGTACACTGATAAAGTTGATAATTATTATCCTCAAAAGAAATGAGTGTGACCAGGCACGCTAGAAGTTGGCTAGTTCTTTATAGGAAATTATCTTTTTTATATTTTTGCTCCTTATATTCTAAGCTAGTTTGAAATCCTATTATTTTCAGCGTATATCCAAAATCAGGTACTTTAACTGCATGTAGAGGTATGGATAGGTTCTTAGGTAAAGGCAGAAAAGATTAATTGCGTTACCGAAAAAAGAAAAAATTTCTTAAATTTTTGTCATTTCAAGGGAATGAATGAGTTAGAGTTTTAAAGTGTCTTAATTTTATGTAAAAACATTCTTGAATATTTGAAATTGAAAAAAAAAGAAGAAATCCTTTTTCCAGAATACTCTGTATATGAACCAGCAATTAAGCATCGAATTTAATTTTAAAAACCCCTCACAGGGTGCGAAATTGAAATTAAGTGATGACGTGTATACACGACGAATGCAGGGCAAAGTGGTTCTATTACAAATTTTATGAAAACCGAATAACTACATTTTTATATAAGAGAAACATAACAATTTATTTCTGTAAAAGTTATTATTATTATAAGCTTAAAAATTCTCAAATAATAATGAGCAAGAAAGACAAAGACAAACAAAAATATTACGAATTTTAATTGAGTTCGGTGTGATATTTCACGAAACACGGTTTTATAACCACTGCAAGTAAATACAACGTCATAATAGTCATTGGTAGTGTTTAAAACATCGTAATTGAACGTCATAATATTCACTACAAATGCGTTTTTTTGCAATCTCTGGGACTTGAGACTATAGCTAGCATTCCATGTATCCCAAAATTTTATACTGCTTTCGATTTTTCACAGTCAATGTTAATTTTATATTTTTAACGACGAGTAAACACGTTGAGCGCACAGTAATAGAGATTTGGTTTGACGTGTATTCGTGTGACGTGTGTATATATTTCTGGGTATTACTCAGAAAATAAAGAGGCTTAAACGTACCAAAACGTAACATTTTTGAAAAATAGTAAGAATTTAGGATCGTACTATATGATATGTCCAAGGAAAGATGTTATTTAAAAACTAATAAAAAACAACAAATTAGAAATTTGTTCATTAAAAAAATTATTCAATTAGAATATAAATATCTAGTTGTAAATAACCTAGTTAAAATATAAATTACATATTTTTTTATTTTATTATGTGAATTTGTTGTTAGAACATGCTGTGAAATGGACAATAGTTCACTTGTTTTGATTAAATTATGCTGCCAGAAATGAGAAACTGAAAAAACTTATGTAATCTTATAAACCCTTTCACTTTTAAACAAGATTTGTAGGTACTTTATTTATGATACTAAGAGAACGTGATCATGATTTAAAATTATTTCTGGTCTGTATTCCATATATTTGTTTTTCAATTTTTACTTGTAGTAATCTTAATTAAATGATGTAATTAGAGGATTAAAACTTAAATGTTGTTGTATAATAAGATATTTAGAAATTTAAGTAAAATTAATCAAAATTCCATTAAAAAAATTATTTAAAACTTACCGAAAACATTGAGCGATCAAGTTTTATTAGCCTCTGTGTGGTCCTTGGTGATTTAATTTGTAATGTAGATTCTTTTTTTTTTATATCTTCCATGTGGGCTGTTGGTAGTACTGATAATTTAAAGAAAAATTAAAATTATTAACTACTATTACTGTTATAACTATAGTTTTACTATTGCTAGCGTAAAATATTAGTAAACACTCCAGCACGGATTGTTAATTGTCTTATGGAAACTTTATTACTTATTAATCTTAGCAGTTTGTAAGAAAAATATTTCAAAATAAAATAAAAATTTCAGGCTATATATATAGACAATAGAACAATAGTTTTTTGATTTAAGATAATTGCTAACAAAAATTTGTTTGTGATATTAATAGAATTTTGCAATTATAAACATTTTTATAATATAAAATTTTATTGCTTAAAATAAAAATTTATCTGTTTGTTATGTAGCCGCTAATCAATTAAATCGATTTGAAAATTATTCAAGTGTTTTGTATAATTTAACCATAAGAAAATTAGAGTTCAATGCGTGCTCTTAACACTGAAATAACTTTTAGCGAAGCATGTTTTTCCTTCTTTTGTTTTTAATTTTCTAAATGGATATAGACCTTGATTTCATCAAATATTCAATAGTTTAGGTTTTTTAATGCATCCTACACTTTTGTTATGTATAATTTTGCTATTGAAAATAAGACTTTTGAAAGATTTGTAATTTAAATTATTGTTTGGTAACTAAGATGAAACATTAGAAAAGTGTTTCAGATATTCACAATTTAGCTGAAATTAATGCTCAAAGAAAAGAGCATCGGATTTTATCGGATAAATTGAGTCCATTACTTTGTTTTGCGTTTTTAAATAAGATAAATTTATTTAAAAGTTAATGAATTGTTTTTGAAAATATCTTTCGTTTTTTGAAATGTTATGGGACTAGCAAATTTTTTATTAAAAATTCATTTTTATTATTCAACAGAATCTCGCTAAATAGCAATACATTCAGATCAACATTTTTCCAATAATTCTGTACCTAAAATCCTATAGAAGGATTTATCTTTGACTCTAGGTTTCATTTTATAGAGGGATTTATCTTTGATAGGTTTCGGTTAAGGAAGTTTCAAACCACAGAGCATGTATTTGAAATTTTTAAATAATTAATAGCCTCTACGTGTCAGACCTGGAAAATATTTGTGAACGAGGAAATAATTTAAACTATTTTGTTATGGAGGTTGAAAAAAACATTTTTTTTTCATTTAAGAGCATTTTTTTTTTTATTAATTTCGACTTTGGAAACAAACGACAGGCAGTAGCGAACAGATGCGAAAATATTTTGGAATGATTTCATATTTACTGAACGGCATGAATAATATATCAGAGACTTTGCCTCCTTTTTTTAATTTATTATTATTATTACTTTTTTTTTTTGTTTTGATTGAGGCCACGATTTTTATGGTATCTACTTCAAGTGACAAACATCTTTTTCAATGTGTATAGAATCGATATAATCGATAATTGTCGCTTAACCATGATGTTAACATTACAAAAGTTTTCAGATTTGATTTAAAAATAAAAAACACAAAAAAAAAAACAAATTATTTCGTGCACTTAAATACCTTTTTATTTTTTTTCAGCAAAAAACATATTTTATTGCCAAATTTCAAAAACATAAACTTTTTTCCTTGAAAATTTGTTAACCAATGCGTTCTTTTCTTTTTTTTCTTTGTCATTTGAAGTCGGTGCCATAAGGGCCATGACTTAATGAAAACGGATTTTTTCATATTAAATTTATTTATATTATTTTTTGTATTTATGGAGCAAGGATAATTTTATTTTTTGTAAATTTTCGCACTTTAATTATATGCCGTGATAAGGATGATGAGGATGTCCAAGGTAATTGATGATAATTCGAAAAATAAAAGCATTCAATAAAGCTAACTAAAATGCCTAACTTGTCTCTCTTGGATATCAATTCAAACAATTCTTTGGCACTAAAACATCAATCGAGACATGTTAAATAAAGATAAAAAAATTTTGTTTGCAGTACTCAGAGGATTGAAAAATAGAATTGAAGAGTGCAATTTTTATTCAATAACTATGCATGAATTTGGAATTTTACGTATAACTCTAACAAATATTACTTGACATTTTTACCACGTGTTGTTTATTCCAATTACTTTCAGCAGTCAATCATTCAAGAACTTAGCATTAAGTGCTTGTAGACGATTCCACGGTATCATAGAATGACAAACGAGATGCAATAAATGCATAAAGCCCCACGAGGGGTATGAAATTTTCGAAAATTTCGAAACTCTGTCTTATCTCAAAAATAACAGATGCTGGCTTTGTATGATACTACGGTTTGAGGTTTTGAAATTAGATCTCGGTTTAGGATTGTTAACATTTTGTTAACATTCCCATGTGTCAGTCCGAGGATCTTTTGTTTTGAATAGTAGCACTCTATGAGTGAGGTTTCAATGAGCTTCTACGACAAACTAAGCTTAGACCAAGAAACCAGTTAATAATTTAAAAATGGAGTAAATTTTTTCGCATAAATAATTTTAAGCGAGAATTATTTCAAACAAAATTTAATTTAAAGGAAGAAATTAAAACTAGAAAAGAAAATCTTTGAGCTTAATTATTTTGTTTTTGATTCAAAAGTAACACAAACTTTTCAAATGATCCAAATTTTTATAACTGTATTTGCTTAGTACAAAAAAAAAAACAAAATTACATATTTTCCGGACGTTTACTTTTAGTGTAAAAATATCAGACCAGTGACCCTCTCTACTTACTAAAATTAGATCAGAAATTTTATAAATATAAAACACTAAACAGACAGGTTAATTACCATCTAATCTTTGACAGTAAACAAAAAAAAAATAAAAACAAATAAAAAAACAGTGCCTAATAAAAATTTTAATTTCACAGATTATGCAATGTTCTGACTTTCCGTTTTGAGTTTTATTTTTATTTAGTTATTTAGCCCTACCCTCACCCTAGAACTACTCTTATGGCTAATAATAAAAAACAAAAAATAAATGAAACTATGAAAGATAAATTATATTAGACTTTATGTATTTAAAATTTGGTGGTCATGCAATCATTCAAAAAAAGGGTCAATATAAGTCATGAAAATCACTGTTGGTACGATATTCTTTGTAGTCTTATTGTTCCAATGTTCAATTTTCTACTTTTTTCATTAATTTTTTGTTTCGTTTTTTTTTTTTTGTTTTTTTCGTTTAATGTCATCAGCCTAGACAACAATTAAATGCAAGAAATTAAGTTGGTGAGATTTTAATCAATGGAAAATTTATACGAACAAAAGATTTTTGAAGGAAATCGAAACCCAAGTGATGGCAGGTGACAACAATAGCTGTTTGTTTGAACCCATAAATTTCATTCCATAACTTAATTGATGTTCTTTTTTTCATGTCTAGTTTAACTTTCACTTGGGATACTAATTAAAATAAGTCAATTTAAATACCAGGGTATTGGAAGAATTATGCATAGAGTAAAAGGCGCTTCGTACTTTGGATTTATTAATTAAAATTAACAAAAAAAAAAGGAAAATTTGTTTGGTTTGGGTTTATGGTCTTATTCTTGGAAGACAAATATTAAAATACAAGGTTGCCAATATCAAAGTTAATATTATGTAAAATAACAAAGAATTTTAGGTTTTTGCAGTAAATAACTTTTGAATTGAAGAGAAAACTGGCAATTTAATATTTCACATTACAAACTAACCTAGAAAGAAATAAGGCCTCTAAAGTAAACTTATAAATCATTTGAAAACAATGTCCACAACTGGCCATTAATTTTAGCAAACACAGCCGAACAGATTTTGGAATGACGTCATGGTTATGTCAAGTTTTTGTTTCCGACAGTTCATCACAGTTTTTCCTAAAGCAATTGATATGAAATGGTTTGCTATAATATTCGTCAGTATTTTAGAATAAATGTATGGGATTTCAAGAATCGCGTCGTTGACTTAAATTGTAACGATGTAACGTTTTGTTCACTCTTAATTTCATTGTTAGATCCGTTCTCTGCTTTGTTTTCGAAATATAGTTCATCGGAATGATGTGAGAATGATATCATTCTCGAACTCAAATATTTATAGGAATATTTGTTTACTTTTTATGCCTACAAATGTTATGAAAGTTTGTGACGCACGCAGTAATTAATTGCAATTAAAGTTTTCTTCACTTCTTATGTTAAAAAAAAATAATTTAAATTAGACTAAAAATGACTTTATCTAAAATGATCCCTGGTATAATTGGAACAGTTTTTATATGATTTTAACTTCAAGATAAAGTTCAAGTTTTTTCCAACTTGCAAATCCGAAGAGGTCATAAAGAAGCCAAGGTTTTAATTCTTTCAAGTCAAACGCCACATTCCTTTCCATTAAACTAGTATGAAACTGCTTTAAAAATCTTCATCTATTAATCAAAAGTTATAAATTCTATGAATTCTTGGTCATTTAAAGGAATCAAATTGAAGGAAATGAATTGACAAATCGATTGAAAGGATAGAGTGAGAATAATCTTACAAAGGATCCAATCCGAACCTAAGCAACTTCATCTACATACTGAACCCTTAAATTTCGGACTGGAGTATTAACTTTAAAATTGGGTCATGATTTACATAAATATTGACTTGATCCAATTGAAGCTTAGCGTAAGTTTCTTAACATTCTCATATGATTTATTATGCGTCACAGATCTCTGCAAAATAGTAAAGATAAAAAGAGAGAAGTCTAGATTTTATCTGGAGGATTAAAAGGCAACTCTAGTCTTATTTTTAATTTCATTGATTGGCTGTCGAGATGAACTCGACAGAAGTATCTGCTTCTTTATCAACTGTCAGTGGGAAAGGAGAAAAATGTGGACATCAAGAAGATGATGTCACATTATGATTGAACTTCATTCTTGGTGTATACGTTGGGGAGAACAATAGATCTCTAATAGTCACAACGAGTACATATTCCAATTCCAATTGTTACACTTTGGCACGAATTTTTGTTAAAAAAAAAACTTTTGAAAACATTTTTCTATCCCGCAGAGTTAATAAAAAAAATTATTATTAAAGAAAAAGCAACAAATTTTAGTTTTTATGATACTCTTTTTCTATATCAATGAAATATATTCCGTTAGTCATTAAGTCTATTTTCTTTCTTGCCTGATTTTTGACCTTTTTTTCTGCGTTTTTATATAATAATTCTTTACATTAAAATTTGGTTGTTAAAAAATTGACCCAGCTTTATTACAAAAATTTTTATTGGGTGCATATTTGTAATAAAAGTCATAATATTGTGTAAATTTAATTAATTTAATTCATTGGAGAAGCTTAAAAGAAGTTTTAATTAATGAAATTTTCTGTCACAGATTTTGTACTTTTTTATTGTGCTTGTTTTATAAAATATGATAATAATAATTAAATTTATTAATACTTTTTTTTTAATAGTATTAAAAATCTTTTATATAAGTTTTCTCTCTTAAAAACTTCTGAAGTTTTAAAAATTGCCTAAAACCACTTAATTTTTGCACACAATTTGAAAATTCAATGCAAAATTACTGAATCACGAAAGCAAGAAAATTATATTGGAATTATACAGTCTAATTCGGAAGTTATTAATCAAACTGGGTGCTCTCGATTTTAAATAAGGTCAACTTTACATTTTAAAAGACAATTAAATAACGTAATTTTTCTTTTATCCCTTGAGGGAAGGGGTGAATTTTATATACACTGATTGGGCGTCGATTATTTTCATTAAAAAATCTTTTCCACAATATTGAAATTCTATAACAAAAAAATAACTAAAAATACTACGTCATACCTGAACGCGGTTTTGGCGTAGGAAGATTTTTTCGTGGTGCGGCTCTAGGTACCGGCTGTGGATCTTGTGGACAATATAAAGAATCTCTAGCCACATCAACAGAAACATCTTGTGGGGAATTTATTCCATTTGTATTATGTACAAGCATTTTTTTTTTGTCTGCAAAATTTTCTTTTAACAATTTTACACTAATAATAATATAACAAGGGAAACACAATTATATTTTTTTATAAAAAACAAAAAATTTGAAAACTAAACACTTTTGAAAAAAAATATAATTAAACTATTTTTAAATTCACACCAGCAGATTTTTCACCAAGGCTTAAAATACCACATCCTGACACTGTGTAATTTTTAGTTTCCCTTTTGGATAACATAAAATCCCCACTAGTACTGAAAAATTTAACCAAAATGCTATATAAGATATTCTCTTTCTCCCCTTTTTTTTGGGGAGGCTAAAATAAATCGATTAAAGTATTTTTCTATGTGTGCAAAACTTTTTCACTAATACATGATAAATAATCGTTATGATTATACATCCTTAAACAAATGTAAAGGTAAATGATATATCGCATGGCGCCTGACTTAAATAGAATTTTATAAGAGGGTGAAAATTTTATAAATATATATATATATATATATATACAGTTTGACAGTTAAATACATCTAAGATTTGAACACTGAGGGTAGGTAATGGATATCACTATATATATATAATAAACTTAAGAATGTCTGCATTTTATTGGCACAAAAACAAAAACAAGCAACGAATAAAAACAGCTGGTAATATGTATAGCCTTTAAAGCTTTCACGACAAAAGTCTTTTACAAACTGAAAAATGATATTATACAGCTGACGTTTCTGCTTTTAACTTTTTAACCAGAATATTGCGTCATACCTATGCCTACTATCACGGTCACATTTTTCTTATTGCATTGAGCTTTTATAGCTCTACACAGGTGCCAGCAACTTCGGCACGTTAAAACGACGTTTTATGCGATGACGATAATTAGAGCATTTTTGTAAGTTGCTTCAAATATCAAAATATTTGTTGTCGATTTGAAAGGTATAAAATTGTTTTTCGTTTTTTTCTTGTTTTGTTAATAATTTCAAACGTTAATGAAAGGCATCCAAAATTGTGATAATTTCTAATTAATTTATTTATTAAAAATTTAAATATTTTAAAATTGATATGTGTGAATGTTGGATGCAATTTTTGATAATTCCAAATGAGTTTTCGGTGTAAATTGTTTTCAAAATATTATCATTATTAATCAAATCGATTTAATTGAACTAAAGTTTTGAATATAAATACTTTCACTCTCACAAATCATTTAAATTAATGTTTATATTATTGGTTATTAAAATAAATCAATTGACATAAAATGATAAAATTTATGCTAACGATAAAAATAGGATTATTGAATAAATTTAATTTTTATTAAGACACTTTTTGATATTATTTATGAAATATTAACTTAAATTTTCAATTTTCAAAATTTATTTATAATTTAAAGATTCGACATGGCTTTTGCTTTTATTATACTTTTTTTATGACTATCAGGAGAAAGTCTTATTACCTGCTAAAAAACAGTAGCAGTTTTTTTTCTGAGAAAAATAATTTATGTATTTTTTCTATTACTAAAAAAAACAAAGACTTCTTCTGTTTTGATTCGCATCTGTTTTGTAATTAAATTATTTTAATGGCACTACAATAAATTCATTTTGTGATTAAAAATAATTAAGTAATTTTCGAATTTGTGTAATAAAAATATACCGATGTATTTCTGTTTTAAAATTATTGATGTCACGTTTTTACAAGTTAAATAAATAGTTTGTATTCGTTAAAAGTACACGTAGAAAATGTTTCATAAAATTAAGAACTATTTTATATATTGTAGAAATTAATTTTTATAGTAAAAAACTTTTACGGGAAGAAGAGAAATTTTGTTTTTGACAGTCTTGTAATGTTTACATTTTCTAAAAGCTTATAGTGTAAACTTTAAAACTGCGAAAAATCCTATAACGGCTTTTAAATTTTTTAAATATTTTTTACGAATTATTATTTCCCGCCATAACATAAGAGCAAAACGGCACGCGGTTTCATTCATAATTACGAAATTAAATCAAGATTTTTAACATTTCGATCAGATCTGGTTGTTTGTAGAATTAAACCTTTTTCAGTTGGCAGCTATGTAAGAAGCAGGAAGAAAGGAATATTCTTTCCACTTCACCAGGCAAGTAACTCGTAGTGAGATTTGGATTTGGAATAAGCTCAAGTTGCTTCTATTTATATGTATATAAAAAATCCTTCTCTAAACCAAAGTGCATATTATGCTAATGTTATTTTTATGTTCCTTATTAGTATGATAAATATTTGGCATTAAAGGATAATATAATATAATTATAATGATATTAAAATAAATAAGTATAAATGAAGGATTAGTATTGCCAGGCCTTCACGTTAATCGTCTAAAAAAATTCATTATTAAAGTCGTATAGGAGAATAGCTTGAAATTTTAGCCTAAAAATAAATTGGTTGTTTCCGATAAAGCCTCTAGGTATGCAACGGAAATATGTTACGTCTACAAATATCCCGGAAATATGCAAAGCGGTAATAAAAATTAACTCTTTGGTCCAAATCCGACGAATTTAGATGACACGAGTGACGCGATCTCATGACACCCCTTGTAATTATCAGTTTTTCACGTTTTTTATATTTGCAAATGAAAATTAATTATTTAGGGAGCCACAAAATTTTGTTTTTTCGTTAATAAAATAAAAAAAAATAGACTCTTAAAAGGATTAGTCTAAAGTCTAGATAGCACGCGATAAAGTCTAGATAGCATGCGACCAGGTACAACGGCGAATCCAAAAAAATTTCTAGAATCATTTCTGAGGCTATTTTTCTATGCAAAAATTTTTTGATTCTAATATGAGTCTATCGGAATTGAGTTTAATTTGATTCTATTTTCATATAAATTTTCTCATATAAAATGAGAAGAATTTAGGAAAATTTCACAAGCAAATAAATTTAAGGCGAGTTTAGCTCGCAAGGAATTGCAAGGAATCGGGTTTAAGCTATAAAAGCGTCAAAATCAAAGAAACTTTTTTAACAAATAATCTACTTGATTAGAATTAATATTTTGAGAAGGGCTTTGAAGTAAACTTTTGCAATTTTTAAGATAATTTAAAATAATTTTTAATTAAATTATTTAATCTTATCCTTTTTGTATTTATTTTGAATTTTCCAATAATAATATCAGTAAATTGCTCAGTTATGTGGATGCGTACGGCTTGGTGGAGTTTCTTTACAAATATTTTATTTTTTAGCTTTTGATTTCCTTTTTAGAGCACTATGCATCATGAAAGTAATTTTTGAATTTTCATTGGTTCGTTTTTTATTTCAAGATTTAGAAATTATTTGAACGGATTCGTACTATTTAAGTAGTTTTTTTTTGCACACACTCACAAAAAAAAATAAGTATTTATTAACTTTAATGAGAAATGTTGGGTTTTTCGTGTTTAATTATAATAATTATACCTTAGCCCTTTAGGAAAAATTATTGATCGTTTTCATTCATTATTTTAAATTGTCTAAAGTTAAAATTAAAGCTATAATTATCTTTTACTTTTTTTTTCTTTATCTATTTGATACGTATTATCCATCCAGGTAGAGTTTTACCGACTTTGTTGTTTTTTAAATATAACCTTAGAAAAACTCTAACTACCAATATTAAAGTTAATAGCATTAATGACAACTAACTTGATAACAAGCTCATAATATCGCCACAGGGAGAGCTTGCTAATAATAATATAAAAAGTATTGGGATAATGAACTGTAATTGTTAACAAGAGCACAAAATATAAAGTTAAAAGATTTCACTTTAAATAAAATGAGCACAAAAAAATAAAAAAAATAAAAGAAAATGAAAACTAACTTTTGCTAAACATTGCAAGTTGTAACCAATAAGACCCCAAACTAAATATGTTTTCATCACGAATTGTTTATATCTTATGGCTAGAATCTTGGGGTCTATCCATTAACGGCTTACCTATATGCCAACAATTGGACATATGCATACTTCTATACCTTGTTAGTAATAACCGAAGGAAGACATTTCTGGGTTATCAAAACAGGTAGTTGATTGCAGGTTTCCTGGGGAGAATTGTTGTATATTATTAACATTTACTGTCCAACTATAGTGACCCTATCATCTTATTGGGATTATTTCCAATTATTGAGACCCTGATGAAAAATATCTTGTGACGATAGCTGCTTATTTAAGAAGCAATTTGTTGTCATCTACCAAATATGTTTGTTGTGAATTTTGAATAAATGGTAATGTTTTTTATTTTTTCGTTTTTTTGTGTTTTAGCTCTTAATATTTTCATTCCAATTTTATTAAAAATGTTGTGCACTATAGTTTCTTTTTGCTTTCCGTTTACTTCTTGACATATATAAATTTTTTAGGGAAATTATTTTTTATTTTAAATAAATTAAAACTGAGGCTTTTACTTTTTCCAAATTCTTTGTTTCTTTTCTTTTGTTTGTGTGACAGAAGGTTTATCTTTTTTTTTATTTTGGATATAAGCAAAAAATTAAAGAGTGCATTTTGGCGCCGCATTTTGAAATCCGTTGAACTTTAAATGCTAAGCGACAGCTAAAACAGCAGGTTGAAGAAAGTGATTTATGTAAGGGTCTGAGGTTGATGAAAGTATTGTTTTTTTTGTTTGTCTTTTTACTTCATATATATACATATATATATAGCTTATATTTAATTAGTTTTTTCTTTTATTTGACATTTTATTTAATTTTGATCAAAGATTAAAAATTAATTAATTGATTAAATTTCTGAATAAATTTTTCATTTTGTAGGTCAATGATAGTCGATGCTAGGTTTTGGTTTAAAAATGACTTAAAAATAAAAGCATTATATTTTTAGAAAAAGCTCTTTAAATAGGCAAAAAAATATACTTTGTTATAAAAAACATAAAACAGTTTTCTCACTAGAAATTTATTATTAAAAGTAATTTTCTTATATTTGACTTGGTGTTTATTTAGATTAACGTATGGGATACCGTTTTTATAGATATTTTAAGGCGGCAGTACTCTCTAACTAATTTTATTTCAAAATTATTTATGGTAAATCAATTAAATTTAATAAAATTGGTTAGGAAACATGAATTATATTTTTCATTCTAATATTTATGTACTAGGTGCAATTTCTAACAGAAACAGACTATTTGCGGAATTGTAAATGTAATAAATTTTATATAAGGCCATGGTCTTTATGAAAATGGCTTTCATACATTTAGGCGACTTAAAGCGACAAGCCACAACAATCTATTTGGATTTTTTAGGCGGATCTCCTCTATCAATAGATGAAAAAATTAGAATTAAGAATCTTAAATACTTGTCCAATTTCACAATGAAGTTCATCGTTAAGATGCGATCATTACTCGAACACTTTTGATATTGGACTATGCCTTAAATTTGACAAAAATTATTCTGAAACGTTTCAACAATAATCATTGAGTTCAGTATAATGTTTTCGTCATATTTCTTTTTGAAATAATAGATTTTATTATACTATAATTAGGTAACCATATTTTGCAGGAAAATGATATCCTATTATTCACTTTAATAAACTCAAAAAAAAAAACATTAAAATCCATCAAAAAGCGTTAAGCAACAAAACAATGTCGCTTAGTCTATGAACAAGTAGACAATTTAACTTGATAAAATTTTATCTGGTAGCTACTTTACGTCGTCGAGAGAACGTTTACACCAATACAAATGTATCTAGTTTTTATTAAATATCTCATGACTTTTTGATAGTTCAAAAGGATTAAAGTGATTACCCAGTAAAACTTTATTTGGGTAAAAATTTTAGTTTATCCTTATTGTTACTTAAAGATCAATAAAACAAAAACCAAAGTACTTACATCTACTTTTCAGTCGAGGTTTAGTTGGACGAAGTACCTGTCCTTTTCGTATTGAATCCATAAGTTGTTCTCTTGGTGATGGGGTTCGTTTTATCGGTGGAGGTAGTTTACGATCTGATGCCTTGAATATTATATAAAAATTTAATTAAAAATTTTTGACAAGCAAAAAAAAAATTTATTTTACCTTCTTTAATGGTGGCCTTGATCTAATGAATTCTAAAATAAGAGCATGAGCATCTTTTTTAACACGCGGTGGTATATCTCCGTTTACCATGACTTTTCTAAGATTATATTTTCTACACAAAAAAAAAAAAAAGAAAAAGAAATGTAATTTAATCTGCTGAATCATGATATTATTTTAAAATAAATTAGTTTTTAGCTAGAAAATGTTACAAAGAGCTGCTTTTAATCAGATAATAGTTTAGAAGATGACAGTAGAAGTTGTGAATATATAATGACACTTACTATTGAATAAATTAAAATCTAAATATATGTAGATAGATAGATTTAAACTAAAGATATGATTAGTAAAAAAAAAAGCATACAATAAATCTTGAGTATTACTTGTATGTATCTATGATTGAATTACTTAAATTTAAATTTAAATCTTTAGCTAAATTATGCATTTAGGCATAAGAAATATTTATATGAAAATAATAATCTGCAATAAATTTGTATCGCAAATTTTATTAACTTTCACTTTCTCGAGGATTGTAATAATTGCAAAATCAGTTTACATTCTTAAAAACTGGTTAAAATTAAGGTGTGCAACTTTTTAAAAGGTATTTGCTTTTATTTTTGAATTCTGATTTAAAATTATGTAGGTGAGTGTTGGGAATTTGTCGAAGCAAGTGAAAATTTACACCTAATATAAAATGTTGTACAGGTTTTTAATATGAAAAAAAAACAAACAAGTAGAAAATTTTATACACTTCCGACAAAGTTTCGTTTTAAATATTTATTGATCGTTAGGAAAAATAACTTTTAAACAAATTTAATGCTTTTAAATGGGCAAAAAAAAAACAAAAATAAGATTTATATTTTTTGAATAACATTTTAAAAGTACAAAAGTTGATCATGTACCTTGAACGAATATCTTCCATTAGAATTTCATATGGTGTTAATTCATATTCAACGGGTGTCCTAGAACAGTCTCGTTTTTTCAGTCTTACACCACGCCGAAGCTCATCCACAACTTGCATCCAAAAACGTGCCTATAAATAGATATTTTTCTTTAATTTTCCAAATAAAATTTAAAATACTGTTTCTATTAAAACTTATAAAAAGTTTTTTAATCGTGAAATAATTGAAACATGCTAATTAATAACTATCAATTTTAATAAGGATTTTGCTACATACTTGAATTGCTTCCCATATCCTTACTTCAGACTTTAAATATTTTAAAAGGATAGAAAAAATTTTTTTTATTAATTTCGATATAAGACTTTGAACATTTAAGTTTCAAAAGAAAAATATACTAAGAAATTGTACAAAGAGGACAAAGTTGGCAATATTCGCACGAAATTTTCAAAAAATTACTACCTACACAAAGTGAATGACAAAAAGAGAACAAAAATTGACGCCACTATTAACAACACGGTGGGCAGCATGAATGATATGATCTCCTAGACATCATTTGATGGCAATTAAGTATTGTTTACTTTGTTGGAATGTGTAGAGCGGAATATTTTTGGCTGTTTTTTTATTTATCCTGATATAGAATAAAAGTTTTTCTTGTAACATTAATGAAACCAGTGATTTTTTTGTTTTTTAGACCCTCGGTATAAATCTTTTTCATTATTCGCTAAGAATTAAATAATATTTTTTGTATGTACGCAGTATAACTTTACTACAAAAAAAACTAATCCCTTACTGCGGTATAAAAAAACAGCAAACACTGCATATCTGCACTGTTAAAAAAAATAAGTAAAAAAGGAGCTCTTTATATGCATCGAAAAGACAAGCAAAAAGATTTACTTTGTATACAAAGTAAATAACTAAAAGAAAATAAAACAAAAAGGGAAACTTACTCCATATTACAGAAAAAGGTAAATCGGAACAAGAAAAACGAAACAGAAGCATTAAAATAAACAATTTCTCGTGTTAATTATCAACTTTGAATAAAGTACTAGTTCATGTACAGAGAGATCTTATGATATCGAATCCTCTTCTTATTATGCTATTCGTTTTATGTAGATACCTGAATCGAAATTTTTGATTTTAACTTGAATTTTTTTGACCTGACTAACTATGAATTTTTGTATACTTTCGTCAAATATTATAACCAAAAGAAGTAAAACTGGAGAAGTTTACAGAACGTCATAAGATATATTTTAATCTTACCATTGGGTAGGAAAATGACGACTTTATTTCATTTATTTATTACTTCTAGGCCAATAACGTAGTCCTTATTGCAACGAATTTCAGTGACTTTAAGCAAAATAACAAATATTTCCATTTGTATCAACAATTGATATTATGAAGTGGATTAATCACACGATTGAAGTCACTACAATAATGACTTTTTCTATTTGTTTTGCATCTATTGATCTATGTTGCTCAAATATATGGTATCGATAAGTCCCATTATAAAAGTCGTTTCTGATCTGATCTAAAATTTTACTATAAAAATGTTTTCGATGGCAACTATTTACATAACAAAAAGCTAAAAACTGTTTCTCTTCCAGAGAAATTTCCCCCTAAATTTATGGGCACAATTAAAAGGAGTTCAATTGATTTGATACATTTGCATGACTTCAAGCAACCAAAAATTTTTACCATTTGTATGGGAAATCCCTTGTGCCCAAAGGCTAATTCATAAGACTCACAAGCACTTGGCATATCGGTCAACTTAGTGTATTAAAAATTAAATAGTTTTGCTTAAAATCAAAATTATATTAGTTTTAACCGTCAAATATTATCAAAAATGTATTTTGTGGAAATTATATTACACAAGCGCCATCATTCAAGTATGATTTTATTAAAAATAATTATCCTTTGATCTTCTGTAATGTCTAGGAGTCATTAGAGCTTGGCAACATCAAATTATGCAATCAATGCTAATTAGTCCACTAGTCTGGTGTCTAATTATCGCTAGCTTTGCCGGTTTTTTTTTAAATAAATATAATTTATATTTTTTACCTAAATACAAGGATCATAAAATAAAGACACATAGCTTTAGGAGGCCAAATTCATTTGTCCCAAATTTCGCCAAAAAAACAATATTCTAGGCATTAAAATTTAACTATCCAATTATTTGGTTGGTAATGACCAATAGTTTCTGAAAAATTTGAGCCCTAGGCACTCTAGTAGAGATGTAAAGCCTATTTTCAGATTTTAGTGACTGATGTTTAATTGTGAAACTTATCAATATCGTACAAGTAGCAATAAATTTCATAAAAAAAGAAAAAGTAGCTTAAAATTGCTTCAATAAGGACCATAAGCTTTACTTAAAATTTTCTAACGAATATTTGGGATATCTTATGAAATTCGTTATAATGACAAAGCAAAAATTAAAAATTTTTTAATACCCAATGTATAGTAAAATTTGTGTTAATTTTTATTTTATAATATCATGATATAAGTCAAAGCACATGTACAATATTTAAAATACTATCCAAGTTAATTGATGAAAATTTTGTCTCGATAAATTGTGATCAAGACTTTAAACTCACGTTTTTCCAATTTTCGTGTTTTTTCTGTTTTTTTTTTTTGTATTTTACATAAGTCTGTAACAAATTCATTTTGTAGTTTTTAATCTCATGCTCATCTGAAAATGAATCAACGTAGAAACATGTGATACATTTGTTAATTTGACTTTAATTTTAATGATGTAACCATGTAATCGGTTAAATGCAGGTGACTAATATAAAACGTTTTTGGTTTTTTGGTAATTATTATGTTGTAAGTCTAAAATCGATTGCTGTAATTGTCAATTTTTAATTTTAATTGCCATTAAATGCTACTCATAAAGACATCGTCAATTACAGTTTAAAACAAAAGATTTATTTTACTCTTTTATAATTATCTATTATTTTATATAGTTTTATTGCTTTTAATTAGCATTTAAATGATAGCTTACAAAACAATTTAACTATAATTTTTATTATAAAATATTGCAAATTTCGACAATTATATTTTTGTTAGTAAAATTTATGTGTTAAAACCGGATGAATCTATAATTTATATAGTTGTAATTGTCTCTTAGCCAACATACTTTAAGCTATTTGGCTACAATGATTGCATTAAATTGCATAAAATTCATCAACCGCAAAAAAAAACAAAACAAAAAATAGTTATGAAGTACAACTACTGTGGATCATTTTGCATTTCCAATTAATTTCTCAACCGTTTCAGATTGAATAAAGTAGCTTCATCTTATAATTATTACCTTGGATAACTATAAGGAAGATGTGAATCGGATGGTAGTAAGCACGGAAATTGCACACAAAACAATTTTTGCATATAAATATAAGCTAATGACCATTCATCGGGCAACATTGTTTTCACCTATTCAATATATATCTTTATAGTTAAGTCATACGCTACTAACCAACCAAATTGGCTGAACTAAAAGATATTTTATTTGATCTGTTGACTTTTTGTAAATTTCGAAGCCATTTGAAGAATCTAAAGATTTTCTGATCATATAGAGACAACTTTAATGGCAAATTTCTATTTCTGGCAAATTGTAAATTTTTATTTATATAAATTTTTTGTTTTGTTTTTTATGTTCTTTTAAAGATTGTGATGTTTTAAGTGGTGAAAGTTTTTAAATAAATGATAATATTTTTGAAAATTAGATAGAATTTTATTTGATATGAGTACTTTTTAGTTGAATATGAGATAAAAAATAAATCTACATATGTATATACAACGTATTTTGGAAGATTTACATATATAAAATAAAAGGATTAGATAAAAATCGCTATAAAAATTTGCAATTAAATTTATATTTGGTGTATTAAAATTTGATAATAATAGCAGGTCAATGACTGCTAATTTAATGCCAAACTAAATTTTTAAATAAGCTACATCAATTCTATGACTAGAATCTAATATCACATTAATTATTTTATCTAAAACTTAAAAATGTAGCTCTAAATAAATTTTCACTTAAAACTAGTTTTTTTAGGTGATTTAAGAAATGTTGACCTAATATATGAATATAGTTTATTACTTTGATTTACAATGAAAACTGTGTCATATACGAAATAAGTACACCTTTTTGTTTTTTGAAAAAAACAACACGTATGCTCCTAGTTAGTAATTTTGTAATTATATATTCCTCAATTACCTCTTGCTTTAGCATGTAAAAAAAATTTATTTATACACCTGATCAGTTAAGTACCTTGAGATCAAAAAAACTTCCATAATTTGTAATTGAACTTTCTAAAATTAAGGTTCGGTATAATATTTTCTCTAAAGTTTGGAAAATATAAATAAACTTTGAAGACGATCTACCCATTAGTATTGCTTAGACATTTTTTTTGCTGGTTATTGAAAAAGGATTCTTCGATTCTTAAGTATATTTTCTTCAAAAAAGGATGACTGAATGGTGAGAAAAAGAAAATGTCAGTGCTAGAAACACATTGTAACTGTTGATGAGTACGATATATGTTAACAGATCAATAACCATCAGAATTGGCAGATTCAGAAGAATCAAAATCAAAAAATTATGCTAAACTCGGTCTAAAATCAAAGTTTTACTCCCTCCTTTCTTTGGTTATCGTGTTGTTGTACACTAACATAAAGAACTTTTATCTTATGGACAAATAGTGAAAAAGGAGCATTACTCGAGCATGATTAAGGTTTTTTGTGAAGAAATTTGTCAAAAGAGTCCTGTGACATAACAACTCAGGAGCTTCGCACCACAATAACGCACTCTATCCTTGTTATTTTGCAGTTTATCGTCAAAAGCTAAATAAGATAATTTCATTATATTTTGATATTTTTTGTCTATAGTTTTTATAATTTTCATTCAAAATTAGTTAAAATTCGGATAATCTAATCAACAAAATTTTCTTATTTAATTGCCATTCGCTCACCGTCGAGTATATATCATAAAATATAATGGAATAAATTTTCTCATTACAAAACTAGGCTACCCTTGTTAAAATTAAAGATTGTTTTTCTTCATGATCATATTTTTCCTTCTTCATAAGGAATATATTTGATAATCTTATCTGAAATTCTGCTGATATTAAAATTAAATTTGCACAATAAATAATGAATTGCACTCAATAAACCTGCTAAATTTAGTTAACTTGTTAGTTAGTTACGGTACATCAAAGGAATCATTAATGTTACTCTGCTTATTAATGCAGTCATATATCTTCGTTAGACACTGAACTAAAGTGATAAGATTGCCATTGTATTTTGATTTTAAAAAATAAAGAAACTTTCTAGGCTAATAATTTATCCGTCAATAAAATACTTACCCAGTCTGAAAAACCTAATTTGTCCAGCTCTTGTTTAGACGTTTGTGCGTCCACTTTAAGGCGAAGTGATTCAGTATCTGTAAATTAATTAGAATTTAATAAATATTTTATTGTATAAAATTATTTGATATAGATACTGTATTTACCTCCACATACAACTCTTTGTAAAAAAATTTTAAGTTCAAGACTTTCAGTTGCTAGAGCTCGGCAAACTGCCTTGTAATGCTCTTCAGGTACAGATGGCTGAACTCGTTGTTCACAAAGCTTTAAATTACAACGACAAAAAAAAAAAACAACAACAAAATTAATAATTACATTAAATATTAATAGATGTATACTATTATAAATTACATCCATTGTAAATTTGGATTAGCGAAAAATTGCCAATATTTGCAGTTTGAACAATTACTGTCCAAAATAGAAATAAAAATAAATAAGTTTAAGTAGTACCAAGACGGACAATAGATTATTACAAAAGTAGCATAAGATTAATTAAAACTAATAACTGCGGTGCCTGCATTGCAAAAAATAGTTAATGACATATCAAAAATCTACAAAAACATTTTCGTTGAGAAAACTTTTATCAAACTTGAGAAAAATTAGACCGTCAGAAAAATTTATTTGAAAATTTCATCACTTAATTTTTGAAGGACCAATCTAATATTTTATAACGCTTTATCATTACATTTAGATAAAAAATTTTAATTTAATATATCGCTAAAAATACCATTTCAATAGGACTATTTATCTTCCAGGAGTCTAGTTCTTCAAGGTATTTTTGTAGATAATTATGTTCAGTTATGAATATTTTCTAATATATGATTATGATATTTTTACTGTTATCTGTTTAATTTAAAATTAGGAAGGATGAAACAAAAATTTGACGTTCTAAAAAGCTAATTTTAAAAAATTTCTATGACCTAATGAAGCAATATATGTAAAATGTTATCCATTTTTGAAAGCATTGGATAAATTTTGGGTGTTTTTTTTTCGCAAATAGTACCATTTAGGCTAGGAGTTTTCTATATTATTTTACAGTTTCTATTGCAATTTAATATTCCATTTATAGTGAAAAATATTAACGCCAAAGTCAAAACCTTTCCTCCATATATAAAAGAAAGGGTAGTGATACTATGGACTTTAGTATTTCGAGGTTAGTAATCTTCATTTATAAAAAAATTGTTATTGTTTGTTGTTTCAAAAATTGATTCGTAACATATAACATAACTTTCACAATAAATTACTGTCAAATTAATATCTAAAGAGATAGAGTTCGAAAAATTACACAACCGCCTTAGGTCGAAATCACAATATCTCCTCTTCCACTCTTGCAATTCCTAGAATAAAGATATGATTTTTTGATTTTTGACGCTCTGGCTTAATAATATTTTTGTTACAAATGAAATTAAGATGATAGACAAGGATAACGAAAGTCATAAATTTATATTCTGTCCCTGGACTAAAAATACGAATCTAGTACAAAACTTAAATGCTCTCAAGGTGAGGCTCAATCACAAACAAGACAGCACGAAATACTGATCACTCCTGATCTAGAGTGATTTTAAAATTTTTGTTCTATCCCTGTAAACGCATTATTCGAAAGATCGTACGAAATGAACGGAATCTCAAAGTGTTTGAATTTAAATACATTTTAAAATTAATTTAAAAAATTATAGTTTTTATACTTTTCAGTAACTTTAAAATTCTTTAGTATTTTTTTTCCTGTATTACAATTAAATATCGCTTTGCTTGTTCACAACTTTGAAATGTGCAATTTCTACTCCAAATGTTAAACATTTGCCAGGTGCACATAAGGCTGGCAGGTGCCACTTTTATTGGAAGAGTGGTGAGAAGTAAAACGGAGTATTTTCGAAAATTTCAAACCCTTCCTTTAAGGTAGAAATTTTGCTGCCATTCGTTTGTCATTTTACAAATACTTATTTACGAATTTATACGAATAAGTTGGATAGCTCGATGACCTACTTATTTATATAATGACAAAATGATGCTGTCTATAATCCCAATAATACGTCATTTAGTTAAAATTTCTTTTTAAGTCAGTATTTATTGTAAAATATGTGTTATAAGTGTACCCCGGGACATCTTGTTCTTCATGTCATCAAAGAAGAATACTAACTTTACGATACGAGTTATATTATTTTGACATCTGACAACTATAAACTGTGTATAAGTCTTTAATTCCTATTCTTCTTATAAATATATGTATGTATATGTTTTCAATTAATTAAATTTCCAAGGGTCTTGATAATAACTTTCTTTTCTAATATTTCTATCAATCAATATCAATCGTCATAGTCATGGCATAGACCTTCCTCATGGATAGTATTTTGACATTTAAAATATTATGTTCACCTAACAAATTTAGGTCTATTATATATACAGATATATATCTATATATATATGTATAAGAGTAGTAATTATAATTATTACAGATTTATTTGTGGCTCGAATATAAATACTTATAAACCACAAACATTAAACTGACCTCTAAAAATTGGGCCAACTAGATAATTATATTGTTAAAAAGACAAATGAATATCTTCTAGTATTTGCTGACTGTAATTTTGCTAGCGACAAGAGTAACTGTTTAATTTATATGAACTGTTAAAATTTAATTAGCTAAAATCTTTATAAGTTGTACCAGTGTAAATTTAGAAATTAATTTTTCCAAAGTAATCAAAATAATAAATAAATAATAAGATAACAAGGTTTTAAATATTTACTAACTTGTTTTAAGCAACATTAGTATTGCCGTTAGAAAACGTCATATTTTTGTTATTGTTGTTGCTATAGATTTAGCTATTCATTATATTTAAGTTTATAAACTAAAGAAAACTTGCTTTATGCAATAAAATACAAAGGAAACAAAAAGTGTACTCCAATAATAATAAACCAAAGAGAAAATTATCGTTATACACCATTTAAATTTAGTGTTTAAATTCATTCACACGAATTTTAACCAAATCGTAAGTAGAAGTCATCGATCCGTGTAATGATGCCATTGTAAAGTAGGAAACCATCATCTCATCATCATGCCCAGCCAAATATTGCAAGTAATAACCGAAACATTGAAGAAGTCTTTTCATTTAATTTTTCAAATAATGTATATATATATATATTTTTTTGTTGTTGTTGCTTTTCTCAAAAAGAATCATTTTACTTTTGTACAATTGTAAGATTAATATTTCCGTGTAATATGGTATCTATAACCAATAGAAAAACTATGAAATTACGCATGCTTAAACGGTAATATTGCTTAACGAATCGATTTTCTATTCCATATGAAACCTGTCATAGCTTGAAATTGTGGTCTTTGGGGCTTAGAAATAGTCAATTGGTTTGGTATTTTGTGGTATATATATAAAATCCAACAAGAATATCAGCAACAGCGATTTTTGTTTTTCTGTTTTTTTTTTTTTTTTTTTTTTTTCAGAAAAATAAAAAAAATAGCAATGTTACGGTTTATAATGATGATCCTATTCGTTATTAACAAAATTTTATGTAACATATACCAAAAAAATAATTTCATGGTTATCGACATTATGTTTAATAAATTTAATAAGTTTTTTTTTATATATTATACATAAATAGTTGAAATAATTTTTGCTAAATCTTATAAAATTAGCTGTAAAAATATTTAAAACTTGACTACGGTTATAAATAACAAAAAAAAAAAAAATGAGCAGTAACTTTAAATATGAAAAACGTTATTTTGATTTTAAAGTATGTAATAAATTGAGTGAAAAAAAATTTAGGCTTTCGTAATATGTAATTATGAAAATTATAACAAAAAGTTTTTTCTTTCACATACGGTGAAATTTTGATCTGATTTAGCAAAAAGCAAAAAAGATTTCTAAAGGTCAAAATCAGTAAAATATATCTATTTATTAATTAAGTCCTCTACAATTATAACTGTAGTATGAAAAGTATTATTAAAAATCTTGCAGTCCTTTAGATTTTACAATCATTAATCATACCATAAGATTTAAAAACTCTAAGATCTTACAATGTTATCGAGAAAGGTACCTGCTTAAAATGCCTTGGCTGGTTCAAGCCAGCCTGAAGATTAAAAGTTTATCTCTTATATATGGGTCCAGATATTTAATGAGCCGAATATATCTGGATGCTGTTTTAAGTTGCCTAAAGAGTGCCGGCTTGCAGCCAAGCTGACGTCGATTCGGATAAAGTCGTTATGGGTAAATCAATAGGAATATGCTCAAAGTGTTCAGAGTTCCTACCAGAGATTAGACTATCGCAATGGGAATCAGGGGGTCAGCTCGGCTGTAAGCCGGCACTCTGTAGGCATCCTTAGACTAATAAAATGAATATGATCAAAAGTTTTAGCTAGAGTAAACTGATCTTTGGTCATATATACGCTCAGATGAATCTGGCAAACATGCTCAGATGAGAGGCATAAATTGTTTCAATTAAAAGTCTTGGCTGGATAAATTCCATCTTTACTGAAAGAAGTTTGAATTTAAACTCTGCCTTATTCATAAATTTTCAAGCCTTATAATATACTATAAAAATGACCTAAATAAAGAATGAAAGGTCAATATTACCGGTAATGTAATCAGTAATATGCATTTAAACTTCCGTTGCTTGTATTTGATTCTTAAGTTTAATGCATTTGAAACAATTTAAAAATACATATTTTTATTTCATCCTTCAATTTTTTATTAATTGGATCAATGCTTCCTCAATTTGTTAGAATATTTATCCTAACACTCACTCAGAGTCCTAAGGAATAAAATTTTTCAAGTCAGTGCAAAATTTCATGTGTATTTTTGGCATAATTTTTAAAAGTTATTTTTCCTTCACTAACTACAATTCCTTGCTATCTTATAGTAACTTTTACATTCCATTGCTATAGTAAAGCTCTGGTTTTCAAATTTTTCCTGTGCATTTATACAATTAGGATATACATACTACATATGAGTGGCCATTTATCTAAAGAGGAGTTGTCAAATCAACAAACTGTTATTTGTGAAAATTTTGTCATTTTTTCGAGATGTAAAAAAGATTCTGAGGACAGAAAATAAACATTGAAATTTGATGGTTAATAAAATACTTCCAGGTAGGTTGTCATGAACAAAAATTACGAAACTCCTTTTTTTTAACCTTAAAATTTATTTTTCAAATATGTAAATTTGTCTTGAATTTGTTCATCTGATGATTGTTCGCCCTCACATTCAAAATTATTTTACTCACAATCAGTAAACTATAAAATGGATAAACTTATGGGTTATCTCGGATGAAAATATTTTGGGTTTTAAGCAGACCACCTGCAAAAGGTTATGTATTAACATAAATCATTTTTTTTATCATTAAATATTAATGGAAATCTATAATCATTGATTACAAAAACACCAGAAGCTTCCGAATTTATTAATCCCAACAATCATATTGCAAAATTTTACTCTACAAGTTTTTCGCTAACAAAAAAACTTTCATCCAATTAAAGTAATTCAACAAAAATTGGATTTAAATAATTTAAAGGAAGATAAAAAAACTATTTGCATTTTTTCTAATTTTAATTAGTACAAAAAATTCTAAAGAAAAAAACTGTCAACTATTTAATTTAATAATTAAAAATTTCATCTTTGAAATTCCAATTACTTATATCTAATGTAAGGCCACAATTATAACTAACTTAAGCATTGTGAAAGACATAAAAGGGTCATAGAGAAAAAAAACACTAAATAATTGCTTTACTAGAGAAATTTCATAGAACTAAAAAGTTTTACCGTTAAATTCGAAATTTTTTTTTCTTGTAAAATTGTAAAATATTTGTAATTAACTCAAAACTCACCTTTCTCCAAATCAAATTGAGGCGTTCATATTTATTCTCAATTTAAGTGTTTTTTTCAACCAAAATTTGCATGCTGAGAAGATAGACACGGCTAAATAGTGTTTGAAAATATGAAATCCTCAACAGGCATGGAGTTTAGTTTTTTAGAAAATTAACAGGGATATATTGTTCCGGTAATTAGCAATGGTAAATATTTTAAATATTAAACTATAGTCGTCTAACTCAGTGCTAAGAACTGTAGTATGCGATTTAAATGCTTTGCTTTTATGATACCAATAAAACATTAGGCAATTAAAGAAATTTTATGCTATGAGGTGTTTGTTAAATGCTGGATTAACATTACGCTTAAGATATTTGTTTTCTTAGTCATATAAAAGTCTTCTGAGAAATTTTTTATGAGATCGTTTAATATCTGTTTTATCAATGTCAACAAAATTTTGCTTTTAACTTAATCTCAGCTTTCCAGAATTATATTGAATATGAAAATTTGGTTGACTTTATTGAAAAAAAACCGTAAGTAAACAAAGAAGAATTATTCATTAAGAAGTGAAAATAAATTTCTAACCCAAGCCAAGTTTTTAGGATAAGAAATAAAAAATCCTGTTTTAATGTAAGATTTTTTATTTTATAAAATAAATCTGTGGTCTTTATGGAAGCAAATTTCAATGATTTCATTACCTTTAGCCAACTTATAGAAACCAAAGGCTTTTCTAGCGCTTAGCGTATGGGACGACTTAGCACAGTAAAAGTGGAGAGTTTTCAAAAATACATTGACAGAAAGCAAAATGCCAAAGTGGCAGTTATAATTGTGATTTATGTGTTGTTATTTGCTTTAAGTACAAAATCTTAATATTCAATGACTCAATTCTTCCCGAATTAAAATATTTCTTTGATCTTCTTTGAGAAACCGACAAGCTAGCGCTAACTAGTCGTTAATTCAGGCTATATACCAATTCAGTGGACTCATTAGCATTTAGTGCTAAATTTTGTGCCGCTAAGCGCTAGTGAGAGTGCTAGGAATTACTGGCTGTGTAATAAACTTGAAGCAAGCCTACAAAATTCGAAAGTAGATTAGAGCTGCTAAGGTTTGAAAGAAAAAATTAGAGTCCTACTGGAATAGTTACTAGAAGCTTAATTTAAAATAAATTTTGTTTAATATTTGATTAATAAAATAAAAAACGAACTTTTATCTTCAATAATAATGATTCATAAATTTATTCTGGTAAGCATCAAAAGGAGACAATACAAAGAGGATTGTTAAGAAGTATGATCATAAGACATTTTAAACATTTCGTTTGTAAATATGAAACATATTGATTTAAAACTAAGGAAATCCATAAAAATGAGTACCATTTATTACAGTGTAGAGAAGTCATAATATCTGACATCCTTTCCAAAATGTCCTTCTAAAAAAAAAACTTTGAACAAACTTTTGCAAACTTGCTTTTGCTTGAACTTTAGTATTTCTAGGTTAGTAATTTTCATCAGTGGAAAGGGTTTTCTATTGTTATTGGAAAAAGTGTTTTTTTATCCTACTTTTATAGCCACAATCAATCTAACTTTTCCAATAACACTATCAAACGATTTTCGAAAAAGAGAATTTGAAAAATCATTCAAAATTTCCTCTCCGTACTGTCATGAGTTCTATAGTATTTTTTACAAAATACTAAAAAACTATTTTAATTTTAGATTAGAACTATTATGTTTTTCTTAATATTCTAGGTTGAGTATTCTAGCCACTATAAATGAACATTTACTAACTCAAAAACTCGAGATTATACCAAGTCCTTCTATTTATGAATGAGCTCGTCTTAAATTATTTAAATTTACTAAAAATTCCAAGTGGAAACATTTAATTTTAGTTCTCAGATTGTGATTTGAATTTTTTAAATCAACTTTTACGTTAAAAAATTTTCATGAAATAATTTCTTTTTATTTTACTGAAATTTTAATATTTAAAATGGCAACAAAAAAATAACACTACGCACTTTTGTTGGGTAAATGACTTTAAAAGCAGATATTCACACTCAAACGTTGTTGATTTATTTAATTATACTTCACTTCATCGAATGTTAATTTTGTGAATTTCATTTATGGCTTTCAGGAATATAAATCATGTTTTCTTGAAACTTAACTCCTCTACCTAAATACTATTTGCAAAAATTTAAATTCAGACATCTAATCGTAAACATTCAACAAAATTCTTGAATACTAATAGGAATTCGCATTACTTTTAATTTGAAAGTGAAATTTAAGCCTTTTTTTTGTCTTTATTACGAGTGGGTGAAGAATTACGATTGATATTTCACTGATTCGTATAAACATTCAATGAATGTAATTTTTGAAGGCTTGTCATTTCTTTTTAGTTTATGTGTCACTAAATATTTGCAACAAAAGTTAACTTATTATGCAATATGAGTTATTCAGCTTTAAGCAAAAATATATACAAAAGAAGACAAAAAAAAGGGTTAGCTTACCTCAATTATATAATCTAATTCTTTGGTATTACAGCCTTTCTCCTCTTCACCATCCTCTGAGTCTCTTTCGATTCCCTCATCGTCGGCCTCTGGAATTTAAGAAAAAAAATGATAAAATTTAATTTTACTAAAATAAATATGACATTTATGAATAAAAATTATAATTGCTGATGTTTTTAAATATGTTTAACATTTGACATTTGTGAGGATTTTCTTTTGGAGTTCCAGAAAAAGTATTTCTGTTAAGAACATCAGTTGAATTATTTTTAAAGGTCAAAGTTTTTGCTTAAATTTTCTTTTTCATTCCAACTATGCTTTCAGCATTAATAAAGCTTAAAATGCTCATATCCTTGAATTTGACTGTGCTGGTTTTTTACATACTAATGGCGAAAGATTTGTTGGTAATTTTTTGATAAATAATAGCCAAAAATTAGACAACTGATCGTAGATCGAAATTTTTTAAAGAGCACTTTAAAAACTTCCTTTTTCTAAATCCAAAAAGTTCTTTCAAATAATTTATTAGAAAACAATTAGAAGAGGAAGATACATGAGTATTGGATTTCCATAATTAAATCAATTCCTTAAATTTAAGAAATTGAAATGTAAAGCAGTGTGAAATGTTTGATTAGAATATGCGCATGATTGGACATTTCATTAAGATGGATTATTTCCGAAATATTCGTCAAAATTATAAACAGGGTCTCTCATTCAAAGCACTCATATAATTGGCTATTTCTGTAAACAAAAGTCAGCACTCTGACGCAAGAGTTTTACAGTTGAAAAACATCGAGATGGGAAAAACGATTCGATATGAATCGAATCCTTTATGTGAAGATTATTTACTTGTTTATAGTAATGTTTGGCATGAATATATTTTCGATGATTTTCAAAAATAAAAGCTGTGAAAACTGTGAAACAATATATAATTTCAATTGAACTTCTTAAATGTTCCGGACAGCAAACTTTTCCAAAAATTCTTCAAGAAAATCTCTTGAAATCACTTAAAAAAATTCCCTTATTTAGGTAAGAAATCAGTTTGAATTGAAGCTAGAAAAACCAATAAGTTTGAATTGATTTTTTGAATGAACAAGAAGAACATACTTTTTTCTGACTAAAACAAAACAGGTTTAAGAATTCGAATTTCAATTCTTATTTATCCGATAACATTCAGACCTTCTGGGAAGCAGATTTTTAGTATTAGCATTTCGAATAGTCTCTTTCTTTAGAAAGAACTTTTTAAGAAAAAATTGTAACGCGCCTGGGACTAAGTTGGATTTGATTAAAAAGGCTTCAATTGTAAAAATTATAACATTGGTTATAAAGACCATTTTGGTTACATCTACTAAAAGACTACTACTTACAAAAGGCATTTTCAGGGATTTTCATATTAAAATTGTTCATTACACTTAATCTTCATTGGTAGTTCAAAAACAAACGAACAAAAACAATAGCCTTATTTTTTTAATCTACTCTAAATCTATAGACAAGCATCACATATCCATTTAAATAACTTTTAATTGATTCTAAAGACTATTCTAGAACCGGAAGTGAATAAAACAATTAAATCTAGGTAATAATATAATAGAATACTCATAGCATATTTTTTCTTTTTGCTTTAAATTCATAAAAAATTTTATTTCTACTAAACAATGAACTTGATTCCCATGACGAGAGTAGAGTCCAAATTAATGGGAGCAAACAACAAACAATCAAATACTAGCACCCACCAATCCCACGGGATATATTTTTTTCACGGCTGACAAATTAATTCATTAGTTTTTTGTATCATAATCAAAAAAGGAGCTTATTACTCTGCTCAATTTCAAATACATATAAAAATTATATTTGATTTTTTTTGTTCAGTTGAAAAATGGAAAATTTGTTTCTAATTTTCTTTTAGAAAAATAATGTCCCTAATTGAGCAGAACAACTAAAAATAAGATAATTAAAATAATAAACAAAAAAAAAAAGAAGAAACAACAAAAATATTTGGAAAGCATAAGCGCGTGTCCGTTGTTAAATAAGCAACAGGGAGACATTGTTTTCTTTACAATGGAACTGAGGATATTATTTGTGAAACGCGTCAACCAGTGAAGCAGAACGCGATTCCAATTAATTGTTTTAGTATATATGATTGCGACGACCTACAAAGGCAAAACATTTGCCCGCTTAAAGGGTTCAGTTAAATGAGTTTAATATAGCGTCAAAAGAAAATTTTTCTAATTCAGTAGGGGAATCATTTTCTAATATTCATTCTTGTGTTTTTTTTTTGCTTGCATTTTCAACAGGAAATCCAATGATGTTTGACTTTCACTTAAGATTTTCAATGATTTTTTCAAAGACTATAAAATTTTGCCTGGACTTATTTCAAGTATCAAGAATAATTGTTCTTTTTAAAGGAATATTACTGAGTGACTGAATGATATATTTTTTCTAAATAAATTTTTGCACTGTTTTGAAATAAAACACAATTTGTGCTATGAAATTAACATTGTAAAATACAATTTGACAGCATTGGATGACATTGGATGGCATAGTTAGTCAATTTCTTTAGATAAAAGCTTAAGGTGAAAATAATTTATAGTGTCCTTATCTGACTATTCACTGCACAACAGGGCTTTAAGAATGATGTCAAGTAGGAATGCAAAAAGTGGCTCTTGTGTTTTATAATTCCCTTTAACTGCTAATATTGTTTTTATTCCTTATAGTTGTGATCAGTGATGAAAATGAAAAATAACCCACATAATTCTATGCTACAATAAATTTGTACTTCATTTAATTTTACTATTGAAAATTTTTTACTACAAAAGAGAACAGAAACAAAACATAAAAAAGGATAAGAGTAAAAAAGAAATATGAACAAAGCAGCATGCTGTTCGCTAGCGAACACTATAGCAATCCATACATTTGGGTAGATAGCTTTTAGGAAGGACGAGGATATAATTTACGAACACTCAATTATCTTAGGCTTCTTACCTTTTTTAACTTTAATTTACTTTACTTTACTTTAATTTTTTATTGAATTCGATTTAAAGAAATTATCTTTATTTAGTGTACACAAAAATTTTAATTATCTTTTATCACAAAGTCAACTTATGATAGCAAAATTTGCCAACTATTGCTTAAGATTTATAGATAAAACAAAATAAAAAGGCTGTTGTATAAAAAGTTACCTTCAGCAGTCATATGAGTAATTAGCTGTTCGAGTTCTGATGATAAAACACAATCCTCATCAGCTTGTAAATTATAGTCGAGTGCTGTATACACAACTATGCCCAATTTCATTATTAGCTGAAAATAAATTAGAAAAGAAATTAGAAAATAAGTTTTCTAGAGAACAATACAAACAATCTAAAATGAATGTCTTTATTTCTAGCAAATAAGAAATGAAAGCAAAAAAAAAAAAAAAAAAATAACTATCTTCAGAAATGTACATCATTCAATTCCTAAGATTCTTATTAGAAAAAATAAACACTTTTGTAATCATCCAAGATCTCAGGTTGAGGATCACAAAGCGTTTATACTGTATACCTATATTTCCATGTAAGCAGATAAATTGTTTAAAGTACCGTTGAAATTTAACACCTTGCATAAAATGTTAGTATGATCTTCTCTTGATGTGCTGATGATCTAGATTCTAGAATGCAAATTACATTGGACAAAGTGAATATATACATATTTTGTAACTTTTTCTTTTTATTATTTATTTATTTAATTTTTGCTGCTGTTGTTGTTGTTGTTGTTGATATTTTTGATTGCTGATCTTCAGCCATTGATACCAATTTTTGATACACTACAAGTAGCCTACGGTGTATCATTTTTCTCTTATCTCCTTTTTCAAGAAAACATTTTGCATGCCAACAAGGTAAATAAATCGACAGATCATGTTGTTTAACAGTTAAATAGCTAAAGGCAAATTTACAAAAAGATCATTGATCTTAACGTGGGATTATCAGATGTTTTAAATTAAATATTCCATCACAGGTCATTGTTAAATTAAGGAATTGTTATTAAATGCTTAAAACTTTGTGTAATAAAATTGTGTAATTAAAATCGTTATCATTAAAAAAAAAAACAAAATTAATAAATTTATTAAGTAGCGAAATTTCAAAATCATCAAATTAAACTTAATTCTTTTTCTTTTCTTTTTCAATTTGAACTTTTATAATTAAGCTCATGTTTAATGAAATCAATACTGATTACAAAATACCAATAACAGTTTATGCTTGATACTGAAATGTCCTCTATGTACTTAAAAAAAGAGTTGTAAACAAATTAATTGGTAGTAAAAGTTGTTTAATAAAAATGCATATCAAAGTGAAATTGATCCTTGGATGGTGGTTTTATAAAAATTTATCTAATTTTCGTTCAACGTCCGCCAAAAGTTATAGTACATAAATTTAGGTAGTTATAAAAGAAAACTAAGAAAAAAACAATTTTTATTTTTCTTTAAAGTTATTACCCTTAGTTTCCAAATCAATGGCTGGAACGTAATAAACTAAACTGAATATTTTAATTTTTTTTTCGTTATTTTTTTTTTTATTTTATTTGTAAATTAACATCTTTAAAAATTGGCAAAATAAATTTTTTCTTTTGGATTCCTTGATCGCTTTATATAATATTTATTGCAAAAAAATTTTTGTTGACCATGATCATAATTAATCCAAAAAAGAAAAAGCAATCAGATTTGAATTTTACAAAATAAATCATTTTCGTGACAAGATTTACTTTGATTACAAAATAATGAAAAATTCACGCATCCGATCATGACCGATATTTAAAATATGATATAATGCGTGGGGGGCTGCTGCTACACAATTGTTTTTAATTAAATAATTTTTGTTTTTTTTGAAGATATTTCAAATTATCATGTGTTTAATGACTGGTCCAGTGTTTATTTGGTTCAATTTTTAACAATCACTTATATAGATAGGCATGAGAAAGTTTTTAATTTGTTATGCAAGAGATTTTTTTTTCTAATGATTTCTTTTTTCTTTAAAAATAAACATTTCAACAAAATATTTGATCAAATTAATAATAATATCTGAAACTAAACGCAAGGATTTAACGAATAGTTTTTATTTTTTAAGTTTTGTGTTTTGTTAACTTTTATTTTCAGCGATCTGAAGGGTTTTTGAGCAGTTAGAAACAGTTTTTGCAAATTAAATTCATCCCTTTGTTAATCGGGTATTTCTACATATGTTTTTCAATTGAAAGAAATGTTAACTATTTATTAAAAGTAAAATTTTATTTATAACTTAAATAATTAAATAACTCATTCAAAGGAACTTCTTCTTAGTAGAGAAAATGTAAATCAGTAAGTTTTTATTTGAAGAATTCTTTCCTGTATATGATAGAAAAGTGCACTAGTAAAAAATTTATAAACAGAGCATGCAGATATCATTGTCATCCAGGAGGATGATTTTCGAATGAAATTCATTGAAGTTTTGCCTGAGAAAATCATTCCTGTGACTGCAAAGTTGTTTTCTTCAATTTTATATTGGCTTCATAATTTTTCTGTTTTTTATATTCGCATATTTTATATTATTGAAGTGATACGAGTCAATTTTTGATATAGATTTATCAAATTTCCTTTATTTGAGCGATCAGTTAATCAATTCATAGCACATAAATTAATTTTTGAAGGTAATTGTTCAATGAAGTTAATCATTGGTAAATATGGTATTAAAAATATGAGATTATGGATTATCTGTTCAACAAAATTACGTACATCTTTCAGTTCGAGGATTCTTTAATTCCTCAAAACTAACGTTGCTTCATCCGAATTTTCAAAATTAGTAAGTTTTCAAATATAGTCGCATTTTTAGGAAAAATAACTATGCCGAAATTTTATGCAATTTATAGATACTTTTCATTTAAATTTAGGCTTCGATAAGTCGCTAGATCAAATTCTTTTGAAGAACCTTCAGTAAAAATCATGGCCAAAGAGATGGCCATCATAGATTCAAACAAACAATATCGAGAAATTCCATAAAAATTGGAAAACTCGTTAGTCACTTTAAGTTGCACAAATATATGACATCGCTGAAAGTTGCTAAAAGTCGTTTCCATAAGAGTCGTAGCTTAAGGATTACAGCCTAATGTCGGAGACATACATAGGGATTACACGAAGACGGCAACTGTCAGTTTTATGATAAGAGTGGTGAAAGGTAAGACAGAGTTTCAAAATTTTCGAAAATTTTATTCCTTTGCGTGAGACAAAAATCTTATTGCCTCTTGCTTTGCACCTTTCCAATACAAATTTTCAAGTTGAGCTTCATATAGTCTATCTTTATTATATATGTGTTGCTAAATCTCGAAACAGGTTGGCGTCGTGGCTATTGAACCCTTAGAAACTGCTAACATAAATTCTATCATTACGACTAATTTAGAATAAATATTGGTTTTTTTTTTCTCCTTGTGAACTGTGACTCTTGATCATTGTCATACATTTTTGATAAATTAAGTCTTGGATAATATTTTAGTTTTATTTTCGGAATTAACATTTAGTAAATGTCTTAAATTATTGAATAAATTCAAAAGATAACTAATCAAAAAATTAGTTCAAGGTCGAAAATAAAAAGAACGCAAATCTTTGAACTTATCTGATAGAAATAATATTCATTAGATCAAAATATTTCAAATGAAAAAGAAGACAGTAGCTCACGTTTAGTCAATTCAAATCAATCTTGGTTACAATCAATTTAAAGAATTTAACTACACTAACCACACGGAAACTTCGAATGGTCTTAATTGGTAAGGATTTCACTTACGCACTTGACATGCTTACTTTTTGATCCAATGAGATCTGTCTTCTTTTTTTCATTTGGCTGACCACAAAATCGATGAGAGTTGGTTTCAAGAATTAGCAGTAAATCAAATCAGAGAAAGTTATTTCTGATAACAGTGGTTACATTTTTTTCTTTATTTTTATTTTATTTTGAAGTTTAATTAAATTAATTAAAAATAACCTTTAAAAGGTCATATGAATGTGCAAATTTAAATTTGTTAAAATTAAAAGGTGAATTTTATTTTATTTTCAAATGCGATAATCAAAAGCGGAAGCTCTTTAATCTTAGTATTACTGTTACTAATTCGGTATTTTTGTTACAGATTATGTAAGAAGTTGCAATATTGCTAGAAAAATACGCTTTGAATTGCAAATTAAAATTGAAATTCCTAATTAGAGAGGCAAATCAATTTATTAATGGCTATTTTAGTATGAAAATTTCATGTTCATGAATAATCATTAACAATGTGATTTGCTGATTTTATAATAAGAAAATTTATAAATAATGTGCATAACATTTTTTATCCTTTGCTTTTTATACTCAATCAAACATTATTCTATTCTTTAAAGGACTCATTTATTCTCATGTATTTAAAGATGTAGTTTTATATCACAAAAAATGCTCACAGCCAGTGGTAGAAGAATTTTTATCCTCAATTATTGTATTAAAAGAGGTTCACTAGCCAAGGAATATGTTTTCCCATCTGCCTAAGAGTCAGGTAAAACATATTCGGCTTTTCTATGTTTTTGGATAATTTTAGTTTCGAAAAGAAACAGAACTATCTTTAGTTATGATATGGAGATATTATTAATAGAAAATTTAATTATGATTGAGGTTGTCGTAAACTTAAACCCTTAAAGCTTTCGTGGTTGTCTGTACCGTGATTACTAAATACTTAAATGACTTGCATAGTTTCTTTTTTGCTTATAGAAGAGTAGTTCTCTACTAAATTGAAAAATTCTTCATGATTTGAATTACATAAAATTATGAGTTATATTTTGGCTAATACCCTTTCTTAACACAAGCTTGTACACAGCACGTTTGTATGGAAAAATCATGTACTTCACTTGTTGGAATCGTGTATGCAGTACACATCTATTGTGAATTTCAAGGTTAAGGGCTTATGTCAAAATTATAATGCAAATGTTGGTAAATTTGTAAGTATATTAGTTTGTTTTGTTTTAAAAGTATATTTTGATTAATTACAATATAGATTAGTGATTTTTACAGTGATTTATATATCCTAACAGTAAATGATTGCCAGATCCGCGTAGACATTCCGATCATATGTTTTAATAAGCCGCCATGTTGTACACGGTTGTTCTGTTAAGAATCGGTTTTTTTTAAAGGAGGTGTACAAGCATGTACACAGCGTCAGTCAAGAAAGGGTATAAGTGAAATTGTATCTAGTTAAGAAGGGCTAAAAGAGGCTCCCTTGGAAATTATTTATTTATTATTATTTATATAAGCTCTGAATTGCAAATAAAACTATTCTAGCTAACTGGTAGATAATTATCTAAAATTAAACAAAAATTAATAGCTTAATTTTTTAACTTTTTCAATTTGTTTAAAATTCATTTGTCGTCTATTAGTTTTTTTGTTTATAAAGCTAACATAAATATTGCAAAACTAAGCAAAAAATACATAAAAAAATGTTATTTTATTACATTTAAAAGAAAAAATACAAAAAAAAAAACAGTACAAATTATTTTAAAACTAACAAGAAATATATTTTCTTAATCTTTATTTGTGTAATGTAAAAAAGATTGTAGTACTCAAAATAAAATATTTTATAGCATTTTCCATAAATCGAACAAAACATTTGAATAACAAAAATTTAAGTGCACGATTGAATTTTCTAAATTTATTCTAGGGTAAAATCTGTTTATGTTGCCAAGCATAGTAATCCTCTTAAAAGGCAAAAGTAAGTCGGTCAGATTTCATAGGTGCAGGTTTACTATGTTTTTATGCTTCTGAAAAATTCAAATAAGAAAAAAAACAATATATGTATATACATATATTTAGTTCTAGCAATGGCGCCTTGGTTTTCCTTTAAGCTAGCTGACCAACATCATATGAAGTCACGCAAAGTAATTTAGTAAAGTAAGTCTCACATTTTCAGTATTTAGTTGTAGTTAAATTATGTGAACGTAATCCTGTCAATCGGAAGTTTATCGAGTTATCGACAAATTTTTATTTTTATTTTGAAAGAGGCTAGGCAAGTGTTTTGTATATAAATATATAGAAATGTATTTTTATTACTATTTGTAACATTGAAAAGATTTAATTAATAAATTTCCATACCTAAAATCTGTCATTTTATTATTAAATCTGATTTTTCTTTAGTTTGCATGAATTAAGAACAGATATTGGTTATAATAATTAGTTTAAATTGTAACATCTTTGGGCCTTTCTGTTAAATTTAAATACACTAAGGGTTCAATTGAAATAATATCGGATCATTTTAATAAGTGGTAGACGGTGATCATTATGAAAGCAACTTTCAGCAAATTCATACTAGCAACTTTTTCCATTTGTATGGAATTTATCCAAACTTTTCTCTTCGTTGATATACGAACAAAGCAAGGTTAATATCAATTAAATTATAAAACCCTCCATACCAAAAATAGAAGGGCTTTTTTTAACCAAATTTAGCTCATGGCCCAATGAACCTTAGGGCTAGTTAAGAAATATAATTTCAAATTATAAAATTTAAGTAACGATCATATATTCATCAGTATGTCAGTCATAAAAATGTACTTAACTCTTAATTTTATATAAAAAAGTTATATATCTAGTCAAAGTTAAGCTTCAAACACTGTTACAAATATAAAAAATTAAAAACTATGATAATCAAAACTATAATATATCAAAGTAATTCATTTAAAATGTCAACAAGTTTAATGTAAAATTTAACCTCAGTTCATGCGAAAATTTTTCACGGCTATAGGTAAAAATCACTCGTCTTTATATCACGTAACTTATTCAACCTCTTGCGAGCTGAATAAAAACAAAACTTTTCAAATTTTTAGTTTCAGATTTTCTGCAAGTATGATGCAAATTGTTGCAAATTACACGTAATGAAACAAAGAAGTAAAATGCCAGACGAATATCTCTTAGACTTTCTGAGTGAGATTTTTAGAATACTTAATTTTGCGGTTTCCTACCAACATATTTAAAAAACATTTTTATTACTGTTCAAAGTGTCAGAAAATTATTTTTCCAGCCTCACCTTCATTTGATTTTTTTATTTCCAATGGTTCAAATGAACGATTTTAATTTTTATTATTTAATTACACATGACTTTTACAAACCAATAGGAAGCTTCATTAAGTACTGTACTTGACATTTTGGAAGTATAGTTTTTACAAATGTACTTTGCCCCATTCTCGCATCTTTTTAATGGGCAAAATTTCGATAAAAAATAAGAGAACGATGTTAGAATTATAAGGAAAGAACTAAATTTCCAACTCATTTAAAGCTTTCAACTATATATACGAGTATAAATGTCGCAATTATTTAAATTTTTACACCGTTGCTCGTGAATTCCTCATATCAAGGTAATAGTAGTAATAATTAAAGATATTTGTTCCAAAAGGAAATGGTAAAAAGTTATGGTTCAGTTATTATAACTGCCCCCCTATAAAAGATTTAAAAATGGAAGTATTGCTTAAATATTTGTACAATGATTTATTAATATGTAAATTAATCCAGCATTTGTACCTTTCTTAAATTTAACAAAATCTTTGAAAGTTTCTTGAAAGAACTTTAATTCTTTATAATTCATTGATAAACTCATTGTGAATTTTCATTGAGACAAATCACAAATTTTAATATTGAATAAACTTTTTTTGTTTTCATGCGAAAGTTCGAAACTATCATGATAGTAATTGGGGTATATTTGCCGGCGCCTCAAGAACCTGAGTCAATTTGGTTTTTTGGGCTAGGGAGACACTAGGTAAGGGGCAAATTAGAAATATTTATCCTAAGAACCAAAGTGAGTCAGGTTCTTGAGTCGCCGTCGAAAATATCCCAATAACAATAGTAAATTATAAACACAAATAGAAAAATAAAATTATTATAGTTTCCTAAATCTAATAAGTTCAAAAACTAAAATTTGTGTTGTGTGTTTACTTTTCTATGCGACGACGTCTCTGCTCATTGTTCATTTTAGCTAGAACTTATTGTTTTCGAGTAGAGGGGGTTCAAGTCTTCTGATCAAACAAACGTATTAATAAAATCATAGGTGGGGAAGTCAAAGTTTTTAGACGTCGTTTTTATTATCTATTAGGATTGTAATAATAAGAGTAAGCATGTTAGTATTAATTTTAGTCATCAAATTTTTTTAAATGTTTTTTTTTTTAGGATATAAAATGGAGAAATTTTTATGTGCTAAAATTATAAAACCAAAATTAAATATTAAAATTGCATTTAAAAATTCTGATATTTATTCTAACAAAAAAAAAGCACTAGTTCTTAATGTATATGAAAGGTTATGTCCGCATAAAGGAATAGTATTTGGGGAGGCACGTTTATGTCAAATTTCAGCCATCATATCAACATTGATAGATATAAATCTGGAAAAAAACCATTTTGGCGTGATATATCGTGATTACAAAATTGAAGTTGCCAATTTTTTCGAAGAATTTCAGATTAGAATGGAAATAAATCTTTATACATCTTTATTCGTTGATTCATTTTTTCCATTTGATAGCCCAAATTGGAAAAAAAATTTTAAACAATATCGTAGAAAATTTCTATCTGAAAATAATGGAGTTTTAGGCAATTGTGTTAATAAATGGTTATTAAATCCTGTAGAACAAGTCCTATCATATGAATTTTATTTATGAGATGAAATAATGGAAGAATTGCTTTCGTTAGAGGAAAAATGACAAAATTTGTAGTAGGTATTATTACATATGTATATATATATATATTGAATCTGTGCCTTAATATTTATGAATTTTCATTTAACCTACAAACCGGTTTTGTCGGTTGTATTATAAATTTTTTCTCAAATAAATCTGAAATCGTGTATAGTCATGGATCAATGTAAATTTTCCCGAATAAATGGTTAATTGTCAAAATATCATACATATATATTTATGAGTACGTAATGAAAACAATTTACATATAAACTGTTAAATATTATTTAAGTATTTTAAGCAATTTTTTGTTTACTATTTTAAATTTAATAACTGCTCAAGCTATTCATATATTCGAAACTGTAGCATTTTTGCTTCGTTAATTAAAAATATTATTCTATAATTCCGTAAAAATACAAAGTTTTGTAGATCTCTGAAATGAAACTAGGAGATTACACATTTCACCTCTTTAACCCTAAATAATAATAATAATTTCATTTATTGTGTAAATTTAATGTTTGTATTTAATTTTGTTTGGCCTAATATAGCGCTATCAATGACAAACATTGAATTTGCAAACATGGTCAGGGTGAGGTTTTAATGATATAAATAGATTTAAAATGAATAGCATATTTTCCGAATATTCATCATTATTCCCTATTTGAAAGTTTACCGAAGAAACTGAAGGGCAGTTTTGAATTTCAAAAAACTTGAAGTAACTTTATGAGTTTGTTATAATAATCAACTCTAACTCAATTTAATATTAGCTGGGAACTATGAAATTGCTATAAAAGTTTCGGTGTAACCGTATTGAAACGTCGTATTAGAAATAATTGTTAAATAAGATGTTCAGAAGCCAAAGTGATAAGTCCAAAAAATCAAAATTGAGAAAATTAATGTTTTTTAATACATTCATAGCACATAACACATTCAGAGGCTATAAAACAAAGGGTTGTTTGACCTACAAAAAATGAAATAATTAGTAAATCTTTTTAAGACTAAGAAATTTTTTTTTTTTTCTATTGAAATTTGCAACAATCAGAAAATATGAAAAAACTGAATTTAACACATTGGCTTTTGAACCACTCAAATGTTAATTGATCCACTTATGATTGCGTAATGTTCTTTGACAAAAAAAGTAAAATGATTTTTAACCAAGTTTTATCTTTTATTTATATAAAAAACGAGTGTCTATGATTTTAGATTTAATACTCAGTTGTTTGGTATATTTCAGTTAAAATTTACTATCCCTGTTTGATTTTATAATGTTAGCAGTTTTTATTTAAAAAAATTTTAAAGTTTTTGATTTAATAGTAATTTTTTTTGTTTTTGTTTTTTTTAGAAAACCATAATTGATCCATAATTGTCCAAAAATCGAAAAGTATCAAAATTATTAGAAAGGGTAAAAATGTAAGAACAAATTGAAGTTTTGAATTCATTATTAATTATTACAGGTAATAATTAGTTTTACATATTATATTATAGATTTATAAAAAAAATAAAATAAACAAATATTTTTTTTATTGTTTTATAACCTTTTACTTTGGAGATAAAAATAAAAGCCGATTATAACTTTGGTTTATTCAGAAATTGATTTAATTGATAAAAATTATTGAAAAAAATTATAAAAAAAAAATCTAGCTCTAAGATTAATGATTTTATTGTCTAATGAGAAATAATTTTAAAATCAAAGTAAAATTAAACAAACTGAAATTTATATAAATATTAATGTATTTTTATTTTTTTGTATTTTTGTTTTATCTATGCTCATTCTAAATTCCAATTAGCTATTATAAAAATAAAAATATAAAAATCTAATATTAAATTCAAGGGAAACTATTCAATAAATTTTCACATAGTTGTCAGTGAATTTGATCTAATTTCACCTAACTTTATTTGAATTTTTACATTAAATTGCAATCTCTAATTAATTTATTTGTTTACGTGAAAATGTTGTTGTTGTTTTTTTATATGATTTTCATTTTGCTAGACTTAATATTCTTTGCTGTCATAAAAATTCCCACGATTTCAAAACTATAACAATTTTTCTTTTGTATAAATAATTTCTATAGTGCTAGATCTTTATGAGTTAATCAATGCAATTATTATTGTTGCTTGTTTTTGGAGGTCTTCAGATGATTTAAAGTTTCTTTTTTTTTAAATAAATTGCTCAGACTTTTTCTCTCAAATTTTTTTATCAAATTTTTTGTTTTCATGACTCTTCTTTTATCTGTAGTAATAAAATAACTATTTCTATTGTAACACTTTGTGCTCCCTTAATGAAATGAATTCATACATTTGCTTAAATTCTAGCGACTTTGACATATTTTAGTGATAAATGTCGAATAATTTTGTACAAATTGAAAAAGTTATAGTTACATGAAGTTGCAAAAATGTATAAGAGAGCTGAAAGTCGCTTGAAGTAGCTTAAAATCGCTTTCAAAAGACCACAGTAGGAATGCTGGAAAATTTATCGAAGCGCATTTCAAATAGGAACGCACTGGCATTTTATTCAAGAGAAATCATACAAGACATCGCATTTGTTGTAGTGCTGTAGAGATTATGCGACATTGAAGTTTTACCTACTAAGATCCTACTTTACAAGCAGTTCTCAGGAATTCAAGCAATGCTAAAAGTAAGAATGTCAATTTTCATTATGGCTTTTTGACTTTTTGGATTAGGTCCAGTTTTGAATTTGTTTTTCTCAGATGAAAATGGTTTAAACTTTAAGTTTAAGTTAAATTTTTAAATATTAGAAGACAAGAAATACTATCTAAAATTTAATTTAATTTTTTTTAAGTTCATGTCCCATGATACAAGTTATACTGAAAAATGATTCTCCAGGGAAAAATATTGGGCTTAAATCTAGAAGTCTTTCCCGAAACTGTTGACCATTTTAAGGTTAAAAATAAATTCTCCTACACGACCCATATAGAAAATTTAGAGAAGCTTTAGAATATTTGTATTACACTTGAAGAAGTTCAAATGGATAAATAAAGTCGAGTTTTGCTAAAAATTTAACAGGCTTTATTGGGAGGAATTACGAAAATAATTCATTTAAAAATATAATTATTATAATTTATTTTTAGGATTTATTATTTTATTTGTTTAAAATACAATTTTTTTTTGTTGATTTTAAACTTTAGATTATTTTCATTAATATTTTTATCATGTGTTTGCAATTTTAAATTTTAGCATTTAAATAATTAACAAATAAAACTTATAGATAACAATTGTACATAAAATCATTACTTACTTTTTTAAAAGACTTGATTGAATAGAATTTTCCACCTGAAATAACAAAAGAAAAGAAGAAAGTTAGTTGAAAATCATCATAACTTTCAATTGAAAGTTCTAAATCAGTCTAAATACTTAAATTTTATAGAAAAAGTATAAAAATTGTGCAAAGAAATTTGTCATTTTAAAAAATTTGATTCTCCAATACTCTTTTAGTTTAAGCTATGGTAAAAGTTTCAACAAATTTCATTTGCTACGCAATATCTATTAATACGTAACTATGGAAAACAGATTTAAGTAATTTTTCGAGAAACTTAGAAAGTCAAAATTCACCCAATATACCAACATGTTTTTTTCTTTAATATTTAAATAGATTGTTGTATTGTATTTTGAGTGTAAAAGATATTTTATACTTTGTTGCATTAATTCAAAGAATATTTCAGATGTTTAAGTCATACTCAATTAGGCTTTTTGAATTTATTCGACTAATAAATCCTAACTAAAATTGAATAAAAAGAGTTTGATATTTTAATAGGTTAAACATTTCTGAAAATTCTTTGATAAATTCCGAATCTTATATGTGCCTTTTTTTATCACAAAACTTAAATCAAACAATTAAAAATATAATTTTATTAATGATTATTAATAGCTTGAAGATATGAAAAGGAATAATTTGATAAGATAAAATTCATTTAAATTAAATCAAATAAAAATTAACAACATTTTTATGAAATTATTAATTTCAATTTTATGAAACTTCCTCGAAATTTTTAAACTTTGTTAAATATAAAAATTAGATCATATTTGTTAAAATTAAAAACCTTGTACCAACTAAATCAATTTCCTATCATAAGATAATTTTAGTGAGGATGTCAAGACCCAATTCACATAATACAAACAAAAACTTTTTAATAGTTTCAGACAAGGGGTCATGGTTATAATTAAGGAAAAATTCTTTGATAACCATAAATAAAATATAAAATGTGGTTCAAAAAGAATCACAATTTACTAAAATCACAAAACAATGTTCTCTTAATTAAGAAGATGAGATATTTTTGGTTGACCAAAAATTTATTTTATGGTCATCACTTAAGTCAACCTTGCTACATGGTTAAATGTTTATTCGATTGAAAAATTGTAGACATTTGGCCACAAACAAAAAAACAAAAAAAAAAAAACAAACTGTTAGTTAGCAACACTGTAGAAATTAGGGAATTTTATTTTTACACATTTTGTATCTTAGCGCACGCATAGATATTTTAAAACTAATGGCCAAATAGTTTGACTAAGATTCGATATTCTTTTTATATGATGAATTTTTGATTTTCTGGTTAGTTGATTTAGTTTATTCAACTTCTAGACAGTATTTTTAACCACTCTATGCTAATTGTTATATTTGTTGGTTTTTATTTTGTAAATTAACTTAAAATTTTTATAAGATAATATTTCTTTTCTTTTTTTGTAAAAATAAAAACGAAGCTATTTTAATGATCGCTAACGAAGTTTATTATACTAAATGTTAAATTGTATGATCATGATAGAATTATCAGACTTCCACCCACTCATTTTTGATATTGTAAAATTAAAGTTTTTTATGATTACGAGAAAAGATAGCTGTAAAAAGAAACTAAAAGATTATAGTGGTTAAGAAGTTGAAAATTTTATAAAAATCTGATCATAATTCGGTTATATCTATAATAATTGTTCAGTAAAAAAACTACTTATAACCATCAATTCCATTGAAGTGTGAAAAGAATATCTAAATATTAAACAATATTCTTCTATAAATATTTTAAAATTGAAAAAATCTGATTTTGTGTAGATCTTTGTAGTCGCTAAATAGCGGCCATTATTACAAGAAATATTTAGATGGGAAATGTCTCTGTGGTTGAAATTAAATTCTTTGAATGTTTTTGTATATTAAACTTGCATGCAGAAATATTAAATCTCATCTTACCAACAGGCCTGATATTTAACATTGCGATCAGTTTAGAAAAAAAACATTCATGGAGTGAAACTAATTAAAGGTAAAATACTATGCCAATAATTTAAAAAAATTGACCTTAAGCAGAAAATTATTAATTTTATATAAGAGATAAAATAATAGTTATGGTTATGACCAAATCGTAATTGAAAATTTTTATAAAAGAACCTTAACCTTAGTGTTATTGTTCTATTTTTAATTAGCCTGGGATCAAATATGAACCGTGACCTATATTATGTTACCTGATGTGAGAACTTAATTCCAAGATCCCGTGTCACTAAAGTCAAAATTTTCATTTCATTCTGATAGTATTCGACAGTCGATAGAGAGGGAGATGTTTTGTAATTTAATTGGAAATTAATATTGTTGAGAACTTAATTTGAGTATAGGGACTTTTTACATTTTACAAAAATTTTCGACATTTAATCAACTAACATAAAAATAATGAAAAAATTTATACTATTAGAAAATCTCAAAGAAATTTAGAATAATCAAAGCAACTAAGCTAAAAATGTTAAATTATAAAATATCAAATTCCTTTCTTATTTTTTTTATTGCTGCTATCGGAAATACTTGTAAATAATCTTAAGCAAATAACATTGATGCACTTAAACGGAGCAAAGCTCAAATAATTCTTTCACTTTGTGATATTGTTTATTTTTCATATCAAAATTATCTAATTGAATTTTACTTTATAAATCAGGTCTTATTGTTTTATATTCTTGTTTTGCATTCTTTTATTGATGAAATACTTGGATTATTGAAAAATATACAAATATCCCTCGATTTGTACGGTATTTAATTCATACCGTTTTATTTTTGAAGCATTTTTAAAGCATAGAAAAAGGTGTTTTTTTTTTTTACTGATTTTATAATTTTGTTAAATTGACAACCTTATAGAACGGTAGGTGATGGAAAAAAAATTTTTTCAAATTTTTAACTAGAATTAGAATTTCTTTATTATATAGACTACATTCGTGAATAGAATTGAGAGTGAATTGAATTCTCTACATCAATTTTTTCAATGAATTTAACATTTGTCCAAGCAGTTTATGATTTCCTAATTCAAACCTCATCTTAAAGAAAGTGTAAATTCAGTTCAAGGTTTGTCTATATTCGAAAGGGGAACTAGAAACGGATTTTTTTGTTGCGATATTCAAATTTATTAAATTAAATTGTATTGTCATCTTAGGCGAGTATTTTAAACATCAAACAAGCCTCTATAGAACAAAAAGCAAGTCAATTAAAAGTCTTTTAAACGAAAAACTACCCAATCTGACTGCAAAAGTGAATTTAAAGATGTGTTTCCTAAAACTGGCCCTTGATGTTTTAAATTACACGCCATTTCTGCTTGCATATAATTTGAAAGAATGCTTTTAAACCAAAAACTAACGATAAATACCCTAAGTTGAAATATTTCAGACCTTTCAAATATGAAAATTGTTTATCTGGGTATATTTTTGTCAATTTTGGCTTACTTTGAACCTTCTTTTTATACTGAACGACTTCCTAAATGTAAACTTTCATATATGCGAGGCTAAAGAGACTTAAAGAATCCTCAGATATTTCGAAAAACTAATGCCATACATTAGTAAAAAGGAAATGCATAAGAAATGATATCTGGTTTGAATTTCATTACATGAAGGCAAGGATTGCAAGAAGTTAGTCTCAAGCAAACTAGAAATTAATGTTCTGGCAGACAAATCTAGCTTTCCATGGCTTCTATAAAAAAAGCTCTGTAAGGAAAATTATGAAGTATATCAAGTCCGATGAAAATCGCTTCGATTAGGATCACGGTCTAAGAGTTGTTTCGGCATAAACAAGACAACGAAAAATGAACTTTAAATTTCCGTTATCAACTAATTAAAAGAGTATAAGATGAAACTATAAAATAATATTTACCAAATAATTTTCTAATAAAATCAAATTACTATTTTTTTTTTCTGTTTTTGAAATGAAACTTTTTGGGTTAATATAGTAAGAGATCATTGTTAATTGATCTCTTTGTTCACAAAAAATTTTGAATTAGATATCTGCCAATTGCCTTGTCTAGCTAAAATTAACTCAATCAGATGATGACTTATTCTGACAAAGTTAATTATTGATGAATTCGAACTCTATTAAATTTCTTCCGTGTGTATCCATTTCGAAATTCGTTTATATAAAATAGAGACACAAATCATGTGAAATTAACGCCTAAGGATAAATGCAATCAAAATTTTACTACCTTGAGATACATATATATTATTATTATTATTATTATTGTTTTTTTTTTAATATTGTTGTTGATAATTAACTATTAAATTGAAGGTGGTTAATCTTTTGTACTTGATTTAAGCGAGACAATTAGTGAGATACCTTTCACTAAATTCAAGTGTAGAAATTTCTTTGGACTGCTAAAAAAATTTTAATATTATATTAAAATTGCAAGTCATTGTGTTCGACTATAACAAATTTGAAGATTTTTAAATGATTGACGAAAAGTTTTCTAAAGTTAAACAAATAAAATTTATATAAATAAAAAATGATAAGGTCATATGGTGGTCATATATAAAAAAGTATGAATTGTTACTTGAAACACTTAAAAGGAAGTTCACCTCTTGCTATTTTATTTATTTGCAAATGATTTCAATAGCTGAATAGATATTGCCTTAGGTAAATTACAGTTAATTGCCTAGAGCCAAAAAGTATAATAAATTAATTATTATTAATTTTTGTTAGCATTTTCATATTTTTCTTTTATTTTTTTTTTTGTTGTTAAATCAGATATAAAAAAAATATTCTTGTTCCATTACCTAAAGTAGAGTATAAAACACAAAAAAAAGTTTTTTTTTTGTTAAGGAGTTATTTCGGAATATTGTAAGTAGTAATTGTGTTGCAAATGTGTAGACTTTTTTTGTATAATAAAAAAGGTGAATTAGTAACGAAATTTATATTAGTGTGTATGGGAGGGCGGAAGTCATTTTTCGTAATTGTGGAGTTGGTTTAATTAATCTCAACATTAAAATATTTCTTTTTATTACCAAATTTCTCACTCGCTGGGAATAGAAATAATGAAGTTGCTCTTAATATTTATTATTCTTTTTGTTATTATAATTTTATTGTATTCAATTACGTACACAGAAATTTTGACACTCTCAAAAATTAATTTTATTCTTATTAACTTTTAAGCCAGGCATTGCCAACTTGCAGCCTGCCACCTTATATTGCTTGGCTCTCTTAGCGATCTTATATATCAATTAAAAAATTTTTTTCTTGTTATTTGTATTTAAAAGAAATTATTTTTTAAGTTACATATATTAAGTTGCAGAGAAAAGCCTTCATGAAGAAACCCGCGTTCTAAAAAAGACAGGATTAAACTCTCCTTGAATGATACTAAAAGACGTCTTTCCTTTTCCCAGCTGCCACCATAAAAGATTAATCTTTAACCAAACAAAATTTCTATGAAACTCTAACATAGTTTTGGTTGTTTTTTTTTTGTAACAAATTCTAAGCATAACAATTAATGAGTTCAAAATATTTGATAAATTATTAAACAACACTTAAAATACCTTTAAAAGTCTAATCCATTAAGATGGGAGAGCTATATAAGCTCACTTTTCTTTTTTTTTCATACATTTCTTTATATACTTAATTTGTAAGCTGACCGCTTCGTCTAGCAAAACCTAAAGAAATCTATATTAGCCCTCAATTTTTCAAATATTTTCGTTTTCTGAATTATATGAAAAGGTTAGGCCAATTAATTTGCATATCAAACAAATCAAAGACTTTTCTAAATATATATATATATATATATATAAATAAGAGAAAAACAAAATTAATAATAACAACAAATGAAGCTTTTCCCAAAAAAGATTTCGCTTTTGATTAAGCAGTATCTACTAAATACAATGCATAAAACCTTTCGACGCCTGCAATGTAGAAAATTAGTCGCGTCTCTTAAGGAACTTAACTAAACCAAAAATAAGTTTTGGTGCCCAAAAATGATATGCGGCTCTAATAAATTAAATGAACATCTTGTTTTTACTTTCTTGCCCAAAATTAGGAACTAGTTTCTGAGATTAATAGCCACTTGATTCGATAGCTTCTATATGTTTGTCAGATTTTAACTTTCATCCATGCATAATGAGATCTGGCCCACCTTTTTATTATTTTTATTTTTTTCGTGTTGATTATGATGAGCCTCAATCAGGCTATAAAGAAAGTGACTTAATGGAACATCAAATATTTTGCAAAATAGTTTTGATAGATTTTTTATCTTCTATTTTGTGATATTTGTTGATTTGATGATAAGTAAAGAATTTATTGATCAGGTGTTGAATATTTTAGGTGTCATATTTCATATCTATTTACCAAGTATGTTGTTTTTTTTTTTTAAATCAAATCCTGCAATGCTTTACGTGTGGTAAAATTCAATGAAATATTATTAATATCCTTCAAATTGACTGTGAAATCTGAGTAAACATTTTATTGAAGCGTTAGGAAGTTAGAAAGATATTGAAAAAGATGATTGTTTATTTTGTTGGTTGTATCTTTTTTAAATTAAAACTGACAAAAATAATTGATGAGTGTATTTAAAAAAAAGCTGAATTTCCTTTCTATTTCAAAAATGGTTGTTGGAAAAGAAAACTCTTATATGAGAAATGAATATGGACAAAAATTGTATACAAAAGTTTGAATTATTATTCTAATTCCTCAAAAAATACTGTGAGTGTACCTTCCTAAATTTTAGCCTACAAATGTTGTAGAAATGTGTTGTTATGTATTGAACTCAACAAGTGCTATACAATAGAATTAGGCACATTTTAAAGTTTGCTATATTTGTGTTTATAAATGCTTTTAGTAAGTGTCAGTGTCAGCTTCTATTTTTCAAAATTTCTTCAAAACTACAAGAAATTTCAAGTTGAACCGCCATTGAAGTGTCACCTTCAATTTTTTTAAGGATAGTGTTGTGCCATCTCCATGATTACTCACGTTAGCAAAAATTGTGTTTCATTAAATTTTTAGACACGGGTGTAACTCTTTATCTAAAGTTTTAAAGTTTAATGCCTGGGACTCACTAGCGCTTAGCGTGTGGAGACGACTTAGCACAGTAAAAATGGAGAGTTTTTCTAAATGCCAATCGGAGTAGGCTCACTAGCATATTCTGAACTAGTCGCTAACTCAGGATATATATCCATTCAGTGGAGACTATTGGACTCATTAGCATTTAGCGCTAAATTTTGTGCCGCTAAGCGCTAGTGAGTCCCAGACATAAAACGATGCTTATCTAACTTCTCTTGGACTTTATGAGGGTGCTCTCTAGAAGATTCAGTGTCAGCCAAAAAGGAAATAAAATTCAGGTCTCAGAAAAACTGTGACAATATAATAGGTTTGGCTTTTCATCCTAGTTATATAGATTGGAAAACACACTTGATCTATATGTCACAGGGCTTATTCTATTCCAAATCAAATGTTTAGCCTTCTATTACGTATATTTTTGGTCTTTATTAAACTCCACTTATTTCTTAAGATCCTCATTCATTGTAGCAAACACAGATCTTGGAAAGACGTTAGCTGACCTCAAAAAACGTCGACCCACACTACTAAAGACAATTGATAAAAAGGACCTTAAAAATTCATTCGATATGCTAATTGATCGTGCAAAATGTTGTGTCAAAGCAGAAGGAAATTTTTTGAAATATATTCCGGAGTTTTTGTTTTTATCTCGAAAAAGTTACGTTTTCCGTGTGATATTATGCTGTGTATAGGAGTAAGATGCCATAAAATTAAGAAGTAATAGTTGAACTATTTGGAACTGCAACTCATACTCCGAAACGTGTTTTTATTTTTAATTTAAAAATCGATTTAACATGTTAAATCAAGTTGGGAAGCAAATAAAATATGATCATCAAAAACAAAATGGTGTAGATTTTGTCACAATGTAGAAGAAACGTCATTAACATTCTTTACCCGAGGTAATTCCAAGATAACATTGCATTTTTTTTTGGTTTTTTAACATCATGCATAGATAAAGAAAAAATATATACTTAAATTGTCTTTTTATATTTTAAAAAGAGTAAAAAAATTTATTTTTGAAAATTTATTTTTTATTTCTTAATCCAAACAAAAAAATTTAGTCATAGATAAACTTTCACTCAATCAATCGTCTTCGGTAAAAGAAAACATCATTAAAAAATTTTCAGCTATCATTTGTTTAGCATGATAGAAGCTTTTCTTGTTTTGTGTTTTTTTTCAGACAATAAAAGAAAAACAAGAATAAATAAAATGCCTTGCATTTTACTATTAACAAATCCAAAAAGAAAAAAAGATTGTTTCTAATAGACTTCTTAACCCAATGACCTGAACTTGGTTATCTGAGGATACCGAAAAATTTCTTGTATTCGATTTATGTTTAAGGTACACGTGTAACTCATTTAAAGATAAATTACTCTAGTGTAGTATAACATTATGATCTTGACCTATTACATATAATTTTGGTTTGTTTTTTCTTTTTATGTATTTAATTTTTATCCAAAATGTTTTGAATAAATTCAGTTTATGATTGACCTTTAATAAAAGATAACTACCCGCGCTAATTTTTTTAACCTATTAACATTTTAAAATAAAAGAAAAAATTACTTGACAATTTGATGGGCGTTTCATTGCAATGATTCGTGCACAAATTTTTCATTTGATAAAATTCATGCTACCATAGTATTTAATCTACATAACGGTCATTTCAAATGTCATACTAGATAAATTGTTGGGTGTAAAACAAGTGGTCGATTTACATTGAAATTAATTTATTTATATTTTTGTATGCAATTATATTTAAATAAATAAAATCAAAGCGGAGGCTTCTATCTGATTTTTATTAAAAAATAAAAAAGAAAAATAAGTCAAAGACCATGCGTAGCGGCTTTTAAGTAGTCAATTGACTCAGTTGGGTGTTTTGAAGTTTTGTAACTTCAATCAAAAACAGAACAATGAAAAAATTTATCAGTGTTCTTATTTTTATGATCAATTTTTACCTGCTGTCATACATTAATTTTGGCAAATATTTAGATGGAAATTTTGGTAATTACTTTTTGAAATCTGTCCCACATGCCTATGCTAATCTAGTATTAATTTTACTTTTCAATTTATCTCCACCCACTGTTCTATTATTATTAATAATTTTATATACAAAGATAAAAACCAAAACAAGAAAATAAGTAAATTAATATCATATAACCTTGAAAAGTGATTTTGGATTTATTTCAAAATACAAGATCGAGTTAATCAAACTCAGTGTAATTATTTTTCTTAGTTAAAACTTTGTATACACGGGTGGAGATGCTATTTAATGTTGTCAAGGACAAGCCATATTCATGGTGTTAACTATTAGTCTCTAGTTCGGGAATAAATTTGAAGGCCTGGACTAAGTTTTAAACAATACTACTCTTACAAAAAATTTGTGAATAGTTCTTAAAGGGGATGGTTCCATTAATTCTTTGAAAACAAGAAATAAGCGATTGGCAGTGAATATCTTGAGGTGCCTTACAAAAAAGATGTTTTACGGTTCGCGTTATAATTTGCAACAGAATCATCCAAAATTAAAAACTCGAAATTTATTGATTAAAGAAGATATTTTTTGAGGAAATGACAAAAGTTTTTTTTTTTATTTTTCAATTTTCGACTAAAAAATCGACTTATTTGTTATTGCAAAATTAATAATTATTACAAAAAACAAAAAAGCTCTTGTCCATTTCCTGGTAAAATATGTCCAGTAGATTTTCGGTTATCGTTTGGTGCGCACGAAACTAACAAACTTCAGAAAAACATTTTAAAGCTCATATGCTCATAACTTCAGTAATTTTACTCTGATCAATTTGAAATTTTGGCACAATATTTTTAAGACTTTATACATTAATGAAAAATGGGAACATAAAAAATTAAATACCCAATCATTACCTTAGCTATCAAGGCTTCTTAACCTCTTCATGTTCTTGGCCACAGAAATGCTTTCAAACAAGGAATCAACATTGAGATACATTAGTGATTAATTAAAATTTTCCTGAAATCTTATTATTTTGTTTGTAATAACATCCTTTACCGTGTTTTTTTAATCACATAAAAAGGAGCAAAGGATAAATATAACTATAAAGGATAAAATAAAAATAACATAAATAATAATTTTTGAAAATAGATATTTATCTATCATCAGTTTATTAAATTAATGGAATAAATTGAGAAAGTTATAATTTAATATCGTTGAATGGGAATTGAAGGATATATAATACTTTTAACCAAGATTCATTTACAATTTTGTACCACAAAAAATAAAAATGTGGGGTATCCTTTATAGTAATTACTTATTTCAACATCAATTATTAATTCATTTATATCAATATCCCTTGAAAAGTTTCGTAAAAATTAATAAGTTGTAATTAATGCATTATTTACTGATTTAGGAGTATTGATCTCTCTTGACACTTTTAAACCATTAAGCGTTTATGTCGAGTATACTCGTCATTACAAGTTGACATTTTTTTGTTTAATGTCGAGTTTACTCGGAGTTCAGAGAAACAAAAATTCGTTTATTTATTTAACATGAATTTTGCCACTTTTTCATGACGTATTTACACGTCAAACGGCAAAAATGCTAAAAAACCTTTAAACTATTTGCCTTCACACGATAATAATTTTAATTAAATTATCTGCTAATTTTATAGATTTTAGAAAAAGGAGAATAAAGTTAAACCTTCTCCCTCGTACAAATGTATGAAAAGCTGTGAAAAAAGCTGTACTAATACTTGGCTAGATTAAATCAAATTGGATTGATTCTAATTAGAAAATTTCAACTTATTTAAATTCCACTTATGAAAAATATTTTACAACCACTTTTCAGGGCAGACATTTTACTATTTGCTACTCAGCATGCAAAAATTAAACGAAAATTGAAAGCATATAATAATTCAGGTGGTCTCTAAATCTTTTAATTGATCTCTTATATCTTTATATTTATTCATAAACAATCTATTTTAAAAAGTTGATCATATTTGGGCAATTGACATTCATTTTATAATTAATTGTTACACAATTTCTTTTACTGCCTGACGGTAAATGCAATTTGTCTATATTAAAAATAAAATAGGTGTGACCATTGGAAATGTTATGATGATAGCATACAAAGAAACTATATTGCACAACACTATTCAATTATACTAGATACAATATATATATTGCATCTATATATATAGGGTCGAAATTAAATAATTTAGAATGACAAAAATATTAACAAAAACAACAATCATTAAAAAAAAAACAAACAAAAATTAAACAATCAAACAGGTTTAATAGAGGAGGCTGAAGTGTGATTTTTAATTCGTCTCAAGGCTGGTCTAATTGTAGATAATCATTTCCTATCTGTAAAAAATAAATGACATGATTGATATTACGGATGAGTTACTATACTATCTCATATATATAAACATAAAGCATAAAATGATCGTTGAGTATGATCAGTGATAGTTTAAATGCAATGCATAAACCGGCTCTAATTGTATTCAGTCTACGGGCGTTACAGGTTATGCTTTGCGAGTTCTTTTAGTTCTAAAACTTGAGACATTTCTTGTTTTTGTTGAATTTTTTGTTATTTTTATTTTTACCTTTGTAAATACTATTTATTTTTTTTTTTGTTTTGTTTTTGTTATGTAAATAGCACTAGGGGAGCGCACTCAGGCGCTTCTTCAATGGTAGATTATTGTATGCGCTTGAGATTAAAAATGTATGTGTTTATTGGATTTTTTTGCTTTTTAATATTGTATTTTATAGTTGAGACAGGTTTACCTGATAACTATATATGTTAATTTTCTACAGGATTGTTTAGTTTTTTATTATTGGAATCAAAAATTTCATTCTTTAATTTAGATTGTACTTCTATAGCTTTGTTTTGATAATAATATTTAAGGAATTCATTTTACTTTCATATTATTCATATTCGTATTCTTTTTTAAACTTAAAGAAGTTTATTTTTATTTATTTCGTATTATATAATTAAAAGAATTTCTTAATTTGATTTGTTTAAGATTTTTGAACTTTTATTTTTGTAAAAAAGTCCATTTTTATTTTATTTTCGAATCCATTGCAATTGTTTGCCTGTCAAGTTATTCTGTTTTTCTTTGGTATTTAGCTTAGGATTGGTTTGATTAATCAAATATATAATTTATTGGAACATTGATAAAAGGAAACCAAAAAATTTATAATAAATTCATAATCTATACAAATTGGAAACTTTTATTTGAAGATTTAAACGGTCAGAAAACTTCAGGCTGAATACAATTCTATTTGGTAAGTTCAGCTATATTGACGGATGTTATTCCCAATTGGAAATTCAAGATTTTTTTAAATATTTTACATAAACAAAGAAGAAAGAGAAAAAGTAGAGTCCTTGGTCATGATGTCTAATAAGAGTGCGTTTATCAGTGACCAGAATAAAAATTGTCTAGTATTGTTCTCAAGAAAACTAATTTAAAAATAAGTTGACAATATGACAACAAAAAAGGAAATTTTGAGTAATTTTTTGAACTCCTTCTCTTGAGAATTATTTGACAGTGATTAACTCTGAAAGTTAGGTGAAATCTGACTATGAATATGATGTAAAACACCTTTTATAACAACTAACTAAATTAAATTTTTGATAGATTGAAAATTGCACTAATCTACGAGCACTAGGGCCCAGTATAAAAATATTTTTTTTATATATTGAACAAAACTTATGTTAGTAATCTTGCTAGTATTCTGTAAACATACTATAAAAAGTTCTAATAAAACTCCTAATCATTTTTATGAATCTATGCCCTCTGCTAAAATTGAGGTAGTATTTGAAAGGTTTCGTGAGTGAAAATATTCTTACGTGGTGCGAGTGTCTAACCTCTCTGAATGTTTTCAATGGCTAAATTGTGTAGTTTTCTTTAATTGGACTACATAGGTAATGCTTGCTCTAGCTTTTTGCTTGAATATTTCTGCGAATTTAGAAAACACTAGTGAAAAATATTTTGAATGGCACATAATCTTTAGGATCGGGAAATAAATAATGTTGGTCCCCAGTAGATTTAGTAAGTGTTGTTCAATTAAATCATGCGATGTACCTTCATTTTTTGGGAAATTTTCGTTTAAAAATAGAAAGCATAGGAATGATATTTTTGATTGGGGAACTATTTATAAGGAGAAAGTAAGACTAAAACTTTAAAACTATTTTTAAATCTTCGTCCTCGTGGAATCAATTCAAATGAAAGTATATGAGAAAAATATAAAAGATGATTTATTAGTTGTTGATTATCACTTTTGGGCTTTTGAAAAGTAAAATTGGCTCGAAAATAGGAATATCAGAAAAAGTAAAGTCAGTAGCTAAATTTTTTTTTTTAGAAAACTGTAGATTCAGCCCAATAAGTTTCGTTATTGTTTTCACAAATTTTTCAAAAATGGTGTTGGCCTTGACTGCTATTTCAAATAAAATCTCTTAAGGGGTTAGGTGGGTTTCAAAATTTCAAAAAATCAACTTTTTTGTTTATTTCCTTATTTATTAATATTCTCCCAAAATTTTAAAACGATCCGAGTAAAATTCTAAAAGATATGGTCTTTGGAAGTTCCACTCTTTCGGCCACGTGTTATTTGAATGTAAAAGTTCAATCGCGTTTTTCTCGAAACTTTATTGTGGAAATCGGTAATCAAGATTTCTCGAAAAGTTATGAACCGATCTTCTTCAAATATTGTACACATTTTCTGTATAGTATTTTCTAGAACTTGAACGAATGATTTTTTTCTCTCTCTATTTTTTCAAGGTTAAAAACAGTGAAAATTCTGGTTCAGAACTCCGTCAAAATGTAAATTTCAATTTCTTTTCCTTCGTTCAAAACCCAGATATAACGATCTCCTAACAGAAAATTTTTGGTTTTTAAATTTTAGATGATTCTGTCATGAGATATCCTGACTACGACAAAACATCTTTTTTTTTAAGGGTCATAGTCAATCCGGGCTGCCAATGATTGAAATTTAAAAAATTTTTTAATTTAAAATTTGTAAATAATAAATTCGTTTTAATAAAATATTTTATTTGATATATGAACAAGTTTTGAGTCGCTGAAACCCGCCTTACCCCTTAAGTTGATTAAGTTAAGTTGATTTAAATACAAAGGCTCAAATTTTAGTGGAATCTCTTTTTGTTTAACAATAATGATTAAAAATTTAGCTTTCACGTGTTTTGTGATGCATTTAATAATTTCTAAGGTATAAGAATAGAGAAAAAATCTTAATAAAATTTTCTTTATTTAGAAAAGCGTCCGTGTCTGTTTAACCCTGTTATTACTATAGTTAGGTTTAGCTACTTTAAAAAAAAATTATTTTTTCTTCAATAAAACAACTTTTACTTATGAAAAATTATAATTCAGATTGTCAACAACTGTTTTCACTTCACAGATATCAAAAATTATTATTTCCAATTAAAATAAAAACATTCGGTGTACTGTTAATGCTTAATTTTGCGTAGGAAGTATATTTATAAGTCTTACATATCTTATATAATAAAATATTTTTAATTTTACAATAAAAAAACAAAAAACCTATGTAAAACCATATTTGGTGTCAAATTATACCCAACTAACACGATGAGAACTAAAAATTCAAAAAGAAAAACATAAAAAATCAAAAGCAATCATTTCATAATCCAATAAAATAAATAACTGTTCTGCTATTTTATAGTTTATGATGGTGGATTATGTGATTTTATTTTTATTTTTTTTTTTTATCTTTTATTATAAATATTAAAAACTTCAGTTATAAAAAAAGGTTTTATTTTTTGAGAATTGTCAAATTGATAAAACGGGACCACACAATTAAATTTTGTGCAAATTTTAGAGAAAAAAAAAGAAAAAGAAGTATTTTCTTACCTCTGGTATTAGAGCCGACATGCACACTTCCATCATTATGAATAAATAAATCTTCAACATTTGAAGGACCAAATAAATTTTGAATTTTGAAATCAGATCTCTTATAGGCATCCTGATATAATTTAATTGTTTGATATACTAGAGCCCAAGCTTGCTCCTCTGATATGGCTGCATCAAATGACTTAAGGATTTCTTTTAGACAAACACAACCATTTCTTTTATTACATGAACTCAAAAATTTTTCCAATTCTGTGGTCATGTTATTTTTATTAATAACATTTAAATTATTATTGTTATTATTATTATTGATATTTATTAGTTTATTGTTATCATTTCGGTAAGTATTTCCTTTTTTTACAACTGCCGCCGGTGGCAATTGTTGACTTGACTTGACATTATCTTCTGGTTCAATTGTTTGCTCTTCAGCCATTTCAATTGAATTTTTTAAATGGCTACAAAACTAACATTACAGCTATTTATATACAAAATACTGTATAAATAATTTAATATTTTTTTCTTCTTCTCTTTTTTTTTTACAATTATTTTAATATTTTTATTAAAAAAATAGATAATGAAACAATTATAATAAATAAATTTCCTTAGATTTTTTTTTTTTGTATTAAAAGACAAACATAACCTCAAACACAAATAACTTTAAATAAAAACAATTTGCAAGGATTTTAACCTTGAAATTTCTGTAAAGTTTTTATTGAACAAAACAAAAAGCACGCACTTTTGACACAATTTTTATCCTAGTTAATTTGCAATAAATTTAAGTAAAAATTGTTTTTCTTGAGCCGGAATTCACAAAAATTAATTGAAATAAATAAAAGAAAAAACGAAAAAATTTAAAAGCTAAGTTGATTGAATGTGTTAAAGGATTGGCTACTTGGAAAATCAATCAAATGTCGCGATATCTTTATTTATTACGTTTTTCCTAATAAATGCACAAAATTTAGATTTATAATAGAGACAAAAAAAATTTAAATATACAAAATAATAATAAATTAACTTTGAACGTCACATTTTTTACACAAATTTAGCCTAAAATATCATAGCTGTCACTGTAAAAATATCAAAACATTTTAATTTCACTTTGTAACATTGAAATACGTTACTTCTCCGATGATGGCTGAGAATAAACTTCAGAGTTGAGGAAATAAAGTAGAGCTTCAAACCAGTCTCATTACCTCTGAGGGCTTCCCACTTATCTTATTGGAGTGTGAAGCTTTTTGTTTTGTTGAATATAATAGAGAGAAAGAGAGAGAAATTGTTCCAATATGAAATTGAATTTATTGTTAATCTTCCGGAAGCGAGATATTTATGCAGAAAGCTCACAAAAATCGAATTGTCTGCGAAGGGCTAAGAATACGTTGCAAATTCATTTGCAGATTAAGTTGAGGGTCGGTCATTGCATTCAAGTGCATCGCATTGCGCACTCTAGAACTGTTTTCGTTTGACGTTAATAGAAAATTTGAGAAAATTTTGTTAACGATTGGTTTGTTGATTTTATTGCGCTACTAACTGTGGAGCTTTTGTTGTAACGGAAAAAAGCTTTCACACTTCATGAATTTTTTTTTAATTCTTGTTTTGGTGCTTTTTTTTGATAATTAACAGCTGTACTAATTACTAAAATTTATGTTAAATAAAAGTTTAAGTTTTTGAAAAGTTTTCGTTTGCATAAATCAAAATTGTAAAGAATTGCAGCTTTTTTTGTAATTATTTGTAGTACAGAATTTAATCCAGAATTTTTATTGTAATTAACTTTTACTGTTGGCAGTAATAAAACTTTTATTTATTAGTCTTTATATTTTGGAAAGAATTTAATTGGGAAAATAGGTGGGCAAGAGGTGTAAGATTCCAATTCTTAATTGCAATTAAGCTTTACCTTTTAAGTCGTTTTTAAATTTTTTTTGTATTCAAGCTTTATTCATGTAATTTTAATTCGTATGGAACTTGAACAGGAAGAATACTATCAAATTTGGGTGATTTTATTTTTAACATTTTGTATTGGGATAGTTATTCAATTTACATGACTATAGTGAGAGGTATTGAAGATTTTATTAAGTCGTCTGAAAAGTTCAAAGAAAAATGTTTTTTGTCCTAGATTTGAATATTTCTTTTTGATGTAATATTTTTATAGAGCAAAATAACTAGATTAATGTCTTTGCAACACTTCAATTCCTGTTTTATAAATTGATTCGTCTTTGTCCTCATAATTGGTTTCAGTTTTTCATATTATTTTAATTGAGTGAAACAAGAATGCTTTTAAGTTCCTGAATTTCAAAATCTAACCAAAATTAATGATTTTCTAGCACATCTAATTTGACAGCAAGGAAGCAAGGAAACTTAGGGTATTATTATCATTGTTACTATAGAATTTTATTTAACTTGTGTTTTGTTCTGTAGAGGGTTGTGACCGATATTTGAAGTAGGTACTTGCCGACAAGCTATTTGCTTATATAAACTGCCTGTATAATATTGTTAAAAAATTGTTGTTAACCCTTTCATAGTTCTTGACACGAATACAATTGAATTATCAACTGTTTTTGGATGAGCTATTTAGCTTTGAACTAATAAATCATAAAACGCTTGTATAAACATCTTAAGTCATTAAAAAAATTGATGTAGGATATTCAACCCATTCCCATTTTTAGTCATAAATGCAATGAAAATCGGAAAGGAGATTGTGAAATATTGTAAATGAACTCTTTAATTTTACTTTAGAATAAATATTTAAAGTACAGAATAAATATGATTTTTAAATTGAAAATAGTATTATATAAATTTTTATTTTACCGCGTCATTTGTAAGTATTAGACAGATTCTTTTTTTATGCTTGATATTTCCTTGAAAGGTTTTACCATGCAATAGATCTTAAAGTATATTTTATTAAAATAATATTGATAATTTCTCAGAATAAATCAATTACTTTGTGTACACATAAAAATTTGATTGTAAGTTGTAGTATTTCTGGCAAACATAATAGTTTAAAATTTTAAAAAGATTTATGAAATAACCAAAAAGAAAATTTGGATAAACACAAAACTCTACACAAAACTGTCACAAATATTTTCTCTAAGAGGAGTAATTAACAAAAGAAAATTCATCAATCAAAATAAATAAAAAACAATAAAAATCAAGAAATTATAATTTCAGGAATTATTTTTTTTTCCAATTTTACATGGACGATTTTTGATCATTAGACACCCAACAATTCTTGGTATAATCAAGAAAATTTGAGTACTCTTACTATAATGATAGCTGCGATTACTTTCTTTTAAAAAAATATATAAATAAAAAAACTTTTCTGTAGCTTGTAATAACACTGAGACCTAAATAAATATGAGCTTTCTTTAAAAAGGCATTTTATACAAAACAAAATAAAACCAGAGGAAAAAGTAGATGATCCAATTAGCTGTGGTTGATTACAGAAAACATGGACATAGACAGTATCTTAAAATTACTATCAAATAATCAAGCGCATATTTTAGCTCAAGGCCGTAAAATAGTGAAGGTATATATATATATTTAAGGCATGAAATAAATTTCTCACCTTCTAATGACGATCTAATGACTATTCATTTTATTAACAGTAGTTCTAGTGTTGTTGACCGTACAGCAGCTTATCAGTATAAAAAATTCTTATTTTTCAGACAATTCCCTAGTATTTTATGCCATTGAACCTTAAAGAGGGCTGTATTCAAAATCACTATTTGGCGTTAAGTAGCTAAGTCAAAATGCTTAATGCTTAAATGATTTTGTTTCATGTTATAATGCCTTCTAGGACGATGATAGAAAGCTAAAAAGCATGGGAATGTTAATGAAAAGTCAAAATTTAATATTTTTTTCTTTCTTTCTTTTATTTTTATCCACGAGCCTATGAAACAAGATGTTATTATTAATGCGATTTTGAGTGTATATCTATAGATAATGGCGCTACCTAAAAAAAAAAAAGTAGGCACAAAAACTACACAAATGTTTCGATTGATGAATAGTCAGAAATGTAGGCTATCGTTTTTTTTTGGGAGAATTTTAAGTAATTTATTATTAGAATTGAATAACGGCAAGAACTACGAATGAAGATTCAATTTTTTTTTTGTTTTTTAAATGAGTGAAACTAAAGAATTTTAGACAAATTTGAAAGGAATGACTGTGAGAAAATTCGCTAAGAAAAATAAGAACAAAAAATTTCTAGCCAGCTAACGTTAATTGTTTTTTTCATCAAGTAATTTTCGTATACATTTCATAAAATCTTACTACTCTACAACTTTCACGTATTTACATTATTATTATTTAGGTTTTTTTTGGGTTTTTTTATACGATTTCCAAGTTTTTAAATTGAATTCATACTTTTCAGTCTTCAATTAAACTTCTTATTTACCTTAACTTTTGTTCTACAGAGTCTTTCGAACGATGTTTGAATTACTTTCCATAAGACAGTAGAAAGTGATATAAAATCTTTTCAGAAAAATAAGCCATTCCCAGTTCCCAGGGTCGGATGTGCTCGTTTTATGAACTATTTGACATATTCAGATTTTTATTTAAGAAATATTAAATGCTTAGTTGAAAATGTGATGTTTTAGAAAAAATTGACCTCAGCCAACTTTCAATCTCTTATTTTTGGTGGTGTTAGTTCTGATGGGCAATGCTTCAGTCAAATTGAATCAAATCTTGTTTTTTCTTTAATTTAGTTAAATTTGGAAGATAATTTATGGCAGACAAGTCTGAAACAAAGTGGATAATCAAATAGAATTTAATGCTTTTCATTCTCTTAATAGTCTAGTTTTTATTAACTGAGGATAGAACTACCCAAAAACCAAAGTTGTCAGTAAGGCATATGGTCAAAATTATTTCTATTTTATTTAATACTTGATTGGCATCAAATGGGTAAACCTTGTAGCCTAGGAATATGGTATTAGTCATGAAACACATTTATTTCGCTACTTGATCATGATTATTTTGGTTCCCAAATGCTTCCAAATATTGAAAAATCGGAGAAGAAAAAAACATTTCCGTTAATAAATAAATTTTGATTTTTTGTTTTTGGATGATTTTGTTGCGAATTATTGTGAACACCGCAAAACAACTTTTTTTCGAGGTGCCACCAGACATTCACTTATTAATATTTTTAAATGAAAATTTAGAAAAAATATTGTGCTGTCATATAAAAATTAATTAAATAAACGAGAACTATCTGTATTGCGAAGAAAAGTTCTTGAAAATATGCCTTTTTTTCAACGAATGAACCGAACCTCTTCCCCTTAAGATTGTACTAAAAATATCAGATAAAGGATGTTATTTAGAAATAAAATCTAATATTCTAGAAATATGTTAAAGAAATTTCAAAAAAGGATATGTTTTTCAAGAAATTCTATAAATATATTTAAGGGTGAAAGCAACCGAAAGTTTAATTGCGTCACTAGATTCTGTTAAAATTAACATATAATAAATAATCAATTAAATATAAAAATATTATTATATATTTTCCAAAAATTATCCCGCAAAAATAGCATGAAATGGCAAACTTGGCATTTATTCTAAAGCTAGCAAGCAAATTCATTATAAATTTGGTGTTTATTTAACTCTAGCTAACTCCTAACTAAATCCTACAGATGAATTTAATATTTTCGTGTTTCTCTCAAAATAATTATACATGTTTATTTAAGTGTGAAGTAACCAAAATTTAAGGGTGTCACTAGATTGTGTCCAAACATAAAGACCTCATGTATCTTTCATGATTTTAAAGGTGTTTTATTGTTAATTACATAAAATGCGATTTTTTCATGTTATCATTAAAATTTCAAACTTTGTTTTTTAACTATAACAAAATATTTTATACATTTTTTTGTAGTCATAGCAAAGCAAAAGCATTTTATTATTACCAATGTTACTTTGGAAATACGTAAAACAATTCGGCTTTTTAAGAACCATCACACGAGAATATCCTTTAAGTATTCTGAAAATACTTAAGTCAAATTTTAACAATTTTTATAGTTTTTAAGAAATTAAGTATATATCTGGCTTGAGGTGTGCCTGTTATAAATTGTCTGCTAACGTTTACTTATAGAAAGAAATTGCCCATGAATATCCTTAAGTTTTTTTAAAAATACAATTAATAATATTTAAATATGCATTTCTGTTGTGTCGGGCTTAGATTAAGTAATCCAAATCCACCATACTTTGAAATTAACGTTTCTATTAATATATCAATTATAATAAAATCATTTAGATCTATTTAGTTTTTTCTGTTCTTTTTTTTAGAATATTTAGGCACAAAGTTGGTTATTAAATGATGGCAAAGCAGTGTCGAAACGATTACGTTTATAGTCGAATCGACGATTGTTTGTTATCTAAAGTTTATTGGAAAAATAATTAACTATCTTCTTAATAAGACCGAATTTTTACTAGTTCGAAAGAAAAATTAAGAAAAACAATTTTAAAGAATTTTGTTAAACAACAACAACATAAATATTAAATTTAAAACATCATTTTTAATACAATTTTTATTAGATTTTACTTAAAAATAATTTTTAACTATTAATTATATTAATCTTATTCATTGATTTGTATATTAAAATCAATTTTAGATTGTTATAAAATGTTTCTACATTTCTCTCTATGCCCGTCTAATATAAAATATTTACCTTGATTCAATGAAATAAGCCCTATGAACTCTATTAAATGCCTTTACTACATGGTCGATTGTAAAGTTATTTATGTCTGTCACGTCGGCGACATATTCTACGGAACTTTAGCTAGAATAATGACAGTTGGACAAGATCAGTAACAATGGTAAATTGTATATAATTGATCGTGTGAACTTGGATTTGTTTGAACCGACAATGATTTAACTAATGACAAAAACTTGACACTAACTAATAGCAAGAAATATGTAGTAATGTTAAATTGATCTAGGCACGATCATTTTTATAATTTACAGGAAGTTATTTATATTATGTATAAACTAAATTATTTCAAAAGATTTCAAATACAAAGAAAAAACAAATATATGCCTTTGTATACTAAACCAATAGAAATTTTTATAAATTTATTTAAAGTTTTTATATAATCAAGACTGCAGAACATTTTGAGTACACTTGAAATTGATGATCATACATTTTGTTCATTCCTTCTTAACCCAATCTTTTATTTAGCTATACATATAACAATCAATGGTTTTATTCAAATGTCAATTGTACTTTAAGTGATCTTTGAATATCATTGAAATTGAGTTGCAAAAGTTTGCCTTTAAACAAGCTAATATACCATAAAGACAAACATTGTTTTAATGGAAATTTTAGATACTCTAGTTTACGTTTTGAAGTCTAATGAATTCTATGAAATGTGTACTATGATATTTTTTTCTATGACAAATAAAATTATATATTTATGAAATCATTTCTTAAGTTATTTGTCCTTAAGGGATACTAAAATAGTTAAAATATCATTTGAAATTCTTGGGTTGTGTATTTTGTGATAATGAAATGAGCATAATTAATTTTCTAGGGTAAGAGGCATACCAGTTAAAAGGAAAATTCCATATGAAAAAAAAGGTTTTGACAATTGCTTTGAAGGGTATGAGCCTACGTAAAATATTGCCCAATATGATAATTTTTATGTTTAAGTCATGTTTTCCGCTGAACTTCTTTGCGTTGTTGTAAATTAAATTATTCTGCCCTTTTTTGACATATACATACATACTTCAGACCATAACCTTGCATAAAATCAAAATACTAAGTTTTGGCTTATATAATAATAATTGCGCTAATAGTTTTCTAGGGTGGCGTCTAAAACACTGCGCTAGCTCCTGTACAAACTGAAAATCTCCAGACAGATTAATACACGGTATTAGAGCATATGATAAAAATGTCAAAATGAGAGTAATAATAATAAACATTAAATACAAATAAAACAGAGCATTAGAAGGATTTTTGTTTATTAATTAAATAACATAAGGGTAAAATAAAGCTTAAGAATTTTCAAATTGTTTTAAATAATCAAAAAAATAACATATATTAAAGGAAAGAAATAATTGGTGAGATTTAAATTTATTTTGTTGATACAACCTGATAATTCACAATAAAGATCAAATTTTCCTTGTATACAGGCTTTTAAAGGTAGTATACACGATACCACCAGGGAATTATATTCTAGCCTAATTAGTCTTAATCTGAAAAATCTGTTGAAACAATATGTTAATCTGTAAATTCCCCAGTAAGAATGGGTTTACAATGGCCAGCTCACAGCAGATACTCACAGCGATTTGTATGAAAATAACCGATTTCGCTTTGAGTTAGCCTGTGTGAATCTACTCTAAGGAAAGTATTGAAAGAGAGCTACTTTTCAGTCATAACATCTACTCTCTCGGGGAAAACATCAATGAATTTAGTTAACAAATGGCCATAAAATTTCCGTCATTATGATTTTCTGCATAAAAATATGACTGAAAGTTATCTATGATAACTACTTCCTGCATGCTATATTAATGAATAATTCACAAGTGAGCTCTCTGACATGATTTACGCATAAACTCATGCAGGAGAAACTCACTGAAGAGTAATTTCTCTGCTGGGTTCATGGATTCAATTTTAATTCCAAACTATCTTGAGGATAGTAGCCGCAAGCTTTTCATTCTCTGTTTTTTCAGCGAGTAAGACTTTATTTTAAGTCCTTCTGACTTATGATTCACATTCAGATAGTTTAAAATTATCTTTAAATTATCGCTAAGGAAATATTATGCCACATTTTGATTTCATTTACTTATTGTGAATTATTAATCGACTTAATCAATGAAACTTTTTACTAACATATACAATGGGATATATTTTATTATTTTACATTATAACTTGTGTTTTTTATCCTTTTTGTACAGTTATGAGCATGTTAAAACTCATCTTTAACCTGAATTATTTTAAAATTTGTTTTTTCGAAAATAGTGCAGCAGAGAATAGTCAACATCATCTCATAGAAAGCTAAACAATAGCCGCACAAGACCGTTAAACGTAAGTTATTACTTAATTTAATTTTAAAAAAATTCTTCTGTGGATCATAAAATTAGGTCTTCTACACCAAAAAATATTAAAAGAAATTAATTTAAGTAAAAATTTAAAGAGGGCAATTTCATTTAATAATTTTTTAATAAAAAAACCGCGCTATAAAATACATTAAAATAAAACCTAAAAATCAACTTGACTGACATTAAAGATAAAAGCAAAGACCCAACCAGAAATATTCTTTGTTAGGCTTTTAAATTTATTTACTTTGATAAATATCAAAATATTTTTGATTGATATCATGAACAAAAAAAAACCGCAGCTGTTAAACAATTTTCATTTATATAATAAGATAGAAAAAACACACAATATCTAAAGATTTCTAGATAATTGCAATGAATCCAAACAAAAAAAAAAAACAATTATGAAAATACAGGTGTAATCCATGATATAATTTTTTTTAGTAAGACAGAAAAAAAGAAGAAAAGTTAAATATTTACACATTTTTACCGGTCGGTACATGTGATATCATTGCATGAGAGTAGCATATCTGGGACTGTTAATTAGTTAAAATATTTAACTGTGATAGTAACTGGGCTTTGGGTATTTATAAGTATTTCTCTCGTATTTAATATTCAGTACATCACACGCCTACTCTGATTATAACAAAAAAAAGAAGCAATATCTAAAAACCCATGCATCAGTTCTATTTGAATATAAATGGAAGAGTTTTAAAATTAATAATATTTAATTTGATAATTTTGGAACTTTAGTTAAAAATAGTTTATAGCACTCATTAGTTTCTTCTTCTTTTTTTCTTGTGATAAAGAAAAATTCTCTAATTTTAATAAACCAGCATTTTTCTGATCTGAAGTGCAAGATAAAAGTTTTAAATCAGTTTTCAACTGAATTTTTTGTTTTTTTGACCTACTCAATACCGCAATTTCTAGGTCATGCTAATAATAACCTGTTCTGTCCTTTTAAGGTTGATCTGAGTGCATAATTGTTGTTATTTCATTTAATCGTTTGGTTTTCTCTCCTTGTGGTATTTATTCTCTTTTTTGTTTTGTTTTTTGTTTTTTTTTTTGGGTGTTTTGTTTGATTTCAATCGATTAAACCAACAAGTAATGGAAATTCATCAAACACAACATTGAATGCAAAATTTTCTAATTGGTATAGGAAAACAGTGTTGAAAACACTTGATATCTTGTGATTGCACAACAGGTTTCGATCTCAGCTAAAAGTAAAGTCGAATTTTTTTTTTTTGTTGTTTCTTGTTTTTCAGCTAGGTTCAATATGAGACTCAGTGAAATTTAACCAATTTTCTCGGTCCAAGTGGGTGTCTTAAAAATTGTCTGTTTTATTTGTTGGAATGATTTATAGGTGTTTAGCGAGGAAACTTCATTTATAATGTGTTCATGCTGTTTTCCAGTTGCACTGCAGGAAATAGCTGACAATGGTCAATATCGTATAATGTAGACAAAAAAAAACAAACTTTATTATTGACCAGATCTTATAGAAGATATAACGTGTTTTGTTTTGTTTTTTTTTTGGTTTTTTCATTTTTGTTATTTAACTATCTTTGTAAACGTGAGAGTGTTTATGATTGACATTTTAGGGAACCTTCTTTAAGGGTGTCAGATTTTCGTGAGATTCATGTAGTAAGTACAAGGTAAATGATAAAACGTGGGAAATAAGTAAAATTTAATGAATAATAAGTAAAATAAAAATTTTTAAGATATGAAAAATGTTGAAACATTTAATTTTCTTTTTTGATATTTTGCTTTTCGTTTTATAAATAAAAAAACAATTTATGGTTATTAAAGGAGCTAAATGACGTAATCTATTACTAAAGTAGGTAAAATTATTTATTTAATAACAACAATTCTTTAGAACACCAAAAAAATATAGACATGACCGTGAAATATTTAAGAACAAAAACAAAAATCCCGAAAGGAGCTAATAAACTTTGAATTGGTTTTTGTTTTTTTGGTTTCTAACCAGTAAAATTTTTCCTTATATAGTTCTAAATAATCATATGCAAAATTTTCTAAAAATATTCATTTATTGGCCATGCGCACCCAGACACTTGTCATGAGGATAATAATATCATGGCCACTTTTTTTCTTCAATCTTCTGAACTTTCTTATTCTAATTTGCATGAAACTTTAACAATTAATGATATCTAAACAAAAAAGAACAAAATAAAGAACAAGACATTGAAAAAAACAGTCCAACTTGTTTCTAACGAGGTGTGATAAATAAAATTATTTGCTTAACCCAATTAGATATTCTTTCTTAAGTGATTTTTTTATTATTTACTATTAAAGCGAAAATTAATTTCTCTGTTAATACATATGGTTGTTGGATAAAATATAGCACATAAAAAATAAGTTTTGTATTGTTATTGTATGTTGGAGAAAAATTAAAATATTTAAATGCTTTAATATTAATTCGAAGGATCTTAAAGCGGATAATAAAAATAAATAAAACTATGTTTATTTACCACGGAATTCTCGTATAGAATAGTATTTCAAACTACTTCGTAAAAATATCCCAACAGGTAAATGCTCTTAAAAATAGAAAGGTTGAAATTCTGGAAAGCGTGATAGGATAAGGAATACATATCCAGTGTTTAATTTGCTCTTGACCAGTTCAATTACTGTTATAGCCAGCAAAACTAACTTTCATTATATCTACAAGATAATAATAAATATCACGAGAATAACACACCAGACACTTATACGTCCAATTTTTACGTATAGCATAATATTAGCGTAGCAAAAATGAAATCACTTAAAAATTTTCAAGATTATAATGCTTTACAAAGTAAATATTCAATGCTAAGATATAAAATTAAGCCTAAATTTATATTTATATTTTATACTTATGAGAAAGGTAAAGAAATCTAAAGCAATTGGTTGAATAATAAAAAAATATAATTGGAATAACTTATTGAAAATAATTTTTCAGTGGAAAATGTTTTCTTCCTCCATGTACCTTTTCCATCCTAAAAACCATAGAAAGTCTGCTATATATGGACAACAGCTTACATTTGAGCACCTATTTTAATACTGGTAATTGGTGAATCCATGAATAATATGAAGAATTATGTTGCAATTGTAGCTTTATGGGAACAATATCGGTTTTTTGCTTGTAAAAGAATAACTCATAAAATCCTAAATCATTTATATGCTTTTTGGCTAGTTTTGCAGCTCCGTCATTGTCAATCGGAGAAAGATTTTAAGAATGTTTGCATTCAGCTATTCGTTGTTTCGTCCAGATTTATCTTGAAATCTGTACAAAATCCGCATTTTGGGTGTATGTATGTATGTATGTAGGTATGTGAGCTTTTTTTATGAAATTCGTTTTCTCAAAAACTACTGGACCAAATTACGTTTTTAATATATCAATCGATACGCCGCATCATGACTTAGATCTGAAAGGAGTTTGAGCAAAGTCGGTCAAGCGGTTCGTTTTTTATGAATATAAAACTAACGTTCTCAAGCATGGAACAAAAATTTTTATGTAACCATCATATTCTAACTATCGAGGGGTACACGGGGATTTTCGAAGGTGCTGATTTTGAATCTTTTATGAGTTTTTAAAAATTCAAGATGGCGGACCCAATATGACGTAATTTTGTTTTTTTTTGTAAAAATTCTTCAAATTGGTTGAATTTTAGTTTTAAGCTGGGTTTTAAGTAGATAATTATAAAATATTGTGTAATGTTGAAAAAATGTGGTTTTTTTTTTCAATTTTGAGCTTCCTTTCAAAGTTATGATAATTGGTCCAAAAATCGAAATAGTTAGTTTTTTGTAATTTCTTTACGTTTCAAGACCTGGAGCATCATTTGCAGCCAATTTTAGAGTGATATATGTCAGTGTGTGTATGTGTGTGAGCGTAATTTTAAGTACTGAGGGGCAGATGGTGGTTTTCGATCGTGTTGATTTCGATTCAACTGCAGAAAAGGAAATAGATACACATTTAACCGTAATTATCCAGTTTTATGATCCCGTCCTCTAGGTAGCGAAATGCGGAAGTTTCAATAAAAATTCAGGAATATACCAAATTTTAAATGAATTTTCAAATTTCAGACGAAAAATATAAACAGCAGAGGGAATGTAACTACTTTCCGAATTTAAAAAGAATCCTATATATAAACTGATTTAATACAGTCAACTGTTTTGACAGTTTTTACTTTTTTTTTTAGTTTACCTTATATTAGAATTATTCATACACATGAGCAGATACTGAAAAGCTGTAAACATGAGAAACACTCGTCCCCGATTAGAGATTTTTCTCCTGCTTTATTCGAAGAACTTTGCAAATTATGTATTTAACATAGATTAATTTACTGTTAAATTTTTTGAAAAACACTCCATAACAATCCATAAAAATTATTTTCAGTTCGTAGAATTTTACATTTCTAATTTTACTAACGTTCTTTTTATTATTAAACATTAAATGAATCGATTTGTTTTAATAAAATTTTATTATAAAAATATGACTTTTAAATTTACATAAAAACAAAAATCTATATATTTGTGAACTTGTATAGCTCCTTAGTTTTGGAATCACTCTGAAAAATAATTAAATTTTGCTGCTTTTTTATAATTTGTTACTTTCTCTGTCACTTTTTTAATTTGTTGAATCGATAATTTCTAAAGCCAAAATCAAATTAATATTATTAATAATAAATTGAAAATATTATTACAAAACCTGATGATGTATATCAATGTCATCTAAAGATAATCCTTCATTATTTCTGAATTGAATAAAAAAAAAAATTATGATCGAAATTAAAAAATCATAAGCAACACTTTATTTTTTTTGTATTTTTACCTATGCTTTCCGCAATGTAAATTATTCAAATTAATATTCCATTCATACATTTTATTAAATTCAAATTTCATTTCAGTTATTTTAGACATTAAACAATTACGTTCATCTAGCATTGAGCTAAGAGAAAAATTTTTATATTTTTCCTATTATTTGCTTTAGTTATTATTTACTTTAAAAGTTTTTGCAAACATTCTATTTCCTTACTTTGTGATTTTATTAAGGCAATTTGGTCAGACTCTAATCCTCGAACAATTTGAGCTTCTTTTGAAAGTTTATTGTTTGTTTCTTCAATGTTTCTGAAAGTATTTACATTCCTGCTATTTGAAATTGAAATTTTATTTAAAATTATGAATATTTTTATTTAGAAACAATTCAAAAAAAATTGATTGGCAATTTAATAAATTTATTTTTTGAAAGAAAAACTAAAATTTTTATTTTTTATTATTTCATATTATGCGTACTTTTAATGCTTTACTAAACAAAAAATATCAAAATCTTAAAATTTTACTGCATTAAATTTTTTTTTACTTTACTAAAATTCCTTAAATTCAGGTTATACTAAAACAAATTTATTAAATACATTTTTAATAAATAATAAAATTCCTTCAATAATATTAGTTAACTAAATAAATTGGCAAGCTAATATCTGACATTCAGTATTCAGTGAATTTTAATAAAGGATAATGCAAAATAATTCTGTAAAATTATATTTTGATATTTTTGCACTAAAATTTGAGTAGATTAAAAATAGAAATTAAATTCTTTCTTCTTTCTAAATTCTACTATTTGAATTATCTAAAACTATTTTACCTGTACTTAAGTAATAAATTTTCTTGTTTTTGATTTATTTTATGATATGACTGCATGAGCTGAGCATTTCTTTCTCTCAATATTTCATTCTCACTTTCCACATTTATCAATTTCAACTACAATAAAACATAATCATAGTTTTTTATATACTAGCAATTAAGTTAACTATTTTTCCTGACATTATTTTTTTCTAATTTCTTTAAATTGATTGAGAGATCCTTATGAACTCTATCGATTTCAGTACGCCATTTTGTTTCACTTAAATTTGACTTTTTTAAAGATTCCGTTAATTGATTATTGATTAATTGGAGCTCTTCTTTCTAAAATATAGAAAAACAAAATTTTGTATGCATTCAATTTTTGAGATGTCTCCAAAAAAACTAACCTCATTTATGATTTCACTAAACTTTGATTTGAAGTTTTCAATTTTACTTTGCATATTTTTATCCAAATCATTTATTATATTTCTGAGCTGTTCACATTCATTATTGGCTTTCCTTATAGAATCTGAGATAAAAAAAAATGGAAATTAATTTTTATATACTTTTCTTTTAGTTATACAAACTAACCCTTATCCATTTTGTTTTGAGTTGTACACTCTTCTAAACGTTTTTTATATAGATCCAGTTTTTGTCCTAAATACTTATTTTCAATTTTTAGACGCTCATTTTGTTCAGAAAGTGTCGAACACTCTGATTTCAAACCATCAATTTTTAAACATAAAGTATGCTGGGGCTCATATTTATTTTCTTTTGTATGATTATCTTATTTAATTCATGTTATACTAATAAATTTTTTAATATTACCTTTAATATTTTTATATTCATTTATTTTTTCTGAGAGTTGCTTTGAAATATTCATGAATGTATTTCTGTGTGCTTTCAAAGGACTAGTAAGCTGGAAAGATGTTTCATTATCAGATTTTTCTCCATTTTGATAAATTTGTTCACAAAGTGTCTCAACTTCTTGCATTAAGTCTTCTATAAAATATTTTTGAACATTTAGAAACCCTCCAAAAGTGTTATCCTAGAAAATTTTAAATAAAAAATTAGCTTACTTAGCTTAATTAAGATTTTTATGTTTGTTTCAATTTTTACCATGATGAATTATGTTTACTGATGTTTGTAGTGTTTGAATTTTTTGAAATTTGTTTAGAAGAACATTTAGAATGTTTTACGCACTATAACAAAAAAAAAAAACTTTAGACTATAAAAAATGGGCTCTTCAAAGTTCATAGAATTTTTATCTGAAATTTCAAATTTAGTTTTACTTTTACCCTTAACTTACTTTTTCTTCATTTGAAATATTTAAGGACTGTTGTATGAGTTTTAAATTTAAAAAAAAAAAAAACTGCGTCTGTTCTAAAAACAACCTAACATCGTTTGGGTCTACACGCCACAAAGAATTGTGACATTAAAGCCAGAGAGATTTCGAGCAAGGAGAATATAAGAAAGTCATAAGAATTCCGGTTATAATAGCTGTCCTGAAAGTTCTGTCCATAGATATGTTTAGTTCTATTATACCAAAGAATTAGTTATCTCATGACACAAATTCATTAAAATAAAATGTGAAAAATTATTAACTAGGAAGACATTTTATTTGGCTCCACTCAATTACAGGAGTTGTTCACATCATTTCTCCTTACTAAAGCAATCAACTACAGCTCATTTCATGTTTGTAATATATTGACCTAATTTATTAATTTAATATTTCCTCAGCTTATGATATCGAAAGTGAAAAAAATTGCGACCTTAATTGGGTATCAGTACTAAATTAAATAGAAATTGTTTACAATCACTCAAAATATATGTATAATAGCATTTATACTAGGATAACTGGTGTAACAGCAGTAAGCCATGACTAGAAATCTCGCCTTGCAATATATATAAGATTTATATGCATTCAATAAAATCATTCGTGATAAACTGCAATAAATTTTAAAATGGTGTTGTCCTTAAGTTCTATCTACATTTTTATAGTTTTCATAGAATTGAAATATGAGTGATATCTCCTTTAGAAAAGTTTATTAAAATATAATACAAGTATTTAGCTAAATGAATTCGGAAAGTACTCTTGAAATAAGAAAAATTATTTTGTTTTGTTTTCCCTACCTTAAATATGGAAATAAAAGAAATTTTTTATTAAAAAAATGATGTCAATAAATCGAACCAAATTATGAACTCATGTCAGAGTCTGAAAATTTAACATAATTTAAGTTTTAAAGTTAGAAAGAGAGACTTTGGCTAGGGGTAAAAGATATTATCCCATTAAGGTATTTGTTTTGATTTTGATTCTTGATAAAAACTGAAAAACAGATTTTTTTATCTTGTATGTTTTTTATTTTCATTAAGTTTTTGATATGCAATTAATCCGCTAATAGCCACATAATACTTTAAAGCTATCATGATCTTTATTATATTATAAACAAGAATCTTAGTTTAATTATATTTGATAATATTAGGTTTGAAAAAACAACAAATAAAATAAAATCATGATCACTTTTATCCCCTTTGATTAAAAGATTTTTATCCTCAATGAACTGCTTAAAAGATGAACATACAAAGCGAATAGTATAACGAGAAGAGAAATTGACGTCATGTAAGACTTTCGTTATCCCAAGTGAGCCAAATGCCAATAGTGCAAACAATAAAATTTCTTTTGAGCCAAATTTTTTAAACTATGTTAGAATTTTTAATAATTTAAATAGAATAAGATAGCTTTTGTTCGCTGAGATCAAAATTTTTCTACTATAAAATTCACTTTAATTTTTAATAGTTTTTTCACATTTCATCTTATAGTATTACATCCTTTCTAACTCCACAGTGCTGCGAAAATTAAGTTAATTCTACTTTAATTAAAACTTATAGTTAAACTATAGACTAAGTACCGCTTGATGATATTTTGCAAGAGCCTCATACAAAGGGGTTGTGAGCCGCAGTTTAGTGACTTCTGTTTCATGGGAAATGATATACGAGACATTATTTCCGTCAAGTAATGTTTGTTTTTACTGATTACTAGCGAAAGAATTTTACTATACAGAAAAGAATGTATCACAAAGTAATTAGATGGAAAAGAAGAAAGGAGAAGCTTAAACACAAGCAATTTATTGAAATTATCCATTTCGTATGAAGAATATTATCAAGAATTGATGGCAATTTTGTTGATAAACTTATATCCATCAAACCCTCCACAATATTGATAAAAAAAAAGAAAACATTTTTGTTTTATGTAAGAACAAGAAATTGTTTTTTTTTTTTTATTTTAATTTCGCACCTATAATAAACTCCTTGACATAGGATCACAATTTAATTAAAATTGTTCTAAATAACCTTGTATAATGTCAACATTTTTAGTATTTTTTTTTTTGTTTTTATAGAACACGCTTGATACCTATTAAAATATTTATACCAACAAGTTTTGATAAATATTTCAAAGCATTAAAAAACTTCAATTTATGAATATCACACTGCGTTAATAATAATTTTTAATTTATAAGTGCAACAGTTTAAAATAAAAAAAATAAGCCATAAAAGTTTTTTCTTTAAATTGAAAACAAAATTTATACCTATACTTTTCTACATAACAAATTAAACTATAAAGTTATTTGATTATAATACACATTAGCTTCAAGGAATCTAAAGTTGAAAAAATAAATGTCATCTTCACATTTCACACAATTTATACACAAAATTTCTTGTGACCGATTTTAATGAAGCAAAGAAAAAGGTCAAATGAAACACTTAAAAAAATTACTCATTAAAACTTTTTCAAATTTATTTTAGCTTTTAAGTTAAGTTTTACTAAGAAAATTATTTAAAGCAAATTAGTTGAGAATAAAATAGTAAAAGCTTTTAAAATATCAAAAGAAATAGACCTCTAATCGTTTTCTTACTACTTTAATAAATGAAGAAGCAAAACACTCCTCTTTACTACAATTGCAGACAGATATGTTATGAGTATATAAGGTATATTTAAATGCAAGGAATATTATAGTTTAACCATTACAATGATATCCCATATACATTTCATACGTGGATAAAATATTGGGATTGTAAATTTTATAGTAATGAGTATATATGTAAGTAAACTACTTCCTTTATTTAAGGAAGGATGAGACTAAAATAGAAAGTAAACAGCTCCTTTATTGCATGACCTGCTTACGTGAAACCTTGAAATTTTATTGAAAAAAAAATGACATACATGCAAACCAAAATGATATTAAATGATTTGAAATTGTATTCTAATTCGTTCTAATTCGTAAAAATCCAACATTATTGAATTTTTATACGAATAACAATAAATTATAAAAAAAGAGGAAAAAAAAAACACGGAACTATAACTACATATATACATATATATATATCTGTATTTATATATAAATAAAATATTAAAATACAACTATAAGTTTTTATTTTTAAAATAAAATTTTATGCTTAAGTATTTTCCCTAATATTATGCCACCAATCCCATACTGAACTAGTTTTATGAATTTGATTTGAATTATGATTTTCACGTTTATAGTTTTCTATAGCTTTTCGAAGATTTTCAATTATTGTTGATTTATGTTGACACTGAAAATATTTTACAAAACAAAAAATAAAAAAAAAATGTTTCGTTTTTGTTGTTTTATATCTTGTGTTTATCTGTTAACTGATTGCATTTTGTTTTATAGGATTTTCCAATTCTTACGCCAAGTCTCATTTTAGAAAATTGTAAAATTTTTTAAAAATAGCAAAAATAAAAATGCTAAAGACTGAATACAACATATCCTGTGGTATTCAAAAGATTTAGTATAGAAAGGGGTCACGTAAGAAGAAATTGCAAAGTATCTGGGGTTATTTTATTCGAATTAAAGAGGGCATCATGTTGTCCCTAGAAATAAACAGATCATCGTTATATTCCTTATAATACATAATAAAGAAAATTATTACTACTGCTGTCAAAAATTTATTTAATTTTTTTTTTGCCAGTATATTTATAATTGTTAATTTAATTAGTTTATGTACATATATGACTGAATATTCGATATATTGTCCCTGAAAAGAAAAAGAACGAAAAATAATTTACTTCCTAATGAGTTTTTACAATGATGTGAAGACTAATATGGAAGAGGAAGTAAAATTCATGCCTTCACGTTTTCGGCAACAGTCGATTAATTCAATACAAATGGGAAAATTTTCAAGGCGCTTTCCTAAGAACCATGGCCTAAGCTAACTCAAAGTAAAAGGAATTCTCTATTTATAGTTTAATAAATGATTATCAAACAGTTTGTCTTTAAAATTTTGAATAAACTGCAGATAAATTCATCAACTACAAAACACGAGATTAATTAATCAGTTAACAGATTAATAATATATAACGATAGTAGTAACGGCGATATTACATATGTGTATCAAAGTTAGTTGGAAACATACCTCATTCCTTAGTTCGGAAATCACATCTAATAAATCAGAACAACAAGAATGTCTCTAAAAGGAATGAAAATATTATTGTTACATAATCAAATCATAGATCATTAATAAAAGTCTAATTACAAATTAATTTTTACATACAGGCTAGTTATAGCAAAAATATTGAATTTAAATTATCGAAATACATATTTGTGAAAAGATTTTTTTGTGTGGATAACTGTAGCATATATCATAAGAAAGAAGGATAATATGAAATGGATCTTTTTGATCTTCAATCATATTAACTTTCAACCCATTTCTCTGGCAAAATATGGGCAACAGTTTTTTCTACCCCTTTAGAAGGTCAGCATAAACGAATATTTTTCCGTAAGGCTTTTATTTAACATTAGTAATCCAATGGTAGGAAGACTTTCTGTCAATTTACGTATGAAAGTTTTCTTATACGTAAAGCATTTATGAGGAAATTTCTACAGGTAACGGATGTAAATAAAGAGCTTGGAATAATATGTAAATTTTTATTTCGAAATTTGTTACTTGTAACTATCAAAATGCGCACACACACACACACACATTTTTATCTCTTATACGTCTAAAACAAATTTTTTTAAATTATTAAATATTCTTCTCGATTTTATTCTATCCGACAATATTAATAGAGCTCCTAAGGTATACACATAAATTTATATTTAATCCTTTATTAAATTTGGGCAACGATAAATCAAAGAAATCATATGAAAATAATAGTTTCTTAAAAAATTTGTCTTTAGAAAAGTGATTAATAAATATTTGGTAGCAAAATTAAATTAAACAACAAAACAGTATTTAGAATCTTCCTACCTTTTCAGCTTCTAAAGTAGCCAGTTTATTTTTTAATTCTTCCGTTTCATGTTCAAAATTTTTTTGTAAATTTTCATACTAAAAAACAAAAAGAAAAAAAAAACCAAATGATTCATAAATAAAAACTTAAAATTAATATTACTTCGTTTTCTTTCAATTTGTAATCTTTGTGAAGTTTTTTCAGTTCATTTTCAAGCTTTTGTATATTTTGTTGTAGTAAACTGTGAGATTGCTCATAATGTTTAATTTCATCATTTCTAGAAGCTAAATTATTTATTAAATTGATAATAGCATTGCATATAGAATGTTCTTGATTTAAACAAGAAGGTAAGCGCTCTATGTAGTATTCCTGTAATTCTCTGGTACACTGAAATTAATTTATAATAAACTTTACTGAAAATAAATTTACTAAAATATATAATGAAAAGGACATACTTTATTCAACTTTTATTTTTAAAATACTTGGAAGTAATAAACAAAAGAGAAATGCAATTAAATGCAATATTCCAGCTCTAAAATAATCTACTCTCAACGTACTTCTTGGAAGCCAACTTGGGGTAAAATTCTCTCTTGTTTGTATGATTGAAGCAATAAACTGATACAATTAATATGGATAGGTTAGATTTTTGGGAAAATATTTGGCACGGGTTTATGTAAATGTGTGAAAATTTCCCAATAAAGTGCTATCCCATGAATCACATATGCTGTACAAAAGTATACATACCCATTTTTTTTAAAAATTGCATCTCCAGGAGTTTTAAGCATAAATGTACACAAATTTTAAAACAAATCTGCTGGTGTGATGGTTTTTCAGCTTTTTGATTTAAATAAATCAATGATGCTTTTAAATATAAAGAAAATGAATGTTCGCTTATTCGTTTACTATCATAGTTTTGCGTTGCTCCACCATTTTTATAAACAAAAATTACTTTCAATTTGACTTAATTCTAATTAATTTGATAGTAGAATATTATTAATCAAATATTTTATAGCTGATGGTTTTGTGTACTTGATCGATTTCAGTACTTAAAAGTTCAAGATTTTAGCCGCAAACACCCGACTGAGATCTTAAAATTAAGATGTGCCTTATTTGTATAAGATATCTTGCTCTGAAGCAGTTACAAGAGTCTTCAGTACAAAAGAATCAAACGAGGTAACGAGCAGGCTGATAAGACTGGTTAAATATGGTTGAGATGTCTACCCAATTGATGTTTGACAGTGAGTAGCATGGGATGATATCGAGTAGACCAAAGCATTTTCCTGCATTAGGAAGGCAGATTTATAAGAATAATCTTTCCATGAAAGCATATCTGTCAGGAAACAAAATAGACCGATCCTAATCGCATACATAACGGCCCCCTCAATACTACTAATAATATATTGAGCAACATTACTCCAAATTGCATAATAGCATTCGAAATATTTGTTTTAATCTGTCAAGAAATCCCTTCATATTTTATTAATATGTGGTGATATTTATTTTTTTCAGATGTACACAAATAACCTAAAATACAGTCGTCTTGTTCTAGTAAAATTTTCTCTTGTGTACGTTAGTCAGAGGAAAACTTATTTAATAAAAACATTAAGGTGTTTTGTAAACCCAACTTAAACTTATTTGCATTTTACCAGGATATTTACTTGGATTAAAATTTGATTTGTTTAAAATAAACCCCTTTCATATTAAATTAATAAATTTCAAGTAAAATCACTTACAATCCCATTTAAAACTCCTGAAATTAAGCTAATTAGCTGCTCACTGCATTCTTGTGATGTTTCGTCACAAATACCTTGATTAAAATTAATAACAATATTTATTATATAAGTATTGAAAACAAATTAAATACTTTTTGTATCACTACTGCGTGAGCTGATTTCCCCTTGCAATTTATGTATTTGACTTTTCATAAAATCAAAACGTCCTTGAAGAGAATCAATTATTTTTTTTTCGTTTTCTATTTCGTCAGGAGATGCATATCCTGAATCCGTTTCTTTATTATCTTGTACGTTTTCAATAAGGTTAACTATTTGCCTTTTTATATAATTCAATTTTTTATTTTTCCGAACATGCTCTTTCATCTGAAATTATTTTTTAAATTTAAAAATAAAAAAAATTAGAATTATTACGAAATTGTTTTGTTGTTGAGATCATAAATATTTCTAAAAGGGCGACTTTGCCAAGTCTGTGTCCGCTAAAATATGTATTTTACTAACTTAAGGAAAACAGAATGAAACATTTAAATTTCTTTTCATTTTAATGAAGATTTGGTTAATTCAAGGTTAATCAATTTAAATATTTAATTGCACTTGAAATTTTAAATAAATTTTTGGATTTAACAAAACATATGTTATAAAAATACAAAGAATTCACACTTCCAATTCCTTCCCTTGGCTAATAATCTTACTGTGATAAATTAAAGAAAAAATACCACGAGACCTAATAAGTGTCAGCAAGTCAGCTATTTTCTCTGTTATTGCAACATGTGAATTGCTGTCAGAATTCATTTGAAATCTCAAAAATCGTACAAATAATAATTTTAATTTTAGCATTAATAAAAATTGAAAAGCTTTGTTTAGTTTAATCAAAAATCTGGTTTGGAAACTTTCAGCCATAAGACTTTTAAAAAATTAGTCAAAAAACCTATTTTTATGAATGTCAATCACTAATATGGCTGCGGGTGGGATTTTCAGAATATTATTTTAAAGTATAGTGGCATTTAAACGATATCGTTTTTGAATGTTAAGGTGGGCACTCACTTAGTGCGTATATCTAAGCGGGTAACTTTTATGATGTCATAGACTCACGCTAAAGTTCCCCTCATATGTGGATATTTCAGCGTCAAAAAAGTTACCCGCTGAGATATATGCCCACCTTTAGAAATCCGCAATTTTGACAGGAAAAACCTATAAAGAGGATACGTTTCGTTCGATATATCAAATGTTTTTTTCGAGAGCTTTTTCGAATTGTGATTTTTGTGGGGTGAGAGCTTGTACCACCACCCGTAGTACATTGACAATTGTCACATACATCGGGTTTTATATAAAAAAAAATAATTGTAAGTGTATTTTTTTCTAAAATGAAGATGAAAATTTACAAGTACAAAAAAAAATTCCTTTTATTTGTCCAACTTTAACATGAACATATAAATTAATTAGTATTATTTTCACATTAAATTAAATGTATTGAAATATTTTAAAAGTTATTAAATAACTTTTCAACATTCTTTAAAATTTTTGTATAAAATATTTAGAAATAAAGCGAGTTTCGCTTTAAAAAATCAATTACAATTTGAGTCAGTATGTTTTTGTCGGGTAATTTACACCCTTTCAAGATAAATGTCAGCTGATTAAAAAAAAAAACGGGTCTCTTGATCTTGAAAAACTACAAATTATATAAGTTTTAGTAAATTGATAATTTAGGTTTGCTTGTAAGAGAAACAAAGTGTAAAAATAAAAACAACAATTCTAGATTTTACCTATAAAACTACGTAATTTTGCTTTTTCTTTCTTTTAATTTGGGTTTGAAGTGGAATAAAAATAATAAAATTAAATAGACATAAAAATAAGATTTAGCTAAAATGACTGCAGGAGAAATATAAAAGGCTTAATTTAGTGCTGGTCGAAATTGTCTTTAAGTCTGTTTTGGGTTAAAAAGACACAAAAAAACACAAAAAAAACAAACAATTAAAAATTGAAATAAATTTATTACTTATAAAATTTTTCTTATTGATTCAAATGTTGGGGTTATAATATATTCTTCATTTGATTGAAACTTTTTTTATCAAGGTGAAGAATTTAAATTATCAAAAAAGCAACTCTAAGAAAAATCAATAGAAATAGAAACATTTTATCTTATCTCTCAAAATATTGAAATAAATACACCAAAAAATTCAAATTGTTTATGAACTTGGGCATTTTTTCTTGATCTAACTCACAGTACAGAAAGATATGCATCAACAACTGCTCATTGTAAGTTTATTCACACTTGCCATTAGTGCAAAACGAAATCCAAACATATCCAGCTTGGGTATCGTTGGAGGAAAGACTGAAGATATATCATTAGTTCCTTGGTATGCAACAATTTTTACAAATTTTAATTATTATGGAATTATGAATCAAATTTATTGTGGTGGTACGATCGTTTCTTCAACAGCGCTTTTAACGGCAGCACACTGTATTAATAAGGACAATATAAATTCAATAAGAGTTCGTATTGGCTCTAATCATAAGAATTATGGAGGTAAACTTGTAAAAGTTGTAAGTTGGGCTATACATCCAAAATATTATCAATATAGTACTGATATTGGATCTGATCAAGATTTTGATATTGGAATAGTATGGACATTAAAAGAAATACGTTTTAGTTCTACTGTTCAAGCTGTGCCTATTGTTGATATTGAAACAATTATACCAGTAAATAGTGAAGGAACAGTTTGTGGACTTGGTTATATGAGCTATAGACTTTTTACTCCTACAAGATTATTGTGTACAAATTTGACAACTTATTTTTGGGAAAAGTGTAATATTTTTAAAAGAATAGTGAATAATTCAAATGTTAAAAACAATACGATATGTGCTGGCAATATGTCTAACAACATTTGTAAGGGTGATTCTGGTTCTGGATTTATTATCAATGGATTTCTTGCTGGTATTGCGTCCAGAGGAAATTGTGGAGGGAACAACTTTCCTTCAATATTTACCAGTATAGTTACTTTAAAATCATGGGAAGACAATTATAAAACTAATTTCAGTTCATATTTAGATCTTATTAGTTTTATTAAAGGTAAAGAAGCTGTAATTATAGGTTCGAAATTAATTGCTTATATAATCAAAATATTTAAACTTTAAAAATTAAATCAAAAAACAAATTCTTCTATTTACTAAAAAATAAAATAAACCCAATGATTAAGGAAATTGATAACATTGAATTTTAATGAAAAGTATTATTAGCTAGATTAAAAATTTTGTGTAGAAATTTTCGAAATTAATTTCACTTCATATTTAGAAATTTATAAAAAAAACTATTACCAAAGACAAATATCATTTCAATTAAATAAAATGTAAGAAATATTATTTTTTTAATAACTCCCAAACTAAACGTGTTTACGTGAAAACGGGCGAGTTCTACACGAATCACAAGATGAAGTGGAACACCGGCCCAAGTAAGCTTTTCATCAGCGATTGTGTTCTTAAATTTTTTTGTATATATTTTCCGTACGCCTAAATTTTGTTCTACATTTCGCTGTATTTATACAACAAAATTCATATTTATCGTAGTTTTAAACTTTTCAGAATTGTCAAACAAAAAACCAAAGAATAAGACAAAAATATAACATTTAATTATTATGTATAAAATCTAAGGAAATGAATAGTAAATCCAATAATAAAGAAAAACAAAAAAATTTACATGAAAATTTTAACTTACGATTTCACCTATTATTTCTTTTAATTTTTCTTGTTGATTACTTAAGATAAGTTTCTCATTTTCAGCACATGTATTCAATTTATTTTGCGTATCCAATAGGTCTTGAAGTTCTTTTTCCAATTTTTTGACATGTGATAATTCTTTCAATTCTGTTACTCTTTTATTTTAAACAGAAACAGCTTAAATAAATCTTTAACTAAAAAATTTAGAATACAAAATAAAATACCTTAGTTTATCCTTTATGATAGCAGTTTCCTTTATAAAATAAAAGTAAGAGTATTATATTTTTGCAAAATTAATACTAATAACACTTTAAAAAAAAAAGCACTTACAATACTTGTACGGCTACCGTCAACTGAATTATTTTTCTTGAGATCAAGTTGGTAAGATTCATTTTCAATTAATGTTGATGTCATAGGATTTTCAGTACTTGTTTCCTGCATTTCAAGAAATGTTAGCTTTTAAACTACTAAATAACAATAATGAAATAAATGAGATTGTTTTAATGAAATTTGACAGGAAAAATTATTAATCAATGCCCTACTGCAAGATGTGTATTTAAAAGTCAAAAATATAAATCAAATTAGCGTTTGACATAATTACAGGCTTGTTACGATTACTTTAAAGGTTTTAAACTTTTTTAAATTCAAATTTAAATTTAATGACAAAATTTTAGCAAAATTTTAGGTATTTTATTTGGTTTTAACTCTTTGGAGGGTTTTAAATAAATAATCCTAGTTATCGAAATATTTTTCATTATGATATAAACAGTTCTTCTAGCTTGTTTTGTGGGACTAGATCTAATAATCGTAAAATATCATCAAAAAAATAGCCTTTAAAATTCAATATCAATTATAGAAATAGAAATATTTTGAAGGGACTAAAATTAAATGATTTCGGTTAAAATTAAAATTTAAAGTAATAGGATGCATTCTCATGTAACCGAGACTAATTGTTTAGTTCCCTAAGTGCAATACGATGAATTATAGAAATTAAGTGTTTCAAAGTTTTTAAATACAATGAATTGATGTCCTGCAATAGATTCCCTGTAGATAATTTATTTGTAAATAATTTTATAAGGCTGTTAATGCCGTTATGAGCATTTGCGTAGTTTTTTTTATGAAACGTATCATATTATCATTTTAGCTTTCAACCTGTTTCTATCCTTTTTTTCCGGCTTTTTGGTATCGAATGATATTACAAACGATTAGATTATTTCTGATAGCTAAAATAATTTCGTTGGAAAATATATTTAGAGTTTCAATTCAGAGAGTGCTGAAAATTTTGAACAGTCCTTTATTTTGGAAAAGTTTTTACGGAAACAGTACAAGGATCAATTAAAACAAACCACATACTTTTTTTTATCGTATCGGCGGGAATAGGAGTTAAATTGGCATTGCTTGATACAAAATAACGTCACTAATAGGTTAAAAGTGCTCGTACTTCCGTTTTACTCTTTTCGCTCCTGGTTAATTTTTTTTTACCCTTACTTGATTGTGCTATTTAGAATTTTATTATTTTCCATATTCGAAGATAGATTAAGGTTGTCTGGTTCTATTTTTAAATAGAAATCATGAATTTTCTGTTGTTGTAGAGGAAAAGTAAATAAAAAATTAATCTGAATATTCTTGTAAGATACTAAGAGTTGGTTTTAAAACATTATTAAAAAAGATTAAGTATAATAAATGTACTATGTAAAAAAAGGGATATTAACTGGTTGGAAAATATTTTTAAGCTTATATTTAAGACATTAATTAGAGTTTTCTTTGTCTCATAAGCATACATTTATTCACGTGTGGTATAAGCTTATAAATACAAATATTTTAATGTTAAAAAAGAACTATATTTTTTTATTAAGGATATTATTAAAAAAAATACACTATGGCTTTGTCGTAAAGCATTATAGCCTTTCTCCATTGAGGCCTCCTATACAAAAAAATCGTTTCTCCATTGGCAATTGTCTGTATTGGGGAAATTTAATGAAAATGTCATAAAAGTAAATATTGAATCATAATATTAAAAGATTTACATCTAACTTAGTACGAAAACTGAATGTTAGCTTATACGTTTTGCTATTGTAGCAGAAAGGCATTTGAAAATATTCAGAACTCTGTAGATAAACTCAAATTGAAATAAATGCGAATGAAACAAATAAATAAAAGCAAACAAATCGATATAAAATGTTTTACGTTGCCAAGAAAGCAAGAAATGTACAAAAAATGGTACACATGGCATTAAATGTATTCAGAAAATCAGTTTATTAAATATTTAAGATTTCTGAATATTTTCTTGGTGTTATAGTGGCTCTAATAAAATCTTTCAGACTATCACCAAAAGTTATACAATTCGAATGAGTTCTGAAATTTATAACTTTAAACTTATTTCCAGGCAGTAAAGAGGATACGTAAAAACCTAGTTTGTTTGTATTAATTATTTATCAAACAATTATTATAATTTAAGTTATATTTTTTAAAAAATTTCTTATAACATACCTTTGAATGTGTACATCGTTCTTTTCTCAATTCTTTTATTATATCTTCTTGAAATTGAATTTTATTATTAGCATTAATAAGTTCTTCTTCCAGTGATGTGATTTGTGCTCTCAATTTTTGGTTTTCATCATGTTTATCGGCCACTTCATTTGCTAATACTTTAACACTATCATCGCCCTGTAGTTTTGAAATAAAAGTGTAATAATTTTTTGTTTGGATTTTGATTGAACTTAGAACTAAATAGATTAAGGCTGTACATATGTATAAAATATAGCGTAACCAAAATTTTTTGGAAAGAGACTTTTGTAGCAATTTTGTTAATATAATATAATGAAAGTGGACACAATAAAAGTTGCAAATTTAGTTGTAGAATTTGATTGCACAAATTAATCTTTTTATCATATTTTTTTTTATTTGATTAAATTAAATTTTTATATAAGAAATCAATCAATTTTTTAGAGTAAAATTTTGGACATTTATTAAGAAAAAAGTACTCGTTAAAACTTTTGAAAAATTTCAAAAAAGGATTTACATAAATTACAAAATGTAATAAATATCAAAATGGTTCTGTTATTAATAACAATGGAAAAAGCTACTCGAAAATCAAGAAACTAATCAGTAACACTAATTTAAGGATCACCAAGTTTCCAAATAAAGTCTTTTTTTTTCTGTTGTTGTTAATTTAATTTTAGAATAAAATATAAAAACAAAATATAAAATAACATATAACAGATATAAATACAGATACATCGAATATCAATTTTTTATTTTAATTTCGCAAAAGTTTGGTGTCATCACATTTTAGTATCTCAAGTCATAATTGATGTTTTTAATTATACCTACAATTGATAAATAAAAGTATTACTGTCCTACATTATCCATATTAAATTAATATATTTACATTTTCATTTTCGAGAGTACTTTTTTCTTAAATGGGTCCACTTATAAGATTGGTTAATAACTCAATTAAGTCATTGTAAACTTTATCAAATGTAAAAGAATCGAAAGACTGGATTTCTACATTTTTGGTAGATATCTAAATAATAAAAAACACTATTCATGTTTTTTTTCTTAAGGTTTAACACTTCTTACCAATTTTAAAATTTTTTCTTCGTTCTCTTCTTGAAATTCTTTCAAATTCTTTAAATAGGTCTTTAAATTTTGTGTATCTTCATTTTTTTCATCTTTTTCAGCTGTCAACTCAACTTTATTTGGATCGATATCTTGTTCCAGGCTAATACTAAAAGTAAGTAAAAAATATATCAACCCACATAAATTTCGAAAACAAGAATAAATTATAAAAAATAAAGGTTTATTTTTTTGGAATCTGTTGTAGAAAATGGAAGCATTGAACAATTCAATTTGGTTGGGTTTGATTAGAGACAACTTTTATGGAAGGAGAATTGCTTTATAGAACAAGGAATAAGTTTTTACTTTTATCTTCTTGACTTGATAGCTTTATTCAAGATTGCACAAGTAACGTTATGTCCTTTTATGCAGCCACAGAGTCATGCGTTTAGTTATATCGAATTATTTTCACAAGATACTTCTACAATATTGTTTATTCAAAGGTATATTTTTAATTTCCCTATTTTTAAAGGCACTATAAATAATATTAAGCATATTTTTAATTTTTTTAATTTATATATTTATATTTTTATTTTCAACTTTTTCCATTATTTTACCCATTCAAGAATTGATGAAATAAAACTACCACAAAATTTGATGGACAAAACTAATTAGTTGTCCCAGTCATGTTAATTAAATAAATCTAAATTTTTTTCAAAAGTTTTAGACAACCAAGCATACATGAAACAAAAGTTCAAAGTTGTAGAGATTTATTTAGTGCTCTTTAAATGGAGTTTGAGGACTTCATGGACCAAGCCATAACTCATAAGCCCAATATTTTAATAGAATAAAAATATATTTTTATTTTACTGTTTTCACTATCAGTTATACTTACAAAAACACAGATATTTTGACAGCCATTAAGTATTTGAATGGCCCAAACAAACAGTTAAATAAAAGTATATCCGAAGCAAAAGTATTTTAATGAATTATTCGAATTATCATGCAAGCTATAAGACTGAATTTTTCTTGTATTTTCCTTTTTTTTGTAAAGTGTTGTTATTTAATATTCAATAAAACAAACAACCTACCCTGTAAGTGCTAGATTGCAAATTTCTTTTACACTGCCTCAGTATAATTTGGGATGCTAACCAAATTCAACTAAACTATTTTTCAGACTTTTTGTGCTAGTTTTCTACATGAGCTAGAAAACTGGGAAACATCTTAACTACAATTTTTATTAACAAAAGGGAATTGGAGCTACCAATAAAACTCTAGAAGACAATTCATAAATTATATTTCATCTTTTCCAAGTTGGGGGAATGAATGCCACTCACTTAACCAGCAAAGATTTTTTAACTTAAAAACTAATGCATAAATCTAAACTAGGAAGATAACAGATTATGTTAAAAAGCAATATTATAGTTTGGTGTACGCGGCTGGCCAAAGTGATGATAAAAACCAACTGAAAACCAAGTTTATCATACCATCTGAGAACAGGGTGAACATTTGCGCGATATTCAGTTAATTATTATATTCAAAAGTTTCCCTAAGTTAAACCATCTTTAAATTCGGGATTCGTTTTTTAACTTGGATAATTCCCCCATCAAAATTTTCACTTACATTTCTAGTAATAGAAAATTTATTTAAGAACTTACCTTTCACTTGAACTGCTTGCTATTGCTTCAACCTAAAATTAATATTTTATATTTAACAAAAATATATTCCAAATTTTTCTAATATTTTAAGATGTTACCGTAGTTCGAGTAGCATATGTATCGCTGAAAGTCTGTGAATTACCTTTTTTTCTAAAAGTAAATTTTTTATATAAACAACAATCAAAATTTTTCATTCTGTTTAAAATTGATTCTTACATTTGATTATTAAAAGTATCATTTATGTCAACTGTTTTGAATTTTAAATCATTTAAATTTATTGGTTCCCCATTTTTTAAATCTTTAATCAAATCTATTGCCATAGAGAAATCTGCTTTCAATATTTCATGTTCTTCAATAACTTTTTCTAATTGATTTTTATTTTCTTTGATAATATCTAATAACTTTGAAATATATTTTTGAAGATTTTCCACCCATTCCATACAAGTTTCATATTTACACTGAAATGCAATGAAATAATTTTGTATTAAATATAATCATATTGATCACTTTACTTAATTATTTAAATTGTCCGAGGATCTAGGCAAAGAATTGGCTTTAACTACAAATAGTCAGTTATCTCATCAATTGAATTGTTTATTGACGTGACGGGTAAAATATTAACGGAAAGAATAGTCAACACATAAAAGAAACCTTACTTTCAATTCCAAAGAATGAAAATGGGTATATTCATTAAAAGGAAAAATTCTGAAGATTCTTTTCAAATAAAAATTAGTCTGTTTGGTCTGGGAGATTTAAACAACGGGGCATCTAGTTTTGGCACTTTATCTTTAAGCAAAAATTTTGTGGTTTATGTGAAATATTGAGAATAGGTTCTGATTTTAAGGGTGGTAATACCTCGTTAATTTAAGATTTTACATGGGGAAGATGAAAAGTAACAATTTGCAAGAAAAAATTTTAAATGCATTATTGAACTAGTATTATTGATTTTATTGAATAAGGAAAATTTTTTCATTTTATTTTTTTATCAACTTTATGAAAACCGAAAGTGGATTAAAATTTTCAATATTCTAAAAATTTCATTATGAAAATAAGTAGAAAAATAGTAATATCTTACTTAAAATGTATCAATAACGTAATATAAATGTCGCTATTGGTGTTTTTTTTTCCTTTTTTCAAGTCAAGTACATGAACGAAATATCTAAATATATCAAAATACATAACATAGTAGTCACCGGCTTACTTTAGACCATTGTCACCGGTTGTTTTCTACATAGCTGACTGCATATTGGATTCCGAAGGGGTAGTGGTTGTTCAATTGCCAAAAATTTGTTGCAGTTCAGTATCTTTGACATATTTTTGTAATTCAACTATGTAAAAATGTAGCACCAATTTAGATAATAGCTTTCTCATTGATAAGTTTTCATATAACGTTCTTCTTGAAATCTTCAAGGAATCAGAAATCTTTTAGAACTTCATTTAATGATTGACAATAATCCTGTAGTAGATTTTATTAAAAAAAATTTCTTAAGTAAAACACTTTATAGGACATTTAATTATGAGTTTTAAGATAGAGCGAGAGATTCTAACATCAAACAAAAAGATGATGAAAGAAGATGCTTGTGGATGTATCGTGTCTTAACTCAATTGCACGTTATTAAAAGTTTCCCAAACGTAGACGTGGCCTTAAGAATTTATTTGAGCTTAATGGTGACTAATTGTTCGGGTGAAAGATAGTTTTCATTATTGAAAAGAGTGAAAAGTGTATTACGATAGAATTTAACGCAAGATAATTTACTGCTTTATCGGTACTTGCTATAAACAGTGAACTTGCTAGAAATTTAAATGTCGAAGAGATAATTCAAAATGTTGCTAGAATAAAAAGTAGAAAAAAAAACTTCTAAAAACTATTCAACTATTATTGTTAAATAAAATTTATAATCAAAATTTTTGTGTATTTATTCACCTGTGTTCAATGACTTAAAAAAAAAATTTTTCGGCCCTTGCAGAAACTTAGCCTTCGGCCCTGATTGAAACTATTGTAAATTTCAAATTAAACACCAGTTCATGAATGAATGTCGACATGCGGTGTTTGGGTCTCTATATACGACCGATAAGATGTTCCAGGGAACTCAAATATAACTTATTTTATGTTTAGGTATACATGTAAAAGCATTACTTTCGGGGTAACTTATCTAAGGTACTCATTCAATGTCATTTAGGAATGACGTTATATGGACCTTAAATTCTGTACGCCACAGTGATCAAAACGAAATATATTAATATAGCTAACAGCATATAGTTTTGCTTATGCCTCCTCTAAGGTTTTATATTCTTCATGTTTTGTAGTTATTTTTTTTTTAATCAAAAATTTTAGCCAAATTCATGACTATCAATAGGTAGCAATAATAACAAATGAAAAGAATGGTAAGTAATTTTTTGGTAAACTTTTTAAAACTTGACTTTTGACCTTTCGTTTTTTGTAAAAATTAGCCGTGTATCTTGTTGATTATTTATCAAATTAATAATTTGTTAACTTTAAAAAAGAAATATAATCATAATTCGATGTAAGATTTTTCAAAATATAAAAAACAAATTAAAAGATTTTAGCAAATTTTTTCAACCGGAATCGTTAATCAATAAAAAAGATTTCAGTTTAATTCGAATAAATATAAAAAAAATTTATTTACCTTTAACTGACAATTAGAATTTCCATCAAATTGTTTTAAACGATTTTCGAATACTCCATTGATTACTTTTAAAAAAGAACCAGTACTACAAATTTCCTCTGTAACATTTTCAGACAAACTAATTGCGCTTATAGCTTGAAAAGTATTGTAACAAGTTGAAGTGTGTTGATCACATTTTGTAATGTCCATATTTTATTCAAAGAAATCATCAATAGATGATTAGTTTTAAATATAAAACCAAAATTTTTTTTTGGATATCTGAAGCTAAAATTATCCACAACATAAAAAATATATATTAGTTTTTCTTCTTGTTTTCAAAAAGTTACAATTGACACTATTAATTATTTAATTGCACAAGTTACAGAAAATCCAAATGCTACTTAGCTCAAAAACGACTAACAATAATTTTATATACATAAATATATATATTTGAAAACTTGAAAACTAGCTAGAAGTTAAATTTTCCAACTTGGAATGAATTGAAGGTTGTACATACATATATCTGTAATAGAATGCTTGCACATTTTTAACTATTTTTGTACACAAAATTTAAATAGTGCAGGCTTTAATTTAAATCTCATTGATTTTTAAAATAAAAACGGATTTACATTTAGCTGAACTATTCAAATCGTGTTATAATTTCTTATGATTTCATATGACTTTGATCGCATCTGTTATATTATATTCGTTGTGAATTTTAATCAACGAACTGTTATTGAAAATATTTACTAGAGGGTCACTAGCATGATTTCAGGTTTATAAAAAACTTTTTTTGCTTATAAAAAAAAAAATAAGTATAATATAATTTATCTGAAAGTAAATATCAGAGGTAACAAGTTTATTTATATTAGAGATGACAAATTACAAGATTATTTAGAATCAAATAGATTTTGTAGTTTTCAAATGATTTATGTTATAATAATTAAAAATTGCACAAAAAATAAAATAACGCATAAAATTTACTGATACTTAAGGAGCACAATTACTGTGACCATATAAAAAAAGTGTGATTTTTGTAAAAATTTTTAAATAAAAAGTATTGCACCGAATGTTTTAAAATTTGACAGATATATTTTTGCATAAATGAAAAATACAATTGAATTTTTTGAAAAATAAATATTGACCTTTTAGCAAGTTATCCATCATCTCCTAAGTAGAGATGCAACGAATATTCGGCTACTATTCGGTATTCGTCGTATTTGGCCACTTTTTCTAACATTTGGTATTCGGCCGAATACCGATTATAAAGCACATATTACATTTCACTACTCATAAAAAAATAACACATGTTATTCAAAATTGTATATATTTAAAGAAAAAGTTATAAGCTGTTTGGTGAATGAAAACCATTTTCTCATTATTTGATGGCAGCGAACGATTGCGCTTTTCTTCATATATAATTCCAGTTTCTGAAAATAGTCTCTCACTATAAACAGTGTACTTGCAGGAGATGATAGGTAAATCTTCGAAAATTTTGCTAAACACGGAATTTGTTGTGCGTTTACTGACCACCACTTGAAAACGTCAGCCATCTGCTCCAGCCGAGGTATTTTTAAATAAAAATCAATTTCTTTAGCCATAGCACTTTTGTCCGAAGCCTCACTTCGCGTATTATCTGTTTCTGTAGCAATTTTCTCAAAACAGTTCCAGAAACTGTCATGTATTTTAATTTTTTGTTTACGAGGTGGAGAACAATCATCGTTAGAGCTAAATTCATCACAACTAATTTTCAATGTTTATAAGATAATTTTTTGTCTCGCTTTTTCTGTTTGAACTAATCCCAGAAAACTAGTTTTGAATCGCGGATCGAGAAAAGTAGCAACAAGATATTTGACTTTACCGTCAAAATCAAACCGTTTTAAATCAAATTTTGGTAAAATTCTCTTTTTTAATAAATTTGGTGCTCCATCGGCAGTCTCTGCCTTTCATATATTCGACAATTCGGCCGAGAACGTGGCCGAACATTCGGTATTCGACCAAACCACTATTCGTTGCATCTCTACTCCTAAGTCTTGAAAAAGCAAAGAAGTGATTCTGGCTTTCAGAGATCCTGAAATTGTAACATTTCAATACTCCATTTTGCCTTTAATCTCCCTTATCGGCAAGAAAAACAACATTTGTTATGGCGTGTGCTTGCCTATTCAGAAAAGGTTAAAATAAATATGTATCTTTCGTGTGCTAATGTACAAACTGATTTTGTCTGTACAATTTGAAACGACTGTGTCGAAAAGTGTATTTAAAAGCTAAACATATAAGTGTAAAAACTAAAAGTTAAAGCAACAGCGAATTTTTAGTTTAAAAATAAATTTAATAGTAGTTCGTTATATATTTCATGGGTCAGGCAAAGCAAATTTGCAAAAATTCTTGTTAAAGTCGCCTCTAATGATATTATTGAGTATTGTCCATTTAGTACCTTATTACTAATTTTATTTAACATGCTGTTAGAATCCCTGAAGTTAAGCATTTTAGTTAAATATAAATTTTTAGCCTTTTCGATAAAGGTGAACCAATAGGTTTACAGATTTAATTGAACTGATTCCCAACAAAACAAAAATTACTCAAAATTTACCATTCATACATACCCTAGAACTCTTTAGTACTCCTTGCAAAATACACCGAATTCTGTTTTTGCACGATAAATAAGTTCTAGAAAAAGCTAAAAGTAAAAATTATGTCTGAAACAAACCATCTAGCGGCAACCAGATTTATTCTCATCAGCAACAGATACCCCAACATTATTTTGAAATAACACTATGTCAGATATTGTTTGTTACCAAAGAAAAGATTACTCTATGTATTTAAAAGGTTTGATACTCACAAATATTTATAATATTCTCACATACAGATAAATTTTTAAATTATTTCATTAAAAGACTGGGTTTTACCGGCTAAGGCGGAGCGGATCTCGATAACATTCTAAGATCACTTGTTTGATAACTTAAATGATCAATTATGGTGAGATCAAGTGATTGCAAAACTTCATAACAAGTTGAAATTTTAGTATTCTGGCCGAAGTAAACGCAATATTTGTCGTAGATTTTCAAGACCTTTCATTTTGTGTATTTCTTAAAACTGTTTTGTAGAAGCCACGGCTAAATGAATTAATTTTTGATTTGAGATATTTTTACTAGTTATCAGAAATAAGGATGAGTACATTATTTCAGATTTTTATGAAAAATCAAGAGGAGAGCTTTATTATTCCAAATTCAAGGAAAAATTCATAGATAAATTTAGTATAATTAAATTATATAATAATATTTAAGATAATTATTCTTTTCATATTAATTGCAATCGATTTAAATAGCTTGGGTGTGTCCAGGAACAAAAACTTCTTAATATTAAGACTAAAAATAAAGTATAATATTTACATTTATAAAATACATAAAATGTTGTTACAACCGGTAAAAAATAAATTTCTTCAGATCATTAAAAGCAATTATTTTATTTATTTTAAGGCTTTTTAAATAAGATGTTATTCATATTTTTAAGCCAAATATATATAAACTTTTCTATCATCGGTTGTTCGTGCCAAATATTCTCTTTCAATTAAACCTTCTATTCTTTTTTTAATAAGCACTGGTGATGGTAGAAATCTTGATTTAAGTTGAGATGTTACATCTGATACCAATAAATTATGCTAAAAATAATTTAATTAATTAAAAAATATTTAAAAAACATACAAATATTATTATAATATAATTACCGAAAGTCTTTTACGGGCTTTCATTATTCTAACTATAGCAGCTTCAATTTCATGTTTCCTATCTTCATCAACTTTACCTCTTGTTTCTCTTCTTTCGGGTTCAGATTCTCCTTTGGTAGCAACAGTTTGTATTTTAACTCTAAAATTAAAGTAATTTTAGTAAAACAAAAAAAAAAAAACAAAAACAATGAATTTAATATTACCTATAAAATTTTGAAAAGAAAGCATCATTTACATGAAATTCATTTGTTGGCTCAATATCTTTTGTTTTAGGATTACGGACTAAAATACGTTGTGCCGGTTTTCCCATTGATAGAGACTGTAATGCTCTTATGAGCTCTTTTTCAGGAATATCGGTTTCTTGTTGAATTTCTTCGAATGTCATACGTTCATGGGTATTAAACAACATTATGACACACATCTGTAATTAAAATATCAACTCTTAGAGGAAAGTGATATTATTATAAAAAAAACACAGTTTTAATTTTAACTATTTCAAAAAACTGACAGTTATACTGAATCATTACACCATAAATAAACCCAACAGCCTAAAAACTAATTTTTATGAAGAAAATATAAAATTCACTTTCGATGTTTTATTTAAAATTAAAATTCATAAGCTTAGCAGAACTTGAAATTGGCAAAATAGGTCCCTCGAAAAAAAAGTAATAAAAAAAATCACATCTTCTATTAATTATCCCTTTTATTTTGTATTTAAAAAATTAAATACTTACTTGATAACTTGAACATTGTAGAATATGTTTTCTTGTTGATAATGGACTAATTGCTGACGGTTGACTTGAACTAGGTCCGTCTTTAATTTCTTTATCTGGTTCATTTTTTGTTCCATAGAAAACTGCATTAATATAACATGTACCTATATTTAAATGTATAAACAAAAGAAATTAAAAAATTAATAAAAAATTAAATTTGTTAACATACCCATATGTGGCTGAAGTGTTAATTGTCTACCAGAATGTTTATCTAAATAAAATTTCTTAAATGTATCAAATGCTGTCCTAGGTGCTATTGGTAAATTACAATTAACGGATACCGACTATAATATTAATAAAATATAATTTTATTTAAATATAAAACAAATAAAAAATTATAAAACTTTAATAATTAACCTGTGTTGGCCAAAAACCTGTTGTTAAAATTCTAACTGTTATTTCTAATCCTGAAAGTGATAATTTATGAATATTAACATAATTTTTAAATTCCTCCATTATTGTATTAGATACGGACATATCTTTAAACATTCCTTCTAATTTTGATGTGAATTGACATCCACATTCAGTCTATTTTATACAAAAACACATTATGAATTTAATTTTGAAAAGATAAATTAATAATAAATAAATACCTTTAACTTTGATATCATATTTTTTTCAAAGTCATCTGACACTGACTTATTTAATAATAATCTTTTAGCTAAATGATTTTTATAGTATCTTTCGAATACATCTTTCTCTAGTAAATATCTAAAGAGGACCATTGTTTTATCTAATATAGTTTCAATTTCTTGTTCTGATAGCTAAAATAAAGTTTAAAAAACAACAACAAAATTACATTTAAGTTTTAGCAAAAAAAAAAAAGAAAATATATATAAATAAAGTTTAAATATTAAAACAAGGCACAAATTAAACTTTTTATCAATAAACATGCACCTAATTCTGTTTTTGACCGATAGATATGTTCCAGAAGAAATCATGCAAAAAAGTAAACTGTACAAAATTTTTACAACAAAAATTTTATATGACTATTGACTTTTATTTAATCACAAAAAACGTCCTTTAACTTTAAACAGCAAAATTAAAGTGCTTAGAGAAGATAACCATATTACCCTTTGTAAATAATTCAAAGGAAAAATAATTTCAATTTGAATAAACAATTTTATACATATCCGACAGAAAATTGACGCCAAGATATAGGTGCAAAATTATTTAGCATAGTTATTGTTATAAATGCGTTTATTGATACCATGAACATATTTAGATGTGAAAAATTGGGTGTGTTATTTGGTCAGAATATCCCAACATATTTTATATTATTTTACACGGTTTACAAATATCAAAAATGAAATGAATTTTTTTAATGTTTAAAAAATATACTGAGTTATAGCAATAGCTAGCAAATGCTGAATAAATCATGAAGAACACAACAACAAAATAACATAAAAAATTGCAATAGTTTTTAATAATTCTTTTTTAGACTTGTAGAAAAATAAATTTAAAAAATGATAAGCAAATGAAAGTTAGTAATAAAATAAAAAAATACCGGGTTAAATATTGAAGTCTTTGAAAATACATCAAGTTCATGCTTTGAATGCTGTTATAAAATAAATTAAATGATTAATACTAATACACGTAATATTTTATCTTTTTTTACAAATTAAAGAACAAAATATATATAAATATATATTTTAATCAAAATAAAAAATATACTTACACCTTTACCTCCTTTTTTCAATTTATCATCAATAAACAATGATAAATATTCTGGTGATTTTGTATTCAAATTTAAAAAATGTTCAAAATCCGATGAAATCATATTTTTAAAAATTTTATCATTATTAAATGAATGATGAAGAAAATGATCAAAACGATCCTTAAGATCAAGTAAATTTTGTACAAATGTTATTGGATTTGTACCATTTTCTTCTTCTTTAACTAATAATCGTCCCTGTTCACGTAAATAAGCAGATACACTATCAGCAATTGTTTTTAATCCATCATCTTTAAGACGTGAAAATAGTTTGTACATGCATGCTAAATCATCAGTTTTTGAATTTTTTATCATATAAACAACACCAGAATTTTCCATTTCAACTATTGAACGCATATGTTTTTTAATAAGTTCATCTTCGACTACTTTAACAATTCTTGGTTCAGTATCTTTATCTAAATATAATGCAGCGCGTGCAGATTCTTCAATGATTCTTGCCTATAATTTATATATGATATTATGATTAATATATTTTTTTTTTTTGTTATTTGTTTGATAAATGAAAAAAAAAAAAATAAGTAAAATAGAAAAACATTTATTGAATTGAAGTTCAAAATTTTAATTAATTGATTCTTGGCAATAGAATTTAGTTGTAGTAGAATGTGTTTGGGTTTACTACGTGATTCAATGATTTCATTTTTAACATTTGCCAAGTGTCTGGATACTTCACTGTTTTCAGTTAATTTGAAGATTATTTAATCACCAGTGCTAGGTTCAGAATGACAATTAAAACCAAAGCTGGCGAGAATTGAACTATGTTGCAGAAAAATATATTTAAAATAGCAATTAAAAGTGTAGCTCGCTAGAATACGCTGAGGACATTTATTTATTATAATTTATTGTAAAAAAAAAGGAGATTGTGATGGCTAAGACTACAAAGATATTGAAATATTGTGGTTTGCTCATATTTGAAGGCATTTAAGGGGGTTTTCTGGTTTAGGCGCTTGAGTTTTGGGTGGCTTTACACAAGAAAAGAAGTTAATAATGCTGTGTAAGACTATCAAACATTTCCTTAAGCTCATTCTGAATATCAGCCTGAAATTTTTATTATAAAATTAAATAAAATAATTAGATAATTATTCTAATGTGTAAATTTAAAAAAAAAGTAAGAATTATTTAGATGCAATGACTTCATCATCATGCCAAATAAATTACCTCAACTTTTTTTATATAAACGCTGGCATTATTTTCAGCTAAAAACTTTTGTGCCTCTATTTTATAAAATGAGGCTGATTGTGTTAAGAAAGGCCTTTCAAAATCTTCTTCATAAACTGTTCTAGTATTTATTCCTAAGCTCATAAGCATTTGGCATGCATTTTTAATAGCTAAATGATTGATAACTTCACCATTACGTTCAGCCATAACCATACCTAATAATGTTTCACGTAAATGTTCTTGTATTGGACGATGTCGAACAATCTTAAATTAAAAATTAAATATAATAAATATAAAGATTAATTATATTAAATTATTATTACTTGTTCTTTAAATATAGTTAATCCAAGATTATAAACATTTTCAACTTCATGTTGCTGAACATATACTCTATCCATATACATTAATATATCACGTATCATAACCATTGATGTTTGATGATCACTCCATGCTTGATTTAATTTCGGTAAAAAATTATTGTGCAAACTTTCGATTACATCCTGTCGAACTTTATTTACTAAATGATCTGTAACTACATCTTTTAAGCCAGTATATAAACGATGTCCATGTTTATGAAGGACCATTGTATATGCATTCCGATAGAGTTCTTCAAATGATAATCCTGAATTATTCTTTTTTTGTATTTCCTGTATTGCATTTTTTAAACTTGACCAAATAGTTTCTACATACTTTTCATCCATAGAAATCTAAAATATACAACAAAAAATATTTATGAAAAGATTTTAATTTAAGAAATAAATTTATTGAAAATGTTAACAACAAAAATATAAAACAAAAGACATTACCATATTTCCTGGTTTTTCTATATAAGAAGATTGCCATACTGGAAATTTTTTATGTATATTTTTTATTTGTGTCTTTATACTTTTAAAATCTATTTTTGGATTAGGATCTAATCGTATTGGAATTGATTTAGTTATAAGAACCTTTTTAGAGGAATTTTTACGACTAGACATTTAAATTTTATTTTTTAAACTATTATATTTGATAAAAAATTTAACAAAATAGATAACGTTACCAAAAAAATATATTTTTTTCTTAGAAAATTATAGAAATTGTCATTTTTAACAAAGAATTTTGTTTCAAATGACTACTGCAATCATATTACTGTTAAGTTTTCTTTAGGTTTTTAATTAAAAAACTAATTTTTATCATAAATTTAAATAAAATTAGTTTTTGAATGAAATGATAAATAAGAATAAATTTAAGACAAACCACATTTCTAAAGGAATCTGATATCCATATGGAATTTTGTTTTCGATCACCTTTTATTTGATTCCATAAATTAAGTATTCCTGTTTTTAAAAGTGAACCTTCTTTGGAACTATCAGAAACTTGTTTTTCTTTTGTCTCATCTTTATTTTTAGACATTTTCTTATGAAAGTTGTATCAGTTCCCAAATCAAATAGTTATAATGTAGTTGTCAATTTAGTAAATATCCTATAAAAGCATACTTTGACTTCAAATTCTTAGATTCCAAGTAAAAAATTAGTAAAAGAAAAAATATATTTTTCTTTAAAATCAAAGTACACCAAGATTATTAAAGTTTCTCATACATGAAATACTAAAAATTTAAAGAAATTTAATTCAATAAAGATCTTATTGAAATTTTTATTATTATAACAGGAAAACTATCGAAATTTGAATTGTGAAAAACTTCAAAAATAACATCACATTATAATTGACAGAAGATTATTATTAATTTATTTTGTTACAAAATAAAAATATACACAAACAACAGACGAGTGGATAGGACGAGTTTTGAATATTGTTTTAAAAGCTCCTTTGTTACTAGGATCTTCTAGAAACAAAGCTTTAAAACAACCTGACTTTTTTTGTGTTATATGACAAAAATATTACTCGGCCTGCTAAAACGACCTATTTAATTACTACCCAAATATAAAACATCCCAGACTATACACTTTTATACATAACAATTTTGAAATATAAACGTAATTTTAAAAATTATCCGTTTTAGCGTGCCTTTATAAATGGACTCAAACTTTTCAACATTTTTATTTATAATTGATATGACACAAATTAGCCGGCTTGTAGAGAAAGTGTTAATTAATGGAACCTTTTTTGTGCTTTTCATTATATCATTTGCTTAATCTAAAAACTATTTTGTCAAGTTGTACACTGTAATCGAATTTAACAAAAAAAAAACGTAGTAAACAATTTTAGTATCATTTGCAAGTTGTATAACCTCCAAGAAATAGCAAACTAAATGAAACAGCTCAAGATATTAAAAACTAAAATTTTAGCCGAACGATTATTAATTAAACATTAAAAAAACTAGAATGAAGTCATAGAAAACTAAATAACCTAAAATTTTAATAACATAACACAAAATAGGGTCATGTCCATTTTTTTCGATAACTCATACAATACTTCCAACTTTTGTTTTACACTAACTTTTAAGACTAAAAGAATTCCATGATTTTTTATTAAAATAAGGTTAAATATTTTGTTTTTACAAATTAATTAAAAAATATATATATTGTTGTATTAATATTACCGGGAATGCGCGTATACGCATTTTTCCTTCTTTTTTAGGAGCAGAACCCCTTAAATTCATTTTTGGTAAATAATTCCTTTCCGTATTGGAGAATAATGTTGATTATCTTTTGTTTTAATTTAAAAATAATTTCACCAGTCACTTTGCGTTTGTATTAAACACTTTTAGTTTCTGTTTTCTAAAAATATAATTAATATTAATAATAAATAAGATATAATTAAATATTTTAATTGAATATTTTGACTAAAGTAACAATTAATAATAATTATTTTAAAATTTAAGTAATATAACCATTATTTATATCTCATTTTAACACAGAGCTTTTTTCTTAATTTTGATTTACACATTTCACTTACACAACAAAAAATGAAGAATTGTTAAGCAAACAAAAAATAATTTATTATAATTAAATTGATTATTAGTATAATATGTTAAATTTTGCATTAAAAAAGTGAAAACAAACTCCATTAAAATTATTTTTGCTAATAATTCTACATGTACTGTTGGAAAATCATCAAGTGAAGTCAGATACAAGTGAAAGTATACTGTCAAAAATTGTATATATACATTTTTTTGAGAATGTGTGTGGATCCATAAAAAAAAAATATATTTAATATTTCTATTTTAATAATTTCAGTTGATTTTATAATTTTTAATTAATATTTTTTTAAATTTAAAAATTATTTTATTCTTTTTTACAAATTTTGTTGACATTACCTTTCACTTGTCTTGTAATAAATATATTTATTTGAATTTTATAATATCAAAATAAAAAGCTATGGTGTTTCATTTCATATAACTTTAAAATTGACAAACCTAAAACCATTTTAAAAGGGATTTTGTAGATTTTATATATTCTTTTTAAATTGATTTTTGAAGAATAAGTAGTTGATTAAAATGTTAAACTTTGCTTACAAATCAAATAACCAAATATAGATGGATAAATTTAATGATTATTATAATTTTTAATTAACATTTTAAGTGAAAAACTAATTCACAAATGCTATGTAAATAAAACAATGGTACTTTCTGTCAAGAATTAAAGTGACAAACACATATTTTATTTGCGCTCAGTTTTGGTATAAATTATTCGAACTTATATATATAGCAAAAGTGATACAAAATGGGGCAAATTATAAACGGTATAAATATATTTTTATACATTAATGCTTGTATAATTTATTGCATAATAAAAATTACAATTTTCTATAAAAAATCAAAATGAAAGTGAATTTAGAGAAAAAATTTGTGACCCCTTGAAGAGTACAAACATTAAGTTTTCAAATGATTGTACGAAAACCCGCAAAACTTGAAGCAACAGAGTGCCGGCTTACAGCCGAGCTGACGCCGATTCCGATACCGCAAATTATAAAGTCGTTATGGGTAAATCAATGGCTGTTTCCACACGAGGAAACATGTTTCCGGTAACATTCCGTTCCAAACTTGTTTTTTTTTTGGAAAAAATTTAGATCGTCCACACGGGGAAACAAGTTTCCTGGTAACATTTCATGTGCAGATAGAATAATATAAATGTGTGTGTACATTTAAATAAAAATTACTTCTTGTATGTGCTAAAATGTTTCTCTTGTTATCCAAATTTTTCTGGAAACAAATTTAACTTCGAATTTGCAGAATTTCATCCCTTACTTCTTGCCGCTCTATCCAAAAAACAAAAATGTTACCGGAAACTTGTTTCCTCGTGTGGAAACAGCCAATAGGAATATGCTCAAAGTGTTCAGATGAGTGCAAGCCTACCAATTGAAATCGGCGTCACCTCGGCTGTAAGCCGGCACTCTGTAGGCAGCCTATATGAATATCCGAAATTTTTAAAAATTCCCCTTGCGTTTCATCTTCTTGTTCTAAAGTTGTGGTGTAAAAGATGTTTTCATAAATTATAGTCAAAAATTAATCACCATAGCTGTTTGCTAGTTGTACCTAAGAAAAGTACACATGGATTAAAAAGAACAATTTGCTTATTATTTAGATCAATGGAAACGTGAAAAGATTTGATCTTTACTAAAAAGGGATGTTTTAATCATTTCAATTAGTAATTGAATTTGGATTTATCAGGTACCCTTTGTGCTTAGTTTTATGTCAAGTAAATTTAATCAACTATCCATTCTCTGAATGTGTCATTTGCATTTATAGTAGGTGCTTTTTAACATTCTTGGGTTACGTTGGTTATCGGGTTTATATTAAGTTAGTCTAATCGTCCATACTTTGAAATTGACACTTTTATTTTAGTAGTACTTAATGAAGTACAGGTAACCCTCCTACAACGCGGTAGATAGGTTCTTAAAAAATACCGCGTTGTAAGAAATCGCGTTGTAGGAGACAACTTAATACAAAAATCAGAGTTTGGTTAATATATTTTTGTATTTACTCTTTTAACTTTACTTTTTTTTCTCTCAATGTGTAAATTCATATTCTTGTTAACCGAAAAAAAAACAAAAATGCTCTTGCCTCAGTTTTTTGAAAATAAAGTTCTACAACAACAATTAAATACAAATCCAGAAAATTAGCAATTCTTTTGCAAACGTAAAGGCATTGCTAAAACAAAAAAAACTTATCCAAAAAATGTGTGTACACATGAATTTTAATTATGAGTGTGAACCTTTTTTTAAATAAAAATAGTAAATTTTCAAAAAAATTGCGTTATAAGAAAATTTCTGTAAAAATCGCGTTGTAGGAATACCGCGTGGTGGGAAAAAATCCGCATTTTGCGAACCGCGTTATAGGAGGGTTACCTGTAGTGCTATTTAAGCCATCTGTTCTTTTTCGGTGATAGGTTTGTTTAATAGTTGGTAATTCAAGTTTGAATTGATAACATCTTGTATGCATTGAATTCAAGTAATCCTATATTTACTCCATATGATCTTTATTGAAACCATTGCGCCAATTAACTTATAATCGGTACTTTATAAATTCAATTCTTAATGAATTTTATTTTAATTTTAAGGGTTACCTGCAATTTCGAATTTGCATTAAATCCGACTAATTGACCATACATTGAAAATGACGACCCAATTTATGTGCATTTTGTAATATCAATGAAGCCCTAATCAAACCATCTCTTTTATTTGTTTAAACTATCTATCCATACAGGTGACAATTAAATTTTAAATTAAGTTTATTTATATGGACACACCTTACAAGATATCATGTACTTTGAGAACAAACATTTAGATTACTTGAAAGTCGTCTTTTGAGTTTGAAACCATTTAATAAGGTAAACCCATTAAACGCACTTTTTATTGTTGTTAAAAAAAAGAAAAAACAGCATGATGTATCTGATAAGCGAAGCTCAGCAGAAAAATTTAATTTTTTTTCAAATGAAATAAAATCTTGGCACAAACAATTAGTCTCTCTAAGTTTTCTTGGCAGTAAATACAAAAACTTGGAATGACCACAAGAAATTGTCCACAAAATTTTCTAATTCCTCTTACACACCAAAAACCTAGTTTTAAAATTAAAACAATTACAAAAGTTTTTTATATTGACAAAATTATTCTTCTATCATTATTGCTAATATACAAAATATATTTCCAACGCTTAATTTACAGTCTTAAATTAATTATTTTAAAATAATTTGAATATACAGTTGGTAAAAGCCACAATAAAAAAAAAAAAAAAAGTTTAAATTTGAATTAGCAGTGATTTTTTTGATGAATCTTAAGTGGGCTAATTTGTGAATATTTTTTTCCACAAAGCTTACATTCATAAGGTTTTTCTCCCGTATGTGTTCGCATATGTTTGTTAAGATAATCACGGACGCTAAAACCACGACCGCATTCATCACAAACATAAGGTCTCTCTCCGGTATGCTGGCGTGTATGCTGCTTAAGAGTACTTGATTGAGAAAATGATTTTAAACAATATTCACAAGTGTAGGGCTTCTCTTTAGTATGAACACGAATATGTTTTTGATAATTTTCAGTTATTAAAAATGTTTTTTGACAGTATTCACATTGATGTTTATACTCTTTGTTTCCTTTTTTTCTTGAATCAATTTCTATATGCTTTTTCTTTAGCGCTTTAGGGCTGATGACAACTTTTTCTGGTTTTATATTTGGCAAATTTGACTCATTTTTATATGTATTATTTTCTGATTTACTGGAGCTAGTAAAAATGCTATGCTCTATGTATGGCTCATAACGGCATTCTGTACATTTAATATTTGTACCAGTTATTATTGAAGGTCCACAGGACATGCAAGCAGTTTTTAGGCAAGCTTTAACACTTGTTTCACAAATACTTTCCCTTTGATCATCAATATATTGAAAACTTGAAATACAATTTACACCATGAGTGTTTTTGGCATGCTGATCAAGTTCACTTTGAGTTGGATAATTTGTCCTACATATGACACACTTATAACCATCCTTAATTGATGAAAGGTTATCCATAATGCTATTTGAATTTTATTTTTTTGTAAAAATATTCTTATATATTGTCTATTCTCAATTTTTCCGCAAGTTTTTTTTCAATATACAAAAAAAAAATGTTTGACTTATTTCAATCTTTTGACATTTCATGATTACAGCTTTATTTCTATATGTACTAAATGTAGAACTAAAAATGTAATAGTTTATTTATACAATCTAATCTTTTTGCCCAATTTATTTTATAATATAATTCCAAAATAAAATTAAAAACAATTTCTAAAGCTAATTAATTAATAAAAAATACTATAAAAGAACAAAATATAATTTATTATAAAAACCATACATATTTTTTAGCTTTTGAAAATTTTGTCTACAACTGTCAGCTGATTGTCAGATTTAGTAGTAGTATTTATATTTTCTACTACGCTCGCTCGCAGAAGTTTTTGATAGTTTTAAATAATCATTTATATTTTACCGAAATGGTTGAAGAAATAAATGACAGTGAATATTTTCAGCAAGATTTTACTACAGCTTCAGAATGGGAAAATTTTAACGCTCGTCTTGAAGAAATATTTAACGAATGGAATCTTCCTTATTCGACCGTTCAACAACAATTAAAACAAAATGAACTTTATAAAGCAGAATGGACAACAGAGCAAGAAATTATTTATTTTGCCAATGTTGAATTATTAGTTAGTAGACATACCGCAAAGCTGTCACAAGGAGGAACTTCACAAGATGTAATACCTTCCTATCAAAATTTATTAAATCCAAACCATACTTTTTGTATTTTTGATGATTTATCCAAAAAAGTACATCCTTTAGTATGCTGGTATGGTCTACAGGAGTTTGTTATAATTGAACCAACTGGTGATGCTATATACAATCAAAGCCAAATTCATGTTTTATTAAGTTCGGTTGCCATGACTGTTGCTGAAAGTAAAGTCGTGGTCCCTGTCTTTATCTATGTTCTACCCAAGGATTTACATATATATTTAGGAGTGAGTGAGCATCTTTCAAATAGAATTTATTTTGATCAAGTTTTTCTTGAAACGATTCCTCCAATGTATAAACATTTGTCCGGACTTTTGGGAATGTTTAAAGGAAAAATTAAGTCAAATACAATACAACCAATTGAAGCAGCAGTTCGTTTAACATATTCACTTAAAGAATTTTTAAATAATTATTTTATTTTAAAACGAAATAATCCATTTTTTGATGATATAGAAATTGAAGATGATAATTCATCAAAATTGAAATATTATTTCTGGCCATTTGGAGTATCTTTAGATCCAGTAAATGAAATACTTTTGAATTGTATTTGGCCAAAAGTTATTGAAAATGTTGTTGTTGATAGTGTAGTTTATTCAGATTTTGATCCCATGATTGCACCTAAATGGTCTATACGTGTAGACTTTTTACAAAATCCTATTTATTATATGACTGAATGTATTGGGGAATATATTAAGTTAATTGATTGTGAAAAAACAATTGCTGATATTCTTGGAGCTGGTTATGAAATTGGTAGAAATCAATGTCTTGAAGAAGGAAATCCTCTTGATAGGCTAACTGAAACAAATTTACCACGTTTTACATCAATGCTACCAGCTTTGGCTACTAAAATGATAACTGAGAAAAAGAATTCTAAATCAACAATTGTTGGACCTATTAAAAATGATGATCTACTAAAAATTCTATATTATTTGTTTCCTGATGCACAAGAAAATCTTAAGGATCCATACGAAAATGTTACACAAGAAATGGTAAAGTTTGAACATTGAAATATTTTCTAATTTCATATAGCTAATATAGGTTTTATTTTTAGAATGATCCAATCAAAATAAAATCTTGCCCTGCTAATTCTTTGGTAATGCGTTTAAGTCTTTTGTTAGCTGTTTGTAATTATTATATGGGAGGGTTAGCAGCTGTAGCACAATTATGGGCAGAATTTACACAAGAAATGCGTTATCGATGTGAAAATGGATTTAACATTACGGGGTGAGTGCAATGAATTTATTTCATTTAAAATTTTATTCAATCAAAGAAAATTTTAGAAAAAGTTTTAAAAATCACTTCGTAAATAGTTTTAACTCTGAGGTAGGAATGATTCTAATGAAAACTTTTAAATTAATCTTAGTTTCCCTTGCACTAAATGCAAAATTAGACCTTTGCTTACGATATTACGAAGAATATGAACATTTTTTTGATAATGAACGAGTTTGAAGCAAATATTAATTTCGGATTATTTACCAAATTCATTAGAAAATGGGAATTTTCGTTGTTGAAGAATGTCTAAGCTTGTAGGAACAATGAAAGCGATTTTTGATCTTGCGACTTCTCGATGCTATATATATTTGTGTGTTAAGAGTCGAACAATCTCGTACAAATGGGAAATTTCACTAGTCGTTTGAATTGAATTGCTAATTAAAGCTAAAGACAAAAATCAGCCATTTTGTAGATGAACTCTCTCTCTCTTTTGTGTTAGTACAGGGACAAATTCTTAAATGATATTAGAAATTATCCAATAGAGAATTTTAGTCATTTTTCTAGAGTTCCATAGTTCTAGTATAAAAACATTCGCTAGACCGTCAAGACCGTGATTTTGAAATCATTGAATCTTTTACCAAAAAATGTATGAAAACTATGAGCTTAGGTGCTCGATATTAAATGATTTGGAGATAAAGGATAACGAATAAAAAGAAAACAAATTTTTTCAAGGATATAGTGAGAATAAATATTTTGAAGTACTCTAAATATTGTTAAATAAGTTCTTAACAACATTCTATTAAATTTTTGGACAAAAATATTAAGTAATAACCACATAGCAAAACATTTCCCAAGTCATTTTAAAAAAAAAACCAGTTTATGATGTTCCCATTTAGCCTAGAATTATCTAGTAACACAAAACCAAATTTATATATAGTAAAACATAAGTTTTTCCTCTTCTCAAAATTTTTTTAAAATCTTTTCTTTTCGTTTCTAAATTTTCTGGGTTCGTTTGGATTGAAAATAACCATTTTCAACAATAAAATCCGCCATTTTGTTATTTTACAACCATTTTAAATGGTATAAGAAAACAAAGTTAGGGAAGATATTTTATATTTAGAAATTATAAAGTATTTAATTTGAATTAAATTGGCATAATAGTTTTTGAATGCCGATAATTACGGACTTCTAAAATTTTGTTTGGTGAAAACGCGTTTAAAGTTTTAAACTCTCAAAAATGTACAAGATTTGACGAAATTTAAATATCAAAAACTACAAGAAATTCTTACACAAGATTCTTAAAATGTTATTCAAGTAAATGCAATGTTTGAAATATCCCCCCGTCCCCAATATTATATGCCGCGATTTTCTTTTTTTTTTAGAAATTTTTAAGTGATTTTCGCAATTAACTTAAAAACAGTAGCTTTGGTTAAAGATTATAAAGTTTGTGGATAATAATGCGAGTAAGTTTAATGAAAAATTTAAACTAAAGAATGTGTAGAATTTAGTAATTAATTATAAACTTTTTAAAAAGTTGTAGAAAAAAGCCCAAACACGTAAAAAAAAGCTAAAATCAACAAAATAAATATATTATCGGTGTTTACTAGTTATTTTCTTGGTAGCCGTGAATTATCAACAAATTTTAAGGTGTTTAAATAGGGGGACGTGGGAAATACCATTAATTGTGTTATTTTAAATTTTTTTCTAAAGATATCCTAAATTATAATACTATATACAAAGAATGATTTTTAATTACGGTCAAAAATTTTATTTCAACATGTACTAAGGCAGTGCAATACATTTATTTTAGTTTTTTTTTTGTTTGTTTGTTTCAATTTGTGTTTGTACATTGAATCATACAATTTTGATTAGTATATTTGTTAGTTTAAGAGTTTTTTTTTTATTTTTAAATAACATTTTTACTATTTTATATTGATCCCAAAATATCTATTTAGACTATTATTAAAGAATGTGTTGAATTATTTTTCTTATATACTAAATTTCGTTAACTTTCAACTGTGTTCATTCTAAACGCATAAGTAAGCATATATTTATATATATATATATATATATATTTAGATATATATATATACATATAAATAATTATTACTATTACAGAATTTTTATATAATATGTACTAATATTTTTCCAAAAAAAAAAAACAAAAATATCAACAATTAACTAGGAAGGCTCTTTAATAAATATTTCAGTTTGGAAGACATCTAATATTCGATAAAATGATTCTTAAATGCAAACAAATGATCCATTTTTAAATTAAAATATTTTCTCTAAATATGTAGTAATAAATAAATTCCTTTTGTATAATTTGATGATAACTTTAATAAAAAGTTGTAAACAAAAATTTCGAAAACTTCTACACTAAATTTATTGTATAATTAGTATACACATTATTAATAAAAAAACAAAACAGTTTAAATATTTATAATCGAACCTTAATTTGATACTAAGATTCAATTTACCCCCTGTTAAATTCCAACACTATATGTAATAATTTGTAATAAAATGAACTTAAAAAAGTTTTCAAAATAAAATAAGTTAAACATAAAAGGACTTTAGGGATATACATATACAAGAATTCAGTTGGTTACAAAACTTCAATTCTAATATAGAAACTTAGTTCTGAGAATGTAACTAGTTTATATTAGTATTTATAACCATTACGTATATTTTGGAAGAAATTTAGTTTCCTTAACTTTTCCATTAAGGGGTTTAACATTTATTTTTATATCTGGTGCTTCTATATATTTTATTTAATTGACTATTTACTATAATTATAATACATAATTAATATAATAGTTTCACAATTTAATATTCTTAAATTTGAATGAAAGAATTAATTAGAAAAGAAAAATTTGTTATCTTATAATTTATTTTCATGATCGATAATAATTATGTACAAGGATTGTGGTTGATTCATATAAGCGTTTGTATTTTTCTTTTTTTACTAGAATTATTTATATTTCCAGGGTCTTGAATTGATCATAATCTAAATTAATTACAAAATTTCTGGATTACTTACAAAAGTGTTAAGTTTTCTTTTTTTATTTGATAAAGAAAAAATATACATATATGAGTCCTTCAAGTGAAAACTTATTTTGTCGTTTTCTATATAACAATGGTGAAGTTATTTCAATTCTTTATATTACTTTCAAATTATAGAATTATATTATTTTTACAGTAAAGAAAAAATGTTCTAAGGAAAATTTAATAGTTTCTCACAAAGGGAAAAATGAACAAAGTGTTAAGAACTTTTGAAGGCAAGTGTAGTTTATTATATGTATCAGCATTTTATTTTTTTCCCATAGTGAATTTATTTTATTGTTTGACAAATAAAAGTATTTTTATCTTTACTTTGAATTTTTGTTAGAGTTTGATCATTTTTGAAAGTATTTTTACTTGAGGTCAAAAAATTTATTGGTTTAGAGTTAGTTAAGATGAAAAGATTTTCTTTGCACATTGAAAATTTCTTATATTTAATGTTAGAAATGCTAGATTGCAATGAACATATAAGAAAGCTTAACTATAAATATAATGGGATAGGTATCAAATTATTTTAGAATGAAAAAATAAATTTGTTTTTTCTTAAAATAATGATGTTTGGGCCTGGTTGACATTATCCTACAAAGGAAAAGATATTGTACCGATCAGAATAAAATTTTTACAGGTTATTTTTAACATTATATATGCCAGAAGCATATTTATTGCCAAATATTCAACTCTTAATTTTTAAAATAAGTTCTGTTGTACCTTTTTTGGATCTGAATTTTCCTGTTACGATATGTGATCAAAAGATACGTGAAATGAGGTTTTATAACAGCAAATGCTTATTCTATACTCATTTTAGCTGTTAAGACCAATAGACGGATATTTTGAGATAGTCAGTGTCAATTTTCTACAAGTTGTGTCTTCTTAGTTGCATACTAGCGTTGGAAAAGTCAACTCATGCTTACCGTGTTTGTGGCGTATCATAAATGTGATTAGTTGTTACTTTAATTATTTTCGTAGTATTTTTAAGCTTTTAGTTTTTTAAATTTTAATAAATTCTATTTTTACATTTGTTTTTTGTGCTGCTTCTTTCCATTTTTATGGCATACGTTGGACAAGTATACATTTAACGCTTGTTCTAATATAAAATTTCTTTCTGATGAAATGAAAAATAATCCTTCCCGTTCTGTACTGTCATTTCTTTATGGTTTTCACAAAAATTTGTTTTCGTTGTTTATCTACGTGCTAAAAAAGAGTAAACTGACAATTTTCTTTCCACTGAACACTATTCAAAATATTATGAAATTGAGGCAATGAAAGCAATAGCAATTTCCCAAAATTTACGGGACATAATTTGACTTTGACAAATAGCTAAAGATATGCCCAAGATACTAAGAAAGATAATTAATTGAAAAGATATGCTTGACAGGTATAAAAATGTCTTGAAATGCATCATACATTTCTATAGAAATGCATTTAAATGGCCAGTCACCATTTTTTAACCCAAAGGTTCAAAATTGTTATACTTTGCATGTATTGGTTGAGAAGTTTTTGATACAACTATAATTCGAAATATAGTCCGAGTTTTCTCTTTGCTTTAAATGCTTAAAATGAGTCCAGCACATTGAGGTTCTTGTAAAACTCATCAATCTGTTGACACAAGACAATATGATATAATTTAAAATTTTCAGAACTTTAGAAATTCTTTTTTCAACTCATTCTTTTGTATATTGCAAAAGTAGAGTAGCATATAACATGGTGGTAAATATTTAATAGCTTACACTTGGGTTATTTTTTGTTCTTTTAGTCTTATGATTGCTAAATTTGTTACATGGAATAACTAGGAAAATAAACTATTTAATTGTGCAGTAAAAGAAGAATCTAAATTTATAAAATGTTTTGTGTGAAATAAGATTAAAACTTCTGAAATAAAAATATTTAAAAAATTTTTGATTGAATTTACATTAATACAAAAATTATAATTACTCTTAAATATTTAAAATAATATTTTTAAGCTAATTTTTTAAAAACTTTCATACAAAAATGTTAACATATTTTCTGTTAACTTTTGAATTATGCGCCTTAATTAATTTTATTTTAAAGGATTCTAAAAAAAATTTGAAAAATGATCTAAAGCATATAATATAAAGTACAATCTCCGTTAAAAAAATGGTTTAAACACAAATAAGCTCTATTTACATGCTAAATAATTTATTGTATATTTTAACTTATACGAAAATCGAAATGGTATTCAAAACTTTGAACCAAATTTATTGAATTGTCAAAAGAGGTTGCTAAAGCAGTTCGAGAGATTTTAAATGTGCAACAATAGAGTATAAAAAGTGGGAAGTAGGGTGGATTAGGTAGGGAGGGGGGGGGGGGGGGAGCATGACACTTTTTAAAAATTGTAATTGTTAACATTTTATCGTGTTAAAAGAACAAGGAAATCGGGTCAAAACTCTCGTAGCTATTGCTATTTAAATCTTCTTAACACATTTAACAACAAATCTATATCAATTACATCAATCATACATCAATGTCCTGTAAAATATCAATTAATGTATAAAACCCTTACAGAAAAAGGGAAATGATGTCTTTACATCAATTCAAAATAAGTATAAAAGTAGTCATCTACTGAAGTGGCGCTAAAACTAAAAATTTAAAGAAGATCTCAAACGCAAGAAGAGAATGGTGATTGTTTAGGGGTTGTTACATGAAGATGTGCTTGAGAAAGACATGATAATCAATAAGAACTTCTACACCATAAATGGGATTATTCAATAGAAAAGCCAAGTCTTGATTCTTCACAACAACCTTAAGTTGCTCACATCAAAACTACTATCCAAGACCTGAAATATCAGTTTTGCATTTATCATCATACTCTCTGAGCCTTATGCCAATGAATTATTAGCTTTCCTATTTTATGTTAGGTAGAGATAAGATCATAAATAGCGACATAGAATGTATAACTGACTAATATGTTGCTTTCATTTTTGTTATCAAAACAAAAAAAATCCTACGAATTTATTTGCTAATCTAATATGAAAATATTTTCGGTCTTCCTTTTTTTATAAATAGAATCAGATTTATGTAAGTTAAAATATAAGTAATTAATTGTAGCTTAGTAAGAATATACACAAAAATCTGATTCATATGGAAGTGACTTCAAACGACTTTTAAACGTGCAACCTATCGACTTTAACACAAAAACAAACAAAATAAATTGAAATATCTAAATATCTAATTCTTGAACGATTGTACTTTATATAATTGCAATTTAATATTTACTAATATGTACTTAAATCTAAGTTTTATAGCGCGTATACGATGTTTAAATGTAATTTTGATATGCTCCGTAATAACATATTCAATTTATTAGTTTTATTGTTTTTTCCTTCTTTTTTTTTTGTTGTTGGGTAAAGTCAAAAGTATGTATTACTATAATGAATACTATTATTGTGTGACTTTTCTTTTCTATATATAACTATCACTCATTTCCTCATTTAAACAATTTATATTATTACTAAATCGACTTATACTATCATAAGATCTACAACTATTTATCAATTCCATTTCATAATATTCCATGAATCTATGATGATAATATCCTTGGTTATTAAAATTTGGTATAAAAACTTGATAATAGTTTTGTGATCTGTATTCATTTATAGCGTAATGTCAGAAAATTTCATTTAAATTAAATAAAACATCAAAATATCAAGAAATAATGAGTCTTCCTCATAATGGCACCAAACCATTTCGGGTTGTAGCATTTCTAGCCATATATATATCCATATCATGATCAGTCCAATTATCAGATGTATCACAATAATTATTAAGTGTATGATTAGATCCTGCTGTTGAATATCTATTGAAAATTTTAGTTTGATTTATAAAAAAAAAACAACATTTTTTTAATTGATATATTTTTTTTTTTGGTTGTTGTCAAAAAAAAAAAAAAAATATGCCTTACCGGCTTCCTGGTCGTGGATTATGTGTATGTGTATTCAATTGATCTCGTGAACGTGATCTTGGACGAGATCGTCTTGTACTTGAGGCAACACTTGCTTGACCATTTATTGATCCAGCATATGATGCTCGAGACATACGATCCGATGGTGCTGCTAATGATTGACGTGATTGACGTAATTCTGGTCTTGAATTAACTAAATTACTAGGAAATGCTGTTCCTAAATATCCACGATGTGAATTATTTGAAAAACTATGCTGTGATTGTCCATCAGCTATTGATCTATAATTTATAATTATTTTTTTTTTTTGCATACAAGAGAAATTAGTGAAATCATAAAAATTTTATATCACTACTTTCTGAGAAATTTAATATCAATAAAATTTCTTAAATAAAGTTGTATTTCTTCAATTTTTCATAAGTTAGAATTATTGTTATTATATGCTTAAGGATATCAACTTAAGAAAAATTAAAAGTGACATTTTAATAAATTTCAAATTATTCGTAAACCCAGAAGGGCTAGAAATATAAAACAATCATCTTAGTTTTCAAGTAGTAAATTAAAATTCATTCTAAAGTTCCAAAAATAAAAATAAAAAATAAAATTTTATTCACCTAGTTTTTCCCATTTTACTTAATGCTGAAAAGTGAGAAGTATGACTTCTGATATCATCTGGCATTACAGTATTTTCCATAGGATAAACTCTTGGCCGTGGTATTGATCGTCCACTATATCCAGAAACTTGATCCCAATCCTTGTAATTTGAAAAATAATAATAATAATAATAAAAAAAGAAGGAGTTATATAAACTCTTATAAATATAAGAGCAAGTAATCTATAACAAATTTAATTAATTTTTTTTAAATCTATGAAAAATAATTAATTATAGAACTGAATTCAAAGTCAATTAGCGTAGAGTATTGTTCAACAATTTTCTCTAACAACAGGATTATAATTGGGGTTAAGGAACACACAATTATTCCTACATAAATATCTTGGATAACTGAGTACACTTGTTATTGAAAGACAAACATTAAGAAGGTTGGGTTCTATTTAGATTTTGGAATTTAAAGCTTTAACATCGATTCAATTATTAGTAAAGTTATTTTAAAGGATGTAATTTAATGTCTACATTGCTGAAAAAAATTAAGTTCTCTAAAGATTTTGAGATTTTGTTAGAAATTTTTTCTTTTTTTCTGTTTAAAAAAAAAAAAGGATTTATAGTGATATTAAAAATGTTAGAGATACAAAATGAAATATAGCTTAAAAATAAATAAAATTTCAACTTACTTTATGATTATTAAATGCTGAAAGTGTAGCAAGTGAACCTAAAGGACCAGGACTACCATTTGGTCCACAGCAATTAACTGGAAGTCCACCAATTGGTAATGGTCCTTTTTGTTGTGTATTAAATCCATTTAATTTTTTAGATCGTCGTCTATATAATAAACAAAAATCTTAAAGTATTTATAGAAAAACAAAAAAAAAATTCAAATTACCTGCTTGCTGCTACAAAAACAATAACAGCAACAATAATTGTACCACAGATTGCAGCACTGGCTGCAATTGTTATTTTATCCATATTTGATGTCTGTGAAACTGTTCGAACTTCTCTACATTGTGTGTATGGAACATTTTCTGGTGTTACATTTAATTCCTCTAATGATACAACACATACTATAATACATTCCTGTGAAGGAACATTTTTTATTTTAAATTCTCTTTCGCTTGCCTCCAATGGTGGTCCCTGTTTAAAACTTTTTTCACCAAATAAACGATAAACAACACGAAAACCTAAAATATTAGCTGTATCCGAATCCCATTGTATTATAACTGAGCTATCCTGACGGAAAGCATTTTTCACTTGAACTTCATTAGCATCATCAATTCGTGTAGCACGCTGGGGTGGAAAACCTAATACTAATGGTGGTCGTTGTTGTTTATGTGGTGAATTATTTTGACGCCATTGTGGCTGATTTTTTACAGCAGGAACTGAAGTACCAGACTGATGATGATTTCCATTAGATTTTGTCTAGTATTTAAATTAAAATTGAAATAATAAAATATTTTAATTTGGTTATTTTGGTTAATTTAACTTTACCACTTGAGTAGTTGTTGAAGATACTGTAGATGTTGGTGAAATTATTGTTGAGCTTGTTGTTATATCTTTTGATGTTAATAATGTTGATTCTGTTTTTATTGTTGGTGTTGTTGTTATTGTTGTTGATAATAACAATTTTGTATTATTTGAATCAATTGTTGAACTTGATTGCCTTGAAACTGATACAGATGATGTTATTGAAGTTGTTTCTAAATATTTTTTAGTTGTTGGTGGTAGTGTTGTCGGTGATGTAGAAAATGGTTTTGGTCGAAGAGATTCTACTAGACCAATAGGACCATCTAAATCAATTTTAGTATCTGAACAAGTTAACTCTTCAGGTTGTATTGAATAAAAACCACGATCTCTAAATCGAATTGGTGAACCACAAAATTGTGGATTACGTTCTCTAGATGTTACCTATTAAATTTATCTTATTAAAATTTTATCAAAGAAAAAGGAATTTGGAAAATCAACTTTATAGCTTTGTAGTGAAATTAATAAATATATTTTTTTACCTGTAAATCACCATTTCTTATCCATTCAGCAACCCATCTTAGTTTACAATCACAATGTAAAAATCTTCCGCCTAATGATAAACCTCGTAATGTTCTATTAAGATGACTTAATGCTTTCTCGGGTACAGTAGGTAATGGATTACCATCAAGTGCTAGTAATGTTATTGATGGATTACCACGGAATGCAACTTCTGGTAACTGTGTTATCAAATTAAAACCAATATCTAAAACTCTTAGTTCTCTTAAAGAATGTATAGCTCCAACTGGAAATTCTGATAATAAATTATTTAAAAGGCTTAAGGAGCTAAGTGTTTTTTTTATTCCATTAAATGATGTTTCACTCATGGTATGTATTAAATTTCTTTCTAAATTGAGTGCTGTCAAAGAATCAAGTCCTTCAAATGTATGTATACCACCAATACCAGGAAGTTCTTTGATACCATTCTGTGATAAATCCAAAAATGCTAATACCTTTAAGCTACGAATACTTTCAGGTATAGTTTTTTGTTTTGTACCTTTTAAATTTAAATTTTTTAAATTCCTTTCAAGACCCTTAAAGGCATATCCAGAAATATTTAAATTATTATCATTTAATTTTAATGTTGATAATTTATTTAAACCTTGAAATGCTGAATCACCAATAAATGTTATACGATTACGTGATATATCTAATAAATTTAAATTAGTTAAAATTTTTAATGATGCACTTGGTATATCCTTTAATTGATTATCTTGTAAATTAAGATTACGTAAAAATTTTTCTTGTCCTCTAAATGCATTTGTTTCAATTTTATTTATTTTACAGCTACTTAATTGTACATTATGTAATCGTAAATTAATAAATATATCATTTGGTAGCTTTCCTATTGTTGTATTATTAACATATAATAAATCAATTGGTTTTCCTTTAACAAATGTATTTAATGCATCCATCAATAAATGAAATTCAACCTTAAAATCATAAAATTTGATCAATTTTTAATTTTATTTAATTGACACATAAATTTTAAAAAATAATTAAAAAATTTTATTATTCATAAAATTTACGAAAAATAAAAAAGGAATATAAATTAAAAAGCTTTTCAGTTTTACTTTAAAAAGACAAATGAAGCACCCTAAAGTTTGTCATGTTTAAATTAGATTTGTTAGGATAAGGAGCTATACAATTCTATAAACAAAAACAGAAAACAATAAAAAGAAAACAGGAAGTGATTTTCATCAAAAATTGTGTTCGCTTTCTTCTCTTACTAAAAAGTTAATTTTTTTCTTTTCTTTAGAAATTAAAAATATTCTCAGTTGTTTTTTCTTTTCAAAAATACAAAAACTTCTTTAAAGACAAAAAAACTTAGCACGGACTTAAAAATTTTAGTAATTGAATAATTGTTTACTTTTAAAATTAAATAAACATCTTATGCGTTAATTAAGGAATTCAATATAGTATAAAAATAACAGTTATTTGATTTTTATAAGAAATAAAACGAAAAAAGAAGAAGTTCTTTAGTAACTAAAAAATTCTAAATAGAATCAGAAAAGTATTTTAATCAAATTTGTGTTTAACATGTTAATTAGCTAAAATTCTTTAAGTTTATAAAATAACAACAACAAAAACATATTAAAGAAAATCTTTTTGTGTTTTTGTTTTTTTTTTCTAACTGTTGTGAAAAGTAATTAATCAAAATTTGTTTCTAATTTACCTGATCACATTGTACAGACAAATCATGTGCTAAATTATAGGCACAAAGGCATGAATTTTGTAAATCTGTAATATCTCTTTGCCAAGGACATTGTCCTTGTATTATATTGGCTAACATTAATAATGTTATAATCAATCGAAGACAAATATTTGCATAACTTTTATAAAATGATTGCATTTTGTTAAATTTGTTTACAATTTTCATAATAAAGTAATCAAAATTTTGTTCCCTTAGGATGTTTTGTTGTTAGCAACTTCTTTAGTAATCTGAAAGTAAAAAATGAAAAACAATAATGACATATAGCAAAAATTGTATTTAATTTTTTGTTTTTGCAATTCTTAAGATCTCTTAGATTTATAATATGTGGAGAAAAGATAAAATATTACTGAGTAATAGTAATAAAGTTGAGCTTAAAAAGTGTAAGAGTTTAATGAGTTTTTTTACGCTGTTAACTTATTTTGCTCCTAGATTTAGAGATATGATATCCATTATAGTTTATCTCACATAATGAGCACACAAAATCGCTGTCGAAATTGTGCAATTTTTAAAATGAAAGTCTTGGACAGCTAGATTTAGTCCAGAGGAATCTTATGTCCTTGTTTACTCTGGTCAAGCTGTTGTAGTCGATTGCATCCATGACATAAATACCGAGCCAGATATCTTTTAATTTTCTAGCCTTTTTTTATATTCCTACTATTAGCTTGCTCAAAAACCTTTAATTGTTAATAAAATCTTTTCTATTCATCCAATCAAGTTCAAATAAATTTTGTTGTGTTGGGAGTGCATGACAATTGATGTTAATACAGTTAGTTCAAATATTAATTCATTGATTATATTTAATAAACTAATTTTTAGTTTTATATGAGAGAAGAACTTCAGAAAACTGAATGCAACGAATTATGAATTCTGAATTCAGAAAAAAGAAAAAACAATCTCAAGTAGGAATATACTTTAAAATATATCTTTTTATATTACTTGTTCTATGATAGGTAGTTGATTTAAAGACGCTGGTAGGACTCCTACCAACTGTTGTAGTAAAAAAGATTCCTTAGATATATCATATGAGTCGTTCAGAAGCCAATGTGGATAAGTCCAAAAAATCCAAACTGAGAAATTTAATGTTTCTTAATGCATTCATAATACATAACACATGCGGAGGCTATTGAAAAACGGGCTTTTTGACCAACAAAAAATGAAAATATGAGTAAATCCTTTTAAAACTAAGAAATATATTATATATTCTATTAAAATTTGCAAAAATTAGAAAATATGAAAAAATGCAAATTGAGAAAATTAATGTTTCTTAATGTATTCATAATACATAACACATGCAGAGGCTATTAAAAAAAGAGTTTTTTGAACTACAAAAAATTAAAGTATGAGTAAATCCTTTTTATGCCAAGAAATATATTATTTATTCTATTAAAATTTGCAAAAATCAGAAAATATGAAAAAATGGACTTATCCACATTGGCTTCTGAGCGACTCATATATAAATTGGGATGACGTATTTTTTTGTTTTAAGCGAAAGAATCCACAAAAGTATTAATTAAATACCTAAAAGCACTTCATAATGCGTTTAAAAAAACAACAAACGAAATTAAACTCCGCACTTAACATTTTTGTTTGTTTATTAAAAAGAAATTTTACACTTTTTTAGAGTTATAATTACTTTTACTTTTAGTATTAATCTTAATCTTAAGATTATAATAATATTTGGAGTGTTTTCATAAGTACTTTAAATCAATTAAAATTATTTTTTCACAACCATTCATAATTGCCTTGCTTATTAAAGTCCTTTGGAAACTACTTTATAGCCTTGCACAAAAATTTTTCCTTTTATATACATTACTATATTCCTAAATTTATCTAAATATGTTATATACAATTTAGATGTTAGGCACTCTCTAATGTTGTAAAATGTTTATGATCCATTACCTTTCGATATGTCCTCGTATAAAGGCAATCGTAAACTATATAAAGCATGACTTATAGCCTTGTGTCCACTGGTCAGTTGATGTATTATATTGGTGTCTTTATGACTGATTTCATCCTTATTTCTATACATTTCCTAGTTAAATCAACTTATATATATGTATACTATATTTTATATGTTATACTAAAAGGATTAAAACATCTATAGTTGTGCTAGGAAATGTAATATATTTTAGTTTAAGTAAGAGAATGATAGAAATGAAATGGGCTTTTGGATCGTAAAAAAATATAAATTTTTAGAAAAAAGGGGTCATTTAAAAATGTTGTAATAATATTTAAAATTCTGTAGAAAGTATTTTTGGAAACATTTTCAGTATTTTGATTTATTATCGAATAATTATTTTGTTTACAAAATATATCTCCGACAAATTTGGTAATCGATTACCCTAGCAAAAAATAGGGAAATATTTTTTTTTACTTCTAAACTGTGAAGAACATATAATTTTTTTGAAAACTAATTTAACTCCATCCTTGGTGTACGTTAGGCTTTAATTATATTTCTCAAAATTCGAAAATCAATAAAAATACTTCATTTGTTTTTTTTTTTTGAGCTAAAATTAATTCAATAGTTTCTAAGAATACACAATTGAATTACAGGACATGTTTACTCGGTTTTAGATTGAAATCTTTTACAATGACAAGAATGAATTTATGCTAAACAAATTAAATATTAAATTATAGATAAGGCATGTACAGGACAAATTGAATAAAGAATTTTGTATTTTATAGAAATTTTAACAAATTCTTATATTGTGTTAAGGACTAAAGCTCTTAGAAGTTTTTATAGAAAAGGACTGTAAGGTTTGAGCACTTTTTAACTAATTGAATGAAATGAAGTTTTTAAAAGTTGCTTATAATTCATATATGTTGTAATTAAGTGCAAGTAAATTTTGACTTAATAAATGTCCTGCAAAATTGATTTATTACTAAAATCGAATAGATGAACTTTCTTGCTTCTTTTGAATATGATTTTATTAAAAAAAGTTATCTATTGCTTTAACAACTCAAAAAAAGAATCTTAATTTAATTAAAATATTCTCTTGAAATTATAAAATCAAGTTGTTTTATAGTATCAGATGATATTTAATTAAAAATATCAGATCTTAATAAAATTTATGCTTATGTCCTGATTAGAAGATGAATACATGAAACACCAAAGTATACATATGTAGAAAGAAATTTCGTTTGATGTCTATTTCTAGCATACATTTTAAGTTTTAATTATTAATTTGTTTTGATAATTAAAAAAAAACATTTTTTTTGCTACTTCACAATTTCAAAATTAAATATAATTATGTAAATATGTTGAGAAATTTAAAAATATTTATCTCTCTTTAGTACAGATAGTTTTCGAGACGAATAGCAAAAAGTTTGCTTTAGTGAAAATCTGTTGACTATTTTTTACTTCATTTATATAGATGAAGGATATTCCAATATAGATGCCAAAAAGACAGAAAGTAATCTCTAAAATTATGCCTATAAAACTCTCATTATCATTTGGCTCAACAAAATTTGGCACCAAAAGTCATTGAGGCCACTGGAAATATTTTTATTTATTTTATGTTATGAAGAGAAGAATATTTAGGTTTTAAGCAAAAATCTTAGGTTTTAACGTGCTAAGAATTAAGCAAAAATATTTATTTGTTTTTATTGCGTCCGAAAGAACACCTAAAATTGGGGTGTCTAAACGAAAATACCCGCTTAAGTCTTTTCTTTTGTCTTAAAAGTAAGGCATACCATTTTAAATCTTTTAAATCCTTGTTACATTAGATAAGTATCAACCAATTTTAATTTTTTCTAATAAATTCACATTTATTAAATATTTCTCAGGGGTTAAATAGGCTGTCAGCTTTATTTCTAATAGTTTGACTCCCTATTTTATTCTTTACTTACTCTAAAATTCATTTGTTTCACTTTTTAATTTAATGACAACTACAATTTTTATGCGGATGGCTTTCAATACCAACAAAATTACATATTTATGGATGTGTAACTATTAAAGAATTTTATTGTTCTCAGACAGTTTTTAATTTTTTTTAATATTTCAATTTAACCCGTCTTTTAGTTGAAAAAAAGACACTCGAAAAACCAAATTTTTACAGCCTTTGTCTTTGGCATGAATGTGCTTAGTTTTATGTCTATCTTAGAAACATTTTCGATTAAGATTTGAAAAGTAATAAATAAAAAACTTTGGAAAAGAAAGTTTTTTATAATTTTCTATTTTATAGTTGAAACTTTATTTAACTTAAATGTTTTAAAGTTCAAATTTTTTGCATGAAACCAAAAAATAATAGTTTTATATTAATAAAATTTTTCCATAGTTTTGGGTTTTGTTTTCGTGCTAATAAATATAAGAAAATTTTCTTAATTTTAGTTAAACGCACTTTTGAAAAAACATTTTCTACTTAAATCTTGTTTTTTGAAGTATCTAAAGTCATGTCCTCTAGATCCTCTAATATTAAATTGTCACCTTCTATTTATTTTGTACTCAGATTATGAACATCTGAATGTTTTCACATGGAAATTTTTTAAAAAAAATTAATTATAGAAAATTATTAAGTGGGAGGTTCGGTTAATATTTAATAAATAAAAAAAGGCATGTTTGTAGGGACTTTTTTGGCAATACAGGTAGTTCTAGTTAATTTAATTAATTTTTATATGGTAACACATTATCTGAACAATGTTTTTCCAAATTTACATCTCAAAATATTAATTAGTGAGCGATTGGCAGCGAATATCTGGAGGCGCTACGAAAAAAAAGTTGTTTTGCGGTGTTCATCAGAACTCGCAACAGATTCATCACAAAAAATCAATATTTATTTATCAAAGAAGATGTTTTTCAAGGTAATGAAGAAGGGGTTTTTTTTTTTTATTTTTAAATTTTTGGTAGCTTTGAAAGTCAAAATATCGATTTTCGTTAAAAAATCAACATATTTTTTATTGTAAAATTAATAATTATTAAACGAAACAAAAATCTCTATCATTACTTGGTGACATATAAAAAGAAGTAGTGGCGAAATTTCAAAGCGAATTGTCTAGAAAATTTTTAGTTAACGACTTCGAAAATAGCAAGTTTCAAAAAACGCTTTTAAAATTTTGCTCACTCACTCGTTGCTCTAAAGCAAAGGACGCTCAAATGCTCATAACTTCGGTAATTTTACTCCAATCAACTTGAAATTTTGACAAAAAACTAGCTTTTGACCTCGGTCTTCTCTAAAGCAGCTCGAAATTGAATAAAACCAACGAAATTTTATTTGCTTTAATTAATAGAATAAACTTAGCCCAAAAATATTTTCCGCTAATTCGTTATTATCATGTTTTTTTTGTAAACAATTGTCAATTACATTAGACACCAATTTACAAATTTTGGGCTAATTTCATGCACCTCAAAATAAAAGCCTTTTTTAGGGTAATTTTGGGTCGCTGAATCCGAAAATGATAACCGTTTTCTTTTTCAAAGAAGCGTTTTCGAGATATTTTAAAAAAACGTGTTTTTTGTGTGTATTTTCCTTTATTGATCTATATCTCAGGAAATAATTCTTTGATTAACTTTAAATGGCTTGTTTTAACAATTCATCATATTTTTCTTTCATTTCATAAATAAAACTGCAAATCAATTAATATTTGATGAAGTTACAGGAGATCAAACTTTAAAAAAGGTGATTTTTTCACTTTTTATAAAAATGACCCATTTTTGTTTGCTTCTTTTTGGTTCAAAAAAATTATTAACTAATGTTTTTAAGACTTTAAATAAAAGCAAAAATTGTTACAAAAATTTTAAAGTTAAAACCCTTAAGACCGAAGGAAAAATTAAAGAGTTAAAGATCCTTAAGTGAGGACGTGATTGTTTCATTTTTCAGGTATGCTACGGACGTTCACAAAATTTTGCCAAGTTTTTCTGCCAAATTTCATTGGTTTTATTCAATTTCAAGCTGCTTCAGAGAATTCCGAGGTTTTTCAATTCTAACGTCTAATTTGACTCCACTATGTACATTAATTTAAAAAAATAAAAAAGTAACCGAACCACCCTCTTAAATATTCTTTTGTTTGTTTTTTGGAATGGAGTATTTTTCAAAAAAAATTTAATTATAGTTCAATTTTTTTTTATATTAAATTTTTTTTTTATACCAAAAAATCATTTTATTTTTGTAGTTTTTTGTTTAAAAAAATTAAAATCTTCTCATGTGTATAATTCAAAATTTTACAAAAAACACAGAAATTCAATCTTTAAAGAAATAAAATCTCATTTTACTGGCAACATATTGTTAAACAAATTGTTTTTGAAATGTTCGATTAAGAAAATGTGTGCGTATTTTACATATCTACACATCATTTCCTTCAATTGCTTTCTTTTCCAGTTCAATATTTTGATAATATTTGTTTATATTTTGCTACGTAATTTAAAATACCATCCTTAGATTAGAGTTTTATTATTTAACAAAAAAAAAAAAAAAATAAATAAAACATGGAAATATTATATTCAGTCGTCTTTGCATTTTGACTTAATTTAACTTCCTGCCGTTAAGCTTCCTTTTTATTTACTTCATTTTTCGTTTTACGTATTTAACCTATCAGCTTTGCTTATTTAAGATAAATCTGTTTACATATTTACTTAAATATCTTTGTCTAAAAAAATTGCTCCTTTATTTCCTGTTTACTAAAAGAGAATAAATAAACAACAAATTTCAAACTAACTATACTCGTATTTTCATTAGTTTTAGTTGTAGAAAAGTAAACCAAAAAAATTATTCAGTCAAAAAATGCGAACACTTAAACTTTATTATCATTTCATTTTGAAACTAGAGCAGTGTTTTTTTAAGTAGTTAATTAAATTTTCATCAATAGAATCAAAAATAAAAAGAAAAATTTTATATCATATTAATTTATCAAAAAAATACTAGATTTTTTTTAATTTGAAAATAAATCAAGCCTGTGTTAAAATTTAAGTGTCGGAGTAATAAATATAAAAATGTGAGTAAATGGCTATTAATACCCAAACGAAGCAGATAATATTATCCTCCTCGATATCATCTGAAATTTTTTAAACAGGCAATTTTATAATCACTAACCGTTAAATGTTAATTAATCAGTAATAGATTTTTTTATAACATATAAATTTTACAAAACTAATGAATAATTAAAGCTGAAATTAATTTAAATAAAATTTCATGGTACGGCATTAAATTATATGAAGTAGTTTTTCGTTTTTTTTTTTAAAAAAATTCTTAATTTGATTTAAAAATAAATGATAACCTCTAGAAATCTTCATTTTTATTCACTTTTATCATTTATCAATTGAATTACAGACAATTTTCTTTTTCCTGCCATTTAACATCCTTTAAAACGACTTAAGTAAACTCTAAGTAGGACACGAAATCAGGAAATTATACTAGAAAATGATTAACTCGTTGATGAAAGACCATTTTAAGATAATTTCTAGATATTACAGGATATTTGCTCTGCTTTGCATATTTTTCTTGTTTCATTTTTATTTTATTGAAATTATTTTTCTTTGCTTAAAGTTTTAAGGATTTTTATTTTAAATATACAGTAGTTAAGAATGAATTAAGAAATTTTTTATCGTGTAATAATTGCTTTAGAATTTAAGAATCAATTGAAATTTGTAATCTCTAATAAATTGATGTAAGAAGATAAAATGTGTTTAAGGAATGCAAATCAGTTATTTACATAGACCAAAATAAAATATTGTTGCCTCTTTTTGAAGTACACATAAGTATTATGTCAGTTTTTGGTGTTGACATTTGTATAAGTTTGACTATTTCAAGAATTTTTCATATACATTTAACATTTGTCGAGAATTTTGTTTTTTACAATTCATTCAAAAAGTTTTGCTGCTGTCAGATAAAATAAATTTTATTCAATGAATCCTTAATTGTTTTCGATTTGGTCAAGTTAAATACCATTAAAAAGGTTAACAACACTTGAATGATATGTTTTCTCTGTTTTTGATATGATTATAATAAAATCAATAAGTTAAAGTTAAGATCACATGTTAAACGAATTTAATGAATATTTTTTTGTTTTGCAAATTTTGTTTTGAATTTAATTCGAAATTTTAAATAAATATATTACAAAATCAGATTAATAAACCATGGACCTTATTTTATAAAATAAAATTTAGTGGTAAACTAAAGAATTTGTAGAGTTTAATTTATCTTACTTTTTGTCCTGTAGAGGCTTGTTATCGTTCTGGGAATCATGGGACTGAATTCTCAACTGCTTTGGGATGAGTTGTGAAGACTTAAATTAGAAAATCGTAGACTGTTTCAATGTGTAAAAAAATTTTTCTCAAAAAATTAACTCCTTTCTAGTTCTACTCACGGATTTAACTGAATTTTTTGACCAAATTCTCGACTACTTTTCAAAAATTATTAAAATTAGGATTAAAAAATCATAAGCTGTTCGATAACAATGCAAAATCATTAAAAAAGATTGTTCTAGAGCACTTAACCTACTCCTACTTCTAGTCACGCTATTTAACTTTAATATAGCATAAATATTGAAAGTAGGGAATGAATATGATTAAAAAAAATGAAATAAAAATAACATAAAGAAACTTTTGAAAAATAGGCTTTTAAAACAATTGCTGAACGGAAAAGAAAAAGTCATTTTTAATATTGTTGAATACGAACCGAAGGATAAATAATACTAAATGCAAGATTAATTTTTCGTGTTATAAAATGAAAAATATAAGTGCGAGATTATAATTTTCTAAAACGGTACATATTTATTGAAATTAAATACGATTTATTGTATTATTATTTCTTACTGAACTTTTCGAGGGATCATATAAATGAATTGATAAATTATTATACATTTGATGCAACAATTGGTAATTATAATTGTTATGAAGGACATCTCATACTTTTATTTTCGTGATGTATGTAAAATTGTAAATGAATCTAGGAAAAATCATTATTTATTCTTCTATTTCTATTCAACTGTGTAAAAAATTATTATTCCCGTTTTAGTTAAATAATTTTATGAAATGATCATTAATAAAAATTTTTTTAATGTAATCTGTTTTAGATATAAGACGGTTGTTTTTTTATTAAAGAAAAATAATGAGACTGTCACGGACGGCACTTGAAAAATATTTCAATTATTATACGATGAATTTTAAAATGATTTCCTTTATTGAGGTTTCATGTTTTTTTCTTTTTCTTCCCATATTTTTCGAGTTCTTTTTTTTATTTATATAACTTTGTTGTTCAGAATTTCCTTTTTCCTTATACACAACTACAATCTTCCGTATTTAATATAAACATGAATTTGGGATATTTTTTTTTATATAGGTATATTAGGATGAGATATTTGCCTTTTGCAAATATTTAAAAGTGTCAAGAAATTGATAACGATTGAAGAAATTTTACTCAATTCTAGTCAAATATCACATCAAAAATTGATTTTTTTAGATATAAGGATACGTTTCATCAAACAAGCTAAAATTAGTTACAATGAGGATTCATTTAAGTTAAAAAATTTTTATTTATAAAAAATAAATTATTACTAACCAAATTTTTGAAGACTCACAAATTTGATGTTAAACTAAAAAGTTTTCCCGAAATTATGTTACAAAATTTGCTTAACACAATTAACACATTTCCTACTTTACGGCATTTGTCAACAAATTTTCAATTCTTTCATGCAGTTTTTTATTTCAAGCGCATAAAGTGGATCAAATTTCAACTAAATTAAAAAAATATTATTAATTAATTTAATATATTTATGTGTTTATTAATTCACATGGTCTCAAAATGTGTTCTTTTATTTTTTTTTTGTACTAAAAAAATACGAAAAACGTAGCTTGCAAAACTCTAATTATATTAATCTAATTAGTCACCCTTATATAGTAGTATTCCTAAGGATATTAAAATATGTAAATTAATTTCGTTAAAAAGCACCACATTTAAGGGTAAAAATTATACTTCAAAAAGTAAAAATCCAAAAAAAAAAAAAAATCACAAAAACTTTGTGTACCTAAAAATTCTGTAGAAACTCAACTAAACCTCAAGCATTTGATAAAAGCCTCTAGAAAAGGCATATTAAGGGGTGCAGTTTTTGATTATATTAAAAATAAAAACATCCTTCATTTTATTTCTTGTTAAATACAAAAAAAAAAAAAAAACACACACACAAAGAAAATAATTTCAATAGTATTCCTAAAGGTAAAAAACAAACCCTTTTGGGTAGTTATCTTTTGTTCAGATTACTTTGCTGTTAAAATTCTGAACTATAGTATTTTATAGTGAATTGTTATTTTAGCTATCTACATTGTCATAGGCTATGTACATGTAGGATAAGTTATTCCATTATATATTTTTCCATATACAAAAATGCATCAGGTGAATATAATTTTTATATTTAACTTATTTTTAGTGTAATCAAAACAAAAATGGCTACTGTGTTATTTAACAAAATTGCACATATATATATATATATATATATATATGTTAGTCTTATCAATGATTCAGAATAGATTTTACCTTAAGAGGTTCAAGTCAGATCCTTGAAATATTTATCAACTAAAGCAACATTAGTTTTGCTTACTGGTCTTTAGATAACGATATCTTTGTGTTACGCTGTAAATTGCTGTTTTCCTTTATGTTTGTTTAGGTACTTGGATTAAAAAATACTTCCCCCCTTTTTTTTTTTTTTTTGCTTTGATAGAGGATCTGAAATTTAAACAAAATAGAAAATTTGAATGACTTTAATTCATTTGAGATTTCCTTTTTTTAAGTATACATATATAACAAGCTCCAAAATTTTAATGGCAAGAATCCATTTAGTTAATTGTATGCTTGATTTAGTAAGGAGATAAAATTTGATGGTAAAAGAAAATTGCTACAGCTATTTATGCCTTCATTAACAGCAAAAATAGTTAACTTATAGGAAATAGTTTTTTTTTTTGTTCTATTTTTTGAATTATTAATTTTTTATATAATAATTTAAAATTAATAATAAATTTCTAAACATAAAATTTATTTTGAAATTTATCTAAACAATCGGTTGTTTGATCTAAAGATTTTAATAATTTTTCAACTTCAGTTTTAAAACTTGAATGTTTTAATTTCTTAAATTCTACAAATTCAAACACAAAAAAAAAAAACAAAATAAAATCTATATTTATCAAGGCATCTTTTTTTTATTAAAATTAAATCGAAATACAGCTTACAAATTCCTTAATTGAGATCAATAAATTTAAAGTATTATACAGATTAGCTTCAACAGGTGCACAAAATTCTCTTTTATAGCATCAAAATGAAATTCAAGGCAAGCGTTTCTTAAAAAACCGTCCAATATATTTGTGAAACTAAAAAAATAAATCGAATATTAAATTGTACAATGATGATAGCTAAATTTAAATATGAACTTGGTTGCTTAAAAAACCAAGAACTGAAATAAATAAAGACAATAATTCCGTAATAAAAATAATAATATTTTTTAATGGTTTGAAATTGTTATTTGAAAAATATGAAATTATCTTTTAAAATTGTGAAACCTTAAAGTCTAGCTAATATTTTCGGTTAATATCATTGAATAAAGGAGTAGTTCTAGGACTAAGGGATAAAATAAAGTCAACCATATTTACAGTAAAAGTTCTTTTGCAAATTTCTTAATTTCAAGTAAAAATTTAGAAAATATACTTATTATACTTATTATTCATGACAGTTAAAAATTTAGTTATAAAATTGTTCTTAGATTGAATGATTATTGTGTTCACTTTTGACCTTCTTTAAAACAAGGAACTTAAATTTTTATTTTTATTAAATAAAACATTATTTATGTTAAAAATTATACTATTATAATTTATAGAAATATTTCTAATATTCTATGATTAAATTTACTTTCAAAAGTAAAAAAGAAAAAGTTTTTGGGGGTCACAATCAGCATTTAGTAGCTGTGAAAATTTAATTTTAGATTGCAAAGCTATTTAGCTACTACAGTGAAAACGATAGTTTTGTGGTCATTTATTAGTGTGAGGTTACAAAAAACATTATATTAAAATTTAAAACAACAACATGAAAACAAGACTTTAAATTAAAAAATGAAATATAATATTTTGGTTAAATTTTACAATTAGGAGACAACTTGGAGAGGTCATGGCTTAATATAAGCTCTTGAAGTTTTAATTTTAGGAATTGGTTAAATCTCACCTTTGTTTCTAATTGATGACTATAGATTGGTTTTGCGGCTTTACTTAATTTATATTGTTAACTATATAAGCTTAGTAACCTTGGGGAAAATATTGCTTAAATTTACTTTAGATTTTAATACTGTCATATATAAATAGTGATAATCAAAAATCCAACAAAATCATATATTTTCTAGTTAATTCTTTTTGCTAATCTAAAGACCATAAGATTATTTTTGTAATTGGATTTGTATATAATACGTAAATAATGGTTATAGGAAACGTATTTTCAATTAATTTTTAAAAATTCATATAAAATATATTATTTAAATTAAAATAACTAAAAATTAATTATGTTAGGGATAATAACTTTTGTTTTAAAGGATTATATCTAGTGCTTTGAATGAAAACTTCTTTATTTTTGGATTTTGTTTTTAAATATCAATCTTACGCAACAAAAATTTTATTATGAATATATTTATATAAACGTCGAGGTCATTAAAAATACCATTTTCAATGAGATTAAGGAGGCCAACTATTATAAACCATCATGTTTGATTGCACTTCAGATAATCAAAAAAGAACCAAGAAATGAGCCCAGTGATTCCAAGTATAATACTATAATTTGGATGTGCAAAAAACTCCTACACAATACTACAATAACGGATCTATAATGTCTCTTGTATACATGGATGCAATGGTTGCTATCATACGTATTGAGATTGAAAATTGGCGTACCAATTATCATATTGCAAAATATGAACCAAATCTTTACAAAGGAACGGAGGTTGCTATTAAAACATTATAGAGAAAAATCGTAATAAACACAATCTGGAAAAGACTTTTTAATTGTGAAAATGTCCTCATTTCTGGAGGACAGAGGTGGTGATGGTTCAGATTGACATGAACAACTATTAAGTTGCGTGTTGTACATTTGACAGAGCAGACAATCTCTGTATCTACACAGACAATGGAATTAGATAAAAATATTGCTTATGGGTAGCATGGTACAATTTAATACATTATAGACATGAATTTTCTCTTTACTTTGGTTTCCATTCAAGCCACAGCAAGGTGTGGTCCGGGTCTGGGTAGTAGGTAATAAAAAGTGCAAATTTTTTATAAACTTTTTACTGTTTTGTGAGTTTTTCAAAATCATATGTGTAACAGACGCCAATACCAAGTGTCTGTCGCCCGGTTGGAAAAAACTGTAGATCCGGATTTGAGCTAGCGTATCATGAGATATTTCTTTCTCTGTATTTAATTCAAAACTTTTTTTCACTGAAAAAATCGACATATATTTTTATTAAGGAGGGGTAGTCTAACTCTAGATAATTTGCTCGAAATGAAGTTTATTTTCACGAATTCTTTTTTTTTTTTTTTGACGATTTAATTAATATAAATTTATGTATTCAATTAGAATAATATTCAATGATATTTTAGGTATATTTAGTGAAGATTTGATTAAAAAATAATTATAACTGAGCCGTTGACAGTGAATCGTCAACGATTTCAAAAAAGAATTGAATTGGGGTGCCCAATAATAAACTCATCATTGGATTGAATGAAATAAAAAAATCAAATGGATTACTTTAGCTAAGAGGTTTGTTAAGGTAATGCTATCGATTTTTTATTTTATTTTTTTGAATTTTTCGATATTTTAGAATATTTGGAAGCTAAATCACCATTCTTTGGCAATCAGAACATGCCATTTTGTTAAGAAAAACTATTAATCATTATAAAAAAATTAGGAAAAAATTTATTTATGGATAGAATTTATGTGCAAAATATAAAAAGGATCGGTGCAATAGATTTTGAGTTACAGTTGGCATCGGTACTCTCAAAATATTAAGTATGAGAAAAACGGGTTTGATAAAATTTACAAATTATTTATTGTTGTCGATCAATACAAAATGAATAAAAAACCGTAAAAAAGCGTGTACTGCTCCACAGATTTTATCACATATCCTAAATTTATAAATAATACAGCTAAAGGCATCGGAATGTACACGTCGGTCGAATGGACAGATATTAAAAACTACTTTTGAATTGTTTGTTATACATTTTTCTTTTTAAATTGTTTATAAAACTCCTCCATTCTAATCTTATTTCGAATTTTTAATAACCTCAACACTGAAAAATTTTATTTTTGTGTATCTATTTATTGTGTCACCAAAATATCAAATTTAGAATTTTCAATTTTAAGCAAACTTCAAAAATAATAATCAAAAAATTAAATAAGAAACTCACATTAAATTTTAAAATTTAAGATACATATAAATATATACTTATTAAGTTGATAAAAATTTTATATTTTCTGTTGTGTTGTGAATTATCTCATGTGGCTAAATATTATACCACAAAATGACAAAACCTCATAAGTTCTATGGATAATTTTGTGGTCAGTTAAAATTTTAAACATCTACCAAAATATTTTATATGAGTTAAAGGCACAGCATGAGTTCAGTACTTAATAAGCTATACTTAGCCCTAAAATAAAAACATAAAATGGCCTATAGAAATACCCTTTTTGGTAATTTCAATTTCTATATCTAGTGAAGCTGTACTCGTTTGTTACTATCAGAATATAACTTGCATACTAATTAAAAACACTTTAAGTATTAAGGCGAACAGATAAAAGAGCTATACAGAACCTACATAACAACAAAAACAACGAAAAAGAAAAAAAAAACAAAAACCTTTTATTGGTTTATTTTTGATAAGGTCAATGACATCACGTTATGTAGCCCATAAAACATTTTCACTCACTTTAAAGAATTGTACCTGGAATGTAAATGAAGAATTCTTAAACGCCTAGAGATGATCAGGATTTTATTGTTAAACAGACGTTTCAGTTGGTTTTAACTGGTCAACTATTAACAATTTTCTAGTACCCTAGGGTTCAATTTTTTTCGTTCAATATGCAAATAGTAAATTGGATGAAATGTTTTCATTTTTTTTTTTTATTTGTCTAGAATTGGAGCAATTCTAGTGAATTCTCATCTAAACAATTCTATTTAACTTAAAAAAACTGTTAAGGTTTTATTTGTTTAAAACTGTTTGAAATCTTTTTAATTAGAATCTTTTGTTTTAAGGGATTTTTGGGTATTCTATCCGGTATTAATGGATAACATTTAAAATCGATAATAAGACTATTTATTACTTTGAAAACGTGCTAAGTAGATTTTAAATGAATTTAAGGTATTGAGAAAATATTTTCACAACCTTTTGCTTTCTTTTGAACTTGGCATACGCAAAGTTTTTTTTGAATTATTAAAAAAAATTAAAGCAATTTTATTATATTTGTGGTGCTGGAAGATAACAAAATTTCTGAGACAAGTGCGAAGCTGAAATAGTTCTTCAAAGCTTTACAATTGAAATTGCAACTATGCAAAAAATAATTGGGAATAAGTTTCTTAGCTTAAAACTTCATGAAAATTTGAAAAAATCATTCAGTATGAAATTATAATCAAATATTTCGACTCGGGAAGTGACTATCCTAGGTTCATAGTCATCAGTGCGTAGCACACATAAATTAATGTTATCATCAGTAATAACTTAGCTTCCATATGTCACGCAAAGAAAGAACTTTCACCGCTGAGCTGAAAATCGACATTTTTATATCTCTAGCACTTTTCCTCAAGCCAAATATACTCATTTTTCAGTTTAAAAACTTCAAAAATCATCGTTTTTAGTTTGACTGTCAACAATTGAATGACAAGTGTCATTTTTTAAATAAATTTTTCAGTTTTTAGTTTTCAAGTTTCGTTGTTGTAAAACTCTTATGATATTTGACAGTTTGGTAACTTTGCTATTATTTTTGTAATAGGAATTTTAAAAAAGTTTTTATGTTTTTCTGTTTTTGCTTAATTTTAGAATTCAAAATATTTATTTTTGATAGATATGTTGGATATTATTAGTATGAGCAGGCTCAAGAGGTTCTTTTAAAGCTTAGTAAATTTATATTGATATTAATTCTGCAAATACCAATTTTATTAGACTCAAATTCAATTTTATCATCTGAAGATTTTTTCGAAAATTTTCAAAATCTTAAGAGTAATGTTTCCCTTGAATCATCGTGTCAGGATAGTCAGGACTGTAGAAAATAATTTTAGCCATAGATAATAAAAGTTTTAAGTGCCTGCAAATTTAATTTTGACCAAAAGGAGAAACATTATTTAGAAATAAGAAAAAGCTTTTTATACTCTTGGAATCAGACTACAAAAACGTTTGATGTGTTTGATGTAGCTCAGGTACTACAAATATTAAACAATTTTAAAACAATTTCTCTCTAATGTTATTAACAGCTTTGCCATATTTTTGTTTTTTGTTTTTCAGTTTTCCAACTAACACGTGTTGGTGAATCTATAATTCGATTCAATGAAACAATAAAAAAGGAATCGATTTTCACTCAATGAACATTTAATTTGTTTTTTTTTTTTAAATTCTTCTAAGTACACATAATGTAATAATTTTTTGTTTTTTTCTTACAAATTCTTGCCTAAAGCTTATCATCATTAATTAAATTGATTGACAGATTAGAAACGATTACAATACAATTATTAGAATTTCATGGTACAATAATTATGTTAAACATTGATCACTATTTGACACTGATCTTGGGAAATACTATACGCAAACAAAAATCTTTTTTAACTTTTTTTACTTAAGATATTAAATAACAAAATCTTTTATTCATATTACATGGCTAGGATTATATTTTCTAATGGATTCATTTTTTATTTAAAATTTATGATGTGTATACAAGATCATGGATCTTTGAAATTTTATATTATAAACTTGTAACGATCACAGCTTTTCTAATTTCCGGGATATAAAAAAGTAGTTCTATTAATAAGCAAAAAAATAATAATAATAATAAATTTTTTTTTTTTTTTTTTTTTTTTATAGGTAATTAAAAGCCTATCACAAATTCATATTTTGGTATAGATAAATTTTATAGTTATGTTGTTCAATTTTGAGCAGGTGTGAACGTTTTAACGTTTCACCAATTACACTGTAAATCCATTAAAACCTTTCAAATTAGTTTCATATTTTTGTTATGTAGTTTAAATTTCTCCTAGTTAAGTCTTTTAATTGTTGTTCACAGTTAATTTTAGTTTGGTTCTGATTTTTTGGCTCAAATGAAGTTTTGACTATTCGAAGGGAATAGATTATACTGTCTTTCTTAAATATTTACGATTCAAATAACACTTTTACGATTTTTGACGAAACTGCTCTTGAATCTAAATAAAAATTTGACATTAAAACCTAGGACCAAATCATAATCGTTTTTCACCTATAGCTTTTCTTTTGTTTAAACGATCATTTTTGTAGCTGAAAACTCATTATTGCAATCTCAAAAGTTGCCATTTTCTCAATATAAAAAGTAACAAAAAAACTTAGAAATTTTGATAGCCACTGCAAAGTACAACTTAAAAGACGACAAATTTTCTACAATCCAGCTTCAGTAAACATAACAGAAATATTTTGTTTTAAAAATTTTTTTTTTTCATTTGGCGTAGATAAGAGTAGAATTAAGGGGATTTATATCCCTGGTGTTTCAATAATGTTTTACTAGTAATCAAAGAAAGAAGCTAAAAAGCCTAAAAAAGTTGAGTGTCCGTAAATAAGTTCTTCCCCCTTTGTGTCGCAAAAAGCTACCCCGTGGTAAACTTCTCGAAAAACGCGGACGGCTTATACTCTTTATAATAATACACTGAAATTTTGTATGGAGAATAGTTAAAATTAAACGTTTATTTAGCATGTTATTGTGTCTTAAAATACAGGCTTTGAAAGCCTGTATAAGAGAAATGTTTGCATCTATTGTGAATTGACAGGTTGTCCAACAAAATAAAATTAAAAGTTCCTCTATTTATTGTGTTATTAAATATGTTACTTATTACTTATCTAAATTATTATTTGTTTGTTTTGTCTTTTTGTTACTTATTAATTAATTAATTTAAACACTTTTATTATTTCAGTGCAATTAAATGATTTAATGTTTACTTTTATGACAGTTATTTTAAACTTTCCATCAAATTTCCCTAACACAGATTAATTGCCAATAGAGAAGATTTTTTTGTACGGGAGGCTAATACAAGCTTTAATATCGAATGGGTATTAGTAAACATAACCCTTTAAAGGATATTTTAGTTTCAATTTCAACTAGTTATGTCGTTATCCATCCAATTTGCATTATTAACTGTAGAAATACTGTTTAAACTTAAATGTTTTGATAATTTGTAAAATCTGGTACTTATACTTCAACTTTAATTTATTTCTCACTTACTCAACATCGGAACATGATAATATTAGAAAGGGTCCCAATTAGTATACTTGATAAAATTACTAGTTTTAGTTAAAGGAAATTGATTGGTATAAACTGTTCAATAAACTAAAACTAGATTTATTAGTAGAAAATTTGGTTAAATTTAGGCCTAATCATATCTTATTACATTTTTGTAATAAAAAATATATACAATAATAGTTAAAAAACAATATTTACAAAAATATTTCAATTTCAAGATTATTATTGTAATGTTTCGAATTTTCTTGCCGTAAATTTTCTATTATTTTTTTTCAAATTTGTTGTTCTATTTTAAATATAACATAGATTCATAAGATATTCTTACCCTTATCATTTGATGGCAAGAGAATTTATTGGAATATCTTTTTTATAGGGCTGACAAATTTAAGGAAACAAATTTGATATATCTTTAAATTTTTTACATATTTTTTTATAATTTCTGTAATTCAAATAATATGAATAAAATACCAGGGATAAAGAAAAAAGATTAACACTAAAAAATGTTATTCAGGTATTTTTTCTATTCATATCATGCTTTGTTAACATTGCACTAGACACATATCCAATAAAGGCTTTTATTTATAAAAATAAAATAAAAATATTTTGCTTTGTGATTTTCGATGAAAGAATTTTATTTAAGTTGAAAAAATGTTTTTTTTTAATGTTTATAATTAAGAATTTTATTTACATACATATTTTTTTGACCAGTATTGATTTACAACAACAACAACAACATCAACAAACATGACTTTTAAAAAATTATTCATTGAAAATTACAACAACCAAAACCTATCTATTACTCATAAAAAAGAACAAAATTATTAATAAGATTAATATCTATGGACCTAAATTACTCTAGGTGAAATTTTGGAAAGTAGCGACCTTGAAATTTTTAAGTAGATAAATTGATGCTAACACCATGACGCCGTTGTGATATATTTTTCCTCTTTTTTCTTTTAATTTTTTTAGTATTTAAACTAATGCTCAAAAATGGATAACATTATTTGAAAGCTGTAAATGTCTTCGGTATTTACAAGCTAGACTATAATTAATCATTTCATTTCATTTTTTGTTTTGTGTGTACATAAACCACTTACTAAGCCTATGATAAATATATTTTTTTCTTTTGTATTTCATGTTTTATTTTAAATGTTTTAATATTTATATTTTAATCGATATATTTTCATATATTTGTTTGGTTATCAATTTTTGCTAGTTTAAAATATGTATAAAAAACTTCCTCGTCTTAAACTGATTTCAAGTGAATTGAATTGTTTTAATTTTTCCCATATAACAAAAGTTTACTACTTCCTGAACTAGTCTAAACCGCTTAAGAAAAGTATTTACGATCACACACATATATATACATATATATATATAATATTTGTTATATATTCATATTATATGTTTTTCAATTTTATTATCAAAAACTTGCAAGATGAATTTCTCCTTTTCAATTTACAGACAATATAAATTATCTTTTTAGCCAGACGAAAGGATTTGTAGTTCTTCCATTTGGATGAACACACTATATAGCATTCCAAAGGAATCCTTGTACCGTTATTCAGTAATATAAATAAAATGTATGCTTGACAACAATAGTGATATTCTTTTTGAGAATAAATTTGATAAAGAAAAAATATTTTTAATACACAACACGACTAAATTAGAAGACAAAATAAAAACAATAAAAACAAAAAGACAACTAAATACAATATCACTACCCGCTTAAAGCTAAATATTATTTTAAAATTCTTTCACGGTTCTTTTATAACTGAAATACAATTAGGGCTAAACACATGGCTAAAATAGTAAAAGAAAAACAACAAAATAAACCAAACCACACCAAAACAAAACAGTTAACTTTGAAAGAAAAATTAACTTACAAAAAATAACTGTAGATATTATAGTTGGCTAGCACAAAATTATATATGTATTAATTTATTTTATTTTTATTTTTCATTGCAATTCTTTAAATGGATAGTAGTATTACTCTATCCATCTTAGGAATATAGTCAATCATTAATTTCCTGTATTAGCAAAAAAAATTGTTTTTGTTTTTTTTTGGGGGGTTGTTACGGATATAACTTGATCAAAAATTGACGAATACCTTCCAAGTGTCAGTTACAATCTGATCACGTACAAAATAGTTGAATGGACTTTGTTTGTAATTAATGTCACAATTGAAAGACAAACTCAAGTGATTTTTCGATAATTTATGTAGTCACTATGAAGTCATCGCTTGTACTACTTTATATATATTAGTTTATGGTCAAGTTAAATTTAATGAATGTCAAATAACGGTTATTGATGAGTTAAAATATATGTATTTTGTTATATTAACAATTGAAAAGGGATAGAAATAATGAAATTTGATGTAGTTATATTTGTTTTGTTTTATTTTTTTTTATCGTAAAATGCTTTTAAGAGAAAATTTACACTATTGTATGTATAACGGTATTGGTGGGAAATGTTTTGTTAAATGTCATACGACAGATTCAGGATGTTCATATGTACAAAGTAACTAAAAGCAATTTTTTAATTGGAATTAAATATGATTCTGTTAATCTTTGTTGTTGTAATTTTCTTATAAAACTTTTTACTCGTTTATTTATTTTATACTCTTATATTAAGTAGTTTTAATCTTATTACACAACTCTTTTGACATTTTTTTTTAATTAAAATCTTTTTTTCGGGTTTTTTTCTGTCTTTTAAATCAAATATTTGTTGGCTCAACAATTTTAATTATATTTTCACAACAAATCTAGTTAAATTATACAAAATTTTTTGTTACTCATTAAAAAAATGTAACCATTACCAACCAAATAAACAAAATTTCGTTTTAAGGCTAAAAAAAAAAGAAGGAATTCTTTTGAATAAAAATTAAAATTTTTTTAAACTTTTTGAAAAATATAAAAACTAATTTTTCCTTTGCCGAAATGTGAATTGTGGCCTAAATTCCCATATTAAATGTGTCACAGTGATATTTAATTTGTAAGGCCTTTTTTCGCCAAATCCTGGTTTAACAGGTTTATTAAAATTTTGCTTTAAAAAAAAACATTGCTTAGAGAAGCACAAGAAGATCATATTTTAATTCTGAAAGAGTTTGTCTGGCAAAAAGGCCAAATAAAAAGCAAAGTTCGGAATTTGATTTTTTATATTACTAATTTATCCGCCTATAACACTTTTGTTAGAGTTAAATTTTGGAATTTTTTAGTCTTACTTAATTTGCATGTTTCAATGTTTCAATGGTGATGTTGGTCGCATTCTGCAGTTTTTTTTTTTTTTTTTTTTGGCAAAAACACAACCACAAAAAATAACAAATTTCATTTTAATTATTCACAATAAAATTTCGATGATCTTAAGTTCAAAGGCTTTCATGGTTAATAAATTGCAATGAATTATGGGAAATTAAAATTAAAAAAATATTTTTGATTGTAATTTTTGTATTAAAGCAATACGAGTTAAACGACGGCACAAAATCCTGTAGTTATTTAGAAAAAATTGGCGGTTCTAGGGTAACGAATTGATAAAACTTGTCAACAGGGCTTCTAAATCTATTTTTGAGTAGCAATTTACAGAGAAATTTATATGGGGCCAAAACCAGGTAGGTACAAAGACTTATCTGTTAAGCTTTAAACAACCTTCAATGCCTGCCATTCCTTAAATGAATGAAAGACTACAAAAAATAACCAGGGAGATCTGGGAAAATTTTCCTACTTGTCATTTATACTACAAATTAAAATTATACAAAGTTTATGATTCCAAATACCGTCACCTTTAAAAAAGCCGTTAATATTAAGGGCAACTAGCGTATTAAAATTATTTTTAATTATTTTAAACCTTTTGCGACAAAGCATTACCCTCAATTCTTATAGCTAAGGTAATAGACAGCAACAAAGACATCAAAGAAAAAATTAGTATGTATTTCTGGCAATAATGGTATAGAATACAAAGGATATGTAGATAGAGTATCAAAAATCAGCACAAATACGCGACGTGTACTCTACTGTAGTATTGACATACTACTTTTCAAACCAAATATCTATTACGGTACGTTCGACGTATTAACTTGTCGTAGTTAGCATTGACTATGAAAACTATTTTATTTTGATTTAAGAATTTTTAAATTTATAATAAAAATAACTTTTGCAAAAATAAATTTTTAAGTTTCCCTTAAATAAAAATGTAGTTCTGCGTTTTTCATAAAATTTGAAATAGGACCATTTTGCCCTGCGTTCGTCGTGTATAAACTTTATCGCTTGATTTTAGTTTCTCACACTGTGAGGGATTTTTAAAATTAAAAGTAAGTCTTTCATAATACTTTTATTTGATTAATAGATCTTGGGATAGATTTTTGATCAAAATAAATCATTAAAAGAGCACAATAGACATTTTTTTTTTTATCATCTAAACTTTGAGAACTACAACTGTGAACTAAAACTGCGAATAAAATCAATAGTAATTAGAAACAAAAAGAAATTGTGTGTTAAACTTTAGCTATTTCTTGTTTAACATTTGTACCCAATAATATTTTCCAAGAATTTTTTAGCAGATACTATTTAATATCGCTTCCAAAGAACTTGAAATTTTCAAAATATCAAATTGTTTGTTTGTTTCTTTTTTTTTTTATAATAAATACAAAAATTACAAGGAAATTTTTACTAATACTTTTATATAAAATTCCAGTTGTTAATTTAACCATACGTGAATGACTTTTGAAATTCATTCTCTTAAGAATTTTAATAAATATAGCATAGAACAATAGTTAATATTATGTGAGGCGGTAACAACAAAGTATAACTTAATTCTTTGGAATTCCTTTCTTGTATTCCTCATTTTGTGATTTTTTAGTAAATTCACATATATTTTCTATGAAACATAAATAGAAAATTCTTGAAACACTTAAAAGATGTAACTATCTAGAAAGGATAAAAATGTCAGTGGTTAAATTCAATTGTGTGTATTAAAAGGAACAATTGTTATCCGTTTAAAGGAATTTTATTGCATGGAAGATTAGAATGCAAGTGCAAGTGAAATATAAATTTCAAATTATACATAATATATATATATATTTAGGTAAAGCATTGATTATGCTTATTGTTAAGAGTAACTAGTTTTCAGATTAGAAGTTCAAGTAAGCAATTATCTGTTTTTAAGATAACAAACGAACATTTTTGCCTTAAATACCTTTCTATGTAATCGAAGAAAATATTAGGATTAATAATTGGAGGATTATTATAGATAGGAATGTTCTTTGTGGTTTATTATTACTCATTATTAATCGTGCAACAATTATAGATTTTTTTCATTTCAAAATTAATAATAAATTTTAATCTGATTCGTCAAGAACAAAAAACTATTTTGATTACTTTTAATAAAAAGATAAAAAAAGCATTAATATAACTGAATATTTTTGAATCATTCAAAGCAAAATCAAAAAAAATATTACCGCACATACCATAAAAAAACTGCTATTCCTGCAGGATAATATAATATGACCAAAGATATTTTTAAATAGCCAAATTAAGTAATTTAAAGTTTGAACTATTTTATTTTTCACCATTTTCCCAAAATTTACCCATGGGCGAATATTTTCTTATCAAAGATTTTAAATAAATTTTGTATGGAAAAAGCTTTAGAACGAATAATGTGACCATTTACGAAAATGTGAGATTTTTTAGAGCAGCAAGAAAAGGATATTAGGAATAAAAATATTTGAAAATTGTTTAACTGATTGTGTTACATAAACAAAGTTGTATTAAAAACGTTTAACTTAAGAGAGTATTAATAATTTTCCTTAACTTAAAAAATTAAGAATTAAAAAGTTAAACTTTGGTGACATTGCTAATGCCTTAGAACACATTCATAGCCGTCAGGCAATTGGAAATTCTTAAAATTCATAGCAGTATTTAGATACTTTAAACATAAAATACTTTGAATGAAAATTCTTAGAAAATTATCTGCCTAGGATTTCAGTCAAGAATATCATTTCATTGTTCAAATAGTTTTATATGTTTAGGGTTGAATATAGCATAGAAAATTGTTATATCCTGTCTAGTTACATAATATTTAAATTTAATCTTCTTTAGCTTAATTATAAATCCTTATAAACAACACCAAATTTTACTTTATACAAATGTATTTTCCTTATATTATTTATGCCATATACATTGATAGTTTTTGAGTGGATAAGAGCTATGGTCGTATGTAAATGCAACTTTCTTTATCTTCCAAATTTTCGAATTATATAAAGTAAATGGACTGATAAAAACTAAGCCACTAATCAATTATGAATTTTTATTAACAAAAACTTGGTTTCAAGTTTACTTCAATTCATTTATGTTAGATTGTCAAAGTTCATTTGACAATAGGTCCTGAAGTTGATGCATATAACGATGAATATAATTTTGTGAATAAAATCGAATTTATTTATCAAAATAGTCTTCAAGAATTTCAGGACGACTTTCTTTACTATTCTTTTCTAAAAACTGAACCCCATGGAGAATTTCATCATGAGTGAGGTCATAGTGTGCTGACACCTTTATAATAAAATATTATACAGAGAATATGGATTGTAGTGTGCAGCTATCAGACTTTTACACAAGGCTCCATTTCTCATATATAATTTTAGAAAAGTTTTAGTCAGAATTTATATAGACACGCTCATTTTCACTGCTGCCGTGTGATCTTAAGCACAACACGTTTTGTCCTTTTTTCCTTACAAGGTGAAATTTCTTTTTTGCAAATTAATCCTCCAATGTATCACTCGCGAATGTTGGCAGATCTATCATAATTAACTAATTAGATTATTAAGTCAAACAGCTATCAAATAGGAACTGAGGTGACTTTTACGAAACATCTAAGCTACTTTTATAATCAAATTATGCTAAATAGTCATAGCAACGTTAAAGTTATTCAATCCCTGGGTATTACCAGATAAGAGCAGGAGGCTTAAATTTAAAGTTGAGCATTGGCTCAGCTAAACCTGCACACGTTTTGCTTGATAAGCACATATTAATAATAGTAATAAGTTAACTATAAGTTGAAATTGTACTAGAAATTTCCTATAAAGGATGTTATTTATAAAAACAAAAAACATAGTAGCAATATTTTAAAATAATGCAAAGATTTTAATATTTTATAATTTATTTATTCCATATTTTTGAAAGGAACTATTAAAAACGACAACAATAAAAATAAACTTGATTCTCAAAGGATCACAGCTAGTTGAATATTATTTATATCATTGAATACTTTATAAAACAATATCCAAAAATTTTTTAGTAGTTTTAAATTAAAAAATATATTCCATTTCTATAAAACAATAATGTTAATTTATAATATTTACAATTCTTGTTCATTTCTGAAAAAACTAATCCAATTTGTGGATAACTAAACAATAAAATATCTTAAAAAGTAAATTACTTTAAAGGAAACCTAAAAAAAAATTTGATTGGAATAATTCCCAAAAGGTTTTGATAGTATTTTTAAACTGTAGGTAACCGGACATAACATTAAGGGTTTCAACTTTATTTTTTGTTTGTTTCTGTTACAATAGTTCCTTAACATATTTATCTTAAGCCTCAAAGGATTACTCCAAAATACTTAAATACTAAATTTTGTTCACTATTTTATGTTAAAATGTTTGTATTATGTTAGAGGCTACCTCCATTAAATCAGTTGAACAGTAATTGTTTTATCCAACAGTAAACTTATGTTTTTTGTTGTTATTGCAATTAATTTTATAATATATCCTTAGAAAGAATTTAAAAAAAAAATTGAGATAATCCTCAGCAAAACCGTTCTGGATAATTATATTTTGTTTTATTCATCTGTTTTTCTGTTTTTCTTACTCTGCCTACATTCAAGAAGTTTTTTATTTACTTTTTAATTTATTTAATTGAAATATTTTTAAGCTCGTGTTGCATTTAAAATTTTTTTTTTTCGAAAGGATATCGATTGAATAATTTTTACAGTTGAACAAAATTATTAAATTTGAGTGCTTAGGTAAAACTTTATATTTTTATAATTGATTGCGTTTGAAGAAAAATATTTTTAATCCTAAATTTAAATTTAAATAATTAATCAAGATAACTGAAAATATATATTGAAACAGTTTATATTGTAAATAAAATATCCTTTTATAAAATTTCCACTTACTGTTTGTGTATCGATAAACATATCACACAAGGGAAATGAGAGCAAACCTTACATAAGCACTAAAATTTATAATTATTGAAAAAATTTTAAAAGTCAAAGTTTATTGTATAAAATTCACACAATTGTTAGCTACTAAAATGTCCTTGGTGTATTTTAGAGAGACTATTTATTTAATGTAGTCACACTAATTTATAGTAATAGTTCGAATATTAAAATGATTTCTTGTCACTATGAAAAATTTTTAAGTGTAAAATTTGGCAACAAATAAAAACAAAAAGAAATTAACTAAGAAAATGTCTTAATTAATTTTCATAGGTTTTTGGAAATTTTTTTTGTGTTTTGTTTTATTTTTTATTGTAAATGGTGTATTCAAATGTTTCCGACCATAGAAGAATAAATTTTTTAATTATTATTGTATTTTTTTTCCGGTTTCGTTTGTCGCCTATAAACAAAAGAAAGTAGTGTTATAAGACTAATTTACAAATATCCACTCGAATAGGTTTACATAACTCAATTACAGCCCTATTAATATTTATGGATTAAATTTTTATAACACTTCATTTTATGTTTACAGATCAAATGCACTAGTATCGCTTGAATGCCTAAAATGGGCATTATCACCTCTTTTTATTTTACATCATTTCTAGTTATAGTTGTTATACTAAAGAAAATCAAAAGAAAATAGAAAGGAAATGAATTTGAAAGAGAAATTCATTAACAATTCGTTGACAAAAAACAAAAAAAAAAATAAAAATAAAAGCGCAACTGCTTATAATTCATTTAATATATGAAAATACAATTTAATTTTAGCGGACGTTGGATAATCGACCTAAACTTTAAGCTACTTTGATTTTATTACTTTGCTGAAAAAAATGCCCTTAAAACTCTTTCACTTTTATTGAATTGCCAAGGTTATATTGCCAGAGATTTCTTCTTATAATTATGGGCACATACCAAAATGTTTAAAAATTACACATTAGTTATTGGCTTAATGAGCATTTACGTAACATAAGTAACAACTAGTAATGCAGGCATTGTCTGGTAATTGATTTTCTATTCTCAAGGATCGGTTCAGTTTCTAAGTAAGAAAATTTATTTAATCTTGCTATTCAATTTTTTGTTTTTGTATTTTATATAACTTAAGTACAAAGATATTTTTTTTTGTAGTACTCAACTTACATATTTGTACTTAGATATTAACAAAATATAATGTGTAATTGATTTTTGACATTACTTTAATTCTTTGTTTAATTGAGGAAGTTAAAAAACTTAAAGGTAAAATTTAAACTGTTTGAAAAATGAAAAAATTTTGAATATGTGATGAAAATTAAAATATTTTTTGACTTATTAGATTGAAAAATTTTTTATATTTAAATTATTAGCAATTTGAAAATCCTCCATAAACTCTTTACTAACCAAATGTTGATGTATTTAATAAAAATACTAAAAATATAATTTAGCTGGAAATCATTTCATATTTTCAGTTGTTTGAAAAAGTTTAACACATTGAAGACGGTGCAATTTTTTTCTATTTCGTTTCATCGGGCTTTGCACAAAATGTTATTTAGCAAAAAAATTAAAAGTTGATTTTAATAAAAAAATTATTTTTAACCACATAAAGCTTTTTCTTTTAACAAAACTACAGCTGATATAAGCCACCTGTTGTACACGCCGCCATGTGTGTACCACCCCATTCTCAAAGGGTTCAGTATCCAGTTAAAATAATTTAACTGATAATAATTTACCATACAGGCAGAACAAAATTTTTTACAAGCTTGATTTCTATGGTCAAAAATTTTTCGTTTATTTCAATGCTTTTATTTTCGGGATAACCAACGTAATTTGTTCCAGCAAAGGCATATTTTTTAAATGCTAATTGCTTTAATATTTATATTCAGTATTAACTGAAAAGGGTTTTGACAATTTAGTCTGGAATATTATTTAATATTTAGTTAGTACTGTTAAAAAGGTTTTTTTTTACCAACAAGTTTCTAATTTTGAATTTAAAAAACAAACAAAAAATGAAATAAAACAAAGTAATGAGATGCCACATTTAGTAAAACATGAGGTGAAATCTGTAATTTCTAAGATGAACCTAAAATTTGAAAAGAGAAAATAAAAAGTTGATTTGAAAATTTCTTAACTAGTAACCAAAATGAGAACTTTATTTTGAGTAATTTTATTTTCTGAAAATTAAACCCATCGAACTTATTACTGTTTCAATGATCAAATAAACAGGGTCATTTGGGATAAAATATCATGGAATTTTATTAGAAAAGGCAACAAAAATTTTCCGTCCTGACTACTTTCTACCGGAAAAACATAATGGAGATCCTTTACGAGTATTTAGTATTAAAAATTTCTCCGTTTGTTACTCTTGAAAGAAGTTCTTCAATTCTTACTACACCTAAGTGTGTATTTTAACGGTTTGTATGAAAAACTCTCTTCTTGGGATTTAAATGAAGAAATACTATCGAGAGAGCATTTTGAATATACATATTTTCAACAGTTTAATGCTAAATATAGTCTTTGTATAAATATAGGTCGAATTTCCGCCACTAGCGATTTCTAGTAAACATAAAATCAGCCAAAGCTATCAAAGTTTCATCCATATAGCTTTTAGGATAATACTGAAATTCAGAAGAATTTAACGGTCCATTTAGCTATTTAGCAAATTTGAACACTGAGTTATTATTTTGAATGTTTTAGACTAAAACGTGTAATTTATTGTACAGGTTTTTTATGATGTTGCAAGGAGGCTAAATTTTTTACAAGCTTGATTTCTATGGTCAAAAATTTTTCGTTTAGGTAATATCGATTTTCAAGAGTAAGGTATTTCTGGAAAAGATACGCAAAGTCGATTGAGGATTGATTCAACGGATTGAGAATGTGTATTACTGTGCTCTTAGTTCCCTAGTACATTTTTTCGTATTTTGTTAATAAAAAAAGCATGTGAGTCACAAGTTTTAGCAAAACTAATTAATTGGTAGATCGCTTTTAATTTTTTGTTATGATTGGAATATTGTAAAATCTTTATTTTGTTCTTTGCTATTATTTTTGTCAGCTACGTAAAGAACTATAAACTTTCCAGGCAATTTCCAGAAATTTTTTAATCTTTTTAAAAATATTTGCTTAGAAATTAAACAATCAAAAATTTATTTAATAGGAAAAATATTTCTTTGTAAATAATAACTCAAATATTTTATTCCTTTAATTATTTAAAGTCATTAGGTTAATGACCAAAATCTAGATAATGACCTGTTTTCTTAAGGCACGAGCTTTAATACCTTTTATTGGTTCTTTTAGATACTTTTTTGAAAGAACAAGTAACCAGTTACGTGAATGCAATGTTACGGTAGATGAATTTTAACCTAAAGAAATGTTCAGATTTTGTTTGTTTTTCTTCAATTTTTCACTGTATTCAAGGGCAAAGTTTTTATACAATGGGAGCTACAAAAAAAAAAAAAACATAAAAAGAAACACATACACATAAAAATATCGTCAAATATTAGACATTAAATTCATTGTACCATCACAAATTCTACAATTAGAGCGGACTATATACTTAGATTTAGTCATTAAATGTTAAATTTTAATCAGCTTGAAAAGTTAGTTAAAAAACTAATATCGTGTGTATAGATTTGCACAGCCAACTGCATAAATTAATCTTTGCAGTTTTCTTAATATAAGTTTTACGTTCTACTTACGGTTTTCATTGGAAAATTAAAATTTGAAAAAAAAAAAATAAATTTTCATTCAATTTACTTTAACATGCTTAGATAGTAGAATACAAAAAATGTTATAAATAATGATGAAGCTATAATCAAACCAAAAAATGATTTACTTAGGATCCAGTGCACAATAAAGAGACACGAAAATGAATTTAACCTCGTTTTCTTGATATTATTAACAAGAATTCATCGCAACATTAAGTGCATGGTAATTGATTTAATGACAAGTCTTTAACTGAGCTGAAATACTTCGTTTTTCTTTTAGCCAAAAATTTTAATAAATTAAAGTTTAGATTAGAAACAAAAACAAAACTAAATTATCCCACGGTTTTATATTTTTGGAACAATTTATAGTATAAACATTGAAGTTTTAAAAAATAAAAAAAGGGATTTTAAGTTAAGATTGCATAACGTTTATTAAAGTTTTTACAAAAAAAAACTTGTTTAATAAAACTATTAAATTATCTTTGGCCTTTAGACTAATGTTTTAGTGTAAAGGAGTCAAGCTTCGATTAGACAATTGTCAATGTTTTCTGTGTTTCCCTAGAGCTTTTTGTAATTTTCTATTTTATTTATAGTTTTTGTAACCTTTTATCTAGCCTATGTGTAAATGTTTGCGCTAAAATTTTAGTTTATGTAATCTTCAACTTGGAATTTTAAAATTTTTAATTATTGTGCAATAAATTTACTTTTAATTTGATATTAGTCGTAAAAACCGAGTTTCTTTATTACTAATCTTAAAAAAGGTAATCACTGCATGCTAAAATTTTACAAAATGAAACTGTTGCTAGTTCTCTGAAATTAAATTTTATTTTGAAAAATATTTAAAAAGAGTTTAAACAAGGATATTAAAACTACATATAAGAAAACTATTGTCGTTTTAAAAGGCATTAAGTCACTTAAGGATCGTTTTTAGTCACATTCAAGTATTGTATATTTTATTTTCTCGATAGCTTACATGTTTCTATTCACTCTGAAGAAATTTGCAGTTAATTTTTAAACTATTTTACAATTAGCAATGGTTTGTGGTACTAACATTTCTTCAACGTTCTAATGAGTTATTGCTCTCAGATGTTTTGTCAGCAAAGTCGTAAAGATGTTAAGCAATTGAAATTTTGTTTCATGAAATCTTGACTTTTAGATGCAGAATTGTCTATTTTCTTTATCTAAAAATATAAGTTTGTATGTCGTACATGTGTTTGTGTTTGTATGTACGACTGTCAAACTGGTATATCCTCAACTTGAGTTTCGTTTAGTTTTAGGTTTTCTGATAAAAAGTGATCAAAACCATCCTTAAAGGAATTGAAGTCGGGTAAATGTTTTATTCTAAATTCAATAAAAAAGTTTAAACCGTAAAATTTCACAAAAATTTCAGTGATGTAAGAAATTTTTATATTTCATTTTTTTATTTTACTTTTTGAAGTTGAAACACAAAAACTATTCATATTTTTAGAACTGGAATTAAAGTTCATTCTTCTAGATGTTAACTTATGATTAATTGAAAATGTTATACGGGCAAATGTTAAATATATAACACCTTTTGTCATAGGAAGTCATGACTCAAAGTATAACTAGGAATTCTCAATTAAGTTTAAATGTTAAAAAGAAAAACGTTTTATTTAATAAAAAGAAGTTTATCACAGCCTATTATTCCTCACTTTGTATAAAAACCGGTATTTAAATGACTTTAAGGGTATTCTTTAGAATATATTCATTGCAGATAAAACGGCTGAAGTAATTTAGAAATGACTTCAGGTTTGCCAAAGGGAGTCATTGGTATTAAAACTAACTCCCATTTCTCTTCATTTCTTGCTGGTGTAATCACTGAAATGAGTATGACATTCCTTTTTCGAAAATTAGCTTTCCTATTTTCCAAAGTCTATTTTTAAAAATTTATTGTAAAAGAAATTTTTTAAATCACAAAAATATAAAATAAGCTTCTATACACTCTACACTAAATTTGTTGTTGCTACCCAAAAAAACTAGAAAAGCTGACTAAAAAAAAATAAGAACAACAAAACATATTACGAAGATAGAAATAAGGAGAAGACATAAACCAAAGTAGGTGCTGTTCGTTAAAGCAATTCATTTCATATGTATGGATCATTGTGGCAAACAGAATTTACCATCACCAAAACCACATTTTCAAATCTATTTGGCTGTATTTGCTACATTAAATGGGTGCCTTAAGACTCCTTATAGACTAATTCTGCATGCTTGGTGCAAAATATTTTCCAAATGTAAAATCTGTGTTAAGCACTATAATTAAACAAAATAATGACATGGTTCATCACTGGACACGTGTTGTTTTATTAATAGAGAAATAAACAACAAAGAGCTGTAGATCAAGATATGAGGTTAAATAGGCTCCTACCCACTTACAATTCGACTATTGGAGATTAATGTCGAATATACATAGTAAGGCATTTTCTTCTTTAAACATACCTCAGCTCAGAGAGACAGAAATCTAATTTAATGATATTTTAGATTTAACAAGAGATCATGGAAAATATTTCTCAACATGGCATATCTGTCAGGAAAACACAATAAATCTAGCTTGGTGGTAATGAATCCTAATTCCCACTTCTAATCTACTACTATGACTAAACAAAGTAAAAAATTATTGAGAAACTCTATAAAAAAAACCTAATGAAATATGAGGAAAATGTAAGCAAAAAACTATAAAAAATGAATAATAATAATTTACATGATGGAAAAGTAAAAGACTAAAATGATTTTTTTTTTATTAAATAAAATTTTACATAAACGCAGGTGAAATTATGCAACACATCAGATGAGAATATAAAACAAAAATATTAAAAATAAAAAAAAACAATTATAATTTTTCACTTCGTTATTTTTAACGAAAAAAGATAATTTTTAATTAACAACCGCTTAATGAACTAAAATAAAAATAAAAAAAATCTTTATAACATTTAAATGAAATAAAAAACTGAATAATTTATTTTTTGAATAATTTAAACGCTATAAAACGGTAGCCTTTGAAATATACAAAACGAGGTTTTCAAAAAAAAAAAAAATAGAAAAATTGACAACTTTCCAAATTGGCAACTGGCAATCACTCTAAATATTTTGGTTTCTTTTCGGTCAACCATGAGATGGATCCATATACATATACTGTACATATTCTGATTTGGTTGTTTGTTTATTATTTTTTAATTTTGTTAATATAAAATTTATTAAAAGTATTTTATTAATATATCTGATTTAGTTTTGTAATTTTAGAAACAATTTCAAGGGAAGAAAAACTAATACAAAAAATTTAATTATGTTCTATCTCTTGGTTATTTGAAAGAATCCTTAGGAGTAATAAAATGCTTAATATTAGACAGATAAGTACTAAAAAAATAAGTCTGTAGGAGAAATAACAGGAAATATGTTTTTTCTTCTGATATTATATTAAAATTGTGCCCAGAAATTATATTCTTTAATAACAAGGATTCCAATATTTTTTAAATAAATATCTCAAAAAATCATTATCAAAAATGATAGTGAACCTTAAATCAGCTTATAAACAAAATTTATATCCTTACAAGTGGCGAATAGATAAATATGAGGAAGGGAGTGTTTATGTCAATTTTTTTATTGCACAAATTTCTTTATTAAGAGGGTACTTGAAGAGCAATTTTTACACTAGTTAAATATATTCTATGTAAAGTGCTTAAGTAAAGTGATTAGAGAACTTTATAAATGAAGAAAAAAAACAAATCAAAATTGGTTCTATTGAACAGAGAAATGATACACATAACAAAAAGATAACTATTGAAACTGAAGACCGGAAAATTAAAAGGATTCCTTGGAGTACTATAAATCTATCTGTATAAATACACTAAAAATAATAAAACCAAAGTTCATTGATATATCGATTGTCATAGTATAAGTGGGAGAATACATTTAGAAAAACTTTACTAAAACAAGTTTTATGCGGTAAAAAAGTCAACTAAACAAAAATTTTCTAAGAAAACAAGTGCATTTAAAAAGATTGCAGAAGGCTAAACAATGTTAAAATTAATCTAATATTAGGGAACGATTCAGGAGCATTTTTGCATTGTATTCTTTCAAAACAATTTACTAAATTATGGATAGAGAATTGGGTATATTGTCTTTTGAGACAGATTTTGTTTATTTATTTTGCTGAATTCATTTTATTTGAACACGAGTACCATAAGAATAAGATATAGAAATATTAGTCTATAACTCGATTGAAGAAATATAATTTATTTCAATGTATTCAATTACAAAGTTTTTATATACAGACAGTACTCTATTTAGGGATGTTGCGGATATGCACATCTGCATCCGCATTCGCGGAACTTTCGCATTAATTTTGGCATCCGCATCCGCATCCGCAAAAAATCAATGCGGAACTTACGCGGATGCGGATGTGCAAAAGTCGCAACAAAAAAACATGAATGAAATGAAGTAAAAAAAAATTCGCAGAAACTGAAAGAATGTTTTGTATTGAATCTCAAAAAAGTGGATGATTATATAAAAAGAGGGCAAGATTCCAATCCATTACAGACGGCAGCGACCACTCTGAAAACTGAAATTTCTGCTAGGTTTTGTGGTTTGGAAGATAACAGTTTATTTGCAATTTCCACCTATTTGGATCCTCGCTTTAAGCATAAGTGCTTCAAACTCACGTCCGAAGAAAAGATAAAAAATGAAATATTAAAAGCCATAAATATTTATGATGATATTGATGCTGGTGCTGATTCTCCAAGTTTTCAATTAACTAAAAGAAAGAGGATCGGAAATTCCTTTTTAGAAAAAGCAATGGAACACCCCAAGACGTCTTGTACGGCTACTAAGGACACTAAGGTAGGCTTGAAAAACAATCTTGCCATGTTGCTAGACTCCTCAAGTGAAGATAAAAGTCAAGAGGAAACATTTGGCATTAATACCCCCAGTGTTATTCTCAAAAAGGAATTACTTATGTATCGCAATAAAAAAAGGATTGATGTATTCGATAGTCCTCTTAATTGGTGGAGTGTTAATAGCAAGGAGTTCAAAATGTTAGCTGTTATAGCACGCAGGTATTTGTCGGCTCCTCCAGGTAGTGTTCCAAGTGAACAATTATTTAGTGGTGCGGGATTAATTTACGAGCCTGTGCGGAGCTGGCTTGAATCTGAAAAGGCCGCAAAATTGCTTTTTATTAAATATAATTCACCAATCTTTATATTTAATTATTGAAATTGTTTTAATTGCTATACAATTAAAGACAAACTACTACCAATCGAAATATTGTTTTTTTCATTTATCTACTTTTATAACTAAACCTACATTATCTCTTTGAAAAAGTTGGCACCTAATCCGCATCCGCGGATGTGAGCACCAAAAAATCCGCATCCGCATCTGCATCCGCGGATCTCAAAAGTTGTGCATTCGCAACATCCCTACTCTATATATAAGGAAAGGGTTTAATGAAGTTATGACCAGCAATATCACACGTGGCCGGCAGCTGTAATTTCTATTGTAACAGCGGCAATGGGTAAGACAGATTTTCGATATTTTCGAAAATTTCATACCCCTTTATGAGGCTGATGTCTTACGTTTAATATTTTTATAGTATTGGTCATTAAAAATTTCACAAGTTGTATAGTTTGGGATCGCTTTTTTTATTATGGCGCTAGCCATATGGCTTTAAAAATTGAAATTATTAATGACCATATGACAATTCATACTTTTAATAGAAAATTTTTAGCATATTTTTAAAATTGAAATGAGAAACCGAAGAATGTGAACTCAATATGAACTTAACTAACTTTTGATTCAAGTTTGGCGTAACTAAATGCTCATCGGAATTTTTGTGAATACTTTTTAGCTGAGAAAGTTTTTTAAACTGAAAAATAATTTTTTTTCTTTATAAAGACCAAAAGTTAAAAATCTGACAGCCTATTGTTTAATTTAATACAGGAAAACAGAGAAAACATAAATCACACGATTATGGCTAAGCTTTAGAAAATATTTGAACTTTATAAAATTTTATTAAAATATTGACATCCTAATATCGATGGGTTTTTGTGTGCTAATATTATAAATGACATTAACAGGTCTATTTTTGAAATATTTCAAGCTACTCAAATTTTCAAAATCTGTACATATTTTATTTAGTTTTACTTTGTAAAATAGCTATTCATTAATGCAAACAAGGAGACACGAAAAGGAATTTATGTATAGAATTGCAAAAATTTGCGATTCAGTACAAAAATGTTTCTATATGAACTGTGTGTGTGTGTGTGTGTGTTCCCTCATATTATAAATTTATTTTTAAGCTAACGAAAGAAAAAATAACATAATTGTAATATTTATTGCCAAATTTAAAAATTCAATGTTTTTACCAGATAGAAACAATTTTTACTATATCTCCAATTTAAACGAGGAACTAAACAAGATGACATGACAAATGCTAGAAAGATACGTAGCTTAGAAAAACGGTCACATGAGCGGGAAAAAACCGGCAAGAATTTAAAAACTTTATGGCTCCAGGTTTTCAATTTTTATTTATAAACTGTTGACATGAAGGCTGATGCGGTTAAATGTAGAAAGGAAGGAGAGGCTCTTACTCACATCATTTCTTGAAGCCAAAATATGCCCATGGTTTAGCAACTCTAAATTTTTCGTCTAAAATTGTTAGAAGCTGTTTGAAGAGGCTCTAGTGACTTTCCGTAAAAAACAAAGTAATAATTATGTGAGATCTTGGTCATGAAAATAATGAAGGCAACGAAAAAGGACATAAAAAATCTATTAAAAACGAAGAAAGAAATATTAAGATTAAAGCTGAGATATTCGGAAAATATAGATGGTGATCGAAAAAGTCTTTGGAATCGCTACGACCAAGATATTGGACTCAAAAAATTGTTGAGGTAGTAACAAGTTGAGTTAAGATAGAACCATCAGTTTATCCCAACTCGTCATAATCAAACAATTAGAAAAGATGCTAAATGCTTTGCTTACCTATCAAAAAAAATTTCTTTGACCAAAACTAAAAAAAGTTGAGATCTGATACTTGCACATATATATGTATTTGTGTATAAATTAATATAAATTAAAATCATAAAATTTAATAACTGAATGAAAATTAAAAACTAGATTTATGTAAATATAAATATCTGGTTACGATAAAATCTCTAATAATTTATTTGACAAATTTTAATCAATAAATTAAAATATAGTAAATATGTACATAAATAATGTAAGCAAAAGTTTTAAATCACATGAAATTTAAGACACTATTAACATTATAGCATTTGAAAATTCCCACTTCTTATGCAATCCTATGGATATTAACAAAATTTCTTCAGTTATAAAAAAAAACAGAAACAGAAAAAATCAAACAAACAAACAAACAACAAAATCAATCAATAAAATTTTAACTTTCTTAGCAGTCATTAATAGGTTTTTTTGTTGTTTATAATTCAGGCATTATATACGCATTTACGCAATATATTAAAACCATCTTTTCTTGATACTGATCCGAAATTTTTTGAATTAACTTAAAGTAAAAACTTGCTAACCATGAGAAGGGCTGAAGAAGTGCAAAGAGTAGATAAAAAGTGAATAAAAATCAGTGGAGCTTAAGTTACATTGTTTTTATACTATATACTCCTTACGCAAGAGTGTACTTACCTTTGAGTACGCAATCATTAATGGAATCTATAAAAAACTTGCGTAACTAATATATAAATATATATATATATAAAAACAGAAACCTGGGTATGTTGACAGTTTCACTATTGTCCCACATTCTAAAAAGTATGTCACAAAAAAAACAGAAAATTATTACATCAAGAATTAATTAAATTCTTAAATTAATTATTACTGTTAAAAAGAAATATCTTTTCTTGTAATCAATTTCTGGGTTATAGTTATTCATTGCTAATAAAATTTACCGTCAAAGGTAGATATTGGTTAGCAGTGGTCTTAAATTCAAGCACGTTTTTTACAGGATTTTTATTATTAGTAAAATATACTTGTCATGATAATTTATTAGAGACCACTTTCTTAATTAGTGTAAAACTATAGTCGCTATATGTGGTCTTATTATATTTTACAATCACGTAATGGACTTCTTAAAGAATTTAATCCTTAATACTATAATTATTTTTGATCATTAAAAAAATATTTGACGACAATCGCGTAGCTTTTCTACACTTTTTTTTTCTAAAATTGACATTTGCACCTGTTGTAAATTGTGTTTACTTATTCCTATTTTCCGTTTTTATTTATATTTCTAATCTTACTTAAAAATTGTTTAATAGCCATTGTCGTATACTTTACACCTGATGCTTAAAGGCTAAAATCTAATTTACAATTTAGTAAAATTTCATTCTATAAAACAGCGTAGCTAATTTTCTATTTTTGATTATAGTGAAAAATTTGTTTGTATGTTTTTTGTATCAATGACGAAACTGATTTGTTTTTATTTGTAATAAAATCAAACAAATGCCAGGGAACTAAAAAGGGACATAAAGAGAAAATCTAAAACTAATATTAAGAATATTTTATATTTCATTAAAATTCAACAAGTGCCAAAATATATAAAAAAAAAATTCTTTAGATACATAAACACAAAATTAAATTTAGAAATAAGTTGTCGTCTCCTGCAATTACACCATGTATTGCGTCAAAATACTGCCGAACAGATATCAAATTGACTTTAATTTCGGCAAACGTAATCAGAGCTAACGAACAACTCCTTTGCTGTAGCCATTTTTCTTATTATATTATCATCATAAAACTTGTGAGGTCTTTTACAGGAAATAACACCACCATAAATAAGAAAAATAAATAAAAGACTACTAACAACCAAAATAAATATCCTGTCGGTGATTACTAAAGATTTTATATATTTACTTATTAGCCTAGTTACGTTAGCTCTATGAAGATAGAATTAAGAGATTCAATTTGAGTGTATTCTAAGTTACTTGAAAAGTAGTCCTTTTATACCAATTGCGGAAGCTTATTTTATTTAAAAGTTATGGATTAGATTGGTTCATAGAGTACTTCATTGAAAAATTTAATTGAGAACTAAAATGAATCCTTTTTTAAAATATTCAATACATACATATTGACGTATTCTTTTCATTTTTGTCTAACATATTCAAGATAATTTTTTTAACTTCAAAAAGAAAAAGTTCTTTGAAATCAGAATATACTGTCTTAATCCACTAGAAATTCAACCAACGAAAAAATAATATAGCCACTAATGAACAGATTTCTTCTCCTTGGTATTAAAAGAAATACATACAAAAAATGAATTAAATGTTTATAAAGAACTAATTTTTTTGATCTATTTTTAATTTTAGGTACTTAACTTTTTTACAAGTTTTAAATATTAAAATTTTTTTAACTATTTTTTTTATTCTACTTAAATGATGATATTTCTATAAATAAACGGAAAAATTCATCTGCTTTTAGTAAAAATATAAATTTTTAAAAGAAAATTCTTTTCATTAGAATATTATCTCTTTCAATTAAATTCAATATAAGATTTTTTCCTCATTAATACAAGGTTAGTGAGCAAAAACTAATAAAAAAAGAAAGAAAGCTTTTTATGTAAGTTTTTCAATTAACATTTTTTTAAATCATTGAAAACACAACACTTTACAGATGAGATTATAAAATGAAAAAAATAAAAAAAATAAAAATTAAGTTAGATAATATAACTATCCTTTTTATTAAAATTTAGCCACTTTTATTCAAAATAACCAATTAAAGCTTTCAACAATTTATGATGAATAAGAAGACTACACTTCAAAAACTTTTTTCCCTTTTATTGGATTTTTTTGAAAAGGAATTTTTCAAACCTTTCGAAAACATTTTTTTGTTGTTTTTCTTTGATTTCAAGATGCATTTCGTTAAATTAACTTTTTTCCAATTTACCCTGTGTATCGACTTCTGTTTTGATATCATGGAAAACTCCTCGAAAAATGTGCATATATGCATTTAAATCTGAAACAACTAAAAGTAAGATACATATATCATTTCGGACAACCTTATAAATTGCATTCACAAAATATGGAAAAGAGAAGATTTTAGTGGAATTAAAAGTTTTTAAAATATTTTTGGAGTTATATGAGTTCAAAAGATGTGACCATAAAATGATTTGTTTTCTTTTATGAACTAATATAATAGCCACTGAGATTTTTAACTTGCTTTAGGCCGTGATTCTTGTGACAAGGACTCTTAATTGTGTAAATTATCAATGCCGATTTTTTGCGGAACAAGTGTTGATCTAATTTTTAAAAATGGGAAGGTATAGCAATCGAGAACATTGAAGGACTACGGATTTGGTAGGCTTTTCATTACAAACATCTAGCATTGGAAGCTAATCTATTATTATTATTTTGATCCAAAGTCATTTCATGTTTTTGCTGTCAGCCTATAACAGCTTGACTGCAATTTTTCATGGAAATTCCATGCTACTTCTGATGTAGAATAATATTCTGTTGAGGCTTTCAATGGTCTAAAACCTTCCTGTGATACCTTTTAATACGTTAAATTGCACAAGGTTCAATATCGTCGTTTTCTGCGTAAAGAGCAATTAGGTCGTTATAAATATTTTACCAATTTAATATTAACTTTCGACTTTTTTGTCAAAATCTTAATTATGAACAAAGTAAAGTATACAAAATAGTCAACTTGAATGCTAATTTTTAAATTTATTTTAATCTCAAATAGAACCAACAAATTTAATTTATGTCCTAATTCAAAGTTAAAAACTTTTCAAGTAGGAATTATTTAATAAAATATTTGTTAAAAAGATTTTGTTTTAAATTTAATAAAACTATAAACTTTTATTTTTTAACTAACACTTAAGCAGTTAATTTCAATGCATTTGAAATGTATTATTAATGAAGACTGAATAGTTTTGTATGTGTTCCTAACCAAAATTAATTCGTTTCTAAGAATTTAGGATAATTAATCATTAGCAATAGCAAAATTGCTAAAAGTATTTTAGTCTCTAGACCATATTACCTTCTTTATATAACTAATTATAAGATGTGATCCCAATTTATTCTCAGACATCGGAATCTAATGCAATTGTGTCCATTACACTAACCAAAATTTTTCTAGGATGAAGAGATTTTTGATTGTTTTGATAAATTAATTATAACCAAAGGCAATAAAGTTTCTTGATATTTCATTATTTAGTTTTTTATTTAATTGTTTGTATCTTCCCCTAATCAACTTTGTCCAATTTTTTTTTATTTATTAAAAAATGCATAATAACAATAATTGTTAAATTTCAGCTTTTATTAAGATATAAAATGAAAAAAAAAAGGTATCTAATTCATTGAAGGTGAACGTCACCCAATTTTTTGTACTTATCAATTTTCTTAGTAAAAAATTTTTATATAGTGAAAAAAAAATTAATTTGTCACGGTACTCAAAAGAATAATCAAGAAGAATGTTTACAACTAATTCACCAAACTAAATTTCCGGTATTTATCGTCAATTTTTTGGCTATAAAACTTCTATTGAAGTAGAAACCACAACAACAAAAAATGTAGAAAGTCACTTGTTAGGCAACAGTAATTTTTTAGCTAGAATTTGGCTTTAAACTTGACCGGACAAGCGAAACAGATACACTTTTTTTGTTTGGTTTCAATTTTGATTTTGTCTGTTGAGTTAGTTTCGATATTAAAAATATATTATAAAAACAGCGAAAAAGATACGCAATCTAGCTTGGTTTTTTTTTTTTGTGTTTTTGTTTTTCTAATCAAAACTACTTTTAATACATTGCGGAAGAATGTCGAAATTTCTCGTCATCAAATGAAAAAGAAATTCTCAGCCCTTGAATACCGTTAGAAATAAAATTCTTTTTCCGTAATATGTTCCGATAAATTTTTTCAGCGTATTGTTATTAAAATGAGCGCCAATTTTTTGGAAATAATACAGAATTACAGTAGTCTGTTAAAAATGATAATTTGTAATCTTAATTTGTAATTTTATTACAGATTAATTGCCATTAATTGCCATCGTATTATATTTTTAAAAAACTTAAAAATAACAAAACATTTTCAAGACATTTGCACATGCGTAAATTTTTTATAAACGTAAGCCCCGTTCACACAGGATTGATGTAAAACTGTTTTGGCCCTTTTAGTATATTAGGGGTAAAATGACTCACTGGAGACAAGAAATGTTCTACACTACACTACCACTGGTTTTTGATCAACAGATACCCTGGTATTTTGAGCAACAGCATTGATTTCGGCTTTAAGAGTATCTGCAGCAAAGCCGCTACTCCACGGAAACTACGGTCTTCTTGTCAAGGCATTGGAATTTGCAAACTAGTAAAAGAAAACAAATTTTAAATTAGTTTTCTTGAAAACAATACTAGAGACCTCCCATAAAAAATTTTAAATTTTAAAAATACCAAACTAGTATTTTGGCTACTGCGTAAACGCATTATTACCAATACATATTTATGAATTCAAGTTTAGTGAGCTTTATATTGTTAGCAGCTTGAAGAAAGGCTAGGTTCGTGTGATACCCTGGATTAATATTTGATGGATCAAAACTATTTTCAAAATAAGCATTCCAAAAAAATATAATAGATTATTTTCCAGTGTTGATATATGATGATCGTGAAAAATCAAATTTATATTTGTTTGTTTCAGGTATACTTAACGTTATGTTAGCATTGTACGTAAATTTTTGGTACGGATCCTTTATTACATACAAAATAAATTCATCTCAAAATTAAATAAACTATCAAAAATTAACAATTTCTAAAAATCATACTATAATAATCAGTTATGTCTAAGCCCTCTTTGTTTATTTTAGACAACTGCAATATTTGTAGAACCATTACAGGATTTCTGCAGCATAATTTACTCACACAAAAACAAAAAATAAAAACATGAAATCTTAACCTAAGATTTTTACAAAACAATTTAAACTCATATTGGATTTATTTCGCTAATGGCAAAAGATCTTATTTTTATCTGCCAAAGACAAATTATGTAATTGATATTTTTCCTTTTAATTAAAAAATTGATATTAATTAAGCTGCTAATAAACATAGTAAAGTGTTAAATTTCAAATTCCAAAAGTCTTTTAACTAAATCAAACATGGAAAACATTTTAAGTCAATTATTTTAAGTAAATTAATTAACTTAAGACTTCTAACAAAATAAAAACGAAAAACACAAAAGAAAGAAAATTAAAAATAGAAAACCTTCAAAACACAATACTGAACTACTTCCTATGAGAAAAAAGTAGTTTTTTCTAACTGTATAATTCGTAAATTCCTGCTTAAATTTGTTCTAGTAACGGTAGAATAGAACCTATCTGAACTAATTCAAGTGCCTTTAACTTAAATTCAGACCTAATATTTTTTTTCATGAAAAAAAAAACAAAAAAAAAAAAAAACGACAATTTTTTACTAATTTTTTAAAAATGAATCTCAACCATTAGCTGACTGCATTTCAGCATTCGGATTGGCAAATCGCTAAAATTATTTATAAAAAAAAAGTACAACTAAATGTTTTTGCATTAATTTCAAAATATGATGAATCTTTTCGAAATTCAGTTTTGATTCGATATTTTCAAAATTGAAACAAAAGTTAGCCCTAATTATGTCAAATTGCGAAAATTTCACTAAAATTTAAGAATTCATCAAGCAATAGAATGGGAAAAATGCATACAAAATTTCCATAAAATTATAACAAATAATAGAAATAGTTTTTCTTGTTTGAAGTTTTGAAATACTTTGAGAAGAAATGACGATATACCTAAAAATTGCAAAATTTTTAATAATATAATTTTTGCCCCCTAGCGACATTCATTCAATTATATAGTTTCATTAATCTTAAGATAATCAATCTTTTCTTTTCTTTTACAAATTATAATTTTTTACTTCAGTAGTTTTATTATGTTGAACTATCTTAAAGAAGATACTTTTTATATTTTTAGTTGTTTTTTGTTTTTTTTTTGTGTGTATTTTTTACCTGTAATACTATTTAGTGAAAGCGTAACATGCTTGTAAGTTAGTTACCTGGTCGAAAGTAGTTTATCTGAAATGAAAAACAATTAATGTTAATATTTGTTGTTGTCTGGTTTCTAATAAATTTGAAATTTTGTTTTTTTTTTTTTATATATGGATTTTTCTAGTGATTTCATTAATTTGCAAATATATTATTTATTGTTGGTAAAACATTCAGGTACTATATTTTTTGGTTTGTTTGTTTCTTTTTTTTTTTATTATTTAAAAAAGTTCACTGACAAATAACAGCTGACTGAGTTATATGAAGTATTTTTCAAAGCTTTTTTACAAAATTTTGTTAATCACTCGACTATGGCATAATAATATAAAAGTATAAGTAATTGTTACAAATATCAATTAAAAAAAAATAAATAAAAAATCTATCTGCAAAAGGAGTACGCAATTAAATTTCTTAAATTGAACTGTCGAAATTTGCTTAACCTTCATATCATTTAATTCAAAAAAAATTTTATTTAAAGTACTTTTAAATTAAATTTTTTGAAGAAAAAAAACTCTCAATACAAATAAAGACATTTGCGGAGGCATAAGTGCCAATAAAGTCAAAAACAAAAACCCTTGATACTGTTTGTATTTCATGCTAAGTACTTTTAGTTTTATTATACTAACAATTATTGCAACATTTTATTTAAACATTTACAATATATAATTGCATAAACATATTTAGGTGAGAAGTTGGTGTTTATTTACCTACAAGGCCATTGTGTGGAATATTAGAATTCATTGAGGGTGTAATCTATCCTTTGTCTTCGTTAAATATAATTTTTAAATATTTTCTAATATAAAAAAATAAAATTGAAGATATCAGTATTACGCCCAATTTAAATAATATCTTAAGATATTTAGTTTCAATAAAAAGTTGATTTTAGGCGTTAAAAATTTTCATTGTTAATTGGAATATATACGAATGATCTAGTTTAACTTTAAATATTTTGTTTGTTTTTTGTTATATCAAATTGCAAAAGATTAAATTTGTAGGCAACAAAAAACAAAAAACAAAGTTGGTTGATAATTTACAAATAACAAACAGAATTACCACATGAGTAAATAAGTCCCTGTAGCTTGTCATCTTGACAATACATGTCGAAATTTTATATCAATCTAACATTAAAAAAAGTGACAGTAATTTTATTAAGGCTAGTTTTGTTATTTTCAAAACAATGGACTTAAAGTAATTCTGTAGGTTGACTTATAATTGTGTTTTGAGAAGAACATCTACGATGAAAACAAAATCTAGAATATTTAGTGTTTACGGATTCCATTTTGATGAAAGTAATCATTTTGACTTCAAATATTAGTTGAACAAGCCCTAATCATGTTGAACACTCCAGTCGTTCAAATAATTCTACTCCCGAAAACATTATAATCGTCTACAAAATGATCATCAAAGTTGCAAGAGATAGCTGAATTCTCAAAGATATCCAAAAGAAGTTTGTTCACCGTTTAACGTGAAATTTTGTATACTAAAAAACCTACAATTTACTAGCAAGTTTATGACCACAGTATTTTTACATGCTCACGATATTCAGTTCATTAGCTACCTTTAACAAATTAAAACTATTAAGAGTGATTATTAAATCGTAAGGACTAAATTCGAAAAAAACGGCCTTATATAAAGAAGAAAAAGTAACCAAACACCGGTAGTATACTTCGTGTCCTAAGTCAAACAAAAACTACAGCGAATTGAGCTTTAGGTTGCTATCACATTAACCGTCTTTATAAGATCTGGCCCTCAGCGACTATTAACTGTTTGAATATCTTTAAAAAAAAAAATACTTCCTAAGGAAAGAATTTTTTGTTCAAATGGAAAAATTAGCCGGTTCATAAAAGTTAGAAAAATCTTTAGAATAAATGCATTAAACATACGCAAAATGATATTAATAAAATAATTGGATTTTGCCAACAAAAAATTATGGTTTTATGTGTCATATTGAAAAAGACATATTTCTTTGAAATAGCGATTAAAATTTCCTCTTGGCCTTTTTTTTGGAAAGGCCAAGAACCTTATACTAAAAATCCACTCACTCATTTTGTTCATTTTCAAACTCTCGGAAAATTACTCAAAATTTCCCGCCCGTATTGCCATTTTAGTATTTTTTTTGGAAAAGACTCTAAAAGAAAACTAATTTTAAATTAGTTATCAAAGACTTAGAAAATTTTGTTTATTGAAAGAATTTGAATAATTTTTAGAAGTTTGCAATTTCACGTGAAATTAATATTACCCAACAAACCTGATTTTTGTCATCCATACACGAATTAATTGATAACCAGCGATAACCAGGGATCATGTACTCTTTATGACTTGAAAGTATATTTTCGAGATTTTGAAGGTTTTAAACTTAACTTGTTGTTTTTTTGATTTTTGTTTTGTCTAAAATATTCTACAAAAATTTCTCGTCAATTAAAATAAAACTGTGGAAGCAAGAGTCTTGGCCTTTCGCTATTGTATTATCGCCATAGCCTTATGGTGACAATTTATAATCTTGTTTTTCTTGAAACTCTATTTTCAAAGTCGTTTACTATTTCTTAAAAAGTAATAAACTGATCTTTTTTAAATTTTCCATAATTCTAAGTAAATATTGACTACTACCTCAGCGAAGTATAGTTTTGTTAGCTAATTTTAAAAGTTGTTGTAAAAAGTACAAAATTATAAATTTAAAGTTCATTTTCTTCGTCTAAGCTAGTATTTAATTTCGGATGAATCTATCATGAAATATTGTTGCAAATGGCAAATTTATGTGGTAATAGGAAATAAGCTCCCAATAGCTGAATTTTCAAAGTTTGAACTATAAATTTCATAAAATATTTGTCAAAATTATATGCAAAAGTTATATTAAAAATAAATTAAAGAAAATATGCTTCGTTTAGCCTATGAAATCCTTATAATTCCTTAAGTAACTTGTATTAATTATACTGTTTCAGAAATTAATTTTTAAGTAAATTTCTTTTTTGTTTTTACTCTGGTGGACACCTCTTCACTAGGTTTTTATTTTCGGTAGCAGTAAAAGCAGAATTTTACTTTCTGTGTTACGTAATATCATAATTTTTTACAAAATATTTTCAGCAATTGAGAAAATATTAAGTATAAAAATTTTACTATAAAAATATATACCCAAGTAGAATTTTGCGACCGATTTGTGACCGATGACACATTTTCGACGCCTCGACGTCGCCACAACGTCATAGTTACCAAATTACCAAAATGTTTGACTGCTACACACATTATTGACACAATGTGGTCGCAGCGACGTAACTGTGTCTAAATTGTGTCAAAATGATAAAGTTTGTACAATTTCACAAGATGGCTACTATTTTTGATGGAAAAATTTCTTTTAGCATTGAGGGTGAAAAACTTTTCAACCAAAAAGTGTGAAATATTATTAAACATTAGGATAATTTTTTTTTTTTTGGTTAATTTTAGTTATTAAGAATAAATTATTATTTGAAATAATACTCTCAAATTTTAAAATATAAAAAATTATATCAAAACCCCGAAAAACTTTTGCAAACATAAAAAATATACCAAAAAAGCTTTAAAAATAACTTCTAATATAATTTTATATTAAAAACAAATTTTTAAATTTTCTTAATACAATACGACTATAAAAACATAAATAATAACAGTACTATATCCTTGCACATAATAAATTTATTATGAATTTTTCAGTATATATTGCCATAAAAACTAATAAAAAAAAAACAGAAAAAAGATGAACAAAGAAACGAATCTTGTTCATAAAACATAAAATTTTTATTACATCAAATCAGACATGAACTTTGTTTATTTCAATTTAAGATTTTCCGTATCAAAAGTATTTTCATTATTTTCAACAAATAATTTAATATTAAAAAACGCAACAAACAAAAAAACAAATTCTTTATTTCTCTATACACACTTTTTTTAAGAATTCTTTTCACAGTCTTAATATAATTGATAAGGGTTCAATATTGAATAAAATATTTTTTTCAATTATTATAGAAAAATTGTGGTTGACAAAATTTTTTATTTTTCACTTATTTTTCGACTTGATGTCATTTAGATTTTTCAAACTTCCTACACTAAAGAAAATAAATTTTTGATATAAGATTCACTTAAGCCTTAAATAGGGAAAAAAAAAAAATATGCTCGTGGCAATCAAATAAAAAATTGATATCTTGTTATTTGTTATCCCACTCAAATTAACTTAAAAACAAAATATAGTCATGTGTAATGTTGGAAAAATTCAATCGAATTTCCATTTTGCTTCTATTTTAACATACGGCCAAGATAAATTTAAAAATTACTTTTTCTTGCCACACTTATACCAACAAATGATGAAGATACCAAAATTTCGAATGAAAAACTTTTTTATATTGACTTTTATTATAATAAAAAAACTGTTCATCTCTACACAATCCATGAAAAACTTTAAAGTTTATACGAAAATTGTTATATTACTATGTAAGAAAATTGAAACATTTTCAGGCTATAAAATATCAAAATTTGCTATAAATATGAAACGTTTTCTCAACCTGTTTTAAGGTTATCCTTAATAAATGTGCTTTGGTAAATATTATGTTTTTTACCTGACTGTTGTTACCTTTAAGAGATAAAAATCGTTGAAAAAAATACATTGAGTTAGTTTTTTGCTTAATTTGTGAAAATGACCAATTCTTTTCAGGGATGTAATACGAAAAATATAATTAGGAAATTTAATAAGCGATAATTTAATTAATTCCTATAAAAATATCGCCCAATTTAATTTTTTTTTAGTAGATCTTAGCAGAACACGTGCTTCAAATTTGCTGCAGTTGTAACGATCGATTTGATTCCTGTTTTTTGTATATTTTATACTGGGTTTTCCATACAATGACCTACCAATTTTATGATTGGATATAAAATATAATTTTTCCAGACCAAAAATAATCAAATTTTCAATTCAAAATTTCAATTGTTTTTTTCTAAAATCCGCCATTATGTGTAATTTTAATTCACCATCGAGTGTCATTATGTGTGGAAATATTAGAACTTTTTGTTATTTTTGATTTCGGGCATTCTAAAGACCTGAATCATTGCAGAAGTAGAACTTTTGTTTTGAAGACTCAGGTGTATAACTTACTCAAAAAGAAATATTTTTATACCAAAAAAATTACATTGTATTTTTACATTTATGCAAAAATATATCTGCCAAATTTCAAAACATTCAGTGCATCAGTTTTTCTTGAAAAAATTCACAAAAATCACCGTTTTTTTTCAGATGCTCCGACTACTTATGCCCCTTAAGACATTAAAAGTTTTCACCGGTTTTTATAAAATTCTTTACTTAGTTTAATAAAAAGTAGTAAATAAAGTAAAGTAGTAATTATTTTTTTGTCCTTATACAATTTGAGAAAACTAGCTTCCACCAATTCTCAACATAATTAAATCACTTTTTTAATATTTTTGAGTGATGAGTGACGTCAGATGATACAAGATTCATACTAAAAATAAATTATGCATAAGATTTCAATCTAGTCACAGTATGATGAAGACAAGAAGAGAAAAGTAAAAATTGCCAACTGACCGTTTGATTTTGAACTATCTTTTAAAGAGTAGATTTTCATCGTTGGGTAAAAAATTCATAAGACACTATTCAAAAATAAACGGACAAGAACGAATATCTCATTTATCTATTATTTGTAAAGGGCACAATATCTTTAATGTTCATCATCAATAATTAAAAAATTTATGAAAATGAAAGCAAGAAATATACAGTCAAAAGAAATCTTAATAAAAGGAATGCTTAGTTACGGTGCACTTTTAGTTACACTTAAATTTTTGTCTAAAAAAAATACGAAAATTGTATTAAGCCATTATACAAATATATTTTATTTAAGTACCGAAAGTAATTTATTAGGTACATAATAATTAATATCTTCTTTCAAATATTCTCAAGCACGTCGTCGTCTGTACTGAAAATTGTGATTATTGCTTATTTATTTCTGATCTTTTATTTTGAAGTTTAGTGCATTTCTTTAGTACAAATATTTTACCCAAGTAAAATTCTCATGTTACAAAATTGAAAAGTGTACAAATAACATTCAAGTTTTAGTCTTTTCATAATCAAGGAAAAATTACCCAAATATATTCGAGATTTCTATTATTCAGACTTTAGTATTCCACAACTCAAGCTTACAAGAAACAATTTTCGTGTTAATTAGCTAACAAGGATCTAAACTAATGCTTTTTATTTTTCTTAAAAACAAAAAATTCAGAGTAATACCATGGAAGAGTTTTTAAATTTTTGATGAATTCTTCAAATAAATTTTTGCAATTGAGGAATACTTTAAAATGTTTTCAAAGTCATTCTGCTAACAAATATCCTTATAGAATCATTAACTGTGATCAGTTTCTTAAACTCTTCAAATACATTTTATTTTCGGGCTTTAAAAATACTTCCAAATTGAATTTCAAACTATTTCTTGCACGATATTATGAAGGTCTTAAAAATCTTTAACATTGAACAAATCAATAATTGAAATCTTTTACCAAGTCGCTGCAAAAAAAATAATAAATTTTTCCTGTATACTTTTGGGCTCGAAATATAATTTAAAATCATAAAAACAACAAATTCAAATGCACACACACCTTGCACAGTTAATTAGGAAAACACTATAGGTCCATGATCTTCATTAAATGCCAAGATAATGGTATTCTTGCCCCGCTCTTTCATACACCCATGCTCATTATTAACTCATGCTGAAACTTAAAATACCGTAAATTTATTACGTAAACAATTCAACAATATAATAGGGATTAAATGCATGTGTGTTTTTACAATGAAATAAACCCAATCAGTCCTCTTAATTACACAAACCTCTTGTGTTTTGTTTAGTTTTTTTTTTGTGTTTGTTGAAAAGTCAGAAATACAATAATTCACAGTGAGTCTTATAGCACTTTTTTGCTTTTGTAAAATGGGAAAAATTTTACAACAGAGTAAAACAGTTTTTTTTTTTGTCATCTTCATTAGTATGACTAACAATAATTTCTTCATATGATATCTAGGCTAATTTAGCAAAAAAAAAAAAATTTTTTTTAAACAAATTCGCCTCCTTTCATTTTATTCATCACATGCAATAAATAATTTAAATACGAGCAAGTTTTCATCATGCCTAATTAGAAGAATATTGTTGACTACAACAATCTAAGACCCACAAGTGCCATAAAATATTATTGATTCCATTTTTAAAAAAACAGAAAATGACTAATCTGGAACGCTTAACTGCTGATGGCAAAATATATTTAAAAAAAAAAAAAAAAGCACAAACACAAACATACAAACTAGTGAAATTATTTATTATTTTAATAAAAAATTTTAATGGAATAAATTTTTCTTTAGAAATTATATAAGGACTTCATTTTAAGAATACAAATGCTATATCATTTTTTGATTTCCATAATTTAACCATTTGAAAATAATTTCAAGGTGATAAAGCTTTGTTGAATTTAATGATGACAAAAAAGAAAGAAGAAAAAAATAACCTACTGATTGGAATTTATTCGAAAATAAAAAAATTCTTTGGTTTTTGGTTAAATTTAAATCATTTTGCAGATTTTCCCATCTTTAATCAAATCGATTTTTCAATCTTGACATATTGATCTTTTAAGTACACACTATATATATATATGTATATACCCAACATTATATGTATGCATGTATATGTTTATACATATTTTAAAATTTTGTTTTAGTAAAATATCAAATTTATCTGCAATATAATACTTAATTTGATGTCCTTTATCATTGTCAAGGATAAAGTGGCTATTTAAAAAGTACAGACATGCTAATAATAACAACAACAAGAAATAATAAAAAACAAAATTGTGAATATTGCCTGCATAGCTATGTAAATTTGTTATTCTTTTGAAGGTGATCAAACTTCTTTAACACTTCAATTTCAGTAAGTTCTCTGACTTTAAAATTTTTATCAGACATAACTTGTTTTATACAATTATTGTTGTTGTTGTTTTATTTTAATATGGGGTACAACTATAGTAGAATTGAAATGGAAATATATATATGTATATATAAGCAATGCAAAAATTCTTTCTACTTTGGCAAAAAGAACCAGTTGCGACTAACCTCAATTTTATGTAATACAAAAAGCAAAAACAAAATAAGAAAAGTTTTTTTTAAATTGAGGACTTTAGGCTAGTCACTAGCATTACTAAAAATTCTGTTTAATATATACAGAAATTTGTGTCAGTACTTTTGATTTAATCCACTTGATTCACATTATTTAAATATGGTATGACTAAATTGATAAAGTTGTTTTAACTGTTTTAAATATTTGCAGATTTTCTTCTTATTACTACATAACATATATTTAAAGTTACCGTTATTATGTGGTTTTTCGGCCTATATCATTCTTTCTCTTTCTGTTTGTCTTTTGTGTGCTAATTTTTAAAGCAAAATTTATAAAATTTTATAATCTTTTGACTTGATGATTGATTTCAAAATTTAAAAACAAAAATAAAAATTAAATAAATATTGTTGGTTTTTTTCCAAAAAATAATTTTTGTAAATTAATTTATTCTTCACTAGAAAGTTTTAAGGGAAGGTACATTTGGAACGCAAATATTTTTCTAATTTTTTATTTTTATAATTTACTTAACTTTACAGTTAGTAATCGATCAATTAAACAACTTTAAGGGGCACAACTTGTTATGAAATTTTTAAAATTCCGATTTTTTTATTTATTCATTTTTCGATAATTTGTACCTGCAAAAGTAACATATTCAAATTTTCAGTGGAAATCACAAATATTCTTCTAAAGTGCAGCTGCTCGTTTTGTTAAGCAGGGTATTCACTATAAATATGAATCAATGATTCGGCTCTCTCAGCCCATACAAAGTATTGGATATTTTCTCGCTTATTCCTGGAAATTTCCATGTACTTTAAATGGAAACTAAGAGCCGAAACATTGATTCGGAAATATAGTGAATACCCTGCTTTAGAGGGGCACACGTTACTTGTCTTTGCTGCAGTTGTAACGATCGATTTGATTTTTACTTTAGCATATTTTGTACTTGTTTCTCCAGATTTATGATTGGATAAAAAATGTAATTTTGACTGGCCAAAACAATCAGATCTTAAATGTTTTTCTAAAAGCTGCCATTTCGTGACATTTTTATTTTTTTGTCACAATCCTAAGTCATTGTATGGGCAATATTTTCTAGTTTAAAGATCTTTTTGGTTTTTTGATTCCAGGAGAGCCTTTTTTTTTTGTTTTTTTGAAGACTCAGAAAATGGTGGATAACTAGCTAAAAAGTTTCAAAATATTCAGTGCAATACTTTTTTTTTAAAAAATTCACAAATATCACCCTTTTTTTAGATTAACACACTAGTTGATATTAATTACAGTTATTAGTTATTAATAACTAATGATAACAGTCAAATTTGCTTTTATTTTTATTTCAAAACAAAAACATTCATCTTGTAATTTATATATGTATTCTATTTTTTCTCCATTTTGGCAATAAATCATTTATCATAGATTGATTCCTTGATTCCTATTATTATTTGACTTAAATAAATATTTTAATAATATCCTTATTTCAATGATATAATTCAAAGACAAAAGAAATGCAGGATAATATTCTATTTTTGTTTTCTTCTTTTACTCAACTTGTCAATTTAAAAATATTTGTTGACAAAATATGCAACTTTTTCAATTTGCTATTAATTTTTGACAAGGATATGATATTTTTTTTTTTTTTTTTTTTCTTCAGTCTACTATTTTTGGGCTGTTTATTCCAACTTAAATATTTAGTCCAATAGTAGAAATTCCTGAATATTGTGATTTTGTATCCAATTACTTCATAAACGGAAAAAAAGGAACGGAAATTTTTAGTATCTTTACATTAATAAAAACTGCAGAACGATAAAAATTTTGTTTTAAGGTTTTCGAATAAAAATGAGAGGTAGAGTAAATAATTTAAAATGATTTCAATAGAAATGTGGAACATTGTTTTGAGATTTTTGGTAATTAGGGGTCTCAAAGATTGTCATAAAAAAATAACTTTCCCTTTAATGTCATCGTTCGTTTTAGATTTTCTATTTAAATATGAAAAAGTTAGCAATTTTTGAAATTAAACTTGATCATCGAAAATGGTTTTGTAAAACATTTATTTCTTGTAGTTTTATGCGTTAATAACCTCCAATCAGATTTTATTTCATGAAAAAAAAAATGTAATCGAAATTTTTTAATCTTGTATCATCAATCGAAACAATAATCCTACATTTCATATTGATTTTAACAACTTTGTAACCAAACAAGGTGTAAAAAAATGTTTATAAACTGAAAAATTCATGGTGAAATATATGTATCACATTTTTGCTGTATTTATAGAATACCAAATTGTGTTATTTGTTTTATTTTTTTTGCATATTATAAAATCTGCTATAGTCGGCGGACAATGTCAAGTATATCTTCTGAGTAGACCTGGAAAATAATACCGAAAACTTGTTCGCCTTAAATAGTAGGTTCAACATATTATGGTTTAATTTGAAACGCAACATAAAATAGCTGACATAAATATGGTGGATCTCATGTTGGGCAGAAAAATATATATTTTTTTTAAGTGAAATAACTTAACTGTTCATAAAATATGATATCCTTATTGAGTTGAAATTTTTTTAGAGAAGCTTCTAAAATTTGAATAATGAAAGCAGCCAGATAGCCAGCAGACACAAAGCCAGATGCTGTTTTGAATTTAACAGAAAATAATTTAGCATAAAATTTCACTGAATTGCTAACTACACTTGAGATCAATAAATATGTATTAGTAAGTTGTCAAAAAGAGACAGCAAAAATTTTAACTTACGGAATTGTTTGAAAGTAACGAATATTTCAAAAATTACCACCTACTTTTCACTTACCTTACCCGTTGATTTGTCCTGGCGTTCGCTGGACCATTGTAATGAACTGTTAATGTCTGCTTCCTAATTTATCATATTCTACAAACATAGTCCAAGTTACTTTTATGTGAATCTCTTTATACCATTTTTTTAAGATTTGGGGTCAATTTATTCATTGCATATAGTAAGGTATATTTTAAGGACATGCACAGAAAAAAAAGAGAAATGTTGAAAAAGAGCTTTAATAATATTCTGTTGTTCGGTTTTCGAAAAAGAATAATTTCTTAAATAATTCTTAAATAAATTTTTATTAATAAAGCATAAAATGTTACACATTTTATATTGTAATTATGTAACTGAAGATTTTAATGTAATAAAATTTTTTTAGCTCATTAATTTCATTACCTAAAAATAAAATATTTAAATGCATTGTTTTAACTAAAAGTTAAAATAATTATTTAATTAATTTTTTAGGGTAATATAAACGAATAATGATTAAAACCGTTTGTTTTAGTTAATGATGATTTAAACTCATTTAAAAAACTTTACAGGTCTAGTAAGCAAAAATTAATTCTAAAGTTTCAATTGATGTACTTTAAATATGAATAATAGCATAATTAAGTATTTTATTTTTCAGTTTTATCTCATGCTTAACTATAATAAAATAAAGTATTTAACCTAATTTTAAAATATCAAAGTACATCGAAGCATATATAACAGCTGCAAAAAAGTGGTAGAAAATAAATCTATTAAAAATATCTCTTTCATCATTTAGCTATTAGGACATCAATTTATACTCAGTAATCGAGTTTGATAAAGTTTTAATCTTAAATTTACTATTAAAACAGTCCTTAAACTACTCAGAGTACAAATTGATTATATTACGACAAATTCCATTTGTTCTAATTCATCTGACATCAGCTCTAGCTAAAGGAAAATAATTATAAAGTTGGTATAGAAGTTTACAGACTTTATCTACTAAATTAGTTGAATCCTGTTTCATTTTCTTTTCTTTACACATGACTTTTATAGGATAGCAAAAAAAAAAAAAACATAAACAAACTTATTTCTAAAATTTCAAGTAGTTTTGATATATTTGAAATTTTAAAACATTTTCTCAAAATTGAATTCCCTTCAATTTAATTGTTTCTTCCCTCTTGGTATTAAAGGAATTTTTCTGACAATAACTTCTTGTATTGATTGCTTCAATTTACAATTTTTCATTAATCAAAGAATACAGACAAAAGGTATCAAGACAAGATGTTTTTTTTTTGTTTTCATGTATTATTATATCTTTTGTTTTTTTTCAAATTTTCATTTTCCAAAGGAATTCCTTTTATTGCATGTCCGGCAGAAATCAACTACAGGTGGTAAAGAATTTTTTTCTATTTCCTTTTCCTGAGAGTCTTGCAATTTAAATCAAATTCTATTCAATATTATATCTTGGAAACTTTTTTTTCATCAATATCTATCAAATTTTTCCTTTTAACAATTTAAAAATAAAAAATTTTTCTTGGATCAATATTTTGTTAAAATATAAAAAGGACGCTAGTGTATTTTATCTAAGTTAATATGACTATTTAATATGAGTGAACGAACTTTGCCCTTTTTTCTGTTGGTTTTTTTTTGTTTGTATTATAGAAGTCGTCTTAGGCTTAAAGCAAATGTTAGATTCCGTCTTTAAAATTAGAAGCCTAAATTTTATAGAAAAGGCTGATAGGAAGCGAAGTTTGTATTTGTCGATATTTACGTGAAAATTTTCTAAATTTTCTTATACATATCTTTTGATTTTCATGGAATATGAGGCTTTAATTTCGTTATCAACACTTTTTCCTAAAGTGGTTGTTATTTTTTCTTTTTTGCTCATTAATATTATAGCAAGATTGCGTATAAATTTAATGAAATTTTCTTACACCAAACAAGATTAGTAGAGGAAGATTAAAGAGACAAGAAATGGTTTTAAAAAAGTATTAAAAAACCTACATTGAGGGATAATATATTTTTATTAAAATAACGTTTTATAAAAACAAAAATATTTCATCATTTAAATTTTTGTTAACTCGTATCAAATATGAAATTAATTACAGAAAAAATCGCTTAAAGTTTGAAATTAGAATTTATGAATTTTCTTTTAGTTTAGTATCTAAAAAGTGCATGTGGCGGAAGTCATGTCGCGCGGAAAAATATTTTTTCTTAATTATTTTATCACTTATTTAAAATAGAAAAGAAGTGATATAAAAAGTAGTAGTTTACTTATTTTCCTGATATATTATTCATTAGTTAGTGCATATTATAGAATTCAAATGATTTATTACTCAGAATTATACAAAGATAAATTAAAAAATGCATAGTGGTTACCACGCACTTGATTATTATATAGACACACCATAAAGCTTCCTATATTGTTTTGCAAGCGCATACATTGTAAGCAGCGCTGCTTAAAAATTAACAATTGGTGTTTGTGTGAAATTTGTTAATTTTTATCTTTGGATAGAAAAGTAAAATAAAGTCAGCGATAAAATTTATATAAAACTCAAAGACAGTTCTCTATTATAATAAATATTATTAAAATTTGAATATAATGATAAGTCAAATAAATAAAATATAACATAATAATTTTTTTATATAATTTTATAATTATATAAAAAACACTTCTTGGAAGTGACAAAAGAGTGATGCAATTATTTAAATTAAGGGAGAGGATGAGTGTTCTGGATGGGTACCAAAAAATGGATAAGATCAAAGAGAATCATTGTGTGTGTTTATGATTGCTATATAAAGATCCAAAAGTGAAAAAGCGACACAAAAGTCGAAATCCCTGAATATAATTTTTTAGGAGCTTATGTGATATCATTTTTACAAATACTATACCTTTTTCTACAACATTGAGGACAAATATTTTTTATTATTAAAATCAACTTTTTAATTTCTTGCTAAACAACATTTTGTGCAAGGAGCCGAACAAATAAAGCAAAGCACGATTTCCACTGCCGCCAGTTGAAGTGAAATAAAAAAAAAATGCGCCGCTTTCAACGTGTTAAACAAATTTTTCTAGAAATGTTTGCATTAAAAAGATCAATTATGTCAAATTGATTGTCTGCAAAATCTGAAAAAATTTCCTTGTCTTTTGTCTATATAGGCCAAAAAAGACATTGATCAGAACGTGATTAAATGTGAAAAAAATATCATACAGCAGCTGATCATACAAACTTTTACTTAGAACTTTTTTTTCTTCTACATACGATGACAAGTATCTAAAGGGAATAAATGTCATGTAACTGACACAGTTAAAAATTAGGTACGTGCTCGAAATCCAAAATAAAGAAGCACTCATTTAAGAACAAAACAACAGGATAAAAGATTACGTTAACTTTAATCCAATTAATATAATTTTAAATTTAAAACATGTACTCCAATATTTATATTCAATTTACAAATTTTTTTGCAATTTTAAATCTTTTCATTTTCTTAGTTTATTTGTTAGAAAATTAAAAGAAAATATAACACAAAAAGTTGATAAAAAAATGTTCATACTAGAATAAATGACAAGAACAACTGAAAATAAACATTAAACCCTTTAAATCTATTTCATATGTTTCGAATAGAAGAACAGGTTATCAAAAAAGGACTTTCGTTACACAAACTATAAATTAAATTTATTTAGAGATTTAACGAAATTACTTGAACAAGGTAAAATTTTATAGATACCTAAACTCTATTATTTTTTGTTTTTGTTATTTATTTTGTAGATATGCAATCTAAATTAAGCTCTCTACATAAAATAGTAAACCTTAAAACATATAGTTATCTATTTGAAATAATCCAGGGATATATACATATATGTATGTAATATATCCAAAACAAAAAAATCCTTAACGGAAATTCTATTAGTACAAAAATCAAAACTAAATTAGTTATAGTTTATTTTTACAATCACCAACAAAATACATTTTAAAAGATTAAATTTAATTTTTTAACTTGAAAAGGAAACAAAAGCAAGAAACCCAAATAGTATGTTAGTCAATTTAAATTGACTACAAAATATTTGTGTAATTATTTTAAAAAAAAAAAAATAAAATAAATAAATAAAAATTGATTTAGAAATTTAGAAAATAAGTTAGGTTTCCTTGTTTTTGTTTTTTTTTTTTCTTCTTTTTTACAAGAAACATTTTTTGCTAAATTTAAAACTTATTTTTCCCTTCAATAAAAGATTTTCATATAGGCAAAATAGCAACAACAAAAAAGAATTTCTTTTTTAAATGCTTATCAGTATTACTTACTTGAAAACAAAAATCCTTGATTTTTGGATTTAGACAAAAAGACATAACATGGGATAAAAACCCTTATCAATGCCATATTAGGTTGTAAGGGAACAGAAAAACTTTTAAAATAACCGTTATACATGTAATGTCTTCCTTTTTTTTTTTTTTGTTATTGTAATTTTGACAGCAGATATATGCGAAAGTTAATTAAAAACAAGAAACTTCTATGTTATTTTAATTTATTTACTAAATATATGTCTTAATAGTCGCATTTTTTTTCTTTGTGTATATTTAAAGGTAATAAAAAGGAAGAAAACAAAAAAACATTTAATTGAATTAAGTAAAAATTTTATAATGTTATTGATAGTTGGAGTAATTTCAATGTCGGTACCGAATAACGGTAATTAATAATATTTTAAAATTTTGTGAAACTGTTTTTTGCAAAGTTAAAATAACAGTTATTTCGTTATTAACCTCAGGTTTACGGGTGTTTCTTATATATTTATTTATACGAGATTCCTTCAAATATATTTTTTCTTGTGTATTTTCTGTAAATAATCTTTTTGCAATATATTCTACCACAATTATTGATTCAGTGTTTTTCTTTGCAGTAGTCTACTTGACACTTTTTTTCCCTTCAAACATTGAAGATGACAGAAATTAAGCATCTGATCTTTGGCAAAGATTTTACTTGTTTTCTCCTGCTAATTGCTTGGCTCTTTGTGGATATTTTCGATTCTTTGTATATAATATCCATGCATTTATCGCTCCCCAATCTAAAATATTAAAGAAAAACTTGAAGGAGATATTCGCAAACTCCTTACTTTCACATTATATTTCCGTGCCATTAGGTCAACGACATCTCGAAACTAAACTTTGTATTATTGTAAAAATCAATGGTTTCTGGAACACGTTTATAGTTCTCTTTTTCTTATACACCTGTATGTTTGGTGATAAGGAGTAGGACAGTAAGCATGCTGTTTTACGATTTATAAAAATTTGAGGAAACTAAAATCATTTTGTCCTTTTTTTTCGTTAGTCTTGGCAGCTCTGTATTGTTCGAAAAGATGGTTGCAAAAAGCAGTATTTCGCTAGTGGGATGCTTGTAAAGAAATTGTATGTCGTTATAGACATTTCTATTCAGATAAAAGTGTTGCTCGATCAGGAAAAATGAATTTGAAGAACAATCTATCTTCTCTATTTCAAGCATTCAATTAACGAAAATATGGCATTGTTGCTGGTGTTATAGCTACATTTGTGTCATTTGGATCTTGTATGGATATAAATGAAGATCAATTCCCAAAAATTTGGGGTAAAGTGTAACGGGATAGGTTTAATCGTTGTGAATAGACATATATAAATTTTGTAGTTGAATCTGCTTTGAGCCGCCTATAAGCATAATGGGCCTGCAAAATACGCAGATCGAGCAAAATAATATCAGGTTCAAAAATTTCGTCACGAATATTGCGATTATGTTGGCTGAAATATTCATTTGGTAATTTTTGAAATGTAATTTTTATAGATCACCCGTTTTCATAATAAGGTTCGACTAGTAAAAATCGTTCTTCCATTGCTAAGCAATCTTTTGCTGAGCTTGCCATAGTTTATTCTTAAAATATGACAAAACAGAAGATCAAGACATTTTTGAAATTAGTATCACGAAAAAACCGATAAGACATTCTACACAAAAAACTTTACAGGTACAATATTTATGGCTGAAAATTGTTCCTAAAAATTTCAAGAATAATTTTTTTTTGCTAACTCAGCTTTAAACAGAAAATTTGATGAATGTTAGAAAATAATTAAAAAACTTGAACAAAACACACAAGATAGAAAATTAACTATCAAAAATTCCTGCCACTAATGTAATTAATTTACATGCAAGAAAACATAATTTAAATTGTTCAAGTACCGTTAACATGGTAATGTTCTTTATCAAATCTGTCACTATTTGGATTCCTTATTTAATATGTCCTTTCCGTGTAAACAGAGGCAAAATAAAATCAAAATTAAATTTAATCTCATTCAATTTTACGTTAAGCTAACAAAAATATAGGTGTTCAGATTTGACCTATCACGAAGGCTAAGGGCTGTTTTGTTGTATTAAACCAGAGAGAGAGAATATACGTCAAATTGTTAGTATTCATCTTCTATTACAGATGGAACCATAAATTTTATGGACATAGAGAAGTTAAATTTATAATATTTGTTAGGATTTTACTTGAATACATAAAAAAGGTAACATTTCTAAGGTTCAATTTGTAATCAAACAAATATTTGTGGATAACTTGAATTAGAGAAAATGAAAAATTAAGTTGAATATTTTTGGTAGTATAAAAAAACTATTTCAAGATGCGACATCATGAAAATCTTTAGTGCTATTATTAGGAATCAACATAAAACCAAGCATTAACCTTAAAACTAATCTCATTAAACAAGCTTCTCATCTTTTTTGTGAGATGAGAGTGCTAGGATGGGATAAAGTTAAGATAATGTGCTGGTTAAAACGTCTTCCTGAAAATACTCAAGCGATTTTTTCGTATAATCCGTATATAATCTAGATTTATTAACTGTTTGTACAGGCAAATTTTTATAAGTATATAGCAAGCCTTATATTTTAACTTGTATTGCACCCTTGGAAGTTGCTGCAAAAAATTCTTCTACTGGAAAACTTCCACCAACAGATTTTAAACTTTTATTAGCAAATTCTTTAAAAATTTGTACTTATGGTCGAATAGCTTTTGAACTTTAAGATTTCGACTGGAATTTTATAAAGGCTGTAGTTTTTAAACCTATTTTAGGACTAGATTTTATTTTCTATTAGTTAATTGACCAGAGAATGCATCGATTGATCCATTGACTTCTGGTTAAAACAATATTTAAAATATCTAGAATCCTAGTAAAAAATTATCTGTTATTTTTGACAATACTTTCAATTCTCATATTCAGTACTGTCTTAAAACCTACTAAGATATACATATGTAACAATTGACACAGGTTTTACAAAACCAACTAACCAACCATATTCGAACTCCTGGTAATCCAATAGTTTCTAAAGTAAGAAAACTTTTATAAGGAAAATTAGCAATCGCTAAACAAAGAATTTAAGCTAACGCTTAAATAAGGTATCTATAGACCTTCGAGCAATCCTTTTCACCTGGTCAAAATAAAAACAATAATAATCATCATTGTGTCAGCCTTTTTCTGACTATAGAGAATTAAGAAAAATAACAATTCCAGATCGATATAGGATTCTTTTAATCCATGATTTTTGACAACATTTTCAATATTGAATCCGAAGATGTTCCGAAAACGTATGACATATAGACTTTGCAATGTATAGCACAATCCTTCCAGAAATTTATTCATTGGGTTCTCAGAGATTTATCATTCTGGTTTTTCTATTTAGAAAATACTTTAGTCGCATTTCTATCCGAGAAAAAACTTCTAATTCATTTGGAATTAGGTTTTTAAAAGATTTGTAGAATATGATATTATAATTAATTTAAATAAGTGCATTTTTATGAAAACTAGCATAAATTTTCTATGAATCACTTCTAAGTCCATAAAACTATCACCTGACAAGATCAAGTTAATTTATAATTTTAAACGCTCCGAAGAATTTAGCCGTTTTTTAATTTGTCAATAGTGAAGTAAAAACAAAATGTGAAATGTATAAATTAATTCTTTAAAATAAAATAAAATATTATAAAAGGAAAATTTAATTTTAATTTAAATATTTCTCTCTACAAACCTTTTAGAATTATAGAAATACTAAATGGATGATAAAAACTGAATCAAATAATAACAAATTTTTTAATTTTTATCCAAAATTTTAAATAAAATTATTGCCTCATCAATATTTTAATTTTTATTTTAATATTTTGAAAATTCGTTTTAATAAAAAATAATTTATTGTATTACAGAAAAAATATCTTTTTGACTTTAATGAAATCGAATTTTAAATGAAAGAGTAGTTTTTTCGTTTCCTTTTTTTTTTCTTTTACTTTTCTAAAATTAATTACTAGAAAATCATAAAATGGTTTGAACTCATAAATAAACACATGCCATATTTCTATGGTTGTAAATATAAAAACTGACTTTATAGTTAGAAATATTTAAAAGGTTAAGTTGAATAGACTCAAAACGTTATAATCATTCTTTAGTCTGAAAACAAGCGATTCAATTTTTTCTGTGAAAAATGAAATCAAATTATTAAAGAATTAATTAGATAACTGTTTTGTACTTATGCAGCCAGATTATCCGAGATGTAAAGTTGTTACTTTTACTATTTAAAAAGATGAAAGGAAAATGGGATTTCTTTGAATTTTAAATAACTTTTTGATACATTAGAATCTGATGTCATTTGACACTTGAAATTTCATAAATTTATTCATTACTTGACTGCTGATTATGCTGGACAGATTTTATTAACGAATGTAACATGGATGACTTATGCTGTGTTTCATAATGGAAACTTAAGCTCCCCTTAGCGCATCTGTATTTTTTTTTAAGCTTCTTCCTAGGGACTTTTTGTATTTCCCAGTTCAATTTTAACTCTTAAGCTATTTTAACTTCGTGCTTAAGATAAGCCCTCAATTTTGAGGGTTTAAGATCGTCTTAGCTTAAGTTGTGGGAAGGGCGAGGTTTGAAAAGGAGAGAAAAAGATTTATGCTGATTTATTCTACGCTATTGAAGCAGACATTTGCCAAACTAATAATTGCATCAGAAGTGAATGAACCGTTTTTCAATATTTTCTCTTTAAAAACAACTTAAAAAACCCATAATGTCTGATGATGGTAACTTGTGCTTCCTTTTTGCAAAAAATAATGATCCATTTCTCGATAGCAGCCTATGAGGAGAAATACCTCCTATCAACGCCACTTGCATATGTATGAATTCACGGATTCGCCTTTTTCTTGGTTTCTTGGTTGTGGATGTTATCTTTTTATCTTCTTATATTGAAATTTAATTTTGTTGTTTCGAATCCTGGATAAAACTTAATAATTGTTAACATTGTTTTTTTGTATATATATATTCTAGAAATATAATTTTAGAAATATAAAACTGATCTGAAACTAATTTCGTCTATTAAGAACTTAATAAAAAAATCTTCGCAAAGCTATAGATCTTTTTCTTTTGTGCCTACCTAAAGCCTTGTACAAACCAATGCGTTTTTCATTCGCACGACGGACAAGGTTGTAAAACGGGTGATGTATTTGCTCTAGCCATAGCTAGAACAAAATTGTTTTGTTTTTGTTTTTTGTCAGTAAAAGGACACTTTATGGCCTTCAAAATTTTTGTTGTATTTTAAATTTTAGTTCTAATGGAAATTTTTGTTGTATTTATATTAAAAGGGATAGGAAATAATGATTTTATTACTTTTAGAGGTACACCAAAAGTTTTGAAGGCCACAAAATGCTTCTCTAAAAGTAATAAAATCATTTCTTATCCCTTTTAGAATAAGCACAACAAAAATTTAAAGTAAAAGAAAAATTTTGAAGGCCATAAAGTGATCTTTATGAAACAAAAATTTTTGTTCTAGCTATAAAGCTAGAGCAAATGCATCACCCGTTTTACAACCTTGTCCGTCGTGCGAATGAAAAACGCATTGGTCTGTACAAGGCTTAAGGCGGCTGATTTCATACTTCGTAGCACACTTTTTGTTTTTATCTCTAAAATTAAGATTCCTAAAACCTCTGTTCTCTTTACTAGCACTTTTTTCACTTTCGCCGTGGCTAGTGCACTAAAGGTGCACTAAAAGTATTTTTTTGCTATATAAAACCAAAAAGGCAGTAATAGTAAAAATTCTATAGAACCAAATTCCTCCTTGATTTATGTTTCTAAAACCTAACAACAATTTATAATTCATGTAACTCATTCAAAAATTGATCATCTTATCCTGATAATAATCCTGTCAAGACTTTCAAAAAATAAAAAAAAAAAACGAATGAGGTTACAGCTATATAATTTCCTAGGCCAGATTTATTTTTCTTTTTATTTTCTATGAGAAAAAAGAAACACAAAACCCGAAATCAATTGATTTACCTATGCCATCCATCATTTGAGCTTAAATAAAAGACAATAATGATTAAAAAAAATCTTTCTTATATTATATTAAATAAAAAAGAGTATCAAACAAAATTTTTTTGTAGATAAATAGCAACAAAACCTGTGATAAAAGTCAAAAGAAAAAAAACAACAAAAATCAGTTTTTCATATTAAAGTACCAAAAGCCACTTTATCTGCCACTAAACAGAAACGTTCAATCAAAAATATTCTTAACACATGTTCTAAGTATGATAGAAATTTTTTAAGAAGGATGTTTCCTTCAATAAACAAAAAAAAAAAAAAATAACAACATTAACAACATTATAAAAGTAGCTTACAATAAAATAAGAAAGGGGCATAAACTACAAATCCACACCCCTCTATATCAATAATAATGCCAGGATTTAGAGTGATTCCTTTTTTTAGACAAATAATCTTAAACTTTTGTTGTAGACATTAAATTCAAAAAAGGAAATCTTTAAAGAGATTGATGATATATAAAACTGTTATCTATCTTAGAAAAAAATGACAGTTTACATTAAATATATATGAACTGTTATTAATTTACATAAAATATTTAAAGTTGTCGAATTTTGATGACAATTTTTCGTTGTTAATATTTAAATAAAGCTTTAGTAACTGGCTTAATCTTATAATGCCATTAAAAATACATCAAAATAGCAAAAAAAAATTTAAAAAATTAAAAATAAAAATATATATTCACACATGAAACTTTTTTCTAATTCTTTTAATTTTGGAATGAGGTTCCTTGGTTTAAAAAGGTTAGAAATTAAAATAAGAATTTCAAAGATACCAAACGAAAAAGATGACCCCAAAAATTAAAAGATGATATCCTGAAGGCAATATCTAGATCTGAATTCAGATTCTCGTCAAACAATTGAGGAATTATCATTGCAGATTGACTTTTTTATTCCCCTTCCGTAATTTATCGAGTCTGACTCGTGATGAAGATTTTGACTCAAACATGAATATCTCTCGTGAAACATGAATATCCAGTCTCGTGAACAGAACCAAACGTTAACAAAACAAACCAAACGCGTAAAATTATCTTTTACCAGTTACGATCGTGATGTTATTTCCTGTCAGTACTCGACAGGATGCTGTTTTTTTTAGTATTAGTCTTGTTTGTTTAGTGCGCTTTGATGACTACCGCTTAGGCTTGAATTTCGTTCAGCTAAATGGCATGGGAAAGGTGTTAAATAAGGACTCAAATAATTTCCTTTACGCTTGCTAAAAGTGCTGGAAATTGATGGAAATTATTTGGCTGATTAGCATTTAAGATTTCTTTAAATTATATAAATATTTTTCGTCTGCAAATTAAATTTTTTACTACTTTTTAGTAAATAGTGTTTTTTGTGTTAATTGTTTTTCTTTTGGTCAAGTGTTGTTTTTCGTGTTAATTGCTGTTTTTAATTGTCAATTGTTTCTTTGAATTTTTTTCTAAGGACTTTTTGGATTTTCTATTATGTTCAAAATTTTGAAAATAAGTTCTTAAATGAATATGAATAAATGAATTTTTAAAGTGAAAACAAAAAAAGCCAAAATTGAAAGATCTCTGAGGTTCTTAAATCACAAAAGAATAACGAAATTTTGAACCACACACACACACATGTTGCAATAATAACTTTAGCTAATAAAAAGTAATACCACTAATATTATATTTTCAAGTTCAACCCCCAATATATTATGTAAAATCAATGGGGATTACTCAAAAACTGAACTACATTTAAAATTTCAATAAATCATAAATACCAAATTTTAATTTTAAATTCTATAGAACAAAGTTTATTAATGTTAAAATAAATAAATTATTGACATTCTTTTAAATACCAAAACTCATACTTAACTAAATAAACTTGAGTAGCTTTACTTACATTAATTTTCCATAAAAGACATAAAAGTTAAATGTCTTATTGGCAGATGCACTATTCTAACAAATCCTTAAAAGGTTTTCATATTCACTTGCACACTTAGAAGCAAACAAAACAAAATAAAAAAAAAAAACCTTTTAAGAGAAATTAAAGTTCATGAACTTAAGTGGTGTTTGGTATTATATTCGAATCAATCAGTCAACCGTATGTCAATTTTTAAAAGAAGTACCATTTTTTTTTTTAATCAAAAGAAAAACAAAAAATACTTCCGTTTTTATTTTATTTTATTTTTTCTTTATACAAACAATTGCAAGTTGCCCGCAACCGAAAACAGTTCTAAGCTATAATAGCTACGTCATCCAGAATAAAATATTCAAATTGAAATTAAATTTTATTAAAACAATTTATTTACATCACTCAGAAAACAAAAACAAATAACAGGTAAAAAAACGTATTACACTTATGTGATAACTTAAGTTAGACGTCATTCACGGTTGACTGTTCGCAGGTAACTAAAAGTCTTGTGTTAAAAATGTTTTTAGAGGGCAAAACCATCATCATCTGATTTTAGTACACATCAAAGCTTCAGTGAGACCACAATTTTCATGTAACTGCATCGTTGTCTCTTTTTTGGCCCCCTATATAATAGATCGTATAGAAGTTTTATATTTTAGGCGAGGGTGTTGCGCGGTATTATTCAACTGCTAAATAACCGGCTTCTGATATGCTGTTTAGTTTTTTTATTTTCTTCCTATTCTTCTTCTTTTTTTTTAAATTTTTTTACTTTTTTATATTTTGTTAGACAAAGATCACTATTTTTAAAATATGCTTGTTGCAAGGAAGCCCAGTTTAAACAAGTTTTACCGTTTAATATATTAAATACAAGATGCTAGCAACATAACCTTAATCGCTTGTCAATGCTCTGCATTTCAAGCTTTTTGTTATTGTTATGCAAGTTTTGTTTACAAAAAGATTTTCTTTGGTTTTTTTTTATTTTCTGAAGTTTGTATATATTATAAGAAAGGGACAACAATATTTTAGAAATGAGCTTGCGTACTAAAAGAAATTTTCTGACATATCATTGGAATTAACTGGAAAAGCAGAGTTACAGAGATTTAAGTTTTTTATTATAATTTTCTTGTTTTTTATAAATTAATTATTTTTATATTTAATGTTAATTTTTACTTTATAGAAAAAATTGCATTGTTGAAATTGTTAAACGTCTTAAACGGTTACTTAAAGTGAAGACTTTACAGAGCTTTTAGGAGTAATTAATCTAAATTTATATAAGTATTAGGAGCTTTAAATTTTATAATTGTCTTCTAAAGATGCTAAAAAAAACTAAATTTTTGTGTGCTTTAACTTTAAACATTTTCTTATTATGGAATGCTTAGATTTACTTTTTGGACCACGCTTTTATAAGTAGTTTTAAGGCGCGTTTATACTACATAATATACAATATATTAACTGCGATAATTCCGTTACAAACTTTTATGAAAAATATGAATTCTACTTGCTATCCAATTTTATAATACATAATTATTTATGGCAGATAATTTTAATATAATAAAATTAATCAGAAATTAATAAAATGATATTTTAATAAAAATGTAAAATAATTATTGCAGTTAATATACTACTGTAAAAACGCTTTTCAAAACTATAATCTTTTATAGGTGGTTCACAGTTGTTCTGTGTTTATAAATATATAAAAAGGTAGTGTCTTCAAAGTTAGTTCCATTTCTCAAAAGTTCCACTATATTTTAATACAGTTTTACAGAAAATTGGAAAGAATAATTTTTAATTCAAAAGATATTGCTGCTACCTACAAATGATCTAATTCTAAAGTTTTTAAAATAAAAAAAAAAAGGAAAAGAAGCTAATACAAAATTTTTGATACATTTTCCTACATCTTGGGTCTTCTGTTTTCCTTTCAAATTATGAATATTACTTTGCAAAATAATTCCTATAAATCTTGTTGACACCAGCAACGAAACCACGGTGTGAAAACCATCAAACTTGATAGAGGTGAGTGTGTTTACGGAGAGTGTTTACACCTGCGCGGCATAGCACGGAAACTATGTTAGTAGTTAACTTCATACAACTTCTAGATTTTTTTGATTTCATAAGATATATGGAATATCCCTATTTTATTTATTTATTTTTATTTTATTTTATGAGGGATACAGATCTTATTGATATTATCGTAAAAGAATTCAAATGCTTGAGAAGTATTTCACTCTGTTTAAGTATCAATTTTTGTCATAATTTAAGAATAATTATGCTTTCTTGTTTTTAATTTTATGGATTTATAAGTGAACTTATACTTCAGTTAAGAAACTCACTGACTGACCGATAATTTGTTTCCAAAACTTCCCTCTTTTACTTATCACCGAATATGAGCCCTTATTTTTTTCATATACTCAAAAATATTCTAATAGCTTGATCAAAATTTGATTCAAACCATCTACTCCTGAGTTTATATATTAAAACTAATTTATATTCTCGGAAAAAAAATAAAACTTTAATCTACTGCAATTTAAATGTCAATGAATAATAAAACAATAACAAAATTTCGATATTTTTATTTTACTGATTTTATAAATTGATATTAGTTAACTTTCTAATAAAAGCCAAAATTTGTATATGATTTGATTAAGGATTGAAGCAACTATTTTTACAATAAAAATTCAATTTTTTTAATGAATGATGTATTTTCTGATTAGACACAAACAAATATAAATATTATTTAATTATCTCATCTGTTACTTCAATAGCAAATAGCAATTACGAAAGCTGACTTCGAAAATATTTTGGGCTGCGTTCGTTATACAAAACTACGGAAACTACCTTTCAAAGGCTGTCTGGAAACCACATTGCAAAAATAGTTTCGTCTAAAATTTTCATACAAAACATACAATTGTGGTTTCCACACCGTGGTTTCGTTGCTGATGTAAACCGCCTATTAGGGGCCGAATATAATTTTTGCGTAACTACTATTCACGCAATGTTATTGGAAAATGACCCAGAGACGCTATTTTATTTAGGAATAAAGGACGCTGGACTTAAAATTATTTTTTAACGGCTTTAATAATGTTAGTGGGAAATTTAAGAAATTAATTTTTATATCTGAAAAAATTTTTCATAACTATTTCAATGTTTGATATATTTTAATATTAGTTTTTTTAAACGTGTAAACAAATAAATTTTTGTCATGCGTCTGAAAACTTCCTCTATTTTTTAAAATAATTAATTTTTGTTAATATTAGTTTATTTGTATAGATACAATTACAAAACCGTCTCCAAATATAAAAATTCCCTACCAAAAAATTGCAAAAATATGTTTTTAGACAAAAAAATATACACTAACAAGGGTAATAAAGTTTAACCAGCTAACTTTTTTCCGTTTTTATACACGTCAATCCAAATCTCTATTACGGTGCGTTCGACGTTTAATTTTGTTTACGAAATTTTGACCAAATTTTGTTTACTGGTCGTTAAAAATATATATTTATACGAATGACTATAAAAACTACAAAGCTGTGCAAATTTTTGGGATACATGGAATGCTCTGTAGGCTCAAACCCCAGAGATTACAAAAAACGTGTAAAATTTTGTACTAAGAATTACTTGTACTAAAAATAATGCACTCTAAGCTAAAACTTTTAAATAACTAACCCTCTCAAAACTTTAACATGTGAATTTATTCTAATTAATGAAATCTTAACGCATCCAAATTTTAAAAATCGGCTTAAATTTTATATAATATTAAAATCTAAATACCTCATCCCCATATCCAATTGTGATAACAAAAAAATCAACATACAAACACTTTTCATCCAATATTTACGTTAACAGAATTTTTTGTAAACAAAGTAGGGTCCTTTTCTAACTAATCAAAATTCTATTCACATGATTTTTAAACACCTGAAAATTTCCTAGAATTCTATTAACAATAAAGACTATGATAATAAGAAACTAAGATCTAGCTATCCAAGATAGGATAAATGTTGTCGCACGTTAGTGACTTAAGTCTCTTTGTTTTATTTTTTCTTTATTCTTAGGACTATGGGAAACCATTTTAAATAGAACCAACTTGTCAACTGTTAATAATTTCTTACAAAAAAATGACAACAAAGGTAATAATTCTATGAATTATGAATAGTATGCAAGATTTTTATTTGATATTTATCTCTATCTTGCTCTTAAATACTTTAAACCGGATTTTCATCTTGAACTTGAGCACGGGTCGTTACTTATCTTAAGTGCATCGATTATTATTGTTGAAGTATAAGAAATATCTTCTCCAAAAATGAAATTTAGGTCTAGTGTTTTATAGATCCATTTAATTCGTATCATTTAAGATCTCAATAATTTTATATTGATTTCCTGGAGAAAAATGTATTTAAAGTATTCATTTTAGAAGTAATTATTTTATTGTGTTAAGGTCATGCAAATATTACCATTAGGTCAACAATAACAGCACGTTTCATGTCTAATAAATCTTGGCAATAATTAAAATGCAGTCCTAGATATAATAGATTTCGAAAAACATTTTTATTTTTATTTTATAACTTTAGAAATTTAACTATTTCATTTTAAATGTATCTTGAAAATTTTGAAGAGTCAAAAACTTCAAGTTTTTGGACAAAATAACATTTTGTTATGGAAACAAAATAAGGTGAACAAATTACTATAAGTACGCAAGTGCTTACATAAGTTAAGGAAGTGTTTCATTATAATTTAATGTTTCTTGTAAATTTAATCCTTTATGAAATTTTCTTACGTTCAAACTAAAAACCTAACAAAATAATATTCAAAAAATATAATGGCTTAATTTTAAAATCAAAATAAATTTTTTTTACGTAAAAAATTCGTACCTTATGACACTATTATTGACTATTGTAGATATCAGGCCTCTTTTTCGAGACAATTAACTCAAAATATTGGTCGTAAAGGCCAAACACAAGTTTTTCTAGCCTGTATTAGATGTTTTCTAAAATTTAATTTTCTCAGCATCATTTCCTAAGTCTCACTACTTGGCATATGCAAATATGGGACATATGGGATTCTAAATAGCAGGATCTAAAAGAGATATTTAGCAAAATGTCATCATGAGTAATGAGACGCATTCAAAAATAGAGAAACACAATACCTTCAATCTGGTGAAATAATATCAAATAGCTATTTTACACAGAGAAAATGCCAGAACCATCCAAAAGTTACGTGATATTTAAAAATCTTAAGTAAATCCTTTAAATATCACAAATTTGTTGGAAAAACTAAGCACTTCACTTGTGTTAATTAGGTTCTTCGGTAAAATTTTACCAGACAAAACTGTAAAGAGGTCCCTGACTATATTTTAAATACAGAGAAATCATTACAACGTATTCAGTTTAATTAGAGACAGCAAACAACGTTTAAATTAATTCAAAAAATTCCAAAAATTACTTAAATATTTGCTCATTTATATATTCTAATCTTTTTTTTAGTTTTATTTACTTTTGTTCAATGTCAATTTTTCACAAAAAATTTCCGGTGGAAAATGAATCAAACGTCAAAGAATTAATATTAGTTGAAACATGCGGATGTCAAGTGTTAATGTAATAGTTAAACAGAACTAGTTAAGTCACCATTCCAAATTATTATTATCCAAGAGGAAATTCCTTTTTTGTATTTATGAAGTAGGATTTTGTATACTCTAATTTATGGAATTTTTAATATTCATTTGCAAGAAATATTTTTATGCTTTCCTTAAACAGTATAATTCTTTATTCTTAAGGTTTACTAAAATAGTTTTTAACACGATAAACGATTATAAAAGAGTAATTTTAAGTATAGTTATAACAATAAAAGGACGAGTGTGGAATATTTTGCAAAGCACTAAGAACAATTTATTTAAATTTTTCTATCAAGTTTTTAATAAATTTTAAATTACGTCAGCATAAAGGCCACTATAGTACCATAAACTTAACAAAATAATTAAAAGACTAGTTTTGATGTTAAGTAATTTCTCTTTTGTTCTTTTTTCTTCCACTGTTTTTGCCATAAAAAATTTGCCCAAGACAAAAAACAGGACTTTTTTTTATGCATATTAAATGAATGAATATGAATTACTACTCAAAAGTCTTGAAAAAAATTGAATAATTATACATCGTCAGGTATTTTATTAGGTTTTCACCTTTTCTATTCTCCGATGTTTTTTTTTTTTTTTTTTTTTTGATATTTTTAATTTTATGGAAATTGAAAAGTTTAGAGTAGTAGTTATAAAGAGGTATCCTATTAATATTCTTCTATTGAAAAATTGAATAGAAGTTCGACTATAGCCAGATAAATGGCATCAAAGGACTTGAAAAGTAATATTGATAGTATAATACTTGTACATATTGAGATTTTCTGCTTTTGTTAGGATCGAATTTTCGATTTGAATTTATTGAATTGATTAAATGTGATAAGAAATCAAAGAAAATTTCATTAGAAGGTTTTATCTAAGATCAAATAAGGGCAAAAAAATAACAGCTTTTTTATTAAAATAGTTTTTATTCGAATGTTTTTCTTACAATTAATTGCGATTAATAAAATAACATATATTCACTTAGGAATATAAGATTTTTTTGATTAATTTAATTAATTTTTCAATGTAGAGTGTCAAAAAAGATTTAATTGCAATACATTTTTTGCATGTAAATTTTTGATAAAATCTATTAAATAAATATTTTATTGTTGCTGTGATTAACTGTAAAATATTCTCCTAAATGTAAATTGATATATTCCTGTAATTTGTTGACGTTTGTTCGCAAAAAACTTCTTCGGTGCCATAAATAAGTCGTCATTGCTTACAATTAGGTCCAACACTGTCCAGTCTGAATTAAATTTTTCTTCATTTTTCCTAGAACATTCCATTGAGTGCTAAGTAAAATACTAAACCACTCTGAAATCATTGAACATTAATTAACAATCCTTTTCACTAATTTTATTTGTTTAGACTTAGATTAGACTTAGACTAAAATATTAAAAATAAAAATTTTATCAATTTTTAGACTATTTGACGGAGTTTTAGACTACAGATCTTGTTTACTTCATCAAAAGCTACAAATGTTAAATATCTGCATTCAAAGGCGTAAATTGCAACATGAAATTAAAAAAACAACTGATCAAAATGAATCTGAGGATGAATTTTACGATTGTGCAGAAGAACCAGAAGAAACTGAATTTCTTCCCAAACAACCAGAAGGACGTCGTTCAAAACTAGGTGATCTAACATTGATTGGAACAAATACACCATTATATATACCGATAACACAAGAACAAGTACCTAAAACAGAGGATCAATTAGAAGATGATGCAGAAGTTATGCTAAAACTTGGTCCAGGTTCAGGTATGATATTATTCTCTTTATTTTTTAAAATAACTAACCGAGAAATTTGGAATAAAATGAAATTTTATTGAAATTTTAAAATTTATCGCATTGTTCTTAGTTTTACTAAATGCACAAATACATGCAACATATTTTATTTAAAAATTAAACCATAAAAAAAAATCTATTTTATATTTTGTTTTAGAACTTTGTACACAAATGATGAGTGCATCTTTATTATCTGACATGGAAAGTTTTAAAGCAGCTAATCCAGAAGGTAAACTAGAAGACTTTATACGCTGGTATAGTCCTGTAGATTGGGTAAAAAATGAAGGAGGTAAAATATAATTGCTTTTCAAATTTCAGCAGTTATTTATAATATTATAATATTATATTAAAGAAGAATCTTCAGAAGGACATTTAAGTGAACGAATGAAATTACCTGGTAATACTTGGCAAACTGTTTGGAAATCAGCCAAACCAATACCAGCTAAACGTCAAGTAATTTAAACTTTATAAATGCAAAGCAAATAATATTTGTTATAAAACTTTTTTATTTAATTTTAAAGAAACGTCTCTTTGACGATACAAGAGAATCTGAAAAAGTTCTTCATTTTCTTGAAACAAGAACTATTGCTCAAGTCTGTGAATTAACTTGTGTAGCACTCTATCATTCTGCTTCTTTGAAACTACAGGTAAATAAAAACTTTAATAAAATTAAAAGTAATTTTAGTCCTTGATATTTATTTTTCCAAATAATTTTCAAATAAAAAATTAAATTTTTTATTTATCATAGGAAGAAATAAAAATAGCAGACTTTTCTGATGATTATATGCCAGCCATGAATAAATTAATTACAAATATTAGTAAAATATCACGAGAAAATTGGAAAATTAAATTAAATCTAGTTAAAAAATTGGATATAATTTTACAGGAAATATCATATATAGAACAGAATATCATAAAAGCACAGAGTATAGAAGGAAAATTATTTCCAGATGAGCTTAAATTGAACTCTTCCAAAAAAGAAATACTTCAACATCTAGTAAATGGGTGGGAAGCTGAACTAAATGGTGCTGCTGGCAATGACATCTCTAAGCAAATTTTGAAAATGTTTAATGATGTTAAGCTTTCTAAAAATGAATTTCAAAATGAAACGAATCAACAAAAAAAACAAGTATGCTTTGCTAGTTTATTAATCTGATTGAAATGTTTATTTAAATGTTTACAGCTTTTACCAAATCCAAAACGTAAAGAATACGTTTTACGTGCTTCTAATTCATCTATTGGCAATGATAAAGGGGGGCCTAACTTTTTAAGAGTTATCCTTGAAGACAATATCAGATTATGTGGTGCATTCTCTCAAAACACAACATTTATATGAAACTATAGGTTCAATTTGTTGCTAATAACTTTTTTGTTCATACATTACTGTTCATTTCATTACGATTTTTATTTAACTGGAAAAATTCTATAATATTAAGACACAAGTAAATTATTGTCGTGATTCTCACTTGAAATTGCATTCAAACTATTCCAAAAATTTGATAAACAAATTTGAATTGTTCTTACGAAAATTGAAGCCTAAAAGAAAGCAATAATTTTTGATGAAGCGGAGGTTTATTTGAATGGACTTGAACTCAATTGTATCTAAGGTAAAAAAACAGCTTTTTCATAACCAACAATTTACTCTTTGGTGTAAATTTGATAATAATTTTGTTTAAACAGTTACTATAGAATTTTAAGAAATCTCTATATCCTGGACTTCAAGCTATAAATTTTTTTAGAGTTTTTTGGGTTTTATTTTCTTTTTATTGAATTCTAATTTTTTTTTTTTTTTTGTACACTTCCTTATTCAATATTTTTATAAAATCCAGGCTATATAGAATAATAAAAGTTTAAAACAAATTTATGCTATAATTCTTAAAATTACAATGACATTAAATGAAAGAAATATGGAAAACTTTCTCCATCAACGTTTTTTTTATTTCAAAATTATTAAAAATCATATCAATTTCATTATTGGTCTAATAACCCCACGCGATTATAAATCCGGTGGGGATATTGAACTTTCAATGTGAATGTCACGCATGTAATTTCCGAAAAGCTTTAATACCAACATATTTAGCCAAAATTTTGCATCTCTTTGCTAGTTCGTAGGTAGCAAGATAATTTGCCAGTTGAGCTACAACTTTTCCGGTGTATAGGAAAGAGAGCTAGTTTTGTTCAGATGAAAATAACTTAGTTGTTTTATTTTTTTTTTTATATCCTAGCTATATTCAATTAAGTGTAAATTATTTTTAGCAATAAAATACAAGAAAAAAAGAAATTAATTTAAAGTGAAAATGTGCAAATAATTTAGTGAAGAACTTTTACTGTTTATTACACATTCATCAGAACACAAGGATAGAAAAATTAAATGAATTTGTTAAAAAATTTCATATTTTACAAATGAAATTTTTTAAAAGTGGTTAGTAAAAATACCTAGTAATTAATACTGTTATTTTGAAATATGTTTTACTAATGAAATACTAATTTTAATTAAAATTAAAGCAGCTGGAAAGTAATTAATTGTTTCCGGTTAATAATATTAGCAAAAAATTTATTTCTGATTCAGTAAGGATAATAATAATTGTATGATAAGTGGTGACTGATGTCACGCCCTCATAAAGATGCCTTTAACCTCAATAATTAAAAATAATGTCTTATTAGTATTTCATTTTTGCATACTCTGTCATGTCACTCCCATTAAATTTTATTCAACTTACACACATTGCTACAAACAAAACAAAAACTAAAAAATAAAATTATTATTATTTATTGGCATAGATTATGTGCTAAATTCTAAATTTTCCATGTGTAAACTTTACGGTTCGTTATTCTTAAAGGAGAAACTCAAGCTATTGCTATATGAACCGATTATTCTGTTGCTTATGGCGGCTAAATTTGCAAAAAATTATACTTAAAATAGTTACAAATACGCTTGCGTTCCATTTAAACTTTTATATGCATAAATCTTAAAAAGCTCATTTGAAAATAACTTTTTCTGCGCAAATTACAACTACACATATATATATATATGACTGTTAATGTTTCCTTCCATGTGTCATATAATATGTCTGCTGCTACCTTCTCTCTCAATTGTATGTTGTCTTTTTTTTATAAAGTTTATGATGTTTATGGCGGGCTGTCAACAATCAGGATGTTTATAGGCGATGTTAATGTAATTCCCTAAAATGTGTATGTACTTAAATAGACATTTAGAGTAAAATTAAATTCTCTTTTTTATTGTTATAGAAATTTTCCAATTTAAATCGTATAATTACTTTTTTGATTTGTTTATTTCTTTTTGTAGCCCATTTATTTTTTGTCTAAAAAAAGGTGTATTTATAAGAATTTGATATTTATTCAAATAAAAAATATAATTCTCATGAAATATAAAAAAATTATTATTGCATACCTTGCGGATAATATTATTTTCTTTTCTTATTTTGTTAAATTAAAAAATTTCAAATTATTTTTTAATATGAAGAAAATTCTTCACTTTTACATAGGTTAATGAAATGAACCCTTTTATACATCCTTGTCTACTTTATCGCTACGATTTATATAAAGGGTTTTCATCATTTTTGGATAAATTCAATTACTCTGTGAGTTAGAGCCTGGAAAATCAAAAGAACTTTTCCTTTTATATTTTAGTAAGGAAATATTGGAGAATATAGAAAAAATCAATTTTTATATCCTAAAGAATTTCAAAACTAGAAGACAGGAAAAAACTTTTCTTTAGTTATCTTCTAAGGATAACTATTTAAAAACAGATAAAAACAAAAACATTTGTTAAAGGATTTTCAAAACAAAGAATTCCAATTAAGGGTGAATTTTCTTAAAAATAAAGTAAATAAAGAATATAGTAAGTAGGAATTTTAGTTCAATTGGGTACAAGCTATTCCCTAAAGGTTAATTCCTATTAAGTATCCCCCACATAAGCCCTTTTAAATTTATATATCTTGAGAATGTTTAAAATTCACTCTATACATGTTTTTTTCTAATCTGATCGCAATGAGATTAAACATTTGTACATGTGAATTTAATGTATAAAAACATGGAAAGAGTGAATTTCAACTGCAGGGTCAAGTTTTGGGTACTGCTGATAGCATCAGAAAGCTTGAGAATGTTAAACTAACAGAAATAGCATAAGAAAATGAAGCAAACTAGAACTGAGCCCTCGTCAGGTCAAAGTTACTATTGTCTTGATTAATAAACATATCTCAAACATGCAGTAATCCTTCAATTATTAAAACCTATCATCTAAATTCTAACTATCAAAATCACCATTAATTTAGATAACTTTCAGGAAACAATGAATAAATGATTGATTATAGCATAGAATATGAACACGATAAATAAATCACGAGAGCTTTCAACTGTGTTTAATTTATCTACGTCCAAAAAAAGGTGTAAGTTCCAATCTGAGTGTAACTTTGAATGAAATTTCTGAACAAAATTCGTTATTAATTCGGAAAAAACTAAAACACTTTTTTTCGTGATATCTGGATCCCAACTCACTTTGCAATCGAAATACTTGGCTTATACAACACTTGTTAGATCACAATCGTAAGACCAAATTTCATTCATAATTTTCAAATGATGCATAAAATTCTTTCCAAAATACTCGAAAAGTTTCTGTAGAAGACACATCCAAACGTGTTTTTACGACTAAACGACTAAAACCCACATTTCAGCTAAAATATTGCTTACGCTGTCCAATGTCTAGGTTTCTTTTAAGTCTTTCATAATTTAACAACAATCTTCTTGTATTTATGTTATGATTCCAGCTTTTAATGCACATTTTCAACATCATTTATGCAGAAATTATTAAAAACAGCTAACTCAGAAATTTATTAACTGTTCTAATTCCTTTAGACTTTGTAATTTTTGCAATAAATTTGTTATTGTTCTCAATCAAATCCTTGCCTGAAAAATGAGAAAAGAATCGATGGCAAATGGTAGCAGTAAAGAACAGTATAGGAACTCATCTATATGGATCAAAATAGAAAACACTATGACAAACAATCTAAAAGAGTAATTTAACGTCATCTTGTTGTGCCATTCAAAAATGTATAAGTTCACTACTACTTATAAGCACTTTTTTATGGCAATAAAAACTACACTACAAATAATTATCCTTGATTTTAAATGTGATTAACTAAAAGATATATATTTCTATCCATTTCCTTTTAAGTATTATAAAATTATAACTTTAACTTTTCTTTATTCGTGCTTGTAAATAAATTTTTTCTTACTTAATTGAAAAAAGTAGCTGAGGTGAAAGAAAGTAAATTCAGTGAATTAAATTCAAACCTTCTTAGAATGTACGTGTACAGACTTTAAGAGTTAATTTTTAGCTTTTCACCCACCCACGGAAGTAAATTTTTTTTATATGAAAAAAGGAATAAAATTTGTAAGGGATATAATGAATAAGTTAAACAAAAAAATGTTTTTCTTGATAAATAATGTATACTTAAATACTAATAAAGTAGAAACCAAAACTTAATAATAATTTAAACATTTTTATATAACTAAAAAATGTGACGATTTAAATTTTATATATATATATATATATATATATATATACGTAATATAGCTGCATTTGTGTTAGGCAATTAAGTCAAATGGTAGACATCGTGAGCACTTTGTACACACTTAACTTTAATTTCAACATTAAAATAAAATTAAAAAGCTGTACAGAGGCTTATGAAAATCTTAATAAAATGCCCGTGTAGATTGTTGAGTTTTTATTATTAAATTTAATCAGCTAAGCAAGTATTTAATCTCCTTTTTTTTGAGTAATTTAGACGGTAACTGAAGATATATTTTCATGAAATTTTAAAGGATGTAAATGTAGTTTTAGTTGAATATTAGGTAATGGGTTCAATTAAAAGGTCAATTTTTTAAGTTTATTAATATTTATGACGCAGTCGTAGTAATTTTTTATTCAAATTAAAGTTTTAGTAAAATTTATTTAAAACTTTTTAATAAAAAAATATAACGATCTTTTACATTTTAATTTATTAATCATTTCTAGAGTTCAATTCTTTTAAATACTATTTTTTTTACATAAGGATTTCACTTACAAAAAATTCCGAAATCAACGATTTCCTTAAAACTCAGATATGTTCTGGTTCATTCAAACATTAAAGATATTTATTTTTTATTTTATTTTATCTATCATTTTCTTCAAATGTTCAAAAAATTTTGCAAAACACATCATCAAAAGGGTGTTCCACCCTTTATTTAACATAATAAATAAATCTAATTTACTATATATGATCCCTTAATGACTACTGAGTATTTATGTAAATATCGTGGAAAGGAAATTTTGTAAATAAAGAAGTCTTCGCCGAAACAAAGGGCTGTTTTAGAACCAAAAATAAATTTATTCTTCACAGCCCGATTAGGCTTGAAACAAAATAGGTTGATACAAAATAAGTTGAACAAATAATATATATTTTTATACGTCAGTTTTGGGAGTTTTTGATCAATCAATTGAAGATAATCAATTTGCTATCCAATGAATAGAAAATAATGGAATTTTTTCAAGTAATTGTCGGAGTTAATAAAAGATGAAAATGCATGTCTATTAGGTATGTAATACGAAAACAGAGCAAATCATCGCTAATAAGAATGACGCAACTTCAAAATTGCAAATTTTGACTGAATTGATGATTACATAAATTTCAAAAACAGACAATTTTATCTGAGTCTTGGCTGTCTAACTGTAAATGTGTGCTTTTTGTTAAATATTAACAGAGATTTTAGTAAGAATATAGTTTTCCTGGCAGTTACACATTGACATAGTGACAGAGTCTAATAGTAAGCCGCCTGTATCCAGAAATTAAGATATGCTAAGAGAAATCAAGATTAATTTCATGCTAATGATATGTACGTTGGAGGCTAAAGATGTATAAATAAGATATATGAAATTAGAACTCACAAAGATGTTCCTAATGCACATCTCCTATCATTTTACTTAAGGAAAAAAACTTAAAAATATACCTATAGAGGATGATATTGTACGAGGACAACTAATTGCCTCTAAGATATTATTAAAATCTACTCTGAAGGAGCAAAACTGCATTTTTCAGGGAAAATAAAAACAATATTACCTAAAAATACAAATCATCAAATGCAGTAGATCAAGAAGAAATATGCTTAATAAAACATAAGCGCTAACATACATCGGAATTGATACTGATTAACCTAAAACTGAGACAACAAAAAGTAGAAAATGTCATGAAGGCGATTAAAATGCAGATTATTGCCGTAATTATATTAGAACAGCTGGGTAGATTCAGAATGAGTTTTATATACATTTCTTATGACCTAGTTCTTGTCACTCGATCTTCCTCTTCAAACTTAAGACCTTACATATTTTCCTATAAAAGCTTCACTTTCAAAATTTTTGTTGAAATATATAAAAATAAATGAAAAATCTTTAGTTAATAAAGTTGAGAGCTAAAAGTATCTAAAACCCATACTTTAGAAATATTTAGAAAGTAAAAACAATGCTAAAAACTGAAATTGTCTCAGATCGCAGTTACTTGAAAATAGTAAAAGAATTTTTTATGAAAACTTAAAATTTAGGAACAAAAAATCATAAAACAAATATGTATCTCTTTTTATTGAGTATCAAGGAAAACGAAAATGTCACACTTGGGTATTAAAATGCCATTTTATGACAAATGATTTAACTAGGATCTATAAGAAGATTCATGAGAAGAAGAAAAATTCATTGAAGTAATACACTGAATGATGGATGGTTCTAAAAAACATGTAAATTTTATATCTTTCCTGTATACCAAGTAAAGTTTTTTTTTTAATTTATCAGATCAAACTACAAAAAGCAAAGCTTTATTTTGAGTTTAGCAAGTTCAAAGTAATTGAATCACACGTCTAAAATAATATTATGTGTGCATTACAAATGACAGTTAATACCTTCAGCATTAGGAAATGTTTATTTTTGTTTTTCTCTTCATTTCCTTGTACTATAAGCACTGGGCATCATTTAACTGAATGCTCTATTTGGCCAATTGCTTATAGAAATATGAGACTATATTATCCACAGCTTAAAGGATTAACTTGAAGCCTTACAGACAAATTAGTTTTGTACACTACATATAATAAAAGTATATTTTGGGTCTTTGAAATTAATTATAAACGTAATCCATTCCAAAAACGAGTAAGTTTATATTTGGCCCCATAAAAATCCAATTAGAGAATAAGACCAAATTTTTCAACATATTCTTTCCTGAATTGCCCATCAGCATGACGTCTAAATTTTGTATATCAGGCTGTGCTTGTAAAGACATAATCTGTTTTGACTGTACCAAACCATATGATTAAACAATTTTTTTCATTTAAAATAAAGAAAGAGTGCCTAAAAACAGATGAAAAATCTACTAATTTAATGCAATAGGGCAGAATTTAACCTTATTGTTGTTAATAGAGATGTTGACAACAGTTGCAGCCTAAAACTGCTTCCTTTTTATGTCTATTTAAACAAATGATATTTAAGAATTCAGGAAGATTAGTAGTATCAGGCTATTTTAACCAAAATAAAGTCAAATATTTTAACATTTCAAAAGAATTTGAGATGCCTGCTGATATGTTTATGCAGCCTTACAAAGATCCGTATATTTTCCAAAAAATCCACTCTTTAAACTGGAATGTAAAAATATAAATATAGTAAGCAAGCTAGAATGATCAATCTAACTTTTCTATAAACAGTTACCACCGCAATTAAGGTTTGTACGTGATTTATAGTGTGTTTTTCAATTCTGTCGCTTTCCACCGGCTAAGCCGAAAGTACAAATCTACTACATTTTTGTACTTCCAGTTGTACTTTGGAAGTGAAACTTGTGCATTTAACATCTCGTTCAGGTTATTAAATTTTAAGTTTGAGTTTTAGATATAATTTTATTATTCTTATTCTATGTTAATGTTTAAAAGAATTTGAGATAATAACAATTTCGTAATCTCATCTAGTAAATAATATTTTTATATTATCTTTTGATATGCTTTCCTTAATTCAGAATATGTAAAAAAACGAAAACAGTAAATAAAGAAGAAAAGCTTAAAATTGTTATCAAGAGTATTTATTAATTTAAATTTAAATTTTATTTTATTATACTTATTTGCTATTAGATTTTTTTCAGAAATTCATTTCGTTATTTCTATGTAAAATAAAATCCCGTGTATCTTTCCATCTAAGTGCAGTAATTTCAGCAAAATTTAGCTAACCTATACCATAACATATTGATAAGAACTTTGTACTATAAAAAATCTATAAAAATAATTAACTATTAAGATTTTAACAAATTTTTTGATTACTATATCAATATGTTCAATAAGATAACAATGAAGTAATGATTTAAATAAAAAAGAAGGTAAATAATTGTGTAAAAATAAATATCCAATAAAAAAATTATTTTTGAAAATATATTAAGTAAGAAATCATATTAAATCTCAGTTTTGGCAACAAATACTACTTTTAATATGACGACACATATAACCACACAATTTAAATTGCCAAACGTCAAATGTACAAGTTTCACTTCCATAAGTACACCTGGAAGTACAAAAACGTAGTAGATTTGTACTTTCGGCTTAGCCGGTGGAAAGCGACAGAATTGAAAAACACACTATTGTATCAAAAGAGGATATAGGAGACAAGATCTATATATTATTACAGCTTCTTGTTAGGTGACCATATGTTTTTTTGCGGGGGTTCATACCCTTGAAGACCAAACATAGGCACAATCTATCAGTTGTCGTTTCATCGGCAGTCGTAGCGAGCTCGCTAGCCGGCTATTGCGGTAGAATTGGAGGGGTGGTTCTTGCCGACGACAATCTGATACTTACTCCCGCTACTTGAAAGGGAAAATTCCAAAGACAGGAGGGCTAGGCATAACGAAATAACAGAGGCTGCATACCGCAGAAACAGAAATACAATAGACTGAATGAGTGAAAAAAAAGAACTCGAGGCAAAGGAGTTAAGCCCCTTTGCTCGTCCATCTTATGGCTTAACCGGCTGACCTGGAAACAAACAAAATATAAGGGAAGTGGGATTAGGACATCTTAAAACAGAAAAATAATTTTTAATGCATCATCATAATATTCATTAATTTACAACTAATACAAATTTTTTTTCTCTCATGTTTGCCTTTATTCTATTTGACAAATTGTAAAAACCAGAAAAAAGAATTTATACTAGAAAAATATATAAAAGAGGACATGAATAAGAACCTAAAGATAAAATATAATAAAAAAAATCTAAATATTAAATCAAAAGAAAACTTATCAAATTCTACAAAAAAAGATTAAGTAGGTATATATAAAAAAAAAACTGAATTGAAATATAATATAAAGATCTAAATACTAACAGGAAAAACTAACTATATACCAAACTTTATTATTCAAGAAAAAAACTAACAAAATTTTACTTTAAAAAAATTGAACCTAAGTAATGAAAAAAAAAACTTGATTTCCTTACCCTTTTTCTCACAGGTTTGTTGGGCCCAGCAAACTCCTGGAAAGAAAATATCTTTTGTTTTTTTTTCTTGTTTCCAATAAAAAAATTTCATAAAACTAAATTGTACAAAAAAACTTAATCATAGTACTTTATTTTAAAAAAAATTAACACAACTAAATACTTAAATACTTCTGCATAATAGTTCTTAAATATTTTTTTTTTTTGATATAGGTTCTGACTTTTATAACAGTTATTAGTCTCGTAATTTGGTAAGTTTTTTTTTTTTGGTATTTCTGACCATTTTAATGCTCTTTGTTGTTGTTTACTTCGAAGTTCTATTTCTGCACAATATAATGCTGTCGTCAAAATGGCGCTTTGCGTCAAGACGTCTTTCTCTTTTCATGGATCTCTTCTTAAAATCTCTTCTTCATTTCGATTATAAAAGGGATCAACACATTGATTAATAACGGTTTAAAATAGTTATTTAAACAAATGTCTCTTTTTTCGCAAAATACAATTAATCAAATTTAAAGTATTATTAATAAAAATTCTAATCCAGAGAAAGCTTACACACCTGAGATTTTAATATTTTTCACAATTCCACAATTATCAAAATTAAAGATGTCCGAATTTTACCGCTAGCCTTCTATATTTTGCACACACGTCTAGGACAGTAATACTCTGTTTATGGTTTTATTTAATAAAAAGATATAAAACAAATTGTATCTAACCAAATTTTTAATTAAATATCGTCACACTCGTTTTCTTTTAGATTTCAAAAATAAAAAAAATATAATATTTGCCCACATAATTTACTAAGCCAACACTCGACTAACATTATTCATGAAAAAAAAAAACACCCTAAGGTCGGAGCCCCAAACCACCAGGGCTCTGCCTTGTTTCAAAATCTAACAGTTACTGACTACTTTATCCCAAACTAAACAACTTGCTTTTTGTCAAACTAGACTTCTGCCAACGGGAAACTGATAAAAATCCTGTTGACAAAAATTCATTTTTGCAACAAACAAGTTGCTCCGGGGCCACCAACCAATTTGTTGGAGCAGGGGTCCGTTACATTCTATTGAAAAATGATTTTACTGGCTGAAAACAGCAATTATAATAGGTCCTAGGTAATGAAGAAGTTTCAATGAATAATAAAGCAGACTGTAATGGCAAGAATGAAATAAAAGAAATCAAATATAATTTTTAAACTCATCTCATCAAGTTTGATCTATATACCCAACTATTATATTTACAATTCAACAAAAACTTTAGTCCTAAATTATGATCGGATTTATTTGGCTTAATTTTAGCAAATATATTTTTAAATAGAGGACAAAATAAGCTGGACAGCAAATCTCTTAACATTTTCAACAACAAACAACTTAACATTTATCTCTAATGGGATATACTCGTATTACAGTACATAGATTAAGGTCCTACTAGGAAGTATTAGAGACAGTTGTTTAGCACTTCTATAATTATAAAGAATTATTGTCGAGGAGATAAAAAAATCTCTTCCTATATTTAACTGATACTAAAGGGCAAGAAAATCATTTTCCAAACTAGACGTGCTAATTAAGGATCATATTAGATAAGATAGGATTTATTTATATGAATATTCCATCGTCATATTCTTAAAAAAAGAAATTAATAATATACAAATTTTGACAAGGCTGTTCTAAAAATATCCTATAAATTTTATTACTATAAAATTAAAATAAAAAATTTTCAGCCTATTCGCTGAGATTAATTTGCTTTCAAACTGTCATTTCCTGTAATTAATTTATCTAAAACTGAATAATATACAACAACAATTTTACTTAATTAAGCTAACCCTGCTAACCCTTTACTTTGATTTGACGATTAAAACCCATTATTGCTAATAGTTCATTATTTAGATAAATTACAGCTATACGAGTATAATAATTAACTAAACATTTAACTTCTTTCTTTTTTATATCTTTACTTGTACCCTTATCCTTAAATTTTATTTATTAGACTAGCTGAAAGAGCCCATTCCCATATATATTTATATATAATTAATCGTTCTTAAGTGTCAACGTCAAAGCCAATCACAAATTTCAGTTTCAATCCAAATAATTTAGAGAAAAGATACAAAGATAAAAATCATTAAAAGTCCTATGTTTCCTATTGAATAATTACTTTAAAAAATAAATAAATTATATGCTAATAATAATTTTATATTATTAACTGATCCTTCTACTAAACTGATACATCAATTAACTTCCTTTTTCTCTTCCTATCCAAAAAAATCAAATTAATTTAACATAAAAATCCGTTTTCACCTATCCTGAAAATAAAATCGGAAAACACTTTGATGGTTCAATATTATTGGAGTTAATTTAGTTATTGATAGATGGTTAGAACTACAAGGACTACGAGTATATATACATTAGACACGTAACTAGATTTATTGTTTTTACAAAGAATCCTGTATTTACCAGTAAATGACATAGTAAACTTGTTATTTTGTTAATAATAAATGGTTACATTAGTAGTTTATTAGTTTTTCTTTTTTAATAAATCGATGTTTAAGGATTACTAATGAATTTTTGAAATATTAAATCAATGGCAAGTGATTTAATTTTAAATTTATAGAAATGTTTGATAAGTATTTTTTTGTTGATTTTTACAGTTTAGTTTACTGCAATTTTAATATTACTTATTAATTTATTAGTACTGTTCAGTTGCACCTACTGTTAGGTGATTACATGTGAAGGTTGCCAGTCCATTGATCTGTTTCCAATAGTTAAATTGTTAATTCATGTGGCTTTGTTCTTTGTAGTCTCCTAATCTGGTTCGTTGTGTCCAGCAGTTGTATGACTTCCATATTGGTATGATAAAGCAATCGTCGTTCGTGTTTCTTGGCATAATCACGTATAACATCGGCCACTCACCCAATTTTTAGATCGTTATGCAGTTCCTTGTTTGTTACATATCAGTAGGCATTGGTTAACAAGCGTAGGGCTTTATTTTGACTAGTTCGTATGATAGCTCGATTTGTTTTATGAGTATACACCCCCATAGCTGTATACCATACGTCCATATGGGCTTTATTATTGAAAAGTAGATCAATCTTTTACTTGTAAGGTCCAGTGATGAATGTTTTCCAATTAACCAGTACAGTTTTTGTGTTTGATGCTTTATCTGCTTTGCTTTTTGTCACACGTGGTGCTTCCAGTTCAATCTTGAATCAATATGTAGTCCAAGGTATTTTGCAGAGTCGGCCTGAGGTATTTGCTCTCCATTTAAATGCATGTGCAAGTTGTTGTTTTTTTGGTCTTAATGAGTAAGTTACATGGATTGATTTTTATTTTCCAATCCAAATTTGATAAGTATGAAACAAAAGCTCTAAGATTAATGAAATTCCTGAGAGGTGGGTCCAAACATGAAAAGCTTTAGTGTAGGCGTCTCTAGAGTATATTTTTCTATGGGGCTATTCTTAAGCTAATTTTTGATAAGCTACAATACAGAAAAGAGGCGCTAAATAATTAAAAAAATAAATTTTACCTAATTTTAGAGTGGAGTGATTATTCTACTTTTATTGTATAAATTAATAAATAAAACTATAAACTAGAAAAAAATATACCTAAGTATTCTTTGATTGTTTATGGTTCCTTGTACAAAAATTATTAGATATGTCAGAACATTAAGCTCTGGTTTTATTGAAGGAAGAATAGTACTCTAGTTACATTCAAATATTTAAAAAATATTTTAGTTTCGATAATAATTTATTTTCACAAGATATTTTTCAAAGATTGCTTAATCTAATGTTTTAATTTCCTTTTTTCTGTAGAAGGAAATAGTATTGAAAAATTAAAAATAAAAATTTGGAAAATACTTTATTTCATTTTTAACAATTAATTAATTAAATGAATAATTTATCCTTCAACACTTTGACAAGTATACTAAATTTGACAAATAACCAACACAATAATGCCAATTTTTAACCCCAGGTATAATTATTTTTCTTTAACATTTGATTTTATATAAAAAATTTTAAAAAAAAAACCAAAAAATAGAATAATAATCATCCGCCACATTTCCTTCGTATATAGCATATTTTACGTTAATTTAATTTTTCATTTTAAGCTTTTTAGTTTTGAGTAATTTTATATGAACATACTTTTAGGATTTTTCCGAAAAAGTCATTGAACCGAAAATCATTCCCTATTTTTAAAAAAAATCAATAAATTACATTTAAACTATACATTTGAAATGTTTCCATGTGATTTGCTACTTTTTATCCCATAATGATAGATATTTAACTTTTCTTCATGCACAATCATAAATTTGGGGTGTGTAAATCACCCCCAAATTCAATTTTCAACAATATTTATAAGACAATGAAATTCTTATTTTAAATCATTTTATTATGAAAACAAGAAAAAAATAATTTTTTTGTTAAGGGGATGCAACCCTTATAAAATAAATACCTATTAAGAGTTTTTATTTTTGAATAAAAGTTATAATAATAATTTTGTTTAATGGAAAAATATTAACTACAGTTTAAGGGAAATTTATTTCTGTGGGTAACTTTTGAGAATAATTTTCGTCCCCTTAAATTGTATGATAGCAATATCAATAATAAAAAAACTCGAAATTTTGAAAAATCAGTGAGTTTTGGTTGGGTTACTTTTCTGATTTGTACAATTAATGTAATAAAGTGGAATTAATTTAAAATCAAGAAGAAGAAGTATATTAGGCTTAGGAATAAAGTTAGTTTTACAGTTTTGTGAATTATAAAAAAGAAAAAACTAATATCAAACAACAAAAATAAAGAACACAACGAGGAGAGCATTATTAGCACTATGAAGTGTGGGTAAAAAAGTGAAGCAAAATGGGGTGCTATGTAATATGGAGATATCAGACATTTAAGTTTTAGTGAATTTAGCGAATTTTAGCAATATTATCAAAACTCAATACTCGAACATTCTTAAGATAATTTTAGCTGAACAAGCAGCAAACGATTTCTATTCTTACCGAAATTATGAACGAAAGAATAAAGCACCGTATGTTTGTTTTTGGTTACTTTTTTATTATTCTCAAGTGTAAGAAATACCTCCACAAACTCCTGGCATCAGTCCTATCAGATTTCGCAGGAAAATTTTTTAAAATCTCTTAGGAATTCGAGTAGATTTCCATTAAAACTAATTATAGAAGTAAAATATTAAAAATAAATGTGATGTCTAGGGAAATCCGGTAGGAAAGGACTTCCTTAAGTTATAGCAAGCGTCTATACTTATATTCTTGTATTAAAATATTATATTAGAATTTCGTGCTGGAATTTTGTTTGGGAATTTCGTATTAGCATTCCTTGAATTTCATTAAAAACTTTCAATCTAGGCCTCATATGGAAAACCGTGAAAATAAACTTCCTTCTAAAAAATTATTATTGTTTTTAGTGGTATTTCTAATTATAAAAAATAATTTCTTATTTTAAAGTTTAATTTTAAGTAGTTTCCAGCATGAGGCGTCACAATTGGAGTAATCTTTACGAACAATGAAAAACTAAATCAAATTGTTTTTAGTTTTTTTTTGTAAGCAATTCTTACTTAAATGAAACCTCACATATCTTTCTGCCCTAAAACATAAAATGATTTTCTTTGCTAGTATTCGTCATTCCTTCAAAATTGATATACAACTATTTTGAGAAATAAACGAAACTAAGTCTTTAATCTTTATTTCTCAAGGATAGTCCTTATGGAAATCGGATCATTTAATGTTTACAAATAAGTTTAAAAGTATATGTGTGTATTTTGTGCTTCCACTGCCTAAAGATTATAGTTAAAGTCATACTGAGACAGCTTAATTTTATCATTGATATTCCCCCAGAAAATTCTGTAATTTCACTTTTTATTACTACTGTTCCATACACATTAAATTTATAACCAAAAATGATACAACGTGATCATTAGGTTAATATAAATATATCATCCCTATAAATTTTTCCAACTTGCAAAAATGTAATATATCAACAGATTTTTTCACAAAATGTGCTCATGAACAGCATACATTTACAACTCTTTCAGAAATTCTTTGAGAAATAAATTTATTTTTTGCTTATTACTTACCCTTAGAATCTTAATTCAAATTTATCACTGTCTCTGGATGAAGGTAGATAATAATAGTCAAAACTTTAATTTAAGCTAATCATAAACTTTCAGTTGTGATTTGAATGATAAATAATACTCAGAGATGGTCATACAACACCCCATTTAAATGTCTAATAAAGTCCTGAAGAATTTGTAATATCTAGACAGACATTTGATTAATATTTCCTACTCAAACTCCATAAAATATCTGCATATAGAAATCTAAATTGGAAATTTTTTCATTTCCTTAACTTTATATAATTTTTTTTAATTAATGCTAATATAAAATTGTTTCCTTGACACAAAAAAAAACCGACAAAACCGAATTTAATAATCATAAAACAATATAATCTAGTTTTTAAAGTTAAAACTTGTCCAATGATAAATCCATCAGTACTTGTAAGTATGTAATAATTTCCAATCTGTAGATTGACAATAAAACTAGAATAATGGAGTGAGCTCTGCAAAGGATACTCAAAGTTTCATCATTTTGTTTTTTCTATCGAAAACTTCATGATTAAACTTCTTTTTTTTTTTGTTAGATTGATTGTCACTTAAAATGATTAACTATAGTAAAAGATTTAATGCTGTAAGGATGTTACGGTTCAAATAGTTATTTGTAGAATGATTCTAGATAGGAATAGGGTCCATTACTGATGAAATAGATAAAATAGGAAATTTTATCCAAGACATGTTATAATTAATGATTTTTTTATCTTTTTATTACTCTTGTATAACTAAAATTGAGTATTGGATTTCTTTTTTTTTTATTTTAAAAATAAATCATTATATCTAAAAAAAAATATGATGCAATAATTGAGAGAAAGGAAGGAACAAACAAATCAACTCCCATAATGGGGATTAAATGAGATTTTCGAATTGATGAAATATTCATTAAGACCTGTAAATATTGTGTAGTTCCTTGCAAAAGCATCTAGGATAGAATACAGAACCAAAGAAAGATTCCATACCACTGCCATAATCTTCATTAAAGCAAAAAAATTCACTATAAAGTTGATAATACCTACAAACAATTTTCTATAGAGATTACGTTATTCCTTTCACTGAGTGAGTTATTTTCTGGCTAAAAATGTAATTCACTGTGTACACTGTAAGCCTGATATATATCCTGATATTAACAATTCCATCGAAACTAACTTTTTTCCAAATTATCCCATGACAGTTGATAAAGACCATAATACGCAACGTACAGCTATGAAACTAACTTTAAAGATATCAAAGCTATCATAAATAGATCGCTGAATTTATCAAGCATTGAATGTCATACACACACGAGGTAACTTTTGCTACTATTTGTATTGGGTCAAAAATTACAAGACAAAATTTTAAAATTTTTAAAACTTTCCAAGTATCTGAGGTAGACAAAAATTTTTGAATTTAAATGAGATTTATTGTATAATTTTATTATATCCTAGCAGGAAATTTAATGCTAAATGCTAACAGCATTTAAGACTATCATTTCCACACAGGAAAGGCGTTTAGTCAATTTCCTTCTTAAGCATTACTTACTAAGTTTGACACAGTCGCTAGTTTACAGATAGGACTTAAAATAGTAAAAAAAATTTATTTTTGAATGCTATTTATTTGTTATATAACAGGTTATTAATATTTCAGTGGTTCAGTATCCCTTTATGATGTAAGCTAACCCATATTATCAGGTGAAGGCAATTGTTTTCTTATTTGATTCATGTCAGGTACTGTAACATAAAAGCAAAAAATTTAAGTATAATATTTAATTATTTTATTTCAAAATCAGCTTAAAATACCTTTCCCATTCATTATATTATCCATCATCCCTTTACCGTTATCATTTGGAATTGGCAATTTCGGCATTTTCATTTCCTCAGGCAAAGGAGTTCCCAATGCTATGACAACAATATAGCAAATAATTGAAGCAAAAAGTAATACTTTCATTTTAAGGTACTGACAAATTTCGAATTCAAGTGAATATTGATGAGATTTATGTACATCAATGCCTTTTATATAAATGCATATGTTTCACAGTTGACTAAGTAAGCAAATTACAAGTTTTTTTTTTATAACCGTTTTTGCATTTACATAACTATAACTATAAAATCAAGTCTAATTAGTTTTAATTTTTTGTTATTAACTTTAATTAACAAAATAATTTTATTTTAATTGATGAAAATTGCTATTTTAATTTACATTAGTTTTTTTTAATAATTTAGCAATTAAAGTTTTTTAATTTTTACTTAATTTGCTTAGTTCTGTATGACTTCTAAAGAAAATCATTGAGTTAGTATTTATGAACCATTTCAATTTATTCCTCTTGTTTTCAAATATTTCTCATAAATTTTTAACTAAATTTGACACTATTGTCTATTACTCATTTTATTCAGTTTGTGTTTTAGAATATTATCGAAATTATCAAAAAATTTTTAATAAACTTTTCTACTATAATTCAAATGTTACTTTTGTTTCTCTTTTACCTTTTTTGAGTTTAAATAAAAAAATGGTTAGTATCAAGAATAAAGTAAAAGGAAACAACTCATTTATGGACCTGTATTGGAGTGTCTAAGGATATAATACGTTGTTGCCGGCCTCCATATATTAGTAATTTATGGCATGTGTCTAATCGAACAATAATATTGTAAGCCTAATTGCTCATTGACAGCTACTACCAATTTTTGTTGTTTGATTTATTTAAACTTAAGAAATAATTTCGATTCATAGTTTTTGTGTTTTCATTAGAAAGAAACACACATTTAATTGCTTTGTTAGCAATCCTTCAAAAATGGCGTAGGAAATTTTGATGAGCTTTAATTAAATATTTTACTTTTAAAATTCTTTCTATGTCTGAAAGCTTGGTATGTTTTGATAGAATTCTTTGCAAAAGTTTTTTTGACAAACTATATTTAACCAGTTAACTGTCGAATTTATTTTTAAAAACTCCTCACAGTGTGCGAAATTAAAACTAAGCGATGACATGTATGCAGGGCAAAATGATCCCATTCCAAATTTAATGGAAAACGAAGAACTGCATTTTTATTTAAGAGAAACTAAACAATTTATTTCTGCCAAAGTTATTGTTATTATAAACTTAAAAATTCTCAAATAATAATAAAATAGTTTTCATAGTCAAATGACGAGCAAACATGTCGAAACAAACGTAATAGAAATTTTGTTTGACATGTATACTCATCAAAAACAGTTAACTATTTGAATAAAATACAACACACAATATTATTATACCAAATTAAGATAAAAGAAAATTCTTTTACAGAATTAATTCTTTACTTATTTCAAAAAAGTTTATATAAAATTTACTCAAAATATTTCTTGATAGATCTAGTGTTACTAATATGATACAACTTATCAAAAACGTTTTATTTAAAAAAAAATATCAAAGTCCATGCACCATATATCAATTTAAATGTGTAAGAATTCAGGTATAGAGAAAGTTTTAATAGGTAAACATTTTTTATGAGAACTCATCAAAAATCCAATAAAAAAAATTCCCATTACCCATTAATATTGTTAAAAACTCTGCTAATTCCTTTAACATTATTTAATACAATCAAAAACAAAGTTGTTCCTTGTAAATTACAAACAAGAATAAAGAGTTTAAGTAAATTCCAGCACATAAAATTGACTTAATATTACTTTTAAATAGTGAAAAATTTGTTGTTAGTTTTTTAAATTTTATATTATAGTTTTTACACATAATTTACATTGATATTAAAAGCTATAAATTAACTTATCAAAATATCTCATTGACATCAACACTTTGTAATACTTACAATAGTATATTGTAAACATTGGTATCGTAAATCTTCCTTTAAATCCTCCGGGATCAAAGAAATCCAAGTCTTAAATTTAAATTTAAAGAAATCCAGTTATAAAAACTATATATATATATATATATACAATGTTTTTGGATGAAAAGGATTCCACAATAGGAAAATATAAATACAATTCTTTTTTTTTTTATATTATGTAATTTAACATGGTAATATTAGTTCGTTTATTTTTTTATTTTTATTTTATTTTAAATATTTCACATAACATTCCATATTGGAACTAACTTTTGCCTTAAGATAAATGCTGTATCCGTAATTCACACAATGACTTATTTGAATTTCAAATTTTCATGTCTACAGAGGATTTGATGAATTTTTATTTCTTATTTTTTTTTTTTTTTTTTTTCTTTTAAATCATAAATTCTGTTTGAATTGTATATAAACATGCAAAAAAGTATTGTTAATAGGATTCATTCACAAAGAATATAAATAAAAAGCTGATAACAACTACCAGGTTATGAGCGGAATTAATAATAAAATTCAGGATTTTGTTGTTTTACTTAGAAAAGTGATTTAATGTATTGTAATAAATTTTTTTACATTTATTCAAAATGTTATTTATAATTTTAGCCTAAGTTAACTAATTTTTCCATAGTTAATAATATATATAGACTATATTTAGATATTGGATTATCCTTAAGAGTACACCTTGTTTATGACAAGACCATATATATTGTTTTCATTTTCCTTTTATCTAATGAGACCATTTTTGGTTAAAAGTGTATTTCTAATTTTATCACAACCTTTTTTGTTTTTTTTTTGTTTTTCTATTTGATTAGGAATTTTGTGAAACTTACTTCTTACATGAATAATTCAAGAGATGCCAGGATAAGCCAAAAGCTTATAAATGATGTTCGTTTTCCATTGGGGGAAATAAAAGTGTATACATTGTATATATATATATATTTATATTTATATACCTTGGTAAATCAAACATTTATAATAATACTTAAATTAGTATTTAGATTTGTTGAGATTTATATAATTATCCTTCTATGATAATATATTTTTCTAAATATTAAAATGAGAATTTATTAAATAATTAGTGCTACCATAAATACATTTGTAATCATTATCCAAAACTACTGTAAATTCAATTGATTAATCATTGTTAGGTTTACTGAAATTTTACATAAATTTATAAAAAAGTTTTTATTTAATTCAATTTAAAGTTGAAAAGTGTGACTTAATTAAAAATTAAATTTTACAATTATGTGATTTTTTAAAATTTCTATTAAAAATTTTTAATTGGCTTGAGTCTATCCTTTTTGCTATATACATATTGAACTTTCAGTAGGGAAAATTTGCATTATAGAATTTTTAATTTATAAATTTTTGTGTAAAAAAGTGCACATTAATTTTTTTAATTCAAAAAGTAGTCATCATAACTAGTTTTTTCCTACTGGGCTTTTCATGCATTATAATTCCAAAAATAAAGCATTTATAATATAAAGTTTAATAAAACTTACATTATTTCCAACGGTGTCTTTCTCTTAACTATACTTAGCTGACTCGATATTCGAATACTAGTGATAGTAGTAGTAGAAGTATTTGTTTGGAGTTTTGGAAGCACCATGACCAAAACAGATATATTGTGCTCCCTTACAGACGCATTAGATTGAATAACTTATTCCAAAACTCTTACGAAAGCTATAATATTATTCTTTGTTTTTTTTAACTTTGACTTTTGGTAAAATAGATTGCGCTTTGCTCTTTTCAGGATCAACTTCAGCGAAGATCTGAAAATTGCAAACAAAAAAAACGATGAAGTGAACATGACAAAATTTGTACATCAGTGTAATAGATTTTTTTATTCCGATTAGGGAATTGTTGTAAGGACAACGTACCATAATAAAACACACTAACATTTTAGAGGACAATCTTTTTAATTTCTTTACCCTCCCAAGTTTTTCATCTTATAATTTTTGAATGTCTGCTCCCGGCTATCACTTACTTAGTCCATAACTTTGATTCTTTGAACCAATCATTTAGATACTCTATGATTATATCTCTCGGGTAGGAAACGGTGTGCTGTGTGGCTACATAGCCTCTGCTAGATCTGATTCCAACTAATTTACATGCGTCCTCGTTATTTTTAATAACTTTTATACCAAGGTCTTACATTGATATTGTTTTGTTTTTTGCTGACATAAGAATTGAAGCTCCATACGATTTAAAACGTGTAATTTTGAACTGCTTAAGGTTTATTTCACTAAAAATGGATATAGAAGGCTAGTTCTATACTTACATATTACGCACCAAACAAACCAAACGAATTTGGCATAAAATTTTGATTTTCATGTTACGTCAACAAGAAGTAAAGAAATTATGAAATAAGACAAAATTCAATTTCACTACCAACATAGAAGAAAGATTGCACTACTAAACTTTTAAAGACCCGACAAGACTTTTGCCAATGAATTGCTTAAGCGATAAATGGGAAATCGACATTGTTAAAAAAATGATAAATTTGGTTTTTGTGCCAAGCTTTGGTATTTTTATTATTTTGATGATGCCATTTTAACATTCAGTTAGCATAAACGAGTTTGACAGTCCTTTAATTTCGTTTTCAGACAGCTGGCTTCACATTTCTCAGCTAACTCGAAGATTAGTTAATCATCAGTTATTTCTAGCGTATGTTTTAATTTACCAGTAATTTGTGTACTAATACAGTCGCAAAACACCCAAATTACTGACTCGGAACGATATCATTAATCGTATAAAATTTAATATTCTGACAGAAAATGATTATTATCTTAACAATATCACACATTGGAAGGATAATTTGTTTTAGGTATTCCCTAAGATACATAGTAATGCCTATTGAGGAGTGCTTCATTACTTAAAAAACTACGAGTATAAACAAATCAGACTACCATAAAACACTTACAATTAGTGAAAATAAATAGTCATCAAAGAAAGGAAGCTACTTTCTAGCCATATTTGGCTAGTTTGTTTTTTGAAAAGTCAAAAAAAGCTCTTTCTGTTTAAATTTTTTGCATGATAAAGTCGCTTTAGTAACATAATTCTAGATAAATTTTATTTAAATTCAAAATTTACATCATAAATTCATACACATAAAGTCATTGATATGATTTTCTCTATTTAAAAATCACTGAATAGCCCCTCAATGGGCATTACTTAATGGCTCTTATAGAGGTATCCTCTTAATATTTAAAAAAACCAACATTTTTCTAATATATGTGAAACTAATAAAGCTAAAGCGACTCATTCAGAAAATTTTTCGAAAATTCTTTAGTACAAATGACAATTTTCATAATTCTAAAGAATATAACGTTGTAGCCAACTAAAACAAACTGTTACTGCTAAAAATATAAAGAAAAAATTGCGGTGCATTAGTTTGATGAAGGCAAATTATAGTTCAGATAAATCTGAAACAAAAAACAAGTACCACATAGTACCCTACTTTATTAAACCAGCTTAAAATTGTTTTAACTCCAAATAAATCTTAAATTTTCAAAAGGTAAAAACTTAAACACCCTTTACAAAGTTTAAACAATAAATCTAGCGAAAAAGAAAAATGATGTTTTGAAAATTAAACTCAATTAATATAATATCCTTTATAATTTTTTAGCAATATAAATTATCAAAGTTATTAAAATAAATGATAAACATGTAAAGCAATAACAAAGATTGAAGATAAATAAATCAAAATTAAGTCATTTGTTTTTATGTCGCCTGGATTGAAGTAAACTTAAGTCATCGAAAAGTTTCTTATTGTTTGTTACGTACATATTACCTAAAAACTATTAATTTTGTTTTCATATTTGTCCCCAATAAACATTCTAAATTAGTCTAATTAATTAATGCCAGACAGCTAAAGAAAACTTTTCATGATTTTCTATAGAAAATAGAACAATAAATCAGATTTTCAATTGCATAAATTTTTTTTTGGCAAAATATTTTTTTACAAATTTTCAATTAATTTCATCATGCTATACTTTTTATATAGTTTGAAACTTTAAACTAACTATATTAATTTCAAATTGTGTAAAAATCGTTTCAAGTTCTTTTCAAAAAGAAAATTCAGACGTTTTATTGTCCATTTAAACCTATTACAAACTTTTAAGCCCTATAATCAAAGTATAACAAACTTTAAAACTGGTCATTAAACATTACAACAACAAAAAAACATACAAAAACTAATATAAAAGAAATCCAATTAATTATATATCATTCTTAATATAAATGTTTTTAGAAAATAACATGATGTTATCTCTCGTATAAATAAGAATAGAATTTTCCAGTAAGATACACAACAACAATAATATTTGAAAATTTCCTTATAAAGAAGCATCAACTTAACCAAAATTCTTATAAAATTAAATCCATTTTAGGTCTATTGATAAATCTTAAATCAGATATCTTAAGTGATTACATAATAATAGCAATCAATTTCACTTTTATCATTGTATAAGCGAAGGACATTAGAACAGCATTAAGGAAACGTAAACTAAATTGCTTGTTCAAATTTAATAGCCTTTATATAGGATATCTTCACTTGACACTAACGAAAAATCCATTGCCCTACGGCTGACAATCACTTTTTGGTAATTTTAGATGACATTTTCTTTATAAAATAGGTTAAAGCTTCTTATATATATATATATATATATAAATATATTCAACTATTCAAATATTTCGATTTAAAATAAAATCGCAGGACTCAATACAATTGTAGCTGGAAGCTGAAAGCTATATTGCCTTAAGAGCCTAAATAAAGACAATAGTTCTGTATCTGTTAAATGCTATATATATATATCTAGAGATACATAATACTTTGAAGGTAAAAGTTTTATATCCTGTTCATCCCATATTGATTCTCGAAAAATAATAAAAGCAATAAGCAGAATACTTATCGATTTACTTGCTTACACATTCAAAGGGTGGAATCTTTATCCCTTTAATATTCTGTTGATGTGTAACAGAAGGGATCTATAACGATAGTATCAAGTAACTTTTCATCACTTTTAGACCGTAATAAGCAAATGGATAAAATCTATGGAATGGAGGACTACAATTAAATGAAAGAATTCATTTTTTATTCAGTCTAGTTCTTAGTCTTTGCTATAGCAAATTCCTATAAAAAAAAAAGAAGAAAAAAATTGAATGAATGATTTGGGATTTGAAATACAAGAAAATCTAATTGGAAGGATATTTTATTGGGAAGGGTAATTTTAATATAGAAAAACAACAACCTCTTTTGATTTAAAAACTTTATCATCATAAAAGCGAAATTATTGATTGAGTTTTCTTTAAATTCCATAAAGATGATACTAAATAAAATATTCTTAGACCATAAATAAAAAAACTGATGAAAAAATAGTTACAGTCATTAAAGTTAAATCAAGAATCAATCGCTCTTATTGAAATTAATTTTCATTTAATTTAACTTCTTATTTGTAAGAAATTCTATTGTTTTTCTCTTATTTTTAAAAAATCGACAATAATTTATAGAAAAATTAATAAAAATAATATTAATTAATTTAATATTTTCCCTTATTATAAAAATTATAACAAAATTTAAAAAGAATGCAAAAACCATCGCCATACATTGAAGCTACAAAAAAAATAATTATTCTTTTAGTGAACAATTAGTAAAAAGTTTTATATACGTTTTTCAAAAACGTGTCAAAAGTTTCTAAAGCAAGTTTTAAAAATTTAAACACGTTTTTCTTGAAATATCATTTTTCAAAATGGCATCCACCATAACTAAATCATTAACTAGAAGGAAACCTTTTAAATTTAAAGAATATTATTTTATTATTGATGAGAACTTGAATTTATTTAACCAATTTATTGACAGGAAAACGAGCAACTATTCATTTATCAGAAATTGTTTACATTATTATATCGTACGATTTCCTTTTTCAAATATTGTGTGCAAAGGTTTGGTTATAGTTTCAAAGGATAATGTATACAAAAAGACCTAGTCATGTGGCACGTGACAATTTAATAAATTGAATTTCGAAAAACACAAATTTAATTGTTATAAATTAGTTTTATGCTACAATTTCAATCATCTATATATAATTTCAGAACTATAAAACTGCTCTTACGTGTGGTAACTATGCTAGTCATTTTTTTTTCTATGATAATTACGTCAGTGTTTAGAGTTCCTTAAAGAAGACTCATAATGTTCTTGATTTATTTACTTATTATTTAGTCAAAAACTATAGAACTGGACATCAATTTACATCTCTAGATATTTATGATTTGTAAAATACCTGTGCAAAAAATTTAGAAGATACAAAAAGAGATTGAAATTTCAATAAACTTCTTAATATCCATGCTAAAAATAAAATAACTCACTTTCAAAGCCTTAAATAAATATCAAATCAAAATTTCTTAAAATCTAAATAAAGTAGGCCATGAATAAACTTTTTTGCGAAAAAGGACGATATTTCAATAAAAAAATTTTATTTACTAAATATTTTGCATCTTTTGGAGGAAGGTTGAATGGGGTGGTTCATTGACAAAAAATCGATTTTCTGAAAATTCTTAAGTAGTAAAACTCTTAAAATGAATATTTTTTAAAGTTAAGCTTGGATATTCCGGAAAAATATACTATATATTAGGAGCAATAATAGTTGTTGTAGCAATTTAGTGATCATTATGTACTATGACTACTCTTTATTACTTTTTATGAATAAAAATTATGCACTTCTTTTTTGCTATAACGTTGACATATTATTGAGAATAAGAGTTATTAATTCAGCCCATTCTTAGCCTCCGCTATATTACCATCTTTTTGATTACGATTAGCTCTTGTAACTGTTTATTATGATCATAGGCATGAAATTTATTGCTAGAAGGAAAACTTTTCCACACTAGATTCATATCGCAGACACAACAAGCCTGTAAAATGAGTGCTTTATTTTGCTAAGGGATAACAGCTTGTGAAAAATGTACTTTAACTTCGTTTATTGCTAATTCTGACAGCAGAAATTTGCATGAAGTCTAACGACAAAAGCTTAGACCATTTTGGTTGAAGGGTACCTGCAATCTTTTGATGTGTTAATAAGTTAATTTTTTTTACATTCCATTGATTTGCTAATTTTTAAGAGTCCTTCAAAATAACTGACTCAAATAATAATTTATATTAAAAATCTTTCAGATGCTTGTTAAACATCAACAGACGATATTGAGTAAAAATCGGTGATATGGGATGTTTAGCACCCCACAACTGTTGTTATCAATATAAAATTAATAAAAATCTTTATTGGAATAATATTTTTTGTTGGTGGCCAACATTTTCTCCATTATATATATTAGTCTTTATACTTTCATTAAAACTAATTGATACAACTAATACAACCAGTGATTATTGGCTAAACAAATCCTTAACCGCTCCATTAGGATTAGTTAAATCAGCAAGTACAACTATTCAACCATTATGTGAGCCAAAAGTACTTGGAGAAATCCCACCTGATCCTGTAAGTAAAAAGTATAACAATTAAATTACATAAAATATAAAATTAAATTTAAATATTATTTACTTTTAATTATCGTAAAATTACAATTTTTAATTAAAATTTAATTTAATTTTGTTTAATTGTATTATTTGTCTTTTTTTTCAATCCAAAATAGTTTTACGATGTCACAGACATCACTGTTGATGCTGCCAAATTATTTGCTGAATTTCTTGCTACTAAATCAACTACAGATCTGGATGAAATCCGGAAACGAGCTAATTCAATTGCTAATAATGCCTTAGAACAGGATGAAAATTTATTGGCTGTTGCTATCGCAGCCCCAATAATTCCAATTGCTGTTGTACAATTTCGGAATAATGTTGAGGTACATAAATTACTATTTTCTTTGTATGTAAAAATAAAATTATTTTTATTTTTTTTTTTTTATTCACAGGTTATATCAAATAATTTACATAGTAAAAGTTTTTTAGGAACATATTGGCGTGAATTAGGAAATATTTGGAATAATACAGATTTGGCTCAAATATGGGGTTCACCATTTTTAGATTGTGGACCCTTAAAAGGAAGATGGTTATGGCCATTTAGTGCATCGGTTTTTGAATTTGGTTATAAGTAAGAATTATTTTAAATTCTAATTATATTACAATATATTTATTTATTATTTATTGATAGGATTGTTTCTTCATCATTTATTGCTGCCGATATTGATAAATGTAATGATGCTTTGGAAGAAATTTTTGGACAAAAACATAGGTGAGATATGAAATATTTTATGAAAAATTAAGTTTTAAAAAATGGAATTTTCTTTATGATCGTTAAATATAGTTATTGAGTTCGAAACGAAGAAATTAATTTTAAATACTATTTAATAAAAACAAAAAGATAAATAATTAATCTCTTAATAGCTTTTAAAGGTTAAGTCAATAAGTCCAGTGTTGGAAATTTAGGGTATCCTGTTCGTCTGCTAAATTTAATGTTCGTCTATTAAAAATTCTTATAAATAGAATTATAACAGTTATTAAATTCAAACTTATATTCTGTAAATTTTTGAAATTTTTAATAACTAACGTTCAAGAGAAACGCCTTTGGAGATTGGCAGTAATTCTTTGATGGAAACCCAATATAACCAAGAGTCTAATTACACTGGTTTACAAATTTAAGAAAATTTTTGGTTCCATGACATGTTACCACCATTTTTTATGTAAAATGGTACGCTAAAACCGAAAATGAAGTCAAAAATGTTAAAAGTAGAACAAATTTTGAGATATTGGGGAAAAACCGTTTTTGTCATTTCGAAAAAAAAAAACCTTTTTAAAAATGGCCTTTTTTGTTTGCTTCTTTTTGGTTCAAAAAGGTAATTAACTAAAGTTTTTAAGACTTTAAATAAAACAAAAAATTGTTACAAAAATTTTAAAATTAAAACCCTTAAGTTCAAAAAAAAAATAAAAAAGTTATAGATACTAAAGTGGGAACGTGATTTTTTCATTTTCATTTTTTGAAATTTCAATTATGATAAAAAAGAATTCTTTGCATTAAGTTAAGTGTCAGCAATATGTGAGTGCCCGTAGCAGACCTGGAAAATGAAAAAATCACCTTTTTTTAAGTTTGATCTCCTGTAACTTCGTTATAAATTAATTGATCTGCATGTTTTATATATTATATGAAAGAAAAACATGATAACTTTTTAAAACAAGTCATTTTTAATCAATCAAAAAATTATTTCCTGAGATATAGACCAATAAAAGAAAATACACCCAAAAAGCACGTTTTTGCAAATACCTCGAAAACGCTTCTTTGAAAAAAAAAAAACTACTATCATTTTCGAATTTAGCGTCTCAAAATTACCCTAAAAAACATTTGTATTTTGAGGTGCATTTTTCGTGTAGACTAGTGTAAAATAGTCATTAAAAAAGATTAAAATGATAAGCCCAGTATTCATTTTAAGAGACTACAATAAATCCTTATAACATTAACCAATTTTGATAAACGACCACTCATTTTATTTGTGATTAGTTGAACTTTTATATTTAAAAATAAAAAAAACTAAAAAAGTGGTTTCTATTTGGGTAATATGCCGCTAAATATAAATTTTTTCCAAAAATTTGGTAAAAATGACGAAAAATTCGTAAGAAATGTATGGATAGCTCGTATAATGAAATATGTCAAATATACCTACTACCGACAAAAACGGTTTTTCCCCTATATCTCAAAATCCGTCCTGTCTTTTGACTTCATTTTCTGTTTTAGCGTACCATTTTACATAAGAAATGGTTATAAAGTGCAATGGAACCAAATCACTGTAAACTAGTTTTATCGCCAGATTGTCGGATTTTCCGAAAAAAAATCAAAGGAAATTTGTTTGTATAAAATTTGGCATGATCAATTATGACTTAAATAATTATGATTACATAAAATACAATTTTGATAGCATTTGACATTTCTTTAATAAAAGAAAGAGTGGAATTAAATCCACTTCAATTGGTTTTATGCAAAAATCTCAATTTTTAACACGTTAAATCATCCAGACCAACATGCAATTGTGAATCCTAGCCTAGGCATAATATAGTATTAATGATTTGCTACCAGTATAAATTTCCTTAAATAGCATCATTTTGGTATGATTGATTCCTTCTACCAGTTAAAATTTGCTATGTATTTCCGAATCTTTTCTTTTATATACCAAAAAAAAAACGAACGAATACATTTCATGGCAATCCAATTCATATTTTTAGATAAAAAATTAAATTTATTAAAATCACCTGATATCGTAAATATCAGTAAAATTCCTTATAAATATGTTAAATTAAATATTTTTTAAGTATTTGTAAAGTTAAAAACATTCAAAATGATTTTAGATAAGGGTTTTTTTTTAAAAACCCAAATCATAACAATAACTAAATACAAAACTTAATCGAATTTTATGGTAGCGGATAAGTTTTAAATGTGACACAAACAAACTATAAAACTATTATTTATAAGATATCCCAAGATAATCGCTAAAAACTTTTCGGGTAAGAAGTAGATAAAATTTCCCTTAAAAAATAATTAAACTTTACAAAGAAAAAAGTTTCTTTTTAATGAAATATTGTTAACCTTGACAATTTTCGAGGCTTTTTCACTAACAATGAGGTTTTTGTTTCCTTTTTATTTTCCGAAATTGTTAGGTTTTTCTTATAAAACGTTATAGGATAACAAAAAAGGTTTAAAACCCATGTTGGTCTTTTTTTGGAGTAATATTTAATTTAACCTTCATCTTGGGACATGTTGTATATATCCTAGTAGGAAAAATAAATTAAAATAAGTTTTTCTTGGTTATAAGTGAGCTTCAAGAACATTCACAGTTATAAGTTTTCTTTAAAAGAAACAAAACTATAGTAACTAATTTTGCAGTAATATTTTATACAAAAAGTAGCCAGGATGACGAATAGGATGGCCATACTATAAGAAAACTATTTCTATAATTATTTTATTCATTAATTCATAAAATCTGAATTTTTAAAAATTTTTTACGAAAAAAAAACAAGCGATTTTTTTAAAGTTTGTTGAATTTTCCAAATAAAGTTTTGAGCTAAGAAACATATTCTCAATTATTTATTTAACGATTTTTGGCATAATTGTGCTAAAAAATGATTATTCGGGGTGCCTGACATTGGTTAAATTACAAATTAAACTTTTCAATAGCTCTTCAAATTGCAAAGAATAAGTTTTTCATTGAAATCACTCATAGAAACATAGCTTTTTTTAGAAGCTATGTTTTACATAATTATGCTTCTAAATTTCTATAAAATAACTGGAAATAATTTCATTAAAATCTGAATTTTTGCGTACCGAGTCGAAATTTTGAGCCTCCTTTCATCTTTTCTCCTTAACCTGCGAAATTTCGTTAATCTCCTTTCGTTGTCTTGATGCTGTGAATCGGGACTTAACTTTGACATAAGCGTAAATGCGACAATTAAACCTCCTTTCAACTTCTTGGACCTCCTCCTAAAATAGTTTGAAATTAGTTTATTAGTTTTTTTTTTTTTTTTTTAATATGAAAAATATCTAAAATCTTATCTATCTTGTGTACTAAAGTACTAAAATTTCTTACAAACACTAATTCTATTACATTCAAAACATTAAAACTTCTTTATTATATGTCTGTTTTTGTTTTTATATACCTAACTTTTACAAATATTCCATAATTATATTTTGAAATATTAGTTTTTTTCTACAAATCAATGTTAAAACGTAATAGGTTTCAAAATAAGCCATAAGTCCTTATAGATATATGATATATTAGGTAAACAAACCGGAAAAATCGAAATAATATATTACTTTAAATCCCTTTGATAATATTTGAGGAATTAAATTCTTAACAAGAAAGTTGTGTACATAAATAAATTGACAACAACAAAAAGCTGTATAAAATGTAATATTTATCTATAACATAGAAGGAAAATAATCTTTTTCCAAATCTTCATAGTTAAAGTTATAATCGATTTATGGATTTTTGTGGTCCATTGATGTAAATCCGGATTTTTTTTCTCATTAAAATTATTCCAATATCCCCTTATAATGAAAATATTAATTTTTTTTTTTTTTTTGAGAAAATTACCTTTTCTTCTACATTTAAGATTCCTTGTTGAATAAAAATTCTAAATATACCTAAAGTAAAACAATGATATTTTTAGGAAGTAAACAAATATATATATATATATATATATATATGTATTTTTTTTTATAGTTTAAATTTTGCCTACATTATAAATCTTTAGATAGAAAAACAAAAATAAATTACATTAGCGCTGGTACCAGGCATCATAATAAAAATGAGAAAGATTTGAATATAATTTTATTTAAATTTAGGAGGACCACTTAGGACTTAGGAGGACTTAGATCAAATTTTTATTTAAAATCCTATCACAAATCTTTATACTCTTTCCAAAGTTAATTTAAAATTCAATTTTAACCTTTTTAACTATAGATAGAGTCAATTGATCAATTTATTGTCCCTTTTTGGTCAAAATTTTATATGTATACTTATTTTAAAAAGAACATTTAACAATAATAACAAAAAATTAACAACTGAAAACAATAATTAACACTAAAATCAACAATTAACCAAAAGAAAAAGGAAAAAAATTAACAATAATAAAAAACTAATTTTTGTAATAGAATTTTGTGTTAAATTTTTTTAGATATAATTAAAAAATTTTTGGCTAGCCCTCATTTAGAAACGCATCATAAGGAATTTCATTCCAAAAAGTAAATATATTCTTCTACTTTGTTAGTTGTCCTCAATTAAATTAGTCTCACAGGATTACTTTTATTAGGTTTTCTTTTATTAGAAAACTAATAGATAAATTATTTTTGTATTTAAGCTGTGACAGAGATACAACTTTTTGTTTATTAACTGAATCAGAAGCAACTTCAACACATGGAAGTTATACATGCATCTGTAAGGAATCATTTTATTTACCAAATCAATCGCTTCAAGGATTTTCTAGTGATAAAGTTGAAAATGCTGAAAATGGAAATTTTTCATGTATTCCTTGTCCTAATGGATGTTCTAGTTGTGATCAAACAGGTGTTTGCCTATTTGGAGAATTACAAGATACTATATCAATGGAAACTATTTTAAGGGCATCAATTGCATTAATATTGAGTGCTTGCATATTATGTTGTCTAATTTTAGCCGTATTAGTCTTCAAGCAAAGAAAATGCAAGGTAATTAAAATTAAAAAATTTATTTTCTATCAATTTTAAAATTTTTGTTTAATTTTTTTAATAGGCATTTGCAACTGGTATGTGGACTGTGCTCGAAACTATTCTACTTGGAGTCCTTTTATTATATGCATCTGTAAATATGTTTTTTTATTTGTTGTTGTTGTTTTTCTTTGATAAATTTAAATTTGTGCATTTAAGTTAATAAATGAAAATTAAATATTTTCACAATTATTATTTTTATAATTGATCAAATAACAATTTCAATAACTTTTTAATTTCAGGTAGCAGTACATTTTTTTCAAGCATCAACGATTAGATGCTTATTAGAACCATGGTTACGTGAATTAGGATTTGTTACATGCTATGGAGCTATTATACTTAAACTTTATCGACATTTAATTGAATTTCGGACAAGAAAAGCTCACCGTTGGGTATTAAGAGATGTTGATCTTCTTAAATATCTTGGTGCTATGGTATTTGCAGTAATTTGCTATATGTCAGCATTTACAGCCTCATCAATTGATTTAATTGAAACATCATATTTAGATGGTTTACAGGAAATTACAACTAATACATGTACACCACTTAAATGGGAATATGTAACACAAACAAGTGAAATATTAATATTATGTTTTGGTCTCAATTTAGCTTTTGCTACTCGTAATGCAAATACACAATTTAGGGTAAGTTTGTTATATAAGAATTTTGTCTTCTTTATGTTATCAAAAAATTACAATTTTTTTTTTCTTGTAGGAAAGACAATTCCTTGTTGCATCGATAGCAATAGAATTTTTAGTTTCAACAAATTTTTATATATTTCGAACTATTTATTTACAAGAAATGAGCCCTGGAGCTATTTTTTTAGCACTTTTTTTACGTTCCCAATTAACCAACACAATAATAGTTGGATTGATATTCCTTCCAAAATTTTGGTATCAACATAAACAGGTAAAATTATTTTCAAATTTAAAAGTCCAACCCGAATCCTTAAAAAAAAACAAAAACAAAAAACATATTTTAATTTAAAAAAAAAAAAAAATGCTAAGCTATGAGGCTGCAGCATGATTTTAAGAACAAAAAACCTTTTTCTAGCATGAAAAATAAATTTTTGTTTTTTCAACCTCTTTCACATTATGCATGCGAAGCATGTTTTTTTTTTCTCACCAGCATAAATTTTACACAATGTAAAATTGATTTACACTCCATATATAATTGCATTCTCTTTCTCTTTCTTTTTCTTTGTTCTTTATTTTCATTAATCTAATTATATTTTTTGTAGGAATATAAAGTAAAATTCTTTTTTTTTTGCTTTTAATTTTTGAGATAATATACATAGAACCTACAAAAGTGAGCAAGCTTAATTTTTACAGAAGTTTTTGTAGACATTTTTTGAAAGTTTCAATTACTGTACAAGCTAAATCCAAGGAAAAACTGGCATCAAATGTATCAGATAATTTTTTTTTGGAGCTTTAATTATAAACTTACATAAGTGGCACTAAATTCAAATATTGACTGTCACTCCAAAAATAACAACTGTTGTTTTTTCCAAAATATGGAAAGCATGGAATGTGGAAATTTTTTGTTTCTATTTAACCCTTTGAGATAAAGGCATTAATTCATACATATATGATTTCCTTGAAATCTCGTATTTCTGGCAATTACTACGTTGAATATAAGACGTTTACAATGAAAATGTTGTTTTATATTCTCCCATAATCTACTGCCAACATTCCTAGCTTATTAGGAATTATTAGCAAACTTAAACTAGAGATAAACACAAGGCTACATATTTTCGCGATAAATAAATAATAAGCAACTTATATGAATTGTAGCAGATTAAAATAAAATTACAATTGAGACGAAATGAAAAAATTAATCCACTTTAAATCGATCTTTAAAACTGCTTATTATTGCACTACGTTAACAGCACTAAAATTTATTTTTCACATATTTCACTATATTAAAGTTGAATAAAACTTGCTTAAGCTTTTTTTTTTCGATTTAGTTCTTCACTAATAAACATTCGCGAATCCATTTCCTTTTTATTTTTACTATTCCTTATGTATGTCGTCTTGTTGCAAAATCATAGCTTGCAGGTACGTTCCTTTGCCAATGATCTCTCATTACGTTTACCTGTGGATGCTTTCAAGGGCTCACATAATGTTGGACATCATCTGGGTGGAGGATATGCAGGCCTTTGCCTTGGAGATCCTGATATTGGTGAATTAACAATATCCGAAATGAGTCCAGAAGATATACGTGCAGAATTAAAAAGGTATTATTTTTATTTTAAAATTTTAAATTAATTTAAATAAATTAAAATATAGATTGTATACACAACTTGAAGTTCTAAAAAATAAAACAGTTCGACAGGATAATCCTCATATTAGTAAAAGAAGAGGTGGTCGAAAAGCTGCACATCGAAGATTCTCATTACAGGTAAAAAAATTTTATATTTGTAAATAATTTTCATATATATAAAATGTTTGTGTTTCAATATTTTTAAATTTTTTCTAAAGCAAAAAATAAAAATTTTTCATAGTTGTTTTTTAAATTTAAATTTGTTTATAATTCTTGTCATCTTTGGTATAATTCTATATTGCCAACAAAACAGAAAAAAGGAAGTAAAGATAAGGTAAGAAATTTCTTTCGGAGTATCAAGAAAAAAAAAACCAAATAAGAATTATTCTTATTCGATATTTGAAGCACATTTAATGCACATAAAATCATTTTTTTTTATTTTATATTTGAATAGAAGTTTATTAAGTGTAAAAGTGTTTAAAAAAATATTTTGTAGAATGATATTTTTTGTTTCCTATCATAAAATTTCTGTTTTAGGTATATTTTTATATTTTTTTTTTGTATTTAATGCTGATAGCAAGTGATAGAAATGTAATGATAGCTTGGATATTGCTTTGGATACTGCCCAGAACATACTGAGGTGTTAATCAACTTCAGGGCTGAGCCCATCTATATAATAAATTAACTCGAAAAATTTTCGGGAAGATGTCAAATTGAAGACTTTATAAAAATTAGAAATCTTCACTCTACTATTGTATAATTTAATCTTAATTTTATTTTATAAAAAATTTTATGGAAAAAGCAAAAATTAAAATAATAATAAAAAAGCGATTATCATTACAATAAGTGAATAATTTTTACTCACTTTTTAAAAAAAATTAACTTACACAACTTTCAAAAAACAACTTGCACGTTGTCTCCAACAATTTTGATACTTTTTCAAACCTTAAAAAGCTAAAACATTTGATATTAATAGTTCTATATTACGTGAACAATTTTACAGTTTTTAAACTATCCTTACTATTCTGCTTTACATCTTTTGTATTAAATTTTTTACAAACATCTCCACATTTAACTTATTACATAAAAAAAGACTGCATGTTTTCTAATATTTAAAAGGGGTTTTAGATAATGAGACATTTTTCACAAGTCAATTCTTCAATAGAAAGCTTACCGATAATTTTTAAATGATATTTTATAATCCAAACGGAGTAATTTTTAAGATAAATGTCTCATCATGTAAAGCCCCCTTTAATTTTCTATTTTCAATATTTGCACGGTTTTCTTATTGTTTAAGAAAAAATTACTGAATACTAAAAAAATTGTTTTTACTTTAATCTTTTATTGTTTAATCTTTTTAATATAGAATTTAATATTTTATTTTAGGCTTTAAGTACTAAACATAAAGCTCACAAACATCATGATATTGAAATAACTGAAGCCGAACCATCTAGGACACCTGAAGATTCTGTTTGTAGTGCTGAAGGACCAACTGATACTTTTGGTGAAATTTCAGGAATTCCAATAGCCAAATAATAAAATAAAAATTTTGATTCAATGATGAACATTTTATAAACTAATTAAAATTAATTTCATTGGTTTTAAAACATTTATCATTTTTTTACTAATTTAACGATATAACTAAATAATCTATAGCAGCTTTTTAAAAAAGAAATAATTTATTGTATTGAAATACATATATCAAGATTTTTAGTCCTATACATATTTAGAAAAAATTTAGACTCAAACATGAATTTCTTTTTCCCATGGCTTTTTTCGTATATAATTAAAATGTAAGTAAATAAAATAAGATAATATGTGGTAGACCCTAAGGGTCATTAAATATTCAATAATTAATCACATAACATTAAACAAAATATTTAATGTTATAAAAGCTAAATAAAACCACCTGGATAAATATTTGTACTAAAAAAAATTAATTAATAAGTAAAATTTTACCATAAAATTTGTTAAATGTGTCCGTTTAATCGGCAAAATCGGAATTATTTGTTTATTAAAATTTAATTATTTATACAAACAAATTAGTTAATAAAAAAATAAAAAAAACATTTTACACTGTCGTAAAGATTATTGAGGTAAGCAAAGAAATAATTAAATGTAAAGGATCTAGTTTAGTATTAAACTTAAGAAGCATTAATGTTGAAATAATTCCAGCAACGTGTGATAACCATTATATTATTTGCAAATTAAAAAATTTAAGATAAACACTTCCAGAAATAGTTTTTAAATTACCAAATAATTCATACTCTAGTAATTTTTGTATATAATTTAATTCTTAAAAAGTTTCATTCATTAATTTCACTATTATTTTAACAGGATTCTGATGATATTACATAAATCCTATCAAAAATTTTGGACCACATTATTAGATAAATAAATTATTATTAAATTTTGATTAATTTATTTATAAAATAAATTTAGAAAAAAAAACAACCCCACTTAAGGAAATTTTTAGTACTATTACTTTGATTTTATAATTAATATTTGCAGGTTAGCATCCCTCTTATAAAATTTTTCTTTTATATTGATCAACACAAGAAACATTTTATCTTAATATTCTTCGTTTAATGGACAATAAATTTAAAAGATTTAAAAATGAGACAAAGGTAGTAAATTAAGAATCATACTTCTTAAAAATTTAAATACCTCAAACGCTTATAGAGTTTAGAAATAATGATTATTTATTTAAGTGAAGAATCTACATATGAGCCGTTTATTTTGAAAGTGGTGGAAGTCACTCTTGAAAAAATTGGGTTACCAATTGAATTATTTACACTTTACAGGGATCTCATAACTTACAAGCAAATTTCTTACAAAATTTTATGGGGCCTCTACACAATCGCCGTAACACCGCCGAACTCGAGCTCGCCGATTGTGTGGACGGGGTATCGGCGTAGGTTCGGCGGTGATACGTGTAATTTTTCGCTTTCAGACGAACTTTCACACGAATTTATAACATAACCTAATTTTAGAACTGTCAAATTATATAGAGGCGATTATATAGAGGCCACTTTAGAAACCACTGACAGGAGAAGCAAAGTAAAAATTTGCTATTATGGAAAGGGCGGGTAAATAAGCAATTTCAGGGGCGGTTATACTCAAAAGTATATTGACTGTAATACAGTGCAACCTCGATATAACGAGCCTCAATATAACGATTTCCTTGATTTAACAAATATTTAGAAATCCCCTGGAACTTTCCATAAGAATTAATGCTAAATAAACCTTAATATTACGAATACATTTCTCAAAAAATCTCTTTATAACGAATTTTCAATCATTGGAGAATGTAAATAGAAAGCATAATTATCCTCTATTAAACGGATTTTGTCAAATTGTAACCTTTACATAACGTATTCTACCAAATAATCATACACAAGTCCATAATAACAACAATAATTCCTATGTCGGCAGATATAGACTCTTTAAATTTTCGTTCATGAAAATGTGTTTTCCTTTATTATAAAAAAGGTAAGGAGATAAGTACCTACGTAATATTGAGGTTAATAAAAAAATTTTCTTACCTTGTTAAAATGAATAGTAGACTAACCTAACCTTTATATAAAGAACCTCAATGTAATGCTAAGGACAGACCTGCGCTTAGTACCGTAAAATTTGCCGATAGTCTGGCCACAATATATAAATGATTGGTATATCACCTGAATTAGTGGCTATAGTTATCGCCGGTTTTTATTGAAAGATCAAAGGGTTTAATTGTGTGATGTTTGACATATCGGTTTGTTCCAAATATATATATTTACAGTAAGTAAATATTTATATATTTTAGAATGAAGATTTCAACACTTAATATTCACTTAAGTCTGGCCACTCCGATTAGTATAAAACCTAAGTAGGAAACTTCGTACGTTAGTTGAGCCAACACGATAGGCGCCGGTCTGGCATAACAAAAATTACTTGGTATAACGAATATTTTCTTTTTCCCTTCAGCTTGGTTGTATCGAGGTTGCACTGTAATTACATACAAGAAAAATGTCCTTTTTTAATTTTCAACTAATTTTATTGTATTTATAATGCATTATTACTTAGTTAAATTGCATAAATTAAATATTTCCAATCAAAATGTACAAAATGACAAAATGTCAATATACTTTTAAGTATAACCGCACCTCAAAACATGATTCATAATACATATATATTGAGCTACTTTAGCTCACTCATAAAAAATCACGTAAATGCAAGTTGGTAGAACTGTTTTTCTAGAATTTAAGAAATGTCAAAAGTTCAATTTTTCATTTGCGACAATTTATTAAATAACTAAAAAAAATGTAGTTTCAAAACAAAGATATTTCTTTTATATATATATAATTTACTTTTAAAAAAACAATATGTTGGCTGGTAATGTTTCTAATTCTGACACTAGTGATGATGCCTATGAAGATATTCCAAACGAAATTAACGATGAAACTGAAAAACGCAGTCTTATTAAGGAAATCAAAGAAGAAATTTTAGATAAAAACGATATTAATTTTGGTAATATTAAAAAATCATCTTCTTTTTCTAGTCAAAAAGAAAAAAATATAAATGAATCATGTGAAGATGATTTAAATATTATTACCGATGATTATTTACACGATGAAAAGTGGCGTAAAAAGAAAAAACATATTTTTGTTTTAAGTTCAGCAGGGAAACCAATATATTCATTACATGGTAATGAAGATAAATTAGCAACAATTTTTGGAGTTATGCAAGCTTTAGTAAGTTTTATAGGCGCAAATGATGATAATATTATTTCTATTAATGCGGAAGGTGCTAAATTTGTATTTCTTAATAAAAATCCATTGATATTGGTCGCTGTATCACGAAGTAATTTAAGTGTTCAACAACTTCAAATGCAGCTAATGTATATATCATTAAATTTAAATTTAATAAATTAGTATATGTGATGTTTTGTTTTTTTTTTTTTAGGGATGTTTACAATCAAATATTATCTACACTTACATATTCTCATATGTCAAAAATATTTGATAAACGAAAAAATTTTGACTTGCGACGACTTTTGGCTGGAAGTGAAAGAGTAATTGATAATTTAGTTAGCAACGATAGTAGTAGTAAAAAAGGTATTTTAAAAATAATCAAAGATAATTGCAAATACTTAAAATAGAATTTTCTTTATATGTATTAAATATAAATTTTTATAGAGTTTAAATCATTTTTCTACTAAAACTTTTAAATCAATAATTCTACTCAAAACATTAAAATTATTAAACAGATCAAAGATATTAATTTTATGTTATTTCTTTCCACAGTTTCAAATAATGTATTTAGTTATCTTACAAACGCTATTCAAATAATGCCATTAAGTCAAAATATTCGAAACAATATAACTAGTGCTATACACATGAATTGTGCAAAAATTAAAAATCTTGTATTTGCAATTTTAATTGCTAACAATAAATTAATAGCTTTAGTAAGAATGAGAAAGTATTCAATTCATCCTGCAGATTTAAGGTAATCAATTACTGAATAAAATTTTAATAATTGAAATAAATAATTGAAAATATTATTGCAGAATTATTTTTAATTTAATTGAATGTTCGGAAAGTTTTAAAACAGCTGAAAGTTGGACACCAATTTGTTTACCAAGATTTGATGCAAATGGTTTTTTACATGCTCATGTATCATATTTATCTGAAGATTGTCAGGCATGCCTTTTATTATTATCAGTAGATCGTGATGTATTTTTTGTTCTTTCTGAAGCTAAAAAAAAGATAACAGAAAAATTAAGACGTTCCCATTGCTTGGAAGTTATAAATGAAGAAATGAATAAAAATTTAAATATTAATACAATTGGAATTTTTGAAATAAGACATTTTCTTTATAAATGTAAAATAAATTCACAATTATTAGCATCAGAAATAAAACAACCATATAAAACAATAAATGAATTTGAACGATTACAATCTATATACTGTGATTTACAACAAAGGACGCATAGCAATGCTTATCCTTTAAAATTAATTTATAGAGTTTTAGATAATGAAATAGTACTATCATGGATAACAGCTCAAAGAGAATTATATGCAGTATTTGAACCTACTGTTGATAAAAATCATGTTATTAAATTAATTGATAAATTACTACGATGGATAGAGAAAGAACAGGATGTAATTTTTATAAAAAATCATCCTACATTCTAGTTGATGATTTTATTTCGCTTAAACTGATTATGTTTTTATTAAAAATTATGAAACTTACAGACGATATTTTTTTATTAAGTAGATCAAATGTATATATATGGTCTATTATCGTTATTAAATTATTTGAATAATGTAAAATAAAATGTAAATACTTGCAAATATATACATGCGTTTTGCTATTCACCTAATCAATCAAATTAGGATATTAAACAAAAATGTCATTCATTTAGTAATAATATATTTTAGTTAATAATTATTATTTAGACAGTAAAATTTATATTTTTATCAAATTGCTTGACAAATAATTTCTTTAACCACAATTTTTTCGATATTTATATTAAAAATTTTTTATTACCTGAAATTTTCAAACTTTTAATATTATTCTAATAATTCATCTGGTGGCTCTTCTTTTATTTCTGGAACAATATGATATACAGATATTGCAATGAATTTTTACAAAGCATCAAAATTAATTGTTGGATCATTTTCCGTATTCAAATCAGTTGTTGAATCAATTTGAAATTGTTTAAAATTTGCACATTTATTAATATTTGGCATTATTTGTAGTTGTGAAACAACATTTGAATGGCCCAAACCAAAAAATAGTTCACCCTGTGGTCGTATTGGAAAATTTTTAACATCTGTTGATCTTGCAATAGTTTCAAGTAATCCTTGATGACAAATATTAGCAGATTCACCAAAAAATACATGATCGTAATCGGCATCTGGTATTATTTGAAATTGTGGTACACCAGAATTATTTAAAATTTTACATGTGAATGTACATTTTCGTTCAGGTTCACGTGGATGTGAATAAACACGTGTAGCTAAATAACCAACTGGGTAAATCCAATTTTCTGCATGAAAATTTGTATTATCTGGTACAATATCACCCAAAGTATGCACTGTTAAACTTCCTAGATAAAGTGGAAAACTAGGTACTTCTTGAGTCTCAACTACTTGAACTACTTGTTCATTTTTTATTAAAGTTTTTGATTTTTCGTTTGTATCAGGATATGTTTTTTTTTTACGTTTTCGTACCGGTAACTCCGGTATTGGTAACTCTAAGTTATTTGGAGGAGATTCAACTAAAATATTTGCTTCAGTTTCATGTTCAAGTAGTTTTTTGATTAAATATCTACGCTCATCTTTAATTATAGCTATATTTTCTTGAATTTCCGCCACTTGATCACATAAAGCTGCATTTTCCTTTAAAATGTTTAATCAAATTATTTTAGTTAATTAATGCAAAAATAGATTTTCTTACAAAAACATAATCCTTAATTAGCTTTTTGATACGCTTGTATTTTGCTTTGTATTTTAAATTCTCTTTTTGCATATAATGCTCTTTATTTCTAATTGTCATAGCCTTCGCCATTCAATATTTGGACTAAGCTGTCAATAAATGAAAGCTTAACGAAATTCTTCTTCGTTCATTTTCTTCGTTAAATATGAATAGAAAAAATATGAACTTTTTAATTTGAAGTCACGATTATACAAGAAAATCTCATTGGGTGTTTCCACACGAGGAAACATCAAGTTACCGCGAACACTTTTGTTTTTAGGAGAGAGCGGCAAGAAGTAAAGCCTTGCACAGACCAATGCGTTTTTCATTCGCACGCCGGACAAGATTGTAAAACGGGTGATGTATTTGCTCTAGCTATAGCTGGAACAAAATTGTTTTGTTTTTGTTTTTGTTTTTGTCAGTAAAAGGACACTTTATGGCCTTCAAAATTTTTGTTGTATTTTAAATTTTAGTTCTAATGGAAATTTTTGTTGTATTTATATTAAAAGGGATAGGAAATAATGATTTTATTACTTTTAGAGGTACACCAAAAGTTTTGAAGGCCACAAAATGCTTCTCTAAAAGTAATAAAATCATTTCTTATCCCTTTTAGAATAAGGACAACAAAAATTTAAAGTAAAAGAAAAATTTTGAAGGCCATAAAGTGTCCTTTTACTGACAAAAAACAAAAGCAAAACAATTTTGTTCTAGCTATAGCTAGAGCAAATACATCACCCGTTTTACAATCTTGTCCGGCGTGCGAATGAAAAACGCATTGGTCTGTACAAGGCTTAAGGGGTAAAATGCGGAAAATTCGAAATTAAATTTGTTACTACAAAAATTTTGGAAACACGAGCAACAAACCTACACATAGAAGAAGTAATTTATTTAAAGGCACACACACAATTATATTACTCTATCTGCACATGAAATGTTACCAGGAAACTTATTTTCCCGTGTGGACGATCAAAATTTGTTCGAAGAAAAATCCAGTTTGGAACGAAAAGTTCACGGTAACTTGTTTCCTCGTGTGGAAACACCCATTAGGAGTTTATGAGATGGGGAATGAAGGGTCAGGAATCGCAATTTTTGAATTCCCTTTCGTTTTTTCGACCGATAATTTCCCGTTTTACAAAAATCAATATCCCTGTTGGACCAACAGTAAATTCGGAATCAAATTTTGGTTAGGATCGGACGTCGACAACAAATATCTCAAAAATGCATTTCCATATCTAGGAAAAGATGAAAATAGGCCTTCTTCAATACAACTTTCAGAATATGTTTTACTCAAACTCATGCAACCATTTACAGACTATGGTAGAACTGTAACCACAGAAAACTTCTTCACGAGCAAATCTCTAGTAATACAACTGATAGCAAAAAAAACTACGTTAGTTGGAACTATCCGCTCAAATAAAATTGAGTTACATAATAATTGCAAAGAAAAATAAAGATGATATGAAGTGCTTTTCATCGAGAGTTTGTACAACAGATATAATTGTAGTCTTACAATGTATAAAAGTAAACCCAAAAAAAGGTACTTTTACTCAGTTCGAAACATAAATCTGTAACCGTTGAAAACTGTTTTAAATGAATTAAAAGAAATTAAAATGAATTAACAACCCATATACAAAAACTAAATTATGTGATCACACTTGTAGTGGTATAGCAACTGAATCCAAGCATAATTGCCATGAGCGAGAAAATGAAAATGCTGAAAATTTAAAAAAACCAAAATTAACACAAGATGCCGATTCCAGCTAAATTTTTATTGCACATCTTAATGATGGACAGAAGTTGGACTACAGAAAACCAGGAACTAAGATTCTAGTAAACAAATCTAGCTGCCCATGCCTTTCATAACAAAATCTGTAGAAAAAACATATTACAATCAAGGATTTTTAAAGTGATAGTGGATTTTATTAAAATATATTTTTCAATTTTATTTTAAGTTACACATTTTTGGAATAAAAGAAAAGAAAAGAATTTCATTCATACGGTAAATGATGTTGCTTTTGTAATAGTTTTAAATACTAGTTTCCGTTCTTATTGTTAATATTGTTATTGAACAGTTTATGTTTAGTTTAGATTAGCTTTACTTTGATTTTAAATAATGCACTTCTGATTGCACTTTAACAGGTTTGATTTTGAATTTGTGTTCTCTTTAATATGTAGTCATCGAAAAATGGATGACACGAATGAGTTTTTCGCATGACCAACGTCTTCCAGGGTATTTATCCAGACATTCCTTAAAGTTTAATTTTGATTAGTAGCTAATAATATATTTGAGATACAACAAACTTTTGAAAATTCAATAGTGAAAGGATTTTGTAATGCTCTCTTTGGCATTTTGTCTTCCAATGATTCAATTGTTTCAGGAATTGTTAATTCAATATTCTAAAAACACACCAAAAATTTATTTAAAGGTTTAAGTTAAATTATAAGATTACTTTGAAGTATGTAGTGCTCGACGAATTAAAAAAAAGTTGATCTTCCTGGCCATAAAGATTCTCCTTTAATCATTTCAGCACAAACACATCCAATTGCCCAAACATCAACTCCAGTTCCATATCTATAATATAAAAATGAATCGCTAAATGTGTTGCTAAGCGTAAAACTCGAGAACAGCTGAACCGATTTTAATGAAATTTTGTATGTATATTCAGTAGGTCTGGGGGTAGGCTCTTATCTATTTTTTACACCCCTAAGTGATAAGGGTGGTCCACCCCAAATTTTTTTTTTATTTTTATATGATGTGGCATTAAAAAATACACATAACCCCTAACTTTCACCCTTCTACCATCAACCCCTATTTTTTAATAGCGAAATATACATATATTGGATTTTGTGTCACAGCTATTGTTACCATTACGCCTCCGAAACGGCTTAACCGGCTTTGATGAAATATTGTATGTAGATATATGGCAGAAAGAGCAATTTTAGCAGCAAAAAACGTGGACGTCAACGAATTAAATCTCAAAATACAACATTTATTGCCAGGGGACAAATCTGTTGTTACAGTTTGCGATGCCACCGAAGCTGTGAATTATCCAGCAGAGTTCTTAAACTCATTAGATTTATCAGGTATGCCGCTGCATAATTTATAACTTAAGGTTGGATCTCCAGAGCAACGGCACGCGATTAGTTATTAAAAAGTTAATGAAAAACGTTGTCAAAGCTATCATTTTAAATGGCAAATTTCGAGGTGAAAATATATTACTATCACGGATCCCTATTATACCCACAGATGTGCCAATTCAATTTAAACGTCTTCAATTTCCAATAAGATTGGCATTTGCGATGACTATCAATAAGTCTCAAGGCCAAACGATGTCTGTTTGTGGCTTAGATTTGATCACACAATGTTTTTCACATGGACAATTATACGTGGCATGCTCTCGAGTGGGCAAACCATCCAATTTGTTTATGCTAGCTTAAGATGGGATAACAAAAAATATTGTACACTCTATTGCGATAAGGGATATATATTGTTTTTTAGTAAAATTATTATAATTAGTGATATATATAATTTAAAAAAGTAAATTACAAGTATTGTGTTATTTTTATATTCCATCATCGTTCACCGTGTTCCATGCCTCTTTTACTCATATATAATCAATCATACTAATCAATCAAATAAGTGGTTTTCTTTAATACTTTCCATTGTTTGTAGAAATGAAGGCTATGTTTACATTAGTGTTTTCGACAGCATTTTTATAAGTATTTTAAGGGGCGACTATATATTGTCGCAATAATTGCATTATAAGTACTTTAGAAGAATATAATAAAATATTATATAACATATAATTACTGATAATACAATATAACCTTTGATTGTGTAATCATTTTATATAAAATATATAAATAAACTTAATTTTTACATTATTAGCTTCCAAACAAAAATTCCCCCCGAAAATCCATTGGGAAGGGTTAAAAACGTATAATATAATAATAGTAAATTACTTCAAAAATCGATTGCAAGCCTCTTCAGAGCAAAAAACAAGGGAAAAATTCAATAAAAAGTTATATACTTACAATTAGTTTAAGTATTAAGATACACTACTAATTACTTTATTAATTTAACTGAGTTATACACCAGCTTTTTAATAAATAAAAAAGTTAATTCCAAAAATTGAACTTTAATCAATTTGACTGCAAGTAGTTTTAAAAAAACCAAAACGATTTAAGTATACGATTTTACATTCATCATAAAGAAAAATATATATTTCCAAAGTAGGCTTAGGTAAATCATAATTTAGAATTTAGAATCTAGAATTTTTACAATTTAGTGAAGTGATTAAGTGTAGTTTTTGTCAATTTCAATTTTGTGATCTAATAAAAAAAAAACTTTACAAATTATAATTAATCAATGCAAAATTATTTTGGTTAAACAACAATATTACAATTCGAATTTTTTGGAATACTTTTGAAAAACAAGAGAGAAAAAAGGGTTCATGCAAAAATATATAAAAAAAATAAGAGCAAATTATTTTATAATTCTTCACAAAATGTAAGTTTATTCTATTGAATTCTTTTCAATCAACAAAATATTAATATCATGGATCCCTTAATGCTTAATATAAACATTCTCTTAAAAATTGCTTCATAAAAACTATATTTTATATTAAAACATCTATTCTTAAACTATTAACAGCCTTTTGGACTATCTAATCATTTCTGAAGTTCAATAATTTATTTTTTTGAGTGCTCTTGTAAGATTTGTTTTTATTTTAAATCTTTTAATTTAAATATTTTTCGGTATGTACAAAAATTAGTATTTTAGCTGGAAACAAAATGTAGCATATATAAGCAAACAAAACTTTATTATTTTTCCTTTCTTTCAGTCATATATTTCCAGTATAAAACTAATTAAGAAATTTTCTATTTGGTTATATTATAAAAATTTTTTGTTCATACACTTTAAAGCTTTTATGTTTAGTCAACTGAATTATCTTAGAAATATACAAATATTTAAGATTAATAATAATTATATCATAATTTTCCATAAAACTTAATATTATTTTAATAAATAAAATAAAAACTATTGAAAGTTTACCTAACATTTACACCATAATTTAAAAAATGCTCATTTTTACGAAATTTATAATTATTTGTTGGTCGAACTGATTGTTTAAAAATTAGATTTGATATACAAACAACTGGAGAAAATAATCTCAGAGGAAAAGAGCTGGAAATTTTTATTTTGTATATTAAATCATTTATTTTACTTTTATTAATTTATTTATATACCTTGATCCATTAAATGGATCCGCTTCATTTCCACTTAATATGAAAATTGGAAAAGCAATTGAGAATACACATCCACTTTGGAAAAAATAAATTGTTTTGTTTTTTTTTTATAAAAATAGATTTTTGAAATATTAAATATTAATCTTACCTTACAACATATGAATTTGGTAAATGTGTTAAAAAAGCTAATGGTATTCCAAAACCAAAGAAATATGGCCAATTTTGTTCAATATAAGTTAATCTCTTATGTAATTTCCATCCCATATTAAACCATTTATATTCAAATGAATATAATGCATAAAGTAAACATATATGAAAAAATGAGAAGGCACTTCCTAAATAACTGTATGGCATCAAACAAACAATATTACTTTGTATTAAAAATAATGTTTGTACAATAACGCTAAAAATTGTATCGGCGACCATATTACTTAAATTTTGTGGTAATTGTGATTCACCTTTTCTAATTTTATATGCTGAATTAGCAATATCTTGAAACCAAAATGTATTAACAATCCTACTTAAGATAAATAATGGTAGTACCCAAATTATTCCAATTATCATTGAAAATAATGGATACATCCAACCCCATACAGTTTTACTTAATGGTGATGAAGCTCCAAATGGTAAAAACAATAGATATTTTATTAATGGTATAATACCATATTCAAATATAATTATACTAAGCCAAAAAATTCCACCATTAAGGGCTGAACATTTAAGTACTCCACTCATGATTTTAGCATCTCTGAAAATTTATAAAATACATAGTTGAGAATAATTTTTATAAGAATTAATTTCATTTTTAAATAAAACAGGATAAAAGAAAACTATTAATTCCTTTTTTACAGCAGACAAAAAAAAAATTAATCAATAAAAGTGAAATCGGATGAAATTAATATATTTGTCTAAAAAGTACCCTAAAGGAGGTTCTTATAATCTCAATTACTGATGTTAACGATTCTAGATACCTCGCAAACAATCCGCGATATCATACGAGGTTGGCTGCCGTTTTTAAGAGCGGTGAAGAGTAAGACGAATATCAAATACTTTCGAGAATTTTAAACCCCTACATGAGACTGAAATTTTCATACATCTCGTTTGCAATCTTAGCAATACATATTTACGGATTCAAGTGTAGTGAGCTTAATAGTGTTCTTTTTTATTGAATTTGGTTTACTAAAGTGCGAAATATTCTACAACTAGAATTACCTAGTATTAAAAGACTAGAAAAGAAACCCAATTTCAAATTAGTTTTCTTGAAAACAATTTTAGAGATCTCTCATACAAAATATGTAATTTTAAGAATACCAAATTAGTATTTTGGCTACTGCAAACGCACTACAAAAGAATGGAATGGGCCATTTTTAGGTGTAACTGTCATACCTTCTTTTTAATATAATAAAATTCAGCTTGCGTATGTTTTTGTTCATATAACTCATAAAGTAGTGCAGCGATTAAGATGTAATTTTTAATATATGTCTGAGTAGGTTGGTTAGAATTCAGATCAGCCGTTTGATCGCATTTGCATTTTTAGTAAAAATTATAATAAATCCTTATACAGCAAACTACGATAAAAAATTTTAATCCACTGTCAAATTAGAAACAAATATTTTGTTTTAGTTTTATTCCTGGAAATAATAATTTTTATTTTGCGGAAGTTAAATCAAGGATAGTCCCATTTAATTTTACAGGTAATTTAAATTTGTACAAAAGAATAAGATATATTTGAAAAATAATTGACATTTATAGGTGAGTATTACGAAATACTAGAATTTTAAAATTAGAAAGTAAAATTAAAATTTAACTTTTAGACATTGTTAGTTGAAAAATTTAGAGAACCTTTTGTTCTTATTGCAGTTAACCCAATAATTGGGTTAGTATAATAATGATTTCATAAAAACTCTTTTTATTTGATCAAAAACTAGTTTAGTTGCTAAAACAACCTTATTTATATGAGCGATAATTTTATAAATATTATCAAAGTGTCTTTTCGTTTTGCTTTTTTTCCACTCAAGCCACTTTAATATGTGATCGGCTATAGCTAGTACAGAACAGAGGGACTTTTACAAAAATACTAACTTGACATCAATAAAAAAAAATTAAGGGGCATTTCTTACCAATGGAACCTAAATATTAAAAGCATGAATTTCTTAGCTGAAATCCAAGATTTACTACTTTTTTCATTTGAAAAAAAAAAATAAAAAATAAAAAGAAAATAAAATACATATTATAATAATTGAAAACATTCCACTTACTCCTTTTTAATTACATTTATTGGAACATAATGTTCATGCCTACTAGAAAGCTGTTCATTCAATTTAAGTTGATGACTAATTTCTTTGTCAAGAGTAAAAACCAAGATAATTCCTTTAATAGAATCATAAAATCCTTTTAATATTCCCACCAGAATATTCTAAAAGAAATTAAATAATTATTTAGCAATAAATTAAAATAACTTTTACTTTCATCAGCTCCATATTATTGGGGGCTATAAATACATTTGATAAATGACACTAGAAATTGACCTCATTTACTTAGTACTGCCATATATAATATTTTACAACCAAATAAATTAACATTTGATGAGATTTCTTTTTAATAAAACAATTTTTTAAATAACTGTAGCCTTTATCAAAAGTAAAAATAACAATATAAATATAATTAAACACTTAGAAGCTTAAAAAAGTTAATTCAAATTCAAAAAGTTTTGAACTCCGTCATTTTTTATCCACCTTTCAGAGTTTTGAATGCAGCCATAAACCAGTTTTGATGCTGCTTGCATATGATCTTCATGTTTTTTAAGTATTGCGATTCATTAATTTGCGTGCATTATTTTTAAAGTAATTAAAGAAAAATTTTTGTAGTTCTTGTGTTACTAACTAAAAAATTTAAAGCCATAATTGTGTGGAAAGCAAGGTAAAATATTTAAGTATTATATTTTTAGTAATTGCTAAATATTTAGCTAGCGAGGTTTTTTAGTTTAAGAAAATGTCTGCCGCCAAAAAAGTTGATTACATTTTTTTTTAAACAAAGTTTATCTTATTTATTATTGCAATATTTTTTGTTTATGTTTAGATACTAAAAAAAAAATAAAATGGAAGAAGATGTGGGAAAAGTAAGAGGAAAAGGACGTGCTTCTGTGGATTCTGTGAAGCCTGGACGCCGGCCAGGCGAAGAATTATCGGTCTCAGTTCAACCGGTAAATATATTTGTATAAATTTTAATTTAAATATATCATATTACACGTGGTAATTATTTTTCATATTATCTGCTTTCTCAGCAAAAATTTTTGTTCTTCAATTCATATTAAACATTTATATATATATATATATATTAATATATATATATTTGTTGTATAAGCTATTTTGCTAATAAAAAATTAGGTTATATATAATAATGTAATATATTTTAAATAGCGTGAAAAAATATCGAGAGTTCATTCACATGATTCATCACCTTCGGGTTCACCCGCAGGTCCATCGGATGGTGCGAGGTCAAGTGAACGAGGTGCTAAAGGTTAGTTTTATTAAATAAATCATATTTTATTTTTTTATATTTTATTATTTTTTTATTTATTATATATGGCATTTTTTTAAGTATATTAAAATTTTTTTGTGTTTCAAAATAATTTTTTTTCAGCTTATTTTTAATAAAATATTTAGAAGTTAGTTTAATGCTGGTTTTGTCGAGTAAGCACATTGAAAGTATTTAGTGTATTTTCAAAGATTCAATGATTCAATCAGATTATTCACATTGAGGCCGGTATCATGCAATTTCAGGGTAAGCGGAAGTGAAAGTAAGACGGAGATTCGCAAATTTCGAAAAAAATTTTTACCCTCTCCTGCCGCAGAAATATTTCTGCCTCATGCTTGGCATCTTACTAATCACATTATATATAGACGTTACCCTACGGGAAAAATTATGCAGACATTGCGCTTTGCCTTCCTGTACATATACACAAAGTAGCGCTCCCGTTCAATTCCAATCCTTGTAGACATTAACATTGGTATGTCAGCATTGCAAACACTATCAAAGGTATTTACGCCTGTTAAGCAAATAAAAGGCCTTGGAAATATTGGTGCGCATGCGTACAAATACACATGTTGCTGACAGAGTTTGGGTGCTATTATAATGCGCTTCTTGAGTAATCGCAACCAAATTTCCCGTAGGGATCTGTAATATTTTACCAAAACATATGCACATATTTTAGTGAACTGGGAATTGTAGGGGAACATTTCCGATTTGATACCGGCCTCAATGTGGATACCCCCAATGTTTACTTTTATGATACTTTTTTTTTTCTTTTCGTATTAAAAAAATTATTATAATAAATATTAGTGGTAGGGTAGTTGATCTATTATTATATTCCTACTATTAGGTTACTTAAAAACTTTCAATTGTTAATAAAATCTTTTCTATTTATCCAATCAAGATCAAATAAATTTTGTTGTGTTGGGAGTGCATGACAATTGATGTTAATACAGTTAGTTCAAATATTATTCTTACCGTTAGCTCATAATGTCCAATATCTTTTACAAATTTTCAGTCGTTAATAAAAACCTTTTCTAATCATCCAATCAAGTGCAAATAAATTTTGTTATGTTGGGAGTGGATGACAATTGATGTTAATGCAGTTAGTTCAAATATGAATTCATTAATTATATTTAATAAACTAACTTTTAGTTTTATATGAGAGAAAAACTTCAGAAAACTGAATGCAACGAATTCTGAATTCAGAAAAAGAAAAAATAATCTCAAGTAGGAATATACTTTAAAAAATTTCTTTTTTATATTACTTGTTTATCTTTTTTATACCTATTTGAAATATAAAACCTTTACCATATATTTTCTGTCCTTTTACAAATATATTGTGTCCAAAATCAAGTTACCCAGCGTTTAAAATTCGCTCTTTACGTGCTAGCTGGAAGCGGAAAGTTCACGCTAAAATTTTATTCTCTGAATGCCTAGAATCCATGAATCCTAACATTGCGTTTGGATTGGAAATTCATGCATAAAGAAAAATATTTTTTAAGAGCACACTTCGCTCGTTGATTTTTATGCAAAAACTCTTTTGATTTTTATATGCAAAAAAGCTCTTTGAATAATGTATGCAGATAATGGATACAGAAGTTTTTCAGAGGAGGGAAATGTTTGGAATAAAAAAATATTTGTTTTAATTTGTTATATTTTATTTAAAAAAACAAAACAAAAAGTATAATACAAAAGAATTTTATCGAAGAATATAATATAATAAAGTAAATCAACAAAAGTAAACAATTAATATAAAATATATAACACAACATACTGCACGTGTCCTAGACAACAAAAGACTGACTAACAAAATTTGATAGAACAAAAGACAAAACGAAATTTCATATTTACAACTCTATATTTAGACTTGAAAAATTTTTGTTACTTATAAAATGTGTGTGGTCACAATTGCAAAAATATATATGTGATGCATTTGCTCTAGCCAGAGTTAGAACAAAAATGTTTGTTTCATAATGGTAAAAGGACACTTTATGGCCTTCAAAATTTTTGTTTTACTTTAAATTTACGATGTCTTATTGTTGTATAGTAAAAGCATGTTATTAAATATGTAACACATGTGAAACAGCTTGTTTTGACAGATTTATATATTTTCTTAGATGTGTACTCCTCCAAGGTAAAATTAAAATGATTTTTAGCATGTAATGTATTAGTAAACAACTAATAAAAAGTAAACCGATAGCGATTTGTGAGTAAAATGTTTATTTATGTTTCATTTTTTACTCACAAATGACAATTTCCATATCCTTTATATAGGACAAGCGAGCCATTTGATATGTTGAAAAACATAGTGAATAGTCCCTATAATATGCTTTCCTTTGGCAGTGCTCTTATCTCGAATTCTTTTTAAAAGCAAATGGTAATAAAAACTGAAACACATTCTAATTATTAAAAAGCAAAAAGGAGAGAGATTTAGTTCACTCCATGGGTGGCTGCAATACTGCGTTTTACATTTAACAACACGATCTTATTCGCCCTCTAAAACTCTTCTTCTGTTTACGTATGGATAATTAATAATTTCATTATTATGTGGGTTACTTAAAATTTTAAAATTAAAGCATGTGTTGACAAATTCATGTTTTTTGTAGAGAGGTTATGGTAATTCGAATTTTTGGAGGCGTTAGCCTACATAGAAAACTGATCACTTCTTTTTTTTTTTTTTTTTTTTTTTTTTTATAGATTTGTATTAAATTTTGTTTGTTTTTGTCGAAGTTTGTTATTTTTTATTGAAATACTTGCCGATTAGCCATTTGCCTTAAATTTTACTAACAAAATGCTTATAGAAGAATATAATCTGAACAAAAAATTAACTAGTTCTCAGTTTCAATCACAGAATATAGATTAAATTTCGTAATCAAATTCTTAACTTTCTTGCTATGAGCTATTATAATTTCAATTAAGTAATCATAAACTGTTTAAACTGTTTGGATAATTAAAAGAAATTATTTTAGATCACTCAAACCGCTCCCATTTCTAGTCACAAATGCAATTAAACTTGGCGAGTGAATTGCAAAATATATTGCGATGATCTCTTTAATTTCAATTTTTCATAAATAATGAAACAAAATCTTTTTAATATAAAATTTATGAAAATTTCATACAATTAAAATAATTTCTTATAACGTTGAATAGAAAATTTCACAACTTAAATTTGAACTGTGAGCAAAGCAGAATTTGTGTCAAAAACTTAGTGAAACTGGGCGTAAAATTCCTAAGTTAATAATTTTTGAATTTAAAAGATTTTATTAATTTTTACTGAGTTTTTCGAGCCATGATATAAATGAATTTATAATTGCATTTGATTCAGAAATCGGTAATTATTATAAAGGACCTAATCTTATCCGAAAATTTCTTTTGACCTTTAATAAAATTGATTTTTGCTATATCTTACTGATAAGATTTTAACAAAGATGTAATGCTTAACGATTCGGAGGCACAGTTGTTTTTAATTGTAAATAATCAGGGATTTTGTAAACATCGTTTCTAGAGATTTTACCTGTGGAAAATTGGCTTGATAGAACATTCTTAAAATATTTTCAATTTTTGAACTCCCCTAAAAAAATGAAAATCTTTCTTTGCCACTCAAACGTCTTTCGTTTAAGATTTAAGACCATGATACATAACACACGTATTTTCGTTTTTTTATTATCAAAACAGCTTTTAGAATTTCAGAAAAATAAATAGCTAAAATAGTAATTAAATAATTGTTTTTAGATTCAGTTGGTGATCAAGGTAACAATAGAGGAGGGCGACAAAGTAACAGAAGAAAACTTGAGATAATTCAAACTCGTCCTTCCAATATTCAAGTTAAACGTGGTTCAACGGGTCAAGAGGTTGCGCTACAAGCCAATTATTTCCGAATTTTAAAAAAACCAGCATGGAGTCTATACAAATATCGTGTAGATTTCAGACCAGAAATTGAACTATTACGTGTACGGAGAGGAATACTATCAGAACACCGTCAATTATTAGGCGGATATTTATTTGATGGTGCAATGTTATTTATGACAAAAAAATTAGATGATGAAGTTACCGAATTCATTACCAAAAGCAAAAATGGTGAAACATATACAATCGCACTTAAATTTGTTGGAACAGTATCAATGAGTGATTCCCAATCACTTCAAGTATTAAATTTGATTTTAAGAAAAGCAATGGAGGGTCTACAACTTCAATTGGTCGGACGAAACTTTTTCGACGCACAAGCAAAAGTAATTTTGAATTTTATTTAAATATATATATGTATATCTATTAAAAATTATGTAATTATTATTGATAGGTTGATATCAGAGAATTCCGTATTCAATTATGGCCAGGCTATACCACGTCAATCCGGCAACATGAACAAGAGATACTTTTGTGTGCTGAAATTGCTCACAAAGTAATGCGTACTGATACAATTTACAGTATTCTTCAGAAGCACATCAGCGAAAGTACTAATTTTCAGGAAAATTTCAAGCGTGAAATAATTGGTAAAATTTTAATTGATACACAAAAATGTTAAAAAGAAAATTAATTAATTAGGAATGACTGTCCTTACTGACTATAATAACAAGACCTACCGTATTGACGATGTTGATTTTAATTCCTCTCCAAGTAAAACCTTTAAAACTAAAGATAGTGAAATAACATTTGTTGATTATTATTACAAGGTATTTGTTTTTTTTTTCTTTTTTTTTGAATATGTAAAAATTAGTAAAATTAATTGTTTTATAAATTCAAAATAATGTTAACAGAAATACCATATACGCATACGGGATGCTAATCAACCAGTTTTATTGTCAACTTCAAAAGATAAAAATCGTAAAGGTGAACAAGAAATTATAATTCTTATACCAGAATTATGTCGTGCTACAGGATTAAGTGATTCAATGCGTAGCAATTTTCAGTAATTAACATTCATTAAAAAATTTTTTTTTAAGAAAAAATTTTTAAATTTATTAAATTTTATTTTTAGAATGATGCGTGCAATGTCTGAGCATACTCGTTTGAATCCAGATCGTCGTATTGACCGTCTTAGGGCATTTAATAGACGTCTAAATCAAACCGATACAAGTATGAAAGTTCTGGAAGAATGGAATTTAACATTAGATTCAAATCTTGTTGAATTCCGAGGAAGAATCCTTAAACCAGAAAATATTGTATTTGGTCGTGGAAATAAGTAAATATATATATATATACCTGTATAAATTGATTTTATGTTTTATTGAAAATTTATAGAGTACCCGCAGGGGAAAATGCCGATTGGACAAGATCTTTCCGTGATAATTCAATGTATACAACGGTTGAATTAAAAAACTGGGTATTAATTTGTCCTACTAGAAATCAACGAGAAGCTCGTCAATTTATTGATTGCTTGATTGATGCTGCCCGTGGCATGAGAATGTATATAAGCCAACCAACACCGTAAGTATAAAAAGGATGAGTGTCAATAACCTTAGAAAGTTGGCCCCAAAGGCTGCCAAAGAAATCATTATTGTCAGAGAAAAACATTAATGACGTGAAAGCTTCAAAAACGTTCAATTTTTAAAAAAATTGTCAAAATTACTCAGATTTAAGCATTTTAAAAATGAAGTAATAAAAATGGAATGTAAAAAATCTTATTCAAAACTTATGGAGAATATGATCTAGTATTCAAAAAACACATTAATGATTTTTTTGCAGCCTTTGGGGCCAACTTTCTGTGGTTATTGACACCCATCCTTTATTGAATTTATGTCCTCCTTTTAGCTCAAACAAAGTTTAAAGGACAAATAATTACAAAAAAATCTAAATAGCATTTAAAAAATTCAAGCGTTGTATAAAATCCTAACCAAAAATAAAAATATTTTTTGCAGTCATCAAATATATGATGATCGTAATCATTCCTACATTAATGCTATTGAATCTTGTGCAAATTCGGATCCTCAGCTAATTATGTGTGTTGTACCAAATAACAACGCCGAAAGGTATAAAAAAAAACAAAATTTTAATATTTACATTTAAATATATTATAATATATTTAATAATTAGATATGGAAGTATAAAGAAAAAAACTTGTGTTGAAAGAGAAATACCTACACAGGTATTATGTCAAAAAACAATTACACCAAAGGGTGGAAATCCACGTTCATTAATGTCAGTTGCCACTAAAGTAGCAATACAATTGAACTGTAAATTAGGAGCAGCAGCATGGATGATTGAATTACCATTAAGCGGACTTATGACTATAGGTTATGATATTTGCCGTAGTAATCGTGATAAATCCAAAGCTTTTGCTGCACTTGTTGCTACCATGGACATGAAAAGTGAAGCAAAATATTTCAGTACTGTTTCACCACATAATAGTGGTGATAATTTATCAAATGAATTAACAATTAGTGTAACAAAAGCTCTACACGAATATAGAGCTTTACATGGTACCTTACCAAATCGTATTTTATTATATCGTGATGGAGTTGGCGAAGGGCAAATTCATCAAGTACTTGAATTTGAAGTAGCGAGACTAACAAATAAACTAAAAAATATTTATCAAAGTGCAAAAATTGAAGGTGGTCCACGTTTTGCATTTGTAATTGTCTCAAAACAAATAAATACTCGTTACTTTTTACGTGGACGTAATCCACCTCCAGGTACAATTGCTGACGATGTCATCACATTACCAGAACGATATGATTTCTTTTTGGTATCACAGTCAGTACGTCAAGGTACTGTATCACCAACAAGTTACAGTGTTGTTTATGATACTATGGGCTTGGATCCAGATCGTATGCAAATACTAACTTATAAAATGACTCATTTATATTATAATTGGTCTGGTACCACAAGAGTTCCAGCCGTATGCCAATATGCTAAAAAACTAGCTACACTTGTTGCACAAAGTCTTCATCAGCCACCATCAAATAAGCTAGAAAAACAATTATATTTTTTGTGAACAAAGATTTTTCATTTTTTTTATTTCATTTCTTTATTTCATTAAAATACTTTTAACATTTAATCATAAATAGATTTTAAGGTATTATTACAAAGAAAAAAGTTTATGTTTTTTTATTTTTTTAGCTAGATATTTACCTATACTATTTTCAAGGTAAATATTTTTAGCATAATAAATGTAAGATTCTTAATAATTTGTATCATTTGTGTTCTTTTATTTGTTGGATTATTTCATTATCAGTCCCTAAAGTACTTATTTGATCGTGATTTAATTGCAATATACTGTATATAAAATATTTATGGTTTAAAAACGAAAAGCAAAATAAAGAAGGATCAAAGTCACAAATCAATCTAAATTGATGTAAAAAATTCAAAGAGACATGAATGGGAATTATAAAAAAACGTAGAGTCTCATAAGTTAATGAGTAATATTAATATTAATGAGACGATATTAAGCAAAAATAACGTAAAAAAATTTTAGCTTATGATCATTTCATACATATTTAATGAAGTAAAAAGCGAAAAATAATTCTTACGCTACCTGCAGAGTGCCAGCTTACAGCCGAGCTGACACCGATTCCCATTGTGATAGTCTAATCTTTGGTAGGCTTGCACTTTGAACACTTTGAGCATATTCCTATTGATTTACCATAACGACTTTATAGTCTTGGGTATCGGAATCGGCGTCAGCTCGGCTGTAAGCCGCCACTCTGCAGGCAGCCTTAGGAGGATATTGTATGTGTGATGCATTCCTTAAATGTGTTGGTTTATTTCTATACATATTTGTGGTAATGGCAAAACAAAAACAATACGTTCGTATGACAAAATATGTATATATTAAATAATATATATATATATATATATATATATCATATGGCATAATATTGCAAAATATGACAAATAGAAATTTTAGCTGTCTATATGAACTATATATTTCGAATTTTCAGGTAGAAGCAATAAAGAAAATTACATTAGCCTTTATCCTTTGTTTATATATTTGAAAAAGTGAAAATACCAGAGGTAGACATTATGATTCACTCTTAAGGGTTTCAAATTTCACACCTGAACAGGACACCACTGAGGTTGACATTAATTTAAATTTGCGTACTTTTTATTTAATTTTGAATCTTTTCAAATATTTGTGTAGTGTGTTTAAAAAAAAAAATTTAGTGTTTAGTTTTTTCGTATAGTATCTTTTCAAATATTTGTGTAGTGTGTTTAAAAACAAAAATTTAGTTTTTAGTTTTTTCGTATAGTAAAGGATAAGTAAATTTTAGGTAAGTTGAATTCTTTAAAATATTTATAGAAACAAGGTACTTTGTATTGATACCGTTTGTAATTTTTAGTATATTATGATGAGTTCATCCGATGAAGATGATTGGACTTTATTGGAAGAACCTCCATTAAAATTTATTCTTAAGAAAAAATCATTTTCGATTCATCCCCTTAACCGTCAAAGGGGGACATACGGTGAATTTCATAATTTGTATCAGGAGCTAAGAAAGTTCCCATGCAAGTTTTTTGAATATTCCCGTATGTCGATTACTACATTTGACTACGTTCTTCGCGAAATTGAGGATCAAATTACCAAACCGGCGACAAATTTTAATAAAAATCCAATATCGCCGTGTGAGAAACTAATAATAACAATCAGGTAAGAATAATCAAGATTGTTTAAAAGTTTTTAATTTTATTTAAGCAATTATTTAATTTTCTTTTCAAAAGTGCCATTTTTTTGCTAAATATTTTTTTTATTTGGGAACATCCACGGTCTCAAAAATCATTAAAGAGACATGTGCAGCATTGTGGGAAAATTTGCAGCCCTTACATATGCCGCAACCAACCAAAGCTCTTTTTGAAAAAGTATCTTCAGATTTTTGGGATATGTGGAACTTTCCGAATTGCGCAGGTGCAATTGATGGAAAGCACATTCGTATTAAATGCCCAATGAACTCTGGATCGATATTTTTTAATTATAAAAAATTTTTTTCGATTGTGCTACAGGGAGTGGCAGACGCAAATAATAAATTTATTTCAATTGAAGTTGGGGGATATGGCAAGCAAAGCGATGGGGGTACATTTTCTTCGTCTCAATTGTATCGCTTGATAAAAAGCGGCGATCTGAATTTACCAAGTGCAACTAGTTTACCGGGAACAAATATTATAATGCCGTATACATTTGTGGCTGATGAGGCGTATCCTTTGTTACCTTCTTTGCTAAGGCCTTATCCCCGGAAAGAACTTTCCGAAGAAAATGAATATTTTAATATGCGGCTTTCACGAGCTCGGAAGTGTATCGAATGTGCTTTTGGCATTATGAGCGCCAAGTGATCTATGTTGATATCCATATTATCTATATCAAATAAAGAAGCGTATTTTTAATTATCTATTTAAATTATTATAATACTTTAACGAAAACTCACCTTATAAATTAACAAGTTGTTATCTCTTCAAAATTTTGTTAAGGAGTGATCATTTGTTTACACCGATTTGGTATGAAACACATGTAATATTTTCCTACTAATATACACTCTTACATATTTACTTTAACTATTTTATTGCCGGCAAAATTCGTAAGAAGGACGAGAGGTAATAAAATACGTAAACCCTTGCAAATATAACTGATATAACAACTGCAAGGACAAGAGTTTAATACGCAAAAATAATATTCCCTTTCTTGGAAGGAATTTACAACTATTTCTTCAGCTTCAAGTAGAAAAAACAAAATTCTCGAATATATGCATTAAAATCTAAAAAAGAAATACTACTCTTTCTTTCAATTCACTACAGTAGTTTAAAAAATGCAGCTAATTTTTTATTTTTCCGGAAAATAAAAATATTGTTAACATTACACTTTATAACGTATTAATTAAAAAAAATAATAAATATTAACTGTATCGTTAAAAAAATTATGGAAAATAGCCTTTTTTTGTACCGAATTAACCTTTCTACCCCCTTAATTCCTTTTGTTATTGATACTCTGTTGCCCATGAAAATCTTTTGATAAAACTCAATGCTGAGTCATAAATATAATGTTTTAAGTTATTTTTTAATTTCAAATTATTACCTTTTTAGAATATATGCCATTTTATATAAGAAAAACAGATTTAACAGTATAGATTTAAAAACAGAATTTTTATACAGTTGTCTGTGGCAATTTTTATAAATAAAAATTTTTATATATTTGAAATAAATTAAAAAAAAATTAAAATAAACAAAATATTTTAATAACATTAAAAAATAAAAAAACGCATTGAATTCTAATTTAAACCCACCAAGCAGTAAATAAGGACAACATTTCATGAGCCTACTCAGGCTGATTTCAGCCGACAACCAGTACAGAATAAGCTAATAATCTTCAGCCATCTCAATCATCTTTAATAATCTTTCCAGCCAGTCGCAGTAAGCTTGCACTCTGAACACATTCAGCCGATTCCTATTAATTTGCCCATATCGACTAAATAGTCTTCGGCGTCAGCTCGGCTGTAAGCCGGCACTCTGAATACGTTTTTTGCTGTAATCTCGGAATCGGCGTCAGCTCGGCTATAAGCCGGCACTGTGCAGGCAGCCTTAGGCTGCCCACAGAGTGCCGGCTTACAGCCGAGCTTACAACCGAGCTGACATCGATTCCCATTGTGATTGGTAGGCTTGCACTCTGAATACTTTGAGCATATTCGTATTGATTTACCCATAATGACTTTATAATCTTCGGTATCGGAATCGGCGTCAGCTCGGCTGTAAGCCGGCACGCTGTGGGCAGCCTTAAGGGGTTACTAGGGTTAATTCGGCCGAAGAAAAGCATATTTTCTACAATTTTTTCTAAGGATACAATTAATATTTATTTATTTCTATAATTATAGTATAACTATATAATATTTAAAGAATATTCTGTGAAAGTTTCATTAATAAATGTTAAAAAATGAGCCGATGACAGCGAATCTCCGCAGACGTCTCAAAAAAAAGTTGATTCGCGGTGAACATCATAATTCTTTACTGGATCAACTGAAACTAAAAAACCAAATTGATTTGATTAGTTAATCAGTTTCCTCAGGTAACGCTGTCGAGTTTATTGATTTTTCGATTTTTTATAAGGCTCGGAAGTCAAAATACTGATTTTTCATCAAAAACATCAGAAATGTTGTTGTTTTAAAATAATTTAAATTTAAAAAAAAAAAACTCGACAGCCTTACCTCGAGTTATAGAGTTCACAGACTTTGAAAAAGCTAAGTGTGAGAATAACGCGTTTGAAAGTTTGAATTTTATTTTATAAAGTACATAAAATAAAAGACTTGCAAGTGTATATCTCCGTTAGTTTTACTTCAATTGCTTTCAAATTTTTACAGAATAATCTTAAGATGTTGTACATCAATAAAAAATACCCTACTACCCCCTTAATACAGTTGAATGGGAGCAGAAGAATGGAAAATGTTTTTTTAAAAAATAAAAATGTAGGGTGTCCTTAATAATAATTACCGATTCCTGCATCGAATATAATAATTATCATCTCTTTAAAAATTCAGTAAAAAACAAAAATTGTATTAAATACAATATTTATTGATTTAGGAATTAAATCTCTTGACGTTCCACACTCATATTTAGCCTAATAATATTTTTTTAAATGAAAGCTTGGATGAATGGTTTGATGAAATATAAACCCTTATTTTAATTATAATACAATTTTATTTTTTAGTTGAAAAGCTAAACACACTATACATTTTTAATACAACTAATTACCTGCAAAATAGCATTCAGGTATCTATTGCAAAATAGGTAAATATCTGCTAAAAATATTTTAACTTTTAACTATTATATTCTTGGAAAAATTAACAAAATTTTTTTCAATTTATATTTCCAGCAATGAAGATTAAGTGTGCAGTCTAACGGAGATGAGACCCTTTTAAAATTTATTTCAAGGAGAAATAGTTGTATTTCCGCTATACAGAAGAAAATATAAGCCTTAAGTGATCATAAAACATCGGTCTATACATCAAAACATGAGAACAAATTTTCGAAATTTTTGATTTAAATATAAATGTCAATATCAAACAACGGTCAGTTAGATTTGCCGACACTATTTATTTATAGCAATCTGCTTCTAAAAAAAGCGCTTTGATGTAAATGTTCCGTGCTTCAGATGTGATCATAAAAAGTGTTTATAGGGTAGAAACCTATTCGACTACCATAGTTTTTGAAGTTGCTTTGTAAAATGATAGTCATGCCCAATTCTTTTTCTTCTAAAATTAATATATTTTAACAGTTTTTTTTTCCAGTAGAAAATATGTGTATCAATTAGTTTTTCTTCTAAGAATTCTTGCGCTAATATAATGGAAAAATGCATAGGTGCAAAATTCATCTATAGAGAAAGTATGTATGTAGAAAGTAGACATCATATAGTTACTTTTTCATGTACCAAGTAGCCAGAACGTCTACTTTTTAGTTTACTTTTGAACAAAATTCATTGATGTTTTTCCCTGTAAAGTAGTTGTTATAACTTGAAAGTAACTCTTTCATTGATATTTTTTTCCTACTGGCTCCATTTTACGAAATCATGATTCATCAAATCCACATAAATCTTTTCTATACATAAATACTCAAACAGTTTTTGTTTGATATCAATAAACGGTACAGATTGAAATAAAAATTGGATAAAATTTTTGTCTTATGTTCAGAAAGGTTTCCAATGTTAAAAATATTACAGAAATCAAATACTGAACAGAAAGAGAATTGAAGTGAACTAAGACTTTGCATTCTTGCAAATAAATCTAGATTTTCACAGATTCCATAAAAAAATCTGTAGAGAAAAAACATTAAAACCGAAAATTAAATGTGTGCTCATTATGTGAGAAGCACTGTAAAAAATATCACATCATGTAGGCACAGAATAAGGTCCTTAAAAAAATTTGCTAGAAAATAACAGCGCGAATAAAAGCATTAAGTATTTGTTATTAAAAATGTTGTGTGCAAACCATCCTATCAAGCTTTAACGGAATGGAATATTTACATTTTGTTGCACAGAAACCTTTGCCAAATCTTTTTTAGTTTAAAACATTCATTTTTTATTAATAATTTCTATTTACTTTTTATCATATAATTCATTTAAACCTTATAACCAACAATATGACGTTTGCCAATACATTCTCCAACATAAAACCAAAATAAAACTTCAGCAGTGACTAAAGTATTAAGCCAGGCTTCTCTAACAGGGACTTCTTTCCAAGCACCATTTTTTGCACCTTTAATTATATTTTGTATTCCACTTGTAATAGCTGGTATATCAGTAGGTTTGGGTGGTGTTAGTTCAACTTTAGCATATTTTATGAAAATTTCAAGTTTTGGTCGAGCTTGTGCCATTAAAGCTAAAATGATATAAATCAATATTATGTAATAAATTAGCATTTTTATTTTTCTTTTACTATTGAGTAATTGCGTTGCTTTGGTGCTTATTGCAGCCATTTTTATTTTCTACAATTAAAATATATTTTATTAAAACAATTAATATTTTTTATAAATTTTGAAATTTACTAACCAAAAATTATAAAGGATTCAAGTGACAACTGAGCTTAGACTACTACTACTACTTTTGTATTTGATGTAGATAATCTAACTGTAGTAAAAGTCAGTAATAGAAAAAGTAATAAATTTTGTTAAGAAAATAAATTAAAACTTTTATTCTCAAAATGAAGCTGCAATAGTTTTATAAAATTATTGTATTTTTATCACAAAAATTTTTTTTATTAAATTCTTTATATTTATCGAAATAAATTACTATTAAATTGCTAAGAGTATAAAATAACTTTAATGTCTTAAAATTAATGAATTCATGCTTTAAAATATGGAGTTAATTATAACAAAAATTATTGAGTTATAAAATTACAGCTATTATTTTGTTTATTAAAGAAAAACCTCTTTTCTACTTATATTTATAATATATATCAATTAACATTATCTGATGGATTTGTCAGATTAGAATATGGAGAATATATCTAAAAGGAACACAATGGAAATGAAATATTGATGAGAAATTCGGCTTTCCGTGAGTTCTGTAAATTGGAGAGTTTTGTGTGATGGAGTTCTCGTTAGTTTTTTTTCGATTACTTCTAAAAATTTGCAATTTTTGCTAAATAAATAATTGAAAATTAATAGTAATAAAAATCAATATGAAAAAGTGTTAGTTAAATTATTCGGATTCATATAACCCAAAAACCCAAGAAAAAAATGAACAAAATTTTAAGTCCGCACCCTCTTTTCGTAATGTTTTGCAAATTATAGTTAATAATAGTTAAGTGGAAACTTAATGAAGTTAAAAAAAATATATTTTAATAATAGAAAATACAACTAAATGCAATATACATAGTATATATGTACGTGATAATAAACAAAACTAGTGATTTTTTTTTGGCTATGTTCCAGTTGGAAGGGAAAGATGTCAAAACTGATCAAAATGACAATTATAATATGAGGAGTGAGTAGTACATTTTTATTGAATTTATAGCAAAATTATAAATTTCAATTTTATTATAAATATTAAATTAATTTTGTAAATCAAAATTTCTAATTTTCAAAGTCATCATGTGATTTAAGATTGATGACAAATCAACTAATTAACAGGGAATATATTTTTTTTGACTTTTTGTTTCGGGATGAAGTCAATTTGTGTAAGACTTCGATTTCAAAAAAATAAGATTTAATTCTTAAATTAAAAAATTTCTGCTTAAAACAAAATTATTGAAAACTTCGCTTTACGCGCTAGAAATGTCATAAAAAAATTTTTTAAAGATAATTTATGTAAATATGATATTCCGGTTGTTGAAATTATGTCAATGCTACTGTTAGATTAGCTCAATTTAATCTAAATAAATTGTTTTCTTCACATTTAACTGTTCCTGATTTTATAATTTCATTTATCATAGATTGCTTAATTTTTTATTATTTAGTTACAGTTCTTTCGATTTCTTGTTAATGCTCTAAAGTATTTTGTATTAAAAAATGAAGAACATTGAATACCGAGTTTGAGTATTCTTAATTTTATCCTGCAATCACTTAAAAATTGGTGAAACCCTATATCCAACATGAAAATTTTATGATTCTTATCAGATAAGATTTTATTAAAAAATATATCCCCTAATCAATAATGGCTAAATTTAATCAATATTAAATCATTTTGTTCGAGTGATTACACACAATTTTTCTTCTGTTTTTTTTTTTTGAAACCAAAGACCTATTTACCTCGTTCAATTGGGTTCAATTAGGTTTATTTTTATTTTTCACTGTGGTTATTCTACATGCAATTTGTAAAAAGAAAAAGTTAATGTATGAAAAATTGTTGTGCTGAGTTAATTTTGTAATACGATATCAGGAAATGAAAAATTAACAAATTTCAATAGCTTCCTTTTAGTTCAAACAAATACAAGGGCTGGATTTAAAAATCAATTATATATATAAACCTACCTTACTGATGTAAGTAAAAAGGGATTTGCTATTTCTGCGATTTATTGCAAAGAAAAAAAGGAGGTGATATGTGCCAATAATTTCCAACAATTTGAAGATTTTATTTATTTTGTATGTATGACTACGGCATGAAAAATTTGTCATGGTTTCATAGATAAGATAACTTTATTGGATATAACATGCAACTTTTGAATTCTTAGTATTTTCTTCTTTTATTATTTTTTTTTTAAATGTTGAATCAAGAATTTGGTAAGTTTTAGCTAGAAAACACAATAAATTTTTGTGTTTTGTATTTATTTGTTCATAAAAAGAGTTGATAAGAAACTGAAATTATTATAAAAACATTAAAGATGTATATTAATACTAAAATTCATTTGGTTAAGTGATTATTTCTGGATTGTGTACATATTTTAGTCGTAATTTAGTCAAGGCTAAGCCCAATGTGAAGATTGGTATTAAAATTGTGGAACGCATGAAAAAAGCTCTAAACTAGGAAATAACATTTTTTTATTTTATTTTACTTTTTAAGAAAATCTATGAATTGTCAGGCTAATCTGGTAAACGCGAAACTTTTAGACTATTGTTTTAAGCACAATTTCTGAATTCAATTTAGAAATAAGACTTCTGCCAAATTCTGCTTGTCAGACCAAATTATATTGCATATCCTCCAAATTAGCTATCCATAAAAATATAAATATTTGTGTAAGTTGATAAGTCCACACATTTGTGTCACCGCCATCCGCTCTATCCTGGTTTTCTTAAGGCCAGTTTCTATTGATCCATTTTTTTCCAATATGCAGCTAAGGGGAAGGAGAATATCTGTATCCTCAATTTTTGTACAAAAATAAAGCTCATTAGCTAACTCATTCAAGACGGTTAGGTTTATATTTAGATATACCAAACACGTCCTCGTTTGATTTTAACTACGCACTAAGTGAAAGACTTTTAGTAAAGTTAAATAAATAAAGTTAAAAACTGGTTAAATCATATACAAATTGTTTGGTAGATTTTTTAATTTATTATCTAATTCTTTGATTTTGACTTTGAACCGCTGGATATTACATAAGGAAACAGAGACCTAGTTTAAATGGTGCCATAATGTATAATGAAATATAATTCCTAAATTTCGTAATAATACTTTGAAACTATTCTTTATTCATTTTTGTTTTGTTTGTTTTTTTTTTTTTTAAAAAAAAAGAAACTATTTCAATAAAGAGAAAGATGCACTTAACATGCAGTCAGTGAATATAATGAAACCATAAAAAATGTACATGGAATCTTTTGTTCTCTGTTTATAATTAGTAAAGTGTTTTTTATCTATAGAAGAAAAAAAAACTTTGAAAATAGATAAATGTTATTCAAAGATCATTCAACTTATTTTATTTTATTTTACTGCTCTTTAAATTGATGTTTATTTTTTAAAATAAGGAATTTATAATTAAAAAATCATAAAAATATCTTTTTAAATTTAAATGCTTAAATCTAAATAATAAACAATAATTTTTAATTCTTAATTTCCTTGAAATCTTCTGTAATGATTGGATAAATTTATTTAGAAATATAATAAATATCTAATTCAATAATCACAATTAATTACATCTCAACTTTTTCCTTCGTATGATCTATCTATAACATTGGATACTATGAATTATTTCAAAATACATATTAAGTTAGATAAATTATAAAAGGAATTATTTACAGAAACTACTTTAAGGCTGCTCAAAATGATGAAATTCGAAAACCGAAAATGAACTGAATTTGTTTATACAATAAAAAACATGACAGGCTTAAATAAATTTTATTACATTGAATTTATTTAGATTTATTTACCGGAAGTATGTATTTTGGTTTATTTTCTTTGAAAAAAAAAAAAATATATTTATATTTTTAATTTTACAGACATATCTGAATTATGGGTAAAAACAAAAACATAAGATAAGAACGAAATCCTATTTATTTTGTTATTTTCAGATAGATAAAACCCAGAGGGAACCTCTTTATCTGTGCTTAAAGAATGTAATTCTGATTTTTATGAATTGGCAACATAAATAAATATAAAAATAAAATATGCCTAGGAAATGAAATTTTTTGATTGTAAAATGTTCAATTGTTGTCGGAAAAGTAAATTCCTGATTGCCAGAAGGCGATCTGGTAGATGAAGCGGTAGTCGTGCAGTTAAGCGAATAAATTCTTACACGGGGCATAACTGCCAACTAGAACTCACTGATTTTCTTGAAATTCAGATATGTTAAAGCTTATTAAAAACTCAGAGACCCGTGTTTCAAAATTTTCTCTTGTAAAGTTACAAAGTTACGAAAATTTCGTTACGTTAAGGGCAAATGCTATTGACTCGTACTTGTATTGTTTACAAGAAAAATAAATTACATGCTAAACAACAGAAGAAAAAATCGAAGAGAACATAAGAAATTTAAGTAGAAAGTGCCAAAGTGTCTATCAGTGCACAATTATAATTCTAAGTAACTCATTCAAAAAGATTTCGGAATGATGTAATGTTTGCTAAACGCAATTTATGCTATCAGTAGTAATGAACTTCGATTTTTCTGTTTGTCATTCTTCTAATTTCTTGTTGTTGTTCTTGTTGACATGGGTTTTGTTTTATTTTTTATTTATTCTCACACGGTGTACAACTTTTGTTTTTCTCCTTAGCTTCCATTTTGCGATCATTTTTTTATGCAAAAATTTGCCTTACTAAATGAAATATTGGATAAAAACAAAAAAAATATGTATAATTCGATAAAGAGCAAGATAATTGTATATTTTTTAAAGGTGTCTAATCATTGTAGCAAACACGGGTGAATAGATTTTTGAAGACGTCTATGTAGATTGTTCGCTATAGTAATAAAGCTCATATGAATCACTGTAGCGAACAGAACTTAATGTCAGAGTAACTTACTGTAACACATAAAAATAAAATAAACGTATTTTCCTTTAAGTTTAAGACACTCACTCAAACACTTCTTTAGCTTTTCTATACCAAAGTGAGCTTAATTTTTAATTCTTTAAGTAGCTCTCGCTTTCAGCAATAACTTTTTCATTAAAATTAAATCTATTTGCTTAGAGCATTAAAGTTTACGAATAGTCAGGAAGGCTGATATTTATTTACTTTATTTTAAACATTTCAAAAGGCTAAAATTATGGGGCTGATGTTCAAATTTTTACAATGTTATTTCTAAATGTAAAATATATAGTGGACATGTGGTCACATCAGCTAAACAAATCGTTTTTTTTGAGGACCTATCACAATTCCACTTTTTGAATGGCTTGAAAATAATTAAACTTAATACTTGCAAAAATGTATAGAGTTGATACGAGAATGTTTAAAATTTAACCAAAATAATCTTACGTTAAAGACTTATTGAACGATTCTGACATAATTGAATATGTAATAAATCTAACAAATGGAAATTAGTTATTTATAATAATCAAACATAAAATTCTTTATTAATATTGGTTTTTGTTTTTCAATCACTAACTTAAGAAAATATTTTGGATCATTTGTGGATAAACATCTTAGTCTAATAGTAAAAGTCTTCATGTTTATTTGTTGAACTAGACTCTAGTTTAATCAAATATTAAATTGTATGTTAGAAAAATTTTGTTTATAATTTATTTGTTTATATTTTTCGATTTGGTTTTAGTTTAACCCTTTTTGTTTGATTTATATTAATTTTTTTCTTTTATTAATAAATCAAAGGATTCATCGACCTATTTTTAAGATTAGTTTTTTCATAATGTAATAAAACAATGAAAATTAAATTTGAATGTTTATAATGCATATAATAAGGTGAAGAAAACAACTTTTTTTCCACAATGTCGACAATACAGATATTTGGGAAAACGAACAATAGTTGAATAGTAATTGCAAAATTGTCATTATTTCGAGTAAGTTTAAAAACTATTGTTGATTAACACTGTAGTTATATCGCATCCTATGTCTAAGATAGATTTGCCACTAGATATTGTTTTAGGCGCTATGCTTTAAATGAATTTAGAAACTCATTGGTATTTTGTGCGTACACTTACACTCCGAGGCATTTTGAAAGTAATTTTTCGATACTCAAGTCATCATAAATATTCTTCACTGTTTTAAAAACTTCAATTGACAAAGATGGTTTATGTGGTTTCAAGAGCACAAAGAATTTTCTCCAGTGGGATATTTTTCATACTACGGATTTTGTAGAAATTTTGTGGTACATTTCCTTTTCAAAGTCATGGTGGTTGGGTGTCTTGCGATGATCAATTGTCAATTTACTGTAGTTTTACTTCTTTTCCTGTTACGTACCGTAACTTTATTCTTTTGTAAAAATATACTACACTTTACTAAAATATCAACGGTACACAAGAAACAAGTCTTGTTTACGATATATCCGCCAAAGGTTTCACTCATGAGTTAGACTTGTGTTAGCTTTAATTTGCTTTCTGATTTCTGATTCAGGAATTTAGCTATGAGGATCATTTAAATTAATTTTAGACTATAATTTCTTTTGGTTATTTTTTTTTAGGATAAGTTTATTTCATTTAGGGCAATATAAAAAATGGTAAATAAGGAATTTCACATGAATGTAACCCCTTAATTTTGTTTAAATATTTCTTAGACCAAAATGTTCTGCTTCTTCTTTTTTTTACTTATATAATTTAAATAGTTCAATATTAAAAACCTTTATTTAGTTGTTCTAATTTAAAATTAATAAATATTTGCTTTCTATTTTTAGATTCGAAGAAAAAAAATGTCTAATTAAAAATGTGAAAACGTTGCTTCAATTGTGATATTTCAATATTTCAACAATAACAACAAAAAAAAAAATAAATTAATATAACAAAACCATAAAATCGGTTCTAGAATAAGAAATTAAATTCAAAAGATGCCACTCCCTAAGCGTTCCATTGAACCAGTATATGTGGCTCGTTCAGTTTATCAACAGGATGAAATTCAAACAACTGAATTAGAAACCGTAACAAATACTACATTAACTAATATAATAAGACAATTATCATCATTATCAAAACATGCTGAAGATATATTTGGTGAATTAGCACGTGATGTTGGTAGTTTAGCTGATAGAGCTAATTCATTACAGGCACGAATTGATCGTTTAGCTATTAAAGTAACACAATTAGATAGTACTGTTGAAGAGGTACCATTAACTGATATACAATTGAAAAAAGCCTTTAAATCAGCTAAAATATTTGATCAACAAATTTTTTCACGTGCTACAATGCCAGCACCAATGTTAGAAACATATGCACAATGTGATAAACCACCACCACTTGATAAATTAAATATATATCGTGATGATGGTAAAGATGGTTTAAAATTTTATACAGATCCAAATTATTTCTTTGAATTATGGTGTCAAGAAATGTTAAAAGATACTGAAAGAGTTATGCATGATCGTGGTAAAAAAATGCATCGTCCACGAGCTGATGGTGGTAATAGTAATGGCCAAAGAGGACATAAAAAACGTGTACGTACACCACATAATACAAGAGAGAAACAAAGGCAAATAGCTATTGGACATGGTGAAACATTAATGCCAAATAATGTCATCTATAGGACACCAAATTCTGTTTTAAATGAAGAATCAGGTTATAGTAGTAAGTATTTAATTATAAAAATAACAATAATTTATTTTATTGAATTTTACTCATAAAACATTTACTTTTTAGAGTAGTTTAATCATCCTTTTGATAACTTTAATTAAAAGGAAACTTTTTACTTTAGAAAGAAATTGAATTTTTATAAAGACAATAAAATAGCCTCTGCTGCCTGAAAGAAGGTCTTTGTTAAATATATTTATCATTCCTCTTCGTCCATCATCAGTTTAACAAATTAAACGAATCTTTCAAATGCCGATTTTTTCGTCAAATGAAACACAATTTTCATTATTGAATAATTTAAAAGGATTTATTCCATAGAATTGTCTATCGCTACCCATTAGTTTTTCCAACACATCCTGGCAATTTATGTATTCCATGCCAATGTATTAATCTGATGGCGTATTAGGCTGCCCACAGAGCGCCGGCTTACAGCCGAGCTGACGCCGATTCCGATACCGAAGACTATAAAGTCGTTATGGGTAAATCAATAGGAATAAGCTCAAAGTGTTCAGAGCGCAAGCCTACCAATCACAATGGGAATCGGTGTCAGCTCGGCTGTAATTATAACTCCGGCTTATACCTAAGAATAAGATGATTTTTTGGCAGAATTAGAAATAATCTCTTTCGTGATACATTCAAAAACTTCTTTAACTTTTCTTAACTGACTGTGTAAAATGATTCATTTTTGTTTTGATTTAAACCTAATACTGTTTTTTGGAGCATATTTCTGTAATTTATGAAAATTCAGTAGATGCAAAAGGCTAATTCCGGTGTACACAATTTGAGGCTTATATGCATTTAATAATTTTGTATAAAAAGATAGTCCATAAGTGACTAAATTCACATTAACTAAATTAGCTTTATGAGGTATGTCTGTCCCTGGTAATAATTTGTATAATTTCAACAACTTTCCTTCATATGGGGTCATATTTTCGGTGATTATTCGTTTAAATCAAACAATAATGCAATCTAAAAGTCGCTAATTGAAATTAAATTATTTAACTTCATCATATTCCGTTTATTTTTAATCTTTCCTTTAGTTGTTTTTTTTTTTTCAAAAATATAAATTACATAAAATGAAATAAATAATAATTTCAGATAATGTTGTAAGGCCTTATAACATGTTATCACATTTGGAAACAAATCACAATGTAGCACTCTTAACAGCAGTAATGATTTCAGGTCAGATGTGACAAATTAAGGACCCGTTTCAGTTGTTCGTTTTTTTTTTGTTATTTGCTTAGCTCTTTTATATTAGATGTTAATTTTTTAACAAAAAAGAAAAGTACAAAAAAAAAATATTTTATTAGAAAACCACATTTCGCTGTTTACCACTGTTAAGTAATTAAAAGTATGTTTTTAGATTTTTATTCATATTTATAAATAATAAAAGTACTTTGATTGCCTTAGCATTAAATTTGTAAAATAATAATAAGTCATAAAAACATACTTGAACGTTACCATAGACTTCAGTTTTGCATCGACAATTTTAGTAATTTTTATTTTATAATAAAAATTCTGACTGTGTACTGTTTTAAGCATGAGTTTTAAAATTATCTTCCACCAGAAAAAGTCAAACAGCAACTAAATTCTAGAATTTGCACCATTGATTTGATAACAAAAAAATAGTTTCATTCTAAAATATAAATTGTTATTTTTAAGGTATGAGTGCATATGATACCCGACCACCTCGTCCAAATTCAATTGAATTACGTCGAAGCTATCCAAATGAAACTGTTGATGGTTATGGTACAACATCACCACAACAAGTTGGACATTATCCATCAAATACAAATTATCATGGTTCAAATCAGGTACATCATCATCATCAGCAGCAACAACAGCAACAATTATATGATGAAGCTGTTTATAATTCTCAAGCAGCACTTTATAGTCAGACTGGTGGACAAGGTCCAATGTCATCTGATAGTTTATATACACCAGGAACACCATCACGTACAAAACCACGTCCATCTCAGCCACCTCCGGCGCCCCCATCAAGTGGTAGTGGTACACCAAATACATCGAATGCAAATACCCCGACACGTGGTCGTAGTATGTCAACTGGTCGTGATAATTTACCTCCTCCTCCGCCAGTACCTGATGGATTGACATCATCACCCCCGCCACCAATTAATGGGGGTATAATTGCAGCCAAATTATTAGCACGTAGTCATAGTACATCAAGGGCTGCTTCACCACAACTTGGTCCTAGTACTAGTGCTCATGATGCAAATGCTTTAGTTATGGCACAACTTAGTAATCAAATTAACAATTTGAATACAATTAATATACAAATGACACAATTGAATTCAATGAATGATCTTCCACCTCCACCCCCAATACCCGATCAGGTAAATTTTCTATAGTTTCATAAAATTGTTATCAAATATAAATTTACAAATTATTAGCTACCAACAAAAATGACTCCATTACATTCAGCACCCCCACCTCCACCACCTCCTCCCCCGTTAGAGGGTCAAAATAATTCTAATCAAATTGAAAGTTTTATGAAACCTATGTCTAATGGGGATATTCCAACTAATACACAACTTATACAAGGGCAAACAGCAAATGGAGGTATTCTAATCGGGAGTGGTGGACATATTGTTACCGCAAAGAAAATATTACCTCCATTCCATGATTCTAGAACAGATTTAATGAAATCTATTCGAGATGGTAAAGTTTTTCTATTAATAATTTATTAGTAATTATTTTTTTGGTTTTCTAGGAATTAAATTAAGAAAAGTAGAAAAATCTGAACAAAAAGAAATCGAAAGAACTACTGCTCTTCATGATGTTGCTTCTATACTTGCACGTCGTGTAGCAATAGAACTATCAGAATCAGAAGATTCAGATAGTGAAGATGATAGCGAAGGATGGATTGAACCAAATGAGGTAACTGCTTGATCGTTAATGGATAATGTTAAGGTAAAAAAAAAGAAATGAATTCAATGTAGATTATTTGAATTACGCTTTCAATTATTGAATATTTCAAGCTAACGAAAGAAAAAAATAATTTTTTTTTTTGTATATACTCAAAAAGTCCAAAATATAATTAAATTATAGTATGTGTAATAATATCGATATGAGACTATATTTCAATAATATTTATACAAATTAGATATTTTAATCAAATTTCAAATTACACTTGTTAAATAAATTTTTAATTGACTTAATGTCAATAAAAGCTGATGCTTATTAACTTTGCTAAATTTTCGTATCAGAATTGCTGTTATTCTATTTTCAATTTCTTGTTTTCGTGATATAATCGAATTTTTTGATATTCTTATTATCATTTTTTATATATTCAATTCTTAAAATTGATTTAAACACATTTTTTTAAGCATAAATATTTGTATTTATTGTATACATCTTTTTGAACTAAAAATTAAAATAATAATTAAAAAAACAAATAAAGTTTAAAAGAAGAATAAGGGCAAGGCTCTTATAAAAGTGACTATCAGTAATTTCATTCATTTGCTCGACTTTTCGTATTTTTTCATCAATAAACTGTACTATAGAAGGTAGCTTGAAGTTGCTTTAATGAGGATCACGGCCTTAAGTAATCCATATTAAAGCCAGAATTACATTCTAGCGATCAGTGATACACATAGCATGTTTCTATATTTTGTACTTTTCGACTGTCCTAGGACAAAACTACAAATCTAAAACACCTTTTCCAATTCCCCTTGCTTTGACATATTAAAATATTATGCTGTATTGGTTAAAATAGATATTCTATTTTCGATGGTTGTCATTTCGGTTTGGGTGTATTTGAGTTTTAAATGCAATGGCAAGTGAAAAATTTTTACTAGATTTTTAATTTTGTCGTAATACCCTTAACAGGCGGGACTACACACTTTCTAACTAAACAGAAAGCCACTTTTGTATGGAGAACTATGTACATAACTGGTTGGAATCGTGTAGTAACTACAGCCTTTTAAATCCTGTAGTCATAGAAAATTGACATCTATTGTGAAATTTTTCTTATTGGATCCTCCTGTTTGTGTATATCTCTAGCTCGGTTTACTTCACTAATATTCATTATTTAACTTAATAAAACAATTGACATGAATAAAATTAAAAACTCTTAACTTTTCTTTAATTTTTTTAATTAAAAAACTTTTCAAACATTTAACAATCTGCGACATCTGATTTGACATTTCAGATCATATGTTTTTAGATTTAGACGCCATGTTTCTTTTGTCGTCACTACAGACTTTGCCTGTTAAGAACCGATTTTTTTGTATGGAGGACTACAACGTTGTACATAGCGCCTGTTAAGAATGGGTATAAGAAAGTCGATAGGTACAGAATATAGAAACACGCTAGCAATGAATGTGTTTCACAAATCTAGCATGACATTTGACATAATTTTTTTAGATTTTATGAACGTATTATTCTTACTTTCATCTCTCTGACCTAAATTAGCAGTTTTAGCACCTTTAGCAATTTGCTAGAGTTGTAAAAAGCATCCAAAGTCTGGAATTATATTAGGGTTACATAAAATTATTTTTTTCGAAATGTTCACCATATTGATCCATATTGAATAGGTTCTTAATATGAACAATATCTAATCGTGTTTATTCTTCTTCACTGCTATCATTCGCTATGAATTATATTGTTGTAATTTTTTCTCAGATAAAAATTTTTCGGCAACAAAATTTCTTACTATAAACAAATAACAACAATAAAAATAGCATAAACTTTATCAAAGTATTTTTTCCCAAAATATGTGATACGAAAAATAAACAAATAAAATTCAAATATTGAAATAACAATCTTTATTAATCACAATAATAAAATGAAAGAAAGATAATAGCAGCTAATGTGAAACATAAATAAAAATTGTATTAAATTACATTGACTAATTTAACGTCATTCAAAAATTTTTTTATCAATAATATCATATTTATGATTAATAATTTAAATACAAAACAAAGTAAACAGGTTTTAAATTTATATTTTGCTGTAAAGAAGATTAACAGTTTATTTCTTTACAGTATATGTCTAACGTTTCTTCTGAGTTAGATAAACTAAAGTAATCTATTCTAGATTTTGATAGAATAGAATAAAAAAAATACACAAGTTGTACGCTTTCATATCTGTCAAAAATTTTTATATAACTGTTAAAAAAGATTATAATTACAATTGACCAAAATCCATTTAACTAAGAGTAGTAAATGAGAGATCTTTCTAATTTTTACAAACTTACAGCGTAACAAGTTATTTTTCATACAAAACTCACAGAATCACTCTAAGTGAGGAAATGAATCACTGGCTATGTAATATATAAAAATGTGGATATGTGTGGATTTTTCAGAAAAATTTTTCACTCAATAAACACGAAACAAGAAGTTTTTAATGCTTTAGCAAAAATTACTCATGAAATTAAAAAAATTTCCCTTCATATTCATGTTTGAACTCTCCGTTTTTACTTCTTGGCTCTTTTGGTTCTTACCTAAATAGAAACTTGAGACCAGTTACAAAAACCTTTATCTAATTCAGGCATGAACAAGAAAAATACTTCAGCATTTCGTCATTTACACTTCATGAGGGGCTCATTTGAAAGTGGATATTTTTTTGCTGGGTATTTAACAGTATTTTAAATTAATAATTAATTTTTATGGGTAAAATTATCCAATAATAAACAGCTTCAATTTCTAGCCAGATATAAAAATAATAATTATATTTTGAACTTAAATTCTAATAAAATTTTTTAGTTTGTCTAATTAGCTCTTATTAAATACAATCTGCTGGAACAGAGCCTTAAATTTCTTGGTATTTACTCGTATATTTGAAATAATATATATCTATTATCCTTTGTGGTAGATGGATAAATAAAAAAATACTAAGTTTATCGTAAAATTTGAAATCTTAATTCATTATTTAACTCTAGGTTGAAATAAATTTATATTAAAGAAAAGAAGAAAAACAAAAATGCTTTAACTAAAAATTTTTGTTATTTTTAAAACTGTCGATGGAATTATTGTTTTTCTTATAATTAATTTTGATTTATTACAATAATATGAAAAAAATAAATAATTAATTAAAGTCTACGGTAAATTCAAAAAAATTGATATCTTTAATCTATTAAGACCATTGCATGACCCAAAACTATCATATTTTGTACATTAAAATAGGACTGATAGCAACCTGTGTATGATCTTTTCATAAGTTTATCAAATTATCTTGTTAATTGCCTTAAATGCAATTTTAATTGAAAATATTTTGGATAATAAAAAACATTCATAATCAGAAAATAACTAGTTAAATAGGTTTTAGTTAGAAATTTACATAACAACAAAATATAATATTAAAAATTTGATAAGAATAATTTAATTTAAAAATTCTGATTATTATTTTCTTCAAGAACATGAAAAATAATATTTAATATTGTGTATAACTGTCTAAAATTTCTTTAAAAAACAAAATACTAAATAATTTCTATAATTAAAACCTATATTATATTTATAAAGTAGTAACATTCCAAGGAATAATTTCTAAAAACTAGTTATAACTAATATAATAAGAATAAACTTATTATTTGAGTTTTAAAATATTAAATAAAAGTAAATAAAAAATTAAAATCGTTTTAATAAATCTCAATTTAATTTTTTTGGGCATAGTTTTGGTATCAGTTAAGTATTCAAATAATTTACAAAAATTTAAAATAATTTATAATTATTTATATTGACCAAATTAATAAGATATAAACAGGTGAAAAAAAGCTCAAATAAAATTTAATTTTACTTTGTAAATAATAATTTAAATATTATAATTTCAATTTAGCTAGTTTATAGATAAATATTTTATACAATTGTTGTATTATTTGTATATTTTTTTAATATTAGATTTAATTTTAAGTTATTTTTATATACTTCGAAAATGATTAATAATTCAATTGATTAGCTTTTTTCTTTATAAGGTTTATGGGTAGATAGTTATATGCTAAATATCAATTTTGATAACTATTATTATAGATTTCTGTAAAAAATAATGAAATCTTTTTTCTAAAAAGGAATTTCAGAGTTCGATAAATATTTTTTTAAAAGTTAGCTTCTTTTTTTTTTAATATTTTAAAAAATTTTGTATTACAAATAACGACTATTCAAATTTTTAGTAAATTAACGAATTTAAATATTAAAATTATTTTGAAAAAATTACTAAAAATATTTAATGAAAAAATTTATAACAATTCATGAAATATGTGAACTTTATTCAAAAAAATCAAACCCAGAAAAAGTTTAGTTAGCTAATAAATTATTTTTTGAGATAATTGTAGACAAAATTATAAAATTTATATAAATTTCTTAACTTAAATTAAGCTAACAATTAATGTGATTCTTTTCATAGCATATAACTATAAAATTAAATATTTATCAATTTTAATACATTGAATTAATGTAAATGAACAAAATATAAATATAATTTAAAAAAAATAATAATAAATCAAAAATTATTAACAAAAAATTAGGAAATGAGTGCAATGTGAGATTCTTTATAAAATAAACAAAAAAAAAAAAAAATTCAAACTATTTGATTTTTTCTCTTCAAATATCAATCATCAATATTAACAAAGAAAAGTAATTAAATAAATAATATTAGCTAAAAGAAAATTAAATAAATTTAAATAAAAGCTTTCTATGTGGTAAATAAATTCAATTTTGTTTTGTTTAAATTTTTGTTTCTTTTTTTACAAATAGTAATTAAAGTCCAACCAAATGAGATACTCATATATAACAAAGATTAATAATAAAAATTTCTAGGAAACTAACAAGAGTATTAGATTATGTGGGTTATTGTATGTATACTGAATAAATAATAATTAATAGTAAAAATAAATAAATATCAATTTTTTCGATTAATTTTATCCATTTAAAAGTTTTATGTATTCCTTTGTGAATTAAATTTGCTGTTTTGTAAATCGAGTGCGTTCACAAATAATTCTAAATTATATAATATTGTTGGTTATTTATTTGCTTTAGAATGTTTCAATGGGAAATATAAATAAAGAAAAATGGCTCCAACAAAAGAACTATTTAAAAATGTTGGATGAAGATTGAAATAAAAAATTAGTAAGTTCACATCTTCAAAAATTATAATGCAAGGATTCAAAATTAAGTAAACTTTACTGTATAATGAAGTGAAATTGATAAAAACTTAAAGCCATTTTTTCCATATAGGGATGAACGAAAAAAGTTTTTTGCTTCATCTTCCTTAAATATTCATTATGATACGACTATTAAAGAAGGAATCATGAGAATTATCTGAGCATACTTCAACAATGACAGCCACTTTTTGTTGTATTTTAAGAGATGTTTAAATGGAATAAGATTATTTCTAAATTAGACACCTTAAGAAATATATTTTCATCTTGAGGTAAGAAATATTTTCTAATATAGAAATATATAATATGTTTTTTTTATTTTAGATTCAACAGTACTCTATTTTATTTTACTAAACCGGACTGAAAATATTCATGTACTTGACAATAATGTTTTTAATTGCATCAACTATAAACTAGGGTGAGATGTTTGGTATAGAAGGCAATTTATTTTGGGGGAAACAATTGTTCTTAAGAAGAAATTATGCGCCAAAGATTTTCACAAAAAAAGTAAATGCTGTTCTTCTTAATATTTATAACAAAAATATGTTATATTTAAAGAGGAAGTTTTTTTGTAAAAATACAATCATCATGCAATTTTATTCCGGATTATATCAAGATTAGTGCGAATAAGTAAACTAGAACCAAATTGCAAGCATGATTTTAATATTTATATATATATACATATATTTATATACATAAAATCGCGATTTTATCAGCCAAATGCTAAGCAATTAGAGAACTTTTAACCTTGTTATCGTGATTGAATAAATAAAACAAAAAGTAATAAAGGCCGCAAATTAAGCACAATTTGGCCATAATAATAAAGTAAATGCGTAATTTATTAGTATTAAATATATCATTTTCAAGATCATGTTGTTAATATTTTATATGTTAAAGTCCTTGTTTTAATTGATACTAAGCAATTTGGGTTATAAGAAATTGAGAAAAAAGTACATTTTTCCTTTTGTTAAGATAATGAAATAATTTATTTATATTATTTAATATATTAATGACGATTTATTTCATCATTCATTTCAATAACTTAATTCAATAAACAGTTGTGAATTCTTTCTCTTTCTCAGAAAAGCACAGAAAAACACAATACTTTTATCCTTTTAAATTCAGAGGCCAAACTTTTGTATTTATAGCTGTTTCATAAAGAAATAAAAATAATGTTGTTACATCTCCTTTCAAAAGAAATTACTTTTTGCAATATATAGAAAAATGCAAAAATAAAAAATTTAAGTGTTCTTGATTACTCATATATCAAGAACACCTAATGCTGATGTTTAAGGATGATATGTGCATTATTTTCTCCTGAAATATTATAAATTAATCTCTTATATTCTTCCGTGTTATAAAGGAATAAAAATTTCACTTAATTTATTTTTTTTTTTGTTGGTAAGATTCCTTTAATTATATTTATAACTACGTTATATATTATAAATTTGGCTAACAAACTTGAACATAATTTTATTATTAATGATCCTAATGCATTCAAGGAAACCTGAAAAGTTCTATAACTTATGTTACAGGGAATTACTTAAGGCAAACGTAAAATGAAACGAAAAAAATTTTATTGCAGTATAATAAAAAACAGATTTGTCGTATTGTAGGGGACACTGGCACTGAATTAATGTATATATGTATGTATTAGTATTTTGATAGATATTTTCAGTTAGTTTTTTTTTTGTATATAATCTTATGTTGGTGCCAATTTTTTCTACCAGAAATATTATTCATTTATTAAATACGCACTTTTTTACACTATCTATTTTCACGTGATTTCTTCAATTTACGTTATTTTTTTACCCGTTGTTTTTATACGGTACGCACTTACCGCGTAAAAATAAACCTAGCTATATAAAATATATCGCAAGCAATTTACATTTTTCTCATTGGCAATAAATAACTTATTATAAAAAAGTACCTTAAGGAAGTATTTTACTAAGCGCATATAATTTTATTTTCATGTTTCTTTTCAACAATATTTTAGATTTTTCTATAAATCCATAAAACGCCTGATTTTATTGAAAATAAGAAAAATGTTTGCAGAGAAATTAATCAGAATGTGATCTTTCTTCTTGTTTATCTGGATATTGGCTAATTTCCTAGATATGCAAAATGCTATCATATATCTTTCAATTGATAACTTAATTAATTTTATTTTTTAATACAAGTAATTATATAACATAATTTACTTAAAAATATGTTTTGACGGCCTTCAATACTAGCAAAAATTATTAGCCCTTGCTCTATTGCTCTATTTATATTTAGAAACTTTTCTAAACTCAATAGATAAAAAAAAAATTATTGAAATACAGTGACGTTAACTTTTTTCCTGTTTTCATTTCATATAATACCATTTTAAGAGCAGAAAAGAAAACAGGTAATATTTTAAATAAATTTATAATTAGTAATGCTATTAATTAACTTGCTAAGCTTTTAGAATAATAATAGAAAAATAAAAACAAACAAACTATATTTTGGTAAAATATTATTTTCGGCATTTACAATAAAAAAATTGCTATTTAAATTGCGGAATCTAAACATTATTTAATTGGATAAGTACATTCAAATTTAACTATTAAGAAAAAATATTTGTTACAAACATAATATTTTAATTAATAGTTTTTAGTTCTAATGTTCAATTAAATCTGATTAATTTATCTTATGCGCTCTTGGGCTTTAAAAATAAAGTTTCGGTTCTTATTGTTTTAGTTTCTTCTTTTTTTTTGGGTCTGACATCAGTAACTATAGTTACTAAAAGATCCATTTTAAAAATTTAGAATTCTTTACGTAAATAATTTGATTTAATAAAAATTAATTCATTGCACGTTTCCATTATTTGTTCATTTTGTCCGCTCATATTTTACTCCATATATACCTAATTGTTTAACAGATATTCAACGCGAATTTTAAGCAACGAGGACATAACTTTATAGGCCAAATTTACTGTTTTCGTCTTGTTTAGATTTCAATCACCTTGAAATATCCATTATGAGGGATATTTTTTATTTTATCAGTCAAAAGAGGTAAGTGTAATCCAAATATTAACAACTTCATGATAACATAAAAACTTGAATCTTTGTGAAAATAAAAGTTATCCCCTTAAATTATTTATATGATTTTATTTGTTCTCCTTTGCAAAAAAAAAAAAAAAATGGGTTTTCGTTTATAATTAACTGTCGAATTAGCGAAATCTGCATTATAAAATTATGTAAAACTTTAGTCGAGTAATATTTCTGTTTTGAAAACATCTTCAATTGTCGATTAGGATATTAACAACCTCTAAAAGTGACCGCATTTTTTCATGGGCCGGTTTGCATCGTTTTCCTCATCTTATGTGCTTTGCGTACTGAGAATACTTTGGTTAGATATATTATATTTTTTATTAATTTGAGTATATACCTGTGAGTGTTTAATCATATATCACCAGGTAACACTTTGGCTCAACTCGTAAAATTATTCTCTTAACTTTTTGTTTTTCGGTGTTAAAGCTAACTACCCAAAAAATTGGAACAAACGAAATTTAATAAGAGCACAAGTTTGTTAATTTTACAGTTTTTTTTTGTAATCAAAATTAAATCTTTATTCAATTTTAAAAGAAAACTTCATAATCGAGAAAATTACATCATTTAACAGTAGTCAAATAAAAATTTATGCTACATCGAAGCATACAAGTAATATTTGTATATACTATATATGTATATACGCCTATAGAAAGTGTGCAAACACTTTAAACCGTCATTCACTTGTTGAATCCAGTCGAGAGGTAAAAGAACTAATAATTTAATGATATACCTGATCAATGCCGACAGGTTTATTTCATCAGCCAATCAATCTGCAGACCAATTCTAGAGACTTCTACAGTTGTACTATATTTGGATATTATTGCCCCTTTAGCAATGTAATATTAATTAGATATTATATCCTAAAGTTAAGTAAATTATACACAAAATCGAAATTGTCGTGTAGATATATTTATACTATTCATTTAATCGTTGCAGTTTTTTAATAAATGGTTGTAAGTTTTATAGCAACAATTTGGGCTGGCCAGGTAAGGTCTCAGAAAAACTTGTCCAATCCATCAACTTTTATTGAATTTCAATTGATAAAAATATCATGTTAATTGATATCAATTATAAGGTATATTTTTGGAGAGAGCAGTTATTAAAAATTTCTTGTTTCTTGAATATGCAGAAAGTTAGATCAACTCCCGCCAATTTTACCTTGAGAGATAGTTGAAACTGATTTATTAATAAAATTTTTTCATTTAAATTGCACTAAATTACACAGACCAAATGTATTAAATGTAAAACATAATTACATAGTACAACCCAGGTTTGTTTTTAAAATACATATTTCGTCATAGTTATAGGCAGGCATATTTCCAGTTCGAATAAATTGGTATAAATTATTAAATTTTATTTTGAATTAGCATTTTTATTGGACTTATTTGTTTAATGTTTGTTGCAATACATGATGAGGTATTGGCTTGGAATAACTTGGAGTACATTGAGGAAAATAATTGGCATGGTCTAATCTAAAGAAGCCTTCGACATTGTAATACAAGGGTTGATAAAAGGGATTGCTGTAGAAAAGTACTTTCAATGTTAGGTGGTTTATGAATATGCTGAAAGGGACAACTTTACTACAACAGGAATGCTGCACACAAGAGGGCTTGATTTTTCCACCTCTCAGCTTCGTAGATATGAGCTTTATATAGAGAAGCTTGTTTTTATAGTGCAACATGGTAAGCACAGTGAGCATTATATTTGAAAAAATAATCTTAATTGAGATGTATATAACATACCCTAAACATAATACAAAATTGGCATGAGATATTTGGCTTATCAATAAATCTGGACACAGTCATATGCATTCCCTTTACTTGAAGGAGAAAGTAGAAATTTATATCGTTCCGTGTGTGTGGTATACACAAATATTTCAGTATTGAGATTTCTCGTGTGGTGTCTGTAGGAACAAAATTTCTTAGTAAAAAAAATTAGCAACTAAAATAAAACTAACACTAAACTTGTTTGCTTAGCACAATCCAAAAATTTCTTTCATTGCCAAAGAAAAGTTTCATTAATGTAAACAAATTGGATAGGATGTCCTTAGTAATGTAGGCACGCAATTATTTCTATAAAATAATGTAATCATTGTTAAAGGCTGAAGCTTATACCATCAGATAGCAGAAAAGCCTACTTACATGTAATCACATAACATGAATGTCGAGAGGACATCTTCAAGTAAAATGATGCTTTCTACTTCATCAAGTACCCCAAGTCAAAGTCTGATAAATACTTTATACTTAGCAAGAGATCTCTGAATTAATTTCCTAGCATAACATAACAGTCATGGTGTACAAAAGACGTTCAATTGATCGCAGTACTTACTTTACTATTTAAACTTAAGTAACCTAACTAAAAGTAAGTATGGTCTACGTTACATATCTGTACATTTTTATAACCGAAATTATCTGGTGTTACTTTTTTTTCTCGTTAAATTATTTGTCTTCTGAGGATACCAACCTTTAACCCCAAAGACGTTTGTTATCAAAAATATACACTTACTTACTTAGTCAACAATTCAATTTAAGTCATTCAAAAAACTCTAACATTGATAGTCCAAATGATTGATTGTCAGTTGACATCACAATTTGATTGTTTTGTTAATAAAATAGGGGTCACATTTTTACCCAATGCTAATACTAAAGTTATATTGATTCTTCCTAAAAAGTAAATACGGATGAAAAAGATAATTAATATTTATTTGAAAATTGATAATAAAGTTTTACTAGCTATATACACATTTTTATATAATTATTATCTAACTTTATTTCATGTGTGCTAAAATTGTTTATAAATTCCGAGGTCATAAGGTCTGAATTGACGCTCCAATCAATATTTCTATATAAACTTTCATTTATATTCTAAAACCAAGTTAATAACAAATTATTAAATATAGTTTTAACTGTAAAATTTTAAATAATACTTTAGCAAGGCTAATTTGAATTATAATAATATATTTTTTTACCTTTGATATAATTTCATTGGTTTTTTGTATGCAGACCTTCTTGAGATCAAGTACAGATGCTTGAATTTTCTGATTTACTTCGATCGTTGTTTAGTCTTTAATGGAAGCTTCGGTAGATCAGACATCTTTTGGAACAAGTATTTCAATTTTTATTTACTTTTACTATTACGCGAGTGTCAGCAACATAAAAATTAAATATTTTTAGAAATTCAGTGTAGACGTTTTATTTTAGAAAAATGTCTTTTTTTCGTAAATGGAAATTAAATTCTAAGCATAAAAGTAAGTGAAGTGCATAAAAAAGCAGTTAAATAATTTTACTAACCTAAAGAAGATTTTTAAAATTTATCTGTATTAGGGAAGTTGCGTTTTTAGGTTTTAATTTATACTCCCCCTCTGCTGGAGGAAGCTTAGGTGAATTTTGTTGCTGTTTTTAAAATTTTCAAAGCTTAATTAGTGAAAATCATAATAAAAAAGTTGAATATTTTTTTTTTAAGTATTTAAGAGCGTAATAAAATCATGTATTTGACTATGCCAAATATAAGATTAAATAGAAAACTATTATTCTTATCAACAATTAGAAAATTCATTATTTTAAGAATTATATAATGCTAATTTAGAGTTTTTTTTGCTCTTTTTGAAATAAATTAATATATATTTTTAAATACATAAAAATGTAGAATAAAAGTTTATTTTAAATATTTCATTAACTATATTCTTTCATTTAGAGCTAAGTGAAGAATGGGCTTTAGCGACAAGCCTAAAAAATCTTTCAGAGAATGAAGATAATGATAATGAATCGATATCTACATCTACAACATTCAATGTTAAATATCTTGGTTGTACAACAGTAAAATCAGAAAGATCAGAAAATGCAACTACTAAAGCTATAAAATCAGTTATAACAACAGCTAAAACTATTCGACGAAAACATCAACGTGTTATTCTAAATGTTTCACCAAAAGGAATTGAAATGTCTGATCCAATAACAGGAGATTCACTTTTACGAGTATCCATATATAAGATATCATTTTGTTCAACTGATGCAGCTCATGATCATGTATTTGCATTTATTGGATCTGAGAATACATCAACTATACAAAATGTAGATGAAAAATTAATGTGCCATGCATTTCTTTGTCCAAAAAGGAAAATAGCTCATAATGTTACATTGACAGTAGCTAGATGTTTTGAAAGTGCTTATCAAAATTGGAGGTTTTCTTCTGAACGTAAAATGTATCAGCAAGAATTAAAAGGATCTTGTGAAAAAGAAAATTCACAAAAAAAACCAATAGAAAAATCTGAATCAATAAGAGATCTTTTAATTGATTTTGAGCCTGACATAAGAAATGATATTTTTGATAAAGATCATCGAAATTATTTACAAAATACTTGGGTATCATTTGATGATGAACAAAAAGATATGGAACGGTTATGTTCGAAGTCATGGGAACAACAGCTTGTTTTTTGATAAAAAAAAACAAAAAAAAAACTATCATTATTCCAGTGTTAAAAAATTTATTGTTCTTAATTTTTATTTTCGATTTATAAGTGCTGTGAAATAAAAAAAATATAAATAAATAATTATTGAATATTAGTAAAGTTTCCACTTATATTAGTTTATTTGTACACAAGGAAGTCTATTTAATAATGAAAACAATTAAAGTAAAATTTGTTAATTAAGTATAATGGTGCAAAATTATCTTTAATCTTTCTCCATCCATCCATCCACGGAATAAGATACAAAAATTTATCTTTATTTATTCCAATTAATCAATATGAATCATATTTACAAAGATTTAAATAAATTATTGCAATATTATTTTTTTCTTAATTTTATAAACAAAAAACAAAACCTAAAAATTGTCAGCTGACACCCATTAAATAGAATGCTTTAAGTCCACACATGAATTCTTCGAACTTGTAAACACTCCAGGCGTAAATGAAGCCAAGTGATAGTATAATAAAATTAAATTATACTGCTTTATTTACGTAATGTATCTATGCTGAAATGTGTTTGACATATGTAAAAAACACCTCACATTTGACGTTAAATCGTAGACAATATCGATGAGCAAGGGCTTAGCTTGTCCAGCAAAAAAAAATTTAAATTTCCTATTATTTTACATATTGACATTTCAATCATATATTCTAATACATTGTATTAGCCTGTCTGGGAGTTGATAAAGTGTATTATACAACTGTGTGAAAATGCTACTGAGCCAACTAAGGAGATTGATCCCCATCTACGCCACTGATTGAAACACTTTACTAACAAATTTATAACTTGCCTATAATAAAAACAACCTCCAGTGTCTTAAGGTGCAAATGCAATGATCACGGTTGCGGAGCGGAACACAGTTTCTTCAGAATTCTGCTTTACTATGACAGCTGAATTTCGGATTTTGTGTTTGCACCTTTAGATATTAGTTAAATATCTATATTTATAAGGTGACCAACTATTTTTTGTTCAAAAAGAGTACACTTTGCACGTATTTCATAGGATAGGTGAAAAAAAAGAAAAAAAAACGATGAAAACTTTATTTTCTTTTAAAAACATATTTTTCTTCGGAGTGGATTTTTTTTTGGTAAATGAGGATGTTCGTCTAATAATGTAACCACATCCGAACAACTTTCATTTTGCATATTAAATTTGATGGTTAAGACGGCAGATAATGTTTTTACAGAAAGTTGCGACTTCTCACTGCTCCAATAATCATTCCCTAGTGAAAATACCCTTTCAACGGCAGCATTAGTGCCTGGACAACATAAGGAAAATTCTATTAAAACTTTTAAATTTTCATGTGGGATATGTTCTACTCTAAAATACCGAAAGATTTCCTCTTCGATTGATTCCAAATTTAAAATCTTCATTTGAATACCGTTCTTAATATCCAAGTACCTTACTGAATTGGAAGTTTTATTTCATTGTGATGCATCTGATAGAATGGATATAGTATATGATACAGAATCCAGATTTTCTGATATAATTTTCTTGCAGTATGCATTAAATACGCTGGTTACGATAGACTCACATTTTGATCGCCCACAAGAAAATTTTTCGTCACAAAATTTTTTTAATAATTTAGTAGTGCAGTCCATGCTGCGAAAACTTTGATTATGGATTATTGTGTGAAAAGCGAAAGTACCCTTCATAACTGCCAATTTTTTTCATTAGTTCCAAAAGTATTCCCTTTAAAAAATGTTGTCAGTTTGGATATTGACGCTGCTGTGTCATGAGAAGTTTTATGTACTTTAGTTTCAATGTGTGCCGTTATTGCACTACGTCCATGAATTGCAATTGAAAATTCCCTATTGTGCATTTAACCAAGGAGTCATCATTTCGATTTTTAACGACAATGAACAGAAACTCTTTTTTTAAATTTTCGCTTAAGCGATATTTCCTTCTTTTTGAATTAATAATCTAAAAATTCAAAAATTATATTAGTAATATATTTTTATTTTGATTTTAAATAAATATTATAATCTGATATTATTTAAGTAAAATGAAAATGAAACTATAAATATTAATACTTACATGCAACTTCATCTTCACTAGATAAATAAAATAAAATTTTATTTTATTTTGTACACCTCAAATCTTGTTAACTTGAATAAAAAGTACGAAATATTTGGTTTTCTCTAACCTCAAATTAATTAAACAGAAAGGGAATTCTCATAAAACTTTGCCGTACATACTGCACATCAAAGATCAGCCTGGGGAATACGTACACAAATATTTGAGAGATAGATATATCCATCTCTTTTCACAAATGTAATTTTGACGTTAGAAAAAGAGGTCTGTAGTGTCTATATCTATCTCTCCAGGTACATAATACGGCCTCTCAATTGCGCGGAAAACGGTAGCCATATGTGCGCGCGAAATTCAAATCACTGTCAAACTCATGTTTGGTGTTTGCCCTGTCCTCTGACGTGCCGGAAACGGCAAGCAATATGCGCGCGTGAAATTCAAATCACTGTCAAAATAATTTTAAATATTTAATTAATAAAATTGAAATAAAATAATCTAAAAAAATGTTTTTAAAATACAAATGAGTATAAATGAGTACTTTCAGAGTACAGGATTTGAAACGAATACGGTTTGCGAAAAAAGAGTATAAAACTCAGTAAATGAGTATAGTTGGTTACCTTAATATTTATCACATTTATTTTTCATTTTTAATTAGGAACAATATTCATATTATTTTTCAAATATTGAATTTTCGATACTTAAGTATCAAAAGGTGTTATAACAGGTTCAAATTTTTTCTGTTTACGTTTCTTTATTTCATCCTGAACCAATTGATCAAAAATCTTTTTAACTTCATTGTAATCTAGCTCCTCTTCATCTTTAGCTGCTTCTTCTTCTTCTCCATGTTGGGATTCATCATCTTCTTCTGGTTTTTTAGTACCTTCTAGTTTAAATTTAATTTCTCGCATTCGACCTTCAAGAACTTTACCACGATTACTTTCTCTGTCGAACATCTAAAATACCAAAAAAAAAAATGTTTGAATTAGTTTTTTATCAAAAGAATTCCCCCCTTTTTTTAAAAATAATATCACCATTGCAATAGTTGATTTATCATTTTTTAAATTATGAACTAAAGTTTCTTCCATTTCAATTACATAAATGTCACCACCTTTTGTTCCAACTACTAAATTTCTACCATTTTCTGAGCATTTCATTGATAATAATGGAGTTCCATCGAGTTTCATTAAAAATATTGGGCTATCTTGTTGAATTAATAAATCCCAAAATTCAATATAACTATCAGAACGTCCAATAAAAAATAATGAGCATCTAGTTGGACTCCATGTTCCACAACGTAATGGGCTAGAATGATTATATGTACGCCAAATTGGTACTTCTTTACAATCTTCGTTCCAAATTTTGGCACACCAATCACCGATCATTAGCATATTTTTCATATAAAAAGGGTTTCTTTCAATTGCATAAATTGGTCCATCCATAACTGGAAATCGTAATAAAATTTTTTCATGTGGTGCATTGGCTTTTCGATTTCCAACAAAAAGCCATCCTTGTTCAGTACCAACCATATACCTAGCTGGTATTGTATATTCAAATTCTAATGTTGAACATCCTTGGGCACGTTTTCTTAATGGTACGGCTATATTTTCTGGATCTAATAATATTTGTGAATTGGGTTGTGATAAATTTCTTGTATCCCATGTCATAACTGAACCATCTGGGGAACCTGTTATAAACTCAGTATTTGCTTTTGAATGTACCCAACGTAATGAAGATATTCTTTCATGATGGCTTGTTTCTTTTACAGTCATTTTTTCAGGTTTATTACTTGATCTAGGATCCCATATGGCGACTAGACCAGACACTAGACCAGCAGCAATTTGTTGTTCATCACGCATATTCCATTCAATACATGTTGCTTGCTGTGGAGGTATTAATGTTGTTGTTGGATTATTCACATCATCTAAAATTTAAATAAAATCCTTATTTCTTAACGTAAATTTACGTTTTTTGTTATTTAAGTTAATAATGTTTTATATTAGGCATGAATAAAAATAGAAAAAAAAAGAATAGCACAATAATTGTTGAAATTGAAAATTGAAGACTGTAAACATTTTATAAATAATACTGCAACAAAACAAAAAACTTACTTAAATCCCAAATGAATATATCAACATTTTTATCTTTATGCAGAAAATTTTGATTTGAATAACAAACAACCATTTGTGGTACAACAGTTCCCGACGAAAGGGATATGGATTTAATTGGTCGGGCTGGTAATATCTTGTCATGGAAAATTTTTACAACACAAGCAGAATATTTTCCTTGTTCATCCAAAGGTGTAATATCTTCGAAATAATTTTGTGTAATATTAACAGCTCCATTCTGTAAGGTAGCACTCAACATTGGCTACTTTATTAAAGAATATTTTGATATAATTATTCAAACCCTTATTTTTTATAAATTAATACCAAACCTTTGTTAATTTTATAACTTGTGAAGCCCAATTAGGTTCTCGTTCTGATTTTTTACGATATCTTCGAATTTGATCTTCATCTTTATAATTTAATTCTCTTGGCCAACCACCTTCAACATGTTCAATACCACGACTAGCAAGTGCTATATTTTCTGTATTAGCTTCGCTACGACTCATAGACTTAGCCAACTGTGTACCCATGTCTACAGGATTTTTTGGTATATAATTTTGCATAAATTTTCGATTTGATGGTTCCGAGAATAATACTTCATTACGATCAGAGAATAAACATTGTCGTCCAAAATTTCGTCTTTCACGAGTGAAAACATACTGTAAATTATTCATATTTATAGAAAGATAAATAATATGTAGAGATAATTTATTTGAAGGAACCTAAAACTTGGCTGTCAACGGAAGTGCTACTTAGTTGAAAATTTTTTTCTATGTAAAGTTTATTATGATTATAAGGGTACTTTTTTTTAATACTTTTTTATTTTTTTTATTTAATTAAAATAGTAATCTAGTAGTTAATACTAATAAGCCAAATGCTCCTAACCTAATTTGCTACTGCTAAAATTCTGAGCCCTATATGATATTACATATGTATTTGATTTTTTTCGTAAAAATCGTCATTTTAATATACATGGGACGAGCACAATTTGTTGATTTAGAAATCAACATTTTTAAAAATTTACTCACCCGGATATTTCTTTACATGGACAAGAGAGCCGGTTTGGGAATTATAGTGAATATATACCCCTAAAAGCATACATGGATGCAATTTTTGAAATCAAGGATTGCATTGATTATGCTTTGATGAAGAAACTGTTTAAGCATTCTGACGGAACTTCAATTTCAAGGTGCTTAGTTCGACGAATTCTTGCTAGGTATATTCAAGAAATTTATGAGCGGCTTATGCTTTGCTTTACTGGAAAGCAAAATCTAAGGATTTTAATATACTTTTCTTTAAGGAGCCTTTTAAATTTCCTACTGAGAGCTCATTCTGTAGTTTTAAACTGAAATCCTGCCTCAAATACATACACAGACAAAGAATTCTTAAAAGCTTTTTTCAGTATAAGACTTGGATGCAGTATTAAGCTGCATAAGAATAATATTCTTTCATTTTTCGTTAATATTATTAAGATTTATTAAAAAATCTTTTTCTGTCTAAACTTTTAAATTTAATTTGGTGAGTGCTGCCATACTACAAATAAATTTAAATATGACATTTGACAAATGAAAAACTATAACTAACCTCACTTTTAGCGGTAAATAATATGGATGGTAAATACTTAAATATAAATTAGTGTTCTTTTGTAATATTTTAATAATAATAATAATTTTATTTTCAGACAGCAAAATTATAAGTCAGGTTGTTATTATATTAGATATAAATCCAAGTCAACCTATAATTCGAAAAAATCCACATCATCTTACATCAATCCTGGATGCTATTGTTGCTTTTGCAAATGCACATTTAATGCAAAAGGCACAAAATCGAATTGCAGTAATAGCTTCTAGTTATAATGGATCGTAAAAGAAACTTCAATAATATATATATATCTTGGTTTTTAATTATCATTTTTTATAGTCAATATCTTTTTCCTAATTCTGAGAAACAGCTTGAAATTCGTCAAACTGATGGACAATTCGAAGTGTTCACCTTAGTTGAAAAGTCAATTAAACAAAAATTAGCAGAAATTATAAATAATTCACCGATATTAGAGAAACCAGTAGAATCTCTTTTGGGTGGTGCTATCGGAATGGCTTTATGCTATATAAATAGAGTAAGGGAAAACCTTAAATACTTCATATTCAAGCATGAAATTTATATATGTCGATATTTAAGACTTCATTTCTACACTTATTTTTTTTATTTAAACTAAAAAACTTCAGACTTGTATATATTTTTGAACTATTATCGTATTTTCTTTCACTATGTTTTATTGGTTCTCCATTTTATCTTATTCTTTAGTATTTTTACATCCTGTTTTGATTTATATCTGTCTAAATTCTTTTAAATATAAAACTCTGACATTTTTATTTTTTTGTTTAAAAACAATTAATTAAATTATTAAACTTTGGTGCTTTTTATTTGAAATAGATGAAAAAGAATACTGCCATTGGAATCGAATTATCTTCACGTATTCTTGTTGTCTCTGGAAGTTATGAATGTAGTCTTCAATATATGACCTATATGAATGCCTTTTTTACATGCCAAAAATTAAATATTATCCTTGATTGCTGTGGGTTAGATAAAACACATACTTTATTGCAACAGGGCTGTGATTTAACTGGAGGCCAATTTATACAAATACCACACATAGAAGGACTATTACAATATCTTTTATGGGTATTTCTTCCTGATCAACAAACTAGAACAAAATTAGTGTTACCTCCACAAAAAAAAATTGATTATCGTGCTGCATGTTTTTGTCATAGAGAATTAATTGATATTGGATACGTTTGTTCAGTCTGTTTATCAGGTAAATTTATTTTATTACACACTTTTATAGATTTATTAATGTTTTTTTTTTTGTTTGATTGTAGTTTTTTGTAAGTTTACTCCTATATGCACTACTTGCCAGTGAGTATTTCTTTCAAGTTTTTTGATTATTTAAATATATCTTATATAAATTCCCAGAACTGTCTTCAAATTACCGGAAAAAGTTAAACCGAAATCTAAAAAGAAAAAACTAAAACATCCCGTGGCTGGAACAAGTAAAGGTTAATTAAATTTTGATTTATTTATTTTAATTTTATTCAAATAATTGATATTTTATTACAAAACTCTTAGAGCTTAAGTTTAAGTTTAAATAAAATAATTTTGAATTATTTACTACGTAGAATTTTTGAAAAATACATAGGCCCAAAATTATTTGGCAAATATGGTAAAACCATTTGACCATATTTCAAACTTTTTGGATTTTCAAAACGAAATATATCAGAAAATAATTGTATTGATGAACTTAAATCCTTAACTATTGCAGTTATACCATACTCTTCGAATACAGATTTTAAAGCCATTTGTACAACACCATCATTTTGTATTGGACTTAGTGTACATGTTGAATAAACAAGACTACCACCTGGTTTTAATAGTCTTAAACAATTAGCTAAAATTCCAGCTTGTAATTCTGGTATACGTAGTCTTTCTTTTACACGTGTTGTTTTAAAAATATTATTATCATTTTCCATACAAGAGTGACGATCTGTGGTACAAGGTACATCAACTAATATTTTATCATATGTATTATATTCTGATAAATTTCTTGCATCTGATTGTGTAATAAAATTACGTTTTCCATGCCAATTACTTTCATAATCAATTAAATATTGATTCATAATATTTTTAATTCGATTTGTACGACTTTCCATAATATCATTACTTATTAAAATATCAGGATATAATGTTTGTAACATTAATAGACTTTTACCTCCTGGTGATGCACATGCATCCAAAACTTTATCACCAGCTTCAATATCAAGAAAAATTGGTGGTAAAATTGATGCTCCATCTAATAAAAAATGTGAAAAAACTCCTGTTAAACATTTTTTTGGGGAATAAAATTGTGTACAATTGCCCTTTTCAAATGTGAATACAAGTAAATTTTCAGGAAATTTAAATTCTTTTTCAAGTTCGATTTGTATAGGAAAATCTGCATTTTCTGTATAATATTTGTAATGATCTGATTCTGGAATCCAATCTTCCATTCCTTTAATACATGTTGATGGCATGAATTCATATAGTTCTGCACCACCTGTTTCAGGATGAACTATACGTTGTAAGTCTAGTTCACTGTGTTGTTCAATAACTTCTGCCAATGGTTTTTTATAATCAACTATATCTTCAATTGGAGAAATAGTATTTTCTTCAAGTGGTTTAGTTTTGAAATTAAGTTTCTCAGGGGTGAAATTCTCTTTATTTGGATATATATTTGAAATTTCTTCACTTTTTTGTTTTTCTACAAATTGTTCAAGTTTATTATCTAGCTCATGAGCACTATTTTTTTCAAAAATATTTGACTTTTGACTTTCTTGTCGGTTTTTTGCTATATCTATCAGTGATTTTAAGTTAAAAGCCCCTAAAAATTATATTTATATATATACTTGATATTAGCTTTACTAATATGTACAAATGTAACCTTCCAATTCCAGTCGATTAATTGTTTTATTTATATCCCCAAAGTTATTTACTAAAGCTACATATTTATGCTCTGTAAGAAGAGCTACTCTTATATTTTTCCATCTGGAACCAAATACTGAACCATAGAAATCGTCAAAATTTTGCAGTGCTCTATCTTTGTTGTAAACCTTTTTTCTTAAATTTGCCTGGATAATTATAATTTATGAATGTTAAAACAAAAAACATTGAATTTTTTTACCCAATGATCCTTTTTGTTTTTAAATCTCTTTTGTAAAAAAATAATCGTTCGTGGTCTTAACATTTTTAGTTAAAATTTCGGCTTATGCTGATGGTTGTCAAAAATTGTTCATAACCTCAAATTTAGCAACATTATAGGCGATATTATAGGCGACATGAGGCGCGGTTACACTCAGAAGTATATTGACTGCAATAATTATTTGACATTTTGGTTGGAGATATATAATTTATGCTTTCTAACTAGTTTTATTATATTAAATTGACTTTTCGTAAATAATAATGCATTATAAATGCAAGAAAACCATTTGAAAAGCACAAATTATACTTTTGTAAAATACCTGTAATGTATTTATTGCAGTGAATATACTTCTGAGTGTAACCGCGCCTAATGTCGCCTATAATATTGCTCTACTAATGTTTTCTTTCTAGAAAATATTTTTTTTATAAAGATTTTTATCATGAGAAACTAAGCTCCCAGAAAAACTAATTTCAGATGTTATCACCAAAATAATTCTTTTTGAAATAAATTTCAATTGAATTACAGTTAATTTCTATTTATTGCATACAAAAAATTCGTGTAAAACAAAAAATCGTGTAAAAAGAGAATTAGGTGTAATATAAAAAGTAAAATGTATAGAATTTGCTTAAACAGGGAATAAACGGAATGCGCTTATCAATGAAGGAAGAAAAAACATGCTCGATGAAATCGCGGGGTGAGCAGACAGAGGGTTAATCATTTTAAGTACTAGAGCAAAAATATTTATTAATTTTAATATTTTCATTTTAATATCTTTCAAATCTATTTTTGGTATTATATTTATTCTTTCCTCTTGTATATTTATGCTTTTTATTATAGCATTTTTAATTGAAATTTGCATTTGGATTTTTTTTTTATTGTAAAACTGCAGCCATCAACGCAACTTCTCTCTTTTTTCATTCTGAATAAATACATCATAAGTAATTTTCTTAAATATATATTTATGAATATAAATACATTATGAGTATCAGCTAGAAAAATCCAAAGATATTTAAAAGCAGAATCATGAAGCTTATAGTATAACAATAGCTAGAATTTATTTACAATATTTATGAATAATATTCTTCGTATTATAAAAAATGATAGAAGAAAAACTACAAAAACTTATTATTATAAATTATGCTTATCAAGATATTTTGAAAATTAAAATATTAATAATATTCTATTTAGCATTTTGTACGTTTAATGGCGTTTCTTCACATTTTTCTGTTTCGTTCTTACGGCTTGGTTTATTCCAAGGCTGTTCTTCACCAGAGGCCCATATAGTATAGACAATAATTTCAATAATATAAAAAACCACCGCTGTTAGAAATATACTTCGCCAAGCACCTTCAGTTTTCTGCAAATAAAATATTTCAAGTTTAAGTTTTTTTTTCCAAAAAAAAAAGTAATAATATTTAAAAAATATAAATTACTTACATTTCCATGTGTTATGTAACCAATAAAAATTGGAACAATTATACCAGGTAATGTGGCCAATGTATTAGTCAATGCCATTAAAGTTCCAGCAAAATTTGGTGCAATATCGATATGATTTGATAAATATCCAGAGAACATACCTCCAACAGATGTTATAGCAATTGTCATAAATGCAATAGCTGCTCCTTTATCGCAGCCTACAAAGCACATCCCTATAAGACAAATAGCAGGAATCACCGATGCAAATAATGTTGCAATTTTACGAGCTGCTGTTGCTGTTAATTTTCCTTTAGTCCAAAAATAAGTTTTTAAATATATTTGAATATGTTAAATAAAAAAACTTTATACCATTCGATCTTAAAGTGTCAAGAGTTTTGCTGAGAATAATACTGAAAATCCATAAAGTAAGAAATGGTAAAGCCGTAAAACTAGCAATTTCTCTCATACTAAACTTTTGAATTTGTTTCATATAAAATGGAACTTCTATAAGAAGCATATACCATCCCCAATTACTGCACATATGTGCAATTGCAATAGCAATGAATGAAGATGAAGTTAATGCTGACTTCCATGGTATTGGTAATTTTTCAATACCATCAGTTTTATGTGCTCCAATCTGTGCTGTTATAAATTCTCTTTCTTCAATACTAATTAATGTTTGTTTATTTGGAGTATCTTGAATAAGCCAAATCCATAATAATAACCAAATACTAGATAGACCTCCCATTATATAAAATACTGATGCCCAACCGAATGCAGCAGCTAGTTCTCCTGCCATATACATTGAGATCACTGTTCCCAATGCTGTTCCAGCATATGTTATTGAAGATATTGTACCAAGTTCAGATGGGGGTGCCCATGATGCTAGCATTACATGCATAGCAGGAAATGTAACACCACCACCTATACCTTCAAGTATACGCATTAATATAACAAGACCATAATTAGAATCAGCTGAGATTGGTGTTAACAGAGTACATATTGTATTAATTGCAACACCAAAAAACATAACCCATTTGGCTGATATTAATTCTGAAATTCTTCCTCCTGGAATTTGTGAAATAAAATAACCCCAGAAATAGCAGCTGAGTATTGTTCCTTGTAACGGTTCATTCCATGTAAATGGTCCATCCTATGACCGATAAATATAAAACACAACAGATTAATATTATTTTATTGAACTAAAGAAATGAAATAACAAAAAATTTTCTATTAATTGATATGAAAAATAGTTAATTGAATTTTTATATTAATTTTATTATTTAGCAACGAGGCACATGTTTCATTAAAGAATTTTTAAATCAACTAATTCTAAATTTGGCAAATTAACTTGTTTGACCGTCAAAGTAAAATTCTTTAGATTGTTAAAACTCAATCATTCTTTTAATTTAATGGTGACATTTTTTTTCTGTCATCATTTTGAAATTGTATGTTTTAATGAATGATATCTAAGATATAATTAACAAGATTGTGGCTTTTTATGTAAATCATCCAACTTATAAGCAATATTATCGTATTTAAAAAAAATATAAAAGACTTTAGTTCTTTTGAGTAGAAGTGAAATTTGAACGTTTAGTTTGGTTGCTGTTACCACAACTTTGAAAACTCGTTCGTCATTATCATAAGCAATTGAAGAGAAAGTTTGTAATTGAAGATAGATTTCTTGTCTACTGTTAAAGGATAATCATTAGAAAATTTTTATTTTCATTGTAGTTTTCTTATTTAAATGCTTTACAAATTATTTTATTTTTTGGATTAGTGCTATAATTATTGATAATTTAATTTACTTTCCTTCTTGTTTTGGTAAGGCTTACAAAGTATTTCAAGGCTTTGCTTTAAATTTTAATTTAATAAACTGCTGTCAGATTTATGACGGTAAAAACAGAATTAAAAGTTTTGTTAAAGAAACAGATTTGTTCCAAGTTTCTGTCATGAATATAGTACCAATTTTTACAAGGAAATTTTGAACTACTTTGATAGGACTTGCTTAGGAACTACGATACTTTGATACCAAAAATTTTTTTGAGTTCTAAAAATTTGAATTTCGAGAACATAAGTTTGTTATTTGAGCCTATGATTTTACAAGGGTTCATAGCCCTGAAGACGAAAATATAAGAATGGGTTCATTTGTATGGCATCGTAGCCAGTTTGTTATTTGTAGACAGTTGCATTCGATTTTGGAAGTGGTTTTTCCCACTGGTACCAACGGCTTTTCTCGCTACCAAAATCCTAATCCTAAGCAATAAAAATTGGGGTTTTAAAGGCCGTATGTTGATAACCGGAAACGTTATCAATTCTAAGCTTTTCATCTCTTAACTTTAAAATGCATTAAAGGTCAATCACATGAGCCTACCGCTCAACATACAAGCGTTTTTTAGGCTATATATATTTTTTTAAATTATGCTTTGCATAAAATATTTAATATAATTACCTCTAATGTTTCTGTTACTCCTGCTTCACATTCACTTTGATTTCCATTGTCGGCAATTTCAATGTCATCAGCTCCAATTGCAGTATGGTTGAGCATAGCTACCAAAGCTACGCTTAAATTAACTTTTAGGCCATAAATAATTGCCATACCAATTGATGATAAAATTGCCAAAATATACCTGGCAGGAACTAAGCCTGTAAGTGAAAGTTAACAATAAAGCAAAACAACTGAAATATTTATTTTAATTTCACATCATTTTTAATTTTAAAGTTAATTATATGCATATTAGGCACCACAATGCGTAGCAATCGCGATGCTATTCATTTAGTTGGATTATTTAGAATTGAAGTTTATATTTAATCAAAAAAAAAAAAAACAAAAAATGATACTATCAAAAAAGAAACATAACAACAGAAATCAGAATAAAAACAGAAGAGTCTTTTGGAAATACTTTCTCTTTTGTTTTGTAAAACACAAAGAAAAAAAAAGTCATGTGAAACATAAACAATAAAATAATTATATAACATCTCTGGTCGTCTGATTTATAAGGAGAAAGGTGAAATAAAATTTAGGACTAGTTTTAAAATAAAAATATTAAAGGATTGAATAATTATAGTTAGAATGGATTGTAAATATTTTAAGCTGTATGCAGTTCTAGATAAATTTACACGTTACACTGGAAAAAATGGTTAGAAAAAGAGACAACTTGAAAACGAATCTTCAAAAATTTATATAAAAGAAATAAGAAATTAATGCTAAACCCACCAAACTTCCATTAAGAATTATTTATGAAAAATTTTGTCTAACTTCTTTTGCTTTGTGAGACTTTTCCCTTTAGTATTCAAAAAGTTTAAAATTTCTTTCATGTCAAACGTTATCTTTTTATATGAAATATGCTGCTTAAATTGAGAAATATATTTTAGACTTATGATCCTCTTTAAGTTATATTGAATTGTGTTTTTTCAAAAAATTATTATTAATACACCTTGGCAGAAATCTTCATTAGTTCTTTCAAGGTGAATAAAAAGTATTCACTTATACTTAAATTAATATAAGTTTGCAATTATTTCTGTTGACTTTAGTCAATAGTTTTGTATAAAATAAGACATAAGGCTGCGTTTTAATTGGAATATTTTCTTGCTGGTTTGCATATTTGAAAAATCGAGCTAGAAAAATTCATCTGTGGGAAATGTCATATTTACAAAATTTAAAGAAAAATATAACAATATCTTTTGTTTATTTTTTAATTTCAATTAATTTAAATCAATTAAATGAAATATATTTGAAAATTTAAATATTATGAATGTAAAAGAAAAGGAATGTTAAAAAAGTAAGCTGATGCCAAAGAATTATCCACAAATATATTTCTTTTTAAAACATAAATTTTTCAAATAGGTAAGTAGGCAATTATTCAAGTCGCGAAACCCAAAAGTAAATATTATTTCCTTGGTAATATTGACAGTTCCATTTCGCTGGTTTAAGTTATTTGGTCAAACGGCTATTTCAAAAATTAACGTATGTAAACATCAAATTAAAATTAAAATCTATCTACATTAGTCCTCGAGATTAGTCACTAACTTGGCACGATTCATATAACTGGTGCTCGCAATTTTGACAACGGTTTGTGGTACACAGAAAAAATGTTGAAAAAATTTAAATTGTGCAGATATATGTTTCTTTTGTGATTATTTTTGTTACAATAACAGAAAACTAATCTGTCTTCTAACTCTTCTTTGATTAGCCAAATCTTAGATAGTGTTCTTTTTAGTTTTCAGTTGAAGCTACCGTAAAATGATTATAATTAAGGTAAAATAATAGAATGAGAATATTTGATAACCTATTTTGGATAATTTAAATTTTCGGGAGGTATTAAATCATGTTGAATAAAAATGTCAGAAAATATTTCGTGTCGTGTAAGTTAAATTTAAAAAAAACATTCAAAAAGAAATGAATATTTCTGTTTAATTCATATTACCTTTAATAATTTTAAATACTTAAACAAAAATTTGAATTAAAATCAATGAAAAAAAAAATCATCTCAATATCCAAAAATTTATTTTTTTTTTATTGTATTTTTTCAAATCATATCAACAATTATTGTTGAAAGATATAAAAGAAAACAAAGTATAGATCCTTACTAAAAAAAGAAAGAAGAAAAAATTCAAAAATTAAAATTAAAGTAACAATCCTATTATCGTCTGCGGGAGTTCCAAAAATCAAAATTTTTCAAAGACATTGACCCTCGTTTTTGTGACGTAATATTGGGATGTTGAAAGAAGAAAATCAACGAAAACAGTCATCGAACCTGAGGAATCTTAAGAACTAAATGAGTAAAAAAGAAAAGTAAAACAAAAAATAACGTGGTGATAAAAATAGCCATCTCTTAGGCTTTCAAAAAAAAAAAAAAGAAAAAATTATCTAAGCAGAGGGCCTTATTGCGAAGAAACAGCCTATCATTTATCACCGTCATACTAGGTAGTGTTAAGGTTGATGGATTTTAGATGGGAACAGATGGATATGTTTGGTAGAGATGTATAGTGCTACAAATAATGGTGTAGTTTCAACAGTTTCTAAATATGTTAACCGTAACCAAAAGAGGTATTACGCATGGTTGATTGCCGGACGCTATTTTGTGACTCGCTGTCGATAAGCTAGACATAGACAACTAATGGTTACATTTATCCTACTAGTATAAAAAACATGGGGTAATCTATATAAGAATAAAATATACACACATGAATTCATATATGTACATATAGGACTACCAAAATTTTAAAGAGTTAACATATGTTGTATGCAGGCCTCCACTTTACAACTATTATAATTTTTTTATTTTATTTTTAAACTAAAATCATGATTTCAAAGAAATCAACAGTTGGTAGGCAATTGCCTTTTTTCTTAACGAGGGACCGGTTGGAATTAATTCTTTTCATTAGGCGTGTGATTATATAGGCTTGAGATTTAACAAGAAAAAACAGAATATAAAAAAGAAATAAAAAATAAAACTTTTATAAAATTTTGAGCAATTGTATATATTCTCTATAGTAAAATAACAGGATATTTTGAAAAGATTAATTTTCTTGTGGTTAAAATATATATGATTGGAAGTTTGGCGAAAAATTAGATTCATTTGTTAACTATTTCTTCATTAGGTCAATGACATTTCAAATTAAAAATTTCGAATTTCATAGGTTTTAATCAAAAAATAAAATTTTTATAAGATTTTATAATTACCATTCAAATTGTAATTGTAAAATAATTCGAAATTTCATAATGAAATATTAGAATAAAATTTCTTTTTTCGTTTTCTTTGAGCCTACAAGTATCCAATAAATCACAATAGTAATTTTTATCAACTTCCTTTTCGATTTCCATACAAAACCGGCTTCTGTCGTCTTTTTGGCTAGATATAAATATGGTAAATAAAATACCTGGCCGAAAAGAAGACAAAAACAAGTTTTTGTATAGAAACTGAAAAAAGAGGTTACAACTTGGTTGCTATGATTAACTTAATTTACATGATCAGCATGATAGAAAATTCGAAAGAATAGAAAGAGTTATAAAGAGTTTTAAACTCAAATGAAAAAAATTTAATGTTTTTATTTTTTATATGTTGATATTTTTTGACTTAAATGTGTTTAAAAAAGTCGTCATGTAAATTAGGCTTAAATTTCAAATCAATTGATTCTGATACCTCATACTAAATTTCATCAAGACACACAACTCACATAATTTTCAAATTTAGCGGTACACTAACAATGAAAGGGAAACGTATAATAATTACCAATTTGGTTTATTTTTGCCTATAAAGTTAGAAGGAATCAAAATATTAAATGATTAGCTGATGGGCATATACATATATAGTGAAAGAGAATTCAAGCGACTGCATTCATTTGTATAACTTCAAGCTTCTAGCGATATTTCTCATTCGTATGGAATTGATTATCACTTGACATTGAAAAGTCATATGATCAAAAATAGCTTTCATTGGGCCCACAGACCCACAGGTTCAATTTCTTAGCTTTTTTTAAAACTAAAGCAACCTGAAAAGGGTCTTTTTACTTTTGCCCATTTGACTCTATTAGTATTTAATTTTTTTCTTATTAAATTCTTATATTCCTACTATTATCTTACATAAAAATCTTCAATTGTTAAAAAAATCTAGCTTCTATAGCGCTCATTTATATGGAATTGATTATCACTTGACATTGAAAAGTCAAATGATCAAAAATAGCTTTCATTGGGCCCACAGACCCACAGGTTCAATTTCTTAGCTTTTTTTAAAACTAAAGCAACCTGAAAAGGGTTTTTTTACTTTTGCCCATTTGACTCTATTAGTATTTAATTCTTTTCTTATTAAATTCTTATATTCCTACTATTATCTTACATAAAAATCTTCAATTGTTAAAAAAATCTAGCTTCTATAGCGCTCATTTATATGGAATTGATTGTCACTTGACATTGAAAAGTCAAATGATCAAAAATAGCTTTCATTGGGCCCACAGACCCACAGACCCACAGACCCACAAGCTCAATTTCTTAGCTTTTTTTAAAAATAAAACAACATGAAAAAGCTATTTTTCCTTTTAACCATTTGACTCTATTAGTATTTAATTCTTTTCTTATTTTTATTTGAAATTTGTTAGACAAAATCGCAATAAAAATGTACAACATATAAATTTTCGAGCGCTTTGTTACTTTTTAAAAGTTAACAAAATTTGACACTTACGGATTCGAATTTTTCTTTGTTTAGTAATTATTTCTTTTTATCATCATGTAAATCAGACGTAAAGCTACCGATATATATTCAAAAGGCCGTTTCGAGAATTCTTGTATGTCTGATGTATATAATCCTTAATGTTCCGAAAAATATTTCAAATACAAAAATAATTATATACCAAACAAGAAAAATTATGCTAAAATGCAACAAAAATACAAATTTTGCAGTAAAATAAGAAACAATATCTTTAAAATGTCTTAAAATAGGATTTAATGCTATCCCGTTGTTTTTATATAGCTTTATGAATAAAGTAAGAAAACCAAAAACATATGGAAACATATTCTCATGGGACTTCCATATCAAACTAGAAATCACCGTTGTTCTAATGGAATAGACAAGTTAACACTAAATGGCATATTAAGTGGCGTCTTAATTAAAACGCATGCGCTTGTAAAAGGGTAAAAGCTTTATCATTTAACACCTGTTGATTATAATTTTCTAAGGATGTTTGAAGTATCTAAATTAAAATAACAAAAAGCTTGATATTTGCTAAAGCAAGATTATCTCATAAATTATTAATTATTTAATGCTAGAATTATGAAAATGTGCAATAGTTTTTCTTGTTTAAACGGTAATTAAACAAAACTCTTGGTTGACATTCATTTGACCTTCAAGCACTGTTGGCAACAGGACGAAAGGATAATATTACAATAATGCTATAAAAACTTTGTTTTGTGTGGCTTTTGGATTAACATATTGTTAATAAATCTTACTTCCAAGTATATTTCCTTTTGCTGGTGCACTTTCAACCATTTTAACAGCTGTTAATATTAATTTTTACACTTTCACTCAATCAAATTTTTAATTTTATTTTATTTTATTTTTTTTTTTTTAAACTCTACAAATAACTTATCTTGTTTTTTTCAATTTATATTTGGAAACAATATTAAAACCCGGTTTTTTTTTGTATTAACAAAAAAATCAAAAAGTGTAACGAACACTACACCCACTATGACTGGCGGTCCGCAAGTAAATAAATTGAAGAACGGTGACGCACATTTAACATTGAATTTCTGATAGATTCGATGGCATCTCTGATGAAATTCCGCTTGAAATGTTAATTTCTTTATGGTATATATGTGTGTGCTACTTGACACCGGCAAACCTGGAAGTGCGTGTGTTTAAAGTATAAAAACAAGAAAACTATATATATAAGCAAAAGATACGAGAAATATCATGCGAGCTGTAATTAATTTGGAAGCGATTTCCATGATATTTTTCTCTTGGTCAAATATTCATTACTAAATTTTTACTTATTATTATATTATAATGTTTATCATTTTGATAAATTTGTTATTATCTAAAATATCTGGTTTAATTTTTACATTTTAATTTTTCTATTGGATTGTATAATTTTATTTGTTTGGAAAGTGTAGTGAAAGCGCAAAATTTTAGTATTGCTTATAATAATAAAAATGATTATTAAAATTATAAAACACTTGTAAATATTAACCAAATTATCTTTTTTTTAGAAAAATATAAGCTTACATATATTTTGCCCCAATAAAAAATTCTAGGAACCCTCTTTTAGTATTGTGTACAAATCAATGAAGGACGACCGAAGTAAAATTGGCACAATTCAAACTAAGTTGATAGTTAATTGCTAATTAAGAGCTATTAAAGTGTGTCAAATATGATATATAATGCTCTTTTCGTTCTTCCTGATTCCTTTTTTATATTCCTAATATTAGCTTGCATAAAAATATTCAATTGTTAATAAAATCTTTTCTATTCATCCAATCAAGTTCAAATAAATTTTGTTAAGTTTGCAGTGTATTGATGTTAATACAGTTAGTTGAAATATTAATTCATTAATTATATCCTTTATAGGTATTATAAACAAGTAATATAAAAAGAAATTTTTTAAAGTATATTCCTACTTGAGATTGTTTTTTCTTTTTTCGGAATTCAGAATTCGCAATTTGTTGCATTCAGTTTTCTGAAGTTTTTCTCTCATATAAAACTTAAAATTAGTTTACTAAATATAACACTGGTCAACAGTGGTTTTGCCACACGAAGTTTGCTAGGTAATTTTGTTAGAACTACTTACCCATATTACGAAAATGAACTTAGTTTGATTCAATCACCCTCAGTTTTTTTGTGATAACTCTAAGTTCATTTCAATGCTTTTGCATCTTATGCCACGGGCCCCATACTTTTTACTTCTGCACTATATCTATACGTCAGTGTACTGCAACCTTCTAGACTCGTCCAAAACAAGCTTAAAAGCAGTTCTCCTCCATAATGGCAATGTACTTCTTTCTGTTCCACTAGCACTCGATTTTAATATGAAAGAAAGTTATGAAAATATGAAACTATTGCTTGAAAAAGTCAAATACAAAATTTGGGGGGATTTAAAAGTTATTGCCTTACTATTTGGACTATAGTGGGGTTTTACTAAATTTTGCAGCTTTTTATGCGAATGGGACAGCAGGAACAAAAAGAAATCATTACATTGAAAGAATATGACCTGTGCGTGAATCTCTACACCCTAGGCAAAAAAATGTGAAGGCTTTACTTCTTGTAAACCCTTCTGATGTGCTTTTACCACCACTTCATATCAAGTTAGGCCTTTTTAAAAATTTTGTAAAGGCAATGGATCAAAATGGAAGCGGATTTTTGTACTTAAAAGAGAAATTTTCCAGAATATGTGATGCCAAAGTCAAAGAGCGCATTTTGGTAGGGCCTCAAATCATAGAATTAATAAAAGATTCAAAATTTGAAGAAAAATTAAACGTCATGGAAAAATCAGCATGGCAATGTTTTAAGAATGTAGCTGCAAATTTTTTAGGTAACCATAAGAGTGATAACTATAGAGAACTGATTAACGAATTGCTTTTGCCATATAAAACTTTTGGTTGCAATATGTCGCTAAAAATCGGTTTCCTGGACTTACATCTAGATTTTTTCCTTAGAAATTTGGGAGATGTAAGCAAAGGTTCCATCAGGACATTTCAAATATAGAAAAACGTTATCAGGGTAAATGGAGTGTAAGGATGTTGGCTGACTACTGTTGGACGATCAATAGGGATCAACCGAAAGCTAAATATTCCAGAAAGTCGTAGACTTTAATATATAATAATAAATACAGATATAAGTAAATATTTGTACTATAAATTAAACCAGAAAATAATTTACCATGCTGTGTTTCTATTAATTTTTCTCGAAAAATGTTATTTTTTCTTCAAAACCAATGTTCCTCCACCAAATAAAATTGACGGGTGATGAAAACTTTAAAACTGCTTATTTCTACTAGTGACAGCCTCTTTTATAAAAAAAAGCACCAAAAAGTTAAATTTTGTCGACCAGTGTAATTAATGAATTAATATTTGAACTAACTCTATTGATTGGATAAATAGAAAAGGGTTAAATTAACGATAAAAAGTTCCAAAAAGATATTGGACATTATGAGCGAACAGTAAAAATAATATTTAAACTAACTCCATTAACATCAATTGTCATGCACTCCCAACACAACAAAATTTATTTGAACTTGATTGGATGAATAGAAAAGATTTTATTAACAATTGAAGGTTTTTGAGCAACCTAATAGTACGAATATAAAAATAGTCTGGTGTGCCAGAATTGAATATGGAAAAGCTTTCTGTCGTCATGAGTTCCATATCTCTCTCTTAGCTTAACTATTTTGGATTTGAAATCTAGAATCGCAATAGCGCTGCATAGCCGTCAAACGATAAATTACTTTTTAGTTTTATATGAGAGAAAAACTTCAGGAAAATGAATGAAACGAATTCTTAATTCCGAAAAAAGAAAAAACAATCTCACTGACTGAGAATGAATGAGAAATATAAGTAGGAATATACTTTAAAAAATTTCTTTTTATATTACTTGTTTTATATATTGAAAGATATCTGTACAAGAAAATCGCAACACATTCCTTAATTTTGCTTAAAACTAACTCTAATTAATAAAAAATTGAAGGCTTCGAAAGCATGAACAAAACATTTCTAAAAATAAATATTTTTAACTCTATAAAAGCTCAACTAGGCAGGGGCTTGATTACTAACTCGATATGGTTTTAATTCTAATTATATGCTATCAAAGTTTAATGTTTATTTCGTTCGAGAAACCCTTATTTGAATTAAAAACAAAAGGATGACCAGATATATATGATTTTTTGGCCTTAATACGCTTATCATTCTATAATCCCAATACTGATATTAATAATATTCATTTCAGCTCTAATTCCAGTAGTAATAGGAAATGGTTGATTTTTGTATAGTTGAAGTTTTACAATGCTTTTTTTAAATCGTTTGATTTTTTATACGGCAGTGCATTAATTTACATCGAGAGATCAATTGCATTTTTTTTCATTACTGCACAATTTAACAACATATTTTCTCACATCCGCTTATATGCATACCGCCTGCAATTATTGAGCTTTTAACCACATCAAATAGATGAGAGATTTTATTTAAAAGCTATTAATAAATATTTCGTAACTGATGTCGATATTAAAATTGTTCTTTCTGATTATAATAATTGAAATTGAATGCTTTTTTATATTTGCAGTCTTTTGACTTGTATTATGTTTTTTTTTTAACCTTTGACTTTAATTATATATCTTTATAAATATTTGTATATTTTTTGTGATTCTATATTTTTAATGAAGCTTTTTGAAGTTGTAGCTCGGTGCATCTGCTGAACAAAAAATTATATTGTTTTTATACTTAACTTTTTTCCAGCAAACTCCTTGAAAGAGCTTGTAAGTGTGAAGTGAGGAAATTACTTTCAGTAAAAAATTGCGATCAGTTAGATATCGGGTCACAAGCAAGCAGAATATGTTCTTGGGTTTTCCTAAGACTATTTTTATTGAAAAAAGGCCAAAGAAAGGTGTGAATTAAAATTTATCTAATAAGAAGGATGGATTTGATGAATTTTTATGATGGTGTTAATATTAGGCGCGAAAACAGCAATATAACTTGATATCTTGGATGCAATGATGTTGTCACGGAACTCTATTTCTGTTTTCCAGGCATTTTATCACAGAGTGAAACAGATTGTCTGCTTTCGCTGTAATAATTTATTTAATTGCCTCCATCTGAAACCCACCAGTGCCCTGATTAGTGCGTTGTTTCTAACTTTGAGCAAAATTCTTTAGAAGCTTAGGTTTCAAAAATAGGTAAAATACGTTTTGAAAAAATGAATTTTTGCCTCAATGTGGAGTTCTTGTTGTATAAAAACGGATTATTAGATAAGAATGAGTTAATTCTCAAACCTAAGTTTAGAAAAAAACACCGATTCAAAAACTGATGCAAATGTCTCGGGTTACCATTAAGTTAGTAAACATGTTTACGTACATTTTTCGATTATGTACCCTGATATTATGTAATATATGTTAGAAATTCTTATTTTAACATAAATTCAAATATAAAATTTATGAGTTACATTTTACTTTTGCATACAAAATACAAAAAATTGATACAAAAATAGTCGACTTGTAAATTAAATCTAATTTTTTTATAAGTAACAAATAAAAATTTGGTTTAATTGGCTGCTGCATCGGCACGAGCTTGCTTACTCCATTCTTGCTCTTCACCGGATCCAAAAAGTGTAAAAACAACAGCTTCAACACACAAAAATACTGAACTCACAGCGAAAATTGTTTGCCAAGCTGTACTTGGATCCTAAAAGAAAATTTTGTTTTTTTGGTGGTTGTATAATAAAATGTTAAAAATGACAGTCAAAATATTTCCCTAACCATAAATATTTTATTGCCCTGCAGTTGAAGCATCAGCTTTAGAACTCAGACACGTTTTTCTATCTATTGAAAATAGATTACAATTTTTCGAAATTCAAATGAAAAATCAAAGTCAAATGACTCTAGGCTTTTTGACTTAGGTTATTCAAAAAATAAAAAAATTTTTTTTGATTTTAAAAGTAAAAGAAATAAATTTCTATCATAGTATAAGTCTGGGGTTTGCCATGAGACATAATGCTACTATAGACGATGAAAAATGACTTGGATATTATCTGCTGTCAAATTTTACATTTGCCTTAAAAATGTCAGGGTGAATTTGAAACGTCCGTAAATTATATACGGGCAAGATTTGGAACGTTCTCTACTGACTCAGCCTTAAAGGCTTAAGTAGCCTTTAATGATTATCTACTACAACTTGGTTGAATGGAAAATTTTAATATTTCAGCAGGAATAGTTTAATTATAAATACTTACTTTTGTATGTGTTATATGTCCATAAAAAATAGGAGCAACAATCCCAGATACGGTTCCTGGTGTATTCGTCAATCCCATTAGAGTACCAGCAAAGGGCGGGGCAATATCAACATGATTTGATAAAAATCCAGCAAACATTCCACCCATTGTTGTAATTGCAATTGTTATTAAAGCAATGGATAAAATTTTGTTACAATCAACAAAACATAAACCAATATGACATAAAATTGCTGGAACTGAAGCATATAATGTTGCTATTTTACGTGCAGAAGTTAAATTAATTATTTCTAAAATTAAAAAAAGACGTGATTAGATGCTAAATTAAAATCATTTAAAATTAAATATACTTTTTTTCCGCAATGTATCTAGAATACTACTTAATATCAATGTACATAGCCAGAGTGTTAAATATGATACTGATAAATATATACTACTTTCATGTATGGTTAAATTTACTACATCTGAATAATAAAACGGAATCACAAAAAGTAACATATACCAAGCCCAATTACTGCATGTATGTGTTACACATAAAGCCCAAAATGGTATTGAATTGAATAATGAAATCCAAGGTAATTTTGGTTTTTTTCCAGATCGTGTTGATACTCCAGCAGTTGTCATAATGTATTCTCTTTCTTCAGTTGTAATATAGGGTTGTACATCGGGTGCATCTGTTACTAGCCATATCCACAATACTAGCCAAATTAAACTCAGTGCACCCATTATATAGAATACGGATTCCCATCCAAGCTTATTTTCTAATAAGCCTGTTAAATATATTGATATAACATTACCAAGTGATGTGCCGGCCATTACTAAAGATGACATAAATGCTCTCTCAGATAAGGGTGCCCATGATGCTAACATAACACTTGATGTTGGAAATGTGACACCAGCTCCTACACCTTCAATAACACGAAGCAAGATTACAATACCATAATGAATTTTAGCAGCTAACGGTGTTAAGATTGTTCCAATGGCATTGGATGCAACTGCAATTGTGAACATTAGTTTTCCTGAAAAGAGTTCAGCCAAACGTCCGCTTGGAAACATAGATAACAAATAGCCCCAGAAATATGAACTAATAATATATCCTTGTATTTTTTTATTCCATATAAATGGTCCATCCTATTTAAAATATCAAAAATATTTTATTTGATTAAATAGCATCAGAAATTAATACAAAATTTGAAATTTATAAATTTAATCGTGTGATACCGTGTGTAAAGCTTCTTATTGGTTTATGACCCTCTAAAAAATAAATGCAAATATTTTTCAAATTTATTGGCAAGTAGTCAAAAAATTAGCGACTTATAAAAGAATGGCCGAAATTTTTGAAATTCCCCCCTTGCATTTCACCTTTGTGCTAAAATATCGGTATAGTTATACTATCTCTAGTTCTTCCCAATATGATGCGATGCAAAATAGTTTTAACAACAATAAATGACATCCCAGCGATATTTTTCGATGTATCTCAAGCTTTTGATAAAGTATGGCACAAGGGCCTTATTCACAAAATGAGCAAACTGCTTCCATAAAACGACTGTGAACTACTTGAATCTTATTAACTAGAAAGTTTAGAGTAATGCATGAAGATGCGTTCTCAAAGTTTTATCCTATTCAAGCGGGCATACCACAGGGAAGTGTGTTAGGCCCTTTCTTATATCTTATGTACATAGCAGATATACCTACAACTGAAGAAACAATCATAGAGACTTTTGCTGATGATACAGTAATAATGGCAACAGCTGATATACAAAGTGTAGTCGTTGAAAGACTGCAAAAATCTTTAGATAAGGTAAACAAGTGGACTAAGAATTTGAAAATTAAGTTAAATGAAACAAAATCGACCTATATTATATTTGCCCTGCGACGAATAGACAAAATAGTAAAATATATCTGGACGGAAGACCGATCTTACAAACAGAAACAGCTAAATACTTAGGTATGTACCTGGACAGTAAATTAAATTGGAAACATCATGTCAGACAGAAAGCTGAGCAAATCAAACTTAAGCAACGTTAAATATACTGGCTAGTAGGATATTATTCCGAACTTAGTCTACTCTGCAAAAAATTGATCTACCTATCAATCATCAAGCCGATTTGGATGTACGGAATTAAACTATGGGGTTGTACAAAAAAATCCAATAGGGATATCATCCAAAGAAGCCAAACGAAATTTCTGAGCATGATTACGAACGCCTACAGGTACACGACCAACCAAGAAATACATAATGACCTAGGCATCAACTGTGTAAATGAAGTTATTCAGGAATGTGCGGTTGGACATGAAAAACGCTTACTCTACCACACCAACGTGGAAGCTATCCATTTTTTGGATACTACCAATTAAGTAAGAAGGCTTAAGCGTATCAAACCGCATGATCTGCCATAAATAACCATATCAACATATTATATAATATAAAAGAACATTGCGGGCTGCTAAACATTGTTTCAGTTAAGCCCGCAAACTTTTACTACATTTCCAAAATAGTAATAAATTAACTATGTTAGGATGTACTAAGCATATCCGATTAGGGATGTAATTAAAAAAAAAAGAATTAATTTTCACAAATTAAGATTACTAAGCTTGAAAGGCCCACTAGAAACATCATTTTTTTGATATGGAGCTAATTCTAAAACCTCAACAATAGCAATAGAGTGAACAGTAATTATAAGTATAAGAATAATACACAGGTTTTTCCTTTTTGAGCGTGAAAGAGAGGAGACGAGTATATCATGATACTGATAAGTAGTCTAATACAAAAAGAAAAGAAAATTTAATCAGAATTTTTTTTTCCAAGGAATTCAAGTTAGATGTCCCACCTTTAGGCCAACATGATGCTACTGTACTTTTCCAATGTCAGAAATATTTGTTTTAAGTCATTATATTTAATTAAAGAACAATACATAATCCATAATTTCCGAGAAAAGTTATCAGTAGCCTTTGATGTTATCTGATTTAAAATCATTATTAAAATAAAAAATTTAAATACCTTATATAAATTTTTAAAATATGTCTGGAATTTGAAATTGGTGTCCAAAATGTTTAATATGTCTATTTAATCAATAAACTTGTAATTTTGTCAAATTAATTATAAAGTAGGAAAAGTAAAAGATTTGTAATTAAACCAGAGATATTTCCGGTAACGACGAAGCAAATATATGATTAAATTGATCAAAGATAATGTGCAACATTTTAACAATTAGTGTCAATTTCCATAATCTATTAAAAGGTAATAATTGACAAGAACACAATAATTGCAATTTAACAAAAATATCTCAGTAATTATTAATATGCAGATATAAACTTTATTTTTATTTAAAACTTACTCGTTTTTCTTCTTCCACCCTTAGACCACATTGTGCTTTATGTATCTTGTTAATGCCGATGGCAGTATTGTTTACCATAACAGGCATAGCCACACTTAAATTTACCTTCAAACCATAAATAATTGCCATACCAATAGAGCATAATATAGCAAAAATATATCTGGCGGGTATAATATCTATTTATTTAAAAAGAATTTATATTTAAAATTGTGTATTGAAAATAACTAATTGAAGGATTTATTAAAGATATTTAGTTTAGTTTATATTAAATTGGAAATTGTATAGCAAAGATGTGGGCTATTTTTATTTATTTGAAATTGGTTGTAAACTTTTCTATTTTTATTTAATGAAATCAAGTATATATTTTTGGTCAAAAATTTACAAAAAAGTAATTCAAAAAAATGGCATAAGGATCATTATTTTTTAACAGAGAAGAAAAATAAATAAATAAATAAATAAATAAATATGTAACGTATTTTACTTACTTCTGAGAATATTTCCTCTAGCTGGGACATCTGCCATATGAAATATTTAAGTTGATTTCTATATAAAGTTAATGAAGAATTTTTCAAAAATAATTTTGAATAAAAATGAATATAAACTTAAAAACAACCTTTATAGGTATAAGTTTGAAACTTATTACATAGCTTGCTGTAAATGTTTTTTTTTTATAATTTCTTATAAAAATTGCTTAGTTCAAATTTTAAGTTAAATTTCTTAAATATTTAGAAATAATGTTTATTCATATTTATCATTATGTATTGTGCATAAAACATAAAATTATTTGATGGTAAGCTTTAAATATTGCACTCTACCACATATTATGTTCTCAGATTATTAAAAATGCGGAAATAATTTCATAAAGTGACAAAATTTTAAATCTTACACGATAAAAGAATAATTTACGATGTTTTTGAGTGTGTGCATGTAAAATATTATGCTAGAATTACATCGTTTCGCGTATTGTCAACGCATCTTTGTTGAAATTATGATCTAATAGAAATAATGTGAAGATATCATTTCATCAGGGCTGTTTGCATTCACTTTGTTCTTTTTGGCACAAATATTATAGATATATATAGTCAATTAAATTAAATATTGTGTCGATTTAAGCTAGTTTATTCCTTCTGTTGATGCAGGTTCATTTTAAAATTGCATAATGAAAAAAGCTGTTTTTATTTGTGAGGAATAGTAACAGCTAAGCTTCCAAATGCAACAAAATAAAGAAAATTTTTATTGATGCATTAAATTTCTGCAAAAGATGTCACATAATTTTTGCTTTAATGGATTGTGCTAAATTGCGTTAATCAATGAATAAAATAACTGCATGTCTACATTTATATACGCAATGAAAGCGTTAAAATCTCTTTAACGATCCTTTGCATAAAATTCTTGTACCTAAATAAATTTAAAAGCTTTTTTAAATTTTCATTTAAGAACCAAATATTGGATTATTTTATTTATTTATATTTTGCACCTTTTTCATTTGTTTATTAAAATGAAGTAATACAATAATTTATTTTATTTCTACACTTTATTCAAGTTTCTCCTCTTTTGATCTTTATCCTATTCTTATAGGTAATGCTCCTTAAATATTAACGAGTTGCACTCAACAAACTTTATTTAATGGCATTTCTTGTAAGTTAAGTATAATTTGAATGTGTCTGTAATTAAAATTATTTCAATTGAACAAGGAAAGCGTTTACGTTCTAAGTAATCACAGTTAAGCTAATCACAGTTGATTAAGTTTTGTGATATTAACTATCTCCTTCAAATTTATGTATAGGAAATCCTTTTAATGCTATACAAACATATTTTTACTTTTTATATTCCTACTATTAGCTTGCTCAAAAACCTTCAGTTGTTAATAAAATCTTTTCTATTCATCCAATCAAGTTTATATAAATTTTGTTGTGTTGGGAGTGCATGACAATTGATGTTAATACAGTTACTTCATATATTAATTCATTAATTATATTTAGTAAACTAATTTTTAGTTTTATATGAGAGAAAAATTTTAGAAAACTGAATGCAAACGAATTACCAATTCTGAATTCAGAAAAAAGAAAAAATAATCTCAAGTAGGAATATACTTTAAAAAATTTCTTTTTATATTACTTGTTAAGACAAAAGATATAACTTTGCTTATAATTAAATTTTTTTTTTATATTTTTCTTTTAATTGGTTTGGTATTCGCTTATGAAATTCTTTTTAGTTTTAGGAGTTTTTAATTCATTAAACTCCCGCATAAATGCAATTATATAAATGTGAAATACGTTCAAATTTATTTTAATTTGATAAACTCCTAAATTTAGGCAATCACCTAACTCAAGTTTAAAGCCTCGCACAGACCAACGCTTCTGTAACGGCTACAGTAGCAGCAGAAAGGGTTTTATTAGTGTCGCCAACATTAGATATGCAGATCTTTAAAAAGTCAGAACACCTTCTAAAAATTGAGAATCATATTTCCTTATCTTTAAATTCACACTGCAAAAATATTGTCGCCAATTCCTAGACATACACTTATGTATTTAGTTTAGTTTCATCATTACTTTATCCTGTCGGCGTCTTGCAAAAAATATTTAGCAAGAAATTAAACTGCATCTACAAAACTATAGCCACATAATAATAATAATAATAATCTAGTTTTATAGTGTTTGTAAATATCCTACATTCATTAATAAGAAGAATAATTTAATGAACATAAATTTTCAAAATCAAATCCAGGATCACTTACTTAGCCGATGTTCTAAGACAAAGTTGTTTATTGCTGTTGAAAATTTGTCCAATAAACTATTTTAATATGTCAAATAAATATAAATTTTAACACACGGCTTTCAATGTCTAATTGATTAATTTGAAATTTATCGATAATACCTAACCAATATAAATAAATAAATGGATAAAAAACATTTGTTAAAACAGCATTTATCCTGGAAAAATATAGTTTTTATTAGGTTTAAAATAAAGTCCTCTCACATTTTTTTATGTACTAAATAATTAAAATTCAGATCAAGAAATATTACATGGATTACTTTAGAATCAAGTTTAGTCTGTATACCAAAAGTTAAAATATCTTTAAGTATGAAAGATTTTCGAGCATCAAGGAAATAATTTATATTAAAGTGTCCTTCAAAAAATAAAACCATTTAGAATTGGATCAAGTATTCTCTTATCCAATAATTTAAATTCCAGCCACATTCTGAGTAGTATAAATGTAAAGTTTGCTATGAAAGTGAATTTAGATTTGGTAGTTAGCAAGGTGAAAAACTTTTAACAACTGTGACGAAAAGTTTGTTGTCATCGTTGTCCGGAGACAATGACTGATGATATTTTGATATCCAAACTGCGGATGGATATAGTTATAAATACAGCAAAATTTTGTTAAAAAACTAATCTTTTAAACCACTAGTGAAAATTTTATCCTTGCCCAAATTATAATCGAAATAATTTAGTAGATTATTTTACAAATGCTTAAATCTGCAATAATTTCTTGTTGTATCTTCAAAATTTAATACCAAGAGTCAGTGATTCGATTATAAGAGGAAGTGCTATCTTTCACATGATTTGGTATGCTAATTTTAACCCATGAACCTAAGTTTGACACATGCTGTGGCTGATTGAATAAAAGTTATGTTCCTTCCTATAGAAATAAAAAACAATATATGTAGAAGGATATAACTTTGAAATTAGTTCTTAAAGTTAAGTAAAACTAATGCAAGCTTGTATATGTCACCTTTTTTGTTTATGTATGTACATATATTGTAGTTTCGAAAAACTTTCCAGTTTATTAGTCCAATGCCTTTCTAAAGTTAGGGGCATGAAAAATTTTAATCGAAATTTTCGTTGCTTATAGAAATATGTTTCCAATTTATTCGTTAAGGGTAATTAATATTTTCAATTTGTTGTTAGTTTTCTACTATTATTTTAGGGCAAATTTATAAGTTGAAGTTTTAGATAAAAATTGAGTACGTGGATTCCAGTCGAGAAACAAAATATAATTTATTGAGCTAATATTTTGTTTTGAATAGATTTATTTTCATATTGAAAATCTATTAAGTTTTTTTATAAAAACATTTTTAAAGTAAATTTAATACAGTCAGTATTTGCAACTGTTTATTTAACTGAAATTTATTATTAAGAATTTCATAGATTAACAAAATTAAAAAACATTTGATATATGCTTTTTTATTTTACTATTCATTACCACTATTTAAGTACTTAATTATAATTAAAATGTTAAGTTTTAATTAAACTAAAATTTATGAACAGTGAAATATAAAAAATTTTTATGTAGAAGAATTAATTGGATTGTGGTTGAGTAAATGGAATGTGAATATGCAAAAAATGCTACTTATTGAAGGGCTTTGTATTAAAATAGTTGAATTTTATATGCAAAAAATTTCTTATAGTTTCTATTGTGGTTTATGTTATATACCACTTAACATATAATTAATCAAAATATTTATCCTTTTTTTAAATTTATTATTTATTTTGATAATTACAAAAATATCAGATTAATTTATATTATTATGTTTTTTTATTTATTTAATATATAAATTTTACATATAATATTTTTTTATAAAATACAAAAACTATTTTACCTTTGTTTTTATTATACAAAATTTTAACTAAACTTAGTTTTTTTTTTTGTTACTAACTTTATAACTGCAATATGTCAAGCAAGTAAGTTTTCTCGGCTTGCTTGACATATTACAATTTTTTTAAAAACTACTGCGCTTTACCAGTAAAAAAATAAATTCAAAAATGGCATGTCGCCACACTATCATTACTCGTAATATAACTTGCTTCCTGAACTACAACTATATTTTTTATATAATTGAAATCTATCTTTATAAATACATTAAAAAAATGTATTCCATGAAAATTAAATTACCAAATTAGAGATGCTTATTAATATTGATAAATATAGGATCAGTTTTTTCTTCTAAGTTAGTACTTTAAACTTATACAGACTAATTTAAAAATATGAAGGCAAAAAAATTTTCATATTTATAATTATTGCTAAAATTAATTATTTGAATTTTTCAGTAATTATTTTTTCTAACTAATTATTTTAAATTTCATTTTTTACAAGATAAAAGAAGCTTATGTCCAGCAATTTTATTTAGAAAAACTAAATTACATTTGATCGAATATCAATATTTGTTTGATCTTTTGTAAATACCGTTTAAATTATATTTATCCTTGTTATTTCTAGATGGAATTATTAATTTCTATTACTATACTAATCGAAATTTTAATACATCATTTTTCTATCGATGTGATAGTTCTTACTAAGATTATGCTAATTAAAATTTAAAATGAAATTTAATTTTAATAATGATAACGCTAGCGCCACAGAGACCTGAAAGCATAGGATGTTTTTTTTTATTCAACAAAAAGAACAAAAAGTGAGATTTTGTATGTTTTTCGAATTAAATTTTTCTGAATTCCAAGATCAATTTATGGATCTTTTGCTTCCTTCTTTCGGATTTAAAAAATAATATCTTACTTAATATACATTGAACTTGTTATAATTAATTGAAGAGTTATTAACAAATAAAACTGTATTTTTCAGATGTCCTTTAAATTGGGCGTTTTCAAAATTTATAGGCCCATGTTTTAATTCACCAACCCATTGTTTTTACTGGTGAATTTAGAATCCTCATCAATTTTTAACAATATTTCATTATATTACTATTCCTTTTCTTTTATTTGAAAAGAAAATATAATATTTCAATTTTAAACAGTCTTAAATCTACAAATTAGTTGACAGATCTACTCGTACATTGAACTTTACTCATGCTCATCAAACAGCAGTATTATTTTTAGCAAAATAAAGTGAGGAGTCCAATAGCAATATTTCTTAACGAAAGACAAAATTAATTGAATAATTTGATATACCAAATTTTTAATTTTTCAAAGACACTCAAAAAACAAAATTTATTAGATCAAACCACAAAGCTCTTGGCACAAAGTAGATAATTTTACTTTTTTATCAGAATGATTAACATATAATGGTTACTGATGACGAATTTCAACTTAATCAATCAAGCAGTTTGCTCTTTACAGGCTTTTGTAAAATAAATAAATTTCAATACTGTGCAATTATAAGATTCGTAGTTTACATTTACCCGAATTGATTCAATTTCGATACAATTGTATTAGGCTTCTGTTCCTTTATTTTCAATGGTTGAAAAACTGATGGCCAAAATTAAAACGTGATTAAACTTCCCTTGAAGTCAAACAGTGTGAAGGGTGGTCAAAAACTGCTACCACAGAAAACATCAAAACAGTGTACAATATTTGTTTTATGGCTGTCGATTGAAGATGTATGCGAAAGCTGAGAAAAGAGGGCATATCCAACCAAGGAGATATGTAACTTTATTTTACATAACGAATTATGCTTGAAAAATTTTTATGCAAATAGAACAAACAATAGGTTTAGGTAATTTTAAAGAATATCTGAGTTATTTTATACGGAGTTTTTTTTCATAGATAAAATTTTGGTTTATTACTATAAATGAAAAGTCTATGTTATCTGCCAGCAAAGACATAGCTATTGTTTTTTGGGATGTTAAATAAATTCTGTTGTTGATGACAAAAAACAAAAAAAGAAAACGAAAAAGATGCTATTTTTATTAACACTTCTAAATTAACTAAATGAGAAAACTTGTAAGAAAAGAAAAGTCATTTCACATGTCAAAAGAATAACTCATGAATGAAGATTTGTTGCAGCACCTAAGTATTTCATTTTGTCTCACAATTGCCGAAAAATATTTAGTTCAAATGATTATATTATAGCCCTCATTTTGTTAATCTTCAAATGATTTAATTGAAAGTCATTATTGAAGAAACGTTTGACTGTGCAGTAAATTGAAATTTTACAGGAAAATATATTTATTTTTTAATTAAAAGAAAAAGTCTTTCACTAAAAACCGAAGAATTCTTTACATTCCCGAGTCGAAATTTTGAGCCTGCTTGGAACCTGCTCAATCTGAAAACTGTGAGCTTTGGTATACTTTGAACCTGCTTTGAACCTGTTCAGCCTGAAAATTGTGAGCTTTGGTATGCTTTGAACCTGCTTTGAACCTGCTTAACCTGAAAATTGTGAGCTTTGGTATACTTTCGTCAACTTTGGCATACTTTTGAACCTGCTTTGAACCTGTTCAGCCTGAAAATTGTGAGCTTTGGTATGCTTTGAATCTGCTTAACCTGAAAATTGTGAGCTTTGGTATACTTTCGTCAACTTTGGCATACTTTTGAACCTGCTTTGAGCCTGCTTAACCTGAAAATTGTAATTCATAAGAAGAAGAATTAAATTTTAGTTGACATTTTCTTTATAAGGCTGCGTTCACAGTGAAAGCTGGCGCTGGCGCTGGTGCTGGTTGCGAGAAAAGTGGCTAAAGGCAAATCAAAGCAACCAGCTTAATGTGTTCAGAGTAAAAGCTGGCTGACAAGCTGGTTTGAGCTGATGCCATGCTTTGAAGATGGTTCGTATAGCTTGTATACGAAACATTTTCATGTGACATCATATAGCGGAGCTAGTTCAAAATTTGTATATAGCAACAAGAGGAAAGATGGAAGCCATTTTATTAATTTTTTGTTTTAATTCAATCAATTAATATTTTTTTTAGATTAAGTGTTTACAATAGATAATGATTTTTAATTATATTTAAACTAAAATAATTACTATATAAGCTGATAAAATTTTAGTTATTAGAATAATTATTATATTCAAATTATGATAAATTTCATGTTGATATATCTAAAAAATTCTTATTTCAGGTAATATATTGTGAAGTAGACTGCAGAAATCTGATAAAAACTTTTACTCCTTCAAATGTCTAGACTTATGCCCATATAAACTCAATATAATTTGCTTCCAGGTACTAATATAATATTAAAATCCTGAAATACATGTTTTGAAAACTCCTTCCATAAAACATATGAGTTTCCATAAAGGTTACAAAATCTTTTATAAATATTTTCTAAGAATATTAGAAATGAAACTATGCATCATGCATACATGTAAATATAATCCTTTCAAGGTAAAAATTTGAAGGAATTTTTTTCTTGGAAATATTAAACAATTTTGGGATAATTTCAAATAAAAAACGAATGCATTTTAATTTCAGCAACAAAATATATGTATACATGACGTTTACCAGCCGAAACAATATGATAATCCTTCCCCTTCTTTCTTTCATTTTAATGTTGTTGTACACAAATTTATCGCTTATAAACAAGCTCAGCTACCAGCTGCCACTATGAATAAGTTTTTCTGCAACAATCTCGCAACCAGCACCAGCGCCAGCGCCAGCTTTCACTGTGAACGCAGCCTAACAGTGCGTGTTGTTAAAATTTATTGTGTGTTGTTTTAGGTTAATCTAAGTTAAATTAATTTAAGAAACTAGTTTTGTTTAATTTAATTTAATATAATTATTATTTGTAATAAAGTAAAAGAAAAATGTGTTTTTGCTTTAGATGTTAAGTCTAAGGCCGTGTTCATACTCGCGGCTGGTTGCTGGCTGGTACTTGTTGCCAACATTTTAATGTCACGAGCTTGTAGCGGGGCTAGTTTTTAAACATTAATTTGTGTATAGCAACCTATTAAATGTCAATTCATTTCTCAATAGAAAGAAAGGGAGGGATGACAGCCATTTTATTATTTTTATTTTTCAATTTAATTAATAAATAATTCGAGTTGGACTAAAATTATTTTTGATATGTAATGATTTTTGTATTCATAGTTAAATAATAATTACTATATAAATTGAAAACTTGTAGTTATTAACACCGGAAGCAAAAACTTTTGACTTAAACTACGGTTAATACTTAAATAAGTTTGAAAATTATCCCAAATTGTTTCATATTCTCAAAAATGCAATCTCACCTTGAAAGAATTATATTTTACATATAGGTTGCATAGTTTTTGTATGTATAATGTCCTAAGGAAACGTTTATAGTAGGTTTTGCAGTGAATTTTGCTTTAATAATCATTAAATATCATAAATAATTTTAATGCAGATCAAGTTATTTATTATCTAAAGAATATTATAATCTTTTCAAGCCAAAATTGAAATTGCTTAAAAGAATTCTCAAAAATACAATTTCTTCAAAGTTTTACTTTGAAAAGATTAAATTTTACAAATAGGATGCATAGTTTTTGTATAATATTCTTGGAATACATTCATTATAGGTTTTGTAACTTCTATGGAAATTCTTTTAATAAATAAAAGGAATAAAATAATAGGAATAAATTATTTTAAAAGCCTACACTTAAAATACTAAGTTATTAGTTTTGTATAAATTAAAAAATTCTTAAACTTGACTAGGATTATGAATTTATTTATTCAAGTAAATATAATTAATATTTGAAGTATAAATGAAATTAATTAAATTCATGCCATCATTATGATATGACAACTCCTCAATATCTAACTCAATATCATCATCGTTTTAACTAGTAAATGTATTTCTGTACTTTACCAGTTTCTAGAATACTTCAAAAATTCCAATTATATTAAAAAGTATTTGCATGTATTTTATTCAAAAGAGAACTGAATCCTTAGTACATATAAAATGCAAGCAAACGGGAAAAGCAATAACAATGCCAATAACATTGAAGTTCTAGTCTATAAAAATTCATATTTTTCTAACCATGGGGAATAATTTGGTAAAAACAACAACAGTGCAATAATATTGAATTGCACTTTGTATGTCCTTATTTGTGACTAAAAAAAAAAAAAAAATACATAAATAATGCTACAATATTAGATGGAGTGTTCCTATGCATAAGGTCAAGTATGGTACCTGATCTCATTTCATTTTAAGTATCTTCTGAAAAACTAAAAGTAAATTAGGTGTCTTTGATGTAAATTGTAATGAGAAATCTGTAGAATTATTTCTTAAAGGACAGATGACGTATTTTAAAAGATCATTTTTATTTTTCTGCTTTTCCGACTTGATGAGAGACTTTCAAATTTAGATGGGATAATTTTTCTTAATAAAAATTAAATTTTATAAGGACTTTTTGAGTGTTTGATCATTTTTGGAGCCATTCTTGTTTCAGAGTAACGGACACAAATCTCTTCTTAATCTCTTTTTTTAATTCACAATTTCGGTGGTAAATCCAAGTCTTGTCCATAGCAATAAAACTTTGTCCTAAATCTTATTTAAAATGCTCCGAATGTTGCTGAAAAATCACTTATTCGAATGCATTATTATTCAATTGATGTGGTATCCGTAATTCACATTGATTTTTAAAGCATAAACTTTATCAAAAATAATGTTCATATTGGGTAAAAAAAATACAATTAGGGTTTCTACTAAATTTTCCTCGGTTAATTAATGATTTTGCAATATAATATTTTATATTTTTGCTATGATATACCTTTTGGAGGAACAGTTTTAAGCTTAGAAACCTTTCATTCTACTGTTATATAATTTATTATTTAATCAAAATATTCGCCATAATGACGTTGTTTCTTTCACGCAATTAAAAATTTCTTCATATGAAGAAGAATACGTAAAAATGTTTATAGGGTGCGTCGACTGCACAAAAGAAAAATTTAAATGGTGTTTTTTTTACGAAAAGTTAAAATCATTGCTTTTTTGTTGTAAAAAAAACATTTATATTGTTTACAAAACCTTTAGTTTTTCTGGGGTACAAAATTGATAATTTATGTCTTTATCAATAAATTGCTATCAAACCATTTGCAATGATATTTACTGTATTATTGGTCAAAATACATAGAAAAAATTAATGTTTGTATAAAATTTAAATTGATCATTCTAACCTGTCTGCTTTGATTTTATTTCCAAATAATCTTGGTAATTTGTATTGTCAGAGTAAACTCTTCTAATAACATATCCGGCTAAAATTTTGGAATAAATTTACAAGGTCCTGGTGATGTTGATTTGAAAATTAATTAGTATTATAATCTAAAAAAATTATTCATTTATTTATTAAAATTTCAAAGTATATAGGTATATTTTAAAAGTTAATAAATACAATCATTGAATGCTCCTAGAAAGTTTTGTTATTGGATTAAAAATGTAATAAATAATTGTACTAGTATAGAACAAAGTTGAACGGATTTTAATTAAAATCCATAAACAAAACTACCATCAACACTGGAAAATAATTGTCTTGCAGTAAACTATTAGGTTTCATATAGGAAAAATTTAAAATTTTTATTTTTTCACTTCAAAATTAAATGAACATTTTGTATAGAAATTGTGGTAGAAACTGAATCGAAAATTGAAATTACTTAAGCTTAAATTAAATAATTTTAATGAATATGAAAGTTATGGTGCAATTTTTGTTTTTTTTTTTATTAACTTCTAAGGAAAAGAAATAAGCTTCTTATATTTTCCTTTGATGAATTGTGCAATTGAGTTGGGATTTGCATACACGAAGGAATCTTGCAGAGTCATACAAAGTACTTTATATATATAGTTTCAACTGTATAACATTTACCCTTGTACCTTAGTTTTTTATTTGTTTATAAATTTTAACTATATTTAAGGTCTTAATTTGCAACTTATAAGCACAAAATACTTAAACCCTAGTAAATAAAACTAAAGAAAATTTTTCAATGAGAAATTTCAAATGGTCTTAATCTCTTTAAAACTAAATGAGAAAATGGAATCTTTGCGGTTATACACATTTTATTAATTTGCATATGCTTTTAAAATCTAGTTTGAATACCAAATTTAATGCTATGCATTTATATTCATAATCTGAATGACATTAGTAATGGAAAATCTTCATTGGTATCCTACAAAATTTATCGATCAATTTCTAAAAATGATTTTACAAACATAGCTCTTATTTACTTTTCAATTTCATGAAAGGCTTCTAAACTTAAATGTTCGAGAAATGGAATAAAATTTTATTGTTTAATTTGTAAAGAGATCAATTTAAGAACATTTCATTATGTTCATTTATTTTGTCTCAAGAACAATTTATATTATGTAAATGTTCTCAAATAATTGTGTCACATTTATAAATTATTATATTTTTTCTTCGATTTCTACAGGAGTTAAAGTTAGGATGAGAAATTCGTCTCAAAATGTTTCTTAATGTTAGAAATATTTTACTTTAATTTTGCCTTCCTCATTTTCTCTTGTGCAGGATGAGATACTTTATTCATTTTGGCACCTTCTTTATCAATTAGATTGATAGGTAATTTTATTTCTATATTTTTTATTTGTTATTTAGGATAATAAGAAATTTTATGCCAGTTTTTTTTATTATATCTTTCAGATTGCTATCTAGTATTTGAAGTATTTGATTTGTATTTAAAAAATGACTTTTAGAAAAGCTTTGACTACTATTTTGAGCAAGTCTTTATGAATTTAAGATTTATGTCTTGCTTTTTTTGAAAATGAAACTCAGGCTAAAAGTCATTTTGAGGAGCTGCATTAACCTATATAGGATCATACGTATAAATTGTTAATAACTAGCAAAGTTTTGACTTAAAAGTTACAATCTATTTAAGAGACAGTCCTAAGTTTCGAGTGTAGAGGAATTTTGCCCAGGAATTGTAAACTGTTTGAAATGAATTACTATATGGGTTTTAAGGAAAACAAGAAGAAGAAAAAACAAATGTGGTCCAAATATTTTTTCCAGAAGAATTAACTCGTTCTAGGTTACACTCATAGATATAGTACCTTCGTTTTTGAATGCTTAATACTGGTCGATTTCAAATGCAAATCAAAAAAATATAAAATCAAAACGAGATGACCTAACAGTACGGACACACAGACAACTTTACATGATAATATGTTACCAAGTGGCCACTTTACCCAGGTAAATTGATGGAATTCTGCAAAAGTTACACAATCAGCCTGCGATGTTTCTCCTAGCAAAGCTTAAAAATTACTGCATTGATTGAGCTTAAATTTTCAGGAAATCCTTTTTATTCATCTCAATAAAAATTAGATCTTATCTCAAAAGCTTCGCCTGATTGCATATAACAGAATTATTGATGTTGTGTTTAATTTTTTGAAAATATGCTTGAAATTCTTGGAATTCCTTCACTTATTAAGTTCTCAGTTTAAAACTATCTCAATAGTTTTTCTCTTCTTTTCTGGCCCTTTCTTGTGTTAAATGAAACCATCTTCACTGTTTGTTTTTCAAAAATTAGCAACAGTAGCTTTGTTAAATCTTATTAGTTTTATTATAATTTCATTCAAACTAAATTTTTGGTTTTTTAATGTCAAAATTTCAGTTTCTTATAAATTTGTTCAGTTTGGTCATAGCTTTAGTCTACTTACTGCATTTGACTGATGTAGGCAAGCTTCAATCCCTTACAAAAACTTAGCAAAAGGTATAAAGTAGTCTGGTTACAAATTAGCTCAGTTTTTTGTGTCGGCCACAATATATATCATACTTTAACTAATTTTTTAAAACAAAAAAAAATATTTAAACTAATTTGTCCAAATTTTTCCAAAAGATAAAGTTAAATAATCAAAAAAAAAAATGTTGGGTGCTTTGAAACAAGATTTAATCCTGTTTTTATATACATTTTTCATATATTTCTTCATATAAAAATAAGAAATGTTAACCAAGTATTTATTTCTTAATCGATTTTAAAACACTAGAAAACCAAAATTAAAACCAATTTCAACTAATCAATTTATCCTATATAATTTACTGGCGTCATTGTACATCAATTTATTTCGGTTGTAAAAGTTTTTTTATTTCGTTAATACAAAGAAAACTTTAATTGGCTGTCTAAATTTTTTAATTTCAGTTTTTGTTTTTCCTTTTATCTTCCTTCTATACCATAAACCTAGTATTACATCCTTATCTTTATAATAAGAGAAAGACAATCTTGAATCCAATACAAAGGTATTCAGAACGAATAGGAAAAATTTGAAGTTTTCTCGTTTGTCAAGTTCTATCCACTTAAATGAAAGCAAAAGGATTGAGTATGAAAACTAGAACATTATCAAGGAGGTTTTGAGAGAAGAACATATATACATGGCTTCGAATCTGTTATTGACAATCACTTTGTTACCAAAAGAAAATTAATTACCAGGATTTTCGTCTTCTATACCAAATGGAATTCAACTAATTTTAGATAATTTATAGGATATTTTGGACTTAAATAATGGCCTGATTTCTCCTCTTTGAATTTGGCTTTAAGATTTAATTAAAAGAATTACTCCTGGGTTTATTGCATCAAAATTAGATTAATTTAATACTAAACGTTTAATTATTTTTGACTAAGTAAATACGTATTGATAAAATTTAAATTTCATTTAGATTAAAGGAAAAAATTTCTTATAGAGTTATTACAATTGAATATATATATATATATTTGAAAAGAAATATGCTTCGTATTTTATTTTCCTTTTTCAAATTTTAAAGTTTTCTCTTTAGGCTTAAAATTAAATGGCTTATACTGAGCAAACCAGAAGCTATTATCGTTAAACTTTTAATTTTATATACAAACAATTACAGTTTTCATCATTTTTATCAATTTTAAAATATGTATTTTAAAGGAATTATGGTGATTTAATTTATGTATGGCTTCGATATAATGAAATCTGCATTGTGGAAAAAGTTTTGCCGGATATTTTCTAGAATAATAAATTTTCCTGAAAAATAAATCCTACTGAAATAAACCAAATCTGTATGAGAGTATTTAAAACCTCTTTTATAGTCGTTTTATTTTATATCAACAGTTCAGTGAATAATGTAAAAACTTCACCATGGATAGTAAAAAATTATTTCGTACAATCGGAAATTTTGCACAAAAAATATCTCTATGAACTACGGAATAAATTTGATATGACTTTTTATACATAGTAAAATACAAATAGTTTAGAAATTATTAAAAAAAAAAAAATTGTCATAAAGTGATGTTAAGGAAGAAAGCATTATAAGTAAAATCTAACTTAATGAGGACAACAGACTGCGATTTCTATGAAAGACAACTAGATAGGTAAATATTATTATTTAAAATCGATTCGTTTTATGCTGTTATTTTCATGTACAATCAAAACTTTGAATATAAAAGATGTGCAGCAGTATTTATGCGATATTAATTAATATTAGATTTAATAGAATTCATTCATTGTAAAGACTGATATTACCGATTCAGATAGTAAGACATTCTCCAAATAAGTGTAATAAAGACCAGCGGTTTCTAATCTTTTTATGCCTGCGACATGCTTTACATACTATAATTTTGTCGTGGCTTAAAAATTAAGTTAGTCACATGTGTCGCAATTTATTTAAAGTAGATTTCAGTGGCTATTATCATTCATTTCAAATATGTTCAGATTTTCCCAAATCAATTGAATTCTCTGGATGAAGATTGGGACGTGTTTTGCCTCAAAGAGAAATAGAGCAGTCTTCAAGATTAATGTTGTGTTATTCTTAATAGAATATCTGAGCCGTTTATTTTGAAGGTGGTGCAAGTCCATTTTTGAAAAAAATGTAGATAATGGTAGTTGGAGATAAAACTTGTTATGATCTAATTCTGCGTAAAGAATTTATAGTAAAAAAATATTCAGATCCTAGTATTTGGGAGATGAAAGTTTCAGCTCTTAAAAGTATTCAGAATATGTTTATTTTGAAAGTGGTGCAAGTCAATCTTAGATTGGAATTATTTTTTACCGAATATATTACAGCTAAATACAGTCCGGTTGCTATATGGTGAAGACCGTGTTCTGAAAGCTGAAGTTGTGGGAAACGTGGGGAAAATTTAACGCATGAACAAATTTTTGAATTAATATCAATTAAAATTGCACAATTTTCATGTTGACTAAAATCATAACTTACGATTAAACATAATCCTGTTGTGTACTTTTACGTACAAATTTAAAAACATTAAAACCAATGTAGAGAATTTTTGCACAACTATTTTCATATAAGCTTAAATTTTTACAAGTTTTCTGCTAACGCAGATTTAATTTCATAATTTTTATATAGGGGCTACATGCGTACATCTCATACAACTAATTGCAAAATTTAAAATGTGTGTATAATATGATATCCTGGGTTATTTATCCGTATTTTTTTTTTTTTATCATGTCAGTAGACCCATAATCCTATTTAAAATTCATATCAACAAATATAACAAGGATAATATAGTCAAAAAAATCAGATGATATAACTTTTTTTACTTTTATGGGTTTAATTATAAATGTCACAGATATTCTGAATTTTGGATAATTTATTAGTTTAAATTTGCTTAACGGTATTTATAAAATCATTTTTGTATATAGTAAAGAAGAGAAATAAAAGGAAAAATTTGATTAAATAACCTGTCGGATATGGTTAAAAATTATAAAAGAAAATTTAATTTTTATTATTTTTATATAAATCACATAAATTATTTTGCAATAATATTCAATTTAATATTTTTATTTGTAGTGAACTTGAGATGAACATTGTGTAAATATCATAGCCATAGAGGGTTAATTTGTCTGTCAGTAAATACAGAAATGCAAGTATAGAGCACTCTAGATAAGTTTTTAATTTATTACTTACGATGCCAGAGGAAAGATTTAAACAGTTTTCCTATGGGAAAATAATATTTTCTTATTATTAGATGAAATATTTTTATGTATTTTTGTGATGAAATGGGAGATAGAATTTTTAAAATATCTATCAGTAACTTTTTAGAATTTATTTGCTATATTTGCGTGCTATATGCAATCGTGATTCAATTATTAAAATTCATATTTTAAAATTAAAATAAATGAGAATTTACCATTTAAATATGCTATCAAAATGCAAAACGAAGACATTTTAGCACTGATTTTAATTTAGGATGTAATTTTAATTAAAATAAATTATTAGACTGTACTACATGCATGTTGCCTTTGGAACGTGCTTTAATTGAATAATTTCAATTACATCAGTCCTAGTTTTACTTGTAGTAAAAATTAAAATTTATCGGAATTAGATTTCATAAAGCATTCAAATTTATTTTTAGGGCAAGTTAATCAACTTTATATTTTCTATTAAAAATTTGTTTTATTAAATTTAAAGGTATATAATAAAAATTGAAATTGAAAACGCTATTTATGACAATTCTATAGGTATAAATAAATAGTTTTCAATTCGTACTAATAAATTTTTACAATAGTTCTACAAAAATAAAGCTCCTTTTTTCATTTAATATTTCATTTAATGCATTTACAAATGACTTTGTCTTTAGTAATCCTTTGCAAAGTGAACAATTTATGTATATAAATTAGATACCATTTGTTCATATAATTTTACTGTCTACATGTGAATAAAATGGTTTTTATCGGTCTCATTCAGCTAGCATAATAGGATTAAAGAGGATTCAAATAATATCACTTAAATTTATCAGTTCCGAACAGGATGCATAAGCTATAACTTTAAAATAAAAAGTAGTTATGGTCATCCTTATAGAGAATGGAATTTTATACCAGCAATTGCAAATAAGATTTGTAGTGAACAGTTTCCTCTTAGGTGTTTTCAAAACTAAAACATATGTATTTTGAATAAATCTGAAATTTGGACAATTACCTTTTATCAGTTTACCTTTTCATAAAAAATAGCAACTAAAAAGTTAATAGCATTTTAGTTGAGAATCGTCAAGGAGGGAATTAGTTAAAAAAACTATGATGGTTGATATTGTTTGTTTTAAGCAAAGTATGCACAAAGTATGCACAAACAATGTGTATACTTTTTGCTATTTAAATAGAATTATTTTAATGCCGCTTGCATAAAATCCTTGAGTGATCTAAGAATATCTTATTTACAAAATGTACAACAGAATCAGATGGTGGCTGGAAAAAAAAGTACAATCTTAAACCTAATTATTCTGTAAAATTCAACGATTCTACTTGTCTGCTTTTTTTTAAAAAAAATTAAATTTCACTTCTTTTATATACATTTAAAGTTTTTTACAAAGTTTCCATTATCATAATTCGTAAATAAAAAAAAAATTTCTTTTGAATAAATTTGAAAAATTTACAAATTAAAATGAAACTTTCAATCAAACTTTTTTTTCCATAAAACTGAAATTATTTAAATTTGTTTACAACTTGTTGGATAAAGGAAAAAAATTTCCAATATCCTGCCATATACTTGAAACTGCAAAAAAAAAATAAATAAAACAATAAACAAAACAAGTTCTTTTTGAATTGCAGAAGTAGTTTGCAATCTTTTTTGTACAGACGCTGAAAATACTCTTGAGAAAATAAAATTATTTTTTTTTTTGCTATTATATTCTGCTCGTTCTACAGCTCAGACACTAACTTTGAGATGTTTTGTACGTGACGTACTATTAGTATTTTCTCACAATAAAAGATAGAATTTTATATATTATCTACAGTAAGTGGTAAGAATAAAGAATATATTTCACATGTTGTAGAGAATTCTAGCGTTAATATAAATTAATATTCTTTTACTTGAATCTATGTTAAATATGAAAAGAGATTTAATAATAAAATTGAAAAAAAGTTTAAATTAAATAATAATCTAAGCACGAATCAAACTGCATCATTTAAAGTGAATTTTAATTACATAATTTGCAATTTTAATAACAAAATGTATTATTCCCATTTGTTTTGATCCTAAAATTATTTATCAAATTTTATTGTACTTCCTGCTAAATAACATTTGAAAGTCTTAAATTTTGTAAAACTAATGTTACTTATATACGTTGTACAGATTTATTTTGGCAATATGTCAAGGGCTCCAAGGACTAGAGACAATTCTAAAATTAATGTCAAACTTAAGCTGTTTAAAATTAAAGTAGAATGTAGTACAAGTGCATTAGCTCCGATGAGGCTAACTTCAAAGCAATTATAGTGAAGTTAATAAAATGAAATTATGTATAATAAAAGTCTCGTAAATTTTAGTTCAGGCCATTTATATTAAGGTGAAATTATGTTTTATGTAAAGATATTTAAAAATATTAATAAAATTACTTTTACACTTTACGATTAATTGGCTTGAAAAAAAAATTTAGTCTAGCAATATTATGGCGTTTTATATTGGAATCAGCCTGAATGATATTGTAATAATTTCGAAACCAATTTTTATGGCCACTAGATTTGGTGTAGACTTGATTATTTCATTTGAAGAATTTTGCCAAAACACATATATATTTTTGATGCGATCCATATTAATTATTATTAGAAATTGCCAGGATTCGCGAAATTCGATCTATTTATTTAAATATTATGTCATCATTTTTCAATTGATCATGTTGTTTATGTGATGGTCATAAAACATGCTAGCTCTATTTTACAGATAATTGCACCATTATAAATAATGTAAACAAATTAAAAATGATCAAAAACTAAAGTAAGTATCCTGTGGGTGATCATTTAGGATGTTGTAATGTTTACTTTGTCTTGATTTTGCAAAATATGTAAGGATAGAGCTAAGGAATCTAAATTTATATTCTTTTTTTTTAATAAATACTATTAAAAGTCTAAATTTCATTGATTTCAAATCAATATTAATTAATTTAACGTAAAATATTTGACGCTTGGTTGTTTCTAAAATAAAATAATAGCTAAAGCTAATCTTCAGAATCCCATGAGAAAGAACTAAATAGACAGAACATCAGCCATAACAGTTATGCTTTCAAATAAAGAATTAAGTCAAGATTAAGCCCCATAAAACACTAACAACCGTGTAAACATTAACTTTTCTCATCTGAAAGATAAGTTCACTGGCAGATTTTAAATAAAACTTTACTTTTAAAAATATAAAATTTGTATTTTAATTTCCATTATAATATTTTTATTTCTTTTAAATTGTTTGTACTATTAATGTTCCTGTTTTATACACTTTGACAATGTTTCAACTAATTCGAATCCAATTTAGCTATGGTAGCTTTAGACCCTGGTACAGCTCTACAATGAAAATCCACGTTGTTTCTTTGTTTTTCTCACTTTTTCATTTTACGAGATTGCTTCGACTACTGGGCCTGAAGAAGGTATTTAACTTTTTTCTCTTTTAGTTTATGCATCAAAATGATTCTCCTAACGCTTGCGAGCTTGTGGTATTGGTTTTCTTCTATTGAAATGGGTCTTAAAATTGAATTACTCTTAATATTAGAATGGAAATTAATTCTCATTCATTCGTAAATATTAACCAATCTACGATTTCCAAATTAAATAATAATATATAAACATTATTAAAACATTATTATAAAGAGTTTTTTAGTGAAATTTTTCAACAAATTATTTAATCTCTTGGAGTAAGGATTATTAAATCAACATGAATTTCTTTAATGAAGGTCATTTCATGGAAATATAAACTTTGGACAGTAAGAAAATAAAATAAAAATATTCAAAAAATATTTCACAAATTGACTCAAAAAGTCACTAATTATTATTGTATGACCTCTTTCTGTAGAATTCGACATCGTTAAAAAAGTAAGCTTCAGGAAACATTCCACAGTATTAAGAAAGTTTAGAATTTAAAATCTGAAATAAGTTTTTAGTATCACAAGCTTAAAAGCTTTTGAGGTATTAGTGTTTCCAAGCGTGAACTACTTCCAGATTAATGAAGCTAAAATTCCTAACAACATTTTAAATCTCTTACGTGTAACGTTTATTAAATAAATAGTACCTAAAATTTTATCAAAGAAGAATATATTAATTTTTTGTTGCTGTTAAAATTTTACAACAGCTTTCAGGAAATTTTCCTTGATATAAGTTTATTCACTGAGCATGTAATTAAAATTTAATGATACAAACTTCATTTAAGTAAACATAAGCTAAACAAAAACTAAAGTATCAATGACAAGGAAAACAAATCTGTTTTTACGTAATACAGATATCCTCTTTGGGTATTTCAAACAGCTTAACTTAAGTTACTTATGTATTCATTTATGTTAAAATTTTATTTACTCAAGTGGATTAGAGGAATGAATAAAATTAGTTGTTGTAATTAAAATATAAAATTTCTTTTAGATATATTTGTTTGGATTCATAATTTTACATTGTGGATATATAGTACAAATTTATTGAAAAATATCATTTAGAATTCTTAACAAATACCACTTAAAAAGAGCTTAAAAACTGAAAAAGAAAGAAAAAGTACAAGTTTTTGCTATGATCATGAAACCTTATCTGAATGTAAACTAGAAATCTAACACAATTCATTGTTGAAGTTTTCGGAAATCAATTTCTCATATCAGACTTTTTACTTTAATTTCAACAAATTCTCTATCAAGTCTGAATCATATGGAGTGATTTTAAAATGGTTCTATTGGAATAGCTAATTTTATTGAAACTCACTAATCTGATAGGATGACTTTTAATAATTTTTTATAAAAAAACTTTTAAACATTTCTTTGGTCTGAACCGTACGCGCCTCATTTAACTAAAACAAAAATGCGTTTTTTTTTGTTTTTTCGTTTTGCATTCAGCGTCATGCGATCTGAAAATTATTTTCTATATATAAAAATAAAATACGTGTGTGTGTGCTAATAAACATGAAAAACGTTTATTAGACACAGCAAAGTTAAAGCTATTCAACACCCGGATATTATTCATGAGATCAGGAGGCTTAAATGGATTAAACGTAACGAACTTACGTAAAAAACAGAAAAATATGTAAAACATAACAAATTTGGAGTTGAGCATTGATTCAGCCAAACCCGCACACGTTTTGCTTGATAAGTACAAATTAACAATAAAGTAATTAACTTTTGTACTAGACATATACATTAAAGGATGTCATTTAAAAAAAAAAACAGAAGTTTTATGATTATAGTTTATAGAAACTCAAACTTCAAACTCCGTATTGAAACTCATAGCTCATTTTGATTTTACTCCAAGTTAGTGAGAATATACATTTTTTCCTATGTATTATTATATTTGTTTTTGCTATGATCCCACGTAGTTTGGTGTTAACATTTTTTTTATTATTACATACGCTAAGACAGAACAAAACATTTTCCTAACTAAAATAGGTGAATTGATGTGTAGAAATAATTTATTGTTAATGTCTAAAAGATGGAATACTATATACGTCGAAGAGAACAACAATTAGAGAAACAATTTAAATCAAGAATATATAGTAGAAGTAATAACATTTACAGTATTTTCTGTACATCTGAAATTGTTTTCAATTCAATTAAAGCAAATTGAATTTGTGTTTATTTGCAATTGGTTTTAGCAATTGATTAATCCCGGTATATTACATTTAATGTATTTTGGTGTTTAACTATAAACGAAAATTTGTTATGAGCTTAAGTTAGTATTTGCTTTATTTAATGTATACCAAAATTGTCAGACCTTACTGTAGACACAGCAAATTTCATTTCATTGGGATTAACTATATTTTTATTAAGCTAAAGAGAAAATTTTTAGTACATGTTTTTCTTACATTAAAAAATTGACTAACTTAGCTTTGTTTATGTAAAATAATTAAAAATTTGTTCTATTTTTCAGTATGAAGGATACTCCATCATTTCATATTAATTTAAGTTAAAAGATTTACATTACAACACTTGGTAAGTGGTTTTATTAATTAATTACAAATAAAATAATTAGTTTTAAATTAGCAAAATTCAAATAAGTAAAATTATGTCTAAAGACAACCCATATTGAAGCATAAATTAATTTATCTTTAAAACGACTCCTTGAAAACTTCGTTTAAAAAAATAACAAATTAAGAAGTTACTTGTCTCTAATTTCTTCAACATGAAGACAACTTCTATAATTTTCCTAACTTAAATACTTAACACAATCTGTAGATCATTTCCATAACATTAAAGTATCTTCCGAAAGGCTAAAGTTTGTAAAGAGGTCCAACAAAATTCCACTATCAGGCAGATAAAGTTTTAGGCGAGATAGTGTTAAAGAGTATTAAAAAAAAGTTTTTAATAATTCTAAAGGATGATTTTATTTAAGTTTGTAAAAAAAAAACTTTTAGTTTTAAAGATTTTAGGCTTAAAATGAATCTAGAAAATTTTTGTTTAAATAAGAAAAGTTATTATTAGTATTGTAATAAATTAAGAACAAAGAAGTATATTAAAAAACTTTTGACAAAGTTAACAAAAAAGAGACAATAAAACCAGAGCAGCTGTAAAGAAGGGAAAAGTTTTAGCAGTGTATCAAGAGTAACACAAATTTTATTACAGCTCTTGATTGTATTTGCTTTTATATGTATATATTATAAACAAATGTAAATTATTCAAATGTAATTATTTCATTAGTATATCCTGAAAATATTGCAATTCGCGTAAGAATCGAAATTGAAGAAAAAAAGAAAAATTTATTACTTTCAAAGCAACTAAAAGATTAAAAAATGTGCCCAGTGGGAGCGAATGAAAGCGATTAGCGACTTTTCTTATTTATATGGGATTGATTGACACTTATTTTTACTCAAATATATGAAGTTAATAAATAAGCTGCCCGATCAAAAATTACTTGAATTTTTTTCCAATGTGCCGAAAGGCTTTGACTTCTATCGAAGTATTGTATCTATACAATATTAAAATAACCTTAAAAAATATTGTGCTTTAAAAAATCAATCAAATACTTAAATTAGTTTCCTTAATTCCTTTCATGCTAATTTATCAATTTCCTGTTTCTGATAAAACCATCAATTAAGTCCTTAAATTTATTGTAGATTCAATCAAAATTGCAAAAAAAACCCTTAAGATACTCAAATAGCTTCTGATTAAAAATGCATAAACCTAAACCAAATAAGATTTTTAGACTGACAGTGAGGATAATGAATTGCTAAAAGAACATCACCTTCAGGATATGTTAACAAGTTATCAAACAAGGTACTCATTAGTTGCCGGAATTAGTAAATATTTTAGTATCCTCCATAGACCAGCAGCTGCTTTTCAAACACGTAAGTTTCCTGTTAGAACTTTTTTCTTTAATACTAATTGCAAAGAAGTGAAAAAGTACGAGTAATACCCTCCTAAGCCTATTTGTTAAAAATACGTTGTATATAAATTGAAGTCAACTTTTTGTACTACCGGATGGTAACTGATGTTGGCCAGCTAGAAAAATTATATTATTGTACTTCGAAGAAGACAAGACATTATTTTAAACATTATAAATTGCTTTTGGCATCGTATGAGTTTGCTTGAAAACAAAAGAAAGGATTCACTTCAGGTCTAGTCATATCTATTGGTTGGCACTTTTTAAAGCCAATTGTGCAAATTTGTTTTTGCTTTTTATGAAAATGGGAGCTATATGAAAATAAGTTACTTGTAAAGAAGGGATAAAGAAACATTCTTTTTATGCTTTTTGGTATATTTATAAAAAGCTCTAAAATACTCTCTTAAGTTTTATTTAGAAAGTCTTTTAAAATGAAAATTTATATAAAATATCATATAGAAGAAATAAAAATTTATTAACTAGCTTTGAAGAAGTTATGTGTGGGCATAATAAAAGTAGTATTTAGTGATTTTATGAAATATATAATTTGGAATGGCTTTAAATCAAATGAAATGGGATGAGAGGTTATAAATCCATCGTTTAACTCTTGCTAGTTACGGCATCACAATAATAAATGTAGGCTTATGTACTTTAACAATTTTATTTTATTACACAAAAATTCAAATTAGTTATTTTTAAAAATAAATTGAGAGTTTGGGCGTAATATTTGAAATGTAGTTCTGGAACGCTGATCTAAAATGTGCACATCAAAATTTGTATGGCAGAAAATGTTGCAAGAGATAAGTGGCATGGAAATTTTGATTGGCGTTGTGTACTAAACGGCGATTAAGTTACGAGATAATTGTTTTATGGTCTAAAATGGAAAAAAATTTAAACAGTTATCGCAAAAATTAGCATACGTATGCGTAATGAGAGCTCTGAGAACAACCTCTAGTGCTGCATTAGAAAAAATCCTTTTCATGTATAATTTTAAAAACACTATTGAGAAACTGCAACAAATCTATCAACATCAGCGCGTTTTAGCTAAAACAATTTCAGATACTACAGCAATCTAATATCACTTTAAAGGCCTGCTTACGTACATATACAAAACACACACATAAAGTAATAGACTTTATTAGACACTTTTCTCAACACGTTAAGTAAAAACAGGAAATCAGAGAAAGAATTCCATTCCTATTAATGTATCTATTTCATACACTGAAGAATCTAAACTGGGTTCTGGTTACGTCAGCGGAGATTTACGGTCTGGGCTTTACTCGTAAATAGTTTTTAGCTCTTAGAAATGGCTGAACTGTTTTCCAAGTCTGTGCGATTTAATGTATCCGAATAGGCTGCAGGAGAGCCTAGATATACATTGTTTCAGAAAACCAAGCTTCAATAGATGTACTGAGAACACATATCTTTACACTAAAGGTAATATGAAACTACTCTAAAAGCCTTCAACAAAGTAGCTTTACTCTGGGTCCCGGGTGGAAAAAGGAAATGAAGAGGTAAAAAAATTTGCAATAATTTGAAGAATATACACCAAGTTTTGACAGATTTTTTGTTCGTTTAAAATTGACTATACTGGCTTCACTTGTGGATGGAGGAATGTTGGCTTAGACTACGTAAAAAGCAAGTGCTTCAAGTGCTTCATCTTTGACTTTAAAACGAAACTATAGAAAAAAAACTAATGCCTTTAATAATTGTATTTAATTTAATTCACTAATAAAATTCTTAAACGTTTATAAAACTTTTTGTAAACTTATGTCATTAATGCCATGAAGGTAATATTTTATTTGGAGTATATCTGGTAAGGAAGGATTTTTTTAAAAAATTTCAATTTAAAAATAGGACGGATTTCAAAACAGTAAATTTTTTGAATCTTGACTTGGAAATTTAAAAAAATTATTTGAATCAAGTCGCTAAACGTTGGTGTCGTAAGTTTTAATTAAAAATCTTAACTATACCGGACACCAATTAAAGTCATTTTCCGTCGAAATTATAACCAACAAAATTTGCTCTGTTCCCGGAATTTACACCTTACTGTAGAACTTTTAAACAAAACGTTTCTAAATAGTTTTAGCGATATACTAAAATAAAATTTACTTATAAAAGTTTATTCCATCAATTAATATAACACAAAACATTTATCCTATCCTATATATTGGTTCATTGCCTCAAATAAAAGCAATTTTGTGGAGCTCTTGACTTTAACTAGTCGGAGTATGACATCCTTTCAATAGCAATTTCAAGAAAATAATAATACTGGAATCACATGCATGCCTATAGAAATTGCTGAATAGGAATAAAAGGATTGCTTGTTTAATGGCTCCTAAAGTTCTATAGTAAGCATTATTCTGATTTCATAGTATATCCTTTATGCTTAAGTACCGTTTTTTATTTCATAAATATTTGATTATGATCGAAAAAAAATAGGAAAATTTGCTTTTTTGAAATTAATTTCAGATTGATAAAAATATTTTTTTGAAATGAAAAGTTTTTATGCTCACGCTACAAGTTTGAAATTGAAATTGGCAGGATATAAAAACTGGTTTTAACCTAAGCAATCAATAAAAATAATAAAAATGATTTTTAATACAAAATTTATCTAAATAGAAAATTTTTCTATTTAAAATAAAAAAGTTCTCAATACTTAAAAATCGATAAAAAATTTTATGTAGTATTCTATGGAATCAAATATTTTATACCCATAAAAGGAACAAAATTTATTTCACGAATAAACAAAATGAAAAGTTTTCTATTAAAATTTTACAAATTCATTGGTCAATATTAGATTTGTAGAGAATTAGCTTCAATAAAACAAAAATAAAAACAACAACAAATAGTAATGATTTCAAGCCTTCATTAAAATTGAAAATAAAGCAAAAGGAGGCAATTTACTGGTTTAACCCATAAAAATAAAATTCTTGACCACGCTATATTTCTAAAATTTAATTTAAGGATAGGATACTTGTAAAAAAATAACACAACAAATATATATATATATATATATAGAATATATACCTATATTTTTAATGTTTATATATACAGAGCTTCAGTTCACTGAACAAACAAACTCACATTGTGTTTTTTTTCCTTGCTATATTGGGGTAAATAGTTTTGGGTCAATTTGTTTTATATCCACAGGGGTTTCAGAAAACCAAAAGCAATTTTTGTCTAGAGTATAAATTTTCGAGGGAAATTTGATTTTTGTAAAATTAAATATTATCCTTGTTACATAACCAATTTTACAAGGAAAAGGTATATAATTAATAAATGGTGCAAGAGTTTTGATTAAAACACACCCATATCTCTAATAAATCATAAACCATAATAGAATTGTTATTTTTGTTTTTCTTTAATGATAAAAGTTATCCTTTTGTAGGAATATAGAATGGATACTATCTATCCCTGTGTCTTAATGGATTGGAAGGAGTTTATTGGCCATATTTTAAAGTTCTCTCTTGAAATATTCTATGATTTGTTAATACCATTCTTCGATGATGAAAATTCTATTGTAGATTCTTATACCGTTTAATTCTATAACATTCCATCGAATGGTTAATTTTAAAATTAAAACAGTTATAAAACATATTACATATAGTCATGTATCTATAACATCTAATTTACTAACAAAATCAATCAATTTTTGAACAAGAAGCATAAATTTCTGAATACCTACTAAATATTTTTCTACGCCATTGATTTTTCAAACTTCTAAGAAGTCCATTAACTCTGGGCTTTATTTTCCAATGATTAATGTTAAATATCTCAATTATCCTTATTTTCATTCCTATAAATATATCGATTTCACAGTTAATATATTTTTCTAATAATAAACAATTATAAAATTAATAAAAACTAAAATAAAAACATTATTTTAACTCTCAAAAGATTATCTTAAGTTCCCAACACATAATAAAATATACAAGAACTACAAATAAATTCCTGAGATAATCTTTTAAAATGTGTATAAACTTATATTGAAAATAATCAAATTGCTTAATCAGTACTCAATACTACAAAGGTTATAACATTACTGACATTGATTTACGATAATGTTTTTCTTTTCTGGATATTTTGGCACAAATCAAATCATTAGTCAGGAACAAATTTATATCTAGTTTTTGTCTATAAAGCATGAAATTCTAGAATTAAAATCATATATTATTCAGCTTTTATATTGAATGACGTTTTATTGACTTGTCCAAAGTTGTAATTTTATGACTTCTGATTCTGAAAAGAGCTATTTTCAGCTAAAATTAATGAAAACGATTGTTATTTGTTATGTGGAAACTATTGCAGAATAAATCCATAGATTAAGTAATACTTTAATATACGGAAAGCCAGTGGGGTGGATAGAGGTAGGGTTTAGGTGATAAATCCCCATCTTTAGATAACAATATTTCAATTGTAATCAAAGAAAAGAAACTAAGACACCTTAAAAAGTTGAGTGTTCGCAAATCAAATCCTCATCCATCGCAAAAAGTTCTCTACCCTACTAGTACAACCTGAAAACCTTTTCTATTTTCAACATGGAGAAGCCTGAACGCTGAAAATATGTCTGTTTCGATTTGGCCGTACCACTATCTTCCAATCCTTTTTAACCTCTTCACGCCCTTGGCCACATATGCCATATCTTTACTTTTTTATAGTTGTAGTTACTGTAAATAATAAATAGAAAAAAATTTTATTATAATTTATTCACTACAGAACCCTTTAATAAGAGACAAAAAAGTTTTTTTGGTTTGGCTGTGAAGAAATTGGAAGTCATTTTATTTCTCAACATAAAAAAATCGCCCACAAAGAGGTTAATTACTGTGTAGGCCTGTTATTGTGAATGTACTGAGTGAAATGCGTTTAGGTTTTAGGCTTAGTGAAGATATATAAAAAATCAATTTATGTATTTCTAAAATATTATCTGAAAATTTCAAGCTTTTATTAAAAACTCGTCTGATTTGCAAGAATGTAAATTTTTTTTCTGGAAACTATTTTTTTTTCAAAGTCAGTGACAAGAATAATTCAAAATCGCTCAACAGAATCAAAATTAGATTCACCCAGCTTAATGAAGAATTAAAGGCTGTTGCCTAATTGAGCGATTTTTTCCCTTAAAATTTTTTATTTTTATAGATAAATAATTAGGACATCATTGTCAATTGAAAAAAAAAAGCTTAAATTAAGGCCAAGGTAATGATTTATTTGTGGTTTGAGCGATTTTAGTAGGCGAAGCACGAATTGTGTTACGAAGTTATGAAAATGTAAGTCTATTATTAATATTTTCCTTAAATTGTACATATTGTACATATGTATATAATATAAAGGGATATACCTCGTAATAGACTCCGAAACCACTAATAATAATAATAGAGGTAATATTGATTACCTCTAAATACTTAAAAATACACCTTCTTTTGGATACAGCTCAATCCCATAGGTTCATATTAGGCTAAGGACTTGTCTATAAACTTATTACGAATTAACAGTTAACAACTACAATTCGATATTTGATATTAAAATTTTAACTTTGGGTCGAACAAAATTACCCACTGTTAAAGGTTATGAAATTGACGGGTCGAGTCATCATAAAACTGTTTGGGTATGTTTTGAGATTTATTTTTCAGAGGCATACCTACACAAAAGGATGTAAACTTGTTTAAGCCTTAAAGCTAAAAAATCACTTCTCTTTTTCTAAAGATGCTACTTATTATTTAGATAACACAGGCCGATGAAAAAAATACTTTTAAAAACTTTTTAAACCAATTTACCTCTTTCTTATGTATTTCTTGGTGCTAAGACCATATTTGATATCAGTTTCTTTTTATCACCCACAGATTTATCACAATATGGCATTAATTGTATATTTTAAGGCATAAGAAAAATTTGGAAAAAAATTTATTTTGTTTTTAATTAAGCGACAATTTTTACTTACAGTAATATTAAATTGAAAAAATGCGAATATTAGGTGTTTATTTTTTTGTATTTTCTCTCCCTTTTCTCTATAAAATTTCTTGTAAAGCTTTTTCTCCGATGTGATGCATTTTTATTTTCCCATTGGAACTCATCAGTACTCGTTTCGGAACTGGAATGTAAAACGTGATCAATGGACTCAGGTGGCAAAGGGACAGGAAGTCCCGGTCCATGTACTACTGGCCGATCAACTGAAGTAAGGTCAGGATAGACAATTACTTTTTTCTATGATGCAAAAATAACAGTCATTTAAATGATTTTTTTGCTCTCTCCATATCATGGGTATAGCAAATTTAAAAGCAATCTTCTCTTTCTTAGACCATTTTCTAAGATCTTCAACACAAACATAACACACTTTGTGAGGAGCCCAAGATTTGTCTTGATTACCGATTTCTATACCAAAATAAGCAAAGTACACTTTTTTCACAAAGTCGGTTATGTTCCTTTGATGTTTTTTAATTGTAAAGTCACCACATATGTAACAGAAATTGTTAGGAGAATTTTTACAACCACGATTAAGCATATTAAAGTCTAAATAAAACGCACATATGTCAAACACTGCAAAGCAAGTTTATATTAACTGGAAAAAAACAAAAAAGTTTTTTAATACGTAATTTTGTGTCTGCTGCTGCGGTTATATCAATTTAATTTCTGATGAATTACAATTTTTTGGAATTTTTTTTTCTGATCTATAGTTGTTACGGTGTTCCGTTGCTGTTAAAGTAAAAGTACAAGTGGGGGTTGGTGCGCGAAGCGAGCAGGAGGCTTGCCTCCTAGCTTCGAATAATAACATTTTAACTTATTCTATATTAAAATGTGAGATATTGGGGGGTGATACGACTTTTTTATTATTATATTCGGAGTCAGCACACCAGATAACATAGGAATAAGCTTAAATTATTGAAAGAGTTTTTTTTCGTCGGCCTGTGTAATTATTAGTAATTAAAAAATATAGCATTTCTTTTTGTAAGAAAATATATTTTATAGTTACTAAGATTTGTTTTTCACACCGAATATCTATAAATCTAAAATTTTTCTAAAAAAAATTAAATCAATATAATATCTTCCATAAACATTTTCCTAGGTGGTAATCTCGATAAAACTTCATAGTAAGCAAAATTAATTTATTTTCATATCTAAACATTCAACAAATTTTAAGCAGTCATGTAAAATTTTGGATAACACAACAAATCTAGTTCCTATAACGATATACCTTGTTTTATCAGTTTATATCGAAAGAGTAAATAATACAACCACGGATTTTCCTTGTTGAAAACAAAACAAAACAGAAAAAAAAATTTTTCCAACAACCTGCAGTAATTTATTGAAATGGTGCATGTGATTAAAATATATATATAGATACTATATGTATATTGCTGCTATATAGCAAAACTATCTAACTTTGAAGCTTTCATCGAATAGAGATAGTAATCAAGGACTGTCTGGAAGGATGTGAAGGTTAGCTGCCAATTTAGATTGTTTTGTTATTGTAAATCACAATTGCTTTTGTTATAAAACAGAGGTCTGATTACATTTTTATTATACCATAAAATAGAGAAATTTTTGCTTAAAATTTCTAGGAATAAAGTCCAGAAATGAATTTAAGTATGGCATTAGGTTTATCTTTCGAGAAATACATATATATTCTGATATTTTTTTAGTTGAATATAAAATTTAAGCACTGTCTAACTTGGTATTATTTTAAAAAATCCAAGGAGAAACTTTTGAAAAATCAACTTTTAATTATAAATTTCTAAACATAATTTTGTAAATCCTTTAATGGAAAGAGAAAGATAAATATTTTTATTTTCAAAGCTTCATTTAAAGTTTTATGATACATAAAATGAAAGCGTAAATCGTCTTTAATTATAATTATCAGTTACTGTAACAAATTTTATGCTTAGTTAATGATTTTAAATATAAAATACCTCGTTAATGATTTATGTATCATTATCCCCCAATGTTTTTTTCGTCCTTAAATGATATTTACCCTTTATAAATAAAAGTTTTTTTATGTTACTTTTATTTTATGCTTTTTTAGTCTCATACTCATCTTGTTGGGTTGAGGTTTCAAATCCTCCCATTTTTATTTTTCTTAATTATTATTCTCTTTTAAAAGAATTTAAGCCATCCATTACTATTCGACGTGTTTTCGATTCGAACTTGAGAATTTTTTTACCGAAAAATTATCTCTTTAAATTAAGTTCTTTAACATCTTGAAACCTATGCTAATAGGTAGAAAAAATGCATTTGGAGATCAGAAAATCGACAAATATTGTCATGGAGAAGCCAATTCATCCACGAGTGAAGGATGTGGATTTATGCTCACTCAGTAACTTCATTGTGTAATTTTTTGTTCGAAAATCAACAAGCTACTACCGTTACAGTTAATAACGAGCACTTTTGTGCCATGTTTAATAAATATTTGGTTTTCAAAATTGAAAAGGACAATGTAAATGACAAACACGAGATACATGGTTTAAGTTAGATGGCACAAATTGCAACTCAGCTCACATTACAATAGATATTTCACGCCCTGAGATCAAAAATCACATAATCTTTTGAAATTAGTTCCTTTGCAGCTGCAAGTTGAATCACTTGGATCGTGTTCTTTTGAGGAATGCAGTTTTTGAAAAAGAAAATTAAAAAAAAAAGTTTTTTGTATTAGCTGATTGATGTATTATTTATATGGCTCTAGTATATTTTTTGAGCAAACTGAAGTTCTATTATTTTTTAGTCCTTCTTTTAATAAATTAAAGTTATTTTGTTGTTCTTTAATTCAAAAAAATATGTTTTTTTGCTTCTAAATCCTGGTATACCCAGCAAATTCATCTAGAGCCCACTACATTATTGCTTACTCAGCCAAAATCTTTTTATTTACTTCGAGCTTTCATACAAGCAATTTCTGTAGCTTAAATTTGATATCAATGGGAAATCATTTTAAAAATCGATTGTAAGCTTTTCTATAAAACAGAAATTAAGGTTGATAAGAAGAAGCCTATAGGGGAAAAACAATTTTTTGTTTTGTTACTCTCAATATTCAAAATATAACCAAATAGCATAAACATTGAATTCAATTTTTTATTTTCAATAAATATCAAAAACTATTATCAGATTCAGTCCTTTTAGTAACGATAACACGAATCCAGTGATATATTTATATAAAAGGTACACATAAAGGAAATTATCATCAGAGGTAGAAAAAAAAAAAAAGAATGCCAAAAATAATTTACACAAAGCTAATGGCACTAAAAGCTCTTTCGTGTATCCTTTTACTTAGACAGGATACTACAACATCTTTAATATCGTTCTACAGGGAAATATTTTCTTGTGATAGATCCCTTTTAAATTTGAATAATCTTTTAGTATGGATGGTCTCCAAGCCGTTTCAAAAGTGATGAATATTATCTTCCTAATGTTAGCAGCTGAATAAAATGTTGTTGAAGTTCTAAGGAGTTTATTTTATAAGGTATCTAAAGCTAATTTTGTGGAAAAATAATTAATTTTAGTTTTATCCACTTTTAGTTTAAGTAAATTATGTTCAATTTAGCTAAATTAAAATTGAGTAGACTTTCACAGTGTTAAAGCTAATTTAACTTAGCTATAATTTTATTTTCGTTTTAGTACCTAATAAAATATTTTATGATTTTTTTTGTAAAGAAAAATTTTAAATTGAAATTGTTATCAGCGACCTAAAATTAATTAAAATAAAAAAAAGATATCTTATCGTTAGTTTTTATTAAAAGTTCTTTTTCATACAAAAGGATAGACTTAATGTTAGGTTTATACAATTTTGTTGTTGACTTAATTAAAGAATTTGTTCATTTTATTTTTATCACTTGTACATTATAAATTTTTAATACAAAAGAATATTTTAAATTCATTTAGTTTCAAAAAATCAGCTGATCAAAATTTTCTAAGGATTTAATTAACACTATAAAAGGAAAAATTTTTTACTAATAGCTACAAATCATTAGTTTATTATTTCATAATAATCTTAAAGATAAATTTAAGTTATAATTGAATTCTTTTATAATAAAATTTAGATATTTATCAAATTGATAGATAGATCAAGAATTAGTTTAAAATTTAATAATTACTTAGATAAAAAAGCACAGGTTTTTTTGAATAAGATAAAGAATTGAATTTCTAGTTAAGTTTAAGTTTCGTCTAAAGTCTAAAGCAAATTTTATACAATGGAATTCATAGTAATAGAATTAGTTTAATTTCTAGTAATAAATCCCTGCAATGATATTTTAATAGGACCAGTATGGCCGGCCTCAAAGTCCAAGCTCGCAAAGTTTACAAAGTAAAATAAAAGAAATTTGTAATATGCAAAAATATATTTGATGTATTTCATGCAGTTTATAATTCCTGACTGATTTTTAATTTACTAAAAAGTGCGCATGGCTTTCACATAATTAATGTTAAAGATCAAGAAAAAAATTATTAATTTTATATAATCATAATCTTACTATTTAGCTAAAATTATTGACTAAAGTTCTACCTATTTATATACATGAGTTTCATATAAAATAAATTTTTGTTCTTTTTTATAATTTCATCAGATATTCTGCTTAATAAGAAAATACAGTATATACAATAAATTCTATTTATAATAATATTTAAAAATTTTCTTATGTTAATAATTAAAATATTCCACACTCGTCATTCATCCCAAAGACAATGCTGCTTTTCACGTACATAATAAATAAATTGACTACACTTTCGGCATGTTTTAATGCCACATCGATAATTAGTTGATATTTGTTCAAATTGTTGATCTTTATTATTTTTACAATATTTTAAACCACATGGATACCAACCAATACATATTTCTACTGTACAATAACAGGGTAACCATGTTTCTGTCATTTCATTACAACGTAACGATATACTTGTTGGAAAAGGACGAATAATCGATTTAAAATTAAATATCGATGTACCTATTAAATATTTTTATATTGTTATTGTTTTTAAAATCTTTTTAAATATTGCTATAAATAAAAAATTTATTAATTAACTTACCCAGTTGTTCAGATTTACTATTAAAATCAGATTCTCTAATATATGTTGCATTCGATGCATTCAAACATAAATTACTTAAATATTTAGGTATAATTGAAATACGATTTAGATTAATCCAAGCAGTCATTGTAAACATTTCCTTTGATTTTTCTTCATCTGGAATTCGTACACGATTAGCATTTCTTTGTCTTAGTTTCGATATAGCATCAGTTGATATAAAATCATCTTTATTAAGCTTAGTTATAAAGCACATAGCATGTAAATGATTTTCACCACGTTCTTCTTCACCAGGAACAAGTGTTCTTATAATTCTAATTTCCTAAGAATTATGAAAATTTAAATTAAATACAATTATAAATATAATTGAGTTATATTTTACGTTTCTAAAATCGATCACTTGTGTTATTAAAGTACCATCAATTTTTTGAAATTCAAGTTCAACTATATCATCACTAACATTCGAAACAATTGTTTCTTGAAGAATTTCACCACCCTATAAAGAATTGAAAAAAAAAAAATTAAATATTTATATTATGAAATTATTTTTGCAGAAATCAAAACAATTGTTAATTTTTCCCTAATTTTATACCGTATTATTTTTAAAATATTTTTATTTATTTCAACTTTTGGATATCCAAATATTTCGTAGTTAGAAAGTGAAAACTATTTCATTACGCATCATGCAACTAAAAGACCAACATAGAAATCTTAATTTAATTTTTGGCAAATAACAGTTTAAAAGGTTTTTCATTAAAAAACTTTCTTGGAGGATTTGAAGAATTATTGAAAAGTTTAATTTGTGATTTAACCATTGTCAGTCACCCTAAAAAATCATTGTTGAGCATAAATATGCAAAAAAGAGCTCAATAAATAGTTGAGAATAGATTTCTTAGGTCAAAAATTTATTTGAAAAAATGGCTGATGGTTGTTTTCGTGAAAAATTTTTAAAAATTCAGATTCTAATGTAATTTATGCCAGTTATTCTATAGATTTTTAGAAGCATAATTATGCAAAACTCAGATTCACTTATAATTTAGAAGAGGTTTTGCACTCAAAAGCTTTCTTTGGGAATTTGAAGAGCTATTGAAATCTTATGAAAACCAACTTTAATCTACTGAGAAAAATCAACTTGCTAAGTATAACTAACCCCTAATTCGGGTTTTGATTTAGGTCCTAAATTTAAAAAGGTTCTGAGAGTCGCATAAGCCGTGGACTCTACGGAATAATTCAAACGTATAAATATTATGATTATTATTAGCCATAATCAACAATTTAATAATAGAAACCAAAAAGCTGTTATGTATAAGTCATACATCGCGTAAATAATACGAAGGGAATGCATACAATATGTTGAGTCATTTATTCTTAAAATTCCAATTTACTTATTTAGCAGAAAATTTATTTTGAATATAAAATAGGCCTACCCGGTAAAAAAAATATGTTATTTTTATTTCTATTTTTCAAGCCACCAGGGTGGAATAAATCCCTCCAAGAATTCTAAAGCATTTCAAATAGAAAACAAACAAAAAATGAAAATATACCTAAATCATCAAATTACATTTCAGGTGTTTGAGAAATATTCTAGATGCTCTCAACCACAAATTGTAATTTTTATTTTACATGAGAAACATTGAAATGCCCCCAAAATGTGGAACACACCCCCCTCAGGTATATACATATATTACAGGAATACCTGCAAAATATATTTTATGTCAAGTGGTTTTTGAGCTAATGATGCCAAGGTTTAAGTATGTATGTATATATGTATGTAACTTTGGTGACAAAAGCTATAAAATGACAGTTATAGTTATCTGTATTTCTCATATATATAGCATATAAACCATTAAAGTTTAAGTATTAAACGAGGTCAACACAAAAAAAAGGAAGAACAAAACAAAAGAAAAAAAATGAATAGAAGAATTTAGTTTATATAGTTTTAAAAATTTTTTTATTTCCTTTTCACATTTGTAATTTTCAATTTTCTGTACTCTTTAGATTTTCTTTTACTTTTTCCTTAGGATTTAAGAGTTGAATAGTTTTGATGTAAGTAACAAAGAATGTAGGAAAACTGAACTCCATTAGGTTCTACTTGTCTACTTGAAATGCCTTTATTCTATAGTATATATCCCCGAATGGATCTTAATTAATGCTCAAGGGGTTGTTATGTGCTAAGAACTTAAGGAGTTGATGGTATAGTTTTCAAGTTTTATTACAAATATAAATGTTGGAAATGAGATTGTATGAATATTTTCATAGTTCTATAGTTAAATTTTTGGAGAAAAATAAATCTAAAAATTTATTTAAAATAAATTCTTTTGTTATTTCTTTTATATAGAAAAATTTAATTAAAAGTTATTTATGGAATATAAAATTGATTTCGACAAATTTTATGAATAAATATCAGAAATTATATTTTGTGTTCTTTTACTTGATTAAATAAATTATTCAAAGAAATTTATTGTTAGTATTTCTTTTTAGCTATAGAATAATTTTCTGCATTGCCCTCTTATGTGCTTTGGGGTTAGTTGTTTTTTTTATAAATCCTTATATCAATACATACCGAACCGAGTACCCATTTACAAGTTCTTAATTTTACATATCCTGTGTTTCTAACATAAAAACATTAAATCCTTTTAGATCTTTGCTGTTTGAGTCAATCGACTTTAATTCATATATGCTGTGAGGTCAAAAATAAAAACAACAAACAATCCGTTTAGTTAATATCCAGGATTCCCGGGTAACCACATCTAAAATTTTCATAATCTTTCAGAATCGCTTGACAGTAAACAATTATAGTAATTTTAAAGAGTGAAACATCATATTATGGATACAAAGAAGTGAAAGAAGTTGAAATTTGATTACTTATATTAAAAATTATTTATCCTTGAAGTTCAACTTTTTTTATACTTAAAAAAAAATATGATAAAAAATTTATATAAAATTCATGTTCAGGATATGAGTCGTTCAGAAGCCAATGTGGATAAGTCCAAAAATTCGAAATTGAGAAAATTAATGTTTCTTAATACATTCATAACACATAACACATGGAGAGGCTATTAAAAAAAGGGTTTTTTGATCTACAAAAAATTAAAATATGAGTAAATCCTTTTAAGACTAAGAAATATATTATTTATTCTATTAAAATTTGCAAAAATCAGAAAATATAAAAAAATGGACTTCTCCACATTGGCTTGTGAGCGACTCATACGTTGAATCCATTATTGAAGGCATGAGTTGAATTTTGCCATCACTTTTGAATATTCAACAAAAACTGGTTAAGTACAAGCTTAACAAAAATTTTTAGTCTTTATTCGTTTTTTATGAATATCCTGGTAGCAGATGTGACATGTTTCTATGACAACGTTTTGTTCGGTTGAATCTGTTCGTGGAAGAGGCGCAGATATTTTCTTTCGTAACTTTGGTAGTGAAATTCCTCACTGCTTAAACTACATACACAATTCTTATCTTAATTGTTTTAAAAATAATCGACGCATATTTGGTTTGGTTTTAAACATTTTATTGTTTTCATAGTAAATTTTTTAACTTGCGAAACTGCTAATATCCAAAGTATTATTTTAAAAAAAAGCAAGAGGCCAAACGTAAATGTATAGTCTTGATTTTGATTTTATGTTACACAATAAAAAATTATTTAGCAGAAACAATTTCTATAGCTTTTTCCTTATAATTAAAGTAAATAAATAAAACACATGGTATCACGGTCGTCTTCGCAAAGAAATAAAAAATGATATATCGAATGCATTGTCCTGTGTGCAATCATATCGAAAATTTCAAATATAAATTTATACTTTATATCACGCTTCGAAAATTTATTCCCTCAACACTTACACAGCTTAATTTTATCATTTCATCCTATTGCAATATGGGCGAAGCCACAAGTTTGGGCTTTGTTTTATATGCTGGAATGGCTGAAGTTGATAAAATTAAATTTAGGATTAAGATTTCCGAATTTCTTTTTCTTCGTTTTTTTCATTTAATTTGAAAGTGCTAAAGCAACGCGTGGCCGGATAAAGCTATAAATTAACTAAGAAAAAAATTGAATATAAAAATAAAAAGGACCAAATTTTTTGTTAATTTCTTCCTTGTTTTCTATTTTGTTAAACATATTTTCTCTGACAGTTCAAATTTTCAACTAAAATCAATATTCTCTTTTATTTATAAATAAAAATGTCAATTTGTTTTTTTAATTCTTTAACTTGCGTGACTAATGAATCTAACATAAGTAACTCGTAAGCTCAACACAACAAAAAACAAAAACAAAGAAAAGCTTTAAATAAAATTTACATGAGGATTTTCAAAATTGATAGTAATCAAGCCAAGTAATTAAAAATACACATGTAAAATCTTATATAAAATAATAAAAATTCCTTGTAAAACGGACAGATATTTGATGAGAAGAATTTCTTTTACAAATAATGAAACGCCCTAATTTTACCAAAATTATCATCACAGCTTGAACTAGGATTTTATTCTAAATTTTGTCATACAAAAAAAAAAACTATCTCTAATAACAGTGGGATACTTGTTTGAAATATATTTTTCGTAAAAATAACTAAGCACATTGTCCTTCAACTATACAATAAAAAGTGATTATACTTATGTTAGCCAAAGAAACAAAGGAGATAAAAAAATTTTTAAGAAGTTTTTACTCTTGAATTTATGTCCAATGGACAATTTTTTTATATAATAAAATTACTTTCTGCTTAATGGATTTTCTAAAATAGACAAATGGTGGTTAAGATTTTTAAAACTATAAAGTTTGAATTTCCCGCTAAACGCGGATGAGTGACAAATGTCAGGTTTTGTAGCCTATATTCAGAGGCTACATACTTATATACTTATACGTACACACAAGGAACGGCTACGTGAATATATATCTTGGGATTATCTGGATTTGAATGATCATCAGTGTGTGGCATATGCATAACAGATAGATCTGAAATCGCTATTTTAATTGACTTATGCATCCTCAATTTGGTACAAAAATTAGAAGAGCCAATATGCCGTAAGAAAAACAAATTAACAGCAATTGAAAATATATCAACCACTCATTAAGTATAAGAAAATTAATTAGGAGCAGCCATATTCAACCTACGCCAAGGCGCGTATTTGGGAATTGCTAGAGCTGTTTAGCCCAGTTAGTAGGTAAAAGTCGTTGTCTAGAAATGATGCTAAACCTGTTTTCTGGAATTAAAATCTAGTTTAAACTCACCCCATCTTCTAAAAAAATTTTTTTTTTTCGTAATAAGAATTAAAAAATCGCATAATTTATTTTAAAAATGCTTCCATTTACAAATACACTTATAAATTTTTGTACAACAAAAGGTACTTACAACAGCAACAAAATATCATAGCGGTGGCTCTCAAAGCATCGTATGAAATTTACTAAATACTTGGAAAACATATGAAACCATTTACTGATGTAGAATGTTGTGTAAATGCTTCCAATGTACTGTTTGAAAAGTTCAGCAACAAAAATCAAATAATTTCGAAAATAAAAAAAATATAGCTCTCAGACTTAATCTGTGTTAGACGTATTGAGGATATTGCAGAATATATTCACGTTAACGTAATTGAAGACTTAAAAAACTGCAAAGTTTTTAGAGCTTGGCATTTAATTCCATATTTCAGCAGCAGCTTTTGAAATTTCTTCCACTAAAGCCCAAACCAGAGGCACAGATTATCTCGAAATTATGGATATGTAATTTTCTAGAGCAGATTTTTTTAAATATAATAAAAATTAGATTGCATGTGTACCGATGACTGTCCTTCTATGAGTGGATCTGGAAAAGGATTTATTGCCCTACTAAAAGGGGATTATAGCTTAAATTATCTAATAAGTTTTCATTGCATAATTTATCAGGAAAACTTATTAATAAGTGTTGATCTTACATCTGTGATAAAAACAGTCAGAAGTTTTAAAAGCCTTTTGGAGGAAGTGGGTAGCAATATAGCCACATTCTTTTGCATTCCTTGATGCATTTGTTAAGCAGAGGAAAGGTTTTGGAATTATATTTAAAATGTTATATGTATTTGACCAAAACAAAAAAAATCGTTGAGTATTGCTGGTCCTAATTTTTTAATAACATAGAATTTATTCAAACCTTTAAACACCATATGCGGTTAACATATGTTCAGGTCACAAACTATAAATTCTATAAATTCTAAATCAGAAAATCAGAGTTCTAAAACTTTTATTCTGAAAGATATAATCGAGTCCCAGAAAAATAACATTAGATATGTAAAAGAACCAAATCTGTATTTGTCTCTCCAAATTTAAATTTAATCAGATTGCTCAAAATATAAAATAAATCTAAGTAAATAAATTTTAAATCAAATTCTTGACGAAAAATAAAGGAATATTTTTGGATCTTTTTAAATATTTCTGTTAAGATTTGAAGAAAATTCTTTTAAATATAATAACAAATTTCATCTAAGGTTTTCAGGAAATGTTTGACAGTGGTATATCTACTTAAATCTGTTAATATAATTTGGTCTTAATAATTTTCTATGTTATTATTTAATATTTATTCATAACAATACCAAAAAAAAAAATAATTTAAATCACTTTAGTTCATAATCAATCAATAATTTCTTAATTTTATATTTATTATCATTTGTTTAGCAGACAAAACCTCTAAATGTTTATCTAAAATAAATTATTTACCTGATTTTCAACATTAATCACAAGTTGACTTCCACTGTCAAATGTCATCTGAAGGAACACCAATAATCCATAAAAATAATGAATGCTATGAAAATTGGCGGTCATTTTTTTCAACTATAATTTTATTTTATTAACTGAATTCATTTTTTATTTTCATTTACAGCACAAAACAAATATTGTCACCATAAGACTAAAATTGCACATAAAGAAATGAATGTAGATTTTTTTTTAACTAGAACTCCACTACAACCAGTATCCTGACAATTACTGTTGTCAACTACTGTTGAGCTCAGCTCTGATGATTATATATGTTATATGAAATAGTCAAATGAGGACAAGCATCGTTCTAAAAGTCCTATAAGATCTAAAGCAGAGACTAGAAACAACTTTCTGGAGAGAAAACAAAAGTTGTTTTCTGAGCTTTGCAGTTGCTGGAATTTTTTGTTCTAAAATGAAAGAACAAGTCCTAAGCATTGTTTCTTATTGGTTACTAGAACACTGCTATTTATATTTGTTAAATTGAGCATTATTTCTTGTTATTTGCAATTTTTTCTGTTTTTGCCTCATGCCAGGTTTGTCTTTGATTTCCGCCGCATATTTATATGTCAAGTGTCAAATTTCAATGTGATTAGCCGTGTTCTAAAGTAGATTTTTTACAATTTCGATAGGCAATATAGCAAATATAGCAAAGACAAAAAATTTAGGCTGAGCTTGCAAGCAATTATTGCAGTCAATTACACTTCTGAGAGTAAACTTGACTCAAAAGTGTCTATTTGTATTGAAACGAACAACACTCTAAATCAAAAACTATATTCTTATCATCCAGATATCCATGATAACTTTGCAATTAATATGTGAAATATTTAATTTTTTCAAAAAATTTCAGAAAAGTAAAAAAAAAATTAACTGCAATAAAATTACATTTTTGAACTCAGTATAAAAACTAAAAAGCGAATAATCGGTACTATCTTCACACCGTACACGTGTTGGCATAAATGACATTTACAACCTAAAGTAAAGTCGGATAACGTTGTAATAATTTTTCAAAAATGAATAATACCTTGCGTGAAAGACAAATTAGTAAGCTTTATAAACTTTGAAATGTTAATTAATGTTCTAACATTAAATATTTATCAATTTTTCAGATGCTATTAAACAAATGTTAAATTTAAATGAGCCTCCGGCAAAATCGCTTACAGCTGAACCCGTATGGAAAATATTAATTTATGATCGTATCGGTCAAGATATAATTTCACCATTGATATCAATTAGAGAATTAAGAGAACTAGGAGTTACATTGCATCTGTAAGTTTCTTAAAAATATTAATTGGTTTTATTGCTGCATTAGGATTATAAATTCGCCATTTTGGATATTATATCAGCCATTTTTAAATTTATTAATTTTTTTTCTATCTAGTCAATTACATTCCGATCGGGACTCAATACCAGAAGTACCTGCAATTTATTTTTGTGCACCAACTGATGAAAATTTGGATCGTATACATCAAGATTTTTACAATGGAATCTATGATATCTATCATTTAAATTTTTTATCACCAATTTCACGACAAAAACTAGAAGATCTAGCTGCAGCAGCATTACAAGCCGGTTGTGTAGCTAATATACATCGAATTTATGATCAACATGTAAATTTCATTAGTTTAGAGGATGATTTTTTCATATTGAAACATCAAAATTGTGATTCATTATCGTATTATTCAATAAATCGTGGTAATACACGTGATGATGAAATGGAAAAAATTATGGATAATATTGTTGATAGTTTATTTTCTGTCTTTGTTACACTTGGAAATGTTCCAATTATACGTTGTCCAAAACATACAGCAGCCGAAATGGTAGCACGTAAACTTGAAAAAAAATTACGTGAAAATTTATGGGATACAAGAAATAATTTATTTCATATGGATGCTATACAAGCTGGTGGTGTTTTTAGTTTTCAAAGGCCAGTCCTTATTTTATTGGATAGAAATATTGATTTAGCTACACCACTTCATCATACATGGTCATATCAAGCATTAGCACATGATGTTTTAGATCTTAATTTAAATCGTGTCTTTGTTGAAGACGATTCAATTTCGGAAAAAACTGGTGCTAGAAAAAAACTAAAACCATGTGATTTAGATAATAATGATAATTTTTGGGCAACACATAAAGGTAGTCCATTTCCAATGGTAGCTGAAGCAATACAAGAAGAATTAGAACATTATAGATCATCAGAAGAGGAAATAAAACGTTTAAAAATGACAATGGGTATTGATGGTGAAAATGAAATAGCATTTTCAATGGTTAATGATACTACAGCTCGTTTAACAAATGCTGTTAATTCATTGCCACAATTAATGGAAAAAAAACGTCTTATTGATATGCATACTAAAATTGCTACAGCAATACTTAATTGTATTAAAGCTCGTCGTCTTGATTCATTTTTTGAATTAGAAGAAAAAATTATGTCAAAATCAACATTGGATCGTCCAATTTTAGAACTTCTTAAAGATTCAGAATTTGGCCAATCAGAAGATAAAATGCGACTATTTATAATTTATTATATATGTTCAATAAATGTTCCGGAATATGAATTTGAACGTATGAAAGAAATATTACAAGAATTAGGATGTGATCTTTCATCATTAGCCTATATACAAAGATGGAAAAGTATTTTAAATAGATCATCAATATTATCAGCAAGCCAATATGAAGGTGGTGGTACACGTACAGTTTCAATGTTTTCAAAATTAGTTTCACAAGGATCATCATTTGTTATGGAAGGTGTTAAAAATTTAGTTGTTAAACGGCATGTATGTATTCTATATTAATTTTTTCCAAGCTTTGTTTATTCTTTTTAATTAATTATTCCTCTTTTTCAAATCATCATTTTAGAATTTACCTGTTACTAAAATAACAGAACAAATAATGGAATGTCGTAGTGGTAATGAAGTAGATGATTATTTATATTTGGATCCAAAACTCTTAAAGGGTGGTGATCTTATGCCTAAAACTCGGTCAGCATTTCAGGATGCTGTAGTATTTCTTGTTGGTGGTGGCAATTATATTGAATATCAAAATTTAGTTGATTTTATTAAACAAAAACAAAATACAAGTACACAAAAACGTATTATTTATGGAGCATCAACATTAACAAATGCTAAACAATTTCTAAAGCAATTATCGCTTTTAGGTGAAGAAATCAAAAATCCTGTTTTAACGTAAGGCTTTAATTTATAAAAACAAAAAAAAAAATACATACATACATAAATATCTATATATATATTTTGTTATTGTTATTTTTGTTTAAATGTTATTTAAATTATGCAAATAATTAGTATAAATTTTATTATTAAATATATAAAAAGAAATTACAATTTATTTAAAATATGTAATTACCAAGTCTCTTTCATTAATTCTAAGATTTCATGTTATCTTTCTGTATTATCATTTTCTTTTTCATACTCTAATCTATCTGTTATTTAATTTCAGTCCTTGTCTAACTTAAATCATCAGCAGAAATAACACTTTCGTTTTCTTTTCATCAATTTTAAAAATATTTTATTTTGCCTTCAATTATACTAAGAAACATTTCTTCAAGTTCATCATTTTATTTTGGATTTTTTTAACATGTAAGTAAATTTTATTTCATATCATATTTTATTTTTAACTTTTAGATAATTTTTCACTAATTTTACTTTGAAAAATATTCTTCTTTTTATTTATATTTTTAAATTTATTTTCGTGTTTATGATGAGCCAATTTTTGGCTTTGCTAACTATACTAAATGGTAGTATTTAAGGGTATAAAGCAACTATTTAAACTTATCCTTCTATAAATTCAAAGGGAATATAGAGATATATTACTATTAATTTGAAATTCTTTAATTTTAATGTTGTTGACTTAACATCATTAACGGTTTGGAGTTTATTTATGTTGAAACCTGAGAATTGAGGTTATATATTATTTATTATAATTTCTTATTTCAACTTTTGATTCATTTAAAAACGTTTTTTTTAAGAGTTTATACGGATATCTTTGATCTCATTTGATAAATCTTGAAATCTGCAACTTTTGCAGAATAAAATAACGAGTTGAACTTTTGAAGCCAAGTTTTTATTAGCTAAAACTTGGTTATATAGCGCTGATGACGAATATACCAAAACTTTACTTTGTAATTCTATGTGATAAAAGCCCAGCCTATTCTGGCTAATACTTTGGTACTCATAAATACTTATAATATCCCTATATAGGGATTAACTTTTTATCTGTCTTATAAAATGACTGTTTTGTGTACCTGCCAAGGTCTTTTAAGCAGGTGCCTCTCCCGATAACATTCTAATATCATATTCTACCGAACTTAGATTAAGATTAATGATTGTGATATCAAACGACTGCAGGATTTCCCAACAATATTAAAATTACTCTTTGTTCCCTTAAAAGTGATTGGCCGCCAGTTGTCGACCAACTTATTATTCGAAAGAGTCAAATAACAACAGTGCCAACAGTGAAATTCTTTTTGAAACCCAAGTTTCTCAAAATTAAACAATATTAGAAAAAAAAATTTTTACTTAGGATATTAAAAGGCTGACTTTTGCTGAGAATATTCTTAAACTGATTGAATTACTTTCGCTGAGGCTTACATATTTCATCTTTTCATTTTTATTCTTTATACTTTTTTCGCCTATTATTTTTCGTTAATTTTTAATGTTACACTTTTTTTCTATAACTTTCACAAAATCAACTAAACAAACTTTAGCTAAAATTTTAAGTTTTATTTAACCAAATTTTAAATGAGATTAACGTCAATGTCTAAATTAAGTCGGGTTAACCCGTTAACGCACAGTTTTGTTAAAAACGGGCTCGAATTGATTACAGTGTGCAGGGGTTAAGGGGTTAAAACTTCGGATTAGAAATGAAAAAATATTAAAACATAAAAAATGCGTTAAATTCTTAGTTGAATTAAGGGAGTGCTTTATTACAACTGGGAAACATTTTTGTATTTCTTTTCATGGAAAATAGTCAGAAATGTATTTCTATGTAAGAATCGGGGTTTAGAGCATACGGTTTCATATGATTTTGTGTTATGACACTTTATTCAATTTCAATAAGTCAAAATTCACTTAATAATAATAAAAAAATAATTTCATCTTTTACTTTGAGTACCAAATAAAAATAGTAATGATTTTAAAATAGCACTAAATTTACCATGTTTCACGTAGACTTATACCCTGTACCTTCCTAGCCTAGATAGATAGATGTGAGACTTTGTGAAAATTCACTGAATATACATACCTATATTTAATCTATAAAAAACCTTTGAATGCTGTATATTCAAGTAGTGTGTAGTAGATCCGATTAATCGCATGAATCCTGACGAGAACTTTGCACATAATTTGCCAACTTTCTATGTAATAGTATGGAACAGGATATATATGTCACTGGTCGCCTAAAGTCTGACGACGAAAAATTACACGAAATCGTAGGCTCTGTATCAGAATCCTAAAGGTATGAAGAGATAACAAAGATTATTTAGTCACAAAGCAATTAACCTTAGAATAAATCCAATGAAAATTAATTTTAAAGATTTCTGTATGAAAATTAAATTTAACAAATTTTTTTAAGGCTTAGTTTACTAACTCATATCCACAAATTCTTGTTGGTTGCTGAAAATATCAATGGCTTTAAGCAATTCATATAAAACAAAAACAAAAAAAAACGAAAAACAATTGCAATTCAATTAAATATTCATTGTTGATTATACATCTGTAATTACTTTTTTATATTGCAAAAATATATTTTTATTTGTAGTGTTATAAAAATGATTTAGGCAATTGAATGTTCTTAAACAGCAACTAAACAATTTATTCCTTTCAAAAAAGAGATGTTAAAGTCACGTTTTGAAATCAGTTTGCTGTGGTTGGTCCAACTTAATATACCTATACAATAAGAATGTATAAAATTTCCTAATGATGACCGCCCAAGTTGAAAATTGTTACTTCTCTGATTTACAATGAACCACGAAATCATCTAAACGAACATCTTTAAAAAGGCAAAAAAAAAAGAAGACAATAACAAAAAATAAAACCAGCAAAAACATTGACTGTACAATCAAAGCTAACGATGTACATATTTGTGCGTTTTAACATGGATAAATATATACCCATACACATGATCTATCCGGGCACAATTGGCCAGAACGTTCGCTAACAAGATATAGCAAGTGAAATATAAACGAGGCAACCAACCGTCTGACCATCTCACAATTTAGCCCAGCCCGAAGATATAAAAAAGGAAATAAAAAAATAAAATAGAAGTTTTTTTTTTTTTAATGGGAACCTAGTGAACCCCTCCTTCTCCTCTTGTTTTCTGTTTGCCGATCTTTGCCGCTTCTTAAAGTGATCTTAAAATTTTTATATTACTTGATGATCAACCACTCATCATTGTCGATCATCACATGCGTCATCAGAAGCCCTCCTATCATTTGCTCCATTAGGTCTGTACTGTGGGATCCAAAAATATTAATACTTGGCGTGCGATAGTTGATCTTTAAAGTTAAAAAACCGCATAGACATATATCCATACGTGTATTCAAAAATAAAAATAAAACTAAAAACAAAAGACACAATAAACTTATACACTAATTCAGGTAAAATCACTTTGGGCTGGGAAATTTCAATTCATCCATAAATGATTGTTCCAACCGCAACCATAGAACAAGGCATAACGAATTCCATGGGATCGATCCTGAGCGCTCTTGTATTTATCGATCGTGGCTCGTAAATTAGTGATTGACCGTGTGTTGTTAGCTATAAGAATAAAAGAATGGCAGCATGGTAGCAAAGTACTAAACCAACTGCACAGAAAACAGGGCTAAGAAATTTCGGCTGATTATTTGTTTACTTTTCAATTTTTCGGGGCGCTTTAGTCGGCACTTCGGTGGTCCATTTATATATATAGTTTACATTATGCATTCGGTTAGTTATTTGGAAACATGAAAACTACTTGTCACCTTGATGATTAGTTGGGAAAACATTCCACAATGGAAGGTGCTTATTTAGTACTACTTGTGAAGTGGATTTTTTTCTACTTCTGTGCTTTTCAATGTTGGTATTATGATGAGATCTTAGATTTTTTAGTTAAATAGCAGTTATTTAAAAAGTAATTTTCATTTTTTTTTTAGATGTAAGTGGATAATTTCAAATTAAATAACGGATTTTTTTATATTTAATAACTGTTGGGTATTTATTCTTAGAGGACTGAGAATTTTTAGTAGCTACGCTTTGAGTTTGATGAATTTAAATCTTGATTAAACTAAAAATCTTTTTGACTTTTTGACTTTAGATTTGCAATATAAATGACAGTCTGTCTGAATTAAAAGACTGAATTTCTAGAACTTCCCTTCTTTAGTTCTTGTATTTGTTTGTTTTATTTTTATTTTTTCCCCTTTGTTAAATAAATTTTTACTCATATATGACATTTAGTATTTTATATCTGCAAAGATGTTATCAATTTATGAGATGGGATTTTTATTTTCGAAGGAAGATTTTCATTGAAAAAATAATCCTAGAATTTCTTACTGCTAAATATTCGCATTTATATGCAATTTTTTTAAGGCTAGATTATACATATAAGGAGCCAGTTCCTCATTTTTTGAAAAAGTGGCAAAACTATGTGAAATCCATACAAATACAAACAATAGTTTTATTTTAGCACTAGTTAAAGTCGAACATATGTTATTTTGGCTTAGTCTGATAAAATTGAAAAGAGGGGAAGGAGAAAGAGAACGTTTAATTTTACTGATCTTCATCTATATGAGTAGTATGTTTGGGGGCACTTTCTTGGTGTTAATGGACTTTTTATAACTTCATAAACCTCATTTTTTTGGGCTACAAGAATAATTCATTTTCTCCTTCAATCGTAATTATTCTGATTGGTTTAAACATTAAGCAAAAATTTTTCAACCAACCCTTCTTTTCAAATTGTACAAGTAAGTATTAATAGAATTCCATATGAATTTGCACCAACTGCCATCTTACTGATCCCGATTTCCAGGATTTAATGTAAGATTATCTTTGCTGATATATCGTTCTCCTTCTAGGTACGCGTATTTGTAGTTAATTTCTACTTGCTATTTCGGTATCGCCATAAAGCAAAGTATTTCAGGCAAGCTTTACTTTCGCTTCCTAGTCCTAGATCGAAGAATTCCAGGAAATTTTTTTCTCTCAAATGGCCTGAAAATCTTACAATAATTAGTCAAATGTTTTGAATACTTTTGGTAATTTGAAATTAATACTTTTACAAGTGGGATTTACTTTTTTCGAGCAGGATGTTTTAAAAATATTTCACGTGGAAGTTTTAGTAAACAAGTTTAATTCTTTTAACTGAATCAATGTCGGAAGCTGTTAGACTACGTCATTCTGCGATCAAATTGCCGGCAGAATCAATTTAATTAGGAACATTTCACGCGTATTTAAGAAAAGAAAATGTCCTGTTTTTTTGAGAGAATTTTAGTTTATATTTATGATATTATGTGAAAGATTTTCAGATTTTAAACAAAGAAACATTTACATTTTTATTTATATTGATAATTAAAGTAGTGCTAACCAATGTGACTTTTTAAACTTGAAGAATTTTAAAATCGTTTAAAGTTATATATTTACTTTTCCCTAGGACACCCAAGTAGAATAATAAAATTATTATAAATCGTGTTCACAGTCAAGCAAAAAATAAAATCTAAATAGTATTTTATCTTCTTTCCGGACTTTACTGTGTATTTAAACATAATAATTTAATTTTCCACTAAAGGAATTCATCCTTGTTTCTCTGTATTCATTACCATCATAAAAATTACACACTCTTAGCAGTATCTCATTTAAAGTAGCATCTTTGCGACTCATTAGTCTGTTTTGCTTTTAATTTACTACCAAATAGCAGAATTCAAGCCAGAAGCATAACAACATAAGAAAAACACTTTTTGTCCAGTTTTCCTATATTCTACTTGAAAAGTTAAACATTTAGCCTCATTGGCAGCTCTTGTTGATTTAATTGCTTGTTACTAATGGCAAATGTAAGCAACAACTCGAGATTTTACCATCATCGAATAATTCAATGGCAACAACATTAGCTCTTCTGTGCCACCTGTGAAGGGCAACTGCATTATTTGAACCCCAGTAAAAGGGAAGAAGCAAAAAAAAAAAAAAAACAAATCTTAACTTCTGGGTGCTTCTACAAACTAAACTGACACACAATCAAATAAATAAATAACAGAGGAAAACATCTTGTTGTAAGGGGTCATAGCATTCAGTGTATCGTAAAGTTGAGAAACATAAAAGATTCTCGTAATTAGCGGCTAAGGAATTCCAATTTTAGTCGAAGATTGTAGCATAGCAAGTGCAAGGTTTAAATGCTTTTATTGACATTAATTGCTATTGACCACACTCAGATATCTATTGCAAGGTATTTTAAGTATAAGATATTAAAATTATATTAGAGAATGCGCTCACCTAATTTTTTTAATTAAAAATATATTTGAAACTTTTGTACTAGAGACTTTTTCAAATGCAGCAAAATTGTTTGAGTTTATCTTTAGTCGAAAAATTAAGTGAGATATTCGAAAACTATTTCTAAATTAAATTTCTCGGATATTCAAGTTTTAGATATTAGTTCGGTCGCCAAAATTCAAATTTTATAATAAAAATTGCTCTATTTTATATAAATGACGTGTCTTGAAACTAAAATAGATTTAAACTTTTTAAAATATTTTTCTTTATCAATTTATTCCTTTCTTAAAAAATTAGCCAGGATGTTGTAAAATTTCCTAAATTTTTTTGAAGCTGAGTTTTCCGTAATTATGCTACTAAGTATCTATAAAATCACTGGCAGAAATTACATTAAAATCTGAATTTTTAAAATTTTTCAAGAAAAAAAAATCAGAATCAAATCAAAACCATCAGCAATTTTTTCAAATTTTAATGAATTTTCCAAATGAAGTTTAATTTCAGAAGTCTATTCTCAATTATTTATTTTTTTTTAAATTTTAGCCGATAAGTCTAAGCATAAATTTTTTATGACAATTTTGGTCTAAAATCTTTAAATGTGTTTTTCTCCAAATTACGTACTCTTAAACGTCTGCCTCACCAGCTAGATTTAGGGGGGAGTATGGTTTAGCACTTTTTAAAAATCGAAATTTTTTTGTATTTTCTTATAGTTTAATATTTCAAAAATATAATCCCAAAATTTGAAAGCGATCCAAGCAAAACTGGTAATTAAAGCCATAAATAAGCCATAAATAAGCTTTTAAAATTTTTAAACGCGTTTTTCTCAAAACTACTTTTTCAAAGTCGGTGTTCACTGCCATTCAAAAACTAAATTACCGATTCACTTCAAACTTGCTACACACTTTCTACATAAAAAATACCTCCTCCCAACGTTGAGTTTTAGAATTTTTTTGTACATTAAAAGTGCTTTCCACCAATAAAATGGCGAATTTTTCGTGAAAAATAGCAGTTTACACTTTAAATGCGCACTAAAATTTATTTAATAAAAAAAAAAAGTAGTCAGACAACGTTGGGGGGAGGATTTAATAGTACTTTGGCTAAATTTCAAGGGTTTTTGATTTCAAAAAATTTCCGGCTCAGATACAGTAAACACCGCAAATCATCTTCTTCTAATCAATATTCATAAAAAAAATTCTTGAAAAAAGTGATTTTTTTTACGCTTAAAACCATACTCCCCCCCTTAAAAGATATCCATTGGATCTATTTGACTACACAATTTTAAAAAAACTATTAATTGTTTTAGTGTGAAACATAATTATTTATTTTTATATTATTTTTTCACTTTTTTTCATAAAACAAAACAATTCGTCTATTTCAGAATTTGTTTAGTTGAAAGTTCGCCATTTTGTAATTAGTGGATGGAATTGTTTATTTCTATTTCACACAAGAGCTGTAAAAGTACAGAATAATCAATTCAATTTTATTATTTCGGACTAATAAAACTGTCGTAATCGTTTGTTCCCTTTGAACAAGCTTTCCTTTGAGAACACAAAAAATTTGTAAAATGTTACAAAATGCAGTTAAGAAACTTTTTCCTTTTTGTACAATTTAAAATGTTAATAATAAGGCAAAATTTAAGTTTATTTAATCACTAAAAAGAATTTTTAAACTAACCTTAAAATCTCGGACTTCATACTAAAATAAAGTGGTAAGACAAAAATAATTGCGACATCACCACAAGAAGAATTGCAAAATTTATATTATATAAATGGATATAAATTTCTTTGTCCAGCAAATTTTTACACTATAATTCTTAAAAAAAAAGATGAAAAAGTCTTTAATAGTATTATTTTAATGATTAAAATATTTTCTTAAGATTTTTAAATCAGATAAAATATTTTCTCAAATTTAAATGTCATGAAAAATTCAAATTAATTTTCTTAGATGGGTTTATTTGTATCTAATCGATGAAAATATCTTGTTAAAACAAAACATTAAACGTTTAATTCAAAGATATGATACGATAAGGTCTAGAGAAAAGAATGCATAGTAACTTTATTCAAGGGTGACATAATAGACCCTAGCGTGCTATCGAAAATTCCAATTCCATGCTGCGTGTTCTTTCAACCGTTTACTCATGTAAGTCATTAGTATTCTAGTAATTAGCTTTTGAAGGATCACAAACAAACAAAAAAAAGTTATTAAAAAAAAAAATAAACCAGAAGAGAATAAGAAAAAACAAACAACAAAGAAATATGTCTAATTCATGTATTTTCCTTAAGGGCTGTACGCCATGTGTGTCCCCTTCTAATTGTTTGGAAAATTAGATATGATTAGATGAAAAGAAGAAATGAAAGCGATCACCGCTAATTTATAACTCTGTCCTAGATTTTTGATGTTAGATAAGATCGATAATTACTTGAAAGTATTTCGGTTAGATAGATGTTCTTTTGGGTATAAATAAGATAAAATTGTCATTTACCTTTTTTGTTTAAGATATCTGTTTATAGGTTTTAAAATTTCCGACTAATTTTTCGATAATTAAAACATAAAAACAGAACAAAATTATAACCAAAACTAATGCTTAGAACAAATTATTTGGATGTTGATCATGCAAGCGGTTAGTTTTTGTGTGTGGTAATTGTGTTTTTACATCAATAACAACATTCTTATGCTAATTTTGTTGTTTTTATTAAAAAAAACAAAAAAGATACATTGATCGTATTCTCTTGATGACAAAACACTTTGACTGGCGCTAACACTTTTCATATATGTAGTACATACATATATATTTTCCAAATGTTATAAAGTTTCTTTAAAAAGAAAACAAAAATTAATTAGTTTTTTATTTAATTTATTTTTATGTTTTTATTTTATAAATTACATATTCATTCAATGCATACCATACCACAGATTATTTAATTAGTGTCTAACTACATATATATAAATTTTATATATGTTAAAGATCAATACACGGTTTTAAAATAATTTTAAGGTATTTAATCTTGATACCAATGATATCAAGGTGGTTACCTAGTCACTTTGTTGCACCTGTTTTAATATCAGTTAGCAATATTAAAATGTGTTGACATAGAATTTAATTAAGAAATATTAATAATTTTGCATTAGTCCAATAAATTGACCTAAAATACTTTGCAGATAAACTTGTTAGGCTTTGTTAAATAAAAAAATAATAATAAATTATAAATACACAAATTCACTGATCATATTTTTTTTGTCTGTGTATTGTGGGTGTCTATAGTAAAAAAGAAAATTTTATGAACAAGGAATGTGAATCATTGTACAAAATTAAAATAAAAAAATCAAATTATTTTATGAATAACCTTTCAGTTAATATACAATAGTAAATAATTGACTAGTAGCTGGTAGACTAGTAGACTACTAGTATGTTTTGTTTCGATAGTTTATGGATGGTTTCAAGCTAGATATATTTCCAATTGTTCAGTATAGAAAATACTAAAATATTGAATTTTTGAAATATATTTTCAATCACTTTTATCCTACTTCTTTGTATATGCTGAAATGCTTAAATAAGTTTCATAATTAGTAAGAATCTTTTCCTTTTTGGGTAGAATATCTTGTGTTTTACTGATTTTCTTTATAGCAAGACATTATATTAATCTTTCTATAAAAAAATATGCAAAAAATTCGTTTGGGTTAATTCGGCCGAAAAAAAGCATATTTTCTACAATTTTTTCTAAGGATACAATTAATATTTATTTATTTGTTATTTATTAATTATAGTATAACTATATAATATTTAAAGAATATTCTGTGAAAGTTTCATTAATAAATTTAAAAAATGACCCGATGACAGCGAATCTCTGCAGACGTCTCAAAAAAAAGTTGATTCGCGGTGAACATCATAACTCATTACAACTGAAATTAAAAAACCAAATTGATTTGATTAGTTGATAAGTTTCCTAAGGTAACGCTGTCGATTTTTTTTTTTTTTATTGATTTTTCGATTTTTTACAAGGCTCAGAGGTCAAAATACTGATTTTTCATCAAAAACATCAGAAATTGTGTTGTTTTAAAATAAGTTAAAATTTAAAAAAAAAAAAAAAAAACTTGACAGCGTTACCTCGTAATTTTTGTAAAGAAAGAGTGTGCGAAATTTCAAAAGAATCGGTTTAGTAGATTTTGAGTTACAGAGTTCACCGACTTTGAAAAAGCTAAGTGTGAGAAAAACGTGTTTAAAAGTTTAAAAGAAAATAAAAAGTGTTAAAATAAAAAAAAAAAAAATTCGACGTTCTTACCTCGTCATATATGTATAGAAAAAGTATGTAAAATTTGAAAAACATCAGTCCAGTAGTTTTTAAGCTACGGTGCAATTTATAGGCAAAATTATAGCAAAAACTTTATATTCAAATACAAATTTGCTTAATTTTGTCGAAATAGATACTTTTTAATTGCTGCTTTTCTTATGTACTTATGTGTAGTTAGTTAGTATTACTTCAATTGCTTTCAAATTTTCACAGAATAATCTTAAGATGTTGTACATCAATAAAAAATAAAAAATAAAAATGCAAAAAAAAAACATACCCTACTGCCCCCGTAAGATATAAATTTAAATTGATTAATTAAATTAAAATTTTGAGTTTAATTTAGCTATAAGTAAAAGAAGCATGACAATTCAAAGTGTAAGGATTTATTGGAAAGATTTTAAATTCCTAATAACCCTAGAGCACTTTTGCGGCTGCCTTTATAATAACCAATTCTATAAACTAAACTTTTGTTTCCTTTTCTAACTTTTTGTTAGTACATATAACAAAATATTGAAGACAACTGAGTACACTGTTTGTATATTTAAAAAATTTAAATTTTCCATTTTTCCATCCAAATTAGTTTCTGTTTTAACCAATTCATGGTAGCATGTCAAGCAATTTTTCAAGCTCTCTTGAAATCGGAAAAAATTTGCTTTAAGTCGGAGTCATTTGGTCGGGTCCTCTGAAAAGGCCAAAGCTACTAGCAGCAACTAATCATCATCATAAGTGTCAGGCATTAGCTCATGAATATCTTCAACTTCTAAATTAGCAAACACTTCTCCACCCACAGTATTTCTCAAAACAATGGTTTCATTATGCGTATTTTCGCATTCTAGCCAATATTTTTTCCAGCATGACTTAATCTTTTGCTAACCTTAAGGAGTTATATACACTTAGAAGCCTCTAAAATAGGGGGTTTTTGAGAATTTTTCCTGAGATACTTTAGATTTATTAATGTAAAAATTAATACACATATTAAAGTAACTCTTAACTGTATTCTAACATTTTTTATATTTAAAAACAAGTAATATAAAAAGAAATTTTTTAAAGTATATTCCTACTTGAGATTGTTTTTTTCTTTTTTTCTGAATTCAGAATTTCTGCATTCAGTTTTCTGAAGTTTTTCTCTCATATAAAACTTAAAATTAGTTTATTAAATATAATTAATGAATTAATATTTAAACCAACTCTATCAATATCAATTGTCATGCACTCCCAACACAACAAAGTTTATTTGAACTTGATTGGATGATTAGAAAAGATTTTATTAACAATTGAAGGTTTTTGAGCAAGCTAATAGTAGGAATATAATAATAATATTTAAAGCTGCTATAGCTGATCTTTTGAAGCTCCACTCAAAAAAGACGTCTTGTGGTGACCACGATATCTCTGCTTAGGATCATCGAAATTTAAAAAGCTAAATAAATTTCATTAAAGTAATGTATAATTTCGGGTCTGTTGGTTAGGAATATGCAAAATAAACTTTTTTGACAAAATGGCGGCTTCTCAAAAAAAAAAAAACAAAATCGGTTTTTGACAAAAAATTTGACTGTTTATAATTGTTTTTTTTTTTGAAAATTCTAAGTGTATATAACTCCTTAAATCAATGCAATTAATTCAACTCAAAATAAAAAATATAACTGTGAAACTGTTAATAACTGGAAAATATGAACTTTGGTCAACCTGAATTGATTCTGTTGACAAAGAATCGGGAATTATGCAGGCTCACTTAAATTATGGTAGAATCAAATTTTAACATAAGTGTAAATTTGATATGCGCCTACAGGTAGACCAGTTCAAAGCTAAGTTCAAAAAAATCAACTTGGCATTGCTCTAACGCATATAAAATAATTAAAATATCTTTACGATTTAATCTGCCTAAAGCAAAATTTGATTTGTTTTGGTTTTTAAAAATCAGATTGAAAGGCGAGGATGTATATGTCAGTTTTTCCATGCATTTTATTTGCAAAGCTTCCCGAGGGTCAAATTTCATAAAAGTGGCTATATTATAATTCGCTGCATTTTATAATTCTATAATTCTGTAATTTTGAGAAGTTGAGAACTTAGCAGTGCCATATTAGAACACTTCGGGGCCCTTGGGCACACAAGAATATGGGGCCCTAGTTTAAAATAAAAAAAGAAATGACAAGAAAAAAAGCGATTATATTTTCCTCCTGGGGGTCCTAGAAGATGGGGGACCCTTGGCACAGTCCCGTGTATGGTAAAGACAGCACTGAAACGTAGGATATATTAATGGGTTATGTTATGTAGCATCATATTATTTAGTGAATTTAATATAGGTATTATTTTGGGCAAATTTAATAAATTTTCTCTTTGTAGTACTACATTTAATGGAAGGTGCCATAATAAAATTTCAAAATCATCTTAATAAATAGTTAAATAGTTGCAGCCCATCAGAATATGCCATACAGCATTGAGCCATTAATAAATTGTTCGGTTTTTCTTTTCTTACAAATTAACAATTCAATAAAATATGTTGAGTTATTTTTGCACTAAAAACCTATATTAATTGCCTAATTTTACTTGTTACTATTTACAATGACAACTTGAACTAATATTTTAATCATTTTTAGCGCTTGAATTCTCTAGTGACAGTAAGTAAATAAATTTCTCTATTTGTCCTTTCTAATTCTCGTTATGTTCCATATTCATAAATTTTGTTGCAAAACATTGTTAACTTATTTAAAACATTTCCGTAAACTATTTGCTTAGTATTAATTTTTCACTTTCTTCATTTTGTTAAGTAAAAAAACAAAAACAAAAAGAAATATTTACTTAGGAGTAATATTGGTCTATCTCTATAATATTTAAAAAGGATTTATTTATAAATATCATGGAATTTTCCAAACTGTAAAATTTTCACCTTTCAAAAGCATTTACAGTGACAAATCTGCATGCAAATGTACTGTTTAATTGACTATGACGCAGCATCAGGTAAATGGCTTAAGTGTATATCCATTAGACAGGTTGGTACTGTCACCATTTCGACGTAAAGCAATAAATAATATATTAACATCGGCTGTCCAATTGATCGAGTGGCCGCAGCTGCAATGCCTTCATACATATATATGTACATATATTTATGTATCTGGAAAATTCTCTTTCGTAAGGCTATCGAGACACTTGGACTGCTATGATCACAACAAAATGCAATGGCATTTATTTACCATTTAACAATTTTTTCAAGTATTTAAGAATTCAAATAAACATTAACCGATAAAATTATTATGTGATTAATACAGAGCCATCGTAGTTGAGTTTATTGAAAAAGCTTAGAATAGCACACTGATTAGTTTTTTTTTTTTTTGTTAAAAAATAACTTTCATGTTGATTTTCTCATTGGTTGTAAATTTACAATTATTTTGAATGTTATATGTTAAATATAAACAAAACACTATAAATCCATTTAATAATGAGCATAAGAAAATCTAGCGCAGGCGCCTAAATTGTATAGTTTTTTTTGTGTCACCATTTCTAACAGTATAAGTAACTTTATTTTCAAGGATCTCACCGACAATGGCGAAAAGAACATTAAATATTTTAACCTCATATTTTTGAGGATGCACCATTCATGCATACCTGCCGAGATAGCCCACCCATTGGTTGCATTCTTCATAAACTTAAGACAACCTCGTCCATCAATTAGGCCACCGGATGTGTTCATTTTTACAGTCCCATAGTCAGTGGATCCTTTCCAGAAATTCCTTCTCATAAAACCATTTATTTGCTCAACTTCACAACTCTTCTGTTAGCTAGAGATGATGGCAGCCATGCCACTTAACAAAACAAAAAAAAAAAAAAACCAATCGAGGTAGGTAGCTATTAGGTTCATAAATAATATGAAAAAGATTACTTCATCATAATGATACGGGATGATCTTTAAAAACTGGGTACACGATATCCCATGGAGGTGCATTCAATTCTCGGCATGTCATCAATGAACCTGTTGATGTGTAGTTGATAGGAAGTGACGCCTGAAATGAATTTTTTAATCAAATTTAAGCAATGGTTATCCAGAATTCGACAGCTTTTCATAATGAAATAAGCAAAAAAAAAAAAAAAAAAAAATTGCTAAAAATAATGTGGCATTATCCTAAAATCAGTTTTAATGTGATGAATATGAAATTCTATGTATTTTATATTATACAAATCTATATACTGTTTAGAGATTCTTAGAAGAAATCGGTAGATGGTTGATCTTTTTCGTCATTTCATAACACCTGACAATTCACTCAAAATGTCCCAAATGCGCTTGCTTTCCAGGGACACTAAAATTGTTGTATATTTAAGATGAATCGTTTTAAGTTTTTAGGGATACCTGATTGCTTTGAGGTGGGTCTTTGTCTAAAGACTGCCGCCTTTTGTCTTTCCTGAAGTTTCGCAATATAATATTTGTTAGGAACAAAAACGTAAAAGATTTTTTGTTTAATATGAAACCAACGTTAACTGTTTTCCTGCGTTTTTTTGCATTAAGTGATACTAGTTCTCATATTTCAATAGCTACAGGTTATGTTTAATACTTTGAGCAGTTTTTAAAATGTTATTTGAGACTATATTTAGGTTTATCAATTGTAGTTTCAAAGCTACACTATGTGGCCATCCGTGCGATAACTCGGTCATGTTGAACATGCTTAATAGGCGGGCCGAGCAGGCTCAAGTCAGGTTCTAAAACTTTCACTTGGGAAGTTGGACAAGCACCATAAATGACGCAGGCCTTGTTGGTTTATATAAATTGGAATCTAATATATGATACTAGGGTCAAACCGAGAAAAATCCTGAAAATCTTAATTGACACAAAAATTGTTGTTGTTAGATGAAATAAATAGAGTACTAAAAGATTATTCTACACAGTTAAACACTGCTGTGGTGCTTGTCTGTAATAATTTTTCTTAAATCATAAATTTTATCTCAATTATGTTGTCAAAATCGCTGTCAAAAATTCTAATGCTTAAATATCCATGTAAATCAATAATAATTTCATTATATTAAAAGTAGTTACATTATTTCTGACAGTCAAGCTGCATCACTTGTCGTAAAGAACAAAAATGTCTTAATTAGGTCTTAATTTTATAAGGTTATCAAAAATAATGACAAATCACAACAAACTGGCTGAAAGAGACTTAAAAAATTCTACTTGAGTAGGATTTGATTTATGTAAATATAAAAATGATAAGTCAACGAACTCTAATACCAAAATATAAGACCAGGTCTGATGGTTAAGCAAAATCCAGAGAACTCTTCAAAAATAAGTAAGAAAATTTGATTGACTCAAAAATTTCCATTATGTGTACATGAAACTTCCCGCGACTGAGAATCAGTATAACCTTTTTTTTTTAAGTTGGTAAAACCTTAGGAACCTTTCTGTTGAAGTGTTGGGAGCAATTAGTATTTCTTTTTTTGGCAGCTCGCTGTCGCGATAAAAAGCGTTTATTCAGTTTATATGCAGTTTTTGGTCAAATATTGCCCAAATGCGGTTAGCCATGCACCGGGCTTGGTTCCGTGTGATTTTTTTTTTTGTTCTTTTGACTCAAACTGCCATTAAGAAGGAAACTTTTTGGTTTTTTTAAGGAACAGGGCTGGGATTCTGTCTCAGTGAGAAGTTAGCGTATTTGCCATACATTATATGCCAAAATCCGAGTTTCTCATTCTCATTCTCATTTTTCACCGATACAGAATCCCAGCTCTGATGGATATACCTGAAGTGGGGCCTATGAGTGTTATATGATTAATGAGATTAAGGGCTGGGCATGTAAATATGTCCTTAGGATGCCTGCAAGGTCCCAGTTTACAGCCGAGCTGACACGGATTCCCATTGCGATAGTCTAATCTTTGATAGGCTTGCACTCTGAACACTTTGAGCTTATTTCTATTGATTTACCCATAAAAACTTTATAGTCTTCGGCATCGGAGCTGGCACTCTGTGGGCAGCCTTAGAGCTGAGACATGATATCTGCTGATAATACCAAAATATAAGACCAAAGAGATTCAATGTCGGAAAGGACTAGGTATCAAGACCTTCTGGAATAGGGAAATAGATGAGCTTTAACAATGCTTAAGCTTAAGTAGGGGATTTTAGCATAAATTTTTTAATAATTTGACATAAAATGTCTGCTAGGAAGTTCTACAAATGTATGATTGTTTCTATTGTGAATCACTTTGAAAATCTATAATACAATAAAGGGTTTGCTATCTGATAAATGTTGTCACATAAGTAATAAACATATATTTTATTCACAATTAATAAATAAACAAGTTTTTTTAGACTTTCTTTATCCAGACCAAATATTTTGTTCTTGATTTCTCGTTTGAAATTGGTTTTCAATGATTTTAATAAAAAAAACTCGGAAAAATTTATGCTATACGATATCAATTGACGTTTCTTTGTTATTTATTTACTATTTTATTTACTTGAACAACTAACTAATAGCCTTTTATTATTTAATCAAAAAAAGTTTTAGATTATATAAAATATTTATCAATCCATGTCCTAAAAGTCGAGTTTTAAATAAATAAAGGAAAATTAAAATAAGCAAGTTGCATAGCTTGCAGCTGTTTTTTACTGGTTCTAAACGAAATAGATATTAATTAGGTAACAAATTTTCAAAATTTATAACTTAAAAAAATCCTAAAACTACATCCCAATCTGATGATTCACCTCATCAGGTGACTCATTGCAACAAAATGTAAACCTTCAGTCAAAAAAAAAAAAAAAAACAAAAAAATCATGCATCAGGCCTTTTATCATCTGCCACCCATTTTGGTCTTATCCTCACCTGAAAAATACTCAAATCTTTTTGTGGGAATCATTTTATGTGGTCTCTAACTAATAGATAAGCTTTCGTTAGTATTCCTTTAGGCTAAAGATACAGAGGGTCAAATAGGTAAAAAATAAAATAAAATTTCAATTAACCTAGCATCAGTTATTTTGTCAAGTTCTACTGATAACAGTGTTACTGGTGACACTGAGAGCCACCTTAAAACCTCTGCTTATTGGATATCAGTTTATTGTGTAATTAGTTAAAGATATAGCTAGAATTATGAACATCTAGTCTTATTGTTTAGTAATTTAGGAATTTTATGACGGTATTGCAATGTCAAAAACAACGGAGGTCTCTAAATTATCAGTGAATTCCATCTTGCAATCGTCGGTGTTACCTTTGAACCAAATGATTGCATCCTGTTAGGGTTTCTTAGGTGCCCGCAGTGAAAAAGGTCTTAACTATAGATTTCTTCATGTATTTTTCAAAGGATAACTAAAAAGGAATGCAAAGTGAAATTTAGGAGTATTTTTTTTTTCAGTTTTTTTTTCGAAAATTATATGATAGACCTGTCCACACAGGGACAGGTAAATTTTATGTTATTGTTAGTTTTTTTTGTTGTTGTCAATTTTCCTGTATCTACTACTTAACAGTAAATTGATGAGTCAACGTTTATTTTATTTTTCTGAAGGTCCTTTGAATATTTATTTCTAAATTTAAAAAAAAAAAAAACGAAGAAAAACTAATGAAAAAAAAAAACTTACCATACTTAGAGTATTTGAATTGAAAATTGTATTTCTGAAGGTCTAAAGGATACCATAGATCTGCTAAAAATTCCAATTTAATTTTAACAAACAAGTACTAATCGTATGAATCTCTTGAATTTCTGTTCAACATGAAAATCGTGCATGGCGTCCTCTTGTCTATCCTCCTTCAGGTACATCCATTGCTTTACCAGTGCAACTTTTTTTTAAAAATACTACAGCATTAAGTATCAACTTTTATTTTTTGTGTTATTTTTTATTGTTTTTGAAGTCTTCTAATTGGTAATCTTGGAAGACACAATGTCTTCGTCTTTTAAATTAAAATACTAAAAGATAAAGTTCCAAAAAGCCAAAACGGCTGAAAAATCTGTTGATTTTTTTTTTTTTTTATTATCTCTCAAGTAGAATTTAAACACTGCGCTTTTTGTATACATATTCTATATGCATACCTATTGCATTCAGTCCCAGTAGCTGGCTGCCTTCCAAGTGCTTTGTGCTTACGATGGCAAATGCGTGTGGGAACCAATTTTCGCTTCGTTCCTTCTTAATTTGCATGCCACCATGAATTCATCCAAGATGTTTGAAATCGCTTTGGTTTTTTCTTTCTTGAAATTTATAATCGCTTTTGTTTTTCATTTTATTTTTGTCGAGGTCGAAACTATAAAACTGATCATAATTAAGGTATCGACGAAAAATAGCCTTGCTAATTAGTGATCTTGTAAAAAAATACAAAACCAAACCAAAAAGAAAAAACAATGCATCTTAAAGTCTGTCCTACATCTTGGCTATAAACAAAAGATTTTAATATAAGACAGAAACTTTACTTTGATTATGGTCAAAAATTTCAAAAAATTTTTCTTAATATTTATGTGCTAAGCAAATTAATTGTGCATAAAAATTTCATCGATTTAAAGATTAACCCTTCTCGAGTTGTGTATTAAGATCATAAAAAAGCCACCGTATCCCAGCTGTGATTTGGATTCTTTTAAAATATTGTCAACATATGCTCAAGTTATTGATTACAATGTAGACTTCAAAGAGTATCTTATAACTTACACGGAATTTTTATTACTTCAGAACATTTTCAATTTCTTAATTCAGTGGTTCAAAATTTTTTTATCTATATTTACATCTTAAGTATTCTAATATTAACTAATTATAGCATATAACTACGTTAAATTGAACCCAAAAATTATCAAAATTCGACACAGTCTTATAAAACTAAAAAGCTATCATCTTGAATAAAACTGAAAATATTAAAATATAAAAAACAACAAATAAAATTAGCCACTTAAGTAGGTGGTTCGATGGTGCAACATAAACTCAAAGCTGACCACACACATAGTACTTAAGGTGATCAAAACTAGAACCGCCAGCTCTTATTAAATAAAACAAAAGCAAAATGATCCCAAAATCATCGAAAAAATATAACATAAAAACCTAAAGAAATATGAACTGCACGACAGGAAGAAATCAAAAATCAAATCCGGACGCGATGACTAAGCACTGTTGGATACCATCTCATCTTTAGTTTTATCTCATCTTTTACTAATTTTGTTGAAAGAGTAACAAAAGGACCACACAAGTTTTTTTTTTTTTCCTTAAAGTTTGGAATGCTAATAGAATGGTCCTTAAACAAAAATGAAAAAAAATTTTAGCAAAATCTTTATCATGGAAGACATGAGTTAAATGTAAACTCTAATCAAGATCTTAAGAAGGTCATTTATTTGTATCCTATAGTATTTTTGGAACAATCTAAATTGGGCTGCCGTATTCTAAAGATTTGATAAAGTTGTCAGATTTGCAAACCAGCCTGATGGGATAATCACCACAGCTGGAGCAAACAACGATCATCAGTTCTTTTTATCACAGTTTCAATTTTCTTGCTTGAACTATAAGCGAAACCTAATTAGGAAGATTAGGTTTTAGATATTTTAGTATTTCAATTTAATTTGATGTTTAGGTTGATGATTCGTAGTTTTATATGAGTTGTATAATTGTCATGTTTTTATTTTTGTTTTGTTTATAAAATGTAGTTTTTTGCATGGTATGCAAATTTGTATTTGTGTTGATGTATGAATAAGTTCCAGGTTATTTTTTTTTTTAAATTAAGCCAAAGAGATTATTATTTTCATTGTCTAAATTTTCATTTATATTTGGTTTTTATGTTTTCCAAAAGAAATAGAAACTTTTTGGCTTGCCATCTTAGGAAGACTTTAATTTTGCTTTTAGATTTTAAAGTTTTGTTTGCTGAACTTAGCATAATACAATGACATTTTTTCCTTCAAAATGAATGGAGAATGGTCTTACTCCTTTTATTTTTTTTTTTGATACAAGTAAATGATTTTATAAAAGATCAGAAAAACGATTCAAAATTTGCATGAGACTTTCAGCCCGCTCCATAATACCAACCGGTTTAGATGCGAATATCACTTACAGTGCTAGTGAATTTTTTGTATTTTGCTCTCCCAAAACATTGACGAAGCTCTTGAAATAAATTAACTATATAATTAATTGTTATTTGTGAAGAGAAGCAAATTCGACAAATTCGATGTAAAATGTAAAATGTTGGAATTTCCTGCCAAAACTTTGGACATATTTGGACAGATAGTTTTTGAAAACTATTTATGAATTGCATTGTCTTCTTCTAAAGAGCTGCTAAAGTAAATTTTAGATATTAATTTTGATAATAGCAGATATTTTTATCTAATTTCTATTACATTTATAATTTTGATAACTTCCTAAGCCTAATTAAAAATATAGCATCCACAGAGCTGTTAAATTTTGCTAGCTAAAAAATCTGAAACAATATGCAATGAACTGATTGCTAAACAGTTTTCCCGTCCGGAGTTTTAATTCTCTTATGATGATTCCGTAACGACTTTAATGCCGTTGTCAATAATATTATTGTCTTGCCAGGAAAATATTTCATAGACTTTATTCGGCCCAGAGTTAAATTAAAAATCTTCAGATCTTTTACCATTGTATTACATCTTAAGTCTAGATGTATGAGTAATGGTCATAGAAGCTTACAGCGGGTTGCATCTAAAGTTTTACGAAACACCTCAGTTGGCCATATTAAACTTTTCTCACTATTTTAAATCCTTTAAGTCATGTGATATTGAGTATTAACGTGCTAACATAAAACTTCCTGTAAAAAAACTTATAGTGATTTTTTTATATATGCCAAAACTAGAAATTGTATTTTATAGACCATTAAGTCATTCTTTTAATTTCCTAAAACAAAACATTGTGTATATATTTAATTCTCTTAGACTAAGTAAAATCTTGGATTTTTAAAAAAAAAAACCAAACATGTTTCTGAAAGGACAATTCGAATTCAATTTTATCCAATTAACCAAATATGGCGATCAAGAATTGACAGCAACGAAGTGTATATACCCCATCAATCTGAAATCGATTTTACTTGAGACGCATAAAATACATGACAAATAAAAAAAAGTTAAAAAAAAATAATAATAAAGGATTTGTACATGAACATACCTTCGGAAATCCTTATTAAACTGTGCAATTAAGTCAAATAAGAAATGAGTATAGTTACAGTCATATCAAAGAACCACAAAACTATGTTCTTTAAAAAGTCTACCGAAGAAAAGAGAAGAAAAGTAAAACAAACAGTGTTTTTACTTTTAATTTCTTGTTATAAGAAAAAATCTGATCAATTTGGTCTGCTTAGTAAGAGCAAACGTCAGCGACAATCAAAAATCATACCGAATGGCATCAAAATATAAAAAAGATCGGCATCATCGAGGTAATTGATCAATTGAACAAGATCATTGCAAATATACATACATACTTATATGGTTTTGTTGATCGTGACTGATCACAATTTATTTTTGTTTCTGTTTGTCTTATGTCGTACAGCCAGCTCGCATCTTGCCATTGTTTATTTTATAATGCGTTCAGTAAACACCTGGCGGTGTTATTCTTCTCGCTAAATAGTTTGTAATTCTTCTTTCTTTTTTTGTGTTTTGTTTCTTTTTTTTCTGGTACTAACTAGGTACAAATAATTATCATCAATTGCATGACGATCAATAAAATACCATATAAATAGTTATTTAATGGTCAGACATATGACACTCTGTTAGCCGCTATTTAAACGAATATTGACTAGTTAACTATAGTATTCTCGCATACCAGACATCGTGACTAGAGATCTTTTGTTTTTGTACGAATTTTGCCACGCGTTTACAACTAATAATATTCAATAGAAATACTTAGTTACTTTATATTGATTAGAAGGATCCCCTAAAATAGTAGCAAACAAGCTTCCCAAAGAGGATATTACCACTTAGTATGTAATTTATTTATCAATTGGTTTTTATAGTTAATAAGGTGCGAACAGGGTATTTTTTTGTTACTTTGTATACTTTGTAATTTGTGCCTAATATGATCATAATCGATTATGTCGTCCTGTGATTGTTAACTATTCAACCACAAAAGGAATTAACTACATTCCATCGAAAGTGTTTGTTATTTTTTGTTAATAAGTTTTCTAGTTTTATCAGTAATTAAAATAATTTGATTAATAATAGAATATCTTGTTTCTTTTACATATTTTTATAAATTATTTAACTGAGTCTGGAAGTTCATCATGGATGCATACAGTTTTGAATAACGTTGTCATCCAATTAGTTAAATTAGGGTATTCTGAGGACTCTATTTAGTCCTATTACTTCTTATGTATCTGTCTTGATTCTAAGTACTTATATTACATCGATTTAGTATCACAGTCATTAACTTATCTACATTTTTTACAGTCGGATTAAATTTAGAAAGCATTTCAGTTCAAAAAACACATCAATTACAGGTGCAATTGCATAGTTTATGCATTGATCTCCAGCATATATTGCACACGTGACCAAAATATATCTATTATTCTAGAAAACTTATGCTAGAAAACTCGTATCAAGATATCTTTCCAAAGGTGTAATGTTATTTAATACGTTGAGAACGGCGTGCACCACCAATGGTACACATGCGAATGTTTTATCTGGTGGCGTGTACCACCGCTATACACACATCGGCTATAGTTTTTTTTTTTAGATGAAAAGAGCTTTTCATGGTTAAAAATAATTTTTTTTATTAAAATTCACTTTTAATTTTTTACTAAACAACAAGGCGCCGCTAGATAAAGTCAAATACGGTTTTCACTGCCGTCGGATGGAGGGAAACAGAAAAAACCGTGCCGTACTCAACGTGTTAAGTTGTTCTTCGTAAAAGACTTTAAGAAATCTCTCTTAAAACATTGTATCATAGTGGAATCGACACCTACATTCTGTTTGGAAAACGGTATACCTGCTACATAAACTTTGATGTTTCTATAGCCCAAACCGTTGATTTTTACTTCTGTTCCAGAATTAATTTTCGATTATTTTTTGCATGTGCAATTAATACCAAATTATTACTCACCCTAACGCAATTAAACTTTCAATTGCAATCTTTAAAGAATAGTAAAGAAGAACAAAACTTAGTACTTCCAGTAGTTATACACAGTGCGATTACTGCCCCCCTTCACCTATATCTATACTATACGATTGGCTTTTATAGCTATGAAGATCATCTTTAAGTAATACAAATTTTTAGTTTTAAATCGGATAACAATTTATAACGTTATGAGAACTGTCTCAAAATAATTTTTTTATCGAATAATAATTAAGACAGAGCCTCCATTAAAACTCGGACATCCCAAAAAAATTACTCTTACAAATAAATTTTTCGACTACAAAGTTGAAAATCTTAAAGTTTGAATCATCCACTATATTCTTCACTCAGCGTCTGCTATCTCTTGAAAAATTTAAGGCACATGCTGTGTGGAAAAGATTTTGGATCAAATGAAGATGTAATACATTAGATGTAAAGTAAAATTCTTCTGTAAAACAGAAATAAAAATAATGGAAATGTATTGAATTGATTACGAAGATTAACTATATTTTATAATAAATTCGAATTTTGATTGAAAACAAAAGAAATGGTTTTGTTTGTAAAACCTGGAATTTTAGCAGGTCACGTTTTACATGTGACTTATATACATCAGGAGTAAACAAAAGAGTAGAGTGACTTGACAATTTATAATCATTAATTAGGTGTGTAGCATTATAACACACCTATAGCTCAAAATTTACTATAAATCAACCAGTTTTGAATTAATTTTACTTAAGTTCTTCAAAATTACTTCAAAACTTTCTTTTGAAGTAATAAAAATCTCAAGAAGGACTTTTCCAACTTATTCTTGTTATATTTTTTAATTGTAATAAAAAAACTTAAACTTGATTGTAGTTAACTTTTATAAACTTCATTTAAAATCATACTTCACTTAACAAATCAGAAACATTTAACATTATATCCCGTAGTATAAAATTTTATATCATGATACGTTGCAGGGAAATCGAAACACTTTAAGCACTTATTGAGTTAAAATTACTTCTGCAGAGGACAGAAAAAGTATACTAAAACATTGATGGTCGTACCATACCATAATAGCCGGTTTTTTTGTTTAGTTTTTTAAAAAGAGAAAAAAAAATTAAAAATTTTAAGAATATTTTATGCGCGCTATATCAGTTTTTATGAATTTGAATAACTGTTGACCTCATTTTAATATATTTATATCATTTTAACTATCTTTAAATGTCAAATGCTACAAACAACGGTAAACAAAAAAAAAATAAATTCATTTAATTCTTCCGTAAATTTATAAACTTCAAAAGCATAGAATTATGATAACTTGAACAGTTCATTGCCAGACAGTTTGGCACCATACAATCAGAAGATTTTTTTTAATATGGATTTAATTTATATGAAATTATTATTAATTAAAAAAAATAAAGAAAAAACTATTTTAGTGTTAAATTCTGCAGATTGTCTTTACTTTTTTTTGATATTGTTTGCGCTAAGGATTGTACCTGTTGTTTTCATAATATCAATAAAAACAACAAAAACAAAATGCAATCTTATAGATAGCCAAGTAAATAGCACAAGAAATAAGGCAGTCACATTAATTGTCAATTTGGCACAGCATGTTTAAATTACCTTTAGAGCCGGTGGACACGGGTCACAATTGCAATAAAATTTCAAAGAAAGTAGAAAATCTTTTTTTGAAATTCTTTCAGCATATTAAGTGGTCCACTCGAAATCACAGCATGATGCCACTTGACCCATGTATTGTGTGGTCCTGAAGCCAAGGAGTGAACCAGCAAAGGTAGATACAAAGTTTTCATTCAGTATACTAATAGAACTTACCCATCCTAAATAATAGCTGGCCATAAATCTTGAATGTTTTTAGAGATACCTCTGTTTCGGCTAAGCGCCCTGGCACAAATCTTCTTAAACTTATTTTATCTGCGTTAACGTTGGAATATATAAGTGCCGGAACACTGACCGATCGTGTGTAATCTTGGTCGATCTTGGCCAGTTCGGGTAGTATTAGTGACGCTGGTTTGTATGAGGATTAACGATCCAACTTTAAAGTAAAATCGACAGACCCAAAAAAAAAAAAAACAACAATAACGTACAATACTCACAAAAAAAAAACAAAAAAATTCAAGAAAACAATATAAAAAATATTTGAAGCACAGAAGGAATGTCGGTTTTAGTTCTTTTGCTTAGTTTTATTGATTCAACTAAGGAATTCATCCGATTGGTGGAATTTATATGGACCAAAGGAGGTTGAAGGAGGAGAATAGTTTGATTGTGTCCAAAGTTTTGTATGATATGATCAACAAGTCACGATTTTAACTTGGATTGTTTTTATATGGCGACCAAAATGCTGGGGTGTGTGTGTAAATCAATGTTACTTTTGGATAGTGAATGGAATTTGTAAACTGAGTTTTTGATCAAAGGAAACACCCACTTGATTAAGAGGCAAAGAAAAACCTAAATAGAAAGAATGAAAAAGCTAATTCATAGCCTAATAAAGGTTGTCTAAAATTCAAACTATGGGCATATAAAGGAGGTGTTTAGTGAATGAAATTCAACATTGTTTTTGTTTTTGAATGGTTTAGGTATTTGAAGATTACATTATTATCAACTAATTTACAAGTTGAGTCATTTAATTAATTAGCTTAGGGCATTAAAAGATATTTTTGTAATATTTTAGTTTGCCAGTAACAATTAATTTGTTTCTGGGTGAATAAAAGTATCACCCCTGGTAAACATTTATATGCTTAGTTTTTACTTGTTAGGCTTACACCTTTGGCATATTTCTTGATGACAAGGAAACATTCAAAAAGTTATATTGATTACTCGAACGAATTTCTGATCTCTAATCCTAATAAGACTTGATAATAATAACTCAGTTCTTTTTGACACCGATATAGCCATATCAGCTATAGCAGTGTGCCAGTCATTTTAAATCTTCAGAACCAAAATATGAAGCTTTATTATAAATACATAATGAAATATTCTCATTGCGGCTTTTGTGATTTTGGTGATGGTGAACACGTTTCCGATACTTTGCAGCTTTTATAAAACAAAAAATTCTATAGGTACCAGCGATTCTCTACAACAAATTTTGTGTTTCTTTTAGAATATCACAATTTAAAGAAAATATTATTATAATTTCAGCCAAAAAGTCAGTTATTAATTTGCATATCTAATCCTAATAATTAATTTTAAAATAATTTTAAAAGTTATGAACTAAGAATAAGTGAGAAAAAATATTTTCTATTAAAATTTCTTAATATTTTTTGAGACAGCAATTTGGTACATTTGCGCTGTAAGCTACCACCATTCTTCGAAGTCATCTTAATTAAAAAGAATTTAGAGCTAAATATAGTTAACAATATATCCTAAGCAGGAACTCAAGTAGCAATTTTAAATATACATCAGTTCTTACTGTGAAATACACCAAAAACTATTGGTACCTTTTTATATTTTATCATCAATGTTATGATAACTTTAAAAACTGTTTTTTTTACTGATGGTACCCATAATAATGTTATTTAGTCGGTGTATCCTAATTACAGGAGCCTTACTAAAATCATCTGTTATAAATTTAGCCTCGTCACGATGACCATTCACTACAAATATAAATTTTTCTGAATGACTAAATATACATCAGTTGGTCAGTTTTTTTAAAAATACCTTTTGCCTTATTATTTTGGTCGGGTAATCAGCTCATTTAACCAAATGATTCTACGAAATTTTCTTTCTTTAGATTTTTGATATTTTTATATTAATTAACTAGCAACATGTAATACAGGCTCTTCGTCAGACTCATTCACTAAAATAAGACAAGCAATTAGACTTTATCGGCCGTTATTGCTATTGTCATTCAATGGTACAAAATATCGCAAGATACTATAAAAGATTCCAGAAGGTCTACCATATTCTGTTCAATATATATATATATCTTCTTGATCTTCATGCCGGCGGCCGCCATTATCATATTTAAGCGTTGGATAATACCTTAAGCCAACAACTTGATGAGTGATCACTTTTGTTCTTTAGTCATTACGATTGCTTGAAATGAGTGATCTTTGATTGCCTGTCGGAAATTCTTTAACCAGCCACTAGCATGCATCCAGCCATCATCAGTCCTAAAGAAATAAATGTATGTATATACATAAAATGTTCAAAAATAACAGAATGGAAAGCAACATTAAGACGAAGATCTAGTTAAGAAGCCCTGCGGCTAATCTGGTCTTTGGTTGCTTAGCGTGTCTTTTGTGAAAAAGAAAAACAATAAAATAACAGAAAAAAGACAAAGGCACCAATCTTTCAAATATTATTTGAATATTAGTTTTAGATGTAGTTGCTTACAGTCTCTAAAAAAATTTTATTTGAAAACTTTTCCTTTATTTTGTTGCTTGGTTTGAGTAGTAATAGTAATAATGATTGCATTCAAAATGCAAATGGCCGCGAATTTGTTTTATTATAGTCAAGAATTATAGGATCATATTTTCATTTAAATAAAATTTTATTAGCAATATGAAAATTATGACTTTGCGTTTTCTAAATTTTTTACAAATAATTAGCAGAATTTTTATCCAAGTAAAATATGGATTTATTTCTTTAAAAATTGTGATCTTATTTGATTCAATCATTTTTCTTTTTTTATGGGAATAGGCGTTGGCAACTATAGTTTTCTAAAACGGTTGCTGATTTGTTGGGTATTTTCGTCCTTAATTCACGGTTCATTTAGTATTATAATATTAAATATTATGATTAAGAAAGTTTATCTGATATTGGTTTAATTTATTGAACCTTTCTGTTATGCAAAAGAAGATATCCTTGCATGTTATATTTTTCTTCTCTACTCATGACAAATTGTTTTAAAAGCAAAAATTGATTTTTTTTTGCTAACTTATCGTCTGTATAAAATTTGCCTGGAATTGGTAAAACAAACAAAAACTTTAATAATACAAATTTATTTTGACTCCTTAAGACCACGATCCTTATGGAAGCGAAATTTTATGATATCGTGCATGACAAGTGACGGTCAATCGTACACAAATGAGGAAAGTTTCAAGCGTATAAAGTCGCTTAAATATGCTTCAATAAGTACTAAGACTTTAAAGAAGTGAAATTATCATTACGTTGAACTCATTCCTTAATACATATGTATATTTTATCCGTACACATTCGTAGAATTCCTATCCGTCAACTAGAATAATTTCAGTTAACGTTGAAAATTTAGTTTGATTTTCATGAAGTAGCAATTTTATTTTGTATCGTACTAAAATAAACAAAAATTTGAAAAAAATACAAATTTATTAATTTATTAACTCTTGACAAGTTCACAAAGTATTAGTCGCCTGCTGGAATATTGAAGTATCTTTCCTACGATGGTGATTTTGGTCACTTACAGCGACTAGTTATACTTACCATTTGTATAAAACTTATTGGCACTTTTCAATAGGTAAATTACAGGAATCGAGTTTCAAACTATTTTCGAATCTCCTATATTCACCAGATTGGGCTCCTGTCTCTCTTGCTTGCTATTCACAGAAATCAAAGTAAAGTTCTAAGGACAAAGATTATACTTTTGCAGAAATCGAGAAGTATTGCAAGGCTAAAACCGAATTTGCTATACATGACTGGTTCATGAAATTAATAAAATCGAATTTCATCAAAAATTGTGTTTTTATACGGCAGGCTAGAGGCTATAATTAACTTACGTTATAATTCAAGCTAATTACAAATGAATCTCCAGAAATTTATATATTTTTTTGAATTTTTCCCTTGTTTCTTGCTAGGCTCGTTTCTGCTTAGTTTAGTATCGAGTCAATAATGTGTCGACTTTGATTCTTTAAGTTTAATGCGTCATTTTTCAGTACAGAGACCAACTTTATCCAGCTTTGATTGAAATTTTTTAAATGAACTCAGTTTGATTGAAATTTTGTTTTTCTTAAGGTGGCTGTGTCATCTGCAATGGATGTAATTGTAGTGCCTAACAAGATTGACATGTCAATAAAGTACCTAAACACATGACTATGTATGAAATCAATTATTTCAAGGAATTTCCTTTCAGATTTTGTTTTTGTTTTCGAGAGCACTTTTTTCATTTAATATGAAATCAAAGTTTTTTTATTCTGAAAAATAAATAATTTAAAATATTTAATTTAAATTTGTCACTTTATTCATGAGAATTTTTTTAGAGATATTTTAAATTCTTCTTTAAAAATATGAATAAGTCTTTATAATCAAAAACTAGTTACATAATTAGACATACCTTTAATATTGGAGTTATTTAACATAATTAGGTGTTTTGCTTTACATTATTGCTTCAAAATAAAAAGCTAACATTTTGGAATGTTTTAATTTTGGTTATAAATCAGAGAACAATAAAGAAATAAATTACAGAATGCCACCATATAAACTCTAAAATTCTGATCAAACACGATCCTGTATGCCTACTGGTATCGGATTTTAGTATGCAAATAAGCTGAAATTAATTGTTAAAAATATGCAAAGAATTTCTATTCAAATTAAACTGAACAATTGCTGGTAGGGAATTAAACATCTTGAATGTTATGTAAAAAAGTGTAAAAAATGAGGAACAAATGGCGCAGACTTAAAAGAATTTTATCGCCTTGAGTAATGAATTCTTAGTCTTTTTTAGCTTAATATGTTGATTCATACCATTGAACGACATTAGTGTTAGGGTCTAGGCTCGATTTTTGCCTGACAATCGAATTGTAGATAAAATATCCTATAAAAGAAAAAGCCCATGTGAAAAATTGAAGAGCTAAAACAAACAATCAAAGACCGCCACAAACAATTCATAGGTATATACCGGCATTTAGGTAAGACGATGATGGACATGGCATCGAGTTCTCTTGTTTTAACTTTACATCTGGTAAAATAAACTGAACTGGATTGAATGAGATGCCGAAAATGATTTGCAAGAAAACAAAGAGACCCCAACGGACAATAAGTATAATTCGAGGTCCAACTATGGTATATAGTATTGGATGACTGGACTGTCAGATAGGATGAGATACAAAGGTACCGCTTCTATAGTTGGATGATGTATTGTCACTGCTCTTGTTAAAAATTATTCATTAGCGTTGTAGCCCTCATAGCATTTTCTTATCAGAAATTGTTTGTTTTTGCTATTTGGCTTCAATAATGATTTTTACTATTTAATACAACAAAATCTACACCTGTTGAGTACCAATTTATTATGAAAATTTTAAAATTTTAATTAATTATTTAAGGTTTATTGTTTACTTTGTTAGACAAACAAATCACTTTATTACGAATACTTTTAAAACCTAATTGGCTTAAATTTTTCCATAGAATTTTGACATAATTAATTAAAAGCTCTTAATCTTTATAAGCAGAACAATTAGCCCTCGTTACTCAAAAAATAACAAAAGTGAAATCGGATAATTTAGATTTAGTGTAATATTCTTAGGAATTATAAATACACTCAAAATGACACATGAGTCACTCAGAAGCGAATTAGGTCCAAAGTCCAAGAATCATTATTGTGAAAATTTATTTTTTTTAAACCGAAAAATTTTTCAATTGAAGGAGATATATACAAAATGACTATAGAAAATGTAACATTTATCGAGCTAATCTCAGCATTTTTCTTTGGCAACTGAAAAAGTTAAAAAATTTATGTAAAATTAATATTATAACATTTTTCGCCATAGGCTTTATTTCTATTTACCATAACAAATATCTTTTTCATCCTAGTTTACTACATTCTAATCACTACTTGTTGTACTTATAATGTCTTGTAAAATTTGTATTCTATTTGATGTATTTTAATAATATCATCTTATGTTTTTTTGTTAAATTTAAAATTGTTCTACAATTAGGATTCAATAATGATTGATATACTTTTTTGAATACTGCTTGGCCACGCTATTTTTATTTTTTGTTTTAATGCAATTACATTAATGGTATCATCCTAATCAAAATAATATTTGGAAGGTTTGACGTTTCTAATTTTATCCACCCCATATTAAGCCAAGTGCCTGTTAGTCTACTTTTTATCTTTTATCTGTTTGCATCTTCCAATTGTTTTGTGAAAAGGAAATCTTGATGACTAATTTTAACAATACTTAAAGGGTTTTTTCTTTATTTCATTGAAATATGTGATTCAAGTCACTAGGATTATAAATATTAGTATGATTATTTTCTTTTGAGCTTTTATAACTGCAAACGTCATTGGCCAAATAATTATGCCCGCTTTATAAAAAAGTTAAGCTTCAGTTCTTGTGCTTTATAAATCAATTTCAGTAAACTCACTAATAATTTGAATTCTTTTCTAAAAAGCGGAAGTAATAGTAATATTTATTATAAATTTGCGTTGTTTTCATTTTGCTAAAATATATTGAAAGGAGAAAAAACAATTTTGTTTTTATTTTAAAGCTGATAGCAAAAACTCATGAGGTGGACCTATTCGCAATGGCTTCTGAAATAATTATACTATACAATAGGCTATAATAAATGTAACTGAAATTTTTTAAGACAAAGAAATATATTATTGTTTTTTATTATAATTCCTAAAATGTTGTTTTTATGAGAAAATAGGTTTAACCGCATTGACTGTCACTTTCATTAAAAGTATAAATTATATTAAATGTTCAATTTTATTAAGAATATTTTGCAATCTTTCTCTCTTTTATTATAAATTTTTTTAACAATCAATTTTCAGCTTTAAATGTGGTAATATTATTATTTAATTATTTAAAACCACTAATAATTGAATTGTTTTCATTACTTTTAGTTTAGTTTATATAAAATATTCAAGTTATTGTCTACTCGAATTAAAAATTTCATGAAATGCACAAAGACTTCAAACATCACGGAACTATATATTGTCAGAATTTTGTTTTTATAAATGCAAAACATTAAAATTATGACAAGCATATGTCAATATGTTAACGTGAGAAATTTTTCTATTTAACACTTGAAAAATTCCTTAAGGCCAGGTGACACACCTAGGTAGCACCTGAAAGTTGTTACTGCTAAATATTGACTTTTGCAGTGAATGACTTTGAAATCATTTCAGCCACTTTATACTACAAGAAGAAAAACAAATAAAAGTTTATATTAAGAGAGCCTGGACTAGGAAATACAATCAGTCAGAATATTTGTAAGACAAAGTGAAACTTTACCAGACTGCGAGTCTCCAATTTTTATTTTGGCTTTAGTTTTTTTTTTTTTGTTGTTTTTTCATTTTGATTAACTTTGTCCGATCAATTGGACAAGTCGATTTCAAGGTATTTGTCAATCTGTTTTGTTGCTTTGCTTTATTTCTTTTGAATTGATATTTTATTATTATTATTTTTTATCTTATTACTTTAGCGTACCAATACTGGATTTTTTCTTCTTCTGTTTCTTAAGTTTTGGTATATTTTTAATCATTTGCGGTAGTTTAAACAAGTTTTGACCGTATCAATAAAAGATGGCTTGTCTTAATTCAAGCGTAACTACAAAATATCCAAAAGCATTGACAGCAAGCACTTATATAACATTGGTCTGTTCTTTGGTATGGTCTGTGAGGTTCAATAATGAGCCACGATAAGATTCCATTAGCGATTTATCGACGATGGATGGAAGGATTTAGCCATGAATCTACTCTATCCGTGGATCACCCCCTTTGGCAATGAGTATCTGGCATCTGCCACCCAGATAGGTAACGACTGATCGTTTTTGCATTTAGGGGAGTGCGGAGCTTCAGAATCAAAGATAAAAAGCTAAAGAAAAAACTAAAATAAAAACTGATAAAAAACAAGCAAAAACAAAGACAAAGAAAATAGCGATACAAGGCAAACATTCGTGATAGCTGTTGTCCCCGCATTAAATTTTTTTCTGTGTTTCATGCTGCTGTGGTTGAACCACTTTTTTTTGTCTTATTCTGTGGGTTTTTTTTTTGCTCTATAGTTTTGTTTGGTTATTTTTTATGATTTTATATGTAATATTAATTCTGCTTTCATCTTGTGTACCCTGGTATTAAGTCTGTCTTTGATAGTGTTAAGCAAAACACAAATCAAGTGATATATGATGACAGCTGGCTGTTTCAAGGAGAACTTTTGGTTCCAGTACGGCTAGCTATTTTATATTTAGCAAGCTAATAAATTCCATAAGTAAAGACTCTGGACAATAAGGCGACTATGAGCCTATCTTTTCTTACTGACTATCTGTCTTTATCTCTCTCTTTACTTTACTCATTATCACCTGTTTTATGTGAGTATTTTGTTTGTTTTCTTGTTTAGTAAAAATAAAAAAAATAAATAAAAAGGAAGTGAACCAAACTATGGACGAAATATTGAATCAAATTGGTTTTTTCGTTATATGCAATTTTTTAAAGTAATAAAATGTAATTTTTTTTGCGGTGTATATTCTTTCACACAGGTTAAATAAAATTAAGCTTCTGTTTAAAATTGCCGGAAACTTGTTTTTGTAATTTGAGCATTTTTCCTATGCTACCACATACCATGTTGAAATTTAAAAAATCTGGTGAAGCTAAGATTAAGACTTAAGAATCAAGTATCATTTAGCTTATTTTTTAGGGTGTTTTTTTACTTGTTTCTTTTTATAAGCTCTTAGTGTATGACTTTTGTATTTTGGAACTAATATTTAATCATTTTTATCACAAATACACTCAATAATCAAATGCCACAATTTTAGAAACTATAACTTTTTAGCAACTAAAACTATTTTTAAAAAATAATACCATGTTATACTGATCTAAAAAAGTTAAAATTTAAAAATATTCTGCTTTGGAAATTGAGATATTTACTAAAATTTGTCAATATTTATTTGGAAATTGAGGACATGTTTATTTAACTGAAATCAAAAGTAAGTTTTTATTATTCTTTTTAACGAGATTTGAATAATGTAAAGCAGAACTGCCATTTTTCTTGCTGGCGTTGGCAATTATTTTTAACCAGGTGAAAGCATTCAGTCAAACCACTCTTAAATCACTTTCGTTGTGTGTTAAGGGAAATACCTGGAGACTTGAAGATGAAGATGCAACGATGCGAAATTCATTTCAAGTGAGGAAAACGTACTAAACAATTCTCGAAAATAACTTTTTTATGTATTTTTATGTAGCGTAGTAAAGTAATCTTTCATAAGAAATAAAAGAATTAAGTAACGAAATTTTAGCTAATGTAAATTATCAGAAGACTCTCAGAGAACAAAGGCAGAAATGATGTAAAACTCAATATGATTTAGGTGATCTATTGCATTTTCCTAGTTTTTTGTATAGGCCTACAGATATGACGTTGAGAATTGCACATAATTGACTTGGTACCAACAAAGACATCTTGCCAATATAAATTAGAAAATTTTAAAGAGACGAGTAAGCCGGACCACAAGTCCTTTAACATATTTCACATCTTAAAGTGGGGTATTCACTGTATTTCCGAATCAATGATTCGGCTGTTATGTAGTTCCCTTTTAAAGTATATGGAAAGGACGAATAAGAGAGAAAATATCCAATATTTTATATGGGATGAGAGAGCCGAATCATTCAGGGTATTCACATTGAGTCCGGTAACACTTCAGGGTAAGCGGAGGTGAAATATAAGAGGGAGTTTCGCAAATTTCGAAAAACCTTTTACCCCTTCCTGAGGCAGAAATATTTCTGCCTCATGCTTGGTATCTTACTAATACACATTTATATATACACGTTATCTGTAATATTTTACACATATGCACATATTTTAGTGGGCTGAGAATTGTAGGGGAACATTTCCGATTTGATACCGGCCTCAATGTGAATACCCCCATTGATTAACATTTATAGTGAATAATGCACGCAGTTGCGGAGCGGAATTCCGAAATTCAGCGTTGACAGCAAAGTAGATTTCCGCAACCGCGTGCATTGTGTTTGAGCCTTTATTTATGTTATTACGTGTCATAGTTCCAAAAAGATAGGGGAAAATTTTGCCTGGTGGTTGATGATAAACTAAAACACGTGCTCTTTGATTATTTGGGTCTGCTGTGGACAATACATAGGAATAGGTTGTTCTCAGAATGACTGTAACAGTGACATGACTTCCAATCCAAAGCCTGTCCATCAAGGGGCACAGTAGATCTTTAGTACAGTGTGAATGTTTAATCGTTTGATTATTAAAAAAGAAAGAAAAAACGCAAAATTTTCATTTTTTATTTTTCTTCTCGTTTTGCTGATTCTTGTCATTTGTCTAAGCATTAATATTCTTTTGTTTTTTTTTTAAATTTATCTTCAAAACCACTATTAATAATTCGATGTCATTAAAATTTATGTTAATTATTTATTCATATAATTATCAATATTTTTATATATTTGAAATCTTTAAAATTCGTAATTAAAACCGAATGCATTTTGACATTGGATTTTTTACCAGCTCACACTTGAAACACAAATACTTCGAACTTAAATTGTAATGCACAATAAAATTACACTATATAAAGCTCACTACCACATAGAATTAAATATGCAATTGCAATAGTAAGAGGTTGAATAAGAGGCAGCAAAATATCAGTTTTATGGAATTGCTTCGAAACTACGTCTTATCATTTACCTTACTGACTCGTAAAATTGGTAATATTTCGTCTAGTGTTCTCTAGCATATTGGCTTTGTGCCTTTTCTAATATCTAAACTCTAGCTAAAAAATTTTTTTTCCATTGCGTATATCTTAAAATTGAATAACACACTCACTGTTTAATTAATTTAGTAAAAAGTATTATTACTTGTTTTTTTCTTTCATATTTTACTAACTTGGCCAGAAAAATTAAAATTTATCTAAATCATAGATGTGTAAAAAAGGAATGGGTTTGAATGCCATTATCCTTTTTACTAGAAATTAATTAAATGGATTCGAAATAATTCATTTTAAATAAAATTATGTACTTATTTTATTTAACTTATTTAAAACGCTGCAATATTTTACATAATTTACAAAGATGATATTGGTGAGAAAATATTTGTTGTATAGTTTTTTGTTTTTATAAAAAAGATATATATATATTTTCTATAAAAAACAATATGTTTCTAGCTATTTACAACAAGGAAAATGATTGAAATATTTGATTTCTTAGCTGTTTTATACACCTAACTACTTGTTTACATTATCTACATCACATTTTGTTTACATATTCTTAAAATAAAAACAATAAATTTTTTTAGATTTTAGTTTTTTTTACATTATTTTCTATTCACAATTTACATACAGACACGCATATAGCACACTACGAAAATTTGACATTATTTGTTCGTTTTGTTTCTTGTTTTTTTTTTTTGTTTTAATTGAAAATAACACATAAATTATATAACTTATATAGAATATTGACATATTTAAAAACTTGGATCAGATTTAAATATTTATAATACAATTTTTGGCTGCGCCAATATGGGTTTAGATTAAATCCACAATATGATACTAAAAAGAAGTTTTGCAAATTACGTTCATCAATATTGACATAACTAATAATTAAATTTGCATTTTAAACTCAAGGAGAAAAAAAAAATAATTAAATTATTTTGAGAAAATAGGAAAGAAGATTGAAATTTATTTTGTATCATCGGCAACCGCAGCCTACAACTGCCATATCCTGATAGTTTTTCAATACAACTGTATTTTGATCATTTAAATATAACATAGATATAGCAGTTAATTGTGTGGGTACACAACAAGCTTTTGGTACCTTCGAAGGATTTATATTATTAACTAAAGTCTGTACAACAGCATGATTTGTTGAATTAAGATGATCTGCTAATGGGAATGGGCAATCACCTTGGCAATAATATGCATCATATCCAGGTGGTGCTACTATCCAATCATTCCAACCGACATCACTAAAATCAACATAGAGTGGACGACGATGGCATATTTCACGTCCATCTTTTCTTCTATGTGTTCGTCTATGATGTGATGCTCGTTTTGATCGATTTGAATCGTCTATTGTTCTATGTTTAAAACGTCCATCATCTGTATAAGCATATAATATTGGTTGTTTCCTTGACCAATTTTCATATGGTTCATCTAAGCTACGCCGTAAGCGAATATGTTTGTGTTGAGCTATTTTCAAATTATTACCAACTGTCACTTGTATTAATAATCCATGATTTTTATTTCCCGCTGTAATCCATCTTTCCACTGCTGGTCGTACATCTAGTGTAATTTCTTTAGTACCATTTATAAAAACTTCTTTGGAATCGACAAGACGAAATATTGGATCACGTTTATCCTTAATACCAGGACGTACAATGTCATATGCAAGAATTTTATATCTTGTTTTATTTGCTAATGGATGAAGGATTGCATCCCTTTGTATAAAGAGCTCAGCTCCTCTCATTTTTTCATCTTTTGGTATACTTGATGTATCAAAGTACAATCGAAACTTGTTATGATGTTTGAATCTATCATCGATTTTGCTATCTGAAAATAATAAAAGAATTGTTTAACAATTGTTTCGTTTTTGAAAAGAATGTTTATATTTTTTAATTTTAATATTTGGAGCAGCTATAGACTTAGTAGCCTGCAATTTTTGTTTTATGATAGTAGTGCTTTAATTTTTAAGAAATCTTGTCTACAAATTTCATTTTAGCCGAAAACAAAGCTATAAGATTTCTCTTAAATGGTAATAGGTGGTTGTTTATGTCGCCAAAAAGCGCTTAGTTTGCAGTATCTTCAGGAACTTATTTTAAAAATTTAATAAACATCTAAACCCTATAATTTCATACATTTACGTTTTTATCCAAGATTTTGTTAAGTCTAAGCTCAAAACTTAACAAAAAAAAACTTTAGTATTATAAAAACGAAATCTTTTCGGTGTTTTTATTTTAAATAATATTTTTTTAATTATAAAATGATTTTCTGAAAATTAACCTTTAGGAGAAATTCTAAGTGTTTCTCAATAGAAAAAATTAATTTTTAGTAAAAATTTATGTAATTTACTAACAAAGTTAATTAATTTATACTTTAAAGTGTGTTTTAAAGTTTAACCTTTACTTATTACTAATAAAAATACTAAATACTCCTGTTTTCTTCCTGTATATCGAAAATTAATCAGCCTGAAAGATAACGCCAAACTGGCCAAAGACTCAATAGCACATTTTATATGAAAAACTCAAGGATCCTAATACCTAAAGCTTAGCGTAATTCAAAGAATTCTTCGAAAGAATGGCCCATAAAATGTCTACTTATTCGACAAGGAGCTGAGTATATTTAAGAAATACTTCTATGACGGAATAAATCCAACGACAGTTAGCTTGAAGATTCTGTCGTGAGTTAAGAGAGAAAAACTTGCCTTATTAATGATATCCGGACACTCTTCCATCGAAAGCAACGATAATATTGAACGGTTATGACGCCTAAAAAAGGAGTTATACCAGAAAACACAAAAAATGCCAATTAAATATTTATGAGTGACGTGAAGAGAAGTTTCAAACGACAATGATCCTTCAATGTATGCTAGAATCCAGTCAGTAGTAAGCTGAGCAGAAAGCAGCCGAGAAATAACACTTGAAGTAACCAAAATTGAGGCAATCAGCTGGCAAAGTTGTGGCTTAACGACTGCTTTAAAAGAGAAAAAACTATTGCATTGTGTTAAAATGCATTTATTTTTTACATTGCTCTATTTTCTTGCCTGAAAGTCCTCATTTATAGAAAAAAAAGCACTGTCTAATTATGACTATATACCGTGTTACAAATTGTTGAACATGATATCCAAAATTCACCATTGAGCTTATGCATGCAACAGGGAATACTCTAGGGAATAAATTTTGCCCAAGAGAATAACATTATATTTCAGTAGGTTTTTGTATTTTTTTTTATTAAAAATATTTTCTTTAATTAATTCAGTAGAAAAAAAGTACTTACATTGATGTGTAAAACTTCTGACTGTGTTTGATTGTTGCCGTTTTTGAGTTTTACTATTTGTTTCTAAATTTAATTGCTGTCCAGTCATTTCAGCATATAATAATTTCATAAAATCAGGTATAACAATTTTTGAACGATCAATTTTTGGCGCCTTAGAAAAGCCAAACATTGTTAGAAGACCTTTTTCTATTTGGACTAGAGATTCACGATCAGGTTTTAATTTACTTTCACTATTTTGTTCTATAATTTCCATAGTTTTGGATTCTATTTTATTATGACTATTATTGCTTTTTATATTATTATTATTTTTATTATTATTATTATTACTATTATTTTTACTATTATTTAAATATTTATTATTATTTATTTTATTCACTAAATATGGTGTGCTAGCAACTTGAGTTGTTGTTTTTAAAGCCGCCAGCACTACAAGTAGGAAAAGCCATACGTGCATCGTCGTTTGCAGCTCTGTAAATACAAAAAAAGAAATAAAAATGATTAAAAATATTTTTAAGAAAATATCAATTATTTAAAATTTACAAAATTTTTGTACAAAATTTTATTTAAAAACTATTGTTTAGTTTGTGTAGACAGTGTAAGTCAAAAATTTTGTTCAAATTAAAATTTTAAGTGTCTTTTTGAGTATACAACACTAATCCTGGTTAACAAGAAATAATAAAATTTCAAATAAATATCAATTTCAAGGGTTTAAAAGACCTTAAAAGACAATAAAACTGGAACAAGTGCAATAAGTTGCATTAGCAGTACCTTTTAGCTGCTGTCAAGGGTATAAAGATTAAGAGGATGAAGTGCAGAAATTTTTCACTTCTATAAATTTAAGGATGTTTTCCGATTTTATGACATTGGGGTACGCATACACTCATGAGAGGGTAGAACAGACCATAAATAACCTTTTTTTTTGTCATGAAATAAAGTCAAATTCAGGTAGGAAATTATTCACCTGCTAATGCAGTATTCTAAATCATAGAAGAAGACTATCTGTATAACAACATATATATGTATAAAAATATATATGTATTTTGGAATTTATACTGGTTATTTTTTATTTTCTTATAAGCCTAAGTTTACTACAAAAACTTTACTACAGTTATATAGAAATATTTGACGATGCGATAGTTATGTTTGAGCAATAATGCTAAATAAATCCAATATATTAAGTCAATTTGGTTGGGACTGAGCTGAGAAGCTTTGCGGCCAATATCATGTCTTTTAAATTATATTAAGTTTTTAATTAGAAACCTGAATAAAGTCTGTATAATGATAAATATAATGAATAATTAGAAAAATTTTGCGGCCTCTAATTTTACATTCACTTATACATATTGTCCTTTACCGTGGAAAACAAATTTCGGCTTGAAATATACAAAAGTAGGAAGGTAAAGGATTAATTACACTTAATTGCTACTAAATGCTATTTCTAATAGACTAAATACCACTGTGGTAGATTTTGATTTCCAGCTTTTATCACATATTAAAAAATGGGTGTATGCTAAGGTCCATTTTGATAAAATAAACGTCTATAGAACTTCCCGGGACAAATTTGACAGTTCTCTGAAATATTAGGTTGCATTTACTTGGACTATTATCATTACAAAGCTTACGTTTCTATTATAAACTTTACAGTTACTTTATAATTTTTCTGTCAAGTAATGAAATTTACTTTACTGAATAATCCGAGCTCTTACCTTACTCTATAATTTCAGGCATAAATATTATAGACTGTCTGTGGCGCTTGCGACTAAATATATACTTATTAATGGTCGTATTATGCATTGTGTAATTGATTTATATGTTTTTTCTTTGGCATTGCCTATTACGTGCATTGTATTTTTATCTTAAGATATAAAACGTGATATAAAAATATAATTATAATATTGCATTAAGAAAATATTGATAAACAAGCAATATTATGGAATTAAAAAAACAAAGAAAGAAGGGGACAACGTTCTTGAGTTCTAGCTACAAACATATAAAATTTTTCGAGATTTAACGATCAATCAAGTCTACAAGTCTACTAGCCTTGTTTAATTTACTTTCAAACAAAAAAACAAGGGATTTACTAATGAATATAGTACAACCTTAAAGATATTAACCACTGATAGGAGATTTGAAGATTTATCTTTTTGTTTAGCTATAGAAAATCTACAATGATTGGCATTTTGTTGATTCATGAATGATGTTCAATAATATTAAAAAAGTGTAGTAATTTTTAATTATTGATTCTAATAAACTCAATTAATAAGATTATCTATTGTAGATCATAGCCGCATATGGTTTTCACCTTTTGTGAAGGTGCTTATTAGTGTTTGGCGGAACCAAAGTTGGCACCAAATGCTAATAAATTCATTTAATTTATATATAGCCTGAATTGGCTTTTAGTTATCGATGGCTTGTCGACTTTTTAGAAAAGAGCAAAGATTTGCATAGAAGCTGATGTGAATGATGGTGACTTTTCAAACTTTAATTACATAAAATACAATTTTGATAACACTTTACAGTTAAAATTGTTACCATTTATTTTCTTTTATTCACACAAGAATGTTTTTAAGACTACTATGATTGGTTTTAGGCAAATATCTCCATTTTTAACATGCTAAAAGCTGGTAAACGCTAAGCATTAAATTTTGCGTTCGGCTTAACCATTTTATTTATCTTTTAAAAATTTGATTTCTTGGCTTGGCTTGTTCACTAGAACTAGCAAAACTAAATTAATCAATTATTTTAAATGCAAAACATTACAGTGAAATATTTTAAAATAACATAAATATTTCGATTATAAAAATAAAATATTTAAAAGAATCTAGCTTATCAGGATATCCTTTGTGTGTCAGGATAAAAACAGAGCAAGAAGAAATTTATACTAAAGAATTCATTGTTCTAACGGAATTAAGGCGAACTATTTTTAAGGTCCATTGCTTCAAGTTACATATTGATTTCGTATATTGAGTGACAAGTGTCGTCGATAAATCCAATACAAATGGAAAAAGTTTGTAGTCGCTTGAAGTCGCTGAAAATATTTTTGTATAATACTTGAGGACATTATTTTAAAATATTTAATTTGTTAAATAGTTTTTAGTAGATTACATTAAATTTGTATAAATATTTAAGCGCACCCGATTGAATTAAATGTGCTTATCCTTTGTATTTAATTGGAAACTAGGATAGTTGTGCAAGAATATTTTGGCTCGTTGTGTGACGGCTCAATACTGGTACCAAATGTTAAAATTGCAATTTGAATTTATTAATTATTCTGTGATGGCACAGATGCATTGCTTATTGAAATAGACTTATGCAGTATGTTTTACATATTTACGAAAGATATACTATCTGTACTCACCAGGACTTGCTTTGTGTTGTGTAAGCCGTTATTGAAAAAACATCAAAACGTTAAAATGCGCTGTGTATATCAAAATTTTATTATTATTTTCACAAAAAATTTCCCAAAAAAAAAAAACCTGATGTACTTTATTATAAACTGCTTGCAAATACTAATTTTTAAGCACTAGTTTTTAAACGCTTAGAAGTTTTAGTTTTGTAGTAGCCCTAGGCATTCCCCATTGAAAGTGACACACACTGAAGTGTAAGTGTTTAATGCTTCTAAATTAGCCTTTAAAAATGGCTTTTCGAATCCTAATTTATCCGCTGGAAGGTAAAACAATGTCTAAAGTAATACATTGACAGTTGACCTATCATCAACGTTAAGAAAATCTTTGCTCCAGTGTTAGATAAGTTTATAACAGAATTACTAGAAAATTTGCTAATGTGATAAACAAGAAATTACCACAAGAAGGCTGTAATGTATTTTCAAAATGTAGTTTTAGACTTTGTGTCATAATTTCGTGTTATACATTAATTTCAACATAGTGTGTACATTTTATTAAAGTATTCGTCTGCAAGAATAGAGCTGCACATGCATTACGCTTGATCTACAATTAGTTTGCATATGTAGCCAACTTTTAACCATAATTTGAAAAAATATATACCTATTTTGTATATCAGTTTATTGATTGATCAATACTTTATAGTTCCAACAATTTGATGGCCTTGTGCCGTAATTGTAACCAAGAACTTATTTTCCTTATCTAAGCAATCTATAATATTAACCTATTACATTTATCCATGATAAAAAAAGAATGAATTTTTTTAAATTTAGAAGACTAAAATTGACGAGTACTCATATTACTAAAATATACCAAGACAAATTTTGTAAGACAATACTTAAGAAATGAAAGATAAGAGAAAACATTGAATAAATAGTAACAAAACAGGTGTTAATTCTAATAAACTCCCAATGTATCTTAAGTTATCGTTCAGCATTCAAATAGTCAAAGTGAAAAATGCTTCTCATATTGAATTTAATATTATCGATAGGCTTTTTGTATTTATTAAAAACTTATGGTAGCTATTTAATTCAATATCTTCTTGAAAAAGAAATTAATGAAACAACAGATACCAGAAATGGAGAAGAAAATGACAAAAATAAATAATAAAATATATTATTTAATAAATATATAATAAAAAATGTGATGATGTGTAATTTTATTTTTCCTCTAAAAGTTCCACGTGTTAATGTGTAATCCAATTATTTGATAAAAACTTAAAAAATTCCACTAAAATTATGAGTAAAGTCAGTTTTAGTTTCAAATTTTGACTTTTTGATTATGATTTTAGAAAATTTTTAAACTAAGTAATTTGATTTAAGTATGAAAATTAAGAAATTTATTCAAAACATATTTTTATTATGAAAATAATTTAAGTCGAAGCCTTAACCTATAAAAAACCAATTTTCTTTTTAAATATCATTTATTTTTTAGGATAATAATTGGAAAAAATTTGAATTTGGTCAAAGTGCTTGCTTTCAATTAAAATTTTGAAACATTAAAGATAGGAAAAAAATTTAATTAGAAATCTTTATGTGTAATGTTATTTTAACACATCGGCCAATAAGTCCTGAGGCAGTCAATTCTATATAGTTTTTGAATTGTAACTAGTACTTTCAAACAGTATACATATCATAGTAACAGTTTGATCCTTAACATAGTAATTATATATAGTGGTTTTATTGATGCTTTTTGAAGAAAAAAATATCGACACACCAAAATCTTTCTTTAATACTTGTAGACCAGATACTTTTCCATTGGAAATAACTATGAGAAGTTGATTTGGTGACTATAAAAATATTAATAGTGTTACATGTTTTGAGTTATATGAGTTTGGTTTCAAAGAAACTCACCAAAAAGCTAACCAAATGATTTCTGCCGATCGTAGAATGAAATTGCTAACTCAGTATATTCTTAAATTCATATGAATTTTTTCTATAAAAGCACAAATATACGTTAATATGTTGGCAGTCGTCTGAATAAAGAACAGGCTACAAAAGTCATCTAAAATGGCTGAAAACATAGAGATAGCTCTTCAGGTTATTGCCTCTGTATTTTAGCTTGTTGATAGTGTAGTCTGTCTTGAAAAAGAAGAAACCATTAACAGCAACTACTACGTTGCATTATTTGACCGATTTAATAGGAAAAAAACAAAGAATACTGTTATAATAAGACAATATTCCAAGTCTTTGAAACGTTTGATAAATATAAGTGCTTTCCAGCAAATCATCGTTAAAGTCAATGCCAAAAATTGAATGTTCTACAATTATCATTTAAAAAGGATAGAGAAGCTTTTGACTGAGCTCATTTTTCATATGAGAAGATGGGTTGATGTCATAGGTCAAATTACATAATAACGCCAATATGTTAGCTTAGGGGCTTACTCGTAATGACTGATGTGTAATATAAAACGGAAATTTGTGCAATGCGTCCTAATATATATTTTTTATTGTATAATTGAATAATTTTTTTAACACTATTTATTAAAAAAACTGTTCGATTACAATGAACGCAATTGATAAATATAAATATAAAATCTTTTTGAAGGCCAAAGAACTAGATATTTGCATTTTAATTTCATTATTTTTAAATATATTTATTTTATTTTAATTATAAGACTCATATTTGCCGGTGTCCAAATTTGAAACCTAAGTAAATTACTAGTATTCCTATATTCTAAAGTTTGAAAATCTGAATTTTAAAATATTGACATTATTTTTTAACATTTTTCAATATCCTCTAACTTACATATGAAACGTTTCAAATTGAACAATTTTTTATATAAAATTTTTTAATAAATGTGAAAGCAATTTAATTAAAGAGAAAAACAAAAATGTCGCTTTATATGACGCATTAGTGGTAGCTAGCCTGAAACCGGAATGGGTGTAAATTCTAAACTTAACTTTTACAAATAAATTAAGAAAAACTTAGATAAATAAAAAAGCTCACCTCACTTTTGTGACGACCGCCACTACACAAAATCCGGTCAATAATATATATGTATAAATATATATATGTATGTATGTATATCTTAACTATAAGTGCCGATCTTTAGTTTTATTACGCAAACACAACTTAAACTAGTTTAATCAACGATTTAAACAGTAAAACTCTGTTTTCGACGAAAATGATAAATAAAATAAATATAATCGTCAAATGTAGTTTCTCGTCTTGTAACATTCACTAATATCCATAACAGCATCTATGTAATAATAATTATGATCAGTTGTCACGATCAAATTTCCAATCACGATTATACGGAACACAAGCATTTGCACCATCTGAATGCTAATATTAATGTATACACAAGTTTTCAATTGTGTGAATATAAATGTAAAAAAAAATAATTAGAAAAAGAAAACCAAAAAATTAATTAAAAAAAAAAAACACTTTTTTTTTGTAAATACTGGAAATCTTAAAGTATATTCACTTGTTGTTCACTACCAACTATCCAATATATTAAAATCAGTACAAATTTCATAAAATGATACATGATTTTCCATGCTTTGTAGTTAACTTTAATAAAAGATCACTAATTATTTCTCTATCTTGAATTTATTATTTAAAATAAAATATGTAAAATATCAATCACAAAATATATTTGATTTTTATAAAATTAGCGCAAAAACACTTATAAAACGATAATTTGAATGAGTTACTTTAAACGCGACAAACATTTCAAATGATCAGCACTGGTAAACGATCAATGCCTTTCTGTCTGGCAAGGCACGATCAAAGAGGTTACAGGTTTCTTTTGAAGTTCTGTGACTTGTAAAGCTATAAACATTTAACACATATACATTGAACAATGAAACATACATATATTGGAAGGCATTCCACTTATTTTCCCCACTTTGAAATAAGTTGTTTGGTCATTACTTGTTTTTTTTCTGCTGCTTGAATATATTATATATAACTTTATATATCTATATATATATTATTTATATTTATATATTTATACGTATAGATCAATTTATAACTTGGACTTTTTATATGCATATATACATAGATTTGTGAACTTCAACTGTCCAGTGTGTATATGAAAATGTTTTCGATCTTTGGCATATATTATAAAACTACCTGTTTGTATATATATATATATATATATATATGCATTACCAGATGAGATAGTGTATGGGTAGATATATCCCAAGGTGTTAAGTGATCTTGCATATTAACTTTTAAGATCATTTTTATGAGTCTTTTGATTTGATCTTATTTAACATTTTAATATCATTAAAATGCTGGTCCTCTTGATTAGCTTGTGAAAATTTTTCTGTCTTATAGTCTTAAAATGCAATAATGATCATTTTAGTCAGAATGTACCTGATTGCAAGGTAATCACTTTATTGGCTAATAAACTAACACATATAAACTAAAAATACTTCAGGTACTAAAGGAATTAAATGATATTGCTATCTTTTTTCATTTCAATTTGATAGAAGAGTTTGAAATTATAATTTTCTATTTACTTTTTGGAGTATATTTTAAAGAAGGAGATCATTGCATGCATTTGGTAGGTATAAAAAACAAAAAAAAAAAAACAACTAATCTTTAATTTTTGACAAGAGATCTTCTGTTATATACTTGATGCTTATGGTATCGAAATCTGTCTAAGAGAAACGAAATTTGTCTTTTAAGAGTTTTAACTTTTAAGATTTAAAAAAGATGAATAAAAAAATTGATCGTTAAAATTTTGTTTAAACTTTATAAAAAAATTTATGTTTAGCTACTAATGGATATTAGTAAAACTTGTTTGACAAATTTTACATGCCAATTGTAAATAGAAAAAAATTTGATCAATTTGGTATCGTCCATGAAGAGATTGGCAAAATAAATGAGGAGTAAGGCTACATAATTCCTCTGTTTTAAATTAAATATTTATAAGATATTTTATCAAGATCAATTTGCAAATTAATTGATGTAGAAAAAACATACTTTTTATTGATGATTTATATATTTATATTGTAAGCGTTTTTAATTAAAAAAATTAATTGATATGTTTTATTTTTTAAGTTTATAAACATCGAACTGACAATCATACAGAAAACTCTGAATATTTGGATAAAAAGGGAAGCTGAAAACTTTAAGACGAAAAGTATATCTATATCATCAAAGACAATTGCTACTTTTTATTAATGAAAACATTAATCAATTCTGTTATAGAATGGCTCCGAGGGCTGTTGTTTTAGTCAATTTCTGCATTAAATATGTTCAAAAAATAACCTGCAGTCAAAAATCGTTTAAATCAGCTCATATAGAAAAATGTTAAATTTAGTCATGTATGATTTCCTATATATATTCTATGTAGATATATATATACATAAAAGATATATGTTTTTTATATAATCATCTCTTAATGTCAAATTTGCGAGCGGATACGGAGTCAATTGATGTTTGAACTATGCAAATATTATACATTAAAATTAGACTTTAAAGATCACTACTCTTGAGATTAGTAAATCTGTATTGGTAATATGCCAAACAAGGGACAGTAAAATTCCTGCATATTGGGGCTGTTTGAAAAATTTTGAAACTCTCTGGTGGCCCAATCAATTTTCATCAGAGTAAAGAAAACATGATAGTTGACAACTTTTCACTGTTTAGTATCGGTGATAATCAGTTTTTCCTTTCTTCAATAACAAATTTTCTTCTAGTCAACCTTAACATCATGATTCACAAACGAAGTCATGCACCATTAATTGAATGATAAGCTTTGTTCCTAACAGGATAAACAGAACTATTAATACTCATCATATTAATATGTATGTTTAGCTAATTATTTTTACCTTGGGAAAAGATCATGTTAATTGAAATTATTTAACTTCAACGCACATTCAAATACAGCGAACGTATTTTTGAAGTTGAATTAAAATTCAAAATAACTATGAGCCTATTATTTTTATGAATAGTTCAAGCCAGCGAAAAAATACACTTATACAGATTATATGAAGTTCAATTGACGTCTATTACTGTTTTAAAATTCATTTTAATTTAGATTGTGTTAATCTAATGTAGCTGGATATGAAATTTTTCGGTTGGCAAGTAGGTGAAATGTATTTAGATCTTTGGTTTGTGCAAGCTCGTTAGCCCCTTTTACACATAATCTTAAAAGCTACTGATAATTTGTAATACTTAAACCAAAGATTGATAAAACTTAAAATGCTAGTGAATATTTTCACGGAAAATTTACAGGTCTGCAAGGCCAGGAATTAATTTATTTGCCTACTTAACCTACTAATGGTTAAATTAAATTAACCAAAAAGTGCCATTTTTCATTAAACTCTGTGTAATTTTATATTTTTTTTATGTAAACAGTAAGTGGGCTTTATTATACCGTCTGAAAATATTTTATTCTTGAATAACTGTCAATTTTTTAGTTCAATAAAATTCAAATTATTAGATATTTATCATTCAAATGCACTTATTGTCATAAAATTTAGAAAATGGGTTTTAATGCCCCAAATATTAATGCAATTTCTGAAATTATTACATTAGTAATTCTCCAGTAATTCTGTTACAAAAAATCTTATAATTTTATCGATATCGCATTTTTCTCAGCAAAAATAGAAAATTCAAGTGTAAAATCAAAAAAAAAAGGTTTTTCTTCTTAAAAGTGATCTAAAATTTTAGGATCACTTCTTCTAAAAACAAAGGAAATAATTAAAACGCAAGAAGAACAATAAAAAAAAATACTTTCATGGCAATTAGATAAATAAAAAACATTCTCTAATTAACTCATCAAATTAAATAACAATTTTAAAAATATTTAAGTGATTTTCATCTTGTTCTCTTCCTAATCTTCCAGAGTGAGTTAAGAAATTTTTTTTTTTTTAAAGCCCCGACGATAAGCCGTCCCTTCTGTTGTTTAAATACATTTTTGTAGCCCCATTGTTGAATGTATTCTTTGTTTGGTAGATTTTAAAGCAGAGAAAATAAAAAGAAAAATAAATAAATAAAGAAATGAAGTGAATACAAAGGATTCAGAAACTCCTCCTCAGATTTTGTTATGTACGGACTAGCCAATCGTACATTAATCTTAGCATATATAATTTGATGCTGTATTAAAGTTTATTTTTTATTATTAAATGTTAAGATTGGTAATTGTCAGATTTTTCAGATTTTCTACTGAAAATTTTCAGGAAATATCCTAATAATTTTATGGTTAGCTTAGTAAGTGTTTATAAACTTATTTGAAGGGCAAAAATTTTATTAAAGTACTTGAATTTTCCATAATAAAAGTCACACACAGCGAATATATCCTTGCCAACATATGTTCATTATACATATATGTATAGTATGTTTTTGTTTTTATAGGGTGTTGACCCCGATGCTAATAACGTGGTTTCCATACCACCATTGCAAGTACATACTGCATTGTATTGCATTGTTCGGAGGAAATTTTACAATGTGGTATTTGCTTGAGTTTCCACATAATTTACTTTAACCAATATACATATTTTTGGAGTGAGCTTTCGGAAGTATTAAAGTGACATATTGAAAGTTAAATCAAATTAATAAACTTATGTTTTTAACAATACATTAAGGAAAAATATTTTAAATTCTAACAAACAGCGGAAAACAATATTTCATATTTTTATTTTTTCTTAAAAACATGGCAAACTTCACTTCAATATTGTGAATTTCCCTAAACATTCGGGTGGTTTAGTTTTACTTTGTTTACTAGTAATTTAGTTTCAAGTTTAGTGGCTACGATGCCGGTGTAAACGACCTTTTATACAGTAATTAAAAATAACTGCGTTGTATGTGATATTCATGAAGTTAACCTACCACTAATTTTTCACAACCTGTAATTTTGTAACCAGTAAATTATAAGTAAATAACCAATTTAGTAGTATTACCCGTCTACGTAAAAGTCGGACCTTAATATGCTAATATTTATACGGTCATTGATAAACTCATTTTTCTTTTTATTATTGTTGATTGTAATAATAAGTAAACAATATTTTTATTAAAAATTATATAAAAAAAGTGATGCATGAATGATGGCATGGATAAACGAATACTATGTTCAAGGCATTAGTCTACATTTTATATTCCTGGCAGGTATGTATTTATCAAATTTCTAGTATGCAATTGCAGAAATTTTTTTATTGCTATAAAGAGCACAATATTTGGTACCACCGTCCGGCTTTGCAATAAAGTGTTATTTTCCATAAATCTTTGCTTTTTATATATTACATGCTGTGATGTACATGTTTTGTTTGAAAAGTCTCTAGCTTTTTTCCAGATTGTTCTGATTGTATACAATAAAACTAATGCATTCCGTAACATAACTTTTCTTCATAACTTGAAAGTTATCCAATGAAAAGAATAACGTTTATAATATAAATATTCCCTATTCATATCCTTTTTTGCTGTACATTTGGTTTTAGAACTTTTATCAATTCACAGGTGAACATCTTGATTATGAAATGGTTATATCTATATATATATATAAATTTGCAGAAGGTTATCATCACTTTTAATCATTATTAAAATTAAAGAAAAAGATATAATAGCACTTATTCTAAGATAATAAAAATTCTAAAATTACTTCTTTTTATAGAATGTATTTGAAAACTATTAGAATTTATTAACTTATTTCCCCAAAACTGGATATAAATTATGTATTGTTGTTGCTTTTTTAAATAACCTCATCAAATTAGGTCAAGAGAAATATTGTTCTTTACCTTAAGCATCGGACTAAGTTCAATTTCACTTTAAGATTATGCATAAAAATTGAAATCCAAAATAACAAAATAGAAATGTTCTAAGCTTTTATAATTTATGCTAGACTTATTTTCAACTCTTTATAAGAAAATTTCTTGTCGTTAGGCCAGAAACAGTCATCGCATATAGATCTTCCCATCTTATTCACAGGTGAAAATTCTATTTTCATTCGATCAAGTCTTGTATGTATTTATTTATGTCAGGTTTTGTTTATTGGATACAATAAAATTTTTAAACTAAAGTTTATGAGGTTTCATAAACCTAAATGAATATGATTTAGAATATGATTTCGAAATTTTTATACGATTGATTTTAATATGATTTAGCAAGATAATATTTTGTAATAGAAAATGTTATTTTTAGTAGTATTATGTTATTAAATTTTTCGAAATTTATTATTTTGCAATTGTTGAAATATTGTAGAGTACTTAGGCTGTGATCTTGGTAAGTTTTATGTCATAATCGATCATTCTTAAAAGATCATTGTCTACGTTATCCACGATTATCTGATCATATATGGCAAAAATAAAAGAGTAAAATCGTGATTATTAAAAATAGTTATAGTCATTCAATTAAAAAGTATTAGCATGTTTTATTTCAATAATTATTCATAAATTGATTAAACAAACGATGCAGGCGATTGATTATAATAGAATATTCTATATAGGAGGTCAATAGGTCAAAGTTTGCTAAGAGGATTTGCTTTTAATTGTACAAATGTATAAATTTGTAGTTTAACTTTTGTATTTTAGCAATATAGAAACTATTAAGTGAAGTTCTTTTGTTTTGTCAAAATGAAGATTGAATAAAGTTAGCAGCATGAAAAAATTTGTACTTTAGGGAACACTAAAAGAAAAGAACCCAAAATAAAAAGAAAATTTTCCTATTATGTTTTCTTCAAAAGTTTTCGTTTTCCTAAATTTAAAAGTCTTCTTTTATTTTTTGATAATTTTGTTTAATAATATCATATCATCTGGTAAAATAATTTGGGGCCAGAAGAAGGCAAACAAGGTGAAACGCTCAATGGACTAGACCATTGTTGGAATGTGTCTTTTAAATGCATAAGACTATATCTCTGTGGGTGAAATTGAATTTCTGATGAATGCACATGTGAACAAGATACTGTATAGATGAGAAAAACAAAAATAAATATATAAAAGCCGTAAGAAAAGGAAATATTCGAAGAATGTGCTTTCGTTTACTATGACAGTCTAGGCTGTTGATATTGAGTTATGGACACAATGTATGCCAACTTAAAACCGTTTCTACTTCCATTATTATTATATAATCCAATGCAAATGATGACACTGGTGAAATTTTGTTTGCTTCTTTATGGTATTTGACATACTTTTTGGGATTGTGGTATAGTCAATAATTTATAAATAATTAGGGTATTAGGAGTTGCTTTTTTTTTATTTAAATCATCTAAGAATTAAGCTGCTTAGAATCTGGAGTATATGAATTATTTCTAGTTGATATTTTAAATGTTTAAATGGTATTTATTACAATAATTAAGGTAAAAACACTTTCAATTAAGAGATTAGGTGGATTATAAAATTTCAAAAAATCAATTTTACAATATGTTAGAATATTGTTCCAAAATTTTAAAACGATCCGAGTAAAATTCTAAGAGATATGGTCTTTGGAAGCTCCACCCTTTAGGCCACGTGTTATTTGATTGTAAAAGCTTAATCGCGTTTTTCTCGAAACTCTATTTTTGAAATTGGTAGCCAAGATTTCTCAAAAAATTATGAACCGATCCTCTTTCAATTTTGCACACTTCGTCTATATAATATTTTCTAGTACTTGAACGAAGGATTTATTTTCTCTATTTTAAGTAATTTTTCAGGGGTGCAAATTTTAAGTAAAAATGGGACGTTTGAGTTATGAATATATGTACATCAAAATATCAAAATGTGATTTTTGTAAAAGACTAAATAATTTTTGTGTCTTAAATCTATTTTAATCTATTGAAAGTATCAAAATATATTTTTGTGGAAATTAGTTTTCTAAATTTCTTTATGCCGCTTAGCAACTACACGTAAATATCTTTAAATTATCTAATTTTATTTCATATTCAAATAAACAATCTAATAACGACCTATTTTAATTTTCTATTCATCTTCTGTTTTTTTTTTTTTTTTGTTTTTGCTAAATTTGTTCGCGTGGCTTAACACGATCGACCACCAATGATTTGAAAAATTGAATATTCTCAAGATCATAGTATTCTATATACAAAGACTTGTCGACAAATTCCTTAATATTTTATGCTTAATAAAAACAGATGTGCGATTTAAGTTTATCTTTCCGTTCAATGATACCATCGATCTCACACATAATGATCGTAATGATCATTAAAAAAATGATCGTGAAAGTGTTAACTGTTTAAATAATTATGTGTGAATTACTCTAAAAATTTGTTGAAAATTACTTCAAAGAGCTATTCGCTTAGATTTATGAGACATTATCCAGATATTTTAGCTATCAGACTTATTTACTTTTTTTTTTCAAATTTATTTTTTTAAAGAAAAACTTTTTTCATAAAATGATCATAAGATTTTATTGATTTGTAAACAAAATTTTGTATTAATTACTAACTAATCAGATTAATTGATTTTTTTGTAGACAGGATATATTGAGTGTTTAAAAGCAACAAATTTGCTAAATTTTAATAATTCAATGTAGCCTAGTAACAAAAAAATCAATACTAATAAATATTTTATGCAAAAGATATCCTCAAAAGTAGTTCATTGCCTTTTGTGCATTCATCTGGGACAAATAACACCTTGCGATCCTCAGTGCTAACCAGTTTGGTAACATTCTTTGGATTATAATGTTGATAGTAAAACCTCTTATACTACAGAAGTTTATTGTAATTTTATCACTTGAGTTGATCTTGTTGCACAGGATTTATTTTAAAATATCTGGAGAAAGCAATGTCATTCACAAGAAAATAATATAGTTTATATTCCTAAAGCCTATTCGAATTGTTGTAATATGTGAAGCTTGGAGTCCGCTAGTCGAAGGTATTTCTATTCAACAAGATTAATATTTTTGCAATGAAATTTAAAAAACAAAAAAAGGAGGAAAGAAAATTGTATTTAAAATATTTATTATTTTCCCTCGATGTTTGTTATTGTTTTCTTTTTTTTCAATGAAGATAAAGACAGCAACGTTTTCCGATATATTAATCAATTTTTACTGATTAACGTACTAAGAATGCTAATCTATAGATGACAGAACTAGCATTCCGTGCACGCAATTGATTAAACATGACTTAAAGTTTACATCGATCAAAAGCATGCGTTGATTCATCCACTTTTGACCATATACGTAAAGTTGTCTTAAATATGGTACACAATCATATTATAACTAGATTGTGTATTACTATAAACCAAGTATATGGCGCTGTTCATTTGCGCTTCATCATTGATTGTGACACAAAAAGTGATAAAGTGTCCACCAGGTTAATTGATGTTTCATATTGCAATGGAATTAATTAGGTTTTTCCGGTTTAAGCTTCTTGAATTTCTCATTTAATCATGAATGAACCAGCCTGACTACTTCTTAAGATGCCATATTTTAAATTTATTTAGTTATGAACATTCCCGAAGTCTGTTTGTGGAATGCATTTTATTAGACCTTAAGGGTAAGCATTTTAGATTTTCTTGCTAATAAAATATTCTAAAGGCTATTAGTGGATGTTTTTTTTTTTTATTTCTATTAAAATATGAGTTGATTTTCATTTGAAATTTAAACTAATGTTTAGAATAAAATCAGCACTGTAAAAATTTATTTCTTGTTTATCTATAATAATTATCTGTTTGTAAAGTATAAAAGTTTTGTTTGAAAAAAGGCTTTTCACTATATATAGTATATATATATATGTATATATTCCAATATTCAATAATATGCGCTCACACATATTCCTTGACTAATTGATTTTCTTGAAATTAATAACTTATAAATATATCTAAATATCTAAAAAAATTAAAATAAGTCAAGAAAATAATTACCTTCCATATCAAAATTTGGGGATTTGATCCCCATAAACTCAAAATACAACAACAACAAAAATTTTAAAGCAGTTTTGTTTTTAGTTTTATAGAAAAACATTAATTATAATTTGAGTTATGGAGAAGTTTGTTTTTAAAGGAAATCATTGGCGGGAGTTTTCATCTCATTAAAGTGAATTTCAGCCGATAGTGAAAAATGATCCCTTAGTTTTTGATAAACTATAAAATATAGTCGGAGAGCTAGCGACGTTTTTGATGAAGTGATAGTATAATAAAAAATGTTTGTGCCAATACTTGTATAGAGGTAGCGTTAACCAAAATTCACTATACCTGGTGCCCCTACCCCCTGCATTTCAGGTAGGCAATTGATTAAAGGTAAATAAAGAAGGTCGATTTTGATGTGCAGAAAGATTATTTATATAACATTGCTACCGGAAAAGCCGCACCTGAATTCTTTGCTAATTTTTTGTTGAATATTGAAAGGAATGGTGCGGAATTAAGAAATCATTTTATCACCGAATGCAATCAAGATAGTGCAAGATTCGAGCAACCTATTAAAAAAAACGTTTTTAAAAATTTTTCTTTCTCACTAGAAAAAAAAATCAAAGTTGGCGGCAAAGTCCAAGAAATCCGAATGCGAACGAGATCTATTTGGACGTATGTTAGCGGTGTCAATTGAAAATAAAATTGATATCCCAAAAATATTGACTTATCCACTAACTCCGATGTCTACTTCTATGTGCCACGGTGACGGACAAATATGTAAAACCGATAAATCGGTATTGGTAAGAATCTTGGAAGAAAAAATTACTGTAGGAATACCACCAGAATTCGATTACATAGTCTAGAATGGTTTTTTCATGTTACATTTGATGAGAGATGTTCCAAAAACCTTCGGACTTATATCAATTTCGCTGTTGAAAAAAATTAATTGGGTCATTTTTAAAAAAGGTGAAAAAATCACTTTTTTTTTAAATTTGATCTCCTGTAACTTCGTTAAATATTAATTGATTTGCATGTTTTATATATCAAATTAAAGAAAAATATGATAAATTTTCAAAGCAAGTAATTTTTAGTCAATCAAAAAATGATTTCCTGAGATATAAACCAATAAAAGAAAATACACCCAAAAAACACGATTTTTTTAATACTTTTTTTAAAGTGTTTGCAGCAACATTTTGAGCGGGCATTTTTACAACTGCATTACATACATTCTATATTTTGCTAATATAAAAATCCCCGCTCTTAAACTCTCACTTCAAAATCGACCTTCTTTTTTTTACCTTTAATCAATTGCCTACCTGAAATGCAGGGGTAGGGGCGCCAGGTATAGTGAATTTTGGTTAACGCTACCTCTATACAAGTATTGGCATAAACATTTTTTATTATACTTCATCACTTTATCAAAAACGTCGCTGGCTCTTGGACTAATATCTGACTTTCAAGAAGATCGGGATTGCAAGGGTTCTTTGTAAGTACTAAAATTTTCTTATAGGCATCTAAAAAAGAATATTATTTGTTTAAAGAAGGAAATTATCGAAAAAAAACAGATAAAATCTTAATTGATAAAATTTTTTCCTGCAATTATATATTCTAAAAACTAAATAAATAATGACTTTAAACTATTTAATCATAGAATGAACCACTAAGATCCATTTGGATCAATTATTTCCCAAAGTTTGATAAAAAGCAAGCTTTAAATCAGTTATTTTTTGGTATTATTCTTCTTAGAACAATGCGGTTAAGCTAATATCTTTACTTATTAAAAATAATACATTAACTGATCGTGGGACTAAAATCTTAATAATATATAAATGAAAACGTGTGTTGATTTCGATGATCACATATCTGACATATTTCAGTCTAAGAGATGTAGGCACGTGTTTCTGCGTTACTCCAAAATTCAAAAAAATTTATTTATATTTATTTGGCTATAGTTTTAACAAAATTAGAGGGTATATACTTCAAAAATAGACCTAAATTTTTTTTCGGACACCCTAATCACTTTCTTCTTTTAATGATTTGATGTGTAAAGGACAAGAAAGATATCAAATACTGATAATGATTATTTCTATGAAATTTTCAAAATAAATTTGTAATTTATGTTTTGAAAAGTGTCACATGTAGGGGTTCATAACTCATATAAATGATCATCGATTTAATATCCAGACCTTTAGAGGATCAGTCGGTGTCCTCGTTATATAACATCTGTTCAAAACTTTAATTACAGGTGTGGGATGGCCCTCTTTTTTTAATCTAATATAATATTTGGTTTCCCCTTGGGCATTATCTCACGCATTTTATTATGCTCAGGGTTTCATAATGCTGGGTAACATGTTGTCTAGTAACTATTTAAAGGTAGCCAGCATTAATTTCTTTTGTTTTATTTTTATTTATAGAAGAAAAGGAGTCTTGTAGTCTACTTTGATACTTTTGATTTGAAGTTTTATAGTTTTGAAAGTTATATTGGAATGTTTTTTGGAATGCCTCGGTGTAGTTTTTCACAATTTTCTACATAAAAGTTTTCAAAATTTATACCAATTTTTAAGGAATTATAAATTTGTAATGAAAGAGGTCAATTTTTGTAAAATTACGCCAAAACCATATCAAAATATTAGAACGAAATTACCCATGTGTCCTTTTGTAGTTTCTACAATAATATCTTCTAATCACTTTTTATTATATAAAACTTTTTTTTTTTGCGATTTATGAATTTGCTAGGTAGAATGCAGTAGCCAAATAGAGAAGAAAAGCTTTTGCTTACTCATTACTTTTAAATCAATTATTTCTAAAAGCTTTCGTCTGAAAGTAAAATTTATACTAAATAATTTTTGAATGTGTAAATAGATTATTAGTATTTAAGCTAAATGTGTCGTATATTTGTTAAGAATGATCAAGAGAAATAATTAATTGGAATCTAACTTCTTAGAACTGATATATAAATTAAATTTTTTTCTTATTTGAAAATATAAAATTTAATAGCCATTAGATTGGTTCTCAAACAAGAGACAAAAAGGCGCCCCGCTTTGTTCATAGGAAACCCTTCAAATGCTGGCCATCTCATGTTTCATTAAAAGTTATTCCTGTAATAATAATAATAATAATTAACTATTCAAAAAAAAAATCTAAAAATAAATTAAAATTAAATGAATGAAAAGTGTTTGTGACTTATTAAAATGGAAAAATAATCATAAATATTTTACAAATGTCAATTTATAAAGCCCATGAGTAGTTAGATCTCAGCAGGAAAGGGAGTCAAATTTCAAAATAATCAGGCAACAAAATTTTTTTATTGTTTATCTAGAACCGTTTTGGAATTTTACTTAGCTTGGGCATTTAAGTGTTTTTAGAAACTATAATAAAATGCAAATTGTTAAAACAAATTTTTTTAGAACCTTTTTTTTTTTTGTTGATAATTTTTGAGAAGCAAACATGCACTGTGATCTGTTGATTTATTGTGCTTCCCAATAGAAATGCCTTTGATAGAATGTACTAAATCCCAAGATCCAGTGTCATTGCCATAATCTATAATGGCCAATATTTTTCTGCCTCTACGGCAGCATTTAATAGAGGAGGAAATATCTTGATCTTCTTGGTGCATTTTTGTAATTAAGTGAGCGTTTGTTTGTGTTAGTAATCTTTGAAGGCACTAAATTAAATTGAAAATAAATTCAAATTTCATACATTTTTAAAATTATACTGAATTTTGCTCGTAGATTTTTTAATTTGAAATAATCAAAAATTTTTTATTAAAAAGTGTAACACCCAATAAACTTTAAAAGAGGAAAATTGGATTTTTGGATATTTCATTGAAACTAATTAAATTTATCTCAAAGAATAATTCAATGAAATTATTTTTTCGATGAAAAAATCTATGCTGACTTGTGTTTAGTAACTCTTTGTTAAATGATAATATTGAAGAAGGCTTAATCTTTTTTTTCTTACTTAAAAGTGATCTATATTTATTCTTAAATTTAAGGAAATATCAAAGAAAAAAACTTCAAACATTTTTTTTTAATTTCAAGCAAATCGCTGATCTGTGAAATACTTTGCAACTTTTGAGTCCTGCAAAAAATCCATGTAAGCTACAGCAATATTTTCCTTCTTAGCATACAAAACATTTGACATATTTATCATTTACAGAAATAATATCAAAAACCCACAAAATTAGAAGCAAACTATAGAAATAATTATTTAAACAAACAAAATTGTCTAATTTATTTTTGTAATAATTATATTATAATGTTAAATGTCAAAGGAAATTCAAATAATATGACACTAAAAACTAAATAATATGACTTTTTTTTAAAATTTTTTAACTACTGTTGCCAGAATGTTGCAGAAATGTTGTTACTATAATTAATATATACATATATAATTGTGATGAAATTTGAATTATCAAATCATAACTCTTGATCTATTTTCACATGTTTTAGTCCCTTGATCTATATTCTTTAGACTTTCACTCCTCTTTAGCCGTTTCACGCAATATTAGCGACTTTTAAATTTCAGCCCATTTTCCTTCCGCTTTTAAGCATGGCAGTTTCGTAGTGGAAAGTCTATTTTCTAGAATTTTCTCATAGTTATTATGAGAGAGCATTTAATTGCCGTGAAAAAGGGTGGATTGATAAAAGAATAAGTTTAATAATAGGTTATTTCTGGTCAAGATAAACATATATTGTGTTTCTCAATTCTTTTTTCAGTGATCGTTATAATAGTTTACCATAAATCTGGAATTAATTCAGATATTAAATTTAGTTTAGATTTTGTTGTCCCAAATAATAAGTATTTATGCTTCAAATTTCGTTACATAAGTACCTAAGCATATTATTTCATCAACAATGTGGTATAAATTTGAGCCTTTAGTAAGTTATTACCCCTAAATAAAGCTTAGGAATTGTATACATGGTATTTAAATATAATATTTCGCAATTAAACCTCATGCATTAATTAATCAAACTCAAGTCATCCAAAATGAGAGCACTTATACCGATTAACAATTTTCATTTCTTTTATGGTAAAAGTTCAAAACGATTGGCAGGCTTTATGTAACTAACATATTTGTTATATATGTATATAAATATCAATATATATTTTTGTAATTAGGTGATGATCATTTCATTAATTTTAATTTTGTTTTTCTCTTGCTCGATTTTCATTTTATTTCTTTAAATTCCGTTAAGAATTGCATTAAGTTTAAATATATAGAAACTGAGATTCAAAGTGGTTTTTATGATTTCGTTATAACTTTTTCATTTAATGATCGTATATCATTTGATTTCCCTTTTGTTGTGGTTACATGTATTTACTGAGTAGTTTTTATTTAAAGCAATAAACTAATCAGATTTATGCTTTTACATTAATATTTATTATCAAAAATTATAAAGAAAAAAGAAAATAATAGATATGGAAAGTAATTTTACTTGAATTTGGATTGTACTGAGATCGGATATAAAAACCTCTAATAAATTATGTTAATATTTTCAAAAACATTTTGTAAATTATCTTAAATCCAGTGAATTTGATTCAAACCTTTTATAAAGCTCTCCACACCAGTAATTTTGTCCTTGAGAAATTCATGCATTTTTCTTTTGAGTTTACAAATATCATACAACTGATCTTCCGACTGTTAGCAGAAATTAGAATTAAAAAACTGTCAAAGAGATGTAAGTTAATTGCACCTTTTTAGCACAGATTTTTGGTGGTTTGACATGATTTGGTCAGATTAGTATAAAACTTTTATCTTAATTTTTAATTTTTTTATTTCTTATCATAATTGAATAATTTGAGATTATATATTGCAATGTCTATGAACTTTAAACAGCTGTGCAATCTCTTATTTCAAAGATTTGCAAAACTTCTACGAATAGAAAAGTTTCAATTGAGTCTGATTGCTACAATCGAAAATACTTTTAATCATTAAAAATTGCTTATAGAAGCTTTCTTAGAAAAATATCTTCTGTGTTAATTCTATGAAGATAGTACGTTAAAGATACACATGGATCAGTTTGCATGTTTATTTTGAATATCGAAGATCACTTGGTTTTTGTTTTCATGTCGTTGATCTTTTAATTTCTATGAAGTAGGTATTTTTAATATGAAATTTTTTTTTGTAGGTGTAGCATTTACTATAATGTAATATATCTGAGATATTGTAATATATATTATTTTTCACTGTAAAACATTTTGGATTATGTTTCGTTCTCTCAAACTTTGGTTATTATTAGCTGAATCCCTTAACTTTGAATTTATTTTATATTTTTACATTTAATTATTAAGTTACGCTATATCCAAACGAATTTTTAATTTTGTTTTTTGGTGCATACTAAAAACTACACCAAATCTGCTTAGCAAACTTACAAATCTTACCTTATCCTTTGAAAAGAATGTTTTAAATGCAATTTCTCTTGTCTAATAAAGCCTAAAGTTCTTATCTCATAAAAATAATAATATTTTGTTAATTAAGTACTCAAATGATTTTATATTAGAAACATTACTTCTTATTTAACCAAATTGTTCATAATTATTTTTTATTATTTAATTCGAAAAACTATTGTCTTAATTTTCTTTTAATATTATTAACAAGAACTTAATTTCAAAGAGAGTTTTTTTTATGAATATCAACTAATGTAGCGATAAAATGTCTTCAATGCCCATTTAACTGAAATTAGTAATATAGGTTAAACATCTTGAACCCTTAAAACAAATGGTCTTAATATAAGATTATCTGGTTCCACAGCGTCTGCTTATATGATCGTTTATCAATATTGAAAGTATAGAATATAAAAACTAAAAATGAAACAAAAGAAAAGGAGGTAAACAAGGAACTTATTATAAATATAACTAACCATATGATTACCAGTATATATAAGTAAGTGATCAGGTTACATTATGATCATGAAATATGAATCCAATTTTGCGAATATGTGTACTGGATAAATTTGAACTATCCGATTACTAAATTATCAAAATAGAAACCACATAGTGATCACTTTATCGCACTAATGAGGATCAACATGGAATGTGAGCTTAACTCAAAATTGGCCTCCATGAAGAATTTAATACTGATAAGTTAAATAGACTTATATTTGAAATATACTTTAACCCATTTGTTATAGCAATCCATTCTAACCATCAAGATTTACCCAATAGTAATATTAATAATTGATTTAGAAAGCTACTTAAACGTAATTATATATAATTTATTTTAAATATCGCTTTTTTTTTCCATTAACTATATTAGCTTCTAGGTTTTGTAATATTCTTAGCACAAAGACTTAAATTTAACGCATTCATCTGTCGCCACATTGTCTAGAAGTAGTATAAATTCGAGAAATTTAATTATTGTAAATAAGCGGAACTAAATGTGAAACAAGTGGGAAAATTATGACAGTAATTTGTGTGGGTTGAATACAATTGTTGTCTATTGAATGGATATCATGGATATGACTTAATTACTTAAAATTATGACCAAGGCATGAATAATTTCCTTTAAGAAGCATAGTTTAACGTGTCAAAGTGCAATTTGTTTAATTACTTCTGCAGATAATAGCAATTACAATAATAAACAGTTGAGTATTATGGTAATTAAAACTAGTGAAACAGAGACAATGTGTCTGTTTGAATATAGTTTAATTTATATTAAGAAAACTTAATAGTTGGTGACTTTTAAATTGTCAGAGATCAATGAGGTATAAAACCAATGCTAGGTTTAACTGATTGAGACAAATTACAAATAAATTAAGCATTTTTTTTTTTTTTTTAGCTAAGTCAGGATTGATAAGAACTTTAAACAAGCAATATTTTTATCTTACTTAAGGAATTTAAGATCAAATATTTTCAACAGAATTTAAAAAAAATTAAGATTAGGTAATATGCAATTGGGGACTGCGTAAATTTGCTCTGAACTTAATTTATAATGGTGCAGAAACGAATAAATGTAGTATTAATGGATTTTAATAAACTTTTGTGTGTGTGCTTTGAAAATTTCGATTTTTCAACTAAAACATTCATCATTGTTTTGATAGTCACAGCCTTGTGAAGAGCGTCAAAAAATCTCATAAATTTGATCTGACATAGTAAACATTATATACATTTTTTTTATTATACAAAAAATGTCGAATTTTCTGCCAAAAAAACAACATTTGCGATTTTCCGTTTGAAGAAAAACGCAACTGAAGCACATCGCTTACTTACTGAAGCTTATCCCAACTATTCTATAAGCTTAAGGATGCGTCAGCGTTTGTTTGCACGCTTCAAGGACGGTGATTTTGACGTGAAGGACAAAGAGTGTCTAGGTCTGGTGAAACGATTTGAAAATATTGAATTGAAGACAATGATTGAAGTTTCACATGAAACGCAAGACAAGCTCACAAAATCATTAAATGTTGATCGATCATCAATCTTCAGACGGTTGAAAGCATTGTGATCCATCGCAGAGTAAGAAAATTTTTCCTTTGAAATTACATCGTATTATCACTGGTGGTGAAAAGTAGATTTATTATGACAATCCCAAGCGCAAAATGTCGTATGTCAATGTGCCGAATGTTCATGGTTTGAAGGTAATGCTCTGTATATGGTTGGATCAGAAGGGTGTGATATACTAATGTAAGAGATGCTAAAACAGGGTGAAACCATTAATGAAGAACGCTACCGATAACAACTGATCAAATTGAATTTAGCAATTAAAGAAAAAACGACTAGATTCAAGTTCAAAGAATTGGCTTGATTCATTCATTACTGAGAAGTTCTTTTGGGATGATATCCAAAAATTGCCTGAAAGATGGGAAAAAGTTGCTACTTTTGATGCTTTGAATAACATAGATTTTCATGTTCATATATTAATAAATGTTTATTTTTAGGAAAATAAAAAACGATGTTTTCAAAACATACACCCAATAAATACTATCCGACTGTAAAGAGTCAAGTTTGGAAATACATTTTCAGTAGTTTTTCAAACCCTGAATGTACTCAATAAAAATAGCTTGGGAAGAATATTATTTTGAAGTTTGTTACGCTTTTTTAAAAATTTATAGTAAACATGAATTTATAATAATATTTATTTATTAGTTTTCCGATATATTTTTCTTTGTAAAATGCTGAACTAGTCGGATTGATCGAAAGCGTTTTTAAAGTATTCCTTAGGAAAAAAGTTTATATAAAAGCTAGACTTATCGTTAAAACAGGTTGGTATATATAGCTCTATAATAAATTGTAATAACTTTTTTCTTTTATAAAAAGATACTCAATTTCAAAATAAAGTTTAGCATAACACACGGAGCTTATAAACTGTGTCTTTTAGATTGAAATTTTTATTTACAATTGAAGTTGTATAACTTTGGGGAAATTTTAATTATTAATTCCATGTTTCCTGTTTTCCCATGGAAAAATGATTAGAAAGAAAAACAGGCTTTTGTGCAATTTTAACATAATAGGTTTTAACTATTTTGTAATGATATTTTCTTTAAATTTTTTGATCGATGAAAATTATTATTGTTTTAAGTAAATCAAGTACACGGAATAAGTTTAATCAATAATAGTGATAAAATATTGCATGCGAAGTTTTTTTCATTTCTAGTTCAAGGGCAGCATTGAAATAAAATGAAAGAAAAAGTGATTTCTCTCAAATTAGATTTTAACTTTTATACAAGTTTATAACAAGTTATTGTTACAAAACATCATGAAAAAATTTCAATAATACATTAAAAATGATAGATAAATAATCCTAAGATTTTTGATCAACTTTAGATATAGATTTGGATAGAGAAAATTTTGCTACGTAAATAGAGATAAGATATTCTCGATTTAGACTCAAATAATAAACTTTTATAACAATAACTGATTTTATTAATACATAATGTTTCGTTTGCTAAAAGCTGAATTCAATTTTTAAAAAATAGTAAACTTTTAGGCAGTTACACATTCGTATAAAATTACACAAATATCGGAAAAAATCTTAAGTGTAATTGGAAACAAAGAACTACTAAGCATTTATTATAATATTTATAATAGATACTTACATAGATATTATTCTTATATATAACTCTAGCAACTGACTCAGCAAACGTTGTTTTGATAAACTTACTGTCAGTGTGCGAGGATGTGGTATATATGGGTGAAGTGCTGGGAACGATGATGGAATATAAAAAATATAGTCCAAGATAGTCCAAGATAGTCCAAGATAGTCCAAGTTCATACCTTAAGGCGTCTGGCAAGGCGTTTTTGCGGCTTTTTCGAGCTTTTTTCACTAGGATTGGTTATAAAAAATAAATATAATTATTAAAATTGACTTGAAATTAATCTTGTTATGAGCTTCTTTTTTTTAGTAGTTCCTTTTTCTTCTTAGTCCAAAAATTCTTTCTTTTTTATTTCTTCAAAATTAATTCAACTGTTAAATTATATTGTAAGCAAATTTGTTCAAGTATAATATCAATGCTTTAGCGAAATTCTTGTTAATACTTTAAAGATAATCTGAAAAGCGCTAAATGTAATTTATATAATTTTTCTATTTAATTAATTTTAACATTCAACTTTCTAAAAAACAAAAATATTATGCCAAAAAAAAAAAAAAATAATCGAAGTAACACTCACCTGTCAAATTGATAGAAGTTAGGTTATGTGTTAAACACTATATTTTAATTAAATTAAGGAAAAGTAATTAAAATTTTTAATATTTATTTCGTGGTAAACTTTCTTCAGATCAAAACAAAGTTTGTGTTAAATTTTCATTTAAATCTGTGAGGTTTTTCTTTTTTTTTTTTTATTAAATATTATTAATTTTATAGGACTAAGTAGGTCGATTTTTTAAGCGAAAATTGGTATTTTGACTTCCAAAGGCTACCAAAAATATAAAAATTGAAAAAAAAAACCCCTCGACGTTACCTCGAGAAACATCTCCTTTAATAAATCTAATTTTTGATCTTTTTGTTTTAGTTGATTCTGTTGCGAGCTGTGTTGCACACCGCAAAACCATTTTTCTGCAAGGAGCTTCAAGTTATTCATTGTCATTCACTCACTTCTTAATATTTTGAAATGAAAATTTTGAAAAATATTGCTCAAATGTTGTCTTATTATATAAAAATTTATCAACTAAAGATGAAAATTCTGAACAAATTTTGAAAGGAAATATGAATTCACAATTACGACGTTGTGAAATTGGTGCAACTTTAACAGAACCAATACTTGAAAAACATTTTCAAGTGCCCGCCTATACAAAAAGTCATTGTTTGCCAACTTTAGATCAGAGTCTTCCATCTATTCCAGTTTATGCGTTTTGATATTCATGGTACTAATCCAATCACACTAAAAATATGATTTTAATATTAAATTTTTTTGTGATTTATTAACTTTATTGTTAATTAGAAACTGAGCAATACACAAAAACTGGGATTGTATAGTAAAATTATCATAGGATATTTTAAAGGTATGGTGCGACAAGACTTAAGGGGGTATTCTATTTTAGAAATTTGGCCTTAAAAAAACGCTCCTAAAATTATTTTTGGGGATATAGCTGTTTTAGTGACGTATGGCTCATACTGCGCCTAACTATAGGGGCGTTTTCCTTTAAACTACTTTTTTCGAGACGGCCGGAATGATTTCTCAAGTTCCACTGAACCGATACACTTGAAAATTGGTGCAAGTCTTTTTTATACATTTCCTTACTGCATGAAAAAAATTGGGAACGTAAAGAAAAAAGTAAAGAACACGTCTCTTGAAGTCAAGAGCCACAACTTTGCGAAAATTTTTTTTTCAATTATCCTAGTTCATGTGATAGCGACACTACTCTAGATTGATTATTCGGTGTTTTTTTTTATTGCTCCTCAAAAAGTATCTAAAGTTCATGTCTCTAGAGTAGAATACCCCCTTAATGTTCATAAACTTGTAAAGCAAACGTAGTAGCTAAAAGTTCTCTCTAGTAATATCTACAATAAGCTGCTCATTTTTATTTTTAAATAAAATCAAGATAAATCTTCTTTTCAACAGGTACGTCAATCAATTTTCCATTTCTAAACCCACTAGATTACTGCTGTACTTGTTGTAAAATAATAAAAAGAGTATTATTGATACTAAAGCTGGCAAAAAACCTTGACTTGTTTTGAGGCCTTTTGCAATTCCTGAAAAGCTTCAATTAATTAATTATTGGTACATATTATGAGCCTTCCCTCTTTCAATATAGTCAAAAAGGTTTTAGATATTGAGCTTTCTTTCACTTCATTTATCATTGGATTTTATACACAGAACATACAAAAAATTATTTGTTATGAAAGACAACAATTTTGTAATAATTCATCACAATAAAAATAATCGAAATTCAATTAAAACAATAATATATATTTTGAAATTTAATTTTTTAAGTACACTAAGGACAACCGCATTCTTCTACCATCATGTTTGCAATCGTTTCAAGCTTAAATTTACCATATAGGTCCGAATATATAATTGACAAAGGACTGAGTTTTTTGGGAACACAACATGGCTTTGGTATGGAACTATTTATCTCACTCATTTCACTTTGAATTTGTGAGTGATAAAACATAGCATGTTTAGTCTGGAGTGGAAATTTGCAACTGCCACTACAATAATTTGCATCAAATTCAAGAGGATATAATACATATTTCTCCCAATTCATTATATCTTCTCGTTGAACTGTCATTTTATTAACTGTGCAACCAGATTCATCTGATCTTCTTCCTCGATTCTTTATTTTTTCTTGTTTACCTTCAATAACTAAACGTGTGTCTTTTTTAATTCGAGTTATGTCTGACACAGAATTTAATTTTATTTTAATTATAATCTCATAATTTTGATTTATTGATCGTATTTGTTCTTCAAAAAGTGGTAATATATTGAAAGAAAATTTGTCAATTTTGTTATTTATTACTTTGGTGGTGATGTAGGCATCTTTTGTATTTACTCTATAGACTTTAATTTCTGCCACATTAACTGTTTTGTTGAAAAGAATATATGATTTTTTAATTTGTACAGTAGAAAATGATCTTTGTATGCTGAAATGAAGAGTGAGTTCATCACTTTCCAGAAATTTTTTGAGATTTTCAGTTTCTAAAATTAAATAAATTGCCTTTTTGCTATTATACTGAATCTTTTTTAAAATTTAGGCACTCACCTTTATGTTCAAAGTACCAAACCTTAGGTAAACTTCCATCCATTAGATTTTTGAAGAGTAATTTTAATTCTTCATTTATTTCTATATTAGAATAATTTATTTCCTTGGCATCCATTATACCAAAGGCTTTCAAAGGGTTTTCATCCATTTTTTCATTCACTGTTACATTAAGTTCTTCCATATTAAGTAAACTGTTGCTTATTATTCTGAGTTTCTGACTAAAAATTTTTTCTTCTCCAAAAGAATATTCGCTTAGTAATATTTTTAGACATTGTAGAACTCCAATCATTGGTAAGAGAATTGAAATATTTCTTAAGACCATTATGATTTTATGCTCTCTAAAAAACAAGAAAATGAAAAGATCATAAGACTTTATAAATGCTGGTAAAAAACGCATTTTTATTCAACCCGTACATACACGCTTATGATGCGAATGCGTTAAATTGGCCAAATGGGTCAGTAAAAGCAAAATAAATTATTAGTTTTTTTAAAATACTTTTTTCCTTAACAAATATTAATCAGTAATTTGTATATATTAATTTTTCGCATGTATATTATTGAGTAAAAATATTTGTTACGTGCTCTAATCAAAATTTCAAATACAAATTAGGTTTCATGAAATAATCAAAGCTTAGCTCACGTTCAAATCACCAAAAATTTGGCAGTTTGGCAGAAAAAATGGTTTTCTGATCTTAATTTGAATTTCAATAGCTCTTGAATTTATAGCTAAACCTTAGATAAGCTTTTCTTTCACATATAAAAACAAAAATGTATTCCCTTGTATTAAAATTGATGGATTTCATGTAATTAATTTTTTTATTAATTATCGAATATCATTAATATTAATATCATGATTTTTTATCTTGCACACACAACCGATAAAAACTTCTCACGGCACATATATTGCCACATTGTTTATTTTTTAAAAATAAATACTTCTTTTCTGGGTTCAATGGGAACCCATATGGAAAAGTTTTGATATAGTAACAATATTCAAAAATTTATATAAAATAATTTGTATAAAATAATTTGTATATAATACTGAATACTTTTTGGAGGTTTTTTTCTCTCCCTAATTTTAATATAACATTTCGCAAGCACCTTATGATACATACACAAACTAATTTGTTGGATTAGTGAAATTCTTTGTTGGTTACGAAATTTTTGAAATTCTGATACTAAAGCTGCAATGTCCTTAAACTAAAAATCGTTTAATATAATAGCAAATATTTAAAAATGAATTTATTAGCGTTAAAGAAACCACAGTTTTAGATTATGTAAATTTGAAAACATAAGGACTATACTTTTTCTAAATACCTGACAATGATTACTCCTTGGAAGTTCAAGTTATAATAAAAATATTAAAACGCTATGAACGAATTTCTTCCTGATCTGAGTCAAAATTTATAGCTAGTTTTTATAAAAAATTCTAATACATACAGAAATTAATACCTGCGAAACTTTAATTAGTCTTGTAGTATTCTAGCTATAAGCAATACACACAGGCAATTATACACAATTTATTGTTAACTTTTAAATAAATAAAATATCAATTTCTAGTTCAAATAGATAATATACTCATTATATTGCCCCACACATTCACTTGGATTTCATTTGGCTTGTTTCATATCTGTGTACGTATAAAAATAAATGCTTGCAAATAATATATAAAACGTTTTGAGTGTGTTTGTGTGGCCTAGCAAGCGTATCAGGAAACTAAATATTTGAATGTAGAGTAAGTAAGATACCAAGAGATCGTATACTGAAATATTTTTATATCCCCATTATCAAGCCTTTCCTTAAAAGTTTTTTTTATACATAAGATGAAATATATTTATTTTCAATTTTTAAAAACTGAAAATTTATATAACTAAAATTATTTTTTTTAAATAAAATTAGTCCATTATTCCATGATGAAATTATTTTCTAATTTTTTTTATTTTCACTTTTTTGAATTAATTAAATAGTCTGCGCATTTCTCGATCTACAAATAATTCACCTAACAAAACAAAATGCAAATATTGAACAAATATATTTCCAGTTTTATTCAAGAAATTATATCAAAAATAGTACAATATTTTGATAAAAAAATTCAAATTAAATTTAATAAAATATGGTATGCAAAGTATTTCTTTGAAAGGCTGGCATGTGGCTTATTAATTAGGCCGAAAAAATTAGCGTATTAACAGATAGTAAGCAATATTTTTTCTAATTTCTCTGTAATAAAAATAAAATAATATTTTCAAAAACATCAATTCAGCTGATTAGCCTAATTACAGTTTCCAATAAGTTACAGACCATATCTCAACAACTTCACGCAGGCTAATTTCGTCAACTTTATCTTTCGAAGAATAAAGCAACATCAACGCATTCAAACGATCATCCCCCATTGTTGTACGTAAATAATTCAAAACAAGTTTTAATTTACTAAATGAGCGTTCACAAGAAGCTGATGTCACTGGAACAGTCAAAATAAAACAAACAAGCTTATGCGCCAACGGAATCACCTAATGCAATTTGAACACTATTTTAGAAATATCCCCAAAATTCATACATTCTGTACATGAATTCAAAAAAATTTCTAATTCAGCAATTAAGCATTCTGGTTCTTCTGTGAAAAATGTTGGATCTAAATTCAGAATAGATTTGATATACTTTACTTTACTTTTTGGTATACGACGTGTTCTATGATGCTTTGAAAGGTCATCCTCAGGACTGATATCTAGTTTTTTTGCAGATGTAACTGAGCTGTTTATCAATACATTTATGTCATTATCATCGTCCATTTGTTTGAATGATGATGCAGTGCTCTGGATCAACAATAATGCATCTCTTACGTTCAATTCTTCGGCTTCTAAATTTTCTGTCATATTTTTGACTTTGAACATAACATTTTTACAAAAAAATAACAAGCTAATAAAATCAAAGTCCAAAATTTTCTTAAGTAGGCCAGTGGCAAAAGTACGGGTGGTATTATCAAAAAGTTCCGAATCGTTTTCAATTTTCTCCAAAACATCCGTAATATCCTCAAAAGAAATCCACACAGCTTTTACTGTTTCAGCTCTAGCCGTCCACCGTGTTTTTAACAAATTTTTCAATTGCAATGAATTTTCAATTCTTCCCGCAAACGTTGGATACGTTTCGTACTGCCATAGAAGAAGACATACAATGATTCTAAAACATTGAAAAAATCTGTAATTAAAACACTTGCGTTGCATGCTGTTTCAACTAAAGTATTTGTTCGATGAGCTTGACATGGGATGTAAGGGATTTCTTTGTCACATTTTTCTGATAATTTCTTCTGTGTACTCATATATTTCCCTGACATGTTTTTGACGCAATCATATGACTGAAAAACCATGTTTTTAATAGAGATTCCTAGAGACTGAAGAGCTGTAACAATTTCGCCAGCCAATTCTTTTCCCGTTTCCTTAGTTAAAGCGACACACATTTTAAGGAGACGTTTCAACAGAAAAAATTCCATCATTGGTTTGAAGTACATACCGAATGTTGATAGCAAGTCGATCTCTATATGATGAGTCCAGAATTATGTCAGCCATGACAGAAAAAACACCAGCTTTATTCACTTCATCGACAATAGCTTCTTGGGTTTTGGTTCCTAATAGATCGGTAAATTCATTTTGGGTAACTGGACTAAGGTATGTCACACAACGTGGTCTGACGTGAAATAATTTGAACAATTTGTCGAAAATTCCCATCACTATTCTCTGATTCATCATGACCGCGAAAAGCCAATTCTTGCCTTCCCAATGTTCTTGCGATATCTATTAAAACTTCCAAGACTTTTAAATTGTACTCTTTTTCTTGTTGTTCTTGAATTTTTTGTGCCCTGATGGATTTATCCAATAAAATGTCTATATGACCCTCTTCGTTTACAAAATTACAAAAATCACATATAGCTTTCTGATGAAATTCTGAAGTAAAATGTTCTATGAGTTTTCCTTTTTTATTTTGGCCTCTGCTCATCATTTTATGCCACTGATGAATACCCACTGCAAACAAAGCAAAAAGCAGCATCTTTGTGAGAACTGTATTCCAAAAATGAGAACTCTATGCCATGCTTGGTTAAATCTACATTGCTTGTTCGAGGGTATATCTGCATTAGTCGGATAAATGTGAAGCTTAGACTGGTATGGTCCAAGAGAAATTAAATATCGTCGTTCATTGGCGGTTGATATTTTTCCACGTTTCCCAAGGTCATGATCTATCAAGACTTCACTGCCAACTTGCATATCATAAGTTTTATTAGAAGTCAGCTTTTTTTCTTCAGTTTTTGAAAATTCTAAGAGTTCGTCGCTTTCTATGTGAATATTCGTCAAACTGTCGATTATGTTGATGAAAAATACCGTCAAGTTTTGCACTGCCTCATTTTTAATTTTACTCAAGGCTTCACCAACTCGTTCGAAGTTAGTGAGAAATTCTTTAACTTTGCCAGTAAAATTAATCCAAGTGGGAGTGATCTCAGCTTCTTCTGATAGTATTGGTGGCCCTGACGCTGATTGGGATAAAACTGGTAATTGTGAAACCAGTGACGAGCTGGAAGGAGCTCGCGAGTAGGATTGTTGAACTTCACTTATCTTTCTAGGAGAGTGAGGAATAGGAGCAACTAGCTTTTCTCTTATTCGCATCGAATCGTGTGTGGATACTGCAGTAAAATTATGTATTGCAGACGGTAGCTTAGTCGCAGAAATATCAGTGCACGATAAATTGGTAGAAGGTAGCGCAGTTGAGGCAACAGTTTTTTTTTAGAGGCTTCAAATTGATTCAATGGAGCTCCAACGTGTTTAACTTTTACACGTTTTCCATTGTGTTTGGATGATTCATGTCTTGTCTTGTAATCATGATCGAATTGACTTCCACATTCTTCGCATTCTATTTTAATTCTTTTCCGTGTCAATTTCGACATTTTACTAGGACGTATAAATAATCATAACTTTTGTGAACACTCTAGAGTTATTTAAAATACTATATTTAACAGCAAAGCCGTTTTCAGTCAAAACCTGCCAGCCAACAAGAAAGAAAAGATTAAAATTACATCTTATTAAGTAATCAGATACGTCTTACATTTGTAACTCAACCGTCTTAAGATGGATATTTGATGAAAAGTAAAAGTTTTTGGCATGAGTACCAGATATTTATTGTTATTTATTTGCTGCTTCTATTCAGTTTGAAACTAATTTTTTGGTACAGTCGTAGCGATCTAATGCAGTTTTTCAAATAATTAATTTTATTTTCAATAACTAAAAATATTTACACTTTAAGGTCTACTCTTGACCAACTAAATTACGATGATCTACATCCACCACTAGTAAAAATACAACTAACTCAAATTTTTCGTTTGTTTTCTTCATAATTGCCCGATGAAGCAAACAGAAACCAAAAATAGTCCAGAAATTAAATTTTATTATTCCTCAAAAGTACGAATGCGAAAAAAGTCTATTAAAGTTTATCATGAGCGGTGTCTCGATCAAAGGCACCTACTAATATACGTAAAACTAAATGTACATTCTGGCGCCTTGAACAAGGGCACCATATTCGCTATTTCAGCCACCTAGATGTAAGCACATATTTATAAATATATATGCGCTACGAAAATGCGAAGGAAGCATTGTGAACTTCTGAAACAAGCAATAGGGACATTTTGAAATATACTGTGAAGCGTTTATATCTTGAAAAACATAATAAAAATGAAAAAAATACTAAAGGAAAAGCAATAGAACATGCAGCAATTTAATTTTTCGCTTTTGAGTTCACATTTGCTTTGCCGATATGCCGACTGCCGACTTTGTTTGGGGGGGGGGGGGGGTAACACCCCCACACACCCGCCCCCCATCGATAAGCCTCTGGCCGTTACCAAGGATTTTGGAATAAATCGATGATGGGAGGCTATTGCTGGTTTCTTGTTCCGAAAAAAAAGACGAAAGAAGTTAAGCTTGAGCCATTTTTAAATCTTAAATAATGTTATAAACTATAAAAAATCTAAATATTGCTAAATAAATAGCAAACCTACCCATAACTATTTTGTAGTAGTCATATCACATGTCACCAGTCAATTTTACACGTTGTAGTTAGATTGGCCTTAAATTTTTATTACATGCTAAATTTTTGAACGGTTTCCATGAATCATAACCTTATTTTATTTGAAATCAATTAAACTTTAATTTAGACAAATAAAACAAGTGAAATTTACATTTCTTCGAAAAATTTGGTAAAAATAACGGAAAATTGTCCGTAAGCGCAAGCATAGCTCCTACTCTATTCAGCTTACGAGAAAGTTTATTGTAGACAACAAATGCAGAATTTAAAATCGGCCACGTGGGACGTTAGTTAACCGTGATAAGGTAAAAACGTTTTTTTTTTTTGCAAAATGCCAAAAACTGTTTTTCACAAATATCTCAAAATTCGTTCTACTTTAAATTTTTTGGAGCTCATTTTCGGCTTTAGCGTACCATTTAACATAAGAAATGACTGTAAAATAATGTTGAGGATAAAAATCACTGTAAACTAGAGTAATTAAGTGTGCAAGCCGTTATCACATTCAGTTATGGTAAGAGATAAATATTGTATCAAAGATCCATTTTTTGAATATATGTAAAAATAGTTACAAAATAACTTAAAATATTCAAAAATGCTGTAAGCTTATAAAGATAAACATATTGATTATTTTAAATATCTAAAAATAAGAAATTGCCAGATTATAATTTGAGATATTATTTATTTTCGTTATGAGATAAATATCTTTAATAACACAAATAGTAATGCAAAAATAATAAAAGTTTCTTATACAAAACCACAGCGTTTTATCAGCACTTTTTCCAAAGATGTGTTTTGAACTCCATCATTGTTTAAATATAATACGGGTAAATTGCTCCATTCTATTGGGACACAACATATGTTTACTTTTGCATTTCGATGATTTAAATTATAAGCCATTTTCATGAGAGTATAGTCAGATACAGTGGATAAGTTCTTGAGGAAGTGAATACAATCCCCCCGACAGTAACCGATATTATGTTTCGCTAGGTTGATTATTTTATCATTCGATTCAAATGTAGTAAAATTGATATATAGGTCCTCAAGCTTACACTCAGGGTCTTCTAATAGTTTCAATTCTCTTTTTTCAAAAGTTTTCTTAAGCAATAATGATAATTTCTCATGTATTATAGATTTTTCATTGGTTTCTGACTGAATGATTTCTGAATGTTTTTGTACTTGAATGAATATTTTATGATCTAAAATCCCTTTATCCTTTTGTTCTTGTATAATTGCTGTTAGATCTAAAGTAATCTCTTGGCTTCCATTGAGAGAAATTAGTTTGGAATCGATTATTTCATTGCTTGATGTGTTATAAACGTGAAACCAATATTTAAATGTGTTTTTTTGATATAGTATAAATGTATCCTTATGTATATAAAGTTCCGCTTTAATAAGCTCTCCAAATTGCAAACTGTCAATAGTATTAAAGTCGATTCTGAATTTGGTACCTTTATCTAAAAACCAAAAATATTAAAATGAAAAATTAAAGCGATCGATAAATAATTTTTTGATTACGAAAATGATTAGAACTTTGTGTGTTTTTAGCTTTCTTTTTAATCTTTTTTAAAAATGAGTATTAAGAATGTTTTTTGAAAAATATGCAACCAAAAATTAATAATAATTTCAAAGTTAAAAAGTCATACCATCTAATAAAATATCTTCGGTTCCAACAGGCGATAAAGTTCCACTAATTGGAAATATATCAAATTCTATTTCATTATTAATGATTTGAAAATATAAGCGATTGATGGATATTGGTATAAATTTGTTTTGACAAGTTATATTTTCGCTTTGTATGATTTCAGCGTTGACTTCTTTGGGTTCTTTCACTTCCTCATTAAGCATTGATTGAAGCGTCTCTTTGAGAAGTATTAAATTTAAAATCGTTAAGAAAACCTTCATTTTCATGAATATTCCTAAAAGTTATCAAAAAACAAAAAATCCTAGGGAAACAACAGTTCTAGATTATTGAAACATAAGGACTATATTTATTCTAAATACCTGACAATGATTCCTCTTTAGAAGTTCAAGTTAAAAACGTTAATACGTTATGAATATATTTTTTTCTGATCTGAGTGAAAATTTATAGCTAGTTTTTATAAAAAATTCTAATACATACAGAAATTAATACCTGCGAAACTTTAATTAGTCTTGTAGAATACTAGCTATAAGCAATACACACAGGCAATTATACACAATTTATTGTTAATTTTTAAATAAATACTTCCCCTCTATGTATAAAAATATCAATTTCCTAGTTCAAATGGATAATATACTCATTATATTGCCCCACACATTCACTTGGATTTCATTTATATTGTACCATATCTGTGTACGTATAAAAATAAATGCTTGCAAATAATATAAAAAACGTTTTGAGTGTGTTTGTGTGGCCTAGCAAGCGTATCAGCAGGAGACTATATATTTGAATGTAGAGTAAGTAAGATAGCAAGAGATTGCATACTGAAAGTATTTTTATATCCCCATTAAGCCTTTCCTTAAAAGTTTTTTTTATACATAAGATGAAATATATTTATTCTCAAGTTTTAAAAACCGAAAATTTACATAACTAAAATTATTTTTCTTAAATAAAATTAGTCGATTTTTTCATTATGAAATTATTTTCTAATTTTTTTTATTTTCATTTTTTTGAATTAATTAAATAGTCTGCGCATTTCTTGATCTACAAATAATTCACCTAACAAAAAAAAATGCAAATATTGAACAAATATATTTCCAATTTTATTCAAGAAATTATATCAAAAATAGTACAATATTTTGATAAAAAAATTCAAATTAAATTTAATAAAATATTGGATGCAAAGTATTTTTTCGTAAAGCTAGCGTGTGGCTTACTAATTAGGCCTAAAGAATTAACGTATTAACAGATAGTAAGCAATATTTTTTCTAATTTCTGTGTAATGAAAATAAAATAATATTTTCAAAAACATCAATTCAGCTGATTAGCCTAAGTACAGTTTCCAATAAGTCCAATAAGAAACACGATTTGAAGTATAATATCAAATAGTTATAATTAAATCATTCAAATCATTCAGTTTTGGTGTCGACTTCTTTATGTGATTCAAATTCCTCTTTTTAAATTTTTAATAGTTTAAGGACTTCTTTTTCAAACTTATTAATTGCACTTTATAAAATTTGCGAGTGTTGGTTTTCTTTTTTTAAGATATTCGATGAACAAATAAATGTTAGCTTCCCAAAACAGCTTTTCTTGTATAATGTAGATAAAAGAGGATATAATGAATTTGAGTTTTATTACGCATGATATTTCTTTTTTTAAGGAAAAGCATACCTTGTAGCGAATAGTTGAAATGATACCTCGCTTGCTGAACACAATGACCTTTTACTCCCCCTTACTTTTTCTTTTCTTCACATTTTATTTGTTTCTGCTTTTCTTTGAGAGCTTTAGCTTTGACTGTTTCAAATTATCAATTATATATTATAACAGCGAAATCTATTACAAATGATAGCAATAGAAAGCAATCATTAACAAAATAGGCGTAGGATATTTCATATGAATCAAAAATTTTCGCAGATTTTCCTTTGGGAAAATTACATGGAGTCAAATTAAACAAAATATTAGAATAATTCGTTTTCCTAAAAAATAGAAGTTTATTAGTGGAATTTCGAAAATATTTACTGTAAGTTCTAAGTTTAGGAAATATTTTAATAAGTTGTATTTTTTTCAGGTTTGTTTGATCGTAATTCAGTAAATTATGTTCTTCCGTTAAAAAGGGTTAGTTATATTTTATAGTAAAATATATTTCTAAAATAATTTAAAAACTAAACGTGGACTTCAGATTCTTAACTTGCCTATGACTGTATGTTAGCAATAAATGTGATAATTGCACCTATTCCAATTTTATGTAACTTTGAGGAAAGTGAGCCTTAATATCCTTAATTATTTAAGAATAAATGTGGATAATTTTACGTTCATTTGGTTTGAGTTTTGGCTATTTCCTCTTGAAATTTGTTTGACTCTAATATGTAATAAACTGCTTTTCGTTTTTTGTGACAACAACAATAGAGCAAATATAACAAATTCCCAATATTTACAAAAAAGTAATAAAATTCTAATTCAAAATAAAAAAGACTCTCTATAAGACTAATTACACTAGTTTACAAATTTTAAAGAATTTTTGTATCCTCAACATTTAAAAGTCATTTCTTATGTAAAATGGTACGCTAAAGACGAAAATGAATTCCAAAAAATTTAAAGTGGGAGGGATTTTGAGCCATTTGGGAAAAACGGGTTTTGACATTTGGAAAAAAATATTTTTCACATTATCGCGGTTAACTAATGTCCCACGTGGCTGAATTTTACGATTTTTATACTTAACTGTAGGTAACTGAATTTTGCATTTTTCATCCGTATAAAACTTTCCCATAAACCAGTGGTGCACAAGCTTTTTGAGAGAAGGGCCAATTTATCCATTTAAAATTTTTCGCGGGCCGTAAAGTGTAAAAGTGAAGAAAAATATTGATATATTATACTAGATGAGATGAGAAATTTTTTATTTTTTTTATTTTTAATTATAATAATTATATAATTTTATTTCTGACACTGCATACTGGCAGCAAGCATTTTGATGTCGGGTTAAATGTTTGTGGTTGCTATCCTCAGTGCAGCATTAAGATTAACATTGTTCAAGCGGTTTCTGTGTTGAGACTTATTTAGTTTTAATATGGAAAATGCTCACTCGCAAATGTAGGTGCTTCCAAAAAGACTTACACAAAGCACAGTCTATTTATGTAGGGAAGGCAACTGCTCTTCCGATTTTTATATATTAATATTATATATTTTTATTATTTGCGGAGATTTTTTAATATCGATTAACAAATGTCATGCACTGACAAAGATCCTGAAGAACTAACAATAAAATCCGTGTGTTGAAAACAATAATCTGCATATGACTCATGAATGAAGGAAATAATTTCGGTCATAAAATTATACTATTTTTTATCATATTTAATGAAAAATTTTGTTGATGAAGTATTTGTTATTTTGGGCCGCAAAAAAATCTATTTCCGGCCGCATTTGTGTATCACTGCCATAAACTAAATAGGGTAGGAGTTATACATGCGTTTACGGACCATTTTCCGTTCTTTTTAGCAAATTTTCCGCAAAAATTGACATTTTACTTGAGATGACACTACTTTTGATCCTGTTTTATTTTTGGACATTAAACTTTGATTGATTACAAACAAAATAAGGTATAATTCCAAAATTACAGATGTAATAACAATTTAAGGCCAATCCAACTACAACAGGTAAAATTGACCGGTGACAATGTGATATGACCATTTCAAAAATAATAATGGGTAGGTTGCGATTTATGATATATCTTGATTATATGATTATTTAAATGAAAAGAGAAATATTTAGGTTTTTAAGAATTTATTAAAATTTTATAACTTCCTTTCAGATTTAAAAATGGCTCAAGTCTGAATTTTTCCATCTTTTATGCGAATTATCACTTTGCCGCATTAGAAACCAGCAATAGTCTCCTATCATCGCCATCGCCATCACCAAGATTTTTAGAAAAAAAATCCAAATGAGAATGCAAAAAATTTATTATATTCCTACTATTAGGTTACTCAAAAATCTTCAGTTGTTAATAAAATCTTTTCTATTCATCCAATCAAGATCAAATAAATTTTGTTGTGTTGGAAGTGCATGACAATTGATGTTAATGCAGTTAGTTCAAATATTAATTCATTAATTATATTTAATAAACTAATTTTAATTTTATATGAGAGAAAAACTTCCGAAAACTTAACATGTTTTCTTATAGTTTTTTAGTAAACTGTTAATGATCTCCTTATAGTTGGCCACGTGGTTCATTAGTTAACCGCGATACGGTGAAAAGGTTTTCTTTTCAAAATGCCAAAAACAGTTTTCCCAGATATCTCAAAATCCGTCCTACTTTGAATTTTTTGGACCTCATTTTCGGCTTACAAAAGAAATGACTGTAAAATGTTGAGGATAAAAAAAACTGTGAACTAGTGTTATTAGTAAGAAGAAAAACACAAGAATAGTTTTTCATTGAATATATTTACTTAGAATAAAGGATAAAAACGATGAGCTTGTAGCTAAAATTTCTTTTCGTTAAATAATTCTACTATTGTGGGATACACCTTAAGTTTTTTAGACGATTTGTAACTTTTCGGTCCTACCTAAAATGTATAAAAAAGAAAACTTAGGGAAGGAAATAAAAATTGGTGATTGATATTTTAACCAGCTTTAATTTTCGACAAAAACAAAAATAATAACAATAATGTTCACTAAGAGTCTTTAAATGCCTTTAATCATTTTAATGATTTTTTATTTAAGCTAAGTAACTAAAACAAAAAATATTGAAGTTTTTCATTAAAGCTCCTTTATTTAAGATAAACAGTAAAAACTTAATTTAAATTTAAGTTGAATAATTACTTATGTAAAATTACAGCTTTCTACAATCATTTCTGCCGAATCTGCTTTTTCAAACAATCCAAAAGATGTAAAAAACATCGATACAGACTTAAATTTTGTTGGTACGCAACACAGCTTCATCTCTTTTAATGGTTTCTCTAAATTATATGCAGATTTTGCAATAGCATAGTTAGAAAATTCGGAAAAATTGCTGTTGAAGTTAATACAATTGCCATGACAGTAACCAACATCCATTTTATGTGGCACTACTATTTCTTTATCCCAGCCCAAAGATTCGAAATCAATATTTAGTGACTGAAGTTTACATTTCGAATGTGCTACATTTGTTAATTTTACATTACTAATCTTTTTGTTCAACCATGAAGCTAAGATTTTGTTTGTATTTTGCTCTATATTATTGTTTTCTTTTATTATGTAAAGAATGAATTTGTGCTCGTGTTTGTTGAGTTTAAGTTCTTCTCTAATAACTGTGGTCATATCTAAAATAATTTCTTCATGCATACTGAGCACAAAACTTTTGGACACGATGAGACTCCCAGCTGGCTTATTGTTTTCATTAAAACTGACTGTCAATTGTTCATAAACAAGAAACCAGTACTTAATGTTATCTTTTTGATAAAGCTTAAATGTATCTTGATGAATAGAAATTTCAGCTTTTAATAATTTCATATTTTGTAATCGAGCCGAGGTATTAAAATCGATATGAAACGTGGTACCTTCTGAAAAATAAAATTCTAATTATTATTTTATTTATACTCAATTTCAAAATAACTAAAATCTTTATAATAGTCAAACTATCAAAAAACATCATTGAAGGAATGTTCAGTTATTAAATTGACATAATTATGTCTCAACACTTTTTCCGAAAAAAACTTGTAAATTTCATAGTAAAATTTGAAAAATTAAATGTCATTTATGATTTTCTATACAAATCCTACGTAATATATAATCGATTATTTTAAATCTATCATTGATCACTGATCATAATGCATCTTGCTCCTGAAACTGCCCTCACTGCTATTACTATTACATTCATGGATTTCTAGTGCTTACAGTATCTTTATATTTTTGAAATTTTTTAAAAATTTTTCAAAGAAATCTTACCATCCAACGAAATAATATTTCCTAGAAGTGTTAAACGACCACTACAGGGAATTGTTTTTAACACAAGTTTATTGTTGGCGATTTTAGAGTAAATTAGGTTAATTGTTATTGGCATAATTTTAATTGATTCAATTAAATTTTCAATTGACAAAATTTTAGTTTCTGGCTTTTTTGTACTCTTCATTTCACCAAAATAAACTTGATAACTCTCTTTAAAAGTTAAAAAAATCAAAGCTAATAAAACGAACTTCATTCTAATATATACGTGAATATCAACAAAAATCTGGAATAAAAAATATATATTTAAACAATTTGAAAATTTTTTTAATTTTTATATTACTTGGCAAATATTTGAAGATTCCAGAAGAAGTTTTTTAAAGCTTAGAGGAAGCAAATTACTTTGAATGAATTTCGGTCTAAATTGAGTCTATATTTATAGCTTGTTTTAATACAAAATTTCTAATAACTACATACATCACCTAACACGTATAAACTCTTATTAGCTTCGTGTTGGTGTTAAAAGTTACACGCAAAGACCCACACACATACACACAATGAACATATATGATATATTGAAGTTTATTCAACATTAGAAGCGAATGTGAAATAAATTATTTTTTAGCTCAAATGAATAATTTACTAGTTATATCGCCAAATATATAAATATTATATCAATTAAAAAAACTTCAAACTACAATTTGGAAATTTTCTGAGATGTACAAACATTATATGACAGTTGATTTGTCCTAATAGAAGTAATGAGACTTTTTTGCTATGTGAACTTTGTGCATCTTTCAATTGGGCTTTCATTGAAACACAAAATCTACCATACCACAAGTATGCGACGAAACTTGCGTTTCTTAATAAAACTTAATAAGAACAGGGCAGTTTTGTTTTACACATAGGATTCCTACATTTCGTATAAAGTTTTAAAAACGTCAAAATAATAAGAAATAAAGTAAAAGTTATTTATTCAAATTCCTAACCATTATACAAAACAATACTCCTAGCAATTTTATAGAGAATGTGTTATGTTTTTCATGGAATTAAAATATTTTTTTATTTATTTTTCTAAGGAGAATTAATTAAATACTCTGACGCATAATTCGATCTATAAATTATTCATTTAACAAAATAAAATGCAAATATCAAACAATTATTTTTCCAATTTTATTCAAAAAACTTCTAAATTAAGAAAATTAAGAAAGTTTTGTTATGAAATTAAAACATTTTTTAACACGCAAATTGAATAAATTCGATATTGCTAGTTAAATATTTTTTTAGCTTACTAATAAGGCGTAAATACAATTTTCGAAAAAAAATATTGCATTATTATTTTAATAGAAAAATTAATGCTATTTAATTTAGGTAAATGTAAATATAATTTAAAAATTGAACAATAAGTTTATGAAATTTGTATTCGCTAGGGCAAAAATTCCGGTCTGAAAAGTTTTTTGTAGCTATCGAAATTGACTCAACTGTTTTCGAATGAGAAAAGTTTGCAATCAAGACTTACGCCCTAAAGAGAGGTCATATGAAAAGACTGATCTATAACAAAATGTTTCACAAGACTAAAATTACTTAAAACTCTGGCAAATCCATATCATTTCATTCAAATTAGTTTTTACTGGTACAGAAACTTGATTGTAAAAAGCAGATTAAACGTACTAACATGAAGGAATTAAATTTAATCAAGAGACGGACTGGTTGGTAATTTTAGGATCAAGAAAATTTTTATATAGAACTTAATCCTAGTCTAATCAAATTCATCTGGTTATTAAAACATTACCAGATGACTTGATCGCTTAGTCATAATTATTTGAACTAAAAGGCTGTAGGCCTCAAGTGAACACTGCGATTTTTTATTTTCTAAATTCGTTTTAACAAAACGAGATGTAAATTTTGAATGAATTTATTTCTCATTTTTTTACAAATAAAGCTTTTATTTATAAGGAATGTAGCTTAAAACTAAAACAATTTGCTTCCTAATGAATTTTTGTCCTAATAAAAGAAAATTAATTATGTTTTTCAATTAATATATAAGAATTTCAAATGGTCTTAAATAGTTGTAAAATATTTTTTGTGTTCTCTGTATAAAAAGATGTTTTTTTTAAAGATTTTATATTTATTAGAATAAATATGAAAAATATTAGGGACACCCACATTTCTTTACCAGCACATTTGGCATTTTATAGAAAACTATTTCTTGTTTTGTGCTTAAATATATAAGAACTAAAGGCTTTATTACTTTAGGAATACAACATGGCTCCGGTATGCGTTTTGGATATTTCTTATTCATTTTACTTTGTATTTCCGAATGATAATTAATTTTATATGTACTTGTGATTGGATTAATACATTTTCCTATGCAATAATTTGCTTTAAATTTATCTGGTCCTATTACAAAATTTTCCCAGCCCATATCCTTACGACTAACTATCTTCTCTTTAACTTTGCAGTCTTTTATATCAAATCTCTTTGTTCGTTCTAGATATATATCTTCATAACCCTCAATAAATAAAAGTGCATTCTTTTGTAGCTGCCGAATTTTCTGAATAGCTGGGAAATTATTATTTCCTTTTATTTTAATAAAAATATCATAAGTTTTATTCTTTGAGTGTATCGTATGTCTAAAAATTGGCCAAATATTTATTGCCACTTTGTCAGTTTCATACAACATTTCTTTAGTATCAGTATTAAAACGCGTCCGTTCTTCATTTTCTAATTCATAATATGTGAAGACTTCAATTTGAGATAGATTTAGTTTTTTTGGAAACAGAATAAATGATTCACTAATTTCTTGAATGGAAATAGCAGTTTCTATACTGAAATGTAGTAGGAACTCATTATGTTTTAAGTCAAGTTCGGGATAATTAGTGTCTGAAAATAAAGACATTAAATTTATGAACTTTCTCTTGAAATAAAATCCAAAAATGTTTGATTGGCTGGCTACAATGATAATTTCAAAATGCTTACCAATATGTTGAAAATACCAAAATTCGGTTTTTTTTTCTTTCTTCTCAATAACAGTTCTTATAGCTTTAATGTGTCTGGATATTTCTTCATTGGATTTATTTAGGTGTAATGCATCAAATATGCCAAATTGTTTTAAAGGATTCTCTTCTAAGGTTTGCAAAATACTTGGATAATCATTTAAATTTTCTGTCAAATTAGTGAAATCTGACTCTGTTGTAGATGAAATTTGAATTTGATTGTAGAAAGCTCCAACAAATAAAAATACGGCAATTTGTGTAAAGGCCATGACTACAAAGTTCTGAAGGTTATCATTAAATAACTAAGTAATAAATTATCTCAAGTATGTTATGAACTTTTCAATTTCTTATAAGACATTCCTTCTGCAAAAATGTTACTTTCCTTTTTAATTTTTGATCCAAAAAAATTTGACTTTATAGCAAAGTTCTGTCTAGCTTTTAAAACCCATACAATCAGTCTTTATTATGTAGTGTTAATTTATACACATAAGAAATATCGGTATATATTTTACTCTATTGTACTTAATTTAATTTGAAATTTCTTCACATCATTCCAAAAATCCATATTTATCTTATGTATGCATCTAATTTATTTCTTATTTATGATAAAGGTCTTCGGCCGATTGCGTTTATATTTTTGGGCTTTTCTTATTGTCTATATGATAAGTGTATCATTTTTGTTTATCAATATGGCAATATGGAATTTTTATCAAAATGGCGACAGTAAATTTAAACATTATTTGGGGGATTGAATTCTATATTTTCCATTTTTTTACCATTTAGCTATAATTTTTTCTCTAGAAAATAATTTTCTCCTCTTTTTCTCACTTAATCACAAATAATATCCCTTGTCTTAAATAAAGACCTATTTTTAACATTTTTTTGACACAGTGGAACGTAATTCTAACCAAGACATATAATTTATATTCTTCTATTTTTCTGAAAATATTATGGAAATTAGAATCCGTGTATTTATTAAGTAAAACTATCGACTAAAACGGGATATTGATAAAAGGTTAGGTTCAGGAATTTTCTTGAAGAAAAGGAATATTGTTACTTACTTTTACTTTATTATATTTTAAATTTTGTAAATAGCAGTAATCATAACTATGGACAACCACATTTGCTTACTATAACATTTTTTAATGTATAAAATTCATATTGTTCCTTATTGGCATTATTGGTCATATACAAAATTTTCAAATCTTCAAATTCCTTTGGAACACAGCAAATTTTTGGAACTTCGAAAGGTTTGAGCCTATGCATACGACTTTGTATTTCTGTATGTAAATAAAAACTTTCTGAACTAAGTATTGGAACGTTACAAACGCCAATACAGTATTTGGCATTGAATTCAAATGGTGCTACTATATATTCATCCCATCCAATTTCACTAAGTGTAACATACATATTTTCAGTTTGGCATTCGCGAATAGGAGATGATCGCTTAAGTCGATAGTTAGAATTTTTAGTTTTCTGACCTTTAATAAGTAAAATCGTATTTTTTTGCAGAAATTTAATATCGGAGGCGTTTATTAAATTTTCATTCATTTTTATTTGAACTATGATCTCATACCTCTTGTGCATCGACTCTAATATTCTTTCAAATATGTTCCGTAAATCCAGGGATACATTTTTTATCTGATTAAGGTTTTTTATTGAAGTGATATTTTTTAGAAATAAAGTTTTATTGCTATATGTTATTTCGAAAACTTTTATTTGGCTCACATTTTCAATTTTTGTAAATATGATAAAAGATTCATCAATTTTTTCCATAGACGATAAATTAGTCATGTTAAAATGCAACCTAAATTCATTAGGATCAATAATTAGATCTAGTCTTTCAATATCTGAAAGAAAACAATTCTTTAAAGACAGTATTTTCTTTTACAGTACAATAAAATACTTTACTTTGCTAATTTCATTTTTTATGAGTATATTAATTCTTACCTGTATGATGAAAGCTCCAAGTTTTCGATAACTCTTTTTTAGATTTCATTCTTCTAGTTAAATTTTCATATAACATTTGAATATTTTCTAGTATTCTAATATTTGACCGATTTATAGGAACTGCGTCTAATATACCATATAACTCCAAAGGATTAAACTTAATATTTTTATCAGTTCTATTTTTAAAACTATTACTATCACTAGGGTCATATGAGTTATTTTGATTATTTAAAACAAGAATTTTTGAACCAAATATTTTTTTCTGTATCTGGAAATATCCAATCAACACAAAAAAAATAATTTTTTTACTTATCATAATTGTAACCCTTTGTGAAATAAATGATGATTTAATGTTGCTACAATATTCAAAAGTAGCTAAAAAGTTAAATAATTTTTTTTTTAAATAATTTCTTTTTCTAGCCAAAATTGCTGATGTAATTTTTCTAAGGATAAAAATAAAATTAAATATGATATCAATTTTAAGATTAAACAGTCTTACGATAAAAATTGTTTAAGTCTAAGCGTTAACTTCTTGCTGTCTCTCTGTATATAAATTTATATCTAATAATAATCGTCCTTTTATAGAGTTAAGCTGGGGCTTTTATTCATACTCATAAAGGCAAAATTTGGTGTTAACCAATTAAATTGCATATAAGAGATCCAATACAATTTAAGAATTTTGTTTTTACATGTTTACGTTTTTGATTCAAATATTCTATCACTTGTGTGTATGAGGCGTAAATGTGATAATTTACATCAAATTATTTTAAGACATTTCCTTATCATCTTTTTATGAGTTTTCTTTTTTCAAGCTATTTGGTAACATTTTAGATATCATAAAATACATAGCAACAGCCCAAAAAAAGTCGTCTGTCTGCTCTTTACTCAGCTGTCTGACTGTCAAATAGATTTCAGGATAATGTTGGATGGTTTATCTATAAATACAAAAAATTTGTAATTATAATAACTCCAAACTTCGGTGTGAAAATTTTTGACTCTTTTTTGTTTCCCCTCTATTAGGAGGCATGGCATCATGGAAGCTCTTACAATTAGGTGAATATACTGCATTTTTATTTTTTACGGAATCTGGGTTTTCTTCCTAATTACTTTTACGATCGAGAATAATTATTTGTCAGATCCTTTTCACTTTTTACATCCTTTTAACCATCTAATAATTTTTTATTTCTATGATCATTTAAGTCGAGTAACTTTACTTTCTTGACTAACTTTGAAGAAGAACGACAAAGCCACAAACAAAGTAGTTTTAAATATGATTTTAAAAATCATAAAAAGTGGCGTCACTAAAATCACTTAAGATCTTAGCTGCTTCCAAAATCGAAATAGATTATTAAATGTCATTTTCCTGCTGTTTGCAGTTGTCTGTGACTAAGATTTTTAACATAGTTATGGTATCAGCTAAGCAAAGTTTAATAAATAATCTTTTATTATATATTTTTATTTTTTTTTGTTTTCTATAAAATAAAAAAAGGGGGTTGAGAGGAGCAAAGATTTTGACTGAATCAACTACAATTGATGCAGCATTAGAATGAGAATTAAAACGACTTGCTACGTGTTGGTGTGGACATAATTAAGAGAATACCTGCTCTCAGCTTGAAGGCAACTAATTTGCCGAACGCGCGCTGCTTTAATTTCTGAAGTAAACGTTAAATCATCATGAAATTATTGAAAGTTTGTAGTCATAAAAATTTTCAAAGATTTGTATCCGTATCAGTACTAGATACAAATTGTTGTTCCGTTTTAATTAATTCGGCCCACCAAGCAATTGTGTCTGGAGATTCGAATGCTTCTTACAATGAAGCACTCACCGAGCTTTTTGGTTATTAGTTTTCACTTTGAATACCCTTAAACAAAAACTCTATAATTTTACCCTAAAGTTCATTAACCTCTCTAATAGTTTACCTAATTAAAAGATATATGTTGCAAAAATTTTTTTAGCACATTCTTATCAACACCTTATCCTTACAACTTTTATTTTTAGGTATTCGAAAATAGAAATTGTAGACTTTATTTAATGAATATGATATTCAATTTGGTATCTAAAAGTTCAGCGTTTTAAAAACAAATTAAAAAAATACAGAAATTTGTATTTACGTCAGACCCATTTTAGGTTCAATGCACCATTTGTTATAAAATTGCACTTTTTTTTAAAAAATAACTTGAAAATTCTTAATGTTAAAATTTTTTTTAGCGTTTTTTTTAAATTTTTGAAATATAGGAGAAAGAATAAAAATAAATTTTAAAGCAGCTAAATTTTATTTTATTAAATATTATTTGATTAAAACATTATTATATAGAAATATTTATACCTACTACTATTTACACTAATAATTCTAGCTCTTATTCCTTGTTTTTAGTTCAACTTGTGATGTGGTTTTCTTAATTTCAATTAAATTTAATTCTACGTTATTTTGAGCTAATGAAAATACGAACACATAAAAGCATTTAAATAAACATTAAAATCAGTGACATTCTATTATCCTTCCTTGAAGTAACTTACAAAACCTTCAACCAGTACCCGTTTGTTCCCCGTTTAAGCAAATTTTATATATTTTACTTTTTATATTATGCACTAAATAGAAACTAACTGTAATTCAATTGAAATTTATTTTAAAAGGAATTATGTTGGTGATAACATCCTAATTTAGTTTTTCTGGTAGCTTAGATTTGAAATATGCTATTTTTAAAGGGATTTCGGAGCAAAAATTGAGCAGTCGGATACTGGCCTCTATATCTATAGCATCTATAGTCTATATTATTCTTAATATAGCAGCCAACTATATAGAAAAAATATCTTATGTATTGTAAGCATGTTTACGACTTTGCTATTAAGAAATATTGTTCTACACATTGAACCTTAATAGTTTTCCTTGGAAACCTTACTAATCGGTTTATTGTTTCACTAGAAGATATCTCAAAAATTACTAAAATGGAAAAGAAAAGATGAATAATTTACATTTGGAAAGGATTAAAGTAAGAAAATTGCAGCTATGGGCAAAATATTGATATTGCTGATAATTGTCAAGATAGTTTTAAATGCTTTTAGTGTTAAGGAGCAGAAAATTTTTTAAAACAAATAACAGCTAGCTTCAAATATATTTATTTAAAATTATGTCTAATTTTATAAGAAACTAATTGTAAGTTTTCGTTTTAAGCTATGTTGTAATACAATGGCAAGGTAAAATTTTGTTGTTGTCATTAATAAAAATTTCTTAATTATTTTGGTAGTTAATCGTTTTAGATTTCAATCACAGACACTTGCTAATTGCGAAGAAATGACTTTATATGAATTTTCAAACGTCAAACGTCAAATCAAAATTAATATGTTATTATACTATTCAAATTGACTTAAGTAATTTTTTTAAAACAAAGCACTTATAGTGATAATCGTACTTACTGTTAAACATGGTAAGGGCGATAAACAAAATAAAAAAATGGTTTTCGTTGTTGTAGGTACTTGATTTAAGTTAACAGTGGAGTTAACATCTTAGCAACATTTGTTTATATGTTTCTCTTTTAGCTGAATATGAAACTAAAAAACTTCAACCCTTGAGTTTAGCACTCACAAATCTGAAATCGTGCCATTATTTTTGATAAAATATTTCTTAAAGACTTTCTTTTAACATTAAACACCTGGAATGTCATTTCCACTTTCACTGGATTTTACAAATTAAAAAAAAAGGAAATTGCTATAGTCATCATATATTTATTATTTTGAAAATTTTGATTTCTTAAATATTTTTGTAAAAATATTATGTTTCTAAAAACTAAATTAATTTGTTATAGTTTCAGGAATTTACTTTTCTTCGTATCTTTTACAATACACTGAAAACTGCTAAATGGTTGAAATAAAAGTTGGAAATAAAAATATTTAGTTGTAACCTTTTTATATGAAACACATAATTTTACCTATAACTTAAAAATTCATATTCTTATAAATTACCTCAAATCCTATTCTAAAATTCCATATTTTAATTTATCAATCAAAAGAATAAAGAAATTTTAATCCTTTTAAGTAAAAACAAGCCTTCTCATTAATATCAATTTTCAATGTTTTACTATTACTAAAATTATTTTACTTATAGACAATAAAATTAATTAGCTGTAAAAATCTAATTGACCAATATTTAAATTATAAAACAAAAAATGTCAAGAGTAATTTTTTATTATAATGAAAACACAATTAAACTTCGTTAAATTCATTTTAATGGATAGTTCACCTTCTCAGTCTTTTTAATGTAAGAAGAAGAAAGGTTTGATACTAATTTCGAAGCCTTGCTCTTTAATTGGATACTATTATAAAAGCGCAGTTGTAATTAATAAGGCATAAGTATTATTTACAAAATCTTGGTTATTACAATTGAATTTATGGAAGTATTTCATGGAAATTTTAAAAATTTCTTCTTCACACAATTCTGTACTTTTATAAAAGCGATTTTAAGACATCTGTTCGCTTTTGATAAGCTAAATAGCAGAGCCATCTCTTATATTTTCTATAAAAGTCGTCAAATAATGTCAACCGCTCCGCGTGCATTGTGTTTAAAAACTGCGCTATCCGCATCGCTTCCGCACCGCGTGCATTGTGTTTGAGCCTTGTGAATTTACTATATCCTTTTTCATAAGTCCTTTAGTTAATTTATTAATAAAATTATCAGTTAATATAAACCAAAATTTTCTAACATGTTAAATATATCTTTACTAGTAGAAATTAGGTGTAATTTAGCGGAATCGCTGCGGTTTTTGTCTAGCGTGGTCCGTATTCTCTCTGCTTCCATTTGTTTGTATGAATTCTACTTTCCTGTCACCGCTTCCGAACCGCAACCGCGTGCATTGTGTTTGAGCCTTATGTTTTAGCACAAAAATTACTTTTGTACATTTTATTTTTGTTTTTAATTTTTTTAGCCTTCCTCTTTACCTTTCAACTAATCTTCTTTGTATCGTTCCAATTTTAGTATATGTTCTGCCGTTGCTATTGAGGCCGCTGCGATCCAGTGTACAAAAAGAGGCTTTAGAAAGGCTCATATATATATTGTTTCAGATAGCCAAGCAGCATTAAAAGCCTTAGCAGCACCGAACTTCACATCAAAGGTGGTTTGGAGCTGTTACAAGAGTCTTCAGAGCTTGGCGGAAAGAAACGCAGTTACCCTAATGTAATGCCCTTTTCTTAAGTTCCTCTAGAAATTGGGAAGATCAACAACCCCTATGTGTAGATTCTGCCATGAGGTAGAGGAGACGCCTACACACCTACTCTTTGAATGTGGTAGGGTGATGTCAAAGAGGGTGAAGCATCTTCTCACTCGACAAGTAACCTGCACAGAGGGGTTGGAAATAGGTCTTAGAAAGATCCTAGGTCTTGCAAGGGACCTGGATATCAGGTTCCCACAGTAGCATGTCTGGCGGAGAGCACAATAGATCAAATTGGTCGCGGTGCATCTTGTTTCCCTTTCACTACTACTACTACCTTTCAACTATGCTCTTTATTTTTCTTTTCAACTTTTGTAGCAGCAAGTCTTTTAGACCATATAACAATAATATTAAATAAAATATTATATTACTAAATTCAATTTTAGATTATAAAACATCCTTTTCAATATTTTTAAGGCGGTTTCTACCCCATTTTAGTGAATATCTACTACAAGGCTTGACCAACATTTCAATAAAATTGTCTATACACTCCAATCCAATAAATTTGAGGAATTTTATAATTTTTCCTATTTTATCTAATATAACAAAATATAATTTCCCAAAATTAAGAATAAACTCTCCATTTTCTCTTTTATATAAAAATTTAATTTAATTTTTATATCACATTATGGTATAATAAACCTTGTTTTCGTTATACCAATTAAATAAAATTTTGTTACACACAACAAATTTACCCTTTCATTTGGTCAAATCAACAAAGTCTCCATACATAAGTCTATATAAACAGAGGAGAGTTTCATTGATTTGACAGTTAAACTTTTGAATTTCCTAGGTTAATAGGGCAAAACTTGAAATCGAAAAAAACATATAACGCAACATTTTAGAATTTTTTAAATATTTTTCCGGGCATCAGGGGGTCGATATATATATAAAACAATAAATAATTTGGTGGGGCGGAAATGATACTCTAACCCATTGAACAATTTTTAACAAATATCTAAAATATTTCTGGCTTAGAAAATATCGGAGCTGAAAGTCTTGCACTTGTCATTTAAATTAAATGTCTCTCAACTCTAAATTTTGAATCTATTGCAGAGGGCTTAACAATCTTTAACTTTTAAAATACGGTTAAATTTTCAAAATTTCATGTGTTTGGATCAAGTTCTGAACTATTTATTGAAACATCGTTAAATCATATTCGCCCGTACATATCCCAAAAATGTGGGGAAAAGTATAAGCTAAATATAAAAAAACAAAAAGTATTCAGATAAGGTGGTACCGAGTCAAAAAACGCTGAATTATACTTATCAAAAATTAAAGAAATAATTTGCATATAGCTGAAAATTAAAGTAATGAAAATTTAACATATATTCATTAAAAACATTTATTTTTAATAACAATTATAATTAATAAGATCTGAACAAGCAACATGAAGTGTTGGGATCATGAAGTGAATTAAGTTTTGCCTTATAATAAAAATGGAAAGGGGTCAAGGATGCAATAGAAATGGATAAATGATAAGCTTACTATGAGAATTCCGAAGTTTTCAAATTTATTTTTTGTACAACCAATAATCTTTCATTTGGTAGATTATCAAATTTTATTTAGTAATTTTCCATTTCTGAACCCACTAAATTACTGCTGTACTTTTTGTAAAATATTTAAAAAAATATTATTGATACTAAAGCTGACAAAAAGCCTTGACTTGTTTTGAGGTCTTTTGCAATTTCTCAAAAATTTCAATTAATTAATTATTGGTACATATTAAGGGCTTTGCCTCTTTCAATGTAGTGAAAAAGGTTTAAGATTGAGCTTTCTTCTACTTCATTTATCATTGGCCTTTATACACAGAACAAACAAAAAACAAAATTTGTTATGAAAGAGAACAATTTTGTAATAATTCATCACAATAAAAATAATCGAAATTCAATTAAAACGATAATTATATTTTGAAATTTAATTTTTTAAGTACACTAAGGACAACCGCATTCTTCTACTTTCATGTTTGCGATCGTGGCAAGCTGAAATTTACCATCTTTGCGTGAATATATAATTGACAAAGGACTGAGTTTTTTGGGAATACAACATGGCCTTGGTATGGAACTATTTATCTCATTCATTTCACTTTGAATTTGTGAGTGATAAAAAATATCATATTTACTCTGGAGTGGAAATTTGCAACTGCCACTACAATAATTTGCATCAAATTCAAGAGGATATAATACATATTTCCACCAATTCATCATATCTTCTCGTTTAACTGTCATTTTATTAACTGTACAACCAGATTCATCTGATCTTCTTCCTCGATTCTTTATTTTTTCTTGTTTACCTTCAATAACTAAACGTGTGTCTTTTTTAATTCGAGGTATGTCTGACACAGAATTTAATTTTATTTTAATTATAATCTCATAATTTTGATTTATTGATCGTATTTGTTCTTCAATAATTGGTAATATATTAAAAGAAACTTTGTCAATTTGGTTGTTTATTACTTTGGTGCTCATGTAGGCATCACTTTCATGTACTCTATAGGCTGTAATTTCTGCCACATTAACTGTTTCGTTAAAAAGAATATATGATTTTGTAATTTGTACAGTAGAAAATAATCTTTGTATACTGAAATGTAGAGTGAATTCATCACTTCCCAGAAATTTGTTGAGATTTTCAGTTTCTAAAATTAAATAAATTGCCTTTTTGCTATTATACTGAATCTTTTTTAAAATTTAGGCACTCACCTTTATGTTCAAAGTACCAAACCTTAGGTAAACTTTCATCCATCAGATTTTCTAAGAGTAATTTTAATTCTTCATTTATTTCTATATTAGAATAATTTATTTCCATTGCATCCATTATACCAAAAGCTTTCAAAGGATTTTCATCCATTTTTTCATTCACTGTTACATTAAGTTCTTCCATATTAAGTAAATTTTGGTTTATCACACTATTTAAAGAGTTTGTGACGTTATTAAAAATTTGTTCTTCTCCAAAAGAATATTCGCTTAGTAATATTTTTAGACTTTGTAGAACTCCAATCATTGGTAAGAGAATTGAAATATTTCTTAAGGCCATTATGATTTTATGCTCTTTAAAAAACAAGAAAATGAAAAGATCATAAGACTTTATAAATGCTGGTAAAAAATGCATTTTTATTCAACCCATTTGCATCATGAGCGTACATACACGCTTATGATGCAAATGCGTTAAATTGACCGAATAGGTTAGTAAAAGCAACATAAATTATTAGTTTTTTTAAAATACCTTTTTCCTTAACAAATATTAATCAGTAATTTGTATATATTAATTTTTCGCATATGTAATATTGAGTAAAAATATTTGCTACGTGCTCTATTCAAAATTTCAAATACAAATTAGATTTCATGGAATAATAAAAGCTTAGCTCACGTTCAAATCACCACAAATTTGGCAGTTGCCGTGTACAAGAAAAAATGGTTTTCTGATCTTAATTTTTATTCCAATAGCTCTTGAATTTATAGCTGAACCTTAGATAAGCTTTTCTTTCACATATAACAACAAAAATGTATTCCCTTGCATTAATATCGATGTATTTCATAAATGTTTGCAAATAATATATAAACCGTTTTGAGTGTGTTTGTGTGGCCTAGCAAGCGTATCAGGAGCCTTTCGTTAAAAGTTTGTAAGTTTTAAAGTTTTTTTTATACATAAGATGAAATATATTTATTTTCAAGTTTTAAAAACTTAAAATTTATTTAACTAAAATTATTTTTTTTTAAATAAAATTAGTGATTTTTCCATGATGAAATTATTTTCTAATTTCTTTTATTTTCATTTATTTGAATTAACTAAATACTCCGCGCATTTTTCGATCTACAAAAAATTCACCTAACAAAACAAAATGCAAATATTGAACAAATATATTTCCAATTTTATTCAAGAAATTATATCAAAAATAGTACAATATTTTGATAAAAAAATTCAAATTAAATTTAATAAAATATTGGATGCAAAGTATTTCTTTGTAAGGCTGGCATGTGGCTTATTAATTAGGCCGAAAAAATTAGCGTATTAACAGATACTAAGCAATATTTTTTCTAATCTCTCTATAATAAAAATAAAATAATATTTTCAAAAACATCAATTCAGCTGATTAGCCTAATTACAGTTTACAATAAGTATTATATCAAATAGTTATAATTAAGTCATTTGAACGGGCTTTGAAAAAGCTCTCAGTTTTGGTGTCGACTTCTTTATGTGATTAAAATTTCTTTTTTAAAATCTGTAATAGTTCAAGGACTTCTTTTTCAAACTTATTTCTTACATTTTATGAAATTCTTTTTTTAAGATATTCGATGAACAGATAAATGTTAGCTTCCCAAAACAGCTTTTCTTGTATAATGTAGATAAAAGAGGATATAATGAATTTGAGTTTTATTTCGAATGACATTGATGATTTAAATCACTATTTTCTTTTTTAAGGCAACACATAAATTGCAGCAAATAGTTGAAATGATATCTCGCTTGCTGAACAGAATAACCTTATACTCGTCTTTACTTTTTCTTTTCTTCACATTTTACTTGTTTCTGTTATTCTAGTTATTCAAGACTTTATTTTTTTTTTAAAATAGAAATGAAACTATTTATTTATTAATAATTGCACCTATTCCAATTTTATGTAACTTTGATGAAAGTGAGCCTTAATATCCTTAATTATTTAAGAATAAATGTGGATAATTTTACGTTCATTTGGTTTGAGTTTTGGCTATTTCCTCTTGAAATTTGTTTGACTCTAATATGTAATAAACTGCTTTTCGTTTTTTTGACAACAACAATAGAACAAATATAACAAATTCCCAATATCTATAAAAAAGTAATAAAATTCTAATTCAAAATAAAAAAGACTCTCTATAAGACTAATTACACTAGTTTACAAATTCTAAAGAATCTTTGTATCCTCAACATTTAAAAGTCATTTCTTATGTAAAATGGTGCGCTGAATCCGAAAATAAAATCCTAAATATTTAAAGTGGAACGGATTTTGAGATATTCGGGAAAAATGGTTTTTGGAATTATGAAAAAAATCCTTTTCACCTTATCACGGTTAATTAATGTCCCACGTATATTAATTATAAAAACTTCAAATTACAATTTGGAAATTTTTTGAGATATACAAACATTATATGAGAATTGATTTGTCCTAATAGAAATAATTAGACTTTTTTGTTATTTAAAGTTTAGCTTTGTACATCTTTCTACCATACCACTACCATACGCAAAAGTTTAGCGACAAAACGTGCGTTTCTTAATAAAACTTAATAAGAGCAGGGCAATTTTGTTTTACACACAGGATTCCTGCATTTGGTATAAAGTTTTAAAACCGTCGAAATTATAAGAATTAAAGTAAAAGTTATTTATTCAAATTCCCAACCATTATACAAAACAATACTCCTAGCAATTTTATAGAGAATGTGTTGTTTTTCATGGAATTAAAATATCTTTTTATTTATTTTTCTAAGGAGAATTAATTAAATACTCTGACGCATTATTCGATCTATAAATAATTCATTTAACAAAATAAAATTCAAACATCGAACAATTATTTTTCCAATTTTATTCAAAAAAGTTCTAAATTAAGAAAATAAAGAAAGTTTTTTTATGAAATTAAAACATTTTTTAACACGCAAATTGAATAAAATTCGATATTAGTAGCTAAATATTTTTTTAGCTCACTAATAAGGCGTGAATACAATTTTTCAAAAATATATTTCATTATTATTTTAATAGAAAATTTAATTTGGGTAATTGTAAATATAATTTAAAAATTGAACAATAAGTTTATATAATTCGTATTCGCTAGGACAAAAATTCCGAGTTTTAAATTTTTTTGTAGCTATTGAAATTGACTCAACTGTTTTCGAATGAGAAAAGTTTGCAATCAAGACTTATGCCCCTGAAGAGAGGTCATCTATAACAAATTGTTTCACAAAACTAAATATTAGTGGTTTGTGGGAGGCAGCTGTCAAATCTTTCAAGGCACTTTTTCCAAAACATTAGGATCCATAGCATTAACGTATGAAGAATTATGTACTGCTACAATCGAAATCGAAGCCATATACTTATATGTCACTATTAACACGTATAAACACTATTTATATTATTTATTAGTTAACCGTAATTCACGTCCTCTCTTGCAAGTGGTAAGGTGTAATGAAGAAATGAGTTTTATATGAAATATGAAAATCAAAAAATTACGCTAAAAAAAGATTTGTAGTTGAATAATGTCTTTTAAGTCAACATACTCAATTGCCTTTCGTATTACCATATGTAAAAAACCATATTTAAAAGGCTAATTATGATATTTTTAGTGAAAACATGCTTAGGAGTTTTGGTTTTAATTGTTGGAAATTAAATATGAAATACTATATCTCCAATGATACAACTGAATACAGAATTTTTGAATATGATTGGTTTTAAAAGATATCTGAAAGTTTTTCAATCAAACAATGTTGGAAGACTGTGTACAAGCTTATCAAACTTCTAAAGTATCAAATTTACTATAAGTATTTTTGTTTTTATTTCTTTTTTAAGGTAATAGTAAAATAACCACATTATCTGTTTTTGATATTTTTCAACAAAAGTTTTCTTCTTCAGCTTTTTCTTTCGTTTAACATACCGGAACAATTTAAAAGCTTAAAGCTTCTTTTTTTCTAATTTTTAATTTTGTAAATAGCAGTAATCATAACTATGGACAACCACATTTGCTTACTATAACATTTTTTAATGTATAAAATTTATATTGTTCCTTATTGGCATTATTGGTCATATACAAAATTTTCAAATCTTCAAATTCCTTTGGAACACAGCAAATTTTTGGAACTTCGAAAGGTTTGAGCCTATGCATACGACTTTGTATTTCTGTATGTAAATAAAAACTTTCTGAACTAAGTATTGGAACGTTACAAACGCCAATACAGTATTTGGCATTGAATTCAAATGGTGCTACTATATATTCATCCCATCCAATTTCACTAAGTGTAACATACATATTTTCAGTTTGGCATTCGCGAATAGGAGATGATCGCTTAAGTCGATAGTTAGAATTTTTAGTTTTCTGACCTTTAATAAGTAAAATCGTATTTTTTTGCAGAAATTTAATATCGGAGGCGTTTATTAAATTTTCATTCATTTTTATTTGAACTATGATCTCATACCTCTTGTGCATCGACTCTAATATTCTTTCAAATATGTTCCGTAAATCCAGGGATACATTTTTTATCTGATTAAGGTTTTTTATTGAAGTGATATTTTTTAGAAATAAAGTTTTATTGCTATATGTTATTTCGAAAACTTTTATTTGGCTCACATTTTCAATTTTTGTAAATATGATAAAAGATTCATCAATTTTTTCCATAGACGATAAATTAGTCATGTTAAAATGCAACCTAAATTCATTAGGATCAAGAATTAGATCTAGTCTTTCAATATCTGAAAGAAAACAATTCTTTAAAAACAGTATTTTCTTTTACAGTACAATAAAATACTTTACTTTGCTAATTTCATTTTTTATGAGTATATTAATTCTTACCTGTATGATGAAAGCTCCAAGTTTTCGATAACTCTTTTTTAGATTTCATTCTTCTAGTTAAATTTTCATATAACATTTGAATATTTTCTAGTATTCTAATATTTGACCGATTTATAGGAACTGCGTCTAATATACCATATAACTCCAAAGGATTAAACTTAATATTTTTATCAGTTCTATTTTTAAAACTATTACTATCACTAGGGTCATATGAGTTATTTTGATTATTTAAAACAAGAATTTTTGAACCAAATATTTTTTTCTGTATCTGGAAATATCCAATCAACACAAAAAAAATAATTTTTTTACTTATCATAACTGTAACCCTTTGTGAAATAAATGATGATTTAATGTTGCTACAATATTCAAAAGTAGCTAAAAAGTTAAATAATTTTTTTTTTAAATAATTTCTTTTTCTAGCCAAAATTGCTGATGTAATTTTTCTAAGGATAAAAATAAAATTAAATATGATATCAATTTTAAGATTAAACAGTCTTACGATAAAAATTGTTTAAGTCTAAGCGTTAACTTCTTGCTGTCTCTCTGTATATAAATTTATATCTAATAATAATCGTCCTTTTATAGAGTTAAGCTGGGGCTTTTATTCATACTCATAAAGGCAAAATTTGGTGTTAACCAATTAAATTGCATATAAGAGATCCAATACAATTTAAGAATTTTGTTTTTACATGTTTACGTTTTTGATTCAAATATTCTATCACTTGTGTGTATGAGGCGTAAATGTGATAATTTACATCAAATTATTTTAAGACATTTCCTTATCATCTTTTTATGAGTTTTCTTTTTTCAAGCTATTTGGTAACATTTTAGATATCATAAAATACATAGCAACAGCCCAAAAAAAGTCGTCTGTCTGCTCTTTACTCAGCTGTCTGACTGTCAAATAGATTTCAGGATAATGTTGGATGGTTTATCTATAAATACAAAAAATTTGTAATTATAATAACTCCAAACTTCGGTGTGAAAATTTTTGACTCTTTTTTGTTTCCCCTCTATTAGGAGGCATGGCATCATGGAAGCTCTTACAATTAGGTGAATATACTGCATTTTTATTTTTTACGGAATCTGGGTTTTCTTCCTAATTACTTTTACGATCGAGAATAATTATTTGTCAGATCCTTTTCACTTTTTACATCCTTTTAACCATCTAATAATTTTTTATTTCTATGATCATTTAAGTCGAGTAACTTTACTTTCTTGACTAACTTTGAAGAAGAACGACAAAGCCACAAACAAAGTAGTTTTAAATATGATTTTAAAAATCATAAAAAGTGGCGTCACTAAAATCACTTAAGATCTTAGCTGCTTCCAAAATCGAAATAGATTATTAAATGTCATTTTCCTGCTGTTTGCAGTTGTCTGTGACTAAGATTTTTAACATAGTTATGGTATCAGCTAAGCAAAGTTTAATAAATAATCTTTTATTATATATTTTTATTTTTTTTTGTTTTCTATAAAATAAAAAAAGGGGGTTGAGAGGAGCAAAGATTTTGACTGAATCAACTACAATTGATGCAGCATTAGAATGAGAATTAAAACGACTTGCTACGTGTTGGTGTGGACATAATTAAGAGAATACCTGCTCTCAGCTTGAAGGCAACTAATTTGCCGAACGCGCGCTGCTTTAATTTCTGAAGTAAACGTTAAATCATCATGAAATTATTGAAAGTTTGTAGTCATAAAAATTTTCAAAGATTTGTATCCGTATCAGTACTAGATACAAATTGTTGTTCCGTTTTAATTAATTCGGCCCACCAAGCAATTGTGTCTGGAGATTCGAATGCTTCTTACAATGAAGCACTCACCGAGCTTTTTGGTTATTAGTTTTCACTTTGAATACCCTTAAACAAAAACTCTATAATTTTACCCTAAAGTTCATTAACCTCTCTAATAGTTTACCTAATTAAAAGATATATGTTGCAAAAATTTTTTTAGCACATTCTTATCAACACCTTATCCTTACAACTTTTATTTTTAGGTATTCGAAAATAGAAATTGTAGACTTTATTTAATGAATATGATATTCAATTTGGTATCTAAAAGTTCAGCGTTTTAAAAACAAATTAAAAAAATACAGAAATTTGTATTTACGTCAGACCCATTTTAGGTTCAATGCACCATTTGTTATAAAATTGCACTTTTTTTTAAAAAATAACTTGAAAATTCTTAATGTTAAAATTTTTTTTAGCGTTTTTTTTAAATTTTTGAAATATAGGAGAAAGAATAAAAATAAATTTTAAAGCAGCTAAATTTTATTTTATTAAATATTATTTGATTAAAACATTATTATATAGAAATATTTATACCTACTACTATTTACACTAATAATTCTAGCTCTTATTCCTTGTTTTTAGTTCAACTTGTGATGTGGTTTTCTTAATTTCAATTAAATTTAATTCTACGTTATTTTGAGCTAATGAAAATACGAACACATAAAAGCATTTAAATAAACATTAAAATCAGTGACATTCTATTATCCTTCCTTGAAGTAACTTACAAAACCTTCAACCAGTACCCGTTTGTTCCCCGTTTAAGCAAATTTTATATATTTTACTTTTTATATTATGCACTAAATAGAAACTAACTGTAATTCAATTGAAATTTATTTTAAAAGGAATTATGTTGGTGATAACATCCTAATTTAGTTTTTCTGGTAGCTTAGATTTGAAATATGCTATTTTTAAAGGGATTTCGGAGCAAAAATTGAGCAGTCGGATACTGGCCTCTATATCTATAGCATCTATAGTCTATATTATTCTTAATATAGCAGCCAACTATATAGAAAAAATATCTTATGTATTGTAAGCATGTTTACGACTTTGCTATTAAGAAATATTGTTCTACACATTGAACCTTAATAGTTTTCCTTGGAAACCTTACTAATCGGTTTATTGTTTCACTAGAAGATATCTCAAAAATTACTAAAATGGAAAAGAAAAGATGAATAATTTACATTTGGAAAGGATTAAAGTAAGAAAATTGCAGCTATGGGCAAAATATTGATATTGCTGATAATTGTCAAGATAGTTTTAAATGCTTTTAGTGTTAAGGAGCAGAAAATTTTTTAAAACAAATAACAGCTAGCTTCAAATATATTTATTTAAAATTATGTCTAATTTTATAAGAAACTAATTGTAAGTTTTCGTTTTAAGCTATGTTGTAATACAATGGCAAGGTAAAATTTTGTTGTTGTCATTAATAAAAATTTCTTAATTATTTTGGTAGTTAATCGTTTTAGATTTCAATCACAGACACTTGCTAATTGCGAAGAAATGACTTTATATGAATTTTCAAACGTCAAACGTCAAATCAAAATTAATATGTTATTATACTATTCAAATTGACTTAAGTAATTTTTTTAAAACAAAGCACTTATAGTGATAATCGTACTTACTGTTAAACATGGTAAGGGCGATAAACAAAATAAAAAAATGGTTTTCGTTGTTGTAGGTACTTGATTTAAGTTAACAGTGGAGTTAACATCTTAGCAACATTTGTTTATATGTTTCTCTTTTAGCTGAATATGAAACTAAAAAACTTCAACCCTTGAGTTTAGCACTCACAAATCTGAAATCGTGCCATTATTTTTGATAAAATATTTCTTAAAGACTTTCTTTTAACATTAAACACCTGGAATGTCATTTCCACTTTCACTGGATTTTACAAATTAAAAAAAAAGGAAATTGCTATAGTCATCATATATTTATTATTTTGAAAATTTTGATTTCTTAAATATTTTTGTAAAAATATTATGTTTCTAAAAACTAAATTAATTTGTTATAGTTTCAGGAATTTACTTTTCTTCGTATCTTTTACAATACACTGAAAACTGCTAAATGGTTGAAATAAAAGTTGGAAATAAAAATATTTAGTTGTAACCTTTTTATATGAAACACATAATTTTACCTATAACTTAAAAATTCATATTCTTATAAATTACCTCAAATCCTATTCTAAAATTCCATATTTTAATTTATCAATCAAAAGAATAAAGAAATTTTAATCCTTTTAAGTAAAAACAAGCCTTCTCATTAATATCAATTTTCAATGTTTTACTATTACTAAAATTATTTTACTTATAGACAATAAAATTAATTAGCTGTAAAAATCTAATTGACCAATATTTAAATTATAAAACAAAAAATGTCAAGAGTAATTTTTTATTATAATGAAAACACAATTAAACTTCGTTAAATTCATTTTAATGGATAGTTCACCTTCTCAGTCTTTTTAATGTAAGAAGAAGAAAGGTTTGATACTAATTTCGAAGCCTTGCTCTTTAATTGGATACTATTATAAAAGCGCAGTTGTAATTAATAAGGCATAAGTATTATTTACAAAATCTTGGTTATTACAATTGAATTTATGGAAGTATTTCATGGAAATTTTAAAAATTTCTGCATTCACACAATTCTGTACTTTTATAAAAGCGATTTTAAGACATCTGTTCGCTTTTGATAAGCTAAATAGCAGAGCCATCTCTTATATTTAGCTATAAAAGTCGTCAAATAATGTCAACCGCTCCGCGTGCATTGTGTTTAAAATCTGCGCTATCCGCATCGCTTCCGCACCGCGTGCATTGTGTTTGAGCCAATAGGCTAACTTGTGAATTTACTATATCCTTTTTCATAAGTCCTTTAGTTAGTTTATTAATAAAATTATCAGTTAATATAAACTAAAATTTTCTAACATGTTAAATATATCACTACTAGTAGAAATTAGGTCTACTTTAGTGGAATCGCTGCGGTTTTGTCTAGCGTGGTCCGCATTCTCTCAGCATCCATTTGCTTGTATGTTTGTATGTCACCGCTTCCGCACCGTAAGCGCGTGCATTGTGTTTGAGCCTTATGTTTTAGCACAAAAATTACTTTTGTACATTTTATTTTTGTTTATTATTTTTTTAGCCTTCCTTCTTACCTCCCAACTATGCTCTTTAACTTTTTTTTCAACTTCTGTAGCAGCAAGTCTTTTAGACCATATAACAATAATATTAAATAAAATATTATATTACTAAATTTAATTTTAGATTATAAAACATCCTTTTCAATATTTTTAAGGCGGTTTCTACCCCATTTTAGTGAATATCTACTACAAGGCTTGACGAACATTTCAATAAAATTGTCTATACACTCCAATCCAATAAATTTGAGGAATTTTATAATTTTTCCTATTTTATCTAATATAACAAAATATAATTTCCCAAAATTAAGAATAAACTCTCCATTTTCTCTTTTATATAAAAATTTAATTTAATTTTTATATCACATTATGGTATAATAAACCTTGTTTTCGTTATACCAATTAAATAAAATTTTGTTACACACAACAAATTTACCCTTTCATTTGGTCAAATCAACAAAGTCTACATACATAAGTCTACATAAACAGAGGAGAGTTTCATTGATTTGACAGTTTAACTTTTGAATTTCCTAGGTTAATAGGGCAAAACTTGAAATCGAAAAAAACATATAACGCAACATTTTAGAATTTTTTAAATATTTTTCCCGGCATCAGGGGGTCGATATTTATCTAAAACAATAAATAATTTGATAACCTAACCCATTGAACAATTTTTAACAAATATCTAAAATATTTCTGGCTTAGAAAATATCGGCGCTAAAAGTCTTGCACCTGTCATTTAAATTAAATGTCTCTCAACTCTAAATTTTGAATCTATTGCATAGGGCTTAACAATCTTGAACTTTTAAAATACGGTTAAATTTTCAAAATTTCATGTGTTTGGATCAAGCACTGAACTATTTATGTGAAACATCGTTAAATCATATTCGCCCGTACATATCCCAAAAATGTGGGGAAAAGTATAAGCTAAATATAAAAAAACAAAAAACAATTCAGATAGGGTGGTCCCTAGTCAAAAAGTGCTGAATTATACTTACCAAAAATTAAAGAAATAATTTGCATTTAGCTGAAAATTAAAGTAATGAAAATTTAACATATATTCATTAAAAAAATTTATTTTTAAAAACAATTATAATTAATAAGATCTGAACAAGCAACATGAAGTGTTGGGATCATGAAGTGAATTAAGTTTTGCCTTATACTAAAAATGGAAAGGGGGAAAATAATATTTGAAAGTTTTAGAAAAAAAAAATATTATTGATACTAAAGCTGACAAAAAGCCTTGACTTGTTTTGAGGTCTTTTGCAATTTCTCAAAATTTCAACCGATTAATTATTGGTACATATTACGAGCCTTCCCTCCTTCAATGTAGTCAAAAAGGTTTTAGATTGAGCTTTCTTTTACTTCATTTATCATTGGCCTTTATACACAGAACAAACAAAAAACAAAATTTGTTATGAAAGAGAACAATTTTGTAATAATTCATCACAATAAAAATAATCGAAATTCAATTAAAACGATAATTATATTTTGAAATTTAATTTTTTAAGTACACTAAGGACAACCGCATTCTTCTACCATCATGTTTGCAATCGTTCCAAGGTTAAATTTACCATCTATGTCCGAATATATAATTGACAAAGGACTGAGTTTTGTGGGAATACAACATGGCTCTGGAATGGAACTATTTATCTCATTCATTTCACTTTGAATTTGTGAGTGATAAAAAATTTGACGTTTACTCTCGAGTGGAGATTTGCAACTGCCACTACAATAATTTGCATCAAATTCAAGAGGATATAATACATATTTCTCCCAATTCATTATATCTTCTCGTTGAACTGTCATTTTATTAACTGTGCAACCAGATTCATCTGATCTTCTTCCTCGATTCTTTATTTTTTCTTGTTTACCTTCAATAACTAAACGTGTGTCTTTTTTGATTCGAGATATGTCTGACACAGAATTTAATTTTATTTTAATTATAATCTCATAATTTTGATTTATTGATCGTATTTGTTCTTCAATAATTGGTAATATATTAAAAGAAACTTTGTCAATTTGGTTGTTTATTACTTTGGTGCTCATGTAGGCATCTGTTTCATGTACTCTATAGACTGTAATTTCTGCCACATTAACTGTTTCGTTGAAAAGAATATATGATTTTGTAATTTGTACAGTAGAAAATAATCTTTGTATGCTGAAATGTAGAGTGAATTCATCACTTCCCAGAAATTTGTTGAGATTTTCAGTTTCTAAAATTAAATAAATTGCCTTTTTGCTATTATACTGAATCTTTTTTAAAATTTAGGCACTCACCTTTATGTTCAAAGTACCAAACCTTAGGTAAACTTTCATCCATCAGATTTTCTAAGAGTAATTTTAATTCTTCATTTATTTCTATATTAGAATAATTTATTTCCATTGCATCCATTATACCAAAAGCTTTCAAAGGATTTTCATCCATTTTTTCATTCACTGTTACATTAAGTTCTTCCATATTAAGTAAATTTTGGTTTATCACACTATTTAAAGAGTTTGTGACGTTATTAAAAATTTGTTCTTCTCCAAAAGAATATTCGCTTAGTAATATTTTTAGACTTTGTAGAACTCCAATCATTGGTAAGAGAATTGAAATATTTCTTAAGGCCATTATGATTTTATGCTCTTTAAAAAACAAGAAAATGAAAAGATCATAAGACTTTATAAATGCTGGTAAAAAACGCATTTTTATTCAACCCATTTGCATCATGAGCGTACATACACGCTTATGATGCAAATGCGTTAAATTGGCCAAATGGGTCAGTAAAAGCAAAATAAATTATTAGTTTTTTTAAAATACTTTTTTCCTTAACAAATATTAATCAGTAATTTGTATATATTAATTTTTCGCATGTATATTATTGAGTAAAAATATTTGTTACGTGCTCTAATCAAAATTTCAAATACAAATTAGGTTTCATGAAATAATCAAAGCTTAGCTCACGTTCAAATCACCAAAAATTTGGCAGTTTGGCAGAAAAAATGGTTTTCTGATCTTAATTTGAATTTCAATAGCTCTTGAATTTATAGCTAAACCTTAGATAAGCTTTTCTTTCACATATAAAAACAAAAATGTATTCCCTTGTATTAATATTGATGGATTTCATGTAATTAATTTTTTTATTAATTATCGAATATCATTAATATTAATATCATGATTTTTTATCTTGCACACACAACCGATAAAAACTTCTCACGGCACATATATTGCCACATTGTTTATTTTTTAAAAATAAATACTTCTTTTCTGGGTTCAATGGCAACCCATATGGAAAAGTTTTGATATAGTAACAATATTAAAAAATTTATATAAAATAATTTGTATAAAATAATTTGTATATAATATTGAATACTTTTTGGAGGTTTTTTTCTCTCCCTAATTTTAATATAACATTTCGCAAGCACCTTATGATACATACACAAACTAATTTGTTGGATTAGTGAAATTCTTTGTTGGTTACGAAATTTTTGAAATTCTGATACTAAAGCTGCAATGTCCTTAAACTAAAAATCGTTTAATATAATAGCAAATATTTAAAAATGAATTTATTAGCGTTAAAGAAACAACAGTTTTAGATTATGTAAATTTGAAAACATAAGGACTATACTTTTTCTAAATACCTGACAATGATTACTCCTTGGAAGTTCAAGTTATAATAAAAATATTAAAACGCTATGAACGAATTTCTTCCTGATCTGAGTCAAAATTTATAGCTAGTTTTTATAAAAAATTCTAATACATACAGAAATTAATACCTGCGAAACTTTAATTAGTCTTGTAGAATACTAGCTATAAGCAATACACACAGGCAATTATACACAATTTATTGTTAATTTTTAAATAAATACTTCCCCTCTACGTATAAAAATATCAATTTCCTAGTTCAAATGGATAATATACTCATTATATTGCCCCACACATTCACTTGGATTTCATTTGGCTTGTTTCATATCTGTGTACGTATAAAAATAAATGCTTGCAAATAATATATAAAACGTTTTGAGTGTGTTTGTGTGGCCTAGCAAGCGTATCAGCAGGAGACTATATATTTGAATGTAGAGTAAGTAAGATAGCAAGAGATTGCATACTGAAAGTATTTTTATATCCCCATTAAGCCTTTCCTTAAAAGTTTTTTTTATACATAAGATGAAATATATTTATTTTCAATTTTTAAAAACTGAAAATTTATATAACTAAAATTATTTTCTTTAAATAAAATTAGTCCATTATTCCATGATGAAATTATTTTCTAATTTTTTTTATTTTCACTTTTTTGAATTAATTAAATAGTCTGCGCATTTCTCGATCTACAAATAATTCACCTAACAAAACAAAATGCAAATATTGAACAAATATATTTCCAATTTTATTCAAGAAATTATATCAAAAATAGTACAATATTTTGATAAAAAAATTCAAATTAAATTTAATAAAATATGGTATGCAAAGTATTTCTTTGAAAGGCTGGCATGTGGCTTATTAATTAGGCCGAAAAAATTAGCGTATTAACAGATAGTAAGCAATATTTTTTCTAATTTCTCTGTAATAAAAATAAAATAATATTTTCCAAAACATCAATTCAGCTGATTAGCCTAAGTACAGTTTCCAATAAGTTACAGACCATATCTCAACAACTTCACGCAGGCTAATTTCGTCAACTTTATCTTTCGAAGAATAAAGCAACATCAACGCATTCAAACGATCATCCCCCATTGTTGTACGTAAATAATTCAAAACAAGTTTTAATTTACTAAATGAGCGTTCACAAGAAGCTGATGTCACTGGAACAGTCAAAATAAAACAAACAAGCTTATGCGCCAACGGAATCACCTAACGCAATTTGAACACTATTTTAGAAATATCCCCAAAATTCATACATTCTGTACATGAATCCAAAAGAATTTCTAATTCAGCAAGCAAGCATTCTGGTTCTTCTGTGAAAAATGTTGGATCAATAAATTCAGAATAGATTTGATATACTTTACTTTACTTTTTGGTATACGACGTGTTCTATGATGCTTTGAAAGGTCATCCTCAGGACTGATATCTAGTTTTTTTTGCAGATATAACTGAGCTGTTTATCAATACATTTATGTCATTATCATCGTCCATTTGTTTGAATGATGATGCAGTGCTCTGGATCAACAATAATGCATCTATTACGTTCAATTCTTCGGCTTCTAAATTTTCTGTCATATTTTTGACTTTGAACATAACATTTTTACAAAAAAATAACAAGCTAATAAAATCAAAGTCCAAAATTTTCTTAAGTAGGCCAGTGGCAAAAGTACGGGTGGTATTATCAAAAAGTTCCGAATCGTTTTCAATTTTCTCCAAAACATCCGTAATATCCTCAAAAGAAATCCACACAGCTTTTACTGTTTCAGCTCTAGCCGTCCACCGTGTTTTTGACAAATTTTTCAATTGCAATGAATTTTCAATTCTTCCCGCAAACGTTGGATACGTTTCGTACTGCCATAGAAGAAGACATACAATGATTCTAAAACATTGAAAAAATCTGTAATTAAAACACTTGCGTTGCATGCTGTTTCAACTAAAGTATTTGTTCGATGAGCTTGACATGGGATGTAAGGGATTTCTTTGTCACATTTTTCTGATAATTTCTTCTGTGTACTCATATATTTCCCTGACATGTTTTTGACGCAATCATATGACTGAAAAACCATGTTTTTAATAGAGATTCCTAGAGACTGAAGAGCTGTAACAATTTCGCCAGCCAATTCTTTTCCCGTTTCCTTAGTTAAAGCGACACCCATTTTAAGGAGACGTTTCAACAGAAAAAATTCCATCATTGGTTTGAAGTACATACCGAATGTTGATAGCAAGTCGATCTCTATATGATGAGTCCAGAATTATGTCAGCCATGACAGAAAAAACACCAGCTTTATTCACTTCATCGACAATAGCTTCTTGGGTTTTGGTTCCTAATAGATCGGTAAATTCATTTTGGGTAACTGGACTAAGGTATGTCACACAACGTGGTCTGACGTGAAATAATTTGAACAATTTGTCGAAAATTCCCATCACTATTCTCTGATTCATCATGACCGCAAAAAGCCAATTCTTGCCTTCCCAATGTTCTTGCGATATCTATTAAAACTTCCAAGACTTTTAAATTGTACTCTTTTTCTTGTTTTTCTTGAATTTTTTGTGCTCTGATGGATTTATCCAATAAAATGTCTATATGACCCTCTTCGTTTACAAAATTACAATAATCACATATAGCTTTCTGATGAAATTCTGAAGTAAAATGTTCTATGAGTTTTCCTTTTTTATTTTGGCCTCTGCTCATCATTTTATGCCACTGATGAATACCCACTGCAAACAAAGCAAAAAGCAGCATCTTTGTGAGAACTGTATTCCAAAAATGAGAACTCTATGCCATGCTTGGTTAAATCTACATTGCTTGTTCGAGGGTATATCTGCATTAGTCGGATAAATGTGAAGCTTAGACTGGTATGGTCCAAGAGAAATTAAATATCGTCGTTCATTGGCGGTTGATATTTTTCCACGTTTCCCAAGGTCATGATCTATCAAGACTTCACTGCCAACTTGCATATCATAAGTTTTATTAGAAGTCAGCTTTTTTTCTTCAGTTTTTGAAAATTCTAAGAGTTCGTCGCTTTCTATGTGAATATTCGTCAAACTGTCGATTATATTGATGAAAAATACCGTCAAGTTTTGCACTGCCTCATTTTTAATTTTACTCAAGGCTTCACCAACTCGTTCGAAGTTAGTGAGAAATTCTTTAACTTTGCCAGTAAAATTAATCCAAGTGGGAGTGATCTCAGCTTCTTCTGATAGTATTGGTGGCCCTGACGCTGATTGGGATAAAACTGGTAATTGTGAAACCAGTGACGAGCTTGAAGGTGCTCGCGAGTAGGATTGTTGAACTTCACTTATCTTTCTAGGAGAGTGAGGAATAGGAGCAACTAGCTTTTCTCTTATTCGCATCGAATCGTGTGTGGATACTGCAGTAAAATTATGTATTGCAGACGGTAGCTTAGTCGCAGAAAAATCAGTGTACGATAAATTGGTAGAAGGTAGCGCAGTTGAGGCAACAGTTTTTTTTTTAGAGGCTACAAATTGATTCAACGGAGCTCCAACGTGTTTAACTTTTACACGTTTTCCATTGTGTTTGGATGATTCATGTCTTGTCTTGTAATCATGGTCGAATTGACTTCCACATTCTTCGCATTCTATTTTAATTCTTTTCCGTGTCAATTTCGACATTTTACTAGGACGTATAAATAAGCATAACTTTTGTGAACACTCTAGAGTTATTTAAAATACTTATTTAACAGCAAAGCCGTTTTCAGTCAAAACCTGCCAGCCAACAAGAAAGAAAAGATTAAAATTACATCTTATAAAGTAATCAGATACGTCTTACATTTGTAACTCAACCGTCTTAAGATGGATATTTGATGAAAAGTAAAAGTTTTTGGCATGAATACCAGATATTTATTGTTATTTATTTGCTGCTTCTATTCAGTTTGAAACTAATTTTTTGGTACAGTCGTAGCGATCTAATGCAGTATTTCAAATAATTAATTTTATTTTCAATAACTAAAAATATTTACACTTTAAGGTCTACTCTTGACCAACTAAATTACGATGATCTACATCCACCACTAGTAAAAATACAACTAATTCAAATTTTTCGTTTGTTTTTTTCATAATTGCCCGATGAAGCAAACAGAAACAAAAATTAGTCCAGAAATTAAATTTTATTATTCCTCAAAAGTACGAATGCGAAAAAAGTCTATTAAAGTTTATCATGAGCGGTGTCTCGATCAAAGGCACCTACTAATATACGTAAAACTAAATGTACATTCTGGCGCCTTGAACAAGGGCACCATATTCGCTATTTCAGCCACCTAGATGTAAGCACATATTTATAAATATATATGCGCTACGAAAATGCGAAGGAAGCATTGTGAACTTTTGAAACAAGCAATAGGGACATTTTGAAATATACTGTGAAGCGTTTATATCTTGAAAAACATAATAAAAATGAAAAAAATACTAAAGGAAAAGCAATAGATCATGCAGTAATTTAATTTTTCGCTTTTGAGTTCACATTTACTTTGCCGATATGGACTTTGTTTGGGTGGGGGGGGGGGGGGGGGGTAACACCCCCACACACCCGCCCCCCATCGATAAGCCTCTGGCCGTTACCAAGGATTTTGGAATAAATCGATGATGGGAGGCTATTGCTGGTTTCTTGTTCCGAAAAAAAAGACGAAAGAAGTTAAGCTTGAGCCATTTTTAAATCTTAAATAATGTTATAAACTATAAAAAATCTTAATATTGCTAAATAAATAGCAAACCTACCCATAACTATTTTGTAGTAGTCATATCACATGTCACCAGTCAATTTTACACGTTGTAGTTAGATTGGCCTTAAATTTTTATTACATGCTAAATTTTTGAACGGTTTCCATGAATCATAACCTTATTTTATTTGAAATCAATTAAACTTTAATTTAGACAAATAAAACAAGTGAAATTTACATTTCTTCGAAAAATTTGGTAAAAATAACGGAAAATTGTCCGTAAGCGCAAGCATAGCTCCTACTCTATTCAGCTTACGAGAAAGTTTATTGTAGACAACAAATGCAGAATTTAAAATCGGCCACGTGGGACGTTAGTTAACCGTGATAAGGTAAAAACGTTTTTTTTTTTTGCAAAATGCCAAAAACTGTTTTTCACAAATATCTCAAAATTCGTTCTACTTTAAATTTTTTGGAGCTCATTTTCGGCTTTAGCATACCATTTAACATAAGAAATGACTGTAAAATAATGTTGAGGATAAAAATCACTGTAAACTAGAGTAATTAAGTGTGCAAGCCGTTATCACATTCAGTTATGGTAAGAGATAAATATTGTATCAAAGATCCATTTTTTGAATATATGTAAAAATAGTTACAAAATAACTTAAAATATTCAAAAATGCTGTAAGCTTATAAAGATAAACATATTGATTATTTTAAATATCTAAAAATAAGAAATTGCCAGATTATAATTTGAGATATTATTTATTTTCGTTATGAGATAAATATCTTTAATAACACAAATAGTAATGCAAAAATAGTAAAAGTTTCTTATACAAAACCACAGCGTTTTATCAGCACTTTTTCCAAAGATGTGTTTTGAACTCCTTCATTGTTTAAATATAATACGGGTAAATTGCTCCATTCTATTGGGACACAACATATGTTTACTTTTGCATTTCGATGATTTAAATTATAAGCCATTTTCATGAGAGTATAGTCAGATACAGTGGATAAGTTCTTGAGGAAGTGAATACAATCCCCCCGACAGTAACCGATATTATGTTTCGCTAGATTGATTATTTTATCATTCGATTCAAATGTAGTAAAATTGATATATAGGTCCTCAAGCTTACACTCAGGGTCTTCTAATAGTTTCAATTCTCTTTTTTCAAAAGTTTTCTTAAGCAATAATGATAATTTCTCATGTATTATAGATTTTTCATTGGTTTCTGACTGAATGATTTCTGAATGTTTTTGTACTTGAATGAATATTTTATGATCTAAAATCCCTTTATCCTTTTGTTCTTGTATAATTGCTGTTAGATCTAAAGTAATCTCTTGGCTTCCATTGAGAGAAATTAGTTTGGAATTGATTATTTTATTGCTTGATGTGTTATAAACGTGAAACCAATATTTAAATGTGTTTTTTTGATATAGTATAAATGTATCCTTATGTATATAAAGTTCCGCTTTAATAAGCTCTCCAAATTGCAAACTGTCAATAGTATTAAAGTCGATTCTGAATTTGGTACCTTTATCTAAAAACCAAAAATATTAAAATGAAAAATTAAAGCGATCGATAAATAATTTTTTGATTACGAAAATGATTAGAACTTTGTGTGTTTTTAGCTTTCTTTTTAATCTTTTTTAAAAATGAGTATTAAGAATGTTTTTTGAAAAATATGCAACCAAAAATTAATAATAATTTCAAAGTTAAAAAGTCATACCATCTAATAAAATATCTTCGGTTCCAACAGGCGATAAAGTTCCACTAATTGGAAATATATCAAATTCTATTTCATTATTAATGATTTGAAAATATAAGCGATTGATAGATATTGGTATAAATTTGTTTTGACAAGTTATATTTTCGCTTTGTATGATTTCAGCGTTGACTTCTTTGGGTTCTTTCACTTCCTCATTAAGCATTGATTGAAGCGTCTCTTTGAGAAGTATTAAATTTAAAATCGTTAAGAAAACCTTCATTTTCATGAATATTCCTAAAACTTATCAAAAAACAAAAAATCCTAGGGAAACAACAGTTTTAGATTATTGAAACATAAGGACTATATTTATTCTAAATACCTGACAATGATTACTCTTTAGAAGTTCAAGTTAAAAACGTTAATACGTTATGAATATATTTTTTTCTGATCTGAGTGAAAATTTATAGCTAGTTTTTATACAAAATTCTAATACATACAGAAATTAATACCTGCGAAACTTTAATTAGTCTTGTAGAATACTAGCTGTAAGCAATACACACAGGCAATTATACACAATTTATTGTTAATTTTTAAATAAATACTTCCCCTCTACGTATAAAAATATCAATTTCCTAGTTCAAATGGATAATATACTCATTATATTGCCCCACACATTCACTTGGATTTCATTTATATTGTACCATATCTGTGTACGTATAAAAATAAATGCTTGCAAATAATATATAAAACGTTTTGAGTGTGTTTGTGTGGCCTAGCAAGCGTATCAGCAGGAGACTATATATTTGAATGTAGAGTAAGTAAGATAGCAAGAGATTGCATACTGAAAGTATTTTTATATCCCCATTAAGCCTTTCCTTAAAAGTTTTTTTTATACATAAGATGAAATATATTTATTTTCAATTTTTAAAAACTGAAAATTTATATAACTAAAATTATTTTCTTTAAATAAAATTAGTCCATTATTCCATGATGAAATTATTTTTTATTTTTTTTTATTTTCATTTTTTTGAATTAATTAAATACTCTGCGCATTTCTCGATCTACAAATAATTCACCTAACAAAACAAAATGCAAATATTGAACAAATATATTTCCAATTTTATTCAAGAAATTATATCAAAAATAGTACAATATTTTGATAAAAAAATTCAAATTAAATTTAATAAAATATTGGATGCAAAGTATTTTTTTGTAAAGCTAGCGTGTGGCTTACTAATTAGGCCTAAAGAATTAACGTATTAACAGATAGTAAGCAATATTTTTTCTAATTTCTGTGTAATGAAAATAAAATAATATTTTCAAAAACATCAATTCAGCTGATTAGCCTAAGTACAGTTTCCAATAAGTCCAATAAGAAACACGATTTGAAGTATAATATCAAATAGTTATAATTAAATCATTCAAATCATTCAGTTTTGGTGTCGACTTCTTTATGTGATTCAAATTCCTCTTTTTAAATTTTTAATAGTTTAAGGACTTCTTTTTCAAACTTATTAATTGCACTTTATAAAATTTGCGAGTGTTGGTTTTCTTTTTTTAAGATATTCGATGAACAAATAAATGTTAGCTTCCCAAAACAGCTTTTCTTGTATAATGTAGATAAAAGAGGATATAATGAATTTGAGTTTTATTACGCATGATATTTCTTTTTTTAAGGAAAAGCATACCTTGTAGCGAATAGTTGAAATGATACCTCGCTTGCTGAACACAATGACCTTTTACTCCCCCTTACTTTTTCTTTTCTTCACATTTTATTTGTTTCTGCTTTTCTTTGAGAGCTTTAGCTTTGACTGTTTCAAATTATCAATTATATATTATAACAGCGAAATCTATTACAAATGATAGCAATAGAAAGCAATCATTAACAAAATAGGCGTAGGATATTTCATATGAATCAAAAATTTTCGCAGATTTTCCTTTGGGAAAATTACATGGAGTCAAATTAAACAAAATATTAGAATAATTCGTTTTCCTAAAAAATAGAAGTTTATTAGTGGAATTTCGAAAATATTTACTGTAAGTTCTAAGTTTAGGAAATATTTTAATAAGTTGTATTTTTTTCAGGTTTGTTTGATCGTAATTCAGTAAATTATGTTCTTCAGTTAAAAAGGGTTAGTTATATTTTATAGTAAAATATATTTCTAAAATAATTTAAAAACTAAACGTGGACTTCTGATTCTTAACTTGCCTATGACTGTATGTTAGCAATAAATGTGATAATTGCACCTATTCCAATTTTATGTAACTTTGATGAAAGTGAGCCTTAATATCCTTAATTATTTAAGAATAAATGTGGATAATTTTACGTTCATTTGGTTTGAGTTTTGGCTATTTCCTCTTGAAATTTGTTTGACTCTAATATGTAATAAACTGCTTTTCGTTTTTTGTGACAACAACAATAGAGTAAATATAACAAATTCCCAATATTTACAAAAAAGTAATAAAATTCTAATTCAAAATAAAAAAGACTCTCTATAAGACTAATTACACTAGTTTACAAATTTTAAAGAATTTTTGTATCCTCAACATTTAAAAGTCATTTCTTATGTAAAATGGTACGCTAAAGACGAAAATGAATTCCAAAAAATTGAAAGTGGGAGGAATTTTGAGCCATTTGGGAAAAACGGGTTTTGACATTTGGAAAAAAATATTTTTCACCCTATCGCGGTTAACTAATGTCCCACGTGGCTGAATTTTACGATTTTTATACTTAACTGTAGGTAACTGAATTTTGCATTTTTCATCCGTATAAAACTTTCCCATAAACCAGTGGTGCACAAGCTTTTTGAGAGAAGGGTCAATTTATCCATTTAAAATTTTTCGCGGGCCGCAAAGTGTAAAAGTGAAGGAAAATATTGATATATTATACTAGATGAGATATAAATTTTATATTTTAATTTTAATTATAATAATTATATAATTTTATTTCTGACACTGCACACTGGCAGCAAGCATTTTGATGTCGGGTTAAATGTTTGTGGTTGCTATCTTAAGTGCAGCATTAAGATTAACATTGTTCAAGCGGTTTCTGTGTTGAGACTTATTTAGTTTTAATATGGAAAATGCTTGCTCACAAATGTAGGTGCTTCCAAAAAGACTTACACAAAGCGCAGCCTTTTTACGTAGGGAAGGCAACTGCTCTTCCGATATTTATATATTAATATTATATAATTTTTATTATTTGCAGAGATTTTTTAATATCGATTAACAAATCTCATGCACTGACAAAGATCCTGAAGAACTAACAATAAAATCCGTGTGTTGAAAACAATAATCTTGAAATAGACTGCATATGACTCATGAATGAAGGAAATAATTTCGGTCATAAAATTATACCCATGTACTGTACTATTTTTTATCATATTTAATAAAAAATTTTGTTGATGAAGTATTTGTTATTTTGGGCCGCATTTGTGCATCACTGCCATAAACTAAATAGGGTAGGAGTTATACATGCGTTTACGGACCATTTTCCGTTCTTTTTAGCAAATTTTCCGCAAAAATTGACATTTTACTTGAGATGACACTACTTTTGATCCTGTTTTATTTTTGGACATTAAACTTTGATTGATTACAAACAAAATAAGGTATAATTCCAAAATTACAGATGTAATAACAATTTAAGGCCAATCCAACTACAACAGGTAAAACTGACCGGTGACAATGTGATATGACCATTTCAAAAATAATAATGGGTAGGTTGCGATTTATGATATATCTTGATTATATGATTATTTAAATGAAAAGAGCAATATTTAGGTTTTTAAGAATTTATTAAAATTTTATAACATCCTTTCAGATTTAAAAATGGCTCAAGTCTGAATTTTTCCATCTTTTATGCGAATTATCACTTTGCCGCATTAGAAACCAGCAATAGTCTCCTATCATCGCCATCGCCATCACCAAGATTTTTAGAAAAAAAATCCAAATGAGAATGCAAAAAATTTATTATATTCCTACTATTAGGTTACTCAAAAATCTTCAGTTGTTAATAAAATCTTTTCTATTCATCCAATCAAGATCAAATAAATTTTGTTGTGTTGGAAGTGCATGACAATTGATGTTAATGCAGTTAGTTCAAATATTAATTCATTAATTATATTTAATAAACTAATTTTAATTTTATATGAGAAAAAACTTCCGAAAACTTAACATGTTTTCTTATAGTTTTTTAGTAAACTGTTAATGATCTCCTTATAGTTGGCCACGTGGTTCATTAGTTAACCGCGATACGGTGAAAAGGTTTTCTTTTCAAAATGCCAAAAACAGTTTTCCCAGATATCTCAAAATCCGTCCTACTTTGAATTTTTTGGACCTCATTTTCGGCTTACAAAAGAAATGACTGTAAAATGTTGAGGATAAAAAAAACTGTGAACTAGTGTTATTAGTAAGAAGAAAAACACAAGAATAGTTTTTCATTGAATATATTTACTTAGAATAAAGGATAAAAACGATGAGCTTGTAGCTAAAATTTCTTTTCGTTAAATAATTCCACTATTGTGGGATACACCTTAAGTTTTTTAGACGATTTGTAACTTTCCGGTCCTACCTAAAATGTATAAAAAAGAAAACTTAGGGAAGGAAATAAAAATTGGTGATTGATATTTTAACCAGCTTTAATTTTCGACAAAAACAAAAATAATAACAATAATGTTCACTAAGAGTCTTTAAATGCCTTTAATCATTTTATTGATTTTTTATTTAAGCTAAGTAATTAAAACAAAAAATATTGAAGTTTTTCATTAAAGCTCCTTTATTTAAGATAAACAGTAAAAACTTAATTTAAATTTAAGTTGAATAATTACTTATGTAAAATTACAGCTTTCTACAATCATTTCTGCCGAATCTGCTTTTTCAAACAATCCAAGAGATGTAAAAAACATCGATACAGACTTAAATTTTGTGGGTACGCAACACAGCTTCATCTCTTTTAATGGTTTCTCTAAATTATATGCAGATTTTGCAATAGCATAGTTAGAAAATTCGGAAAAATTGCTGTTGAAGTTAATACAATTGCCATGACAGTAACCAACATCCATTTTATGTGGCACTACTATTTCTTTATCCCAGCCCAAAGATTCGAAATCAATATTTAGTGACTGAAGTTTACATTTCGAATGTGCTACATTTGTTAATTTCACTTTACTAATCTTTTTGTTCAACCATGAAGCTAAGATTTTGTTTGTATTTTGCTCTATATTATTGTTTTCTTTTATTATGTAAAGAATGAATTTGTGCTCGTGTTTGTTGAGTTTAAGTTCTTCTCTAATAACTGTGGTCATATCTAAAATAATTTCTTCATGCATACTGAGCACAAAACTTTTGGACTCGATGAGACTCCCAGCTGGCTTATTGTTTTCATTAAAACTGACTGTCAATTGTTCATAAACAAGAAACCAGTACTTAATGTTATCTTTTTGATAAAGCTTAAATGTATCTTGATGAATAGAAATTTCAGCTTTTAATAATTTCATATTTTGTAATCGAGCCGAAGTATTAAAATCGATATGAAACGTGGTACCTTCTGAAAAATAAAATTCTAATTATTATTTTATTTATACTCAATTTCAAAATAACTAAAATCTTTATAATAGTCAAACTATCAAAAAACATCATTGAAGGAATGTTCAGTTATTAAATTGACATAATTATGTCTCAACACTTTTTCCGAAAAAAACTTGTAAATTTCATAGTAAAATTTGAAAAATTAAATGTCATTTATGATTTTCTATACAAATCCTACGTAATATATAATCGATTATTTTAAATCTATCATTGATCACTGATCGTAATGCATCTTGTTCCTGAAACTGCCCTCACTGCTATTACTATTACATTCATGGATTTCTAGTGCTTACAGGATCTTTATATTTTTGAAATTTTTTTAAAATTTTTCAAAGAAATCTTACCATCCAACGAAATAATATTTCCAAGAAGTGTTAAACGACCACTACAGGGAATTGTTTTTAACACAAGTTTATTGTTGGCGATTTTAGAGTAAATTAGGTTAATTGTTATTGGCATAATTTTAATTGATTCATTTAAATTTTCGATTGACAAAATTTTAGTTTCTGGCTTTTTTGTACTCTTCATTTCACCAAAATAAACTTGATAACTCTCTTTAAAAGTTAAAAAAATCAAAGCTAATAAAACGAACTTCATTCTAATATATACGTGAATATCAACAAAAATCTGAAATAAAAAATATATATTTAAACAATTTGAAAATTTTTTTAATTTTTATATTACTTGGCAAATATTTGAAGATTCCAGAAGAAGTTTTTTAAAGCTTAGAGGAAGCAAATTACTTTGAATGAATTTCGGTCTAAATTGAGTCTATATTTATAGCTTGTTTTCATACAAAATTTCTAATAACTATATACATACATCACCTAAAACGTATAAACTCTTATTAGCTTCGTGTTGGTGTTAAAAGATACACGCAAAGACCCACACACATACACACAATGAACATATATGATATATTGATGTTTTAAAGTTTATTCAACATTAGAAGCGAATGTGAAATAAATTATTTTTTAGCTCAAATGAATAATGTACTAGTTATATCGCCAAATATATAAATATTATATCAATTAAAAAAACTTCAAATTCTAATTTGGAAATTTTCTGAGATGTACAAACATTATATGACAGTTGATTTGTCCTAATAGAAGTAATGAGACTTTTTTGCTATGTGAACTTTGTGCATCTTTCATTTGGGCTTTCATTGAAACACAAAATCTACCATACCACAAGTATGCAAAAGTTTAGCGACGAAACTTGTGTTTCTTAATAAAACTTAATAAGAGCAGGGCAGTTTTGTTTTACACATAGGATTCCTACATTTCGTATAAAGTTTTAAAAACGTCAAAATAATAAGAAATAAAGTAAAAGTTATTTATTCAAATTCCCAACCATTATACAAAAAAATACTCCTAGCAATTTTATAGAGAATGTGTTATGTTTTTCATGGAATTAAGATATTTTTTTATTTATTTTTCTAAGGAGAATTAATTAAATACTCTGACGCATTATTCGATCTATAAATTATTCATTTAAAAAAATAAAATGCAAATATCAAACAATTATTTTTCCAATTTTATTCAAAAAACTTCTAAATTAAGAAAATTAAGAAAGTTTTGTTATGAAATTAAAACATTTTTTAATACGCAAATTGAATAAAATTCGATATTGCTAGTTAAATATTTTTTTAGCTTACTAATAAGGCGTAAATACAATTTTCGAAAAAAAATATTGCATTATTATTTTAATAGAAAAATTAATGCTATTTAATTTAGGTAAATGTAAATATAATTTAAAAATTGAACTGTTTAAACTGTGAACTGTGAAAAGTTTATGAAATTTGTATTAATTAAAGTTTTTATTTATAAGGAATGTAGCTTAAAACTAAAACAATTTGCTTCCAAATGAATTTTTGTCTTCTCTGTATAAAAAGATGTTTTTTTTAAAGATTATATATTTATTAGAATAAATATGAAAAATATTAGGGACACCCACATTTCTTTACCAGCACATTTGGCATTTTATAGAAAACTATTTCTTGTTTTGTGCTTAAATATATAAGAACTAAAGGCTTTATTACTTTAGGAATACAACATGGCTCCGGTATGCGTGTTGGATATTTCTTATTCATTTTACTTTGTATTTCCGAATGATAATTAATTTTATATGTACTTGTGATTGGATTAATACATTTTCCTATGCAATAATTTGCTTTAAATTTATCTGGTCCTATTACAAAATTTTCCCAGCCCATATCCTTACGACTAACTATCTTCTCTTTAACTTTGCAGTCTTTTATATCAAATCTCTTTGTTCGTTCTAGATATATATTTTCATAACCCTCAATAAATAAAAGTGCATTCTTTTGTAGCTGCCGAATTTTCTGAATAGCTGGGAAATTATTATTTCCTTTTATTTTAATAAAAATATCATAAGTTTTATTCTTTGAGTGTATCGTATGTCTAAAAATTGGCCAAATATTTATTGCCACTTTGTCAGTTTCATACAACATTTCTTTAGTATCAGTATTAAAACGCGTCCGTTCTTCATTTTCTAATTCATAATATGTGAAGACTTCAATTTGAGATAGATTTAGTTTTTTTGGAAACAGAATAAATGATTCACTAATTTCTTGAATGGAAATAGCAGTTTCTATACTGAAATGTAGTAGGAACTCATTATGTTTTAAGTCAAGTTCGGGATAATTAGTGTCTGAAAATAAAGACATTCAATTTATGAACTTTCTCTTGAAATAAAATCAAAAAATGTTTGATTGGCTGGCTACAATGATAATTTCAAAATGCTTACCAATATGTTGAAAATACCAAAATTCGGTTTTTTTTTCTTTCTTCTCAATAACAGTTCTTATAGCTTTAATGTGTCTGGATATTTCTTCATTGGATTTATTTAGGTGTAATGCATCAAATATGCCAAATTGTTTTAAAGGATTCTCTTCTAAAGTTTGCAAAATACTTGGATAATCATTTAAATTTTCTGTCAAATTAGTGAAATCTGACGCTGTTGTAGATGAAATTTGAATTTGATTGTAGAAAGCTCCAACAAATAAAAATACGGCAATTTGTGTAAAGGCCATGACTACAAAGTTCTGAAGATTATCATTTAATAACCAAGTAATACATTAACTCAAGTGTGTTATGAACTTTTCAATTTCTTATAAGACATTCCTTCTGCAAAAATGTTACTTTCCTTTTTAATTTTTGATCCAAAAAAATTTGACTTTATAGCAAAGTTCTGTCTAGCTTTTAAAACCCATACAAGCAGTCTTTATTATGTAGTGTTAATTTATACACATAAGAAATATCGGTATATATTTTACTTTATTGTACTTAATTTAATTTGAAATTTCTTCACATCATTCCAAAAATCCATATTTATCTTATGTATGCATCTAATTTATTTCTTATTTATGATAAAGGTCTTCGGCCGATTGCGTTTATATTTTTGGGCTTTTCTTATTGTCTATATGATAAGTGTATCATTTTTGTTTATCAATATGGCAATATGGAATTTTTATCAAAATGGCGACAGTAAATTTAAACATTATTTGGGGGATTGAATTCTATATTCTCCATTTTTTTACCATTTAGCTATAATTTTTTCTCTAGAAAATTATTTTCTCCTCTTTTTCTCACTTAATCACAAATAATCTCCCTTGTCCTAAATAAAGACCTATTTTCAACATTTTTTTGACACAGTGAAACGTAATTCTAACCAAGACCTATAATTTATATTCTTCTATTTTTCTGAAAATATTATGGAAATTAGAATCCGTGTATTTATTAAGTAAAACTATCGGCTAAAACGGGATATTGATAAAAGGTTAGGTTCAGGAATTTTCTTGAAGAAAAGGAATATTGTTACTTACTTTTACTTTATTATATTTTAAATTTTGTAAATAGCAGTAATCATAACTATGGACAACCACATTTGCTTACTATAACATTTTTTAATGTATAAAATTCATATTGTTCTTTATTGGCATTATTGGTCATATACAAAATTTTCAAATCTTCAAATTCCTTTGGAACACAGCAAATTTTTGGAACTTCGAAAGGTTTGAGCCTATGCATACGACTTTGTATTTCTGTATGTAAATAAAAACTTTCTGAACTAAGTATTGGAACGTTACAAACGCCAATACAGTATTTGGCATTGAATTCAAATGGTGCTACTATATATTCATCCCATCCAATTTCACTAAGTGTAACATACATATTTTCAGTTTGGCATTCGCGAATAGGAGATGATCGCTTAAGTCGATAGTTAGAATTTTTAGTTTTCTGACCTTTAATAAGTAAAATCGTATTTTTTTGCAGAAATTTAATATCGGAGGCGTTTATTAAATTTTCATTCATTTTTATTTGAACTATGATCTCATACCTCTTGTGCATCGACTCTAATATTCTTTCAAATATGTTCCGTAAATCCAGGGATACATTTTTTATCTGATTAAGGTTTTTTATTGAAGTGATATTTTTTAGAAATAAAGTTTTATTGCTATATGTTATTTCGAAAACTTTTATTTGGCTCACATTTTCAATTTTTGTAAATATGATAAAAGATTCATCAATTTTTTCCATAGACGATAAATTAGTCATGTTAAAATGCAACCTAAATTCATTAGGATCAAGAATTAGATCTAGTCTTTCAATATCTGAAAGAAAACAATTCTTTAAAAACAGTATTTTCTTTTACAGTACAATAAAATACTTTACTTTGCTAATTTCATTTTTTATGAGTATATTAATTCTTACCTGTATGATGAAAGCTCCAAGTTTTCGATAACTCTTTTTTAGATTTCATTCTTCTAGTTAAATTTTCATATAACATTTGAATATTTTCTAGTATTCTAATATTTGACCGATTTATAGGAACCGCGTCTAATATACCATATAACTCCAAAGGATTAAACTTAATATTTTTATCAGTTCTATTTTTAAAACTATTACTATCACTAGGGTCATATGAGTTATTTTGATTATTTAAAACAAGAATTTTTGAACCAAATATTTTTTTCTGTATCTGGAAATATCCAATCAACACAAAAAAAATAATTTTTTTACTTATCATAATTGTTACCCTTTGTGAAATAAATGATGATTTAATGTTGCTACAATATTCAAAAGTAGCTAAAAAGTAAAATTATTTTTTTTTTAAATAATTTCTTTTTCTAGCCAAAATTGCTGATGTAATTTTTCTAAGGATAAAAATAAAATTAAATATGATATCAATTTTAAGATTAAACAGTCTTACGATAAAAATTGTTTAAGTCTAAGCGTTAACTTCTTGCTGTCTCTCTGTATATAAATTTATATCTAATAATAATCGTCCTTTTATATAGCTAAGCTGGGACTTTTATTCATACTCATAAAGGCAAAATTTGGTGTTAACCAATTAAATTGCATATAAGAGATCCACCATTCTAATACAATGTAAGAATTTTGTTTTTACATGTTTACGTTTTTGATTCAAATATTCTATCACTTGTGTGTATGAGGCGTAAATGTGATAATTTACATCAAATTATTTTAAGACATTTCCTTATCATCTTTTTATGAGTTTTCTTTTTTCAAGCTATTTGGTGACATTTTAGATATCATAAAATACATAGCAACAGCCCAAAAAAAGTCGTCTGTCTGCTCTTTACTCAGCTGTCTGACTGTCAAATAGATTTCAGGATAATGTTGGATGGTTTATCCATAAATACAAAAAGTTTGTAATTATAATAACTCCAAACTTCGATGTGAATATTTGACTCTTTTTTGTTTCCCCTCTATTAGGAGGCATGGCATCATGGAAGCTCTTACAATTAGGTGAATATACTGCATTTTTATTTTTTACGGAATCTGGTTTTTCTTCCTAATTATTTTTACGATCGAGAATAATTATTTGCTAGATCTTTTTAACTTTTTACATCCTTTTAACCATCTAATAAATTTTTATTTCTATGATCATTTAGGTCGAGTAACTTTAGTTTCTTGACTAATTTTGAAGAAGAACGTTCCAAATTGAACTTATTAATGCAAGTTTTTGCCTCGACAATACCTTTTTTACTTAAAAGCAACGACAAAGCCACAAACAAAGTAGTTTTAAATATGATTTTAAAAATCATAAAAAGTGGCGTCTCTAAAATCACTTAAGATCTTAGCTGTTTCCAAAATCGAAATAGATTATTAAATGTCATTTTCCTGCTGTTTGCAGTTGTCTGTGACTACGATTTTTAACATAGTTATGGTATCAGCTAAGCAAAGTTTAATAAATAATCTTTTATTATATATTTTTATTTTTTTTGTTTTCTAAAAAATGAAAGAAAGGGGTAGAGAGGAGCAAAGATTTTGACTGAATCAACTACAATTGATGCAGCATTAGAATGAGAATTAAAACGACTTGCTACGTGTAGGTGTGGACATAATTAAGAGAATACCTGCTCTCAGCTTGAAGGCAACTAATTTGCGGAACGCGCGCTCAGTGGCGTAACAATAGGGTGGCAGAGTGTGCAAAATGCCACGGGCCCCCAACCCAAAGGGGCCCCGGCCCAAGAGCAAAATGTACATGACCTCCTTTTGCACATGAATGCTCATATGAGAATTATATGCCCATTTATGGATTGGCACGTGTTGTCTGTTGTCTGCCAGTTATGTGCTAAAGTCCAATTTCTATGTTTTTTTGAAGTCTTCGGTTTCATTTAAAGTGATATATTTCAAGTGAGCAGTTGTTTTTAGTGTTAAAAGAATTTAATTTTTTAAAAATTAAAAGTGTAAAGAACTGAATTTTTGTAATCAATATGTAAGTACAAATTTTGATATTAATAAATTAAATATTATTTAAATGCAATTTGTTAATTAGCCAATTGCTGAGATAAAAATATGTCTAGCTCTCGAAAATATCGAAGTGGGAGCGAAAAACGAAAGAGAAAGAAAGAGTATGAAGAAAAAAATAAAAGTTGCCGAAAATAAGTCTGTACCTTAAGAATGAAGATATTATTAACAAAGAATGAAACGAACAGTGCGGTGAAAATGAAAAAAATGACGTAGCTGAAAGTGTAGAACCCGATAACAGCAACTATCGAGATTCAGAGCAACCACAACCAGGTATGAGCAAATGTCGAAGTGAATCATTTTTAGATGTAGAAAAAATTACATCTGTTATATGTTACTGATAAGGGTAATTTTACAGAAGTAAATGATCAAGTGAAGAAGTTTGTGATTGAAAACGGACACTGTAAGCCTTAAGGCCCTTTTTTAAAAGACAATGATAATCGATCTTTCTTAGAAAATATTATCACACTATTTCTAATTCTGGCGTAAAACTATAACGTACATGGTTGTCCTATTCTTTGTTATTGCAAAAGGCATATTGTGAACCATGTTGGTTATTCGCAAATAGGGCAGTGAAAGATATACAAAATGTTTGGATAGGAGGCTATGATGAATGAAAACATATTACAGGAGCCATAGAAAGACACGAAACATCAAAAAACCATTTGGATTCATGTCTTTTATATCAACAATGGCACATTATATGAGGAACAAGAATCCATAATCAAGAAAGAAAAATCTTTTTGGAGACAAGTATTCACATGACTCCTTGATATTACTATAACACTTTCAACCTGTAATTTAGCTTTTCGTGGTCATAGAGAAAATTCATACAGCAATGATCCAAGTCCAAGAGGGAATTTTTTGAGTATTTTTGAGCTGTTAGCGAAATACGATCCTGTTTTACATGAATTGCTAAATAAACCAAAGTATCAGATAAAATACTCAAGGCCAAAAATACAAAATGAGCTAATTGCTGTCCTGGTTAAAAAAGTGGAAAACGCGCTGATAAATGAAATAACCGCACCATTTTACTCCATTATATTTGATACGACTCAAGATATTTCGAAAAAAGATCAAATGTGTGAACTTTACCGATGCTGTATGATCCACAAAGATGAAAATGGAATGTCGTGGACAAGGATATGACGGTGCTAATACCATGAAAGGCACCTATGGTGGAGTTCAAAAACTCATAAAAGATATCGAGTCAAATGCTGTATATGTCCATTGTCATAATTTAAATCTGGTAATTAATGATGCAGTGAAGAAGGTCATAGAAATGAAGGCCTTTTTTGAAACAGTGCAACAAATTTATAATTTTTTTTGGTCATAGTAATACAAGATGGAATATATTATCAAGATTTATATCGAATAAAGAAGAAGAGCCATCATATTTGCTAACATTAAAAGCTTGGATTTAAACCCAACTAGATTGGCAGGACGTTTCGATGTCATTTTTGCTTTGGCCAAAGCTTCGTGATTTATATAAAGGTGATTGGCCAAATAATTTAGTCGGATTCTATACGATCGACAACTATATTAATTGGAAACGTGTTAATCCTAGCATTCCAATGCTGTATGTCTATTGCGTTAATGGCGATTGGAGTGATGGAACTTTTATAATTCTTGTATGTAAAAATTTCTTATCATAAATTTAAGTTCTCTTATTCAATTTATATAACAGGATTGCTATCAATTGATAATAAATTCATTAAATGAAAGAAATGATCGCCTTATGGCTGGATTACGTCTTCTTGACTCACTTCAGTCTAAAGCCATCGATCTTTCGATTGCCTTAAAGCGATTGCAAGTTTGCCTAGAAGTACTCGAAAAGTATCGACATGAATTTGGAAGTTTAAAAATGGAGGCAAATAATGTAGCGGAAAAATGGTCTATTAACATCGTATTTTTTAAAACTCGTCATAGGAAGGTGAAGCGTCATTTTGATGAAATTTGTGAGGATGAACGTCTCCAGGATCCTGAAAGCTTGTTCAAAGTGACCACGTTCTATCATCATTAATCAATTGAAAGCACGTTTTCTTGGAATGAATGGAACTGTTTCGAATTTTAGTGTCTTGCAACCTGCGAATTTGCAAAATTTAAATGACGCTAATTTATTGGAAAAAGCATTACAGTTTGTTGATCTATATAAGAAAGACATATCTGTATCATTTGCTAATGAGATTCTCAGTTTCCGTTCCACTTTTAGACACGAAATGAAAAGTCATCTGCTATAAGATAACTTGCCGATATATTAATCATAAAAAATCATTTTATATCCTCAAGCTTTTCTGAAGTGTGCGCTGCGTATCTGTTGTTTGTAGCTATTCCTATAATTACGGCTAGTGCCGAGCGATCGTTTTCAAAATTAAAATTGATGAAAAATTATTTAAGAAATTCTATGAGACACGAAAGATAACGCAATTTAGCTATTTTATCTATCGAGCATCTATTTTCTGTGGAACAGCAAGCCCGAAAAAAGGAATTTTAATAATTAAAATTGTGAGTAAAAATAAAACTGCGACTTGAATCCAAGACACTCTTTAAAATAAAAAGTCAATGAAAAAAACATACAATAATTATATCGTTTTATACTTATTTTCCTAATTTACTGAAAAAGACTGCATACTGTTATTCTATACATTGCAGGAGGGCCCCATCTGAAGAATTGGCCACGGGCCTCAGCAGTATTAGTTACGCCACTGCGCGCGCTGCTTTAATTTCTGAAGTAAGCGTTGAATCATCATGAAATCATTGCAAGTTTGTAGGCATTAAAAATTTTCAAAGATTTGTATCCGTATCAGTACTAGATACAAATTGTTGTTCCGTTTTAATTAATTCGGCCCACCAGCAATTGTGTCTGGAGATTCGAATGCTTCTTACAATGAAGCAATCACAGAGCTTTTTAGTTATTAGTTTTCACTTTGAATACCCTTGAACAAAAACTCTATAATTTCACCCTAAAGTTCATTAACCTCTCTAATAGTTTACCTAATTAAAAGATATATGTTGCAAAAATTTTTTTAGCACATTCTTATCAACACCTTATCCTTACAACTTTTATTTTTAGGTATTCGAAAATAGAAATTGTAGACTTTATTTAATGAATATGATATTCAATTTGGTATCTAAAAGTTCAGCGTTTTAAAAACAAATTAAAAAAATACAGAAATTTGTATTTACGTCAGACCCATTTTAGGTTCAATGCACCATTTGTTATAAAATTGCACTTTTTTTTAAAAAATAACTTGAAAATTCTTAATGTTAAAATTTTTTTTAGCGTTTTTTTTTAACTTTTTGAAATATAGGAGAAAAAATAAAAATAAATTTTAAAGCAGCTAAATTTTTTTTTTATTAAATATTATTTTATTGAAACATTATTATATAGAAATACACACTAAATTCTAACTCTTATTCCTTGTTTTTAGTTCAACTTGTGATGTGGTTTTCTTAATTTCAATTAAATTTAATTCTACGTTATTTTGAACTAATGAAAATAAGAACACATAAAAGCATTTAAATAAACATTAAAATCAGTGACATTCTATTATCCTTCCTTGAAGTAACTTACAAAGCCTTCAACCAGTACCCGTTTATTCCCGTTTAAGCAAATTTTATACATTTTACTTTTTATATTATGCACTAAATAGAAACTAACTGTAATTCAGTTGAAATTTATTTTAAAAAGAATTATTTTGGTGATAACATCCTAATTTAGTTTTTCTGGTAGCTTAGATTTGACATATGCTATTTTTAAAGGGATTTCGGACCAAAAATTGAGCAGTCGGATACTGGCCTCTATATCTATAGCATCTATAGTCTATATTATTCTTAGTATAGCAGCCAACTATATAGAAAAAATATCTTATGTATTGTTAGCATGTTTACGACTTGCAAAATATTGATATTGCTGATAATTGTCAAGATAGTTTTAATTGCTTTTAGTGTTAAGGAGCAGAAAATATTTTAAAACAAATAACAGTTAACAGTTAATAAAAAGCTTCAAATATATTTATTTAAAATTATGTCTAATTTTATAAGAAACTAATTGTAAGTTTTCGTTTTAAGCTATGTTGTAATACAATGGCAAGGTAAAATTTTGTTGTTGTCATTAGTAAAAATTTCTTAATTATTTTGGTAGTTAATCGTTTTAGATTTCAATCACAAACACTTGCTAATTGCGAAGAAATGACTTTATATGAATTTTCAAACCTCAAACGTCAAATCAAAATTAATATGTTATTATACTATTCAAATTGACTTAAGTAATTTTTTTAAAACAAAGCACTTATAGTGATAATCGTACTTAAGGCCAAGATCTTATGCAATTTTTTATTCTTTCATCTCCCGTTGAATATCCTATCCGTTCTTTTTGAATTCAACGGCACTTGTTTGTGAGTTACTGTTAAACATGGTAAGGGCGATAAACAAAATAAAAAAATGGTTTTCGTTGTTGTAGGTACTTGATTTAAGTTAACAGTGGAGTTAACATCTTAGCAACATTTGTTTATATGTTTCTCTTTTAGCTGAATATGAAACTAAAAAACTTCAACCCTTGAGTTTAGCACTCACAAATCTGAAATCGTGCCATTATTTTTGATAAAATATTTCTTAAAGACTTTCTTTTAACATTAAACACCTGGAATGTCATTTCCACTTTCACTGGATTTTACAAATTAAAAAAAAAGGAAATTGCTATAGTCATCATATATTTATTATTTTGAAAATTTTGATTTCTTAAATATTTTTGTAAAAATATTATGTTTCTAAAAACTAAATTACTTTGTTATAGTTTCAGGAATTTACTTTTCTTCGTATCTTTTACAATACACCGAAAACTGCTAAATGGTTGAAATAAAAGTTGGAAGTAAAAATATTTAGTTGTAACCTTTTTATATGAAACACAAAATTTTACCTATAACTTAAAAATTCATATTCTTATAAATTACCTCAAATCCTATTCTAAAATTCCATATTTTAATTTATCAATCAATAGAATCAAGAAATTTTAATCCTTTTAAGTAAAAACAAGCCTTCTCATTAATATCAATTTTCAATGTTTTACTATTACTAAAATTATTTTACTCATAGACAATAAAATTACATAGCTGTAAAAATCTAATTGACCAATATTTAAATTATAAAACAAAAATGTCAAGAGTAATTTTTTATTATAATGAAAACACAATTAAACTTCGTTAAATTCATTTTAATGGATAGTTCACCTTCTCAGTCTTTTTAATGTAAGAAGAAGAAAGGTTTGATACTAATTTCGAAGCCTTGCTCTTTAATTGGATACTATTATAAAAGCGCAGTTGTAATTAATAAGGCATAAGTATTATTTACAAAATCTTGGTTATTAAAATTAAATTTATGGAAGTATTTCATGGAAATTTTAAAAATTTCTGCATTCACACAATTCTGTACTTTTATAAAAGCGATTTTAAGACATCTGTTCGCTTTTGATAAGCTAAATAGCAGAGCCATCTCTTATATTTTGCTCTAAAAGTCGTCAAATAATGTCAACCGCTCCGCGTGCATTGTGTTTAAAATCTGCGCTATCCGCATCGCTTCCGCACCGCGTGCATTGTGTTTGAGCAATAGGCTAACTTGTGAATTTACTATATCCTTTTTCATAAGTCCTTTAGTTAATTTATTAATAAAATTTTCAGTTAATATAAACCGAAATTTTCTAACATGTCAAATATATCACTACTAGTAGAAATTAGGTCTACTTCAGTGGAATCGCTGCGGTTTTGTCTAGCGTGGTCCACATTCTCTCAGCGTCCATTTGTTTGTAGGTTTGTATGTCACCGCTTCCGCACCGCAACTGCGTGCATTGTGTTTAAGCCATATGTATTAGCAAAAAAACTACTTTCCTACATTTTATTATATTCCTACTATTAGCTTGCAAAAAGTATGTAAAAATCTTTTCCATTCATCCAATCAAGTTCAAATAAATTTTGTTGTGTTGGGAGTGGATGACAATTGATGTTAATGCATTTGGTTCAAAATTTATTCTTACCGTTACCTCATAGTGTCCAATATCTTTTTGGTACTTTCCATCGTTAATTTAACCCTTTTCTATTTATCCAATCAAGTTCAAATAAATTTTGTTGTGTTGGGAGTGCATGAAAATTGCGTTAGTATAGTTAATTCAAATATTAATTCATTAATTATATTTAAAAAATTACTTTTTAGTTCTATATGAGAAATAAACTGCAGGAAACTGAATGCAACGAATTACGAATTATGAATTCAGAAAAATGAAAAAACAATCTCAAGTAGGAATATACTTTAAAAAATTTCTTTTTATATTACATGTTTTTCTTTTTTATTTTTCTAGCCTTCCTTCTTACCTTCCAACTATGCTCTTTAATTTTCTTTTCAACTTCTGTAGCAGCAAGTCTTTTAGACCATATAATAATAATATTATATAAAATATTATATTGCTAAATTCAATTTTAGATTATAAAAACATCCTTTTCAGTATTTTATTTCTACCCGATTTTAATGAATATCTACTACAAGGCTTGACCAACATTTCAATGAAATTGTCTATACACTCCAATCCAATAAATTTGAGGAATTTTATAATTTTTCCTATTTTATCTAATATAACAAAATATAATTTCCCAAAATTAAGAATAAACTCTCCATTTTCTCTTTTATATAAAAATTTAATTTAATTTTTATATCACATTATGTTATAATAAACCTTGTTTTCGTTATACCAATTAAATAAAATTTTATTACACACAACAAATTTACCCTTTCATTTGGTCAAATCAACAAAGTCTACATACATAAGTCTACATAAACAGAGGAGAGTTTCATTGATTTGACAGTTTAACTTTTGAATTTCCTAGGTTAATAGGGCAAAACTTGAAATCGAAAAAAACATATAACGCAACATTTTAGAATTTTTTAAATATTTTTCCCGGCATCAGGGGGTCGATATTTATCTAAAACAATAAATAATTTGGCGGGGGCGGAAATGATAATCTAACCCATTGAACAATTTTTAACAAATATCTAAAATATTTCTGGCTTAGAAAATATCGGAGCTGAAAGTCTTGCACTTGTCATTTAAATTAAATGTCTCTCAACTCTAAATTTTGAATCTATTGCAGAGGGCTTAACAATCTTGAACTTTTAAAATACGGTTAAATTTTCAAAATTTCATGTGTTTGGATCAAGCACTGAACTATTTATGTGAAACATCGTTAAATCATATTCGCCCGTACATATCCCAAAAATGTGGGGAAAAGTATAAGCTAAATATAAAAAAACAAAAAGCATTCAGATAAGGTGGTCCCGAGCCAAAAAGTGCTGAATTATATTTATCAAAAATTAAAGAAATAATTTGCATTTAGCTGAAAATTAAAGTAATGAAAATTTAACATATATTCATTAAAAACATTTATTTTTAATAACAATTATAATTAATAAGATCTGAACAAGCAACATGAAGTGTTGGGATCATGAAGTGAATTAAGTTTTGCCTTATACTAAAAATGGAAAGGGGGAAAATAATATTTGAAAGTTTTAGAAAAAAAAAATATTATTGATACTAAAGCTGACAAAAAGCCTTGACTTGTTTTGAGGTCTTTTGCAATTTCTCAAAATTTCAACCGATTAATTATTGGTACATATTACGAGCCTTCCCTCCTTCAATGTAGTCAAAAAGGTTTTAGATTGAGCTTTCTTTTACTTCATTTATCATTGGCCTTTATACACAGAACAAACAAAAAACAAAATTTGTTATGAAAGAGAACAATTTTGTAATAATTCATCACAATAAAAATAATCGCAATTCAATTAAAACGATAATTATATTTTGAAATTTAATTTTTTAAGTACACTAAGGGCAACCGCATTCTTCTACCATCATGTTTGCAATCGTTCCAAGGTTAAATTTACCATCTATGTCCGAATATATAATTGACAAAGGACTGAGTTTTGTGGGAACACAACATGGCTCTGGAATGGAACTATTTATCTCATTCATTTCACTTTGAATTTGGGAGTGATAAAAAATTTCACGTTTACTCTCGAGTGGAGATTTGCAACTGCCACTACAATAATTTGCATCAAATTCAAGAGGATATAATACATATTTCTCCCAATTCATTATATCTTCTCGTTGAACTGTCATTTTATTAACTGTGCAACCAGATTCTGATCTTTTTCCTCGATTCTTTATTTTTTCTTGTTTACCTTCAATAACTAAACGTGTGTCTTTTTTAATTCGAGCTATGTCTGACACAGAATTTAATTTTATTTTAATTATAATCTCATAATTTTGATTTATTGATCGTATTTGTTCTTCAATAATTGGTAATATATTAAAAGAAACTTTGTCAATTTGGTTGTTTATTACTTTGGTGCTCATATAGGCATCACTTTCATGTACTCTATAGACTGTAATTTCTGCCACATTAACTGTTTCGTTGAAAAGAATATATGATTTTGTAATTTGTACAGTAGAAAATAATCTTTGTATGCTGAAATGTAGAGTGAATTCATCACTTCCCAGAAATTTGTTGAGATTTTCAGTTTCTAAAATTAAATAAATTGCCTTTTTGCTATTATACTGAATCTTTTTTAAAATTTAGGCACTCACCTTTATGTTCAAAGTACCAAACCTTAGGTAAACTTCCATCCATTAGATTTTCTAAGAGTAATTTTAATTCTTCATTTATTTCTATATTAGAATAATTTATTTCCATTGCATCCATTATACCAAAGACTTTCAAAGGATTTTCATCCATTTTTTCATTCACTGTTACATTAAGTTCCTCCATATTAAGTAAATTGTGGTTTATCACACTATTTAAAGAGGTTGTGACGTTATTAAAAATTTGTTCTTCTCCAAAAGAATATTCGCTTAGTAATATTTTTAGACTTTGTAGAACTCCAATCATTGGTAAGAGAATTGAAATATTTCTTAAGGCCATTATGATTTTATGCTCTTTAAAAAACAAGAAAATGAAAAGATCATAAAACTTTATAAATGCTGGTAAAAAACGCATTTTTATTCAACCCATTTGCATCATGAGCGCACATACACGCTTATGATGCAAATGCGTTAAATTGGCCAAATAGGTTAGTAAAAGCAACATAAATTATTAGTTTTTTTAAAATACTTTTTTCCTTAGCAAATATTAATCAGTAATTTGTATATATTAGTTTTTCGCATGTATATTATTGAGTAAAAATATTTATTACGTGCTCTAATCAAAATTTCAAATACAAATTAGGTTTCATGAAATAATCAAAGCCGTGAGTTAAGGTCAAATCACCAAAAATTTGGCAGTTTGGCGGAAAAAATGGTTTTCTAATCTTAATTTGAATTTCAATAGCTCTTGATTTTATAGCTAAACCTTAGATAAGCTTTTCTTTCACATATAACAACAAAAATGTGTTCCCTTTTATTAATATTGATGGATTTCATGTAATTAATTTTTTTATTAATTATCGAATATCATTAATATTAATATCATGATTTTTTATCTTGCACACACAACCGATAAAAAACTTCTCACGGCACATATATTGCCACATTGTTTATTTTTTAAAAATAAATACTTCTTTTCTGGGTTCAATGGCAACTCATATGGAAAAGTTTTGATATAGCAACAATATTAAAAAGTTAATATAAAATAATTTGTATATAATACTGAATACTTTTTGGAGGTTTTTTTCCCTCCCTAATTTTAATATAACATTTCGCAAGCACCTTATGATACATACACAAACCAATTTGTTGGATTAGTGAAATTCTTTGTTGGTTACGAAATTTTTGAAATTCTGATACTAAAGCTGCAATGTCCTTAAACTAAAAATCGTTTAATATAATAGCAAATATTTAAAAATGAATTTATTAGCGTTAAAGAAACAACAGTTTTAGATTATGTTAATTTGAAAACATAAGGACTATACTTTTTCTAAATACCTGACAATGATTACTCCTTGGAAGTTCAAGTTATAATAAAAATATTAAAACGCTATGAACGAATTTCTTCCTGATCTGAGTCAAAATTTATAGCTAGTTTTTATAAAAAATTCGAATACATACAGAAATTAATACCTGCGAAACTTTAATAAGTCTTGTATTATACTAGATACAAGCAATACACACAGGCAATTATACACAATTTATTGTTAATTTTTAAATAAATACTTCCCCTCTACGTATAAAAATATCAATTTCCTAGTTCAAATGGATAATATACTCATTATATTGCTCCACACATTCACTTGGATTTCATTTGGCTTGTTTTATATCTGTGTACGTATAAAAATAAATGCTTGCAAATAATATATAAAACGTTTTGAGTGTGTTTGTGTGGCCTAGCAAGCGTATCAGGAAACTAAATATTTGAATGTAGAGTAAGTAAGATACCAAGAGATCGCATACTGAAATATTTCTATATCCCCATTATCAAGCCTTTCCTTAAAAGTTTTTTTATACATAAGATGAAATATATTTATTTTCAATTTTTAAAAACTGAAAATTTATATAACTAAAATTATTTTCTTTAAATAAAATTAGTCGATTATTCCATGATGAAATTATTTTTTATTTTCTTTTATTTTCATTTTTTTGAATTAATTAAATACTCTGCGCATTTCTCGATCTACAAATAATTCACCTAACAAAACAAAATGCAAATATTGAACAAATATATTTCCAGTTTTATTCAAGAAATTATATCAAAAATAGTACAATATTTTGATAAAAAAATTCAAATTAAATTTAATAAAATATGGTATGCAAAGTATTTCTTTGTAAGGCTGGCATGTGGCTTATTAATTAGGCCGAAAAAATTAGCGTATTAACAGATAGTAAGCAATATTTTTTCTAGTTTCTGTGTAATGAAAATAAAATAATATTTTTGATAACATCAATTCAGCTGATTAGCCTAAGTACAGTTTCCAATAAGTTCAGAAACACCATTTGAAGTATAATATCAAATAGTTATAATTAAGTCACTTGAACGGGCTTTGAAAAGCTCTCAGTTTTGGTGTGATTAGAATTTACTTTTTAAAATCTGTAATAGTTTAAGGACTTCTTTTTCAAACTTATTAATTACACTATACAAAATTCATTTTCTTTTTTTTAAATATTCGATGAACAGATAAATGTTTGCTTCCCAAAACAGCTTTTCTTGTATAATGTAGATAAAAAAGGATATAATGAATTTGAGTTTTATTTCGAATGACATTTCATTTTAAGGAAACACATACATTGTAGCGAATAGTTGAAATGATACCTCGCTTGCTGAATACAATAACCTGATTCTCCTCCTTACTTTTTCGTTTCTTCACATTTTATTTGTTTCTGTTTTTCTTTGAGAACTTTGATAACAGCGGAATCTATTACAAATGATAACAATAAAAATAAATCATAAACAAAATAAGTGTAGGATATTTCATATGAATCATAAATTTTCGTCAGAGTTTCCTTTGGGCTTAGCGTATGGGACGACTTAGCACAGTCAAAATGGAGATTTTTCATCATAACCAATCGGAATGGACTCACTAGCATATTACTGTTTTCATTGACAGAAAACAAAATGCCAAAGAGACAGTTCTATTTATGATTTATGTGTAATTATTTGCTTTAAGTACAAAATCTTAATATTCAATGACTAAATTCTTCCCGAATTAAAATATTTCTTTGATCTTCCTTGAAAAGCTGACATGCTAATGCCTGGGACTCACTAGCGCTTAGCGGTACAAAATTTAGTGCTAAATGCTAATGAGTCCTTTAGTCTTCACTGATGTTCCACTCCACTGGTATATAAAAAAAATTCTCCATTTTTACTTTGCTAAGTCGTCTCCACACGCTAAGCGCTAGTGAGTTTTGGGCATAACGCTAACTAGTCGCTAATTTAGGCTATATACCAATTCAGTGGAGACTAATGGACTCATAAGCATTTAGCACTAAATTTTGTTCACTAGGCATAAGTCTAACTCACTAGTTTTCAAATTTTTATAAATTTTTGTATCCTCAACACTTTAAAGTCATTTCTTATGTAAAAGGGTACGCCAAAGACGGAAAAGAGGTCCATAAAAAATTTAAGTAGGACGGATTTTGAGATATTTGGGAAAAACGGTTTTTGGCATTTTTAAAATATTTCTTTTCACTTTATCGCGGTAAACTAATGTCCCACGTGCCTGATTTTTACGATTTTTATACTTAACTGTAGTTAACTAACCTTTGCATTTTTCATCCGTATAAAACTTTCCCATAAACTGAGTAGGGTAGGAGTTACACATGCGTTTACGGACCATTTTCCGTTATTTTTACCAAATTTTTCCATAAAATGTACATTTTACTAAAGATTTTACACTATGAAGAACTACTTTTTGATCCTGTTTTATTTTTGAACATCTAACTTTAATTGATTACAAATAAAATAAGGTAGAATTCATTAAAATTGGTCAAAAATTGCGTATGTGATAACAATTTAAGGCCAATTCAACCACAATAGGTAAAATTGATCGGTGACCAATTTGATAAGACTATTCCAAGAATAATTATGAGTAGATTTGGTCAGGCCAATTGGCCAGGTCGAAGCAATTTTACAATAAAAGAAGATAATGAAAAATGCAAATCAGTTGTAAAAAAAAAATGTAATAAAATTCTATAATAGTTAATTTGAACACACTGATATTAGTATATTTCCACCCACATGCCACATATACAGTTATCAAGTTTTCTGGGTAAGTCGGCTTTTTTATACCCATCACCCCCCCCCCCCCCCCCCCCCCACGCTCAATTCTCTCGCTACGGCCCTGATGATAGCACATGCTACTATTGCTACTTCAACTAAGAAAACATTTACTTATTTATTTGTCAAAACTTTGTTTGTTTTTTAAAAAAAAAATTGATTCCTGTTCTCTAAACTTATTACCTTGGAGGTAAAATTAGCAAATTTGAAGTATTTTTTTTTTTTTTTTGTTTCAATATGAAGAAAATAATTCGTCTAGTTTGAGGCATTATTCGCTCATATTTGCTAAATACCTCACTCAACCGCGCCGTGTAGTTGATACAAAAATATTCACAAGGTTATACTAACATCTGAGCTATTATTCAAATCTATATAACCCTGTTTGATCAGAAATCTTTCAACCTCATGACGAGTTTGACGATACTAGCTTTTTTTTTTTCAGTGTACAGTTAAATACAAAAATCGTAAAAATCGGCCACGTGGGACATCAGTTAACCGTGATAAGGTAAAAACGTTTTTTTTTTGCAAAATGCCAAAAACTGTTTTTCACAAATATCTCAAAATTCGTTCTACTTTAAATTTTTTGGAGCTCATTTTCGGCTTAAGCGTACCATTTAACATAAGAAATGACTGTAAAATGTTGAGGATAGAAATCACTGTAAACTAGAGTAATTAAGTGTGCAAGCCGTTATCACATTCAGTTATGGTAAGAGATAAATATTGTATCAAAGATCCATTTTTTGAATATATGTAAAAATAGTTACAAAATAACTTAAAATATTCAAAAATGTTCTAAGCTTATAAAGATAAACATATTGATTATTTTAAATATCTAAAAATAAGAAATTGCCAGATTATAATTTGAGATATTATTTATTTTCGTTATGAGATAAATATCTTTAATAACACAAATAGTAATGCAAAAATAATAAAAGTTTCTTATACAAAACCACAGCGTTTTATCAGCACTTTTTCCAAAGATGTGTTTTGAACTCCTTCATTGTTTAAATATAATACGGGTAAATTGCTCCATTCTATTGGGACACAACATATGTTTACTTTTGCATTTCGATGATTTAAATTATAAGCCATTTTCATGAGAGTATAGTCAGATACAGTGGATAAGTTCTTGAGGAAGTGAATACAATCCCCCCGACAGTAACCGATATTATGTTTCGCTAGGTTGATTATTTTATCATTCGATTCAAATGTAGTAAAATTGATATATAGGTCCTCAAGCTTACACTCAGGGTCTTCTAATAGTTTCAATTCTCTTTTTTCAAAAGTTTTCTTAAGCAATAATGATAATTTCTCATGTATTATAGATTTTTCATTGGTTTCTGACTGAATGATTTCTGAATATTTTTGTACTTGAATGAATATTTTATGATCTAAAATCCCTTTATCCTTTTGTTCTTGTATAATTGCTGTTAGATCTAAAGTAATCTCTTGGCTTCCATTGAGAGAAATTAGTTTGGAATTGATTATTTCATTGCTTGATGTGTTATAAACGTGAAACCAATATTTATATGTGTTTTTTTGATATAGTATAAATGTATCCTTATGTATATAAAGTTCCGCTTTAATAAGCTCTCCAAATTGCAAACTGTCAATAGTATTATAGTCGATTCTGAATTTGGTACCTTTATCTAAAAACCAAAAATATTAAAATGAAAAATTAAAGCGATCGATAAATAATTTTTTGATTACGAAAATGATTAGAACTTTGTGTGTTTTTAGCTTTCTTTTTAATCTTTTTTAAAAATGAGTATTAAGAATTTTTTTTGAAAAATATGCAACCAAAAATTAATAATAATTTCAAAGTTAAAAAGTCATACCATCTAATAAAATATCTTCGGTTCCAACAGGCGATAAAGTTCCACTAATTGGAAATATATCAAATTCTATTTCATTATTAATGATTTGAAAATATAAGCGATTGATAGATATTGGTATAAATTTGTTTTGACAAGTTATATTTTCGCTTTGTATGATTTCAGCGTTGACTTCTTTGGGTTCTTTCACTTCCTCATTAAGCATTGATTGAAGCGTCTCTTTGAGAAGTATTAAATTTAAAATCGTTAAAAAAACCTTCATTTTCATGAATATTCCTAAAAGTTATCAAAAAAAAAATAAATCCTAGAGAAACAACAGTTTTAGATTATTGAAACATAAGGACTATATTTATTCTAAATACCTGACAATGATTACTCTTTAGAAGTTCAAGTTAAAAACGTTAATACGTTATAAATATATTTTTTTCTGATCTGAGTGAAAATTTATAGCTAGTTTTTATGCAAAATTCTAATACATACAGAAATTAATACCTGCGAAACTTTAATAAGTCTTGTATTATACTAGATATAAGCAATACACACAGGCAATTATACACAATTTATTGTTAATTTTTAAATAAATACTTCCCCTCTACGTATAAAAATATCAATTTCCTAGTTCAAATGGATAATATACTCATTATATTGCTCCACACATTCACTTGGATTTCATTTGGCTTGTTTTATATCTGTGTACGTATAAAAATAAATGCTTGCAAATAATATATAAAACGTTTTGAGTGTGTTTGTGTGGCCTAGCAAGCGTATCAGGAAACTAAATATTTGAATGCAGAGTAAGTAAGATAGCAAGAGATCGCATACTGATAGTATTTTTATATCCCCATTAAGCCTTTCCTTAAAAGTTTTTTTTATACATAAGATGAATTATATTTATTCTCAAGTTTTAAAAACCGAAAATTTACATAACTAAAATTATTTTTTTTAAATAAAATTAGTCGATTTTTTCATGATGAAATTATTTTCTAATTTCTTTTATTTTCATTTTTTTGAATTAATTAAATACTCTGCGCATTTCTCGATCTACAAATAATTCACCTAACAAAAAAAAATGCAAATATTGAACAAATATATTTCCAATTTTATTCAAGAAATTATATCAAAAATAGTACAATATTTTGATAAAAAAATTCAAATTAAATTTAATAAAATATTGGATGCAAAGTATTTTTTCGTAAAGCTAGCGTGTGGCTTACTAATTAGGCCTAAAGAATTAACGTATTAACAGATAGTAAGCAATATTTTTTCTAATTTCTGTGTAATGAAAATAAAATAATATTTTCAAAAACATCAATTGAGCTGATTAGCCTAAGTACAGTTTCCAATAAGTCCAATAAGAAACACGATTTGAAGTATAATATCAAATAGTTATAATTAAATCATTCATATCATTCAGTTTTGGTGTCGACTTCTTTATGTGATTCAAATTCCTCTTTTTAAATTTTTAATAGTTTAAGGACTTCTTTTTCAAACTTATTAATTGCACTTTATAAAATTTGCGAGTGTTGGTTTTCTTTTTTTAAGATATTCGATGAACAGATAAATGTTAGCTTCCCAAAACAGCTTTTCTTGTATAATGTAGATAAAAGAGGATATAATGAATTTGAGTTTTATTACGAATGATATTTCTTTTTTTAAGGAAAAGCATACCTTGTAGCGAATAGTTGAAATGATACCTCGCTTGCTGAACACAATGACCTTTTACTCCCCCTTACTTTTTCTTTTCTTCACATTTTATTTTTTTCTGCTTTTCTTTGAGAGCTTTAACTTTGACTGTTTCAAATTATCAATTATATATTATAACAGCGAAATCTATTACAAATGATAGCAATAGAAAGCAATCATTAACAAAATAGGCGTAGGATATTTCATATGAATCAAAAATTTTCGCAGATTTTCCTTTGGGAAAATTACATGGAGTCAAATTAAACAAAATATTAGAATAATTCGTTTTCCTAAAAAATAGAAGTTTATTAGTGGAATTTCGAAAATATTAACTGTAAGTTCTAAGTTTAGGAAATATTTAAATAAGTTGTATTTTTTTCAGGTTTGTTTGATCGTAATTCAGTAAATTATGTTCTTCAGTTAAAAAAGGTTAGTTATATTTTATAGTAAAATATATTTCTAAAATAATTTAAAAACTAAACGTGGACTTCAGATTCTTAACTTGCCTATGACTGTATGTTAGCAATAAATGTGATAATTGCACCTATTCCAATTTTATGTAACTTTGATGAAAGTGAGCCTTAATATCCTTAATTATTTAAGAATAAATGTGGATAATGTTACGTTCATTTGGTTTGAGTTTTGGCTATTTCCTCTTGAAATTTGTTTGACTCTAATATGTAATAAACTGCTTTTCGTTTTTTGTGACAACAACAATAGAGCAAATATAACAAATTCCCAATATTTACAAAAAAGTAATAAAATTCTAATTCAAAATAAAAAAGACTCTCTATAAGACTAATTACACTAGTTTACAAATTTTAAAGAATTTTTGTATCCTCAACATTTAAAAGTCATTTCTTATGTAAAATGGTACGCTAAAGACGAAAATGAATTCCAAAAAATTTAAAGTGGGAGGGATTTTGAGCCATTTGGGAAAAACGGGTTTTGACATTTGGAAAAAAATATTTTTCACCCTATCGCGGTTAACTAATGTTCCACGTGGCTGAATTTTACGATTTTTATACTTAACTGTAGGTAACTGAATTTTGCATTTTTCATCCGTATAAAACTTTCCCATAAACCAGTGGTGCACAAGCTTTTTGAGAGAAGGGCCAATTTATCCATTTAAAATTTTTCGCGGGCCGCAAAGTGTAAAAGTGAAGAAAAATATTGATATATTATACTAGATGAGATATAAATTTTATATTTTATTTTTAATTATAATAATTACATAATTTTATTTCTGACACTGCATACTGGCAGCAAGAATTTTGATGTCGGGTTCAATGTTTGTGGTTGATATCCTCAGTGCAGCATTGAGATTAACATTGTTTAAGCGGTTTCTGTGTTGAGACTTATTTAGTTTTAATATGGAAAATGCTTGCTCACAAATGTAGGTGCTTCCAAAAAGACTTACACAAAGCGCAGCCTTTTTACGTAGGGAAGGCAACTGCTCTTCCGATATTTATATATTAATATTATATAATTTTTATTATTTGCGGAGATTTTTTAATATCTATTAACAAATGTCATGCACTGACAAAGATCCTGAAGAACTAACAATAAAATCCGTGTGTTGAAAACAATAATCTTGAAATAGACTGCATATGACTCATGAATGAAGGAAATAATTTCGGTCATAAAATTATACCCATGTACTGTACTATTTTTTGTCATATTTAATAAAAAATTTTGTTATTTTGGGCCGCAAAAAAATCTATTTCGGGCCGCATTTGTGCATCACTGCCATAAACTAAATAGGGTAGGAGTTATACATGCGTTTACGGACCATTTTCCGTTCTTTTTAGCAAATTTTCAGCAAAAATTGACATTTTACTTGAGATGACACTACTTTTGATCCTGTTTTATTTTTGGACATTAAACTTTGATTGATTACAAACAAAATAAGGTATAATTCCAAAATTACAGATGTAATAACAATTTAAGGCCAATCCAACTACAACAGGTAAAACTGACCGGTGACCATGTGATATGACCATTTCAAAAATAATAATGGATAAGTTGCGATCTATGATATATCTTGATTATATGATTATTTAAATGAAAAGAGCAATATTTAGGTTTTTAAGAATTTATTAAAATTTTATAACATCCTTTCAGATTTAAAAATGGCTCAAGTCTGAATTTTTCCATCTTTTATGCGAATTATCACTTTGCCGCATTAGAAACCAGCAATAGTCTCCTATCATCGCCATCGCCATCACCAAGATTTTTAGAAAAAAAATCCAAATGAGAATGCAAAAAATTTATTATATTCCTACTATTAGGTTACTCAAAAACCTTCAATTGTTAATAAAATCTTTTCTATTCATCCAATCAAGATCAAATAAATTTTGTTGTGTTGGAAGTGCATGACAATTGATGTTAATGCAGTTAGTTCAAATATTAATTCATTAATTATATTTAATAAACTAATTTTAATTTTATATGAGAGAAGAACTTCAGAAAACTTAACATGTTTTCTTATAGTTTTTTAGTAAACTGTTAATGATCTCCTTATAGTTGGCCACGTGGTTCGTTAGTTAACCGCGATACGGTGAAAAGGTTTTCTTTTCAAAATGCCAAAAACAGTTTTCCCAGATATCTCAAAATCCGTCCTACTTTGAATTTTTTGGACCTCATTTTCGGCTTACATAAGAAATGACTGTAAAATGTTGAGGATAAAAAAAAACTGTAAACTAGTGTTATTAGTAAGAAGAAAAACACAAGAATAGTTTTTCATTGAATATATTTACTTAGAATAAAGGATAAAAACGATGGGCTTGTAGCTAAAATTTCTTTTCGTTAAATAATTCCACTATTGTGGGATACACCTTAAGTTTTTTAGACGATTTGTAACTTTTCGGTCCTACCTAAAATGTATAAAAAAGAAAACTTAGGGAAGGAAATAAAAATTGGTGATTGATATTTTAACCAGCTTTAATTTTCGACAAAAACAAAAATAATAACAATAATGTTCACTAAGAGTCTTTAAATGCCTTTAATCATTTTAATGATTTTTTATTTAAGCTAAGTAACTAAAACAAAAAATATTGAAGTTTTTCATTAAAGCTCCTTTATTTAAGATAAACAGTAAAAACTTAATTTAAATTTAAGTTGAATAATTACTTATGTAAAATTACAGCTTTCTACAATCATTTCTGCCGAATCTGCTTTTTCAAACAATCCAAAAGATGTAAAAAACATCGATACAGACTTAAATTTTGTTGGTACGCAACACAGCTTCATCTCTTTTAATGGTTTCTCTAAATTATATGCAGATTTTGCAATAGCATAGTTAGAAAATTCGGAAAAATTGCTGTTGAAGTTAATACAATTGCCATGACAGTAACCAACATCCATTTTATGTGGCACTACTATTTCTTTATCCCAGCCCAAAGATTCGAAATCAATATTTAGTGACTGAAGTTTACATTTCGAATGTGCTACATTTGTTAATTTTACTTTACTAATCTTTTTGTTCAACCATGAAGCTAAGATTTTGTTTGTATTTTGCTCTATATTATTGTTTTCTTTTATTATGTAAAGAATGAATTTGTGCTCGTGTTTGTTGAGTTTAAGTTCTTCTCTAATAACTGTGGTCATATCTAAAATAATTTCTTCATGCATACTGAGCATAAAACTTTTGGACTCGATGAGACTCCCAGCTGGCTTATTGTTTTCATTAAAACTGACTGTCAATTGTTCATAAACAAGAAACCAGTATTTCATGTTATCTTTTTGATAAAGCTTAAATGTATCTTGATGAATAGAAATTTCAGCTTTTAATAATTTTAAATTTTGTAATCGAGTCGAGGTATTAAAATCGATATGAAAAGTGGTACCTTCTGAAAAATAAAATTTTAATTATTATTTTATTTATACTCAATTTCAAAATAACTAAAATCTTTATAATAGTCAAACTATCAAAAAACATCATTGAAGGAATGTTCAGTTATTAAATTGACATAATTATGTCTCAACACTTTTTCCGAAAAAAACTTGTAAATTTCATAGTAAGATTTGAAAAATTTATAATTGTAACAGAATTAAACTAATTAAATGTCATTCATGATTTTCTATACAAATCCTACGTAATATATAATCGATTATTTTAAATCTATCATTGATCACTGATCGTAATGCATCTTGCTCCTGAAACTGCCCTCACTGCTATTACTATTACATTCATGGATTTCTAGTGCTTACAGTATCTTTGTATTTTTGAAATTTTTTAAAAATTTTTCAAAGAAATCTTACCATCCAACGAAATAATAGTTCCAAGAAGTGTTAAACGACCACTACATGGAATTGTTTTTAACACAAGTTTATTGTTGGCGATTTTAGAGTAAATTAGGTTAATTGTTATTGGCATAATTTTAATTGATTCAATTGAATTTTCGATTGACAAAATTTTAGTTTCTGGCTTTTTTGTACTCTTCATTTCACCAAAATAAACTTGATAACTCTCTTTAAAAGTTAAAAAAATCAAAGCTAATAAAACGAACTTCATTCTAATATATACGTGAATATCAACAAAAATCTGGAATAAAAAATATATATTTAAACAATTTGAAAATATTTTTAATTTTTATATTACTTGGCAAATATTTGAAGATTCCAGAAGAAGTTTTTTAAAGCTTAGAGGAAGCAAATTACTTTGAATGAATTTCGGTCTAAATTGAGTCTATATTTATAGCTTGTTTTCATACAAAATTTCTAATAACTATATACATACATCACCTAAAACGTATAAACTCTTATTAGCTTCGTGTTGGTGTTAAAAGATACACGCAAAGACACACACATATACACAATGAACATATATGATATATTGATGTTTTAAAGTTTATTCAACATTAGAAGCGAATGTGAAATAAATTATTTTTTAGCTCAAATGAATAATGTACTAGTTATATCGCCAAATATATAAATATTATATCAATTAAAAAAACTTCAAATTACAATTTGGAAATTTTCTGAGATGTACAAACATTATATGACAGTTGATTTGTCCTAATAGAAGTAATGAGACTTTTTTGCTATGTGAACTTTGTGCATCTTTCAATTGGGCTTTCATTGAAACACAAAATCTACCATACCACAAGTATGCGACGAAACTTGCGTTTTTAATAAAACTTAATAAGAACAGGGCAGTTTTGTTTTACACATAGGATTCCTACATTTCGTATAAAGTTTTAAAAACGTCAAAATAATAAGAAATAAAGTAAAAGTTATTTATTCAAATTCCCAACCATTATACAAAAAAATACTCCTAGCAATTTTATAGAGAATGTGTTATGTTTTTCATGGAATTAAAATATTTTTTTATTTATTTTTCTAAGGAGAATTAATTAAATACTCTGACGCATTATTCGATCTATAAATTATTCATTTAAAAAAATAAAATGCAAATATCAAACAATTATTTTTCCAATTTTATTCAAAAAACTTCTAAATTAAGAAAATTAAGAAAGTTTTGTTATGAAATTAAAACATTTTTTAACACGCAAATTGAATAAATTCGATATTGCTAGTTAAATATTTTTTTAGCTTACTAATAAGGCGTAAATACAATTTTCGAAAAAAAATATTGCATTATTATTTTAATAGAAAAATTAATGCTATTTAATTTAGGTAAATGTAAATATAATTTCAAAATTGAACCATAAGTTTATGAAATTTGTATTAATTAAAGTTTTTATTTATAAGGAATGTAGCTTAAAACTAAAACAATTTGCTTCCAAATGAATTTTTGTCTTCTCTGTATAAAAAGATGTTTTTTTTAAAGATTATATATTTATTAGAATAAATATGAAAAATATTAGGGACACCCACATTTCTTTACCAGCACATTTGGCATTTTATAGAAAACTATTTCTTGTTTTGTGCTTAAATATATAAGAACTAAAGGCTTTATTACTTTAGGAATACAACATGGCTCCGGTATGCGTGTTGGATATTTCTTATTCATTTTACTTTGTATTTCCGAATGATAATTAATTTTATATGTACTTGTGATTGGATTAATACATTTTCCTATGCAATAATTTGCTTTAAATTTATCTGGTCCTATTACAAAATTTTCCCAGCCCATATCCTTACGACTAACTATCTTCTCTCTAACTTTGCAGTCTTTTATATCAAATCTCTTTGTTCGTTCTAGATATATATTTTCATAACCCTCAATAAATAAAAGTGCATTCTTTTGTAGCTGCCGAATTTTCTGAATAGCTGGGAAATTATTATTTCCTTTTATTTTAATAAAAATATCATAAGTTTTATTCTTTGAGTGTATCGTATGTCTAAAAATTGGCCAAATATTTATTGCCACTTTGTCAGTTTCATACAACATTTCTTTAGTATCAGTATTAAAACGCGTCCGTTCTTCATTTTCTAATTCATAATATGTGAAGACTTCAATTTGAGATAGATTTAGTTTTTTTGGAAACAGAATAAATGATTCACTAATTTCTTGAATGGAAATAGCAGTTTCTATACTGAAATGTAGTAGGAACTCATTATGTTTTAAGTCAAGTTCGGGATAATTAGTGTCTGAAAATAAAGACATTAAATTTATGAACTTTGTCTTGAAATAAAATCAAAAAATGTTTGATTGGCTGGCTACAATGATAATTTCAAAATGCTTACCAATATGTTGAAAATACCAAAATTCGGTTTTTTTTTCTTTCTTCTCAATAACAGTTCTTATAGCTTTAATGTGTCTGGATATTTCTTCATTGGATTTATTTAGGTGTAATGCATCAAATATGCCAAATTGTTTTAAAGGATTCTCTTCTAAAGTTTGCAAAATACTTGGATAATCATTTAAATTTTCTGTCAAATTAGTGAAATCTGACTCTGTTGTAGATGAAATTTGAATTTGATTGTAGAAAGCTCCAACAAATAAAAATACGGCAATTTGTGTAAAGGCCATGACTACAAAGTTCTGAAGGTTATCATTAAATAACTAAGTAATAAATTATCTCAAGTATGTTATGAACTTTTCAATTTCTTATAAGACATTCCTTCTGCAAAAATGTTACTTTCCTTTTTAATTTTTGATCCAAAAAAATTTGACTTTATAGCAAAGTTCTGTCTAGCTTTTAAAACCCATACAAGCAGTCTTTATTATGTAGTGTTAATTTATACACATAAGAAATATCGGTATATATTTTACTCTATTGTACTTAATTTAATTTGAAATTTCTTCACATCATTCCAAAAATCCATATTTATCTTATGTATGCATCTAATTTATTTCTTATTTATGATAAAGGTCTTCGGCCGATTGCGTTTATATTTTTGGGCTTTTCTTATTGTCTATATGATAAGTGTATCATTCTTGTTTATCAATATGGCAATATGGAATTTTTATCAAAATGGCGACAGTAAATTTAAACATTATTTGGGGGATTGAATTCTATATTCTCCATTTTTTTACCATTTAGCTATAATTTTTTCTCTAGAAAATTATTTTCTCCTCTTTTTCTCACTTAATCACAAATAATCTCCCTTGTCCTAAATAAAGACCTATTTTCAACATTTTTTTGACACAGTGGAACGTAATCCTAACCAAGACATATAATTCATATTCTTCTATTTTTCTGAAAATATTATGGAAATTAGAATCCGTGTATTTATTAAGTAAAACTATCGGCTAAAACGGGATATTGATAAAAGGTTAGGTTCAGGAATTTTCTTGAAGAAAAAGAATATTGTTACTTACTTTTGCTTTATTATAGTTTTATTTTTGTAAATAGCAGTAATCATAACTATGGACAACCACATTTGCTTACTATAACATTTTTTAATGTATAAAATTCATATTGTTCCTTATTGGCATTATTGGTCATATACAAAATTTTCAAATCTTCAAATTCCTTTGGAACACAGCAAATTTTTGGAACTTCGAAAGGTTTGAGCCTATGCATACGACTTTGTATTTCTGTATGTAAATAAAAACTTTCTGAACTAAGTATTGGAACGTTACAAACGCCAATACAGTATTTGGCATTGAATTCAAATGGTGCTACTATATATTCATCCCATCCAATTTCACTAAGTGTAACATACATATTTTCAGTTTGGCATTCGCGAATAGGAGATGATCGCTTAAGTCGATAGTTAGAATTTTTAGTTTTCTGACCTTTAATAAGTAAAATCGTATTTTTTTGCAGAAATTTAATATCGGAGGCGTTTATTAAATTTTCATTCATTTTTATTTGAACTATGATCTCATACCTCTTGTGCATCGACTCTAATATTCTTTCAAATATGTTCCGTAAATCCAGGGATACATTTTTTATCTGATTAAGGTTTTTCATTGAAGTGATATTTTTTAGAAATAAAGTTTTATTGCTATATATTATTTCGAAAACTTTTATTTGGCTCACATTTTCATTTTTTGTAAATATGATAAAAGATTCATAAATTTTTTCCGTAGACGATAAATTAGTCATGTTAAAATGCAACCTAAATTCATTAGGATCAAGAATTAGATCTAGTCTTTCAATATCTGAAAGAAAACAAAAGTTTTAATATTTTGTCACTATATTTAAAAAATTTAAGATTTTCATTAGATTAGATTTAGATTAAGTAATTATTTTATATTTTAAATTATAAATTAAAGTTTAAAGTTGTTTAAAAGCGGAGTTTATATTATGAAAAATTTAATGTTATTACTTAAGAAGACAAGACAAAAGTTTGAGTATTTGAATCTCATGGTAAAAATAATTTAATACACTACATAAATTTACTAGATAAAGTTTACTGTTCTAAATGTATACATGTAATGTATACATTAAATCTATATTTTAAAATTTATTTAAATTTTAAGATAGTAAGGAGTTTACTTAAGATGGGCTTCAAATATTGATCACAGTTTTTTTAAATAGATTTTTAATTTTCCTTTTGCTATCACTTTTGTTCAATTTTACTTTTTGTGAATGGTGGAAGTTTTTCTTACCTTGTATAAAACTCGCTAAATAAAAACAGTATTTTCTTTTACAGTACAATAAAATACTTTACTTTGCTAATTTCATTTTTTATGAGTATATTAATTCTTACCTGTATGATGAAAGCTCCAAGTTTTCGATAACTCTTTTTTAGATTTCATTCTTCTAGTTAAATTTTCATATAACATTTGAATATTTTCTAGTATTCTAATATTTGACCGATTTATAGGAACCGCGTCTAATATACCATATAACTCCAAAGGATTAAACTTAATATTTTTATCAGTTCTATTTTTAAAACTATTACTATCACTAGGGTCATATGAGTTATTTTGATTATTTAAAACAAGAATTTTTGAACCAAATATTTTTTTCTGTATCTGGAAATATCCAATCAACACAAAAAAAATAATTTTTTTACTTATCATAATTGTTACCCTTTGTGAAATAAATGATTTAATGTTGCTACAATATTCAAAAGTAGCTATGAAGTAAAATAATTGTTTTTTAGATACAATAATTTCTTTTTCTAGCCGAAATTGCTGATATAATTTTTCTAAGGATAACAATAAAATTGAATATGATATCAATTTTAAGATTAAACAGTCTTACGATAAAAATTGTTTAAGTCTAAGCATGAACTTCTTGCTGTCTCTCTGTATATAAATTTATATCTAATAATAATCGTCCTTTTATATAGCTAAGCTGGGGCTTTTATTCATACTCATAAAGGCAAAATGTGGTGTTAACCAATTAAATTGCATATAAGAGATCCAATACAATTTAAGAATTTTGTTTTTACATGTTTACGTTTTTGGTTCAAATATTCTATCACTTGTGTGTATGAGGCGTAAATGTGATAATTTACATCAAATTATTTTAAGACATTTCCTTATATGTATCTTTTTATGAGTTTTCTTTTTTCAAGCTATTTGGTGACATTTTAGATATCATAAAATACATAGCAACATCCTAAAAAAAGTCGTCTGTCTGCTCTTTACTCAGCTGTCTGACTGTCAAATAGATTTCAGGATAATGTTATATGGTTTATCCATAAATACAAAAACTTTGTAATTATAATAACTCCAAACTTCGATGTGAATATTTGACTCTGTATTGTTTCCCCTCTATTAGGAGGCATGGCATCATGGAAGCTCTTACAATTAGGTGAATATACTGCATTTTTATTTTTTACGGAATCTGGTTTTTCTTCCTAATTATTTTTACGATCGAGAATAATTATTTGCTAGATCTTTTTAACTTTTTACATCCTTTTAACCATCTAATAAATTTTTATTTCTATGATCATTTAGGTCGAGTAACTTTAGTTTCTTGACTAATTTTGAAGAAGAACGTTCCAAATTGAACTTATTAATGCAAGTTTTTGCCTCGACAATACCTTTTTTACTTAAAAGCAACGACAAAGCCACAAACAAAGTAGTTTTAAATATGATTTTAAAAATCATAAAAAGTGGCGTCTCTAAAATCACTTAAGATCTTAGCTGTTTCCAAAATCGAAATAGATTATTAAATGTCATTTTCCTGCTGTTTGCAGTTGTCTGTGACTACGATTTTTAACATAGTTATGGTATCAGCTAAGCAAAGTTTAATAAATAATCTTTTATTATATATTTTTATTTTTTTTGTTTTCTAAAAAATGAAAGAAAGGGGTAGAGAGGAGCAAAGATTTTGACTGAATCAACTACAATTGATGCAGCATTAGAATGAGAATTAAAACGACTTGCTACGTGTAGGTGTGGACATAATTAAGAGAATACCTGCTCTCAGCTTGAAGGCAACTAATTTGCCGAACGCGCGCTGCTTTAATTTCTGAAGTAAACGTTGAATCATCATGAAATCATTGAAAGTTTGTAGGCATTAAAAATTTTCAAAGATTTGTATCCGTATCAGTACTAGATACAAATTGTTGTTCCGTTTTAATTAATTCGGCCCACCCAGCAATTGTGTCTGGAGATTCGAATGCTTCTTACAATGAAGCACTCACCGAGCTTTTTGGTTATTAGTTTTCACTTTGAATACCCTTGAACAAAAACTCTATAATTTTACCCTAAAGTTCATTAACCTCTCTAATAGTTTACCTAATTAAAAGATATATGTTGCAAAAATTTTTTTAGCACATTCTTATCAACACCTTATCCTTACAACTTTTATTTTTAGGTATTCGAAAATAGAAATTGTAGACTTTATTTAATGAATATGATATTCAATTTGGTATCTAAAAGTTCAGCGTTTTAAAAACAAATTAAAAAAATACAGAAATTTGTATTTACGTCAGACCCATTTTAGGTTCAATGCACCATTTGTTATAAAATTGCACTTTTTTTTTTAAAAAATAACTTGAAAATTCTTAATGTTAAAATTTTTTTTAGCGCTTTTTTTAAATTTTTGAAATATAGGAGAAAAAATAAAAATAAATTTTAAAGCAGCTAAAATTTTTTTACTAAATATTATTTGATTAAAAAATTTATATAGAAATATTTATACCTACTACTATTTACACTAATAATTCTAGCTCTTATTCCTTGTTTTTGGTTCCACTTGTGATGTGGTTTTCTTAATTTCAATTAGATTTAATTCTACGTTATTTTGAGCTGATGAAAATACGAACACATAAAAGCATTTAAATAAACATTAAAATCAGTGACATTCTATTATCCTTGCTTGAAGTAACTTACAAAGCCTTCCACCAGTACCCGTTTATTCCCGTTTAAGCAAATTTTATACATTTTACTTTTTATATTATGCACTAAATAGAAACTAACTGTAATTCAATTGAAATTTATTTTCCTAGGTTAATAGGGCAAAACTTGAAATCGAAAAAAACATATAACGCAACATTTTAGAATTTTTTAAATATTTTTCCCGGCATCAGGGGGTCGATATTTATCTAAAACAATAAATAATTTGGCGGGGGCGGAAATGATACTCTAACCCATTGAACAATTTTTAACAAATATCTAAAATATTTCTGGCTTAGAAAATATCGGCGCTGAAAGTCTTGCACCTGTGATTTAAATTAAATGTCTCTCAACTCTAAGCTAAATATAAAAAAACAAAAAGTATTTGGGTAAGGTGGACCCGAGTCAAAAAGTGCTGAATTATACTTACCAAAAATTAAAGAAATAATTTGCATATAGCTGAAAATTAAAGTAAACAAAATTTAACATATATTCATTAAAAACATTTATTTTTAATAACAGTTATAATTAATAAGATCTGAACAAGCAACATGAAGTGTTGCGATCATGAAGTGAATTAAGGGCTTTACCCCTTTCAATGTAGTGAAAAAGGTTTAAGATTGAGCTTTCTTCTACTTCATTTATCATTGGCCTTTAAACACAGAACAAACAAAAAACAAAATTTGTTATGAAAGAGAACAATTTTGTAATAATTCATCACAATAAAAATAATCGAAATTCAATTAAAACAATAATATATATTTTGAAATATAATTTTTAAAGTACACTAAGGGCAACCGCATTCTTCTACTTTCATGTTTGCGATCGTGGCAAGCTGAAATTTGCCATCTTTTCGTGAATATATAATTGACAAAGGACTGAGTTTTTTGGGAATACAACATGGCTTTGGTATGGAACTATTTATCTCATTCATTTCACTTTGAATTTGTGAGTGATAAAAAATATTATATTTACTCTGGAGTGGAAATTTGCAACTGCCACTGCAATAATTTGCATCAAATTCAAAAGGATATAATACATATTTCCCCCAATTCATCATATCTTCTCGTTGAACTGTCATTTTATTAACTATGCAGCCAGATTCATCTGATCTTCTTCCTCGATTCTTTATTTTTTCTTGTTTACCTTCAATAACTAAACGTGTGTCGTTTTTAATTCGAGGTATGTCTGACACAGAATTTAATTTTATTTTAATTATAATCTCATAATTTTGATTTATTGATCGTATTTGTTCTTCAATAATTGGTAATATATTGAAAGAAACTTTGTCAATTTGGTTGTTTGTTACTTTGGTGCTCATATAGGCATCACTTTCATGTACACTATAGACTGTAATTTCTGCCACATTAACTGTTTCGTTGAAAAGAATATATGATTTTGTAATTTGTACAGTAGAAAATAATCTTTGTATGCTGAAATGTAGAGTGAATTCATCCCTTCCCAGAAATTTGTTGAGATTTTCAGTTTCTAAAATTAAATAAATTGACCTTTTGCTATTATACTGAATTTTTTTTAAAATTTAGGCACTTACCTTTATGTTCAAAGTACCAAACCTTAGGTAAGCTTTCATCCATCAGATTTTCTAAGAGTAATTTTAATTCTTCATTTATTTCTATATTAGAATAATTTATTTCCATTGCATCCATTATACCAAAAGCTTTCAAAGGATTTTCATCCATCTTTTCATTCACTGTTACATTAAGTTCTTCCATATTAAGTAAATTGTGGTTTATCACACTATTTAAAGAGTTTGTGACGTTATTAAAAATTTGTTCTTCTCCAAAAGAATATTCGCTTAGTAATATTTTTAGACTTTGTAGAACTCCAATCATTGGTAAGAGAATTGAAGTATTTCTTAAGACCATTATGATTTTATGCTCTTTAAAAAACAAGAAAATGAAAAGATTATAAAACTTTTTAAATGCAGATAAAAAATGTATTTTTATTCAACCCATTTGCATCATGAGCGTACATACACGCTTATGATGCAAATGCGTTAAATTGGCCAAATAGGTTAGTAAAAGCAACATAAATTATTAGTTTTTTTAAAATACTTTTTTCCTTAACAAATATTAATCAGTAATTTGTATATATTAATTTTTCGCATGTATATTATTGAGTAAAAATATTTGTTACGTGCTCTATTCAAAATTTCAAATACAAATTAGATTTCATGGAATAATAAAAGCTTAACTCACGTTCAAATCACCACAAATTTGGCAGTTGCCGTGTACAAGAAAAAATGGTTTTCTGATCTTAATTTTTATTCCAATAGCTCTTGAATTTATAGCTGAACCTTAGATAAGCTTTTCTTTCACATATAACAACAAAAATGTATTCCCTTGCATTAATATCGATGTATTTCATAAATGTTTGCAAATAATATATAAAACGTTTTGAGTGTGTTTGTGTGGCCTAGCAAGCGTATCAGGAGCCTTTCGTTAAAAGTTTGTAAGTTTTAAAGTTTTTTTTATACATAAGATGAAATATATTTATTTTTAAGTTTTAAAAACTTAAAATTTATTTAACTAAAATTATTTTTTTTAAATAAAATTAGTCGATTTTTTCATGATGAAATTATTTTCTAATTTTTTTTAATTTCATTTTTTTGAATTAATTAAATACTCTGCGTATTTTTCGATCTACAAATAATTGACCTAACAAAACAAAATGCAAATATTGAACAAATATATTTCCAATTTTATTCAATTATTTATTAATTATATCAAAAATAGTACAATATTATGATAAAAATTTATATTTGCAATTTTTACCCGAATATATAATTGACATTTTTTTTATAAGTGAAAATATTTGATATTTTTATACCTCCATTAAACCTTTCCTTAAAAGTTTTTAAGTTTAAAAGTTTTTTTTATACATAAGATGAATTATATTTATTCTCAATTTTTAAAAACTGAAAATTTATATAACTAAAATTATTTTCTTTAAATAAATTTAGTCGATTTTTTCATGATGAAATTATTTTCTAATTTTTTTTATTTTCATTTTTTTGAATTAATTAAATACTCTGCGTATTTTTCGATCTACAAATAATTGACCTAACAAAACAAAATGCAAATATTGAACAAATATATTTCCAATTTTATTCAATTATTTATTAATTATATCAAAAATAGTACAATATTATGATAAAAATTTATATTTGCAATTTTTACCCGAATATATAATTGACATTTTTTTTATAAGTGAAAATATTTGATATTTTTATACCTCCATTAAACCTTTCCTTTAAAGTTTGTAAGTTTAAAAGTTTTTTTTATACATAAGATGAAATATATTTATTCTCAAGTTTTAAAAACCGAAAATTTACATAACTAAAATTATTTTTTTTAAATAAAATTAGTCGATTTTTTCATGATGAAATTATTTTCTAATTTTTTTTATTTTCATTTTTTTGAATTAATTAAATAGTCTGCGCATTTCTCGATCTACAAATAATTCACCTAACAAAACAAAATGCAAATATTGAACAAATATATTTCCAATTTTATTCAAGAAATTATATCAAAAATAGTACAATATTTTGATAAAAAAATTCAAATTAAATTTAATAAAATATTGGATGCAAAGTATTTTTTTGTAAAGCTAGCGTGTGGCTTACTAATTAGGCCTAAAGAATTAACGTATTAACAGATAGTAAGCAATATTTTTTCTAATTTCTGTGTAATGAAAATAAAATAATATTTTCAAAAACATCAATTCAGCTGATTAGTCTAAGTACAGTTTCCAATAAGTCCAATAAGAAACACGATTTGAAGTATAATATCAAATAGTTATAATTAAATCATTCAAATCATTCAGTTTTGGTGTCGACTTCTTTATGTGATTAAAATTTCTTTTTTAAAAGCTGTAATAGTTCAAGGACTTCTTTTTCAAACTTATTTCTTACATTTTATGAAATTCTTTTTTTAAGATATTCGATGAACAGATAAATGTTAGCTTCCCAAAACAGCTTTTCTTGTATAATGTAGATAAAAGAGGATATAATGAATTTGAGTTTTATTTCGAATGACATTGATGATTTAAACCACTATTTTCTTTTTTAAGGCAACACATAAATTGCAGCAAATAGTTGAAATGATATCTCGCTTGCTGAACAGAATAACCTTATACTCGTCTTTACTTTTTCTTTTCTTCACATTTTACTTGTTTCTGTTATTCTAGTTATTCAAGACTTTATTTTTTTTTTAAAATAGAAATGAAACTATTTATTTATTAAATAGCAGATAATCTAGGAAAAATAAATTTTTTATGTATTTTTTCTGTTTTTCTTTGAGAGATTTTTACTGTTTCAAATTATCAATTATTCAATTTATAACAACGAAATCTATTACAAATGATAGCAATAGAAAAAAATCATTAACTCAATAGGTGTAGGATATTTCATATGAATCCAAAATTTTCGTCAGCTTTTTCTTTGGGAAAACTAAATGGAGTAAAATAAAATCAAACAAAATATCAGAATAATTAGTTTTCATAAAAACTGAAATTTTATTGGTGGAATTGGTGGATAAATCATTTGTTTTGAGTTTTGGCTATTTCCTCTTGAAATTTGTTTGACTCTGATATGCAACAAAATTGGTTTTCGTTTTTTTAACAACAACAATAGAACAAATATAACAAATTCCCAATATTTACAAAAAAGTAATAAAATTCTAATTCAAAATAAAAGAGACTTCTCGATAAGAATTAGTCTTACGATTAGTCATTAGTTTACAAATTTTAAAGTCATTTTTTATGTAAAATGGTACGCTGAATCCGAAAATAAAATCCTAAATATTTAAAGTGGAAGGGATTTTGAGATATTCGGGAAAAATGATTTTTGGAATTATGAAAAAAATCCTTTTCACCTTATCACGGTTTATTAATGTCCCACGTATATTAATTATAAAAACTTCAAATTACAATTTGGAAATTTTTTGAGATAAACAAACATTATATGAGAATTGATTTGTCCTAATAGAAATAATTAGACTTTTTTGTTATTTGAAGTTTAGCTTTGTACATCTTTCTACCATACCACAAGTATGCAAAAGTTTAGCGACAAAACTTGCGTTTCTTAATAAAACTTAATAAGAGCAGGGCAATTTTGTTTTACACACAGGATTTCTGCATTTGGTATAAAGTTTTAAAACCGTCGAAATTATAAGAATTAAAGTGAAAGTTATTTATTCAAATTACTAAGCTTTATACAAAACAATACTCCTAGCAATTTTATAGAGAATGTGTTATGTTTTTCATGGAATTAAAATATTTTTTTATTTATTTTTCTAAGGAGAATTAATTAAATACTCTGACGCATTATTCGATCTATAAATTATTCATTTAACAAAATAAAATTCAAACATCGAACAATTATTTTTCCAATTTTATTCAAAAAAGTTCTAAATTAAGAAAATAAAGAAAGTTTTTTTATGAAATTAAAACATTTTTTAACACGCAAATTGAATAAAATTCGATATTAGTAGCTAAATATTTTTTTAGCTCACTAATAAGGTGGGAATACAATTTTTCAAAAATATATTTCATTATTATTTTAATAGAAAATTTAATTTGTGTAATTGTAAATATAATTTAAAAATTGAACAATAAGTTTATTAAATTCGTATTCGCTAGGACAAAAATTCCGAGTTTTAAATTTTTTTGTAGCTATTGAAATTGACTCAACTGTTTTCGAATGAGAAAACTTTGCAATCAAGACTTATGCCCCTGAAGAGAGGTCATATGAAAACACTGATCTATAACAAATTGTTTCACAAAACTAAATATTAGTGGTTTGTGGGAGGCAGCTGTCAAATCTTTCAAGGCACTTTTTCCAAAACATTAGGATCCATAGCATTAACGTATGAAGAATTATGTACTGCTACAATCGAAATCGAAGCCATTTTGAATTCAAGACCCTTGACATCAATGTCAACAAATCCAAATGATTTCTCAGTTTTAACCCCGGGACATTTTCTCATTGGGGAACCATTGGCTGTACTACCGGAACAAGAAATTAAGAATTTGACCACTTTAAGTAGATGGAAGCTAGTTAGCTACACTAGACAAGAGTTCTGGAAAAGATGGTCAAAAAAATACTTATGCGAATACTTGTCACTTATATGTCACTATTAACACGTATAAATACTATTTATATTATTTATTAATTAACCGTAATTCACGTCCTCTCTCGCAAGTGGTAAGGTGTAATGAAGAAATGAGTTTTATATGAAATATGAAAATCAAAAAATTACACTCAAAAAAGATTTGTAGTTGAATAATGTCTTTTAAGTCAACATACTCAATTGCCTTTCGTATTACCATATGTAAAAAACCATATTTAAAAGGCTAATTATGATATTTTTAGTGAAAACATGCTTAGGAGTTTTGGTTTTAATTGTTGGAAATTAAATATGAAATATATCTCCAATGATACAACTGAATACAGAATTTTTGAATATGATTGGTTTTGAAAGATATCTGAAAGTTTTTCGATCAAACAATGTTGAAAGACTGTGTACAAGCTTATCAAACTTCTAAAGTATCAAATTTACTATAAGTATTTTTGTTTTTATTTCTTTTTTAAGGTAATAGTAAAATAACCACATTATCTGTTTTTGATATTTTTCAACAAAAGTTTTCTACTTCAGCTTTTTCTTTCGTTTAACACACCGGAACAATTTAAAAGCTTAAAGCTTCTTTTTTTCTAATTTTTAATTTTGTAAATAGCAGTAATCATAACTATGGACAACCACATTTGCTTACTATAACATTTTTTAATGTATAAAATTTATATTGTTCCTTATTGGCATTATTGGTCATATACAAAATATCCAAATCTTCAAATTCCTTTGGAACACAACAAATTTTAAGAATTTCGAAAGGTTTGAACCTATGCTTATGACTTTGTATTTCTGTATGTAAATAAAAGCTTTCTGAACTAAGTATTGGAACGTTACAAACGCCAATACAGTATTTGGCATTGAATTCAATTGGTGCTACTATATACTCATCCCATCCAATTTCACTAATTGTAAGTCTAACACGCATATTTTAATAGAATAATCATGTCACTATTAGAGCAATTATTTTTAACAAACCTCGTAGATAAATCTCTACATCCTTTAACAGTTTCGACTATTAATCCTATTTTGAAAGCATATTTAGTTTTTTTATTATATTGATGCAAAAGTCAAGTGTCTATTTGTGCTTTCCTTATTTTTTTTTTTTTTTTCAAATATAAGAATAAAACCATTAAAAAGCATGAAGAAAATTAATTTATGGAACAAAAAATTACAAAATAGTTAAAATATTTGAAATAAAAATGATAAAAACAATTTAAAATTGTAAAAGTATTAAATGTATGTCTATAACGTTCTTCTCAGTATAGCCGGAGATAATATGATAAGGACTATCTATTCTATTTAGTAAGAACTTTAATTCCATCAGTTCCTGAACTTGAAAATATAACATTATTTATATTTTCCTTGTAAAGCTCTAATGAAATTCTTAATGTTAATTTTTGATTCCTTCTTGCTTTTCCATTATCAACTATCGCCCTTCCGTCCGTTTAAATGATACTAATTAATTACTGATTTAGCCATGATTTAAAATGATTTAACCATAATCCAATATCGCCAAGAATAACTGTAAAAACTTTATAGACAATGGAATATAGAATTTTTCCTAAAAATCTTTTACAATTTTTGAAAATTTCGACATAATTCAGTTTTCATCTTTAGCAAATGTGGTTTGTGTCCCAACTGGTATACTTATAATAATATCTGAACGTTTAACATTCCATTTGAACTGCTATGCCAAGAACTGCTTTACCAAATCGGATACCATTAAATTGCTTTCGAAAACAAACAAATAAATGACAAATTTTTTTTGTTTTTTGTCATTATTTATCAAAAAATGACACTCTGAAAAAAGTGTTTATTGTTTTAATTTTTTTTTAAATATTTTCTAGAGATGAATATCTTCTACAAAAAAAACAAAATTCGATGCATGTTTGCAGTTTGACGACAATATTAAATTTATTTTGTGAAGTTTTTAATCAATTTCTGCACTTCTAAAATTTTTATGTTTTCATTCATATTTTAATTTTGATGTTTTTAATTCAGCTGATTACTTTTTATTGTACTATATTGTACCTTCAGTCAAAACGAATGCACCTAGGCTAGATAAAGCTTTGACGTTAATCTCGCTCATTTCTCTTCTTTTTTTTAAGATAAAACAAATGTGTATGTATTTTCTACTATTTAAATTATTTAAAACAATAAAACAACTCTTTTTTATGGAAAATGTACACTATAAAATTAGCTTTTTTTCAATTCCTATGTAGTATGTTATTCAACCATGCATCTTAATACAATAATTATGCTGAAAAGTGTTTTAATATATTTTTTTCTTTTAATATTTTTAAAAGTTGAAGCTGATAAAAAAGGTAGTGATTGTATTAGGGTAAAACCCAACTGTCCAAATAATAATGTTACATTTTGGCTGTACAGAAGGTAAAATTTAGCTTAATTAGTCATTTTATATAATTAAATAGTTCATCTTTAGGAATTTAAATTCAATCAAAATAGATCTAGACAAACTTAAAAGAAACTATTTTCTTTCAAGGAAACAATTAGTTGTTCTTATTCACGGATATGCTGGTGATAAAAATTCTAGCCCAAATTTACAATTAAGGCCAGTTCTTTTATCAAAATCAGATATTAGTGTACTTAGTATAGATTACAAGCCACTTGCAGTTGAAAAATGTTATATTTATGCTGTGGATAATTTTTTGACTATTTCTAAATGTATAGCACAATTTCTAAATGTAATTGTTAAGAAAAATTTCATTGAAGCAAAGGATATTCATATAATTGGTTATAGTTTAGGAGCTCATATAGCTGCAGCTGTTGGAAATTATTTTGAATATGGGAAACTAAAACGAATTACAGGTAAAATAATGATAATTTGAGAAAAAAAAAAAAAAAAAACCAAGAAGGCATAGTAAAAAAAATTTATGATTTTATGATTAAGGCTTAGATCCTGCTGGACCTCTTTTCTGGCATAGGAATTTTTTTAAACTTAATGACGCAACATTTATAGATATAATTCATACAGATGGACTTTTTAATGGTATATTAACACCTTTAGGACACGCTGATTTTTATCCAAATGGAGGAACATTTCAGCCAGGTTGCGAAAATAGTGACCGTAAGCTGGCTGCGTCAAAAGTACGCGCTTTCGCTTATGTTTTATATACATAGATCGTGAGATTTAATTTAAAAATATATCTATGCTCGGGAAACTTTTCTTTTTTTAGGTTTCTATTGATTGTACATAATCTACATTAATGTGATATTATCGTAATCATAAGCGTAAACGCGCCAATTGAACGATTACTAAGCCTAATATGTAAATCTTTTTCTAAATGTATTTAAAAATTATATTTTAGACAAAAGATCATGTAGTCATTCTCGAGCGCCTACTTATTTTGCTGAATCAATTCTATTTAAGGATGGTTTTTGGGCATATCCATGTTTTGGACAGATACTAAGTAAAATATGTGAATATAAAAATAAATCTAATGCAGTTTTGATGGGATATAATGCAAATATAAGGTAAAAACGAGTTTAAGAATAAGAATAGTTAAAATATGTGAATATAAAAATAAATCTAATGCAGTTTTAATGGGATATAATGCAAATATAAGGTAAAAACGAGTTTAAGAATAGTTTAGTAATCTACATTTTTTTTTGTTGCTACATTTGATTACATTACATTTGATTGTGAGTAATAAGAATAATTATTTAACTTATTTAGAATATAAAGTTCACCCATATTTAAAGTCAAATTAGGATTAGTATTGTTTTTCCTTAACTGAAATCAAAAGTATGCTAACAGCTGTTGGACTCAAAGAATGCTGCTTAAATAAATCTCTCTTGCTTAACTTGAGCTTGACTTTTTCAGATAAGCTAAGATAAGATATTTTTCAGATATCCAGATAAGAAGATTTAAACTATATTTCGAGAGAACTGAATCAACCTTCTACAGATTTGTTGAAAAGGCATTAAAAAGCAAGGCACAAATTTTCGTGAAACAATTGAAAAAAATTGTACTCGCTTTATATACTTTTCTCTTTATAGAGGTGTTTTCTGCGTAAGTGAGAGAATTTTGTGGGGAGTATTTTTTGCCGAGATATACCAGCAAAACTGAAAAAAAATCCATGAAAATATTATTTGGTTTTCAAGCTTAGGCTTTTCAGCTTTTTGTAGGAATAGTTTATTTAACCACCAAATTATGAAATAAGCATATTCTAGTCATTAAGAAAACTTTTCTGTTGTGGTTTATCACATTAACTGGCTTTTTCCTAGGAAGTCCAGGAATTTTTAATGATTTAATTTTTCGATAGACATCTAAATTTATCCAACACCCTAATCCAGAATATTTCACAATGCTAACTTAACTGAATTTTATGATCTAATGTAATATAAATTGAGGCTAATACAATGGTAAGAAAATTCGTGACATTAGTAAGGGTTTTCTAGCCCCAATATCCTACTAAGGATTTCCATATAAAACTTGCAATAGTTTTACTTTGTAGAATCTTATAGTTAACATTAGAAAGGTTAAAGACTAATAAAGAAAATCAATGTAATTAAATAAAAGTCACGTGAATACTTTTTATGAGAAATGCCACTTTTTTTTTGTCCTTATACAATTTATATCCGTTTTATAAATTTCTGATTATGGTTAAAAGAAATATTATTTTTAAGTAATTCATTAAACTTTCAATGTTATAATAAAAATTTTTATCATCCTTAATATAAAATTTTAATACTTTTCAGTGCTCGAGGCGTATATTACTTAAGAACTAACTCTAGAGCACCTTTTGGTCTTGGAAGAGTAAATTAAAACTTTTTAAATAAAACATAAGATTTACAATAATCATAAATCTAGGATACTTAAGAAAATTAATTTATATTTATTTCATATAAAAATATATTATAATCATAAATTATTGAAAAAAAATATTACCTGAATTAATTAGATCCTGTTTCATTATTTGGCTTTGGTATCAAAAATATTCTAAATTTTTAAACTAAATTTATGTAAATTAAAAACAGAAAGAGCACAATTTTTGACCTTGCCACGCATTAATTTGAGAGTATTTTTTTTTTTTAAATTAATTTTTATTTTAGAAGCTATTCATTAATTTTTTATATAATTTTCTAATTGAAAGCCATTTAAATCTGGATGCTATGATAATATTTAAGGTGTATCCTAACCGATGATAGTTATAATTCAAGTTGTGTATTCGCTAGTTTTATTTCTTTTACTGTTTTTTTGGTTTTGTTTTCGAAAGAATTTTATATAGCACAAATATTGCTAGCAACATTGAAAATATTTTACTTTCTTTTTACCTTGTTTTTCTTTTAAAATAAATTTTAAAAGAAATACTATAAGCATTTTTTAACGCAAGATAAGTGGGGTTTAGGCTACAGACTTTCATTGCTGGTTAAATTTTTCCCCTAGTCTGACTTTTTGCCACCTTAACTTTTCAATCAATGCCTTCTTATAGTCAGTTTATCAAGAGTTGTACAACCGTTAGTTGTGTTAACTTAAAAATTTTATAAGTTGATTAACTAATTTTATATCTAGTAAACAAGTGAAAAATATTCTTTAGTTATCGGATTATGTATGTTACCTCGATGGCAGTACGATTGAGATGATGTGCATGATCTTAAAAATTGGATTACTATTATTATATCCTTGTTGCATTAGTCATACAGGTTTGTTTCATTTTTTATGCATTTAACTGATGATAGTTTCAAGGGTATTATTGAAAATTTAATCTGCCTTGATCTTAATATCTTCGATAACTTAATTAGTTTGTGTTATATCAATTGCATAACAAATTATAAAATGAAATTTAAATACACAAAGGCTCATAATTTTTTATTTGCTACATTCTGGAGTGTTACTAATTATTTCTAGTTGAGTGAATTTTTTTAATTTGATTTGGTATTAAATTGATTTTCATTATAAACAGTGTAGTAAATGTTTTTGTTTTTTAATTTCATGGCTATCCTACAGCTGTAAAGTCTTTTAATGATTTCTTAATGGAAATTTTGATAATAATAATAATTATGTAGAATATTTTCCATACGTTACAAGTAAAAATTCAAGTTAATATTAAAAAATTAATTTTGATAAAATTTATGATAGACTTTTGTTCTCTAAACAAATTAATGGTCATAAATCTCGAGTAATGAACAAATTATGAGATTAGTTAAGTAGGCCAAAGTGCAAGAGGGATAATTTTTCTAGAATAATTTTAATACATGATTGCTGGATTAAGTAAAATTATCTACTTTGAAAACTTATGTAACCGTTGGGTCATGTTTTCAGATTTATAACTTAATCGCCCCGATACTAACCCGTTTAGGTTTAGGTACTCCAATGGCTAGTGTTTTGTATATGAGATGGAAAAGCTTTAATCGGGAATTCAAAGAAACCGCGATACATTATTAACCCTTTAAAAGTATTTTTATTTCTAGATATTTCAAAAGATTGTTAATTTGACATTTTAAGTCATTAAGTCATTAATTTATTTTATTTAATTTGACTAAATTTTTATAAATGCAATAATTTTTGCTTAATTAATTGTGTCAATTTAGGATTAAAAAGTGGATTCATGCAGGAATGTATTTTAAACATTTCCTTAGCTTAAGATTTTAACTACTTCTCTGAGTTAAACAATTTAGGGCTATAAAATTTTTAAACTAGTCTAGACCCCGTTTCTTTAAAAAAATTTTGTTTACATTGAAAGGATGCTAAAAACTATTGGAGAATATTATTTTGCATGCATTCAAATAAAAATAAATTATTGCTCTGTAATATGCACAAGACTTGAATTAAGTTTGGATCCAGACTAAATATAAATATGCTTCTTAATTAATATGCACATGACTTACAATATATTAAAAAATAATGTCTTTGTATAATTGACAACTACAACAAGTCAAATATCCGATTTTTGAAATTTTATTATAATAATTTGTTTGAAATTTCAAAATAAAATATTGAAAATTAAAATATAAATTGAAAATTGTTATGATGATACACACCAAAAATATTCAAAGAAAATTAAAAAAATTGAGAAATCGGATTATTTTAAATTTTTCACAATTAGTCGTTCATCTTAAAAATAGTAATGCTCTTCTTTCAAGTAACAGTATTTAACCTAATTTTATTTTCTCAATAATTTCATTACAGAAGGTATAAATTTTTTCGTGTCCGGCAAAAAGAAGTTAACATATAATTCTTTAATTATTTGTAAAATTCTTACATCTTTAATAGAACTACAACTACAACTACACTCAAGACTTTTAACCAATTGAATACAATCTGGAAAAACATATTTTAATTTTTTATTTTACTTAGATCCTAATTGACAACAATTCAGCAAAATGTTTTGGTTAAGCTTCCTATAATTTGATTTTAGTGGTTCAAAAACTCTGTCTCTGAGTACTTCAGCTAAATAAAGCTTGGAACCAGTTTTACATACAAAAATTGCAATTACTTTACTTTTAAGTGGATAGGTGAAATGATTTCATTGATAATATCACTGAAGACAATAACAACCCAATCGTGCCACAAAAAAAACATACTTTAAATCTATTCAAATGAAAAAACAAGAAGCTTTAAGATATGGTGTAATACTAAATCATAAAAAAATTTCCAACTATTTAAGCTATGTTCACTTTTTTTAACTAACTTTTAAACATAAACAAAGTTGCAATGCTGGGGAATTTTTCAGTCATTAATTATAAACAAATAAACTAATATTAAGAATAATATTTCGAAAAAAAAATACAGAAATCATTTTATACTTGTTTATAAGGTTTTGCAATTGTTAATAGTTAAACCTATCTGAAGAAAAAAAAGTAGTTATGATTAACCCCATTGTTAGCATAGAAATAATCTTCAGGTCATTGCTGATATCCAACCTTGACTTGTAACATAAGATAAGTATATGTTCAACATTAAATTGCATTTGAAAAATAAATAATCTCAAGCTAATCCCAAACTAATTAATTAATTTCATCTTCATTTGTTACCTTATGTAATCTTAACAATTATTGCTGATGTCATATCAAATAATATTAGATGCACTTTCGTTTTGTTAAACTAGCCCTGCATAACAAATATTATCCAATAGCAGATAGGTATATCAAATAACAAAGTAGCTATAGTAATAATAATACTATTAGAGTTTTAAAAAGCAAATGTAATTCGTGATATCTCAAATTCATTCTACCATAAGCGTAGCATATAATTTTTATGCTTATCTACCAAAACCTTTCAGCTGGTTGAGTTTGTCTTTAAAAATAATTAAAACAAAAAGAAAAAATATCACCAGTTAAAGCGGTTACGATTATAGTTAAACACTATCAGAAAAACAAAACAAAACAAAAACGGTTCAGGAACTGATTAAATGCGCTTTTGGCTTGGAAATTTCACTTTCACTCTTGGTCGGGTAGAGGTGATGATATTAAATGTAGTAATAGCAATAATGCTGCTAGCAACATATTAGTGAAAGTGAAAACATGTTTCAAATAGAAGTTCATTTAATTAATATAATGAAGGTAACTTTACCTTGACCTTCAATTTAATTAAATGTGTATTTACTATAAATTGATCAATTTGTTTTAAAGATAAACAAAAAGGTTGGCTACTATAAAGTATCCCACCAGGTTTTATTATTACAATACACAAATTTCTTTTGAAATGTCGTAAGCCTATAACGTTATAAATTAAATTGTTATTTTTATTATTTATATTATATAATATATCCGTTATTTACCTTTCTAATTTCTTTTTTTTTGGCTAATTTGTTGCATAATAAAAATATAAAGTGGTAATATATGAGAAAATCAATGAAATTTTAAAAAACCAAAGGTTTTCGGACTGTTTTGATTACGAAAACCAAACTGGTTAATAATATTTTAGACTAGCGAAAATTTTATACTAATAACTCTTGTTGTAACAATTATTTTTCTTTTATTTATGACAATTAAAGTGATCACATGTTTCATTTATGATTCTGAGAATATTGAGCTCAAAAATAACTGTCGTTTAGAAAAAATTAAAATAAGTGATTAGACTTCTTGTTATTGGGTAATTTATCTAAAACGATATGGACACACTTCTCTAGAATCACTCACTATGCAACTTGTTGGATCACGTACCAGTTACAATTGTTGTAAAAAGTAAACTGTTAAATATTTTTGCTTAAAAATTTGTTTACTACATGTTGAAAATATATTTCAAAAGGTAATATAGGTAAAAATCAAATATAATTCAAAAAATTCACTCCCAAAAATAAAGTTCAAGCTTACTTGGCATTCTGGAGTATTTAATACTTCAGTGGCATCCCAATAGCTCATAGGGTTAGAACAATCTTTTTATTGTAGACACATTGCTAAAGACCACATTACCTTATGTAAAAAATACTTGAAATTGACGACAAATAGAGATGAAGTGGTATCCACCCAGAATGCCGCCAATAAGGGCTAAGTTTCTTTTTTTTTTATATAAGAGCCATATTACTTTATTCGAGATTTTTACTATTGATTACTGCTTTTTGGTAAAAGTTTTAATCAATGATATATTTTCCTGCACTATTTACAATTTCGCGCTATCTTACAAGTAGCTTTTTAATTCCACTAGTCTAGCGTTATTATGATGAAACAACACTTTCTTGATATTCATTAATCGTAGACGTTTTTTAATTAATTCTAAGTTTAAATGACGAAGTTGTTCAGTCTTAATCGTTGGATTTGATTCTAATGTTTCATAATAAATTAACAAAACATATTCCAGCATACACCTTAAAGTATCTTTTTAATATTTAAAGACATCTTTGCTGTTGGAATTGGCTGCTTACTTTTATCTGTCCACTGTATTTAATTCTGACGTTATAATAAATAATCGTCACCTGTTATCAAATAGTCTAAAAATGGCTTTCTTTCAGAGTTAAATAAAAGGAAAGTGATGATTTTTATTCGCTCCTGTTAATTGGTTTTGGAAAGCTGATATTGTATCTACTTTTCAAGCTTGGATACTTTGTTAATCTTCTCTAAATGACCAAAAACTCTGTCATAAGATGAAGCCATCCTTTCTGTAATCTGATATACTTTTTATTATGGTTATGATCTCACAAGATTTATTTAAATTCAAATAATTGTAAAAGGAGGCTTTAAAATCGGCCAACATTTTTAATTATTTAGATTGCTCAAACGCTGCAAATAAATGTTTGCTTATTTGCTATCCACCAAGTGTAACCACTTGAAATCTTGTACCAGTTGATTATCAATTCGTTACTTTTTTTAAATATTGTAAATATAGACTTATAAATTTTGCAATTTCTTAGTGATAGTATAGCTTCGTTCTATTATAAATATATCTTCTCATTAGGATTTGTTTCGTGCTATTGAAAGAGAAATGTCTTTTATCCATCAAAAAGAAAATATAAAATTTAAAAAAGTTTAATTTTCAAAGATTAATTTTATGATTAAATGAAAGTAGTATTAAATCAAATTTATAAAAACAAATCATGAAGTATTAATTATGAAACTGTTTAAGAAATAGTTTGAAAAATTTGACTTATTATTAATAATAATAGAGCCTTGAGTATGTGGTAACATTCGCTAAAAAAAAAAATAAAAGCGTGTTTTTCAATTGATCACACCCTATAATTAATATTAATCTACAGTGATTAAAAAAAAAAGTAAACAATTACCGAAAGGTCAAAAAAGGTGAACAATATCCTACTGAAAGTAATTTGGGATTTTATTAAAAACACAATTAATGTCTAAAATAAGTTATGCAGTAAATAAATTACACGAAAACGGTCAAAATTATAATTTTCATAATGAAGATTAGTAATTAATCAATTAATTAGATATATTAAATAACAAATTCTCTTTCAATCAAAATGACTTCCCAAAGTCTTTGAAGGTTTTTGTACACCTTTCAAAATTTAAATCATTAACTTTAAAAAAATGTTAGCTGTTTTCTTTATAACCTTTTTAAGTTCATTTTTATAAGATGATTAGTTTTCTATTGATAGAGTTAGCATTGAACTTTTTTTTCCTTAAGTGATATTGACATTTTAGTGTTATGAAATTAATTATTTTTATTTGAGAGGAAGTTTTTTTAAAAAAAAATATATATCAATTATACCAAAAATTAGAAAGTTAGTTTGACAGTATAATTTTATGATGATTATTTGTAAAATGTAAACAGTCAAATTAATAGCTTAATTCTGTTCTAGGGTTTTAAAATGTATTATATCCTTACGATTTACTGAATTTAATAGATAGCTTTTAGGCCAGTAAAAAATAATAATCATTAAAACAAACTAAGAAAGGAGAAATAGACGGAGAGAAACACAAAACGAATCTATTCAAAATTAGGTAATTTTGTAAAACTTCTTAACGGGTTCTTACACGGTAGGCACACAGGCGCTAATGGCCATACCTTTAATGACCATTAGCCCTTAATGGCCATATTTCCCTGTGTGAACGCCATATTTTCGCAATATATTGTCAATAATATTACCAAAAATATGGTGTTCACGAACGCAATATAATGGCCATCAGCTTCAAAATGATCATCTGGCAACATTAAAGGCGAAAATTTTCTTTTTGCCATAGCCATTTGACAACTGAATCATAGCAATATGATTTATAATTACTTGAAAAAACATATATTAATATTATGCATCTTAAGCGGTAAGTTTTGTTTACTGTATTTATTGAATTCAGTGATTAGATTATAGTTTTCAGTGATTAGATTATAGTTTTCAGTGATCAAATTATAGTTTTTGAATTTCAGTTAGTAAAAATATTTGAAAAAAACATATTAAGTTTGATCAATATGAGGCTACAATTTTACGAATATTTTCTTTCCTTATATTATACATTTTTATAATATATTTTTAAACACTTTGAAAAACCAATTATAAAATTAAACAACTCGTTTTAAGTCTATAAAGTATTTAAAAGTAAACAAATTCCGCAAAATAAAACACTGTGTAAACTCAAATGACATTAATCAGCTGCTTTGAAAATATTACGTTTCGCCTGTGTGCCACCGAAATTGTATGGCCTAAAATATGGCCATTAGAGGCAAAATATGGTGTTTGAAAGTATGGCCATTAGCGCCTGTGTGCCTACCATGTTAGCGCTTTATGATATCATTATACCAATCACAATTTTTTGCAATTGAATCTTGCGTTACTCAATATTCTAAATGAGATAATAGGATAGTCAATAACTGGTAAAAGGTCTAAGGGCACATATATCAGAGGTTGTATGGAGCTTCTACAAGAACCAACAATTTCCGACTGACATGAGAGAAATAAATTGACACTGTTATAGGCTCCTTGTCATGAAAACATTGAAAGACATGTAAAAATAAATTGATTAGCCAGGATGAGGTCACAAAACCGTATGTAAAAATGAATTCCGGCCTATCAATTACTGAACTAAAGGTTAAAATGTGTAAGTCCTGGTCCAAATTTATTGGCATAGCTAAATATCTCAATCTAGATAAAAAAAAACCAACAAAAGTTGTACACTATTTCCCAGGAAGACATATGCCCACTATTTTTTGAGTATGCCTTATTGCTGTCAATAAGATTAAAGTACCTTCTATTTTCCCAGCTGCCACACCGATAAATGAAGTAAATGTTTGCTTTACAAAGATTGAAGCCATTATAAAGAGTCCTGGAATTAATATTTCATACTACTTAAAATATTATGTTATAATCAAATGTCTAATATTTAGCTTGGCATTTAGGGAATCAATGATAGAATTGGGTAGCACAAGCTATAATTATAAACAAGAGTAATAAGCAAGAAGCCAAAAAAAAAATAACTCAACAGGCCCGGATTTTCTAATGCAACATAAGCTTCGATAATTTTTAGAGTTTAATCTTTAAACTTAAACTAAAATAGTTTTATTTTTTATTTATTGAAATGGTTGGGGTTCTTGAAAATACTTTTGTTAATGCACACTTTTCATGTAGTTTTGTTATAAAAATTAATTTATGTGAGTCGAAAACTCACTTTTATTTGAAGGTTGTTTTTTATTACAAAAATACCAATTTGAAAAATCATTATAAAAAAATTCACATGATTGCACCGATTATTACTGCACTGAATGCATTCCATTAGCCTTAAACATGCTTATGATCAATTATAAAATGCTTTAAATAGTTTTTTGTGTTATTGAAAGGCCTTATTGCACTTGTTTTCAACATGAATGCCATTTATGCTGGTTTTGATAAAAACCAGATTTCTATATATATATATATTTGTTAAAATTGTTGATCTTATTGAATCGTTTATATTATTAGTCTGTATGTATTGCAATTTTAAAACAATTCACAGATGCACAAGAAGTGAAAACAAAGGAAAATAAGGCAGCCGATCCGTTTGTGAGTGATTCTTGTTTTAAGAAGCCCTTCAAATGTCCCCATCCAAAAATCAACTTTTATTTGTATACACGCCGAACACAGGATAATCCAGAAAAAATTGATGTCTTAAATACGAATTCATTATATTATACACATTTTAATCCTGCCCATCCAACAAAAATTATAATTCATGGATTTGGAGGAGGAAGAAATCTAAGTCCAAGCCCAGATATACGTAAAGCTTACTTTACTATTAGTAATTATAATATAATTATCGTCGATTATTCAAGTGCTGTTAAAGAGCCATGCCTTAGTCAGATGGAATGGGCTCCACGTTTTGGTGGCAGATGTATAGCTCAATTGGTTAAATATTTAGCTAGGCATCCACGTGGTGCTTCACCTGATACATTACATTTTATTGGCTATAGTGTCGGAGCGCATATAGCTGGATTAGTTGCGAATTTTTTAAGTCCTGCTGAGGGTAAAATTGGACGTATAACTGCCTTAGATCCAACAATATTTTTTTATGCTGGAGCAAATAATTCACGTGATTTAGATCCTTCAGATGCACATTTTGTTGATGTTTTACATACAGGAGCCGGAATCCTTGGACAATGGCATACAAGTGGACATGCTGATTTCTATGTAAATGGGGGTACTAGTCAACCTGGATGCGCTAGTTCAACTATTTTTCGTAAGTTATCATCACAGTCACAATATATATATATATATATACATCTATATATATGATAATTTCATGGTGAATTTTCTAGAGACTCTTGCTTGCGATCATACCAAAGTAACTCCATATTTTATTGAATCGATAACAACTACACGTGGTTTTTATGCGGGGCCATGCCTTAATTTATTGACGTATTTGTTAGGTTGGTGTGATCCTAAGAACGAAGATTATGTATTAATGGGTGAGCATTGTCCTTCTAAGTAAGTTAATTTATTTTATTTTTCTCAGTTTTGTTTTGTTAGTATTTTATTATTATAGTGCCCGAGGTGTCTTTTACGTTACAACAAACGCCAAACCTCCTTATGCACGTGGTTTTCCCAAGAAAGGTGGCAGATCTAATCAAAATGGTTATATTGGACTAAAATGAAATTATTAGTTTTGTCGTATTTAGTTTAATACTGAACAGTTGTGATATTATTTTTTTAAGTAGTAGTCACTGTAAATACAAAATATTTAATTTAGAATTTATATAAGACTTTTGAAGTTTTAACAGGTACCAAGCAGGTGTAAAAATGTTTTAAGATTTTTGTTTTTAAAATTTCAACCTTCTTTAATAAAATATGAGTGTGGATAAAAGTTTTTCCAGTTTATGGCTTTTAAGAGGAATACAAAGCAAATCATCCAAGTTTTGTGTTTTTGTAGGTTCCTTAAAATATAAACATAGTGTAAATAAAAGGCTTTCTTTTAATTTGAAAATTTTATTGAAATGGTTTTTATTTAAGTCTTTAACCTTTATGTAAAATCGGAATGTTTGACAAACTGATTTCGAGTTTGTCTTCTTTCCGTAGAAAGGTAGTATTTAGGATTTTGGTAATTTCAGAAATTTAAAACAGTCATTTTAGAAAAAAATTTTCAACTGGTAAGAATAAAGACGTATGCAGACTTTTGAAGGGGTGAAAGTGGAAAAAATATGTGTGTTATTTGTTTTTTAACAAATTAAAATCTTTCGTATGTTTTTCTATAATTATTAAAATAAATTATACTTAAAAAATTTGAATTTCTTTTATTTCCATATTCTTAGAGCTGATTACAAAGGAAATTGCTTAACATTTTTGTGTCCAGCAGTGAAACTCTCTTTAAGCAGGGTATTCACTATAAATGTGAATCAATGATTCGGCTCTTAGTTCCCATTTAGAGTATATGGAAAGCACGAATAAGAGAGAAAATATCCAACATGTTCGATACCCCGTTTTAAATACGATGCATCCTTTTGTACCATATCCGTGATGTGTAGAAATGTTTAAACTTTAGTTAAAGATTTTCTTGGTTTCTTGTTCTTTTTTTAAAAAATATTTTTATTAAAATGTTAAATATAATTAATTACAATAAGATTTATGATCATTTTTAATTAATAATTAAAAGCTATTAAAGAAGAAACTGCTAAAATGTTATACAGCCTTTCGTATAGCATAGGCGATGCATGTTTCTCACTCTTTTCGTATGAAAATTTTACGTAAGTTGCCTTAGAAAATTTAGTAATTGTCGCAAAATACACCACCAGATAAACATTCTCTATTTATGCACCCCGAGTGTGTTTACAATTTTTTCTAATCTTATAACAGTATTTAAAAATCACGTTTGGGGTGGGAAGGTGAGCCTTCACATTTCTGCATTTAAGTTTTATATATACAAAAATTTGCAAAGAATGAATTTTAATCAAAAGGGAATCATTTTAAGTTATTGACCAAGAGCATACCCATATTTTGTATATATATACTCCAAATAGAAGAGTAAATACATTTCCTGATCGTGAATCGTGATCTAATTTATTGAAAATTCTGTTATTATTTTTAATAAAAATAAAGATTCGAACTCAACATTTGATAAATATTTATTGGAGATAACATATACATATAAACATACTTAATTACACATATTAAAGTTTTAATACAAGATACAACGAATAAATAATTAATTTTTGTTTGCAGTTATTTGGATGATTTAAAAGTGAAAATTGTTTTTGAATAATTTTTCTTTTTGTCATTATTATATAATACAATCAATAATAGAATCATTTTTATTGATATTTTCTACATTTAAATAATTATTAAGTTAATTTTATTAATTTATTTACATATTTTTTTTGTTTTATAGCCTTCGGATACATTCAAAAATTGATTTGATTCATCAATTTTTGTTTATTTCAATTATTTATATAGTTTTATTTTTGCCTAATTTAACCCTGTGAAGTGGAAAATGTTTTTAACAGATTCATATTTATAATGAATAGCAACATTTAATATTAATTATTATTATCAATTAAAATACGGAATAATAACATAAAAATAATAATTATACTATTTACATGGGAGGGTTTTTCTTTTAAGGGATGTCATTTTTCTAAATACTTTTTAGGCTTAGTTTCGAATGATTAAATTTTAATATAATAAAAATTGTAGTATATTATAAATACCGAATGATTATAGCTTTTTTAAGAGATGGAGATGTAAAACTAAAGCTAAATAAATTTTTAATAATGTTAAGAATAAATCAACTAAAGCTTATAGTTTTTAATTCATTGCAAAATAGATAGATTTGTTTTAATATTTGAGAATGTATAGAATTTTTAATAAAATTTTTAACAAAAACTTTGCTAAATTTAATTATATCCTCCTCTATCCTTCGATTTGTATACTATTGAACTTATTTGGTTTCATTTTTAAATTACTTTTAATTGAAAAAAAAAATGTTCTGTGTTATTTTTAAAAAGTTCCTTCTTTTATTAACCAATTATGGTAAATATAAAGAAGGCATTGTAGAAATTATAGCTATTTTATTAAAGAATTACACTAGTTGTTACAGTTAAAAACTCAGACATGAAATGTTTTTGAATAAAGTTTTAAAACATTTTGACTAAATAAAATAATCTACAACGTGGATAAAAATGTATCTAGCTCACTACGAAAGAGTTATTCTATCTAATCTGGCTGTGCTCAAAATTTAAATACATCCAATTTTTTTACTTAGTAGCGGATTTATATTATTTACTAAAATATATTTCATGCCAAAAAATCACAATAATACTTTTGCCATATAATTAAAAAATGCTGTCATCCTTCCTTAAATGATAATTTAAAGTCGACTACGAATGTCTTTTTATTTTTATTGAGACATGTGCATTGTTTTATTTGATTTTTTCTTAGATGAGTTTTTTAAAAAGGTATTTTTTAGTGCATCGAGGGATAAGTGTACAATAAATTATATTTTTAATAAATAAAATGAATGTTTAACATCAATCTACCTACACATAATTTAAAAAGTGAGAAAAACATTTCTTGACATTGTAAAAAAACAAAAAAAACCTTATTCTATTCTTAGGTATATTATTTACATTATTATTAACTTTTTTCTAAATACATTTTTACTTAGAATTTATTATATTATTTATTTATGATTATTTCTTGCGAAATTTATTATTGTCACCACAGCCTCTGAGATTAAGTAAATCTCTAGCATTTTCTTTCTAATTTTCTTCTATATTTATATATATTTTTATGTATAAATAAATTAGGACACTTTAAGATCAAAATCATTATTAAGTTAACTAACTAAAAAGTTATTTACTTATTTTAGCAAATCTCGTGCTTAGCTTAGAGTAAAATTTAATTAAATACATAAAAGGAATAAGATAGCACCACTTTTTTTAACAGCAATCAAAAATTGTTAAAAAATACAATTTCTTGTTGTATTTTTTTAAAACAAAATATTAAGATCAAAATTGAAATTTTAAAAACTATAATACTTTAATTATTTTTTCGCTGATTTATTTTATTTTCGTAAATGAATTCACGTCAGCAAATCACACTAATAAATATTTTCCATACTACAATGAAAATTGTCATATTTCTACGCTTCACTCTATTAAAAATATTTGAAAATTTTCAGTAATTTTATGTTATACATTAAAAAAATATTAAACTAATAACAATGACTTATAAAACTTAAACATTACAAAAAAATTTAACAAATAAATTTCTATGTTTAATCTTAAAGTACCCAAATTTGTATTTCTTAAAAGGTATCCTTATATTTGAATTAAATACTTTACAAGCACTAAACAGCCATAAATGATATTATTATAATTTTTACATAATTATTTGTTGCTATTCAGGTATTACACAAATCCCGACATTTAAAAAAAAGAAAACAATTATTTTTTTCTATTTATTTTACATAATTTATGATAAATGTAAGAAATATTTCTAATTCGTTAAAGAATTCAAAAATAAATTTAAATTTTGTTATTTTTGAATTTCGGCTGTAGAATTTTTGTTTTTTTGTTAGCTTTATGTTTCTTTCATATTTATTTTGAAATTATTTTGTCCCTTTTTATACTTAAGGATATATTTTATAAAGAATATGTAACAAAATTAAGTTTCAAAACTATATTATAAAGCTTTTCTCTTATATTTTCCTTAATATAACTATAAAAATATTTTTCATTTAACCTAATCAAAATTTACTAAAATATATGCCAAATTTTTGAAAATTCTATAATTTTTTATTATAAGTATAAAGTAAGCTTCTATCCATCTATGAAATTGAATAAAACACATGAGAAAATATTACTACAACTCTTTGAGAGTCAACTGAATTAATTTTTTTAATTTGATGTATTTAAATTTAGTTTGATGCCCTGTTCCATATGAAAGTATACAAAACTAGTATCACTGTTGTATGTGTAAGACGATGTGAAAGAGTATTAATACTAATGCCCCACAGTCTTCCATTCAAGCTAGAAATCTAGTTTCTGTATTGATTTTGAACTGAAAAATAACTATAAAAATTGGATTTCTACTTGTTTTGGTGAGTTTGATCATCAGTTGAGTTTCAATTATAGCTAACTTCTGAATGTTAACAATTCTTACTGAAAAGTAATCAATCAATGCCTCAAGATACAATTTTTTGCTATAACTAAATTAAGTAGATCGAAAATATTTCATATACTAATATCTTTCTAATCTTTACTGAATAATAAAAATAAGCTTTGGTGAATTTTTTATCTTTCAATCCTTTTTTTCTTATAATAGAAGAGTGCACTAGTGAAAAATTCAAGACAGTATAATGGAAGTAGCTATTATTGGAAATATTTTAATAAATAAAATAGCCAGGAATATGAATTTTGTATCAATTTCAACACAAAATAATTTGTAATTTTCTTCTAGAAATTAGCCACACACAGAATATCTCAAATTTTGATAAAAGAGTCAAAAGCCAAAACAGAAGAATAGTTTTAAGAAAAACAAAAACTATTTATAATTTTGTTACATCTCCTGTTCTTAATCGCAATTAATCCTTACTAATTAATTCTTATCTAATTTTAATAATACTATGCTAATAATTTTCTTCTTTCTTTTTTCTAAATCTGTACAAATTATTATGTAAAATTGACTCTTTTAGTTAGAAACTGGAAATATTCAAATTTACAATGATATTATTTTAAAGTATTACACGCTGTTTAAATATCTAAAAAAATTTAAATATTTTTAAACATCAAATAATTTCTAATTAATTATTTTTCTACGGCTATGAGTATTTTATAGTACTTGCCCCGTTTTAGGCACCTTTATTTACAATTAAAGTATAAATTATTGCATTCTTTTACATTAATGATATCATTAACATAATTTATTTTATTTTACTTTTTTCCCACTATCTAAAGAATAATTGGCATTCATGATTTTCTTTAAAGATATTTACCGAATTATAAAACCGATTTTATATAAACATAAAATTATTAGCTAAAATTTTTAATGTAGTTTTTTCGATGATTTTTTATATTTTTTTAAAAAAAAAAGTAAGAGCCAAAATACTAGATATTTTATATTTTTTAGAATAGAAAATATTCTATTAATCAGATCTGAGATTTAATTTTTAAACTCAAACTAGAAATTTACTTTTTTATTTAAACATTTTTTGTTTGTTTTAATTTTTTTTTTGAATACATTTAGCATTAATTGCATTAAAAATAAATTTTTCTATGAAATTCCCTATCTAGAAATAAAATAAACTTTAAGAAGATTTTACAAAAGAAACGGCTTAAAACTTAATAACTTCTATCTTCAGGACCTCCATGCATATATGTGTCTGTTGCTTGGGGTTGTACTGCTTCTTCAGTAATTGTGCTGGGATATGCAAAAGGATTATTGGGTACATGTTCTGTAGCTCCATAATTAATTGATCCAGGATTTGTGTATTGCATTTGAGTATTTTCGTCTTGTGTCTATAAAAATATTTTGAGAACAAAATAAATGGTTTAGTTTTTTCTTAAAGTATTTTAAGTTATTTCAAGCTGTCATAAATATTTGTTATTAAGTCTTGGAAAAAATAATCAAAAGAGAAATTTAATCAAACTTGAAATTTAAAAAAGACATTGAAGCCGTGTTTCGGTTGTTATATTCGTTGGTTTTTGAGGGATGTTGTTCTTATTAATAGAAATATTTTGATTTCAAGTATCTGTATAAGGAAAAAAGTAGCGCCATCAAATCACTTTAAAACGGGAAACAGTCAATATCAGTATTATATTATAAGAAATTACTAGAGAACAATGAAAAAAAACTCATTCGGGAAACAAACGCATATTTACCGTATGGTTGTTCCAAAATGAGGTAATATTAGCAAAAAATGGTTCGTTTACGAACTATTACGACAAGAACAAAAAAAGTTGTCAAACTTATTTTCACAAAAAATGTTGATATCACTAGTGTTGCCTTGGAAGATCGTAGAAAGATGAATTCTAAACTGCATTCTTTCATATGTTTGCGAACATATTAAGAGACAAGTACTTGGCTTGCATTATGAAATAATGCACAAATCTCTAATAAAAATTTTAAAGTGTAAAATATACAATTGATGAAATATTCTCCGTATAACTTTAATTTGAGATTCGCCTAATTTTTGTATAAATTGTTATAGTTTAATTGAATAAATATAACTAATAGATATGAATGATTATTATTAAAAGTATTACTTATTTTGTTTAGTACAGTTTTGATTATTAGTATCAAAACTAAGTTATATATAAACTAAGCAAATGTAATCAAGGAACTTCATTGGATTGAAAAAACGAAAATTATTTTTCTTCTAATTCTGTTTTTGTACAATTGACACGTTCTAGAAAAATTAGTGTAAGAAAAAAAACTGTAGAAGAATTTTATAACAAAATTTCATAATTTCATATGTGTAAGAATATTTTACTATTGACTTTTGTTAAACAAAAAAAAAGTGCTTTAAAAACCAATATCAAAGTGTACAGGACACAAAAATTACCTATTGAAATAATTCAAACGAAAAATAATTTCAATTAAAAAAAAATCCATAAAATTGTATACATATTCGACAGAAAATTTACTCCAGGACTAGTGAAAATTTTCGATTTAATTGACTACCATAGGCTAAATTATTTTTGTTTGATTTTGTTATTGTATTTTATAATTTTAATGGTTAACAGTTAAATTTATCCATTTTATATCTGCATTATCATAAAAGCAAAAATTCTATGATAATGCACTGTAAAACTACAGCCATTAATATCAATAAAAATCGCTTAAAACGAAAACTAACTTTAGATTTTAGATAGTGTTAGAACTAAACCGTGAAAAGCAAAACTAGATGCATTTATTTAATTTATAATATTGTTCAGTTAAAGTTATACAGTTTCTGAACAAATTTCACTACACGCTCAAAAAATTACACCTAAATCAGGTTCAAACTCTGAATCTTGAAAATTTAATCAATGTAAAAAGTTAAAGCGTAAAAATCATACTGTGAAATATGTTTCGTTAGTTGACGACTTAAAGTGGAACATCGAACTAAATGAAATTTAAATTTTAACTGTAAAGTACTTACAAACGTAGTCTCCTTTAGATAACCTGTAGTCGTAGGGCTCCATACTTTTTGTTCTTCTACAACAGGCTCAGCCCATGGCTGTAATTCACCAGATGCAAAAATGCCATAAAATGATATTCCTATTAAATGAACTGTTGCTGCTATTGTAAAAACAGTTGTCCAACATCCTTTTGGCTAAAATTATAACGAAGAAAATAAAATAACTTTTGTTAGAACATTCTTATAAAAAGAAAGTGAAAAATTAATTTTCATCTTAAAAGAATTATGAATTTTTTACTCACATCAGAATTAATTAAACCTTCGATTGCATAAGGTACTATAACTCCGGCTAATGTTCCAATACCATTTGACATACCCATTAAAATGCTAGCATATCTAGGGGCTATATCCAAATGATTAACATTATATCCAGATATTGCAAATCCACTAAATGCGACACCTGCTGTCAATGCTGTGAGTGCTCCTTTCTGTTTATATTAACACAAAAGAATTATTTTATTTAAAATTTCGAGGTAAATTAACTCGTTTTAAAATTAATAACAAGTTAATTCAACTTAATTATAGTTTAAATTTAAAATTTCAAGGACTTTGCAATTGCAAAAAGCCTAGAAAACTTGTTAGTGCTCGCGAACTTAGTCGAGTGTTGAAATTACACTAGAGTTACCTTAAAAATTGTTGTTTTTTAGTTAATTTAGCACGCTAGTAATTTAACACAATTCAGAAAGATTTATTCTATTAAACTATTTTATAAACTTTTATTACTTTTATAAGAGAATCGTTGCAAAATTTGCCTTAAGCACTCATTTTGATAACTTCATTAGTAATAGTTCAATTATTGTCCGAGTTTTCTCAAACTTTATACTTCAATGAATTTAAGTATAAAGACTTCAATTTTATCATACAAAATTTGCAAGTTTGACAAGTCATAATAAGCTTTCACCAATCCCGAATCAAATTTAGCACATTTCTTACATATATGTAAACTATTCAAACCTACCATTTCACAAGATTTTAAATTTTCCAAAATAAAAAACGTATAAATTTGATACGTCATAACTCGCAAATGATCAATCAATAATCCTTAGTTTTACTACTTAGATAGGCACAATTTATTTACTCTTCAATTTATTAATTTTACAAATAAAGGTTAAAAATATATTAATTAATTCCTTGTACGATCAACTTTTTTCTTTTGAGATTAGCAACTTTTATTCGTCTATTTTTAGGAAAGCTTAAAGGGTCAGTTGGGTCAGTATGCACATACATATTTAGACAAGATGTGTTAATAAGTCTATAAAATGTTAATTTTGAAAAAAAAATATTTATATGTACAAAACTTAGAGTACTATTTCACAACAGCCAAATACCTTAAACCTACCGATGTTGAAGAGTGTGCCACAACTAAGAAGAAAAGTCCTTCCATACCAAAACCACCACAGTTAAAAACTTTACGAACATTTGTTGTTGTCATAATTCCATTTTTACGTAAATGATCAGCTAGCATACCACCAAAAGGCACAATAGTAGTCATCAAAAGATGTGGAAGTGATCCAATTAGGCCAGCTTCTTCGATCTTAAAATCAAATTTATGTTTTAAAAATGAACTCTGATATAGAACAAGTAAATAAAAATTCCATGATCTACAAAAATTAGCAACAATAATTGCATAAACAGGCATTGAACGTAACATTTGTCCCCATGGTGTTGTCTTAATTGAAGGCATTGTTGGTTGTGTTGATTCACCTAATGATTTTTCTATATATTTCATTTCTTGAATAGTTATCGCAGGATGTTTTCGTGGATTTTCAAAACACAACCATAACCAAAAACAATACCTGCAAAAATTTAGTAAAATAAAAATTCAATTAACTATAAATATTATGGAAAAATTTTACCATGTGAGTCCAAATATTCCATATGCATAAAATGGAGCCTGATATCCAATAACATCTGCCAGAATTCCTGATAGTGGTAAACCAATTACTACTCCAGCATATGATCCACTAAATGCTAGTGTTGCTAATCTAGATCTTTCCATTGGTGGTGCCCAAAATCTCCATATACCATGACATGCAGGATATGTAACACCCTGATAGAGGAAAATAAAAAAGAAAAAAAAAAAAATCAAGAAAATAAAATAGACTTCTTTGTGTTTGATTTTCTTTTATATTTTTCCCCTTCTTTATTTTTCAAGAGATTTAAGGGATATTAACATGTGAATAGTACAAAAGAATAAGTAGGATTACATAAGCTTTTATAGAAATAACACTAATTCCTTGAAATCTTTAAATTGAATCCTTCAAATTCTTGATACGTATTCAATATTAGAGATTTGAATATTTTTATTTTTTTTAATGAAGTATACAAACCTCAAAGAGTCCCTGCAATACTCTAACAGCAATTACAACTTTTCCTCGTAGCATATTCATTGCGGCTGGTACAAATAAATGTAAAAAAGCTGAACTTACTATTGCTAGACCAAATATTTTATTTGCTGGAAATCTTGATGCTACAAAACCACCTGGAATTTGTGTTACTAGATATCCCCAGAAGAATGATGAATCCACGTGACTTTCAATTGCTACTGTCCAATTTAAAAATGCGGTCTATTTATAAAGGGATTTTAGTTTTATTATCAAATAATCATTTTTTGAATTCATTTAAAGCAAAAAACTTTTAAAAGTTTACATAAATAAAACAAAAGAAATGTAATGAAACTTAGAGGGAAATTAATTTGTTTGCTCTTCATCTACGAGCAAACAGATCTAAGTGAACAAAAAAAAAAAATATACCAACTAAATTTGAATTTGCACGGGATTCGGTACATATCTAACATATTATTTCAAGTATAATGACAAAGAAAGCTAAATTCAAGGATATGATCCTTATAGTATCATAGTAGACCAAGAAGGTCATCTATTTTTTTATAGTTTTTTTATGCTGCGACAAAATACTCTGAACTTAAGCTTCAAATAGTTTTATAGTAATTGCAAACCTTAATTTTGACGCTTTACACACACACTGAAGATAATTGTTTGGTAATATAGAACTTGAAAAAGATTACGTTGTGTGCGGAAAAAAATTTCAAAGGTGAATCATGAGAGCTTCTTCAATAATTCTTAATGATTCTTCCCCCTTTACATTGCAATTTACGGTAGCGATGGCCAATTTTAGATTTGACAGTGTTTAAAGTTAACTTTAACTGCCCATCAAATTAATTTTTAAAACAAATCACATTAAAATAGAAGACGAATCATCAAAGAGAGTAATATCTTAGGCGAACTAAAGAAGAATAAGTTAATCGGAAGAAAACTTCTGTTTAAAAATGAAATTTAAATCATTTCAGTGTTATTAATGTCGGAAGCCTAATCTTAAATCGAAAAGCAAACTAATTTTAATACTTTAAAGGATACCTTTCAATTTCTTTAAAAGGCATACTAAAGTCAAACACATCTCCTTTATTGAATTTCATTATATTCAATAACCACATTAAAACTTGCACAATGCAATAAAAATGAGCCTGCATCTTTAGAGATTATTTCCATTCTGAAGTATACTTGATGACCGTAAAATATGCCTTAAGTATGCATCAATTCAGTTGAAATCATTTGTGGAATTTTCTCCTTAAGCATTTCTATCATTTTTAAAAAGGACTTAGAAATCATTATCGCTTTACTTTGTAAGACCCTTAAGGCATTATTAAACAACCATGACGACACTGTTATGTAGCAAATATATAGCTAAGGAGGATATCAGCTACCATCAGGCATAAGTCCTATTATTATTAAAGGGGATTCCCCTATCAATGGAATAGATTTTTTGTTCATTTCATGTTTTATGAAGTTTGTTACTAATTGACAGATATCATTTATGAGCGTGGACAACATTGAATTCAATTAATACTTACCCCATTATGTTCAAGTTTTAATTTTGCTGCTGACATATTACATCGCATACCAAAGGATATCATGAATCCAATACAAGCCATTACAGCTATTGTAAATCTAGCTGGGAGACAAGGACATTCAGCTTTACAATATTTATCAACATGACGGAGTGGTGGTCGTTCGATTTCATCAAATGAAGATGGAGAATCTGGCATGCCATCATATCCTGTTTGGCCAGTATTTCCATCACCTCCATCCATTTGTTCGTATCCATGTTTTGAAATTTCGAAATTTTCATATTGAGGTTTTATTCTAAAATTAATAATTTATGCTTAAAAAACTGTCCTATTTTCTTTAAAAAATAATTAAAATCTGTAAAAAATTCTATGAAGCCCAACTTGTGCTTTTCAATTCATCAATATTTTCCCATTTCAACTAAATACAACCTTTATAAAGTGTTATTCTATATAATATCTTTTATACTCAAAATTGGATTGAAGCCAATCCAATGAATGAAACCATTATCCAAAGTTATATTACTATAGAGAAATTTCTTTGTAAAAACCCTATCGATCTTTCTCTAATTCCCATGACGGAATTGTGCTAGTATCCTGAATTTTTACAACAAACAAAAGCAACAAGGAAAACAAAATTCTACCAAACGCATTCATTCATCTTTTTTGAAGGACAGAATAGAGACTGCTTATTTGGAAGTTGGACCATGAAATTTACAAAACCCTTAAGAAAAAAACATTGTTATATGGGTTTGAAATAGAGAATCCTCAACTAGGGGTGTCTTTAAGAGATGCCGACAACAAGATAATAAAAACTACTGGAGACATCCTATATAAAAGTCGATTTGTTTGCCTACTTACGATTTAGTTTGTGCAGACATCCTGACGCGACATTTGGCGTCTCCACAACTTTTTGTAAGTTTTAGATGCCACCATTAACTAGAAAGATTCTGTTTTGCTGAAAATATTGCCAATCAATATGATTTTATAGTAGCTGAACGTTAGTAGACTTTGTTTATGTGTTTTGATTAATTTATTAAAGGGAGACAGAAAATAAATACAAGAAATTTTATTTTATTATTCGACTGATATCGTTTGAAGTTTTTGGGTCACTTTTTTTATCATGATTTAAAAAAGAAAACAAAACCATAATAAAAAATGAAAAAAAAAACAATTTTCAAAATGAATTTGAGAATTTTGAAGTAAAACGAAAATTTTTCCTTTGATTCAATTAGCAGCGAATTGTAATTTTTTTAATTTAGAAAAAGGTTATACTTGTATTATGAATTGATTAAAAATTCAAATCTAGTATTTTCTATTGATTTAACTGACGATGATTAACCATTCTTTTTTTGTCTGTATCATAATTTGTTATAATAAAAGAGGTTCATATAGATTTTATGTGGGTACAATTTAATCGAATATGTTTCCATCTAATCTAATCCTTTACTTTATAAAATTTACTAGATTCATGTCATGAATGCAAAAGTTTATACAGTGAGTGTAAAAAGTCTTCGTACACCAAAGTATTTTTGAAATAGCTTAATTTTTAAGGCTTTTACGAAATGTTTTTTTTTTAAATAGAAATAGTAAAATATAGTTTATACTGTCCTTTATTTATCTATATATACAAAGTTAAAAAATAAATCGACAGAATAATTAAAAATTTAAATAATTTATTAGAAGTATCCAAAATCACGCGCAAAAAGTCTTTGTACACTTATTATATTTTTTAATAAATAAGGACCAAAATCATTATTAATATTTTGTTGGTCCACCCTTAGCATTAATAATCGCCTGGAGTTTATGGCGTGGCATGGAATTAACTAATTTTAAAGAGTTGGAAAATGAGAGTTTGGCCCATTCCTCGCTGGGAACTATTTTTAAATCATTTTTATTAGAAATTCACCGATTAAGGAGTCTTTTTAAGGTCTTTCTTAATATAGCGTACGAAAGACTGCATTTGTATTCTCCTCAAAAAGTTAAGTACACTGACTATAATAAGAGCTATTTATTAAGGTTTTTTCTCTAAAAACCGCAGCAACAAGATCGGGACTCTCTTTAGCTACAGTAGCAAGTATTTTTGTTACGAGAATCAATGTCTATCCAAATCTGGTGAGATTTTTGTTTTTCGTATAATTTTTGGTTAATAATTGTTATTATTTTTTTTTAGACTTGATCATTTCTGCTTCTTAACCGGTCATATTTACCATAAGATCACTAACTGATCTTGTCAACACTGGAAAGGTGATTGCAAAAGTTTTATGTCATTTCGACAAAGCAAATCCTATTAACGAGGACTCAATTACTTCAAATTTTATAAAAAAAAATTAAAGCATGAGCTTAAAACCACACGGCAGAAAAGAAAATATTAAAGTTTGAGTGGGGTTAATAACAATGCATTATTATTTACGGTAAAATAATTTGAAAGGTACAAATTATATTCTTTTAAAAGATTTGTAATGCAATTAATTGTAATGTGTAAATTTTTATTTTATTCAAGTTTCTAAACCGATATTTTTTCAAGAATATCAGGTAAAAATTTGAGATCAATCGGAGCAAAACTAACGAAGATACAGCGATAAGTTTTGCTAAGTGCCCAACAATAAACATTCTATCGAGTAAACTTTAAAGCGTTTTTCCCAAAACTCACGTTTTCAAAGCCGGTGTCACTTTTAACTTCAAAACTACTCTACAGATCCTTTTGAAATTTTGAACACTATTTTTGAACATAATTTACGAGGTAACGCTGGAGAGTTTTCTGCAAATTTTTTAATATTTTTGATTTTGCAATAACAAATTAGCCGATTTTTTCGCAAAAATCGCGTTTTTCATTTCAAAGGGTTCCCAAAATGTAAAAAATTGAAATTTCGAAAATCCCTCCCAGCGTTACCTGGGGAAAGCGATTATCTAACAAACAAAATTTTGATTTCAGACAATTCAGCAACTAGTTATGATGGACACCACGATTTTACTTTTCCTCAAGGCACCACCGAATAATTGCTGCCACTGCCAATCACAAAAATGTTCCTCCTTTTACATGAATTAACGTAACCCCCCCCCCCCCCCTCCCCCTCCTTAATAAATTTTTCCAAGCAACATTAAATTAAAGAGTCAAATAAAGATTTTAACAAAATAAAGTACCGATATAGGTAATTCTTTAAGAAAAGCTAAGATACTCACATATTTTCTTGGATAATCAGAAATATATAAAATAAAATACTGTCACAAAATGCAATTTCAGAAAAGTACCTAACAGAAATTACATAAAACATTTTGTGATACGTTGCGCTCGTGGGAGTCCATTATAAGAGCATAAATAAGTTAAAAAGAGTTAAAAATGCCTTCAATTCAATACTACAGTGAAATCTATGCTATCATCTTCCAAAAAATATATTCAAATTCTTCATGTTATGTTCATGTCTTTTAACTAATGTTATTATCCTTGATTTCATAGAAAATGATTTGAAAAATTATTCAACAATAATAAAAAATAGTATGACAGTATTTGAAATAATTATTTCATTTAAGTATTTAAATATTTTATGTTCTAGAACTTTCAATTCAATCAAAGAAATTTATTTAATCAGGATATTTGTTTATTAGGTTGCAAATAATTTCAAAAACCTTAATACCTCACTTTAAATGACTAAAATAGAAATTTTTAACTTCTTAAAAAAATTTAATATTTTAAGTAGTGACAATGTACATATAATTAATTTGAGCTACTATGTACGCTTAAATAAGAAAGAGCATTAAATTTTTTTTTTTTTTTTTTGTACTTATTTTACTTCCTTTTGGTTTATCGAACGTGCTTATACCACAGAAATTGGCATTTACGCTTAGCAAATAAAAATAAAATATATTTGATAAAAGAAAATATTGTTTGTGTATGCTAGATTTTGAAGGAATTACTCAACAATAAATATAAAAATACTATAAGAATTTTGATTTGAAGACTACAAAACAGGAAAAATATCAATAACGAAGGATTTAGCTGCCATGAATCCCATAAGAATAATTTGATTTCTTAAGATGTTTACCAATGATTTTCGAATGAAAGACTGATGTGAGTGTATTGAATTATTTTCCATATCAGTAAATAAGTAGTTTTATTATTTCAATTAGAATATGAAATGTACAAAAGTCATAATATGTAACTTTTGTGCCAAAATAAAATAAAATTATTAAATTAATTTCTTTAAAATTGTCAGAAATATTTCGACTCATAGTTTTAAAACTTAATTTTAATTAAATCAACGACAATGATAAATGGTAAATCGTGTAGATTCCTTTTAATTTATAAGTATCTTATTTTTTTGTATATAGAATATGCTTTTTATTTGCATAAATTTAGGAAATTATTGCAGCCTTATGAAATTTTTAGTTAAAAATTTCATTGCGATTCTTTGAGTTTTTTAACGGGTTGCATGAATATCTTCGAAGCATCATTACTACTTATTCAACATTGAATTTATGTCTGGCACCTTTCAGGGTACATGCTGTATTTAAGTGATAAGGTGGCCATTCTCTTTGGCAAACACTACCGAACAGATTTCAGAATGAAGTTATAGTGATATTAAATTATACTTTTAGTCTCTTTGGTACAGGGAACCATATGAAATAGATTACTGTAGCTAACAACATCTACCCTTCTTAGTTCTATTTTCGTGAAATGTTTTCTTGTTCTTATTATTTTTTTTTGTTCATAAATTTAAGACTATATCCTTGAGTAGCAACAATAAATTAAGTGTAAACTGTTTGCGATTTATCTTTTGTTTTTACTTATCTTGGTTAATAAAATTTACTTTCATAGTACCATAATGAAAATAGATTATGGACAAATTTTTTATTTGTTTTTATAATTTATTTGGTATGGTAATTTGCGAAAAAATAACTGAACTAAACATGCAACGAAAAAATCAAAAGTTTTTCATTGATTTCATTAATAACAATAGCAAGAAGTGAACAGAATAGCTGTTGTCTAAATCGCTCATTGCATTTATCGGAAATGAAATCATCCCTAAATCTGCTCAGCAGTGTTTGTAACAGTGGAAAAAAAATCTCGAGTAAATACAATATTTATTACTAACATATTTGTATGAAAAGTAAAAGCAACGAAAACCTACATCGAGGATTCCGGTAACTACAAGCTTCCTTAAATCCTTATGGAAATAGTCAAAGGCATATTTTGGAAAAACTAAAAAAATATTTTGTTTTAACTCTCTTTTAATATGGAATATATGTATAAACTACAGACGCGAAATTTCATATTACATATTTTGATTCTTTAAAAAATATTAGAGTTTCATATAATTTTTATTTAACATAAACCAATTTTTGAGTATTTTTTTTAACATACTAAGCTCTTAAGTACTTAATTTTTGTTGTAAAATGAAATTGAATTCAATCCTCTCATCTTCTGAACACTACAGAAACACCTCATCACTTAAGGAAATTGAATTTGATTTCTTTTCTACCTTCTTGTTTTGATAGCTTTGTGCTAAGGGTATTTCTTATAAAAATATTGTACAAATCAACAGGTTTTTATACTTCAGCCCTAACATGAAATTCATACTTCCCAAGGGAGCTACAAATGGTGGTAAAAAGTGGCTATGTGACCGTAGTGATTTCTTTCTGAAGTTAATATCTTCCCTTTATCCTACTGGGATTGTTAGGGCAATAGAAGTTGTTTTTCCAAAGTTTTACGCAATTGAAATAAATATTTTTGTTTCAATCTACCGATAAATGATTGAAATTGAGGATAATATAATTTTTTTCTTATTTAGGTCTAAGGGGAATATTTATAACATTTTGGACAACATTTATTGAATATTTAGAAATATTGAGTAATGATATTTCATAGAGGATTTTTTTATATCTTCTAGAAACTAACAGAATTATAAAAAATTTCATGATTTTTGTTAATTTGTATGAAAAATGACAATATTTTTATGAAATAAATTAAACTGTTTAAGATAATTAAAATAAGGATAAATTTTTAAGAAATCTTTTGTACTATAACCATACCATAGGTCTTCATTTTACTGAATTCCTTCTAAAAATTTATATTGGCCGGAATATTTATCACTCAAGCTTCCATTTTAACAAATATAAAATATGACTAATAATTTTTTACTGTTTCTATTCTATTACAAAGAAAATAAAGATATCCACGAAATTGTAATGCAAGTAATTCAATAAATCATAAAAATGAAACCTTGTAACGGATGACAAATTTTCAGATAGTTTACCCAATTTACAATAAAAAAGATCTCTGAATTTTGTATCAATAAATCTCATCACCGCCTTAACCTAGATTTTTGTTTTTTAGTAATTGGAAGACTTCTCGGTATTTTATGATTTTCAACTGATACCTTGAAAAGATTTCCTTTATATCAAATCGTATTTTTATTATATACCAAAGGGGGTTACTTTACAAATTATTATTATTATAATGGCAATAGGGGGTAGAATTGTCATTTATATTATTCCAATAGTAAACTTCCGTTCAGACAAATATATCATTATCAGACTTCATGTGCTGAAACGTGCTATTAAACCACTTTAGTCATTCATTGAACGTGTTATATAGTATGAATTTTGACTTCTTTTAGTGCATTCCATCATATTTTTTGTAGCATAGTGTCCTTTTAGATTTCCATCATTCACTTTAACATTTTCTCAAAAAGGAAATGAAATTCATTGGTATTCAGTTGTAGTGTAATGACGTTAGTCGTACTCTCTTTGTATAATGAAAACTTAGGGAGCTGTCGCTAAACTGAATCACTTGAAATACGTTCCTTAAAGAGGGTCTTCTGTTCTTTTTTGTATACTTGCGTTTATCGTACGCTTCTGATTATAAATAATAAAGGCACTTATCATCTTACGGTACACTGAACTTGAGATGTGAATCAATAAATGAAAATAAGCTAACTTGAAATCTATGTAGATCTGGTTTTACACCATCTTCAAACAAAATTTTTTTTCTTTCGTATTTTCACTGTTGATGGCGTCAAGTATGACGAGCAGAACTAATTTCTTTGTTTGAATATAGCCAAGGATAAAACTGGAAACTTGATGTCTACAAAATTCATAGAATATTAAGATGATTGTTTGAAGAATTGCAGAAAATATCTTATAAAAAAGAATTAATTTTTATGGAATTAATTGAATTTTTAAAGACACAAATTTTTTTTTTAAATTTTCTTTACAATTTTACACCTGTAAAAAAAACACAAACTTATTAGATTTCCTGAGGGAAAATGGCAAGCTATGGGACCACATAATGTGAATTAAATCTAATTACCGTTTACTCAAAACAAATTTCGAAAGTCTCAATCAACCACCCTAAAAGCTTCTGTCACAAATAATTAAGGTTTATATCCTCCCAACATAAAGGATCAGGTATAACATTTAATATTGAGTATCCCACAGTGTTAAATACTTTTAGAAATGTCTCTAGCGATATTTTAATTTGGCTTTTTGTATGTAGTAAGTTTTGAATTTCTTAAATGGTTACTTAAGTGTTTGATGATAGACAAGTGTGGCTAGCAGGCTTTAAACTCTTTGGAGATGTTTTACTGCAAGCATCCTTGAATTTTATTACAGAATTTTATGAGAGATAATACTTTTGCATCAAGGACTACTTTTTTGTTGCCTATAGTGACCATTTCAGAGCTTTAATCGATTAAGTTGTGTTGCATTACAAAAATGTTAATTTCAATATGATACGAGATGGGAATCTATAATAAGTTAACTAGAATATTGGACTAGAATATGTGGCGCCAATAGCAATCTAAGTAAAAGCTTAAATAACATGTTATTTAGTTATCTTGAGCTCAGACATAATTCACTGTCATGACAAGTGACCGCGTGTCATCAATAAATCATCAAGTTTTTTTTTTGTAGCTGATACTGAAAACAGTTGAATTACAAATTTTTATTCATAACTTTAGGGTAGTTATAAAAGTAAGAATAGAAGCTATTGAGGGTATAGCAGTCGACCGTAAAATTAAATTTCAGTTTTTGTTTTTTTTTTTTTTTCTTTGGTTAATACTTACCCACTGAAAACTCCTGCTGCTCGATCCTTTAACGCCCCTAATCCTCTCATTTTTTATGATTTCAATGGTCTGCTTCTCTTTATAGATGAATGGTTACTAGAAATATAAGGGTTCCACTTCACAGCTTTATGGTTATAAAATTTTGATGATTATCTGGGGATTCGTATGCGTATATTTGTATTTTATCACCTATAACGCAAATGCGTAGGTTTTGGTTTAATCAAGTTTTTCATTCATTTTTGCTTAGCTGGACTAGACCTCATTAGATGAACATTTCTGTTGAAATAAAAAATTATTGAAATTAATACATCAAAGAATTTGTTTTTAGTAGTTTTCATGTATAAATTTGGATTAAAACAATAAATCTAGAGAGAAATCTCTGATTTAAAAAATCTGAATGAGTATTTATGAAATGAGATTTTTAGTGGAGCTTTTAGTTTTAAAAATTTTTTAAAAGCATTAACTGAGGATTTATATTGCATGTACTAAATGCCATAGTACTAAAATATTATGGAGTGCTTATAAATAAGTGAACTGTTTTAAAAACTGGCCACAGAGACAACCATGATTACAAATTTTTTTAATGAAAGATGATTGAGGTAAGTTTTGATGTCTTTCTGCTTCCTTAATTGATAATTATTTAACTACTGAACTTCTTAGTATTATTGAAGCATGAATCTAGTCATGAAAAACTTACTTATGAGTAATTCCCATAGTGAGAAGCAAAATGAAATGCACCTTTTGAATTCATGCTTTTGAGTTCCTATTTGCTTTACAATATTATTTAGTCAAAATTAAATTAAATTTTTAATAAAATAAAACACTTAATTAACTTTCGAATACCTTAAAACTCAGAAAACTATTTTTTACTGCTTTAATTCAAACTGAAATATTTTATTAAATTTATTATGGTACCCCTCTTGTTGTCATTATAAAACTCACTGTTATAACGGAATAATGGTTTATTTTTATTGAAGATAAGTACCTACGTCCCTTTCTGAGAAATCAGCAAAACATAAAAAGAATGATCAATTCATCGAAGATGATAATTATCTCTGTATTAATAAAATTTTTATTCCTAGATAATGTTAGTTTAATTCAAGGTATTGACAGATATATACCTTTGAACTGTTTTTTCTTTGGTTCTTGAAAAGCCAAACTTGGTTGCTATAAAGAAAAATAAGTGCTGAATTTGATAATGCTCATAAAATGGAATTTATCAACAAATGATCCACACTATGCGATCAAGCTGAAGTATAATTTAAATGAAGCTACAAAAACATTTTCAAAAGGGATTCAATTGGAATCACTTCAGAGTAAATTTTCAGCTCAACATCTACTAGAATATATATTTATGAAAATATTACCCTCCAGTGTTATGATAGAAAGTCTTGCCTATGTTGAATAAGTCAACATCAATTAAGCCAACAGATTGGATATAATTTAAATCTTTACTGGACCAAAAATGTGATGCAAGGGCTCAAAATGTTTATGATAAACAGGGATTGTAAAACAAGTAGCAAAGGCAAGAAATAAAAAAAAGTAATTGTGATATCTAGGAACAAAGTTCCGTATAACAACTTGCTTTAAATTATAATAAAAACTATAATCAAATTTTTTGTTGGAATTTCGTTTAGGACTTTCATTTTAGCACTTCTTAGATGCCATTTAAAATTGATCGCCCAACAATCATGTAGAAACCCGTGATGAGGAACTTTGTTCCAAAATTATTTCCAAGGCAATTTATATTAAGCAATGATTTATTTTTTTTTTCAAAAAATAAAATAATCCATATCCATGCAGTAAATATAAAATTAAGCTTTTTTATATTTAATGCAATATCAATGAAAAAAGAAACAAGAGAAAAAATCGCCCAATGTCTTTTCCGTCGCTAAGTTCTCCAACAGTAAAATTTTGAAGCACGATGCTGTTTTAACTTTTAAGTTTATTTAAAAGAAAAGCTTGTTTTTTTGGAAACAATATGTCCTACCTTAAGAAATTTACAGTTGGAAAATACAGCGACGGAAAAAGACTTTGATGTGAATGGTTCTTTATGGCTTGCATATTTTCTCGTAGATTATCTCGCGCAGACCCTTCACAAAATAGCGAGAAATTTATGAATCGTGAAATCAAATTCGCTTTCTGTTATTTTTCTTGCCTTCTTAAAGATATAAAGATCATATATTATAAAAAATGAATACTAAAATACTCATTTCACTGCAGTTCCTAGAATGTAAAACTTTAAGGCCATTGCTTTATTTTTGCTTTTTGTCAACTTTTGTTTAGTAATTTGGGCTAATATGAGACCAATTAAAGAGAAATATAAAATAAATTTATTTATCTTCTGTAAAATATTCAAAATATATTATTTGTTTACATGATGGTTCATTTTTGTAGATAATAAATTTACTTCAAGCAATGTACAATTGTTTTCATATCGAAATAATAAAATTAATATTTTCCCAAATAAAATAAACTCTTGATTAAAGGCGATATATGGTATATAGAAACCATCATTCCTCAGAGGAGCGAGCTTTATTTTGAATTACACAATCAACGTATTAAATAAATTGAAAAGATTTTGAATATCATGGGAAATTATGGAAAAAAAGTATTTCAAATTTATAAAAGATTCTTTTATCAAAAAACATTTTTCATAGCACTCACCGTTCTTAGCTTAGATATCCATTGAAATGCTGCAATTTTTGTTATGCTTTTTTTCTAACTACTATTTACCTTCACTGGGAAATCACAGAATTTACTCACTGTGTTCTTAGTTACACAGAAACATAATTCTCTTAATTTGCACTGTAAAAAAAAATTAAAGATAGCTAAAATAAAATTTTTATTGCATAACACATCACATTTTTTCGTTTTATATACAAATAAATATATTTTTTTTAAATTTTACAAAAAAAATTAAATATTTTTTCTTTACTATTTATTATTTTTTTGTTTGTTTTTATTTTTTTTTTTTAATTTAACTAAAATTTTTTAAAAACGGATGAAACAAAAACCAAAAACCATATAAAAATTGACATTGCACAAATAAATTTCAGACAGAGCTGCAGTGTGGCGGTATCTGCTGCACCCTGTCTGAAGACCGTATGCGAATGAAAATTTTGATGGCCCCTGGGAAAGTTAGTTAATAATAACAATACTAAATCTAGTTGAAAATTATTAACAATTTTCTCATATACATATAAAAAAAATAACTAGCAAATTTATTTGTATGAGTGCAATTTTTTTTATAAGGAACAACACAAACATTCAAACTTTTCAAAACATAGTAACAAAAAAGCTAACCAAAATGTTAAAATTCAACTTTCTATTACATTCTAGCACTAAAGATATATATACACATCTATCCCGTATCCGCTTATTTTATTTCAGCAACCACCTTAAATCTATCTGTAACTCTAGAAACAAGTCACCAAAACTGTCTGAGAATCTTTGAATATATCTCAATGTTATACTGATATAAACTAACAACAACAACAATATCTAAGTGGTAAAAAGCTTTCAATAAGGATATAACTTTTTGGTTTGCAGTAGAATATAGAATTGTAGGATATACGCAAGCGTATCTAATAAAATTTTTCATTAGAAACTGTTTCATACATTGCAATCTAATTCTATGGGTTACTGTAAGAGATGCAAATAAGGACTTTGAAATTTTAGTTTAACCAATCGAAGGACTGCAAAGGTGGAGCTCTGGATATGATATAACTATATTCAATAATATGAAAAGTTATTTGATTCTGATCAAAAAATTTCTTAATATTCATATTTTGGTGTAAACAATCTATGCTATCATATTCAGCCATTTTGTATTTGGAATTGAGCCAAAAATAAACAAATAAACTCTGCACAACGTTGATTGTATTATCCTTTGTTTGTATTCATGAAGTGAATTTATATATAATATTTTTGCATCCGTTTATAGCAACTAAAGAAAAGACTTAAATTTTAGCCATGACCTTTATTTTTTGCTTATTTGACACAAAAATAATATGATTAGTTATTTATTTTTAAATGATTAATAAAAATAATAAAACAGATCCTGACTAAATAGTTGTCTGTAATAAAAGAAAAAAGCATTAAATTTTTTAAGATAAATTTATTATAGCTTAAATTGAATCAAGAAATAGACATAAAATAATACTATTGACCTCTTTTCTTAGAAAAATTCAACGGTTATCCATTGTAATTTTATAAGAGTTTGGCTTATCCCGAATAATCATGGAGGCCTTCTTACTTTATAAACATCCGCGAGCAATGTTTTTTCCTTAAGAACAATTTGCTATTGTAAATCTTAAAATTTTTAAAATCAAAATTAGTTAACATCAATAATATATTTATCTGTGCATTCACATAAAAGATACAATTACCATCTGATTTATTCAATCCAGTTTTTGATAAACAACAACCAACAGTTAAGTGCAGCTAAAGAAATTAAAATTCGTAAAAATATCATTCAAAGATGAAGCAGCATCTGTAAAGCGGGCTATTTGGTAAAAAACAACATTTGAACATTAGTGATGGGAATTATGAAGCTGTATTAGATATGAAAAAACACAGATTTCATTTTAGGAATTCGTTTTTAAGTCATAATCAAGAGATCACCAACTACATGGCTTTCAGTGGAAGTGCTGAAAAAATCTATAGTACTTTTGACGAAAATGTGCAAAACCAACCAAGAATTGAAATTATTGACTGTGATGTTCATTTTTATCAAATTAGGAGGTTTTATAATATTATGATATAGCTTGATCTCTATTCTACTATTCTAGCTATTCTAAAATTTAAATTTTGTACGGCTTTTTTTTATTTAGTTTATTTTTTAACTAGTTATGTGTCAAAATGATTATGAAACTTAAAATATCTTTTAATGTCTACTCTTGTTAGTCTATCTGTAAAAAAGCACAAAGTGTCAAAAAACTTTCGGGACTTACTGTAATTTTAATCATTTAAGCAAATTATATAACTATTTTTAGACTATGCATTCTGAAGTTTCTGATCTACATTCAATACCCTTGTTTCAACGGTGCTCCTGTTTTTAAGCCGGAAATATTTTTAGAAGAAAAAATTCTTTTAACTTCAATTTTTGTTTTAGACGAAGAAAAAAGTTCACAACTCAGGTGAATGCAAGAGACCATTCTCAGATCACATACTTCAAAATTTCAAGATGATATACATCAGCTCCTCTTAATGAATTTTATTTTTTGAAGGATCTTGCTTAGCTTGTGGTTGATTGATTGAATCCGATTTTGCGCTTAAGGTTTCGTTATTGGGATAGTTTTGAAACCACAGGTAATTCAGAAAGATTTCAGAAAGTTTGAAACATTGCTGGTTACTGCAATAATTTCTTTGGAATGATTAAACTAAAAATGAAAAACAAAACACTTTTCCTACACGTAAAACAGAACCCTAATTAGTCATAAAAACGAAAAGTCCGTTGGGTAAAAGATTTTTTTTTTTAAAATTCATCGAAAAATCAATATGTGTTTTTTAATGCTAAATTTAATCATCTTCTGTCAGTCCATTTATTCTAACTGTCAAATTTATTAGACTACCTTAAATTTCTTCTGCAGCTTCCTACTTTTCCATTATTGCTTGTTTACTAGTCACCAGTTTAGTAAAAAATATTATTGACGACTTGAGAAATAAACATGTCTTATCCTCAAATTTGACATTTAAAGCAAAAAATTAATCTTATAAACACTTTAATAGCCATTCCTCTCGAATAATTCTTTTTAGCAATAAGTTTATTTTTTAATGCCTGTATTAAAATTCATTCAAAACAACTTTAGATTGATCAAAAAAGTTAAATTTTTCAATCTATATACGATTCAGTGTGAACGCTTTAAATCAATGAAATGTCTGCCACTTTGATTTAAATTATTCGTCTTTTAATATTTAGCACAAATTTTATTTGTTTATATTTTGAAATTGATAAAATCTAAATAGAAAATCATCGAATGAAATTGATAATCGTAATAATTCGTTTGCACAGGGAAATTCACAAGAAAATTTACTAGCAAAAATTTTCTTTTCCGGTAAATACAAAAAATAAATACGAGTATATGAAAAATTTTTATGTCTGAAATTTGCTTCTGAGTTTGAAAAAAGAACTGTTTTGGATGATTGTACTAGGCTTTAGCCTAGGACTCACTAGCGGTTAGCGTATAGGACGACTTAGAACAGTAAAAGTGCTAAGTAACAGTGGAGAGTTTTCCTAAATACCAATCGGAGTGAACTCACTAGCATATAACTGTTTTCATTTACATTCATTCAAAAATAATATATCAAAAACTAGCTAATAAATTAGATTTAAATGGAATTTTTAGCTAACTAAGAATTCATAATTTAATAAATTTCAACAATATTTAAAATATTTAAATAAAGATATGAAGTAAAATCAATTTCTCCCGAATTAAAATATTCCTTGGATCTTTTTTGAAAAGCCGGCAAGCCCGGGCTAACTAGTCGCTAACTCAGACTATATACCAATTTAGTGGAGACTAATGGACTCATTAGCATTTAGTGTTAAATTTTGTGCAGCTAATACCCTTTCTTAACAGGCGGAACTACACACTTTCTAACTACGCAGAAAGCCACTTTTGTATGGAGAACTGTGTACATAACTGGTTGGAATCATGTAGTAACTACAGCCTTTTAAACCCTGTAGTCACAGAAAATTGACATCTATTGTGAACTTTTTCTTATTGGATCCTCGTGTTTTGTGTATCTCAGCTCGGTTTACTTCACTAATATTCATTATTTAACTTTATAAAACAATTTACATGAATAAAATTAAAAACTCGTAACTTTTCTTTAATTTTTTTAATTAAAACACTTTTCAAACATTTAACAATCTGTGAAATCTGATTTGACATTTGACATCATATGTTTTCAGATTTAGACGCCATGTTTCTTTTGTCGTCACTTTGCTTGTTAAGAACCGATTTTTTTGTATAGAAGATTACAACGTTGTACATAGCGCCTGTTAAGAATGGATATAAGCGCTAGTGTGTCCTTGACATAAGAGAGGTCTCACACAGGCCAACTCACAGTGATTCTATGAGTTTTGAATGAAAAATAACCGGTTTCGCTGTAAGTTGGCCTGTGTGAACCATCTCTAAGCAAACCAAATAAAAATATTTTGTGCTAATTTGTTGGCTTAAATACAATTAAAATGATATTCTATCTATTAAAGTTTGTTTAAAGGCCTCCATGAAGTGTGGATACCAATACACTATCAAAACTGATAAACTGATTTAATATCACTTTATCGACGTAGCAAGAATAAGAGTGCTCAGAAAGAACTATTTACGTGTGCCAAAAATATCATTATCTTTGCAAGCTTTTTATTTAAAAATCTTCAAAAGTACTTTAATAATTTATTTATTTATAATAATCAGGATTAATCGTTATATTGCTGCATTGAAAGAAATATTTTTTTTTAATTTTTGGAATTTATGAAGCAAAATTATTTTAAAATTTGTGAAATTGAGGATTGCTTTCATGGATTCTACAGCAGGTTTTATTTGATTTGAATATATTATTTTACTATAAAAATTTATGTCTACACTTTGGCTAAAAAATGTTTAATAAACATACTAAATATTAATTTGTTTCACAAAACTTAATTTTAAGGCTTAAGGGCATATAAGGCATGTGACGATGAAATCATATTAGGCCCTTGTTAGGCATGCCTAGCTCGGCGGTATTTAGGCAGAAGCGAGGATTGCCACACGTAAGGTTTTCCGCATTCGCGCCTAACACAGCATATTTTGCATATGGAATTATTCGCATTGCGATGCATCGCATTCAGCAAGGCGAAGTCATTACAAAGTCACCGAAGACGATTTTCAGTTGGCTGTGGGTAGATTCTCTTTGAAATTAAATATCTTTTTTAATTAATGTGTTTGCTTGCCACTTCCCTAAGAATGGTTAATGTATACATAGTTTTAGGGTATAATGGGATAAAAAAAGAAATAAATTCATATTTTAATAATTAAATTTATTTAAAATATTCAATATACATAAACGAAAATTTATTTATTTAGTTTTCTTAAACTTATAGCACTAAAACTATTAAATTTGAAATAATGCAATAGGAAGTATGCCAACATAATTGACGATATAATAGATTTTAACTTAATTTAAACTATATATTACATTATTTGACTTATATTATTTAAAACATGATATAACTATATGAAATTTAAATTCATTATAATTAAAACCAATATTAATTTCTAATTATAACAACTAAAATTAACACATGAACATCATAGCTCGCGACAGCACTAATGAAATGGTAATTGTCAAAAAGTATTCAAATACTGATTGAACTTATACATTTAATTCTTTTATTTACATTTAACAAAATAATTAATGTTTAACAAATAATTAATTATAAGCGAAAATAAAAAAAATCTAATAAATTCACCAAATGAAACAAATGCACACGATTAAATCGCGACAACTACTAACTGTCAAACTGACAACTCTCAAAGACTTAGAAAATTTTTAATATAAAAGAGATCGCGTATACTATACAAAAAGATTTATAACATTTTAGAAGTTTTTTATTCTTAATAGACGAGAAAGCTTTTAATTATTAATTAAAACTTCTCTTGAATTATATGTTTATCAAATTTAACTAAAAATATTTGCTACTCATTTTCTACCTCATTTGCCACTTTTGAGGCTTTTCGCATTTAGGCAATGCCTAATATTTGCCTAATAAGGGCCTTAGTGGGTTTTCATAGGCATTCCTCACTTAGGCATGCCTAATATTTGCCTAATAAGGGCCTAGTTAGGTGTCTCAAAGGCTCTCCGCATGTAGATATGCTTTTCACTTGCCTAATTAGGCCGTTATATATTTTTAGGCATGCCTAACAGAAATTCCAGTCGGGATACTTTTTAATGACATTGTCAATCATTTGCACATGTTAATCATTGTGAATATTTGTGGTTGTATATATATCATGACGATATGTCGAAGTACTTTATTTTGATAGTACTGAATAATGTTTTCATTGGCCAAAACCTAGAATTGAATACCATACATTCAAACTGTATGAGGCAATTATGGCTTAATTTATGTTGAAATAGCTCCAATCACGTTACCTTGAAGTTACTTTAATTATTAAACTGTTTATTTTATGAAATTCTTTTAAAATTGCTTTAATTTAACAAAAAATAGTAAGTGTAAAGGTTAAATTTTGCACAATGTGACTTAATCTTAATTTTCTGTCTAGTACCATTTCCAAAAAACTTAAGATAAGCTCTGTTACTCTTAACTGGAAAATTTTCCTTTATTCTAGATCTTTTCTTAAATTTTTTTTCAATTTTGTGCATATTTCTTAGACGATTTAAATATATCTTGCTAGTAAGACCCTCAAGAGTTCAATAAATGGCCAATAATCTTTTTTTACTATTTAATTTTAAAAATACAATCTAATATAAATTTTTATATGAATGGTTATAACAAATGCTGTTCATCTTACCTTGAGTAAAGGCTATTCTTTGACATTGAAATTTAGTTTGGAATCTACGATAAATAAGCTGCAAAAATTTTAAATTCAATTATATTAAATTTTGGTTGCTTTCTATTAATTAAAATTTGCTGTTTTATTTACTTACTGAGTATGAGAGCTGGAATTGGCTTGGTTGAGGTTTTTCTCAAAGTTATCAGTTTCAAAATTTTACTCTTATTCTTGAGATTCCTTACGTAGGCTTCTTTTATAAAATACTTTTTGAAAAGCTTTATGTACAGGAATAAAAGTAATTTTAAATTAAGTTGAATTTCTTAATTTTGTCAATTCGATAAGTTCAATCATTAGAAAAGAAACCATTGAAATCAGAAGTATTTATTTTATGGTAAATAATTTTACAAATTCAAAATAATATCAACAAAAACAATAAAGCAATGACATTATTTAGTCGACGACTAAAAGCCTAGTGATTAAATCCATTAAAATAATTATCGAAGATTACAGGGTAGCACGCTTACCCCTAATGGATTTTATATAAACACTGAAGGGGTTTTTTACATTATCAGTCATGATAGTAGCGTTATGTCCTCACCCTTTAAATTTTTGCTTTGTTTTTGTTTTCATTTCAATATTATCCAACCCTGGTAATGATATTATTGTTTTGCAACAAAGACTATTTTTTTGTGAATTCTTGAAAATTTTTAAAATCAACATTAACTAAAATATGCAGAAGAAATTATTATATATACATATACATATACATATGTTTTCGTATAATATGAACTTGGAAAGTCAAAATCGAATAATTTCAGTTTAATAAATGAACTTTTTAAAATGTAATGGAGAAAAACGAATAAAAAATTATAGCATAATGCGAAATGTATGTCTTTATTGAAAAAAAATAAATAAATGAAACTAAGAGTCCTTTAGGATTATAAAGCAAATCATTTGTCACTGACCAAATGATATCCTTCTTATAGAAATTTCTGGACCTTATCTTAAATTACCAACCATTCACCAGCTACTTAAAGTGAAATAAATTGTTGATCCTTATGAGTAACATTTAGTTGTTACTCTTATATTAGGGAAAACTTTTACATTGCAATTCTCCCCTTAACAAAAAAAATAAAAAAATAATAACGTTTTCTTTTTCTTTTTTATAAAAGAAAATATTTCAAATTCATGCCACCCTAACACTGGTGGTTAGGGTAAATTTTTGTCCATGGTTACCTGATGCTAGCGTTTCACTTCAAAACATCAAAATTAACTTGAGAATTTCATAAGGAATAAAAGGGTATTAAATTAAATTTTCAGCTGAGTGAATTAAATCGGATGGAAGTAATTGAGTTGTTATGTAGATAACTTAATTGCAAAGAGAATATTTTTTTTTTTATATCTCTTTTTTATTGAAGTACAATCTTAGAACTATTAACTAACTAATGAGTTGTGAATTTTAAACAGCTTAAGATGAAATTAAAACAAATCAAAGTCTAATCTGATAATCTTAGAAGAATTAATTTAATGTAAGCCATTATAAGCCATTCATTATATATATATATATATCTATATATGTTTTGCTTTTTAAAGAGGAGAAAAAATTAACATAAACCAAAAAAACTTGAAATTTATTGAATACGAATGAACATCCTTTTTGAGATTCAATTGAAATGAATTTATTCAAGTTAAACCCCACATAATGTTAAAGTCGACACTAAAAACAATAAATATCCTTTTTTGTTGACTAAGATCCACCCTTATATCCTCCAAGTTATTTACTATGATTTGAATAGCGCAAACAAATTTCTCAACAGTTTTCCTTTTGTATACAATCTAAAGGTTTCAAAAATTTTTATTTATTTTTTTTAGATGTTAATCAAAGCTGTAGGAAAGAGTTTTTTTTATTTTTTGGTTTAATATATTTAAACCGATCGATTAAAAGAATTTATTCCGCCTACTCATAAACTGCAAAAGAAAAAAATGACAACAATATTCGAAATCAATTCTTTCATGTTTGATGGGGCCTAGCAAAAGTCTTGATATTATTGCAATTTTTTTTTTTTTTGGTAATTTCATCATTTTCAATTTTAGTGCCAGTTGATGCAATGAATCATCAAATCTTATGAGCTTTTATAGATTTTTCTGAATCTGTTGTCCTTGAGTATTATTTTTTCTTAGTATTAGTAGTTAGTTAGATGGAATTCCGGATATTCTTGAGAATTTGAATGGATTATGTGATGTGTTTTGTTTTTCCGACGCCGTAATAACTATAGAATCGATAATAAATGTCTCGTCTAAGCGTCTATGACCAAATTATGTATAAAGATGAAATTTTTTGACAACATTCTAGACAAATTTTAGATTAGTCTTGTTTAGAGATAAATAATTACATGTATAAAAATTTGTAAATATGAAAGAAATTTAGGTAATTTTATTTATAAACTTGTGATATACATTTTTTTAGAGTTTGGCTGCTATGTTATTGAATTTAGTGAGCTTTAAGCACACTAAAAATATTATTTTTCCTTTAGTGCGTTGAGTTTTTTCTCTAACCATTTATTTAATTTTTTTCTTAAAAGGATGGTCTTCCAACGTGAATTTTCCAATTCTCACTAAAATCACTAAAATTGTTAAGATTTTCAGAAGCAAAATATCTGGATACGATGATAGCAAACACTTTGCATATTACGTACTTTTGGTATATTTTCTATAATTCCTGTATAAATCACACCATTACTACAAAATATGTAGCTAGCAATCATATTTAATAAACTTTTTATAAATTAAATAAAAATTTTGCTGTCATTTTTGTTGGTATATTTTTCAAAGAAAAATAGAGCCACCGCTTAAGAGATATTTGAAATCAAACCCATATACTCGTACATATATGTATGTATATAGCCTAAAAATCGATTAGTCAAAATATATGTGAGCGCCAACTACAATAATTTTTTCGAAAAGTATACCAAATAAAAGGGCTAAGAATCTTCTGTTTTATTTATAAATATTTTTAAAATGCAGCATTTCTTGCGGTTAGTAAAAGCCATTTGTATTTCGACTAACTAATTTACTATTTTTTAAATATATATCAAATAAGAAGTATAAAAAATTCCCATTTTTGTATATAGGGTTTTTAAAGACAGCATTTCTAAAATGGTAAGTAAAACCAAATTATACTTTGAATTATTGATTTCATTATTTCAGATCTTTTCAATGATAATAACAAATTAAAGATCCCAAAAATTCTTATTTGAGGTATAAAAAATTCCAAAATACACGAGAATATTAAATTTGAACGGTTAACTATCAATCGGTTTATAAATACTCATTTTATTTAGATCTTATGTTTTTAATGTTTGTATTTGGTATTAATTAATTCTATATATCTAAAAAATGTTTTGAATTAGATCATAAGCCGTTTTCTGTAATGACAAATGTTTTTATTTTGTTTTAACACTCAAAAAATACATTTTCGACAAACTTTAACTTTTTTTAAGGTTTGCCTTTTTATTACTTCTTCGTCGAATGTTTCTTATAATAAAAAAGAGTTGAAGTAGAATTCAGACAATAAAACACGCATGGTTTACTTAGTTTTTGATGAGCTAAACAGCATCTCAATGCCAAGAAAATATACAAATGTAAATGTCAAAATGACAACTATCTACTTTAATCGTATTCAGATTTTTTCAAGTTTTTTTCTTTTCAGATTTATTCCCTTTCTTGGTAGTTCTCTTCCAAATTTTTGATTATTTTTTCACTCTTGCAATTTAAGATCAAAGTTTTAGAATCAAAAAATTTATGAAAGGGTCACAGATGAGTATTTATCTTAGTGTTATTTATAAAAAGACCCTAGAAATAGGTATGCCACCTATGTGCTGGCAAATTTTACTTTATTTAGATGAAGGTATCTAGATACATTGTATTATTTTAAAAAGTGTAGCTGGAGTTAACATTGGATTTAATTAATGCATGAGTGATAGCTGGTATGAAAGAAAAACGAGTCATCTTTTTTCTATCTGATAGAACTATTGTTGCTTTAAATATCACATTGTATTTAACTTACAGCCTAGTTAGACAGGCAAAAGAACTCGGGTTATTTTAAGCCATGAAACACAGAGATAATCTAATCTTTTGAACTCAGCTGTCAAGAAACAGCTGGTTTTATTTTGTGTAGAATTTTTGATTAGCTTTTGTTAAATATTTTAAATTACTCTCAAAATTATATAAATTTAAAGTTTTATAAAATTGAAGAATTAAAAGGTGAATATTTTTAAATTAATCTAACTTTTTATAACTAATTTGATTGTTTTTGTTTCGGAAATAAGAAATGTAACTAACTATATTGAAATAACTATAGCGAATTAAGCAAATTTTGGATTTTGGATGGACGAAAAATTCTTGATAAGCCTAAAGGAAATTTATTACCTCAAGATAAATTATTATAAATTAAAGTTTCTGATTGTTATATATCAAAAACAATTTTTCCTCTAGTCCCTAAATTGCTTAACTAAGTTGTCAGCTGTTTTATAACTAAACAAATATAATGGTTTTTTAAAAAAAAACTGCATATAAGCATTTTTTTAATTGAATAAACCATTAATTGTATTTAATTTTATTGATATTTTTTTTGGTACAGAGATCCACGACAAAGAAGATTACAAGAGCAAACAGAAAACATTTGATACTGTACCAAAGAAACTTTTTTTCAATGAAAAAATGAAAATGTTTGCATTGGAGTCAGGAGAGAATCAAAAACTAAAGGATAAACTTAAGATATCAAGAGCCCACGCGATTATTTAAATAAATATTTATTTAGTTATTTAAAGAAAACCATTCTAAATAAAATAATAGATATTAAAAACAATTCAGCAAATAATTTTATTTATACCAAAATAAGATTTTACAAGTTTATTTAAAGAAAAAAATTTAATTTAATTTTTCTTAATTATTAAAATATGTCCTATACTTAATAAAGATCTCGTAGACCTTGCCACACTCTCTGTCTCCTAGCACCTACATTGTCATTAGAATGAGATTTTTCTCTTAAGCCTGCAGCAATTAAATTTTTGTCTTTTTGATATGAATTTACACATGTTAAATTTATTTCAGACCATAAAATATCATCAATAGTTTAAAATTATAATATTAGGTTATTATTTAAAGATGTCGGAAATTTAATATACCCCTCATTTAAAAAATTTAAAAATTTTACAATTCTATTAAAATCAGATTCTAATTCTTTCTTATTATTATTTTAAATTGATTCATTGATCTTTTCAATCTGAAAAATAACTTAACTATCACAATGTTTCAAGTAAATAATTTTGTTCAAATTTTTTACAACTTCCCGATTAAATGTATGCTTTTTAGAGTTTGTAAAATCATCAATTTCTATAATTGATCATAAAATGGAAGAGAATCATCTGGACGTTTAATCTCTGCATATGTCAAAGCTTTAAGATTCCTTACTGTAATATAGATGTGTTTTCTGGAGCTACTTAGGATTTCAATAGCAATATGTGATGCATTCTGTTTAATTGCAAGCCAAGCTGCAAACGTGATACCCTTTCTCATGAGAACATGACCTGCACTTGTACATTTATATTTATTTTCAAGTATTTTTGATTAAATTAAAAAGAAATATTTATCATAATAAATAAGAAAAGTATAAAATACTTAGCGATATTCATATTGACATCCATTTTTAACACTATTTGACAAATATAGCCGTGGTGAAATGAAAATATATTCACCTTCCAGCACTACAAAATATCAGAATTCAAAATACCACGTTCCTGTTGCTAGTTACATTAGATTTCATTTGATTAGATTATAATGTAATAAACTACGTACATCGCGACTTCTGATTGGCTGGCAAAAAAAGTTAGATTCAAAGAACCCGAGTAATAACTATTCTGTGTGTGACTAGGCTCTTAGATGAACATATTGGGCTTAACTTTGGGATATCTTTGGGCTTAAAAAATTAAGGATCTCATTGTAAGTAAAATATTAATTTTTATATAAGGCACTTTTTTGACTTTAAACTGTGCCATATTATGCTAGGGATTGATTTTTGTAGCGGACACCTGCTCAAGGTCACCTCCATAAAATTTTATGTATAAGCTTAAGCAGTGTGAAGTTATAGTTTTTTTTTAGCTCAAATGATATCTACAAATGAAATTCGCAGAAAAGTCAAGTCATTATGTAAAAGAAAATGCAGCTCAAAAAAAAAAATTTCTATTACTTTGTTTTATACACGGGCCAAACTATAATCTTTTTAAATGTTTGAATATCACTAGATTCCTATGAGCAAATTTTAATATTGTTTGCAATATTAAATCTGGTTTTAAATTATAAACAAATAATCAAATATTTGTAACGGACACCTGCTCAAAAGCAGGGTATGATTGGCCAACTATTGCAACAAAAGTCAAAAAAAATAATAATAATAATAAGTTTTGATACTTAATACAAGGCCAAAAAATTTTATTTATATATAAAAATGCAATAATAAGACATTTTGTATCAATTCTGTCTGAATTCACTTTTCTATTTTAATAATGTTTTAATTGCATTATTTAACATGACGCGAAAATAGTCTGCTAACAATTTTAAAAAAATTAATACTAAAACTAACTTAATAAAAATTGTAGTTTCAAATAAAATAAACAAAAGCAATACAATTCATGATCAATGGCAATCATACCCTCATATTTTCACTTAAAAATTGATAACAGATTTTATGCTCTTACATATTCGAATTTATTTGATGCTTTGATTCTATTTTAGTTATAATTTTATGATTAACAATGATCTTACATGAAATAATTTAAATAAAAATTCAAAGAAACAATACACAAAATAAAATCAACATTTGGTTCTCAATTTTAAAAACTGGCTAAATCCAGGCCTTTAAAATTTTTAAAATAACCCCAAATCAAATTTCAGAATTTTTTTGGTACTGTGATTAAACTCATAATTAGTTTAAATCTTTTACCAATAGTCTAGAGGTAAAATCAAAGTTAACTTCCAGATAATTATCAGAAAATTATAGATAAATTAGCTTCATTTGAAAATTTCGTTTGGTAAAAAGTAAACAAAAAGATAATTAATAATAATCAATAGATAAAATTGAACACCTTGGAAATCTTAATTTCTCACAGTCACCTTTAAAATGAAATCATATTTTAAACTCTTAGATTTTATTCTATTTTATTTTAGCAAGCTTAAAGTTAATCGAGGTATTTGGTTATGAGACAAAACTTAATACGTTTAATGATAAACTAATTTAAATATTCAAACACACAACTTAAAAACTAACATTTTTATTTTCAAATAAAAACATTGATTTTGAACTCCAAAATAATTTTTATTGTATATTCGAAAACACACAAAATGGCAGCCAAAAATATTGAAACATTACACAAATTCAATTTAATCTCCTTAGTTAAAGCGAATAAATTCCTGCTCATCTAGACAACAGTCAAAATTTGTTACTTTTCCGTCATTTAAATTCAATTATATAATAAATAAAGGCTAACTGTGTCTCTTAATAGGAGTTAATCTTAAATTTATATATATAATTCTTCTTATCTACATGCACAGACGAAAATCTGGGCTATAGATAGAAAGGCTCCTCCTTTTGCATGATGGGTGCAAATAATATTTTTCGTGAAAATTAAACTAAATAAGGAGCTCCTGTAGAATATACCTGTCGTTTCCTCTTTGGAAATCATAAACTAAATGAATGGAAACATTGTAACGACCTCCCATTTATTGTATCTAGGTTGTATTTGTTTAGGATATTTTAGAAAAGCAACAAGAAAAATTTCAATTCATTTGTACGCATGACTTTAAAAGCTTTTTAAACATTTTCGAATAGAGCTTTTCACCACAAAACTTCAGTGGGGCTAATAAAATGGCTACCACTTTATTTACCCCTTTATAGTACTAAGTTTTTAATGAAAACTAGATAAATATCTAAATTCGTAGATTTTTAATTTAAAATTCAATGAAGTAGGTTTAGCTTTTTGATAAGGAAAAACTTTATTGTCCTTTGTTTAACTTTTAGTTTCTTTAATTAATTCCATTTAATGCTTTTTGGAAATGTAATTTTTTATAATTAACAAAATTTTAGTTCAATATTAGTATGAAATTACACAATTTGTAGGTCCTAAAAAAGTCATTGAATTTTCAATTAAAATTTTAACCTAATGATTAGATTAGGAAACGGAAATTTTTTTTCTATCATTGTGTAGTGGAAAGAAGAAGTAGACTAGGCGGTAAAAATTTTTTTCTTAAAAATGTGCAATTCATTCACGAAAGATAATTTGTGTTATAACTAATAATTTTTGTAAGATTCCATATTTTTTATAATAAAAGCATTTTTCGATTATATATTGTGCTTTTAAAAACAATCGGAATTTTTAATTGGCTTAACGTTGTAAAATACAATCTAAGCGATAAGTCTTGCAATTATGAAATTTCAGCACACAAACTTTACTTCATTTTAAAAATGAATGAACCAACAGTTTTATAAGCTTAAACTAATAGCGATTTCATCGTAAAATTTTTTTTTTCACACTTTAAAATTAGCTCAAATTTATTCCTAAATTCCTTAAAATAAAAAATTTAAGGTAACTACATTTCTTGCCCCTCATAACTAATGAAAGTTTTGCGTCCTATAACATTTAAAATCAACATAATAGATTTTTATGGAAGAAATAAGTGTTGTTTTTTCCGCCTAAATATTTTTCCATAGGAAAAAGAAGAGCTATTCTTTCGAATGAAATTGAAAAACTTCGAGAATACTTAAAGTATTCAGCGGTTAAAACTCTTTGTACATTCTTTTGAAGCAGTGGAGCTTGCATGCATACATGTTGAATCGCTTCCCAACACGTATGACTATCAGATTAGAAAAAATACATAAAGATTGATATTTTCAAGCAGAACTCTGTTTTTCATTTTTTATTAAGTTTTGATAAATAATTTCAATACATACATGCATTTGACTTTAAGTAAATGCTGAACAGATTTATTTAAATTTAATTTAAATTCAGTAATAGTAAATGGCGAAAAATGTTTTTATTGGAACAACATTTTATAATTTACAAAAAGCTAGCACATAGTTCAAAGCAAAAACAAACTTTAAATATCTCGTTGCCTTAAAAATTTTTTTTTTCTTCCTTTAAGAATGTGAAATTTAGCTAACTCAGTAAATAATTCCTCTTAAAATCAGAAATTGTGAATTAAAAGAAAATATGATGGGAAACTAAATTTATTCTTGTAAATAATTCCTCTAAACCTCTAAACGGACACAATGACAATCCTTGACAGTTGACAGTTGACAGTTCTTGCTGTTACGAGTTATTGCTTAGGTTGTTTTTTTAATTAATTTTTTAGTATATTAGGCAGTAATTTATTATTATTTTATGCGAATTAGTATATTGAATGCATACGGAGCAAGCTATAAGCATGAGTACTACAAATTTACTTGATTTTATGACTTCTTCACATTTGACTCTTTGGTATCGCGAAATGTTTCTTTTTTGTTTTTTAACAAATTAAAATTTCTTTAATTATTGAAATAAACTATTCTGAGAAAATTTCTCTTTTTTATTTTTTGCTAAAAAAATTTTTAGCTAAACATTTAGATAAGATGATCATTATTCAAAAATTATACTGATTCTAATTATAAGAAACATAGTAGAAAAATTAACTAGGTTCTATAACTTCAACTTGTAGTAATTTTAGTTTTCTTCCGTTTATTAGAATATTTTAATTACCTTACTGCCACATCTTGAAGGATAAAAAAAGAACATATCACACATATTCTACTCAGTCAAATAAGTTTACCTAATATACTCAAATACTCTTGACATTCATTTTCTGATTGTTGACACAAAATCTTTCATATGTCACTCAAGATTCGCCTAAGGCTAAAGCCCAGCGCTTAACAGACGATTAACCTTCTTTTTTTTTCTTAAGGCAACACATCAATTGGAATGAGAAAAGTAAAGTATCGATGATCATTCAGAATGGGGATTATATAGCCTGAAGAAAGATGGTACAATCTCGATTATTCCTGTTAGTCCTTAGCTTCTAGCAGAAAAGTTTACTATAAAACTTTCTGCATGTGTACTTAGGGTAAAGTTTCTTTTTTTGTGAAATATACAAACAGAAGTCAGTAATAATCTTCTTCACTTTGTTTACACTTAGAATGTAATCAAAAATTGTCGATATTAGAAAAAAAACATTAAAGATGTGATGGAAAACTTGATTTTATTCTAAGGGATGCGATTTGTTTGTTTATTGTATCCCTGACTGAATTATTAAAAAATTCAATTCAGAAATAAGAAAACTTTTGTTTCTTCAATGATTCATTTTTTATATTATTTATTGTTTCCTAAGTAACTCGTGTAGAAGAATATTATATTCTTGACAAGTAATCTATCTATAATTGTAATAAGTTTACTTAAAATGAAGCACAGTGATAAAAAATAATATAACAAAACAAAATTTGGTTTTCAACATTAGAATTAACATCATATTTCCACTTTGTTATGCTCTCTTGCGCACCCTTCTTTAAAATATCCCTCTCATGCCTTTTAAACTGAAGTTGATGTCATTGTCAAGCTAGAGATTCTAAGGGTTGTTGGCTAGCATAAAATGCGAACACATCATTTAACTTTAGAAATATCTTAATCAGCACTTTGTAAAGAATCCCTTTTATAGACCATGGATAATGATTTGCGAAGAATTAAAAAAAAAAAAGAAGACATTATAAACAAAATGTTCATAGCTATAAACTGTTTCATAACTTTAAATATAACCACCGTGAAATTAAGTCATTTTACAGTTAAAATTTTTTAAATAAATTGAAGTTAGGTAATGAATTTAATGAATAGCGATGAGTGTTTTTTGTTTGCTACTTTTGCTTTGCAAATAGCTATGGACGTTCAAATGAAAGTTAACAAAAAATTTTTGCTCTATGAACTTTTAATGGTTAGCTTGTAATTTTTTAATGGGTCTCATGATATAAAATTTTAATTACTTGATAATAAAAAAATACAATACTAATGTTGGGTTGGTACGGTAAGTGTTCATAAAAATAGTTATATTAACTATAATAATAGTCCTGAAAAATTTGATAATCCTCAGAATTTTTAAATGAAATTTTATTGGAGATATTATTAAACTGACTTTCACTGATCAATGACACCAGTTTTCAAATTTCTAAAAATTTTGTATCCTTGACATTTTAAAAGTAGTTTTTATTTGAATAGTGAACAGTGAAAAAATGGGCTATGAGCTCATTCTTAACTACACCGAAAAATAACATCGTACGACACTTTTTTCTAATAAGATAGAAACAACAATTTGAATTGAAATTTTTTAACAGTATTTAGATTAAGTTGATCATGGAAAGGTTTTAACTTAAACGTTATTTACCCTAAATCAAAAATTCTTAAATCAATATTCTCTTCTTCTTTTACACAAAAAAGATTCCCGTCAACTTTTCATTAAATATATTTCAAAGTGAAATAAAATATTATTTCACTTAGCCGACTCAAAACAAAAGAATTTTTCATACAGAAACCTCTTTTTACTAGAGAAAAAAAGCAAAAATACACCACTCAAGTAATGAGGAACACCTATTTATGCTATTCGAATGTACATTACATACCATAGGCAAGAAATGAGAATATGACAAACTTTCAAATAGAAAAATATTACCATGAACAATATATCCTTTATGATAAATCATATAAACTCAACCGTAACCGAATCCGTTTTACTTTTTAAAAGCCTTTTATTTTATGGAATTTATCCCTTCTCTTTTTAGCTAAGCATTGATAAAACTGAAAAAATAAAGAAGTAAGAAAAATCAAGTATTCAATTGGTTTTTCTTTTTTGTAAAGGATAATTTACTTCGATAAATGTGAAATGTCCCTTTGGTAATCGCCTTAATGTGCTGTGACAAACGAGAGCTTAAGGATTTCGGTGCTAAGGTGACTACTTAAAGATAAAAATTCTATTAAATTCCAAAAAGAAACTTTCTTTTATGTAATCACAGAACTGGATTTAGTCCTTGATACTGTCTTAGAAAACAATGATGTTGTCTTCATCCATCCACTAATCCAGCTTCGTTTTTATTTAACAGCTAACCAGTCGACACTTTGTTTATTGTTTTTCTTTTTTTTTATATACACCCTAAAGAAAAGGGGAATAATGAAAATCTTTAGCTTGACAAAAGTGTAAATACGATGGCAGTCACTGATAATCCTTAATGAATGTCCTTTTTCCTTAGTTCCATAAGCCAACAGAATCATTGAAGTTTGAATTGAAAATAAAATCTTGTACTCACAGGAAATCACTACAATGACTAAATTATACTTATAGAATATCTGTGATATTGGATAAGGGGAGTGAGTACTAAGATCTAGGACAATTGATTGTGAATGAAGCTATTACCGAGTCATTTTAATGTTAAGATTATTCAATGATATATTTTGATTATTTTTTTTTTCTTTTTTCATAAGATAAAATTATTTTTATAGCAGCTGACTAGTCTTTTATTCTTTAGAATATTTTTACTATTATTATTATTATTTATATGTATGTGTTTATATTTAGAAATGAAATAAATCCCAACAACCTATTCAAATATATCGACATATATGCCAAAAGCTTGTCTCCGGGGAAATCAACTAAGCCGCATATAATGAAAACAGCTTTCCCCTCTCCTTGATTTAAATCCTTTTTATAATATTTTTCATGTTTTCTGTTAGTTTTTTTTATAAAGAAACAACACAAGAAACAGGAGGAAAAATGATTTAAATTTGATCTAAGCTACTAAAAGATATTTCCAATTTGAAAATTTAAAATCTTTACGTAAATTGTGCAAAAAACATTATTATTTTTATATGTGGTTGTTCAATAAGTTTCGATGCTCAAGACGAAAAAACACGAAGACCTTCTAATTAAAGAATCTTAAAGAGTTTTAAATCATCTTTTAAGGCTCTTATTGATGATTATTAATAACCAAACCAACATTTATTTATTTGTGAGAAAAGCTTGTGTGGTTGGGGTAGATTTTTTTGTGATGATTTTTAATGAGTTTTGATAGTAAAAAATAACGTTTCCTCCTACTTCCAGATCTTTTTTCACAAGTTTTAAATTCCGGCTACTCTAGACAGGCATTTACAACATGAATTTAAGACTAATGTTTTATAAGCTTGAAGGTAATTTGTGAATGAAATTACTTTAGCACCCCAAAAACTAATAACAGATTCTTGACTGATTTCTGGTACCTTAATTTGCCTTTAAGTAAAAAATACTCAGGTCACGCTACCCCAAAACCATTTATTTTAACCCAAAGCTTTAATATCAGATCAATATTTCATCCATAATAATACCACGATGCGGAAAATTTATTTCATTTTTCCAAAACACTCCAAATGTTACTTAAATTTTATGTCTGGGTAGGATCTTATTTGCAAATGTATTATAATTAAAAGTCTACAACTCGAACGTCATGTTTTTACGGTTTGATTGCCCTGTGCTAGGCTTTATTTAAGCTTTATCTAAGTACTAGGGAATTGTAAATTTTTAACAGGAGATACCAAATGCAATATCGTGGACTAGAATTCAAACTTAGTACATTTCTCCCAAAATTCAAAAACTACTAGAATTTAATTTAAATTTTCAATTTCCCTAACCTTTTATATCCTCTTCTCTATCACAAAGCCAAATAATTAAAAACATCAATGAAAACACATTTCAAATAAGTAAATTTCACCTTTCCTTTAAGCTTGCCTATGTATTGTTCTTTAACTTGAATTTTTGGATTCCCAGTTTTTATGAATAGTTTTTAATTTTGTTAACAATATAAAAATATCCTTTCATAACCCTAGTTTATGCTATTTATATAATTAGAACAACAAGAACTACCACTACAAAAGCATCGAAATCAGATATCCCTTCTAGAGTACTTAAATCGATATTTATCATCTCACAACCATCAATAAATATCGACAACAAAACGAATCATTAAAAAGATCTTTTGAAAGGATGCTCATCGAAATTAATTGAAAATAGACAACAAGTTTTTTCTTTCGTTCTCAGGAAAGAGGAGAGAAACGCGAAAAGTTTTATAAAAGCAAGCAACGTTCCTTTTTACTTCTTGGCTTGTTGGAATTTTTTTTAACACCCTAATACTTCAAAGAATGATAATAAAATACATAAAAAGAAAATAATACGTTTTTAGTATTTATTGAGCTCATGAGTTGATTGAATAACTTAATAAAATCGTCTGAAAATTGATGCGTCTAGAATTGTTAAAAAATTCACCAAAAAAACAATACTGAAAAAGTTTTTGATTACACAATTGAATTGTTAAAAACGGATATTAAATTACATTTAAAGGGGTGTGATGCTAATCACCAAGCGATGATAGCTCTAGAGAAAGTTTACTTATTTTATAGATTGGACGGAAATAAAGGAAATTTGATTTTGGTAAATATTCGAAATGACATTAAACGTGTACCAACTTTATCCATACTGACATCGAGAATAAAAACATTGTAATTCCTTTTTTCTTAATGAATACAATAATTTCCTTTGGAGTCTGTACAGTAATAAATTATACCAAAAAGGACTGAAATCAGTTTTACAGGAATTTTTATTATAATGTAATTTATAACCCTCCTTAGTTTATATCCTGTTATATCCGTTTCCAGACAATGAGATTTGATCAGATAATTCTCTAAATTTTGGGGATATCATCTCTCCATCCAAAACTCAATACTGAATATATTTTTTTATACTGAAATAAGTTGGACGATGTCATGGCTACATAATCATATCGCATTCCGCTTGATTTAACTAAAAATGTCCTGGATTCATGTGTAATCGACAATTTAATCTGTGTTTTCTACCCTTAAAGATGCGTTTTCAGTGATAATAAGTTTTTTTTTTTGTTTTTCCCTATGATACGCTTAGAAAATATTAGAAGGGGCTAGAAATGTATTTCTTAGATAAGGGGTTGAAGGTAAATAATTAAGAAATTCCTAAAAGCTATCATAATTTGAAGTTGTCGTTAATTTTTGTAATAATTTTTCAGTGTAATTAGTCTTCATTTATGTCAATCAATTTTGGCATTTATACTAAAATTGAGTGAAGTTTAATAAATGAAGATGTGTTCAAGTAAAAAAACCTTAAATTAGTACTATAAAATTAGTAAACTGAGAACTGTATAAACATTGCTAATGCTAAAAAATTGTTCTAAGACCTTCTTGGTTTGGATAGGGATTTTCTAGTTAAAGTCATGTGTATTCTATTAATAAAAACTCTAAATAATAAATTTTCCTTACATAACTTATACGCGGATTGTGATAAAGAAGTTCACTAATATAAAAGTAGGTAAAAAAAAGCAAAAAGTAGCCATTAAAGCTTCTTTATTGTCATGATATTATTTTTATTTATTTTTATTCCTTTCCAGTACAATTTTTTTATTTCAAATAAATAAAAATAGATACCTATAAAAAATAATTCAAAGTGAAATTCATATATACCAACATTAAACAAATTTGATTCAAAAATGTCTTGATTTTCCCAAGAAATTATTTAAAGAAAATTTTATTAAAATCAACTTTTTTCTCTTCTCGTGAAACACTCATTTAAAGAGAAGGACCTCCACAAACAATATCAGATTACTTATTTTGTTATATTTAATTTTTCTAAAAGCTGCTAAAAATATATTTCAAAATTGGAAACGCTTCAAATCACAAAACGATCAAAATGTTAATTCCTATACTAGTAGCGGTGTTTATAAATGCAGCCACCCTGAATAGATACATTTAAGCCAGTGTAAACAGTTTTTTAGAATTTGTTTACTAATCTCTTGATCAAAAAATTATTTGCTAGATATTACATCCGTAGGTAAACACAGCGAGATTTTCCCTTCCATCAATATAGACAGTCATGTATCTAGTGTACTTGTATTCTACTTCAAAGTTAGCATAGCATCATTTAACTACCCTGGACTTACTATGCTGATAGCAGCATTTTATCGACCTTTTACCAAAATGTAATTTCATTTTAGGTTTCCCACTAAGTACTTGAAAGGTTTATTCAGTGAGGGTTACGTCTATCAGCCGCTAAGACAAGTGTAGAAACTGCCACTCGCTCTTTTCCCCTCTTTGTACACGACTCTTGATTTTAATTGAGTTTTTAGCAAACAATATGTCTATTAATTTATTTCTACTTTAATTATGGCTGATAGGTAACTATTTGTTAGAAAATTGGTTTTATAATATTTTTTCTAGAAAATGATGTTCAAATTTCTTAGTTCTAATTTATATGTAAGATAAAGAGTTACAAAATATAAAAATTACTAAATTAAAATAGCAAGAATTGTTATATTCCTGAATTTAATCAAAATACTGCAAAAATATTTAATTATGATGTAAGTTGCTCTAGAGCAGAGGTTGGCAAACCGCGGCTCGCGAGCCACATGCGGCTCTTTCAACTCTTAAGTGGGGCTCTTCTACAAAATATGATTGGCCATGCGGATATTTCAAGTGCGGTTAAAAGTTTCTAGCTCATGTGCAAAAGTCGGTTTTCCTGACTTTTTTTTGGACAACTTGCTAAATAGGAAATATAGTGTTCGATAACAAAAATTAGCTTCTTGTGCTTATTTTTTTTCTATTAGTGTTACATTTTTCATCTATTTTTCTTCCTGTCTTTTTATTCATATAAAAATTTTTGTAATAAAATTCTTTGCTTTCAATTAACAAAACAACAAACATTACGTTAACTGCAGGAAATTTATTTTTCAAACACATGAACTGTTGTTGTTTTCATCCTATGAAAGCACTGGATTTTGCTACATAAAATGTCAAAAGAAATATATACGGCGGCCTCAAACTAAAAGCAAGAACTTACAAACTTGACTTACCCAAACTTTCCAAAGGGATGCAAGGCCGTTGTTCAAATTAGTGTTTATCAGTCATTGACATAGGTAAAAATCATGAATAAGTCTTAAAACTTTAGATAAAGTTCATTGAGTAAATTTTAGAAGCATTGTAGGGTCGAAAAAGATGAAATGGAGTGAACGAATGGGAAAAGGCTCAATAAGTATAAACAATGAAAGTAGATGAAAGAGTTAAAAATGTCGTTCTCAGCGAACGTACTTCAATTAGTTTTTCTAAATTAAATTAATAACAATCTATCTTCTAATATAATGTAGTTTAAGTTCAAAAAATTTGGCTCTAAAAACAAACTTCAGTGTTTGCTTTTTGGACATTTGGCTCTCTTGGCTAATGGGTTTGCTGACCCCTGCTCAAGAGCAAAGGATGTTCAAATGGTCATAGCTTCAGTAATTTTACTCCGATCGAATTGAAATTTTGACATAATATTTTTAAGATGCTAAACATTTATTTAAAATAATAAAAAAAATTTGCAAAAAAAAAAATTAAATACCCTACTCCCCCCTTAATATGGAAATATAAAATAATATCAAAATACATATGTACCTACATATGTATTCTATATATTTTGATATGTTTTTGTCGACTTTGGCCAAAATTGAATACAGCATTTTTATAGTTTTTAATTTATTTAAAATAATTTTTTTTAGAAATAATGACAGCAGTCATTCATTTGCTCATGCCAAAACGTGCATCTTAGACAGGAAATTAAACTCCCTTAGTAAAATGAATATAACTAAAAATGGGAGTGCAGTAAATTTTTTCAATAATATTCGACGTTTATCCAACCAAGCAGCTTATGATTTCTTAATTTAAATCCGATACGATGGACCTCATATGAACATTTTCAACCTGCCATTTGCGAAAGCTTTTATTTTAGAAGACTGAAGGAACTGAATAGTATATTTCCATTTAGTATTTCTAACAATAAGTAGAGCTTTTCTGGGTATATGAAAAAAAGTTATATTCTTGACCGACTTCGAGCTACAAAAATTATAATTTTTATAAACACTTTTAATAATTCTTTTAAGGGCATACCTCAAAAACATACCTCTTAGCTCAAAACTCATTTGGAAAATTTATCAAAATTTGAATTGAAAACTTAAAGAGAAACATTGGAGTGTTATGTTAATGAATAATGACAAATTTTACCAAAAAATTTTACATACCGTTGAATTATTGATCAATATGCTACATAATTTAAAATGTTAAAAGCACCCAAAAGTAGTGCACTCATTCAAAGTGCTGGCTGAGAATATTGCAAAGAGATTGAGTGCTGGCTACAATATGGGAAAGAGATTTATTTCCTTTTAATATTTAAACTTATTTAAACATGTATCAATAACTCAAGTTAGTATAGTATATTTCATCCATACAAGGATATGCATTGTATTTTAGCTGTCATGAAACTACACCGCTAGTTATGAAAAAATATATTACTGAAAAATTGTGAAGCTCCAGCGATTTCTATATTATATTATTACCAAAAATTTAGCCATATTATTTCCTCAACCAAGAGATATCTGATTACAGAATTACTTTTAAATTTATAAATATAATATAAAAAAAAAAGAAAAAAGGACAAGCAAGTTCTCAAATTCTAATTATATAATCATACAAAATCTTTTTTAAACTGACAACCAGCAAACTAAGCAATTTTCCCAGCAGCTGAGCACTTGACTAATCTTATAACAGTATTAATGACTGATGATGAACATCATTAGATGGTTTTTCATAGTCATAAATCCCTTTTAAAAGGACTCTTTTATGTAACGCGCAAGGATGTATGCGCTACAGGAAGGAAATCCCTTTGGCATTGTTATTGTATTATAATCTTATTATATTTCTATTATGAAAATGGTATGCTCGATGGACCTAAAATATAGCAAGGGACAAGAGGATCTCTGTATTTTTTTTTTTTTTTAATTTAACAAATATCTGCCTACTTCAACCATTTTCAATATTGCTGTATTAAATTTAAGTCATTTGAAGTAGGATTTCCCCTTACTTTGTTACTAATTAGTTGAGGATTAGAAATTTCATTGAAGTTGATTTAATACCAAAAAATCTCCGTACTCGAGTAACCAAAAAAAAGAAAAACTTTTAAATTAATTTGCAACCTAATTTAATGTTTTCAGTACAAGAAAATATTATATTAAATAACATGTTGCAATTAATTTAACAATAGTAATTCATATATTATAATTCAAAATTATACAAAATCTAATCTAAAATAACAAATCAACAGAGCTACCACAGATTCTTGATACAGATTAAAATAATAATCTGTCTAAATGCTGACAGTGTCCTCTCAGTAAACTTTTAGATAAACTCTTAAAAGGGCTTTAAAGGATATTATCAAGGATTTACGAAACACAGACAAAAAATATCAGATTTTTCTTTAAGCACTTTTAAGGGATGAAATCTTTATACAATAAAAATAGAATCCACAAGTTTTGATTGCAATAAAAAGAGGGAATCATTGATATACAGCCTCTACATTGCCGTCAATCAATGTCTGGATTAAAACAAGTACCTAGCTCTAATAAAAATCAATAAAAACGGCACTAATGTCCCCAAACTTTGGGATTGAAATACATCTCTATAAATCTTAATTTACACCTTTAAAGTATGTGCAAATGAAATTTCTTCTCAGAACAATCCTTTAATCCTTGTGTTTTACATTTAATGTAACGAAACGTGTCAAATAATACCATTAGTGGCTTCACTAGAACTGATTGCTTGCTTTGAGATTTAGTTTTCTTTTTGTTTTTGAGTTTTTGAATAAAAAAAACTAAAAATTTGATAATATCAAATGTAATTGTTAATATTTTTATCTATCTTCCCTCTTTTTGTTATTAAACCGTAAAATATATGTTGACAATAATAGAATGTTTCCTTGTGTAGTGGTTATTTCAATTACCCAAATGTGTTCAATCCATTTGCCTGATTGTTTTTCTGACCAGCTGTAGATGTTTTCTTTATATCCTCTTTTTAAATGTTGGATTTGTTTTGTGTTTACAATAAATTCTTAATGCCCTTTAGCCCTTACAACTTGTATCCATGTTCGTTTGTTCTGAGGCCGAAATTTTTGCAATCCCATTATCAAAAATAGAGTCAACTCTTCAATTTATGTAATTTAAGTTAACAAAAAATCACTCAACTCTAAACTTTAAAGACGCTCAAGGGACTTTTTTTTTTTTTTGATTTGGCAAATAGATTGTTGATGGTATGGAATTTTTCTTTATTGAGCTAGACTTTATTTCATACGGTAAAAAGCAAATTTTATTGAAATTCTACATGAAAGTGAAGAATAAAACTTGGGTTTTAAGAGTTTAAAGAGTTATATTTCCATTTAATTTTCTACTGAAATATTTCAAAATTTTTTCATTTAAGAAGCTGCACCGTGTTGACATCTGAAAGAACATATATATATGTATCTATATATATATGTTTTTTCAGCATTCATTTTTTTAAGATAGAAATTGGAAGAAAAAATAGATGATATAAGAGTCGTCAAAAAACACCTTCCTATGAACATCTTTCTGAATGATGTAAACATTATTCCTAAATCAGACATCCAAAAAGGCTGTTTCGTATTTAAAATCGTAATAAAAAACGATAAAGATTTTTTGTAGTAAATTAAGAGCTTTGAAACAAACAAAAATCAAATTCTTCCATTTATTTTAAGTTTAATAAAATAATCTAAATTAAAATTTGCGTTTGGACAAAAATTTGTTATTAAACCAATGTATAAAAAATTTTATTCAAAACAAAATAGGTTAATAGTAACCCCTTAAAATTATTAATAGATTAGTCAAAACTTTTCCATTAGTTTTTATTGTCAGAGTATAATTAAAATGTTTATTATGTAGCAATGCAACAAATACGATTAGAATTACGTTATCCAAATATTTCTTAGTTTTCAATTCATAATGTTCTTGAATTTCAAAAGTGATTCAAAAACGTGTTCCAGCTGTTCAAAATGTACAACTTTTAAATTTGGAATTTCAATTTTGAAAATGGAAAACAGTCCCATAGGCCAAGATTTGCTAAAAATAGAAAATAATTCAGTATACAGAATAAATTTACAATCAAAAAAGGTCATAAAACGAAAAAGGCTTTGTTACTTCATATTAGTGCCAAATTCAAAGACTTCAAATCTTTTAAAAAATATGGGGCAATAGTCAAACAGCTGAAGTGTATTCTCAGTGGATAATTCTTTTTCTATCAAAGAATCTAATAAATATTTGTAGAGCTTTAATGAAATTTTCTTTATTTTTTTTAGCTTGTAGTTAACGTTCCCGCTTCACGTTCCACTTAAACGCTTTGTTTTTAATTACCAATTTTTGGGTATTTCAGACACACACACACTGATTTTTAGTCGTTTAGCAGAATATATAGTACAATTCTTACGTCATTTTATTCTTAAATCCTAATGAGCGTTAATTCATAAGCCATCCTTTTTTCATTGACTAATAACAACATTTTCAGCTAAGCTTTGAAGTATAATAAGTTTTTGATCTTTTTGGCTATTTTAGATGAAATTGGCTTTTTTTATAATTATCATATTCGAACCTATGGCTGCTTTTTAGATAATATTCCTTACAGATAAATTATTTCAATATCTCTGATAATCAAGACATACTCTTCATTATCAAAATATCCTTCTTTGGTGAAAATATCAATTAACTTTGCTTCAGAATGACTGTTAAAACTTTTTAGTCTCAATTTTCTACATACCTAATCTATAAATACAGCGTTAGGCTTTTTCACTATAATTTACGCTTAAAGTTGTTCTGAGATGTATGTCAGGGAGCTCTACTCAAAAAATCATCCCTGTTTACTAATTTTACTGCAGAAACGTTTTTAATGCCTTCTTGAAAATTTTGTATGCAAGCTAATAATTGATATTTGTTCTAAGTTAGTACTTCGATAGAAAACTTGCTGTGGGAGAACTGTAATAACTTTGCAACTTATACTCCAGATAAAATAAGTTCGAAATAAATTATTAAACGAAATATAGTTATAATAGTTATATAGTTATAATTTGGTTTTAAGTGTAAATGATTATATAAAGCACTTTTTGTTAGTTTTAAAGCATTAGAAATTTTATATTTCTTTAATGCCAAGAAACTTAAAAAAAGCATGTAACGAATTAAAAGAATTAAAAAGAACTAATTCAGGATTAAAATAAACATATTTTCATTTTAATTATTTTCTAAATAAAATAAAATAGAACTTTTATAAAAAATTAATTGCACAGCACTATTAAAGACTCAGCTTTAAAATCTCAGCACCTGACAAATAAATGATTAAGTGTTAAATTTAATTACAAAAGCCGAATTTTATATGACAAGGTAATTTAATACTTAACCATAAAGTAAAATTTTCTAACACTGCTTAAATCATTTATCTGGTCGTAATAAGTTACATCGAATACAATATAATTGCAACCCTAAAAGAAGCCAAAGAAGACATCAATATCATCATGTCTCTCTGATACTTCATGTAAAATTAATGAACTTCCAAGGATGTGCTGCCTTGTAAAATATTTAAATCCTCGAATGAATGAAAATGTGGTATCGATTACAATCAACTACCGTTTAAATTCGTTGCGTTCCCTTGCCCATCATAAATAGCATCAATAGATTGAAATCTGGTATTCATGTTTTCTTCTGTTCAGCCTACAGAAATGTTGCCTTCTTATCAAAGATAAAATGGTCTTTTTGGTTAACTGAATACCGTTAAAATGTGCTGTTTTTTCTTTTTTCCTTTTTTTTTTTGTGTAAAATCATTCAACATAAAAGATTATTGTGTTCATGTGGGCAAAAGTGGATACTTAAAGCCATACGATGATAATGTAAAAAATGGAAAAGAACTTAGCGACCCACTTGTTCTACAGATGAAAAAAAAAAAAAAAAATCTTTTATGATTTGCATTTTTGTCCTTGAGTTGATACCACTAGTCATTTTTAAGTTTTTTATGACTTACACTAATGTTCCTAAAGCTGATTTCAGCTTTTAAGAGAAATTTTCAAGCTACAACCAGTTAGGGTAGTTCAGTTTGGCGAGACAATATTATGAGGATTGTAAAAAACGTGACACTCATACAAATTATCCTGAAATAATGTTTTTAGAATAGTTTGTTAGTAATAATCTTGAACTTTGGTGCCATCATTTTTTAAATCTACTTACTTATATTTTATGCAAAAAAACAAGAAACAAAATGTGATTACGATGATGAAAATGTTTCATGTAGTCATATTTACATAAGCACTGTGTGCAAAAGGGAAATCATATTATAGCTTGCACGTTGCTTATTTTAACACGAATCAATCTTTTACATGAAATCTATTTACCTACACCCTCAATCAAAAACATGTTGCTAACTGCCTATTAACGAACTGACTTCATACAAAATATTTAGCAGGATAAATTATTCAAATAGTTCCCACGACACTCAATCACTACATTTTTTCTTAGGATCTTGGCCCTAACACTTTTAGGGTGTTTTTCACTGTTGCTTTACTTTATAGCTATAGAAAAAGCCAAATGAGCATTACAACAAAGCTCCCAGAGGTCATATAAAATTTATTAGACAACTTGTTGAATTCGGTGTCATGAGAAGCATTGAATATTTAAAAGAGGACTGGAATCTTATTAGTTTTGAGCTAATATTATATTATATTAAAGAAATATTATTTAGGTAATTTGAAATCACTTTTTTTTTGTTTTGTTTTTAAGAAAATGTCAAGGTTTTTCGCCAGAATTCTTTTGAATAGTTTTTTTTCTCTAAAATTTGTTAATAATTTTAAAAATTTAATTTCTACCTTACATGGTTTGTTATATTTTCTTTATTTATTATATAAATAATAATAAGAAAATGTTTGTAGATTTTCTTTCCTGAGTCAGCTTTTACTGTATATTTTTAAAGACTACGCTTCACTTCTATATTTATTGATTTGGTATCTATCACAAAATTTATTGCTCAATCGATGCAAACATTTAACGGTAGCATTGTAATATGGTTACTTCTTACATATTTTGTGGTGAAATCCATAAACAGTTAAGCTTGTTGTGCTTGTGTGCCATAGAATTCAAACCGGATATTCCTTTCTTCCCATCATGTTAGTATCCAATTTGAGGCCGATGGAAGGAATATTTTTGTTTTCAATTGTTATAGTAAACCAACTTATATGCAAGGCTGGTAGATGAGAATATTAAAATATCAAGACGGCTTTTAGGAGACCTGCCTTTGCCATTTTCCGTTATATTCAGGTCAAATACTCTCAGTTTTTCCCAAATAAACTCTATTCCCTAGGTAAAGAATGAAACAATTTTTACTTCATAGAAAAACAGAGCAATGGTCAAAAATAATACTGTCAAATATCTTTTATTTATTGGAAGACTTTGCTTTCGACATGAGCCTTAAACCTTTTTACTACATTGTCTACTTTTCTTGATTTTATTTTCTTGTAATTTTTTTTTCCAAAAAAACCCAATTAGTTACTGAAAAATATCTACTGGGGAATTCACACTTGTGCTATATATTTGTTTATTTATGTCACATGACTATTAAAAATATTGGCGTTAGAATCAAGCTTATATGAAAGTCTGTTAAATTAACCTATTCAGCCACAACTTTTAGGATTTCACTACGAAAGGAAAATGTACGAAAAAATATATTCTTAATATGCAATTGTACTCTCTTGGAGTTTAAAACTGTCACTCGTAATATTAGTAAAAGGATTAAATGCTTCACAATAATGCTTTTAATGAGAATGATTATTAATTCAAAGTATGCTAACAAAGCTGTTATATTTATAATGCTGATAAGTTGTTAAATACTTCCTGTTGATTTAAACCTAAATTTTTCGTTGATTTATTTTTAAATTAGGTTACAACTATTAATCTAATTAAAACAAAATAAAAATTTAATTTAATAAAAATTTTGAACTTTCAGTATCAAAGAGTTTTGGCTTACTTGAGCTTTCGAAATTATATTTTAGGTACTATCTGAAACAAAAGTAAATCATTCGTTTTCGAAATTAGTGCTTTTTGTAACATAAAGTGTTCAGTTTTTCAGATATTTTCCGAATTTTCAAGTCATTTCTGAGTCAAATAGTCCCTGATAGACCCAAATAGCCCTAACGTTCTATTAATTATAATTTAATTTAACTCCAAAGCTAGCTGATTTAAATCATAATTCATTGAATTGGACAAAAAAAAATAATTAAAAATAATTCTAAAAATTATTGTCTTTTATTTGAATGGAATAATTGTAAATTTTATTATATAATAAAATTTACAATTATCTGGTGGTTTGGTATTAAGGGTTTGAGAAACTGCGAAGAATATTCAATTTTTTAAAAAGCTATTTTTTTATTATTTTTAAGTTTTTCATGTTCTTAACAATCATTAGTGTAATTATTATATAAAGTTAAGTTTAATTATTAACATTTTCAGTCTTAACTTTGACTGAATTTCAAAGTCTATGTGAATTTATGTGAATTTATTCTAATTTGATTTTGTTTTCCATATAAAATCAGCCACGATTTTTGGCAAAGTAGACATTATTCTTACATTTAATTTATCTCTATTTTTGAGCCATATTACTATAAAGTTGAATAGTAAAAATATTGTTAAGCTGCTTTGATTAAGGCCTACGCTGACTTTGTTTAATGTGTCATGCTTAAATAATGTTTCAAAAACAAAAAATTTTTCTGTGCTTCTTGTTATTTGTTTGGAATTAGTGAGGAATAATAAGATTAAATGTGTTCCGTTTTAGCTAAAAATAAAAAATCTTTTGTTGAAATACCAAAAAGTTCAGTATTTAATAATGATTTCTTTGGGGCTCCAGCAGATGAAGTCATACTATCTACCTTAGACAAATTAGATTATTATTTCAACGAAAGCGGTATCCCTCAGACTTTTAAAAAATTATTTCAAAACACTTCGTCATCTCAATTGAAACCTATAGCAGCAAAAGGTAATATTTGTCAATGTACAAAGGAAGAAATTGAAATATATCTAAAAAGTAAAGAAAATGAAAAGCAATTTGGTAAAAGCAGTTTGAGACGGATACCCTCTTATGAAAGCTGTGGACCTATTATTATGACAAAAGATGACAAAGATATAAAAAAGAATCCATCCTTACTAAAATATAATTCGCTTTTATCTGAAAATAGAACACGGATAAAGAATAGGAGACTTTTAATAACTCCTCAAAAAAGTAATATTATTGAAACAAAAAATGAAAATCGTACGTATAAAAACAATCGAAATTTCAGTAGCCAAAAAAAGGAGACTGTTAAAATGTCAACATCAAAGTCCACAATTGAAAATAATGAGCTAAATTTTAACATTTTGTCAACATTTCCTGAAAAATCTTCAAGTAAAAGTTCAGTTTCCATTCGACAATTTTCAAATAAATGTAATAACAATACTAACACTCCTTTATTGCTAAAATCAAAATTGGCAGTAGCTCGAATTAATATATTTAATGATGGAAGCCAAACTTATGAAATTATGAAATCAAAAAAAAATATACCTAATAATATTCAATCAGATAAAACTATTGTATTTTTTACAATCCTTGCAAATGGTAAATCTATTTGCTACGATTGTCTTGGAAGGCGTAAAATAAATAAAAATAAAATTTAAAATTTTTATTTCAAATAATTTAATAAATTTAAGTAAAACTAAAAATATTAAATAATTAAATAAAATTCCTTTTTGTAGAATTTTCGAAAAGTATTATATACTTTTATATTATAACCTTTTTATCTCTGAGAATATCTTTGTAAGTGTACTTGGCCTAAATTTAAACAGAATATATGAATGTAAAGGGATTAGCACTTTGATACTGTATTAATTTGCTTGCTCTATTATATTCAGCACAACGTTCTATGAATGCCCGCCATCCAAAACTGATTTGCTAACTAGTTTTTAATACCAAGTGTACCTTATACAAGATTTATTTGTTTTATTTATTAGAAAAATATTCTTACCTTAATTGTCTTAAGCCAAAAGAATATCTTAATTGAATAATAATGACGCAACACAAAAGCATGGGAAGTCTAATTCTAGATATAAGAATTTTTGATAAGATTTCTCAATCAATTACCGGCAGAAATCTACGCATCCTTGAGTTCGCAAACACAAGATAGAACTAAAAAAAATATATCTTAAAAAATATCTAGTAAGCGAAGACTTATTTTCAATTTAGTAGATAAATTGTCATTGTTTTCCAATAAAAAAAATGTGAGTTAGATTTAATATCTTGGAATTACTAAAATTAATAATTTTTGATTTTTTTTTTTTTCGAATAATGCAAATTTTATGTTATTTCAAACATTTGTTATTTAATTTCAGTATTATTAGTTTATTATTTATAGTAATAATTCTAATGGCTAAAGTAATCGTTAGTTCTCGTCCAAACTTATTAATGTATGAAAAAAGACGTCTTCGAAAAATTGAAGCAGCGAAATATTTAAAAAAACAGACAAAAAATATAGCAACAAATTATTGTCGTACAGTTGAAACAGAAATTGTAAATTATAATAATTGTACCTACAAATTTGGAAAATGGAGGAAAAAATTACCAAAATCATTAAAAAATAAACAAAAATCATCTCTTTGTCCTAAAGGGAGAATTAATACACTATTAATTGTTGATAATTGTGGAGGAATTATGGAAACATTATTCTATAAGGACTCTGATTATATAAAAGCAATGCGAGAAATTTCGTTTGCTATAGAAGCTGCTAAATGATTTGTGTTAAAAAGAATTAAATCAGATTGAAATTGATTTCTATTGAAAATAATAATAAAAGCAGCCAAATGAAAAAGTTAAATGTATTATAAACCATTCAAAAAAATGTATTTAATATGTATAAATTACCACGGCAATGTTTATTTATCAACCCTGCATATTTTATTTATTTTAAACGAATGTATTGTACTTAGAAATTATAACATTACAAAAAATAATTGTGTAGCAAAAATAATTATAAATAAAAAATACTTTTAAATAATATAAGCAGTATTTTAAATTTTGTCAGCTTTCTTAAGTATTAGTATTTTGATTAAATCGTTTCACATATAGAAAGTTAGCTTTCGAATCTTTTTTAACCAGAAAATCTTCTAAAAGTTTTATTTATTTATGGTTGAAAGTAAAGAGCTCAAAATATTTGTTGAAAAAAAACAAAATTAAAATTATAGAGAATCTTTAATACCAAATTATTTAACTCCCTAGTTTTGGCTTATTTTTTATGATATCCATCACACGGAACCCTAAGTTTTGAACGGATAGAATAAATCTAAATATGAAAAAATAGCACTACATAATTTACAGAATATTTACTATTTCAGAAATTGTGATTGCTAGCTCCAATCCAGGGATACAGATTGAAAAAACTATAAACTTTGGAAATTTTTATGTTTCCTATTGTTGATTTAGGCCTACTTTTCTTTTATCCCTTTTTCTGCTAATTTTATTTCTTTTTTGAAAGTTATGATTACTACAATCTTAATTATTATATTAATTTATTTGTATTGATGACTGATTTTTTTTATATTGATATCGTTGTTAACAGTACTCAGTGGCTAGGTCCATTGATCCTTCTTCCTTTTTAGCTAATATGGTAAGTCATGCGGTTTACTTCTTTGTCAACGTCTATTTTTGTTTGTTGTGCCCAGGGTTGTTCCTCTACGCGTAGACTTTAAGTGTCTACACTTCAGAGTAAACAATGCGTAGACAATTAAATTTAGCGTAGACAATGTCGACAATAACGTATACAATATAGACAATGCAATTTTTTAGGTTAGGATCATATTTCATCATTGAAATGTCAAATAAATGTATTTTTTAAATCAACAAATTTAGTTCAGTACAAATCATTGTTTATCATTTTTATTTAAAGTTTCAGTCTATTAGATGTAAACAGAGTATGATATATAAGTAATGAATCATTGTTAACATAATATAATCACTGCGGTACATTATAAATGAGATTATAGACAATTTAAGAGTTAATTTTTGTGATGATGTCTCTGACTAAAATTCAAAAGGCTTATTAGGTTTTCAAAAAAAATTTCATGTAATAAATAGACATAATAAATTGAAAATAATAGACTTATTCGAACAATAAGTGGTACGTAATGCGTTAATAACAAAGAAATTACTAAAAAAAACAATTTTAATGATTGTGATCAATTTTTTGACGGCCTGTATTTACTATGTTAGGCCGACGAAAAAATAGAGGTTTTGAGAAGTTGAGTTTTGCGATGCTCAAAGTAAATAATAAATATACAAATACTTATAACCTGTGCAACAAAGCTTTACAAAACACAGCGGAAAATAGACTGAGAAGACATAGGTGAGGAAAATTTTGTAAATTCTACTGGATTGGAAGAATGGGAAAGCTTCAATAGAAAAACTTCATTTTTCAAGAAGTTATTTGAAAAGGGCATAACAAAGCCATTAGTTTTTTGGAGTATGGCTGCAATGCAACATCCGACTCTTTCGTATTTGGCCCTTAAGCTTTTACAGGATCCATCTTCATCTGCGCAAATCGAAAAACTCTTCTTAAGCGTTCATTCTTTGACCCAAAATTGGTTAACCTTTGAAAAATCAAAAAAACTATTATACATTTATTATTCTTTAAGAATTTCAGATGCTCCTTGCAATGAGAATAGTGATGACTCTGAATAAAAATAAAAAAAGATCTTTTTTAATGATTTGAAATAGTTAACTAAACATATTTTTATCGAGTATATTTACACCAAAAATCCATTTTTATTGTCTACACGTAGATTACGCCGCACAACCCTCGTTGTGTCCAGCAGCTGTATAGCTTCAATGTAAGTATAGTAGAGTAACCTTTTTTCATGTGCAATAGCATAGTGCTGAATTTCATCATCTATCCATTTTATTTTTAAATCATTATGTAGTTCTTTGTTAGTCACGCATCTAAATGCGTTAGTAATTAAGCGAAGGATCTTGTTTTGGCTTCTTTAAATAGTTTCTCTGTTTGATTTACGAGAGCACCCCCATAGTTGGATTTTTTGCAAATTAATAAAAGATCTTTGAAAGCTTTTTATTTAGTGGATAATTTTGAAGTGGTCAATTATTCTTCTAGACGAATTGATACAAAATATATAATGGGTGAAAAATTTTTTAACTTAAGTGTTATGTAGTTTTTTTCTAACTTTTTTCTCCTTATTTGGGCCATAGTAATAGCTTTTGAATATAGCTCCAAAAACGAGATAACATCTGAAAGATAAGGCAAGTGCAGTATAAAATATTAGCTTGTAAACAATTAATTTTTTGTGATAGTACTTCATTAAATTGATTTTTATTTAAAAAACCAACTATATTTTGCATCACATATGTTTGAATATTATACCAGTTATAACACTTAAAGTTTTATAAGCTTTGTTTATATATCCCTTTTCTTGCTTCTTCTAATCTATATTAGAAACAACCATTGCAGCATAATAAATATAAATTAACTAAACCATTAAAAATTTTAAAAGTTTTTCTTAAAGTCACTGTCCATAAATCTATACTTAAATTAATTAATGGTTACTTTTTCTTAATCGGGATTCAAAATCTTATCAATATATTTCAAAAAGCAAAATAATGGAATTAACCAACCATCCAAAGATTGAAGAAAAATGTTCCTAAGCAGATAAAAGTTTTAGATACAATTATTTTTCCCGTAGAGGCAGGCTCTACACTCATTGACTTCAAGAAAAACCTGCAAATATTCAAATTCAAAAGTAATTTTTCTTAATGTCATTACTCCCTCTTATTTTTGCGCCAAAGAAATCAGCATTAGATTTGATGTACTAGACAATATATTTCTGTGGTGAAAAAACTAAAAATTATTCTTTTACAAAAAATTTAATCTTCAAAAGTGCTCAAATGTAAATACTGCAGCATTTCAAACTTGACTTGCTAGTCTAGTTGATATTTTTTAGATACAACATTTCAATATAAGCAAAAAAAACTATTTAACACAATTTTCATTTTTAAAATTTTTCAGTTATTTAAGAACATCACTCTAAAAATTGTTAACGTAATAATCTGAGGTTATGCTATCTCTGTTTCAAAGACGTATTTATCTATCACTATAGGAAAAACTCTTTGTATATAATTTAGGAGTATTTTTATATTAACTTAATATATATATATATATATATAATTGTGTAAAGTTCTTTTAAACTTCTTAATAGAATATTTAAACAAATAAACTCAACTATAATTAAAGCAAAGAAGATTTAGTTCTTATAACTATACAAAAGGAATGTGTTTTTACACAATGAATCAATCTAAGTTAACAAATCTTAAACTTAAACTTAAACAAATCTAACTTAAATTATAAAAATAATTATTAATTAAAGTTTTAACGATTGAATGAGCAAAAATTCAAGCTTCTGTTGGATAATAGTTTATGCTTAAATTTTTTTCTACAAAAGATATTATCATCACAGGTACATTAAAAGTTCAACAAAATAGCTTGAACTTTTCTAACATTTACAATTTGACTTATATTACATTTGAGGAGCTAAATCTTCAGATAATATTGACTAAAGTAACAAATGTTACTTTATTCAGTATATCTAAAGAATTTTTTCTATAATAACATAATTTTTTTAAAATTTTTTTTTTAAATTTACGATGTTTTTGCTATACATCCACATTTGTCAATAACTTTAATTTGTTTTACCCTTCGCTTTTTGCCTGATACAATTGATGAGCAATTCAGTGTGACATTGATCCATTTAAAAGTTTTTGGCTCACAAAATGAATAAGATTTATAAAATGGTTTTCCTAAATTTTGTTTATTATTACCAGTTATATTATTATTAGGACTAATAGGAATGTAAATAGAATAGCAATTTCCTGCACATAAATGATTTTTTATGCGTTTTGTATCACAGCCAGGTTCAGTTATATTTTGTAAAAATTTACTTGTCCTACATAAACATTTTTTCGACCTGAAACTTGTTGCATTGAAAATGTACGGAGAGATTTCACTTGATTTCAACATATCTGGAGTGATTCCATGTAGTAAAGCCTTATTTTTATATAATGATCTACTTTTAATTGCTTCCATATTTGTATCGTTATCATTTTTAGCTGATAATATTGAACCGGAATTAATAATAATTTTTTTTATATTCCTTATATTATTATGTTTTGGACGTTTTTCTTTGGTGGTATCAGTAATATCTTTATTACTGAACAACACTGAATCAACAACAAAAGGACCATCAGGTGTTTCATATGAATCACGTTTTGAAGAAATATCTCTAGCAGTTCTGTTATTTAAAATTTGTGAGGTTTTATTATGAGGTATTGCCGCTGTCTCATATTTTTCCATTGAAAGCACAAATATGCCTTGTAAAATTATACTACTGAACCCAATCCACATCTAAAACAAAAAGAAAAAAAATTATAATTTTTGAGGGTTTCAATTTTCATGCAAGAAATATGTTTTTTAGAAACTTTCTTAATGATATGCAAATTATATAGACAAAAGTCTCTTTGTGCGGCTTTTATAATATAAACAAAAGATTTTATCCTTATATAATTTAGTAAACTAGACCTAATATCATTATAAACTACTATTAAATGTCTGCAAAAGTTTTATCTTTTCTGCTAATGCTGATCTCGAAGCAATGATAAAATTTCAGCTTACAAAAATTTTTGAAAACATACATAAAAAGAATAACCGTGACATAGTGGTTTTTTTTTGTAGAATAAAAAAATATATGCTTTATGCAGCAAACGTATTGAGTATAATGTAGTATCTTTGTTTTTAAATGGTCAAAAACAATAAATTTTTGTTGGTATTCCTAGGTATTAGTTACTTATAAAACATGTACGCGAAATATAATTTTCTTTTTCATTTTTATTTAAAATACTCAATCATCAAGTTGATTGGAATTTAATTATATAAAATAATATTAATTCCAATGATTATACGAGACAATAAATTTAGTCATAAGTAGTTGTAAATTATCAATAAAAAAAACAAATGCTTAATTCAAATGGTTATTATAGCTCACACCTCTTTTGTTACAGAAATAAACTTCGTAATTTATTTCTAATAAAATCAATATTTACAATACTCTGCACAAGAGGACTATAAATTTATAATGTTGTCATAGTAAAGTAAAATTAATAAAAAATATTTTTATAAAATAAAATTGCATAAAAAGATTTTGAAAAATCTTTACAACATATAATTTATACGAAAATATTTATCTTAAAGTTAGCTTTCTGACTTAAAAGCACAATTGTATAAAATTCTAAAGAACTAAAATGAATAAGGTCAAATTCACAATAAATGAACGAAGGCCGTGCATAATTTTCGTCGGCATTTAGCATAATAAAAGTCTTATACATAAACAAATCAAGTTAGTATTTTGCGGAAATGCAAATTGCATCAGGCGTGCACTGGATGGATCAGGCAACCGCCCCCCCACCACTCAGTCAGCCTTGATATCATATGACATATGAGTGGAAAAATGTCACTTAAGTGATGTCAGCCGATTTATGATCCGTAACATCCGACATATATATCTATATTATTTTTTTTATACTATTAGGGAACGGCATTAGTTTCAAAACCACGAACTTTTCTGTTAAATGATATCACCTGAAGAAATCTGACTGTTGACGTTACTAATCTCAATTCATTAATCTTTCGTATGGCATAATTTTATTATTTTACGGAGACCATTGTGAATTACACGTATAGAAAAAAAAAAGTATCTGAGATGATCCCAAATGATAGTATCATGTCGTATTTTCTGTCTGTTTCTGAATAAAGTTGAATTTTATATATTTTATTGACGCCATACATACCGGTATGCACATTTAATAAGATAAGTGTGTGTCGCCACCCATTACATTTATAGCCAACTCACTAACAATTATTATTACCGCTGATACCATGAAAAACATAAGAAACAAACATCAAAAGAAGCCCACAAGTTTTAAAATGTTTTGGGGGGCAGGACAAACTTAATTCTCGATACTTTGATCATATTACACCATATATTTTCTGCTAATATATTAAAGTTAGGAGCCTCATGGACCATTCTAGACAGGTAGATTTCCTGTTGCTAAAGAAGAAATCAAATGTCATGTCAATTGCTGTTGCCCACCCACATAACAATTAATTATAAGAATTACTCTGTGCGAACATAGATTTTTAACTGATGGGACAATAAGTCAATGTCATTAAAATTAATTGTTTAATTTTTATTGACTGCGTATTCAAAAATAAAGGAACATGGTTTTTGTTTACATTGAATAAATATGTAACTTTAACCTTGTGCAAGTTTTTCAGGTATTGTTTCGATCAATAATATTTTTATCGATTTCTTATATTTCTAAGAATTTAAAAATTTTTAACGAATATTTAACTGTCAAAATGACTTTTTAATTTATTCACTCTTCAGATTTTCTTTAAAATTTTCTTTAAGTTTCCTTAAGGTGACAAATCAAATTTTCAAAGACAAGAGTAGTGTAGTCAGTTATATTTGTATTTTACTCGGATTGCAAAAATCTGAGCCGTTACTAGCTTTTGGCTATTCAAAGGGAATAAACTAGAGATGCATCGAATATTCGGCAACTATTCGGTATTCGGCGTATTCGGCCTCTTTTTCTAACATTCGGTATTAAGCTGCTTTAATACTTAAAATCTACAAGTGGCAAATTATGGTGAATGAAAAGTATTTTTTCAGCATTTGTTGCCAGCACGGAAATTGTTGTGCGTTTACTGACCACAATTTGAAAACATCTGCCATCCGCTCTAGGCGAGGAATTTTTAAATAAAAATCAATTTCATTAGCAATAGCACTTTTTCCCAAAGCGTCACCTTGCGTATTATCTGTTTCTGTAGCAATTTCCTCAAAGCAGTTCCAGAAACTGTCATGTGTTTCATTTTTTTGTTTACGGGGTGGAGAATAATCATCATCAGCGCTAGATTCATCACAACTAATTTTTAAAGTTTCTAAAATGATTTTTTGTCTTGCTTTTTCCATTTGAACTATTCCCAGGAAACTAGTTTTAAATCGCGGATCGAGAAATGTAGCAACCAGATATTTGTCCTTACCGTCAAAATCAAACCGTTTTTCAATCTGAACTTTTAATGAAAATCTCATGTGCAATAAATTTGGTGTTCCATCGGCAGTCTCTGTCTTTTCCAGGTATTTCAACAATGTGACAACAGAGATGCAAGAAAAATTTGAGCTTGTTAGTTTAGTTATCTCTTCAAATGGTTTGAAGAGTTTGATGCATTGCTCTATTAATATGCACTGAGTCGGTGTCAAATTATTTATAGATCTGTAATCCGTTAGGTACATAAAGACAGCTCGTTAATCTCACCATTAAATAATACGTAGAGTTCCAGCGTGTGCTAACATCTTGCACTAGTTGGTGGTTTGGCAAATTAAGTTCTTGGCGAATAGATTTCAGCTTTCCTTGTGCTATACCAGAGTGATTAAAATGGGAAACAATTCGGAATACGACTGCCACCATTTCCAGTACGTCCGCTTGGGGGTTTCTTTTTTTAGTATTATTTGAACAAAATTATTGTATTGTTGTTGTATAAATAAAAAAAATAAAATTTTTTTTCATCAAAATCAAATTTTAAGAATTTATATAATTTTAGATTTGCGCTCAAAAGTGCTTAATTTCAAGCGCCTTACTCCAATACTTTCGCGTGTTAAAAGACTACTTCGCTTCGTGCTTCAAATGCCTTCTCGAGCGCTTTTTTCCCACTGGGAATAAACTGAATTACGCTAGCATAAAAGGCACACATTTTCCACTAAATATTCGGCCAAAATCACTATTCGTTGCATCTCTAGAATAAACATATTATTTTGTTGGTTTTCAAAAAGCATTGATTTCATTCATTTGATTCTCTTATACCCGTTCTTAACAGGCGAACTACACACTTTCCAACTACACAGAAAGCCACTTTTGTATGGGCGAACTGAGTACATAAGTGGTTGGAACTGTGTAGTAACTACAGCCTTTTAAAGTCTGTAGTCACAGAAAATTGGGATCTATTGTGAATTTTTTCTAACTGGATCCTCCTGTTTTGTGTATCTCAGCTCGGTTTACTTCACTAATATTCATTATTTAACTTTATGAAACAATTTACATGAATAAAATTAAAAACTCTTAACTTTTCTTTAATTTTTTTAGTTAAAACACTTGTAAAAAATTTAATAACCTGTAACATCTGATTTAACATTTCAAATCATATGTTTTGAGATTTAGACGCCATGTCTTTTTTTGTAGTGATTACAGACTTTGCTGTTAAGAACGGAGTTCTTTTATATGGAAGACTACAACGTTGTAGTTGCGTCTGTTAAGAACGAGTATTAGTTGAAAAAGCCTACTTCTACGAGTTCAGCCTACTCGACTCGTTAAGATTATATCTATCTAATTGTGTCAAAGGCAAGAAGCAATATAATATATTTTTACAAATATCTTCATTTTATTGATTAGAAGTGTATATTAAATCTCCATTCTGGGTATTTTCTCTTTTAGGAATGATTTCCTTCGTGCATTATTGAAAAGAAATTTTATTGTTCACATTTAGCACAGAAAAAACGAAATTTATAACACATGATTATTTCTCTAAAATTACTCAGAGTTTTTTCCTTAGTATGTAGTTCACAGCGAGCAAAAGATGCAAAATTAATTAAAAATTTAATTGTTTGATTAATAAGTTTGCATAAAGTTTCGTATAACTTATTGCTATTTTTAATAACGTTGCCATGATTTCACCTTTATCAGTAATTAAGATTTTTAACTAGCGTTAAATTGCAAAAAAACTGCAACTTATAAATGTTATATTTTATTGATTTTCAAAACCTTGACTGTAACTGAAATTACCAATACAAGCCCTGTATTGGCTGATATTAAGTGAAATACTTTTACTCTATTTTAAGTGTTGCGTTTTATCGGAATTAAAGCAGAAGATTCTAAATAAATATGAACAAATTTGAGTATTTCATGCTTTCTTACTATAGCCACAAGCCCACAAAAATTAGCTATTATACCCTAAAAAAATGAATGAAAACCTATTTACAACAATTAACAATAGATTTTCTTTTCATAAAAATAAAATATTATAGAAAGAACGAAAAAGTCTCATAATTTAACATAAAGATCCTTAAATAGGTCATGATAAAAGTCCAAAAGAAAAACAAAAACCAATCGCATAGAAAAAACAACTTACATAATTTTTTTAGCTCCAAAATAAAAACCTCTTGAGCACTTGTAACCGAAGCTATACAATAAGTCTTCCACTTAAATAGTTTAATACACAGAATACACGGCTTATAAAGCCGCTAATGTAGTCCACTTAAGATGTAAGTGATTAAAAAAATCTTTGAAGAAATTGGATCAGTAGAAAAGAACAAAAATTAAAAAAAAAGCGGCTACCACGCGCCATGCTTGTCGACGACGTCCGGGCACTCTGTCTTCATCGAATAAGCAGACAGGCGCCCACAGAGGTCCACCTTTGGCCTGCAGATCATTTTTATTTCAAGGTATTTCGCGTCTTAAGGTTTCCTTAATGCTTGAGATAGTTTAATTCTTGAGCGCATATACATATATACATATATGTATACCTAAATATTAAATAAGAAGTAGAGAAGTAAATAAGACTAAAACAACAATTATTTTGTCCCAAATGGTTAATAAAAGAGCAAATTTATCTATAAAAAATAAAAAAAACACAAAACAAAACAAAACCAAACAAACAAGATACACGTGTAAATTGAATAATAAACAATGATGTGCTCGACGTGAAATTATTTTATTAATTTATCTTATCCCTATGCTTCCTCAGTTTTAATATTTGTTCATAGAGTTTATGATTTTTTTTTGTTTAAAGATTGAACATAAATTTTAAATAAACTGCTTTTGGTTTTTCCGATCAAAGACTTTAAGGAGCTATTAAAATTCGTAGGTGCCTTTCTTGTTATTGTGTCTGCTACGAAAGCCAATATATTAATTTTTGAATGACTTGATTTTAGAAATTAAAAATTTTTTAATGTCTAAGCTGAAAATTACTTTTCAAAATAAGAATTTCGCACCCAAAAATGTTTAAATTTTTTAAACATTATTAATTAATTTTCGATAATTTTTACAAAAATAATTTTCTTCTTGAATATTTTTGTATGAGGCTTTAATCTTTTTAACACAATTTAAGTAAAATTATTTTTTATAAGAATAAATTTTTATTGTTGCGCATAATATACATAATTAATAAATTTTGTTTTGAAATTCGGTAAAAAATTGAAACTGTCATCTTTGTTCCTCGGGTGATGCTATTTTTACAACTATGAGAATCAAGAGAAATTAAAAGAAGTAATCTGTTTAACCAAATCATGAATTACTAAGGGACTTATTCTAAATATTAGGAAAAATTCAATTACAGATAATAAAAGTCAAGTGAGCAAAAGTATTGGTGCAATTTTACTGCTAGAATAATTAATTGACGGAAGAATAATCAGACAAAGTTATACTTTACATTTAGAGGTGTTGTGTAGGCTTATCTCAAATTTTAAAAATTACGTTACGTTACGTTAAGGCAGTTTCTTCCATGGTAAATTACATCCGGTCTAGATTGCTCAAACAGGTACTTTTTGAGGCTTATCTCCAAAAAATAGATGCTGAGAGCACAATGTATTTTTCTAAACAGAGTTAAACGAGGCTCAGTGATTCAAAGCTTTGCAGTACTGCACTACAAAAACTGAATATCAAACTTTCTCACAAAAAAAAGAAGAATAAAATTTTTAACTAAAACTCTGGAGAACACAGCTTCTGACATAAAAGGAAAAATATTTTACTAATACGCAGAATATACCCAGCGATTAATCTCTCTTAAAATATGAATACTCGTACATACTATTAATCTGATGTGAATAGAAGTGAAGGGATACTTTGTTCTATTTCACACATTTCCAAAGAAATAGAAAATTTTGTCTATGTCCATTCGACATTAAAAGTTTAATTTTTGAAATGTGTGCTAGTTTTTATTTAATAAAATACAAAGTGTTGTGCTGTCCTTTCGCAACAGTTTTACTTAAATTAAATTAATAAATTAAATTATGTTAAAAAATATAAAATATATTTTATTTCAATAACTTAAAAATTAATTACAGGGAAAATTGTATCCAGTTTTAATATTTGTTCATAGAGTTTATGATTTTTTTTTTGTTTAAAGATTGAACATAAATTTTAAATAAACTGCTTTTGGTTTTTCCGATCAAAGACTTTAAGGAGCTATTAAAATTCGTAGGTGCCTTTCTTGTTATTGTGTCTGCTACAAAAGCCCATATATTATATTACACAGGTCTGCAAAATTGAACTTTTTGAAAATTGTTTGTCTGAAAAGCACCTATATTAGGTAATTCTGGGATGCTGAACTCGAATATCATATTAGTTTTTTTCTATCACGTAAGATTTTTTAGATATAAGAAAGATAAAAAAAACACTTTTTTGCCTTCTTGAGATGGTTTTTATTAAAATTGAAAAAAAATACACAACTAATTTACACCTTTTGACTCTTAAAATATCGAAACAAAAATAATAAAGAAATAAACTACTAGAAATCCTTGTAGTACCTCTTCCGTATAGCACTAAAGCTCCTTTTTAAATTTTTCACCTGTGTTCACTTCTATCACTGTCCCTCTTTAACATCCAGCAATAGTCTGCAATCATATTAACATTCCACCTTCCTTGGTAATGTCGTTCCATTGCCTTTATATCTTGATGGAATCTCTCGATTTGTTCTTCACTAAAATCTCTAAGATTTTCTGGAAAATGGTCCAAATGAGATTTCAGACAATGGACTTTTAAGCTCATGTTGCATCCGAATTTTTTAAAATTTTCTAACATGTTTGTGACTAATTGGACATAATTTGAACTTCTTTTATTGCCCAGGAAATTTTTAACAACTTCTTTCAAAGAAATCCATGCTTCTTTTTCTTCAGAGCTCATTTGAGCTACGAAGTATTTATCTTTCATTAATTTTCGAATATCTGGGCCTACGAACATTACTTCTTTAAGCTTAGCCTCTGAAAGCGATGGAAATTTCTTACAGAGATAATTAAAACACTCTCCCTGTTTTGATAGTGCTTTCACAAATTGCTTCATAAGTCCAAGTTTAATATGAACAATACAAACAATACATACAAAATGAGTTCTAAATCGTAAGGGCATATGCAATAAGGTGAAATTATTATTTTTTCAATTTATATAGACTTACCAAACACCCTAATCAAAGAAAAATTTCTTAGAAGTTGCAAGTTATTCTAGACCATTTCATCATACCAAGAAAATATGTATTAGAACAAAGTATTCCAAGAAAACCTAATTTTTGAGAGCAAAAATCAGGTTTTCTTTAAAAATTATAATAATTTCAATTGAAAATTATAGATTTAAAAGGTTGAAAACATAAATATTCAATTAATTAATTAAATATGCATACAAATTTAATTTTATTACATAAAATTCGCATATTTGAGCAACATAGCACGATTTTGATAGTTGTGTGGCTTTTACCAGAATTTCCAAAAATTCTTACGTGATGGGTTTTTTTTATTATTTTTCCCTTACTAAACACTTCGAAATCTTTAAGAAACCATTGTCCAATCTCGGACAATTTTTTCCATGTTGACCTGTGTTATATATAATATATATTTGCTTTTTTGAACTACCTCAGGTTATGAATTGATTAAATTTTGTAAAATTTCTTCAAAAAAATTTTGTAGATTTATTGGAAGAGGTGACGATTCCAACAAGTCTCCGGTTACACGGTTTTCCGGTTCATTCTGGCCTCATTTCTTCAGTATCTTGACAAACACTTTCATCAATGGATAGATGGAGGTAGACCTGTAGTTTGGCCTCCAAGATCTTCAAATCTAACCCCTTTGGATTTTTTTTAGGTAAAAAATTAAGAAAATTCTTATTAAGTTATCGGGAAAGGCTCACTTTGATAGATTTTTATTGCACTATGGGAAACAGTTAGGCCATTATAATGTACCAACTTTTTATTGGAAAACATTTGTAGTTTAAGAAAATAAAATAAAAGAAGAAAATTATTAGGGTGTTTTTAGGAGAAAAAAGCAAAAAACGTCAAAAAATGCCCGGGTTTCTTACCAACGGTTCTACTTAAAAATTTTTTTCTCCAAAACTAGTTATTATTTTATAACAAAAATTTGTTGATAATATTGTAGGCTCTTCAAAAAAATTTTCTTTAAAATTATGATTGCACTATTACAAAAGTTATAAGCGAATGAGTGCATGGGTTTAAAAATTTAACACGAAAAATTCAAATGCCTGTAACTCGGAAACGAAAAAAGTTAGACCCCCACTTTTTGTGTTTTTTGTCGATGAAATTTTATCTATTTTCTACTTCTACTTCTACCTCGTAACGGGACACCCTATGTGTGTAAATATTATATTATGAATAAAATAATAGAAAATTTAACTAAAAAAGAGATAAAATATTCCCCCATAAAAACGCTCTCCATTTATGTACCCCGAGAGTGCTTAAAATTCACTCTATGCATGTTTTTGCTAAGCAGATCACAATGGCAGATCGGGTTAGTTGCGAAGATGAGATTTCTGCATGCAAGTTTGATATAAAAAAATATGCAAAGAGTTCATTTTAATCGTAGGGTTTTTCTTTCTTTTATTTTTGATTTGGATGTCAAAATCCAAACCAATTAATAACTCATTTCATCAAAATAAAACTACTTTATTAATATTTGTGAGTAAATTTAATGGGTACTCAATGAGATGGTAAAATTCGCAATGATTTTTTTGGGCATATATGGATTAGTGAATAAATAGCAAAAAGAAATTGACAACTGTTTAAGAACAAGTTAACTCAAGCTCTGGAAAACTTTAGCAAGTGTTCTCGATACCATAACAAGTAATTATTTATTAATTTGTTTATTTGTCGATTTCAATGGGATTTTTTTACTTTTTAGTGCACAGTATTTCTACAATTTTTAACAACCCACGAATAAGTACATTTTTGTAAATACATGAACTAATGTGATTTCAATCTGTTTGCCTAAAACAAATATAGGGATTTAGTGATGAAGGCGGGTTGGTGTGACTGAAGAAAAAAATGAAACCGCTATGCAACTATTAATTTTTTTAAAGAGAAAAATAAATGGTGATTTAAATGTTCCTGATATGCACATATTGAGTAGCTCTTTGGCTTACGAAAAACTAGCAAAATCTCAGGTACAAAATATTTATCAAGTGAAGGTGAAAATAACAAAACTTTTTTTTCCATACTTTTCAAAAACCTTTTCAGACATTAAGATTTGAAACTGATATTAGGTTTGAATGCATGTGAGAACACTCAAATATCTAAAACTGCGTCATTATTGAATTGGCTTTGAGTTTATTATTTATACATTCGTTTAAAATTGGTGTGAGATATTTATAGTTTATACATGCAAGAATTGAATATCTAGGATTTGTGATCTTTTTAGAAATCACTAAGGTAAGTATTGTTAACTTGTTTTGGACTAAACAACATAATATGTCACCTTGCATGCAAAAATTTTGTTTTGCTTTGATTTGTCCGCCATCGATAACTTGCTCTCGAATGGCTATAAACTTCTTTTGTATTGGTTATTCACTAAATCATATGTACGAAAAAATCATTTTAATTTTACCTTAATAGAGTACAAGTCCATGCTTGTCATTGATACAGACAATTACAAAATTAATTTTGTCCATTTCATAGAGCTAAAAAGAAAACACAAACCAATTATTTGAAAGATAAGTGATGTTAAAACAAGGCCTATATGATGCAGAGTGATTAATGTAGTGACAGGTAGTATCGATTGAACCATGATCAAATTCAAAGGAACTGATCTGTCACTGTCTCTGGACTAAGTAGTACCATGAACACAAAGTTTGGCACTTTAAATATGATGTTACAAATAGTATAACTTTGTAGAAACTTAAATGAAATACTCAAATACACACATTTAATGTTTTAGAGTACGTTAAAAAATTAACAACTATAAAAGTATACAATAAAGACTCAAAAATCAAAGAAGAAAAAAAACTTATCACATTTAAATGACAAGCATTCGACACCTACACCAATACCTAAGGATTTGTATAAATCAAATAATAAAAAAAACATTTTACAATTTGTTAGCACCAATTACATGCCTAAAAGACTTTAGTCAATTGGCTTGACGTAAATATTGTATAAAAGAAATTCAACATGACACGGGGGCGGCTGTCCCATTAGAAACATAAAATATGCGAACTATACGTAATTTATTGTTATAGTGATTACACGGCAGTTAAATTGAGTGATGTAGCAAAGAAGTGTAATCATTAAGCACCCAACAGCCTATGTAATTGGCCAAACAAACAATAATGATTGCTGGCTAAACATAATTGCAAACAAAACCCACACATTGTCCGGTAATGTGGCCTGGTATATTTTGAAAGCATACAAAATATATAACTGTATCATTTTATTAATAAGATAGAAAGACATAAAGATTAAAATGTTAGAAATTTAGGAAGTTAAAGTATTTTATCGGTACATCATGTGGGCATTAATAGAAAAAAGAAAAATATGAATGCAGTTAAGATGACACCCACAATAATCACTCTTTTTATTGTATTTCTTTTTTTCTTTTCGTATCAATCAAGTATTTCATAACTCGACTAACCTAAGTAAAAATTTTTAAATTATTTTCCCTTTAAATAAACTAAATCAGCAAATGGACATTTTCACTGAATATATCCGGCCGACTTGATGGAGTCTTGCATCCGAAATAAAATGACGTCCAGGTCAGGTCTTGCTGTTTGGCGCCGTTTTTATTATCCGCCGGCTAATGGACGCAATTTTGAGAAAATCAGAGATTTGATGGCGGGTGGTAGTATTGTTTGAATAAAAACTGACGCCAGGTCAATGACTGATTGATCTCTTAGCTTTCTAAAGAAGCTGATGATATTATAGAAATACATATTATGCTCCCGATATTTTATGCTCTGTTTACATTTTTGTTTTGTTTGTTTTTTTCGTAAAATATAGAACATTTCCTCGATACGTTAATTATTTAAAATAAAGATAAAATCTGGATTAGTCCTGGTTTAAAATTTATTTAACAAATTTAGAACTATTTGAGCTTTTTGTTATTTGAAAATCGATACCAAAAACCAAATTCCATATATTAGTCTGCATTTCAATCAAATGTACAATTTTGTTCTAACATAAATCGAAATGCATCATATTAATTGATTGGAATATTGTTTTCTTTTAGGACGAGGCTGTTCAAAGTTTTATAGAACATTTTATGGCTAACAAACAGATGCGATTGACGTATGCAATTTTTAAGCAGTTCATAAAATTAGACTGATGCATGCCTATTAGTCTAATGGGGACATTTTGCATAGTTTGTAGCCAAAATCTAATCAATTTTTTCATAGTTACAAATATTTTTGTATCGATTGATTGTCTATCTTAATTTGATTGTGATTAGTGAACAATTTAAAATTTCATAACTTTTAATAATCAAAATAAACATAACGATAAACGAGAAAATATTAAGCAGTGCGCATTCATATTTTTATACTCTTCCTATTTTTTGTATTGAAAAAGAAAAGCTAAAATTCACATTATTTTAAAAAAATCCATACACAAGAAATTATTCAAGCAATAACACTAGAACTCATTTGAAACCCACACCCTTGTAAATTCATATTTGTTTTTATTCTATTACACTTTACTGTCAATCATTTAATATTTTCATAAGCTTCGTTTGTAGAAAATTTTATCGCTTCGTCCCTATTATTTAATTTAAACTTCACTCAATTATTCCATTTACAAAAGGAACTAATGTTGTACTGACATCTTGATTCGTGTCCATTAAGCCATTTTATCAGGCTGCACCTTACTCACGACAATTGGAGTTGTAAATCATGCTGTTAACCGTATTGATTGAAGTTTACACTAATTAAAAATTGTCACCATTATTATAAATGATTGCATGTAAAACTTTATCTTGTTCCTTTTTTATTTTGTAAATAAATAAATAAATTTATTTTAAATTGAATTAAACATTGTGTTTGAAACAAAAAAAAATTGCAATTGTTTTTTGAAAAATGCCCATGTAGCATTATTTAACATTATTTAAGATTAATAAAAATATAAAGAACAATTAACATTATCCCCGTGATCTCAAATTCGGCATTCAAGCCTTAAACATGCTCGGAATTCCTTACGAATTAATAGATAAGAATTGCAACTCAGTAACCTATACTTTTTTATTTTCCTTGATAAGCAACTTCCACCATAACTTGGCATCTAGATTTTTTTAGGAAACTTTGTTGTATTAGCGAATAGTAGGCTGCAGACCATTGTATAAGATTGGTTGGAGGCTAGTCTTCTTATTACTGAAGGCAATAAGAACCAACATTGATTCGTTAAAATTAATAAACCATTTCTCAAATTCCACTTTCTGACAGAAAAATAGTGACTAGAGTTGGCTTTCAATAGATTAAAGGTGTTTTACATTTTAAAAAGATTAAAATAGACAAAAAAAGTTAGTTAGTTAAATTTATAGAGATATTTACTTCTTGCCATATAATAATCGTGAAAACCCAAAAAACATATGATGTAGTATAAATAAGTTACCAAATTTAAAAATGAAAATGAATTTGAAAATTTTGAATTTACTTTTACTAAATGAAACTTAGAACTAGCCAAGACACTAGTAAAACGTTATTATCTTTATTTGAACTGCTTTTAGACCAAAAAAGACTGCAGATTTTTCACATACATTTTCGTAAATTTTCTATTAAGAATTACGTGTTGTGCACTCAGAATTTTCGCCAGAAAGTCAGACGGTAGAAAGAGAAGAATATTATCTAAGCGTTATGCGGTGATTGAGAGAGCAAATTCGTCGAAAAAGACCTTATTTGTGGAAAGAAAACTCTTAGATTTTGCTCCACGATAACGCACCATCTCATAAGGCTATCATTGTGACCGAGTTTCTGACGAAAAACTCAATAAATAACATCGAAAAACCACCATATTCACCCGATATCTCTCCAGTCGACTTTTTTCTTTTCCCAAAACTGAAATTGCCACTTCGAGGCACCCGTTTTCAGTCGGTAGAAAGCTTAAAAGAAAATTCGCGGCGAGATCTGAAGTCGATTTCGAAAAAAGCGCTTAGAAAATGCTTTGATGATTGGATTATTCGTTGGTGTAAATGTATTTTTTCAGAAGGAGTTTACTTTGAAGGTGATAAAATAAATTTTAATGAATAATAATTATTTTGTGTTTTATTGACCAATTCTTGACCGGCAGCCAATCTGTAGGTGATCGGTTTATTTAATTCCATACGGATGCTTTGTATGTATGTATTTGAATTAAGGCTGACTTGAAATATATTTAATTATAATTATAATTTTAAAGCCATTTTAAATATAAGTATTATTATTTTATTGTAGTAAAGGCATGAGAAAATTAGCACGAATTTATAATTCATAGTCTGATAATTCTGATAATTCATTAATCTCTGTTTCTCTCTCTCTCCCTCTCTTTCTCTCTCTAACAATATTTTTTCTTTTTCTGAAAATCCGCATCAAATTTTTTTGGTTATCTACAAAAAAATTTGTAGAGATCATGCTAAATATGATAAATGGCGTGTCAAATGATCTCGCTTAGTTTCTTGTTTATTTTTTGTAGTCAAAGTTAAAAATTCGTACCAGGAATCAGATTTACTCTTTTTGCTCTTGGATGATTTTATTGTAAAACAAAGGAAAGATTTTTAGAAGTTTTCATGAACAAATCACAAGTCGTTAAGTCAAAATTCATGCAAAATAAAACTGGATAACGCATTTCAACTAAGAAGCTTTATATCTAGACGTTTTTGTTCAAAATACACTCGTATAGAGCAATTACCATAAAATTTACTAGCTCAAAATTTTTCATTAAAAACTTACACAGAAAATGAATTTAGGGATTTATTTTTATCCAAAAGAGATTAAGAATTTCTTTAACATCTCATTATAAAAACTCATTACACTAGAAAATATAATTGTAAATTTCGTAGAAATATATTTTTGTGGGCCTACTGTAAACGTCCATATTATTTTATTTTACATTTATTTTACATTAAATATTTAAAATTAAAATCACATTGGAAACAAAGTAGCAAAATGTCTTGATATAAAATTTAACTTGGAAAACCTTAATTGAAATCGAAATCTTTGATTATTTAATAATAAACAAAAAAATTTTAGCAAAACAGAACTACATAAATCCAAAAATGAAGAGAGCAAATTTGATAGGGTTCGTTTTATATTGACGAATTTAAGAAAATGGAAATATTTAATACATATTTATAAACGCGCTATTTCTTAATAAGAACTTCGTAAATGTCAAACGATTCTGATCTTATGAGTAAATGACGGTTTTTGAATGAGAACATCAAAAAGTTCAATGTATCAAACTTTGTTTTAGGCTGCGTAGCTACGTAAAACTAAAACTTAAAAGTTTGAAAACTTAAAGTAAGTTTTAATGTTATACAAAACTTTTAACAGTTTCTTTCTTGTGAAAAAAATCCATATTTAAAAAAAAATTTGACTATGTGCAGATTGGCTAATGGCTAAAGTTTTACCACCAAAACAATATCCTATAGAAAAACTTTGTATAATATATTTCTACAATAATGAAAAACTAAAATTGTAAATAATTCAAAAAAGCAGTTCTCTTGTTAAGTATTTCTTTAAAAACTTTTACTAAAAAATATTTAACACCTATAAAAAAATAACAAAAATTTATTTTAATCGGAATTAAATTGAACTAAGTTACAAATATAACATTAAGATTTTTATAGATAAAGAAATTGAATTAAATCAACATGTTCTAAATCCTTCTTACCCTTTATAAGAAAATCAAAAAGAAATGTCGTAATTTTAATATTAAACTTATTTCCAAGTGGGCTTTCAAATATGTTTAGGTATAAATAAATTCACTTCACTTTCACAAAAAACAAAGCTTTTATATAAAATATTTATTAATAAGCTTAACAATAGCACTCTTAAAAGCTGATCTTTTTTTTTATTAAACTAAAAACAAGAGCAAAATTTTTTTTTGAAAAATTTCTCAATTTATTTCAACTGGGTACACATTTTTCGATGTGAACTGCTTGAATGGTGGAAGACAAATGAAAATATCAAGTCGCGGCTTAAACGTTAGTCGCTATTATCCAACAGCTGGGCTACAGCCTCAGCCTCAATTTCAGGTCTGAAAAAGGTGGCGGCAAACTTTGGATAAATATAGATATTCCAATAACTCTAGATATAATATAATAACTTGGAATATTTTTATTATCAAATATCTTAGAGCATTTACTAAAAATCGTTCACCTAATATAAGTTGCTGTAAATATTTAAAAATTTAATTTTAAAATTTTTATTAACATCTTATTTTGAACCCTTTTTTCAAACAAATTTTTGAAAAACAACAATATGTTATTATCATTCAACGATTTTAAATTGATTAACCAATAGATATACAAAAATAATGACATATTAGCTACCCATAATTTGTTTTATGGATGGATCTTGGATACATCTTTAAAAAAGGATTTAAACATAATTTTAAGTGGACTATAAAGTGAATTTTCAGGATAAGTGCTACTTAAGTTATTAATGTTATGTATTTTATAAACTTTTATTTGAGTGGTTAAATAGAATTTCAGTGAAATATGATTTCAATAAATTAATATTAGAGACAAGAGGAAATGCTACAACCGATAGTTATTATCCTATATATCTCAGATTTTTATTGTCAGAAAACTACTACTTGAATAGCTGTTTTCTTCAAATATATATTAAGTAAATAGAAGTAAAGAAAGATTTGTCAACTGTTTGTAGTTTAAGGATTTAAGTTTAACCCTTAACGGTCCAATGGCGCCATATAGGCGACATGACTCTTTTACTTTTACTACTTCCGGAACATGTCCAAATTTACTACAGAATTTATGCTATCCAAAATTCAATCAAAGCCGTAGAAATTTGGATATGAATATTAAGTTACGGATTTCTTGGGTAAAAAATGTTTAGGAATTGCCAAAAAATAAGGTAAATAATAAAAGTCGAATGTTTATATTCTTGAGTAAAGTGGAGATATTACAAGGATTACGTTTTGGAAAACATGAAAAAATACAAAGAATTAGGGCAAAAGTTAGTTAAAGTAATGGAAACATTTGTAAAATTAGAAGAAATCGACACTTATAGTATCTCATATCTCCGTCAAGAATTTCCTAAAAGGAAGAACATAAGTTTTGGTTTTTTCATTCAAAGTAGCCCAAAATTTTAAGAATACAAAAGTGTTCCTTAAATATAAATGCATACGAGTATATTAAACTTTAAAAAATGGTGAAATAAATATAAAGACAAGTTCGCAAAAAATAAACAGGATATTTGATAGAGTAATATACGTACAATTTCAACTACAAAAAAGAATTAAAGCCCAAAATTAATATTTTCAGATAAATTGAATCACATTAAACTTCTCTCCCAAATACGTATAATATATATCTTTGAATTTTAGGTACTGGTTAAAACATTTCGAATAATACCCGACTGGAAAGTTGCTTAAAATAAAATCAGGGATAGATAGAACTAGCTTTCTTCATCTGTATTCTGTTCCGGATCGGGCTTATTGTTTGACAAGGCATCAGGAGTATAAATCTCTGCTTGGATACTGGCCAGATAAAATTTTTTGGTCCCTCTGAGTAGAAATAGAAAACTCAGTGAATATATACTAACACATGACGTCATGGTCATTTTTGATCAAAGATATGATCCCTTCGAATTAAGAGCCCTGATCGGATAAAATATAATACATATAGTAATACTATGGAGTTCATACAATTAAGTTCAGGATTGAATCAGAGGAGAAAATGATTCTGTATAAAATCTTCATAAGAAATCTTGACACAGTACATATCCAGGAATACAATATTACGGCAATCTTTTGGCTATCGAAGTATATTTACAATCAGGATTTCCATAGTAAATAGTTCTGTAACAAATCCTGAATAATGACTGAACTAGAAGGCCTAATAGATAGGGAACGGTGATCCGGATCGTCTTCAGTCTTATCTTAATTATTTTTTAATCGATTATTATTATGAAACCATAGATTTGTCAACGTAAAAGAATAAAAGGATTGTATTGTATGTTAAATTGAAAAACAATACCTCAGTTTTTTAAAAAAATTACTAATCATTAAACAGTAATTCAATACTTTAATGAATAAATCAACAAACTTCAACATTGTATTGTATTGGGATGTAAAAACCCAAAGTAATGTTATACTTAATAAAGCAAAAATTTTTTTAATTTTTTCATAAAACAACAATAGATGACTAATCTTGAAAAAGTTAATCATGAGATAATAACTTATGGTGTGGCACTTTAAGCATAATCCTACCACAAATCACTAATTCCGATCAACATACAATTAAAAAAATTTTTTAAGCCAAATATTAAAAAATCCTAACATAAGCTAAAAATATAAATTTCAATGATTCTTAATTTATAAGCTCAAGTAGTTAAGTAGCAACAAATGTGACACGATCACAAAATGATCAATAGTGCCGCAACTAAGGATACTTTTTAAATTCATATGGGCCCTGGGCTTTCAAACTTCTTATTTAAGCTACTGTCTTTTTTTTTCCTTTATACAAAAATCATATATAATGATATTTTCAATGCTAAAAATTAAAACGGGCATTCAGTATTAAAATACACAAATGAGAATGCGTCACGTTTATTTAAATTTATGTAGCGTAAAGTTACAGGCAAAAAAAAACACATTATGGAATGCTTGGAATTTATTTCTTTTGTTATTTCAATTATTCGTTTTTCTTTCATAAGGGTAGCACCTTACTCAATGGATTCATACGTGTCTCAACAAAAGGTGTTAAGCATTCCAAAAAAATCTTTTGAATTCATATAATCCTATTAGGAGTAAAAGCCGACGAATCTGAGATATTAAGTCTTACACTCAAATGAATTTATTTTTGTATGTATACCAAAAGGAATATCATAACATAAAGAATTTCTCTAGTATTTGTTGCTGTTTTGATTATGATTGTCCTTACTATTTGGTTAATCAAAAATTTTTTTCAGCAAAAATCAGTAATGGTGAAACTACTTCTTAGAATTGTGTCGATTCTCAGGTATTAAATTCATTACGATCAATTTGATTGCAATCAACCAATTCTGATTCATTGTACGTTTTTCTCGAAATGCTTCAAAAACCAATCTCTGTTGTAATTATTTTATTTGCTTAATTGAGAAAAGGTGGGGAAGAGGATGTCATGTGTCAACAACTGCCAGGGTTTTGTCCTGATTAGCTACAAATTTTTACACAACATTATTAAATATGATAAAAAAATTGCGGTTTTTTAAATTCGATAAAAATGGGTAAAGTAGACAAAATCTTCTGTTTTGGCCACACTCTAAACTCTAAGCCATACTAAGCTCTTAAAAGATATAACGGATTATAAAGAATGATAGAATTAAGCTGACTAGTTATGTTATCCGATAGGCCGCTTACATACTTTTTTGAAACAGTTAATACTTCTAGAATGAGGACTCCGTGTTAATATCTGTGTCTTACTGAAAATTCTCTGAGAGCAAACAAAACATAAATGGAAATTAAAAAGGAATTATTTTTTGTCTGCTTTTTTAATAACCATAAAATGTCTGTATGATTAACAGTTTGACTGCCATTATTTTGGACCAGAAAAACTGCTAAATTTATTAGCAGATTACGATGCCTGTTTTATCCGCTTCCATTGATTTATATATTTTTCAAAATACTTTATCTATTTTTCCTGGTAAAACTTTCAATACCTAAAGAAAGTTTTCCTTACAGTTTTAAGGAACTTTTATAAACTAAAAGAGCAATAACCTAATAATTTGAACAAAAAACATAACAATTTTGAAGTTTAAATCTTAATGATGTATCTTTAACAATTTTTTATAAGGATAACATAAACAATTAATCACCTTACATATATCCGTTGTTTATAAAATCAACTGCAAAATCTTAAGAAAAGTAAATTCCATGTAGACAGTTCATTGTGCGCATAATAAGTCTTCTAAGCTGGCGCCTGATTATATTTCGTAAAATAATTTTTGTTAGAATACGATACCAAAGGACCACATTGATTAAGACAATTAGCTAAGTTCCAGAAAGGTCAGCTGATTGGATTGTCTGGTTGACTAGCTAGCGGGAAACATTTGTTTATTATAAATAGTTTGCTATTGGAAATATTAATTAGGCAACTTTTAAGACGGTGGGATATATTCTGTTTGTTAAAAAAATGTCTGGGGCCTCCAAATTATGATCTATGAGGGTATCCCCTGATAGTATTTATGTATTTGTTTTGCCTTTTATGATATATTACTATTATATCTGGATAGACGTTTGAAATTTCGAAATATGGACGCAATAAACTAAGAAAATTGAAATAGGAGAACAATAAGAGAATAACAATAAGAGAAAAATTTTTTTGCTTAAATCTAACATGATAATATTTCACTATCTCTCATGGTTTTTTCTGAGTATCATGGAAGTGACTATATTTAACTATTTTAAATTATTTAAAGAACAATAACAGTTGGCTAATTGCTAATGTTTTAAATTTGTAAAATACAACAAAGTTTTTTTCCATACTTGCGGATAAAAGAAATTGCTAACTTAACTTAAGCTATAAAATTTTAAATAATGGGGTGGCAGCAAATAGCCTTACAACAACTTTGCAAAATTTCAAACTTTATTTTTCCAGTATAGTGAAATCATAAAACTAAAAAATTTTTTCTTTGCACCGATATTTTATTTTTTAGATTTTCTCCCTTTATTTTTAATTTTGCAAACTTTCCTTAAATAAATCCAATTATATACATTTTAAAACTTCTACTATAATTAAAAAATTTAATATTATTAAAAACTTCCTTGTGATTTGTTGGTTTTGTGATTTTATTTCTCTTTTTAGGTTTGCAAACTACTGAAAAGATGTATTATAAAAGCAAATTTGAAACCCAATTTTCAATTAGTTTCAAATATATTCATATTTTAAAAACTGTAAAATTATTGAGTTAACACGATTTTGATGATCACTAACGGTTTTTTATTTAAATAAAAAAGAAAAGCCAAATTAACACTAAAAAATAAAATCAAGAAAAAGTCTTATTCGATGGTTATGATGTCAGTTCAGCCTACAGCCAAAAATTTCTAAGCTGCCATCTGCCAAGCTGTTAGACATTAAACCGGATTAACCTACATAAAGTAGCATATCGCGATCTGGGTGCTGTTGTTGCTCTAAATGATTTCATGATTTAAAAACTATCCAAGAACGAAGCAAAGGTGAATGGGCATTAAACATCTGAAAAAGATGATTCTCATATCTCCTGGATATATTTGATTAAAATCGAGCTATATAAACGCAAGTCTCTTTATACAATTGTCTTTTACTTCTTATACAGCTGGCATAATTTGACTCCTCCATTTAATTCATTCATAACTTCACTTGCGTAGAGGATTATATTAAAATTTCATTCATGGATTTCCGTTTGTACAATCTGTCGGCGACATGTATTTCAAATAAAAAGAAAAAGTAGAAATGCAATATAGTCTACTTTTTATTTGTTTTTATCGTTTTGTTGTGATTTTTTTTTCTTTTTTTTTGTTTATGGGTACATTTTGTAAACACTTTACGGCCAAGCAGATAGCGTGTTTAAAAGCGTGTTGCAAGTGGTCTACGGAGGCGTTTTAAGATCGCGTTAAATTCAACATTAACAGGGGCGAATTATGTAAAAGAAACGTAATATAATGGACCATTGCTGAAGCTTTTCTCTCCTTTCATAGTTTGTAGCTCTTTAAATTTAAAATAGAACGACAGATAGTTATCCTCATATTTGTCTATCTAATATGCTGGGGCGTTTAATTTTTATTTGATGCGCAGGCGAATTTTTACCACCGCGAGTATTAAATGTGGGTGGATTCTCTGGATATATGAATTTTCTTTTAAGATACAATGAACATCGCAACCTGTTACTATCATTAAATATGCTTGCAGATTATATCAATTTGATAATTACGCTTTTAGATATATTAATTTTTTTTTCTAATTAAAGTTTAGTATGAATATTAAAATTTACTTTAAGAATACTAAAATTATAGATAAAGTTAATGTGAAAAATTCAAATTTTGGAAGTATTTTTGTCTATCGTTAAATATTAACAAAACTGATTACTATCCTTGATTGTCTTATCAAATACAAAAAACTGTTACAGACCTTTTAATAATCAACTAAAATTTATTTGAGCAAAATTTATTAAAATAAACTTTAAAATACCATAATTAGAAAATCAACACATTTATATATTATTAGTTCTTAATTAACTGATATTATAGATATTATTCTTCTATTCCTTTATATACGGCATGATTGCCTTTAACAAATTTGTAAATTATTTAAAATTACATCCACTGATTATCATTCATTCTACATTATTCCCTTTTTTGGCTGCAATTGGAAGTTTTTCGCCCATTAAAAATGGATTTTTAATTTCTTTGTGTGGCTGAAATTTTTTGGCAACTAAATTTTTGTGTTCACCTGCATGAAAAGGTCGTGATAAAAAACTCTCCAGATCTGAATTAATTTGATGACTATCATCACTTTGATCTTGGTTAGGGCAATCAAACATATGTTCCCCATCACACATACATTCCTGTGAAGCCTGATATTCTCGACTAAAAGCTGCTGAATTTTCAAAATCAGTTATACAACCTTGCTCTTCAGTATAACCTTGTGGACAAGGATTTGGTGGATTACAATAAGCTGGTAAACTAGCATCGGTTTTAACATGTGCTTTTATTCCATGTGGTCCTTCTCCTGCACCACCTGAAACATATTTATGACCCCATAATGAACTATGTTGTAAATACTCTTGGTCTCTTAATGATGGACTAGGATTTCCATCAAGTAGAACATCATAATCTAATTGTTCTCCTTCCATATCTTTAGTAGCACGAGACATATGTCCCATACGGGATGGCATTTCATTAAAAGAATCCATATATGAATCACCAGAATCGGATAGCTCTTTACCGAGTCTATCAACTAATTCACGCAATAAAATATCAGATAAATATTGTTCTTTAGCTGCCATTGGCACATAATTGTAGGCAAAAGTATTGACTAGGAAAGTAGTCATTAAAATATGCAGTATTTTCATTAGTTCAAACATTCCACAGCTGTAAATAAGAAACACAATTTTAATTGATTATGAAAACTATTATGTTTGTTGCTAAATTTTGAAAAATCGATAATTGGATTAGTTCTAATAAATAAGTACGAAAATATTTTCACTTCCTTTTGTGAGAGTAACTAACTCATTCAACAAAAATTAAAGAAAAAATTTAAAGATTCTTCAAACATAAACTCAAATTCACAAACACAAATAGGAATTTAAAAATAAAAAAAGACTTTGCTTACCAGTAAATTATTTTTGCTATCTTTTATTTCAAAAATAATTAATTTTTGCTTCAAATACAATATATTCTCGAATGTTTAGAATGCTTTCAATACTATTTTTTTAACTATTTCGCAGGAACTTAATTATTTTGACACTAAATTTTTATAATATAACAGTGGAAACGTAAAGCGCAAGCTTGTTTTGTTATACAAATAAAGTTCAGAGCCCTAAAAAATGTTACAATGGCTTCAACTGTTATACAAGTATAAGGAATACGAAAAGGGAATTTTTTCCAATTTTGACATGTGTCTTGGCTAAAGGCTACCCGTAATTCCAACTAAAGGGTTTTAGAACCTTAAGGAATGCAGCTGAAAAAAGGGCAACATATATTTTTTCAAAAGTCAAGCGTAGTGTCTTTTTTTTCTAAAAAGTTACTTATTTTTGAAGAGCTTGTTGTATGTGCTTAAAATAAAATTGTTAAAAAGTGAACATAATTTTAGTGACTTCAACAATAAAACTATAATATTGTAGGACAAGTGATTTTCATTCTCAAAAATCATAAAACGGCGTAAAATTTTATATATTTTATTATTTTGGCGATTTTAAAAAGAAACTTATTATTTAGTGTTTTATTTTTATAGTGAAATTATGCATTTCACATGTGAAAAGTAATTATAAATAAAAAGAGCCCTCGACTTATTCATTATCTCCAAATAGAATAGAAGTTAATCTACAAAACAACAGTAATAAAACAAAAAAAGCAAAAATCAAATCAAAAAAAATTAAGTAAAGTAGTTACAATAAGTAACTGGAAAAAATAACGTGGGAAAAACAGATAAGACAACTTTTTGATTGGATCGATTTTGAGTCGTTGGTAGTAAGCAGAAGTGATTAGAATTAAAAATTAAAAAAAAGAAATTGGAAAGAAATTTGTAAGCCGAAAGCAAAAGAAAGGAATTTGTAAGCCGAAATTAAAAGAAAGGAATTTTTAAGCCGAAACTAAAAGTTAAAAAGTATTAAAATGTTCAAAATTTAGAATTAAAAATTAAAAGAAGGAATTAAAAAGAAATTTGAAAGCCCAAATTTAAATGTAAAAACTGAATCTAATAAAATGTTCAAAAATTAGAATTAAAAGTTGGAAAAAAAAATTAGAAAGAAATTTCAGTGAATTTATTAAAATGTTTAAAAATTAGAATGAAGAATGAAAAAATTAGATTTGAAAAATATAAATTTGAAATTGAAAATAAAGAGAATAAGAAAAAAAAAGTTAACTTATACACTAAATATTTAAATATTTATACTTATAATTCAAAGGACACGTCTGGAATGAAAAATCAATTCCAAGATTCATTATTGTTATCACAATCGCCCTGAGGCCCACATTAGCACTTTCTATCGAGCAGTTAGTCAAGCGGGAATTGTATGTAATCAAAAACTAGGTAGGTAGATATTGGAAACAACATCCCTCTGTAGAATCTTGATTTGTATTGTTTTCTTAATTATCCTTTAAATATCTTTATTGAAGGAGTTTGACCTTTAAGAATGCTGACAGCCTGTTTAGTTTGTATTTAATTAATACCCTCATAGGGCTAAATGAAATGAATCCGATAATAACTAATATCAGTATCAAAAAACTTTTAGTAGTTAATTTGTTAGTAATTTATATATATTGAGTACTTACATCTTTTCTGGCCCCATCCTGTCTAATTAGTATGCATCAAAAATTGTATTTTGTTATTTTGGATTGACTCTTCTAAAAAGCTTTAAAACTCAATTTTTTCTAGCCGGGTTAACTTACTTAATACCTTGCTATGCTTTGATTTCAAAGAACAAGTTTTACCAGATGAATCCACATTGCCCAAAAGTATGGATATTGTCTTATAGGCTTTTTGGATAATGAACATCACTGAACATCTAATAAAAAGTGAAAATTTATCCTTGCTTCAATGTTGGACATCAATACAGATTAAAACACAAATTAAATTATGCCTGTAGAAAGATGGGAAAGTAAATACTATCTGACGAGTTCTGCAATGGAAGTAATTGTAGAAACGTTCAAAAATTAAAAGCATAGACTAAATTTTTCTCAAAAAGACGAAGATAGCAAATTTCAAATTATTTCATACAATTTTTTTTCCTAGAGATCAATGAAAATCAAATTTAAACTTTATTTTTAGTCATTTGCCCATTTGAAAAGGCTTTCATAAACTAATAATATAAATTATGTATAGAGAAAAATACTTTACATTACTTGCTTATAAAAACCGCACATAAATTTAATTTTGTTCTAGAACAAAAGAAAACTTGGATGATTGTGGGTGTGTATTTTAAAAACATTGAACTTAAGTCAATGAACCAAAACTGTTTTCATTCAAGTATTTCCATCGACTACTCACACCACATTTTTATTGTCACGGCCAGACAATTTATGTTTTATTACATTAAAAATCTCTTTCCATTGAAAAATGCATATACTTAAAACATACTTTGATACATACATATGTATATACACGAAACTTTTAATGTTTGAATTTTTTTAAAATAAACTTTAAAAATCAATTATGTCAAAGCCAGCAAAGTTTTTAATTTGTAGTTTTCAAGAAAAGCAAACATGTTACCTGAAATAGAAAATATCAAAAGGAATTCTAAATTAGGTCTTTTGAACTAGATTCTTGTTTAGGTGAAGGGATTTTCTATGGTCGCGTCAGTCAGACGCCTTTATTTTCTCCCAGGAAATAAAAATAAAATTGAATTAAGGTAAAAAGTCTACCAATGACCTGAGAATACCATTCATATAAATAGAATAAATTTTTTCAGTTTTGTAATTTTAAAAACTTAGGTAAAACTTTGAAATTCTTGCTTGTATTTTTATGGTGCTTTGCAAACTCTTTGAATAATTGGTAGTATATTTGTTGGAATGCTTTAGAACAAAAGAAACAATGCCAAGTTTTTTATAACTAGGATGCCAGGCTAAATATGTTTCCCTTTTAAAATAAAAATTCAATTTGAAAAACAAATAATTCTAATAAGAATTTTGTCTTTTGCAATCTATGTACAAGTATCATTATTCATAGCAATTTTTTGGAAGATTATTTAAAAAGGTTTGTTAGAAAGGATTGCGAAATTATTTGTTTACTTTACGGATAGATCCTTTAAACAAAGATGGAAAACTCTAATCTACTACTTAAATTTATAAATTTAAACTAGCAAATAAGCTGAGAGACATAGTCTCAATTACTTATTGACAGTGGCGGATTTACTCATTTTCCAAGTGTAGGCTATTGAATTTTTGCCGCTCTTACCTTTATAGTTGTCGGTTCCTAGATTATTTTCTATATATACAGGTAGGGTAATATACAATACTAACACAATAATGTACACTCGGTAAACGTAATCAAAAAAAATTTATTTTGCATAAAAAGAGTTAAAAAATATGGAATTAAATTAAGTTACAATCCTTTTTTCGGTGATTTTTTGTTAGCAAAGTTATTGATGATATCGTCGTAAGAAATTTTGTCCAATTATTCTGACTCTATGCATAAAAGAGCTAAAGCTTTTTCTTAACGTAAGTTCGATCGCAGATAATTTTTGACCCTTTTTAGATATGAAAAGCTTCTCTCACCCGAAGAGCTATGTCCAAGTTAGGATAAACGTTTTGTAAACCCTCTTTTCTCAGAAATGAAGACAGACTTTTCAATGATTCAGATTTTGATTTAACCAAAAAATTTTTCGAAGAAATGTAGCTTTGAAAATGTGTGCATTCTTGAACTAAGTCGGTCTCTAAATCATTAGGATACATTTTTACCAGTGAAATAGCTTTGTTTGTAAGGGTTCATGATAACATTTCACTTATTTTTGTCAGAAATAAAAAGTTTTCATTAAACTTGCTGTGGGCCGCTTGCCTTTTTTCCAATTCGGATACGAGTCTATCAATGACGGCGAGAAATGTTTTAACCCTGAAAGTATCACTCGAAGTCATTCTCATTTCTTCATCGGGTAGCTCATCATAATTTTTTTTTCTTATCGGTTGTCTTTTTCCCATGTCTTTTGTGTACTGCTTCAATGCGCTCAACTCCATCGCTTCTTTTTCGAAGTACTTGAAATTTTCTCGTTGATCCACGAAAAATTTGCTAAGAGATTCATAAAGATCAGCTACAGAAATCAAATATACGGTAGAAGCCTGAATTTGTACATTACACTTTGTTTATTCTTTCTCAACATTCCACACAACAACCATTAACGCAGTTTCTAATTGTTCTAATTTTAAAAGAATGCCTGTTGCTTCGTTTCGTGTGACAGACTTTTCGGTAGAATCATCCCTGATTGTTTCCAAAGTTTTAAGGGCTTCATGTCAAGAATCTCTCAAACTTCTGCATGCATCTTCTCTTGCTGACTAACGTGTAAGGTTTACTCTCTTTAACGTTTTTCCTTCTCCGATTTCAGTCATCAATTTTTTCCAGTGCTGTGACAAACTCACAAAGGCTCCGAAATTCATTAGTTCCATTTAGCCGTAATTCCTTCAGGTATTTCAAATTTTTGATCATAATTTATTATTGATAATTATTACATATAATAGAATGTATGATGATCTGAACTGTTTATTAGGAAACGTAATATTCAATATGCATGTGTATTCAATGTGCAATGGAAAGAAAAAGGAAAAAGCTATCGGAAATATATCTTGCAGATTTCTTTCTGCAAGGAAAAATGAAATCGTATCATAGAAATTTTTCTGATTTTTGTAAGACAGTAAAAAAAAAAAATTTGCCGCCCTACTCAGCCTGCTGGTAAATCGGCCACTGCTTATTGAGCTATTTTTGGCATAATTATGCTCAAAAATGATTATTCAGTGTGCTTGACAGTGGTTAAATCACAAATTAAACTTTTCAATAGCTCCCTAAAAAATTTTTTTTTTTGCTGTTTTGATTAATTATGCTTCTAAATATCTATAAAATCACTGGCAGAAATTACATTGAAATCTGAATTTTTGAAAATTTTTCAAGAAAAAAAAACAAGGCACCATCAACGATTTCTTCAAATTTTGATGAATTTTCCAAATGAATTAGTGCCTTAAGATAGTATGATGGTTGCGCATACTACTGCCAAAAAATGTCTGAGTTTTACGATCTATCACATGAAAATCTTCAGTGTGTAGTTTTTTCATAAAATCAAAGTTTCATAGCATTGAAGCCATATTTGACCGAAATTCATAGAGCTCGTCTCCATGTGATTAATGTCCATATGATTGATTTCACTATAGCAGCCATAAGTGAAAACTTGATGCCGACAAGCAAAGTGTTTATTCATTATACATAGTAAAAACTACTGAACAGATTTTAAATAGAAAAATATTAATTTTTGACAGTCTTAAGCAAGTGCATAAGACTTCATGGAAAACCTTTTAATATAGAAATGAAAAATAAACAAAAATAGAAAATATAAACACAATTAGAGAATATTTCGTAATGATAGTTTGGTATTTGGTCTGAAAACTTTTTTCAGAAGTAAAAATTGTGAACAACTTTCTGAAAGAGCTCCCTAGCTAGCCGTGTCATACTTTTTGTCAGCATGAAACCAAGTCAAGGAAAATATGAGTTTGAATATTCAGAGTCTCCCTCTTGCTTTTCGATGCTGTTCTCTAAGTACTTAAAGTGAATCTGACTAAATTTCGTTATGAGCTGATTAAAATGTCATTGCTAATATTTTACTTTTAAAATGTTTAGTTTTAAATGAAAGCGCAAGTGATTTATTTTGAAGAAAAAAAGGACGAGAAGAAAAACTATACTTGAATTTTTGATTGAAACAACTTATCCTGAAATTCTCAATGACCTTTTTCAACACATTAAATCTTACTGGCCTTAATTGCAATTTTTTTTTTTTGCTTCAAAAATAGTTGATTCATATTCCGCAAGCTAAAGGCATCTCAAGTACAGACTTTTCATCCCAGGTTCGGTTTAGAAGTTAAAAGGTATCAGATTCAATCAGTGTACTACAGAAAGATGTATACATTTTAGGTGAAATTGAATTATTTTTTAGATTATGTTATATTGTTTGACTCTATAGGTAGAATGAACTTTCTATGGCAGTCCTTTGATTTATAAATAAAATCTGTTTTTTGTAATATAACTTCAGGTATCTAGAGTTTTTTTAAAAACATTATCATATTCAACTTATTTTAACTAAAATATACTTATGATTTTAAATTTCAAATTTGTGATTTTTAACTAAAGATTTCTAGGGTCAGGATGACTTAAATGCATTAAAAATAATTTTTTAAATATGGCAATGAACACTCTTGAAGCATACAGTTCAACTAGTTCAAACTAAAATTATTTTATTATTATTTAATTTGAAATTAAAATTAGTATAAAAACTTTAATCTATGATTAATGAGATCTAAGCTTCTCATTCATTTCCTTTTTTAGCTAATAGAGCCTCACAATTGTAACATAACCTTTTTTTTTAAATTTACTTTTATCTTATTATTCATCATTCGGATACACTTTTTTTAGTGGAACTGTAATTTAAATTTGCCCCTGAAAATGCTTCAAAATTTTACTTAAAAACAACTCAATAAGTCTGACAAATTAATTAACTGAAGATTTCAAGGGAGAAATTAATACAAACTAAACAATGTCGGTCTTTTATTGAATTATAAAATCCTATTCATACTACAATACATCCTTGAATAGACTAAGCATAACCATGGTGCATGACCTTAACAGTATCCCTGTTGTGTATACAAAAATAACATACATTTTAGATAAAAATTGTAACCAAAAATTTCCATAGTTAGAAATTTTCAAGGATATTAAATTCTATTACATGACCATGAAATAACACAAGGATAATTTCCATTTTATTGACGTCATTTTTATTGTATTAACAGAGAGTCCAGAAGTTTAAATGTATTTCATGTATTTCATATTGGGAAATAACTTCTATATCCTTGCTTTAATTACTATTAATGTTATAGGGCTAAATAACATAACGAACATTGATTCTTGATTAGTTGAGTGAATGTCTTCAAGAAAATTTGATAGGATCCTTCTTACATACTTAATTTTCAATTTAGGAAATTTTTAAGAAGGATTTTGAAATTAACTTCCTGATTTCATTCAACTTGCAATGAATTAATTAATAATAATTGCAATCTTAATAAGAAGCAAAAAGATAATATTAATTTAAATATTTTTTAAGCATTAATTATATATGAATATTGGGTAGCTTAAATCTACTAAACAATATCCTAGATCCTATATAAGAAATTACAAACTATTTAGTATTCTATTTTAGTACCATGATAATACTAAGAAATTTAATTTATTAGCTCTGTAAGGGATTTTTTCAATCAGATATTCCCATTTCAAAAGTATATATTGTATTAGTTCCGCTTGTGCTATTTATTTACCTTATTTCTTTTTGTTTGTATAGTATTTGCAATCAAATTTTGGGGAACTTTTTAATTATATATTACAGATTCAAACTTTATTTACAGAAACTGTTTCTATATATATAAAGTATAAACTGAAGTAAGATTTTTGTCAGTTAAATTAACCTTGCTTTTAGTTTCCTTTTAATTTCAGTGAAATTATAAATAAAACAAAGGTGCTTAAAATATATAAGAATGTACATCAAGACTACTCAAACTTTAATTGACAATATGAGACTAACTCAAAGTTTTGAATAATTCAGATTTTTTTGTTTATAAAGCAACTAACAATGGAATTACACACGTAGATGAAGCTCTTCATGATTTTTATTTAATTTTAATTAAATTATATGTACTTGTGATTTTGTCATTAAATACTTGTCAAATTCAGATATAATCAATCAAAATTTCGTTTTTCTAATAACCTAAAGGATTCATAGAACATACTATTTCATAGGTAAAATTTATATCATAAAATTTATTAGGATTGCCTGCAACTTTCACTAAGTTTTTAGGGGAAATAATGATATACTTAAAGAAATAAACATATATCTTATGTATCCATTGAATAATTTTAAAAAAAATTATATTTTGGGCTTTTTAAAAAACGCTCTTAACATTATACTAAAAATTTTGTTCTTTAAATATCGTAGAATCTTACATTTAACAAATGCTTTAAACATGCAATTTTTATATTATAGAATTTTATCTCATTTATTTGTTAAATAAAATTAGCAAAATATGGATATTATCTTTATGCTAATCTTATGTTCTAAAAAGTTATTTATTTAAAGAAGTTATTTAATAAAATTACTTCTTCAATTAAACAGAAAAATTTCTAAATTTTTCACGAAAAATACTTCGTTTCTTAAAATTTTTAAAATAAATATCAAATAAATGATTTCAAAGAATCAATATACGTAACTCAAATTGAAAATAATTCTATTATAAGTTTTTCTACTTATTTTAACTTTTTTATCGTACTTTTTACATAACAGCATGATAAAATTTCAATCGCATTTCTTTGAATATTTACCAGCTGTGTGAGTCAGCTGAAGTCAGATAAGAGTTTTGACGCTCTACATAACAATTGTCTTTAATTTTTATAAAAAGTTATTTTAAGGTAAATGATACTGTCAAAATAATTTTATTATGCAATCATAATTGACATTAACCTTTTGAAAAATTGTTTGACAAATATTTTTAATGGATTGAAAATAAGTAATTAATATTTATTGTTATTTTTTATTTTCAAATTGCAATTAATATAGAATTCAAATTTATAGAATTTTAAAAATGTTTTTTTTTTGGTTTTGATAATTTTAAAATGTAAACTAAGAGCAAATAAAATATATTCGAACGGGGTTACATTTCTTCTCTTTGAAAACATAATACAAGAAGAAAATAATTTGATTATCCTTGATAAAATCTGTAAATATAGGAACACTTATAAAGGACCAACCTGATTTATGGTAGAAAAACCAATTTTACTTATTTTCTGGGAACTTTCAGGACTAGAATGCTAGTTTTTCTCTATTTTTTACATTGAAAAACAAGTAATATAAAAAGAAATTTTTTAAAGTATATTCCTACTTGATATTGTTTTTTCTTTTTTCTGAATTCAGAATTCGTAATTCGTTGCATTGAGTTTTCTGAAGTTTTATTCTCATAAAAAATTAAAATTAGTTTATTAAATATAATTAATGAATTAATATTGGAACTAACTGTATTAACATCAATTGTCATGAACTCCCAACACAACAAAATTTATTTGAATTTGATTGGATGAATTGGATTTTATTAACAATTGAAGGTTTTTGAGCAACCTAATAGTAGGAATATAATAATAAAAACACAAGGCTTGCTCCTTATAGTTCTGATATGCCAATCATTACAATTACTAAATTTAACATCATTCTGAATTGTTGTCTATAGTAATTGCTGCAATGAGTGTGTGTGTGCTTTTATTTTTTAAGTAAATTGAAAACTGTTACCGCTGGTTATTATGCATACATATCTAATAAAATGTGCTTTTAGTCTTAAAATGGGCTTCTTTTATTAGAAACTCTGGCGAAAAATGTTTATGGTATGATTGATAGCATCTTTTTATGGATGTAATAACATAATATCAATAATACTACTATTTGAAACTAATTTTAGTAAAGCAGTTCGTACTTTAATTTCAACATACATATTTACGTTTGTAAAATTTTATGTACTCATATGTAGCCAAGTTTTCTTTCGGAGTTATTAAAATAAAGATTAAAAAAAGGTAAACAAAAAGAAAGTGTATGTTTTCATTTTGTTTCCTTCACAAAGTATTTTTATTATGCTGCCCTCTAAACTCTCCCCGATTTCCGCTTACATGGGCTTGTAATATTTGTCCTTACTTTTGACAAAAAGCAATATCTCTCGCTGCTCTCTGCCAAGAAGACAGTCATAAAATAGTATTTGTGCAGTTTTTCGTATTGAACTTTATTAATTTTTGATTTTATTCAAAAATTTTATTATAGCAATTCTACACTTTTTCCATTTAAGGCTCTTTGCAAAATTTCTTTGACCTCTTTAAAATTTATCTAACATCAAATTAATTTATATTAATATTTAGAATGGAAATATTAGACTTTGACAATGTGATGTTCGTAGAAATAAACTGTGAACATACCCCAAGGTGGCTGCTACTTACAGTTATAAATAAATTTAAATACGAAGACACCAAAGCAGCATATCTAGCATATCCTTTTACAAAAATGCATTCTCGATGGTGTTCAATTGAAACCAAACGTGACTGTTTTATTTAAAGAGAAAAATTTTAATTTCTATGCGCTCGCTACAGAATTATGAAATTGTTATTGGATATATAATCAATATCTTTCTTAAAACTCTTTTTATTATTGTTGAATAAAGTATGTTTGCTCTTGTAAATTTTTATTGGTTGCTTCAGTCATCGTAAATCAACTAGTTATGCTTATTAAACTAGATAATAAAACACATCTGATGTTCTGAAGCATAAACTTTGAGAGAGACTCAACTGTTATTTGTTAAATTTAATTGAAGCTTTCCGTCCTTACTATATGTACATAAAATTTTACAAGCAGATGTTTATATTTCGCTTTCTTATAGTCTAATTATCACAAAGCATTATTAATGACATTTTATAACTATATCTTCTCTTATTCTTTACCGAAGTGCATTTATCAAAAAAATTCTGAAAAAGTCCTTGAAGTCTAAAAAGAAGAATAGAGCTTCTTATGTTTTTTTTATATTTTTACTCATACCCAAGAATTTTCTTTTGTATTAATTCATTAGTCCTTAGACGTTTACAAGTACGGCATTTTATTTTGCGGCATTTCTTTAAGTGTAAGCTCTTTGTTTATATGAAAAGTTTTTTAGCTTTCACACATATAGAATTATATCAAAAGACAAATAAACAAGAAAAATGTTATGTATATATGTATGTAAATAAATTAGCGCTGATGCAGGCTTTATAGTAAAGAGAAGTTTGAATATACACATGACAAGCATAATTTCATTTTAGCCGTTAATTTCGAGTGTCAAAGGGATAATTAATGAAAATGGTTTTCAAAGGAACATAATGAAATGAAATATTAAAGTTCAATGGACTTTGAAGTTTTTGTATTATAACTTTATTTGGTAATTGATTTTCTATAATAATTAAATAAGTCAAATTAATTGAAACACAAAGAAACAAATACTGTCATACACATCGAATATATTTTGTTGCCCTTGAACATCTTCCTTACCATTTTTTCAGTATTTGCTAACAAGGACTTTTTTATAGTTGCTTTTCCGAGATCGTCTAAAAATTGTCTTATATTCTTACAAAAAATCCTTATCGTTGCACTTGAACAGATCCGGAAAATGTCGCATCCATTTCAAAAACAGCTTGCTAAAATTTTAGTACAAGATGGTGGAAAAAATGCTTTTTGATATTTTCAAGAAGTGAAATAATCCTTTCAAGATAAATTTACTCTTAGATGGAATCATTTAGAATGTTTTTTTATTTTGTTGTTTAACAATGCAAAATTTGTGTGCCCAAAGTTGCGAAATTTAATTAATATGCTCTCTATTGATTGGTTAGCACCCGTTAAATGAACGAAATTGTTAAGTTCTATACGAAGGAATTTTTGCGTCGATTTGTGACGATGGATGAAACTTGGATTCACCACTACATATCGGAATCACGTGAAGGGTCAAAATAATGGATAGGGCCTGATAGAAGTGCTCCAAAGCGGCCAAAAACACAACAATCGGCTTTGAAAGTTATGTCCAGTGTGTTTTGGGATGCATATATGGTATAATCTTCATCGACATCCTTGAGAACGGAAGAACGATTACTAAAACATATTATGCTGCATTACTGGACCGATTGAATTAAGAAATCCAGAACAAACAGCCAATTTGAAAAAGAAGAAAATCATTTTTCATAATGACAATGCGCCATCTCACACATAGGTCGTTGCAATGACATTAAAACATGAATTGGGCTACGAATTACTCCTGCCTCCAAAGTATTCTCCAGATTTAACACCTTGTGGCTATTATCTATTTCTAAACCTGAAGAGATAGCTTTGTTGTAAGCATTTTGAGTCCAATGAAGAGGTAGATTTCAAAATTGATAGCTATTTTGGACGTTTGGACAAATCGTACTATTTGGAAAGCGTAAAAATGTTAGAAGATCGTTGGAATCGGTGTATCGGGCTGAAAGGAGAATATGTTAAAAAATAAAATGGTATCTGCACAAAAAATGTGTGTTTTCTTTATCAGGCCGACTATTTATCGAACGCCCTAGTATAGTATTCACCATTTTGCATTACATTTATCACTACTCTGTTTTAAATATTACAGGCTCCTTTTTGGCCTACATTAGACTTAAAACTACATGTAAACAAGTCAAAGAACACAAAAAGGACCTATGCTTAACGCACCATTCCAGTTTTGATTTTTGGATAATAAAATTTGGATAGACAAATTACGGTCATTCATAATGGAAAAATATTCTCACAAGTTTGAGTAAGGATCAACTGGTAAGTCAAAGAAAGCAACTTCAATCAAATTATAAATTTTCTTCGGAAGTGTCAATTATTTTGAATACATATTGAGATAGCTTACTTGAATTATTGTACCATTTAATTATTATAAAGTAGTTTCATAAATCTTCTAATGAAAAAGTAAATCATATTGTCAAGAAAGAAAGTTTTTGTTTTTCTTATAAAAAAAAAGGCAATTTAGTAAAAGCTAACATGATACTACCTCTATCTTTATCGTCCTATTTTTCAACCAATTAATTTAGTTTGACGTCAAGAAAACTAATAACAAACATTATTTTACTTTTTGTTTGAAGATAATCTATTAGATATCTTGACATAAAAAGTTATGTCTGTTAAATGAAAAACAAATTATATTTAAGATATCTATTTTCTTCCCGATAATTCAAAAAATTTTAGTTTTTTCTTAATTTGTTTATTTTACTTGTCTAATAATATATATATCAGATAAAAGTATCGCCTTATAAAGTCAAAAAGGCTTTCATGTTTTACTAAGAATATTAAAAAATTTAATTTGGTGGACACGTGTTTCTTTGTGAAATATATTTTTTTATAAATTTTATCTCTCTTGAATGTATTTTATATATGAAAATTTCAGTGGGTGTTAACAAAATTAAATTTTAAGACGATAAGTTCACGTGAATTCAAGAAAATACCTTTGTGTTTTTATTTTAAGTCATTTTTCAGTAAATTCAATTTTACTGTCTGTGTCAATTTAAAAATTTTCTCTATATTTTCATAATTTGGTCTTTGATCTCCCCAAAAAGTAGACATATTTTACTTATATCTTTTAGATTATTATTCTACGCATTTATAAAATACCTACCTCAGGGCTAAAAAATATTTTAAAAAAATATCAAATAATTCAACAATGGTTACTTTAGGCAATTTTAATTTAGATGTCGTTTATCGTAATGATTTTTTAAAACAAGGGCAAAGATAGGAGGATGTCTGACTGACAAAATAAATAATAATAATTTATAATAATAATTCAAATAAATAATGTTGACAAGCTTCTTAGATTTTTTTGTTTTATTAAAATTTATTACTAATATACATATTTTTATTATTTATTTCATTATAAAGTCACTATGTTTGAAATCATATATGCTTGAAAGGAATCCTTGCATTTTAATCCTTAGAAATAAAAACAATATATATTTATGCATTATTCTACAAATTGTTTTTGCTTGACATTTACATAGTGCTCTCTTTTTTTGCTGCTCTTTTCTGTCTCTTCTAATGCATAAAATTTTAGTGAATGAAACTTCATCGATGCATACCAATTATTATTATTGTGGTGACGTAAACAGTAGCTTAAATATAATTAATGCGCAAGACAAAACCCAGTTTCGCCTACACTTATTTCGTTAACCCTGTTTACCACCCACCTAACAAACATTTTCTCAGGCTATAGTATAAACAATTTACGCCAACGCTTTTTGAATTGCATACAATATCTAAAGGAAGCTATTTAAAAGAGTCGGTTTTTATGGTGGTTTTTATCATTGTATTGGAATTTACATGACAGCTTTCATTTAAATCTGAATCATGGAGTTTTCATATTTTAAAGAGCTTTTCACAAAATTGAAAACTTAGAAATGCTATTAAGGAGTTATACTAAAAATATTTTGACGGGAGCTTTACTGTCTCATAAATATGTATGGCCAAAAGTGAATCTATTTTTAGAGTTAAGAATTGATTATGATAATTAGATAAAATAAAATCATTTTTAAAATCCTTTTTTTTATGGGAAAAATATTACACCCAAAACATCTATTTATATACTGATATCGTTTTTTATAACTTTTGCGAGACAAATTTTCATTTCGAAAATTGCATATCCTTAACAACAACGCGTTTTGAGTTTTTCAGGCAAGCATGAAAATTGATTTAAATTTTTACAAATCAGTGAAAAATCTTAAAATAAGCCTTTAAATTTTATTCAACATTTTTATATTTTAAAAAACATTTTATGTTTCAACTTTTTTTTGTCCATTAAGAGAATAAAAAATTGTTTTATTAATTACACAGTCAACTATTGTGTAACTTCAAAAATTTAGACTGGTATCAATACTTAGATATGATTTTAATCAGATTTCATTAATTGAAATTAATTTAGAGGATGAAAAACTTTTTTTTCTCATAGTGATCCAATGAAGAACAAAAATGTAAAAATTTCGGTAATACTATTTGCAGAACTAGCTTGGGAAATCGGCAAATGTACATCACGACACTAATGTCTCGTTAAAAATTTAAATTAGTCCTAATTATAGAAAAATTTATTTACACAGAAAAAAAAACGGATCTGGTTTTCAAGTAATGCGTTTATTTGATTTTCGATGTAATTGAATCAAGAAAATAATTCTTGAGTCAATAATTTAAATACTCAATTTTAGTAAATTCAAGTATATTGAGAACATATTTACATGCCACCCGCATTTTTTGATTTTTTCAGTGTAGAATACTCATTTTTCAGATATTTTCAGAGTTTTGATCCATTTAACATTTTGGTGAAACTCTTCTTCTCAATTCTCAGATGAGTTAGAGACCAGTTAGCGCCCAGTTAGCGCTAGCTAGTCGGTTTTTCAGACAAGATCAAAGGTATATTTTAATTCGGGAAGAATTGAGTCATTGAATATTAAGATTTTGTACTTAAAGCAAATAACAACACATAAATCACAAATAGAACTGTCTCTTTGGCATTTTGCTTTCCGTCAATGAAAATAGTAATATGGCACTCCATTTTTATTGTGCTAAGTCGTCCCATACGCTAAGTGCTGGTGAGTCTTAGGCATAAGAAAAATCTCTATACTTGCCTGATATTTTACTGACAATTTATTTACATAATATTACAAAAGATTTTAATGTTTTTAAGCGGCAATATATAGTTTTGTTTATTTCATTCTCGTACATTGTACATGTACATAAGTACACACAAAGAAAATTTCAAGTTAATCCGACGATTATTCCAGAAGTTACATACATATTTGTAAAGACGTGTCAGTGCGGTTGAAAGTACTTTTGAAACTTTTCAAACGCGATTTTCTGAAATTTGTGTTTTCAAAGTCGGTGACCAAGATTTCTCGGAAATGTTTGAGCCGATCAGCCTCAAATTTCAACACAAGCTTCTTAAATATATTTTTAAGAAATATTCTGGGAAAACCCCAATTTTAAAGGCTTGTAACTGTATATAACCCCTTAAAACAGTATCTTTTATAGTTTTATGGCTTTATCAAATCCTGTGAAAAATTTTGTCAATAGACTGAACTGATTTAATTTTATTCTTTATTTTGTAAATTACTTCGAAATCTGAACAAAAAATGTAATGGAACTTTTATTACTATTTTTTACAATGTATTTTTCTATGAAAAAATAGTAAAGAGTGAATAGTAAAAAATTATAATATTGATATAATAAAACAGTTAAGAGTGAAAAATTTTAGAATAACTAAATACATATAAAATATTATAGAAATCATAGTCAAAAATACTTTCAAGACAGTTTAAATTTTATTCATTTAAGTACTTTGAATTTGCTTGTCCTATCAATCACAACAATCATATAGTTAGCATAGCTTGATTATTTTTTTATTGATTTATATCACAACTGCTATATATAGCATGCTTCTAACACGAACATGGAAAAATAGCTCCACGAAGCATTTCAAATTCTACATAATAAAATGTTGAACTTAAATAGGCCAATAATTTAATTTTAAAAATTAAGAACCATAATATTTATAGCCTCAAACCAAACTTCTGTATTTGGATATATATGATTTTTTATTCTATTTATTTATTATTAAATAGCTAAAGATAATGGGAATCGATACCATGAATTGTTTTCTTATGAATTTTATAACTTTTAAATTCTCCGTGGCTGTGTCCAAAAAGTAGTTGCTTGTATATTTATGAGAATAAATTCTATTCAGGCTAACAAAAAGATTTGTATCATTTATTATTAAATCATCCAAAAAATTCTTAGCTGCAATTTTTACATTTATGGCAAGTAAAACAATAACAATTTACATAGCTTCCAATGGAAATGCAATCGATTTTCTATGAAAATAAATTTTACCTTATATAAATTGATAAAGAATAGTTTTCTTTTTTATAATCTCTAAGACATTTGTTTCAACTCTTAAATGAGCAAAAACATAAAAGCTTCCTTAAGTAGAATTTTTCTATAGAACTTCAATATCTTTAAAAAGATAAACTTTCAAGTAGTTTCAAATCAACCCCCTAAAAGTTGCATTTGTATATGTTGTCCGCCTTATATGGCGCCATTGAAAACAAGTTTCGTCACTATATTCAAACTTCAAGTGAAAATAATTTTGGATGCTTTCCTTTAGGATGACTCAACAATTATTTACCTCCAAGTTAAGATATTTATTAGGATTCATGGATCCTAGCAAAGATATTGCAACTTGAAAATATAATAAAATGTTTTTTTTTAAACATTTCTAATTGAGAAAAAATACTAGTAACTAATTTAATTTTGAGATTTAATACAAAAGAAAATAATATTTAACAAATTTTTCGCGTCTATTTTAATTACTAGGACTAACGAAATTATGATAAATCATCAATAAAATACTACAATTAACACAGAAACTTTAAAAAACAAAAATCATTGAATGTGTTAATAACTGATATTATGAGAGATCACAATCGTCCCTTCTGTGTGAATTGCTTCTTAAGTTCATATTGTCGCAAATTTTGACCGCACGATTGATAAACTCCATTCATTTGAGAGACAAATGCCAGTAAATCTCGTAAAGGTGAGAAAAGTCATTTAACACTGCACAAATGTATAAAATTGCTTCCATTATGATCTCGCATATACATATATAGTTACTACGGCTATTATTATGATCTGCCAATTAGTTACAACTTTATTAAATTGATTTAACAAGTACATTTTTTGACTAGATTAATTTTTACAATAGAAATATTTAGTGGAAAATTGCTTAGAATAAAAGTATCTCTCTCACAGATGCATACAGTCTGCTCTTATATTACGGGTAAGCTAGGGTAGACGTAGCAATAGTATTAAACCCATGCAAAGAGAATGAAAAAAAATTTAAAAAATAGTATAAATAAAGCCTAATTAATCCATTGACTGTTTCTTGCATATTTGATTATCTCCCTATCAGCTCAACGCTTTTATTGTGTAGAAAAACTACTTTTATACATTTTAGTTTTATTTCCATTGGGTTTTTTTTATATTACTTCTCAACTCAGAAACCTGTCATTAAATAAAAAACATCCTTACTTCAAAGGTTTAGCTTACAAATAATAATTATAGTCTAAGATCCAATGGAAGTAGACCTTCACCTACCTGCTTAGTGCTTAAGAGTGATTTAATATCAATTTTAGTATGTTGGCAAACATTTTTCGAAAGGGTTGCCTAAGAATTTCCTGGCCAGGCTAATTTTAATTAGCAAATAAAAAATTGATATTTTAAATAAATTTCGACTATTAAGTAAATGAAAAAGTCATGTACTAATCGAAAGTACTAGGCGTGTAGATGATCTAGTCGTATGGTTGCCTATTTTTTACCTGGCCAAACTATGGGGTTGCCAGGTATAAACAGGTAATCAAAATTAATAATGTTCACTCATGTGCTTAGACAATGAATCTTGTATCAAATTAAAGATAATTTTATTCCAAACACAATGAAATAAGGTTGCCTACATAAAACTTGGCCAAAATTGCGGTTGCCAATTTTTAAGCGAGCGAGAGTGTGCGACAGTGAGTATTAAAAAAACCACGTATAAATACGTATTTTTGTTGTTTTCTTATAAATGTGTTCAGTAATATAAATTTAATTTCAATAAAGAATATGATAGTAATATGTATTTATATAGAAAACTTATTATGTTATTTGGGGAAACCAGTATAGTAGAAGCAAAATAAAATTTTTTTAAGAAAAAAACATGAAATATAATGGCATTACATAATAAAAGAATTTATTTTAGGAAAAAATAGTTTTTTTATTTAAATATAATAAACATACAAAATATCTTTAATAACTCATTGCAATTAAAAACATTTTTCTCAGTCTGATTCATCGCTATTAACATGTTCATTTTCAATCTCGGCAAAATCATCATCATTTTCTTCTTCCGTCATTTCTACAATATCTTCCACTGCTAGTGGCGTTTAGTCCCCAATAAAACCTGTTGGTTTTAAATAATCATCTAAAAACCAACCGCAGTTTTCAGGCTTAAGTTTAATATACTCTGGTTCTGTTGCATTCAGCCACATGGAGTTTACGAAAATTGTACGTAAAATTTTTGGTTGCAGAGATATCCAGCATGGTGGTATTGTGTTTGAGTCAAAGCCTTTTATTTTTTTCAAAAAATGTTCTTGGTTTTCTTTTGCAGAGCTGTTGATATTGAAGGCTCCTGAAACAATGGAAATCGTTTTTTTCTAATAAGAATGGACTTAAGAAAAAAAAGTAGAAATATCAAATGAATAAAAAGTAATTTTTTTAGTAATTGAAAATTACAACCAATTTGACAAAAAAAAAAAGAGTTTTATAGTAAACATATTTTGAAGTAAAATCCTCTAAAATTAATATCAGATAAGTCAAAGAATTTTCAAGTTTAATTACGAATAATTTTATAAAATTTATTGTTTTTTAGCAAATAATACACAAAACTACTTTTTTGACAAGGAATTTTTTAAATTAATCGAAAATGGAATAAAAATTGAAAATAAATAATTCTTCAATTAAATACCCAAATTATTTAATTACCTCGTCAAAATCTTCTGGAATCTGTGGCATTTCACCAACATCAGTTGCAAAATAATCAAATGCTTCGTTATACTTTTGGCTTAAAACAATCACTTTTTTGTAGCATGTGGTGTGGTATCCAACGTAATCGAGTGACGCTTTGGTTAACTCACCCTCACCGTATTCATTTTTTTACGAAAACCTAACTTTAATACACAATTTTTAAAAGTTTCTTCATTGAAATCAATTACAGAGTCATCACACTTACACAAAAAACACTCTTTATTAGTCATTTTTTATCTTAATTTATTGTCAATAATAACCACACTACTATTTAACAACTACGTTATATTTATGTAATTCTGCTGCTCTCAAATAATGCGCAGCGTTTACTGACTATACCTATCTTTCTCAGATTCACGAACAAATAGCATGCGCGCTCTCTTTCATTCAACGACCGAACTGCACACAGCTGTAATGTCCTGTCCTTTTTTATCGTACGGTATAGCTTGCTCGGATCTCACTTTTGCTCGCACTAATATTTAGATTTTTAAATATCGGCAACCGCAATTTTGGCCAAGTTTTATGTAGGCAACCTTATTTCATTGTGTTTGGAATAAAATTATCTTTAATTTGATACAAGATTCATTGACTAAGCACATGAGTGAACATTATTAATTTTGATTACCTGTTTATACCTGGCAACCCCATAGTTTGGCCAGGTAAAAAATAGGCAACCATACGACTAGATCATCTACACGCCTAGTACTTTCGATTAGTACATGACTTTTTCATTTACTTAATAGTCGAAATTTATTTAAAAAATCAATTTTTTATTTGCTAATTAAAATTAGCCTGGCCAGGAAATTCTTAGGCAACCCTTTCGAAAAATGTTTGTCAACATACTAAAATTGATATTAAATCACTCTTAAGCACTAAGCAGGTAGGTGAAGGTCTACTTCCATTGGATCCTCTACTATTACACATTACACAGAATACTAATAAAATATTTGAGCTGTTTTTTTTTGGAACTGGTATAAGTCCACTTTTTAAAAAAAATGAGTTAACGGTAATTTTAGTAAGATATAGACACCTTGTATCCATATTTATAATCATAATTTTAAATGGAGTATAATTTTTCATAAAATAACCAAAGAATTTTGGGCATAAAATGCTATCGCACAAATATTTTTTTTGAAAGTGGTATAAGTCCATTCCTTTATAAAACTACTTCTAATTGTTATTGATGATTACGACTTCAATGTATACAGAAATTTAACAGATATTATCAAGATAACGGTATTGGTAGGCATTGTTCCTGAGTAGGCTAGGAAAAATTAACTTAATAAGTAAAGTCAGTTGTTAAGAAGTGAGTAAATAAACATTGTAAAATTTAATTTTATGTTTTATTATTGTTTATTATAAACAGTTACAATGTATTCACACAACTATAAAAACGATGATAATATGTCAATATCTGATGTTGGTGTTTTAGAAACAGCATTAAGAAAAAAGGATCAATTATATACTGCACAAGACTATTATAGAGCAATTACAACTTGCCGAAAAAAGAATAGCTTCATTTCTTATGAAATGAAAAGAGAAAATTTTATCTCAAACAAATCTCTAGAAGAGGCAATATCAAACAGGAAAAAAAACACAGATGGAGAAATTATAAAGTAGTTTAAAATATGCTGGATGAGGTTTAAAAGGGATGCGCTGTACAAAATTTTTTACAAAACTACTATGGAAGAAAGTGCTCCATTTAAAATAATTTCCTTATTACTTGGAAAAAAGGAAGACCTAAAAACCTCAGCAAAATTACTTTGTCGCCACTATATAAAACTTCAAGACCTATAACAAAATATAAATACAACCATATGATGAGTTTACTGCCCTACATACCCCCAATTTACCGCGAATATTTCAATATGCTAACTGTAAAAGAAAAATAAGTTTAAAATATAAATTGTTACCTCAACAAAGTAATTTACATTTTACATACTCTTTTCAATATAACTAAAATAAAGTCTTAAGGAACTTAGTTATGCGTGTGTTTATTTAAGTGTCTTCATTTTAATTTCAATTTTTTACATTAAAAAATACATTTCAGTGAATCTAATGTCTATAGAAATATGGAATTAATCTCCCTCACGATTTTATTTTTTATAATATACATATTATTTTTGAAAATGGTATAAGTCCATTTGGAACTAATAAAAATCGTTTACTTTTTAAATATTTTCAATAATTATTATTTCTTAATAAAATATAAAAGGTGTATAGTGTTAAAAACATCACTAGAATTGATTAACATTTGTCAATATTTTTAAATTAATTGAAATCCAAACACTTAAATATCTCGATACATGAAAAAATGGACATATACCACGTTCAAAAATACAGCTCATTTGTACTTATAATAACTGTATTAATAAATAAAAAGGTTTTCCAGTGTAAAGTTACCAATTCTTCTAATTAAAAAATATTCCATGGAATTTATACACAAATATATAAATTTTTCTTAGTTAGAAATCTCATCATTTAAAACTTCCCTTTAAAATATTATTCCTGTTACCAATATCATTATAGTAAAAATATAAGTTTATTAAAAAAAATATCCCACAAGGGCGGTATTCTCACAAAATCGAATACTAATATTAGTTAAGTCTATACAAAAATAAGAAATTTATTATATTAATTAGATTTCAGGGCATTCATCTGAAAATAAAACTTCAGATAGTTACGAATACATTTAAATTAGAAAATAAATCACAAGCAAAAAGATAAAAAGTCAATTTATATAATAGGATTTAAATGTGAATTAAAACAGATTCGATACGACAGATTATTAACGTTACGAAATCATAACTTAAAATTTAGGCGAAACGTAAATAACTCAAGAAAATTGCAGAAATTCAGAAGATATTCAAAAAATTAGTAAATCAAAAACATAAAATAAGCTCTTAAAAATATGCCACAAATTTTCCATAAATAAATGCCACATGCTAATAATAGAAAAAACAAGTAAACAAAACTACTAATAAATTTGAAAAACTTTGAAAAATAGTTTTATTTCATTCTTTTAATGTGAAAATTGACGTTTTATAAACTATAAACAAATTGACATTTAAATTAGATAGAAAATTTTGGTTGGATTCTAAAAAAAATTTTAAAAATTAACTTATAATCTTCAAAATCATTTATTTTTTATATGTACCACACCTGCAAATTCCCAGGGAATAGAACAAAAAAAAAAACAAAGCTTAACATGGGGAAAATGACGACACTTTTAAAAAATTTATATAGCAAACTCTATTAAGCCCACACAATTATTTGCTCAATACTTCAAAAAAAAAGCTCAGCAATAACTTATTTCTAGTGTTTTTTTTTTTTTGTATTTCTATCAATTCCAAAAGTTATGACATCATAACATTATATATGCCTGGTAGCTTATTGTTAAAGTATTAGTGAATCAGCGTAAAATGAAGAAAATTTTTCCCCAAATTATCAAAATGAAAAAGAAAACATTCAAATCTGAAAAACACCTCATTCCACCCACACTTTCCACACACAGGTTTCATTGTCATTTGTGTTTTCCGACCAAATTGAAAATAGAAAAGAAAATAATTATCTGTATGTGTTAAATACATACAAAAGTAAGAGTTTCTGGACATATAATACCTAAAATATTTGTAACGAGGAGCAGAGGGGTGTTTCATTCAGAACGTGTGGGCGATTTTGTAAGAATATTACAGAAGGAAATACGGGGACAAAATGAATGAAAATACGATGGTGGTTGCAAGTCTATAAAAGGACGTGAAGACAGATATCCCGATGTTATTCTTACTCTACTAATGGCTGAGTAAAGGTGAAAATTTTCCGATTTTTCCGGTTATTTAAACACTTAAAGAGAGTAGTGCTAGTGATAGTTTTGTTTTTTATTACTTTTTTAAGTGAGTTTAATTTCCAAAAATTGTTTAAAATACAAAAAAAAAACTGAAAAACACATTAAGTATTTAAAGAACTTTAATGTAGAAACAAAGAGTGTCAATTTTATAAAATTTATTATGTGTTATTGATATTTCACAAACAAAAAAGGATAGCTGCACAAAATTTTTAATAATATTTTAAAAAATAGAAATTGTACTTAAGGTAATTTATTTGAAATATATTTTTCTATTGTATTATTAAGGAATTATTGAAAGCGGTGAAATCGGGACCTGTTGAAAACTGGGTCGAAATATTCTTGAGAGTATTTCAACAATCAGGTCATATCCCTTTATATATTTGTGTGCGCTTTATTGGAGAACATATATATAAGGCTGCAAGTTGTAAAATGGGTCAAATAGTTCACCTTATGATTTTGATTACTTTTTTTTTTACCACACATTTAAAGCAGTTAAATTTTACTTGAATAGCTTTAGAGATATATAAAATTTTATTGTTATTTGATATAATTCGTTTTTTATTATTAAATTTTAATAAATACATCTGTTAGGTAGAAATTATGTTTCTTATAAAAATAGCAAAATTAGTTTTTTAAGTCACCAAAAAGAAATTTGTATTCGTTTTGGCTGATTTTGTTTCCGATTAAAAAGCCACTTAAAGGAATTCGGCTATTTTATGAAGAACTTTAATTCTTTAGCAGGAACTAAAAACTTTCAAAGGAAGTCTTATAAATGAATAATTACAACCCAGGTGTTTATTAATTTTAAAAAAAAATAAAATAAAAATACATTTGATAAAACATATTGTAGGTTAATTCGGGATGTAAAAATATATCAGGATGTAATTCGAGAAATATTTGTGAATAGTTTTGAGGATTTAAAATAAAAATATTCTATTAAAATTTTGCAATGTCAAATAATTCGAATGCAAAACTAGTCTGAAATCTTTAAACATAAGGTAGGATTTTTTTTTTGATAATTTCATGTTTTAAATTAGAAATTCTTAAAAATTTTCAAGATTTGATCCTTCAACGTTGAAAGGTTGGTTAGCAATATGTTCTAGCCTGTAAATAACCTGTAAATAATAATTCAATAAACTTTTACGCATGTAAAGGGGTTTCTAAAACAATTCAAATCAATTTTAAATGAAATTAAACAATAAAATACCCAAATTAATTCCAATTATTCATTTTTTATTTGATTTCAGAACCAAAAACAATGATTTCAACAATTATATCTATATTAGCTTTAGTATTATTCACTACAGGGCAATCAATGTCATATCCCGTATTTGGAACAAAACGTTATCATCGAGCTTCTAGCAGTTCATCATTGATACCAGATTCATCATATTATGAAGCAGTACCAAATTATTATGATCGCAAGTCAATATTACCAAATTATCAACAAGGATATGTTACAAATAATGGTTATTATTATTATCCAAGGCATAACTATCAGACATATGGAATGCCAACATATCATGGTGAATATAAACCAACATCATATTATTATGCTCCTAGTGCTAGCTATAATAATTATTATGATGATCCAGAATTAGCAACACCATTAGATAGCTTACATGAAGAAATTATACAAGAAAATGAAAGAGAAAGACAAGAAGAATTATATCCAATAGGTGAAGAAAATTGGTATCGAAATTCAAAACAAAATGATAAATTAACAAATAATTTTCTTAAAAATTTAATAACATGGAATCATGAAGCTGATATTAAACAAGATGATAAATATCAACAAACAATTCAAACTGACCAACCAGTAGAATACGATGATTATACAGATTATATGATAGGAAATAATAATGATTATAATACTCAAAATGAAAATTTAAATAGTTATTATGACAAACACAAATATTTACAGCTAGATGATAAAATTCCAATAGATAATTCATATGAAGAAGATGAAAATGAAAAGCAGCTTAAAAAATTGATGAAAAACACAAAAAATCAATATCCCAAGGGACAAAAAAAAGTCAAAGAATTTATAGAAGACTATGAAATAGATCCAGATTATGATGATGCATGGATTAATTGGGATCGTAAAAGACACAATCCAAGTAAAATAATTTCAAAAAATGATGAATCAATTAAATTATTTACAAATCGTAAGCCATTAAATATTGATTATATAAAATCTTCACAATTACCAAAATTATCAGTAATGACTACTAAAATATCAGAAAAAGAAATCTCTAATAAAAATAATGGACAAAAGGAATACGTATTACCTAGACCAGCTACTCCAGTTCGGAATCCTTTTGAAAATTCTATCTTAAATATTAAAAGTAGTACTGAAAGTTCTAATAGTAAGCAGCAGTCAAATGATGAAAATAATAAAAATATAGTTGAAAACGATACCAAAGGAAATATATACGATACAATAAGAAATTTAATTGACATGGAAAAACAATATTCAAAAACTGTAAGTACAATTTTTATGAAACGTTGATAAAAATTTTACCTTGTTGATTATTTTATTACTTATTTTCTTTTTTCTGTTTTTAAAATTACATTAATTAGTTTTCGATGTATTACAAGGATATCTTTGGCTGTTAATGTAATTTTTAAACTTTTAATTTAGTTTATGTATACCTTATTTATAATAGCAAAAATATTAATTAATTATTAAAATTTATATAATATTTTTAATGCCAGATCCCTTTAAATAGTTATCTGGAAGTTTTAATGATAAATTTTAATTAGTTATTATATTACAATAAAAAAGAAAGACTGATATATTTACACACGATATGGAAAATCCTAAATCTACTTAGGTTAAATATATAATAGAAATTTGCCTTTGTGGTGTTACTGACTTGACATTTATGAAATTTTCAAAAGAAAAAAAATGTATATTGTGGTGGCATAAATTTATAATTAAAAAGACATTGAATAAATATGCTTAAAGCATAGACGCTTTTACTTAATGATTTTCATTTGCTTTGTATTTTGTTGTAATTTAGGGAAAAAGTTTTTGTTTGTTTGATATAGCGTATAAATTAGTATTTTGTTATTTTGTAATTGGGGACTAAATTTTAGATTATTTTTAGTGTAGACAACCAAAATTATTATCAGCAATCACAACAACAAAGCGCTAATTTCTCATATGTACTAACAATTCACATATAGTTAATATGTAAATAGAAATTAAATACATCATCTCATTTTTTCTTTTTTTTTGAAATTTGAACTAACGAAATCTAATAAAAGGCGTATAAAATCAACAACAAAAAAAATATTCTTTCATTAAAAATTCATGGAACGGACCAATAAAATTAATTATTTAGATTACACTAGTCTACAGAAAAAATTAAGCTCAACAAAAAGATGTTTTTAAGGGTAATTTAGGGTCGCTAAATCCGAAAATCATAATAATTTTTTTATTCAAAAAAGCGTTTTTGAGATATTCCAAAAAAAACCTGTTTTTTGGGTGTATTTTTCTTTATTGGTCTATATCTCAAAAAATATTTTTTATTGACTAAGATTGGCTAGTTTTAAAAAACTATTATTTTTTGCCTTTGATTGATATATAAAACGTGCAAATCAATAAATATTTAACGAACTTTAAAAAAAGTGATTTTTTTCACCTTTCTTTAAAATGGCGCTTTTTTATGTGCTTTTTTTCTGTTGAAAGAAGTTCTTAAGTAAAAATGAAAGACAAATTTGTTACAAAACTTTTAAAGGTAAAACCTTTGAGATTGAAAGAAAAATGGAAAAGTTATAGATAATTAAGTGGGGACGTAATTTTTTCATATTTTAGGTCTGCTACGGACGTCCACAAAATGTGGCCAACTAGTTCAGTGAAGTTAGCTCATCGAAATTGAAAAGTAAATTAAATGCTTAACTAGTATGTAATTTTTATAATTTGTGTAAATAAAGGTGTGAAATTGTGGTTTAAATAACAGAATTATGTAATTAAGCAGGTCATATTTACAAAACTAAATCGACATTTTTTCCGATAGAAAGTAGTGAAGCCTCTCCATCGATAGCAGTAGGTATTGTCCAAAAACTGTCTTTTTTATAAAAGTAATAAAAACCATCGATTCTATTTGATCATTTCGAGAATGCCAAAGAAACATACCATGCAATAAAACAATGATTGAGCTATTAAGCTACAGTTCATATAAATGGAAGATCTCCTGTGAATCAAAGGTCCTCGCTAGTTTTCAGAACCGATATATAAAAGACAGCTGTTTTTTGTCTCTATGGGATGGCAGATCAGATGGGAAGCATTATACTCAAAGCGAATGACTGCGGAGGGAAAACCATGTAGTGGAAACAGATAATTTTATTCAGAAGGCACTTATGGACACAGAAAATTTAAGTTTTCCTCAATTAATATAAAACTTTTAGAGTGATGAAGAATTTCGTAAAAGCATTTCTAAATTGTCAACAGAAAAAATCAAAGCTGGTATTTTGTTGGTCCACAGATAACATAAAGACGTATAGTTCAAAAAATCCTGAAGCCATACTAAAGCAGAAGTTCGGAATGCTTTTCAAAATATTGGTCATAGCTTTTCAGGAAACAGGAGGAGTGATGACTGCATTAGCATGTTAATTGATTTTAGAAATAATGAAAAAATTTGGATTAATTGGTGCACACATGTCATTAAAAATGCATTTTCCATACAGGCATTTTGACAATTTTCCTGTGAACCTTGGAGTTTAAAGCAATGAGCAAGGCGAAAAGTTTCACCAGCAATGGAAAGGCGATACAAAGATCGTTGGAATAAAGAAATTATTGGTGATTAATTCTGGGTGCAGATTTGGGAAGATGAATCACATCAAAAACGAAGAATTTTTAGTGATAAAATATATTTTTGATCTCTTAAAGTTCGTACAAGATCAAATATTTCATAGTTCTCAAGAAATTTTACCTTAAAGAGATATCTAATGATGAATAAATAATACAGTTATATATATATTACAGAATAATAAATATTTAAATTTATCGGTGTAGTTTACTGATTTCTTCGAAAAAAAATCGTGATTTATTTTTGTAAATAAGTATTTAATTTCATGAAGGCATAATTTCTAGCATTTAAACCACAATTTCGCACTTTTATTTACACAAATTATAAAAAATCCATACTATTTAAATATTGAATTTATTTTTTAATTCCCATGGACCAACTTTATTGAGCTAGTTGGCCGCATTTTGTGAGCATCCGAAGCAGACCTGAAAAATGAAAAAATTACGTCCCCACTTAATTATCTATAACTTTTCCATTTTTCTTTCAATCTCAGAGGTTTTACCTTTAAAAGTTTTGTAACAAATTTGTCTTTCATTTAAAGTCTTAAAAATTTTACTTAAGAACTTCTTACAACAGAAAAAAAACACATAAAAAGCGCCATTTTAAAGAAAGGTGAAAAGTTCGTTAAATATTTATTGATTTGCACGTTTTATATATCAATCAAAAGCAAAAAATAATAATTTTTTAAAACTAGCCAATCTTAGTCAATAAAAAAATATTTTTTGAGATATAGACCAATAAAGAAAAATACACCCAAAAACAGGTTTTTTTGGAATATCTCAAAAACGCTTTTTTGAATAAAAAAATTATTATGATTTTCGGATTTAGCGACCCTAAATTACCCTTAAAAATATCTTTTTGTTGAGCTTAACGACAAAAGTTTGTAGGCTAGTGTTATTAAACCAAACAAAAGTTTTAATAATTTTCTTAACAAAATATTTATTAACAATTTTATATTAGGAAAAATAAAAGCGTAAAATATTATTGCTTTGTGCATTTTTAAATGAATTTAATCAAAATCGATCGATTTACATTTTGCATGATATCAAATCGAAAATAAAGTTTTTGTCGCTAATTACATTTTTGTTTACTTAAAAAATAATTTTCCATTTTAGTATATGTTAATTATTTTACACATTTTTAGGTACTATTTTCTATAATAAATGTCAGCAATATTTTAATTATAAATTATTTTAATTAAAATTACAATAAATATTTATTTACAGTATCCAGAAATGAGCAAGGTAAAAAAACGTTTTGTATCTGGTGAAGATAGTTTGGTACGTGAACTTGACAAATTAAAAACAAGGTCTGTATTAGCCAATTAAATGATTATAGTTAGATATGAATAAAATTATCATAGATATAATTGACAAAGAATAGCAAAGTACTAAAAGGTTTAAAATTAATCTAAAGCCTTTACTTAATTTAAAAAATTGTGATTATAAACATTAAATATATAAGCAGGTAAATCAGAAATTATGTTGATATTTAGTTTAATATTTAAAAGAAAGAGCTTAGTATTTTAATATTATTAAAAAGAATGGAAATAATTTTATTAAACTAAACTTAATATTTTTCTTACAAAAAGAAGTTTATGCCTCCTTATTAAATTTTTAAATCAATTCCAATTTTCAAAATACACTCCCGGTCATTAGGATAGGTTCACTTAATTTTCAAATGCTATAAGTAATTTAAGGATATTTTACCTGCTGCAATGATTTCAGAGTAATTAGGATATTATTAGAAAATATTTATACCCCTTATCTGGTATTTCCTAGAAGTATCTAGGTCCCTAAATGAAACATAATGACAACAGCCCTATATAAAGTGGTTCAATAGGATAGGTTCAACATTCTAATTAGTTACTCAGAAGAAAAGTTTTCAACATTTGTGTTTTAATTTTTGAATAATTATTTAATTTTAACTAAATTTAAAAAAAAAATTTAAAATGGGTAGAGGTAAAACCTTAAGTGACGATGAACAAGGCCGTATTCGGGCTTTTAACGAAGAAGGTTATTCAAACAATCAAATAGCGAATAAAATTAACAGAAGTTTGAATGTAGTAAACCACTATCTTAAGGACCCAAAAAATTATGGAAAAAATCAAAAAGGAAGAACTTCGAGAGCAGTTGATGACAGGACGAAGCGAGCTCTATTAGGGAAAGCTTCGAATTCATCTCTTTCTGCGACAGCCATTGCTTCAAGTGTTGGGGTAAATGCAAGTATTTCAACAGAAGTCATAAGTAAGAAGAATTTTGAAGTCATCACCAAATTTAAAAAGAAAAAAACTGCAGAAAAAACCAGCTCTTTTGGAACGACATAAGAAGCATCGCTTAGGATTTTGTAAGGATGTTATGAGCTGGTCATCGGAGTGGAAGCGAGTCATTTTTACTGATGAAAAAAAATTCAATTTAGATGGTCCTGATGGCTTCAACTTTTATTGCCACTACTGATCTACTACAAGCTATCAAGGTAGCATGAGAAACCATCTCCTTAGAGTATTTAAAATCTTTATATGATTCCTTACCTAATATAATTTTTGAAGTTATTGTGAAAAAAGGCAGTCACACATTATTAAATGACAAAAAAATAAAAAATAATTATACAATTTTTTTGCTTTCCATTTATTTCTGAAGTGAACCTATCCTATTGAACCAATTTATATGGGGCTATTGTCCTTTTGTTTTATTTAGGGACCTAGATACTTCTAGGAAATACCAGATAAGGGGTTTAAATATTTACTAATAATACCCTAATTACTCTGAAATCATTGCAGCAGGTATATTCAATTAAACAAGAATTTCAAATTTAAAGTTAGTTAAATACCTTAATACATGCAACTCAAGTTAAAGATTTAAGCTTGTTGTTTCTTTTCTCTAATTGGCTTCCTATGAGGTAGTTACGAATATTAATTTATGATTAGATATCAATTTTACAGTCAAATTTCTATACCAAAACACACCAGACGAGATGCTGTTTTGAAAGGAGCAAGTGATGTTTAAAAAACTTACAATATGTGTATTTATTCTTGATTGTTTTCTGAAAAAAGAATGCGATTATATGCTTTATTTTTTTTCTGAATGGAATTCTAATTTAATTACTTGAATAGTTTTGTTAGGGTATGGTTACCTTCTGAATCTTTTTAGATATAGTTAAATGGAAGATAAAATTTTTTTATTTTTTAATATAAATTTATTTCAATGAAAGAGATAAAAATGTAAATTTATTCATTGAGAAGAGCTCAATGTGTTATAGTAATTAACAGTTTAGTAGCTCTTAAAAAGTACATACCCGCATACTCGTCTCCTCATGGTAACAGTAGTAAGCATTCTTATAACAGGCTAATTGAGTTTTTTAAAAGTTTATTTAAGCACTAGTACACCAGAAGTGCAGAACGAATGTCATTTACAAAAACTGCAAACTTTTCTAATACAAAAAACACAAATTAATTAGATTAAAGAAATTTGTTGTTTTTTTTTTTGAAGAAAATCAACTGAATCTTAAGCTACTGCTAATCCACTAATGTTTTGTATAACATTAAATGACCTAAAGTTCATAAACTATATTTCTAATCTATTGGTAAATAGTTAACTTGAAATAGAACTGAATGTTTTAAAGGCTTCTTTAGCAAAAAAAAAAATCAAAATGCTAATTCTTTAACAACATAATTTCTGAGCTAAATTCACTAATATACAAAAATATAGTTTCCTATATGTTTATAAGTAATTTATGCAACAACATATTAAAAAAAATTATCTCTCAAAATGTAATAATAAAAGGTTTTAATCCATTCAATGTTTTATATTAGACAGGAAAATAAATAATGCTCATAAATATTCGTTACTAAAATTAAACATATTCAAAAAAAAAAAATATATATATGTATAACTAGAATAAAATTTAAGTATACTTGAGACTGATTCATTTTAAACCTAAACAATAAAACTGTGTATATTAGTAATGAAACTGATGTTAAAAAAGAAAACAAATAAAATTTTTGATTAAAGACTATTTTTCTGTAAATATATTTAGTCCATGTTTAATTGAAAATAAGAAAAATAATCTTTAGATTATTTTATAAAAGAAATATTTAAAAAGTTTACAAAATAGATTTTTATACATTATCTTTACAAAATTTTCAGCTTTACTATTTTTTAGGTTTTTTTTTTTAAAAAATTAAAAATTCTTTAATCTAATTAGAATTCCTTTTGGTCAAAATATTTTTTGTTTTGATTCTTTTACCTTTGCATGTGAAAATTAAAGAAAATTAACAAAAGTTAACAGCTGTTAGTGTAGGGAAAATATTGAAAATATAAAGCAACACCGTTTCGTATATCCTTTTAATTCTAAACGAGGAAACAAATGTTAATTCAAACTTTGTTAAAAAAAAACTTCGGTATGAATTTACATTCAAATCTAAACAATAGCAACTAAATAAATCTTATTGATCAAATGTCCAGATTGAGCTCTCGATCGTATAAATTTATTTTACTTTATTTTCATCTAATATTTCCTGTTGTACTCATAATTATAACATGTATACCATTTATGCCGTGATATTTCATGCCTAAATAATTTGCTATAATAGAAAAATGTCACTAGAAAAATTAACTGTAATTTATTCCTCTAAAGTCTACTAATATCAATATGGGCCCACCTATTTTTAATAAAATTCGATGCACCACTTTTTGATCTAGAGGACTACTCTATCTAATGGCAATTGTAGTTTTTCATTTAAGGGGGTAGTCTGGTCTAGAGACATTTATTTTAGCTACTTTTTAAGGAGCAATAAAAAGAAACAAACAATATTTTTAGTATTCATTATTTTGTGTAATATTTATTAATTCTTAAGCAATACCCAAAAATAACAATTGATCCAAAATCCAAATAGTTACAGGCTGATGAAGTGGGAGGTTTCAAGAAAATGGTGCTCAGTGGCCGACACGATTTAAACCCTCTGAGTAATCTGAAGTAAAAAAAAGCAACGAATAATTAATTAAGAGTGTCGCTATCGCATGAACTAGGATAATTGAAAAAAAGTTCGCAAAGTTGTTGCTGTTTGAAGTCAAGAGACGTGTTTTTTACCACTTTTTTTACGTTTCCGAATTTTTTTAAAATAGTAAAAATTGAACTTTTTTTATTATTTATATATAAGTGAATCAGTTCAGTGGAACTTTAGAAATCATCTCGGCCGTCTCGAAAAAAGTAGTTTTGAGAAAAACGCCCTTATATATCTCCAAAAATAATCTGAATTTTGAAAAATCCTTTTAGGAGCGTTTACTTAAAAGCTTATGCTTAGAAAATATGAAAAAAAAATCGGTTTTTTCAAATTTGTAGACTAGAATACCGCCTTAAGCAAGGTTTCTTTTGTTTTATTTATTGAAATGTAATTAATGCATTTTATGTAGATAACTTGTCCCAAAATTGAACTTTATAGAACATCCTTTATGATCCATTTCAAATCTGAATACAAAACTTTATATTTAAATCTAAAACGATAAAATTAGTAAAGGGAGATTTTACCAATAAATATGGTCAGAAAAGACAGATCTTTAATTATTTGGCAAGTTTTTATACTACAATCTATTAAATTCTTATGTAACATCCAATAAGACAGAAGAGCAAAATCCTTTTCATTCATTGTTCCTATGATAATGTCATTAATATAATGCATTCCGTCCATTGTGTAGTTCTTATTTCTGAAGCGAAGCAGATATGTTGGCCTTAAGTACTTTTCCTTATTACCAGCTTAAGATGTGTGTGTGTGTGTTCTTTTAATAAACAAGCCAAAAATGCATTTGTACAATGAAATTTCTATTCAGGATAAATTTTTCTAATTTTTTAATCATAAAAGTTTTCAATAAAATCTGGAACATAATATTCCTGAAATAAATCTCATCATCGTTTATTCAGAAATTTAGACTGTGTTAGTACATTTTATTAGTCTAGTCTAAAGCTTGGCCGTTACATTTTTTTTTGGTTCATGCAAACTAAAAAGTTACAAACTCATGTTTGGAGTAGAGTATCAGATTCAAAAATACAGCTCTCTTAATAAGAACAAGTCTGTACGGTTTGGCTCATGCACTCTGTTTTTCAGAGTTGATTTTTATTAGCATCTTGTTTATCAATGAATTAGGCCTCGAGCTATAGACAATTTCTAATTAATACCCGTTCTTAACAGGCGAACTACACACTTTCCAACTACACAGAAAGCCACTTTTGTATGGGCGAACTGAGTACATAAGTGGTTGGAACTGTGTAGTAACTACAGCCTTTTAAAGTCTGTAGTCAAAGAAAATTGACATCTATTGTGAATTTTTTCTTATTGGATCCTCCTGTTTTGTGTATCTCAGCTCGTTTTACTTCACTAATATTCATTATTTAACTTTATAAAACAATTTACATGAATAAAATTAAAAACTCTTAACATTTCTTTAATTTTTTTTAGTTAAAAATTTAAAAAATTGAATAACCTGTAACATCTGATTTGACATTTCAAATCATATGTTCTGAGATTTAGACGCCATGTTAAGAACGGGTATAAGCCATTCATATTCAACAGACTGCAGTAATATCGATCAAACTACGGTTGCATTTTTGGTTTGCTTGTTTAGTTACATTTACACTGAAATAATAATTTTTTACAAACTTTTATCTATGAATAAGAGCCTAGAAGAAAATATAACTTATATTTATAAGTTATTTACCAAGTGATAAAGTATTGTTGAAGAAATAATTTGAACCTTCTTCCTTGGTTTTCTTTTCTTTAAAACTTTTTCTTTTTTACAGATTCTCTTTATAATAAAAAATGGTCAAATTACTTTAAAAGATAAAGTGATTTTATTTTTTGTTGTCATAAATCCTAATTATTTGACTATAAATTGAACTATGGACATTTTTAGGCATAGTTGGGCAAGAATAACTGTGAAAATTTTATTTAAAAGTATTTTTAAAACCAGAAAACAGTCCGATTTGAAAACTTTTTACGTAATTTAAAAAATTGCTACTCATTAGCTCTCAATTTTTTACTGAATTTTGTTGAAAATTTTAATCATTTAATATGATCACAGTTAATGATATTAAGGACACTTGTAAGCATATTACTTAACGCAATTGTTTGACTACAGATACTATCAATGCTAACTTATTTATATACTACAAATCTAAAATAAACCTAGAATAGAATTGCTTTCTTAAGAATTTTTATCTGAAGAATCTTTAAATTTCCCCGAAACATTTAACTCTTTTCTTCAATTGTGTGACGATTTTGAAAAATATCATAAAATAAAGCATTTATAAACTTTAACTTTTTTTTTAAATACAATTGGAAAAATAATTTCATGATTTTAAAGTATTTCAATAAACCTCTATTAAATTTTCAAAGGAATGTTTCACATATTTTGATAACTTTAGGAATACATATACAATAGAGTATGAAAAACTTGAAGGCATCCCTGTTCGAAATTTTTAATAAATCCAATGAATGAGCTCCACTTGAAGCAACAAAAATATTTCATTAATTTGTTCCATGAATATATTATTTTTTTGATTTAAATTTTATTCTTTTGTTTTTTTTTTTTTTGTTAATAATTCCAATGAACTTTATCTTGTTTGTAGATTATTTCGAATTTATTTAATCACGTCCCAAATTACGTCAAACAAAATTGCACTATATAAATGTAGGATTGGAAAATAATCATGAGTTAAACCTGTAAACAATAACCTCTTTTTAAAATGGTTTTTTGAAAATTTTCGAATCCTTTATAAACAATTGTGTCACATAGTTTAAGTATTTCAAAGCTTAATGATATTTCAATAAAGTTTTTTATGCCTGTGTGATGATAAATCATTTACAGGCATTGGTTTTTTATTTAGCATAATGCTTAAGTGGTTTACAATTAAAATTTTTGCAATAGTAATTGTAAAATAATTTAAAAATATTTATACACTTAAATTATTTATCAAATGAAAATTAAATTTTCAGATTTTATGATTTTTATTATGTTTAATATTTTATACTTTGTACAGAACTTTAGACGTTAGTAAATTGTTACTATTTTGCAGTGGATTAAGAAATAGGCATAAAATCAGACAATTAGGGGAAAATACAATGTTTAAAATTTCTAGAACTAAATTTGAAATATCCGAGAAAATTTAAAACGTGTGTAATGTATTTACCTAGACAATGCCAAATCAACCCGTTTACTTACAACCAAAATCAAAGTGAACCTACAATTTTTTGTACATTACTCTTGAGAATTGATGTTTATTTTATGTCACGGCTTGTTTTGAATTGAAAGACTTCAATCTAGTTTTTATACTCTTAGGAGTCAAACTTTTCGGAAAAGTTGAAAAACTTAATTTAACAAAAACAAATGTTACTAGGATTCTAGAAAGTAAATATGCTGTTTTTAGTTTTGAATACAATAGAGCGAATAAGATAAATACAATCAATTGATCTATTTTATTTATTTGAAATTAATTTCAACCGACTCTAGAAAAAAAATCGAATACAAATTTTACAAAGTTAGATGATTGTCCTTATGGAAGGGTTTTTTAGCAACTTCATACATTTGCACGATTTTAGGTTACTAGCAAAATTTCCCATTTGTAGTGAATTTATTGGCACTTGTCACTAAAATGTATGATAAATCGATAAGTCGCTCAATTAAAAGTCACTTTGGCCTTAAGCTTTTAGTGGTATTATATGATTTTCGATTATGTGAATTATCGATATACTTATAATATATTTGAACAAAAAGTACCGATAAATGAGAAAAATTGCTAGTCGCCTAAAGTATTTAAAGTATTTCTACTACATACAAATCCTTGAGTCAATACCTATATTGTACCTTACCGCTGTTTAGATAGCTATTTAAAAGCAAAAATAGAGGAATTTTTATATTAAAACCAATTAAATCATTTAAACTGAATTTAAATAAATTTTTTAATTATGTTAAAAATGTATGTAATAAAACTTAATTAAAAAATAACTAAGTAAAAATACAATAGAATTGTAAATAATAGTAAGCTATTTTTTTGTTTATTTGTTAAAAATTTATTTTAATGTCTTTTCGGTCTATAACAGGCCTATAAACAACTGTAAATAAATACAAAAAAAAACTAAAACAGTGAGTCCCTTGAACGGTAGCTAAATGCTTAAAGTTAGATAGTTATAAAAAGTATTATTATAAAACAATAACAATAAATTACAATTATATATAACACATTTTATGAATATTTGTGGAATTATATATCTAATTGTACATACATACATAAAGAAATGATTTTGATTTTAGTGTAAATACTTTTTAATCCTTCCAAACTTATCAAGAGATTTATTGCTATTGCTATAAAATATATGTTAAAAGTTTTTTTGTTTGATAAAAATATTAATTTGTTTCCTATGACAACAATATTGTTGTAAATTACTTTCAAAATGGATATGATAATAATAATAAACGAAATATTGTAAATATTCATGTTTTAATTCTTTTACTTTTATTTTCAGTGACATATTTTTGAGTGAAATTTCAAATAAAAATATACTAAACACTTGCGTCATGAAGTTGATGAAATTTTGCAACAGGGATTTATAAATTTTAATTGTTTATTTTCTTCTTAAAGTATTGATATGAAAGCACTTTCATAAGGAAATATAATTATATTTTTCAGTTAAAACTTTTTGCAATAATGGGAAAAATTCATCGAAAATAATCTTTTAACTGCTTTGCAAAATTTCTTAGGCAAATATTGCGTTTCCATTACGTACCTTTTAGGCTAATTCTTGTTTTCAAAGGAACCTACATACAATGAAAATTATACATCACCAATGATAACAGTTGTAAATCACTACAGTAAAATATTCGACCGTTGTGAAAGTCTCGTTCATCACGTTGTCAGACAAACTTTATCAAACTTTATTGATCCATTTTATTATGAAGCAACAAGTTATTCAATTTTATAGCATTAATTCCATGCCATCTCATGAGACTAGTAGAAATTTGAATTATTTATAGGAAATTGCTGCAAAGGACAATTAATTAATTAAAAACAAAATCTAATACAGGTATTGTTTATTTAAAAAAAATTTGCGTACTATTACACAAATGCAGAGAAAAAAAAATATTTTTCATCTATTACCATCGAGAAATATTTATAATGCTTTACCGTAACTGTTAAACGTTTTTATGCCATTTGTGTAGCTCTGTAAAATTTAATTTTAACTTGTTGCTAGGACAAGAAATGAGTAAAATAAAAAAAATTATATTATCACAAAGCCGGAAGTGTTTGTAGTATTATCTGTCAACGTAAGCTTCTTTTTTTCATCACTGACCGTATGCATAGCTTTTATATTTATATTTTTAGTTAACGAAGTGAAAATTAATTCTTGAGCACGTAAACAAAAGTTTGCAGATATGTGAGTAATAAAGAAATACACAGATTTAAATATCAAAATGCGCTGAGAACAACAAAAAACGTTTATTTAGTCACAGCAACGTAAAATCTATTCAACTCCTGGGTATAACCCATGAGATCAGGAGACTTAAGCGAATTAAACTACATGAACTGACGTTCAATTATAATTAAAAATTAGTTAAGATTGTACTAGATATATCATATAAAGGATGTTATTTATAAAAACAATATTATCAGTTTGTTTTTTATCCATCTGATTAATCGATAAATAAAATAATTTTTTGCATGCCAGTAAAAGTCCTGGCTCTAATTGAAGCGACTTTAGATTGTTCAACTCTATATATTTAACTGATACTCGATTTTCTTAAGTTTCTAAAGTTTCTGCTTTGATTTTCAAAGAAAAAGATAAGTCATAAGTTTTTCCCACCTCTAAATAAATAGCTAACAAAGTAACGAACAATAAATACTTATTTTGTAAACGATGAATTACATGTTGCATAAGATATTTTTTCAGGAAATTGGTGTTTTTTTTTATATATATGAAAATCTTTATATTTCAATTGTTTTATTTTAATTATAAGACATTATAAAATCGTAAGAAATGTAATATTAATTTTAAATAAATTCCTATATACATCTAAATATGAACATAATAATAATTTAACAGAAAAAAAGTTCACTGACCATATTTAATATCCTTGTTTGTGCCAAAATCAATTCGAAAATTAAATCCATGGGATAGAAGAGTATAATAACTTCCTCCCACAATAACATCATATAAAAATGAGAAAAAAGAAAAACTGCAGCCAAAACTATCGTAAGGAAGTTATATGTAACCACAATCTCCCACTCCTTAATATGCTTGAATACAGACAGATATACAATATCAATTTTTAACTTCATTCAGGACGAGATACGTACTTAAATTAGATTGCTCTACAAGAAAAATTAAAGTGCCCAAGCTAGTCTATATTTTATTTTAGAGACATTTTCAAATTATTTATTCTATTTTTAGTTTTCTGTTACACACGCGACAAATTATAGTTTTTTTGTATCCCTTCTTTGAAAAAGTTTTGACTGCTTTTAGAATTAAGATATGATATACAATAACTCCTAAGATAACATCCAAACTTTTTCATTGATTTTTTAATAAAGAAGATTATTTATTACTTTTGATCGATTTCTTTGATTGTATTTTATAACTTTCAATTTTGTTAACAAATATCAGATATAAAAACTTTAGGATTTTTGTTACAGTAAAATTGTTTGTTTCTTTTACCAAAAATAGTAACCTTTTGTGTTGCAATTTAACAAAATTCCAACTGTGTTGGAAATAATCAGTATTAAAAAATATTTTTGTTTGTTTATTCTTTTTAAAAACCAATAAGTATATTTACAGCCGGGGCTTCAGTTAATTTGCAGATTAGATAATTCCCAGTTATCTGAAAAATACGATTAGAGTGATAGAAAAAAATGAAGCTGGCTCGAATGCAGAAAAGAATTTTATTTTAGTAAAAAAAAACAGTAGTTTTCATGCATTCTTATTAGGTTCAATATGTAATCTTCTATTCTAGCCAACTTTCTATCCAGCTGTAACCCTAAACGCTCCCCAGAAATAACTGATGATTAACTCGTCTTCAAAATCACTGAGAAGTGATATATCAAAGAAATTTGACTTTTTCTAAAAATATCTAAAAAATATGTGTTCTCATTTTATTTTAACAAATAATATGAAATACAGATATAACACATAAGAATTGTTTGGTTGTCTTAAAAAATTATCGTAAAAAATGTAAATATAACAAAAGAACAAAACTTCATAAATAAAAATGATTTTCAAGTTTAAGTATGTAAGATTTAAAAAAAAGAGAGCTTATGATTTTTTAAAACTTAAAAGGATTGGATAAATTATTTCTATACATTCTTCGATACTTTTCTTTGATTTAGCAGCAGTAAAAACAATTTTACCATTAGCAAAAATAAGTAAGCACATTCTGGGTTTTACCATACGGTAAACAACACCAGGAAATATTTCAGGTTCATATGAACAAAATTGTGCATGCAAACTACATAAATTCTCTAAACGTATAGGAAACCGAAGATCTACGGTTGCAACTAAATTAATTATTTTAAAATCTGTAAATCTAACTGGATATCCAAGTTTTTGAATTATTCTAGCAAATTTTCTTGAAGCTAAGTGTGAATCATTTTCAGTTTTCGTCCCTGCACAAATAAATTTTCCTGTACGAAAAATAAGCGATGTACATTTTGGTTCCCGTAATCTCATCACAACACCATGAAATCTTGACGGATTATATTCTGAAAATCTTGTCCTATTATTTATCGTTCTTAGATTCAATTCACAACATAGATTAACACTGCTAACAACATTACTGTAAAAAATTAACAAATACATTTAATTTTATCTGAAAATGAAAAAATCATTCAAAGCATACTGGATTCTAAGCGAATTCAAAGCATCCTGTGGACCAGTGAAATAAGGAGTAGCAGCCGGTATAATAGGTTGTGAGATTGCCTGATGAGGATTAGTCTATAAAATTGATAAATTAAAAATGTATACATTGAAAAAAAAAAAAGAGAAATACCTTCTGAACATTTAAAGACTTTTGCAATGTCGCTGGCTTTTTAAATACAGGATTTGTGCAGTCCATTTTAAATCACTATAATATTTAAAGGTTCTTATTTTCCACTTGTTCTTACAAGTACTTGACTTGCCGTCTTTTGACAGATCAGTAAAACAATTTTATCAATGGTACCAACCTTTCAAAAATTTGTACTTCTTCAAAAAAAATATTTAATTCTTTTAGTTAAATAAATTGGCAAAACCAACAAAATCGTAGGCCAGGCGTTTTTTTTCTGATTTATTCAATCAACTGAATTTACAAAACAAAATGTATACATTTACCAAAGTAAAAACATCTACATATTCATATTCGCCTGTTTGCTGATATTAAGGCTATGTCTCCATTAGCGTTTTATGAAGCAGTATTATATAGGCAATTTTATAGTAGTTCTGAGGCGCGATAACACTCTGAAGTATATTGATTACGATTGTTAAATTACAAGTCTTTCTAAAGTATAATTTGTACCTTTAAACTAATTTTATTGCATTTATAATGCGTTATTATTTACGGAAAGCCATTTTAATATAGTAAAACTAGTTAGGAAAAAATACGTCCGACAGCAGGTACCGCACAAGGAACCTCTCCTGAGAAAAAATTTTTTTTTAATGTTCCAATATCTCGAAAATCATTCAACACTATCTTATAATTACTATATGGCACTATCTATTCAGACTAGACAAATACATAAGCATTTTGATAAATATCTATTTTAACTCTACGAATCCATACTTTTAACTTTGATGAAGCTCAAAATTAGAAAAAAAAACAACTTTTCAACATTACACAATAATTTATAATCTATTACCTGAAATCCCCCTCAAAACTTAATTTTATCCAATATGAAGAATTTGTACAAAAAAAAAACAATGAGGTCATATTGGGTCTGCCATCTTGAATTTTAAAAAGCTCATAAAAGATTTAAAATCAGCATCTTCGAAAACCTCCATGTACCCCTCGATACTTAGAATATGAAGGTTACATAAAAATTTTTGTTGCATTCTTGAGAACGTTAGTTTTTTATTCATAAAAACCGAACCGCTGGGCCGATTTCACTGTTTTCACGTAATTTGGTCCAGTAGTTTTTGAGAAAACGAATCTCATAAAAAAAAAAGCTCACATACATACATACATACACAAACACACACACACACGGACTGACACCACTCTAAAAATATTTGCAAATGATTCTCCAGATCTTGAAACGTAAAGAAAAGACAAAATTATTGATTTCGATTTTCGGACCTAATATAGTAACTTTCCAAGAAAAGTTAAAGGCCCAAACACAATGCACGCGGCACGGGGCAGCGGCGCGCAAACGGCAAAATAGAATCCATACAAACAAATGGGAGCTGACCAAACGCGCGCCGCGCTGGAAGAAAACCGCGTTAAAAGTAGACCGAATTTAACTAGATGGCTCTGCTTGTGTAGCTTTGAAAATTTTCTAACAGGATCGCTCATCGTTGAAAGATAATTACTTTTATGCCGACATATTTGTTGTTTACTTTTCATGTTGTGTTTAAGAGAATATTTTCGATGCTTTTTTCATTAAAAAGTGTAATACAGTGTTTTAAGTGAACTAATTGAATGTTTTTTGAAAAGCGAAAAGCGATCTTAAGGCCATCTGTTCGCTTTTGATAAAATACACCAGCTAGATAGCAGAGTCATCTCTTCTTTTGCTATAAAAGTCGCTAATATATGTGAACCGCGCCGCGTGTATTGTGTTAAGTAACCGCACTCTGGTTTTGCGCACAACTTCACAAAAAACCGCTTGCACGCCACGTTCATTGTGTTTGGGCCTTAACAAAGTTATATATTTTCAATTAAAATGTCAAACTTAGAAACACTATTGAGTATAACCGCGCCTCAGAACTACTATAAAAGTGCCTATAATACTGCTGCCCAAAAAAACGCTATGGAGAACTTTCAGTTTTCTAAGTTGGTTACACTGACGTAATGACATTTAGACATAAAATAAAAACAAATTATTATTTGGGCGTTATCCACAAGAAGACAACTAAATTTTAAAAATTCGATGCCATGTAATTATATTTAATAATTGACGTTATTTGCATAAATCAAGCAATACGTGGGATGCTTCCTAAAAAAATGCCGGCAATCAAAGACTCCCATATTGTAAAAATTGCTGTAGAATTAGAAAATCAACATGCACAATTAATTGAATTCGATCAAAGACAACCATTAACAGGTAAACTTAATCAACTAAAATAATAATTTATATTTACACATGATTTATTGTACTGTAAAATGTGTCCTTATAGAAAATATTAAATGTAGTATTAGATTAGCCATCATCACAGAAATTACACATCCTGTTTTTTTTTTATTTTCATTTTGTTTGGCTAATTGGCTAATTATACACGTTTTAATTATACACGTTTAGTTGACTAATCCTGTTTAATAGAAAAGTAAATAAAAAAAAAGATATTTCAAAGAATATCGCTAAATCGTTTTTAAATTTTTTTTATAAACTCCTTAAATTTTAGGAATAATTCAACTACTTTGCAGCAATTGGAACATAACAGATTCAGAGAATTATTCTCTTCAATTTTGTGAGCTAAATAACCAAAAATATGTCACCGAAAAGAATAGAAACGAAGTTAAAAACGGATCAGTTTTAAAATTAACATATTCACCATCAAAAACAGCAAATGATATTTTAGAAACTTTACGAACAGGTTCAACACATGAAAAAGTTGAATGCCTTAAAAATTTATCTCAACTCAGTTCTGATTTGACATTTGCTCTAGAATTTATCAAAGAACAAGGTTTAAATCTGATAATAATTATGATTGAAGATATTAAATGTGATCATCAAATACTAAAATTTAGTCTTTTAAGTTTTGTTGAATTAATGGAACATGGAACAGTTTCATGGGAAATATTACAGAATGCATTTATAACAAGAAATATATTAATTATTGGTAATTTCAATAACTATCCAAAGGAATGTATAGAATGTGCTTTATCTAATCTTGAAAATATAGTCCAAAATAGCACAAAATATGTTCAAATTGAAAAGGATGTTACTTTGGAGGATTTATTAAAACTTTTAGAAGAATCAACATCATCAGTTGTTCAACAGAATACAATAGCATTGATAAATGCACTTTTTACCAAAGCAGATGATAGCCGGAAGCGTTTAATAGCTCAAACTTTCAGTTCAAAGCAGTATCGTTCTGTTATATTAAGCAATGTTATTAATACAAATATTGGCACAGAAATGGCCCATCAGTTATATGTCTTGCAAACATTAACTTTAGGTTTATTAGAGAATCGTATGCGAATGAAAATGAATGCTCAGGATCAAGATGCTCATGAGAAGATTAAAGAATTACGTCGTATTGCTTTTGATGATTACTCTGGTACAGGTACTGGTGATGATCAATTACGACGTGGTGGAAATGTTAATTTCTCACAATATTATAAAAAATTAGGATTTAAATGTGATATAAATCCAGCACAAGATTTTATTGAAACACCACCTGGTGTTTTAGCTCTTGATTGTATGGTTTATTTTGCACGTAATTATACACAGCAGTATACTAAAGTTGTTCATGAAAATTCATGCCGTGCTGATGAACATGAATGTCCATTTGGACGAACATCAATAGAACTAGTTAAACTTTTATGTGAGATATTACGTATTGGTGAATCACCATCAGAACAATCAACAGATTATCATCCAATGTTTTTTACACATGATCATCCTTTTGAAGAATTTTTTTGTATATGTATTGTTACATTAAATCGTACATGGAAGGATATGAGAGCTACTTCAGAAGATTTTCATAAAGTTTTTAGTGTTGTACGTGAGCAAATTATACGTTCACTAAAATCTAGGCCAGGAAATCTTGATGATTTTCGTACAAAAATATCTAGCCTTAATTATCAAACAATAACAATGTTACGTCAGCAAGAACGAACATCTAAAGAAGAATGTGAATCTACTGCATCGGCTATTGTTAAATTAAAAGAGAAAATAACACCGGAAATAATGCAATTAATAAAAGAACAACGGTTAAATTTTTTAATTGAGGGTACACGTTTTTCAAAATATTCACGTGGTGCACGTAGTAAAGATAAATTTTGGTATGCACGTTTATCACCGAATCATAAAGTGATACATTATGGTGATTGTGATGAAAAAACAATTCCAACACTTGAGGAGTTACCAAATAAAGTTCTTGTTTTAGATATTAAACAATTATTAGTTGGTAAAGAATGTCCACATATGAAAGAAATGCGTACACGTAAATCTGCTGTTAATTTAGGTTTTTCTATAACATTTGATAATATGGATCATGCAACACTTGATTTTGTTGCGCCAGATGAATTAACTTTTAATTATTGGACTGATGCAATAAATGCCTTACTTGGGCAAACAATGACTAGCAAACAAAAAGATGAAGATTTTGAAATATTATTATCAATGGAAATCAAACTAAGATTACTTGATACAGAAGGTGTTGATATTAGTAAAGAACCACCACCAATTCCAGAGGATCCAGATAATTATGATTTTTGTTTTGAAAGCTAAATTAAATCTTTTATACTTTTGAAAGTTAAAGTATAAAAGAATTGGCACATTTAATTTTTTAACACAAAGACAATTTTTTCTTTTCATTTTACACAATTATTTAAATTTTAGTTTTGTTTTTGTCATTTTTTATGTTTTGTGTTATTTATTTTTAATTTAATAATTTGTGTTATGACAGAATTTATTTGAAAGCAAAATAGTAAAAACTTTGATAAAAATTGCAAATAAATACAATGACTTATGTTTATTAAAATATAACGGATGTACACTATTTAAGAAATTAACTCTATATGTTTTAATTTTTTTTTTATTAAAACGATTTAAAAGCTTTATGAATGTTTTATTATTTATTTAGATAAAAGAAATAATTTTTATTTAATTCTCGTGTTCGATAATTTGATTTAAACGTTAACAATTACGCTGTGTAAAAAACTAGAATTTTATTAAAATTAATTTTAAAAAGTTTTTTTTCTATATTTATTCTTTGAGATTATAATTAATTTAGCTTTAAAAATTTAAATCTTATTCATTCATTAATTAAAAATATAAAAGGACGATTGTACACTTTTTAATAATACTTATAAAATAATACTTTATTTTTTAATATTAATTTTATTAAAGCTTTAGTTTAAAATTTTCAACAAGCTCAAAAAGCTAATCGACCGATTTTCATATTAAATGTGCCATTTTTAGCTTAGAAATTTAAATTTTATCACATGCCAAAGTTTTTTGTATTCAAAATTATTTTAAAATATTTTACATATTATTAATTTTATTTTACTAAAAAAGACTAAAAGTCTGTTTATAATTAAATTCATGCATTTCAAAGAGTTAACTTTCTGTCAAAATTTAAATATAATTCAAATTATTTGCAATCAATTTTACCAAGATTCTACAAAATCAATAAATTGCTGTTTTGTATTTATAAAATTTGTAAAAGACGAAGACTTAGAAATATTTCAAATCTTTTTTAAACAACGCACAAGTGACTCTTCTAAATAAACAAAAAATAGATTTATGTGCAATTTTTTTTTTTAAACTTAGAAATATTAAATTTAATATATATTTTTGTAAGTTATATTTAATCAACAAAATAATCGTGAAATTTCCTATTTAAAACTGAAATGATATTTGATATACCTATTTTGTATTATTTTAATAAAGCTAAATATATTTTAAACAAACATAACTATTGTTAAAAAATTATTTTATATTTTTGATTACGTGTAAAGCATCTTTACATGGTAAGGCAATTAAAAATATAATCCAAATAAAATTAGTTATATAATTGAATATAATTGATTTTTCCGTATGTTTATTATGAATGGTATTTACCAAGTTAAAAAAAAAAACAAAACCGTTTTAAAATTTATTTCAAAGCTAAAAAGAAAACTATTATTCTACCGTAACTTAACAAATTTAAGTAATATCAAAGCGAATGGGCATTTTAAAAGTTAATTTCTAATTGATATAATTTAAATATCATCTAAAATAGAATTAGTCTCATCTCCTCTATCAGGTACACAGACAAAAAACTCAAATAAATTAAGTACTGGACCTCTTGAGAAAGGATTCTGATATCGTCCACGTTTATCTCTTAGATATGGATATCGTTTATAATTAAACATTTCATTTGTAGTAAGATTCATACAAGCGTGAAGAATCTAAAAAAAAAAACAAAAATAATAATAATTTTTTAAATTGAAATACATAATATATACTTACTGAAGTACAAGTTAATATCCAACCCAGTCCACAAAATAAAAATGCTTCAATCAAGCCAAGCACATAAATTAGTGTAAATCCTTCAATCATCACACAATAACAGGCAAAATAAATTGTAAATGAACAGTTAATAGCAACAGATAAAACAAATAAAAAGAACCACATACGATTACGTAATCCAACACAATTATAAATAAAAGGACAATGATGATCAAAATAAGATACACAGCGATTACATATACGACAATGTTTAGCTCGTAATGGACGTAAACATCTACAACTATGGCAAAGCCGAGTTAGAATAACATTACGTTTTTTCCACTTATCAAAGTATGGAATTTGCTTGATAGCTCGATAATATGCATCTGAATTTAATGAAATATAACCAGGATCACGTCTGTTTGCAATTATCCAACTTAACCACATGACTGCATTCCAATATATAAAACAATAATGTGATCGACGAAGGGTATTCCAGGTAATTGGTATGCACTAAACATAATTTTAAATTGAATTTTATTAACAATTTACTTGTTAAATATAACAACTTACCCGAATCATATACATTGGATAACCCCATAAAAGAACTGAGAATAAAAATAAAAAAAGTGGTCCTTTTGAATCCCCTGCTCCCCCAAATAACCATCCCCATATTTCAGACAATGATGGAATCCAACGTGATTTTTTCTTAACTTCATTATAAAGTACTTTAACAACATCATTATTACGATGACTTTGTGCAAGCATTAGAGGAGTTTTTCCATTTTTATCTCGACGCTCTAAATCATAACTACTTTTTTCACATAGCAAACGAACACAAGTTAAATTTCCTGATAAGCTAGCTAAATGCAATGGAGTTGAACCAAAATTATCAGTTTTTTGTAAATCAACTCCACTATACATTAATAAACGCATCAGATCTGGATGACCTTTATAAGCTGCCCAATGTAATGCAGTATCACCATTAATATCTGCTAAATGATTAAATGCACCCATTCCTAAAAGGAAAGCTGCAGTTGCCACTCTACCATACATACAGGCTGTCATCAAGGGTGTTAAACCCTTAAAATCTGCAGCATTTACTACAACACCAGATTGTAAAAGTATTTGTACCAATTCTGAATGTCCTTTACGGCAAGCCCAATGTATTGGACGTGGACCTTGTGTACCTAAACATGGTAAATCAATTGGAGCATTTCTTTCAATTAAATAGCGCATCATTTCAACATTTCCATCTAAAGCAACCCAATGTGCCGGTGTATAACCATGAAGATCTCTAGCAGCTAAAGTTTCTAAGCCAAATTTTTCAATTAGATTTTCCAAATCAATTAATTCACCATTTTTAATAACTTCAAAAATTTCTTCTACATTTGCCATTATATCAGAATTTTGTGTTAATAAATTGCTATCCTTTTGTTCTTCTAATGGTGTATGATCTACTTCTTGATCTGTATGTGTTGCATTATCCTCCTCTACCACCATATTACAAGAGGCAGTCAAGGGTAACGCCCAGACACCACTACGGGCGGACGCCCCCGGACTTGGATATACCTTACTATTCTGCGTTCTGATGCTGTTTTCAGACGCCACGTTATTAACATATATTGATTTCAGTTTTATAAAAAATTATTTTTATTTATATTTTTAAATATAGTTAAAACACTTCAATATTTTTAGAGGACTTAATAAAATATAATAATGACAAGAGGAGAATTGATTTTTCTTTTCTTTTACATCGCATGCGCGAATTTTTGTTAGAATTAATAAAACAAAAAAAATTATAATTTAAATATTCAAAAAAAGTATATATTTCCATTTTTACTTGTAATCAACTTATTATTATTTAATTAACATAATAATAAACAATTTTGCATTTAAGCTGGAAGAGAGATAAGAAAAACTATTAAAAAACACACATACTATCAATATTTATTCATTTGGTCCTTTTCCTTTTGATCGTGATTTGCGATTCCCATTAGGTTGTGAGTTTTTGCCAATATTTTCACTTTCATCTCTTTTACTTCCTGAAATTGAGTTACTACTGCTCGAGACTCTTGTTTCTGAATTACTTTTGCGAGCAGATCTTTTATATATAGGATGCTCAGGTATTTTTAGGCCATTATCTATTTGTTATTTAAATTTATATTACACAAAACTTTTTAATTAATAATTTTTACAGTTTTTATCTGCATAAAACTTCACTCCATTTAGCTGTGAGTTTTCATCAAATTCATTTTGACTGAATTTTGGTAATTCCAGTCCTGAAGCTGCAAGAATGCAAACGACTACAAATAAAATCAACTTTCTCATTTTTTTTAGAGATTTCAAATTTATTCCACACTTTATAAATGCTATATTTTTCTATAAAAACAAAGTGTACTTTATGGCTAGCTCAATTTTCATTTGCTTTTATATATCAAATAAATAAATAAAAAAATACTTTAACTATTCATTAACTTTAAATTAAAGTTTTTATTCAATTAATGATATTTTAATTTGTCAACAAAGTTAATGCTGATTACATTTTGCTAATTAAAAAGCGATTACAACAATTTCATCAAGTTCACATTACATGTTTCAATAACAAAGAAAAAGCTTTTTTCATTTTAAATGTTTTAACAGTGAAAAAAAGAACAAAAAATCTTAATTTAAATCTCTCAGATGCTTTTACTGTTTAATTAAATCTTTTTGCGCTACAACTGATGCTGAATTTCGGAAGGTTTATTAATACCAAACATAATTGAATTAGAAAAATTTAGTATACAGTTAGTTTTTCTTATTATTAGTCTTTAATAAATATCAGAATAATAATAAATTCAACAAAACAGCCGTTATATTCGAAAATAATACATTATTAACTTTTAAAATATTTTATCTTAGGTTTCTAAAGAAAATTATTAAATTATTTTTGGTTTTTTAAAAATTGTATTCTATATTATTCAATATTTATCATGAATTATAAAAAAAACTAGCTAAAGGATATCGAATTAAAAAAGCAATCAAAGTACAAAAAACTTGCAATGCTAACAATAAATGTGTAAGTAATTTTTCATGGATTGGACCGAAGATAACAATTAAAAAATTAATGAGAGTAAAATTATTAGTTACAATTGTTTCATTTTTACTTTCTTTCCACTCAATAATTCGTAAAAACTGAAAAATATATACAAAAATTTTCCCTAATATACCCAAATCATTTTTTTTAAAAATTGTTTTACTTGTTTCAAGTAAATCTGTTGCAGGATTATATTTTGGTAATCTATGACGAGGACATGGAACAAAATGGAATAATTGAGGTATCGAATATAAGAAATTAAGGATTTGTGGAATGAAAAATAAAAGTAAAGTTTTACTAAAATGTCCTAAAATTCCAACAACAGCAAATGACATTCCGGAAAAATAGCAAAATGTATCACCAACAAAAATTTTTGCTGGATATCTGAAAAGACAAATTAAATTTAATAATATAAATTCTATAAGGATAATTGAAATGTAATAAATTTTTACATTGAAATATAAAAAAAATTCCATTTGTGAAATTCCAAGGAAAAGAGTTTGTTTTGTTTCAAGCCCAAACATTCAGTAATTTAAATAGAATTAAATCTGCTAAATTTCCTACATATTATGAAGTTTTACAATAGATTTGAAAAGCTGACAAATAAATTATTTCAAACATTAAAATAATTTTAAAGACTAATTAATTGGGAATTAATAATTAGTTGTCACACTACATTTGTAAATTCTTTCTGTAATGAATTTACGGGAATTTTTTTTATAAAAAAAGCCCAAATTTTTGAAATAATTATTTTTTAAACATAATGTAATATTTTATAGGATAACGAAACATATAAAGTTGTTTTATTTAAATTTTTGGGTTAGATCGGGATTCGGCAAACTTATTAATCCAAACAGCCAAATGTCAACAGTTTCTTTTGAGTGAAATTTTTTAAATTTAATTATAACTAGTAATATAACAAAAAATTTGTTAAAGTATATTCCTACTTATATTTCTCATTCATTCCCATTCAGTGAGATTGTTTTTTTCTTTTTTCTGAATACAGAATTCGCTTTATTCAGTTTTCTGAAGTTTTTCTCTCATATAAAACTAAAAATTAGTTTATTAAATATAATTAATGAATTAATATTTTAACTAACTATATTAGCATCAATTGTCATCCACTCCTAGCTCAAAAAAATTTATTTAAACTTGATTAAATGAATAGAAAAAATTTTATTAACAATTGAAAATTTGTAAAAGATATTGGACATTATGAACTAACAGTAATAATAATATTTGAACTAACTGTATTAACATCAATTTTCATGCACTCCCAACACACAGTGGTGGATCTAAACATTATTTGTGTTTTTCAGATAACTGATCATTGTTAATATTTTCAAGAGAATCAGGATATATTTGTTCGATTAACGTTTGTTTTACCACCACCAACATTTGAATCAGATAAAATAATATTATATGATCTTTCTCTTAATCTTTAAATTATATATATTTCAAATAATTCATTTAATTCTTAGTAAAAGTTAAATAATTAAATGATTATTTGTCAAGAAATTTTTAGTAGTATTTTAAATAAAAATATAATTAAAAATAATTAATCATTAATCATCCATGTTACGATAAATCCATGTTACGATAAATCAATGTTACGATAAATCCATGTTACGATAAATCATAAAATGTGGGAAAAGTCAAATTAATTGTATAGAAAAAAAGGATTTTAAGTAATTTGAAAACTTTAAAGTTTGTTAAGCTTAATCACGAATATAGTTTTTATTGCAGTTTACTCCTTAAGAAACGATATTTTATAAACCACGGGAGTAAAACAATTGGAAGCGAAAATAAACGCCTAGAAAAACGCGTAACCAAAACACCATATATGGGCATATGAATAAATATATATATATGTAGTTTATTATGGTTTACTTAAAGAACATGCACACCTAATTGTTCCACCACAAAAACTAAGATGAAAGAGAATATTCCATACCTAAAATATTAATATTATTATTGAAAATAATTATTTCATGTTAAAACGCCGACAACTGTGCAACTACGCATTAAGATCTCAAATAAGAATTTGTATATTATTGGGCTTACCAGGTAACAACAATAAACAATAAATTTTATTTACATTATGTAGAGATTTGTTTTTAGACATTCAATTTTATTTATATTATATTGAAGAAAAAACAAATTAAATAATATACGGTTTTTATCTCCATTCTACACTCAGAATAAATACATTCATATCAAGTTAACTGTTAAAGTCAAAAATTTCGAATTATTCGATTTCATCAGATCGAACATTTCATAATCTCATATTAGCTTTAAAATATTAGCGTTTATTCCAACATATTAGCGTTGATTAAAAAACGCTAGAAAGACTATAATTCAATACAATTATACAATAAATCATATTTTATTAAAAATCCCAAAAAATTTTTAAGAAAATAGTCCACTGCATTTAGTTAAGAAATAAATTTTCGTTTAGAATACTTGAATTTTTTGGCGCCCCCCAAATTTTGCCACCCTAGGCCCGGGCATACAGAGCCTATGCCTTAATCCGCCACTGCCAACACAACAAAATTTATTTGAACTTGATTGGATGAATTGAAAAGATTTTATTAACAATTTAAGATTTTTACAAACTTTTTGCAAGCTAATAGTAGGAATATAATAAAAAGAATATAAGATGGCTTTTGCTAAGAATGTTCGTAAACTGAGAGAAGTTCGTTGGCTGAGCTCAAAATCTTTGAACTTCCTTTTTCCTTAAATAGCATATTTTTTTTTATTCCACAACGCTCCTAACATTATAATAATAAACTTTACTTAAGCCTTAGTTATACTATATATTAAATACCTATTTACGTTTTGTTTATGGTATTTTCTACTTTTGTAATTTCTTATGAAAATTTTATATATGATGGCAATGCTGTCAACAATTTTCACCAATACCAAAAATTAAAGAATTGTCAAAAGCATCTGATATTATGATTCTTATAAGTTAAAGAACGAACGGCATGGATGGCGAAGGAAAACTTTCCTTTCATTAGGGTGTGTTTTAAAAAAAATTTTAACACCTACTAGAAAATATTAAGGCAATGTCCAGACACTTTTTAGCTTGCATATTGACATCAAAGATCCGTATTAAACTTAAAAATAAATCAAATGTGGAATACTTTACGGACTAGCACCAAATTAGTTTTGTGGATATTTTTCTTTTTGCAACTTTTTTTAATTGCATTTGTGTGGATTTTACAAGATTTAAGTATAAATAGAGAAAACTCTAGTGGTAATAAATTCACAGTGAAATTTGTTAGTAGTAAATTAGAACTAAATAAAACTATCGACAAAGAACACAATGAAAACTATTTTTACAAAAAGAACATCATTGTTAAGCCAATTAATAGTTTTAAAGATGATTTTATAATATTTAATGATTCAAATGAAGAAAAAAATATACCATGTTTTAAATTAGGTTCACTTGAAATATATTTAAATAAAACATCATATAGAAGAAAATGTCATTGCAAATCGGAATGGCATGGAGTCGATTGCGGCCAACCGGAAATAATTTGGCGAGCATTTATAACATCAAAAATACCAATTAAAAATTCAAATGCAAGATATGATCCACATAAAATAATTTATATGATTACAGGGAATTTCATAAATCTTGATTTATTAGAAATACAAATTATGGAACTAAAAAATTGTGTTGATATTTTTATTATTTGTAAAGAAAAATGGAAATACAATTTAAAACGACTCAAAACAATTTTATATAAAAAGTTACTAGATAGAATACTTATTATTGAACATAAGGGAATTTGTACACCAAAACAAGCTTATGAAGAATTTAAATTAAGAATAAATAATGAAACAATTAAACCCGATGATATTTTTATATATAGCCAAGAGAATGAAATTTTGAACAATAAAGCAATTAAATATCTTAAATATTATGATAATTGCCCAACTTTAGTAAAATTTCGTCTTAAATATAATATTTATGGATTTTTTTGGCAACATCCTGAAACAACATATATTGGGAGTGTTGCTATATCAATTAGACAATTCGAAGAAATGTATAAATCAGATCCATTGAAATTGCAATCAATAACTAAATCTGCATTTATAATTGGCGATTTAAATCATTTTGGAGGATGGTATTGTAAATTTTGTTATGAACCAAATGAAATCGTTCAACAATTAAAACTTGAAACAAATATGAATTCAACTAGTCTTACAAATCATCAAATTAATGTAAATTATATACAAGATTTAATAGCACATGGTATATACATCGATGGAAAATTAAATCTTAATAAATTATATAGATTTTCTGATAAATATTATTCGCCTAATTATGTTGATTTGAAAAATTGGAAATTTGATTATTTATTAAATAATTTGTATTTATCATTTGAAAATAATGAAGATTACGAAATGTAGTAACAGATATTAAAAATTTGTGATTTATTTGTTTTACAATTTACTATTAAAAAAAAAATAATATTGAAAATGTTTATCCTAGTATAGTATCGTTGGGTATGAATAAATTTTATATTTTGCAATTATTTTCAAGTGTGTTTTTATGAGTGATTTCCTTGCCTATTAGTCCTTTCTTTAAATCTGTTATGTATTTCAGTGAAAAAATTAAACAATGCTCTTTTAATTTTGTTGTTTTTTATCAAACATTTTCACTCAAATATAATCAAAAATTGGTTCTTTCGAGAGGAAGATATAATATTCAAGTGTAAAAGAACTTCTTTAGCAATTATTCTATATAAATAGTAACATACCTATTGTATTGCCATAAAGCATAAGAGGTTCCAACGTATGGCATCATTAGAAAAAGTGAAAATTGATGTTGTTTTAAATTATTATTTTTCGAAAGTTCAATCAAATTAAAAATTATGATTGAGCATGCAATTACTAATGATTGGCCAACTTCTAAACCATTTATTCCTGCTAAAATATTTATTGCATTAGTGCAAAATACAGCCAACATTCCCATATAAATATAGTAAAGAACACCTTAAAAAATAATATGTATATAAAACATAATTTAAGTATGTGAAAATTATTTGTTTTACCAATATCAACAGACACACCAACTAAAGACCTTATAAATTTTGGCATTAATATAGTTGTAGAATTTGAATTAACATAATACACCATTAAAAGAGGCAATGTGGCTACAGTCGGTAATAATAATTTATGCCGCCATTTTAGATTAAGAACATCATCGGTAAATCCTAGTAGTATCATACAACAAATTGAAAGCAATGCTGCAATTAATTCAACAAACTAAAATATAAATTAATATATAATTTACTAGATAACATTATTTGTTTAAATTACATCTTCATGTGGAAATCTCGAATCTACAACAAACTGATTAATACTAAAAGGTACCGGAATGAACAGGAAAAGTGCAACCAGAAAAAAACAACTACTAACAACTCCTACAGCTTCGGGTCTGCAAAGAAATAACATTATAATATATTTAACTAAAAATTATATAAATAAAACTTAGGCGTACATTTTTGGCTTCTCTTTTTTACATAAATCGTAACCATAAAGGTTCGCATTAAAAAACAGATCACATATTCGTGGTATAAAACGTTTAGTTAAATTATAGGATAATGTGGATAAAATAGTAATAGCCGTTAAAGGATAAATCATGTTTAAATCTTAAGTAATTTTCAACTTTTAGGTTAATATCAATAGAACAAAATATTTGACGTTGGCACATATATATGACACCAAAATGATAAAACTCACACATAAATTAATATATGAAACTTTTAATTAAATATCATAATTATGAATGTGTTTCACAAATAAACCAAACTGGTTAAATTGATTTAAGTGGTTAAAGTGTTAATTTTTGTGAGAGAGATTAGAGTAAAGGGTAAAAACAATAAAATTCTTGACAATTAAATATGCATTCACAAAGCCGGTAGGCATATATTCACCATGCCTTAAAACCATTATTTTGACAGATAGATTGTAGTGAAAACATATTTGGAAACATGAGTGACAACGTGGTGACAAGTCTTAAGAATTTAGCAATAAATAATTGCAAAGAGGCATGTTTAATTATATTTAACATGAATAAAAACATTTAAACTAATGTTTACTTATTCATTATTACGTAGTGTTAAATTCTCTCATCAAAATTTTTTCACTCAATGCTCTCGGGGCATCACACCAATAAATAAAGTTAACTTTACGAATTGGGTTAGTTTTTTTGGTTTTTTGTTGCTAGTTTTTAATATATGTAATTAAAATATATATTTCCTATATAAGTACTTATTTGAAAAGCAGCTTGAAATATCAATTTACTTTGTGTGATTGCCCCATTTCATATTAATGAAATTTTTTTTTCAATAATAAAATAATATTATTTATTTATATATTAGGGTACTAAAATGAAAAAAGAAAAACAAAAAAATGAAATTAGTGCTACTGAAAACAAATGTAATTCTTTTTCAATAAACACATTTTAAAATAATTCATATGATTACTTTTTAGTAAAAGAACTAAATCCTCTACCTGAATACATAAAAGATAGGTTAGAATTTTGGGATAAATGTAAATCCGAATTTAATGCATTTGTAGCATCACAGTCTAAGGTTCCAATTAAGGTTACACTTCCAGATGGAAAAGAAATAGATGCAATTGCATGGGAATCAAGCCCATATTCTATTGCTTGTAATATAAGCCAAGGATTGGCAGATAGTACAGTCATTGCTAAAGTTGATGGTGAATTATGGGATTTAGATAGGTTTTTGGAAAAAAGTTGTAAGCTTCAGCTACTTAAATTTGATAATCCAGAAGCACAAGCAGTGTTTTGGCATAGTTCGGCTCATATACTAGGTGAAGCTATGGAAAGAATTTACGGAGGATGTTTATGCTATGGACCACCAATTGAAAATGGATTTTATTATGATATGTTCGTACAAGGAGGTGGAGTAAGTAAATTCAGTTTTCAATTAAATAAATGAATTATTAACATAAAAGTATGAATTGCTTAGAGTATCCGTGATTTGACTATACTTCTAATGTAAAAAGGAAGCAATTATTTTACTCCCAAGTTTTTAACATTAAATAAAATCAGCTTCAACTATTTTTTGATAAAAAAAAAATAAAAAACAACTTCTAAGTAAACCATTCATAATTAACTTATTGAACTTCCTTTTATATTCTTCTCTATTTGGTAGCAAAACTTTATTATTTAACAGTATTTTTCCTTAGTAGTCAAATTTACAATAAATATAAAAAAACTTGAGATCACTTATCACTCGAACAAGTAGAGTAAATGAATATTAATTAGTTAAAAACTTAATTTACTTTATATAGAACAATTAACTAAATAATGTTTATTTCTTAAAGATATCGACTAATGATTACTCAATTATGGAAGGCTTAGTAAAAAAAATTGTTAAGGAAAAGCAACCATTTGAACGTTTGGAGATGAAAAAATCTGATTTGCTAGAGATGTTCAAATATAATGAATTTAAAATTCGTATATTAAATGAGAAAGTTAAAACAGATTCAACCACTGTTTACAGATGTGGGCCCTTGATAGATTTATGCCGAGGGCCGCATGTCAGGCATACGGGAAAAATTAAAGCTATGAAAGTTACTAAGGTACCAAATAATATTTAGTAAATTTAAAAGTTTTATATCAAATTTTTCAAATTTAGAATTCATCTACCTATTGGGAAGGCAGATCTGACGCTGAAACTTTGCAAAGGGTGTATGGAATTTCTTTTCCTGATCCAAAGCAATTAAAAGAATGGGAACGTATTCAAGAAGAAGCAGCAAAACGTGATCATCGTAAACTGGGACGAGAACAAGAATTATATTTTTTTCATGAACTTTCTCCGGGATCATGTTTTTTCACACCACGTGGAGCGCATATTTATAACACGCTTATGAATTTCATTAAAGCTGAATATAGAAAACGTGGATTCCAGGAAGTAATAACTCCGAACATTTATAATTCCAAACTATGGCAAACATCTGGACACTGGCAACATTATGCCGAAAATATGTTTTCATTTGATGTCGAAAAAGAAATATTTGCTTTGAAACCAATGAATTGTCCTGGCCATTGGTAAAACAATCAAAAATAGTTTTCAAACTTAATAATATATTGAAATTTCTTCTTTTTTTTATACAGCTTAATATTTGATAATAGAAATAGATCTTGGCGAGAATTACCATTTAGAATGGCTGATTTCGGTGTATTGCATAGAAATGAATTGTCTGGTGCATTAACTGGACTAACAAGAGTTCGAAGATTTCAACAAGATGATGCACACATATTTTGTGCCCCTGATCAAATAAAATCAGAAATGATTGGAGCATTAGATTTTCTTCAGCATGTTTATACAATATTTGGATTCACTTTTAATTTAGTACTATCTACACGACCAGAGAAATACTTAGGAGAAATTCAACAATGGGACGAAGCTGAAAAAGCATTGGCTGAGTCTCTTGATGAATTTGGATTACCTTGGACAGAAAATCCTGGTGATGGTGCATTTTATGGCCCTAAAATTGATATAACAATAATGGATGCATTAAAAAGAGCACATCAATGTGCTACAATTCAGTTAGATTTTCAACTTCCAATACGATTTAATCTAACATATGTTGCAGAATCTGGTGAAAAGAAACGTCCAGTTATAATACATCGTGCAATTTTAGGTTCCGTTGAAAGAATGATAGCGATTCTGACTGAAAATTATGCTGGAAAATGGCCATTTTGGATATCACCTAGACAGGTTATGATTGTACCAGTTGGTCCTAATTTCGATGACTATGTAGAAAATATTCGTAAAAAACTTCATGATTCAGGTTTTATGGTAGAAGCAGATTTAGATACTGGTGATACAATGAATAAAAAAATACGTAATGCACAATTGGCACAATTTAATTTTATATTGGTGGTCGGTGAAAAAGAAAGATCATCCAATACTGTTAATGTACGAACAAGAGATAATAAAGTTCATGGAGAAGTTTCTATTGAAGATTTAATCATTAAGTTAAACAAAATTCGTAATGAGTTTATCATAGGAGAAGATAAATTTTAATAAAACTTTCATCATTGTATTTGAATAAAATCTTATAACTAATATATTAATTTATTGAAAAATAAATAAATACGGCTAATTAATTGCTGAGTCTATGTTTTATTCTTCTTCAAAAGGACTGCCAGCATTATTTTCCGCAAAACGATTCTTACTTTCATCATAATTAGATATAGTTTGATTTTTAACATAAGTGTTAATTGTTTTTATGTTATTTGATTTAATTTGAGTAACAATCTTTGGATTGTCAATTTTCCTTCAAGTTTGATCATTTTCTCGTTTTTACTTCGCTTTTTACAGTAGAACAAAGCTTGTTTTTTTATTATGAGTAGCATAATATTAGTAATTAAGATTATATTTAGCATAATTTACTTTATTAAGTTATATTACCAAAGCTTAGCAAAGTGACTTTGAGTTCTGCTGACAAATAATAATTGAACAGTTGCATAATTATCTATATATGATTCTAATGAAAAGTTATGTAAAAAAAGGAAGTAATCAGAAATTATTACTTCATACAACGTTCGTTAATTAAAATGTAATGAAAAATATCTAAAAATATCTGTTAAGCAATTTTACTAGTAATCATCTGCAAAACAAATAATGTTTTATGATCTAAAAAAAAAAGCTGTACAGAAAAATTATTTTATGCTTAAAAACTCGACTCCCAAATATGAAAACAAATTTTAATGAGATTTCCTAAATATATGTTTCTCATATTTATTATTAAAAAAGCTAATTTTTGTAGAGGAATTAAAATAAAATTTTATTTCTTATCAGTAAATAAGATGAATTTCACTTTCTATAAGAATTCGGGTAATAAATTCACAGAATAACAAAGAGCTTATTGATGAAAGCTCACTCATTCCAACTATGCATGGTATGGCAATTAAGATGTAAAGCTTTGTTCTAACTCAAATAATGCTTAACATTAAGCTTTTAAAGCTTTGCAAAACATAATTGCGACGCTTTTTTTCTTTTGCATAAGGGGGGCAGAGAATTTTCAGATAGAACATTGTGTAAATAATTTTTGGCGCCACATTTACTGATGTAACATCGTTGTAAAATAACAAAAAAAAAATTTAGTAAACAAAAAGAACTTGTTGAATTAGTTATTTATTTATTTAACAACTATTAAAAAGTTTATTTTGATCCAATTGTCGTATATTTTATTAAAAGTTATTCTATTGTAATATAAGTGATAATATATTGTTGGTTTTTCCTTGCTGGTTTGTTGATTTAGTTTGTGTACTTCATAATATAACAAAATGGCCAAAATTTGCGTCATGGTTTTTGTGACCATCCTTTTAATTTTATTAATAAATAATCAAAGCGGTAAGGAATAATTTACTTCATTCAATAATTCTAGTATTAATTTTTTTTAAGTAGAAAATTGCTTTTGTAGTTAAAGAATTTTTTTCAAAAGAAAATACAAAGTGAAATAAAAACTAGTAAAATAGTTTGGTTTGAATTACTTTAGCTTTTGCCATGGAAGCAAAACATTATTTTGTTAACGAGCTTAAGACATGCAAATATTTTAGAAGCCAAACCTTTCTTTCGGTTGTTGTACGGAATTGTTAATTTTTATTTATGTAGAAAAGCATATTTAATTTTTTTTTTTTGAATCAACTGTACATAGATTTATATGCCACCAACTTTAATCTGATTTTTTGTTTTTCAACGTTGAATAATTTAAATCTTAATTTTCATAATAAACTAAGTTAGTTTATATTTTTATTTCGATAAATAAATAGAGCTATACCAAGAATTGAGTTAAATTAATTATCTTATGTAGAAAAAAGCTTTTTTTGTTATGTTTGTTCTCTTGTATAAAAAAAACATGTTAGCACATTTCTACACGAAGGGACCTTATTAGCATTAATTTATTCGAATGAGTATTAGAATTTTCTATAGGGAATGAGCTGCGTATCCCTAAAGGGCAACTGCAAAAGCTTTCTTCCTCAAGTCATGGGTTTTCATATATTTTTATCATGCTAAGAATAATATTCGAAATACCATGGAGCTTTCTTTAATATAAATACAGGAAGTTTATTTGTTTGAGAAATTATCCAATTAAAGTAGTAATTAGATTTTTTTTAAATTCAAATCATTAATTTTAAGATAGCTTCAATTTCATATTAAATATATTAAACTCATTTTGCTATCAAATTCGAAATTAATTAATTATATTCTTAAAAAATTTATTTTATGCAAAATGTAACACAAATTTTTTTAGTTAACACCTTAAAATGTTATCGGTGCTCAACATTGGCCGAAGAAGGTGAGCTTTGTGATGATCCTTTTTCAGCGAAAAATTTAACTTACAAACAAAAACTATGGCTAGAAGCAGAATGTTCTGCACAATTGAACGATCCTAATCGTCCTGCTTGCAAAAAGACAAAAAAAAAAGGTTGGTATTAAAATTATTCTTTTTAAGAAATTAAAATCTGATGAAGTTTTTTTGGTTTTAAAGAATTGTAAAAATTTTAATATTTCATACTTAAAACATTTTTTTTTTTTGCAGTCGATGGAAAAGTCGTTATCGAACGTTCTTGTGTGTGGGGTGATTCAAACCCTTGCTCAAATATGGCAGGTCCTAAATCACAGTATAATGCATGCGAGATTTGTACAACTGATTTATGTAATGAAGCAATGGGCTTTAACTCATTTGGATTTTTAACTTTAATTCCATTAATATTAGGAAAAATGTTAGTATTTTAAGTAATATATGTTTGTTTTTTTTTTTTTGTTTTTTTGCTAAGCAATCCCTCAATGGACAATGGTCAGTAAATTTTAATAAAAAAATTAGTTTTAATAAATGTATAAAATTAAAACCATGTGTTCAAAAAATAATTTATGGCCTTACACAAATTTTATATGCAATAAGGCTTTTATCGAAGCTTGCTAAAAATTTTTCAAGAAAAATTTATATATTAATAAAGGTAGTAAAGTTTTCATGTCTACAATGTTTTGAATTTCTTCAGTATTTCTTCAAAAACAAAACAAAACCAAAAAAAAAAAAAATCAATTTAGAAACTTTGTCATAAAAGATGTTGTTTAATATGATATACAATAAATGTTGTTTTTGAATATAAATATTTTAATTACTTGTCCAATTCATACCTCAAGCTTACGTTTATAATATTGAGAAATTTTTAATTTGAGACATTTTTAAAAAGATTGAGAAATTATTATTTATATCTTATTGATGCTTTATAAGGAGATTGTGCTATTTAAAAAAGAGATTTATGTTTTTGCATTGATTTTTTATGTAATACTTTTGAATTATAATATGACAGCTTAAGTACTATTAATTGAAAGTTTTCATCCTGTTCCATTCAAAATCCTATTAAACGAATAATTTTGTTAAATATTACTGAAAAGTCATTTTTAAAAATGCAAAAAGGTAGTTGAAATTTTATCTTTTTTTACTTTAAATATATCAAATTAAATTTTAAAAAGTTAGCAATGAGGTTCGAATATAACTTGCTTACAGGTAACCAATCCCAAAGCATAATTTTAAGAAAGTAGTAAAAGTCTTCAGATGATAAATTTTTAAATTTCTTGACCATCTGATGTTTCCCTAGGAGCCTTATAATACATCTTATTATTTTTTTTTAATTGTAAAAGATATCGTCAACGTAAAAACTTTGTTAGGTTTGATAACTTAAAATTTGGACATACAAAAAACACCAAAGAAGTTCAAATAAGTCAACGAAATAATTATTACCTATCGAAAAATCCCATGTAATTGACATAAAGACGAATTACATCTAAATTTATCCCGGACACTCAAAAGAGAAAAGCTGTATTTATAAATCCAGAAAATCCAATTTTGAATTTTAGTTTATTTTGAACACTGTTCGCGTCAGACAACTAAAGTTTTTTATTTAAATTTAAAAAAACAAAAAAAAAAGAAGATAAATCTTTATAGAGTGTCCATATGTTTTGCATTAATAGGAATATAAATCTATAGTGATGGAATTCTAAATATAAAATTTATCTAAAGTTTTAATTTTTAAGTGTTTTATACGGCACACAAACGGTCCTTTTTCTATTAAATATATATATATATAGCTTTTATAAATAAAGAGATTTTAATTTTTAATTGTGTTGTACAATAATTCATTCTAAGAAATATTTATTTGAATATGAAATTCATTGAAATATTCTTAATTTTAATATTATTTTCTTGTTTTCATCAAAAAGGCAAGTAAAGATTTTTAGTAATTAATTCAAAACCGTTCCTCTTTTGCAATTTTTAGATTTAAAGAATTGTAATTATTTATAAAACAAAATAATTTTTAGTATATTAAATTTAACAGCATTTCATTTATTGTGGAAATGTGAATCGTCAAATTTTTTAAAAATTTATATATAACCTATTCATTCTATTTCTTATTAAAATGAAGCTCACCACTCCAGTTGTCTGTCTTTGTGTTTGATTCAAGTGATACTAAATGTTTTATATCTAAAACGCTAATTATTTGAAAACATAAAAAATTGATACTAAAATACTTTTATTCGTTTATTATTTTATTAAACTTAAAATCATTTAATATAATGGTTATAAGCGGATTTTTTTAAGACGACCAACTTTTAATTTAGGAGAAGCAATAAAATGTTATCAATGCGAATTAACGCATTACCAAGGATGTTCAAATTACTTTAATGAAGAAAATATTCCAATTGTTGACTGTAGTAAAATACCAAGGCCTAGATATTTACGAGGAATAAAAAATTCAACATCTTGTGCTAAAATAGTTAAAGAGAGTAAGTTTATTTTCCTCAAGTTATATAATATATTTTGATTAAAGGAACATTTCCAAAAAAAAATTTTTATTCAAAACCTAGAAAAAAATAACATTTATTATTATTTCCGTTTTAGAAGATGGAGTAGAAATAGTACTAAGAGGATGCTACTTTGAGGATAGTGTAATACAGCAATCTAAATGTATGCATGATCCGAACAGTTTTATTGCAACCTATAAAGCATGTGAAGAATGCCAAGAGGATCTCTGTAATAAATCTCATATTCATAGTTTTAGTTATAGTTTGATTTTAATAGCAACAACTTTTTCTTTGTTCAATTTAATTCAATTTTAATTTAAAAATTTTTTTACTAAGTGCATATCAGTCTTTCAATTTGTAATTATTACATAACACAATTGTTTTTATTTAATATTTTGTTTGTACACTATGTAACTTATAAGTTGATAGAATAAGATTTTTGAAGGTTAATCTTGAGGTCTGTTGCTTTGGGTAATGATCTGTAATAAATTTGTATAGTTTTTTTATTATATTTTTTTTTTGTACTATTATTTTGTACAAGAAAATATAGGAATTGGGAGTGCTAGTCTTTTTATACTATAATCAAACCAATTTTATCTTCAGTAAATTATTTAGAATATGCCTTTTTTTAGAAAATTATTCAAATTATACAAAAGAGTTCAAAAATTTTATTTGAAATCTTATGAAATTATCTTAATTTGATCAGAAAACATCACAGTAATATAATTAAAGTAGAAACTTATGGCAAATAAAACAAAGCAGGAATTAACAATTTAAACGTACTTATGATAAGGAGCTCTAATAATAAGACAAATGTAAATAAGTATAATTTTTAAAGCGTATTTATTTCTAAATAATTACATTTGTAAAACATTTTAACAATGATAATATAACAAATGTTTTATTATATGTTTTTAAATTTTCTAAAACTTTATGTACCATTCATTTGACAAAATATCTAATAAATACTTTATACATATGTTTTTAATTATAATATTTAATACAGTAATTGATAACTGCTATCAAAATGAACTTTAAAAATATAAATATTTAACTTTTTATTACCATTAGACGATTTTGTTTTTAGTTTTCAATTCATTAATTGGATTTAATAGCGATAAGTATAAGCAGGGGCGGATTTATGTATAGGCTAAGTAGGCTGCAGCCTAGGGTGCCAAATTTTGAGCTACTTATGAGGGCGGAAAATTTTGAGAAAAAAAATATTTTATAATAAAGCGAAAATTATGATTCGATGAATACCGCAGTATCTCTCAATTTTCAATTTACAATTTTATTTAGTGATGACGTCTCTAGTTTTAAGTTTATGTTATGGAGTTAAGTTCTCGTTATCAGACCACTGAGAGAGACCCGGTGACAGGCGTTTTATTTCATGATAAAGGCGGCATGAGCTCTAAGGCCTAGGGCACCAAAATCCTAAATCCATCCCTGAGTTTAAGAAAGTAAATATCGATTAAGATAAGTAAGTAAATATATCAATAGATTGTCTTAAAAAGTTTTATAGCTCGCTCGGAATTTTCTACTACAACTGTCAGTGAAATTGGGAACGGGGTGTTTTTTCCGAAAAACTTTTTATATTATCATTGTCTCCTAAGTTTCTCCCAATGGTTCTTATATTAAAATTTCAGAAGCTAATAACAGTGGTTTGAAAATCACTGCAAGTTTTTACAATATCTAAGACTGAAACGGATGTCCTCTATAAGTGAAGTTTAACTACATTCAGCGCTTGGGTGGGAAACAGATAAATTTTTTGCCAAAATTTTAACTTCATTTCATGCTGCCATATACGTAATTAAAATTTATTATAATACATAATAACAAGGTAAATAAAAGTCTATACTAACCAACTAATACTTGTATTTTACAACACATATAGTTTGCTTAGATTTTAAGCTGAATATTGCTGATCTATGACTAATTTTTTCCTATATACTTATATATATATATATATATCTACTTGGTCACCTTTTCGCAAAAAACAAGGCTTTTAAAAAAAAACTTTTTATGCCCAAAATGTATATAGAAAAATAATACAAAGAGGGAATTTATTAGGAAGCTTTGTCTTCCGTAAAAAAATCTTTCAAGTTTTGTTTTAATATGTGGCAAGCAATATTAAGTTCTGTTCAGTTTTATTTTGTTAAATAACAAAATATTGCATAAAGAGGAAACTGGACAATTCCACAAACTAAAAGAATTTATTCTGCTATTCAATAACGTTCTACTAAATCTAAATTTATTCGATTGATGACTTCATCTTAAGACGTAACAATTTACACAATGAACATTGAAAATGAACAAAAATTAATTTATTCTCGTCGCCGACCTTGATTCGTCTGACTGCATAACTAAGAAAAAAAATGCGTTTTCACATTTTCTTATTGTAAAATTTCGTTTTTTTTTCATCATAACATCTTAAAGTTATTTAACACCTTAGCGATTTGGAACAAATTTTACTTAAAATTATTTAGCAAAATTTGCGACTATAATTGCATTCGTTAAAACATAATTACCAAAATTTTTCACCTAATGATATTTTTTTATTGGTTTTAAGTAAACACAAATTTTTTTGATTCGTAACCTGATCTTATGAGCAATCCAACGATGACACAATTCTTTATGAGTAGCAAATTATAGCCAAAGCACCGCAGTTAGAAACTTTTCTTGCTTGGATTTAGTATCACAGTGAAGCTATACTTATAACAGAGCTTTTTATTCTTCAAGCATTTCAAATTAGCTCACATTTAGATTCTAGTTTTATAGATTTACTTTTTTGATAAAAAACGTTTCATGGCACAAAGCTTTTAGATTTTTTCGAAGCAATAATTTTTATTTTTAAGTGCTAAAAATACTCTCGATAGACTTTGTTCCAGTTTAGTTGTTAAAAAATTTCGACAAAGTATAAATTATTTTACCAATTAAAGAAAATGTGTTCTAAGTTAATAATTGCGATTATTCTTTCTGTTTTGTGTTTCATTCAAAAAGGTAAGAGGCTAAACTATTAATTTAATAAATGGGGTCAGTTTGCTTTGAACTTTATATACTTTTGTAATTAAAGCTAAATAAGTAGAATTTTCAATTAAATTATGTTTTTGAAAAGGAAAGTGACATCATCAGTGTGTGGGCCACAATAACAACATTCAACCACAAATCATGTGATTAAAATTCGTTATTATATATTCAGCTAGCATACCGTCAGACTTAATATAGTTGTTTTCCTTACTGGTTTTTTTTTTTATAATTATATTTGATTATAAAAACAACAATATATTAAAATAAAAACTGCTTATATTTTATGCGAATAACGTTTTAGTACATTGGTTAATAAAAATCTATTTGGTTAACATTTTTGATAATGATAATTTAAAAATAATTTGTAAATATTAGGCCTTTATTGTTTGATGACATAAAATATAGCAAACAAATTCAGAAGATAAGCAAATAGTTAAAAACCAGGCCTGAAAAAGTTCTAATAAACAAAAACTTTTATTTAAATAAAGATAAAATAAGGCAGAAAATTCAATAAACACCCAATTCAAATTTATTGAAACAAATTTTATACCTCAAGGTTTGTAAATAGTAATTAAAAAAGATTAGAATGATAAAAATTTAGAAAACTCATTCTATTATAAAATTTTATCTAAAAAGATCATGAGTATGAAAAAATTTTTTAGTTTTACAAAAAACCTGTTTTATTTATTGCAGATTAATAAATGATAAAGTTTCGCTTAATTTAGGACAAAATAAATTGTTAAGCTTATTTAATTCAAATTCTGATAGTAATTAATAAATGAAATACTAATAAAAATTAAAACTTTTATTTGAATACACTTATAAACATTTATATTAATAATATTTTGCAGGAGAAGCAATTAAATGTTATGATTGCCGATCGGATTTGAATGAAAATTGTGGTGAAAGTTTTGATGGAAAAGATATCCAGGTAACTGACTGTTCAGTTAAGCCACCACCTTCATATATCAATTACGGTGTTTCAACAAAATGCACAAAAACCGTTAGAAATGGTAATTTTTATACTAATCAAAATAAATTTCAAACTTGATACTTTTTTTTTTAAATTCAAAAAACAAACAAAAAAAGTATTGATTTTTTGCGTTTAATAAGTAATAATATGATTACTTCTATATTTTTAAAATTCTAGCATTAAATTTATGTTTTAAATTGAAATATTTAAAATAAATAAAATTTAATTTTATATTTATACTTGATTAAACTTATTATTTTTTTAGTTGGGAGTACAACGCTTGTAACGCGAGCTTGCTACTTTGAAAACCCCTCATCACCAAATAAAGAATGTATGCATAATCCTAATAGTGGGTCAGCTGTATTCTCATCATGTGAAATTTGCGATGAAGATCTTTGCAATTCAGCTGCACATACTTATGCAATTATTGGTACAATATTATCACTCGTGACATGTGCTATTATTATTTTTTAAACTAAAAAACAATCTCGTGTTAAATTTTAATGTTGTATAGTTGTGTAATACTATTTTTGATTTTCTCAAAATAAATATATTTTTTAACCAAATTGAATTTTATTGCAATAACTGTTATTAATTATTTGAACAAAATATTTGAGTAGTGTGCAACTGCTATAAAAACTTTCAGACTTTGATCGTTGATGACTCCACAGAAATGAAGGGAAAATTTAATTATCACGAATAGGATCATTCAAACTATTTTTAAAACCCAATCTTATTTTACCCGCTTCAATCCAATGGGTTGCATTAACTATTGCTTGAGTCCAAACAAAGAAGTTCTTCAAATATGAGATAAACAAACTTTACAAGGTGAATAAGTCCCCAAGTCTCCTAAAATTTACGAATTGCTTTTCAGGGACCACAGAACATTTAAAAACATCTTAACAGTAGCACATAGATATAGTTTTTGCCAAGAGATTGCACGACAGTTACTCACAATCTCCCTTTGTTCTTTGTCAAGAAGATTAAAGAACCTCTCAATTCGTTACTTATGAAACCCAAACTTTTTCTAAAATACTACAATTAATTTGTTTAGCGAAAATAACCCCTTTATGTCAATATCAATGTGCAATAAGGTAGGAGGATATAGTCCTGGGAGGTTAGTAATGGATCTCAAGAGATCAATACACAATCTTAGTGTTTTATGAGAAACAATCTTGTAACACAAGCAGATCCTAAATTTACATTTTTTTCATTAGCCAATGTATTATAGTTGAAAAGACTGATACTATTGCGGAAAGAAAATATGAAATAATGAATTATTGAATTTGTTGAAAATACACAAACAGAATATAGAAAGGAACATTTGAAGTATTTATAGTTGTTCATTGATATCATTCATGTTTTAATATTGTGTATATTAAAAATTAAATTCTTAAAAATGAAATTGATTTTTATTTCTATTAAAAAAATATAAAGGTATCAACCTTAAAATTGTAAAACGGACGGAATGTGTGAATTATATTATTACAATAAGGCTTTACGTGGTTAAATCATAACCTAAATACTAATAATTATTTTAAATATTTTCAATTTAGAGGTCTTACATTAAGCTTTTACTACACAAGTGTATAGTAAAATTTAAAAAAATAAATATTAGAATTAAAAATGTTGTTGGTATTATACTCTGAGACGAATTACAGCCATCTTTGCTATTGCACGTACAATATTCCACAAATATATTATATGTTCCAGTTCTTTTCAGACAAAATCTTTCATCACCTCCAATACCTGGTTCTCCCAAAAAGCCACAACTTCGAAAATATCTCCATTCTCCATTAACTAAATTAAATAAATTCCTTTAAATTTAGCTAATCATATTATAATATTTACCTTTTTGTCGTATTTTCCGACATAATGTTGAAACAGCACCTTCTAAATGAACTCCAGGAGTTAGTTGCGTACAATCTGTAATTGCTAATGAGCTATTATCAAATGGATCTGCGCATTTCGGGTCTGCATCTGATCGACAATCCCAACACTTAATAGCAAGAGCTGTGCGAAATTAAAATTTTTTAAAATGCATAAATGAAAAAGTCAAAGATTAAATCTGAAAATAATGTAATAATACATGATGTTTATTTTTGTTCTTATAATATCTATTTTATATAATGTTAAGGTATTTAAAAAGGAAAGCCAAGTATATAATCATTTTGTTTTTATGAAAATAATTGAATATCAACAAGTGGTTGGTTACATGAATATGCAATGCTAATAAATTTATACTCATTAAACACCTTTTTCTGAAAAGTTTATACATGAAAGTATAGCAATAAAAAAAAACCATTGAAAATTCATATTAAACATATAAGTTTCTATATCTAAATTAAAATAACTAAAACAACTAATGGAACGCCCAAAATAAACACATGTATGACAGATTGTTGGAAATGGAAAACGTACTAAATTAAGGGGCCCTATACACTTCAAAAAAAGGCAAAGCTTCAGTCAGTCAGTGTTTTGATCTTTTTCCCATACAAAACCTGTGTTCTTGAACTTGAACAGCTAGCTGTTATTTAACATGTTTTGGAATCTTTTGGCTTTTCTGAAAGAAATAAACTTTGCAGTACAAACTTACCATAAATTTCCTTTGAAATATTTGCCTTTCGTCAGCATATCTGCAAGCAAACAAGAAAGCAAGCAGGCATTTCAGACGAATCCTTCAATTTGAATGCCTAACTTCGATTTATAAACCCAGAACGAAGCACAAAGACTGTATTATCAGTCAGTCAGTTTGCACTGACATATCCGAGTTTTATTTATTTTGTTTTAAATTTGTAATTAAATGAATTTGTAATGTATAGTAAACTTGTAATTTTGTGCATTTTCATTTATTTATTCTGTTCCATTAAATCAGGTAGATAAAATACTTTAAATTTGTTATGAAAACAAACAATTCTTGTTAAATGAGGGGTGTGGTTATTTTATTTTCGATAAAAACTTATATGTTTAATATGAATTTTCAAAGGTTTTTTATTGCTATACTTTTATGTATAAACTTTTCCGAAAAAGTTGTGTAATGAATATAACTTTATTAACATTGCACATTAAATGTAACCAACCACTTGTTGATATTCAATTATTTTAATAAAAACTCAACAACAAACAATATCTGTTTAGAATTTTTTAGTAATAAACTCATTCATATTAGACTTTAACTCTTGAGGTTTTGAATATAATTATTTGATAAAATGATTTAATATTCCTTTATTTTTTTAAGGTTATGCAATAAAATGTTATCAATGTTCAAGTTCAACAGATCCTAAAGGAGTAGACAGCTGCGGAGCGTATAAAGCCTTCAACAAAACTCGTCACATAGCTATAGAGTGTAATAGTGATGAATCTAATATGCCAGGCTCATTTTGCATGAAAAAAGTAAAGCAAGGTCCTAAAGGATTTATATGTAAAAGCTTTACATTATATCTAGTCATGTTCTCTTAAATATTTTTGTATGTATATTAGGGGATGGCCGATGGCGTCAAGTAATACGACAATGTGCCTCTGTTGCTGATACAGGTGTCACTGGTGTTTGTAATTGGGGTGTTGACGAAAATGGAGACTATTGGGAAGAATGCTATTGTTCAGAAGATTCCTGTAATAGCGCCTTTTACATAGGTCCGACAACATTAAAATCTCTTTTTATACTATCTATTATGCTTTTAATACAAACACATTTTTATAATAGCTAGTAACATATTTAGTAAGTTTAATTTTAATTGAAAATAATTCCGTCCAAACAAAAATATTTTTATGTTACGTCTATATATAAAATTTTGAAAATCAAAATAGAAAATTTATTAAAATTTATATGATTTAAAACCATATTTTTGCCAACCAAGTTCTGGATTGTAGGAAACTGCTAAGTAAATAAGTACACCATAGCCTGGGATTGTTTTTGCTGCTATATAAGTTCTTTTATCAGGTGACATGTATGACGATAGTTTTTCTTTTTCAGGTTTTTCTTGTTCAGGTTTTTCTTGTTCAAATTTTTCAACTTTTTCAACTTTTTCAGCTTTTGGCTGAAACTATATAATTTTTTGGTTTTTGTTAGATAAAATATTCTTTTACAAATAAATTTTTATAATTCAAAAAATTTTTAAATAAGTAAATTACCCAAGTATTATAAATTTCAGGTTGTGTTATTACTGCAGACTCTAACATTTTAAGAAAATATTTAAAAAAGTCATTTCTACTGTTTTTAACTTCAATACTTGGTGCGTTTAAAGACAAACATTTTTGTATATATTTAAGGCAAATATCGATGTCTGAAAGTATGAAATTTACTAATAAAATTTTAGTAAATTATATAAATTTTACCTTCAGGCTTTTTTAGTGACTTCATTAAATTTTGTGACATTTCTAAATAACGATTAAATTCTTCATCCAAAATTTCGGAATACTCATTACCACCCATTGTTAAATTTTCACCAGCCATTTTAAAATAAAACTAAATATAATTCCAATAAAGATATGCTACTTTAATTCTTTACATCCAATTTTAAATAATAACTACTACAATGATAGAAAATTTTTAGAGGCTACTATAACAATTTTAATAACATCAAATTGCTATTGCTTGTTAATTGCATATCAAACTCAATCGTTTTTAAGATGATTTTAATTAGGTACCTTTTGGTATTATGAAATGTATACATAATAAACCAATATCTATTACTGATGAAAAAAAGTATATTACCACAATATGGAAAAAATTCATTGCACTATATTATATGCAGATTTTTACTTTTAAATTTCATTGATTTAATCTAGCCTCTATGGCTTAATTGTGATTCAATAATTGGTTTTATTTTTCAAATATAAAACTTTTAATATTTATGAGGTAAAGATATGGTTATATTTAAAAGTGCAATAGAAAAAACCTTGCACGTGTGTTGAGAAATGAAACATCTATATTGGTACATGTGTGATAGTTGGATTGTTATACAGACATCAATCTCCCCTGTTGCCGATACTACATACCAATAATAATTTTTCTAATGTAATAGATTACTAAAAATTTTACTGTATTTGTTTAGTTTTACATATCTGAAGGGATGTTATTTTTAATACAATTACAATGCATTATTGTATTTAGATATTTTATCTAAAATAATTAAAAATAAAGTTACCTGATACATGCTTGTTAGTCAAATAAATATTCAGCAATTTCGTTCTCAAATAATAGAATTAATATAGAATATTGTGAAAAATGTTCAATTGTTCAATTTTGCTAATCAATCAAGAATTATACTCAATTTTTTGAGTTTCTTGAGTTGACACCTCATTGTCATTTAATCTCTTCTTTTTGTATATGAAGTAAAGGGTAGTATTTTTGCTTATTGCTAATAGTCCGGCCACTGTAAAGTAACTTTGCTCAACTCCTGACGTATAACCCAGAACTGTTTAGGTCATTAAATTATAAAAAATTATAATTTTATAGCTTACATTTATTTATTTTACTACTAACACAACTTGTGCAGTTTTCAAATCAACCAAAAAAAAAACAACAACAATTCATTTAAAATTAAAACCAGTCATGAAATTTAAAATTTTGGCCTAGAAAAAGGAACTTAAAATATTTGTATTAACAATTGTGAGAGAAATTTATATTCATAATTGACTCCTAGAACTTTTTTTCTTTTTTAAATAAATAATATTAATTAAAATATATCTTATAGCTCTATATCTTATTTAAATATAACATTATTCATTATACACATAATTTGTTTTTTATTTTTATGGAGTTAGTCCATTATCATAGAAATTTTATTATTTACAACGAAGTGGACAGGAATTGCTCGAAAGTATTACTGGCCCAAAAAAGGCTTATAAAATTACTTAAATGCCCTAAGCTCACGTTTTCAATTAAGTATAAATAAAAATTATATCCCCTAAGGCAATTAACGTGTTTACAGTACACCAATAATATTTTGAATTTACATTCAGTCACATTAACAACATTATTTTTCTAATATATATGTACTACATAAAATAGAAAATTAAATTTCAATTTTACTAAATTCGTTTTAGTTACATCCAAAATAATTAAACTAAAGTTTGTCTTCATAGAGCTGGATAACAACAAAATTAGAATTTCTAAAGACGATTTAACATGATTCCTTTTAGATTTATTTAAAATAACCACATCTTTCAATTTAAAATACTCCTCCCGGACTTTCAAGGAATATATGTATGTATATAAAGTAATTTTCAAAAAACAAAAAAAAGAAGAAAAAACCATGTTTTCTTTAAAGGGTACAAAATAAGGGAGCACTTAATACAACGGTTAAGTTAATATTTAAATTATGTTTGCGTTTCTACTTTAAGGGTGACTCCGTTTGCTGATGTAGAAAAATCTTCAAGGCAAAATGATTTGTGCGAATTGATTTAATTTTATATTCTTCTATTCGTAAATAAATCAGCTAAGTCAATAATAGACTCAACAGTTAAGATTATTAATTTTTGATGTAAATATTTATTGGCGTAATATATATATATATATATATATATATATATATATATATATATTATATTAAAGTTTAATCTATTGAACTTAAGTTTGGGATTGATGTAAATTAGAAAAAGATGAGTTAGAGTTTGTAAAAAAAATACCAAATCAATTGGAGAGATGCATTTATCTACTAGATGGTTTGGGAAAAAATTGAAGTATCTCTTATATTATAGATTTAAAAATTTGTGATCTGAAAGTTACGCGGGTCAATATAGGGTGAAAAGCATTTTATTAAAGTGAAATTAAGTAATAATTTATAGTAAAATCTTTCATAGAAATATACATGAGACAAAGCATTGTTTGCAATCGAAAAATCAAAAAAAAAAAAATAAAAAGGAGGGCAAGAAAAGGCTAAGAAAAAAGATTTGGCGAAGAAAAGAAGAATCGATTAAAGTGTGACCGTGGTTACAAGGAGAAATTACAGTTTATTCTGTAGTAAAATATTTATCTAAAGTTAAATGTCTGAAGATCTTTTAAAAAGACTGTTCTGTCTTAGTTTGCTAAAAAAAGAACCAACTGTGGATTTCGTTTTAGCCTTCTATTTTATATAATTTGAATTATAACTTCCTGAAAATAAATTTCTAGATTGAAATGAAAAAAAACGAAGAAAATCTCAAGAAAAAATTTTACTGAAAAAGTAAGGAAATGAAGCTTTTAAAAATAACAATAAGCCTGCAGATCTATTGTCTGCATACCTACTAAGTAGTTATTTATTTGAAGAAGAAGACCTTTACCTCTTGAAAACTATAGTTATTAAGGTTTGATCTTTAGATAAAGACAGCTTTTGTCTGCAATAAATTTACAATAATCTATTGCTCTACGTACAAAGCTATTTTATATTAAAACGATGAAAGCCTCCATTATCAATAAAAGCGTACAAATTATCATCCAGCTCTTTGATAACATAGAAAAGTATACAACACTAACATCACTTATTAATTATTATTATTATAATTTTTGTTTTTTTTTTGTAGTAGTATTGTTGGAATTTTATTACATAAAACAGCATCGCATGATGATCGTTTTACCTTTACTTTTCAGGTAATTTCTATTTGTTGTTTTTTTTTTGTACTAATAATAAATCTATCTCGAATATATCACACGTTCTAGAAACTAAATTCGCGTTAACGTATTACATAAATTCACAATAATTTTGATATTTAATAATAATTTCATTAGTAACAATTAATCTATATATATTGGTAAACAAATTTTTAAATATACTATATTTATATAGTTTTTAAACAATAATTGGAATACGAATATCAAAAGTTTTACTATTTGTCGAATTATTCGATAAAGAGCTAATGTTGTTGTTTGTTTCCAATGTTCCGATATTAAGTGATTCTGATGGTGTTGTCTCTAATGATATTTCTGTAATACTATCAATTGTTGATAGAGAATACTGTAAACCTAGATGGAGTACCTTTGAGCAATCCACGCCACTTCGTTGCCCATGTCAAACTTTTTCAATACCAGTTCCATGTTGTATGTTTAATATATTTGCACCTGGACACCTGAAGTTAGAAAATATATAATTTTTCTAATAAATTTTAAAGCTTTAGAAAATTTATTCTAAAATGTACTTAATTTCTACTAATTTACTTTTAGTTTAGATTGTATTATTATTCATATATATCATTTTATCCTTTATATTCTATTTCACTAAAACTTGTCGGCATTTTTTTCTATTCACGTCGAAGAAGTAATTTTCATTTTCATCGTTGACTGCAGGGCAAGATCTGACTTAATAATTGATAGAATGCTAAAGATTTATAATTTGGTTTCAACGAAATTCAATTAAAATAAAAAATAAATAATGTACCACCAAAAGAAAGGAAATGAATTTTAAGTATTATGCTTAGCTTTCAGAATATATTCACGGAAGTAAACGAACCTTAGCGAAAATATATTTTGCTTATAGTTTTCAAAGTATTTTGTTATAAATAGTAGCAAGAATTTAAAATAAAGACTCAGTTTTTTTTAAAATCTATCAACCAATCGTTTATGTTTTTGGTTACCAGCGTTTTCTGTTAAATTTTCTTGGTGATTGCCAAAGACTAACTTTATCTGCTAAAGCTTTTAATAATTCAGTACAATCTTAACTATAGGAAATATGTTTCCATAATTACCAAAGGCCAGCATTGCCTGCTTTAATTGAGAATTGATTGAAAATGTGATTGAGAAGAATGTTGAGGTTCGTGTACAATAATTCGAATTCCAGTAACAAATATTAATCTATTAAGCCACTACACTGTGTTTTATCAGTAAATTATCACATCTAATGCTTGTTGTTTTTACTTTGTGTTTGCCTAATGTAACATCATTCCGTAATCCTTTCAGAAGTAAATAGGCGGTGGCCTTACACTTATTTCCTGATTTTGGAAAGTTTTTAACACGACTTAGACGCTTACTCAAGTTAAGAAAAATGTGTTTCGAAGTTATATATGTATTAATTAATGTGAAATATTTTAATAGACATAAAAAACTTACCCAATTGAACTATTTCCGATGCTATTGCTAGCACTATGACCATCGTCACTTATACAACTATTGTGTTGAGATGGTTTATTGGAAGTCTGTGTCTGTGCAGATGATACACCATTACCAAGCGGTGTATGAAACGATGTTGATGTAATTGTAAAATATCCTCCTGGTTTTGGTTTAAGATGACGATTATTCATTTGCATATGAACAGTTTTCATAAATTCAATCTGATGTGCTAATTTCTGTACTTCTTGCTGTTGGTTTTTTTTTTTTTTTTAAAAAAATCAATTTACTATAACATTAAATTTATTAAAAATATTTAGACTGAACCTTAAGTTCTTCATTTTCCTGATATAAATCAGGTGAATCCTCTTGTACTAATCCAACTCCATTTAATGAAAATGATGCTGTAATACTACGAACACGAGCTTTATTATCCCATTGATCACCTTGCCCTCGAAGTACCCGCAATACCTTTGGTCCAAATACAAGTGCTATTGTTACTGATGTTGAAAGCTGAGTTCGAACAAATCCCAAAAGATACTTAATATCAGGACCAGCTTGGGGTAGTATAAAAAGACTAAAAAAATATTCAATTCATAAGTACAAAATTTGGAAGAGATCAAATATTAAAGTTTGAGCATCTGAGATATTTTTAATAATATATATTAACTCAACGCTCAATATTGCGCTAAGAGTGTAATTTTTCCAAATGTACTATCAATATTATACTCAAAACAAAAAAAAAAAAAACGATTTTAGAAAAAATTTACTAGTGTTATTGTTTTTAGTGCTTTTGAATTATTCAATATATGTATTTTTTTCACTTGAAAAGTTCGGGTTCATAACCTAATATTTTTATATATCATCTGCTTTTGATTTAAATAAAAAAAAAAACTAATTAGAATTCTTTAGGAGTTTTCCAAAACTTAGTTTTGCCAAGATTATTATTGCTATTCACGTAACTCCTATTTGTTTTTGTTAGTGGTTAAAAGTATGCAATCATCTTATACATAAATCATAATTATTTGAAGAAAGTTTTTATTACTTTTAATTTTTTTTTCAACTTTTTTACAAGATAAAAAGAATAGTGTATTTTTTAAAAGTTTACCTTGAATTTCCATTGTTAGTTACTTGAGTATAGTTTTAATGTTAGCTTGAACAATTTGAAAGTTTTAATATAGCAAATGTTTGCATACTTTTAGCTTTGAAATTCAATTTGAATATTTAAGAATCCTTATTTACATATTTCTGTTTTTATTCAAGTTTTACCTTAAGAATTTTCAGAAGGTTCTACGTATAGGAACTTTGGTTACAGTAATTATTGTTTTTATTTTCAGTACGCAAATTATCAAAACATTTGCTTACCACAATGTGACCTTTACCCATTTTCAATTTATTCCTCTTTGAAGCAAAATTTTGTAGGATATAAGCTTCCAAGAATTTGGTATATGTAACAAAAGTTTTCTAAAGCCATGCTTTAATTTAATATAATTATTAATATTCCAATGCATTTAAAATTCTTCTCTCAAGCAATGAATATCAATTATACATTTAAGTATCATCTAAGCTGATGCTAAGGATTAATTCAATCCTTTTGGATGGATATGGAATTGCAAATTATTATACAGCTTATAAAGAATAATAAAACTGAATTTATAATATTGCAGCAACAGAAGCAAGGAAATAAATATAAACCGAATAAAAATCTGTTGCTTCACTAACATAAAGCCACAATGTCACAGGTTGTTGGAAGGAATACCCACATTCAATTTTGCTTTTACATACACCATTTTCACTTAATTCTGCCCCACTGGATATTCGTAAATCTCACAAAAGATTCATTATATTTTTAGGTATAAAACCAGAGATTAGTTAAAAAGTATAATAAAACAATTAACATGAAACATAAATGTATAAACAAATCAGAATGTATTCCTAGATTTCGTCTCATTTTATATTTGATGAACCCCAGGCTTCCTTTAATAATAATAAGATGTAAATTGTCTCACATCTGTGTTATAGAGGAATGTATTTTTCTTATTTTATCATTATATACACAATTTTGGCTGACAGCCCAGTTTTTTTATTAAAAATGTTATATCCTATTTAAAATGTATGACTAACACTGAACTAAAATTGAGTATGATTACAATTCAGTTTAAGAAAGTAACAAAACATTTATGAGTGCTTAAGAAAATTTAATGAATCCCAAATGGACTCATAAATTTCTTTAATATTTTAATGAGAATATTTTTTACAGTATACTTACTGGAATGCCACCATTGTACAATTTACTAGGGCTATATTGTAAATGGCATAAGATATTTGTCTTGCTTCATTATATAAAGATTCTGCATTTCGGACATTATAACAGACACGTATACCCCATGCTAGAAATAGAACCTCGCCAATTGCAAGGCTATGATCCCACCAATTGTATGAACATTGTTTAAATTTTAATCCATCTTGGTCACTAATCTGTAACATAAATTTAAAAAAAATATAAAAAATTTTCTTATTGTTTTGTTAAGTGGTTTTAATTGTTTTTAAGTAAATGCAGCGAATTATTAAATATAATAAAACTTGAAGATTGAATAAATATTTTTATACACAAAAGTTTATGTAATTTGCATAAAGTTTAAGACAAGTAAATTTAATTCAATTTTAATTTAATTTATACGGTAGACAATATTGATTTGGAAAAGAAACAACTTATTTTTATAGGATACTTTATGAATTTTTATTATCGGCTTATACCATTGAATTTATATGCTAAAAGTTTAAAATTTCTCAAAGATTTCATTTGATTGCATGCTCACAATCGTTATAAAATCATAGTGGATGAATTGAATTGAGACTGAATGTCAAATGTGAAATTCCTTTTTTCGTTTTCTTGAAAAATCTTTTCATATATTCATGAGATATTTGACTCATACTTAATAATCTGATGATATTATTTTTTTGATAATTTTTATTGGATTATTATTTTTAAGTTCAATAAAAAAAAATTCAATTTGATAGATTGTTGCTGCGCCTAAAATTGAAAAAGTGAACACTTATGATCAATGCTTAAAATAGAAAATCCTGGTAAAAGAAAAAGAAGAAAGAAATATTCTTGTCATTTAGGTTTTCTAAAGTTTTAACTTAATTATTCATTTTAGATTAATAGCTTCAAATATCTCTTATCCTACAAGAATTTTTAAGTTCAACCATGTCACGCTATAGCTATGTAGGGTGACTTCTATTACCCCATTGAACCCTGAGTACAAGGGATATTTGAATCAACAAAATCTGTGCAGCATTTTTAAAGTCATCTATTCTTCAATCAAAATCAAACTCTTACTACTTCTGAAAGTTAAAATGTTGATACTTTCATAGCATGAAGAAAACTTAAATGAATAAAATTAGATTGTAATTAAAACAATTTAACAGCTAAACAATTTTGAGACACAATTTGTTGTTTCCATATATATTGAGCTGTCTATAAAATATCAAATATCTTAAATCTTAATGACATAAAAAGCATTAAACTTTTGAATATGTTAATTAGAAAATCAAAAATCTTATTAAGATTTTACTTACAATCTCTGCAAATGGAGTTGCTGAAAGTGTCCAAGTTCCAAGATAGATGAGCATTACAAGAAGGATAGGTACCATCCATTGTAAAAGTTGTTTATCGGTTAACTTAACTTTGTGAGCTGATTTGACACGATATGTCAGTGACACCCTTAAAAGAGTTTATGAAGAAAATTTAAGAAAACATAAAAAGAAATGGAATTTCCATTATTGTTAAAATATGCAAGAAAAACTTTAAGAAGAATTTAAACAACAATTATAAGTTTGTTTTACATTTATATAACATTTTAAAATCATGGCAGATTTGTAATTTAATTTTATTGGCTTACCTCCAGGTCTTCATCAATAGGGATGTATACGTGATACAAAAACCCATATGACGTGTCCATTTGGTTGCTACACATGAATAGGTATCTAAAATTGGAAATATAGCTGCCATCTAGAAATGAAAGATTTCATTTATCAAATATTTTATTAAAATTTAAAGGGATTTCATATAGAAAGATATGTACATATATATATGTATGTTTATTTATCTATATCTATAATTTTAATATCCTTATTCAGCATAATTTGGTATTTCATATTAAATTTTACCTCCATGTACATAATTGCACAACCAAATAATGTAATCGATAAAAATGTTGGACTTGCTACTTTAAAGACTTTAATTTTTCGATGATGAAACATATAAGCGGCAAGCATAATTGTGAAAATAGCACAAAAAATCGAAATAACAAGCAATGATATCCTGAAAATTATTAACAATTACAAATATTTGTACATCAAAGTTAATTAAATATACAAAATAATAACCTAAATGGCCAATTGTAGTTAGCTAAACATGGTTCTGGTCCCATACAATATCCACAACCAGGGCTACATGGTAGACATTTAAATACATCCCGATAATAATTACTTATATTGTCACGAAATTCTTCGTATGCTACTTCCATTATAGACCCATTAAAACCGTCTGGATGTCGCCGTGAATAGAATCCTTGTTTACAGACACATTTATATGAACCTCGTGTCCAGCTTGTTTTTTCAGTCATTGATTGAAATAAATTAATTTCTGGACGATGTTCACACTTAAATTCAAATAAAAATTAAAATATTGAAATTATTACCATTTCATTACAAATTTGAGTATTATTAAATGAATTTTAATTATTTACCACCATACTATGACGATGACATTTATGTGAACCATGAAAAGCTTCCATTTCGGTATATTGTTCTGGATCAGTTGCTGATGTATATAGTTTTCCTTGTTTCCATTTTATTAACTTTACTGATGATAGCTGAATTTGTGATTCACATTGATTTACTCGGAGATTAGTTATATCAATATCAATACTCATAAATCCTTTCATACCATGTCGATTAAAAGGAGGAATTGAAATACTATAGGATAGAATCCATTTCCTTTGTATACAAGAATAATAAGGATATGTCCACCATCCTTTATATGAAATATTTGGTGGGCTTAAAGCAAATTTTGGTGAACGAAGTTTTGGTGTAGATTCTTCATTTTCAAACCTATACAATTAATATTTAATTAAAGTAACTTCAAAGGATAAATTTATCTTTTTAATGTTGTATTTGGCGTTAAAAATTAATTTAAAATTTTCAGAGCTGTCACTTACACCAAATTTTCAAAATTAATTTGGGATAATTTTCTTTGATTGTGTTTTAAAGCTAGAGCTACATTTTTCCTTGTCCTGGGTACACTTGAATTAAGAGGTGAGCAGTTTTGTTCTATTTTTCTCATGAAAACAATATATATACATATATATATAATATATATATATATATTTGTATTGCTGTGCTGTGTTTTTTTTTTAATTAAATTATTTAACATATTTTAAAATATGTTTTTAAGATTAATTCGTTTTAAATAAAATTCTTTAACAAAAGCTTGAAATATAATCAAAAACTAAACGTTTTCCTTAATATCAAATTTTTCTCCCTATTTATTAGTTAAAGTATTCTTATAACTCATTAAGAAAATGCCTCGCAAAATACCATAAATTTACTAAAAATAATAATAATGTGGAAGTTGACTGATGAAGAATATGTTTGACATCATTTATACGCAAAATATACTGAAGCAAAAACTGTCCTCTGAAAATTCATAGAAGTGTTATAGCACCTCGTTTTTTGGACAAATATGTAGAAAACTAAACTCCATCGGGGTACGGATACACAAATTTATATTTGGTGCTATTTCAATCAATCAATAAATGAAACGTCATTATTATTCTTTTTAGTTTTTATCCTTTAAGGACTAAAACTGTGACGTGATGTTAATTCACTTAATATATAAATTATTGTGTAATATTTTCTAGTTTTTTATGACTAAATATTGCTTTTTCGTAAATTTGGAAATAATATTTAGATAACACATAAAGCAAAAAGCGAAGCAAAAAGAAAAATCGCTATCATTACTAGTAACATTTTCACTATTTAGTCGCTATTGGTATATTGGTAAAAAAAATTAATTAATTAAGTACTTTCGATCAATCAAAAAGAGATAGAAATGGTTTGAGCGACACCAGTATATAATTGTAATTATGATTTTTCCTATAGATAAAAGTAAATAATTAGGATGTTTGTTCTTTAAATTTTGTATTTAAAAAATGCAATTTAAATTGCTACCGGAATCCCTTATAACTTTGTTTCGTTATAAGGCCATATTGGAACCTTGTTTCAAAAAATGGAAAAGAAAAAAGGCTTCCTTAATATGAAAATTTTTTCAATACTTCTTTTATTATTGTTGCTGCTGTTTACAAAATTAAATTTCATGTTGAAAATTTCAAAACAAAATTTAAATCGGAAAAATTTTTCATTTCAATCTTGTTAAGAGTTATGTTATTTGTTATTTACAGTTTTAAGGAACCATTCTAATATGATAAATACATATTTTTTGCTCTTAAGAGGTATTAAATTAAATAATTTTTGGAACTTTATTTCTTGAATTACGTTTATGGTATTGAAACACTTTTTTCGGTATTTTTATAGATTTTATAGATCTATGCTGATATCTTTTTATTACTTGTTGCAAAACTAACACGAAAACGAAATTGATATCAATAAACACTTTGACTAGAATAAATTTTTTATTATTATCGAAACATTTCTAAGAATTGAAACTTTTATTTACAAATATAATTTAAGAATTTCTAAATATAAGGACATTATTTTATTTTTTCAGGTCAAGGATATCAATTTATAGTCATAAAAGATGCTACTATCTGGCTTCCACATTATTTTTTCTTTACTTTGAAAGAAAGTTTTTGTGCTATTCTCAAAGCAATCGATTTCTTAGTATTCCAAAGTTTTACTATTCAAACGGGAATAATTTTAAATAAAAAAAAAAAACGAACACATACTAACGATGTAATATAATATATAATAATTGAGTTAATTTTTTATTGTATTTAGAAATAGTGATATTAATTTTCATTTAAATTAACTTGGTGCAAAACATCAATAAAATTTTATGATTTTGTGTCGATTTATTTAATTTTCTTGAAAACAGCAATAATATAATCAAACTGGAAAATTTCCAACATTTTATTTTGACATTTAAATAAATTGAAAATAGAAAATAAAACTCATTACAATTTAACGCGACCCTGGGACTAAAGAGTATAATATTTTTTTTAAATTTCCTAAGAAACACTAAACGCTTTGACTTTACATACCTAGTATAGAAATATGGTGAAATTTAAATAGAAATAATTACAAACATTTACCAAGGATAATTACTGCTGGGCTTTCTTCCAATTTCAAGTCCATCATTTTTAACACGAAATAATTCCTCTATACCAGAATTACTTTTTCGTTTTTCATTCTTAACCCACCAAACTGAAGCTATCAAATTCCCAGTTGTAGTATTTGTGGTAAGAATTCGAGCACTTATAATATTCTCATCCGATAAAAGTCCTTTAGTTAAAGCATCAATCAATCCTGAAATATAAAAAAATAATGTATACATTAAAATCAGGGTATATAATAGTAAAACTTGATATTTTTAGCATTATTAATACTAAATAATTTGAATAATAAGGATTAAATAATCATTAAAAATTAAGCCCAAGGGTCTCATTAAGCTCAATTTTCTTAATCAACAAATGAATGCGTATCAAATATTATAATTTGTGTATGTTCCATTAAAAAGGAAGAAATTTTTTTTTAATAAAACCTGAAATTTCGTAATTGTTACATGTAGCAAAATGTGATTAAATATATTCAGCAATCACAGAAATTTATTGAAACCAAGTTTTTTTTGGAATATAGAATCAGTTTTGAATTACATACAGGAAGGTTCACTGTTGATTATTATTTTTAAGCAAAAAATTTTAATTTTAATAAAACTTCTCTAATTATGAGATATGTGTTGAACATTTTACTGTTTTTACTTTAGTTTCAGCAAAAAAAGAGCCTTATCAGCTGAAATATATAAAACAAAAGAGTTGAGCAATTCCTCTACAGATTTACGGTAATATATAGTAATATGTGTAGTATAGGTAATATATAACTTTTGATTAAAATTTTTAATTTTTCATTTTTTATTAAAACAAAATAAATGAACCCTACGATTTGCTCACAATAAGAGCTTTTACAAAGGTAAAACAATAATTTATATTCGCTTGAACGTCAGCCTATCTTTTTATCTTCCAGATCGTTTCCTAGCAATTGGGATTTCATTTTGCCGACTCTAATCAAACATTTTCCAATTAAAATATTTCATGGAACTAGGCATTTTTTCTTATGTTGCTAGCTCTTCATTTATAACTGTGTCGGTACAATAATAATATATGAAATTTTATTGTTATAATCTTAAAATTAAATCAATGATACGTTCTCAATTTTCTAAGGAAATAAAATACAAGAACACAAGAAGTTTACTTTCAAGTTAATAAATTACAATTTGAAATTGTAAAATTTATACAATTATGTCATTTTATTGAAAAGTGTAGTATTATTTTAAATTTAATACCGCTAGTTTTAAAGTTTTAAGAAACATTAACTCATGAAAAGTTTTAGATTTCAAAAATTTGAAATGTTTTACATCTTTTTGTACTTGTAACTCTAAATTTTTTTTTTAGTCAAAAACAATTGTTTAAAGTTTTTTCCTATGTTACAAAAGCCTGTAAAAAAAGACAATTTAGTAAATTACTTTTGTAGCTGGATTAAGGATATAACTTTTGATCAGGAAATTTCTAGCTTTACTAAAAATCGTATTTATGTAAACTTTCCCTATTAAAGTGATTGTTTTGACAATATTTTTCCGAAAAAAATCTAAATGTATGATTTTAAGCACTTTAGTGAAAAACTTGGGGCCCAGTTTTTATACAAAGGACATCCTTGAGATGTTTTCAAGAGTATTTTTATTTGATTATGTCACTTCTCTTATAGTTATTATATTTTTTCAGTACATAATTGCGTGTGTAATACGTGTTTTGAAACAAGCCAAATAAACCTATTTTGAGCCTTCTTGAATTGCTAATTTAAGAAGCTCAACTTTACAGTTTAAATTTTTGTAAAAAGTTGAAATTTTCATGAAAAATCTATTTCGCGAAGTGAAACAAAAATTGCACTCTTGTAGGTATTCATTTCAATACAAATAAAGAAAATCATGAATTTTTGTGATTTATCAATAATTTAAATTGACATTTTTTGGCCTTTATCTTTATATCCTTATATACCTTAAAAAAACTACTTTAACATTCGTATTATCTTGTAAACGTATTAAAATCCTTAGAGAAGACATTAAGCTACCTAATTGTAGATATAGACGCTAAGCTCAAACGACAAATGAATATGAAACTATATGAATATTGGTTAAGGATATATAAAGGGTAATTTTGTTTCTTGAGTGAACAACCTAAATCGAAATTTTGGATTTTTAGAGACACTACAATTTTCGTTTTCTTTTTTTTTTTCTTCTATATAAGAAACAGAAAACGTATTTAGGTTTGGTATTGAAGCTATAAGTTAATTGATTGAAGAACATGTATGTTGGGATTGAATTTTTCGGAAAATGAAAAAAAGAACCTATCCCTAAATATTAGAGTTTCTTAAGAAGAAATCTTATCGATGCCATTGAATTAAATTAGATTTCTATTTTTCCTTATTACATTTTCTTCTTTTCTGTTTATCTAAGCAGTATTTTTATGAAAATTTAAATCGAATTGAATTAAAGTGCAAAAAATGCTCACAAAGTTAATTTTCTAAAATCAATTTCAGATTACAGTTAAAAAATTTATTAAGCCTGTGTTTTTTATTAACAGAAAATTTTTAAAAGGAAAGTTTTCAAATCAAATTACTACAATAATAAAAAAATTATACATAAATTTCTTTTTTAGATTTAATTTATTTTTATTCATGTATTTGTGGTATGTTGTAGCTTATTTTTGCTATACAATAACGTTTCAACTATCCCCTTAATCAAAATTAAATATTTTAACCTTAACCTTTAATTGTGGACAATATATCTAGTGAACACATTTAATTTAAAGTGAACTGTATATCAGAAATGTTTATGCACCCATATACCTGCTAATCAAATCCATTTAAACATTCTGTTTCAATGGTTTTAGCTAATTCAAACATAATTTCATTTAAAATATAAAATTTTAAGGTGTCTTATAGACACGATGTCCACGTTAAGGTTAAAAATTTTTATACAAAAACGTTTTTCACATAGAAGTTGTTATAATCAAGTTAAATTCTATTTGTTCTTTGGATTTAACACAAAGTAAAGAGAAAGTATTTCAATAGCTAACAATGTTTCTTACCTAAACCTTATTTTTTAAGTTATTTGCTAATTAAATGGTATATGCTCTCCTAAGGAAATTAATATAACTATTACTAAGGCTAAAAACTTTTAAAAAGTATAAACGGGTACATACAGTATCCAGTGTAGTTTTATATTTTGTATAATTGCGTGATAATTTGTATAGAAAATAATGTATGCAAAACACCAGTGACAAATTTAAACAATGAGGATTTGAAAAGATTCATAAATGGAAATGATAAATGGACATAATTAATCTCTATCAATTTTTGTTTTAAATTTCAAGCAAAATATAATTAGTTAGGAATTTGGTAAAAGCTTCTGAGATTTTAAAATTAAATTTGTTAGTTTAACATTAAGTTACAAAATTTAGAAAAATATAGACATACAAATAGCAAATAAGGTGTAATAATATAATAAATGTATGTTAAAATAATTAAAAATTACCTCCGTGTCGATTAACGCCAACTTCTTGAAGTATTGCAGCAGCTAAATCAGCTTTTTGGCGTGAATTTTCATAGCGTTCAGTGTTGAGTACTATTTCCAATGGTCGAAAGGATTCTGTTATACAGAGTGCCCCTACGTTTTCTGTAGCTATGTCATGTATTGTCATAAGTGATTTTTCAATAGCATCCTATAAAAAAAAGTTAAATTTAAAATAATTATTAAAAACTACAAAAAATCAGTCTCCCAAATATGAAAATATATTTTTTCTAATTGAAGTTTTTAAAAATAAAAACCAAATTGCAAAAAATGAATGTTTTAAAGTTTTAATTGTTGACTTTTTTCTAAGGCATTTAATTTAGAGCCTTCTTTCACCTTTTTGCAGATATATGTAACTTTATTAATAGTATTCTTGTAAAACCGACTACAATTGCTCTTAAGGTTTTTTCTTCTGAATATTGTTTTTCACGAAAACTCCTTACTTTACTTTAATTTAATGATCTTTTGTCCTTTGTGTGTAATACTCTCACCAACAACTTTTTAAAACAAACTTAGAATTAGTCGAGAAACATATTCAAATAAGACAAAGTTTCCGTGCCACATTTTAAAATTATAAATATTTTAAGTTGGTTTATCCTTAAACGTATTTTTCTCATTAATCATTATCGTCTATTCTTAAAAAGTTTTACAGGATGTCTTTTTTTCCATCAAAGGATTTCAATTCAGTGTACACAAAGTTTTATCTAATAGAGCATGATTGCGTGTAAAAGATAACATCTTTTTGGTTATTGTATGCATACCTATTATTTTAATACTTATGAAAATTTTTGTCAGGACAACGTTTAATTAGATATTATAAATTGTAAGATAAGATTCAAAAAAAAGAAAATAGAATGTTTACCCTTTTATGTTAATCAAACAAAAAGATATGTATAATCAAATGAAATTAAAAAAGGAATTAGAATAAATCAAATGGGATAATTAGCGGCCTAATCACATCAGATATTTTGTTATTATTGGTTATTATTAGAGAAATTTTCCAATCTTAAAAGAGAAAGAGATCAAGATTTAATCAGTTTTGCTAACATTTTATTGTAATAACGTATGATCTTTCAAAATTAAATGTTCATTTTACAATTAGTCATGACATCTTAGTCATGGTCTTTAATTGGCAGTGTTTACTCTACATTCAAATAATTTATACAAAAGAAAGAAAAAAAGAAGAAAAGTATAGTGTAAATTTGTTTGTTCATTCTCTCAAAAATTAATCTCGTTAAAGTTGTTTTAACAAAAAGAAGTATTTTTCTTTTCTTAAAATTAAATTCAATTAAAAATTGTCGTCTGGGTATTTAATTAAAATTAACAATTAGCAAGAGACTGGAAGCATCATTTAAGATATGTCAATGTAACAATACACATAAAAATTATTCTTTTGATATTGAAACACAATTCTTTGAATTTTCTGCTGGTACAGTGAAGTTGTTCAGTTTTTGAAAACAAATAAATGTTATTTGAAGATACTAACAAAATACTTTGGCACAAGAAATATGATCATAAAATTATCTTATTATACTCCTTCTTTTAGATCAGCTTATTGAATATTACTGTCTTAGTATCCGTCTCTTTTTTAGGAGATTGTATTTTTTGTAAATAAACTTTAATAAGTGGAATAAATTTTCCAAGTTTTATGTTGGTAAGAGGATTATAGGAAAATTCAATTTCATATTAATAAACGTCATCTGTTAAAGGATATTTACAAATTGTCAAGTACTTTTTATATTCATATTGGCTAAAAAGAACTTAACAGTACATTATGGTCAAAATTGTATTAACAACATAACAAAAAGTTTTCTTTTTGTTATCTTAATAGAAATTCTATATTCAAAAATACGAAATATCGTTAGAAGGTTTTATCTTTAATCTAGTTTAGTTTAGTTTATGCAGCTTCCTTTTTTAACATTTTCATTTTTTTTTTTTAAAAAGAAGAAATTTCATTAGAATATTCTGTTGTTAATAGCTAGCAAAACTTTTAATTAAATTATTCAATAAGAAAACTTCATTGGATGTCCATTTCCAATATCATTACCTTTAAGTAGTTTAATTTGTTAATAAAGCTAGATGGATTTTTTAAAGTTTCTAAAAAAAAATGAAAATCTTATTACACTCACACTTATGTTTGTAATATTGTAAGTTGAGATTTGTTTAATAAGTTTTTCAAATTTATTAAAACTTTTTTGAGGTTTGCTAAGCACTAGACTGATAAAAAATATTAATTCCGTTGCATTCTTTGTTATGAAGAAAATTTAAGAGGCTTTTTGAAATTTATGACCAGAAATTTTACTTTTTTTTTGTATGTTTTATAAGGGCGCCATTAATAACAGCAAATGTCGCCCAATGAATTTCTAAATTATTATGAAGTTATTATTGTAGTAAAGTCATTTTACTTTGTCTTTTGTTTTGTTTTTTTATCTTATATTTGTTTTGGTATGGCTAATGAATGTTTGAAAAAAACAAACAAAACAAATACGTGTTAGGGAAAAACTAAAATCTGGACTGATAACAATATTAAAAAACTTAAAGAATGATAGCAGTCAAAGGAAAGTTAAAATATAAGAGCGGTTCATTTGGACAGATAAAATTTATTGCCTTTGATGAACGTAATATAATTCGAAAATCTTTTTGGAAGTGTTTGTTGAAATGAATGGGCACTTTTAGGTGGGGTGGACATACAGATTTTTATATGTATATATCATTAAGGAATAAAATGAATGTCAATAAATTTAACAAATAGCTCTTTAATCCCATAACCAAATGTGGACAAAATTAATGCAAAGCAGTAGCGAACTTGTTTAAGAATCTATTTTGATTATTTTAAGCTATCTTTTTAAGTTTTTAGCCAATCTTTGCTTTATTATACGTCATTAAACAGCATAAGGATGGTACCCTTGTGTTGTGTATAAACAGTATTCAAATATTTTTTATGTTTTCTATAAAAACAGGGAAAACCTATTGATAGATGTACAAAAAACATATTTTTTTATACAATCTTGGAATCAAATACGCACTATAACCTGTGCTGTGTTGTTCGTTAGATACACCTTGAATGGATAATCATCTGGTCACAAGATCCCGTATCATTGATGCATTTTAATGTTATTCCGTGTCATTTTATTCATTTTCCGCCAGTATTTCAAAGATAAAAGGATGCCTAGGTTAAAAATAATAAAAACCGTTTTAAAATAAAATTCAAATTTTAATTAGTTTTAATTAGCTTGCATCTGTATTTGGTTCACAAATATGTATTACAAATAATGAAAACATCCCCAAACACTTAAATTTTCCATGATTAGTAATATCGATTTCTAACCCAGAATTTATTTAATATCAATCAATGTTTTAAGGATGAAATATATTTTTCGTAAATATCACATAGAGAAATTTTAATGTTTACATATTTTCCAGTGCTTTTTATGATTAAGAAGAATAAATCTTAAACTTTGTGGCTTAGTGGAAAATAATCACATATAAAAAAAATTCTTATGATTTTTTTTTTTTTTTTTGTTTTAGACAGCCTTTTACCATAAACTCTTATTTTGACAGATTAGAATAATGTTAGTGTTTTATCACTCATAAGCTCAATAAATTTATAAAAAGTGATGAATTGCGTGGATTTTAACTCCTCAATTTATTTTCTTGATTAAATCCGTGGCATCCTGTATCTCTGTATTCTTGGTTATAAATTATGTAGTAAACTTTTATTTTTGTATTTCACAAACACAAAAAAAATTTTTCCTTTAACTATCTAAAATGTTCACTTATTTTCTAATATTTTTTTTCATCATTGAAGAATATATTAAAATGGAATATTTTTATAGAACTAATTTCCCTGTTTCTCCAATAAAATCGTACTCGTTCTTCAGTTAACAGAGAATTCGATTTTGTTATGCATATAAAAAATTATGTTAAATTTATTATAAATTTTTTAATAAAGTTTATGATGATCTATAGTTAAAGGCCTCAAATACTATTAAAATGGAGACAATTTTATTAAAATGATTTCACATTGTTTTACAGCATTCCAAGCTTAAATTAAATTCAGCACATATAGACAGACTTGAAAATTTCACTCAACACAACAAAAAGCTAATCCTTCGACTTTTTTTTGCTTTCTTCAATGGCTTCTGTGGAAGCCCAAAAATCACTTCTACTGATATTATTAACAGTGTTTCGCCTTTATAGTTTGGGAACAAATATCTTTTGTTCCTGCTTTAACCTCGTTATAATTAAAACAAGAACATGTATAAATTTACTTTATTTATAATTCTAATTACACAAGTTAGTTGCACACTAGATGATGAACTTTATTATTCTAAATGTATTATTTTTCTCCTAATAGATAATTGTTTTTTACAGCACAAGTTATTAGTCAAAATGTATTGTTTTTCTCATAATAGGTAATTGTTTTTATAGCACAAGTTAAGCTTTGCACTCAATGATTTAATTATACTTAATTCAAATACAATAAAATTCCAGATTATGAAGATTGATTTAGATTACGATTTCGATTTTGTGTTTTTGCTTTCTTCTTTTCTGTCAGTTCACCACGCGGTTCACTTTTTTTTTTTGTACTGCCTCATGTACACCGCTTACCTCAGTGCCATCTCGTAACATATTGGGGCCGATTGAGTTGCTCGATGTACGGCTTGGTAGTCGTATCAATTTGACAATGGGTCGCTGTATAATGCCAGTTGCAGTAATCAGAGTCACCACTCGAACCTGTCCATCCTCTCCGGGATGAGCCTTGATTACCTTGGCCATAGGCCAGTGCCCCGGCGGAGAATTGGAGTCTTTGATTAACACAATATCGTTCACGTTAAAATTAGGTTGAACCTGCTTCCACTTCGGTCGTTGCTGTAATGAAGTGAGGTACTCTTTATGCCATCGTTTCCAGAATCCTTGTCTCATAGCCTGAACTAACCTCCATTTGTCCGGTAGATGCAACTCTGTTGTACCGTTATGGGGTTCCGGTAAGTCTTGATAGGAGTACCCAGTTAACAAATGAAAGGGAGTTAAGGGCTCAAACTCTTGATCTGGCATCGCAAATAGCGGTCGTGAATTTAAGATTCCTTCTATTTGGACCAGCAATGTGTTTAAGGCTTCGAACGTTAACGTGTTATTTCCAATTACTCGTCGCAAGTGGGTTTTGACTGATTTTACCCCCGCCTCCCATAAACCACCAAAGTGGGGTGCGTTTGGAGGAATAAAACTCCACTGGACTCCCTCTTGGGCTAACGTTTCTTGGACAATACGATGATGGGTATTGGACAGAACTAATTGGTACATTTCATTCAGCTTACGTTTCGCTCCTCGGAAGTTGGTTGCGTTATCCGAAAACAACTGCTTACATCTGCCTCGTCGTGAAATGAATCGTCTCAGACATGCCAAGAAAGTATTCGTCGTTAAATCACTCGCCAGCTCCAGATGCATAGCCTTGGTTGCCATGCAGATAAACACGCAGATATAGCCCTTGGTCATGTGAGGATTTCTTCCTCGAAGACAGCGTAGCGAAATGGGTCCCGCATAATCGCATCCAGTGTTGGCGAACGGTTTTTCTTGACAAACTCTTGACTGTGGCAAAGTTCCCATTAACTGAGAATGTTGTACATGACGATATCGAATGCAATTGTGACAGTGATGTACTATGCGACGAATCATATTCCGAGCGTTCACAATCCAATATTCTTCACGTAGAAGGGTGAAAGTTTCAGTGATACTTGCATGACAATATTTCATATGATAGTAATTTACGATCAATTCCGAAAGATGACTGTCCTTTGGTAAAATTATCGGATGTTTTGTAGCATACGATAGCTGCGAGTGCTGAAGACGTCCTCCGACTCGTAATAAGTTGTTTTCGTCGATAAAGGGTCGAAGACTACTGAGTTTATTGTTGGCCGATAATGGCTGTCCCTTATGAAGAGATTCGATCTCCTTGTTGAAGGTAATTTTCTGGACATGTCGTATACACTTTTGTTTTGCTTGGTCTAATTCCACACAGGTGAGGGGTCCAAGACTAATTGGAGAGTTCCGTTTCAAGCCATTACTCATAAACCTGATACAATAAGCTATAATTCGAAGGAGCTTCAGCCAACTGGAAAATTTCAAAATCAACGCAGTGAGAAACTCTGAATCGTCTCTAGTAATCAATGCTTGTATACGTGTAGGTCTTTCCTCTGCTATCGCCAACTTAGGACCAACTTGATGATTTGACGAGTCTTGATCCAGGTATACTGACTCATGCTGTTGAAGCCATGAGGGTCCGTTCCACCATAAAGAGTGATTCATCAACTCATGAGGTGTGACCCCCCGTGACGCACAATCCGCCGGGTTGTCGATAGATGCTACATGCCTCCAGCAATCTCGAGGAAGTGTACTTAGGATCTCTGATGTACGGTTTGCAACAAATGTATTCCACTTACGTGGTTGGGTGGACAACCAGTGCAGTACGATCTCCGAGTCTGTCCAAGCGAAGAGCTTGTAATGATGTTTAGAACTGGCAGTCACAATCCTTTCGAAGAGTTTAGTTAGCAATAGAGCTCCACACAACTCAAGCCTCGCTATCGAAATTTGCTTCAATGGGGCTACTCTGCTTTTTGCTGCTACTAAGTGAACCCGAAACCCTGCAATAGGTGATCGTGATCTTGCATAAATGACTGCACTATAAGCCTTCTCAGAGGCGTCGGAAAACCCATGCAATTCCATAGTTATGTCTGTTAAGCCTATCCAACGGGATATTTTCAATTGATCAATAATAGGTAGCTCCTGTTGAATATGCATCCATTGCTCGGCTATTGGATGTGGTAATAGGTCATCCCAACCTACGTCCTGGAGCCATAGTGATTGAAATAGGATTTTGATTGATACAGTAATCGGTGTAAGAAACCCTAAAGGATCAAAGATGCGTGATGCTTCGGATAAGAACTTCCTTTTAGTGGTTACTCCATTAGAGCTTGTACGGATTGTAAACGAAAATATGTCTAAAGAGGGTGACCATTTTAAGCCCAAAGTTTTCACCGACTGTTGTTCTTCTTCCATGAACTCCTTTTCTCTGAGTGCTCTATGATTCTCCGGTATTGCTGACAGTATTTGTTTACAATTGCTGCTCCATTTTCGAAGACTAAAGCCAGCTTCAGCCAGAGCTGTTGTTATTTCATGTTGGATATCCACTAACTCTGATACAGAATGTGCTCCTGCTAGTATATCATCCACGTAACAGTTATTTCTTAACACTTGAGTCGCCTTTGGGTAACGATTTTCAATTTCACTAGCCAATTGTTCAAGTACTCTAACCGCTAAATATGGTGCCGAAGCAGTCCCATAAGTTACTGTTTTCAGTCGATAATACTCTACAGGATTACTGGAAGACTTCCGCCACAGAATCCGCTGATAGTCCCTTTGATCATCTGCTATCCAGATTTGACGAAACATCTTCTCTATGTCTGCTGTGAATGTAAATTTATACATTCGAAAACGTAAACAAACTGCAAATAAATCTCGTTGTATTGGAGGACCTACTAGCAAGAGGTCATTTAGAGATACGTTAGTAGAGGTCTTTGAAGAGCCATCAAATACCACTCTCACCTTGCTTTCTTTTGCTATTTGTTTAAAGACGGCATGGTGAGGTAAATAATAACAGGTTTTTACCATGATTTCCTCATGCGGAATTTTCTCCATGTGCCCAAGCGTGAGATACTCATTCATGAACTGGAGATATGCTGAACTTAGTTTCGGGTTGGTAGCACACTTTCTTTCGATGGAGTGCAGTCGCTTGAGGGCAGTAGAATGACTGTGTCCTAATTGGGATGGATCACCTTTGAATGGCAGTTGTACAATATATCTACCATCACTCGTACGCTTTGTGGTTGTTGTAAAGATGTGCTCTGCCTGAAGCTCCTCAGCAGTTGAGCTCAGCTCAAACCCTTTGGATTCCTCCAATTCCCAAAACTGTTTCAGTGATCGATCAATATCCAAAGTTGTATGAAGTAAATTGATACTGGTGGGTGTCACCCTTACCATTGTCTTCTCTGTGTTACAATTTCCAGCAATAACCCATCCAAACTCAGTGAGTTGCAGGATCAAATCCTCAGTAATGAGTTTACTGTGGTTCTTGAGAATATGTAGTGCTCGATCAGCCCCTAAGATGATATCGACTGGCCTTGGTTGGTTGTAATATGGATCAGCAAGGCTATAAGATTTCAATAACGCTATTGGTGTAAGCTTAGTCTCTGGAATATTGGACGTAAGACAAGGTAGTATTAACGCTTCTAGATGCATGGTTTTATTGTGTTTATTGGTTAGTTGTATAACCACCCTTCCTTTGGTTACTCCGACACTAGATGTAGTTAGTCCACTAACTGGTATTCGTGCATGATATCTAGGCAGCCCCAACTTTTGTACTAAAGATTCGGTGATGAACGATGCTTGCGAACCTGAGTCTATTAATACTCGACAGGGCACTTTATTACCACTACAGTCGAGAACTGAAGCAACTGCAGTTGGGAGCAACGTGGTACTTGTCCCTCCTGTGTGACCTTTATTTTCCTTCTGCCCTATCAACGCTTGAGTTGGGCGTATTACAACACCTTCTTCATGTAAAAAAGTAGTATGGCTATCCTCATCTGACTTGTTTATATTGGTAGCAGTAATCACACGATCCTGATGGACAAGACTGTGATGTCTTTGTTGACAATGGCGACACCTATGTTGAGATTTGCATTGGGATGATTTATGATCCTTACGTAGACAGTTAAAACACAGCTTCTGCTGGTTTACAAAGGTGCGTCGAGAATCGATAGACAAATTTTGAAACGAAGGGCATTGAAATAGACAATGATTCTGCTGACATTTTGGACATGAAGTCATCGACGCGGTATGACTCCTAATATGTGGAATTGAAGTGGCTTGATGTACCTTCGATGGTTGAGGTCGAACAGACGCCTGACGAAGATTTGCTTGACAATTTTCAAGAGCCTGACAACGAGTGTTCAAGAATGTAATTAAATCTTTAATACTTGGACTCTGCATGGAAGTTGTGTGTTCTGCCCAGGTTTGTTGTGTCGACACATCGACTTTATTCATAAGTAGATATATGATCCAAGGATCACGACCTTCCGCTTCTTTACCTAATGCTTTTAAGCCTCGGACCATTTCATCCACTCCATCAGTGAGTTTGCGAAGTCCAATGAACGAGGTAGTCGAAATTGGTGCTAACGACAAAAACCCTTGAACGAATGAATTAACTATTTGCTTTTTGTTTTCATAACGAGCGTTCAATCTTTCCCATGCTTCTTGGTAGTTGGCATTAGTGATGGGAATGTGACGCAGTAGAGCAGCAGCATCCCCCTGTAGAAACCCCTTTAGGTAGTGCAGCTTTTGGCTGTCACTCAGCTTGTGATTCGTATGAATAGTTGATTCGAATAGATCTCGAAATGACATCCATTCATTGTACCTTCCAGAAAAATGAGGGATCTCCAGTTTTGGTAGTCTAGTATCTGAGAGGCGATTAGACGTTGATGACGATGTCGCCAAAGTACTAGACAACCGTTCAAAAAATAAATTCTGTTGATCGATTACCTGATGTGTAGCACTACTATCGGACGATTCAACACGTCGTCTGCTATTAAAAGCTGTTAACAAGTTTTCCCTTGCCTCGTAATACTTATTCTCGAACTGTATGATTTCTGCCTCTTGTGAGGCGTATTGAACCTCATCTAAGTATTCAGCTAGCTGATTTTGTAAATCAAAAAACTCCTTCCAAGCCCCTTCAAGCTTTTCTAAACGTGATTGAATCGCCTCCTTTGTGGTCTCTTGTGGTATATTCTCTGCAAACGCCATAATTCTCGTGACCATACCTTTGACATATCCCCTTTTCACTTTTACCGCCTCCATGGTACAGCTCAATCAAGAATTTACACTATAGATCTAAAATAGATGAGATAAATGTTTAACAATACTTAAAATCGATATAAATTGAAAGTTGCCAGTTGTTGTCTAGATGACCTTGAGACCCCTGCTCAACTGCGAGTGATCCACTATAATGGATCCGATGTGATTGATTCAATGCGATTTATATGAATCCGATGTGATGAATGAATCAAAGTTTTACTTTGATCCGGCTCGAAGGACCAATTTTGTTTCGCCTTTATAGTTTGGGAACAAATATCTTTTGTTCCTGCTTTAACCTCGTTATAATTAAAACAAGAACATGTATAAATTTACTTTATTTATAATTCTAATTACACAAGTTAGTTGCACACTAGATGATGAACTTTATTATTCTAAATGTATTATTTTTCTCCTAATAGATAATTGTTTTTTACAGCACAAGTTATTAGTCAAAATGTATTGTTTTTCTCATAATAGGTAATTGTTTTTATAGCACAAGTTAAGCTTTGCACTCAATGATTTAATTATACTTAATTCAAATACAATAAAATTCCAGATTATGAAGATTGATTTAGATTACGATTTCGATTTTGTGTTTTTGCTTTCTTCTTTTCTGTCAGTTCACCACGCGGTTCACTTTTTTTTTTTGTACTGCCTCATGTACACCGCTTACCTCAGTGCCATCTCGTAACAAACAGCAATATTATTATCTTTTTTCTTTTCTTGGAATTTAAGGTAAATTACATAACCATTTTAAGGATTTCTTTAATATGAAATCGACTTAGTGATTATTAAAAAAAAGAATTGACCTTTTGAGGTTTTTATTTTTGATGTTTAAGAATTAGATTCGATATAAAAACCATTGAATAATCATTTTTCCTATTCAAGAAATCAAAAGGTTTTGAAGGAATTAAAAGAGATCAAATTCCAATCAAAGGAAGAACATTAAAATTATTGAAAAATTTTACTAACTTAAATTAGATATTTTGCTTAAAAGAAACAATAGCAATTATGATATTAATCAGTTTAAAAAAGTTGTTAAGCAGATTTCAGGACTAAAAGAAAATTTTTAAAAATAATAAAATTAAGACTGGAGGGAAATAGCTAAGCTAATTAGCACGTGCTTTGAGATTCAATTTTAAAATCCATTTTCACAGGCTTGGCACAGCTACAAGAGCTTAAATAATTTCCTACTTAATTGAAAAATTTATTCCAAAGATGAGATAACTTTAAGATTGATTTGTCGATGATGAATTTCAATTTACGATTTCTTATTACTTTCATTATCCGTTTGTATGACTTAAGTTAGTCTTTTAAAGCCATAAATTGACTTTTCAGTTAAAAAATATTCAAGATCTTATTTTTTAAGTTTACACATAAGTTTTATTTTATTCTTAAGTAAATTTAATAAAACAAGATAAAAAGCTTAGCTATATGACTGCTATTTATGATATTTTCTTTATGTGCTTTTGAAAAATTAAATTAAACAAAGGATATTTTTGCTTACGTTAATAGCAAATTCCACTATTAATATTATTAAGCCTTTGTGCAGCGATATAACGTAGAAGGAACGAATTAAATACGTTGTCTGAAGAACATAATGTGTTTAATTAGCATAATATAATATAGTATGCCTTTTTGTGGATGTGTTGTTGATTTATTGATAAACTATATAAAGTACGAATATTTACTTTGTACAAGCAATACTCTTGTATGCTTGTAGGGTTTTAATATTTTTGTTTTTCACACTAAATATTGTCGAAAGCTTGCACTAAATCCAAATGACTGTAAAAAATTAATTCTTCTGTTTCAAAAAGTGTCTTTGATCTATTATGTCATAGTTAGCTGGGATGAGCGTATATCAATTGATATATTAAAAAAATATTATAGTTCTAGATTTATTTTATTTTAAAAAACCGAACTTTATTAACTGCTCTGGCAGTTCATATGGCCTAACAAATCAGTACTACTATATACCTCTGGGGCGAGATAATATTTAAATATGAAATTTTGATTTTTTTATCTCAATTCTCACTTCTCACGCAATCAGAATCAATTCTATGGTCATAAATAAAACGATGTAAATCAAAAAAAACAGTCTGATCCATGGATCATATATGTAAGTACACTAGAAAAAATAAACTAGATTTAAATTAGTTTATTTGAGAAATATACTAAAGATTTCCCATACAAATTCCAAAATAGTAGTACATTTGTTTAACACCTTGGGCCACTGTAAACGCATTATAAGAAGAACCCAAATTTACCTTCTCTTTAACGTTTGATTTGTGAGCTTTTTGTGTACATAATTACAAACTACGAAAAAAATTTTTTTAAAGATAAAAATTCATACATTTTTGAGTTTGGATTTTATTAACTCAAAAAAAATTCATTTGCATAAAATCTGAAGTGACAGATATTGTAACTATAATTGCATAAAATACAATTTTGATAAAATTTGACAGATGGAATTGTTATCATTTACATTTTATCATGAGCAAAAGAATGTTAGTGAGCTCACTCTGATCGGATTAAAGCAAAAGTTTCCTTTTTCAACGTGCCAAGTTGCCAAACACGCCAAGCGCTCGAGAATGAAAATTACAAAATTCCTTCGCCATTATTGAACATGTGCGCAAAATACAAATATGCTATGCGTTTATATGGATATCCTAAATACGACCAAAAAGGACCATCTTTAATTTAATATGTTTTCAAAAACAAAAATTGATTAGGATTCTAAATAATAATCTCTTTTAAGAATTAACTTAGATTTAATTAAAAGTGATATTTTTCACAAAAAAATATTTTTATTAAAGGAAAGTTTCTTGCAAAGTAATTAAAATTAAAAACTACAAATTATAAATTTTGTGTAATAAAGAAACTTTTTTACCAAAGACATTTTTTAGTTAAAAAACACCATTACCATAAAATTAAGGTCATAAATCAAATTAAAATATTATATTTCAAAAACTTTTCTACAGCTATTTGAAAATTCTCGGCATATAATATTTTTGAGGAAATTTTTTAACTGACTGAATATTTACAACCTTCAAAGTCCCATTTTACTTTTAAGTCAAACATATTTTGTTGAGTATAAGCCTTACTTCTTGTATAAATAAATTTTATCAGTATGTGTTAGTAGGTAAGTATTATAGTATAATATAATTTCTTGTCTTTTTTAATAGTCACATTTATTTTTGAGAAAATTGATTTGTTTATTAACTACTCTTCATTATTTATCCTGACTTTACTAATTTTCAAGAGAATGTAAAAATTCAATCATACTAGAATTAATTTTTTCTTTACGCCGCCAAGAGATTTGCTTTCACTTTTTTTCAATTATTTTGTCTGACGTTAATATTACTCGTCCACATGGTTTACTTTACATTATCATCTCCTTACAATTGCTTTACTTTATCAACTTCAGCACTAAATGAATCTATATACTTTTACATTCACTTCTTTCAAAACCACTTTCGTAGAGATTCGCTCTTTTAAATATTCCGGAATTCCTGACAAATTCTGCCATATCATCCATAGCAAATTATTAAATTACTACTATAATTTACGTAATAAAATACTTTGTTACACCCTTGAATTTTCCATACAAAAAATATAATTGGTGGTAAATTTTGTTCGTAAAGTTGTAGATTCAAGTCCTTTTAAGTGACTAGAAATTTTGTCACGCATTTAAAAGGCAAAAATTTATAATTCAAATAAATTTATAATATTAAAAAGGAAAAAGTATTCAATTAAAATCAACTTTCTTTCTCTTATTTGCCAATTTATATATTAATATGTACACAAGGCGTTTTTTTGTACTCCCATTTTAAGGTATTTATACTCAACCGATTTTACTCAACCCGGTTTCATTCGAAAGGCGACGTCGCGTCGCCACGATGTGCAGAATGAAAAAATTATTTCAAAATTCCACAAATCTCACTCGCAAGTGAGTGATGTGTGTTGCACGTTTTCTCCCATATAAAATATATGGAAGAAAAAACAACAATAATATAAAAACAAAGCAAAGCTTTTTTCGATGTATTGTTGAAATTTTCAACAACTGGGCGATCCTAGTATGAGTTTAATAAGTTCAGTCAGTTTCTACTTAAAGTTATTTATTCTCCTAATAAATAGCATAATATTTCTTTCGATAAATAATAAAAGTTCTTAATTTTGTTTTGTGTAGTACTTGACTAAAAGCTAAGGTAATTTTGAACGACGCTACAAGATGATAATCCCCCTTTTGTTTGAAAAATTTTTGTTAGAACCTGCAAAGTTGAATAGCTTTATCTGAAAAATAATAGTTCCAGGGCTAACGGATTTTTTAGAGAAAGTTATTTACCTTGTTTTCATCATATCTTACGAAAGCTGACAGATATGATACACAGGCAAGATAAAACATTGACATTGAAAATATTCAATTTATGTGGGTACAAATTGCTTGTTCTTAATAAACCTTTCGGCTAGTTTAGCTATGAAAAATGAAGAAACGAAAGACTCTGTGCTGAACAAAAAATTGATAGGAAATTTATTAATTTGCCAAAAATATTTAGAATCATTAATCGTATGATATATTAAATCCCTCATCTTTTGTATTAATGTTTCAATTGGTTATTAAACTTTTCTGTTCGATTAATTTTTAATCTTTTGGTTGTGTTTTTTGTATTTTTTGATATATTTCCTCATAATATCGATAAAGTTCTTGGCAATTAATTCAAAATGGTTCCATTGTTGTACTGAATGTTACATTAAACCTTTACATAGAATTTCTATACATAATCACTTCTGTGTTTTCATGTTTTTGTTTTTTTTTGTTCATTTTAGTTTATTTACATTCTTTTAAAGCTTCTAATTATTCATGTTCTCAGCACACTCTTACCTCTTAGATGCCTCCAATTTTGCAAGTCCCTGTGCTTAAAACAAGAGCATTATTTTGGACCGAATTTTGAATGTTTATTATCTTTGCAACCCCTCAGTTAGCATATATCAAAACAAACAATAATTTTTTTTCGCAGTTACCTAAGTTTACACATGTAATTTTATAATTTTGATAACAATTCTCATTAATTTATTTGAGTTTAAAACGAAATTAATGCGATGAATTAGCTTAACTATTAAACTATTTCCAGAATTTATGTTACCAAATTCTTTAATAAAATAACTTATCTTCAAACTATTCAAACTGCTATTAATATAATTAAACTTTGACGATATATCGTTTATTGAAAATAAAAATAAAAAAAGTTTTTAATTAATTTGTGATTGAAAAGTCAGTGAACTGTAATAGAAAGATATAAAGTATATATTATTACGGTAATAAACAAACTGAAAAAACTTTCTTTAGTCTTATATTTAATAAAATTGTATTTAGTACAGAAAATCCTGTTTAAAATGAATAGATGAAAAGAAAACTGTGGTCATTTATGTAGTCTAAAAAGTAGCCCAAAACCCTTTGCAAATTTTAGCTTAACAAGGAAATATATACATATATATATATATATATATACTGGCAAGAGACAGAATTGGCATATCTAAATATCTTTTAATAGGAAATGTAAAGAATATTTGAAACTATTCATCATTTCAGGTTTCAACAAAATTTCTTCAAGGAAAAAAAAAGGATTATAATCTTGCAACGTCATTCAAAATTTGCCTTAGATTATTAAAGAACTACACAAAATAAATGTTTTTTAAACAATTTTGTTATTTATAAAAAAAAATATGCTATTTATTAAGAGAATAAATTACTTTATGTAGAAACTGACACTTTTAATACTTAGCAGAATATTGTTATTAGAAACAAAATTAAAGGCTACACCTTCGCTTAGAGGTCTAGCTCTTATGCCAAAAACAAATCATTTAAACCACACAAAATTTCGAAAAATTAAAAATATTGTGCTTTGCTCAAGCCTTAAGCTAAATTTTTAATATTAATTTTTATACCATTTTCTGTTGAGCCGCTAAGCTTTTCTCAATGATTTAACATATTTTAAAAGGATAAGGTGCTGTAGTTGTGCATTTTTAATTTTTCTTAATTATAAACTTCGCAAAAGTATTAAACGAGAAAAAATAGGAATTTATTATTGCCCAAAAACTCTAAGAATTGGCCGGAAGGAGCGGGTTTGTTGCAATAGCTGCTAGACTGTTACTCTGAGATGCAGGTGGCCCTTTAGATATTTAACAAAATATTGCTTACATTTAGTTTTAGTCAACATTTTTAGAAAATATAATATAATAAAATATTATACTTTATGAAATATTAAGTAGATATTTCTACTAGTGTTTGGATTATTTTAAAGTTTATACCATTTTTGAAAATTTCTTTTATTCATATTATAATTAATAAAGTAAGTACCTATATATTATGTTAAAATTATGTAAACTTACTTTTGATATAATATTTCCATCGCTGATTTTTATATAATCCTTTTTCAACCAATCGATATTTTCACCAGAACTTAATTTTGACAGTAAGAGTAGAATCAGTCCAAATAATGTTGCCGAGATAAGCACATGTGGCCGGGTTATTAGGCAATAATACATCCACGGCCTTTGTGCTGATTCTACCATTTTGTTGGATCATGAATCAAACCTGTAAAAAGAAACGCAAGAAAAAAGAACAAGAATAAAACATTTTTTAATATGATTTTTTTTTTGTTTGCAAAAACTGTAAAAGAAATCAATAGCTACATAATTTTAAACAAATTCAATTCACGTGTAGGAAAATGTGTTGAAATAAACAAACACGTGGAAGCCCCACATGATATGATATGATATGGAAAATATTTTATTATAATTTTCAAGGACTGGAATTAATTTATAAATGTAATCAAAATAATAATAGTGATAGTTGTATTAGACAAATATTATCCTTAATTTTAATAATATGGGTTTGCTAGCTATTAAGTAGCAAGAATTTATTTTAGTAAACTGAATTTTATCCAAATCCGAGCATATATTAAGGCAAATTTTATTATATAAATGCTAGATTTAACTGACCGTACTTGTTTTGGATCTGTGTATTCAATTAAGAAACTCATTTAAAATTGCCGTACTTTACTCAAGAGTTAAATAAATTAAAAGAGCAAAAATTATTGCATTCTTAGTAAAATGGTTTATTCCGACAAAATTATTAAGGGATCCTATCTACTCAGTTGGTTGGAAAATTGGGTATTATCAGTATTTTGTTTTTGTCAATTCATAAGTATTTTTTATTACTTTTATTTTTATCCCTCAAACAAAACGTTAACTTCAATACAAAATACTTCATTTAGTCTTAATTTAAACGTGGTATGTAGGTATCGTTTGGCACTTAGTATTTTGCCTAAGACTAGTAAAATAAATATATATTTCCTGCTTACTATTTTATTTACGGTTATCCAAAAAATCGGTCATTTCTTATTTTAAAAAAAATGTCCAAAAAGAGATTCATTGGTTTCGAGATTTCAATGTCATTTTTTCGCGGAAAAATAAATTTAATTTTTAAGTCAAATTAAAATATTATAAGCAATATAAACTAAAGTAGGTTTTTAATCAAGCCACAAGATTGGGAAATAGTTTGGATTCAGATAAAAAAGCTGAAAATCCAAATCAAGCCCTTGAAACGTGTAAAGCTGACCGTTGTTAAAGGCCTATGACATATAAATATTTCCTACGTTTTCAACCTTTTATAACTACAAATAAGAGCTATAAAAAATGAGGGTTAATGTAGCCACTTTTCAAAGTTGAAAACAATCCTACATCAAACAAGTTTCTCCTGTGACCTTATTAATATAACCAAATATTTTGACAAATTACATCTGTTAGATTCATCCACACATATGCGGCTACATTTATTCCCCTATGCCCATAAATCGAAAATCTGCTACCGAAAATCCATAAGTATGAGAAATACTAATGTTCAGGACTAAACATATTCTAAATTATAATTCTAATGGGAATCGTAGAAAAGTTTTTCTAAATTAGAAGTGATATTAAAAATGTGAGCATAACTTAATGATTGAAGAAAAAAATCACTTCAGAGGATAAAAAATATACCCAATCAAATTTTTTCTACAAAAAATAAAACAAAAATAAAATATTCAGTAGTTAGGGTACATATTTTATAAGATTGAGCACAATCAATAATTCAAACTTTAAAAACCTATTAAATATTTTAAGCCAGAAATGTTTTTCCTAAAAACAAATTACAGGAATAAATTAAGTTAAGATTTGAAATATTTATGACGTTTAAAAATTTTGTTCCTTTTTTTAATTGATACATTAGATATTTTTATTTTACTTTATTATATTTTCGATTGGTAAATGGGGAACTCCAAAAGCTATTATCCTTCAACTTTATATTATTATGCAGCTATTAAAACTGAAATTTAAATATAAAATCAAGTTTTTACAAAACACAAAATTAACGAGTAAAAAAAAATATCTTATAGGTCCTTAAATTTGACTTGATAAACAGTAAATCGATACCAAAATAAAAGATAAATTACTTATTGTAAATCAACCTGATTGGAGAGCTATAATAAACTTTTTTAACAACTTTAAAATCAAATAAAATTGTTGTGTTCCATTTTTCTTTCGTAATGAAAAGTTTCCATTGCGATTAGACTTATTTACATGTAGCTCCAAGCCGCTTTTAGAGAATTTTTCATGATATATTCAGTAAAATCATTACATATGAACTAATTGCGAACATATATTTACATTACAACGTTTTGCTTTGGGCAAGGAATAATATGTTTTCTGCGTATTGCTTATGTACTAATATTTTTTATACTCACTTTTTACCCTGAATATTTAGAATTTCAGCGTATTTCATATCTCTCTAGCTAAAGTATTGTAAGTTGTCAGTTACTTGAAGCTAATTTGAAAAGACATGGTACTTGGCACGTTTAAAGGAATTTTCTCAAAACTACATTTTTCAGAGCTACAGCTGTGACTCGATAACAAATCATCCGATCGATTTGATTATTATATTAGCATATTTGTTGATCACCTTCCAGTTTTATGATTGAATAAAAAATATAAGTTTGTCAGGCCAAAAACTTTCTTTCTAAAATCCGCCATTTTGTTACATTTCAATTTTTTTCACAGCCGAGGGTCATTATATAAGAATTATCTTCTAGTTTAATAACTTTTTTGATTTTTTTTTATTTCAGACACTCTGAAGGCTAGAATCACCTTTTGTTTCCAAAGCCTCAGGAGACTTCCAGAAAAATTAATATTTTAACTTTAAGAAATTACTCTCAATTATTTATGAATATGTATATGTACAAAATTGTAAAATATTCGATGTAATAGTTTCATTGAAAAAAAGTCACAAATATCACCTTTTTTTTATACCGTCAAACTAGTCGTGCCCTTTAAAATTTCAGTTTTTTGTTTGAATTTCCAGCTGAAATCTTAAAAGTTTAGTTACTGAGAGTGTAAGAGGAATAGTTTAGCTGATGCCCACATAATACCTAACTGCAATAAAAACATAAAAAAGACCTAAGGAGATCTAAGGAACGTTCGTATTATTTTTTCGGAAGCTTGGGGTATCTTGCACATTTGGTGCTAAACAAAAACACATTCAAATGTCATTTTCTCAGCATTTTAAGTATTTTGAAAAGGATTAATCTCATAATTTTATCATTTTGATCAAAAACTCTTACATCAGTTTTTTTGAAAGTAAAATAGTTTTTGCTTACGTGATCTTTTTGACTAGCTGAACGTGAAAGTTTTTCAAAACATACCAGGTTAACATAAGAAAAAATAATTTTTCATCAACACTATGTACACAGCTAAAAATCTATTGTAAAAATAATCCAATTAGAATATGAATTATTACATATATGCTTTCACAGACTTATTACTATTAAAGTAAAACAATTATCAGTTAGGAAAAAACTTTGATTCAAAGTTTACAAGCCTTCAGGAAAAGAAAAACTATTAGTACTAACTTTAGCCAATAAAACTTGGAAACAAAATTAATTAAATACACACTTTTTGTGTTTTTAGCCAATGAATTTTTTTTCTATTATCTTCAATAGCTTATCCCATATTATTGGCTCATTCTTTATATTTTTGTATAGTCTTGGATTTCTAAAAGTATCCCGAAAAATTGAACAATTTATTCCTATTGTTGTTATTGAACTCTATTTTTAATTTTAATTACTTTTACTGGCTTCAGGTGAGGATATTTGAAAAATAGAAGAAGATCATGTTCGTAAGAATACAATCAATTGTTGTCAATTGTTTTTTCTTAAATCTAAAATAATACTTAAAACTAACTGCCTGAAATAAATTAATTGAAACTAAATTCAAAATTAGTGAGCCGAAATTGCTTAACCTTATCCATTTTGTTAACTTGTATTGCAGCTTATGATATTATAAGACATAATAAGGAACCTAATTTATCGCTATTTAATTAACAAGACTGACCTAATTCTTAAAAAAGCAAAGAAATATTGATTTTATATCTATTAATGCCTGGGGTGTCCAAAAAGTACTGCAATTGATGGGATTTTTACAAAAATACATTATATTGTACATCGAATTATTCATTTTAATAAATATAAAAAATATTTTGTTTTAAAGGCTGCTACTGTTATTAACATCTGACTCAAATTTTATCCAAATAAACTTAGTAAAGCCTCATTTAAATTTCTTTTAATACTATTCAAATTCGTTTTTATTGTACATTTAATAAGAGATAATAAAATAAAAAATAAATTCATTAGGAATGTCTTTTACAAAAGCATTTTTTGTATAATTGAGTTTTCTAAAGTTAAGAATTTTCTATAGAAGTTATTAGAATTAATAAATTAATATTTAGGTAGAATATAAGTAAAAAGAGAAATATTTGAATTCGATTTAAATTGATAAATAAAACAGCTTGCAATTGACACTTTGGTAAATTTTCTATGCTAAAAATTGTTACCTCTGTGTGTTACGCATATTTTAGCATAGATTTAATGCGTGTTTGATAATCCTAGATATTCAATATATTGATATGTGAATTGTATGTATATATACATTTATAGATATATGTATATAAAATCCAATTTAAGTTGAACATTAAAAGCATGTTTTTTGTCTTGGATATCTTTTATATTAGAGATAGAGAGAGCCCTTTTAAATGATCTATAAATATCTTGTTAAGTCGTTTTACGATAATTTTATTTGATTACAAACAAAAATACTTATATCTAAAGACAGATTTCTTCAAGTATATATATCATAAAATATTTTATTATGTAATCATTGCTATAAAGAAGATACAAAGAAATAAATTATACAAAACCAACATAGCAAAAATAATACATATTAATAAGTTGTAAATATAACAAAAAATCAATACTAGAAAACAATTGCTAAAGCAAAAATTATTCATTTGACATTTCATTAAATATCATTTGTAATATTTCTACTTTAATCAATCAAAATCTTTAATTATTTTACGAGATATTATAGGTTTGTTTTTGAAAGCTGTTTTTACATTCCAATTCACACGTAAATAATGTTTCTTCTTTTGTAATACATACATATGTTCGACATACATATACATATATATATATGTAGAATGTAAAATATTTCAATTGAAAAATTTTATAGAAATACATAGTTTACTATTTAAAAAAAAAAAAATATGAGAGATAAAAAGACATAGAAAGGGTTTTCAAAGCATTTATATATTATTTGTAATAAAGTTTGTTCCATACACAGGGCTTAACACTTTACCAACTATAAAAGAGTTTAAATTTATTCAGGATTATATTATTATTTAGGTTAAAAGCTATGGTAATCGAATTCCTCTTTAGAATTGTGATGGAGGTGAAATTTTCAATGTAAGAGTTAAATACTGAAAGGATTATTCTTAAATGTGTCTTTTTTGTAAATAGAAGATCTTAATTGAGTTAAAAAATTATATTGCATCTTTTAGATAAAATTATAATTTCAAACAAAAATAATTTTTTAGATTGGATAATGAGAGATCTACACAAATTTTTTGAAAAATATTTTACAACAACAACAAACTTTTAGGTTTCTTAATCTATATCAAAGTTTTCAGTATTTTTGAAACAAAATTTAATTTGATTTATAAATTGTACTTGATTACTTGATCATCCTTGAAGATCAGATATTAAACACCGGAAGTTATTTGAAATTTTTCATATACATATAATTGTTGGAAGTCAAGTATTTGTAGCCAAAAGTCATAGTGTAATCAACTTTGTTGAACTTTGTTTTGTTATATCAGTGTTTGTTTTTGATATTTAATGAATAATACTAAGAAAATTGTAGAAAACCATAAGAAATGCAATTTTATTTACTAGTGAAATGAAAACACAACATGCTTAAAATAGAGGCAAAATATTATCTGCCATGATTTTGTGACTCCACAATTTTATGTTTTAGTAAACTTTAAATCAGGCAAATTTTTTTTTTCTTTGTTTATCACCGAAGGTTTGCTTAAATTTTTAAAATTAATGTCTGGCCAACTATGTATGCCCTTACATTTATATATTTCGGTATCTACGTATGTTTTTATATTTAATAACCTGTAGTTTTGGTACTCAAATGGTTACTGCCTTGGTTTTATTGCCACACAATTTCCTTTTTTACATTATATAAAAATCTACCGGAAATAAAATATGGAAATTAATACTTATTTAAATGACAATTTTGGTCTTCTTCGTCAACGACTAAAAATCTACATCATTTTTCTACAAGAATAAATACTAAAACTGCAAAATAAATTACATTTATTCCACCTCATCCTAATATTTCTGTTAGTTTAATAAAATTTTTAAAATAGAAAAAAGAGGTTATAAATTTAAAAAAAGAAGATTTGTGGTTGTACAAATAATGTAATAACTTCATTTAAAAATGTTTTAAAAATTCAAAAATTAAAATTAAAAAAATTAAATAAATAAATTTCATTTCAATAAATCACATTCCTTTGATTTGATTTGACTTGTTTCCTATTTTTTTAAAGATATTTATTTAGAAAGTGTTACAATCAACAGGCCTTAGAATAATAAATCAATTTAAATCACTTTAACGAAAAAAGGTTTAGTGACCTCTTTTTGCTACGTGATATTTTCAAGGATAAATTGATACTATATATATAATTGATAGCAAATTGTGGTTAGGATTATGGATGCTTTATTTAATTGAAAATTGTTCTTAGAACATCAACTAAGCTTGTAATATATTCAGACACTCATATGTATATATGGATGTTAAATTGATATTGTTGTTAAACACCCACAGGCTGGGCTATTTTGCTGAAAATAAGGTATAATTTATTTAACTTATATCCTTTTTGACTTACACAATCCTTATGTCTTGAATTGAATACCTCATTAGAAATGTTAAATGAACTTCAAATAAAATACACTTAATTCACAATATACATTTTGTATTTACTTCATATACATAAATGTTTTCTAGATTTGATAAAATCTGAGTTTCAGTAAAAGGATTTTGATTAATTTACTTAATATTACAAGATTAAAGGAATCATATCTAAGACCTTGTTTTTATAACTTATCTTTAAAGGATTTGTAGAAAGTCTCATTTGAAAGTTTATATTTTTATGATAAATATCAATGGGTGAATTTTAAAGCAATTTTTTTGTCATAAATGTTCACTAAACATAAAAAATTTAAATTAATAAAATTAATTTTTATGAACCAAAAAGAAGAAAATATTTTCAAATATACTTAGCTAAAATAATTCTCTCAATATCAAAGTATTGAATTTTTTTTTAAAGCTTGCTTAAACTTTAACTCATCTGACAATTTTATTAAAAAGACATTGAAATATCATCAAAAGGTTTTACCAAAATAAAAGGGCTTATTAGATATTTTATTTATGTTAAATAATTCCAAAAATAGCACAAAAGTGTATGGTTCTATGAAGGAGTGCCTGTACGAATTATTTGTTTAGTCTGAAATTAAAAAAAGCTAACCAACTTAGAATTTATTTTTAATCTCTGAGAAACCATAAAAAGGGTTAAAGGTATAAAAGTATTATTTTAAAACCACTTGTAACAATATTGTTAGTTTTTTAGCCTTAGGTAAAGAGTTATTTGTTAGAACACTTAAATTTTTTCCATATAATATTATATAAAAACAAAAAATAGGTGTTTGTCATTTAATTTCAGAGAATCCTTAAATTTGTAAATATATATGAAAAGAATCGATTAGATAAATATGAGTATATCGATTACTGGGCAAATTTTACAAGCTCAATGGCATTAAACAGATGGGCAAAATGTATAAATATAACTGAAAGTATAAATGCCGCTTTTTATTTACATTTATCATTGTCTTTGTAAAAAAATCGATGTTTTCTCTATTATAGCTATTATTTGTGTTTTTTCTTTTTACCTTGTACACGCTATTTTTTTTTAATTCTCTGTGTCAAGAAAAACTAAGAAGGATATAAAACACAGCTAACGATTGAATGAGCTTTATATGATTTTCGCATTAACCATAAATTGATTTCTTTTTATTTAAATGGCAAACAACTAAAAAGAGACAAAAAATTCTTGTTGTGACTTGAAAATTGATATACTCAAGTCAGTTTATATTTAAGGTAGTATTCATATATTCAAAATTTATTTAAAAGCACTTTAGAAAGGAATGTGATTAGATAATTTTTAGCTAATATATACTTCAGGTGAATATTCGTGCTTATAGCTTATAGGGTGAATTCTAGGGTAACAGAGAAAAATTTTTCATTTGAAGCTAAGTAAGCCTATTAAAAAATTCATTTGAATTCAATTAATATTGGAAATTATTCTCTCAGTAAAACGTTAAATTATTGAAAAAATCATTAATATTCAGCTGAATTTAATTAATTAAAGATCATTTACCCTGAAAAGAAGTACAACAATTAGAAAAATAAAAGGAAAAGTAAAACAAGGACAAGATTAAAAATATCAAAGGGCAGTTTTTTAAATTGTAAAAAAGGAATACAGCAGCATTGATTTTCTATGTAAGAAATATTTTTGGATGTAGGGAAAACTAGAGTAAATCCTAAATGAATGTACAATAGTTGACTTTATTTAGAAAAGATTGGAAGAAGATCTTTTGCAATGTACCAAAGAAACACATTAACTTCTAAGGAATATATTACACTCTTTAATTTTATTTGAATAAGAAATTAGTTTCCCTGATAATTTAATGTAAGTATAAATAACTTGTTGATTGCTGAGTAGATGCTCAAGAAAGACCAAGAATCTCTAATTTTAAAATTTTTCCAACTTGAACTGACTTTTTATGTGAAAATTCAGTAAAAATGATTAATTTTTGAAGAGTCTTATGCGGCTTTAAATTTGTTCAAAAGAAGTTCTTTGACAAGTATAAAAAAGATGAAGAAGATACTGGAAATATTTGAGAAATATGAATCGTAAATTGAACCAAAAATGGGTTTAAAAAATTTCTATGGGTAATTAAGGGCAAAAAAAAAACTGGTAGTGCAAAATTGGAAGGTGTCCAGGAAATAATCAAGGGAAAAGAAAAATTATGTAAGAAATTTTCTAGATGATTTAACTGTTTTAAAAATAATCCAAATATGTCTTAAAAATTATCAGAAACCTTAAAATTTGAAAAGTGTAAAAAGGATGGAGAGAAAACTGAATTTATGTATGATAAATTTTTTTAGAAAACAAAAAGCTTATACGGTAAGCTTAATCAAAATAAATAAATAAAGAAATTCTGTGGAATATTATGGGCCTTAAAATGTATTAAAAGAGTAAATAAGATGTCTACAGATACCCGGTAGGAACACAATTCCTTAAGTTCTACCCTATAGAAACTTGATTTTAATCAACAGCCAAATAGAATAATAAGCTAATATATAAGAAATAATTAAACAAACAAACAAAAATACCATTAACCAAAAATCGAGCAGATAATAATAATAACAAACAATAAATAACTAAAATCAATAATTAACCAAAAGAAACAGAACAAGAAATTAACTAAAAACACAGTAATTAACAATAATAAGAAACAATTACATTTTTGTGTTAGATTTTTCTTTAGGGATTTCGGGCTAGCATACTTTGGATGCCATATAAAATTTTGGGGTTAGCCTCTATATAGAGAAACCCACAATAAGGAAAGTAATTTAGAACTACTAATTGTGATATTAGCTATTATTTTATAAGCCTCTGAATATTTTTATATATTTTCATTAAAAAATTTGATTAATCTTACGAAAGTCAAACAAAACCTAAAAAATTATTTTTTCCTTTTTCAAAATTTCGTTACCAAATATAATTTTATTCCATATCCATTATACATCTCATTAACTTTTTATCTGAAATCACTCAAAATTAAGGCTAAAAAATAACAAGTTTCTCAGTGTGCTCTATTTATTTTTTAAAATTTAATTTACCTAATATTTTTATGATAAACATTTTACAATATATTTACTATGTTAACCTAGTAACTGATTATAAATTATTATTCATAATACAGTTTATTTAAAATATGCCTAATTTAAACTAGGAATAGAAGCCTTTTAGATTCTCTTTTATAAAATACAATTCTATTTTCACTTTAGTATTTTGCTATTTTTCTTATTCCTTTAAGGCATTCTAAATTTTCATTTTCTAAATAATTTTCGAAGAGGATAAATAATCATAGTAAAATTAAAGCTTTCGTGTCACTTCTAAGCTAGAAATTATTAGGTAAAAAAATTTTTGTTAATTAATTTTTTTTTTTTTTAATTTGATCGTAAACAAAGGACCTTCTTGAGTACAATTGCTTTTTAAAAGCAACATAAAATGATTCTTAAGAGCTTCAATTTTAATTAAATTTCTTATTCTTAATGTATAAAACTTGTGTGTGTGTCTGTGACCATTATTTAGATTCATTGAATTATTAATAGAGAATTTTTATTTCTTTCCATAGTTTAAGGGTCATCCTAAAATCAAAAAAAAAAAAAGTAGAAAGTTACATTTAATTGAAAAGCAATTAAGCTTCTTCTGTGATGTCGTTTTTATATTATTCTTAATTATGACATAATCCATAATTCAATTAATATTCAGCTTTAATTCAAGGTTTTTTCATGTTTCTATTTATTTTTGTTAAAGTATTATTGTCTTCAGTCATACTCCCAACTAACTTAAAGAAGAATATGTTTCGTTTTTTATAGCTTTTCAAGATATAGCTTATCAGATATTTTATGGTTTCAAAATGGCTTTTTACAGTCATGTTAATATATACTAAATTTTTCTTTTCTTAATATATAAATCAGATAATCATTTTTTGAGATTCATGTATGCATACTGAATTTTTTATGTATATATACATATATTCTTTTGTGTTATTTTTCTTTGATATTTACCCGGCATATTATTACCTAGATTTGTCAATATTCTATTTTCAATTTGATGTCATCGTTTCCACCTGCTTCTTGCTGTTACTTAGGAGATTTTTGGTGAAAAACATGAAATTTTTCCAAGCACACACATGCCACGTTTTTTTTTTAATATTCTTTGAAATAAAGTAAATGAAAATATTCATGCCTTATAACTTCCTTAGTATGAGGGAAATTTTTTTGGTTTTTGATCAATTTTGCTATTTACAGGTAATTGCTATTTTAACTTTTAGTTCAGCTGCTATTGATGTTTTTTTTTTGCATATTAAAAAAAAACTTCATAGGAAAGATATTAAAATTTAACTTAGAGTTATTTAGAAAATTATAATTAATCAAACGTCAAATAACTAGGATTAGTGGAAGTGTAAGTTGTTGGCAGTGGAATGTTTTTAAAAGATTTATCAAAAGTTTTAAACTGAACTTAGTCCCCGTCATGTCTACGATAATTTCTTGCCAATGACTATGTTCTATTGATTTCAAATTTTATATATTATTATGGGCCAGTAAAAATGTTTTTCATGATGTGCGGAATGAAAAAATTATTAGAAAATTCCAAACATATCACTCGCAAATGAGTGATGTGTGTTGCATGTTTTTTTTTCATATAAAGTGTATGGGAGAAAAAGCAACAATAGTATAAAAACAAAGCAACGCTTTTTTCGATGTATTGCTGAAATTTTAAACAACTGGGTGATCCTAGTTAAGCTTAATATTCTAATAATTGGGCCACTGTTTTTCATCTGTAAGAATTATCGCTAGCAAAAGTCTCCATAAAAGTTTCTGTTTATAAGATATTATTGTAATTAGTCAATTTTAAGAGAATAGAAGTTAGTTTAATTAATCAATGGCAAAACAAAAATAAAATTATTAACACATTTACATTTTACATTGGATCACAATGTAAAAATTCATCAATAGGTAAAATTTATTTACTAACGTGATTTGTTTAACATATAAATGTACAAAAGGTAATTGTCTCCTGTACTGGAAGACTTCAAGAGCTTTTGATGTTGTTTAGTTAATACATAAAAATGTGAGATTTTTTTTCCACAATCACATAAATAGAACAGACTGTGTGCAACAAAAAAAATGATTTTCTCAAATAAAGTTAATAATATAGTTACAAAAACACCATTTATATAAAAGGCTTACCTAAAAATTCTTTTTCTTTAACAATAGAAATACATTTGTAAAATTTTTTTTGATAAAAGATATCATATTTCAAAAGAACCGTGCAGGCAAATAACAACCTTCTTCAATAAGATGTATAAAGAAAAGAAATAGCCTTCGTTTATACTGGCTAGATTGTTATTACTGACTCTATTATTCTCTATATTTAGAGTTTTAATATCAAGTGAACAACAATATCTAATTCTAATAGAGAATTATTTATTTATCACAAAAAAAACACAAAAAAAATACAATGTATAATATAACTTTTTCAGTTGTTTGGATTTAAGTCTTCTCAAGTTGTTACATCATGTTTACTTCTGTAGTAAACACGAAAAAAAACATGGGTTATTCTCTTATATTATGCAGATTATCGCCATTTTAACTTACAAGCCATTCTTAATTATTTTTCGTGACCATAAAGGATGTATTTATACAAAACTAAATATTTATTCCGTTTTTTTATGTACTTCTTTTGTAGGAAGAACTATAAAATACAAAATTATATCGAAAAATGTTCTACTTAAAATCTTCTTCTTTCAAATAAAGCTTAAAAGAAAACCAGAAAATAAAATTTCATTTTCTTGTATACAGTTAGAATCAATAAAAATATTTTTTATTATTCTATATACACATGGCTTAAATATAAGCAAATTATATCATTAAAGGATATTTTCCTGATTAAAAATAGCATAAACAGCTGCTACACAAATATGACCTAGTTAATATTAATTTGTTTTATAGAAATATATAAAATGTAGCTAGTTAAGTTAAGTGGAACAGGTCATTGAGACTAGCAAGCAATATAAACATCTTAAATATTAAATCTATAGAAAATATCCTAAAAGCTTTCTGTGTTTTCTGTTTTTTTTGTGAGGTAATTTAACATCTTTCATTGTGCTAAGTTTGAAACTTTATATTTTTGCGAATGAAATCCTTTTATATCATAAATAAAGTATTTCATATCGCAGTAAAGAAATTTGACCTAGAATCTTTCAATGAATTTCTCTTTAGAAAAACTTAAACTTAGATAGAAACTTTATCAATCTGTAATTCTGTTTTTATCCCTTTTTTTTTTTGTTAGTTTTTTAGAACTACATTTTCCTACAATTTGAACTTTTAGGTTATAAAATTTTTGTAAATCTAGGAACATGTTGTCATATTTTCTACAGTCTTATTTTAAATTGAGAATCCTGAAGACTATTCAAATAAACTTCAATGGCTCAAATGAGTTCTTTGTTTAAGAGAGGAGTAAGTTTATAATATTTATGGAATAAATATACTACACCTCAGGGATATTGTGTCAAAATTTCAATTTTCAAGAATTTCATTTTTAGCTGTTGTACAGATGGAAAAGGAGAAAAGTGACATAAAATTCAAACAGCAGGAAGGTAAATGTCTCTTTTACCTCAAATAAGAAACTGCAACTCAATGTCATTACTTTCTTTATTTTAAAAAGACTTAACATAATGTCCCTTATGATTAGCCATATCAACATTTCAAGAGATACTCTGCAATATATTAAAGGAGTGCTTCAGATTGGGCCAAATCTGACTATACTAGCTTAACATTGAAGTTCTTGTGCTAACAATTTGAATTCTGTTTAAGGGCTTAATAGTTTTATACACCTATTCACTGGCTTAAATCCATACTGGAATCTTTGCTAACTTTTATATTCTCATGACCAGAGGCTTAGAATGAGGTTTGTTTCAACAATATATTACTATACCTAATATTATATTTCTCTGGAGTAATTGTTATTATTTTTTTTTTTTTTCAAAAAATGAATAGTAGCCTTTCATATATCTTCATCTAATAAAAAGGTTTCAAGATAAATTTCCTCTATAATTTCTGTAAAACAACAAATTTCAGAATTCAATTTTACTATTTAAATCTATCTTTTTTTTTATGTAAATTACAAATTACTTTTAAGTCTACCATACTAAATTTAATGTTTCACATAAAAAGGATATATCCTTTTTAAACTTTTCAAAATCTGGCAGTACAAGCAAAGAGAACAATTTATTTTGCATAACATACACGTTAGTATAAATTTATTCGGGAATTCACATCTATTTCAAAAATTTTAGGAAACAAAAGATTCTATATCTAGAAGGCAGATTTTATTATTGTCTCTAAGACTTTAAATTGTACAATTTCCGGAGCTCTAAACAGGATGAGCAATAAACATTTTAAGTTAGCAATTTCTTTTCATAACTGTTGATTCAGGTAAAAGAAAACAAGTCACGAAGTTCACAAGAAAAATTTTTTAATAAAACTTTTACTAGGGATGTAAGATTTTTGGCATTTAACCTATGATCGAATTTTCTATTAAATTGATATTATAAAAACTAAACAATTTTATTATTTATTATTTATTGAATAAAATAATGTGAAAAAACGACGTTACAATCTTCTATCTCGTTTTTTTTTAAATCCATTCAAACTGAGTGAGAAATGAAAGTCAAAACTAGTTTTAACTCAATAACTTCACAGAATTTTTTGATAATTTAACCTTTAGATAAATTAATATACTCTGACTGAAAATTTAAGCTGTGGGTGCAGTAATAGCAATTTATAGCCATTTCGCTACGTCAACTGATATTTATCCCACTCAATATGTTATTATAGAAATGGGCACACTATGAAATAAATAGTAGTGCAAAATTGAGCGAATTAGAGCGAAACATGGCCTAAGAACATTGTCCTTATGGCATTGATTTCAAGTGGCTTTTGATCATCGAATTCATATATTTGAGTGGCAAATAACGATAAATCCTAGACAAATGAGAAAATTCGCTAATGGCTATAATTGCTTGAAGTCGCACAAATGTATGGAGGCACTGGAAATTACTCTCATAAAAATCGTGGTCAAAAGGAAGCGAAAAGAAAAACATTAATGCTCTAATGTAAGTCACCCTACTGTATATAAACAATTTTTCATCTGATTTCCAATTCTATCAAATCTTGTTTAGGTCATAAAAAAACAATTAAAGAAAAGAGTTTCAAACAATTTAATTATATATATATATATATATCTAGAATTCTTTTAATTTCCTTGAGAATACTTCAAAAAAAGACAAATATTCTATTATGCCGATATTAGTTTTCACAGTTAAATAAACAATAAAAATTTTGTCAAACACAAACATAATAATTTCATTATATATTAGAAATGCAAATGAAAAATTCAATATAAGCAAAAGGATAAAACTTTTGTTCAAGTCAGCTGCCCTTAAATTATAAGTTTCCTTTTTATTGAGTACAACTAATGCCAGCGGATACAAACAACATTACTAATGCCCTTGCAGACTTTCCAATAAAGATCTGTCCTGTAAAAAATTAAGGACACTCCTTCCATAAGCTGTTTTACAAAATTTTGTTGTTTTTTATAGTAAAGGAATAACTTAAGAGCTACTGTTTTGCTATTTCTTGAGATAAGAAAATTTTGAAAACTAAAGTGTTTTTCTAGGAACTGTTTTGACTTTCTTTCTTGTCTTGTTGTGTATTTTTTCAGTCAAGGTTTTTGTTATTAATTTTTTAAAACAATAAAATTTAGTAAAACTTTATCATACAAAGTTATGTGAAGATATGTTTTGCTAATAATTCAATATTTTAAGTTTATCCCACTTAGAATTCTTATTGGATTTTACCTTTTCTTCTTAATAACTTTTAAGTATGAATATATAAAAAACTCATAAAAAATTTATTTGAATTTGAAATATATTTTTATTGTATTCTATTTATCTTACTTTTTGTTCTTATAGAGATTTAAGATTGAGTTTTGATTTTGTTTGTCAATGAGCTAATTTGGTCAACATAAGTTGCTCTATAAGAATTTGGGGAAAAATTTTTGTCCAAAAAAATTAAACTGTTGGCAGTTTTAGGCACGAATACAGTGGAATCTTACGATCAAATTCTTTTCGATGAGCTATTGAGATTTGAATTAAGGAATCTTTAACTGCTTACAATTAGATAAATATCTAAGCTCATGAAAAAAACTTAGAAAGGAAATGAAAGGTGCAATATTTGGCCATAAATTATTTAATTTTACTAATATATAGATGAGAATAAAAAGGATAAGTAAAAAATAATAATAAAAAAACCTTTCAAAAATAGATATATAGTCAGTTTATCATTCAACTTAATATCGGAACGAGAAGCTTTTCTCAAAATTCATTTAAGTGTGAAGCCTTCATTATAATAATTACCAATTCCTGCATGAAATGCAATAATTATCAATAAATGAATTTTCATCCCTTGAAAAGTTCAATAAAAATTAATAAATTGTACTACATTCAACTGTTCCTGATTCTATAATTTATAATCTCTCAATGCCCAACTTTTTTATTTCTTATGGTACAAGATTGAAATAGTGATATTTTGTGAAAAGCATTATTTATCCTTCTGTACTCATTCAATAGTATAAAAAATAATTTTTCTCCTTTTAGGTCATTAAATCTATAAAAGAACAAATATTGTGGATAAGAGTTCTTATGAGATTAGTGAAACTGACACTTTAAAGCTACCAAATTATTTTTTATTTTGTAATTAAATATGTAGTATATGTAGTATAGAATAAATAACTAATCAAAGTTGAAGAAAATATCTTTCAAAGGAAACTATAGAATCAAGTCATGGTACAGTTGGAGTGATAAAAACTTTTTTTAACTTTAACAAAGTTCCTTATCGTGGCTAGAAAAAAAGTTTGATGTGACATCAATGGAAATTCTAGTTCAAAATTTTAACACAAAAATATAATTGCTTTTTATTATTGTAAATTGTTGTGCATTTTAGTAAATTTCTTTTTCTTTTTGCTAAATGTTGTTTTTTGTTTTTATTAATGTGTTTTCTTGTTTTTAGGGTTAATTATTGTTTTTAGTTGCTAATACAAAGCAAGTTGTTATAGGGTGGAATATAAGAAACTTCTATTCCTTATCCGGGTATCCTTAGACATCTCATTTACTTTCTTGATACATTACGAAAAAAAGTCATACCTTTTCTTGCAAAGGGGTTTGGAATAAACCCACAAAAACTGGCTTATTCATTGTTCTAGTTATTAATATTTTTTTTTAAAGTAAATTTTATTGCAAACAATTTATTTTCCTTTTTTTAATGTCGTTATAGATACTCTAAGAAAAACATATACTGCCATATAGCATTTAAATCATTTTAAAGTTATAATTAATACCCTTAATAACTGTGTTAAATTTAGACATCAGATCTTAAATAAACAGTCAGTATGAAATGCAGGGATTTTGAATTTGATTATATCAATAAGTTAATCAATAATTAAAAGGATATTTTTAAAGGGTTCCATGTTGATGTCATTTAAATAAGTAAGAGAAATTAGTTCTTAACTGAATATAGCCATATTGAAATTTTCAGTTTACTAAATTACTATCGATCAATCATTTTGGTACATGAGTATGCTACCTAATTTAATTTTTCTACAGTTGATTTTATTAGTGCTTAATACTAAGCAATAATTTTTTTAGGGCTTGTATTTTACTATGCTGGTAAATATAATTTACTAATAGTAAATTAAAGTCCAGAATTAGGATTTTATATTAGACACATAAAATGGCAATAACTTTATAAATCGAAAATTTGCTTTCTCCTCAGATACTTGTTGTATTTTTGGGTTTTTTTTTTCTTAAATATAGCAAAATCTATTTTTTTTTTGGATACTATAATGTAGGATTGAATTATTTCATTACATGCACATTATAGTTTATAATTTATTCTTATATATACTCGTACAGTAAGTAAACTTTAATTCTAATAAATATAATTTATTGTATTACAACTATAATTAAATACAAAGAGTGGGTTGCTTTTTGGGATATAAGTATTATATGAAAGTCGATTAATGTATTCAAGAATAATGAGATGTATCATCTACAATGTTTTACACATAAAATGATTAATTTAGCCTGGTTAATTATTGTATCATTCAATTAGTCATAAGAATTTTTATAAAATCAGCCCTTTTCTTCACTGTATTGAAATATTTGTTATGAAACTATGCTCGTATTGAAATTGGTAACTAATATGACTAATATGACAATTTATTGGTATTTTTTTTGAGTTAAAAATTGTTTTTCAAGAACATTATTTACAATATAACATCCTTTATAGGTTATGTATAGTGCAATCTTAATTAAGGGGGTAGTAAAGCTAATTCGGTCGAAAGAAGCATATTTTCTACAATTTTTTCTAAGGATACAATTAATATTTACTTATTTCTATACTTATAATATAATTACATAATATTTAAAGAATATTCTGTGAAAGTTTCATTAATAAATATTAAAAAATGAGCCGATGACAGCGAATCTCCGCAGACGTCTCAAAAAAAAGTTGATTCGCGGTGAACCTCATAACTCATTACTGGGTCAACTGATTTTAAAAAACCAAATTGATTTGATTACTTGATAAGTTTGATTTTTCGATTTTTTACAAGGCTCGGAAGTCAAAATACTGATCAAAAACATCAGAAATTATGTTGTTTTAAAATAAGTTAAAATAAAAATAAAAAAAAAACTCGACAGCGTTTCCTCGTGATTGTAAAGAAAGAGTGTGCGAAATTTCAAAAGTTCACCGACTTTGAAAAAGCTAAGTTTGAGAAAAACGCGTTTGAGAGTTTAAAATAAAATAAAAAGTGTTATAATAAAAAAAATAAAAAAAAATTCGACGTTATTACCTCGTCATCTATCTATAGAAAAAGTATGTAAAATTTGAAAAACTTTATTTTCAAATACAAATTTGCTTGATTTTGTCGAAATAGATACTTGTAAATAAAATAAAAGACATAGAAGTGTATATCTCCGTTAGTTTTACTTCAATTACTTTCAAATTTTCACATAATAATTTTAAGATGTTGTATATCAATAAAAAATAATAAAAAAAATGCAAAAAAAAAAAAAATACTTTACTACTCCCTTAAGTTAATATATTACTATTATTCAATTTCCTTATCAAGCAATGCTAAATGCTCAGATCCCAATTGATAATGTTTTAAACTCTTTTTCCGTCAGTTCATGTATTTTAACAAGTTTAAGCTTCCTGCCCTCGTGGGTAATATCCACAAGTTGAATAGCTTTAACGGTAAAACTGCTAAAGGTATATACGTAGTGTAGATCAAATAGAAGAAGGATCCTAAGGCACTTTCCTGTGGAACTCCCGTTTTTGTTTGATAAAACCCCAAAAAAGAAGCTTCGTTTATAACCCTAGCAATTGACAATAATTTTGAAGTAGGACCTAGCTTATCCTAAAAATGTATCTTTTATGCCAGACCTTATCAGAAACCTAGTTTTTTCTTGGCAAAAACCATCATGCGCCGCATATTTAAGGAAAACTGATATTTGTGAAGGGATGCTTAACAATACTTTCTAAAAAAAAAAACTAAATAATCTTAAAATCAATTTATAGGTTTTCATAAATGAGGAAACTATCTTAAAATTAATTATGAAATAAAATAAAAGTCGAAAAATTTTCTAAAAAATCTTAAGAAAAATGAAAAAGAAAGTATATTTCTTTCAAATAGCATCAGGAAATTTTAATATTTATACTAAATTAGGTAGATACATCCGAAGTAAATTTAAAGGTTATGTAGAATATTGAAATTTATGCTATACTTTATGCCTCCTCTACACAATCGCCAAACTATGCAATTCTAGCAAATACGCGAATATGTGGATGGGTGCATTTGCTTAGTTGCTATACTTTGTGAAGTTTGTGCAAAGTTCGCTTTGTAGGCGAACTTTATACAAATTCACACAACACAAACGTCAAAAATAACAAATTCAAATGCGAAAATGATCTTTTCTTTAAAAAAATTAAATAAATCGAGCTAATTAATAGTTTAAGGCATTTTTGTAAAACTTTTCTATAATATATATAATTATAAATAATATAGTGATTCTGATTAAATGCACGAATGTGTGGATGGATGCACTAGCGAAGACGGCAAATAGAACGAACTTGACATTTGGTGAATGTCACGAATGTGTAGAGGAGGCATTAAATACTTCTCATAAAATAGTTGAGAGGCTTTGGTCTCGCTTATATCTTGAAAAATATTTTGAGAAAAATTGTGGGAAAAGGTAGTATTTCACCACCCTCCCAACCCATTATACATTATTAACGTCTTAAACTTGAATATAATATTTTAACCATATTAGCTAAATATCATATTTTATTTTACATCCACTACAATCTGCAGGTATAAGAAAATTGGGCTAAGCCTAATATGCCTTGTTTGGAAACAGCCTTGAGCTCATGTGATACCGCGGAATAGTATGATTTCAGTTTAGTATTCCCATGAAAAGGTGTTTTGTATAAACGAAAATATTAAAATAAAGCTTATTGATTTGAACCAGCGAATCACGTGCAGTTATCCTATCTAATCAACTTGACTCACCAAAAGCAGATATAATTTCAGACAGTGTAAAACTTATATAAAACTTTTAATTAATGCTCATATACAAATAAGCACGTCCTGCCACTTATTCTTCTGTTGCATACGCATATTTACTACTTTAAAAAATAATTTACAATTGTATTATCCATATATGAAAACATTGATATATTTATTTTTATTTATTTCAAGAAAAAAATTTGCTATTCAAGCAAATTTCCTGTTCTACTAAATCACATATTTGTCTTAAGTTTTGTAAATATATGTTAAGCTGAAAACTTTCGAACTTTTATTTTGCTATATAAAAAAAAACCAATAAAATAAGTAAAATTGATGTGATATCTAGGTATTTCCGTAATTTATAAGTATGCACAGATAAGAAAATAAAACAAAAACATAAAATTTAAACTTGGCAATTAAAGGAGGAATATGTGTCACAAACCTGTGTGTTGCTCACACAATAAAGTGCTTTTCAGTTTCAAAATGTATTTTAGACGTTTAAACTTTTACTTTGAGCCCTTTACTTAATACAACTTTGTATATTGATATTCATTAAAAGTACTAAAATTAAATTAACACCAATCATTTCTTAGTAAATTTATATTTACTCTACTGCCACGTTATTCATGGCAAATAAATTAAATTTACATCATAAAAAGAGAAATTTTAATAAAATTCACATAAGAGCTACTATTGTCAAATTACTTATCACATTATTCTTAACACATCATTTCACGAACAAATGCTGAATTAAAATTATAAAAAGTTAAATTTTTATTTTATTAATTTAGATCAACTTTTAACGTATGCTTTAAAATTAACCCTTTACATAATTTATATATATTTTTTTGTAAATTAACAAAGTCATAAAAAAGAAATAGTACAACCGTTACGCTAAGAAGCTCAATTTATACTAATAATATAAAGAATGTTGTGTGAAAATAAAGACTGCTGTTCTAAGCTGACGAATCTCAATTACACTGAATTTTGGATAGCAAAAACTTGGTACAGGACATATATCTGTGGGTGGTAAATTTAACAAAAAAAGACAGTAAAAATTACTACGCATGTTCCTTATAAAGTAAGCTACAAGTGTGATTGAATAGCATGCAGCAGGTGTTTGGTTTTAGTCTTGACTAATAGATATTAAGGATATTGATACAGATATCAAAAGGAGAACTTTTTGATTCTCTTAAATACTGAATACTTATGAATAGCAAAATCTGAATTAAAAGAATTCAGAAGCTTTGAATTTTGAGCAATATTATAGCAATTAATTGTATCTTAATTTCAAAATATACCAAACGAATAACTTAAATAATATATAAACGTTAGATAACTTACCATTAATTAAAATTTACTCTCATCATTATAATACTTGACATTTTTTAACAGAAATATTATAATGAAGCCCCATAAAAAATGTAGGAATATAATTAAATCATATTTCATAGCAAAAACATTGTAGCATTCTGATGAATTAACTAAAATAAGTAATTTTTCAACCACTACATACTTTATTATTTTGTGCAAAAAAAAACATATTTTACTGTTTTCTAGAGAATTTTCTGATTTCTATTGTTTTACAAATTATATTTAAATTATCTACCTATCACTTTGCAGAAACTTTATAAAAAACAAAAAAAAAAAAAAACAACTAAAATTAAAATTATAAGATTTATATCTAATGGAACTTATTTCCATTAATCAATATTAAAAGGTTTTAATATCACCTAAATATCTTACATACTAAAAATACATAACCAATAACTTACTGAGGCTAATGGAAACAGATATAGGATCCCTAATCAAATCACAATTGCTATATGTAAAATATAATTAGTTGTCCTTACAAAAAGAGAAATAAAATCAAAACAAAAAAAAAAAAAAAACAAATTCTATTTACAATTTACAAAATATAAGTATTTTACAAGTTCGCGAGAATCACAGGCACAAATACATATCAATACAATTACTATATAAATAATCCAATCAAACTAATTAGATTGATCACAAATAGTTGTTCCATCTCTACTATTTTTACGATTTGTTAGATTATTTGGAAGGAATTGTAAATGAAACTTATGATCGAATACATTTCCATTTTGTTGGACATTAGGATTTTGTAAATATAATTGTGTATCTAAATTTCCAAATTTTCCCACTATTTTTGGTATACGATCACTTTCTGATTGTTGATTTGTACCTGAATTTATATTGAAACTATTTGCATTTAAAAATTTTCCATTATTATTTCCATTTATAGATTTATCTTTTGATAATTGGCAATCATCTGTTAAAACTTTTCGAGTCTCTTTACTTAAGTCCACAGAACATGTTTTATGAATATTTCTAACTGTTTTTTGACTTAAATTTCGTTTTGGAAATGCTATTTTTGTATTATTGCTACAACTTATTGGCCTTCTAGAAGTTTCATTTTTTCTTGAATTTACAATTACCCTAAGTGGAGATGAATTACGATATTGATCTTGTAAATCATCAGAATTTTCATTATTTTTAACATTACATTCAAAATTTTGTACCCGTGCTGCTAAATTAAGCCATTGCTTTTTATTTTCTCTTACTCCTTGTACTAATGGCTCTAATTCTTTTGATAGCACTGAAAATGCCTAAAATTAAATATAAATTAAAAATAATTTAATCTTCTTTTATAAAATAATGAACCTCATAAATTGGTAAACAAATTGAATCAATAAATCCAACTTGCATCATTGGCAATTGATCTTCCTTTTCTCTATTCATAATATCCTAAAATGTAAAGAAAATTTTAAGAAATTCAAAAACATATATTCATTTTATAGCTTACAATTGGAGTTATATTCAGTTCATGTTTTTCTACATCACCTTGTTCAAAAAATTCCGTACTAACAAGATCTGCTACACGTTTTTCTATATGCCATGGTTTTGTAATTGCTGATAAATCACAAACGGTCATGCTCATAGCTCTTAGTAGTGCTCGTGGTTCATCCGCCAGCCAATAATTAATTGATTTTTCTTCAACTGATTGTAAAAATGGTCCCCGTTTTCTGTAATAGCTAACCATGTTAATTCAACCAAATAACCCTTAATGAATGCTTAAAAATAAACCTAAAGTATACTGCTAAATCAGTTGATAGTATAGCATCTTCTAATACTCTAATCACTCGACTATAATCTTCTGATGATAAATTTGCTAAAATTTGATTTCCAGGACTATTAATAATCATAAGACATTGATCAAAATGATGATGTTCCATTGTTGAGGTGGAATATAATTGTGCTAATGGTGAGGATGCCCTGCGAAATTTATAGAACAAAATTTTTTTTTTATAAATTTTATAAAATTTTTCATTTTTAAATAATTTAAAAAAAAAAAATATAACTTAGCGCTAACTGCTAAATTAACTGCTAATTTCCGTAAAAAATATTTACTTTATTTGAAATGAATTGTTGGTCCCTCGATGATCTAAGTCATGACATAAACAGCCTATAATCAATGCAAGACATTCTATTTCACCAAATATTTTCCACCATTGTGTAGCCTATATATATATATATATATATAAATAAAAAATAATAAATAATATCATAGTAAATATAAAATATTTACAGTTAATATTGCAAACATCATTTGAGCAACATTAAATGCATGTCGCCAATTATGGTATATAACATTTCTATAATTTTTCTTAACACTTAATACCCATCGACATAGGACCTCATAATCAATGTGAAATCTTTCCACAAAATCGAGATCTAGGAACATACGTAAACACGCCTAAAATTTCAAATATAACAATAAATTTAAAATTTATTATTATCATTTTAAATAAATATATTTACCCGAAGCGTATCATCATCCTCCAACTGCAAATCATCAAATTTAAAGTCATGCAAATCAAAATGAGCCGCAGATGGAATTTTTAACATCTGGAAATATTAATTAATTATTTAAAAGTTAATAATTTTTAGATAAATATTCTTAATAATTGCATTAGATGTAAAATTGTCGACTTTATAAACAAATATTATTTAATGAATTTAAAAATTCCTCACTTTATTCAGAAAAACATAACTTTCCCGCTAAAATACTTTACATAGTTTAGAACCTTTTTAACATTTTACCTTTAAATATAGCAAAGAATAAATTAATAGACGTTTTAAATTTGTTAATAAAAATTTGTAAATAAAAAAAATGCGCTAGTCGATTTTATTATTTATGTGCAATTTCCGAAAAAATTTGAAATTTTGTAGTTTACAAAATTTTTGGTTTGTTTAGTTAAACATATAATATTTAAAAATAAATAAGGACTAAATAGTTAAAAATATATAACTTCAACCCCTTGACTTGATTGAATTACAAAGTGTAGACCGAGTTGAAATTTTTGAAGTTGGCTTGAACAATTTCGTGTACTTTGAAGAGAGAATGGGGAAATTCGTAAAATGATAAAATTCTCTCATGTAAAAGTTGAACTGAGTTCATTTATTTTATATCATATAAATATATAATATATTTTTAATTAGCTAAAACTGATATATATATATATATATATATATATTTATGTAATAAAGTTAATAATAAACCTTTGCAAGTTCTGCAAAACAAAAAGTGTAAGGGTTTACTTAAGAAGGAATTTAATTGAGACTAATTGGGATGCTAAAGATTTATCTTATCAATTGATCTCAGACAGATTGCATTGAATTTAAATAAAAATACATATAATGTGTGTATAATATTCTACAAAAAAACAATCAAAAAACTTGAAATATATTGTGCTTAGCAGTCAAAAATATATTTTCACTAAAATAAATGAACTTTGGAAAAAACATATTTTGGTTTAATAGACGGTGAATTTGCTAGGACTTTTTCTGAAAACAAAAGAAGATTAAGAAGGAAAAACTAAATAAATTATAAACAAAATAACGGTGTTGGAGATGAAAGAGGAAATGTGTAGAAATATTTTTACTGGTTCAAAGTCTCAATTACTTCAAAATTTAAAAAAAAATTATGAAATCTAAAAGTTAAGAACGTGATGACGTTTTTAATAGGATACAGAGTGCTCTCCGAAGGCAAAGTAGTGCATGTAGATAGACTGATACCGTATTTTGCAGAACTTACACCTATTTAATCAACCTATTAATCAGTACGATCAATTTTTTTAAAGGAGAAAATAGTGTAATATATATCTAGTATGCTGATATATAAATCGGCAGTGAGCTTACTAGGTATCATAGCGAAAAAGCTATAACCATAGAGAATTAGTGTAGTTTGAGTAGAGTAAGAGACAGTATTGGGAATATGTAGGTTGTATTTAATATATTTTTGAATTCCCCTCTGTTTGTCTGAAAGCACAACAAATTCTTATAGACTCTAATTGCACGATTTAAATTTACACGGAGTTTTAGGGGAACTCATCTACAAGGTTACCTGTAATTACAATTTTAATCATTCCATGCCGGATATTTTATAAATAAATCGTTTTTCACCTATAAACAAAGTAAAATAGTTACTAACAGAATTAACCTAATTGGAAACGTCTTACCAATGCCTTTTGGCACGTCTAAGTTAATATTTTTGTGATCTTTAAAAACAAATTACGTTATAATGTATCAGAGCCGTAAAGTCTATACAGTAGTAAAACTATGTAAGTATATAAACACGTCTATAGATACAATTTTGTGGGAACAATTCAAATCCGTCGTAGGAGAGTTTTCGAGGTTTTATGATCTTGAGCAAGCAATCATTTACATTTTTATTTGTAAAAGTCATGAAAAATTATATTTCAATATTGTTTTAACTTTTTCAGGCACTTTTAAAAATTTTACAATTCATATTTTTTCCATTATTTGTTATTAAAATAATTTTAACTAATTTTTTTAACAAATGTTTGCTTAAATATACTCCCTTAGAATTCTAAGTATACGAAAATTTTGAATTGTTTATTTTTTATATTATAAAATTAACTAGAAATTATGAATTAAAAAACAGTTTTAAAATAAATACAATTAATTACCCTTAATCTTTGAGCATCATCTATAGAAGCTGATGCATGATAACTAAGCACTTCTAATGTAACACTTTGTTTGGCCATAGCCACAATTGCCTTTTCATACATATGTGTGTTATGAATTCCCATACCACAGAAAATTGCAAATGCTTCGACAAAATTTTCATCATTTTTAGTAAAACTCTATAATTAAAATTTCAATAAATTAATTATGCTAATGGAATAATAAATAAATATTAAACTATATATCTTACCAAATCATCAAACTTATTAATTAATTGAATGACGCCTATAATTTGACCTAGAGAATTTTTTATAGCCATACAGAGTATGGATTTATGTTTAAATGAGGACGACCCTTCATCTACAGTTGGATCGAAACGGCTATCCTCATATGCATTTGGTATATTTACAGTCTGAAAATTATCGATAAAAATTTAATTGTTATAAAATTCTACTACGTAAAATATTTAATTTTATTAAAAAATTTTACTTTGATAAAATAATGAAGACAAAAAGTTATTTAATGGCTTGGAAAGAAAAAAACCACTTATCGTATTCTTAATATATTTAAATTTTCTTACTTTTTATACTATTTCTTCTTAGCTTTAAGTAATTTTACCATTACATATGTAATTATTTATATATTCATGCAAACCAAAACTATGTACATAACTTGGCAACTATTCGAATAATACAATAGTATGAGGGGTAAGGTAAAATTTCCGTCAAAATTTAATGTATCATTAAATGTAATGGCTATGTTTTACACTTCAATCTTTTTATTGAAATTTATACAAACAATTTGAAAAACGTTCGATTTTCAGACAAAAAATAATTTTAATAAAAAACCTGTCTGCATTTTAAGTTAAAGGTGTTAACTGTCATTTGTTTTATAAAAAAAAAATGACATATTGGTTTCTTTGGTAAAAACTCTATTTAGAGACTCAACGCTTTTTTTGATCTAAAATAAATTTTAAAATCTTTTCTTTCTTTTTTTATAATTAAATAAGTAAATATGAAAAGTAGCTGTGATTTTTAGCACATTTTTGTGTATTCTTTGAACTATGCATATGGAACAAAAATTTTATTTCTAAATTTTATGAATTTGAACAGAAATATTCCTTGTATTTTTTTTGATTTCATTTATTTATTTTGGTTAGAATTTGTATGAAATTCAATCAGCAAGATTTTAGTACACAAAAATTCAATACATTAGTGGAATACTCAAAGATAAGTTTCTAAATAAGAATAATATTAAACGATGACTTTGAAAATTAGAATTATAAGGGTCATTTGACTTTCAGTTGAATACCTCAGGCAAATTCTTTAAAATTTGGACTTTTAGAACTTATAGAAATTTTTTGTTGTTGTAGGAAATAAATTCTCAGTCAGTCCAGTGAGTGAAGTCAATGCTAATTCATATTCAATATAATGAAAAAGGAATAGAAGAAAATGAACTTTACTAAAGTTTTAATAAGTAAAATATATTTTTTTACTTGTCTTCCTACAAATTTCTTTGAAAACAAAACCAAAAAATGTCAAACATATCTTAATTTTGATTTAATATTAAAAGGATTTTCAAAGCTAAACGACATTTGTTGTAGAGCACTCGAAAATATTTAGTACTTAACAACTGCCTAAAAAAACAAAGATGAGCGCCTATTTTTCTATTATCTATCATTCCTCAAAGAAATCAAATTGGGATCACTTTCGATTTATAAACCAAGGATATATATATTAATAAAAACATTAAAAGAAATACTTACCTCACCTCTTGTAGCAACATACCCTGTGATCCCAATATTAATAGGAAATCTGGATTCAAATGGGCTATAAATAAAACTTTTACTATATATTGTTGAATAAAAATAATAATTAAATTAATATAACCTTGTCCTAGAACTACTATCATCTTCACTGAGATCATTCGCTTCGAAATCGAATACACGTGAAAAACTTCCTTTAGACGCTTCATGTACCAACAATATTTGAACTCTTTGGCATTGAATTAAACTTTGCATATGGCTTAGGATCCTGAATACCATGTGCTCTATAGTACTTTGTTCTTCAAATATCATACGTGCTAAATCTAAGAGTACTTGATTACGTTTAACTTCCAGTTGTGATTTTTCATAAAGTTGTGCATTACGTAAGCCAATACCACAAAATTGTAAATAGGATTCAAAAACCTAAAATGATTGAATTAAATAATATTAAAAATGTTTTTAAATGGAAGAAAATTTGTTAAAACTGAAATATATTTATTATAGCCAAACTAGCATTAATAATGAACATATTTTTCTTAAAATATTCTTAATAGTGCAGAAATTATATATAAACAATAAATTAATAGAATAATAAAAATAATATTAATAATAAACAAATAAATAAAAGTAATAACTTTTCTTGTCTTCCAAGGACAAAAATATTTGCTAAACATCAATTGCTTGAAATATAAAGCTTAATGAAAGCCATACTATCACTTATAGTAAATGATATATGCTAAGGGAATACAAACCTTTTCATCGTTTTCTGTAAAGGATTCCCCGTTTAATTTATTAATGACTTGTGCGACGCCAACTACATCACCTGATGAGTCTTTAATTGGCATACATAAAAGTGCTCTGGTACGATAACCCGTAATAACATCGATTTGTCTATTAAAACGAACATCCTGTGAATAAAAAATTTCAATTGAAAAAGCTTTAGTTTTAACTTAAAATAATGTAAACCTAAGATTTTTATTTTAATTAAAAAAACTAAAAACTCAAAACGGTAAAAGTTTTTTTGGTTCAATAATATTTCCTTATTCTTTTATTTGAAATATGAGCTAAATTTCAAAGTTAATGATAGGTAATGTGTTCAAGAGTCCATCGTTTAAGTAGATTGCTATTAAATTTTATTTTTTTAGACTGTACGGTTTTTTACTATATAGCAAATGGATAAGGAGCACAATATTTCAAAATAGTTCCCAAATGGATTTGATAATGTGAACAATTTCAATATTTACTTGATATGCATCTGGTATATTGACAGGTTCTCCACTTTCTGCTACATGTCCTGCTATTCCAGTGCCCCATGCCACTTTTACTTCTTCTTGTTGTTCCATTTCTTCGACTGTACTTCGCGAACATACATCAAAAAGTTTTGAAACAAGAAATCTGAAATAAGTATCAAAAAAAGTCATTAGTTTTCATACGAAATATTGGATAATTTAAAACAATAAAAAAAAAAAAATAAACGTATTGAAAGTTATCATTTTGTATTATGAATTGAAATAATTTTGAATAAGTAGAGGTCATCATAAAAGATGAATTTTAATAAGAGCTTTTCTTTTTGAAAGTATCAATTTTTGAGTAAAATATCGCTCAAGTGGCCGTTCTTAGCTTTAATAGAATATTGTGGTAGTTTTTTTGTCTATATTTTGGCAGATGTGGTGTTCTAAATTAGTCTAAGGTACTTGGCTTATTGTTATATTTCTAAATATAATATTCAGTAGATATTAAGGGATTAGGGGTAGTCAGAATTTTCAAAAAATCGATCTTTTTTTTTTTAATTATTTTAATATCTTCAAAATATTCTCTGAAAATTTGAAGTGAATCCGACAAATACTTTTCGAGTTATTCAACAGTTAACAAATGGCTCTTGAGCTCAACATAAAACGAGTGTAAAACTTTAAATGTGTTTTTCCCAAAATTATGTTTTTTGAACTGGTGACCACTGTAACTCGAAAACCGCTCGTTAGATTTCAATGAAATTCATACAGCTTTTGAAAACATGAAGAACTAGTGACTGATCGAAGGATTTCTTCTTTTTTTTTTAATTTCGATTTTTTATAAACAATTAACTGTTGATTTTTTCCCGAAAATCTGGAAAAAAATTTCCTGAGGCCGCCATTTTGTTAGTTTTTTTTAAAAAAAAAAAAACTTCGATCAGGCACTAGTTTATTTATTAATAAAACTAATTTTTTTTTGTAATTTTTAAATAAATCTCCAAGAATTTGTGATGGTCACAGCAAGGAATTTCTGTTGGACCTGGGTCAACACAAGGAGCCATAACTTTTAGAATTATTAAATTGTTTTTTAAAATTTTGGTGAAGTCAAGTCGAAACATTATGTAATGATGCCACATTTTTACTTTTATAAAATAAAAATTATTTAAAATTATCATTTTTTCATATTTCTAACTACCCCCTAACCCCTTGCGAAGTATCTGCCCCTAAGGCATTTACAATTCTAAAAAAGAATACCTCCTTTTGCTGCATACTAAAAAAGATTGTACTATACTGTGTGGTCATAATCTTAGTTTAGTGCAACTTTCATACGTCAAAAAAATATTATTGATTCTTGTTGTAAAAAGGGTTTTACATCATATTCACAATCACACTTATTTTCACAACTAAACTTTGTCAAATAATTCTCGAAAAAGAGAGTTCGAAGTTCTAATAATTTTTGAAAAAGACTAGAAAAGCAAAACTAATTTTAAATTAGTTTTCTTCCAGAAAATATTAGAAATCTCCCATACGAAATTTGAAATTTTAAGAATACTGGATTTCTAGTCTGGCGACTGTAATCACACTATCAGATAATTTGTTAAGTAATCAATGATTTGTAATACATTCAAATTTTGTGCTGGTATATAAAAAAATTAAAATTTTATAATTCACAAACATCGATAGATTTTCACTAAAACTTCTTCAGCTCATAATAATAACAAAATATTTTATTTAAATTTTAGTAACTTTAATTTAAAATAAAAATTTTAAAATGTTGAATTAAACTTACTTCTTTGGTCCACCTTCATCATTACATTTTCCTTGAACAAGAAATAAAGAACCACGATCTGCTTTTAGTAATATTGAAACATTTTGTAATATTTTGTGACACAATGATCGAACATCAAGATCATTACAAATATCTTTTACCTAATATAGTAAAATAAAATAATAATAAAATTAATTTTGTAATTTCTAATTAATATAGCCTAAATAAACAAAATAAATTATATTTATTCTAGTACAAAAAAGTTAAAAAATAATATTTGACGATACCTTACCAATTCAAATATAAGCTCTTTTTCATCAAGCTGCTTTAGCTCACTACGTGACAACCTTTGCGACCGCTGTTGAACACCAATTACATTTCCCCCTATTTGGTTACTTGTTGAAAATATTGTATTATCATTTTGATTTTCAATACTTAAAAAAGTTGGAGTGCCGTCTATTGTGTTCACAATAGGTTTAAGGAGGCCACCACGTTCAAATTCATGTGCTGATATTTTTCTATAATAAATATACATTTAATATAGTATTTAAATTTATATATATATATATATATAACAGGAACGATCAACTACGAAACTACAAATCCGATTGGGCTCAATTTTGGACAAAATGTATGTCTCAAAGAGAAGAAAAATGTAATTAGTTTAAAGCAAATTTTTGCGTTTTCTATTATACATTATTTTACACTAAAGTGACCAACTCTACTCATTTACTGAGTTTTGTACTCTTTTTTCGCAAGAAGAAGAAATTCGAAGAGTAAATTTATATTTAAATGAAGAAAAATTGAAGAAATGGAACGATGAGAAAATGGTACTTAACAAAAGATGGGTAGAAATCTTTCGGCATTTTAGAGTCGAACATATCCCACATGAAAATTTAAAAGTTTTAATAGAATTTTCCTTATGTTGTCCAGGCACTAATGCTGCTGTTGAAATGGTATTTTCACTAGGGAGTGATTATTGGAGCAGTGAGAAGTCGCAACTTTCTGTAAAAACATTATCTGCCGTCTTAACAGTCAAATTTAATATGCAAAATGAAAGTTGTTCGGATGTGGCTACATTATTAGACGAACATCCTCATTTAGCAAAAAAAATCCACTCCGAAGAAAAATATGTTTTTAAAAGAAAATAAAGTTTTTATCGTTTTTTCTTCTTTTTTTTCACCTATCCTATGAAATTACTTGTAAAGTGTACTCTTTTTGAACAAAAAATAGTTGGTAACGTTATTTTACAAATAACCCAACTTTTTTATAAAGAAAGATAACAAAATATAAATATAATATAAATAAAAATATAAAACTTGATGTGTCTGATGGAAATACTTCTAGTGTTTTCGTAATTTATTGATAGAAAAAATTCATCGGAGATCAAAAAATTAGTAAAAACATTTCCAAAACAATAATAACAAAGATTTAACTTCGTAAAATAATAATTAACACTAAATACAAAAATAACCAAAAGATAAAAGAATTAACTAAAAAACAGAACAATTAATAAAATAATAAGAAATAGTTATATTTTTGTTATAGAATTTCGTGTTAGATTTCCTTAGATGCCATTAAAAATTTTGGCCTAGCCCTCATGAAGAAACCCAACGTAAAGGAACATCGTCCCAAAAAATATTTTTAGATATATTTGTCATTTTTTTAAAAATATACATTTACATCATTGTTTTAGGCGTGAAAAAAGATATTCAGATGTGTATTATTTAATTTAGCTATATAGTAACTCTTACCTTACGGGTGTTGTAGCTCCAGATCCTGCCCTTGACGGACAATTTTGTAAGCTACCATGTGTTGGCGATGCTTGCAAATCATTGCCGGTTGAAGTAGCATGCGAAACGAGCCATGTATCCACTACCTGTCTAGTTGCTTTACTAAAATTTCATAATAAGAGAAAAAAATGAATTAATATTTATTCCAAATTTAGTCTTTGGAAATATAATTTAAACACTTTGCAATCGTATATCTACTTTCAACGGACTATTACCCGTTAAGAACTGTAAAAATCAGTTATCTTTAGGGGAAAAATCTGGTGTACGTAGAGGTAACATAAAGCTCACTTTGTGAAATTTGGCCTTAATTCACAACGGCATGTGAAATTAGAAATTGTCTTCGTCCAATAGCAATCTTTCTTCTTTATTTGGAATCGATAATCTCCCGGTTTCTTCCTTTAATCACGCCAATAATACAACTGAAAAGTCGCTGTTACTGTTTTTTCTATTCTCAAGGCCAAAGCCAATTAATATTTTACCAAAGATTAATTTCAACTATTCTGACGGTAAAGGATTAAACTAAATAACTATTATCCTGGTCAAGATAACAAAATTATGATTTAATAAAAGATGTTTCCTACAAGTAAATTAAACTATTTATTATTATAATTTCTCTAAGTTGAGTATCTGATTTATTAGTTAAATAAAGTAAGGCGGAAGTTTAATTTTTCCTGCTCATGTTTAAAGCTTTATCTAACCTTACAACAACATCAAATCAAAAAGTTTTGTGGATTGAATTAATGTCTAAAAATTTTAGTAATAATTTAATTAAAAATTTTACTAACCGTAAAAAATAGCCTTGAACAAAATCAGGATTTTCATCTAACCAAGACTCCATTCGAGAATATTCGGCATCATAGCAGGTATGTGTTGATGGCAGCATTTGTAAAGGCAGGGGGACACCGGTACGGGATCCAAAATTTTCGGGTCCCAATCCGGAGCCCCCCTGCTCAGATGGCATCCCGTTATTTTGCTGTTGAGGTTCCTCTATGCTACGCAAATGTAAACCTAAAAAATTACAAAAAAATATTTTAAGTTTTAATTTTTTTTAAAAATAATTAATTCATAAGTCAATTCTAAAATTTCAGTAAATTATAGATTAAATTTCATTTTATATCCATTTTAATTTTATAGATATAGCAAAACACATAGTAAGATCCTTTGTATTATCTTAAAATAAACAGATTGTCCTATATCACAAGTGATTAATTTTAAATTTAGTTACAATATTATCTTTGAGCTTATCAATGCATTTACATCTATTTTAAGAACTGGATAACAAAACATATAAGATAATAATCATTATTCATTCAGTCAACCACAAATTCCCTAAGGATACAAATTATCCACAAATGGAAACAAGAAAGACGTGACACACATTATTAGAGTACTAATAATTTGCCCTTCTGTTTGTCTTATGGTTTCCTTTTATATACATTAAAATCCGGTCTAAATAAATATCCTAATTTATTTTATACAAAATCATCAATGTCAGTTTTCTATACCAAGGAAATAAAATATATTTCAAAAGTACATCAAATAAAGAAAATTATTTCAAATATCGCATAACAATGAAAACTTTTAGTGTAGAAACAAATAAGAATTAAGTATTTATATAATTCATATTGAAATATAAATAACTATTTAGATAGCTTGAAAAAAGGGATATCTTTTTGATATCCAACTTATAATCCAAGAAGTTTAACGATTTAGTGTAAACAAATTCAAAACATATCATTTATTTGTAGGGAGTAATTTAAATCAGCAAGTACCGTAATAAATATGTAATCTATGTAATTTCAGGTATATCCTTAAATACTTTAATAATAATTATTCAACTTATCTACTCCAGAAGATAGAATAAACACAAAATTAAAATTTAAGCAATCCGTTGGGATTACTTGTTGTCAAAAGACTGAAAAATGTAATTTTGATTTTACATTTTTAGACTTTTCCTGTTAGGAAATTTTACAGTTCTTTAATGAGAAAAATGTTCTTTCCCTAGTGGAAAATTCCGCTGAAATGACAATTATGTTCAACAGATCAAATAGGAAAAACAAATTGTATATAGTTTAAGTTTTAGTGTCCGTTTATTTGTTATATCACCAATACAAAAATTTTCTTGTAACCAATAAAAAGTTTTCTGTACAAGACGCTTGCGCTAGAAATAAAATAAAAAGTTTTAATATTTGAAAAATTTACTAGAACTCCTAAAAATTTTATTATAAATTTCTCATGCATAAAAACATGTCTACTTTTTTATATGTTATAAATTTTGAATTCTTTACCTTTCCAATAATCTTAAAATAATTTTACAAAAAAATATACATATATCCACCACATAAATTTCTCTTTGTCAAATCTTGATAAAACTTTTTCTAGTAACTTTGAAATATTGAAAATATTATATTGACTGTTGAAAATGTTAGTAATCATCAAATAAAAATATTACATGAAATTTTCATTTGAAGTTAATATTGTTAATGCCAACCTTTTCAATTTTCTCCTTAGATTTTATTGATGAATATGTAAAATATGTAATTTATTTAAAATGAAAAAAACCAAATTGAAAATGTTTTTAAGAAATTCATACATTTTAAAAATAAATGGAAAGAGTGTTTTTATAAATAAGAAAAAAACTGCAATATCAAAAGCTTAAAGGAGATTAAATCAGACAAAAGACTTAAATAATTCATGTACAGTTTATTATTCAGATTTTTTCAATAATATACAAAATAAATTATGCTAAAATAAACAAACTGATTTAATTAAGTCAATTAAATCAATTTTAAAGAAAACTAAAAAATTAGTCATAGATTGATGATAGCAAATGTCTTACTTTAATATTTAAATTTTCTTTTTATAAAGTATAAACTTCTTATGTTAAAAATTTGATGGCATATAATTTACATGAAAAATCATAACGCTGAAAATTGTTACTATATAAATACTAGCTTTATACCCAGCCAAAATTATCACAGGTACAGCCAAATGAAACGAAAAAAAGAAAAGGAGCACGTTTTTTATATCATTTTAAATTCCTTCTGAATATAAAACGATTTCATTCTCTATATAGCTGTGAAAATATTTTTAAGTTTTAAGTTTAAAACACTTAAATAGTTTTCCATGCGGAGAGTATAATCCATGTTTAAGTCTAAATGACACAATTCAAAAAATTGACTTCAAATTGCAAACCGAAGTCAAAAATAACAAACTTTTCTCTAATTATTCTATTTAAATGACATATTTGTCTTAAAGTCATGTTCCATCTTTGCAAAAGTTTGGCTGGTTGATATTTTGCAATACAATAATTGGCACCTTAAATTTCAATAATTCAAAAATTTTGTTGAATTATTAACCATTTCATTTGCTTTTACAACCCTGTCGACTTACTTGTATGTTATTTCACCACTATAAGTGGAAAATCGGAATCAAAAGATGGATAAATAAAAATAACTAAATATGGAAATTTTTAATCAAGGAATATAAAGACATTTCACCTCTTGTAAAATTACATAAAATAGAATAATAAATTACTACTTCATTTTTCATTTTTTTTATATAAGGACTTATAACAATAAAGGTATTAAGGTCATTTAAGTAACTTAAATATTTATTTCAATTAAATTATAATTATACTATAAAATAATTTCTTAAAAATTTCAATTGGAATTGAGTCAAATGACAAACGAATAATGCGATCAAACTTTTTTCTCTGATTCTTTTTTCAAAAAAAGTGTGGCCCGAAGAAATTCTGTATACGTATATATTTAAATGTTACAACGGTAACTATAATACATTTTACAGGGTAGACAGACAGGAAAAAGAACTCGGGTTCTTTGAAATCTAGTCTTTTGCAAAAAAAACCCGAGTTATTTGCTACCGTGACAGACAGACAATCTAGTACTTTGGACAGAAATGTCAAAAACTGATCAGCTGGTGTTTATTATTATATACGCTTTTGAGATTTAATTTGAGTTTTATATAGTATATTTTGCAAAAATGCATTAATAAAGGTGCAATTTTTGAAATAAATATGGCCTGGCAATTATATTTCACATTTAATTTTTATGAGTTTATTTAATTGAAGTTTTTAACAAAGTTTACTTATTACACAAATTAAAGTTTTTATGGTTATAACGATTCTTTTAATTAATTTATTGTTTCCTATTGATTTTCTTTGAAAAGTTAAATTTTTATCGCTCCAAGAAAAACAATACTTTTTTTAAACTAAATTCTTATTATAAGCAATTTATTACTAGTTAGATTATGATTGCAGTTTTGGAAATACATAAATGCTATTAATTTAAATACTGTAAAAGCCAAAAAATTATTAAGCGATAATTTCTATTTTGTTCAGAATCCCTTTTAACATTGACAACATTTTTATGGGTAACATTCCTGTTTTAAAGTTATAAATAACTTCTGTAATAATCACAAAAAATTGAGAACATAAATTATGTAGTTGAAGACACAGCAAGTGTTTTTAAATGTTCTAATAATTTAATCATAAAAAGTTTTAAATACTTACCTACATAACCTTTAAATAAATTTAATTTGACTTGAGCTACTGTCAAATAGCTATGGCGAAACATAGATTTTTTCACCTTTTAGTGTTACCAAAGCGAAAAACATTAAAAGACCACCGTCATATTGCTAGTATAATTTAAATACTTTAAAAACTAGTACACTATGTACTTTGCGACATTTGATTGGCTAGAGCAAAAAATTAGCTTCAAAGAACTCGGGTTCTTTGCCTGTCTGTCTACCCTGTTAGACTCTCTATTATAACTAGTATTAACTGCGTAGCTTTTAAATGCCATTTAAAACAAATACTCTATAAATTTATTGCATAGTTTAAGAGATTTGGATACCTTGGGGCGTTAAGTAATACATTTGATAAATGAGAAAAACACTAAAAATAAAACTAAACAAGTATAGGAGTATGGTGAAGATATACATATTTTCTAGATTCAAAAAATCATTACTCTGTCGGTTTTCCCCACAAGCAATAACGCCAAGGAAAAAATAAATTTTGAATGTAGTTCACAATATTTATATAAAAGAAATAAAAAAAGGAAATAATAAAACAATTACTTACCCGGTTTCTTTTTTTTGTAACGACAACGGCGTAATCTACACATACTAGCACCTTGGCCCATGGGGCCAGCCAGCAAAACATAAGTTATGTCCTCCGTTTTAATGGCTTTTTAGTTTTTTTATAACCACATAAAACACACTTTAGCATTTTCTGTTGTTTTTTTTTTTAATTAAAATTTTAGCTACTTCCTTTTTTATTTAAACTATATATTTCCAAAAGAAAGTTGTGTCTGAAGTATTTTTAATGTTTGCAAAAATTTTATCTAGAACGAGCTGAATTTCAAAACTTGAACACTTATATTCAAAACAAAAATAACAAAAGCGTAAATTTTTTATTTAAAAATATGAATAAAGTAAATATTATTTTTTGGATATCTAATTTCAATTGAGTTAAATTCCTGAATGAATCAGTATGAAATTTTGATATAAATAAATATATTTTTAATGTATTTCTAAGTATATTTGCATGTTTTCATAAAAAATTCAGAAAACTTTTAGGTATTCTTCTGTTAGTTCTAAAAAGGAAGAAACAAGTAAACACACGTATATTTAATTTAAACGGAAAACTTAAAGGCAATTGAAATTGAGTTTTCAACTCAATGAAATTGTTAGATACAACTGCACAAAAACCCTGAAAATTATTTGAAACTTTATGACCATTATTATGAAGAAAAATTAAGGATATATATTATTTTAATTCAGAAATTATGGATAAACAAATGTACAAAAAATACCCAAATATTAATCATATTATGTTTTATCATGTGTTCCATTTATCTAAACCCTATTCATATCCCTTTTAGATACATAATTTTTTTCTATGATAAAGTGTTTACTCAAAAAAAAATTCTATCCAAAATTGAATTACGAATAGTTTAAGGTTTAAGAATAAGACATCTTATATTTATATAAATCAGAAACAACAATCATTATAGCTGTTAGTATTGGTAAGATGTGGTATGAATATGTGTATCTATCTCATAAACCATAAATTTTAATAATTAGTAACTTAAGAGAATATAAGTATAATAATTAATGACTAAAAACTCAAAGGATTTACGTATTACTTATAAAATGGCAAATGAGTTTAGCAAATAATTATTTCATGCATTTCGATAAATGAAAATTGAAAGAATTTAAACGTCGTAACAATTTTATAAAAATCAAGAAAAAAATATATTATTAATCTCAAGGTTTTTAAATAAAACAAAATAATCATTTCTCTTTGGTTTAATTAAGTTATACATCTTCCCATATGAACTTTAGAAATTAACTCGTTTTATTTTCTTCTTTTTTATCTAATTGATTGAAAGGATCTGAAGCTTTTGCATTTATACTGATATAAATTACATTTAAATGGCAGATAACCAGAAATATATAATTTTTGTATTTTGATCAAGACAGTTTTTATTATTGATTATTTTATTTGAAGAAAAAAAGATATATATATATATATGTATATTTCAACAATTCTTCTATAAATTGTGCAGATTTTTCTATTAGATCTACTTTCAAGGATTCCTTTAATGGACACGGATAGTAAAACTTTAATGAAACATAAATGACTCTATGTAAATTACGTAAAACAAACAAACATTAAATAACTTTTTTATTGTTTTATTTTTTAAAATAATGAATAAATTTATAAAACTTCAGGAAAAACAATCAAAATTCGAAGAACATGTAAATTATTCTCTTTACAATTGTTACAGCAATAAAATTACAGGATAGCATATGATTTGTGTTTGAATAAATATATTTATGTAAATAAATGTAAAAAAAATTTTCCTTGATGATAGAAATATAAATATGGTCACAAATTTTGTTATTAACGTCCATGATGTTTTAGAATTTTGCAGATTTAATTGCATATATCATAAAATGGCGCCCTTTTTTAGTAATTTAACTTAATAGGATTAGGTAAAAATAGATTTAATATAAGTTTATATAATAATATATATAAATTAATTGAAACAAGCCTTAATACAAAAATAGTAATTTCAATTAAAGTATTTGCATGATATGCAAAAAAATTCATGTTTAAAATCAAAAAAACTATAAAACGTATTTTGTAGATTGTTGGCTACATTACACCTGTCTATTTAACATATAAAGCCATAAAAAAATATTGATCAGGATAAATAAATAATGTCCAAATAAGCCACTTACAAATAAATGGCACAGCGACTCGCTGCACATAAAGTTTTATATATAAAAAGAGCGCATATTATTAACATTGACGATGTCAAGACACAATTGCTTTTATGCGTAGATCTAATTAGGGTTTGGCGACATAAAAATCTGGTACCAAATGTTAATGAGCCCTCTAATCTCCAGTAAATTGGCCTATAGCCAGCTTGTCGGGTTTTTACAAAAAACCAAAGGAAATTTCTATGTAAAATGTTTAATAAAAATACATAAAATAAAATAAATTTGACAGTTTTAATGATTTAATTTCTGCCATGAATGGATTTTAAGCAAAAATCGCTATTTTCAACTTACCACGTCATTCAAGACGTCAAATGCTAGTGAATTTTGGGCATTATAGGCGATAAAACTTAAGACAAATATGATAGGTATACCAAAACTTCCTAACCAACCATAAATCTTTGACAAATGATTAAACTTATGTATAGCCATGACATTTTAAAAAGTAAACATAATCTCTAAATAATCCCAAAAATTATAATTTTACTCGAAAAAATTTATGAATTTGTTGTTCTTTTAAACAGATCTCCAAAACAAAGAATATGAATATTTACATAACATTCAAATGAACTTTTCATAAGGTGCTCCCATCTAAGTAGTTGTAATTTTTCGGATAATAGTGCAGTACGACCGATAATAAATTTATTGTGCTACCCACCTAACGTGCTGTGCTAGAAATTTACTTAAACCAAAAATTTATTAAAACCAATCAATGTCTCTCTGAACTGATTAACTTGGTGAAAGAGGAAGTGGCTTGCTCACTTTGTCATTGTATAAATACAGTCAAACAGCAAATGTATAGGCATTTATTCTATTTTATGCCCGTATTTACAATGTACTGTTATTGATTTACCTATTTTACATGGGGTAAAATGAAAAGTGACTGGAAAATAAACAACAATGAAAAAAAACAAAACAGAATTAATGTCTGGCAAACCATCCCGCCTAGACTACTAGACTATCCACTTAATAGCGAAAGTTTTGCCAGTCGTGACTTCAATTTCCCTTCTCTTCAACTTTTTCGCATTGTGTAGGTATAGGTAGTCAACTTCAAAAAATGTAGCACGTGACATGCAACACGCCACGAAAAGTCAAATCAACTTTTAAGTTTTTTCAAGTGTTTTTGTAATATGAAGATTTTCCGCCAGAATAGTTAAGTTGATAATTAATATATAAGTATATATATATATATATATATATATATATATATTGAACGAAATTACTTATGTATAAAACAAAAATCTGTTTTCTAACTTAATTCGTTTTCCAAAAGTACAGCAAGCTTGTTATGTTTTACTCAAATTTCATATTCACACGAGCATTTTTTGTTAACAGCTGCATAATTTCGCCTTGACATAAAAATCAAACATACGCACATTAAATGGCACGTGGACATTGCTCTATTATATTTAACAAGTATGACACAAGCAACGGTAAACTCAAAGAAAAATAAGTAAATTAGTATCGCTTTGTTTGTTGCTCCTATTACTTCATTAAAATCACTGGAAAAGTAAGTCAAATATTTTTTAATTTTAAATAATAAAAACTTAAAGAACGGGAAGTAGTGACAAAAAAGCAGCGTCCATCCATCAAGATAGTCAAAAATTCATATTTTTATGCATAACTGACTGATCTCAAGGACATGAAAATTCACTTTGTCGGCCGAACCATATCTTTTAGTACAAATTTGACAGGAGAGCCTTGTTTTTATAAATATTAATGACAAATTTTAATGTTCTGTAAAATAATTAAATACGAAAGTGTGATTTTCAAACTGGTTGAAAAAATTATATTTTTTTTTTGACTTTAATTGGTTACAATTTCTGTAATTTTCATTGTTTTCGCCAAAAATGTCTATCAAAAAGTAAAAGTGTTTTTTTTTTACAAAAAAAAGTAAATTTTGGTTTAGTAAATGATACTTCGCTAAAAAGTGTCTTTTTAATAGACACTTTGTCGAAAAAAAACAAACTTTTTTAATATTTTTAATTTTAACAAACTACAATTACTCAAAAAAATAAATTTGCTTTTCAGATACATCCAAAGAACGCGACATTTTTAGACTAATGTATGAAGCACGATTTCTAATCTCAATATAGAAATAAGGCCCCAGTCAACTGGGACCAGTGATATAGCCCAGGTGACAAACAAAATAATTTCGTATGTTCTTGAGATCTTTTGAATATCTCGATAGGCCAACACTTTTTTGTAAATTTGATCATTCTTCTAAATTAAACACGTGAAATTTTTGCAAATTGCTTACCAAAAAAAAATTTTCACAAGATTCTTAACATTACAAATTTTTTCAATAAAATAAAATATAACCTAAATTACATATAAATATTAAATAACAAAAAAACATTTCAAAATTCCAATTCGAAAGCGAAAAATTGTGAAACATTCTTTTCCATACAAAATAAACAAAACACAACAAACTTAAGTTAAATTAAATGATATATATGTATGAGCTTGTTCAATATTGAGTTTCGTAACCTTTGTGGTCAAGGTCAAAATAACTCTAATAAAAACTATGAAATAGGATAAACAAAATATAGTACAAAAGGACTCAATTTGGCTAAAAGCCAAAACTTTTTATAGGTATATAGTAGAACTAAACTTTATCGATCCGCTTAACAATTCTTGAGGCTTATATAGACTTCCTTAAAAAGATACTACTGTATACTTGTTTTATATATCCTTATAATGGAAAATAAAAATAATTTAAGAAAAAAAAAACGAAAAGATTTTAAGAATGGTTTACAAAGGTAAGACATCTTTGAATGAAATAAAATATTTTAAGAGCTAAAAAATATATTATTTACAATCAAAATAAAATTCAATGTCACAAAACGTTTTCCATTCTAAACAAACTAAAGGATATTTTTTTTTTCTATATGTACATATATGCGGATTAAGAATCAAGTCTTAGCTTTCCTATAGTCCTTTAGGGGATTTTATATGTCCAAATAAGAAAAATAAAATATTAGTGATAGGAATGAGACAGTTTCAAAAAAAAAATGGATAAGATGATCACTATCAAAGCATACTAAGCATAATTATTCACCATAATCTCATATCGTATGCTGGTCTTCGAAATTCATATTAAGACGTAGAAATAAAATTGTAGTCCTTGTAATAGATAAGCGTAGTTATAGGGATTTGGACTCTAACTCATCAATTTTTTTCCAAAAAAAAAATCTAAAAACTAAGAATTCATTAAAAATGAAAATTGCAGACCTTTCAAAGGTATTACATAAATTTAATTAAGTTTAAGGCTATTTATTAATAATCAAAATTTGTCAGAAATATAAGCAACATATCCGTCAACAGACATTTGGCTACATTCCATTTTTGTTTTTAGTTTTTTGTTATTATAATAAATATTTATAATTTTTAGTCATCAATAAAACTTAAAAATGTTTAAATTTATTATTATACCATTTTGCGTTTAAAACAACGCCACAATAATTTCATTTATGATTTTTTGCTTAAAATCCCTTAATAGATTTTTCTTTAATGAAATACTATTGAAATGTTATAAACAAATCTAAAAGTAGGATATTCCACGATTTTAGAAGGATCGATTGAAAAAATGGCTAAAACTGTTACCAAACATGAATAATTTCAAAAAGGTGCAACAAATGGTTTTGGAAAGTTACCTAAAGTAACTGAATAGGCTTATCCTAAAAAAGAAATAAATACATAACACATTTTCGAATTAAACATAAAGGAGTATTCTTTTAAAAAGGATTAACACTTCAAAATTACTTTGAGTGATTTTTTACAATGTTTTAACTTCATGGATGAAATTAGAATTTAACATCTAAGTCTAAAATCGTTTTCATCTACTTATAAAATTATGGCTTGTGTCGTGTTATTTAAATTATTTAAAAAATAAGAAAACATTATTCAAGACACTTGAAATAATCGAATAAGAAACTATAGTTATTAATATTATGCTTTTGAAAAAAACTTTAACAAAAATCGACTAAATTTATTGTAGAATTCCTGCCACGTCCTAAATTATTTTAAAATTCTATGGAATATAAAATTATTATCACCCTTAACAATAGTTGCCAAAAACTGAAGATGAACTTTATTGTATAAAAAAATACAAATTAATAAGAACAAAATATAATTATTTATCAGATAATCCCAAAAGTTTAGTTTTCAATTAAAAAGTTTTAATGATAATAAAGTGAAAATATTCATTCATGCAGAATTTCGATACAACCCAGAATCTTATATAGAAAAGGATTTTTGTAAATTTCTTTGTCTTTTTATTCTATACACGAAAAATTTATTTCTATCAAAAACTGTCAAACTTCCATTAAATAAAGTTTGAATAATGTCAAACTTTAGAAAATTACAAAGTTATCCTCATCACCATTTTATCGATAACACCAGATGGACAACACAATCAATTTTACATAGAACCATTTACCACCCTCTCTGTCACCAAAAAAGAAAACAAAATTTATAAAACTGATAGCTTATTTTCCCTATAAATAGAGTTGATATTATCACCCACGCTAATACCAATAAAATGGGATACGTAAAACTAAAATATGAGCTCTTATGGGAAACAAAAATAGAAAATTAATAATCACACTAAAGCCTATAATTGAATGAAGAGAATCTGACCGTATGGAGGCGTGTAAAACTTTCTATGTATATAGGAAACGACGTGAATGACACATTGACGTCAATGTACTCTACCGGATAATGTTTACCTGAAACATTTGTTTTAATTTTTGTGTAAACATAGCCAGACTATTGTTATATCCTTCTATATAAAACGTGGGATAATTTTATAAAAGCTAATCAATCCTTGAACAAAATAAAAAACAAAGTGTAAATGGTAAAAGTATATTCAAAGTATAGAAAATAAATTTTAAGTGTTATTTAAAAATATACTTTATTGTTACTAACAACATTTGAAAAAGATCTAATAAATAATATCTAGAAAAATAGGCTATAAATGTCAATCAAAATTTAAAATTTTATGCTTAGCAATTTGTTTTTCATAATTTCTAAAATTGAAAATATTAAATTACCATATTTGATTATGCACCAAGCAATACATATATGAGGATACATATGTAATTATTTTCTTATTTACTAAATAAAAAAAAATATATATTTTTCCCTTAAAGATTAAACATTCTCCTTGAATGAAAATGATTTATTACAATTACAGAAGACTTTTAACTTCTTAGTTGGGTTTCTATTAAAAAGATGCGATACCTTTACAGCATTCAATTCGAATTCCATGATTAGTTAGAAATGTTACTATAGAAAAATATGCAATAAAAGACTAGAGACTAACAAGCTAATTTTATTACTTTTTGAAATAAAAAAAAACAAAAATAGTACAATGCACGTTAAACGATACAACACGAAAACCAATTTTATCAGGTAGAACTGTATTTGAAAATTATCTTTCCATTATACAATTGCTGTTGGCTAAATGTTCTTAATAATTTAAAGAGAACTTTATCTACAGTTCTTAATTGAAAATGGAAAATAAATAGAGTCGTTAAATTACCTACATATACATATGGTAAGGTAAAAAAGTGAAACCAATAAAATATTCACAATATTATAAATCACTTATTAGATTTTTTGTTTTTTACTTGGAAGAAAAAATAAAATATAATTAGAGTTTGTATTTAAGCATGTCGAATTTAAGCTTTTACTTTATTTCCAAGTTATTTCTATTTCAATTAAACAAAAACAAAATATTATTCTACCTAATCGATGCAACAAAATGAGTTCATTTTTTCTTATATCTGAAATCAATATCAATTTTCAGATTTAGAAATTTATTCTGTTTAATAAAATATTTCAGTATCTATGAAAAATATAAAAAACAATTAGATTTTATTAGTTTTAATATCAAAAACAAAAACAGTTTATTGCAATATAATATTTCAAAAGAAGCACTAGAATTTTATTTCTTTGACGATCAGTGCAAAATGAAGTGTAGGAAAATATGCCATTCCCATAAGCACTAAATTTTTATAAACGATATCGAAGCTATAAATGCATAAGTCCTCCTTGATAGTATACGTACTGGCTGAAAATCGGATCTGCCAGCAATGAAAAATATATATACAGAATAGCAGCGTATGCGCATAGTGGAAGTGTTTTTTAAGCGGGTGACTTATCGTTGCCAAAAAATTGTGTAGTAAATGACGATCAATCCTAAACAAATGGGAAATTTTTCTATCGTGCAAATGTATAAAGTCGCTTGAATTCACTTTCACTGGGCCGTTAAGCTAAAGCGAAGCTGGCTATAATTTTGGAACGGGAATTATTTCAAATATGTATTTGAAACTATTTAAGCATGTTAAAAAAACAATATTTATTTTTCTGTGAAATTCCCGTTTAATTTTCTATACTTTGTCTTTCCTTGATTAAATAAATGGATGAATGGATAAATGGATGAAATGATCTTTTGGAAGCTCTGCAAAATATCCGTTGATAACCGCAATCACATTATCATTTGAACTAAAACGTTTTCCGAGGAAAATTTTACATTTGGATCAGAGGAGCGAGAGATATCAACAATTTATTTTCCTAAATAAAGTCTTAATTAAAATAATCGTGGTAAAAAAAATGGTGATACAATAAAGTAGCTACGTTTTAGCGTACAGTAACGAAAAACAACAAACAGATTTTTTATATGACGTAATGTTCGTCGCAATTAATGGACGACATCAAAGTTATTAGCTAACTTTTACTTCCTTTTTTGCTATTGTAATTTTGTTATTTTAACTAGTAAGAACAAATTTTGTTGCTTGTTTAAAATAGAAAATAAATCTTCTTTTTCTCATTTGCATATTTGTTTTTATTATTTTTTTCCTAATAAAAAATTTTCCAGACTATATGGGATGACTAAAGCAAAAATATAATTTTTGGAAATACCTGCTTTATTCTTCTTAAAAACGAACCAACATAAATTTATGTTTCTTTTTAATTTTTAAGATTTCCAGACTACTAAAATCAATCATATTAGACCCATTTCTATAAATAAATAATAATTTTTCAAGACTTTTTTAAGAAAGAGTTTATAGAAAACTTAAAATCGAATTGGAAAATAATTAAAGACAAAATACGATACACAAAACATAAAGATAACTTACTAAAAATGATTAATTATGTTTTGCGTATCAATAAGTTTTTTTCCCCAGAGTTTACAATTTTTCATAATTATTTTTTTTCAATTAAAAGAAAATTTTGGCTTTGTATCAAAACTTTTTTTACTCTTTTAGAGTGATCATATTAAAAAAGATATAAACGGTTCAAGAGGGAAAAAAATCGAAACAGTCAATTAAATGTAATCCAGTGGCTCTCAACTGAAGATATTTGATATTTTAGTTAGGATAAAAAAAACTAATCTGATAAGGGTCACAAAATAAAGCCCTATTACCGTCAAATATTATCTTAAACTTCAGTCTGAATATAAAAGTTACATCACAGATGAATTTCCGGGTAAAAGAGATACGCCACGAATGTAAAAATTAAAATTTTTAATTTTCAGATGTCTACAGTGATTGGGACAGCTGTCCATTTAAATGAAAAACCCTTTAAAACTTTAAGCTGATCTAATTAAGAATTAAATTTAAAACAAAAAATAACAAAAATACATAGAAAAATAACAAAAACAAATTTAACCTAATATTTTCTATATTTAATAGACTTTAATTTTTTACTAGATAACTACTCACTAATAAAAAATTAAGGGATTTTTTGGACAAAAATATAATACATCATATATAGTATATCTTAATATTATAAATCCTTAAAGGAAAACAAGAATAATAGATTCTATACATAGAAAAATTCTTTGAAAACTTTTAAGTTTTTTAAAGAATTATTATGAAATTTTTAAAAGTAAATTTTTTTTTTAGAAAAAAACTTTATCTTTTATATTTTATTTTTTAAAAGTCATGACAAAAACTCAGCATGACTTAAGCTCCAACAGTTTGACAAAATTTAATCCCTTTGAATGACTTGGAATTTTCTTTCTCTTTTTTGACTATTTTTCAAACAAGGAAAAATTCAAAAGAAGTTATATAAGAATTTCAAATTTCAATTCTAATCAACTTAATTATTTTTACTTTTATATTTGTAAAAATTAAAGCACTTTTATTACTTTAAAGAACTCTTTTAGCTAAAGAAGTCTACGCGTGAACTTGATCTTAAAAAAGGAATAACTTTTAATTAATCTTTTCAACATGGAATGATCAGTCTCTTTAAATTTTTTGTGCTTTTCTTTTTCCTCACACATTTAATCATTTATAGCCTTTTAACAAATTTAGCAATTAGTAAAAACTTCTTTAAGACCAATAATAATGTTTAGGTTTTAACTGATTATAACTTCTAATCTTTAAGAGGTTGACTAAAATAAGGATTTCTAAATTTCAATAGTTTTTTCAGGCATTAACTTAAAATTAGAGGTTTCTAAAATATAATCGAAAAATGGAACCAATTAATAGTTTTCAAGATATCCTGCAATCGCTGTACGGACAATAAACTGTCAACATTTTAAATACAAATTTCTCAAGGTTAAACTTTCAACAATTATGATTCACAAACAAACCGTTAGATTGGGAATGAAATTTATAACAACTTATAAAAAACTCACTTAGTATTTATACAATATTTTGACAAATGTAATTAGTACGTTTTTCCTTGAAATTCTGCATGTAACACATCAAAAGATGTCATTTTTTATGTTTAAAGAAAAAAAAATAAGCAAAAAGAAAGCTCTGATCAAGGACTAGATTAAGACTTTTTAGGTTAATCGATTTGAAAGAGGTCGATTAAAAGTTATGATTTTCATTATGGAATATGACTTGTAGAATAGAATTCTACAACTAATTTTACAAGGCAATATGTAGTGAAAATTATCCAAAGTAAAGTATCCAAGTTGGAAAAACAGGTACCGAAACCAATTGCCAGCAGTAAATAAACATTTGCACTTTGCTTTTATCACGCTTCGAAAAATGGCCATTTTTAACACGTTTAGTAACAGGTGACAAAAAATGGATTATTTATCTTAACGTCAAAAAGACAGTGGTCAGATAAAGATAAACAGCCAAATTCTATAGCAAAGATTCAAAGAATACTACAAAAAATTAGTCAATTTAATTTGGAGCTGCTTATGAAGCCACATCCTGCTTACTCTCCAGATATTGCTCCTAGTGATTTTCACTTATTTCGTGTCTTACAAAGTGCTTTGCTAAAGAAAAAGTTAAATTAACTTTCAAATTTTTTGTATCAAAACCAGAATCTTTCCAAAACAATGGAATTAAAAAAACTGTTTTTTTAAGATGATGAGAAATTGTAGATAGAGAAGAAAAATATATCATTAATTAAAATGTCAAATTGTATTTAATTTAAACGTTTTTAAAATCCAAATCCCAAAAATGCGCACATATTTGTATTTTGTCCAACATTTAGCCGAATTCGGACAACTAAAATACTTCATTTGTTACACTCAAAAAGTATTACAGACTCTTTTAGACTGAGAATAGTTTCTAAATTCAAAGAAGAATGAATAAGAGTTTATTTATAATTTATATAAAAGAATGTTTCATAAAAACTATTCGGGTAGCAAAATTATTGTTAGCATTTTTACGTCACGATTATTTTTTAATAATTTTATTCATTATATCAAAAATTATATTGAAATTAATTTTAAAAATGTAATATTTATATTTTATTATTATGGATGGATTAGGCGCGGATTAGGAAAGCGTAACAAAATAAAGCCAGCCTGCTTTTTGGTTAAATACCATCAAAACAAAAATGCTTAAGAGAAATCGAACGCAACTTTAGCGTTTCAAGTCTTTCGTGGACCTAATAACAAACTTAGGCAAACCTTATTAGACCTAACATTAAAATTCCACACGAGTACCTTTTAAGCACATTTAGGTAATGTGATTTTAATAAATTTTAATAGAAATATAATCCCTAAATAATTAATGCATATTAACTAAATGTATTATAAGAGGTATATTTGTCTCCGGTTATACTTTACACTGCAATTGTCTCAATTTCGAACCATATGATTTTTTTCTGGCACATTTTTCCATGTACACCCTTTTGGGTTTTGGAGATTTTTATAGTTTAAATAATATTAAAAATTTTTACAATACTAGAAAGAAGCCATCTACAAATTCAATTTCAAGAAACAAAAAATCTGTTTTTCAAAACTGAGAAAAATATATTCCAATCCAATGGAGCCGTATGTGACATACGCAGTATTTGCGTTTTATATGTACATGAATTTTTCATAACTACTGAAAACTACTACTACTGAAAACAATAAACAATATGCTTTCAATGTATTAGTAAAACCGTTTTGCGAAATAGGAAATTATTCGTTCACACATTTTTTACTAAATTGTTTGTTCAGAAAGCAGAAACTGAAGATCACTTGAATGAGATTGCGTACAATTCAGACCATGCAAACGTATTATAACCCAACATAGTTTTGAATTATTTTTATCTATAGCTGTCTCAAATCAAAGGAATTGGTCAACTTTTGATTGAATGATTGATTGATAGGATAAAGTAGACGAAGTCTAATTAACTTTAAATTAAAATGAAAAATTTTAGACCCCAATTTATTACAAATGTGACCTTTAATTTTTGTTTCTATTGAAAAATTTAAGATTTATATAACCAATATGAAAATATTTACTACTTGATTTTTTGTTAATGATTTGTGTTTCACTATAATTACGAAAATCTATAAAAAAACATGGTTCGAAATTTAATGAAATAGCCACAGAGTTTGTTGATAAGACATGTTCAAATAAAAATACATTGAATTTATAAGATTTGACTATATCGGTATTAAGCTAGACTGAATGATTCACATATTTTTCTGATATAATAGGAAATTCCATATCACCCAAGGGTTTGATTTTGTTTTCTTTTTCTTATTTTTTGTAAACATTTTTTATGTAGGGAATTTTAATATTTCTTTAATGAAAATCTCTTGCAACAAATATATATTGAAATATCATGGTGCCTGGCTGTCACAGAAGAATTTGACACAAAACAAATTTGTTTCAAACAAGAAAAAAACATGAAAAGTAATATATAAACATAAACTCTTATTTAGAAAGGACTTAAGAGAGCGTGTTCTTATTAATTAATGAAAAAATAATAAAAGTTTCAATTTTTTCGTGTGGATATCAAATTAAACAAAATTCTTTGAAAACGTGAAAAGTTTTTATGAAATATTTCATACTTATAAGGAAACATAATTATTCCTCTAGTTATAAACTAAACAATTAATCAATTTGAAAAGTTAAATAAGATATTTGCTATATAACTTCAGTATTATTGTTTGTCTAACTGGAAATATGATTATTGTAATGAACTTCCTACACTCCATCATTTAACTATTTGAAGAGATGCGTTTAGTTGCGCGTTTATATTGGCCATAATACTAGGCAAGAATACAACCTTTTGCTTTAGTGTTTATACCACCTTCTAGTATTAGTACAATTTTCATCTATCAAAAAATTTGTTAAAAAGAAATTTTACATCATATTCATAATCATATTTAACCTAACTTTCACAATTAATCACTATCAACCGATTCTCAAAAAGAGTGAATTCGAAAAATTACTCAAAATTTCCCCTCTGTGTTACCATGAATTCTGGGCACTATAAGATAAACCCAATGTTTCCCAATATCCTAATCACGGCAGAGATAGGTTAATAAGTTCTTGTCATGTAAGAATTATACAATGGAATAGTTCATCACTGCAAGATTAATACGGACATATTTAAACATCTCTAATAATTGTATTTCATATAACTAGACCAGGGCTTCTTAAACTTTTTTCATTCACAACCCCATTTATGATTGCGAGTTTCTTGGCGACCCCATATAAATATCAAAGAAAGATAAATTAATATTTTTTGATGATATATTTATTAGGTAACAATTTACATATACATTTGAAAATATATAGTTTTAAAATTTGTTTAGAAACATATAAAAATTAAAAATTTTAAATTGAACAAAAAGTTGTAAAATTGTATTTATTATAGTTACAAAAAATATATGCACTATTTTTCATAAAAATTGCGTTTTTTGCAATAATATAAATATTAGGGGATTCTGACCGCCTTAGTTCGATCGAATATATTCGAACGCAGTCGTTGAGTGGGAAGTATTAAATTAAAATTAAAGGAAAAAATTTATGGATGGATTTGCCTGTTTTTTATTGCATAATAAAGTAAATCTTGGTGGAATGTTTGACATTGTTGAATGTAAGACATCTTCAAAATTTTTCAGCGATGAACGATATTGGGATTTAATATGTGTTAAAGCTGAGAAAGTAACTTCACATAAATATGTGGTGTTGAATGGCAGAAGAACATTTAACGCCATATCAGTGATTGTGGGAAATTCATTTCTAGTTTCTATCCACAATTCAGTCAAGGGCTTTTTAGGAAATTATAGTTTATAGTTCGAGTCACTCGAAAGCTCGAAAAAAAGTAAAAAAATAGTAAAGTTATAGGAAGTTAAGTTTTGAAATATAATAGAAAATAAAATAGGTGTATGAGTGTGACTCTGCACAAATACACATATAGATATTATAAAATCGCGTGTTGTATTGTTGTATTTGACATTAAAACTCGCGACCCATAGTTTAAGAAGGCCTGTACTAGACTGTAAATTTGCATTATTCACACAAATAATTCAATGTATCCGTCTCTAAATCATGGTGTTTTTTTTTCTTAAAATAATTAATGAACAGAATATCACGAGTATCCCAAAATACAAACTTTATAACCTGGGCAGTCATTGTTTCGACCAACTTTTACTGTCTGATCTAAACTCAGCTGAATTTGATTATTTGACTCAGCGGTGGATCCATGTTTATTAGAAGCTTATGAAAAAAATCATTTTTATTGCATTTAAATCGCTCTAAACACTGCTAAGAGTAAGAATCATTGATGTTCTTGGTTAACTGTAAGCAAACACAGCAGCCTCTCCGATAACATCTTTCTTAGTTATAAATCTTCATGTTAAATGATGAATAAACTACTTTTGATATTATTAAGGAGTCAGCGCTATCAGTTTACTGAATGTATTCTTATGTAAATATCCTATTTGGATTGCTACATTTATAGCCAGCAAATCAATGTTCTACGGTAGCTTCTAATGAGGGGTCAGGATTGCACATATCCAACCAATTTATTAATATAAAAGTTCTCTCTCAACCCAAGAAATTAGCTTGATACGATTGTTCTGAAATTAACAAAAGGAGTTTCCCTAAAACTTTTGTAACATCTAATCAGAATGTCAGATATTTTATATTCACTAAGAAAAATATATATTTTTTTTTAAAAACTAAATTATGTAGTTTTATTATCTGTGACGGGTGCGGCAAAGAGCTACATCTACTTAAAAGATTACTGTAGACCAGAGTGAAAGCTTGTCACTTTAATTAAGCAAACAATGAACAATTAGCCAACAAAAAACAAATTTAATTTTATTACTAGATAAATAAAAAAAAAAATAGTTTAAGATAAGACAATTTACGTTAATGATAGCTAAAGAATAAAAATGTTTAATAAATTGCCTAACCGCAAGGAGCTAACACGTGTTCACAACCAAAAAAAACATACATTTTTTTCTAATTTATATCAAAAATACCTTTTTTTTGGTTTATTTAACAAAAAAATTTTCTTAGAAAGTTTAATAATTTAAATATTTCACATTTTGAATATGTTGAATCAGAACTAGATAAATATAGAAAATAGAATAAAGATTCTAAATCACATATTTGGAATAGGTGGGTTAAAAAAATGTAATAATTTAAAGCAAAATATTATTTTCTTTTCAAAGAAATGATTCATTGAAAATATTATTAATTTATATTTATAAAATTCCTAAAATTTCTTTTAATTAAAAATAAATATAGGTCAAAATAGTATTAAAAGTGATTATTATATTTAATAATTAAATGAAAGTTTTTTCTGTCAACATCAAAAACTATTACACATACTTCCTAATTACTAAAAAGTTTATTGACCTTAATAAAATAACAACAACAACAAAAATGTAATGGAAATTTCATCAGCATTTTCCCTAAATAGTTTCCAATGAATACTAACAGAATATTTTTATTTTTATTTTTTCTGTTTTATTTATACCAAAATTTCAGATAATAGAACTTAATTCAAAATAAAAAATAAAAAAATCAAAAAAACAACAAATTTTTTTATATAAATAGATTAAATAAAAATATTGCATTGAAATTCAGCTCTATGAAATTTTTCAAAACTTTTTTCTTCAATTATATTGATAATAAAACTTTATTTATTACGAAACATAAAACTGATCCAAATATATTCAATTATTTGAATTAAAAACAAAAAACAAAAAAAAAACGTAAATATATACAAAATTAATACCACTATGGCGTAGTTATGTCGTCATTGATCATATTAATATTTTCTAAGCACGACAGCTTAAATAGATCTACGGCTGAAAAACACATAAATTAACGTTTCAAGTTTAGATTTCTCAGAGCTTATACGATTCAAGTATTCAAATAAAAGTTTTCTTATGATGTCTTTTTTTTATTAAATTTTTTATTTTTATATTTTAATTTGAAAAAAAAAAAAAAACTTAAACTATTTAACAGATAAGTTAAGCGAACTGTCACAGTAAACGCTTCCGCTTATTATTTTCTGTTGTTACAAAGCAAAAGCGGAAAAATTTCGCTCAAGCATATAGGGCATTAGTTTTTTGTTTTTTTTTTATTTTATTTTATTTGTCTGTATTACAAACGAAGAATAATATTTATGTTTTGTTGTTTATTTTAATCTTCACCTCTAATACATTAACTAAATTTTGGCAACAATATAATTTTATTTATTTATTTAATTATTTATTTATTTTTTGTTATTGTTAAAAATTAATTTCAATCTGTCTTAAAACTCACAGCACACACATAACACACAAAAAATTGTTATCACAGAAAAGTAGATGCTCTTTTATAGTTGACTTTCTGGCCGAACCATTCAATTTATCAACCGTGGAAATGTACAACAGGAAAAAAAAAACAATAACACAAGAGAAACGTTTAATTTAACAAATATATAATAATTAATTATTAATAATAAAAAATTAGTATACAGAAAACACTGTCACTATACATTAATTTAGAATCAAAAACTATACAGTTGCATCTGTGTAAAAAGATCTTGCTGTTATCATACCTTTGAAAAAAAAACCACCCTAATGAATAGTTTCCGTGATAAAAAAAAAAAGAAGCTAGACTCAACAAATCTTGTTAGCAAATCGTAACGGACTGTTCGGTTATGGCAGCTTTCATTATGCTGTCAGTCTAGCCGTTTTATATAAAGCTCTTTAAGAAAGCTTAAGTAATTTGTTTGACGAAAACTTTGGTCAAAAAGCTATTTTAAAAAATTTATGCCCTGCGTTTGCGCGCCAAAATACCGGTTATAAGTATGAATTTAAGTTTTTTAGATATCCTTTTTAGAAAATTATTGTTTTTAATATTACTAAGTTTTTAAGTTGTATTAATTCCTGGTTTTACAAAAAAAAAAAAATTTGGTATAAACAGTGTAGACCAAATCATTGTCAAAAATGAAACTTTAAATCTTATTAAAATAACAAGGGTCAATGAGCCATTTTGTAATCACTAGTAAGCTATGACTACAAAAAGTTCACCGGTGATTCATATGACAAAAAAAAATAAATATTTACCAATATTTTTTTCCATATTTTATTTCCAATTGACTTTGAGAAAATTCGAAATTATTTTCACAAAATTTCTATAATATTTTATTCAATTTAATTATACATATTTTTAATTTTCTCTGAATCCTAAAGAAAAAACTTCCAATTATATTTTATCATGTCATTGTAAATATTTGTTTCCCTTCGTTATGAATGTAATAAAAATTTTTCTATGAAAAATAATTTATATTTTGTTGTACTTTTCTACCTGTCAATTTAGATTTTAACGACACCTGTTTTCTGTCATAAAAATTCCCTAGTGGATTACTAAAAATCTTCTAACTGATATATAGAGTCAGTTAAAAGGTAGACTATTTTCGTTTTAATTGTTTTCAAAAAACAAATTTTCAAGTTTGAAATTATCTTCAAGATAAATAAATCATTTGAATGGCTTGAGGAAAAATAATGATATCAAATTAATAATGAGAATAGTTAGTATTATGTTAGGGTATCTATTTCTCTATAATAAATATTCTTTAATAATTGGTGGATTTGACAAGAAAACAAGACAGTGGCCATTATAAGTTTGGCATAATAAAGTTGCATATTTTTCTACTACTTTAGAATTCAGCAGAAAACTTTGATCTTTCTTTTGAAAATAATTGACGATTTCTTAAATAAGTTTTCTCGGCACATCTAAAATACATATATTCTAATAACAATAATTAGAATGCTATATTTAACATTAATCCTTTAAGAATATTATTGGAGTTTGAAAGAAAATTTTTCACTTTCCAGCAATGTTGATATGTAGAGCTTATAGTGCATTTACCGTACCCAAAATACTAACCTAGTATTCTTAAAATTTTTAATTTTGATAAAATTTTTAATTTAATCTTAATTTCGCAGATCTCTAGTATTATTCTCAAGAAGACTAATTTAAAATTAGTTTTCTTTTTTAGTCTTTTACGAAAAGACACTAGATAAACTCATGGAAACACAGAGGAGAAATTTTGGGATAATTTTTCGAACTCTCTCTTTCAAGAATTATTTAATAGTGATTAATTGTAAAAGTTAGATTAAATCTGACTGTGAATATGATGTAAAACATTTTTTTACAACAATAAAGATATGAAAACTTTCGAATATGATGTTAAAACACTTTCTAGAACAATAAACAATAACAAATTCTTGATAAACGAAAATTATACTAATCTACAAATACTAGTTTCCATTATAAATACTTCTTTTTATGTCTGAAGCAAAAGGTAAAATTTTTGCCTAGTATTCAGGCAACTGTAAACGCACAATTAGCAACTGATGCACAATAAAATTATACGACAGATCTTATCCCACTTCGGATTAAACAAGTAATATAAAAAGAAATTTTTTAAAGTATATTCTTACTTGAGATTGTTTTTTCTTTTTTCTGAATTCAGAATTCGTAATTCGTTGCATTCAGTTTTCTGAAGTTTTCTCTGATATAAAACTAAAAATTAGTTTATTAAATATAATTAATGAATTAATATTTAAACTAACTGTATTAACATCAATTGTCATGCACTCCCAACACAATTCAATATTTTAAAAATGTTGTGTCGAAGTTTCAATTCAAGTCAATCGGGTAAAGCTCTAGCTAGAGGTTTGAATCTCCCCAACTCTTGTACCTTTTCAGAGATTAAAACTTAAAACGCGTTTTTTTCGAGATCACATTTTAATAAATCCGTGATCATTGGCTTCCAATAACAACTGTTCCAAACAAATCATTTGAAATTTTATATTTTCTTTTTACATATAAAATACCTCCCCGCAACGTTGTTTTCTTTTTTATACCATTTATAAAGTTTTCGTTAAATCGTTAAATTACGGTGATCACCGTAAATTGACACTTTTAAAAGACGGCTTGGAAAATGTTTTGCTATGGGTTTATTTTTTTAATATTTATATACCAAAATGTTGTTAAAAAATTTTTCAATAACTTAAAAATTATTTCCATATTTTCTTTAACCATATTTCTTAACGGAGTTTATAGAAAACGTGTTTTTTCAAACATCCCCCCCCCCCTCCCTCCTTTCAACCATAAAATATACTATTTGAAAAGGGAAATATCAAATCCTATGAAATAAAACAGGAATCAGTTAGCAATAAGCGTGTTTGAACTATAAAACCTTAATTTATATATATATATATATATATAAGACAAAATGGAGTAAAACTCTTCTAACATAAGTTACTTAATTAGAAAGCAGGAAGAAATTATAATTAAAATAATTTCCGTAAACTATTTATTCATAAGCAATCTCAAAACAAAGTGACAAATATTAAAGTATGTAAGCAACACAAATCATTATAATAAAAAAATATAATAAGATAATTTTTTAAAATAATGTACATCCTTAAAAATTTGCCATAAATTTTGATAATTTTAATTTATTTTGCGTGACAAAAAAAAAATTTCAAGAATTTACAAACTTCTAGGATAATATTTTTGAAACAGAATATCAAATTGAAATTTGTTAAAATGATTACCCAATTTATTTGAGTAAACATCCTAATTAGGCGTAAAATATAAATGACCATAAATAAAGAAGAATGAAATTTTAGTAAAATTTAAAGGCAATTGTAACAAGTTAAATAAAGGGATATTAAGAAAGATATTGATTAAAAGAAATAATGTTAATTAGGTCCTCTGATTAGGCAGAGTCACATAAAAACGTTTTATGTTTCCTAGCTAAGAATTATTACTTGTTCTTTTTTCCTCATTTATCTTAAGCTTTTTTTTTTTAGACAATTAATGACAAAAACACGACAAGAATTTTAGAAACGGTACATAGTTTTCCAAAACTTAAAATAATTGTTAAATAAGAAAGATCAATGACATAATAACCTCATTATTTCGATGTTTTAGTTTGTTTTTTATTATTTTAAAATTTATTTACACAATTCTCAGAACTTTTTATTATTAATTATTACAAAATAAATCCATTATTTTGTCATAAGTTTTTATATTAATATTATTTAACATTTCCGCCATTTAAGTATTTGTTGAGATAAATTATTTTAAAAAATGATTCAGGTTAACATATTTTTTAAATTTAATTTTAAGATAGTTATACTTTTGAAAAACAAATAATTAAAATCAACTACGAAATAAAGGAAATTAATAAATGGAAATTAACTTAACAAGATTGTACTCTTCTTCATCTCTTGGCTTGAATAAAATTCATAATTTTTAAGTAAAGATCAAAAAATTAACATCTACATTTACAGGTCAGATGATCGTAAAATAATAAAATCATCTAATAGTAAGTTCCCGCAGAACGATTCTTGATTAATTTACTCACATTAAGACATTTTTAGGAGAAATTTACCGATGATCAGAGAGTAAGGGAGAGGGATTAACTAAAGTCATTATTACGCTGAAAAAAATTAACGTATATTAAAATTTTTTGAAAGATGCACATTAAGCTACAATAAAATTTCTATCTAAATCCAAGTTGAAAATTTTAAATAACTTGTTACACTTCATTTTTTAATAAATAACTTGTTACATGCAATGAAATTCCTTTATATGTAGCAAATTTTATCTTTTATTGAATTGCCAAAGAAAACTTTCAATGTTGACGTTTATAAACTACTAAAATGTTCAAATTTGTGAAACACAAATTTGAACATTTAAAACTTTCTTTCAGATTAAAAACAAAAAAAGGTGCTGCTCACACTAAAATAAACGAATAAAATTCTCAAAATAAATTGAAAATAAAAAAAGGATATATATTGGCTTTATTTTATAATTATATACAAGTAAATGACTAGATTTTGTTTGCTTAAGCACAAAAATTATCGTGAGAAAGTTTTTGGAACATAGCCAATCTGTATTGTGGCCAAACAATTTTAATTGGAAATAAGAAATAAAAAAATAGCTAAAGATAAATGATGACGGCTTTAATAAGATATTATGTTTAAATTTTTAATGTTTTATCCAGTTGTAGAAACAGACAAATTAAAAGTTAAAACGCTTTACTTAAAAATTAATTTTTTTAATTAGTTTTTCCTAAAAGAGCTCATATTTTATTAACTAAGCATAGAAAATTTTTTAGCATTGTGTGTATTATATTTTCAGATATCAGCCATTTTGTCTTCAGTTGCATTAAATAATCGGACATTTTATTTCTTAGATGCTAAAAATTGTTCAATGCATACAAAGCCAAAAACTATTTAAATAAAATAAAATTTAAAAATTATTTAAAATTAGAAAAAGAAAAAAGAAGTTAAATATAAAATATGTGTATTCCAGGGCTAGGATTCTGTCTCGGTGAGAAGTGAGAATGAAGATGAGAATGTCAAATTTTGACATATTTGCCATATATGTATTATATGTTAAAATCCGACATTCTCATTCTCACGCTAAGTTCTCACCGAGACATAATCCCAGCTTAGGTCCCTAAAGATAACTCAAGAAACAAAGAACTCAAAAAAAAAGTTTAACACACATATGTATATGTAATTGGAATAGAATTTCAAAATTGAAAGTATGCTTAAAAATCCGCACTTTATTCTATAGTCGATTTATTCATTATTACATCCCTATTTAAATTGACAACATAAAATAACATATCTTCCGCGATTTTACAGTTTTTAGTAATTACGATATTGTAGATTTAGGGAAATAAAATCATTCGACATTTTTTTCTGCCCTAAAAACTTACTAGCGTTAGTAGAAGTTTCTATTATATATTTTCCATTTTTCTATAAAAGAAACTTGGTAATTTACAGGGTTGTTGATTGTTATTCTTTCATTCAGTATTAAATTTTCTTTTGTTAATGTTTTGCTTTTAAGTTTAAAATTTAGACTTAAATTTTTGATTTTAAATTGAAAAATTTAAATTTAATAATTAAGTTTCCTTAATAGGAAACCGCGTAGAAAATGATCATGTAAAAAAGTGGGTATATGTATAATAAAAAAAACTATTATTCTTGATGAAAAAAACTGTTGCCAGCATAAGGAAAATTTACTAAAAATATGAATTGTACTATATATTCCAAAATACAAATACACTGTCTCTATAATACAGTGCAACCTCGATATAACGAAGCTGAAGGGCGAGAAAAAAACTATTCGTTATACCAAGTAATTTGTTACATTAAGGTTCGTTATACAGGTTAGGTTAGTCTACGATTTGTTTTATCAAGGTAAAGGTAAGGTAACACACATTTTCATGAACGAAAATTTAAACAGTCTATGCGAAAAACTTAAACAGTCTATATCTGTCGACACAGGAATTGTTGTTGTTATTGTGAACTTGTGTGTGATTACTTGGTGGAATACGTTATGTAAAGGTTACAATTTGACAAAATTCGTTTAATAGAGGTGAATTATGCTTTTTATTTACATTCTGCAATGATTGAAAATTCGTTATAAAGAGGTTTTTTTGACAAATGTATTCGTAATGTTAAGGTTTATTTAGCATTAACTCTTATGGAGAGTTCTAGGGGATTTCTAAAAAATTCGTTATATCAGGGAAATCGTTATATTGAGGCTCGTTATATCGAGGTTGCACTGTACAAGGAATCCGTTTTTTGTGTACTATAAAAAACACTCTTTTCGTTCCTTTCTTTTTTCTTCCTTTACTTAGGATTCCTTGGAATCTTTAAGAGCGCTGTGTAATAAAATAATTTATAATTGTTGTTCAGTTGTAAGCATGTTTAAGTAGAATGTAAGGAAATCAAAACAAACACAAATTAATATGTTTGAAAAAAAAAAAAATCACTAAAGTGAGTATTAATTGCTAACAGGTCAAGTAAAAGCTTAAATGTATAAAAAAAAAACAAAAAAAAACGCATATCTTAGAATAAAAAGCGTAAAAGAAAATCGCCAGAACGAAAAAAAAACGGTTTAAAAAAATACCGCGTAAAAACAGACCTATCACTATACTATACTTACTAAGAATTAAAAACATGCATATTTGAAAAAGAATATGAAATAAAATAAAAACTTATAATCAATGAAAGAAATGTGTTAAAAGTAAATTTTTATGACTAATTTAACTAAACTGTTTCAATTCACATCATATTCAGATTCCCATAACATAATATTTTTATTAAATATTCATCTACAAATCTAATCATTTTTAAAATTAATTTGATAATTAGATTTAGTGATTAATTAACTACCTACGTTTTAATTTTGACCTCAACCTTTAAAAATATTAGATTCCTAGTCCTAAACACGCATATACCACCAACAACAAAAAAAAAAAAACATACACTGTTTAAGATAAAACACTGAAATTCATAGAATTGATAAGAAACTGATTAGTAAATGTGATATCATTTTTTGTTTTTAATCTAGACAAAAGTACAACTGATCACAAAAACAGTTGTGCATTGTTAGCAATGCTTTAAAGGTAAGCAATACTATAAAGATAAATTTAATTCATGAAAAAATAATAAAAACAAAAACATTAAACTTTTTACAAAAATCAAACACGACAGTAAATAATATCCGTTAGGTATGATGAAATGAAAATTTCATTTGGCTGGTTTACATTAAGCGTTTTATTTTTTTAATTTCGTTATTTTCTTCTAAATTTTATACGATTCCTTAAAATTAGTTTATACAGTTGGAAATAATATTATAGCAAGATGTACAAAACCTAAATAATAAATCTCATGCTAGAAAAAAAACTAACAATAAAGAGTTCAGTATTACATAATCATCCACTGTAGCCTAAATAGTGCGTTTACATTAGCTAAAGTAACATACTGGTCTAGTATTCTGAATTTTAGGATTTTGTATTGGAAAACTGTAGTATTGTTTTCAAATGTACTAATCTAAATCTAGTTTTCTTTTTTAGTCTTTTGCAAAAAAGTATTGGACACCTTATGGCAGCAAGGAGGGGAAATTTTGACCAATTTTTCAAACTCTCTCTTTCAAGAATTATTTGATAATGATTAATTGTAAATGTTAGGTTAAATTTGACTGTGAATATGATGTAAAGCAGGGATTCCCAAAGTGTGCGTCGCGATGCCCCAGGGCGTCACGGGATGCTACGTACACGTCATCTGCACACAACGTAATGAGTGAATATTATCTTTCACCTCACTTCCCGTTCTTTCGTTTTCTTACTCTTTTGTTTATTTGTTAAGTTATGCTAAGAAAATCAAGCTTATCCTTCTTATTTATTTTACAGTGTACTATTATATTTTCTAATAAAAAATTCTATGAAAAGAAAATAAATCATAAGATGATTTTTGGAGTTTTCTTTAATAACAAATAAAGTAATCTTTATGTTAGAGCAAGCACAGTTTTTTTTAAAGAAGGGCGTCACAGGTATAAAACGATTTGGAACCTCTGATGTAAAGTATTTTTAACAACAACAAAGATAATCAAATTTTCGACAGATGAAATATGTACTAATCAAAAAGTATAAACAATTCTTATTATGTATGGAACAAATAGCAATACTTTAACTAGTCTTCTTGGCCACTGTAAGCGCATTGTTAGACTTACTTTCGATTAATCTTAAAGGGCTATTCTAGTTTAAGAATTCGAAAAAATCGACTTTTTTTTACATATTCTCATAGCTTAACCCCTTAAAAAAATCTTCCAAAAAGATTTTTTGAACTTAAAATAATTTTCGGAGTTACAGCAAATTTTGTGATGTATTTAGGGCTTAGTTCAGTTCATTCTTTAAAAGTTTAAACGCGTTTTACTGGAAACTTTTTTCGTACCGGGGTGCACGATATCTCAAGTTTCTAAACCGATTCACTTGAAATTTGGCACAAAGATTCTTTATAATACGTAGAAAAAATTCTCAAAGACGAAAAAAACGTAACATTTTTTTCAAACAGCCGCCATTTTGTGAAAAAAATTTTTTTTCTAAAAAAAAGCTTTTCGTAGTCCTAGAACCACATAAAACAGTTTTGCCTTATGCAATTATTTAAAATTATCAAAAATTTTAAAACTCCGTCTCGTTTTTTGCCTCTATTATCAATAAAAAAAGCAGCTGCCTACCTTTTATGAGCCTAGGCATTGGCTTAAATGTTGAGTATAATTTAATGAATAATTAAAAATATTAAAAGGAAAAATTTTTTCAAAAATGTTTTAGCTCTAAGAAAACTATATAAAAAGGACAGACCTATATATTTCGTACGACCTGATTTACATTTAAGGGGGAGTATGCACTTTTTAAAAATCAAATTTTTTTTGTTTGTATTTTCTTATACTTTAATATTTCAAAAATATAATCAAAAATTTGAAGTCCATCCAAGCAAAACTGTCAAAGTTATCAGGTGTATAAGAGCCATGTAACTAAAGCCATAAATAATCTTTCAAAATTTTTAAACGCATTTTTCTCAAAACTACTTCTTTTTTTTATCACTGCCATTCAAAAACCACATCCCGATTCACTCCAAACTGGGTACACACTTTCTACATAAAAATGACGCAATTTTTCCTGAAAAATAGCAGTTTTCACTTTAAATGAGCACCAAAATTTTTCAAATACAAAATAAAGTAATCAGACAACTTTGGGGGAAGGTTTTAATAGTATTTTAACTAAATTTTAAGTGTTTTCGAACACCGCAAATATTCTTTTTCCGAGAAGGTTCCAGTAAAACCTGTGTCACCGGCTTGTTTGTAAATATTTTTTAACAAAAAAATTACAAAATGTTGCTAACATCATGCTTAATTATCAACAAAAACTTTGAATAAATTTCTTTAATCAATATTCATAAAAGAAATAACGAAAAAAGCGATTTTTTTTTACGCTTAAAACCATAATCCCCCCTTAAATAAATTATGATATTTCGCAGATATCTTTGATCTAATATAATTTTAATAAAAAAAATATATTAACCCTATTTTAAGGGTTGGTTGAATTGCAACTATACTTATGTTTTCTTATCCCGAAGATCATCAAATGTTTCTGCCTTTAATTCAAGCATAATATAAAATATTAGAATTTTTTCAAAATTAATTAAATTTTGACTATGCTTGTACAAGAAAAACATAAAGTTTCTTTTTCCAACAACATTCATTATGAGTTTATTGAATAAATAAATAAATGCTTTGTGGTAATATTTTCAAATATCACTTGCCAGTTGCTAGGAGCATTTAGTTGGTTAAATAGCCAAAAGACATGAAATTCTAAAAGTCGATTGTACTGCACTTGATCTTGAAGTAATTCAAGTTGCTCCAATTGAAATTTGCTGTCAGTGTTGACAAATTCATTGTATTGCAATAAGTTATGAATGAGCAATTATCACAAGTTTCCTTACCTGTATTTTGTTTTATTTTAATTTCTTAATTTATTTTAATTATTTTTTGTAATATTATCAAACATTTGACATTATGTAGTATTTTATTCATATCCACATTCTTTCTTTTTTTACTGTTTTTTTAAAACAACTTAAATATTATTTTAACAAAAGCAAAAAACTTCTTTTAGAACCAATCCAGACAAACAAAAAATTAACAAAACAAATTCATTTGATAAGTTATATTAAAAAAAAACCCAAAATGCATTCGAATCATTCCCATGAGAAAAAAATATTTTAAAAATTTAATTTCATCAATTTTTCTTTTCTTCTTTTTAGTCGGTGGTAATTTAACAAAATATATCTTTCACCTTGCAAAAATGTGTCTTGATCACGACACTTCATTGGAATGTAAAATGTTGATATCTGCCATCGGTTTAATATTAATATGTAAAAAATAAAAGCAGAAGAAAAAACATAAACAGTTTTAGGATTATATTATTAAAACAATTAAGAAATTTTTTGTTTTTGTTTTGTTAGTAAGACGAATTTTAAAATCACAGTTTGCAATTTTTGTTCTGCGCCTTTTTTATTGTTTAAATTAGATATTTTTATTTCATTTAGTTTAACAAATTTAGTTTTTGATTATTTGAGGGTTACCTCTTAAATTTCAAATTCGATTTATAAATTTTTGTACTTATAATATCAGGGAGTAAACTCTGTTTTTATGAAAAAATAATAATTAAAATGAAAAAAAATATATTTTTCCCGAGGGTATAGTTCTTATAGTTCTTAGTTCTTATTGAATCGATTTTTAGTGACTTCATAAATTTAAAAGACGCTAAGCCACAGTCGGCTTATCTCATTTGTAAGTGATTGATTGGAACTTTTGATGCAGTTGTGCAACTTATCGATCTCATATATATTCATGCAACAAATAATGATAAATTGAAAAAGTCGCAAGTAAGTTGTAGTCGTTAAACTAAGATGCCATATATAAAGCAGCATTATACTTCTCGCACCACGTTCTTTTACTTTCCTTTTAGTTTTTTACAAATATTTTAAAACAGTACCCAATACATCTTCTACTAGGTTCCTTTTTAACAGACAAAAACGACCAAATCTTTGAAAAAACTAACGATTTTGCGCGATATATTGATATTATATTCAAGTGACTTTTTTCCAGTTATCGTTTATGCCCTCTCCATATCTATAGTAGATATTTCAGCGAGAAACTGTTTCTACATTTCTACATTTTGATTTTTATAATTTAAGGGAATTTTCTTTTATTATGTAAAAAAAAAACTTTTAATAATAATCAGAATAAAAGCGGTACAACGCTGTAATGATTTTAAGATCATTTCTTCTACAATGGAAATATTTTGCAAGTCAATTATGTCTTGATATCCTTGTGTGGTTACTTCTATAAAACATCTCAAGAGAATCGATCTAACATAATTTTATAAAGAGTAAAAAGTACTTAAGAATTTATCCAGTGGGATAAAGGTACTACAAAAAGCTTTTAAAGGAAATTGATCAAATCCTTTCTTGGTCTCATGACAATTATCTTACATTAAATTTAAGGGATATTTACATTTCATTTTTAATGAGTTTAGGAAGTTTGCCAAAAACTTTTTTAAATTTCTACGAACTTTTTTACTAACTCTTTTGTTTTTCTCTCTTTTCTAGCTATACTGAAAATGTGAAATTCCCAAATATATCTATAGAGAAAGATATTAAAAAATTTATAAAGACTAAGTGGAAAGCTACAATCAAACCATTGTAAATTCTTTAGTTACCAATTATTATAAAAAACTTTCCTAGATTTGAGAAATTTTTGACTTTAGTTCTTCTCTTTTTGGAACATTTATCCAACGAAAAAGGAGAAGTGTTGAAATTTTTATACCTTTCATAATTCAATTAAAAAAATATAAAACAGTGAAATATCTAACTCTTAAATTTTATTATTAAATTCTCTAATTATAAACTTTGCTGCCATATTAGTTTACCATCATTTATAAATAAACAGAGCACCTACAACTATGAATGTATTATTTAAATCTGCAAAGAACAAAACATGAAATTTTCAATTTTCATCAAATTCTATAACTAACGTAAACATAAACTCAGACGCAATCTTGCAATTCCCAACCAACTCATATTATAAAATTTAATTGAATAGGAATCTTAAATCAGGTGTTTATGCTAGTCTTGTCTGCGAAAAATATAACCTCAAATTTCATTCTCATATTATAAAAATACTCGGTAGAAATATACAAGCAGGAAATTTTACATTAAAATCAAATTAATGGGAAAAATTTTAAATGAAGTATTCAGGCTTCATAATGGAAGCTTAAAGTTAACTTTTTAGTGATTCGCTTTGTTTTCTTTTGCTAGTGGTAAAAAAAAACTAAATATTTTAAAAATTATGCTTCACATGAAAATGAAATTCCATTTGAATCACGTGACATATTTAAGCGTGTGTTCCAACAAATTACTTTTTGTCGTCTTTAATTTATTTTACATAAAAATAAATATTCTTTTATAGAAACGATTAAATAAATACTTCTTTTTTTTCGATTTGGACTTTTAAGAAAAAAAATTTCTTACTACCAGTAGTACAACTATAGTTTTTTTAAGTGTGTTGGTCGTTTTGTTCGTTTTTGTCGGATGCTTCTCGTGTATATCGGCCCATTTGAACTAGTTATTACTTCAACTTTGACAGTTTGACTGTCACTTTTATCATAAAATGGGAAAGGCAAAAACTTAAACTATCCCAATTCCAGTCGTTAAAAAATTACTGTTAAGACACTCAACTCAATCCACTGCCACTTCTAGTCTCATCTTAACAGGAAATTGCAAAATATTTTGTAATGAGCCATTTAATTTTAATTTGACATAAATATATAAAGCCGGTGATAAATATGAGCAAAAAGGATAACGATCATTTCATACAATTGAAAAACTAAAAACAGAAAAATAATTTTTTATAATGTTGAATGGGAATACAAGGTTAAAATAATACACTTCACAAAATTTATTTACAATTTTGTATACCAAAAAATCAAATTTTTAAATTGTCCTTAACAACAATGGCTTCTATGATGTGGATTTATTGTCGAGGAAAGGAAATATTATGCACTTCAATGAAATGTTATTGAAAGAAATTCAGCTGTTTTAATCAAGTTTTTGAAGGAAGGAAGAAAACGAAAAATAAAAAATTGTGAGATTTTGAAATATCAACCCACTTGTTACAATACTATAGTGAAATATATGCTGTCTCAATGCATAATCTTAAGGGGGCTGACTATTCACCATTTTTCCCAAGTAGTCAAATAGCTCTCTCGTTCAATGTAAAGTATATATGGAAATGACGATTTGTGAAAAATTTAAAGAAAAAACAAGGGATCAGTCTGATATCAGTCTTTGTTTACAATTGAGGTATGGCCAGATAAACGCATCAAGAGCGTTTGAGAAAAACTGATGTGAAACAAACGATAGAATACTCATATTGGCATAATTTTATATATCACATTCATGAAAGGAAAAAGAGTTCTAAAAAAAGATGTAAGAATAACAGTAGAGAAAAAATTGAATAAAAAAATAAAGAAGTATAGCCTAAGCTACAAATATCCAATTATTGCTTATTCCCCTTATTTCATAGAAATGGAATGTCCTGTAAATGAAAAGACATACAAAAGTTATATAAAAAAAGAAATGGACGGAAAATGATTATGGCAAAGTGCAGCTTCAAATTTATTCAACTGAAAAGAAAAACTATTTTCTGTATGTAGCTGACCCGAATTTCATACATACAAAGAAGAAGCAAATTTTATATACATCAACACGAATTTTGACATTTGTTTCACACGGCGTAACATCTCTCAAGACGTTGTTTTGAAATCTTCATAAAAATTTCTGCTTCAATTACACTAACTGGGAAAGTAATTCGATTGATGAAACAGGCTTTAATTTACAGTATAATCCTCTTTTACTACATTCGATTTTTCTTTGTTTATTTCTTTATCCGAAATAGCAGCTGCTTTTTCTTTGATTGCTCTGATGGTTATTGTAATATTTCAGCTGGAATTATAACATTCGATTTCTTGCTGGTCACTGAAAAAGCCAATACTACATTGTACGTAAAAAATCAATTTGAAAATCAACAAGTTGATTACAAAATCGATAAATTTTAAACATAATATAAGGTATCTTAATTAAAATCGATCTTTTTCTTTTAATTTGTTTCTTTCACCCACATGAATCATAAGAATTATATTACATTCATCTCGATTATTTCTGTATTTTTTGTTTTCTTACATCATATCCGGTAAACATTCATTGAAATATCTATAAAATCTCATAAAAGATAGAAACTTGTGTAAATTTTAAACTAATTGAAATGACATGAGAAGAAGATATTTGTAATTTACTTTAATTAAAATAACAAATTAATTGAGAAATTATTTCCCTGACGGCAGAATCGCACCATTATAGAAACTCAATTCAAAATATGTGCGCAATTAGAGTTATCCGCGCATCTTTTAACCTGAGGCTACTGTCTGCATTTATTTATGGACTATCAAAGGAAGTTAAAAATAAATAAAAAAGTATTAAAAGTAAGTGCTAATGACTGCATCTAGCATAAATTTAAATAATAATGATTTAGACAAAAGATAAAAAAAAGTTAATGTTTGAACAAATGATTTTATATTATTGTTATTGATATAAGATATAAATCAAAATTAGTTACATCTACAGATCTAGGACACAATTAACACTTTAGCTCCTACTTCAGACGTTGATGACTGACACTGAACCTTCTGTGAAAGCCGTGTCAGTCATCGTCAACTGACAATATAAAAAACGAAATGAAAATAAATAATTACAGGATTTTAAGCAGTTTCTGAACTGCATTATAAATGCACTTAAATATTACTCATCAAAAAGCCTTAATGGATTTTGTGTAAATTGCTTGTACAGAAAAACGCTTGTCCTTCACAGTTATCAGAAAATGTGACAGGTTATTTTGTTATTCTTCTGAACATTTCTTTGCAAAATTATCCTGTATTATTATTATATGTAAAGATTTAAATCTTATAAGCGAGCTTTGTACTGCTATGTCATATAAGACGAACTTAAGAAGCATTGCAAAAGGCCTGACCTAGATCTTTTAATAAAACATTTGGCTGCTAACGTGTTAATACCTTCTAGTAGAGATGTTAAAAATAACGGTTTTGGCCGAATATCGAATACCAACGGTTTAGCCACGATCTCAGCCAAATGAATTTATAAAAAAAAATTCCAATCAGGCTTCATGCGATTTAGCAATGAAAGAGCTGACAAAAGAGCTCATTGCCATTGCAGAAAGATGAAATATATCTCAGGCCAAAATCAATTTACTTGTCCACGACAGTGAAGCCAACATAGTAAAAGGTGTTCAAGTCGCAGAGCTTGTTTTATACATTCAACACATTCAATGTTGAAGAATCACTGAAATTTTAAATAGAAGTATTGGAAATGATAGCTGCTGTGTGCCAAATTATTGCCAATTTCAGCCACTCTTGTATAGCACTAAGATCTATTCGCTAGCAACTTAATTAGTCCAACCACCAGCTAGTACTAGGATGTTAGCACACGCTGGAACTCTACGTATTATTTAATAGCTGAATTATTTAAACAAAAATGAGATATCTCTCTGTACATAACAAATAATGGATCTTTAAATGATAATTTGACACTAACTCAGTGAGTGTTAATGGAACAATACATTAAACTCCTTAAACAATATAAAGAGATCACTAAACTAATAGACTTTTTTTCAATGCCTGATGTGATTCCATATGTTGCTACTTTGTTGAAATACCTGAAAAAGGCAGAGACTGCCGATGGAACTCCAAATTTATTGAAAATGAGAATGTCACTAAGAGTTGAGCATGAAAAACCGTTTGATTTTGACGATATAGACATATATCTCGTTGCTACTTTTTTTGATTCTCCATTCAAAACTAATTGTCTGGAATTAGTTAAAACGGAAAGATCAAGATAAAAAATTCAAAAACAAATTATAATGAATCCAGAAACGACGACCCAGGGAAACTAGTCACTAGAATTAAGTTGATTGTCTAAGTGTGTAAAAGAAGAAATTACTTTTTAATTAATAATTGCGGCTGGATATCTGTCTGATATCTAACTGCAAGGGAACAGGTTATGCTTGAGTTATTTGCTACGTGAGACTTTTTTTATATGGTCCCTATTTACCGAACAAAAACAGATCCAAGTATATAAAAATATTATTTTTTACTCTTATCAACCTGTATTGAACCTAAATTATACCATTATACCATATCATATTTAAGATGTATCAGGACGAATTTAAGTTCATTTTAACTTTCTTTCAATTTATATGTTACCTACTTTTGCTTTGTTTTTTATATGCTAGAGATATTATATTTGTGATTTGATACAATTGCTTTTGATTTTTTATAGCCAATGACTTTCCTTTTATTTTTATTAATAATCACAATAGAAAGGCAACACAGCCGTTATGTTGTGAAGATTTTTAATTATAATTAAAAATGTTGCTCTCGTTATGATCTTAAATTTTTTTCTCGCTACACATTTGGCTTTTTATGAACAACCTAAGATAACTACAACTAAAAACCACTGAACAGATTTTCTATTTCATAAATAAATTATGTATAAATTTAATTTTTAATGTCAAACTTATGAAATCTTGACTATTTTTTGTCAACTTTAAAAAAAAAGAAAAATTTGTAAATCTCTAAAAAAAAATTTCTATTATTTTTTAAGGGCTGTTTGCTTTTTAAATAAGAAAGCCATTAGCCAGTATGCCAAAAATTAATCCTTTGAAAAATCAATTATTTTCTATTTTATTTATTTCATCAAAAATTATTAAAAGCATCATAAACCTCAGTTTCAAAATGCTCATTAAATGATTTATCTGCAAGTAAATCTTCTAAAACTTTCAAAAGTCTTAAATCTTTTTAATCAGTTTTAGTTAGTATATTTGACACTTCAAAAGGATAAAAAGGATAAGGGATTCCTTAATGCGTTGCTACAAAAAACAAGCAAAAGTTATATTTATCTTTACCTCAAAAGCACTTAAAGCCAAAACTTTTCAACTTTGATATGTGTTTATACAGAGAACATAAGAAGATTATATCCTTTTAAATATTGAAATAAGTTTTTACATCCACACTGGATCAATATCGTGCCGTTTTTTTTTTTTTTATATAAAAAAGATATTCTGAGATTTACTTGTAAAAAAATAATTTTAAATCAGATAAGTTCTAAGGTACATAACCTTAAAAAATATATCTAAATTTCATTATTTTTTTTGCGTTTTAACAGAAAATAAAATTGAACTACGAGTATTATTTAAATTGCAGAGAAGCCACAAGAAGTCTTTAAAATCAATTTTATTTTCTTGTATAATAAGTAAAAACGAAAATTAATTGAATACCAAAACGTTTTTATTTTTCTTTAAATTAAGAAAATAAAATATCTTTCTACATAAAATTTCTTACCCCTTTAGTTTTCCTTTAAACCCTTTTCCTTATACGGAATAAAGTCTTCAGGGTATCGACCCAAATGCTATACTATGATAATTAAGGGAGCGGAGATCCAACATTTGTTTGTCTAGTCACCATTAATTTCACAACAAACTAAAGAAGGAGCAAAACGAATTTTTAGTGACAAGATGAATATCAAACTCTCAACAGAATACGTTTCGAGACTTGTCGATATCATTCCACGTAATTTAATTTTCTCACCCTTTTGTGTTAAATTTGGTGAAATGCTTTTTCCTTATGATAAATTTTGCATATTTTAAAGGAATATTGTAAGGACTTAATAAAATGAAAAATCGATAAAATAATTTTCAAGTGAAGAAAACAATTTTATATAGTATTTTATTGTATATAATATACATAAACAGCCAAATTTGACATCAATAAAATGTGCATAAAACTTACCAATTTTTCTTCGCGCGCGCCACAGCACGGGCGGTACTGTATTACCTGGGGAAGCCAGTGTGATGACAACTAATCAAATACCTTTTTGGGGAAAAAAAAAAAGAAATTTTCAAAATTATTTAAAAAAAATATATTAAAATGTCCTTAAACTAATTTTTCCTTAAGTACCCTATTGAGGTTTTCACTTAAATCTAAGCTTACTATAAAAAGAAAAAGAAATAAAGAATATTGTATAAGTAACGAATTTTTGTTTCAGTTTCAAGGATATGTGGTTATAAACGAGACCTTCCAACAGCTATTGAGTGTACTTTTAACTTCCGTTTAAGCTTTGATTTATAGAAAACTATAAAATACATTTTTCTAACACAGGAAATATTACTGAGGATAAAAGAAAGTAGCAAGAAACTTTTAAGAATTGCTTTTCTTATAAAATTTATCAAACAAGTTGACAGTCATATAACTACCAAAACTGAATTACTTTTTTTTAGTTATTTCTATGGCTTCCATGTTTAATACTTGACACGTTTATTTAATAGGCGCCATTTTTAGCTTTTCGCAGAAATAAAGATAATATACTCAGGAAATTTTATAAACAACTAAGAATTCCAGCGATTAAACACTAAAAACATTTCATATTAACAATTTAATTTTTTTTAATTTTTGTACAGAATTAAAATTTTTCTATACTAAAATTGGTTCTGGTAAAAGCTAAAAAAAACGAAAGGAAACTGTAGAAATACTTTGCTAAAGACTCTATAAAATTTAATACGATTAATTTTTTAGAAAACGAACAAAATTTTAAGGCTTTTATTTACCTGCAACCTTAATAATTTGAGTAAGAAACTTCGAAAAAAACGTTACTAATAAATTTTATTTTAAATTTAGCAAAAAAATGAGATATGTACCACAATTAAATAATATAAATTGCTCGAAATTTTTATTTTAACCTTCTGCAAGTAGGAAAAATTGATACCAAAGAATCTCCTTTCGAAGAATTCAAACTAAAAACCATGATAAGAAAACATACGAGCAAATAAGTCGCTAATATATAAAAAGTTAAAAATAGGCGTTTATTACACTTTTTTATGTAAAAAGTAGCCGCCGGGGATCGAGCTTTTAATAATATCCTTTGATCAATTCATCTAGAAAATAGACGTTATAGCTAAAAAGGTATGTTTTTGATTAAAGTGGTTTTATTACTGTAATTGCGTTTTATAATTTTAATAAAAATTGATTAAAATCGAAAAGAAATTTTCCCCAAAACGCAGCTTTAGCTTTTTTAATTCTTTCAGATAGGTATGAGATCCAAATCCATTTTGGACACTCTAATCTATTCATTTTAATCAAAAAAGTCTATTTAAAATCTGGAAATCTAGAGATGCAACGCTTGATCATAGAAGTGAAACCAAGATTAACCAAACCGAAGCTTTAATAGTTTTGAGGTTGTTATTACATTGACAGTCTTTCTGTGGTTCTCTCTAATATTCAGTATTAACTATTTTATTTATCTGAAACAATTTAAGTTACTATCATATATACATGTGATGCCAAATGGATTCCTTCACACTTTTAGTTTTTATGTGCTCTACTTCCTTGAATATGTGAAATACCACCAAACGAATATTGTTTTCGTACAGCCTTCATTAAAAGAGCATTTTTCTTATCTATTACCTAGAATCTTTAATCCGGTCGTAAGCATTTTACCGATTATGTATTATTTAAAATATGTTCCACCGGTAAGTGTTTTAGTGTAAACAAAATATGTAAACACTTAAAATTTTTCAAATTTGCAACAAAAAATTAATATCACAAACTTCGAATACTACTTTAAAAAAAAATAAAAAATAGATAAAAAACATAAATTAATAAATTAACCGCAACAATCACAAATATTTCAGCTGTATAAATATTATTTATATTTTGTTATATACTTCTAATTTTTAAAAAATTTAATAAAATGCATCTTTAATTTATTAACATCTTCCAATGAAATATGTCAACCGCGGATAATATAATTAAAAAAGCTACTTTGCATGTCGTATTATAAAGATATTAAAACGATCGGCAAATCCATGTTATCATGTTATTTTCGTAAGAAAAAACAAAAACCAAAAAAACCCTGTTATTAAAAATTGTTAACCTATTGGATAATTCAGATTTAAGTCAATTTAATTTTTGGCTAAATATATTTATTGACTAAATTTTTCTTCTTTCATATTCGTTCTAAATTATAAGCAGTTGACGTCAAAACTTTGACTAAATTTCTTTTATTCAATACTTTCATTAATAATTTAATTGAATATTTAAATAAAGTTCAACAAGATGGAAAGGAATTTTAAATGAATGCTGCAATTAATTATTATAAAACATTAATTTATCTTCTTTATTTTTAGATTCTTTGTTTGTTTGTAAAAATTGAAAGTTAGTTAAGTAACAACTAAATATCTAAGGCTTAATTCGAATCAAAATGTCAAATATTTAAATTTTAAATTAATGTTTATCAATATTTTAGTCTCTCACACTAATTATAATGCTAATAGCTGTATAATATATATATATTATAATATTAATAACAAAAACAACGATAAACAATAGGAAAAACTGTTGCATAAAGGCGCCAACTTTTAATTCTTTTTATCAAGGAAAATATTTTATTCAAAATATTGTTGCTAACTCAATTTTCTCTTTCTTTGTTTAATATTTTTATTTAGTTTCTTTGTGTTTTTTTAATTTTATTTTTATTTTTTGCATTTTTCCCAACTAACCGTTATTATAGTTTCTCTAAACTTCAATCTATACCGACTGGTTTTTGATTTATTATGGCTACTATTATTAAAGCCATTGTCTAGCCGTGCCCCGACTTAAGACCAATTACGATACCAGTTTCTTGCAATTAAATAAAAACGTGATAGTGAATCCAAAACCTGGGATTGTAATGGAATTTGAAATCTTTAAAAATTAATAAATTCAAAGTTATTATTTAATTTTTAATTCAAATGTTTCTTTTTTTATTTCATTTTTAAAAAAAGGCAACAGAAAACTAGTTACGGAATTATGTAAAAAAAAAAGAATTGTTTTTAGTAACTTTTTAATATTTCTTTTCAAGTAACTAATCAACCCGCTACTGCAAATTGTCATAGTGCTAAAAACTCAAAAAACTATTTTCCCACAATTTGTTTTTGTTCAGGTTTTATTGCCGTTAAAGGCCTATGGAAGATGGGCATTGAAAATTTAGTGTGTATCACTTGTTCTTTTCGAAACATTAGAACATTCTGCGTATGCCGGAAAAACCGGCCGACACATACACAACCATTGTATTAATCATTTTATTGACTAATTTTCGTTTTTTAGGCGGTGAGAGATGTAAGGGATAACACGATTCAAAAATTGATTTTTTTAATTACTTATACAACTTTTATGAATGTTATATCAAATTTACAGGTCAATCGAGACAAAGCTTGTACCTTAACAATTGTTCAGAAAATAAATAAATAAATTAAATTCATACAAAACATTTGTTTTAATACTAATCCTGCGACTTAAGTATTAAAGTAATTTATATGTATTTGTCCCAAAGAAAAAACAATGAGTATGATTGTTATAGGCAAAAAAGACACTTTAGAATGAATGAGTTAAAAATTTCAAATTTTACGAAAATGAATACTTCTGACTATAAAGTTTTGCCAATTTTTACAAAAATATCCAGTTACTTATATCAAATAAAATGATAGGAGTTAGTCCCATGATTAGTATTGATTTCATTTGCTTTATTATTTAAATAAAAATCACATAAAATGCACCTTATTATGCCCCATCCATATAATATGATCACATATCCTCATATAAATTTCAAGTTGAAGTGAAAAACTGTTTCTGACCAAAACAATTGTAATTCTCTTTTACTTTTTATGTTGTATTTTCTATGTGTATTATTTCATTTATTTATTTCCAGCCTTAATGGAAAGCCCCTATACACAAAACAAAAAAATAATATTAATCAAAAATCAAACAAAACAACATAACTTCTTTAGACAATGGAAATTTTGTTCTTCTTTACTTTCAACTAAATTTCCACTCATTTATCATCAATGCATAGACTGATAACGCTACCTTTTGACATACATCCGTAGCCAATTATGTGTTAAAATTTTAGTTAATATATGTATATAGTTAAACCATGTCTTCGATAAACTACAGCTACTTTAATCATATAACAAAATCTGTTTTAGACAAGCGTCTGGGAGAACCTAAATGGTATGTCCTTAGAGAAAGCAATTCTTCATATGGACGATATTCAAAGGCTATAAAAACAAGCCGCTTTCATATAATGTATACATACATATATATATATATATATTTAGATATATACGAATAGATAAAATCTGAAGTAGGAGAATAGTCTACATTAAATGAATTGACTAAAGTTTTTCTTATCTTATGTTGTTACAAAGTCATATTTCAAAATTTTCTCAAAAATTCCAGACATCTTATCGACAACATTTCGATAGTAATGCTAATGATTAATTTTTATAAGCAAATCGTTGTTTTTTTTTTCTTTGTGTTAAAAAACACATAAACATAAACATAAACAAAATTTTCCAAATTAGTTTTCTCGTTAAAAATATTCATCTTCAATTCATTTCCAAAACTAAATAGTAAAATAGGTTAATGACCATCTCATAGGCCTTTTTTTTAATTTCTCTATTACACGCAACAATTATAGACACAAAAAAATATAACTTCAATTCTAAGCTAAATTATACTTAAGAAAACTTCAAAATGTCTGTTATTAAACACAAAAGCAAAAGAGTTTCTAATATATCTCAATTACTGGATAATAAAAATAATTTATCGGAAAAAGCTGTAAAACATTAAAAAGAAGTAGACAAGGTTTACCTATGTCGCGACCACTTCTCTTAAGTGAAAAAAAGGTACAGTGTTCCACTATTATATGAAGAATGGGCAAATAGTACAAAAAATATTCCCTATACTCAAAAAAAGCCTTGAACACTAACTAATAGGTCAATTTTTCAAATTGGTTTTTTTTTGTGAAATTATACAATTCTCATGGCCAGCTAGATGATAATCTGGTTTTAGTATTATTTACTTTTTTTTATTGCTTAGCCAAATTATTGTAATTCAAAACTACAATTAATAACTAACATTTGTTAGTTTTAAATTTTAAGTTCAATTTCATAGAATTCCAAGGTGATTTTTTTCTTTAAAATAAGATTTGAAAAGATTTAATATTGGAATAAAATGTTTGTACTGAGAAATTATTACAAAATTTTTTCTCATTCCTGTTGGTATTTTTTGCAAATTCAACTTTTAAATGTATTATCAAAAGTTGAGATCTTACATGTACCTGGTGAGTCATACATAATTCTCATTAGCAAACTAAATTAAGGTTGAAGACAGTTTGCATTTTCAGTACAATTAAAAGTTCAAAGAATACGAAAGTTAACAAACTAAAGGAAGCCTCTTTTGATTTGCTTTAACGAAAATTATTCAAAAAGGTCAAAAATATACCAAATTTGACGAAAGTATATCAAAATTTTGCCAGTTTTAAAAAATTCAACTGAAGATCATAGTTGACTTTTCTAGGAAAAACTTAGGAGTCGATCATTGTAAGCGATAGGCCAGATAGAACCACTTTAGTTAACGGATCCTCAATGAGTCGTAGTAAACCTACACTGACTCCAAATTCGTATACATTTATACAAATAATTCCTTATGCAAAGATTTGCTTAATTAAAAATAATCAATATAAATTACTAAAAAAATTTTCACCTCTCAGGAAAGTATACAAATAGTTTTTGACTTCGAATGGGTTTAAGAAAATTTATATATAGCTAACTGTAGAGCTTCCACGTTTTGGTGTACTATTAAAATAAAAGAAAAACGGGTATCGAATAAAATTGAAAAATTTAGAAAAAGGCAATGGAGTATATTTGACGGCGCTTCAAGAACCTGACTTACTTTGATTTTTAGGCTAAATATTTCGAACTTTCCCCTTACCTGGTGTCTCCCTAGTCTAAAAAACCAAAGTGAGTCAGGTTCTTGAGGCACCGTCAAATATACCCCAATACTTACAAAGAATATTATTTCTAAAGTTGTCAATAAATGTAAATATAATTAAATATAATGAGTTATAAGTTAGTAATATTGTCAAACATTTTGTTAAATATTTTGCATATAAAATGCCAACTTTTTAAATAAAAAGAATATGATAAAAATTTTTCATATAATCCGTTCGTATGAACGACCCCTTAACATTTAACCCTTATAATTACTGAAATTTACCATAAATATAGAAAGTTTAGGTTTGCAATTTAAAAATTCAAAACATTAAGTAAAAGATGATCAAATTAAGCTTTCACAACAAAAAATTCAAAATTTTAGTAAGTTAGTAAAATAAAACTGCAAACCTAAAATTATAGTACTTAAATTAAGGAAATATCTTACATTTTTCAATATAAAATATGTAAAAACAAATACAGGGAAACTATATTATGATCACTTTTTGTTATTATTTGAAACTCGTAAATATAAGAAATACAATGAAATGTCACAACCGAATTCTTATACCGGTAAATTTTTCGTTAGAAACAGCATTTAAATGAATCTATTGTTTTTTAAAATTATTCGAAAATTCAATATTTATTTATGCCTCTCATATTAAAATAAAAAAAACGCATAGCTTAGAAATTTAACATCAACCAATTAAAGTTCACTCATCACATTTCACTGATAACATCTTGGCAGTTCCAGTCCGCAGTAAAATTTTTTGTGTCAAACCATACAATTAAAACCAAAAAAAAAAAAAGTAAAATATCGATTAAAATTTTAAAAAACAAATCGAGGAAATTTGATACAAAAACATTCTCTTTCTCTGTTATATTATTTCCAAAAATTGCGATAGGAATAATTTTTTATCACTAAAGCAACAACAACAAAAAATAACAATAATAAAAAATTAAAAAAGAACTGCTGTTTACGTTATCGACAAGCACAGAAAAAAAGTACATATATATATATATCAGGCTACTACTTTTAAACTCGAAACTTTATTACAAAAAAATTTGTTGTTGGGAAATGTCTTCTTTTTTTTTTGCATAGAATTTTTGCACAAATTATTTTTACTGCATTTCACAAACTTTAACTATTGTTGATTTAATATTAATAATCTGCCTAATGTGCTTTAAAAATTTTTAATGAAGTGAGTAATTTTTGTGAAAAGTATATATGACGAAGAAAATAAAAACAAAAATTGTCACTTTGTTCTTCGATTAATTAAATAAAAACACTTTTTTAATTAATTTATGATTTCCAATATTTTATTGGAGTTTAGCCTGCGCAATTTGACTAAAATTATTTCATAATTTTCCTTTAAAAAAAAAAAATCCAAAAAAGCAACTCGCGCACTGCCGAAAATTGTTACTGACATTCTTACTGTCAAAGTCTTTTTGCTATCCCCTCTAGTACAATTCTCAAGCGGAAAAAGTACAAAAGCTTTACGCGGTACTTGCGCTGTCATAGAAGCAATAAATCGCTACCCTCTAATGCTCATCGCTGTCGAATTTAGCATAGGTATGTCCGCACCTACTAGCACTGTTTTGGTAGAAATTTTGATACTAAAATTCAGATGTCAAATGTAATATGGAACGAATTAAGGCTAGGAAGGCTCGTGCGAGAATTTTATTTATGAAAAAAAAAACCTCGTTTTAAAGGATTTATTTAAAACAAAAACCGTTTTTAAACTTTGACATTTATCACCGCATACGAGAGTTAAATTTATTTCTTGCGAGCTAGATTCGCTTTAAATTTTATTCCTTGTGAACTTTTCCAAAAATTGAGGCTGATTTTTATATGAAAATAAACTCGCAATAAATTCAAACTTAAAATAAATTCACATAAATTCAAATTGAACTCAAAGAAAATCATTTTTTGAAGCTATATTTCTAAGCTTATGGTATTTTTTTGGGAATCGCGGTGCATCTGATCGCATGCTATAAAAGGGGTGTCATGGGAGCTTTCAGTTTTAAAGCGAAATAGCCTTTTTTTTTAACAATTATTTCAGAATAAGCTTAACTAAGCATCAATAGCGGCATCTCTGTGTAACTTTTTGAAATATAAGAGCTTTATACACATTTATTTATATATATTTTTAAATTCCTTTTTTTTTCTTTTTGTTTAACGGAAATTTTACAAAATGGGATTAATTAGCCGAATAACATGGATATCATAATAATCCTTGTTCACTGATTTCCACGTTTGTTTAAGATTTGTTTTGACTTGATGAAAAATGATTTTTATCTTTTTTAAAACCGATTTTTGTATACCAATTTGTTCATATAGAAAAAGTGATGAAGGTTCAAATAAAAATCTCAGTTTATTGGATAAATAAAATTACTTTTAAATCTCAAAAAGATAAAACCAGTACTTTTTATGCCAGCATTCTAATCAAACCCAAACAGTGTATTTACAAAACCTCTTATTTTGATAAATATAAGCCTTACCCATTGAGAATTATATTTACTCTACAAACTCTACATATGTACTTAGTATGTGTATACTCAATTCATTTAGATTTTTTAAATTGAAAAGTAGGATTCTTTCCTTTTACTATTAGTTACAAAGGAATTTTTCAATGTTCTTTCAACTTGAAAATACCAAAGCAAATAAGCAAATAATAAAAAAGAAAACAATTTTATTTTCAAGCACGTGTTGAATATTGTGTATATAAACAATGAAAGAAGTGATGTAAAATCGATATCAAAAATAATTGAAAAAGTTAGAAAATTTATTGCAGAAATGTTTTACTATATTGATAAAATTAAATTTTTTTTTCAATAAGAATATCTTTTTAGAACACTGAAACAGATATTATATAAATGAGGTTTTAGTCGCGACAATATTTAAAAAAATGTAATAAGAGCAAACATTTAGCAGTTAGTGATTGTAAAATTTTGAAAAATATATAAAAACTAGAATTAAATATAAATTTTATAATTGGATTTTTTTCTTGAGTTTTATATCGTACTGTATAGATACTTATTCACTAAAAAAATAATATAACAAAAATTTCGTCTGACAAGCCTTAATAAAAATTATAATAAAAATTTTGTATGTGATTAATTAAAAGGTCAAAAGACACTAATTTTGTGTATTCATAAAAAACATTTTCGCATGAGAGATCTGAGATTGAAATCATAGTCAAGAAATCAATATGCATGGAATAAAGTTCTAGATTTATTTTGCTAATAAATTAAATAGATAGGAATCTGCCTTTATTTTTTGACTTATAAGTTGGTTTATTAATTTAAATTTAACATTACTCGAAAAAAATTGTTAAATACACTTAAGTTGATTTTTTGTAACAACTAAAATTCTCAGCAGAACAACCATATAAAATTGATGAATGTTACTTGATCCTCAATACACTGGATTTGTTTTCTCTATTTTAACATTTTGATTTCGATTTGCTAATGAATTAACTAGCAATTCCTTTCAAGTGAACAAGGTGAAAGAAAAAACTTGACATTTATCATTCATTCGAGTTTTAAGAAAAATTAATCTCTGGGATATGATCTTAAGAGAATATTCTTTTTATTGTTTAACGTACTCATGAAAATTACATAGAGTAAATCTTTTATTCCCATAGGCAATTACTTCAAACTGAAAGAGTACATTCGGTATAGTTAAGGGCAAGCTGAAATGGAGTCATCCACATTCCAATTCGTATGATTTCTTGTTTTTTCAGTGCAACCATCTGAGTCCTATAAAAAGTTTACCATTCCAAAACAAAATTCAGCAATTAGGTTCATAATTTTGACTAAAAAAAAACATGATTAAAACGCGATTGTACTTTACGGAGAAAATTATTTATGAAAATTCAAAAACTTTACAACAATTCTTAAAAGCTTTGATTTATTCTAGACAATAATAAAAAAAAAAAATAAACCTAATAATTAACATGACTAGCAAAATGATACCAAAAAACATTACTAATGAGATCCACTAAAAAGGTGTCATGTATTTTAAACAAAAATTTTTTTAATAGAAACAAATTGTCTGTAGCAGTTTTTCTTATAAAGATTTTTACAGTGGGTGTGAGTTTAGTATATATACCATTAATAGACAATAAATATACTAGTGTGACCATGAGACTAATTTAATATACTTTAAATTTGAAAAATTACGACTTGAGACTGAGTTTAACTGAGATTGCAATTATTTGCTTGCAGAACTTTTGGCACTGAAATTTATTTTACTCACAAATTTTCTTTAAAACTAAATTAACTAAAATATTAAATTTTAATATTTCTTAAAACAAAAATATTACATTTGAAATTTTTTGTTGATTTGTTTACATAAATTTCTAGATAATATTTAAGTAAACAACATAAAAAAAGTTTTGCTAGACATTTGTTTAAATTTTCAAGTATTTTACATTAAAATATTTTATTTTTATTATTTTAATGGATGTTGTGGGTGTCTTTTTTAGATAAGTTAGTCAAGAATATACCCAGAGAAGGCACGAATGCTCTTTTAAATTTTAGCTAAAAGACTATAAAACGTGAACTTTGTAATGCATAATTTAAAATGCATACTGCTGCATGTCCATGAAATGAATTTCTTTGACGTATTTAAATACATAGATTGAAAAATTATGACGCTTCATATAGTTTTTTTTATATTAGTTTTTGTTTACGATATTAACGTTACTATTTTACTAGATACAAATATCATAAATATTAAAATGATTCAATTTATGGTCTATTTCTATCCATAATTGACTAACATGTATTTAACTTTTCTTTTTTTATGTATACTTTAAATTACACTAGCATCAATTTAATATAATGTTGTCTAATTTTTTTGTGGTAAGCTAAATATGCAGACAAAAAATGAAGTAAAGTTCAAAAATTACCCAATTAAATTTTGTTTAACACGAATTTGATTGTAAAATAGATAAATAATTATGTTAGAAATGAAATAATTCTGTGTTGTGAAATAAATACATTATTAAAAAAACTGTTTTAAATATTTAGTAAAGTTCATAGATATAGCTCGAAAGATTTCTTTCAGAAAAACTATAGCATTCTTAGCAATGCAATTTTTTTACAAGTTATAATGAACACAGCACTTTTTTGTTAAAAATAATAGTCAGAGTTCTGATTTGACTATTCACAAAAAATGCTTTACACACATTAACATAAGACCAATATGCCATGTTTGAATTTAATAAAAATTAACGGCAGATACTACAATTTTATTCATTGATTAGAGTATTCAAATAAAAATACAGTTTGTCACTTAAGATGACTGTTTTTTAGAAACTCTCGCCTACTTTTAGTTTAAATATTTAATTTTAGTTTAAATTTAGTTTAAAACCCATATCGGGTATAAAATTGCTCATGAGCGCTTAAATATTAAAAAACGGTGTAAAACTGTCATTCTCGGCAAATTGATGACACTTTCATCTACTACAAGGATATTTTTAGTGTAACACACATTTCTTTAACCTTTCCGAATAATTTCATTTTTATACAGAACAACTTTCATAAATTTTTTTGTTTAAATTATGAATTGAGGATTATTTGAAGCATTCAATAATAATCAAAAATTTATCCATCAACTTTTAAAAGTTTATAATAATTTATTTCCCTATTGAAAGACTCTTCATTAAAAAAATAAGTTGAAATATTCGAAAGCCAAATATCTTATAAAAAATTTCGACAAAAATTTTTATATCCTTAGTCAGCTTAGTAGTAGTAATAGTAGAAGTAGTGATAATAGTAGCAGTAGTAATAGTAATATATGCTAAATGCACTGCGATCAAGAGACAACTATTGTCCTTCCCAAAAGACCTGTTATGTTGGAAAAATCATTTCGCCTGCCAGAGCTGTTTTTTCGTTGTATGACTTGAGAAAGTGGAAAACGCTTTGCTATCTTGAAAATTGGCCCCCTTTAGTCACATATTAAATGGGTAGACTTTTCCTCTGGCTCATGGGAGAATGTTAACTTCGGTGTTGGTGATTTTCCAATTTTGTAAAAGTGGTTTTTAAAAGAACCATGTCGCGTGATTACCCATTTGACTATTCTATCTAATTTCCTTGAAACTTCAAGATTCTTAATCTTCTTGGATTGTAAAAGGCTAACAGAATCATTTCGTGACTTTATATTGAAGTCTTTGGAAAAAGTAGTTAAATACTGCTGGAGTACACATATAGTGTACATGACGTTACATTTGCTAGACCCCATTCTATCTAATCTATCAACTTCCTTGGAACCTTCAATACTCCCATGACCTAGGGCCCACTTTAATATTTCTTCGTTTCTTACTAAAGGGTACTAAAAGCTCATGGGATAACTCCATACGACTTAAGGCGTAAGATTCGGACCTACTAAGCCTTCACTGTAGCTTGACTGTCCTATTTCAGAAATAGGAGCCTTTTTTAAACCTTTTAAATCCACAGAAAAACATTGACCTCGATAGTAATAGTTTCGGTTTGAAAAGAGGTAAATATCTTACATTAAGCAAGGAAGCTTTAACTGTTGATCCCCACTCGTGTGCTAGATTGCATTTTTAATCTATCGCAGTGAATAAGAGTATCAGCTTACAAACCTAAATTAGTTTTGTTGATGTTTTCTCCGGTAGTTCAAATGAAAATTTGAATTGATTTTTTGTGTCTGTATTTATGTACTGTAATGGAGGGGAATGAGGGGAATGAGGGGAATACCTGCCAAAGCGCTTTTCAATTTTTCTAAAGTTTGAATTGTATTTTTTTCCTTCAAAAAATAAGGTTTAATGAACATTGAAAAAATTTTTTTCCCTATTTTACAAAACAATAAAAATAGAAAATTAACTCATTAAATATTATGGAAATCACATTAAATTTTAACTATTTATCAATTCCGAATTCATATTTTTCAAAACTAATATCAAACTCTCATTTGTGCCAGTTGCGAGACGTGTAAAAGTCTGAATAATTTTTCTATGTTACCACGAATAATCAATGCTTTATTTTGAAAAGTCAAAAATTTTTTTGGAAATTTATTTATACTTACTGAATTTACTTATTGTATATCGCTAACAGCCGACAAAATAGTTTTATACATTCCTGCCCTTTAATAATCTACAAAAAGAAAATCAGGTAAGACTATATTTTACAAGAACAATGTAATAAAATAAGTAATTAATGCAAAAAATTATTGTCTTTTTGAAATATAAATTAGAGTATATATGTAACCTATTTAATTTTTTGATTAAAAACAATTTAATTAAAGCAAAGAAATGGAAATCAACAACAGAAAATCCCACAATCATAATCAAAATGATAATCCCAAAAAATAAAGTACAGAATTTAATAGAATTAATTAAAATTTAGTAGCTTAAATGGAAATATAGAAAACAAATTTTACACATCTTCAACATAAAGTGATAAAAAAAACTTTAAACTGTTGACAATATAAAAAAAAAGAGAAAGGACCTTCAAAAAATCCAAAATATGTTTGTATTTATATTTACTTAATCAAACGTGCATTTGCATTTAAGATTAATTTTTTTATGAATTAATATTAATTAGGCAAAAACTAGAATTTTTTGCCATTACTACCACTCATTTTTAAAGATCAGATAACAAAATTTTTGTATATGTAAAATTCATATTAGATTTCTTTTTATTGAAGGTTTTTTCCTTATACGCTGTTGTATGCTGTTCTTTTTAAGAGAAAAGTTAATAAACTGGATCACACAGCTACCCTTTCTAAGTAGATTTTAATATTCAGCTCCCTTTTTCAACCTCAAATTTCTTGCCTCGAATGTCCCTTAGCAATGATATGCTTAATAAAGACGAAGATTTCTTCTAAAAGTTAAGAAAATTCAGTACATGAAGTTGTTAATTCTGCTATTACATTGAAAAAACGGCTAAATGCTTATTAGTTTAATAGAAAATTTGGTGAGGATCTCTCAAGGGAAATATACTTTCCAGGTACTTATCCAAAAAGGAGCTGAAGCTTTAATTTATTGGGTTGGCAACAAAGTAATTGCGGATTCTGTCAACAGATGAATTTAAACCTTCTTTTGCTGCATTGGCGTGCTCAAAATACCTAACCTATGTATTTTTTCTTATTATTTGGACTTCTACCTTTCATTTAGTCAAAAAAAAAAAAACTTTAACCGATTTGTTATTGAGTTTTGTTTTTATCCCAATTTTAAAATGAAGGAACCAAAACTTCACTTCAGACATATTTTTATGTATTATTTCCGAAAAGAACAGACTACATCCCAAGCACACAAGAAGTTATGTGTCGCATAGGAGATTAAAGCCTTAAAAAGTATTGTCCAAATTGGTTTGCCTGATTTCAGCCTCGTAATTTTTCAATAAAAAACACTAAGCGATATGGCAATTCCATTAAAATTGATGAAGCCCAAATCATAGCAAGAAAACGAAAAGGAAAAACGTAGCTAACAAAGGTTGAATTCAATTAAGTTCGTTATAAATTTCCATAAAAACGATTATGTAGAGCAAACACAATTCTATTTAGAGGAATTCATCGAAGATGATGTTGATGTTTAGTGTCGAGAAAGAATTGTCTCCTCAAAACCAAATACAATTAGCTATAAATAAAAAAAATTGCAACAAACAGTAATAGAAAAGTAATGAAAAAAAAAATAGATTTATTCAAAACTTTCAGTTAAGAAATCAAATTGTTAGAAAATGATGAAATTTAAGGAAAATATTTACAAGGAGTATATCACGTTTTATTAACAATACGACCAACTAGCATGGATACAGAAAGAGCATTTTTTTGCAGGTGATTTGTGAACAAAAATACATTCCAGGGTTATGCATTATGCTTTTTACGATCCCATTTCAAAAATATGCTGTAAATAAATTAGTTGTCTTTTCTATTAATAGATGTTATATACATATAATTGACTACATAACAAGATTTTTATGTGAAATTTATTAGTTTTATGGTTATTACATTTTTTGTATAAAACTAATAAATAAAAGGAAAATGGTATAACTGTGTTTTTGTACTTTTTTCAAAAAAATCTTTAATACCAATATTAAAACTATTGTTACGGTGCAAAATTTGAAAAAAAAATTCTGATTACCGGTACCGGATAGCGTTTTCAAAGTGCATTTTCACTTAAATATTGATTGCAATAATTATATTTGTCATTTTTGTTTGAAATATATAATTTATGCTTTCTAACTAGTTTTATTATATAAAAAATTGCATATAGATATCTAATGTACTTATCGCAGTCAATATACTTCTAAGTGCAAACTTGCCCCAATAATGTCTATAAAAACGCTAATCTAGACACCAAGTCTGCAATCTAAATATCTAATCGTTAAAAAAAAGCTAAATTTTAAATTCACTTAACTTTTAAAATATTCTACGATCAATAAAAACCGAAGAAATAAATTTATTTTGAAAATTTAACTTAAAAATAAAATAAAAGAATCACGAACTATGTAGTATAATACAAAACAGTAGTTATTTCGTGGATAATTAAACTTGTGTACAATAAAAGTATCGATAAAATCAACAAATAAAATACCCTTTCTTTAGTCTTTTATCATCTTTTCAATTACTTGTGATGAATGCAATATTCGTTTCTTGAGTACCCCTAAATCATAAAAATACATAAAATTCTTTGTTCATGATAGCTAAAAAAAAAAATTAATATAAAAAACAAAAATTTCAATTGACTTTGTGGTTAAAGGATTAAAAACAAGTTGTATGCTTTGTATTATTAATCCATAAAATGATCTCCAGCTTATTATTTGAGTGCTTCCGCTTTAAACAAAAATAAAACAAAGAAAATAACACAAAAATGCTACTAACATAGAATACAGGAAAAAAAAATTAATTTCCCGAGTTTATTAGCTTTAAACTGAACTTGTAAGGAATAGACACAAATTATACATATTAAAAGTTCTCTTGTGGCTAAAAAAAAAAAACCCAAATCAAAACAAATTACTAAATTCTGTTAGGAATATGAAATGAGGTTTAAGTTCGTGCTTTGTTTACAAACATTGAAAGTTGGATATATACCATTTGTAGGCCACAAGAACTATATTGAATAGCAGCAACAGGTGCTTAGATAACAAATTAAATAGAAATTGTCTTTACTCTTATTGCATAGTTTTTAATATTAGTAGAGCAGCACACTGTTTTTATGTTTATTAAAATCGACAGATGTAAACAATTAATATGTATGACAGGATATGGTATTAGTTTTGTTTTTATTAAAAAATCAGTTCTTTTAACTGTAAATTTAAAAATCTCAATTGAAAATTCATCTGCCTAAATTCAATTATATTATTTGTTTTAAAAGACCACATAAATCTAGATCAATACTTTCAAAATTAAACAACACTTTCTCTAAACCGTTTCGCCAGGAATTATTTAGCCATTAATGTGTTACTAACACATTGGCCCATATAGTACCCTGACTTGACACATAAGAATTCAAGTTTTTAACCAAATTTGACTTTACCTATCAATATAATCCCATTAAACATTCACTTCAATGACTTATTCATTTAGGGCCATTTTCTTTTCCCTAGAGATTTTTTTTAAGATTTCCGAACAGCCAAGAGATTAGGCAAAATCCAAAGAAATACTTTTAAAATTGAACAATATATTCTCTAAGACGTTTCGCTAGGCATTATTCATCTATTGACGTGCTACTAATGCATTGCTTAATAATTCCTTAGTCTGACACATAGAAATTCAATTATTTAGTTTAAAATTCTTCGTCTTCATTTCAAGATCTGCGAACAACCAGGAAATTTGCAATGGATTGGACTACTAGTTTTTGTTTTTGATCAATTCTAAGCAATCGAGACATGCTGTGCTTGGAAGCTTTCTAATAGGAAAATTTTCATAAAAATTTTAAAATTTGGACATACTCCTTAAAAATTACATGAATAAGTCAATAATAGTGTCAGACTAGGTAGTTTCTGTCCAATATAATAATTGGTCTTTCTGCTTAGAATTTTCGCTTTTTCATAGTTTTAGTTATCTGTCACTTATAAACAAAACTTTGAGTTTATTTTATAAAAAACATATCAGAACTTTTGTACTTTGGAATACCTCTTTTTTCCTCTTAAAATACCCAGCATAAACAGAAAAAAACTTTCAAAATATGTTCTTTACTTTGAAACGGAAAATTAGCACTGAATTGGCAGTAACCTCTCAAAGGCAACCAAAGTCACAAAACTGTGAAGGTCATTTAATGTGAAATATTAAATAAAAGTATGTTTTGATAGAAATTCAATTTGGTCTTTGCAACAGGACAAGTAATTAACAAATTGGGGTTGAATTATGATTTGTGATAGACACCACCTCAATTACTAACCCGAGCAAAAATAAATTCTATCTAAAGCTCTTTCATCAAATTTTAATTAAAATGTTAATTTTTGGTGATAAATTTTTTTCATTTTAACATTTAATAATACTATAGTAAAAATTTAAATTCATATGCCAAGTGGACCTGTTTGTGAAAATGATTACCATACTCATTTAAAGTTAAAATTATTAAGAACATTATTTGCAGGAATAAAATCTATTTAAGTTTGTGGTAATAATAATTATAAAAAGTTTACACTAGATTTAAATTATCTATTGGTATTTTCTTTAAACCCGGTTTAAATATTTTAGCTAACTTTATATAACCAATGATTTGCATAGCTAAATGTTTATATACCAATTTCTAACATATTTTAATTTTTTATTGCATTTAAAGATTTATCTTGTAACCCAAAAAGCTTTAAAATCGGAAAAACCACTAAAAATTATTAAAACTACTTAAGTTTATAACATTAAAAGCAAAAAATTATCAAAATAACCAAGTAGCCTGATATTTAGGCTATCAATAAAAATCTATATTTATGTGAAATAAAATTTTGGCGACCAATTTAAGAAAAAATATGAGTTTATTTTAAATATAAATTTCTAAATATTTTGCTTTATATTGATTCGCTAAAATTTTAGGATTTATTTAATTTTGATGTAGATTCTAAACAGATGATTTTCATTTGAAAAATAATTTCTATTAACTTTAACTTAAGTAATAATACTAACCATTTTATCTATACTAATAATATGCCTATTTTTTGCACTATATTTTTTATCTTAAATTTATTCAAACTTATGCTTTCAATAAAAAGCTTTTTATTTTTGCTAACTTTACATTACTAATTTTAAGTTATATTATTCGATTACAATTCTAATTTTGAGTCATAGTTTTTACAGTATATCTTGAAAATAATTTCAAATAAAAATAAATTTTACGTTTAAAGCAAAAAAAAAAACAAACAAACAAAACAAAAAAAAGGTTCATCTTTTAATTAATTACCTATGTCAAAAATGAATAAATTAATTAGAAATATTTATTTATAAATAACTTAGTCCGCTATAAACAGCAGTAACAAAATTTTTTTGTCTTAAATATGAATTTTTGTAAACATTTTTCAAACTAAGAGCTATAGAGCAATCTATAGAGACCAATCTCAAAATTATATAAGTATCTGTTTTAGCAATAAAATTAGTCGTTTTAGTTTGCAAAGTAAATTTTCTTTAACCCTATACTGGAGATGAAGGTCAAAAAATTAAAAATTTTTACTATAAGAAACAACAAAAAATAAAAAATTGCAAATCATTTGTACTAATACGCATAATGTGTAATATAATTATACTTATGAGTAACAAACAATTTAAATAAATAACAACACATATGAATTAACAATAAATGAGTTAAATTGATAGCTGAAGACTATCATTGAAATTCTTATCATTCTTTCATCTCGCTTAAAAACTTATTACTTAAAAAACAATTAGAGATAATGTTGATGTCATTTAATAATTAATGGCAAATACGTAATCCTAAATATATTTGAATTTCCATAATATTTTCATATTTCAAACAAATTTATACATAAAATTTATCTTTTAAAAAACATATTGTTTGTTTTCTTATCAAAAAACAAAAAAATAATAATAGTAAAAAGAATTTATAGCGGCAAACACAACGACATCCAGTATTGCTAATATTTAAAATGATAATAAAATAACTAACTAACAATTTCAATTATTACCTCGTTTCTTTTTTGTTTTATTTTGATAAAAATAAAAGTTACAACAGATACAACGTGGTTTAATCCAAATTAAGGCATTTAAATTTTTACTTTTTTACTTTTCAACAGGTTGTCTAAATTTTTTTAAATATACACTTTCCGGTAGGAACTTTTATTTCCCGTTTTTAAATATTTTATTTAACAAAATAATTTCTTTAAACTTTCCTAACTTATATAATATCAAAAATTAAATAAAACTTGTATTTCAAAAAATTCAAAATTAAATCACAAATAAAAATTTAGCTTTTTAACACGTTAAATATGAAAGAAGCGCCAAGGTCTACTAACGACGTTAAGAAGCTTCATATTAGCTTTTGGATTACTCGCTTTACTTATAGAAAAAAGTTGAGTTTTACATTTTGTCAGATAGACGTCACAAAAGCTTTCAATTAATTTTTTCAATATATCTAAGTTAAGAAGGGTTACTTTAGCTACTGTAGAGTAAATAAATTGATACGAAATCATCCAATTTCGATGCCTATTAATTTTAAAATATTTTTATTTTATTATATTGTATATCTGACTCAAATTTTGGTATAGAGAAAATTTCATTCATTCCTTTTATTTTTGAATTAGACTATCAAAAGATGACATAAATTTATTTGAATATATTAGTCAGGCAAATAAGGAATTAACATTTTATAACGTATATATATATAATACATTCATATGCAATATCTTCAATTTAAAATTTATTATTGGGATTTTCTTTTGAATAAAATACCAAAAATTTTGTTTAGAGCTTTTATAAAATATATTGATTACATTTTTCGTAGAAATGAGTTATCCGGCTTAGCAGCTGATTTACTAACTGTTTAAGAACAGTTTAAATAAGAAATAATCATTAATAATAATAACAAATAAGATTATTAAATAAGTTGCAATTGCAGTCGAATTAGAGTATTAGAATTAGAATAATCAAAAACAAGTAATATAAAAAGAAATGTTTTAAAGTATATTCCTACTTGAGATTGCTTTTTCTTTTTCTGAATTCAGAATTCGTAACTAGTTGCATTCAGTTTTCTGAAGTTTTTCTCTCATATAAAATCAAAATTAGTTTATTAAATATAATTAATGAATTAATATTTGAACTAACTGCATTAACATCAATTGTCATCTACTCCCAACACAACAAAATTTATTTGAACTTGATTGGATAAATAGAAAAGGGTTTAATTAACAATAAAAAGTTCCAAAAAGATATTGGACATTATGAGCTAACGGTAAGAATAATATTTGAACTAACTGCATTAACATCAATTGTCATGCACTCCCAACACAACAAAATTTATTTGAACTTGATTGGATGAATTGAAAAGATTTTATTAACAATTTAAGATTTTTACATACTTTTTGCAAGCTAATAGTAGGAATATAAAAAAAGGTGATAAATTTGTCTGTAAGGTAATAATTTCAATTTGATTGCATACATATAAAAATGGATCAATCAAAGGAGAATTTACATATAGAGGTTAACTACAGCGGTAGCGTTTAGGTTTATAATAAAGGCAAAAAATCTTCCCTTCACATTTAAATCATTTAAATGGTTAATCATTCGATTTAAAATTGTAAACTGTCATTAAAGTTTGATTGATTACAAATAGCTGTAGATTAATATTTCAAAGTTGTTTGAGAATGCTCGACCAATCGGAGTAAAAGATAAAAGTAGCACTTATTCCATTTACAAAATGTCAAGTTTAAATTTGAAAAGTGAAAATATTTTTTATAAGTAAATCAATGAAAATCAATAAAAACAAAGTTCTAAATAGTATTGTAAAAGATAAATCCGCCTCTGACTGAAATAGTTTTGAAAAATTTGAATTTACGAGTAAATAAACGCAATGTGGAAAAATTCCTTCTTTATAACGATAAACAACTTGTTCTAGTGTTTCTTATAAGACTAATAGATTTCTCTTTATATTCAAATCTACGATAAGCAGAAACTAGTGATAGATAAGAATACGGTTGTTTGCTAATATCAAGTGGAAATAAACCACTCAATCTCAAACGTATCAATAACAGGGGGAAAAATGTGCTCAGCAAATGATCCACAAAAGGCAAAGACCTGCCGGCTTACATGCAACGAATTATTTAAGATTTGCAATTACAATAACATTGAAAATGTGAACATCTATTTAAAGCAGCTGGCATAAGAAATTCAAAAATACTGGTAAGAAGTAAGTAAAGTAGGACTGTAATAACAGATATCTTGTCCACAAGGAGACTAAAAACAGCCCTAAAGAAAAATCAGCACTATTCAAAGTATTCTCCGCTTAAGAGGTGAAAAATCTTAACTAAGTGCCCTAAGTGAGCAGAATTCTTCCTGAATATATTAACATGGTTTGTTTTAGGACATGGCTTTTTTAATAATCAAATTTATAAAATTTGTAAATGAACTACATCAAACTCCAGATTATGCTTTAATTCAAAAGAAAAACGCCTAACTTTGTAGCTATTTTTGTGAAAAATATGAAGACATACCTTCGAAATCTCGTCGATAGAAAGCATTTTTTTAACTAAATTTGTCCGAAGATATGAAAGCCGAAATCTTCATTTTGTCGTACGTTGTCATCAAGGTTTTATCACATATAGCTATTAATAACAGCATGAAATCTTTTATTTACTTAAAGATGAGCAGGATGCCGGTAGACATTTTCTTTAAATTGACATAATTATTTGATATTTTTTAAAACTTTTTAAAAACCAGCAAAGTAAAGCGAAAAGTCGATTACTTATAAAATAATTTCTCCGTGATTTATAATTAAATTCGATTTGTAGCCATCATAAAAATTACTGCCCTTATTACCATTAGGCTTCTTAGGCTGCCCACAGAGTGCCGGCTTACAGCCGAGCTGACACCGATTCCCATTGTGATTGGTAGGCTTGCACCCTGAACACTTTGAGCTTATCCCTATTGATTTACCCATAACGACTTTATAGTCTTCGGTATCGGAATCGGCGTCAGCTCGGCTGTAAGCCGGCACTCTGTGAGGCAGCCTTACTTTGTAAGCAAATTAAGGAATAGGTGTTATTTAAACTAAAACAGACACTCTAGATATGCTTTTAGTGCTGTTTCTCTATTTTAATTAAAAAAGTTTTCACAGTAAATTGATGGCAAAAATCGTCCATTAAATTCAAAATGAAACCCTTGTTTTTAAATTAATTAATTTACTTTCCTAAGCACATTCATGTACATAAGTATAATTAAAAAACATTTAAATTAAAATGTTGACATAAATAATGAACGAACTTAAGGTTGTGTCTAGATAAACATTTTGGACAGCGGTATTATAAGAGATTTTATAAGAGTTCTGAGGCGCACGACACCAAGTAAGAAACAAACAAAAAAAGTTCCTCTAAATATCAGGATCATAGTCTTTTGGATACCTATTGTGTCTTGAATTTTCAAATATTTCAAATATCTTAATGAAAAAAAAAATTTTTAAATATTTTAGCCATGTAATATAACTAACCTTAGCCCGTACTTTGTGGAGAAACAAGCTTTGATAAGCTCATCGACGGCGCCTGTTGACACGATTTTTTCTTAACACTTTTAATTAAAATCTGAAACCAAACCAAGCTCTATTTTTTCCCAAACGCCCAATTTGTCGTATGAGAACGCTTTACATCAGACCGTGTCGCATAAGAACTTGTCAAAACAGATCGTGTTACATGAGAGCGTGTTGCGTGAGACCATGTTGCATGAGATCATAAGAACTACAGAAAAACTTTTAAAAAATTAATAATTTTTACGCTCCTTCCTATACAAAACCCGCGGTTTCTTTTAATTTCTTTAGCTGTTATTTAATATGTCTGAAGTTTTATGGATTATCTGCCGTCTGGAAAATATTTACTGCACAGATTTTTGTTTTTTAAGGTTTAATAAATATCAAATTTAGTATATATTTTTCCTAATTGATTAAGGAATTATAAAAAATATCAAGGATAAGTGCAAATAAAAAAGAAAAAGCTTAAGTGGAAGGCCCCTTAAGAGTAATTCGTCCTCAAACTCAACGAAAATTATGACAGCTCAAACATTATTCTATACACTGTTGATTTTTTCTGAAGAAATCACAAACATGGCGATTTTTTACGCTTCTGGTAGTTTTTTGATTTGTTCAATTAAAATTTGAATCTATTGTTATAATTTATAGCTATATATTTTAATATAATAGTGTATAGTACGTATTATCTAAAATGCAATTGTTATAATATTTAGGACACATACTATTATTGTGTATATTGTGAACTCTTTGGTGCAAAGTCAAATAAAAAAAATTTGCTTGTCACTGTGTTATAAAATTGCGTGAGAATGCAATTTAGTGCATGTTAGCTTTTATTATAATATTAACGAAATACACAATAAGCATTATGAATAATTTTGGTAATGGATCAAATAACGACGAAAGTCAAAGTGCAGAAGGAAGTGGAAATGTCGTCGAGCGTGGAAGGTAAACAAAAAAAACTTGTCTGGCATTTGACATTTGATAAATTTTGAATGTATATAGTTATGGAGAAGATTAAGATTTTGAATTTAATCTATATTTATTGCATACACAGAAAATTGTTTAGGAAAGAGAAAAATTTTATGTATAAAATAAACTGATGTAACTAAGGTGACCAACTTTTTTCCAATAAAAAGGAGGACAAAAAAAAATTGAATAAAAAAAATTGTTTCAAAGTTTTATTGGGAGGTGATACTAACAATAAGACAATATATTTATATGTGATCATTAAATTTTTATTTAAATTGGTACTTTTCTATGCTATGAATAGTTTTTTTCAATGTTTCGTTTTCTAACAACATATTAGAAATATCTGAACAAGACATATGTTTCGGATTAAATTTTACCGTAAGGGCTGCAGCTAGAGTTTCTACATTTAATCTCGATATTTCAGAAGTCCAAAAATCATTAGCAATTGAAAAGATTCGTTCAACTGCTACAGTAGTGCCAGGGCAGCACAACGTAAATTGTATTAGAATAAATAAATTTTTGCATGGAATATGTTCATTTTTGTAATGGCTGAATATTTCGACCAATCTTCGATCAATTTCAACATGATCATTTTCCCATTGTAATATTTTTCCAATATTTAAATATACATTTAGTTTTCTAATTTCTTCAAAGAGGTAGTTTGTCATCTATTTTGATGTTTTGCATTTCGTTAGATAAAAACTGGACACAAGATTCAATATCTGCCCAATGTACTGGCGATGAAGTTAAAAAACACCATTTAAAAGTGTTGTTACTGGTAAAGTTTGTTTCTAACCATTCTTCAATATACTGAAAGCATATTTGGTAAAAATTTTGGGCTTCTTTGATAAACTTTTTCGTTATGCCTGGATTTGATTCCTCCAAATTTGTCAGTTTTCTTTTTACAATTAAAGGCAAAAATTTTTCTTCAAAACGAGATTTTTATTTAAAGATAACGTCATTCAAAATAAGACTTACTTCTGTAGCTGAAATGTGATCATCTTCAATTTTTTGAGTAGTTTGGTGAAAAATAGAAGCTTGATTATGAACAAAATGCAATAATATTGAAAAGGAGGATATTTGGGAGGACACTTTTCAAGGGAGGACATTTGGGAGGACACTTTTCAAGGGAGGACAAAGCTTAGAAAAGGAGGACTGTCCTTCCAAAAGGAGGACGGTTGGTCACCTTAATGTAACTGTTGTAAAGAAAACGTTCCCACATTAAAACCAATCACTCTGTAAAAATTTTTCAAATTATTAAGAAAATATATGTATAACGGGTTTTGCAGATCAGTTTCATCCATTTTGCAAATGGAATTCCTTCGTTTGCAAATTGACTTCATCCTTTTGCAAATGAAGTTCATCTTTTTGCAAATGAAATTCATCTTTTTGCAAATGAAGTTCATCTTTTCGCAAATGAAATTGATCCAAAATAAAAAATTTTCACATATAGTATATTAACAAAAAAAATGACATAGACCTATTTACATATAAATAATAAAATATTTGGAAATTATTAAATTATCGAACAAATTTTATATTTTTTTAAATTGATAAAAAAAGGAAGATTATATAAATAAAAGGAATTTATTGTATACATACTTTTAATTTAATCTTGATGATTTTATTGATTTTAAAACATTAATAATAAAAATGCTCTCAGGAATGAAGATTTAATTTAATTTAAAGCGCAGTATTAGGACAGCTTCATTAATTAGGCCCCCTTAAATTTTGTTGAATGTTTACTTCTGAACCCAAACTGAAAGTCTGGGATATGTTCACAAGTGGTTTCGTCTTTTCATTAACAGCTTTTCAAATAGTTTGGAGATCGTTGGTATAAGTGATATTGGTCTGTATGACGTTACTTCCTCTGCAGGTTTGTCCGCTTTTTTAATCATGATGATCTGCGTTATTTTGAAGCTTTCGGGAATGTGTTGTAGTCTCAAGCAAGCATTGTATAAGAGCGTTAACATGTAGATTGCTTTCGCTGGTAGTTCTTTTAGTAGACCTGGAGTTATTTCGTCCACTCCTGGAGCTTTTTTAATTTTTAGGTTATTGTCTATTTCGTTTGCTATTTCATATGCATTGAATTTTCTTATATTCTTGATATATCGGGTCCGTTTTTATATTAGACTATATATCATGAGGCTCGAAGACAGTTGCTAAAACCCATTCTACACAGGCCAACTTACAGCAGAAAACTCACAGCGAAACCGGTTATTTTCATATAAAACTCACAGAATCGCTGTATAGAATGGGTCTAAGTGACGAGCGAATAGTTCAGCTTTTTTGTCAGCTGAAAAATCTGTAAAGAACTAATTTTTTTATTTCGTTTTTGTTTTTTTTGACAGACTTCTAATGCGCTATGCTAGTCAAAATTCACTTGATGAAAGCTCACAGAAGCAAGTACAGCGACCAAATGGTAAAGACAGAACTACAGGATCATACAGAAATGATGTACATACATCACGATCATTTGAAACGATGAATGAGATGAGAAAGTAAAATATAATACATTGTAAAAATTTTTTTGTAAACAATAAAATTAATCTTAGGCAAAATCTCTTGTGTGATGTGATCCTAATAGCAGATAATATGGAAGTTTCTGCACATAAAATGGTATTAGCTTCGTGTAGTCCATATTTTTATGCAATGTTTACCGGATTTGAGGAATCTCGACAAGATCGTATTACTTTACAAGGTGTTGATTTTCATGCATTAGAATTGTTAATTGAATATGTTTATACATCGGTGGTTGAGGTTAATGAAGATAATGTCCAAGTATTATTAACTGCTGCAAACCTTTTACAATTGACTGATGTTCGTGATGCTTGTTGTGACTATCTTCAATCTCAATTAGATGCTAGCAATTGTCTAGGAATTCGAGAATTTGCTGATATGCATGGCTGTATTGAACTCTTTAATTATGCAGATACTTATATTGAACAAAATTTTAAGTAAGTTTTAATTATATTCATCAAATTAATTTAATTTTTATTAAAAATAATTTTCAGTGAAGTAATTCAATTTGATGAATTTCTAAGTTTAACCCATGACCAAGTGATTAACTTAATTAAAAATGATCGAATTTCAGTTTCTAGCGAAGAAAGAGTTTATGAATGTGTAATTGCATGGATAAAATATGAACCAATGTTACGTGAACAATATTTAGCTGAATTAATGGAAAATGTACGACTACCTTTTTTATCTAAAGAATATCTAGCACAACGTGTTGAAAAAGAACCATTTTTTGATGGGAATATCCGATGTAAAAATTTAATAATTGAAGCATTAACGTATCATCTATTGCCAAGTGAAACTAAAAGTGCAAGGACTATTCCTCGTAGACCAGCTGGTCTATCAAAAATATTACTTGTAACTGGTGGTCAGGCTCCAAAGGCTATTCGTTCTGTTGAATGTTATGATCTTAGAGAAGAGAAATGGTACCAAGCTGCTGAGATGCCTAATCGTAGATGCAGGTAAAGATTTTAAATTTATATTTGATTATATTTAAAATTATAAATTTTAGAGCTGGATTATGTGTTCTTGGTGAAAAAGTCTATGCAGTAGGAGGTTTTAATGGTTCACTTAGAGTACGAACTGTTGATGTTTATGATCCAGCAATCGATACATGGTCTACATGTAATAATATGGAAGCTAGGAGATCCACTTTAGGTGTAGCAGTTTTAAATGGCTGCATTTATGCTGTGAGCTAATAATTCCTTGTGCATGCTATACAATTTCCTTTTTTTTATTGGGAATAAAAAGTATGTAAAGTTTCAATTATAAAATTTGTTTACTCCCAAATTTTTAATGTTTATAGTCTTTTCACTAATTCTACAGATTTTTGTGAAAGATAAATATAAATGAAAAAAATTTTTTAGAATACTTCATACAAAACATGCAGAAGATCCACTTATGACGATAATTTTTTTAGTCGGTGGCACAAATGATGCTGCATGTGCTCGCCGTTTTGCGCCTTCCTATTTTTTTCTTTGCTGCAACACGTTTTTGCGTCTTTTCCTTAAGATTTGCAACGAAATCTAATAAAACATCTCAAACTACGTGTTTCAACGCCATTTTAGCTGAATCGTATTTCTTATCACATTGATTCCGCATATTTGGAATTCAACCAGAATATTAAAGTAACAATAGTGCAACTGTTGTATTTGAATTTTTTAGGCGTAAAACATCTCAATTTTTGACGTATGAACTTAACACTTTTTTTTGGTAATACTCTGTATGAAGTACACGGATTGAGAATAATCCCGTCTTTCTATTATGAAAATTTTTCTACCAATGACAAGAATACTTGACTTTTTGAACATCGGAGCCCTGAAGTGAAAATATTCGACCAACCTCTGCCCTATAAAAGCCCACAAAATGATTATTAGATACAGTTATGCAGAAATCTTTTCATATTTCATATTAAAATAGGTAGTAATTAATTTTCTGTTATGAAAATAGCTTTGTGGAATTATACATTTTTGTCTATAATAATAGAAATTTTAATATTTATATACTTTAACGTTACAAAATTGAATTAACTAAACAATTATTTAATTAATTTTATATACATTATACAGGTTGGAGGCTTTGATGGCTCTACTGGCTTGAGTAGTGCTGAGATGTTTGACCCAAAAGTACAACAATGGCGTTTTATAGCTTCAATGTCTACTCGAAGAAGTTCTGTTGGTGTAAGTTACAAAAATATATATTTAATTCTACAAAAATAATTCTAATTTAATTATTAAAGGTTGGGGTAGTCAATGGTTTACTGTATGCAGTTGGGGGTTATGATGGTGCTTCCCGACAGTGCTTATCATCTGTGGAACGCTATGAGCCAGAAAATGATAATTGGAAACAAATAGCCGAAATGTCAGCCAGAAGAAGTGGTGCAGGTATATGAAATTCTTTTTAATATATAATTTTAAAAAAATTAAAAATTTATTAATATTAAAAGGTGTTGGTGTACTAAACAATATTTTATACGCTGTCGGAGGACATGATGGCCCATTAGTTCGGAAATCAGTTGAAGCATATCATCAAGAAACTGATACTTGGCATTCTGTTGCTGATATGGCATTTTGTCGTAGAAATGCTGGAGTTGTAGCACATGGGGGTGTTCTATTTGTTGTTGGTGGAGACGACGGAACATCAAATTTAGCCTCTGTTGAAATTTATAGTCCTGAAACTGACACTTGGCGTATTTTACCTGCTTCTATGGGCATTGGCCGAAGTTATGCGGGCGTATGTATGATAGATAAGCCAATGTGAATGGAACAGCAGGGTGCTGTAGCACAGTATGAATTAATTTTAGGATTTATTTTTTCTTAACTATAAAAAAATTTTTAATATTTTATAGAAATAACACAACGTCGAATGCGGATGATGAGAATAGCCAAGCAGAAGGTGCATCTGATGGTGCTATAGGTTATTCTAGACAAAATCAAGATTTGAATAATGTTCAACAAAATACAATCAATAATAATGGAGGTATAATTAATCCCCATTATGAAAATATTTATGAATCAATTGAACAATATGCTGCAAACGATGTTAATGCTGTTGCTGGTGCTCCTGCAATCCCTGCTCAAAATAATGTTCAACATAATGCCCACCTCCCATTACAACAAAATCAATTACAAACAAATCGTACAAATAATTTGACAGTTAATTATCGTAATGATCTTTATGATCGTACAAATAGTTTTGCATATGACATACCACGTTCAGCACGAAGTGGCATACGTCGTAATAATTTACATTTAGATTTAAATTCAAATCGAATGCGTTACAATAATTCATCTGGAGGAAATATAAAAAATCATAACCATACATCACATCGTCAAAGAAGCTTAGATGATACTGAATCATATCATTATTATAATGTAAGTTTAAATAATCCTGGACAAGGTTTAACACGCTATGAAAATATTTATGAACAAATCAGAGAAGAACCTATTTATAGAAATAAAAGCAATGGTAAAATGTATGGCCGATTGGATGTTATTGGCCATGGAATCGGAAGAATTGAACGCCATTTAAGTTCATCGTGTGGAAATATTGATCATTATAGCCTTGGAGGGCATTATGCTGTACTAGGTCATTCGCATTTTGGTACTGTTGGCCATATCCGTTTAAATACGACAACAAATAATGGAAATTCGCAAATAAATAATAGCACTGGTGTTAAAACAAGCAATTCATCATTCTTTAGCTGTTTAGGTGGTGAGAATTCTCAGTCAATGAGCAATATACATAGAGCATCCACAACTTCAAATACATCTCATCCATTTAATAGTTCTGTAAATAATAATTTGAATTCTACAATCTCAGCACGGTATACCGGTGCAATACCAAAAACTAAAATTAAAAAATCTGAAAACACTATAACAAAACAATCAAAAAAATGCAATGATCATAATGCTACATTAAATCGAGTATCAAAATCATCATTACAATGGCTGTTAGTAAATAAATGGCTTCCATTGTGGATTAGACAAGGACCTGATTGTAAAATAATTGATTTTAATTTTATGTTCTCACGTAATTGTGAAACATGTGGCCATCAGACTTCTGCACATCAACAAAATTTAGTTAGTTTCAATGGTCGAGCAGAAATGTACATGAAACGCAATCAAAACGGTAAACAATTACGCAGTACAGTTTCACATCAACGCGAATTAAAACAAATTGTTCAATCAAATGAGGAAAGCGATTACGAAAATGTTCATGTACAATTTAATAATGGCTTTGAATTTGGTCGGTCACGTGATAATCGTGATTATAAAATAATTGGTTCGCGTCCACGTTCTGAAAGTCCAACATTTTGTCAACATATTTGTAATCATCAAAAAATTGCTTGTAACACAGCTCAATATTCAGATCCATTTAAAAATTATGAATTAAATACAGAAAATAATACATTTAAACCGCGTAATTTAAATAAAAAAGGAAATAAAACAGATGAACAATTTAATAAAAATAATAATGAAACTATTGGAATTTCTGAAGTTGTAGCCATTAATCGACAACGAAATGATTCAAATAATGAACCAAAAGCCAGCACTAGTTCAGATAATTGTTCTGATGATTTAACTACTTGTGCATCCGTCGTTAATAGAAAATTATATGCAACAGAAGATGATCAATTTGAAACGAATAGTGAACTTGAAGAAGAGAGTAATGAAAGTGATGCGGGATTAGATAATAAATAAATATTTTTCATAAAATACTCATACAATTAATTTTCCTCTAAATAAAAAAGCATTATATTGCTGATAGTCAGTCAGACACTGTTCATTTACTTAGAAATAAAGTGTTTTTTTTTTGTTAAATGGGTTTTAAAACTTATTTAAAATAGGAAAATACTTCTTTATTATACAATGTCGGAAACATTAAATGAATTATTTTATTTTTTACACCTCCTTTTTTATTTATCAATTTTATAGAAATTAGTAATTTTATAAATTGATTTACAAATCTTTTAGCTAAATTAAATTTTTAATAACATAAATTACATACTTTAGCCAATAAAATTCATTACAACTAAATGCAAAATGACGTGGGCAAAAATAAAATCAGCAAAACCTCTTTCAGGTGATATTCCTTCAAATACAGTTTTATTTTCTGGATTAACTTGAACTCTTAAACAAACTCCTAGCACAAAACAGCTTACAGTTGAAATAAATCCAGAAAGAAATGAATTAAATGGAAATGTGCCCACTAAACAACAATAAATAAATTGAAATATTCCTGTCCACATAATGTATAGTAAATATGAATCAATTATTTTCAATTTTTTCGGAGTATGTTGAATATAATCATTAAAAAATCTTGGTATAACCACTTGTAGGGTAGCCATTTGATTTATTATTATTAAATACTTGTTTAATTTTATTAAAAATAAACTACCTCAAACTTTCCGGGTATAATTTGACACAATAAGAACACGTCAATGCGACAAGAGTATTATGGCCGATATTATAGTAATTCTGAGGCGCGGTTATACTCAATAGTTTTTCTTAGTTTGACATTTTGATTGAATAAAACTTATGGTTTCTAACTATAGTTTTATTATATTAAATTTACTTACTGTTAATAATAATGCATTATAATTGCAATAAAATTAGTTGAAAAGTACAAATTACACTTTTCTGAAATTTTTGTAATGTAATTATTGCAGTCAATATACTTCTGAGTATAAACGCGCCTCATAACTCTCTTATAATACCGCTGTCCAAAAACGCTAATCAAGACAGTACAAAAATATTTTTTAGAATTATGAACTGACTTTAAAAAAATATTATATGATGATTATTTTTTTAAATCGCTATATAATAATTATGTTTATAGATTTCATACTGTTAAAGATAAATGATTAAATTATTTTAAAAAAATAAATTGTTCTTCTTATATATAAACGAGAAACTTTCTGAGAAAAAGAGAGAGAGAAAAAACATATATTTTTCATCCTTCAGATATCTCTTTTTCTCAAGTAGATAAGCAATATGTTTGACATTTACTGGAAAACATATAATAAAAAGCCCTAATTTTAAAAACAAAACAAATTACTTCCTGGTTTCTTTTAGACTTGCATCATAAAATTTGATAATAATTCTAACAAAGTCAACAAAGGCTAGCTGCATTTTAACTTATAGTGTCTGTGACACAAGGCTCTGTTGTTTTGTGTCAATAAAATTTCATCTAATTAAATTTTTTGTAAAATTTATCAGAAAAATATATTTATTTTATTGACTTGATAAATATATCATATTTATTCAAATTCAAAAATAATTTTACTATAATTTCATTCTAATTTGGATGTAATGGAAGAATTGACAACTTTTACAAATCATCAGGTAAGTTAATATTTATAAATTGTTTTTGTGATTTTTTTTTAATTTAATTTTTCATTTGAATTACCATATTTTTTTATTTAGTGAAAATAAATATAAGTTCAAGTCAGACAAAATATTGGGGACAGGAATTAAAATTATAGTTATAAAACACTTTTGGGCTGAGGAAGAAGGATCTGCATGTGTAACGTTGGCACAATAAATGACTCACATTAAAAAACAAACCAACTATTATAACAATTAATAACAGGCTTTATTAATTTATTTAAAAAAAAAAAAATAGTAAGTTATATTTAGTTTATTCTGTTTTTATTTAAATTTTGAAGCACTCTAACACTGACAAAATTATAAGCATGGTATTCTTAAAATTTGTATTGTTTATTTTTTTATTCAAACTCTCTCAACAAGAAAATTTAACGCCTCCCTCAAATAGCACTGACATAATATTTTAAAACGATTGCTGCAATTTTCATTTTTTCTGTTTTTTTTTTATGAAACAAATGTTTTTGACCTGCGGATGTTAATAGCATGTTATCTGAAAAATACCTACTATATATAAATTGCATATATTATTAGCAATGCTATTATCATCTGTGGAAATTTTTTTGCTAAGGGCGTTTTAAACAAAATCTTTTGTTTGGCCAACACAAAAAACTCAAAATGAACATTACATACTTTTAAGTGTTTTATTTATAAAATTTTATTATTAATTTTAATTGATAACGTGCATTAATAATAAAATAATTATCGTTTAATATACTAAAAATAATTATAATGTTCTAAATTTTTGAAAAAAAAATCTTCCGAATTGGTGGACGAATTATTTTAATTAAAAATTTTAATAAATATGGATTTTACATATTAAACGTATCCAATACTACTAATAAATTTGTGGTTATTGTTTCAACTAATTCTTTTGTTTTAAATAAATAAATCTATTTTATCAACATTAATTTTGATATTTGCTTCATATTTTTAATTCTTTAGAACCACTTTACAAATTTAAATTATAACTACGGTTAAAACTTTCGATTACGGTTAAAACTTTTAACGTCGGCACCTAATGGTTGGGTGTCATTTTAAATGCAAAAACCGGTTTAACCTGTTATTCAGCAGAGTTACTTGTAAAGTAGGGAGTCCATTATAAATGTGAATCAATGATTCGGCTCTCTCATCTCATATAAAATATATGGAAACCACGTATTAAGAGGAAATATTGAACATATTGAATATCTTTCTCTATATTCGTGGTTTCCATATATTATTTATATGGGATGAGAGACCCGAATCATTGATTCAGTAACATAATGAATTCCCTGCTTAATATTCATCAAACAATGGGATCGTCATAGAAATAGAAAAATAACTTCTCCGGAAATACAAATTCTCGGGTATACTTAGCAGAAATTATTACGTGACTAAGGGATAGATTATGAGTTTTTAATAAGTCAAAATAAAAAAGAAACAAATCAGACTTTGGATATCGTATTTATTTATTCAGTGATGTCTCATGAAAATTCATACCATTCCAAACAACTGTCAAAATATTCTTTTCATATGGAATTTTCCGCTTACTTGGCTGGTACCTCCCTAGTCTAAACATTGAAAGTGAGTCACACTGATTCTCTTTATGTTTTATTACTAACCAAGAATTGGTATCAGGTAACGTTTATTTAACCCTTAAGAATTATCATGTTCGCGGATAGTAAAAATTTCTGTGGCAATTTTTCGAAAATCAGTTATATTATCCGAAATATGATTAGATATATATTGTAAAAGTAATCAGAATATTATTTTTTAATCAGCTTTTAACATAAGCTAAATATATCCTGAAACAATTTAACATTAATAATCAATAAAATTCCATTGTTACGTCAGAGTACGTTAATCTAAATATTAATTATATATATTTCCTTATATCAACTAATTGAAAATCAATTAAATTTCAAATGTGTTCTAAATAAATACATTATCACAATACAATGCACTAATAGCAAATAAAAATCAATCAAAGAAATTCTATCAGTCGTTTAAGCAACGGAAATTTTCCTATAAGATTTGCTACTTAATAATGCATTTTATAGATAACCTCAAGGAAAAAAATATATATTTTAAGTTTATTAGTTGTATAAGTCACAAGAGATATATGGAGAAAAAAAAAACTTTCCATACAATTTAGCTAATTGATATTTCAGAAAACACAAAAGGAATCCCTAAGGTTTCCAGTAGTTTAACTATAAATTTGATAACAAAAATAATTCTTTAAGATGAAAGTGATAAAGAACTCCAACTATATATATATATATATATACATATATTTATATAGATGCATTATGAAATGATTAACGTTTTTATTATCAATCATAAAATATAAGAGTAATATTTGAGATAATGTCAAGGATGGAGGGAAAACGTGAAATGAATATTGTGACCCAAAAGTGTCTGGTACAAGATCATAGCCAGACAATTTACATTTAGTCTTCCTCCACTTTCTGTACTGTAATCTTAATTATTCTCATCAAATAGTGTTTAATTTCATTAAGATGAAGTTTTTTAAAATGTTTAATTTATATTGGGTAATTTCTATTTTTATATTTGTGTTTTCTATAAATTTATCCAATAGTGTTGATTATGTTATCAATAATTTATATCATGGTTTTTTGAGTTGCAATATCGAAGAAATTTTTGCAAGGATCTAAAAAAGTATACAAAAATGTTTATTATTGCTTTGAAATTTTTTAACGCTGTCTAGGAATGTCTAAATATTAACCAAGTTTAAGCCTTAACACAAATTTTTAATTTCTTAAAACGTTCGTTTTATGATTCTAGTTTGAACATTGAATAATAGTTTAGCATTGCCAAAATAAAGAGTTTTTTGAATTATATTCTTTTTTTTAAAAATCACGGCTATTATAACTCTCAAAACTTTTTTTAATTTTTAATATTTACAACTAAAATTTCAACAGAAATACTCCATATATATTTCACTTCAATGAAAAAAGACATTCTTATAGTGGAGCTTTTAAAAAAGGTATTTATTTTGATCATTAACTGCAGGAATTATTAAAAGAAAAATCGAACAATTTCATGAGACCAACGAAAAATATATATTTATAAAAAGTTTTTAAACTAATTTGCTCTAGTTTTATATGTTTTTGGGTACTGAATCCATATTTGATATCAGTTTTTTTTTACTTGTAATTCTCTCACAATATAACATTAATTATATATTTTGAAAAATAGTCAAAATTTGAAATATAAAAATATAGTTCTTTTTATTAAGCTACAATTTTTAATTAAAATTATATTAAATTACTAAAATGCTGTTTTGTTTGTTTTTAAAATGTTTTACTAAATCATGTTTTTTAATTACAAAGTCATTACAAATATAGAGCAAAAATTAGTAGGAGAGTTTTTACAATGACAAATAACCATATTAAAGTGTGAATACATTTGTCAAAAATTAGTTGTTTTTATTTTTATTGCAAATTTAATTATATTTTAAAAATATTTTTTGTATTAAGAATATTGTTATACTCAAATTTTTTTTATTCTTTATTAAAATGGCGCGTGATACGGCTTTTTAATTATTATATTCAGTGTCAGCACACCAAATAAGTTAAAATTATTGAAAAAGTTTTTTCATCGTTGGTCTGTGTTATTAACTTAGGGACAATTGTTTGAGAATGGCTTCAAAATTTATAGAAATTTATCCTTTTTGTTCTCTAAATTAGCAAAGGATTTTTTTAGTAAAATAAAACTTTGTTACCTTATGAACACATATAAACCTTAGTTTTTAATTTAAAAGCAATGTTCTCCTTATTTATTTAAAAAAAGCCTTTAAAACAATTTTTTGTAGTGAAAATACACAATCCAAAATTTGAATTTGCAATTAATGGGTCTATTTACGTTTAGAGGGAAGCACATCACGAAATTTGTTAGAAAATATGCATATTTAATCAAGCACTAAGTAAAATTATTTTGAAAAGCACAAATATTTTTAATATAGAAATTAATTGATTTCTTATAATGTTGATAAATTTTTATAAAAATATATAATTCAGTTCCAGGGGAACAATAAAATGAACACCGAACAGCAACCGTTGTTGTTGCATTCAGAGCCTTCAGACTGTGAACAAGGATATACTATACCACGACCAGATATAAGAATTTCACCAGATGATGGCTTGATTGATGTTCAAACTGATGAAAGTAATTTGAGAAAAATATATATATACATAATTTAAATTTTATATATTAATTTAATTTATTATTTTATATATAATTTTAGTATTTAACAATATTACAAAAAATAATGAATATAATCCATCATCACATAGAACATTAGAACATCCTACATCAAATTTAGATACAATGATACATTTATTAAAGGTACGAAAATAATTTATTTAAAAATATTATTATGATTTTATTTCTTAATATAATTTATTATTAAAATGTAATTTTAAAGGGTAATATCGGGACTGGTATCTTAGCAATGCCAGATGCATTTAAACATTCAGGACTTTATCTTGGTTTATTTGGGACACTAATAATGGGTGCTATTTGTACCCATTGTATGCATATGCTAGTCAATTGTTCTCATGAATTATGCAAACGTCTTCAAATACCATCATTAAATTTTGCTGAAGTTGCTTTTGCTAGTTTTAATACAGGTCCTACTGGTTTAAGGAGATATTCATATATTGCAAGGTAAATTTAATTTTTATTTTTGATTAATACATATACAATAATAATTTTATTTTTCAGACGAGTTATTAATACATTTCTATTTATAACACAAATTGGATTCTGCTGTGTTTATTTTGTTTTTGTTGCACTTAATATGCAAGAAGTTATATCACATTATTTTTTTAAATTAGATGTACGAATATATTTACTACTTATGTTATTTCCAATGATAGCATTAAATTTATTACGTAATCTTAAATATTTAACACCAGTTTCATTTTTTGCTGCTGTATTAACATTTGCTGGACTATGTTTAACTTTTTTTTATATGCTACAAGATTTACCTAAAGCAGATAGTGTTAAACCAATTGCCCCCTGGTCAACATTACCATTATATTTTGGGACTGCAATATATGCTTTTGAGGGTATTGGTGTAGTTTTACCACTTGAAAATAATATGGAAACTCCAGAAGATTTTGTTGGAAAAACGGGCGTTTTAAATACTGGAATGGTTATTGTTGCTTGCTTGTATACCTCTGTTGGTTTTTTTGGATATTTAAAATATGGCGATCATGTTCATGGTAGTGTTACACTTAATTTGCCTACTGATGATATGTAAGTATTATTTAGAATCAAATTTCTAAGTTTCTTCTTTTTAAATATAATTAATATTCAGGGACGCAATAGTCTTTACTCAATCCAAATTTTCATGTGAATTTTTGGGAAAAATTTTAAAAAGTTCAAATTTAACACAGTTCAACATTTTAATCAATGATATATTTTCCTCTCCTATCTACAATTTCTCATAATCTTACAGGACACCCTTTTAATTCCATTGCTGTAGAAAGGCTCTGGTTCTGACTCGATTTCGGTATAGCATGAACAAGATTTCAATATTACACATATAACTACTTTAATTTTTTAGGTTCTTACTACACTGTTTTGATATAAGACTGTATTTGTATAACACGGTACCGATATTACACTTATCCAGGCTTATCTTAGTTTTAATGTATATATTTTAAGGTAGCACTTTATTTAATGTACTACCTTAATGTGTAATCTTAATTTATTATATTCGAACAAGACGGTTTATATATAACACGACACGAATTAATTGTGCTATACGAGGAATGCCTGTAACTATATTAATGGTTTAATTTAATTTTAAATGTTCATAATAAATCACAGCATACATCAAAAACTTAAATGTGTCTGCTTAGGATATAAAGACAACTTTTGCTCTTGGAATTGGCTGCTTATTTTTATATGTTCACTGTCTTTTCTTTCTGACATCACCTGTTACCAAACGGATTAAAAGTGGTTCTCTGTCCAAGCACGATAAAAGGAAAGCGCAGATGTTTATTCACTGCTGGCAATCGGATTTAGATAACACATGCGATACTGTATTCCAAACTTGGATACTTTCCCAATCTCCTTTAAATGACAAAAGACCGTTCCATGATATAAATCTATCCTTTGTGCGATCTGATTCACTATCAATTTTGGTTCTGACTTTGAATAATTATTCGTATTTAATTTAAAAATTTCGGTTTTTTTTTCTTATATCCTTTAAACACAGCTATTTTCATCGGTTAATACTGTATTTTGACATAATCTTCAATTTAATTCTTTTTTTTTACATATTTAATCAGCTTTATTTACTTATTTAGTTATTTAATTATTTATTTTCAAGTAACCTATGGTTCATATATGTTCAAAATCCTACAATAATCACTTTACCAAGTTAATGTTAACAATTTTAACATTAATATATACATATTTCGTTCTTTAAAATTTTTATTAAAGCTAAACTGATAATTGAATACTATCTTTTTATATTTAATCATTAATGTTTTTATCATATTTTTATTAAAAATAATTTTATTTTATAGTCTTTCACAACTTGTCAGAATTATGATGGCAATTGCAATTTTCTTATCATATGGACTACAATTTTATGTTCCAATTAATATTATTGGACCATTTGTACAACAGCAATTTAATACTGAACGGGGAAAGCATTTAGCTGATACTGTATTACGCATTGGACTTGTCACATTAACATGTAAATATATAAATATTAATTTAATTAAAAAAAGTTCTATTATTTTTTAAAAATTTTTTTTTAGTTATTTTTGCTGCAATCATACCTAATTTGGGATCAATTATTTCTTTAGTTGGAGCTGTATCAAGTTCTGCATTAGCACTTATTATTCCACCGATATTGGAAATTGTTACATTTTGGTCAATTGGTTGGGGTAAATATAATTGGTTACTATGGAAAAATATTTTTATATCATTATTTGGTGTATCAGGATTTATTTTTGGTACATATGCAAGTTTAGTACAAATTTTATATTCTCATCGTCATGGTTAAATAGTTTTTGATTTAATGCAATATTTAATTTTTATCAAGATTCTATATACATGAAGAAAAATTTATATGGGGGCTTTAAAATAGATAAATACCCTATATATAAATATATATATATATATATATATTTACATAGGTAACGAGTAATAATTAAGCTAATTTCTTTTTTTTTTTTTTTTTTTGTTTTTAGAAAAAATTCTAGCTATAGCAACAAAAAAACCCAATACAATATATAAAAATATATATTGAATAAATTTTATTAAAAAATTATATATTACTATGACAAAACAAAATAATTATCTGAAATTATTTTAACAATTTCATAATTCAAATAGTAACCACTTAATTTTAAACCACTTTGGAAATAAATAGGAACCACATTTTAGTCTAATTACTTAAATGAATCATTAAATAAGTATAAGTTTTTCAATTCAAATTTTTTAGTTATTTTTCTGATTACAAATATGTAAATTAAGTTAATTGTTCAGCCTTTAAGGTTAAATGATTACAAAGTTAATTTTTGCTAAATATAAAACAAACAGAAAAATCTTGTACCTGATGCTTTGCTTTAAAATATAAATATAATATATATATTTTTTCTATATATAAATACTTCCAATTTAAGGTTATGATCATAGTAGAAGGGGTTTTAAATGTTTAAAGGTCAATATCATAAATTTAAGTAGTGGTGTCGATAAGAGTGTGATCAAAGGGTTAATATAATTTTAATAGTAAATTGGCTGAAACGTTTAAGCCTCATTATAGTATTACACCTTTCGTAATACTATAATACTATTTTTCTTATTTTTTTTTAAATTTTCGGACGCAATTTTAATAAATAACTAATTAATTAACCCAAATCTGATCAGAAACACGCGTCTGAAAGGACAATTTTTTCATCGCTTTTCGGGTTCTAAGTGTCTTTTCCTGGAACAGACTTGACAGCTCTGACTGCCTTGACTGTTCTGGCTGCTTAACTTCTCGGATACCCCACATACGTAACATATAACTTACTGGTCCCCCCACCCAGACCCCCAATTCCCCACCTGTCCCGAAGATTTGTTAAGTAGATGGAATGGAAGAAAAGAGAGGAAAATTAAACATCTAGCGCCAGCAAAGAGGAAAAGCGCATTGAAAAAGAATTCAAGCGATTTCATACATTTGCCCTATTTCAAATGTCTAGAGAAATATTCTATTTGTATGGCAATAACACCCCTTGCTACACAAATGTATAGCATCGATAATTTGCATTATCAAAAACCGCTATAACTATTCCCATAGGCTAAGATCATTGACAAACAAAAATCATATCATTCCCATAGCAAAAAGCTATCTACTTTACTGGATTTGAGTGACAACTATCGATTACGGAAAAGTTCTTTTATCGCTTAACAGATTAATTATTTGTAAAAAGAAAGGATTTTTTTTAAATCCCAACTATAAAAGGCTACAAATTACTTCACGTTAATAAGAATAGAGAGCTCTAATTTGAAGTCGATCGTCGGCAGCTGTTAAGTGCCAAATAGAAGCAAAATTGTGTTAAGTCACTTAAACAAATGACTTTGATCAAAGTGATTAAATAATAAAATATTGTTTTCAAGCACTCAAAGTTCTAGTGTTATCTTTTATTTGTTTAGTTTAAAAACATATAAAATTTAATTTCTGCGCTATTAATTTAGCCTGATATATCGTATTTACCTGGGGGATCATGAAACAAAGATTTGAAGGTAGCTTCAGGAGTTTGAAACCATAATGAAGCAACTCCGTTGTACTCGTTATCTCCACAGAATATCTATAAAAAAGCGTTTTAAATAAATAATTCATTAAATAAAAAAATAGCTTGAAATAAACCTGTACAGAAGTAATTACACCAATTGCTTTTACAGCTAAAGTTTTAATACCAACTATACACGGCACTTTTACCACATTTAGATAACATTTTACTAGAGGTATAATCAAAGGAAGAAGTAATTCAAATTTATCAATAATATCTGAAAAATATAAAATATAATAATTAATTTTATTAATTTTTTACTAATTAGAATTAATTTACCTTTAATACTAATACTTTTTAACACTCTATTTTTTTCTTTTTCTTTATTTAGTTCTATTGTTAAATCCCTACATTTGAAAAGCTCTTTCATAGCATCCGAATTTTTTAATTGTTCTTTTAACTCTTCGATTTTTTGCAAGTTGGCTCTGTCTACGGCCGTTACGTCGTCGTCCCTTCATTATCCGTCGTTCTTTCAAAGGGTGGGAAGCTAGAGTCATTTGGTATCTGGAATTGAAATTAAGTACTTTAAGTTATGGGTTTCAACCTACTATTATCTCCTACTTACAGTTCCTTCATTATCACTATTGATGTCACCGTTAATCTGGAATTAAATAAAAATATGTATATGATTAACTATCAATATTAATTTGTGACAATCTTAAACTAACGATTTTTTCCAACTGTTCTTTTTCTGTTTCCTTTTGTTTCATCTGAAATTAAATAGAAAGATGTATATTAGAAACTATTAATATTAGTTAATGATTATCTTCTACTTACGATCTTCTCATATTTCTCCTTTTGTTCCTCAATCTGAAATTAAATAGAAAGATGTATATTAGAAACTATTAATATTAGTTAATAATTATCTCTTACTTACGATCTTCTCATATTTCTCCTTTTGTTCCTCAATCTGAAATTAAATAGAAAGATGTATATTAGAAACTATTAATATTAGTTAATGATTATCTCCTACTTACGATCTTTTTAAATTCTTCCTCCTTTTCTCTTTCTTTTTTTTCAATTTCAGAATAAATGATATAATTATTTTCAAACCTTCTTCCAAATCTTTGACTAACAACCAGTTTTCTTTTTGACCTTTATCCTTTGAACTTGTTTGATTTTTTCTTAACTTCTTAAAGTAACTGGCTCCACAAATGACTCTTGTTACAATACGCTGAAGCTTTTCAAATGAATTGTTATGATTGATCCTTGATATAAAATGGTCATTATCATTGTTAGAAACACAATTAAGTATAATTTTAACTCTCTTCTCTTCTTCTGATAGTATTTTTTTATTAATTTTTTGAACAGGCCATGAGATTTCTTCTTCTTGAAGAAACCTTGGACCCCAAAACCATAGACTTGACACTACTAGATCTTGTGCGTTTACTCCTCTTGATCAATTGCACTCAATCGTCTTATTTGAGGACATTCTTCTTGTTCCCAAATTTTTTTAATTGCGTTTCTAACTCAATATTCATAATACCGTAGAATTTACCTGTGGAAACTGTTGCCTTTCCCAAAACAATCCAACCAAACGTAGTGTTTTGTAGTAGTGGAAGCTCTTTCCCAATTTTATACTGCCCATTTAGCAATAGTTAAGATTGCAATTCCCTCGGAGCTTTGAGAGATTGCTCATATAGACTTTGAGTATTTTTATCCAACTTTTTAAGTAAATTATGTAAAATTATTGGATCCCAACAGCCTTGAACTTTTAAACCTAAGTTTTCTAACCCAACTACACACTCCTTAATCAAGTCATGCATTGATTTAAATAAAGATGCTGATTCATAATGCATTGTTGGCTGTGCCATTATTTTATCCAATAACGCATTCACTAATAGTCTCTTATTGTTATATCGACGATTCAACACCTCCCAAGCTGAGTTGTAATTTTCATTTGATATAGGAATATGCCTTATCAGTAATTCTGCTTCACCTGACAGATTTGATTTTAAATAAATCATTTTCTGACAATCACCGATATTTTGCTGATGTACGATTTGTAAAAAAAGATCGTGGAATTGTTGCCACTTTAAATAATTTCCATCAAATTTTGGTATTTGAATTTCAGGTAGCTTGAATGCTGGCTACATTCTAGTAAATGTCATATCTGATATATTTGCCAAAGCATTTCTTTTTGATTGTAATTCGCTTATAACTTCATCCATATAACTTTCTAATTCATCAAAGGTTTCCCAGTCATAATCTTGCATGGGTTGTCCATTGTATTCTATGACCAACTGCTTATGATTCTCTGCAATTTCTTGCCAACGTCTTTTGACGTTATTAATTTTGATATCATAGAATTCCCTTGACTGAGATTCATACAAGCCTTTGATTTTATTTAGTATATTAACTAAGCTTCTTATCAATTGTTTTTGGTAAATTAAGAGGTTTGATCCGGATTCATTATTTCTTTGTACCTCTTGAATACCATTTGGTACTCTATTTTGTTCTCTCGGACTGGTAGCTTGATCCCCAATCCTTACTAAATTTTCCGTCCAATCTGAGGACTGCTGCATACATTCTGGTTCTAATATGCCCTGAATATTTGAACAGATTTTTGAATATTCCTCCTTGATGCTATTATAATAATCCTTTACAAAATACTCATGAGAAGTCATTGTCGCATATTCTTCTCTAATCCTATCATCTTGTTCCTCTAACTTAACCCAAAGTTCTTGAATTTTTCTTAGTTTTTCCTTTAAATATATTTTATTTTTCTTTGCAGCACGATCTGTGTAGTAAATTGCAGAATTCCATTCTTCCTGATTGATTATTTTTCCTTGACAAAATATTCAATATTAGGATAAATTAGGCAACCTGAATTTATCCTAACCAAAATAATTTTGCACTTGACTTTTTTCTTGATCACTTAATTATTTTTTCAGTTGACCACTTGACTTTTTCCTACCACTTGACTTTTTTCTTGAAGGCTTGATTATTTTTTCTTGACAAAATATTTATTAGGATAACTTAGGTAACCTGAATTTATCCTAACCAAAATATTTTACCACTAGACTTGCTTCTTGATCACTTGATTATTTTTTCAATTGACCACTTGACTTCTTCCTGACACTTGACTTCTTTTTTGAAAACTTGATAATTTTTTCAAAATATTTTACCACTTGAAGCTTTCAACTTCCTCCAACTCCTTCCAACTCGTATTACGTCGGGGTCACCAAAAATTGTTCACCAGCAAGGAGGAATTAGGTAACCTAAATTCAACCTTGCTTCGAACTTTATTAAGTGCTACTGTTTTTACAATTGCAGAATTAGGTAACCTAAATTCTGAATTGATAATTCAAATAAAACCACTTTATTCAAACTCACAAAACAATAACTCACTTTATTTTTGTAATTTTCTTGCTTTATATAGCTGCCTTTCAAAGGCAACTAAGTTTCAAAGCTTACTTAAAATATTGTTATAAATATTGTTATTGATTGTTATTGATATTCTTATTTCAGTCAACCATTCTTAAACATTTGGCAGTTCTAAAACTAGGGTATAGGGTGTTATAAATTTGTGTGAAAGTTCGGCTACAAAGTGAACTTTTAAAAACTACACGTATCACCGCCGAATTCACGCTGATACCCCCTCCACGCAATCAGCGAACTCGAGTTCGTGGTGCTATTTTTCTTTTTTTTAAATTTTCGGAAGCAATTTTAATAAATAACTAATTAATTAATCCAAATCTGATCAGAAACACGCGCCTGAAAGGACAATTTTTTCATCTCTTTTTCGGCTCACAGCGTCTTTTCTCGGAACAGACTTGACAGCTCTGACTGCCTTGACTGTTCTGGCTGCTTAACTGCTCGAATGCCCCACATACGTAACATATAACTTACTGGTCCCCCCCACCCAGACCCCCAATTCCCCACCTGTCCCGAAGGTTTGTTAAGTAGATGGAATGGAAGAAAAGAGAGGAAAATTAAACATCTAGCGCCAGCAAAGAGGAAAAGCGCATTGAAAAAGAATTCAAGCGATTTCATACATTTGCCCTATTTCAAATGTCTAGAGAAATATTCTATTTGTATGGCATTAACAACCCTTGCTACACAAATGTATAGCATCGATAATTTGCATGATCAAAAACCGCTATAACTATGCCCATAGGTTAAGATTATTGACAAACAAAAATCATATCATTCCCATAGCAAAAAGCTATCTACTTTACTGGATTTGAGTGACAACTATCGATTACGGAAAAGTACTTTTATCGCTTAAATTCAATTCTACTATGACAATAACCTTAATTTAAATCGATCATCAATTCAAAATTTAAATGAGGCTGGCCTCTTAGAAGAAAATTATATTTTTTTATTTCTTATATTTAAAATACTTTCTTTTAAATAAGCCCCCACATAAATTTTTTTAATTAGTTTAAATAAAAATCTTAAAGCAGAAATTTCTTTTCTATATATATATATACATGTATGTATGTATAGTTAATATTAAGTTATAGCTTTCATTGTATTTTTTTATTTAACTAAAATTATCATGTTACCGTCTCTTGGAGAATAATTAAAAACTTCTGTGATTTTACACAATAAGTAGTCATAGAGTAGCACTAAATTAATTTTCTTTAAAAATAAACAAAATTTAATATATTTCTTTATATGGATTATTTAAACATATAAATATATATATATATATATATATATGCATAAAAAACACAATAAGCCAAAAGTATTTTAAATTTGTTTTACAATAGAAAATTTATCGTGTTTTAAAACAATATTAATGTTCACTAATAGTATAATCTGCTTGTTAGTAATTAAATGAATTATTTATATTTTAAGTAAATAATAATAAGTTTTTTAACATGTGAATTTAGTTATTGGCAGTGAATTTTTAACATTTTTAAAAATTAGCTATTTAGAAATTGTTTTTTTAAAAATTTCTGCTGATTTCCCATGTTGATTCCGCTTCCCATAAAACTCTAACCGCTCTTCAAAATGCTCTTTCATAATTTCGGCTGGTGTCTCATACCGATGTCAATTATTACTGCTATAAAAGGCGTAGTTGTTTTAATACTTAAAATCTACAACTGGTAAGTTATGATGAATGAAAACCATTTTCTCAGCATTTGATGCAGCAAACGATTGCGCTTTTCTTCATATATAATTCCAGCTTCTGAAAATATTCTCTCACTATAAACAGTACTTACAGGAGATGAATCATTTTAAATTTAAATATTTTAATGTAAATATTAAATTATTCAAAGCAGATCTAAAGATTTAGAAATATTAGATAAATTTTCATTTATTTGACAAACAACAAATTCATACCATCACGTAATGGTGTTACTAAATGGATTTATCAATATTTTTAATTAATTAATATTTTTCTTACCCTGAATTATGGTTAAATTCTTATAATCTATTATAAAATTATTTTTACTTTCAAAATTTATACACTTTTGACACTAGCCACAACTTTAAAATAACTTATTCTTATTCATCTGAAAACCTGTTTGTTTGAATCAAAAGAAAAAAAAAACATAAAATCACACTGCCAATAAAAAATAATTTTTAATAAAACCTTTGTTAAGAATTATTTTATATTTTATTAAACAAAATATTTAATATTTAAATAAATTGACAATATAATCATTAATAATTTGACTAAAAAATACTTTACTGAAGTTTATTATGACAATAATATTTAATTAAATATATATTTTTTTAGAAAATATTGTAAACAATTTCTTTTTGTATAAATATAAAAAAATTATATTGTTATGTCTTAATATGCGTTAAAATTATTGCACCAAATTTATATTTTAAATGAATTGTTTTAAAAACTAAAACCTACCGAAAATTATTTATTATTTGTTAAACAAAAAAAATATAAATCAGTATTAGTTTTGCTTAAAAATTGCAAATTTTCTATAATACTGATGTGTGAATTTTTAAAATATAATCTAAGAGCATTTAAAAAGTAATACTTTTTTAAATTGATGATAGTTCTCTACGGTGAAATCAAATTTTCATGGCATCCAACAAATTGTTTTTTCTTGAAGTATCAGTTCTAATAGTTTATATGTTATAAATCTACGAATATAATTTAAATAAGTTAGTTCACTTTTATCGAAATAAAATAACAGATTTTTGTTATAGTTTAATATAAAAATAAATAACCTCATTGTATGCGTTGGTACCGAAGCTACAAAAAGAACACAAATCAAATTATTTAAATCATCTTTATATGCGTGACACTTGTGATATTCCGTACACCAATATGTTTCAGTTACTTTGGTAACTTGTTCATTTTTTGTAGCATCTTGTAAAGATTCATCAAAAATATCAATAGCTTGATGAAAAAAATTTCGTAATATATCTAAACGATGTGATCCTGTTAGTGTTCGTTTACCACAGGCAGACTGCTGAAGATTTCTAGATATTACATATTTTTTTAAATAATTATTTACTAAAAGTATTCTGAAAATTAAAATACAAGTCAAATCTTTACTAATTGAGATTACTAACAAAAATAAATACCCAAGAATATTTGGATCTACATTAAGACTTTCAGGGAAATTTCTTGGAATACAACGTTCAGCTTTTTGTAAACTTTCATATTCAGTCTTCCATATTTGATGTACTAAAAGATTTATATCCTCGTAAGATGGATCAGCGCCACAAATTACACATAGGATTACACTCCCAATTATGGGTACAGACAGGAATCTATATGCTGTCTAAAAGTTTTAAAAAGATAAAAAGGTATCAAATTATTAATATTACTATTAACTTTTTGAACTGCAATTTATTTTCAATTAGCAATAGACTAACGTATGACTTACATATACTTCCCTGATAAGCAGTATTAATCCTTAATAATTTCTGAAGAGTGCAGCTCGTCATTGTTACTTTGCTTAAGAAAGTTCATGACGAGCTAGACTCGTCATTTCAGTTCAAAGGGTTAAGTAATATAAATTTTTTTATATAAGAATTAAATTAGATTTACCTTTGAATTTTTCTTAGGTAAAAATATAGGAACATCTTTTTGTGCACTATTTGATGAATTTAATAATACAAGTAAAAGTTTTCGATCAATCACATCTAAATCCCACCAACCTTTGGTATAACAGTCCCGTTTTGAATTAAAGCCAGAGAAATACGAGTTATGAAATAAAATGTTAACTTTGAGTATATGTGAAATTTTTGAAAATTTGAAAATATGTAACCTTCTGTAGCTGCTGATATTTTTGAATTAATTACTATTGAACAAAATAAAGAACCAACTTGTGTACTAAATTCATTTAATTTATTTAAAATATGATTATTTTCTTCAGTTAATATACAATCACTGAATCCCAATAAATCATTTTCAATATTTTCCATTAATTTATCAACAATTGGTATATAATTTTTTCCTTCACGTTTCATTCTTTCAAATAATTTTGTTGAATGGATTTCATCAAATCCAATAAACATTATAAATGAATTATAAATTAATTCTAATAATAATGTCAAAGATTTTTCTGTCGAATTTTTTCCAATTACAATAAGTGTTATTGAATTTTCATAATCTTTCCAAACTATTATCCAATCTTCGGTTATAGTGGATTTTAATTCAACAAGTTGTGATTTACAAAACATATGAGTACCATTCAATGAAGCAACAGTAGAAAATGGAAGCTATGTATTAAAATAAATTTAAGTACATATACTAATTAAAATAGAAAATTTTTTAATTTTCTTACATTTTCACATTCTCCTTTTTTACGGGTAAAAATTGGTAAACCTCCACTTGCAATGCACATAACATGCAATGCCATTTAAGTTAATTTAAATAAATAAGACACTAAAAATAAAATAAATATAAATAAAACAAAAATTTGGACAGGTGTTCTTCTTCTTTTTAATAAAAGCAACAAGTGGATATTATCATAAAATGAAAATATATAAAATTGCCAGCCAGATGGCTCTGATTAATAAACTAAAATTTAAATATTGTAAAGGAAATTTACAATGAAAATTTAAAAAAAACTCTTCTAAATAAATTATTTGAGTTAGTATAATTACACTTTGGCATCACTAATCTCAATTATAATATGTTCCCCCAACAAAGACGCGAAACAGTGACGTTATTGTGTGTGTGTTTTTGTTTCTCTGCTGTTTTGCATTTCATGTTTAGATTTTGTAGCGTTCGGTTCGGGCGGGCTTTGTTTTATGAAAATCATTTTAAGTTTTATTATTTAATGTGTGTTGTTTTTAAGATTTTATAATAAACATTCGTATTCATTGATTTATTTATTAATTTCTTAAATATATTTCTTACATAAAAACATTGTTTATTTGTTTTTTTTTATTGTGTGTATGTGAAAAGTGTTTAAAATTGTTTCTAATCATAAAAAAATATTTTTAATCTTATATTTGTGCTTATGTTAATTTCTGTTGCTTTTGTTTTTTTGCATTACTTGCAAACAATATTTTTAATGCATCGGTATACATACCATTTAAATAGTGCAAACAATTAAGTGCTTTCTCTTTCTTGTACATTAGTGCTAATATAAATGCAAGTGAAACAGATATATAAAAAAATTCTTGAATGAACTTTTATTTATTTAAGTGAAATTATGTTTTGTCTTTGTTTAACTTTAGTGCTATAATATAAAAATGATGAGTTGGAGAATTCTTTAAATCAAAAAAGATAAAAAAAATTAAATACTTGGCGGCAATTTTGTCTTGTACTGGAATTTTAGGATTACTCTGCAAAAATTTTGGTTCTATGTTTTTTTGTTTTTTTTTTTAATAAGATTTGACCACTAATACTGGATTTATTTTGTGTTCCTGTTAATAAAAGCCGCATACCAACATCCGATTCTTTAACTGGACATGTAAGTTTTTATAATAATATTTTTATTTTTGTAATTAAATTATGGAATATTATTACTAACATTAAAATACTGCAATTACACCCACATTTTCTATTTGACTGGGTCAATTGTTGAAATTTTGTGTTTTTATTAAGAGGTTAAGCAACATAAAAATCGTAGGCTGAGATTTTGTAAGAGTATTTGAAAGGAAAAATATATAATTTTATGAAATTTTATTAATTATGTTATATAAATTTGATTTTAATTTTATTTTTGTTATAAAACTAATAGCTTTAGTAGGAAATTTCAGTAAATTATAGGATCATAAACAATATAAAAAAAACCAAGTCACTTTAGTAAGTAAAAAGACTAAAGTAAATAAACTTTAAAAGAATTGATTTATTACGATTATTATTCGTTTAAATGGGATATTGAAGATTTTTTCCACCACAAAATTTATTATGTTCAGAATAAAAATTTCCTGTACTTTTTTAAATGTATCAAAAATTCAAAAAAAGTAACCATTTTCATTCGCTTTTTAATGAGCGGGAAAATAATTACTAGTAATAATATTTGTGTTTTTGTTTCTATCCTTTCTAAAACCGATTTCATCATCTGTTCTCCAGATGTATTTTGTACCAAAAAGCAGTAATGTCACATGTTCTTTATTATAATTCCCTTGAAAAATACAAAAATGTTTTATAATAAAAAAACAAGGATACAGTCATATTCTAAAATTTCACATTTTCGCAAAAAATTTTAATTTCAAATTAATTTTAAAATTTATCAAAATGGCATTTTAGGATATCAAAAGAATTCATCAAGTTTAATATTCTAGTACAAAAAATTCAAAAATACTGTTTTAATTTTATTATTTAAAGTAAACTGACAATCGCTTGTCAATATTTTTCTAAATAAATAAAATCAAAATAATATTTGTTAATTTTTTTTGTACTAGAATAATAAATTAGGTTAATTCCAAGAGAATTCTGAGAATAGAAATTATTTGAAGTAAAATATTAAAACTTCTTCGTAATATTTATGTCAGATATAGCACTTTACCAGGACACTAGCAAACACAATAATTATTAATGGAAACAAAAAAAAAAGAAAAAAAATTAAATTGTTTTAATGAAATAATAATTTGCGTGTAAAACAAAAAATCTTATTCACTTTAGAAAATATTATTTAATTAAATTTATTTATCAATAGTAGAAAATCTATAAAAAAAATCTTTAATAAATTAAATATCTAACCAACATAAATATTAACGAGTAAATTTTTATAGCCAGGGAGTGGCTTATATGACACCAAAACATTTTGGCAAAAAGTCAATTGAAAGTTTCCATCTTAAATACCGTTATATAATTATATTCATTTCTAGGTTATGAATAAAAATTTATTATTATTTTGCTATAAATCTGTTATATTTATAATTAACTGTTTTCAATTTTGAATAATTGGTTTTAGGAATATTTCTACTTTTGTTTTTGTTATTATTTTTATTCCAAACAGCAAATGTGGATTGACAAAAGTCTTTTGATAAAAGTATTAAAGAAATTTAAATATTTTTGGGAAAACAAAATTTTCACAGTTATATACGATACTAGAAATTATTTTAGTTTGAAATTTTTTCTTTTTCTTTTCAAGCAATTTTTAGAGCACGAAATTTTTCATTAATCACGAACAAATCATCTTGTTATCGAAATTAGAAACAAATCAACTAAAAACAAAAAAAAGGAATTTATTTTTATTGCCGTTCTGCACGATATTTTTACTAAATAAAAACAAATAAGATTTATATTTGTATAAACCATAGCAAAAGTTTTTGAAATTTTTTTTTTATTTCAATTTTCCTTATCATTTGGTCATGGGAGACGGTAATAATTTTGTGTAATCTTTCAATTTTTATTTTATACTTTATATCCGCAATTTAATAGCAGATGTCTGGGAACTTATACCTAAAATCTAAAATTAATTTAAAGAAAATTTTTGGAAAGAAATTTCATCACTTATTTTTGATTAATTAATAAAACACTTGAAATTCAAATACAGTTAACTACATAGCATATACATATATATATATATATATATATAGGTATATATTAAACTGTATGCATTTTACTTATTTTGTACTTTTGTGGTTTATTTACAAGGCAAAAAAATAAAAAATTCGATTTACATTTAGGTCAAGTCAAAAACAAAAGTTTTTAGTGACAGCTCACGTTTACCTCAAGTGGTGTTTAATAACGTTGAAACAAAATTTAAAAAAAAAAAAAAGTAACACTTTATCACGATTTCTTAGATTTTGAATAAAGTCCCCTTGAACTCACCTATAAAATCCTTCTCAGAACTATAATATTAGCTTAAAAATAATTAATCAAAAACCTCAATAGAAATTTAATTTTATTCTTTTTTAATAAATTTAACTTTTGTATTGTTCTCCGTTTTTTTTTTTCTTAATAAATAAATTCGTTACATTTTTTATTTGGTGATTAATGAAATCAATTTGTAAGATTTATAATGACTTAAAATTACATATGAGTAAATAAACCACAAGAAATATGATTTCATTTGAGTTTGCCCTTAAAACAAAATATTTCCGCATAGGTAAGGTTACCTCGTTTTTATTAATTAAATTGAATATTTTTAAGGTGTTAAAGTATTTTATCTATAAAAAAAAAAAAAAAAACAACAACAAAAAATTATAAAATAGAATACAAGTGAAACCCATTCGAAATTCAACTTCCTACATGTAGAAAGGTTTTAGTTGTGCGAATTAATCAATCTCATTTTTAAATTAATTTTAGTGATTTTAATATTTATCTAACTACACCTACATAACTTATCCCATCGATATATAAATTAATTAGAGAATTTTCAAAAATGAAATATTGTTTCCCTTTTTTTTTTTTTTGTTTGATATGATTATTTAAGGAAATAAATTTAAGTTTTAACCTTCATATCATCAAGTTATAACCAAAAAAATGTTTGAATAGAATCTTGATTAAGATTTAAGAGAGCATTTAAATCAATAAATCAATTAATAAGTGCTTTATTTAAATAATACTTTTTAGACTTAGTTGTTTATGTTTCAACTAAAATCTAAGACGAAAAATAAAATCGCCTTGAAATTTGGGAGCAGATTTTATATAAAGTTTTTACTCAAATAAAAATTCAACATGAGCCAAGGATTGTTTTAAAATTTAGCAAATGATATTTAATAAAAGTATAATCCGTGAATATGAATTGATAAAATGCAAAACATTCGATTAGTATGGTCAGCTGTTTTGCTGACTACTCAGAAGATCCCTAACACGTTCTCAATCAGGGTATTCACATTGAGGCCGGTATCATTCAATTTCAGGGTAAGCGGAGGTGAAATGTAAGACGGAGTTTCGCAAATGTCGAAAAAATTTTAACCCCTTCTTGAGGCAGCAATATTTCTGCCTCATGCCTCGCATCTTACTAATACACATTTGTATATACACGTTATCTGTAATATTTTACCAACACATATTCACATATTTTAGTGGACTGAGAATTGTAGGAGAACATTTCCGATTTGAAACCGGCCTCAATGTGAATACCCCCAATGGCGCTCATCGTTTTTTGTACAATTATTTTTTTGTTGACTCAAATGTTTATCATATAAACATTCATGCCTACCTGTAAAAATAAGCTCTCTAATTTTTAATAAAAAAATTATTTTTTTCCACAAAATTTTTTTCATCTAACAAAACTACAGACGATGTGAGCCACACGATGTGCTACTTGCCGCCAGATAAATAATAATTCGTGTCTGAACTACTGGTGGTACATGCCGTTCTCAACGCAATAATACTCATAACTTTCCTGGAAAATCCCTATTGTAACATACATCCAATTCACAATACCATTTGAGTGAAAATTTCTATTAAGATCAACTACCACTAAATTTGATGGCTTACTACGATCTGTTCAGAAATCTCAAAAATATGCTGTGGAAAAAATGATTTGTTGCAGATGTGGGATCTGAGGATCTGTTTTGAAGAAAAAGGCAAACAATAAAATAAAACGTTGAAGAAACATTGTCCTCATTTTGAGGCAGCTCTTAAACGGGATTAAAAAGAAGAATAAATACGAATTTCGAAAAAAATTATTTGTTAGCTTCGAAATTTTTCCAGAGAGCGTTCTGTGTTTGTTATGTGAAATTTGAAAAACTTATTAAAAGATCAGGAAGATGTCAACCATAATCTCCTGCAAGAATTGTTATAGAAAAGTGAACTAAAGAAAACGCGATTGTATTGTTCACAGATAAGTGAGAAATATTTACTAGGGCTGCCGTCAAATTGAAACTAATATTTTATCAATATTAGCTCTGACAGTTCAAATTTGACATATAATGTATGGTAAATATGTCAAAATTCGATTTTATCATTATCATTATTATTATATCGAAGAGATGAAAAAGGAAATAAACGTAAACATATTTTTACACTTAATTATCATTTCGGGTAAAATCCACCAAATAATAATATGGTCTACATAAATTTTCTATTTTCATCACTGATTGTTTACTTACATTTTCTTAATTTAAGTGTCTAACAGAGCTATATTAGAGCATTGTTAGTAATGAAAATAAATAACAGTATTATTACCCAACCTAATGTTAAATATTAAATTTTTCTAATAAAAATTCTTGTGCATGCTTTAAAAAACAAAATCAATTTCAGAGCTTCAATTATTTTCCATTATCCATTCTAGAGAAAAACTAAAAATTGTAGAAAAAACAAGAAGAAAAAAACAAAAATTTTAAGTAATCCTAGCAAAATCTATATCTTTTTGATTAATTATCTGAAACTCAAAAAGTGTTTTGAAAGTTTTTTTATTTTTTGTTTTTTTGTGTAAAATTCATTCTGAGTAATGTGAGATTATCATGCGTTACATCATTCATTATGCTTTTTTTTGTTGTACAACTTTTTTTTTTGTTCTTTTTTATTCCTATTTAATTTACTTACCCAAAAAGGAAATTAGTTCTTGCATAACAGCCAAAAACAATTTATTATTCTCAAACCGTAAATTATGTAGGATAATTAGCAATTTTGAATACTTAACAAAAAAACAAAACAAAAATCATAATTTTAGCATATGTAAATATAAAACAAAAATCTATTTTTTTTTTGTTTTCATTATAACAAACGATTATTGTTGACTTTTTCTTTGAATTAAAATTTTTTACAAAAAAAAAAAAAAAAAACGAAACAAAAGAATGATCAATTTTCCAAAAACAAAAGTTAAGCCTCAAAAAATTAACTTAAGCTCATCACAAAAGAGTGATAACTACCACTCCTTAATTATAATAAAAAAAAAGTTTCATAAATTAAATAAAAATAAAAATAAAAATTAAATTTTGTCGCCTGCCTATGGTTAGACTTATTTGAATATTTCAAAATATAGAAAATTGTTGTTATTTTCTTTTTTTTTTTTGGAATTTAAGAAAACAAAAAGAATTAATACCGAAATTAAATAAAAAAACCAACTAAACAAGCCAGACCTTAACACTTCTAACAAATAATATGGTGAAGGCCAAATAATTTTTGATAATCATAGCACGCAACTGCCAACAGGTATTTCTTGAAAACTTACTTTATATATACAACACACAGGCATATATGAAATACAAATATACATATATGTCTATATATTTACTAATATTTATACTAGGAGTAAAATAAAATTATTATTGCCAATCTCTGATGATGTGTTTTTAGGTAGCATTCATCATGACGGAAATTCCAAGAGTACAACAACAATTGTACACTTTTAACTCTTAAAATCATTGATTTTAAATTTTGCAAATTTATTTAATCGTTTCAATCTAATAAGAATCGTGTTGGAGTTTAATGCCTTGACTGCATTTAATTTTCTTCATTATAATTATTATCTAACTTAATGTCATTGGATTTTTTTTTATTTGCTTATTTTTGATTTTTAATAAATTTATTAATACCGTAATTTGTTATTCATTTATAAAATGTAAAATTGTATTAGTTATCATTGAAAAAATATTCATCTTATTTAGGATATAAGATGCTAAGCTTTATAATTTTTATATTTTTTTTTTAGTTTTTCGTTTTATTTTTGTAGGAAATTAAAATACGGGTATATTTATTAATATCATTGCTAAATTATTATATATGTAACCCTTTTACGATATTTTATCTTAGAATGCGGGCATATAAATGATTTTAAATATTTTAAAATTTTATTACACTTTGCAGTAAATTTTGATATCTTTGATAAGAGCTTTAAATTCTAATACCAGATTTAACGGTTTTAATAAAAATTTGTAAATAGTTTGGGTTCAAATTAAGTAAGGGCCTTATACTTAATTGGAATACCGTAAATTAAGTGGGGAGAATACCTTTATACATAGTAAAATTAGTAATTTTTTATGAATTCTTTTCAAGATTATAAAATAATTGCATCATTTTTAAATTTCAAGAAACCGATATACATATACATATAAGGATATATTCCCATATTTTCAATAATATCACCAGCAAAAATATAATTTTTATTTTTGGATAAAAAAAAAATCTTCTGTGGTTTAGTACATATATCCGTTTTAAATGTGATCTGTAATCTTTTCACACAGCAACCACATCCTATAAATTAAGAGGCAAAAAAAGTACCCGGCTAAGTCAAGAAGCTAAAAGATACAGGAAATTGGTAAAAATTAAATCAACAATCTTTTCTTTTCTTTTTTTTGTGCTAAAAAGTTAGCATCTTTAATTTGATAATACCAAAAAAGGGAGAAAAAGAAACATTGCAAATTTCCTCTTTAAGGCCCCCAACAGAGTTTCTAAGTCGTAACACTTTTTCTTTTTCTTTTTCAAGTTTTTGTTTTTTTATTTTTTTTATAGTTTTTGTCAAAACAAAAATCCTAGTCGCAAAGAATACCACATGGTATGCAGGCATGCAAGTTTTTTTTTATTATTGTTGTCTTTTTCAATTTTTTTGTTATCATTATTGCATTTCTTTTGGTTGTGAAGAAGATCCATTATAGTTCGTCTCAAGAGTTTTTACAATTGGCTAAACTCAAACTTTAGAAGAAAATAAACAAAAAACCTAAAATTTACACTGCTATAAAATTCTTTGTTATAAAAATATTAGAGATTCTTTTTGATACGAACATTATAAAATATCCCAGAGTGTTATGCAACTTAAGTAACTGCAGGAGACTCTTCTAAATTGTATATTGTGGATAAGAAATTTTCTAACAAAAATAATAGCAGAAAAACATCAAGAACAACAACAACAACAACCAAACGAAAGAAAAATATTGACAACAAAAGAATGAACAAGAAATTTTGTAATATTCAAGGAAGTTAGTTATAACAATTGTTAAAATGGCTGAAAAAGACGAAAGCGAAATCTTTTCATCTTCATTTCATGCCATAAATTATGTATTCGATGGACAAAAACAATAGAAATTGTACGTGATATGCTTTTCATCTTCACGCATTAGCTCTCAATGGGTTCTTAAATTTTTATGTTATGTGTTGGGTAAAATCCCAGATTAAAATTAGGCTAAGTAAATGATTTTTAATACTTTGACGCAAATAGCTTCTATAGCTTGTATTTTGTTTTTTTGACTCCCTGTCCATTGTTCATTTCGAACTGAGTGTCAACGTGGAATTTGTTAAATGAATTTTAATTAAAAATATTGTTATATATATATATTTTTTTTTTGTTTTTCGATAAATACCAACCTTTATAGAAAGATGTCTAGTACAATCTTAACTTAGTTATTGATATGAGAGAAAAAAACTATTTGTACCGCAAGAAAATATATTTAAAATGTCTGATTTTAACCTGCAGAAATAATATAAAACCTTATAAAAGTTTTTTACATATTTCTATTGAGGAAGTTAATCAAAGTAAAAAAAAGGAACATGGAAAATACAAAAAAAAACCCAAAGAATAATCTTGTCATAGATATATGTAATTACTAGCTTTACCTAGAATACAAAATGAATTAAAATCGAACAGAAGCCATATATATGTTACCTATGGTTAAATGTCAGTATCTCATCTTATTCTTCGTTATTAAGCTCTCCAATTACCGATTGAATTGTGGAAGTTATTTTACCTTTTGATTGTATTACAAAATGAATTTATTTTTTTGTTTTTCTTTTTCAACAATAATACGATACTCTTATTGTTAGTAGCAAAAATAAAATAAAATCTAATCTTAAAACTAAAGAAAAAATTTGATTTGCATTTAGCCATTATAGCCTTAATTTTTCATTAAATTCGGCATATTTAAGTTTATTGTTTTTATTCCAACAACAAATCATTTTGAATTTAAAAGATGTTAATATAATTAATGGTTAGATTGAATCCTTTTTTTGGCAATAATTTAATATTAAGCATAAAAACAGATTTATACACGATTCTACAGTAGAAGCTTAAGTTTGGTTTGGTGCATTTAAACTTCTATTTATGGAAATTTAACGTTTCACAGCTCTATCTTAGCCCGTAAGGAGGCTTAATTCTGTGCTAAAGTTAAGTACCCAATTTTCACTGCATAAAATCCGCTTAGCTGTTAGCTGAGTTTCAAATTAATGGTTATTTTAAAGGGAAGTAAAGGATAACGTTTGAAAGAAACATACTATAAATACTGTTGAACAACTTCTTAACAACATTCTGTAAAATTTTTGTACATAAATATCAAGAAATAAGTCAGTTGCAAATCATTCCATAAGTCGTCCTTCAAAAAAATCAATTTAGAGTGATTACCATATCTGAGCCTAGAATTATCTGAAATCACTTAACAAAATTTATATACAAGTTTTTCTATATAGGAAGTTTTTCTTCCCCCTTTTTCATATCTAAATATTTTGTGTTCGTTTAAAGTTAAAACAGAAAAAAATCTGTCACTTTTGCATTTTATAGCCCCCTAAATGGTGTAAAAAAAAGGCAATGTCTAAGCCTTTTATAGCAACTTTTCTCAAGCTTATCATAAAAACAACTCTTGAAGTATTATTGACGTTACACTAATAAAATCACTTGAAAAAATATCTCATGTCAAATAGTAACATTTATAGTACGCTAAAACTCGTGAATAAAGGATTGCATTCATTTTCAGTAAGGAAATTACTCATCAGTGATTTTCTGATGCATGAATTCATGTTGGAAATTTCACTTGTGAAATACTCATTAATGCAGCATGCAGAAAGTAGCCAACATAGCTACTTTTTAGTCATATTTTCATGCCGTCATGTCGTCATGACGGCGAGTTTTGCAGCTATTTGTTAAATAAATACTTTAATTTTCTTTCCGAGAAAGTAGGTGTTAATACATGACTGAAAATTAAGTCTTTTTGATTAACGGAGTAGAGCTGCTTTCCCTACTGGGATTGCAACAAACAGGGCTGAACAGATTAGAAATGATATCACATCTACCAAACAGCTCTGCTGTTCGTTACCTGTTATTCCTTTAATATCTTGTTGTTGTTACTTACTGAAACTCATTAATTTTGCTATTGGAAATTTTTTTACTAAAATATTGTGATTAATAAAGAAATTTTGTCATTCTTAAAATGAAGACCGTGCTCCAGTCTTTACAATTAAAACAATTAAATTCATTTGGAAAATAAATATAGTAGGAAGACGCCCAAGTACTAATGTTTTTTTTATTTTAGGCACAATAATATTTTTCCTTAAAGACTTCTAAATATTTTATGAAACTAAAATAATTTTTTTCACAATATTTTACAGCTTAAAAAATTCTAATAGAAATAAAACTTTTTTCGCGACTAGTCAAATAGTATCCTTAAAGCATTAAAATTTTCATCTGTTCATTTGATGCCATCGAGACATTTTAGTCAGAAAATTGTGGCATTTGTAATTATTATTTAAAAGCTGTATTTTTTTTTTCGCTTTTTTTAGAATTGAAAAAAAAAAGTGTAGCTTTATATAAAATCCTTAGATTTTGCAATGCAAAATACATTGACTTACCACCGATAGACATAAAAGGATGTTTCACTGTCGTCTGCATTGCAATTGCTATAGGGATAAAAACAAAAGATTCCTGAGGGGGAAAGAATAGGCCTTCTGTCTGCACCTTTTCTTTTAAACACAAAAAAAAAATGACGAGTAATTGCAGTTTTTATGATTTTTTGTTAAATAAAAATAGGAATTTCATTAAGGGATTTGTTAGTCTGTTGCATTGGGGGGATACATTGTCTGTTTTATTATGAACAATACTGATGTATCTGGATGAAAATTCTAAATGTGGTTTTCAAGTGTTCAATTAAAGGCTGTCATTTTAATTTTTTATATATTATACTTGTTGCCTTTTTTAGAAAATTTCTAAATTGATTTTTGCATTTTTTTTTTTGGTTGTTTTGATTGAGAAATTATAAATAAAGTAAAAACGAAAACTCAAGTAATAAATAATGAAATTCATATTTTGCTTTTTTGTTTTCAAAAAAAAAAAAAACAAAATTAGTTTTGGTGTGTTAATCAAGAAAACAAAAACAATTATTATAAGGTAGCATGAATTCCGGAACAAATCATGACAATCCATGTTTCCGGTCAAATCCTAAAATAAGAAAACCTAAACGAAAATATTTAGTTAGTTTTATTATTTACTTAAAAAGTTAAGATTAAGTCATTTTTATTTAATAGTAGAATATTTTTTTCTCGACATTAAATACCAATTGATTTTGTTGATTTTTGTTTTATTTGTTATACTGCTTAACCTAATTATGTAATGCTTTAATTTTATTTCTTTAGAGTAAGGAAATAGTGAGGTGGTATTTAATATTTTTTGTTTTTATTATACTTTAGCCAGTTTTTGTTTTTCATAATTTTTTTTATTATACAATAGGAAATGATGTAATGCTTTACAAATTAATGAGTTCACATGAATCTTTTAAGGTAGTTTTTTTTTTCTATTTAATCATAAATTTTCATTTAAAATGTAGATTTTGTAATGTATAAATTTTGATTTACACGATGACTATTTGGCAAATATTTGTGCAAAAAAATTCTTGGATATCATAAAATTAAAACATGTAAATAGAGTTTTAGAGCTTTAAGGACTATTCACACCGAAGCGTTTTTTCTGTCGTTACATTTTTAAAATGTAAATCTCTTGAGGCAGGATGCTGTACTTTAGTTCGAAGATTATTTGAAGGGGACAACCTCTTAATACGTAATTCAGACAGGGCACTTACAGTGGTTGGATGATGTTGTGACTAGATTTTATCTGTACATCCCTATAACTGGATTTTGTACATTCAAATCGGCTTAAGGATGGATATATAAATCAATCTTATGCAATGTAGGTTAAGTTAGGTGTGGTATCCCATTTTCAAATACATTTGACGCTGTTTAAATATTATCTGTTTTGATTTTTATCTTACATAGTGCTTCCTACATATGTAGAGCAAGTAAATTTTTCCCTATTACCCAATGTGTAATAACCAAAATATCTTTCGCCAGTTTTAACAGTGGTATACGTCGTAATCTCAAAGGATCTAATATGTTTTACAAGGTTTTTTTCAGTGTTTTTAATTAGCCTTTGATCTAAGGTAAAATTTTGCACCTACTGAGCCCTTATTTACAAATATTGCTAAAAATTGTTACTAATATTAATTTCAATAACACATAAAAAAAACTTTCAGTCTAACTAATGCTATGTAACTACATGTAATTCGAGCAAATCAAACAAAATAAAAGGTTCAAGTTTTTGTTATTTTATTTCCTTCATTTTGTTTGTTTTGTTACTATTGTTTTACTTTTAATAAGCTAACTGAGTCAGAAAAACAAGAAAAAAAGGCTATAGTGGCTGATCTATCGACTCTTGTTTTTGTTTTATGTATAGAGAATTCATTTAAACAAAGAAAAGTTTTGATCGCATGTACGCGATTTACAAATAAATACCTTTATGTTTATTTTTTTTTTTTTTTTGTATATATACAAACGGGGGAAATAAAGAAGAAGAAAAATATACTATTTTGTATAGAAACTTACTACCCAAAGTCCATGATGACTACTTCAGCAGATATAATACAATGAAGGCTTTTGAATAGGTAATTCCTATTTGGCTGATGGTGCTACTTGTTGGCCATCATTTTACCTGAACATTTATGGTACACGCGTGGGTTTATCATTGGGTGTAAACTGTAAAGAAGAATAAAAAACGAAGAAAAAAAAATCTATTTGAGAACTTCATTAACACAAAAGTGATTTATGAAAAATAAAATATGATTAGATACTTTCATATGCTATAAAGTTAAAGAACATGGTTTTTGTTTGATGCTCTTTCTACCATGCTAAGTTCATAACTTAGTGTATTATCATCAAAGAACCGGTTGGTTATATTATGGATAATAGGTTTTTAGATTTCCAGAAGGAGAAAATATAAAAATCAAGACAAAAAAAAAAAGAAAAGAAAAGAAAAACAAGTTCCAATTTTAAAAGTAGGCACATTAAAGATTTTCTAATTTTTAAATAAACATAATTAATGCCAATCCAATATGCGCTACATTACTTTTCGTTTTTTTAAATTTTGCATATTTAAATAATTCAAAATATTTTCATTTCAAAGAATTATCTCACAAAAATTTAACTCTATACTTCCTACTTAAAATTATAATTCAATATTTTCTCATAAAAATCTTTCATTTTTAAGGCTTTAATAAAATCAAGCATCTCATTTGAAATTTCAAATGAAAAGCTTACGTGTACTCTTCAAGTAAATATGACATAACCCAGCATAGTTACCGCATTGAATTTCTTTGCTTTAATGAATTTCTGTCATATACTAGGGCTCCATTTGCGCTAAAGTTTTTACCGTCACCATTAAGATTTTTAAATTTTCAAATAAATTTGATGCTCAACAACATTCAAATAGCTTCTTATTCAGCCTACTTACGTACCCAAGAGGATCCTTTTTTGATAATATATAGAACTTTTTTTTAATGACAATAAAGTCGTTATGCAAATAAGAGAGGTTCAAATATTAATTCTGAAAATTCTGAAAACAAATGGCGTGCATAATTTTAACCACAGTTTCCGTCGTAGACCTAACCTTCTAAAAACGTCATTTTTACATAAGGCAAAATTGATCACTCGAATAGTCTTTATAAAGGTCCATAGATATGTATTTTCACATATTAAAACTCCATTTTTTTTTACCTTTATTACACTAACAAATATTTCAGAAATGAGCAAATCGAGCAGAAAGAAGAAAAGTCAAATGACAGATATATATTAGTTCCTGAAAATGTTTTGGATCATCTCAATTCAACGTGTTGGTAGTACATTTGTCTAGTTCATTTGGCCACCGTAAATGCATTTTTAGCCGCATTAGAAGCAAGTTTAATGGCATTAATTGTAATTGGTAATAAGAAATACCGCACTTTGACGTACATATGCCATCTTTTTAGCTCAAACTAAAATATCTAAGGGGTGAAATTCTCTTAAAAAATAGAAGAGATCATTTTCTTACTATCCGCGTTGTATAAGAAAATTGAAATAATAAAATAGTGGGCAAACGCATTAGTTCTAAAAAAGATTTAATTTTATATACAGAAAAGAATCTCTAACCACAGCCAGCTGAAATTCCCTGTCGGTGACTCTTCAATCTCGTCACCTTGTCAATTAAGATGCATATTGCCTGGAAGCTATGATTTAATATGGATCGGTGACTTTAAACATTGTACACATAAGAGAGAATTTTCACCGCTGGGATGAAGATGGTGTTTTTTTTTTTATCGATTCTAACACATTATATTGTCATTTCTACTAATGGGCACTATACCAATGATTTTTATTCATGACTTTATTTTTGTTTAATGTCGCTTAGAAACCATACACACCGGAGTTTTTTTTACCGTTTTCTTTTTTAGGTCAAATGTTTGTTATTAAAGAGAGCATTTTCCTTTTAATATTCTTTTAGAAGAAAAACATAGCCGTCTGCCTTAGAAAATTTACAGTTTAAAAACGCAGTGATGGAAAAAATACTTTGGTGTCAATAGTTATTTAAATGTTAGTGAAGCCATAGCATAACATAAAAGTAATTTCAAAATAAATTTTTTTCAACTCTTATAAGAATTTCTTTATTTTAAACATTTCGTATGGTTCTGTCAATTTATTCACAATATTTAAAAAAAATCACCATTTTTAGTTGATAAATAAAATAGAAAATTATTGTGTAAAATTTATAATTTTAGCCCCTGCCTAATATTATTTAAAATAAAAGAGGTCAATAAGATTGTCAGAGGCTTAAATTGGTATTTATTTTAATTAACAAAGCGCTTTCCTTTAATTACTATAACTTTCTCTCTGAAATTTTCATAATATATTCTTAATATTTTATACTTTCAAAATAAAAAAGAAAAATAACGATTTTTTTTAAATGTTTAACATGAAACTACATCTATATTACTTTGTGATAAAAATTTATGTTTTCTGTAAATATGCAGAATTGCAGAATTTAGTTACCTACAGTCAAATTCAAAAATTGTAAAAATCAGCCACGTTGGACATTAGTTAACCATGATAAGGTCAAAAGGCTTTTTTTTTCAAAACGCAAAAAACTGTTTTTCTCAAATATCTCAAAATCTGTTCAACTTTAAATTTTTTTGACCTCATGTGCGGCTTTAGCGTGCCATTTTACATAAGAAATGACTGTAAAAAGTTGAGGACACAACAATTTTTTAGAATTTGTAAACTAGTGTTATTATCCATGATTTATTATCTAGGTTTTTTAATTTAACTTATAATTATTATTATTTCTTGCATAAATTTTCACAATTAACCAAGAAAGAATAAAAAAAGCTTTCGCCATTTCTCACGTTAAAACCGCAAACTAATTTTCTCAAGTATTCTTATTAGTATCAATTGTATTTAAATATTTATTTTCTCTCACACAAATCGGAAATTATTAATCTTATTTAAAATAAAAATAAAAACATAAAACATTGGCATAGAAAATTAAAATAAAATTATAAAAAATATTTCTTTTATATTTTCATTAAGTGCGTTCGTGCAGAATTTTTAATTAAAAGTGAGCAAATTAGAAAAAGTTAGAGAGAAAAAAAAAGAAATAAAAATTTATTTGAATATTTTGACCGGTATAAATTAGTATGTTGAGTTTTATGAAATAGTTAAAAACAATAGTGCGTGACTTAATTTATTTTAAAATCCGCATAAATTTCCCCTTTTTAAGTGCAGCCAAGTAAATCAAATATAAAAAAAAAACCAAAAATATACTACTAGTATTCATATATGAAATATTTACTATTATAGCCTTTAACTAAAAGAAAAACAAAATCCATAAAAAAAGATATATCAAACTAAGCAAAACGGCTGGTGAACTAAATTAAAGGCTCAAATAAGCATGACCATGGCCGGAACTTGCAAACTACAATTATTTGAATTTTTAATTCACATGTGTAGAATAACTATTCTATTAAATGTTGGCTGTATAATAAAGGGGTCAATAGCCAAAAATGCTTGACAAATGGTGTTCATGGACCATAACACCTTTACTTTTTATTTTATTTTCTAAAAGACAAAAATAATTTGTTTTTTTTTATTTTTACGTAACCCTAAATTTAAAAATATATATGAAAACCATTATAAATTGAATGTGTCCTAAGTTTAATAGAAATATACACCTGAAATATTATCTGAAAATATTTTTTAATTAAAATTAAACAAAATTTTTTTCATTTAACAAACTAACAAATTATATGAAAAATTGTGTCAAAATGAAATTCATCATTTTTAAGGTTATAAACAGCTTAAATTTTGTGCTCTAGTTTTTAATGGAATAAAGTTAGTCATCCATCCCTATGCATCAAACTTTGTGTAATTTCTACTGTAAAAAAACTTTCAGTTTTTATCACATAATGTTTATTATTGTTAATTATCATTACATTTTTTTGTATTATTATTTACTGTTGTTTTTTTTTGTGTTGATTTCGGTTTTTTATTGTTGATTTTTTTAAAAAAAACCCACAAAAAATTTCTTTTTCTTTAAAATAGATGTAATTGATATAATACTAAAGAGTTTGCTATATTTTCTATGCTGCTTATCTAGTTTTCTTAAGATACAGCAAATAAAAAGGTCAAAAAAATTACACTTTTTAAACATGGAATTTTAAGAAAAAAGATTTCTTCTAACGCAAATTATAATCTTGATTAACTAACCCAATAGACAAATAGAGTAAAATTAAAAATAATCATATCTTCTTAACAGCTTTATTGAAATTAATTAAAAAATCTATCAAATGAAGGGTATAACAAATTTTAATTATAACTCGAAGAAGTTTGATTTATCAAAACGAACTATTGGCCATTATTATATTGTAAATAAAATATTTAAAAGAAATGTTAAAGCCCAAAATTGAGGTTTTAAGATGATGTGATTTTACATGAGTTTAATGGGTTAACTCAAACACAAATGATCTGACAGAACAAAGTTTATACATAAACAAAGTTTATGCCGCCTCTACACATTTGTACACATTTGGTAAAATATAAAATTCGTTCTAATTGCCGCCTTCACTTGTGTATCCATCCACACATTCGTGCATTTAAACAGAATCAGAATATTATTTATAATTATATATTATAGAAAAGTTTTACAAAAATGCCTTAAACTATTAATAAGCCTGATTTATTCAATTTGCGTTGTATGAATTTGTATAAAATTCGCCAACAAAGTGAACTCGCACAAACTTCACAAAGTCTAGCGAATGCACCCCTCTACACATTCGCGTATTTGCTTGAATTGCTTAATTTGCCGAATGTTTAGAGGCTACATTAAACTACATCTCTGACTAATGAAAAAAATTTATTGTTCATGAGTCCTTCATTTATTCTATGCAGTTCTTTATTCTTAAATCCCAAAAGAAGAGAATTCTATTGTTTTCCTTTTCTTATTATTCTAAGATTAATAGAATGCTTTTAACCACAACAACTAAATATAAAAATGAACTAATATCAAATCTTTAAAGGAATTATACATTTGAGTAATATCAGTAGCAGCAAATCAGTAAAATTTATATAATTACATATTTCCAATTATGTATTTTATGTAATTGTAGTCTCCGACAGTTTTAAGTATGTAATATATCCATGATTAAAAGTTTCACAGCAGCTCTACTTTCAAGGTAAATTAGTTTTCTAGGTTGTTTATAATAAGCAACCACACGGGGCTCAAAATCAAATTAAAAATACTATATATGTATGTAAATATGTATATAACAAATGAATAATATTATATAAAAATGTAAAACGTAGATAACAAAAGTATTAACTTTGAATTATTAATTTACCACTTAAAAGATTAGCAATTAAGAATTAAAAGAATTTCATTTGAAAGAATAAAGTTTTTCATTTAAAATGAACAAATTTGAATGGCATTAAATTTTAAAATTAATTGCTTTGCCCACAATTTTGTGTACATTTTTGGAATATTTATATTACATCAAAAAATTCTTTCTCTTATGTTTAAGATTCATTAGCGCTTGAATTGTTGGGTGAGTTCCCGCGTTCTTGTGCTCATTAAAATAAGTCGTCATTAAAATGTTTTATTTTATGTAATTATATTTACATGTCAGATTTTATGCAAACAAATTTCCTTTTATTTTCTCTTAAAAAACAACAAGGTGACAATACCCAGCGGTGAAATGCTCTTAAAATTCGATCCATTCTTCCGTACTTTATACAGGAATATATAAGAAACTTTTGCCTTTTTCTTTGATTTTTTCATCTTTTTCTTAAATATTTTTAGTTAAAATTAAATAAACACATAATTTAAGATAAGTTTTATTTATTAATTAAAAAAGCACCGCTAACATTATAACATTATAAACCAGAGATGAGCAACACGCGGCTCGCGGGCTGAGCTATGAGAAATTTCCCCTTTTGACAAAAAATGCAAAGCAAATTGGTCTCTGTTCAGAAGTACGTATGTTTGCCAACAATTATTTTCAACCATGAAATTAATCAAAAATGACCACCGATCAAGACTGGGTGATGCACGAATAGAAAGCTGCGTACGTGTAGCTACCTCAATAATTCCGGCTAATATTGATCTGCTTGTATCGAAAAAAACAGTGCCAAATTTCTCATTAAAAATTTCAATTAAATTCGGTTTTCTGTTCTTTATTTTTTTATTCTAATGTTTATTAAAAATTAAGTTTTGTTAATTATTAATAAGTGTTACTTTATATGCGGCCCGCCAAACAGTTTTAAAATTTAAATTGGCCCGTTAATTAAAAAGGTTGCTCACTTCTGTTATAAACAATTAAATTTTCAAATTTTTTAAATAAAAACGGTATAAGAAAAAGAAATATTATAAGTTTTATTCTCTTATATTATTTATTATTATAATGTCAACAAAGTAAATTTCTTTCCTAATTTTTAAAGTTTAAATCAAAAGTTCTAAGCCCATAATGTTCTTCTATTATTTTCAAATATTTTAATATATCAAACTTTGTGAACATTAAAATATAAATTTTTATCGTAAGGCCCAAAAAACAGTATCTAATTTTGTAGAAATGCATTTCATATTAAAGCGTGTACCACCGATACAAATGACGTAGAAATTAGGCTCAATAAATTTTAGCTTAGCAATAAAATCGTTAAGCGGAAAAGAAAATATATGAATAATCCCGCATTATGTTTAAGTTTGTGGTCAAATAAATGTTTATTATAATTAACAACTGATAAAATTATGGTTTTCAGCCTTCATTTTCTACATTCTTTTTCGATTAACTTTTCAGTTAAAATTATTTTAAAGAAAAAAGTATAATAGACAATTCTTTCGTTAATACACGCACGTATCTATTTGAAGGAGTTATTTAATGTATATTCTCATGTTTTAGACATAATTGACTCTTTGTCAGTCAAATATTTGAAAAGTAAAATTCAATTTTAACCAAGAAAACAAATAAAGATTTCAGATAGATTCATTTTTTTTTTTCATTATTTAATCATATTTAGTTTCAATGTTGTCATTTGAAAACGAGGTTTTATCTAAGTATTTCAAGTTTATCTTATCATAATTATTAGTGGAACACACCTCAACAAACAATATTTGCATTAAAGAATGCTTTTCAAATAATTTGAATTACTAAATGTTTGCAAAATTTTTTTAGTACTACTAATTAATTATATTCACTAATAACCTAAATGATTTAATCACATTGTTTTATTGGTTTATTATTAGACTATAAAAATTCAGGAAAATTTTTTTATTTCTTCTCTAGAAAATTCATTTGAATGATTGAAAACAAAGATGGAATTATCAACACTCTTTTTTTATGATTAAAAAAAAAAAAATAACTTTGCTTATTGAAAAATAGTAATTTACAATTTTTCCTTATCTTTATCAACAGACAAAAAATTACTATTGTAATAAAAAAAACTTCAAATCATTGTTCTCATATAAATATATGATCCATAACAAAGATAGACCGTCTTATTCTTGGAATACACACATTGATGCCACTGTTTGAGAAAGAATATATGAAAAAGACGAAATTGTGACCGGAAGAACCCTCATCTGATATTATATTCTTCATAGGGTTTTATATTGTTGTTTTGTCTCTCCTTTCGAAATCATATAATTGAAGTCTTAGAATCCAGCAGTTTTAAAATGATTTTCAAAAGGATTTGAATAGAATAAGGAAAATTTTTAATTAACAAAAAAAAAAACATTATCTATTCCTAGACATATAGTGATAAAATATATGTGAACATATGCATTTATACATACATATAAATATAGATTTTAGATAATAATTTTAATGAACTTTACATTTTTAATCAGAATCCGTGGTGTTTTGTTTCTTTTATTGCAATTAATTCCTAATTTATGTTAGTGATTCTTATTTTTGTTTCTAGTCACATATATTTATATTGTTTTTCTTTTTTTCCTTGCTAATAAATTAACTTTAGCCATTTTTTATAATTTAAAAAAGAATATTATTGCTTGTTTGAATTTTTCTTAGCAAATGTATTAAAATACATAAAACAATATCATTTTACTTTTAGCTGAAGCGAGACACACAGAGACAATTTTATCCAGTTAACCATATATTTTAATCAGATAAAATTCTATTATACTTATTTCAAAAGTTTTGTGAATTTTAACACTAATCCAGTTCGTATAAAGTGATGTGCCCATTAAAAAACTTAACGGATAAAATGATGAGTCTGTGTATGTCAATTGAAAACTATAAATTCCTTCCTTCTAAGCAAGTTTTCAAATATAAAAACTAATAAAATAAATTTTCAACAAAAAATTAGTACTAAATATGTAAATTATATGATCAACTAAAATTCCTTTTAAAAAAAGGGGATGCATAATTATTCTCAAATGTCTCAAAACTGGCTACCTGAAATCTTTTTTTGTATTTTGTTTTTTGTGTTAAGAAACATCTGGTTTGTATATACCGTCATCATAAACTTAATCATGTTGAAAGGATATTTGTAGCCAATGAGTTATAAAAAAAAAAAAGAAAGAATTTTAAAATTATTTACTAAAGGTATAACCAACCCTTTTTGATGTTTGATTCTTTACAAAATTCCCTTCATTTATAATAGGAACAAGTTAGTTTTAAATAATATTTTTCAAATTTTAATTCTAAATGTCATTTAAATTCTTTGGATTCTACGAATACAATTAAAAAGTTGTTTTCATTCTTAAAAATAGATAAAGAATTTCAGCCGAATTCTAATCGTAAGACAAAATACTTGTTCTATTGACCCCTAAAAATGGTGTCGTTAAATTTAAATAGGCGATTTATGAAAAAAAAGAATAATATTATTATTTTTTTGTTATTTTTGTTGAAAAAAAATTACCAAATATTATGTGGCTTTATTTTTATAACAGATTAAAAAAATAGAAAACTGCTTTCACCTTACAAAATTTTAATTATTGAATTAACTCCTCTACAAAGAAAATGACCGATAACAGATTTTTGTGTTTTTTTTTTGGTTTCAATTAAATTTCAGCAACCATATTCGAAAATCAAGGTCACCATTTTATGGTTTTAGTTGAACGTTGTTCAGGAACTTGTAAAATTTTTGATGGTCTGCTTCTGACATATTTGTGGTATTTTTGTGTTGTTTTTGTTTTTTGTTAAACTCAGTTTTAGTCCTAAATTGAATAGGACTTAATTCAAAAAAACATTTTGCTTAGTACCCAATTTAATAGTTCATTGACGTTGTTGAACTATTTATTTAAGATTTTTTAAAAAATTTTTTCAAAGAAAACAAAAACATAAGATTTAAAATTACAACAAAATCTTTTTCTTTAAATTCTTCATATATCATGCATCATATATAAACTTCATAAATTGTTATCAAATATGTTGACAATAATATTTTTATTGTTTTATGTACATAATCACATTTTATGCTGTGTAATCAAAATAAAAGCTATGTTCATTTACTATCTAACAAACTCTTGTTTAAAAATTTAATAACCGGAACTAATGTTACTTTAGAAAAAACGATACCAATTGGTGTTTATTTTAATATAAATATATTCTTTCATGGAAAACATGTATTTTTCTAGCTATCTTATTTGAAATTTCGTTTTCATTTACTAAACCGGTTCAACATAAAACATAAAATATTTATATATATATATATATATACTATAACTAGCCCAAGCCTTTTTTTTAACAATTAAAGATGAAAACACGAGCCAACCCTTAGAAATTGAGTTTTGTTTATTAAGAAAAAACAAAAAAAGATAAAGATTTGAAATTTTCTCATCTTCAGATTCAGCCTAAAATTAATATGAGTGACAATGAAAGAAATTTAAAGAAATTTTTAGATATTCTTATTTTTTTTTTTACAAATAACGAAAGTTTTTTTTTTTATTATTGTTGTTGTGAAAAGATAATTTTGTGGTTTCATTTTAAGGCCAACAAATTTTTAAGAAAATTATAATTTAATTAGGTTTTATCTTTTTTTTATTGTTCAAAATGAATTCATTTTCTGTGAATTATAATTAAACTATCATATAAACTATTTATATTTATGCTAATTTTAATTTTACAAAAGAAAAAAAAAAAACTTTCTATATTAATTTCCTTCTACAGTAATTAGAGCACATTAGGAAACATTTGGAAAAAAATAAAATTATAAAAATTGAACTAGCAAATATAAACAAAAAAAAATGTTAATTATGTTTCTCTTCAGTGCTTTTTATTTTTGAAAGATAAAAAGTTAACTAGTACACTTTCAAGAAATGGGGCTATAGTCTTAATTATTTTTTTTGTTTTTGTTTAAACATCAAATTTTTTATTTAAGAAATGCAGAAATGCTTTTTTATGCAATGGTCTATATTCCAATGAAGCTAATAATCTGGTAAAAAAAAAGTAAGTGAAGAAGTAAATTCCTGGTCTTTTATTCTACATAAATATAACTAAATATTTTATTAACAGAGAGTATAAAACATTAGAAGTCATTTAAAACTATACAAAAAAAAATACATATCTTAAAATAGTCTCTTTTTTCTTTTATTTCAGTCGCAACCAAATTTCCATAAAAATTGTTTTTCTTTACTTTTGTATTTTAAAAGATTTAATACTCCACGGAGTATAATTAGTCAAACACATTTTTTCAAAACAAAAAAAAAAAAAAAGACAAAACTAATCAGACAGGAACATTGGGGTAAATTTAATGGCGTCTTTTTAATTTCATAAACAAACTGAGGAATTTATTTAAAATCATTGGTTCACATATGCATCATTTTTATACCCTAAAAAATTCCAGGTCTTTGACTTGAAAACTAATGAAACAAGTATAAAGGATAATAATGTATTCAAATGTTGAACTTGTAATGTGTAAATATTTTTTAAAAGTAGCCGCCAATGGAATTGTTTATAATTGTAACTTCCGTAAATATATACAATAAAAAGTTAGCCGGAACTGGTAATAATTTCTTTTGAGTTTTAATTACTAAAAAAAAAATTAAATCAAAAAAAGTCTAGTACAGAAAATTATGTTTTTATAGTAACAGTGTCCGAGTATAGTTTTGATCACAATGACATAAAAGTAAATTAATTCTATTAAAATTTCTATGTTAATGTTGAGTTCATTGCTGCTTGTTGCGGGTACTGAATCAAAAAATAAATAAAAATATGTAGAAGACTAAAAGCATAGTCTGAAAAGAAAAGTGCCCGCGTTACTAAATTTGAAAGAATATGCACAATGATTATTACAACCTGATCCAAGGTCTACATAAGTTTTTGAAACAAGTAAAATTAACTGAACCCGACATTTACGTAAGTTTTTGAAACTGGTAATATAAAACGACCTGACAGGTTGACGTTGTGCTTTTTATGAAAGCGATTTCAGGAATTTGTGCAATTTCAGGTGATTTTTCCCATTTGTATAAAATTTATCAACAGTTTTTACACAAATATCGATAAACATCGATAAGTTACACTATCAAAAATGTTTTCGATATGATGAATCATGGCTTAAATGTTAAAACCGTAGCCATTATTAGCAACAGTTAATCAATTTTTGATCATGGGACTAATTGACTTCATATATGTAATTGACTAATATCTTATTGACACATACAAGATTCGGTAGTAGCTTTAAGTCATTTCGTTAAGGACTTAACGGCTTTAGGCTGTGGCCATAATGAAAACGAACTCGTTACATTTGCTTGAAATCAAACGACTAGAGAAGTTTCCTATTTTTAGAGAATTGGTCGACACTTACCACACAAATGTATGACATCGATAAGTCACACGATTAAAAATCGCCTCCTCTATGCCCTAAGCTTTTCCACCGCACAATTACTGACGAAATTATTGATAACTTTACTGCCAATCACAAATTTTTCATTAGAAATTCTTAAGCTCATCCCAATAAATTACTACTAGAGATTCATTACTAAATATAAATTTGCTGACGATTATATGGCTGCACGGCGGGAAAATCCAAACTTTTAACGAAAGTTTCATTTCTGTCATTTTGACTAAAATTAAGTTCGTTTTATGCTGTGTGTTGTTTATTTTTTTGATGTTTTCTTCAATGCAAAAATTGTTAAAACTCAAAGAATTATGAGAATTAATCATGCTGCCACGTGGTACAAAATTACCATATCCAATTAATAGTGTTTACATTTAATAAATTGATGGAAGAAATATTTTCTAAAAATGCCAAATAAATTTCATTCGAAATTTTCCTTACTAAAATAATAATAATGAATATATTTCTTATTTAACTTTATATCATAATAATTTATTAACTAAAATAATTATAAAACTTAACAAAATAATTCAAAGATAATTAATAATAAAAATAATACAAACCACGTAGAAATTTTTGACACGTAAATAGCACAATAAGAGATTTTCTTGAAAATATATTTAAAATATTGCTTTAATTATTGAGATAAAAACCTAAGTTAAAATTTCAAACCAATATTTTTATTCTTATTAGTCAGTACTGTACAAGGAATTCAGTGTATTACCACTTGAATTTGATGCATGTTCTTGACCGACTAAACTGAATTTTTACAGATCTTGCATTGTAAATGAAATAAATAAAAAAGAAGCTTTTATTTTATTTTTATTTACAAACAGGAATATCAATAAAAAGCTTATGGCATAATTTCAACAACGAAAAATTTTTAAATGACTTTTCCTTTAATCATGAAGTACTCTTGCAAGCTGCAAAACTTACTTGATTAGTTTAGCAAGATCGATATCGGTAATCGGTGATGCCTTAGTAAACTGATTATTAAAAGAAAGAATTTATTTAAGAACCACGAAGCTTTATAAGTACAAATTAAAGTACAATCAACGCGATTAAAGAATACAATAAATATCACGTAGTCTTACTGGCTTTATTTTTAAGATGTCGCAATAGTTGAACTATATTTTAATTAAAAAATCTGCTAAACATTGCTTTGAATTAAACGATTAAACGATTAAGTGCGTTTTGTTAAGGACCCATTTTTTTTTTGTATCTTAAATTACTTGCATTGTATTCCCCTCTAAAGTCTTATATTAAATTTGTTGCTGACTCATTGCTAAGTATCACGAGGAAATCAGACTCGCCTCATATACTTAGGTTGAATTTGTAAGGCAAAGAAGGTTAACGAATTAATTTTTACCTAAATAATAAAATTAAATTTATTATAATATCAATTTTATCGATGGTCTTATCCCTAATTTGTCGAATGGTTTATATATTTTTTTTAATAATTGACACTTAAAAGACATTTGTCACTACCTTTTAAAAAATTGAGGATAATAATTGGATTAACATGGTTTTCTTTGCTAGAAATAACAAACATTTGTATTTTTAAATCAAAGTAATTGAGTTCAATTATTGAATATTAGACCATATTTTAAATAGAAATGATTCAAAATTAAAAGAAAATCTGGTGAAAGAAGCCAATTTATATTAATTTTCACCTTGGTTCATATATAATTGGATCTAATCAGATTATTATAGTTTTTATTAATTGGATTTTAAGAGTTTTTTAAAATGGAAAATATAGCACACGGCAAAAATTGATATTTTTTTTATTTTTAATAAAATAGAAATATTTAATTTAGTAATTTTTAATTAAAATTTTTAGTAAAAAAAACAAGAAATTTAACACTAATTCACTTTAAAAAAGAAAAATAAATCAAAACAAAAAAATTGATAATGTAATAAATAAATTAACATAAATAAAAATTAAAATTTTTAAGAAATAATTAATTTTTTATTTTGTTAAAACAGCAAATATATAAATTTTGCTACTGTCTTTTTTTGTTTTTTGTGTTTAAATTTTCAACTTAAATAATGTGAAAGCTGATGCCGATTCGAATTATGTATAAAAATGTAAAATGAAACATTAATTAACATATCATATTATTATTGATTGTAAATATATCTTACAAGTATAACAAAAACCGGTATATAATATAGTTTATGGTATTTCCTGTAAAAATCTTACAGTAAAATTTTTTTCTGAGAGTACCTTGACCGTTTGCATCTTTTGACGATCATCATAGTATATACCTAGTGACAATATCCGTGGCTATAAACTTGTTTAAAATAGTAAGAAAACATTGTACTATTGTTTTTCATTCTTCATATATGGAAGGCTTTGTTCATGGACATCTTTATTTATATCTGTTTTTCTTATCCTAATCATGGCTAGTAATGCATATTTTTTAAAATGTTTAGCTTTTGTGACATAGAAGTATTCTAATATCTTTTTTTATTTTATTATCTTATTAGAAAACTTTCGTTATATTTTTATATTAATTGGTTCCAAAGAAAAAAGCTCTTTTTTTAAATTTTGTACAAAATTCTTATGAATTAACTTCATAAAACTGGTTTTTTTAAAAATCACAAAATATTTTACCAAATATATAGTCAATATGTGCTAAAAGGCCGCTTTTTCATGGTTATATAGTGATAAAATTTTGGTTTATATGCAAAACAGAACTTAAAATGTGTCCTTAATTAGTATTACTATGCTAAAGTTCTTTTAAAGTGCTTGCGGCCGTTTTTGGCCTGAGCGGTTAAAAATTTCTTTTCATATTACAAGCGAAATTGGTATCAACATCTACCTACACATTGATGACTTTCTATTATAAAAAGAAAAACTAATATAAATTCACGCATTTTAAGTTCATGTTAACATAAGGCAAGCATATAGAATACAGTTTAATGAAATGAAAATAAAGCCGTTTATTACAGGAATAAAGTCGAAATTAGGTTATTAATAAAATTTTTACTTATTTTAAGGAAATTTCCATTGCTAGAATTAAGTAGTTTTGTCTGTTTAATCAATTTATCTTATATCTTAGGTCAGTGAAAGCGAATTTAAGCGACTATAACGAAATTTCCCACTGATCGACACCTGTCACACAAAAGTAAGGAATCCATAAGTCACACGATCAAAACTCGCTTCCATTGTGCCTAAAGGCTTAAGTGTGTAGGGCTGCTAATTCTTAAATATTCATAGTATTAGGACTGAAAGATCACGTGCTCGTATTTATGAAAATTTTTGAAACACACAATATTACAACAGATCCGACAGTTAAATTACAATATTATTTACAAATAAAAGTTTCTAGTTGAAATATCGATATAATTGGATATATTAGCACAGACTTACACTTTTGACATCTTAATTTGTGTAAATTAAATCCTAATTAATAATGATTTGGTATATTTTTAAAGTCCAGTTTTATAGTTCAAGCTTTAACTGAGTTTAAACTTTAAATAGTTCAACTACTGCTACTTAATTTTTTTAAACGACTTTTATGTTAGCTGACGCAGCATAAATGTAAATGTGAAATATGTAATTTTTTGATAATAATCATTAAAGTAATAATTTAATGTAAAATAAAATTAATTTTGTCTAATATTTGGTCAAGAGATGGTAAGGATCTAAATTATATTCCCGAGAATCTTTATTTGTTATTTTTAACAAAATAAATTTAGTTTATTTGATAGTAGGGCGACCAACTTTCTGAATAGTGTGAGGGGTGAGGGTTTTTCGGCGCACTTAAATTAGGAAGCAAAACATGGAACTGATCAATGATAGGCATTTAGAAAGTAATACCAAAAAGAGTTTTGTATTTTATTTTAAATAGATAGAAGTGGAATTGATTAAAACCAAACTTATTTTTTTATAATACATTATTCATACGTTTTTATTACAAAAAAATACACAATATTAGAGGCGCTTACGGTGAGAAATATATATAAATTTTTTAATGAAATTGAACGTAATTAACTAAAACAAACAAAATTATTTATAAAAATTTTATTTATCTTATATAATAAAAAATTTATTGTAAAATTGCTAAAAAAATTTTATTTAATTTCAAAATAATTATAAAAGAAAATAAAAATATGGCCTACAAATAACAGCTGAACACCCAAACTTCAAAATTATAACTGATGAAAAGTTTAAAATGTTTAATGGCTAAACTGGAACTGTGAAACACAAATTTTTATTGATCTAAATTTAAACTGACATAATATGATGGTAAACTCGAGTTAAATTCAAACTGTGAAATCGGGCTTTTCTGAGCATATATAAAATTCTTATAGATACATTTCAATATTTTTCTTTAAATCTTTTGCATAATATTTTCAGTCAAAATTATTTAAGGATATTTTTTTTTTTTACCAAATTGCTGTGCCGAATATAAAACAATATTTAGTGATGGTACTTTTTAAACAAACTGGCCATGCAGGTGTGTTCAAAAGAAAAATTCAATGAAAAAGGAATTGAAAGATGTTATACGTGACATTTATAATAACGACATTTTCCAATGAATTTGTTTATGAAAATTAAATGACTTCCAAAGCAGTTTCTACACGAAAACAATGTTTTCTAATATTTAACTTTTATTAGAAGTTTGACTTACAACATTTCATTTGTACTTTACACTTAAATCTTTAAAAATCAATTTAATTAAATGTAGATTAATTCTAATTCTATTGAAAAAAAAACTAATTTCCAATTTTTATTATGCAACTAAAACAATTTTTACAAATATTTAAGTCAATATAGAATATAAATAGAAAAACAAAACTAATACGAAAACATATAATACAATTTCGAATACAATTTTATTTCTCAATTTTTATTGCACTATATAAAACTATAAAGAAACTATTAAGCATTGTCGTTCATCTTTATTAATCTATTATTGAATTAACTCCCGCAATTAAGGAAGTGCATTAAACGCATCATTAAAAAACATTTTATATACATTTAATTTTTTCCCCCTCTGTCTCTTCCTCTCTCTCTCGCTCTTAATACAAATTTATTAAAATCTTATTATTGTTCTCATGAATTTAATTTTTCAAAAAACTAAGCTTATCTTTTTTTTTTTTTTTAGATACGATAATCTCAATATTAAGACCTTAAAATTAAAAAAAAAAAGAAGTATAAAATCTTTTGATGATCTGCTTAAAAGATTATATTATATAAAACCTTAGTAGAGTTCTGTAGTTCTACAATTTAAAACAGAAAAAAGGATTTAATTTCAATTAACCTCAAAAATTCAAATAAAAAAAAAATTATTCCCAGAGTATCGTGAGAACTGAAATTTTTTATTTACAATTCTATTTCACCTGTCAGTTTGTTTTATATATGATGATTCATTTGTCGCTCATCGCGTATCCTCTGCAATTATATATATATCAGCTGTAACAATCATGAGCGCAAAATTTCTCATTCCATTGTTTTATCTCACGTTTATTCAAGTATCACACTGAGGCCATTTGTTGTATTTTGAATAATATAAGATATATATATATATATTAATGATTTTTTGCTTCTTTAGATGTATTTTTAAAAAATTTTGCATTACACAATAAATATTTCTTAGCTCAACTGAATGCTAAAAATACAGCCTAAAACGTGTTAGAATGCAGTGCGTGCTTATATATTCTCTCATTTCAAAATTCATTTTTCAGGCTCATTCAAATAAATAAGTTCTTTTGTTGCTGTTATTTTTTTTTTGTTCTTTTCTATTCAAGTTAGTGAAAAAAGGGGAAGCCGAAACGGCATGTGCTAAACGTTAAACTTCTTAACAAACAACAATCGATATCTGATTTTTATTCAGCAAAAGAATATGAACGCACGTGTGTCCATAACTATGACTTAAAATTAATTATAACGGTTGTGTGGCAATATAAGAAAAGAAATATTATCTATAAAAAAATATTATAATAATAATAATAACATAAAACTCAAAAGAAAAATTATGCTGCAGCAATATTGAATTCATGAGTACCACCTCCTTCAATCAAAATTACCGGAAATTGTTGATCGTTTTAGAGTTCATATATACAAGTATATTGTATATATACATTTAGAGCCTTAAAAAATGCAGGGGAAATTAGATAAGAAAAAGTTGCATTAAACTGCAAACGGATAATACAAATTATTTTTATTTGAATTAATATTTATTTAATGATAATTTTTAGTGTTGACCAAAAGTAAACAAATATATTTATTGATTTAAGAACTGAAGTAGCTGATAAAAAGGTTATAAATTTTTATAGAAAAAAAAAAAAACAACAAAATTTAATAAAAAAAGAGGTTCATTGAAGTTGCAGTCCGTCCTCAAATGTTTAAACAGATGTTTGACTGATAGTAAATAGACTGACCCTTTCGTTTTTTTTGATTTCATTTTTGTGAAAACATTAAAATAAATTCATATTATTTTTAATTTGATTAATTTTTCAAAGTCAGTTAGAAAAATGATGGCACGTGCAACTTAAACACAAAAATGACAATGAAAACATAAAATATTGCTAGTTAATAGATTTATTTTTTTAAATTAAAAATAGAATATTAATAAAGATAAAATATATGGAAATTATATTAAACAAATAATTTAGAAACTATATAATTATCTATCTGTGTATAGGAAGAAAATAAACGTGAAAGAAAAACTATAAGTTTACATAATTAAAATTTATGCTTTTGAATTCTTGATTATTTATAACTTTCGAAATTTCTAAATGAATTTATACCTTTACAATTTCTTGTAATTTGACTGGGCGTTTCGGTTGTCTTTTAGTATTCACCTAATAAAAATTCAACAACCAAAAATACAAAAACAAAAACTAAAAATAAATAAATAAATTCCGATTAAGCATTCCATGAAAACAAGATTTTTTTAAAGTTTAGGTGAAACTAAAACAGGAAAACATAAAATTGTTTCAGTAAGAATTAATTAACTAACAAAAGGTCTAGTCACAACTTTAACCATCATATATATATATATATGTAAATATATATATATATATATATATATATATATATAAATATATTTATACAATTTTCTATAATTATTTTGGTGACGTGTTAGAATTCAACTCTTTAAGTCAATCATTTTGGTTCATTTTAGACCATGCTGGGCATTGAAATTAATGGTAAACACTTGAGGATAACACTTATAAGAAATTTTATTTTTGAAAACTTGAAAATATTTTCTATTTAAGGTGAAGGTAAATCGTTGTTTATATCACTCAAAAGGAGTGTGATATTAATAATTGTAAAATTTTTTCTCCCATATAATTTTATTGTTTTTTGTTGAAATTAAAAACGAACGTAAAAATATCATTTTTTTTTTTTCTAGATTAGAATTTTAAAATAAAAACGCCACATGTTTTTATTGCTAGTTTTTTCTTCTTCTTATTTTAACAAAATCATTATGATACCTTTTTATATTTGGAACCTATAAATAATTTCACTGAAGCACTGATTAATTTAAAAAATGACTAGCCCTTAAGTTTATGTTAAATTTAATTTGTCGTTTTACAATAAGTATAAAACAATTTACAGAAAGTTATTCTCATCATATTGTCATAGAAGTAGATATTTCCAATTTATTTTTTCGTTTTCGGATTAATAGAATTTCTACAATTTTACCAAGTGTTTTCTGTTATAAAATTTCAAATGGCAACTTAATTAGTTTATCAACTATTAGAGCTCGTTCATAATTCCGGCTGGAAGTGAGGCTGGCAGGGATCTGAGATTATTGACAAAAAACATTTTCAGGATAACAGAATAAAACAGAGCTAAATATGGGAAGTGGTTTTATCTCAAATGGGTATTTGAGATAATTTATGCAAGTATTTATAACTCACAGCGGGATAATAGTGCATGCGATATTCACGTATTATTACCATCAGCTTGTAACTAGTGTTATCAGCTGGGTTTTTGATATATTATTTTTCTTAAAAACAAAAAAAAAATACAAAATTGACGATGCAACAAAATGTCTACCAAATATAAAGCAAAAAATTATTTTTATTACCGCTTATTATTGTTTGTAGCGTTAATTTTTGTTAATTCTTTTTGTATTATTATTTGCAGCACTATTTTTTGTTAGTTCATTCTATTATTGTTTGTAGCGTTATTTATTTTCAAGAAAAATCAAAAAAATAAAACTAAAAGTGTTACACATACAATGATAAAAAAGAATTAACAATAAATAATGCTCTTTAGAATAATAAAAAGAGAATTGACAACAAAAAAAAATAAAAAGGAATCATAAAAAAAAAAAAAAATAATAATTACTAATGCTACAAACTAAAATAAATAACTAAACAGGGTAATAAACAGCAAAAAATCAAAAATTAACATCAAAAACAATATTCGAGTTGGTCGTTTTGATTTTCATACAAACCATATTTGTCACAATAATTTCGCATTCCTGCTAGCTCCTTTCAACCTTCTAAAGTTGGGCACTCACTTAGTGCGCATATCTCCGCGGGTAACATTCATGACGTCAAAATGACGTACACAGGAATTTCACGCTGAATAATCCACATATAAGGGGGAACAGCAGAATCAACAACTTAGCGTGAGTCTATGACATTAAAAAATTTACCCGCGGAGATATGTGCACCAAGTGAGTTCTCACCTTAAGATTTAAGAAAAAAATCTTCAAAATAATTCTATGACATTTCGCGCTTTTTCAGAGAATCTATAAGGACTAGCGTTGATATGCGGGCCATCATTTGTTCAAAATGAAACTTTAATTTATCCAATAATATAATATAAGCACCTATTACCTTCTTTTGACATGACTATAAGGTTCTTGCGAATTTCCTAGTTGTGAAGCTCAAAATAATATTTTTTTAAAATAAAAATGTAGGCTTACAGTTTAGCCAAATGAAATTTAATGAAATTTACTAATTTCCTTATTACCTAGACAGCGAAATTATTGATAAGCACAAATTTTAACAAGTTAAATACTTGATTGAATACAAAGAATATTTTAACAGTGAGCTCCACTTTTAAGAGCATTAAAAGCACGAATTTGGGAGTGTTAATCAAAAAATTTATTTCACTTACTTCATAAAATTCAATCAAACATAAGAACAATTTATTGATATTTTTAGAACAGATTGTTTAATTTTTTGTTCGGATTTTATTTTGTTATTTAATCAAAAAACTTTGTCCTCAGTGGTTGGAAAGTATTTCAAAATTCTTGTCACTTTTAGAGCATCATAAAATAATTTAAATTTAATTTTTCTTTTTTGGTACTTGCGGAAAATTTATCCAATATTAATTTCTAGTTTACAGATGTACTAAGTATGGCAATAAAATCGTCTTTCCTTCTTAATATCTCATTTTAGGCCTTTTTTTTCTTATTATTCTTTTGCGAGTTATATGAAACTTTTCATGTGGTTGTTGTTTTCCATTAACACTTCCTTGAGTTGTGTTTTTTTTAGAGTATGAAATTACTTTCATCTAATTTAATATTTTGTTCTTCACTTTTTGAACTAATTCAAATTAGCAGCGCATACTTTCAGAAAATATCTTTTTTTCACCATTTAAGGGGGTCTTCTTGTTTAGAAATTTGATAAAGTCAATTTTTGTTTTTTGCATATTATCATAGCTTAACTCCTTGCGAAATTTACAGCCCATTTTGTGACACATTTAGTGTTTAGTGTTTAAAATTTATTAATTTTTTAAATTTTCAACACATCAATAAACAAAAAACAACAAAAATTTTTGCTTAAAATATTTATGGGTTCTTTTTTATGGCGTCCGAAAGAACACCCAACTTAATAGATTCCCTTATAAAATAGTAATTTCTTATATTGTGATCATTCCAATTAAAATCATCCATATTTTGTTGTAGTTTACAATTACTTAAGGCTTATTAAATATTAAATTTTTCACCATTCCATAATATTTTTAATTAAGTTTTAATTTTTTTAATTTTAGTTTTTAAAGTTAATTTTTTTTTGACAAAACTTAATTTTTTGTTAATTTATTTGACAGAAATTTTTTCATCAATTTTGTACAGTTTATGTTTGGAAAATTTGGAGCGAATAGCTCTTCAGCAAGTACTTTAAGAGAGGTTAGGTGGGTTACAGCGACTCAAAACTTGTACATTTTTACAATTTTTTTTCCTATATTAAATGAAATATTTTATTAAAACGGTTTATCATATTATTTGTACTTTGTGAAATTTATATTAAAAAATTTTGAAATTTGAACTATTGGGACCTGATTCCCTGTGACCTTTGAAAAAAAAGTTGTTTTCTTGTAGTCAGGCTATCTTAAAACACCAAGAATTTTCTGTTAGTACATTCTTATGGCGAAGGAAAAAAAAATTGAAATTTGCATTTTTGATGAAGTTGTGAACCAAAAGTCTCATTTTTTAGTAAAATTTACACTCTCTATATCCTTGAAAAATTACTTAAAATCCTTTTTTCAAGCACTATTATTATATAGAAGAAGTGTGCAAAATTGGAAAAAGATCGGTTCATAACTTTTTGAGAAATCTTGGCTACCGATTTCAAAAATAGAGTTTCGAGATAAAAGCGATTAAACTTTTACATTCAAATAACACGTAGCCTAAAGGGCGGATCTTCCAAAGACTAAAATTTTGGGAGAATATTTTAGACATATTGTATTAATAAATAAGCAAATTTTGAAATTTCGAAACCCATCCCTTTAAATATCGATCATAAACATCCACGGAACAAAAAGTAAATTAAATTAAAGTCTGTAAAAAAACACATAAAGTACTTTATTAATTTCTCTTTAATAATATTTAAAATTGATTTGATCTTTGTGCTAATCCTTGCATCATTTTCAATTTTTTTAATGACACGTTAATTACCTCAACATATCCAAACATTTTTTTTTCGTTTTATAACTCAGATACTCTTTAACCGTAAAAACAAGGTATAATTACCAATGGCAGTAACGACAAATATACATCTAAAATTTATTTTATTATTCTTATTCTACCAAAAGAATATGATTTATAAGAAGATATGTGGTTATAATATGTTTTTGTTGTTGGTTATACACAAAACATAAACAACATTTTATAGAACTAAACCATTTATCTATATATACTGTATTTAAATACATACAAACATGTATTTATTTATGTAAAGATATACTTTTACTATCTTAAAGATTTTGTAAATTGTTTATAGGTGTCATTTTAATTATGTTGCTACAAACAAATGCGTCCGATCAACTTTTTTCACTCCACGAACTTGTCTTTTTCTTTTAAATAAATTTTATGTATAAAGAGATTGAATATCATTACCGCAAAATAATCATCAAAGTAGCGTATTCGGATGTTGTATTTCAAATCAAACAGGTTAGTTAGAGTCTTAAAACTACACATTTTATCTATATATATATATATATATATATATGTATAAAGGTCTTTGCGGCTTGGAAACGACTTAAACTCCATTAAAAGAAATTAAGAACTGGCAAGAAAGCCGCTAAAATGAATACAAAACATCTGCATCCAAGATATTCATTTTCTGTTTACATTTTGCTCTGTATTGCTTTTTGATCACGTTTAATGCACTTTCAAGAACCTCACAACTGGCAATTTTGTGAGTCATAAATGCGGTACGCTGTGATTGGTTGCGATTTGTTGTACCTATATTTTAATCAAAAATGTGATTTCTATACTTACTTCCTCATGTTACACGATTGTAACATTTCCCTATTCTATGTACTATGTGCCACCATAAAATGAGGCCATCATAGTCGTCATCATGAGGTTTTAGATGTTTTTTATTCATATTTCCAAAAAAATGCTTATGAAATCCTGCCAAAGTTCAAAGTTTTTGTACATCATGCAATAATTAAAATATAGATTTACTCTCATATAAATAATAAGAAAAACTATATTTAATAAAAAGAAAGAACAAAAAACAGGTTTATCTTATTAGATAGAAAAATATACAAATAAAAAAAGCAGGTGATAAAAGGTTTTTTTTTTTTTAATGGGTCACGATGGGACACTACCAGGCCAAGCCAAGTCTCTATTTTACTCGTCAAGATAGCAAATATTGTTAAAAATCACTGTGACGGTGATGGGTAATGTCTTTCCTTTATAAAATAATTTTCTTGGGTCACGATTAAAGATTTTGTTTTCTTCTTTTGTTCTTATTCAGGCATCGTATGATTATATAGTGTATTCTTAGTGTTTGATCGCGTTTACCTTTTCAAAAAAAATACAAAAAAAAAAAGATTTGATTTTTATTTGAAACTGGTTTTGTGTATAAAGTTGGAGTAATACGATGGTAACATCTTCACGGCGTGGATCATGGGGAGAGATCGTTTTTTTTTTTTTTTTGTTTTTATTTTACAAAGGAAAGAATATATCAAATTGGTTAAAAAAAGAGATTTCCTTAAAGATTTGGGTCAAGATTCTAAAGATGTGTTTGTGCGTCATTTTTGTTTTCAAAGATTCTTTAAACAGGAAGATAACTTTTTCTTTTAAGATATTTTGTTTTTGTTGTTGTTGTTTTTTATTTTTATTTTATACAGGCTACATAAAATTTTCTTCTTTATTCCCTAGTGATGATATAATGTATATTTGTGTATGTATCGAGATAATGAAATGAAACTAAATTGATTGGTGCTTTAGGATAAATATAGTTAAGAATGGGATAAGATTTTTTTTATTTTTTAAATGTTCTAACCCACCTTAATTTATAGTATCCTAGTCAAAATAGATAGTTAATGGAGAATATTTAAAATTTGTTGTAATCTTGGAATCGGTTAAAACCTGATTCTTTTCGAAAATAATTTGAAACTTAATGCCATTCCTGGGATACATTCCTTTTTTGTATTAATGTATTAATGCCAAGATCTTAGGTAAAAGGATTATTGATAGTTAAATATTAAACAAAAATTTAAAAGAATGTATTCAAGTTTTATTTTCTGTAATTTTTTACTTTAATGGCAAAGAAAATTATCCCTTTTTTTTTATTTATTTTCTTTTAAATGATCAATTTAATATCAAAAGATATTTTATAGATACCAATTAGTTATAAAATGTTTCTATTTGATATTTATTTTTTTTCTAAAAAAAATTTATAATTTATTGACTTGAAATTATATTCTTTATCCTAAATAGCATTTAATTGTCTGTTTTGTTAGAACCAGTAGGTAAAATGCTGATCACTGAGTGTATGAATCCTCCACGAAGCAGGACCCTTGTATAAACAAAAAGTTGTCATTAATGAAGTCAACAATTAGCCAAGAGGGTAATTTTGGCATCCATTCAAAAAGAATTCTATTTTTCTATTTCTTTTTATTTATTTATTTTTTGTAAATTTTTTTATTTTTGCTACTTTTTTTTTATTGGAGCATAAGATGAACAGATTACTAAAAAGCTAAAATTATTATTTTGTTTAAAAAAAAAAACAAAACAAAAAACAATAAACATTTTGAAAACCCAAAATTACCAATAGAAATTAATTTAGTTCTTAGTTCAATTGGTGTCAAATAAAGTTAATTAAGGGCATTTAACGCATTTAAGTGTGAAAATTATCTGCTCAGCAATTATAATAATTTGTACAGTTTTCTAACTTTTGTTATTATTCTAATGAAATAAAATTAAAACAAATAAAAATAGAAATTGTCAACGATTCCTTTAAATTAACCTCTTTAGATTGCTGCCTTTTCTTTTTTAATTTTGATTAAGCTGCATTTTAATTAATATTGCGTGGGTTTTAGTCACTAATTAAAATCACTTAAATAATAAAAACTTCATATCTTTAAATTTAAGTAAATTTAATTTTTTTTTCTTTTTAGACTTATTAGCTTTAACCTATAGCAGGATTTCAGTTAAAGATAAATTTTCTTGTTCAAATCAAATAAGAAATTGTTTCGTATTTGAAGAATCTTTTTAGAATAGTAAATCTTCATCTATGAAAAAAATTTTCTTGTTTTGCATCGCAGTCAAATTCAATCTAATTTTTATAATTAATCATTATCAAATGATTTTCCAAAGAGAGAGTTCGAAAAATTAATCATAATGTTCCCTCTGTATTACCATGATTTTCTTAGTAAAATACTAAAAAAGGATATTAATTTTAAATTACTGATCTTAAGAAAAATACAAAATTTAAAACTTTAGTATTCTGGCCATAAGGAAATGCACTTTAACCATAAAAATAACACCTGACGGCCTTGTGTGATACCGCAGAATGGCCTAAAGTCGACCATGATTGGTGATGGCTGCTGTATTTTTTTCTACTTTCATGGTAATAGCTTTGCGCGTGCATATGAAATCGTTAACTACTCTGTCTATAATAATTGGTTTACAGGACGCGTAACTTTTTGTTTGAAAAATCTGTAGAATGTATGATTGTATGGATGGGGACACATAATGATGGCAAAAATCATTACAAGTTCTAATAAATTCGTATTAAATTAATACAAAATGAAGAACAATATTTAAAATCTTCTGTTATGATAAATTGTGTACTTCTTTCAAACCGTTAAACCGTTACACTTCAAATGCCAAATAAAAGCATGTAATATGCAAGCATATTTAATTATAATTTACTGTTTCAAAATTTTAAATAAAAATATTTCAGCCATTATTAATTATTTATTAATTTAGGCTAACTGACCTCCATTTAATAATAAATAGATTCAAATTGAATTTCCCTTGTCCTCAAATCTATTGCTATAATGTTGAAAACATGTTTCAAATTGCAAAATTCTTTTCCAATGAGTAATTTATCCGCCAGTCATGCTTTAAGCAGTCATTGTTAATATGAACCACAGTTTTGGAACGACAGAATCACTTATACATTTGCAAAAGTTTAATTGATGACGGCATTCAAAATTCCAATCATATACTCTGTTTTTTTTTTGCCTTTAGGTTAAACTTTTTTCTATTTTTTTTTTTCTTAATTTGGACTAAATTGTATGAATTAGTTTTATTATGATCAAAGGTTAGTAGCATTAAACTATGTAAATATAGTATGCAAGAATAATATATGTATAAAACAAAAAAAAGTCAGTGTACTTCTATGTTAAAATTTTTGGTAATTTAAAGAACTTGATGCAAGTTTTTTATAAAAAAAAACATGAAATAAGAGCGTTCTTCTTTCTTGTTTAAATACTTCAAAGAAAAGACTCATTAGCATTTTATTTTATTATGTAATCCACGACTTTAACTTATATTAAAAAATTTTTTGTAGTCGTCATTATTACTTGTATGTGATTTGCAAACTCTTGTTTAGAAGGACACATAAAAAATATGGCAAAATGTGTTTTATTTAACTTATTCTTAGAATTAGATGGAAATAATTTAAAATGTAAAATATTTTCTAAGTTTTTACTTAAAATATCAGTCACTAGGGGCCTTGAAGAAAAGGATTTTTATGAGAATAGGCGTAATAGTAGTAGTAATCGTGAAAAATAAAATTTTTTGCCTTATAGCTGTGGTTCCCAAAGTGTGTTCCATGGAATCCTAGGATTCCGCAAAAAAATTTAGGGGTTCCATGTGACAAATTTTATTGTTTAATTTAATAAATTCTGAAATACCAAAATTGTTTCAATTAAATATCAATTTTCAATTGAAAAGTCCTTTAAAATATATTCAGGGTTCCGCGTCCATTGGCAACAAATTTAAGGGTTCCATGACAAAAATAGTTTAGGCACTACTGCCTTACAGTATTGCCAAATTGAAAAACACTAAAAAACCATGGTCGCGTTGCTATGTAGTTTAATTAAATTAAATTTAAAATAATATACTCCCTCCGTACATCGTGACATTTGATTGGTTAAGTTAGAGCAAAGGACTAGATTCAAAGAACTAAGTTTTTTGTCTGTTTGGCTAGGATATTATGTACTCAGCTACATATATATAGTGCAATGGAGAATTTCCAGTATGTTTCTGGCTATATAAGCAGAGCAGACGGTCTCTCTTTTCAATTAAGAAATTATAAATTTTTACTATATTTATTTAGCTCGTTACACGTTGTTTACATTGATTTAGTATTGAAACTAAATTACTAGTGAAGCCCTGAGCACATCTGTGTGACTCACGCTCTAAAGATACTCGCCGGATGGTATCAAGATGCCCACCTGACTCTTTCTAGATGTGCACAAAGACACCTAATTTTTAAAATTAGATTAAATTAAACTTTTGAATAATCATTAGTTTTTTTTAATGGTTATTTTTGTTAGTCTTGCTTAATACATTGAGGACTATACAGCTTTTTCTATTTCGCTTCATCCGCGGTAGCAGTGAAAATCGTACTTTGCTTTATCTGGCAGCACAATGCACAAAATGTTATTTAGCAAGAAACTAAAAGTTGATTTTGATAAAGAATTTATTCTTAACTATATAAAGTTTTTTCATCTACAAAACTACCACCGATGGTACATGCCGTCCTCAACGTGTTAAACTCCTACAAAACACCAAAGCTGAGTAAACTGAAATATACACAAAAATGTTGCGAAGCTTAGAAATCGAAGAGAAAAAAAGAAAACATTATGTATATTGGATAAATGGTCCAAGAAAGAAAACAGATGGGCGGATTAGAGCTGATTGATATTACTAAAATTTCCATATAAAACATGTAATGGTAGAAACGCCATATTAGACGGCTAGTGCAAAATTATAATTCTAAGGAGATTTTAACAGTCTCTCCCTCTCTCTGTTAATGCAACTGTTCTTCCAATATTATTTTACGATTTTCATAATAAAAGACTTGACATTTTTGTTCGCTCAAAAATGTATCAGTTTAAAATGCCTCCTGATTCCTAAAATGAACAGAATTTGTCTGGTACAGTATTTCTTTATTTTAAAAAAATTTCACATGCTAGCAAATTAAAGCTATTATATTTTTAAATATGTTATTAATGAGTTGATGTTTTCTACAATTTATTAAACTCTCTCCCATTTCTTTCTCTTTCATTTTCTTTTTGTTCCCAAATACCGGACGTCTTTATTTGCCAAGAAGATTATTAGCACGTCATGAAAATTAATAATATATGATTTTGCTATATATTTTTGTTTTTATAATTCAAACCAATATCTTAAAATACATATATAAAAGATATTTCTTAAAAAATTAAATTCAATACTTTTCATTATGACTATCCGAAATCAATGATCTTAATTCAATCAATTTAGAAGAGGAAGCGAAATTACAAAAATAAAAATAATAAGGTTGGCTATCAAACTTTCACTACTCTCCTAACAATAGACAAAGCTGTTTGTCTAAAATTTAAAAGCAATTTAATGATATCAATCTGATTGTTACGAAAAATTTTATATAGTGTTTGTTATTCATGAAATTTAATCTGAAATGTTCCAGTTAAATAAAAATAACCAAATATGTACTTACGTTCTTCCCTTAGTACTTATTCAAATTCAAATGTGGGTTTTCCGGGATGTGGGTTTTTGGGTTCCATAAAATTTCATCGTTTGAATGTAAATTAAAAATTAAAAATTCTAAAATAATATTATTTTGTTAACAAAAGGTCTAATTATATATATTATTATTTTTATTCTAGAAAAATAACAATGGGATGATTGAAGTACACAATGATCGTGGTACTGGAAGGCAACAGCCGATATCAGTGCCTAAACAAAATGACTACAAATCTATCCCAACGGGGATGACAGCATCAACAACATCAATAAAATCATCAAATTTAGGTCTTCCACCAAATGGTCATCGTCCAAGATCTGGTTCAGCACGTGAACAAACTCTTCATGCTGTTGAATATTATAATAATAATGTTTTAAAAGCAAGAGTTGGTGCCGGCTTATGTAGTATTCGTAATTCAGTAAACGAAAGACATTTTACAAATAACAGCCGTGTAACTAATGAATCCAATAAAACACGAGTTTATTTAAGCCCTGAACATTTATACCGTAGCAATTCAAGTCTAGAACTTTTACATGATCATAATACTGGAAACAATGATGTATCAAATTTAACTAATGGAAATTTAAAACGAGAATATGGTAGTCATGGTTCTATTGATGTAATCTCATCACCAAATGGTACAACTAGTGAAAGTTTTTTCGCGTTATTACAAGATTATCGACCTGCAGTACTTGGGGTAATTGGAACTGATCAACGATCACCTGGACCAGCAGAATTTCTTAAAGGAAAACTAATTCAAAATTCTATAACAGTTAATGGAGATAAAAGGTTTTTTTTATAAATTTCTTCAATAAATAATTAATTTTATTTAAAATTTTTAAATTTTAGTCTTAGCCAGAGCAATGATGGTAGTATACATCAAAATCAAGAACGTCAATTGAGTCCAAAATTACGAAATAAACTTCAAAGAATTTGGGGTCCAAATGGTATAAATTATAAAAATAATACTTCAATTAGACCACAGACAGCAACAATTGATGAATGTTCAATTCTTAATACATCATTTCAATCATCTATAACAGGATCAATGTGTAATACAACAACAAATAGTTTAACATCACATAACGTATCAATGTCATCAGCTGATATTGAAGAAAGGCAACGCCGTCGTGCATTTGCACATTATGATTGCCAAAGTTTAACAGCAAATTTAGGATATGCAGCCAAATTACGTGGTTTATTATTGGCAAGAAGAAGAAATACAGCAACTGGTGCATCAGCAGCATCAATGATGAATACAACACCAGATACTGATATAACAGATGAAGATTTAGGTGATGGTCAATCTAATGATCTTCTCGAGAATTGTCCATTTTTTCGTAATGAAATTGGTAATGAAGAAATACGTGAAGTAAGTCTTACACGTATTCATATATCAACAAAACCAAATAAATTACAGCGTGCTATACATCGGCCAATTCTTGCTTATGGTATTTCTGTATTAGAATGTCCATCAAATGAAATACTTTGGAAACAAACAACATGCCCATATCAAAAAGGTCCACGACCAATTGAAAGTGTTGATCATGGTGCACTTTATTATCGAAAATATTTTCATGGTGAAGAACATCAAAATTGGTTTGGTATGGATGAACAGCTTGGACCAATTGCTATTTCTATAAAACGTGAAAAATTGATTGATACTAATAATGAAAATAATACATCTCGTTATCAGTTCCGTTTAATAATTCGTACCTCTGAATTATTAACATTACGTGGATCAATCATTGAGGATTCAATACCAAATCAAAGAGGCTCTGGTAAGCCGGCTACAACCAAAGAAGTATTAGAATATGTTGCACCAGAAATACAATTGAATTGTTTACGTTTGGGTATTAATACACAACAATGTGAACAACAATTAATTAAACTAGATGAACAAGGCTTAACAAATAAATATAAAGTAGGTATATTATATTGTCGTGCTGGACAATCATCTGAAGAGGATATGTATAATAATGAGGAAGCTGGTCCAGCATTTATTGAATTTCTTGATACAATTGGTAGGCGTGTACGCCTAAAAGGTTTTGAAAATTATAAAGCTGGCTTAGATAATAAAACTGATTCAACTGGAACACATTCACTACATACTAAATATCAGGATTGTGAAATTATGTTTCATGTATCAACAATGCTACCATTTACACCAAATAATCGTCAACAGCTTTTACGTAAAAGACATATTGGTAATGATATTGTTACTATTGTTTTTCAAGAGCCTGGTGCATTACCATTTACACCAAAAAATATACGTAGTCAATTTCAGCATGTTTTTATTATTGTTAGAGCTGTTAATCCATGCTCTCCAAATGCTGCATATCGTATAGCTGTATCACGATCTAAAGAAGTTCCTGTTTTTGGACCACCTATACCAGGTAATTATTTAACCATGGAAACAAAAAAATCTTAGTACTAAACTTGAATATAGTTTTAGCTTATTTCTATTTAAGTTCATAGATTTTTGAATTAACTAAAAGTCATATTAATAGAATCATTTTTTATTTTAGCGGGTGCAAAATTCCCAAGGGGTAAAGCATTTGCTGAATTTCTTTTATCCAAATTAATTAATGCTGAAAATGCTGCACATCGTTCAGAAAAATTCGCAACAATGGCGACGAGAACACGGCAAGAATATTTAAAAGATTTAACAACAAATTATTGTAGCAGTACTATTGTTGATCCAGGTACAAAATTTTCAATATTTCCAAGTAAAAAAAAGGAAAAACTTAAGCCAAGATTTTCTGGTGATGCTATACAACGTGGAGCATTCTGTTGGCAAGTTGTCCTTCAAGATAGTGGTCTATCATCGGCTGTTGATTGTTTCCTTGGTATATCAACAGAAACTTTTGTATTAATTGAAGAATGTACAAGACAAATAATTTTTGTAACACCAACAAAATCAATATTAGGTTGGTCAACAAATGGTAATTCATTAAGAATATATCATCATCAGGGTGAATGTATTACATTAAATATGCGTGACAGTGGTGAGCGTGATGAGCAGCTAGAAGTAATTGAAAGATTACGTTCAGTGACTATTGGATGTGGTGCATTAGAATTAAATTTAAGACGTAATCCAATGGGTCAGCTTGGTTTTCATGTACAACCAGATGGTGTTGTGACACAAGTTGAAACATCAGGTCAAGCATGGATTGCTGGATTAAGACAAGGATATCGTCTTGTTGAAATATGTAAAATAGCTGTTGCAACATTGTTACACGATCAAATGGTTGATTTATTGAAAACATCAGCTCAAGTTACTGTTACTGTAATTGAATCTTTTCCTGATTTTACACCGCGTCGAGGTTGTTTTTTACAAAATTGTAAATTCAATATGATTATGTATGAAAATGAATATGATACAACTGAAGCTGGTAAAAATACAAAAAAATTATCAAATGCCCAATTACAACAGCCAGGACAAAATCATAGACGATGTTATGAAAGAAATTTTTCACCTCCACGTTCAAGTAACAGTTCTGGTTATGGTACTGGAAGTAGTTCACGTTCATTTACTAATAATGATAATGTACGTCAACCAACAGATACTGGGACATTAACAAGTTCTTCATCAGGACATTCATCAAATGATGATCGATGGTATTTCGACGATCTTTTAGAAAATATTGTAGATCTTCAGCAATCAAATAATAATCGAACTAATCGAAATATAAAACATAATCATAATAATAGTGAACATCCAAAGTTAACAACTTCAAATTCATTACCAATTGTAACTAATAATCCTCGACCTCTTTCTGTTCATGATCCAACCAAAATTATTGGTAGTAAAAATGAAGTCAACAACAGATCCAATTCACGTTTTGTTAATCCTAATCAAAACTCAAAAAATATAGAACCTGAAAAGTATTTTCAAAGCTTAACAATAGCAACAGATGGACTAATATCAGATTCAAGAGAATTAATTTACAATAAAAATACATCAACTGATGATGAAATTTATGATAATTCTCCACGATTAAAAAGATCAGCAACAGCTTCAAATTTACAAAAGGTTAAAACAAATAATGGAATTGTATCATCATCATCGAATTCTTCCAGTCGAAATAATAGCCCAAGACCCAGTAGTGAATTAATATCTGCAGTTGCAGCAGCTAAACTTCGACCTGGTATAACATCAAGAAATCAAGCATATTTTTTACAAAGAAACAGTGTTAATTATGCAGGAAGTAGTCTTCAGGAAGATCTTATGAAATTAATTAATCCAGATTATATTATGACAGCTGATGATAGTATTGTAAATACAAATGGAATAAAAAACCAAAAAAATTTAGCTAATAGTCATAGCCTTGGAAATATATCAATTCTAAGTGGTGGCTTTAAAATTGCCGCACAAAATGATGAATTTCTTTTAAAGAAAAAATCACGTTCACGTGAAGCTATAAATTTTGGCCAACAACCGGTACCTGAACTAAAGATGACTACAAATTCTAATAGTAATGATAATCAAAAAACTGAAGTTATTTTCACAACTGCACGGCCTGCTACAATTATTTCACAATCAAATTCTAATTTATCAGAAAATAATCAAATATCAGATGATAATATTTTGCATATAAGTGAAGGTAACCTAAAAACAAGTACAACCAAACCTAATAATAATAATAATAATAATAATAACAATCATAAGAAATATAATCCCAGCATAATTTCACAGCCATTACCACTTTTAACAGATACAAGTGATATGGATTGGTCGAGTCTTGTCGATACAGCAACACGAGCTATGATGATGCAATTTCAAGAGGATGAACGAAGAAAATCAATTGCTTTAGATTCTTTAATAACTGATGATTATCAGGAACAACATCAAAATTCAATTGAATCTAATAAAAGTAATTTACCAGAATTACAAAATCAATTGTCACAATTGGAGGATCGAATATTACGTGAAACAAGACGTCGTAAGTCCTTAGAACATGCTGTTAGACGATTAACTGAAGAAAATCGTCGTCTTCAAGATGAAAGTCAAGCAGCTGTACAACAATTAAGAAGATTCACGGAATGGTTTTTTCAAACAATTGATAGACAATCATGAAATAAAGTTTATTATAAAGTAGTAAAGTAGGAAAAATATTAGTTATATATTTTAAAGCTTATAAACCAAATCAGAAACCTGCATAGATATAAAATATAAATTTTGTGACAAATACAATATTAGTTAAACATTATACTTAATTTAGGTTATGTCAACTAGGTTAATCAACTTACAAGAAATTTAAGGAAAATAATAAATTAAATTGAATTTTAACTCATATAAGCCTTATTGAAAAAACATATGAACTTATCGTGATACTTGATTTTCCATTAAACACAAGATGTAATTTATAAAATAAAATTTTTGTGGATGTACTTTCAATTTTAATCCACTTTCTTTTTATCTAATTTATTTAAATAAATGTTTTTTACCTAACTAATTAAATAAATAATAAATTTCAATTAATTTCGTCAGTTTTTCAAACTAAAATTAAGGCATTAAATAATTTCTAATAATAAGTTATATGATTTTGGAAAATGTTATTTTTTTCTATATAAAAATTAATTATTAAAAGTTAATTCTAAAAAAATTTATAGTATAACAAAATTTTATAGTAAAAATAATTCAACCTAAAGTGAATAATAAAATGTCTAATTTTTAATATTGATTGATGCTAACTTAAAATATATTACTAATGTTGAATAATAAATTAATATAAATCCTGCATGTTTAACAATGTCTTTTAATTAGCTTCAAGCGAATTTTAATAAAATTTCTTAACTACTCAGACTTGGATTATAATATTTCCATTTGTTTATCAGTAAAATAATTCGTAAATAGATAAAAAAATACTCAATAAAGGTGTTTAAAAAGAGGACAAAATAGATTACTCAAGTATCGCAAATTTGTTTTAAAAAAAAAAAAGCATTCCCCTAAATTCCAATGCAAAGACAAATATCTCAAAATTTTTACAGTACTTCTTTTATTAAGCAATAAGTACACAAATAATACTTTTAGTTATTTTTTTCTAATAACAAATACATTAAATATTAAATAAATGACGAATATATCTACTAAAATATAAGTTAGGAAAAATTACATTCATGTTAGCAGGTTACATTCCAGTGCCTTTTTGCGTTGTGTTTATAAAAAAAAATGTTATTTTAAAAAAAGTAAAAAATACTTAAAGAGCTAAGATAAGTAATAAAATAAGAAAAATTTATAATTTAAGTGTAAATATTTTACGCAGTTTTTTTTTGTGTAATTTATTTTTCTTAATTTTCTAGTTTTTGTATATTCTCATTGTTTAATATTAAAGCCCGAGGAAAAAACTATTAAGATTTTACTGTACACGTATATTTAGAAATACATACATATATATATATATATATATATACATATTTGTATTATAAAATAAACTTAAATATTAAAAAATAATTTTTTTTCTTAAAGAGAAGTTTTGCATTTCAAATTTATCTATATTGGTGCTACCCATTTGAAATTAATGTAGAAGCACTTTATGTTGAAAAATAGGGCTTCAGAGCTTAAGCCCCCTCTTAAGGGTTATCACTAAAGGGTAAATAACTTTTAGAGGATTGTAAAATGACAAAATGGACGATTATTTTTTATCACTAAAGGGTAAATAACTTTTAGAGGATTGTAAAATGACAAAATGGACGATTATTTTTTTGTTTTTTTAATCTTAAAAATATTCTATCCAAATTTCAAGTAGATCAGAGTAAAATTGCTCAAGTAAAAAACATTTGAGCGTCCTTTGCTCTAGAGTCTAGAACAAGGAGCGAGTAAGTAAAACTTCAAAGCGTTTTTCTGAAGCTTGTTATTTTCGAAGCCGATACGATCTTTTTGAAATTTTGGACACTACTTAATATTTTTCCCCAGGGAATAGATGAATTTTTTAGGTATTTTGGATTCCAAAGGCTATCAAAAATTAAAAAAACGGCAGAATTATCTACAAGTCATTACCTTGAAAAACATCTCCTTTAATAAACAAATTTTTTGGTCTCATGATTTTTGGTTTCTTTTGCGAGTTATGACCTCAAGACAACTTTTTTCCAAGGAGCCAAGAGATATTCAATGCAACTATTTTTGAAAAATTTAAGGGATAAAACAGGATTTTTGAAGAGTTTACTTTGAATAATATAGAATTTTGAAAAACTCTTAACAAAAAAGTGTTCGGAATTTCCGAAAAATTTTGAATTTTGAACTTTTCTATATGTTATTTAATGTTTTTGAAAACTAGCGCTGTAGTAAATTCATTAATTTTATTAGTTTATTAGTAAACATAATCTTTATTTATTTTGAATAATAAATTTAAAAAAGATTTTTTATTAAGTTGACTTACGATAAAGTTATATAGATAGATTTACTTTTCATATAAGGAACAAATGTAAAAAGAAATTAATGTAGACTGAATACAAGCTATAGTGTTTTTATTAATATTAGTTTCAAGAAGATATTCAATACACTTTAATAAATATAAACTAATAAAACAATTTTTCGAAAAACATACTGATTTTCGTCTGAGTAAAGAGTTTTTCAAAAAAAAGACTTTATCTCACAAATAAACATTTATACAAAGTCGAACTAAAAAACTTTTTTTCTTGTGCAATGGAACATTTATTACATTCAACTTCAATTTTATTATATTAAAGTCGAAATTGAATATATATTTAATTATTTTAGGATTATATAAGCCGTGTGAATGTGTGCAGTTCTTACAATACAATTTTCTAGAATTAAATTTTTATATATTATGGCTGGCAAGTAATTTAAAATAAATTATTTTGAAATGGAAAAAATTGTAGTTGTTTTTTTTTTGTCATTTAAATTGAAGCTAAGAAATTGCTTCGATTACACTAAATCTAAAATTCGCTCACTTTTTTTTCTTTTTAAAAAAAAAATTTAAACAATCATTTTAATTAAATAATTTAGTTAATATATATATATATATAAGTATTTTTCCAAATTAGCAATAAGTTTAATTACAAATTAGTTGAATATAAAAAACACAAAATTTTACTGTACTTTTCTAAAAAGTAAATGCATTTTTTTTTTTTTTTGGAACTATAGAGAACTCTACACTTTAGTTATAACAATTTTACCAATATTTCTTTGGTGATTTTAATTTAGTATATAATTTTTTTTAAGTTAAAAAAGTTAATAATTTGCCTCCATAAAGAGAATTTTATATTTGGAAAACAAAATTTAGCACACTATAAATAAAACAATTGCCTTCATTATTATTATACATTAAAGGCTTATAAATATACATATATAGAAAAATACTACTCTATTAATATTAAATATATTTTAATAAATTGTAATTCCAAGTGTTTAAAATTTGTACATTGTAAACACTTAAAAACATATTTGTAATCAACAAAATCTGTTACTATTATTATTATTATCGGATAGCTTTAATTTTTTAATCAGGCTTAAATATATTTAGGATCACAGTCATCCAAATTTATTTTTGCATTATTTGTTACATTATTAATAGGGAAATTATTTAACAGAATTTTATCATTCTTAACAATACCTTATAATTGTATATAACGTTTTAGTAATTTTAATTTTTTTATTTTATTTATAAGTATTTTGATTATAACGACTAGTTCTATAAGGAAATCAGAATAATACAATTTTATATATATATATCTTAAGCCAATTTTTTATATTTAAATGAAAGCTTGCTTACAATATTTATTTAAAATAAATGTAAATAATACTTTACTTTTACAGGTAAGATTTAAAAAAACTTTAGTAAACTTTAAGCGAAGTAGATTTTTTTCGAATTTTACACATTTTAAAACGATCAACATTTTATTAAACAAAAAAAAAAAAATAATAATTTTTAGGATATAAACATTAAATCGAACATTGAACTACCACAGATTAAAGAAGCGAATGATATTTAAAATAACAACTTTATAAATAAGAAAATACTGCTATTATAACTTAATGCAAGCGTTCTTTCAGTCTCAAATTGACTGAATCTTTATTTATCGAAATTTATATTATTTTTTTTTTTTTTGCCAAAATGGGGTTTTACACTTAAAACTAACATTTAAAATTAGCTTTATATACTTTAAGCATAAACACTTATATTAAATAAAGGACAAATTACAAAGTTAGCACCTTAACAGGAAAAATATTTAATTATACAGTAGTACCGCGATTTTCTGATACTCAAGTTCAACTTAAGCAAAATTATTTTGAAATTTTTATATATCTCATAGTTTTTGAAACTTTATACTTATAAAATTACCAGGATTTTTTTGAAATACTGAAAATCTATTCCAATTATAAGCGTATTGAGTCTATTAAAAAGAGAGTTTCATTTTAATAATGAATATTCTATAAAATAACTATAATATAAGAATATTTAAACAATTTAATCTTAAAACGATAACGTAATTAATATATTTACAAGTTTATCAGTATCACGATTCTACTGTATATACAAAAAATTTTAAATTATATTATATATAAGCGTTTTATTAATTTTTATTATTTTTTTTTAAATCAAGATTCAAAATCTGATATTTTTACAATTAAACTATGTTAGATGATTAAAATCTATTATTTAATTTTTAAAAAGAATTTCTTTTTAAATTGATTAAAATTTTCAAAATAAGCTTAAGCTTGCAAAAATCTTTTTAAATTAATTTTTAGTCACAAAATGAGCGTTTGATTTAATATAAAGATAAACAATCAGATTGATTTTTAAATTTGCTTTTTACAAATAGTAAATAGTAAGAATTTCTTTCTTTTACAGTATTAACAAATCATTAATAAATACAAAGAAGTTTATAAAGTTTTTTTTTGAATTATTATTAAAAGCTTAAAGTTTACTTATGTCCTGCCTTTATTATTGACTTTTTTTTTTAATTTTATATTTATTTCACTTTAAAATCACAGGCGTGAAATTTTAATAATAATAAAGAAATAAAACCGAAACACAGGAAATAAAATATTAATATGTAAAAGAATTTTTCATACTTTCTGACAAATCAGAAAAGTAATAAATAAAAAATTTTTTTTTGAAAAAAGAATTTTTTCAATTTAAAAATAAATATTAAATGAATTGTTACATAAAATTTTTTTATATTTATACTAAAAAAATGTGTAAAAAAAATCATAGTATAAATTGAATTTTATACATTTCTTGTGTAATATTATTTAACGATATTTTTTTTAAAAGAAAACAAAAAAAAAAACTAGCACATTTGATTTTTGAATAAATAAATCATCTAACAAGAAAAGAATAACAAGAACTAAGAAGTAGATAACAAGAGAATTTGATTTTTTGTGCATTTTGTACTAATCTTTGTGATAAAATTTTAAATGAAATAGAAAAGAAAGAGATATATATATATATATATTTTCAACGGACAACAATAAAGAAAATTTTCTTCTTTTTTTTTTTTATTCAAATATGAATAACAAGTTCTATATATCTTTTTTATTTTAATATAAAAAATAAAATAAAAAACTTGTTGAAAGTGAAAAAAACGGAAAACTTTCAATCTTGTTACTAAAACCTAATTTGATATTCAAACTTAACCAACGTTTATAATTAATATTTATTTTAATTATAGTATTATTATGAATCTTTTATTTTTTTGAATTTTTTCTTTTTGAAATTTTAAGACTCTTTGAGTTATTTTTCTTTTGAATAAAGTTTTTTTGAGTCTCATCAACTTTAAAAGTTTATCGAGAAATATTTATAATAAAATTAAAAAAAATTTTAATTATCATAATATTAAATAAATTAAATAAATAAATAAATTAGTCCCTTCTATACCTTTTAGGTCGCGTATTATTATCAGTTTCAGTGATTGTACTCTGTGATGATTGTTTTTCTCCACGTCCTTTTTTAGCAGCAACTTGTGATTGTGCTGTAACTTGTAATGATATTGCATGAGTATTTAATTTTTCAGCTAATAATAAATCTTTGATTCCCTTCATTTTATGACTATATAGAGTTATAATTGGTTGTTTAGGTTTATATTCATCATAATCTAAAGCATTTGAAACAATTTCTTGATATTTATTTTCAATAGTAATATTAGTAGTCTTATCATTTGATATTATTTGAATTTCTGATTTATTGGAATTTTGAATTTCTAACTTATTGATTGGTTTTATATTTTCTAATGTATCCTCTGATTTTTTTTCTTTATTGTCAGCAAATGGTTCTCCACCACCTTGTAGTAAAAAATCTGGATTCAAAATTTTTTCACCGCAAGCTGCTGTTAATGCTGCTAATGTTGGTATGTTAAGTGTCTCATTAGTTCCCGAAATTAACTAAAATTCAGAAAATTTTATATATATATATATAATTTTTCTGATACAAAACAAAAAAAAAAATATTTGAATTTATAAAATCTAAAAGATATGTTAATTTTTAAAATATAAAACTTACATCATCCTTTTTAATACAATTATTGTTGTTGCCTTCATCAATTGTTAAAATATCAGCATTTTTAGAACAATTTTTAATCTGTTCTTTTGGTTTTTTTGAATTATGTGAACCATTTATTTTAGTCTCTAATTTATCTTCATTTTCACCACAATTAATAATAACTTGGGATCTAATATCATAATCAAATTTTGATATAGTATTGACTAAAGGTTTTGCCCAGCCTATATGAAGTATAGGTGTTAGGCTACCTTCTTCCCATTGGCAAATACCATCATAAAATTTCAAAAGATTAGCAAAACATGAAGGATCTCTTAGTATACTTTTAGCTGAATGGCCAGAACTTTCAGTTTTCATTACATGTGGTATCATTTCATTTGCAATATCTAAAAATTCTTTATAGATTTCTTCATCATCACGTGAATGATTATATAAACGTATAACATCACCAGCATTTGCCCAGGATGCCAAAGCTTCACGGTAATTACATTGCCGATAGTAATAACCTCCTTGATATGTATAAGGATAAACATGATGATTTTTATAATTTTCAAAAGCTGATTTTACAGCTTCATCATATAATTCAACACATTTAGGTCTACCAATTGTTGGAGACACCTCTTCAAGTTCACCAAGATTACCTAAACACATTGGATAATTTTGTAAATGTCCTTTATCATACAATAACCATAAAAGTTGTTGTTGTAAATTAGCTACTTCTAAACAATCACTTGTTATTGTTAAAGATGGATTAATAGCTGATACAATTGCTGCCACTTCCATAAAACGATCACAAATGACAGGTTCACCAGCTAAATATAACCATGATCTTGATTCATATCCACTTGAAATATCCTGACCACGTTTATCTTCTAGGCCTTTACCATGCCAAGTTACTTCAATGGTTTCTGTTTGATTACGTCCATAAACAATCCATGCATGATCTTCAGATATTGCTAAATGTACACCTTTGTAGCCAAGTAATTGACAGCCAGCAACAACAGCTAATGCTACACCAAAGCAATCTAATTTATTCCATGCTAAATAGCTATAAAGGCTTTGTACATGAGCTCGATCCTTATATGAGCTACGTATCAAAGAATACCAAATTATATCAGAAACACGTTTAATTGTATGACGATTTGGACGAGAAGATTTCGATTTTTCCATAACAGACAAAATTGTATGAAATTTTTTATATAATTCATCTACTGTCTCAAATGTAACAACAGGAAATTTATTTAATGTATCAGCAGCTGCTGAAGCATTATTTCCAGCAGGTGTTTCAGTAATATTGCTTGATGTAAGTGTATTTTCAATATATCCGGTGATTATAGATAAAAGCGTTAAATCTGGTTCACTATCATTTTCTATTTGACATTGAAAAAATCTAATAACATCTGGAATACTTTTTAATGGGAATAAATTTTTAAATTCTTCTTTAATACCCTCATGATTATTAGAATTTGACGCCATAGCACAATAATTTAATCCCGACGTTCAATTCAAAGAACAAGTTTGTCACTTCAGTTTTTAGTTTTCTTTTATTAAAACAAAAACATTTATTTTTCTGCAATATGTACTTTTATTTTTGTATGTAAACAGGTAAAACAGGTATTACGTATGCCAAAATGTTACGTGTTACAATCTTAAAATTATATATATATGTACAATTTTGTCACAAATGTCAATTTGACAGGGTAATAAACTTTTTCACTACATACTAATAACTATTATAAAAGCACGATTAAATTGATTTCAAGATTTTTATTGAATTGCAAATATTTATTATGACATTTTACCTATATGACCGTGATATCAGTGTTACCAAAATGTATTCAAAAAATCATAAGGATTCTTAATCTTTTTTAAGCAAAATAATGTTTTTGGGAATTATACAATTCCTACTATTATTTATTTTAAAATAAAAATGTTTTTTTACTTTAGAATTAGATTAGTTTAAAAATTTTGCCAGAAAATATACAGCTAATGCGATGAACGTAGCCAAAATTATTGTGCAGTGTATTATTTTGGCTATTATGGCTAGATTAGCGATTTGGACAGCAGAATTATAGGCATTATTATAGGAGTTCTGAGGCTGGGTTGTAGTTAGAAGTATATTGACTGCAATAATTACTTTACAAGTCCTTTCTAAAAGTATAATTTGTACCTCTTAACTAAATTTATTGCATTTAGAATGCATTATTATTTAAGGTAAGTCAATTTTATATAATAAAACTAGTTAGAAAGAATCAATTATATAATTTCAATCAAAATGTCAAACTCAGATAAACTATTGAGTATAGCCGCGCCTCAGAACTGCTATAAATCTGCTGTCCAAAACGTTAATCTAGGCATCAAGTGAATTTCAAAAGAGCGCTTTGTCAGTTGTGACATCTTTAAATTTTATTTGAACAGACAATAAGCTAAAAGTACATTAATTATGAATATAGCTAAAGGTGAAAATATGGGAAAACTAATACGAAATGTTCCGCTTACTTATCAAACTACGGTTGTGGAAATGAACCAAAAAATGATGAACCATCCCGCTTTTGACAGAAAGTATCATTTTCACTATAAATCACTTTAAGAATAATTTTAATTTTTGAAAATCAAAAGGTATCAGTGGTCACCTTGCGATTTTGAATTGGGTGCAGCATTAGGGAGAGGAAAATTTGGAAGAGTTTATTTAGCCCGGGAAGTACATAGTCATTTCATGGTAGCTATGAAAGTTATGTTTAAATCAGAAATACAGAAAGGACGAGTAGAAAGACAAGTATTAAGAGAAATAGAAATTCAATCAAGACTGAAGTAATTATCAAATTGGAAAATTATATAATTAATTTAATTTTTGCATATCCTACAGACATCCAAATATTTTAAGACTATTAACTTGGTTTCATGATGAAAGCAGGATATATTTAGCACTTGAATTAGCATCAGAAGGTGAGCTTTATAAACATCTCAAAGCGGCTCCTTTTCATCGTTTTGATGAACACCGTGCTGCAAAATATACATATCAAGTTGCTGATGCACTCAATTACTGCCACTTAAATATGGTTATACATCGTGATATTAAACCAGAAAATATTCTTTTAACATCAGATGATAATATTAAGTTAGCCGATTTTGGTTGGTCAGCCCATACAAACTCTAATAAGTAGGTTAAAAGTTTTTTTTTATTGTCATCATAATGATAATTTTTTAAACTTTGCTTATTTTCAATAGACGAAAAACTATGTGTGGAACACTTGATTATCTTCCTCCTGAAATGATTGATGGTCGTTCATATGATAATTCTGTAGATCAATGGTGTTTAGGGATCTTATGCTATGAATTTCTTGTTGGTAGGCCACCTTTTGAATCGGAAGATACAAAAGTTACATATGAAAAAATTCGTCGCATTGATATTTTATATCCAAAACATTTGAGTACTGGAGCAAAAGATCTTATTTCGAAGGTATTTTTTAAATTAAATTTTGTAATATTTAATATATTAGAAAATTATTTTTTATAAGCTTTTACGCAGACCAAATTCATCTAGAATTGATTTAATTGCGGTAATGAAGCATCCATGGATTCAAGAAAACATGAAAAAGCCAAACCGTGAAACGACTATTTTACAACAAATTAATTAGATTTATATCTTTTTAGGTATTTAGAGGTGAATTTTGTTCATATAAATCATTTTTTAGAAATAAAAGTATTGAATTATATAAAGTTGCCGTAATTATTAAATTCATAAAATAAAAGTTATTGATATTTTAAGAACTTATAATCAATAATTGATGATAGATCGTTTAGATTTTTCACATATTTTGTTAGGCTATTCACTTATTTTTTTGATTGAAAGAAATTTTAAACAAAAAACTAATATAATAAAAGTTTTATTTTTTATAGCGTTTTACACCATCTTTTTCTAAATTTTTCATCATAGTTTTAAAACACAATCGCCCTTGTTTACCCTTAGTTTTGTAAGTTGTGGCTGTTATAATTCTTTTCAAGTTTTGTCTTTGACCAAGAGTTAAATCTGTGTCTTTTGTTACATTGCGTGAATATGAGGGATGTTTCTTTCGTTTGTTTGGTTTCTGCAAAGTTGCAATGGTCTTCTCCTTTTGCCTTTCATTATTTAAACTTTTTTGATTTGATGTTAAGTTTGTACTTTCTTCTTCTTTCCTCACTTTCACCATGTTTTTTTTGGAATTATTTTTGTTTTTACCCATTTTTTTTAACTAATTATTTTTATTTCTGTAATAAATTGCATTTTAGATAATAGGCAATAAAAATAAATTCAAACTATTATACTATTGCAAATATATATTCGTCCTATTTTTCGTTATATAAAAAGCAAACAAAGATTAAGCTTTTGTTATCTTTTTTTGGTATAAAGAAAAGCACTTAACGAATAATTTAATACTCTTTTATAAATGAAATGAAATGTTGTAAACATGTGTCAAAATATGCGCGATATCCAGTGTTACGACAATAGCAGAAACTATAACTTTTCTATTGGCCAGAATGTATTTTGACATTATGATTAAGTGACAGTTTTTATGTTCGAGCAAGCATGAGTGATTTCACAAAAAATTTTTCCGATTCAAATCGTCGTCGTCGAGCTTTGAGCTGGAGAAATCATCGCAGAAATCAGTATAATAACACAAATTCATATCAAGAAAATAATCAAAGGAAAAGTTCAAATCGAAGAAATAATTACAAAACACGTCACTATTCCGACTATAATTATTGCTCGCCGCAATCCATTAATCCTTTTAAATATGATAAAAATTCAAGCAATGGGCAACATGAATACAAAACTGCATCTAATAACGACCCTTTAGCGTCCAATCAATACAATTTATGTGATTCTACTATAAACAATAATACTAAAACAGAAAGTGAACCCGAAAAAAGAGTTGATGAGCCAAAAGATCTTAAGGTCGGTCCCAAACAAGAGATAAACAAAAAAGTTGATTCTGCAATTGAAAAAACAAAGCTAACATCAAAAGAAAGTACTTCTTTAGATTCAAGTTCTTCTGATTCCGATTCTGAACCCAATAAAGCAACTGAAGCTGTTAAAAATATCGTTAACGATTGGTTGGATCAAAAGAATCAAAAAGTTCCAATAAATAATCTAAATGTTAAGGTAGAGGTTACAAAAGAAAACATTGAAGAATCTTCATCAGAGAGTTCAAGTGTAGCTGAAACTGAAGAGGTTAGAAATGATAGGGAAAAAACATTTGCTGATGATGTGATTTGTTTAGGAAATATAAAACAGGTTGAAAATTTAATAGATGATGATGACGATGATACTCATTTGAATAAATGTTTATTTTGTGAGAAAAATGTAAATATCAATTTTTTCTAATAATTTTTTTCAGTTTAACACATTCAGTATTTTAGGGCCACACATCATTTAACTGCTTCAAAATTTGTAAAAATTGTGGAGAGATGTATCATTCTTTGAAGGAATGTAAAAAGCCTATAAATGCATCAATAATGTTACAAAATTTTATGCAATTTTGTATGGAACAATTCTGCAATTATGATCCAAATAAAAATTTTGATTTCTTTAAAACTACCAATGATCATAGTTCTAATTTAAATGGACAAAATTCTAAATCAAAATATAAATGTCGACATGAAAAGAAAAAGAATAAAAATCATAATTCTTCATCAGTTAAATCAGTATCAAAGAAACGAAAATTTGAATCTTCTGATTCTGATTCCAGTTCGGATTCAAGATTTTCAATATCTACAAAACAAAGAAATAAATCTGAAAAAGCCTTGAATAAAATGTATAAATTATATACGATGCAAAATCCTTTCATTACACCATTTCATACGCCAGTTCCATTAAATTTTAATGCACCGCAAATCGGTTTTAATCCAATGTTAGCAGCCTTTAATCAAATGATGCCTTCAAATCAGGGTCTTGGATATAGAACGCAAATGAAAAAGTAATTGTCACAATTAACTTAAAATTTTATATTAAAAAAAAACTGATTTATAACTTAAATTTTCTAATTTTTTCCTTTTGTAATTCCAGAAATTCAAAAATAGGTATTAAAATAATTATCAAGAAAAATAAGATTATCTGTTTTCCTATATTATATTTCTATAAATTTTTATTAATAGCCTCAATAGCTTCTTCGAGATTTTTTAATTTTTCTTTTGCTAAGTACCCTAATTTTCCTTCACGTGAAACTGGATCATCATACATTAAAATATCAGCACATTCACTTAATATAAGTTGTGCTTCCTTATACTTTTTAGACAATATTTTCTTATCAATAATTCCCTTCATATAATTTTTTTTAACTAAAGTTATGATTGAAGAGTATAAATCAAAAAGAATTAAAGCTCGCATACGAGTATAACCAGGCTCAAAAATATCTAGAAGTGATAAAACCTGACGACAAAGAAGTTCTTTATGTTTTAATAAATCGACTGTAAGATTTTCATATTCGTAACCTTCCACTCTACCGTAAAGCTCTATTAAAATTTGTCGTAAGTTTGTCAATATAAAATGCATCGGATTTACTATATTGCTAAATTTTTGATAAAGTAATTCGGCAGCCTTAATTTTTTCACAATCAAAATTCATTCTGTTAATATTTTCAACATTGTTTTGCATTTCTTTTAGTTTTTGAAAAATTTCATGTCCACTTTGTTCGTGTTTACATTGTAAGCATTTCCAATTTTCCCTATTGTCTAAAATCAGTGAAATTGAAACAATATTTATATATTCAGAATAAATTACCTAATGGGTCCTTAGGTACTATTTGCCCATTAGAACAATTATTACATTTGAATGAACTAAAATGCGTTCCTAACTCAGTAGGGTCTAGACATCGTTTACATTTACAAGTAAAATATTTACCAGACTTTAAATGTAATTGCCTTTCGGCGGTACTATCTAGAATATACGTGTATGATGTATAGATTTGTTGATTTTTTTCAATATCAACCAAGGCGCGTAATTGTATCCTGAAATGTTAAGTTGATAAATTTTATATGTAGTTAAATTTAATGGAAAACCTATAGTCATCGCTTGGATAAATACTTCTAACAGTATTTGGTGTACAACTATGAGCTAATATTGATGTCATTGGATATAAGCATCTTATTGAATTTCCAGATGGTGTTTTAGCTTCAAATGCATTCACTTCCAAAATTCCAATTACCTTCATTATTAGTTCTTCGGGGAATCGATGTAGCTTACATGGCCCTCTTAGGTATTTCGCAATATTATTTAAATCAGCATTCCATATTTCTTTTGCTTCTCTTCTAGATTCATTATGGTGTTCCATTCCTTCAACTTCTTCTTTCCATCGTTTTGGATCAGCTTCAATTTTGATAAGCATTCTAAAAAATATGTGACATTCAATAACAATAATTAGACTTTTCAAAAAAATTTAATATACTTATATATATATATATATTAGACTTTAAGTTAAAGTTTCTTAATTAATATTTAGGTATTTAGAAATTTATATGCAAGGAAATTTAGTTCGAATAATATCACATACTAAAAATTTGTGAATAAGTGCAAAATTTTTTAAATTTTGGTCATTTTACCTCAAAGGTGTAATGCAATCTAATTGAGCACAATATCCATTTGTGCAAATATTTTGAAACTTGACTTTAACACTACTAAATATTTCACATTCGCCACTATGATCTTGAATATTAGTACATGTATTACTACAAAGAGGCCAAGAACATTTAAAACATTTGGATTTAGTACAATCCTTCAAGGGAGTGTAACAGCCTAAACAAATAAGTCCCGAATAATGCTTTGGGCCCACCACAAATGGCTTTTCTTCCATTATAATTTCACCTTTTTTTGTATGCTCTGCAGTATTTGAGTAACGACCGAAAGTACTATTTGTTCTAATATCTAATTGTTTGTATATTTTAAACATTTTTCTAAAAGTTTTTACAAAAGTTAATTAAAATTTCTTCAAAATTTAAAAAACATATATCTTTGGTTTCTAGATTTAATGTACCGCTTCTTATTTTTAAATATCAAATCAATCTGGGTTCTTGTTTACACACAGAGTTAATTATAGATATTCTAATTTTGTTGAGACACATCCCATATATAAAATGCAATATAGTTTAAAATAAATATATAGTGTGTATTTATGGAAATATTTTAAAATTAGTGCTACCTTTAGTCTAGATTATATATTTTTAAGGGAAGTCAAATGCTGTACACAACAAATGTGCTCTAAATGAGAATATAAAAGAAATATTGGAAATTATGAGGAGAAGTTTGCTTTTAGAACCAGAAATCAAAGTTTATAGTTAGCGATTTATAAAATCTTCGTAGTGTTAGTAATATACATTATTCGAGTTCATTATCTCTAGTACAAAGTAGAATAGAGACTTAAATATAGGAATGAGATTAGCAGGGCCCTTATTTACAGGTTAAATATACAAATATAATACATAATAAATAAATATAGTCAGAATAGAGACTGAAATATTTAAAAATGCAAAACTTCAATTTGAATGATGTTTAGGAATCAATACAATTACAGCATAGTGGCCATTGGGACTTATTGTTGTTCTTATTAAAATAATTAATTTTACAATAACATCAAATGAAAATTATTGAAGTAAATTTTTTAGGTCCAACAAGCATGACCCAGGCAGCACAATTCACTCTAAAGCAAACCGATGGGATTTTATGTCCAAGATAGAACCTCACCAGCGATCAGAAGTATATATACTCTATTAAGAGATTCTATGCCTTCCGAATCTGAGTGTTCATTATGTGAAGAATAATGTGATACCTCATAATCAAATGTAGGAGAAGTGTAAAATTCTTAAAGAAATAGCTTTGGGTCCCTACTTAAATGTTAATTGGTTGGAGTGTTTTTTCGAAAATTTTTTGAATAAAATTCTCGGTATCTGCTGATAATATTGATATTTTAGGTTTTTGTTTGCAAAATTTAATAAAAATGTTATAATAATTCATTGAATTAACTTAATTTAGTTAATTAAAATCACATGTGAAAACATGAATTATTATTATATTTCTTCATGAACTATAAGTAAACAAAGAAAGCTCGATACAGTTATAACGTGATGTAGTTCGGGCCAAAAAGCCTTACCGTGAGAGCACCGAAAACTGCGTTGTGATTCTGCCTCGGTTAGAAATGAGAATGAGAATGGCAAATTTTGACATATTTGCCATATATTATATGTCAAAATCCGGCTTTCTCATTCTCACTTGCGCGATGTATAATAAAATTATACTACAAGGCTATTATCAAATTTACACCTGTATAAATATTGGGAGAATTTTGTACTGGGAAACGAAAGGGAGAAAAAATGTAAAAGAAACGAAATTCTTAACTTGCTACATTTAACTTTCCAATCCAAAATAAATGTTGAGATAATTTAAAAAGTTTTTAACTCCTTGCCTTGCATCTTTGTAATCATTTTTGCGGCAGGCAGATATTTTTCCCCTAATAGCCTCGTGTGACCCTGGCCTTACTGTACACTAGTTAATCTACGCGCATAATTTCAAGACGTTTCTAAAATCGATGATGCAGAGCAATCAACGAAAAACTTACACAAATATATACGTCATTATTCGCAGTCTTGTCAAATTTTTTGTCGGCTAATTTTCTTCCAGTGGGGGTTAATTAATTACGTTCCTTATTAATATACAGCATTTCTTTGTCAATTTAATTCTATTCAAAATAATATTAAGTTAAAAATCAGTGATTATTTAGAAAAAACCAAACAATGTAAGTATGATAAAACTAATCGATTAAGTGCAAAATTATTTTTAAAAACTGATAAAACCTAATTTTTTCCTAATTCCAAAGTTATTTCTTGGTTTTTACCTTTTAATGAAAAAATAAAGTCTCATAGAATGTTATTCCTAATATACTATTAGAAATTTTCTTTTAGCTATTACGTAATAATACAGTTCAATTTTTTATACTGTAACATTTACTTTTTATTTTGAAAATTTTGAAATATATCCAATCAAAATATTCCATATAAAATGACGAAACATCAAGGTACAAAATTTTGTATTAATTAATATCACATTTTCAACTTTTAAGAAATTTTGATGTCTAATGACGTCACAATGTGCCGGTATAGTAAAAGAAGCAAAGCCATGGTACACACATATACATTCGATACATATACATACAAATTAAAAACTTCCTGCAGTCAAATAGAATTTTAATAATTTTTTGTTTGTAGAATTAAATAATTTTATAGATTTAGGTAAATTTCCTGAAATAGTGAATGATTTTAATTATTACTAAATTTCGGTATTTTATATCGAATAAACGAAAATAATTATCATGTCACTAAATGCAAAAACGCGTGGTTTTTCATATTTTACAAGTATCAGGGTGTCTTTTATTGTATAATTAATAACATGTTCAGGGGGTCAATTTTACAATGATCAAAAAATTATAAGCTTCAATATTTTCTATTTAGAATAAACTTTAAGATAACTCATTGCATAATAGGTTATGTCAGCAGCAGTCTTCTAAAAATGTGATGATTATGATAATTCCTAATAATATTTTTACGACTTTCATACCGTTATTAGTATTCTTTGAATGTTTATTTTATTATCCATTATTCTATTAAGTTTTTTTTTTACCAAAAAGATAATACAACTTCTTGCGTTCATTTATTTATATATAGATATTTTTTGTAGTTATTTATACTTAAAACTTAAAATACTGAAGTAAAACCTAATTATTAATTGATTTATCGATCAAATAAATTTTACTTAAATCGTTAAATATTTAAAACAAACTTTACAGAATAAATAATTTTTGTTATAATTACCAATTTAAGATGTCTCCACCATCGTACTCAGATCTTGGAAAGCAAGCTCGTGATATATTCAGTAAAGGGTATCATTTTGGCCTTTGGAAATTAGATTGTAAAACAAAGACGTCATCTGGTATTGAATTTGTCACAAGCGGACACTCAAATCATGAAAGTGGCAAAGTTTTTGGTGCATTAGAAACTAAATATAAGTTAAAAGAATATGGTTTATCATTTACGGAAAAGTGGAATACCGATAATACACTTTACACAGAAGTTGCTCTTCAGGATAAAGCATTAGAGGGATTAAAATTAGCTTTTGAAGGTTCTTTTGCTCCTCAATCTGGGTAAAAAAAAAAATTATTAACAAATTAAATGAAATTATTTTATATATAATATAAATTAGGACAAAAAATGGAAAATTCAAAGTAGCCTATGCTCATGAAAATGTTAAAATTGATTCCGATGTAAATGTAGATTTAGCTGGTCCTCTTATTAATTTGTCAGGTGTTTTCGGTTATCAAGGATGGTTAGCCGGATATAAAACAGCATTTGATTCACAAAAATCTAAAATTACAACTAATAATTTTGCATTGGGCTATACAACTGGTGATTTTGCTCTTCATACAAATGTGTTAGTAATTTTTTCGTTTATTATGATTAAAATATTATTCGAATTTAATAATTTTTCTATTAGAAATGATGGCCAAGAGTTTTCAGGAACTCTTTTCCAAAAATGTTCAGATAAATTAAATTGTGGTGTACAATTATCCTGGGCTTCCGATTCAAATGCTACAAAATTTGGTATTGGTGCAGCATATACTCTTGATTCAGATTCAACAGTTCGAGCTAAAGTAAATAATTCCAGTCAGATTGGTTTGGGATATCAACAAAAACTACGAGATGGTAAGACAATTTAAATAATTTCAAGAATAAAAAATTTAAACTGTTAAGCATGATTTTTTTTTTTTGCTTCTTTTATTTTATAGGTATTATTGTCACACTTTCCACTATGATCGATGGCAAAAACTTCAATGCTGGAGGTCATAAAATAGGCGTTGCACTTGAATTAGAAGGTTAATTTAATTTAAAATGAGCTAAATAAAGGAACAATTATGTGTTAAAGCGAAAAATCGGAAACTTTCATTCAACCCACTAAGCCTATTGAACGAAATTTTTATGTTATTAATATTTAAGTATAGGAATATTTTAGCATTTTTAAAGTATTAATAATTTTTTTCATATGCATTCATTTATATATTAAATTAGAGAATTTTTGAGATTCAATGGTTAAAATTTATATTGCCAATAAGTTAAAGAAAAAACATTAAATTCCGATGTGCTCGTCTTAAATAAAGTTAATGTTACTTAAATATTATTTATTTAATTGTCTTTTATATTTTATTCCCCATATTTCATATTTATATAAGAAAAATGCTTAAAAAAAAAATAAAAGTTTTATGAGAAATTTTCTTAGATAACGAAATTTTGACAGTTAAGTTATTGTTTTAGTGTTTTCAGTCAATCATTATGAAACTATATCATGAACATCGGTATAAACATTGATTGAAACACGCCCGACCAAAATAACCTAGAAGTAATACATTGGGCTCTTGGAAAATTAAACTTATTTAAGTTTAAAACGCTAAATTTTTTATGGAATTCAAACAGAAAATATACAGAATGATAATTTTATATCTGTGCTTCTTTAATGGTAGATGTGTCTATTCAAATTTGCCTAATATTAAGAAAAGATTGTGCATTATATTTAGAAGAACCATTGATGCTATTTTTTTTTGTGAAAACGCGATACTCAAGAATTTCTTTGTATTGGAAAAAATAAAAAGTAGTTTGTAAGTTATGTAACCAAAGAATTTATTGGCAGCGGCAATTTTAAATCGATTTATTTTATGGTATAATTCCATTCCCTTAATCTCTCTAATATATTTCTACCATTAGTATTAAAGTACGTAAAACAGAATTCTCTAAATTTACATTAACTTCGTCGGACATGTAATTTTTCTCTTAATTCTAATTTTTTCATAATTTATTTTGGGCCAATCCCGGTGGTACTGCAATACCGGGCCAACCCGCGACAGAGGTGGAGCAAGCCCCTAACACTCCGTCTATTTCCAAAAACCAGTTTAACATTTGTTGTCCCCCAATGGGAGATCTATCAGATGTTAAGCTGATAAGAACAGATACTACACTTTGATCTTAGCCATAAGGCCGAGAAGCGATAACCTAAATGTAATTTGAAACAATTTTTATAAATTATTTTCTTGAGTAAACTGCGAATCATAATAAATATAATTAAAAATTTCTCAGCAATGCTCATTGACTACTACTAACATAATATCGTTTACCCAAAATAAAATAATATGGCTAATATATATACACGTCAGACATGTGTGAGTAAATATATTTACGATAGGATTAGTACCGATTTTAACTAAGTAAAATTGTATTATTTATATGATTCACACTTTAAAATCTGAAGAGATATAATAAGTAAATGGAAAATGCAAAGGAAATCATACTTACCTGGCGCAGGGATTACCGTGATCAACAAGGCGGTTTCCCCGGGGCGAGGCTTGACCATTGCACTTCGGTTGAGTTGACCTCCGCGATTGCCCCTAATGTGGGCAACTCGTGCGTGCAATTTTTGGTAGCCGGGAATGGCGTTCGCGCCGTCCCGACATAATTGAATTTAAATTTTAGATTATAAACATAAAAAGTAGTTAAATACTACATAGAATTAAGAAGTTGAGAATGCTACTGCTAAAATTATCAGTATTATAGCAGATTTTATCCAAGGAAATTTGGTTGATTTGTTTAACCGAAGAAAATCTGAAAATTAGGTTTATTGAGATTTGCTTCTCACTATGATTATGGGAAATTTTCAATGGTAAAGTCGACAGCAACAGGTGTATTTTCTAGTAATATTATATTTATCAAAAATTATTAGGATTTTATAATCAGCTTTGATTATTCTGTTCTCATTTTCTAAATGAAAACGTAAAATTTTACGTTTTGAATTAAACGCAAGAAATTTGTTATCAAAATATTTAGCACACAAAATCAATTCATAAATTGCAACTAAAATGTCTTGTGGCTTCCGGCGCTTCTATTCTTCGCTTTATTGAATTGTACAAGACTTATTTCATAAATAAAAATATTTTTGTTTCCTTATTTCTTCAATCTTTTTTTGCCAAAAATTAAATAAATGCCTAAAAATTGATAGAGATTTCAAATACAAAAACAAAAAAAGAATCTGCCTTTCTCCCTTAAACAAATTTTCTTTCTTCAAACCCATTAGGACTTTTTCTATTATAAATTTTATTAAAGCTTCTTCACAAAAAAACAACATTTCCGATAGTGAGAATTATCTTAAGTTACAATTTTAAATATTTAAAATACAACTAAAAATAAAAATAACAAAATATATGTTTTATTTAAATCTCTTGCTTAATATTTTTGTTTTGTGATAAATTGTTTTCACAATCATTTTCTTCTTCGATTTCTGCTTCATTGTCACTGCTGATAGTTATACCAACATCACATAAAAGATTTTTATATTTATTTATAACGTTTTCTTGATCAGTCAAAAGTTCCAATAGATCTTCTTGATCTCTTTTAAGTGTATCTAATTCTGTTGCACTGTTTTCTGATCGTCGAATTTCATCATTTAATTTTATTTTAAGTGTTTCAACTTCTTGTAATAAACATGAATTTTGAAAATTATCATTTATTATTTGGGAATTAGTTTGTTCTTCATTGTAATGCCTTTCATTTTCAATAATATTATTACTTGAATTTGAAGAAGCATTTAATTGTGCTTTTAAGAGTATATTTTGATCTTTTAATTCATTATAACTTTTTGTAGAGTTTTCTAATTCATGCTGTAATTCTTCGACTTTTTGTTCTAAATTTTTTATAATTTCATTTAAACTTTGTAATTTATTATCTTGATCACGTATAATGTCTTTATATTGACTAACCAATCCAGAAGCCTCAGAGCTTAGAGTAAGTTCTGCTAAGTTGCTACCATTTATATCAAAACCGTTTGCTGTTTTCATGATTAAAGCTAAACGATTTATTCATTAGATATTAAAAATGATAATATATTTTCAAAAAAACTCACATTCCAATGCTTTAAATAGTTTACAAAAATCATAATCCAGGAGAAGTTCTGAAGAAGATTTTATTTTGATTTGAGGTTGTTTCGCCGCTCGACTGTACGCTTCATGCCTTGATACATCTCCAAGTTTAGAATTAAAAGTTTCAAGTCCAATACGTTTTACAAGCAACTGAAAATTTTATGAAAATTTATAAAATTTTAATACAGCTGAGGTTACTTTTATCTCATATCTACACGTATTTAAAAATTATACAACAGTAGCAAGTAAAAGCCATTTTGGGGTAATATCACTAATGGCATGTCGACTATTGTCGCACTTTTGAGGTAATCAATTGTCAGAAAATTAACATACTAAAAAAAATAGTTTATATCGTTTTTAAAATTAAACTAGACTTTACAATAATTAAAAATCTTTGAAACTAGCAGTAAAATGTGAACCAAAATCGCTAACTTTCATTCTAAAATACAAAAAAAATCGAATATTATAAAAAAAAATGAATTATATAGTTGTTACCATATTTCTTGGCTTTTTGTGTAACAATTAAATCAAGTTCTATTCAGAAATTAATGACAAGAGTTATTTTAAATTCAAATTATTTGCCATAAATAAGTTGTTTTCTTTTTCTAATTTTGAAATAAATTCCTACAATCAGATCTTTTTTTTTTTTTGTAAAACAAAAAAATTAAATTTACCTGACATAAATCCTCTCGCCGGTAATTTTCTAGAGAATTATCATTAAATTGAATACATATTCCCATTAGAAATGAACATAATCCTTGTACTAAATATTCATTTTCATCATATTCATTAGCGCTTATTTGTGCAGTTAAATAAGGAACAATTCCTGGAGCCGATAAAAAACTTTTAATTGCCAGTGAACAATGGCTTAACCATATACTTAAAAGCATTAAAAGACCAACTTTACTTTGTAATTTGTAATTTCCTAATTGTAAAAGTGTTGTACACTGTTGTAATAATGATATTGGTGAGCTACCAGCTGATGTTGCTAAAAGTACTCTTAATAATTGTTCCTTTTGTGATGGATTCTCAATTAATGCATGCATAAGTGCTACTGCAGAAAACCAATTTGCCAATCCATCTGTACTAAATAAACCTCCGCATAATAATTGACCAGTTGTTAATGTTGATACTTCTGAACTTGATGGCAACAATGTTTGTACTAAAGCACTTTGATTTATTTCATTACGATAAAGAAAACATTGAAAGCAATATAAAACAGCACAACGTAATTGTAAAGGTTGTTTATCATTTACCATTGACATTAATAAAACTACAATTGCTGGTCTTGGTGGATTACTTGGTGCTAACACTGTACTTAAAAATTCTTGATTAATTAAATCACCTCTTACAACTTCACCAACAGTATTTATTGTTTCAGTTAATATATCAGCTGGGACACCACTTCCCATTAAAATATTGGAAAGTCTTTCAAGTAGACCACAATGTTTCATTGTTTTTTGACATGATGAAATTAAATTTTGTTGATTATTTGGACTTACTAAAGCACGTATAATTTGTAACATACAATGCATATTAGAAACTTTTTGTGGTGTCCATCCGCTTTCTTCAAATTCTGGTGCTATAGTTAGCATTGGTGCTAATTTTTGTATGTAAGAACCTTCTTTAAAAAATTGCTGATTACTTGAGTTCTTTTTTAATAAATTTAACATTAATATAAGACAGTCTTCTACTACAATGCCACCATCAGAACAGCCTTCAGCTTGTATAACATCAAAGAGACGATCAAAAGCATTTTCAAAAGCAACAATTTTTTGAATATTTGCATTTCCTAAAAGAAAAGTTATTATTTCACATGTCCATTTTATATAATACTAGAATTAACTTTATTTTTAATATTATGTAACGAGAGTTCAAGTAAAATTATTTCAAATTTCAAAAAGAAATTAAATTACAACGTTACCTTTTGTTAATTGAATTAACAACAACAAAGCATCATTCCTTATTACTTCCCGGCTATCTAGTAGTAAGTCCATTAGTTTTGAAACCCCAAGCGGACTTACAAGTATTATTTCTTGTATGCCTTTTGTTTTGTGCCCTAATAAAGTTGTTAGTAATTTAATTGCTGACCAACGTACTTTGAAATCATACTCTTCGAGATATCCTAAAATTAATGTAACATTCTCTGGTGTTTTTATAAACATTTCCGTAAATTGTTCTCCAACATTAACAGATATAGAAGGATTATCTATTTCTTCTTCGAACCGCTCTTCTGATACAATATTACAAAGTGAATCTAAAGCATAACTAATTATTTCACAATCAGCCCGATCAGTTTGTAGTACTTGTATAAAGGCGGGCATGCCTTGTGCACCAACTTCAATTCTATAATTTCGCGAAAGTGCTTTAAGAGCTCTACATGCATCTCTGCGATCATCTAGAAGGGTTGATGAAATAACGCGTTCCACTAATCGTTCCACCTTAAATCAAATGAAAAATAATTTATTTAATTTAAACAGTTCCATTTCAAGAATTTTATATATTATTTAAATTGCTTAAATCTATAAATAATTTAGGTCAAATCAATGTAATTGAACAGCATTCGATACTTGACATCGTTACCTTACGACCTTGATTGATATATTTAATTTTTTTATATTTTATCAAAATAAAATAAATAATAACTTACAGTTTCAGCTCCAGTTGGCTGTTGATTAGGTTCAGAGGAACCTAACACGGTTTTTAATCCGCTTTTAAGAAAATCCATACCACAAAGGCGGTGACTTATTAAACACTCAATTTGACATTTGTACACGTCACATTTGAATATGATAAAATGCGTTCAGAAATTACAAGAGTAAGAAAAATACAAAAGTGGGGTTTGTATTTTTTCTGCTGTTGTTCAAACAAAAGGAATTGGAATAAAATTAAAAAAAATAATTTAGCCAAATTTTGAATTGCAGTAATCGGAACTCTTGGATCATTTAAAAACCTAACAAAGTTCATGTTATTTTTCTTTAATTAAAAATTTATGAGCGCACACACTTTTGATTTGCAGGAAAATTACCCAACTGTCAAATTACTAAGCAAATTGTTCTTTTAAGTCAAGACAAGGTTAATATAATTTTATAGAAATGTCTGATATTCAAATATTAGTGGACATGGGTTTCTCACATGATAATGCGTAAAATTTATTTTCACTTTCATTGTGCAATTATTCAAAGTCATTTATGTTTTTAGGACAAGAGCCTTAGAAGTAACAAATAATAAAGGAGTCGAGCCGGCAATGGAATGGCTTTTAGCTCACGCGGATGAAGATATTTCGAATTCTATTAAACAATCAGATGTGGAGACTAAAGAAGAAAATCCTACACCACAGGAATCTATTGACAAAAACCCACAAACTGCTAAATCAATAAAGTGTAATGATTGTGGGAAACTTTTTAAAAGTCAAAGTGATGTGGAATATCATGCAGCTAAAACTAATCATACTAATTTTGCCGAATCAACAGAAGAAAAAAAACCACTTACTGAAGAAGAAAAAAAAGCTCAACTTGCTTTAATTGAGCAAAAATTACGAGAAAAACGTGCTGAAAGAGCAGAACGTGAACGTATTGATAATTTAGAACGGGAAAAAAGTCGCATTAAATCTGGTAAAGATATGACTGAAGCTAAAAGGAGAATGGAGGAATTAGAAATGAAAAAAATAATTGATCAAAGAAAGCGTGAAAAAGAAGAAGAAAAGGCAGCACGTGAAAGAGTAAAGGCTCAAATTGAAGCTGATAAGGCAGCTAGAAAGGCTAAATTAAATCCGTAAGTATATTTATATAATAATATTGATATATTTTTAATTTTTATATCCAAATAGTACTGGAGTTATTGATCAGCCAATACAGTCACCTGCTACTTCATCTACAACAGTTGCTGCATCCAAAAACAATAAAGAATATACAAATACAAAAATACAAATACGCCTTAAAGATGGGAGTACTTTAACAGAAACTTTTGCCATTAAAGAACAATTATCAGCTGTACGAGTATTTATACAAATGAAAATAAATGACGATGTACCCTTTGGGTTGATGACATCTTTTCCACGTAAAGTTTTTTCAGATGAAGACTATGAGAAACCACTTGACGCTTTAGGATTAGTTCCATCTGCTGTCTTAATTGTAACAAAAGCAATGTAAGTACTTACATATAAGGAACTAAATAAATTTTTTTAAGCATTTATTTTATAATGGTCTGTCATACATATTTATGTTGGTAATTTTGTTTAAATTTATATATTAAACTTTTTGTACTTAGTAATTGTGATTTAAGATCAAATGTTCAAATATATCAGTTGAATTGAAGCTACAAAAAGCATTTATTGAAACAATTTAAATTACTTTAACTTCAAAATACATAAATTTTGTATAAAAATTTAATTTTGCTAAATATAATTTAAAGAAGTTATTATCCTAATAAAACTTTATAAGAATTTTAAAATTTTTTTTAAATTAAAATAAACTTTATGCTTATATCTTAAATAATTGATAATTATGCTAAACCTAAAATTTGGATATCGTATATATTTTTAGTTTGAAAATATTAATTAGCATTTGTAAGAATGTTTTTTTTACCAAAAACAAATATATCATTTTATTTAAATTAAATTATGTACAATTTTTTATTGTACATGTATAAAAGTTACAATTTATCCATTTGATTACTTCCTATTTTTTTTCGTTGTATTAATTTAATTGTTGAATGATACCTTTTTTTAATATTTATCAATAATAATTATTAATTTTACAATGTAAACCACATAATAAAATTAATGAGTTTATAAATATTAACAAAAGGAAATTTCCATGAACTTGAATTAATTGGAGGTAAATTACTTGGATAACTTATAAGTTTTGATATATGACAATTTGTGTTAACTGTCCCTGCAGGATAGTCTATGGGAATACTATTACCAGAGATTCCATCACAATCAATAATATCTAATGTTTTATTAAAACAAATTCTTATTTCTGCTAAAAAACTAGTATTTGTTTTACGATCATATATACAATGTATAGATGGATTTTTATTAAGATATTTTTTAAAAGCATTTTGATAATTAATTACTGTATTCTGTGAATCTGGATGTATTCCGGAATTGGAAAGAATCTCAGATATTAAATATTCTGTTCGTAGATTAAGACTTTTATTAAAATATTTTAATTCAGTATCAAAAATTGATAAAGTTGCAGCACATGATCCATGTTTTACCCATTCATGTTTCCATAAATCATATTTATGTCCTGGTGTTTGAATATCAGGCCAAAATAGTTCTAATTCATTTTCAATTTCTTTTAATTTATTTAAATCAAATTTTAATGTGTGATTACAAAATGATGGGCCTGATGTACCTAATTTTGTTGGCCAGAGACCATGTATTGTCCAAAATTCTTTTTGATTTGGAAGATTACAAGTATTTGATTTATCCATCTCCATCCAATGATAACAAGTTGTTACAGGCCATTGTTGTGAAAAAACTAATACATCCCAATCTAAATTCTTTGTTTTATCGATTTCATTGTTACTTAAGCTATTTAAGTATATAAAATAAGATTAAAAACAATAAATAATTAATTTTCTAGAATAAATTTCATTTACCTTTCTGCCTTTAAGATGTTTAAAAGTAAAATTATATAAAAGGATATTTCTTTAGTTATCATTACACTTTAATTTTTAGTAACATTTATTTAAAGAATATTGCTGAACAAGGGAAACAGCACAAAAAAAAAAACAAGGAAAAAACGCAGTGAAAAAAAAATAATAAAATGATGTTGTCAAATTGAATAAAGTATGGGATAGAGACATCTTTTGGTAACCAATAAAACCTATTCAGAAATTTAATGCTCAAGTTTTAGTGAATATATTTATAAACAAATAAATTATAATAGGAAAATTATTACTATAGTTAAACTACTATATAAAAAAATATGTAATTAAGTATTTTTGCGTTGGCATAAAAAATATTACAATATTATTTAGTTAAATAATTGAATAAAGCGAAATGAGTAATTTATAGTTTTCAGCACTTTTCTTAAAAAAAACTACACATGCGCTAATCATTTGCCACGAAGTGCACTGTTGTCCTAGCTTTGATCATAGAGAAGACTTTTAACAAGCCATCGATAGACTAAAAAATAGTTAAAGTCCTTGAAAAAGATCGTTCAGTATCCTTTGTTTAGTACTTGGTTTCAGTCTACTTTCCAATGAATTCCAAGGATATTTTTACGACTAAATGAGGCTAGCAGCGGTTCGAGCGAACTTAAGGAACAATTGGAACAATTTTATTAATTTGTTCTCCTGGAACAATTTATTAAAAAGTTGTATAATTTCCTATTCTTTTCTTTCCCTCCTTACTATTTTAAGCTTGAAAGCTATACAAAACATTTTCCTGTTGATTTTGACCCAGAGACGAATTTTAAAGGTAAGGAAAAGTATCTCCACGCGCTCCTTAGTTGAACATTTTGACTTTCACTTTCTTTCAAAAAATATTCAACTTCAAGAGGTTATTATTTTTTGATAAACTCAATAATCAGTACCAGTGAATCTAAGAGTTACACTCTCAGCTCTATATCTATATTATTTTCTTTACTTTTCCTATTATTTACAATATATCATTTTTTTGTATATCACTTCCCGAACTACAGCATACAATCTGGAAGAAATTTATTGATATGTATGCATCTATAAAGGTACTAATTCTAGCCTGATCTAGAAATCGAATCCAGGCCTAGGCTTATTAACCAACCAAGTTCTAACCATTACACTATTTCTTGATTTGCTTGTTTTTTTCTGCAGTTTGTGTCATAATAAATATATTATTTTTAAGGACACTATTACTTGATTTTGTATATTTGGTATATAACCACCGTAAGGTCAGAGCCCAAACAAGTAGAGATCTCTTTGCCTTCTACATACTTCAATCACTTATTGAATCTTTATTTTTTAAATTTTAAACATTGTGGCTAGGAAAATGGGAATCTTATCATTGGCAAAAATACTAATTTCTGTTGCTCTTTAAGATCCTTACGTAATATTTTCAATAACTCAATTTGTTATTCTAAATTTTGTAATTTAAGGCCATATCAGACAATATATAAGATACGATCTGTAGTTGTAAGTTAAAAATAATTTTAAGTTTTCAATTTTTTGTGTCTGTTTAGTTTAGCTGAATTAGTTAAAAAGTAGTGTTTCTTAACGTTCATTAAAGGTAACACAATAATTTTGGTTAATGTGATTTCTTAAAGGCTGATATCAAGGCACTGAAAAATTCTACTTGAAAAATTAAGATCTTTATTCCAGCACTTAACCAAAGTCAAAGCGAATAATTTAAAGATTTTGTTTAAATGCATTGTAACAACCTGAAAAATCATCAATGTTTAAAATATTTATAAATTTTATTTTGCAAAATCCGGACTTTTTTAGCTGCTTCCACAAACAATAAATCGAAGAGAGCTATTGGGCTGATTGTAGTTGAATATTTCCTGCTTGATAATGGGTGTATATTCGATGCCCATAATAAATAAATTAGAATTTAATCTATATATTTCAGAAGATTTTTTTTTTAATTTAAGATTGAAAACTTTGAACTAGAAGGTTCCAAAAATGATTCTTCAAAATTTTCAACCTTTAAAAGTAAACTTTTCTTTGCGAAAAATAATTAAATTTGGGATTTCATATATCGCAAACTTCCTAAAAGATAAGTTGGCATATTTTTTTTTTTTTGGTTTGATTTAAGCAATTTATGATTTAAATTAGCTATGAGTATATAAATAATTTTAATAAAAATTTACTCTAATAAAAATGAATTTTCAAAGGGAAAATTCCCTAAAAAATGAAAGACAATAATTTCTTTAATTTTATAAACTTTTATAGATTTTTATTACATAAATTAATGAATTTTTGATCCATTATTAATGATTATTAAATTAAATTACCACAAAAAGAAAAACAAAGGCTTTCAAGTTCGTAATTATTTATGGATTTTTATTAACTGTCAATCCAAAATTCTATTCTCAAACTAAAGAAAACATGACATTAGAAGTAAAAAACTTTGGATCAAAATGTTTTCCTTCTCGTATCATCATGTTTTCATCTGCGTATGCAATATTTTACAACCAAGTGGCCAGTAGAAGGAGAGAAAAATACGAGGTTTGTCGCAATTAGAAGATGCTCTTGCGGCGGGTACAAGAAATTCACACTTATATACTCTTAATATTAACTGAAGGGAATTCAGCTAAAACTTCAGCAGTATCTGTAATAAGTATGTCATGACAATTAATAAGTATGTCATGACAAGTTAATGTCAGTAGTAATTAGTTATTGTTATGCATGTTTTATGTAGTATTGTTGTTATGAAGTGGGATATTAATATATAATATGTAAACATATTACATGGTGTCAGAAGTTAATTGCGTGGTTAAATTAAATAGCTATAGTAATGGAATTTCGATTACCTCAACCATTGGAGGGTGCAGAATTTGCCAAAGAATGGCCAGAATGGAAGCAGAAATTTTTAATCTACATGATAGCGAATAGCAAAAATAAGGAAAATGAACAGAATCAAATAGCCACATTTTTGTGGTTAATAGGTAAAAGGGGTATAGAAATTTTCAACGTATTATTTCCAGACAACAACGATTTTGATAAAACATTAGAAACAAACAAGGAAGAAGAGGTTAATAGCGAAAAGAAACTAACATTACATAAAGTCATCAAAGCATTTGATGAATACTGCTTGCCGCAGAGAAATGCAGCTGTGGAGGCATTTAAACTAAATCGGATGATACAAAAAGAGAATCAGACGTTTACTGAGTTCGAAACATCTCTTCGAACACAAATAAAATATTGTGAGTTCGAGTGCTCAGCGTGCAAAACTTCTTATGCTGATAGGATGTTACGAGATCGTATTGTGATTGGTATACGAGATAAAAAATTGCAGCTGAAATTATTAGATGGAAAAGAAATGCCTTTGGCGAAGATAATTGAATTATGCAAGATTTGTGAGGCTGCGTCGGTGAATAAACAACTGCTTGATTGCCAGGGTACATCTCAAGTGGAAGTAATGTCTGTTGCTGAGGCCACAAAAAATGAAGTGTCTGATCAGGCTATTCCCGCTAAGCGTGCTTGTTTTAACTGTGGTCAAGCATTTAATGCAAAACACAGTCGTATTTGTCCAGCAATAAATATTAAATGCCACTTATGTGGCCGGATTGGGCATTTTCAAAAACTTTGTAAAAATCCATTAATCGATGAAAAGAAAAAAAAGGTAAATGAAAAACAGAGAACAAATAAACGTGTTCATGGTGTGAGTTGGAGTGACGAAGAAAATGAATTTCAGAAGAACGCTGAAGGAGTGAGAGTGAATCAAGTAAGTAATCATACCCGTATACCAAATAAAATGTCAGTCAGAAGAATTAGATGGATGAAAAGATATATAATTCAGAACCAAATGATAGAATTTAAAATTGATACCGGCTCAGATGCCAATTGCATACCGCTAAATTTCGTGTCAAAATTAAATGTCAAGATTTCGAAATTTGTTCCTAGTAACGTAGTTGACTATGGAGGTAATCAGATTAGAATTGTTGGTCAAGTAAAATTGAAATGTTTTGATGAACACCGGAAGAGTTATTACACTGCTAGTTTTTTGGTTGTAGATGATTCGTATGAGCCTATCCTAGGTTTGGAATCTAGCATAAAATTTGGATTAGTTAAGCGAGTAGATGTAGTAGATTGTAAACTACCTATTGTGTGCCAAGGTGAAGCAATGAAGTTTGTTGAAGAAAACAGAGATATTTTTGATGCTCTTGGAAAAATTCCGGGAAAATGCTCAATTATCTTAAAAGAAAATTCTGTGCCTGTTGTGCACTACAAAAAGCGTGTTCCATTAAGTTTACATAAAGTATTAAAAGCGAAGTTGGATGCAATGGAAAAGGAAAAAATTATTACTTTTGTGAATCATCCAACTGACTGGGTAAATAACTTACAAATAGTTGAGAAGCCAAGTGGTGATATTCGTATATGCTTAGATCCAAAACCGTTAAATAAGTGCATTAAGCGTGAACATTTTTTGATTCCAACATTCGAGGATATTACAAGCAGATTAGTGAATAAAAAGATATTTACTGTGTTAGACCTTTGCAATGGATTTTGGCACATGGAGTTAGACAGACGGAGCTCTGATCTTACAACGTTCAGCACTCCATTTGGAAGGTATAAGTGGAATCGTGTACCATTTGGCATTAACAGTGCACCTGAAATATTTCAAAAGAAAATGATTCAGATATTTGGAAAAATTCCCGGAGTTGAAGTTTATTTTGATGACATCATTATATCTGGAGAGACATATGAGGAGCATGATAAAATATTATTAATTGTTACCCAGTGTGCGAGAAAAAATAACATAAGATTTAATAGTAAAAAAGTTCAATTTAGAGTAAATAAAGTTAAGTTTATGGGTCATTTAATTACAAATGGTAAAGTTGAACCCTGTGATAAATATATTAGAGCCATTACAGATATGAAGAAACCACAAAGTAAATCTGATGTGTTACGTTTGCTAGGATTGTTCAAATTTCTGGCAAGATTTATACCTAACCTATCAAAAAGATCAGCTGGCTTACGTGAGTTAACGAAGAATGGTGTTGAATGGCATTGGAGTAAGAATCACGAAGCAGAAATTCAGGATCTTTTAACTTCTATAACTAGGAAGCCTGTTCTAATGATTTATAACCCAAATTTGCCTGTGGTGATTCAAACAGATAGCTCCAAAGATGGATTAGGTAGTGTAATTTTACAAAACGACCTGCCTGTTGCTTATGCATCTAGAACACTATCGAAGAGTGAACAAAGGTGGGCACAGATTGAGAAAGAATTGCTAGCGATTGTTTTTGCTTGTGAACGTTTCCATTATTTTTTGTATGGTCGTGAGTTTACAGTGCATTCAGATCATAAGCCACTAGAAATTTTGGTTAAGAAAGATATTGATGATGTAACACCTCGTTTACAGCGAATGTTTTGTCAGTTGTTGAAATATCCAAATATGTCAATTGTGTATAAGCCAGGAAAAGAAATGTTGATTGCGGATTGTTTGTCGAGAGCACCTTTACCTGATGGAAAGGAGTTTGCAAATGAATTATCAACAATGATTCATTCCTTGACTCGCAGAGCATGTTTGTCTAAGGAAAATTATGATTTGTATGTTAAACGGCTTAATGACGATGAGTGTTATCGACGTATATCTCAATATGTAGAATCTGGATGGCCCAGTTATCATCAACTTGATGACTTAAGTCAAAGGTTTCATAAATATAAAGCAGAGTTGCATTTTGAAAATGGTCTTTTGTTTAGAGATCATCGTTTAGTTATTCCGACTCAGATGCAAGCTGGAATTAGTAAGTGGTTACATGGTCCACATCTAGGAATCGAAAAAACATTGGCTAGAGCAAGAAAACAATTTTTCTGGCCTGGAATGTCACGGGATATATTACGACTGGTAAAAAGTTGTAAGATTTGTGAAAGATTTGTACGGAATAATCAGAAGGAGCCTTTACTGCAAGAAGAAGTACCACTATATGCTTTTCATAAAGTATCTGTTGATATTTATGAGTATGCAGGTTATGAATACATTGTGTTAATTGATTCATATTCCGGTTTCATTATGTCTAAGAGACTGAAAGAAAAATCAGCTAGTCATGTTATTAACACAATTGATCAATATTTCTGTGCGTATGGTTTTCCGACAGAGATGAAGAGTGATAACGTTCCATTTAATTCTCGAGAATTTAAACAATATGCTAATGAAGCAAACATTGTTTTGAAATTTTCAAGCCCTGGATATCCGCAAAGTAATGGATTGGCTGAAAAAGGAGTGGCAATAGCAAAAAATATTTTAAAACGATGTTTTGTAGCAGGAGAGGTTGATAAATTCCAATATAGAATTTTGGAATATAATACTACGCCTGTTGCAAAAATGAAAATGTCACCATCACAATTATTCTTTGGCCGGTTAATCAAAAGTCATTTGCCGATATCTGAAAGTTTGTTATGCAAAGACAAGGTTACGCGAGAGGAGATACAATATAAATTGGAAGCAAAGCGTAAAATGCAAAAGAAATATTTTGACCGTAATGCCAAATTACTGCCGGTTTTAAAACCGAATGATACCGTTATTTTTAAAAAAAAACGGAAAGGAGTGGAACCGTGGTAAGATCCTAAGGAAAGTGAATGAGCGATCTTATAGAGTTGTTGACAATGCTGGAAACCATTTTCGTAGAAATAGACGTTTAATTACTAAAATCTTTAACGATGCGTCTGAACAGGATGTGAGTGATGATTGTTATGACTACGTTTTCAGTGAACCGGTAACTAGATCAAATGTTCATCCTTCAAGTTCAGATAGTTCAATTCAAGCAGAGGAGTCAACTGAGGAAAATAATAATAACAATAACTCTGAAGCACTTACTAGGGATGGAGATATGAGTTCAAGAAATACCAATAGGTTTTTCTATAAAACAAGAAGCGGTAGAGAAGTTAGGCCACCATTAAAATATGGATGTGCATAAAATTAAAAAAAAAAAAAAAAAAAAAAAAAAAAGAAGAAAGCATGTAATAAGTATGTCATGACAATTAATAAGTATGTCATGACAAGTTAATGTCAGTAGTAATTAGTTATTGTTATGCATGTTTTATGTAGTATTGTTGTTATGAAGTGGGATATTAATATATAATATGTAAACATATTACAGTATCAGGACTGGATGTTCTTGATCGAGTTCATTATGGCGTTTTTCCCTTACGCAGTAAATTGTTAAATGTAAGGGAAGCACCTGAACAAAAAATTGTGGAAAACGATGACATTAATAGCCTTATTAAAATTCTCGGTCTTCAATAAAAAAAAAATATTCTTTCGATTTAAGTTTATGAAGTCATGTCGACATTATCGACATGTTAAATAAATTTATAATAAAATTAGTAATAAAACTGTTAATGTGAAAAAAGAATCATAAAATTATGAATAATTGAATTTATAAGAAATTATAAATGAATCAAAGCTTAAAAATTATATAACAAATAAGAAAAACAAAATTTAAATTTTATAAAAAATTATAGAAATTATTTTTTGTACATGTAACAAAAAACTACAACTTTCTATCTTTACAAACAATATTATTGGAAACAAATACACTTTTTACGAAATCTTAGTTTCCCGGCACTGTAGTATCGAATTAATTAATTATAAAATAAAAGAGGAAACATTCTAAAAGATAATAATTTTATAACAACTTGCATTTCCCACCTATTCCAGGGTTTTGTAGTTTTAGACCCATTAATCTCAATTAGTTTTGTAATTAGGGCGCTTTGTTTTTAACAAATTCCTCTTAGAATTAATTAAATTTTAAAAAGATATAATCTAGGAAAATTATGACACCCGTATTTCATTCCACTATTTTATTTGAAGAATATGTCAAAAGGCAATATTTTTAGTACAGTAGAAATCGGTTAAGTCGATATTTGATTTAAACGATGTATCGGCCGTAACAACCTAAAATATATGTTCCAGATGAATTTAAAAGAAAACTGAAATAAAACTCTAGTTATCAAACTTATGCTAACTGGAGGGGAGTGGGTAGATGCCTTCATCCCACTCCTATCTACACAACTGAATCAAAGAATATGTTACTTTTTTGGATACCTTAATATAACAGCATCATAGGAAAAGCGCTCAAAAAGAAATACTCAACTGTTCCAGGAATGCAAGATTTAAGGAAATATTAGCTGCATCTTAAGATAATAAAATATTCCAAACAGATAATAAATTCAACAAATAGGATGATATTTCCTTTTCTTAACGGGCCAAAAACCCTAAACAAACTTTAACCACAACTGAAGTATTTAAGTCTATTCTACAACTAATAAAGACTTAAATAATTTCAATGAACCTAATTTCTACATAACTTTTAACACTGCTTTGTGTAAATAATAAATTAAAATAAAATAAATGACTATCGTCTTTTGAGGAAGTAATATTACTGACGACGTTTTAACCGATTTTTATTGCAGTTTCAAAGAAAAATAACACTCTCAGCATATTTAGTTCACAAGATTCTAAATTTTGTAAATATTTGTAACCTTAAGGAAAAAATAAATAAATTGAATTGAATTTCAGAGAAAAATATAATTCTTCACTTATTTAATCAAGAGAAAATAAAAAATTATTTTAGATTCTTAAAGGGTCTGATTCGGTTACTTCGTTGTAAAAAAGGCATGTTTTCAAGAGTTTTTTTTGCAATACAGATAATTCTAGTTTATTTAATTAATTTCTATATGATAACACAATATTTTCCCAATTTTTTATTTCAAAATAATAATAAGTGAATATCTGGAGCCATCTTGAAAAAAAAGTTGTTTTGCGGTGCGCATCACTCTTCGCAACGGATTTCTTTGAAACAATTAAATTAAAATTTATTTATTAAAGGAGATGTTTTTGAGGTTATGACGAGGGGATTTTTTTTCGATTTTTCAATTTTTGGTAGCCTTTGGAAGCCAAAATGCCGATTTCTGCCTAAAAAATTGATTTTTTTATTATTGTAAAATTAATGATTATTAACAAAAAAAAATTTCTCGTCATTACCTGCTGAAGTATGTGAAGAAGTAGTGTGCAATATTTCAAAACAAACGGTCAAGTGGGTTTTGAGTTATCGTGCGCACCGACTTCGAAAATAACAAGTTAACAAGGAAAACGCTTTGATGTTTTGCTCACTCACTTGCAACTGACGGTCAAATGCAAATAACTTTGTCAATTTTGCAATTGTTAAATTTTAGTATAATTTCAAATGTTCTGCATCTTATATTTAAATTGTTTCTCCGATTCATACGGAAATATTCCTTAAGTATGAGTCTATAGTTTTCCTTGTTTTAATTGCATCAATTCAACTTCGTATTTCAATTGAAACAATCGTCTTCTAAAATAGTATAAGTTATAAAATATGAAAATATTTATAATTTATTAAATACATACCTTATTAGTTTACATTTATGCAATTTGTTCTCTCTGGTATCATATAAAGTATTCTGAAAATCATATAAAGCTGAAAATGAAGGTTTTCATTTTGTTTACGTATATTGACAATTTAGTTTTTGAAAAATTGTTTTTTATTTTAAAAAATTTGGATACAGACATATTAAAATCATATTTATAAAGACACTAAAATTACCAAAATATAACCACATTTGAAATAAAGTCAAAACATAAAAATAGGGATATTAAATTTCAAAAACCACGCAATATCTTTTTCTCAATAGCAATAAAAACTGTTCTGCAAAATAACCACCGAGTTTAAGTTAGGCAAAAGCGATTTGTTTATTTATGATTCCCAAGTAAAAACAAAACTTTAAAACCACATTTGATTAAGGTTAAATTTTAGTACCTCTAATTGTAAAAATTCTATAGAACTAAAAGATTTCAGAATAATAACTGGAAACAATGTAGAGCTAAAGGTAAATTTAATATTAAAAAATGCAAGAATGTGTTTTTAAGTAATAGCTTACTAATCTTTGGAACTTGTAAAATGATTTCTGGTTAAGCAGATGATTTTTATGATTTAAAAATTCTTTCAGAATTTTACTTAATTTTTTTCTTGTGGGTTCTTTAGAAAAGTTTTCAAATTACATTGGATTTGGTTTAAATATTGAACATATAATTAACATACATTGTCGTTCAATATTTTATCCAAATAAATATATTAAAGAACTTTTAAGTTCACTTGAAAATTTCAGATGCCATCAGATTTTTGCGTTGTCCATTTAGCAAAATTAAACTGCTTATACCACAATGCTATCCAACGATTTTTAAGCTAATGTTTTAAATTTTTATTCTACTTTTGAATGAAAATATAGTAATAGGGAAAAAATATTTGTACATAAAAGTTATTGTCCGTTTTTTGTCGCCAGAACTGAGTCAGGAAGAAAACTTCCTAGCATATTTGTATGTTTTGAAATAATTTATAGGTATTAAATATCGTACAATTATTGTAATAGTTCAGCGTTTCTTCAGACACAACAAATTAAATAATTTCCTTCAAAAATTACTCATTTGAAGCTTTATATCAATTAATAAGAGCGTAAGGCAAGACATAATCGCTATTAGGGAATTATAACTGAAAAATATTTTGATTAATAATTGTTTTCTTTATTTTATCATCCATAAATTTGTTTTTTTTTTTTTGCTTTTTCTAACTAGGTTCAAGTTTCCAAAGTAAAAGATATTGATTCCTCAATAAAGAAAACTATTTTTTAAAATCATTAGTCGCGTAAATGTAAATAATAACATTTGTATATTGTATTACAAGAACATAGTGAACCATCACGACAAAATAAATCGAATACTATAACTGACCTGTTTACATTTAGGGGAAGCACACAATTAGTTGGTATATATTTCCACCAGAGAGGTAAAAAGTAAAAAACAAGAGGAAAACTCAGAAAATTAAGATTTAAAAAGCACACCATAAATATCTGTTTGAACAGCAAGACATAGAAATTAATAAAATTTAGTGAAATATATATTTTCTAATTGAAAACTATAATTATTGTTAATAATATTAATATATTAAATTTCAACTGGCAAGGCTAACAAATAAGATTATATATTTTTGCATCTTTCCACATCTACAACACTTTATGACCAAATTAAATTACATTTTTTCTTTTTATGTAAAAAAAAACAAGGCACGTCCACCATTAAAAATTCACAATCCCTGTTTATATGATATTTTGGCTGGGTCTTGTCCTCACATTGAATGTACTTCAACATGTGCCGGGTTTCTAAGCCACCAGAGCACCTGATGAAGTACAATAGACATGGGACAATATTATACCAAAAAAACAAGTAAAAAAAAAGCAACATTTTATTTAGTTAGAAAAAAAAAACACACAAATCGTATCTATAGTTGATTTTAACTTACACTTCGCGCGCTACTTCAGGTACCTGACTATAAGCAATCTGTTTAAAACATAGCCTTGGCCCCTGCTTAGCGCGCAAAGTATCAAGTTATCGCTTAGTTTGGAAAATCATTTTTATTTGCTTCTATTTTTTATTTTTTGGTTTTTGTCTTAAACCATATATAATAGGTGCTTTTCCAATTCTGCAAAAAGAAATTTAGAAAATGGCATTTATGTAATAATTTATTTTGTTTCAATAATAACTGTAATTTGCAATAATATTTGTAACAAAAATAATTAACTAGATATTAAATTAAAATATTTAAGTAAAACTAAACTACTTGCTAACTAAACTATTTTATTTTATTAGTAATGGGAATCAAAAAATATTACTTAATAAAATTAAATTACTTTCACTTTAACTAAAGTTTTAATTAGGACGTTAATTATCCGTTATGAAATACGCAACTAGAATATGAAAAACTAAAAATAAATTAAATTTTGTCACTTAGTCAATTATTTACATAAAAAATATTTATGAAGGCGGAAAATTATATTCAAATCCAATTTAATTTATACTGTTTACTTTTTATAATTAACTAAAAAAACTTTTATTTTACTAAACTAAGTTACCGAGCGAATGAGTTAATTGAGTTGTCCTTAATTAGACAGTAAAGGTGCAAAATTGTCAGTATTTTTGCAAGTTATAATGCACCAAAATTTTTCCTAAAAAAAATGCATATTTGACCAGTCATAACTCGGAAACGTAACACAAATAAATAATAAAATATAGAAAAATATTTTAATTGAAGTATTTTTTGCCTGATTATTATATATTTTATAGTTAATAAAATGTTAACACTTAAATGTCGGAGCAATAAATCTAAAAATTACATAGAAAAAGAAGATATCAAAACTTCAATTTCCGGTGCTAAATCTAAAAACATTCTTTTATTGCCTATATAAAAAAAATGAAGTCTCAATGAATTAATATTATCCGAAATAATATTTAAAGAAGTTTTTTTTTGTTCCTCAAGCTCAAAAAATTTATTTATGCTACAAAACTTTAAAGAAAAGTAATTTTGTAAATTAAGGAATTTATAATCAGGAAAACCAAAACAATGATTTACAACATTAACACTTAAAAGCCAACAAAAAAAAATGCAAAGTTGAAATATAAAATATTAGTGAATTATAAAACTAAAACATATTCGATACCTTTCCTTAAATAGCAAAGAAGCATGCATTCCATTGCTAACAATATTTTACAAATATATATATAAATATCGTCAGTACTAAGTTTTATTAACAAAAACAAAATCAATGAAAAATATTAAAAATTAAATAAAAATAAAACTAATAAGTAATATTAGTATAGTCAGTTTGTGCAAATGATGCAAATCCTCAAACATAAAACGATGATATGGAAATAAAGAATTTCACATTCCAGCGTCCATGGTTTTAATTCACATATCTTTTTACTTTATTCATTCATATTAAAAGTATCTGTTAGTTTGACTTGTCCTATCTTTAATATATACACATCTATATATAAATTACTGTATATATATTGTATCTGTCTCGCGTCTAAATAATTCTGGATGTATAAATATATATATATATATGATCACAAGATTTGTGTTTTACTATATTTTTGCCTTCTTTAATCGTCAGCTATATTTCTCTTGCAAATTCTTTGTCGCCCTGGATGCCGGTAATTTCAGTGGGATTTTACTTTACATATAATGGCATCGGTCGTTGATATGAACGATGAGGAGGTTACTGAAATATTTAAATTTAGCATCGCTGGTACATTGACTCTACATATATATATATGCATATATAATAGATACTAAAAAGAAAATGATGAAAATTTTTAAGGAAATAAACTGACATAGACTTAAGTTAATTTTAATTTTTAATTTCATTTTTTTTTTGTTTTAAAGAAAATAATAATAAAAGAATCTATTGTTTTAAAAAATGTATAAAACAACTTTATTTTTATATCACAAAATGATAGAAAAAAATGAATTATTGCAATTATAATTCATAATAGTTTTATATAAAATTATAAATTTGCAGTTTAATAAATTACACTTATTTTTAACAATATTTCTTAATAGTCATTAGTAGAGGAATTTTGTAAACTGTCCTTTGTCCTAACTCTTGGTTATTATAATAACTTTTTTGTAAGTTTTTATACTTCTTCTTTTTCTATAATAAATTTTATATATAATTTTTACACGCCTTTATAAATTACTTAAAACGTCGTATCGGATAAAATTATACCAATCACAAGCTTACGTATACGCCGGATCGCGTAAAGTTATCCGTTTCAAAATCTTACTAGTATCGCTTTATTTAAATTTTTTTTTTTTCTTTTCTTTATAATCGTTCACATACGCACAATAAGTAAAATTCACACTAGTGAGTTTGTCATACATGAATTCATATGTACTTCTTAAAAGGGAAAATTTTGACAGTTGAAGAAAAAATTCAAAAATTACCAATCACGAAAGCTAATTTTTCATTCAGAAATTATTCAAGACAATGGCGTTTACAATAATTTTAAAAGAGAATTCAGTTAATCTTTTTTTTTTTTGGTTAAGTTAAAATTAATTCTATTTCATTGATGATATAACATCCTTACTTTCCTTAAATCATTGACTAAATTTTCAATTTTGATATTTTTTAGTGTATAATGAATAATATTGATTAAAGGGTTATATCACCATTCTAGCCAATTAAGAAATAGGCATAAAAAAAATTGTTTTTATAGAAATGGTTTTTACTGATAAGTACACCGGGACTTTAAAAAATAACCATAATAATAAATATGAAGAATTCTCATATGAAATTTCTTCATTTATACATTTTTTCTTGATCCTCTGTTCTGATCTGATAGTAAATGTTAAATTACGCGAATTTTTCTTGTAGCTGTTTCAGTAAATTTCATTACATTAAAATGGTCTAATTTCATGGATCAGCTTTATAATAAACTCGACCCTTGACTTAAACAATTATGAAGTGAATACACTTTACAATGATATTTAAGTTTTTACATAAAAAAGATATCAATTTCTCTTTTTACTTGTAAATAATTTAAATTCTGTATGAATGAAGTTTAGCAACGAATTAAGTCTAAACGAACGAAATTGAAGCCTAAGAGAGAGGACAAATGTCTCCAAAAGCTTATAAAGCTACAAACACATTTTTTTTACTCTGTATAAATTCCGTTTAATTTTCACGCCTAGTTTTACAAATCTTTGTTATCGGTCTAGGAAAAAAAACCGTTATGCAATTCAAATTCCTTTGAAATTAAGTAAGGAGCATGCAATGCTAAGATATGTTTGGCTTTATAAAATTATTTTGTGGATCATATTTACACCGTGAATAAAGACAGGTACTGCAGGGATTTAAGCTTTTATTTGATTAATTACATGAACTATCAATAAAGCTATATTTAGACATTAATATTTTTATAGTTAGTTTAAATCATACTTAACTTCAATATACCATTATTTAGAAAGAATAATTCCTGCCATTATTATCTTAGACTCAAAGTTCTTCTTGATATCTTCGAAAAATCGAAACGTTTTAGTAATGTAAAATTCTCCAATGAACTGCAATTAGAGACAAACATGTATTAGAGTTATAAATCAAAATTGAAATTTTATGTAACAAAAAATTTAAATAAGGATCTCATTTTACTTTATATGCATATTTAATTATAACAATTTAAGGTTTTTTGATATGCAGATTTTGTTTGTGGTTTTACTTATTTTATAATTCTAACAATTAAAAAAGTTACATTACAATTAATTCATGTGCGCAATCAAATAAGTAAATAAACCTTGAAAATCTATGCAAATATATTTTGCAAATCATTTGAATTTAATTCCTTTTTATACATATATATAAACTTTGTAATATTATATTTTATTTAGCTATTTGACAAAAAAATCTGTTTTTTCTATATTTAGAATTCTTATCAGTTTTGATTATATAAAAAAAAACCGCATATATTGCAATATATATATTTATGAATGCAATATTTTTAGTCGCCGTTCCATTAAGAATTTAAAGAAAAAAACCAAGAAAAAAAAAAGAAACCTGAATGTTTTCTTTTTTAAAATGTAAATAAAAAATAATATGGACGGTTTTGTTTTACTAAGGCGTCATTTGGATGTTTAAGTAGAAATCGGAGAAATATTAAGTGTGATAAGATTAATAAATAATAAGTAAACACCAAATATTGCTTGCATAGCTAAAAAGCAGATTGATTTAAATATAAAATAAATCTTTTCTATAACATTTGATATTTTTATAGTGACCAAATTTTAGGCAAATTTCATACTAAATTTGAAGTGTAAATTAAAAGTTTTTAATATAATATTACTTTAATTCTATGATAGCAGAAAAAATAATTACATATATATTTTTTCTTAATATTGATACCTGTCTTGCTTCAATTGATTTTTAGGACTCCTTTAATAGCGTCAAATTCATTCGGGCTGCAATTTTTACGGTGATGGTGTTTTTAATTTTCATTTTTATATCAACAGTTGGACATGTTAATTGGCATGGGAAACCATTTCCGATAAGTCTGTGGTACCTACCAAAAAAAAAAAAAGCTATAGTAAGTATAATATAGAATAATTTTACAATAATTCTAAAGAATGCATTAGCAAAGATAATTTTAATTAGTACACAAAGTATTATATTTAATCATAGAAAATTTAATATGATTATTCAGTTTTTCTCGCCTTAAATGTATAATTAATTTATTTTGAATTTGAAATTTCTTAAAACAAAAATACTTCATTAACATTCTACTCTAATGTTATTTCTCTATAATAAATGAAAACAGCTGATAAACTACTCAACTCAAGAATATATGTCATGACAACGCTATCATTTGAAGGTAAAAAAAAAAACTAAAGAAGCTTTTGAAAGCAAACACGAAAAAAAAGTACAAGAACTTTATTTAACAGCTGACAAGTATCTTGAGGTTAATTTGTTTAAGATCGACAATTGAATTACAATTAAATATATTTAATTTTTTTTAATCAATTGATTAAAATGACAATAACTTGTGGGAGTAAGCTAAAAATGACTCATGTATAAGTACAACATACGTATGTATCTTAAAAATACAACTAAAAAACCAAAAAAAAAAAAATTCCTTGAAATAAAGAACTCACAAAAGGCGTTTTCTCTTTTCTTCTTTAAATTATCTTTTTTACTGGTTGCTATTTAAAAAAACAAAAAAAGAAACAAAAGATAATTACGCGAAATGAGATTTACCTTGCATATAAATAATGTGAAAAAGTGATAATTTTGTGGCATAGCGACAAGCTTTAAAAGCTATTGAAAACGGTTAAGTCGGGGGGGAGGGCTAAGCAAGCACGACAATAATGATCATCACTTTAGCAAATTTCCATATTTGGTTGTGTTGTTATTATTGAGTCCTGCACAAAAAAAGATTAAAGTTTTTAAATTTAATAATTCCAATTTTAAAATTTTGGCATATTTTAACGTCTGAATTTTTTCACAAAAAGCATTTTTATTCTGAATTTTCGAAAAATACATGCAAAAAAAAGAAAACTAAAAACGTGGGATGACGTCACAATTCCACTAAGTAAGTTATTAAATTACATTAAATTCAAGGCACTATTATCCGTTAAACACGCCCATAATTTGCACACGAAATTCATATTAAGAAAAATATTTTTATTTTTTATTTTTTTTTTTTAAATTAATTATTTTACTTTTTTTGAATTTTCACATTTTGATTATTTTCATTTAAAAATCACTCTAAATTTTATCTTTATAGAAATAAAAAAGTACTGAATTTTATAGACCGACTGAACTTGCAAAACCATGCAATAAGAATGAAGAAACTCTGCCGGCTAACCGGCACTGTATTCCTCTCTATATACAGAAGTAAAATATATCTTGGAAATTATATATATATACATATATATAGATATCTATGTATATTTAAACTTTATGTGCACGTGGGACAGTGATAGCAAAATTTTTTAATGTGAGATTCCAAACTTCAAATGTGTGAAATAAGAGAGTTCGGAGAACTTTGTCAAATCCAATCCACTAATGGGCTTTATATATATTTGCTATATATATATATATATATATATATATAACTTTGTAGAATTTATTTGCCAGCGTAGCAAAATGTTGTAGATATGAAAAGCTGCATGCACATAAGCTTTCAAGCTTTACAAAATTTCCCAAGAAAAATTAAATCGATTTTTATTCCCAAACAAGGGAAGAATAAAAAAATTTTAAGTGAAAATTTGCGGTTTTTTTTATTTTAGAGTATATTATATTTATTTCAGAAAAAATTTTGTGTAAAAACAAAATTAATTTTATTGTATTTTAACTTTACATACATACATTAGGTAAGTAACATGACCTAAGTAAACTTTTGTCCATGAAAACTTTAGCTTTCAAATTACTCTGAAGCATACTATATATATATAATAAAGATGAAATTGGGCGGGGGCAATGCCATATAGAGCTTTTTTTTTTGAAGTTGCACATTTTCAACAAAATGTCTAGACGCTTTAAGAAAATTATATTGAAGTCCATAGCCGTTTTTTATACATATATGTATATGTGTTCATTTATGTATATATACTTTTTTATTGTTTTCCCTTTCTTTCGTTTGCAAAAAAAAAAAAAAACTTTGAACTTTTTAATTCAAATTTTGCACAGCAACATTTTTCTTCATGCCCAATCTATATACATGTATTGTACATGAAATGATGAATTTTTGTATGTAGTTGTTATAACTACCAACACATATATAAATTATGTGGATCGCAAAAATAAAAAACACCCTTTCCTCCTCAAGGCATTATTTCTTATAAAATATATACAACTTTGAAATATATTGTCTAGACATATTCGTATGAGGTATGGAAAAATATAATATATTGCTCCATAGCCAAAATCGACATTTGTAAAGTTGTATTTTCGCGTCTCTTTTAACACACACCTAAAATAAGGGTTTTAATTATAGTTGGAGTTATAACAAAGAATTTTCAACATTTTTATTATAGCTGTATATATATATTTCTATGTATTTGCCTTCGTATAAAATTAAATCAATATTTGCACCAGACATTTTATAAGAGAAATTTGAAAATTCAAAGAAAATAAAGGGGGATTTTTAAGGGCGCTAAACTCCCTTTAGCCTGCTACACATAAATCTGGTTTCAGACCTATCCAAACAAAAATTTTGTTGGATATAAAATTCTTTTGTAAGCACAGCGAAAACAAATCGTTAGAGTTTTAAGTGTTAAGAAAAATATATTCTTTAATTTTGTTGTTGTTTTGTTAATGCAATTGAATGCATGCAATATTTTGTACTTTTTTACATCTAGGCTGGTTTGTTTGGGCATGCGGGTATATTTTTAAATAAGTTTATTGGATGGCCTTGTTTTCTTCAAATAAAAAATATGAACATTTTTATGTAGAACATATGATGTTTCGCCATTGAAAATAAAAAATAACATAGTCTTCACCAAAATTTTACGTCCTATGAAAAGTTTTTTTTATAATATCAACATATTTCATTAAAAGAAATACATATGTAAATTATTTTAACCAGGTGTGTTCTGAATTTTAAATAAAACAATTCTAAGGTGCTATAATTTTCTGTATAATCTCAAAAATAAATAAATGAAAAAAATTAAAATTTGTGCTCTAGGACACATTATCGCATAATTGTGATACATGTAAACTTTTTACTGTAATTAAATAATGTTTTAAACTATAAAATAAAGTTGATTATTGGTAGTTAAAAGAGAAACACGTCGAGAATTTCAAGCGATATTATCTTCTTTTTTTTTTTTTTTTACTATATTTTGCCTTACTTAACAACTGTGCTAGAAATTGGAATACAACAGTTTTAAAAAGACGGAAGACAGAAGGAAAAATTAAATTTAGCAAATATATTTTTAAACGTGATTTTTTTGAGATTCATTCAGGATGACTTAACTACAAAAGACGAAAAAATAATTATTGAATAGATTTATGGAAGAAAACGACATATAATTTTTCATTTAAAAAAAATTCGCTTTTTTTATGTTGTTTGAAATTTTAGTGTATACTTTACAAGATTTGACTCCCTGAGACCCAAAATGATCAACAGGAAGTTTTCTAGTCACAATCTTACTTTTTGCATATTTTTAATAATGCCAAGGGAAACCCTATAAAACAGATTAAATTCAAAATAGCTATTCCAAAATTTCATTGGATACGAATCGATAAATTTTGGCATAAATTTGAGAATTCTTTCATAGTTGAAAAATTTTGTATGTGTAATTAGAAATTTTCAAATATTATGAGCAGAAAAAAGTATCCAAATCACAATGCTTTGAATACACAAAAACCAAAAGAAACGTTTTATCAAGCGAATATACAGACATCATACTCACCTAATGTAATAAAATAGTCTTATAATAAAAAATAACTAAAAGCTTTTGTTAATGACAATATTGACAATTTACTAAAAGTATATAAAATCCTCTATATCACCTGTTTGTCGTATCAATAAGAGCTTCAGAGTCATCCAAAAAAAAGATTAAAACAAGTTTTCAAATGTTATAGCGTGGTTGGATGAATTACCCTTGAAATTAGAACGGCGGTCGCCTTTCAGATTGAAGACAAGAAAATTCTTTGTCAAATAAAACAAAAAAATAAAATTAATAAAAATCAAAAACACATATCCCCTGGTTAAAATCTTTGTCCGAGTGCAAGATCTTCCCTGGCAACACACATGCTACGCGTAGGAAAGTAGGATTTTTTTATTATTTTATTTTTTTTTTTTGTTTTTTTATATCGTCTGAAAAAGCGATCCAAGCTCAGAAATTTCATATGATTAGGTTTTCCATTCTTGCTTTTTTATGGGTATATGTATAGGTTTAGTATACGTAAAGGGTAAAGGCTTCAAAGAAGCCATTTAAACCAGAACTTTTAGTCCCCTTTTGAATAAACTGGAACTTCTTTTTTATGTTTTTGTTTTTTTTTTTTTTTGCTTCTTTATTTCTTTGAAATGTATAAAGAATATAAATCTCGCCAAGCAAATCTAGAAACATGCAGTGACACGTCGTTTCACGGAGGTCAACAATGTTGAACACTAATACAAACAAAAATTGAATTGAGTTATATATATATATATATGTATACAGTGTCTGTTCATAAAGTTTTTTGACGCGCGATCCTAAATAAATTCTCTTTTTAGCGAGAGTGAGTTAGCAAAGAATATAATATTGCATGCGTTATACTTGCGAAATATGTCGTAATCAATCATCCGATGCGACCAATGACAGCTAAATTTTTTTTATATGCTTATTACCTGTAAACTAGGTAAAGTATTTGGTAATATCAGTTATTTTTTTAACGGGTTTTACATAAATACCATTTGTGCTTTTACTTTGATCAAATGATTGTTAGAAATTCTGTTAAATTCTGAGTAACACACAAATTTTTAATTAAAAAATAGTTTGAGGTAAATTCTTGACTGTAGAAAAAGACGGATTGTATTTTGGAAAATTATTTGTTAAATTAACGGTAAATTTTTGCGATTTTTCTTTATTAATTGATTTTCGTAATTAGAAACGAAATAACGTAAATTTATTTTTTTATTGTGATTGTTTGGTTGAACGAAATGTAGGACCATTTTACTAAAATTTTATAGGGTCTGAGCACATATAAAAAAAAAGCCTTTAAAGAAGATTTTAGTTTCAATGTAATTATAAACGGATGGATGTAGTTTTGTTCAAAATGTCTTGGCAACTAGAAAGTATTAGCCTCTCTCTTAAATTATTTTCTAGACAAAAAATTATGTTGTGACCTTAGAAAAGTTTTTCATTAGGAAGGAAATATTTGAACAATTCTAAACCTTCAATTTATGAGGTTTTGTGTCGTTTCAATTTACCCTGATATCTCCTGATTTGTTGTCGTACGAAGGGGTTTGTTTCTTTTGGGTTTTTTAGATAAAAGAAAAATAATTAGTAGATCTCATCGACTAATCTGATTATTTCTGTAAACATAAAAATCAAACATTTCGTAAATAGCAACATTTTTTTCGAAAGGTACACATTATTGTTCTTATAGTTCTACACCTTGTTTATTATATATGGTCCTTTTAAACTTAAGGTAAGATAATGAAAAAAGTATTTAAAAATATCAATTCACCTGAAAATAGAGATGTCGGTGTACGATTTCTAAATAAACCATTAAATTTAATCTCAGACAATACTATAGACATTTATTGATCGTTAGAAGATACTCTGGGACTAAAAGGAAAATTTTTGATAGCTTTGTTATCATAACAGCCTCTTCCGTAAAACATTCCAAACTAAAATGGCTTGGAAGAGAGTAGAAAAAAAAAAGTATTTCGTCACAAAATTATTAAATTTGTAAATAAAAATTAATTTAAAGAAAAATTAGAAAACAAAAAAATGAAACTGACTGTCAGGTGACTGTCTTATGCTCTAATTTAAATATTATAAAGCCAAAAAAAAAGCCATGATCCAAAAGTTTTATTTGGGTGGAAGCTCCAATGACAGGCTCTTTTAATATACATATAAGGAATATACAAAGAGCAGGTATTCAGCACTGACGAAACACTGCACTATAAAACCTTAAATAGGCAAATTCGTTCATTTCAGTCCTACAAAACAAAATAAATTAATTACTTAGTGATTAATTTTAGAAAAAAATTGAGTTTCAAACTTATTTAAAAGGTTTATTAAGAAGCTTTTTGTATCTTAACTGAAACTGATTCTTTAAAATTTGTTTTTTTCTAAGATTTTGTCAACTTTAATTCAGTTTTTATGAAAATAAGGGGCTGAGGCCTAAAGCTTGTAATTTGACGAGAATGCGAAATTATTATAGAAAAATATGTTCGAAAAAGAAGTTTAAAGAGAAGCTGGCTATATATACATAAAAATAAGAACTAGTACTCTCTTCTCTTACCAGTAATTCAGAAGGCTTCTTTTCTAAACATTTTCGCATTGGAGTCTACTCCGCTTTTAGCCAGCGCTCTGAATAATCGCTAAATGTCGAATCATCTATCTATGGCATATGAGACATCAATTTGCTAATCTTTTTGGCCAGAAGAAGAGTGAAAATTAAGACAGTATTTTGGAAATTCAAAACATATTTTCGGTGCAGCTAAATTTTGCTACATCACGTCCAAATCAAGGTGAAAAATTTTGAAATTTTAATTTTATCGCATTTTAATAACTAAATTCGAAGTATTAATATCTCTTTTTTTATCATATACTGATCTACAAAGAACAACAACCCAGTATTGATCTCTCCAAACCCAAACATACTCTATCCCCATAGTACTGCGCAAATTATTTTTTATAGGATGTTTTCAAGAATTTAATTGCACTTACTCTTATTCACTGCGTAAGCATTGCGATTGTTCATTTAAAATATTTTTAAAATTAATGTTTAAATGCACAATTTAAAAATGAACCAAAAATTTGCTTAATGAAGGCTTAATAAATTTCATCAATGTCTTTTTGATTGATTTATCCTTTAGAGAAATGTTTGTTCGTCTTTACTTCTCTCTTTGGATGTTTTTTTCTTTAAGAATTATACAAAATCCATTTTTTTAAGTAGTATAATATTTCTAAAATAATCTCCAAAAATCTCAAGTCAACCAAAATAAAACTATGAAAAATAGCGGCTTGGAAAGCTCTGCTAATGGCATTATAAGTTATCGAATTCGAAGCCCTCTTAAGCCTCTAATTGAGAAAGTTTTCTCAAATATTTTGGTTTTTTCACACCAGCTTTTTAAATATTATTTGACAATTAAATTGATATAAAAAATAATTTAAAATTGCAAAAAATAAAAAACAGTTGCTTCTGCTTAAGATGTAATAACTTCATTTTGTTTATTTTAATTGATTTTTTGGTTGAAAAAGTTCAGAAATTCTAATATAGATGGACAAAGAGATAAAACCCCAATAGTTTCTTTAAACTGTGGCAATAAGCTTCACCCAACTTTTAAATATGTAAATTCACGGATAATTTTTTATATTGCGAATATGGCAGCCATTGTTAAAGATTTAAATTGTATTCGAAATATTTATGATAAAACTCTATCAACATTTTCAATATGAATTTTTACACGTTATATTATACGCCTTTATGCTAGACCGTACTGAAAATTCATTAAATAATTCAAATTTTCATGGAAACTCGGATATATTAAATTGATTTATGTAAGCTATCAAGGCCTATAATCCATTCGGTTCAAAAACTCATGGCATCATCCCAAAATCTCACACAATGTTCCTTAAAACAAAAGAAAAGTTTTTACATCTCTTTCTGTCACTTTAGTTTAAGAAATGCATCAACATTTTTTTGACTATCAAAATACTTGACCTACTACATAAATTCAATCCTTGCTATAACGTTTCCGGGTTATAATAAAAACAAATTTAATGATTTTTTTGATAGAGCATGAATTTTCCTATTATTCACCATATTCAGATTTTTCGTTATTTTAGATTTAAATAACTTTCCTTTTTATAAATTTGAATTTTGGGTAATTTATCACATTTTAATTGTGTTTTATTGAGTTTAAAAATAGGGAAATATTTTAACATTAAATTGATAATTTTAAAAATCTACTACTAAAAAATTTTATTAAAATGAATATTAAACGCTTTTATATAGGATTCTTTTAAATAATTAAAATAAGATTATTAGACACTTTAAAACTCTATAGACCCCCCATCCTAAAGCATAGGAGTGTATTTTAACAACTTATAAAAAATTTCCTTAAATCAAAAAACTATAAAAGGAAGTTTGTTACCAATAACTTAAGATTTAAAAAATTTATATATTTATTTATGCTTTATACCTTAAAAAGTTGTCCACCTGATATTTAATCAGTGATTAAAGCACTAGTAAAACTTTTTATAATTATCAAGAATAATAAGACAATTAAATAAAAAAAATAATTGAAGCACGTCAATTTTCTTAAGCGACACATGATGATAAGGAATTCAGCTTTTTCTTTTAGATTTTATTTTTTTTTTTAAATTCCAAACCTCCCCGATGGCAACAGAAACCTATATAATAATTTGGCATGACTTGACTGTAAGGTATATGCATATGTATAAACACATACAAACGTATACACATTTATATTTCTTCATTTTATTATTGAATTAGCTTTTAGAAAAATTTAAATTTTTCCCCATGTGACGATATCTTATATGCCAGTAAGTCAGCTGATTTGTGTATAATCATCAATGAATTCACCGAAAATGCTATTTACATGTACAAATTAACTAGATTTTAATTTTTTTTTTTTTGTTGGTTTTGATTTTTTCTTTTTGGCCGAAAATGGGCCGCGGTTAACGTGATCAACAGAGCTTTACGATTACAAATTTTTGTATTGGTAGGCGCGTTATTTAGGTATAAAAACAGCCATGGTCAGGCATACTATAAAAGGAGCTGAGCAAAAAATTTTTTTCTGTTGCTAGGTGTTGTCCAATTGAGTTAGTTATTCTGTTATTTTTTTTTTTTTTGTCCTAAATGTAGTGGTAAGCCTGTCAATTTTTTTTGGGTTTTTAAAAACAGCATCGTTCTGCAATTTTCATTTGCAGAAATGAAAAATAAATAATAAAAAAATAATTTGTGTAAGTAGAACGGCAGAAATTTAAGATTCATGGAATTTGGTTCGTTATTATATTTAATGCCTATATATATATATATATATATATATGTGCATACGAATATAACACATGTTACTAGCAAGCATTTATTTTTGCTTTGTCTGATTTCTTTTTTTCGCTAATTCTTGTTTCCTTAATCTTTTAAATTTTCTTTTTTTGTTTTTATATTTTGTAATTAAACTAAATTTCAGTTTGGATGAAAAATTTGTATTTTTTGTTTGTGTTCAATCAGTTGAGACTGTTTCATCGGTTGGTATGATAAAGAAACCATGATCTGTGTGAATATCGTTTATGGTTAAATTGGTTTTTTTTCTGTTTTGTTTTACTGATAAAATTTATATATAAAGATTTCTTTGTGTTTAAAGATTGTAGAGAAGGTTATAATAGGCTAATGATTGAACATTTAGCTTTTGATATTATAAGTTCAAGAAATTCATATGTATAAAAAAATATTAGAATAGGGAATTATTAATCAATTATCAAAACAAATTGAATTTTATGAATGTCACAAGTTTTTTTTTTTGTTTTTTGGTTTTTTTTTGTATTAACAAAACGCCTTACTATATTTTTAAATATCGTTTAGTGTTAATGAAGCAATTTATTATAATATAAATCGAGCTAAATCATTTCAATTTAGATAATAATTTAAACTATTTATTCATGATAAATGATAATAATTTTTAAATAAAAATATCAGAAATTTTTTCAAAATATAAAAAATATTTTAATCAATAATAATAATAATTATTTTGTTTGTAAGGTATGAAATTAATACCCTAAAAGGCTGCAATATAGTACATTAATTGAAGTTAATAATTAAGGAATAAAGGTGGCCATTTTGATTTTCAAAATGGTGGCTTTGCTTGTTAATTGGGGAATTTCTGTTTTGCATGCATAATGCAGATAAATTTTTCTGAAATTACTTATAAATTAAACAAAATTCTAAAGTGAATAGAAATAAAATATCTTTAAATTTTATTATTTTTGGGTTTATTACGTTTAAAAAACAATATAGTTTAATTATTCACCTAATATAGTTGTAATTAATGATATGGAATAATTAGAATTGAACTTAATTATGATCCAATGTTGGAAATAGGGGGGCATTGAAAAAATACTTTTATGGTAATTGGCCTTAAAACTTATGACAATGAATGAAAACGATATTATTTTTTGCAAAATTGTGGCAACTGGAAATTATTTACAAATTTTATCCATTATATATTGGAGCTCCTGAAATGAATGCGTAAACAATTTATCATTATGCGCAAACTCTTAATTTGTAATTTAGCTGAATAACTGCGTAGACATTTAAATAAGACAAATTTTGTGGAAATCCATTGGAATATTTAAAAAAAAAGTTTCTTAATGTATTAATGACTTACTTGATTATTATTACCGTTTATACCCTAACAATGTCGCTGAAGGACAATTACACCGGGCCACAAATAATATTTTATTCAAGATTATATATAAAAATGGAGTTTCATATTTGAAAGAAATAAATTAAAGTATCAGTCAACTAAACTTAATTTTGGAAAGTGTAATGGACTTATTGTGATTTGTTAAAAAAACAATGTTTGCCAATATATTAGTTATTTTTAAGCAAGACTCTACAAATCTTGCTGAGTGGCCAGCTTCCAAAATATGATTAAAGATTACCACTTTTTTTTTATAAAATCCTAAAAGAAATTCCTAGAATGTTTAGATTTTTATAAATTAGCTAAGATTTAGCTAAGAACAACAAATTTTGAACTCTGTCTAAGAAGCAAGTGTTGGGATAATTTAAAATAAGTTCATATTCTTCATTATTTTTAGCAAATAAATTATTTTTATCAAAAAAATATTATTTTTTCGTGTAATATCTAAATACCGTGTATTAGATATTCTGACTTATAAAAGGAATAAACCTCTTATTTTAAAGAATTTAGGGAATATGAATTAGAAATTTGTTGGATAACAAAAATACTGATAAAATTATTATATAAAATTTTATTTAATTCAATAACACTAAACGGATGAATCTTAAAAAAATGAATATTATTTTCAAACTGTTTTAAAAGAAATTTTAAAAGATATTTTCTATAACTTACCCAATTGTCATCATATTTGATAATCATTTTTCTAAAACAATTTTTTTTTTTTTTTTGAATAAAAGAAAAGTTTTTCCAAAGAGACGTAATAATCCTTAATTTTTTTTTTTGTCTTATATCACTTTCTAATTTTGGTATTATTATATGAACACTATTTAATGTTACAAAAATAAAAATTATAACGACAAAATCACTCCACATTTCAAATAAAATTCACGTGTTATAAGCACATTGTTCAATTTTTTTATTACTGTTTTTAAGAATTTCATATTTATTTTAAGCTTTTACAATTATTATTTTGTATTTAAATATATATTAAAAGTACAAAGTATAGAAATTAAGTTCAGACCATTTCTGCCAGTAGTTCGCGTCCAAATGAATTGCTGACTAGATCCTCAATTGAATTCAATGTAAGCGGCAAGCAAAATTTATATTTTACATCTATTTCAGATCATATAGTAGTAGGATACATATCAGCTGCAATAATATAAACTTTTTTCTATGTATTGAATACTATATTTTTTATTATAATATGTTAAAAAAAAATTTATATACACTGAAATATATATTTTTGTGTTCACTGGTAAAATTTATATAAATTTTATACACAGATGCAAACAGTGTCGCGCCATTTATATATAACTTTTATATATTGGCAAATATATTGCAAAAAAGGGAAAAGCTTATAAAGTATATGAATCCAGCTTCACACAATGGCATAATATGATAATGTGTGAATTCATATAATAAAAAAATAACTGGCATGTTGCCACGGAGTTGCTATAAAATATAAATTTTCTTGTAAGAATATGTGTAGCATATACAACAAAGAATATATGAAATGGTAAACGAGTGTAAGCCAGACAACCTTCACTACATGCAAAATTATATGGTAAAAAAGTAAAAATGAAGTATAAAAGTATAAAATATATATTTGTATAAGTGTTGCAATCAATTTATTGTAGGATGTGGTGAATATATATATATAATTCCAAATAGAGAAGGCTACAATGTCAGAAATACATTTGAAGTTGATTTTTGATGCCATATGCAGAATATAAACGTTTTTGTTTTGTTTTTTTTTTTAGGGTAATATCAAAAATTTTTATATGTATATAGTAGGATTACATTAATTTTAATAAAAATATATAAAATCAAGTCTAGCCTAGTTGATTGTACCTTGTCGACCGAATTAGTAAAATATAAATCAAAAAAGTTTTTAAAGTATTAAATTTATTTTTAAATTAATTATTTTAAACGGTTCTGTTTCTTGTGCTAAGAATTACAATTGTAGGAAAAAATATTATGCACCGTGCTCCCATTTGGTCTCATATAAAATATAATTTAAGTAAAATTCTATATCCTGAAGATATTAGTGCGATTAATGAAAATTCACTTAACAGAAAATATTTTTTTCTATTATTTTCGTTTTATTAAAGGATTAATCTGACAAATATTTTGTCAGATTAGCACCACTAAATTTTTGTTAGAATATATTTCGAATTCTAGTATAATACTAATTAAATTATTCTTAATTTTTGTTAAGTTTACTACTTACTGTCTATTTATGACTGAAAATTATTGAATTGTTTTTTGTATCAAAATCTGAATAGCTAATCAATTCCGAAATTTAAAATACTGGATCACAATAAATCTTTTGCAAACGTTCTTAATAGCAATCAAAATTAAAACTTTAAAATATTTTATTACCTGAAATAGTTAAAAATTAGGTCTTTAGCTTAAAAGTATTTCAGTCTCAAAAAAATACCATATTCTTACTTTTCACGTAAATTTGCTGTGGGAACACTTCCTCGTTTTAAAGCGAAATATTTGTGGTGTAAAATCACATTACTTTTGAGATAATTTTAACATTAAAATACAAAAGTGCTCAAGAATTTTTTCAAAATTTGGTCACATTACATTTTTCATTTTTTTTACCTAATATTCAAATTTTTTCGGGTAAGTAAGTAAGATCATATGCACTCTATGTAAAATGAAATAAAGGAAGAATGATGTTTCTAGTTCCAAATTCTGTGAAATATTCGCTTAATTCAAGATTTCATTTAAAGTATTTGAAAGTCCCTATTAATTACTTACTTAGGTCAATGGAAATCACGTGGTCTTCGTTTACTATTACTATTAGTTCGCTGATATATCTTATCGAAGTTTCCAAATCTTCCAACAAGCAAAGCGCCTGGAATATGATTATAACAACATATATCACTATATTTTGTTAATACTTACGTCAGGCATTATCAGCTTCCGGTAAAAAATGATAAGAGTTGAAAAATAAAATATTATTTGGGTGAGGGAAAATCATTTTTAGCCATAGATAATTATTGCTTGCTTGTTTTAAAGTTGTGTAGAAAAAACAAAACAGAATGCCTAAAGTATTCAACATAAAAAGGCTGGAATTTAAATATAAAAAAAATGGAAGAATCAAATATTTGAAAATTTAAAATTACATAAATTAAATAAAATTTTTTTAAGAATAAGAAAGTGAAAAGAAGAATTAAAAAGAAGCAAATGTTGACAACATATACATTATACATATATAAAGAATAGTAAAGGTATCTCATTGAATGACGTAAATTTTCATGCCGACAAAGTCTATAATAATTATGGTATAAGCTACTACCATTTTTGGAGGACTCATATTTTTGCTGTCATATGAATATCACGAAAACCTAAAAGCTATAAATTTCATGAGACTTCGATGACCTCACTTACTCATTCTAGCTATGTATCTCTTTTGGTCCTTATGGTGCCAGACGGCTAATGTATAAATTTCTTAAAGTCATTGTAAATAATTTTTATTTTAGGAGTCCTTTGGACTTACCGTTACAGCGTGGGATTTAAATGTGGGAAGTAATGTAGGCTAATTTACACAATAAAAATTAACTTTAATTAAAGAATTTTTTATGTTAATTAGTTACAAAAACTTAAATAAATCCATTTTTAACAGATTAAATATCTTTTACTTATGAAATCTATTTTATTGTCTATTATTAAATTTTACGTAAAAATCAAATAAAAATCAAATTCTATAAAATATTACTGTCCACAAATTTATGAAGAATCTTTAGGGACAATGTATCAATATAGAAAAATAATTATTTAACTTTTATATTGGAAAATTAGTCCTTCAAATTTGTAAAAGCATTACATAAAGTGATTCTGATGTAGATATTTTTTTTTTTATTGAGAGGATGAAAACCAAATATATATTTGGAGAAACATAATATCCAATAATAATTCTCTATAAATCAACCCTTAATTTTCATTTTTATTTAATGGGGTGAATATAATTATATTTTAAGAGTTTGAGTTATGCAAATTCAATTTCGATGCAGAATTTTATCCATAATTGTGACTTAAATATAAATTTTAATGGTGTTTTTATATTGGTTCTAAGAAATGTATTTGTTACCACCCATAATCAAGGTGTGGTGTTGAAGTATTAAAAAGAATGAGTCATCTTTGGAAAATCTTAAAATGTTTTATATAAAATTTGTGCTATTTGTTGATCAATTTTTTTTCTATGCAAAGAAAAAAAACATGATCTGAAATCGATTTTTTAATTAAATATGTTACCACTCTACACATGGTTGAAAGTTAAGTTCGGCTGTGGTCAAAGTTCAATTACGTTATTATAGATAAAATAAGCGTAAATTGGCACGAAAGTGACATTTATTCCATTTATTTATGTAATTAAATGAAAGTGGATATTATGAAATTTTGCGAATTTAAATCTTGTAAGGTTATATGATTACCACTGGTAGGAATTTTGCTGCACTTTCGCCATATATAAATTGTGTGCCTAGGCTGAATCATAAGAATAACATTCGACTTTATTCACAATCGAGATTTATTTAATTTCCATGTTTCCTATACATTTTTCAATTGAAAGCATAGAATGATTTATTTTTGGTTTGCAACTAGGCTCAAGTTTCCGTAATTAGTTCTTCATTTGAGCGTAATTTTCTTCCCTGGAGTAGTTTTATAAGATTCGTGAACAGCCACGATTCCATAAAAACTAGACCAAGCAAACATGTGAAAATAGCTTAAAGCTCATTTCAAGTAATTCGGATATCTTCTAATTTTGAAATTAACACTGTTTTCTTCTCACGCTGCCTAATGTTTTTGATTTTTTCAAAGAATTCGCTTAATAGCATATTTGTTAGCATTCGAATGGATTCGGGTGTGTAGTGAGGGGTGGATGTACGTTTCATCTATGCGTGATATCCTAACGCAAAAATCCTTTTCATTTCCCTTAAACAGCTTTCAAACACCGATTCGATTAATCGATGTAATTATTTTATCCCTAGTTTGTAGTTCCTATGGGGCTGCCATAGATGGAGAACAAGATGTTCTGCGGTACTGAAAATACAACTACATAATTCGATTTTTAGGTAGGTATACACTTAGGAACATAGTTATCGGGATAATTTGTGTAATCCAATTAAATAAATTATAATAAATAAATAAATTTTAGACAGATCTGGTAATAATTTTGTTCGTATGTTCTATTAAGGATATCAGGATGATTTTCTTGTTTCTAATGATAACGTGAATTTCCTCTTACGTCTTACGTTTCTTTGGCCTACATGTTACAAGTATTCGCGGATAGCTTGTCATCTGTGTACAAAGGCCAATAGAGGCGAGTTCCACAGCTCAGTCCTGATTGATAAAAATTCAAGAATCCCCATTTTAGCACATAATTTCCTATAAATATTTGACTTCAGTTATCAAATCGGTAAAAAATTGAAAAACCAAATTCAAACATTTTTAGTTTTATTTATTATTTTATAATTTCGTTCAAAGAATTCTGAATCTCGTTAAATTTACCAGTGATAAATTAAATCTAACTTATTTTAATGAATCAAAATTTTATTCAGATGATTAACAATACCAAATTTAGCTCCCCAAATTAAATTTTTGACTTAATTTCTGTGAAATAAAAAAAAGAAGAAAATAAAAAGGAACATAGATGCCATTCTTCGAGACTTAGCAAAAATGAAAAAAAAAAAGATAAACAACCTTCACAAGTTTATAAATTAATTTCAAAATGAAAAACTGCGCCAAAACTTCATATCTAATTTTGGCAAATCCGCCGTCTACCCATATGGGCATACACTAAAACTTAAACGATCATCGCATATGATCATATTTATATACTTTGTCCCCATTAATAAACCAGCTAAATGAGAAATAAAAGAGCAATAGACGGGCAAATGAAGACGAATCCAAACTAAAGAAAAGTATTGTTACCGTCCGGCCATGATCTGTTGAATTCAAACAAAAGAAAATGATGCAAATTATTTAAGGCGAATGTGTAATCGGTGCACATTAAAATATTTATAATTATTATCAGACTTGAATACAAAAATATTTTTATTTTTTATACATTAAAAAAAACGGAAATTTGGGAGAATGATTGGAAACTTATTCTGCTGTCAGCCAATAAGTCAGGAAGTTTTTGATGATGTCCGATTAGTCAGCCGATATAATTTATTGTAGGAAGATTTTTTTTTTCTATGGCTACAAAAAAAATATATTTCCTTATAGTAAATATCAATACTGCAATTTAGGAGATGAATTTAAGAAGCTTAGGGATGATGACAACAAGTAGAAAACAAGTGTAGGCATTATAATGGAGCGCCATTAGACAAAAAAAAGATAATACCTCGGAATTGACGAGATTTTTTTTTAGGTTTTTGATGCCGTGGTTTATTTTGCAGTTAAATAATTCAATAATTCAATGATTCGATTTTCGATGGAAATTTCGAAATAGATGTGTAGTGCAAAGGGATATTTTTAAAAAGGTTTTCGAAAAGTTATATTGAAATATTCGAACTACTCGAAATTTGCAGTTTTTGTTTTGAAAAATTAATAATAAATAATTATACCCCGTATAGCTTAGTGTTTTAGTATTATTTAAAATTATAAAAAAATATAATGGGGAGTCATATCTAAAGGTGGGCACCCACTTAGTGCGTATATCTAAGCCGGTAACTTTTATGACGTCATAGACTCACGCTAAAGTTCCCCCTCATATGTGGATATTTCAGGGTGAAATTCATTTGTACTTCATTTTGACGTCAAAAAAGTTACCCGCTGAGATATACGCACTAAGTGGGTGCCCACCTTAAGACTTTAAAGAAAAGGCACAATTTAAAAAAAATTTTTTAAACACTTTTTGAATATTTTGAAGCTAGTTTTTCGAAAACAATTCATAACAAGGTATTTAAATTGAACTTATTTTGAAACTGGATTGTAGGACACTACTTTGAAAACAGTACTTTTCTGTAATCATTAGAACTTTTTAATGGCCTATACAAAATAAGTAAAAAAACTTATTTAGCTTCTTAGTTATATACATATATTTTTTGGAAGTAGATCAAAAATTTTTTACTTATTTAATAAAATTGACAAAAGCATTTTTAAAGAAAAAACAATCCATTTAGTTATTCACTCAAAAAGTATCTTTCATAAATAACAAAGTCAACGTGGTTGACTGCCATCGAGATACTCATAGTATTCGGTTTATTGACTGACTACCTTAGGATAATAAAATCTACAAAGACTTTATTGTTGTATTTGAATGAATAAATTGCAAAAAGCGATCCCATATGACACCGGAAAAGTTATTGTTCCATTACCAGTCATTGAAAAATTGGAAAATTACAACAATTGAATTTCTAGTTGCTTTCAAAATCACTTAACCACTGATTGTATTGGCAGCCGCAAATCCTAAAACAATCTTCTCGAGAAAAAGGTTTTGTTCATATAAACAATTCATCGCTAAAACTGAGGGTTATCTTAAGACCAAAAATATTGTAAATCGTTGAACAAGTCCGGTATAAAAAACAATTTATAACTAACTATTATGAGAAAGAGAAATTATATGATAAATAGGATTTAAGCAATAGATAGCTCGAAAAGGATTGGGAATTGCCTACTCTAGTTATCTCTTGCTGGTATAGAGAAATTTTGAATTAATCTTTATCATCACTTTTGTAGGTGAGTATTGAAGAAAGTTGAGTTTTGTAAAAAAATTTAGTCAATGTTTTTAATAAATCGAAAGAAAAATTTTGAAGGTCGTCAAAGACTCACAAATTTACTTGTTATTTAACAAATATAAGACTTTTCTTCAACGAAAATGAGGTAATGTGAAAACACAAGTAATTTCAAAAATAGACCTTGAGTTTTCATTAAAGAAATTTGGTAAAATAGCAATCGGTAAGCGAACAGATGCAGTGAAGCTCTTGTTGCAAAAAACATTGATAAAGAACTACACAATATATTGGAGGATGTTGTTATTGTAATTAATTACATTAAAAGCAATGCCCTAAATAGTCGTCTTCTTTCAGAACTCTGTAATGAGATGGATTCAGTGCATGAAACATTATTACTACATACATGCAAGTTATATAGCTCTCAAGAGGCAAAATACTGCGACGCATTTTTCATTTGAGAAACGAAGTATACATCTTTTTGGAAAAGAAAAAACATATTGTCAAATTCATTCTGTAATGAACTTTGGCTCGGAAAACTCAGTTACATGGTTGATATCTTCGAAAAACTTAATGATCTAAACTTGAGTTTTCAGGAAAAGAACCCAAACATATTAATATTGAGCAATAAAATTGAAGCTTTAAAGAACAAACTGATACTTTGGCAAAGTGCATTAAACAAAAACAGTATAGAAATGTTCCCGTGCTTTTCGACTTCATTAAAGAAAATAATAAAGATTTTTTGTTCTTTAAAGAATTAATTTCCCGTCATATGACGAAAATGGGAGAAAACTTTTTAAAAAGGTTTAAAAAATTTCCAGCTAATACATTGGGTTAAATCTCCAATCCATTCTCATTCGATATTTTAAATTCCAATAATTCAATGAATGAAAAAGAACAGTTAATTGATATTTCAAGTAACGCAGCACTTCGCATTCAATTCATGTGCAATCATGCCAAAAATTCTGGCTATCAATTGGAAACAAATATACCGATTTGAAAAAAATAGCAATTAATATTTTGATTCAATTTACATCAACTTACTTATGTGAAACAGTCTTTTCAAAATTAGTTGAAATCAAAACAAAATATCGCTCTCGATTGGATCCAGAGAACGATCTATGGCTGGCGATTTCCAAAATACATCCGAATATAGAAGAAATCATGAGCAATATACAATCGCATGCAACAACAAGAAAATAAAGTTGCTGATACATGTTAAAAAACGTGCTTGAAGATTGAAAACAAAACCCAATATTTACTAGTTGACAGCTAAGCTTGCAAATGTCTTGCTTAGCAAAAATTAACTAGTGGAAATAAATTTAGCAATTTATTTTGGTTCATATAAAATGGGTCATATGTAGGAAATAGCCTGACTGCTAGCCATGCGGGGCTTTTTTACTGAATCCCCATATATCAAAATTTGTATAAAGTTTTTTGATGAATTTTTCTCTGGTGGGATTTTCCATCATTAGAACACATGAAAAATTTATGATTCACATTTTTTCTACTGGGTAACTAGGATTGCGGCTTTGATAACCTATCTAATGGTCTATAAATATTTTGATTATGTAGAAACAAAAGAGTTCTTCACATTTTCTTAAACAGCAAGACAAAAAAAAATATTTTTCGTTATCAAGTTTTGATCTTAAAATGAAAATATCTTTTTTAAATTACATTCAATTTCGAAGCAAATATTTATTCAGTTAGAAATTTTTATGAAAGTCATCTTATAATCACTATATCCTTATTTTACCCTTATAAGCATATCAATTTATTCATAAATTAAAAAAGTTTACGCCCAATAAGATATGATCCACATAAGCATATCCTATCCTTGTTTTGTAGAAAGTTTTAAATATTCTTAGGGTTCCGCTGTTTAAATTGTATAAATAGTAATTATACTGCAACGCTTGTTAATAAAATATATAATTGCATTGTATACGAATATCATTCTTAACCAATTGGATTAATGGTCAGTAACTTTTATACAAATACAATTAACCAATCAGATATAGTTCCATATTAGCGAAGCCCAAAGATAATTGAAACGGATGGCGTCAACGCCTTTTATCTTCTCCACTTGGATTAAACCTGGAAATGAATTTGCTCACGTTATGGTACCATGATCATATATAATTAATTTGAAAATTCTATGTACAAAAGTATATTTGCTACTATAGAAGGTTTATTTGGGTTTGCATTTTGCTTATCTATGTCCCATTGTTAATTAGTGAACTTCCTTTAGTCCACGTTTGACAGCGGTAAATTAAGCTGAATGCACAGCATGTGACGCTTTATACAAGAACTTATATATTATATATATATATATATAAATATATGGCTTAGAATATGTAAGATCGCGGCCCGTGTACGATACGAAAGAAATTTGCATAAAATAGCATAAAAAATAAATTGAAGAGTAATTAATTTGTATAGCAGAGCTAACTGAGAATCTTAAAAGAAATATATTTAGGACGTTAACTTAATTTTTCACAATTACTAATGATCCTTTTAGTAAATTAGATCACTAAATTAGCATGAGAAATTAGTCTTGACAAATTAGAGAATTATATTTCTCATATTTATTATTACTAGCTATATAATTAGAAGAATGGGACCAGCAGGATAGCACAGAACTGATTAAAAAAATTGGCTAACAGAATGATTTTACCTGGAGAATTGTCTATTCAGTTTTTTGCAAATTTTATAAAATAGTTACTTAAAATATTTTGATTTTATCCCTTTTATTATTTTAAATAGGAAGCAGAAACTGTTTTTAGCTTTTCAATTCATTGTTACAACTTATATTACAGATGGACTTTGCATAATTGTTTCAGGTAATTATATCTAATTATCCAGCATCCATCTCAATTTCAAGTACAGATTCTATTCAGAATATAAATTCTGAAGGAAAAATAAATGAAGACATACTAAATATATACATTAACTATGCTTAGCATCTTATTTTGATCGCATTGTTAAATATTTTAAAATACGTGAATCAACCAATTTTTTTGTAAACATTTTCACGAAACATTGTTCGAGACGAACGAAATCTCAAAATGTGTAAAATATATGGAAAATACAGAAAAACGGAAAGCAATCACATATTAATTGAAGGTTTGACATATGAGGTCGAAAATTTATTGGGGTTTCTTTATACTCTAATGAAATTGCACTACAAAATTTACTTAACTTAAAATTAATAAATAGATGGCTCACTTGCCAAATCGATTAACTCCATAAAACAAGAAGTCGAGAAAAATGACGAAATAGTGTATCTTTGTTTTTAAAATTCTTCTTAAATTAAAAATCCAAAAATACGATGTAGACTGTATTACTGCAAGATAGAATATACTTGGAGTAATTGTTATTATTACTACAAATTTTTCATGATTAAGGGAGTTAATCGATTTGGCAAGTGAAGTAAATTATTAACTCAAATTCAGTCTTCGAATTATTCTTTTATTATGGAAAAGCTTCATTATAATTGGTATATGTTTTATTAAAGATTTTAGCAAAAATGTATAATAAGTATTCTGTTACCCTTACAGTATATTATGAATGTTATTTTAAATTGATTTATCATCAATATAAATGATGTCATCTTCGTTAGGTATATTTGAACTCCAATCATGTCGATTTGTCCTTAAAGTTTTATAATACTCGTGTTTAATAGGAGGAATGAATTTCAACAAATCCATCATATATTTCCTCTTTTCTCTTGTCACTGTTCTGCCTGTTGGATGCAATAAAGGCTTGTTCACATTTTTTAAGCATAGTGGTCTACCTGCTATATTCTTTCTAATATTTATGGCATTAAATTCGGTATCGTTATTAAAGTCACACTTAAATTGTATCAGGTGTGGTTTCGACTTTTCTAATTTTATCCAGTGCATTTTGAGGTAGTTTACTGGTATCCCTGTAACTGATACCTTTCTGTTATTGACAGAATTTTCCAAAGTACTTGTAGAGAAAAGTCCTGATATGTCATTTGAACTATATGAAACGGTGCCTTCTTTTTGCAAGTCTTTATTATATTATACCAATCATCTGGAGAAAAAATATTCTGGGCTTTTTTTGCTTGAGATTCGATTATAGCAAATTGTGAGCCATTAGGCAAGTAAATGTGTCCACTTACCAGAAATTTCATCTCAATTGATTAAGCTTGTATTTCTCTATTTCAAAGCAATTTCAATAAACTTAGAACAGTTTTAATATTTCTGTTTTGTCCCGTACATGAGTCTGATTTGGTTATTATTTTTTTTACAGTTTTTAGCACAGTATACTTTACTAGAAATGATGAAATTTCCTGAGAACCACGAGATCCTTCAATTTCTGGCCAAACGAACAAATGACTTATATTCTTATTAAAATCATGGCATCCGAAATTATAAACATATAGATTTCGTTTATAGTAAGCTACCGATGTAGTCAATTTTGGGAAGGTTAAAGCTTTTTCCAAATCAAAAGAAAATACAAAAATATCTTCGGATGCTGCCATCCGATCTGCAAATGAGCGTCCTTTTCGATTTTCACCATTCCTATTTCATCGCTGTCTGAAGACTCAATTTTCATTTGTAGAGAATCACAAGTGTTGCATGTATCTTTGGACGGTTGTTTAAAATGCAAATTAAATTTAGTCGAGAATATCTTGTAATAATATTTTTCTTTCATTGGCTCTATATTTTCTTCTGTACATTCTTCATTTTTCTAATATTTAAGCTAGGATTTAAGTAGTTCCTCCAAAAAATTACTGTAGACATGGAGCCATAAGCGCAAGCGCTGTTACTTCTCTCTGATTTTAAAAAACACCGACTTTTGAGGGAGCCGACACGACTCTGAAAAAATTAATTCGAATTCGGTTTTTACTGTACATTATAGTATGGAGTTAATCAGATTGGCTTCTGACAAAAATTATTTATTTTTCAATGGCTAAAAAGATTTTGTCATTTAGTGGTATTAATACTTATTATTAGCGAAATTTGTTTTGGATATGTAGAGTTTGGAGCCAATCAAGTGCTTTGGTATTAAAATTAAAAAATATTCAAAAAATGGAGTTAATCGATTTGGCATGTGAGCCATCCAATGTCAAATAAAAGGCAGCCAAATTTCCGCTTAACGAAGTTGTTTTGAAAATATCGAATCTTCGTTTTGTCTTTAAGGGTCAATAATATCATCTTCTTAAATTGTAAACGGATCACACTATTCCCTCTCGAAATATGAGTTATTTAATGATGTAAGGATGATATCATGCCTTAAAACAAATGTTTGCAAGTTTATTTTACTACTGTGACATGATAAGTCAATTTCTTTGTGTTAAGCTTTAGGTTTTAATTTAATTAAAATATAGACAATAGGTATTTGTTCCTTTAGAATATTTTATAAAATTGAAGCAACTATCACAAAATTGGAAAATTCTTTGTTTACTATGTTTTCAAAAATGAAGGCATGTGAAATTTTAAACTAAGAGAACAAAAAAAGCGATTATTTTCACTATAAACTTAAATCTGCAAAATTTTATATGTTTGTAAAGTTATCGTAATCTCGATTTGAAAGCAACAAAGCAAGGAAAATAAAATAAAAATTATATAAAAACCAAAACTATTAGACTTGATGAGATTAAAATTTTAAAAACTATTCACATTAAAGCAATCTCATACTAAACTTTTTGGGTTCTGCATCGTTAAAAATTGTGTGCTCAGCATTCTTACGATAAAAATTCGATATTAGTAGGCACATTTGAACTTTATTTATTGTTAATCTGTTGATTAGATTTCACAATATGGCTGTCAACCACTTAGAGAGTTATTAGCCTTAAGTTTAAAATATCAGGGAATTAAAACTATTTTTAAATTAAATAAAACTAAAAAAATTAGGTTTAGTTACTTTTGCTGGAACTTTCAAATAAAATATTTAGATTTTCTTCAAACAATTTTTATTTAAAATTTTACTTAAAAATAAGCATTTATTAATTGTATCTAGAGAAAAATTTAAGAAATGCATCCAAATTTCCCCTCTAAAAATAAAAATAGAATATAAAATTACGCGTGAAAATTACTTGAACTGCATTCCGAAGGTATGAGTCGAGGCCATTATTTAAAGGTTCATCAGTCACATAAGCAACAGGTATTTCAGACTAACTTCTTAGAAATGTTATCATGCGAAATTCCATTGACCCGGAGAGCACAAGAAATATTCGCAAGACGCCGTGAAATCATTTTGCGCGGGGCTCATGACCGGCCACATGAGTGAGCAACACAATTCAGAAACTCATTTCAATCATTAAACGGCAGATGACTCACTTTTCGAGAATTTCCGTTTTGGACAAGTTCTACTATAGACGGTTTCAGCTACTGACGTCATGTCTGCTACAGAAATTTCCACCAACAAAAAAAAAAAAAAATAGAGAAAGCAGACAAAAGATTTGTTCTATTTTTGAAAATTATTTTTATTGATTAAGATTTTGGTACAGTTTAGAGAATTTTGATAATATAGACAAATTTTATTGTTAATTTTTTGTACTATGAAAATTGTATTTCTGAGCTGGTGTAGGTTTTGGATTTTTTGTATATTTCACCACAAAATAAAAGCTCAATACTTTTGAAATATCTTGGAAAAAATTAAGCTTCGAAGTGTTTTTTTAAACTTATTTTAGATTAGGTAAAATGTAATGGCAATAATTTAAATTGCTTCATAACCAATTTATGCAAATTATAAAGTAGGAATCAATCTGAGCCTATTGAGGCTTTTGAAAATCCTACCACTAATGATATTAAGTTTAGATTCTGAAGTGATACGAAATGCTACGAGGTAGTAAAGTGCTTAGCTGAAAGGAAAAATATATGGCTGGTTTTTAACTCGACGGTACAGCGTACCAAGGATGGTATATAATTGGTAAAAATGTGATCAAAAATACTGTCTTTGATATATATATATACATGCAGTTAATTTTAAAAATTTAATTCCAAACTAAGAGATCTTCAACGAGGAAGCGAGAAAAGAAGCCTTCACAGAAATAGTTTGCTATGCAGGTCGCAATTATTTAAACCAAATAAAAAAACCAAAAACCTTTTAGAGAAGATTTTGTCAAGAGGCAGACTACAAAAAACATAGTGTGGTTTGGGTAAAGGAATTTTTAATCTTTTGCTTGGAAATGTGTTTTATCAAAATTCAAATGAAAGCGAATTTTTTAGCCAATGATGACTTTTAAAATTTTTGAGAAAAATCTCCTCGGCGAGCCTTTCTTCGGAGGTCAATTGAAAATTGAACGTTTTTTGAAACTATGCAAAACTTAATTGCAGGTATAAGTATATAACGTCACGTTTCCCGAACGCAATGAGTGGTATTATATCTAACAAACAGCTGATCTTTACTGATCATTTCTGGAACCGAAAACTTTTTCGATAAGTTTATTGTGAGTGCTCATTTTATGGTTCTATTAAATACTTACGCAATACCCACAAATTTACTAAAAATTTTACCAAAATAAAGCTTTTGTATCTTTATTTTTCTCCTCTTTTACCAAACACGGATCTAGTTAGTTTATATTACAATATATCGTAATTTTTGGAATATTACAACGTTCTACTTAGATAATAAGTGTTACGTTTTCACTGAACCTAGTTTTTAGGATTTAGTATTATTTGTTACAATTTGTATGGGAGATCTCTAGCCTTTTTCTCAAAAGAACTAATCTAAATCTAGTTCTTTTGTTTAGTTCTTTGCGAAAAGACTAAACAAATTCATGGCAGTACGGAGGGGAAATTTTGAGTAATTTTTTGGGATTCTCTCTTTCGACAAAAGTTTAACAGTGAACAGCTGTGGAAGTTAGGTTAAGTTTGACTGTGAATATGACGAAAGACATTTTTTACAACAACAAAGATAAGCAAATTGAAATTTGTACTAAGTACTAAGTACTAATTTCAGTGAAAACAATGGAGAAAAAAAGTAGTAAATACTAAAAACTAGGTTCAGTGAAAACGCACTATAAGGCGGTTATTCGATTAAATTTTACCGGATAAAATTTGCAGGGACTCCTTGCTATCACCAAAGGGGATTGATGTATGATTTATAGGTCGAATTTTCCCTACTTATGTTTTCTAGTTAAAATTATTTATTTTACCAAAGTAAAATTTTATTAAAATTTGTAAGTTCTAAAAAGTTAGTTTTCATGCTTTTTGTGTCCTCGTAAAATACACTTGAAATCGCCAAAATCCGTTTTCTAATATTCTTTTCTGGATTTCAAGCTATTTAATTTTTAAAGCATTTAACCGATGGGTAATTTCAATAATTGAAAAGAGTTCTATTACAATTTTTCGTATTGCCAAGCCATAAAAAGCAACTTTTCGCAAGAATTATTGCTGCTTACAATTAGTCTAGTTGGCTAGATGCTATAAAATTGTGCTTTTTGCATTTTTTGGCTCTGATTTGCAGTAAATTTTGTAAAAAAAAAGTAAATAAAAAAATGTATTTCGAGTTGTTATTGTAATTAAAACACAGTAGGAGATCCCGTTGTGGGAAAATTGTCATGAGTTTTGTTTCACCTTCTATGGAAATAGCGTTAAAAATACCGCTAAGAAGCTTACAAAAGTATGTATGTATATCAGTTTTGTAGTATGTATACCTTCAATCCTAGACAGCTGCAGTAACTTCTACTTTTATTACTTTACCCTTTTATTTTCCCAATTTTTGTGCTTAAATCATTTGAAAGTGTCATTTAATTAAAATTACAATTACACTGAACTCCCTACTAAGCGTTAAATTCATTAACTTAAAATGGCCGACTGGTTTATATTTGCTCTTTTTCTACATTTGGAAAGTAAAATGTAAGAAAGGGAATGTTTCGCTAAAACCTTTTTTAGGCACATCCCCCTGTGCAGATCATTGTTAAAAGGGTAAGCTCAACAGAGTAGGTTTTAGGGCGTTTAAAAAACCTGACGTGATGAAAATATTTTGTAGTCAAGTCTGTTTACTTCTTTTGAGTTTGAAAAAGTCAAATGAAGAACTGTTTTTTTCAATTTTCGTACTAATTTTTTGTACTTTCTGGGTAGCTCCATTTATTTTGTTAGGAAATTTTTTTTATTTAATTAAATGGGATAAAAGGTCGTAATACGTAGGCCTAAGTACGTAGATTCTTAAGTTAAAAGAACAAAAACAAGTGATATTTTATTTGAATTTAAAAAAAATATACTTGATTAAAAGCGCTTACCGCGTTATTAATTAATAAAACTTTTATTAAAAATATTCCGCTCTATTAAATTTTATTTACAAATCTCTCTAGAAGATACTATAATCCAATAAAAAAAATTCATGATATTTCATATTTATATGAAATGTTTTATATACATATTTCGTAGTTTTTTTGTCTATTTAGACCAACTTTAAAACTAACCTTAACAAATTTCTTTTGTTAAAATACAGGTCAAAAAAGTTCCATAGAAAGTACAATAAAGTTGAAAATAAAAATGCCGACTGAAACTTGAAAAATCACAAATAAAACCTGTAAAAATCCCCTCTAGGCTAAACATTTCCTTGTTGAGGTTTTACAAATGTACAACGCTAACAAGGTGGCTGCACTTTAGGTCAATTATGCAATTGAAAGGCGAAGATTTATGCTAATTTGAAATTGTGAGGGAGTCTAAATATGAGAGTCACTTGAGGTGCTAGCTTTTACGACAATATTTCCTCAATTGGCGGGCGTGGCACATTAATTTTTGAGTCAACTTAAAGCAAAAAAAACAAACAAAACAATGCACTGAATTTGTATTTTTTTTATAAAATCTTTTTTTTTTGTTTTTGATATTACGTTACATATGTTACTTTTTGGCAAGCATTCCCTTTTTCTATGTTCTTAATAAATATTGGAATTTTTTTTTTTTTTTTATTAGTTTTTAGTCTGCACCACTATATTTGAATTGAGAGAGTTCAAAGGACAATCACCTGCAGTTGCAAGGTACACACATGCGCTTTTTTTTTTGGGTTTGCCTTTGGAAATGGGAAACAAAAATCGTATATACCCGAATATACTGCATTGAAGGATAATTTCTTGTTTTATTTTTTGGAGATTTAACTTAAGTGTATGTAATTGCAGATGCCGGCTGATGCATGTAGCTTTATTTACGTGTATATGTACATTGACAGACTATTTATTTATTTTTGGGTGGTTATCCGGGGATTTTATTAAATCGAAATAACACAAAAAAAAAAATAATAATAATAAAATACAGAAAAAGCTTTTGAAATCTAAGTGAAATCTACTTGACATTTTTCAGCTTTTAGTCAATGCCATTCAAGTAGCATTTTTTAAATGGTGGTCTGGACTATAATTAACTTAAATATTTTGTATAGGCGATAAGTGGAAAATATGTTTGAGTAGCAGCAAATTTAATTTGTTAAGCGGGGAATGGGGATATAAGGTTTATTTGTTTGAATTTTGTTTTAAATCAAAAATTTTTTCTGCTTTTTGAAATTAAGTCAGATTTGAAAAGAGTATCTTTAAGAGTTAATTTATAATTTAAAAATTTATCTGTTTTATTACTTTGTATTAAACTAATTTAATCAAGAATGAATGGTTTTTAAACTGAATAAAAATTGATATTCGTATTATTCATACCCGTCTGAAAGAGCCCTTAAAAGTCAGTTTTTATTTTAATTATCACTTTACTCCTTGAAAAAATTTCCGTTTTTCAAATGGAGTCTAAACAGTTTTAAAAAAACCTACGTGTTGTAGATAGTGTTCAATTGCAAATAAATACGGCAGTCTCTTCCAGAACAGCCTTATCATACATAAATTTCCATGCAATTGGATTTGTATCAAAAAAGGCTTTTATTATTTCCACATATTCTAAATACTACAACTTCAACTCATCAATACATTTATATATATATATATATATATATATATATATATTATATCGGTTTAGGTTCAGAGAATTCTTTTAAAATTTTTTAAAGAATTGCACCTAATCACTTGCAAATTTTTGTGGTTTTAATGTTGTATTTTTTATATCCTTATTATAAAATAGAGCTAATAGGTAAGACACCCTTAGTAGGTATGTAGATTAGTTAATAATAAATGCTAAATTTATTTTTTTAATAAATCTTAGTTATTTAGTCGTTTTTCTCAATTAACATTCTTGCTGAATATATATTTTCTCAGATAAACTGCGCTGTTCTTTTTAAATAAAAGAAAACTAAATTAATGCTAATAAGCAAATATAACTTCCATTAATGAATTTAACGCAAATTCTTATGAATAGACATTTTTAAATGGATAAATTGTTATCTTAAGACCATTCTATGGTAATGTTAAAAAAGTAGCTCTTTGATTTAAATGAATTTTACTATTGCGGAAAGGAGTGACGACTTTTTGTAAAAATAAAGAAGTAAAGAAGTGTTTTAAAATAACGAAATTAGAATTTTTTTCTATAGCCTGATTTCTCGACCTTCTTTTTGCTCTTTTTGAGTGTAAAGAAAGATAATATTATTATTATTATTTATGCTAATAATAATGTTTTGAATTTCAAATTGGGTATCATGGGAAATTCGATCCTACGTTTTTATTTAACTAGATCGTGATTTTTTTAATAATATAAAAATTAAAATTAATATAAAAGTCAAAACAAAATCCTACGCTTGATCACCAATGCTTATCGCTATCTGACAAAAATGAGGAACTACATGAAGATCTAAAAATCAAATGGGTTGAGGAAGTAATACAAGAATATGCCACCAGACACGAAAGAAGACTTCTATAATACCATACTAATATGGGGCTATCCAATTGTTGGATACAACCGACAAAATCAAGCGACTCTAAAGAGTCAAGCTACTCAAACTACCACTTGGGAACCGATCAATGGATCATAAACCAACATAAGTTCCACAATTTAACATAATCTCAATAATACTAATAAATTAATTGTTATTTAATTACGATTGTAGTAAACAAAACTTTAAATAAAAAAAAATAAAAAAAATAAATAAAAAAAAAATAAAAAAATAAAAAATTTAATGATTATCTTTGATATTAAAAAGTTGATACACTTGCGTATCTCTCCTCGGAATAGTTCAACATTGACAATTGACTTTTCGATTACTTCGAAGCCTTAGCTTTTCACCTATTTTCCTTTAATGATTCCTTACATACCATTCAAGTATGTATCTTTCACACGGGCATCAAAACCATTAAACTTTGTTTCATAGAGTTGACAGCTGACAAAATTAAATAAAAACATAATTCTTTGCTTTTGTTTACTTTTTTAATCTTCACTTTAATAGCTCCGAAAATATATTTGGTTAACTCAGGAATTGAAATATGTTGAAATCAAATTAAATACAGTACACACTTCATTCATTAGTTAGTATCGAAACCATTTTAGAAAAGTATTATAGTTTTGTCTGTAATTTTCATTTTATTTTTCTATTAAATACATAAGCAATATCCTACAAATTTGCTCAAAATTTTACAAAAAATGAAAAATAAACAAAAAAACAAAATTTAACAAAAACAAACAAATATTTTTAAATAATCTTCTTGCTTGCAAAATATATCTTTAGACTATATAGTGTAAGATCATTAGCACCAAAACAAACGTCTTTCGGTGTAATTATTAATAAGATCAGCCCTTAAAGAATGCTTATTTAAAAATTAGAATTTTTAGCTTCTTCCTCATTTTCAATATCTATTTTTAGATAAGAACTTAAAAGATTGATCTATCGGGGAATCATAATTGTAGTTCGTCTGTGACACAAATTGTTTTCTATTTCTAAATCAATTACCGAAGTCTGCTTTCTTAATTTTTTTTAATTATTGTTGTTTTTTGTGTTCTATAGAAATTTTAAAATTTGTTAATAAGAAATAACTGAATGAGTAAAGACTTATGTTAAGGAAGAAATGAATATAAAATTAGTTAAGCAATAAGTGATCGTTACAAAGTATTAGATATGTATGAATATATGAATGCGTAGGTGGTCACAAATCTTATATGATCGGAAGTAGTCAAACCAAGTCAAAGAACTGGAACACCATCCATGCTGATCGTAGATCTTATATATGCTAAAATGCAAATTAAAATTTTTGTTAGAAACTAATTTTGGTAATCTAAATTTATATATGTGAATTTTAATTTTTTGTTTAAAATAGAGAACAATAAATATGAAAATTGGCTAAAATCATGATCATTATTGATTTTACTTTGTTTTTATTATTATTGGGTTTTGTTTTAATCCAAATAAAAAAAAAACCAACACTATTATGCAAGACAAAATAATAATTTGTTGCAAACTCTAAATTAAATCCTTGTGCTAAATAGATTCATATTTCGTTTAAGCTTGACTTAAACAATTTGGTTAAGATAGACATAAATAAAAACAAATTTTATTTTTCAAAAATGGTTTATTAGGGTGCTGTATCTATTTTAATTTAATAAATTATTCAAAGTGTTGTTAAAAGGTTATTGAAAACAAATATAGACATATATCAGTTTATATATTACTAATGATACTATAAACAGATTTTAATCGTTTTTAATTGACATAGAAACATGATTTAATGCCGCCATATATGTTGTGATTGATTTCCAGCTGTTGAAATATACTATATGAATTGGAATTGGTTCCCACCAGCAATAAAATTCGTATTTAGTAATTCTATGATATAATACTTCAGGTATCTTAGATATAGGAAATTCTTGGAATTCCATTAAAGATGGCAACAACCTTGTTCTATCGATCCTTAAATACTTGGTGTGTAAAATCGCTTGTTTATGTATATCTAATCGCATTAAATTGCATTAGAGTGCATACTAATGGTAATTAATCCCCACTTAAGCTTCTTGTAATTTTCTAAGTTAAGTTGCAATAGAATTTTTTCAGATATATTCTATTTTTAAAATAGATAACATTATTGCAATTAAATTTTATTTTTAGAAATATTTAATTGAAAGTTTTGTAAAAGCATGAAAAAAAAAACGATGATTACCGAGTATATTATTAAGTGTTTATTACTATGGAACTGCTTATTTTTATTTAATTTTTTAACACATTTTTATCAAGTAAAGAAGGCTTTTTATTGCATTGTTACAATGCTTTGAAATCACTATAGAGACAATACTTAACCACCATATTAGCAACAAGACCTAGAAATTTAATGCTCAGTTCTGGTCTGAACTTATTGGCTTCGTTCAGGTGAAGACAATTTTCAAGTCAAAGATATATGTATAATCTTACCCTGTAAGGTTAATCTTTTTGTCATTGGTGAGTGTAGTTTTGCTAAAAGGGTTGTCTATGTAAACAAATTTTATAAATTTGCTTTTGAGAAGCGTAAAACAACTACTTTTAAGTTTTGGTAATAAATAATAAGGCTAGAAAAATTTCTAGGAATATTAAATATTCGTTTTTACAGTTCATGCTCAGTTTCAAGCCCTAAAATATTCAAAATTGGCATGTTCAAAAGATGATTTTTGAATGTTTCTACAGTCAACTCAGACGATATAACATATACTGTCCACGTAGTTCGTCTTTTCCGGCTGATAAAAACAAAAATCAAGTAATTATTAGGTGCCAACTTAGAACTATAGAGATGATGACTCATCCAAGAAATTTTTTTTTTGGTTCAAAAACATAAAAAGTGTTTAAGTATTCAAAATGTAATAATACAGTAGGATTTAGCATCTCTGGGTTCTTTTTTCGGAATATAGAAAAATCTCCAGGCAAACAAATCAAAGCAAACCATTCACAACTGATCTGAGTGAACAAATATGCGTCAAAAATGAAGAACAGCTTTGCTATTAGCACTTTATCTTTGCATACTCGCATGGGTTACCAGCGTAAGCCTTTTGATATACTATATATCCAAGATTCCTCACCTATGATAATTTTGTATAAGACTTTTGTCATACTTTAACTATGTATATCTTTAAAGTTTTACGGCACCAAACGACGCCTTCTCCTTTTTTGAACTTCCATCAAATTTAATGTAATCTAACGAACGAATAGCACTCTTACATCCAGATGTCAGATAGAATCATCTATGATAGTATGGATGGATATTGTATTAGTTATTTACATGATGTATTTTAGGGATCTATATTTTTCAATAGAATTAAATTTCTGCGGCAGTAATTTACATTAACTGTATCCAGCGATATGTATAGGGATGATGTTGATGAGACTTCAATACAAATTAATTGACGTTAATTGAACAAAAAAATTCTTTTTGAATGTATTTTAAAATCATAAAAAAGTCAAAGAAAAAAATGCAGTCACTAATCAAATCCATTTTTCTGCTTAAGGCATCAATGTTTATAAATATCTGAAGAAATTAAAATTTAAAAGTTTTAATTTTCTGAAAGAAAAACAAATTTTACACTTTTGGTTTGCAAAATTTTCAGAACTTTTCAAATAATCCATTTAATATCTTTTCCATGGAATATCTTTTCTCTATATAAAGAGACAAAAACGGAAATAGAATGAAAAAAACAAAAAAAAAACCAATTTATTTGCAAACCAAAAATATATAATTAAAAAATTATCATTATTTTTTAGTTGATGTTTAAAGATAAAATACATCAAAGGCAATAACCCATCAATAATAACACTTTAGTGAATATATAAATAAGTTTAATTAGTAACATTATTTCCTTGAAAAAATATTAATGCAAACAGAAATAGCGTTTGTCGATCACATAAATTAAATATGCTAATATTTAGCTCCTTAAAAGAAAATTGAAATTCATCCGCTAACCACTTATAATTTTCATGGTCAGGTTTGTATCCATACCAGCTGTTTATTATAAATGTTCACGCAACTTCATTAGTATTATTATTTAAATAGTGCCACCAAATGATGGTAAAAAGAAAAAAGAAAAAAGAAAAAGGAAAAAACTTGAAATTAATGCCAACAAGGCTTAAAAAATCTTCTTCTCTTGTAGAAGATATAAAATTCATTAATAACCCTAAAAATTGTTGTTAATGGCTATCATAAATTTGTTAAATTATAAAATTTTTAAAAGAAGTACATTTTTTTGTTGTTAAATAATTACAAGTACATCAAACCATCCATTATTTTGAAAAAAAAAAAACAACAAAAAAGCATTTAATGTCATAACCAATAAATTTGTTAGTTGTTGTCTTTTAATCAACACTGGATCCCTTAAGTATTTCTACCCCTTTTTCTTTGCACAAAACAGAAAAAAAAAAATTCAAAAGATGTTTACAATTTAAGGAAATACATCATTTATCCTAAGGGCTAAATAAATTAATATAGGTGGAGTATAAAATGGGAAGTTCTAAAATTACTGAAACGGTTAGTATCAATTTTACAGGCAATTTAAAAAAACTCAAATTCATTTTTAAATAAATCGAAAAATTTCAACTGATGAGGTGCAATGTAAGAAATACGATTTTCAGTTTGAACAAGAAACACAAGTTTTTTTTTTTACTAATTAACCAATGGAGGTTCACAGTCGGTTAAAATATTTCAAAAAAAAAAAGGAAACCAAAAAATTATTATTCCAAAGACAATGTTTCAATTATATTATTTATTCATACAATGCTAATGCACAAATTGCTTCACATTTAACAGGAATGTTTTTCTTTTTCAACATGTTCAGTATTTATCATTCTTGAGAGGTTTACACAGTTGGAAGATGTCATCCTTTTATCCAGGTGTGATCCTGATGTTTGTATATATGTATAAATTAATGCTCAATTAGGTACTTCTAATGGCAATTAGTTATTGTAATGTGACGGGGATATACATAGCTACAAAGTTCCGTTTATAAACCCGCATTTTTCAGTCATTAACCTTAAAACAAAATTTCATTTTGAATAAACAGAATGTTGTACATGTTTTAAAAAATAATAAGTCGCAAACCAGTTTCTAAATGCTTACTAGCTTTTGACATCTATTGTTGAGTTTGATCTTATACTTTCTATGAAAGGGCAGCTGAAAAGTTCATGGCATCAGGAAATTCCTCTTAACTTGTGGCGGGTTTAAAAAAATTTGATTCAGTAGGCGTTTGACGACGCAAAAGTAAGCTCTTAAAAATGCCTATAAGAAGAGTGCAAAAGCTTTGGAATGTCTTTAATTATAGTTTCCAATCAAGACATTTGGAAGATGCAAATTTAAATATAAAGACGATATAAATTGTAGTCGATTTTAGATCAAGTAGGCTAGGAATTGCCAACTAAGGGATTTTTGTATTTTTCATCTTAAGGTTTAATTTTTATTTATTTGAAGGAGTATTAATAAATATTTATAAACTAAAGGAACTTGTTTTTAATTTTTTTTCTTTGGTTTCGAGTTGCACATACTCTAAGGCTGCTTGCAGGGTGCCGGCTTACAGCCGAGCTGATGCCGATACCGATACCGAAGACTATAAAGTCATTATTGGTAAATCAATAGGAATATGCTCAAAGTGTTCAGAGTGCAAGCTTACGAAAGATTATAGACTATCGTAATTGGAATCGGTGTCAGCTCGGCTGTAATCCCACACTCTCCAGGCAGCTTAATAAGCATAGAGTCAAGTGCTTATTCATTATAAAACAGTCGCTGCCAAAAATTCGCGTTTTTAACCAGTTAACTATGTCGTGCAGTTTACAAAGTGCACACAAATTTGTGTCTCGAAAATCTAACGATTACGTATAAAACATTTTCAATTTCATGCTTTTAACTTTTTTTGTTTTATTCCGGTTTAGTCTCAAATTATTCTAAACATATTTAAAAATTACAAGTTAAATACCAAAAAATTTTGCCACTTTTCCATGATGTTTTCCATACGTCAAACACAGTTAACTGGTTAAGGGGCGCACAACTAGTCTGAAATTTTTAAAATTTCCTTTTTTTTTGTTGCATTTTTCGATATAATTTGTGCCTTTTAAAATAATATTATCAAAATTTCAAGTGAAAATCTTACATAGTTTCTGAGTTAAATCCTTCTAAAGAGCATCTTTAAAGGTATTTTTTTTCACAACTGTTGGAGCTGTAACTCGATAATAAATCCTCCGATCGATTTGATTCCTAGTTTAGCATACTTGTTTCTTCATGGAATGAGTGGATGAAAAATATAATTTTGCTAGGCTAAAAACAATCAGATTTTTGGCAAAATTTTTAACTTTTTTTTTCTAAAATTTGCCATTTTGTGGCATTTGGATTTTTTTTCACAATCGTGGGTATGGACAATATGTTCTACTTTAACGATCTTCTTGGTTTGTTTAATTCCAGCCACTCTCAAGCCCTGAATAATTGAAAAGAACTCAGGAGTTGTTGGATAACTTGCTGAAAAACCAAAATTTTTTTTAAAAAAATTAACTTAGCTTTTCATTTACTATGCTTAAATATATCTTCCGAATTTCAATATGCAATACTTTTTTTTTTAAAAAAATTCACAAATATCTCATTTTTTTAAGATGGTTACAATAGTTGTGATCACTTGAGCTGAAATTTGTCAGCCTCCTTCTATTATTTTTGACCTGAAAAATGTGAATTATTACTATTTTTGTCAATTTTGGTATTCTTTGAATTTCTTTCTTGTTGACCGACCTCCTTAATGTAAATTTTCACGTATTAGAGTCAAAGGAAGGTTGATCTGATTTTGGATTTTGGAATTATTTAAAGAGAGAATGAAAACTTTTACGTTTATTGTTATATTCTCTTATGGAAAGCGAGAAGTTAACTAGAAGTTAAGGGTCATGTTCGATATATTTGGATTATTTTTAATATTATAAGGGAATATTTTCCGGTTATAACGGGACTATAAATTTTTACACTCTTTCAATACTTATCATTTGAGTTTTTAACGCTTCGATAATTAAAATTAATTCTCAAGTGTAAGAAGAATTATTCCAAAGTCTCTGTAAATTAATATAGTACGCATAGTTGAACTAGAATCTTCAGTTTGAATATATCTGAAACGGTTGAAAATGTTGCGTGATATACGGGTGCAATATTTCATATTTAGAATACAAAAACTGAAAAATTAACAAGCTATTGGCTAACATTAATTGTATTTATTAAAAGAAAAATGCTTTTATATGGAGACTTTGTTTAATAATATTAATTTATAGAACAATAACTTCATCTATGATAAATTAGTAATTGTATTTTATACTTGGTTTGAGTTTTTTTCATTAAAAAATTATTAAAAGCTGTGTCTGTTAAGAACAAATATATTTCTTTTTGTTATAAATCTTATTGTTTTGATAAACACAAACAATTTTAACTTTAAGTATTTATTTAACACGCGACACTTAATTAAAAATGTAATAAGAATTTCAACCTATTAATAATAGGGATATTACCCCAATGTGTTTCTGGTAAGTTTAAAATTGCATGCCGGTCATAATAATAATTGTAAGAAGAAAGAATTAGTGTTAAAATAATTCTCTTCTCTTACTATAAATGTTCAAGTCGCTTGCTGGGTTATGTTACGAGGGTTTCCAAATAAATTTGCAGACTCCAGCAAGCGTAGAGCCTTATATTAATATTAAAAATAGGTGTAGGAGTAGTAGTTAAGTAACAATAAGAGTAGTATTATTAACACTAGTAGTAGAAGTAGTTATAAATGTAATATTAGTAGTGATTTCAGTTGTGAAATAGTAGTAATAAGCAATAAAAGTATTAGTAAGACCTTAATTGATATTAGCAGTAGTAGAAAATAATAGCAGTAGTAGCAATATAATAGCAGTAAGAATATTTGGGAAGGTTGATGCACGGCGACCAAGATAGATTCATTCCCAAGGTCCTGTTAAGTTGAAAAACTTGTTTTAACATTTCTTGACAAAGCTGGAATATTGTGACACATTAAGAAATAAAAGGTACTCCGCTTTTTTCGGTATTAGTCTATTATATTTGTCAAACAGCATGTGGTAATTTTGAAACTATTAAAAATCATCCATGAAAGTGCTCACAACAAAATCCAGTTTTTGGCTTAAGGTCCAAGATTTTTTAAACTTCTTACTTAATATGTGATTCAAAATGAAGTTTTCTCAATTTGCGTACTCTGAAAACTTCTTAATTCTCCTGGAAAAGCAGTTTTCTCATTTAGGTGCAAATTATTTTTCGAGAATTTTTAAACAACAAGAAAGCCTCGAGTACTCTTGGAATATTCGAATTTATGAGACAGAAGGAAGCTACTAAACTTCGAAGCTATGCTTCCAGGTTCGATTTGGCATTCTTCCAAATACATTCTGTCACTGTCTCTCAAACCTTCTTAGAGATCATGTTTAACTTTTTAATAAAGTGCGCCCAGCGATTTAAATGTTTGGCAGTATGAATAATCAAAGGAGTCTTGCAGTTATGTAAGCGTTATATCATCATTAATCAACTGGTATGCAGCAAAGGTAAGCCTAGATTTTATAGCAGTTCACTTCCCGGCTGGGATTTAACATGTTTTTAAATTGATGACTGTGAAGTGATGACTTTTTAATTTAAACTAAAATTTTTCCTCATGAATATCTTGTCAAAATGTGGGAAAACACCAATCGCTGGAAGATAAATCTGTTATATACGCTAAATGCAGAAGCAGCTTGCAGCTTAATTTTTTTTGGTGAAAAAGCTTTTTTTTTGTCCTCATATGAAGATATTTTTTTTGCGAAGTATTCATTTAAATGCATCAATAATAGAATGCAATAACAGTTTCTAATGGTTTTACTTTTCACAAGAATTCTTTCCGGCGAGTTTCAAAGGCTGCAAATTTCGGCATTACTTAAAAACTAACCATGTTATTACAATAGTACTTATTTTAAAAGATTATTTAATTAGAATGAGTGTTAAGGATATTAAAGAGAAAAAGATTTGTCATACAGAAATATTTATATTTTAATAGTTATTATCCTCGACGGGATATTGTTATGAAAAATTTTAAACGACTTTTAATATATAAAAATAAAAAGAAACGGGTATGACAAAGCTGTCGGATAATGTCAACGATAATGATCAAGTTGATTTAGTAAGGCGTCTAGTAGTAGCAGTACTATTACTAGAAAGAACTGCAGCCAAATCTGTCTATTGTGTGCCCCGAAAAACATGATATGATGAAAAATTCAAGCCCTAGTTGTCTTGCCAGGGGCAGAATATCTTTCAAAATTAACTTTGTCTCCTCGACGCAAAGCACGTGAAATCATCCCACCACCCACACACAATCAAACAGCGAGTGGTTGGCGACTTTCATTTCATGACAGAGTCTGAAGATCGGTGGATAAAGCATTTGTAATTTAACTTCTAGCGAGCAATTTGAGTATTTACAATAAAAAGACTTCATAATTCAAACGAATTTGTCATAATTTACACTTTTAATTTATATAAAATCAGTCAATAGTTCCGTAATGTGAGTTTAAAGCTTACTAAACTCTGTTTCTAAATCCATATTTTCCTACAAGCAAAATTTTTGAAAATAATAAACTAAAATATTTGACAGTCAATTAAGATTTTTGTGCTTTAATTTTTAATTTAAAAATTTGACTGAATTACATTTAAGAAATAATTTTATTTACAATATTAAAAAAATTTTCAATTAATACAATATTAGTTTTCTTTCTTACAATAAATTGTAAGGTACATTTTTATTATATCCTAATTTAAGAATGCATAAAAATTTTTTCTAAATAAAATTAATGCACAGTCACAATTTGAATAAACATTTATATATGTATAATTACTATTAAATATATATATATATATATGTGCACATACTTTGTTTAAATTGAAAAAATTATTTTTTCTTAACACCTAATCATTTATAAATAGTGTAAATTTGTCTAATAGAAATTAAAATTTTCTTTTATCCTAGTTACATAAATAAACAGATAAAGATACCTATCTTCAAAATTTAAAAAAAGACGCAATTTTTTAAAAACAAAAATTGGAAAATTGTTAAAGAAAACTATTAAATTATAACTCAATTATATTTAACATTGGATATCTCAAGTAAAATTGAAGTTATAATCAATTTAAATCATTTTCAGATCCTTTCCAAAATCAGATAAATATAAAGAATCAATTATAGTAGTGTAAGTGTGGTAAAGACGAATTTCAAGATATTCATCTTAGAAAAGAAAGATTTTCAAAGTACCACACCTAGTTTCTTGCGACTGATGCTGCAAATATATTCATTCCACTTTTATTTATATTGAATTTCATGTCTGTGAAATTTTTAAATGTATTGGTTTCTGTGCTTGCAGCATAAATCCTTGAGTTGCTTAGAAAAAGTTTTCTTTTCAATTAGTTTTATGGTTAAACAAACAAAAAATCTAATAAATTTTACTAAATTTATCCTAACTTAAGTTAACAGGACTTAACTGCATTATATTTTCTTTTATCCTCTTAAGTTTTGTTGTCATATTTTGAATGTAGTGTACTTATAAATGCAGTGATGACTGTTATAATTTTTTTCTTTTTTTTTATGTTAATATTATTGTTATTTTTTCTGTTGTAAATTGTCCATTTTGATATATATATATATATATATAAATATATATTTATACATATAAATATATATGTATATACATATATATATATATTTATGCTTAAGTGTTACATATACAACACTATGATGAGCCAGACGATTGAGGTGGTACAAAAGGACTCCATCTCAGACATGCTGGATCAATTTTAGGAAAATTTCCGCGTCGTTTTACCCTCTCCTCAAACTCCTCCAGAACATCCTAGACGTTTACCACCATTTTACAAATGCGATGAACAAGGATGAGAAAGAAGAATAAAATTAATTTTATTTCAGGTTTTCTTTGTTTCTTTTTTGTTGATGTTTTGCTTTTTATTATGGTACAACTATGTATAAGTGTATAATTTTTATATTCTTTCATTATTTGTCAATATATATATATAGATATATACAATATAGATATGTAGAAGACAGATTTAAGCGTACAAACGGACTTTCATTTGGACTAGGGCTGGGAAAAAAAAAGAAAACGCATGGATACCCCCAGAGTTTTGAAAACGATTCAGACAATGATAATACACTTAGTAACGTAGTCCTTTGGTGATGAACATATTTTGGCAAATGTGCAAAAAATTAGCAGCCGTCTGACTCAAGTTCAAGGACTCATCCCTAATAGATAGCTGCTATATATTTATATCAGTTGAAAGTATGTATATTGAAAATTGTCGTAGACAATGTCTACCCTTTAAAGGACTTAATGAAATGATTAAATATGAAATTTGATAATGAAGAATATTTAATTTAAGGTAAATAAAAAACTTTAGGTTTTTGTGTTTTTATTTGATTTGATTTGAAAAATTGAAAGTTGATTAAATCAATTAGCTTTATTTCAATTGAAAATTTGGGTAAATAAATATTTTCCTAAAAAAGTTCATGAATTAAATAAAAAAAAATTGTTCATAGCTTGAAAAATTGTTTTTCTACAACATTTAATTACATTTAGAGACAAAGGCCTTTGGAAAATTGTACGTTTCTGAAATCGGTTGGACGTACGAGACGTGGACGAGTAATAAAGAAAGAAAGTTTGTTTTGACAGTTTGGCATTCATGTAAAAAACATGAAAGACAAATGAAAAGGGATTATGAAAGTATCAAAACGAAAAGTAAATGATAATAATTAAACAGCCAACAAGGTTCAGTGAGTTTAGGACCATGGTCCATATGGGAGAAATTTAAAGAAACTTTTTATCTTACATTTTATATTATTGATGCCATTCATTTGAGGAAAAAGTAACAAGCAAAATCGTGGTTAAATTATTGGAGGCACTAAAAGTAGCTTAAATTAATCAAGTAAGCCATCTGTCAATTTACTAGAAAATTGTAGTTCACAGTATTTACTGCAGTTGCTTTTAGATAGGCAATTCCGGCCAGAGACATAAATTTCATTCACGAGAACTTTCGTTGTCAAAGTACCATTTTGCCAGACAATGTAAGGCATACATTAAAATATAAAATTGTAGTTGGAAAAATTTTCAAATCAAAAATCGAAGGACTTTTTTAAAAAAGAAATCAAAAAATTACTTACACGCTGGCAAAAACTCATTTATTTATTTCGATAATAAAATTTTTTTCTCCAATAAAAAACTGTTGATTACTTTTGGATCTCCGTAAATCCTAACTATCCCAAGAAGTGTTCTACAATCTAGAGAAATATACTGGCTTGTGGTGCATACTTTTCTGAGGAAATTCCGGTATCAAAAGGATTATTTGTAATACTTAAAATGTGTGCATTTGAATTCTTCGAATAATAGTATTTCTTGGGTTTCTCACACTTTATGTTTTTTAGTGGAGTTATTCCTAAATTTTCCTTGATGCAATATCATTACATACCTGCTTTTTTAAAATAATATGCTTTCCTTTCCAATATTTCATCATTCCAAGTGCTTGGAGTGTGCTAACTATATCGTATGAATAAATCGCCATTTCCTTAAAGACAAAAAAAACAAAGTATGAAAATCAATGAAAATTTTAACGTAGTGAATAACTATTTACAAAAATATTGAGTAGTAGTAGAGTAGAGTAGAGGACAATGACAATAAACATTTTTACATTTGCAAGCCAACAATTTTCAACTGACTGATATTTTATAATGAAGCTACATATGCAGTTAATCCTAACCAACCTGGAACTTTTATTTATTTGGTACAACCACGTTTTTGTTTTTTTTTGGCGATATAGGGAGTGAGAAAGCTAGTTCTATTTTTTTGGTTGTAGGAAGAAGTATTGTGTAAAAAATGCAGTAAATAAGACTGATGATCAGGAGAGAAATGGATTGCTATTGCGAATAGCATCCTTTTTAGTTTTATTCTCGTAATATATTTCGGTTTTGTTATTGTTTTTCTTCAAAAGTTTTCGATAGAAAAAATTCATGACTATTAATTAGTAACAATAACAAATTAAGTATGTAGGGGCTAAGTTTTATTTTTATTTTTCGTGGTTTGCAAAATTTATTTACATAGGAACGAAATTGAGAATTTTTCCATTTATATCAGATTAGTCATATAAATTTATAACATTGATAAGCCAGTGAATGAAAAGCAAGTTGAAGTCAATACCATACAGACTACAGTTTCGTTCATTTATTTACATTCAATCAAAATTGAGCTGTCAGAGCATTTTTGCAATGGAAAAAATTGAATAAAAATTTAGTATAAAAAATAATTGAAGAACGATGATTGAAATTGTATAAGTACTCTGAACTATAAATCACAACAGTAAAAGGATGAGACCCTGCCAGAATATATGTTCTATATGGTAGCGATTTTAAACAATTTTAATCCGTGCGTTTTATCGATGTCTCACGCACGGTTTTTAATTGCAAATTTAGCTCAAGTTTAGTATTCTATGAAAGTTTAAACTTGGATCTAGACAAGCCAACTTATTATCAGTTTAAACTCTCAAGTTTCAGTATTTAAACTGTGTCCGAATGTCCGAATCATTTAAGCAGTCTCTTACATCTTTTTTACTTCTCTTTGACCGTAGAAAATTTATAGAATATTAGTAAAAATTTTTTTGAAAAAAACTTCAAAATCTCGAGCATAACCCGAGGGTACCCCATCGTCAAATGATTTTTTCTCCTTTTGGTTTATGAATTATGGTAATAAAGCTCAATATATAAAAAGACAAAGCCTTATTTCTGAAAGGCACTTTTAAATTTTCAAATATAAAGCGGATTTTATAATAGGAATTTCTTTTTTTTTATCCTAATTTTATGATAAATATGTTGGACTACTTCAAAGAATTGTTGTTTCTCTGATATCGTGATAAGAAATTTTTTTGATACCTAATTAAACTAATTCTGTGTTTTTGGACACATAAAAACACTTGTTTTCACACTTACTTTAATAAAACATAATATCAAGGTAGATATATTAATATTTTATTTTTAAGTCTTTAGGGAAGTCATTTTTATTTGAATTTAATGACATAAGTATGCTCTATCTATCTGCGTTATCTACATTCAAGTGAATTAAATGAGGCTATTAAAAATTTGAAGTATATTAAATTTATAATTACTTGGCGCCTGGTGTATTTATATGCGAATGGAATTAACAACCCTTTCAAACAGATGTCCTTTTTTCATAATTTTTTCTTATCGATAAAATACGAACAATAAGAACAATGAGTAAAATTAAGAAGCTATTGTTTTTTTTTCTGTTATATCCTTGCCAAAAATACAAATTTACAGCCACACATGCTAAGATCACTATCTTTAAATAACTTTATTGACGTCTTTTACTTAAATTCGCCCATCTAACCTGGATAATTCAAGCTGAAGATAATCTTGGATGAAATCAGCATGTGGCTTAGCTTCCCCCCTGAGCCAATTGTTTTTTATGATTTTTGTTTATTAGTATTTTATATCTCGTTTTTTTTTGGGTTTTATTTGCAGAATAATCAATTTTATAAGCTTATGACTACGGATTATCTTTCTTGATATACGATATGACTGAGTTTGAGGATAATTTGTTCTCATTATGGGCTTGATGTATTGTCGGCAATGGTTAGAGGACAAAAAGAAAATCAAAAACAAAAAATAAAGGAGAATGAAAACTTAAATTACTAATATACATTTGTATAACGAACAAAAAGCACCTGTTTTTCATGGCTTGTTTTAATAAAATTTTCTTATCTTTCATTCTTTACAGTTGTTATAGTTTTTCTTTTTTTTTCTTATTTCTGCCAAAATTAATTTGAATCGCAATATAAACATATGTATTTTCTGAAACTCACCTGAGAAACATCTTTAATACAAAGAGTTGTTCCAGTTCGTGCACACAAGTATTCAAGTAAGACATCCTTCCAATATGAACGATAAGAGATTAGGCCTAAATCGGATAATGGTTTTTCTGGTGAACCAATTTTACCTTCGACTCGAGTTAGTAGATAACCTGAAGAAAGAAATTTCGGTTATTATTTTAAGCAAAACTAGTTTTAAAATTTTAAACTGCTAACTTGTAGCATGGACAACTTGTAATTAGATAAAGTTTTATGGAGCTTACGTTAAAAAATATACTGATTAATATAGGAATATATTAAAATTAAAATAATGCCGTTCTTAATGATTGGATAAATAAATTCAATTCATAATTTTTAATAATGATTATAAAGAGATTAAAATTTAAAAACACGCCCAATAAAAAAAGAAATAAGAAGACACAATAGAAGTGGTTTTCTCGTAGAATTCTTTGAAAATAAGAAAGAAATTTCGAGGAACCCGAACTTTTCATGAAACCTATACCTTATGAAAGTTTTATTATTGACTTAAATATCAATGATCTTGACCTGAGGAGAAAGAAAAGTTTAGGTTTTAATGAAAGAAAATTATTAGATTCCATTTTTCAATACAAATTATACTCATTTTTTTGTTTGTTTGACAATTTTCACTAGTTATAGTAAAAAAATTTTTTTGGCATGGTTTAGTCCATTCAAATTCATGAAAATGTATTAAAAAATTGTTGAATATGTATCACTTATATTTCAATATAATAATTTGCATGAAAATATTGTAAAATGTTCATATAAATTGGATTTATTTATTATCTTTAATGAGAAGTTGTTTGACTCCTGATTTTTGCAGAAATCCTCATCGGCTTTAGTTTTTCATTAGCTTTGTAGAAATTAATAAATAATAAATATCTTTATATTTCCAAAAATTTTAAAATGTATAATAATTTAAAAAAGAATCACTTTCCCCAATAAATGTTAAGGGATGTGATCCCATGAACTTAAGATAAAACAAACGCTTTTAATTTTTTATACAAATAATTTGTTTTTTGTTTCGTTAAAAATATGATAGAAAAATTTGTTTTAAAGGATAAACTTTGGGGAAGCTTTAAAGTTAATGCTTAAGAATTTTAGATAAACCATGACAATATTTTATTATCAAATAAAATTGCGCTTTATCTTTTAATTAAATTAAACTAGAATCTATAAATGAAAATAGACACAGATTTTTTGTGCAAATCAAATCGACAAACTAAGAATTGCAAGGAAATCTAATCAGCTTTTTTCTATTCAATATAGCAGCAGGAGTTATATTCGAAATAATAAACAAATAACTCTTAGTAACTACAATACTTAATTGTCATGAAGATGACAAAAAAGTCAGAAAAAATACCCAAATGATAGAATGGACTGAAAAACATCTACCGAAAATATTATAGTATTATCTTTAAAGACTGCCCTCTGTTCCTCCTTAAACAAAAAATTGTCCCGATCCTCAATAACCCAATAAAGATAATTTGGAAAAAGCTAAGCATTTTTGATTTGAATGCAATAAAGGAGATAGAGATATGTTTGGTATATCGAAATTCGTACCTTTCCGTCTTGTATATGAGTTGTCTAAAAAGCCCTTTTTACTGCAAAAATTGAAGATAAAAAATCTCCTTCCCTGGCTGAAAATTAATTATTTATCATAATGGAAAGGAAAAGAAAAATTTTAATATTTTAATTTTTAATAAAACTAAACTTCTAGACAAGAATTTATATTTGTATTTTAAATAATGCAAGTGGTTGTACTAAAAAAATTACTAAAAATTGAATTTTTATACGGTTATTTATAGAAATACTGTACAAGTTATGAAATTTTTGAAAGAAAGTGCAAGTGGTATCTAAAGTTTATGCTAGAATTACTCGCTAAACTAAATAAATTACTTGGCAAATGCAATTGACATTATTATATGCAATGCCAAAAAATTGTTTTAATATCTAAAATTAAACTAATTTATTTAAAAATATTTGTTTTTTGAAATCAATATATTTGGTAAATCTTTTGGTAAATTTTATTAAAATTTTTCAAATAACAAAAATTCATCAAATACTAAAAGTCTATTTTGCCAGTAGTTTACTTACAAGGGCGGTAGATAGTAGCTGAAAAAAGTTCTACCAAAAAGTAGTTAGGTGAAATTTGATTAAGTGAGTAACCAATGGTCACGTGATATACTAACAGTGTATAATCTTATTAAACAGACAAAGAATTAAGTTCTTTAAATCAAGGTTTTTCAGCACTTCTACTTTAAGGGGGTATTCAGGTCTAGAAATTTGAAAAAATCGATTTTTTTTTATATTTTCAAAGCCTTTAAAAAATGCTACTAAGAGAATTTTTCAAAATTCAAATTACTTTTGGAGATATAGCTGTTTTAGTGACGTATGGCCCATACTGCGACTAACTTTAGCCGAAACTTTGAAGTCGTTTTTCTCGAAACTACTTTTTTCGAAGCGGTCGCCATGATTTCTCAAGTTCCACTGACCCGATTCACTTGAAAATCGGTGTGAGTCTTTTTTATACATTTCCCTATCGCAGGAGCTATGACTATAAAAAAATTCCAATTTTTACTATTTTAAAAAAATAAGGAAACTTAAAAAAAGTGGTAAAAAACACGTCTCTTGACTTTAAAAAGCCACAACTTCACGAAAATTTTTTTTTTAATTATCCTAGTTCCTGCCATAGTGGCAATCCTCTAAATTAATTATACGCTTTTGTTTTTTACTTCAAATTACACAGAGGGTTAAATTCGTGGCGACCATCGAGCACTATTTTCTTTACACCCTTCACTTCATCAGCCTGTAACTTTTTGGAATTCTGATTTTTTCAATTTTCTTTTTTTTGTGTATTATTTAGGAATCAACATTTATACAAAATAATGAATACTAAAAATACTGTTTGTTTCTTTTTTCTTTATTGCTCCTCAAAAGTACCTAAAATTCATGTCTCTAGACCAGAATACCCCCTTAATGTTAAGTTTATTAGGTTAATTTAGGAAGGCAGAAGGCTGAACAAAGATGTCGAACTAAGCAAACCTACTTGAATCAGTATAAGGACATTCTTAATGAAATAATTAAAAATCTACCTTTTAACATAGTTTAAGTTTAAAAAATTTGGCTCTCAAAAAAAATTTGGTTCTTTTTTCTGCAAAATTCTAATGTTGGCTTGCGAGATAGGCAAATGTGCTGATAAAATATGGTGAAAATATCAAAAGGATCAATTCAGTAGTTTTGGAGATCATATGAACTAGTCATGTCAAAACGTTGTTTCGAGAAAAACATGCATTAAATTTGAGTGTAGAGGTTGACGTTCGCACTAAGGTCCAAGTTACGCTAATTGTACAGAAAAATACAGCTATAATGTTCGGATTTTTCTAAAATTTCTGAACAGTATTTTAAAATATATATTATTCTTTCAAAAAAGAAAAAAATCGATTTTTAAACTTCGCAAAACCGAAACTCTAATGTGTCTAATAATTCAAAAAAATGGTCCATTAGTAACACAAACATATATATTAAAAATAATAATTTGCATAAAACTATTGCAAAATTCTGATTATTACCTAGATTAAAGGGGTAGTTCACCCCCGATGATCTTTTTCTTGAAAAAATCCAAAAACACATCGATTTTATTTTTTTTTATTAAATTTTTACAAATAATAATAAAAAATTTTAAGATATAAAAATTTGGCGATGCCAACAATCATTAACCCAAATAGAAGCTTTTAATTTTCAATTAAAATTATTTATTTTTAATTTCGTTAAAAAGTTTTTAAAAAAATACAATAGTAAATGGTTCCTTTTATGGATGATTTTCACATTTAAATGTCACTTTTTGCAAGAGCTCTAACGACTAAATTCACAAGACGTAAAATATACTCGCAAATTATTATTATTTGTGTAGTAGACAAAGAATTTTTAAAGTTGTTAGGTGAAATACATTTAAAAACTTGTTTGTCTTCCTTTTAATATTCGTATATGAAATTAGATATTCTTAAATTTGGGACAAAAAACGGGTCAAAATTACTTGCCCTAGCATAATTTGTCCTTAGAAGGATAAGAACTAAAATCCATTGTTAAGTTTCGTTGGATAAAATTATGAATAGGTTATCTGTATATTAAATTTTGGCCTATATAAATGTAAATTTTGAATAAAATAAATTAAATAGTTACTTTTGCCTTCATTAAATTTTTAATTATGACCTGCAAGTGAATTGCCAACAAATTGCCTGCAGTTATTAAAAAAAAATATTTTTATGTGATTTAAACTAGACTCGTAAAGGTGTTTGAAAAACCAAAGAAAATATATATATATATATACATATAAATAAATGCAATGATAGCTAAAGCTAAAAAAGCCCTGAAAAATCTCAAACCACTAAACGTCTCTAAAAGAATAAAAGAGACTACGGTAACGACAACACAAAAAATCCTTTAAGTTAGCCTTGAGGTGAAAGAAAAACAAACCACAAGGCACTCGTTACAGCGTAGACATCAAACACTACTTAAGCATGGGTAAAAAGTCGACAAAGAGGGTGGCAAGCAATACCAAATGGTACATGGTATTCAAGTGTCTGCTAGGAGACACTTGAAAATAAAAAAAAAAATAAAAAACAAAAACACCAAAACCGATGGAAAGACAAGACGAAAATTCGATACGAGCATACTAACCTATGCCAACAGTGCGCAGCGTCGGCATGGCGCCCTAATGCGTCGCGACGTTCCACCCGGAAACAAGAAAGGAATACCTTAAAACTATGTCTGACTAAAATCCTTTATGTGACTGTATTGTTCAAGTACATAAAAAGAAAATATATATATATATGTATAAATATGACATGTCAAGGAGGATTTGCTCCCCAATTTTAGACATTTGTTGGATACAGTACATAACTCCTTCTCCAATCTGAATCATAACAAGACCCCTAAGCCTTATATATGTATATATCTGGATGTGGATATAGCGAACACAGAGTAGAAAATATATAGTAATTACCTATATACTATCATATGTACTCTTAAAGAAAGGGGAGGAAATTAGGGGGGTTTTGAGGGGAGTAAACAAGTTCGTCGTTCCAATTTGCTTGAATTTTTGTTGGTAGCAAAACCCCTTAAATAAGAATACCTATATTTTTTGCATGTGTCCACTTTTGCATCATTTTTTGACGGGAGGAGCTCATTGCATTTCTTTTTTTTTGTTTAGTTTTAATTGCATCCGACGTCACGTTCACGCTTTTTTTGCTACTGGTGTCGGAATAACTTTACACCTCAGACAATAGAGTCCTGGTTTCGAGCAATTCATGTTGAACAGCTCCCTAGATCAAGTTACCATTCCTTGTAATTCATTTTTATTTTTTAATTTATAACCCTTTCAACCACCTTAATGGATCAGAGGAGTATGTTATTTCAATGATACAAGAGGAAAGAGGTTATTGCACTTTTTTTTTCTTCTATAAGTTTTGAGGTTTTGTTTTTATGGGTTTCGATTTTCCATATTCTTGTTGTATTAATTTTTACTTATTGCTGTTAATGATTTTGGGTCTAGCAAATTTTCGTGAATTGACTTTTAAAGAGAAAGGACATCATGGTGTTGTATAATAATTCTGCTTTGAATTTAAAAGTTTTGACGCCAATTTGATTTTTATTTCTTTTTTTTGTTCACAGCTAATAAATAATTAGATTTGTTATATTGAGAAATGTCTCAAAAATATGACGTTTTTGGTTTTGTTAAAAAAATACAATAATGAAAACAAAGCAGGATCAAAATAAAAATTATTTTGACGTCAGAAAATATAAACACTGAAATATTTATGTTGTAAGAAGGCAGTAGTAATAGTTTAACCCGTTTTTAACAGTTTAATAGTTTCAATTTTATTTTTTATTATCATTTCGATTAAGTTATCAAAATTTTTACTCCAAGAATTCTTTCTACTCTTGGATATTTCTATTATCACCCTAAATTATCATAACAGATTTTATTGCTATAAAAAATTAAATAAACAAGGTTATTTTTAATTAATATTGTGTAATAAATATGTTTATAAGTTATGGTCCAAAGACCTAAACCCAGAGATTATTTACCATCAATTGGTAATTAAATCATTAAAAATAAGTCGAACTCTCAAAGTAGGAGAAAAGTACGGGATATTTACTTGAGGAATTTTTGCAAACTTAATTGAGAGTGAAGTTCCCAGGAGTTGCTTGGTGAAGGTATTGAATTTCTCGAAAACTATAAATTTTTTCATAATTTGTTTTTGTATAGTTCCAGAGAATTTAATTTAGCAATAGTTTTGAACCTTATCTAGTGATGCGCTCAGATTTTCAAGCAATTCACCCATAAACTCAGCTAATCATTAACTTTGATTAGTAATTGACATTCGACTAATATCAAATTATCAACCAAGTTTGAGGTGGGTCTGTTATACATGATTTGTTAGTTTTGTCTATGTCAAAACTATATAAGCGAAAAATTTATCAGCTGCGTATTACACTTTTAGACGTTTCGGGCGATATTTAACAATTACACTCTTTTCAATTTATATACTTCCGATTTGATTTGTAAGGTTATTTGTTGAATACATCTTTCATTTATTGCAACATAAAGATATAACCAAACCGTTCTATCGCGCTTTTACAGCTGTACATATTGATCAACTAAAAGCAAGCATGGAATCCAATCTAAAGGTGGGCACCCACTTAGTGCGTATATCTCAGCGGGTAACTTTTTTGACGTCAAAATGACGTACAAATGAATTTCACGCTGAAATATCGACATATGAGGGGGAACTTTAGCGTGAGTCTATGACGTCATAAAAGTTACCCGCTGAGATATACGCACTAAGTGGGTGCCATCCTTAATGTTTAAATTTTTATGTAAAATTGTAAATATGTTGCCATTTGATATCTTGAAGGAGTCATCTATCTCATGCGAATTCACTTGACAAGTTGCAAAGTTTAAACTTTTTAACAGCCACCTGGTAGTAGTCACTCTAGTAGTGTTTTTATTAGAGTTTTTAAGGCACCAGTTCATGCATCAGTTATTTATTAGATGTAATGAGAATCTTTTCACTCATACTTCATGTAGACTACATTCAACGTCATTTTTTTCACAAATCTCGCTACTTCCAAGAAAGTAAGCGTTATATATGAAAAGAAGCTCTTATTAATTGATGAAATGGAGTTACTTCCCTAATAAGCATACTGAAAAGCCTGTAAGCAGTTTAAGCAGTTTTCGATAGAATTCTTCTTGTCACTTCCACTACCACTTCAATAATAAAATAATCATTATTACAAATATAAAAAAGGGCATTTATAATAAACCTTAATACCTTTTTATAAAGGTATTGGATCATAGATTTATTTCAATCATTAGCACACCATCGAAAATTTTTTTGGTTCCATCATTTTTGGGGTTCTTTGAATAAAATGTCATGGCGTAGAGTAAGATCTAGAGAATATGAAGGATATAAAAGAAATTTTAAACTTCATACTATTCACATTTATCTCATACAAACTCTTGATTTGTGACACGGTTCGTTTTTTTTCTGGAAGAACACATGAAATCACTTTTTCCCTTTTTTTCTTAGTGTTGTTGGCCTATACAACTTTATTTTACATTTAAGGATAAAATTTTATGACTTTTTTATATTTAGCATATTGAAGCGATCAAAATATTTTTTGTCAAAAAATTCCTATTTTTAAATTCTTACTATTAGTTCGCTTTAATCCTTAATAAAATACCTGTTAATTCATCCACTCATGTTCAAATAAATTTTTTTAAGCTTGTTGTGGATAAGACTTGATGTTAATACAGTTTTCTCAAATATTGATTCATTAATTAAATTTAATTAATTAATTTTAGTTTTACATGGGAGGAAAAAAATTCAGAAAATTATTCAGATTCAGATTATTTTTTAGATTCTCCTTCAGAAAAAAAAATTTATCTTTAAAGAAGTTTAAGATTTGAACAGATTATATATATTTTTGTAAACAAAAATCAAAAATAAGTTCACTGTCTAGTTTTCAACGCTTTTAAATATTTTGTATGCATTAATTTTACTTCATTAAAACAAAAAATATCTTTTCCAAAGTTTTGCAAATTAAACAACAGACAAAGTTATGCACAGACTAATATTTGAACGCATTTATATACATATACAAATGAGCAAAATTTTTAAGTAAAATACATACATATATTTAATGTAATATATATAATTGCAAGGATCCAAACCAAAGACATCCAATATAACACCATAGATATAAGAGTACATCAAGGTCTAAGCACAATTCTACAAAACTCTGTCTAGACAATTTTCGACAACATATTTATGTATGTATAACCTAAAGTTTATATACGCAATTTTGCAACCCTTAACAAAAGGATATTCTATGTCTGACCCTTCTAAGAGAAACGCGACCAGCTCTCTACATTTAAATATATGTATACCCAACAATTTAATCTTTTGATATACAATTGCCTTTTTTGTTAGTTTGATATTATATTTGTTGATGTTTTTCCGTTTTTTTGATTTTATATAATTTTTCTTTTGATCATTAAAAAAAAAAAATTGTTCATCGTTATGATTGAGTCAATTATATTACAGCTATTGCTTTTCAAATCTTCCCCAAAATCAGAAGAATATAAGCGGTTGCCAGGAGTACCAGACATTTCTCTATTACGTACCAAAAGGAAGTTTGTATATTACGACAATGGATGCAAGTTTTTTTTAATAGTGTATGTGTAAATATTTTTTTTTTTTTATTAAATATATAGAAAAATGTTATCAACTATTGTTACTATAAACTTAAGAAATTTATATTTTTAGCTTTCCAGACGCTCAAAAATAGTCTAGAAATTTATTCAATATGACGATAAATGACAAAAAATGTTCGATTCTCTAAACTATAGATGATGTATATCTATAGTATTTCATATATTCTTAAATCCTTCTACTATTCGTATCCTTTAGAGTTCAGACAGTGTAAATTCAATTTTCTCTTGCTTTTATAAATTAAAGGATGCTATTCGACTGATTTTCCCTTTCCATAATACTTTAGTTGTGTATTTGTCCTTTTGATGCACATCTATCTTTATCTAATGCGGGTAATACCCTTTTGTATTTTGTATTTAACGATATATACATATTTTTATGTTTATAACTTTGTATATGTACTTTCATAACGGTACACTTGCTATAATTTTCCTAACAACCAGAGTATTATAGCATTACCAGCAACATTACCTCGAAACCTATGCAGAAATTTACAGCAATAGCCTTATTGTAAATTAAAAGGATATTGCATCCTAGTGTCTGGATATCAAATATAATCTTCTTTTTGGCTGTGTTTATTTCTTTAGATAATTTTGATGTTACTAACGCATAATATTTTCTTTAATTAAATTTATAATATGATTTTTGGTTTTTTTCTAGCCTTTTACCATTAAAGATTTTTTTTGTAAGTCATCTCAAGTCTGTGTATAAAAGTAAGGTAAGAGATGTTCTTCAGTAGTTTACAACTGAAATATTTCATCTAGTGGATTGGCTGGTATGAGGGTAAAAAAATTGTAAAAAGAACTTACGTGTGGGGAGTTTGGTGACAGTCATGGTAGAATAAAACGATTGAAAAATAGAAAACTGAATCAGAATGGTTGTTAAATTAAAAAGTAGATAATTAATGATTCGGTGCAAAAAAGGCATGTTTTTAAGAATTTTTCTTAAAGTGCATGCAATAAATAGTGAAATGTTTCCAAGGAAGGTCAAAATTATAAACGAAGCTTTCTTGAAGAGGTTTTATTAATAGATAATAAATGTCTAGCACCATTTATGCTACATTTTTCGCTTTCCAAAGTACCCGACCGACTTTACTTTTTTCTAAAATTTGCTGAAATCAATAAAATAATAAAATAATAAGAATAATTTATTAAATTCAATTTAGTTTTTTGTATATTTTAGAAATTTCTAAAAATTATATCAAACTTTAGTAAATTTTCCAATAATTGTTCTTGTGCAAATGATATTTTTTGGAATACAACTTTTGTCAATAATAAATCACTAAAATATAAAAAATAGTTCAAAAGGACATTTAAAGTATAAAATAAAAGAACTTTTTCTGACTTTATGAAACACTGGTAGACTAATCTCTATTTTAATATCAAACATTTAGTGGGGCGTCCCATGTTTTTTATTAGTCTGATATGCGTTAAACGGGGCTATGTATATGTGTACTAAAGAAATGATGCATATTGTTCATCTACTGGTTTTTATTAAGCAAGGGATGATTGCTATGCAACACTTTTCAACCACATTGCGAAAAAAAGAAATTCTTTCTTATCAAGACCAATCAGTGCTTAGTGGCGCAAAATTTGATTTTTCAAAGAAAGTCAAAAGAAATTTTTTTGTATAAAATCTGCCGTTAGTGATAGTTTTCATAATATTTGAGAGTTGGAGACGTTATTATTTGTGTATTATCCGCTACTATTAATTTTGGGCAAAACTTTTCATTATCAATGCGTTAATTTGCCCAACGCGCAAAGCAATAGTAAGTCCTCTAGGCATAAAAAGAAACCCGGAAGAATTAAGCTAATTCAAAATGCTATCAATAAAGGAAAAAGTTAAAAAAAGCATTTCATAATGTGTTCAATTTCCCAAAAAATTAACTTTTTTGATAACTGACAAATTTATCGAACAATCTTCCAAGTCTTTTATGCCCAGAGAGTTAAGTTATGAATTATGAAGTTGAAAAAGAATTTTTTTCCGAGTTTACAATTTAAAATTATTATATAAAACTAATTTCATTTTTTTACGATTTTAATTTTCTATTAAAAGAAATCTTTATAAATGGTCAAACAAAATTTAAGTAGTTAATATTTTCAATGTATGACAACTTCAAATTTTTAATAGCATAAAACAAAAACTAAAAATCCCTGATATTCTATAAAACGAAAAAAAAAATTTTTAAAAGGATTTTATCACCCTTGAACTTTCTTTGCTATAAAAACCATATGCAAAATTCAATTAAAGTGAAATTATTCTTTGTAGTGTCCCACTATATACTAATTTAGCCACGTAAACTACTAGGAAAAAAGGATATGATATTATAAAACGTCAACTAATACAATAAAACCATTGAACAAAAAAATTTAGTTTTGCTAGAAATTTGTATATATGCAAAGAAAAAACTCAAAATGACGATCGCAGATGCAAGTTTCTAATTCGCGAACACTTGTAGAAAGCTTCCTTCAACTATATTTATACTTTACTTTGAAATTGCTTCCTCTGTCTATTCCCTTTTTACACCCTTTGATATTGTATATATATATAACTGTAAATAACTTTCAAAGTATACTAACCAGACATTTTCTACCCCTACAAATAGGTTACACAAATACAGTTAAAAGCTTATATAAAATACATTTATATATAATATATATAAATATATATTTTTTGTTGTTGACAAATTTGCAAATCCTACTGTTCTGTCAATATGAAAAAGGTTGCAGCAGGCTTGATATTAGAAATGGGGAGCGTCGAGACAATTTTATTGATCGTACCTTTTGGCCCTTGGGCCGACGCCCTGACTATGACCTGTCTTGACCTTTTTTTTGTTTAAAAAATTTCGTGAATATTTGTTAAAATTTATCTATGTGTATATGCATATATCTATATGTAAATATATACGTATAGTTTTTTCATTAAACATTTTCAAACATTCAAATCATGTTTTATGCGTAAATTTAATGCAAGGGTTGTTTTATAACAATGATATAACTATATTTATGTAATTTTATATTGGACAAAAAGGTAATACAACCCCAATATTTTCTATAGTAAGATATGCTGATATGTAGAAAATAAAACAAAAATGTCAAAAAAAAAAAATTTAAATAAACAAAATGTAAAAACAAACACTGGTATATACCAGCTGAAGAAAATATCCTTGTTGCTTACGCACCCTATATTGAGGGGAGAGATATAATATAGATTTGTTGTGACGGACTATGGTACATTACCTCCTTAAACACTTTGAAGGTTATATATTTGCTTGCGTTTGCCTTTGTAGAAGGTCAATGCCGATTTTATTAGTTCAGCTCTTTATGAATTTCAAGGTGATGATGCGTCTGTGTCTACACATAGGATAGAGCTCCCTAAAGATTCAAGGTTAAGAAAGTATCTGCTTTGCGGCAAGGTCTAGACGATTTATTTTCTTCTTTTTCTTTTTTATATTTACAGAAAAGCTCTAAGTAACTCAAAGGCATTATTGGTTAAAATAAAATTTGCAATTTTGTATAAAAAATGTCAGTAGAAAAAATTAATAAAATAATTTTTACCAAAAGGGATGCTTCTAATATATAGAAAAAAGAAAATGATTAAATGAAATATGTAGAAACTAAAGACGAACAAATTGAATGTTTTGTTTTTTTATTCCAAATTTTGCTTAAATTACAAAGAATTATAAAATTAATTTATGGTTTTTTGAATTTTATTTTATTATATAAAATTTCTTTTGTGTGTTTTGTAGGTTTTTTTGGAGTATGATATTTGCTAAAATCTTCGATTTAAGGATATAAATTTTGATATTTTATTAACATGTTCATAGATAAAACTGATATAAACTTTAAAAAACACAAATATTTATAAAAAAGTTTCAATACATATTGAATTAAAACTCAAGTCTTCAAAATTTGATTATAAACACATTGTAATCCTTTTTATTAATTAACTATTAGATAAATTGTTAGTATTAACAAATTAATAAATTTTACAAGTTCTTTTTTTCTTGTGTCAATAAATCTTTGCTGAAAAAAAAAGACTACAACTAACACTGTTTGTTTATTAATTTAAATGTTTTTTGCAGCATTTTCAAGTTAAATTCAAACTGTAAAGTAATAAGGTAAAGTGTCTTTGTCAATTTTATTTATTTTCAATATTTATGTTATGGTAAAATTAAAGAGTTCATCGCAAAATATTTTGGAATTTCCTTCACAAGTTTCGCTTTATTCATAACTAGAAGTGAAAGTCGGTTGAGTGTTCAACACGAATTTTTTCATTGATTTTTGACGTTTATCCAAGCAGTAAATGATTTTTTAATTCAAATCCTAATTTAAGTGAAAATTGATGTTCAAGATTTCAATATATTCGTGTCCAGAATAGCAAACGGGTTAACTTTTTCGACAAAAATTGGTCAAATATGAAGCAAATTGTTCATCGTCAAGTGCTTTAAAAATCAATCACAAGCTTTTACAGAACAAAATGCAAGGTAAATGAAAATATATAAAAGCAAACTTATTTCTTTTTTTATTCGTCTTTTTAGAACCGCGTGTAATTTTTCAGGATGAAACAAGAAAATTGACGTAATAATATTTTATACCACGTCTAATAAGCAAAATCTAATAAAAACAATACCTTGCTCATTTCGAACTATTTTGTTCTCTTTCACTCTCTAAAAAATGTTATTTCCAAGCTTATTGAGATATTCACTTATCAAAGCGGAGCTTTGTTTAGATAATATACTAAAAATTTTCAAAAAAAAAAATAGCAGTTTAGTTTCTATTATTTATGAATTTATTTGAAATTTTTTCAATTGTTTTCATCATTTTTATTTGTTTCCATTTAAAATTTGGTATAGCTGCAAAGGGACTCATATACTATTGCAGCTATTTCATTTTATTGTTGAAAATATTAATGATGCAAGTATCTAAATGTTTCTCCAGAGATTTTATTTGGATGAGTAAGGGATACAAAATGATAAAATTAGGTTGTGTTTATGTAGTTTTGTCTTATCGAATAACTGTTTATTCCTTGGACATGACCATAGAAATTATATAAATACAATTTATGACATGGTGTACAAGAAGTTCAAGGAACAAATATCAATAATTTTTAAAAAATAAATCGACGTTTTAGCTCATGTTACATTGGTATTCTTCATTCGAAAAGTGGTAACATTTCCTTTGCTCTTTTTCTCGCCTGTAATTTTGAGAAGTTATAAATGTAAAGAAAATTCATGTGGGCCATTTAATGAAAAATTCTCTAAATAAAAATTAATTACATAAAAAGTACCACAATCGTAGAAAACGGTTCTTAAATTTTTCTTCTTTATCATTGAAATGGTATTTCTCTTCTTTTTTTGTAATAGCTTTGCAATGAAAGGACTAACTTTCGCAAGCTTTTCCACCAAAAATTTTGTTTGGCTATAACATTAAAAAATTCAGACCCACTATGAAGCCTTATAAGATGCTTGAAATCTCATCTAAAATGAAAGTTTTTCAGCACAAAAAATAATATAAAAAATATATTGCGTTTTAAGCTTTTGCCATTGCATTTTTAGCAATCATTTTTCTTTAAGATTTCTAAACGAAAGTATGTTAAGGTGAAGAAGATCGCAGATGCAGTTTACATACCGCTTTAATAGATCAGTTTTTAAAATGATGAAACTGTTAAAGGTGTGGATAAAAACAAAAAAAATGTACTGTATATAATGCATACATATTAAAATAAATTTCTTTTTTTTTTCGGTAGTAATTTAGAATACTGCAAAATTTAATATTGCAAAATTGCTGGTTATGTCTATAAGAAAACATTAATTTGTTGAAACATTTGGGCGCATTTATCAAAAACCAGCTTTTATTCGTGTTTTTTAAGTGCTAATAGGTGTTTTTATATTATTTTATTCTTGTTTGAAGTTATTTAATGTATTATGAGTCCACGGCTTTAATTGTATCTGCCTAACCAGGTGCATTAAATTTAAAACAAAAAAAAAAACTTATCAACATCTGGTATAATTTTTAATTCTTTTTTGATTAATTTCATTTATATATTTTTTTAGCATCAATTTGTTTTTAGTTTCCATCCATCAAATACTAAGTTTGTTCATACATAAAAATCAGACTGATTTAAGATGAGTGTCATTTTTGATAATTCTTTCAAACTTTAATTATGACAGAAATTAATTGAATTTTAATTTGAAATGGCACTATAAACACTAAAGTTTTGAAGATTTGATTCCCTGCTGAGTTAAAATTAAATAATTTTTTAGTATCTTTTTCGAAACGATTATAATTTATTAAAGCTGCATCTCTGTGACATTTTGAGTTTGGTAAATATCCTGAATTTTATTTTTCTAACTAGATCCTAGATCAAATAATTTATTTAGTTTTTCTGCACGCATAACGGAGGCCATCCTACTGATGGACACCACCTATAAAATCAGGCGACTGCAGAGAAGCAAGCCATACGACCAAACACTTGGAGACTGATCAATGGATCAACATCTCAGATACACAACAGTAGCATAAGCATTATAATCTAGCATAAAAATAAAAAAAAATGAAAATTTTTTTCTGCGGTAAATGTTCTATATTAGTGTTTAATATCATTTTCATTTATAGGACCATTTTTGCTTACTATTAAAAGAAGATGCTGTTTTTCTATCTAAAAAATGGCCAGTTTGCGCCTATAAGCCTGGTAGAATCCTGTATCCTATAAGTATAATAGATTTCTATCGCTGTAAAGAAAATCTACATCGATTAATAACACTGGTTAACAACATTGTCGTGCCACACGGACTTTTTTGATATTTTTTTACTTTAATTAGTGGTTCTAAGTAAAAATAAACCGTTGTTGGCCAAGGATTTTATTTTATTGACTACTTTAAAATTTGAAGTAAAGCACTGATCTCTTAAATCAAAAGTATATTTTTTTATTTATTAAGAAGTGATGATCTAAGATTTTCTTAAAAATTTAGCTCCTGGTTGTTCTCTTTTAATTGTCCAACAGTAATCTGCTAAGATATTTGGGCTCCATTTGCCCTGGTATCGCTTTTCTATTTTAGAAATATACAGATGAAACCTCTCACCGTGCTCGTCGCTTACAGCCCTCAAATTGTCAGGGGAAAAACCCATGTGTAAGTCTAAAAAATGGATCTTGAGCGACATTTTGCAACCCAATGCTTGATAAGCTAACAATAGCTCGCTAATCAACTCTCTGTAGCTGTCACTTTTATGGTTACCCAGAAAATTTGCAACAACATTCTTAAAAGCCTTCCATGCAGGTTTTTCTAAATCGCTCAATTTTTCTTCAAATCTTGGATCTTTTATGAACTCCTTCATTTGAAGTCCTACAAAACTTTCCTTTTTTATCTATACATCCCTTATTTTGGGGAATTTTTCTTTTAGATAAAAAAAATCCACTTCCATTGCGATCCATTGCCTTTACAAAGTTTTTTATCAGTCCTAATTTGATATGCAACGGTCGTGGAACACTGCACATAGTTGTACAAGGGGTAAATATTCTACATTTTTTTACCTAGGAGCTAAGGATACATGCGTAGGCCATATTTTTTTTATTATAGTGATTGATTGAATTATATACAGTATAAAGTTCCCTACACTTAAATTTGTAAATAGTTTTTTGGTAAAATGCAAAGCCGGAGATATTTTTCCGCATGCAGAGGAATAAAATTTTCTTTAGTTCCGAAACTTTATCTTACCTTACACCACTCTTACAGACCCGTCTTATGCGTAATTTAGTTTGTGCGAAGAAATCATTTTTTTCTCTGATAAAAATAACTGAATATTGAATATGTTTTAGTATTCTCTGTCTATTTTCAAAGTTGTCTTATCTTTTAATTACTACTTTTGCTAGGATCACTTAACATATATGATTCTATATGATTACCCCTTATTTTATCTGAAGAAAAAGTCACCTATAGTGACAAAAGTTAGGCCATCCGTATGGATATACATAAATAACTCATAGCTTTCAGGTTTTATTTATATTAAAGAAAATTCCTTTCATTTAATTCTACATCAAATAAAATATTATCTGATAAACTGATATCTTCTTAATACCGCTTTCTTATTTAGTAGCTGGCCAAAGGTTGAAATTCATATTTTCATCCCTGAATATGTAATTTTTTTAAAAAATTAATAATTTTCATTCCTTAAAATAACAAAATTAAATGTTTATACTAATTTATAGATATTTTTTTATCACAAATGAAAATTGAATTAAATTATTAAAATTTCACATCAATATAATAAATTTTTTTCAAAACAATCACACCTGAAACTGGATAAGTTAAATTGAATTTCAAAACTATAAAGAATCGTCATAGATAACCTCTCCACGTTAAGTCCCTTCTTACTTATACACTTACCATGTCTTTATAAATAAATTTATCCATTATTTTAAAATAAAATGTTAAGTTTTATAAACGTCTACAAATCATGATCAAATTAATTAAAGAAAATTTATGCTTGAGCTGAGAAGGTCAAGGTTTTTGGTGTGAAAGGCTAATTTTACTCCACTATTGATAAATAAAAATAGTTTAAGTGTTTTTATTTTCAAATATTTTACGAATTGAATTTGGTATATAAGTTTTTTCATTAATATTTCTAGCTGAAAAGAGATAAATTCTTGTATTGTCAAGCATGATTTATATAATTATGGCGCAATTTTAAAATATATCGTCCATAGTTTTGTTATTATTATAATTTAAATGAAAAAACTAGTGTCGGGAAAATATTACGAATTTTTAAATTTTTCCACAAAACGGAACTGATCCGGCGGCTAGAACTAAGAAATACTTTTTTATGATATTTAACTATTGAGCTAATACTGTAGCTCAATATAAATTCTGAATTTTAGAGTTTTGAAGAGTAATTTTTGAAAAATATATATTTAGCATTAAAAATCTAAATTAATTACAAGAGAGTACAGTAACTTAAAGTTAAAATTATTTAATCATCCTTTATTTATTAATTGCAAAATTTGATATTTTTCTACAAGTATCATCCATGTTACTAATATATATATAGATATATTTGCAGCATTCACCTCAAATTGTTATTCCTAAAAAGGATCTAATAAACGTAACTAGGAGTACTTTAATTACTGTTTCCCATATATGAATGAATAAACCCTTGTTGATATATTTTCTTATTCTCCATATTCATTCAAAATTTTTATGTCTTGTTTTGACAGCATGCGCGAGTATAGGGCCCACGACTAATGAACAAAAAAATATAAAAAGCAAAACCTAAAAATAATAATAATAAAGGAAAAAATTACTAAAGAAGAATGAGAGGAGACACTTAAAACATGAAAGCACTTAAGCTTGCAAGGCACTCCTTGCATATATTACATTATTTTTTGTTCCAATTTGATAGAATCATAGGCTAAAGTAGCTCAGTGTGACATATTTTATGATGTACTGTCGTCGTTCATTGAAATTTTTGTAAGCAAAAAATTTTTTTTAAAAAAAAAACAAAATAAAGTTGATTAGGTCTAATATGCCCTAGTTGTCAACAAACGGGATTGATATTTTGTTTTTTTGTTTGAGAACTTGTTACAAAATATATTTGCATATATAGAACAAGAATAAATAAATAAAATTACATAAATGGGATTTTATCTTGGAATATTTTTTCTATGTAAAAAATTTGAATAGTTTATTAAATTTGTTGAAAAGAAGTCGGCATAGGGTCGGCAATTTTGGGCAAAAATATGTAAAACATATTGATTTATTAATTGAAGAATTTAGCAGAAGATTAACTTTGTCCAACGAAGAAAATATCAAATTAAAATTAATTGAAGACCCTTTTTCTGTAGATCCAGAGCAAGTACCGCTTCATTTGCAGATGGAATTAATTGAACTTCAATGTTCTGTAGTGTAGCGAATTTATCATAGAGAAAACACTTTCCACGATTTCTACAAAAGCTTAGATTGCAAAAAGTACAAAAGTCTCATAGAACTTGCTATGAAAACGTTTTGCATATTTGGAAGTACAGCAAGCTCAAATATGACACCTGAATATGAAAAACTTGTTGACGATAAAAAATGTAATATTTCTCATTAATATTTTCCATCATAAATTTTAATAAAAATAAAAAACACATGTATCTTTACTAGGAAATTTTTTAAAAAAATTTTATTTAGCAAATACTTCCAAGACATTTTTCCCGCTTCTAAGCAACAAAAATGGAAAAGCTCCGCTCCAGAATGTGTCAAATTTATTTATTAATAAATATGAACTTTATTTAACATAATAATGGTTAATTACATATCAGCAAACTTAGGAACTTTTTTTGTTTGTTAATTAAAATGTGTACAAAATATTTAGCATCCCTGCGGCCCTGAAGCATTTCGCTTGAAGCTTATATGGCCCTCAACACCTTCGAAGTTGTGCAGCCTTGCTCTAGAGCAAGTAGTGAATGAGCAAAACTTTAAAGCATTTTTCTGAGCCTTGTTAACTTCGAAGTCAGTGTTCACGATAACTCCAAATCTACTATTTTGACATAATTTTTCAGGTAACATCGAGAGCTTTTTTTTTGTTTAAAATTATTAATTTTATAATAACAAATAGGCAGATTTTTTGAGCGAAAATCGTAATTTTGACTTCCAAAGGCTACCAAAAATGCGCTTCAATTTTCTCAAAACTACTTTTCAAACTCGTTGTTCACTGCCATTTAAAAACTTAATTACCTTGGTACACAATTTCTACATATAAATTACTTCCCCCCACCCCCCCTACGTTGCGTTTATGATTTGTTTTTTACATTAAGACGGTTTTCCTCTTACATAATGGTGGAATTTTTCATCGAAAATAGCAGCCTTCACTTTAAATGACTACCAAAATTTTTCAAACAAAAAAAGAAGTAATCAGACAACGTTGGGGAAAGGATTTAATAGTACTTTAACTAAATTTTAAGTGTTTTTGATTTCAGGTAATTTACAGCTGAGACATAGTGAACACCGTAAATCATCTTTTTCCGAAGAGGTTCCAGGAAAACCTGTGTCACCGGCTTGTTTGTAAATATTTTTTAACAAAAAAATTACAAAATGTTGCTAATATCATGCTTAATAATTTACAAAAATCTTGAATAACTTTTCTTAATCAATATTCATAAAAAGCAAATTCACGAAAAAAGTGTTATTTTTTAACCCTGAAACCCTTACCCCTCCCTTAAACTAATCAGCGGTACGTACTTAATGTTCTAATAGTTATAGACATGGACGACATTAATAATTTTTCATACGAAGATTAAGAAAAATTTTTCATACGAAATTTAAGAAAACTAGTTCAAATTGGTTGAAAAATGTTTATTTGTAGGCCAAAAAAAAATTATTTGAAATTTAGAAAAATGTACGCCATTTTTTAGAGAATATCTTTTCATAGATGATAAGATATTGTTAAAATATGAGAAGTAGCCAGGCAAGGTGGTTTTATTAAATATAATTAAAAGAACTTCAATATGAAAATTTAAATTTTAAGTCAAGTTTTTAGCTTGGAATTATAATAACAAAAGAATAACACATACAAAGGAGACATTACTATAGTACAGAACTAGAATTTTTATCATTTCTTTTTTACAAATATATAAAAAAAAAATCAAAAAGACAAAAAAGATGTACTATACACATTTTGGATCATTACCCTTAAAATGGAAAACTAGAATAAAGAAACTTGTAAATAAATTTTTATTATCTAAAAGATTTTTTAATATTCCATTTACTCAAGAAATTTCAACAAGTATAGCATAACGGAAAATTCATTAGCGTTCAATGACCTCTCATTCTTCAGCTTTGCATTTAAAATACTATAATACACATATTTTTATGTATTCGCGAAAAAGTTGGTAAAAATAAAAGGAAAAAAGAAAAAAAAAGAAAAAGAAAGAAATTTCATATAAAGAAATATTACTTTGAACTACTTTGAAAAGTAAAGTTAAGCGTATTTGTATAGAAATATTTTTTATATCTAAACTACTTAAGCTCGCCACATAGAATTAACCTAGCAAATAGATAGTTAGCTAAGCGAAACGATCTAATCGCTCTCTATAAAAACAAAAAGAAAAACTAGTTCTGTTCTATTTAATGATGTCATCGTTTAATTCATGTGCACATGTGCATTTTACATTGTTAACCTAACATCAGAGCAACTCCTTAACCGGCAAACATGTTACATTCAAATTAGGTGTAAAAATAAAACTTTCAAATGCCTTTTAAATTGAATATTTTATCTATTGGTATACTTTAAGATACATCTCTACATGGCTTATAGTTATATGAAAACCTTTCCTATAGGTATCTATATATAAATAACTTCAATTTCTACTTCTTGTTTCATTTTTTCATAGAAGATAGATATGTATGTACAATATATACTTCAAAAATACCTTCCTATAACTAGAACTATCTTTGTAAAATAATCGTTAAGAACAAGTTTATTTTTAGAAATACCAACATCTAAAAATAAATCATTCTCTATGCCGTTTTCTATTTTCAAGGTACTATAGTTTTATAGGCTGAAATTTCCGTGAATTTAATTTTATATGTCGTCATAGTCAAAGGTCGTTTTGCAAAAAAATTGAATATGAATTGGATGCATTTGACTATAGTGGGCGCAAGGCTAATGGCATTTTAATATATTCTTCGTTCCTAGAAGAAAATACTTTAGTTTCTTATTGTTGAAATTGTGGCAGAGTTTAATTTTCAGCATATAAAATCTGATCTGATAAGTGGGGGGGTATGTCGAGTACAATTATCCTGAACCATTTGGATAGTAGGCGCTGATATATTTTTGTTCAATCGAATTTTGTTGTAAATTATATACAAATATATTATATTTTGGTATAAAATCAAATATATTGTTGTTGTTCGATTAAAATTAGGAAAATTTTTCCTTAAAATCACTTCATGTACATAAAAGCTGGGTGTATAATAAATATATTTTAACTCAAAACTCAAACTCAAAGAACTCAATTTGAAAATTTGAAATCTGGAATTCCAGATTTGGGGCGTTTGGGATTGGTTGGGGTCGGTGAAATTTGTGAACCGTTTGGGTTCGTTCTATTCTTATGAAAATTTCTCAGAAATTTATTATTAGAATTTATTTATTTTTTTTTTTATTTATTCAAAAAAAAATTATGATCTAATTATAAATTTTAAAACAAAATTTTGGTGTATATATAATAATCAATTTCATATAATTCCATCTCATTTATAAGTTAAAAGGAATAATCTCACTTGGTATTTATTACCAAATATTTGCAGCTTATTTATATGTGCATTCTCAAATACTATTAAAAGCGTTTAGTTTTTCTTAAAAAGGTCAAATAATTAAAGAAAGAACAGAATAATTTTTTTGAAGATAATATAGGCTGAGATCGAGAATATATTGATACATTGTAGTAATACTATCTATAGATACTTTTGACAGATGACAACTCTGATACATTGCCACCATTTGCTTTGTCAAATTAGAGTTCATAACGCCCGGTTTCACCATTCGTGCTTAAGTCTTTCTTAACGTATCTGTCAACTTAAGAACATACTTAGCCAGGTTTTGCGTTTCACAGTTCATACTTAACGCTTGATTAGCCTTAACTTCGTGCTTAAATTAAGTCTACAATTTTCAAAACTTAAAGTGGACTTAGCTGTCAGAAAAGCAGAATTTGTGTCAATTTTAGTAAATTTTATGTGAAATATCTTCGAAAACTTTATTTAAATAATAATTAATAAAAATTAAATAAATTTTGAAGTTGTTAAAAATAAAAGTGCAATTTTCATTTCAATAATGTTTTATAAAAGATGCATTATTTCAGTTGAATTGTTAAAAATTCCTTAACAGCATCATTAACATTATAAAAGTTTTCATATAAGTTTAAAAGTGATTTTTTGTGCTTAATATAAAATGAATTTCGATTTTGTTAAATTCAATCAGAAATAAAAAATTTAACGAATAATATGAAAAATATTTATTAGTTTGCTTTATAATAAACATAAGGGATATTTATATTTTAAGTAAATTACTGATTAGTTATTGTTTTTAATAATGCTGTTTGTATTTTATCGCTATTTCATTTATTGTGACATATCTTCATGAAATAATATGACAGATTATGATCATTTGACGTAAAAATGGCTTACAAAATTCAGCAATAATAGCTGAGCTAAGAAAATCAGTAAAAACAACTATGAAACACTTCCAGTTCTTAAGAAAAACTTAAGTCTTTTAAGAAATTCAGCTGAGCATAAAGTTAAGTACGAATGGTGAAACCAGGCATAAATGTATTAAGGTCGCAGCAGCAATTTTTTTCTTTCGTGTGTCCAATAATCATTTCTAGAATTTGAAGTTCATAAAAAAATAAAATTATATTATAATATAAAAGATGTATAAAATACGAAAACTGTATATAATTACTTTGAATCCATATTACTGTTTTCATTGACCGAAAGCAAAATGCCAAAGTGACAGTTCAATTTGTGATTTATTTGCTTTAAGTACAAAATCTTAATATTCAATTCAATTCTTCCCGAATTAAAATATTCCTTTGACCTTCTTTGAAAAACTGTCAAGCAAGCGCTAACTAGTCGCTAATTCAGGCTATATACCAATTCAGTGGAGACTAATGGACTCATTAGAATTTATTTACTGCTAAATTTTGTGCTGCTAAGCGCTAGTAAGTCCTAGGCATTAAAAATCAAAATAAGTACTATGCGGCCAATTTTAGTCCCATTTTCACTTTTAATCCTTTTGAGCTTAATTAGAAAATTAATAATTATTACTATGACTAGCGCCATAGAGTTAATAATTTTCAGTATAGCTGTTTAATTTTTGGAACCTTCCCGACCAAACTATTTTTTCTTCAAAACTAACACTCTGTGCATCATCAATATCGCAAGTCACTTGACTTTGCTATGTGCGTGAGTTTTCTTTTCTGGAACATTTTTAGTTACTAACCCCGTTAGTTTAGCTCGAAAAGTTAGTTATTTTTAAGCTGTTTTTTTTTTTTACTATTGAGCTTTGTAATTTTGCTTAAATTTTGTCATTTTGTTGATAATCAAATTTATTAAACAAATGAAAAAAATTACTTTTAAATCAAAAAATATCTGAAAAATTTTATTTCAAAATTATGATTAACAATTTCGAAAACTCAAATTTTTGTATTAAATTAAAAATTATTAAAAATAATATAAAAAAATATGATTTCTGTACTTACTAAAATCTATTAACAGTCGTCCATATCCTTTTCTTTGGTAAGGCGGCAAGGTAAGTATACACGAAACGTTATAGTTTAAAAACGAATTTTTTTCCTGAAATGAAAAAAATTTCATACTTGAGAAAAAATGTTGCACGCTTAAAATATCAACTGTTTTAAAAAATTAGATTATTAGATTTGCAAAAAAATATGGGATTGCCTTTGAAAGACCAGCAGAAAGTAGTATCTAGCATGCTGGTCGCCTGCGAAGAATACATTGGTTAGAGCATCCGAGGCATCATGACGTGTCATAGCGATATTGGCTGCATTTTACAAATGCAATGTTCCTTTATTTGAGTCCAAGTTGGACTTTGGTGAGCTCTAGTCCATTTCATTGACCCAACATGAAATAAATGGACCAGAGAAAATATTTCGGTTTATATTTTGAGATTTTTGTTTAACAATTTAAAATAATTAACTTCCAAACGTTCTATTAATTTAAGTTCCAATTAAATTTAATACTAGACGATCACGTGAATAGTCCTAGTCGCCCGCTAATCATAAATGCACATATCATTTCAGATACGTGATGCCTCCAAACGTTAAAATTGATTCTAAAAATTTCAATAAGTAGACTTTTTTTTGTGAAGTTTTGTCCAACTACATAAAAAATGTCCTCCTTAATATAATAAGGAAACAAAAGAACATATTATTTTATTTATGAACTAATTAGTTTGTGCGAACAAATCATTTTTTTCCCTTATCAAAATAACTGCATATTGTATATTATCTATTTTCAGTTTATTTTTGGCTTTTAAATACAACTTTTCTTAAGATTACATAAAATATGGGTAGACCGGCAACTATAATAAGTAACTCAATTGAAAATTAGTTGAGGCAACCCTGAAGACAATACTATATTACAACGTTCCTTATCAGGCGCTCTAAATCAGCCGTGATTCAGGAACTGGTCCAGAAATACTTATTAAGACAATCTTGATCAGACATAGATTTCGATAACCTGATATTTACCGTAATGAGGTTTTTAATATTTCACCTCGATTCTTACCGCAGCAAGAATTCTTATCTTAATACAAAATTCATTTTTTTTCCCTGATCGTAGTTGTAGGAACTCTATCTCATTACCGATATATGTGATTTCACCCGATAAGTGATACATCAGGATTTCGCAATGAAGCTTTGTTTAATGTTTTTCAGAGCTTTGCAAATCTTTAAATCATAATAAGTAATCCATCTGAATACTTCTTTGGGAGCAATAAATTGATCATAAATCAAAAAAAGAATGATTTTATCGAAAAAAACACGATAGTTAACGGATTTTATTATCATTCAGAATACTCAATCTGAACTATTCGATCTATCTTGGATCTTGGATTATTCAGTGTGTATTCAATCAGGTATTACACTCCTAAAGCGTTCTGGATCAATAAACCTTATTCGGAATGGAATAAAGATAAGGGAAGCTAGACCTATTTCTGATTTTATCGTTAACAACATTCCAGTTGGAAGTCACCCGTAGTGATTTGACCATCACTGATTTACAACATTCAAATTTCAAAATTTAAGAATTAATTAAGGGGTAACGGGTAGTCAGAGACATGAAAAAATGATAACTTGCGGTGACCATCACAAATCCTTGGAGATTCATTTAAAATCAATCGGACAGAAAAAATTAGTTTTATTAATAAATAAACTAGTGCCTGATCGAAATTTTTTCTTTTTTAAAAAAAATTAACAAAATGGCGGCCTCAGGAAATTTTTTTCCATATTTTCGGGAAAAAACAAACCGTTAATTGTTTATAAAAAATCGAAATTGAAAAAAAAAAAACAAAATCCTTCGATCATGCACTAGTTTTTCATGTTTTCCAAAAGTTGTATAAATTTCATTCAAATCTAACAGACGGTTTTCAAGTTACAGTGGTCACCAGTTCAAAAAACATAATTTTGAGAAAAACGCATTTAAAACTCGATTTATGTAGAGCCCGAGAGCCCTTTGTTAATTGTCGAATAACTCGAAAAGTATTTGTAGGATTCACTTAAAATTTTCAAAGAATATTTTTAAGATATTAAACTTAAAAAAAAATCAATTTTTTAAAAATTCTGACTACCCAGAACCCCTTAAAACATATACAAACAGTTGCATAATAATCTGTTGAAATTTTTGAGTATTTACCACAATTCTTGAGTTGATCTGATTTTCCATTGATGCTACTTCTTTCAGTTTGTTCGCTACTGTTGCTACAATGTATGGGTACCATAAGACATTCAAATTCTTAATTCTTTTGGTGTTAACAATCATCATAAATAAAGCTTAGGGTTAATTTTTTGAATTGCGTGGTTTACATTTGGGCACAAAAAAGCAGCAAAACAAAAAATATTGTAAAATTAAATACATTAAACAACGCTGCGTTATTTATTCTTTCTTTTCTTTTAATAATGAGCCATAGCACGTGTTTAACAACAGTTTTATTTTAATTAATCAATTTTAACAGACTCTCAAACTAACCCAGGGTTAATTTTTGAATGGCAAACTTTATATATTAAAAAAAAAGAGTTTTATTCTATCAAAATAATCAAATTTAATACTAATTAAACTTTATGTAGAAAAATTAAATATAAATTATTACAAAATATCAAATACATATATAGTAATATACGTAATAAATTATATTCCACTAAAACATTTGGAATTCATAGATATTCAGTACAAAACAAACAAAAAATAAGGACAAAGCATTTTTACTTTGTTGTTGAAAAATGATTGTCTGGAAGACCCTCACTTAAAAATATTTGAATACGCTTACTTTCCCTATCTTTTATTGTAACTTACTGAAAGTTTCATTTATATATCGGCTGAATAAAATTTGAAAAATTCTAATATTGGCATAAGGGTGATATAACTTCAAAGGATTAAGATCTGATTGTCGGATTTTATTTAAATTAAAATTATTTGTAATACGTTTTTAGTAATAAATGTAAAAATAATAATAAAGTTTCTAAAAAATTGACAGATTCCGTTAGAAAATTATATTCAGTCATTTTTTTTCAATTCTGAAATTAATTTCAATATATATTATGGTCACAAAAGTTTCACTGCGGCTATTAAATTTGTTTTTCTCCCTTAATATTATAATACGAAAAAAAATTTCATCCCCCATATATGTCTAGAAGCTATATTTCTTAAGAGCCCACAATTTGCTCCAGGAAGAATATTGGAAATTTTCAAGATTCGTTTTCATCATGTCTGTGAACCTCTTTCCAATTGATGTTATTTTACTTGGCATGTATTTTCTTTCAAGTATTTTCTTTATAAATATTTCCTCTACAAAGACAATTTCTGAATCAAGAAATGGCGGAAATTTTACACTAAAGGAGATCAGTACCATTTACTGTCTAGCAATATTTATCTGTCTGGTTGGTATACACTTATTGGCGTTATTACGGTTGAATTTCATTGTAAGATCCAAAATGTAAGATTTATGCAGACAGACAAATGGCCTTTTTTTTTTTTACAAGAATTTTGCATAATATATACCATTCAGCGACAGTAAGATAACCAAATGCATTATTACAATTTTTGTTTTTTTTTTGTTTCGTGTCTACAAAAAACTTTAATAAAATTTAAATGTGTTTAAAGCAAACTTTTAGACTTTTATATGAATTATAGCCTCAAATTGCACAGATGTAAGATGTAAGAATGAACAAAAATTGTTTAACTAGTTTGACTATTTTCTCTATGTGGAATTTGGATAAAAAAATTTAAAAATTTATTGTACTTGAAACAAAACAAAAAAGGATAGTAAGAAATAAGGTGATATACATTCGTACTTTTAAATGGTTCTTTGTTTTTTTTATCAAAAAAAAAAAAACTTTTTAGTATAGCTAGGAAGGTGTTTGATGAGGGTTGGTATAGCTTAAGAAATGAAAATGCAGAAAAATTAATGTTGGTGTATCATAATATTACTTTATTGATTATACTAGATACATAGTAAATATATGTAAATATTAAATATTATTTTCAAATAAATTTCCTCATTATATGGGTTGTTCGGAAAGGAATTTCGTTTTTTCCCGACAGAGTATTTAATTATATTCTTTTTAAACCAACTACACACTTAAGCCGCACAATCATTATATGTTTTGACAGGTGATATAGCAAGGCTTGTGTGTGAAAAAGTTCAATTGATTTTACGCAGTAGTTTTTGATTGGTGCCCTTTTAAAAATGGAGAGCAGTAAGCAGCATTTTCGTCATATTTTACTTTCTTACTATAGAAAAGATAAAAATGCTGTTCAAGCCAGAAAGAAATTAACCCATGTGTATGAAAAAGATGTAATGAGAGTACGCCAGTGCCAGAAAAAAATTTCGATCCAGCAATTTTGATGTCGAAGATGTAACACCTTCTGGAAGGCCGGTTAAAGCTGATAAAGACACGATAAAGGCATTAGTTGATGCAAACCGGCAAATAACAACACGTGAGATCGGTGAGAGGTTAAATTTATCGGATTCAACCACCTAAAAGGCCTGGGTTTAACCTCGAAACTCAATATACAGAGAGAAATTTGTGTCGTTGGGTTGACGTATGTGATTCACTCCTCAAACGTCACGAATATGATCCATTTTTGAAGGGCATTATTGCTGGGGACGAATGGGTTGTGTATGACAATGTCAAAAACAAGAGATCATAGAGCAGAAAAAATGAACCGGCTCAAAGCATGTCGAAATCCAATATCCATCAAAAATAGGTGATGCTGTCTGTTTGGTGGGATTTTAAAGGAATCGTTTTTTTGAGCTTTTACCGGATAACACAACAATTAATTCGGAAGTCAGCTGGACAAACTGAATGATGCACTTCAACAGAAAAGGCCATAATTAATCAACAGAAAAGGTGTAGTGTTCCACCAAAATAATGTGAGACCTCATACAAGTTTAGTCACTCGTCAAAAGTTTTACAGCTTCAGTGGGATATACTGCCACACCCACCATATTCTCCTGATCTGGCGCCTTCGGATTATTATTTGTTCCGGTTACTGCAAAATTTTTTGGACCTCAAATGAAGACGTCAAAAATCACCTGGATCAGTTTTTTGCCAGGAAAGACCAAAAATTTTATGAGCGTGGAATCATGCTACTACCAGAAAGATGGCAAAAGGTGTTGGATCAGAATGGCCATATATAATTTGATTAAATATTTATTCATTATACGAAAATTGTCTTTCATTTTCACCAAAAAAAACGAAATTACTTTCCGAACAACCCTAGATATAGTGTTTTTAGTCACGTTATCTATTCTAGTCTCGCCCGAGAACTTATTTAATTCTCGCTCTTAGTCTTAGTCTCGGTCGAGACATATTCCCGGTCGAGCCTAAATGGATGGTGATACAAGAGTTACCTTGCATCGTTATCCTTTGGGATATGTGGCCAAATGCACGAAGTCAAAGGAAACAACAAGAAAAAAAAATCCGTCATTTGTAACCGGTAAAATTGTAAAGTCGTATTTTATTGTAGTTATAAATAATTTCCAATGTCTAAAATTTAAAAAGAGTGCCAAAAATACTAATATAATCAAAATGTTAAGCAATTTTGACCCTTATTGTTTTTCTTTAATTTCTTCTAAAATACCAATATCTCATATGCCTTGTTGCAACACTAAGTTTAGCCACTACATCAAAATATAAAACCATTATTTACCTTTAAATCTATTTGAAAATTAACCAATTTCTTATTTCCTTTTCGTTTTGTTTATTTTAAGTTAATTACCACTGGTAATATTATCTCCTTTCGAGCAAAGTTATCTTTTTTTAATTTAATTCTGGCAAAAGGATTTTTTGTTAAAGATAGTAGGTATGCCACTAGGCAAAATATTTTGATTCTGTAATATTAGGCTCTGGTTTTCCAATTTTTACTTGATTTTTTGGTAGATATTTTATTAATAAACCGTAGACAACTTTTATAGCAATAATTTATATCACAAAAATAGAAATATATTAATAACAAATCAAACAAAAAAATCTTCTGATTGAACTTTTATATGAATATAACCAACCAAATGAAAATATGGAAATAATAAAAAATGAACCCTAACGTTATAGTAGTGAAAGCTTTGCTGTTATGCTAACACTATCACAGTTACAATAAAATCCTGACCATCCCCAAAAATGTATTATAAACTATCATGATTTGTATATATACATATATATATAATATGTACACAATTGTATTAGGGATTGTAAAATAAATTTCATGGAGCTTTCATCCTATGAGTTTCCTTTATAACAAACCTAAAGGTTTAGGTTTTTGTAGCAAGAGAGGAATAGCTCGAGGCTATTGCAATTTATGTTCGGGACATGTACTATAGTTTAAGAGTTTATATTTATATATATATATGTATTGTTTTTGATATATATCTGTACAGTTTTGTATATTTATAAAACAGATGCTTAATAGTACCTATATAAATATTTGGTTATAGGTATATATAGTTTAAAAACCTCAGACACAGTTAACGCTATCGACCCCAAAAATGGTAATGACTACAATAGGATTGAAGTCATCCAGATGACGGTTTATATGAGGGTCTAAAATAGAAGGGACAGACATTCAAATGGAAACTATAGCTTGTCGATACAATATAGAATTTTGGACATTGGTATACACGCAAAATTTCATTATCTACAGCATCTAGACAGGCAAAATTTTGCAAACAGGGAATAATAGATGAAACATTTTCTTTTTGTTTTTCCTTTTTATGTATAGAAAGGGTTAATGCATTCAAGTATAACAATATTTCTTCTGAAGTTATTGTGCATATAACCAAAGTCTGCTGCATTTTGATGCTACACACTGGTAGACAATTTATTGGTCAATGAACTTAAATAATTCCATAAAAATTTTTTTAGAAGGCTTTTGATATTCAAATTATTTTATTAATAAAATTAATTTATATTTGTATATTAGTAATTGAAATTTTTTTAAAAATTACCAAAAAAAAATTTTGTATCTATTATGAAAGTTTTTTTTTTAAAACTAAAAACCATGAATTGAAAACTATTCCCTTTTATAACCGTTATATACATATTTTAGCCGCCATATAAGAATTGTTTTTTATTGTATAATGTTCTATCTGACATGGGACCAGATAATATCTTGGTGTGAGAGCAATTGTATATAACTAGGATACAAATATGGGAAATGGGGTTGTAAATTGGTACGAGTTAATATATGTCTGAGATCGTTATAGACAACTATATTAAAAATATATATTATATATAACGGGAATACTTGATTGTACTAAGTGTAGAAAAAATCTACGCCAGACTATCTAGTTCTCAGATGAAGATGGTCAATGAACTCTCTTTACTATACGTTATAAAGTATTACGTAAAAATAGTATTTTGTTTGTTGTACTGAGTTTTGCTGTCTGAGATTTATATTAGATTGTTTCCTCTATTTATTTTTTATTTTAATAAAATATTGAAATGAGCTACAAATTTTAATGAGGATTCTAGTTTTTAATGTAGTTTAGTGAATGTGTTTTTCTACTTCTTATATATATATATATATATATATATAAATATTAAAAAATTTCAGGAGATAAATATTGAAATAAATCCAGCTAGTTAAGCCCTTGCCTATAAGTGGCGTAATATTAAAATCATTTTATTTCTTTAGTTTAGTATTTATTTAAAATCCTTGTATGAGAGAGTCTAGACAGAGGTGGTCATTAAAGATATTAAAAGATAGGCCATAATTTTCTATAAGAAAAATTTTGATTTTCTATATCTACTTCTTATATGGTTAGTTTTTGTCCTTGCATCTTATTAATAACTATTGTAAATGTTAAACCTATGAAAAATATCAAACGATTGAAATGAATTGGTTCAATATACATATGTATATCAATATATCAATTTTAGCAAATTTGTCAATAGAATAAGTGCATCCTAAGTTTCAGTTACTCAGAAGTAGATTTTTCAATATTTTTGTTTTATTTTCTAAATATTATGCGTCCGATGAAGTCATAATTAAAAGAATACGATTAAATGTCAGTTCCCATTGCTTTGCACGCTTTTTACTTTGTTCTAAATAATCGTATGGGTTATCGGGTCCACTTTATTTCTTTTTTTAGCACGTGCAGAAAATCAAATTAAAAATAAATACATATGAAATACTTTAGTAGTTCATAATTCTTTTTCTTGACTTATAGTGCGTTTACAGATATCATAATACTAAGCAAGAATACTACCCCTTACTCCATATATAAAAAGAACTATTTATACTAGGGTCTAGTAATCTTAGGATAGTACAATTTTCATTTGTTGTAAGCATTATTTTTTGTAAAGTATTTTTTTGCAAAAGACTAGAAAAGAAAACTAAGTTAATGAGATATTTTTTTCATATTTTCAAAGCATAAGCCTTTAAGAATACACTACTAAAAGGATTTTTCAAAATTTAAATTACTTTTGGAGATATAGCTGTTTTAGTGACGTATGGCTCATACTCCGCCTAACTCTATCCGAAACTTTGAAGGCGCTTTTTTACTTTTTTCGAGTTGGTTGCCATTATTTCTCAAGTTCTACTGAACTGATTCACTTGAAAATTGGTGTGAGTATTTTTTATACATTTCCCAATCGCAGGAACTAGGATTATAAAAAAAATTTCAATTTTTAATATTTTAAAAAAATTCGGGAACGTAAAAATATTGTAGTAAAAACCACGTGTTTTGACTTCAAACAGCCACAACTTTTTTTTTTCAATTATCCTAGTTCTTGCCATAGCGACACTCCTCTAGATTAATTATTCGCTTTTGTTTTTTATTTCAGATTCTTCAGAGGGTTAAAAGCATGGCAACCATCGAGCACCATTTTTTTTACACCCCCCACTTCATCAGCCTGTAACTTTTTGGAAGGATTTTTTACTTTTTCAATTTTTTCTTTGTGTATTGTTTAGGAATCAATAAATATTATACAAAATAACGAATACTAAAAATAAATTTTTGTTTTCTTTGTATTGCTCCACCAAAAGTACCTAAAATTCATGTCTCTAGACCAGAATACCCCCTGAAAGTTTTAAATTAGTTTTCTTGCGAAAAATACTAGAGATCTCCTATACAAAACTGTAAGTCACTGTAAGCGTGCCTACTATTAGGCTAATAGACACAGCTTATTGATAGTGTTCTCAGTAGTCAAGCTAGTTTTAGTTCACAGCATAATGGCATAAATATATATTATACTGACGAGCTTTGTGGGTACCTTTTTAAAAGTCGTGGTAGATGATATCAGAGTAGACAAATTAAATAGTAGAATTACCACTAAATGGGAAAATTTTATAGTTCATTTTATGCTGTATTTACAGTTTTTGAAAATTCAATATGAATTTGATTTGACTATTTTTTTCTCATTTGTTCAATGTAGTTTTTAATATTTTTGAACAGTATTTAAAAAGACGAATTTGCAACATTTCAAAAAAAAATATTAATTTCAAAAAAGAGTACATTTTTCTATAGAAAATTAAATTTAATGGAAGTTGATATTAAGTTTGATTATGATCCACTCAATATTTTGAAAAAAAGCAGACGCTAAAGAAAATATCAACACTTTAGGGTACTTATAACTAAAGAAAAAATTACAAATGCTATTAATTACCTTACTAAAATATCCAACAGTATGACATCCTTCTGAATCAAATAATGTCATAACATAAAATAAAAACGGTTCAACATCATAATATAGAGTTTTATGATCAAGAAAGAATTTTGCTAAAAGGCATAAATGTTGGCAGTATTGTTTATGACGTTTTCCATCAACTTGCCATACCTGTAGTTTACCTTTTCTATATATTTCATCACCAGGCGGATGACGCCAAACACATTTTGCAGCATGCCTTTTTATACCAACTTCAGATTTTTGATATCTTAAGCAAAATTCACATATATAAAGTTTTGGTTGACGTGATGCATCATCCGGGTATGGAGATTGATACCAAACTTTCATTTGATGTTTACCCATTGTTATATATCTAAAAGTAGTTAAAAAAAGCTTTTTTATTATAGATCTGAATAAGAAATTGATCATTATGATTGAATTGTAATATTCGTTATAAAACTGTAATAATAAAAGTCATTGTAAACTGTGTAAATTTTTCTTGTAAACACATAGTTTTCCTGGATAATTGAAGGATGTCTAAATGATAAAGATGAAAAAACTGAGATCTCTAAAACGTATTTTAGATCTTAAAATTTTCTAAAAACAGTCTCAGAGTCAATTTGGTTTTTAAAACCAAAAAGGAATCTCAAGGGAAACTGCGTATCACTAAGAATACTGACTGTATTTTCAGAGCAATTTAACATTAAATTGAATAATAGAAAGCTTAAAAAACTTTTCTTAAATTTACTTTTGTAAACATTAGATTAATACAAGATAGTCAAAACTGTAAAAATTTATATACTTTCAGTAAAATAACAGAGAAATTTCAATTTAATTTTTAATCAAAATACTTCCAACGGTTTTTTCTATAGAGTAAATACCTACTCATTTTGACACTGAATGCTTAGGAAAACCATCATCAATTTCTTTTTTTTTTCTGTTGCAATTATACTAAACAATTTTGGGAATTTTCAAAGAAACTTAAAATCTCGTGATGTGTAAAAAAAAAGGTAATTCCAGATAATAATGATTTTCTCTATTAAAAATTGTGCTTCTAGATCAAGAGCGCTAAAGCTAGAAACTTTTAAGTGAGGAGTCATAACATGATAAGTACAGAAATTAACACCTGGCAGGCATTAACCCTGCAAGTCAGCCTTTAAGATGAGTTAAAAGATATAAAATAAATTAGTAAAAATACGGGTTTAGTGGCTGCTGATTAGTAATGGATAGGTTCGCGATATATAAGGTTCCAAAGTTTCACAATTTATATAAAGAAAAAAATCTTCCTGAAGTACATTGCTTAAATTCTGATGATCTAAGTACTTAATTGATTGTTTTTAAATGAGCTGCAAAATTGAAAATTTGAAAGGCATTCACGAGATATAATTCGTTAAGATTATGTTTATTCATTTTTTGCAGAAGATTCGTAACATTGACATGTCATAACTCAGGAATGCATTGAAAATTTGCAGTTTTACAATTTCGCAATTTAAGCCACCTTCATTCTCAGGAAATGTATTGATATTATTTCAATTTTAAAATTACTCATAAATAAATAACATACTTAGTTCCCTTTCCGACAGGAAGATTTGTTACTTCTTTTTCCATTTTTTCACTCGCGATCGCTTGTGCTTCCCGAAATAATTTTAAATCATAGTCAGGTGCTAACCCATTTAGATTTGGTTCACGTTCTTTATCACGTATTGTACGATCTGTTTTAATTTTATCACTAGATGACATATGATGTGGTTTAAATTTATTTCTTATTTCACGTATTTTCATAAGATATGCCTTTTGTTCATTTGTAATTGGTTTTTTATCTCCATCATATAGTTCCATAGCTTTTTTCCTTTCTTCATCACAGAATTTTCTTTCTTTAGCTTTATCGATTGTTTCATTTTTTGTCATATTATGATATAATGGGCATGCTTCTGGTAAAAAATGTTTATCTAAATTTCCTCCTAAATGACCAGATGAATCACAATCTTCAACGGGACATTTTTGTTCTTCGGGAATTGGTGGTGTTGCTAAAGGTAATGCAATTGTTGTTGTTTTGTTATCACGTTTAGTTTTTGTTTTACTTTTTGTTGTTAAATTTGGTGCCTTTTTAACGGGACTTTTTGAAACAGATCTTTTATCTGTATCTAAATCTGATTCAGTATCAGATGCTTTACCTGTTAAATGTCTTGATTTTCGGGTGTTTGAAGAACGTGTACATTTTCGCAATGCTGGTGTTTTATTATTTTCATTATCTGAATCTGTTAATACAACTGTTTTTTCATTATCCGTTTTTCCGGTAGTTTTTGTATTTGATTTTTTTATTGGTAAACGTTTTGTTTGTGGTGAGCTACTTGAATCACTATCATCTGAATCACTTGATGATGATGATCTATCAGATGAAGATCCAGTTGAAGCTGAAGATCCGGTACTTTTGGTATCATTCTTTTTAGAAACAATAACTTTCTTTTGTGGTATTATTTTAGGTTTAGGTTTTGGTGGTGGTGGCGGCTGTTTAGCTTTTGTTGGTACTGTTTTAGGAATTTGTTTTTTAGGTTTCTCTGGTTCCGATTCAGATGAATTTTCTGGTGAAAAAATACTTCTCTTTTTTGATTTCACCTGTGTTTGAGTTTTAACTTGAGCCTTTAAATAGTTCTGACGTGCAGCTACACTTTTGGCAAGATTCTGTTGATGATGTTGTTTTACCACTGAAGGTGGAGCTTTACCACCAGTTGAGGGCAAATTTTTCGTTGTTGGCAATGATTTCTTTACTTCAACATATTTTCTTCTATCATTAGCTATTGTATTTTTAACTGTTTGCTTTTTAGTTGGAGACATATCATCTTCACTTGAGTATATACTACTTTTTGAAAGTCGACTACCTCTGTTAACAGTTTTTGCTTTTATCACATTAGCAATATTTTTTTCTTGTGTTTTCAATTGATGTCTAGTATCAGAACTACGTCTTCTAGAATTTTTTTCATTTGATGAAGTTTTTGAGTTTGTTGTTGATACATTTGTATTATCATTCGAGCGTAAATTATTTTGGGAAGTGACTGAGCTACTTGAATCACTATCTGAGCTACTCGAACCTGAATCAGATCCACTTGAACTACCACTTGATGAGGTAGAATTTGAAGAAGAACCAGTACTTGAGTCATCAGAACTTGTTGACTAAAAGTGAATAAATTATTTTTTATAATTAAAATTTTGAACAAATTGTTTTATATTATTAATTTTATTAAATTTTATTCAAAATAATACAAAGTATGTAATAAAACAACGATAAACTTATCTTTACACAACTTTTTCTTCATATTAATTACTTTTACTAAACCTTTTAAGCTTTCAAAATATTTCTAGAAAAATTATTTATTTACATTTAGCAAATAATACGTGTACAGACAACTATTAAGTCAGAATAATCTTTAAATTGAAATTTAATTTAATTTTTTTAAATTAAGGCGGACGATGCTTGCTGATAGCGCCGTCTATTTGTGAATAATACTTTTAATACTAGTACATACTTCAATTTTTACTAAAATATTATTATTTTTTTGGTTAATAATAATAATATGAAAATAGTAGATATACATTTTTTTATGATGTCCAAACGTTTAGTACTAATTAGAAATTTAATGCTTAGCACAAGAAAGGTAAGGATCTTTAAAAATATATTTAAAATTCTTACTTTCTTTCGTGACGACATTATATAATAAGTTTTTATGACTAAAAATTATTTTTTATGTAAATTTTTTTCATTTTTCTCAGTTGGTTTTTAAATTATTAAACAAAATTGGAATGAACACAAAACTCCAAAAACAACACAACTTGACAGCTTGACAGCTTGAATTCGCTTGATATTTTATACTTACTATCAAAAGTTTTCTTTTTGCTTTAATATACGAAAACTATTTGTTAATAAAAAATATAACTTACATATTTAGTGATTATATTTAGAAATTATTTAAGTTTTTTAGTTTATAGTGCGTTTCCACCGAAAAATTACTGACAATCATAGATTTTTTCATACAAAATCTAGGATTGTCAGTAATTTCGTTAGTAAATTTCGTCAGTAATCGTGCGGTGGAATCGTATTATTCAATAAGGGAAATTAATTAAACATATTTTTGTTATTCGCTTATAGGCGGCTTACACTGGCAATGAAACTATGGTGTGGAAACCACCATTGTATGTTTTGCATGAAAATTTCAGACGAAACTACTTTTGCAATGTGGTTTCCAGACTGCCTTTGAAAGGTAGTTTCCATAGTTTTGTATATATTTGTATACATAGCAATATAAATAATATGTTCGCTAATATTTTCATGAATGACATCAATTACTTAAATATTTTATGGAAAGGTAATTAGATAGAATAGAATTAAATTAGTAAATGATTACATTTTTTAAAAAATTTCCCTTCCATTATTACATATAAAACTTTACGCTTACAGCCTAGTCACACAGGCGAAAGAACTCGGGTTTTTTCAAATCTAATTTTTTCAAAGAACTCGGGATATTTTAAGCCATGACATACAGAGCAATCTAATCTTTTGAACTCAGCTGTCAAAAGACAGCTGTTTGTATCTTAACAACTATAATAATTTTTTTAAAAAAACTGCACATCAGCATTTTTTTAATTGAATAAATCATTAATTGTGTTTAATTTTATTGATATTTTTCTTTTGCTACAGAGATCCATGGCAAGAAACAAACAGAAAACATCTGATACTATACCAGAGAAACTTTCATTCAATTAAAAAAAAGAAAATGTTTAACAGTGGGTTTGCAGGGAGCTCTGTATGCGTCTCGCCTGTAACTTCAAAAAGTTATGCATGTTATGACAACTCGTGTATCACCACCCTTTGTGTAACATTTCGTAACAAATAGCTTTGGTGTTATCCGTGTTAAATATAACCTACATCTTCGGTATAAGCTCATCGAGTGCCAAATATTGCACCAACAATTGCATCTGTTCTCTATCCATCTATAAACATTAAATTTATAATATATTAATACACTTATAATAATAATAGATAATATATAACATGAAAAATTACTTACTTTAAGTAAACTTGCACACTTAACATCAAATTCCATAATATATTGAGTTTTATTTCACTAACATAGTTTCCATAGTCCTTCTTTCCTTCTTGTTGTAAACTTACCAATTTTAGTCAGTATAATATTTTCTATGACTGTACTTCTGTTGTGAAATATAATTAAACGCACTCATTTTCTAAGTAGAAATTTTGACGTGTACGATTTGCGGCGGCTCATACGAATTTGATGTTATTGTATAAAAAAATGAAATTTTTAACATATATTTTACTGTTTTGCCTAAAAAGAATTAATGATTTTGTAAAAGTAATTTTTTTAAAGAAATATAAACCAATTTATTAAATAATTCTTAATATTTTTAGCCTGAGACAAGCAGTTATTTCCTTGATGATTATTCTTTATCCTTTATAACCAAGAAACTTTCGGATAGTGAGCATTTGAAAAAAACAATTGAAAAAATTTTAATACCTAGGGTAGTGGGAACATTAGATCATGATAATGTCAGAGATTTTATAGTTAATTCAATGGAAAATATGCATTGGATGGTAGAAAAAGATAAATTTGTCGAAAAAGTACCAATTTTTGGAAAATTAACATTTGAAAATATTATAGCAACACTTAATCCAGATGCTGATAAATTTCTTATACTAGCATGCCATTATGATAGTAAATATATGAAAGATATAGAATTTTACGGGGCCATAGACTCAGCTGTACCATGTGCAATGTTAATTAATTTAGCCCATATACTTACAATTAAAAAATACCTAACATATATACCAAAAGAAATTGGTTTTAAAATAGTTTTTTTTGATGGTGAAGAAGCTTTTAATATGTGGAGTCCAACTGATTCTATATATGGTGCACGACATTTATGTGAAAAATGGAACAATGAAAAATTTTTGAAAAAAATAGATATGTTAGTTTTACTGGATTTATTGGGTGCAAAACAGCCAACATTTTATAGTTATTTTAATGAAACTCAAAAATGGTATTCACGTTTACAATTAATCGAAAATAGATTATACAATAATGGTTTACTAGAAGGAAAATCGACAAAATCTCTATCTGTTTCAAAATATTTTAAAAGTACTTCTATAAAAGCATTTATTGAAGATGATCATGTCCCATTTCTACAAAAAGGAGTACCAATTTTACATTTAATTCCTTTACCATTTCCTAAAGAATGGCATACAAAAGATGATAACTATGATATTATAGATTTTCATACAGTTAAAGATTTAATTTCGATACTAACAGTATTTTTAGTTGAATATTTTGAAATTGATGTAAAATCTATAGAACAACTGTGATCCTAATTTTAAGTTATGCAGAATTCATTACTAAATTTTAGACAAAAAAATTATTTAATGAACATGTAAATTTATTTATAATTAAACTAATTATTTTTAGATTTACAGTTTTATTATTTTGTTTTTAAAGTTTGTTGCTATTGTCTTATGTTCGGTTTTTCATAACAAACAAACGTTTTTTATTGTTCTTCTAGATATAAAAAAGGCCGAATGGAATCGGTTAGTATTTTTTTTGTGTATTATAATTTGTTCAACAGTTTTGTGCAGTGCTATTGGGTTTTAAGGACTAAAATCTTTTGTTAGGTTAAATCATTTATGTCTTTATTTGTTTATCAACTGCTTGGACAAAATGAATTAAGGTATAATACTCGGGATATCATTAAATATGTTTAGAATAAAGAAAATTATTTTTTCTTTTTAAATTTGATGAGTGTCGTATGTAAACTGTTCATTGTCGAAATAACAGAAAAAAAATCTTGCATAAAATCTAAGGAGGAAAATCGTAGTTTTGAAAGGTAATTTTAAGATTTTGGCAGAGTAAAGGCAAGTCATATTTGGAACTTGAAGTTTTCATCCAATTGAGTTTATAATTCAATCTCTTACATATATTTTGAAGATTTTAAGGATTTTATAATTTTGTTTTGTTTTTTAAATAAAATTTTGAACATTAATTTAATATATGCTGATTCATACTTTAATTTGCAACGAAGAAAAATTTATTATAAAAAACGAAATTTGACGTAAATTACAATCTAAAATGTAACTTATAGTTAAGGAAATTATAAGAATTTTATTTTTGAACATTCTTACATTTGAGGGAATGGTATAAATACTTCCAAGCAGAAAATATTATATTTCAACATTAACACGAACACAAGATCCAACCTAGTTTAAGTGGTTTTATAAATATTATGACTATCATAAAAAAATAACAACTATTCGAATTAATTTATATATTCTTCATTTTCATCATAACACATTGCTAAAGATTTACCACGATGATTAAAAGTATAAAATGAAGGTAAATTTGATAATGTTTCCCATGATTTTGCTTGTAAATCAACAGCAGCGCGGATTTCTTTGAAATCTCCTACAACTTGTAAAATGTTATAAATAACAATTACTAAGCTTACAAATGCTTGAATAGTTATCTGTAAAAAGAGAGATACACTTCATTCATTTTAAAAATTTGTAATTAATAATTATACTTTACATCAATTGGAATTGTTGCTGATTCTTGTTCAGTCAATCTAAGAAATGTACGATCTGGGAATTTGTTGAAGTTAATAAACAATTTTATCAATTATTTTTAGAAAATAATATTAAATATCTTACGTTGTGCAGCCGAATAAGCTGCATGAAATAGTGAAACAATTCCTATAAATAATAAAACCTTGTTTAAGAATTTAAACATTTTGTTTAGAAAATGACAAATTTTGACGTCAAATTGACAGTAGTGGAATATATTCGTTGAGGTAGACAGCTGTGTTTATTCCATGCAGTTAGAAATTCTGAAAAAACTGGACAACGAAAGTTTTGAGAGATTTAAATTTTTACCCGAGGATATTTTAAATTAAGTTCTCCTGAATTATTCATTTATTTAAGGTTGTTATAAATTTTTCAATCCAAACAAAACTACTTGTTTTTATCATTGAGCATAGCTACATTTTATAATATGGCAGCTTTCTTGACATTGGGATGTGTCATTTTGACTTTGAGGTTAGGTGACATTTTTGTGAGGAAAAACTTTATGAATTTAGATACTAGCAAAGGTAATAACTATATTCTAACTTTAATTTTAATACTTTGTGCTCTTAAGCTATTATTTATTTAGCTAAAATATGTAAAACGGATTAATTATACTTATTTGCTCAAATTAAACTTAAAATTTTCACAAGGATAAAACGAGTTGAATTCAAGTTGAAATATCATAAAATTTCTATCAAATAATTAGAATTACAAAAAAGTTATGTTTCCAAAATCTTTATTCAATTAGAAAAGAATATTTAATCGTTAACAATACTTTTAGATGGGTACTCCTTATAGTGAGAAAAATAATTATCAATGGAATCAAAATGAACCAAACTATGGAGATAACAGTTATAATTTTGAAATTCCAGAATTTCAACAAGAATTGTAAGATTATTAATAAAAGATGTATCCAATATTTAAATTGTTTATGTGTTATAGAAATTTTCAAAATTTTGATAATATACAACCAATACAAAGTCCTAATTTTAATCCAATGCCAGTATATGAAAGTCCTGGTGTTGGCTCTATTTATGATCCAAACGCTTATACAGAAAGCTTTTATGCAGCTAGTAAAGGACAACAGGGTTTTAATGCTGGAACTGAACCAAATGAATTCGATGATGAACCACCGTTACTTGAAGGTATTTTTTTTATTAAATTTTTGTGGTTTTAAGATACTAAAGGTTGTCGTTAATTTAATGAATTTAGGTAAAATAGGAAATCGATCTCATGTTATATTCCATATTTAAATTAGATTTTTTACAATGAATTTCGGTATAGTTTTTATAAAAGTTAAAAAACTCAGAGATTCTTAAACGTTAATATTTTATTGCCTTTTGGCAATTTTTTCTAGTATTTATCTTTATTTGCTAATTACAAATTATGCACAAATCATGCCGAAAATATATTACAATAAGTTATTAACCGAGGAATTCCCTTTTTAATTACGCAGCATATCTAAAAACTTCTGAAGATAAAAGAAAGGAACTTTTTTGGGAATAGCATCGAAAGTTTTTCCAGGATGTGTATTGACGGGAAATGATTCCAGGGCACAACATATATTTCAAGAACGTATTTATATATCCTCCTGGTATCGGATATTGTTTGCATTTGACGTTTTTATACGTCCCTTACTTTACCCAATCGTCATTTTCAGTATTCTGTTATAGATTTCATTTCGCTTTTATCTTTGATAATGTGATATCTTCCACAAAATTTCACGTATAGCAATCGCTTGGATTAGTAATCACCTTTTCCTGGAACTATTTCCTATTGAATCAGGCTATCAGGCCATCAGGCCAAAGGGAAGGAGGCCTGATAACATTTTGCTTATTTTTTTCTTTCTGTTATTGCAAGTATCCAATTAGTATCCCATATCGATTATGCTCAAGTTTTTGTAAATTTTAAGTTTAAAAAGATTAAATTGAGCTCGTAAGAAAAAGTTTTGTTAATCGTTCGAAATAGAAACAATTTTTATGTTTATAAAAAATGATTAGTATTTTATTTTTGAATAAAAAGTAAAAACTTTGGGTTTTATAACTCAATCCAAAGGATCTACGTAAAAGTGAGCCTATATGATAAAGATAATCACTGTTTAAAATGAAGAAGTTAAGGAAAATCCAGAATTTTGTACTTGTACTTAACTTCATTTTTCTTGCCATGTTTTCTTTTTCATTAATGTTGTCTTACGGTGGTTATACGGAATAAAATATAAAATTCTCTCCTTTATTGGTTATGATGTATTTTATAAGTACGTTTTTAATGAAGCCTTTGTGATAATCATTTATATTAATAATTTAAAAATATAAAAAACTAAACTCTTGTATAAATTACTTTTCAAACAAATAATTTTTCTTATTATTATATTTTTAGAGTTGGGAATAAATCCAAGTCATATTATTCAAAAAGTGAGTACAAATATTATTTTCTGCTTTCAAAGTTTGCATTTAAAACATTATTTTCTTTTGAATTAATTACACAAACTACAAAACTACAAGTAATTATATTTTGAATAATGTTTAAAACAATTTCTTTTTCACAAAGAATTAAGAGAAAAGAATGACTAGGGAAATTTCTTAGGGGTGTGTTGAAAACTCTTTCCCTTAGGATAATATTTTTTCATAATATTTTCTTTTTTTTTTTTGTTTGATTTTTCGATTTAAATGAAAAACTTTGGTTTATTTGGTTTTTCTTTAACTTTTATATTTAATAGTTCCGATGAATTGGGATTGTTTGAGAGATATACTTGAAGAAAAAATATGCTACTTCTTTGATATATTTACATAAATATAATTGAAGCGAAATTTAAAAGTTGTATATGTACTTTTCATTTAAATGTGGAATTATATTTAAATTGATATTTGAATTTAATTAGATATAAAACCGAAATGACAAGCATAAACGTAAATTTTTATTTATTTTATATGTTCTTATATGGAAGATAAATAATTTATATATATGTATATAAGGCCTTTGTTGTTTGTTTGTTGTGAAATTAAGGAATATAAATTAGTCATTTAAATCAATTCATAAATCGTATTCCATATTTAGAAGATTTTCAAATAGCAGCTGAGTGGCATTTTTGTTCCAACTTCACATGGTAAAGAACCATGTGACGGAAGAGGCGGTTAGAGTATTATTTAGTTTCTTTTTTGCTTGATGCTATTAATTTGTGTTGTTTATTTTTCTCTTTTTTGTTGTTTTATTTCGGGTAAAATTTAATTTATAATATTTAGTTTCCCGTTGAAAGCCCTTACGACTGCTTTCGATATTTTTGTTTTTTTTTTTAATTTGGATAGGAAGTATTGTGGAAAAATGAGGAAAGTTTTGTATTTGAAAAGCGCTTTCTCCCCTCCATTTTTCAGGGTTTTGATAGATGTCAGATGCTTAGTTTTTCATATTTTGATGAAGTTTATAGTATTTTCAGTCTTTGATTTTAATTGTTTGTTTGTAATAGGTATATTTTCCTTAGATCATTCATATTTGCTCAGATGATAAATTAATTTATAATTTAAAAACCAAGATTGTGATTCTATAATAATTTTTACTTTTTAGTATTCATTCTATTATATAAAGATTTAAGTGAATCGTTTAAAGTGAGTTAATTTCTTTTTCTTTTATTAAAAAAAAAAAGGGAAGAAAGAACCTTCGTGTTTAAAGATTATCTCAAGAAGAAAGAAATAATTATAAATAACCAAATAATCATTGGACAATCTAGCTTCATTACCTGCAATATTAGAACTCTTTCCAAAAATATTGGAGGGCTTAATAAACTAAAAGAAGAAGAGAATCCAATAATAATAGCCCTACAAGAGGCACATGTGCCTATATGTAACATTAAGCTTGAGTAATTAATTTTTTTTTGCTAAAATAAAGTTTTTATTTAATTCCTAATCACAATAAAAAGAAGAAATAAAAAATGCACACACAATGGAGCCCAATATGAGGTGGCGCGCTTTATAAATTAATTTTTTTTAAATATTGGGAATAATTTCTCCATTAAATATAAAACGTTTTGCGTTGAGAATTAGACGGTGAACACATTAGTAATACTAAGAATTTGTTAAAACAGTTAAAAATCGATTTCAAAAATTCATTTGTTGATAACTATAAAAAATTTTTAATAAATTTTATTGAAATTAATTTTTGTAAAAAAATTCAATCCTTCAACTACACAAAAAAAAAAAAAAAAAAAAAATTCCCTAGCCCTAATAGAACCGAAGTTATGAATTTTTTAAAACTATTCTTCAAGCCCAAATCACACAATTCTTAAAACTTTGACCCCCTCCATTTTCTAAAATATATATAAATAAAAAAAATCCTCGAACACGTATATTTCTTTTTCCAATGCAAAAAACCGTAAAAAAAAATTCTAGCAAATCAAAAATGTGTCGGTCAGAAAGGTGTTTGGTTTATAAAAGATATGGTTTTGGGCATATGGTTTTTTAATGCAGTTAGTAGATGAGATTTTAAAGGTTTTCGTTGCGGGATCATTCATATTCCCGCATTCATTCATAGAACTTGGCTTATTGTATGTTTTTGGCTTCTAAGTTGAAATTTTTCAGAACATTTGATTCTTATGATCTCATGATTGTTCGTGGAAGAAAAATCTGCTTCATTTTTTGGTAATGTTATTTAAATGCATTTCTAGGAAATATTAATGTCCAGGATTCCATACAGATCTTTGAGCAAATATTATTCATTTCCTATAGAATTGTATTTTTTAATTTTCTATTTTGTTAAATGTTATAAATCTTGGGGTAAACAAATTCAAAATTGTTATTGTAATTATTTTCTTTCATAACTCAAAAATGTTGTTTTCAATATAAATAATCAAAGATTTAAGGCTTTAATCAGTTTTATGTTCGAAAAAAATTTATTTTAAGTAATATAAAATGACCTACCATAATGGCTAATTAATTTTTCAATTATCAGATATCCTTCAAGAGCGATAGGAATGACGATAAATATAAATATGTATATATATATATGTGTATATAATAAAATTTAAATCAAGCAAATGAATTGTGTTTGGCAGGAAAGTTAATGAAGTTTGGTGAAATTTTTTTTTTTTTTACTTCATTAAACCTACAAACTAAATTTACTTAAGTTAGTTAATATTTTACCATAGGAAATAAATTTAGAAATAAAACTTAAGTCCTATTGTTGTGAATACAGATATACTAAAACGAAAAGAAATGCTTCGAAAGGATCATGTAACAATGGAAAAGTTTATTTAATTTGTTTAATAAAATTTACGAATAAATATAATTTTAGTAAAAGTTTTCCAAAATGTTTCTGAATAATGGTAATAATTAACGGTAGATGAGGTAAGAGGTTATTTGGAGTGATGTAAATGTTCAAATTGTTTGGTTTTTCATTATTATTAGCATGAACCACTTTTTGAAAATACTTGAAATACTATCCGTTAAAAGGCTGTAAGAATAATATCATTCCGGTATTTAAATGTTTGTAGGATAATATACATAATCCTCAATTACAACGATGTCTAAAATTGCGAAATGAAAAAAACTATTCAAAGTTGAAATGCTAAAAAAGTGGTGGCTTAATTTATTGCTCCTAAACGTAATTGTTTTGAAAAATAAAGACTTATTTCAAAATATGAAATTTTTCCTTGGTTTTTTAGCTGAAGTTTTGAAATTTAGCAAAGTTCTGTCATGTGACTTTTTTTTATCTTGATAGCAAATTTCTTTGACTTTGACAATATTAATTTTATGATTATTGTTAATTCGTAACGTTTTTTTTTTAACACACTAGGAAAAAGGATTAAAAATTTGTAGTAAATAGGAAAATGTGATAATCAGAAGGGTTTCGATTATACGGTGAGTGAAGCATCACATCCTATTTAAGTATTTCAATGTAGATTTCGACGATTTTACAAAATGTGGTCAAATATTGTCATGCTGCAGGATTATTTTGTCATATCTTGGCTTCTCAACGCATAAATTGTAGTAGATAGCAATGTTCGTTATGTTATGTTTTTTTTTATGTATTTTTGTGAAAAATCGCTTTCAGTTAATATCCTATTTTACTGCTTTTAGATAATTCTTATGGCTGTAAGTTCTTTCGGACCGTTTTTAATTTAACTTCCAAACATTTAGCCATAATCGTATAATGACAAATTATGAAATATAAAATGAATATAGCCACAGAGTGTTTGGAAGCAACGCCATCGAGTGCAAAACACTGCGGAATAAATTAAACTCTTATAAGTCTCTTAAACAGAAGAAAATAGGTTCCGAGAACCATACCTTCTTGTTGAGTTTTTTAGCTTGAACAACTAAATCACTCTTGGGACATCTTGGTCTCTATTTATGGAAGGCCGATGTAGTATAGAGAAATTTATCGGCTAATGGCAGATAGTTAAAGAATAACAATAAAAATGACTGCGAAGTGCTGTGGTGATTACAAGAATTGTTGTGCTGTCTATTACAAAGCAATACGGATTAGTTCAAAATTCTTTTTTCCTAATTTTCACTTAAAACCAAGGATTTTAAAGGGTTTTCTTTGAAATAAAAGTCGAAAGAACTTTCGTTTATTTTAGAATTTGATTGAATAAAATTTAGAAAATTTGAATTTAGTTTTAAGCTTATAATAATTTTTATCTTTTATCTTTTTCATATTTTAATGAAATTCTTTTTTAAAAACGTAAAAAAATTTGAGAATTTATATAACAAAAATACTAGCAATCAACAAAATCCGAATCTTAATATGAAATTATTTTTCGTTTTTCAAATCTAGAATTTTTCGTATCTTATTAAATCTTTTAATATAGTCCACGAGTTCATTCATTCATATAAATATTTTTTAAACATTGTTTTTTTTTTTGTACAAAAGTCCTTTTTTCTTAGCTCCTTGATAAAATACCGTAGGGCTTGATATAGTCGTATAAAATTGTTAAATCTCATTTATCTTAAGTTATCTAACAAGTCATAGATCTTAGCTATATACTACATAAGTTTTTTACATTTACCACAAGGATATTCTCATAGGATCAATGCCATTTGGTTGGTAAGTAAATGTTTTTCTCTCTTTAACAAAAGTAAACCTTATAAAGGATGAAAAAAAAAAAGAAAAGAAAAAATAGAATTTCTTTGTAAGAAAAGAAATTCCATGAACCACAAAAAAAGATTAACGCAAATATCCTGAAGGGAATAATAAATTTAACCGCAAGCACATTCCTTCATGACAATTGCTGTTAGGGTAGTTATTGGTACTTTACGAAAGGTAAAATAAAGTTTAACTTTTCTTGGGTTCTTTCAAACAAACAAAAAAGTTTACCAAAAAAATGTACATATGTCCTTTTATAAGATAAATAATATTAAAAACCGATAACAAATTCAGATTACTCTAAAAAAAATGTTATTTTTCGTTTATAAATTATTCACTTGAATATCGAAAATGTTAAGTTGCCAGATAAATTGTGAATTTTTTTAAACAAGCTAAACATTGAATGGTTTATAGTTTACTCCATTTTATATCCGTTAAGTAGATTGTCCTCACCTAGTTGTCACTTTTTACTTTTATTACGCTTTTTACGACTATGTGATTGGATAAATACAAATCGTTTGTTATCCTTTGAGTACCTGTGAAATGTATTGTTTTATTTAGAACAGATTTCTCTTTTGTTTGTTGGAGAAGTTAATTTGTTCTTTTTTTTTTGTTGCCAAATTCAATTTATTTATTTACTTTTTTTTTTTTTTTAAATTAAAAATTAAACATTAAAAATATTGGAAGTATTTTAGAGTTTTGTAATTGTTTCTCATTTCTAAATAAATTTAGCTTTGGCATCCTGATAAAATCATGTGTAATATTACGACCTCAAAATAATTTGAAAATTTTTGTGTCATACAGAATTTTATAGAAAGTTTTTAACTTATAAAAAAGGATTAAAAAAAAATTTAAGGACAAAATAACGAGTATATTAAAAATCTTATTTTTAGTTTTCTCATGTAAGTTTGTTTTGTCACCTTTTACCTTTGGAGTTATAAAATGGCGTTAAATGCAATAGTCACCGATTTAGAAATTATAATATTCCAATCTCCTACACTTTTTTTTATTAGGGATATAAAATTGTAAATGAATCTTGTAAGAAGTGTTATTTATGTTCTGTTCCCAGTCAACAGTGTAAGAAATTATTTGACTCCTTTTAGTTTATTATTTGTATGAAATGACCATAATTAAAAGTCGATTTTTTAAAAGGTTTTTTATTTTATTCTTTTAATGACTACTTCTTAAAATACCTCACTTTATTCAACTAATAGGAAAACGAAGGGAAATTTTCTTAGCATTCAAATAATTTATAATTCAAATCCTTACAACTTTCTTCAGTTGCACTGACGGCTACCATCATACTTATTTTATTTTCTATGCATAATTGTTTATATAATTTACTATATATTTTTTTTCAAAATGAAAATTGATATATTTCCAGGCAGTTTTGATAATCTTTTAAATGAATCCTTTTCAGTATACATACAATAGTTTACTTGTTTCTAAAATTGTGCCTTTAGTAGGCTTACCTTCAAATATTTAATTTGGTAGTAAAATATATTTTTTTTTTTTGCATTTTTTTATTATTTTATATTGATGTACAACTTCCTAAGATTATTTTGTGAAAATTTGAAAGCAATTGAAGTATAACACTTGCAAATCCTTTATTTTAGTACTTTATAGAATAAAATTCAAACTTCAAACGCGTTTTTCTCAAACTTAGCTTTTTCAAAGTCGGTGATCTCTGTAACTCAAGATCTACTGAACCGATCCTTTTGAAATTTCGCACACTTTTTCTTTACATAAATTACGAGGTAACGCTGCCGAGTGTTTTTTTTTTTTTAAATTTTAACTTGTTTTAAAACAAAATTTCTGATATTTTTAATGAAAAATCCGTATTTTGACTTTCAAGCCTTGTAAAAAATCGAAAAATCAATAAAAAAACCCGACAGTGTTACCTGGTGAATCAAATCAATTTGCATTTTTAATTTCTGTTGATCCAGTAATGAGTTATGAGGCTCAACGCGAATCAACTTTTTCTTGAGACGTTTGCGGAGATTCACTCTCATCGGCTCATTTTTTAATATTTATTAATGAAACTTTCACAGAATATTCTTTAAATATTATATAATTATACTGTATACATAGAAATAAATAAATATTAATTGTATCCTTAGAAAAAATTGTAGAAAATATGCTCTTTTTCGGCTGAATTAACTTTACTACCCCCTTAAAAGCCTGTATACAAGGAAATTTAGACATTTATTGTGAATTTATAGGTTGTCCACCAAAATAAAATCGAAAATTCCTCAATTTATGGCGTCTTTAAAAATATTATTATCTAAATTATTATTTGGTTTTGTTATTTAATTAATTAATTCAAACAAACCCGAATTTTGGGTGTTTTTTTGGATGCCATAAAAAAAAAACCAGTAAATATTTTTCCTACTCCTTCAGTTGTTATTTATTGATATTTTGAGACTATAAAATATTAATAATATTAAAAACAAAATCAAAATTAAAACTGCAGGCTGGGGAGGTTCACGAAAAAATGGCGTGTCCTGGTGCTCAGGATTTCAGACAAAAAAAATTTTTTCTGATTCTTCAAGAAGAAGGATGTAATTTCAGCACTATGAGTGGGGTTTTTTCAAAAAAAATTTTTCTGCAAGACGGTGGCAGTTTAAAAAATAAGTTATGTTTTTCTCTGTTTTTTTCGCTTTTCAGAATTTCCCAAAATAGGAAAAAAAAATTATTAAGAAACTTTTCGTAGTGTGATACTATAATACATAAAGGAGCTCTGTGCCAAATTTAAAGTTAATCGGTTAAGTAAAACTTGAGATATTATGCATGCCGTTTCGAAAAAAACGCATTTAAAATTTGAGGTCAAAAAGGAACCTGTGGCAATTAATACCACTTATAATTATAAAATTATTTTGATTCGTTATTTATATCATTTATAAGATTTTAATTAATTTTTTAACACATAAAATTTCTTTAATTTTAATTTATAATATTTTTAATTAAATTTAACTCAAACTATTTTATTCACAAGATTCCATTAATTAAACTTAATATATTTTAAAATTTCATTAACTTAAATAAATTGCTAACTGTAAAACTAAAAACTACTGATTTCCTATTTGTAATATGTCAAGCAAGTAAATAATCAAGGCTTGCTTGACATAATACAATAACTTAAAACTACTACGTTTTGTTTTTCGTTATTGGTGAAAACAAATAATTTCAATGTCGCCACAAACCGATTTTGTTAAAATGAGCTGTGTCAACTCCGAAAATTATTCAAATTTCAAAAAATGTCCTTAGGAATATTTTTTAAAGGGTTAAACTATGAAAATATGCAAAAATACTTTTATTTTTGAGTTGGAGAAGTTAGATGAGTGTGTGATGCAAAGCGGTTATCATTTCAAAAGGCATTATAACTTTTATCACAGAGCAGGAACGGCACAACACGTCCGGTTTTCTGGTACTGCAAATAGAGTTCTGGCTAAAGGAGTTAACAGAGGCAAGGGGAAATTCAAAATACCCGAACAAAGAAAGAAGAAAGTTTAACCTGAACATAATTTTAAAGGATTTCTATTAAAAGCTTAAGCTTAATTAAGTTTAATTGATAATGATTTCAAATATTTTACCTTGTTTGAATCTCATTTTTGAGCTTTGTTAAAAGTTCTAACTATGAACTAAGACATTCTCTTAGCAGGAATTTTAATTGCTTTTGGCATCTTGTTTTAAACAAATTTATATCGCACCCAATTTTCTCATTGATTGTTTTCAAGAAATTTTTGTGTTTTAATTTTTTTCTTTGACCTTTATAAAATTTTTTATTGAATTTCTTTATTATTATAATCTTTAGATTATTAAATAGATTAGGTTAAATTTAACCTTAAATTTTCTCTTTAGTTTATCATTAATTCAACTTATTACAAAACCAATTGGAATTAGATTGATAACCAAAATTTCTAATAAAAACATAGTAATGATCAAATTGTGTTCATTAATTGTCCTGAAAATTTTTGATATATCAGCTGTTAGTCCTTACAGATATATTTAATGGAAAGGGAAGGTAGAGATAAATGGGTATATACCATTAGTTATTGCAGATGTCGAATTTATGTGATGGATTCCATTTATACGGGTATTATACGCCAAAGTGATTATCGGTAGTCATTTATCATTTTCCAATCTAATGGCTATAAAAAGTAATTTTCGTGTCAATTAAGGTCATTATTACTTCACAAAGACCTAATTTCCATCTAGATTTCCTTTATTACGAATTCATTTTGTTAAGTTTATTTATTTATTTTTTTTTTTTTGACTTAAATGAAAGAAACTTTTATTACTTTGAAAATATTTTAGCCTCCCAATTTTTTCATTTTTCTTTCATTTTTTACGTTGTGTTCTATTAAGTAAATAAAATATGCAAAAGAAATCATTGATTTTATTTTTCTGGTGGGAGTGAATATAAGAATTAGAACATGGAAATACGACTATTATAATGTCTATTGTTTATTGAAATCGGTGAATTCAATTTTCATTTCACATTTAATTGGAATAAATATGATTGTTGTCACGTAAATAAACAGAGAGAGATAGTTTGAATTATATTTTTTTAATATATTTTTTGTTGTTTTATTTTTACACAAAGAACGTAATTGGAATGAGAAAAAATTTTAAATTTCCCCCGATAGTTAAGCTTTAAGAATAAATTGAAAATTGTTGTCAAATATGAAGCTCGGCTTTTGTAAATTAATTGCATTAATTTTTCTGTTTTATTTTTTAATTTTTTTTTTTTTTTTTTTTGGCTGTTTTATTTTTCATTTTTTGTCAATTAATCTTAAATCTGATTATGAATACACATAAATAGCCGGAGACGGAGATGCTCATGTGAAAAAGTCAGAAATTTTCTTTGTTTGATTTCGTGGGCTTTTATAGAAAGCATTTATCCCTAAGAAGAATTATTCTAAGGTGGTGATTTAACCGTGAAGTTCAGAAATTATTTTAGTCAAATAGATAAACTTGGAAAACATAATGAATGCAAACTAATCATAAACATTAAAAACTAATTAATATTATTAATCAAAAGAGATTCAGATTAAGAAATTCAAAAAAATAGTCATCCTTTGATTTAAAGAGAAAACGGAAGGTTAATGAAAAATCAAAATGAACTTAAATTAATAAATAATGGATAATTAATAGATAAATTTTGATTCTCAGCGCTGTATAACGTCAGATAATTATCTATATCCAAAGCAAAATTGAACATTTATAATTCTAAACTATTGCTAAAAATGTGCTGTTTGTTTTTAAAAGGCGTTTTGTGTATTGCAAGTGTTTGATTTTAATTTTATTGCTTAATGTTTATGCTTTGAGTCATGCTTTGTAAAAAAAAGAAGGATTTATATTGTTAATAGTTTTGTATGTTATATTTTAAAAATGAACAAAAAATATACTTTCAATTTTTTACAGAAATATATACAAAATTTTTATAAGAATCTATTTAATAATGGCATCCTTTCACATTAGTTTTGCTCTACGTATAGTTTGATAAGCGTTTATTTTACCATTTTGTCAAATATCTATTCGAATATTTAAAGGAATTTTCTTAAAAGGCAGTTCAATTTTGCCAGCAGTCATATATTTTTCATAAAAATGCAACAATTGTCCTTAGCGTGCTCTTTGAATTGTTTTTATTGGGTCAAATCAAACTTAATTGAGCCTTACACAAATATATTAGTACATAATAAGTAATAAAGGCTTGAAAGTTTCGTTGGAGATTTCTAATTTTTTTGTCATATTTTATTTTATTATGTTTCAAATAACAATCTTATAGTTGTTTTTGCAATCTGTTTTGAATTATTTCTTCATTCGAAGAACCGTAAATATTTTTAGAAAATTATATAACACTTTGGTGAAAAAGTCCTGTGATTTACTCATAAAAGTACAATTTTGATTTTATTCATCAACCTTTTCAACCTGTTCAAGTGTGTTGTCCTACTTTTGATTTTTTATGTTGACCATATAGAATGATATGGTTTGGGTCAGCTTAGGATTTGTTTAAAGTACCAAAAAAGATAGTTGTGTTTTTCATTTAGTATATTTCATTTTTTTTGGGACAGGTTTTAAAAATATTCTGAATATTACAGACAGTATCTATTATTTATTTATCAATGTTTGTAATACTATAAAGGATATCTAGAATAATTTAATAAATATGCAACAAAAATGTCACATTAACATTTTTTTCTCTATTTGTTATACTTGAAATTTATGCCTATAAGCACAAAATTGTTAAAAGGTCCTTTTTTTGCTACAAAATTTTTCATTAAGCACAGTGTAAATTATTTTAATACTTAAACCCAAAATTCTATTAGAATTAGAAACCCTTTTAGGTACATATTATCATCAATAAATTATTTAAATCCTTTGACAAAAAATGGAAGCAAAAATTTCCATAAATTAATTTAGGTTTTGTTTAATATGCATAACAAGTGTCCAGCAATTTTCCAGAAATTAAAAAATTCTAACCAACTACAAAAGAAAACAGAAACATAATAAAAACTTACAAGTTTCAATGTCTCAAAATATGTATGTTTTTACTGCTATGGTATATGGACCATATAATTCCTTATATACATATGTATATATATATATATTCCTGTCAAACGAGTTGCTCATTTAAAAAAACGAAAATTAACTTAAAAACATTTTAATTGTTTTATGTGCTCATATATAGTCAACGACGATTTATGTTAATGGACCAAAAGATGACAAAGAATTGTACAAAAATTGTTGAAATTTTGAGCAACTTGTTAGATGGGTGTTTTAATATGTTAGCAAAAATTAAAAGAGAAGTATTTAGTAGATACATACAATTTGTGTTGTTTTTTTAGATACTCAATTCAAGGTGAGGGAAAAGTGATGTCCTTTTTAATGATTAATGTTTTAGAAAGGGAGAGGTTTTATTTGATAATAAAATGAGGAATATTAAACAGGACTATTTTAATTAAATAAATACTTAACAAAAACACAAAAAGTGAGTTAATGGGCGAGGTACACTTGTAAGGCCGAAAAAGGTATCAAAAATTAAAAGTCGAAAATACGATTTGACTGTATAAATACTGTATTGTATAAAAGCACTACCCATTGTACTGTTTTTATTCAAAGGAGGGAATAGTATATTGGTTTGAATTTCAAAGCTTTCGTGTTTCCTCGTGATGATCTACTCTTGTGTTTGCCAATTTTTCAAACGTTGTTTTAGAAAAATGCGTTTAAAAGTTGCCATCAAACATCTCTCGTAATCTTTATTATTCCTTGTAAAAAGTTACTGTTAGAAACTATACACATATGCTAGCGCTTAATCCTTCTTATAAAACGTTGAGGTTATGACCTTTCTTCTTCGAAATTCCTTTCAGTTTACGATTTAAATAGAAAACTGCTTACCTCTTAGTGACAATTTAAGTCGGACGACAAAAAAAAATCACATAAAACTATGACAAATAAATAATATTCTTACTTGATTATATTTGTCGAATGTTTGTCCAAACATTGTAAGATAACGAGTGCAGTGTTAGACGGCACGTGATCGTAGTGCAAAATTTATGAATTGTTTTGCCACATATATAATTTCTTTTGACTAATTACTTCATGCAAATGTTTCATTATGCTCCAGTAAGACTTCTCTATCACTACTTGAATATCGGAAAAGATTTTGTAGTGGTCACACCATGATAATCAAAAAAAAAAAAATGAGAAAAACTTTGATTTTTGATCGACTTTTATTTACCTTTTGGGGTTTTTATTTTTGCGGAATTGCCCATTCTGAAGCTTATTGATTGGGTAGCATGTCGTAATTACGTCTGATTATCATTAATGATGGGTTTAATAATCCGCAATCATCTCTTACAACATTCATTTGGCTCTCTTTTTGAAGAAAACTTTTTTCAATCAACAAAAACAGCTGTTAAACTGCGCTTAAACTTTGATAGAAAATGACTTTAGGTGTTAAGAACTTAAAAAAGAAAATTAAAACGATCATTTACACTCGGAAAGCTATTTACAAATTATAAAAATCTTTTGATCACACAAAAGTACTCTTATGGACCTTTCTTAGCCTTATCGGCCTCCACTACAATTACTACAATTTTTCTATTCATGCCTATTCTATGCCTTTCGAGTTTCTCTTTTTGCTGTGTGTCATTAAGCCACTCCAATTAGAAAAGCCTCCTATTTGTCAATATAATAAATCGTTCTGTATGACGAATATAGAAAAAGTAGAAAAATGAATTTATTATTTTCTGAAAAATATATTTTTGATGAATAAAGTCAAACTTTATCATCAAATTATATTTTTATATACATATTAAGATGAGAACGTGGCTTAACCGTTGTGTCAAAATTAATTGAAAAAAGAACATTTCTTAATTTTTTAAGTTAACATTTTGCAAAAATCTTAACATTTTTAAAGCAGCATGATTCAATTTTTAAATACATAAACTCAGTTATAATACTCCTTTTTTTGTGTTGTTAAAACTTACCAACACATAAATTATAAATTATAAAATTGAATTAGTCCTGCCGAGCCTCTCTCCAAATTTCTTTTAGAAGCTGTCTTAGTCTAATTCTATTTTGCAAATGACTTTTTTAAATTAAAAAATTTTATATTTTATTTCATTGCAAGAACAAAAAAACAACAACAATCTCTACTGTTGAATGTTAATAGTTAAAAAACATAAAATATTCCATAATTTAATGAAGTTTCAACAAAACAAAAAATACAAAATGATTATATAGTTTTCTATATTATTTTTCCGGAACTTTTCAAATAAAATAGCTCCTTCTAGCTACTCATTTATTCATTCTATTTCTTCGTAGGACTCAACTTAAGTGAATTATATCTTAAAATTGTTCTCTTCAACAAAATTGACTAAAAACTAAGTAAACTGATTAAAAAATTCTAAAAATTCAAATCGATAGCTGATATAAAATGCAAGTTTATGGAAAAATTAAATTTGATAAAGGAAAAGAAAAATGAAAAAATACACTAAGAAAAATTTTCTTTTTCCATCATTTACTTTGGGATAAACAAAGTGCTAGTTATAGAAGAAAAGAAACCAAAACTTTATCAAAAGTTCAATTGAGCTTGAACAACTTGAAATCGATTGTGGCTAACTAACTCACTGTTTCTCCCAATTCAAAGTTTCTCTTTTGAATTTAAGTTACGGCCGATATATCCTTCAGTTTCAATATAGTAAAAACATTTGAACAAATGGCAATATTTTCTACCCGTATGTTATGTCAATAGTAAATGTTACACAAGAAAAAGTTAAGTTTTTTGCTTTAGTTTAATGTCCTCTTCTCTTTTATATTCTTTTGCTTTGTTGGTTTTTCGATTTTCAAGAAAATATATATATATATGAAAAAACCAATGTATAGCCTTAAGCCACCAGACAAAACTTTTGTCACCAAAAACTTTTGTATAAGAATTGACTAAACTTTAAGAAAAGTAAGGAAAAATGTATTGTATAGAGGAATTTCATTTAAGGGAAACGTGACGAGATAAAAAACTTAAGAATTTAGTCAGGAAAATGATGGTACATGTATAATAGAAAATTGTACAAATAGAAGATTGTCTCTTCTATTGTGTAACTAGCTATATACTTAACAATGTTCTAATGAGCCAAATAGAATAGGACTACTTAATACTAATTAGTTACAAACAAGGTAGCCCAATAATATCATTAAGTAAGTAATTACAGTGTTCGTGCTGTGGTTGCTGTTATCTTACATTTCCGACAATTTTTCAATGAATAAAAAATTGTGTCATCCTTCCTTTTAATTTTGTTTCTATTTTAAAAAATTTTCATATCTTTTATTTTATTACATTTCAATTCTTCTTGAGGTAATTTCCTTCATCCATTCTTAAAAATTATCTTCAGCTAAATTTTACAAGAAAATGCAAATTTTTCATAATACAAAGAAATTTTTTAATACAATAGAAAATATCATTAAAAATTTGGTTCATATTAGACTCGTGTACTTCATATAAAAATTGTAATTGAAAAATCAGTGTCCAAATGAGAAAGTATCATCCATCTTTTTGTGTGGTGGTAAAACTTATGATTGATTCTGTTTGTGAAACGTAATGATTAGAAATTGAGAACAGCTCTGGTGTATTTAGCTCCCTTTTGCTGTAAAGGGTATACATTTTTTTATTGCAGGAAGATGACGCAATATATAATTTTGAATTAGTTTGGCTAATTTTTTTTTCGAAAAAAAAAACCACTAAAAATATCTAAAGAAAAACAAAAAAGTTGTGTTCTATGCGAGCACGACGAAAAATAAAAAACAAAACATTACAGAAGCGCTGTTCGTTACAGTTCATTGTGTTTGACACGCGTAATATTATTCCAAAAACTGTTTGGCAGTGTCTGCTGTAATGAATACATTGATGTAGATACAAAGACTTCAACTAGTATTCTGAATGACGTACGGATTATGTCGAAATATATTTGTAGACTTTTCGGCAGTGTTTGTAGAAGTAATCTATATCAAATTAATCTCTATAGTTCTCGCTAGCGAACAGCGTTTACTTTAGCTTTGTCTTAACTTCTAAGATTTTTAATAGATTTTTTTGTGATTATTTTTTCAGCTAAAAATTTATGGAATCAAAAGTTAAATACTATCAAAAGAAACAACAAATATAGCAAAGACTGTAGAAAATATATTCAGGGAGTATCTGAATGTTTCTGATGCATTTTGTTCTAAGATTTTAGTAAAATTTAACAATTTCTCTTTCTTCTACTTTAGTTTTATTATTTTATTTAAAAATATTTGAAACCAATAATTTTCTCTAACAATTCTTTTATTTGAAAAAAGAACATAAAAAAACATGAGACTATCTACACGCTATGTTTAAGATGATGCATAAAGAAACGATTGTATCACAATTTTATTTGACAGGAAGATGTATTGAAAAGTGCCCTATAAAGTATAAAAGCTATACCCACTTATCTACTTTTGAAATATGATATTTTTAGCTTGAAAATGAATTGTGACAATTTTTATGAAATTATTTTTCATCTTTATAATGGTAATTTTTTATGGGAATATTCATCTAATATCCTGTAGAAAAGAATCTATAGTAAAAATTTATCTTTTAAAATTTTTTTTTTCAAAAGATTGAAAACTTTTTTCTCTCATGAAATAATAATAGAAAATGCCTGTATTCAAAAAAACCAAAGCAAACTAGAAAATTTTATCAATAAAACCGACAAGGATACTAATGAAAATAATATCTTTTTAGCCAAAGAATATCCCAGACAAATTTGATTACTTCATTTATTTTATACATAGATCAAAATGCAATATGTTAATATAATCGATTTGCAGGGATTTTTATTAAAGCCTTAAGTTAGATGAAAACTACAAGCAGAATTTAATTATCTAAGACAAAGAAAAATAAATTCTTTCATAAATTATTTACAATTGTAACTTTTCTCATTTAAACGAATTAATTTAAAATTTGACAAATTACACTGAAACAATTGAAAAAGCTCAATAAATTTAATATAAAAGAAAAACTATCATTTAACATATATAGCATTAAACTTTTCCTACCAAGGTAAATAGTAAAACACAAAAAATGGAGAAAAAAAAAAAGACAGTGGCATTGAATGGAAAAGGAAATACTACTGAATATATTCCACACGTATAAGCAAATATATGTAGATAAAGCTGAGGACAAAGTTATGTTATAAATGTAGCACAAGCTATGAATGAAAATGAAAATTTCCTGTTGTCTTTAAGAAAATTCTCATGAACATAAAGATCATAACATTTTACTCAAATTGTAGAGAATTTTATTATCTCTTAAGTAGTAAAGGATTTCATTATATTGAAAGCAATTACGATTGAAGTACGTTGACATTCTTTTTATTATTATTTTTTTTTAGTATAGTCTTTTTTGTCATATTGAAAATATCAAATTTCCTATTGAGAAAACTTTTTCAATTTTCATTCTTGAAATCTTAAATATTGTTTTAAAAACAAACAAGCCAAATAAAATTAGATAAAAATAAAATAAAACTTTCATCAAAGAATCTTTGTCAACTTTTTAACAAGTGACAATTTGATTACAATAGGATCCGGTGACAAAGAAAATGAAGCAATAAATATTTCTAGCTGAAATACTATTCTCAATTTTATAAAGTTTATTCTTTAATATATTAGAAAATAGTATTTAAGTAAAACTAAAATTAGTTTTTGTTTTTGTAAAGCTAAAATGTAGAAAATTTACTTCACAGAATGCTTTCTTTTGTGTTGACTAAAATGTTTGCTTATGAAATATTTTTATTTTAGTAAAATTTAGAATTTGATATAACTACAAAAATTAATTTTACCTTTTATGGGAGTATTGAAGGAAAAATTGTGAAATATTACAACAACAAAGCAATATTATGTAGGATTAATTTTTAATTATTTTTAATTATAATTTTAGTTTTTAATTAATATTTGATAAAAATAATTATATTATTGATTTTATTTTATTAAATATTATTTAAATTATTTTATAAATATTTATTAGTAATCTCAAATTTAAAATGTTTTACTTCACATAATGAATAAAGCTGATTCATTTCAACAAGGTTTGAGGATTTAAAATATCGCGGAATGGAATTTAACGCACATTTGTATGAATATTTCAAGCTAAAAACATTTACTTCATTTGATGGACTATACCGATAGGGGTTTTAGTTACTTTTTTCCAGGGAAAAAGTAAAGAAAATTCTTATTAAGTTATCGGGAAAGGCTTACTTTGTTAGATTTTTATTGCAGTATGGAAAACAGTTAGGCCATTACAATGTGTACATTTTTTATTGGAAAACATTTGTAGTTTAAGAAAATGAAAGAAAAAATACAAATTATCAGGGTGTTTTTTTTAAGAAAAACCCAACAAACGTCAGAAAATGCCCGGGATTTTTATCAACGGTTCTACTTAAAAATATTCTCCTTCAAAACTAGTTATTATTTTACAATGAATTCAAAAGATGATATTGTAAGCTATTAAAAAGTTTTTTTTTTTACTCGTTGTTACATAAATTCAAAAGTTATAAGTGATCGAGGACGTGGGGGTAAAAACAAAGTTTGAAAAATTCAAAAGGCTGCAACTTGAAAATGAAAAAAGTTAGACCCCCACTTTTTATATTTTTTGTCGATGAAATTTCTTCTACTTTCTACCCTAAGCGTTTGTCCAACTAATCTCGGAATACCCTGTTTAAATTTGATCATATTTGCGTTTATATCAACCGAGAAAAAAGGTGAACAAATTTTAATGCTTGCCGTTTGATTATATAGTTTACTTAGCAAATATCGAAATTATTTTTCTTCGAAAAAAATGACTGCCGTCACACTGCCTTAGTCTACGGATATAATTTTACGGAATTAATGTTTTTTTAATATTTAATTCTCTGAATGGTAATTTAAACTAACATATTGATCAACTCATTTTAAGGCTATCACAAAGTACAAATTTTTATCGAAATTCAATTTTATTTATCATAATATAAGAGCATATCCCTTAGGAGCGTTGCATTAATTCTAATCCTTACAATTCTAATTCATTCTGGGTGTATTTCGGTTGTAAAAAATGATTTACTTAACACAAATCTCAATTTTGATGAATATTTCTTCATTTTGTCCAAATTTCTTGTACGAGATATGGAAGTAATACAAGGCTCAATTTGTGTAATTTGGTTATCGTTTTCAATGATTTGTGATATGATATTATGTGGTGACTAAACAGTTCTTTTTTCATTTATTTTTTTTTTAAAACATTACAAACAAAATTCATTTGTCGCTCTTGTTGATTGCAAACTGTGACGCAAATTAGCTTCCAATGAATTCATTGCAAACAAAATTTAATGACTTATTATCAAAATTTTTATTTTTTATACAGAATAAAATTCCAGGGGTGTTTACCGCTTACAAGATTTCTGAAAACAATATTAAAAATAAGATTGCATTTTTATTTATACTATAAAATACTTCCTAGCTCTGTGACTTTTTACTTTTAGTCTGTACCCAACCGTATTCAATTTCAACTTGTACTGAAAATTACAAGATATCAATTATCGGGGAACCCGATAAACAATACTGCTATGAATTATCATATGATTTTTTTTGTGAAGTCTATTGTTAGCATGTGTAGTATCGAATTCAAAAACAGCATTGACTTAAAAAAATATTGATGCTGAAACTTTGAATATTTCCACTACAGTTTGATATTTTTGAGGTGCCAGCCAATAGCTTAATTTTATAATCGGAAATAATAATTTTTCTGTTTTCTTTTTTTAATTTTTTCGTGTAGAACATCCTAAAAGGTTACAATTTCGAAGCTTCTTAGCCAATTTGGTACTCTTCACTCTTGGAAATAGTTGAAGATTTAAATTTAAAGATTTTTTTGAACAACTTAAAATAGCATGATAGAATTACCTAATATGTGCTTCTCTCTTTCTCATTGGAAGTGACCATTATTAATTTTGTTTTGTTTTTTTTTACAACTGCTTACTTTAAGGCCTATGGGCTTTCTACCAACATTAAGGAAGCTCTTTTACAGCCAAGTCTATTATTATATATTCAAGAACAAAAATTCTGTCATATATTTGTTTATACGTTCTAATTTTCGTTATGAAATCTGGTTTTTCCTTAATTATTTTTTAATCCAAGCATTTGGTATTATTCTTTTAAAAAATTTAATAAAATAACACCACAAGTCTTACAATCGGAGTTATTTAAAATATTTTATTTAGATACATTTTGTTTATAAAAGTAATCACTTAAGGCAAAAATAATGTTTTTTAAGTATAAAGAATCTGTTTTTGAAATCAGGTTGCTTTCTAGCAAAATAAATTACAAAACAAATCTTCAAAGAAACAGGAAAAAACAAGTAAACTTTCTTTTAAAAACAATTGTGCACAACGTTTTAACACTAAGGCTATAGATGATAGCACTGAAAAATTTAAATAATTTTTTATATTAAATCTTATTTAATTAAAATATAAAAAGGCAGAGATAGTTTTTAGAGCAACTGTCCAATTCTTAAGAAAGTAAATTTAATTTATAATCTGATTGATATCAAACCACGCGATATGATTTCCGTCATAAGGGCTTAGTCCACTTCAGTCCACTCGAAAAGAAAGTCTATTTTAAGAAATTTATTAAGCATTCAAAATATTGATAAAAAAGTTATTTGCTTTGACAAATCAAGTCTTAAAATACATTCAGAAATATTTTTTTAACTTATTTTGCTTTTGATTTACATGTACAGAAATTTGGTTGGTTAAACATCAAAATTTTAACACGATTATAATTCATTTTATACTCTAGTTTTTAATATGTTAAATATCTGGTTGAAATTTCTAAAGGAATGAACTCTTGGTTCCAGACAAATCACCGACACTGTATGTAATGATTTGTATATGTGAAATAATCTTATTTAACGTTTATTGGCAATATCTGCTTGAATATTTGTGCTTTTAAATAATGTTTTAGGTAATCGATTTTTTTTAAAATTAAGAAGTGTATTAGAGGCCTCTCTGAAAAGGATATGAGACAAAAAAAAACATTGACTTGATTTTCATTTAACAAATTTTTGGCTCTGGCAGATGATTCATAAATAGAAAAACTTTCTTCCCTCAATTACTAACTAATAGGCTGATTATCATGAAGGATTTCAAATATTGAACATGAAGATCGGTACAGTCTTGATCTATTGTGCTCCCCGCCAGACATGTTATTATGGAAACCTAATATTCAGGTCCCTTGCCAGAGCGAGGATCCCTCTCAGACCTATTTCCAACCCTTCTGTGCAGGTTACTTGTCGAGTGAGAAGATGCTTCACTCTCTTTGACATCACCCTACCACAGTCAAAGAGTAGGTGAGTAGGCGTCTCCTCTACCTCTTGACAGAATCTGCATTTAGGGGTTGCTGATCTTCCCAATTTATAAAGGAACTTAAGGAACTTCCAACTATCCAACTTCCTTGCCTCGTCTAGGTTCTTTATTTTAAGGCAAAGAGGGCAAGATATAAGATATAGTATCCACTGTAACTTGTAGATTTATTGTACTCCCTGATAGACGTGCCTAAACTGGAAAGTCAAACCAAATATCCAGTATCATTCCTCCTGATTTCCCTGAAGCTTAAATTTTCTTTCACTCTTTCTCTCTCCATTTTTTTGCCATCACATAAGAATGCTCCCTAAAGTTTAAACAATGGCCATTTTGGCTGCAAAATGACAATTTAAGTTTCATAAACATAGCGTAACGTGGATATACAGAACATGATTTTTATTTTTTTGGCCATATAAAAAAAAATTTACTCCATATCAAAACCAAAGAAAAACAAGATTACAAAAGCTTTACTAGCTGTTAGGCCATAGACTAGGTCATAATATTATATGAAAGAGAGTCTCGCCATTAAATGTGAAAAAATTACTTTTAATTAATAATAAATTCTTTTTCTAGTTTTGGTGCATCTAACGAAATTCAAAGATTGTCAAAGTAGTTTCATTTTGGCATATTTAAGGAAGCCATTTCTATTTTTCTCATGTTTATACTAAAAAAATAAAAATAAAAAATATAATTATGTGACTATTTTTTTAAACTAAATTTCGCTGATTACAAGAATATATTATTTCGAATTAGTAATAATTCTGGACCAATATGAAGAGCACGTGCTTTCTATGAAATCAAAAAAATTAGTAAGAAATAATTTTATATTAGACTCGAATTCTAGAGAAAATATGAAATCAATTTTTCTGTTACTAAGCATAGAAAAATTTTACTGATAGGAAAACTCATTTATATTTTATACATGGACAAATACATATATACATATATATATATATATAGTATCTATGATGATATAACCGTTTATAGATATCTATATGAAATCGTTGAAAACAACGTTGAAGTTATATATGACCCTAATGGAAAATGTCTGTTTGTATATTTACTGAAGTTGCTTAAGTACTCATTTGCATAGACAGGATATGTGCTAAAATTGATTACATAGGTGCTAGAAAAATTTACTATATTTATTGCACTTATTTATGTTCAATACTAAAACAATTTTTACATGTGTAAAGTTCTTTTTTATTAGACTAAAAGGAATGTTTTTTTTTTTTTTTTTGCTTCTATTTTGAAGTTATAGATAGAAATACAAGAAAAATGGTTGACTTCCTTTGACAGGAATAACTCCCCTATATAATATTTGTTAATATGTTTAATATATAAGATACATATATCTCTATATAAATATATACCATAGTTATCATTTTGTTCCTTTTACTTACTGAACATTTAAATTAGAAAAAGGAATGAGTGACTAGAATGTAAGTAAATGTGACAATTTGAAAAGTATTCACTTCACAGTGAAAATTTTCAAGTATACTTATGGAATACAACCTATTATGGATTCCATACTATATCTATATATACATATTTCTATGTATTTCGATATATTCCTCCATATAATAAGATTTTTTATTCATGTACGCTTATGTATAAATATATATATCAACAAAAGATAATTTTAGATACTTAAAAACTCAAACAAAGAACTGAAAATTAACGTAAATTCTACTGAAAACATAGTAACTGTAATTAATTTTATTTAGCATTAACTTTTACGTTGTAATTAAGGTACTGTTTGATTCTGTCTCCCTTAAAAGGGTTTATTGAGCATTTTAGTTAAATGTTTTTTGGTTATATTTTCATATAAGAAGATAATTTCTCTTAGCTTTAAGTGGTTATACTGGGAACATCAAGGAACTGATTGTGTGCTATCGTTTATTTATTTAATTATGTATAGTTATAACCACAAAATGAATTATCTTTTTCTATTTAGATAAAAAATCCTTTTAAATAAATTATACTTTAATTATGGGCAATTTTTGCTATTATCTAGAATACATAATTAGAAAGTTTAACATGTTATTATTTTTTAATAATATTAAAAAATATAATAGAATATCAAAAGTTTTATTGTTTGTTCAGCAATTTTTATTAATATTTTAAAGTTTTTATTCAAAATTTAAATTAGCTTAAATTTATTATCGTTATTTTATATAAGTTAGTAAAATTTCAGTAATTTAGTGTGTTTGGTAAAGATAAAAAAAAAGTAATAAACTCCAAGCAATTGCTAACTAAATATTCTTTGTTAAATTAAAAGAAAGTCTTTGAGCTTTCCTTAAGGGGGTATTCTAGTCTAGAAATTTGAAAAAATTAAAAAAAGTGGTAAAAACAAGTCTCTTGATTGCAAACAGCCACAACTTCACAGGAAATTTTTTTTTCAATTATCCTAGTTTCTACCATAGCGATCAGCCTGTAACAGTCTGGATTTTTTCAATTTTTTTTTGTGTATTGCTTAGGAATCAATAAATATTATACAAAATAATGAATCCTAAAAATATTGTTTGTTTTGTTTTTATTGCTCCTCAAAAAGTACCTAAAATTCATGTCTCTAGAGTAGAATACCCCCTTAATGTCTTCCAATTCACCGAATTACACAGACTTAAACTTCTATTTGGGAAAAGTAGAAATGCTTAAAAAAGAGATAAATGTCTTATTGAATTATTATTAATTATATTACACAGTGCTGGAAATAATTATAAACTTAAGCCATTTCTTTTTTTTTTCAATATTTTCATAAATTCGGTTTAGAACGAAGCATTTCCAAAAATTGTTGAATTTAGAAGGAAATTATTGATATGCATTTTCATAGATATTTGCATTTGATTAATTTTGTTGATTTAGATCCTACTTTAAAATTGAAGCTTAATATAATATTCAAATTATTTTTAAATTATTTTTGAAATCTCTATACATCTATAAGAAGGAATGTCTAGCTAAAAAATTGTGTGAAGTTTGATTTTAGGATGGGATTATAACTTCTTTTTAGGCAATGTGTAAATGACCCAGAAAAATTCAACTTTGTATGTATTGCATATTTTTAATCGTCTGCAGTTTAATTTCAAAATTTCTGCACTTTTTCTTCCACAAAAGCAGAGTCAATGAAAGATATTATTTAAGGATCATGAGATCTTTGAGGAAAGTCGTTTTGTTAGTTTTTCAAAGAAAGACTTCATCTACCCATAGATTAATTCTCGTGATTTAGTTTTGGGATAAAAATAGACCAACCAAACTGCTAGATATGCTACCCTGGTTTTTTGTTTTTTGTAATTCTTTAAACTCTAATTGTGTTTTCATTCCTTTGACATAAAAGGGTTTTCAAAAGATTTTGGTATTAATATTTTTAACAGAATGCCAAAAAATGATTAAAGTATTCGTATAACACACACACACAAGAGTAAAAGGAACTCTTGAATTAATATGAACTTCTTTTCCATAAGTGTTGCTTGGTCTAAGATGTGAGTAATTCTTCTTTTAATATCTGTAAGAGATTTTGTATTCATACAAAATTTACTTTGTTAACAATGGATCATATAAATTGGATTAACTCAAAAAATGTTTTTGTCTTCGAGTATTAAGTAGAATTCAAATAGAAGAACACCCTTTTAACTTATTTCCGTTGCAAAATAAGGGACTTAAAAAAAATCTAGGAAAATTTAAACTAACAATAAAAAATGTTCGAAAAGAGATAAGCGCTAGAGATGAGCATTCTAGGATATAAGTGGTATACTGGAATGGTTACTATGAATGTAGAAAAGGATTACGTGAAATTCGTTTTTATGGTTCAGTTGCTTTAATTGGATATGTTGGCATAATTGAGAGTTGAATTTACATGTAAATGTTTATGGGGGGAGGAACTGAATCCCAAATGTTATATATATATAGGATGGCTTCATTCACAGAAAACACTAGAATCAGAGACTAAATATTTTTTTTTTTTTGGTTTTGTTTTTGCTAAGGATGGGTTAGAGTTGAAATACTTATATTATTGGTCCCTCGTTAAATTGGGAAAGTCTCTCTCTTCCATGGAATTTTATTATTTTCGCTGACTCTTAGCATTTTTAAGGGTTTTTTTTGTGGTTTTTTCTTCTTTTTTTTTTTACCAAAACAGATACTGAAATTTTTGTTAAATGAAGTAAATAGAATATTTAAACAGAATCAATTAATATTTATTTCATTATATGATTTATTGGGATGGAATTTTTCAAATATTTTTACTTTTATTTAATTTATTTTTTTAAGAGACTTGTTTTATTATAAATTTGTTAAATATTAAAATGTAGAAGGATTTTTTTGGAATGATTAACTTGAAAGAGTATAATTGGAATAAATTTTATGAAAGATATAAAAATAATAGAATAAGTTATTTCTTTCTTAGCCACAAAAAATATAAAAGTGGAAAATGAAAGTAGCTGAAATTTTAAAATAAACTAAAATAAAAAATAAAACAATAAATTAAGGAAGGAGACACCCTTTAGTTGTTGTTTTATATTATTGAATTAGTGTTTTTAGCCTTAGTGAAGCCCTTAAAGAATTCACAATACATATATGGCAAGATTTCTCGGGGTCATTGAGGTGTCAAATAAGACCAAATGTGAACTGGATTAAAATTTGCTTCTGTTCTTCCTTTTGGAAAGGGACCAAAAATCCATATCTTGAAAATCTAAAGTGCTAAGACATAAGTGAGACTAGACATTTAGGCCCTCATGTGAATAGCAATTGAGTTGCTCCTTTATTATTTAGTATTCCTATTTGTAGGAGTAATTTTTACGAACCATTGGAAGGTTTCACTTAAAAATCCAGTAGTTAATTTTTCTTAAGAATTGAATGGATGACAAACTCTGATTTTTGCATTTGATTGAAATCGATAATGAAAAATTTCCTAAATAAATGTCCTAAATACTTCGAATATTGTTGAGTACTGAACTAAAATTTTTACGTCTTTGAATTTTTTCCTTATGAATTTTAAATATAGAGCAAATTATTTACTATAATAGAATTCTATTATAAATTCTGTTCTCCTTGCCTGTTTTTCCAATGGCATCAATGTGTTAAAAAGAAAGCCTCTTGAAAATCGATAGATTTATTACATTCATACCATCTATATACTCTCAAAAAAAAAGAAGGTTAAGAGAGAAAATTAAGCACTGCCTGAGTGTATACTGCCAGCGGTGAAAATTCGCTCTTTCGTGGACGATGCGATGTATAAAGTCACCGATCAATGTAATTTTATAGCTTCCACGCTATATGGGGCGATTGATTCCATTTAACAAGGCGACGAGATTGCAAAGTCACCGATAGAGAACTTTCAGCTGGCTGGGGGTAGATTCTCTTGTGTTATTTCTCTTTTCTTGTAATCAACAGTCTCAATAAAATTAATTGATTGGTTGATTTCTTTTTTCTAATTCACGCGCATGTCCACCATTTTTCTTTGAATATGATTACTTTTAATGTATACAATTTTAGGTTAGGGGTAATTAAAGAAATAAATTGTTATTTTAATTATAAAATTTATTTAAAATATTAAACATAAATAAACAAAAATTCTTTTAGGTAAAAGGTATCCCATATAATTGACACATCACATAGTACGTAAAAGATTTTAACATCATTTAAACTATATATTACAAAATTTCACTTATATTTTATAAGAAATTGTATAATTATATAAAATTTATATTTATTATAACAAAATACACTTAAAACTAAAACTATCACATATAACATAAAATTACTTTGACAGTGTCTTCTTATCGCGAAGAGTCCAAGACAACTGTCAAAGACTTAGAAAATTTTGTGTATCAGATGATCGCGTATATGCTGTACAAAAAAGCTTTGCAGCATTTTCGCGGATTTTTAATTAAAAAAAGTAAAAACCTTTTAAGTAATGATTGAAACTTATCTTAAATCGAGTAAGTGCTCATTTTAATTAAAAATATTTAAGAAAAATACGAAAACATCTAAGTAATAAGCCAAAACTTCCTTTACATCGCGGATAAGGGACGATGGAATGCATTCAATTTTAAGAGCATTTCACCGCTGGGCTTCTCCGATTAATGTGATTAACTTCTCTTAAAATTCCTAGTGGTGAAAATTCTCTCTGTCGTGGGCGTGGGCATCTGTCGTGAGATGCATAAAGGTACCCAGTAGAAAAATTATTTATCAGTGAGTTTCTCATGCATGAATTCATACATGAATTATATCGGAAAGTTCACTTGTGAAATATTCAGCATTGCAGCATGCAGAAAGTAGTGATCACAGCTACTTTTTCAGTCATATTTTCATGCAGGAAGTCGTTATGATGGTGAGTTTTGTGACCATTTGTTAACTAAATTCATTGATCTTTTCCCCGAGAAAGTAGATTTTATTCATAGTATTTTTTTTCTTCTCAGAAATCACAAAATTTGAGTCTGACTGCTTTTTTATTTTAAAATTTTATTGAAACAAACGTATACAAATATTTAGTGTTTAATGAATATTTCCGTAAAAAGAAATTCAATCAACTTTACTTGTTAAAAATCTGTTATATATTTATTTATTGTAATCATTTTAAAATATTCTCATGATTAATCAAGTGTAACTGAAAAAGCCACAATAATTTTTTATTTAAAATGCATAAAGTCAAACAAAATGTAATAAAGTTTCTTCATCTTTAGAGTAACATTAGTCAAATGCAATCACAAAAAGCCAATTAAATCTTAAACTTCATCTTTTCAACAATTTCCGCAAGAGTTTGTTAAATAAATCTTGAAACTTTCTTGCACACCACTTCTGCTACTCATTAATTCAATTAACGCTATTCAATGATAAATTTAAAGATGTTGAATTTCTTCTCATTTACTTCAATTCTATACATACAATTCAATTTCACCATATAAATTTTATGTTTATATATATATATATATATGTATGTATTTGTGGCAATTTAAGAAAACACACCCTAAAGTGAAAACCTTAAGCTTCTGATAATTTATTACGGAAAAAGCTTTTTCAAACTGATCCAAGATTTATTGAACTTGTTCAATTTTCATCCTTTGCTTAAAATTTAAATTGGTTAGGGTGTTGTTTTTTTTTATTTTTTTATTTTTGTTTTTATTTTCTGTAAATTTGCTTATGCTTAGGCGACTTACATTCATGTTCAGTTCAGTTTGGCTGCAATTTACTATTTCAATGTGAACTGATATTTCTTTAAATGAATATAATACCATCATTTCTGATGGTAAATAATTTTATTAGATGTAAGAGGATTATTGTAACTCCTTTTTGCAATTTATATTCCTTTGAATCAAGATGGAGAAAGGACTTTGGTAATTTAAGATTTTGTGGTACCGTCGAAGACGACATTTTATCCTATAACAAGATATATATCCTCAAGTCTCAACTGCCATAAATCAATTTATAAAAGTCGAACAGCCGAAAATTTTTAAGAGGATAAAAACAAGAAGGAGGCGTTTATATACCCCTAGTAAAATTGGGTTATATAAACAATAGATAGAAAACTTGTATAAAATATTTAATAGAGGGTTGTTTTTGTCAAATAGACGAAGAATTTTTGTTATGATCATAGAAAATCTTCCGTAAATATAAGACGATACCTTTCCTTTACAGTTTATACGCATATTTTTTTTTCAATGGATTTGTTTCAATACGAAATACAAATACTAAACAAAAGCACTTGGGGCTTTTCACAAAGTTTTTAAGTGTATTTGAATGATTTATAGGAAAATCAAAACCTAATTTTATTTTATATAAGATAATGCGAGTCAGTGTTATAAGTGCATTTCTATATACAACTTTTTTGCTTCATTTTACAATAATGCTAAGGCATTTATACGCTTCGTTAGTGTCAAGTATGAGAGTAAATTGAATAATAACTTTCTCTTGAAGTTTGAAGTATGTTTTTCAATGAAAATAAGCAAAAAAGAAAGTCATTAAGGTAATTTGATTTTTTTTTTCTTTAGAGAACATCTGCTTTAGCACAAAAATTTCATCAAAACGTTAATATTGTTGAAAAAGAGGGCTCAAAGAAAATGGATCATTCATTAAGAATGAAATGTTATTATTTATTGTAGGAACAATAAAAATATGACTGGAAAAATAATACTTTTAGAAAAAGGGGAAAGAAAAAAGGAATGAGTGAATTTTAACTATAAAAGTTTTAATATGGTTTTTGTTTTTATGCAAGGATTGAAGTTGCCGTTTCGAATTTTTTCGTAGAATTTGTTGATATGATGATTTCCTCTGAGTTATTAAATTTAATTTAAATTTCATTCGATTTCCTCTTTAAATGAACATATTGTTTTTTTTATTGATTTTTAAATAATTTTTTAAAAATTAAAAATCAATAGAATTAAAAATTTCATTTGATTTTCTTTGTAAACAAAACCCGGTTATAAACCACAATTGTTAACATTTTAATTAAATACAAAGTTATTCCCTGACAATAGTGTAAAATCAATGTATGTATATGTATATTTTTGAAAATTACATATAAGACAAAAGGATTTAAATACATAAAATCTTTATCAAATTTGAAATCACTAACTCAATATTGATTGTTGATTTCATTAAATTGCAATTGAGTTTGATGCTAAATCATGGCAATGCATGTCAAGTAGCAATACATCGGATTTAATAATACTTCAATTGATATTATTTGCGTATATTCTTGGTCATGCTCACCAGGATTGTGATATTGTATAATCAAATCAATTTATTTTAAATTGGGTTTTATGTTGACAGGATATGTCCAAGAAAGTTATTCATTGTATAAATACTTTACCAAAGTTTTTGGTAGAAAGATTAAAAATCTTTTTATATTTGCTAATTTAATATAAAACTTTTTGCCATTTAGTTGAAACGAAAAAGGATATAATTTCTATTATATTCAAGGTTAAATTTAATTAATATTGAAAAGATAAAATTTTGTAGTCTCTCATGATTTTGAGAAGTGAAGAATATTTAATTTAAATTTATAGAAGCGGAAAACTTAGAAAATATTTATTTGAGACACACTTCTAGCTAGTTTTATTTTTATTTTTGAATTTTTTTATAATTAGATTGAATACTGTAAAAGCAGTTTATTCTTTATAGGACTACGATCTAAGCAAATATTTAAGTTTGAATGATTAACTAGTTTATTAACAAGTTCCCTGTATCCTGTACTATTTTCGGTACACAGTCAAGTAGAAATAGTTGACACATATTCAAGTCATAGTGACGTCGCTGCGTTTAAAAAAAAAGAGCCACATGCAAGCTTCTACTTGTTTTTTTTTGTAGGTTATTATTTTTTGTTAAGTTTTCTGCTTTTAGGCTTTACCATCAATGATTCAATCAAATTTGATTTCTTTAGCTTTTTTCAAACTTTTTCCTCTCATTATTCCAAAAAATAAAAATATGCTAGATATCAGCCTTAAACAAACGGCCATTTGGTCATACAGGGTGTTTTTTATTGTGGTAACTGAAGCTTTTTTTTTTAAAAAAAATGAATAAAATGCGAAAAATTCTTTATTTTTCCTTTATTTTCGGTAAATTTGGAATTTCACACTTTGTTTAGTTACTTTTTAAAAATAATATCTGACAAGTGGCTACCGCCAGCAGCTACACACATATCAGCTCTTTCTTCGGCGTTTTGCATCACCTTTTGGAGCATTTCGGGAGTAATTTGAACAATTTCCTGGCATATGTTGGCTTTAAGTTGTGTAAGATTATCAGATTTATTGGCGCATAAACTTTATCTTTTAAATACCCCCATGAAGAAAAGTTTGCAGCAGTTAAATCTAGTTATCGTGGCCACCATTCATAATCACGTTCTTTTGAAATCAATCGACTGGGTAACTTTGGCCGCAATAAATTCATTGTTTCACGAGCGGTGTGACATGTTGCGCTATCTTGTTGTGACCAGTAATTCTCCATGCTATTGTTAGCCAGCTCGATTGCCAAAAAATCGCGTATCATTGCCCGGTATCGGCACAAAACCACAAAACCCTTTTCAATAAATTAAGCCACTAGGTGTCGATTTGCCTTCGGTGTAGGCGCTTTTCGGCCACGATATTTAGCTTTATACGCACGTTGCGATAGAGTAACTGAGGAGTTATTTTGGTAATAAAATTTCAAAATTTCAGCGCGGTTTTGTGGTGTTTAGTGTTCCGTGGTAAAAATTGTACTGGACTGACGCTTACAACGCGGGCTGTCGCATGTTGATCTGACATTTGAATGTCAAAATATACCTATTTAACATCGGGTACCACAAGAAAAATCACCCCGTAATTATTTTTGATGATCAATTTGAGTTTTTATTTTAATAAAATGTAGAAGATAAAAGTAAAGTTAATTGAATGAATCCCAAAAGAACATCTCAGGTCATTCTAATTTTTGACATTTTCAAACAATCCATTTTGTTTTTCATTTTTCGAAAGTATATTTGTCCAAAAATATTGTGTTATATCTTAAAATGAACAAGAAGTCAAGTTTATTTGATATTTTCATTAAAGAAATTTTTCCAAAAATAAAGGAAAACATTTTTTATGTTTATATCAATAAATTTAAAAGCAATCTTGAAATAAATTCATAAAAACAGCCTCCTTTCAAAGCATGTGAGATGCTTAGAATTTATATTTGCCCAAAAATTATATTTTTTTACTGTAAGTAAAATTTAATGGAAAGTGTAAACAAAGATTATAAAATAATTTTTGTTATGTCTTTAAAAACTGCTGAAAACCTGACAAGAGGGTAAAATTTATGATTATGAATCAAAAAACTGTCCAATTCTTTCATAATTTCAGCATTCTATATGACACTGAAAATATTTATCCCTTATTAAGTCCTTTGTATAAGAGAATAACAAAAGCTTTTATTATCCTAATTTGGTTTAAATATTTGTTAAGCTACGAATTAGTAACACAGAAAAAAGTAAATAAAACAAAAAGAAAACAATCTTTGAAAATCACATATCTAAACTGTTTAAACTGTAAATTGGCTTAACAGATTTGACTAATATGTATATCCAAAATTATTAAACAAATATATTTACACTTCTCTTATGAATTCTTTTTTCAAATACGAACGAAGCTCATTTGTTTTGTTTTGGGAAACAGAAATCTTTAAAAGACATTATTTTGGTTTATTTCTGATATTATATTAGAGTCAAAAACAAAGGGAACACTATTTAATTCACACTGTTTCAGTATTTATGATATTCAAAGAATCTAATTAAACATCAAATTATATTCCAGGGTAAAAATTTGATTAAAATTTTAGCGTTGATAAATAATAAAAACTGAAAATATAACATAAAAAAGACCAGAAATTTAATTTTTTTATCACATATAATTTATTTTAGCATTATAATTAATAATATTGTTTAGTGATGATGATGATCATGATGATGATGTTTTTTATGTCCATGTTTTTTATGGTGTTCATCGCCACCTTTTTTACTATAATGTTCATCGTGTCCATGGTGTTCATGATGTTTCTTTTCACCTTTATGCCCCTTATGTTTATGTGAATGGCCGCCCTTTTTCTTATGCCCCTTTTTACCATGTTCTTCATGATGATGTCCATGATGATGATGTCCTTTCTTATGATGTCCACCCTTTTTATGTTTATGATCCTCATGATGATCATGATGTTTTTCATCATATCCTTCGTCATGATCTTCATCATAGAATTTATTATTCTTTTTATATTCATCTAATTTATGGATTTCATGATGTCCTTTTATATTTTTTCCTTTTTTAAAATGTCCCTCTTCTTCAAATTCATGTTCTTTATGTTCTTTAGATCCTTTTTTATCTTCATGAGAATAACCACCTTTATCATAATGTTTTTTTTCATGTCCTTTTTCTTCAGAATATTCGCCTTTTTTTCCTTCTTTATCATGATGTCCTTTTTCACCTTTTTTATGATGATGACTACCCTTATAACCTTTATGACCTTTTTCACCTTTTTCACCATGCTCTTCAGAATGATGTTCATCACCATGTCCTTTTTCCCATTTCTCATGTTTACCAGACTGTGCTACAACTAAATCTTTTGCATGTTTTGCATTTGTCGTTTGTATTAATACATAAAGTATAATACAGGATAATATGATACCAATTGTTTTCGATACCATATTGTAAATTTACAAAAAAACCAAAAAAAAAAAAACCAAAACCACTGATCGTGTGTAGGTTACAATATAATCCGGCTGAACTGAAATGATTTAATAACCTGGTTGTCACCATTTATATAGATTGATGAATTAAGTAATTTTTCTAGAGTTCCATTACCCCCTTTTTTGGTTAGTAAATGTTATGTAACAACAATTTGAATTATAATTTCCTAACCAAAGCTAACAATTTTTCACACTTTTTGCTTCTGAATTGATTACTGATCGCAATGTTTAATAAAATTAGAATTAAATAAACTCAAAACTATTTTGTACTTTCGTAAATTTTTCAAATATTGTAAAAAAAAAAACGCAAGAAAGGAAAAAAAAGAAACAACTAAAAATCTACAAAACAAAAACTCTAATAAACTGCATGACAAAAGCGTAACGAGCTAAGTACAAAAAAAAAAAAGTGACAAAATTTTTCAAAGTGTCGACAGGTTAGTGGTCTTGATCTACTTTTGTTGATGGCATTTTTATTTATATTTAGAAAATAAGGTCAAACAGACAAAAAAGATAAAGAAAAGAACAAAAAACTATGCAAAACCAGCCAATTTTTCCGCATCATATCACAAATAAATATTTAACTAAGTTCATAAATGAATGATTATTAAAAATGGTAAATAATTCAATATATAAATCTATATTAATATAGAAACAATCCTCTGAAGGATATTTTTTTCATTATAAAAGGAAATTTCAATTGATTTATCTCTTATTAAATAAATTCTAAAATTTCAAATCATTTTAGCTTATGTACTATGGATACCAAAATTTAAAATAATCCTAGCATCATGTTTAAATAAAGAGAACCTTATTTTGATGGCTCTAAAATTGATATATGACATCTGTATAGTTGTAATACTCATCTTGCATCGAATGACATATATTACATAAGCTCTTCCGCAGTATCTTGAAGTATTTAAGTGCATCTCACAATAGTACTTTATAGATATTAGAGAACACGCTATCTTGGATGTCTCTGCATATTATTTACATACACCGATCCTAAATTAAATTTTAATGCGGACCTAGACAAGGGCTAACCACATCCCTTTTTGTAGTTCCTTATCTTTTGCCAACTAAAATGCATCCACTAGATTTATATAACATGATATTTCGTCTTATAAACTTGAGTTGAGACATTTTTGAATATATCTGCATATATATATATATATATATATATATATATATTTAACAACACATCAAGTACGATAAATTAAATGCGGTATATACATATATAGCTCCCTGTTCTGTCTCCTCCCCAATAATATCCACACTGCATAGAATAATTTTCTATCGTTAGAATCTGCTGAATGAGGTTAACCTTGTGCAATGTATGCCCTTCTAATTTATTTACTCTTGTATTTCGATTCTTTGAATGTCTTTCAACTAGAGTCCAATATTAGGTAGCGGCCCTTTCATTCACAATTTTTTTTGTTTGTCTTACTTGATTTTTTTGTTGTTGCTATATTTTCTATTTGGGTAAATTTATTGATTTAATTAGCTAAAGGCAGCTTTTATGTGACCAATGGGTTCAATTAATTACGTGTTGTGCATTCGGAGTATACAGAATAATTATTTGGTAGGAAATATATTTTGCAGATTGGAAACTGTTTGCACGTGTAACATACTGGATTCTAATTTGCATTTTACTAGAATTTTGTGAACTTTGTTCACATTTTTTGTTTTTTCTTTTTCTATGAAATTCAAATGTTTAACAATGATTTTTACATAATATGTTAGTTTGTTTATTATGTGATAAAAATAACAATTACTTTATTAATTATGTCGAAAAATATTGGAAAGATTTTAATGAAGATGAAAGTAAAAGCGAAATTTAAGAACTTGAAACTGAAGCTAGTAAATATACGGAGAAATGGGCAGATGGCGCTGATTTTCAAAAAATTCTTTTTGTGGGCAAACAGAGTCTCTAAAAGTTACTTATGGCAGGTGATTCGTACGATTTTTTTGAATTCTTATTTGATCATGCATTTTTCTATGAACAAACAAATGAGTAAGGGGAAATAACCCTAGGAGAAAAATAGAAAAAACTAACTACAGTAGAAACCGGTTAATACGACATCCAGGGGACCATTATTTTCGGTCGTAATAACCGATAGTCGTAAAAAGCGGTACCATTATTTTTTGCCTAAAATGTAGGAAAGTATTTGTAAAGTTTTATTATAAGGATAAGTATAAGTGTATAAGTTTTGAGAAAAATTATAAAAAATTAAGCCGATGTGTTAAGCGTTGCGTATATGGCATCAAACTGACTTTAGTCTTTTACTGGGATGAAAAGCTACAGTCAAAATTCGTGATTTTCATAATCAAAACAAAGTAAAAGCGCTTATGGCTCCATGTCTACAGTAATTTCCTGTACTATTTTTTCTTATTCCATTTGACGACTATACCATATCTAGTGCAGACATGCCCACAATGAATTTTTTAAAAATCTATTAGGGATGCCTATTGACTATAACTGATCTACACGTTTACTAATTATGAACATAAAATTTCTGAAAATAGACACACAAAATGTAAAAAAAATGCTGCATGTTGTTATAACCGATTAAGTTCTTTGAAAATATTAAAAAATTGGTCGTTCAAAACGGTATGTCGTTATATGCAATGTCGTAGTAAGCGGTAAATTAACTGTGCAATTATATGGAACTCCGGCGGGACTATTTGTTTTGGTCGTATTAACCGATAGGTCGTGTTAACCGATGTCGTATTAAGCGGTTTTGACTGTATATCAGAATTTAAGATTTTTTTAAATTTTGTATTCTTTTAATTTTAATTTTTTATTCTTTTAATTCGTTTGCATAATAAGATTGGAGTTCAGTCCCTAATACGATTTGAATTTGATGTCGTCATTGATGAAGTTTATATGTAGTAGGTATATCTATTGAATTGGGGCATAAGGACTGACATTGTTATCTAACGTTCATTTTTATCTCTAGAAGGAGGGTGTTAAATTCTTTTCAGCGCAGGGTAGGAACTCCCCAGAGTAGCAGCAAATATAAACTTAAAAGCTTTGCTAAAATTTAATATTTTACTTATTCTTTCGATTAATTTCTTTGTAAATTAATAAATTAAGGAGATTTTTTCGGTTTTTTAATTTCAAATGACCTAGTAATGAGAAACAATGTACACCATAAAACACTTTTTATTCAAGAAGGCTACGAAGATCATTTGAAAACAACTTTTTTTCAAAAAAAATTAAATAATAGTTTGATTGAATAAATTAAAATCCTCCTGAATAAATTTTTCTTTAAAGAAATTCTTTTTTTTTTGGCTCTTAAAAACGTATAATCACTTAAGAATAAATATTTTGCATCAGAAATTCATGTGAATTAATTTTATTTTAAGATATTTTTACTTAATCATGATCGCTACGTATCTATCTAATTTTCATCGGATAATATTAAGATACTATATTCCAATGCGAACATTTAGATAACCTGTTCGTATTACCTATTATTTGTTTAATTTTCCAAATCTTATAATGCATTTGTTGATGTATTTAAAGTCTTATTCCCTGTGAAATTTGTGCACCTGAACTCTAGGAAGTCCGCATTTTCGGGGAGTTGAAAAACAGGATTATGTGCAAATTAAGCTACAGATGTTTTTGGGAATTTAATTAATAGTATCCCGAGCAGGCAAATGTGCTTGTTATTAAATAAAATTATTACAAAAATTGAAGTGGGCTTTAGTTTCAGATTAAGAGGACGAATTTTTCATAAAACCTGTTTAAAGTAAATACCCTTACTTACATATTAATTGCCTATTTAGAATTAATTACCTGAAAAGTGTAAGTCAGGTAAACGGCAATATAACTTGATAATATATTTTTACTTCGAAATCAAATATATGGAAAAACCAAGAAAAAAACAATTTGAGCCTATAATTTCTTGCAGCATTGTATATGTTTTTATTTATTCTTTTCTTTTTCTTTATTAGCCAGATTAGGATACAAATTACTTTATTATAATGACATTATTTAATAGACCTACGAATCCAGAGCTTATTATTAGGAGGCAGTATTTAAAATTTATAGGTTTTTACTATAATCCGCATTAAAATAAAATACTAAAATCCTCTTTTTCAAGGTTTTTAAGAGTTTTTCATTTAATTGTCTTTGAAAAGGGCTGGAATTAATTTAATATTTTGTTAAATTTTCTATAGTCTAATAGAAATTTCTGTGATATTAATAAAACTGATAATTTTTGTTTTATTTCTAGACATTATCCGTTCTCAATCCCTTTCGTACGACAGAACAGGAAATTCTTCAGGACACAGATATGGCTGGACCATTGGTATTTTGTCTAGCACTCGGAGGATTTCTATTACTAGTAAGCAATTAATAAAATTAATAAGAAAAATTATAAAAACAAAAATAAAAAAAATTCTTTTCTCTTTATAATTTAATAGAGTGGAAAAGTGACTTTTTCATATATTTATGGGATTGGAGTTATGGGATGTATTGCATTTTATTGTCTCCTTACATTAATGGCGACACAAGCTCAAGTTACATTTGGTGCAGTCGTATCAGTTTTGGGTTATTGCCTACTTCCGATGGTTGTCCTATCTGGAATAAATGTTCTTGGTTTGATTTAGTAAGTTAACCATTTTTGATTTTATATATTTACTGTTTTGTTTTTTACTTTTTTTTTTTTTTTAGTGGTCCAATCGGTAGTATCATAACTGGAATTTCAATTTTATGGTGCGCATTATCTGCTTCAAAACTCTTTGTTACAGCCTACTCAATGGACCATCAGCAGGCATTGATTGCATATCCTTGTGCTTTACTTTATGGAGTTTTTGCATTGATTACAATTTTCTGAATAAGTCGTTTCCTTTCTATAGTATTGGAGTATATATCTTTTCATGCTAATATAGTCACTCGATGGAAATGTTGTGAAAAGGGATTTTTTTTTTTTTTTTCCATAAAAATTTAATTTTTTCTGAGTTTAATATCAAAACTTTTTGTTTATTTATGTTCAACACTTTAAAATTTTAATAAAGAGTAAAATTCTAGACCTAAATTAAATATTTTAAGATGTTTTTTAAATGTTTCAATTTGTTTTTGAAAGGGATTGATTTTTTTTCGCATAGTAGAAATAACTTCAAAATTTTAACTTATTTTCGCGGAGTTGAAATAAGTGATTGTTGTTTTTTTTTTTTTTTGGAATTGAAAAACTAATTCAGTGTTAGTCTTTCTTGGACTTCATAATTCTTAGGCCAACAAAAGAAGAGGATAAAAAGAAAATTAAAATGAAATGAATCCCAATAAGAAAAAAATATCTTTTTTCTGTCTGTCAATTTCTGTCAATTTAAAATATGAATTAAACTAACAAATTTTTTCACATGAAATCGGTCCAATTTTTAGTTAAAAGTACAAGTAATAATTTTATGGTCAATTGTCAAAATTTCCATCACTTTTTCATTACTTTAGAAAGCTGCAATACTTTGTAAATTAATCTTTTCGTTGCCTTACAAACCGGTAAAACTTTTTTTTAAGACACTTTTTTTTTAAATTTTAAGTACGATTACTTTATTTGCCAAATCTGATCCTCAGTGCTTGCTGGCCTGGATTTAAAACAAAGATTGACGAAAAAATGTTTGGCTTAAATGTTGCTCCTACATCTAAGTGTGTATTTTTTTAAAGAAATATCATGACATAAAAGCTATTTTCACCATTCGTAATCATTGATTTCAGACTTAGTTTTGCTGGAAATCCTCTATATTTATTTTGCATATAAGTTTTTATTTTTTTGATTTCATATTTCAAATAATCCAAAAAATGTGGTAACATCAGGTGTGTATATCTTTTCCATGTTCAAGGAAGTCATTAAATAATATGCCTTCCCTATTCTGAAAATTGAAATTTATAACCATACTAGGTTACTTTTGGTTGTGGTCCACCTGCAAGTGACCTCAAACAACGAAATGGAAAAGGTAGCGTAAAGGAAAGAATTGGCTGAAGGTATCCTGAAGTTCCTTCTTAAGGAAAACAGTCTTAAGCTACTTGCATGCAGTGTATAGTAAGTGCTACTATGATCGTTCGTCATCAGTAAGATCAATTTAAGCTTGCATAGAAGGTCACTTTTAATAAAATCAGGATATTTTTTATAAAAATTAATACTTAAGAAGACTATTTCTGAGTTGTTTTTGTGATTGGCAAAAAATAAACGTTTGATTTAACAAAACTTGTGTAAAAATAATTAGTTTTTTCTATCTTAATTTGTATCACAAATTTAACCAAAAAACAAAGACATTTTTTTGATATAAAAATAAAATAGATCGTCGTTATGATAAATAATATTGTTTTTTCTCCCTAAAAAAAAAAAAAAAAAAAAAAAAAATAGCAACGTTATAGAACTCCACTCTAAAATCATTATCCACGGAAAACTGCATGAAAAATATAAAAATATATATCTGCATGAATATATTCTATTTTTTGAAAGCGCTAAACGAATTTTATTTACAGACATCAAATTTACATAAAAATTTAGGAACGAATCGACCTGAAAAAATTTATTTCCCAGCTATATAGGTAAATTTAATCAGTTTATGGTAGGTATATCAAAATCATTCAATAGGAAAAAAATTTTTTTTTTTTCAATTTGCTTAGTCCTTGCATTTTGCAATATTAAAATCCTTCAGTTAAGGCTAATATATCACATTAATTTAACATTTTGCCGGTTATATGTGCGAATCGAAAAAATAAGTAAGAAAACGAAGATGAAAAAGAAGAATATAAAAAAATTTGAAAATAATATTTAAATCGACAGAAAAGGATTTTCCACATAATTCAGTGCTCCATTAGCTGTGTATCCTTTGATGTCATATGCAAATGGATAATTTTGAATTTTCATGGTTGTAAAATATAAAAGTGAAAGGTTTATAAACATTTTGTAGATTATGTATTTTATAGAGACTGATTTTTTTAACCTTTAACCCATTTTTGGGTTTTGTTTATTATACATTTGAATAAATAAAATTCTTTTACTTCTTTGCTTAAGGAAAATTAAAGCTTTAGCTTAAAATATTTGAATTTTCAAAAGGATTGGATTATAGAGAATTTGTACACTTTGTTTATCTTAAATTTTATTAAAAATTTAAAAGTAAAGTTTTTCTTATACAAAATCTAAAGAAAATTTACTACTAAGCAGATCTGTGGTGGCTCCAGATGGATTATATTTGACTTTAGGCTTTAAAGCGAAAAAATCCTTAAAGTATAGACTTAAAACACGAAAAGTTATTAGCGGTTCTGTATCTTGGGATTCTTAATTTTGATAGTTTCCAAAAATAGCATCGTTTAAAAGTCCAGGTTTTCATATTTTAAATTTGTAGAGAGAAAAATCGAAAATTTGTCAAAAAATCCTTACAATATTTTAAGCGTTTTTTTTTAGCTTTTCATTTAATTAGATGAGCATGAGATTTTTTTTAACTTGTAAGAACTCATTAGAAGGAGTATTCGTCGCCTTATAACATGTGTTGAAATAACTGCCACGGGCTCACAAAGAATAGTCCAGAGGTGCTAAATCACAGATGTAAAATTGTTAAATTACATTAGTATTGCGTGATTTACGACATCAATGCGAAAAGGGTAGATTTTAAGGTTAGTTGTCTGGCAAGAAGCATAGATTCATTGAAACTGGCGTTTATATCATCCTCTTGAAATTTAGGATAGAAAACTTCATTTAACATGGCGTAGTTGCTTTTGAAATTTACTGTGAAGGTTGTTAGGATAATTTCTTCTTTAATCAAAAGGCCTGAATGCAAGAAAAAAAATTAGGGCCTGAAATTCTGGTCTCATTTAGGTAATCCTATTTAGGCCTTCAGGGAAGCGAATTTTAAATATAAGTACTAGCACAGTCCTCTTCTGAAAAGAAAGGTCATGAGAAAATTTTAAGTGTTGCAAAGCAATGTTTTTAAAATTCTTTTTGCTACCACATTAAATTTCCAGATGCCGTATAAGTACCAGTCGATTATTAATAATTATTCATAAAAAGTTAACAGAATTAATAATCCAAACTCGTTTATTCGAACTACTATTCAAATACTGAAAATCCTTAAGTAAGTACTGCTATAATAAAAATAAAATTTTGTCGAATCTCCCTTAATCAAAATAGCAATAGAAACTATTATTTACATCCGTTCTAAGAAATCTCTTTCTTTTTACATATAGGGCGAAAACCCTTTTTCAAATACAAATTACAAACAATGTTTGTTAACTGTTTAAAAAAAACAACAACAAAAACAGCAATAATAAAACGAATAACGAGAACAAATGTTACAAATTGTCAAAATTTTGTTGGAGTAATTTTTTTTTTGAATTACCAAGACAAAGGTATACTATATACATACATTCCTTAAGAAAAATATATTATCACCCTCTTTAGAAGCAATTTAATAACTTTTGAAAAGCTAATTGTATTCGCAGCAGCTGTAAGGATATAAATGTCTTTTAGTATAAACCTTTGAATTAAAAGAATATAAAACTAACTTTGATCATTTGTTAGTGCCCTAATTGAGATGAGGTCAAGTGTTTATAATGTGAATTTTCTATGTCCTTATTTTGGTGTAGGATTTTAAGTATGAAAATTATATCAAAAATGTCGTAGCTTATCTTTTTCATCTGTGAACTTATTTAAACAAAATAGATTGTAGGAATATGAAAAATTACTTAGCATTAATTTCTTTTAATGTTTATTATGACTTGTTTTTTTGTCCTTTTATTATTATTTTTTCTAAAATGTTACTTAAAGATTACAAGAGAAATTTGATTCTTTAAATAAGTAAAAATGGTTGGCTGGTTGGAATAATGATAACTGTTTATATTAGTTTTATGGTGTAAAATTCGTCTTGTTTTCTGATTATATTTTTATTTTGTTTTTAGTGATTGGTACTTTATTATTTATAGATATATATAATAAAATGTTATGGTGTCCTTACTGTAATGGAAAGCTCTGGTGTATAAAAACTTAAGAGAATAAATTTGATCTATTTATGTTTTAAAATGTTTCGAAGATTTCCCAAAGTTGTTTTTTTTTTGAGATTTCATGAAAATTTATTCCTGTGATATTTTCTGTTATAAAGCTAAAATTTTTAACATGCTTAAGCTTTATTCTGCTATAAATTATTGTGTATTTTTGAAGTATAAGATTTACATCAAAATTAAATAATAAAAAATTAAAAAAGTTATATTTGATTATTATGCAGGTTGGTACCTTCTTAGTTTAAGCACCTCTGCTTTAATTTTTTTATATATTTTAAAACTATGACTTGAAAAACTGTTCAAGAAACTTTGGGAATGGTTGATTTAACCAAAGATTTCTTAGATTAATTCTAAATTAAACAAAATTAATAAATGAGACATCTGGCTAAATATTTTTCCCGTGGTATTTTGGTAGTTTTTGTTATTAATTGTTATGAGCCTAATTGTACTTAATTCGTGGAGATATAATTTCATAACGTTTATTGAATTAATAAAAATTAAGCTGTAGTGAGACTTGAAAAATCCCATTGGAATAATTCAAAGAATTTTATGATGCTTACGATGCCATATGGGCCACTTTCTCTATATTGAACCCCGATTCTTAGACATACTAACTAGACGGAGCTTTTACCGCCCAATTAACTCAAAGGGTACAAAATAGATATCATTAAGAAATTTGCATCACGTGATCTATATCTGCCATGAATCCATAGTTACTTTTATTCATAAATATTTGAAATTTTACGTACACATATGATTGCCTTTTTAAAAATTAATGGAATAGGATTTATGTGGGTAAATTCCTGAAAAATTTGCTGTTTTAGCACTTAAAATCTTTTTGGTTTTCATAGCATTTATGACGTTCTGAGAGAAAGATTATTAATTTTAACCAATTTTCCCTTCAATCCGTATGCTAGATTAGTAATTTGAATAAAAAAAACTTGAATTTTATATATGGAGAGTTTAGTTATAGCCTTAAACTATGCAAAACTAAAGCCACAATAAGAAAAACTAAAATAAAATATTTTCAAAAATTTATTATTTTGGAGGGGATCGAATTATTTTGAGCTACCTTTTTCATTTGTATCATATTTATTGATAAATTTTTAACTAAAAAGTAACTACAAATATTAAGAATGAGCTTTATAAAATTGCATATATGCTCATCAAACAGCAGTTCCTCTTAAAGGTTTACCTGGGTTTCAAAAACTAAAAGGAACATCTTTTACTGAAATATTTTATTCAACCTTTCTATAAAATATCAAAAATAAACATTTTTTTACATATTTTTGGAAATTTTCTTTTCAAAAGTTTATTAATTCAGCCATTAAGACCTCATTTTCATTTTCTTCAGCATAAAACTCCTTTGGCATTGTCATGATAGACTCTTCCGAAATCAAAGAACTAAAATATTGTTATATATATCTAAGGTTTTAAAGCTCATTTAACCCCTTAAGAAAAAATAAACAATTAGTGCCATTTCTTATTAAATAACTAATAATCCTTTTTGACTATTTACAGTATTTTATACGAATTGAACTTTGATTAAGAAAAATATTATGAAACAATACAAATGCTTACTCAATTTCAAATATCTACTAATTTATTATTAAATGAATTCAAATTTTGGAAATGTTTTCTTTTGATCTATGGTTTTGTATTTTCCTTAAGAAATATAAAAGCAACAGTGACAAATGACTAAAATGTAATTTACAATATACAATAAATTATCTTAAATTAAAAGTAAGTTATATGATCAAATATAATGCCTCTAAATAAATTTGTGTCTGTTTTCAAAATAGTATAAAACTTAGTTGACGAATTTTATTCGTTTTATTTATTAGATAAATTCTCATTTTATTTGATCCTCGGTCAGTATTTGTTATTCAAATTGTTAATGACAAAACTCATTTGTAGAATGAACCTAAAATTAGTATAAACTGATGTAGTTAAATGAATGGGTTTAAAGTCCCTAATCAACAGTATGACCAAAAGAATGATTAATTCTATTCAAGGATATTTCTCTACATAAAAAGTTTTTAGTACAGTTTATACGAGTACCTATCATTGGTTGAAACCTATATAAAATAGTTTTGAGTTTAATTTTATTTCCAAAGTATATTATTGTTTTCAACTCTAATCGTATTTTTATGACAAGTACAAAAAACAAAAAGAAAATTGTAATTAAGTTTAATTACGAAGTTTTGATGTTGATACCATTTGAAAAAATAAGCAGAAGTGTTGTTTAATTTTTGCTAAGTTCGTTATAAAGAGGATTTTTTAACATAATTATTGAGTTGAGCAATTCGTGATATTTAGTTAATTCATTTGATTTTACATGCTTTTTATTTTTTTTTTTGTAATTAATTAAGAAAATGTTTATTTCATTAAATTATACCTAAAGGAATAAGTCGAAAGCATTGGTTAAATTAGTTCAAATTTGAATTTATTGAAGTTAGCAGTGAATAGAAATAGAATAGGGGTTTTTTAGGGTACATTTGGTTTATAATAAAAATACTTAGCAAATAGATTTGAAATAGGAATGAAAAAATCTTAATCCTAAAACCACTTTTTCGACAAGTAATAGTGGATTTCAGAATTTTGGGTTTTGTTGTTTCAAAACTAGACTTTTTTGCTTGTCAGATATGGAATTAAGTAATATGAAAATTTTATTTGTGAACCCTTGGTATACAATTTCCTTAAACTCACGGGAATGAGTTGTAATTTAAAGCTTTTGTTCTGCACTTAGTTGAAATGTAATTTTGATAAATTTTTGTAAAGAAATTGTAATCTTGTTACTCTTGTTTAATCTTGGGAAGAAATAGAATTTGTAATAAATGATGGCGTTTAATGTGTAATAACATAGCCCGAATTTTTCTCAAATCGTGATGGGTTGGAAGATCAAAATTTATCAGTACAGCAAGAGAAATGACTTGACAGCATACTCTCATAACTTAATGAAAGTTTTGATGTAAATGTAAATGGACCATAAAATTAAATAGGAGCCGAACAGTCTGAATAAATAAATTGACGTCACTATAACGTTATTATGAAATCTGTTCCGCAGTATTTGCTTCAATGGGTGGCAATCTCCAGAGTTAAACCCAAAAAATATTTTTTTTGGCTGATTAATTATTCTGGTTAAAAAATTTTTAGTTAAATAATTCTACAATGTATAAACTTTATTTTGTATAGTAAAAAAACTAAAGTTTAAAATCAAAAGTACCATAAAAAAATAAATAAATAATAAAACATAAAACTTGGTACACAAAGCTCCATTGTAGCTATTTGTAAGATATTTTTTGTAGCACAAAATGCTTACAAAAATTCCATCTCATATTATTGGTAAATGTAAACTCTGTAAGTGTTTCCCATTATCTAGTATAATTTTTTTTTTTACTAAGAGATAAAGTATACATTCCCCATGTTGATCTTTTTTGAAATAGAACAACTACCTCAGAGACGATGACTCTAGTACCATGCATTAAAATTTTTGCGTCCAAATATGTTAAGAGCATCAGCCAGCAAATAAGAAGTATTCAGCAAACAGCATATGCTATTGTCAACAGAAATCCACTTTAGCAGTCTTCATAGAATGTTGATGAGGGCAATGAGCCTCAGCCAACGATTTTCCATATATCCTATTTTATACTTGCTTGATGTCAGCTGCAAGTATTAGAGTAGTACCTGTAATATGGATACAAAGCCATCAAATATTAATGCATTCAGGGTAACTGCATATTAAGCGGCATGAACATATTTGTACAAAATTTTCATGATGGTTAGTATAACGGAATGAGGTCTGAAGGATATAAAAGTAAATAAAATAAGTGAATTTCATTTTTACCATTTAAGGAGTTAGGAAGTGGGAATTTGAAATGAGCTTGCGTTCATGCCATTTTGTTTTATGTTTGCGTGAACTTGGATGGCAAAACTCTTTATTTCTACATGTCTTGAGTATAATAGCTGTAATTTACAAGAAAATTACAAATCGCGCTTGAATGAAAATAAGAAAATTGTTTTTTTTGTCTCTTAATATATATATATATATTCAACATATGCATAGGTACACATTGCTTTCATATTTTGGTACTTCAGTCCCTTGGTGGGACAAGAGAAGGAGTTCTTTTGTACAATTGAAATTTTTTTACATAAACAACACTTTTAGATTTTTAAAAAAGTTTTTACTACCAACGAAGTGGTGGATAAATTCCTAGAAGTGAGCTCTAGGAGCATTAGGTACTCGACAACAATACTTTAGTGCTTTTATGTGGAAAATCTTTTGTTGATGTTAAGCCACACAAAAAAAAAAAAAAAACGAAGAAAATACTACTTTAAGCAATTCGGTCGCTTACACGCTTGAGAGAAATATTCATGCTATATGCTCAAATGCGATAACGAAACTTGCTAATAAAACTATGATATATTTTTGAAATATTTGAATTTTTTATAATTCAAACAGATTTTCATCGTTTATTGAAATAAATTTTTTAACAAAATTTATGAAAAGGATATATTTGAAATAGGAAACTATGAATTTGAAATTATAATAGTTTTCTCATGGAAATTATCGGAAATATAAAGTTTATTCGAAATAGAGTTAAGCGTGATATATGTTAATTAAGTGTTAAGAAATATATTATTTTTTTTTTGTATGGTATAAATAGTTGCTCCTAAGAAACGACTGTTAATAATGAAGTACAGTTCATTTTATTCAGCACCATTGCAATTCATGTCAGTGGAAATAAATTAGCGCAATGAACTTTTAGTAGACAAATTTCATAATAAATAATTAAGGAAAATTGGAGTAGCGATTAGAAAATAATTTCCCAGAGATATTTAATAAAGATATTGGCTAGGATTGTGATTTTGATAATGTAAAGAACAATTCATCAGTGCTTTGTTCTAAAAAGTATCAGCCATGGTTGAAATGCATCTTTACGTGATTGATAAATTTTTTTAATATTTGTTGGTGAACCACAAATTTTCATGTAAGTACATATGTTTGTGCATCTTTGATTAAAGAGTAATACTTCAAAAAGTTTAGAAGTTTTAAAGCCTTCATTTGTAACGGCATTGCTTTAGGAGATACTTTATTATTTTTGGGTTGGTATTTTTATTGTAATTACTAATGACAAGTGTCATTTGATCAATTAAAGTAGTTTGCGATTTGCAATGCTTTAAAATTAATGCATTATGAGTGATTTAAAAAATGTATAAATTGGAGCACCGTACAGTACTTGGATTTGTCATTTTAAGTATTTAAAAGTCAACAAAAATTTATCTAAAGTGCTAAACGAGTACCAATTTTAGATGTTTGAGACAGCTGAGACAATAAACATATCTAAAAAAGAAACTAGATACATTTTATATGACGAATTAATCTAAAAAGAGTGTGGGTACCGAATTTGATAATTGGAAACTGAATACATAACAAATTTTATCGAAATTTTTGTATAGCTTTGGAAATAATGTGATTTTGTGCTAGTTTAGATAATTAAGAATAAAACAAGTAATATAAAAATAAATTTTTTAAAGTATATTCCTACTTGAGATTTTTTTTTCTTTTTTCTGAATTCAGAATTCGTAACTCGTTGCATTCAGTTTTCTGAAGTTTTTCTCTCATATAAAATCAAAATTAGTTTATTAAATATAATTAATGAATTAATATTTGAACTAACGATATTAACATCACTTGTCATGCACTCCCAACACAACAAAATTTATTTGAACTTGATTGGATAAATAGAAAAGATTTTATTAACAATTGAAGGTTTTTGAGCAAGCTAATAGTAGGAATATAATTAGGGTCCAGCAGCATAAAAATAAATCAAAGTAAAGCCTCGTAAAGTCTCATAAAGTCATGCTCAATTTTTTGAGATGCTAAAAAAATTCTGTTAATTGATTATCTTGAAAAAAGTAAAATAAAAATAACTGGAAAAGAAGATTAGTGAGAAAAAGCCTGGTTTGTAAAATAAAACATCTTTTTCTAACAAGATGATAATGTACCCGCCCACAAATGTGATTTAGATATGAGAATATTGAGAGATTTTAAGTACAAGATGTCAGAGCATCCATCTTATTCTCTGGATTTTGACTTCTTTGATTTCCTTCTGTTGAAAAATAGATGAACAAATTTTTCACCGGATAATATTTTAGTTCAAATGAGGACGGGATAGCGGCCATAAATGAGTATAGACTTGGCTATCCACCCATACAGAAAATTTACATATTTGCTTTGCTCAGAACCACAAAAATAATTTTATTATTATATTCTTGGATTGAGACGGAGATTTAAGGTTTTCTACCAACGACTGAGTGAGTGAGTTTATGTTACGACGTGGTTTGAGTTCAACTAATTTTTTGGAAAACTTTTTATCGTGTTTTCGTACTAATAATTAATTGTTGTGAATCTTTTAGCAATAGATCTTCAGTGAATATAATCTGAGTGGAACTATTTTCGCATTTTAGAGAATTTTACTTTAATTTCTTTAAGAGCATTTAATGATTTTCAATAAATAGGGGTAGATATCAATACTTGTTTTTTTTTTTGATTTAATAAAATTCATAAGCTGGCAAAATTAATAATTTTCACATGGGTGTGATGAATAGCTATGAGCTTTGTTACAAATTTGTGGAAAATACAGTTTTTATAAAGCTTTTCTGAAGTTGTCTAAATTATAATTATAGTTAAAGGTTAGTAATCTGGAAAGCTTAATTTAATACAACAAAAAGCCATCCCAAAAGCTTACTACAAATTTTGCAGAAAACATTACAAACATTAATCTTTTCGTATTCCTTTTATTTAGTTATTTAAAAGAAATCTCTTTTCGGTTATATAAGCCACTATTTTTTTAAATTTCAAGTTATTCTAATAACTAAAATTGAATTTTGATATAAAAATCTCTAAAAATCTTACATAAAATCTAAATCAAAACAAATAAGAAAAAAGGGAAAAATCCTTAACGCCTTTTTGGCACTTCATCTTTTTTTCTTTTCATCATGCATAATTGAAATTATGTTTCCATAATCAAATAATTTTCTATCCCTTTCAAGTCTAATATTCAAATTCAATTTTTTATCAAAGCTAAAATATTCTTTAGCAAATTAAATTCTTTATGAATGAAAATTTTACATTTTAACATTTTCCATGAATCATTTAAGGTCCTTTTGTTCTGTGACGCTACCTTAGAAATATTTCTTTGAAGTTTTCAAATAAAGGAGAGAAAGAAAAGGAAAGTTTTTTTTTTATGTAGTTTGCTTACTCATGACCTATCCCTTTGGTTCCTTTCCTGTTGCGTTACGATTATTTTTTTCTTCTATCTGTATAGTTTTCGTATTTTTTGTATGTAACTGTAGGGAACTTGTTTTTATCTAAAGCACTCTTTGTGGATAGATATACTTGAGCTTAGTATTATTTTTTTCGTGCTATTTAAGTACTCTCATTTGTGACACTTTTGCAATGATGCAGTATTGTTTCATTGTTTCCGTTTTCTATTGTTTAAAATTTGTACAAATGATAAGTGACAAGTTTTCATCACAATTACCTCTTACCAATTAAACAATTCAATTGCATATAATACAATAGGATTTAAATAAAAGAATTAAATAGGCTACTTTCGATTCTAGTATAAAATATTTTATAGAATGAAAATAATTTTTATTGTTTCCATCACGATATTTGATGACTTTTAAAAAGTTTGCTGGAGTTGGATAAAAGATAAAAATAGAATTTTTAAGGTTTTTAAATATTTGATTTAGCAGAAAATATCATTTTTGATATGAAATGATGCTACAGCTTATATGGCAAAGGATAAATTAATTGTGTGACTGAAAGAATATCTATATAGAAATAGAGTATTAGCTTTGTTATTTTTATAAATAACATACTTATTAGTACAATACACCATTATTCATGATTTTGACAATTTAAAATTTAAAGGTGAATGTGACCGTTACAAAAAATCGGTTTTTAATATAAAGGAGAGAGTTTCATGCACAGATTTGCACTCGATCAACAATATTGCATCATATATACACCCTTGAAAAAGTATTAATAAGAGCTATATTCCTGCAAAAAATTAGCTTCTTTAGTTCGTAAGAAAAAGTCATGTTCAAATTTGTGCCCGGTTGTGGGACACTGTGTTTAGACCTGGTTAATTCTAAATCTTTGAGTAAAACCTCAAATTATTTATGAAAAAATCAAAAAGAAAAAAAAAACAGAAATAAAAGTTTAGTTAATTTAATAGTACTTATCATTGTCCTAATTTCGAGAAGCAAAATTCTTGTTTTTGCAGCATTTGTGCTTTTTTTTGTCTTGATCGCATTTAGCATTATTTTATTTGCTGCTTGATTAGATTTTCTTGCGATCAACATTACTAAGACTCAAAAAAAGTAAATTGAGGTGCAAAATAATTGCTAAAATGTCAAATAACAGTGTTCCATAACCAGATTTCGACGCCAGTTTTTCGAGGCACACCAAAATATTTTTGCAGTCAAATATCATAAAAATTTTTTGAATGATAAAAAAGACATGAAATACATTAAATAATTTTTGATCAATTTTATAAACAGTGAAAAAAATCGTACTTTTTGTTAAGATTCATATATTTTTTTTTAGTAATTTTCAACTAAAAAAGTAATAAATTTATTGGCCACTATTTTGTGATTAATAAATGGATTTGCTTTATTCTGTTTTATACAAAAGCAAAATAATAACTATCTCGATTTTTGAAGTGTTAACCTGCTTATATATATGGGGCTTAGACCGAACGTGGTTTCTATACCATCATAGTACGTTTTGTATGGAAATTCGAGGTAAAACTACTTTTCAAACGTAGTTTCAATACTATCTAGCAAATATAGAATCTTTAACTTTAGAAAAATTAGATTTAAAATCTAATAGAAGAGAACTATCCATATTTTCATTGAAGTGTCAGTTCATCCAAGTACATTTATAGCTAATCTTAATGACAGTATCGTAAATAAAGCCCCTGTAATAATTTCATGAGAGACGTATTTGAAGACTGAACAACCTATTGATATTTCATATTTAAACTTTATTATCAACTACAAAAGACCTTAAAGATCGGTGATGGGTGTGACGGAACATAAACTACAATATTGCAAAATTATTTAGACAACTTATGAACATTGAAGGGTTTTATACTTAGACTTTTATTTCATTTTCGCTTTGTACATATATTTAAGTTTACACACAGAAAATTTCAACTTGATCCGACAATTGTTCTAGAAGATACACACATATTTGTAAAGACGTGTCAGAGTGATTGAAGGTGCTTTTGAAACTTTAACGGCGTTTTTCTCAACACTATGTTTTCGAAGACGGTGACCACGATTTCCCTGAAACAGCTGAACCGATCAGCCTCAAATTTTAACACAAGCTTCTCAAGTATATTTTTTATAATTTGAACTTAGATTTTGTCTAAACAATATATATTTTCTTTTAATATAAACCGTCAGGTCAAATTTTGGTCAAAAATCGTTTTTCTTTTTGAGAAGCCGCCATTTTGTCGAAAAAGTTTATTTTTTATTTGTTTTTTTAAATTTAGATGATCCAATCCAGAGATATCGTGGCAACCGGAAGACGTCTTTTTTGAGTGAAGCTCCAGAAGATCATCTATAGCAGCTTTCAATATTATTATTAAGGTCCAACCGAGAATGATTTTTTATTCTCTGCCGAGACCGAGACCGAGAACGAGAAAAAATATATTCTCGGCCGAGACCGAGACCGAGAACGAGACTATAAATATAGCAGCTAAAATGGGTAATACCAATTCTCCACCGAAGCTTATACTCATTATTACAATACAACGATTGAAATTTTGTATGGAGTATGGAGAGTTAAAAGTTAAAAGTGCAAAAAATGCAATAAATTGTTATATTTTCTGTGTATGAGTATATGGACATTTTCAATACTCAAAATTAAATAAGCTAATATTATGACAAAAAAACATTAATTTTTCTGGATTTTCGCCTTTTAAGTTGTACCGCCTCTCATCATATAGCTGCCCAGCTCTATTAAAAAGTCGCAACGCTAGTCATAGGCGTTTCACACAGAATTGATATTACAATTCGATTCCGCCATTTTGTAAATTTGTATGGAAAATTCAATCTTCTCTAATGTATTGTAATATTTCAATTGCAAAATGAAAGCCTGTGTGAAACGCCTATCAGTGGAGCTGATAAAACTTTGCTGGCTTATGATAGCTTACTGATAGACTGGCACGTGTGCAGTCTCGGCTATGGCCGAGAATCTCGGCAAATTTAAGCCGAGAACGAGAACCGAGATCTCGGTCTGGATTTCGGCCGAGAGTAGGCCGAGACCGAGTTCTCGGTCGGACCTTAATTATTATTCTTAAATATGAAAAGTGTTAAAATACAGTTAAGAGTTACTTTAATATGTGTATTAATTTTTACATTAATAAATCTAAAGGTCTTCTCAGGAAAAATTCTCGAAAAATGCCTATTTTAGAGGCTTCTAAATGTATATAACCCCTTAAGTAAAACTGTTAAAATTTCAATTATGATGTCAAAACAATAATTACATTCAATTAACTGTCAACATCGCGTGAGCATTCATTTTAGTCCTGACAAATTAAAAAATCTTACAAACTTTCTTAATGTTTTATAACTTTTTATTCTTCTTTCGATTTTGGGTTTACAATATTTGTTATAAGTTTTTCTTTTATTTTAATATTTCAAAATATTGAAAAAGAAAGTTTCCTTAAGGCAAAGAAACAAATCAAAATAAAAAAAAGAAGAAAGTAAATTGATATTTGTGAACTGAAATTTATCCAACTTCGTTTTTTTGACTAATAATTTTTCATATTAAAAATTTTGTTGATGCTTTTTTTTCAATTTAAAAAAATTGTAGTCTCTTGATTTTATATAAATCATTAGGAAATTCTTTTGCTCATCTTAGAAATATTTCGACACTTTATATTTTAACTGAATTCAGATTAACATTTCTATTTTTGAACTTTTGTTACATTTGTCATAAGAATACTACTACTACTGTTTACACTCAAAGTCATGAAAATATTACATATTGAAAATAGTCTGACACACGCTTTTCCCTTAAAAGCATGGGTGTCTAAACTGGCAAAAAAACAACACATACAATATTTTTTCAAAAAATTGAAATGAAAATTAACTCTATGTAGTTTTATTAAAATAAATTAACTTCTTTTTATTATAATTTTTTTTTATTTTTAATTTGATATGTATAGGTACATATTTATTTTAAATTTGTAAAAGTTTCGTTTCATTTAGTTTGGAATTCATAAAGATGGAAAAAATTAATGAGATGAATTTGCTTTTGTCGAACAAGCGAATCGAGATCGGGTTCAATAGACGAGGTTGCAATTTTTAATGCATTTTCAAGATGTTTGTCGGTAATCTTTGTCCTATTTTTGTTTTTTGTATGCTTCATTCTTGAAAATAATTGTTCACAAATATAGGTACTACCAAAATCTAAAGAATAAAATAAAGCATGATTGTGAAAATTAGGATATTTATCGCGGGGTAGATGATTTTTATAAAACTCCAGTAAAGAAACATTTCCAAATTTTTCTTTCAGTTGAATGTCACTTTGCAGTTCAATGCATTCCATTTGAAGATTTCAAGGTAATTTATTTATTTCTAGAGAAAATAGAATAGAAAATATGTTGAAATACTCTTCATTTTTCCGAAAATCTTGAAATCTACTTTCAAACTCTTGAATTAAATCAAAAGTTAATGCAGCATATTTTGTGCAATTCATAGGTTTATGTGCAGCCAAAGTAGTGAAATGCATCAAATCTTTTACTTTTGTTTGATTATGCCAAAATTTCAACTTTCTTTCAAACGCTGTTATTGTTTGGAACATGCTATTAATAAATTGATTTTTTCCTTGAAGTCTCAAATATAAATCATTCAAATCCTCTGTTAAGTCTATTAAAAATGCTAAATCTGAAACCGAATCTTCATCTTCAAATTCAGTCATAGGTTTCCCTTTTGATTCCATAAATATTTTTATTTCAGTTCTTAAATCGTAAAATCTTTTGAGCATTTTCCCCTTACTGAGCCATCTTACTTCTGTATAATAAATAACATCTGCAAATTCAGTGCCCATGATACTACATTAGTTTTTAAATAAAAATGTGTAAATTTAAATATTTTCATAATTTGCGTTTGGGCCGCACTCTAGACAAGCATGCTTAAAAGCATTAGAGAGCAATTATCTATAATTTTGGAAATAGATTCACTTATTTAACAAGCAGTGAAGCTAAACTTGTGATAATACAAGTAAAATGAAAATCTTTCTTAAAATATCGATTTGATCAATTTTGAAAAAAATATGACAGCTACTCTCATTAATCATTATTTATTCTCTTTATTACTAAAATTTACTTAATCCAGCTACCACTTTAATTATTTTACGTATTACAATTAACATGTCTTTAACCTCGAAAAACTAGCCAGCCAAATGCTTAATCCAAAGATGATAACCCCTCTTTTAAAAATCAAGCTTAAAATAAATTAAGGTATATACTTAATCCTTTCTAATCCTTGTACATATTTTTCATTTCTCATTTATCTTAATTTTCAGATTTTGATATACATATATATATATATATTTTTTTTTTATATATATTTATGCTAAACTAGTCGTGTTTTACCCCAGCAAATTGATGTCACGTATCCTAATGATATTATCCTTTTTATTTTTTGTATTTATTTAAATTTTATGAAATTTCTTACACAAATTGACACACCTGAATTTTAATTAAAATGTTTTCTACTTGTAGATAAGTGGGTGCTATTCAATTTTTACCCAGTGGAAATCATTTGATGATATATAAGTATAAAATTTTGGTGTAATATTTGCTACTGGTGTTCCAATTAATGTCAACCCCTTTAAGAGATATTTCTGCTGCGTGAGATTAAGTTAAAGTCAAATTAAAAATTTTTGGTGGGGTGGGGGAGGGGGCTTGTTTTGATTATGGCTACTGATAGGATTGTTGTTGTTAATTAGAAAACTCGATAGGTCGTTGGTCCTTTAGAGATTTCTTAATATTTGACTTAAAAATAAAAATAAAGTATACTAATTTTGGGACAGAAAATCGGCCGTTTATTTTGGAGGCTTTTATTTTATCATTATGGTGTCTTAATTAGGGTAGGATTGTACGAAAAAAAAATCGTTTGATGATGATGAAATGCCTTTAGGTGGAGATTTTGTGTGTATTTTAAGGTATTTTCTGATCATCTTTTATTATTTAGTGGTTTTGTTTGTAATGAGAATCATCATTTTTTTTTTTTTTTTTGGCTTTCAAAAATTTAAATTTTTAAGGCTTTTAGGCACAACTCTATTGTGCTTATATTTTTGATTAGTTATTACATTTTTTGTTGCTTTCTAGTTTAATATAAGAAGAAATATAATATTTTAATTAAAAAATGTTTAATTAAAGATTTTATGAAAAGAAAATGCAAAATTTTAAGATTTTAACTACAAATAAAGAGTTAATGAATAATTTGGTTAGAGTTTTGATGAAAGGTCGTTTAGCAAAGGTCGTTTTTTTAGTGTAGGGAATTCACTTTTTATATTTATGTTACTAGCTTAAAGATTTTTCCCATTCAATGAAATTTCGCTATTAATAGTAAATTATATTAAAGAATTGTTTTATTTTTATTAATTGGATATATCTTATACTCATAAAAGGAATTCAACAAAGTAATAAAAAGAGTGACGCATTATTACAATAAAAGAGAAATTAATATCCGCCAGTTCCGACAAATACAAAGTTTATAGATTTATGTTATCTAAAGCCAAAAAGAAAGGTCTAGTAGTATTCATCTTTTCAATCCAATACAGCCCTCATTACATCAAGGTATTCTATAAGCTTTTAAAAAAATAGAATTTTTGTAATTTTGACTTTTAAATAACATTTTTTCAAATTTTTGAGCGTGATAATAGTTCTGTTTTGTCAGTCATTTGTGTCTGATCGTTCTTCGATTTTTTCGGCACCTTACATTGTAAACCGTGTAATCCTTCGTTGGTGTCATTAGGAGAAAGTTTCTTTGATTCAATTGAAAACATAAAACCAAATTTAATCTGATGGCCGTACCTTCTTCCATGAACTTATGAGAAAAATCTGAAAATTTAGATTTAAATGATGATTTTTTTGAAATGGAGATGTTAAAAATATACAATAATAGTTTAGAAAATGTTTTTTTTTTCCCCAAATTTTGGAAGTATTTAGATTAACATTATTCGAAGAAATTGGTTCGTATATTCTGGCTGTAGTTTTCAAAGTGAAAATAACGCGAATTCATTTTACATTTTTGGAAAACAAAAAGTAAAAGCCGTCATTTGATAGATTTTTAAGTGTGTAGGAAAATATTTCTTAAAACGTAGCCTTAGTGAATCTGCCATATAACAAAATTCAAATTTGCTTAACTTAAGAGTGCCTTTCAAATTATTTTTAGAGCAGTATCAGGAAATTTTCAATAATTATTGCATTGTAAATTGTTAATATTTTGAAATATAAAAAGTGTAAAAAACCCGACAAATTAAGTCTAAGCATTTTGGCACCTAATTCAAAAATGAGTTTTATTGCAATTTGAACAGTTTTTCTTATAAAATTTTACTGCAAAATATATTTGAGCTTTTTAACTACAGCTGCAAAAGAAAATTCATCTAAGATAGTTAAGGAATTATAATCAATTTCATGAAAAACTCATCATGATCGGACTTAAAGCAACTCATATATATTTGTATTTAATCAAAATATAATTTTTCTTATAAAAGTCTTTAATTGTAAGTTAAGTCATAGGCAACACAATACAAATTATCTTTATCTATAATAGAAATATTATCTTAAAGTTTGTTAGTCATATGATGACGTGTTCTCTTAATAATTTTCTTTTGCAATGACTCCCAAATATTTTTGACTTTCCATTCTTTTTCTCACAATAAATTTTTATATGAATCAAATTTATTTTATTAATATCGAATTTCCTTTAATGATCATCAATTTTAAGATAATCTTCTTTGGAAGATTTACCAAGAAGTCATTTTCAATCAATTTATAGATATACCATTTGTAATTACTATTGAATATAAAAACAAGCCAAAACTTCCATTATTGACAAACGTTATATATGAAGGTATAGCATGATTTTCATTTTAGCTCTTTTCTATTTGTTTTTTTTTTTTTTTGTTAATAAAAAAATATTGATTACAATAAATTGCTTTCAGTTATGAAGGCAAATGTTTGAAATTGAATACTGTTTAATGGACAGAAACACATGAAACTTTACTGGAGTGCAGAACTCTAAAAAACAAAATTATACATAAAAAATTTGATTTAAAAATATTATTTTGATAATAAAAATAAATAAACATATTTAAATGAAGTAATTTATATCTTTTTTTAGCATGAAAAACTTTCCATGATATTTTAGTAAAGTTAAAATCATAAAACTTTTTATTTACGTTTGGTATAAGAGTAAAGCAGAGTTTTAATATTTTGTTTTGCTAGTTATTTAAATAAAGAGAATTTGTGAATGTTGTTAATAATGGACTTTTTGGTAGCCTTCCTTAGAATTAGGTTCTGGAAACAATGGTTTGGAATATTCCTCGGAATTAATTAAAGAAGGGATATTTTTCAAATTTCATACTCAAATTTGCTTGCTAGAATTAATATAAGAATTCGATCTCAATAGAATAAAATGAATTCAACATAATTTCTTTTTATGTCTTTATAAAGACCATCAAATTATTTTAATTAAGTATATTTATCAAACATTTTATTTAAATTAAAGGAGGATGTTTTTATTTAAAAACGAGTTAAAAGTTTTACGCATTTTAATTAAAAATTTTCTTTGTCTACTTATTCACCTGCTGCATTTTATTAAAAGGTTTTTAATTTCTCCGCATATATTTTCTCTATTCTTAAACTTTAAAAAAAGTAAAAAAATAACATTTTCAATGACATTTTGAACTTCAAAACACGAATATCAATAGCAGTTCCATAGAATAACTGATAATATACAGTTCACATGTAAATTGCTGTAACATTAGGCAAGAAGAAAATATTTTAAATGCAAAAATTTAAAATATTTTGCTTAAATAGTATTTTTACGGCCAATCTTATCTGTCAGAGCAGTGAAAAGAACCAATAGAAGAGCAAAAATATCCATAAAACTGAATTATACTGTGTCCGCAAGATATGGTCAAACTGCATTTTTTAGTTTAGCTGATTTTTAGGTTTTACCAAGCGAAAAAAATAGAAGTTACTTTCTATGAAGAAATTAAACGCAAACTGGCAACAAAATTCAAAGTAAAGAGAACTCTAATTTCTTCATTCGTACATACCCATCAAAAAATTTCTTCGAAATTTGAAAAATAACGATTCAACGGACTTAAAGAAGAATATAGCATCCATTGATAGAAAGAGATTAAATTATCATTTGATGTCAAATAGACGCCTTACGAGACTATAGTGGAAAATATATATATAGTATAGAAAGGTTTCAATGACGACTACATTTTTCACTAGGTTCCTACCATCTGTTCTTGTTTTGAACATTCTGTTAAATAATATAAACAGAGGTCTATAGGAATTCTTCTGTTCATTTGTAAAATTTTTCCAAAATCTTTATGACTTATCTTTCTAACAAAAGCTAAATAAAAAAAGAATATAAACTCTAGGGAAAATAGTACGCAAAAATACAAAAAAATAAAATTTTAGCTGTGCTACCTTACAATACAATTTATAATTTTTTATAAGAATAATGAAGTAATTGCAATTACAATAGAGTATACAAAATATAATCCTCAAAGTCTTATAAATAGTTTTGCTGTCAAATATAAAAATATTCAAATGTTATCTTAAAATGCTCAAAAAGAGAGTAAAAAATTAAATACATGGAAAAAGTTGTTAGTAAAGCTTTCATATTGAACTTATTATTTTTATAACCAATATATCCTCTAGGCCAATTTTGTACTATATGCTACAGTAGTTAGCTTTCAGCTTAGTTTTATTGTGTGTGGCTTTTTTACAACACAATTTGAGGGGATCAAAACAGAATTACTATGTAGCACAAAATGTTACATATTAAAGGTAGATACTACTAATGATTACTACGTAAAATTAAAGTAAAAAAAATGACAATTTAATAAAATTTTATTAAAATATTTCCCAAATTTTTATAAAAAAAATGACCACTGTCCAGAAAATAATTTAAAGTTAAACGATAAAAATTTTTACTCTAAGCCATTTATATTGTTAATAAAATTTATTCTTATCGTATTTTATATCTTTATTCTTTTATTGCAATTGATATATTAAACTTTTGAACTTAACCCTTTAACTGTTCAGTTATTTAGATGTTTTGAGTACCCAAATTGTTCATTTTTTTTATTACAGAAATCAAATATTTAGTACAGAATAAACCACAACCGTGTTTTCTTTCTTATCTTTTTCTCTTTTTTATCCTTTTTGGAACAACAAACTTTGCACTGCCTTGTAGGCTCACGCTTTGCAGGAGTAGGAGGAATATGAGATATAAAGTGTCGTTCAGTAAGGCGGGTAATGGTTATCTACTGTAGATGGTCTGCCAAGATTCTTTTGTCCAGAAGCTGCATTATCATATTTATGGAAAAGCTCTTCTACAAGTTGGATTCGAAATTCTAAAAATGTAATTCGTTTCCCGTTTTTATACAGCAAAAATGAGTTCCAGAGTACTTTGTCTAATAAATGTAAACTTTTTATAGTATTTTTTCTGACGTTTTCGAATTGTCGGATGAAAGGATATTTCCTGATCACCGCAATCTACAGCACTCATAGTTAGATTGTAGTCATAAACAATCTTTGGCTTGAATATATCTAAATTTTTATTATTTTTGAGGCTGATCATGGAAGTATCATGAATACTGCTCATCTAACACACATCCTTTTTATGTTTCACCTTATAGACGAAATTTTACCTCGGGCATGATAGTTAAAAGGTTAATAAATTATATTATTTAACTTTTCCTTTGAATAACTAAAATTCATTAAAAAATTTAAAGTAGGCTTTCATCAGTTTTCAGAGCACCATTTTTGGTATACAAATTAGAGAAAGAAAATTTCCAATACAAAAATTCATACATAAAAAAGATATGTGATATTTTTTCGCTTTTTTACATTTAAAATTTCATTAGCTCACGGGATGGGTAACTAAGCATTTAGTCTGTTCTTCCCTATTGTGTCCGCCTGGTTTTTTCCCCGAATGGGATATTGGAGATCAGCGTAAGCTTTCACTTATTTCAGGAACCACATACCGTTACTTACTTTACGTTAAATAAACTGTTAGATTGAATATCAAAAAAGTTTAGATTTTTTATATTATTCACTAAATAAAAAGAAGAATAAATGAAAATAAAATATTTCCAATTCGTCAATAAATTCTAATTTCTTATACCCTTTCTTGACTGGCATTCTATACACACTTGTAGCCTTACATACAAAAATAACGTTTCTTGACTGGCAAAGTGTGTATTGTATATGATGCCATGTTAATATATATAGTTGAAATGTCAAATTAGATGTCAGCTAACAAATTAAAGAAAATAATTGTAAAGTAAAAAGTTAAAAGTTTTTAAATAATTTTGGAAAATTGTTTATTGACAAAGTTAAAAGTTAAGCCAGCATTTAAATTATAATTTTGACATAATAAGCCAATACAAAATTATAATTTTGTTTTGTTGTACAGCCTTAACATTCACAATAGATGTCAATTTTCCCCTTATACAGGCTTTGAAAGTCTGTACTTATTACATATTTCTAACAGATAATACATAGTGTGTCCCAAAAATAACGGAACTTTATATTTAAATCGTATAACATGTAGCACCAAAAGATAAATTCATCTTCTTTCAAACGCACCTACATTCATGTAAGTCAGAGGATAGATGTGAAAGTTACAGCCGTTTCAATAAAAGAAAAACAAGTTCTAATGTTACAAAACAAAAATGGAACAAAGAGTAAATATAAAATTTTGTGAAAAAAAATTCACTGAGACATAAAAATTGATGAAAAAAGTTTATGGTGATGATTGTATGAGTCTAACTCAAGTTTATACGTGGTGTACACGATTTAAAAATAGTCGTGAGGACTTAAATGATGATCTGAAGCCATGTCATCCAGAAGCTAGTAATCGTGCTGAATTAGGGGAAAAAATCCTTGAAATCATTGGTATTGATGCAAATTTTATTACGAGAAGTTGTCTAAGGAATTAAATACGAATTAAGAAACTATTTGGGGAATTTTAACTGAAGATTTGGGTAAAAGAAAGGTCTGTTCCCGCTTTGTTGCACATGAATTGAATGAACACCAAAAAAGTGAACGAATTTTTTATGAAAAATTGGATTTTTCTCATCCACCATCCTCCATATTCACTTCATCTATCATCATGGACTATTTTCTATTTCCAAAAATGAAAATCAAAATGAAAGGAGAATTTTATGATGATATCCCAGCCATTTAAGCAGCCGTAACCGAATTGCTGAAGAACATTCCTATAAATGACATAAAAAAATCTATGCATGCGCTGGTGTAAATAAATAATAATAATAATGGAATAAATAATAACTTCCAAAGATAATATAATGTGTGTTTTATTCTATATCCAAAAAGTTCGGTTATTTTTGGGACATACTGTGTATATACACCTTTCCATACAAAAGTGCCTTTCCTTTTGTTTCCTTATGTTAGATGAAGAGTGGATTTTCACAACTGGGAAGTTTTTCAGTGTGATTATTTAGACCAATAGATTGGAGCAGGCTCCGTTATATATTTATTATTATTTATATTACAAATTCAATTCTAATTTTCAAAACAATAAGGATTTTAGAGTTATTTTTCATTTATTATAATTCTAAAATAATTTTCATAATTTTTTTCGGTACACCGGTTCTACTATTTTAGTTTCAAACAGTATAAATATGCTTTCTATTAATACGCTATAGAGAAATTTCGCTTTATTTACAAACATTTGAATTTCAGTCATTTATATATTTCTTGTTTAACAATATCTCATCCCTTAAATGACTAATCTAAATCACAAGGATAATAAAAAAACATGAAATGACACCTAAATATAACCAAATAAAGCGACACTGGGGTATAATAAAAACTCACTAAAACTTCTCTCTGAAAGTAATTCAACCCAAGGCAATAGACCAAATTATTCACACAACTAATAAATTTATTTTTAAGACTTGTTTTTTAGCACCCCGCTTTTATCTATCAGCTAAAATAGGGGTAAAAAAAACAAAAAAACGAAAATAATACAATTGTAAGACAAAGGCAATAAAGAATCAGTATGGCAGCAATCATATCAGTTTAACTGGCGAATGTGTAATACTAACAAAAAACTCTTGCATTTGTCACACCTAAAATTTATGATCAATTTCTATTTTATATGATTTTCAAATGAGATTCCTGAAATTCAATGGTAAAAATTCTTTATCTGATATTTATTTTTTTACCATTTTACTTTAAGTGTAGAACTTTAAGACTAGCCGAAGGGGTTTTATCATGAACATCTGTTTTTCTAGCTAAAGACAGATCTAACTAGCCCAGCAAGTGAAAAGGAATAAAATTTTATCGGCTCATAAAATTCAAATAATTCAAACAATGACAGGAGTAACAGATAGGAAATGTGCTGAATCAGTGCAAAATATAGCAGAAAAAAGAGGGGGTTGAAAAGTATATGTAACGGCATTCGGTTACCGTTTTTTTGTGTTTTCTGTGTTTTTTTTTGCTTGTTTCTTTGTTTCTGACAAATAATATTGAAGTAAATATTATATGCCGTTAAAATGGATATAAAAATAAAATAATCAAAATCTACTGGAAAATAGAAGCAAATGATTTCTGTATAGAATGCTTTTTTGAAACCTACATTTTCTGAAACAACAGGTTAAAGATCATTAAATAAAGTGACGTAAGAAACTTAGAGACATATTATATATATATATATATATATATATGTATATATATATATGTATATTTATCCTTTATTAAAACGATAGATTGCATGCTATTGACAAAATGGATTGGAACCTGTGAAAATTAAAATAGAAAGAAAAGAGAAAGAAATGGTGACGTCCTAATATTTGCAATGTAGTGTCTTTTCCTGTTTCAAATTATTTATCTATTTACATATTATAAGTATAATTATAGCAATTTTGGAATTGGACATTGTTGGAACTACATACATAAACACTGACCTTAATAAATAGAACGTTGTCATTTATTTTTCATTTTGAACACCAATAAATTTTTTAATATTTTAGAAAATTTAAAGAAATTTTTAGTCCTTATTCAATGTTATGCTTTTTCAATAATAACATAAAGTACAAGGTGAAGAAAAATAAATTAAATTCTAAGCCCAAAAAAACTATATTATAATTGCATCGGTTCATTTTTGCTCGCTTTGTTTCCTTTTTATTTCAAAGTTAAAACATGAACTAATTTTGATGACTCACAGCCAGAAATTCTCCCACTACTGCTTTAAATGCTTTTATATTGTGTTAGTTTGGTTACTTTGAATAGTTAAACAAAAAATAATAATATGGTGAAAATATCAAGTGAAATTGATGCAAAATAGTGGTACTTTAAAAAGGACAGTGGTTACTTAAGATTGGGAAAGAAGTAAACATTTGTCAAGGTAATGTCCAAAAGATTTGTAATATGGAGCCTTAATTTAGACGCAGAAAAGTATCATAGTATATTTACAGACCGAGCTTTACAAAAAATTGCCCAACTATTAGCTTTAAAGCAGAAAATACTGGTTTTATCAACAAAAAGTGCAAAACAAGATTAGAGCTCTGTAAAGAATACAAACGTTGAAGACTGAAAAATTTCAGAAAATGAGGTAAAGTTAATGCCAAAAAGAAAAGATTAAACCTCATTTCCAGGCAATAACTTTTATTTTACCTCCCAACTGGACTAAGCAGCCCGGGTCATTCACAATCACTTCGTGGGTATTTGTACACTAGCAGAAACTTTATGACGAAAATACTACAACGAAGTTCTAAATATTGTACATTTTAGAACAAACAAATCCAAAGATTATAGAAGAAATTAAAGAAAATTTCTTGAAAATTGTATTTCAAGCCGTGAACTTTTGCTAGAAATCTCTTGCGGTTAATTTCTCTAAAAACACGGATGAATAACAAATATCAGGTTTTTTCATCTATAAACACGTTATGTACATACATACAAAGTTTACATATATTTCAAGTATTTACATGCTCCTTCGGTTTTAAATAGTAATAAGTGCGTTGCGAACATAAATTTAATTTATCAGGGATAACTACATATATCGGTTTTTGCAATTTCACGGCAAGAGATGATTTTAACCGCGGGGTCGATACTGCTTCATCTGTCAAACATTTTCTTTAAGTTTTCTTGCCTCAATAACACTATCTGACTATCTTCCTCAAAAAAATTCTCTAAAAAGCTTTCAACTTTTAAGCTTCGAATGTTTCTACTTCCTCTCACATCCAAACCTAAAAAAAAATTATAAGAAAACGTTATTTACCAAGACTTGTTATTAAAATTAACCCAATTTTTGGTAAAAATGCATAAAAACCATTCCTTTCGATGCATCACGATTGCTTTTAGTGTCCGATAAATATTTATATTAGTAGAAAAACTTTTTCACAGGATTTTTATCTTATTTTTGAACATATTTATGTCCAAAACCGTTCTAACAATACTGTATTTTTATAAATCAGAGGAATTCCATTGAAAAGTTTTAAAATTATTTTCAAAAAATTTTAATCGTACCAAGCAATAAAAAAATGTGTCTCAAAGGCATTCATGAATATAGATTTGGTTTCATTTGAGAAGATTAACGCGTCTCGTTTAGAAGTTTGGGAAGTAATTCTGAAAACTTTTCCCAACAACGGATAAAATTAATTTGAAAAATATTTGCATTAATTAAGTTAAATTTTTGTAGAAGAAATTTTATTTAATTGAAATATTTTTGGGACATGAAAAGTTTAAATTATGACATACACAAACGTAGATTAATACTAAGAAATTTTAATTATTTTAGTTGCATTATTTGGTTAAGAAGAAAAATAACAAAAAATTTAGTGAATTTTGGTGAGAAGAGAGCATCATTTCCAAAATGAAGAAATGACTTTTGTTTTACTTATTATTGTAAGAAATGAAATGAAGTGAATTAAGTGAGATTTCCTATAATTCTTTACAGTAAAATGCTTGGTTGAAGACGGGAGTTTTTACTGAAAAACCATCTTTTCAGATTGAATTCCTTTTCATTGCCACTGATATTGACAAGATAGAATCCTAAATGTTCAAAAGCATTTTTAAAAGTTAAGTTGAAAGAATTGCGCCCAAATAAATAATATTTAACCATTCTAAGATCTTCAAAGGCAACAGCAGTGGAATTGTAATTATTTTTGTTGAATATTTTGCAAACAAATTTTTTTAGACGGATTAGTGCTACTTTAATAGTATTTTTGCAAAACCTCACGAGACCAAGTACCCTCCGCCTTTTTTTTCGATTTTATTACATTTTGTGGAATTCAAAGTGCAAGAGTGCAAAGTTTTTTACATATAAATTTTTATGTACCTATCTATCTGCTACTCACACTTAGCTCCAAAGATGTCCAAGATCTCAACAAATGTCACGTAATGTTATTAAATGATGAAGTTTTTTCTAGCATCGATGTTTTCTGCTACTATGCCTATAATTATATGATTTTCATGGAATTTGTCACTAAAATATTCATGTCTGTAATTGATGTCAAATTAATGTCAATTCATAAGGAAGTTGTTTTTATATCTACAACTATTTAAGTAAAGAGCTATATCACTTAGCTGTTTGGTAAACATATTCTGAGATGCTTAAGTGATTTTCAAGATTAATTTTTACCTTGACATACACGCTTATTACTTTCTGCAATCACTTTTAGAAATAAAGATGTTCTTTTGATTCCTCTAATCTCTGGCTCTGAATGTGGGACGGGAATGGATTAAATCTATAATTCTATTTTCATCAAATGCCAAGTAGGTCCCATTTGCGCTTGAAGGGTTACACAAGTCTATCACACACACAGTCACACAGCAAACTACAACCATTGAAATAGTTTTTAAGCATTTTTATAGTTCCTAATTAGTTTTTTTTAACATGTAAAACTTTTTTGAAATATTTTATTTCGAATTTAGTTTGATAGTATCGTCAGCTGTAACCAAAGATCTAACCAAAGTTTCTACCTCTGAAAAGTTGGAGTATTAAAAAATATTTTCATCATTTTCCCAAATATGCTTCACTTTATTTTCACTATTTTACCTGATGATACTAAAAGATCTAAATAAATTTTATGTTAACAAAACTTTAAATACCCTTAAATCAAGCACAATTTTATTGACAATTTTAATTTAAAAAAAATTTTAAATTTGTCAATCCTAAGCAATTATTATATTTTTCTAACAGTTCCTGAAGAGACTTCCTTCTTTTCTTGTTAAATCGATTTTACAACTTAAAACCTAACATTTTTGCACTTAAGAGTCCTTACATAATTGTTAGGTAACAAACTTCAATCCATAATTGAATTTTTTATATATTTAACATTTATTCTTCCCTTTATTCAATTGTATTTTTTGAAAATGTGAGAGTCACATTGCTCTTGAGACTTAAATCTAAAAAGGAAAAAATTTCTGTTGTCAACAATTTCTTATAGAGGATTACTTTTAATGTACCAGGAAAAGAAAATTTTGTTATTTTGTATGTGTTTAAAATTTAATTTTCATTGTTTTAGTAAAAATAATATTTTCATTTAATTTTTAATTTGATTCAACAGCAATCAAGTTAAATTGTGTTATTTGAATAAAAATATTACCTAAGGCTTGAATCTAATTGTAAACAATTTTTTATAATAAATGAAAAAAAAATTCTAAAAATAGACTGGTAACAAAATGAAAAATTTATTTACAAATTTTATATCACGAAAAATATAATTTTTGGTATGTCTTGCATAGCTATGAAATTCCTGCATTAAAGATTTCAGTATCTTTCAGGCTTAGGAATTATAATCGCGTAAGGTGACATACGTGAAATTCTGAAACTACTTAACTGATTGAGGTAAGATTTTCTGAGACATTTATTAAATAACTGCGGTGGCTTCGGTAAAGATAATTGAAATTCCGTGAAATAGAGATTTTCACGAAACTGTACTTTTAGATAAAACAGTAAACTGCAGTTAATAATTTTAAACAACAGTTCAATTTAACAATGAAAATTGAAACTGCAAAAGGACCTTGTCTTTTATTTCATTTAGTCTCAAAAAAACTTCATTTGTGTAGCACGACAGTAATACGGCGTTAAATTACAGTTTTTCTGTATGCCAGAAAAAAAAATATTATTAGTTTTATTAGAATAAGGTAGAGTTGAAATGGCCAAATAAAATGGCTCAGTTAAATTAAGATAAAAATGAAAATTTTGATTTTATTTATTGGAAAGAATATAGAAGCAAGTATCCACCAAAAGTGTCCAAATGTAAATCGATATTCATCGCATAATTGCAGAGCTCTTGATACGCTTATAATTTCCATCCAACTCGCTTTAAGGCTCTGCAACAACAACGCAAGATATTCTGCTATTTGAAATTATACATCTAGTAGACAAGAGTTTTAAAAGTCATCGATAGGACAAATATTTTTAAGGAAAGGTTTTGTATAAGGATTGCCTGGCACTTTTTTTGTATTAATGTGCGTCAATAGCTTTTAGTGATAGATCGAAAAAGATGATCGCAGTAGCTTGGTATTCTGGATGTCATAATCTCAATTATTTTGGTTTTTTTTTAAAGATAAAGAAGGAAAGGGTGTATGTATGTACGGTGAACACTTGTGAAGATTTTATCTTGTTTACTGACTCAAAAACACGCTGTCTGCACTATTGTGCATTGCTAGTTGATATTTTACTATAAAATATTTGGCTAACTAAATTTTATTTACAATACGTAGAGTCATCCCTCTAAAAGGCTAAAAGCGTAGCCTATACAAACGTTATTTTTTAAAATTGGAAATTCTTTTCTAATTTTTCCATTGACTTTTATCAATTGAAATCAACAAAACGGTTAAAGTTACCAACAATTACAGAAATACCAATTTTTCAAACTAAAGATTTTCTGATAACCTCAATACACCTTTGACAAGTTTCTTTCCTAAAAATAAGCTAAATTTCTCCAAAAATGTCAAATATTTTTGCCAAAGATCATTTCTTTGCGGTATAAGCATTCAAGTGCGTTATTGAAAAAAAAAAATTTGGAAATTTTAAATTCCTTTAACTTAGAATTAAATTTAAAATCTCTACTTTTTGTCTGGGAAGGTTATAGGATTGAGTAATACTTTAGTGCTTTTATTATTCCTATATTCCTTTGAATAGGTTCGTATATTCAAACCTGCTTATTTTAATGGTAATTTCCAAAAATTTAGTTATTTATATTATAGTGTTGACTAGTAATATATTTTTCATCCTTGAATCATTTAAGACTTCTATCATTCTGGATTTTTCGGATTCCCATAAATGTTGGTTTTCTTGTGATTGAATTCAAACTTTCCAAATTAATTTTATGACATTTTGTTAGAGGACATTTTCTTTCAGTAGTCTTATTTTTTGTTGCTTCTTTACGGAATATATTAAGACTTGAAAAAAATTTCAGCGACTTCAAATACTTGTGCAACTTGTGCAACCTATTATCGAGTTTTCCTATTTGCTTGGAATTCATCCGCGATCACCTCGCAAGTGTTTGAAGTTGATTAGCCAAACCATCAAAAATTGCTTGCAGTCGTTTACATAAGTTTTCATTTGTAAGGCTGCCTACAGAGTGTCGGCTTGCAGCCGAGCTGACGCCAATTCCGATACCGAAGATTATAAAGTCGTTATGGGTAAATCAATAGGAATTAGCTCAAAGTGTTCAGAGTGCAAGCCTACCAAAGATTAGACTATTGCTATGAGAATCGGTGTCAGGTTGTCTGTAAGCCGGCACTCTGTAGGCAGCCTAAGGCCTAAAAAGTCCTATTTTTATTTAATGTCACTTATTATTATGGAACTAGAACTATGTATTTAGAAAATGTCCTTTAATAATATTTTATTTCAATTATCTTAAACTTGTTACTATCATTGAGCATGTATTGCTTAGGTTTTTTTTTTATTAAATTTGATCTTGATGGCTTATCCCCAGACATCTATCTATACAATAAAAAAGCAGAGTAAATAAAAAATAAATTACTTTATTTATCCTATACTCATAGCAAAAGGTAGCATGAGCTCCTAATTTCTACTTAAATTCATTAAATTTATTTTACAGATCCTTTGAATTGAGTTCACATCAAAGGTACTTAAATTAATTATGTTAGGATGGATATATATCTTTTTTTCTTCCTATTTTTATCTATATGTCATTTAAATGATTTTGAGGCATCTATTTCCCATTTTAAATTTAAAAATACAATTAAGGTTGCTCCATATAATTTTGTTCAAGTATGTATTTAGAACAATTATTGGAAGAGTAATTGCTGCATAATACATTGATAGACAGATGAACATTTTATTTTATTATCATAAATTGCCTCAATAAACCTTTATCTGTTAATCTAGCCTGCATTGTGGTAAGTTAATTTGATCTCTTTTATCACGGGAAGAAGGATTTTCAATAGGCAAGATCTGACTATTTGTACGGTTTTTGTTTTGCTACTAACTAATTCAAAAATTTGTCAATGATAAATTTAATTTATTGTGAATAATTAAAATTATTTAAATGATGTTTAAAAATAAATTAAATAAATATCAATGAACTTTATATTAATTATGACTTTTTCTATTTTCAAAATTTTAGATGAGATTTTTTACCCTACGCTTAACCTTTTATAACGATTTAGTTTTATATCTACTTAATTTTTTGCACTCCTGTTATTCGCACCCATTATTTCATAAAAAAAAACCAAAAAAAAAAAATGAAAAACGTGTCTTTATCATATTTAGATAAAGCTCTAGACAAAAGTTCATTGACTCAAGTAAACTTTGATCTAATTGACATTAAATGTCTCCATAATTTGATTTGTTTAGATTGAAGAAGACCATTACAAAACCATATTGCAAACTTTTTAAAAAAAATATAATAAAAATATCATCAAATATTGTTGCTTTCAAATCATGTCCTTGCTAGAAGCTTGAAGACAATATCATTTACGTTGAATGCTATAGATTTACCAAAGATAGAAAATAAATTCTTTCAATCATGTACGTGAGAGAAGGCTAAAGTGGGCGTTGTTGCAAAGGATAACAGGGCACAAAAATGAACAAAATGTAAAAGGAAAAGTACGCTTGTTGTGACTGATTTATTATTCCAGAATTCGTTCTTCTAAGGCACTTTGTCATGTCACATATCCCTCAAGAGTTTAATCGATTTCCTTTTGTGACATGAGCTACAGCAAGTGAAAAAATTTTTTAAAGGAAGGATATATTAGAAAGAAAATAAAGCAACAATTTTTTTGCTTGTAAAAATGGTCGGATAAAGTGTGCAAAAGTTACACTTTGTATGCTGTAAAATTGAAAAATACCGAAAAAAAACTTTTGTTATTGGCATGTGATGTAATTTTCTTATGTGTGTATAATTTAGATAGTTTTTAGACACTAATTTCAGTGTTTAACAAAGTTTTTGTTTTAGTTGTTTTCTAAAAAAAAGAAAAACTTTAACTACTCCTTCAAAATGAATTTCTAACTTGAATCTAAGAATCTATTATTAGGTTGTATGTGGAATTTAATAATTACTAAGACCCAAGCTAAAAACTTAGATTAAAACTTCATATGATGCATAATTTTTAAATTATTACATTTACAAGGCTACAAAAGTAACAAAAAAATTTTTCCATTTCTAATCCAAACAAAATTATTACGGTGAAAATAATAATTTAATAAGAGAGGCATGCAACTAATTTATTCATTTAGCTTCAAACATTCAAGTCTTAAGTATAATATTGAGAAACATAAAAAGCTTCAACAGCTACCCTCTTAATTATTTCATACAAAAGGAAAGTTGAATTTATTTTTATGGAAGAAAGTAAATTTTTCAGGACGGTAAATGAAAAATGGACAAAAGGTAAGAATTTGGAGTTGAATTTTTTAGCAAATTAATGCTTAATTAGATAAAAGGAAATAAAATAAGTTTATGTTTAATAATTCTAAGACTTTTATAAAAGTTTTATATAATATCGCACTATTTTGCATTTGAAAACTAAATAAAATAAGAAGAATATTTATCCATTATTAATAGATAAAAATTATTCTTATATTCCATTTCCAACTGTTCTAATACTTCTTCAATTCTTGAGATTTCAAAATGATATCTATAACTATATCTATCTAAATTTATGTACTATATAATGAAAAAAGATGAACCTATATATAGTACCGTCTTATATATCCCAAAGTCAGTAAGCCAAATTATATTTGAAATAGTGTTTGTGAAGTTTGTTGAAATTCAAACAAACCATATTCGTTCAAAACTACATTTTTAGTGAAAGATTAAGAAATTTCCAATAACAAACTTTAATGCAAAACCGGTCAATGTTTCCAAAAAAATATATTTAAATGCTACAAAGAAACTTTAGGATACACTTTTCAAACTTCAGGCTTCGAATAATTAAAAGACTAGTTCACTACTTTCGCTCAAATAGCTAAATAGCTATTCAAATAAAATACAGGCCTGATTGTGACATCTGCAACATCAAAAACACGATCAACACTTAAATAATCCTGTATTTTTAAAAACTTGGACTAAAAACAAAAAAATGTATTGACAAATTTTGAAAATTTATCTAATTTTCTTAGCGTTAAATACAAAACAGATTACAATAATTCTGCATTCTTTTACTGCATCCAGAATTGTGGTTATTCATCATAATGAAAGAAGTTTCATTAGTCCAATATAATAAACGATGACAACAAGTAAGAATTATACTTTATATAACCGCAGAGAAGCGTAGTAAAAGGAGCAGTCAAAAAAGTTCATTCAACAATATCAAAGAGTTGGTTAGATACTTACTCCAGTAATTCATAAGTTTATTTGTTAAAATTTAAAAATTATCCATCATGGCTAATGATTTCTTAATGTAGAGTGTCAACATGACCGTCTACTCTATGGCCATTTTTTAACAAAATTCTTTGATGTTTACCTCAAGGTAATAGGCGTTATATTTGAAAAAAAACGAACTTTTTTATTGATAAAAAAATACTTTTTCTACTGGGTAAGGAAAGAAAAACTTGGTAATAAAAAGAAAACAAGTGATATAATTTTTTGGATGAACTCAACGTTTGAATTATCAATAATTATTTGATTTTAAGACAAAAATGTCCTAGACTAGATAGAGAGGAACTAAAAAAAATTGCTTAACTGACAAAATTTAAGAAAAAATGTATGGATTCGAAGAAAACAAGCGCAAGCAACTAAATTTAAAAAGAAGTAGTAGCCCAGAAAGGTAGAATTACTGTTATGACAGTTTATGGAAATAGATATATAAAGGAAAAATTTCAAGTTAAATTTTTTTCTTCTTCTTTTCTTTTTTCACCTATAGCAGTTATCTAACAAATGCTTTTAATAGACACAAAAAAGAAAATATATTTTAGAAATGTACTCAAAACTATAACAAAATAATAAAACAAAAGGAACGGTTAAGAAATTAAGAAAAAATTGACATCTAAAAACAACAATAAATTTAAAGAACAAAAAAACTAACACAAAAACGCTATTATTAACCAAAAAAAGCAATAATTAACAATAACAGCAAAGAATTAATATCTAAAAATAAAAACAGTAAAACAAATATAAATCAAAAGAAAAAGAAACAAAATTGACTAAAAAATACTAATATACATGCAGAAACTAATACATTTTTATATTTTAACTAAAATGTTAAAATTTTGCAAAAGAATTTTGGTTAAGCTCTCACACATGATAAGAAAAACTTTGTTTTAATTAGCAACATATTGTCTCTTAATAAAACAAAAAATTTAATTATTTAGCAATAACACATTTCTTGAAATAATAAATAGAATAAAATAAAACTTATCATCGTGAATTAAGAAAATATCAAAAAAATCTAGCGTTTCAAACATAAATAAAAATAGCCTAAAGTCGTTAAAACACTTACAAAAAAATTTTAAAATCTATTTCAAAAAACAAAACTTGCAGCTCAAGATAAAGAGGGAGGGATAACTGCACATTTAGAATGGAGATGTTATTGTTAATCCCCCCAAAAAGAAAGAAACCAAATAAGAGATAGATAGAAGACAAAGCAAAAGAATAAGACAATATATATTGACCTAACGGTAAATAAAAAATCATTTAAAATTATAAAATTAAATTTCAAACTGAAAAGTTAATCTATAGTGATTTCATTTGTGTGTGATATGAAGAGATGTTTTTAAATTTTGTGCTTTAATAAATTCAAATATTTTAGTGTTCTATGCCAATGTAACTAAATAATATAAAATATATTATGTACAATGTTTAGTTTTAATAACTGTATTAAAAAGAAAAAGTTTTTTGAATTGATATAAAAATAAAACATAAACATGAAAATATTTTTGTGATTAAAGAAAAAGATGTATAAAATTTACAACCTAAAACTTTTTAAACTTGTGACACTTGCAAATCATTTTTTTTACCTATGGCTGTTGCACGATTAGGGCTGCCAGATAAATCACTTTTTTTCTTCTTGCTAGTCTGAGAAGTAGTATATTGTACATTATAAACTAAAAAGAGAAATTTAAGGATATGTTTTTTTGAAATACTAAGGAAAAAACAACTTGTTTTGTGCTGTTGATGATCCGTTATTTGACATATCCATTAATAATTTAATATAAACTTTTTGCATTTAGTGAGCGTGCAGAATATTTCGCAGATTTGTTTTTGTTCTGTTTAGGTTTTTACCAATTGCAATTTTTGACTGTATAACTTTTGTTTAATTATTTGGGATATTTATTAAAAAAGTTTTCGCTTAAAATTAAAGTTTGTATTCAGTTTTGTTAAATTAGTAATTAATTAATTAAATTGTTCATTAAAAGTGTAATAATCAAAAAGAAAATCCTATGATTGAAGTGAATTCATTTAAAGTTACTCAAATCTGAGTAGAAATATTAATTAAAAATATCCTTTTGTAGTTTTTGGTGTCCTTAAAAGAAAAAAATTATGTTTTGAACTAAGCAATATTTTAAAATATCTTGTAAAACAAATTAGATATATTTTTGAAGAAAAGCATAAAATACTTTAAACAAAAAGCTAATAATAAAAATAAAATGTGTCAACCTAGCATTAAAATTCAAAATCGAGGAGCATGGTTAAGCTGACCAGAAATTTGTAAGCGATACCAATATCAGGTAAGTTATTTTGACTGTTAAAAATATATTCATAAATATTCTTTTATTTTCACTGTAAGATTTCTTACATTAAATTACTATAATTGGCTCCATATAAATAAATTATCTTTCTACTGGTCCTTTTGTAATTTGAAGATTTGAAATCTTCGACTGTGAAAACTTTATTATTGTTAAATTTTGTTTTGTTGTTCTTTATATAAAAGTTAGGGTTATGTAAGTTATAGAAATTTTTACTATGGCTTCCATCATTTCTCTTCCATAAGAGATGCATTAAACAACTCGAAATTAAAATATCCATTGGATGGATTACATTTTGATCAGAAAGGCATCATGATGCTTAAGAGTTCATTTTTTAAATAGAATATATATTGCTTCCTACACTCTAAAATTTTCTTTTGTAAAGGTTTCTCAAAATATTTTCAAGTTTAGTGATCGAATACAAATACTAAATTTCTAGCAGTAATTAACTTACTTAAAAAATATAAATCTCAAGATATTTTCAGTCACCTTTTTAAGGTTTTCCGATTAAATTTTAAAATTAAGTTGAAAATACTTATTTTTCAGCTCAATATCTTTGGATTTAAATTTACTTTTTCAATTGAAAGATTAAATTCATTTTGAAATCAATTTTGTAATTTGAATAACTTTTATATTTATCCTACACTTCTCTATTAATTTGTTCAACATTTGATGTGATGTTGTCAAATCCTAACTGAATTTGATATCGAAAACATTAACTATTACGAAAAGAATGGAATCATTGTGTTTGTTTTCATCAGCCATCATCAATACCCTGAATATAAACATTTAGTTGAACAAGTTGATAAATATTTGATTCCTTTTTTCCTTTAATTTATTTAAATTCGATAAATGTACCCAAGGGTATGTTTAAATCCAAATTCATCAAAGCGTTAATTTGTTGGTAACTGAACCGTTAATTAAAGTATAGGGCAAGGCATTATTTAGCAATTGCTTTAGAATATTTTTAATCATTTGTTTTTGGCTTATTCTGTTCATTCAAAATATTCGATAAATCAATCCACAGGATAAATCAATAAAAGATAAATCTCCCCAAAAAATAATGGAGTCATTAAAATAGCTACTGGGCACAAGTGTATTTCCTGAGGTAACACAATATGTCGATTAACAGCACTAAATGAAACATGTATTGGCCTATAATGAAAACTCAAATATTTGCAAAAGCAAATAAAATGGATGGTTACTGGACCATAAAAATTGACAATATGGATGGTTCAAGGATTTATTACAAAAGTGTTAACAAAAAAATCATTGAAATGGTTTTGTACATGTCAATAAAGTCTTGTACTAAACATAGTAAAATGGTTTTAAAAAAGAGTTAACATATTTTCAAAAAGTAGCTAACAGTAAAGGGTAATTGTAATACAGCTCCTATAGAAATTACTGATGAAGGAATACACAGGAGCTATGAATGGATGTTAATTCTTCATATAATTTCATGAGAATGAAGATCAAAAAGTAGACAAAATGAGTGTGCTTAGATCAAAGAGGGAAGTTAACAGAGATTAGCTCTTACAAAAATATTTGGTGTCATCAGGACTTCGTGAAGGGTGTAGAGAATTTCTCTATTTGTCTACACAGACACCTAAATATAGACATGGAGTTTTTGGCATCACTTAATATGAGGTTATAAGGAATATCATTTTAAAAAAAGGGCTTAATTCTACCATCTTTAAGGACAGGAAAACTTTTTTTGGAGCTACGACATTACAATTTGTTTTTCCGAAAGGTGGTGTCCTCTCTTTGCTTATGGCTGATAAATGTGTATGATTAGTTCCACAAATTGAGTAACGTAGGCTTTTCCTGTGGGAGTTAGGCCAATGACACAGCTTTTTATATTAAAAGGAAACTAGAAAATACCTTAATAGAAAGTATGGAGAGAGCTCTATATATTATAATAAAAGTCTGAAACAGTTTATCTGGACAAACACTAAAAAAGTAAATGGAACTGAGTGTATATGCCTTAACAGAAAGAGAAAAATTATATTTGCCTCACTTCATATGGATGGGATCGAAATAGGAAGTAAAGTCAATTTACTTGGCATGATAATTAAAAGGAAAATTCCTACTCTAAAATATAATAAATATTGTATAGTCACGTAGCCCTTGTTACAGAGATGTGCAGAATATTATTTTCTATTTTGAAAGAAAGAAGTTTACTTCTCCTCCGATATCCTGCTTTTTGGTGCACTTGTGAATTCAAAATAGACTTTGGAACGGTATGCTAGGGTAAAAATTTAGATTTCTAGATGCTTTTAGATATATTTTCCAAGCGAAAAAAGTTTTCATTGACGCCTGTGTAATTGAATGTATTTAAAACGTTAGTAGAAAAGCCCATAACTATATAATTTTATACAGGCAAGCTTCACTAAAGGCATTTGTAGCACATGCCTTGACATCAAAGCTGTAGTAGATCTGCTATAAAAACCTTCAATATTTGGATGAAAAAAACAAAGTGACCGAAAGTAAGGTAAAGGAAAATGGGATGGAAAAATATTTTAGAATATATGAGCTTCACTTGTAGTCTCAACTAGGAAATTAGTAAATGGAATATTAAGTTCTGGACTTAATCAATTGACTTGATGAATAAAAACATATTCTACTTCTCTTAAATCAAGTTAATTCAAGTTATTCAATTAAAGTATGTAGCAATTCCTGAAATTATTTTCCGAAAAAAAATTGCTGTAAAATAGTTTATTTTACAGCAATTTTGTACCTAAATAAATATCCTTCATTAAAAGCTTAATTTAAATCTAGTATCATAAAAGTATTTAAAGTGTCACTAAAATCATATTTAAAAAAAAAAACAAAAAGGCTTCCGATAGCTCTAAGTATCCAAAACTCATCACAAAGGGCATTCAACTTTTTCAAGATTAAATCTAAATTTTGATCTTTTTCTCCTTACAATAATATATTCTAGAGGTGTTTTGCTTTAATTTTTCGACAGAGCTAACAAAAAAATTGATATGTATAAAAGAGGACGATGAATTCAGTACGGTTAGAGTTTTGATTTTATTTCTTCTATAAGTAGCCATTAAAAAGCTATTTACACACAAAAAAAGAAACAATAATATTGTAATAAAGGCTTATTTTTGCTTAAATATATGACAACAATAAAAAAAAGAAATTGCTTATATATTGTTGTCTATGAATTGTATAAAAATGGCAAAAGCTACTACCTTAAAAACAATTTGTAAAGCTTAAGTTTTCCCAAATGGCTCTAACATTCGAAATTATATGTCATACGTGTCGCTAAAGAAATTGTTTTTGTTTTATTTTACACATGAAAACTAAATCCGGTCATTGTAATATATTATAAATTAAATTTTTATTTTATAGCAAATGTTTTTTTTTTTTTTGTAATTTTAACTGGTACACTCATTACAAATCCAACATTGGATTTCTCTTGAGAAAATTTTCAAATAAGCTTGTTTAATACTTAACTTGAGGGTGAGACGTAAATATGATGGCACGTGCTAAGAAATATTTTAAAATAATGTCAAGTTTTATTCTGTAAGTGGCGAAAATATAATCCTAGTCCCATGAACAAAATTTTTTATATATATGAGAGTGTTAACTAGGAAACACTTGTGGAAGTATTTTATCATTTTGATCACAAGGTGTTCCTGACAGAAAAACATTTTAAGCTGGGTCTAAGCACTTTGTTGCTGCTGCTATCATAACTGAAAATTTCTACAATTGAAAGATAAATTTTATTGAAATGATAAGGGTATACACATATGTGATATAATTTTAGATTGTTAGACAAAGGATTCAAAGAGTTTTACAGTTTAAATTGAAATAAGCATAAAAGTTTTTTTTTTATGAGGGTTTTTTGTTCATTAGTTGCTTTTTCTTAACAAAAAAGAAAATAATTTTAAACATTTTGACAACTGTTATAAATAAGTTTGGTACAAGTTATCTTCTACATTGTGAAGGAGATGATTTAGTTTCATATATAATTAATATTATCCAAATATAATTGCCTATTTTAATAATAATTTAATTTGAAAAGATGTAAAGAGTAAAAAGGATATAAATAAGAGGAGATCAAGACTCTTTTTTCTTATTTAAATATATATCCTTTGAAGAAGAATATCTCATTAAAATCCAACTAAATTATGAAGTATACTTGGAATTTCCTTTTATAGAGTAAAATAATAAAAAAAAAATGAAACTAAAACTCTTTAAATTTTATACTGCAGGCAAAGAATAGTTGGGTATATTAAGATTTTTTTTTTATCATATTTTTGTATAGATTATGGTGACTTAAGTAAGCATTAAGTTAGTATCGGGTATTATAACCCATGAGATTACCATTTTAAATATTTTATTATTAATTAATAAGCTATGTTTTTGTATTCAATACACGTACAAAGGCGATATGTCAACAGTGAGAAAATTATTTTTTATTTTATCCTTTATAAATGATGGTGTTAGAGAGTATTTACAAAGGAACAAAGAACCAGCAATTATTTGTGATCATTAAAATGCACATTGAAATTTCTTTGGTGTTACAAGTCCTAGATAATATCTCTTTGAATTCTTGTTTGCTAGAACTGATGAATAATTTAAAAAAAATTTTCACATATGACTGAATCTTAAGGGTTTTTAATAATAATGTTGACAAGGCTATGATTAACTCTGATACTTTAGTATTAATTTGAATGATTAAAATCTTCTTCTTGGTTAAAGCTAATAGAGATATAAGTAATTAGTTTTTAGAATGATAGCAATCAAAAATTCAATATTTGCTGATCCCTTTTAAAATCTTTAGGAATTATGTTTAAGGGTTTGTTCTTTTTTTGTTTTTTTGATAAAATTTCTAAATATATTTCTGATTTAAAGAATGTATTTTATATTAATTTTTAGATTAAGCTGGGTGGAAATAAATTTGTGTATTTGTGTATGCACTTAGTAACGAAATTCATAACGTAGTTTTTTATGATTTATAATGAACAGCTTGAAGTTGAGATGATTATAATAAATGAAAAAATTACAAACATATATTTTATTTAGAGTTAAACTTTACTTTTAGGCTTAAGCCTTGTGTACAAATGCTCTTCAAGTAGCTATTTTCGAGACTTCTAGCATTATAAAAAGTGGGCAAATTAAAACATTTTTCGCTTTTTAAAATACTAGATCCAGGGAATTGTAGCAATAGATCGGAAATATTTATTTTTTTGATTTTTCTTCTTTTAAAATCACTTTCTAATTTATTATATTCAGGAAGATTTATTTTGTTTACGTTGAATAATTGAAATTTTTTAATGAATAAATATTTTTCTTTTATTCCTTTCGACCATTTAAATTTTACTTCAAATAATTGCTTTTTAATACAAAAATAAATTTTTAAATATTTTTATTTCTAACTTTTAAGATGCTTTCACATCTAATGTGCTTACCGTAGCTTAATTACAAAACTTTGAAACTATGCATGAACTATTTTCATAATGAACTTATATGAAATTCTGGAAGCACATGTTCTTTTTTACCAAACAATATAATTCCTTTCGACAAGTAATTTTACCATCACAACTGAAAACTATATAAAAATAATATAAATTCCTGCTTTCAGATAGAACTTTTACATTTGATATATTGAAAATTCTTTTAAATGAAATGCAATAACCATGACATTATACTATTAAACTTTTAACCAACAATTATAATATTAAAGCATATTGTGTACTTGTATAACATAGTTAAAAAAATTGTGTAGTTAATCTTCAAATATTATATCCTTGATTCTAAAACCACAGTCCCATAACAATTTCTTAACATATCTCGAAATAGCACAGATAATTTTACTTTGAACAAGATTTTCAGTATTCTCTTCAATGTATTTCTGGAAACGGAAAACCACAGAGTTTCCATCAATAAAACCGCAAACTTTTCCCAACAACAATTTCTTAGTCTAAATTATTTTCTTATGTTGAAGATGTCGTGCATTTAGGGATTCTTTGGTAGCTTGTGTTTAGTTAAATTAGTTAATACAATGGTTCTTTGGTTTTATTACCGCTGCTGAATAGATTTGTGACCATATGATTAGAATAGGGATTTAAATTTTAAAGTAGATATTCAAAAATTTAATGCATAAGTAATTGTTTAATACTTTTAAGAAGATGAAAATACAAAAAAAAAACAGAAGTAAAATAATTGGATTAAAGATTTGTACTTAAGGTTAGATGAGAAACATTATTTTATTTTTTATAAGAATTTCCTAGGAGGATAATGTTTATATCATGAGCAAAATTAAATATAATTTTTTTATTAAGAGAGTTGAGACTTAATAAATTTAAACATTAAATTTTTCGGATTCTTCGGATTCTTTCGGAGCTAAATATTGCTTTGTAAATTAATGTATCCATTTGAATTTCTTGTAGTGAATAAAATGACAATCTCTATCATATGACCTCAAGTAGTCAAAGTTAGGAATCAATCCACGGATAAAAATCCTCTTGCCACAAGTAGATTGAAAGAGCCATAAAAAATGCAGCTTGAATTTTGTTAATAGAAATTCAACAGATACAGTCTTAGGAAACATTCATTCAAATTTTATTGAGGAAAATAATTTTATTTGGGTCATTCCCAAACTTGATTAAAGTCCTTGTATAAGAAAGTCTGAACATAAGAGGTCATTACAGATATTGAACAATATTCCTGGCAACTAGAAAATATCAGGTCCAATTATCAAACGTGTAAAAGTATGGGAACTGTTAAATTATTATTTGTGTATTTGATATTTATTTAAGTACTAACTCTTAATCAATATTTTTTATTACTCTATATGAGGTTTGATGGTGTTCGAATACGTAAACATGTAACATATAATAGTCCGTGAGGAAAACATGAATTTTCTAGATCCAATCTACATATGGTCATTGCAACTCATTAATAAAATTATCGCCAAAGATGAATTTATGGGAAATTGTAAACAAAATTAAAAATAAAATGTTAGCCGATGCAATACAAAAGTTTTATGACCTTATTAAAAGGTCAATCTTGTACGCTTGCATTGAATTCGTGCATTTTTACTTATTGTTTTGGGTAATGTTCATTATAATTTTTAAAAGTCAAATTGTTTCATTTATTAACAGCATGAAAATTCATTTCAATAATTTGGAAAAATTATGTATCATCAAAATTATAACAATTTGGGTTTATCCGTAAGTAATATTCAGTTTGCAATAGTAAAATATAGATCCTTTATGAAAACAATTTTAATTGATCAGTTTTCAATTTATGAGAATTTTACTTTACAAATGGAAAGATTTTGCGAGTTTGAAGTTTTCAATGTTTGAATATAAGAGAATTGTTTAATTTTGTATTTAAAAAGGAAGAAATTGTGTTAGAAAATAGGTATTTAAGTTGCGATACTTGAATATTGCCACGTGAAGCGTGAAGCCATCTTAGCGGGGAGATGAATAATAGAATTATTCCCTTTGATTTTATTTTCTACGTTATTTCATATCATTCATAGGTGTAAATATCAACAAGAAAGATCAACTTACCACATGGCAACCCTGTATACGGACTTCAGAGACTTCAACTAAATAAATTATTACAATTTTAATGATTTTTTCATAAATTTTTCACACGTTTCATTACAAAGTCTGGGCACATTTTAGGCAAAATAATCGGTGAACCAATTTTGAAGTGGAATTTTTCTCGTAATTCACCAATTTGTAAAATTAACACTACTATATTTATACTAAATAAGTCTCTTTTTTTCGACAGTGAATTTTTTTTCCTAATAATTTATCCTGATTTTTTTTTTAAATGGTAAATAATTCAAAATTTTAGTATAATTTTTGGAAATTTGATTTACCTGAATCTACTGCTCTTTATTTGTAGTAATTGTTATAAATGTTGATTAAAACACACATAAACACACACACACATGCATATATATTTACATATACATGTATATGTATATAAAAACAATTTTCATTTCATTAGAAATAGAAATATCTTTACTAAATTCTATTATTTGTTTGTGTAAACTTGATAAGTCAAAAGAAAGATCTGGATGACAGTAAGTACGGATGTCTTAAGTACAGCACACTACTCAATCGATATTTTCATCCTTGAATATCACCGCTATTTGAAAATTATATGAAACGGATAAAAATACTTGGAACAGATTCCTTCCTCTGTTTCCGTTAAAGATGTTTTTATTAGATTTTTTTCTTATAGCTCAACGTGTACTTAAGACTATTCCTTATGGAACAAATTTACTTTAGATTTCTTTCTATAACTTTTGTTTTTCTTCTTTCTTTTTTTTTTTTTTTTTGTTTTTCCTGGCAATTGAATTTTAAGTGATGCTTGAATTGTCGATTGTTTTCTTATCTACCATTACTGAAAGCCAATCTTGCCGTAATTTATGTGCAAAGAGTATTCGATTTTATAAAATAAAACCACATTAAGCCTTTTACTAAAGGAAATAATGGGAATTGCTAGTCCAAGCTACCTGTTCATTGAGTAATGGTCTGAATATTGGATAAAAACAAATAAAGTTAGCACTTATAGAAGTGATTATACAAAAGGTTATTTCAGATTATTTTTTTTGTTTATCACTAAGGATATTGTGGCCCTAAGTAGCCTTAAGTACAGTAGAAACAAGTAAAGTTTCGTCTTTTTGAAAAAACGAAACAAATACAAAAACTTTGTTTAAGAATAATAAGTCTCAAATACAAAGCTAACAGTCTTTAGACAGAAAAAAATATCGAACAACGTTTCTATACTTAAAATTAAATAAAATTAAGTTTTTTTTAGTATTTTATTATAAAAGAAAAAAAAATCTAAGTATTGTTTAAAAGTTAGCTCTTAGAATGTATGTAAGAGATGTATAAATTCTTCGCATTAATAAATGTCAAATAATTTTTAGTGCAAAATTATTTTAAAGCAATTCAAAATGTCTGGCTGAAATAAATTACTTTGGTTAAACTTATAAACTTAAGAAAAAATAAAATAATTAATAAAACTCTTGACAGCTTGCGTTAGAAAGCTACAAATACAAAAATAAAGTTTTTATTTATTTACTTATCCTAGAATAAGTTTTGTTAAATTCATTAAATGTATAGCTTTCCCCCTAGTTAAAAGTTTTGAAAAATTTCAATTAAAAAAAGGCGGAAATAATTTTTTTCAAACGTAATTTAACCCTTTTTAGTGGAAAAATTTAAGGAACTTAAAATTAATTTATAAAGCAAATTTGATATAAAAATTGAGTAACTAATGGTTAAAGACAATTTATTAAAACGAATAACTTTTCATTGTATGTATGTGGTTGAAGTTATGTCAACAAAAATTTTATTGTACATTTTGGCTTGATTTGACTTAAGTTAAATTTAATTTGGTCACAATCACAAGTTTTTTTGAAAAAAACGGATTAAAGATTTAGGAACAAAATTTTCATAGAAATTTAAAGTAAGACAATCGTACTTCAGAGCTGCCTCGCCTAATTTCTATAGGAGGAAGTCATTATTTTTTTTTAAATTTTCGCAAATTTGAATATATTTATTAGCTATTTATTTTGACAAGGATAATAGAATACTTAAATGGAAGTGTTTTTGAATTTTTGAAGTAAACACATCACGGGATGAGCTAGCACTTATTCAAGACAATAAATAAATACAATTTCTTTTACAATATTTTAATGCAAATTATTGTTTTAAGTTTTCAAACATATTTGGCACTCTTCGTGTGTAATTTTCGGGATATTGATGTAGAGACACTAATTGGCAAAACATCATATTAATACCGCAAAAGGTTAATGAAATTTTTTCACTTTACTTTATGTTAAAATACTTGAAATTAATGGGAAAATAAAGAGATGAGGTAGAGTCCATCCCATAGTGTCAAATAAGGGTTAAATTACCTGCTTTTGGTGAAAAAAATATTCACCTAAAAGGAGGTTAGATGTATACAATAGACTCTGCTAGCTTTGCCAACGTCTGGAAGTATTTAATTTCCATTTTGCTATATTCCATACCACGTGGGGTAAATCAAAAAAAATTAAAGTGCAATTTAATGTAATTTATATTGGAGATTTTTCTAAATTTACGTTAGGTATCTAAAAAGGATGTTCTACTCTGTCAGGGATTGAATTTTCTTTAAATAATTTTAATTAATTAAAATACACTACAATATTAGTTGAATATATAAAAATATCCAACTGTCTTTGATTGAAATAATAAGTGAAACGTAAACTACTTAAAAATATTTTTTAATTTTAATAAATTTTATTAAATTTTAATTAAATAAATATGAATAGTTGAAATAAGTCATGTAAGATCAGTACACATATTCTTTTCTTAAATTTAGCATCATAATAAATTTATTAATTTTTAGTTTTTTGGACTTTTGCTGCTTTGTGTTCATTGCTGATTTGAGTACTTTAAAACTTGTTTTAAAGATTGTTTTTTGAATCTTAATTTTAGATAATTGTTTATGCATTAATAAAAGTTAAACAAGGGAAACTGTTCCCTTGTTAAGTGACCACATTTTTTTACGAGGGCCTCCCAAATAAAATTTTTTTATCATATTTTTTACATCCAAATAAATAATAGTTAGCTATAAAAAGTTTAGTTAAGTAATATCTTAAGCTTATAAAGAAATATTCATAGACTAAATAGAAAATAAGAAATATTGCATAAATTTGAATAAATAATCAGCAAAGTACAAAAATTTTACAATAAGACTAACTTATAATTTTTTGGCTACAAAATCTCGTTTACTCAAAAATCTGGGCATAAGTTCCATGGGTACAAGTTTTATTTGTTTCATATATTTCCTTGATTTTTTTATCGCGTAATGGTATAAATGCTCCCTTTACGATTTTCAGGAAATGTTTAAGTGCTTGTGTATAGTAGCGCTTTAAAGAATTAGGGTTTCTTCGCACTCAGACTTAATAACCTTGTTTATTTGTTGATTAATGATGTGTTGAAGAGTTGGTTGCTAGAACAAGTTATGTTAACAATTTATGAGAGCAATATATTTTTCAAGCAGTTCGAATATATGAGCTAGTTTTCCAGCGTATGATGAATTTTGTGCTTTAAGTATAATTTTATGTAAATGAGCTGCTATGTCTAATTTATAAGTTTTATAAGCCAAATTATTTTATTCGCAAGAAACATAAAAATTGATAACGTAGATACCTTAGTTTGGAAGATACCTGGTCGTAATTTGAAAAATAATAAAATGTTATTTTTATTAATGTAAAACTTTGATTTTGTTTTATTTAAAATATCGGAATAAAACTCATCTAAGCGGCAATCTTTATTTCAACTTATTTCTTCATTGTTTTTCAATGGCCAGCCCTCCGCCAACTTGTAAAAGGACGTAAAGGATCCAAGAGGCCAAATATTTTTTCATAAATTAACGGACAAACAAAAAATTATCATCATTAGATGAAAAAATAAAAATGGGCCAAAACAGAATAAAAAAGGAGGCAACAAAAACCTAAAAAACTACCATCATCAGCGCTGACAGCGAGTACAAGATCTAATGTAAGCTTACATTCTGCTGGCCGGCCTTTTGATTAATTTTCAACCTATAACAGGAGGTATACTTCCACAAAATATCAAGTAAATAATTTTAATTTATTCGCGGGATTTAATGTTGAAATATAAAGTCGTAATATTCTATTTGCCTTTATTAGTCAACAGATATGGGAAATCTTTTCTAAAAATCTATCATAGGACAATTTTTCACTAATAATAGACACTGATTTTTTATATTAGTATCGTTGATCTGTTCTCAAGTTTTCAAATTTAGCTTCTGGAAGTTTGCTTTTTAGATTTTAATAGTTTGTTGTTATTATTCCACCAATTATCATCATTTTTTTGTCTTTGATCAAGTAAAATCTTCAGCTGTTCTTTTAGTACCTTATTTTTTCTTGAATAACAACAAATTTTAATTGTCATTCGTTTAAATGAACGATATCAAAAAGATAAAAGACCCTGATAAGGTTTTTTTTTTTAGTTTCCACAATAATCAAGTTTTTATGAGACCGAAATATAATGAATTTTCATCTCGCGTATAAGCGTACTATCATAGAATATTCGCAACTATGTACCATCATGTAGCGGCAAGATCCTTTTGACAATATTTCAGTAAGTTTTCTTCATTTCCACATGTCACGCAAGTAAAACATTTTCACATCTTACACTCAAAGAAACTAATTTACTTCTCACTTCGCTTTCACGGACATTTTAGTTGGTGAGAAGAAATTTGTACTTGAAAAATTGTATCTGCTCTTTTTATTCTTACTGTGAATAAAAACTGCTCACTGGAAAAAATGTATTAAAATCGAATTTTTCGTTCGAATTTTTACTTTTCATTGAACTAGGATTTAGCCCCTGTGGGTTTCCTTCTCCTTCTGGAGAAGACGTGTTTTCCATTTTGCCTTTATATAGACGTATTTTTCAATAAACATTTTTTAAAATGTTTGTTTCTTTAATTTTCTCGATAAAACGAAACTCATAAACATTATAAAGAAATCTAAAACTGCTCGTGACTCTAGAACTGTTTGGTTTTTTACCCTTGAGTTTATTTCAACGCTAAAATGGTCCAAAGCTAACATTGTGTTACCGCTAGTCTGCTAAAGGTAACATTTTGTTTTTTCTTTGCATCTCTATAGTAAATTTTGTGTTAATAATAATAATAATAATAAAATGAAACAAGATGAGTGACAGAAATGCTAAATTCTTCATCATAACAGCTCAACTTATATACATAATTAGCACCAAAATAAAAATTTCAAAATGTCAATTTTTACTGAAGTTTAACAAAGAACTATACTACGTTTCTATGTTTGAAAAGCTCAACAGTATCAAAAATGGTCGTAAAATTGTGGTTTTAAAGAGAGTTAGTCAGCATTAACGATTTAAAAGTCTTTATGTACTGAAATCAATTGTTGGGGTATAATATAACATTTTTACGTTTTTCTTGTTAAAGAAAATATAAAAAAATCATCTAATTCAATATTGCTCAATCAGCAGCCTTATAAAAATCACATTATCTTGGTTTTTATGTTCATATCATAGATTCCGGACCCTATTCTCTATAGAAGCAAATACAACTGAAATCTAGAAATAGCAAAAAATATTCTCAAATATCAAAAATTAATTCGGAACTAGAATAATCTGAGGTTTTATATCCCAAAGGGATTACAATTCGAATTTTTGGTAATTCCAATTCAAGCGCTCACCAAAAGGCCATATCACATTTGAAAGATAGGAATAGCATGAAATGCTTATCCACCTGAGACTTTTAAAGATATTGAAGCCTAGCCGTTTTTTTTTATGTTGATAGTACCAATGACATGGAAGGTCTATTCAACTGGATTGGGTATTCTTCTATAAAAAATTATATTAAGAAAAGTAAAAAGGATCAAATGTTGTGCATCAATGATTTCGTTTTTGTATTAATACCAAAATTTAGGCAATCATTTCCTATTGATATGCTATTTGGGTATTGGCTTTTTTTTTAATTGGAATTCTAAATTTTTATTGGATATATGTAAGAATATGTTTTGAATATTTTACATTGACAAATGTAAGGGTTTTTATTTTAGATTCTTCTTTAGAATAATAGAAAAAATTGATTTTAGTAGGTGATGTCATAGTATTCCTGGTTTGTATAAAATTTTTGTTTCTCTTCAAAAAGCTAAATGCCCAATGACTTATTTAATTTTTTAATCTAAGATTGACTTCATTAATTCATCGCGTTTGGATTTAAATTTATAATATAATACTAAAAATGCAGTTGGAGAGCGAAGCGAGCAGGAGGCGGTAGTAATCAATAAAAAAGTGAATTTGAAAAAAAGTAAGGCTTAAGTGTAAGTCTTGAAGTAAAATCACATCTCAAGCGCAATGATGTTTCATGAAAACCATTCTTCTTTCCTTAAATTGTAGAAATAGAGGTTAAAACCATTAGGGCTGTCTAAATTAAACTTCTTTTCATCTGAAATAAAATGATACGTTTCTACTCCGATAAGTCATGAGGTGGTTTTTTCTGCAGTTTTTTCAATTCAAGTTTAGAGATGACTTCAAAATTCTTTTAGCTGTTAAATATTGGATTTAAAACTAACACTAGATGAAATTTGTACCACAAATAGAGATGAATTTGAAGCTTTTCTTAACAGAGCTCACTTCTTCATATCATCATTTCCAAAAAAATGGTGCTCCTTGCGATACAACAATCATTACAACCGTTTAACTATTTTTTGTGGGAAGGAGTTGCGGATACGTGATACACTAATCACCCGGATATGATTCAAGACGGACTTAAAAGACCCCAAACAAGCGAAAATGTCAAGCTTGCTGTGAAAGCCATTGAAAGAATTTTTATTTTTTGTACAATCTGTAGTTTTTTCAATAAAGCCTTAAACTTTGAAAAATATTTATGGCATTTTTTTACAGTCAAAATGAATTCCGAATTTCAAATGTACCACCCTTTGAATTGATTCAAGAGAACAATAACATTACTTTGAGGTCACCATTCATTTTATTCAAGACTTACAAATGAAATTATTTTTTATGTTTTTAGAAAAGAATACGACAAAGTTTGTTGAAATAAACCAAGGACTTATCTATAACCTAATAAGGAAAAAGGTAGTCTCAGCAAATTATTCTATTCCTTTTGATGAAAATAATTTGAGAAGTCTCCTAGGTATTAAGATTTCTTAAAAAGCAATTTGAGGAGATAAATAAATCTTTTCCTTTTCCAAATCTAAATTGAAATATATTTCGAATTTAAATCATTAAAACATGAAAAAATTTTTTAATTTCTTTTATTTATTATATCCTTTGACACATATTTCAGTTTTCAAAATCGTAAAGAAATCTTAAACATAGAATAAGAGCTGTAGCAATGAGTGCAATGGATAGACTTTTAATCAAAACAGCACAAAATTTTTCCTCATTTCTAGAACGTCGAGGATTTGCGGTAGGATTTTTACAATCACCTCTATCAGATTCTACTGTAATTGTAGTAGATTCACTTGTGATTGTATTTTCTGACTCAGCTTTAATCTGGGTAGTATCCTGGAGGTTATTTTCAATATCCTGTAGATTTTTATTAGGCACCTTCAATGATTTCTAAACAAATTTTTTTTATTAATATCAACAAGAAAATCTTAATTTTTTAAAGGAATAACACTCACGGATTCCATTTTAATTTATTTAACTTAACTGTCTCAACTCAAATAAAAGACTAAATTTTAATATCTGCTTTTATCCATCACTTAGCACTATTAATCCCTTCTGTTATTAAATTAATATAAAGAAATTATGAAGTGGTCGTTTTTTTTTTTTGTTATTATTGCTGCTTTTAAATCGCTGGCTGATATTTGATATCAGACACTAACCTTGAAAATTGTACAATATTTTTTATTGATGATTTATAGGAAAAAGTTGATGACAACACAAAAACAATGTGATAGGCTACAAAATTATCATTAAACATTTTTTATATTTGCTCTTTTTTTATTAAATATTTAATTTTATTTAATTTAAATGCAATAAATTCTTAGAAAATGTCTGGTCAATATTTGTAAGATTGTTTTTAGTGGAAATAGTAAAAAGACAGATAATATATTGACAATACGCCGAAAAAAACCTGGGAGTAGATAATAACGCGTTCCTCAAAATATTCCAAAAGATTAATATTTAATTATTACTATTATTTATATTATTTATTTGAAATATTTAGAATAATATATGTATCTAATTATCATTTTAATATCATGGCTAGTTCCAAAAGTGCTTGTGATTTTTGGGAAGATTTATTGGATTTTCAAAAAAACACTCATTTCTAGCCAATGTCATATCATCATTTGAGCTAAAAAGCCTTCTAGCAGGAAATTTTTTCAACTTCAGGAGGCAAGTCAGTAGAGGTTAAATCCTTTCCGGATAAACTGGGTACTTAAAAAAGTAATATTTTCAATTTTCTCACCGCTAAAACACCTTTCTGTGTCGATGAATTGTCTTTATTGATTTTTTGTTTGGGAAACTAGGCCTAATTTACAGAATCCCTTTGGTATATCACAACACACAAGCCATAAGTTAATCAGCAAAAAATAATTAACTTTTTCATTTCAGTGTAGAGCTGTCGGCTTTCAATAACTGTTTTGATTATTTTTTTAGTTTTTAGAGTACTGTGGTAAACGCAACTTTGGTTCAAAGTAACAAACATAACAAAAAACCACTCATATTTTTTCTAACACGTTGAAGACTGACTTTAACAATGGTGGTACATACGTGAATGTTTTATCTGGCGGCGTGTACCTTCGGTGATACAAATCGGTAAAAGTTTTGTAGATGGAAAAAATTTTAAGTGGTTAAAAATAATTTTTTTTTACTAAAATCAACTTTTTTGCTTAAATATATTTTATGTTAGGTGCCGGCAATTGAAGCAATATATACATATATGATTTTCACTGTCGCTAGATGAAGAAAAATAGAAAATACTGCACCATTAAATGACAAATACAAATCGCAGCAAAATGAAGATAATTTGGGTAATAAGATATTTTCCAAATACTGAACAAATCACAGTTTATAGCATAAAACTCGCGATCAAATCAGTTTGAATTCCTTAAATTGATACAAAATAAAAATTAAATGGGTGTAAATTCAACCAAAATTACCAAATTTTCTATATCATGAAATGGGAAATCGCAGATCGAAACATGAGTCATTCTGAAGCCAATGTGGTTAAGTCCAAAAAATCAAAATTGAGAAAATTAATATTTCTTAATACATTCATAACACATAAAACATTCAGATGCTATAAAAAAAGGGTTGTTTGACCTACAAAAAATGAAATAATGAGTAAATCCTTTTAAGACTAAGTTAAATATTATTCATTCTATTAAAATTTTCAAAAATCAGAAAATATGAAAAAATGGACTTAACCACATTGGCTTTTTAACGACTCATATATGAATGCAAGTTTAATTAAATCTGAAATAAATAATTTCTATGTAAATAAAAATCAATATTAGAACCTCAATGTGGTAATCTTTAAAAAACAAACAAGAAATGCTAAAAAGCTATGGAAAAATACATTTTTATTTTGAAGAAAAACTTCTACTAGAAATATTTTTGTAGCTTTGGGTGTAACACCATATGACAAATAAAATTAAGTTATTGGCTAAACAAAAATATTCGTATACCTTAATTTAGTGTTGAAATGTCAATCAGTGTCTATAGAATTCAAAAGATTCAATATAGTATTCAGTTATCCCTGATTGATTTTCTTTATCCTGAATATATTTCTTTTTACATTAGAGCTTAGTGCAAAATTGAAATAAATAAAAGTTTAGTAGAAGGCAAACATTTTCATTTTATTCTATGAATCTGCAAAACTTCATTGCAATCAATTGGAAAGTTTATCTGTTGTACTGATTTTCCCGATACTTTTTTTCGCATTTCTGCTTATTTTGAAAGAGAAATTTTAATAATCTATATAAAATGTCTATTCATTAAAGGACTTTGTTTTGATTGAAATAAACTTAAGTTCACCACTTAAGCTTTGCTAAAAAAATTTATAAAATATTTAAGTAAAAATTTCCACTAAATATCTTTTAAATGTATTCCAATCTAAAAACATTAATTGAAATTTACTTCAAAAGAGTTTCTGTTTCTTGTTATATACTGCAACATAAGCATATACAGAGCAAAGAAAAAGCCATTAGAGTTGAATAAGAGGAATGAAACATTTGAAGAATATATATAAATTTATTGTTCTCTAAGAGGTGGTAACCATCTGTTTCTATAATTTTTAACAAGACAATTTATAACAATAGCAACAGAACAAAAAACAAAAAAAAAAAAATTAAGTAATACAACAAATCCCAGGGAATATACTTATTCAGTCTGGCAGATGACCAACATATATAATGACTCTATAAGGACATCATCAGTTTAGCTAAAACATAATGGTAAGAAGACACGAGCTTGTGGCTTTATATTTACAATTTTGTGGCTTATATAGAAAACTAACCACACTACAGGATATGTGTTCAAGAGACCATAAATGGTATCCATTGAAATCTTTCATTTAGGCCACAAATGCCTAGGCACTTTAGTTGCTTTTATTTTTCGTTCACCGCAATGCTATAAAAGCTAATGTTATCCATAAAAGCGAATATGAATATGAGCATATATCAATATATATACAACATATATATATATGTATATATATGAATATTACTTAGGATAAGACAAAAAAGGGAATACATGGCTTTAGCAATTGCAATGCAGGAGTATATGTAATTTTCATCCATTTTAGTTGTGTTAAATTGTTGGCTATGGACCATTCTTTCAATGCCACGGTATTTTCCCGAAAATATATTTCACTTAGTCAGCCAGGGTGATAACACGTTGACCATAAATTATTATGTTGGTAAGCTCTCTTGAGCTTAAAGCAAAATTGTTTAGCTTTGTGTATAGGAATAAACAACAAAATTTAATTATTTTGTGTTTTTCAATCACAAAAGCCTGTTGGAGAAAAAAAAATGTATCAGAAATTGTAATTAAAAAGTGTTTATAATTATGCAAAATTTCATATGAAGGCTTCATGGAGTTAAATTTCTTCCCTTTTGTGGTGCTATCAAAGTGAAAAATGCTATAGGTCAACAATTTGAATTCGTTTGCTTCATGATTGAGCTTTATTTTTCCTTTAATATTTGTTATATCAAGCATAAATGACTTAATTTTATGTTTTCCTTGCAAGGTGCAAAATTTCGTGGTGGTTAACTTCGTCTTCTCAATGCAGTCAGCTCACGTGACGAGTAAGAAGATGTCTTGCTTCAACCCCTCCCCTCTTAATTAAAATTATCCAAATGTTAAAAAATAATCTAGTGGATTATATGGATATATTGAACTCAGTTCTATAGCATAATAAAAAATTTATTATTCTATTTTAAACTTCACTATCCTTTAAATAACTTTTTAAACTGCATGAAGCTATTTACTATTAAACAATTGCCCGAAAACAAAAAACAAGCAAATAAAAGAACAGTTAATATCCACCCTACAATGTCCACCCACATATGTCCCTGCATGGCTGCGATTGTCAGCAGATTTAAGACGAGAGCTAAACTAAGATCTCGGCTGGATTTTGATTGCAAACAGCTGAGAATGAGATTTTTAGTCAGGGCTTAGAAAAAGACAATATATGTTCTAAATGGTTCACTGGACTCAGAAGGAAGCCTCCACTCAGTTTCAAGCATGGTAAAAGCTACATTATAAATTTTATCCTGATTCGTTATGATGTTTCACTTAAGCAAGCTCTAAACTTAACAAATGTTAAATTTGATTTGAGCTTAAATATTTATATAGCTTAAAAAATGAGCTGACGGTTTAGAAAAAAACTATAATTCATCAAGAGCTACAAAATTTGATATCTGGCACACAACAAACTTTGATTTCTTTTACAATCGGATTGAAAAAAACAAACTACAACTTTTCAAAAGAATATTACTACATTCGTTATAAAAAATTAGAAGATGAATTTGAACTTGTCAACACAGTTAAATTATTCTTTGAAATTTATATCCGTAAATTAAGCTCATTTAAAATTTAACATTGCATAAAAGCTTAATATTAACGACCAACACGGTAAAATTTATAACCAAATATTAAATATTCTCTTTTTCAGACCAGAAGTTTTGTATAATTAAAAGTTAAAACTAAGTCAAATTTTGTCGAATATTTTTAATTAAATTAATAACAATGAACCAAAAAGGATGTATCTCAGGGAAACTTTTTACAAATTTTTCTGAACTAACTATGAGTTTCTTTAAAGAGCTTAAGCTGTAAGCAATTCACACTTTCATATAATTTTTATTTTTATTTAATTCAAGTAAGTTTCATCCAAGTAAAAAATATAAATTGGGAAAGAAAGGGTTGAAAATTTTGTGCCTCTTTGGTTTTTAATTGATTTCAAAATATAATTGAGTTAGTTTGAATCGTTAATTCTTTTGAGAGTGTTCATTGTTGAACTTATTTGTCAATTTGTAATGTGAATTTAATTGCTTAGAATATAAAAAATAAATTTAATCCTTCTTTTTTCATTTCTATGTAATTTCAAATTAATTAATTTAAGCTTAAATTTATCTTTGCTAGAGTTTTATCTAGTATTGGAATCTGTTCAAAATATCCACATTGTAAATACGGAAATTTCCGTAAGGACATATGAGTAATACGATTTGATAAATGTAATTTTTTTATTGGTTAATTTTTGGTGGTTTCAATGATCTGATCTTTTGGGCTGTTTTGGCTACAAATAAAATAGAGTTAAATAATTATAATACAATCCAATAGGATAGTTATTAAATGAAACGTGACTTTATGAATATGACTTTTAGCATTGGCATAAAGTTTTGAAGGAAAAAGAAGCAGTGCAAAAAATAATGTCATTTAAAAATCCGATCTTAGCTTAATGCATATCAGAATACTTATTTAAGGTTCCAGTGTATGAATACCAACTTATAGTCCTAATATTTAATTTAGCATATTATAAAGGCTGAGCATTTATGTAAATACTATGTGCACAGTTTTATTTCCATTCAAAGTAATTTTGTTAAAAAGTTTACCCTGTGAAAATTTTTTTGCTGCAAGAAAATAGTTTGGCAGTAGATGAAAACAGCAAGGACTATCGGAGCTACAGCAGCCTATGCACAGTTAAGAACACATATCTTTCCTAAGTTCATGCGTGGCATTTTGCATTTCAATTTATTCATGTGTGTTATGTTTAGGACTGATGCTTGATATGTTGGATGATTTAAGGTATTAAAAATTTAAATCAATCGGTTAAAATCAAGCTAGTTACGTCTTATGCAGTGCATGAAATTTAGTACATGGCATTAACTCCAAACACTTTCATAATATACAAGATCAACTTTGATGTCAACTATAAGCCACGACTTTGTACATTTGATTTTTCTACCCATTTATGATCGATTCCTTTTTAAAAATAACAAAAGCAGAAAAAAATCAACAAAAAAATATATTATAGAGGATTAATTCAATTGAGCAGTACAATTTCTCAACAAAAATAAACAATTCAAAAGGCTCTCAGAGTAGTACTAAGAAATATAAATGACATAAAGCATTTTCTTGAAAGGAAAACGTTTTCAAAAGGATTTTTCAATTTAATTTCCTTTTGGAGCTAAGAGCGTTTTTCAGAAAACTGCATGAATCCTCGTTTAGGAAGGAAAGTAAAACTTTTGGTTTAAAGAAATTCAATTTTTTAGTCAAAAAATTTCTAGAAAATTATTTCTACATTGAAGACTTAATGAAAAAGTACCAAAAAAGTATTTTTATCTATGGAAGGACATGAGTAATTAACAAAATTAAATCCGTAGCTATGAATATATTTGAAAAATACTAAATTTAGCTCTTATTGAAACCAATTTTTACGATAAAAATTGTCGAAACTTCCTGTAGTCTTGAAGAATGTTTTTGTAAATAAGTTATAGCTATGGACTTTGTTTGTTATTGAACTTAATATCATTATCATTGAAAATATTTACCATTAGCTTGAATTCAGACATTTTTTTAATTAAAAAAAAGCTAACATTAAAGAAGTGCAAATAAATATTTTCCATGAAATTCCAATGAAAAACTTTCAGGTAATGTTCAATATCAAGCTAGTAACTTTACCTTTAGTTTTGAGAGATCGTTTAAATAAAATTTAAGGTTATTCAGTAATTCCTTGTCAAATGTGGACTCACCAGCAGTGGATTCGCAAACTTTTGTATCACGTATCCACGGTTTCAAATTGAAATATGCACATATGGATTTAAAATAAATAATAGTATGAGAAAATTTCTTTGTTGCAAATTTGTGGGGCATTCTTTTATTAACTCTCACTTAAAAAATAAAATTAGCAAAGCAAATGAACATTGTGATTTACTTACAACTTACTATTTTTTTGTATGTAGCACCTTTTCGTCAGTCGAACTTAATTACTCTATTGCTTAACATATCTAAAATTATAAATGTAAAACTTGTTCAGAGAAATAGAAAAATAATGTCTTAGGACATTCAGAGATATTCAAATGGTTGATTGTTTAATATAAATAAGTCTACTGCAAGACCAAGGAGAATGTAAACCAAATAAGGAAGAAATTGAGGCTTTTAAAAAGTGCTTTTCTCTACACAATATAAAAATTTTAGCTGAGGTTGAAAGGATGGGGTACAAGGCAGAAAATTTTCATCGTGTATGAGAATTATTTAATGAATTTTTTCAGAGAAAAAGATGCTACCTATGAACATTTATTTTACAAATTTACAGGGCTTAAAATTTTAAAAGATAGATCGAAAACAGCTTTTTTGTTGTAAAGCTTGAACCGATTATATGGTCAAGCTACTACTCAAATACAAACCTTTTTGCAACCATATGCTTTAAAATTAAGATAAAAATGCATAAGCATCATGAGAAAACTCGAAAGTTGAAGTTTACTAATTGACGAACTAAATGTTTTATCATTACCATTTAAAGTTTTTCTTCTCATTGATAATCCCCATGGACATCTTAACAATTTGAATTGAATACAATTGATCCAAGCGGAGTAATTTATTTCTTTTTTTTGCAACCAGTAAACCAAAAAATTTACAGCTGCTGCTATATAAAACTACATTAAAGTAACATTTATTCACATTTTGGATAGTATGGTACGAAATCAGTCTTTGATTGTTTTGAAGTATTCCTCAGGGTAAAATAATTGTCAAAGATGAGTTATGCCCATCAACGATCAATGCGTGTTAAAAACATTTCTGGTCCAATGTCATTCAAAGTATTTCTATGCATTAGTTCGGAGTCGTATAACTTGTTCAAAGGGTAGACAAAGGCCAGCACGAGGGCATTGATAGCTTGCAGAAGTTATAAATTATTATTATAAAACAATAACAAAAAACGACAACAAAATTACCAGTAAAATAACGACAACTAGCAGGAAGAAGGAAACCGTGCGATTACCAATTAGAATATGGTATTAACTAATATTAATGTCGTTTTTTAATATGCAGAAAAATTATATATAAAAAAATTGACAAACATCTTTAGAAAAGTAAAAGCCAGACGGCTATTCAATTATATTTTTTTATATTATAATTTTCTAAAATTTTTGTATACTTACGACGTGGAAATAAAGTTCCTGTTTTATGAATTTTAAGTTCATTTCATAGTTGCACATTTACATAAATATAGTCCTTTTATAAAATTCCCTCTTCAGCCACGTTCAAAACCGGCTGCAGCTTTTCTATGAAACGGACAACTGTAATTATAAGTTGGTCCTTAAACACAGCCGAGACATACACCACTTGGATTTGTTTTCAAGTGAAACTAATTAAAGAGTAACACTTTTTTTGACTGTAGAACTTTTTCTATTTATGCGGTAAAAGTAGTAACTTAAATTTACCATTAAATTCCTTACGACATTGTTTAATTTATTATTCTATGTGACATACATATCAAGGTATATAATAAATACGTAATATATAATATTTAGGCATATGTAGAACGGTATTATTTATTGTTTTTTCAATTTCCTTACACAATTTTTGAATAATAATTTTTAAAAACATTAATATTAGCTCAAAAATGCTGAATAAATTTTTTTTTTATCAAAATACAATCTAATTTTCATATCTTGGATTCCATTGAGGAAACTTGTTCAAAAAAAAAAAAACAAAAACTTTAGATTAACAGAAAACTTTATTCGGAATATTAGTATCCTTATTCTGTTTTCAGAAACCTTAAGATAATATGACATGTTCCAAATATTTTAATTTATAGTTCAATTGGATATGAGATATAGCTCCCAAAGGACGCCATTGAGTTTCTTTTCTTGTATACATACACATTCATTTATATTGATTTTTTCTTACTTCATATGGAATAGTTTTAATCTAAAGTAATGTCACGTATTTTGAAAATATTATAGAAGGTATTCATTGAAGTATAACTACTATATCTAAGTCCACAGTATTTTATATAAAAGCTAATCATTTCTAAACCAGTCAAAAGTGCACTTTAACTATCCCATACTAAGCCTATGCCATAAAATTTAACAAATAGAATATTAATCAAGACTTGAATATTTTTTTCGTGTTTTCCCTAGTTTTTCTACATTAAAATGATAGATATTAGCTGTCCCCATTTTTGGGGACTATTGAAGTTAATGGCCTGGAAGTACAATACAATATTTATAATAAGAAAAATAGCGATGATTTGTTAAATTTTTTAATATAAATTAATTCAGACCATAAAGTCAGTTTTTAAGATGAATGTAGTGTAAAAATTTTTTAAAAAAAATTTGTGAAAGTGAAAGAAAAACTTAAAATTGTAGAAATTTATTTCTTTGAATTTGATTTGTTTAGGCTTGTGATCGATTCTTGAAATAATTCTTGATAAGCGACTTGTTGCAAATTTCAGTAGCATACTTCGTTTAAAGGACACAGTTTGATATGAATACTTGAATTTTTGGAAAAATTTTGAATAACGGCTGGCATATTGTAACCAGCTCCACTTTACATTGCTGCTGCTAGTATTGCTAGCTATTTTCAGTAGCAATCTTGAATTCTTGTCAGCGCCGCTTTCAGCTTGCTCTTTGAGCAAGGTCTCAAGTTTTTTAATTTAAATTTTTCTTAATAAACATTGAAATTGAAATCTACCTAAAGAAAAGTGTGCTTGAAAAAATATGAATTTTATATGATAAGCTCTTCAAATTATTGCTAAAGGGTACTAGTCGTCAGAAAATAATTACAAAAATCATTCAAGGATTTAACAAAATTACATTAAATATTTAACCCAGAAAAAATTAGACTGAAATCCTCTTGATATCCCAAAAGATTTTTCATCAATGAGTATCTGTGTAGGTTTTGATGTATTATTATCGAAAAAGAATGGCAGTCCTTAAGAGAATTTTTTTTTACCAAATCTAGTATACTTTTTCTTTAAGTGCCAGTGTGAAAGTCAAAAAGGTTAGTAAAATGGTATGGAAAAATTATTTAGAGGCTGAAAATAATGTGAAAACAGCCATTTGTTTTTTTTTTCCATTAGTACGTAATCTTACACTCAATTTATGAGTCTTTTAAGATGGAAAAATTGATTTCTACTTTAGCTTCAAACAAAAAAATTGATACTTAAAACTTGAGCACATAAAAGTGCTTTGATACGTTTCCCTATAATTAAATGATTATGCTTTGTAAAAGAACCATGAGAATAAGGGCATTTTTAAAGATACCAAGAAAACAGGTTGTAAATTTTTTAGATTTTTTTCAAATCAACTCTAATCTATCTTTCGTGCTCAAGTGATTTGATGATATAGAAATTTACTGGTAATAAATTAAGTCAAACCTATGAAATTCTCTGTTTTCACTCTTCATTCCTCTTGTTTGTTATTCCCGTATGTGTCAAAGGATTTAATGGATATAACTCTATTTGCTGTAAACATTTTAAAACTTTTTCAATTCTGAGATAATCTACTGTAGTTTATGAAATAAACTATCACCGTATCTATAGGAAGACTCTACTTGTCTCTAAAATTAATTAATCAATTATTTTAAATTAAGGTTTCGGAAAGCCTTGTTATCAATCAATTTAATATAAAAAATTAATTTGAACCAATAAATTATATTTTTTCAATAAGAGTGTGAAATAATTATTCCAGTCACTGGAATAGTTAGTATGAGGCCTCCTCAAATATGCCAATAAATACAAGGTTGAAATTGCTAATTTGAACGCAGCTTGAATAAGAAAATGATTCATCTCAAGCAGTAAGCAATAAAGATTCTTTAGAATAACCTGTCCACAAAATGAAAACTTATAAATACCATATTACTTTATGTCGTTCATTCAATCTATTTCAATATCTCCGAAGCTTTTTCCAAAAAACTGGATTTCTTGCTCTGGAATACTAGCCTAAATTTCATTTGTTTTCGAATAAAAATTAACATGTTTAACTATTTTCCCAAGCTTAATAGGTAATAAAATAAATAGATATTAAAAAATAAAATTCTTAAGGTTCGTTTGATAATTTATTTTGGGTAAACTTTGAAATTATAAAAATTGTAATGCAAAGAAAAATATTGATTTTCCATTTTAAAATCAGGCAGTGAAAAGTTAGTTCATTATGGAACGTGCTTGTGGGCCAAGATTTCATATTTAATGATAATATAGTTTACAAGGAATTTATTCCTGAAAAAAGGATTCCTAAGGAGTAAAGACATACTTTTCTTTATAAAAAAATGACATACGATCAAATTAAAATTACCTTTAATTTTTCTTCAATGTTTCCAAGTAATAAGAAAAATGTATAATTTCTTCAAAAGGTTTCGTTGAAAATCGTTATAATCGAAGGGATAATGAAAAAGCTATAGACCAATTAGAATGAACATAAATAGTTTTACAAAACTTCGGTTTATTTTTTTTTTTTTAAATTTGAATCCCAAAAACCGTCAATGATTCCACTTGCAGAAAGGTAAAGAGATCAAATTCAAAGGTTATTTTCCTAAAAATGCATAAGTTTTAAATATTAGCCTCAATCGATATTGCTAAACATATCCAGGAAATATAAAATAGCCTTTAGATATTTGCTTATTTTGTATTCCTGTATGCAAATTTTTTGGTTGAAATTTTTCCGCTTACGTTATAAAGAGTGCTTATAAATCCCTCATTCTATGTTCAACTTTCATATCTTCCTCACTTTTAGTCATATTTTAATGTAATTTCTCACCTTACTCACCATTTTAAGTCTCTAAACTCAAAATTGTTAAATGAATTTAAAGGAAATGTTTATCCACCCTAATTACTTGAAATTTTTGACTTATTTTCAAAATATTGGAAAACAGTACTCACATCGCTTACTGCAAAATGCGTTACTTAAGTATTTATTTTTCTATAAATGTAAAGAAAGTAGCTTAGATTTATCGTTCGGCGAATTGTAATAACGGTATAAGTCGTTGAGTAAGTTCTGACTGTTTAATTTCAACACATCATCTTCAGTTTCCATACTAATGCCAAAACAGGAACCTTTTACCCACTTTAAGGCGTAATCCTTGAAAGTTTTTATGCTTCAACCTCCCAAAAAATAAATCAAAGTTATTTTCACAAATTTCAAAATTCAAATAATACTTTCAAAGTTTCAATGACATTAAAATAAAATTAATTTCATAGAGTTAGATGCCAACAAAATGTGACGTCCATGGCAGACCGAAAAATTGAATAAATTTATGCTCTTTTTAAGGTTAGGGTGCATTATATTAATGTAGACTAGTGTAATTAATCAATTTTGATATATTTCACTTACAATTAGTATACAAAATTATTATTAAAGCTATTACAAAAAAATTTTTTAATTACAAATGGAAATTATCAAGAGAAAAATGATGAAGAAACAAAGCATATTTACAGGACTATTCATTGAGTAATTTTTTGCAAACATGAAATTTAGATACAAGAAAAATAAAATTTCACAGTTGAAAAATTTCAGCAGTTTTAAACAAAAAATTAAAACATTTCTAATATTCAAAGAAAAGAAAATACTAAAATTTTGCATGAATAATAAAAAAGAAAACTTTTTTTAATTAAAAATTTATCAAAGAATTTAAATAAAAATAAAAATTTCCTTTATAATCTCAAGATGTAATTACAATTAATTTTCCTATCTTTTTTCCTCTTTCCCAAATAATCACCGACCTAAGTAAAACACTATGTATTTGACTTGCTGAAAATCCAAAAGTTGAGAAAATGTTTCATATGAACACGTGTTACTAATATATCGAACATTTAGTTATAGGAAAGTACATGTAATAAATCCTAAATCGATAAGTATTCAATTGATTTTTGTTCTTATAGCTGTAGAAAGATTCAAAACTTTTGGTATTTATGTAAGCTTAAAATAGGTTCAAACAACTCATTAAAGTTTACTACTAATAAAAACATGTAAAAAGAAATTGTCAACAAGACTCAAACCCTTGAAGCTATTTTTACAACAATAAAATTAGAGTAAAAACGAAAAATTTATTTTCCGTTGTTGCTAGCTTTTTTAAAAACGTTTTTTTCCTTTATATTCTATTTAATACTTTTGACCTTCTAGTTATTTAATACATTTTTTCATTATATAACAAAAAAAAAAACAAAAAAGAAACAACAAGAAAACGAAAAAACAAAACGAGGAAACAATAAAGCGTAGGGAAGTAAGTGCTATAACCATAGGAGAGACTGATATGGTTTATAAATTTGTTAAAGGTTCAAAATCAATTCTTAAAAAATTCAATTACATGAACAGTTTTTCTGAATTTTTATCCTAACATTTCGTTAATAAAATTGTCTCCTTCTCAAAAAATACATATATATATATATATGTGTATAAAAATAAGCAAACATAAAAATGAGGAGGACAAAATTAAGTTGAATAACTTTCATTTTGATTTTTTTCTAAATTTATACTTGAGGTTTATTTATTTCTTTTCTTCGCTTTGATTTTGAGCACTCAAACATGGCAATTACTTAGCTGTTTCCGCATGGGTGCTTAATTTTTGCACGAGTTTTATTTAGGCTCCCAATATAGGCATATATATATATCTATCCTTTTGGGTATTGGAAAACATCTAAAAAGAGACCTTGGTTATAAATTAAAAGTATTTTCCACCTTCTTCTATGTTCAACTTGTACTCCTACAAAAATATAAAGCTTCTGTAGTACAATAAGCAGCAAAAATTTCTCTCATACTTTCTATATATAGCTTAGATTTTTCTTTACAAACATTTTCCCAAATTTGAAATGCCTTAATTAAAATTTTCGTAGGCGGCAATTTTAATTACATATTACAAAAAAAAAAAAGGAAATAATTAAGCATAATAGAAAGTACAATTCATGACATCGTTCCAGAAGTTTATTGATGTTTTCCCTAACTAGAAAACATGTTTTAAATACCCTTTGCTTACTATTAGAATATTTTTTCTCTCATTTCCCTTTTTTTGTCAAACAAAACACAAAAAAAAAAACGTAAAAAATAAAATTCAGAAGAAATTTGGGAAAAGACGAGTGATTAATGCTTCAGGAAGTTATCCCTTAACGAGAAAAGATTTGCGAGCTATTCATTCAGACGAAAAATTATCTACGAATTCCTTTCAAATGAGCTTTGTCCAGAAACGAGGAAATGGTTCATTGCAGTGCATAGAAACGAAAGCATTTTCTTTTGCCAAGTCAGTAAATAAATACAAAATTTCACTAATCGTTTTTCGTTTTTTACGGAAATGTGATGGTAAAGGGAAGCAATGAATATTTTATTTTTACTTTGAATGAACAATTGTAAAGCTTAATTAAAAATGTAAAGCTGGTATGAATAATTGGGTTTCATTTTGAAATTACCACAAAAATAATAGAGAAAATCTAACATCATAGTTAGCTACCATTTTATTTAATTTATTAATTTGTTCGTTGTGTGACTGTATAAAAAATTTAAGTATTATTTAATCAAAATTTAGACTTAATACTTTTGATAATATTATAAAATGTAGAAAAAAGGTTTTTAAATATTTTGTATGTAGTAGTAACAAACTACTAAAATGTTTGGAAAAATAAAAATTTAACGTAAATGCGTAACTTTTACCTTTAAAATTTTTAATTCTCTTGGGACTAGGAAGTTCTGTTTCTTTCACTAGTAAATATGGTTCATATTTCAAACTAAGTTTTTAAAGGTAGCCATATGTGAGAGCAGTGATTCGACGAATTTCTCCTTTTTTCACTGTTAACTCTCTCTTTTATTAATTTTTATTTAAGATAAGACCTACTAAATGGCTCTCTTTTGGTATATGTGTGGATGTGTGTATGTGTGTGATGAGGAGGGATATAAAGGAAAGTAAGAAATATTTTAACTCATGACGTCCCTTAATTGTGGCTGAAAATTTTCTATCTCTACCTAGTAAACTGGGAATGAAGCAGCAGCAGACCGTTTCTGACATTTTCTGACTGTTGTGTTATTATCGTGATGTCTAAAATTGTGCAACTTTTTGGTTGTCAAATAAATCTAAGTTGAAGTATAACTATAGTCATTTCCAATATATTTGAAACTGATATTTGACGCAGTCTATTGAGGCTAACCTTACGATAGTAAATCTTCTTAACTTTTTGGGGTAATACCAGAAAATTTTTTAAGCATTAAAAATGTAATATCAGATTTTTAACATTGTTTTAATATTAAAATGTTGGTATTTATCTTCAATGTTGAATATTTCATCTATAGATTTCAGAAATCCAAAGGAATATGGACTACTTCAACAGTAGAACTCTATGTAAAAGATTTACATTTTTTTTTATCTTTTAGTTCAATTTCTTTTTATATAGTGAACTGAATAGTTCTATAAAATACTTAAACATTCATATTATTTCATTTTCGGCTTTCCTGTTACATGTATGCCCTGAATTAGAATCATTTCAGGATCTCTTGTAAACGAAAACAAGTTTATAGAAAACTTTTGCAATAAATCTCATTGTGCTCAATATAAAACATTCGTTCGTTATTGAATTCGTGCTGATATCGGTTTCGTGATAAGGAAGCACAATGAAAGCGGGTAATTTCCCGTTTCATATATATATAATATATATATACATATATATAAATATTCTTCAACTATGACGGACATGTTTTAATCATGAAACCTATCAATATAAAAATATATTTATACCATATAATACCGTATAAGCAATATAAATTGAACATTTTAATCACTTTTTATTTGTGTACTTTTCCATATGACAGGCACACCTGTTTTTTGTTATACGCTAAAGTACTTTTATTTGCTGGAATTTTAATATAAAGAAGAAAAAAAATTAATTGAATGTTTTATTTAAATGATTAAATATACATTTATGATTTATTACTACTTCATTATTTGACCTAAAATTATCTGAGGGACTATAATAGGGATTCAAGTGTATCCTATTTGATGTAAACATACTTCCACTTATGTAACGAATAAAAGATACTCAATCAATCAAAATCTGATAGTCCTTTTCGAATTGATATAGGATGCTTGACAAGTGCACTTTACATCTCATTTGATATGTCGACGGCAGCCTCCTGTATGGTAAAATAAATCATCATCACATTCTGTGGACTGACCAATCCCATTACATTCTGTGACATTTCCAATTAACTTACTGATATTGAATGTACATACGCCAATTCAGCTTTAGTCATAGTACAAAACGTTACCCTGTTAGATTGTCACTACCACAGTTTTGGGAATAAAGAATTACTAGAGGATTATATACACTATCTTTCAGTTTTGTATTATGATAAAATTGTATGCAGCAGGTGGTAATTTCAATACACTTCTATGTGGTTAGTTTGTGGCTTTATAGTTGAGCTTTGTGAAAGATATTTAATACATGCTAGTTAACAATGTATGTATGTAGAAGCCTATCTGCTTTTGTAATCTTTTTCTCGTTATGGTAGGATAGTTCAAAAATTAATTACCTATATCCATATATATATATATATAAACTGAGATTATCTCAATAAGTTTTTTGTTTTAATTGGTGTTGAGAGATCTTATTTAAAGCCTACTTCAATTTATTTTAGATATTACTTTCAATAGAACCTTGATAAGATATTTATGTATTATTAACATTTAGTAGACTTCAGGCACAAATTAAACTAAAAATTTGTGGTTAAATAGGTTTTTCACTTTATAAATATCTATTGACCAAAACAACCTTAAACACGTGTTAATCACAATATATGAGACCAAGGTGAGAAGTTATTGGCTTGGCATACAGCTTTAGCAAATATTTTGCTTTCGAGATGGACACACTTGTTATTATTAATCAGAGTAGGTGACAAATTATAATGAAATATTATGCATTCATTGTTTTGGATTATTTAACGACAACAAAAATTTATCCAAAGTTAGTGTGCTACACAAATGACACTGGGCAAACTGTTTTTATGTTTTATTCTCAAGAAATATCGATTTTGGTGAAATCATACGATCGCGTAGGTGATTAGTCGAACTATGAAATCGAGGAACGAATACTTAAAATTCAATTACTCGAGAAATTATTCGTCCCAAAAGGCCTGTTTTTATAGAATATTATTCATGTTTTCATATGCATGCCCATAATTTCAAATTGAAGCTTCAACTACTTTACTTTCCTCTACAGTTCTTTAACAAAAAATAAATTAACTCAACTATTAACACAGAAAGTAAAATTATTGAAGTTTGAATACTGAAATCAACATTTGAACATTAAAAATATGTAATTGTGACAGAAAAATCAATTTTTGCGAATAAAAATAATTGTCATTGGGTAAAGCTATGATTTAATAATTGCAGAAATTACGTGTATTATTTATTAATTTTTTTTTTAGTAATAATCCATACCCCCTGAGAGCAAGAACAAAGTTTTATGGCATCGTAGCGAGCTTGCCATACATGGCGGCTATTAGGGATAATTCTTGCCGCTAACATATTGGTTGAATCTTCACTAATCAAATACAAAAATATAACTGAAAAGGAGCGTTGAGTTCTAAAAACAAGAATGTTTCAAGACTGTATGTCAAGAGATCAAGCAAAAGTAGGTAAAGGCGGTAAAGAAAGCACCTCACCTTGTAATGGTCGAGTTGACCTAGCAAAAAAAAATATCTTAATATTAGAAGAGAAAGAAGATTAGGATAACAATAAATTATTTCTCATTCAATATTTGTAACTTTTTGGAGGAGCCAGGCAAGAAAGAAGAAATAACAATAAAAATAAAGTTATTATATGCAAAAATAAAATCAATATGATATAAAAGAAATGTTGTATATGTAAATCAAAAGAGAAGATTATAAATAAATGTAAAAATAAATCAATAAAAGGGGGAAAAATATTATAAATATAGATTATAGTTAGAGCATCAAGGACGATAAGGGAAAGATGTGAAAACTCATATTTATTTTCAATATTTTTATGACCTTCAGTATTTTTTATTATATTGGTAAACATACATAATATACGTACATATATATACATACTTTTTTTGTACCTTTAACTTAAACTTTAAAAAATTTTATGTAATATATAACTCTTTCTTTAAGTTTTAGATCCTCAGCCCAATAAAAAGAATTAGTCCCTGTCTTGGATAGTTCTTGATCATTAATAAAATTATATCGACGTTTTTTTCTATCCTGGGTCATTGTCTTTAGTAACATTTCGCTGATCTATCCTAAAATTAAATATAATATTAGCACTCTGAAATGGTATTTGTCATCTTGACTCAATTTTTGTCATTTATAATCACTGCATTTAAACTACCAACACACATTGTGTTTCAGCATGAAATAATTATATTTCTGCATGTATTTTTAATATGCACATTTTTCTTTAAGTCAGTTATTTGCAAAAAATATATTGCATCCTTAATCTAAATTTTTCAATTATTTTTCACCAAATAAAACTAATTGACTCTTTTGAATTCAAAATTTTTAATTTAAAAATTAGTCTTCTTTTAATTAAATTACAATATAATGTAAATTAAATATTTAGTCAACTAGTACAGATGGGTTTCAGTTCTCTTTGCGATCATGAAAAAATGAATGGCCTTACGAGCCCCTTAATAAAGGTTGTGGTTCAAAAATCTATCAAGTTGCTAAAACTGCTAATTTAGCTCAGAGAGATGAGAGTAGGAGTAATTCGTTCATAAACTAAACAAAAATTATGTCAAATATATTGTGCTAAAATAATAAATATCGTTGGATCAATGACTGATGCCGTCAACAGGACTTTAGTTTCCCTTCGGCTCTACTTAAAAACCCTTAAGTGCACTGATATTTCACATTTAGTAAGAATGAAGCTAATAAAACTGGGTAATCTCCTGATTTTATTGAACAACTAGAAATCTGGTAATTAATTACTCACTACCTTCAGGACTAAGCATTTTTTGTTAGCCGATGCAAATATCTAATGAACCTTACATATTGTCCTAAACTATAGCCTCTAGTTGGGTTACATTTGTAATAAGAAGTAAAGCTAAAGATATGTAATATAGTCAGATTTATGTAAAGTTAAGATGAAATCAACCGCCACAAAAAATAAAAATAAAAGTAAAAAAACAAAAATAAAAATGTGTTTAAAGCCTGGAACTGGATATGAGTACTATTTCTGAAATACAAAATATTTTACCATCGAAATATATCAAAATATATCCTTTAAATTGAAAAATTTACTATAAGTCACAATAAAATTGAAATTATTTTTGCTATATATGTTAATATTACCGATTAAAATTGGTCAATTGCTTCGAGCAGTTCAAAGTACTAATACCGTTAATTATCCTATAATGATCTATAAATTTTATTCTAAATAAGGATATATGTACTGAATATGAACCATTAACCTTAGAACACTATTTTTGATAACTTTATACCATTAAATAAAATTTATTAGAAGCTACAATTTAAACATAAATAATGCAGGCAAATTATTTTCAAACATAGGACACTAAATAAATTTTAACTTAACTGCTAAAGGTTCAAGGATAATAGGAGTTTTTGTTATGTTTCTGAAGTTAGCAAAATTAATAGTTTCTTTTAATAAAAGAAAACCAATTCGAAAAATATATATGGTCAAATAATTAAAAGAGGTCAATAAACTAAATTTTATAATTTTGAATACCATTTACAAATAAAGGAAATTTAATTTAATATCAAATTTGATTATGATTATTTCACTGTCTTCAATCAGTATTGAATACATAAAAAAAATTTAATTTAGCTTTAAACGATAATGTATTTAATACTTATATAAATTTATGTAGAATATATCTTAAATCTGATCATAAAAAAAGTTAAGCTGTTTACATAAAGAAAATATAAAAATAATCTTGTATTATCCTTTCGTTATTCAATTTAGGTTATTGTTGAAAAATTTGACTTAGAGTTGTCACCAAGAATATTTTCAATTTTGTTTTATTTAAATAAAATTTTCCTATTGAAAAATATAATAAAAGTCTAAAGGCTATAATAAAACTTTAATGCAACAAAATATCGCACTAAAAAAAATTATCACACAAAATACGTATAAAAAAAAAGAAGGATATTTGAAGTTAAGCTTTGAATTCAAATGTAAATAATTTCAAGTAGCATGTGAAAGTTGTAATTTGAATAAAAAGTTTTATATGAAAAAGTATTTTTCATTTGATTTAATAGATCCTTAAATATATTAGCATGGTTTGTTCGTAAAATAATTATGGTGTATCTTAGTTCGGATTTGTTATAAAATGGCTAATATAATCCTTATGATAAAATCCCTAATGTAGCTATTTTAAACAATTTAAAGATCGTAAAAAATTTACGCGTTGTGCTACTTAAATTTATTTTACCGCAAAAGTTATTTTTCATATTTTGTAGTAAAAGAGAACAAAAATAGTTAAAAAAAAAATTAATTTTATAAAATTTAAAACAAAAATTTCACTTTAACACTGAAAAACTGGGAAACGTTTTCTAATTAAAAATTATTAATATTTTTGTTTATTGTATGCTTTGCAAAAGAGTCAATAACGCTTGTCTTTGGTGTGGCGTCATATAGCAACCTGAGTCGAAATATTTGATGATGATTTCATACTGTGAATTCAATTTCCTGTCTTTTCTTTAAATGCCATTTCACCAATCGATATTTTTTGCTATTTGATTCTTTATATGAATAATTATTTTCTCCTGGAAATTTTTAATTAATCTCTCTCTCTCTCTCAAAACACTGTAGAAAATTTTGACCTCAAGGTCAATTATGTCCAGCTATCCTGAATAAATTTATTTCTTTGTTTATAAATATAAAATATGAGAATTTAATCTGTTGGAGTTTCTTTAAGCTTTTATATTATTTTTTGAAAGTAATTTTTATGAATTTTTTTTAGTAAGCCTTAGAACTTGTTATTTTAAAAAATTTATTATCTATATCAGAAGAATTATTTTTGATGTTTTAATTTTTTTGCAAGGATCTTGCTTTTAATTGAAGAACTTAATATTAATTAAATTTAAAATTTCCAATATGCTATGCGCTCACAATAAAAATTCACCATCAGAGGTGGCTCAATATCTTTGACACCAAGATTTCCTGATTTCATTCTACTGATTTTTTTTTCTTCAAGCGTTACAATGAAAAAAGAGTTTATAAAGGGATTGTAGATCAAGACATTTTGGAGCATATAAACATTGTAGTAAATAAAATTAGGGCTAAGCCCAGGCATCTTAAACATTCTACGCAGAGATTTTGTGATAAGGTTTGTCAATAATTTTTTGTTTTCAAGAATATGATAGTAAACTAAAAGTATCTTTTTCTGAAAAACTTGTGGGCCATTTTGACAAAAAATTTTTAAGTGGTGGTTCACTTAAATTCATATTCAGCTTGCTCGATAAGCGTATTATAAAAGCAGTGTTACAAAAGTTTACATTTAGAAATAAAACTAGCAAAAAATAATAAAAATGCTGTATTATTTTCAAATGCAATTTTATTGAATGCATTCAGTACAACTCTCTGAGCTAAACTTAACTAAGCTAACCTCCTTCTGTCTATTTATACCGTTTTACTTTTTTTTCATTCCTGGGTTCTTTGATTTCTTTTTTCACCAAGCATATCTAATAAAGGATGTTATTTAAAACCAAAAACTTTCAGATCAATCGGGCAGTGTTAATTAAAATTTTCGATTAGGACAAATATCTTTGATGTTATTTCATGCGTAATTTTAAAATTAAATTTTTTCAATATGTAATGTACCAAAATTTTAATACTTTACATTGACAACGTAAAATTTTTGTCCATTAGTTTTATAATAGATAAATCTAATTTATTTGCAGAATAGTCTCTATTTATGTAATATATTCACTAAATTGTTTCTTCATCTAGTCGATTACTCTTCAGTCAAAGAGGGTAGAACCATTTCTGGTTGTGGCATAAAATCTTAAGATTAATCGTAAGATTCTAAGATAATCTTTAGGAGAGGAAAAATTTACTTCGATTAATTTAAGATATCTAAAGAATTTATTTAAGTGTTGCCAAGCGTAATAAGCTTAGCAAGAAATTAAATGTGCTTAAAGTATCTTATTGCTTAATATATTTTATTGAGTTAGTATATTAATTTTTTTTTTTCTTCTTTCTATTTTAGTGAGAAAGATTTGAAGTAATTATTAAGAATATTTTATTTAGGGAAAAGTTCTTAACTTGAATACAAATTAATTTTCTAGATTAGTTGTTAAATTTTTTCTCAATGCTCAATTTTCTAAGTGTTCGTTTTTGTTTGTTTATATGTAAAGAACATCATAAATAATGCTGAATGAAATTAGTTTTCTGAATTTTCAAGGATATAATATTTTTACATTTCTTGCAAAAAATTTTTCTAACCATTCTAACAACTTTTAGAACCTATTACAATAGAAGACAACCTTTTAAATTATTGTCCAAACTGGATTCTATTCTAAAGCTGAATTTCATGCAAATGTGATAGTAGGAGTTAGGTAGTAGTGTAAGTTAGGCCTATTATGTTGCTTGACAAACATCCCAGTATTTAAATGTTCTTAAAGTTTCCGGAAAAGATAATAAGAATTTTCTTAAAATTTATTTTATTTTTTTAAAAATTCCTTTTAAAATAAACATCATTGACGCTATACACATAGCTCAAAACTCAATCCAATTTTCTATGCATTTTTCCTAAAGGTATAGCCATAGCCATCAGTTCCCTTTTTCAATTTGGTTTTATGGCTTCAATTTGAGTCAATGGTGCAAAAAAAGTCACCAAGAAACATGTCTGATAAATATGATGCTTAACTGATTAGTATTAGTTAAATATTTGGCTAAAAACTGTATAAAAATTGAAACAAACAGCTATGAAAACAATAAAAATGATTTAACTATATTTAACACTTTAAAAAAAGGAAGACATAGTCTTAAATTTTGTAAGATTTGTAGATAGGCCATCACTATAAAGCACACATCACAATATTAATTCAATAAATTATTAAAGGTCGTATATTTTTGGTGCTATTGAATTTTCTGGTAAATTAATAATTAGATAAAAATGGGGTCAAGTTAATAGAGGCATTAACATAATTTTGAATTGAATAAATATAAATTTATTTAACCTAGGAAAAAAATTGTTTTTTTTTTTTTGCATAAAGGATCAAATAAAAACCCTTCAAGTTATTTCTTAACACTGAATAAATTTTGTTAGACTTTGCAAATAAAAATATCTCAATTTTATTACCAAGCATTCTATCAAATTATCAAAAATTTTCTCAAATTTATTTTAAAACTTTATGAAATTCAACTTACATTAAAATTCATACTTTTATCCTTAAAAATTTATTTTTTACCTTAGCAAACAGATGCAAAAATTATTTGAAGAAAGTGTTTACACTCGAAAAACCGACATCCTTATAATTCAATTGAGCCCACTATTTCCTTTTGTGAAAATTTATTCGAGTAATGGAATTAGAGAAGTTAGAAAAGCAAATGCTTTTAGTTAAGGCACCATTCCTTGAAAGGAAACTGGTAAGCTTTGTGGCCGAACTTAACATTAGCCATAAGAGAATTTATATTCTGCCTTTTACAATTTTAGTACTTCAAAATAAAGGGTGAGTGTTATTTAAGTAAGATATAATTGAGAATATGTAATAAATGTATTAAATTGATGTATAAAAGGAATAGTTTTCAAAAAAGTTTACTTAATGCATACCAAGTGGAAGGGATGAATTAAAATTCAAGCAAGTATTGTTTGAAGTGTATAAAAGGATTTCTTATCTAACTATTTGCAGTTGTTTGCTATCTATTTGGCAGTTTTGTAATTTTCAATATGGTCGTTCAAACAATTTGGTTGATTTTACAAGCACTTTGTAACAATTTTCCTTATATGAATTCGATTGTTGAAATTTATTTAAAATGCATATTTAGAAAATCATTGCTATATGATAAAATAAAAGAAAATTGCATATATATATATATATATATAGATATTTATTTATGGAGCTTTATTTATATATCAATATATTGCTTTGATTGCAAAAACGAAAATGGATTTAGATATGGAATCAGCCGAAGGATCAACATCTCAGATATTGGATTTCATCATATACTATTTGATATGAGTATTTTTTTTCCTGTTTTCCAGCTAACCCTTATGATTTTCGTGAAATGTGCTTGAGAGTTTTCCACCCAATAGGTTTTGAAAGTTATTTACCAGTACGACGATGATGAAATTGAATAAGAATACTATATGGCCGAAGGGATTTTATGTTCAGCACAAAAATTGGTTATTCGTTGAATGTATTTGCCATCAAACGTACATATCTTATGTTAGTGTTTTTAGATTTGATTTAAAGTAATTTATCAAAAATCGAACTTAGAAATTTTGTAACTTATAGTTATGCATTATTGTAATAGTTTTAAATTTATGGCTTTGATAGAATGAAATTTAAACTCGTTTCTTTTTAGAAATAATCAAGAAATTACCAATACATATTTATCAATATTAAGTGTAATTTGTTTAATAATTTAATCTGATTTTGCTTCAGTTTCTCGAAGCAGCGTCTTTTCTAGAGTGCGCTGGCAGATTCGCCTTAGCAGTTGTGAAGCTATATTGCAGAAATAGTTTTTCCTAAAAGTTTTCATGCAAAATATGAAATTTTTTATTGGCTTTAGTTTTAGTTTGCTAAGATAAGCTCTTTAAGTTCTATGAAAATTTTCAATTAAACTCTAATAACTAAAAATTAGTTTTAAAAGAACTTCAGAGTTTACTTAGTTCTTGAAAATCCTATTCTTAAACCAATAAATATCAAACTTTTCTAAAATTCAATTAATTTAGTCACATAAGCCTTTATGATTGAGAAAAACGATAAAGCTTCTAGATTAATGACACATTCACACTTTAAACCAGTAAAATTTTTCCAAGTATTTAGTTTGCATATTTTATATGCTGTGATTGGCCAGATTTGCCGCAACCAATAATGTGAGGAGTATCTATTGCTTTAATAGAAGCATAAATGATGTTTATTCTCATCTGATGGTGTTAATAGTAGAAGAGGATCATTTTGACATTATAAATATTTGCCTTTTATGATATTTGGAGTATGGAATTTTCTAATCCTTAAGTGCCTTAATCCTTAATCCTAATCCTTAAGTTTTAAAATAACTCTTAGCTTTGCTTTATAGTTTTGTAGATATTACTTATAAATTTAGAAGAATTTTGAAATATTTACAACATTTAACATATTACTATTTCCTGGGATTACTGAGTAAGCATTAAACCTGAATTGTTAAACACAACCCATACATCAAATAATTATTTCACAGAAAAAGAGGCAAAATACACTAATCTGTTATTATTTTAGTTATAATGCATTTTTTTTTTGAATTAATTTTCGTAACTGGATAAATAGGGGACCAGGTTTTTATTTGGGTCAGTAAACTTTTTAGCTTGAAAACAAAAGAAAATCCAATCAATCTCTACTTAAAGAAAAATTTATGCACGAAATAGAAAAATTTAGTATTGATTTATTACTGTTGCCTAGCCCTAATACCTGAAAATAAATTACTAATAAAATAATTGAATAATTTTCATAGAAATTTTATGATTGAAGAAATTTCACAAACATATTTTTCAATGCTAAAATCTTAAGAATAAAGGAAAATCTAAAATGATTTCCTGTAACTGAAACTCTCTTTTATTATGATAGATTTCATAACATTTGGTAAGCTCCAAAACTCAAATTAGAGAGTTCAGAGACATTTAAACTCTTTGCTTGAATTTATTTGGAGAAGTGTAAGAAATAAAAAACTCAAAATAAAAAAATCATTATAAACTATTTGAGTAGTTTCTAAATGAAATGATTAGGATCATTATGAGAAAGAAGTTAAAATATTCTGTCATGATTTAAAAATATTTTGTGTTTTATTTACAAAGCAAAATCTAATTATTTTATACTTTTTTATTTAAATATTTATTAATTTAATTTTTACATGTATCCAAAACCAAATTATATGTTTATTTGTCGAGGTTATTAATTAGTAATAACTATTGCATAACCAACTGCTATTCTATTAAGTTGGTAGACCTAAGTTAAACTTAGCTTTCTCCTAAAATTTGCTAAATTTATATCACTATTGTGTTTAATTATTAAGGAAAAATTGGAATCCTTTTTTGCAAAACATGACTTCCCCTGCAATTAGACTTATGGATACTTAAATGCATGAGTTTTTTATGAAACAAAAATAAATAAACAAAAACAACAACAAATTATGCTTGAAAAGTAATTACTACCATCGAGCTATGAATATTTTATACCTTATCTTCCAGAACGCTTAATTGATGTCAACCCACTCATTTTGCTTGGCAAACGATGCATGCATATCCAACTGCTTATTATGATTTTGATTCTCATAAAAATATTGTTTTATTAATTACGTCCAAATAAAATTAATGTTATAGTAAGAGTGTTTTATTATCAATTTATGTAATAGAATGCACGAATGGGAGCAAGTTTTTGTTTTAAAGAAAACAACTTAAAGAAATAGTGCATTGTAGGAAATTTGTATTTGAACGAAATTTTTTAAGGGGAGGGTTTGGTTAATTCACTCAAAAAAGGCATGTTTTCAAGAATTTTTTTTGGCAATACAGGTAGTTCTTGTTTATTTTTTTAATTTTTATGTAATAACACAAGATTTGAACAATATTTTGTAAAATTTTAATTTCAAAATATTAAAAATTGAGTGAGGGACAGTGAATATGTTGAAGCGTCTTGCAGAAAAATGGTTTTACGGTGTGTAACACAATTCGCAACCGAATCATCTAAAACAAAAAAATCAAAAGTTATTTATTAAAGGAGATGATTTTCGAGGTAACTTCGAGGGATTTTTCAGGAAAACACTTTTTACCCACTCACTCTATGCCCTAGAGCAAAGGACTCTCAAATGCTCATAACTTCGGCAATTTTGCTCCGATTATCTTGAAATTTTGACACAATAAAAAGAAATTGTCAAAAAAAAAAATTGAATACCGAAGCCTCCCCTTAAGAGAAGGCCTAGGCAGGAGGTTGAAAAGTCTAAAAGATATTATTGCATTTATATTTTTCAAAAATTTCAAAACAAAAATTTTTCCTTCGAATTGTTTTAGATTTAGGCAACACCACTATAGACCCTTTTAAAATATTATTTTTGTTTTTATATAAGGGAAATTTGTACCAAATACTAACCCCTATGTTTTAGATCACATAAAAGGAGTGACAAAAATATAATAAATAATAAAGTAATTAAAATAATATTTGAATTCGATAGTTAATACTCGAAAATGTTGAAAAATTTAATTATTCTGAGAGTGTATTAGTAAAGCCGCTCAGCAGAAAATACTTTGATAAATGCTCTGCAGTTCCTTTACATTTTTTGCTTTAGTAATCTCAGATATTTTGTGACAATCACTGTACTTTTTATTATTAGATCTCTATAGGTGATCAGTATTCTCAAATACATATGCATAAAATTTGTGCATGGAATATTGAGGCCTACTATCCATTAAGATTATGTGAGTACTTTTATATACATATATGGTTGTTCCCACTACCTTTTTCATGTTAGAAAAGTAAATGCCTTCTGTGTTCTTCATTGATAAATTTATGAAAATCCTGTAACTTTTATTGTTGTAAAGAGCTGAATATATAGCAACTGTCATTATAAGCAAACTTATTAAGGCCAAACATGTTGAAATCATAACTTCTGTAAATGGCCGAAGCATTAAATCTTGATTTTGAAAAACTTTTTTTGACCAATTTTGTCTGTAATGGATTTTCTTCTGTCTGTAGTTCAGTTAATAATTGGTTGTTGGTTGTCTACGATCCTTCTTCAAGGGTTGAATGTATTTTCAAACGGATGAACTACATTAGAATTATACTAGATTACATGGTGCTAAATGAGATAAATCATAAACATTATATCTTACTTTATCCTTTCCTGTTTTGTCGAAATACAAACGCGTTTTACATCTTGCCATCCGCTTCATACTTGTCGGTTTTTTACAGAAATATTTAGGTATAAATAGCCTTAAATATTCAAATTTATTTCTTATTATTTTAAAGTTCGATAGCCTTTTGTAATTATGGGAATGCGTCGAAATATTCGCTAAAACTTTTATTAAACCTAAATCGTCAAGGCATGACATCCAATGGAAATTGTGAAGTCATATAAAAGTGTCAATTATGTATATAGAAGTTTTTATAAAACACATACAAAAATCAATAAAAATATTTTGTATAATTGAAAAGTCAATTACAAAAAGAATCTCCAAATACAGAAAATTTTACTATAAATAACCCTTTTTTAATTTAAGACAATTCTTTTTCTATTTTCACATATACATATGTATTTTCACATAAATATCGATTTATACTTGTTCCTGAATAGCCACACAATGCATATAAGACGAAGCAACGAAAAATAATTACAGCAATTTATGAATGTCATATTTATTTTATTAATTGAAGAGAACATAAATTAAGTGAAATGGGTATACAATTTATTGTAGCATCGTTATTAGTTACCCTATTTACAGGTAATCAATAAAATAGAATAAAGAAACTCATTTTGTTTTGTTTTGTTTTTCTCTTCTTTGAAATACAATCAAATAAAAACAACAAATAGGACTCTATTCTTTATAACAAAAATAACAATTAGGGGCTAACTAAAAGTATTTTTGACCATAATAGTAGAGTTATTGGTGATTAGAGTTCCTATAGTAGTAGATAAGTTGATAATAAAAACAAAAAATAATACTAAAAACCACTCAAAGTAAATATAATGGCAAATGAATTCAAATTGAAATACCTAGTAAGAAAATAACGCATAAAAGAGCAACCACGTAAGTAGAAATGTCATTTGAAATATTCCTGACATGCATACAAATTTGTCAATCTTCATTTGAAATGACAGGACTCATTCCTAATTTCAATTTAGGCAACTACTGAAATTTTATCAAATAAATTCCCAGCATGCGATTCATAAAGGATATATATATAGTAAAAAGGAAATTACATCTCTCTAGAATAGTAAAATCGTTAATTCTTCTCAACTTAACTTCCTATACCTCTTCTAGCTCTTTCTCTTTTCCTCTTTTTGATATAATTCTATATTTTTTTTTTTTTTTGTATTTTGATTTCTTTCATATCCTCTTTTGCATTCATTGAATCTGACTATGGGACACAAATGGAAATAGGAGATTAAGAATGTAACCAAGCATATCTATTTTGTGTACTGTTATTGTAATATTTTACATTTTAAACACAAAGATCCTAGATAAAATTATACTTAAAACTAATGTAATAATATAGGACTAGATTTTAGGATCTAAAGATATCAGATTTAAATGTTTTGATGGTCAACCTGCTGTTGCCTTTTTAGTAAATTTTAATGGATAATATTAAGGACTACCGGATGTAACTTAAATATGCGCAGCCTTTTGCTAAGTTTAATTCACTTCAGTCCCCTAAATTTGGATCTGAAGGAACAACAAAAAAAAAAAATAAACAAAAAATTATAAAACAAACAAAAAACTGTTTTTGCTATTTTAGGTAGAAAATACGACAATGGGTTGAAATCATGTTTAAAGTTCTGGTGGGGTATTATGATTTACATCAAAAGGATTATTTAAATTATATTCAGTTTGCAAGTAATAATCTCTAGGATTTTCCTTCTAAATTGAAATTTGTTTTTTTTTTGACATTCATTTGAAAATCAGTTTGTTTAGAAGGATGGACATGATTAATTTATTTAAGTTTTTTACTCCTAATTTCAGAACTTCTATTGTTTGATGTTTTTTTTTTTTCAAAAAGGACTTAATGCATTTGCTTAATTTACATTAACATAAAGGCTTTATGTTATTTTATTTTTGATTTTTAATAATGAAAATAAAGCAATCTAAGTTTTTGATAAGTAGACAAAAAATAAATAATTTGTTTTTGGACTTTTTGACGTATTTAATGTATATAAAAACACTTTTTCCTAGTAATAAGAGTTACGAAAAAAATTAGAGGCTACGGAAATTAGTTATCCAAAGTCAAAGAAATAATCTAAAAAGGTAGTGATATCCACGTTTTGAATTCTATACGAATGTGAATGTATCTTTTTCACTTGTGAAAAATTAAAATGATTATACTTCCTCAGTATTCCCGTTTTCGGTCCTCATGGGAATCAATAATGATTTTCCAATAAGCTTAGATCTATACAATAAATTCTTAGATCAAAGTGTTTGACAGATTTAGTGGGTGCCAGCCGTTTTGTTTTAATTTTAGAAAGTAAGTCTTCTCTAAAAATAACTTTCTTATAGATTTATTTAAGTTTTAATTTTATTTTGAAAATTTTTCGCTAGCTACAATTTTTGTTTTTGTAAATATTGATTAAATTCAACAAATTTCACAATAGTTTTCCCACAGAAAATTTTTTAAGCGAATGTAGAAAGCCAGAACAAAAAAGATGAATGTAATTGAATTTGGTTTGCATTTCAAATCATTGCTTTTGTCTTTTAAGCCCTGCCAGTGTAAACAAAATCTACAGCCTAAGGGTTAAAGGAAATTGCTGTAGCCAGAATATAATAAATAGCAAATGCATTAACAAATGATATTTTATTATGGCTATTGCATGCATTTTTGTGTTGAAAATCCACTGAAAATCAAATATGGGATAATTCACTGATCCTTTTCAATAAGAATTCAACACTCGTCGAGCATAAAAATTAAACTCTATTCAAATATACATACATTAAAAGTTTGTGAAATATTATTTACATTCTCCTAGCTCGCCGTTTGAAAAATATATGAACAAATTGTGCTAATAAAATTTACAATGTCAATTTTTTTAAGGTATATGTAGTATCAAACTTTTTGTGTATATAGTTGAGACACAAACTAATTTAACACTGTGATTGGATAACCTTATTTTGAAAGCATTGTAGTAATCTGAAAAGTTAATATGCCACGTGAATAGGACTCTAAGCAATCCATAAAATGTAGGTTTATTAAAGTAAAATCATATAATATCCAAAAATTTCTGTGAGCTAAATAAAAATTACCATACAATTTACTGTAGTTTTGCTGTAGGAGCGTGTTTGAGCAATTTTGGTTTATGCGAAAATTTTCCTTGTTATTTGTTGGCAGTTATTAATAAAATCAAATATCTCAGATACTTATATTAATAGAGTTTAAATGATAATTTTTAAAAAATTGCTTCCAACTTTTCGTTAATTTAAAAATTTTAACAGCTTTGAGTGCAATAAAACTAGGCGATCGTCAAACTATAATCTTAATAAACTAATTGTTAAACAGCTTTTGTGAAATATTGCCCCGTTTCGTTAAAAATAACAATCATTTACTTCTATTTAACTTCGGCAAAAAATAGTCTATTGGAATGCCTCGATAACCCTCAGAATTCAATGTAAATACAGTTTCATATTCATTCTTAAAAAAAGGGTCCGATAACTCCACCGATCTATAGTCCATACCAGATTAGCCCAAAGTGAAGTTTACATCCATGGTAAATATATAAAAGATCAGATTTTTCAATTTTGAATTCCTAATTAGTTAAGTACAGAAACTTCAAATACTTAAAATGTGAAAATGAACCCATGCAAATGACATTGAATGCTTTCATGCTAATAATACTTTAGAGTGCTTGCAAATCAATATTTCAACTATATGACAAGGCAATATTAAAAAATTTTGTTGATGAAAAAAAGTAAAACTAAGTTTTCAAACACACTTATAACATCTTTTCAGGTACTCATTTCAATTCCAAATACCAAATTTCATATGCTAAACAAAAACTTTGTCACAAAATTGAAATTCACTGGAAAATAAATTAAAACGAAGCAATGATTGAGGCTTTGTTTAAGCACTATGAACCATCACCAAAGTTCTGGGTAATATTGCACCCAACTACATACACTTAGGACACTTAAATATATGTTTATTAGTGTCGGTATTTTCAAATTAAGTTTTACATGGAAAATACTCGAAATATTTACCATCATAAAGCTAATAATTTTACTCGACGAGCTATATGTACACATATTACATATGTATACAATTATTGGATGTTTTAGGAATCTATAATTTTAAGCGGGCATAAAATATGGCTGACTGTAATATATTATGAGGCCCCAAAGGACACGTTGAGTAATAATTGATGATATATTTTTTTTTTTCATATATATGAGTTTCTTGCGCAGGAGAGAGCTCAATATATAATAAACTGTAACGTTTTTGCTGTTATAGGTAGTCATCACTAATACTAGACAAAAAAGTTAATTGAAATTTGTGTACATAAATTCGAATCTAGTGATAATAAATTTTCGATTAAACAGGTTTTTAAAAGTATAAAAGTTATTAAAGTAATTGTTTGTTTCTTATGAAAATTATCCCTTAAAATCTTTCAAAGTATGAAAAATACAAAATCAATAAACAATTTGAGCATGGCTTAGTATAAAATATAAAAAACAAGAAAGAACACAAAATCAGCTCTTTTATATTTTTGTATAAAAGCATAAGAAAGAAAAAGGTTCAGAGAAAAACCCTTTCGTGTTTGGCTAATACATTTTCCAACGCTCTCGCTACTCCAATTTCTTGTGATAAATTGCTTTAATTTCAAATTTTAATGACTTACATATATAAATATATAGTATATATATATATATATATAATATATATTTATAGGAATTGTTAAAACAAAACTATGGCTATATAAAATCCTTTCTGTAAGTAAACTCTCATAAATTCAAGTATAAATGCATTTTTAAGGGAACAAAGCACTTCTTAAAGTGTTGGTGACTAAGTAAGATAATACTTCAGTGGTTAAAGACAATGCTATGTGTTTGCTCTAAAAAATTAAGTCATTTCCTTAAAGAAATGATATTCGCGAAGGATTGAATAAAGAAATTGCTCGTACTATAAAGAAAGTATAATAAATGAGGATATAAAAACAACTTAAACTTCTGTATTGGTCTAAATTACTACTACATATATATATATATATATATATATATATATATATGTATAAGTAAACAAAAAAATGCAATAAAATATCTAAAGCTCAACAAAATCATTATTAAGTGGATTAGTGCAGAAAATTTTTGCTGTAATTGTACCATAGAAAAGTTTAAAATTGTAAATTTTACCATTATTTTATCGTAATATTGAATAAGAAGAGCTCCTTCATGATCCTTGATTGTGGTAGAAGGCTCTTCCTTTATAAAACATAATGCTTTTGTAATTTGGAAATAATTGGACTGCTGATAGTAAGTTCAATGTGCTAAAAGGGCTTAAAGTTGGTAAAAGATGCTATACCATCATAGTATACCAACATTTTAACTGTATAAGGACTAAAACTGAATCTGTAGGCCATCCATTATCGTCTGTAATAACTTTAGGTCGACTTTAAACATTTTTAGTAAATTTTAATTTTAATTTGGTTTTTCAAAATTTGTTGGGTTGAATATTTTTGAATTTTACAGTTAAATGATGGAATGTTATATTAGCCAGAAAAATTATAAATAAAAACATTTTTTCCAATTCCTAATTAGTCCTAGTAATTGATTTCATGGTTCAGCTGGTTTGAAAAGCAGGGATTCTTTTGAAATTGTTGTTCAATTAAACCAGTGGAAAATAAATTACTTTTAATTAATTAAACAACAAAAAGAGTAGGTTATGTCCTTGTCCATTTTATATAAACTTGACACGGGTGAAATAGATACCGATTGAATGTCATAGATATTCAAATTTTTATAAGATTGAATTTTTAATTTTTTAATTATGGCAAATATGGTAATTAAATTTTGACTGATAAAAATCGAAATAGATATAGAGAAATTAGGATCATTCGATCCTATATAGTTAATACGGTCTAAAAACTCACACAAGTTCAACTTAAAAAATTGTAATTCTTCTTTGAGAGTAAAATTATAAAAATGGATAAAATATCATGACTCAATATGTAGGATAAGCTAATTTTTTATTTTTAGAAAAAAAGTCAAAATATTTTCAAATACAAAAATCACAATATTCAAAGTTTCTCTGCTTTAACTCAATTTAGAATCAATCCAATTAAAAATAAAAAATATTTTTAAAGCTTCTTACAATAATCCGATTTTTGTTGATTTTGGATAAACAAAATTGCTTTTTATTTTAAGTTCGAAATCTTTTCTTATTATTATTTTCATATTTAGATATGTTTTTAGCCAACAAAAAAAAAAAAAAAAAACAAAAAAAAACAACAAAAACAACAATAGATACAAAGCTTAGAGTTAGAAGCCAATTTCATTTCACAAAGTCAAATCAGTGGCAGAATGTGAAAAGCTTGAAGCTTGTTAGTATCGGATTATGCATGCTTTCGGCTAAAATTTTCTCTCTTTTGATTTCAGACTCTAAAATCCCAATTATTTTTGGTATTTCTTTTATTAAATTTTTGGTAACTTAAAGTGTTTTTTTTTTTTTTCGTTTTGGTTAAAGAGTAACAAATAAATCTGACTAAAAAGCTTAAACAATGTAAAATTTCATGATAATCATTTGTAATAGAGAGATTATGCTAAAAATTTTCAGATATTCAAGATTGGATGATTTATCTTTTATATATGTGGCCCCTTTTTGGTAAATATCCTCGTTATATTAGCTAACACCTTTCAGGTATTCCAGAATATGTAAATTGGGTTTCTCATGACGCTCTTGTTAAACCCAAATGTAGATTACATCCCTAAAGTCAATATGATTGCTTTTGGACCGCCTGTTGGTGTGAAGTAGATTAGAGATATTTGTGACATATTCAGGTTGCTTAGCTAACTAATTTGAATAATCTGTTTTCTTGCTCGTATAGAGCACATTAATTTCTCTGTAACTGAATATAGCATTAATTTATTTAATATTTAAATTTATGAATAAATGTTATTTTTAAAGTAAAAATCAATTCAACTTTAATTGAAGATAATTATTCTAATTAAATGAACAATTTAGGTAATGTTAATTCGCTTCAATGAGCATTGTTGCTTTTAATTTGTAGCTTTTCCTAATTACATTTAAGGTTTTGATATTTAGAAACCAATAAAGTGCATCAGCTAACCGTTAATTATTGTATCTCTACTAGTTTGACAGGATTTGCCTTTATAAATTAGATAGACGAAAATGTTATATACTAAATTGTTGGACATATTAAAACCTTCCAATTTCACAGAAGGCTTAGCTTGATTATCTTTCTATCTCATATTATTAGTCTCAACTTTGATTCTTGTAATAGGATTTGTTATTTATTACGGCATCAATGTATATTGAGTTTAGTTGAAAATGAATTTACACAGTTTAAAACAAGTTAAAGTAATAAATTTGCTAAGCATATTAAAGAATATATTTAAAGGAGCTGTCATTCTCGTAATAAACAAATAAAAAACATTATTTATTTAGCTTATTGTTAGTTAAAAGATTATAATTCTCTATCTATGTTTTAATATTATTTAAAGTCTTATCTATTGGACACATTTATTTTATCCTTCCGTACAATTGACTATCCTATATCCTGGATGTGTACTGTTTTTTGTCATACTATTTGATTGAGAATAATGAGCGTACCGGATAAACTCATGTAATTCAATAATAAACTTCAATATAATGGGCAAAGTTTAACGAGTTTTAGTCAAAGCTATATACGGGGACACAACTTCTATTTTATACCTGGCTAACCCTTTCTACCTTTAAAATTATACTGCTATATATGATATACAGAAAATGGATATAGAAGTAAAAAGGGTTTCAACTGATAAAGGAGTGTTGAGAGTTAAAACTGTTTTTGTTTTTTTTTTCATTTACAGCAGTAATAGAAGCAGAATTAAGCGTTGCTACCGTAAAATAAAGTGAATAATATGCAAAATTTGATTCAATTTATCTATTTGAAAGAGACTCTCATGTAACACTGTGTCCTATTTTAAATTTTTTAGGTGTATTTTTTTTTTTACTGAAAAACTCTTTTTAAAAATCAAATTCATGCTCAGATAACCATAACATTAGTTAGCACATGAATAAATCAACGTTTTATACATTGCTTGAATTTTTGATTTTCTTTTTTTCCACATTTAAGAGAATCAGTGTTTCAGATAGTTTAAACCTTGTTCAAAGTCTGAAATTTGAGTATTATTGAATTACCTGTAATATTCTAGGACATTTTTCAAATGGGTCTTTGTACGTGATATATATTTGCCTGGCTCCAAAAATTTTTATTATTTATGTAACGCGGGTATAAATAATAGCTTAAGATTGTAAAAGTCTTACATAAGTCAATACTAAAAATTTATAGGATGATTAATTTTTTCTAAATATTTAAAAAATTTAGCATAAAAAATTAAATTTCCGATAACGAAGTGTGTCTCCACATAAGTGTATCCCATAAAATTTTCAATTGTGAAGAATTGCGATTACACCGTTTAACTTGAGGATGTTAGTTTTGTAATTTTATTCTAAAAAATATAAAAAGAATTAATATATACATTTATTACATACATAAGCATACCCAAGGTTTAACTTAATGAGTGTCTCTCTTTGCACAAGAGCTTAATACGTACACAGTATAAAAGACTACCCGGGATGTGCTGCTCTCTGATTTCACTGAGTTCTATAATGTGACATAAGTATTAAATTTCTTTGACCACCCACAGTTTTAGCTGATTTTATAACTTCTTCAAAAGAAAACTGCTCCTCCATGCAAATTGCTTTGAATCATTTCAAAACTCAAACAGAATTTTTAGGGTTATTTAAAGCCAATATTTTTGTTTGACTTACGAAAAATATATGGATGGTATGTGTTCGACATTATCATAACCACATTTTTCACATTGAGGACTAATTTAAAAGAGACAGCATAAATTTGTATGAACTTAAAACTAAAATGAATGATTTATGATTGAATTTAATATTATGGAATTTAATATTCCAAAATTCCGTATTTTTATAAATTCATTTTTCAAATATTATTTATTTTATATATTTGTTTTAATTCAAAAATTCAGTTAATACTAAAAAATTACACAAAAATGAATTTGTTTATACCCTTCGTCTAAAAAGAAGTAAAAACTACTGATTAACTAAAAGCCAAACTTTCAAGTCGGTAAATTTTTGTCAAAACGTGCTACTTTATATTTCCTTTTAGAGCATAAAATAGACTTATTTTTCCGTACAACATGACTTCCTCCGCTACAATCTTTTCTTCAATAATGGGAAAAAAATTTACATTACGTTACAGACTAAAATTGTTAAACAAATCAAAAACTTCAAATATGAGATCTTGTTATGAAAATTAATTGCACTCCTGGGAATATATATAGACTAGAAAATTTGCTTTAATTTTCATTCATATTTAAACAACGTAAAAGCCTTAAAATACTAACTATGCTAAGCTGATATATCACAAAGAGATAAAATACTAATTTCATCTTTTAAGAGATATTTCTACTATTGATTTACTCGTGAATACATAAAAATGTCGTCCTTATAAATTCAATTTCATTAAATGACATTTTCAAGAAAGATTTCAGTCAAATATAAATGTCCAATTTTTATTTCTTCTTTCAAATCCTTCAGTTAGGTACAATGTATTATTCCAATAAAGTTGACACTTTATGCATACTCGAAGAAAATCTTTAAAAATCTAAAAAAGAAAATGGGTACTTATATGAAATCTGAAAGATGTCATTTTTGTAATACAGAAAAAGTATTTATCAAAAACCTAAGTGCATGAGGTGAAAAAATATCAAATAATTCTCAGTTAGCTTGAAAAATAGCAGACATCCGTTGACATATAAAACGGCTATATAATTGAAATATTTGTGCTCCAGTTAAATGACAAGTATACAATGTATATTTCTTTCATATGAAAGGATAACGACAGAAATACATTTAAAATAACAATTACAGCATATATACACAGAAAAAAAAAGAAAACAGAAGAAAGTAAATGACTTAAAATGAGGACATTGTAATCAACTGAAGCATGTTTTTGACTTCCTTTAACAAATTTACTGAATTATTTTGAAAAAAAATTATTTACTTTTCTCTTGTACTCATATAATATATTTTTATTAATGTCATTTCATAGAATAACTGTTTAAGAATAATTGTAATTTCAAATTAATGAGGTCCTATAGAACTTTTAATAATCGAAAAATTATTTTTCTTTTATTTTTTTTTGTTCATAAAAATTGTTTTATAAATTTCAAGGAGTAGATATTTGATTTGAATTTTATTGACAAATATAAAAACTGGTCATTGAACTATTATTATTATGAAATGTTTTGAAATTCGTCAAAAAGAATAAATTTACCAAAGGAAATACACAAAAATATTAATTCTGAACATCCAAAGAGAAAGGTTTTTGAGAAAAATTACCTTTAGTTTTGTATTGAAGCAAGTCAAATATCTTTTGAACTTATTAATATAACTTTTTGAGTCAATAGAATAAGAACTCATGGCTTATGAAGACAATAAGATGGAGTAGTAGTACTATCAATACCAAACCTGTATACCTCATTCATTTTGAAGAAGTTTACTATAGTTGAATATAATAACAAAAAATGAAGATTTTATACAACAAGCTTAAAAATTTCAGACTTAAATAAAATCATCTTCACTTATAAAGCTTACTGAATATTTTGTCATAATAGAAGCGTCCTTCAGATGCCTCCCTGCTTTAGGGAATTACAATTACTTGAAGTAAAATCAAACAGAGCAGAATTAATAACTTGTTTTGGTAATGGAATTTTGTAATTTCTTGATATTCTGTGTATGTAAAGTACTCTAAAATCTTTAGAAAATCACTCATCACATTAAATATCTTACCCCACTAAAAAGATACAAATATGATTTAAAGTTTATAGATAATATTCAAGATACTTTAAAATAGTTGTGAGCTAAAAGAAATTAACACTACTTTTCGTTATTTTTACATTGATTTGTAAAATACATGAGCACAAATTAAAGTTTTTTTTATAAATTGTAATTTCAATACAGTTAGAAAAAATCTTTTTAAAAATTTTTAGTCTAAGCTTTTTAAGTAATTTTGTTTTTAAATCTATAAAAGACAGAATAGAATAGAAAAAATAAGGTAAAATAATGATAAAAAAATATTAGGATTTCCTTTCGGAAATAATTTCAATCATTTTGATTTTAGCTTAATACCCACAATGAAACGACATAGATTAAAATTATTAACCAAAAATCAAAAACTTCCAAAATAAATTCGTGTTATGAAAAATGATTATACCCCTGAGAAATATACGCTTAAAATGTCATATTTTCTTTTTGTTTGATTTATATTTGAACAGATTGAAAATTTGAACAGAAAAATGGATTAGCATTGGCCTGTCAGTTATTATATGAATTCAAGAAAACGTAAATGGTCCATCAGTAAAAGGTTCAAATAATGGTAACTTGAAGGGAAATTATTAAATTAAAAGCATAACAAAATTAATAAGCAAGTCTTTTTGTTTATTTTGTGCTCTGCTATTTTCAGAAATAATGTGGCCTCCTGGATAATAGAATAATATTACGGGTGTAGTATATCTATATATATGTATATATATATATAGTTTTTTTTCCTTTAAGCTTATAATGAATAGAAGGACACGAAAAATTAAACCAAACGATTTTCTAGTAAACAATCAGCTAGACTTGTTGTCAAGTACGTGATGATATTTCTGTTCAGTTGATTAAAATTTAAGAAAAAAAGAAAAAAAAACATAAAATCAAGAACAGAATACAAAACAAAGTTATGCGTATCCTTGAAAAATTCAAATTTTAGAAAGTTATAGGCAATGATTGGTTTCGTCTGCTGGCTGTAAGATAGGTCAGAATCAGCTAAACAGTAAATTTGGATTTGAAAAAAAGTAAACAAATCTTGAAAAAAGATTTTTTTAAGAAATTTAATTAACTAATATTGACTTTTTATTTAAAACAATTTTTATACTTTATTTTATGCGTCTTTCTGAATCAATAATGTTTGTTTATTTTTTTTTTGTTCTCCATTTTACAAGTAAAAATATAAATGCTTTTGAAACGATTTTTATTATAGAAACATAACCATAGATTTTCAACCGAGTAACTTTTAAAGTTTATCGCATTAATTATTCTGGTAATTGAAATTTCCTGCAAAAAGCTTTAAACTATATTTGTCATTCATATACATACATATATAGTATTTCTAAATATTTTGTATTATTACTTCCCTTTCTAAGAAGAAAAATTAGCTTTCCAGTAATTGCCTGGTGAAAATAAAATCTTATGCCGCCTCTACACATTCGTCAAACTATGCAATTCTAGCAAATGCGCGAATGTGTAGGTGTAAAGGGTGCATTTGCCTTATTGTTAGTTCGCCAGACTTTGTGAAGTTTTTGCAAGTTCGCTTTGTTGACGAGCTTTATGAAATACAAACGTCAAAAATAACAAATTCAAAGTGTTCTTTTCTTTAAAAAAATTAAATAAATCGCGCTTATTAATAGTTTAAGGCATTTTTGTAAAGGAGGGCACCCACTTAGTGCGTATATCTCAGCGGGTAACTTTTATGACGTCATAGACTCACCCTAAAGCTCCCCCTCATATGTGGATATTTCAGCGTGAAATTCATTTGTACGTTATTTTGACGTCAAAAAAGTTACCCGCTGAGATATACTCACTAAAAGTGGGTGCCCACCTTAAAACTTTTCTATAATATATGTGTGGATGGATATACAAAAGAATGCGGCATATAGAACGAATTTGACATTTGGCGAATGTCCCGAATGTCAAGAGGTGGCATTATACAAATTTATACAACGCAAACATCAAGAATGACAAATCCAAAGCAAGCAAAATTGTGTGAACTCTTTTTCTTTAAAAACATACATACATAAATCGGGCCATCTAACTATCTAAAATTAGATAAACCGGGCTTCCTAATAGTTTTGTAAGACTTTTGTATAGTATAATTATAAATAATATTCTGATTCTGATTAAATGCACGAATGGCGGTATTTACATTAGGCCGGCAACTGTGAAATCTGATTCAGAAAATTTCCCCTATAAATTTCACTCCGCTAAAATATGTGAATATGTGTTGGTAAAATATTACAGAAGTGTATACAAAAATGTGTATTAGTAAGATGCAAAGCAAGAGGCAGAAATATTTCTGCCTCAGGAAGGGGTAATAATTTCTTCGAAAATTTCGAAACTTCGTCTCACCTTTCATCTCCGCTTACCATTGAAATTGACATTTGCCGGCCTAATGTAAATACCCCCAATGTGTGGATTCTTAAAATCATGAGTAATTGTATAATAAAATTACAATCTTTGATTTGGAATATAAAATTCAAATGACAGTAAGGCTTGAGAAATAATTTGTTGAGACTCTAAACAATTCAAGCAAACGTTTTTTTAAATTTTTTCTAAAAAATCGCAAAACTAGCAGCTTCAAAAGAATCTTCGAAATTTTTAAAGTTTTTGAAATTTCTCCTTGCATTACATAACACTGATCTAAAGTATATCGAAAGGTAATCAGCTCCATTGGGTGTTGACACACGAGTTGTCATGACATGCACAACTTTTCGAAGTTACGGGCAAGACGTATAAAGAACAGTGAGTTTGCAGGGAGCTCTTTATACGTCTCGCCCGTAACTATGAAAAGTTGTTCATATCATGACAACTCGTGTGTCACCACCCATTTGATTCCAAAATGATAGGGTGATCATACCAAAATGTTAAAGTCACCAATGATTGCCCTTGAAGAGGTGCGCAGCATTGTCTCTATGACAGCGGTAGTATTACGTAAAGCCTTCGTGCTTTTCGTGTTGGCTAGCTTCACTAATTTATTTTCTTTAATTTGCAAACACAGCCTAAAAGGTTGTCAAAAGTTATTCGCAAAATCAAAAGCAACGGTAAAGACAAAATTAAGGTATTTATTATATTTGAATTATCCCTTAAAAATAGAAAATTGTATAAGTTAAAATTCCATGTAGCTACATCTAAACTAAGATCATAGCATGCGTTGGTTCGTTTGACGTTTAATTAAGAAAAATTTCAGAATATTGCAAATAGCAATTCTTGATTAAGGCAAATAATTTATTACCAACTAAAAGATGAATAGTGTATTAAACAGAATAATTACTATTAATAGAAGTCGTATTTTTCAAAAAACTATTACTTACCCGCTGTATTTACGTAGTTTTCATCAGACTGATTGTCCTATCACACCAGCAATTGCATCAAACATTTGCAATAAATGGCAATCGATTCGTTGTTATTCAGTTAAGCCACCATTAACACTGAAACTAATTCATGATCGAGTTTTGCTTGTTTTAAAACTTTATGACAAAATCGATGTTCAAAAGTTAAATGAAGAATCACATTTTATAAATGATTTAGGACTTGATTCTTTGGATCATGTAGAAGTGATTATGGCTATGGAAGATGAGTTCGGTTTTGAAATTCCGGACTCTGAAGCTGAAAAATTGTTAAAACCATCTGATATTATAAGATATGTTGCCGATAAAGAAGACATTTATGAGTAGAATATTTTTTTGAAATATAATTTATACATTCAAAAAGGAATAAATCTTTTACTTAATTATTGTCGTATGAATGTTTTATTTTACTTGGCTGGTCGATACTTTTTTGATTTTAAGATTATGCTGAGCAATTTCGTTCAACAACACTTGATATTATTCATTAGTTCATTTCGCTGTCGTATTTCAATTATGGGACTAAGTATGAAGGTATTGTCAAAAAAAATCACGATAGGGATGACTCATTACCGCAATTTTACTTTCTAGGTAAGTGAAGAAGGAACCAGTTATGAAAGAAACTCAGCCAGTTAGTGTAAAAAAAAGGTTTTTTAATACAAAAAATTGATGTATTCGTATAAGAAAGGCTATCAATTTTGGTTCTTAAGATCTCTACCATCATTTTAAGGCAGAGTTTGGTCACCTACTTTCGACACTAACGGAGCTTATGTTATTGCCGTTGTATTGTTATTTTCATTTTCTTTTAAAAAGTTTTACTGGAGTCATTTTATTTTCAAGTTTAATAGCAGAATCAGAACGTTACTACCCACGTTATAAATGAATAGTGGTCTTGTTTTCGATCGCATGGAGATTTCATGCAAAGAAACCTAACAGGAGAGCTACATGAATGTAATTTATGGAAACATTAGAAAAATTATGTCGTACGAAAATAAAAAAAACTTTACAATTTATTTCATTTGTTTGTTCGTTCACTTGAAGAGTGTTTTTAGTGATTAGTCCAGTCCGTTGATAACAGCCGAAGTGTAAGGTTATATTTAAAAAAGGTCACATTTTCAAAACTATTAAAGATCAAAATTAACTTTTCATACATTTCTATGATCGGTTTTTCTTAAAACAATCAAACAGATAATCTACTTGTCTTATAACCATAGAAATTATAAAGTGAAGGTGTGTCAAGGGATTAATTTAATCCCCTTATCAGGGATTTACAATAGTTGTATAAATTTAAAACAAGTAATTTATGAATAGCCTTATAGGTATTAAAGTATTAAACTTAATCTCCTAGGGGATTAAAAAATAACATAAAAAGTATTAAGATTCTACGAGTAAGTTGTGCTAAATATAAATTTTTAAAATTTCCAGATTACCAAAAACCATAATAATCAGCAAATAAGTGTGTGTAAACTTCTTAAGGCTATTAAATAGGATTATTTAGTACAAACACAATTAAATTTAAAGTACAACAATAAAATTTGTAATGTAGACATAAAAACGTAATGTGAAATGAGTGACGTTGATAACAATACTTCGGAATTCTAACGAAAAAATTAAGAAAAAATTGGAAAAACCGGCCAACAGCATAATTGATAATACCGATATAGCAAGAAAAATACAGGATATAGAAGCGACAATAACCAAATTTGTATTCTAAAACAATAATCTGGGAATAGAGAATGATAAACTAAAGGAAAAGTTATAATTTTATAGTTAAGACTATACTTCACAGGATCAAAAATTTTATAGTTAGCTATACTTCTGACTGTCTTTCAGTAATAGGGTTCCATTTTCAAAATATTCACTCAAAAATCAACACTTTGGTGGCAAAACAATAAAAAATTGGGTTTCTTTTACTTTAACAAATTTTTAGACACCTTATAAATTATCTTCAAACATTGCTTTTCCTGCCAATAGCAAAAATATCGAGTCATTTAGGAAAAATCCCTTGTTTGGAGTCTTCTGAAGGAAAAACCTTCAAAATCTCTGCTGGATAGTATACCAGCAAAAAAACTTTTACTACTGAAGGACTATCAACTCACCTGTCCTCTTCAATATATTCACAATTGAATACGTAACTTATATGATTTTCATATGAAACAAAATGGCTTACATTAATTCTCGAAATTCTAGAAAACATTCCTAGAACAGGAGCAATTCAATCTTCTTTTGTGCTAAATCAAACTAGAAAGAGGTTGCGAATTGAAAAGTTCAAATTGGTTTCACATTAATGTCACAAAATTCTACGAAATATTATTTTAAATTTTAAGTTTTTGAAATATTGCAAGAATTACACAAAATCCATTGCTTAAAATGAGTTTCATGAAGGTGCACCTATATAATTTTAAAAATTTCAAAAAAAAAATTCTATCAAAGCTCTTGTAATTATTCGTTTAGGTTCTTTCTAAAAAGTGATATATACTTTTATTTCGATATTAAAAAGTAAAACTTTTAGAACTTAACATTCAAATAATAAAATTTAGTAGAAAAACTTAAATTGGATAAAATAAACCAACAAGAAATTTCAGTTAGCAGCACCAAATTTATTTAAAGTATACTTATTGGGTATTTTTTTCATAGCAGCCGGAAAGATTCCACGACTTCTCTTAAATCCTGTTCACATTTATCTAACCCAAAGTGTTTTATTTCAGTTTACCTATCTGCATGCATAATTTCTTTACCTGAAAGTTTTATGGTTCGTAGCTTTTCCATAATCTCCGACACCAATGCATATCCCCAATTCCACTTAGGATTTATGCCTGATGAGCTTGTATATAAGTAAAACTTTATTTTTATCCGGTTAAACTTTGTCTATTTTCCTCCAATCTTTTAGTTGAATTTTTTTATACTATGGAATCAGCTACGTTCTAAATTTATGCAACTAGAAACTTATTTAAGTGATAAAATGGAATCGAAAATTGTCTTTTAAATGTTTTTTGTTTATTTTTTTTTTTAAATTAAGTTTAATTCAAATTGAAATATAAAAAATTATTGCGTTCAAGTTTTGCTGAATTTAAATTTATATAATATTTCAAGCTTCTCAATTTTAATCAAAACAAGGCACCAAACATAAAAGGAAACAAAAAAAAAACAAACAATAACATCAAAGGACATTGCTATAGTTAAAATGTCTTAATGAATAACGGTTCACCACTAAATTAATTCCAAATGAAGGCGGTCGCTATTAACAGCTGTAATTAAGCAGTCCTAATGATACAAATACAGTGGAGAAGAGCTCACATTTTCATAGTCTAACCCTTTTTCATTTTTATTTTTTCATCCTTTCTAATAGAATATTTTTCTTAGCTCCTCAATCTAGGCAATCATCGAGCTTAACATGAAGCAATGTTGAACACATTTTGGGTACTTTTGATATCATTAAATTTCTTCTCTATTTAATTTGCAACAACTTTTGCCTCATTAAGGACAAAATAAAAAAAAAAAAAGTGGAATGATTAGAAAATTTAAGTAAACGAAATAAGAAGCCTTCAAGAAAGACAAATTTACCAAGAAGAAATCCTTGTTAATAAAATATTATATAAGAGTACAATGTAGTTAGAGAACAAAGATAAAGACGCCTATAAATATTCTCAGAGATTGCAAAAGGATTTTCTTTATTTAATACAAAATTTTCGTTTTTTATTTTTTTTTTACTTTTTAAAATGAAACAAAGTTTTTAATTAATACTTTCTCTCCTGTGGGCTACACTGTCTGCTACAGGCTTTAGAGCTTTTTTCTCTTGTACTAAAAGTGTGCAAATGTTTTTGAATTTAAGAACATAAAAAAAAAATTTACAATTGTCGTATATCCATCGCTTGACTTTAAATAAATTAAAATTTCTACAGCATGAACTACCTAATGCCATGGATAAATGTTTAAACTAATAAAACACAAAAAATCGGGTTTAAGTTATGTTGTTTAATAAAAGATTTTTGCTTCGCTAAAAATGAGATTTACTTTTGACTTCAGTGCTTTATTTTTAATAATAGTCAATTTTTTGTTGGGTTTTTTGTACTGCAAATCATGAATGGTGTAGCGCATATATAATTTTTTATTTTAAGGGAAACATTTATTGCAGTAATCTTACTTTTATGTAGTTTCTTAGCTTAACAGAGCAGTCTAAAGAATCAATGTTATATTCAAAAAATTTTGTGTAGTTTTTCTTTGGTCTTAGATAAGTTTTACTTTGTTTTATTCTGCTTACTTTCTCTTGACCTTTTCATTTGTTTGGTACTTTTACTTGTTGATATCAGACTATAAATGGGTAGGGTATATTTAGGATTACCAAAGTATCTTTCTTCATTTTTGTGTTTTCTGAAAATAGCATATTTCAAAAGGAGGCTTACTAAATTCAACTGAAATTCAAATTTATGGAAACCTCAAACGCATTTTTTCAAAGTTGATTTTCCAGCACATTTCAGGCTAAATACTGTTTCAAACATAGTAAGTTGTATACATTAAATACACTAGAAAGTTGACTATATTTGAAATCAATATATATGTAATGGGAAGATTTAAAATGAAAGGCAAACAAATTCTTCACGGAATTGGTTGAAAACTTTTGATAATTCTGAAGTTCCGTCTTGGCCTTTCGCCTGAATCACCCAGTAGACACATTTTGGCTTATTGTGTGCTGGATTAGTGATCCAATGTGGATAAAAGATGATGACCGCAAGGAATTTCTTTTTTGAGTAATTCTTAGTATTTTTTTAAATTACAGACTCCATAAAGATTCCATAAGTCAATGCAATTTATACTTTTTTAAAAAATTAAATAATCTGACCGTAACCGTGCCGTCATTTTGAAATCTGTTCTTTTGTAATTGCTACTATGAACGAGCACTTTAACACTTTTAATATTATAAACAAAAAAATCTTTACTAAAAAAACTTGTTTATACTGGAGATATATATATATATATATATATAACATTAAAAGCACATTTTGCGCATTAACTAAATGTACTTGACACTGGTTTGACGGTCTTTAACCATTTTTTATTTAGCAAGGCTTACATTTAATAATAGTACAAATTGTTAACGAAATATAATGTGTTCATATTTTGCTAAATTTAAAGTACAAATGTTGTACGTAATGCTTAAAATGACATTTATGAAAATGTTCCTATTAGTACCACATCAAAAAACATACTTAAAGACATTTATTTTGTAACCGCCGGACGTGAAGGATATATTTGCTTACTCTTTTTGTTTCCCTTAGTTATACTCCTTCATGAACAAATTTTAATTAGATTTCCACAATTAAACAAAAATAAAGTTTATTTTTTATTAAAACAAAAACAAAAGCAAACAAAAACTGCCTACAATTCCGAGCTGTAGCTGCTTATATATCCTTATTTTTGAGAGCTTTCGCCTGCTTTGCTTTTCCAGTTTTCTACCTTAAAATTCGTAAGAATATGTTTTACTATAGAAAAACGGTATGGTGAACATTTTGAGATGTGACATGACATTATTCCGAAGCTAGTTCGGCATATGCTTTTTTTGTCTTCCTCATACAAATTTACAACTCTCGTTATTTACATATTCAGCTTTGTAATGTAAAATTCAAAACTCTACTATTTAAATATTTTAATTAAAATATTTTTGTATAAAAATTTTAAAAATATTTTTAAAATGAATTTGTATAAAATAAATAAATGTAATTAAAAAATTTTTAGAACATATTTAGTAATATTCATATGGAAGGACAATAAATAATTTTAACTATTCCACGGCACGATAACCACATTTTGTTATTCCAAACTTAGTTCTATAATAATTCATGTCGCACGTAATATATTCCCTACCTCAGACTTGTCTACTATTCCTTAAATGCTTTAGCAAAAATAAAAAAAAAAAAATAGCCGAATAAAAACTGTTTTCTCGCCACATTATTGCTCTCTATTCTGGCAAGTCCATTTATATTCAAGAGCTCGGCCGACCATACATCTGTTGTTATGACACACAAAATATAGTTACACATACCAACAATAAAGACAGCAAAATATGGATGATCAAAAGTTTGGGAAATGTACCTTGGAATTTGTATTGGACTAGTGACCATTGAATTTGCGATTATCTGCAGTCAATAAACTTTGAATATTGCAATTCTGTATTACACATATATATATATATTTATGACAATAGTTGAATACAATAAAAAGAAAATATCAGAGAAGAATTATAGGGAATTGCTTTTGAATATAACATATTTGTCTTCATGTAGAAAATTTTAGAAAATCAAGGAATTATATAACTCAAACATAAACATTGGACTTATTAAGCTTTCATTTCGAAGGATATTTTAATTATTCATAGAGATAATATATGGTATTAGTTTATTGGACTACAGCCTAATGGAAAATATGGAATTGCTGTTGGATAAATAAACAACTACACAATTTTATTTTGTTTTGTATTTTGAAAATTTATATTTACATAAACATTTGAGTTTTGTTTTCGTTTTTGTTTTTAAATTATATAAAACAAAAAATAAACCAAGAAAAATGTTGAGAAATATTATTCGCTCAATTTGAAATTATGTCAATTAATATTATTCTGTTAGTTCTTAAATAAAAACAAAATTGTTCTTATCATCAATTTTACATTCAAAGTTTAGTACTAGAAAGTCAACCAATTTCATCCTTTATGACAATATAAATCCTTTACAATGTTATCTAACCTTTTATGCTGATATATTTCTTTATAGAATTGTAAATATACTTTTAGATACTAAAAATAAACCTGTCACCATGTAACTAAATAATCAATATTATTACATGGTATACCCGAACGTTTTTTATTTTTTTTATTGTATAGGAATATAGTCAAAATAAATCCTTTTTCTATTGAGTTTTGGTACCTATATTTCTTCAAAGTTTTACACGTTAACCCTTGATTTTATTTTTAATGGTATTTCATTTCGTTTCAGGACATACCTTACAAAGAAATCGAAATAAATGTCGATATATTTAGTATATCATCCTATTTTATACAGATTTATATATAAATATATGTATATCACATATATGTATGTGTAATGTGTGTTAATGTAAATTTCATACAAACTTCTATAGCTTCAAAGCAATTTATCTAATCATACTAATGTCATCTCGTAAATAATATTAATTCGCATACATTTCAACCCAATGTATCCTTGAAGGATGAATATATCGAGCTTATTTATTCGATCCTTTATTGTTTTAGGGATTAATTTTATAAAAGATATTCATCTATACGCTTTTAGGGTAGAAAATATATTTGCATAAGTTTTCACGTAAATAATCATAATTTTTTTTTTTATTTCGTTTTATTTTCATTGTTTGAATTTAGCTAGAAATATCTTGTTCATTTAATGATGTTCAAAATCACTTGAAGTGTGGAAGCTATGCCGGAATTAACTCTCTAAACTAATTAAGAACTTTAAATCACCATGCGAAGTACTTCCTATGTAAAAAATAATCTGTCATCCTTTGATAAACGTAGAGTAGTAATTTCTGAATTTCTTCTGTACCCAAACACAATAAGTAAAGAATATTATATAAGGATTTTGTGTCTTTTATGTGAAACTATCCAACGGAAGATTCTAGATTTGTTTGCACGACGATAGTCTGCCTTCTCAGAGTAAAATAATTGTGACGGAATACAAAGCTAAAAATTCACTAAAATACATGGATCACTTGTAAGATCTGTAACCCAAGTTTCTTATATCACGGTTATGAATTAGGAGATTCAGATCAAAGCTCTGGAACAGAATGTTCATTTTTCAATGGAGTAAACAACAAGCATTTAAAAACTCAGATAATCCCTTGTAGTTTAAAGAACAAAACCTACTCAAGTATTAAAGTAAGTTTTCGACAGAGATTTTATTATATAACCAGAAATAAGAGTTGACTAATTGTGAGTCCAAATAAAATATCCCACTTTTAAATTATTTTGTCATTAAGCTGTATGCAAGTGTGCAACATAAGAACTGTGTCTAATTCAAACAACTTTTTAAATATGTTGACATATTAAAAATTCACTAGGATTTCTCAGTTGTCGAAAATCGACATTTCAAAATACATAAAAAAAAACAAAAAAAAAGAAAGAAATATATTCTTCGCTTGAATATTGTGTCGCTCTGTTTGTATGAGTGAAATGTGTTGTATTAGCGAAGAATACCGAGCTTATATTCATTTCTCTGCTTCAAATACAAATTAATGGCAAGCAGAAAGGTAAATATAAACTCGGGTTGTCCGCACCTTGACCGAATACGGCCGACGAGAAATAAAAAACACAACAATATAAAGGCAAAGTAGAGCTGTTGCACGGCTGTACTGTGTTATGTTCCTACGTAGAATATATATAATACACACACAGCACGACCGTTCAGCGGCCTTTATATTGTTGTTGTTTTTTTCTCCTATACGTTTTATATGGAAGAAAACATGCAACACACATCACTCATTTGCGAAATAATTTTTTCATTCCGCACATCTTGGCGACGTCACTTTTCGAATAAAATCGGTCGACTGTGAATACCTTTTAAAGGTAGGACAAAAAAAAACACCTTGCGTATTAATATATAGATTTTGTGCTATCAACTGTCTAAAGTTGTTTTATTTAAGATATGTGACGACCATCAGACGGGGAATTTGGTCTCAGAAGGAGAAAACCCGTTATCCTTATCAATAGTAATAGACTTTTTTTCCTCTGAGGTTTCATTTAACATAAAAAAGTATAAGTTAGTTATCAAAATGTCACACAAGTTTTCTTCTTTTTTTTTGTAAGATGAAAAAAAATATTTTACCCAATATTCAAGATTTATTATCAGAAATTTGTTTGGCACAACTAAATGAAAATTTTGCAAATAAAAAAACTAAATTATTAATTCAGTACAAAATATGGTAGAAACATATTTAAATATTTTTGATAGTAATGTAAACAACATTTTTTATATTTTTAACTAACACAAAATAAAAATAACTCAATCTGTTTCCTTTAGTTATTGGAGCTTAAAAGTATTTGAAACTATAATAAACTTTTAGATAACTCAATTGTTATTTTGAAAAATTATATAATCAGACAGTAAAATGTAAGTTTTAAAAAAAGTTAAAAGTTTTGCTTCTAAACAACTTGAACTTCAAGAAATCATAAAACTTTGAACATAGGACTTTGATTTGTTTTAAATGAGTGAAATTAATTTACGCCTTCATTTATTAACAATTTCACCCCATTTATCGTTTATAACATATAAAAAACACATAGCTTAATAATAGAGTAATATTATCACGACAATTAGATAAACTGCATATTAACTAGTAAAGTACTGCAATTTGTTATTTCAACTACACGGCATAATTATTGCATAGTTAAAGGGAAAAAAATGGAAAGAAAATCATTAATTTAATCTAAAGAATCATTTATTTATTTTACTGCTAAATCAAAAGTACATGAATCTAGCACGAATGTCTCATTTCACATTTCTAGGCAGTAAAGAAAATTACAAATAACGTTAGGCTTCACATGGTGAACAACTATATTTGCCGCTGCAAAAATCCATTATCTACATTCGTCCCTTTTTGAATTAACTTAACCTTATGGTTGTTTGAAACGAAGTCACAACAAATATAAATATACATATATATATATATATATAAGGATATATAGAAGTTTATATTTGGATTCCATTCGGAAACTTATAACATAGTTCAAACATTGACATAAATTTCAAGAAAACTCTCATTAGATAAACGCTGTAAATAGATGAGCCTATGTCATGCTAGTTAGCCATTAGAGGAATGAACATTTTGCAACAATTGGCCTGAATATAGTACTACTAATATCCTTTTATAAAAGACACATTGGTATATAGTAAACATTATGTTTAAGTTGTCATTTTAGACATAACAACATCCTATTAGTTAGCACCTGTAACAAGGGCCTTATGTAAATATTAAACACATTTATAGACCCTTTTTGTTAGTAAATATTTAACCAAATACAAATATCTGTACAATATGGTGAATAAAATTTTATTTGTATAAAATTCATGGATTTCTTTTTATTTGATATTTGAAAAAAAAAAAAAAAGAAAAATTATAATCACTGAACAAATTTTAAACATTGCTTTTTTAATAAAGTAATACAAATGAATTTTTTAATTTAAAGCGGCCCAACGGTTCGTTTTTTATGAATAAAAAACTAACGTTCTCAAGCATGGAACATATTCTAACTAACTATCGAGGGGTACACAGGGGTTTTCGAAGGTGCCGATTTTGAATCTTTCCTGAGTTTTTTAAAATTCAAGATGGCGGACCCAATATGACGTAATTTTTTTTTTTTATTTTTTTGTAACAATTCTTCAAATTGGATGAATATTAGTTTTAAGCGGGGTTTCAAGTAGATAATTATAAAGTATTGTGTAATGTTGAAAAGTTTTTGTTTTGTTTTTCAATTTTGAGCTTCGTTTCAAAGTTATGATAGAGTTGGTCCGAAAATCGAAATATGTAGTTAGTTTTTTGTAATTTCTTTACGGTTCAAGACCTGGAGCATCATTTGCAGCCAATTTTAGAGTGATGTATGTCAGTATGTGTATGCGTGTGAGCGTAGTTTTTAGTATTGAGGGGCAGATGGTGGTTTTCGAGCGTGTTGATTTCGATTCAACTGCAGAAAAAGAAATGGACGAGTCATAGAATGCATATAGTACCCATGATACACATTTAACCGTAGTTATCTAGTAAGAGTTTTATGTTCCCGTCCTCTAGGTAGCGAAATACGGAAGTTTCAATAAAAATTCAGGAATATGCCAAATTTCAAATGAATTTTGAAATTTCGTTTAATATTTGAGGTATCGGAACATTACAAAAAAAATTTTTTTCTCAATAGAAGTTGCGGTACCTGCTGCCGGACTTATTTTATAACTTTATTCTTTTATTGAAGCTTTTGGGTATTTATTATTGTTTTCAAGAATTTACTGTAAGAAAATTTTTACAAATAAGAAATCATTTTTGTAACTGTGAACTTTTAATTGAAAAATATCTGTGAGCACGATTATTGAAAGGATTGAAAGTAAAGAAATTTAATTCATAATTTTTTAGTAAATTTTTTATTTTCTATGCTTTAAATTTACGTTACTATCTTACGGCTTTTTCATATCTAAAGTTTTAAAGTTTAATAGATCCGAAAATATTTTGAGTAGAAAAATTTTTGTTGGGAAGCCTTTTTTTTTATTTCCGTCTTGGTTCAATCATAGATTATCTCCTTTTCATCATTTTTTTGATATTTTGTAAAAAAATAATGTTTCAATAGAAAAGTCATTGTTTGACCAAGTTTTATTTGAAAATAAACAAGTAATTTAAAAAGAAATTTTTTCAAGTATATTCTTACTTGAGATTGTTTTTTGTTTCTTCAGAATTCAGAATTCGGAATTCGGAATTCGTTGCATTCAGTTTTCTCCCATATAAAATTAAAATTAGTTTATTAAATATAATTAATGAATTAATATTTGAACTAACTGTATTAACATTAATTGTCATGCATTCGAACACAACAAAATTTATTTGAGCTTGGTTGGATGATTAGTAAAGGGTTAAATTAACGACTGAAAATTTGTAAAAGATATTGGACATTATGAGTTAACCGTAAGAATAATATTTGAACTAATTGTATTAACATCAATTGTCATGCACTCCCAAAACAACAAAATTTATTTAAACTTGATTGGATGAATAGAAAAGATTTTATTAACAATTGAAGGTTTTTGAGCAAGCTAATAGTAGGAATATAAATAAAAAAAAAAGCAAATCATATTTTGAGATTAGGTTTTTTGTATATTTAATTGAAAAATGATACAACTAATCCTCTAATAGTAAAATAAAGCTAACATCACTTGTTTTAAAGCATTTCAAATCATTTCAAATTCAAAATATGGCAAAAGACTTTTCTTTAGTATAAGAAAAAACGATAACTCACCCCATCAATAAACTTGAAAATTGGGTATATAATCATTTTCAAAACTTACGACTTTTCTTAACTCTATTATCTTCAGCAAAATTTAGTTTTATTCAGTCTCAAAACAAAAGAATAAAATGGATTTTATTTTAGACTTTATTGTTGACCTTTTTACTTAACTTGTTAAAAGTTTAAGTTTTTGTTAAGGTATGCAAAAATCGACATTTTATATTTTTCTAGCTTTTGTTTTAATATTTTATTTACCTTTCAAATGTGAAGTTATATTTATGAAATGAGCCAAAAATGATATGTTTTAGATTTATTGAGAATCGGACAACTAAATATTTATAAATAATGTAAGAAATTTGTAGTAAAAGTATAGTGAAAAATTTATTCACTAAGAACGTAACCTTTTTAGTTTTAGATAAGTTATTTTTAGATAGTTTTTGCATAATTAAATATCTGTTTTGTTGAAAATTAGCAAAACTACAGCATATTTCGCCGTAAACTATTATTCAGTATATATTTGATATTTTCCCCAAGGTATGCAGTTATGATTTCATGTTTAATCAACCCTTAGGCTGCCCGCAGAGTGCCGGCTTACAGCTAAGCTGACGCCGATTCCCATTGCGATAGTCTAATCTTTGGTAGGCTTGCACTCTGAACACTTTGAGCTAATTCCTATTGATTCCTATTACCCATAACAACTTTATAGTCTTCGGTATGGGAATCGGCGTCAGCTCGGCTGTAAGCCGGCACTCTGCAGGCAGCCTTAGGTTACGCTCAGCGTGTGCCGGCTTGAAGCGGTGCTAGGGAGTATGCAAAATTATGACAAAAAAAAAAAACCAAAAAACATATTCAAAGTAGAAGATTGAAGAAAGATGTCTGAGATTTTGGAAAAATATTTATTTCAAATGTATATTTGAGATTGTTTAAGTTCACTTCAATAATTTAATTTGAATTATCGCTACATTATATAAAGTGAATGATTAAATAATCTCAAAAATATGTATAATTTCACATAAAGTATAGTTTCATACGAATTTTTAATCAAGGAGCCCAAATTGTCTACATAGATAACTGATAAGACAATTCAAGCAGTTAAGTCTAGGTTAGATTGAGTTTTAGTTTAGTTGAGCTGAACTCAGACAGCTCTTTTGAATACATTCAATAAACCTAAATGTTATATCGCCTCTATACAATCGGCAAACTATGCAATTCTAGGAAATACGCGAATGTGTAGAGGATGCATTTGCCTTATTGTTATTTCACCAGACTTTATGAAGTTTGTGCAAGTTCGCTTTGTTGACAAACTGTATACAAATTTATGAAATACAAACGTCAAAAATACAAATTAAAATGCAAAAGTGTTCTTTTCTTTAAAATATTAAAATAAATCGGGCTTATTAATAGTTCAAGGCATTTTTGTAAAGGTTTTTTATAATATATGTACGGATGGATATACAAAAGAATGCGGCAAATAGAACGAATTTTACATGTGGCAAATGTCACGAATGTTTAGAGGCGGCAATAAAAATTTTCAGTAAATTTTGGTTTTTTTCAATGTATGTTAACTATATAATCAGCCATTCTAAAATTGTTCTTTAAAAACCAAATCCATCTCTTATTAGCAACTCTATTCTTAATGCTTTCAGCTGTTTTCCATAATTTTCATATATATGTATATCACAATTTTTGGAATAATCTCTCTTCACGCCAGCCCCACTTTTTGATAAGGTGTTATGCTACTTTTGGTAGTTGAGCATTTTAATGTGCTATCCGTTTTAGATAATTGTAAGGATTAGGCAATTTTCAATCATTTATTTATGTTTAGTTTTATGAATTTTGCTTTAAAGTAAATTTCACAGGTTCTATTATGGTATTATATTACTTTTCTGAGCTTCAAATTTTTGAAATAATTTATTATTTATTTGCTTTTATTAATTTTGGATGACAAAATATCCTGGTGTAAAAATAATAGATTAAAAGCGTGTGTTAAAATGATACAAAAATAGTTACTAAAATCAAATTAAATATTATAAAACGCTTAAGACGAATTTAACCAAATGAAAAATTAATGTGAGCTTTAATAGAATATTTCCTTGATTTGCTGGTTTCCAGGCTGGTTATCTCTTTTAGGTTAAGTGGTTTTCAAAGTTTAACATTTACTACAGCAAGGTATTATAATCATAATAACTTCTTTATATACTTAACATATTACATTTTAAGACTCCTTCACAGATTTGTGAACAATTTATAAATCGGATATAATACATATTAAGATATAGAAAATCTTCTTTATTTTACGTAAAGTATTTTAAAGAAATTTAAATTAGATTTTAACATTTTAACTATTTTGAGAAGGAATTCTTCTTAATATTTTGGGGGACAAAAATGGTAGGTATGAAATCTTAAATACTAGTTAAGAACATTTTCATCGCTTTCTAACACTTTGTGCAAGCATAAAGACATGTTTAACTTCCTTTCTGAAAAGTTTTTCGATTTTTTTTTATGTTAATTTTCCAAGGAAGTTTTCACTTCATCATTTTTATTCCACATATATGCCCAAATGATATGAAAATCTAGTAATTTGACAGTGTGCGCTGAAAGTTCTCTTATTTGTGTTATTCTTTCAACATGAAGTTAACCAATATATCATTTATTTGAGCTGTTCCCAATACATTGTCCCTATAATGATCTGACCTGGTTCAAGAATTTCATGTATAATTCCAGAAAAGTCCTGCAACACACACAAGGACCTTATTTATTGTAAGCTATGTTCAAGCTGCCAAAACAGGAAATTCTGCTAAGGAAATCTTTTGTAATTTTCATTTAGGATTATTTCATTGTACTCACTATTTATCTCTAGTTAAAAAAAAAAATCACTTAGAAACATCAAAATAATCATGGTTTGTTTTAAGCTGCAGCTATCTACATTTTTAGATTAACTGAAAGTGGAAAAGTGATTTATTTGTAAGAGCCTACTTTATAATAACTTTAACCCTTGAATGGGCCATCATTTGTACCTAAAAATTACATAAAATAAAATATCAAAAGTTTTAATTTAACGAACGATTAAAAATTTCGAGAAAAGACAAATAACCTCAATTAATGCTAATAATAATTTTCTAGTTAAGCACTCCAATCTATTTAAAGAATAATTTGGAGATTTTGCCCTAAGTCTTTTATGCCAATAAAAATAAAAAGTCTGTAAAATTGAAAAGCCTCTATATAGCACGTTCATTAATTTATAATATAATTTAATATAAGTGGAGCTAATAATTTCCTTTCCTTTATAATAGAGCATTGCAGTCAACAAAGTAAAATTTCAAATTTCCTTGCTAATTTGGAAAATAGTAATTTACCAATCTACAATCAGAAAATTATTTTCTTGTTTTGAAATTTGATTACGAATAAAGCTTGAAATTTTCAAAGTAACAATCTACAATCATGATTGGCAATATAAGGCTTAATGTTTCCATTTTACTTTTAGTTAGAATGGTTTTTACAATTAAAATTCATTTGTAGTTCAATTGATGGCCAATTTGAAAATTTGAATTTTACGTATTTTATAGCAAAAAAACTTATTCATAAATATTTTTGATATGACTAAAAAATATTGAATCAAAAATAAACTACCTGGTTGCTTTGCAATTGAATACTTAAAGGAGAATACATATCTATTGTTTTATTTTTTTTTTTAAATACAAATATTTATCATGTTTTACTGTCTTCTTTGGATGTAATAACAATTTGTCTCATTTAATGTGAACATTATGTATTAAAAAAGATAAGTTTAATTCTTTTCCATAAAACCGAATAGCAAAAATTCTAAATTATGCTTGGACTATCAAGTGAGTAAAATGGTTATGTAATCAAAATTCTTAAGTTGATCTTAAATAGGGATCAGGATAAGGATTATGTAAAACGTGAGTCAAATATTCAACTATGCGAATTTATTAAAATTAAATAAACTTAAAATTATAAACGTAAGGGGTGTTTTTGAGTTCTGAAATAGGAAATAGAGCTAACAATCTTCTAATTACTTTAAAATTTTGGTCAGATAAATTAATTAACGTAGCTTCCTGTACGTGCTTTGATGTTTATAGTATTATTTTTATACAAGCATGAGTTATATATTAAAATTTTTGCCTTTACTTATTAAGGCTTCAATCTTTTTAATAGTTTTTAACGTAATATGAAGACAATGACAAAAAAAATAATGTTATTTATTAATGAATTAAAAAAAGAAAAATAATTTTTATACTGTTGAATTGAAATATAAAAAATCATTTTAATCCTTTTAGTTTATTAATTATATGAAATGATTAAAAATAAAAGCCTATTTTTTTAAAAGTATTTTGGAATATCCTTTTTACTTTTTTCATTTTTGTTGTGCTATTCTCTTATTTTTAATACTTTATATTAAATTTATATTAAATAACTTATCGCAAAATATTACACATTTTCTTGGCTATAGCTCCAATGACCTTTTTTATCCAAGCTTCAATAAACTCACTCCATAGCTGTAGAGTATCCAGTCCCCAGATTCCACGCCATCCATGAATAGAATTGGGATGGATTAACTCTTCAGCAAAAATTTATTTAATACAATGCTTGGCTATGTATAAATTTCATCATTTTTTAATTAAAAACAAATCTAAAAGTTGAGACTTTATACGAAAGATTCCACTGTACTCGTACTAAGAACAGAAAGCATGTTAATTTTTTGTGGAAAATTTTTTTCACCAGATGTAAGCGTTTATGTAAGGAAAATTAGATGCCAGCACCTCAAAAATCCATCACAAGCCTTTACAAAACAAAAAGAATGATAAAAAAAAGTCCATTATTAAAATAAGAAATTGTGAAACTTATTTTGTTATTTATAAATTTTTATATTTAAAAAAAAAAAACATCTTTCAACAATGAATAATGCAGTGATTATCTTTACTCTTTAAAGTAAAGCAAACAATAATTTAGTTGAGCTACTTTGACTTGATTTAACTATACTATTTGATACTATAATCTTAAAGAACAAAATACAATTAGCTTAGTTTAATTTGTATTTGTATTCTGGCTATAAAAATTTAAAAGGAGTATTTTTGTTGCTTCTTCTTCTCTTCTTCTATATTTTTGTAACTTTTATTACTTCTTTGTTGAAATATATTGTTGTACATCTTATTTTGCAGTATCTGCAAATAGCAGTAGCATCATAAAAGAAAATTTCTTAAAAGGAGCAAACAAAGAAGTTGTCATCTACAGAAGTGGATCATATTAATTGAAAAGCTTCATCCTTATCTGAAGGTAGGAAATGAGTTTTTCTTCGAAAAACAAAATTTCTTTTGTAAGGGAAACATGTTTTCTGGTAAGCAGTTTATTCTTATATTTGTTTTTTTTAACAACGTAATCAAAAAACTAGCGTATATTCTTAAGGGCTATATGATAAAAGTTTCGAAACTAAGAAAATTGCAGTTTAAATCAACTAAAAAGAAAAAAAATATTTAAAAAAATTTTCATCGTACATTTTTGTATACAAGAATGAGAAAATGAGAAATTGTAATTTAACGGATATAAAATTTACTTAAAAAAGTCAGTGAATGTAATTAATTTATTTTGTTTGAAAAATATGATTGACAACTTTTTTAACTAGGAATCCAAATTAATATGTAATTTAATCGTTCACTTTATTTCTTTTATTTCTTTTAAAAAGTCGGATGTTTATTTCAAGTTACTTTAAAATTATTTAAAATTTTAAATTGCCACTCCATAAAATTTAATTCTTTTCCGCTTGCAAGACTTATTCCAGTCATTTCGATATCACTTTTAGACTAATAGAGACTTAGTTATAAGGAGTTTTTTCTAGATTTTCAACTTTGTTTTATCCTATTTTGATCGGATAATCTTGTTAGAACATAATTTTGTGTATTTGATACGTGTTCATATAAACAAGTTTTGAAAGATTTGCTTTTGCAAGATGTAGATAATTACTACTACTAATCTCTTAAGCCTACTCTTGCCTACACCAATTACCAAGCTTTTAATTGTTACCATTTGCAAATGTAATGAAGACATTATCTAAAATTATTTAACTGTTGAAATTTTCATTACAGAAATATTGCCTTAATACAATCAATAAAAACAACAAAAATTATGAAAATTATAATTGTAGAGTAAGCAAAATCGCATATACAACTTTTAAACGGATAAAAATTTAACCCTCAACACTGAAAACTTGATATCAAAAAGGCTACTTTTGAATTTTTTAACAATAAAAAAAAAAAAAGATAGCAGCTCCCATTTTTGTAGATTTCAATGTCAAAATTTGATAAAACGTAACATTCCATTGCGGAAAAAAGGAGCAAGTGCTTATTTTTTAAGGCCATATACTATCAAATACTTAGATTTACTTCAATTGTTTTATATTTCAATTTAGAAATCCAATCCAAATTTTTTATCTAAAGTTTTACCTGAGTATTTTTTATATTATTAAAATTTATTTTAATTCTAAACCAAAGTCCTTGGGAGTCACTATTTGATCATCATTTTGATTGGCTTTGATTATACAGCTATGGCCCAGTAAACCAATCAAATATGAAGCTGTTTATAAATGTTTATGAAATCAAGAATAAGTAATATTTTTTTTTAGAAATTGCCAAAAAATAAAGTTTTAATATTTCAATAATATCATAATTTCTTACGCAAATATATTAATTTTAATTTTAAGTTTAATAAGCCAGATAATAAATAAATTTAAATAAAAGTATGAACAAAACAATAAATCATATCACATTTTTATATAATTATCTTTAAATATTTTACGGTTTATATTTTTGTATCTAAATTTTTAATTACTACAGAAATGAAAAAAAGACAATAAAATTTACATGTGAGCCGTTTCAATTCTATTCGATATTTATCCAGTACAAATAATTCTATGTAGCATATTTTAAGTAAAATCAACAAGTGATTAGATGTTGTTCAATGAGCATTAATTTATAGAATAATGTTCCATTATGAAAACAGATTTTTGGTACCAGAGAATGCATCCATTTTACCCCATTCCTTTGAATGCAATTTATATTTATATTTACACATCTATATATATATATATATTTGCAATTACCAAAAAATTAACTAATAAATCAGATAATTTTTGTTTATTTGCATCTCATTATTAAAATTAATAATAAATTTTGTATTTGTATCGAATAAACCTTAAAATGACCACAATTTAAGCCAAAAGTAGACCTAACAATTATTTGCCTCATACGAATTACAAATGACTGATCCATATCTAAACGCATTCAACCACATAATCGTGTTAAATTGCTGTTTTAGTGGCTAAGTAAAATATTCAATTGGCATAATATTAACGGTATATAAATATATATGCAAAAAATGAAACATTTCTTTATATTTTAATTAAGTTTTTTATGCAAAAGGATACAAATGAAGTTGGTGACATTTTCAAAATTTTACCTTATATATTTATCCTATTTGAAAAATCAAATCAGAAACATAAAATATACTCGTAAAATTGGAAAATGATTAATAACAATTCCAGTGAAAACTTCAAAGTCACTTAATCACAATTTCTTTTTCGGTTTTGTTTTCTTTTTATATAAATATATCTTTATATATATATATATATATATATATATATATATATATATATATATATATATATATATATATATATATATCTTTAAAGCTTGATGTCCTCATTTCTTGAAAAAGAAAAAGAAACAAATGACCAGGAAGTGACATGCCATTACTCTTTTACCATCTTGAACCTTTCATAGAGCATCACTTTTCTTTTCACTATGGCCATTGAAAACCATTTCACATTCTCGCTTGAGCTATGCTTAAAATGTCCCTTTTGTCATTTCTTTGACATTTCTTTTTAAGTAAAGTCAATTTTTTAGGCTCCAAGATGACAGACAAATTTTACTAATATAAAAAGGAAAAAATGTAAAAAGCTTTCATTATATAAAAAAGCAAAGGAAAAATAAAACAAAAGATTTCAGATGTGAAATCGAAGTTCAGAATTTAGATAAAGCATGATTAATATTGTAAAGCTTGTAATTAAATAAAAGGAAGTTAAACAAGGTAAAGCATCTTTTTACTTCTTTGTTAAAAATTACCAATTTCAATATGATTTTATAGTAATCCTTTAGTTTTTATAAATGAGAACTCCCTATCTTAGAACATGGTCACATAGATACAAAATGTTTCAAATGAAAAAAAAAGACTCCCAAATCTTTATTTTGTCGTTAGATAGCTTTAAAATATAGCAATAAATATCAAGGCCTGCTATTTATACAAAATGGAAAAATAAAATACTGTTGGAAACAAAAAATTCTTCTTGACAACATTTTTAAATTCTTTTGCTTTCAGAGACATATTTTACTATTTCAAAGAAGTTTAAGTTTATGAAATTAAACATAACCGATTTACGGCATTATGCCACTTCATAAACATGGATAGAGGTATAATAATTTAAATTGGGATTAGTCGATTTGTGTTATTGTTACATGGATCCCTATGAAATTCAATAAAATGTTTCTACATTCTGTACTTTTCGACTATCTTAGGCCAAAAGTACAAACCTAGTATCACATTTTTCCAACTCCAATTGTATTTGGAATTAAGATAAGCTTGTGTTAGTAAGATTTGAGATTTGCTATTTGAGGTTTCACCTTAATATTTGCGTAGATAGATTTGTTGTTGTATAGTAAAATATAAAACAGTGAAAAAATGAATATTTCTAATTGATTATAAAATTATTATTAAAACTATTTATCAGGTTGAGGTCGCGATTTTATTGTTACACTAATCCTTCGAAAAAATCATATTTTTGATATTAACTTAAATTTCCGGAAATCCAACGACTGGTAAAGAATAGAGACTCCTTTATGAGCCAAAAATAGCTGAGATGCCAAAAGTAAACTAATTTATTGCCATGCAATGTTATTTAAAGTATAATTAATGAAGACTTCATCAAAAAATATTTATAATTGAGCTGCTGACAGCTAATCGATTATCTCTAGATTATCTGAAATCAAAAATTCAAATGGATTACTTTATCGAAGAGGTTTCTCAAGGCAATGCTGTCGAGTTTTTATTTATTTGTTTCAATTTTTTTGAACACTTTAAAACCAAATCACCATTTTTTGACGTTAAACTCCATCATACAACAAGCCAAATTATTGGAAAACTATTTTATGAACTGTTTGAGATTAGCATTCTTTATATTGAAATCATATTAGCCATTTCATATTAAGAAAGTTTTTAAAAATAAAATGACCTTGAAATTGTAAAAGCATTAAAAATAAATTTCTGATTAAACTTGAAGAAGTTTGATTAAATATTTAACATATTTAGCATTTGAAATTCGTTATAAGAATTACATAAAACTATTTCACAATGAACATCCTTAAGAATTAAAATTGCTGCTAGGCAAGGTAAATATTCTAATTCTTAACTACAAATCTAAAACATTAAAGAAATTTAATGCTTTCAAGTTTAATATTTTATATTTAATTTTCCTTTGAAAAAAGGTTTTTCTTTTTTATTTTTTTCCATTACGAAATTCAATGTTTCATCCATATGATAATAGCTTAGCTCCAATGCCTTAAGTCAACTACCAAAGATGTCTAAAAAACTTCTAATTTCTCGTTCCCCTTTTAAAAATAGAAAATATTCACATAGGAAACTATATAAATTGAAGGTTTGTATAACAAAAATAACTCCCTGACTGTTGAACTTAATCAAGAAACGAGGTCAAGATTTTATCAAATATTCTCTATAATTTTTTGTTTTGCAAAAAATATTTCTTCTCTTCTTTTTTCCCGAAAAAAAAAAAAAACATAAACAGTGAATTCAAAAAAGCAGAAACTTTTTAGTTTGTGTTATTTATGATAAATCTGCTTTTAGCTATACATTATTATGAGATGATTTTAATAAAATGTTTTTCTTATTTTCAATGAAAAATATCACAAATTAAAAGACAATTTTTGAGACAGTTAGACAACTTTTGTATACAAAACAAAAAAATGGGAATAAAACAAGAGACAAGAACTGTAGCTTTAGTCTTCAGTACAATAGAGTTATGAAAGAATTGTTCAACTTAAATATTAGCAGGTGAAATTCAAAAGGAGTTGATTTAAGTTTATAAAAAAATTTTATTTTAAGAAAGTTTTGTAGTTGTCTTTACTTTTTTTTTTTTTTAAATAAACGCTCAAATAACTCTAGTGGACAGTAAAAACTTCAATTATATTTAGTGTGATTTAAATAAAAAAGAAAAATGACAACCAAGAGGATCTAATTACAAGAAATATTGTGTTGTTTTACGAATTACTTTAGCATTTTTGTGTTTTTCCAATACTGAAATAAAAATAAAATAATTTTCATAATTAAAATTTGAAAGAGAAATAAAAATTTTAGTTAATTCTCTTTGAAATTTAGGACTGAAGTGCGGGGGTACAAATGAATTTACATTACATGAATTAGGGAAGTTTTTTTAAAGAAATTCCTCCTAAATTCAAAACTTGTGTGGAATTAAAGTGAATATTTATTCCTACATTTTTATTTTTTAAATTTTATTAGTGAACTTTTTAAATTCAATTTTGTTTTTAGAATTATTATTTTACTAAATGTTAATTTAGCCTAAAACTTACCAGTTATAATATACAACGGCGGACACCCTAAAAACTTAAGTTCTCAGTATATTAAATTTTTTTATAATTATAGAAAAATCGTCCTTTACGCTTAACTATATTTTTAGCCCTCTTAAGGCTCAAACATAATGCACGCGGTTTTGGAGCGGAAGTGGTGACAGCAAAGTAGAATTCCATATGAATCCCGCTTCTGCTGCATAGTAGAATTCCAAATTAATTCCGCTTTCGCTTCGCAACCGTGTGTATTGTGTTTTTTAGCTTTTAGGCATAGAGGGCATTACTTTATTATATTTAACTTCTAACAAATGTAGGTCCAACTCGATAATACTTTCTGGTTTTAGGCTTTGACTTTAGAAATATTCCACAGATTTTCAATTGGTTTTGAATCAGGACAGTTCCGTGCTCCGTCATTTCAGATATTCTGTATTACTTTCTAATTTTTCTCTACACATACAAAATTTCTTATAAGCTCAAGAGGTTAAATTTAAAATAACTGGAAAATTTTAGATTCTTCTAATTCATAGTGGACCAATTTTTATGCAATCTTTTTGAACATATTTGTTTTACAGTTACTATTTCTAGCAGACTTTTTCTAACTGTGTGTACACTTATATCTAATCTCGCGGTTTCAATGAAGTTATTAGACAACACTCTTGCTGTATTGAACCTATCACATCAAAAATCTTTCTTTTTACATTTCTGTTTGGCTCAATGAAGCAGATGTTTTTGTGTATTTTTAAAAAAACTAATTTTTCTTTATTTAAAGTAACAATTTTGGTTTTTTCAACTGTCGTTTTCCACTCTTTTATTTCGAAGTATATCACAATTTTAATCACTTTACATATATAAATGCATCATACCAATTGGAATTCCACTTCAAATAAATATTTTTGGAGATAAATGACATTTGTTCAATAATCTAGCTAACTGTCTGTTTGCCATTGTATATATTCGACGTATTAAAGCTAATGAATACAAAACGCTGATTCTCTGAAACTGGGAAGATTAAGCTTAAGTCGTAGCCTGTTAGACCTAAATTTTTTTACAATTTATATCGCTTTTTTATTCAATTTTTAAGAAAAGATAAAATTACTTCCACGTGAAACATGACTTCCGCGACAGCTGTAATAAAATTTAAAAATTGAAGCTGCTCTTCAATATTTAAGATGTTAAATAAATTAATAAATCCCACACCAATTTTTTAATGTTATAGTTCACAAAAAAGAAACTTGTGTTTTCAAGCTTAAGCACCATTTAAGTTCTATTTAAATCTTAATTTGTTAGATATTTCTATATAAGTTTGAAAGAGCTAGCAGGAATTTTAGAAAAATTTTATTTGCGCAACTTTAGAAACTGCTCAAAACTCCATAGATATATTTTTTCCTAAAATTTTCCCATTAACTAGTTTTTTAAATGGATTTTCAGGATTTAAAAGAAAATTAAAAAATTTGTTATTATGGTTTTTTTTTGGTACAATTTAGACAAAATCTTTCCTCTTCTGGTTGCATATTTTGATTTCTTCAGTAATATTGATAGAAAATCTTCTAAAGTATCAAAAGGCTTAAATACACAATATCATTTACAATGATAAGAAATTTCAAGTATTCCCTAAGAAGAACATAATTCAATTTCTTAAGCTTTGAGACTGCAAAATTGAGTTTATGTAAAGAATAGAAACTTTACTTAACTTTAAAAGATAATCCTTAAGTACTAAGCAGTGATCTATTTTGCTTATTCAAGTTCTTATTTAACATTGGTATTTAATATTTCAATAGTTTAAGCTTTCAGCTCTGGATTTTAAGTGGGAAAACCGGAAATAATTAAATATTAAGCTAAGCTATAATATTTAGTTTTTTAACATTGAAAAAAATTATGGGTCTTGATTTGTCAACTTATAGGATGTTCTTTTAAAACTTTAAAAACTATTCTTTAGATTGATTTTGTGGTATCAATCATGGCATTTTACACATAATTATTTCTTGTATTGTGTTATGTTTTTTAAATACAGAAATTATTACAAAGAATAGCTATCATTATCATCATCATTACTTTAGAGCTCACAGCTCAGTTTGAAATAAATGTTATTTCGAAATAAATAGGTTTAAAGATATAAGAACGGAATTTTAATAGATTTAAACTTAAACTAATTGGCAAGCCCTGGGATATACAATAAGTCTTAATTCAAGCTAAGTCAGATACTCATTAATTCTATAACTTTCAAAATAGCCTTATGCCTTCCATTGAAAACGAAGTTATGTTCAATTTTGCTGAAAAACAGATTTCTTTATTCACGTTAAATCTTCTGATAAAATATTTTTTCTAGATATTTTGAAATCATATGGAATATTTCTTATTTATTTTGTAATAAAATTTTGCTATCATAAAAATTAAATTTGATTTGTTTTTATTTTTGGTAAATTATCAGTCTCTTACGATGCAAGGATAAAGAGAAAATTAAAAGAAATTTGTTCTAACAATAAGTAACAACAACAGAAATATTCATTGATCGTTTTAGTAGAATTTTTTTATCAAATTTTTAAGCATAGATGTAATTACAGTAAAATATCTGTAACTAAACTATTGATTTTAGGTTAATTAATTCTTTATAAACAAATAACTAAATACACTTTTAGTGTTTCTACATTTTGAAAACTGCTCTTTCAATAAAATTTAACAAGAATATCAAATTCCATACTTCTAATAAATTAATTTGGATATTCATCAATTCTTTGCATCACTGTCACCAAAAATCTAACCAAGTTATGGAACAAAACTGATTACTATTGTAAAAATTCTAAAAAATGACTTTAAAAACCTAAAAAAAAGTCCTTGTTATCAAAATAGTTTCCGTTAAAAATCACTGATACCTTTTATTTTGAAGATCACAATTAAATTGATTTTGTTACACCCTTATATTTTGCATTTATATATTTACAATTTTGGTTTTCTAAAGGATTATATTATCAGGTATACAATTTTGTTTGGATACTAAGTTTAATTGAAATAATTTATCACTTTAATCAATGTCATATTAAAAATAAGAAGATAGTTTGAATTAAACTATTTTAATTATTCACAAATTCTGACATTAATAGCAATTAAATGAATTTTAATATAATAAAACAAAATCCATAAACATAATATTTTTCAATAAATTTATTAAAGTATTGGATGTTAACAAATCCAACCATAACAATTGTTCTTGACAGAACAGCGGATTACCACATTCAATTATTTGATTCCCTTAAGATTTGTTAAAGCTTATACAATATACTAAAATTTATATTACTCCTTTAACCTATCCTCAGATTTAAGTTCTCATAACCACAACAAATCAATGCTAAAAACCACTAAGCAAGGCTTTATTCGCGCAATTAGAGCTGCCTTTATTTTAATGAAAATGAAAAGTTATAAATTTTATGTTAAGTTAATTAAATTTTAATTACTAATTGGATACGCAAAATGTGCACACATCATAAATTAATTAAACTATATATAGTACGACATAAGTATAAGGGATATCGAAAACAGGAAAATTTATGTTTAGATATTTCAAATTTAGTTAGTTATATGGATTTAAGGATGCAATTTGTACAACTGAATTTAGAAACAACTGAATTAAAATCGATTTTTTATTATTTCCTATGTTAAATGAATTGTTTATCTCAATGTTTTCATTAAATTATGTTTGCTTTTGCTTTCTATCCTTTAGCTGTCTTAATTTTTATATTTTTTTATTGTTGAAGTATTCTTACAGTAAATTCTATATATTGACATTAAAGGAAAGATTTAAAAAACAAATACACTCTCTCTCTGTTTGGATTTAGTTTTTATCATACATTAATTTTTTTAAAAGCATTTCCTAGAATTTACTTATAATGAGTCGTCTTTGGTATACATACTTCCTTTTTTTTCTATCTATAGAACTTAAAGGGCAAAAAAGTACCATTTTTAGTGTTGAGTAGATTGAAACTCATTTGTATGCAGAATACATTGGGTATGCAACTTACTAAAATTACTTTTTGATTTTATTCCAGCTTCAAATCTCTAGGATCGTGATATGCTCACTTTTAGCTTTAGTTCTTTAGTAAATGACTCTAGTCCTGGGCTGACAACCACTTTTTATACAACTCAATTGTCTTAAAGGGATTTTATTACGCTAATGAGGATAATTTCTATTCATGGGAGTGACCCTTTAATTCCAAAATTATATGCGGATAGAAATTTTTAAAATTAAATCAAAGCAGTTAAAAGTCGAATTAAAAGTAAGCTGCAGTTTTTTCGAATATGGCAAAAACTAGAAATTCTGTTATATAACTAGATAATAAGGTATAAGTTGAATTAGGAAAAAAGTTTACTCACTCACTCAGTAATATGGTTAGTTTCTAATTTTGTCAAGTATTTTTGACGTTTATTAAATAAACAAAAACGAAAAAAAATTTTATAATATGTTGCTGTGAAAGAATTTTCATCAAGTGAGCTTGATTAAGCCTACGGGAGCCTAATCAAGTATTCCTTTTAGATGAAAAAAATTTGCCAGTTGGTTTCAGGCAACAATTTTTTTTTTTTAAACTAGGTCAGTGAGAGAATGGTTGATAATTTTAAGAAGGAGTAGGGCTAAGTATTTGAGCACTGGTATAGCTGGATATTTTGTGTAGTTCTATATGCACGCCTTATCTGTAAATAATTTTCATATTTATTTATACAAAGTGGGTATGTAAACTGAAAGTGTAAATCTTAAGAGAATTTTGGTATGGCTGCATTTTATGGGTGTTGATTTCTAGTGTTAAATTATTTTAATAAGAAATATTTAATTTCAAAATCAGTAGCAAATAGAAACCAAATTTCTACACCAAAACACCAAATGGAAGAAAAGAATAAAATAAATATACTTTAGGGGTAAATTTTAGTTAAAAAAATTTGAAAAATGCTGTTAGATAGATAAATTAAAGTAGATTTAGATTCAACATTTGAAATTAAACTAAAAATACTTTAAAATAAAGCAAAATATTCAAAAACTAATTGTAAGATAATAGGTTACAGCTAAGAAGTATAAATCGTGATGTAACGTAACATTATTTTATTATTACATTTTTTTAACTTTGGTTAATCCTTTTTTTATGGAAGCCATGTTCGAAAAGCGATATAAATTTTAGTAGATTTTGACGTAAGTTTACCTCCTTGAGAGTTATTTAGTTCGATTAAAAGATTTCTTTATTATTCATGTCTTACGAGTTCCTTATTTCCTGAAATTTTGATAAGGAAATTAAGAGGGTATTCTAGTTTATAAATTCGAAAAAATCGACTTTTTCTGTACATATGTATGTTCATAGCTCAACCCCTTAAGAAAATGTTTCCAAGAAGATTTTCTGAAATTCAAATAATTTTCGTAGTTATAGCTCATTTTGTGACGCATTTCGTGCTTAGTTCAGTTTAGTCTTTAAAACTTTAAACGCGCTTTTTTCGAAATTACTTTTTTAGGAATAGTGTGCACGATATCTCAAGTTTTATCTAATCGATTAACTTGAAATTTGGCACAAAGATTCCTTATACTACGAAGACTACGAGGAGTTTTTTTTTATCAAAAAAACATTGAAAATTATATTCAGGTCCACTATCACTAAAAATAAGGTAACAAATCGAATTTTTTTAAATATTGAAAATCAGTACAATTTGTTTGGCGTTTGTTGAGCAAATCACAAAAGTATGAGTCCTGTGTATAATGTTTTTTTCTTTTCTTTATTTTCTTGAACCAAACTGCTCTCCCTTAAACTTTGCCGATTGCGTAATACTTTTGTATAGCCTTAAACTAGAAATAAAAAACAAAAAAAACGTAAGAAAAAGCACAAAATGATTAAGTTTTTCTCAAGTTTTGAGGAAAATCTGAAGAATCTACCAATGTATTAGCCTTAAAAATTTTTACCAAAACTTTCACATTAGTTTTTATAGGAAAATAAAAGATTACCAGAGGGATTTAGTATACCAGCCCAAACAGTTGTTTTGCTTTTTCTATTTCCCTCCCATCTACCAGCAACAAAAAAAAAAAAACAAATCTACAAAGCAAAGTGTTTGCTTAACAAAAAGCAGAAAACATCAGCAAAAGTCAATCGCCTTTTTCTATCGCAAAATAAAATGCAATGAAAACATAGCTGAAGGGTGGACGAATATCCCAAATCATTGCTGGAGAAGATTAAAAGCTCTTCAGGCACAGAAAGAAATAGACAAAAAAAAAACAAAACTCAACATGTAACTTATAATGTTGGCAAAAGAAGCAAAAAAAAAAAAAACAAAAACATATGGCTGACGAGATAAGAAAGAAAAAAATTTGCTATTATTAGTCTTCATGACAGAGTAGTGAAAGATTACAGAGTAGTATCTAATAACAGCAAGCCATCTTCAGAAGAAAGATATGGAGACATCAGTTCTCTACAGAAAATATGTTTTAGAGGCTTATAAGGTGCAAGGAAAGTTGTATATATATATGAGGGAATAGGAGAGACTCTTATAGTAGAGTATAAACTTTTTCACGTACTACCACAAATCTTTTTCGATTGTAATCTATAAGATGAACGTCTATTATTTGTGATCCGTGTTAGAAAAGGATCCCTCAATTCATATTCCCAAAAATTTAGAATGACTGATAGTTGTTAAATTTGTGTTGTATTACATGGTTGCATGGTTATATAAATTCAATATCCGATATTAATAAACATAGAAAAAATAACATAAAAGGAAATTAATAAAATATGGTTGCCTGAAAAATATGAAATGGATTTTTTTTCCACATTTAAGCGTGCTTTGTTTTTTCTATATTTACTAGTAAACATTATGATTAGGAAACGACCCCATTCTCAAAGGTTAGTACTCGGAAAAAGTTTGTTATATAAAATACGAAAATTATATGGCATCCCCTTTATTAAGGGATCTCTTGCATTTAACAATGTGAATGTATTAGTTTTGCAATACTTGCAAATATATCATGCGATTTTCAAAAGCGACTAAACTTCAAAATAAAAAACTAAAATCAAAATCTTAGGATAAAAAAATAGGTATTTATAAAATAATTATTACATTTTTTTCTAATTTTTTTGTTCTTTATGTTTTTTTTGGTCTTTTAATTCTGTAACTTGCATGTTGAAATATTTGATACAAATCTTACTGAAGTTGTTTCTAGGAATCGCTGGAAAATATTCACGTAAACTACCCAAAAATTATGTCGTGGAGATAACATGGAGGTTGAATAAACTGAAAAACTTTTTTCCAATAAAATACAAAAAAATTGCTGATAAATTAGAGTAATTGAGCCTTAAAATGTTCAAAAACATATACTTAAAAGAAACGATGAGGTATTAGCCATCAGCTTGATTCTAACATAGCGTCAGCCACAGGAGGGTGCTTGTATTTTATTTGTATTTGTTGGAATTGGTAAATTTTTATGCGATTCTGCAAAAATACTGATTCATTTATTAATTCACTATGAAATCATCTAAAACCGTAGTGAGTCAATTTACTCATTCCAGGTAAACCAGAACACCTGTTACAAATGAATTTACTTTTTAGGTGTTACTGTACGAATATCCTCAGCAAATCTCTAAGAGTTTTTGTAATCGATAGGCTTCACCTATCATTCGTTCAAAGTCAGTTTATTTGCGATGGAAGTTCTGTTTCCCTTCTAATGAAGGAAGTGATACAATAATGACTTTTTAAGTAAAAGCCGCCACACTTAAGATGATTGTTAGTGAGCTTAATACCGAATACTGAGAGTTAATGTTATTTTAATAAATTTAAATGAAAATTTCTTAGAAATTTAAATTCAATATGTAAAAAAATTTAACTTTGATTTTTACAAAATTTCAAAGCACAACCTTTTAACTTCCAAGTAAAATACGATTATATTTTGCCTATATGTTATCCTTTTCAAGCAAAGTTAGACATTTTTACTATCTGAAAAGTTAATACCTTTACCTAAAGTGATTGGAAAATGGGCCATAATATTTAGGGTCCTGGAAGAATATTTATTATATGCAATAAAATAAACCAGTCTTAACAAGAAATTTATATACATATTTCTGATATAAGGATGAAATTTTTACTGAAGTATAAATTCTTGACTCAAGGTCAGAGATAATTATTACAGGGAATATACACGTAATTGATTAATAAATTTGTTTATTTTTTATTATCTCATTGCGATGTGGTGATAATAAGAATATTTTAAAAAAGGAAATTAATATTTTTTGTGAAATTTCATCAAATAGTAATATACTGGTTTGGTTAATTTAGGCCGAGGTCCTTATGGAATGATTTTTCAAATTTACACAAGTTTGTGATATCGGTAAACATTATTTTTAAGTCAGTACCATAAGGATCATGGTCTTAATAGACTTTTTCTAGCTTTTATTCACTCATCTGACTGATGATTTATTTTCATGGTATTATGGTGAAAAATTTCTTTGATTGGGTAAAAACAGTTCCATACACTGCTCTTACCCGAGTCGAAATTTTTGGTACTGATTTCATACAGTTCGATCTGATTTAGGTTTGATTTCGTACTGAATATACTGAATTGGGTACGATTTTATACTGAATGTCCTGAAAATGTTGAAATTTTCATGTGTCAGAATAGCCATTCACATTTTAAAGCTTTTAGTGACACTTTTGACAAAATTTCCACTCATAATTTTCTAATTTAATGATTTAATGATTTTTTATTTAATTTATTATCCTGTTAAAGATTTATTATTTTACTGTTCACATAAGACGCTTTTATAAATTAATTAAAATATTTTAGAGATAAAGATGACTGACTGAACTCTTTGAATTATATTTCAAATAAGCAAATCAAATAAGAGTGACAGAAGCTAAATCCTTTACATATAAATTATCATAAAACTTAATTTCATCAGTATATGTTAGACTCTTTTCTGTCCAGGGATCCATAAAAATTATGTTTTATTCCTTTCAACTAAGCTGGTTACCCAACTGTAAAATGTAAATTTTATATCCGGACAGTTTATCTTGTATTTTAATTTAGGTAATTTTATATAGAAAAATGGATAAGCGAATACAGGTCAAATTTTTTGCGTAGTTCTTTTATAACTTATGTAGAAAGAATTTTGAATTTTCTACAAAGAAAAAAATCTTTTTTAATTTTTATAGATCTTTGCCTTTAGATTTCTAATATTACATTTTTTGCCTTTCATATTTCAAAGACTTTAATTCTTTTCTTCAGTATTCCAGCAAAAAAAAATATTAGGTTGTGGACCTTTTTTCTAGCTTAGATTAGTGTAGAGGTAGTTTTACCAGCAATTACTGAATTATAACCAATAAGAAAAAACCTTTGATATTTTTAAATAACATAAATCTTTTTTTCTATTCTCTTTGAGCTTTAAGGACTGTTTTTTTATTTTAATTAATATTTTTTAGATCTAATTATCTACCTAATGCTGTCAGAAACAAAGGCATTTATTTTTTTGTTTACTTTTCCAATCACCCTCTTTTATTAACTGTGTCCGCAATGTGTATGGGTTTCATATGCACTTTGATGATAAGTACCTTAAGTGAAATAGGTGTAAATATTCACTTATAATGTGTTACTCTCAAAAGAGATTTTATTGAAGAATGAATTCAAGTTTTGAATAAAATTCCATCTAACCTTGCTTGTCACTAGGTTTATTAGGTGGCTTATCAAAAGAGATTTCAAATCAATTCAATTTAATTTGATTAAAGGGCCTTTACCTATCAGACGCTTTTCAATTTTACACAGTTTATATTAGGGATAAAGAAAATCTAGTTGTTTGGTATAAGTTGCTGGCTTCAAATCAGTTTTAACTCATTAACTTGCAAACACTAAAAATCTGAACCAAAATAATCCAATTAATTTTCCCTAGGACCAATATAGAAATTTTTTATGATATGTGAAAAAAATTTGCCATTTTCTTACTATGCAAAAGTAAATAAAATTAATGAAAAGTAAAAATAAAAAACTAAAACGTAAATTTTATATTATTCCAAAGTCTAAATAAAATATTTTTCATGCCTATATATCGAATTATTAAACCATAAATTTTCTAGAATTCTCTTTTCCAACCTGTTAAATAAATTTATTTTCAGCAACATTACTTTATCTAACATGACAGGGTGTGCACAGAGACAGGATATAATATTAACTCATTCGATAACAAATGGAACTGTGCGGCGAAATGAAAAATGATGTAATCTTTATGGTGTCCTTGTTTTAGAATCCTCGACACGCATCCAAGATATAAACTGTCTGAATGTGGTTTAGTTAACAAATTTAATTTATATAAATTTTATACTATATATATATATATGTATATATATATTGAGTAAATAAAACAAAATTAAATCTTTTAGAAAGACTACTTTCAAAGCGAATAAACAACAACAAAACAAAAAAGTCTTAAGTTTTTAGAAGAATAAATTTCTTGAAATTAATTTAAACAGCAAAACTAAACGCATGAAAACTATGATAACAGTAAAAAACAAAAATATGACCGCTATAAATTTAGCTGCATTTCTTCTCTAACTATAGCCGATTCCTAGAGGGAGCTATTTATTTTTAAAAATTTATAGAGTGTAAGTAATAGCTATAAATATGACGAAAGATGGAATCTTATCAAGATTATTATTATAATAATTATAATTATTTTTCTATTATTAAGTCAAGGACAAGGCTTTATTCGAGGACAAAATAAACACGCATATTTTAGATTAACAAAGTAAAACAAGATTTTAGCTATTTGCATGTCTGCAAATTCGTTTTTATTTTATTTTATTTTTTATCCTATATGAAATCCGATCATATTTTAATTATTAATTCACAAGCAGCTGAACTATAAATAATGGCAACAGTTAGTTTCTTTATTTTTTCTTACAGTATTTACAATGTACGGATATCAGGCAAAATAAAAATTAAATTGTTCACGTCTAATTTGAAATGTTTGCAGAAATAAAATACACAAAATTTTATTATTAAAGCATTGTTAAGGTAATTATGGTACCTAGTTGAGAAGAATTATTGCTACAGTAATACCCTTGAGATGTTTACATAAACAAGGACGAAGTAAAAAAAATTTTTATGTTTGAAATGGAATTACTTTCATGCAAAAATATTGTTAAAAAAGACTAATTCGGTAGCTAATAATTATTTTTAATTTTAACAAAATAAATTGCTTTAAACTTTTTTATTTATTTTTAAAGGAAATGCTTTAATGTATATATATATAATTATATATATTTATTTTTTACAAATAAAGTAACAAAACTAATTTTAATAATTAAAAAACAAAATAAAAACAAGCTCCTTTATTCGAACCAAGAGAACTAGACTCAGATTGCTGACCTTTTGTTTACTTGTTTACTCTTATCAACTCATTATCAACTAAAATTTATTTATGAGAATCCCATCAATAAATCTAGAATCAGATCTTCTTAACTTTTTAACAATTCTTCTTTTTTCTTGTTAAAAATAGAATTTTTTGTTTTTATTAATTCAATATTAAATTTATTAAAAGTTTTTTAAATAAATTATTTCTGACGGTAACTTAAACAACTTATAATTTTGCTTAGCTTCTAATGCAGTAGGATGTAAATTAAAAATTGACATATGTATATTCTAAATGATTTATCAAATTATTTTAATAAATACACCAAAATAAAGTGTACCTTACTGTTAAGTGATACTTTTTCTTTAGAATTAGGAATTAGGATAAGAAATTCGCATCCATATTAATAGTTCGGTATTTTTCTGAAAATAAATATCTTACGTTAGAATAGTATCATTGAATTTTGTGCTAGAATGATTGAAAAAAATCACGGCAGTAGCAAGAATAGTTTTTGCTGGCAACTTTCTACATATTCTATTGATGAGTTCTTTACTGGTAGATATTTTCATCATGAGCGCGCAATCAATTTTATTTGATTCATACATTATTTAATGATAAGAAAATCTTCATATAGTAGTTCACAACTATGTTCTAATTTGAAATATTTAAGAAAGGTAAATAGGATTCCAAAAAATTTAAGTATTTATTTCTGCAATCTTATAAACACATTTCTATTTTTTTCTACGCCTAAGGTTTTTCTTTGATTAGTAAATTGTAAATTGTCACATCAGTGAGCTACAGTTTTTTACAATCTAAATAAAAGATTAAATTGAAGAAATTAAAGAATGTGGTTAAAATTACAAGGAAGAAATGAAAATTTAAGGGGTTAGTCACTTTCAAAATATTGATTTTTTCTTCAAAAACATAATTTCGTGTTTAAAAATATTGCAGCGATGACTTCTCCAACTTGTAATCTGGGCTGGGATTCTGTCTCGGTGAGAAGTGAGAATGAGAATATCAAATTCTGATATATTTGCTATATATTATATGTCAAAATCCGACTTTCTCATTCTCACGCTAACCTTTCATCGAGACAGAATCTCAGCCCTGATAAATTAAACACCCATCATCTATACAAGCTTCGTTTTAATTAAATTAGTTTTTTTTTTTAGTTTAATTTGTAGCCGAATAAATCCAATGCAGCATAACTTGTATGAGGGTATGTGATTAGTTGCATTTCCTATCAAAAAGAATAAAGTGTTAAGTGCGTCTATAGAATTTTCCATTTCAAAAACACCTTTGTGATCAAAAAAGTTGTTGTTAAGAGAAAAAACTGTGTGCGAATTAAGGGGGTAGTAAAGTTAATTCGGCCGAAAAAAAGTATATTTTCTACATTTTTTTCTAAGGATACAATTAATATTTATTTATTTCTATATATACAGTATAATTATATAATATTTAAGGAATATTCTGTAAAATTTTATTAATAAATATTAAAAAATGAGTGAATTTCCGCAGACGTCTCAGAAAAAAAATGATTCGCGGTGAACCTCATAACTCATTACTGGGTCAACTGAAATTAAAAATCCAAATTGATTTGATTAGTTAATAAGTTCCCCGAAGTAACGCTGTTGAGTTTTTTTTTTATTGGTTTTTCGATTTTTTACAAGGCTAGGAAGTCAAAATACTGATTTTTCATTAAAAATATCAGAAATTTTGTTGTTTTAAAATAATAAAAATCAATCAATAAAAAATACTTTACTACCCCCTTAAAACAAAATCAATAATTTGACTTTCTGAATTCCACTATGCCCTTCTATGCCCTAAACCATCTATGACCTTATGCGATTGGACAAGAAAACGAAATTATGTACGCGGTACTAAATTTTTGACATATATATATATATGAGTATATATATCTTCAAACCTATTCAAAAACAGTTTTTCAATTTATATGTGATGCTTAAAGATTTAAATTATTTAAATTCATAAGAGAAATAATGAAATCAATAAAAATAAGTGAAAATTACGGTTGTAATTCAAAACAGAAATTCAAAAACCTTGATAAACAATATTTTTCCATATTTATGTGACTAATATTTTACCTTTATTTAAAAATAAAAACTGAAAAACACCTCTTCCTAGAGTCAAGAATCCATATTCGAAATTCAAATTAATGTAGTGCAAAAATCGCAATAGCGCTAGTGAAATAATATAATAAACATACCTATCCTAAACTTTATGCATATAACTGTAGAAATTACTAACAATATTAGGTTATATAGAAAATCACAGCAGTAGTAAAATTACTATACATACGACCTTAGTAGCACAGGCAATGGTAAATTTAACATCAGATATCACACAGCAACGATAAAGTGTTTCAAGTTATGCAAAATTAGAAATTCAGGTACAGATGTTTTCTGGTATATGATGAAACAAAATAAGAAAAATATATAAAAAGAAAATCAACCAGAAAACTAATGCAAAAAGGACGAACTAACTTTATCATTTTTGTATTTATTACGATGACAGTTTTATTGCAAACAAAAAACTTAATTCAACAAAAATTTTCATATTCAAAAAACTTTTTTGATTGTAGTAGAATATTAAAATATATAATGTATATATGCGTGTATATAAATCGTCTATTATTTGTTTTTCAAATTTCTGATAAATTCATAGATTCTAAATATATAGAGAAGTAATGACATTTCCCAGCTGAAATTCACTTAAGATATTGTTCAGAAAGCTCATTACTCACACCAATGCTTTTAAATAATTCATGAAAATGAAAATTTGCATGAATTAAGGACAATTAGGATACGGTTGGTAATGGGGTTCACTAAGAATATATTTGAGAAGCACATTTTGTTTACTGATTACCTTGCGATTTATAATTTCAGACGTTTATTTGTCTGAAACGGTTAGAATGTTGGCAATTATAAATAGTCTAACATTATATAAACAACAATTTGTTGTGTGTTTAATTAGCATTTATTTAAATTAAATGGGCAATAATATTTATATCATAGATAAGTAGTGTAAATAGTTTCTGGAATGCTTTTTATTTTGCAAATCTTAATTAGAATTAAAATTTTTGCATCGGATAAGACAACGAGTTGTTTTCTTAAGTTTAAAACAATAATTAAAACTAAATTTCTTTTACTTTTGTTAAACATCAAAAACTTTTGAAAATGCATATTTCCTTACTAAAAACTAAACACTACAATATCATTCCTTCTAAAACTTTAAAATAAATTGAATAAAATTAAATCTTTTTTAAATCAAATTTTGTTACCTTAATTTAGGGAAAATTTTGCCCTATTTTTTGTTATATCGAAACTTGCCGGAAATCCACAAATCTATCAACAATACCTCAATCAGTAGTTTAATGACACTATAAAACTTTTACAGTTTAACATATAACTAACTTATTTGAAGCTGATATTAATATTCAGAACAAGCTAACATAAATGGATAGAAAAAAAGGGGTTAACCGAACAATAAAAAGGTTTCCTAATATTTATAGCGTTAAGGACTAAAAGGGCAGCAAACGTGTCTAAAATTTAAAATAGTTTGACCTACCCTGTACATTTTTGTTTCATACTTTTTTTTTTTTTTTACTAAATGTGATATGGTTAACAGCTACAATAACAGGAATAGCAAAAAATAATAATAATAATAATAAATTTATTTTGTGTTCATGTTTTCTTATCAAAGCTGAAACAAAATAGAATTTTGATGTTGGTATATGTTGATATAAGGATTAGGCTGAGATTTTTCATGTTTTAAAAATAGATTTTAAGGAAAAATAAATGAATATAATATAGTACCTACTAAATCATTCAATGTCATTCTAATAATTAAGGGGTTTTAAAGTTGTATATTTTTTTGTGTTATATATATTTTTGCAGAAAAATTGTTTGCAAAAAAGTTGCAAAAAACAATATTTGTTCATTATTTATAGTACTACCCTTATTTTTAAAACAATGTTCCATGGCAGGAATTGTTGAAAATAATTACCAAATTACATGATTTCCGAGTTTTCCATGGTAGTTCAAAGTTTCAAATATGAAATTATAGTCAGAATTGAGATTAATACTAACGCCTAACATCACCAAGGTCACCAAAGTGCTAAAAGTCAACTAAATTGAAAAAACTAAAGGGATAGTTCAGTGTTCATTTTTTTAAATTAATGTGTAAAACATTAAAAATATTGTGTCAAAATTTCAAGTTGATCGAAATGAAATTGTCAGAGTTATGAGTATTTGAGCGTCTGTTGCTCCACAGCGGTCTTTATATGTTGTACCTACTTGAAAACTTAATTTTTTGATTTTTTCATTGAAGTATCTTTTCAGATAGCGGTGTATAAAACTCCGTTTTCATTCATATTCATAGTTTTCTTTTGTGTTTTTTACTTCTTTGTACTGAATTAGTAGATTGGAAGAGCGAACGGCGCACGACGTTGAAGAAGAATGGAGTTTTACATAGACAGAAGCAAAACGATGCTTTAAACCTCTTTTCTCTAAGGCCCTGACATCGATGATTCTGTATGAGTATAACAGAGTTATCGAGTTTTATTTATAACTTTTTAGTAAGCCAAAACTTCAAAGCGTTTTCCTGAAGCTTGTTATTTTCGAAGTCGGTGCGTACGATAACTCAAAACCTACTTGACGGATTGTTCTGAAATTTTACACACTACTTTTTCAGATACTTTTTATAAGGTAGTGATGAGACCTTTTTTAATTTTTTTTTTAAATATTAACTTTACAATAACCAATAAGTCGATTTTTAAAGCGAAAATTTGTATTTGAGTTTCTAAAGGCTACCAAAAATTGAAAAATCGAAAAAAAATCCCCTCATCATTATCTCAGGAAACATCTGTAATAAATAAATTTTGATTTTAAAGAATTCCGTTGCGAGTAGTGGTGTAAACCGCAAAACAACTTTTTTTCAAGGTGCCTCCAGATATTCACTTCCACTCGTCCACTTATTATTATTTTGAAATTAAACTTTAGAAAAATATTTTGTTATAATATTGGCAAAAATTTTTTTGAAAACATGCCTTTTTTTTCAACGAATTAACCGAACCATCCCCCTAAGCCTTTAAGATAATGTATTAAATTAAAAATTTCAATACCATTTCAATTGTTGAATTATAAATAATTATAAAAGCATTTTTTTAAATAAATTGAAAACAGTTATAAGGATTCGTCAATCCTAAATTCTTTTTTTTTTGTATATTTGGTTTCTTTTATAAGAAAAATAGCCATATTTTTCCTCCTTCTTTTGTTTGTTCAAATCTACTTATAATATGTAAATAAGAGGCTTTATTTTTTGAGATGTCCTGATCCATTTTCCTTTCATTTCAGGTCATCTAGCCTAGCTATAAAATGGATAGGTAGAGAGGCTTAACCTCTTTAGATGGTACAATTAATATAGATTTTTTTACCTTTCTTTTAAACGCTGAAAAACAAAATTCTATAAAAATACTAAAAGGAGAAATTTATCAAATCTCTTACAATCTTTTCCTTATCCGAAAAATATTTTGGACATACATATGTTAGAAACAAAATATATAAATTTGCTTTAATTTAAAAATAATTAATGTGCTTAGGCTAAATTCGATGTGAGCTTAAAATATTTCTAATAATATAAATTTAGCAAAGCAACACAATTCCTAAAAGGGATACAAGTTTTTAATACAAATCAGTGTTAATAGAATGACAACATCTTAAGTCTCTAGTTTATTTGATTTACTGTATCTACGTGGTAAAATTATTAAATTTGAAGTAAAATTAAGCACAACTAACTTAGAATTGTATTTTCCATCTTTTTTACTTTCTTTAAATATTAAATCATATCTAATACAAAATCAAGCTTACTTTTTAACTAAGTGTTTCAAAATTTAATTAAAAGGACTCGTTAAGCAACTTTATTCAAATAAAATTAAAATTTGATTTTGGTTATATCCAAAGCAATTCCCTAAAATTAGAAAACTTATGCCGTTAATTACCACTAAATAGAACAATAAATTTTATAAGCAAATATTTGAAGAGTTAACGAGGAGAAAATCTTTTTTGCTAAATTTTGTATTTTGTCTATTACAAAATTATTTTGAAAAGCAAAAGGCAAAAAGCTTAATATACAATATAGAAAATTCCATTGTCTAAGTAGGACTATTGTCCTCTTGTTTCCTTATAAGCTTTTCTTTAATGTCAAACAATGTGATTAATGTGAACAAGTTTTTATCTATACTAAAAGACTATAATATATAATAATAATATCCTTGTGGTTTTCTAACAATTCTGATACTAAATTTCATCTTATATGGTTATTATCCTTTATTAATAACAAAAATGGCTTTCTACTTATTCAATATGAAAGATACTAATTAAATATGGATTAATTAAAGCCAAGGCTGATGACGGCCCATTTTGGAATTAAATATTGCTTTCATTCCACATCAGTTGAATTTATAAAATCAGAAAAAAAAAAAGTAAAATAAAATAAAGTACGGACTTGTCCTGAATGTCATTAAGCTAGAGAAAATTGAAAAACAGGATTCATTCATTAAATGCAACTCATTTGCATATGTACACATCAGTTGGGAATAAAAGGGAGAATTTAGAGTCCTTCCATCAATGATGTAGGCTCATAAAGAAATAAATGACAGTAGAAAACCAGATTAAAGCATAAAAAAAAAGAGCAAATGTAAAATATTTTTGCTGATTCAGATTGATATGTAAAAAAAAAAAAACAAGGAAATATAAAATTTAATTTGTGAAAATTTCATGTTGGCATTCGATAAGGATATATGACATAAGCATTTTTTCGTTGTTTTGAAAAGTTATCAGATATATTTTTGTGTAATTATATTACACAATGCATTAAAAAAATGAAAAAATATTCTGATTATTAAACTTTAGTTTTCCTTCTGGTTGCTATGAGTGCATCAAATTAAATGATCACCTGTTTATTTACAGACTTGTGCATATCTACTTTGGTAGATGATAAAAATTAAAAAAAATTGAGTTTAAATATTTAGAAAAAAGTCTCCTCTATAATTTTATTAGAAACTAAGCAAAAGCTACATTTTTAATTTATATAAATTAAATTCTTCACTTTATTTTGATTAATAACAAATAATTATTATTTTATTTTTAATTATAATATTTTTAGAATAAAAAAATGATTGATTATTTATAGAAATTTGAATTAAATATTATCTCCTTTAAAAAACTTAATTTGAATTAAAATAAAGTTGATATTTTTACACGTTTACATATAATTATTTCCGAATGTATAATTCCAATAAACGCAAGTAAGTAAACCTCATAATCGTAGCCCATTTGCTTAAAACCTCGGACAATTTTTTTTTTTTTTCGTAGCATAACTTCCTCTATAGAAATATTGGACCTTTTTTTAGATACATTAAAAAATCGTCATTTATGTAAAGAGTACGTTCGTACAAAATGATTACTGACGAATTTACTGAAGTTCAGAAATTTTGTAGAAGTTTATGGGTGTTTAAAGAACATTTAGTATTAGAAAGGATAAAAGATTTACTTATAATGATGTGACAGCATAAAGAGGAAATTTTAATAATTAAGAAAAAATAAACTTAATGAAAGTCATTCCTACGCTTCAATGACAGGCTGTGTTAGAATTGATTATATTATTATATTATGTAAAATAAATGAAGGTATAATATCAAGACGACCAATTGCAATTCAGTATATTTTTGAAGTTTTTAATAAGTATATCAAAAAGGTCCATTTGTCTAACTAAATCTTCAGTTATAGTTAAAAGTGTAAAAGGCAAGTATTAAGTGATTTTGTTCACAAAGTTCGCTCACCTGATTATTTACCATGATAATCCTTTCAGATACTAAATGTTCTTTAAGCTTATTGAAAGTTTTAAAAGTAAAAACCAGAACTAAGCACTAATTCTTCCCGGAGAGTCCAAAAATTTCAAAGTCTTCTTCAAGAATACAAAAAAAGTCAAGGAATTGATCTAATGGGCATCACAGTCGAGCTGATGTCCGTTAAAAGTTAATAACTTAGAATAATTAAATACAATTGTGTGTTTTTAAAAATTGCAAAATTAAATCTCTAGAACTTCAAAATAGAAGTAGTAAAAAAACTCAACAGGTTAAATGGCATAAGAAATTACCTCAAACTCACAAAAAATGTGATTTTTTAAATCTTTTTTAGGCTGCTCTAAGATTCCGATACCGAAGACTATAAAATCATTATTGGTAAATCATTAGGAATCTGCTGAAAGTGTTCAGAGTGGCTGGCCCGGCTGTAAGCTGACACTCTGTAGGCAGCCTTAGATGTTCTTGGTTAATCGTTTTGTGATTATACCACTAAACTTCTATTATTTAGGGTTCGATCACTCTGATTACATTTTTATAAACGCCATTGACCAAATAACAAAAGCTTTTCAATTTCAGCAAATGGATATCATACCCACGACTAAACTATGTTACTATTTATTTAGAAAACTTAATACTTTTATTCCACAGTTAAGCAAAGTCAAGCAACTTGAAAACCGTTTATGTCATTTAATGCTGGCTAACTTTTCTAAAGAAATAAAAAGTTAAAAGTTTTTGCTAAATTTTTTAGATTTCTTTCCATTTGCAAACTGATTCTAAATATTTTACTTCAAATTTTAAAGAAAATGTATTTAGAAAATTTATTTCAATTTTTACTTTATACATAGCCAGGTATTTCTTCAAAATTTTAAAGTTTTCACAAAGTTTGATTTTTTTCTACCACAGATCTTTGCTTTTATTCTACAGCACATATGGTATTTATAACAGTAGCTTTAATATTTCTATTTGCTTCCCTTTTTTAAAGGGCATCATGCTGTTGTAGCGATAAATGGACTTTTTCTTGAAATGTGCTAGAGTTTCTTTAACCATATGATGTAATAAATTAAATTCAGTAAGCCCAGGACCCTGGTGTAGACAAGATAAGATATATTAACAGCAATTAGACAAATTCAATTAGACTGAGGTTGTAACACATTCATTCATCTCCATTTTAGCGGCAAACTAAATTGGATGAGCACTTAAAACATCTGAGGCTAACTGAAGGATGATAGGCGTCTAGAGTATTGCTTTTGCTTTCTATGTCTGTAGAAAATTTTTATGTAAAAACTGTTAGAAACTCACATTTAGATATAAACGTAGCTGTTGTCATTATCTTTTGCTTTGATAAATTGATCTTAAAATGAAAAAAGTTGTTGGTTATATGAGATAGAAAAAGTTTCTTGTATCTCAAATTTTTATAAGAAATTGTTTGAAATTTTTTTTTATTATTTTTTTTTTAAATTATCAATTCTATTGGGATAGCTGCATACAAAAATGCTCCTTTGAAAGTACTATTTTAAATAAATTTGTAGCTTGGTAATTTTTGTATTTTAGTTTAAAAGAAAAGTTATCGTAAGGCTATGAAAAGATATGATTTATATGGTTTTCAAGTGAAATTTTAGAAGGAAGTATTAAATGCATGAAGAAAATTTTATTTTATGTAAATGTAAGAAAATAAATTTTGAGTATATCTTAAGATATATTACATCATTTTTTTTTTTTTTTTGGATAGAGGTCAACTTTATTTTTATATATTATAGAGTCCTTTTGAGCAAACCACATAAACTGATGTGAAACATAAAACAAGTGAAGCTAACAAGAAAGATCGATTAAATTATGTGTTGTTTTTGGCAGTAATATTTGGAGTAGTTTTGATTTTTTTGAAGTAAATATTTGCTCAAAAAAGGACAATCCTATATACCAGGTATGTCGGTAAGTCTTTTCCGGTTTTTTCGCTAAATGAAACACTCTATGTAAAAAGGATAGTGAAAATTTATTTATTCGAAGTATTGGCCGTTTGATTCTATACATTTTGCCCATCTTTCAGGCAAATTATGGATACCATCCCAATAGAATTTTTTCTCCTTTGAGCTGAACCTTTTATCGAGCAATTTTTGAACTTCTACGAAATTAGCGAAGTGCTGCTCTACAAGTGCGTGTCCCATTGATGCGAACATGTGGTAATCAGATGGATCAAATCGCTGACGATTTTTCGATTTTCCGCCTGCCTGTGATTCAATTCATATGGTAACCATTTTCCCATCTTTTGAATCTTTCCCATCGCTTTTAGTTGTTCAGAAATTGTTGCTTGGGCAACACTTAACTTTGCTGCCAATTGGTTTTGAGTTTGTGTTGGGACTTCCTCCAATAACTCCTGCAATTCCACATCTTAAAACGTTTTGGGCCTACCAGTACGTTCTTTGTCTTGAATGTTGAAGTCACCATTTTTAAATTGTCGAAACCACTTTTCATAGGCTCACATAGTTGGAGCATGCTCACCGTAAGTTTCTACCAGCAAACGATGACTTCGCTTTTTTCTTTTGATGAAACAGGAATATTAAAGCGTGCCGCATATGCACGTTTTTAGGCACAAAACTAGACATTTTAAAAGAATTACAATTCTCTAATGGTATTATTTTGACAGAACTTATGACGTGTAGTTTTTAGATTAAAGTCAGTAGAATAAAATGGCGCCAGTTTAAGATCGGGGTATTGCATATTTATGACTAGTTACATCTGTTAAAAAGAACGGAAACCTACACACCTGGTATGTTTATTGATTTCAACTTTTCCGAGATTAAAAAAAACTGTCAGAGTTTTTTTTTGACTTTATTTCGTATATGAATCAAAATATAATGAAATAATAACTATCTAAAATTGAGCATTTTGTTATTCTCAACCGTAAATACTTGAAAATGAAAGGAAATTTTTAATTTTTAAACCTTTTGTTGATAAAATAAGCTTTAAAAAACCCTAAATGTAGTTATTTAAAGTATATATTATCGCTCACTATTACCAATGGACAACTGAGACTTTTCTAAAAATATTAATTATGTTTAAGATGGGTTGAATTCTTGTTAGTACTCTTTTACCTACTAAATTCGACTTTGTGTCCAAAAATTTCCATAAAATCATAGTTTTACATGCTTAAAATTCATTAGAAAGTAATTTTGGGTCATTCGAAAAGCTTAATGTTTTATGCAAATGTATTTTCCAGAAAAAATTATTATTGGCTTTAAATAGCTTCAGAATATGTTGAAGCTTTTCTGTTTTTGGCCAAAGCTTACATATGTTTTATTTAATGTTTTAATGGCTGCCATTAACCTTCCTATTTAATTGATTTTATTTCTTCGATATAAAATAAATGTGTCTAGTTGAAATATGTCTTTTGTTGGAAAACTGACCAAAAAAGATTAAGGACCCAAGCTACTTATTTTTGCTAATGGAATTTAAGTGTTGTTTAGTGTATGTCCAATTGATTGAAATGACCACGAATAGAAATAATAAACTCTAGCTGAAAGATTATTTTATTAGCTTTTATTGTTGAAACGAAATGTGTGAAAAATAGAATTTTATTAATTCTTGGTCTCTTAGGTTTAATATTTTGTTCAAAAAGAAGGAATTAAATTGTTAGAAGCTAATGTTCCTACTAGTAAGATAATTAAAATAACTAATTTTTTTACTCAATAAAGTTTAGTCTAAGCAACTGTTTACTCTTAATTTTTCTTTTAATGACAAAAACCCAATGAGAATAAGTTTTTGCAATAAATTTAGGGGATTTAGGGAATGAATGAATTTATGCTCATTGTACATATTTTTTCTGTATCATTAAAAATTCTTTAATGTATCCAAATCTTCTTATCCTTCATGGGAGTTTAATAAGCTCCAAAAAAACTCTTTTTATCTTTATTTTAAAATCTCAAAAGGAAATTTTTTGCTATGAAATTAAATTGAGCTATTTAATAAATGATTAATTTAATTAAAAACCTATTTGCGTGTTATAAAATGTATTAATTAGAAGAAATTTAATTCACTAATCGATTACACTGATTTATATTTTCAACTCGAAAGTAATATTTCAAGAGATATTTTATTTTATTGTTTCCTTTTTCCAAAATTTAAAAATTATTAACTAGAAAAGTTTTAAACGATTATCCAACAATGTACAAAAACTTTCTCTATTCAAGTTTTGAAATATTCTTTGGTGGTTACTAGAAAAGATTCATTGTTCAAGGATGGTGTTAATTATCATCTCAGCAAATTGAATGTACTTAACGTTAACTTTATTACTAAGAATAATAACTTTGTTCATAATATTGAATAAATGTCCAATTTTTTAGCTAAGAGTTGAATAAAATTAAAAAACATTGACTTAAGTTTCAAAAGTTTTTTTTTGTTTTGTTTTATTTAATGCCTGTTAAACTTTAAAATAAAATTTTTTGTACAAGTTCAACTCTTATCTACAAATTAATATTGTTTACAAGTTTTTGGTACTCTATGTGTATTAGTATGAATCGTTTTTGTTTTTTACATTACTTTTATTTAATAAATTATGAGAAATATATCTGAAAAAAAACTAACTGAGTTTTATTATTGTACTTAAATAAATAAACGCAAAATTCATTTTTAATGATAAATTTGGTTTTATTTTATAATAGTAGCTTTGATGTTTTCTTTATCAACCCTAAGCTGCTATTTCAAAATGAGATTTTATGTTATGAGTGTGCATTTAATTACACCATAGATTTCTTAATCTTTTTTAATTCTCAAATTTTATTAGCTAACATTAAATAGCAAATTTAATTTAACATAATTAAATGCTTATCAGAGGGCTCACAGGAAGTCTTTATAGATATTTTACTCTTAGTTATTGTATTAAGCCACAAACTTTTATCGAATAAAATTTGTTTGTAGTGTTAATTTTTTTTTTCTATTGAACTCTTTGATTTTTAGCTAAGTAAAAATAATTTTCTTGTATTGTAAAACATCAACTGGAAAATAGTTAATTTTAAAAGTTATTTTAATATTTTTCATAGAAGTGTTTTTGTATTTCAACAATTGTTACCTTAAATTGAAATATAAAATTTATATTTTCATAAAAAAAATACTTCAAAATAGTTTGTTAATATAAATGAATATTAACCCTTAAATTTGACCCGTAAAAACAAATTTTCTTGATGACTCTAACTCTTATTATTTTCAAAGGAAGTAGAATTATTATTGAAAAATTCAATCATATTTTTTTGAATTTATTCTTTGGAAATTATAAAAATAATATAATATTTTTGAAAGGTTTTATTAAAAAACATTAACAAAACTGTACGCAAAGGATTTTTTGAAAATTTTTGAGTTTAGTTTAATTAATGTATTAAATATTTATTTTGAAAATAAATCAAAAAGGGTTTCCATTTAAATTAAGAAATAAATTTACACATGCCAGAATGCACAAAAATCGAATTTGACTTCATTTAGATTTCCTTACATATCTCTATTCAAATATACTTCCTACTTATTTGAGATATTTTATTTTTTCCAAGTCTCTGAAAATAACCATTAAATCCTATTAACCCACAAGTGGCTTATATGAATGATTCTTTATGCCCAATTACTCACAAGTGGTCATTATAGAAGGTTGACAGAGAATTTATCTTTTTTCTACCATTCTACCTAAGCAGAATTTTTCATATCTTTAAGTAGTCGTTACCATAACTACAAAATATAATAGGCAGATTTTCCTGATTTGAGCTTATGAAAAGTAATATTGCTATATTTGTAAATTACATGAACCTTTCAATATGAAAATAAAAAGTACCCATTCACTTTATATCAGCAATAAATACGATGTAATAGCTAAGAGAAATTTTCATAATATTTAAGCTTCATTGCATCTTTAGCAGACAACAGTAAACTGACATTGTTTCACATGTAACAAGGAGCTCTTCTATAATATCAAGTGAAAGTTAATTTCAACTAATTAAAATTAGCGATGTGAAAAGTAGTTTTATTAGTTTATTTGATAATCAACTGTTAACACAATGCTCTTCTATTTTTCTAAAAGTTCCATCAAAGTTGTTAAAGATGTGTGAAAGTTTGTTAAATAGAATTTAACATGACCCAGACAGAATATCAATTCACATAGAATTGCAAGGCTTGTTTATATTCTTGTTTTCTTTAACGTTTGTTTTTTTTTTTACGGATTTTACTAAATTATTGAAGTTGGAATGTTATATAATAAATTTCGTAGAAGAAAAAATGAAGAGAAATGGAGTGTAAAACGTTGATTATTATGTATTAAGTAGCTTCATAGTAAGATTTGATTATCTCCGGCATTTTATTGATTGCCCTTAGTTGATTTGTTTGTGTATTTCATTTGATATTTGTATTTATTTTAGCAACTCGAAAATCCAGGGTATCCCTGTTATACATTTTTAGTATTAAATTGAAATCTTAATCACAAACTTTGAGCTTTCATTCCCTCATTAATTTCTTAGAGTTCCTTATCTGATGATGAAATATTTAATTAGAGTTTTCCTAATGAAAACAGTTTACCTTAGATCACAAAATATTTTCCCTTAATACGATAAAATGAGAGTTTATTAAAGAGAGATTTAAATTTCTTTGGAGTAAGAATATTTAATTAGTTTTTTTTTTTCATTTATTCGAAATTTATTTATGATAAAGTAGAAAACTTCTTTTGATAAACACCTAAATATAAAAGAAATTCATTGATTTGAATTAATAAGTAATTATTAAATATTCAAAGGGATTAATAAAAGAAATCAATTTTCAAGTTTCCCATTTTAGTACATTTTCTCTGAAATAAGTACTAAAAATGTTTCTGATTGTAATCAAAATAATTAAATATTTTAAAGATTTAGAATCAATAATGCAAATTTTGATTGTGAAATGCTTAAACTTCACACGAAATTTTCTAAAGTACTTTGTAACTGATGCCTGTCAGGGATAAATAAATTTACATAAAATATTCTTTGATATATTTTTTGTTTTATGGTTACAGTTTAACTTTTAGGGAATCTGGGAATACTTAACTAGATATTATAGCAATCAAAAAAACTATTTTAGTGCTTATGGACACATACTATCATAAGCATAAGGAAAGGTTTCAGCATTGAAATAGTTGTTGCAAGGAAGCATAATACACACAAATGTAAAAATATACACTTAAAAATGTTAGGCATATACATACAAACGAAATATTTATATGATTTTTATTTCTTTTTTTTTAACAATTAATTGAAATATTATTAAATTGAAGAAAATTTAATACAGTGACAACAACAAAAATTACAACAATTTAAAAAAAATTTAATTTAAATTTAAAAATAATCATTAAAAAAATAATTAAATTTGTCTTATATTTGTTCAAGAAGTTGAAGAGCTAAATTATATTCACAACAATTTTCATTTGTTGTATTTTTGTCTTTCATTTTATTTGTGAATAGAATAGAGGTCGATTTTCATAACAAATTTTACAATTTTTCTGAATAGTTAACAGACTACATTTATTTGATTTTTATTAAAAATTATTAAGTAGGTATTATTCCAATGGTAGGTCATACTATTTGAATGGCTTCACAGGCAAAAAGGGACCCCGTAGGGTAATTGAAAAAAGTAATTAAGTATTGAGTGATGTTTTGTTTAGTTCAGAAAGTTTTTTTTGTGTGTTGTAAAAATACTATATCCCTTTGAGATTATATAAAAAGTGAAATGGAAACGCAATTTGAATTTTTCCCCAGAAGAGGAAATTTACTTGGAAAAATTGGCCCTTAAATATAAAAACATTAATAAAAAGAGAAAAAATGAAAAGAAGGAACCAGGATATAGCTTTCAAAAAGAATTCAATTGTGCAATAGTGCAAAGGATGCCCGTGTGCTAAAAAACAAGTATAATAATATAAAATAAAAATTCAAAAAATATGTTTGCTGCACAAAAGAAGGAATGCGCTAACACTGGAGGTTGATCACAAGTTTTGGTTGAAATTGAACAATCCCCTGTCCTGGAATGATTGAATTATTTGACATTTTAATAACATGCAAACATTACGGCCAACTCTGAAAATACTGAAGTGTGTAAAATGAAATTTTCTATCAATTTTACTTGTAGTTTTTTTAAGTTTAAACTAATTGTAAGTTGGGCTCTCGAAAATATACTTAATTATTCATACTTGGCTCTCTTCCCATACACCCCACAAGCTTCAATGAAATTTATTTGACTGATTTGACTAAATTTTTAAAGCAATATTTAAAAAACTAATGGTGGAAATCTTTATTTTTTACAATAATTTATATTTAATTTTTCCTGGTTAAAATTAGGGTTTTGAGGCTTTAAAAGGACTACCTGCAGAATTTACGCTAATGAGAAAAGAAAAATCTAATGAGTTTTTGATTATACATAGACATCTGCCAGCATTAATGCTGCACTTTTAAGGTTGGCATAAGCATCTCTTTGAAAGGCAATACGATAATAAAACCTTCATTGTCATTAGCGTCTTTTATGTTAGCAAGCTTAGCCTTCAGAAGTTGGTTACATTCAATAATTCGGATCATTTGTTCCGATATAATATTGTAATATTTTATTGAAGTTAAATAAGTATTTTTCATGTTATCTTTTAAATAATTTTACACGATAGAAAAAGCAGAGTGTGGATTTTTTAAAGAAAAAAAGGAAGAGTTTTGGATGGCTTAGAAATTGAAGACAAAGCATCATTTCTGGCCAAACCCCGGTATAGAAAAGTTTTCTAAAATCATATTCAAAGTTGCAATTATTGAATAAAGGGTCTTTTAAATTAGAATGTCTATGATGACAAGGATTCACTAGCGCTTAGCATATGAGACGACTTAGCACAATAAAAATTCAAAGTTTTCGTAAATACCAATCGGAGTGGACTCACTAACATATTACTGTTTTCATTGACAGAAAGCAAAATGCCAATTCCTTTGATCTTCTTTGAAAACTCGACAAACTAGCGCTAACTAGTCGCCATTTCAGGCTATATACCAATTCAGTGGCCACTAATGGACTCATTAGCATTTAGTGCTAAGTTTTGTGCCGCTAAGCGCTATTGAGTCCTAGGCATGAAGTTATAATTTTTATATAATTACGAAATATTCAATTCTGTTAAGCACAAATATTAAGTTTTTACCTTAGTTTTATTTTTTTTTTTGATTAAATATAAAACCAAATTTTTTTCTTCTTTAGAATCCACTGCAGTTTCTCTGTTTGATTTTGTTTTCTCTTTTCACACAAATTTATACATTTGGTTACGTAAAATCTTCCAGAAAATTATTAAATAGGAAACTTATTTTGTTTTGAAACTAAATATTTGAAATCTGTGCACGTATTTAACAAAAATCTGCCATATGTGAATTCATTCATTTTGTTTGAGACTTTAAAAAGTATTAAAATATTTTCAGCAAATTCAAAAATAGGTAACACCTTAAAAACTATAAAATTGAACAGGGAGCTTTATAATAAAATTACTGATTTAGTTTAATGCAAAACTTACCCTCATTTTGTAATAATCTAAGTGAAGAGTTTATAGAGATACTTCTTGTATGAATATCATCAGCAGCAGGTTTTATCGTTCCATAATGTCAATTTCTATTTTGTTGTTTTAAATTGAAAGGGATAATGCAATACGGTAAGGTAAGATCTAGTCAAAAGTTTTGTTGTTTTTCCCAACTCCTTCTTTAGAACTTTCTTGTCCTAGAGTCCATTTAGTTAGAGTATAAAAATATATCCTTGAATTGTATTGAAACTGATTCAATGGAAAAACTTGAAACGACTTGAATTACCACCCTTTTATTTATATTATACAATTTGGCTTTGTGAAACTAAATAAGGGAAATACTGAGATTAGGAAAGTTTGTTAACAGTTTTCGATGATGATGAAATTGGGGGCCAAAGATACCACCATTGTCATTCCTTTTCCTCGTTATCTTCTCTCATTTGTTTGTACATACATACATATATATATATATATATATAATGAACTAAAAACTTTAACCAACTATCTTAAGTTTAAATGTCTGTACCTTTTTGTTAAAATTTTGCAATATTATTTTTAAACTAAATATCCCGGAAGGTTTTTAAGATAGATACACAAAAGCTTGATAAGGATCTGTGGCTGATATCTAATTTAAATATGGTTAGTAAGCAATTCAATTTTGGTAAAGTTTATGCAGTGCTAATAGGTTGCAAGCTGATCTGATTTTGGTTTCAGGTAGTTTAAAATTATGGCCATTGGGGCCAATGGACATTAAATGAATTCAACAACAGATTGTAAAATTTAATTGCAACAATCTTTGTAGTTTTGCTTAGAAATAATGAATATTTGTTAAAATTTCATTGTCTAAAAGATATGAAAGCATATTTTTCCAGGTATCTTTTTTTTTATAAAACTTAAGTTAAATGAAACATTTATAATCGAGATTTTACTGCAAATATGTGGACTATGTTACTATTTTTATTTTTGTAGTTTGCGACTAATTTTTTTCAATTAATTGTAGCTATAAGTTTTTTTTAATAAATCCAATTAGAAAGGAAATTTTTAGAAAAAAAAGGCCTATCTGTAGTTCGCTGCTATTTTAGAAATTACAACTAGCAGGTGCAATCAATTTACCCTTATTGTATCTTTAAAGCCAATGTTTATTAAATGATAAGGATTCAATTTTGGGTAAACTAATTAATTTTAATACAGATCAAGAATACGATCATAAATTCAATTTAAGTTAAGAAATTAAGAATATTTTTTTCAAGCAATGTTTTTAGATAAAAAATAATTTTTTTCTTTATTTTAAATAATTTTTTAATGCCATTTTTGTTAGAAAAATGATTTATCCTTAATTTTACAACAAAGCATAATTATATTCCCAATAAAAAATGATTAATCATTAATTAATTCTAATATTGGCGGCCTTTTTGCAGGCATTAATTTTTGAGCAACCATGCGCTATCAAGTAAGGAATACATTTATTTTTAAATAAATATGTATTTATTTTTAAAAGAACACAATAAGTGTTAATTATTACGACTGCAATTAACTGTTGGCCAATATTTTGTATTTTTTTCATATCACTTTTTTTCAATGATATTCGATTCATTTACAAATTTATAGCTGCAATTAATCGAACTAATAACAGAGCAGTATAATAAAGATCTTTGTGGCTAAATACTTCCTGAAAACTTGTTGTAATCCAATTTAATGAATTTATTATTTAAATTAAGTTTTCCAAAGAAAAGATCAACCTGTAGAAATTTGGCTTCAGATTTCTTACCAGAATAATTTCAAAGAAATGTTTAAAACTTTTCTAAGAAGCAAATATTTTATAAAATAAACCAGATTTAAAAAGGATTTCTTTGTAAGAATAACATACTTTATTGGATATGCTTAACATATTTAAATAATACCTACCTATCTGGGCTTAAATGAAGCAATTGTTATACTCCAAATGATTTATTTATTTATAATTTTAATTGCTTTAACATTTATGTCACGAAGCAAACGTTTTTCAATCCAGAATAACTTCAGTTACCCATTTGATGCCTACGTCATTTGGTATTTCATGATTGGTCATATTTTGGTACGGCAATTGGAGTTTTTATTTTTTGTGGCTTTGTTTGATAACATTCATATGTAATTTTTTTAATACTACCTCAAAGCATTGATATCAGCTTGATCAGATGATTAATCTTTTGCAATAAACGATATCTTACTAGCTTTCTAGTCAGTTTTCCAATTGGACATTTGAACAAGACATTTTGCAATTCTTTGTAATGGGATTGAAGTTCCATGTAGTGCACCTTACATTTATTTTGATTCGATGAGCTTAATTTTTCAATTCTACGGTTTACGTTTTTCAATAATTCTCCCATGTTTCTAAGGGTTGCACTTTTTTATCAACCATTGCCATCATGAAAAAAAGTCCCAACTTTTAATGATAGAATATTAACTGATCATAGAAAAATGTCTAACAAGTTTTTTTAATGTTATTTTTCTCAAATAACTTCAAAGTTTTATTATTTTTGAATTTTCGGTCTATAATTATTGAGATTATCAAAAATATTTAGTACTGAATCAATTTCCATTTTGTGTGTTTATATTTTTTTTAAATTCATTTCATCTTCAAATTTTATTCAAAAATTTATATTATTTATATTAATCATCAAAATTTACTTCATTAAATTATAAAGAACTACTTTATTACCCTCTACTGCACTAATTTATTGATTGCTGCTATAAAGTTAATCAAACTAAAGTTCATTCAACCATATTGAAATATTTGATTAGTGGTGAGAAATTTTGTAACTCTACAAAGTCAGAAATTCTGTAAAGATGTAACTATCTACAAGATTGCAAATAATAATCTCTTATATGGTTAACTTATTTGCAGTGTACAAGTACAAGTATATATTTAAGATTTGAGTTCGAAAATTTGTTCGATATACATGAGATGATATAAGTAAACAAAAGCTTTGCACTCTGCTACATTTTGACCTTCAAAGTACCATCAAAGATGCTTTGAAGTTTAACTTAACTATTTCTTAGAATGAGTTTCTGTAAAATTTATGCTTTTTTGGTTTTACATTGGTTTTTGCAAAATTACCACAGTTAATTCAGATATATTTTAATTATAATTGATATAATTCTGCAGATTTATTTGAAGAATGAATGCAAATCTCTAATTCCAATAAAACAATTGAAAATTTTATTTCCTTTAAGTATATTTAAGATCTTTTTTATTAAAAAATGAATGCCTTTTAATATTTCTAGTTCTGAATAATATTCCACTTCTGTATTTGAAAATCTTCTTTTCAAATCAGATGGATCTTTTCAAATAATGGATTTATATATAGAAAAGGATAATGATACTTTTACCTTTAAAATGAATTTTAAAATGGCAAAGAGTTCAAATATGAGTAATGCTATGCTTATTCACTAAGAAATTCAATGGATGCAGGTAATGGAAGACATTTTATGTCCAGTACTGTAAGATATTTCCTTTCAATCAATTTAATTCAATTTATTCGAGTCAAAATAGTGTTTGGTATGTCAAAGAAAATTGGAGAAGTGCTACAGAAAAGACGTTTCTGTTGGTATCATAAAAAGAGGACAAGTAAAGTACCATGAAAAGATATAAAGCTAAATTATGATCATAGTTAATATTTAAAGAAGATTTTAAGAAGTTCCATAAGACTTTTGAAATAAAAGACATAAAATGTGCTAAGTGCATTCCTATTTAAATCAAAGAAAAATGATAATATATCTTAAGTATTATGTTTAGAGGATCTAAATTATAGAAAGGTGTAGTTTACTCATAAAGTTTTCTACACTTGAAATTTATTTATTTTTGTACATTTTCTGGGTTAAAAAACTTCGACTAAGCTACTTTTTTTTTTAAGGTTTTCTAAAAATTTTATGCAAACGATATATCCCTGAAGGTGATTACATGTACTTGGTCCTTATGAATCTGGTTCAAGAAAAAAGAAAATGAAATAGAAAAAAAATGTATCTAAGAAACTGAAGCGTATATATAGCTGTTATATGACATCAAACATATTTCATTTTGTGCTAATGAGCTAAAGTAAAGTTTGTTTTTTTTTTTTTTTTTTTGTGACACTTACAGCATCTGGAGGAAATGGGCTGATTTGATATCATTTCCAGGCAGACTAGATAAATAATTTGCATATAAACTCATTTTTATGGCCATCTGTGGTACTTTACAAGAATTCGATATTCTTATAAAATATATATTTAAAGGCAAAAGAGTAATTTTAAATTTAAAAATTATTAATTGCTCAAAAGAAAGAAAATTTTATAAGGGGTTATCTTAAGGTATAGACATAATTAGCGCTACTATGGTTATTAGATAGTCAAATAAAATTAAAGTAATGGAAGTAGAGATTTGAAAATGTTTGTAGCTTTTGTTAATTTTTAGCTTCAGTGAAATTCAAATTTTTTGTAAATTTTCAATGAAAAAATTTGAAAGAAAATTTTGTATCTAGTTTTTATTTTGTATAATTAGAACAGAAAATAGATTGGAAAGTTGTCTAGTTCTTTTTCAATAACATCGATATCACTTTGACGAAAACTAGCAAAAAAATTACTCCTCTACTAAATCACCATAAAAACTGGCATGTAAAAAATACTTGATACGAAACTTTATTTAAAAACTTGATGGAAAGGCTTCGAAAATATTACAAAAAGTCAACAAAGATGTTGACAAGTAATAAGACCGTTAAAAAATATTTAAACCAGATTTGGAACATAATTATCAAACATTATTTTTGCATAAATGCTTGAAAAGGTATTTATAAATGTTTCTATATAATTTGTGGTTGAAAAAAAAAAACAAAAGCATCTAATAAGTAAACAATAAAAAGTTATCAAAAGACGTTTTACAGTTTTATTAATAACTGCCTAACTTTTGGGGCAAATAAATACGAAAATTTCTAATAAAAGCTTCTCCAATGAAAAAGAGAAGAAAATGTAGAAATAAAGTTTTCAAAATATTTTCTTGATAAATTTTAAAATTTTCTATTTAACTAACTGACAAAAATGTCAAAATCTAACCCCAATATCAGTACATTTCCTGTTTTCATACTCTATGAATTCTTGCTCTTTCCAAAAAAAAAACTCATCAGAAAACTTAAAGAAAATCCAGACCATATTGAGTTGTAGCACCATCTGTATAAAATACAAAATTGTTTACAAGAGGTAAAATGGACAAAAACAGAAAATAAGGGAACTTCATCCTTTACTCAGAAAACACAATTTTTCTATGCTTATTCAACTTATTCTTTAAATGTTCAGCAAATTTTTGTATTTAAATCATGAAAATATTTACAGGGTTAAGCTCTTTTTTTTTCATTTATTCATCTACAAAGTAGGAGCAATTGAATTTAGTATAAATATGGGAATACTTAGGTTAAATTGGCAATTTTAAATCTTAATAGTAACAAATCCATTGTAATAGATATAGTTAGTCAACTTTATTGAAAGGTAAAGTGAACCTTTCATTTACAATGAAGAAAATTTTATTATTATACTTTAATATATGACTGTGTTATTCATGCATCTGTATGTTTAGGGATTATAATTTCTGGGACACGTGATTCAATTAACACCTGGTGAAGATAATACCCTTGTAATTGTGATTTGTTAAGGTTAACTATAATTATTTGTTATCTAGTTAAATATAAATGAAAGACAGGATATGGTAAAGAAATATTTAATTTGATTTTAGATATATTGTAAGGATATGATAAAATTAAATTATGAAACTGGTTAGGTGATTTAGGAAGCTTTTAATGTTTTGTTTATGCTATACTTAAGTTTTATAGTTTTACATTGATTTAGTAAATTAATAATCTAATTGAGAAAACCTTATTTCATCTTGTTCATGGGAAATAGTTATAAATTTTGTGTTTATTTTGGTAGTAATAAATACAACGTAATTTCACTCATGAAAATATATGTTTACAGTATTTATCGTGTCCCAAAAATGACTTTTTTGATAATATAACATTAAAGTAAACTTACTAGACTCTCTTTTCGTGAAATGCAATCAAGTCAAAAATAACATGCATAAATTTTAACTAAATTTTTGATCACTTATTCAAAATATAGTCATATATAATCGTATATAAATTTCCCCTGTAATAAGTTTTAAAGTTATTGAAATAAATAATTTTATTCAATAATTTATTTCAATAATTTGGTTAAAGTAAAACAACACTTCATATTTTATAAAATACAAATTTACACGCTTTACAAAAAAAATATTTTAGTCTTATAACACTCATACATAAATTTATAATAAACTCAGCAATTAAATTATTTATTAAGAAACAATTTGATGCTTTGATGAGAAATGTTTTTTTTATGAAAATCACAATTATGGAATGACCTTGGCTTTTTCCTTGGAAATGTAGAAATTTCCACCTAAAATTAATTTGCTCAAAGGCCGTTTAGTTTGATTATAATGATATGTTTATAATAAAACTCCTAGCCCTAGGCTTTGATTAACTTTGATTTTTATTCAAAAAAGCATTTCCTTTAACATTTTTTCAGATGAAAAAATAATTTTATAAAAAAATTCTTAATAAATCTAATTTGTTCCACTCTTATCCTACCTCAACTGCATATCTCAAATAAGTTCTGAACCATTTCTCGAAGAGTTGTTGAAATTTACAGTTTGAAAGGTAAAACTGGTGACATGACAATGTATAGTGGTATTGTAAATATTATAACAAAGATTACCTTGCACCGTTCTCACATATATAGGAAAGTTTTGCATGCAAATTTACTCCTTAAAAAAATTATATTGTCAAAAAACTAACTTTCTATTGAACCATTTAAAATTTTTTTCAATTCTCTTAAAGTTTTTTAATTGTAATTTTTTGTTAAAAACTAAATCTTATAAGTTTATTAAAACCTAAAAATAAACTAAGGAAATCATACGTTTCAATCGAAATTTAATTTAAAAAGTCATTGGCTAAAAGTTTGTTTTTGTATTTAAAATTTTTCTAGCAAATTAATCAGCTTAACGCTAAAAAGGGATGAAAAAAAAGGTTAATATTGGATGTTTACATTGAAAATGTAGTAGCGGTTTATTTATCAATCAATTGGCGGCAACTTTTTAAGCCAATTTAAGGATACCATATCAAAAGAACTTCTCATCTTTTAAGCCAATGAATGATCCAAGCCAAGTGTTGATACCCTGTATTAATGTGAAGGATATTCCAGAAAGAGCCTTCTGCATGGACCGAAACAAGTGGACCAGGCTTACGTCATAAAAAAATTGAGGTAGAATTTTTAATTAACTACTTTCCAAGTAGCTTTTAACTGGCACCGCAGCATGTGGCTGAGTATTGTTATGCTAGAAAATGTCTCATATTTCGTGGCCCATTCTGATCATTTTGCTTTAATTTCTTTTAAGTCATAAGAAAAATATGGTATGCACTGAAAATGAAAGGGCTGCTATCCGGTAAAAAAATATTTTTGTATGTCAGGTGAAAGTAGCACAAAAAGTGTCAAGAAGCATTCAGCACTTTAACAGAAAACGCCTTAAGGTGTTACAAACTAAAAAACGAAAAGTATTCCAATTCTAAAAAACAGAGGAAGTTTAATTCACAAACTATGAAAAACAAATATAATGAAGAGATGTATACAATGCTTTATGCAACAACAAAAAAATAAGATAAAAAATCATGAAGTAGCCATTATATATAAAGACATTTACTTTTTTCATTTTTCAATACCACAAGGTTAATTATAACTTTACTTTAGAATTAAATGTTTTTCTCCTGTTGGATCAACAATCCCATATAAGTTGAGCACATTTGAAAAATATTTAGATGGAGAGAAAATAAATTATAAAAAATTTTCATTGGAAAAACAAATAAAGCAAAAGATAAGAAAGGATATTTTTCTGTTTTCTTTTATCTTTTCTACTTTCATTTTTTTTTCGCATTTTTGCCTTTATTCCTCCCTCTTTTTTCTTTTCCTATGTTGATAACAAAAAGAACTTATACAACATTTGATTTTAACTGAAATTAATGACAATCAATTACTAAAGCTTGGGCATAAGAACGTCAATGTTTGGTGAATATAACAATAAAAATATTGCGATTAAAAATTAAAATGACAAAAATTCAGCCTAAAGAAATTTTCTTTAGCACATTTTTGCTGATTTTGATATTAGTAGGAAACCATAATCTCCTCATCAGAAAATTAACTAATTTTCTGAGAGTTACATAGTTTTTCCTTTTCTACACATTTATATTGTGAAAATATTATCATTGTTAAACTTTGTTGTAGTATTTGTGCTTTTCACTAGATTTTTTGTATTCAAATGAGTCATTGCCAAGAAAAAATTCAGTTCTAAGTTATTTTTGAATAATTTTGGTTCATTGATTAGATTCATCTCTTACTTCAGGGGTTTTGCAGGGCTACAAAGAATCAAATTAATAACCATTCTATTATAATTTATATGAAAAATGAAAAATTTGTTCGTAACAACTTATTTAATAAAATCAATAAAAAAAAATTTAAATAAAAAATTATATAATTAATTTTTGTGATTTATAATACTTTTTTTCATAAGATGAAAACAAAACAAAAAATTTTTTACAATATACAAAACACCTTCAAATGGTTATTCCCAGGAGATGTGAATTACAATACATCTTAACTAAAAATAAAAAATATAAATCATACAAAGCTTATCACAAATTCCATTAAATTTTTTCTTATCGTAGAATATTCGAAAATTTGTAATAATAACAAAAAAAGAAATAGAATGAAAAAAAAAAAAAATGGAATAATAAAAGAAAAACAACAACCAGAAAACATTATTTAAAAGAAGCTCCTCTAAGCAATTCTTTCATAGTATAAGTTTGATTTATAAACTTCATTATAGCTTCCTTCGCATAGATAACGTGTAATGTCATAAAAAAATTAGGGTCACATCTGGTGCTTTAAGAATGACTTTTCTACTAAAGAGGAAATCCTGAATCCTTGAAACAGTTTTTCTTCATTTTAGTAATATAGCTAAACTAATTTGTAATGATAGCATATGCTTTCTTTCATCTTTTTTAATTCTACAATTAAATTTCTTAAAAAGAAATTTAAAGTGAAATTTATATTTATTGCTTTATATTTCAAATTATTTGACATCGAAAAAAATAATCCTTTTTCCTAGTTTTAAAGCGACATACAAAAATATAATATATGCAATAATTTAAAGACTTTATTAATATTTAATATTCAACATCAAACTTCAAAATACACTTTAAAATATTTTTATAATATTCTATTTACTCTATTCCTGTACTATTATTTCTGTTCGTAGTTATTTGTGAAGTGCATCAAAATTTTTTATATGGAAAAATGTTTAATAGCTCTTCAAAAATCAATTAAATATAAAGAGGTGTTTGCTATTCAATTAAATAATAAACTCCGACATAGAAACAAGGATGTAATTGGCTTTTTGTTTACAAAGTAAAATCTGCTTGCAACAGGTTTAGCATTGTTTCAAATTGCTTTGACAGTTTACTATTACGTGTTTTTTTTTCAAAAACAAAAAAAAAATACACTGATTATATGGTCTTTGCTTCTGAAAATGTTTTATGGACGAAATTTTATGGTTATTGGCCAAAAAGCTATATTTTCAATCAGAAACCACTTCAAAAAGTTTAACTTTGTTATTTTTAACTAAAATTTAGTGGCCATGATCAAAATATAAAAAGTTTGATAACCCTGATTATTTATGAATTCCAAACAGTTCCTTAAAGTTTCATAAAGTGACATTTTTCACATTTTTAATTTCGAAATTCCTAGTAATTATGTAAGCTACATACATATATGCGAAATTTTATTATTTTTAGAACTACATTTTATAGTTTTTAGAAATTAAAATTTCCTTTCAATAATAACTAAAATAAATCCTTTAAAAATTATTTAACGATTAAAAACCACAAATCAACGAAAATATCTTCTATTCAATAAGTTTTCTTTAATCAAATGTAACAATTGCAGTTAAATGAAATCCTTCGTTTTTTGCAGATATAATTTTATATTCCTTTAATGTTAAATAATCAAAATAAGCAATAGTTAGAATTTTGTTTGAACACGTCCACTACTCCAGTTGTATGTATACAAACAGATAATGAGTAATAGCCCCAGAGAGAAAACTAAAGGGATCAATTTAAACAGTACCCATCTTACAAGATAGGATATATGAGTAGCATACAAAAGTCCCTTAAGAAATAAGAAGAGATCCTTTAATGAAACTTCTTGATTTCAGTCCGTTGTGTGTTGACTTTTCTAAGGCGTTACTAGATGAATGTATCCTCAATGACCAGATTTATCTCGAGTATCAAAAGTATTTCACTTTGTTGCTCTTTTGGGACTAAACAGCCAATTGGAACTTTTTTGTTTTTTTTTTTTTTTGAAGAATAAAAGTAGAAAAAACGTTTATGGAATTCTGTAAAATATTCAAGTCTGTAAATATTTTCAGATGTTTAACATAAAAGAAATAAAGATATTTCATCTGTGATACTTAATGTCTAGATAAAAAACATCAAATCAATTAAATGAAGTTATTTTTTACTATTTTTAGTGAAATTAAGCGTGGGATATCCAATATAAAGTTAACTTTTAGCCAGAAAAAAGGCGTAAATTTAGTAAACTATTTGAAAATGTATAAAAGTACACAGAGTTTGTCATTTAAATGAACCACCTAAAAGGAATTGGTAAAATTTGTTTGAAACTTGTACCTTTTTGTTTTTGATCCACAGTCAAAATTTCAGCATAGCTTTAAATATACAAATTTTTTTATGGATAAATTAGTTGAAAGAAGACTGTGCCATTAATTTTGTGCTGCAAACCAAATGTTTTAGATCAAATATATAAAAATATCAAATGAAGCCCTGGGTGACTTGTTTTTGTCTATAATATGATTTCAACAGTTGTTCAAAGGTGAAGTGAAGTGGCCGAAGATTTTCAGTCCTTCAAACGCTCCCAATTGCCTCCTGCTTCAATTATAATTAATAAGAAATCTTAATTTTCGAGCAAGGAATTTGAGCTTATAACTTTAAACTTAGAGCTTATGAAATTTTCTCCAAATTTTGGTGATATGAAGATTCCTTGCAAAACTGTTTCCGAAAGAGTAAAAACTTTTTTACCAAAGATCTCTAAGGACATAATTTCAAAAAAAAATTAACTTCATATGAACTGTAACTACCTCCTTCAGTGTAAAGATTATACGACAAATGTTACATCCTAAATTTTTTGTCAATTAGCAAAAAATGAATAAAGAATACTATTTAAAAGTTTTGAGCCATTGAATGCCATTTATTTTTGAGATTGGTGGTAAATTTTAACAGTAAAATTCGTTTGAAATTCGTTTTGAATCAGTTCAAAGTTCAACAGAATTTCCTGGGTCAATTGAAGGTAATACTCTTCTTTGGCTTTTGAAGAATTTATGGAGACATAGGTTCAACCTGGTGACCTGGTCAACCTAATGGTGATTATTTCTATCAAGACAAAATACATTTATAGGAGCGAACTTAATTGATGTCACTCCAAGAAATTATCATACAAATTTATCAGAAAATTTTATTGCTAGAGAAATATCTAATCGATTAAAATAGATGAACACAAATTGCCGAAGAAACTTCTAAAGAATGGAAATTTTAAAAAATTTTCCCTTTGAAATTAATAACAGTAACTTTTGAAGAGTGTATCATCTTAATCGGTCATTAATTTAAATAAATATAAAAATTTGGAAATATAACAACAAATCAAAATGTAATAGATTAGAATATTTCCATCACCAATTTTCCAATTTTTAAGATATATTTAGGCAAAGCAATAAATTAGAAAAGTCATTAATTTATTGAGCAAATGTGACATATTGTTAAAGCATTTTTTGATTATTCAAGCAAAATAATATTATGTTAGTTAAAATTTTAGTGGGTACAGGTTTTTGTCCTATTTTTTTTTTTTACAAACTTGGGATTGGTCATAAATACTTAAATATGTTGAGTACAGACTCACCAGTGCACAAATCAAAAACAAATATTATTTTTTTACATTCAGCTTTACTTTGAATATCAAATAAAATCAATAGTTTAACATTAAACATACAAACTTTTATTTTTTTATGCAACAAAGTTACAAATTGATAAGCCTAGCAATTTCTCTAAAATTAAGTAAGCTTAGCAATTCCTCTAATGAAATTCGCAGCTGAGCTGATAAGAAAAAAATAACATAAAAAAACTTTTTAAAAACAGACTTTTATCAATAATAATCATTTCATAGATTCAATGAACTAAAAGGAAAAAAATAATATTTAAAACTGAGAACAAAAGGATAAATAATAATTTTTTCCCCAAAATTCATTTTTAATATTTTATCGGAAATAAATAAAATTGTAGAGGGTCAAGAAATTTTAATTCTCTAATCAATAACTATTCAATTTCATAAGATTTATTAATTTTTACTAAAATACTAAAGTATTGAAAATCATTTCAATGTGTGGTATGATAAAAAATAAATTATATATATATATATGTTTTATTATTTAGCTAATGAAATGATTTAATTATGTGAACTTTGTTGGGTATTTTTATAAATAAAATTTTCTTTTCAGGATCATAAGATTACTGAGCCCATCAATGTAACTGAATTAATGTAAAAAGGAACTTTATAACAGAAAAAACAGAAAAGATAAATGTACGTATGTTCTTTTTCGTATTTGTTGATTACTCATAATATTTAGTTTAGGTTAAATACAGGTATTTTGTTGTTACTTATTATTATTTTTATATAGCATATATTTTTCTTTGTTTAATTATCTGAATCAAAATATTTTATATTGTTTATCCTGCCATTTTAGCAGTACAATTATATTGAAATCCGTATATTTTTTTTTATTTACTCTTATGTTAAAAGTTTGTATTGAATTTGTATCGAAGGCTCTGCAAAATTTCCAATTTTATACTATCAGTATGAAAGTTACCCTTTTATCAGTACATTCGGTACAATAACAGTTTCATGATATTAATAAAATACAACTACGATGGAGCAACAAAAATCGTTATAAATTTTGTATTTTTATAAAATACAAGTACTTGCACATGCCGGGCAAGTAAATGCATGATTAACATGATAGAATTTCTTACAAAAACAATTGAACTCCTTATAATAAATTATATAACAAAGATTTCCATTTATGAATTTTTAATCATTTCCTTTCATTGTACTTACATCAAATAATCATAATGTTACCTTGTTTATATATAGGGGCAAAGAAGACTCAATTCTTTTGGCCTAGATTTTTTAATCTCTCTTTTTCTTTCTTGCTCTGTGGCCTTAAGTCCCTATTAACACTTTTTTCTAGTAATATTTCTTACTTTTAGAAGTAAGAAAAGTTAATGGTGTCGATGGTAATAATCATCCTTCAAATTCTGTCGTAATAGCCAAGCATAGAGAGCTCGCTAAGACGGCACGCTAGTAATCTCTAGCCAATCATGCCTTTGTTTATCACTCAAGGGGTAATCACCCTTGTAAAAATATATGGTTTCAAAACACACTCTTGATGTGTAGTAATTAATTCTCTATTTAAGTGAGAAATTCTTGTTTTCCTTTTCTACATCTTCTGTTCCAACCAAATACATATAGAAAGTATGATCCAATTCCCCCTAAAAAGATTTCTAATATAATAGAAAACAAGTTAAAAGTTTTTGTATTTATTATTATTTTAGAACCAAGTAAAATTTAAAGAATTCGAAATGTAATTTAATAATAAATTAATATCAAAGCAATACATAAAACTAGTACACAAAACAAAATGAACATAAAAGGCAAATAAACTAAGAAAAGTTGTCCTTCGTCCTTTAAAAATATGTGAAAATGTATTAAATGAATTGGGGATGATCAGTGATGAGAGCAATAACGACACATACACAGCGGCTACTTTTTATTGAGACACTAATAAGTGACAGATATCCGGTTTTGTCATTTAAAAAATGCATAGGTTTATGTGATCTTACAGTGCTAAACACTTTGACATTTTTGTTAGTATATTTTCTTATGAGTGAGTAACTTTGTCACTTATAGGGGCTATTCACTATTTTTCCCGCTTGACCTTAATCAATTTAATAAAGTTATTTATATTAATTTTATTTTATAGTTTGTATAAATATATCGTTGGACCAATGAAAAATTATTTACTTGCGACTTGAGACTACTTTGTCTTAATTGTGTGTGTATTTTTGGCTATGCCTTCTATTCTTGCCTTAAAAAATTAAAGGTGCAAACATAATGAACGTGGTTGCGGAGCGGAGTGCGGTTTTATTCAGAATTCCGAAATTCAGCTGTGACAGAAAAGCAGAATTCTAAATGAAACCGCGTTCTACACCGCTTCCGCGTGCATTGTATTTGCATGTTAAGGCATGGAAAGTTTGTTATGTAAGATAGCAAATTAACCACTGGGATATATTAGTTTTCGCAAACGATGCAATAGCTACAATAATTATATATAGTTTCATGCCCACCGCACTGCCAACGTACATTCCTTATTGCATTTTCAACAACATAAGTTGATTTCCTACTCGGTACTTGATAACGTCTTTTTCAGCTGGCATACTAAATTTTTATAAAATTAACAAAATAACACTTCTCAACAAATTCTACTTCTCGAATACTTTTTGTTAAAAGCCAATCATAGATTTTCTAACTTTTATTCTTTTATTTTTCTTTTCCCTTTAATTTGAATTACCCATATGTTGATGATAATAAAATTTTTACGATATTTCAACAACTCTTCGAGTATTTAGAGTAAGTCATAAAAGCCTACAGCTTTAAGCATTTTTACTTTGTCTTCAAGTGAAGTTTACGATGATTGACACCATATGTGGGAATTGTATACGAAAACAAAAAAATTCATTTGGGAAATCAGTAAGTTACTCTCTTAATTTTTATGTAAAGAAAGAAAAAATTCTTTTATTTGTTATCCCTTATGTAATTTTTACTATTCATTTTTATAGTAAAGAATTACACTACTCGTATCAGAAGTTTGTTGTTTTTTTCTACTCCCAATGAGTTCTTACTTTTTAAATAAACATACATACATATATGAACCCCCATACCTCGCAGGTTCTGTGTTGCTCATATCTTCCCTCCTCCCATAGGAAATTTTCTTGACATTATTAAATTTATGGAGGGATTAAAAAAAAATTATTATAAAATTTTTTTATTTTTTATTTTTACCTTTTTCCATATTAATATTATTTTTTTTTCCAACTTTTTCTTCAAGCATTCAAGAGCTAAAAAAGGTGTTAACTTATTGAGTTGGAAAATTTAAAATGCATGAAATAAATAAATAATTTAACACTTTTTGTAGAAAAAAAAATCTGATACCAAGATTTTTAGTTTTTTTACAGCAATGAAAAAGGAGTAAAACGCTTCTGTTAACTCTTTTGACAGTCTGATATATTTTATTATTTAATAGATCTGAATATTTCAGGTTTTTCTCAATTACAAAGAGTTAATCCTTTAATACATATATATAAACTCTTAAATTACGATTTCAATAAATTATATCCCCTTTTTTCACTATTAAAAGAAAAAGTGAGTGTGTCAGCTCCGACACGCAACTGGAGTTTACTCGATTATTACTCAGATAATTTTTACCACAAATATCCCTGCAAACATTTCAATACGAGAACGGATTCATTTGCACATCGTTCCGACGAACAAATAGTTCGAGAACGAATCGGAGAACGATACGAGAACTGATTCGAGAATGAACAAAACGTTACATCGTTTTCGGAAGCAAGAAATGAAGAAAACCGCGATTTCTTTGAATGTATAGGTGTTATAGCTTATAATATGCAAAAATATCATGCGACTTCATGACTTCTAAGGAGGTTTTATATATTTTGTTTCTCTGTCACACTTACTGAAAATGAGTTATGTTAGGGGAAAGAAAACTCATATTTTTTTATATAAACAATATATTTGTTTTTCTTAAACATATAAATCACATATAAATTATTTAATTAAAAATATATTATTTCAATTTTTTACACATTAAAACAAAATACACTAAATTTAAAACACGTAATTTAAAACAAGCACTCGCGACTAGGCAAACAAAACACTACAGACTACACTAACAATGTCAAAGAGTAACAGAACAGAAATTTTCTAAGTCTTTAGGATTTAGAATATTTAGTGATCAAAATTTCATACATTTGTATGAAGGGGAAATTCACCGCTGGGCTCTTCTCACCCTTTGGCATATTTTGTACTTTTCTACCAGTTCGCGGTTTTGTTCGTCTCGCATCGTCTTTCGTAAAAATGTTTGCAGGGATATTATATATATAGAACACACACACACACACACACACACACACACACACACACACACACACACACACACACACACACACACACAAATATATATCGTCACATGCTTAACTTTACTGTACTGATCACCTACTATTTCAAAACATTTTTGATATTTAAAATATATACATATAAACTAGTGGGCTCCGCCCCCTGTTCGCTTCGCTCACCAAACCCTTGTTCGCTTCGCTCTCCAAACCCCGCTTCGCCCCACTCGGCACACCACAGGCATATATATATATATATATAAACATACACACCCACCCACCACACGCCCATCCACCCTCCACACACACATACATACACACATACATACATACACACATATATACATACACACATATATACATACACACACACACACGCATACATACAAACATACATACATGCATACACACACATACACACATACACACAAACATATATATGTATATATATATATATATATATATATATATATATCCATCAACCATATATATTTATTCATATGCCCGCACGTTTTTCTGCGCGTCCAATTCTTATACCCATATATGGTCATATATACCATATATACAACTGGCTAACCCATCATCTAGGAATTAAGTTTCTTATTCCTAAAGTGTAAGTAAATTTAAGAAAAAAGTCATGTCATATTTATGTGTTTAGAAGTTTATTTAAGCAAATCACACTTAATTTTTCTATTTATTTTGAGCTTTACAAAGGCAAAGCTTAAGCTTTTTTCCAATTTTTATCCTTATTAAAAACGTGAATAAAATATTACCTTGAAGTTTATTATAGTCTTGACCTTTGAGATAGGTCTTTGATATATGTAAGATTCCAAATTTCACCATAAATTATTTCTGAAGGAAGGTATTTTAGTTAGTAAGTAAATAAATATTATTAGTTATTGATTTTCAAGGGTTTTTTATTGTAAATTTCAATCCTTTAATATACTTAAGTAAACTAATGCTTTATCATTCATTTTGAGCTTTTCAATTACTAGAAAGTTTTTTCAAAGAATTGTTGAGAATATCATAAGGTATACAATAATGTTGGTAGAAAAAGGATACTTTATGTTTTGATACATGTTTATTTGACTTTAAACATTACTGAGATTTTTTAAAACATATTAGGTTAGAAGCGTACCTTCTAGGTTTTTCATTGTTTTCTGTTATTACATGAGTAGTGCACGGATGTATAAACAGTAAATAGATAATATTATCTATCCCAAGACAGAGAAGACACTTGTTTGTCCGAATGATGAAAAAACTATAAATAAACACAAAGGAATGAATACGATCGATCCATCTCATATTTTTCTGATCTTTCGGGTTGTGAATTTTTCTTCTTCTCCGAAATTGGAGTGGAACAAATTTTGAATGAATTGAAAACACATAAGAAGATCGCAGTGTGCACTGAAGGCATTATTTTCTTTGGATTATAATAAATGAATGGTGGGATGGGTTTTTCTGTTCTTCAGCTCAGAATTTTATACGATAATTTTTCAACATTAGAAGAAACGTGTTTATTCTATGTTTTTGTCAAAAAATGTTATTGGCTATATTTTCATGCATAATTCTTGCAAATATAAATTAATACAATAAATACGATCATATTTTAAGGAATAATACCTTCTTAATCTTTTTTCATTTCTTTATTTGCAAAATCATCTCTGAAATAATATCCAAAAGTAATTATAGTCAAAAAGATTTTTTAATTGGCCCTTAAAGTTTATTTTTTGAATTAAATTTGGATAACCTGAAACGCTGATAGTAGTATGACTTTTATAATGTATTTACAAGACAAGAATATACTTTTCCACATGAGAGGAATTTTTATGATCTGACAATAGCTAAGCGAAAGTAAGAAAATCAGCAAATTCTTATTTTTAGCATTTCATATGCTAAATTTGCTTTTTTGTTAAACTATATTTTTGAAATCGGCATTCAAAAGAGTTTCAGCAATTTTTGACTACTTCAACTGTAGCTTTATAATTGAAAGGGTAGGTTTTTATAAATATTTAAATTTAAATTTCTGTTGAAAACTGAAGAAAAATTAAAACTCATACCAATTTGCGAAAAATAATTTTTTTTTTAATGCTAAATACTTCAGAAAAAGATAAGCTTCTTCAAGCGTCTGTACTGTCCCCATTTTGGAAAAGAGTTATATTAACACCTCATTATACGAATAATAACCATTAAAAGTTTAATACATTATTAAGAAAAAAATTCTAAAAACTTCGGTTTCTAGTTGGATCCTTTGAAATTCAAATTGATTTAACACTTATTAAATACATAAAAAAGGCTTAAAACACTATTTAACAAGGCATTCTAAAAGCAATCAATTTTTTCATTTAAAGTAAATTATATTCAGACCAGTTTCAAGGGGAATGGCTCAAGTATTACACAACTTTCCAAATGAATGCAATGGGGCTAATTATTTTCCGATTTCATTCAATTAAAATTTTTGCATGCTTTTAGGCAAATTAAAACTAAAATTATTATCATTCAAATCTTGAACTTTCAAGCACTGACCTAAACTAATTTACGTTACTCCTCATCTAGTGTTGGGTATACATATAAAAACGTTTAATTGAAAAGGAACTTTGTTGCTTTAGTGTGCATTTTTTTCATTGAATACGAGTTTTTATAAATTCAAAATGACACAATAAAAGGATGAAAACAAAGTCTTTTATAAATATATTATATTGAAATATATTCTGAATTTCAACACTCATCACCATTTTAATAGAGTTTTTTTTTGTTCAAGCTAGCACTATTTAATATGCTAAAAGGGATAACAAGAAAAGATCGATAAAAAATTATATGGGTATAAATCTCTATCTACAGACAAGCATGAAATAAATTTAAAAAAAGAGTAAAAAAATATTTGCCCGCAAAATTCTTTGATTTAATTCTCCTTTATTATTTCTTTTTTTATTTTTTTAATTTATTTAGTAGAATAATATTCTTTCCATACTGTCAAAAAAATGACAACTCACAACTAAAACTGATGATGTTTCTATAGAAAAAAGATATCTAATATAGATTAGAAGTACAATTTCCGAAATGTTCATTTACTTATAACCTGTGTAGGTTGCTGTAACGTAGAAAATATTAAACTAAAGCAAAAGTAATTTAATTTTGAAAGCATATGCTGACTTTTGAGGTTTATGTTTTAGATTGTTATCAAAATCAAAAGGGAAGAAAAATTAACAAAATATAAATTTAGGGAGTTATTTAAGTAAATGGTTTTAAATAATAAATGGAAACTATAACACGTTATCTATTACGTCTATTGACGTTAACTGAGTATGAGTAAACTATGAGAATACAAGCTTTTACCCCATAGAAATGAAGTTCTGAATTTAAGTGAGAAAAAACTATTTTCAACTAGTTATCTAAATAATTAAGAGTTTATTTTTAAAAATATCACTTAGTTTTATTGAAAAACGACAACAATTTTATAATATTTCAAAGGTTTTCATATTTTGTTAATCACGTAATTTAAGAGGTAAAAGCTCTAGAATATACAAACGCTGATGAGGAAAAACTAAAAACAACATTAAAAGTAGAAAGTTAGTTTTATTCTTACATTTCAGTCAACATGTTCATTTTTAAATTAAAATTAAAATTCTCTCTTTTATATATATATAGATATGTATATCTAAAGAAATATATAATTAACTTTTCAATAATGGCTCCCCTGAGATAGCACGAAGCCAATATCTGCACGAATTCAATTTCAAACTTTGGTGATGGAATTCATTACAAAAGTTTGTATTTGCTTATTGATAGATTGGTACCATAAATGATGGTTTTAAATGAGAAATTGTGTATAAACTCAAATAATAAAATTTAAAGTAAAATTAAATATGAATTTAAAAAGGATATTGTATGGCTATTTTATATAATGGAAAAAATATATGTACTTTAAACGTTTATTTTTATCAAACAACAATATTATCTCCTTTATATTTTCAGTTTTAACTTCATACATTAATAAGAGCCAGAGCTAAATTTGGAATCGGGATAGAATCAAGTTTGCCTTAAATCGCTTTTGGGTCATATATGAGAACATGATTAACATAGGATTCGAGATATAACGCTCTGAAATGTCTAGGTTAGATTCAGCAGCTCCATCCGACCAAAGGGCTCTTTTATATATATACATATATATAATATATATATAAATATATATATATATATTGGGTCATATTATTTTTAACACATGCACTATTTGTTCACTATTTGCAATTACAACACAGAATTTTTTTATATTTAATTTCTTGAATATTTCGCATCAGATCGTATCACAAGAGAATGAATCGCATGAGATCGTGTCACATCGTGTTGCACTAAATCGTGTTAGACGTATCGTAATAAATAAATGTACATACTTACATATATTAAATTAATAAATAGTGCCATTAAAAAAGTTACCAGTGAGTAAGTGTTATACGTAGTAAAAAAAATAACGGGATTTAAATAAAACGTGCATAGGTATTTGGCAGAAAATAGAGCTTGTTTCGGTTTCAGGTTTCAATTAAAAGTGTTTAGAAAAAATCGTGTCAACAGGCGACATCGATGAGCTTACCGAAAGCTTGTTTTTCCTGTCAACTGGCGACATCGTACAGGCTTATATATGTGACGGGCAATTACCCGTCATGTAGTATAGGTCCAATAAGGTTGGTTATATTTTACCCTAAATATATTGTATTTTATTTATTTTTCAAATTTTAATTCACATAATTTTTTTTAATATATTCGAAAGCTCTTGCCAAATGCCTTTATAAAAATTTAATACTTATATAAAACTAAAAAGTTGCATTCCGGGTAATAAAAAAAAAAACAAATTTAATTGTTAAACACATCAATGACAATTTTTTTTTTAAAACTAAAGTGTTTATAAAAACCCGTGTCAACCAGCGACATCGATAAGCTTGTCGGCAGCTTATTTTCCTGTCAACTTGCGACAACGTACGGGCGGACAATTACCTGTCAGGTTAGTTATATTACATGACTAAAATATATTTTAAAATTGAGTTTTTATATAAAATATTTGACTATGGCCTATAGACCCAAAAAAAATAGGCTTATGCACCTATAATGCACCTCTTGGGTGGTAGGGAAGGAAATTCGAAATATATTCAAATTAATTTAAAATATTTAATTATATGAGATGCAATTATAATTATAGTTAACAGGAAATTATTATGAAAATTTTTTTAAAAAAATGAAAAATGAATTTCAAAGAAAAACTAATTAATTAGAATTTTTAAAAAGTATCTGACAATGAGTCACCTATTATATTTTCAAAGAGACCAAGCCAAAGCATCGTAAGACGGTTCTTAATTCGAAAACTTGTTTGTTAAATTTTTATTTATTTCAAGTGAAATCGCTTTGGTGTGCGCAAGGCTAAAGACGTAATTATAAATATCCAAAAGTGAAAAAGTAGTGTCATATATATCTGATATAAGGAAGTGTAAGTAATGTAAGCTTAATAACAATGACTTGTTGGTGATTTTGACGTTATGACCTGTCAAATATATATAAAAATGTTCACATCATTAATATTGCTTAAGAGGATCTTAAGCAGTCATTTTTTAATGATTATTCTACAAAACATCGTATAGACTATAAATAATCAATAAAACCGTCCTGCATAATAAAAACAAAAAAATCTCACACGTCTACCTCAGCAAATAAGCAAAAATAGATTTATTTGATATCTTAAATAAGTCACCATATAAACTTCATGTTTTAGATTTAAATATATCTGTAAAGATATACAAAAATATCCTTATTAAAGATAGCAATGAAATGAAAATATTTCCGAAAATTTTTTTTGCTTCCAGTTTGCTCTTAAGAATACATTTAAGTTTCGTTTTTAGAGTCAATTCTCTTACACATCAACATAAAATATCTAAATTAGAGTTGTTAAGGATTTTTTTGGTTATCTCTGGCATTGTAAAAGATATCAATTAAAACTATCCTTTTGATTAAAGATCAAAGAATTCTGTTGGTTTACTTCACTACTTTTTAACTGTAATTGTAATTTATCTTTTTCTTAAAATCGGAATATTTAGTTCAACGATAAAAAAGTTTTTTCTTTACAAAATGAAACTATAAAGAGTGACAGGACTAAGAGTTTTTATTTTTATTAAAATCTATTTAAATTTTGCTTTGTTATGAACTTAAAAACATTTATGGGATAATAAACAAAAAAGGTTCTTTTTATCATCATGATTTTCTTAATTTATTAATCTCATTTTTGAAGATATACAATTACTTGTAATAACTTCAATGTTACTTAATTACAAAAACGTGTAATGTACTTGAATAAATTGAAATATTTTTAGATATTTTTTTCTTTTTTTAAAAAAAAAATATTGCTCTCAGGTGAAAAGAACCCCAGCCATTATTATAGACATTTCAATCATGAAATACACAAAAACTTTTATAAAATATAATTTTTCTTAAACAAAAAGTAACAGAAATTTAATTAGCTTAAAAGTTTCATGAAAAATTCAAAACTTTTTAGGTAAATTAGAATTTTTTAAATAAATATTTCAAAATTTTAAATTAAAGATACCTATAAAAATATTTTGTGATCACAAATTAGAGATTTAAATTTTTGATTAAGTTTTACCTAGTTAAACACCTTAAGGAATACTTGAATTTCATAAAATGGGAATGGATTCATTTTCTATGATCTTATAAATGCAATTCTATAGTGCAATAATGTTAGTAAGCTTTTAGTTGTGCAATATTCCCAAAAAACCTCAAAGCAACATCATCAATCATAGTATACATTAATAATAAACAGAGAAGTCTCTTGGTAAAATCAACCTACATGATTTCAAGGCGTAATTATATTAAGAAATATCAAATCCCGTAACGATATCTTAAGGAAAAAGTCCTCATATCTTTCATACATTAATTAACATCGGAATCTTACTAATGATAAGACATATATGACAAGCACATCAACAATTCCTGTCTCTTTAGAAAATTCTCCGTTTTCCATAACAATATATATATATATATAAATATGTATATACATCTATTGTATAGAAATAATGGAGCATATGGATACTAGATATGTAAAGTATTTAATAGGACCCAAATTGATGCTGTAATTTAATTCTTCCATTCAATTAGGGTACTAGTGCATGTAGTATCCTTAAAATTAAAATTTTCATTTAAGTAATTCAAATGATTACCATTTCTTTGAGTAGATCTATTAAAGCTGACGTAAAATTTCTTCAAGCTGTGTCTTTTTTTAAATTGAATTTAGGCAAAAGTAAAACTAAAACTGAATATTATCAATAAACATTGAAAATACAATAAAATAATTGTACATATGATGCCACTAAAAATCTAATGAATTCTGCAATTGAATTATATTTTTTTCTTTGACGGTGACTATGGAACCTCTTAGGAAGCTTTTTATGTTAATTTGATTAAATGAGAGACTATTACATAATTTCCAACAAAAAGATGATTTGTGCTACTTTTTTAAATATGCTAAGATGAATAGTAAATTCATTAAGAACAGTACCAAAAAAGTCATTTTTTTTTGTATTTCTTCAGTCCATTCTGTGGCATCCATAGCTCATTGATTACCTTATCGATATTCCTGTTGGATACATCAAAAGTCTTCCACTAGCTTGACCATAGTTGAAATAAGAATGATATCCTGAGACAGAGCGCTGATTTTATCTGCAAATTATTTTTCTTTACTAAATTCTGTTGGTTGTTTTTTCTTACTTGGAGATTGTTTTTAAAATATTTTAGAAAACAACAATAAATTCAAATTTCTTGCAATTACTTGAGCTTTTTATACCAAAAAACTAAGATTTTCCTTTATTATAATTAAGAAATACAACCCTTATAAATTTTTCAAACTTAACTGGCTTTTAATATTGAGAAACAATAATTGATTTTATTTAGTTTCATTTGAAAATAAAAATTAAAATTTCAATTATAAAAGAAAGTTTGTTTATTGGAGTCTACTTTAAGGAAAGTTTTACCTCATAGAAATAAAAGTTTTAGCTTTTGATGTATTAAAGCATACCATGAAAACCATAAAGACAACCGTGATAGAACCATGCTCTACAATGAACGATATTTCTTCAAGGTTTCTTAAACTTTTACCCAGCATTTCGAAATTTCGGATATTTTATTCCTAGCATAGGAATTTTGAATATTTTATAAAAAACAGTTTCTCACATTTTATTACAACTAATTGGACATTTATTTCAATAAAGCTTGAATATCAGGATTGAATCAAAGATATTATAGATTAAATAATAATTGACGAATTGCATAGAAACGTGCCTAAAGATTTTCTTCGTACTCTGCTTCTAGATTTAATAATGTGGCATCAACACAAAACTTATTGCGCAATAAACACACAAATTCAGTGATTTAATTGTGATTTGACTTTGACGTGAACCCTAAGAAACCTGACGGTTTTCTCTAGCATGACTCCCAACTTAAATTATTGAAATATAAACATGAATTTTGAAGCTGCTGTGGCAGTTAATGTTGTTTGTTACATGACACTTTTTACAAGACTTCATATGCTAAAATATTTAAAATAGGCATGGTTTTCCTGGTGTCTTATCTCTGGCATTGTAGGGAAATATTTTGATCACAAAAATCTTAAAATGATATTTTGCATTTTAGAAATCATATTTCATGATATTTGTATTCATTTTATGGGCCATTTTACTTTTACTTTGCAATACCGTTAATACGCTGTTCTCAACATGTTGAAAAAATACACAAAAGTCTTAAAAGTCAAAAAATTGTAAAAAATTTTTGGTTCTAATAAGTCAGGGTGGATTCTACTTCTCATTAAGGCTTTAAATATCGCAAAACCCTTCTCAATTCCGATAATCTTCTTTGCTGATCAAATGGATGACATTCCGAAAAAACTCAAAAAGTATTGTAAATTGCTTTTACTTTTTAAAACTTGATTTTTTCAAAAATTCATTTAACCCTATTTGTTTTGTAAATAATTATTGTGCTTCTTTTGAAGTAACACGCGCTGTTTCTAGCTAACAATGATAACTTATTATTATAAAGTTTATATGGCTATCAAAAAGACACTTTCTTTTATCCCTTTCTCCTTTTCAGAGTGGGTTTTTTATGAGAATATTTCTATTATTATAAGCATTTCTTATTAGTTATCAACCTTAAAAGTTGTTTTCACTTGTGTTAAAAAAATCTAAGGATAAATAGTTGATGAAGAAAATACCTTCCTTCCATTTATAATAAATATTTTTTTGATGAAAATATTGATCATATCTTTTTTTCCAGAACAGCCAAAAAAAATTTCCTTCCTACTATTTTTCATAAAAGGCAATTTTTTTAACCTTTCCATTTAAAGAATTTGTAAGGAATCTCATTGAATATAATGAATATTTTTAAAACACCACAATCTAGCTTATAAAAATTTTTATTATGCTTTTTAGTTTTAAAAATTCCTGTTTGTTGATTTTGTATAGAAATAGTAAAAAATAACGTAAAAATTTAAATTACAAGGTAAAAAACTACTTTGTTTTTAGTAATGAATCAGAAATAAGTTTTTTTAACAAATCTTCAAAATATTGAAGTTAAAAATGCATTTCTTATCAGCCATCCTTGGCGTGTCAAAGTACAAAATTTCTTGACTAACATATAAGATAGTAATAGAACTTTTTTTCTTGCAGAAATTAAAGATGAAAATACTATTGCAATTGTTTCCGAATCTGCTTCTTGCAATAATGGAAAATAAAACAAGCAAAAGAATATTTTACTTAATTTTTAGGGCATGGATGCAATGGCCGACCAAAAACTTTCACAAACAAGTCAAAAATTTCTGCAAACAATTCTCATTCTGAGATAGTCATTCTGAATATAGTCGTTAGTTCTAGTGTTAAGCAATTCGCATGCAACTTACTGCTTTTTATAATTATGCATATTTAATTTTTCCCTTGAGCAACTTTATTTTTTTTTATTGTTCCCTTAACATCACCTGTAAAATCGGAGCACTTTTAAAACTACCAAAAACCACGAAACTTTTACTCCTAATAACACACTCGTGTTATTTAACTTCAAAATCATATTGCTATGCATATTATTAGTAATTAAGGAGGGGGGTGAGTATGATTTTAAGAGTAAAAAGAATCACTTTTTTTGTAAATTTTTTTTATAAATATTGATTAAGGAAATCTAATCAAAATTTTTGTAAATTATTAAGCATACTCGTAATGTTAGCCATATTTTGTCATTTTTTTATTAGAAAATCTTTATATGGAAGCCGGTGGCACAGATTTTCCAAGGACGCTTAAAACTTAGTCAAAGTACTATTAAATCCTTCCTCCAACGTTGTCTGATTACTTTTTTTCTATTTGAAAAATTTTGGTGCTAATTTAAAGTGGAAACTGCTATTTTTCACGAAAAATTCCGCCATTTTGCAAGTGGAAAACACCCTTAATGTAAAAAAAAATTCTAAAACTCAACCTTGGGGGGAGGTATTTTTCATGTAGAAAATGTGTATCAAGTTGAAGTGCAGTTGAATGGCAGGGATCACCGACTTTGAAGAAGTAGTTTTGAGTAAAATTTTATTAGCTTATTTATGGCTTCAGTTTTGCTTGAATCGACTTCAAATTTTGGGATTCGATTTTTGAAAAGTGCTAAACCACACTCCCCCCTTAAGTTTATAAATTGTACTAAAAAAATTACTATAATTCTACATATTCTTACATGTAAATTAAAAAACGAAACTTGTTCCATGAACTATGATGCACATTTTTTGAACTAGTTGTGGGACTTGCCCAAAAATGGGACAGGACAGTATTTAAAAACTCACACTATAAATTTGAATAAAATATGAATTTGTTATATTCCATCACTTTCTATTGATAGAATGTAGTTTTCAAGCTAACAATCAATCAAGGAATATAGGTCTTAATAATACCTTTTAAACGATGATGTAATAATATTGATCAAGTGCAAATCTGTGCATAAAAATCCAAACATGTCCAATAACTAGCTATTCTCTCTTACTATTTAAGTTTCAAATTTTAATCATGTTTAAAAGTTCTTGCTTAGAATATATTTAAAAAAGTTTATTAAATTTTTTCTAAAGGGAATATAACTCTCAAAATTTTAATACTGTCTAATCACAATGACGAGACAACATTACTAAAACTGACCATAAGAACTTATAAAATAGTTAGAAAGTTTGCAAATTTAAGTGCCATGCAACCAAAAGCTTTTTTGAGTTAGTATTTTTCTTATTTGAACTCTAAGTCTTTGGCTATATACAATACACATTTTCATTTAACAAACGTAACTAATCACCAACTATATGAGACCACCTTTTCATGAATAATCCTTAATTTTATAGCATAAGGTAACTTTTATAAAGCTTATAATAGTTATTGTTAAATGTCTGAAATTTAATCCCAATTCCCTTTTACTATTCCATTTTTGAACTTCATAGAGCAATAGTCAAAGTTCCTATGGAAAGTGTAATGCAACAAACTTTCTGTCTCTCTAGTGTACATAATTGAACAGGCTTGCTTAGTGGTTTTGAATATGGTTTCTGTTTGCATGCAAAATGTTGCATATTGTTTGTCTAATAGTGTTCGAATTAAGTTTTCGAGTTATTTCTTTTGCATTTGTTGTTATTATTTTATTTGAGTTGTCTAATAGTAGTTGAAAATATATTATTAATATCTCCCTATCAAAAGCAAAGATAAATTAAGTAGATGTTTGTCATGTTTACATAATCTTTTTCCTTTTACAAGTTTCTATTGTCATGATTCACTATTGAAATGGTGTTATTCTTTGTTTACCCTTAAATTTTGTTATCTTAATTTATTAATGAAAAATTTCTAGGGCGAATATGAATTTTTAGTGAATATTAATCCTAATATAGTCAGATGATTAAAGGTCTAAACATAAATAGAAACACAGGGAAAATAATAAATTAATAATAATAATTTTGAATTTATTTTAATCCTTTTATTAACTTTATTTATTTATAATTTTGCAGTGATTTTTAAAGTTTTTTCCGTTAGATTATTTGCTTTAAATTTAGATAATATAAACTGCTTATATATCTGCCATATATAATTAATACAATTGAGAAAAAAAAAATTACACTTCAGCAGTCCTAAAACTGTATGGAATGGCATCTATCGAGTGAATTTCAAAACAATTGGGGTTAATTTCCTAAAATTAAAACTAAATTCAGATCTACATGTAAAGGCTACACCAATATCACAATTATCAAAAAAGAAACATGAAAACAAAATGAATTTTCATCAGTTTGAAGCATATTTTTAATACTTTTAATTACAAAATTCCTTATTTTTCATTTAATCAATTACCTAAGATTTTGTTTAGCTTCGTGATTTTGTAATTCATTTTAATATCAAATAACAAATAACTTAGTTTGAATTCTATATCAAATTTTACATGCCCTTTGCTATTGCTTAGGAAAAAGAAAAGAAATTTTACTGACATAAGTTCCAAAGAACTTCAACAGAATTCATCTGGAAAACTCATGAAAATGTTGACAGAAATATTCACTATAGAAGTTCCTTACACTTCATTAGAAAAATCTTCAGAATCCTTTGGAATTCTTCAAGGAATCCCTAGTTTTGTTTAATCTCCATGTTCGGAAGATATGGATAAGCTAGAAGGAATTTTTAGATTAGTTAAATTATTCTGCAAAGCAATTTTTCTGTTTCGAAAAATTTGCAATTAACAATTGGGATAGGAAATAATTGAAAACATACTTAAAACTTTCATAGCAACATTATGAATATGGATTTATTTTTATATTTTGTGATATTTAAATGTTAAGAAATAAAACATAAAAAGTCTTTGTTGGTTAGATGAGCTTGGTCTTTGAGAAAAAATTAACAAAGACTTAATGTGAAAATTCAATAAAAATAAATACGAAAATTTAATAAATAATAAAGAATATACATACCTATCTAATGTTATCCTTGTATGTTTGCATTATCAGATTTAAAACCACAATTCTAATATTCAAAATAAGCATTTCAAAGCCTAAAGTGAAAACTAAAAGATAAAGAGGAAAGAGAAACTATATTCTAAAGCTCCATATTTTTATTTGGGTGAGAAATCAATCGAAGGATAGTAAAGTTTCTTTAATCAAGTTAAAGAAGGTTGTTTTTGGACACTACAAAACCTACACCTTCATTGGTTTATATCATCTATATCAGAGAATTCAATCTTATATCATAATGTGGGTAAACCACCACCTATAATTATAAATATAATTTAAGAATTAAATTCCACGTGCAGCTGTTAAAATTAAATTATCAAAAGTTCTAATTTTTGCGTTTGTCAATTTTTGAGTTAATTAACGTACAAATATATTTATTTAAAGTCAATGAAGTATATTTCCATTATTTTTTCAAAGCAAATCAAATTTACCTAGTATAAACATTAATTAGTAAGGCAGATTGATAGTTCCATGGTTAGAAAAGTGAATATTGCCTACGGTAGAAAAGACAAGTAAACATGTACTTTGCTCTTGTTAGATAAACTCGTCTGATTTTTAAATCAGTACAGGTAAAAGCATTTAATTGCATTTTTCAACTATAAAATTTGGTGTTGTAAAGTGAGTTGAAAGAACGAGTAATATATTATAAGAAAAAAGCATTTCTCTTCTAATATATTTAGTTAAATTAACGTAATTAAGGAAATTATTTAACTATTTTTTCTTATTTCTAATTCAGTTGTGCTTTCTATAATTATAGTCAAAACTTGTTTTAATAATTTTTTGTATTTAAATTACTTTTTAATTGTATCAATTTTAATTAATATAACTTAAGTTTTTATATATAAATATACCAAAGCCCTATCACTAAGTCTAAATGACAGCTTTCAGACACTCTATGTTAGTGAATACTAACCAACATATAAAGAAAATTCATGTGTTTCGGAACTAGCAGAGCGGCAGCGCTCGACATGCCTAAATAATCGTTTAAAACGGGAAGAATTGATTTGTCAGACGCAAAAACTTCAACGGCTAAGCTTAACTGATGATTTTCAGTCACCATTTTCATCATTTTAGTGATGTTAATTTCACTTGAAGACGTTGATGGCCGACCAGAGCGAGGAAAATCTTCAACCACATCTCGACCGCTTTTGAATGCACTGTACCATTCATATGGCCATGTTTTTGAAAACGTCGATAAACTGTAAGCCTTTTGTAGCATTTTCAGGGATTCAGCACACGAAATACTATTTGCAATGCAAATTTTAAGACAAATTCTTTGTTCGATTGTTTTATTAATTGCAAAAATCGCAAAGATACTTCAAATTAACTGACAAAATGGAGCACTGTAAACAAACTAAATGACAAATGATGGTCAAATTTCGCATCATTATATAAGACAGTTGTGCCAACTTGTGCGACAAAAAAATTTTTGACAATATCTTTAGGAGGGCTTTTTAACTGACCTGAACTTTCTTGACAGAATGTACACATTATATGCAGGCAAATACACTTCAAGTATTTCTGTTCGAAAATGTTATAACACTTAAATTCCTCCAATGAAAAAAATACTCCGAATCAGTAACGAACTAACCAATGAGAGAATGATTTTAAGAAAGTATTAAACGTTACATCGTTTACCATTTAATGTTTTCACACGAGGATACATGTTTCCAATAACAAACTGGTTTTTTTTTCGAACAAATTTTGATCGACAACACGGGTAAGCAAGTTTCCTGGAAACATTTCATGTACAGATAGAGATACTTCTTGTATGTGTTGAAATGTTTCTAGTGATACCCAAATTTTTCTGGAAACAAATTTAAGTTCGAATTTTCCGAATTTTACACCTTACTTCTTGCCGCTATATCTTTAAAAAAAAATGTTTCCGAAAACCTTTGTGCCACTAAATTACGTTTTTTCTTTGTATTGTGAACTAAAGCTATTAATGAGCTATATCCTTGCGTACACTTCCAATAACTACAATTGTTTAAATTACATTGTGAGGTCTCTGAACAAGGTCACTGATGTGAACAAATAATATGGCTATTTGGCATATATCCACCAGCCAAAAAGAAAAATCCTCACACTTTTGTCACTAAACAAGGGAAATCTTCATTTTTTCCCTGTGAAAACGTTCATCGGTTCAACATTCAATCTTTTGACTGCTACAAATTTTATTCATAAACATAAAATTTTTAATAATAAAATTTATTTAAATCATTAAATCATAATCAGTCTAATTATTCGAATCATAATTTAAGAAGTTTTGTTTAAAAATGTTAAAAATATTGACAAGGCAAGTTATAAATATTAACAAATTGAATTAAAATCATCCATCATTTTCTTTCAATATAAAAAAAAGTCAAATATAACAATGCCAACATCGGAAACTACTAGTTATGACTAATTTTTTGATACTTCATGGATGGATTGTGACCAATTGCCTAGATAAAATTTTACAGGACTTATGAAACTCTTTGGGTATGAATGTTACTCATTTCTCTAACAATTTCAATTTTCCATGTCGATCTAGAATGATTTATGAGGTAAATATTTGAATGCGGAACAAAGTTATGTACTTGAAAATTTTATTATAAACATTTTCCTGGACATCTTTACTCATATTTCTTATATATAAAAAAAATATATATATATATATATATATATATAGTTTTGGCCAGGGTTTGTTTTCTGTTTTTCTTTTTACTTTGTATATATTTAAATGAAAAGAAAAAACTACGACATGAATTTGAAATTGTAAAATTTTTATCCTTAGGCATTTTATTTAATATTAAAATATTCTTAAGTTGTGAATAGATGCGTGGAATACATAATTAAGCTGACAGAATATTAAGAATAATTTTCTCTGAAAAATTTAAAAAAATTTAAATATTTTACTTTCTACTGACTAAACTTTAATGAACCATAAGTACAAATTCTGTGACTATATTTTGTTTTCCAATAATGAATGCATATCTCCAATGGTTTAATCATGAAAAGTTTAACTTTCTAGGCTAAAAAAAAACACAACAAAAAAGAAATAAATATTTATTTAAGTTCTTAAGTTTTTTGTCAATTTATGTAGAGTTGAAGTTTTTAATTTTTTTATGACAAAAAGCAAATTGACATGAAAGATTTTTGGTAAGTAGTGTTTTAAATTTTGAAAAGAATTTAACATTAAGTTTAATTTTGTCTTTGTAAGCCAAATAAAAATCTTTCTTTTATTTAAAGTGAAAAAATTGATTTCAATAGGACCACTAATATTTTCCAGTTGACTCTTTGATACATACCATTCAACTTCCTTGTGAATATATTCATTGAAATTTAATTAAAAAATTGTAATTAGAAACTAAATTTTGGGTAAATTTGATAACAAGTTAAAATTTTGATTTACTAAATCCAATGTAAAATTTAATGAAGTTGTTAAACTGAGCTGATACAACTCTAAGAGATGCCTTTAAGGGAAGCTGAAATGTTTGAAAAAACAAAACACATCCCAATATGTGTATAGGGATTAGTATATAAGACTCTCAAAAATCTTGTATAAGGGAAGTGCAACCAAAATGGAAGCAAATGGAAGTCGATGCTATTGTCGAAATGCAGATCAGTTCAAACGCACAAAATGAAATAAGTGAAACATATTGACGATGATGATACCAAAACATTTAAGGATATATGTGATATATATCTTTTCGTTAGTGAATCAGTTGTAGAGAAAAAACAGTGCGTAGGATATGTCCAAAAAAGAATCGATGCAAGATTACGAAAAAGTAAAAAAAGATAACAAAGAGTCTGACGAAAAAGGTGAAGGAAAATCAAAGATTGTAACAAACTGTTAATTTTTACTCTTTTTAAAACATTCGGAAAAGTAAAAAAAATGGTAGAAAAATCTTCTTCTTTTTTTTGCTAGTACGAAATGTCTCTCATCTCTCTCAACTCGAATACCTACATAATGAGTATAAATCAAGTATAAATTGACAGTCAATTAGCATTTCGTAATCAGATGACACCATTGTATACCTGACATATCTGGCTATCTACTTTTTTATGATACCACTGTGATTTGTCAAGCTCTTAAGTGTTGAATGGTTAATGATATCACATTTGTTTCGCCTTTATAGTTTGGGAACAAATATCTTTTGTTCCTGCTTTAACCTCGTTATAATTAAAACAAGAACATGTATAAATTTACTTTATTTATAATTCTAATTACACAAGTTAGTTGCACACTAGATGATGAACTTTATTATTCTAAATGTATTATTTTTCTCCTAATAGATAATTGTTTTTTACAGCACAAGTTATTAGTCAAAATGTATTGATTTTCTCATAATAGGTAATTGTTTTTATAGCACAAGTTAAGCTTTGCACTCAAATAATTTAATTATACTTAATTCAAATACAATAAAATTCCAGATTATGAAGATTGATTTAGATTACGATTTCGATTTTGTGTTTTTGCTTTCTTCTTTTCTGTCAGTTCACCACACGGTTCACTTTTTTTTGTACTGCCTCATGTACACCGCTTACCTCAGTGCCATCTCGTAACATATTGGGGCCGATTGAGTTGCTCGATGTACGGCTTGGTAGTCGTATCAATTTGACAATGGGTCGCTGTATAATGCCAGTTGCAGTAATCAGAGTCACCACTCGAACCTGTCCATCCTCTCCGGGATGAGCCTTGATTACCTTGGCCATAGGCCAGTGCCCCGGCGGAGAATTGGAGTCTTTGATTAACACAATATCGTTCACGTTAAAATTAGGTTGAACCTGCTTCCACTTCGGTCGTTGCTGTAATGAAGTGAGGTACTCTTTATGCCATCGTTTCCAGAATCCTTGTCTCATAGCCTGAACTAACCTCCATTTGTCCGGTAGATGCAACTCTGTTGTACCGTTATGGGGTTCCGGTAAGTCTTGATAGGAGTACCCAGTTAACAAATGAAAGGGAGTTAAGGGCTCAAACTCTTGATCTGGCATCGCAAATAGCGGTCGTGAATTTAAGATTCCTTCTATTTGGACCAGCAATGTGTTTAAGGCTTCGAACGTTAACGTGTTATTTCCAATTACTCGTCGCAAGTGGGTTTTGACTGATTTTACCCCCGCCTCCCATAAACCACCAAAGTGGGGTGCGTTTGGAGGAATAAAACTCCACTGGACTCCCTCTTGGGCTAACGTTTCTTGGACAATACGATGATGGGTATTGGACAGAACTAATTGGTACATTTCATTCAGCTTACGTTTCGCTCCTCGGAAGTTGGTTGCGTTATCCGAAAACAACTGCTTACATCTGCCTCGTCGTGATATGAATCGTCTCAGACATGCCAAGAAAGTATTCGTCGTTAAATCACTCGCCAGCTCCAGATGCATAGCCTTGGTTGCCATGCAGATAAACACGCAGATATAGCCCTTGGTCATGTGAGGATTTCTTCCTCGAAGACAGCGTAGCGAAATGGGTCCCGCATAATCGCATCCAGTGTTGGCGAACGGTTTTTCTTGACAAACTCTTGACTGTGGCAAAGTTCCCATTAACTGAGAATGTTGTACATGACGATATCGAATGCAAGTGTGACAGTGATGTACTATGCGACGAATCATATTCCGAGCGTTCACAATCCAATATTCTTCACGTAGAAGGGTGAAAGTTTCAGTGATACTTGCATGACAATATTTCATATGATAGTAATTTACGATCAATTCCGAAAGATGACTGTCCTTTGGTAAAATTATCGGATGTTTTGTAGTATACGATAGCTGCGAGTGCTGAAGACGTCCTCCGACTCGTAATAAGTTGTTTTCGTCGATAAAGGGTCGAAGACTACTGAGTTTATTGTTGGCCGATAATGGCTGTCCCTTATGAAGAGATTCGATCTCCTTGTTGAAGGTAATTTTCTGGACATGTCGTATACACTTTTGTTTTGCTTGGTCTAATTCCACACAGGTGAGGGGTCCAAGACTAATTGGAGAGTTCCGTTTCAAGCCATTACTCATAAACCTGATACAATAAGCTATAATTCGAAGGAGCTTCAGCCAACTGGAAAATTTCAAAATCAACGCAGTGAGAAACTCTGAATCGTCTCTAGTAATCAATGCTTGTATACGTGTAGGTCTTTCCTCTGCTATCGCCAACTTAGGACCAACTTGATGATTTGACGAGTCTTGATCCAGGTATACTGACTCATGCTGTTGAAGCCATGAGGGTCCGTTCCACCATAAAGAGTGATTCATCAACTCATGAGGTGTGACCCCCCGTGACGCACAATCCGCCGGGTTGTCGATAGATGCTACATGCCTCCAGCAATCTCGAGGAAGTGTACTTAGGATCTCTGATGTACGGTTTGCAACAAATGTATTCCACTTACGTGGTTGGGTGGACAACCAGTGCAGTACGATCTCCGAGTCTGTCCAAGCGAAGAGCTTGTAATGATGTTTAGAACTGGCAGTCACAATCCTTTCGAAGAGTTTAGTTAGCAATAGAGCTCCACACAACTCAAGCCTCGCTATCGAAATTTGCTTCAATGGGGCTACTCTGCTTTTTGCTGCTACTAAGTGAACCCGAAACCCTGCAATAGGTGATCGTGATCTTGCATAAATGACTGCACTATAAGCCTTCTCAGAGGCGTCGGAAAACCCATGCAATTCCATAGTTATGTCTGTTAAGCCTATCCAACGGGATATTTTCAATTGATCAATAATAGGTAGCTCCTGTTGAATATGCATCCATTGCTCGGCTATTGGATGTGGTAATAGGTCATCCCAACCTACGTCCTGGAGCCATAGTGATTGAAATAGGATTTTGATTGATACAGTAATCGGTGTAAGAAACCCTAAAGGATCAAAGATGCGTGATGCTTCGGATAAGAACTTCCTTTTAGTGGTTACTCCATTAGAGCTTGTACGGATTGTAAACGAAAATATGTCTAAAGAGGGTGACCATTTTAAGCCCAAAGTTTTCACCGACTGTTGTTCTTCTTCCATGAACTCCTTTTCTCTGAGTGCTCTATGATTCTCCGGTATTGCTGACAGTATTTGTTTACAATTGCTGCTCCATTTTCGAAGACTAAAGCCAGCTTCAGCCAGAGCTGTTGTTATTTCATGTTGGATATCCACTAACTCTGATACAGAATGTGCTCCTGCTAGTATATCATCCACGTAACAGTTATTTCTTAACACTTGAGTCGCCTTTGGGTAACGATTTTCAATTTCACTAGCCAATTGTTCAAGTACTCTAACCGCTAAATATGGTGCCGAAGCAGTCCCATAAGTTACTGTTTTCAGTCGATAATACTCTACAGGATTACTGGAAGACTTCCGCCACAGAATCCGCTGATAGTCCCTTTGATCATCTGCTACCCAGATTTGACGAAACATCTTCTCTATGTCTGCTGTGAATGTAAATTTATACATTCGAAAACGTAAACAAACTGCAAATAAATCTCGTTGTATTGGAGGACCTACTAGCAAGAGGTCATTTAGAGATACGTTAGTAGAGGTCTTTGAAGAGCCATCAAATACCACTCTCACCTTGCTTTCTTTTGCTATTTGTTTAAAGACGGCATGGTGAGGTAAATAATAACAGGTTTTTACCATGATTTCCTCATGCGGAATTTTCTCCATGTGCCCAAGCGTGAGATACTCATTCATGAACTGGAGATATGCTGAACTTAGTTTCGGGTTGGTAGCACACTTTCTTTCGATGGAGTGCAGTCGCTTGAGGGCAGTTGAATGACTGTGTCCTAATTGGGATGGATCACCTTTGAATGGCAGTTGTACAATATATCTTCCATCACTCGTACGCTTTGTGGTTGTTGTAAAGATGTGCTCTGCCTGAAGCTCCTCAGCAGTTGAGCTCAGCTCAAACCCTTTGGATTCCTCCAATTCCCAAAACTGTTTCAGTGATCGATCAATATCCAAAGTTGTATGAAGTAAATTGATACTGGTGGGTGTCACCCTTACCATTGTCTTCTCTGTGTTACAATTTCCAGCAATAACCCATCCAAACTCAGTGAGTTGCAGGATCAAATCCTCAGTAATGAGTTTACTGTGGTTCTTGAGAATATGTAGTGCTCGATCAGCCCCTAAGATGATATCGACTGGCCTTGGTTGGTTGTAATATGGATCAGCAAGGCTATAAGATTTCAATAACGCTATTGGTGTAAGCTTAGTCTCTGGAATATTGGACGTAAGACAAGGTAGTATTAACGCTTCTAGATGCATGGTTTTATTGTGTTTATTGGTTAGTTGTATAACCACCCTTCCTTTGGTTACTCCGACACTAGATGTAGTTAGTCCACTAACTGGTATTCGTGCATGATATCTAGGCAGCCCCAACTTTTGTACTAAAGATTCGGTGATGAACGATGCTTGCGAACCTGAGTCTATTAATACTCGACAGGGCACTTTATTACCACTACAGTCGAGAACTGAAACAACTGCAGTTGGGAGCAACGTGGTACTTGTCCCTCCTGTGTGACCTTTATTTTCCTTCTGCCCTATCAACGCTTGAGTTGGGCGTATTACAACACCTTCTTCATGTAAAAAAGTAGTATGGCTATCCTCATCTGACTTGTTTATATTGGTAGCAGTAATCACACGATCCTGATGGACAAGACTGTGATGTCTTTGTTGACAATGGCGACACCTATGTTGAGATTTGCATTGGGATGATTTATGATCCTTACGTAGACAGTTAAAACACAGCTTCTGCTGGTTTACAAAGGTGCGTCGAGAATCGATAGACAAATTTTGAAACGAAGGGCATTGAAATAGACAATGATTCTGCTGACATTTTGGACATGAAGTCATCGACGCGGTATGACTCCTAATATGTGGAATTGAAGTGGCTTGATGTACCTTCGATGGTTGAGGTCGAACAGACGCCTGACGAAGATTTGCTTGACAATTTTCAAGAGCCTGACAACGAGTGTTCAAGAATGTAATTAAATCTTTAATACTTGGACTCTGCATGGAAGTTGTGTGTTCTGCCCAGGTTTGTTGTGTCGACACATCGACTTTATTCATAAGTAGATATATGATCCAAGGATCACGACCTTCCGCTTCTTTACCTAATGCTTTTAAGCCTCGGACCATTTCATCCACTCCATCAGTGAGTTTGCGAAGTCCAATGAACGAGGTAGTCGAAATTGGTGCTAACGACAAAAACCCTTGAACGAATGAATTAACTATTTGCTTTTTGTTTTCATAACGAGCGTTCAATCTTTCCCATGCTTCTTGGTAGTTGGCATTAGTGATGGGAATGTGACGCAGTAGAGCAGCAGCATCCCCCTGTAGAAACCCCTTTAGGTAGTGCAGCTTTTGGCTGTCACTCAGCTTGTGATTCGTATGAATAGTTGATTCGAATAGATCTCGAAATGACATCCATTCATTGTACCTTCCAGAAAAATGAGGGATCTCCAGTTTTGGTAGTCTAGTATCTGAGAGGCGATTAGACGTTGATGACGATGTCGCCAAAGTACTAGACAACCGTTCAAAAAATAAATTCTGTTGATCGATTACCTGATGTGTAGCACTACTATCGGACGATTCAACACGTCGTCTGCTATTAAAAGCTGTTAACAAGTTTTCCCTTGCCTCGTAATACTTATTCTCGAACTGTATGATTTCTGCCTCTTGTGAGGCGTATTGAACCTCATCTAAGTATTCAGCTAGCTGATTTTGTAAATCAAAAAACTCCTTCCAAGCCCCTTCAAGCTTTTCTAAACGTGATTGAATCGCCTCCTTTGTGGTCTCTTGTGGTATATTCTCTGCAAACGCCATAATTCTCGTGACCATACCTTTGACATATCCCCTTTTCACTTTTACCGCCTCCATGGTACAGCTCAATCAAGAATTTACACTATAGATCTAAAATAGATGAGATAAATGTTTAACAATACTTAAAATCGATATAAATTGAAAGTTGCCAGTTGTTGTCTAGATGACCTTGAGACCCCTGCTCAACTGCGAGTGATCCACTATAATGGATCCGATGTGATTGATTCAATGCGATCTATATGAATCCGATGTGATGAATGAATCAAAGTTTTACTTTGATCCGGCTCGAAGGACCAATTTTGTTTCGCCTTTATAGTTTGGGAACAAATATCTTTTGTTCCTGCTTTAACCTCGTTATAATTAAAACAAGAACATGTATAAATTTACTTTATTTATAATTCTAATTACACAAGTTAGTTGCACACTAGATGATGAACTTTATTATTCTAAATGTATTATTTTTCTCCTAATAGATAATTGTTTTTTACAGCACAAGTTATTAGTCAAAATGTATTGATTTTCTCATAATAGGTAATTGTTTTTATAGCACAAGTTAAGCTTTGCACTCAAATAATTTAATTATACTTAATTCAAATACAATAAAATTCCAGATTATGAAGATTGATTTAGATTACGATTTCGATTTTGTGTTTTTGCTTTCTTCTTTTCTGTCAGTTCACCACACGGTTCACTTTTTTTTGTACTGCCTCATGTACACCGCTTACCTCAGTGCCATCTCGTAACAACATTGATGCTATTGAGCATCTTAGCCTAAATGTCTGCTTTAAGCTGAGCTTAAACTAAGATTTTAAAAATTGTTACACGAAAAACGACAATATCCTTTTTCACAAAATTCACTTACAATTAGTTTCTTATTGAAATTTGTTTTGATTCAATTGAGGTAAAATATTTCACTATGTGATATTTTTCCCAAAAGCTTGTTTTAAGAAATAAATTTTGTCTTAAAACGTGTTGCATATTCTAGAAAAACATTTTGCAACGTTTGTACACAAGTTTACTATCAATTTATTAAGCTTATCTCCTATTACTCCAAAATAAAACAATTTAACCTTCTAAGACGATACCATTGAAATTCTTATAAAAACTAATAATCATTGAAGTAATTAAATTATTAATAAAACAATGACTACGCATGTTCTATTGTATCCTTTCTGATGAAATTGTGATAGATGACACTTGCAAAAGAGGACTTATTGTGTACATATACACTCTTGGATAACTTGTTGTCAAGCAATAGACTTTATCTCATATAGTTTCAATGACTTCCTTTTAGTTTATTTTAATGTTTAGGATTAAAGTATGATAATTTCTGGTAGACTAAAGAGTGAAAAAGGTTCCTTTTCAAAACGAATATTTCCATTGAGTAGATTTACCTTTTATTATTTTATATTGTATTTAGTTTCTATGTAAATTTGCATCTTGGTGCTTCGGTAAAGAAATAAAGGTGGATTTGTGTGGTATAATTGCATTTTTGAACGTAATTTTAATGCAAATATTTCTACAAAGTGTTCTATTTCTTTTTGAAGTAGAAACAAGTGAGCATAAATTTAATTTAGTTTTCTATAGTACTTTTGGTTGTTATTTAATTAATAGTTCTCTAAAATGGTAATATAACTGTTGTCTTTTAATTTTTATATTACTTGATGTACAATATTGAATAGTCTAGGGATAGTTTTACGTCTGTTTGAAACTAAAAACCTAGATTAATTGTTAAAAACTTTCAATTAAATACTTAGAGGAAAATTATAAATTTTAAACTTCTGAAAACGTTTATCTTTCACAATAAGCAAATTAAGTTTAAATTAATAAATGAAAAACATTTTGTTAAGTTTCATTGTACATATCTTTACTGTTTGCATCAAAATAATTACCATTAAACGCATGCCAGCATTTAAACTAAATTTTCTTATTATTCTTGAAAGCCGCTAAAAGTATGACCATTCACCTGTTCTTCAAATTTCGTTGTAGTGGTTCAAACAAATGAAAATACTTTCCTCTTAATAGCAAACTTGAGTCAAAAGAGCAAAAAAAAATCACAGGGGGCCATTTCTGGTTAATACGATGTTTAGCTGAACGCATTTATTGAATGTGTTAGATACAAATCTCAAGGAAAATCATAATTATAAAAGGGCATATATAAAAGAAAGATTTTAGACTTATTTGATAACAGTTTTTTCATCAACTTTTGAATAAGGAATACAGAAGTCGCAAGCTTTAACATATTTTTGTTTATTAGCCTTTGTATTTCAATTCTGCAATTTTTTATAATAAGAGTTAGTTATTATACATAATTAGGCTACCAAAGCCCTTTTTGGTGGGTAAGCCCTATTTATAAATAATTAGTGTGATCATTTAAAAGGTAAAATATTAAAAATATTATAACTAATCTTTTACAATAATCAAAAAATTCATTAATTTCTATTTATAAAAAAACTATATAAAAATATTATATCTAGTCGACGTTGAAATACATATCAACCGTGCCAACAACAACAATAAAATATCAAACCTGTAAAAAAAACCTTAAAGAATATTTAGTAAAATGTACCCAAATCTAAAAACAAACATGAAAATAGCAATAAAGCTTTGAAGTCTGTCAAATATAAAAAAAAAACAAGAAAAATAAGAAAATCATGAATAATCAAAACCTAAAATATTTTCTGTGGTAAATTTCTCACAAGGACTTTTGTTGTTGATATTTTCGTTTTCTTTTTAATACCATAAAAAAGTTATTGATTCTATATATTAAAATTGAAAGCAAATAAATCGGATGAAAAGTCTTGTGAGTTACTAGATATTTTTTAGGCAAAATTGAAATATTTGAAGAAAATAGCATCCAATAATTTTGATTATTGTAAAATATTTCAATATTTGGGAAATTACTTATTTTTTAATTCGAATTTAATTCTTTTATTCTATACTACATAATACCTAGAAATGTTCATGGTTTGTATTCTATCACTTCAAGTTAATCCTAGCTGGAGGCCTACAGAGAGCTTGAATTAACAAAAAAAAATAAATGAGAAGAACACAAAAATTGATAGCAAACACTAAAAATTGGAGTTAATGACCACAATAAAATTTAATGACTATGGCTGTATATTTTCATTTTAGCTACCTTAATATTTACTTGGAAGCCATTTTTTTTTTTTTGTAAAAATTTCGTATTGTGGTGAAATCATATCCGTGCTAGTATCAATTGATGATACCTTTTTAAGGGAATTTTAAAGAAACACAAAAGTACCATTACAAATAGCAATGTGCTCATAAAAACAGTCTGGTTTGGTTCAAATATCAACAAAAAATAGAGATAGTCTTTTACAATGTATTTACCATATTTTTCCTTTATGAATATAAACATCATAACATTTAAAGAAATAATTTTAAGGTTATTGTTTCCCTTCTTACGTTTTTATAATTTTTAAAGTATTGTTACCACAATTTTTTGTTGGTAATGTCAAATACATAATAAAATATTTAAAAATTCAAAAATTCTCTTAGATAGCTTGTAACTATCAAAAAATTGATATTGATTATTTTACTCAAAATTGAGCAATTAGAATAAATAAGAATAAATTTTGTTACATATTAATATTGAAAAGTTTTAATGGTGTATGATCGCTTTGAAAGTAACAAAATTCACAGCAAAAGATTTTAGTCATTTTAATAAATAGGTTAATTTTTAAACAATAAGTTCTATACTATCCTGAAAGACTTCAACATCAGTTTAAGCAGTTGAACATTTTGTACCTAACTGTATTTTCCTGCATCGTATTCTTCTGATACACTTATCTAAGCAATTTAATTAAAAATAAAGGAATAAGCCAAATATTTCTCAAATGATAACACATTTTGCTTGTCCATAACTGCACCCATAATTCAGTAAATTTTTCCAAAAGAATAGAACGCAAAAATTCTCGTACATAAGTTGTTTTAATACTAATTAAAAAACAATAACTTTTAACTTTTCTTTTAAAAGAAACCAAAATTGTTTATGTTGTATTTACGTACCATTATTTAAGGAATATCCCTTTCATTTATGACCTTTATTAAAAAATCTTTTTTTTCTAATTAGAGTCAATCACAGTTGCTGTGGCTTCAGTGTGTACAAAATTTAGTGCTGCATTTGAGCATATCTAACCCAGAAAAATATCACATCATTGTTTGAAGGAGGTTCAAAATAATAAAAGAGTTTTTTATTAGTTTTCCTAAAATTGGAATCATCCTTTATATGAAAATTAAGAACGAGTGAATGACCAAAATAATATATCTAATTAATAATAACATTCAAATATCATAATCTAAAATTTTAATTGCTGTTGTGTGAACTAAGTTTGTCAGATTTAGTCTCCATTACTTACTAACTGTTCACAAGTGTAAAATAAAGTGATCATGTAAAAAAGATTTTACTTCAATGAAGAAATTGTTGTCAAAATTGATAGCAACATTAAGTCTAGAGTACTTAATCGATCTACATATCCTTTACAGAAATTACGGGAAAGTGTTGAAATTAGGGTTTTTAAAATAAATAATATTTATTTGACGAATAAAGTAGAGCTATGCAAAAAAAATTTATGTTTTGAAACATTAGACCTTAATAACCATTTTTCTTATTCCTTACATACAGTCAAAATTTCAAATAATTAAAAGCTATAAACTATGAAAAATTATTGATAAACTCTCTTACCTTGAATATTATATTTTTAACTGACATCGCAATTGAAAATTGATGCTATCAGCTTTTAAAAAAACCGTTTTTTTTAATAAAAATTAGAAGGTGTAAGCCAAACTTTCTTCGCATACACTTTATTCATTAGATTTGTTTCCTTAGTACTTCAAAATCGTTTCAAAACTTAAAAATTGGTAGCTGGTAAAACAATTTTATTAAATAAAGAAGAATTTGTGTAGTCTTGTAACTAATATTATTTGAAGGTAATTAATATATAGAAAGGATTTGAACCTTTTAAGCAACCTTATTATGTCTTTTAGATATTTAGTTTCGTTCACCCTACTTTATATTTCTTATACTTCTCAAAACAAAAACTTCGCTCGTACTGAAATATTTTTTAGCAAATTTATTTAAAACAAGTTTTTTTTTTTTTATTGATGTTTTGTATGCTACAATCTTAACTTTTAATTAATTTATTAGCATTGTTGACATATATATAACTTATTATCTAATTATATTATTCACTAGTGCGGGAGGATGATCCAAGTGGAGACCTAAGTATTTCGCAGTTTCAGCCTTTGGAATTTGATCAACATTTAGGAATATATGCAGATTTCTATTTACTTTTCTTAGAGTGTATGTTACATACACAGATTTGGATCTATTTATTTTTATTTTCCAGTTATTTGTCCAGTTAATGATACTATCAAAGGTTGATTGCAGTTTTTCTACTGCTTTTTCTTGTGATGTATTCTTCTTTAATACCACAGTGTCATCAGCGAATGTACCAATTAGTGTTCCATCTTTTATGGGGATGTCCGTAGTGTATAGTATGTATAGTAAGGGTTTTAGGACACTACCCTGTGGAATTCCTGCTTTTATTTCATAGTTATTCGATAACTTTTCTTCATTTTTTACCCTGAATTTTCGGTTAGTCAAGTAAGGCTCAAGTAGTTTGCACAGGCTGTGTGGTAACATTGTGCTCATTTTGTAACTGAGGCCTTCATGCCATACTCTGTCGAAAGTTTGAGAAACAGCAAGAAAGACCGCAGAGCGGAATTCCTTGCCTTCGAATGCCTTTTCTATGTAGTCAGTGACTCTGTAAATTTGGTCAACCGTTGAATGGTATCTTTTGAAGCCGAACTGAAATTCGGGGATACTCACACATGGCTCGCAAATTAAAAACAAGTGATAACAAGTGATAATGTATTGTGTTTTATTTATTTTACCCCCACATCTTCTTTTCTCATTTGCAGTTTTCTAAATCATTTGAAAATGTCAATAATCGACAATTTCTGATTCTATATATCTGATCATTAATGTATTAGGGCAAATCGAATTTTTTGGTTATTCCATGTAAAAATAATGTTGTATTTATAAATTTTTTTTATATAATAAAAATTTATGGTATTGTCTTTTATGTAATTAAGAGAACGCTAAACTTAATATCAGATAGTAACAACATTAAAACGATATGCTCGCATGAAAAAATTCGAAAAGAGCTAAAACATGTTACCAAAGCGTCTTGTTCCATATGTTAAGTTTACGTATTCAGGGAAAAAATTTGCTTCAGCAATTATATTTGTAGCAGTGATCATCAAATTATGCTACACGAAACCCTAGGACTCTATTAAAATGCTAAAAGGTTTATATAAATAAAATATTCAATAAAATTATTAAAATAATTAAAATACCTGTATTAAACAAAATTTCAGTTTTTTTTTGTGGAATTTAAAAATCTAATATTAAAAGGGTGACAGCTTTAACATCTTCTTAGGTGAACTATTAAAGCTGTTAAAGATTTCAATCATATATGATTTCAAAGTCCACAAATAAACTTGTAAATATTAAAATTTCCTAAATATGCTACAATAGTTAAAAACTATTATCATTACTTTCCTGCTATTCAACTACATTAAATACAATTTTCACTTTTATAAGCTTCATTTTTACTCATTTTAATAGCTAAACAAGTTCTTGAGCTTATTAGAAAAGAACAATGTTATTCAAACAACAAAACAAAATGTTAACTGTAGAAAACAAAAGCGAAAAAAATTCCTAAAATATTACCAAATTCTTACAATTGGGAAATGGTTTTTAATATAATTCATAATTCGATAATTAAAAATTTTTGCTACATTTAAATTAATTAAGTGAACCTTCTTTGTGGCTTAACAAAAAATACTAAAAACATCATTATATTTTCCATAAATTTATTAAATATCCTTTTTATCTCTTAATTTAAATTAAAAGATTGTTTCCTTAACAACTGGTATCCTTTTTTATATTCATTACCTAAATATATTCAGTAAAACTCTTCATTAAAATCCTAAAATCTTTTACGAAATTTCTAATCTCAAATTCAACACTTCGGGCTAATTATTGATATCCTTTGAAGATTAATATAACCACTTTTACAAAAGTTGGGTGAAAACTTTGTTAAAATTATATTCAAATGAAAGAACTTGAACCAAATTTGTTCGTTTATTGATTAAATTTTGAAATTGTTAATACTTTCCTCTTAGTAATAACAAAGATTTTCAATTTAGAAATGCTGATAATCAATTTCATGTTCAAAAAAAAAACAATAAATGCTACTGATACTACTAAAATTGTAGACTCAACATTCATTAGATCTATCAACAGAATAAGGACTTTGAGGATAGAAATTTTTGGTACGAAGCAATTCTAAAATCTACATTTAAGTTTAAGTCAGCTATTGTCATCTGAAAATAGAACAAACATATATTATCTATGTATAGGTATAACCACTTGACCAGCTTTTCACTTTGATTCACTTTTTTAGCGGTACTTTTTATGCATAGAGCAAATCAGGATATTGGAAAATATCATCTTCATAGTTGTGGTTTTTATATGCCTTGGTATACTTTTATAAATTTGATTCCGAGGTGAATTAGTTTCCTATACATCCTTTATATTTGACTTTATGATTTTTTTTTTTTTCAATCCCTTCCACCCAATATTCATTTAGCAAAACCAAAGTACAAAAATAAAAGAATAAAAAATGAGCATCTGCTTATATGGATTTACTGTTTTCTCATTCCAATACTATGGGTGGCAGTAATGATGACCATGTTGGAATGGCTGCTGGTTCAAGGGTGGTAAATCATTTTGTATATCTCATGTACGTGCCTTGACTGCTTATTTTGAAAAGCTCTGTCCTCATTGAAATCATATATGTATATTATACATTAGTATATTTGTCGGTAGATATTTTCATGTATCAGCAAAAAGTCAATCTTTGTAACAAATGAGAACTGTTAGATTTAAGCATGCAACCACCTACGCGAGACCAGTTTGTTCTGATTTTCAGCTGGATCAAAAGAAAAATCCCGCTAACAATCATGGATGCGTAAAGAAAAAATTACTCAAGGTTAATAAAGCTTAAGTTTTATGTAATGACTTGAGATATACATTTTAGCGATGGCTCTCAAGCTTTTGTCATATGTACTGTATAAAGTCAAGCAGGATACCATTTTTCCCTGTTTTTTTGTCATAGTCTTTGTTTTAAAAAGAATTGATTTATTTCTGTAAATAAGTGTACACTTTAATAGATAAAGACCGTTTGTTTACTAAAGTTTAACTTTTGTTTGAATTAAGGAAGTCAAATTGAAAAATATTTCTCTCAAATTTTTTGAATTTAATGCCAATAAAAATTTTATAAAAGAAGTATTATCCTTTTTTTTTAATCTTTTGTGCAAATATATCGATAAAGTAGTATTATATCGATAAAATTTCAATCTAGAAAGTCCTTTTTTGTTAGTATTAAAACTCAATTTGAAATTTATTCTTTTAATCTTCGATCAAGTGAATTGATTTAATGAATAATTTGATGACGCTTAAATTTAATATGAATTTCTATTAAAAACAGATTACTCAAGTGTAAATATTTATTGCGAAGTTTTAGTCACTGAATAATAAATTCGAGACCAGTTTTGGACAAAATATGGAAATCATGTAATTTCTTTGGTTTTTTCATCTTGTAAGCATTTTAAAGCTGAAATTGAATTTCTAGTTCATTGAAATCTTAGTAGTGTGCTATAGAAGTTAACTATTGAAAAAGTATTACTAAATGCTGATCCAGGGAAAGTAAATTATTTTTTTTTTTTTTCTGTAACAAATGACTGGCAAAGCAATTCCTAAATGTTATTTTGTCGATTTTTTTAAAATAAACTTGCAAATAAAAAAATAAAAGAAAATTTATAAGTGATTTGGAAAAAAGAAATCAGCAGGCAGTTTGTGCTGATACTAAAAATTTATGTAAATCTTAAAAAGAGATGTACAAAATTTTAAAACTGCTTATTTTGCAATGAGCCAAGTATAAAAGGAGTAAAGCAATTTATATTGAGTCTTATCATTTTTCAAAGCTCAAATAAAATTTATTTTACTAAAATCGTACAATGTTTCTTTAGAAAGGCATTCAAGTAGAGGAATTTTTTTACGCTTATTTTTTATTAAGTTTTTCTTTCTCTCACAAAAACGAAAGACTATCTTTTGGATATATATATATATATATATTTTTGTTTTGTTGTTGTTGTTGTTGGTGTTCGAAAATTTCCATTTCATAGACTTTATTTATATATATATACATAAATATATGTATTGATGAAATCATGTTAGCCGAGAAAAAGTAGTAAGAGGGATAAAAATATTGATTCCCATCACCGTAACCAAGTTATACAAAAATCTTTTGGATTTTTTTTTAACAGATGAGCAACTCTATAGCAACTTTAAAGAAATATAACAAAAAAAAAATCCCTCTTCAAACTGTCAGACATAAGCAAGGGTAGTAGACAATAAATTCTGATAAATCTGGCCGTCAAAGGATATCCATAGCTATTATGGTATGAGAAAATAAACTTTCTATTTTGTTTGGCTATATCATGAAAAAATTGCTTACGTTTTCAAAAGGATGTAAGAATAAGAAAGGGAGAGGATCTATGCTATTGGATAATTTGTGGAATAAAGTTATGTTTATAAAACTTTATTCTCACATCAAATCTTTACAAAAGTTTTAAATTTCATAGTCTTAATATTTCAAATTGTTTTCCAGCTATTTACTTCTTAACACTTTACCAAATTCAAAATATTAAATTTAAGACATTTCATTCACATATAATAATATTTATATAAGAAGGGCTAAGATAAAAGTGATAAAAAAAAACTTATTTTAACCTGAACTGGAACAGTTTTATAGTTAATAAAATCAATACCTAAAAAATAATTATGAAAATGTACGCAAAAAATTAAACACAACTAAATTGAAATTTTATTACGCCCTAAGGTATGCATATGCATTTATATTGCAGATAATTTACCTAACCGTCTGCGAGGGTCATAAAAAAGTTAAAAATTTTATTGATAATTTCCCATCAGATTGGATTTTCCGATGTAAATTTATTGATAATTTTAAATTCTGTTGAATTGATTAAATGTTCATATACATTATCAAGATAAAAAAACAGAAATTATAACATAATTTTATGGTTTCTCAAAATTGATTATGAAAATTATTTATTTTTAAATAAATAAGTCTTTAAAGAACCATGTAAAAATTTAAATTAAATTTTGCTGTAAAGAAAAGAGGCATGAATATTTTTTACAGTGTCAAATCATACATTTCCATAGTACAAAACTTCATTTTAATGACTTTAACAGTTGTTGTTGTTGGTTGTGGGATAAGTAGCATTATATTCTTCAAACAAAATATCATGTTTGTTGTCCGTTTAAAAACTGGGAAGTTAGAATTCGTTGCCGTCCACAACAGCAGTGATGGCTTCTTGGTAATTTTTGCGATGATGCCACTAGACCGAAATTTTTTTTTAATTTTTTCGCTTACTGTAGATGCATTTAAATTGATATTATAATTTATGGATTCTTGATCCGCAAATATACTATTCCTGCTTATTTATATACTTTACAAGATTTGATTTTAAGTTTCGTCATTCTAAAAGTATGTTCTAAATATTTTCTATTTTTTTTTTGAAGTATTAAGGGTCAAATGTCATAAATATCAAGCACCAAATTAATTCTTTGACACCTCTCATTATACATTTTAAATTCAAAATAAAAGATAGCTTAAGTTTCTAATGCTAGATGTTCCAGTCTATATATAAAGAAGTTTAAACTAATACTGAATCAAAATTTTTTAACAATACCATAAAAAATTTATTTAACTAGTAGCTGCTGTCAAATTTTTCATTGATCAAATTTTTAATTTTAAACCAATAATACAATATTACCAGTTATCCTAGTGACCCATTATGGGGTGCTTCCAATTTAAATCTAGTAATACTCTAGCACATTCTCTTCTATTCTTCAATAATTCCTCTCTTAATTTTATTGGTCTACATTCACATTTATTGACTTATAGGCTAAAAAAACGTATTTTTTCTAATTTTTATTAATTGCAATAAATCAAATATTACAATCAAAACCTTTAACATAACAAAATTTAAATTTTCGAGATTGATAAAAATATTTATAAAATATTATACAGTTCAATAAAATATATCCCTTAAAATTTTAAAACCCATGAAATTAACATTCCTACAGAACTATTACTGACTTATGATATAATCATTAGTAATTTCAAAAATATATAGAATATAAATATTAGGTTAAATAAGTAATTATAAGGAAAGGATTATAAAAATATTTAATATAAGGCACTGCTCCTTTTGATGCGTAAAAATGACTTTTGATAAGTTTCGTTAAGTATAATTAATAAATAATCTCTTGAGATGTGGCTTTGTTTATTTTTATTTTAGTTTCATTATGAGATTCTTTGATTTGAGTCCAAACAGTTTTTTATTGACATCATCATTATTTTAAATTAACCAATTTTTCTAGGATATTTTTGATATTCTAAGTAGTTTATGATATTAAGAACATGGTTTAAATATTTTTAGATCACTACTTTATTCCATAAAAGTTTTTTAACTACAAACCCATTAAAATAAATAGCACCATATCTTCCTGTCTTGAAGTAAATGTTTAAATCCACCGTAACGACAATTGTTTCTTTGTTATCACAGTATTCGTTATCTTCTCAGTAATTAAATAAAACTTAATAGAAGCAAAATATGAACCGTTAATTTAATTTATTAGCATATATAGTCTCAAAAAGATTGTTTTTTATTTATATATAAAAATAATACAAGTGCAGGTATGAGCTATGATAGCAATAAAAATAAAAAACTAATTATCATACCAACCTTAAGCATTTTTCCCTATGTTATGAAAACATCGTATTACACTGCAGAATTTTATAGAGAAAACTACAAAAACTTACACTACAATCTATTTTAAGATTATATTGTCCTAAATAACTCTCAAGACCTAAGTTATTATTGACCATATATCATTATTTACCTTAAGTAAATCATGACATTGCAAAAACTAAGCTTGATTGTATGAAATTTTAGAAAAAGGGCTACCTTTAACATATTCATACATATGTGAACACTTTTTGGTCCTTGCTCTATATCAAATCATAAGAAAGTACATTAGTTCTTTTTAGTTGTTTCTCATTCAAAGTGTAACTTATAAAAATTTGTTTTATTTATGTTTGTTTTTTTTTCTGTTGTTGCAATTGGATCAAGAGTTTTCCATCAATTCAATTTAAAATTTTATATTTATTCAACTGTCAAAACTGATTAAAGAAAGAAAATCAAAAACCCATCATCTTGTCATCTACCTTGTAAAAATATTGAAAAATTGCTTTTCATCTATAATCCTTAGCCATAGCATTATTCATGAAATTTTCCATTTAAAATAAAAAAGACAAAATAAGAAAAGGATTTTTGTGGTCTAGTCTAGTCATGGTACGTAGGTTACCCTTTTTAAAGTTGATTATACAACCATTTCTTTTAAGCTTTGGCTGTCAGCAACCCAATAACAATAATCGGTTGAAAATGTAACCTCGTCAATCAAAACCCAAATCATTTTGTCTTATTTTAAGATTTTTTTATAAAATAAACCAATTGAGGCAACTAAGATTTGTTATCTCCAGTTTGGGTTTACATTCTATTTAATATGATAATCCATAAGATTATACCTAAGAGATTTTCAGGTTATTCTACTAAGGCCTAAGCGAATTTATTTATATGTATTATTCATACACATCTATTTTACACTACTTTTTTAAAATAAAGCACTAGTATTTTGTTTTTGTTGTTTTTTTTTTCATATTAGTGTTGATGATTCCTATAATCTAAAGCTTAGTGAATACACTAACTAAAATTCTAAAATTTAAATTTTATTTTAGCTATATGCAGCAAATTTCAAAACATCCCCATTTAACCAACAGAATATGCATTTTCCGATACAAATCAAATTCATCGTTTTACTGTGCAAATATCTACCAACCAAATACAGGGAGTTTTATATTAGTATTCATATTGTTTCAAGTATACTCAATTCTTATTTTAGTATTAGTTCAAGTCACTTATAAAAGTTAACTGAGAGCACTGTCTGCGATTTTATCATTTCGCGTGCATTAAGTTATAACCCAACAACACTATATCAAATGTTCTACTTTCCCAATCTACGACAACAATTTAACCATAAAGAAAATAACCCAGTTTGGGGTGAATTTTGATCCTTTTAGATTGGTATGCAAATGATAATGATGTTTAGAATACTGGCATAGTACCAGGGAATCAACAAAATTTATTTGACATTCATGCATACGGCTTTTAGTTGAACTATTTTGCGTATCTTTGTAAACTAGAAACTGCAATTAGTGGTTTGTAGTCCAACTTAATTCAATTGTTGAATATTACGACGGAATTGTATATGCAGATCTTCAATAGTCCTTGTTTATAGCTTAGGAAATGAATTCCATCAATTTACTAACTATAATTGCTAGTGAACAATTAATCCAATAAAATAGAAGCTTCAATTATGACAATAAAATTGCATTTTTATTAGTTAAATTAATTAAAAGTAATTGAAATATTTTTACAAAATTCTTTTTTTAGTTAGTCAAAAATTAATAATCGTGAAAATCTTAAAATTCTTTGCAAAATTATTTTACTTAAACGGGTTTTATTTTCAAGGGATTGAATAAAGAAACCGACAATAAATATTACTTTTCTTTAAATTTATATAGGGCTTTTTTTTTAACATCATTTATTTAAATATTAAATTTCTTTTCATATTTTTACCGTTATCATACATACATATATATACAAAAACATATAATATAAAAATCTTATGAAAATTACTTTTAACACGCAATAAGGTGGATTCATTCTATTAAAAAACATGACATTTTTTAGTGATTAAAGTGATAAAGTGAGAGACGTAAAAAAATGGTTGGGTGCTATTTTAAGCTAAAATGTAAAATTTATGTGAAATCAAAATTTAACTTTAAAACAGAACTATAAAAGAGCATTGTTTGCTCTATAGCTATAAAAGAGAATGGGTTTGTATTGGGTTTGCTTTAAGTCTTAAATATGTGTGCGCTATTGTTTTATTAACTAATTTAATTGTTTGTCAAAAGCGTCATGAAAAGGGATGTCATCTACTTTCTTATATACATTGACACTGTTTTAGAACTTGCTCTTTTAACTTTTCTTATATTTTTCAAATGGAAAGAAATACCATGCAATCAATTTGCAAATTTATGGCTCATTTTCAATACAAAAGTAAATTTTGTTCATAACTTTTTAAGAAAACCAATATTAAAAATTGTTTTAATTTTTAGTTGATAATTGAAAAACATTTTTTAATAAAAGCTTTATGTGTACAATTTGAACTTTAGAGTTTCATTGGAGGCATTTACTATAATAAATTTGAAGTTTTAAATCTTTTGTCATCCTTCTTAAGATACAATAATGATGATTTAATGCAAGCAGTTATTCATGTCTAAGTCTAAGCTGCACAACCAACGATATGTATATGTATTTATATAATGTGTGATCGACCTAATTTTTTAGAGTAATTTTCATGACTTTGTGTATTACGAGTTCCATGTTATTCGAGATTTGTCACAATTTTTAACCTTGAATTAACTAATCAATGTTTTAAAATTTGAGAGCATTCAGTATAGGAATTAATCAATGACAATTTAGCAAATTTATCAATTTTACATTCAATAATTCAAGGCAATACACTGTTAAAGACTATACAAAGTATTCATTTGTGAGTGAATTCCCCATTTTCTTATTTTATTTAAATTAAACTTTAGGCTCAAACATCATATTTAAAAGGTTTAATTTTGAAGCAGCTCAAATTTTCCAAAAAGAGCTAATATGTCAATCAAAACTAAGCTTTGCTCATCGGAGCTTTGGTAAGTTTTTCTGGCAATTTTTTAGCAGTATTTTTGATGATTTTGGGGAGTTTTTCTCAATAAATTCTTAGATAATTTGAATTTTTAATTAAATTAAACTGTAAAAACATTCATCTAACAATAAGCTACAAAAATATATCTTAATTATTATTAATAAATTTAATTATAAAGAATTTATAGTTAAAATAAGATGCAAACAACAATAATGGTAAAACACTTTTGTTTTTCATTTTGATATATCAGAGGACATAAGTTTCGAGAAAGCTTTAAAAAGTTAGTTGCATAGAAACAGTATAAATTCCAATATAAATAGTGTTTTTTTTATATAAAAACAAAGCAAAGTTTACTTGCATGTTAATACAAACAATTTATTATACTTTCCAAATTTTACCCGTGTTTTATATAATTTTTCATTAGGTAAAAGAGACGACATCAAACACCTCTTACTATATCCATATGTGACATAATAAACTAGCGACTATATTACTCTAATCTATTTTATAGGTCTTCAAGTTAACTTATGTCATGTGTTTTGTAAGTAACCTTACGATACTTAAATTTCACTTCACGGAAATGCAAGGCTTAACTAATTTTTAGTAAAAAGAAAAAACTTGGTTGATAAGACCATAATAAATCTAAAGGTAGGCATTCATCAGTTCTTTTTTATGACAATTTTCGACTAAAGGAAGTCTTTTACGCCCTATTTATAATACTTTCAGGATATTATACAAAAAAAAACACTTACCTTAACGTTGCTATATTCAAATCAGTCTTCTTTTTACACTTATAGGGATTTTCCTTGTTTGTTAATTCCTAAGTGTTTCTTAAGTAAATGTTTTACATTTAGTTATTAGCTGTTCAGGTTACAAGCGTGAAAAAATATTGCAGGAAATGCAGCAGTAATTTTTTGACAATAAACTAATTAGACATTATCGTTTAACTTTTTTTTAGTAACTACAATTTGTTACCTAAGTAAGCAACTGTAAATTAGAAAGAAAATTAATAAAAACAATATGATGATTCCCTTAACAATAATAAATTTTTAAATGCTTTTATAGCTTAAAACAAACAAACACGCAAATAAAAGAGTAAGGCCTGTAATAAAAAGTGATGTTTATTTCGACCCTCGGATTTTCATTTGATTGAATATCCTAGCAAAGCTTTAGGTCTAAAAGCAATCACTTTTATATACAAATAAGGACAACAATTTCATGGTATATGTTTTATAAAAGTGCAAGAAATTAATTACAAATCCATATTAATGCTTTTAGGCTTGTCGGTTTTTTATTTTTCTCATATACTCACACTAAATATTTTTATTACTTCAGGGTCAGGTACAAAAACTCTAAAAGCTAATGTAGTTATATATGAAAAAGGTTTGATAAGAAGTCTGACTAAGCAATAGCTCAAATAAAAAATTAGGTCCTTGAGACAATATTTGATCAATGTTTTTTTTTTATTATTGTTTTTCTTTTTTGTTTCTTATTGCTGGTAAATATTTAACAGTACAAGTTACCAGATTAGCTGTCGCAAGAGAAATTTTATGATATTAGTTTTTATGTTCAGCTAATGAACATTGTTTATTGCAAAGTACTTAAAGCAACTTTGATTTTTCTTTCTTGGTTTGTTTTTTTATGGGTAAAATAATATGACTAGCCAAATAATTTAAGGGACTTTGTTGAATGATGTAGTGTTCAATGCTGCGGAGCTTTTTTTATTATTGATAATTTTTTTTTAAAAAAAACTTGAAAGACAGTTAGTTTAAATTCAGAGATTTCAACTAAGTTTTATAATTAGTTATAAATTTTGATAGATTTGGAGATTTTATTAATGGTTATAGTCTAAGCTTTCCAGGAAAGCTATTGAGAATAAAATTAACAACATTGTTAATGGCATATAAAAGCCAGCAGTGCTCCAAATATCGTAAATAGAATACTGCAATAAGTCAAAAGCTATTGTAATTTTCTTTTATTCGAAAACAGCTTTTTTCCAATTAATTTGAATGAAATTATATTTTATCCTAAAATTAAATTGTCTCTGATCATTTCATTTATTGCAATTACATAAAAAGAAAAAGGTTCCAAGAACAATGTAAAAAAAGTTAAATGAATCGTGTTTTCTTGTTTTTAAGCTGTTTCCATAAAAAAGTAAAATCAAATGAAGTTCACTTTTTTCTATTACTTCTTTTTAGGAACAATTTGGCTATGAAACCGCAACCAAAATGCCTGTCAAACATTCAATATAGGAGTAGTCCATATTAGCAATTAAATTAGTTTTTAGCTTTTTTCCTTACATAGAATCCCTTAGAAAACCAAAAAAAAAGTAAAAATAAATCAAATCATTTTTTATCAATTAGAGCAGAATATAAAAATCTGGTTTTGTTTAAAATTTCACATAAAATAAAAAAATTTCAAGATATGCCAAATTAAATTACACCCAAATATTTGTATATTTGTTAAATTTAAACAAGGTAAAGGCAGTCTTTTTTCTAGAATTTATACTTATGCAAGTGATCGTTTTAATATTAAAAGTATCCTAAATGTAGGGAAAAACTTAAGGTGTGAACCAGAAAGCAGATTCAAAAACCATAAACAGGATTTTGAAATGTCATGTAAATGTATATTGGAGACTCCTTAATAAAAGGACATTAAATGTATTTTATGGACGTCAATTGTTGAAAGTTTTCTACCCTAATTGGGAAGAAACATGAAAATTGCCTATTTAGGATGCTTATCTAGTGTATACATATAAATAAAACTTGGAAGGACTTTTACCCATTAACTTGGTTGAATTACAATTTTGCTTATGTTTATCTTGACTATTGGGTCCCCGTTGACCTATCAAACTATTTCGAATATTATACTTTTGAGGCAAAAATTGGGATAACTTATGCAATAAATAAATTTTGTTTTTGCCTATTTTATCAGAATAAAAATGAAAATTAGATTTTCGTTGCAAATATTTAGATTTTATTATCCCGAAAATAATAGAAAACATTGAAATAATATGTCGTTATTAATGCTTGGTGTATTGTAAATCAAATCCTTTTAATTCTCTGGTATAAAGTCAATTAAGGACATTTTTGAGAAATTGTCTTTGATAAATCAAAAGTATATTTCAATTTAATAAACAAAAGCATTTTTCAGTACTATACAGGCTGCTTTAATGGTGATTAAAAGAATTTACGCGAATAATATGGGCATTGAACTATTTTTACTAGCCCATTTTTACCTGAAACAACTGAACACAAGTTTTGAATATAAAAATTATTGATTTTACATTTGCGTGCTGACTTGCATTGGTTGAAATTATTAGAGGCTAATTTTTATGTTGTTCTATAAAGAAACATTCTTCAGTTAAAATAATCATTAACAGGACATCAAAATATATTTGTAATTTTTGATTATTCTTTTAATGAGATTTTGCATGAAATTTCAGAAGCTTTCATTTTTTTAAAGTTGAACTTATTGAAGCTGAAGGAATGATAAGTTAACTTTCATTTCAGTTTTTAAGTTCAATGACATTAGAGATACATTTTTCATGCCAAACACCCACAACTTTAGGTTAGGCAAATAGTAATTACTTGGATGAATCGTATATTTTATCATTTTAATTGTTATAAGCTTAATTATTTTTGAAAATCATTATTTTAGATATTTTTTGTATTGCTGTATATGAAAGGATTTTCTATAAATCCATATATAGTTACGACCATATTATTTCCATTTTGATTATCTTAAGATGGATTTACATAGTTGCTAAATAAAAGTGTTTACATAATGCTTTTATATACTTCAAATGATATAAGTATAAAATTAAACTTTAAAAGTTTTAGTCTATACCGTTATTGTGGATATCTAATATCCTTAACTTTATTAATAAATTGTTTAAATCTTAGTTTTAGGTATTTTTAATATTTCTGCAATAAAACAAAACGTAATATTCTTTTCCTTTTATATTTTTGCTAAGAAATATATCTTCAATAATTGAGTTTATAATTCCATGATGTTTCATAAATATTACTTTAGTAAGGAATTCAATGGCTTCTTTAAAAAAAAGTATCCCACGTAGAAGTAAAAAAGAAAAATTTATTTTATTTTTTTCTTGTTTAATGTAAACTCCCGTTAAATGTATAACGAACATTTATTGAATAGGAAAATTTTTTTTATCAAATTAATATTTGTTGCGTTATAATAGCTATAAAAAACTGCTTTTATCTAAATGACGCAAAATTTTTATGAAGTTTCATCCAACTCCCAAACTTTTTGAAACATTACGTGATCTAAATTGTAACCAAAAAATTTGTTGTAGGCAACATGTACATACATATTTTTTACCTTCATGATTATAGCTCAAATTCTAGCAAGGTTAAAAGGTTTTCTTTTTTTTTTTATGTTGTCTATTGTTGCTGCTCTTATCTTATATGACACAAATTCAAATGTCCCAAATACCAAGAATAGGTGACGGCACTCAAGAACAATCTGAAATAAAGATTCGTAAAATGTTTTTAGTCTTAAAAGCAAAACTTGGTTTGGATTTTTTGAGGTCCTTGCTGTTAATAGCTTTCATATTTTTCTTTGATGGAAAAAATATCTATAACTTTATCACATGTATGTGTATATATATATGTATATATATGTATATATATATGTGGTGTTTTTGCGTACGGCTTTGAATATGTAGCTCTGTACAAATATAGTACTGTTGTCCTTGTAAAACATATATACTGAAATAAAGCTTTCTTGTTAGTTTTATTTCACTAAAAAAAATGAGGTTGATTGTTTTAGAGTTAGATATTTAATAATGAAGCCGGATAATGCATAATGGCGTAGCTCAGAAATTATTTTAATGTAAAAAAAGTTTAAATTTTGTTCAACTTTTAAACAATATTACTTAATGTCTTAAATAAATAATTGACTGAAAAAGCTGAAAAGTTAATTAAAGTTATAACTAGCACCAATACAATTTTTTAGTTACATAGAGTTATTAAAATATGAAACTTACTTTGATTAAAGTTTGAGTATTTTTTTTAGTAGTTCTCATAAAAAACAAGTTTTAAGGAGTTTTATGAAAGTTTTACCATTTGTTTTTTAAACAATGGAAAAAAGGAAATTTCGTATTTTCTATAAAAAAATGAATATAATTTAGAGCCCAAAATTGCTTTTACTAAATTAAAACTTTTATAGCAACTCATATATGTCAGAAATAACATCTTTTACTTGGTAGGCATGAGATAAGTCATGCTTAATGTTCTAGCCCTAAAATAAAATCAAGCAATAACCAATTTTGGGATCCAAAGGAAGAGACTGTGTTATATTTTTGACATTCAAACATCATTAGAAGGTATTGATCACTTTTTACACAAAAAATTGTATACAAGAAATTGATTCAAATGAAAAATATATTGTTGATTATGGGGACTTATTCAAGTTGTACAAACCTGAAACATCTTTATACTAGAATTTAACTATGCAAAAAATTTAAATTTATCAATTCATTGTTGAGTCAAAGGAGCACTTTTTTTCTGTAAATATGGTCGTTTTTCCTTGATTACATCATTCAATTGATCCAATAATGCACGATAATACTGTTATTGTTCTTTCTTTTTCAAGATAGTTAATAAGCAATATTCCACCGGCATCCCAAAATATAGTGGCCATAACCTTACCAGTTGATTTTACTGTCTTTTCCTCTTTCAGTGCACTTGAACCAGCTTCTATCCATTGCTTTGATGGGTCATTGGTCATGGATCCATGTTTCATCTACAGTGATTAATCGCTCCAAAAAATTTACAGGATTATACTTTAACACTTCCAACCACTGCTGTGAAGTGATCTCACGATTTCGTTTTTGATCAACAGTGAGCAAACGCAGTACCCTTCTTGCTGAGAGCTTTTGCATATGCAAATGTTCATGTAAAATATTTCTCACATATTTTGATGAGATGTTACAAGCCTCCTCCAGCTCAGAAACTTTTATTCGACAATCATTCATAACAATATCGTAGAGTTTTTTGATATTTTCTTCAGTAGTCACCTCTTTTGGCCTTCCAGAGCGATGTTCATCAATTGTCGATGTACGACCATGTTTGAATTTAGCAAACCAATAAATTACGGTTGAATTAGATGGAGAATATGTCCCGTAATACTTATCAAGCTTTTTCTTTGCTTCTTTTGCGGTTTTTCCACGCAAAAGGTAATGTTTAATCAATGCACGAAATTCGTTTTTTTTTTCATCTTTTCACAAAACACAAAAGTTATTTACTTCAAAAGGTTGTCAAACATAAACTTAATGACATATCGCGCTAAAAATTTATATGACGTCTCACAATGACATATATTATCGAAAAAAAATATTCATTTGGTTACCACTGGTGCCAAACCTTAGAAACCTGATATTTTTCACTCTGCCCTCAAAACAAGATCATAAATTCAAACGTGACAAATTAGACTTCTAGACGTATGTAATCTTGTTGACATCATTTACAAACAATCATGAAGAAGCTATGAAATTAAAAATTAAAATAGTTATTAACATAGTATTCTTAAAAATGTTCAAGGAAGACTTAAGCTTCCTGTAATTTGCTTATTAATATTTTATCATTTAAAACAATAAAATATCAAAAGGTGAAAAAACACTTAAATATTAAGAGAATATCTTTGTCACAGATTCATCTCAACTTTCATGTATAACTAATTCATATCCTCATTACCAATTTTAATTATCTTTTGGTTTATTAAATTTGTCTTTATATGTATATAATATGCTTCAGCAGCATAGAACTACTAAAACTTGACTCATCTATTTTGTAATGAGTCACATAAAAGAAGCTGTCTTAAAATTAGCCCAATTTCATCAGTGTTAATTTCCTCAAAAATGTATACGACTACAGTAAATTAATATCTGTAGTTTTTAATTTGATTTGAGAAACTTGAAATCTTTACTCTAATAAACAGAAAAGTAATACAACATTTTTAACAGTACTCATTAATTGGCAACATACCGAATTGAAAATTCTCTTTATCGGGATAAATTAGTAAAAAAAATTGAGGGAATCCGAAATTCTGCAAGGCTATGCAGCTATATTCATTGCTATGCAAATAGTTGTTAGAAAATATTTTTTGGGGTTTGATTTACTTTTATAATTGGTTTAAGAAATTGAAACATTTTGAAATTATTAGTAAAAATTGAATGCATAGTAGTAATTGACACAAAAACCATAAACAATACAATAAGTTAAAGAATTCCAGCATGAAATGATTCTTTTAATTTTTGCATTTTGCATAAGTTTCCATTAAGCAAATGATTAAAGAAGATCGGAATTAAATTGCGCTTTCAAGGATCTCAAAAATCAATAATAGTAATCAAATCGACATTTTAAATTTTCACGCGAAAAGCTTGTAGACAAAAACTTCGAAGTTTTAATAATACTTCGAAATCGAATTGCATAATTATTCCAATAAAAATCCTTGAAATCATTAACAGTGATCTAATAAAAAGTTTAAATTTTCAAAAGTGTTTTCGCCTTTCAAAAATACTTTTAAAAGAATGCATAAAGCTGTTTCCTCGTTTTAATTCGCTTCTTTAATTTTTCTATTATTTTGTTGAAGATTTTTGTTTTTTATTAAAAAAACTTTTGTATGCAGATAAAATCTAATTTTATTAGCAATATATTTGACTTAGACAGATAGCAAGTGTATTGCTAAAAAATCAAAATTCAAAAAGACTCTTTAAGCAAACGCGGAATTGTCGGTAATCAAGATAAAAAAATTCAAATTCAACATTACTTTATTATTATCCTGATTTTAAAAACTAAGCAGTAAAAAGATCCGAAATAATTATGTTAAATATTTCACTACCAGCAGTTAAATACAGATTAAAAAGTTAGATCCAACGAAAAAATAATAATCAATAAATTTTAAGTTTCTCAGAAAAAATCGGAAAACACTCCAAAATGTTTCTTGATGAGATAAGAAGTAAACTCTAATTCAAGAGAATAAATGGCTTTGTTTTTGATTTTGAAATTTTAACTTTGAAAAGTAATTAATGGAATTTGATTCTTTATATGAGATATGCTATGACATAAGTTTTGATGTTTCTTAGAAAATGTAACTTCATTAAAGTTTTTTTAAGCCATAGTTGAATTCTTTTGGAAGCTTTTAGTTTAAAAGCATGATTTATGGGCTTAGTATTACAGTGAATTGAGTAATTCCCAATAACGTTAAAATGGATGTGTTTCTAATTTCTCGATAATTTCTAATTAGTTATTGTAGCAGCGGAAGTCATATGACTGAATATTTTAGTTTCATATGATTCACTTTTCTAAAAGGTTTTTGTATAATTTGTTTTATATTTTGAAGAAGCTTTAAGTGATATTTGAAGGACTCTTCTTAGATTTTGATATAATTTATATATTATGATGTTTCCAAAAATTTACTAATTGTTCATTTTTAATAATTACTTTAGTTTCCTACTTTCATTTTAATACTACAAACTTTGTAAGAGGCAATGCAACTTAGTATAAAATCCACCCACTTCCAGCCCATATCTTGGATTCAACCAAATCTTGTGAGTGAGTATTATGCAATTATCTATTGAAATTCAACTTAAAGAACACAGTTTGCTTAAAAGATACAACATGCTAGAGAAATTGCCTGAAAAAATTTGAAATCACTCTCAAGTTTTACAATCATAGTTTCAGTACCTGTAAAGATCTCAAGTGAAGTTTGAATAATCTTACTCTTCAGACAAATAAAAAAGTTACAAGACAAATATCATTTGAGAGGATTGACTGTAGTTCAAAAAAAGCCTATAAGAATTTCACAAAATTCAATTTAATTATACTCCTTTTTCATAGGATTACATAGCAATGAACTTTCATATGGATAGAAATTGACTATCCATGCAAAAATAAAAAGGGTGCGTTCCACCATACAGAGAAAAGAAATTTATGTATAATGCTTGACACACAGTCAAGTCAGAGGAGTACATTAAAATTTTTTCTACCTTTTTAAAGTAGTAAATTTATAATTTAACAGAGGACATGCAATTACGAAAAATCTCATTAGTTTTAATTGAAATTTACATCAGAGAAGTAGCAAAATTGTTTGTTTTTAATCAGCCATTGATTGTAATGTAATATTTTGTTCAAATTCCGGAATCCAGTGTTTAATCAGATTTATAAATATTTTTAAATTTTTAAGTACTTCAACATTATCTTCAAGTATATCTTAAAAGTGTAATTAATTTCTCTAATAGTCTACAATATAAACTATGGCTTGAAAAGAAAGAGTGAAAATTTCTATTGGGAAATTTTTCTTTTTCCTTTTTTTATTTGAAAAATGCATTAAACCACACCAATTAATTATATATAAAAAAATAATATGTGGTCATATTAATTCTTATAATAAATTAAATCAAGTAAAAACAATTTATTTTTTATTTTTCTACAAAAAATATTTCATAAAACTTTTCGGGGAAAAATTACATCCGACATAATGCTCCATACTTGTTAGATAATTAAGAACGACAATCAAAATTATTCCATTGAAAAATTAAATAAAAATCTGAATTAAATTGTTTGTAGCTAAAAATGTTGGAAATATTTCTAATATGAACACTGGGGGTGTATATGCTTAAGAAAACAAATCAATTGAGGTAAACTTTTCGTGCTTTAGTTCCAGGTGACTAATTTTGTTATCTTTATTTCCTTAACCTAATTTTTTGTGAACACAAATTTTTAATCTGTATGTTATAATCGGCTTAAGTAGTTTTTTGTTTGCATTAGTTCAATGTTTATATAATTTTTTTCTTTTTTATTATGAAATAAAACATGGAATTAATGCAACTTTTCCAGACTTTATGTATATTTTACACTTAGTTCCTGAAAGAAATTTTGTTTCTTTAAATAAAATAAGAAACTATGAATTTATCCCTAAACATCCAATGGCTATATGGCTTGTGATTAAAAATTTTATTGTTCAATGATTATATTAATTTTAATCCTTTTAAGTTATGTATACTGGCTGTAAAAAATTTAATTTTCCTGTGTTACATATGGTGCTATGTATAAAATTAATTTAATAGTAAATAAATTATTTTTGAAATTATTACAAATTCTTAAGTTCAAATTAAAAGCAATTAATTTTTCTATATTATGTTTGTTTGTATTTATTTTATTCTTGATTTTGTTGCTAGAAACAAAAAACGATATTATCCAAAATAATATTGAGGGGATAATTTTTTGAGTTTCAGAACTTTTTCATGCAGAAGATTTTATATTATTGTCCTTAATAAATCTTCAATTACTGCTATATAATATCTGCCAGCTGAGATATCAAAGCTAAGTAAGAAAAGCCCCATGGAAACTTCAAATTATTTAGAAATTTAAAAGAAAAATGAAGGAGATTATTTTGTAGTTTCATAAACTATACTTTAAAAACTTTCCAAAAAAATGCCAAATAATTACAAAAATTTTTACTTTTTGAAATAAGACAATTCGAAGCAAATCAATAGATTTTAAAAATTATTGTTTTGAGTTTTGATTCCTGGTAGGCCAAAAAAATTCACATATTATTCAATTTCACTAATTTACATAGATAATACAACTGAAAAATATATCTTTCACACAAATTTGGTTGAAAAATGTCCTTCTGAAATTTTTCTAAAAAGTGTTATTAAATTTTTATACATTTCTTTACTGAGACAGTTTCCAGTCATTATACACACGCTAGGGCTAATGAATAATAAAATTTTTTCCATATTTTTTAGAACATAAGAAACCTATAATACTAAAGATTACTATCCTCAACCCTAAAATTTTACCAATTGTATTTCCCTAATAATTTGATAACACAAATAGTTAACAAAAACAATAACTTCCTTATTACGAAATTAAATTCCGAATATTTACTGCCGTTACATTTTTTCTGAAATATTTTGAATAATATCAAATCAAACATATTTTAAGGAGTGGTTTTAGGTGTGGTAATACTGGCAAATAAAATAAAACCGTGTTTTTTTTTATAAAGAGTAGTTAGAGGCATTATAAGGCATTTAACTTTATGCTTTAGCAGATTTGTGATGCTAAATTTTAGTTAGCCTGCTAGAGTAAACGTAATCTTTCCGCAACTTTGAAAAGTTTTTAAATATGAGTGCATGAGTGCATGAACCGTTGACTCCAAAACCACCACAAATTACCGGATTTTTAAAAGCAATATCTTTAACCAATAAAACTATTCTTCACTTTTATTTTTAAGAACCGTACTCCAAAAATACTAATAAGTAGCTTTACTCAAAACAGAATGACTTATTCTTGTATTCTCTTGTGACGCTCGATGTTTTAGTATTTAGTATTTACAGTTTTGGGTTTTTGAAGAGTTTGTAATTATGTACCTAATTTCAAGAGGTTTTACTATAAAGCAATGGCCAGCAAAGAAACGCTCATTGTCACGCCTTCTTTTTAAGCATGTAATTAAAAGATATGGATATAAAATCTGATATTAAAAATCGTTTTTTCAAAACCAATCAGCTTTGAGACATTTGAGGAGGTTGAAAGAAACTTTATTTAGTTCAATCAATCTTTTTTAACTTATTCCTTAACTGAAACTCGTGACTGCTTGGACATATTATATAAAGATGTATCTTTAATTTTGACATTTAAATATACATTTAAAATTGTGAAAAACATTTTAATGCATGTCTTATATTACAGTTTGATACATGTGATATGTCGATAATGATAAACGGTGCTTACATGACAGCTAGACCATAAAATTTTTTTAAATTTCTTTAACTTGGAAACAATTAAAAAACAAATTTCCCAATTTCCTGCAATTTTGTTTTTCAAAAGATGAAATTATTATTGCTGGCCTTACGTAAGACTGAGACTTGTTTTATTTTTATTTTTTCAATTGAAATATTTGTATATGAGCATGGCAATCTTTTTAATAGCAAAAAATTCATCTACAAATTACATCTTTTTTTTTCTGTGAATTCCATTCAAAAAATAAATAAATTTAAAAAAACTCATCCTAAATAAAACTACAACAAAATAACGTGAAACATTTTTCCTCATCTCATGTAAGATTAATCGTGAAGTTATTCGAAAACTCCCTAAACATTTCCCTTACCATCCATTTGACAGCTTAATTACAGACAATCACAGCTTTAGTGTTAGGTTACTCGTTGGGTGTATTTACCAATATCAACAAAAGTGTTTTTCCTTTTTTGGCGATAAAAGCGCATAATTTACTCCAATCATCAGAAACAGAGCAAATTAGAAGCTACAGACATTGAAGAGACATTAAGAAAGACATTAAGGATTGAAATGGGATTGGCAGCTAAATGGAACCGAAATTTTCAGCATAGTAACCAAAAAAAAAAAGGAAATCAATTTTAAATCGAGGATTATAAGTAATCTATCGACAAACAAGATTTCATGTTAGAGGATTTCATTGTTACTTATGTCCTTAATTTATAGCATTCAGAAATTCAGTTACTCATTTGTATGTTAGTATATTTTAAATTCATTCGATGTTGTTTCTGGTAAAGGAATAATAGAATTTAAAATTGTGAAAAAGAAAATACTTTTTCTGATATTAAAGGATTGGTTTTGTTGTGTGAGGTTAAAACAAAAAACATATCGTATTTAAGAATTGATTTCAAGTATATTCGAAGAGCTTTTTCTCTCAAATAAAGTCTATTCCTTTGGTATTGTTTTATTCACCCTGCCTTAAAAAAATTTGTTGACTATGAATCCAATTCAATAGATTTCAACTTTTTTCATTCCTAATACTATGAAATCTAAAAATAATTGTATATATGTATATATTTTGGATCAATAGGATTCAGCTTTACAATTAGGGATTACGAAAAAGAAATTTTTCTGAATAAGATTTTACCTTTGTTTGAATCTTAAATTAAGGTATTTATGTAGGTAAATTAAAAAATGGTTTTTTGGTACAGTTGCTAAAATGAAAACATGTCCCTAAAGCAATTTTAAAATTTTAGTTTCAAGTCATTGATCAGATTGTAAAAAATAATTTTATCATGTTGCCTTAAGAGAAAGGTTATACAAATAAATCAATTTCCTGTTTTTTGAACCTTTAGCAAGCTTTGCTTATTTACTTACCGAAAATCTAAGAATAAAATTCATTTACATTTTTACAGATTTCAATTACATTAAACGCCGTAATCCTTGACTGCCTCATATATTATATTTTTCCTAAAGGTAGGCAATTATTGTTAATTATTGCAATGATTTCTTGTTTCAATAATAATCATACAAATTAAAAATCCACAGTTATTATCAAATGGAAAGGCAGAAATTGAAATAAAAAAGGTAATCCTTTTTCTATAGAAAATCTATGGTCTTTATATTTTTATAAAATATGTGATGCTATTTTTTTACAATTTATTCAGGCATATAAATATTCAAACCCTAGATACAAGAAAATGGCATATTAAAAGCAAAATAAAAAATTATCCATTTTCATAGAATCATTTTTCTCTCCTTGAAAATCGATTTTTTCGATTATCCTCCAATAATTCTTTATTCAATAACATATACATTGTTTCCTTGTCCATAAATTAAGCTAAAAGCTAATGCTACACCTTCATTCATTCTTGCCTTAAAAATAAATTGTCAATTTATAAATATTTGCTAGAATATAGGCGAGGTCCTAAAATATTGAATGTGTAAAAGTATAGAAGAATATGTATTAGAAAATTCATCCTGTTCTTCCGTATTTAATTTTCTCAAAATTCTTTTACGACAAAAGATGACTTATTATCATCATCTCAATTTAACCCTTTTTGTAACTCATTGAAAGTTAAAAAATTGTATTAAATCGAAATAAACCATTTCGATTAAAAAACTTAAGTATAATTATTTACACTTATCAAATATAAATAAAATATTGATTTTAAATTATATATTTCATTAAATTTTCATGTAGTTATTTCAAGGATCAAATAAATTCTATTAAAAGAAAAAAAAAAAACAATTCATTAACTCCTAGTTAGTTTTACTTAGTCCCATGGATCTACTAAACTGATAGAGTCAACAGAAGCTTAAATGTATTACCAACACCATTTATCGTCCTCTCAAATCAGTTAGTCCTTATTCACTTTGGGACTTCTTATATCCAGAATAAAGCTAAGTACAGGAAAATTACTTCAACCAATTAAGTGACTCATGAAATTGAATTTTTGTTATCAATGGCTTAAGAACACGATTGGTTAAGAAGGAGCATTAATATGATTTCATTTAACTGTTCATTATTTTTTTTTTTTTGCTCTTTTTTTTTACTAGTCTTTATATTATGGTTAAAGCTATTTCATGCAATCTTGTTGAATGCAATAACTTTGAATGAATTTTTCTTGAGTAAATCCTCTGCTAAAATAATGATCAATAGATAAAAGGATAAGAATGTCATTTTGATAGTAATCCAACCAAAAGTGCTATAATCACTTGAACAAACATGTTAAAGATATGATTGTAGTTTAATCACATTTCAATGGATAATTGATCTGATAAATTGAAGGCAAGTTAATTACATTTTGGCTCTTCACAGTCAGAGAGAGAAATATACTAAATTCTTTTGAAGGGCATTTTTTCTTAGAAAATATTAAAAACTTGTGTATTGGTTGAAATAGTTTTAGATGTTCCTCAAAACTAGAAAATGAATTTAAAAATGGTGGATAAAATGTTTGAATTTGAATTCTTTTGAATTTTGAAATGATTCTCAATTTAGATCCCGGACTAATTGAGATTAAATTTTTATTTTTATCTCAAAATTTTACTGATAAAATAGGTAAGAAAATAAAATAATTCATAAAGAATCAATTATATATATGGGCTCGAAATTGTGGTCATTTTTTCCTTTATGCAGAAATATATCTGTTGAAATCTAATACTTTTTTTTAAAAAAATTCAAAAAATTACCCTACGGTCAAACTAATTATGCCTGTTAAGTAAATAATTTTCAATAAATGCTTATTTTTTATAAAACTGAAGAATCCAAAACAGATAATGACATGAGGGTAGATATACCACACTATTCTGTAAAGATTTCGAAGCTTCCTTTAGAGTTTCAATTTTTTAACTTGATTGCTGTATCATTTTTATGTCTAAAATAGGTATGAAACTGCTGTACATTCCGGGAAAATATCCACTATAGATAATGATTCTTTATGGGATTACATGAATTACATTTTGTCGTGCACATTGCTATGCTTAGGCTAATTATTATGAACATTGAATCAACAATTCTTAATATATTCACTTGAAAATTCTACAAATAAGTAAAAATAATAAAAATGTCTGAAGCTTATTCGTGGCATGGGATACCCATTGTTAGCTGCTGGGTAACATATATGCATATATTGTCTAGTAAGACCTAAGTTAGATTGATAGAATATCCTAGACATGTATAAATATATAATGAGGTAGATTGGTAAGAATTGTATCTATGAAGGCCTTTGATGTGACTTTTGTTCAAGTAACTTTATCCAATCTAGAATTTATTTGTTAGTAATAAATCCTGTCAGGGCTATATGTAAGTTTTATTTTATTTTTATTTTTTATTTTTTTTGCTTTGCTTTTTTTTCATTTTTCGCTCTAACTTTATATAAACCTGACCATACCAATCATCGCCAGGATTATTTGTGGTTACTAAGTAGTAAGCCAATAGAAATCTTATCATATATTGGCTGCCAGAAAATAGCCAAACCTTTTGGTAATGAAGGTAATTGATGATAGAATCTTGTAGAGTCCTGGTAATTTGAGGTCTGATTTTAAGGTAAAAAATTATTTAAAACGTTAATAGTTTTATAGAAAGACTATTTTCTATTCATTCATACAAATTGATTTATTAAAAGCATAAATATTGTGACAGCCAAAAATCATTATAAATAATAATTTATATGTTATAACATATTAGAATTTATGTGTTCTCTGAGTTTTTTTCTAATTTATGTTGGAAAAGAATAAATTGGAAGATACGAAGTTATTGGAAGAAATCCATTTACAACGAGAACAAAATTGAATGAAAAATTTAGACGAAAATGCTAGAACAGTTCTTGTATACTTGTATACTTGTACTTGTTGTAATTTTAATCTAGGTCCAATATGTACTGTTAAGCAATCTTATATAGTTTAGTTAATCAAATACTATAATATAATGCAAATAAGAAGAGCTAAATAAAAGTGTAACAAAAATTATATTATTTCAGGAATTAGAAATTTCTCGTAAATAATGATATTTAATCTTAAAGATGAAATTATGGTAAATTTTTGGGTACATAATAGTTACATAGCCAGTTAACAATATTTTCATGAAATATTCATGTGCCCTAAAATATTTAGGAAAGAACAAACCTTAAAATCTAAGAGTACAGAATTTCTTGCCCATTATAACAATTTATATTTTAATCTTTGATATCATTTTAGAAAAATGAATAATATTTTAGACACAAACAAAAGATAATGGTAATATAGCCAGAATTAAGTACTATAGCTATGGTAGATTTTCTTCAACATGGCCATATGAGGCCCATCATTTAGATGAGCCAGGCTTTGTTTTTTTTGGATTTATTTTACTTGTCTCATTTTGTTCCCCTAATTTAGTTTTGGTTTTTAGGTCTGCTAGCCCAGCTACAGGGTAAATAGGGCCCCTATACCTCTTTGCCTAATTTTCATTTTATTTAACCTCATTTTATTAATGATATTCGATATGTGGTATTAAAATCTATACTTTGATACATCCCTCAATATACTGACAATATTATTACATTTTGTTACTATTTACATTTATCAACAAAAATGGAAACCAAATCGAGCAGTCTTAAAATAATTTAAGCTTAAGGGCGTCGGTAATGACTTCTTAAGCCTTTAATATACATGAAGAGCATAACAGTGTAAAGATTCAAAGTACAGAACTTAATTATATAATAATTTACCCTACAAAACTCATTAAATGTATCAAAACTATTTTAGTCTGGCACTAGTCTAAGCTAAACCCATTTCAAATCTTCTTAAATATTTTTCCCATATACTTACATAGTACGGGAAACAGTAGTTACAATAATAAAGCTATAATAGCTATACCATCTCAATCCAAACATCAGATTTATGCATTTGCCCTTTTATATTCTTATTGTTATATTTAACAAAAGTGAATTTGAAGCAGCTGTGAACTGCAATACAAATTATTTTCACTGTAACAACAACAGCAACATTCAAACCAAAAAAAAAGCAACACATTTTTGCTGTCACATTATACATGCAAAGTATAAGGAAATTCTGTGATAACAACCAACTGACGATATAACTTGAATGCAATTTGGCATGGGGACTCTTAGGACGCTCCTTTTAAAGTTATAAGACTCAACAGAAAAATAATATATATATATATGTATGTGATTGCGTGCTTGGAATGCATTCTTTCGTAACGAATATTGCTGGAGCCAAAGCTCAGTACACATTCACCTTTTGCCGTTTTTCAACAGAAAGTGGAATTACCACAACCCTCTTCTCCATCAGTTATCTAATACTTAGTTTTTGTCTTCTTATGGAATAAAATTTCCATTTTATTTTGCATTTATATCTGAGAAGTCAAAAACATTTCGAACATTTCTAGTCGAACTTTTGTCAAAAATGTTCAAATAGCAAATGGGATATTAAGAATGATCATTTTTTCCTTTTATATATGAAAAGATGGGAAGTAAAAGTGAATTTTAGTAGGCTCTATAATAATAAGAGGGTTGAAAGAATATAATAATATTTGATGTAGATGTAGTCAGTTTGATGTGGAAATATTTTTCAAATCAGATTTAAATAAAAATGTTAGCTTTTTTTATAATATTTTGCAATTTTCTGAAAAAATTGATTTACTATGAATCTTCTTCTTGTTTTTAATAATATATAAGGTACTCATGATATGAAATACATAAAATGAATGAGGATGGAGTTCAATATTTTGCACATTTTTGCAAGCTTTGAATATTGATTTGATATTTGAAATGTTGGAAAATTGTTCTACGTGTAATCACGAGCAAAATAAAAAAGATTTTAAGAATTTAAAGGGAAAATCAAATTTTATTTGGCCCAGTTTAAATAAAAATATACTTCATATAAAAATAAAGTATTTTATATAGTAAAATTTATCCAAGAAAAAAATTATTGAAAGAAGGAGAAAGATTTAAAAACAAAAGAAATTTATTGGAAAAAACATTCGGAAACCTTAGATTAGAACACTAGAATAAAAACTTTATATTTTAACAAAAAAAAATGGAAATAATTAATAAACAATTATTCTAAGCTGCGATTACAAACAATGGCTGCTTGAAACTGGGTAGAAAAGAAAACAATAGCTCTGGAATCGATCATAATTCTTTATGATTATATATTTCTTTTGGTTTTTATTAATTCAAAATAATGAATTTTGATACTCATCCAAGCGTTTATTGGTTTGGTCGAAACCAAAGTGCTCAAAGTTGAAGTCTTTTTTAGTACTTTTTACACTGCAAAAATATCGAATATCGTAAATTGACAAAATTTTTATTTTTGCAAAATGTAGGGACAAAAGGAATTCATCAACGACAATCGTAAGTCAAAGGAATGACAACAAAAAAGTCCATCAATTTGATAAATCAAAGCAAAAACAAAGGATTAGATTTTCGGAGATAAACAGAAAAAACTCAATGAATCATATGCAAATTTTGCAGAGGTTTTTGGTTTCAGAAAGAAACAGTAGTTGCCACTGTCGATAAAATGTAACATATTCGAATATGATAAATGTGTACCAAAATATTTTGAATTCTACAAAGAATACAAACAACTTCATGCTTTTTGTGATCGCTATATGGAAAACGGATTGCTGCACAATTCACCGTTTTTGGCATATTTAACTTTTTTTGAATTCTGACTTTTTTTCATCAACGAAGAGTATAAATAATTCATTGAAAAGGACTATTGCTTTCTTTGTTTTCACTAAATATTTGAAAAGGCGAATTATGTCATCAAGCAATACAGTCACAAAGATAGCCCAGTCTAAATATCAGCTAAAGATCTGCATAATCGAACATTTCCTGTATTATATTATCACAGTCTTAATTATACTAAAGCCTAATTAAGAGAAGGATAATGTGAATAGCTTATACATTTATTATCTTATGTTTTGCATGATTAATCTGATATTAATAATAGGATTCTTAATTTAGAAAGGAGATAACTCTATATTGTAATTTATAACAAAAGTTGATACATAAAAATCATCAATCACAATTAAAAAATCAAAAGTTTGATAATATAATTTTTAAAGCCTTTCTATTGTAGGAACTTTGTTAAAAAAAAATTCGCCTAAATTTTCTTTTAAAATCACTAATATTTGGAAATAAAGTTTGTTTGATTGAATTAAATATTGAAATCCCTTATTACGAAATTTTTTTTTTTCATTTTCTTCAAAACCAAAATACTCTGAATAAGGTATGGGAATAATTTAACCCCTTAAATCCTTTTCTAATATACTGTTTTCATTTTGTTGTTTCATTTCTCACAACTTCTCATCTAACTCCATATAAATACATATTGTTTTATTTTTATCCTTTTGATCCTCTTCTTTTTATTTTTTTTTTTTTTGTTTATTTTAAGCTTTTGCTTGACTTCTTTATATTTTGTAATGAAGGATTTCAATTAAGTAACTAAGCTAAATAATCTGTTTTAGGTATGTAAAATTTGAACACGTGGATAAAATACCCTTAAACAGAAAATAAATTTAATTAAGGTCCTATGTATTTATTTATATTAATAAAAAAGTAACTATTCAATAAAATAATGAAATTAAATATTGGACTTATACTTGGTAAGGTGAAAGGACTATATATATGTGTTTTAATATTTTTAAATAATATTTATTATCAATTTTCATTAGTTAATCTTTGTTTTGCTTTTGAATAAAATTAATATGACAGTAAATAACCTTTTGTGGTTAATCTGATACAAACGTAATTAAAAAGACCCAAAAATTTATTTTTTTTATATATATTATCCTACGCTATGATGGGCACGTGTATTGACCAAACTAAAACAGAATTAATTTAATAGCAAGAAAACTGTTTCTGAAATAAATATTATCAATTTTTGATATAGCTATGTTATATTTTTCATAGGTTCACATGGATATGTAGAGTTATCCTTTTTTTTGTTCAATTAAACTTAATTTAGCTCAAATAAAACTTCTATATATAAAGGGAAAAGTTGTGTTATAAATTGATTTTTCTTATATACTTTTCAATTAGGTATAAAACAAATCTGTGACTCTTTGTTCTCTTTTGTATTGATAAAAATTTTGGAAATTTGTACTTAAAATAATAACAAAATAGGCTAAAAGTCTACTTAAATATATATTTTCTATTTTTATTTTGTTTATAAAGTAACATTGAGAAAACTATATAAAATAAAAATAAAGTTAAAGCCTTTTATAAATGAAATAGTTATAAAATTTTTCTTATTTGTAGCCTTTATGTCATTTTATTACACGTACAACCTTGTGTTGCCTCATTAATGGTAATACAGTAAACTTAGAATGGCTAAAAATTATATCAACTAATCCACATTAAGGGCCAAAAATATCTATTTGTTATATTTGTATAGCATAGCAAAAGAAAGAACAGTAATAAAATGTAGTGAAACAGAAATTTATAGAAGAAAAAGACTCTCTGAGTGAGTTCATTTAGGTTTAGTTAGTAAAAAAACATTGCTCCAACTTCACATTTTAAGTGTTTTTTTATATTGTACAAAAAAAGGAACCAAGTTTACTGATACCACTAAGTTTTGTTGAAATTTTAGGTTAACTTTAATAGTATCTTCCTTTTTATATCTATTCCGTAGTAAGAATCTACAATAGAGGATAAAATATTTATCTTATGCTTAAGAAAGTTTACTGGGCATAAATAAATACTATGAAAATTAAAACCATTTCTATAGTTATTTTGCTTAAAATTTAGGGTCTTACATATAACTTAGCTTTATCAACATCAAAATAAAATTTATTTAAAGTTAGTCATCGATCACTCTTTATCTAAATAGATTTCTTTAACAGTGATGCTTTCATTTCAGAGCTTCTCTAACTATTCTATACCAGCCGAATATAACAATTTATTTTGGTCTTAAAACATCCCTCAGCTGCACTGATAACTTCTTCAATTAAGCTTATTCTAATTCCCTATAACATCCATAAACAACTAGTTATTGGGAAATGGATCTGGTAAATACGCTGAATGCAGAGGCAGATTGAAGCTCATTTATAATTATAAACAGAAAAGGATTCACTATAATTAAGATTTTTTTCTTTCTTTTGAAAGTTATAATAATAACCCTTGACATTATGGGATATTTTAAATAAATCACTTGATAAAAAAAAGGAACCAGGAAGAAAAGCCACAACGGATACCAAAAGTATTTGAAAGAATTTTTGTACATGTCTTTTATATTTTTGATTTTTCATAAAGCTATCTTTCTTCTTTGTTAATTCAGTTTAACAATCTCCAAATACAAAGTAATATCTAAACAGATAAATTCAGTTTATATTGATTTTATTCACAAAATTTACAACTTAATGATTCATTTTTGCAATAACGAAAAATTTAATTAGAGAATTGGAGACATTTTTAAAACAAAGGCAGCATATTCACCAATTTATAAGGTAAACTTTTGTCTTTGTTTCTAAAAACCTAGTTGAAAATAATAAAGATATTTTGTAAGAAATTTTTTTCAAAGGAAACTATACATAAACAATGCAAAGTACTTTTTATAAGGCTCTTTTAAAGTTTGACTGATTTGTGAATTATTTTTAATGAAATCCTTTACCATTTATAAAAAGTAAATTCATAATAGCCCTGTTGTATTTTCTAAAATAATTTTTTTCCTTGTTTGACGAACATTTTTTTTGCTTTTATATTTTCTCAATTATTCCGGAATATACAAACCTTAAAAAATTCTACACAATTAAACGAATAAAATATGACAACAATAATATTATTGTTTTGAATAATATTCCCAGTGGAAAATTAATGATTTCCAAAGCAATGCCACAACTTCAGGGACTTAACGTTGTTTAAACATTTTTGTTGTAAAACATTATTATTTTGTTGATTAAAAGACCTTTATAAGATTTAATTGTGGATAATATTTGTAGAATTAAAACTTCAGAAATTATGTTTTCAATATTTTTTCATTCAAAGAAAGTCTTTGGTTTTTATAAATGTTTTCCTATTAATTTTAAAATTATTACAATCAAAATAGATATTTTTTAAAAAATAAACAAATAATACCTATGAAACTATAACAAAAAATTTTTTAAAATATTATTTTTACATTGTACAAAAACATTTTATTTATCATTAGTATTATTATGATGTTTTTTTTTTGTTTTTTATATTTTTTTTTTTTTAAGTTTAGTTTAGCAATATTTCTGTAGATAAAATCAATTAATAACAAATAATCCAGTTAAAGTTTATTTTTAGTCTTAATTAAAATTATTTACTGGATTAATTAATTATTCATTTAGCTTTTTTAGTAAATTCAACTCACATTTGTTCATCTTTTATAGAAAAATTAAATTTTATATTTATTTTTATTTTTTTTTTTGGATTTATTTATATTTTATATTTAAATTTATAAGACATTTACAGCATAACAGCTATAGTTTTAAAGTCGTAATAAGCCGACAAGTATTATCCAGACATAACATCATCTTTTATTTTATTATCTAATTTAAATTTATATATATTTCCTTTTTTATTAATGTATATCACTGTACATTTATAATGATATAGGTACATATAGATTTTTTAATATACAATTGTCCTCTTTTATGACATTTTGATTATAAATCAATTACAAATTTGCCTTTTTTAACACAGTTTTGGTATTTCAGCTTAGTTTTTTTTTTTAACTCCTTTTAAATATTATTAACTACAAGTAAATAAATTTTCCTTCGTAGCGTTCTATCACAAAATTATACTTTATTTATATATTTCTTTCTACAATACTTTTTTTTATTGTTGTTTAATTTTTCTTACTAATTTTTTCATTTTATATTGTCTGAATATAAAAGCTAGCTTGTTAAAAATTACAAAAGTTAATTAAATTATAATTAAATTCAAACATAAAAGCTTTAGAAAAATTTAATTATTAAATAAAGCGTTATGACAAAACCAAGCACTGATTCAAAAATCTGTCTTCAAAATTTATTTCTAAGAAAGAAAAAGTTTTAAATGTTAAATTAATTCAGCAAAAAGAGTTAGGAACCATGCAATCATTTTCAGTTAATGTTGGCCTTTGCTTTTTTATAAAAACAAAATTGACTTTTAAATTTGAACAGCCCTTAGTCCATTTCTTTTAGGCAAAATCTTATATAAATAATTGAAAGTGGCTGCCCTTGAACTTATAAAAAAAATAAATGTTACTTTTAATGCATAAAAATGTCAAATAAAGGAAAATGTACCAAAAAATATTTCATCTAGTTATTTAATTTTTACATTATTGGAGCAATATACTTAAATTAATTCGAGTTAAATATGAAAGAAATTTTAATGGAAACATATGGCAAAAAAAGGACAGCCCAAAAGATATTTCTGGAGTAATTTCTTTCAAAATGAATGCTTTGCCAGCAAGAACGGTTTCGACGGTTTCAATTTTTTTGTAAATTAATTAGGAAAAATTCTTACGATCCAATTTAAACCAACATAATTCGCAGAATATTTCTATTGCTTGAAGCCCCACTGATTGGCTGAAAACTGAATAATTTATGTATTCATTTGTATTATAAAATTAAAATATGCGTAACCCATTTTTATTTATGGTAATCCAAAAGTTGAACTATATTCTGTTGAAAATCGAAAATAGCAGCTACAAAACTTTTTCACGATTTTTTCCTGATTGGGTTTTAAAATATCAACTTTTTTATTATACTACAAAAGTAGGATCTTGTTATTTCTAATTTTTGCATGAAAAGCACAATTAATTTCAGTCACAATACATTGTTACTATGAACAATAAATCGTAAAAGTGAGCTATCAAGTAATATTCACAAATTTACTTGTCGCTATTGACAAGTATTTTCATTGATTGGAATTTAGGTAGCAGCTCTGTTGAAAATGATTAATGATATCCCTATGAAATAATATCCCTATACTGAGAGTAGATCATTTGGATAAATTTGAAATGTTCAAATATTATACAAGTTAAGTGACATACTATGCTTGCTTAGAATTTAGGTAAATAGTTAGTCTTTGTAATAACATATTGAAAGAAATTAATTGGAACCGTCTCTTTGTGTATTTAAGGGTATAAATAAATAAATTTAAATTCTGAAGAAGTTACAGAAGTACAAAAGCATGGAATGTATTAAACTTTAATAACTTCTATTTTTGTTTCAGCAACTTTAACCTTTTTTCTATATTTCTACTGGTCATTGCAGTAATTTCTACTCCAGTTGCCGTTGAGTAACATTGGAAATTTTTTCATATCTACATACTGCATCTCAGCCTCTTTTATAAGCGTTTAATTAGATTTTCAATATGTTGTCAGGAATTGCTAGTTATACCAATTTTGCTTAAAGCAAAAATTTATCCTTTTGGTAGATATATTTAAGGTAATTTATTCCACTGCTGAATTTATACAAATAGACTTTTGTATAGCTTGTTTTCTTGCACATTTTTTTAAGGAAATCAACAATTTTTGTGCTAAAACATAATCAAAAGAAAATTTTACAGTAAAATTAATCTTTTTGAGTAGATATTACAAATCAATCACTTCTCCTTTGTAGCTAAATTAAATTTGATTTTATAGAAATTTCACTATGATTTATCACTTTTTCATTCCGTTGACTACATATGACTTAAATATCATTGATTTTACCAATTTAAAAATTGTAGTTCTCTGTTTGAAAGTCTCATTATTAACTATCACAAATTTTATTAAGATCCGAAGTAAATATTGAAATTTCCAGCACTATAATTTTATTCGAAGATTAAAGAAAAAACTATTTTCTTCAACTCTCATTCTAGCAGAATTATTTTTTTGTAAATTAATTCATTCATTCTTTATTTAATGGATTCTAGTGCAGAAAAATGATAAACAGTCAACAATTTTCAAAAGTAATTTGTAAAATATTTGTAACTGTAAAAAATTTGCATAGAAATACTATGAGACAGTAGGTGACCAATATTATCCTCTTTCCAGAATTAGTTTTCTAGCATATATAACAATTTAATGGTGATTTTAGGTGTCCTTAATTTTTATCGAAGATTTAAAATATGGAATATAACAAAATTTTTAATCATTTTCAAAACTTTAAAAGAAGAATTTTAATAATGTGAGCTGTATTGAACTTTCAAAACACGCAAACGTGTTAATTTTTGAAGATCAGAGTAGTCTAAATGTAAGGAAATTATTTGATAAGGACAGTAAAGAGATGAAAAGGAGATAAATTCAAATTATACAAACACAATTGTAGTTGATATTTGTTATTTAAAGCTTATCAATGAATGAACATACATAGGCAAATATATCCATTTTATGTTATGAGGGCAGCAATTGTATTTCGATCTTATAAAACTTAAATTTTTATAATGTATTTTAACTTAAAAATATTTTTCTATTGAAGTTTCCATGATAATTGCATTTAACAATATTAAATATTTAATTTTACTAAATAAAACATTTTTGATTTTAATTTTAAGTAAAAGCAAACATTTCAAAGAGGAAAGTTCAGTTCTTCCTAAAAGCTGCAAAGTTTTAGTGATTTTTATGACTTGATAACTTTACACTTATATTTGATGTATAAATAGAAAACAGTAGTTTTTAGAATATTTAAAAATAGTTTAGCTTTAATTAATTCAATGATAGCTTAAATAAGTGCTTGTATTTTGCATTTAATAAAAAATATAATATTTGTTTATAATAATATCTAATTAAACATCAGTACCACATCCTTCTTGATATCCTTCATCAGGTGAATTACGATTATTATTAGTTAAAGCTCGTTTTAAAGCAGTTACAGGGGGTAATACAGGTACACCACCCTTTTGCCATACTCTTATAGTTTTAGCATTAATTGGCATACCATTTGATAATATTGTTGGTAATTTACTATTTGATTTATTATTATTATTAATATTATTATTATTAGTATTACCTAAATTATTCATATCTTGTTGTTTTTGTTGTTGTTGTTCAAAGCTAGTTTTATGATCATTATTAATAGGATTAGTATATGTATTCTGTTGTTGTTTGTCATATAATAATGACGATGACACTAATGGTAAACCATAATCAGAAGGATAACCATTATTTGATATAGTTGTTGAATTTGTTGTTGTTGTATCTGTATCATTTATTGTTGTTAAATTAACAAAATTTGTACGTGGAAATGTTTTACTAAATCCATCCATATTTGAATTATATATTAAATTATTATCAATTATTTGATTATTCTCATTTATATAATTATTATAACCAGATATTGTTGAACTAGTTGCACGTTTAATATATACATCATCATTTGTTATTGATTTTTTTTTTAAATTTTTAGTTGATATATCCCATAATTCATTTGGATATATTGAATCACAGCCATTAGCACGACTATATTCACCACTATTACTACCATAATTATCTTTATATAATTTGTTTAATATTATTTTATTATTTATATCTAATATTGGTGGTATACGTAAATCAATAAATTCATCATCACTACCATATTTTTTTGTATCATTTATTAAATCTGGATTATTATCTATTGATTGTGTTGGTGATATAAATGATGATGATGTTGTTGACGTTGTTGTTATTGTTGCTGGTGTTATTGATATTTGTCCTATTGTTGTTTTTAATAAATTATTATTAGCATTATTATTATAATAATTTGTTGTATATTGTATATCAGTTAAACGTGGTGGTTTTTGTAATGGATTTTTTAATTTTATATCATTTATATAATCATTATTTTCATTTTTAATAATCACGGCTGAACCATTTTGTATAACTAAATTTGAATTACTAATATGATCATTTGATTGTTTATAATTAGTATTATCCATTTGATTAACATTTGTTATAATTTCTAAATGATTTGGTGTTTTATTTTCATATGATGTTTTACGTAATTTAATTAATAAAAATAATGTTATTAATAAAATAAATAATATAATAATAATAAGTGCTGCACTTAAACCAATTATTTGTCCGCTACCTAATGATGCCATTCCACCTTGTCGTAATTTAATATTTAATGTAAAATTTGTTTCAATAGTACCAGCTTTATTTTCAGCAATACAATAAAATTCACCTGAATCATTTTCTTGTGAATTTGTTATTATTAAATGACTACGTTTTTCAAAAGTGCCATCCTCATATATATATATTCTTTGATATGTACCAAATGATGAACCATTTATTAATAATTTACCATTCCAATACCAATTAATATTAGCGGCTGGTATTGCTGATGTACGACAAATAATTGTTATATTATCACCAATATAAGTTTCAATATAACGATTAATTGGTAATATTTCGGGACGACATGCAAAATCATCAATATTTAATTCATTAAATGTTTTACCAATAACACGTTCTGGACCACCAGAACATACAGCCGATACTGGTGATGGTATATTATTTTCCATAATCCATAATTTTGTTGATCTAAGACGGCAATCACACATCCATGGATTATCATGTAATTCAATACCATGTAAACGACTTAATGTCTCAATTGTTTGTGGTCGTAATTCTGCTAATTTATTACCATTTAATTTTAACATATTTAATGATAATAAACCTTCAAATGCTTGTGGTGCTATAGTCTGTATATCACAATATGATAAATCTAATTTATTTAAACTTGGTATATTTTTAAATGAAAAACTATCAACTTTTTGTATATGATTTGATGATAATGTTAAATCACGTAATGATATTGTATAACTAAATGTTTTTGATGGTATTGATGTTAATAAATTATGTGATAAATCTAATTCAACTAAATTAGTTAAACCTTTGAATGCCTGATCATCAATTTGTCCAATATGACAATTTCGTAAATATAATTTTTGTAAATTTAATAAATTTGATCTTAGAAATTGTTCATGTGGTAAAATTTGTAAATTATTACCAGACATATCAAGTACTTGAGTTGATTGATCAATATTTTCTGGTATTGTTATTAATGCACGATCAATACATTCAACTGTCTGTTTACCACCTTTCCATTTACATGCACAAACTGTTTGACAGCTACTTAAATTGTTCATTATTAAATTATTATTATTATTATTATTATTATTACCATCCATACCAAAGCTATAATCGCTATTTCTTCGTACCAAATTATTTATTGATCTTTGTGAATCATTTTTTTTATTTATACATTTAACTATATTACAATTATATATTATTAATAATATTACAATTAGTCTTCGATAATAGAAATTACAATTATTTGAATAGTGACGATATTTCCGTGCTAGTAACATTTTTAATTATATTTATTAATTATAATATACAAAATGAAGTAAGAAGAAAATAAAGAAAAAAATCACAAAACTACATCTAATTTTAAAAGTATTTACTTCACATTATTATTATTTTATTAATTTTTATTTTTAAATAACCACACAACACTGGTAATCCTTTAAATATATATAGATATATATATATATTACGTAAAAAAAGGCCAAGCCGAAAAAAACAAAAACTAATGTAATATTAATTATTTTCCAAGTATTCGAGAAAAAAAAAAAAAATCCTAAACAAAAATCACTTCACCCTATAAAATATATCCATCCGTTAATTATTTTAAATATAAAATTTTCACAATATATATCGGTTTACACAAATTAAGTAATAAAATCGATTTTCCATTTCGATTTTTCACTTAAATATTCTCATCTAGAAAGAAAAAACCATCACTTTTACAACCGCAACCATAAAAATGTTTAACAAGTTTTCGATTAGCTTAGAACAAAAAAAATAATCCAAAACAAAATTCTTAGCACGATACACGGCTTTTAGTTTTATTCCATTTCCTTCTAAAGGACTACAACCAAATACCTACATTTTTTCCCTTTTTTTCATATTTATATATATATTAACCAAGTTTTTTTAAAACTTAACATCCATCAAAAATTCCTTTATATATGCCAATAATTATTTCACTAACACCTTCTCTAAAATCAAAATTATTTTATCCTTTTTCTATTATAATTATTTTTATTATATATTTTATTTTTAAAGAGGGTGGAGGCTAGAGTCACGATACCGAAAAATCTTTTTAAACGTTCACACACAACGAATAACTAGCAATGACTGAAGCAAAGTTTACTTCTGTAGCGTGCTGTATACCCTCTTTGGATTCTTGCTGTGTTGTTAGTTTTTTTTTTCTTTTATACACTTTATTGTTGTTGTTTTAACGACTTCTTTACACTTCGTCTTTAGTTCAAAAAAAAAAAAAAAAAACAACAAAAAAATTACACACATCCAAATGAAATTCCTGACCGAATGTCCCCTTTAAGGCCTGCGTTTACTCATTCATGACGCAACCTTTACTCCAGATGAAATTAGAAACCGTTTTAAGACTGATACCTGCGCATAGTTATAATATCTCCTGAAATTGTGACACTTAAGGGGAACTCGCTTATTGATAAATTTTAAATGCTGCTAGGCACATGCTGCCAATATTTAAATAATTGCAATTAATTTAGGGTTTTTTTTTCTATAAAACTTATTTATAAAAAGTTTTAGAAAATGTTCATCCATTTAGACCCTTTAAAATTATGTCTACTTCACGTTTTAATATCTTATGAGTAATGAAGATCTTTTTAAAAACTTTCGCTCTGAGTAGGCCCATCTATATTTTTTTGGTAATTTTAAAAGCTGGTGATATAGTGAGGTCTTGTTGCTGTAAGATAGTTATGCTTTTGATTTTTCTCCATACTGCTAAATGTTTTTGGTATTTGTTCATGTTTTCTTTGTTTTTCTATTGCCTTTAAGTATCAATAATTTTCTTCTTTATATTTCAATTTCACCCTACACATTTAAAAATACCTTTTAATATCGAAAATGCACATTACTGCGGTGGCATAGCTTTTTAAAAAATCAATCAAGAAGGTGTATATTATTATCTACATCAATGTGGGCAGTTTTTTAAAAGTCTATAAATAGAGCTATGGGGGAGCTATAAAATCTAATATTATTCGGTTATATAACCCTGAACATTACAATGAAATTTAACTTCGGCATTTCACTTCGTCAATAAGGGATAAGAACGTTTAGTAAATAATTACAGTGATTCATCTAATATCATTTATATATTTGTTGCTCTGTGTTTTAATACATTAGTCAATAAGTCCCAACACTTGCGAATAGAAAAACATTTTTTAAACATAGTTCAACTTTAATAATAAAACTTTTCTAGTAGAATTTTTCTAGTACTTAGACTCAAATTAGCATTAAAAACAAAATTTCTTTACTTGAATAATATTTTAGGATCTTCAAAGTGATAGTAGTAGATAAGGATCAGATTTTGTGCAAATGGAACATTGAAAAGCAACTAAAAGCTCATACTGTGTGATTTTGTCATTATTGCCACAGTTTTTGATATATGAACCATTTTTTTGGAATTTCTACTTATAAACAATCGAAAACTACAATAGGAGTGTTAAAACTTGATTTTGTTAAAATATCAGGAAATTGTGCATTCGTCTTCTCGTCGAAAATCTTTGATTGGTTCTCTAAGTCTACTCTATTTTTGAGTTTTACATTAGTGATTAATTTGTCTTCGAGGTAATTTCTAAATTCATTCCACTTTGTGCGATTGTTAGTTAGATTTGCTTTCCGCTTATTTATGTTTATTTTTACTCCCAGTGTTAGGGAGACTGGAGTATGGTCTGATGAGAGATCGTAGACGTCTTTCACTTCTATATAACATATAAAAGTCATATAGAAGTCTAAAAGGTCTGATAACTTGCTAACATCTGAAGGCCAGTATGTAGGATTGCGAGAAGAGTGGAACTCACAATTATTTTCTCTTATAACCCTTAGTAATTCGTTTCCTTTTCCTGGAGTTATGAGCCTTGAGCCCCAAGCTGTGTGCTTTATATTATAATCCCCTCCCATTATAAATTTTGGACCTAGTTTATTTATTATTTTTTCGAATTGTTGCTTGGTAGGTTTATGTTTTGGTGGATAGTATGCCGCCGCCACGTTTATTTTCACATTATTGTTTTCGATAGCTATGATCGTGGCGATGATGAACCATAGTTTTCTTTAGTGTCTGTTTGCTGATAGTGTTTAATGTTGTTCTTGACTATAACAGCTGTGCCACCTCTCGCTCTTCCGCTAGGGTGATTAGTCCAGTATACTTGAAACCCTTTCATTTTAATGTGGTTTTTGCTTGTAAAATGCGTTTCCGAGATAAGTGCTATGTCAATGTAGTTAGTGAGTATGTAGTTTTCCAGTTCAAGGGCTCTTTCACTGAGCCCATTTGCGTTCCAGGTGATCATCTTTAACGAGTTCATTTTTGTTTTTTTCCCTTGATAGCTTTATTTTTTGTTGTCGTTGTTGTGGATTATTTGATTCAAGCTTGTCCACTCTGTAGATTAGTTGTGTTATTGATTCTTGTATTTGCTTTAAAAATAAATTCGCTTGTAATTTTGGACCGTTATATAATTGATCATTCAGATTTTTTCCGTTTGATGATAAAGCGGAGGCATCAAAAACAATGCGCATTTTTGTTGTACTGCTGTCTTTAAAGACAGCATGATGAGGTATGTAATAAGATTGATTGATTGGAACTATGTAAGGGATTTCTCTCATATGTCCCATTTGAAGATATACGTCAATACAAGAATTATATTCCATTTTGAGAATTGGATCGCGATGAAAACGTTTTTCTAAGTTTAAGAATCTACAAAGAGCCATAGAACGGGAATTTCCTAGATCAGGTTGCTCAAAGTTTCAAAAAGGGAGACGTACCTCAAAACGACCGTTCGTTAAACGCTTAAAAGTATTTTTGTAGAAATTTTCACATTCTTGCTCTGATTTAGAAAAGGTAGGCATATCTGGAATGTTTTCGACTTCCCAAAATTGTTGTAAAGTTTTTTGAAGATTATTTTCATTTTCATGAATGATGTTTGCATTTGCCGAAACTACCCTTTTCTTTCGTGAGTTTTGAACATTTCCAAACAAAATCCAACCTAATACACTATTTTGCGCTATTGGAACTTCTGCTGGACCCTTACGTATTCCGTTTAGGATAATGTTGCTGTAGACATCAGCTCCGAGGAGCAAGTCAATTTTTCCTGGTTTATAAAAAGTTGGATCTGCTAGTTGTAAATCTTTGATGTGAGACCAATTTTGAAAATTAATACTTGACTGTGGAGTAGGGTCAGTAATGGTAGGAATAACTAAAGTTTGTATGTGTAGTTTATTTGTCATGATGATCCGTGACTGCAATAATAGTACAGTCTTGTGTTTAACATTTGTGGCCTTTGAATTGTTAACACCAGTTATTTCGAATGAAACGTTATACTTCTTTAATTTGAGTCTTGATGCTGCTGATGCTGTTATAAACAACACTTGAGATCCCGAATCAATTAATGCTCTTAAGGTAAATATTTCACCTGATGTAGATTGGACGTCGACCAACGCCGTTGCTAGTAAGGCTTGACAGTCAAAAGACCGAGTGTTGTACATTGATTGTAATGCGCTTTCATTAGGGTTTATTGTAGGTGGTTGCTTACTAGACTTAGGCTTGCTAAGAGAATCTTGTGGTTTTTGGCTAGAAAGGGTTATTGGTGAGTCCCTTTCAGATGTAGTGGATATATGTAGAAGAGAATGATGAGATTTACCACAATGGAAACATCGTCGTTTACTGGAACATTGTGAAAGCTGATGGCGATGAGATAAACAATTTAAACAGAATCCCTTTTTTTTAATTAATTGTATTCGAGTAGTAACGTCAAAAGTTTTAAATTTTTGGCAGTTATATATATTATGATTTGATTTACAGATTGTACAAGACAGATTCGAATAGCTATTGTGAGAATACTTTTGCAAATTTCGGAAAGAGTGTTCGCCTTTATGTGAGATTTTGGATGAAGAAATGGATTCAAGTACTCTAAAACGTTGTTCAAGAAATAATTTGAATGTCTGGAATGATGGTAGCTCATTCTTTCCCTTTTGCTCTGATTCCCACAATGACTGAGTTTCACCAGGGAGCTTTTGTGAGATAATATATATTAAAATAGGATCCCAGCCTGTGGTGGTCACTCCCAAATTTTCTAATTCCGAAATGCAGCCAGTTGATATATCCAAGAGATTTTTCAAATTGGTTGCGTCTTCGAAATGTATTGTAGCTTGGGTACATAATATCTTTAGTTGTGTTTTCACTAGGGTTCTTGGATTATGATATCTATCAATGAGAGCTTGCCAGGCGATTTCGTAATCTGCATCAGATATTTTATAGTGTTTTAATAGGTGCTCTGCGTCACCACAGATACTTGATTTTAAGTATTGGAGCTTTTGAGCGGGTGATAAAAATGAGTTCTCGTGTACTAAGGCAATAAATAAATCATGGAATGATATCCATGATTCGTAAGACCCAGCAAATTTAGGGATAGACACCTTAGGTAGTTTAAGATTACTAGAAACCATACTTGAGTCTAAATTTGGCATGACAGATATTTTTGAATTTCCATGATCAATGATTTCTTTAAGCGTAGCAATATACTCAAAGTATCTTTCTTCGTGTTCTGAAAACCAATCTTTCGCTAGATATTCATATTTGCCATTTTCCTCATTTGTTTGGTTTGCTGAAATCATTTCTATCTCACAATGGTTAACAGAAAAGGTTTACCATAATTTTTCCACAGCACCTAACCGAACTTCTGCCATAGATTTGGTACGTTTATCTATTGCAGTTTTCCTAAAATTCACTATAGACTTATTAATTAAGTTAGCGTGCGCCATTTGCTTGCTAATAAGATCAAGTAACGGCATTTTAACGGTAACGTTAACGGTAAGTTTTTACTGGTTTATAATTTCCAAAAACATCAATCACTTAATCCGGCTCGAAGGACCATATGTTGGGGACGATTTCCCCTTTTGCTTGCTTTTTGTAAGGAATTAAATAAGCTTAATATTTCATTGGCAATTATAAATCTTAATTAACTTACACTTAAAATAAAACAATAGATATTCACTTTTTTAATTTTTTCCTTTATTTTCGCAATAATAAAATATCTAATAAAAAACTTTCATTTACTCACCTGCTTAACGCGTCTCCAGCGTTAAGTTAATTTCACTAATAAAGTTTTGTAACAATTTAAATAGATGTATAACTGCACTTCATAATTTAGGATGCGATGTGGGATATTTTGGTCAATACCCAAAATATAGGTTATTCAAATCAATACTCTGAATAATAGTGAGGATATTTTGGTCAATACCCAAAATAGAGGATATTCAGATCAATACTCCGAATAATAGTGAGGATATTTTGGTCAATACCCAAAATAGAGGATATTCAGATCAATACTCCGAATAATAGTGAGGATATTTTGGTCAATACCCAAAATAGAGGATATTCAGATCAATACTCTGAATAATAATGAGGATATTTTGGTCAATACCCAAAATAGAGGATATTCAGATCAATACTCTGAATAAAATTAATTTTGGTCAATACCCAAATATAGAATGTTGTTTCACACAACATAGGAAAACTAGTGATCAAAATTTACAAAGTGCGATCTATTTATAAAAGGTTAACGGGATCATGAAAACTGTATGTTTCAGTTTACACAACCACGCTATTGTAATTTATTCTTTGTACTTAGCAATTTACTACTACCAAATAAGATAATAGCAGTAAAATTACTTGTACATTATGCATACTTACTTACATACTGAGTGCAAACCTGTTTTCTCATCAAATGGGCGTGTACCTAAAATGTGACAGTCCGGAAAAAAGTTTTAATTGATAATGCAGTTCTGCGCGTAATTTTACACTGTATTAAAGTAAACATTGTTCGGTTCCGAACAGATTTGGTTTTGGATTTGGTTGTGGATTTGGTTGTGGACTTGGTTTTGGTTGTGGATTTGGTTGTGGACTTGGTTGTGGATTTGGTTTTGGATTTGGTTGTGGATTTGGTTGTGGATTTGGTTGTGGACTTGGTTGTGGACTTGGTTGTGGATTTGGTTTTGGATTTGGTTGTGGATTTGGTTTTGGATTTGGTTGTGGATTTGGTTGTGGATTTGGTTGTGGACTTGGTTGTGGATTTGGTTGTGGATTTGGTTGTGGATTTGGTTTTGGATTTGGTTGTGGATTTGGTTGTGGATTTGGTTGTGGACTTGGTTGTGGACTTGGTTGTGGACTTGGTTGTGGACTTGGTTGTGGATTTGGTTTTGGATTTGGTTGTGGATTTGGTTTTGGATTTGGTTGTGGATTTGGTTGTGGATTTGGTTGTGGATTTGGTTGTGGTTTGAAACCATACTTGAGTCTAAATTTGGCATGACAGATATTTTTGAATTTCCATGATCAATGATTTCTTTAAGCGTAGCAATGTACTCAAAGTATCTTTCTTCGTGTTCTGAAAACCAATCTTTCGCTAGATATTCATATTTGCCATTTTCCTCATTTGTTTGGTTTGCTGAAATCATTTCTATCTCACAATGGTTAACAGAAAAGGTTTACCATCATTTTTCCACAGCACCTAACCGAACTTCTGCCATAGATTTGGTACGTTTATCTATTGCAGTTTTCCTAAAATTCACTATAGACTTATTAATTAAGTTAGCGTGCGCCATTTGCTTGCTAATAAGATCAAGTAACGGCATTTTAACGGTAACGTTAACGGTAAGTTTTTACTGGTTTATAATTTCCAAAAACATCAATCACTTAATCCGGCTCGAAGGACCATATGTTGGGGACGATTTCCCCTTTTGCTTGCTTTTTGTAAGGAATTAAATAAGCTTAATATTTCATTGGCAATTATAAATCTTAATTAACTTACACTTAAAATAAAACAATAGATATTCACTTTTTTAATTTTTTCCTTTATTTTCGCAATAATAAAATATCTAATAAAAAACTTTCATTTACTCACCTGCTTAACGCGTCTCCAGCGTTAAGTTAATTTCACTAATAAAGTTTTGTAACAATTTAAATAGATGTATAACTGCACTTCATAATTTAGGATGCGATGTGGGATATTTTGGTCAATACCCAAAATATAGGTTATTCAAATCAATACTCTGAATAATAGTGAGGATATTTTGGTCAATACCCAAAATAGAGGATATTCAGATCAATACTCTGAATAAAATTAATTTTGGTCAATACCCAAATATAGAATGTTGTTTCACACAACATAGGAAAACTAGTGATCAAAATTTACAAAGTGCGATCTATTTATAAAAGGTTAACGGGATCATGAAAACTGTATGTTTCAGTTTACACAACCACGCTATTGTAATTTATTCTTTGTACTTAGCAATTTACTACTACCAAATAAGATAATAGCAGTAAAATTACTTGTACATTATGCATACTTACTTACATACTGAGTGCAAACCTGTTTTCTCATCAAATGGGCGTGTACCTAAAATGTGACAGTCCGGAAAAAAGTTTTAATTGATAATGCAGTTCTGCGCGTAATTTTACACTGTATTAAAGTAAACATTGTTCGGTTCCGAACAGATTTGGTTTTGGATTTGGTTTTGGATTTGGTTGTGGATTTGGTTGTGGACTTGGTTTTGGTTGTGGATTTGGTTGTGGACTTGGTTGTGGACTTGGTTGTGGATTTGGTTTTGGATTTGGTTGTGGATTTGGTTGTGGATTTGGTTGTGGACTTGGTTGTGGACTTGGTTGTGGACTTGGTTGTGGACTTGGTTGTGGATTTGGTTTTGGATTTGGTTGTGGATTTGGTTTTGGATTTGGTTGTGGATTTGGTTGTGGATTTGGTTGTGGACTTGGTTGTGGATTTGGTTGTGGATTTGGTTTTGGATTTGGTTGTGGATTTGGTTGTGGATTTGGTTATGGACTTGGTTGTGGACTTGGTTGTGGACTTGGTTGTGGATTTGGTTTTGGATTTGGTTGTGGATTTGGTTTTGGATTTGGTTGTGGATTTGGTTGTGGATTTGGTTGTGGATTTGGTTGTGGTTTGAAACCATACTTGAGTCTAAATTTGGCATGACAGATATTTTTGAATTTCCATGATCAATGATTTCTTTAAGCGTAGCAATATACTCAAAGTATCTTTCTTCGTGTTCTGAAAACCAATCTTTCGCTAGATATTCATATTTGCCATTTTCCTCATTTGTTTGGTTTGCTGAAATCATTTCTATCTCACAATGGTTAACAGAAAAGGTTTACCATAATTTTTCCACAGCACCTAACCGAACTTCTGCCATAGATTTGGTACGTTTATCTATTGCAGTTTTCCTAAAATTCACTATAGACTTATTAATTAAGTTAGCGTGCGCCATTTGCTTGCTAATAAGATCAAGTAACGGCATTTTAACGGTAACGTTGACGGTAAGTTTTTACTGGTTTATAATTTCCAAAGACATCAATCACTTAATCCGGCTCGAAGGACCATATGTTGGGGACGATTTCCACTTTTGCTTGCTTTTTGTAAGGAATTAAATGAGCTTAATATTTCATTGGCAATTATAAATCTTAATTAACTTACACTTAAAATAAAACAATAGATATTCACTTTTTTAATTTTTTCCTTTATTTTCGCAATAATAAAATATCTAATAAAAAACTTTCATTTACTCACCTGCTTAACGCGTCTCCAGCGTTAAGTTAATTTCACTAATAAAGTTTTGTAACAATTTAAATAGATGTATAACTGCACTTCATAATTTAGGATGCGATGTGGGATATTTTGGTCAATACCCAAAATATAGGTTATTCAAATCAATACTCTGAATAATAGTGAGGATATTTTGGTCAATACCCAAAATAGAGGATATTCAGATCAATACTCCGAATAATAGTGAGGATATTTTGGTCAATACCCAAAATAGAGGATATTCAGATCAATACTCCGAATAATAGTGAGGATATTTTGGTCAATACCCAAAATAGAGGATATTCAGATCAATACTCTGAATAATAATGAGGATATTTTGGTCAATACCCAAAATAGAGGATATTCAGATCAATACTCTGAATAAAATTAATTTTGGTCAATACCCAAATATAGAATGTTGTTTCACACAACATAGGAAAACTAGTGATCAAAATTTACAAAGTGCGATCTATTTATAAAAGGTTAACGGGATCATGAAAACTGTATGTTTCAGTTTACACAACCACGCTATTGTAATTTATTCTTTGTACTTAGCAATTTACTACTACCAAATAAGATAATAGCAGTAAAATTACTTGTACATTATGCATACTTACTTACATACTGAGTGCAAACCTGTTTTCTCATCAAATGGGCGTGTACCTAAAATGTGACAGTCCGGAAAAAAGTTTTAATTGATAATGCAGTTCTGCGCGTAATTTTACACTGTATTAAAGTAAACATTGTTCGGTTCCGAACAGATTTGGTTTTGGATTTGGTTGTGGATTTGGTTGTGGACTTGGTTTTGGTTGTGGACTTGGTTGTGGACTTGGTTGTGGATTTGGTTTTGGATTTGGTTGTGGACTTGGTTGTGGACTTGGTTCTGGACTTGGTTGTGGACTTGGTTGTGGACTTGGTTGTGGACTTGGTTGTGGATTTGGTTTTGGATTTGGTTGTGGGTTTGGTTTTGGATTTGGTTGTGGATTTGGTTGTGGACTTGGTTGTGGACTTGGTTGTGGATTTGGTTGTGGATTTGGTTGTGGATTTGGTTTTGGATTTGGTTGTGGATTTGGTTGTGGATTTGGTTGTGGACTTGGTTGTGGATTTGGTTTTGGTTTTGATTTTGGATTTGGTTTTGGTTTTGGTTTCGGTTTTGGTTTTGGATTTGGTTTGGATTTTGGTTTTGGATTTGGTTTTGGATTTGGTTTTCTTCGTGACCTAGATTTTCCAGTTCAATTTTGGTTTTGGTTTCGGTTTTGGTTTTGGTTTTGGTTTATCCACGATATCTAAGAAATATGTGATGCGATTTTAATTAAATTTTTTATATATGATACTTAATCACATTTACACTATTATATAAAATTTCAACACCATACCGTTGGTATTACGGGATACTGAAAAAATATGGTTTTTTCAGTATAACTCTAAGAGTTTATACTCAAATTACATGAAATTTTAATATGTTGTGTAAAAAGTTAACACATAAACTTCGTATGAATTTCACGTTTGTAGTACAGTTTTTTCTATACTTATTTGTATATAAAGCACGAGCAATGATATTTTGAGTTGTAAACCGTTGAGTCCTTAGGAAATAAAAGAATAGTTTATGTCTGGAGAGAGTTGAATGATAAATGCCAAGATACTAGGCTACACTACACTACACTACACTACACAATCATTCTCATCATTATCTATAGCCACTTCTAAAGAAAAACCAAATGTAGACAACATAACTAACCTCTACTTACAAAATTGTATGCGTCAATCCAAGTATCTAACACTGAAACTCTGCTTAAATAAATTGTTGTACTTCAAAGAGTTTTCTCTGATCGATTGTAATCCCATGTATAGGTACTAAAGCATACTACTTAGCACTTTATATCATGAATCTTAGAGCATTTTTAACCTTAGCTCACCTTAATAGCTAGCTCCTTAGAAAAGTGTGGAAGCCATCTTTGCTTCAAATATATTTCATCAAGTTTTTGCACGCTTTGCGTTACTCATATTGCTTATAATGCAGACAAGGTTTAAAAAACTAGCTAACAACCAAAGCAGTTAACTTTTGGCAAATTATTTGCTATTTACTTGTTAAAATATATTTTTATTGAGTTAAATTATTCAATAAAAATCAATAACCTTTATTAATGTGTATTTGAAAATTTGAAAGCATTTTTTATGTATCTAATATTTGGTGGATGAAACGAAAAAATTCTTTAGCTTACGTGTGGTTGTAATAATAACCTCATGATAAAAAAGTTAAATTTTTTCTAGTTATGCTATAAATTTGCCAAAAATTTTATTCATTTAAATAAATCAAAAAATTATTCTTTAAATAATCTCACACTCTACTTCAGTTGAAAGTTGGACTCTTTTTCTTTGCCATAAGGAGTTATCAAGTAAGCTGATGCTTAACGTACAAGTTTTAAAATATATACTTACTGTCGGCCATCAATCTCAAACTTATTTGTTAGTGAAAGTATAAATTTTGCCTTAAATGAATAAAAAATTCATTTTACCAATGCTAACCTAAAAGCATCTTATTTTTATGCTAAAAAAAAAAAAGTTTTTGTTTGTTTTCTATTATTCAATTTTATTGAATAGAAAAACAAAAGTACTAATATAATTTGCTGAAGGACACAAATCAATTTATTTGACGAACAAAAGATTGAACCTGAATTCAGCTAACTACCAGTTCTCTCTGCATCAAAATTACCAGCTCTATGTAATAATGTGATTAGCTAACGAGCTCCTTTTTTTAGTAGGGACTACAATTTTTGAATAGGGATACTATTATGATTTTTTTTTTTTTTTTTTGATTTTAACAAAGATTTTCAATTTGTACTAGCATTCAATCTCTTTAGTGACCAACGATTAAAATCTTTTATTTATAAACATTAAATTGAGTCATTAAATAGTACTTAAATTAGTTTCTAAAAATAATAATTTGAGTTCAGAGAATGAAAACTTAAATCGATGAAACTGATGATTAGAAATATTACTGTGTATGGTTTTTATGATATCATATCAAGAAAACTTTATATAGTAAGAAATTGCTTTTTATGCTCTACTTATCATTGAATTATTAAAATATGCATTAAAACCTGATGCAGAGTAAAGTAAATTTTCTAATTTAAGCTAAGCATTTTTTGGTAAATCAACAAAAATTTAAAACTCACCAAATTTAAGCAATAAAAATTAATTAAATTAATTTCTAAAATATACTCGATTATCAAAACTTTTTTAATCTGATAGCAGCTCTTAAATTGAGAATATGACTTGCTTTTTTAAAAACTAGTTCAGTTTACTTATAAATTAGATTGGCAAAGATCTTTGGTATAAATTTGAAAAATCTACACTTCTGTTATTTTTTTACTTATACATAAAATTTTCTTGTATTTTTATTAAAAAATAAATATGGTCCATGATTTGGTCAATATATTTTTAGAGAATATAGCATTTAAATTGCTTTCTTTTTTTAAATTAAAATAAATAATATATGGATGCTTTTTTTAATTTTTCGTCTTTATCTAAATTTTCATGTATTTTTTAAATTTATATGCTATAATTCTGTATTAATCGTACTTTATTGTCCTACTTAATGGGATTTTATATACATATACAAATATATACATCATCTGTGTAATCAATTTAGATAGAGATTAATTCTTTAACAAAAGGAACACATTTGATGATGACAAAGTAATCACTTTTCTAAGGATTAAATTGTATGACACACCAATCAATTTCATAGGTTGTCTTCAATAATCTCCTTACAGCTGCCACAAGAACAAAAAAAAAAGAAAAAATAGAACAATAACTTTAGCAGACCATTAAAATCCAGAAATAGATTCAATAGATATTTTATATTTTTACCTTGATTTCTGCAATCATTTAACAAGAATTTCAGACAACTAAGAAAATTAATCTCATTAAGAGCATAAAAATAAAATTTTTTCTTCATTGAAAAATATTTTTAATGAATACTCATAAAGCTCTTCATATCCACAATTTAATTTTACATAACCTTTTCAAGTACTTATTCTTAAAACATATATATATGCTTGTATAGCTATAGCTGACAACACAAACCACAATAGCCCTACAGGCATCTAGAAGTTAACAACATAAAAAAAAGAACAAAAAAGAATCTACTCAAAGGTTAGCCCCAGAGAATACAGTTGCTTGTAAAATAGATGGAAGGCTTAAGGTATATCACAGGGAAATGGTTCTACACCACAGGATAAATACAAGAAGGAATGAACAATGCGGGAAACGGGACAGCAATCACCTCAGGCTAAAACAGTGAACTAATGATCTGAAAGCTTTTAATAAATTACTGGGTCTCTAGTGGATACCCAAATACAATCACCACGATATCTGTAGTGTCGCTTTTTATTTGCATTTTGCTATTACAAAAATAAATAGTGTTTTTATTATTTTAATTTGTTATTATCCTTTCAAGCAGTGGCGGATTAAGGCATAGGCCCTGTAGGCCCAGGCCTAGGGCGGCAAAATTTGGGGGCGCCAAAAAATTCAAGTATTCTAAACGAAAATTTATTTTATAACTAATGTAGTGGACTATTTTCTTAAAAACTTTTTGTGATTTTTAATAAAATATGATTTATTGTATAATTGTATTGAAATATAGGATGGTGTCATTAAATCGCTCAAATTTATTCTTAATGAAAAAATCGAAAATCAAAGTACTCTTTCTGATATAAAATTAGGAAATTAGAAACTGCATTTTTAGCTATTACATGGAATACAATATAAAATCGTTTCAATGCAGTTAACTTGAAGCTTCAAAATGTTAAAATTAATATAACTAATATCCTGCAATTATACAACTCTTTAGTTGAATTTTTAGGAGACTTGCGTAATGATACATCCCATTTTAAGAATTATGAGAAGAAAGCAAAAAATTTGAGTAAGATGGAAAACTACTTTTATAGGGGCTATTCACTATTTTTTCCAACTCATCAAATGGCTCTCTCATCCCATATAAAGTATGTGGAAATGGTAATTTGAGAGTAAAAAATTAAACATGTTTAAGTTTTTACTCTCAAATGACCCTTTCCATATAATTTATATGGGACGAGAGAGCCATTTGATGAGTTGGAAAAAATAGTGAATAGGCCCTATTACGATTCTAAACGTAAAAGAATGTGCAAGGTTCATTTTGATGAAAGTCAAAGTGGAGAATTTCAACCAGAAAATGGATCGCATTATTTATTATTCTTAATCCCATTTTGGATTATTTAACTGTAGAATTAAATCGTCGTATCAAGGCATACACTAAATTAAACTATAGTTTTGCTTTTTTAAGTCGATTGACAGAATTGAAATCAAACGAAATTGCTCAATCTGCAAATAATTTAGTAAAAAAATATTCAAATGATTTAAAAGATGCTCTACAAGAAGAATGTATTCATTTAAGTGAGTATTTATCGTCGATAATGAAGAAACAAGAAGCTTTTTCATTCTTGGAATTGTCTACTATCTTACGAGAAAATGAATTACAAGAAGTGTATCCAAATGTGGATATAGCAATACGTATTTTTCTCAGCATTCCAGCGACTAATTGTTCAGGAGAACGTTCATTTTCAACATTAAAACGCGTGAAAAGTTATTTGCGATCAAATACAGGCCAGGCGAGGTTAAATGCTCTAGCATTATTAACAATTGAAGCAAATCTAATAGCAAAAATGGATTGCAAGGAAATCATTATTAAGTTGGTGAATATAAAAGCAAGAAATAAATGGATAAAATATTTAGTAATTTTTTTTTTTTTAACTAAAACTTTCATTTCAAAAATAATTATTTGTATTGAATTAGTAATAAATAAATCAATATAATCACTGTGAATGTTATGAATAAGCACAAATAATTTTTATTTTAAATCCTTACTTAGATAATTAGAAATTATTTTGAGTTGGGGCGTTTCAACTGTTGGGCCTAAGGGCGCTACACTCATAAATCCGCCACTGCTTTCAAGAATGGGGAGATATTTAAAACTAAATTTAAATACATACTTTACTAGGAAAGTTGTCTTGGTAACCTTCATTTATTTCATAGCATCAGTAAAATTTAATTCCTATTTCTCGATATGTTTAACGTTATTTTTTTTTTCGTTTAACTTTGTTTTGCTCTATTTAAGCACTATGATTAGACCAGGGACTTTTAAATCTTTAAAACCTTTTTTTTTGACTTATATAACATAGCATTGATGTTTTTAATCCTTAAAGATTCCTTTTAATGTCGTTTTAAAGCTTAAGCTACGATACATGAACACAAAATTTATTTTTTTTTATATCCTTAGACCTTAAAAATAAATCAGATTTAGTTATCGACTATGATTAAATATAATTACTTATGGATCCCCTAGGATGAAAACTTTTTCTACGGAAAAGTATTTTAACATCCCTTAAACGATACCATGAAAACCATAACTCAAAACTGGCTTTTAAAGCAAGGAATTAAAAAAAAAATCATAGCACAAGTATTTATTGCTTTTAAAAGTGGAAAACACTATTTAGGCTACAAAGTGTTTTGTCTAAAATGGGCTTAGGAAAATAATAGGAAATAGGCTAGAAGCCAAAGCAATCTAAAACAAACCAATTTACATTTTTATTGAAAGTTATTCCAAATAAAAATAAAAAACTTCGAAAATACCTTTGGGATATTTAATTTTAGACTTTTCTCCTCAGTGTTTAGGTCCTTTGAAATTTTTCTTCTAATTTCTATTAAGCCTTATTCTCTGTTGAATATAAAACCACAAAAAAATTTTTTCTTTTTTTCCACGAAAAGAAAATATTTATATTTTTATGCATTGTTTACTCAAGTTAAGCTTGTAACTTCTCGTAATCCTCACTTCCGCTTCTTACTCCCTTATAAAGCAATTTTATAATAGCAACAACGTGAAAAAAATAATGAATAGAAAATCCTAAATTACTTTTGGATAACATAACAATCAACTGATATTTTTTTTTCCAAATTTTATAAAATAAAATTAAATACTATGTAAATAGTAGTTGGATTTTTTATATAGCTAACAATCGATCGGAGGAATATAACAATGAAGCTAAATTTAGATAGACTTAGCCTGATAAAAATAAATGTAACAATAACTATATTTTTCTTTTGATGAAACGCTTAAAACTTGATTTCTAAAAAATTCTGATAGATGGTAAAAGAGTATTATGTTATTTTTTAAATTAAAAGGAATAGATAATTATTACCGAATGGATAAATGTTAAAAGTAACATTATTCAAAAATATAATTTATAAGCTTAAATTTTTGGCAAAATTTAAATTTTTCTTTTAGAAAATGTTCCTTTCCACACAGGGGATCATGTTTTTCCAATTTTATAAAGCTTTTAGATACTTAATTCTTCACTGTCATTTTTTTGTAAGAATTTTTTTAATGAAGTCTATAACAAATATTAAATCATATTTTAGGTGCCATTTTTAATAACTATTTTAAAATAGGAAATCATTTTAAGTTTAACGTATAATCTCAAAGAATTTCACTCTAATAAACTCCAAAAGAACGTAAGGAATAAATTTGAAATCATTCATTGCAAACATTAAATCCGGCTACATTGAGTTTTGATGCAATTCGTACTTTGAAAATTCAGTGTTTTTAAGCTCAAAAAGCGCTAAAAAATTAATTCTATTAAATTTTAAAACAGAGGAGAGAAATGACGTTGTTTTCTATTGACTGAGGAATTCAAAAATGTTTCAGCCAATAAAACACTTCTACAAAATTAATAATACTATTTGGGCTACAAATTGTATTGACAATCTTTCGGAAAGTTACATAAAGGAACTTCAAAGCATGTGAATGTTTGAGCTTCTCTCTGAAAAGTTATTGAGAAAACATCTAAGAGAAATGAGTAAATTGAAGCCCTACTTCATCTGCATGCTTGCGTATGTGAAAAATTAGCTCAGTCCACAAGCACATATAAAGTAAGACAGCAAGCTTAAGAAAGAGTGTGTCCTTTACACTTAGGAAATGATTATAAAAATTAATTAATGTGAGTTATTCTCGCGGATATTCTATTAACAGCATTATTTTTCGTTTTAGGCTTAAGCTTAAAGCGTATTATAAGAATTGCAAGATCTAAAATTAAAAAATTTTACCCTAAAGAAATGAAAAACAAACTTTTTAATATAAATCCCAACACAAATATAAATCAATCTTTACACAAACTATAAAAATATTTAGAAGTCAACTTTTTTTAGATTATAGAAATAAATTTCATACTTATAAAAGAATATATTTACACACAATTCAGTTAAGAAAACGCAATGAAATTTTCTGAAGTATAATAGTAGGGAACTAAAAGAACGATTTTATTTCAAGCAAGAATAGTCTTAAATTTAACTTTTATGTCCAGTTTTTAAGGGAAAATTATTTACTCTGCGTACACCATTTCATTTAGTCTTTGCCAAAATCTCATACACACACCCATGCGAAATTTTATAGACCATTTTTTAGAAGCTTTTCTTTTTGTTTTTTAAATTATACTTTGAACTCCCTATATATATATAGGGAATGTTAAAGGCAATTATTAGCAATGAGTAACAGCTGGCTTAAGTAAGTGTTATGTCCTATTAAAAAAAAAAAAAAAAAAAAAACACAATAACAAAAACAACAAACTTTGTAAGCCCATTTACAGCAAATGAGAAGCTATTTTTTGACTTGGTATCGCGAATTTGATTATCAATTCAGTAAATTGATACTTTAAGTCAAATTTATGAAAGTAACTAAAGATTTTTGGGAGGGTACAAAAATATATAATTGAAGTACAATTTGAAAATTGTTTTGCGGAAAATTTTCAATTTATATTTTAAACTTTTAAGATATGAGATTAAGGAGGGTTAAGTTTATTTAGCTAAGAATATTTTACTCTAATTTATAACATAAGCTATAAATAAAGTATATTTTGATAATCAATTACGTAAAACTTTCTATTTCAAAATGACTAAATAAATAATAATTGAAAAAGTAAAGAAATAAATAAATCCATGGTAATGAATATCTCATTACAAAACTTTGTTTTTAAGCTAGTATATATGTATATATATATGTATATATACAATACACTAACTAAAGGACTAAATGGCCTTAAAGTTTTCTATAAAATAAAATTAGATTCTAGAACTAAAATTCTATGAGTAAATTTGTGAAAACATAAATTTCACTTAAGCTATGCACTTGGATCTCGAAATGTGATGAATTTAATTACTTTTACTCAAATTGTTATTTTTACGCGCAATTGATTTATATTTTTGACTAAAACAGAAATTTGAAACTTATGTCGTTAGAAATTTCAGTCAATTTAAAATTTTTACGAAGCTAGAATATTAAGAATAAATATGCTAAAACTTTTGTTGTGGAAGTTTTCAAATCTTAATATAAAATAAATAAAAAGTTTGTTACTCAAATGATTTTATTGAGAAAAAAATACACAACAGAAAAAGCATCTGAAAATTATCAAACAAAAAGCCTTTTTTTTTCTTTTATTCTGCTATCCTTTAAATTTTTATGTAGCCATAAAGAAAACAAAACAAAAAATATGCAGGATAAATTACGTGCACTGCTTGTGTAAAAATTGAACGATATTCATCTGGGAAATTTACTTAACACAAGGAACTTCCCTTTTTTTCTGATTTGACAGACAGATATTTTGGTAAATTTGAGGGAAAAAATTTCTAATAATTTTAGAGATATACAAATACGGTCTATAACCTAGATACTTCAACATTCAAAAAGTGATATATCTACAACTTTGATTTTAGTTAACTGAAACATATTTTTTGTATCTCTATGAAATTTTTTAGTCCAATATCTTTGTTGATCTGCTTTATAACTTTTGTTAGATTTTTATTTAACTTGATTTTCATTCAGTATAAATTGAAGTGGAGTAACTAAAATCACTCTGCAGTCAACTATTAGATTTTAGTTGAAAAACGTAATGTTCGAGTACCAGAAGGAGTGAAATCTTGCAAAGGAGCTCTGAGAAACTTTTTGATTGAGATTTCAATTTAGAAAGTCTAAATTATATAAAAAAACTAAAACTAAACTCCAACATGGTAAAATATTGCGAGTGAATTTTGAACCACTCTGCGATAAGCTATTAAATTTTTTATTGAAAAAATGTAAGCTGCTTCTTTTTTCAAAAATTTTTTTAAGAAAATTTAACCCACTATGCCTGGATGGCATTGTAATCTTGGGGAAAAATTTAAAACTACTTTGCAATTATCTATGTAGATTTCAATTAGGAATCCCTAAGCTGTTTAAAAGATTATGAGATGGAATAAAAAAAGAATTACTTTCGAAAAATTAAATCCAGTCAGTGATGCGGTCAATCCTTTTAACCAATTTCAGTCTACTCTATAGAGAGATATTGAAATTTGTACTTTGAAAACCCAAAATGCTTAGAATATAGAAATATTTGATAAACGGTTTCACGAAAAAAATTGATTTATTCCTGGCTCTCTTTGTATATGTTAAAGATTCTCGGAAAATAATCTTGAAGTTGGTATTTGTTTTCTAATTATATACCTAATAACATCATATAGTTGATATGAACCAGGAATTTTAAGTTGCAATTTAACACAAAATCTCCTGTTAAGTAAAACTTTGACGTCGAATGGTTTTTATTGCTCAACTTCAATTATTTTCACATAACACATCTAGTCGCTATTTTTCGTAACTATTTTGCTATTTTAAATATTTATTTTTTATTTCCAAATGCTTATTAGCCTTTACAGATAAAATATCTTTTACACTACTCCTTTCAGAATAATTTTGATTTTAGAAGCTATGTAAAACGTTCAACTCTTAATTGGTTTCTATAATTTAGTAATTGAGTATAAGGTACTATTTTCAGGGCTATTGTGATTAGAGACAGAGACTTTAAAAAAGAAATATAACTTTTAAAAGATTTTGTTTCACTGCCATTTAGTCACGCATTTTGTCAAGAGAATAGGCTTCAATTTTCTCAATAGTTAACTTTTGCAACAGAAAAATAAGGTGACCATTGCTCCACTTGCAGTGTAAAAATGACTTTGGTTAAGTATCGTTGTTCATACAAGCCGGCCGCATTCTTTAATGATTATGTGCGAGATATAATGTAATGAGATGGATGTATTTTTTGAGAAAAAATATTGAAATTTTTGTTACATTATAGATTTAAGTGAGAATTACATGGGCCCATAGAGGATTAATATTATAAGGCTTTAAATATAATATAAAAACTTTTGTTAACTTGAAATTTAAATAAAATATCAATAATAGATAGACCTAATCCATCTTTAAATACCCTTTGAAATTACATTCAATATGATTTTCCTTTGATTTGTACTCCGAATATAGCAATACAAAAAAGCTTGCAAAAACAATCAAGGATACATGAGCAGGATATACATAAGTTATTATGAAACATACAATTATTATGCATTTACAAAATGAATCATTGGATGCTCATTTTAATTACAATTGTAATCAAAGTGGAAAATTTTGAAATCATATTCATTAAATTACTAATCCGAGGTAGTGGAAATGAGAGTTTAAATTGGTTTTCAGCGATATCATCAAAATAAAATGATTTATCATTACCAAAGCTTGTAGCAAGGCCATATTTTAATATTTATAATAACTTTTTTATTGAACTTGAATCAGTATTGAAAAGTGACACAAAAAAAGTTGCTTTTTTTATATCATTTTACGGAAAAAAGAGTTAAATTCTTTTTTGTTTTTGTAAGGACTCACGTTTCGATAAAATTTACTGATTTTTTCACAAAAGAATTTTGTTCATTTTTGTCAATGTTGTATGTATTCCTCTTTTTATAATAATATAATTAAATGACAAACGATATAAAAAAGGAATCCAGGAAAAAATATATGTATATATAGGAAAAAATATTTCTCTAGTACAAAACCTTCAGTTGATACTTTTGCAATGAAAAAAGATAAAACAATAAAACCACTAAGCAATTAATAATATAAGCAAAAAACAAAACAAAATGGAAGCCCAAAATTTCATTCTGAATAAAGTAAATACCTTAAATATATAATCTCCGTCATTTCAAACCAAAAAATATATCCTGAATACTATTATTATATGACATTTTGCGAACCACTTCCTTTTATCCTTAATTCACACGCATAAATTTAAAAATAACACAATACAAAGGATCTCATTTCATAAAGAAAACAAGACAAAGTTGAAAGTATTAATCCTTCAGGAAGCGATTAAGTCTATCCTCTAGCAACAACAAAAACATCTAATTCCATTATTTATTTTATCCTAGGGCACAGATTTACCTCAACAAAAGTAACGCCACTGCTTTTTAGGATTAGTATTAGAACTGAGAACAAAATTTCTGGGATATAACATCAATAATTCCGGACAAACCATGAGACAAAAGAGTTTAGTTAAAATTCTAGTAAATAAGCTACAAATGATGACAAAGCCTAATCCTTGGAGCTATTGTTACCTCCAGGAACTAAAAACAGGACACAAATCGAAACAAAATAAAAGTATAAAAGGAGTTAGTTTACGTATGTGTATGTCGACTTTTTATGTCTGTAAAGAAAAACTTGATTTTTATTTTTTAAAAACAACAAAAAAATGGAATGAATTTTACCCTTGTGAATGAGGTGATGTAAAAGGAAATCGGTATTGTCCTTCAACTAGCGTTGATTTTGTACATTGGCTTCACTTAATTCACTTTTGCTTTGATTTAGTAGCCGAAGAATGTTTCACTTTTAGGATATCTAAAAGGAAATTATTTAAGAGCCAAATATCCTCAAAATTTTGTTATGATTGATGTGCGATTCGTTTTTTTTTTTAAAAAAAACAGATAATCAGTTTGGCGGTTGTTGTAATTTTGTTTTTTATTGTATTTTTAAAGATTTAACAAAATTTTTCGCTTAAAATGTCAATCATAAATTTTATAACTCAGATTCTTTTAGAGTTCCTTCAAATTGATTAATTTTGTTGTTTATTTATTAAATTTAATACTACAGAGAAAACATTTCTTCCGTAAAGCTCTCAAAAAACATACAATTTTTGATAAAATATCAATATTTTATATTTTTCTGAAAATAAACTTGACCTCAGTGCTTTATGCATAGCAATAAACACAGTCATGTCATCCATTTTGAATCTTTAGTTATTATGTTAAAAAGTTATTTTTTCACATTTCCTATCTATTGCTTGAATTCTAAGCTTCCCCAGGGAATAGAGTGGCAAAGAGAGAAAACTACATCATTTTAAAATAGAAAACTATTTTCCAGCATATTCTCTACTGCAGTTCAACCATTATCAAACATAACAAAACTTAATTAAATTGTGTAAACAAAGACAATCAAAATCATTTCTTTTTTCTTTTATTTATCAATTTCTAATCAACGAATTGCTCATAAACATATTTATCATACGTAAATGAAAGCTTATTTAAATATCAGGCTTGAAAATCTTTTTTGTATTTTCTGTTCGTTTACAACTTCCTAATTTCTCTGTTCTATAACATCCTTTATGCCATGCCTGCTCCATTAAAAACTGCTGACTTCATAAACAATGTAAATTTAATTACTGAAATGTTGAATACTCCATTTTATTTTTATGGGATTCAATTGTTTTCGATATGGAACCAATTAATACCAAATCTTCGATTTTCATATTTCATTTATTTTGATGTCATGTTTCGCTGAGCGGCTCAATCAACCGCATATCCTCGCCCTGATACTGTGATTAACTTATTTCTTTATAATTATTTTTGTATTTTCTTATTAATTTGAAAACCACAATTAAAAAAAAAACCAAGAACTAAATAAACCTTTTGAATATTTTTGTATCTTGTATGTTAATTATTCGGTTCCAGGTCATGATTCCAGAACATCCCATTTGCTCTTACTTTCGTATAAGTTACGGTTGGCTGATACTATACCACCGAAGATAATGACATAGCAGGAAACTTTCTTGGTAAATATCTTAGGCGACTTCAGTATCATAATCAAGAGGAGCAAATTAGATGTCTTCTTGAACTAATGGTCTTACGTTGTGTTAAATTGCGGTTTTGTTTATGAAGAAGTGAATAATGTAGAAAGTCTTTTTTAGTACGGAGAATGAGTATCTCGTCTCAGCCTAATAGATGCGGGTGCTGCTATTCCAGTTTTTTTTTGTTTATATGTTTTTATCTTTTTAAGATACAAAAGAAATTGTTTATGTTTTTTTTTTACGTTTATTACTTGTTGTAAGTATCGAGTTTACGGTCATGGGTATGACGTTCAAAAACTTGCTGACAGTATTGCGTTTTTTTTTTTACCAAGTGACGCGTGAGCCTAATTTAAATTTTTGATTTCCTAACAAGTAACAGAAAATTTTGAAGTACATATTTTCTGTTTTTAATTAAATTTTGATTTATATCTTAAACACTTTATGGAATACTATAATGGAGACAGCCAAATAGTTCCAGACGGAAAAAGCTCAGAGCTTGCTAGTACTTGATATGTTGGATGAGTTAGCGGGTTACAAAATGAGAATTTTGCAAAAATCTAAATCAAAGTTGACTCTTTAATGTTCTTTTTTGATAACTTTTTCAACTGTCAAATGTATTTTATACAATTTTACTAATGTAAGCTAACATCGCTTATGTCAGATTTAACACAGACAAATTTTCTTTAATCCTCTCCTAAAAACTGATAAGCTAGCTGTAAATAGACACCAATTCCGTCTATACACCGTTTTAGTGAAAACCAATAGTTTTATTAGTTTTTGATTTTGAATTTTGTGCTACTTTGTGCAATGGAGTCTTAAGTATAGTAAACAACAAGTCGAGATCATACTTTTCGTATCATCATCAAAATATTCCAAATCTAAAACCTATATGAATATATATGAATTGCATTTGAGGGAGTTCAGCTAACTAGGAAGAGTTTGTTATAAGTTTTTGATTTATTAGCAAATATGTTGTTAACACTTAATCAACGTTATATGTCTAACCACTAAATACATATGATCCAATTTAATAGGATTTAGAATCACTCTTCTCTTTTCAATACAGTTAAGCTATTGTCCTGCAGGCGTATTAGCAAATGTTCTAAAAGTGTGAGACACATCTTGACTCCTATATATATCATTTTTGCCATCAGCTGTTCAACATTCATAAATTTATGAAGTTCCAAAAGTTTGTTACAGGCTTGGCAGTTTTTCAAATTTGTATTTATTCAGAGAAGAGGGCATGGATTTATTTATTAATAAAAAACTATAAAATTATTAAGCTACCAAATAAGTTAAATAGCTTTGATGAAAATACAAACTTTGGATGAAATTATCCTGGGTAATCTTGTGTAAATTATGTAGTCTTATGATCTATATATCTTTTGAGAAATTCGAGATATTTAAGCCAAGGTTTTGATTATTAAGATCGAAACCCCCAAAAAGGATATCTCGGCTTTAAAAAAATTTTTAGTTAACAGATTAAGTGGTAAAGTAATAAGCTACTTAACCTATTTACCATTCTTAAAACTCGGCATTCCTCAAACCATTATACAAAAATCAAAAACTTTAGAAATTTATTGCCTTTCTCTAAAATATTCAGAGTACTTCATATATAATAACCTTTTTGAAAATGAGCTCTAGTGCCTTTTCCTTCAATTTATGCTCTCACCTTTAGTCATACCCTATATGTATTGATTTATGGCCCATAATTTTAAAAAAATACAGCTTCCTTATGGCTTATGTCAAAACAGATGTTTATATTATCATAAAATTGAAGTAATCAAAAGAAATTCGTTGTAAAAATTATTTTAACAATTTTTTCCCATTTGTAAAAAAATAACATAAAAAATGTTTTCTTCTCTCTTTGTTTTTTTTTTTTTTTGGAATTATTATATAATATTAAAGGAGAGTTATATCATATGTCAATAAAGCTTCCGCTACAAAAGATTACAGTTTCAGTTTCTTGAAAATCACACCAAAATATGAAGAAAAAATAGAAATAATATAAAAAAAAAAACAACATTGCGAAAAATACGTGCCCGGAAATCAAGACAAACAGGTTGATGGTAATAAAAATGGCCAAAAAATCTATTCCAATACATTCCATTTTTATATAGATATCGCTAAATGGCATACACAACCCAAAAATAAAATTTTTCCTATTTGTCTGTGAATGTATTCAACATGTGGGCGCTATAATATATGATTTAGCTTATTCTAACCACAATAGATTTGGCTAAAAGGAAACAAAAATAAAAAATGAAAAAGAGAATTCATGCGGCAAATATAAAATATGAAAAAGTTTTTGACTTCAAGGATAATGTCGTCCTTTTCCTTGCGTACGTGTTTGTTTAATATATATCTATGAGTAAAAGTATATATTATAAATATAAATATATATATATATATATATGTGCGCAAAACATCAAAAGGATACTCTGTTGACGCTAGTGGCCAGTATCTTTCTTTTGTATCTTTAGAAATTTTGTATCCTTCCCGTACTTTTACCATATAGAAATATGACATAAGGGTACTCAAGGGACTAGTATTTTGAGTTTTAGTTTCCAGATAGTATAATTTGGTTTATTTTGTCCTATTTTATTTTTTTACTACATATTATTGCTCACATCTTTTTTACCATATTCATCTTAAGGTGTTAGCAACTAAATAAGAAATAAAAAAAGAAAGTCATGAAAAAACAAAACTATTATTCAAATTATAATTTTTGTGGTTTATTTCCCATAGGGATAAATGTTAAGGTATAGGGGATTTTTTCTTTTTCTTTTTGAATAGAATCAGAGAAAAGGGATTTCAGATCATATCCTGAAAAGCTTTTTGTCTCGATTAGTTTTTATATAGAGACTTTTATTAAATTAAGTATTAATAAAGCTATCCTTAAGTTTTGAAACTTGTCAATCAATTTTTTATATTTTAATAATAAAAATTTTACTTGAAAAAGAATTTCCTTCCATTAAAAGTTCGATAAAACCACATCCTACTAAAGATAGTAATCCCAACTAACTTAGTTTCTAGATACAACATTATAGAAATGGGATTTACATATGCTTTGTAATCCTTAAGATTTGCTTAAATATACCGACCAAAACAAGCCCATCGAACATGAAAACAAAAGTTATATAAGTTGGCTAGGGAAAATCCTGCTATTTAACCTTTTCATTTCCGGCCCTATTGTACTACATATTTATATATTGGTTTGAAAATATTGTTTAATTTAATAGAAACTACCTTAATTATGAAGTAGTTTTGCCAAGAGGGTAACTGCTCTTTATTACTTAAGATGGGCTCTGGGGTATTTACTAATGAAGTAAATTTTAAGATTTTTAGTTGATATTTGAATAAATACAAAACAACTACAAAAGTAGTCTTGAAAGATTTTGTATAGTTTAAAAATTTCATATTTACCCCACATTCTTTATCATAAAATAATATTTATTTATTTTTTTAACCTAGGCATGAATCTAAGAAATGCTATTTTTATTGTAATTTTTTTTCGTGTTACAATTATTATAAACAAATGAAATGATGGATAAAGAAGATATTTCTTCTTGATAAAGGAAAATTTCGAACCAGATCGACATTTAATAGCGATATTTTTTCGAAACTTCAACTTCGTTCAATTCAAATTATTTGTTTGGTCTAAATTGCAACAAGAAATCCTTTAAATTTTAAACCTAATCCTATTAATGCATTTTAACAAGAACTCTAATATCAAGACATTCTTTATTAATAATTAAAAGCGAAATCTTTCAATAGTGATTCATCTTTTTATTTCTATTGTACTATCATCTGTCATAATTAAACTTTGATTAATAAAAAAACGATATGTGTAAATTTTCCAAATGTTTAGTTTTTGTTTAAACTTCTCAAAAAAAAAAAAACTATAGTAAAACCAAGAGCACTAAAATCAACGCAAAATGAAAGTGATCACTATTAGAAATAAGGCTCCAATAACTTAATTGATTTTAAAATACTTAAGATTCAATACTTTAGAAAATGCTATGAATTTGTTAAATAAGCGCATAGTAATTGACTTCATTTGAAAGTATAAAATTATAAGTTAATTATCATCATAGCAATATAAAAATTCAAGCATGCAATATTTGATGGAAAAAGGTTTTAAAAGAAATATAAATTCTTTAGATTTTAAAGCTACAACCAAACTCTGTTAAATATAAAAACTTCTTCTATATAAGCTCAATTTTTTTCTATATATACTTAAAATCAATAAATTTTCCGTCAAAAATGCTTAAAGGCAAACATCTGACGTAAATGTCTGCCATAGGGAAAATTACGACATATAAGGATAGAAAACTAGCTCCTGATTTTATAAAATTTTCTATTACTTGACTAGTACAAAACTCTGCTATGACTACTGTACAGTTTGTCTTTCAAATACGGAATAATATGTAGCCAGAAAAGTGGTTTTCCCCAACTGTCCCATAAATTTTTACCCCTCTATTTTCCCTTCCTTTTTTCTCCAGTATTTGGGAAAAATTTTTGATTATAGCTTACACTGTTATACTTCAATTGTTAGTCTTAGAGAGTCTTATTTTCCAATTTCATATTAGTGGTTTAAATAAACTTTTAGTTACATCTTTTATTTGTAATTATGAACTTATTTTGCAGGTTTTTTTAATATTTTTATTAAGCTTAGAATATCTTAATAGAGAATAAACAAAATGAGAGGATTCAATCTTTTAGGAAAACTGCGAAAAAAGTGAATTTATTTAAAAACTTTACTTTTTTATAAAATATTTTATATATTTCAGTAGAAATGTTTATTGAAATTTCCATTACATTAATTAAATTTGAGTATAAGACTGCAAAACTGATGTCCATAAATTAAAGATTAAGTTCACAAGTTCATTACTAGGTCGGCGTCCTTCTGAAAACAATTTCAAATAAATTTTGATATTGTAACTTACGTTTGAATGAAAAATTTGAAAATATTAATTATTTACTTTAACCAATTAAACATTACACTCTTTAAAAATAGTTAAAAAAATAATTATTCTGATGTCTTTGGTAACATTTTGAGCAGAATTCAATTAATTGAATCTGCTTTAGGACATCATTTTAGATCTTAAGTTTACAAAAATAAGCTCATAAAACTGTTGAAATAGAAAAATTACAAAAACAAATTTTTTAAAAAATCCATTCAGCTTAAATCTCAGAAAATTTTTTAATGCTAACCAGATAATTGTTTTGCGGGATGTACTGAGGTAAAGTACTTTTTCTTTAGCATCATCTTTTTCATAGAATATTTCATCTGGCTGTGAAAAGATTTTGAACACGAATATCAAAATAAAGTCTGACAAAAAAAGGTTAATTACCTTACAAAGCATTTGGAAAAAAAGCTGTTTTCCCATTAAAAGTGATTAAATGTGAACAAGTGGATCTCAATTCAACGATGCTTACAGCCGGACAAAAATTGCACAAAATTACTTTTTTATGTATAAAAGAATCAGCTATCCTCCTAATCAGTTTAATTCCTTTATCATCCTTTCAATGTGCAGTTTGCAAGTTTTTTTCTGCAGTTAAGAACTCATAGTACACCCTTTAGTACATTCTTTTAGTAGTAATTTGTTGAAATTTTTAGCAAGAAATTGTTGATTTTACTCATGTAGCTTTGATTAAATATTTATTTTATTTCTATTTTTTTTTTTAAAAGAGAACATTTCCGTTTCAGGTATTTGTTTGAGCTTGAATTTTAAAGAAAATTTTTCAAAAGATGAAGGACGTATCTTTATAGTGTTGCTTTTTTAATTTTACTTTTATAAATATTAAGGTTAGAATTATTTCCCTTGCATAACCGTGAATTTTTCTGAATCATTATCTAAATGAGATTTTTGATATTGTTTAGTAAAATTTCAACTTTTTCTTTACTTGAAAAGTCTAGAATTTCTGAAATTTAAGCAAGGATTTGTTTCTTCTTTAGTTTTCCAAAACTTTTGCTAAAGTTTTCATAATTCTGGCTTTTTGTTTTGTTAATTTATTTATCAAATCTTTTGTAAAACTTTAAGTACTCTTAGTAACTTTCACAAATGATCTTGTCTAAAATTATATAAATTAGTTTCTTTTTAAGTTTTGAATCCTCAATTCATGCTTTTGTTTTATTTCTCACATAAAGTCAACAAGTCAAACACTTGTAAGATTAAGTTTCTTTGAATTATTGTAATATTTTAAAGGAAAATAAGAATACTCCTGTGGAAATCATGTAAAATCAAACTAGGTTTTTGTTTGGATGTAAAAGAAAGCCACTGCAATTGATTAATAGTGTTAGGTAGATTAAAACTAAAAAATTTAGCATCATTTTTATTATCCATTAAAATGAATCAAAATAAATTACTGTTCATGTATTTTGTTTGTTTTTAAACTCCTACAACCCAGAGCCATAGTTATTGAAAATATTTTGTGTGAATTAAAAATTTTTCACATTAGTTATAGTTAAAAGTCAATCCCATTGATAAGTGATTTTTTTAAGATACCGTTTGGACATGGTCTTTAACAAAAATCGATTAATTATCTGATTACTCTTCTTCTATACCCAAATTAGTACTTTGGTTCTGTAATTGTTCCTTTTTTCTACCACAGTTGTGTTGTGTTCATTGCATACGTTTATTGTGCTTCAAATTTAGTCAAATTGGCAATTTCCATTAGACAGCTTTTATTTTCAACACTTTCAAATCTGGTGGTGTGTGATGTGTATCAAGCCTTCTAGTGCTCCTTATATTTTTCACACTGTTATTTTAATATAAAAATAAATAAACATAAACAAACATACGTAAAAAATAAATTAACACAGCCACTAAATAGCTTCCCAATCTTATTTTAGTTGTATTTTGTAGAAGAAAAATGCTTGTTTAGTTATCTTTACTTACAGGCATGAGGAAGAAAGCTCAATATGAATTTTGAGTACAAAAAGATAGTTTTTAATGAGATAACTGCCTGAAGTGCATAACATTTTGCAAATCTTAGGTAAAATTTTAGGTTTTAAGCTCAAATTAATATAACCTTTCTCTAAAGACTAAAGTACTTACAATACAAGTACGCTTAAATAGTTAATCTTCAAGGCATGAAAAAGTTTCAAACAGTAATAATTATTCTTGAACAAAAATCCTTTTAAGTAAGTCAATTCAATGCAAAATTTTATAATTAAATTAAAATGACTTATGTTTCAATTTCCCGTTAAATTTTGTTCAAGAAATATAATTCAAATATATTTTAATATAAATTCAAAAACAACTAATTCGAAACCATTTTTATTGATATTAAATAAATTAATTCAAACTTTTTAAAATTTACTCTGCAATTAAAGTTTTCCGTTTCTCAGCAAAACATCTGAATGGAAATTTAACAACAAAAAAATGATTGACATTCTGAGAGGTACTTTAATTTCCATTTAAGCATATTTAAGTTTTTACTCATACGGCGTAAGCAGTATTTAAAGAACTTCACATAACCACTGTATAAATTTCAATTATGAAACAATAAATATGTCCTTATATTGCACCATCATAAACCCTTTAATAAGCTGTTAACGATAGTACCTATTTTCTGGGCTACCCTAGTAAACAGTAAGCTTTGGGGTTATTTCTAGACAGAAAAGTATGAAAAATGATACACCGCCATCCATGACCCAAACTATTTGAAAACACTTTCAGTTTGTACATTCAGTTATTCATAAAAGCAAAGTCCAAAGGACTTTTTATTTATTTTAGATAGACAGGCAAACAAAAAAAAAAAAATTATTTAAAACAAAAAACAAGCAGAAAAATTTGTATACCACGTCGCTAAAGTTTATTGAGAGGGCATTTCAATACCCATGAAGCTAACCTTTTGTACTTGATGATACCACTTAATGACAACATGGTGGATTTTTATGAATCCAAGAGTTCATTAATCAGATATGACGTCATGTTTCATGTTAATAAAGATCGTTTTTTCTGCGGTTTATGCCCGGATTTAAGTGGAAATAATGCTGCAGTGCACCCTTTGTGTACAATATCCGTCATAAATGTTATGAAAGTTTGCCTATGTTGAGACCATATTAAGGATAAATTATTCTCAATGATATATACTCTAATATAAATGTATATATATATACATCTATATTAAGCTAATGGTCTCTTAAGAAGGACATTTCATAACATCAAATTTTCAGGTCATATCCATTCTTAATGGCTGGTTTATTCATCGTATTTATTGTATTATATAAGACTTCCTATTTGTAGTTGGGCTGTTTGCAATGGCAGTGACTATCTTTTAAGGTAGATGACGGCAATTAAATGAGCCATTTGAATGCTATTTGGGAAATATTGTGAACATTCCTGCACGTAAAAGGGTACTATTCAGTTCACATTATTTCTATCGTTATCGTAAGCCATAACGACCATTCGATTTAATCAACGACACAAACTCAAAAGCATACCTCATTAATAATGATGAGGCGGATACTAAAGGATAATAAATGATCAAAGACAATTGCAATATTTTCCTAGTTCTTTTGTCGATTTTTTCTTTCGGTTTCATTGTTTGTAAAATGCAATTTTTAGGCTTTAACTTAGTTTTTGTCTTGAAAATATTCAAATGATTTGAAGGACTTCATTTGCCGAGTATTAACAGAGTATTTCAAAAACAACCCAAATGTAGTTTTATTAAAAAATATGTTTATAATAGGCTTTCCATAAGAATACATTGAATTAATTTATATTATATTTAATTCCAGAACCTCAAGATCTGAAGACTAAAATCTTTAAAGGATAACCGACTCAAAACATGATTTTGTTTAGAAAATGTGCTTGTGTGAATATTTCTTTTATGTTTCTTTAATTGAGATTAAGTTTAGATGTAATATAAAAGAAATTTTCTGTTATTTTTCGTTTGATGAGCCTGACGATATATTTAAGACACTGAACACCACCAAATACTGAAAATTGTTCTTTTCGTTACGTTTTTTCATACTCATAGCTTTTATGAACATATGACTATGTTTTCATTTTATATATCAAACCCAGCATTTTTGTACAAAAGTGCGAAATAATTAAAATTAATTTAATTTAGTTTTGAACAGTGTTCATCAGTGCGGTAATGTGCAAAACTATCTGAGCCTATACCATTTACATTAAAAACAAACTATAAAATACTGTTTAAGTAATTCAAAATTGGCACTAGTCTTTGTAAAATCCCAACTTTAAATTTTTTGATTTAAATTTCATTCAAGTTCGTGCTTATAACAAAATCATATTTCAATTAAATTTTAGTCTTAAGTCCAACACTCAGGGAAAATTTAAATCAAATCAAATTTAATATAATCCTTGACTTAAGCTGGGCTATTTAAATTAATATTTAGGAAAAAATTTTGTATTGAGCCATCTTGTTAATTTCTTTTTAACGCTAACTGGGCTAAGGCATTGGTTATTGTTCGACGATAATTGGAAATCAAAAAACTTCAGCACCAGACATAATTCTATGTCTTTACCAAAGAATTTAATTCAATGGATAAAATTCTCTATAGAAATTATATCAAAACTTTTCCGCTTAGAATGGGTAAATGGCAATTTCCAACTGGAAAAGTTCTTTCGTTATTTATGTTGAATTTTTAGCTTAACTTTTCTTCTTTGTAGAAAATAATGAAATGCATTTGGTTATAGTAAATATAAATGGGGTCTTGCAATATTGACGTAATTTTTGTACCCCCAAAGACTTTTAATAACTTTATTTAATTTTAGAAGACTTTTAATTTTTTAATTGATAAATTGGAAGTTTAAAAAGCTTCTTACAGATATAATTGATCTGCATTCATCATAAATAAGAAAAACGAAAAATTCCTCTAAAGCTAAATTTAATTTTTAAAAGTACCCTCAACAATTTATTGATATTCTTATTTTTCCAATTCTTACCTAGTATTTTCTACACATTTTATATTATAATATTGAAATGTAGTATAACTCCCAGAAGTCCTAATACAAAATCATCTTTCTTGGCCATAAAGGAAATAGAATTCAAAATAATCAAAAGTTCAATGAATAAATTTCAATGCTGTGACTTTGGAAGTACTGGAGATACTCCTTTGAGCTAGTTTAAAAAAATCCTGTTAGTAAATATTTTATCTTAATCAAATTTATAACTGAAGTTCACACCTATTTAAGGAAATATAAAATATCATAGATTTAATAAAATGTTTTTAGCAAAATATTTCCAAAAAAACGGTATCAATTGACACCATTCAATTTTAAAGGTAAAGCTTCCCAAAATTAATGTTTTGATCAAGTTTGTAAGTTTTTGGAAATGCACTATTAGGCATTTTAGTCTTTTTTCTTTAATTTCTACTGAAATATAACCAACTAAGGATGAAAGTTAATGCTTCAAAATTTAAAAATTCAAAAACAACTGTGTGCTTTCATTTAATTTGCTTTATCTCCTTGTCTGTCTTTATATCTGCCTCCTTATGCCATTGAAACTTAATTTTCACGCACTTAATGAGGTCAGAATTCTCGCAAGGTGACTTAAGGCTTGAAATTTTACAATTGTGCTTGATATACGAAAACAAAAATGTATTTTAATTTCAGTTCTCCCTTAAAAAAATATCAATGTCAAATTAATTTTGTTTCTATTAGAACGTAGAACTAATTTTTTATTTAGTTTTGAAAACATTAATTCCTCGGATTTTAAAATCAGTACAACATCACTTTTTTTACCAGCTACAGCGAAAAATTAAGCTAAATTAGAAAGGCGATAATAAAAAGGGCACGCTATTAATATTTTTAAAAATCTCCCATCATATCAATCACGAGAAGTCAAGAGAAAGATGAATCTCTAGGGCATTAAAAATTTTATATATATGTAGATACAGAATTTCTTGAGAGATTTTTTATACCTTGATTTTGTATAACCTTTGTAAGGTGGTGTATATTTTTATTCTCCATAAAAATACTTTTTTATAACATAGGTGCTTAAAGATATCTGATACTTTGATCTATTTGACTACTTTGTACACATTGCTACTTTGTATCTTTTTTTTATATATTTTGAAACTCACAAAACTCACTTATTCTCTTTTTACTTCAGTATACCTACAAATTTAGGAAATTTATTTCTTATCTTTTACAATCAAGTAATTAATGAAATCATACAATAAAAATTTTATATCTATTCTATAAGAAAATATTTCCTATTTTGACTGTCATTTTCAGCTATTATTGTCTTTAATTTCATATGTAAAACTACGTAACCATCATACAATATCAGGAATTTAGAGCTCTTAGCATGTTTTCAGGATATCATTAACTTTATAGGTCAAGCATAGAATCCAGATATCCAGAATAAAATAATAAGAAATCATTTTTTTTTTTCAATTGTCCTGATTCGATATTAAAGTCCCAAAAGTTTTTAATTTCAAACTAAAATAAAACAAATTAATAATGTAAGAATGAAACTCTTTCAAAAACTTTTTATAACAACAACAACAGGACTGAAATTCTTCGTAAGCTAAATCCAAAAATTGATTGTGTTCAGCCAAAATGACTCATAGGCGCCTATTAGATTTAAACTTAAGCTAAATTCCCTTAAGAAAGTAATTTAATTTTTCAAATGATATTTTCTGTTATCCAATTAAGCGATCTTGGCAAATGAAGACAATAAAAAAAATTCCTTTTTTAATTTAAGTATATCATTAAAGGTTTATATCTAATCATCTAACGTCTATGAATTTCGGATGATTGCCCATTAACCAAAATATTACCCCATTAAATATAAAACTTAAATCTTCTAACATGACCCTAATTAGCACATCAAACACTCAGATTCAATTTTTTTTTCTAATGATTTCAAACTAAACCCATCAAAAAAAATTTAATATGAAGCTAACCTGATTTCTAGCTTATAACAAGCATTTTACTATAGGATCCGCGATGCTTGCAATCTTTGAGTTGAATTCAATTTGGTCCTTTTTTTTTTTTTTTGCATATTCTCCGAAAAGCAATCTTCACAAAGAAGGCGACTAAAAGGTAATTGTGGATCAGGTCTTGATTCTTTTTATCATTTCCGTTTGATAATTAGTTTTTTAAAAAAGAATGTTCTTTTACGGATATTTAAAAGAATTTTTTCTTTGCTTCATTTTAATGGTTAGTTCTCTGCTTGAGTGGTTCTTGTTTTTCAATAAAAACAAGAGTCTTCAGAGTCTTAAAGTAAAATAACTTAAAAGGATAGATTTTAATAAATTTTAGGCTTCAAAGTTAATAGTTAATTAGAATGAAAGCCTTTTAAAAGTTTTTATATGAGGTTTAATTTTTTTTCGTTCTTACAAAAATATTTCTAAAAAGCATCAAAATTTACTGAAAGCTTTGATAGCATAATATGTTAGCAAAAATATCAAATATGTTATTTGATTCATCATTTTATACTATTGCAAGAAAATGCTGTACTAATTAAATGGAAATAAAATCCCTTTTAATTAATAAAATTGAAAAGGACAAAAATTTTGATCATTGTAGAGAGAAATTTCAATCTATATGCATTCAATTTCAAACTATGTTAAGCCAATCTTTTTCTTTATACTGAATATCCTTTTTAAAAACATTATTTTAAGAAAAATGGACTGAAAGGGTTTCAATGTTTTGTACATATTGAACTATAGTTATGGGTAGTGTTTGTTAAATAGATAGTAAAAAACTTATTGCCCGACTAGTCTTTGAGATATGTACATATATAAATACAATACAATCCTGTTGTTATGTAAAGCAATTTCAATTGTTCAGGCTAGTACATCTTATTGCTAAGAGTATCCTTTATTTACTTCAATGTTATCAATGTTTGGATTTCAAATAGTATGTCAATATTAATCTACTATTTTTTGCAAAAATTTCTATAGTTCCAATATTTGCTGAGCTTTGCAACTGCAATTAGTAATTAAAATATACATTTAATTAAATTAAGGCTAGCTTCTTTTTTTTTTCATTGTTTATTCTAAGAATTTATAGCAAAAGAAATTACATGTTCACCAGCACAATATTTGCATTTTCCTTTTTTTTTCATCCATAGCTACACTAGAAGTAGGCTTCACTTGCTTACATCTTTATTAGTTTTAGTTTTGCCCTAATGACTCTAAAGCCTTACGGATAGCAAATGTGTTGAAACATAACTATTTCAATTCTTTTTCAATCAAAACCTTCTCATATAATTGCATACTTTTAAAAGCCAATGAATTCCAATTCATTTTCAGATTGAATACTACCAGAAATTCCTGTAAAAAATAATTTTAATTTAATTAAATTAATAGCATAAAAAAATTTTATAGGAAAATGTAAAACAGGAATTGCCATTTTCAAACGACAATTCTAACCAAATTAGTCACAATATCTTGTAAAAAGGCGTTTTGTAATTGAAAAGACTTTTTTGTGGTTAAGACAAGTTCAATCAAGTCTAAATCTGAAAATTAAAATTTTATTTACAAAATTGAATCCATTAAATTTTTAAGAAGGCTTCTATTAATTTCATTGTTGACACATTGATACTTTGCAATTTCTTCTAAACCAACAGCTGAAGCAATTTTGGTAAATATGTAAGCGTGACTTTGAAAACAATTTTTAGATTTTCCATTAATCCTTATTAGGCTAATTTGATATCGTGATTCTAAATCATAAAATGCTCTTAAGATAATTGGAATTTTTTAAAATACTGACAATATTAGTGTTTTTTTTTTTCTGTGAAATTAAAATGATAATAAAAGCATTCAGAAAAGTGTTATCCAAAAATTATTTAAAAATAATTTAAAGGATTTTGCAAATATCCCAAATCTATAGAATAAATTCTTCTCAATATTTAATTTATCATATCAAACAAAGCAGTGTTTTTCTATTTCAGCAACAAAAGTAATATAAAAAATGTGTTCCAGTTAGTTAACTTTATGACTACACTTGATTCAAGTAACCCGGAGCTGGTTTTTATGCACCAGAAGGAAAAAAATTTAATTTAGTAAAGAAAAAGTATTGAAAATGAAAATGTCTAATTCAAACAACTTATTTTTTAATCATTTTTGGAATATTATTTCACTAAGATTATTAATCAAAATGTTTGGTTTCCAAATTTTTTAATAAACAAAAGCTATAAATCTGTTAGAAAAACCAAAATATTGCACATCAGATTCACTATTCTAAAAAATTGAAAAATGAAAAGTAAACAAAACTAATCAACAAAGAAGGCCACCCATTTTGTTGTACACAATCTGCTTCAACAATTTCAATTAAAAAAAATTTCATTTTGGTTGGAAAATTGCTAATTTCCTGCAGCGTATGGTGGTTAGCATGCGCATGCGCACCTGAATGTGCTAAATGATAACCAACAAAAAAAAACTAACTAAGCGACTCAGCAAAGTTTGAAAGATATTATTCTTAAAAGATCATCATCGGTGGCCGTTTATGTTAGGAATATTTTTTTTATTTCATCAAAACATCTATATTTTTCATTCAAAATTCCAGCCAAGTGAATCAATGACTATATTAGGTATTGATTATCTTGTCATCCAGGTCAGACGTTACATTAGCGCACATGCTTCATTTAAACAAAAATACCAAAAAAATTACAAATAACGGAAGCAACCTGGGATACCAATTTCATACTAATGTCTATAACGATATCAAATTCAATACAAACAATAAAAAATTTCATATTGAAAATTTCAACATCAGTGCCTTAAGAACCTAAAAATAAAAGAAACCAAAAAACTAGGGTCACCTGCTGCTACTACCTGAAGCCAAAATCCAAGAATACGTTTTTTTTTATTTTTATTTTCTTTTCCAAGCGTTGATTATCAAAAACCAGAGCTCTGACATGAGGTCTTTGTCGGGTTTTGGGTTATGATCGCTGCTGAGTGACATGTCATTCCGGTTTTATGTTTATTATCCCTATACAAACCCTTTTTACTATTTTGTTGTTGTTTTTGTTTTTGGTAAATCATTTTTCTTCATTCTGTTTTTGGCTTAAGGTAATCAAGATGATGAATTCTAAGCAGCAGATGGTATACTAATTTTCTTGAATGAAATAAATTAAGCTAGCTATCTTAAATTTTTATTTATTTGTTTATCCAATTTGGATTCTGGAATTTTACTGTGGGAAGAGAATAAATTAGGTTAAAAAATAAGACATTGTATGATTAACTTTTTTTATCAATATAACTAATTATAATTGGGTAAATATAATCTTTAGATATCTTTTTAGCTTCTACCAAAACTACATAACATGCTATAAATATTTATTTTAGCCAACAAGATACACCAAGAATTAAAAGGACGAATCTAATTTTTCGTTTAGAGCAATCCAATGTTTTGATTAGAAATCTTACATGAAAAGCTATGTGAAGTGACCTAATGTCACTTTTGAAGTGCAATTTACTGCTCTCCTTACTTCTTTTCTTATAATAAAATTATAGTGTCAACACTTAGCATTTAAAATTGCCTTTTTTTACTGTGCAAAACTTCCATATTTAAGTATTAATCACATTTATAACTTTTCGGCTTTAGCTTTTCTGTTCGTGGCAATTCGACGATTGATAAGTCCAATTTAATGCAATTTATATCTGTTACATTGATGAGTAGATGTGAATTATCTAAAAATTTGGTTGTATTAGTAAAATTTCCCAAAGTTTTGTTCCATACGGGACTCTATTTATAACTTCAAAAAGTAGCTATACTGCTCTTTATTCTTATCACCTATAACATAATTGTGACCAGACACTGCAATTCTTGCTCATTTATTCTCATCTGAATCAACTAAAGTAACTTTACTATTTTATTCAAAGCAAAATCCCGGGCAAGTTCTGAAAATTTAGGAAGGCTTTATAAATTCAAAAAATAAAAGATGGAATTGAAATTCCAGTATTTGACACTAACCAAACAAAAGTAGAATTCTTCAATTCTATTTTCTTATTAAAACAATAGATTGGTGGCAAAGATAAGGCTTACTTCTGTCACTTCTCTCAACAAAGCACGTGTTTATAAATAAAATCATTTTCATAGACAAAGCATCTGTTGTACACAGGAATTTTACTTTTCCATAACAAACAAATCAAAATCATTAATCAACTCAAAAAGGTTTAGTTCCATTAATAATACACGCTTGGTCTATAGACTGCCCTATTTACTTTAAAAGTACTCTGTTCGTTTCAAATTCATCATTACTCAAAGGATTCGGGCGTATATTAGGTACCCACCCATAACTGAGAGCTTTCTTATTGTAAATTTAAATGCTTCAAGATGAAACAATTGTTTTCATTGCAGATGTTTAGTGCCTTTTAAATATTCCTCTAGGAGATTTTATGGGTCCATAATTTTAAACCCTATTCAAAAAGTTTTTAATACTTTTGGTACAATAGAATTTTTATCCTTAAGGTAATTTTCTTAAGGATTTATAAACTACAAATAGATGAATATTTCCTACTGTGTGAAGTACTTATGTGACTGATGATATGCATAAACAATTTTCCTAATCTAAGAACATTTTCAAATCATGAATATAGAATATTCTGGATATAAAGTTGTAAAAGTGTTTTCAATGTTTGACAACTTTTATGTGAGACAGTTTCTGTAAGTATCCTTATATTGTGTGAAAATATTGAAGTAGGATTTCATTTTGCTATTGCTTTTAAACCTATTCTGAGCAGCAAGGACAATTGATTTTGAAGTTGAATTTACTCTTGTCGGATAAAGTTCTTAAAACCATTTTCAGTAATAATAATAATAATAAAGGACTACAAAAACCAGACGGTGTTCAAGTAAATTAACAAATAACGACAGGGTCAAAAATGACTTCTTGCAATTGGATAACAAAAATCGATTATCAGCAGGATATCAAGCTAGCTGGATAGACTTTTATAGCAGCCAAATTATAAAATTCAATTTTGTGTTTAACGATTAATAATTTCTTATTAAAAAAAATAATACTGGCTATAGTCCAATTAAAAGAAAAGGAATCAATAATTATAAATTAAAGTTTTTACTATTGAGATAATTTTAATTAAATTTGTTAATAATATTTTTTCCAGAAAAAAAAATTTCAACAATCAGGATAAGTTTCACAGTACTCGTAAAATCGTAGATAAGTAAAAAAAAGTTTGGAAAAATGGAAAATTCAGTTTTTGGTATTAAGTAAGAGACCTTTTCACTTGTTTTTTAAATCATGGCTTCATGTATTTCCTTTTACTCTTACTATATTCGCCCATTTGGATATCTAAATTAAATAATTATTTAGCAAGCCAAAAAAAAATTAACTAGCTCCTTGAGGGCAAGCCTACACAAATTTTGGACAACTTGCATATACCCGTTCTTAACAGGCGAACTACACTCTTTCCAACTACAAAGAAAGCCACTTTTGTATGGGCGAACTGAGTACATAAATGGTTGGATCTGTATAGTAACTACAGCCTTTTAAAGTCTGTAGTCAAAGAAAATTGACATCTATTGTGAATTTTTTCTTATTGGATCCCTCTGTTTTGTGTATCTCAGCTCGGTTTACTTCACTAATATTCATTATTTAACTTTATAAAACAATTTACATGAATAAAATTAAAAACTTTTAACTTTTCTTTAATTTTTTTAGTTAAAACCCTTTTAAAAAATTTATTAACCTGTAACATCTGATTTGACATTTCAAATCATATGTTTTGAGATTCAGACACCATGTTTTTTTTTGTAGTGACTACAGACTTTGCTGTTAAGAACGGAGTTCTTTTGTATGGAAGATTACAACGTTGTAGTTGCGTCTGTTAAGAACGGGTATAAGAGTTGGAACCAGTTTTTATTCGTAAAGTGTGGGTTGGCATAAGGAATTGTAATAAAACCTAGCAGCAAATGTCACAAATGTGAGGGAAGAAAAGATGAAAAGATATCACTAAAATATTTACTCGATCTACAAAAAGCCAGCCGTCCCTGAAGTATAATAAATGGGAATGTAGAAACAATTAAAAACTCAATTAGTGTGATTAGCTGTCATTTTCTATGGCTAGTGAAATGATGCATTACTTTGGTGAAAAATTTTTATACAAGAGAATCTTAAAAGTAGTCGAAAATTTTTTCAGATGAAATTACTTAACCTTTTGTGTGAGAAAAGTCAAGACGGACTCATAAATTCGTAGAGTACATTTATTTTTATTTAATAAGTAGTCAAAAATACTACAGAATACTGAAATATAAAACCTAATCACATATTTTTGGACCAAAACATATGTGAGCTCTACCAAAAGAATACGCAAAATTTTAATTTTAACCCTTTGCGGGCCAAACAATTTTTAACATGACCTAATATGAGGCCACAGTAGTGGCAGCGGAGTGCTAACGGCTAAGACTCCATTATAATAAAAAATAATGCTCATCAGACGCTTAAAAAGTATCGAATCTATAATTTTATATAATTTTGGTTCTAGTTTTAATTATAATAAATAGATGAAAAAAATACAAGAAAGTTTTTAGTTTTAAACTATTGAAATTAATTGTCAAAAATTGACAATAAGACATGTTTGCTTGAAATTGCAAAAGAAAAAAAAAATAACGTTATATATTGAACTCTATACTCCTCCTACTAACCTTTCATTTCAATACGCTACTTATCAACTACTATAACAATTTTTATTTTTTGTCTTAGCTTTCCATCCCGACTTGAGACTCTTTTAAAGTATAAAAGCAACAACATAAATTTATAGTAAATTGACTTGTTTCTGAATTTTGACATATTTTCAATATTTTCTTGATACAAACTCAATATATCTCCCCATTTGAAGTATATTAAGCCAAAGTAAATAATAATTTTTAAGATTACTTTCCTGTCATCGATCATATGTTACACTATTATTCGATTATGCCCTTCATTTTCAGGTTATAACATACAAAAAAAAAATGGAATTAACTAAAGATATTACATTACAGTATTTTTGCTTGAAGTAATGTGTCAAATCTAAAGTCAATTGTTTTCATTCTAACCAAATTAAATTTTATTTTAACAGAGAAAATAAGATTATTTTACTTCATGATAGGATTTCTTTAATCTTTCTCTACTCTAGTTATACATATATGTTTTATGTAACATGACAGAAATTTCCTGGAATGATTTACTAAATTTCCTCAGACAGGAATTTAAATGTAATTGAATAAAATGTTAAGCTTTTCACTTAATTAGTACTTAATCAGGTTCAACGTGACGATTATTTCATTACCCTATCTAAATACTTTCAGAGAATACTCAGTTATTTCCCTTAGGATTACGAATTTTTATACTCAGAAAAGAAAAGAAAGAAAAATCTGACAGTGATGCCTTTATTGGACACTTTTAATTCAATTATACTTTAAGGGTATATCCATTAGTGATTTTTAGCACTTTGAAACATGAGAATGGAAAAAATGGTAACAGTATCGTTTATCCGTTTGAATTAAAATCAATATTAAAGTTTTCTTAACAACATTTTAAAAAGATGTAATACTATAAGCATTTTAAATAATTATTTATATATGTATATCAATGAAAATGGTCATTGAACTCATTAAAATTCACTCAAGCATTCTGAATTCCACTGAGGGCAATCATTGAAACTTCATGAAAACTTAACGTAAGCTGAAGACAAGTTAAAAAATTATCTAAGATTTTATAGATATAATTATGTTAAAATAAGCCTGCTTTGGATAATAAAACTTTATTTTAAAGAATATTCATAAAAGTGGAACGAACTTATAAAATTTTAAATCAATTTTCAAATTATTTCATTTTGAAAAAAATTGAATATTTTTAATAAATTACCCATTAAAATTAGTTTAAATCACCAGTTATACAAATCCTTAAAATTTTAAGCTTTATGGTTATTATTTAATTATTCTTTAGGATATTAGAAAAGTTTATTTTATCCTCCTGTTGAATTTTTGTACTATTAATATGTCTATGCTATGGATTCTAATGTTTAGGGTTTATTTAAAGTTATTACTCTTTTAAATATATGAGAAATAATTTAGCAATCTTATTGGAAAAAAAAATTTTCCCTGGTGTGTGATTAAGATTTAAGTACTTTGTGTAAGGACAATTTTTGATTGTAGAGAATTTCTTCAGTGAGAATTTCTTATATGTCTAAAATGACTCAAAAATTGGATTAATGATTAAAATATAAAAACAAATTACCATTTGTTCTAAAATGGTTACTGTTTTATAAAAAAGACACTTTTTTTATTTGATTATTATTAGCTATTAGCAAAATGCAAAAGGAACACTGAAACATGTTTCATTATTTCATAACAATTAAATTTTCTTATCAAAAAAATAGCTGAAAAGACTGAGCTTAGTGTCAAATAAAAAATTGGAAAAACATTCAAATTGTTATTAAAAAGAATTAGTTGAATTATATCTTATTTTTGTAGCAATATTCAACTGAGTCCTTCACTTTCAGATCATTAAGATCAAACTTCTCCAAGCTATTACCTTTAGCATTACTTTCACTGCGTTTTTTGCCACTATTTCATCAAGCTCTGAGCCCGCCATATCTTTTTTACGCGTTTAATATGCTCATCTACTATTTAAATCATTTTCAAAATCCTCTATTTCCTTCTTCTGCTCCTGTGCATATAATTGTGACTATTTCATCCAATATTTATGTGCCTCAATTTCACTTGAAGTGTCTGCATATCTTTGTCCTAGTTAAGTCCTTCACTTTCCATCAAGTTACAATTAGGTAATTTTTTCTCCTGCGCTTTTTCCAAACTCTGTTGCTTCACATCTCTGCAGCCTCATTTTGATATGCGGTAAGTTATAAATTAAGATTCTTTTTCAATGACATCATATCAACATACTCCTTAGCTTAATAGATTTTTTAAATAATATGTCAAACATATCGTGAAAATTTTTACAGTTGACATATATATTCCTGCTACGAAATTCTAATACCGGTTGGATCAGGTTAACCCTATCTATTCTATCGTACCTTATCGAAACATTGTATTTTTTTTATTTTATACATAGCTTTAAATTAATAAAATTAATTATTTTTTGAAAAAAAAAATCACCAAAATCTAAAATATTATCCTAGAAAAATAAACAAGAAAGCATCAATGTCGATTAATTTATTCTTTAATATAAAAAAATCTCTATTTTGGTTTTCTATAATTCTATTTGCTTATCCCATAGCAAAAAAAAAAAAAAAAAAATTATCTCCGCCTAAATAATATCTAAATTCTTCTCCCTTTTGATCCACGTTCAAATACACTTAAAATCCATGAAATTGTTGGCATGAATAATTGAGCACCAATTATCCAGTATACAGGCGTCACTCAACTTTTTCCCCCTATTTACCCTAAATCCCTGTTTGTGTTTGTCTATGACAAGATCAACAAATTGAATATATAGGATGCTATTGACTATTCGTATAGCTCATAATATCACCCTCAAAATGTTATCTAAGCTTTTTATTATCCGCCATTCCATTCAGTGGAGTTGATTATAAGCAGTTTGTTGATAGTTTATATCGTTGAAAGTTGGGTGTTAGGTTGCGTTTTAATAAAAAGCATAATATATATATATATATACATTTTATTATCCTTTAAATCTACACCTAAATATATACAATTGCCTGGGTATCTATAAAATTTATTTAAAAAATTTAAAATAACTGAAAAAAGCTTTTATGCTTTTTCAAACTAATCTGACATAATGCTTCAACAATGTAACTTTTAAGTAAAGAAAGTTAATAATAGTTGTAGAGTTCGGACTTAAATTCTAAAAGGTTTCAAAAGTATTATTATAAAGAAATTAAAAGCTCATTAACTCGTTTTCATTAAGTAAATCAAACTTTGGGCTATTGAATTCTTATTTGTTTGAAGACATAGTATAATTTAAAAACTAGCAAGAAAATTTTTTATGCTATAATATTTCAAACTGAGCAGAGCTACACCAACTGTAAAACAGAAAACTACCTTGCTGTTAAAACTAATGACATCTTAACAGATGTGACATAAACCAATCAGGATCAAATCAACCAAATGAAAAGGAAATGATCTCTTTTATACGCTCTTCAAATATATGATTTTAAATTATTCAATTCTCGTTCCACTTTTTAAGCATAAATCAGAGCTTTATAAATTAATTGAATTCGATGGCATTGTTTTAGCTTTTTATTGACATTCTATTCAAAAGCAACCAATAATTATAATGAAAGCTTCACTATATTAAGTTTATGGTCTTCCTTTTAGCTTAATATAGTATCCTTTTGCTTATAAAAACTTTGCTTCCTGCTAATAATAATACATAGATAATAGGGAAATAGGAATGCAAAAAGTCAGAAATTAATAAAACTTTAATGTTATTCCTCTAGACGTCAAAGCATACGGATTGACAGCTTGTCTAAAGCATAGAAATTTCCTGCCAATATTGCTTAAATCTTATTAAAAATAATTTATAATTAAATATTTAAATTTGAATACAGAATTTTGAATTTGGTGAGAGTTTCTTTAGTGTCAATTGATATCGTAATGAATTTTTTGTGTAAGCATGCTTGAAAAATTTTTGGATTTATACCTTAAAAAAGTTCTATACAATCCTTTTGTTTTCAACTTAGCAAATTGCTCATTAATTTTAAATTCTAGAAAATAATGGCATATTTTTCTTAATCCCAATTTCATTGGTCGACTTGTCTTCATGAAAATTGAAAGAAGTAAAATTTTAAAGTTCCAAAAGTTTTCAAAAGATTTCAAAAGTTTTAGAATTGGTACTTTTAACAGTTTATTTGCACGTAGTCTTACCATTTTTCACTTAAGGTGACCATATAGATGGATGATTTTATCTAATTTAAAGAAATATCTAATTCTTTTTAACCTGACTGTTTAGTTTTTAAAGTTTAAATTAATTTATTAATTAGAATTAAATTTAATGAGTCATATTTCATAAGAATCCAGAAGCAAACATTATATTACTTAATCTACAGCTATTTGAAAAAAAAATATTGCTACATATTTTTGCTTTTGGAAACTTTTGAGCTAGTTTAAAACAAAGAAAGTACTATAAAACTATAATTTCCATTTTATTTCTTATATTCCGTACAAATTGACTTAACTTACTATAAGGCCTTAAAGCATATTCAGACATTCCACTTGAAGTTTAAGCTCACAATGATTCCAGTACGTATAAAAAAACTGAGTTTTTATAATCCAGATTTGTTGTTTTTTTCTCTAACATTTGATCTAATGGCCGTAAATACCCACAAATGATAAACTTACTTACTTCTAAGTAGGAATTCAGTATTTAGTTTCCTTTAAAAGACCTTACATACATACATTCCATCAGTAGCGTATCTAGGCGGGGGCGGTAGGGGCGGCATTTTTTTATACTTTTGCAAATTTATATATTTTACTAGATATATATGTATATAATGAATAACAATAATGTTTTGTAATCAAAAGAAGTAATGAAAGTAAAACGTGTATATCACCTCCGACTCACGACTGGAGCCTACTCGGTTAAGATAATTTTCATGAAATTTGTGATATCCAAAGCAAGTAAATAAAAGTATTTGGATATTGCTGGAAACATTGCATACATTTAATCAAAACTTAAAATGAATACTATCTTATACATTTTGAATTTCATTAATAGTAAATTGAGTTTTTCTTTTAAAAATTTTACTAAGCGCAATCCTTTATGCAGATCAAATTGGACATTAAAATCACCACCAAGTATTAGTGGAAATTCATGATAATTTTTTTTTAATAGCTTTGAACCTCCTTTCCTATACACTGTTACAGATTCATGAAGAAAGTCTATTATGTCCTCAACTTTCTTATTGATAGAAATGTAAACTGTGACATAACTTTTATTTTTGCCATTAGGCAAAGTACATCTTGCAGCACATATATCTCCATGGGCAAATTTGGCTTCATTAACGAACTGGAAATTTTTTCTTAAATAAGTATCATAGCAGACAGTAAAAACATGTTACAAATCGCTAACATTGCGATAGATGCCAACAGCTCCTCCGCACAATTAAAGTTTTCAATGCTAGCCTGTTCTTCGTTAGAAGCTCACTTCGTAAGAAAATCACTTTATATTGTGATCTCATAACTTAAGCGATTATATGAACATATAAAAGATTATGAAGTGTCTAAAATACCACAACTTTGGTTTAAAATAATACTGACTACCGTTTCTGGAAATCAATTTCCAGGCTTATTAATAACCAGAGCCGAAAAATTATATCCTCAAAATCTAGATTATTATATTTTCTTACCTTACTTTTCAGATTAAGTTAATTTTATTTTCTTCTTTATTGAATTGTTGCTCGTTATTTAATTCTTCATCTATCATTCTAATACACTTTTCTACAAAAAGTCATAATAAACTTTCTTTTAGTATTACAATAAAAAAAATTCATAAAAAAAGTTGTACTCTTTGCAATATTAAATAAAGTAACTACATTATCTATTGAAGCGGAAGATATTTACAAAAAAAAACTAATGCTGCTATCACTTAAAATTTGCAATGCATCAACAAATCCTTAAAACACAGAATAGATACTTATACCACTTAGTAAACTAAACGAATTCCAAATTATTCTTCAGGCATTAAACTAAAAACAGATGAGGTCATCAGATATTCTCTCATCTTCGGTTATTGCAAAATTAACATCTTCATTTTAAAGTGGAAACCAAGGTGGAAATAGTTGGGTGTTAGGCATGAGTGCACTTTGAGAGCTAGCTAAAAGTCAACATAGTCAGAAATGAAAATGTCCTTGGAAGATTGCCATCAAGTGCACACTTAAAAAGCAAATAAAAAGTTCACCTAAAGTGAAAAAAATCTCGTAAAACTAAAGATAAATGTCTCTAAATGAAGGTGCCTCTGTCTATCTTAAGATTCATTTTAACGTTCTTAAAATCGTTTTATCTGAATCTAAGGTATCTGAGAATTATATACATACATATATATATATATAGCTAACCTAAAGGAAAGCATTAAAAGTCATTCTCACGTTTCAAAATGAAATTTTTTTTTTTTTTGCTATTTATCCTCAATATGTTCGTTTTTTTCTAATTTTGCTTATTGTACTTCAGAAGTGTTCAAATGACATTTCTAACTCAAGATCCTTTCTATTTAAACTATGAGAAAATTATTTCAAGTACATTGCTGAAAAGATTCGAAAAGACAAATAATTACTTCGTGAATGAAGATTTAATGCCCTTTCAACAATTGTCACATCAATTAAATTCTTTCTTTTCTTTCAATTTCATTTCTAAGTTGAAGAACAAATAAAAAGAGGAAATTAATTTTCTAAATGACGAGTGAAATTTTTTAATTTAATCCTTTGAAATCTTTATCTTAAATTTTTATTTCATTTCATTTATATTTAAATTCGTAACTGATTTGTATTTTCTTAACATATATTGAATTTTAAATTTTTAAAAAGGACATGTTATAGAAACATATTCAAACCTGAACGCATTGCAGTAACTTTTGAATATTCTGCATAATCACAAATTAAAAATTTTAATCAAGATCTACCTAAAGTCATGAGCTACTATTGTCATTTATTCATAAGATTATTGTGGCACTTCTTTATAATAAAATGCAAAAATAAAAGAAAAAAAAAGACAAGAATTTAGTGAATCTATGTTATATGCTTTCTATTCATGTTTACAAGACAGGAAGAAGCTTTGCTTATAGTCCGTCCCATGTGCAATTCCCTTTAACTACTTTAGTCTAGCTTTTATCTTTGTCATTTAGTTCTAGGGTAGTTGTATGTTAAATGTCATAAAGAATGTCTGACAGTTGAAAGCCCAAACGACATGTGAGTAGCATGGATGGCTTTAGATTCCTTTTGTTAGCTTATAATGAGCCAAAAATGTGACACTCTAGTGTATTATTTTTGTCTGAATACTAAAATATCTCTTATTTTGTTTATCTAGTACACAATATATTTTTTTAATATCTTCAACTTTTATTTTTAAGTTTTATAGAATATCAACAAACTAAAATTTCTGACTTCTATTATTATTTGTGATTATGAGTTTTCACAACTAAATTTTCCTATGTTTTTCAGTTTAATTCATAAGATTACTTTAGCACTTTATGTAGCACTGTAAATGTTCGTAAAACCTGATACAACGAACTGGGAAACATTAAAAAGTTTCTTTTTGCATTTGTTCTGGTATTAAGCAAAAAAGTTTTTCCAAGTAGCTAACCTTTAGTGAATCCATGGGATATCTGTTAGTGTTCCCCAAGGATATAAAACTAATTTTTAAAGAGATTAGCGTATTATATATATAAATATATAAGAAATTTTGTTGCAAGTAGTTTTGTAAATTTAACAGCTTTGAACAAGTTAAATAAAGACTACTAAAAAAGTTGATCCTTTACTCCTGTAAGTTTTAAGAAATTTTAATGTTTACCAAGTGGCTATGATGATTTTTAATTAGAATAGTTGGTTACCTTTGTTTTCATATTAATCAGTTATAGCTTAAATTTTAAAATTATTTGTTTTGTATTTATCTCAGTCAGTTAAATAAAAAGTTTTAGTTTTTAAGAAGGAGACAACGTTATCAAAACTATATTAAAGTACTAATATTAATTTATTTTTTTCTTGCCATAATTTATTGACTTTTTACTATCACTACGTAATATTCAGGGATGTATTTACGTTAAAAATAAGAAATTGCAGGGCACAAAGAACCATAATCATGACTTGGTGTCTACACTGGAGTGTTGGAAAGCGTTTTTATAGGCACTTTTAAGGATTATTGACTGCAATAATCACGTGACATTTTATTGGAAATATTTGATTTGACTTGGAACATATTATTTTAGGATAAGTTTCTTTTAATTAACAGTAATATATAAAATATACTTTTAAAAAATATTGTAAAACTTTGGAATTCCAATTCAAAACAAAGAAAAAATTGTAGCCCAGGAAAATGTTGATACGAGGGCGGTCTGAAAAGTTTCCGACCTCGACGTGAAAATGGCAGCACTCGTCAATAAAAGTGCGGGAATGTAGTTGTGTATCTTTTAACAGCAACACTTCAAAGTTTCAGCTATTTTGGACGCGCAGTTTTTATTTGACAGTCATTTGAGTGAGTCGATGTGAGTATTTTTGTGAAAATGGAAAAAATCGAGTATCGAGCTGTCATAAAATATTTGTTTTTGAAAGGGAATACGCCCACGCAAATCAAAGTTGAGTTAGACTCTGTCTACGGGGACTCTTCACCGTCATTTATCACAGTGAAATTTTGGGCAGCTGAATTTAAACGTGGCCGTAAGAGCTTGGGAGATGATGAACGTTCGGGACGTCCAAAAACTGTAACTACTGACGATAACATCGCTAAAGTTCACCAAATGGTGTTAGACGACCGCCGAATTATTTTGCAGAGAAGAACGCCGATTACTATTTGGACGGCTTAAAGAGATGGGAGCATCGCTGGGAGAAGTGTATAGAGTCACAAGGAGACTATGTAGAAAAATAAAAATAAATTTTAACATAAAAATTGTTGTATCTATGTTAGGTCGGAAACTTTTCAGACCACCCTTATATCACATATGAGTATTATCAGTGTTCGCATAAAATGATAGGAAAGTGGATATTTGGATACTTGCATGCCTCAAAACAATCTTTTTACAAAAATATAAATCAAAAGTCCAGCCATATGCATTTTTGCAAAGATATAAAATTGGATGAAAAATTGTATCTAACGTATCAGCTAAAACTAATTATCTACAACTCATAAGTTGAATCGTTAAACAAATTAAAAGCCATCACAATAGAAATCCTTTCAGCTTTAAGTGCGTCTTTTTCAGTTGTCACTTTTCTGAGCCTAAAAGCGCTTTAGCTTTTATAATTATAATTATTAATATAAGAATGTTTAACACATATGTACACTTAAGATATTTAAAACAATACAAGAAAAAGAGATTATATATTTTCAAAATAAAGCTTGCTTTTTTCTCAGTTATGTTTATCTATAAAAATTTTTATAGATTTAACATAAAATTTTCATTGATATTACTGACAAAAATAATTCACTTAGTGCGTATATCTGAGCGGGTAGCTTTTATGAAGTCATAGACTCATGCTAAAGTTCCCCCTCATATGTGGATATTTAGCGTGAAATTCATTTGTACCTCATTTTGACGCCACAAAAGGACCCGCTGAGATATACGCACTAAGTGAGTGCCCACCTTAAAACTCGAACGTTTTGTGTTTGAAGCCAATGGACATCAAAACTACTGCACAGATTTAAATGAAAAACCACAAAATTTGTTTTGATCTGAAGAAGGTTTACCACAAAATAAATATTAAAAAATTTAATTACTTTTCCTTAATTTAATTAAAATATAGTGTTTAACACATAACTTTTTCGAAAGTTGAATGTCAAAATTAATTAAATAAAAAAATTATATAAATTACATTTAACGCTTTTCAGATTATCTTTAAAATATTAACAAGAATTTCGCTAAAGCATTGATATTATACTTAAATGAATTTGCTTGCAAGATAATTTAACAGTTGAATTAATTTTGAAGAAATAAAAAATAAAGAATTTTCAGACTAAGAAGAAAAAGGAACTACTAAAAAAAAGAAGCTCATAACAAGATTAATTTCAAGTAAATTTTAATAATTATATTTATTTTTTATAACCAATCTTAAAACTTATTCTTAAAATAGTTTAAATATAAATTATTTGACTTCTCGTGGGGGGCAAAAGTTCAGACAGACACCTTAAAGTGTGAAAAAAGTGCGATAAAACAACAAAAACGCCTTGCCAGACGCCTCAAAGTATGAACTTGGACTATCTTGGACTATATTTTTTATATTCCATCATCGTTCCCAGCACTTCAAGCCTCTTTCACCCATATATAGCATATCCTCACCCACTGACAGTAAGTTTAGCAAAACAATGTTTACTGGGTCAGTTGCTAGTACTTTATAAAATTTAATTTTTTTTTTTTTTTTGATATTTTAACGAAATCTGAATTTATGGGTGGTGATACACGAGTCTTCACCACACGAGTGTTGGGTGGTGATACAGGAGTTGTCATGACATGCATAACTTTTGGAAGTTACGGGCGAGATGCATAAAGAACAGTGAGTTTGCAGGGAGCTCTTTATACGTCTCGCCCGTAACTTCGTAAAGTTATGCATGTTATGACAACTCGTGTATCACAACCCTATTAGTCGATTTTCGAATACTGAATGTTCGAATTTCACCTGATTAAAACCTTTGCTTTTTATATACAAAAAACATATTCAGAATTATTTCTGAACCGAATAAAGCTCTGGTAATCACATTTTTACTGATAGTGAAATCTTTTGCTCGCTAGGAAAACTTAAAAATGTTTCTGTATACAAAGGTTACGTAAGCTTCCAAATACAAGAGGGGAGATTCTTTTCGAAATTGATGATGGTGATTTCTTTTCGAAAATGAGCTTCCAAATATAGTTGTGGGGAGATTCTTTTCGATATTGATAAACTCATCACGGAGCTTTTTGATTTAATTAGTGAAAGTTTTAAAAGATTTACCATCTATTCAAAAAGTTTTTTTAATATAATTTTTACCTTCATTATTTTAATATAAGTGAAAACTTCTTTAGGTTTGTGATTTGGAATTCGATGTAACGAAAAAGCGACAACACCATGGATTATATATATATATATATGTGGATATTGATAGTATTTTCATGATAACACAAAAATATATTTCAAAAACTTGTTTAAGTACAATACTTTATAAAATTTAATTTTATATAGATTTATATATTTATATGTATGATTTGACTAATATGACTAACTATTTTGAATTTTTTATAGTATTGCGTATTTTTCACTTCTACCGAGTGTGAATTGCACACATGTGTTGTTTTTTTAAATGAACTTTTTAGATGTTGTAAACAAATTTTAAAGTTGAAATGCTTAATAGTTTATTTTTTTATAACAATTTTTTTCACTGGGATGAGATTCACACACGCTAAGGCTTTTACGTTGTTTAAATATGAATGAAAATGAAAGAAAATTTTCTAGTCTATATATATTCCCAGGAGTACAATTATTTTCCATAACATGATCTCATCTTTGAAATTTTTGATTTGTTTAACAATTCTAGTCTATATCGCAATGTAAACTTTTTTTTTCCATTGTTAAAGAAAAGATTGTAGCGGAGGAAGTCATGTTGCACGAAGAAATAGTTCTATTTTATGCTCTAATGCCTAGGACTCCCTAGCGCTTAGTGGCAAAGAATTAAGCACTTAATTCTAATGAGTCCATTAGTCACCACTGAATTGAATATAGCCTGAATTAGCGACTAGTTAGCGCTAGCTGCCGGTTTTTCAAAGAAAATCAAAGGAATATTTTGATTCGGGAAGAATTCAATTGTTGAAATTTATTAAATCATTATTTCTTTATTAGCTGAAAATTCAATTTGAATCTAATTTATCAGCTACTTTTTGATATATTATCTTTGAGTTTCCAAAAATTTTCGTCAATGAAAACAGTAATAACCACTCCGTTTGGTACTTAGGAAAACTCTCCATTTTTACTGTGCTAATTCGTCACATACGCGCGAGTAAAGCAAGGTATTCACTATAAATATGAATCAATGATTCGGCTCTCTCAGCCCATGTAAAGTATATGGCTGAATCATTTGTGAGTAAAATATTCAACATGTTGGATATTTTCTCTTTTATTTGTGCTTTCCATATACTTTAAATGGGAACTAACAGCCAAATCATTGATTCGGAAATATGGTGAATACCCCGCTTAAGTCATAGGCATTACAGAACAATAAAGTGGAATATTGTTCAAAAATTCTAAGTTTTCCACTGAAACATTAATTCTTTATATTCTTAGGATCAATCATTATTGTATATATAAAAATCTATTAAATTAAGATAATTTAATAATTATATTAATTGGTGCGAAGTCTTGCGCTTGCAACAACGCAATCTTTAAGCACTATAATAACTTTACATATGGCAGCATAAGTCAGCAGCTATTTATGTTACAGTCACCACTATCCAAAGCAAATTATTTAATCTGTCGGGAATTAACGGAGTAATGTACTTTTATTACACCTTTTAGTTTTTCATACAAACATTGTCATAAATGTGGTTGCATGTTCGAACAAAGAAGAAGGGTGTAGTGTTATATTTTGGCCTCATTTTGAAGAGGTTGACTCAGGAAGAAAAAAACAGCATCTTTTTATAAAACAGCATAAATTTTTATTTTTAAATAAATTAAGCTTTTATATATTATAAAATGAATCAAATTTTTGACAAATTTTTAATTTATAAAAATGACATCTTCTGATGAACTTGTTATAAAATCAATGATCACAACAAGAAATAAAAAGTAAAAACATGAAAATAATATGTAAGAAAAATAATTTGTATTAAATCGCTTTATTTGTAATACTTGCAAAATATATAGCTTATACCTTTGACGAACAAGATTTAAAGGTAGTATAGCAGAAATATCACTCTCATGAGACACCCACCGCCCACACCCACAAGCTCATATTCTAATCTATGCTAGTTTCATAAATAATTAGCAATAGACTACATTTGAATAAACCGTAGACTTTGAATACAGAAATCATTCAAAGAAATCAGTAATTTAGCTATTTGCTGAGTTTTTCGGGAAATAGATGAACTTGTGGCTTTATAACTTTCCAATTACACTTAATTATACGAATTAGTAATTTAACGTAATTACTATGCACTCTCAATAAAGCTATTACTTATCTAATTTTAATTTACAAAATGAAAAATAATTTCAAAACATTTGGTACTCATTTTTAAAAGGACTTTCATAGATTCCATATTCCAATAGAAATAATACCAAAATGTAACTTGATTCAATGTTGAGTTGATATACATATTTTGTCGAATACATCGTGTTAATCCTTATATTTATAAAACAAAATAATTTACAGAAATTCACTGTACTAAAAATAAAGAGTACAAAATAATTTAGAGACACAAAGTGACAAGGAATTTTCAGTAAAACATATTACTAGAATGGAAAAGATTCACTTTTTAACTTTTAATTTGGATTAAGTTTTCTTCTTAGTCCAATTCTCAACTATATTTCTAGGCCATTTTCCTTTTGTAGGGTATTCAGTTCTAACTCTTGCTTTTCTTTTTATTTAGATCATTTTATCTTGAGCACATTCATCACAAAGTAATGCCTTTCTTTAGAGTACGACTGTTGAATTTTTGGGAAATTTGACTCTTTTTACTGCAAACTCGTTGTAATGGATTTTTTTTTCTTTATTTTGAAATTAAAGAGCTCGATTAATAAGCACTCTTGATTTTTTTACTCTAAAAAAATTCATATAAAAAGTATTGAAGCACATCTCGGAAAATCAAAATGTGTCACAGTCAATAGGCCACGTCGAACATAAAGGAACGGAATCCATAGCCATATTTAATGTTTCTACAATTAATCTTAATTCAAAGAGTATTTTAACATTAAGATACATATAAGAAAGACCAAAAGAAGCTGAAGGTATTATTCCCTTCCTCCACGTCTGTTTACTATAGAAATTTTATTATATGTTTCAGTATATATTTACATTTTTTCTGTAAATTATTTTGACAAACGGACCTTATACGTGAGAGACTATTACTAGAATTCTACTAGAGTAAGAAATTAAATATTATCACGAGAGCAGCAGCAGAATCCTTAGTAACTCAATATAAAGATCCGAAACTGACAATGCGATACTACTACATACACAGGAGATTTGTGATTTTGGAATATGTGGGTGTTGGCTATAAAGTAATGATACAAGCTTAAAAGGAATATAATATGGTTTCCGAAATGAGTTAATTTAATTTTTTAAATAATTACTGCTAAAATATCTCTTTATTAAAATTATTTATAATCTATCACTCCTTCATTGTATTTCTGTGTAAATGGATAGCAAAAAACGTGAAAATCTATATTCAGATTTAGTCAGCTGCATTTTTAAGGCAGTACCAATAATTGAGGTAAACCTTTTTAAAAAAAAAACTGTTTCTGTTCTTAAGGAAGGTTTGACTTTTTAAAGAGGCTCAACCAAATAGAAACTTAAGCTCATACTGTAAAACCGGACTAATATATCTTTAAATAGACTTACTTAGATATTTTCAATCTATTGCATCTACTTAATTAAATATAAAAATACCTCAGATTTTTTACGATTTTTCTAAAGGTAAAACCACAAAGTTCTTTGAAAATTTTTAACAATTTAATTTTAAATTTAAGCTGATATTGTATTAAATTAATTATAACCTATTTTGGTCTGTATTTATTCAAATACATATCGAAAATAGTTTCAAACTGATTTCAGTTGTTATGTTAAAATATTACAACATGGACTCTGAAACAAATGCAAAATTCTTAAAAATGTTAATTTCTTTTACAAATTCCTTAAAAGGATGCTTATATATTTCTTTCACTATTGCTAGAGTCATTTGTTTAAAAAAATCAGATTGTCAACAAAAGTAAAAGCCAAAGCTTGATATATTCTTCTTGTGTTTAATCCTTTTGAATGAATTAGTATTTCTTTACCATTACAGTAGCATTTCCAAGGAAATCCATGAATACAAAGAGATCAATTTCCTTTTTTTTACATTTGCTGCACTATCATTCGAGAACATACTTTCTTGCAATGAGTTTCAGATGATCAAAAACAATAAATTCTCTCTCTTAATAAATTCTCCTTATAAATATATTTCAGCTTGAAATATTTTAAGGCTGTGGAATCCTCAATAATGCATTTCAGCAACAACAAGCAAGTGTCAGACACCACCTCCTCTTTGAATAGAAAATTTATCTTTGACTTTAAAACCAGCCTGATTCCATTTACTAAATTGCTTTTAATATGAACAGCAATATCTTTTGGAAAACACTTTGAGACCTTAAATTTAAGTACATATTTCTAATATATATATATATATATACGCCTACAACGTTAAATTCAAAAATTGAATGCTGCAGGATGCACAAGGATGATAACAACATTTGCTTAACAGCGCTGCAACTTTTATCCTAAACAATGGAGAATTTGACTGCTTTAAATTTGCGCATTCTAAAATGAAGTATGGAACTTAAATTTACGGGGAATGTTGCATGAAACACTATTTAGTGAACATAGGTTAAAATATGTTTCTGATTGATTTTTAAATTTACCTTCTAGTATTTATTTTATTAAGTTTATAAACATGATAAACAATTAATATTGGGTAAATTATTTAATTGTATTCATTTTTAGCGTTTAAACTATATAACATTCACAACCCAAGCAATTTGTGTAGTTAAATATTTGCTGTACCTTTACCTTTTAAGTATTTTGAATTTTTTTGCATAGAGTGCACTGCACGGTTGAAGTAAACCAACAACAAAACAGAAAAGCAAAACTAGCAAAATTTATAATTAAAATGCCATAACCGCTTATCAACAAATTGGAAGGGGAAAAGTTTACATAGCTTTTAGAACAAGAAATATATTTTAGTCTTGTTCATGATGTCTGACAGATTGGTTGAAATTCCACGTGCTGATTGGTTAAAGCTTCGTGACCTTTATAAATTTAATTGGCCTGAAAATATTGTTGGTTATCATACAATAGACAATTATATACGATGGATCCAAGCTAATCCTAATATTCAAAAACTTAATTTTTACTCTTTAAATGGAGATTGGACAGATGGTACATTTATAATTGTAGTAAGTCACATGATATTAAACAATATTACTTTAATAAATCTTATTATTATTGATAATAGGATCGATATCAGGTTTTTATAAATTCATTAAATTCAAATAATTTGCGTCTAGAGACAGGAATTCGGCTTCTTGATTGGAAATATGGTTTTAAATTTAGCTCCGTACGTGCAAAACATCGTCCAATCATATTGAATGTCATCAAAGATTTTCAATTGAAAATTGAATATGACTCATTAACACCGATGTATTATTTATCGCAAAATGAGGCAAAAAATTTGCATGCTGATAAGTCAGCTTGTCTTTATTCTATTGATATTATCGGATGATTTTACTTTTTTTTAACTTACAGTCATACAGGAAGTATTACATTGAGATCCTTAAATGAAAGTGATTCTGAAACAATAGACAGACTTTGGCCTAATCGTCATGATGGATCTCTTTTTCTTGTAAAAAGACTTATTAACTTTAATTTGAGTATTGGTGCTTACGGACGTGAAAATGATCTTGTCGGCTGGTGTTGCAGGTATTCTTTTAAAATGGTTATTCCTATTATTTAATATATAATATTATCATTTTTATTTACAATTTTTTGAGGGATTACATTAATCCGATTTATTTCTTTAAACTATTTATTTTTCATAAATTTTAACTCTTTCAGTCGAAATTTTCCCCTAAATACTTTCATTAATTGTAATTAATTGTTTCTGGGGCCATTCTTTTTAATTCTTGCTGTTGTCATCAATGAAAAAAGATAAATTTTATTTTATATTTCGTTTTATTCATATACAACTTTTGCTTTCCTCCTTTAAATTTTGTTAACACTCTAAAAAAAAGGGAGTGAATCAAGCTGACGTGTGATAGAAATAAAACTTCTTTACTGTATCTAGAAGATGATTTTTATTTATTAAATTTGTAAGATTTTCTTATCTGTTTTCATCATTCTTCTCTCTTATATAATTTACAGGAAGCTAATCATTTTCGTACTCTCATTAGCAAGTTATAGTGTGAGAGATCAGCTATTGATGCTGATGCTTTGCTTACATCATTTGTGGAAGCTACCGGTCTTCAAAATTTATTTTTTTTTTTTTTGACTTCACGTCCAAAATTGTGGCAAATAAAATTCAATCAATTGCAAGGAGTTTATTATAAGAAAGCTTCCTTCCTTATATTTGGATGTCTTTCATAACGTACCAATAAACTTTTTTGCCAATAAATATATTCAAATTAATTCCTTTGAAACTTTACAAAGTAAAACTTTGTGCAATTTTTATATATCAGATAGTATTTATAGTTTCCATAAGATTTGACAAAATCGGTCTCCAGAGCATATATGTATCGTGCACTCCTTTTCTCAAGTACTAATAAAAACTAAACTTATATACCGACAGTATCTTATTCTTATACCAAAATTTTGATTAAAAGGCAGTTAAAGCATATTACCAGTAAAATTTCACAAGTCAAACTTTTAAACCATTTATCCTCCTCCACTAAAATTTTGGTTATTATGGTAATTAACTCGCTTACAACATTTATGAAACCAACAGCAAATATTTCATAGTTTTCAGTACTATCAACAGAAAAATATAAGAACTAGAATTATGCTGACATATGAAACCTGAAGGAGGCGGAGTATGGTTAACCCAAAATACTAAACAAATTCGGTAACACTGTTACTTAGCTACTTTGTATATCTTATCACAGTTTTCGTTTCTGATTAGATGATCAAACTCAGTTTTCTAAAATTCACCATTTCTTAAACCTTAGGATACGTAAACTTTATTGTTTTAAGGCGATTATTTGATGGCTGTGAACGTTTATCATAATTAGAATAGCAAGCACGTGCTTATACCAACCTTCAGTTATAGCAATTGAATTTGGCTAAACTTCAATTCAAAACTTTTGACTTCAAGCTCCCAAATAAATACTTTTCATAATTTCAGAACATTTTTTCTCTTAAATGGTTCATAATAACTACTGAAGAAGGAAAATGACACAAGCTACATTTAAACTTTATATTGTAACTTTTTCTCACAGATTACAATCTGGAGCATTAGGAGTTTTGCAGGTAAAAGAGGACCACAAGAAATGTGGCATTGGAACACTGATTGTAAAAAAAATGGCTATAAAATTGGCTGAAATGGGTGAAGATACATTTGCGTTTGTCAATGAAACTAACAAACCATCAAGAAAATTGTTTGAAAAATTAAAGTTTCATATTAACGATAATATATTTTGGATACGAACATATCCACTTGTTCCATTCAATTGGACGGATTAAAATTTAATTAATTTAATATTGAATATAAGAGATTTTACAAAATATTAAAATATTAAATTGAAGAGAATTCGTTTTACTTAAATTTCTAATACCTTGTTTTATAATTACTAGATAAAAAGAGAAGAAAATTCAGCAATTTTAGCTACCTAGTTAATAAACCTAGACTATATCCGAAAAAGAATTTTTAATTCAATTTTTATTGAGAGTCTACGGGCCAAACCTATTAGAACCTGATTTATTGGCCGTTATAACTTTTTAATTTTGATTATTAGACTAAATTTGTATGGGTGAAAAGGATATTTGTTACTTTTTTAAAGAAAACATACAATTTATTTCATTACAAGCAAAGTAAAACTAAGTTTATGTGAAGTATTTTGATATTTTGATATTTAAAATCATCTCAAACTAGTTCAGGCTTCATAAGCCCTTAAAACCTAATATCAAGCCAAATATCAAAATCCTTAAAGATCCAATAAATGATCCATTTATTAACCCTTCGTGTATAAATATAAAAGAAACAAAATTTCCTCAAATTTTCAAAAATTTAATCCACAAACACTTAGTCCATATTTTTTTCAACTTTTTTGATTTCTGCATTGACACCTTGAAGCGTTTGTTGTAATCGATCCATTTCAGCTTCGGTCTCGAGTCGACGCTCTTCAAGATTACCATCATCTTCAGCAACTTTTTCAATTTTTTTTCTAATATCCTGTAAATTACAAATTTATAAAATATATTCAACTTTATATTTATAGAAAAATATCATGAAGTGGGCCACCCATGTATCTAAATCTAAATATAACCACACTATAAAAAGAATTGCGTGGCAGATTCTTGAAATAGAGTTCACAAAGAACACTTTGAAACACACAGCAAAACAAACACTAACCTGCACTGTTTTTTCTAAATCACATTTTTGTGAAACTAATTTTTCAATTCTATCCTGAATTTTTTCAGCTGATTGCTTTTCATTAACAATCGATTCCATTAAAATATTTTTTTCAGCCTCTAATTTTGCATTCGCTTCCTGAGATAATATTCGAAGTTTTTCAGCATTTGCCATTGCCTCTTCGGCTGCTCTGACCTTTTCTTTCAACATTTGTAATTTTAATAATGATCCTGCAAGATCTTTAGTACAATCATTTAGATGTGATTTAGGTGTTTCATCCATTATAACAAATTAAACTGCAAAAAAAAAGAACTAAATGAGCCAACTTGACTGCCAAATTGATACACTAAACTAAGCGACAAAACGGACAGAGGTCCACTGTCTAATTTTACATTTGAAACTCTGTATTTTTGTTTTTATTACTTTTCGTTTTAGCAATTTCTTTAAGATGTGGAACAATTACGATAGAAACTTCGGAGATATTTATTTTGTAGAGTACAGATGGGACTCCAGTTAATCAATAATTTCAAACAATAAAAACTTTGTGGCTTTTGTGCTGATATGATCTTATTTTTATTTAAGTTTTCTTCTTTTAAAATAAAATATTGTCTTTTTTATTTGATTTTTGTTATAAAATTTAACCTAAATTTTGAGAATGTGTGGTTCTTCATCATCATAAATCGATTTTATCGCTATTTTTTCTATAAAAATTTTTAGAAAATATTTCTAACAATAAATATTGTAAAAAAACATTTTGTACTTTGAAATATAGAGAATAAATATCCTTAATTAAGTGTTCTAAATACAATAATACCTATAGATAAAATGAACTAAATTCAACTTCTGGAAAAAACATTGTTCACGCCTTTCCAGATTCTATTTAATTCTTTTAAGTTATACAGTAAAAACAACTTAAAACTTTGAAAGAATATTAAGCATCTCTAAAGGTAAATGACATACAAGCAAACCCTATTTAATTTTAAGTTCAACTTTGATTTAACTTTACTTTACTTATTAAAAGCGATTTAAAAAACACCTAAAAAAATCACTTCTTGTTCATCTCATTTTCACTATAAGAGAATATTTGAGCCAACTTAAACTTTTATAACTTTATGACATGATAATTTAAGTTTTTGCTACAGAAGCGACCAAAACGAAGAAGAATTTTGTAGTTAGAATAGTAAATTTTATCAAACACTAACAATTTTGTAAGTTGAATATTTTTATTTTATGGTAAAACTTTACATTTTGGAATAAAATGACTTTAAAGTTTTTAAATATGGATATACAAGGTTTAATAGCCAATATTTTTGAATTTTAAAATTTTTCCATCCTAGATAGTAAGATTGTATAGAAATAGAAATTATAATATTGTAGGATATGAAGGTGCATTACCACAGGTATCTGTTTTTTTTTAATTTTGATGAAAGTAAATTTAAACCAAAGTTTAATACCTGAATATTTTAACAATGAAGAATTCCTTGGACTTATTTGGCTGCTATCACTTTTAGTAACTAATTTTATCCTATTCATTGTAATTTGCAGCTATAAGTTTTTTTTGAAGAAGTCCAAAGACAATTAAAAACAAATGATGTGGAAAAGATAAAAATAGTTATTATCAGCCTTGAGTGGGCAGCAACCTTAGAGCTCCCAGGTCTAAATTAATACCTCAGTGCTGACAATTTACTTTCATGGAAACATATATTAAATGTTAGGTAAAAATGTTCTGTACACTACACTTAATGGCATAGAACTTGAACTTGAATGAAGTTTATCTGAACCATCAGAATATATATGGAGTTTTTCAGGGATTTTTTCATTTTCTAGTGAAATAAAATTAGTTCTTCAAATAATTGACCAAGAAGTTCAGAAATGACAATTTTTTAAACTTACAAAGAAATTTCACTAATTTGAGTTGAAAATTAAATATATTTCACGAACAATTTTTGAGCAGAGCTTTATTGAAATTGGCTCAACTACTTTTTTAAACGTCGGTGGTATTGAGGATCAAATAATATCCAAAAAATGGTAAAACTATCAATCACTTCTATGAATATTTGAAAGCTTACGTTTATTTACATTTGGTTGTTTTAAGCATTTTACTAAAACCTTGAAGAAAACCGGGAAAAATTTTAACTTTTCTTTCTAAACCAATTATATTATCAATAGCCGTCCATATTTCCTCTATTTTCAGAAGGAACTACTTACTTTTGTCTTTACTGTATTAACTTTTCTTTAGTCACAATGTGCCTTAGTACTTTTCATTTAAAGTACTTTAATTCTCAATCTACCTGTGACATTTCTCCGTTTTCTGTTAAATTAAACCATTGCAACTACTTTTCAAATACAATAAGTTGTCATTACTTACCCAGTTTAAAGTAATTAATTGCACAACTAAGACCTTTAGCTTGAAAATCTACATAAAAATTTATTTACAAGAAAAATTCTATATTGTTTGTTTTTGCAAAAAATTTAATTTCTTGTTCTTTTAAAAATAGAATTATTTACCAACTTTAATGGTTGCCTACAGTTTGCTTTCTTTTATGCCAAACAAAAAACGAAAAAGAAAACTTGGAAAAAAATAGAGGAAGAAATTCATTAGCGAACTTTTTCTTCAATCATCTTTTATTTAAGGTAATTATTATTTCGATTGTAGTGATTCTATTTGATAAATTTCACTGTAACAAAAAAGGATGCTGGTAGCTTTAAAGGCTTAGAAAAAATTTTATTTATCAAATATGTATCTAAAGTGGTCTTATAAAGGCTTGTGGAAGTCATTGTGGAAAACTTGACTGAAAATATGGCACAACATATTAAACATTATGGGCTGATATTGTGCGTGTTATATCATGCAATATGGCTAATGACTTTTTTTCGCACTTTTTGATTGGTTTGGGTAAGATTATTTATTTTGAATAGTAAAGTAACCGTCAAGATAGCTGCAAATCAAATCCTAACTTAATTATTTCTTTGAATCTCGATAAATAATATACGCAAACAAATAAAATGGATTGGTAAACCATACATCTACAAAAGTAGTCTTGACTAAAGCCGCTAAGTTTAAATTTAATAACTTTTTTTAACGGATTTTTCTTAAAGGCTCAATTATATTGGTTAAAAAAGTTTTTAAACACTATACTTATCAAGGACATTACTGAATAAGTTTCTAAAAATCTCTCTTTACTATCATGACCTCACATCATATGTTTTTGAGGTTATATCGTCAACTGATTTTGAAATAATAAAATTTTGTTAACACTCGAAATAATATTTTATTTTCATTTGACTGCTTTTTAAGTAGTCGTCCATAAAATGTTCTTAAAACATCCATATGCTATTTACCTCGTCCTTGAAAGTTTCCATTTCAAAAAGACTACCTTAACTATATTGCAAACTTTAAATAAAGGAAATGTTTTCCGCTTACCAAGCATTTAGATTTTCTACTACAAGCCAACATCTTTCGAGAACTATAAATCTTTCTGTACTCATCTGGTATGAATATATCCTTAGTAGTTTACAACAACAAACTCGTAAATTATGAAGAAAATCGATTTAGTACATATTTGTGGTCGCAAGAAATTTCCAATCAAGTAAGAAAAAATAAAACTGGATAAATTTCAAACATTAGCTGTAAAAGTCTTGTTTTACACTTTCTTATAAAATATATTTTTTTAAATTTTATTAAATTATTTACATTTTCCTTTTAATATTTAAAATTTTTGGATAAAATGTTCGAATATAAACTTTAACAATATATAACATTAATTTTTAAATTGATATTATTTTGCTATATCTTAATTATTAACAAAATTTGTTTCTTGTATTTACATTAAAAATAACTAATTGATTAGTAGAAAAGTTATTGATATAGTTTATATACCAGAAAATCATGTACTCTCAATGATAGCCACAGTAGTAGGAACCTATAAGATAAGCAATTAATTAAACAGAACTTACAAATTTAGTAAATTTTCAAATTATGTAAAATAGCATAGCAATTATTTTAATGAAATATCCCGAAGTTAAGTAAAATGCTTCCATGTAGGCATGAAAGGTGTCTGAATATAATTTTCAGAAAATCAACAAAATTTAAAGTGAAATTCCTTAAATATTGCTTAAAAAGTGAAAATTAAATCAGGGAAAATTTAAATTAAATTCAAAAATTTAAAAATTAAATTAAAAATTGGAAAAACAAATATAAAAAATAATATTATTATTATATTAATTGTTTAGAACAATCTCAAAAACAAAAAATCTTTTTTTTAAACGTAAAATATATTATTAATTATAAACTGTAAGTCATTTTCCTCAAATCAAATCCATCCTTTTTAAAAATAAATAAAAACTTAAGACCAAAAAGAATTTTCACTCTACTCCAACTTTGCCAATAATAATTTAAAACTTATGCATTAAACCTTTGATTATTCTTCACAATTGTATTGAAACTATCAAACTCTAATATCTACAAAGGCTTACTTAGGATCTCCAAATCTTTATTAGTAGGGGAAAGTGGGGAATGTCGAACCACACTTTCTTTTTGACTCATAACTCACCTAAAAGTCAACATTTTTGAAAACTTTAAAAATGGAGGCTGATTTATAATCAAAATACTACTTTTTAATGGCAGCAGAAATTTAAAATTTTAATTTGGTTCAAAACTTTGGGTGCTTATTTAAAAATATACGATTTCGACATTTTAAAAAATCATGGGGAATGTCGAACCACCTTGCAAATTGAGAAAAAGTCAAACAAATATTGTAAAACGTTTTTATTCATCATTTTATAATGGAAAAACTCGCAATAGTTCTTTGTTAACTTTAATTTTTTTCATCGCAACTAAATATTCTCGGATGTCATCCAACTGCTTATTTTTTGTAATGTAACGCGGCATATTGAAGACATATTGCTAAAAAAATTCGAAAAAGTGTGAAAAATCATCTATTAATTTATTTTTTGTCGATAATATATTATAATTTTGCATGAAATAGCATCAAAGGGCATAAAAAATGGATTAGCTACGTGACAAATGTCAGGAACTATATGGTTTCATGCAAAATTCTTTTTTTGTGTTTAAAAAATATTCACTAACGATGATTTTAGTAATATTTACCTACTGGGTTTCACGTAAAAATTTTGAAAAAAATATTCCGTTTCGAAAGTATAAAAACACACGCTTAATTTAAAAAATGACTCATATATCACACAGACCACACAACACGTCCAATCAATTAACCTGCTAATGGAAAAATGAGGTTATGCTGAAACAATACAATGACATAAATTGCGGAAAAGGTTAAATAGCAAATATGATTAATACGTCCAGTGATTCGACATTCCCCACTTTCCCCTACTTAGAACAAAAATATATTTATTGAACGGAAGCTTCAAAAGTTGAAGTTGGGAAGTATTTGTCTTAAAAAGAACCTCACCGATATATAAAAATTTCTATATGTTATATATATACAATGTATGAATTTTTTATTTATGCCAAAATGCACACAAATATATTTCCTCTTAAGGTGGGCACCCACTTAGTGCGTATATCTCAGCGGGTAACTTTTTTGACGTCAAAATGACGTACAAATGAATTTCACGCTGAAATATCCACATATGAGGGGAAACTTTAGCGTGAGTCTATGACGTCATAAAAGTTAACCGCTGAGATATACGCACTAAGTGGGTGCCCACCTTTAAATACTATTAAGTGAAATTCAGATTTTTAATCCTAAAACAATTCTAATCGAAATTATCAAACAAAATCTCAACCAATTGTGATTTGGAGCTTGATTACAAATATGTTTCCAATAAATCAAATCTTCTTTCAAAAAAAGAAATTGTTTTTGAATGTACAAAATTGATTGCCGATGAAGCAAATGTAGTTAGTTATAGGACTTACAGTTAGTAGTGAGTTTGGAAAGTTTAATTGTCAAATTAGTTATACTTCTAAAGATTATTTGAATTATATGAAGCTTTATGTTATCATTTTATTGTCAGGGAGTCTATGTCTATATTTAGTAATTATTCGAGAATTTAGTTAAACCCCTCGGGTACTGATTTATTGGAAAAAATATTTGCATATGAAACGGATTTAATTCTTTCCTGCTTGTATGTAGTAGATCTTACGTAAGAAATCATTTATTTTTAAAATATCAGTTACATATGTAATATTAACATGACTTCAGGTATTCAGAATTGCAAAACAACAAACTTAATCAAAAAACAATAAGACTAAATCAAGTAAATTTATGTTAAATATTGGTGCAACTCCAATGACGACTTAGACTTGTCATCCGCTCCTAAGGCAAGAAAGTGCTTAACGTCTCTCACTCAGTCGTCAAATATACCCAAGAGGTTTTAATTAAATGGTGCATATATTTTTTACAGATTCCTTATAAGCACATTTGAATTAAATATTAAATTATATTGTCCTCTCGCCTTCAGAAAACTATAGTGTTATGATCAAGAGGATAATTAAGCCATTTATCAGAAAGCTTTCCAAACTATAAACTTCTATCAAAAATTCTCACTACCATTGCTGGCGGCTTGAATTCAGATGGAACTTAATCATTGAACAATTATTTAAAAGTCTTTATTTAAAATAGGGATAAAATTAAAAATAACAATATCACTAAAAAGTGCTTAAGTTTTCCAAACTATTTAACAGACTTCTGAATGAAGTCTTCTTTTTTTACAGCCAAGAAATGTTAAATAACTGTATTTAAAAAACACAAATGAGGCTTATTAAAATGACTTATTTTCGATGGTTTGACATTAATTCGTTGCATTTTTATATTCCTACTATTAGGTTACTCAAAAACCTTCCATTGTTAATAAAATCTTTTTTATTTATCCAATCAAGTTCAAGTAAATTTTGTTGTGTTGGGAGTGCATGACAATTGATGTTAATGCAATTAGTTCAAATATTATTCTTACCGTTAGCTAATAATGTCCAATATCTTTTACAAATTTTCAGTCGTTAAAAAAACCCTTTTCGAATCATCCAATCAACTTCAAATAAATTTTGTTGTGTTGGAAGTGCATGACAATTGATGTTAATACAGTTAGTTCAAATATTAATTCATTAATTATATTTAATAAGCTAATTTTAATTTTATATGAGAGAAAAACTTCAGAAAACTTAAAGCAACGAATTACGAATTCTGAATTCAGAAAAAAGAAAAAACAATCTCAAGTAGGAACATACTTTTAAAAATTTCTTTTTATATTACTTGTTTTTAATAATTGTAGTAATACTACTTGAAACTGGATTTCAGAAATATGTGAAAAAGAAGTATAAATAAAACTTTTATAAAAAGAAATCAGATTAAATTAATGATTTTTTAAATAACCAAAATTTTATATGAAAAAAAATTAACCCTTCAAAAAATGATTTTTTTGCATATTATTGTAGTGAAATCTTAAGTTTTATCATTATTACCAATAATATTACTAATACTGACATATAAACTTACTTTGAAACATTTGATATTAAAGTGAGCACACATTTCTCGTACCTGAAATTAAAATACAAAATTAATTATTTCGATTGTAATACTTTTTTAACTCTTTGAAGGTGTTTAGATAAATCATGGTACCAGAAAGTATTAGGAAAAAACTACGAAGCAAGAAGTAGACTTTGAACATATAAATTTCATATTGTAGTTTTAATTTCATTTCAGCCTAAGGTCCAAAGTGTTTACATTAATAAATTGAAATTTTAAGAAACTTTTATGATTATAAGTATTACAGGATTTGAACTTAGATCGAATGAATGTAACTGCTTTGAAAGCCCGGCGTGTACCGTACAACCGTATATGAAAGCGTATAGAGAACAGAAGCAACTTTTAATGCCCATTATCTACTTATTAGCAAAATAAATTTGGTTATTTTCGCAATTCCTTCAAAGTACTAATTAAAATTTAAACATGATTCAATTCTGGTATTTTTGTGTGAATCAGCAATAATTCCCAATTTAGCACTGACAAAGCTTTTGATAAGTTTGCTGGTTCTTTTCAATTCATTATTTCGTCCAATTCATCATATCTTTCCGAACTAGCTTACCTAATTATTATATATTACAAGCGTAGAAGTGTTGAATTTGCTGTCACATGAGGAAGCATGTGTTTAGTTTTAGGATATTTACGTATAGACACATTAAAGTGTACGTAAGTTTTGATATGGGATTGTTTTTCACTACATTTCATCTATATGTCGCCTCCTTGCATCCTATTTCGAAAATACTCTTATGCATTCCCCCAACAGGTTTATTTACTTCGTAATCGTAGTAACTAAAGCTTCCTCCATAAACTTAAGGCTTATTCTATTTATATTCACTATACAAAAATGATCAAAGAAGTTTTGCTTATTCAGCTCGAGGCTATGTGTGAATCAAATATTGAAAATAATTTTATATTAAATAATATTCAGGTTATTCATGTGAAAGAAAAAAAAGTAAACCAAAAAATATTTTCAAACTTCTAAATCTCTAATAAAATTCAAGAATAAGATATGAAGAAACAAATTGTATTTAATGTCAATTCTCTACTAAAATTATTTTGTATAGTTTTTTATGGTACTTACAATTCCTTGCGTATAATGAGTATGTACAATTGCTGCAATTGTTGTCATCGTATAAAGTGTATACTTCTCAATCTCATAACTTAATTTATTAATTCCAATGTTATCATAATATGGGAAAGTAAAAATGACAACCACCAGGCAAATAGGCCACATAAGTGCATTCCAGCCATCAGCTCTAGTTCCTGACATTTGTGCAACAATTAAACGACACTGACAATTTACATATAACATTTTAATTATTATTTTATCTTTTGTGAATTTTTGAATGATTAAACTTACACACATATTAGAATAAGTAATTCCACATAAAAGGAAAAAAATTCTAGTATCCATAAAAAGTATATTATTATGGGAAAATATAGCCCATATTAAAGTAACCAAAAATAGTCCAATAACAGGAAAAAAAGGACGAACTGCTTCCATAAACGGACGCATTTTTCCGGTTCGTTTTTTATATGAACTGTAAAAAGTTATTTATATTAAAAATATCAAAAATAATTATGCTATTTGATAAAGCAATAAAATAGTGCTTTATATGTAGTAGTTTTCATTTAAACAGTTCTATCTTCTACAAAAGAAACTATAAAGAAAAGTTTTATGTGATTGAATATTTGCACGGTGTACTGACAGGTTTTAAGGTTTAGCCCAGTTTTTTCTGATATCGATTGGATTCCTTTCAGGTTTTTTTTTTGTTATCAAGGAAAGTTTTCAGACTTCCTATAAATCTGGCACTTTGAAAGCTTTGTGGCATATCTGGGAAGCGAAATTTTTCAATAATATATATATATACATAAATTGATAATGAAATTTAATGAAAATTTATCTTGAATCTCTATTTTGAAATATGTTACCAACAAAGCAACCAGAAACTTTTTGCATAGGAATTAGCTTTAAGAAGGAGCTAGAGTTAGTATCTAGCCTTACGTGATTTTTTTGGGTGTCCCAGACAGCTTATCTTGTGCAGTTAAACAAAGAATTAATTACTTTCAATTTCATGATTTCATGAATTATGAAAAAATCCTTAAATTTTGCATATTTCATGCCATTCTAATGGAAAATTGCTCAATTTCGGAAATTTTTCAATAACTTTGCAATTGTTATAGGAAACACTAAGAATTCTTAAATATTTATTATTGTTATTAAGAAATATTTAGTTTAAAAATGAAAAATAATTTTTTAAAAGTTTTAATATAAAAGTAGAAAAGACATTTGAAGGAAAGAAAACTTGAAGTTGTAGTCAGGTAGTTGATTCATCAAGTAGTTAGATTTAGGCAGTGTTGTCTTCCTTTTTTTTGGTATAATTAATTTAAACAGTTAAAATTTTGGATTCTAAAGAGAGAAATCCTAAGATTTAGTTGGTGAATAAGTGATATTTTTAGATGCTTGAGAAAATAATCTATAAAAGAGCAAAGCATCTACTTTACCATATACACTAGTTTGAACGACGTGAGATTAGCTACAATAATTTTGGCAAAATATCTTATAATGAGTTTTCTAACATAAAAAATCTCTTGAGGAATCCAAAAATTGTTTCTTGGTTGCACTGCATCCACACTCCTTGAAAACTACTATTTCTAATAGTTGAAAAATATAAATACTTTGAATAGCTTTTAAAACTTCCCTTTCAAAAATGAAATTAAATATAAAATAAATTATTTTCTTAAAAATAATATTTACTTGTAAATATTTCGTGTGATAAAAGGTAAATTGAAAAGTACTCCAAACATTATAAAAGTGATTTCAAAAATTCTAGCTGGTGGAATATCATAAAAAAATCTATTTCTCCAAATTTCTGGACCAGTAAAAAACGTAAATACCAGTGTTAAAATAATACCCTAAAAAAATATTATTAAAATATTGAAAAAACTCCGCTAATAAAGTTTCTTATGTAAGCATATACCACCATAGAAATATCCAGTGCAGCTGGTAAATACATAATTCCAGTATTATACTTAGCAAAATGAGCAGCATGAAAATTAAAAATTACATTAAATACTAAGGTATACATATGAAATGGTCCCAAATCAATTTTTCCAAAAAGTGAAAATGTATAAAGTGGTATTAAAAAAGTTGCATAAGAATCTACACCGTGATCAAATAATTCACCAAGGGGGCCACTTGCTTTAATTCGGCGTGCCTGTTTTCCATCAACTCCATCTAAAATTAATAGAAAAAAGGATATAAAAACTTATATTATATAATTTTTGTTTTACAATTCACAATTATACCTAAAGTATATGCGATAAAAAAATTTATTGCACACAATAGCCATACCCATCTCGGAACTGGATTGATTTCTAAATTTGCTGCCATAAAATCCCAATCATAGTATGCTAATATTCCAAAATTTAACCATGTTAATAAAAATCCTGTAAAAGTCAGTAAATTTGGTGCAATCCATTTAGGAAAAAGCTAAAATAATTATTAATAATTTAAATACGAAACGTAAGGAAATAATTGAATTTTTTTTTTTAAATTACCTTTATACATTTTTCCCAAAATGGATCTAAAAGATAAATACTCAAAAAACTACCATCAATACAGTTGTACTGTAAATGAAAGGAAAAATAATTTTACTTAAGATATTTTAATACTAAAAATTTTGCTTATGTGGGTGTAACTAATGTTTATTTATAGCATTCTTTATTCATAATTAAATAATTTATTTTATATCGTAATTCAAAAATTATTACATTCTTCTTTATTTTGTTTTATTTTGTTCCTTTTCTTTATTTTAAGCTCTTCTGTTTCTTTTGTTGTATAAGTTATAAAAGTAAAGAGCTGAATGTGAATTAAACAAACCATTTTCCAACCAAAACCATTTTTTGTTTTAAATAAACAAAAAGAGCGCTTTTTTATTGGTCAGATTGCTAATGATAAGGATAAACTCGTAATGATACTTTAGAACAGGAAACTTTTTCTGCAATTTCACTTTCATGTGATTTTCTTATTTCAGATGATTAGCAAAAAAGATTACAGTTCTTTTTGCAGATGATGGCCAGCCCCTTATGCTTATTTTTTATGATTTTTTTTTGTAATTAATAAATAAATGTAATGAAGCAAACTCCTTTACACAATAAAAACTTCTAGACATCATATTCGATACTGATACATCTACACAGCAGATATATAATTTCCTTTGAAGTGGTTAATGTCCTTGCTGCTGTTATCATGGCATCTAGAGGATTCAAGAAATAGGGAGAAGCATTTTTGGTGTTGTTTATCATTTTCCGCTAAAGAATTTTTTGATAATAAGATTTATTTATTTATTAATTTTTCTTTGAGCATTAACATGAATCACAAACGTGGTATTTGGAAAAGAAAAGCCAGTTAAATTCTCAGTTTTAAAGTTGGGCTGGCTCATTTCTTAGCTCAGAGTCTTATTTAAGCAAAACTGACTATAATATATCTAATGTTAACCAGGCTTTTTTATAGGCTTCATATTCTAGAAGTAAAGTTTTGATATTCTTTAAGTAATTTGGTTTTATTTTTTTACTGTTTAGAAGACCGATAACCCACGGTGACTCTCTCTTTTAATAGTTTTCCCTTTACATATTTTTTCTTTTGATTTTTAAGGATTATCGGAAGTTAACTTAAAACATAGACCTATTAGCGTTCTATACTTCACTGTCATTGTAATTCTTTGTCAATTTTGGATAAACTGTTATCAGCCAATTTTCACAATTTTTCCGGATACATTAGTTACCTCTCCGTCAACTTTACTATTGATTATCATTTTCTTGTTAAAGTTGATCAGATGAAGGTTCTCTTAAAATTCTCTGAACCTATATTAATGGTAAAACAGCAGTTTTTAAAACTTGATTTTTTCTGATTCTCAGGAATTTTTATTCAAAGCACTTCTTTGGTCACGATGCCGATTGAATTTTAAAAAATTATTATTCTATTAATTGGTCACAAGAAATTTATTAACCAAAATTGACGCTATATGAAAAGCTGCCATACCCGAACCAATTTACTTGGAAATTGTATTCTTATTTCAAGGGATACAGATCTCACACTACTGGTCACTGGTTAGTCCAACCAGTAATGCAAATAAACAATATTTCTAACGTACATCTGAATCTCTGAAAAATGTTTTCATTATGTTACCTTGTCTGATATTTTATTATTGTATCCATAGCTTACTAAACTGTAGAGGATCTTCTGTGCAAAGCTACTTTATCGTTATCATCATGACCTTGCTTATTTTTACAATAGTAACTAAAAATAAATTTCTTCATCATTGGTTCAAAAAATGAACTGAGATCAGTATAAGGTCAATATTTTTGTGTAAACATAACTTGCATTTTATTTAAATCTTTTATTAAAAAACAAAAAGCTAAAAGCTTAATATCACCAAAAAGTTTATTTTTTTAACATTGTTGCAAAACCATCAAACAAAAAATAGTTTGCTGTTATCTCATTTCAATACTTAGGGTCATTTTTTTCAAAAATTCTGATAGAGTAGAAGTATGTACTTTTTTTTGCTATGTAGTTTTGATCCAAAGTCTAAAAAATATTTTTTATGATTTTATTTCGTAAACTATACAAAAAAAACTATCAAATAAAAAACTAGAAGCAAATAATTATAAATTTTAAAAATGTATGAAAGAATTTTAAGACTTTGCACAAAATTCATCTAACTTCCGAAATTCCATAAACACCTAAAGTTAATTTGATAATACATTTTCAGTTACCTGATAACGTTCAAAACCTTTTAAATGAGTGTCTGACAAATATCTAATACCCAACATTATTATTTCTTCTTTGAAGGATGATTTTTTGAGAGTGCACTTTATTCAACTTATAGTTCACTTTCGTTTTATTGTGCTGCTTAAGAAAAGTAGCACAAATCTAATAAAAATTTTTTTTATAAATCACTAAATTCCACAAACATTTCAAACAATCACCGAACAAAAAAATCTTAACAAATTGTCTAATTTGTAATCAATTGGGAAGAATCTAACACGATTCTTGACTAAACTAAAACTAAAACTATTTTCTTGATACAATAAATGCTGGCTAAAGTTCTTCATCTTTTTTTTTCAAATTTGCACTGATTTTATTAATAAAGTCACTATAGTACATACATATATTATTGAATCAACCGTCTATATGTCTACTTGCTTACAGATAACATAAACTTTTTTTTTTATAAAAATCTCAAAACTTATACATAACTTTGTTTAAATTTTTTAGTATATTGATAACTTACTAATAAGTGGAAATTAAACCATCAATCGACCTTGAGAAATTAATGGCATAAATTTTATACCCAGACTTTTAAGTGTCCCAATTTTTATTATAAATTCGTACTCAACATTTATCAGAAATGGAGCTAGCAGATTTTCTACCAAGAAATTGAATAGTCTACCTATGGATTATCGTTTTGAATCCACAAAACAATTATTTACAAATTGACATTTTTAAGCTTATAAAAAGACCTTTAAACCAAGAAACTTTCTATTTGTTTTAGTCACCTGTAAAAATAATTTTGTGTTAACTTTACTTCTAGATGTAATTCTTCTTCAATAAAAAACTATTTCGTTCAGAACAACGAAATTCTTAAAGTAATTTTTTAATTTATCCTAGCTCGAACTAAAAATGTCAAACTTATTTCTGAACATCTTTAGAAATTTCCTTAGAATTTTCAAAATATACTCAAATACATTTTTCCATTATAATTGACATTGATTTTCTTAAGCTTGAAGGGATATTAAATAGTTCCCTTTAATTGATATCCTTTTAAGCAGATTTTTTTTTTCTTTTTTTTTTTAAATTAATTACGATTAGCTCAATGTTAGCTGAGTTCCTAATTACCCATCATAAAGAAAAATTTCCCTTAAATAAACTCATTCTAGCGCAGAATATGAGTTTTATTAAAAAATTTGAAAACTATTCTCAAAGCGACGTAAGTTTTTATCCTTATTTGCTCACGGCATTTTAATTTTAATTTCAAAGCATAAATAGCTGCCATTAAATTCATGTTAAATCCTTTAATATACTAAAACTCTAACATTATATACTTAAATAAAAGGGATATTATTATGTAGATACTGCAAAAATTTTTTGGAATGCAAGTTATCATGCTCAGGAGAGCAATAAAATAAATTACATTCGTTTTATATAATTGAGTTTTTAAAGGTTCTATTAAGTCAAAATGTTTGACACTAAAGTTGATAATTTTTAGAAAAATGAGATTTCTTTTTAGCTGAAAATTCATTAATTTTTAATCTGTGACATTGTTTTGAAATAAAATAATAATTAATTTGTTACACTAATGTTTTTATTTAAAAGCCTACAACAAAGAAAGACTTATTAACATTAGAATTTTGTTGTTGTTATTTTTATTGCTAGTTTCCTCTACATTCGAAAAAACATACCCCCTAAATTTTTTAACATATCTAGTATTTAGCGATAGAATCTATTTTTTTACATTCTTGAAAATTAAATTAAATTTTGATCACTTCGCAATACAAAAGGATACAAAATGGGCTCTGGTGCGGATTACTATGCGACTTAAAGTAGCAAAAGAAGTTATAGATAAATTCTATATTGTTTTAGACAGCAATGCCTAACTGAAAGTTATGAAAGTAAAATTATTACAGAGCTGCCTTAAAAGTCTTCAGTTTAAGGTAAAAATACAAAAAATAACTTTAAGGCTCACAGAAGGCACATTCTGATTCTTTGAGAGCCTTAAATTGGAATAAAAAGTTGGGATCTTACTATATTTCATTGCATTATCAATTGATAATTATCTAAACCTAACCTTTTCTTTCTCTTTTCGAAATCTCAAAAAACCAGAAATTATAAACTAGACATTTAGAAATTGAGGTAAATGAAGATAAATTGGTTAGTAAAATCATGCATAGGATCTAATTTCAGTCTACTCAGTTCAATCTGAATATTCAATCATTCAACTAACAAGTGAGAGTGGGTCTACACAGGACAACTCACAGAAGAAACTCACAGCGAAACCGGTTATTATTCATACAAAACTCACTCACTCTGAGGCAATAAATTCAATTCTAATTAATAAAATCAGAATCTGCTGGTTTAGTCTAATGTAAGCAAACATTTTCTTCAATTACAAGACGAACAATATTGATGAGGCATCTGAGCTGGACATCTCTCAACTTCTCATTTATCATAGGTCATTAATTCTTAAATAAATGTCTCTACAAGATAAAGAAGAATAGAGATCTCCTACTTTTTGATTCAATGGGGTTGCAGTCTGGAAGAATGAGAATCTCTTCTTCTATTAATTGCACTGCAAAACAAGAAAACTTCAACTTTAGGCAGATTTTCGTTAAAAATCTATTAGGCAAAGCAGATATTAATGTTTTCGTTTCTAATTCCTAAATACCACATGAGATTTTTTTTTAAATTTCTTCATATGTTAAATTGTTGCATTGAAAATTGTTCCTGTGATACTTAAAACAATAATAATTTTATTAAATATAATCTAAAATATCCATTTATCAATATACATTTAAATTCCTATTTAAAAATAAAATTTAATTAATTAACTAGTAGTCCTTAATCCATTTAGATTCTACTGTAGCCGTAAGTCCTTCTGCTCTTAATCGTGATAGCATTGTTCGATAAATATCTGGTGTAAATGGAAGTATAACACCACGTTGCTGTATTTCACCTACAATAATAATTATATTATTATTATTATTATTATGTTTCAGCATAGAAACCAATCTAACCATCTAAGATCATTTTGGCAGCAATTGCAGCTGGTGTACCAACAGTAGCTGCCATTGCAGAATGACCGTTTGGCTGGCCATAAACAACAAAATTAATACCACGCTCTTCACGTCTACCATCATTCCATCTTATGCCTATTTCATGTCTAAGAACAACTAAATCCCTTTCATTTTGTTCTGGTAAAATTTCGATTAAATATCATAATTTAAATTTTTTTTTATATCAAAATTAAAAAAACAAACCATAAGCTAATCTCTTAGACAAATAATGGCTTAATGTGTCTAATGGAGTATTAAGTTTTAAAACTGATGACTCATCTAGAAGACCCAAATTTTCAATACCCTGAGTATCACCGACACGTTCTGCTAATTTATGTTTTAAATTCTCTACAAATATACTGGTATCAGCTAATCCTAATAAATTTATAATTAATTGACGCCAAGTTATATCAGGACCACTTGGATGTAACATAGGATGTGGTTCTGGATCTATAAGTCCAAGTAATTGCATACTTTGAATACATTCAGTAAATCCACGATATCTTAGAGTTCCTCTTAATAATGTATGAACCTCTTTACCAAGACCATACAATTCAGCATATTTAGTTGAATCTCTATTTGGGAAGCCTTCAAGGGCAAAACCAGGTAAAAAATCAAGTTCTCTTTGTGATGACATCAAATCACCACCACCAGATATTTCAACAATTTGTCCTTTACTTAAATATTTTGCAGCTGATAATGTATTTAAAAGTGCACCACGTGGTGACCATGAAAATTTATAACGTAATGGATTATTTGAATGTTCTGGGGCTGGTAGGCCACCACAGTAGCTAACAAATGATTCAACAATACCACCATTCTCTTGAACTTCTTGTATACATTCAAGTGCTAATAAATGATCAATACCAGGATCTAAACCAACTTCATTTAACAAAGTAACTCCAGCTTTTTCAGCCTCATCATGTAATGCTTTAACATCATCTGTAACATAACTGGCTGTAACCAAATGAGTTTTTTCTTGTACACATTGTTTAGCAACTAATCCATGTAAAGAATAAGGAAGAAGTGATATAACAACATCAGATTTACTACATAATTCTTGTAATAGAGATGGATTTTCTATAACGTTTGTACAACAGCTATCAACACCTGGATATTTAAAGGCAAGTCGATCACTTTCTTCTTTTAAATTAGAGCATACTGTTATTGCTATTTTTTTATCACGATATAACCATTCAACTAATGGTGCCGAAACCATACCAGCTCCAAGAACAAGAACTCTCTTTAATACTTCACTTGTACCTTCAACTTTATGACGTGATTTTGATCTATATGTATAGAAAAAAACTTTTTATGAAATAAATTTTTATATAAATAAGGACATACTTACAGATTAGCTTCCCGCATCTCAGCTATATATTGATAATTATTTGTTAATTTACCATTGCTAGCTATAATAGCCTGTAGATTACACAATTTTATATATTAACTGTAGCAAAATGTAATTTTACAATTAAAAACTCTTACCGAATAGATAGGATAACTAAAATTATGTGAATCTAATGGCTTTTGAGCATCACTATGTAATATATCATCAGCAAATGGTAATAGAAGTTCCCCAAATAGATCCGTTGATTCCCTTGGTAGCTGTGTTGGCATATTATCTATTGAACATACCAAAACTCCAGGTCCTTTGAAGCTTTTTGTATCCTTATTCCTATCAGCATCATACAAACAAAATGGAGTATCTATTGTTGTACATTCATTCATAAATTCTATAGAGCCACCTGGATCAGCAGAGATGTCACAAATTGCAAGCATTCTTTAATAAAAAAGAAAGTTTTAGTTTTTAATTTTCATGAAAATAATTTTTGTAGAGGTGAAAGCTAATTAGAATTTTTCACAAGTGAATTGTTTCCAAAACAAAAAAAAATGTTTCTTATGGAAATTAATGAAAGGATTAAAACCAAATATTAGTTGAAAAATATACTAGAAATTTCTGTTAGATGGAAAATTAAATTTTGCTGTTGGCAATTCAAATTAAAGTTCACTAAATGGCAAAAATTTCCTGCAAAAGAAGTTATTAAAAAATTTTCTAAAAATAAGAAAACTTTCAAAATAGCCAGGCGTTAAATTGAGACAGAGTTTTGTTGAAAAAGAGCAAGATATTTTATAGAACCGATCTATCGTGTAAATCGAAATCATATTTTTTGTACTAAAAACCGTGTAAATCGAAAAGTAACCTATATTAAGCATAGTTTAGCCAGTTTTTTAAAAATTTAATTCATTTATTTTAACGTGAAATAAGAATAAAATAAAATTGAAAAACAAAAAACATTAAATACGAAGTTAATGAAAATTAATACAATAGTTCAATCGCTATCGTCACTATTATAAGCAATTAATCTTTTCTTCCTGATACATCACACAAAGGAGGATTGTCGGCTCCTTTTTGACGCGGAATTTTTTATTGTCGCCAGTAACCATATAAATTTTTTTTTTACCCTTTTTAATTTATCCTTTACACTTCAAGTCGTGTAAAAGCGAAAATTACCGTGCAAATCGGACGATAAGACTATCAAAAAAAACGTGTTAAAGCGAAATCGTGTAAAAAAAGTACCGTGTAAATCGGGGAATAGGTGACTCCAGTGGAGAAAGTAGGGTTAAAACTAATATTTAATGATTTTTTCTAACACTAATATATCACTTTGTTGTTAGTAAAATACTTTAGCAAGTTTTATGATATTACTCATCCCCCCAACAGATGCATCGAGAATTTTGATTTTTGCATTTTGTATTAAATGTTTGAATAGTATGAAACGATTTTTATTATAATTACGATATGCAAATACACAATAAAAAAATATAATTTAAATAATTGTAAATAACTTTTTTAGGAAAAATACATATCTTTACTTTTTAATTAATTTATTAAAGTTAATTGAATAAGCTTAAAAATTTGAATTGCTGGTGGTTGAGAAAAATTAAATTCTTTTCCTTCTTTTCCGCATTTCAATTTTTCGCATTTTAAATTTTTTTTTGTAAACTCGACACTATATCTTTGAGACTTAAGTGGCATATTAAGCATTTAGTGGTTTTATTTATTTCGCAATTAATTTTAAAATAACTCTAGATTCACTTCACTCTTTAATGCTTTAATAATTTCAAAACTTGCTATATTTTTTATTACAATTTCATGAAGTTATCCCTCTCATGGTACTTTTTGAAATTGAAATTCAATTTCAAAATTCAAAATCGAAAAAAGAAACCTAATCCCGACTGCCCAACTAAAAAATTCCACATAAGTGAATATAAATATAGTCTTAAATATCATATAACAATAAAATAATACTAATGTTAGCTAATATCACGTAAAATGTTCATTTGTTACCAAATTTTATCAAATTTCTATTTATATATTATTTGTGAATTTAAAAAGAAAAACCAAATTAAAATTTCTTCAAAATCAAAAACTATCCTTGAATTTTTGTTAGATTACCTATGTGGAAGTGATGGTGATCCTTTACTAGTTGGAAGCCAAGGAGTATAAGCTGGTCTTAAAAGGGATTTTGCATCTGGTATTGTCAAAAGTTTGGGGCTTCCAACAGCCCAATAAATACCATTGATAATAACCGAAGCATAGGGAGCAATATGACTACTAAACGTTGATATATAACGTTCTGGATATTGATCATATTCTTGAGGATCAAATCCACCACCTTCTTGCCGTTGTAAATGATCAGATCGACTTAATTGACATGCATATAATTTTTTTAAACCTTAAAAAACAAATATAAAGAAATTTCAAATAATACAATACTAGATATAAAAATATATACTTCCATGTTCAGCTACTTTTCTTAACATTGATGGTGGTACAAATTCAACTGGAAGCTCTTGAAATACTTCTTGAGCACCCTGTGATACATTTCCAGAACCCGTAAATACAAATGTAATAGGTCCAATTGATTTTGGTATCATTCCCAATGAAATTTCATAACCACAATCTCGTATTGCTTGTCTTGCCATTGAAGAATTTCGATAATTATGTGCTGGCCCAATATACATAAAAGGTGTATGATGACCTAATGCTAGTAATCGCAAGCCAAGACCATGTAAAATATTTACCATACCAGCAACTCCAGCATATCTTCCAAATGCAACTAATCTTTGACCATTTTCATCAATGATTCTTTCATAATCAATTAGACGAATATTCTTAATATTAAAATCTTGATTAGTTAAACTGTAATTCAGTATTTTTATAGGATTATTACCTTTTCTAGGATTGCATCTAAAAGTGGCATATTAGATTCCTGTGCTTTAATTGTATGAGAGAACATGCAATATGTTTTTCCTGGTATTAATGCATCGATTGGTACTTGTTTTACTCCAAATATTACAGATGCCTCACTAATGTCCTCATTAATAACTGCTCCTGAACTAATATATGCCTAAAAATTGACTTTTTAGTATGTAATTGGATAGTTAGAGTATAGAGTTAATTTTTTTCTGTTATGATTTTTAGAAAATTAAATATTTTATAACTTTGTTTTTTTATTAATATAATTTTTATCCTAAAGCCAAGAATTTTATTTGAAGTAATGTCTAAGTTAGAAAAGTAACGATTTTTAGGGATAGCACTTTATTAATAAAGTTTTTAATATTCTACAAATCCAAAATATGATTTTTTACGCATATTAGATTCTCAGTTTTCAAAGCGAAGCTCACACTATGATAATCATTACCATGACTGGTTTAATAGAAATTCAACAACTATCAAAACGGAAATTCGTGTGAAGTCTTATCACATTGAATTCTATATTGGACAACTACTTATTTTTTCACAGATCATATAAAATACTAATTAGCAATATATGAAAAACTCTGTAAATTCTTCAAATACCTGCATAGGATATGCCCTTCTATTCGATGGTTGAACAATAACTTTTACACCATTCTTTACCAGCCTTTGAACACTTTGAGGACTAAATGCAGCTCGTCTTTCCCAAACTGATTGATCTTCACGTCTTATAGCGATCACTTTACCACTCTATTAAATAGTATAATTTTTTTTACATAAATTAAATGAGTAATATTTATATAATAAACACTTTAAAATTATATCAATTTAAAGTTTATTTAAATTTAAATATCCGAGAAAAAGTATACCTACATGTTTTGACCTTGTCCACTTCATACAAGATTCTCTTAATTTAAAATTTAGTAAAACTCTTTTATATTTAATAAAACATATCATCTTGCTGGAATTAAAATAAAACTTCAACTAAGGTGCCACGAACATTTCTGACCAATTTTCTTGAGGGATGTTGAATTCTTCGATAAGAGCATCCGTTATCAATAACATTTTCATTTTTGATTTTTGTAATAATTTTAGAATTTCTTATCTATTTGGTTTAAGTATGGTCTTTTTAGCAATTTACGAGAAGGCAGATTTTATATATATATAGTATATAATTTTATAATTACTTCACGTGTTTATTATCACAACAAAATATGATATTTTCTAGGTGTAAAAGTAAATTTCTATATTCTTATCATTATAATTGTTATCATCGCGGGAGGCATACATGATAAAGTGCTAAAATTGACACAAAAAAAAAATTTATTATCACATTAATAAATAACAATAATGAAAAAATTATTCCATTGCTTATTATATCAAAGTTTTCTATTATCTTAGAAGAGGCACGCTGAATTAAATAAAAACTTGATTAAAATATGTTGTACCATTAAGAATTAGGGTATGTTTCTTTATCTCTGAAAAAAAAAATTGGGTAAATTTCCATTGGGCTTACTTCAACTTGAAATACTAATACTATATGCTTTGATTCCAATATTGGATAAATATTCCTATTATCAATAAGATATAGACAAAAATAATATTTATTAATGTTAAGAATACCAAAATAGAGACTAGTGACCTGGTTACGTCGTACTGATAAAGTTTTGTCGAATACTTTATTAAACTTACATATAACTGTTAGTTTGTTAATTTATTGTATTGCGAATGATTAATAAATAATTATAAAAATTTATGTGAATTTTTCTATAATTTAATTTGTTTAATTGGACGATTTAATGTATATCCTTTCAACATGCCAACATTAAAGTTAATGTGTTTTTTTTTTGTTCTGCAATAATCCTTATCGAAAATCAACCATTTCACTAACAGAATACTTTAATAGATTAACTTATTATTTTCATCGAATAATCATAAATATGCATTAAATTCATATATTTATAAGCTTTCATTTTATTTTTTATTTAATTTAAAAATATTGTAGCTAATTTGGATAGCATTTTTGAACTATGTAAAATTAAAATCAAGTTAATTATACTACAATAGCAATTTCTGTTAATTTACAAATTTAATCGCAATTAGGTCATCAGGTTCATGAAATTTAAATACAAAATTTATATATAAATTAAATTAAATTAAACAATAAAATTATTTTTCTTTGTTTAATTGATTTAACAAGAAAAATTACATGTTGGAAAAATGTTTACAGATAAAATTTTTTTTATATTTTTTATGACATTTTCATAATAAATCAAATGTTGGCTCTTTAACATTACAAAAAGAACAAAATGTTTAAGAAAATTACTTTTTTGTAACATAATAAAACTTAATAATCCACAAGAACACAATAATAATCGAAAAAGTCTTATATAATAAATAATTAAAGAAATTTCTAATTTTATAACAATTATAATAATACTTTATTTTAAAAAATGACTAATCCTTATATAAGTAAATCAAACTCAAAAATTCAATTTTCTATATTTAGCAGACGATTTTTGTTAACAAAAACTAAATCATAATTTTTTTCTCTAATTTCTCTTAATATAACTCCACAGTCGTCATTACAAAATACATTTAAATAATTTAATAAAGGATATTTTTTAATAACTTCTAATATACCATTAGCTGTAAATGATAATCTTTCTGATAATTCAATATGGTATAATTTTGTTGAATTTACTATTTGAACAAATATATTATCCATGTCAACATTTTGATTGCCTAGTTCCATAAATTTAATAGCTTTTAAATTAATTGCATAGCTTGTCAAATATTTTAATACTTGCTTAATTTTTATATTATCACCATATATATGCAATTTTTCTAACTGTGTAAAATGGTTAAAATTGTTTACTGGTAGTAAAAAACTTTTTGTATTTTGTATTTTTCCACATGAAAATGATACTAAATTTGGGCAAGAGCTTCCAATACCATATAAATTATAATATTCTATGGGAACAAAATTATTTGTTATTGATAAAATAACTAGAGATTCACCAATCCATTGAAACAAAGAATTAAAATTATTTAAATAATGTAAATTCACAACTTCCAAAACCTTCAATTTGACTCCTGATTTTAAAAAGTAATTCCACATGTCCATTGATTGTTCCAAATTAAAAAATGATAAATATAGTTCTTTAAGTTGAACACATATTGTAATAATTTTACAAAGACTAGTAAGTGTAGCATTAAAATGACGCACTATTTTTAAATTTAATACTGTTAAATCTTCCAAATCTTGTGATATAACTGATCCTAAATCTGCATATGATATATCTTCAATAGTTGGAATATTGATTAACAATCTTCTTATACCATCGAGTGTAATCCCACTTTTTAGACCATGTGTATTGCTTCTAGGCTCATTTATTTTTAATATTTTTAATTTTTTACACTCATATAAAAATCTTAGTCCATAATTTGTAACTAATAATACAAAATATGGTGCATTAACACCAAATTCAATTTTTTCATATTTACAAGTTGCATCCAAATTTTCCAAATTCGGGCAGTATTTTGATATCAATTCAAGAATATCATCATTACAACTAAATGATAAATTAAGTGTTACTAAATTTTTAAAAGAATATCTAAATAGTGTACGCCAATTAGACAATGTAAGATTGTTGTCTGTGGCCTTAAAAGTACGAACTTTACTGTAGACTACAGTTTTATAAAAATAATAATTTTCAACTATTTTTGATGGATTATTTACATTTTCATGAAATTCAAGAAGATCATCTAGAACCCTTAAAAAAAACTTCTATAATTAGTTGTTGCTTTAAAGATGTTTATTTGCTTTACCTATGTGGCAAATTATTCATAAGACATCTATGTAGTTTAGCCATTCTTCTTCTAGATTCCGAATCGAAACAAGCCATATATATAACTTGATAAACAATAGTAAGAGAGCTACAGTATAAAGATGTAATTTTTCTTTGTCTTGGCATTTTTCTTTCAACCTAAGATAAAATTAATTTGAGCAGTTAATATTTGAAATAAAGAAAAATTTAATTTTTAAACCTATGGCCCAAATTAGACACAGCCTAATAGGATAAATTTTCAGTTTATTTTTAGGTAAGAAATATGAGATCAAAGTATGCTCAATTTTACAATTTTCTTTCACTTATACATTGGAGGCATATTATTTCTTATTATCCTGCTAGTTGTTTTTTCTCATTTGATGACACATACATTTAGATCCTGTATACGTATTGAACCCTTTTTCTATGCAGATGTCTGAATCTAAAATTAAACTTGTTAAAATTCCAAATCTTTGCTTATGCGAAGTGAATTAATTAAGAAATTGTTATTTTTGTTATTGTTGATAAAAAAAAAAATTTACTTGTTTATATGGGAAGTATGCGAAAATAAAAATTTTGGGAAAACTGTTTCAAACGAAAATTGTAATTTTCTAATTAAATAAGCTTCTTATATGCAAAAGAATACTTCAATGAAAACGGTTAGACTTAAAATAATAAAAAGAAAACGTGTTGAAACGAGTCATGTGAAATTAAATTACACTTTAAAGCTTACTAAACTTGAATCCGTAAATATTTACTGGAGTTCTCATGTATATATATAAAATTTATTCACGACCCATTTTAACATAAATGTTACCAGGATTTGTGTATTTACACAATGAAAAATATTGGGGCAGCGCGAAGCGAAATTTTTTTACCTTTAATGGTGAAGGGGGTAAAAGAAAAGACAGGATTTCTAAATTTTTAAAACTTTGAAATAATTCTGTGAGGCAGAAATTTTGTTATCTCTCGTTACGTCTGAACGCAGCAATCAATGTTGCTGTTTTTATGGGTGAGGGAGGTAAAAGGCAAAATTGAATTTAGAAATTTTTGAAACTTTTTAAAAAATTCCGTAAAGAAGAAATTTTGGTTTCTCACTTTTGTAATCTTATAAATGCATCTCTCAAGTGTGTAGAATTTTTTCGCATACCTTAAATTTGCATCACTTTCTTTGCATTCGAGAACTAAGTTTCTCCAAAATCGGAACAATTAACTTCCAACAGACTTCATCTTCCAGATGTTTACGGGCATTGAAAGTAGCTTAACATTCTTAGTAATAACATCAACTAAGAAAACTTTTGTTAAGCTATTTGGAAATAAATAAGAGCTTGACTGATATAATTTCTATTAAAAAAAAAAACAAAGTGGGGAAGAAAAGAGCAAAACTTAAATTATTGATTAAAGTGACTCTAAGCTGAGTTATAAAACGATTAACTGTGTGCCAATTATGATATTGGTTCATTGTCTGGTTTCAACCTGCAGGAAATTGTGTTGTCAAATTCAAGTTCTTTAAGATTTTACAGCATCATGCATATTGGGCGTTAGCAAATTTATTTTTATGTATATGAATAAACAATATTTAATGAATCCATGCGACTGACTCTTCTAAAAAAGCCAATAAGTAATAAATACCAGGTTTTGTCATGTATAAATGGGGCTATGCATATACAAATTTACACGTACTCACACGTATTTACATTGATATGCTAGGCACCTGTGTATTTAAATTGCATTTATTAAATTTGCCTTCTCTCATCTAAAAAACGTTTCCTTACATCTGATATACGTTAGCACATTCGTGATCCTTTTAAATTTATATGTACACTACTCGCAGCCTAAAATTTTAAAGAAACAAATGTATACTACGATATCGTAAACAATACTAAAACACGGCATTATATTGCTAAGCATTTTCACCGATTCACTTAAATTTAACAAAATTACCATTAAACATCAAAAATAAATTGTAAAACGTAGTATTGTAGCATGCCATTTATTTACATGAGGCGGTATTTCCCACCCCAATAAAAAGTTTTCCAAGAAACCAAAATTTCACACATTATCCTTTAAACTATTAACATTCTTTCAGATTACTTAGAAACTGAAAATATGCGAAAAATATTCCTTTCCCAAGAGTTAAGCTCGTGAGAAAGTTAATACTGTTCAATTACCTGTTTGTACAAAATGAATGTACACAAAATTTCTACTGCATTGTCTTAAGTTTATTTAAGCCAAACTCACAAATTACAGTCAAAGGAAAAATCTCTAAGGAAATTGAAAAACAAAAGTAGAAAAATAAATAACTTTCTGTCAAAACTTTTGAAAGTAGACAGTGGCCGCCTGTCCCACACAAAAATGTCAAATGTCAACGAAATATTTGAAGGGGAAAATCTACTTTTACTGATGGCTTACATTTCGTTCTACACAAGGAAAATTCTTTTTCCATAAAAATTATTTAGTATTTAATACAACACTTGGTTTTTTAAAATAAATAATTAATTAAACAACAAACAGACAAAAATCAAGGAATAATAATTTAAATAAGTAATTAATTTCATATATTGAAAGGAAAAATGATGTGGGACCTAAATTTTGTTTTGTTGCATAACCTGTAAATTCGGAAATGTTAATTTACAATACAAAAATAAAGAGGAGTATTCACATTGAAGGCCCAAACACAATGAACGCGGCGCGCAAGTGGAACGCGTTTTCATTCAGAATTACGAAATTCAGCTATATAAGATCCCATAGCTGTGACAGCTGTCACCGCTTGCGTGCCGCGAACCGCGTTCATTGTGTTTGGGCCTTGAGGATGGTATCAAATAGGAAATGTTCCCCTACGATTCTTACTCCACTAAAATATGTGAATATGAGTTGGTAAAATCCCAGCGGGGAATTTTCGGAGCGCTCCTATACCGAGCTCAATTCGAGCGCTCTGCCACCATATTTATTCAGAGCACAATCCGAGCGCTCGAATTGAGCTCCTTTCGTACATGAGTGCTCATATGAGTAAGCTTTTATTGACACGTGCAAAAATAAAGCAAGAATTCTATTTGTATTTAGAATTTTACATTGACAGTTTCATTTGTGATTTTTCAGTGGAAAGTGTAAGGCAATTTTTAAGTGATCTTTAGTGTTTAGTGTTTTTTAATAAATAATTGCTCGGTGCTGATTTAGGAGCGCTCGATTCCCCGCTGGGATATTACATGTATAAATGTGTATTAGTAAGATACCAAGCATGAGGTAGAAATATTTCTGCGTCAGGAAAGGGTAAAATTTTTTTCGAAATTTGCGAATCTGCGTCTTACTTTCACCTCCGCTTACATTGAAATTGGATGATACTGGCCTCAATGTGAATACCCTGAATACTTTTTTTTTTTATGAATACTAGAATATTATAGATTATAGGCTTTATTTATAAGGCTGTATTTTAATACACAATTGCAACATGCTAAATAGACAATTTTTCATACAAAATGTCTTTCCATGTTTTGTAATACAATCCGTGGCATAACAATAGGGTGGCAGAGTGTGCAAAATGCCACGGGCCGCCGACCGAAAGAGGCCCCGGACCAAGAGCAAAATGCACATGAGCTTCTTCTGCACATGAATGCTCATATGAGTATTATATGCCCATGTATGGATTGACACGTGTTGTCTGTTGTCTGTCAGTTAAGGCCCTAGTAGACATCGGACATTGTCCGGAACATTGTCCATGTCCGGGGTAATTTATCTCGTCTACAGCAATGTCCGCGGACCAATCTGAAGGTCTGCTGCAATGTCCGAGTAAATTATGTGTTTACGCGGACATAATGACAGCTTCATACATTTTTAATAGCATGAAGATAGCAACGAAAGATTACAGCACAAAATAACATTGCTATTCATTATATATCAAAAGTTTAAAATTTTCATAATTAATCATTTTTTATTAAAAGTTCAACTTCATGTTATTATTACTATAAATTATATATTTAGTAAAAAATGATACAAGTCCGGGCAAATGAATGTCCGACGTCTACTGTGCATTTACCCGGACAATGTCCGACGTCTGCTAGGGCCTTTATGTGCTAAAGTCCAATGACTATGTTTTTTTGAAGTTTTCGGTTTCATTTAAAGTGATATATTTCAAGTGAGCAGTTGTTTTTAGTGTTAAAAGAATTTAATTTTTTTTAAATTAAAAGTGTAAAGAATTGAATTTTTGTCATCAATATGTAAGTACAAATTTTGATATTAATAAATTAAATATTATTTAAATACAATTTGTTAATTTGCCAATTGCTGAGATAACAATATGTCTAGCTCTCGAAAATATCGAAGTGGAAACGAAAAACGAAAGAAGAAGAAAGAGTATAAAGAAAAAAATAAAAAGTTGCCGAAAATAAGTCTGTACCTTCAGAATGAAGATATTATTAACAAAGAATCAAACGAACATTGCGTGTGTGTGTGTCTAGAGCGTTTTGCACATGAGAAGGCGTGATTATAGTAGTTCTGAGGCACGGTGATACTTAGAAGTATATTGACTGCAATAATTACATTACAAGTCAGTTCAAAAAGTATAATTTGTACTTTAAAACTAATTTTATGGCATTTATAATGCATTATTATTTAAGGTAAGTCAATTTAATTAAATGAAATTAGTTAGAAGAAATAAATTATATATTTTCAATCAAAATGTCAAACTCAAAAAAAGTATCGAGTATAACTGCGCCTCAGAACTGCTATAATTCCGCATATAATTCTGCCGTCCAATACGCTAAAGCGGGGTATTCACTATTTTTCCGAATCAATGATTCGGCTCTTAGCTCCCATTTAAAGTATATGGAAAGCACGAATAACAGAGAAAATATCCAACATGTTGAATATTTTACTCACAAACGATTCAGCCATATACTTTATATGGGCTGAGAGAGCCGAATCATTGATTCATATTTATAGTGAATACCCTGCTTAATCTACACACCAAGTAAATAACCCGCCTCGCATTCCATAAGCTCAAGCATTCAGCGTATAATCATTGAGTCCTCATCGCTACACTCATAAGCTCCCGCTGGGCTTATAATGAAAAATATGTTAAAATTTTAATGACATAATAAATGTGCCACACGCTAGATGCGACTTAAAAAATTTTTATAGTTCTTTATAGTATTTGTTAATATTTTCAAGAATTATAAGTTTGCATATCTATACAACTACAGGCGGAAACAAATGTTTCCGTCAGGCTTTTAACATAATTATCAAGATTACGTGAAATTTTAATAATATATAGAATATATCAGCTTTGTAAGTCAGACCAATCAAAAACGACCAAGTATAATGATATTGAACGCAAATAATACGTAGCCATCTATAAAGAAAATAATTTGACAGAAGTAATTAGTACATAAAAAGCGTATTCAAATTTAGTATCAATGTTTTAAATTTATAAAGTATTAGTGCTTTAGTTATATTAATCTTTAAAATTATTCTATAAAAAAAGTTAATGCAGAAATTTTGTGATTTCCTATTACAGCAGAAATAGAAAGTGTTTCAGTAAAAACGTAGAACTAATTTTTTTTGTTGTTGTTCTGCTTTTTATAAAAAGTTTTCTTCTGTCTTCATTTAAAAAAAAAAAAAAAATGGAAGCAACTTCTGTAAAACTAGTAGTCAAGTCTTCAAATCAACAATATGAAGATTTGATTATTATCTGTGAGCCATCATGGGATATTAGAAAATTAAAACTACATTTAGCAGAAGTTTATCCCACTAAACCTGTAAGTTTTTTTTTTAAAAATAAAAATTTATTCCATCAGACATTGAAAATAAAAAAGAATTTCCAGCTTATCTATTCTTAATTTATTTTTTTTCTTATTTCTATAATTGTGTTTAAATTTACAAATAACAATAATATTTAGAAAAATATGTAGGAAATCCTATAAAGCCTTGATCTCTAATATTTCCAAATAAGAACCAAATGATTGCATCTTGGAAGCTGATAATTTGAGTGAAACTAAAATTTAATTTAAGTATTAGTAATATTCTCTGCCTCAGAATCTTAGCACATTTTAATAATGCTACATGGATCACCTTTGAATTTTATATTGATTGCATTTTCTGTAGCGACTAAGATTCTTGTTTTTTTTTATCAGGACAGATAGCACCTATTTTTTAAACAGATTTTCTTTTTCCCTTTTTTGTCGGTATTATGAAATTTTTCCACACAATGGTTGACTGTACGTTCGATAATGGTCACTTAGGCAAATATGTGGTTCATACTGGAAAACATTTTTGTCACTCTATATCCTATTTAAAATATATAAAATAAGATTGCTCACAATCATCTTTAATTGACTGCCTAGAAAACACTTACACTAAAACCATCAGAATAATTTACTAAAGAGAAATTTTTACTTCGAAAATCGCATCACTAAATCAAATTTGATTTCACAATAAGCCTCAAATTTTAAACTCAAGAAAAAAATGCAACTTTTTTGCAACAACTAAATTCTAAGAAAGTCAGTGTACCTGAACAATTAAACAAGTAAACAAACTAGGAATTAGATCGTAGCTGACATGCTAAGGGTAATGATCTAATAATTTAAAAATCACAAGAACGACAAATTAATTTTTTATTCGAAAATTTGCTCGCTTGAAGTTCGTGAATGAGGATAAATTTAGTGCTATATAAAATTACGCGACTGCTCTATAATTTTATTAGTTTCAACTTGTCAGAAAAATAAGTAATAAAGAAATAAAAATATAAAATTTTGAGCTTAATGAGGAAATAAATATAAGAATACATGCATAATATTTTGAAAAGCTGATTGACCTATGATTTTTATCTGGGGAACATAAACATCTTATAATTTTCGGTATTCAAATCAATCTCTACAAAAAAAAAACATATTTTTATATTACATGCCTGAGTTGGCTTACAAAATTGTTTTATTTTATAACTAGACATATCCCTGGTATTATTTTCTTTGAAATCGCTCCAAATAATCCTTTTAATAATTGCACTATGATTTATCAGATTTTTTCAAGAAGAAATTCTTCACTATTTTTCAATTTTAAGTAAATTAATTTTTATTTCTTTTATCCTAGCGTATCGATGAACAAAAGATAATTTATTCTGGTCAACTTTTGTCGGATAAAATAATATTAAAGGATATATTACGCCAATATGATGATTCCAATTCAAATATATATATATTTCATTTAGTTTGTACACCAAAAAGTCGATTAAATCCAGGTGTTATAAATTATAAAAATTCTAATTATATACCAAATTCTGAAGGACTACGTCAAAGGAATATACCGAATCCAATATTAAATAGAAATCAGACATCAATACCATTGGCAACAGAAAGTACACAATCAGGAACTGCAATGTCAAATAATTGCCCAATACCAGGATATGAAAATATATCAGGAAATACACCAGGAACTGGAAATATTTTAAATACAAATCAATTTTTCGTATCACAGCAATTAGCAATGCAAAATTGGATGACACAAGCCTATATACAATATATGAATCAATATATGAACTTGTGTGTTAAAAATAAAAACTATTTCTAACTTTTTAACTAATTATATTATTTAAAATTTCAGAGTATCAAATGGTGTTAGACCAGAAAATTTTTTAACACAAAATATTGGTGGACAATATCAAAATATTCCAACACAATCATCCCTACCATATTTACCACAAAATTTAGCTTCTAATCAAGTAACAGTTGGTTCAGTAATTGATGAACAATTACCAGGTGGAAATACAGCTTCAATTGGTAGTTCACTTCCGCAGACCGATCAACAGCAGCAACAACAACAACAACAACAACAACAACAACAACAACAACCACAAAATCCAGAACAACAACAACAACCAAGATTTCCGAATATTGTTCATGAAGAAATCCCAGAAAATCATGATTGGTTAGAATTTTTTCATTCTTTTGGTCGGATATTAGCATTGATGGCTTTAATTTATGTTTATTCATCACCAATACGATGTTTAGTTGTGATTTTCATTGGATTATTTATTTATTCGTAAGTATAATTGAAAATTTTAATTGATTTTATTACCTTATTTTTTTTTTTGGAATCGATTTAAATAATTTTTAGTTATTTATTTATTTGAATGAGTTTAAATTCCCGTTTGCCAATAAATTTCCAGTTTATTTGTAAAAACCGCTTAAACAAAATATTGTTTTGATATTACTCCAAAGAGATGAAATAAATTTTTAGCATTTTTTTTTTGCTTAATCATTACATTTCGTATTCATAAATTTAATGAAGTAAACCCTCGCCAATTGTGGAATCATATATTAACAGCTTCATTTCGATTTTGTTTTATTATTAATTAATAAAGCAAACTTAAATATTTTTATATTTGAAATCGGGTTCTAAATTTAAAAACGTAATTTTGCTGGAATTGGTAGAAATAATCTTAGAAAATTACTCAATAGTATTTAAAAATGATCCAAGAAAATCTAAATTTATGGCGAACTATAGTAACTAACAAAGTTACAATCAATAATCATACTCTTGATTTCAAAAATTAAATTATACTGTTAGAAAATATCGTCTCTGAAAATTTTCTCTTCAAATTAAAAAACAGAAACTGCTGTTCCATTAACAAATTTTATTTTATATTTTTTCATAGACCTCGAAGCCTTAATCAACTCTGACTCGACTTTCCTCTTAATCTTATCTTATTCTTTTTCTTTCTGTTCAACTGTACCAAATAGATTTTCTCATAGGTTCCTTGAATTATAACTTATTAAAATACAAACTTAAAAACCAGGAAAATATTTTAAATAATTCCACTGTTCTTTATAAGTCAAATTTATTTATAAACAGCTTTGGTGACACTACACAAGGTCATAAATTTTATCTTTACTCCAGGGAAACGATAAGTTGATTATCTTGTGAGGTTTAAGTGATACCAATTTTATACCAAATTCAAAAACAACAAAAGAAATTATTAATTAAGTACAAATACGAATAATATTTTCTTTCTTAAAATTTCTTTGAATATTTAATCGGATAAAAATTAAATTTCCATTAAATAAATAAACAAAACATATGTTTTTTGCTACTAGCGTATTGTCATATCCAAATAAAAAATACATAAATAGTTTTTCTTTTAAATTTTAATACAAATGTTTTAATGATAGCATAACTTTTATCAACTTTATGCCATATGCCGATAAGTTAAAGAAAATATTCGGTAATTATTTTGTTTTTTTCTCTTTTAAGTACATTTTGTGAAAAAGGCACAGATTATACCAATTGTTAATTAATCGTTTTAAAGCTATAGGGAATTCATGTATTTTGAAAGTTAATTTTTTCTTTAGCATAAAAATTATTTATCAAGGTGTTTAACAAATAATTTATCCTGTACATTTCTGAAAATCCGAACCATAACAATATTGGCTTACTTCCGATTAGTTTTTCGATTTTCTTGATTGAATTTCATACTGTCACTCCGATTCAGTAGGTTACCAAATCATTTCAGGAGTGAATTAATGGATCCATTTTCCTTTAGTACACTCTGTTCATATTTTGCTCTATTTTAAGTATTCAGTAACTCATATAATTATGTTTGATTGAAATTTTAATAATTTAAACCATTCTATACAATTTTATCAGGCAATCAGCGAAAGTCATTTTCCAAAATTTTGATGTGCTCCGGCAAATTTTTCATTTTTGTGAAATATCCGACAAATTTCTGCTTTTGATCTCATGAAGCTACTATAACATTTTTCAACATATTATTATTCCTATTAAAAATCAAGGTTTAATCCAAACACGCAATTTGTTTTTGTTTTTTTGCATTGTTTGTAAAATATGCAATCGAAATGATATGAAATTTTTTCATTTGTTTAAATTTGAAATCTCTGTGTCAATCTGAGTCGTTTAAAGACACAGAATATGTCTCTTGTTATTCTAAGATATACAAACATAAAATTCTATAAGATATTTAATCGAAAATCGATAAAAAAATGTACCTTTTTTCTTAACCACATGATGCCAAAAAGAAAAATGAAAGTTGGCCTTAAAAATTTTTTAATTTCAATTAAAATTTTTAGAGTAAAATGATTCTCAAACATTAAAGTTAATCGGAAAGCAAAAAAGATTTATTCCAACCTGCTGTGATTACGCACAATAAATACTACTAGACAAAAATTGGATCTATTTTAGTCAATTGCTAAAACATAACATGCGAAATATTAATTAATCTTCAGCACCTGTGCATAAACGAGCAGCAGTCAAATATTCAAATTGTTGAACACCTGAATAATTGTTGAAAAAATTCAATTTATTATTAGACATTAAGAGATTTAAATTTATGTACCCAACAAGATGAATATTGTAACGAAAAAAAAGGTCAAATAATCTCGCAAAGCTCCTCGCTTAGATTCTCTATGAAAATTAGAATAAGTTCAGCGAAAAACTTTATGCTTATGGCTATACTTTACGGTCTTAATAGATTTGATTGTGATATTAGGAAAGTTTTTCTTGTATTTATCATTTTTTGGAGCCTTTGCATTATGATTTAATTATTTTGTAATTTTAGAATTTGAATAAAACGTTTTCTTTGCGTTTTGTTGTTTTTTTTTTGTAAAAGTATGAAGTATAAAAAATATTTTTTGTGTTTTTCTTTGCTTTTCTATTGTGTGGATATGAGTTAAAAAGAAAACCATTGAATAAAATTTATAACATTAAATTTTATAATCAATTAATTTATTTTTTCCATTTTTAGTTATCATATCGGTGTTTTTAGAACATTTAACCAACGGAGATTGAATAGGCAAAATAATAACAGAAATCAAGGAAATGTTCCACCAAATCCAGATAATAATATAAATGAGCAGCCAATTGTAGTGGGACAAAATCAACCTATTGGTACTGAAGAAGTTGAAATTAATACAACAAATTCAGGAAATGATGATTCTTCAAATTTACCAGACCAAACAAATAATGGGACTTCAGCAATTGCCTTTTTAAGAACATTTATTGTATCGTTTTTTGCTTCATTATTACCTGAACCACCAGCTTTGTAGGCACTTAAAAAAAAAATTAAATATTTGTTGTATGTTCTTAAAAATACTACTTTAAAAATTTCAAACTACAAAAAATCAAAGAGTTATTTAAGAATTGTTATTTAATTTTAAAAATTTATTTTCTTAAATTCTCAATTATATTACCTTGCCTAAATTTTATTATAAAAGAATAATTGTTGTTTTTCTTTCTTTATTTTTGTGACACCAAAAAATTTTTAATTAAAAAAAAATAAGTGATATATAAAGAAAAATAAATTGAAGTGAGTAGCATATATATTATTGTGTCTACTCGGAATATTTATTAAGCGCAATATATAAAATGTGTATTTTATTTAAAACGGAGCTTATAGTAATAAATATTACATATTTATTTATATTTGATTTTAGATTTTTAGATGAACAGTACTAATAATTACATTTTCAAATTGTCCATCAGATGTTATTTTTCAGTTTTTAAGCAATTATTTGCTGAAAAGCTATTAGAAAGGATATGTCTGAAATTTTCATTTAGTTTTTGCTTTTTAAGCAGATTTTAATTTTACCATTTTTCATTTGAATTTTTTGTTCTTCGCTCTTCTTGAAATGTTTATAAAATAAAAATTGTGTGCCAAATGTGTACATATAGAAATGTTGGTTTATTTCATTCAATAATTGAATTTTACAACAGCCAAAAAATTAAAAAAAAAAACAACAACAAAATTCAAGATTACATATATCCAGACAGTTGTGTTGTCCAATTAGGGGACAAAAAGATAAAAAACATTATAAAAGGTCAGAAGATTGCTGGGGTCCATACCACTAAGGAGCAAACATTGGCACGGTTGGTCAGGTGTCATTCATATTGCATCGTATCCAGCTTGCTATACGCGTCAATTGTGGTAGAATTTGACTCATTCTCGTTACTAGAAACAGAAATTTAGTAGAAAAGAGCGCTATGCTTGAAATTAACAAGGATTAAAGGCCGCAGAAGGCAAGAATAAAAAAAACGAAGCAAAGAAAGAAGAAAACTTGACACAAAGAAGTTAAGCTCCTTTGCTCGTCCATCCTAACGAACGGTTGATCTGAAAGAAAGAAGTAAATTTATTTGGAATCTCAATTATTACATTAAAGAAAATGCCTACCGAATATAGCGAAAAACTAAAACTGATAAAATTTTGGTAAATAAAAATATTTCTAAAAAGACACAATATCAAAATGAATATTAGGAATCTTAAATCTTAAAAGATTTACTGTATAACCACGCTAAGCGCTAGTGAGTCCCAGGCATCACTATCATAGCTAACATTGCAATCCGCTTCTTAAATGAAGGTTCATATTGCTTACTAGGATTTTTTAATTCAAATGGAATCAAGTTATAAAATCTAAAACGAGAACGAAATATAAATTTCGACAGTGAGAACTTAAGAAAAATTTTGTATATAACTGGAATTTATAGGTACAATAGTTATACGTCAATCGCATGAATGTTCTTAACGCTTAAGAATTATAAAATCTATTATTGACAACTTTTATAAATATTATAGCAGTTACATAATGCAGCCATATTGTATTAATATTCATATCAATTTTTAAGCTACAACATTCTCTAATTAAGTTTTTGTATTGATGTCTGTCATTGGGTGTAAAATACATCACAAATATTGCATAATTTCTGATTTAAAATACAAATATTCAAAACAAGTCATTGATATTTGCAATTACATTAAACAAATAAAGTTAAAAAAAGATTATTATAAATTATTCTATAAAATCTTAGCTACAAAATATCAAAAAAAACGAATCAAATTTTTATAACTTGTCTTACTTTGATGTACTTTTAACAGTTAAAACTTTTTTCTTAAACTTTGGTTATAAAGTTCTTTGATTTCAAAAAGGCGTTTGTCATATCTAACAAGAAATTCACTTTACTCATAGTAGAATTGAAATCAAAGAATTCTCAGTTTTCAAATATTATTCAGACATTCTAAACTTATAAATAATCAAAGCCAAATATTTTATTGTAGCCTGGATATTTAAATTTTTAGTCTATATGCATTCTATACTTCAAAACCACTTTAAATTAATTTCATCGTCATCTTACTTTTTTGACGTAGGTAAAGCTGATAGAGCCATATCATAGCAGAAAGACTTTACGCTACTACTCTTATGTATTTCTGTAATACCTGGGACTCACTAGCGCTTAGCGGCACAAAATTTAGTGCTAAATGCTAATGAGTCCATTAGTCTCCACTGATGTTCCACTCCACTGGTATATAGAAAAAACTCTCCGTTTTTACTGTGCTAAGTCGTCTCCACACGCTAAGCGCTAGTGAGTTCCAGACATAAGAATCTCATATCCCTCCATGTTCTTTTTTCAGCCGTTCAGACTCTGAATAAGACTTTATAGTTCACGTACAAAAGCTGAAATGTTAGGATCATATTTATTTTCAAGGTAGAGAACAAAGTCAGATACAAAGACCTCAGCTTAACATTTTTATAGAAAGAAATGAACTTAAATTCCCTATAAAAATAAGTTTGAAAAGTTTGATAAGTTTCCATCCAACTTCAAGACATGCAAAATATGGAAGCTATTTGTTGTCACTACATCTGCTACTGTAAATATTCCAATAGAGTAGAATTCTTTTTACAAGAACATCCTTTGTATTATGTATTAAAGACTTTAAATAAACGCATGCAAAATTTTTTTACGGATAAATAATTACTAGCAATATTTTAAGCAGTAAACCATTTTCCATCATATTTATATAGGATTTAACTTAATGAAATGAAATACCTAAATTATAAATGTAAAACAGATAATATTATACCGCCAGATATGTAAGTTGTTGAAACGAAAAGTTTTCCCGGTCCCAACGGTTAAATGTTAAAATCCATCCAAACCAACTATCCTTAATGTGCGCCGGCTCCTTACAAAAATTGTTTTTTCCATGAATTAAAATTTTAAGCATCTGTAAATATTTCCCAAAGAAGTGAAAAGGACTTTTAAAAGAATTTGAATATGAAAATTTTTATTTTCCAAATTTTGCAATAATTTAAAAGCTTACAATAAATTTGAAAAACAGACATTGTTATGCAATTTCATAGTCCTTTCATGTCTCAGTAATTATATTATTTAGCAGTACTCCCTCATATTTTAAAAAAATTGCGAAGAAATTGATTTAATTTGATTTGATTTTAAATTGGTAATGTTGACATGAATGTCAAAAATATTACCTATATTTTTTATATCTTTAGATAAAAGATATTTAAAAAAAAATTTGGGTGGAATAATAATTTTTGTTTGAGGAATAATAAACAACCAAAAATTTTAGTATAAAACCAAAGATCTTTTAGTTATTATTTTAAAACTGTTTGTGTTTTTTGAACTGGTACTGTGTGAATAAAAAATTTTATTAGTGTTTTTGTATAAATGGAAGTATTTTCTATCTCAAATATTTATATTTTAATAACTGGTTACAGTTTATGTCTTTATCAAGTAATGAGTCAAAATAACAATGTTCGACAAATTATATTAGCTAGTAAAAATGGAGATGATATCAAGAAGGATTTGATTTATTTACACAGAATGAATCCAAAGATATTACAAAGTGACCATCACAAAGTTCTACGAGTGGGAGAGTTTAATCATCCAATTCAAAAAAATGATGTTTTTAATATGTTAAATAAACATAAAAAAATGAATCATTCAAAATTCAATAAAAGAAATGGAGAAGACAAATTCAAAGACTATGACCATATGAGATATGGAAGGAATCGCTCGTATTAAGCATATTTTACTTTATTTTTCTCCTTTTTTTTCTTTAAAATACAAATAAAGACTATTTAAAATGTATTTAATAAATTTTTTTATTACTCTTTTACCAAATTTAAAAATATTTTTAAAAGTGATAAAAAATCTATTGAGATGAGAATGGAAGTGGTCAGTCTTGTAATATTTTTCTTTATCATTTTTAATCATTCTTAACTAGGTAAAAAAATTAAGTAGAAAACTATTTGATATAACTTTACTTTAAAAATTTAATAATAACTTCCTGATTTTATATTTTGATATTTTGTTCATTTTTTGTGCTATTAAACGATGTAAAATTGAAAAGAAATTATTATTTCAACACCAGAGCCGAGCTAAATTATTTAAGTATTTTTGCCATTAAATTAGAATCGCATTTAAATTTTAAGTGGATATTGTAAAAAATTTTAATTCATAGAAGTTTTGGAATAGATATTTAACGTATATCACGTATTTATAAATCTGAAGTATAAAAATTTTTTTTATTACGTTGACTCGTAAAAAATAATTAAAACTTTTAATATAGGAATAAACACAAAAAATAAGCTAACATACTAAAAAAACCTTCGTAAGTTATGAATTCAAATAAAAAACTAAATTATTTTCAATTTTTAAGAAGATAAGAAATGAGATTGGGATATTAACTTGTGTCCCATTTTAAATTTTACTCAGAAAATTTTTAATTTATTAATTTTAATATAAAAACAAGTAATATAAAAAGAAATTTTTTAAAGTATATTCCTACTTGAGATTTTTTTTTCTTTTTTATGAATTCAGAATTCGTAATTTGTTGCATTCAGTTTTCTGAAGTTTTTCTCTCATATAAAATTAAAATTAGTTTATTAAATATAATTAATGAATTAATATTTGAACTAACTGTATTAACATCAATTGTCATGCACTCCCAACACAACAAAATTTATTTGAACTTGATTGGATAAATAGAAAAGGGTTAAATTAACGATGGAAAGTTCCAAAAAGATATTGAACATTATGAGCTAACCGTAAGAATAATATTTGAACCATCTGTATAAACATCAATGGTCATGCACTCCCAACACAACAAAATTTATTTGAACTTGATTGGATAAATAGAAAAGATTTTATTAACAATTGAATGTTTTTGAGTAACCTAATAGTAGGAATATAATAATCAAATGTAAAAAAAAAACAATCTAATAAGATTTCTAAACCCTGTTCGTTTTAAAATGCACCATTTTAAATCTTTTAATTGCGTTTAAAATCTATTGAAAAATTTTTCTTACTAAAGGATATTTTATACAATAAAATCTTTGCAGAAAATTATTCGTTAAAAGTTTGGTTATCAACTTATGCAAGTAAAATGCAATAATATAGTATATGTGATATACATACACATAACAAAAATTGAACACGCATACTTTTAAATATATGTTTCAATGTAGTTCACGCATGCGATAGCAGCTTTTTGTTTTATTGAGCTTTCTTCGTAATTCATTGAAAAACGATTATTATTGAGAAAGGCATTGCACTTTCGTTTTGTAGACTTTGTAGTAAGACTTGTTTTTGGAAGTTGTTTTTTTTTTTTGATTTCCGTCTTATGTGATTGTTAATTGGAATGCGCTTTGTTACTTAAAGTGCTTAAGAATTTAGTCTGAAGTACTTGCAAAAATTCTTTAAATGATAAAATAATTATAATACTGCCAACAACGAAAGAAATAGCAAAACCATGCATTGTGTGAAAAAGCTCCGATAAAGAAATTTGTGTTATGTGTAATTTACTAATATTAATAATTTTGGAAGTGTAAGTGATTGTTGATTATTGCTACTGTAATCTGAGTTAATATGAAAAAGTTTAAAATGTTTGTTTCGACTTAAAATCCGACAAAATATATTTCATAAAAATCCTTTGGATACTTTTTATCAGGTTATATCAGAGATATAATATTAATAATTCAATAAATTATAATGTGAAATCTAAATTTCATAATCGAATTTACAAAAATAATTTGTTGTTTTTAAGAATAACGTTTATAAAACTCAAAAAAAACGGGCTATTTATTATTCAGCATATAAGACCTTTGCCATTAAGCAGTAAGTTGTTATTTTTGAGATATTCAATTTTGTTTAACCAAAAGCAGATTCAATCATTTTCGAAACATAAGATTTTTATGTTAATTTGGCATTTTTTTTTACAAAATTTTTGGCTTAACTTTTTAGATAGCTTTTGAAATTGTACTCAACATTTGCAAATGCTAATTAAAGACTAATCAGTTTAATATGTTAGACGATTAGTTGTTATCATTAGAAAAACTTGGAGACAACTATCGAATGATGTGATAGTGAATTGATGTGACCACATACGACAAATAAACAAAGAGAATAAGAGCGTTTTGGCAAAAATAAAATGACATTGTTTCAATTTTGAACTTCTTGTGACGACTTATTTTTTTTTTTTGGATTCCTTTAAGTGAGGTATGTTAATTAAGCACTTTAGTAAACCGGTACATGTGCAAATGTAAAATGACTACACCTTATAGTTAGTTAAAAGAAAATTCTTCTAGTCTTTGGGAATTTTTTTATTTTTTTAATGAAGTTGTTAGGAAGCTGATTTCAAACCTTTTTTGTATTAATTCAATTCCTTTTTCATGTATTGCAGCTAAGCTTTCGGTTTATTTTCAATAAAAGAAAAATTATTCGTGATCTTTTTAGGTTTTTTGTTTATAGTTGTTTAACGGTTGTAAGTTTCAATTTTTACAACGTTGCTTGGGAAAAGTTGTATATAGGTGCGATTTATTTGACTGATTTTTCACTTTAACTTTGCATTAAATGTTATTAATTTCAAAAAAATTGACAAAAATTCAAGATAAAACTCATTCAAAATAAAATAAAATAAAAACTACACATATTTAAAAGCAAACTATGTAAAACCTTAAAAATTTTAATTAATTAATTAACTGTAGTAATTAAATATTTTTAATAATGTAGGGGCATCACTTATAGATTATTATTTATGATTAACATAAATAATATAATTAGTTTCAAAATGAGATTCACATTCGAGTTTGACCTCTAACTTCAATTAATTAACTCACTAATAGCATTTCTCTGCTGCAATATCCTCCCGCCCAACAAAAAAAAACGTTTCTCCATTGGATATATGGTTTTTAAAGTGTTTAAATTAATTAATTAAATAACAAAAAGAGATAATAAACAGGCGAATTTTTAATTTTGTTTTATTGAACCACCTTTAAATTCAAAATAAATTTACCCAAATTTTCCCTTATAGAGGCTTTCGAAGGCTGTATTTTAATACACGATTTCAACATACTAAAAAGACAATTCTCTAAATAAAATTTTTTTCCTTTTATTGTAATACTGTGTGTAAGCATCAATGGAGAATGGCTATAACTGAATGACATGATTTTTTGTATTTATAAGCATTTAAATTAATGTCTACTTTGATGAGTAAATGTCACATCCTAACATAAATTTTACTAATATTTTGAATTTTCCCCTTACCTGGTGTCTCCCTAGCCTAAAAGGCCAAAGTTTATTTAGACTTTTGAGTCAAAATAGTTGAATAACTGACTATTACATTTAGTGTTTCCACACGAGGAAACATGTGTCCAGTAAAAAACTAGTTTTTTTTTTTGAACAAATTTTGATCGTCTACACGGGTAAACAAGTTTCCTGGAAACATTTCATGTGCAGATAGAGCAATATAAAGGTGTGTATCCTTAAAATTACTTCTTGTATGTGTTGGAATGTTTCTCGTGATACCCAAATTTTTCTGGAAACAAATTTAACTTCGAATTTTTCGAATTTTACCTCTTACTTCTTGCCGCTCTATCTTAAAAACAAAAATGTTTCCGAAAAATTGTTTACCCGTGTGGAAGCAGCCATTAAAAATTTTAACAATCAAGTCACACTCACGGTTAATCTGAGTAAACTTGAACATTTTTCTCTATAAAATTAAGCCGAAGTTATAGTAATGGAAACTTCTACAGAATAAATAATTTCATGCCAAACGTGATTAAATTGATTATTAATACAATTAGATCAGAGTAAATGCAGCTTTTAAAATTATCGTAATACATAATGATAAATACAAAATGTATTTTTTGGCATTTAAAATTTTTTAGATATTCCCACTGAACGGAAATGATTGATCCAAAACGAGAAGAAATTGAAACTTCAGACAAAAATGATAACTTGACTGATGAAGATGTACTTGAAACAAAATATCAATACAAACAAAGATGGATATCTATTAAAATTATATATTTTACTATGTTTGTTATGTCTTTAGGTTTTAGTATTGTTCTTACAGGTATATGGCCATATTTGGATAAGGTAAATGGTAATTTTAAGTTTGATAATAATTTTTTAATATTTATTCTCTTTCAATTATTTTAGCTTGATTCTAAAGCTGGTAAAGAGTTTACTGGCTACGTAGTTGCAGCTAATCCTCTTGGTCAAATGCTTTTTAGCCCTTTGTTTGGATATTGGGGAAATAGATTAGGTTCAATTCGTACTCCATTATTATATTCCATTGGATTATTTATTTTGGCCAGCGGTGTCTATTCCTCACTTGAAAATATACCCAGTAATGTTAAATATTGGATGTTAACCTCTCGTTTTCTTGTTGGAGTCAGCTCAGGTATGTACAATTAAATTCTTTATAAAATCAAAAAATAGGCCATAGGTTCCCCCACGCAATGTAATGAATAAATATTCTTTCACCTCGCTTTCCGCTCTTTCGTTTCCTTACTCTTTTGTTTATTTATCGTTCGGCCAGTCTCGATTTGTAAAATTATGCTCAGAAAATCAAGCTTATCCTTCTTATTGATTTTACAATGTACTATTATATTTTCTATTAAAAAATACTAAGAAAAATAAATCATAAAATGATTTTTGGGGTTTTCTTTAATAATACTAGTACATGAAGTAATCTTAGAGCAAGCAGTTTTTTTTTACACAAGGGCCTCGCGAAAAAATTAAAGCCTGTAAAGGGCATCGCAGGTATAAAAGATTGGGAGCCTCTGCAATAGGCTATGATCTTTTAAAATCATTCCAAAGACAGAATTACAATCATTTGCAAAATGTGCAAATTACTTTTTAAACTGTATGGACCCGCGTTTGTATTACGTTTTTAATGAAAGAAAAATTTTTCCCTTAATGCAATATTAAACCGAAAATATTCTTTTAAAGCTCACATAACTCCACTTCTTAATAATACGTTAAGCAAAAAATTATATCTGTTATACATGTGATCTTATGAAAAACATTTCTTCGAAGTAATAAGAAAGTGGCACAAGTTTTTGAAGTAAAGCCAAAAAGTATCTGATATCTGTTTCTGCTTAAGATCCCGGAATTTATTTTTCTTTAAATGTTATAGTACATCTCAATGTAACCAGAGTCATATAGAATTCAATAGATGATTCTCACTGTCCTCTTAGATTACGTTTTGACTTAGGATAACATACTTCCGTAGTCTTTCTTTTTTTGCAGCACTTGTGGAAGGTGTGATAAGAAATGGATATTCGCTATTTTCTGGGCATAAATCAAATAATTGCTCCACTCTACAATTACTACAAGAAGTGTATTTATGGAATGCCAAATGTTTTTGGCCGTATTATATAATCTTATTATGTTATAACAAAAAAATGCATAAAAATTTATCACATTTGTTGTTGGTTAAGGGCCCACTTTACAGTTGTTGCTATGTTGTAAGTTAAGTTACTTATACAAACTGCTTCTACTATTTTCAAAATTGTTAGTTTTTAAAAAATTACTGAGCAAATTCAAATTAATATTTTTTGATTATGTTCAGCAAATGTTGCTATTTGCCGTTCATATATATCAGCCGCAACACGATTAAATGAAAGGACGAAAGCTATTTCAATGATTTCTTTGGCCCAAGTTTTAGGCTTCATTGTAGGACCAGGGTTGCAATCAATAGTAACACCTCTTGGTGAAAAGGGCTATTCTTTTGCAAATGGCATTTTTACTTTTAATATGTACACAGCAGCTGGTTGGATAAACATAATTATGAGTATTATAAATATGATATTTTTTTTGCCGTCCATTTTTAAGGTGTCGATTATTGAATAATATTCTTAAATAGATTTTAATTTATATTATATTTCTTAGGAATATAACATTGCTACAAAGGAAGTAATGATAACCCAAAACAAAGCTACTCAAGAGGAAGCATGGAAATCTTCAAAGCCTGATTATTTTCTTGCTTGGATACTTATTGCTGCCTTTTTTGTGCTTGTCTTTAATTTTGTCTTATTAGAAACGTAGGTATTTAAAAGAAATTGTCATTATTAATATATTTTCTATTGAACAATTTTTCGATAGATTAGGAACACCATTGACAATGGATCAATTTGCTTGGAGTAAAAATGAAGCCTTGTACTACATGGGAGTTTTAATGTCCTGTGGAGGAATAATTGCATGTTTATCATTTGTTCTTATAGAACCTTTATGCAAAAAATTTAAGGAACAAACCATTTTAATATGGTGTGGCTTTTTTCTAATGTTGATTGGACGCTTACTTTATATTCCATGGGGTGATAAGCTTCCCAAATTGGCTGATACACAAAAAAATTTTACTTTTAATAGTAGCAACATTAATAGCTCTTTAGGATGCCCGAATACTCAAGAGTGGTGTAAATATACGCCAGCATTAACTATCCCACAATTTATAGTAGGATATATATTTACATCAATTGGATACCCAATTGCTGTGACATTGATACAAACTATTTTTTCTAAAATTCTTGGTCCCAGGCCACAGGGTGTATGGATGGGATTAATGACTGGTTCTGGTTGTTTATCACGTGTAATGGGCCCAATTTTCGTTAGTTATATTTACACAAGACTTGGTACTTATTGGACATTTGCAATGACAAGTCTTATGATGTTTATTTCAATGATATGGTTGTTGAGTTTAAGGTAAAAAAAAAAATTTTTTTTTTCTTTGGGGAAAAAATCTTAGTCATAAGAGTGTTTTGATCTAGGAAACGCTTAACATCGCCAGTATATAAAATTGAAGAGAAGGATTTGAATGGTAGTTTACCTATACTTATGAACAAAATTGAAAGGACTAATGTATAATAAAGGAAACATTTCTGTGTATTTGATGGTATTAAACATTTTTTTGCGTTTAATTGGAAATATTGATTTCAAGGATTATCTTCTGGAGTTTTTCTATGGGAGAAGTTTTCTGCAAGTTTTTCATAGATATCTATTTTTAAAGAACTTGGTTATATGTGATAGATATAAAGATACCCTTCTGGTTAGTTTTATTGAAACGGATGATATGAAATAAAATTATACTTTTGCAAGCAAAAGCTATTAGTTTTCTTGATTGTTTTCATTTTTCTTGCTTAAAATACCAGATTAATAGTTCTTTCAAATTCTTTTTATTAAAACGACTAGTTAACATTATTTTCTTTTTTTTTTTGATTAAAACTTAGTTTTTCAATTTAATCCTTTTACTGTCAAAAATGATTGCAATGATTGATGATAAAAGCAAATAAATCGTTAATATAAAAACCGCTTGAATTGTATTGAAAGATGCTGGCTGTAAATAAATATTTACTAATCCAGTTAGTACATTTGAGATTAAGAAAAATATAAGACCATTTTTATTGATAAACTGTAAAAATATTGGCACATAGTTATCAATTTTTTTATCCACAATAACTTTATAGGCAACTATTTCAAGTAAAACAAATAAAGTGAGAATAAAATATGAAATCGATAAAATCCATATAACATATCCGGAATTCGCAATTCTCCTTGAAACACCAAAAATAGGTTCAATTAACAGTAATGTCCCCCAAAGGCTACCTGAAGTGATCATCATATGCGTTAATTTATTCAAAAGATTTTGATGCATACTAATTTGTCTTAAATGGTGTCCAATAAACACTGCTGCTAAATATAAAGCAACAAAACCAGTTATTGAAAATATTCCTTCACGGTTAGCTTCTACAAACCCATTTCTTGGAATGTCTTGATACATAACAAAATTTTGAATTCCGCATTGCATTACAATCTCATGTAAAATTAAAATTAAAATTGATAAATATTTAACTGAATTAACATTCTTAACCAAACAAATTAAAACTGTTCCGAAAAATTTGGTTATTCCTAAAGTTAAAAATGCATTCCAATATAATCCATATTCTTTAGGGTTTTTAGTGTAGTTAATATTGTGAACAATTACTTCTCTGGCCACACCCATCATTATCAGAGTTATAAAAATCTTAAATTCTTTTTTAAACAGTTTCAATTTATCTTTATTCATATCTATTTTCTTGGCCACAATACCGGTTGTTATGACGAACAAGCCTATTCCAGTGTCCATCATTCCAAATCCAAGTTTTTCGGTTTTGGTTAATGCATTGGGGAAAACTTTAAAATCAACTGCTAAAATGCATACTGAAGTAATGAGGTACACTGATGATCGAAATAATGTTATACAATTTTCAGGACTATGTTTATTCCAAATAATACTTTCTCTGGTCTGATATATTGGTATTAGATAAAGTACAACTATAATAAAACTTATATTTAAATACAAAATCCAACTGTGAAATATTGTTACACTGCCAATAATAGATAAAGTACACATGATAAATTCAAATAAATATTGAGAAATCATATTTTTAAATTGCCTTTTTAAAACAACAATAGTAGTAAGAAAAGTAGCAACAAAATATGGAATCACGGTTAATAATATATGAAAAACAGTAACACCTCTATCGTCCACCGAGATAGGCACAAACATCCTTGTATTATTAGAAGTAAACTCCATTGTTTTACAAATTAAAATGATTAACTAAAAGTCACTGACATAAGTCATTTTAAGTTTAATATCATCGAGACAGTTGGCCTGTTTACAATAGAGGAAGCATACTACGAAACTTTTGTCGAAAAATATTTTCGATATTACACATGCAGGGTATTCACATTGAGGCTTGTAACATTTCGGAAATGTTCCCCTACAATTCTCAGTCCACTAAAATATTTGAATATGTGTTGGAAAATATTACAGATAACATGTGTATATAAATGTGTATTAGTAAGATACCAAGCATGAGGCAGAAATATTTCGGCCTCAGGAAGGGGTAAAAGCTTTTTCGAAATTTGCGAAACTCCGTCCTACCTTTCACCTACGCTTACCATGAAATTAAATGTTACCGGACTCAGTGTGAATACCCTGATGGGGTTATGGCGAAAAAGTAAAGGCCCAAACACAATGCACGTGGCACGCGGCAGCGGCACGCAAACGGCAAAGTAGAACTGGTGAATTCGCTCTGGCCATAGCTAGAAGAAAAATTTTTCTTTCATGAGGATCATTTAATGATAAAAGAATCCTTTATGGCCTTCGAAATTTTTGTTGTTTTAATTCTTGCTGTACCTCAAATTTTTGTTGTGCTTTAAAAATTTGTTGTATTTATATTAAAAGGGATAGGAAATAATAATTTTATTACTTTTAAAGAAGCATTTTGTGGCCTTCAAAATTTTGGTGTACTTTTAAAAGTAATAAAATCATTATTTCCTATCCCTTTTAATATAAATACAGGAAAAATTTCAAATACAACAAAAATTTCTAGTAGAACTAAAATTTAAAATACAACAAAAATTTCAAGCACAACAAAAATTTTGAGTGCCATAAAATGTCCTTTGAGTGTCACAAATGATCCTCATGAAAGAAAATTGTTTCTTCTAGCTATGGCTACAGAAAATGCATCACCCATTTTATGATCTTAGCCGTCGAGTGATGGAAATACGCTCTGGTCTGAACAAGGCTTTAGGTGTGATGGATGGAAAACATGTGCTAATCAAAAAACCTATAAGCAGAAGCTCATGGCATTTCAATTATAAAAATAAATATATTATTGTTCAATGATAGTCGGCGCAGCAGATTGAAGCATAAGGGAGATGATATTAAATATTTAGTATTTTCATAAAATATAAAAATTTCTATTGAAATCGACCGTTCAATAACTCTGTTTTGCCTGTTATGTTATATTTTGGTGGGATAATAAGTAGGGGAAGTTGTTTGGTTGTGGACACCCCTGCCTATCTTTTGATAGAAAGCAGATAAGGTTTTTCTGGCCAATGTCATTCGTGTAATATGGCACCACATAAGTTTCGTGCTAAATAATTAAGTAAAAGGACGCCGATTTGTTGTGTTGTGAATCATTCTAGTTTTGCGTCATTAAAAACTTCATAAAAGTTTTTTAAAGTATTTTTTTAAATAATATAGAACCTATTGAATTTAATAAAAATGTGAATACAATACATTTTTATTTAATAAATTTAGCGTACTTTATTATTTATTATTAATTTCAAACAATATGTTGAAAATAGGAAATTTATCCACATTTTTGAAGATGACTGCAAAATTCGGTTATGGGCACCCATTTTTTTGAGTGAAAGTTATTTAAGAAGTAATTTTCAATTGTATTTTCACTGCTGCATAGATTTTCAAAGAGAAACAGTTAAACGTATTTTTAGTTTTCTCTTTTATTTTTATAAACGGTGGAATGTCAACTTTGATGGTGTGTTTATGCTTTTTTTGAATTTCTTTTAGCCATGTCGTCAAATAAACATTCGAAAATAGACTTTAATGTGCTACTTAATGCAATTAAATGTTGTATTGTAGATGAGCTCCCCACAAAATCGACTGCCACCACTCGAACCACTCTTTAACGCTATTTGTAAAAAGTAAAAGAAAATTTTAAAGATATCGATGCCGTTTTTTTTGTTTTTAGTTAGCTAACATCCTTAGCTTTCCATTAATATCTATATATAGTAATAATATGCTCTGGGTCAAAAGTTATGGACAAAAATCAAAGTGGTGCCCATAACCGAACAATTTCCCCTATATGTACATATACATTTGAGGGTTTACTATTAAAATACTTCTTTTTCCTTAATTCTCTTAAAAACCAGTGTTTTATTATTGTATATTTTTTGTTTATAAATTGATTACTCCCAAAATAAGTTTTTATTTTTCAAAATTAACACAACTTTTTTGCTTAACTCTTTAAAAATAAGTTTTCCTTTTTTAAAATTAACACAAATTTTTTTATATTTTTTCTTGTTTATAAATTAATTAATTCTTTGTACTTAAATTTATTTTTCTGCTATAACTTTATTTGATCAATTTTATTTTATAAGTTCATATCATAATTTTCTTTTTCTTTTTTTTTTCTTAGCTCTAATTAAAGTATTTTTTTGTTTTAAGTGTTTTTCAAACATTAACTTTTTATTTTAGGGAATTAATTATTTCTTTACCGAATAATTCACTTTTACCGACTATGTTTGCTTATTTTACATTTCTTTTTTATTTAATTAATCGACAACGAATCTACAGAAGAAACTCTCTTACGACTCAAAACCAACTGCCCCAAAATTATTTTTTTCAGCTATTTATTATTTCTAAAAGACGCTGACCAAAATGCCCTTCGTGGTGGCCATTGAACTTTATTCATGGTAAAAACATAAGTTTAAATTCTTTTCTGCTTGTATAATTGACTCAAATTACAATCATATAAGCAGAAATAAAAACAATTTATTACCGGGGTTTGTTACATGTTTACATGTTTACTTGAGTGTCGATCATATCATTAGAAAGGAAACAAAAACAAAAACATGTGGCCTAAATATTTTAGAGAATTCGTATTCGACTCAAGAGCCCAACATTTTCGCTGGAATAAAATTTTGTTGTTTGCAACAAAGTTAGAAGCAACAACAAAAAAGGTGAGTTAAATAAATTTTAAATAGGGTAATTTTTTAATTAATTATAGGGTAGCTGAAAGAAAAATTACCAATAGGGGTAGTTTTTATATTTTTGATAAGGATAATTAAATGGGGTCGAGGCAAATTTGAATGGGCCAAATCAGAGTATTTTAGATTTTTCATGTTTTTAGGGTTAGTTTGCATCAATTTAGTGTGGTTTTAGGAAAATTTATGAAAGTTGGGTGAATTTTACGAGATAGAAAGCGTGGTTTGATGCAAAATTGGCTAGATTTTGTAGAAATGGGTAGATTAAAGTAAATTTGGATAAAATTGTGAGAGGTAATACAAAAATTGGTAAATGAGTGCTAAAATGTATGAATTAAGGTATTTTGGCGAATGGAAAGGTAGGAATTGATGCAAAAAAACGACAAATTGTTAGTAAAATTGGGTTAAATCGAGATAAGTGAAATTTTTACATAACATGCCTTTATGTTGTTTGGGAAAAAGCATGCATCACTCATTTGCAAGTGACATGTATGAAATTTTGAAATAATTTTTTCATTTCGCATATCTTGGCGCGATGTCACCTTTGATACGTCATGTCACATTTGATAAAAGGCCTGTAAAACCTCAAAGTGCATAAAACGATTGGCAATTGTATTTTCGAAATGTAAATGTCCTGTTATAGGAGCTCGCTCCTCATATCGGTAAATATTTTTTCTTCTTTACGAATCCATCGACGATGAACGAGTTACATAAACATCTATATGCCTAAAAACATAATTAATAGTGTTTTATATGAATATTTTTTCAGGGTATTAAACAATATAATTTACCTAAATGTGCCAATATATCTAAAAACTTCTTGAAGTTATTCAGGTTTTATTTTGTTATTGCCATGAAGCCAAAAAATTTAATGGATCCGTAATAAATGTCTTTTCATTCGTGTTTTAATGTTTTTAAATAATGATATTAATGTATAAATTGAAAATCAATACAAGCATATTTTAATTTTATTATTATCTTTTCACAATTTAAGTACACCAAATTTATCCTCACAAAATATTCTCGCTAATGTCAATCTGACTGTCCTGAAGTCTCATTTGTTTCAAAAATTTCAGAATTCCTTTAAGTGCTGCCATAATTAGTAACTTCTGTACTACACATATAAACATTCTGGAATGAAAAAATTCACTGTCATTAAATTAAGTAATTTTTCCATAAAAAGTGTGTTTTTCTGCTGTGAGTGCTCTGTCCGAACCCAACTCCTAAGAATGAATTAAACAACACCGTCAAAATATATATTTACAGTCAGAAAACGCATGGACAAAAAATAAAGTGTTTCAGTGTGAATGGTACTTAAGTGTTATAAATCAGTAAGGCGTCAATTCTTAACAAAAGTATTAGTGACATTTAAATCCAATCTTAAGTTTATTTAATATTTAAAGTAATTTCCTGCTTGTGGATATCTTTTATCAATATGTCTTATTGAAATGAATATCAAATACAACAAATATTGCATCCTCTCTCACGCTATACAAAAATAAATCATATTGATAAGCTAAACCATTTGCAGAAATGTGTAGAGATTTATAGTTAAAACTTAACTTTCTTTTTCGGTAATTGTGGATTCTGGGAAAATCATGCCTTTTTCAACCATCATATTGAGGATAAATTGTTTATAACATCCTGAAAAAATGCTTACTGCTACTTCTATTTAGTGATATTTTAGTCATATCTCTTAATTAATTACTTACTACCAACAACTGTGTGGTTGCACTTCATATTATTTAAGAAAGTTCTTAGTTTTTTAAGAGTAATCTTAATTCTTGGATTCAAAATGGTTAAAGAGAAGCCGAATTCTATTCGTATTTACGACAAAGATGGATTCCGAAGACGAGCTGCATGTATTTGCGTTAGATCAGAAGATGAAGCTGAGGTGGGTACTAATTGAATACTATATATCATGTGATTACTTCCATTGGAAAATAATATAAAATGTAAAATTACATTTGTATTTTGCTCGACTATTTCTCATAATATAAAACCTTTAGCATATTAGCATAAAATTTTTAAGTAGAAAAGATGTTTTGAGAATTTCAATTGCACTTTCCATCTTTTCCTGCTTTCAAAGAAACTTTGCTTGGATAAACTTAAAGCAACTTAAGGTTGGAGTTGCCTATACTAAATAAATTTGAAAAAAAATTTTAAAATAGGAATAGTTGAAACTCCAAAAACTCTTAAATCAATTTATTCATCTTAGTCCTAGAATTTATATCGTTTGAAAGTGAAAACATCAAATTTTGATGTTAGCTTAAATTAAGTAAAGAATACAATGCTTTGAGTTATGTATACTGTAAAATTTTAGGTTCTACTTGTTACTTCATCAAGAAGGCCGGAATTATGGATAGTTCCTGGTGGTGGTGTTGAACCTGAGGAAGAATCATCTGTTACAGCAGTAAGGGAAATTCTTGAAGAAGCTGGTGTTATTGGAAAGCTTGGACGGTGCTTAGGTGTTTTTGAGGTAAAATCGATCCAAAAACTTTTTGGGTTTTTTTTTTTTTTTTTAAGAAAATGAATTTATTAACTATACACCTTTATATAAATAACTGTTCATTACATACACATATATATTTTACACTATTTAACTAAAATTTACTTTATAGAATCGGGAACATATGCATCGAACAGAAGTATTTGTAATGACTGTTACAGAAGAACTTGAAGAATGGGAAGATTCCCGAACAATTGGACGAAAAAGGAAATGGTTTTTAATTGATGATGCCTTGGCACAATTATCTCTACATAAGCCTACACAACGGCATTATTTACTACAGCTTAAACACTCAAAAATTTCTACAATTTCAACGCTACCATCAACAGAGACTTCATGAAATTTCAGATTTTCTTATAATCATTCAATTTATATCAGTATACTTTGTTCCTATATAAATAAGCCATCGAAACCAATTTTCAGATTTTTTTTTTTTTAATGATTTTTCATCAATCATCTAGTAATTACATCTCTTGGTTTGGTTTTGAATATTAATTTATCTTGAATGAAAAAAAGCATGAAATAAATTTAAAAAAAAAAATTTCCAATATACTTAGAAAAAAGGAAATTTCAAAAAGTTATGACTATTCTGCTGGCAGAAAATACAAAGTTTAATTTCTAGAAAAACTTTGTTTTAATAATTTCAATCTATGATGATTATTCACTGCTAATAGTAATCTTATAATGATTAGAATTTAATTATGTTTAACATATGGTCATAGTTTTTTTTTATTTGTATTAAATCATTACAACAGCATCGATCATGTTCACAGAAATTGATTTATGTCTCTAATCTATCCAAATGTAGCTTTTGCTTTTTTTTATTTAAAAAAGTTTAAGATAACGACTGGCATAATATTATGTGTTGAAAATTTTCATACCCAGCGATTAATTTCTTTTAAAACGTAAATGAGTGACAAAAGTCTGGTTATGTCATCTATAAAATGGATAGCTTTTAAGTGAAATGTGATATATTTCTTGAATTTATTATTATGTATCATTTCTAATTTTTATATATGTGTTAATAACAAACTGCAATTACTCGGATCTAAAACTATAATAAATACGAAAAATTTCAATTTGTTTTCCATTATCTTAGAAATCATTGCAGACGAAATCCCTTAATATTTCCATGTAAATAAACATGTGTATATACCAAAGAAGAAGAAGAAGAAGAATTCCCTACATAAACGACCTCTCTTAACCCCTTGCCATAAGATTAAATCTCGAAGATTAGTACGCATGCAGACAATTAATGATAATATTAAATAAAAATTGAAAAATGGAAACTTTAAATCACAATGAAATTAAGATGAAACAAACAGAATTCTTGATATAATGGAAGAACACAGAAAAAATTTGACAAAATATTGAAATTGACCACAATAATAATAAAATATTGCTTCTTTATTATAGAAATTATTTTCAACCAATAATCTTGAAGTGTGTGATACTTTTTGAAGCAATCTGGTGCCCGTTTACATTACCAAATGGTTTCATTTCGCTTTTTATGGTGAACTAACGCTTTATTAAAGAAAAACTTTTAAAACCATTATAAGGTGAATTTAGCTTGAATATAAAGAAGACCATGTACAACAATAATAATATTTTTATTTTTATATGTTTAAAGAAATTTGTATGGTTTTTAAACATTAAAACGGGCAAGGCCCGTCAAATTCGAATCAAGGGATTAATGTACCCCCAAAGTTTTTAAAATTCTCATTGTCGGGGTAATTTTTTTCAACGTAATATATTTTAGTAATTAAAGAAAACATACAACAAATTTTAATTTGTTAAAAACAAAAAAAAAAGCATAATTTGAGGAGTGTTTCGAAAAATTCCCAAACTTTAGAAACGACTGAATTGAACTTAGTACATATTGAGATGGTTACTTTGTGCGTGATTGGGAAGAAAAGGTTTGACTCCAGTTTATTATAACATACCGTTACTTAAGCAAGCTTTGAATCCGGGTGTTAAAAGTGTTATAAAATACTAATGTCAAGTTAGCACTGGGAGTCTTAGAAAATTTGCAAATTGCGTTTTTTTGTTTTCAAAGGCTCATTGATCAATTTGTTGGATAAATCTACCAACAAACCGTAATGACCCAAAAAATCCGAAGCCAACTCTACTGCAAAAAATACATTACGAATAATTCTGAGCGCCTGATATTAGCAAAAGTGGCTAGAAAATGCTTAAGGGGGTAGTAAGGTTAATTCGGTACAAAAAAAAGCTATTTTCCATAATTTTTTTAACGATACAGTTAATATTTGGTATTTTTTTTAATTACTACGTTATAAAGTATAATGTTAACAATATTTTGTAATATTTTTTTTTCATTTTTATGAAGATATTAGCCGTTGGCAGCTAATCTTCGCAGTCACTTTACAAAAAGTTTGTTCGCGGTGTCCCTCATAACTAAACACTGGATAATCTGAAATACGAAATCTAAAATGATTTTATTAGTTAATAAGTGTCTGCAGGTAGCAACCTCGAGATTTTTGTTTTCAATTGATTTTTTAACTTTTTACAGCCCTCAGAAGTCAAAATACCGATTTTTCATTTAAAAAATCGAAATTTTCATTATCATAAAAAGTGTTAAAATAAAAAAAACTCGACGTTAAAATTTGAAAAGCATCAGTCCAGTAGTTTTTAAGCTACGGTGCAATTTAAAGGCAAAATTGTAGCAAAAACTTCACTTTCAAATATAAATTTGCTTGAAATAAAATAACAATTCCCTAGTAAGGTAGAAAGAAGTGGAGACTTACAACTTTATATCTTCATTAGTTTTACTCGAATCGACTTCAAATTTTTACACAGTAATGTTAATATGTTTTACATTGATTTAACAAAATAAAAAAAAAGATAAAAAAAATACCTTATTACCCCCTTAATGGATGACAAAAAACGAGGAGTCCAGATCAATATTTTGCTTTTTCCTTTAATTTTTAGAAACTATTTTCAAATTCACCAAATAGAAAAAGTGACTTTTTATCAGCGCTAGCCTTGAAGAAGTGTATTCTTCAAAGAACGGTAAATACTAAACAGAGCAAAATCAATTGTTTAGAAACCCGCTGGATAATAAATTAAGTTTAGATAAAAAAGAGAACTTTTTAACTCCGGACTTAAAACCAAAAAAATGGAGACCAAACCAGCTTCCTTCAGTAACAGAAATAAGTCTTATATGCTTGTTTACGTCCTGTAAATGCTTTAAAATTTAAGGATATAATTGATTTGCTTCTATATATACTTCTCAAATATCTATATTATTTTCTGATGATAAAGGCCTAAACCAGTAAATATGTTTAAAAATTTACTAAATACATATTATTAAAAAATTATATAACTCGTATAAGTAAATATAAAATCAAAATCCTTTCAAATATAACTTTTTTTAAAAGAACTAAATGACTTACGCCATTTTTAGAATAAGTAGTCTTAAAATCAAATTTCTCCTTAATGAAAACGTCTTCTATTGTACATAGTGAGTATTTTGGAAGGCAGATTTTGAAGCGTAAAAAGCTCCAAATTTTATTTGTTTTAATATGGCCCATTGTGCTTAGATTATAAATTAACACAATCACAGATTTTTCTCTGATTTGCACTTATAGTCTACAGCACTTGCTGATTTTTGCTACAAAAATGCTTACCAGATGCATGTATCTCAAATAGTTTGGTACAATTACAATCAAAAGTAATTGGCAAAGAATCACGTGCATTACACAAGAAGAACTTTTTTTTTCCTATAATGTACAGCAGCTGATAAGACAATGTGTCGCAAACACTATTTGACAGCTAGACACTAATTGTCTAACAATTTCCTTATGAACATTATACTTTGCAAAATGTGGACCATTTATAATAGTCTAACAAAGAAAATAATATGAAAAAAGGCATTCTTTAATGTCTATTAGCATACCAGTTATATACACTACGCGCTAATTAGTCAAACTGAATTGCCTTAAATTTTAGCTAAAAGCAATATCTACCATGAATAATAGACTGAATCAGACCAATATAATATAAAAGCTGGATATTTGGATTTAATTATATTTATATTCTCATTAAGAAGACCAATGATAATTGTGTTTATCTTGTAGTGTAGTTTTTCTTACAAAATTGAATAACTGGCTCATTATCGAAGCCGAAGTTTTTGGCAGCTTGGATGGCTGGGGTTTTGTCTTCAAACCAAAAATAGAATAAATTATTTTCTATTTTAAAAATTTAAAGAAGATTGAGACTGAAAAGTGTGAGAAACCTATATTGGTCCGATGGTTTCTCACTAAATGAATATAACACTTTGTTGGAAATAAATAGTTTAAAGGCAAAAGCTTTGCAAGATAAAGCAGCTGTGAACTGTTACGGCTTCTGTTTTGTTGGTATATCGCGACTTTTTGATGAACTGTTGACGAGATTATTATGGTAGATAATTTTTTGTAGATTTCATTTCAAATAAATTTATAAGCAACACCAACAAACAACAACAAATAACAATAAGAACTTTATGTTTATTAGCACAAAAAAAAAGAATCAAACTTTTTGGTATTGTAATAGTAGAAAAAATTCTTCATATCTCTGAATTTATTTCTTTTCAATATAAAAAATATATACCATTGACATTGAATGGCTTAACATTCTGTCTTCAGCACACAAAAATTCAATACGAAATACATATCTAAAAAGGAGATATTATAATGAAATTTTTAATCTAGTCTAATGTATAATTTAGCTGAGTCAACCCCATAACTAACTGGCAGATTTTTAAAAAAGAATTCTTTATGGACCTGATCTCGTTATCCTGCTTATTTGGTATGCTAAATAAAATTATTTTGTGTCAGCAGCTACATTATTAGATTTAAAGATATATCTAATTGTCGCAATCGATTGATAATGTCTAAATATTTCCCTGGAGCAAATTTTTTAAGGCTTTTCCTGAATACAAAAATTGAATCATAATCAGTATAAATAATAAAGTTTTATTCTTTCAAAAAATATATAAGGTGTTTGATACCCTTGCAGATTGATAAAAGCTCTCGATAATAACCAACTACCAACCTAAAGGTTAACAGGAATTATTGACCTACTGTTGAACTACAGCACTAAGAACGGAATCCAAAGCATCCGCAACAAATGTTAATTTCACAGAAGATTCTTAAAGATTAACAAAGCTGCCTTTAATAATTTACTTTAGATTTGTTCAATTGTATTTTGATTTTAATTATTTTTTTTTTATTTCCATCTTTTTTGAAACCCTTTGAAAATGTATTTAGCAGCAATTGATTTTATGTTTCTTTAGGAATGAATAAATCAATAAAAATTAACCATGCCTAGAAAACATTTGATTTCTTTAATGCGATCACAAAACTGACATTTTGGAACTGTTTTAATTTTATCAGCTGGTAGCTGAATACTGTTCAAGTTAATTAATTCTCCCAAGAAATTTCAAATTAGTTTGACGAAAATACTTTTATTGGCCAATCACCTTATCTAGAACTCTCAGCAGCCTTTTAGTTTTGGGTATTGAAGATAAAGAATTAGGTATAAAAGGCAAAATGGATGGATTGTTTACACTGAAAAATAAAATTTAAAATCAGTCTAAAGATCCCCTTCAAATATTAAGGGGGTATTCTAGTCTAGAAAAAGGGAGATATAGCTGTTTTAGTAATGTATGGCTTATACTGCGAGTTACTTTACTTGGAATTTTAAAGGTGTTTTTCTCGAAACTACTTTTTTCGAAGCGGTTGCCATGGTTGCTCAAGTCCCACTGAACCGATTCACTTGTAAATTGGTGTGAGACTTTTTTATATATTTCCTTTTTTCCGTATTTTTAAAAATTTCGGAAACATAAAAAAAGTGGTGAAAAACACGTCTCTTGACTTCAAACAGCCACAACTTCTTTTCAATTGTCCTAGTTTCTGCAAAAGCGGTACTTCTTTAGATTAATTATTCACTTTTTTTTTTTACTTCAGATTGCTCAGAGGGTTAAAATCATGGCAACCATCGAGCACCATTTTTTTCATACCCCCCACTTCATCAGCCTGTAACTTTTTGGATTTTTGATTTTTTCAATTTTCTTTTTTTTTTGTGTATTGTTTAGGAATCAATAAATATTATACAAAATAATAAATACTAAAAATATTGTTTGTTTTTTTTTATTATCCCTCAAAAAGTATCTAAAATTCATGTCTCTAGACCAGAGTACCCCCTTAAGTTCATAATAATTTTTGTGATTGTACTTATCCTTTTATTTATATTTTAGTGAACATAAAATTTATGTAAATTAATTAACATTTAGTGGAGTTACAGGTGATCACATTCAGGCCTGTCGAAGCCTGAATTAACACTATCTCTGACTTATTTCTTTGATATATAAATTTTGCTTATAAACTATATAGTGACTAGCAAAAGAAAAGCTCAGCCTGACAGGGACCTGGTAGTTGAAGTTCCATAAAATTGAATCATAGGAAGCCATGAACCGTAAGCGGATACAACTAAATTGATTTTTTTTCGCATAAAAATAGGTTTCAAAGAAAAATCTATATAATTATACAATTATAACATATTTCGGTGAACTGTACATTCGTCATTTTGCTTGGGGCAAAAAAAAAGACCTAAGAAACATGATTTTTGAAAATATTTCGATAACGTTCCTTGAAAAATGGATGGACTTTTTTGATTTAGCGTCCCAAAAATAGCCTAAAGAAAAAAGCACAAAATTTGTAGACTGTTGTTATTGAAAATTCACTTTTCACACTTTTTGCTTGAGTCTTAAGCTGAAAATGATTAGCATAGGAAACATTTTTATTAATTGTAAGATATCGTAGCATTTAAGAAGCAATATTAAGTTTATATTATCTCGTAGGATTACTGCTGCATGCGAATTCATAAGTCAATTCGTAAATCAAGGCACAAATATGAAAGTTTGAGGGATTAAATTCATATTTGACAAAACATTATACATAGAGAATCAAATATTTTATAACTAGCACTAGATCAAACATATGATCAAACCTAAAGGAAAAAGTGCGTATAATATCATAAAGATTCCAATTAATATTTGAATTTCACCACCTTTCTATAAAAATAACCCAAATTTGATTAGTAAAGCTTTTGTATTGGGATAGATATAATTATTTTAATTTCCTTGGTATTATTATGCAAACAATTTTCGTACTCTGGTTAAATACTATTTATCCTGAATCAAGAAAAAATCTCACTAAAGCCTAAAATTAACTACTAATTGTTTGTATTTGTCATTTTCAAACTCACATTATTACCTACTATTTATAAATTTACCCCAATCTACCTTAAAATACTCCGATTTTATTTCATTTTGTGTTTATTTGTTTTCATCCATAAAAGAAAAATTGCTCCAATTTACATCTTTTGAACGTATTTCATTGTAATTTACTACTGTTAGCCCCATTTTTGTGGTTTTCACCTGAAAAATCAAACTTTGGACCTAAAAATGGGTTAAATTTATTTTTCCTACAATAATTATGCTACGTCAGCATTGCTGTTATAATTATACATATTTGCCAGTGATAAATAAACTTAGTGAGGTACGACACTTGAGAGGATCATATAAAAACTCCTCACAATTCAAAATCCATTTAATATTTTGTTGTGTTGCTATGGTTGATATTAGAGTCGATTATTTCATAATATCATACTTTACGGTTAAAAATATTTGTGGTAGAAAGATGCTCTTTCTTAATCCATTCTTTTGTTATATTAACTGCATTAACTTAGTTTCCTTTTAAAGTATACTAGGATCGCCCAGTTGTTGAAAATTTAAACAATGCATCGAAAAAAACAATATTATAGCGAAGAATACCGAGTTTATATTCATGTCTCTGCTTGCAATAGAAATATATGGCAAGCAGAAACGTAAATATACAATATAAAGGCAATAATTTTTTCAATTCGCACATCTTGGCGAAGTCAACTTTCGAATAAAATCGATTGAGTTTTTTGTTTTTGTTTTTAATTATTTAGCTTACTACAATCTTAGTATTCTTATTAATTTATTAATACTTATGATATTAGTAAGTTGGTAGTGTTGAGGTAAGTTCGATGTTTGAGGGCTATCGTCCAGTGATGACACCCATAATGCATTGATATTGTAGAATTGATACTAGATTGTCAATTCATGCGGTTTTACTCTGCACAAGCTCCTGGTTTTGCCAAATGTATCCATCAGCTGGATGGCCTCAATTTTTGGATGATATATAAGTCTTCGTTCATGCTAAGAAGCGTAATCGCGGATAACATCCTCTACCCACTTGATATTCAAGTCATCGTGAAGTTCCTTGTTTGAGATGGATGACTTTTCTGGATGATAGCTCTATTTGAGCTACGCGCGCACCCCCTCAACTGCATTCCATAAGTCCAGATGGGTTTAATGATAGAGGTTTATATTGCCTTTTTGCTTTGAGATTTAGGGGAGAATTTTTCCCAAGTAGCCAGTAAAGTTTGATTAATTGTTGCTCTATCTGTTTAGCTTTTTGTTGTATGTGATGTTTCCAATTTAGCTTAGAGTCTAGATAAATCGGTTGAGTGTGAATACATTTAAAAGGAAGGACAAAAAGACGCCTTGCTTAATATATATATATATATATATATATATATATATATATATATATATAGGTTATAATGAATTAAAATAAATTAAAATGAACGGCTGTACTTTAATTTTTCGTTTTTTAAATTTTTATTGTTATATATCAATAATTGTGCATGCATACATAAAACCAATAAAATATTTTTATGGCATAAATGTTTCTAAAAATAAGCAGAAATTTAAAAAAAAAAATAATTTTAAATAGCCTTAATAAATATAAAACTTTTCTATAAAATGAAAAATTCAAAAATATTAATCATTATCCTTTATTTTAGCAAAAATAATAACAATTTTGAAAAAATCTATAAGTTTGCAAAGAAACTATATTTAGCTACAATTCATTTGCTTTTATGCTATCACTGCCCAGTCCAAAAATGATCCAAAATGGGTTTATGATTTACACAATATCCGAGTTCTTTATTGATATCTTCCTTCTAGCTCTAAGGAATTTGTTCCAGTCAAATAATGGAAAGTTAAATACGCAATACGGTTGTTTTAATTTTTACTTAAACGACAAACATTTCAAGCCAAGAACTTTTCCCATTAAGCTATATAAAAAAAATAATTTAAAAAAGTGTTTCATTGCCAGATTATAACAAAAACAAAACATACAACTTTTTGTCTTATTTCTAAAGTATGGAAACTACAAGGACGTACTTACAGGGAAGTGAACAAGATTTAGGCAATATAATTACAGAAATAAAACTAAAGATTTAATACTACCACAGAGGATTGTTGGTTGATCAAATTATAACTATATAAGAACTTAAACAGCATCAGAGTCCTTTTTGGCTGCAGTAGAAAATAGTTCATATAAATATAGTTCATATAAAATTTCAAATCAGGACAGCTAAACAACCTTTGAGACACAAATGTAGACCACATGGAGAGTGTTGGATAGCTCTGTATCGGCAATATAGGACGTACATTGTAAGTTTTAGCTATTATTTGACTCAGTTTTGTTCACTTTTTTAAATGCATGGAAGCACAAATATACGAGTACATATACTGCAGTAAGTTTTAAGCTTTTGAATAATACCATGTAAAATCCTTTTTTGCGGTTGTACTGCAGTAGAACAAATTATTTAAATATTTGCTTGACTGAATCCATTTTATAAGCATGTATAAAATGAAAAATATTCATAAGAAAACATTTGAATATTTTAAGTAACACTGAGAGATATTATTTAATAATTTATTTGTTTCTTGGGAGCTGTAACAGGCCTTCATCTCGATTTGTATCAACCAAAATATTTCTTTAGTTTAAAAGAAAAACCCACGCTCATAGTTGATTTCTTGCAGGAAATTTGCTCAGAACTTTGTAAGGGAAGTAGCTTCTGTATGCCATTATTTTACGTAAATCCTTAATGATTTTATTCTAAATTTTTAAATTACCGGAAGATTTTCTATTCAAGTAACACATGCTTTTTGAAATATTGTAGGCGTTATGCGAAACTATGAAATATTCACGATTGCTTGCAGACCTTCAAAAGAGTTTCCCGTAAGATATTAAAAAATTTGTGCCGGTGATTGCATGTGTTTCAAGTGAGTCAAGTGTTTTATTATTTTTAGGTTAATATAATCTTTAAAAAATGTAATTAATCTTTCATTTTATTATGCATTGTATACATAAAAATATTAACTTAAAAAATTTTACCGTCAGTATCGAATTTAAAAAAGTGTTCTTCTTAGATATGCATATCTTTTTGTTTTTACTAATAAAATTATTAAAATATTTTGAGCCAATTACAGATGGTCTTAAAATATTAATAATTCTTCTACTTTTTTCCAGAATTAATTTTATTGGTTTCTATTTGGGATCGGGTTTAATTAGTTTAAACACTTTTATGCCTTGTTTCGGAATTTCGTGATCATGAAGAAACTGTTGGTTACGAGTAAAGATGAAATTAGTATTTATAACTTTAGATATTTTACTTGATTATTCAGTTTTGAAAAGTTGATATAGGTATTGAAGGTTTTTTTGGCAGGTGGAATTTTAAAAGGTATGAGAATTTCCACTAATTGATAATGACCGGGTAATTGGCTAAATTTAGCCTGTTGTGCTTTATTTTATTTATTCATCAATTAATCGAGAAATAAAATACCCTCCGCCAGAAGTTTATTCTTGTTAAGGAATAGATATCAACAGGCCATAAAACCTACATAGTTCGGTGGATATTTTAGAGTAATATTCTCTTGATCGATTTCGTCCCAACCAAGAGATTCTGCAGTAATAATTGAATAACACTGTACAATATCACCCGGCAGTTTATCTAAAAGAGACTGATTTAATTTTTCCACTTCGTCATTTTTTGCAGCAAGAATTACTCTCGTTGTCATTTCATTTCAAATGATCGAATCAACATTTCTTCTGAAATTTCTAAATTTTCTTTTTGTAATTCCTATATCTAATAATCACTGCAAAAATTTGCCAATTTTTCAAGCAAATGTTTTAAATTTGTTTCCTTCCACGTTTCTTTACGACTTGCAAAAATCTCCTCCCATTATGAAAATTTTTCCGGCAAATGGCTCATCAGAAACGAATATATCTCGAAATGGTCGATTTGAACGTTTGAGACACCATCAAGGCTTAATTTTGTTTGTACATTCATGTTTTTCTAGACCCCTGATTGACAAAATAGACAACTAACAAATGTTGGAATATCTATGGGTGTAGTTCTAGGCAGAAATGATTTCAAAAATCTTTTTATTTCGGGTCAATTTATGAATAATCGTCCAATGTTCGTGATATAATTTAGACGTCCAATGTTTCGTGATATAATTGTTGCATAGTTCTCGGACTACCTTGATAAGAAAAATGCAAAACTTCAGCCTTTCTAATTTTAAATTTATCAGAATTATTTATCGAAGAGTTTTTTTATATGATCAATCAAACCTTGCATAAGATCTGTTTGAAGTTGTGCTTAATTCTGTGTCAAATAAACCAAACGATTACTTTTATTTTTCAATAACGCATTTTTATGTAATGTTGTGTTAGACGTTCCGAACAAAAGAGTTGATTCAAATCGTCATATTAAAATGTTAATTTAAAACCATAATATGGACTGGTAGTTATGCGTTTTTTAGGAACTTTTTGTTTTAATTTGAAAAACAATCCTGTTTCACCAGTTAGAAATAAGAATGGGAATAGCATAGGTTCAGTGTATGTTGAATTGATTGAAAGAAATTTTGAACATGTTCTGCTTTTGGATAAACACGCACATCTACTTTATATTCAATAGATCCACATTTACTTGAAATTAACGCAGCCAACTCTATACATGTTTGTTTATTATAAATATGCAGATGATTTTTTGAATTCATATAAAAACTCAAATGATATTCTTTATCAATATTTGCCTTTTGAATTTCATATAAATTTTGGTATTTCGGATTTTTATTCATGATTGATTATAAAATTTTGAGTACGTCATTTCATTTTACTTGTTTTGCTCGTTCGAATATCGCTTCTCCATTGTTGTAAATATATATTTGTGAAAAATTAGGCTCCGCAGAATTATTTCCAAAAGATGTTTTTATTGTAGCTTTACCTAAAACTTCCTTCAAATCAACATTGTAGGCATCGAATGAAGCAAAGAAAATATATTGTTATAAATTCGAACATTCTCACGGGAATGTCTATTTATTTCATTTGTTCCATACATCAATTTTTTTATTTCTTGTGGATATTTATCTGACTTTGGAAGTATAATTTTCCCCTGATGACAACAACTACAATATTTTTGATCTACACATTTCAGAATCAATAGTTCTCCGCAAAATTCACATTTTATTTTAAAATCACCAATGTCTAAATATTTTACCTTTTTTTCCTGGCTTATACATTATTATCTGCTGCCTATTATAAATTATTTTATAGGATATGAAAAAGTACGAAGGTTGAAGTTCCGTAATATTTAGCAAAATAAATTCCTAATGACTAAAGTAAATGCTCAACATAAAAGGGAAAGAATGAAGAAAATAACTTTTATTTTTTAATTTTGCTTTAATTTACACACTGGCATCAGTAAGTTGATTTTGTTCTTTGAATTCAAACTCTTTTTACGGATTTTTGAGGCATTTTTCGGCTTATTTAGTTATGAAACTTGGAGATAAATAAAAAATCACATATTTAAATGAAATTAACAAAGTTTATTCACAAATTTTCATAAGTTCAAATTAATTGAAAAAATTTTTTTATATAAGGACACACAAACAATAATAAATAAAATATTTTATACTGGAATAATTTTTGTCACACAAAATCCTGCGATTTTAATTCATTAAATGAACAATGATTTTTGTTCTTAATAAATAAAACTTAAATAAATTTTCTTAACATAAAAAAAACCTGAAAACTTAGTTCGGAAAAGAATATAATAACTAATTTCAAATCAGCCTCCAACTAAAATTAGGAGGAAAAATTTAATTTTTCAAAAAATTGAACAAAAAACACAATCGCGAAATTTATTAACAAATTAATGAAATAAAAAGCATTACTGCTGAACTGAGTGAACTGTTCTTTGAAATTAAATAATAGGTAATAATAATAGTGCTAATCTAAACTTAACAACAAATTCTCAGTCTTGATAGGATGAAGCTAAGCGTTAGCTTTTGCTATCTACCAGGGTTGTCTCCATTTTATACACTCTCCATTTTTACCACGATTGGCATATTAATTCGTATATTGTTATGAATATGTTCATTAGTTTGTTTATCCATTAATTTCTCACTTTTTACCAACATTGGAAAATTCATTCTAACCTCATTAAGTGGAGTTGTTTTCTTCTCGGTACAACTATTTTGTAGTGTTTCAAAACGTGTATGTGTTCGCATATGTCTGGTGATCATATCACGTCGGCAGGCAGCATACGGACATTGGGGACATTTATATGGTTTTTCTCCCGTATGAGTTCTTTGATGTGTTGACAAATGATCTGAACGAGAAAATACCTGTCCACAAATTTTACATGTATATGGTTTAACACCAGTATGTAGTCTAATGTGACGTGTTAACATATCAGATCGTGCAAAAGATCGATTACATACTTCACAAACATAGGCTTTTGCTATATCTGACGTTGTATTACGATTTTTATGACGTGATGCCATATGTTTAGCTAATCGATCATGTAAAGAAAACATTTGACCACATACGGGGCATACATAGGCAACATCTGATCCTGGTGGCATTTCTTCGACAACTGGTGAAACATCCATATTATACCTCCAAGCTACAGATTCTTTGGTCGTTGGAGATGCTACATCACCTTTTATAACTGGAACTTCAACGGGTGCATGATATATCATATTAGGTGGTTTTCTTTTACAAATTCGTGTATGTAGTATATATGCAGGTGGAGGTTTTATAACCTTCATTGATAAATCTAAAGGATGTTCTTGTGGTGGTTGAATATATTTCGTAGGTTTATTGCTGTGCTGCTGCTGATTGTATGGTGATATAGGTTGTTGAGATGCCAGAATTGAAGTTTTAAAAATTTCATTTTGACGCTGAAATACTTCATTTAAATACTCGCTATGTAAATAGTAGCCAAAAAGAGGTGCAGGAAATGGAAAATATCTATCGCATGGACTGAGTTGTTCAGTCTTAATTTCTACTCGTAGTTGTTCATCTTCAGCTTTGGTCAAATGAAATGGACTAAAACTAATTATTGGGCTATTTGAATTAGATAATTCTTCAGATTCATCACTACTGCTGTTTGTTAAACAGGTGTTTTGAGTTTTGTAGCTAGCTTCCCCATGATTGTTGTTATGAATTCTATTATTATTATGCAATTTATCTAAAACAACTGAAAGTCTTTTCCTTTTCCTTTGTTTCCATGGGATATTATGATTGGTCATATAAAGATTGTTATTGTTCATTTTTTTATGAGATGGCTGAATATTTTGGTGCCCCATAGGGTCAGGGTTTTCTGCCATAGTCATTAAGTCTGATATCTTTTTCTACAAAACAGATGTTTCAAATACTTCAATACTTTTCCTTTAATAGTTTGACGTTGAATATCACACAGGATACATCTGAAATTAAAACAATAATTTTTATTTAAAATTATACATGTAAGAATTTTTTTTAATAAAGAAACAGTTTTATATAGAATTATTAGTCAATATATCTAAAATTAATTTGATTAATTTTAGCTAAACTGTTGAATAGAATTAGATTAATGTTTATCCGAATCAACAATATAAAAATCAGTAAGATTCTATGAATTTTATATAGTTGTAAATCAAACAATTCTAAGAATTTAACATATTCCCTACCAGCACCCGGGCTATGAAAATGGTAATTCCAAGGAAATTATTTAATACGGAGGACAAAAAAACGCCTTACTTATTAATATATAAATATATAGATATTCATATAAAAAAAATGGCTCTGCTTTGCCTTTATATTGTTGTTGGTTTTTTCTTCCATACATTTCATATGCGAAAAAGCATCACTGATTTGCGGGTGACATTTGTGGAATTTTGAAATAATTTATTCATTCCGCACAACTTGGCAACGTCGCCTTTCGAATAAAACTGACTTGAGTAAAATTGTTTGAGTTAAAATACCTTAAAAAGGGAGTACAAAAAACGCCTTGCGTATTAATATATAGATTTACGCCCTAAACTATGCAGCAAAATTCATAAGTAAGAATTTAAAAGCCACAAATAATAAATGAAATAGAAAACAATAATAATAATAATATAATAAAAGTAGCAAGGACTGATCATTTTGGAAGAGAACTTCTTTATTTACATTGCTGGAAAGTCTTTTTCTGAAAATTGTTGAATGAAAGAGTAAATATCTTATTGTTCAAGGTTGTAAAAGATGGTAGTAGTAACTTTTAATAAAAAATAGAAGGTTTTAATCGTGAAAAAAAAGGAATAAATAAAATTATTAAAAAGTGATCTAAGAGGACAGTTGGTATCATTATGGGAAACAAATATCAATCAAAAGATCACGATAAAAGTAAAATAGTAATGTAAGGACTAGCAAACTTTAAAAAATAGATATGTATAATGACATATTAAGCACACTTGAGACTTAAGACTTAAGACAAACTCAGTACAATTTCCCGATAAATTCGTTTATATTATTACTGAAAGATGGATGCCCTCCATTGTTTTATCCTGGGATTTCAAATACATGAAACACAATGGATCACTATGGTACAGTAGTTTATATCGGAAAAAAATATTTGCTAAAAATTGAGCCTTTATACTTAGAAGGACTTCAAATTGAAGACTTAGATAACATAAAATTAGTAGAAAGCAGAAAAACTTTAAAGGGACTTTAATAATTTTACTATAATATAAATATTGAAAGCAAGCAAAGAGGATAAAATAAAACAAAATAAAAAAAAAAAAAAACTTTTGGGAAATAGACTTTCATTAAATTAATAAACTAAAAGGAAAAAAATAATATTTAATACCGTTAAATGGGAGCAGAAGAATAATTAATATTTAATAACATTAAATGGGAACAGAAGGATGAAAATTAATTTCTACTACTACAAGGCAGTAGTTTGTAAAAAAAGGAGACCATACCAAATTAGACGAAAGATTTCTTCTACAAAACTCATAATTTCGTAATGATTACTTTCAATATAAATGAACTTTGAACTGTGTAAAAATTAATTTAAAACACTGCTAGAAATTTTTTAGGATTGAAAATACAAAAACATATTCATATATATATATATATATGATATTTATGTTGTCTTCATCCCAGCAAAAGCAAAAAACAGACGATTTTTTCTTACTAAATCGTTGAACTACAAGTCTTCAAATCTAATTAACTTTGTATTTGTCTTAAGAATATGAACCTATAATGACCATACACTTCATTTGTTTTAACTCCTCCACATTTTTCTCACGAACAACAGCTCATCATAGACCAAACATCACGGTGTGGTTGACTTGTTTTTCGTCAAATTCATTTTTAGAAAGCTATAATCACACGGTTAATATTCACTTTGCACGTCAAAGTTCAAATTTTATGTTTTCTTTACGTTATTTTTTGTAATATTTTTTTTGAAAGAGTTCTGAAATTACCCAAAAAGCCGTTGTTATTGTGTTTTTTAATTACCTACTTAAGTTTTGCTAAATAGGTGACTGAACGTAATTACTGAAAATAATGCAGTAAAGAACAAAAAAACAATAATCATTTATTTAACAGTAGCCACAAAGATTATGATAGGCTAAAATTTAATTTTAATATATATATGAGATTCAACGCAGGATACCGTCCTTTCATTTTTGAATGAGAAATAATGAGAATTAGGCAAAATTTTTAATTTAATATGTAAGATAAAATGATATTCTCATAAGAACACTCTTTTATAAAAATTTGCTTGAATCCTAAACGGATACCTGGGATTATTATGGCTGCAAGGTTGTGAGTTTTTGTCACATTTGGGTAAATTACTTTAGATTGGGTTAACGTAACTTCAATCATCTTCTGGTGATGTGTTAAATTGTAGAATTTATAGGACAAAAAAATCATCTTAAAACAAGATTAAGGATTTAAGCAATTGATGATTAACCAGACAGGCGGCTTGTTATTTTCTTGACATAAAAATGGTTTTAATATAAATTCGTAAAAATGATATTATGGATATTATATTTCATTGAAAAGGAGTATAAAAATTCCGAAGTTGAGTTAATATCGAAATGATTATTTCAATAATAATTTGCAATATATGCAGGGAATAATGAAAGCACAATCTCTTTCTTCTCTCATTTTATCCAATCGTTTCTACCATTTCATATAATACACTCCACAAATGAAATTACTTGCAATTTACTTTCAATCCTAATCACCTGTACGCTAACATAAAATGAATTTATATTTACACATAAAAGTGTCACCAAAAAAATAATATAAAAATTAACCAAAAAGTTTTCATAATTTGGAAGTAGACACTTTTTTTAAGCTCTATTGTATATCTATATCAAAGCTTTTAAAATGAGATATGATCACCATTAAAAATATGGCCTTCAGTTTTCTTTTCCAGTTTTGTTTAAGGGAAGCACTGTTAAAGGAATAGCACTTTTCAAAGATTACATTTGTACATTGTAAAGCTTTCAAGGCAATCACTTTTATAGTTATTGACATTTAAGTCTTCCCACCCAAATGCTTCAGAGTTTAAAACTTTTTAACGCGTTTTTCTCGAGCCGTGATCATCTACATTCTAAAACTACTATACCGAATAATTTGAAATTTTACACTGACATTTTATATATTAAATACGTCCCTCTAACGATCCTTTTCTATTTTTTATACCATTTAGAGGGTACAAGCTGAAATTTAAAGGCAGATTTATAAAATTGATAAAAAATTATTAAAACAAGGTCTTTGGGAGGAAGAAAAATTAGTTTTCTGATTTCAGATATTTTTAGTTGATCACTATCGTTAATTGATTTTTTTGAAATATGACTTGGGAAATGCTTTGCCTCTAGGTTATAGTTAAAAATTTTTATCCAAAAATTTAATAAAATATTGTTAAGAAATATTGCAAAATATTTTAATATATTTACAACCCTAACTCTGAAAAAAGTAGTAAAAAGAGGGTTTTTTTCAGCAATTATTCCTTACCCCCCGCTAATTATTTTAATTGAATCAAAATGGCCAGTCAACAAACAAACAAAAATTATGGAAATCAAGTTTCTCTAACAGAGAGCCAAATAATGAAGATGTACACCTCAAATTAAAGAGTTCAATGGCGATAATGGACTAAGCTAACACTAAACACTAAAGCCATTATTTTTAAAAAGTGTTCTTAATAAAATTCAGGAATCAGCTTTACTAGAAAGAATCGTTTTAACCCTTTCAAGGCAAGTGGTCATGCTACAATACCACTAATTTTTATTGTCTTATTTGTTTTTGCGAGCGACTACACTATTATTTACACAGTTTTAACTAATATGCAGCATATGCCACTGAAACCAAATGCGTTTATGTAGATACATAAGAGTTTAATGCTACTTGAAACTTCTTCATTACATGGTTCATAACTTACGCGTAGTTTTAGTTATATGAAATTTTTGCATTTGTTTTTTTTTTTAAATTTTGTGCGTGAAATTGTTTCTTATAAGTCTTCAGAATATATAAGTTTGAAAAAGTTAATAAATTTTAAGTTATATTGCTCAGCATCCATCAATTTGTAAGTGGTATTCTGTAGTAACCACTGAGCACTTATGCATAAAATTTTTTTTCCCAATAGAAAAAGCAAAAAAAGTTTGGAGCATGAGCTCAATAAAAATACAAACGGCAGATGACATAAACATATATTTTTTTATTTTCTCGATGCATGTGTAGTGAATGCTTTCATCCTTTACAAGATGAGAAATGATCAAACCAATATAACCATGAAAGAATTCCGTCTGGCTTTAGTAGTGGGACTTATTGGAGTAAAAAAAGCTCCTAAATCTAGAGCCAAAAATCAATCCAACTCTCGTAATTTCAAAAGGGTAATACCATTAGAACTTAGGACCTCAAATGCATGTCACATGCCACAAAGAAACTCATCGCTAAGATGCGCTCATTGCAGCTCTTCATCCAAAGTCACTCGAACGCTGTGGAAATGCAGTTCTTGTGATGTTGGACTATGCCTTTAGAATGACAAAAACTCTTTTAAAGCCTTCCATTCGAAATAATATCAGAATATTGTTTTTTTATTTATACATATATTTTTTTCGTAAAATACTTTGCAGCTTAGTGGTATCGTGGCGTAATCACATCCTACAGGATAATGGATGAACATTTTATTTTCAGTTAGTCATTCATTAGTTATTATTTCTTCTAATAAACTTAAAACTAACTTTAAATTATCAATTAATAAGAGAAAAATTAAAGCTGCCCGGAAAGGGTTAAATCTATGAAAGTGGATCATATTTAAAAGGCATATAACGGAAAAATAACTAATAAGAGAAAATATTTTCATTCACCGCCTTCAATAAACAAACTAAAATAATAAAATATTATAAAGAAATTGTAACTAAACTTCCTTCAGAACTTCAAGGGGATAATTTTATGAAGTTAACTACAATTAAAGAACAAAGTTTTGATGGATTTTTGGGATAAATAATTTAAAAACCAGCGCAAAATATTGCAATGTTACAGATTACCTCAAAACTAGCTGAAGAAAACTTTACAACTATTGGAATGAACTCAATACATTAAAGCACAGGACACTATAAGTAGTCTGATTTAGCAATGGTTTGGGGCTTGTCACTTATTTATGGCAAAAAATTTCATCTTGTGATTAATACGGAAGTGGTTGAAGGCCGAGCATAAGGGAAAATAGAAAATAATCCAAGGTTATGGATATGGATCTTAAAATTAGATGAATATAACGTAAAATTTAACTATAATAAAAGGTAAAGAAAAGAAGGTGAAGATTTTTAAAGTAGGATTTATGCAGTAATCAGCAAAACTAATTCAATCGAATAAATCTTAAAAGAGAAAAGAACTTTACAAAACAAAACTGCATTTAAGTGGCTGGAACAATGGATGACGGCGATAGATAATAGAAGAGCATCTAAAAATCGTAAATAAAAACAATCCTGTGATTATTAATAACCTCCATAAAAATACTGTTAACAATAACGCGTAATATGGAATGGGAAAAAATTTCTGGACAAACTCTTACTGGTGGTCATTACTGCACTTTCTTTTAAACAAAAGTTAAAAATACACATTTTCGGAAAGACAAAATATCGGATGTCAGTCATCCTAAATTATAATTTTTGAACATAATTATGCAAAAAATAGTTCAATAAATAATTAAGAAAGAATAGAAATTAGCTCAAAAAATTCATCAAAATTTGAAAAAACGACAATGTGCGGGAAGTTGCTGCCGAATTTGGGAATAAGAGAACCGAATCGAACGAATCGATGAACAATTAGACAGAGAATTGCTCAGAGAAGAATCATATGATAGAAATGAAAATACAGCTGTCGATGAAAATTAATTGAAGCAATCAATCTGAGGATTTTTTTTGTGGATCCTGAAAAAACTGAAAAAATTCCTAATTTCTTAATCCTACGAATACGAACTGATGAATTGAGTGCTTTCTTGAAATATTCAACTTTTTAGAATACATTCAGAAAAATGGATTCAGCTTCAATCCGAACCAATATGTCACATATTTTCAAAATAATTACTCAACGTTAGTAATTGCACTGTACTTCAAAAACCCAGAAATAGGAAAAATAACCTTTCCATATAATTTCTGCAACATTGTCAATTTAAAAGAAGAATTAGTAGATAAAGTTTTTTAAAGCTTTTAAACAAATAATAATAGAAATTATGCATGATCTTATGTCAGGATGTTCGTTTGAGCTCTTATCATCATTATTAGAATATTGATTGAATTGTGATCAAAAATTTGGTATAATATATTAATTGGTAATAATAACTAAGCCACAGCAACACGTGGCTGGGTCTGCTATATATATATATATAAGAATGAGGGTAAAAATTTGGGGTGGACCACCCTTATCACTTAGGGGTGTAAAAAATAGACAAAAACTTTCCCGGGGATATAACTAATAATTTCCCAAATTTTCGCCGCGATTGGATGTATGGTTTTTGAATCAAGGACATAATTCAAGGACATAATTGAGTTATTACGATATATACCACCGGAACATCATGATTTTTTTAAATCCCTTTCACACACATAAAATATAGATGAGTAGAAAATTGTTTTGTAATTTATATTTGTAAAAAATGTTTTGAATCGCATAAATTATGTTTTTAAAATGTTATAAAGATATGTAAAATAAAATGAGTTTTTTTTTTGTCATCAATTTGAAGCATCTTAAATTATGTTGAATGGACTTCGGTTCTTCAAATTTAATATCTTATCTGTTTGTTAGTTTTGAAAGTGGCCTAACTCCATTCTTGGTATGAAAACACATATTATTCACTTAATAATTGCCTTTATTTTAATAGGAACTGTAAATTCAACACCTTTAGATATAGTTAAGCAATATAATTCGTCGGTATCCTGTACGTATATTTTTAATTGCATTGAAACACAAAACCTTAAATATCTCAATTTAAGTGTAAATGGACTTAGGTCACTTTCAAAATAAACGGCTCATATATCTAATTTGAACTCCTATTTATTCCTTCATTACAGTAAACTTTTTTTATTAACTAACATACAAATCAAGGAACAAACTAACATAGATCTGTAATAACTTCTAATCCATGTAAATTTTCAGCACTACAAACTAGCTTAACGGTTAAAATTTACTGTTTGTATATTTTTGGAAGCAAACCTAGTAAATAAATCCCTCCTAAGTTAGTTTTTCAAACATAAATTATAAGTGAAAAGCAGACATTAATATCATAATAAAAATTTTTCTGATAGGACATAGCAAGATAAACATCTTGAAAAAATTTAACAATTTTCAGAAAACTTCTAAATATCGTATGATACTTTGAAGGTTGATTTTATCAATTCTTACTCGAACAAATAAGAATTAAATCTTTATTCCAATTTTCAATATACTTTAGGCACTTGACTGATTCTTTTGCTTTTCAATATAAGGAAATAATATATTCATTTAGAAACCCAAAGTTTTTAACCCTTTAAAAATATAAATTAAAATTGTGCTTTTTATAGGTTGAAAAATTAAAAATGAAATTATACTTTGGATATTAAACAATGTTTAAAAAATATCTTGAGAAATAAGTTAGATACATTTAAAGAAAAGCGCGGCGCTTTAAACTCAAAAATTTAATGGGCCAAACCAAATAGTTCCTATAACCCTTATACCAATTATGGTTAATAAAAAATTTCATTGTAAAAGTTGTAGGAATTCATTTGGTGCTCATAAAATGGACCTAGCTATGGGTGGCTGAGTTAATCAACATAGAAATATTATCTTGTTTATTTTTTAAATTATTATCATTTAATTTATCAATAATTTTACAAATTATTGACATTTAATATTATATTGCAATTATTTTGATATTTAACCCTTACAAAAAACTCACATTTCTTTTTTGCAAAATCAAAAGCCAACTGACTAAATAATAAATATATCAAAGCTATTAAGTAAATAAATCAAACCTACTTTGACATATTATTAAATTATCTAAGCCACTGGATTTTATATAGTATGAACTGGCCGGAAGACAAGAAAAACTTGAAGAAAAGGTAAATAAAAACTAAAAATAACACATCACACCTAAGCAGATCGATAATAAAGCCAATAAAGCACTGTGGGAATCTTTTTGTTAGTTGTATTTGTGGGGGTGTTAGTTTCTTGTCCTGCTAGAGTAATCCAATCTTCAAAATATGGCTTTAGTCCCACAAAAAAAATTTTTTATTTTTTTACTCTTAATTTTAAGGGTGTAAAAATTTTGATTCCATAAAATTACTGAAAAAGAACTCTCATAAGGATTTTGTAAAGTTTTTTAGTTTTGGACCAAAAAAAAATATTTTGAGATCTTTAAAACTATTAGCTCAATGATTTAACGGTTCCACTGGACTAACCATTCAAAGCCCAACTTCTCGTTTATTCTCGTAATCTGCCAATAATATACCTGTAGGACATGACAAAGAAATTTTAAAGAAGCTGATTGCACTGTTATAGCTTCAAATTCTTCCATATAAAGCTTTCTAACTTTTAAGAGAAAAAAAGGAAGGATTTCTGACTAAAAACCCCAGTTACCAGCTGGCAAGGTTGTTGAAAGAGCTTAGGATAATTGATTTTTAATCTGGCTAAATGAAGTAATGGCATCGTCAGTACAGTTAACCTTTCTGTTTTTAGATCAGGTTAATTATTTATTTAGTCGCAATTAAAGCTAAGCTGCTCTAGGAATAGTTTTTCGATAAAAATTAAGCATTTTTAGAAATGGTTTTAGCTCTTTAATTGTCTCAGATTTCTAACTGATAAGACTAGAATTTTTAAAAGTGCCTAAGAAATTTAAGCTTGTTTTGAGAAACATGAATGTAATATAGCATTTAGGTGTCCAAGACCAAGCCCTATTAAAGCCCCTTAAATGCCTTGGATAAACTGGAAATCAAATGGTTTGTCAGTAGACATTAAGTGATCGATAGGAAGTTTTATCACTTTAAAGAGTGGGTTTTAGAAAATTATAAAAAATTTAAGAGAGTACAAATTTGTAAAACTTTGGAAGTCCTTAAAGACATAATTTTGCTTACAAACCAAAAATATATCCCAGCGGTTCATCTCTCTAAAAGGACGTATGCATATTTTTAAGGATGTGAAAGTAGAAGTAAAAGAACACTTACTTAGTTCAATTTCACACATTTTCGACTGACAAAGAAAATGTTCTCCAAGTCCATTTGAAATTTAAAGTTTTCGTTTTTCTTTTTGTTGTCTTTGCCAGTTTGTGCTTTATAAAATTTAAAGTTCTTTATCAGTAAAAGTATATTTTACTCCTTTTCCTATAGATTTATACTAATTTAATATGTATAAACTTAACATTGACGTAAAGAAAATTGTATATACTAATATCCCGCAAACATTGCGATTTTCTAATGAATCCACTAGCAATTCACTTCAACTGAATCGGGCTTAACTAGTGAGCTCACTATACAATCTAATCTCCTGTGATTGTATTCGCCTTCAGATATGCTTGCCAGAAAAATACAGTACCCTGTTTAAAGTGGTTTAATAGCGGAGACAGGCATATCTCTTAATGCTCATTAGTAAATGAGCATTTAACTAGGCCCTGACAGACATAAAAGTTCGAAAACACCGCCGACATTAACATCGATTGAATAACCCACAAAATATAACTCACAACTCATAAAATATTGTAGCCATAACCATACTTGTCACTTTTGCTTGTAGCTTTGAATTGTAGCTGAAAACAAAACTGACAGCGCTGAATTCGAATAAATTTGACAGCAAATGGGTCAAAAAGCTCTGAGAGAGCAAATGTTCTTTAAAAATAACATTTACTAAATGTGGTTTGAAAAATCATAAATATCGTTCTTTCCATACAAAATACCTAAATGGGCATTAGCTAAAGAGCATTAAGGGCTATGTCTGTCTCCGCTGTAAGACCAATTTGAAGGAGGCTTAAATGACTTTGTCATAATATACACCTTTGCTACAATAATATACAGAACACTGAATCACACTGAAATCACTGTTTTTCAATATCGAGAATGATAAAAGAGATTTTTGTACAGATATAAATTTTAGATTTTAATAATTTTAATGCATACTAAATAATAAAATATTAATTTAAATAATTAATCAAATTGGACACATAAATATATAATAATATTTTCATTTTAACAACAATTAGAGGAGCTATCTTCTCAAAACAAACTTTACTTTACCAATTCGTAATTGCAAATGATTTTACCATTTTTTTTAAAATTATGCTTTCGACACACTTATAACCATTTATTTTAAAGAAGCCATCCAATTGCTGGACATTACATACCAAACTAGGAGACTCCAACGAATTAAACCTCACGAGTTAACATACCGCTAGAGTTGGGAATCTCAACCCTCACATGTTTCACCCACACACGGTGCTAATCAAAAGTGCTAATAAATTAATAGAATAATCTATTAAAGCAAAACTTTACTATTTTTTTCATAAATATAAATATGTACATGAGTGTAAAAACAAATAAAATCTATACAATATCTAGGTTATTTTTAGGGGAGTACAAAAACACCAGTAAAATATTGACTTAGAAGCATTACATTGAACTTTCTGTGTAAGAAAATAGAGCTTAAAAATTTTAATTTTTGCAAGAAAACTAATAAATTCAACACCAAGGCAGAAATAATCAAAGTTTGCTATAAAAGAGGCTTAATCAATGGCATTCCGTTTCACATTTTAGTTTTTAAAAAACTTCCTTTAGCTTGCTGCCTTCCAATATAAAAAGGAGCTTTACACACAAGGAATTCAATATCCTTCAAGTTACTATGTTTACTATCTATGATTCTATGATTATAAGCATTTATATGTATAAAATTTATTCGATATATTTGATTAAACAGCAAAAAAAAAAAACAATTTTCTTTTTTATATATATGAAATTCTAGGCAAAAAACCTCAAAGAAAACCCAGTCTGGACTTCTTTGGTATGTTGTCCAAAAATTTGTACATAAAATGAATCATAAAAAAGAATAGGACTGTTTAAAAATCTGGTTATCTCTTGCCACCAAAGCTCTTTTTTCTATAAAAGTAATATTTATACTAGTTTTTGCCTGCACCTCTTGAGTCATTAATAAAATTGCAATAATTACGGTATTTTCAAAAGAAAAAGAAGAAATATAGCATGTTGGCGTTCATCCTCTTTGCTGTATTTTATATCTTCTCTTTTCATTCTTTCTTTGAGCTACCTTATCCTCTTCAATCAGTTTAGTCTGATGCGATCTTTTGTAATTAGCCATCTGCCTTGCATATTACAATTTGTATCCATCAAGCCAATTCAGGCGTTAAGTATATGTATCCATCTGAAACTACATACATCTATAGATTCATATAGCCAGTAATATCAGCTGACAGTCGTTTGTGGATAAGATGTTTCAACTTGATATTCAGTATGATAATGTGTCAATAGCTCTAATCCAACATTTTTGGATTGCGTGCTAAGATACAGCTGCCACTTAAACGGAAGAACTGGCTTTTTTATCGTAAATGAAAAATGCACAGCAGCAGAGATCTAATATAATGGTATTGTATAAACTAACTCTGAATTGAGAATCCAAGTTAAAAAAAGCAGACAAGGCTCATGTGGCTGCTTTATTCTACATATTTATTGTTTTCTTATAAGTAATTATATTACTAGGCGTTTTATCAAGATTTGCAATAATCGGAAGATGGAAAAAAAACAAGAGTATACAAGAAAATTTATTGATTAAAATTGTTTTGTGGAAGCAGAGGTACAAAAATTATGATTGCATCCTTATATTAAAATTTTTTTATTCAAATGATGTTGTAGACACAGAGGTATAAAAAATCACAAATCTATCAAAAATAGTTAAATAGAAAATTATGCTTAGTTTTAGGAAATAATATTTTTTGTTATTGCTATTAGTTAAGTCTTTGGATGGTTTTTACTTCAAAGATGGTCGAAATAAAGTACCATATTTGATTGCCACTTACTTATGCCCAGTTTGGCAGCTAGACTGTAATTGTCATAAATCATTTGTATATCGGTAAGGATAAGTGTGAATTTCACGGAGATTAATCATAAATCATTAATCATAAATTCATTTTACTTTTATTTTATACTATATATTTTGCTTTATGTTACTGTAAATGCTACAACTTATTTTAATTTTATCCTTTTATTTCCTAATGTCGTAGTTTTTAATCTTTAAACATATGCTTTTTTTAAAATTTTCTTTTGAATTTTACTTTGTGTAGCCCCTATATCCATTGTAGTAATGATATCCGTTTGATATACAATGGCAATCCTTCTTAAAGAAATTGTTAAATTTGGTTTAATGAACAACCTACATTTTACTAGCTTCAGGAAACCACAGATTGTTTTTGCCACAATTTCTGTATAGTATTTTGAATTTCAAATACTACAGGATAAACCATAATAACTTTCCTTTTTTTTAAACTCATTTGTTCTACTACACAAATTCTTATGATTCATTCTGTTGTTTACCGTTATGTTTGTTGGTGTTTACTTTAACTCTTAAGATAATGCGCATTTGTGCGTAGTGTTTTTTTGTCTTGCAATAACAATGGAAGTCAAACGTCAACTGGTGTTGAATTTGTACAAAGGCGGCTTGAGACAAATTGCTATTTTTCGACAGCTACAAATCGAAAATATAAACTTGACATTTATTCAGCGCACAATAAAACGATACAACGAACTGGGACTGTCGATATATCGAAAAAAACTGGACGAAAAATATTTGTTCGTACCAAAAATCTCATTAAATGTGTAAGAGAAAAAATTCGCCGAGATCCTCAGAGAAGTGGCAGAAAGCTAGCTCGTGAGCACAAAATCAGTCAAACTTCAATGCGACGAATTTTGGCAGATGACTTGAACATGAAACCTTACAAAAAAATGCCGCAGACACGGTCTCGAAATCAAAAATAAGCAAGCTAGAAAACAAAGATGTAAAGAGTTGCTGCGCCGGCACGCAGAATCGAATATTGTTTTTTCAGTGGCTGCATACGAATGTACCAGATTTTATCGACAGAGATTTATGGCCGCCATCATCTCCTGAACTGAATCCTCTTGATTATTTTGCTTGGGGATATATGACATCGAAGCTCATTGATCTGAAAATAGCGAACACAATCACTTTGCGTTCATTTCAACAGAAAATAATTAAGATTTGCAACGAAATTCTCATGGATATGGCGCGTGCAATATGTCAATCGTTTCCGAAACGCCTGCGCTTAGTAATCAGACAAAACGGAGGCAAAATCAAATTACAAAGCTAAATCTAAATCTTTATAGCTCATATTAATACTGAATAAAATTAAATTTCGATTTGATTGAAATTTCTGTGTTTCCCGTTCAAATATAAAAAGGACAGTTATTATGGTTCACCCTGTATTTTTTAGATTAATTACAAATTATGTTTTCCTTTTGCTTGAAATTTTTTTCAGCTTAATTTAGTGTAAGCAAATTGAAGCAGCATTGCCTTATTGTAAAGCAAATCGAATCAAGATATCTTAAGGTTTACTACATTGTTTAAAATTGAATTCTATATGAAAGCAATAGGGAAAAACTTACTTTAAACAGTGTACAAAAATTAAATATGCCAATTTTGGTGTAATCTAATCAACAAAATATTCTCAAAAATTCTAATAATTGTAAAACTACAAATTATGCTACTTAAATGCGTATAATTTCATGATCTTTATGAAAATGACTTGTTGATGCCATAAAATTTGCACAACAAGTGTCGATCAATCCTGTATAAACAAAAAAAGTCACTTTTCGCTCAAAGTCACGCAAGTGTGTATGAAGTCGCTTCTATACGATCTCGCCCTTATGTGCAGCTGTTACCCTTTCTCCATTGAGTCCTATAGAGTGTATTAGCTTCCCGTACAAAAAAATCGTTTCTCAATTGGCAATATTCTGTGTAAGGGGAATTGGTCTAGTTGCACTGAAATAATTAATTAATTAAATAAAAAAAGACAAAACAAAGAAATAATAATTTAGATAATAAATAAATAACATATTTAATGACACAATAAATAGGAGAATTTACGGTGTTAATTTGTTGGACAACCTGTAAATTCACAAGATAGGCCAAAATTCCCTTTCTACAGCCTTTCAAAGACTATATTTTATACACGATTGGAACATGCTGAATACAAACATATTACACGATTCTCTATACAAAAATTTCTCTCCGTGTATTGTAACAATATGTGTATAAGCCCCAAGGGAGAAAAGATATGATGTATTTTACCATTCAACTGATATTTGGGATATACAAAGAACTAAAACCTAAAAAGACTAAATATTAAATAGATTTCATGGATAAATAGCAGCTTTGAAAATTATCAAGGATACTCATGTGCCATGGGCAAAAGAAAGACAAAAAAAAACAAGTAACAAAAACAGCAAAAAAAGTAAGAAACCACCAAAATTTACAAAAGACAAGATAGAAAAATAATAAAATTGAATGAAAATCTTTTTCACCAAAAATTCCGCATCTTTGTATTCGCCTAGGGTCATTATCCCACCATGTTTTATTCAACTTTTTAATTACTAATTTGTTATTCTTACTTGCAGCTTATTTCATCTGGAAGATTCATGCTGCCATTCACAAAGACCTTTTTAATTTTTCAACTTATAAACTTCATAAAGATCAGATCATTATACTAAATTCTACACAAATAATAATACGTCTATCGCTAAAAAATAAAAAGCTAATTTATCCCAATAAAATGAGTGTTAATTAGGAATGATTAAATAAATTTAAAAAACTGTTTTCTGCTGAAAATAAACGGCCATTAGCTTCTCAATTATTAAAAAATGGCTATATGTTAAAATCAACTTTATTTAGTGTTGTTATACATTTATGTATACAATAAATATATTGGTATCCATTTGATAAAATAAAATAGAACTTTAGGTTTGTCGAGAAAATAACATCAAGCCAATAATAATATAGTACCGCTAATCATAAAGCTATGAAGAAATACTAATGACCAAACAAAGAATTATAACACATTTGAAATGACCAAATTTTAAAAATTATACAACACCATATTATTACTATAAAAATAAACGTTTTATTGTAAGTTCCTGCCGTTATTTTTTAACTGCAAAGTCTACAATTCATTAAGGCACATTCAAATCAAGCTTTGATTCTTTTTTTTTTTTTACTGTAACTTTCATAAGTTAAAGCTTTTAATAAAACAAATTTTCTAAAAGACTTTAGTAGTGTGATAAAATTCTCATCCGAAAATCTGGTTGTTTAAAATAACAAAAAATGAAATGAAATGAATTTCTATTCAAGAATAGCTCCCAAGCATATTTTAGTTTTCAATTAGACACAGATATTAACGATTACTCAAGCTAGTGGTATATGTTTCTGTAACAAAGATGGGGGTTGGAGAGGATGGGGGTAATGTAAGATTAATTTAATAAAATAACATTATTTAGTGATCATTTTCGTCGATACTGGTAGTGCTAATATATTAAAATAATTGCGTTTTCAGAGTAAAATCTCCAAAAATAAGCCGTTGGAGTGAATCTCCGAAGGTGACTCGTAAAAATTTAGTTTTTTTGTGTACGCGTTAAAGGTTTCAGTTTATATTTGTTTTTATTTTTTAGTTTTTGTAGTTCTCGGAAGTCAAAAACATAAATTTCATTTAAAAAAGATTGACAAATTTTTTATTGTGCAATAAAAAATCTCTCAATTTCTTAAATTTTAAAAGAATTGAGGCTTTAGATGTTGAGTTACAGAATACTCCGAATTCGAAAATGATAAGTTTCAGAAAAAAATTGGAAAATCCATGGTAATTTTATACACAGAGATTTATCGATGTCAGATCCATAAAGCTTTCTCTTTGAAGTTCGAAAGTTTATTCGGATTTGTTACATTTCTCTTCCTCGAGCTATAGCTCTTCCACTACCAACGAACACTCAAATATTAATAACTTCGTTAATTTTGCTCTGATTGACTCTAAATTATGACATATGACTCCTTGAGGTATTTTACATTCATATCTAAAATAAAAAAAATAAATGAAGAAAAAATTGTTTAGATCAGCAGTCCAAATAATTAAACAAAAAAATCGATTTCCATCTCTTTGATTTCTTTAAAACCTAAATACAGTCCAGTAAATTAGTAAATTTCAAAAGTAAATATAAATATTTACGATACTGTAATATAATTTTAAGAATTATAAATTCGTCATTAGATATTATTTAATTGCTCTGCTTGTAAATTATGAAATATTTGAAATTTTATTAGGTTTTGATCAACGAAATAGATTTTGTTTGTGATCTGATGAGTGTTTTGTGACTTGGCGAATTCTCATCTAGCATTCATCACATATTATTGCCTGATCCAAACTATCCTCATCATTACACTTTATGTTTACTGATTACTTTACTGTGGTGGAATCTTTCGCAATACTCATCTTCTTTAAGATTAAAGGAAAGGCATCCAAATGGCTGCACAAAATGTGAATTTTAAATGATATGCGTACAAGTATTCCATGATATTTTTCCATTATTTTTTAATTAAATTGACGGTCATTTCATTAATCATTGAGTGCACTTTGTTTTTTACCAACGGTTCTACTTATAAATTTTTTTCTCTACCATTTGTTAATATTTTTAAGTTTTTGTTTTTTTAATAATAAAACAATATTGTAAGCTATGGAAAAGTATTTTTCCTTTTACACCTTATTACATAGATTCAAAAGTTATAGGTGATTGAGTGCCTGGGGTAAAAACGAAGCCTGAAAAATTCAAAGGGCTGTAACTCGAAAACGAAAAAAGTTAGACCCCCACTTTTTGTGTTTTTTGTCAATGAAATTTCATCTACTTTCTGCCCTAAGCGTTAGTACCATTAATCTCGAAACACCCTGTATATACTCACGAAAATATGCAAGAATACTTTAATTTGTTATACCTTAAAAAAATTCTAATTAAATGAAATTAATTAATTCTTTGAACATTTAAAAAAAAAAATGTTAAAAAATTCTACAAATTGTGTAATTTTTGTAAATAAAAGTGTGACATGGGGGTAAAATTCCGAGAAATAAAAATCGTAAAAACCATGAAGGATAACGCCTTCAAGGCAAGTATAGGTGATAATTACTAAACAAAATTTATCTTTTTCCCCAAAAAATTAGTAAATTTTTTAATTATATCTAAATATTTACGGTACTGTTACATATTTTCGTGAGTTTTATATTCACAACTCAATAGATTCTCTGTTCCGACATATACATAGCTTTTAAGTATAACAATAATTGAAATGGTAATTAATAGGTTCAAAAATTAGGACTCCTTGTAATGATTGAGCATTAATAAATAGTAAAAACTAATACGTGAATAAATTTATACAAGAAATTGAACAATTTATCCAAAGAGAATAAGAAAGAAATTACATTGAAAGCAATACGACACATTGCAAAACTAAAAGAAAAACTAAGGCAAGTAAATGTTAAGTGTTTAAAATTAATTTATTAAATACTCTGCAATTTGCATACCAAATTTGTCTGCAGATTGCAGCACTAAAATATACAGTTTATGAAAATCTCGACCAAAATTATTATATTGGTTTATATAAAAGGTGGAAAATAATAATTTACTTTTGGTTAGTGGACAATTGATGACATTAAAGCTAATATACTCAGATGGAGCCTTTAAGCAACGGATACAATCAAAGATTTATTCAATATTATTTATGAAACACTCAAATTTCGATACTATATTTAAGCTAATCACCAATTTGACCAAACGATAAGCTAGCATAACATCACAACTTGAAACTTTCCATCTTAAGACGTCTAATTAGCACAATAAACCAAAGCTACAAGAAACTATTCCAAAAAATTGAAGAATCTTTCCCCAAAAGAGAGCAGCCGCTAAACCAAAAAGTGAAACTCAGCATTTGAAAACTGATTTTGGTTCCCACGATGCAAGACTTAAAGTTGAATATACTTTTTTTTATTTATTTTTTTTTTTTTTCAACTATATGGCCACATCATATGACACAAACACACACTAATATGGGTGACAGACAGGTCTTGTTTGGAATTCCAGCTACTTTTTAAACTTGAATTATAGACAGATTCAAACACACATTTACACTCTCATTCAAGTCTTTTAAGCACCTGTTGGTCAATTATGCCTAGCCTCATATACAAAACGGACGATCTTATATTTTTCACATATAAAATGACGAGGCAATTGACCATTCATACTACTTGAAACAGCTACAGCAAGCCAGTCCACTCGAAATGAGTATTGGCCTTTATGCTGCTGTATGGTTTTTTTTTTTTTTTTTGCTTTGCTGTTTACAGACTCTTATACTACCAACAAATATAAGATATATGCGTGCATTCATCTGTTGCATTGGACTTCAAATGTGATCTTTCTTTTGTTTTTCCATCATGACCCCAAAAACTTTGTCGGAATGTAAGCTTAAGAACAAAGGCTATAATGGAAAGACAATGTTGACAATGTTATTAGTTGACAATAGTAACAACTGAAGGATATCAATTAATAACAGGAGTGTAACTTTAATTTGACATTTTTCTTTTAGTATCTAATTGGGTGCTGTAATCCTCTTTGGATTAAATAAAGCTTTATTTTATTTTTTTATTTTTTTTTGATTACTGAAAAAAAATTTAGCGAGTTGGACAGAAGTGTTAGCACAACTCTTGATTTATGGATTCAATATAACATAGTAAAATTTTATTCAAAAAAAATGAAATAGTTTTATAAATAAATTATAAGAAATTAAAAATTTTATTATTGTAATCTTTCTTGCAATCTTCTCCAGATTTTTTATTTTATCAAATCTGAAAAATATATTTTCAAGCGTTCTAAATACTTGTTGACTTTTTTTGTAACTAATTTAAGATGAATTTCTAAGGTTTGTAACAACTAAAATAAAAGTAAATACTATAATAGAAAGAAAAAACCGTCTCCTGTTCCCTTGAAAAATTAAATAACTTATTAAATTAATTTGTCATGAATCTGTTTAGGAGGCAATTCGATGAATTACCCCATTCAAAATATGAGAATGAAAAAAACAAAAAAGGAGAAGACAAAAATGTAAAAAGGAAGGAAATTTAAAAAATTACCAAACAAGAGACAGAAAACAAAGAAGAATGAAAAAAGGAAACAGAGCAGAAATTCAACAAAAAGGAAGGAGAAATTCTAAAAAAATTTCCCCTGAGTTAAATGAAATATATGCAAAGATTTTTTGCTTCTATTTTTTTTCCGTCATTTGTTTTATAAATGACCCCAGAGGCCCAGCTTGGGCGTAGAAGGAAAGAAACCAAAAACCAAAAAAAAAACAACAACAAAAATATAATAGAGATTAAAATTTTCAAGAGAGAAAGAGATAATTCCAAGCATACACGTTACACTGAAGTTTCATTCCATATTAAAGTTATATATTTTTTTAGTTTCATTTTAATAAAAAAATATAATTGGTAAATAATAATTTAGATATAAATTGAGAGAATATTGAAGAATTAGAAAAAAGTCTTTACTAATTATAAAGGAATAAAAATGTGTGAATTTAACTGTGGGAAATTTAAATACCGTTACAACCCTTCAATCCTACTCAAATAAAACGTTGATTGGCTTTCTACTCCTAGTAGAAAATTGGAGGGAAGGCCGCAGTATATATGCATTGCGATATACGAGTATATTGTTAGCTTAAGTATCAACACTAAATATTTTGTTATATATTGAAGCAAGTTAGATTCAGAGAAGTTTAATTTTAATAGACGAAGTGCTCGCCAAAAAATTCCCTAAGAAAAGAACCCACTGCGTTAGCATGCAAATCGGTCAAATCCTTTTTGGTGGTCTCATTAACACCCAGTGTTTATTTTTTATTTATTTATCGACATATTATACAAATATTTCTTTGCGTGTGAGCTGACACATCCTTTGTAAAGTCGTTTATTTGATATTTACATGGTGCCTTGTTAGCTTAGCGTAAATTGAATATTTCTTATATAAATAACCTTCTTAAATTAAAAAGTATGTATTAAAAAGAGTAAATAAGGCGTGGGTGATCTAAAATATTTTCCTTAAACATAATTTTCCATAACAATATAGTTGCCTTCAATTTATGGCAATTATATAAGAATCGATTGCAGCCTTTTATTTCAGAACTGCTATGAAATACTTTAGAGCATTCCATGCTCATGTATATCCTAGTATAAATTGAAGGAAGTCATAAATACATAAAAAATGTTTCTAAAACTTTGTTAAGAAAAACAATTCGAATCAAAATACATGACAATGATCATTACAACTCAGAAAATTAGTCTCTTTTTGCCGTTTTTTTTTTAGAGTAAATAATTCAGTCAACACTGATATGTATTTATTTAGTGCAGATGGCAAATAGGTTTTCAATTTGATAAATATATTCTTTTTTAGAATTTTTTCTGAGGGGAGAGAATTGTTTAAAAACTCCCTGCAGTTTATACTAAACTTGAATTTCATGCATGATTTTTTAATTGCATCATTTTAATTGAAAAATTTTCTGTCATGAAATTTGTCTTAACTTTGATTTTTATATCACTTTACATATGTTAATTTATATTGTAACAAAAAACTTCAAATCTATAAATAAATTCAGCATCGTCAGAACTGCGTTGCTTTTATAAAAAAAAAAAAACCAAGCACACCAAGTTCCACAAGTATTTTTCATTTTCTCAATGCTTTATTCATTTATAATTGTGTAGAATGGTGACGATCCCGAGATTCAATGAAAAATTTATATTTTTATTCTTCTATCTAATTGAATATATAGAGAATGTAGGTAATAGTGTATTCCAGCGCGGAGCTCGAGACTCGAGAAACAGAGGCTGAGTTACTTATCAGATAATTTTGTTTAAATTCCAAATGAGTAAATTATATTTGGGTGAAATTTTTGCCACGAAGTCTTTTCTTTTCTTAATAATTAAATAAATAAATAAATAATTTCATTTAGATTTTTGATTTTTCTTAACTACGTATATGTACTAATTAACTTTGTGATCAATAAAGAATACAACATTAATTTTTCAATAAACTTATTAATTGCGTAAGTTCTCTTAATTATTTATTATTATTATTCATAAAAGTCTACCAGTAAAAGTTTGACAAAATCAAACTCAGTTTGAAACGAATTTGCTAAAGCAAATTCAGCAGAATTTTAAGCCTTTAAAAAAAATGTAATTACTATTTTTAAATTTCGCATGCATGTATGTACAAAAAAGCGATCCATTGAAGCAAAAAACCTAAAATCTTTATAGTTTTTTGGGATATAACTAATCAAAAGAACATCAAAAACTTGTTTTTGTTTTTTCCAACATCATTTCCAAAATAAATTTTTAAGAAATGATTGATTTTGGTAATAAAATCCAACAAGTAGCTGCCACCACTTCAACTTTACTTAATCTATGAACGAAAAAATATTCTCCCACGCGTATCAGTCCATTGAAGCTTAACTACGATACGGTAATCATTGATTTTGTAGCGCTAACACCATAACCGGAAATGTTAACAGACCCTGAGTACTAACCGTTAAACAGCAATTTTGTTCATAATGTTATCAGAGTAAGGAAATATACATAAATGAAATATAATGAAAAATAAGGAATAAGCAGTAAGTTTTTTTTTTGGATAGATTAAGCAGATAATAGTACACCCTCTTTAACTGCTCTTTTAGTGATAAAATATAAAAATGTGTGAACTTAAATTTCTATTCTATTTGATGAATCATAAAATTTAACAGGAAACAAAGTCATTATCTTACAACTAAAATGTATGAATTGTCAAGAAATATGCCAAGAAGAAGCAATAATGGGTAAACCAGAACAGACCAATGATCCGAGGCAAAACTTGACGTACCGTAAAAGCCCCCACAAGAATTAAAGTTCATTATGTGTTCGATGGGAGCCACACTCTTCTGCAAAAAGTGCGATAAAGTCTGGAACAAGTGTATACTTCTTGTTAAGAACATACTAATACATAAATTTAATATCGAAGAATTATATTTTCTCTACTCTTTTGTTAGTTGTGACAAAATTTATACAGGCTTTCATCAAAACAGGTTTAATTTTTTTGTTCATTTTAATCATTTGATTGTTGTCACTGTCTTTATTCTATCATTAAATTGTGAAAACGAGACATTGATGATATTTAATTTGCATCACATTGACCAATTTTAAATTTTTTAGTTTCCAGTTTTTAGTTGCTTCATTATATATTTATTGTTTTTATATTTCTTTTACATTATCTACCTTAGGGCCAGTTGGCACTGGTTCGATTCAAAACCACTGCAGCTTTAAAACTCATATAACTGTAAGCAGGGTGCTGTATTTTCCTATCAAGCATATCTGAAGGAAAATGCAATCATGGGATATTGTATTATCGATTGTAAGTATACCATGAGGGGGTGAAAATAAAGAGAGGTAAACGTTAGAATAAAACATATATATACAATTAAATGTAAAAAAAATATGTTTGTAGGTTTTATGATTGAAGAAAAATATGTAATATGCCTCCTTAAGCATTTAAGCATTGAATTTTTTCAATCGTTATAATTTTCTTGTTACGCACAATAGCATTATTTTTATATATGTATGTATATCAATATGATTTTAAAAAGAGTCTAAAAGATCCTTTAAATTTTAACTTCCCCTGTACTCTTAAACCATGAACCTTAGTCAATCTAGCCAGAGATGCTACCGCTACACTAAACTACTTTATTGATATAAAGATTGTTATAATTGTACACATTTAGAAAATTATATTCATCTACAAAGTATACAAAAAATAGTTGATTGACTTGATTGAGGATGAACCCCTCCGCAAATGAATAATTTAATCTGAACACCCTATATAGGTTAAATATTAATTTTCAAATATTATAGGGTAGAGTAGCTAGTTGTGGGACAGGACAATATTTAAGAACGAACAATTTTAAATGTTAAATTTGTTAAATGTGATCGATTTCTATTGATAGGAAGTAATTTTTAAGCTAACAATGAAGTAAATAGAAGTGCGTCTTATTGTTGCCAAAGAGTTCATGCTAAATTTTTACAAAAAAAAAATGATTACATCCTTTTTTCACTATTTATAAAATTGATCAAAAATTATTTAAAAACGTAAATAAAATGTGCTATTGAACAGTATTTCATGTCTCTGTAAAGACATTTTTATGTGCCTCGAAAAACTGGCGTCGAAATCTGGTTGTCCGACAGAGGAGTAGCTAGTTATGGGATTCTGTTATTTGACATTGTAGCAATTATTTTGCATCTTTTCTTTTAATCTTAGCGATGTCGATCGAGTGCAAATCTGTGCATGAAAATCAAAATATGTCCCGCACAACTATAGCTACTCTCATTTACATATATGTTTATAACAATATCCATATATAAACGATATTTTGAAAATAAACGAAAGGAGTGTATATATTAATTACAAATAAATTTTAGTTAAAAAGAAACATACATATATCCGAATTTATATTAAAAATTGATGTTTTGGTAATTATAAGAAAAAGGGGAATTCTAAACAACAATGAAATTATACACATAAAAAAAGAACTCTAAAAATATTCCAAGAAAAAGAAGAACAAATTTAACCCAATACGTAAAAGTTTACATAGAATTATTATTTCCAATTAGCAGATAATTAATTTTAAAATTTATCATGAAATATAATAGTTTAAATAAATATGAGTTTTCACGTCTTTCTAGTGTCATCCGGAATGCTCTTATTTTATTTTTATTAAGTTAACCTATTGAAAGCCCGTGTGTAATCAAACACGAACATAAATTATAAGTATTACTTTTCGTGTACTTTTAATCTAGTTCATTGCTTATTAGTTATGATTTTTCTTTAACTTGCTTTATCTGACTATCATTCAATTCAAACTCAATTTTGACACAAATTAATGACTTTCAAAAGATCTGGATTTTACCAAGAATATATGATAGCCATTACTACCTCAGGTTATGAATTCATTAAATTTTGTAAAATTTCTTCAAAATAATTTTGTAGATTTATTGGAAGAGGTGACGATTCCAATAAGTCTCCGGTTACACGGTTTTCCAGTTCATTTTGGCCTAATTTCTTCAGTATCTTAACAAACACTTTCATCAATAGATAGGTGGAGGTAGATCTGTAGTTTGGCCTCAAAAATCTCCAGATCTAACCCCTTTGGACTTTTTTCTAAGGAAAAAATAAAGAAAATTCTTATTAAGTTATCGGGAAAGGCTCACTTTGTAAGATTTTTATTGCACTATGGAAAACAGTAAAGCCATTACAATGTACAAAGTTTTTATTGGAAAACATTTGTAGTTTAAGAAAATAAAATAAAATAAAAAATTTTTAGGGTGTTTTCTTAAGAAAAACGCAAAAAACGTCAAAAAATGCCCGGGATTTTTACCAACTGGTTATTATTTTACAAAAAATTATTTTTTAATCAAAAGATAATATTGTAAGCTATTGAAAAGTATTTTTTTTTTACTCGTCATTACATAAATTCAAAAGTTATAAGTGATTGAGTGCGTGGGGGTAAAAACGAAGCGTGAAAAATTCAAGAGGCTGTAACTCGAAAACGACAAAAGTTAGACCCCCAATTTTTGTGTTTTTTGTCAATGAAATTTTATCTACTTTCTAACCTTAAAGTCTTGGACATTATTTCAGGAACACCCTGTATAGAAAGCAAGTTTTGTTTTGACATTTATAAATCAGCGGGGCGGAATCCTTTTTCTATTTAAGACATTTTATATATTGAACTTTTTAAAGATAATCAAAATTGTTTTCAATTAATTCTTTATGAAATATTATTGGATTATGTGAATTCCAAGAAACTGTGAATTAGAAATTAATATGTGGGGCAAAAGGGGCATATTTTTTCAAAATTAAATTTTTGCAATCTTTCTATATTTTAAAACGTCATAATTTAATAAATAAAAATGTATTTATATTAAAATAAAAAGTCTTTTATTTATAAAATGGCGTTGTTTTTATATAATTCTTATTTACTATAGTATTTCGTAAGGCTTTCTCATTCTTCGTACCCTGAATTATGGTTAAAGTCAAAAACTCAAGAAGCGCTATGAAATATCGTTTCTCGAGTTTTGCCAGTTTTGAGTCAGGGACTTGAGCTACCGTCAATAATTGGTTTGGCCTATCCAATTTCTGAGCTTCAAGGCAAGTATATAAACAAATTGTTGAAACTGAAAACATGTTAACATAAAAGAATTCAAAATTAAAAAGTTGAAATAAAAATATGAATTAAAAATATGTTTTTATTTATTAAAGACGAAAATAAAATTATACTTTTAACTAAACAATATTTGAAATAGAATAGGAAATACTTTTAGTCTGTTTGCTGTTAATACATCCTTAAAAAATGTTTTAAGTGTGCATTAAAGGAATATCTTATGAGGGATAAGTAAATGAGAGATATAAAATATGCCTCAAACTCTATGGTATTAAAGGTATGGGTAAAATAATTTTTTAAGCGTTTAATTCGTTATTTTAAGAGGTTTTTGTATGAGGGTTCCTAGTGAAACTTCTTAAATTGTCCACATAGGTTAGATACTGTCTGCATGGGAAATGAGAGGTGAAATTAAGAATATATTTTCTCGTTCTCTTTTCTTATTCTCACTCTAAATATTAACTAAAACAAGATTTTCTCAATTACTCAATCGTTATTTATGAAAAAGTTTATTGTAAAAGTTTAAATTATTTCCATTCTTTTTAGGATGAAATAATTTTAGTTTTCTTAATCAGATCATTGTCTGCAACTGGTATGGTCTGCCAATATAAACATGATCTAAAACAAGAATCTAATGGAATAACAGTAGGAGTTGATAGAAACCTGTTCTATGTCCAGGACCAAAAAAGAATATCTCAATGTTTTCACTCGATATAGCTCTGTACCTCTTTAAAGTCAAAACCACTCGAATTATCTCCTAAGAAATAGAGTTGATATAATAAAAACTAAGTATATAAAACCTGAATAAAATAGCAAAAGTAAAGAAATAAATTTAAAAAGCCAACCTTCATGTATTAAATTACACGCCCTCTCGACAATATTCTTTAACTTTTTAATTTAAGTATTTTAATTGTAGCATTTAAAAACGAGACTGGAATTGATATTATTCCTAAATTTGATTCTTGTCATACCCGAAAGGAAAAGAAAGCAAAAGGATACATAGCATTATTTTTAGGACACAAGACAATACGCGCATAAGCTGGACGCAAAAGAAAACTACTTAAGTCTTCTTTGGACAAATGTAGCTATATCTACAGACACTATTTCTGATTCTTTAAGAAAACTACCCCAGCAATGGTTGTATACGTTCACTGTGTGAAGATTTTTGTAAAAATTATATACTAATATACTAGAAAGAGCTCACCATTTAGTTGGTTAAAGAAAAAACCTTGATTCATAGAATTTAGTTCTTTTTCTGTTTGATAATTTGTTTGATTATCGCAAAATGTACAAGAAATCTTTAAAAAATTTCACTACATAGTCTCAATTTCTCGTTGCAATAACTAAATTTTTATTTATGTATTTCAGATGAAAAAATATTGATAAACTATGTGCAGAAGGAAAGCAAAAAAACGGACAAAGGTTTCTCTCTCTCTCTCTCATAAGTTTTAAAACATTTATTTAATTTTAAAATTTTTTTAATATAGCCCGTATAACAAAGTAACATCCTGCTATGGTATTTTGTAGATATTGCAAAAAAATTTGTATTGAATACATTAGTTTTAAACCATACACGAAACACATTTTCTTATTTAGAACATTTTGCCATGCACATATGTATGGAGGTTGATTTATGTAAAACTCATAAAAAATTAAGGTCACAAGTACGAAGCACTTAAGAAGCTCAATTTGCAAATTCTTAAACTAAACTAAAATATTCCAAATTTTTTTTGTACTGCGCGTGCGTACGAAGTATTTGCTGACTCTCAGTATTTTAATTTATTCCAGCCTTATGTGTACATAGAAGCAAAATAAAAACTACACAAAAAAAAAAACAAAGAATCCAAAATATATACAATTAAAACTGTTTATTCAGTTTACACCAAAATGACATGATGTGTGTTTGAGATAATCTGGTACTAAAACTAATTTGAGCTAAAAAAACACCAATAATGTACGCATAAAATTAACTGCGAATGTCTTATCTAATTCACGCCACTATGGCATCAAAATGAATAAAGTGTCGATGAGTACTTATAAAAAAAAAAAATATATATATATATAATTAACAATGGCCTTGGGTTTATCTTGAATTGAACAATGTTTTAAAAACCGTTAAGCAAAATAATTAACTGTCCCACTACCACCCAGTACTTGTGTACTTGAGATAAGAATGTTAAGATGTGGGTGCAATGCAATAGCATTGATTTGCCACAATCTGTCGTGTCATTCGATATCACTTGACGCCAAATGATTTGTGATCATGGGCCACATGAACACGGGGACCCATGTTGGTTTCCTGCGTTGAGATATGATTTAAAATGTACTGAAAAAGACGCAAGTTTCTCATTTCAGACAGCCAGTTATTTGGGAGTAATGAACGTACCAGACAGAATAAAATTTAATTGAAATGATAAATATCTTGGATGGGGGCTTGATATGATAATTATTATTGTTTCAGGAAAAAAATTATTATTGACAAATAAGATTACCCATTTGAAATGATTAGAAAATTGTTAAGAAATTTAAGATATATTTCTTTTTGGTAGTCGATTAAAATATTCTTTTCAAAAATATTTTGAATACAAAACAAAAATTTTCGATAATATTCGATGAAATGCCAAAACGAAAAGCCTTCCCTTAATTAGCTGATTTTGATTAAGTATACTCCTAGCCAAATGTGGACCTTGATAAACCCTGTTGAAGCTTTACTTATCATTTTCTTGCTTCAAATATTTTTTAAATAAGGTGCACATTTCACTTCTGAAATGAAAAATAGTGTACGACAGGACACTCAAATATTAGGCAACCAGATGAAACAGTAAAGGAGAAAAATGCGATTAATAAAACAAAATTGCAAACTAATATACATACATCTTAACTTTGATCGCACACAACACTTAATTCTAAAATTTTTATACAAAAAGACAGGAATGAAAGGGATATTTTCATGTGTGCTCACGATGATTGGTTATGTATAAAGTGGAAGAAGAATTTATTTAAGAAATCAAAAATCTGCTTAAATTCGTTGGTAACAAAAACAAAATAAAATTAAAGAAAAAAAGTAAATAAAACTTAAAAGGGAAACGATGAAAATTTTAAGTCTAACCACATTTCCAAAATGCAACTGTCTATCTTCCTTAATTATAACTATAAGCAAAAAATTGTTCTTGCAAATTATGTTAAATAAGTTAATTTTGACAGTTTTACTTTGTTTTTTATTTTTCGTAAAACTTTCAAAATCATATCTAAAAAAAATTAAGCCAATAAAATTTTTGTATTGATACTAGGAAATTTATAAAACTGAGCAGAATTTAATAGCTCAATGCAATAAGGTTTTTATTATGTCAATTTTATTAAGAACACGTAAGAAATTGTATTATTATAGGAAAATACGTCCATTCCTTTTGACTAAAGTTGTATTCATTTAGAAAAGTTTTACATATTCACTAGATCTTACAGCAGTGATTGTAAAAACTTAAAATATTATTAATAACTAATATAACTATAGAAATGACAAATTACAGGAATCATACATACTCTAAACTCTAAAGGAATTAAACTATATGTATATAATTTGCCGAATATATACAAGCTTAGCAGTCAATTTTTAACGCGAAATTTAACTTTAGTGCAACTTATGTGGATTTCTGTCTCTATCACTTCAATTAAAATGTAAGTGAAAAACAGAAAATCTGTGATTGATCCCTTCTGACGTACATAATTATTGCAAAATTTTCCATTTCACATAACTAATTAAATTTTTTTTTATTCTGAGCTATGGTATGGAGTTTTGGTTAGTTAAATGCTGACCTTTTTGGCTTTTTTTTATTTTGGAAAAAAAATATATAAAAAAAACTTACCTTAAATTTGGTGTTGCTATATTATTTATGTCTAATCCATTTCTACGCAAAAAATGTAGTGCGCAAGCAAATCATTCAGAGAATCACTAAATTTTAATAAAACTGATTGTCACTAGCTCAATGCTATATATATATATTTTTTTTTCTTATTTTTTTTATTAAGTAAATATTTTTAGTAAATATAACATTAGTTGAAATTTTTATAAAACTTTAAATTTTTGAATAAACATTAAGACACTTTTGTTCCTGTTTTCGTTGAAAATTTAAATTTTAACATTATTTTAAGGCGTTATTTGAAAGCTTAGAAAATATTATAAAAATATTTTTATCATTTTATTGTACTATCCATTATTTATTTAAAACGAAGGCTTAGATAATTTTATTTTTTTATTAATTTGTGCTCCATTAGATAACATTAGGATTATTACAAAAAAAAACACTTGCATACACGTAAAAATCAAAGGAAATAATAGCAAAGGATTACTGTTAACTTGACAAACTTGACCAAAAAAAATAATTTAAAATTTTTTTTGATAATATAACAATGCAAATAAAACAATTTTAATCTTCACAGCATATAGCAAATATCCCTGCAAAGATCCACGTGTGAGTTTTTCTTTTTTTTTTTTTTTAACTATTTTAAAAAGCATTTAACACCAAATTAATTACTTATAGATTCATATAACTTATCGGAGCAACAAAGCAATTTCAATATCAAAAAACTATTTTAAAATTTATTAAACATTAACAAACAACAAAAACTTTATACTAATAACAAAACTACACTGCATACAATATATTTAACCAACGCTATTTACTTCGCAGTACTGACCACAAAACACGGATTTTGTCGATCAGCGACGCCAGCATGTTTTATCTAGCTAAAGGCAAACTTTCCGTCGGTAAGTGAAAAGACTAACTGACTCTCCGATAATGCGCTCATCACAAAACCAAACAAGTTCAACTCGATTTTAAAAAAGTTTATTTATTTTTTTTTTTTGTGTTAGAGCTAATTTAACACACACTTTTTTCTTCTGCTATACAAATTGCATTGTTCTGCAGTCAAGTTACAACAACATGAGTTATCAATAAAATTGGCGGCAAAAATTTTATTCTACAAAAGAAAAATATGCAATTGCTCCTCCTACTTTATTCCCATCACCGCAGTAACACTATTTATGGTAAAATGCTTATAGTACTCTTTCTCATTTCATCCTTTTGTTGACAAATGCAACCAATCAAGAACAAACTCAGCTCACTTATAGTGGGGTAATATCTCTCTTTATAGTTGTACTCACAAATGCTAGTGTGGAATTGAAAATCAAGATTTTCTTTGGTAAAATATCTTTAGTTTGTATCGTTCTCAACATGTGAAATACAAAGAAAATAATATACGTATGGGATGCTTAGACAGTTTTTTCTGCTAATATTAGGTTATATTTTTAGTTTGTGCGAATTTATATATCCAATTTATGAAATTGAAATATATTAAATTTGTGGTATTAATTATAATTATATTAATTGCTATCATTTATGTTAAATAAACATAAGTTTTAGAAATATAAAATTATGAAATTTTCTTTATTTTGTGCACTAATTTATCATATTTTCAGTATAAATTTGTGTTTTGTCTTCAGGTTTACACGAATATATATAAAAAAAATATTGTGATAACATAACATTTATATATATATATATATATATGTATGTCTTTTATCAATAAAATGTCAAATCCTAAAATTATGGTTATTTTTATCCTCGTGCTTGTAATATTCTGAAGTAGATCAAATATTATATGCTATATGGTACAGTATACAGCTTATAATGTGGGTATATACTAGGTTACTCAAACCTGCGCACTAATAATATTTTTTGCCAGTCCATGCGTATTATACCTTAGAAACGGTTATTGGGCTGGAATTCTGTCTCGGTGAGAAGTAAGAATGAGAATGAGAATGTCAAATTTTGACATATTTGCCATACATTATATGTCAAAATCCGATTTTCTCATTCTCATGCTAATTTCTTATCGAAACAGAATCCCAGCCCTGTTCATATTGAACCAAATAGGAATCAAGCCTTAAGGGTCTTCTGGTTTAGACGCTTGAATTTTTGGTGTTTTTTCAGACGCCATAAAAATTTTGTTGTTTTTTGTTTATTGTTGTGTTGAGAATATAAACAATTAATAAAACTGAAAAAAAAAAAATTCATAATTGAAAATACTACAGGCCAGCAAATTGGGGGCTCTTAAAAAAAGGTTGTGTCCTCGTGTGCACGATTCCAGCCTTTTCAGTAGTCTGAACAGAAAACATCTTCCTTTATTATTCAACTAGAAGAATGTAGTTATTGCACTACGAAGAGTTTTTTTAAAAAAAGTTTTTTGGCAGTTTGAGGAAAAAGTTACGTTATTTTCCTGTTTTCTTCTCCTTTTGGAATTTAAAAAAAATAAAATAAAATAAAATTGGCAAAAACTCTTCATTGTGCCATGGCCTGATTTATAAAGAATCTCTGTGCCAAATACCAAGTGAATCGGTTAAGTAGAACTTGAGATATCGTGCACAACGTTTCGCGAAAAGTAGTTTTGAGACACACGCGATTAAAGTTTTAAAGACTGAACTGAACTATATAAGTACTAAGTGTGTCATAAAATGGGCTAAAGTTCCAAAAATAATTTGAATTTCAAAAAATCCTCTTGAGAACATTTTTGTAAGGAGTTAAACTATGATAATGAAAAAAAAATTGATTTTTTCAAATTTCTAAACCAAAACAACGATTTTCGCTTTAAAAAATTGACTCATTTGTTATTGAAAATTTAATAATTATTAAAAAAAATCCAGCCACTGATACCTGATAAAATATATGAAGAAGTAATGTGCGAAATTTCAAAATAACCGGTTGGTAGATATGGAGTTTTTGTGAGCGTTTACAGTCGTTGATTTCGTAAATAAAAACGTTGAGAAAAACGCTTTTAAGTTTTGTTCACTAAAAAATTAAAAATAAAACTCGATAATTCGTTTATATTCACACAAAGTCGTCGATGCCCCAGGTCCATAGAGCAAAGAGCATTCATCAAGGAGGTCTAGGGCATTTTTTTGTTCTTGTCTACTCAAAAATGTTTTTGCTAATATTTTGTACAGCTATAGCTAAGTATATTATAAAAAAAGTAGGAAAAAAGCATAAAAACAATTACCTAAGGTTAGAAATTGATATAATTTAATTTATTGATTGTCAGAAAACTGTTTAATTGTAAGCCCTCAAATATTATCCACCTTGTAATTGAGCTATTGAATTATTGAGTAGCAAAATTAAAACTGGCAAAAGAAAATTCATTGAAATCTCAAAATTTGGCCCTTTTTCCTCTGACGGTGCTCTACTTACTTTGACACGGCCGTGTTCTTTTCGAATTGGCAGAAAAAAAACCAGATTTTGTTGAAGTAAAGGCTGATAGGAACTTCTTTTTTGTAAACAGAAACAAAAAACATTAAAGGTGACTTTCAGAAAAGTTATATGAATCGCAATACAATCGAACTTTAACATTCAAAGACTAACTGATCAAAATAGGGAATTCCATTGATTATTTGGGAGTTCACTTAACTGTCCAGAAAACAATCTCTGCACTATTACTCGATTCTTGTAAATAACGAGAAAAAAAAGAAATATTTGGCATGATTTTTATCGTGTTTAGATGATTGGTTGACAAAAAATGGCATCGAATAAACCAGAAATTATGGTTTCGGTTGAAAAATTCAAATGTCCACAGATCCAGTTCAAATTCTACAAGAAAGCAATTGTGAGAGTATATAACATTGAATATAGGAGGAATGTAATATTAGTTAAGGATTGAAGCAAAGCATAAAAAGATATTTGGCACGTTTTGTGCAAAACTTCTAATTTATTGATTTCAAATCTATCACAAATCATAATAATGCTTGACAAATAAGAAAAGATCTGTTATGAATACAAAATTTACTAACCGTACGGGTCAGTAATTGCTATATTTACCAAATTAACAATAAAAAATACCAAAAAAAAAACAGAATTTCATTAAAGTATTTTTTGTGATACAAAATTATAAATGAATTTTGTGAAACGCATTATTTATCCTTCTGTAAACTATTTTTTTCCTTTTAGTTCAATAAAACTATGAAATATGTTTATGGATTAAAGTCTCTCTTTTTAAATCATTTTTAAAGTAAGAACATATTTTACCCTCGCTATCCTTTATCTGGGAGTAGTAGGTTGAGTATCGTGCAACAAAACAATGCCTTGTCATCAGAACAGCTTACAATTTCCTAATTTGAATTCCAAATTAAGTGAAAATTTGGTTGCATGATTCGTGCTCAATACTAGGAGTGGGGTAATTCTTTAACAAAATTATTTTAATACATCGCGTTGTCATTAAAAATGTGTCTGAGCTAATATTTGGTAATATTACCTAATATCTAAGTTTAGTGATATTATAATAACTCAGATATCACTAATCCCCACTTAAAATATAGTTACGCAAAATTAATCCCTGAAATTGGCAGGATTTAACTAACAACATTAACTTCATTAAAATTATTATTAAATTTATTTCTTACTTAAGTTTAAAAACTTTAATTTCTTAACTTTGTCCTTGCGAAGACAATTCCGTCTATCAGAAATCAGCTCAACTGCCATAGAAAACACCTGTTTGCATGCAATTAATCGCCCAACAATGAATTTTACAAATTTTTGTAGATTAGGATAAATAAAGCCATGATTTCTCCACCCATTAGTTAGGTTTTCTTTTCTTAGTAGCTTTGTATAATTAAAATACCTTTGTACCTCTGCAGTAGTTACATCATAGGTTAAACCCCATTTAAAGCAATGTCTACATCATCCCATATGGATATGTAATCATTATTTGTATTAATTGATTTATTGTTGGCATCACCAACGTGAAGAATTTTTGTTATGTTATCGTTCCCGTTGATGTAGTTTTTGTGAATAGATTTGCTGATTTAACTTTTTATTACGTCAATTATTTTTCTTTTTGCTGTATTAGTAGCTGGTTTTTCATTAAAGGAATACAACTGAAAAGAAGGATCCAACATTGTGTACCGTACTGTTTACATAATTTTAAGGCATAGATTTTATTATGTTAGCAATATTTTTAGCAGTTTTGCAGATTGATGTATTATTTATGAATTTATTTTCATATGTACTTGGTAAAATTTTATTAAACCCAATAACTACGTTTTCTTATATGTATTACTCATCACTTATTCCGGTTGCTTCCTCTTGCAGTGGCCTTAAAAAGTGTGTAAGGCACAATAAATATTAATTTGCTATTATAATGTGTAACGATATTTTGTTTGTTACTTGTTGACCCTACTAAAACTTGAAATTGTAAAAGAGTAGAATGTGTCGTGAAGCTTTTATCAACAAAATGGACATTTATAGCCAAAAATCTTAAATTTGATGATTTATTACTTATTGATATTTTTTAAATTCAGTCTCAAGTATAGTGTTTGAAATATATTAAAAACTAGGAAGTTAGTTGATTCAAAGCGGCAACAAACTACCCAAAGCCATCATCATCAATAGTGGAAAAATGCAAAAAAGATTTAACGAATAAATCCATTAGGGCTCCTTCAATTTACTTAAGCTATATACAGCTGTTACCTTCTTATTATTAGGATAACAAGTTAAACTCGTCTGAAAGGTGTTTTTGGCTCTGATTAAAAGTCTGTCGCTTCTACCAAAAATATTTGGTGTATAATTTTTGCTTATAACTTTACATAAAGATCTTCAGTATTTTTTGCAACGACAAATGTTTATTTTTCAAATGGTTTTTTTTTTTTGAAATTAATTACTGTAGCTTTATTTTCTTTACAAAACACATTAAAATGACTCTAAATTTCAGTCACTCCAGCACGTTTCACACTTAATTATAAAAACAATATAGAACTTTACATCATACTATATCTTTTATGAAATTCTATAATTATATTTTAAAGAATAAACTTCGATTTCCTTACATCATTTTTTATTAGTAAATCATAACAAAATCGCTTTATATTGATGAAAACATGAAAGCAAACAATTTAATTCCATATAAATATTCCATATAAAATATCAAATCAATAACTCGATATTACTATATAGATATAGAATATGTATCCAAAAGAATACAATACGATTAGTTAGTCTCGTCAGTCTAACCAAAAAGTGAAAAAACCAGATGCCCGACACGTTCTTTTGCTCCCGGTAATCACACGCAAGCAAAAATTTGTAGATGTATTAGCTACATGTACCCAGCGGGAAATTTCTGAGGCATTTTAACTCCAAGCATAATTTGAACGCTCCGTCATCATATTAAATTGGAGCATAATCCGAGCACTCGAACTGATGTCCTTCTGCACATGGATTCTAATAAGAGCCCATACAAATTGGCACTAGCTATCTACTGTCTGCTGTTATGTAACTTAAATTATAGTCTCTAAAGTCTAAGTTTTTTTTGATGAAATCTTTGGTTTTATTTATTTCAATTGCGCATACGTTGGTTTTCAGTTAGTTTTCAGAATTAAAATTTTTTTAAAGTGTATTTCAATAAATTTTTCTTATCAATATGTATAAATTTTGATATTAAAATTATTAAATAAACTTTAAATACTATAAGTTTATATTATAGAAGCAAAAAATCGAAGTACTCCTTTAAATATAAATTAACTTATAAATCTAAGGAAAAACAATTTCAGAACCCATTAGAGGAAACTATATTTTTAAGTATTTATTTTAAGCCCTTTAAATAAAGCGCTCGGAAAGATCTATTCATAAAACACTTCACGAGTACTCCTTTTTTATAAGATCAAATCAAGAAACAAAGTATATTGGAAAAAAAATGAAGTTGTTATTTAAATCCCAAAAAATACAAATACCATATACTACTGCATACACAGTAAAATGGTGTAGTATTAGAACAAAAATCTAGGACATTGATTAAAATGATTCTATGCAAGTTGAGTAATGGAGTATTTACTATATTTTATTTTGAACACATGCTTTTTACCTGGCCGGCTATTTACAGAACCAAGCTCTAGCTCAATTGATAGAACCCTATTTAAATCATTGAATAAGAAAAATCCATGTATAAATCCGGATTATAAAGTTGTAAAATTTTTAATTCTTCTTATTTTACTCTGTTTCATTGAAGAAGCGAAAATAATTGCTAATAATTTGATAAACAATTTTTTTTGGGTATGATAAAATTTGTAAAGCTTACAACATCTTGAAATTCAATGAGGTATTATTAATTGAAAATAAGTCGAAACGAGCGTTTTGGAAATTTTAATACATCTGATATGTCATCAGTCAGTAAGGCAGCAAATGAAGTTAAAGAAAAATTATATGATTCTTTTTGTGACTTATCAAAAGATCAAAAGATCGTAAGGATATTAAATGCGAATGGGGTTATAAAGTTAGTTAAAAGGCTTTAAAGATGTTTATTTGCACAGAGCTACCCAAAAAAGTTTAGAATTGATTATGATCAAGTACTATCATGTGGATGCAAAAATTTTTAAATGGTCAACTACAGGAAAATATTTTTATAATTTTATTTTAGAAAGAGTTTATATGGAGTTAAGAAAGCAACAAAATTATGGAATAGTGTAATTTATTCAATCATGGGAAGTTATAAAAAAATAAATCAAATCGATGTCTAAATATGCGAAAATTTTAAAATAAATTGCTTTCTCTTTTAATTTCCGTTGGTAAAATGGTTCTAATGAAAAAAACAATGGGATTTTACTTTATTTTTTTAGAAATTCCGATTTCTAAATCGGTAGATAGACATTATTATTTGAGCCATTCAAGTTGATTAGTAAAGTTGCCACAAGTTATTAATTAAAGTATTAGAATTATCAGCATTATCAGAGATTGAGTTACAGGAAGTACACATGTATAACGATTGAAAATGATAAACTCTTCTAAGACGATTCTTAATTTATATTTTTCTTCTCGAATATATTGTCCTTTTAGGAAATCTTACAATCAATCTCTCTTGTTATTTCAATGAGCTTTGGGGAGACTAGTTTTTATTTTTTAGCTATTATCACACTAAAGGAAAGTAGCAGAAAATGTAATGTTATCTAAGTTATCCTTTATTGAACTATTTCTTGGACTTTATACACTAATATCATTTCCAATTTTGAAATTTATAAAAAGAAAACTTGAGAAAACGTTAAGATTTGTAGATTATAGAACATACTTGAAAAAATGTCAAGTTAATACGGCTCAACAGCCGAAGAAAATTAAAAGGCATGGTCTACACAGAATAAAGTTGCTAAGCATATATTGTTTAGGTGATAACGGAACTCTTGCAAAATATTTTTGCCTATTTGTTAGTCCTTCCATTCAAAATATTTAAAGTCTGTTCATTCTGAATAATAATTTGAAACTTGAATTTGAAAAATTACAAACTACATCGTAGGAAAATTTTCATATAAAAGACCTTTGTTAAGGACAACTATTAAACAAGAAAATTTAATTCTTTAGATATTTACATTTTATCTACCTTGGGCTTATTTCTTATAGCAACAGAACAGCAGATGTTTTATTTATTAAAATGAATAGGGTAAAATCTTCTCACGTTTGAAGCTTCTCAAGGCTTTAGAAACGCTAAAATATCCACCCCTTAAGAAATGTTGCTTATTTATATTGAATGCATTAATCCAGTACCCCTACGAGGTCCAAAAATTTAAGAAATCAGTGGTTAGTAGATGATAAAGTAGCAAAAAAAAAAAAATAAATAAGGTTTTTCAGGGATTTAGGGGTGAAGACAATGCTAAATAGTCACCCCATTTTATTAAATTTTTCTTGAATATCTTTTCATGCTTACCTTTGGATGGGCTGTAATAGCGTTTTCTTTTTCTGCCTGTCTCTTACGCCATCGAAACCCTTGTTTTAATGCGTAGTTAGTTTTCTTTCCAATTGTTAGTTTTCAAAATTTTTTTCCATTGTTAAGCTTTACATGTCTTTTTGTCAAAGTTAATCATACTCAAAAATAATAAGTGATTGATATGCGAAAATATTGGTTTGTTGCTAAGTTTTGACTATCCCTTTGTACTTGGAAAGTGTGGGAATTCTTCTAATGTAAAAAAACGTCACCTGGCGAATACTTGTGGTATTCGTTTGGTGGGAAGAATATATCTTAAGAAATAAAATACTAAATAAGATAAAATGTTCATATAGATTTTTCAGTTGCAAAAAAAAATTCTGGAATATTTAAGGGGGTTTTCTACTTACAAAATGGCGGAATTTTGCGTGAAAAATAGCAGTTTTCATTTTAAATGAGCACCAAAATTTTTTAAATAAGAAAAAAAGTAATCAGAAAATGTTGGGAGAAGGATTTAATAGTAGTTTGACTAAATTTTAAGTGTTTTTGATTTCAGATAATTTCCAGCTGGGATACAGTGATCAGCGCAAATAATCATTTTCCAAAGACGTCCTTGGAAAAGCTGTGCCACCGGCTTCTATATAAAGATTTTCTAATAAAAAAATTACAAAATATTGCTAATATTATGCTTAATAATTTAGAAAAGCCTTCTATAAATTTCCTTAACGAATATTCATAAAAAAAATTCACGAAAAAAGTCATTTTTTTACCTTAAAACCATAACCCGCCCCTTAAGCCATTAAGATCGAGTGAAAAATAAACAAGTCACAAAATTCTGCGAAGTAATACAATAATTTATTTTATTTGGTAAATTGTATATTTTTTGAAAATAAAACTACCGAATTGGGGTTGAATCTCCAAAAATTAGATTCAGCTAAAGCCATTAAGAAAATCTTTACGGTATTTATCATTATACATTCTTTATTTCCTCTTCTTGGAAATATTTGTTCGTGTTTGAAATATATTACATAAATAGGTTTTATCACTCAGAATATTTTTTTTTGTGCTGAGACAAATCTTCATGGTTTATTTTTTGATGCCAACGACCCAAGAAAAATACAGCAACAACAAAATTTAGGAATAATTCTAACAGGAATATTTAAATAATAACATTATAATAAAATAAAAAATAAATAACAACAAATAACAACAATAATGATAATAACAATAATTTAAGATATCAAAATCAATGTGTAAATAGAAGTACAAATTTTTGAAGAGACTATAGAAAAAATTTCAGTCCTGTAAGGATGCGTAATATGTTGTTCTTTAATTAAAAAGAGGCATGCCACAAATTATGTAATACTGACAGAACGCCTGTCCAAAAAGAAGTGTCTTTCTTAATACACACGGTTGTTGACATCTCAATCTATAACCAACACTTAGTATAAAATTATAAACTTAACGGTTTATATACTTGTTATATTTCTAGTATAACAAACAACATAATCAAATCGTATAGAAAAATTTAATAAAAATTATAATTTGAAGGAATAACATACTATATATCAGGGATGGCCAACCTGCGGCTCTTTGAAGAATAATATGTGACTCTCGATAAATGTACCCAAGTTTCCTTTTCATTTTTGTGTTATTATGTTTTACAAAATTATTATCGTTCCGTATTTGTTTCAAAATTTTTTTTAAATTACTGACAACAAATATGAAAGACTACCCAGTAGGAAATATCTTGCTAGACACATTAAAGTGCCTTTTTTTCATTTTAATCTGAATTATGTTTATATATTTTATAATTCGAGATAAAATACATAAATTTCTTAATATGAAAAATACATATATTTATTTTTAATCATATTTTATTACTCAGAGGCAATTAGTGTAGTTTAACCAGTTAGTGCAAAATGTATTTATGACTTCAAAGTACCCTTTACAAATTTTCAAAATATGTTATTTTGTTTATACTTTCTATAGCAAAACCTGATTAAATACACTCCTACCCAAAGAAACAAAAATCATCACATAAATTCACATCATTTCTAAATTTCAATGTCATGGAACATTTGAAAACACTGAACTTACAATTGCAGGGGAAAGATAAAATAATATCTGACCTTTCACAGTGTATATTTAGTTTTCAAACTATTTAGTTTGAAAAGGACACAAGAAGATCAAGCTCTAAAATCAAAATATAAGTCGACGCCGATTACTGAATTTTGCTAATTTGTACCCGAATCGAAGTATCCTGAATTAAAAAAGGCTGCTTGTCGAATTATTTCAATATTCGGAACAGCGAACTTATGTGAATCATTGTATTCCACTTTGAAATTCGTGAAACCTAAACACCGATCGGTATTAACTAATCAGCATCTCAAAGAATTACTAATAAGTGCTGTCACCAATTATTCATCAAATTTTAAAGAATTATCAAGAGAAGCAAAATAAATGTGTTTAATTTTTAATATTTAAATTCAATATACATATTTTGTCCTTTTATATGTTTTCAATAAATATAATATTTGTAAAAGAATTTTTTTAACACCTTTTTTGCATACCTTTTAAATGCGTATTTAATTGCGGCTCGCGAAAAATTTCAAATTTTGAAAAATGGCTCAGATTATCAGGAGTCTTGGCCACCCCTGCTATATATCATTCATTTCATACGTTCACAACTCCTTTTTGGAATTTATGGGATTATAAGACGAGATCTACAAACAAAATTCATGTCGAAAATTGATTATGATCCTTTCATTCACTTTAACCTGATAAATGAGAATTTTATGCATACTTTAGTATACTTTGAATCTCCTTTCTTTGCTGAACGACCCCCAAATTGCAAAATTTTCACTTTTTAGGGCTTAAGGAGGTCCAAAGGAGGTCAGACCTTCAAATCTTACTTTTGAATTTTTGTATAATTTGGTATTCTTTGGTATACTTTAATTATCCTTTCATTCTCATCGATCTTAAAACTGTCAATTTTGATATTATCTGGGATTATTTTAAAAAAATTTTTGAACACTATCTTTTCAAGTCATATTATACTTGTTGTCTACATTAGCGTTTTTGACGTGCAATTATACTCAATAATATATGGATTGATTGCAATAATTATATGACATTTTGATTGAAAATATATAATTTATGCCTTCTAACTAATTTTATCATATGAAATACACCAGGATAGGGATTAAGAAACTTCTTTCCTTTATTAATCTTTTCTTTCTTTTTTTTTATTCGATTTCTGATGAAGTATAATAAAATGAGCTGCTTTTTATTTTTTAATTAAATAATTAAATAATTATATTATAAAATGGAAATTGTCTGATGGTTAAACCTTTAGATATACGTATAGTGCCATGAATTACTTCATCTACTATCAATACCCAATAAAAGAACTTATTCATTCAAACAAACCAATTTTACAAAGTATGATAAAATTAAGAATATCCTAGAAACGCTTTTTAGCATAATAGTTTTACCTCAAATGTGTGAAAGGAATATTAAATTTAGGAATTTATTTTAGGAATATTAAATTTTATTACGACAAACTAATGTCGTATTACTGTTAATTATTCACAATTCAGTTATTCAAAACTGAAATTGAATGGTCATACTAGATTTACGATCTTTAATTCCTCAAATTAAACTTTTCTTCTAAAGTTTTTACAGAGCAACTAATAAATTGACTTTCAATGGAACTTGAAAACTCCCTTTTGTTGAATTTCAATAAATAATTCTTTTGAATTGTGCTTTATTTTAAAATAAACTAAATATTACTTTTTGCTTTTATTTTATTTAATAAATATTAAAAATTAACTATGTTAGAATTGATCCAAGAAATATAAGCTGAAACTCGAGTATAAATTGTTGGATTATTTGGAGATGAACAAGGAACTTTCCCCCAAGAAACGATTCCGACCAGTTCTATGATTCCTGCATTATTAACTTGAATCAAAGGACCTCCAGAATCCCCTGAGCATGCTGAAGTCCTTCCATTTATAGGTCCTGTACAGATGTTAGTACTATGTAATATAATTCCTAATGTTAACCAGCATTTTTGGTTGGAAACAATTATTTTCCTAGCAACTTGAAGTTCATCCGGATAACTTGGATAAATTCCTGTTGATGTACTACCCCAACCAAATAATATAACTTCTCCTACATGATTTTTTCCTTCCTGTGGTAAGTTTATAGGTTGAACGAATCGATCAAATTGAAATGGCTGGGATACATGTAGCATTGCAATATCAAATGGTCCAACTTCAATGGTATATTTTTCGTGAATTAAAATAAGGTCAACATAACGCTTTTGAAAATTATTCCTCAAAATCACATTATTTTGTGTACCAGCAATGATACTGTATACTTGCGGGTTTGGCGTTGTACAATGTGCTGCTGTCAAAACCCAAGAATTTGAAATTATTGAACCTCCGCAATGATGTCTTCCATGTAACTGAATTGACACAATAAATGGCGCACTTAGCTGCTTTGCTTTACTTCCGCCTATAATACGTGAATTAATTGAATCATATGGAGTTTCAAAGCTATGTTCATAGCTATAAGCTGCTGCTATACAAAACAAAAGCACCCTGAACGATTTCATTATTCCGATTTGAGATTTTGTTGATGATCCTAACTTTATATACAAAAATTTTCAGGGAATTCCTGAACTAGTTTTTTTAAATGATAATTACGTTCAATTTGCCATTTTTTTGTGTTTTTTTTGCAAAAACTAATAAATATATAGCTTTGAGTTTTTTTTACAAATATAATTTATTTATTGCTGAACTTGAGTGAAAGGTTTTGCTATAAAATTTAATGAAATAAATTTATTTATTGTTATTTATTTATTTTTTTTTGTCATTTTGGTTAATATTTGTAATATGTTAGAAGAAAATCTCAAAAGTTTATTGATCTCAAAAAAGATAAATATTGTTGGATAAAAAATTTCTTCATATTCTTCGAGTTTTTCAAGAGTTTCTGATATCAAATTTCTGAATTTATAGTTAAAAAAACTTTAACTCCAAGCAAACTTTGCCTTATATTCCAAATTTGAATGGAAGTGAAATAGTTTTCAAAAATTTGAAGGCGTCTAATCATTCTTAATTATTATATTTGTCACCTTCATTCTAAATCTTCGAAACATCCAAGTCATTTGTCATTATACACATTTTCTGCAGATTGTTTTTATTACATTTGGCAAAGGCACCCTTACTTCCGTTTCTTTTGTATGATAATAGTAGAAACTAACAATTCAACCGTTTCTCAATATTTTGTATATAAGATGGAGGCGTGAATGAATTTTGGGCTTCATTGTTAAAATTAACACATATTTCTGGAGTCAATTGTAAGAGAAATTGTTTTCTAAAGATTTTTACTTGAGTGACTTCTTTATATAAAATCTAAGCATTGATTGCAGCTAAATCTAAGATATTATTGAACACTTGAAGAGTTATTTGCGAGAGCCTAATTTGGTACTTTTTTTCCGTGACATTTGATCAAATATATCAACATGATACTTTTAGTGTCATGCTTTAGTGTCCAGCTTTAGTTGAGAACAGTTGTTCCTTTACTGTTACTTTCGCCCCAGCTTTATAACAAATCTGACTATTCTTAATAAATTTTTCGAATAATCAAGCAATTTCGTTCATTTCAATTTATCGAATCGCATAAATCCATAAATTACTCTGTATATTGTTTTATAAGCTCCCCGAGGGTATAAAATTGCTACAAGGTCTTGTAATTTGGATTTTCTCATTGTCCAGTCCAGTTGTCAAAACTTTACGAACTTATCGATTGTCTTCGAAGTCGAAATCTTCTTGCAAATATAATATTTGTTTTGGCATATGAGATATCTTTGTATTTCGTATGACCGGGAAATCGATCAGTATTGCTATCTATCATCTATCAGCAGAGGCGTATCGAGCGGGGGTGTGACACCTCCCCAAAATAGTCGGCAGTCGGCAAATCTCAATTATTCTATCGTGTAATTCAAATATGAAATCGGTAACTTGACATGGATTCACGAATTCTGGATTTTCTGAGACTACATTTTATCAAGAATAATAGGTGTAACATTAATTTCTTTAATTGTTTTTTTATTTCAAACTTTTTCATTCGATTGTGAATATATGAGTCAGCACTTCCAAAAATATCTAATAGATTTTTTGTTGAAAGTGCTAATTAAATGATACAAAGTGAATCAAAATAGAGAGGAAGTAGTAATTATAGAAAACTTAACACTAATTATTTGTTCTATTAGAATGAACACTGCAGTCAGTTTTTAAATCATAGTGGTTCAAGTCATAAATCATTGTGACAAAACACTGAATAAATAAGAGTTTATTGAGTAAGTGAAGAGACTTTCGCAATGCTGAACGATGAAGAATAATAAAATAAGTGCTTATCAAAAATTCCGCAATTTTGTAGATATAATGGTTTCGTTTGATTACTCATACCTTGTTTTATTTACTAATAAATTTTGAAATATGGCGTTCAAAGTTTTTTCAATTATCAGTCCTGAGCATGATTTTTCAAAGCATCACAAAATACGTCGTATACCAAAAAAGTATGATGAATACCCAGAAACAGCTACTAATTTCGAGTTTCAAGGAAATTAGATCTGTCTTGCAAGTGTTCACATGCTGTATTGACGACAATATGAAAGAAACTTTTTCAATATGTTTGTACCTATTCAAAAAATTTTCAAAGTTTCAGTTAACAAAAGAAACGTCACGATCAAATTAATCAAATCTATTGTACAATTAGACCCAACATTTTTCACAGAAAAACCAGAATGCTTGCTTGCTGAATTAGAAATTCCATTGGATTCATGTACAGAATGTACGAATTTCGGAGATATTTCTAAAATAGTGTTCAAAATGCGTAAGGCGACTCCGTTGGCGCATAAGCTTGTTTGTTTTATTATGACTGCTCTTGTAATATCAGCTTCTTGTGAACGCTCATTTAGTAAATTAAAATTAGTTTTGAATTTATTTACGTACAACAATAGGGGATGATCGTTTGAATGCGTTGATGTTGTTTCATTCTTCGAAAGATAAAGTTGACGAAATTAGCCTGCGTGAAGTCGTTGAGAAATGGTAGGTATTGAAACATCACAGAGTTAAGCTTTGACATCTATCATTCTATGGATAAGAAGCACTTATAAAAATAAGACAATGCTCATTGGGTACTTAATACTTTTTATAAGAATTATTTTGAGATGGTTTAGCTGTGATAATGTTGTTTTTTTTTTTAAAATTCTTTAGAGTAATTATTTGTTTTGTTATAATAAAATTCTATAATAGTTAATTTGAACACACTGATATTACTATATTTCCACCCACATACCACATATGCAGTCATCAAGCTTTCTGGGTAAATCGGCTTTTTTATAACTGTCACCCCTCCACGCTCAACACCCTCGCTACGGCACCGTCTATCAGTGTTTCCTACAATGCCCCATCAACTGCTTTTTCTGTTGAAATTTCTTCATTATTCGAATCATTTTCGGTGTCAAATTTAGAATATATCGTACTATTTTTGCACAAGAGTTATAAGACGATCACTATCTCTTGATGCACTTTCCGATAGAAAACAAATTCCTCTTTTGTAGGAGCTTTATGATAAAGAAGACACACTCTTCTCACAAATGAAATTACGGAACTTGAACGATTTTTTATCAGTTTTATTTAACAGAAAAGACTTAGGAAGTAAAAATTCTCTTGTATAATACTGCAATGAGTCAATGTGACTCATATCCGTTAAAATACGGTCCACATATGGATTTTTATGGGTTATTTGAACTGAGGTATGCGGAGGGAAGTGAATTGATATTTCTATATATTTTTTAATTCTATTAAAATCCAACATATGTTTTTAAAAGAATTATTTAAATTTCTCTCTATAATATAGCATGAAATTCTGGCATTCTAGTGTTAATGTAAATAGTCGAATTTCTTTAAAAAAATGAGACATTTGATTGCAAAATTAAAACTAATTGATATTTTCATATTTTCATAGTGATTTTTGTCTAAATTGATGCAAAAAGAACTGAAATTATGATTTTGACTTTTTCAAATGTTTCTATAACCGAAATTCACAAAAAACATTAAATACTTGCGTAAAGTTCTTTCCTTAGAGCTCAAATCCATTAAAAACTAAATAAAAATCAAGTTTTGCCATGCATATTTAATAAGTACTGGTTCCAATCGTTAATTATGTTGATCAAGAGACATTAATAGTTTATAAATGCTTAGCTAAACCGTGACATGTCATTTGATTTGCTTAAAGGTAGAGATTGAAATATACCAATTATAATTATTTTCAATAATTTTTAGTATGTAATCAATTTAATAGGCAATTTGATTTTCTGCTTAGAACTAAACTTATTCGATCATATGATTTGAATAACATATTCATATGTACAACTTTATTAAACCCAAAAAATATTTCATTAAAAATAACCCAAAAAAACGCACTTTTACTGGAACATTGTATCAAACAAATTAAGTAACTTAAATTTAATATTTTATATAAATGTTGGAAAATGTTTAATGAATGAAACGAAAGGAAAGCGTCAAATCAATCTTTGTAAATGTATTCTCGTGTTGGCTAATTAGAGTTGAATATTCAAGAAAGCTTCTTTTGTAATAATTTCTAATTAAGTTTTGTACCGACTTTTATTTTTAGAACTCCCACTAACAATAAGCAAAATTTTAATAAAAAAAATTAACATTCTAATAAGTTATTCTATACATCAAATGCAGGTTAATAGAATTTAAGAAATAAATTGTAAATAATTCTTTCAAGCATTACTAGAAAAGTTAGAAGCAATTAAGTGCACGAAAGCCCTTATTTTATAAAAATAAAATATGTATATTTAATAACATTTAAGGGGTTAGGTGGGTTTCAGAATTTTAAAAAATCCAATTTTTTTTTTTTTTTGCTTATTTATTAATACAATATGTTTAAAATATTCTCTCAAACTCTTAAAACGACCCGAGTAAAATTCTAAAAGATATAGTCTTTCAAAATTCCGCTCTTTAGGCCAAGTTTTATTTGAACTTAAAACTTTGGACGCGTTTTTCTCAAAACTCCATTTCTAAAGTCGGTGGACACGATTTCTTGAAAAGTTATGAAGCGATTTTCTTCAAATTTAGAACACATTTTTAAAATAATATTATCTAGTTGTTGAACGAAGGATTTTTTTTTTTTTTTATTACAACTAATTTTTTTGAGCCAATATATTGCGAAAATTTGACAAAAAAATGAGATTTTTCGTTTAAGGTCTGTCAAAAACTCAAATTTCAAAATTTTTTCTTTTCCTTCGTTCAAAAACTAGATTTATATATCTAATAACGAAATATTCTCGGTTTTTTGATTTTAGATAAACCAATGATGAGTTATCCTGTTCACGGCAAGAGCATTTTTTTTTTGAGGCGTTGAGGGAGATGAGGTGCCAACGGCTGAATTTTCAAAATTTTTAGATAAAAATTTCAAAAATATTGTTCAAATATGTACCTTTGATATGCTAAATTGTTTGAATAAAAAATATGATTGTATATTTTTATAAAAAAAAAAGTAAAATTACCCTCTTTTTTACCCTCTGAAACCCACCTAACCCCTTAAGTATTGACAAAATAAATGATTTTGCTCTTATTTGCTGGGCCGGCGGATCACAATTTGCAATCTTGTAGTGTGATGAGATTGAAAACTTCCAAAATTCAACTTTTATAAACAATAACCGAATTATTATCTTACTCAAAACAAGAAAAAATAATAATGTGTTGAATTTAGTGTATCTACTCATAAATTTGAAGTACAGACAAGAGATGTTAGGACAAGGGGTCAAAGCGAAGAATTTTAAAAAAATTACCGATTAAAAAAGTTGCTTTCAGTAACCTATTAAAAATACATTATTTCTTGTTTCTAGGAGTCAGATAGACAGTACTGGAAATGGTTATAAGCTCACTTTAATTTTTGTAATAATTTTATGCAATAACTAGAGTATAATTACCTTAAGTTTTAAAGGCAATATAACCTGATAAAAAATTTGTGCTTTCAAATCAAATATATGGAAAAACCCAGAAAAAATATCTTGAATTTATTTTTCCTTTTCCAATTCAGTGCTACATATGACTTTAAAAGTTAAAAAAATACAACTTTTCATTAAATTTGATTACGACTCACTTATATATAAGGAAATCAATAATGAAATTTAATTTTTCTATGAAACTAGAGTGAAAAATTTTACGACCCATAGTAGGTGGAGTGGTAATTCATAAATTAGTGAATTGACGTGGCTATAATAGTTATGATAGTTGCATTATAACTAGAGGAGAATAGAATTATCAATAAATAACTATCATAAGTAAATAGCATCAATTCATTAGAAATGAACAAATTAGCAACATTACGCCCAAATTAATGCCACCAGGAAATATTTTCCTAAAATTGCAAGGAATGCGGCATTAATCACTAAAGAAAAGTTTAAACTTTAATACAAAAAATAAAATTACTTGAGGACTATTTGGAAGTTAGAGACCTTCCTTAAAGCAGCAAATACACAGCTTTAAAAACAAAAAAAAATAAGGTCAAGAAAAGCAAAAGTATTGACAACCGCTAGTTTAAGCCGTGTAAATAATAATTTAGCCAACTTCATTATACGATTAAAAAATGTTAATAAGTTGTGTCTTCACCAGAATACAGGAGAATGTAAAGAAACAACTAAATATGTAAATTCTCAACCAAATTACACTCATTCTCTATGAATGAAGGTTAAAGTTTTTCTGTATTCCCTAATTACCAGCAAAGTATTTTTGCGTTTAAACAGAAGTCTGAAAAAACGTTATAGGCCATTTTTCAATTGATGTGATCAATAGTAATAAGAGGCTGATATAAGCCATGAATTTCACTTAATAAATCAGATCTCTCCATTATCACAGAGATGGAATATAAGGAAAAGATTTCCTAGCAAAAATTGATTGTAAAACATTTACCGTTACACTACAAACTAATAGTAAATAAACCAATGAAGGATCAAATAAATTAAAGCATAGATATATCAGCTAGACTTGAAGTATTACAAGCAATATCATTAAAGATTTTGGTAGAGATGATGGTGGGAGTATTAAATTTTTCTTGTCAAAATTATAATTAATAAGTCGCAACAATCGAAGACAATGTAAAATATAAATGTAATGCTTGTATCGATAAAATGGATTTTAATTTTGTAAATATTCTGGAAATTCTGTAAATTATTAAGGGATTTTTATATGATGAAATATTTTTCTGCTGGGGTTAATGATTTTTTGAAGTTATTCAATATTCATGTTGCCTTTTATAAACAAATTTTAACTTCCCTACGCTGGCTAGCCTAGATTACAAATTCTAAATGCTAACATCTATATTTATAAGAAAAGCGACTAATTTATAGAACTAAAATAAGTTTTCCTATTGAATACTTTTGACCATTTTAGTTATTTTAAAAAAGAAATATTTTGGTATTTATCAATGTGAAAGAATTATATTTAAAAACTTGAACAATTAAGCATCTTTGCTTTACTTTAATCTCATACGGATATTTGCATAAATTAAATTAAAGGAAAAAAATTTAAAAAGTTATGAATAAAATTGCAATATTGCAATATATTATTAATATATTAATAGCTAAATTAGGGATAATCAAAATTGTATTTAATCAAAATATGAATAATTTGAATAAGCATATTTTTTACTTAGATTTATATTATGTTTTAAGGCTTTCATAAATTTAATTTGCCAATTTTATTAGAAAAGTTATAAGTAGCTAATTATTAACCATGGTTAACATAATAAAAAAAATGAAACAGAAACTGATTTGGAAGAAACAACAATTTACATTTCCAAAAAAGGCATAATGTTAATATATTAATATATTAATTATGTTAATAATATAGGTACATAATATTTCTAGTATTAAAAATTTAATTTAATTTTTTCTGAATTTGTTCTCTAATATTTGAATTGTATACGTCCTAAATGATAAATGATAACCTTATCTATTTTGGATATTTAATAACTCCTGAAAATATGCAATAAAGATAAGTTCACTCCACCCAAGGAGTAAATAATTTAATTTAATTATTTCTGTTAATTTTACAAATTTCAATTTTTTAATATAAATAAACAATAATTAGAAAATTATGAAACAATCAAAAACCCATAAAACCTAGTCAAAGTATCATCAAATCCTCCCGCCAATGTTATCTGATTATTATTTTTTATTTAAAAATTTTCGGGGTTCATTTAAAGTGAGGGCTGCTATTTTCGATGAAAAATTCCGCTATTTTGTAAGTGGAAAACTCCCTTAATGTAAAAAACAAACAAAAAAACTCAACGAAGGGGGGGAGGCATTTTATATGTAGTAATTGTGTACCAAGTTTGAAATGAATCGGTATTTTGGTCTTTAAAAGACTTTAAAAAATATTTTTGAGAAAAAACACGTTTAAAAATTTTGAAAGCTAAAACAGATTGATTCATCCATTCGAATTCAAGGACTAAATAGTCAATAACAGAGAGTTTCGCTTTTATTGACTTTAAATTTTGGGATTATATTCCTAAATATAATTAACAATAAGAAAAGACGGCAAAAAATCAATTTTTAAAAAATGAACACCTTTACCAAGCCACCTGCCATCTATTTGTCATTTCTCAACAATTATACAATTAATTTATTAGTATTATTAACAAGAGTGTGTATAACACGTGCGGAAGTAATGATCCTGTGATCAGTTCCCTATTAGTGTTAGTTTTACTATCATTTTATTACTATAAGTTAATTCATGTGGCTTCAAACGATGCAGCCGTCTTAACTGGTTTGTTGTGTCCAGAAGTAGAAGCTATAATACTGGGATGATGATTGAGTCTTTTTTCATGTTTAGAGGCGTGTTCGTGTATAACTTCGTGATAAACTAAATGTAAAACTAGTAATAAATTAAGATCCACAAAGATTATTTTCACTGGCACCAGAAATTACACTTATTGTTAGTAGTAATTAGAATAAAATAATCTTGACTTAGGCAAATCAGGATATATGAGTAGCAATATATGAACTAACAAAGAAATTGCCGAATAAAATAATAATTAATAAAATAATAAGCTAGATACCGCAATATTTCGGCAAAGTAAAATAGTTCTTGCAATTAAATTTTATACAAAATTAAAGTTCTTAAGTGTTTAAGTTGAATAAAAAAAGAATTGCCCACATAAAAAATTCCCCATATAGAATCTATGAATTGAGCTGTTTTTTTTTGAAAGTGGTATAAGTCCACTTTTTAAAAAAAATGAGTTAACGGTAATTTTAGTAAGATATAGAAATCTTCTATCCCTATTTATAATCATAATTTTAAATGGAGTATAACTTTTCATAAAATAACCAGAAGAATTTTAAACATAAAATGCTATCGCACAAATATTTTTTTTGAAAGTGGTATAAGTCCATTTCCTTTATAAAACTACTTCTTATTGCAATTGTTAAAGATGATTACGGCTTCAATGTATACTGAAATTTAATAGATATTAACAAGATAACGGTATTATTGTTGTGATGAAATGGTATGACGCCATTTCACATACGACGTTAGACTGCAGCGGATTTTAACAAACAAAATGCATTCATGTGTGAATCTATTCAGCGTACACCAGTAAAAAGAAGACGAAGCAGAAATTCAAAGGGAACAGACAGAGATTGTTATGAATAGTGTACTTTCTTAATATTGAAAAAGAGAGCATTTTGGTATTTAAACAGTTCTTTATAGGAGCATTTGATATTACTATAAGCAGACTATACAGGGCTCTCAAAGCAAAAGTAATAGGGAAAGACTTACGTGGAAAAATGAAAGGATCTTGTAGAAAAAGTGATGAAAAACTAGTCGATACCGTAAAAGATCATATAAGAACTTTTCCACACTATGAAAGCCATTACACGCGTTCCAATAATCCAAGCAGAAAATTCCCAAGTTGTGAATAACTTTAATTTAAGTTTTCATCACCCACCTACGTGGCAAAAATGCGAACTTCTAAATATGAAAATTAAAACTACCTCAGACCTTAATGAAAAAAGCAACCTTGTAGAAGAACATAGCATTCATTTAAACAATGCAGAACTGGCTAGAAACGCTTTAAAAGAAGATCAAAATTTAGCATCAGCAAATCCAGATAAATACTTTACATTTTCCTTTGATCTACAAAAGGCCCTCCAATATCCCAAATTGCCAAAAACAGAATAGCTTCATTTTGTATGAAATGAAAAGAGAAGATTTTATCTCAACCAAATCTCTAGATGAGGCAATATCAAACAGGAAAAAAAACACAGATGTAAAAATTATAAAGTAGTTGGAAATATGCTGGATGAGGGTTAAAAGGGATCTGCCGTACTAAATTTTTTACAAAACTACAATGGAAAATTACAATTTAAAATAATTTCTTTATTTGGAAAAAAAGGAAGACCTAAAAACCTCAGCAATATTACTTTGTCGCCACTATATAAAACTTTAAGGCCTATAACAAAAGATAAATACAACGACATGACGAGTATACTGCCTGACATACCCCCAATTTACCGCGAATATTTTAATACGCTAGCTGAAAAAAAAAATAAGTTTAAAATATTTATTTTTTATTTGTTGTTACCTTAACAAAGTAATTTACATTTTACTTTGTTTATTTACATCCCATTTTCAATATAACTAAAATAAATTCTTAATAAACTTAGTTATTCGTGTGTTTGTTTAAAGTGTCTTCATTTAAATTTCAATTTTTTACAATAAAAAATACATTTCAGTGAAGCTAATGTCTATACAAATATGGACTTAAATTTCCTCATGAACTTATTTCTTATAATATGTTATTTTTGAAAGTGGTATAAGTCCATTAGGAACTAAACAAAACAAAACCGTTTAATTTTTAAATATTTTCACTAATTATAATTTCATAATAAAATATCAAAGGTGTATAGTGTTAAAAATGTCACTAGGATTGATTAATATTTGTCAATATTTTTAAACTAATTGAAATACAAGCCCTTAAATATCTCGATACATGAAAAAGTGGACTTATACCACTTTCAAAAATAACAGCTCAATTATCTAAGAGTTTAAAAGAGTATAATGAATGTATAAATATAAAAATATATGAAGAAATTAAAAGCGTAAGTAAAAAATCCCTACAGATAGAATCAGAAATTATATTTATTATTAAGTAACAACTATAATTTTCTAATAAAAAGTAGCTTCAATTAAATAATTAAAAAATTCAAAAAGAAACTATTTAATAACCTTATTAATTGCAAAATTTCTATTGATATTCAAAACAAAACAATATTGCATAATAGATTCGCTCAGATAGTGCAATTGAATTAAAACAGAAATAAAATAATTCTACAATAATTAAAAAATATAAAACACATTGAGGAACTTAAATTATATAAGAAAGAAATCTTGAAAGAGCTACCTTAGTGATACATAATATATAATCCTATAAAAAAAGCACTTCTTTGAAATAATAGGAGAATGAAGCCAAAAAATAGCTGATATCAAATGTTTTGGCATTATTTTATACTGCATTTATTTTATAAAAATTTTAATTTGAAAAATCTTTCTTAGAATGAAAATCTATCTATGAGTTTTATTTAATTTTTCTCTGTTGTTAACAATTTTATATCTGAGTTGATTTTTCTTTAATCTCTAAAGATCATAATTTAGGAAATTTTGCAAGTTTTCACTAAACCAACAAAAGCTAAATTTAATGCCAGAATGCTTACCAAAAATCAAAAAACTCTTCAAACTAAACAATAATAATAGGCAGATAGTGGTCATGCTTAAAGTGTAACCAACTTAAGAAAAAAACAAAATTGTAACAATTTTGAGCTTTTAATAAAATTTCATCAAGTGGTTTTTACACAAATTTAAAAAAACTGAAAAATTTAAATTAATTTTTAGGAAAAATGCTTAAATTTCTAATTTATAAAAAATATCACAAAAGACATAACTTTTACAAAGAAAACGGAAATACAATATGTACGTAAAATCAGATTCCATAACTCGCCTGATACTTCGAATATTAAATTTAACAAAACAGATTTTTTCCTATTTTTAATTACTTTAAATTTGCTAAATCTATATCAAAGCAAGTATGCTTAGTTCTTAAAATATGGCAAAATATTTCTTGCAAAACTAAAAAATGGTACCCTCTCTCCAAAAAACATATCGCGCAAAATTTGTTTTAAATATTTAATTTAATAAGTACAAATATTACATGATGTTTGGCCACAGAAGCATAACCGAATTTTCAAAGTTTAATGAATTTTATGAAGCACTTGACGAAAAAAATGTTCATTATTGGCTTACTGAAATTTATCCGTATTTACGATGTTTTTAAGATACTACTTAATTTAATTAAATGAGCTCAAAAACACCATTTCTCTAAAACTTTTCAAAGCGATATATCCTTTATATCAAAGAGTCGACGAAAATAATTGACCACTTAAAAACTATCTTCAAATAATTCAAGTTAGTATTCTTAATATATTTTGGATTTTACTAGTTTTGAACTGAATACTAGAAATGAAATTATAGTTAAAAAAAATCACGTTTTCAAGATTGAAAATTGATGTATTAAATGATGTATTAATTATAATTAATCTAATGTTTAAAATTTTAAATTTTTAGCTAATATTTACTTTTTTCAGTAATAGATAAAAACGATATCTTTAAAGAAATTATATTTTTATAATAAATAATATACATTTTACATCCGTGATTGGAAATTTATAGCTCTTAAAATTTATGAAAAATCACAATTTTATTATTTTAACTAGTACAAATCGCAGATGGTTTACTAATAATAAATATATAACAATTTTTTGACTCAAGAATTAATTTTAAGTTAAATATATAAATATATATATTACTTAGAACTTTCATGAAAGAATAAAACCGAATTGAAATACTGACTATTTGAGTAAGTGTTCAAAGATATTTGGCGATCTATTTTCTTTATACTTTTTACAAGGAACTAATTTCTGTTTTAAACATTTTTATATTATTATTTTCTTATAATTATCACTATATATATATATATATGTATAACTATTGGAACTTAATAACCAGCAACTTATAGTCAATATTCAATTTTTACAGATAGAAAAATATTGCCAGGAAAATTCAGGAAACTTACAATTTAAAAAATATTAAACTTTGTTTACATCAATCAATAACAAAATAATTTTGCTCTCCAAAATTCAAAACAATATTTCAAAAATAAAATTCACTGGAATTTAGTAATGTTAGTATGTTTTAATTTTTCATTTAACAATTAGAATAAATTTGACAGAAGTGTTTAGTAACATTTTGTAAAATTTTTATAAACATAAATTTATTTACTAGTGGCTGCCAGAAGGCATGACACTCATTATCTCTCTTATACTAACATATGTTCCTGTAACAAATCCTACAACTCCAAATAACATAAGACATATATTTTTCCAGAGGCGCCAATTCAATGTACCCATGCCAGGATGCTCCCAGTATACAACAATTTCTATTAGACCAGGTAGAATAAGGCCAAGTGTACTTAAACAGACTGCACCAATCAATGAAATAAATGGACCTAAGTTTGGTATTGCTGCAGCTATAGCAACCGTTAAAATCTAAAATTTTAAAATAAAAAAAATTTTAATGTAAAATCTAATGTTAATAATTTTAATATAACGCTTAATTATGTTCAGGTATTTAATCCGACCTCACATTAGATTGATATAATTAAAGGATAAATGAATGCTTTTGAAATGCATAAGATGCTCTGTCCGTTTTATTAAAATACGAAATTTCAGAGTAACGACACAAAAATCTAAAAATCTAACGTGTCAATAGATCATGTTTAAAACTATTTCTAGTTAATGATGAATTAAATGCTTCGGACATATCTTGAAAAATTTATGGTTTACGACATAATTTATTTAAGATGTTTCTTTCAATTCTGAATTAAGTGCTTTGGATAAGGTCCTTCTTCTTTTGCATCAGATGTTGTTATTTTGGATAAAAAGTAGTTGACGATTCCTAATGTATTACATCATTTTCATCATTTATATGAAACTGGAGCTCAGACCTTATGACCATATGATAGTGATAGAAAATACACAAAACCTAAAACTGTGTTTTTCAAGCAAGAAGTGAGTCAGTTAAAAATTGGTGCATTTGTTAAAAAACATATTGATATTTCGAAATGGAGAAATGATACTTGCAGCACCCAAAATGAATAAAATCAAAGATAGTTTATCATATATACGAATTTCAACATAATCTGTTAACGCTTTTTGGGTATTCTAAGAGAACAAATAAAGCTTTAAATCCCATCTTTGGTATTTAGTTAGTGGTTAATTAGTAATAAATAACTACTAAATTCGGAAAGAGTCTAAAACCATATACTTTCCCAAAATTTCTTTTTTTTAATAATTTCAGACCACTTAATTCACGATTAACTAAGAATAATTATAAACATGATCTAGTGGCACGTTTAGGTTTTTAAATTTTTGGGTAGCTAACTGTTAAATTTAATATTTTGTGAAAACGAAGAGAACTAAATTTCATATTTTTCATTTCTAGAGCATGAAATCAAATTAGGTGACAGATTATCTTTTCATAGTTCTTACAGGAAAACACGTATATATTCCAATGAAATCTAAATCCTATTTAAAAACCTTACCTGAAAAAATTTTATATAATGCTTCACTAAGTTGAAAACAATTCAATAATGGCGTAATCAATAACAAACAAAAATCACCGAATTCATAACTAAAATATGTGATATGAAAACTTTTACATAAAAAATTTCCCAATTTTATATGAACGTGTGTTTTTGCATCGATTTCACTGAATTTTTGTAAAAATTTATTGCTTTTCGAACCTAAAGATATTCATTACGGCAGCTTGATCATTTAAAACTTAAAACGAAATTACATTTTTACTTGAATATATTCAATTCCATCAATAATTATTTTTCCTTGTTTTTAAAAATGAAGTTTTTTCTCTTTAACAATGAACTGAATTGTTTATAATTTTAAGTAAACTAACTGAATATTAATTTACGATCTTCTGTCATTCACAATTTTTCACAACTTTTTGTTCTGTTTTATTTCGAAGATTAAAAACTTTATTTACATTTTTGAAGTACTATTGTTTGATATCACTTCTCTTTTTTTGTGATTTATGTGATTCTATGCTTTATGTTGTAACTAAAACAAAATACATAAACATTATATGATCAATTACTTCTCTTAATTTTCATACCATCTATAAGATTCTAATTGTTGCTGCTGTCCCGCAATATGGTTATATTCAACGGATGAAAAATTTTAATTGTAGCTTTTTTAAACAGTCCTGCAAATTTTCATTTTGGCTTCTGAAAGGCTTTTAAAGTTACATTTTTCTATTTTCGACAAAATTTCATTATTATTCCTAAAAGTTTTTCAGAAAAATAATAATTTGTGGAACAGCTATGAATTCACATTTTGATTTTTTCAAAAATTTATCCAACATTTTTTCTGACTTCAAACTCTGGATTTACAGTCTGTGCATATTATGATATTTTTTAGTATTATATTCATTAAATAAGTAATGCAACATCTTGTTGATTAGTCGATAAAACTTCTTGTTCTTATTACATTTTTATACAACTCTAGCTTTTTATAGCACTAAGCATTATAGAAACTTACACAAATAATTTTTCTTTTTTAAAAATAAAATTTCAGTATAAAATCAAGATAAATATGGGGAAAAAATCATAAAATATTATATTTACGGTACAACAAGGAATATAATAATAATTAAAAAATACTCACCACAAGTCCAATTCTTAGACTGTATTCGGCTACATTTTTATGTTCATTAAAATTTTTTTTCAAATTACCCCAAATGATTTCCATTGGAACATAAAATTGAAGTGTATATGTGAAGAAGATTGACAGCGCAATCATAAGTTTTACTGATTGAGCAAGCCTTAAAGTAAATGTTTAAGCATACTCTTCCTTATCAAAACAAAAACAACAAAAAAAACTCACTTGTCATGAACTGGTAAATTTAGTGTTATACTTCCTTCAGTATCTTCTCCATATTTTAAATATCCTAAAAATCCGACTACTGTATATAAACTAACAACAATTGCCATTCCTAAATTTAATACTCCTGGGCATCCAATAAAATGTGATGGATTTTTCATATTATTTTCCAAAGACATCACAACACCAATACCTTCCAAAGCGAATATAGCTGTTCCAAAGAACATTGGCCAATGTGTTATATTTGTTATACTTTTTCGTTCAGATATTGATGGTAAGTCTAATAGTATATAATAAAGTGTTATAACCATACCAATTGCTATCAATGTATTAGCAATCATTGAAAATGGTGTTAGATATTTCAAATTCCGTATAAGATTCACTAATATTAATGGCAACAGAAGCATAATCATGTAAATCCGAACATCGAAATCAATTTGACAGTAAAAATCAACTACCTGTTTCAAATTTGTAGCAACGAATACAACATAAACACAACAGCAACCTATTAAATCAGTAACAAGGAATCCATTAACAATTAAACGAATTAAACGTGACCATTTATGTAAAACTTCTGGCCCATCCAAAAATGCTATCTCTGCAATATCAGCAAATCCGAGTGATGGTACTTGCCTACGTTTACATAATATATGTGCCGATTTAACCAAAATATGAACACAATATGTACAAATTGAACCAACTGCGAATGTTGCAAACAAGCCAAAATACAGTCCAGAATTCATGAAAGCTAACGGCATCGCTAATATTCCTGATCCAAGGGAGCCTTTAAGTAAATGAACAAGTGTCTCTAGATCTCTAAAATGAAAATAAATTAAAAATAAAATAAAAACAAAATCAAAAGAAATTTTTAAGACTTACGAAGTAGGGTGCTTCAGCTTTCGATGTTCAAAAGGATTATAATCATTGGCTTCTTCATCTTTGGGTATTTGCATAAGAGGTAGTGTAGAGCCTGCTGCTTGTTGTGTCGGTACATCATTAATTTCTGAGTTGAATCTATCATAATAAATCTATATATAAATATGTATATATATAAATAAGAAAGTGCTTATTACTCAAAATTATAACAAATTCGAACAGGAATGCCTCAAGGCAATGTACTCTATCTCCTATCCATCGAAAACATTTGACACTGTGGTCACATGGAAAGCACAAAGTATAGTCAAAATGATCAAAGGTGTAGAAGATAAACAAAAAGGATACGCGAGTAGGATAAGTTTCGAGAGAGCTTCCTATGTCCTCAGGTCATCAGGTTTGATATTTTGTAGCAAACACAAAAAAACAATGAATTTGATAGAAATGAAATGTTGTAGAACATATTTTGAGCAATATTAAAAATTGAACCCTTAAATTTTTACTTATCTCAAAATTATTATTTGTTGAAAGTATATTGTAAGCCTGTTTGTTAAAACTTTAAAAGTATTTTTCTCGAAATAATGTTCTGACACAGTCTCGCAAGCTAACTTCAAAGAAATCCATTGTATCAATCTGGTTAAAATGTTAAAGCCCCCAGACAAATATTATTATTGTGTCTTTATATTTGCTATACTGATTTTTAAAAAGAAAAAAAGAAGTTGATTTTGATAGTCCGCGATTTTAAAATTAATAAAGGGAATTGATTAATTCTACTTTAAACTAGAGCGTGTACAAGTGACAAAATAATATTCAATTCGATTTTTTGTATCAGATCAAAGTAAAAAAATGTATAAAATATTACAGAATTTAGTCTTAAAAAATTTTTTTTTCTTTTTGCTTAATTTAAAATATTAGTAATCAGAAAAAAATTTGGTAATCTTAAAATCTCAAAAAATTAGTGTCAGAAATTGGATGCTATAGAATAATATGTAAATAATAAAAATGAAACGACTATTAACGAGATTAAGCGGAAGCTATAGGTAGAAGTGAGGAGGAGTTCCAACATAGAAAAAGATTTTGCTTTAGCGAATATCTATCTAGCACTAAGATCAGCTTCATGGCTCGAAAGCCTTAAAGATACTGCAATGAAAATGCATGCGAAATTGATTAATATTAATCAAAATAATGAAATTTACAAAAATTAGTTACAAGTGTTTCATTTGCTAGAAGTGTTATATTACTTGTTAAAGCTATTAATCCAATTGGATCAATTAGTAAAGCCCATAAAGATAATCTTACTGATGTTAGAAGCTACGTCCATCAAGATAATACTTTTGTTACAAGAAATGTTAGATCATATCTATGAGGTTTTCAGGCTTTCAATCAAAACAGAAGAAGCAATAAAAAAAAAACAGCTGAATCACGAGAGATAAAAAAGAAAAGATTGAGGTATGAACTTCAAGAAGGCGAAATATGTTTAATACATTAAACAGACATTTAGTTAATTGCAACTTAAGTAGGCACATATTTTATTATGCTACGAAGACAAACAAGAGTGTCTAATTATAGTATTGAAATTAAATTAAGAGATTTATTATTCTCTGTTACTTTGTGACAAGAAAACTAGACTTCCTGGTGGTCTTGTCGCTCTGGAACAATTTTTAAAGTTTATACTAGGTTAAAATTAAGGTTACCCAAAGTTATCCTTAATAATATACAGTCCATACTAATAAATAAGTTTTAAGAAAAGTCTAGTCGTTTACTCAACCACATATGGTAACCTTCTCCAAGATTGTGCATTAATTCCAATGATTCTTTAATTTTTCTATACTGGTCCCGTTGAACGATTTCTTTTTGGTTTGATAATATCCATATTTTTCTCTATAAGATCTGCAACCAGACAGTTATGGCTTTCTAATACGCAGATAAAACAATATATTTTCTGGCTTTGTATGGGGTTTTTGCGGTTAAATGACTGTGGACTGCAGATTCTGCCATGAGATGGAAGAGATTCTAAATGCTGTTTAGCTGCAAACAGCTTATGTCTGAAGCAGATGAGCTAGTTCTCAAAGTTGGAGAGACATAAATCAGCCAAATTATTGTTTATAAAGTTTAGAAATGTAGCTCACAGAAACCAACAACAATAATGTTTGCCATTATTTAACCAGAAATGGTCACATTAGAATTGCTTTTATTAAAAGCGTCAAATGGTTTTCCTCTATAGGTTTAACAGAAGAGTTTGCTATATCGATAAAAAAGAACCTGAGAAATCAAAAACATTTGCATAATAACAATTATCTCATCTTCCTTAACAAATACACTTTTGGAAGAAAGAGGATTTAATTAAAGGGCAACTAACCACTTATACTAATCATTCCGTTTTGGTTATCCCAAGTTATCGCTAAAACTGAGAGCTGTTATAAATATAATTTGTTCTGTGATGCCTGTATAGAAAAATTAAGGAAGCCTTGGAGTGAGTATAATAAAGTTAAAGAAGATTATGTTAAAGCAGAAGAATAGAATACATTTAATGGTTTACTCAGCTTCTAACTCAAATTTAATTTCTAATACCTTGGATATATACAGTCAGCATTGTTAGACACCACACGTTCTTTCTTCGATTCCAATCCAATTAACACTGGAACAATTTTCTGTAAAGAAACGAAAATTATTAGATTTTATTTTTAAGTATGCTTTAAGAACAATTTTCAAACATTGAACAAATTGAATTTTGTAATGATTTATATTTGGTTTACCATATTTTTTGACTATAGAAAAGATTGAAATTGCAAAAAATTGCACTCTCCTAATACCAGTAAAAATTAATTCCAATGTATCATATGAGTTAAAATTATTTTCTTTTATTTTTTTTATTTAAGTACAAAGAAAACCCCAAAGTCAATCAAAGGAATATCAAATATTTATTTAAGCCAACCCAGTTATAACCTTAATCAAGATTTTTGCTTTTTGTTGAATAAATTAAAATACAAGTTCCATAAAGAAGAAATCAAAAATAAATATTACAAAGTAATCAAATTGATTATATTTTTGTTGATTTTTGTCTTTTTCATTTATACCGAGGTCATTAAAATGTCAAAGGTGTTATAATGATATAAGAATAAATTGACTAATATCTTAAAAATAACAGCGAATTCAGGACGATTTGAAATTAAATAGTTAAAAAACAGTACAACCGTAAATTTATTTATTTTATTATTTTGCATTGATAAATGTTGTCATCAAAAAAAATTCCAGGTTAAGTAGGACAATTTTTAAATGTTATAGAGAGACAAATTTAGAGTTTTTTGTAAAGATTTATTTTTGATTTTTTTCTATAAACAAAAAAGGTTGAATTCCAGTAATATTGCTGTAAATGCTAGTTTTGACCATTTCTCTTTTTGAATGTGTATTTAATTTCTTTTGGACAATTTTTACATATTTTGAAAAAAAAAAAAAAACAAATAAATAAATAAATAAAATTCAAAGACTAAATTCACCGTTAAATTTAGCAAATACAGCACAGTAGCCACTTTCGCTGATGATACTGCTATGCTGGCGATAGGTGAAGATTACGTAAAAGCAGCACACAAGCTACAAACATCCATTAATCAAATTAATGACTGGACTAAACGTTGGCGAATTAAATTAAATGAAAATAAATTTGTTCACATTAATTTCACGAACAGAAAGAGCCAATATATTCCTGTAAATATAGATAGTTCTCAAATACCATATGCAAATACAGCGAAATATTTGGGTATTACTCTAAACGCCAAGCTACGCTGGAAAGCCCACGTAAAGAAAAAAAGAAAGGAACTTGAGATTAAATATAAAAAAATGTATTGGCTCTTGAGCAGGCAGTCCACCCTGTCAATACACAACAAAATACTCTTGTATAACAAAATACTTAAACCCGTATGGACATATGGCATCCAACTGTGGGGATGTGCCAGCAAGAGCAATTTACTAATCATCCAACGATTCCAAAATAAGGTGCTTAGGAGCATTGTTAATGCTCCTAGGTACTTTAAAAACAGTGATCTACATAGAGATCTTGAAATGGACACTGTTACCCAGATCATAGAAAAATATGCCAAGAGTTATGAGTTGCGGCTTTGCCAACACGTCAACGAAGAGGCTGTTAAGCTTCTTGACAACGCAGATATCATCAGACGGCTAAGGAGGAAAAAACCTCTGGATTTAACAATGAAGACTGCAGTCTTGTAACCATACACGTTAATATTTTGTGTATAATTTTTTTATATTATTAAGTGGAACTAGTGAGTTCACCTTAGTTTAGTTTTTCTTTAGTAAATTAGGTTAGATTTAATTGCTCATTGATCTTTGAATGATCAGATATATATGTATAAAAAAAAAAAAAAAAAAATTTAGCAAACTGTATTTGTACTTCTCTATATACAGAATGGAGGTTAAAAGTTATACTGCTAGAAAAAAATGACCTGCTAGGAGCTATAAATGTGAACCACGAACCGAACATACTACCCAACAGATTCAAAGATCGTTCCAGACGTACAAGACTTCTTCATTTTAAGAGAAGCAGAAGGCATCGATGACCTATCAATTGATCACACTTCTGTTAATTTACTATTAAGTGCTACAATTATCGAGTAAAAAACAAAGATCAACTTTACTAATAAGAACAAGGAATGTGATTTGTTCAGAGATAATTTAAAAAACAAAAACAAAAACTAGCTGACATGAAAATAATCTTAAGAAATAGTGAATAGCTAGATATTTAAACTACAAAATTCATTGATAAGATCCGAATGGTAGCATGGCTCCTGTTGACTCAAAAGAAAGACCCATTCAGCATATTTTAACTAACCGGAAAAAATCAGAAAACAAAAAAGAGAATAAAAGCTAAAGACATGTGGTATAATATAATTGGAGCCCATTTGATAAAAAAATATTCAAACAAGATTGCTTTAAAAATTATTTAAAAAAATTAAGGCCCAGAAAAGGACAAAAACTACTTACTGTGGAAAAGCAACGCGTAAATTAAAACGTAGTGGCCAGAATTTTATCTTTAAGAAATCCACATTTGTTATAACTGGCTAAAAAAAAAAAAAACGATGAAAATACTGAGCTGTTTATGCAACATGTGGTAGCAGTATTAAAATCACTTGATATAAAGGCATTCCGGAATGATATATCAGCAATTTATGAGCTTTATACGAAAATACGAGTAAAATTGACAAAAATTTACCGGGAATATTGATGGAATAGTACCTAGACTATTTAAAGAGCTTCCAATGAAGGCAATCATTATGCTAATTGACATATTGAAATCTTGTCCACAATTACAGTATGTTCTTGATAACTTTAAAGTAGTTCACTTAAAATTAAGATTGTAGTAACCATACCTAATTATTGTATGAAGAGTGTTTAAAAAAAACCCAACAATGGTGAAACAGAAACTGATCGAATTTTGTTATTGGTAGTGGAGTAAGAAGTGAAATAGTAACAAAAAGGCGTGTTATTTAATGTAATGAATGAGTTCGTGTATCTAAGCGTTAGTTGCCAGTTGTAATGGTCAGCAAAAATTAAAATATTGTATGTTTGTCTCAATCAGCGCTACGTATATTTATCTTATATATATATTTATAAGATCACGACTTAACTACCTCACGTATTTGATAGAATTGGAGATATATGTATTTAAAAATTACAATGTTGCGTTTTGTTTAGATCAAGATAATTACACGCGAAATATAATGCGATAAAATTAAATTCATAGTTAGACTAATATAAGCTAATTTTTTTTTTTTTTGGCTTTTTAATAGACTTTTATTTATGTTTTATTCCTTTATAATAATTTCCAATTGCTTTATCAAATGTGATATTTTGTATTAAATAAAGTAGTTCCTCTCTCACAGTTATGGAGTTATGGAGTTAGAGAATAAAGTAGTATTTAGAGTAGTATTTAGGAAATACAATATAATCACTTGATGCCATACACTTTTCTTTTTGGTGATAAAATATATTAAATGAATTTTTTAGAGAGCATTATTTATGGTACTGTTCCCATTCAATGGTATTAAATATATTTTCTCCTTTCAGTTAATTAAAAAGGCGTATACATACGTCACAAGTATGTCTAAGATCAAAGGTTAAATTTGAAAAGATAACTGTACGACTATTTTTCTAAAAATCTAGAGCAATGCTTGCTAAATCAATTACATTACTTAGATTTAGGCTGTGCCCAAAAATATTTACAATACATATAAAATATCAAATATTAGAGAATGTCAAGTTGAAATCGAATGAGATTTAAATTTTGTTCAGATTCATCAAGAGTTATATCATCGTTGAAGGCAGACAGACATACATGAAAACATATGTGGCAATAAGGATTGAATAAATTCAAAGAAAGAAATGAAATTAAGCCAACTCTAAACAAAATTCTGCTGATTTAGTTTGCTGAGGTATTCTACCTCAATGAAAAAATAGTTATGGTTTGAAGGACCAGAATTTTTAAGTATGCAACAGTTGGAATGGAAAATTGAGCAATTAAAAAGCGCATGTAGCAGATGTAAAAACCTCAACATCTAACAATTCATTTGTTAGAAACTCTATCAGTAGACAATAAAATTGAAGATTAAAAACTTCAAAAAAGGAAGCTACACATTATTAGCAAGTGGATACAAGATCCTATTTCTGGCATAATTTGTGATATTTCATAATTTAATTCGCTTAAGATTGAATTCTTTCCTTCCGTTGTTAATTCTAAGAAATTATTTCAAAAATAAATGGCATGCACAATAACTTCATCTCTCCATAACTCTGAGAGAGAAGACTTTATTTGCTTGTTTCTGTTTTGGCTTAAAATTTTTTCCCAATGATTCTAAATTTTGAAACCTTAACTCCAAAAATGATAAAAACTTTTTGACGGATTGCAATTCTCTCTGTTCCTTAAAATATTACGCACATAAATGTTGACTTTTTCTATCTAATTTCTTCTAAAGACTACGTAATATTTGGATCTGATCGTGTGTAGCCCAGATTCTGTAATCCAACTCTTTCACTGAATCATGTATATCGTTAATTGAGACTTATATAACATTATGTCATTAATTGTTATTGTTATTATTTGTTAATAATCACGTGTTTTTATACCTATGATTAAAACTGCAATTTTTATTATTGATTGGAATGTGTTTTATTGATTTTTCTGCTTCTCGTAGCCAGATTTGACTATTAATCCATCACATTCTGACAATCTCTAATCTTGCAGATGCACAAAAAGGTTATGTTTTATTTAATTTTTTCAGAATTTTTTTAAGTATTTTTTTATTTAATATTTATTAAAATGGTCAATCAAATCTTTATAAGCCTTTCATTAAATTCTGATAAGGAACAAAGTTTTGTAATAATAAAGCTACTGGCACTAAAATTATCAATTTAAAGTAAAAGCCAAGATTTAATACTTAATGATTAATGGTTTCACATATACAAAAAAAGCCACGATCAAATTTACTTTTTACTAACACTAGGAGCAGCAAAGAACGTTGCTTTAAAGCACATTTTAAACTTTAAATAAAGATTCAAAATGAAATCATCGCAATGGAAAAATTGTTATCAGATTGTCTTCATTTGTTAATACTAACTTTAAAAAATTACTGAAAATTAAAATTAAATTTATTAAAATCATCAAATAAACAAATTGCAGTACAGTTAAACCGATAGAAAAACAAAACATACTTATTTGTTAACTAATTAATAATTATGTTTAAAATTAATAATTATACTATATTAATTAAATTAAAATTTTATATTAATTATGGTGATAAGAAAAGTGAAAGCACAAAATTGCTACCTAATAAGAACATTTCGAATTGTAATGGAAATTTTTAATCAATTGTAATACACTCGAAATTACTGTAAACAAATTACGTAAAGGGATTTACTTGAACTTACATAATTGTAATTTTATCAGGGAAGTTACGATATTTAAGACCTTTGATAATGCAAAAATGCTTATCAAAGTTCAAAAATTGACGAGAGAGGCTGATAAGAATATTGAATTTACGAAAAAACAAAAGGATTTAATTAAGGTTAACAAATGAATGAAACAAAAAATAAGAAAAAATCATTTTAAGTTATTTATGACTGGATATTTAATTAGCGAAAGTACGTTTCAAATTAAATATTATACATACAAAATATGGGTTAATATAAAATAAATTGAATGCATTCTTCCTTAAAACTTATGAAAGTAAGTTAATTCTGTTGCTCCTTTTTAGGTTATGCTTAACAGTTTTATTTTTTTATTTTTTATGCAATATAATATGAATCATACTTTTTGAGCTTTCCTAATTAAAGATTTTTCTGTATTTTATCAAACATTAGCTATTCGATATTCATACTATCAGTACAATGTTCAATTTTTGATAAGGATCCATAAACTCTAATATCGATTAATACACTTTTCCGAGAAAAAAAACTATTTCATTTGCATTCACTACTGTTTTGTTTATTATTCGTGCTGACTTCATTTATTGATTTCTTTTTAAATACAAATTTTACCATGATCCTGCTTACTTTTAAATCTCTATTTACACTTACAAGCTCAAAATTAGATATCAGATGAAAAATTGAAACATAAATTTTTTTTAAATATTTTTTACAATATTAACCCAACATTTGTATGTACTTGAAAACAACATTTACTCATACTAAAAACAAATAACTTTTCGCTTCTTGATCTCCCTCTTTTGCAATATGTGATTGTTCTCATTAAATCCGTTAAAAATTCTTTTATTTTTCCGGTTTTGTTAATACCATTTCCAGGAGAAATTTTATTTTGGCTTTATATTAAAGGCTTTTTATAAGGAAAATGTTAGGAACATTTTTACGAAAATTTTTAACAAAATTTCAGCTATTTAGAGTAATGAAAATTTTATAAAAAGAAAAAGATTAAAACTTTCTAATTGTATACAAAAATTAAATAAATATCAATTATTTACTGAGTAATGGAGGTAAGACGGAAAACATAACTGAAGAAAAAAGCCAGTTTTATTAAGAATTTTAAGCCTTTAATTATAATGTATTTATGCCTACTAAAAAAATTGAGTTTTTAATTAAATTTGATCATGCCGTTTTTACACTGTTTTGAAAAAACTAAAAAAAAATATTGGCCAACATATTAAAGTGAAATGCTTTCATATTTTTTACCGTAAACTTAAATAAATGATTATTTTAAGGTATTTGATTGATAAATTGATAAAAATTAATAAATGAAATAAAATATTTTTACATAAATTATCAAATATAACATTTAAAAACGTGTAAATTTCTGCAAATAGTAATACATATTAATTATAATACTATGTGTTCCAATTTTATTAAAATGAACATAAATTTAGAATCTATTCAAATAATATATATAAATATCATTTATCGTAAATTTTTTTAAACTGTTAACGTTAATTTTACTTAATTAAATTAATATTTCATATTTTTAAAAGGAATTATTTTATTAAAATAATAATTTTCAAAGAAACAAATTAAATTGAATTGAAGTCGAGATGTTGCTTAAAGTTTAAAACTTCAATTTTAATAATATAAATGTAATATTTCTCAGTAGAGAAATGGTACTCCAGTAAGTTTTTCTGAAGATATATCAAATTAAGTTAAAAACGAAAACTCGCTAAAAAGTGTGTATTAGGAACAGATTTTCAAATGCTAAATTCATATTCTTATTATCATATCGGTTCTATGCAATTCGTATTTCAGTTATTGACTTTTGTAGTGCTTCGAAGTCCACTAATTGCTAATTTTTGATCGCAATATGTACACGCTTCGGAAAACAATAGAAAACAGTGCAAAAATAAAAAAAAGAATGACTTAAAATTGCCACACAAAAAAAAAAGTCTTAAAATTGCTCACAAAATTAAAAATATGAAATTATTTCTTATTGACTAACATTAAATTCATGTGGTTTAAGTTCTTGTTCCTAATTTGTCACCTTTTCATGTGCATTTGACTTTCATATTTTCTACAACTTGTTTACATTTAGTAACTAATTCAGCTAAATGGAGGACTAACCTAGTACGATTTTTTTAGAATTTGTATGGAAAATCTCTACATAGTTTATTTCTCAAATAATCTAATTTAAATCTGGTTTATTCTTCTAGTTCATTGCTAATGTTCTAGATCAGCGATGCGAAAACTGTAGGTCACGACCCCCTAAGGGGTTGCAAGAAAATTTTTTAGGGTCGCCAAAAATTCACAAATTAATTTGTTATTTAAAAAATATAAGACTTTTCTTCAACGAATATCAGATAATATGAAAATAATAGTAATTATGAAAATAGACCTTTAAGACCTCGTTATTATAACCCAAAATAGCAAAATGAGTTTTAGTTTAACTGCATTGAAGATTTAAACAAAATCACTGTCCACCCAGGGGTCACGATAAAATTTTACACGAAAAAGGGTAGAAGGTAAGAATTTTTTAATTTGATATGATTTTTAATTAATTACAAAAATTAACACAATTAACACAAATACAACAACAAACAACAAACAAATTCTTTAAAGAAGAATTATTTTAATTACCCTTCACCATTTTTTCTTTTTATCTTCGAGTCAACGTTTGAAGGATGCAATCATTAAGTGGAAAATGGAAAAAAAACATGAAACCTGTTGTAACTGATAATAATGCATCGAACATCCAAAAAGCAATTAAGTACTTGAATTTGGAAAGTTTTAATTGCTTTGCACATACTCTAAATTTATTTGCAAAAAATGCAATAGGCTTATAGGAAACTCAAGTACGTCTATTAAAGTTGCGTCAAAAAGTACGATATATACTACAAGATATTTGAGATAGGTTCGGGTTAACGTGTGGCAGTTTTAAAAAACTGATTATATATTTTGGAACAGGAAATAATTGGGCTATGTACCAGGATCTATTCACTGTTTTAGAACTACTTTAAGAATTTACAAAACAATTGACGAACTTTGTATGACCGGAGTCTTTTGAAAAACCTTTGGTGGATATATATGAACATAAATTAAAATAATGAAACGAAGGTTGCTCACATATTAATATTATGCCTGGGACTCACTAGTGCCTAGCGGCACAAAATTTAGTGCTAAATGCTAATGAGTCCATTAGTCTCCACTGACATATAAAAAAAACTCTCCATTTTTACTTTGCTAAGTCGTCTCCACACACTAAGCGCTAGTGAGTCCCAGGCATTAGAATTGTGTACACATTTGCGTATTTTTCAAGTTAGGTAAACTAAACTTGTCTTGACTTGTCTTCGACTTGTTTTGACTTGTCTTCGACTATACAAAGTAATGAAGATGAAGATATGTTTGAAGATATACATAAATAAAAGTGAAGAAGGAACTAAAAATGGATTTTCAATTTATGTTTCCTATGTTATTTATGTTAATAAAATTAATGGAACAATATTAACTCCTACAAATTCATCACAAAATATTAGTTCCAATCTATCGTCAGAATTAACAGTGCAACCCGTTAGTAGAAGAAAAATAACAGTAGACATAAATAAGAAAAAAGTTATTAAATATAATTAATTTAATTTAAATTAATGGTTGAGTTAAAAAGAGTTGAATATTGTATTTTTACTTTTTCTATATTCTAGATTATACCTTTTTCAAATATTTTAATTTAAATTACTTCAATATAAAATTAATTAAACTGAAATTTTAGTTTTTCTTTCTTACTTTATTTACAGTTCAATTTTATTTTGAATTAAGTATTTAGAAAAAATCTTAAAATTCAAAATACACAAAATTTCTACAGTAAATAACTCATTCGACATGCTGACTAGAAAAACATTATCACTAGTCGTGTTAGTCTAGTCAACACTACCTCCTTCACAATGTAATGTATCATATTCTGTCAGAAAAACATAATCGTGGGAATATCATTTATCAGCAGTATGATTTTTTTTACGTATTGTTTACGCCCGTAAACAATGCTTGTTGGCTATAATAAGTCGTATAAGCTTAAACACCATGCACTTTCTTCTCAATGGAATGCATCATAATCTCACAGATTTCACAAAAGGTTCTTTACTATTTGAAGGAAAATGCTTTCTTTATTAAGTATTTAATTTAGAAATGAATGAAGAGATAGTCCCCTGCCTCAAGTAATTTACAGTAGGAAAACGCAATGACGAAAAAAACGCTTTCGTGTGAAATTATTAATGAGGGACTAAAGGCTCATTCATACAAATCCGAGGGGGAAAATACTCTAGCGACATTTAACAGGACTTTTTCGGAGACATATTGGAAATAATTTAGATTTTGAGTTTTTCTAAATCGTAGAATAATTAAAAACAATTTTATACTTGTTTTGACTTCACCTTTGGTGACATTTAATAAATGTCCGGAATATTAGACATGCAGATACGTAATAGATCTTTTAAAACTATAAAAAACTTCTAAGAATTGAATGAAAAGATATTACCATATTTTCTTATCTTTAAATTCATACCGCAAAAATATTTGCCGCTAATTCATATACTCGTATTTCTTTATCGTAAAGTCATTCAAAAAACATGTAAGCTTCATAATGAGTTATACAAAAAATTTAATTAAATATTAACAATTACTAAACTAAGAAACAAACAAATACAAACACTAAGAATAACAGTAAATAATAATAACAAAGAGATGAAAAATATTTTTTTAGCATATGTAGGATTGCTGGAGTTGCTCCCACATTTAAATTATTTTAATTTTATTTATTACAGTTTATTTTGCAGTAATATTTGTAAATTAAAAATTCTAATAAAGATTAATATAATTAGTGATGAAATCTCCTTTTTAAATCAAAAATTTTGATGGCCATAAAGTGTCCTTTTACCATAAATGATCCTCATGAAACAAAAATGTTTGTTCTAGCTATGGCTAGAGAAAATGCATCACCCTTTTTACGTTCTTAAGCGACTAGCGACTAAAAATCGCTTTGGTGGCTATACACCTAAATTTCTATGCACAAAATATCTTCTTAACTTCACTCGCTTTCCTTTGCTCTAATACATCTTTAAATAAATCAATCTTCCTATGCTAAACCCTGTTTGTGAAAAATTCTTGTTAAGCGGCTAGTTTGAAATTTTCAAAATTTCGATTTTGTTTTGTTTTCTTTGGTCTTTTCGATATTTTTTACATTTAGAAAAAGATATTAAAATGTCAAGTGAAAATCTTACATAGTTTTTTTATGTATATCCTTCTAAAGAGCAGCTGTTCATCAGTTAGAAGGGCACGTTGCTTGACCACCGTATTGTCTGGCCTCTGTCGAACCCATAAATAAATATAATAGAATTGGAAACGCTATTGTTGACCTTGAGCTACACAGATTTGTATGGATAGGTTTTTTTTTTCACTTGTAAATACAAACATTTGCAGATTTTTATAGCTCAAGGTATGTAATTTATTAATGTATAACAGTGTTTTTTCAAAACTATATTTTTCAAATTTGCTGCAGATGTAACTTAATAACAAATCATTAGTAATAATTGGATGAAAAATATAATTTTGCTAGGCCAAAAACAATCAGATTTTTTAGCAAAATTTTAACTTTTTGTGGCATTTTACTTTTTTTTTTCAAAATCGCGAGACATTGTATAGGAAGCAATCCTAATAGTTTATCGTTCTTTTTGGTTTTTTTAATTTCAGGCACTCTGAAGTGAAAAATCACTGCACCAATGGGAGAACTTTTTTTTTGTTCGAACACTCTGTTGGATAACTTGCTGAAGAACAAATTTTTTTTATTTCAAAAAATTACTTATTTATCTGTCGAATTTCAAAATATTAGGTGAAATATATTTTTAAAAAAAATTCATAAAAATCACCCTTTTTTTAGACGGTCAAACTACTTGTGCCACTTAAATATCGCTGCAACATTTTGCTGCTCGGGTTTGAATGACCATTAATAAATTTTCATTTTATAAATATTATACTGTCATTGGTAATAATAAGAATTCAACAATGTACAAAAGTTTTCAAAGGGTTTTATCGAATTAAATTGTTTTATTTTCACCTTGGCTTTAATTTAAGAATTATAGAGCAAACAAACGGATGGTTATGGTTAGTGTAGCTCTTTGGTTTATAAGTGAAAGCAAACTCAAACATAAACATGTGTGAGTTTTTTATTTTGCTTGATCAGTATAAGTTTTTGCATTTTTTATTATTCTTGAATTTTTAAAGAATTTTGTACTATATCAAATCAAAAATATATATTCTACGTACATACATACGTATATAATGTTTTTACTAATAAAGATTGAAAAGACAAACATTATTTAACTAAGATCATACCACATACGTTATCGCTAAATCATTATCAGTGTGACTACACCATATGATAAGATTAAGAGCGTTTCATGAGTGCCAATTAACTCTTTAATTTCCGGAAATCATCAATTTAATTGCTTGATATTTAAAATTTTAGTGATTAATATCGTTCCCTGAATTTGATCGATTTGGCAGTTATTGCTAAGTATGGAAATCTATTGAATTACTAAAATAAAATTATTTTTTTTTTTTTTAATAAAAACAAAATACACAACCACATTTACTGGTATTCAATTCTTATTATTATATATATCATTTCTTACAAATACAGTAACTCAATAAAATTTTGAATTCTTAATTTTTTAGTAGATATTTTATATTAAAATCAAAAAAGTTTAATTGTTGAACAGATACAGTGTTAATAAAATAACAATTAACTGTCACAAAGGTCACATAATATTTAAATTATTTAAACAAATAAAACTATAAATTCAAATTACTTACAGCATAATTTGGTGTTGAAAGTGTTGTTTTTGTTTCACTTTTTTTAAAACTCATCTTCTTAGACTAATTTTGATTAACTTGCATACACTTCAACGTTTGATCGATTCAAATATCTTTTGCGATCTACATAAAAATCACTTTAAGTATATTTCTTTAATTCAAGACGTAAAAAAAAAAAAAAATGAGAACCTGAATTGGCAAATATTTCTTATATACCTGAAGGAAGTGTTCAAATATTAATTATCCAAGCAAAATTTTAAGATTTTCTATTATTAAGATTCAGTTTTTCAGTTCAATGAAAACAGAGGGAGTATATTTCCCTTTTTATTCTAAAAAAAAAACAACAATGAAAAAGCAAAAATAAATTGACGAAATTTTCCCTTTAACACTATATATATTTACTCGCGGCTAAGCATAAAGCGGTTCAAAACACGAATGCCAACTGAACGATAAAGCTGAAAATAGCTTCCGCGGTTTTATCACTGCGATTTTATATACATTTACCTATCCATATAAATATAATGTATATAAATATACATACATATATGTTATATAGTGAAAACATATGTGGTATATAAGTGTATTAGATGTCTCCATACTTTTTTAATCACACTCACATATGTTGTTTGCATATATAGCTAAAAAACAATTCAAAAATTATATGATTCATATATATTGGTCTATATACATATATATATATTTCTTTTTCAAAAATATAACAACACATACACAAGAGGGAATCTTTATTCTTAAGATTTCTTAAAAGAAATAAGTTCTTTATAAATTGTCGACGCCACAAAAATTGTTCATACATTAATCGCCATTGACGTGATTGAGTAAGACGCAAATAACCTACAGCTGTTTCATTACAATATATATATATATATATATATATATATAGATAAGGTAGGACAAGGCTTGCCTTACTCAAGGTAATAAAATCAAATAAACTCAGCTTATACCTAAATATCTGTTATGTACTATGTACAATATATATAACAGAGTCGTAAAATATGTAAGCAAAATCCTCTGCAAGGTCAAAATGTACCACCTGACTTGGTTGTCTTTTGGGTTTTGATCTCCATTTATACCTAATATTTAACATATATTATAAATATCTAAGCATATAAATTGTTTTTATTTAAGCTTTAATATAGAGCAAAATTCTTAAGTATCAAGTTATATTTTTTTGGTTGTTTATCCTAAAAATGCAATAATAATACAAAGCACGTGATGTTGTACAGTAGACCTTTTGATATACATATGAGATGCGTAAATGATTCGTTATTAATTGGTCTGCTTACATTACGACACACACTGTCATTAAAATTCTTTAGTAAAAATATTTTCCCAATACACATGGAAAAAGATACTATCCATACATATATGTAAATATAAAAATATATTTCTCAGTTTTACCATTCTAATTAACACTTCGTATATTAAAAGCTTAAATTTTAGCTATACTACCTTGAAAGTAGAATGATTGTAGTTTTTTGTTAAAAATTTGTAATGAATGAATTTAATTAAAATAATATTAAATATTGTTTTTAAATAATATTTAATATTTATAATGTTTAAAGTAAAAGAAGTAGTCTAGTTAACAAATTCAGTGTAAACTACGAGATATCTCGTAGTGTGACATTTGTGAATATTTGGGGAATTATTAATTTTAGAAAAAATATAAGGGGATGAAATATAGTTTCATGTAAAAGTAATAAAAAAACGAGAAAGTAATTAGAAAGTTATTTTTTATTGCTTAATGATAACTAAAATTAATACTAAGATATTTTTTAAGTTTTTTTAAGGTAGAATACAATAATAAGCTTAATTCTAAGTTTGTTTTTTTCCTCAAAACATGCACCTACACATCTGCACATCCGGCATGGTTTATTTTTACTTTCTATGGCTGGAAGATGCTCCAGATAGTGAAATGCATCTGGATCAGGATTTTTACAACTGTTTTCAACATTACATATTTCACTTTTAATTAAGTTAATTTAATTTTATTAGATTAAAAATATTATTCCTAAAAATTAACCTTGCATCCTAATCCTTATATGTTTGCACTTTATCTAAAATGACTTCTTTTTTATAAATGAGATCATATAAAAATTAAGGGATATGTCATTGTAAATATAATTACAGTAATTATCACTGAAGCATGCCTTTCTGATAAATTCCATAATATTAAAAATATTTTTTTACAAATAGATCTTGCATCTAAATCCATACATGTTTACACCTTACCTAAACTGTCCTTTTCCCAGGAAGAAATCATATAATTTCTCTTCCAGGGTGCCAACGACGAGATAACTCGTAGATATTTTTTTTTTAATATTTATAAATATAATCGCGATAATGTGTCATAACACAATTAAAGTGAAAAATTAAAAAATTTCATTGACTTCACTGGCGGCCACATACGTTAAATTTGCTTGACACTGAATGGGTTAAACAAGCTTTGGAAGTATTGCTTGACATAAGTTTGTTTGTTTTGCCTGAAATGAGTCAGTTTGACACAAACATCAAAAGTGAAGTTTTTTTTGAAAAAAATAAAATTCTATTGCTTAGAAACGTTATTTTAAACAATTTCTATATATATATATATATATTATGTTTTTAGAATACATTTTCCGCAGATATTTTTATTATACATTATTTAGCACTTTACAACTTTATAATTTAACCGTTATTCAATATTCGGAGCAGGCGCGGAATTACTTTGACCACTTAAAGAGACTATAAACATTTTTTATTTTTTTGAATCTCTACACTTCGATGCTTTGAGCTCAATACAAAAACTTTTTAATTTGGTTTACTTTTATAAATATTAAATAAAAATAAGAGGTACAACAAAAATTTTAAAAGCCACAAAGTGTCCTGTTTTTGTTGCACCTACCCAGCTTCTCTAAATAATAAAATCATTATTTCCTATCCATTTTAATGAAAGTACAACAAAAATTTAAAGTAAAAAAAAAAATTTCTAGAACAACAAAAATTTTTAAGGCCATAAAGTGTCCTTTTATCAAAAACGATCCTCATAAAACAAAAAATTTTGTTCTAGCTATTTAGAGAAAATGCATCACCCGTTTTACAACCTTAAGCGACAAGCGATTGATAATCGCCTTGGTCTGAAGAAGGTTTAAGGATTGTTTTATAAAATTGTAAAAAAACATGTCATGTTGTCCTTCTTTTCTATTTTCTAGTACTGCTCTAACCAAAGAAGTTTTTTTTTCATGACTAACATTTTTACAAGTTATAAATTGAGGGTATAAAATTGCTACAAAGTCCCGTAATTCTGATTTTTTTACTGTCCACTCTTTTTTCAAAACTTTACGAGATTATCGAATAATAAATTACACATTTAGCACATCAGATTCAAAGTCTAATTTGTCTTATGGTAATCGCGTCGGTTTTAAATTAACTTGAACGATTTTTTTTTTCAATCTTATTCAACAGAAAAGATTTGGGAAATTAAAGTTCCACAACACTGCAATGAGTCAATATGACTCATATCCATTAAAATACCGTTAAAAAGACTGTATAAAAAATAGACCTAGGTGTAAATGTACAGTAATTTCTTTTAGGTTAACTTGTACCCATACACTAATCAAAATAATTATAACAAATTTGCTAAAAGGAAACTATAAAATCACTTATATGTCAGATATAGAAGAGCATTTATGGCCCACACACTTCAGACTACGACTACGAGGACTAAATTTAATTTTCTCTCTTTTCTCCGTTCTCTCTCATATTATATATATTTTCTTTATATGTAAATTGAAAAGTAACTGTTGAAATAAAGACACGGTAAAAAAAAGTTTAAATGGGAGAAAAGTTGAAAAGTGGGTTATCCTATTAATGGATAAATTTATAAAATATTTTACAAAGTCATCTCCATCGTAGCATGAGTTATAAAAAAACTATTCTAATAAGTCGTTTTGTTGTAGGGTGAAAAAAATAGCAACAGAAACGTGGATTTTTGACTAAAAGGAAGATTACCAGTAGCTTTTTGGTGAATAGAAAAAGAAGAAAATTATGAGTTATGAAAGTTTGAATAATGGCTTGTATGTAAGCGGAAATTGATTATCCGATTGTTTTTATGGAAAACTACCAGACAAAAATGTTGGACACCAGTATAATTAAAATGAAAGTAAAACTATGAATGTTATTGTCTTGAACGAACGCCATTATAGCGCCATATACAATAGCAAAAAAAATGATAGACAAATAAAATTGCTTTAGTTGAAAATTTCTAAAATATACTTTCTTGCTTTATATGGCCTCTTTTCACTGAAAATATGAGATAAACTTAAAGTGCATCTTAAATTGAAAGTAGAAAAATTCGCTGGTAGAATGGTATCGTAAAAGAAGTAGAAGGATTGACATGTTCTTGGATTTAGAGCTAGATCTTAAAAATCAAGTAGAAAAATTAAATGAAATGGCTACACAAACTTAGTCATTAGAACAAAAAAACAAAAGAGTATAAATTATATTTGAACAGACCTTGAGCCGTGCTTTAGTTTTAAAATGCAAACTTAAAAGTGAACATGAAGAAAAACTTGTTTGCTTCGAGAAAAATATTAATTTAAAATACATTTCCAATTGATAAAAATTTTATAAAAAAAAAAAGTATTTTTTCAGTTTTAAAACTGATATTTATTTAGCAGAAAGCAAAAGTGTATATAAAGAAAGCTGCTCGTTTCTTTTACAAATCTTGCCAGTTTAAAAGGATCTATTTTAATGAATTTATTGAAAACCTTAGACTTTATTTTTAATTTGCTTCCATTTATTTGATTTTTGTAGATTTTGTCAAACACTATTTTACAACAGGTTTCGATTTTAGTGCAGTACTAATCTAAAATTTGTCTATAGAATTTCCACAAAATCAAATACTCTTTCAAAATTTTTATCAGTATTTCCAAAATATTTTATTTACGATTATTTAAATAATAATCAAGAGGCGTATTCAGCAGTGCTCAAAATAAAATATTATGGGTACTGATTAAAATTTGCTTAAGCTGGTAAATAGTGGGTTGATCGACCTAAAGTGAATATAAAATTTTTAACTAAGGCTGAGTTAGTTGCCCTTAAAATTAAAAACTATTCTAAAACGTTGAATAAGATTTTATTTAAGGGGAGCGATAGCACTAATCTAAAAATTTTGAGTTTTTTCGCTAACCTGAAAAGTTCTTTAGACTAATTTTGACTCGTTGAATCTGAAAGTGATAACCATTTTCCTTTCTAAAGAAGCGTTTATGAGATATTCCCAAAAAACATGTTTTTTAGGTATTTTTTTCTTTAATCGACAATATCTCCAAAACTAGAAATTTGATCAGCTTACACGGACTATTTTTGGAAAAATGCTATTTTATTCTTTTAATAAATTCATAATTTGTAAAAATCAATAAATATTTAGTAGAGGTACAGATGATCAAAACAAAAAGGATTTTTAAATTTTTTTTAAAAAAATTTTATATTTAAAATTTTTAATACTTCAAATAAAAGAAAAATTTTCTATAAAAGCTATAAGCACAAAATTATTTATGATCAGATAAAAAATAAAACGATTGTGGCTCATTGAGGGAGAGTATAAATTTCTTATATTTCAGGTTTGCTAAGGACGCTCACAAAATGCTGCCAACAAATACAATGAAATTTATTTATTACAATTAATTCTTAAAAGTCCTAAAAAAAATTCTTAAACATTTATATAAATTGCATAATTTGTGTAAATAAATGTTGAAGGGCTAATAAGATTTCAATAAGGTAAGTAGGTCAATATTTACAAACTTAAATTGGTTGGTTTTATGCTCAAAATTAGTAAATTTTTTGTATTTTTTTAAAAATATTTCGAACTGTTTCAATTTTCGAAATCTACGACCCAAAGTTAACCTTGAGAACACCATTTATTTTAGGTTAATTTTTTTTTGTAGTCGAGTGTTGTCGACGCAACGAAAGTTTTCATATCTTTAAAAGCTTATGGCGTAAACTTAGAATACACTTGAAATAATGGCAAGTAATTTTAAGAAAGAAAGTGTTAGTTTTTATGTCGTCATATTTTTAAACTTTATAAATTATCATAACAATAATAAGAGCTGGGCATTATGGAATTTTTTTGTATACATTTGCCAAACAAGAATTATGGGTTGCTTGAGCATGAGTCAAATTACATCAGCTTAAGATAAGAATCAGAAAGCAAGTGTTGAATAACTAAGACATTAAACATTAAATGAGTTTTGTTTGCGATAGCGATTTAGTTTAATTTTTTGTGTTACTAAGAAGAATTATTTACTTAATTAAATTTTATTGTATAGATATCAGCTCTAATGATCTTATATTTTATTTAACTAATAGAATTTAAAGAAAAGCAAATTTAAAGATGAAAAAAAATTCTTTTATTTCTTTCAAATAGTTGATTTTTATATAACACTTTTTAAAATTGGGAGTTAAATTTATTTTTATATGTATCTTTGAAGCACTGGGATATTGTTTCAGGCTATTTATTTTATTTACAGGTATCTTTTTAAAAAAAGTTCTAGAAAATAGCTCATATCATATGTATTTTGTTTTTGTTAAGACTAAAAAGAGTGAAAATTAGAAATTCGAGTTTTGACATAATTTTCACATATTTACCATACTATGTATGTATACTATTTACCATACTATATTTCTATGTCAAAATCTAACTTTCTCATCCTTATGCTGATTTCTTCACCGAGACGATACTTCAGATTTCTACGAAAGCGATTAAGGTTCTCCAATATTGGCCAAAACTTTAAACGCTACACCAAAGGTGATTTCATGAAAACTGTTAAAATCAGGCGATACTGGCTAGAATGTTAATTGTTTCCTCATAGGCAAAAACTATTTCTGAATTAAAAATAAAGCAAAATAACAAATTGAGCAGCATAAAATTTTGTTTGACAAGACAAGCTTAAAAGTATAAAGTCCTTTTACATTAAATTTAACACTGTTAATAGCAGAAACAGTCAAGGCGACAACAATATTTACTTAAATAAATTTTTAACCCAGATTTTGAAACACTCTTTTTTCTAGGAGGAAAACTTATTGAATTGGCCAATGTGAGGTGGCTGTCGCTTTGATCTGTTTTAGGCTTTAAAAAAAAGTCAAAAAGATAAAGTTATAAAGCAAGTAATTCTTTTAGTTCAACATTTAGAGTAGTAAATAAAAAATACAGATTTAATATTCAAATTGATAATTTCTAAGAAATATTTGTTACCATCTTCATAGAAAAATTCATTTTATTCAAAGATAACCTAGATCAGGGATGGCGAACAAATGGCACGCGAGAGAATATTTTGGGCACGTCACTGAACACAAAATTCATAACTACTTCATAATTATATGACACGACTCCTCTAGTGTCTGTCACCAACTAACTCAATTCAATTTAGAAATACATGAGAAACCAGACGAAGACCAAGCTACTGAAGAATTTATTTCTGTGATTGATTCCTCAATCAAGGAATTTTCAACGAAATTTTCTCAGTTTAAAGAATTATCGGAAAAACTCAAATTTATTATGTACAATAATGTGACGTCATTTGATAAACTGAATTTGTCCCAATTCGATTGGTTGGAAATTGAAGAATTTGAAATGAAGCCGATTGATTTCCAGTCTAGTTCAATATGGATTCAAAAATTTATTGAAACAAGGAAACAGTTAGAATTAATTGAAACAGAAAGATTGACAAGTAATATAGGTGAAAATGCTAATAAGAAAATTTTGGAAACATGGAATGCGTTACCAGACACATTTAATTGTTTGAAGAAGCTTGCTCGTGCTATTTTAACAATATTTTCATCAACCTATGCCTGAGAGTCATTATTTTCAGAGATGAATAACATTAAAGATTCGGTTAGAAACCGTATGACAGATGACTCCAGTTCAGCATGCATTCTGCTAAAAGTAACATCTTACAACCCTAACATATGTTATTTATCATCTAATCTGCAACAACAGAAGTCACACCAATTTTACTTTAATTTAATTACGCGTATAATTGAAACATTGCAAAATACTGTTATTTTTTTTGTAGTAAATAGAGAGTTTTGAGCTGATAGTATTTATTTTATTATTATTTTCCCAATTATCACAAAGTCAAAATTATTTGGTGGTACGTCTATGACCTCATTAAACATTTCTTTAGAAAAATGGCACGTTGATACGTAAAGGTTTGCCATCCCTGACCTAGAAAAATTTTTAACTTGGCCGTAAGAAAATAACTTTTATTTTACTGGAAAGTTATTTTTACAACTTTATTGATAGAAATCGTTGCTTAATTAAAATTTTTTGTATGTAAGGACTCTTAAAGTAAAATTAATTTTAAAATAAGTACACATAACTCTGCAATGATCAGATTATGGATTATAGCGTAAAAAACTTGAATTAAATTGAAACAAAGACTCCAATTAGATTTGCTTGAAAATTGCGACGGTTTTATTTTTAAATAAATCCAGCCCTGTGTACTTAATATTAATATTGAAAGCAAAAAGAGCAAAAAACTATTTATAATAACAATTTCAATAAAAAACAATAATTGTGCTACGAAATTCTGTTATCATGTCATCATACTTAAAAAGGCAGGGTAAATAGTTTAACTCATGCTAGAGCAGATAAATGTCATTTAAAATAAAAAAAAGTTTTGCGAAAATCCTACCAACAACAATTTGAATAAAACATTATAAGCTCACAAATTGGTTCAATGGATGAAAGATTAAATAAATTGGATAATAAAAGTCTATTGGCTAAAACCATCGAGTTAGAGATTTTTTTTTCTTTTCAAATGGCTGATGATAACGTCCTTCCTGTACTAACAGAATAACACAAACAAAAATCACCATCAAAATTAATAATATAAAATCTCATGTCATAAAACTAGCATAAAACAAAAAACAAAAGGCAAAACGTTGCAAAATATTTTGGAAAACCTTAAATAACCTTTTATATTGTTGACAATAACAGACAATAGCTGGCGTAATCTTGTCCACTATATAGATATGACTTCAATGACTTGTTAATACACACAAATTTTAAGAATTTGAAGATAGAGTATAGTTAATCTATCTTTAAAAAAATATCCTTGTTATTAAATAGTAAGGTAAAAGCCAGAACTTTGGTTTTCTTGAAGGTTCGTAATAAATCATAAAAGCATTTTTTTATTTTTTTTATTTATACTTTATTATTATTGGTCAGAAATAACACCGCATAATTTTCTTCAATTTGCCAAGTATTTTCTAATTTTTCTAAATTTGTAGAAAAAAAGCAATAAAAAATCTTTAAACGTGATTACGAGAAAATAAATAGACGCCTTCAACACAAGTCAAAACCAATTGGCTTCGATCAAAATGATTTCTTTCTAAATGACATTAACATTTTCAATGGGCTATGAATATGACGTCAACAATTGGCTTATGAGGTTATCAAGGTGATGCTCATCGTTTTCTTTTCGATTACCGTTGTGTTGGTTTCACAGGATAAAACCGTCAATAAGGAATACTACTTGGATTTTCCCACCACGTAATACGCTATCCAGCATGATTATGGCTGTTGGCCAAATATTTTACGAAAGAATTTTAAATATTTTGAGGTAAATGAAAGTTTGCATCAGAATAAATGCTAAGAATCTTATTGGTGTTTTTTTAAGTAAAAGATTTCTTATAGCATAAAAGCCATACGAGTTTATAAGTGTAGAACAAATTATTATTCGTTAATTAAGTACCTAAATCAAGTAATTCTATACTACTTTATGATAATTTCAATACTGATACTAATAAATGTTGAATTAATTGAAAATACAATTACTTTTTTGGTAATTATATTTATATATGATTAATTCTATTAAATTTGGAGAAATGTTGAGAGCAGCTGCAAGCTCGAACAGTATGTAAATATATATTTATATATATATATATATATATATAAGCACATTTTCATGGACACATGCATATCTAAAATAAAAGTGCAAATGTATATAATCTGAATAAATAACATTACAAACAATAATAAAACATATATAAATAGTACCACACATGTACTCAAGTACAAGTTCAGAATATTTATATACCAGAGAAAATAATTTACGAAAATTTAGGTTTAAGTATAGGCTAAGTTAAATAATGTATAAAAAAAAGAGAGCTATTATAACGGTCATTTTATGCAGAAGTTCGATTAAAAATCCATTTCAAGTGTAATTATTTAAACAAATGCACTTTGATATTGGACCAAATATGATAATTTTCAATAAATAAAATAATTTGAGTATTGTAGAAAAAGTATTGTTTTAAATATTAAAAAAAAAGAAGAAAAATGGCCTACTTGAACTATTTTAAAATAATATAAGAAGACGTTCTTGGCTGAAAAAAAAGAGTTCGTTTTTTCACCTTTAGAATTCGGATTCTGTTTCGTAGAGACGTCAGAGTGAAAATTAGAAAGTTGAGTTTTGACATAATTTTCAAATATTTACCATACATTTTTATGGCAAACATTCTCATCCTTACGCTGATTTCTTCACCGAGATGACACTTCAGATTTCTACGAAAGCGATTAAGGTTCTCCAATACTGGCCAAAACTTTAAACCTTACACCAAAAGGGATTTTACTGAAACTGTTATGATCAGGCGATACTGGCTAGATTGTTAACTGTTTCCCCATAGACAAGGAGCTGTCATGGATATTCTACCTATGTCACTAATTTTTGCAAGCTAGTAGGAGTATCAATAAGTTTGTTTCGATAAAAAGAAAGTAGTTTGCTATACTTGATTACAGAACCAATGTATCTTCAGTATCTACATTATATACTCAAACGCTAATAAATGAACCTCTACATATGTCACTGATTATCATCATTGAAACAGTTAATAAGATAAGAAAAAATTCATTGAATGACGGACTTTTTGGCGAGCTCTGCAGTGAAAATATGATGAAGATTACAATCACTTGCTCCAATACACAGAAGTTTGTTAGCTCTCGAAAGGTACTTGTATGAATCGATTTTACAGTCTATTTGATTCAGTACTGAATTTTCTTGAAAATAGAGAGGAAAAACTACGTGCCGACGAATGGGACATCGCTTATAAAACAGACTTATTTCATATATTTAATGAATTAAATTTACTGCAAAGTTAATTAAAACAAAAAACGTTCTAACTGCTTTTATGGGGAAGCTAGTTATGTTTAAACGAAATATAGGTGGAGGTATATACAACCAATTTACCAAAATATCACCAGCTACAGCAAAAGAGGAAGATTTACTTACTTATTGCCGACACTTGGAGGGTCTTTATGCTAATTTCAGGGCGTGATTCTAGGATATATTGGACATGAATATACCAGGTTGGATTTCAGATCCTTTTACAAATGCAGACACAATGGAATCATCATATTTCGAAGAAGAGCCCATAGAACTTAAAACAAATGAGGAACTAAGAGTAAAATTCAAACATGGATATCAAGAGTTCTGGCTTCAAAAATAAATATCAGCGCTCTACCTTAAGTTGTGGTAGCAGTACAGAAATTGTTGATTGCATTTCCTTCATCGTATATAGCTGAACGTGGCGATTTGCGGCTGATGTTTGGACCCCGACATTCACAAACTAGTAAAACTTCACCAGCCTCAATAATCTCATTAATTTGATCAAAGAGCCTATTTTTTGCTATTTTTAAATTTTAAAGAAATGTTCTACTAGATTTGACGATCTTTTTGTAATTTTTAATTTGTAATTCTGAAACCGTTTTTCTTATAAAGTCGGCAGTGGGAAAGAAAAAGTTGGGAATTACTAGATAAATAAATTTCCAAATGGAAGAAAATTTCTGCCGAAATAGAATTAATTTTGCTGTTTAGGTATTTTTAGACATACTGATTATCCTTGGTTTTTACCTTTACACTTTATTAAAAGGAAGAATGGTAAGTGTAAACCTTGACGGAATTATAGCTACCTCAATCAATCATAACCATTGATCATTGAAGAACTTAGACGTTTACTATAAAAGATCAATTTTTACCGAAGATTTATTCGTTGAGCATATCAGCATCCATTGCTTGACTAGGTCTCAAAACGACGAAAGTAAAATGTCTAGTAAAACTAGACCGACGATGTCATTTAAAATCAATTATCCAAAAAAAATCTTTTAGATTTCTCTGATCCATCACCAGAAAATGTAAACTGCTTCTAATACAGCCATCGGTACTGTAATTCAAGAGAAGGTAATTGTTTTTGTGGTAATGCTTGACCAAGCTTTAAAAAAATCATAGCGTTCGTAACCAAGAAATCTTAACAATTTATCTACAAGGGTATCAAATATTTTAGATATCTCTTTAAAGGTTAATATTTTGCAATTTTTGCTGATCATTAGGAAGAAATAAAACAAAGCTTGACTAAGGCATCTACTTCATTTGGATTTCATTAGTTAGTTTTCGAATGACATTAGGAATATAACAGAATCAGAAAATATAGTTGCTGATACTCTTATTTGACGTCAATGATGTTATATGTAATTCAATTATACACTTTATTAGAAATCTCCTAAGTACAAACAACGTACAAAAAGTTCAAAAATTTGTTGGAATCCAAAAATTTTGAAAAGTTTTCTAATTGAACCAGTTTCTCCATATATTTAGAAATAAGTGGACAACTGCCGATATCGCAAAGTTATATTTAATGTCTAAAAATTATCAAAAGATTTACAGGGTGGCCTCACATTATTCCATTAAGCAGAAATGTGTGCTAAAGGCTCATGTGTGGTATGGATTGCTCGTTTAGATGTGCCTCAAACTATAAGCACTTATCAAGGAAGGCAGTTTGAAGGAGACTAATTCTAAGATTCGATTAGAAAAAGTCTGAAGCTGACTTAATGCCACTCTACCTGAAGATTCTCTTTAAAAAATAACTTTTAAAATATCAAAGGCAGATTCCGTTGAAAAGCTGCAAATGTGGATTTTCAAATATTAGTCAAGTAAAACCGTGAAACCATTAAATTAATATTGTAATTAATATTACAGTGTTTCGTTGGATCTAATGTCCATCTGGTTGAGGAGTAATATGGCGGAAGTTATTTTTGATTAGGTTTATAATAATAATACCATAAAATATTATTTACAATATAATTGAAATAATTGTTAAGGGGATGGAAGGGTTTTAAAGGCAAAAAAAAGGCATACTTTACATGATTTTTTTTTTTGTAATAGGAGTCATGTTGATTTATTTATTTTATAAATATGTTAAGATACAACATCTTAAGCATAAATAAGGCTGTGCAAGCGAATTTCCTGGGGCGCCTCCAAAAAAAGTAGTCTTACTGTGAACATCATAAGTGGTTACCAGATCATCTGAAACAAAAAAATCAAATAGCGTTTTACAGGTGACATGTTGCCTGAGATTTTTTTTCAATTCTTTGTATTTCGGCAGTATTTTTGGTAGTGAAAAATCCGATATTCACATCGAAATTTCTTTGTATTTATTATAAAATGGAAAAAAATTTCGTTGTTACCTGCTGATTTATATGTAGAAAGAGTGTCCAAAATTTCAAACGGATCAGTTTAGTAGATTTTAGTTATGATGTTCACGGGATCAAAAAATGTTTGTGGGAAAATCGATTTAAAGTTTTTTATACGAGGTTTTATATATGAAGAGCAGTCATTTGAAACTCTGTATCTTCGTTAATTTAACTCCGATTCACCTGAAATTTTGGCAGAATATTCAGAAAAAAATTTTTAAAAAATTTCGAGAAAAAAAATTCTAAGACCCTACCATTCCCTCAAAAAATTATCAAAAAAATAAAATAAAAGATTTATTCAAAATAAAAAACGTGATTGTGTATAAAATTAGAAATAAATTAACTAATAAACAACATTTGCACTCATACAACAAATATTTTAATTTTAACAGAAATATTTGTTATTGTAATTGCTACAATTAATCAATTAGTGATTTGATTGCATGTATATATTTTTATATAAATTGCCGTGAGATTTCACGGTCTATCGCTATGAAAATTAATTTTTTTCTTAGCTTAAATGACCTCATTCCATGCTGAACAGATTTTTCTACAATTTGATTTTTTAGTGCTACCAATATAATATTCTTTGTTAATAATATAATTGTTACTCATTATTAATCAATATTGTTGATTTTTACAATAATTAACCAGCTGATTATGTATCTTTAAAGTTAATTGGTTAACTATGATTATCGTAGCAAAAATATACCACAAGTTTTTTTCAATTACGATTATTAGTTTAAGATCAACATCTAAGCTTACATTTTTTATGGAAAATAGAGCTTAATACTTAATTTAAACCAAAAAAGGGATAATTATTTTTAGGTGATTTAAGGCCTAAGAAAATTCTAGTAAAGAGCTTGTATGACACTGTTAAAGGATATCATAATCTATTCACAAAGCTCTAGCTAAACGACAATATCCGCACTTAAAAGAGTCAAATATTTTATTCAATTAAATCAGCTAATCATGATCAATCATCACCTGTGGTCTAATAAAATAAAAATAGCATAAGAGTAAATTTTTAAAAACACTGCGCTTTCAAAAAGATCTAAATTTATTTGATTTAACATGAAAGTGACATTTATATACAAAAATTAATGATATTACAATCCAAACCTTTGCCAATTATTTCTTCTATTTTTAGCTATTTCTTTTTTTACATTGTTTTTCACAATTTGTAGCATATTAAGTTAAAAAAGCTTAGTAAGTTTGGCTTATCTAAAATAAAAGTCATTTAAATTTTGTTATTTTGTTGTTTAGACTGTTTCTGCAATAAATGCCCTATTAAAAATTTTTCTAATGTATGCAGATGTTTATTTTTTTAATATTAGAATAAACTCAAGGTTTTAAGACTTCCTTTTAATATAAGTAAAACACGTACAGAAATTTCAAATAAATTGAGTATTTAAAGATGTAATTGACTAGCATCATATTGAAGTGAAAATTTTAATCAAACAAAAAAAAAAAGTATTTAATTTAACTCTTTTTAAGTAAAAATTTAGCAGTAATCTCTTACAACGATAAAGTGCGCTAGTCGTGAGTAATCTTCCAACACAAAAGCACATAACTTTTTAAGCTTAAATTAACTTGCTAGATTTGTGATCTAATCTCACTTGCTCAGTACACCTGAGCTGTCTGCTCTGAAAAAAACAACATTTTTAATCAAGTTTGCAATCATTCTAAGTGAAATCATTAAAAAATAACAATAATAAAAATTTTCTTAAATCAAACATTTGTGTGTAGTGATTTTAAAATTATTTTAAATGAAATGTAATATTTTGATCGTTTTTCTTTCAATCTCAATCAAATTTAAAAAAAAATATTAAAAAGTTATTTTCAAACAAATACTGTATTTAAAAATTTAAAGATAAGCCAAGACTAAGATTTAGTGTAAGTACCTTTAATTTGTGTTATTTTATTTTGACAGCACTAATTATTTCTGGTGTTAATTTCAGTATTGCACTAATATTAAATTTTTATTACTTCATCCGGTCATATTAAATTGGTAATCCAAGATTGGTTTATAGATGCTTGCTTAGCTTACGTTGGATGATATCATGTATATAATGACATTTACATTTGCGGATTAGTAATTGCCTTTGTTAAAATTTTTTCTCACAGTTTACTTAAGAGTGGTTTTAGATTTTATATATAAATATAATTTTTATAATTAACTTTCGCTTACAAAAAAAAGGGAATAATTTATTCTTTTAGCAGTTATTATCCATCTGTAGAAGGAAAGAAATAGCTAGTTACAAGGACGTCTACTTTTAAAATATATTGATAGTTATTGAAAGTTTGAATTTTTCTGTTGTAATTTATAAAAGGCAATAAAGGCGAGGTTAGTAAAAGGTTCAACATCTACTTTTTAAAGTGCATACAACTTTTGGCACGTTGAATAAAATTTCACTGAAGGGAGAAATATAAATTTTTATCAAAAAGCTCATCATCGTATAATCATATACAGGCTTTTACACGTGCTTTTGTATTTGTACATATATATGTATATATCTATATTTCATTATATTGATGTATGTATACATATTTTTATATGGCTCCAAAAAATACTTTTAAAGATCTAATTACCGCAAGAAAAAGTCAAATAAAGACAATACAGTGCTGGAAATGACTTTAAACTCAAAGTATTTTTCCTAGGCTTTTCCATATATTTAATTTCGAAGTAAAAATATTTTATCAGGTTGTATTGCTATGTATGTGTAAGGGTGTTTATTTTAACCAGGAGTCATAAGCTCAACCTATTTCCAATTCCCTTTTGAGCACATTAGTATTCCAGATAATTTTATTATCTCAATAATAATATTTATATTTTAATAATTACCTATTTTCTTACAATTTTAATAATAACTTAAATTATATTAAAATATCAAATTGAAATTATTCGTAGTGATGCCGAAAGATAAAAACTACTAAATACTGTAAAACAAAGGATATTGAGTTTTAAACGTGCTGGTTTGTCACAAAGACAAATTGCTACATAGGTTAACGCTTTTTACCCTTGGGGTAAGAAAGTATAGAACTAAAAAGAGAAAATGTCATCCTTCAAAATTTATTTATTGTATATTTATATATTGTATTCTCTAGCTTCACATATTTTTAATACATGACATGAGTGTTGTATTCTCATGATTGTTGTGCCTTGGAGTTTGCATTACCATTTTTATAGGCGTTCTTGAGATACTACGGTCATACTCTAATTAATTTTATTGCTGGTGTTTATTGGATTTGTTTGAAATTCTGGACACAAAAAAAGTTAATCAAAAATGCACGCCTCAGACTAAAATGAACATCAACCCCGGTAGTAGTCTTGCAAGCAGAAATCTACAAGGCCATATCAACTACAAGTCTTAGTAAAAAAAAAAAAAGAATGCAGCACGTGTACACAAAAATGAAAGAAACTTTCAAGTTGCTTTTAAATGTATACGAATATATTAACTAAATTTTTTTATTTTTATTTTTTTACACTTATTCCTAGTGATCTTATGTATTAAAGTAATAAAATAATTAAAAAAAATAAAAATAAATTTGCCATTACTATGCAAGACATTGACCATTAAAGGATAGCCGTTTGAAGGCAAATGTACTACGTTATTCCGGCCGATGCGATGCTGGCAAACCTTCTTCGGGGCGTAAGCTTTTGTTTGTATTTTAAATCAAAGCCACAAATTTTAAAATTCAAAGTGCATTTCTTAAGAGGAGTTATAAAGACATACTTGCCGTATCCTTATTTAAATATCACTGAGTAAAGCTATATTTTTCCAACCGTGAAATAATAAACAAACGATTATATTTTTGGACCATTTGTTGTATCTCTAACTGATTCATTTGTAATTGGTATTAAACTCGAAACGGCCTGATACTAAATCATGAATATACGAACTACAAAAATTTCTGGGACATATGCCCATATAGTACTATAATAACCAATTTATAACTTATTCATACATATAAATTAAAATTTCAAAATCATTTAAAAAACTCATATATGATAAAGTCCAATTTAGAAAGCTATGAAAAGTCAGGTGGGCAGGCCATTAGGATTTTTAATTTTTTAGCTCTCTCAAAAAGAGGAATGAAATAACAAAAAATCAACTATTAATGAATTTATTAATACCGTGCTAGCACAGAAAATCCTTTATATTAATGCACCAAGATTTAGTGGTACTTTTATCTTCTTGAACCACATAATTATACTTTTGTTAGAGCTCTGTAGTCGTGCAAAACAAGTAGGTTTTTTAATTTTTACTCTATGCAAATGTGAATTTCATATAAATCATAATTCAATTAATGTTAGTTGTGCAATAACTTCACTTAAAAATTATAAAAGATTGACAGTTTTGATTTTTTTAGTGGCTTTTGCAAAATTTTCAGATAAACTCCTTAAAAATTTCAAGATAGAACTCCTCCTATGAAATTAATTCATATTAAATGACTTAAACTTTTTTCTTGTGCATTTAATAAAAATTTATTGCTACTCAAAATTGATAAAATCTTCAATTTAAAGAAGTGCCAATTGATTGCATGCTTACATTGTTGTTAGTATTTTATGTGGCTTAATTGTGATATAAAAGAGTGAAAAAATCATTAAAGCCGAAATCATAGACTTTTTAAGACACGTTTCCGGGTTTTCTGGATCATAAAACGATTCAAAACACAAGATTGGTGTGGGATAAAAATTTAACTTTTGGCATATAAATTTTAATGCACAATTTTAATTGTGGAAAAATGAATTGGACATGTATATTTTGCAAAGCTAAACATTTTCAATCAAACCACGTCTTACTCAAAATGCATATTTTTACAGTTTATATAAAAAACTTCTTTCATAAACTTAAGATTTAAATAAAAATACTTTAGAGGAGGGAAAGTGGAGGTGAAAAAACACAATTTCCCACATTTTTGTGTTGCAAAAAAATTTTTGTTTGTTTTTGAAGTATATGCCTGTTTGGGTTTTATAAAATATAAAGTGTTATTATCCTTTATTTCTTTTATTTCAATAACTTTAAAATTCATTATAGGGGAATTTGCTAAATATTTCCGTATATTGCATAAATATATATAGATACAATTATAAATGTGTTTGTCTCTTTCACTATATTAATAATAAGCGATAGAAAATTTATCTAAAAAAGAAAATGAAATATTCGCCACATATACGCTCTATATTTATGTACCCTGAGAACACTTAAAGTTCACTCTATGCATGTTTTTTCTAATCTGGTCGCAATATTAAATATCATGCATAATGGGAAGGTGAAATTTAAAATTTTTGCATATGAGTTTGATATCCATCATCAGCGGCAATTCAAGTATATATTAATGGCATGAAAACCTATTCCTGTCAATTATTTGAGAGGATAGCCATTTTTATCAATTTGATCAGTTATAATATCAACCTAATTTGGGGTTAACTTAGTCTTTGTTAACAATTTACACAAAAGTAATGCCACCAAGTTTTAAGGTTTTCATAAATTCGAAGATAGCAAAGCCTAACATATATTCATAAAGATATGTAATATAAAGAGTGATTATTTGGCATATGTTCTTATTGGAGTTATATGAAATATTTTTGATACACTATCAGGTGTTATACATACGTACAATTCATATAAATTTTATAATCATCGATAAAATTATACGTCATAGCTTATAAAAACTGGAATTTATCTTGTAGAAAATTTCCACTCTAAAATATTGCCTTTTGCTTGTTGATAATATTCATTTCAACATTCCACTTTCTAGAAAAACCATGAGTTAAAGTGTCAAAACAGCTACTCTAGCCACCTAAAGAACTTTATTTATCGGTTTAAAGATTAGAGACCGCTCTGATTGAGACTTCCCGACCTTTGAGCTATTATTCTTTAACAATTATATAGCATCGAGTATGAAGTGAAATTAAAAAATTACAACTACTTCAACTGATTTTACGATTTCTTATATAAGGTGTTATTGTCCCATAAAAAAATTTTAACAAGCATCTATTTAAATTTTTCAAGAAACTTTTAAACGAAAGAGATATTTACTTTTTAATTTTTGGCAAATTATAGACCACATTTCAAGAAAAAATTTTTATTTCTAAAAATTTGCGGAAGTTTAAACTGGTCTATAAAAACACATGAGTATTTCTTTTTTATGATTGCAAAAATCATAGTGAGTTTTTAATTGATCAAAAGCCAGCTAGAATTGTAGTGATTTAGGTCTTTTTTATCAAAATATAAAAATACACTATTTACATTTTGCAGTGCCCAAAAAAGGAGAAAGATATTTTTATATGTAGAAGTGCATAAAAATCAAAATAAAAACATAATATTAATAAATATATTAGATATTAGACATTGTTATTATATAAAAGGGGAAAATTCATTTGAATATAAGTAAAAATGTCATGATTAACATTGAAATATTTGGGAAGCTAATTTTTATGTGTGTTTAAGCAACGGAAAATTGGTTCTCATTAAAATTTAGTGCAGCAAATGTGATCAAATTAGTTATACTATTAAAACAAAAGCAAAATAATTTATAAATTTAATGTAAAATAAATAAATATATTTTGATTTATTAAGAGTTTACTAGTAAAAAGATGTTTTCATTTTCAGGCCAAAATTTAAAGTACAAGAAATGTTTGATATATAATGAAGTTCTTATAGGTATTATAAGAATTATAAGAGCTGAGCCAGCTTAATTTTTTCCAAATCGTCAAAGGGCTCTCTCGTTCAATGTAAAGTATCATACATAGAAATGACGATTTGTGAGTAAATTTTTAAGCATGTTTAAATTTGTACTCACAAATATTATGTGTATTTTGATTTGCGAGTTTTGACACGTTTTGGATTGGATTGAAAATTATTTTTTGCATAAAAATTTAGTATCTAATAAAGAAAGTGAAATAAAAGCTGGTTCTTTTTCCTAAATATGTGAATCAGGAATACTTTTTTTTAACTACAAAAAACTAGTCTTATTTGCCAAAAAAATACAATGAAAGGTTAAGTGAAAAATTACTTAAATTGCTTTAAAACTACAGATAAAAACCATACCGATCCAAAAACTTGGAATGAGCTTGAATTTACTTAAAGAATTAATTACAATTAAAAAAAATGTTTGTTTTCATAAACTCCATATCTCCAAGTAGTGACCCTGATATTAAATTGATTAAGTTTAGGTAATCTTAATCATAGAAAAAATTAGGCCAACAACTTCAGTTGTCACTTTGCTTAAACGTGCAATAGGTAACGATATTAGTCTAATTTATTTGTATTTACTTTAGTATTGGTGGTATGCTATTCTTATATTAGGAATATATTCGTGTTTTTTCCTTTTTCTGAATTCGGAATTCGTTTCATTCAGTTTTCTGAAGTTTTTCTCTCATATAAAACTAAAAATTAGTTTATTAAATATAATTAATGAGTTAATATTTTAACTAACTATATTATCATCAATTGTCATCCCCTCCCAGCTTTATTTGAACTTGATTGGATGAATAGAAAAGATTTTATTAAGGATTGAAGATTTTTGTGCAAGCTAATAGTAGGAATATAAAAATAGGAAAACTTGTAGAAATGAGGAAAGACCTTGGTAAACTTCACAGGATACCTCCATTCACAACAGATGAAGGCTTAAAGGAGTAGCTTATACTAAAAATAAAAAATTTAGCGGAAAAACAGAAAAAGCACAAATACAAGAATAAAACTAATAAAAAAAATTGTTTTTAATTGAAAATTAAGCAATGAGAATTTCAAAAAATATAACTTCAAAAATGGAGCTTATTGAAAACCAATTTTAAAATTTCGGAAGCAAGTAAAAAAAATATGTAGCCAAAATTCATAGAGAAAGATAAAGATGACACATATTTTTAACAAAAAAAATGCGAAGCGTGTTTGTGTGGGCAGATATTTTTTAAAGATTGTTAGCCATATCATTAGAAACCATAATGCCAATCAACCTTATGACAATCTCACATACAATTCCATTACCTATAGTAGTGTAGTGTATAAGGATAATTATGTATAAGTTAATCATTAATAATAAGTATATTTTATAGTTATAAAGTTATTTTACTCCTAAACAAAATAAAAAATTAATTTTATTAATTCGAAATTATGAAATTGAGAAAAATGAATATATATTACTGAAATTATGTAAATTTAATTGTGTCCGTAAGTATGCAATAACATTACTATATAATGACTACAAATTTTTGTACATACATATTATGAAATTTAATCTCTAAAATATTTTAGTTATCAGACTATGAGTAATAGATAAAGAAATTGCTAAAATCACAAATTGTTGTCTTGAAATTAGAGTAGTTTATCTTTTGTTAATTCCAGTCCATTTTCTCACGTTCTGAAAAATAAATTAGTAAATGAAGAGGAAAGAATTGTACATATTAGAATTTAGTATTGTAAGTAGGTTGCAATAAGGAAAGGAGGTAAATTATCTCTTTTGAATTCAATTTATAGTAATTTCTACATTGTTACAATCAATGCAATCGAAAGGAGGGCTTATCATTCAAATTACAGTAGTCTGTGAGTGAGGCTTTCAAGTTAAATTTTTTATCAAGCATTTTAAAATTAATGTTATTCATTACTATTGAGCATATGAGCATATTCCTTTTCAAAAAATTTTTATTAGCAATTTGATATCAACTTAAAGTCCAATAAATAGAGGACTGTTAAAAATTTCAAATTGGATCATAAATTTCCAATTAAAATATTTCTTACCGTAATATAATGCTTAGATTCCAATTTCAGTACCAACAGCGGTACAGAGACTGAAAATGGAAAACTCAAATTAATGCTACGGAGTGCATTGAACCGTTTAGTATTATATTTCTGGAATATAATGATATATAATATATAATGAATATAATGAAAGATAATAGGATCTGGATAATTTGAATCTTGGCGATTCTTCCACTAATTTAAGTCCATTTTAGGGCGTTGTGTTTTTTCCGCAATTTTAATCCATTTTAGTGCAAGCAATTTAAGTCCATTTTAGTGCTTGGCGCTTACAGCCCAGCATAATCTGTTGAATAGTTAAAACGGGTTGTTATCCAAAACACAACATTACCAATAGCAAAGGCAATGGAGGTGAAAGAAAATTTGCTTTTAATCAAAAATTTTTAAATCTAATGCCTTTTTATATTTTTATACTAATATTAAAATTTGATTGATTTACTCATTTTAAATTTTTTGTAGATATATATAATAACCACAAGTATTATCATAAAGACATGGATGAAAAAACGGTCGGATATAATAATGCCGGTTTTGTAATGGATTGCAGTGAAAAAAGGTAAAATTTCTGGAATAATTTAAAAACAATTAGTAGATATTTTCACTATGTATGTATTTTACCAGAAACTCTAAAACATTTAATAATAAAGAACAATATATACTAAACGAACAAGGAAAATCGGAAAAAGATACCTCTTATGAGCCTTATGAGAATCGATGTGTCGAACATCCTACATCGTGAGTATACATATATATATAATATGTATATATATAAACCTTTCAATCGAACAACTAAATACTTAAGTTCTTTTTAAGTAATACAGAGACTATGTTCCATCTACTTAAAGGGTCGTTAGGAACTGGTATTTTAGCTATGCCACATGCTTTCAAAAATGCAGGATATATCACAGGATCAATTGGGACTATTCTAATTGGACTCTTATGCACTTATTGCATTCATTTATTAATCAAAGCAGAATATGAGCTATGCAGAAGGAAAAAGGTTTGTTTTATACGAAAATACTCATTTAGAATGATAAAAACATAGTCTTATTTTGTAAGTAGTCAAAGTAGTCAAAATAAAATATATATATATATATAATTCCTTTTCTTTCAATGAAAAACAATTTAGTGGTATCCATAATAGTTTTTGCTGAAGAAATGACTGATTAATAACGTATTTAGTAGAAATAAAGTACAACAGGCTTAAACAGCCATATATATATAATCCAATCCTGTTTACTTCTACCGAATTATTAGCAAAGTGATTGTTTGAATTATTCAAAAATTCATACAACAAAAGATATTTATATAAATACATAAAAAGTATTCATAAAAGTACGACTTTTTATTGATACCGAGTATGAATTTGCTAATTTTATGATTCGGCGAAACTAGCTTTTAAAAACTAGATGTAAAGACTAAGAGAAAATATTTACTTTCAAATATTTGACATTATTGAGAAATAAACTAGAGATTTCCTATAAAAATACTTTAAAAAAAGTACTAAGTTCAGTGAAAACGCACTAATAGCACCATTTTATCACATTCTTAAATAATAGAAAAACAGGTGCTTTTTTTTTATAAAACAAAATGGCAGCTCTACAAGTCATATCTTCATTCGCCCTCTCCAAAGACATTGAAAACTGCTGCAGCTGTAAAAAATTTTCTATTGCTCTGAAATAAAAAAAGTTTTTTTTATTCAATTACTGATAAATTAAAGGGAAGGATAAACATATAAAATTATAAAAAAGTAAAATAGTTAAATTTATATCGGCTGTTTAATCAGAGACTCTAATTTTTGACTATTTTTTCGTCAGTTTTTACCCCAAAAAAATTATTTATTCATGCGATATCCTTAAAACTTTAGGCATATCCTTCCGATAATACTATAGACAGAATCCTCTCCAAATTTGAGCCAAATCGATAGATAACTTTTTGAGCTAAAGCTGCAGCATTTTTTGAAAACACAGTTTCGAGATAATTGCGTTTAAAGTTTCAATGCCGAACTGTCGACTATTCTCATTACTGCTCAGATAGCGCAGTAAAAACTGTAAAAAATTCAATAATTCTATATCCGTGCAAAAGATTTGTACAAATATCGTCACTAGTGTTAGTCTCTAGTTTTAGGCAGCATACTTCAATCCAAAATCTAGTCCCCTCAAATCATACTAGTCCTATACAATAGTTATAATATTCTTGGGTTCTCCTTCCTTATGTAGTCTGCTTTTACACCCTCCTATGCTTGTAAGCATCAAATCCCGGTGTCTGATTACATAGACATTAAAACTAAATTCATTATCCCATTGGTAAATTATTTATAGTAAAAATACTTAAATAGCAATTAAATGAGGTTTAATTATTGAATTTTTGTGTCAAAAAAAAAATTATTTCAGTTAAAAAATGCAGCATTGCAAGTATTCCAATTAATACTCAAATAAAAACAATTTGCATAATGAAAACAACGATCTGATCTATTAACTTTTTAGAATAATTTATCCTTACATTATGAAAGATTTGAGTGGCTAAGATAAACTTTTTGCTGGTCTTGTCTTTGTTCTATCTGATGATTTCCCCGACTTTCCATGTCATTCCTTGCTCTATTTTTACCGGTGGCGTTAACGCATATCAATCAATCTTGTTGATGAAAATGACATTTTATTTTTAAATTTGTTGGATATACCAAGAATGCCACTATATAAATAGATAACTCTTATGCGCAACTATATGTTGTATCCTCACGTGTGAGGAAATAATCGAATCTATTTTTGTTAGAAAAGGCAGATTAAAAACGGCTATAATACACTGATTAGTGCTTAATTAAATTAAAATTATAAATTTTAATAATTTAAGATAATAAAATATTATTTAACGAAGTTAAAAATCAATGTAATCTACCTCATTTATAAATTTAAATTAAATTTAATTAAAATTGCACCACGGCTATACGTGTCTACTAGTCTCATATAAATTTGTATTTACAGGTACCTAGCTTAAGTTATCCTGGAGTTGGAAAGGCAGCTTTAAATGAAGGACCGAATTGGTGTAAATTTTTTGCTCCATATATAACGTAAGTGGTTTTATATTTATTTAGTTAAAGATATTTTACTGAATCTTTTCTACATTGAGTATGCATAACTTGCAACATAGATTTGCATACACTCAACTTTTTTTTAAATTTGTTCTACACATTGCTGTTCAAAAAAAACTATTAAGTCTTCTATTAATATTAAATAATGAGACAGTTTTTACATGATTTATTTTAACACTTTCTATTTTATTTTAATTATTTTTAAAGTGAAATGTTGATGACGCTTAACATAATTATAAATGTAGAAAATTTCAACAATACTAATCAATAAAACATTTAAAAGAAAAAATTAAAGTGCATCCCTAAGACCACACGGCAGAAGTAAAAACATAATAATAAAATGCTTCTATATAAACTTTATATGAAAAGCCCTTAAGAAAATAACTGTACCGCTGGAAATTATCACTTGGTCCACATAAAGAAAGCTTAATTTTACTATTTTAAACTCCTCTAAACCTTTGTAATAAATGTAATACTAACCAAACCATTTCATTTTTGTTTTCGGTTTTCTATCAAAAAATTTTTATAGGAGGTCGCAGTGTATTTCGCAGTGTATTTTTTTCCCTTTTTTCTACTACTACTTTAATTTTCTTTATAAATATTTCTTTAAATAATTTTATTCAAAGAAGTTTTATCATAATTATGATTCCTGGGGTAAAATTCTGTCTCGGTGAGAAGTGAGAATTAGAATGAGAATGAGAATGTCAAATTTTGCCATACATTATATGTCAAAAACAGACTTTCCCATTCTCACGCTAACTTCTCACCGAGAATCCCAGCCCTCCCAACCTAAAAAAACTTTCATTAAAAATATTATTTGAAAAGTCACTTCAGAGAACTTTTAAATAATTTTATATCACTTCAAACTTTAATTAGGCTCTACTGAATTTATTGCTTTTTAAATTGGGCTTTTGTCATACACAAGTTTTTCAAAAGTTTTTTTAACAAAAATTGGTGCGCTTTTTATATTTTTAATGTTTTTTTATGTGATTTCATTTTTTTTTTGTATTTAATTTTATTTAACTTGATTTTTGTTCTTTTAATCCATGTTTAAAGTACATACTTGCTGATTTTTGCAAATTATTTTACAAATATTGCAAATAAATAAACAAATATTGTTATTATTTGTTAAAAACTGTTTATTGTTGTTGATTGCTGGTGTTATTATTGGTAGAAACTAAGCCGTAAAGTAAGTATCATTTAATTATCATATAATATTTGAATTAAATAAGAGTTTTTAACAAGAGTTTGTTGATCCAAAAAACTTATTTTGTCTTTACAATATTTTAACCAATGTAACCAATATTTTGTTTTGCGGTGAATTTATAATCGTAAATTCTGCATTCATGATAAAAGTTTTAGGCTAAATGAGCCACAAAACGGCTAAGTTAAAAAAGGCTACTACGCAAAAGTAAGCTTTTGAAATGAAAATGCCTAACATATAATTAAATAAGCCTTTTATTCCAAGCTGAACAGATAAAATAAAATATTTTTAATTGTGAAAAAGATATATATTAACGCAAAGTTTGGTAGATCATAAATTTAATCCAAATATGACTTGTGTTAAGATGATATACAACCCGCTTTGATGAAGAAATGACAAAGTTATACATTCATAATTTTTCATTATTGACAGATTCATGAGCTCCTGATAAAATCAGCGAGTTCGATAACCACATTGTAAGCCCAATCGAGGCTTCCGTCAGTTTGCACCAGAAATATTTCCGGAGAAACGTTATCTACTAGATACGGATGGTATCTAAATTTTTTCACATACAGCAATTGAAACATGGAACTCAGCATTACAAAGAGAACAATTTTTACTGCCAATGGCTCACCTATAATATCATTTGGTATTATAAAGACAATCAAATTCGATCTGGGGCATCGGTGGAATTTTGAATGGACACTTACTATTACTAGTGTACATATCCCGATAACTGGAGCTGATTTTTTGGGAAATTTTAGTTGGTTGGTTGACTTAAGTGCACAACGCTTTTTGATAAAACAACACAGTTTAGCATCAGCATTAGAAGCATTAATGTCATGAGAAGCAGCCACAAATTAGATAAGTACAACAAATTACTCATGTTACCAGAAAAGTTATTTCAAAAGCAGCTACATTTTATAACATGGCGACAAGTGGAAAGGATTTACCAAAGCTCGAAAGTTAACGCCTGAAAATTTAAAATTAACCGCTGGATAAGTATCGACAAGTATACTTCAAAAATTGATCACAAACCTCTCCAAAATAATAAGTAAGGTAAACAAAAGTCTATTGAAAAAGTCTATATGAAATGTGAAGTGTGTTATGAAAAACACACCATTTTTTTTTAGATCTTTTAAAAAAATTAATATAACAAAATTTTTAAGTAGAAAATTAATTAAGTGGGTTATTTTTTTGACACAGTAATTATATATATTTATGTATATTTTTATAATTTATATAATTTAGTATTCGATAATTAATTTTTAGTAAAACTATTTTGTTAGCAAATATATCTATTTAATATTCAATTTAATTTTACCACTTGGTAATAAAGAATAATATAATTATAGGTAAGTACAGATAATTATCGGCCACAAGTGATTCATTTAAGACAAGGATTTTGCAGTACATTCACACATGTATGCGATTTATGAAGGATTCCTTGGATAAAGAATTGACTTTTGGTTCACAAGTGTTTTTTTTTTTCATTTTATAAGTTATATTAAGTTTTTTTTATTGATACTGTATTTAATTCTATTACCAAGATATGACTAGGCAAACCTGTTGAGCTTCACCTTAATTTTAGGTTAACAAAATATTCAAAACTACTTTGATGACTTTATATTGTTCAAAAATATTTGCTAAAAAGTTAAACAATTTTTGCGAATGCATTATCACTCAATTCAAATCTCAACAACTCATCCCAAATTAGATGAGAATTCAGTTGTAGGAACTTCTACGATCATCGTCCCCAGAACTAAGAATGGGTGAGTTTTTTGGAAATATGTTTTCATCCATTGCATTGTCATCCAAGCAGCTTAAGATTTCCTAATTCAAATCTAAATGACTTATCCAAAAATAAAAATATAAAAATAAAAAGATAAAAATGACTTTTACGAATCAAAAATTCTTATTTTTAGATGGCAAACAAAAGCCATATAAGGTTTCAACCAGAAAATGGCAAAAATTGAACTTTATAAGTGTTAGACATTTTCTTACATCAATGAATTTAAATATCTGGCGAATTTATATTATGAAGCTGTATCAAAACTCAGCTTCCAGACAAAGTTTTGCTCAAAAATTAATGAAAAACAATACGTTCAAATTTTCAAAGTTACTTGTCATTGGATTAAACATGACCATCATTTTTGAGATATTGTTAAGGACATGTTTGGCGTGTGTAACAAGTAAAGCTTGTCGACTTTTTAAAAGTCCTATAAATATTTTCGAGCCAATTTTTTCCCGATTTAACACGATCAACCTTGACCCTTTTCAGTCTCACAAAATTACCATTAATGTCTTTCCAAGCTTTTATAGGAAAATAATGTATGTACGTCAACCAAACTGTAAAAATACCTTTTTTACAAATTATTATTTTGAAAATCAGTTAGGTTGATCCTAACTAAGAAAATAATATACGTTTTTTATAATAAGTTATTGTTAAATTATTAAAGTAAAATAAGTCTTAAAAATTAATTTCACATTAAGTAAATAAGGAATTTTATTTAAAACGTTTTTATTTTAGAAAAGTAATAAAAATTTGGATGAAAAATAAAAAATAATAAGCTTTGCAAGTCACTTTTAATAACTTATTTAATTAAATTATTGTTAAATTATTAAAGTAACATAATTTATAAAAATTAATTATATAAAGGAAAGATTAAACTATTAAAATAAAATAAAAAAATATAAAAAGTGTTTATTTGATTTATAAGTGTTTATTATTAAAATGTGGTAAAAAAATAAAAAATAATTAATTAAAAGGAATATACTTACATAAGCTTGGATAATTTTGGTAATATAAGTGAATGGCCTGAATCCTTAGCAAGAAGTTATTCCTAATCTTTGATTTAGTCCACTACAATTCAATGCTCCATTTTATTGCAGCAAAGGATTTTCAAAGGACTTTTTTTTTGAAAAAAAATTCACCAAAAATCCTTTAATTTTTTTATTGATATAAGAGGTATTGCAAAGTATTTTGTTCGCATCACATTTCTAAATAAACTATAATAAATTTTAAAAACTGTTGTACTCAAATTTTTTAATGCTTTCCATACTTACATTATTATTTTTGATTACTTTTAACTTAATTCATAGATTTTCAGTAAATTTGGTTAAGAAAAAGTTATCTTAACATTAAACAACATATTCTTGATTAATTTTATATAAATTATATTTAGCATTTTAATAATATATATAAAATCTTTCAGCAACATCATAAATACATTTTTACTCATTTACCAATTGGGCACTTGTTGTGTTTATGTTGTTTTTGTAGCATCAAATATCCAAGCAATAGTTGATTATTATTTTGATGGAGAATCTGATGTCCGAATGTTTATGTTGATCATACTACTTCCTTTGGTCTTATTAAATTGGGTAAGTATATGTTTTCAGAGATTACTTTTAATTCCTTGAGCTGAATTGAAGGCTTATTATATATTTTTAATATTTCAGGTGCGGAATCTTAAGTACCTGGCACCATTTTCAACATTTGCAAATGTAATAACCTTGATTTCATTTGGTATCATACTGTACTATGTCTTCCGAGAGCCAATTTCTCTGGATCAAAAACAAGCATTTGGTAAAACTCATGATTTTCCACTCTTTTTTGGAACAGTTCTTTTTGCATTGGAAGCGATCGGAGTGGTAAGCTAATAGTAAATTTATGTAAGACTCAATTTTAAAAGCAACATTGAGATATATCCAAAAATCATTCTCGAATAGTAGATAACTAAGGAAAATATGTTTTGCGTATGCTTAAAATCCAAGTCAATTAAATTAGCCAACAACAAAATTAAACTAGATAAATATTGCTTCTAGACTTATTTTGTGTCATTGTGTCAACATACACTACTTCTAAGCTATACCAAAATAATCAACTTTAACCTGTTCCATTGAAAATTATTTAGTGACTGAATCTTTTTCTTAGCCTACAAAAGTTTTTGGTAATATATTATACCGCTAATTTTAACACTTCCAAAATTTTTTTGCTATTTTATACTTCTGGGGAAGTCGAATCTGCTTACCAAGTCATTGATCTGTCTGTGAAAAATAAATTCGAAATTCTCTTAGTATCAGATTTCAATGTAGCTCGCGTGTTGCTATCGAGTTCGAAATAATGTCTATTTTGTTTTTCTTTCGCCATCTGGATATATATTCCAATAAAGAAAATCAACGAAAAAAATGGCATTTTTATAATAGAAATTTAAGAAAATGATGATAAAAAATAGTGTTACAAAGAAATAAGAAATATTCTTTGTACAAAATTTGCAGAGCACAGAAAACGGAAAACTAGAAAAACACATTCCAAAATATAGCATAAAGTATTTTACAAGTGTTAAAGTTTTCAAAAAAAAAACACACAAATTACTTATTATTATTACTAATAATTTCAATAAAAAGTTAAAATAAATTTCGAAATCAAAACCCTTTCGATTAGCCTTTTTGTATTGCCCTTATTGAATCCTTCCTAAAATAGATATGCATTGATTAGAGTTTCCAGTAATTTTTAATTAATTTCAAATAGCGGTCAGTTATTTTCTTTTTTATTTTTTAGATTTTGCCACTTGAAAATGAAATGAAGACTCCAAAATCATTTGGTGGATCATTCGGAGTTCTAAACTCATCAATGACAATAATAATAATTTTATATGTAGGAATGGGACTTTTTGGTTACCTTAACTATGGTAATGATGTAGCTGCATCAATAACTCTTAGTCTTTCAAAGGGAGATATGTAATAAATAATAAAATAAAATTAAATTGATATTACTAATGTTTATTATTTAAGACTTGCTCAATGTGCTAAAGGGATGCTTGCTTTTGCCATTTTTATAACACATGGTTTAGCATGCTACGTAGCCATAGACATTGTATGGAATGAATATTTATTGAAGCGGCTTAACACATCAAAAACGATCTTTTGGGAATATGTTGTGCGTACTCTTCTCGTTCTTATTACATGTAGGATACAAAAAACCATTTTATAATTTCTTAATGTTTTCAATTTCAGTTTTGCTAGCAGTTGCCATTCCAAATTTAGATCTTTTTATATCATTGTTCGGTGCTTTATGCTTATCAGCTCTTGGCCTAGCATTTCCTGCTTTGATTGATATGAGCACCTACTGGTATTCTTATCAAGGACTAAGACGTGTTTGGTTAGTTGTTAGCAATGTATTGATCATAATAATTGGGATAATAGGATTAATTGCCGGTACCTATACAAGCCTATCAGAAATTATAAAAAAATTTTTTTAAATCACTTTTAACTTTTTATGTAAATTACATTTTTTAAGCTAAGATCATATTATATTTGTCTTAAATTACTACTTGAATGCCAAACATGATAAATACAAAAATCTATTTTTCTTTTGATTTAAGGACTATATAAAATTAATTTGTAATTTCAAGAAGATTTTAATTGATCTATTAGTATCTTTTTGAAATTTAAATAGTCGTAATAAAATATAAAATCAGTTCAGAAGGATTGATGTTAAAGATTTGTTATTGCGAATGCTAAATAATTATATTAAATTGACTGTAAAATAAAACCTTTATTTATATAAATATTTGCATTTATTCTCATTAAGAGATTCTATTAAGGATATTCATTGAATTTATTTTGTTATATTTGTTATTAAGTTACAAAATACATCAGTGATCAATTTTGAAAAACTAAATAATAATTAAATTTTTTGAAGTTTGCGTGCTCAAGAAATTATTCCATCTTAAGACAGATTTTATACAAAAATGCTGCGATTTGTGTCACAAAATTCATCCCCTCTCCTTTTCAAAAAGGATGCCAAAAGAAAGTTTCTTTATTGATCTTCAACTACCTCAAATACCTGGGTATGAAAGATATTATAAAGCTCGATGATGAGTTGATGGTACAAATAGTCTTGCTGTACCGTTTTGTATGTAACTGCTTAGAATAAGGAATTAGCATAATTATTAATACTATAATGATTTAAGGGCTTCTCCCATCAATTTTTAGTTTGATTTCTTTATATTATTGTAGTTGATTAAATCACGGTAGATTTCTTTGATGCGTGAAACTTATTCAATACGCAAAAAACTGCAAAAAAAAAGCTTATAAAATATGCAAAAGTTGCTGCTACAGTATTATCTCGACCTTTCACGTATGTCAGTCATAATTCATTGATATATTGAAACTGTCATTATTGTATTGGGTCTGTTTTACTTCCTGTTTCTTTTGACTTTTTGTTGAAAGAAAAGGTGATCGGTTTATGATCAGTTTAAATTACACATCGTCTATCTGCGAACTGATCTTCAAAATGTTTTATCCCTCTTAATATAACCAGTAATTCACGTTTATACGTTGTGTATCGGATAACTTCTTCGAATATATTATATGTTTTATTAAAAAAATAAAAAAAACCCTTATTAATTGTTTCTTTTTTCAACGTAACTTCATTAAACATAGTCCATAACTCGCAACAACATACAACTAACTATTGAATTTTGGCAACTGAATTATTCTAATTTTTACCATTATTTATTTATTTATTATTTTTGATTGTATCCGCAATATTTTGGGAGTGCGTGGGGGTAAAAACGAAGTCTGAAAAATTCAAGAGACTGTAACTTGAAAATGAAAAAAGTTAGACCCCCACTTTTTGTGTTTTTTCTATGAAATTTTATCTACTTTCTATCCTACGCGTTTAATCCACCAATCTCGGGACACCCTGTACAGTAAACAAAACACCTTCACCATACTTTATATCAGAATAAATAAAAGAAATCCTTAGTGGATGATTTGTACTTCACAAACTCGATTAGTTAGTTAAGAACAATAGTCCAAGAAAATGATATTTATAAAGCACAAAATTTTTGTCTAGATTTTTTTAATTTTTTTTATTATGTATTAAAATTATTATAATAACAATAGTTCTTTTCTAATTAGGACTGAGTGAGGCCTTCTTTATGTTCCCAATCAAGCCATGACCCTTTATAGATCTTAGCACTGAAAAATATATTACAAATTATCAGAAAACATAAAACATGGAAGTTTTCCAAAAATTTTTCAAACTACTCAGCTCTAGAAATTTTATAATTATAAAAAATAAAATTAATGTAATTTTAAAGACCTAAAATTTGTGAAATTTTTAGTGAACCTTCCAAAAACCAGGCACTAATTGAGTAAAGAAATATAATCTTACAAAATTTCAGCTTTTTAAAAAGATTTACAAGAAAATTGCAACTTTAACACGTGAAATTTCTGAGAACCCCAAAATTTAGTTGGTGGGTATTATAATATAAGCAAGGATTTAACAAATTACCAGGCCTCCAGCTATTAAAAGTAAAACAAATTAATGAAGTTCGTCAATTTAAGACATTATAAAGTGAAGAGCGGTTAGCATTTTAAGAAATTGTCTTAGCAATTGGATGATTAATAAAAGTGTGTAAAAAATAAAAACAATAACATCTTTCGCTAAATATAAGAGAAATACTTCATTTTTTACAGCCACTTACTTTTTATATCCCAACCCAGCAGCTATGCCCTGAGCAGTTTCAGCACGCTTTCCAGATCTACATGTAAAAATAATTTCATCATCGTAGCTTGGAGCAATTCTTCCAAAAGTTGACTTAAAATATTGTTGAGATGCCGCATTTTTTAAAATTTCTTCAACTTGTTCAACTGTTTATTAAGAATTTTTTAAAATATTGCATTAGATCTTTCTAAATAAATTGTATAAAATACATTTACTTATTTAGATTTAATGATAAAAAGCATAATTTTTTAATAATAGTTAGATTACGAAACACTGAGCTAAAAAAGGAAATTTTTAAAAGAACATACTTAAGTCCAATATTAGCAAGTTTTGGTTGTTAATTTTTCTCGTTATAATTCGCATAGATACATTGCATTCAAACAAATAAAGTTAAAATTTGGGATAGAATTTTCTTCAGATCAGATTGTTCAGATCCGATCAGCGTCAAAAAAATTTTTTGATTAATAAAAAATATAAAGTTTATTACATAAAATGCTTACGAGGAATGTTAATGCTCGTCGGTATTTGTCCAGATTGTTTAAGCTCCTCTGGCTGTCTAACATCTATTAGAAAGTGTTTGTCATCATTCGGTAAATTTTTTATATCTTCATAGCAAACAATTCCTGGGTTTTTAAGTTTACAGTCTTTTACTGAAGTCATAGTAAAACTATTCCGTGGTAAGTCTGGAAAAATGTAGAATCGTTTAAGTTAATATTCAATGAAATTTAAAAGGATTAATTACGCTCCAATTCTACAATAATTAAAGTAATTAAAATATTCAAAGCTCAAAATTTGATTATGAATGTATTTTACATATTCCTAGGGGTTTTGTTATTTTGTAATAATGGTAGATATCATGTTTGAGATAAATAGGAAAATAGTACCACACTGGCTATTGGCGATTTGGCCTTTACAGATTATTCTTGAATACATTGATAAGTTTATATTTATATATCTTTTATTAACTTTAAAAAAGCAAAATTTATATCAAAACGAAATATTATTGTAATATATTTTTCAAGTTCGCTGGTTTAATCTGTTTTTGACATATACATATTACCAAAATACTGGTAAATTTTCTAATACATATATATTTAAAAATAATACTTATTGAATTAAAAAAAGTTTTATTACACTTTGTTAAGCTTAAAATATCTATCGTTTGACCAATGTGCAAATTTGACACTTTTTTAACAATTCGAGATAACATGTTTTTATTTAATTATATCATCTACCGCTAATTACTTATCACCAATTGTCATCATATGTTTATACGCATATATGATATATCAAAAGGTGGGATTGCACTATGTGTGGGCTTGTACTGCAAAGTTTTTTTTCCAGGTTAAATAATAAGCAAATTTATTTTGTATTTTTTCTAATGGATTAAGTTAGTACCCAGCGGGAAAATCGGAATGTCCTTCCAAGGTGAGTGATAAAAAGAGCATTCCAAAGTATCCCGTGTGAATGCCAAGTGGAATGCGCTAGCACACGTATTCACGTAGCTTTTCATGCATAGAATATATTTATATACATGTGTGGGTTCTCGTGAGTATTTTTCGCATGTATTAGTCACGGCATACGGATTTTTAAGTCAAATGTCATTTTAGGACTTAGAAAAAGTCTGAAGTGATGAGTTATTTTTAAGTGTTATATTATTTTAATCAATATAATAAATAAAGTGAAACATAATATTAAAACAACTTTAATTGTAATTAATAAATTTTAAATCTATTATGTATGCTAGTTTAAATGTTATTGTAAAGTGAAATTAAATAAAAGTAAAAATTATAATATAACCTAACAACTAGGAACTAAAATTGTTTATATTTTGTTTATATACAATAATTTAAAACTTAGTAATGATTGTGTAGTGATATGAGAAATTAAATAAAACTTAATAATAATTGAAAATTAATAATTGCTCTTTTTATATAACCTAACAACTAAGAATTTTTATTATTATTATATATGATAGTATTTATAAGCAGTTGAATTGCATTATTGTGATTTATTTTATAATTATTGTATAATTGTTATTAAAAAAATGAATAAATATTTAAATTAAAAAATAAATTCCTCTTATTTTTATATTGCCCTTTCCTTTAATTTATTTTACAGAAAATTTGACAGTGTACCAGATGATATTGGTATACACAAATATTAAAGTTCCACACACACATGTATACCCTATTACACTATGTATTTCGGCCTTCCCTCTAATGAAGTCGTAATGTTAAATGAAGGCCAAATGGAAGGTGGTTTGCACTAGGGATGGAAGGCCCGCTGACAAGACATACCAGTATATTTGAAGGCCTTCAGTCAGTACCAAATTTCCCGCTGGGTATGTATGCAAGTAAGTTTTTTCTCAGCTAAGAAGTGACTTAGATAATTTTTTTTATTAAAACAAGACTCATAAAAATTTGTTAAAATAAAAGTAACATTATTTCCTGCCATACATAATATATTGGATAAATCACTTGGCATAAAACCTATATCAAAAAAATCGGTTAAAAGCTGTGTTCTTTTTCCTGTCTCATCAAAACAAACATCATGAAAGTCTTTAAAAGCAGAACAAATATTAGCTTTTGCTCCGTGTAATATCTCAGATACGTTGCTTAGGGTAAAACCTTTCTTCTCATTTACAAAACGATTTAAATACTCTTTTGTTTCTTTTACAAAACAAAAATCATGAAATTTTTTTAAACTATCAACTGATCCACTCAGTATACTACATAAATCACATGGTCTAAAACCTGCCTTATAGAAATCATCCAAAAGCTCTGTTTTTTCTCTTTTCTCATTAAAACAAACACTATGTAACTTTTTTAAATTTGTACGAGCTCCTGCCCCACACAACATACAAGATAGGTTACTTGGCTCAAAACCTGTATTATAGAAATCATCTAAAAGCCCTGTTTTTTCTCCTTTATCGTTTAAACAAACACTATGCAATTTTTCAAAAGCATCCTTAGCATTTGCCCCTGCTCCATTCAAAACACTGGATATATTACACAGGTTTATTCCTTCTATTTCTAGAACTTTAAAATATTGTGCTTTATTTGATTCTTCATCAAACCAAAGGTCATATAAGTCAATCATATCATATAAGTATAATTTTCAAAATGTCATTTTAATGAATATGTATATCTGGTGAGTAAATAAAGGATATTAGAATCCTCATAACATCATAAATAAATAACTGCTCAAAAATTTTAAATCTAGGTAATAATTCGGATTTATTTAGAAGCAGAATTTAAATTTAAATTTCAATTTTATTTAATAGACCCAAAATTGTTATACACAGGACTTTCTTTATAAATGGCCAGTAAACTCGTAGATGAAATAGTTTTGAGCTTTTATGATTCTTTACTCAGAACTTCCGATGTAGAATTACTTAATGGACCCTATTGGATAAATGACAAAATAATATCATTTTATTTCGAATATTTACAACTAATTAAATATAAGTCAAACAATAGTTTTTTGCTTGTACCATCAGAAGTTACACAATGTATAAAAATGTCAGACGTATCAGAAGTTGATTTATTTTTAAAGCCTTTAAAAGCAGAAGAAAAAGATTTCATATTTTTTGCATTAAATAATAACAATTCACCAAATTCAGGCGGGACCCATTTGAGTTTACTAGTATTTTCTCGATATGAAAATTCATTTTTTCATTTTGATTCTAATTTTAACTCAACTATAATCATTGCAAAAAATTAGTAAGAAAAATCAAACTAAATTTGAATTGTTTAAATGGAAAAATGGAATCAGTTCAATGTTTGCAACAACAAAATGCTTATGACTGTGGGATACATGTTCTATCCATTGTAGATATTATAGCAGAAAATATTATTCGATTCAAAAAAGTTGCTAATGTTGAAGTTTTAAAATATAATGTAATTCAAAAGAAACGCTCTGAACTTCTGAAGCTTATTGAATTACTATCACGGAGAACTTGTGAATTTTCCTTAATTTTCTAAATTTAAAAATTTGTATTTGTTAAGGGCACAATTGTCTATTAAGTTTATTAAATCAAAGAATATGACCTAATTAATGCTAATCCTCTTGTTATTTTATAATAAAGCAAATTAAACTAGGCTGGTTATCATTTCCGAGATTTGTATCAGAGTACCTTTAGGTAAAACGACTGATTAACTCCTTAAAGAAATTTCTAATTAGTGTTAATTGGGAGCAATTATTTGCAATAAAAATTTGACCAAAAGTTATGTTATTCTAAATTACATGTATAATATTTGTTTGCTTGTTAAAGCCTGTACTCGTCTTAAGTTCAAACACAAAATTATTTCTTTTAGTATAAAGCCCCTTAACTCAAAGAATTGATAAAGTGCTGATCGAGTTTATTTTATTTAAACATTTTAGAAAAAAATTAATACATTAAAAATTAAAAATATTATAACTATAGATATATTCTATACATATAAAAAAGAATATAAATATATAAAAAGTGTACCAAAAATATATAAATTCTTTAACAATTATGATTTAACAAATTTAAGCCAAAATTGTTGGCGGAACCCATCCTCCAAAGACTCTTTCAAGTTCCCTGGCAACCGCTAAACAAATTCTGTCGTTGTTAATATTTGCAATAATTTGTATACCTATAGGAAGCCTATCTTTGTTTAAGCCCAACGGCACAGATGTTGCAGGAAATCCTAAAACATTAATAATTCCTGTATATGAAAAGTTGAATCCTCTCAACAAGGGTTCAGTATGATATGGTGCTGCTGTAGGATGTGTTGGGTATAAAAATACTCCATCTGAGCCTAAAATTGTTTGCATTTCTTCGAAGAGTTCATCTCTTTTAGTCACCAAATTTTTATATTCCTTAGTTCCATATTGTATACCATATTTCTCAACAATAGCTGTAATAAGGCCAATTAATGTATGTTCAGATTTTCCAAAAACCAATTTTATTATTTCCCAAAATGGATTAACTCGACCCTCTAAATTAGCTAATTGCATATCAAAGCCAATTTCTTTATCACTTTTCATATTTGCAAACCAAATTTCGGTTGATTCCTTAAATTTATCTAATTTAATTTTTTTAACTTTAGTTTTAAACACATTTTCAAAATGTTTAACTACTTTATGTAATGCAAGTTTTATTTCTGTTTCAACAGGTGATACTAAAAAACCACCGTTATCATCATCTTGATAATAAAATTTTAAGTTATTTAGATTAACTGGTTCATCTAATTGTAACAAATTTTTCTTATCTTGGGCTAATATCTTAAGCATAGGAAGAAGATCCACTGCATAACGTGACATAGGTCCTATTCCTAAAAAGGAATCTTGTTCTTTACATAGAGGTCTTGGATATTGTCCTTCGTTAGAAACTATATTTCTCGAAGGTTTATGGCCAAATATACCATTGAAAAAAGCAGGCATACGTATTGAACCCCCAATATCAGAACCGATACCAAACGGTGATGCGGCAGCTGCCTAAAAAATATTAATTTTAAGAATATATAAATTGTTTACATTACTACAGTTATCAAAATTTCAACAAAAAAATGTCGCTTGTGTAGGATAACTTTATCGAATATTTTATGTAAATTCTGAAATTAAAGAGAATATGTTTCTTTGAAAGTATCTATTTTCTTAAATAGAGGGAAATGATATTTATCCATTAAGTAGAAGTGCTAGAATGTCTTACAAACACATTCAATCAATTCGTATGTGAAAAGCATGTAGCAACAGCAAAATTAAATTGTTCCGCAGTGTTTGCTACATGCGGACTTTTAGATGAATTATTACGGTTTTACTTTAAGTGATGAAGTAATACATATAGAAAAGATTTTGCAAGAATGTAACATTTGAAAAAATTTCAAGCAAAATGAAACAAAAACATATTATTTTGTACATTGTTTTAAACCAAATCTTCTTTTCTATTATCAGGAACGTTTCCTTTTGAAAACTATGCAACTATGGTAAACCATTTTTGTCAGATGAAAATACCAAAGCATCTGTAGTGCAATTATTCTTCAAGAGTATAATTCTTCAAGAGTATAAATCTCAAGGCTTGTTCTCTTGTTTGAAGCAAAGTAGACAAATGTAGTACGTTAAATGAAAGTCTTAATCACAAAAAAAACTGACACTTTGAATTCAAATTTTGCACCCACAATTAAAATTTGAATAGATATGGTTGTGAATTATGAAGTAGAATTATGCAGTTTTTAAAATGAAAATCTTTTTTTGACATCAAATTTTAATCAAGGCGGTAATATCCATGGTGCGACCATTTTTTTTATTAATAGAAAAACTTTTAGAAATTACTATTATTCATAATTAAAAATATTTTAAAAATTTAAGATTTTCGATTAAAGACACTTAAATAGCCTTGGAAAAGATTGCAATAGTTTCATACCTACATTTATATCTACCATCATGGTAAATGATTTATACTAGTATACATTTCAAAACAAAAAAGAAAACTAACTTGAACACATCCTTCACCGCCACTTGAACCACCCACAATTCTATTTTTATTATAGGGATTATTTGTACGTCCATGTACAGTATTGTTACTTTCCCACCTAATATAATTAAAATATTTATTTAACAAAAAATAAAAATAAAATATGTTAAATTGCCTACCACATACAACATTCAGATACATTTGTTAAAGCAAAAGGGATTGCTCCCGCTTCTCGCATTAGTGCAATAACATCAGCATCCTTGTTTGCTCTTATATGGCGTCTTTTATAAAGCCCAGCAGTATGTAGCATGCCTAAAATTTATTAATAACTTTATTAATAATTTATTAATAAATTTCATTGTCTATTCTAAAAACCTTTCACCATAATACAATCTTTTGTTGATATAGGAACGCCCAAAAAAGGTTTCATTTCTTCTAATTGTTCTGTACTGTATTTTCCAGATGCTATTAATGCATCAGCTTTTACAGCATCTTCCATTGCTTCTTCGAATCTAATATCTACAACACAATTCAAGCATGGATTTACATCTTTGATCCGTTGTATAAATGAATTCATTACTTGTACACACGTTAACTGGAAGTTTTTTTAAAATATTTGACGAATTATAAAAATATTTACTCTTTTAAATTACCTTATTTGCTCTTATCTTATGAGCAAGTGAAGTAGCTGGCTCTAGTAGAGTTAGATCTGTAATTGGTGGCATATAACAGATTTCTTCTCCATAGGCAATGTTAAAAAATATTCTAAGGCATACAGTAATAAATCTGTGTAGAATATGAATACTATATTTAAAGATTGACATCTTTTTTTTGTATTCCTTATCCTTCCCAATTTTAGTTTTTAATGTCTTTTTTATGTAACTCAGTTTTCCACTTTTCCCAAAAGTATTGTTTATTATAGACATTGAGTGTTAAAAATGTAGATATACATATCTATTAGAAAAAACAGCATCGTGTAATATTGTTTTATATTTGCACAATATAATTTCATAAAAACAAAATTTAATACTACTAACAAATAAATGACAAGGAATGAATATTAATATATATATATATATATATATATATATATACATATATACACATACATATATATGTATATATATGCACGTATATGACCTTTGATTCTTTTTTTCTTAAAGTTTTTAATTGTACTTATAGCTTAAATTTAAATATTAAATCGAAACAAATGTCTGAACTAATTTTTAAATATAACATAACTGGTAATTATTTTTGGCCTCGAGTCATGTAATTACATTTTATTGCTTAGCTTAAAATTGTTTAAAGATAAAGTCATAAAATTATATTTTACAATAATTATATTTACTTTAATTTCACTAAGCAACTGATTCATATGCAGTTTTTTCACTACTTATCTAGAAGTTTATTGATGGCTTAGAAAAACCCTGTTTAATTAAAAAATCAGCATTTTAAAATAAAATATAAATTCTGCCATTCTATATAACTAAATTAGAATTCTTTGTAGAATTTAAAGAAAAGAATTATTTAAAGGTGAATTTACGGCATTTCTAATAAATTTTAAAAAACAAATGTCTCCTCACTAAGAGATTTATTTCTATGGTTTCCTTAAAATAAAAATACTATTTACCAGACTTTTTTTTTAAATAATTTACTTGAACTAGAAATTTAAATGACAAACTATATAAAATTATTTGACATTAATCAAAAAATTATGCAGTATACCAACCACATTTTTATAAATGTTAGATTTAGGCCCTATAAAGGCCCTAGTACACGTCAGACCGAACATTGTCCGGGTAAATGCTCTGTAGACGTCCGACATTCATTTGCTCGGACTTGTATCAGTTTTTACGAAATATATAATTTATAGTAATAATAACATGAAGTTGAACTTTTAATAAAAAATGATTAATTAGAAAACTTGGACCGGACAATGTCTGATGTCTACAGGGGCCTTAAGATGTCTTTTTATTCCAAGCTAAATTTGTTTTTATATAAAAGACACCAGGTAATAGCGGGTTCACACAGGCCAACTCACAGCAGATACTCACAACGATTCCGTGAGTTTTGTATGAAAAATAACCGGTTTCGCTGTGAGTTTCTGCTATGAGTTGGTCTGTGTGAACCCACTATAAGGGGAAAATTCGGAATTTTCGAAGTTAATTTTGAGTCAGACAGTATGGTTGGCTCATGGGAGGATTTACCTACACACAGAAAGCAAGTTTTGTTTTGGCATTTATCAATCAGCTGGGTGAAAGCCGATAAAGTTTTTTTCAGTGTCAAGTGTCGTTTTAACTATGAATTATGGTAAAATTTTTAAAATCAATTATAAAATTATTTTTCCTTTATAAAATTTAGACACTTTTGACACTTTAAAATATTACAAATAACCTATACATGTGAAAACCTAAAAATTTTTGACAATTTTGTAATGTTGTCTCATGATGCGCCTTGAAATAGTCAGCTCGAGTTCGGCGGTGCTACGGCAAGACATTTCCTACTGGGAAGGTATTTCCTGATGGTTAATAAACGTAGCCTAATATAATCCAACAAATCATTTTCTTGTTATTTTGACATTTTGGCATTTGGCCAGCTGATCATCAAATGCCAAACCACTGTGTATTTGTAAGCCATCAGAAATTTTGAGTGCCTTAATTATTTTATCAAAGAAGATATAATACCAAAATATTGAAAAATTTTAGATATTTATTTAATATTATTTTTATATAAATAATTTCAACGCGTTTTCTAATATCCATAAAGTGACATATTTGACTATTTTATGAGTCGACTTTTATAGAATAAACATGTGTGTATCATAATTTAGGTAGGTCGTCTTACGAATAATTCATAAATATACTTAATTAAGTTTTATATTTTTTTAAACAAAGCATCATATTGAAGTTAATCAATAATTGATTAAATTTTCATATAATGTTCTTAATTAACAGTCAATATATTTTTTTAGGTTTTTCTAATACGTATTGTATCGTAAAAATGCCGTCAAACCAACCAGTACTACGGCTTTCACAATTTACTTCTTTAAAAAATAACAATTCTAATTTATCTTCATTAATTAATAATAAAAACATGCAACCCCAACCTCAACAAGGATCAAATAAAAGATTTATTTCATTAAAACATCAATTTGAAAGTGGGAGCGGTTTGTCTGGATCTGAAACAGACATATCAACTTCAAATGAAAATCTTTCATTAGAACAGCGATATGTTTTACGGCATACTCCCCGTGCTGAGCCTCAGGGTCAAGAAAATTTGAAAGAAAATAAAGTCCAATTAAATGAGAATTCTAGTAAGTAATAATAACTCTTAGAAATTTTATTATTATATTAAGACAAGTTCTCAATCTTATTTTGAATAATATATAAAAAATTCTTCAAAAAGTTTACAGTTTTAGGTAATTTTTTTTTTCTTAGATTTGTTGATTATAAATGGTATAAAATCCAAAATAATATTTGATAAATTCTAATTTATATAAACTACAATAGAGTAAAAACCACTAACTCCAGTACTTTGAGAAAAACTAAAAAAAGTTTGACCTCTTTCACTCATGAGTTTCAAACGCCATTCTTTTGAAATCTGGACGACTGTGGTGCATATCATTTTTTTAGAACATTTTAGCCGATCGGTTTGAATTTTACATGAAATGGATTCTAATTGTAAATGCTGTTTTGTGAACAAAGAAGTTTTAATTTGAACTTAATATTCACTTTTTTTTCTAAAAACTAATATTTTTTACGTTAACGAGCAGTACTAGTTAAAAAATTCTTAATTTTTTGATTTCAGATAAGCAATTTAGAGAGCTTTCAACATAGGAGGTATTATAACAAAAGGTTATTTAAGAAAAAAGCCGTATTTCCTCCAAGTTCATATCTTTCTATAAAAACAATTTCTTTAATTGCCTAGCAATACGTAATAATTACACTGAAGTATGCTAAAATCAATTAAACCCAATATGGCTAAAAAATCTCTTGATTTTACCGACTATAACTAAATATAAATCGGTAACGATTAATAATTCAACACTTTATATACTTTAAGTAAATAACGTTATTGCAATTCCTTTCATACTTCAAATTGCACAGAAGTATTTCAAGTTTTCTGTAGTCATTTTGAAAATATTACAACAGAATATTAAAACTAGCATAAAAGAAAATGCAAAAGCCTGCTGGATTGTCTGAAATCAAAAAATTCAATTTGGTTCGTTAGATAATCGCTTTCCTCTGGTAACGCTGGGAGGATTTTTCGAAATTTCAATTTTTCACTTTTTGGGAACACTTTGAAATGAAAAACGCGATTTTTCGCGATTTTTCGTTGCTCCGATTGATCACAAATTTTTACCTGATATTCTTGAAAAGTTTTCCATTTAAAAAATGAAATAAAAAAATGACAAAGAATAAAAATTAAAACGACACCCCCCCCCCCCCCCCCCCCCCTTTAATTTCATAAATTGGAATAAATTTATAAAGGAATTCCTTTGACAGTACAACTTGAATTTTATTTCTCAATTATTTTAGATAATCGACAATTATCCGAAAAAAGATTTTGTTCAAATGCATCTACAGATCAAACAAGACTGACTTCAAATATAAGAAGTCTATCAGAAGCCAGGAATCCTATGTTTCTACAAAAATCAACAGGGAATACGCCAAATCGAAATTCATTAAAAGAACCCCCTTCGAATAGGTCTTCAATGGATGTGTCTACTTGCTCTTATAACACTTTAATAATCCATAATGATGATGGAGTGTATTCTGTTTCAAATCAAGATTATAATAGTCCGCCGGCTGTATTGAAAAATGAACGACCAAAATCATATGGGGAGCAAGGTATGCAAGAAATAACAGAAATTCCAGATGATTATCTAAGTCAAAGTCAAGTATTAAAGCATCTTGCTAAGGAAATGAAAATTCCCCAGCATATAAGAACTAGTACTGCTCGAGATTCTGGAGTGTCAGAAAATACAGATTCTAAAGAAAATCAAAAATTCGATTGGATTATGGAGGAAACATATCTTCCTAATAAATTTAAAAGCAAGAGTCAACCTGATCTCACTAAGTATGACTATTTTCGTTATAAAAAATATATATAAAAATTATTTTTAAGGCTGTGTGCTCCAGAAACTGAAACTTTGCAATCCTTAGCAAAAGAAAATGCATATCTAAAAAAACAGCTTTTAATGTTTTGTATGAAAGTAGCTAAAACACAAAAGGTTTGCTTCTCCTCTTTTTTTGCAGATGAAAATACTTTAATAATTTATTTTTTGTTGTTGATAATAACAGCTTGAAGATGAAGTTACTAATATATATCGTGTGTATGAGGAGTTGGTACAATCTTGTGAGAGGCGAGAAAAGTTGGAACATGTTGCACGTATGCGATTACAAGAAAATCTTCATAAGGTCCAAACTTTGAATAGAGCTCTTAAAGATCAAGTAGATGTATTTCAAACACAGCTTCTTGCTCCATCTGAACACCAAATTTTAATACCACAACTTTTTACGCAAAGTAATTTAAAAAAAAAAGTGAGCCTGCTATTTTAAAATTATTATTTGATATTTTTTTAGACAAAGAATTACTTGCTGCTAAAGAGAGACAAGATATTGAACTGGCAGCGCAACAAGCGACTCTACAAGAACAAAGAACACATATTGGTATTTTAGATACCGCCCTGAATAATGCTCAAAATAATATACGGCGCTTGGAAGAGGAACTAAGAAAAAAACAGTTATATATTGAAAGGATATCACAAATGCATGGAATTAATCAAGTAAAGAAAAACGATCGAAAATTACGCATGGATTTTGACGTGGAATTAAGTAAAGATCCTAATCGAAGTAGTAGTAGCACTAACAGTGAATCAAAATGGCAAATTCAAGAAAAGAATTGTCAAATTTTAAGGTACGGTTACACTTGTTAATATGCCTTAAATATCAAAAAGTCAATATTTGGAAGGCATTAATTATCTTCTTTTCTTTAACATTGATCTATTGTTATTTTTATTTATATAAAAATTTTTTTATTTGGTTGCTTTTTTTACCAAACAAAATTAAAAAAAAAATTGGTTTTTATATACTTAAATCAAATATATGTATTTTTTCTAAAATTCTGTCATAGGCTGGAAAATGAACAACGCCATTTAGATGAACAGTCATCATTGAGACAAGCTGTTTCTAAATTGTCTCTTGAAAAAGCATCACAGGTAAATAAGTGTCAGTGTTGAAACATTTAATAAAATTATTTCAGGAGGCTGATAGCCGATACCTAGAAGAAGTTCATTGTGCACAACGAAAAGTTGGTGAACTTCAAGTACACCTAAAAGGTCTTGAAGGCCGGTTAGCTGAAAAGGATGTCTTAATACGCGCTTTACAAAACCAGAAAAGTAAATATTTTAATAATATTATTTCTTAGATTAATTTATGATTTTTATTATTAGATTGTGGTACCTTTGATTCACAAAATCTTTCAACAGACAGTTTTGCATTGGATTCATTACGTCTTACCACACCTTCTTTTAATGTATCCAATAGCTCCTTTACAACAAATGCATCATTATTAGATCAAGCATATATATCTAATTCTACACCAAGCTGTCTACCAAAAAATACGATTAATAATGGATTATCTTCTAGTTATTGCCAAAAAGTACCATGTAATCAGAGTGTCGTTCATTTAAAATCTATTCCAATACCAAGAAACTATTCACCAAGTGGTTCAATTTACAGTTCAAATTATGATGATAATTCTAGTTATAATGCACAAAATCAATTAAACTTTAGTGCATCATATGATGAACATATAAAAAAACAAATTGATGAACAGATAAGTAAGGTAAGCCAGCTTTCTTTGTTGCAACACAATGTCCACGCTTCCTCTAAAGTGCTTGATCATGTTATTGAATTAAATCCCCAAAATAACAAGATTCTTAATCAATTACAAAATAATCGAAAATGTTATAGAAATATGTCGAACAATACGGAAACTTTTTATTAAAAACAAAAAAAAAATTAATTGGTCTTTATATAAAACAAACCTTGATTTTATGATTTTAGGAAGAATTGAATACATTAAATTTCCTGTAAGTGAAACATTATTTATTAAGTTAACATTGATTTTATATCTTCTTTAAAGTTCAGTTTCCTTAAAAGTTTAAATTATTAATAATTGACATAATAAGTTTATAGGTGCAATAAATAGTTTTAGTTTCCTTCTGCTACCTCCAGAGAGCTAAAAAAAGAAATTTTTTAATTTATTAGTGATTTATACTCTTTTTCATTTTTTAAAAATCAAAAACAACATATTTTTTTATAAAGTTATAATACAAAATATTTAATATCTCAATATTCGAGGAATTTGAAATAATATAAATTACCACTTAAAATCATTATCTACGTACACTGAAAAATCCATGCTCGAATACTATTAGTATCTACATTTTTTAAAAAAGAAATATAATGTCCCATAAATTTTGAGTCGTATTTTTTTATTAAAAACCTCATTTGTAAAAATAATAAAAAAAAAAGCGATTACAAAAATATGATTTGAACATTTTTAAATTTTTTTTGGCCTTAGGTAAACATTAATTTTGTTAAAAATATAAATATCACATATTAAATTCTATATTATTTTTTTTTCTCTATTTATCACAATTAAAACTTGTTTGAAAAATAACCATTAGTTTTTTTCTAACTTACATTACTAAAAGAAGCAAATCCACAGATTTATTGATGGCATTAGTTTCTCACAAGCTCAAAAGGTTTTATTCTTTTGAATCACGTGTTTACCACATTGATATTAAAGAGCTTAGATGATTAACTGCTAACCCGGGTGAGATTCTCTTATCATAGTTGATAAAGTTCCCAATTATACCTACAATAAGCTCAAACCAATGATTACGTTTAAGGTAATTACTAAAAATATACCAAGTTTAGATATCAATATTTTTCTAAAAACGTTGAACCAATCTTAATATTAAAAACAATTGCACATCCTCTCAAATGAAACCATCAATACACATCGGACAAAACATTTACTTATATAATTAAAATATAAAAGCTAATTATCATAATATGCCCGAAAATGTCAGTTAGTCAAATAATGTTTTCGGCAAAATTCACCACGAAGACAACAAGTTAAATGCCACTTTTTCAATCATCTTTTGCATTATAGGTAATAATTAACTTAACAGAACCATAACTTCAATTAAATTTTTACCAGGCTTTCAAATCATGATAATTTCGGTCACTTTCCTTGCATTAGGAATGTCGCCCAAAAGAATAAAAGCATGGTTCAAATTAATAAACCGAACCAAAACTTTACTTCATAGCCTTTTTGAATTGCCCGTGCATTTTTATGTTGAAAATTCTTTCGAATACTTTAACAACTTCCTTAAGAGTAAATACTGGAATTTTGTTGCAATATTCATTAGAAATCAAGGGATCCAATTTTCATTACAAGAAATTTCAGATGTTTATCAAGATCCACTATACACTCACATTAAATTCTAGTCAAAGAAGGAGTTACATTTTAAATTTATTCTATTCGTAACCAAAACGATCTTATTTCTTAATATATAAAGTATTTACGAATTACAAGCTCTTAGAAATTAATTTTTGAAAATAAATTATTGGTATCCTTTCATTTAAGTTTGATTTAAATTTTATAATATTTCTTTGTAAGGCAAAATATTTGCTTAACATAAATAAATAAAGCATGTGTTAAATATAAGCATGATAATTTTTAGAAATTTAATAAAAGTTATAACCAAAAAAATTGTTGTTTTGTGTGGGGTTCAATTTATGAATTTTTAAGATTTTTTGCTTTAGCAATGCAAAGTTTAACTTACAACCGAGAGTTATTATCAATAAAGGTATGTATGCATTTAAATCAGAAATTTGTATTTAACATAAATAATCTAATTAAAAACTTATGTCTTTTATACTAGTTTGAAACTTTCCAAAGAGGTTTATGTTGCTTCCCAAGTTTAAGCAATAAAAACCCGCCGAACCAACCGCTTTTGTCTGATGAAGTTTCTGTTTTGTCAACAAATAATAGCGATGCCTTTTTGCAAGTAAGTTCTAGTATTTTAATATAATAATATATATTTTGTTAAAAAATGTTAGGCAATAACAATTAAAACTATCGAAGATATTTAAAATTAAAATAAAATAAAATGTTAGCTATTATTACAGTGAAATGTGTGGTCCCATCTTATGACTTAACAAAAATTCAATTATTTCTTAAATGAATTATTTGATCCAAACTATTCAAAAAAATAACCCAATTATTGTAATTAGTAGATTATTATTACATTGCTCCTGTAAACAGGAGTTGAAAAATAAACTTTAAATTTTTTCAAATATTTTTTCTAGAAATTAGCTCATTTAAACTATCGAGAACGTGAAAGGCATGAATTGGAATCTCAAGCAAATAAAACCAAATCAGAGGACATAATTTTGCTAGAGAAACAAGGACAGTGTTCTCAAAAGATTAGAAATAATATTTCCGGAAATCTCGTCCAAGTAACACAAAATGTAGGACAAAATATGACGGACATAAGTAATATTGGAGAAATGCAAGTAATGCAAGTTTTTTTTTTTAATTTTCGCAATTCCAGTATTTTTTTTCTATTTTTGCAGGACATAAAAGCAGTATCATTACCTTCACGTAAAGAGAGGGGTAATTCCTTACCTCCAAGTGCTCTTCCAAGACCTCCAAGACACTTAAAGCCTCCTAAGAAAACTGAGTATAATAGGCTCAGTGATACAGAAGCAAATAAACAAGCTAGGATATCTCCGAAAAATTCAGGCCAGAGAGTATTTGATAATAAAAATTCAACACATTTGAGTTCACTTTTTCCACAATATTCCTCTACAAATGGTTATAATTCATTGAAGGAACAAATTTCATTTCATAAGAACAATATACCGTTAATAAGAAAAAATTATGGGGCCATTAGTAAAAGAGAAAATATTCAAGGAAAAAAGTCACTAGAATTTCCCAAGTCTGAATTTACATCAACAAAAGACTATCAAATTTTAGATGAATTATCACTGAAATCACTAAAGAACCAATGTGATTCTAACTTAATCAAGAACTCTAGAAAATTAAATACATCGAATACGAACAAATCTGACGATACAAAAAATTTGAGAGGATTATTCAATTCTAATAGATCTAATATTTCTCCTCAAGTAGATGTAAGCAGAAATTTAAATAATTCAATGTATTTAAAAACTGATTCTAATTTATCACAATTAACATTTAAGATGCATCCAAAGATACCCTCGAAATGTACTCATTCACTTGGTAAGAGAAAGGAAATAAATGAAAATCATTTGGCAGAAATTCAACGACCACAAACAAAAAGTTTACTACCTATTCCCAATAATCCAACTAATTTACCCCCGAAACCGATTGATGGTAAAAATCAAAGAAGAGGAAGTATTTCAAGATATGGAGAAAACCGTTATAAAATACAATTTTAGTAAAGTAGAAATGGTTTTAAATTGAAATATTGTTATTTCAAATAGTAATAATATTAAAATGAATTATTTTGACGATGAAATCTTTTTTAGTATATGATTTGAAAAATCGACGTTATACGATCTCGCGTAGGTTTTTCGTTGAAGTTCGACCTACAAAGGGAATAATTTCAGCGAAACATTGTTTGTATTTGTAATGGGATTTTATTTTGGTGAGAAGTGAGAATGAAAAGATTTGATTAGAAGTATTTATATTGTCAAAAAGGGAAAAATTTAAATGTTAAAAAGTGATGAATTTCATTTTTCAAAAACTTATTAAAAAATTTACATTATATTTAATATATTATTTTAAAATAATGAGTATGGTTGCAGCATTTCTAGGGTACGCACAAAAGTAAGTATAAAATAACTAATTACAGTAACATAATTCGATAAGTATTCATTTGCCAACAATTAACGAGTGATTAATATTAAAGAAATTGCAGAATTCCATGTATAAAAAGACTTTTGACAAATGGGGCCATGAAATATGGCTCACTCCGCAGATCCTTTTAAGAATATCCTGTAGCTGGTCATCAATAGAATTTTTATAGTAGAATTTTTATTTCTTCAATGCCTCAGAATTCTAGTACAAATTATTTAGAAAAATTGCACTTTGCAAGCAATCATAAATCATAAATGTTTTTTCAATTAAAATTTTTATTTTTTCTACTTTTTTTCCTTTTCCTTTTATTTCTATAAAATTTGGAGCAAACTTTTTTGCATTCTGTCAACAATAATTCAAAATAATTCTACCTTGGTTCACTTTTCAGTCATTTTCTTTGTATTTGTATATGTTTGAAAAAAAGTTTGAAATAGGGATAATTTGTTTCTATTTTTAAGACCAGCATATAAGTAAAACAAATGTTTTTTGTTTGATACATGTGACGTAAAGAATTATTGTTTTTTATTGAAAAAGAGGTTATGTTGATAGTTATGTCAAAGTGTTTTATATTCAAGTTGAGCAAAGTCTTATTTAAATTATTAAAGAATAGTAAGTAATAAATAATATAGAATAAGAATAAAAGAAACAATTGGATAAACTAAGTTGGAAACATTGGAAAAATGAATTGTAAGCGAATTATGAGTTTAATAATTTAATGTATTTATCTTAACCGGCTTGACCGGTTTATTTTCAAATGAAACAAAAATTGAAAAGAAGGAAATATTTTTAATACTAAAATTGTTTTTCAATTCTTATCAGAATATGTATTTTTAGATTTTATATTAAAATAATAATTAAAAAAATAATTTTCAACATTTGTTCATTCATATTTAATATGATTAAACATTTAATTGTTTCATAAAATTAAAATTTCAGATAGCCCATGAAATGGCATTTTCTGAATCTCTTGGCATAGGAGAGAAAACTTTTCTCCGTATTAATAAAGAGTTTAAAACTAAAGAAAATGAGCATAGTAATATATCAAGTACAGAATGTTATAATGAATGTGATGTTATAAAAAAATCACCTATAAACGAACAAAGAAATGTAAGAAAACATGGGAAAAAAAAAGTTCCTAAAAGATATTCTGCAAAATATTCAAGCCATAAAAGCAGGGAAAATGTCGATAGAAATAAGTTGGACACATTTATAAATGGAAAAGGCTCTGTTATGTTATCAAATCGATTAGATTTTGATTCGCCCATTTCCGAAAAAAAGAAAATATTTTCAAAAGAAAACTTATGTGAAGGTCGTAATGAACTTTCTAGTAATGAGGCTCCAGCTATTCCTGCAATTAAACAAAATGTATTTTCTGAAAAAAATTGTAATGAAAAAATTTCTAATAGTGATTATGAGAATATGTATTGTGAGCCCTTTATAAATATTGAAGATGTAAGTTTTAGCTATTTCAATAAATCGGAGTTTGAAAAAGAAGATCATAATGAAAAAAATGAACAAACCCAAATCAAAAAAGATTTTTACGATATGTTAAAGGAGGAAAATATACCTATAGACAACTGCTTGAAAGTTCAACCTTTACATGACTGTTTAAATGAAACTAATAATATAAATTCAAATGAAAAGAAATCAAATAGAGAAAGTCAAAACTCAAATAAAATAAATTGCAGAAATTCACTTAAATTTTGGGGCCTTCCTTCAGTATTACTAGAGGAGTACAAAAAGAAGGGCATAACAGAAATGTTTGATTGGCAAGTCCAATGCCTTAACAATGAAAAGGTATTCGTTTAATAAGTATAACTTTAAAATAAATACTAGATAAAAACGAAAACTAGTTAAATGTTAATTTTTAATCAAATTCACACAACAAAGTAAACAATTTTTTTTATTTTTTGTAGGTTCTTTTTGAAAGTGCCAATTTAGTTTATAGTGCTCCAACGTCAGGTGGAAAATCTTTAATATACGAAATTTTAACCCTTAAGACAGTAATTGAGAAACGAAAAACAGCACTTATTATACTTCCTTTTGTTTCTCTGGTAAAAGAAAAAACAATCTATTTACAGGTAGCAATTAAATATAATATATATACATGTAAATATACTACTATATTTTTTGGATAGGACATAATGGTACCTTGTGGTTATCGTGTTGAAGGATTTTTTGGTGGTTATACACCGCCTGGAAGTTTTGAGAGCATTAATATTGTTGTGTCTACAATTGAAAAAGCAAATTCAATTATTAATAAACTTTTAGAACAAAAGAAACTTGAACAGTTGGGTATTGTTGTTGTAGATGAGTTACATTTGATATCAGATTGTGGGCGTGGATATATATTAGAGCTGTTAATGTCTAAAATTCTTTATATGTCAAAACATTTTTCAACAAAAATACAAATTGTGGCCATGTCAGCTACACTAGCAAATATTAATTTGTTGAAACAATGGCTAAATGCAGAATTATTTGAAACAGAATTTCGACCAGTAGAATTAAAAGAAATGATAAAAATCGGAAAAAATATCTACAATAATAGAATGGATTTAGTAAGAAAACTTTCCTTTAATGAACTTTCTGAAAATATCGAAGATCAAGAAAACATTTTTCATCTTTGTTTGGAAACTTTAGTAGAAGATGGTGCCGTTATAGTTTTTTGTCCGACAAAAGAATGGTGTGAAAATCTTGCACAGCAGTTAGCCAATCATATAGAAAGAATTTACAAAAGTCATCCTACAGTTCGTAACAAAATAAACATGGATAATTTGAAGGATATTCTTTTACGACTTAAAAACTGCCCTACAGGTATAAAATTAATTGAAATTACTCAAATCATATTTGAAAAACAAAAATTTTTTTTAAAAAAAATTATGGGTGGTACGGGTACGATAAATAGATTGACTCTTGCTTCCGAGTTTCAACGGTTAGTATTTTGAACTGCTTGTTTTACAATTTAGGCTAAATTTGATTGATGTTCAAATACATTTTTACAAGCTACAGGGTGAGTGTCATGGGTAAGGCTATTTAAGGCTTATGAGTGGGATACATGTTTATATTTCACTGGGGTTGAATGAAGTAATTTAAATGTTTTTATCATTGCTGTTATTGCATTTTGTTTTTTTTTACCCGTATGCCACAACGTGCGTTTGTTTCACCATTAAAAGGAGTGATATTTTTTCTTTGTGTTAGATTCAGCTTAAATTTATGATATCCGTTGTGCCTATGCTTCTTTAAACATTTTAATCACTAGCGCTTTGTTCTGCAGAGGTTTGTGATTGATGCTTGAAGTACTTGCCGATAAGCTATTTCCTTCAAATTGCTTACAAAAGCTGCATGTATAATCTGCTGAAAAAAGTTTTGTCAAAAAAAAAAAATTAGTGCTTTCCCAGTTCCAATCTCGAATATAGATAAATCTTGTGACTGGATTCTCCCCCACTTTGCGATTAGCTATAAAGATTTGAAGTAAGAAATTGTTAACTGCTTTGATGACAATGTAATGTGTTTTGAATAATTTTCCCAAAAGATAACACCTTTAATTAGTGTCACTGTATATTGCGTATGGGGTTTGGAAGTTCGTATCTGTTTCGAAATCGACTACTTATTTGTATTGAAAATTAGAAATAGTAAACAAAAATTTTCTTGAGGTAAATCCATCAAATTATGTTTAAAAGGACTCCGAATATTTCTAGCTTGCTCATTTGCTGGTTTGCTGAGAAACGAATACTGTAATTACTAATCAGAATTTTAGTTTATATTTGCTTACAAAAAATTAAACTGATCTATAAAAATTATATAAGAAAAATTTCTTTCTAGGATTGGACTCAATTTTGAAAACCACTGTGCGGTATGGGGTTGCATTTCATCATGCTGGCTTGACTTCGGAAGAACGAGATATAATTGAATTAGGCTTTAGAACTAATATATTAAAAATTTTGGTAGCCACTAGCACATTAAGCTCAGGTAAAAGAAAAATACATTTTATATTTCTAAACTTTTATATTTAAGGAGTAAACCTTCCTGCTCGTCGTGTAATTATACGTACACCATTATTCGCTGGAAAGAAAATGAGCTCATTAACATATAGGCAAATGATTGGACGAGCTGGTCGTACTGGAAAAGTAGGTTTTCCTAAGTAAATTTAATAAATTATTGACAAACTTAAATTTAGGATATTTTGGGTGAATCAATCTTAATTTGTAATGAAACAAATGAAGTACATGGAAAAGATCTTGTTCTTTCTGAGACTCAACCTGTATCCTCTTGCTTGAAATCAGAAAACAATGTAAATAGTATTTAAAATAAAATCATATTTTAAAAATCTAATTTCAGGAATTTTTAAGGAGAGCTTTTTTAGAAGTAATTTCATCTGGAATATCAAGTACAAAATCCGAAATAGAAAATTTCTTAAAATGTACATTGCTATATACCCAAGAATATATTCAGAAGCTGGAAATGCCCATAAATGATTCTTCTAGGAAATTTAGTGAATTCTTCTCAATCGATTTACATCTCCAATTTTTGATTGATTATGAATTTGTAAGGCTTAATACAGATAAGAACACCATGCTAGAGACCTATGCACCAACAAGACTTGGATTCGCATGTTTATGTATTTATAATTAATTTTAATCACTCAAATAATATAATACCTAAAATTTAGCATCTACATTGCCGCCAACTGATGGATTATTGCTTTTTACTGAACTTCAAAAAGCACGCAAATGTTTTGTTATAGAATCTGAACTACACGCAATCTATTTAGTAACACCGTACTCAGTGTGTTTTCAGTTACAAAATTTGGATTGGCTATTTTTTCTAGATCTCTGGGAAACATTATCACCATCAATGAAAAGAGTGGGAGAAATGGTTGGTATTAAGGAGTCTTTTTTGGTAAAAGCAATGCGTGGAAACAATAAATTAGACTACAAACTCTTACAAATACACAAAAGGTATGCACAATTCAAAATGGCAATAATTTTCAACTAAAAGTTTTAAAAAATTAAAAGGTTATAGCTTTGAGGCCTTGTAATAAACATTCCTGTGGCTGCAATTTGTAATAATTTATTCCATGCTTATTAAATACAAACACATTCAAATATTTAGACAGTCTTAATTTTGCAGGTTTTATACAGCACTTGCCTTACTAGAATTAGTTAATGAAGTGCCTATTACTATTGTATCAGCTAAATTTAAATGTAACAGGGGACTTATACAAAGTTTGCAGCAGATGGCATCAACCTTCGCTTGGCCTTGTTAGCTCGTTTTGTAATTCGCTGAATTGGGAAATGCTTGCATTGATATTATCACAATTTAAAGATCGTTTATTTTTTGGAGTACATACAGAAATTATTGACCTAATGCAACTAACAAATCTTAATACTCAAAGAGCTAGAGCATTATTTAAGGCTGGAATTACTTGCTTAAATGATTTGGCAAAGTCAGAGGTGTGTATTGTAGAAAACATTTTATTGGATTGTGTAAGTTTTGAGACTGAAAGGAGAAGAGATGATGAAGATGAGAATGAGGCTAACAAAAGAAAACAACTAAGGAATATTTGTGTCACTGGAAAATCTGGTAAATACCATGAAATTAAGTAGAATTATTATTTAAATCTATTAAGCTGAATTTTAAACAGATTTAATAGCTAAAGATGCCGCAGAAATGCTGATATCAATGGCAAGAAAATTTATTCAGCATAAATTAGGTGTTAAGAATGTTAAATGGTCAAATGATGTGACGATATTGGAAAAAAACGCCTCGCCTGTATTCGGAGAAAATGCTGAAAATTTTTCTAATAAATACACAAATTTTGTTAGCAATGAAGTACCAAAAAAAATGAAAGAAGGATATATAACTAAAAATACTACTGATGAAGAATTGCAGGATATGCCAAAATTTATATCTAATCTTTCTGATATTTTCGATTCATCTTTTCATATAAAAAACACTCAAGAGTTGAAAACTAATAGTAGTGAGCAATCTGAAAATAATATGAAAATAAATGAAATAGATTTAACAGCTAATTTTAGGAAAGATGTGAATGAAAGTAGAAATGGTCCATTGCAATTCGGCAAAAGAAAGACACGTTATGGCTGGAAAGTAAAGCATAAAAACCAATTAGCTAAAAAATATAAGATATATTATGAAAAAACTAGAAAACTTTCATCATCTAAAATAAAAAGTACTACTTCAGGGAGTCCAAATAATTCACAATTATCTTTAAAATCAACTTCATTTTCTGATTCAGTTCAATTAACATCTTCAAACATATTGAATGAATCTAATTATGAAAATAAATTAAATTTATTTTTCAGTCTTAAAATTATTAATTCATGTGGAAACAAACAATTGTTTAGCAAAAGTATAAAAAAAATACTTTCGTGCAAAATAATTGGAATTTCATTAAGTCTTTGTGAAATTTATAAAAAATTTAAACCATTAATTGGATCTAATTTACTTAAAAAAGAATTGGAAGAGAAAAACAATTTTTTATTTGTTATAAATGATCTTTTTTATGTTGAAGGAATATCTATTTGTTTCGACGATGATGTTGTTTGCTACATAAATTTACAAACTGAAGGAAGTGATCCGTCTATAACACTACAGGAAAAAATTGATGCTATCAAAAGAATTGTTCAGAGAGAAAATATTGATATTATTGTTTTTGATTCAAAAGAACAATGCAAAATATTACAAACAATTTTTAATGACCTTAAATTTATCTCAATTAAAATTTTGGATCCTAAAATAGCAAATTGGATACTCCAACCAAATGTTAAACCTAATTTTCAAGAAATGGTAAGAGTTTTCATTTATAATGATAGGTTTTATAGTTAGTCAATGTTTCGTTAGTCAATATATATATATTAGTAAATAACATATGAATCCTTTAATTGATTTTGATATCTATTAAAAACATTTCTGGGCAGAAAAAAATAGGTGAAAATAATTCTTTAAATAACTAATACCGCTTTCAAGTGAAGTTTTGGGATAACCTAGAAATTAAAGGAAAGGATAATTATAAGTTATTTCACAATATTAAACAAAAATTGTTTTAGAGAATGGAATTATCCTTTATGGCATCAGATGTTTTGAGAGAGAAACTCTACCAATGTCCCACGAACGGGAAATCACATTGATTTCATTTTATTTGAAATTTTTGGCTAGAAATTGAGTTACAGAAAGAAATTTTTAAGTCGGTTTCCAGAGGGGGTTTCATTCCTATCAAATTTATAAATATGGATTGAAAAAATTTTCAGTTATATATTGAGATAATAATTAATTTCCATGAAAATTATATAACTCATGAAATACTTATATAAATTGGATCTATCCGTTATCCATTCTCAACCTGATGACGTTTTTACTTTTTTATTTTTAAAAATTCAAGGTCACATCGATTTTATCTTTTTAATCTAATTATACTATTTGTTAAATTATAAACATTAAGACTTTTCATGAATATCAATACTTTTCACATTTAATTCCTGCATGGAATTAATTTATTCACTATTAATTCCTGCACGGATAAATTTTTGTTCTATAATAGTATAATTTTCTAGATATTTAATTCTAAGGATCAAGGTATATTGTATGAATTTTTTAACAATTAATATTTAGCAAAAGTCAAGACAAAATTTACCGATTAAAACAAAATTTTTAAAAATTGTCTTTAAGGTAAATAAATTCGCCCCGGAGTGCAATGGAATTCTGGAATTAGCGGGAAATTGTAATTCGTCTTCCTATAATGGTTCGAATTACAAAAGTAGTATTTTAGGAAAAATTAGGTACGAGTATAAGCGATTTTTTTACTTTCGAAATAATTTAATGTTTAATAAAGATCAGCAGTTGATGCTTGTGTGAGTGTTCATATTATGTACGGTCAACTAGCGAATCTGAGAAGAATTAATGAAGGTCGACTTACGAAATATTTTCAAGGTAAATTAAAAAATTACATAATTATAAAAAGCTAAATGTTTTAGTTATTATAATACTTCTTCAAACGAATGTGGTGTTTTAAATTTAATTTTGAGAAAGTCAGAAATGAATTGACTTGAGTAAACGATTTCAATTTAAAATATATAAATATATTGTATACAGTTGTAGGCAAAGCTCTGCTGTTTTTGATTTTTGGATAGGCCAATAAAAATATTTCGTAATTAACAGTATTTTAACAAACTCTAATGTTACAGAAATAGAAATGCCAATTCAATCCTTGTTATGTTCTATGGAATTATTTGGTTTTCCAACAAATAAATCAATTTTACAAAATATATATAAAGAAACCATGGATATAATGAAACAAGTTGAAAAAAAAATTTTTGAATTACACGGATCACAGTTTAATTTATCTTCTTCAGTAGCTGTGGCACGGGTAATTGATTGAATTTTTATAAATTCAATATTTATAATTAATTTATTGTTTTAGGTTTTAGGGCTTCATAAAAAACCAAATGGTAGATATAATACGTGCAAGCAAGTTCTTGAAAGAGTTGATAATTGCATATCAAATCTTATATTAAGCTATAGAAAGATAAATTTAGTATTAACTAAAATAATAGCTCCGCTTCTTGGAAAAGTTGTTGAAAATAGGTAAGAATAACTAGTTACTTTTTGAAGTTGCTGTAAACACATACAAATTATTTTTACTAAACATAAATAAATATATAAAACGTGACTTGGCGCTAAAAGTCGAAAAATTATTCAATTAGTTTACGTGCATACTGCCAAATTTGCGCTAGACGCGTATAAAATTATATTAAGCTAAACTTTTGAATAATCATTAGTTCTATCAGTAGTAATTTTTTCTAGTTTTTCTTAAATTTATTTAACATATATGAAATATGTAAATTCCCTGCGGAAAAAATAGTACTGGTTGAAGGCCTTCAAATATACTTGAATGGAAGTTTGATCGGTCTACAATGCAAAAACCAAACTCATCTCCATGAAATAATAAAAATTGAATGAAGATTTAAATTTTTAAACTATAATTTTACTCTCTACATTGTTTTGCAAGTTAAGTTAAGTAGTATTACAAATTGAACACATTCAAAAATCCGGCACCCTCAAATGAGTAAAAATGGAGTGAGTCTAGTTCAAATAAATTATTTGGCTTGGAAGTTGCGGAAATATATATATATATAATAATTTATAACGATTCTATACTCTATATTACTTTTTTTGAATTTAAATTACACAAAATTCTTATAGAATTTACGGAAGAAGCATCAGCCTTACAAAAACAGGTAGAATATCAATGCAAGAACCTAATTTACAAAACATCCCAAAGGAATTTCGAATAGAGGTCTCAGGTTGAATTTTTTGTTGTTGTTTTTTTTTGATTTATTTAATTTTCAATTTTAATTTATAGAAGAAAAGAATTTTAATATTTCTTTCCGAAAGGCGTTCAATCCTGGAATTAATAAAGTTTTATTATCTTGTGATTTTTGCCAACTTGAACTACGAGTGCTTACACATCTATCTAAAGTATATAATGTTTAAAATTGTTTTATTGTTGAAAAATGCTTCCTTTTTTCCCTAGGATGAAGCACTTCTTTCAGTTATGAATTCAAATTCTGATATTTTTATTGCGCTCTCAGCTAAATGGAATAAAATACGTGAAGAAGATGTATCATCGCAATTACGAAACGGTACTAAAAAAATTTGCTATGGTATCATTTATGGAATGGGTTCAAAAGCCTTGGCACATTCTTTGCATTGTACCGAAGAAGAAGCTGCATTTCTATCGAAACAATTTCATGAATGTTATTCAGGAATAAGGTAAGAACAATAAATTCGAATTTCATCTAATTCTAAAAATAATCTTAAGCTTTACAATTAAACTAAAACGTATCGTCCAACATTTTTATAAATTACAATTTAAGTTAAAGATTTTAGAAAAGCACTTTTTTGTCATTCGAACCCTTGGATCTTAATGGTTATTATAATACTGAGATAGTGAATTAAAAATGATTTTCATCTTGAAAAAGGCCTTCAAAATAAAATTTTAACATATATTTTCTTCGTTTTTGGTAGTACTGAAACATTCTATTTATCCCTGCTATTTTATTAAAAAATGCAAAAATTAAAAAAAAATGTCAATAAAATTTTTCAAAGAGTTTTGTTAAAGTTTCTTGCTTTTTGCAGAAATAATAAAAAAAAAATTCTTTTCCACATCCAAAAATAATATCAAAATTCAATTAAAAACACGACCCGAAAATCGAAAAAGCGATTTATAAAATCCATTTAAGTTCTCTAAAAAATCAAACATCTAAAACATTAAAAAATCAGAAAGGATTTATAAGATCCTCCTTAATATCTTTATAAAATCGTTTACGTTAAGTTTGTTAATGCTCATGTGGTAATTTTCTTTAATGATTTTCAAATGTTCTTCTCCTGTCTATTTTCATTCCAGTTTCCACAATGTTTATAAGAACTTAGGTCCTTTAGGAAACAAACTTATTTTTTTCACTTTTTATTTTCAAATGTATCCAAAATATTATTTCGTTGAATAGTTAAAACTATTTTTCAACGTTCCGATAGCTTATCGAAACCTGTAGAAAGTGGTCCTTTTTAGTGCCAAAGTAGTCTTCCGCTGCTATTTGGACTTCTCCATGATCAATGTATTCATTGTCACCAAAACAGTTTTCTAGCGAACGAATTTATGATGTTAACAGTGTAGTTCTTCCTGTCAGTTTCGTTAATTCTTTTGAGTAAAAACATTTCGCAAGATAAATGGTTTCGAAAAATATTTCTCTAACCAACTTTTATAAAATATTGAAATATTTTCTTTAGCCACTAGTTAATGTTTAATGCCACTAGTTTTTATTTTATTTTTTCTAAATTAAAGAACTCATCCTTGGGTCTATTTTAAGTTTTTATTTATATCTTCAAGAAAATTTTTTCAATAGTACTTTCATCTATTTGATATGGTTTTACGACGATATTTTCATCATAAGAATATGGACAAGAATTACTAAAGTTTTATTTAATAACCAAAATAATCAAAAAATTGTAGAAAAGTAATTACAATGTTTATTATTTAAAAAGGCTTTCAATATAATCGATTAATTTAGTTCAGGCGAAAAGTCTAATATTTTTCTTTATCAAATTCATTTAATTATCAATTTCTAATAGGAATTATACTAAAAAAGTGATTGAATTTGCAAAAACGAAAGGATATGTTGAAACTATTTTTGGAAGAAGACGATATTTACCTGATTTAAAAAGTTCAAGTCTTGTGGAAAAGGGTAAAATAAATATATTATATATAAACAATAAAAAATTACTTTAATATTTATTCCTTAGCTCAAGCAGAAAGACAAGCAATTAATAGTGTTATTCAAGGTTCTGCTGCGGATATTGTCAAAACTGCAATGCTAAAAGTAGATAATATTTTACAAAATAGCAAGCAAAAAATTAACTTAGTATTGCATGTACATGATGAGCTGATTTATGAAGCTTTAAAAAGCAATTCCACTCAAGCAGTAGAAATAATCAGAGGTGGCATGAAAAACGTAGTACAAATTAGTGTTCCTTTACCTGTTAAAATTAAAATTGGAAATTCATGGGGAGAATTAAATGAAATAATGACTGAATAAATTTAAATTGAAAAAAAAAATCATAGTTTTTGTAATATAATGATAATTAAATTTAATGATAATTTCAGTTGCTATTTTTGTAGCATATTGTATACATAGAAGCTCTTTTTTTTTAAAAAGGCTTTTTAATTAGCGAAATTGAACGAAAGATTCAAATCAAAATTAGCTGATTATTGTCATAACTTTGAATTTTATTGAGTGGTTCTTTAGAAATTTAAAGGTAAGTTATTTAAAGACTAACTGTGGCTCTAACTGTCAGTTAATCATGCTTGACATGACGTATATTAGTGTCGAACCGGCCAACTTCACTCTAACCCTTAATGGTAAAGCTGTTTGAAATATTGCTACTGACAAGACTAAAACCTATAATTGACGTAGGAGAAGCAGTACTCCAAAATAGATCAGATTAATAGAATTACAAACATTATTAAAAAATCGCTGAAAAAAAAAAGAAATATATTTAACGATATTTCTAGAACTTTCTTAGGCATTCGTATATGGGAATGAAGTCTTGAAAGAAAAGTGGTGTCGAAATCGGTGTTTTTGGAACTGAAAACGAAATGGCCATCGAATTGAATTCAAAGAATTTCAGGAGCACCTGATACTTTGTATACATTTTTCTTTTCAAATAGCAAAATAAACAATTGAACAGTTTCAAACTTAAATCCTTTTTTTTTTACTTACCCCTACTATCAATTTTGTTAATTATTTTATATTTTTGGTCAAAAAACTTTGATAGTTTATTAAAAATGTTTAATATTTACAACAACAAAATTTTTTTTAAAAAAAGTATTACATTTAGCTTAGTAATTAATCAATTTTTCTATAGCATTCAAGCATCTCTCTGTATTTGGAATATAAAATGGTTCATAAACATGAGGAAAAGGTGTGTCCCATCCGGTTACTCTTTGTACAGGTGCTTCTAAATGTAAAAAGCAGTTCTCTTGAATGGTGGCACATATTTCAGCTCCAAAACCATTTGTTAACGGCGCTTCATGTGATACAAGAGCCTTTCCAGTTTTTTTAACTGACTAAAAATATATTATTTAATTTTTTGTTCATTAAATACACAAAATGGTTATATACATTGCAAACTGTTTCACGATCCAAGGGCAATATAGATACAAGATCAATTACTTCACAGTCAATATTCCACATCTGTTTTGCTAATTCTGCCGCCTCACAAAAACAAATTAGCAAGAAAATAAGGTTGGCAATTGATTTCTTATTAATGATTATTACTAATTTTATTTAAAATTTACCTCTAACAGTACATGTACTTGTGTACCCCAACCGACAAGAGTAATATCACTACCATTACGAAGAATATCTGCTTTGCCTAGATCCGCAAGAAAAGGTTCAATAGAAACCTCTTCTTCAGCAGCTCTATATAAAACTTTTGGCTCAAAAATAATACACGGATCTTTATCTTTAATGCAAGCAAGCAAAAGTCCTTTGGCTTTATTTGGACCCCTTGGAATAACAACTTTAAGTCCTGGGGTATGTGCAAAATATGCTTCAGGACTTTGGGAATGATACAGAGCACCATGTCCAACCGCTCCACATGGTGCTCTTAGTGTGAGTGATCCACAATCAAATAAATTACCACTTCGATATCGACATTTAGCTGCCTCATTTACAAGCTGAAATATTGTTTTTATTATTAAAATACTGGATTTTTATATTATAATATTATGAATAACAAGGAAAAAAGCCAGTTTTACTTTAACGCAATTATATTCTGGATTGTTCATCTATAAAAAAAGACTTTCCAGTAAGATGGTAAGAACTGCATTAATAGATTTATCGAGTTGCTTGCGTCAGTTTTATGAAATATTTCTAGAAAATTTCTACTTTACTGTGGATTAAACTAAAGAAAACCATTTTATTTTAAGATATTTAATTTCAGGTAATTGGAACTAAATTAAATGGTCGTACATTAAAATTAACCGGAATAAGATGGGATAAGTATTTACTGAAATTAAATAAAACTCGATGTTACTACAGAGTTACTAAAAAAACTAGCTTTTTGAATTGAACAAAATATCAAATAAATCACAAGCATGTACCTGATCAAATGCAGGAAAAATATAGTCGGCAAATTGAATTTCTGCGATTGCAGTTGTCTTCATATTAGCCAATCCAATACCAAATCCAGCTATTCCCTGTTCACACAAAGGCGTATTAAATACGCGGTCTTTTCCGTATTTTTTTTGTAAATTAATTGAGCAGCGGAAAACGCCACCAAAAGCTACATCTTCTCCAAAAACTAAAGCGTTCTTATCGTCAGATAAAGCAATATCCAAAGCATTATTAATAGCTTGAAACATGTTCATTTTTTCTTTTTTACCTTGGCCAGGAGAATTTTTATCAGGAAAGAATGTAAAATGAGTGCGTACATTATTTATAAATTTAAATCTTCCGATTTTTCTTAAGCTCAAAAATGAACTTGGAATCCATAAAACCATTGTTACTTTAAATGAAATTTTATATTCAAAGCAAAAATGCTACATAAATGATTTCTTATCTTGACGTAAATGTGCTGACACATTTGAATCACGCGAATTTTCACTTGTAAGCAAATGACAAATGCAAAATTCTTTTTAGTTTGAGAAACACGTGGCCTGTTTACATTTAAGAAGAAGCACACAAATGTCTGGTATATTTGGGTTTTCTTATTTTTCGATATTTTTATAAGCATATTATGTAATAATTCATGATTGTTAGGTTTATATATGATCTCATTATAAACCTAACAAAAAAACGGAACATTACTTACATTCCTGAATCCAAATCCGCTGCAGTTTTTACAAAATTTTTAACTTTTATCTACACAAAAGTTCCTTTAATCTTTTACACCGACTGAAACTTAAAAATTTCTGAGGCAAAATTTTGGTAATCATTTTGTAAAAACTCAAAAATCTGGACCCAAACAGTAATTAAAATAACATTAACTAAAGCGTATCGTTCACAATTATTTGATTTAAGAAGTTCTTATGGAGAAGTTTTTCTTATTATAGTTTCACGTAAATTTAAGCGTAGTTACAAGCTTTTTGTTAGTCAAATTTTAAAATTGTCTTTTATTTTTCATTAAAAATAGTTTACAAATGGCCTTAAATGAACTTATTTATAAGCTCTTGGGTAGTAGCATATTTTATTTGAGTAATAGATATAACGATTATTGGTTACTTATTTTATTCCCACAAATAATCTGATGTTTAATATTTTCAAATATAACTTTTAACTTATATAAAATCCCCTTAAGAAGAATACAAAAAGTTTTTATTACTACTACTAGAATATAGTTTTTAAAGCTTGATAAAAATATGAGATCAATTATAGACTTTATTTATTAAAATTCAGATAAATATACAAAAAAACTAAATTTATTTGATACTATTACAAATGTTATAGTTCTTAAATCTCATTATTTTTAAATTAAATTAAATTTTCAGTAATTTTAGCATCATTTTTCAACTGTCTTGCAATTGTCAATTGCATTGCTTCAATAAATTGAGCAAGTGTGCCAGGTTTTTCCTTCAAAAATAATGCATGGGCTAAAAGAGGAATTTTTCGTAAGAATCTACCACTCAAACCAATACTTTGCTCACACAACTCATGCAAAATACAATTCTTATGATTTTCCTCCAATTGAATATTTATCTCCGTTTGTTCAAAACAAGATATTGGCTCTGGTTTAATTATACCTAACTGTTATTTTTAGAATATAATAAACATATTTTATTAAATTTAATAGCTTACCTTAAATAATTCTTGAATCATGCTTATATAAATTTTATGAATAGCCTTAAAAGAAGGATATCCAATGTATTGTTTTATATCAGCCCTATCCAAAAAAGCACAGTCTATTGTTGATGTTAAATTGGATGTAGTCAAAATTAGAACATTTGGATATTTTCTTATTTGATCGAGCTGTGTTAAGAGAGTGTTTACAACTCGAATTGCATCTCGCGGTTCCCCATCTCAAAAAAAAAAGAAAAGATATTAAAATTTCAATAAGGTATATTTTCATATATGTTGTAATATAGGTGTTGGAACGTTTGCAATTGAAAAACCTCGGAATAAGCATGCAGTTCATGAAATTTATTTAATAGATTTTTGGCAAAATATAATAATAATTTGTGCAACGATTGAAATTTTGCTACTATTTATTTTACATTAAATAATCCGATAATTTGATTATGCAATTTAAGTGTCTTTCACTTTGTGATAGAAGTTTTAGCACATGAGTTTTGGTGGGACTTCTGTTGACGGATTTTTAAAGCGCTGGTTTGAAATATTTGAGACGTGAAAATACTTTTAATTTAAAAAATAAACAATTATTAAGTTGAGTGATATAGCTATATTATACGATGTAGGTCTTGTAGTTTTATTTCAGTATCATTCGTACTATTTCAATTTAAAAAAAAAATAACAAATTTCAACAACAAAAAATATGTAAAAATACTATTGATTTATAAAAGAGGATGAGGGCCTATTGAGGATTTTATAAAGAGGGTAGTTTTTGAAATACTTTCAACATGGATAATTTATCAGGCTGTGACTGTTCGTTAATAAAATAGTTTTTTCAACGAGCTGAAAAAGTACTAATGTACTATAAATATTTATAAATTGACAAGAAAATATTTTTGAAAATGATTTTTTAATATCATGACTAGTTCAGCCTCTTAAAAAGCCCAATTTTTCTAAACTTTTAATTTGTTTTTATTGATCTTAAAGCTATTGGACTATTGGACTAATAAACCAAATCTAAAATTTTTAATATATTCCGTATTTAAATTTCTTTTCCTTTTATTTGAATGATTTCAATCTAAAGAAGTAATATTTACCTGAGACTGAGCTTCGTGAATAGGCTAATGATTCGATTTCGTCTACTAAGACACAAACAAATGACTGTGGATGATCAATAACATCTCGAATTTTGGCAAACAATTCCAGTACTAATTTTCCACTCTACAGTAGTTTTTTTTGAACATTAATAACAATTAAAATTAATTTATAAAACCTCTGAGAACCATTTTGAAAATAAACTATGAGTGTTAATTTCAACTAGATGAGTATAGAGAAAACTAAAAACTGATTATTTATAACATATTTATTTTTAGAATTACAAAAATACCGTTTTTTAATTCTTATTGCAATCTTTTGAGACAGTGCTTGGCACAAACTCGTTTTTCCAGTTCCTGGTGGACCATGAAGCAGAATAATCCGATTGCACGTAATTATACTTTGATTAATTTTTTTAAAGGAAAATTCAATCATAGTTTCTACGAATTTCAATAGCTATTGTAGTTAAAAATCGGGTTAGAAAAATAATACACTTTAATAAATCATCTTACCTCATCTTTAACCTCATCTTCAATCATTAGACTCTCCCATAACCCAAGAAATTCATGAGATGGGAGTATCCAATGATTCGCAGCAGCAATTCCTTCTGCAGTGTTCTAAAGATAATACAATACTTTTAATATTTATATAATTAACTAATCATACCTCTAGTATTTCAATCTCAGCATTCTTAGAATTAAATTCATAAAAATATAGCACTACGTTTTCCTTACAAAGGTTTTTCTGTAATAAATGAAATTTTTATATTTGACTGAAAACAAAATCTTACTGTATTAAGTGTGAATTATATAAATTGTGTATGAATTTCTTTTAAATTAAACAAGGACTTCATATTATAGGTGAATTAGAATTAAGTTCACACACTTATTTTTGGAACAAGTTATTACATCCATTTTAATGAAATACATATAATCTTTTAAATAAATGAATACCTTGTTTTAATTATTTTGTTAAAATTACAGAGAGAATCATAAGTTTGTAATGTTAGCATATCTATTAAATTCCCAACCTTCATTTCATCCATGGTTATTGCCTCTACATATTGCTCAAAATTTTTTTTTATATTATCGCAAAAATCCAAAGCAGCATTATTAGACATTGTCGAAAAGTTGTCAAGTATGTAGGATAAGAGCTCATCATGGACTTGTTCTGAAATGCTTAGAATAACACGAATAATAGAAAATATAACACAATGTTTGTATATAATTAATACTTCTTTTTAAGCCCAACTTCAATGTTAAAAGTTTCACAATCACCAGTTGCCATTGTAAGTCTTCACTCAACAAATTGAATTTATTTTATATGTTAACGTTTTTGGGGTGCGGTTATACTCAAACTGTCAACATCAACAGCAGGGAAAATCATATTGACTGCAATATACTTTATTTGACATTTTGATTGGAAATATATAATTAATGCTTTCAGACTAATTTTATTATATTAAATTGACTTGCCGCTAATAATTATGCATTATAAATATAAGAAAATTAGTTGAAAAGTATAAATTATATTTTTCTAAAAGTCTTGTAATCTTTAGGCGTGTGAATATTAGCGTTTTCGATAGCACTTTTATAGAAGTTTTTGAGATGTGTGTTTCCACACGAGGAAACATGTTTTCATTGGTTTTTTTTCGAACAAATTTTGATCGTCCACACAGGTTTCCTGGAAACATTTCATATATGTGCAAATAGAGCAATATAAATGTGTGTATCCCTAAAATTACTTCTTGTATGTGTTGGAATGTTTTTCGTGATACCCAAATTTTTCTGAAAAAAAATTTAACTTGGAATTTTCCGAATATTACCCCTTACTTCTTGCTGCTCTATCCTAAAAACAAAAATGTTGCCGGAAACTTGTTTACCCGTGTGGAAACAGCCAATAGTAACTGCAATAAATACATTAGAAATAATTACATTAGAAATCTTTTCAAGAAATATAATTTGTACCTTTCAAACTTTTCTCTTTATTGTATTTATAATGCATTTTTATTTACGGTAATGAAACTAGTTAAAAAACATAAATTACAGCATTGGGGACATAAGTAGGGAAAATGTTAGCTTTTCTTCATCTTTTCAAATTGACACTCCTAAAAGAACTAAAACTAAAATTGTATTTGAGGTTATGAAAAGACCTCTAGACATCCAAGTCAAATAGATGTCAACTCAGCTTTTTTATAACATTTTTTTTCAAATAAAGACAAGTTCTATAAGTTAAGTGCTATAATACTTGCTATTTATTTGTAATAGAAAATTACATAGCTCAACTCAAAATAACGTAAGCATGATTACGCACATGTCTAAAATATATAAACCCGGTACTGTTATCCCTAAAGATGCTATTATTAAGAATCAGGAAATTACATCTAAAAGTCAAAAGGTATATACATATTTAAAGTTTGTGTTCAATCAATCATAAATTGTTTACATTGTTGAAGTTGCTTTTCGAGTTGGGGCTAGTGAAACCGGCTGGGATTGGTACATTTTATTTGTTACCTATTTTCCAAAGATCGGTTGAAAAATGCATAAAAATAATTGAAAAATATATGAATGAAATCGGATCTCAAAAAATTAGTCTTCCTATTTTGACTTCTGGTTCCCTGTGGAGAAAATCAGGTAAAATTAATGGCTACAAAAAATTATAAATCAACAAAAATTTCTTTTTAGGTCGTTTAGAAAATGTTTCTAATGAACTGTTTATCCTCAATGATCATCAAGGTAAAGAACAAATTTTGAGTCCTGTAATATTTTTAATTAAAATTTTTTTAAGATATATATAATGATTTGCTTTTAGACCCATGAGGAAGCAATAACTGCACTTGTATCTGCATCAGGAATAATTTCTTATAAACAATTGCCTCTACGTTTATATCAGGTACCATTTTTAAATCTTTATTCATAAATAGTAGACGTAAACACTGAACGTAAACGTTTACTGCAAAGTAAACACTGAAAAATTATTTCAAGAAATCGATTATACATTACCTTAAAATTACCGAAATTTATAAATAGTTTCGGGAGCTCCAGGTAATACTTGCACAATTGTCGAGCTTCTAAAACACATGTGGTGACTTTGATCTTCTTAAATACATATACTATTATTCATTCCTTAAATTTTGTTAATTCGAAAATAACGAAGAGTCTATGTCTTTGGATTTAATTGCTTTGCAATGTGGACAAATTTTACCCATCACTTCAATCTGTACGAATCTAGATTTGATTATATGAAGCTCGACGTATACTTTTAACACGTTAAATATAGGTTAAATATTCTTCGTTTTTACGATTTGATCTTCTATGACATCTATTTGTTTGTAGTTCAAACTTATGCGAGGAATTAAATTGGTTTATAAAATACTGACTGTTTGATATTTTCTTCATTTTTTGAATAAAAAGAAGGTAAAAAAAGTTAATAAAGTTTATAAAGACAGCAGAAATGAAATTCACTCCATTTGTAAAAAAATTGTAATTCAATTAATGAGATTTTTCAACTCTCAATCAATCTCTGCTTATCCATAAATTGTAATCTTGATTTTTATTACTAAATTCTGGTACTTCGTAATACTCCCCTAAAGACTACTTTACAAATTTATCTTATTCTTTTACCTCAAATTCAAATTTCCTGTAAAACTAAATCCGACTATATTTTGTTTAACTTTTGCAAAAAGGTTTACCAAATGAAAGTTTTTATTTCTATGAATAAATGAAATAAAAAGTTTTTGTTTACAATTTGACGGTTGATTGAAGTTTTTTCTCGCCTTTTGCTTTTTGACAATTTATTTATCTTTATACATAAAATACGATCACAGAAAACCATATCAAACATATATTAAAAATTTACTGAAAATTTTAGCTCAATCGATCCAGTTTTAGAATTATAAAAACTTAAACATACGCGGGTTGAATTTAGACATATATTTATATATCGAGAAACTGCTTTGGCAGTTTTTGCAATAAATAATACATATAAAGTTCATCTTTCACTTCAGTGTGATGAGCTTCTATTGACAGAGCAAAAGTGAATTTTTTCCAAAGTTCTATAAAAAGTTTACACTTGAAATTATTTCATCAATATTTGTGTTAAGATAAGTTACTAAATTGTTCAATTAATATAAGAATTCTTAATTGTTTTCAGGTCGGTATGAAATTCAGAGATGAATTAAAACCTAGGCTTGGTTTAATACGAGCAAAAGAATTTCTAATGAAAGATTTATATACATTTGATGCTACAAAAACTTTGGCAGAGGAAACATATAAAGAAGTAAATAAAGCCTATATGAAAATATTCGACACACTAAAAATTCCGTGGATAAAAGGTAAGAAATATAAAATTTATTCTCTACTTAGAAGGTATTTGCCTTATTACATAAGAGCTTTGGCTTAGTGCTTATTATATAGTTTTATGATATTTTCCTTTTTTAGTTTTTCTTCCTGATATCCTCTTTTTGCGAATGGGGTAATTTATAGCTATTTTTTGTAAACTGATGATTTGTTGTTTAATTTGATCGATTGTTTGTAAAAGTTTCGTTTTCCAAGTGAAATATATCCTGATATTGTTGAATGTGATGAATGTAGTATCCTTTTTGATGTACGCTATCTTAAAGACTTTGCATATTAGTTGCTTTATCCCCTAGTCGATAATCGATTGGTTGATCTTCGAATTAAATCTAATAGAATGAACAGAAAAAGGATTAAATTTAATTACTGAGACTATTTAATGTTATTAATTATTTGGTATGGTGTTTAGATTTGGTGTAAATTAAGGCATATAAGGGAGATTATTGCATTTATATAATTTTTTAATTGTAGAAGGTTGGTTATATTGTTTATTATTATTACATTGATCACGCCTTTGATCAGTAAGCTTAACTTTTTTTTTCGATTAACTTTTTATGCATGTGTAATGTTTAATTCTAGAATCATTTTTTTGAACAGTGATATTATTTTGGCTCCATTGAAGTCTTTGCCAATGGTTTTGCAGCTAATAATTCTCTAAATCTCCTATTATTTAAATTTTTCTTTTCTACAATTTTGTACATTATCAAATCTATCACGTTCGAAATTTCCACGAGAAGTTGATGTTGAGAAGTTTTTGCTATCATTCGATTCCTTTTCTAATTGTAGTTGTCAATTTATATTATTCTACTCAAGAAGTAGTTTCAGTAGTTTAGGAATGTCTACTGGTTTTGTAGAAGTAATATGACTAGGAACATTAGGAATGTTAGTAAGGATTTTTTTCTTAAAAAACTGATGTCAAACTAATCTTCTGAGCTTGAAACTTCTTCCAGGAATATTTTTTTTACTGTACTTATGATGTTCTTACTCAAATTTCTTCGGTTTTTTTTTTTGAATGACTTGAATTAGTAACATTTTATACAATAAATTATTTAATTCAAACAATATGATTATGTATTTAAATACATAAAATGAATAAAACTTTTCTTAGTTGAAGGTGAAACAGGAATAATGGGAGGACTGATTTCTCATGAATATCATATTCAATCTTCTATTGGAGAAGATAAAATTGTTTACTGTAAAGAGTGTAAGTTTGCCAGTAATTATAGCATATGTGGGAATTTAGAGAAATGTCCCCAATGTAAAGCTAATACCCAAACGAACAAAAGTATTGAAGTAAGTTTATCTAATTATAAAAATCATTACGAAAGAAAAACTTTCATATTTAGATAGGACATACATTTTTATTAGGTGAAAAATATTCAAGTGTATTCAATGCTATAGCAATTCAGCCTAATTCAAAACATTTGCATTTATTTATGGGCTGTTTTGGAATAGGAGTAACAAGACTTTTAGCTTCTTCCATTGAAGTTTTATCTTACGAGGATAAAATAATATGGCCATCATCAACAGCACCTTTTGAAATTTGTATTATTCCTGCTAAGGTGAGTGCATTAATGTATTCATAAATGCAGTTAATTTTTTGAACTTTAGTTTGGTAGCAAAGAATATCATGACTCTGATATTTGGACAACAAAAGTTATTACTGAAGCAGCAAATATTTTCAACTATGATGATATTATTTTAGATGATCGTACAAATATGACTATCGGTAAACGGTTAAGTGAAAGTAAACGGTGAGTTTCATTATTTTTATAACTTGTTTTTTTTTTTTTTGTATCAGTAAATAGTGAATCATAGCTACAAAGTTTTTAATTTCTGATCAATAGTCTTGGTCTTCCGTACATTGTTGTAATTGGCTCTAAAGTAATGGAACCAGAAAGTAAATTTGAGTTATATTCTACTGAAAGGGATGAAGTGACTGAACTGAATTTTAATGAATTGATATGTCAAATAAAAGCAAATTACACAAATGAAAGTAAACGGCTGATTGGGGTAATTTAACACGAATAATAAAAGAATTAAAAAGTTTTAATTGGTTATGTAAATTTAAATTTATTTTTATTTATTACTTTAAAATGGCTTCGTTGTAGGAACACTTATAAAAATTAAAGATTTTAAAAATAATTTGTTAGAGTTAGAAATTTATTTGGTCTGTTAAATTTTTAAGCTCCATTTTGATGTGCTGAATGACCTGCATAACATTTTTATTATTAATATTCCAGTTCAATAAATGCAAAAAATTTCATATTCCTTATACAAAAATTAGATTTATATTTAAGCCTTATTTTAAAAACTTAATTATAAAATCTTTAGTGTAAATTTTATCAAAACATTATTATAACTTTATAATACCCAAAAAAAAAAATTTTATCATCGCTTTTACCCAAAATTATAAAAACCTAGAGGTACCTAAAATTTTAACTCTACAATCTCAACTGTATAAAACTAAACTTTCCCAACTGTGAATATTTGGCACAACTTTAGATGTGTACTTATAGTGTAGTATATCTACGATGTAATAATAATAATAATAACATATTTTAAGTAAACAGTAAATGGCTACCATTAAATTTTTTGAAACGGCCATATTTTTAAACTTAAATTAATAATATGCTAACGCTCATAATTCACAAATAAGAATGAACTATTGCAAAAAAGAAATTTGTGAAATTGCAAACTGAATAAATTGTAATTATGTTGTCCAATTTGCAATTTCACAGATTTTTATACAACAACAAATATAGAAAAATTAAAAGTATATAAAAGAAGTATTATTAAAAGAAAGTTAGTGTTAATAATTCTATTCTCCTTACAAGCCCTAATTGGCAAGTAAGTTTAATAAAATTATATCTAAAATTTGTTAAGATGATTATCATCCTTAATTGGCATTTTCATAATTAAACTTATAGTTAAAATTTAAATAACACTTTTTTATTTCTTAAAAAAAATGAAATTTCAATATTTTTAGCCGCTTTTATAGGTTCCCTTCAAGGCAATCCTTTAATCTCTTTTAATTTAACTTTTCTTCACGATATGTTAATGTGTTATTCAAAATGGTAGATATAATAAAACTTCTACAATAGTAATATTTTAATTATTGATTGGTTTAATTTGACTCCAATACTGATACTCTTAAATGATAAAATAAATTATCCTTTGTTTTTAAGGCTGGACTGGCTACAGGATAATTAATAGAGCTTTGATATATTATTAATGAGTCAGTAGATTTTGCAAAACGTAGAACCACATAAAATTTTACTATATTTAATTTTTAAAAAAATATTTAAAAAAATGGTTGAATGTTTGAAAAGCAACAAAATAGAAAAAATGTAGTTGTTTTTTTGTATAAATTTAATATTAATATTAAAAAACTGAATTTATCAACTACTCTGGTAAGAGTTTTTCATCAACGGTAGGAAATTTATTTCTTCAACTAACAATAAGACTCTTTGGATTTTCAATGGATATATTGAAAAAGAAAAGAAGCACAATTTTTTATGCATTCACAAGCGATGCTACAATTGAAATGCATACAATATATGGACGATATCATCTTAAATGGGTTAAAAGAATATATTTAAAATCTAAGAATTGTTTCCAAGAAGTTGAGAAAAGCCAAACTTCGAATTCATATAGATAAGTGTAATTTCTTATGAAAATGAGTTAAATTCCTGGTACAAAATATTAAAACTTAAATATGAAATGAATTCATGAGCACATGAGTTTCCGAAAGTCTTATCTCTGTATTTATGTATATATTGCATTCATTGTCAGCATAAATATATTATTATTATACAGATATTATAAAAGTAAATTTTTAAAAACAGAATCTTAAAAATTATACCAAAAAACAGCTTGTTAGTCGATTTGCGTTTAGCTATTAGGTGAAAATATTGTATCGGCTATATTTTTAGGCTAGGGAGACACCAGTGGAAAATTCGGAATATTCGTAGATAATTATATGAGTCCGAAAATATAGTAGATAATACACGCTCTCTTTTACTAATACACAGAAAGCAAGTTTTGTTTTGACATTTATACATCAGCTGGGCAAAAGCCGATAAAGTTTTTTTGTTTTATACATTTTATATTATATTCTTAATCAATTATAAAATTATTTTTCCTTTATAAAATTTATACATTTTTGATACTATAGACACAAAACTTTAGAATGTTGCCAATAACTAATACATATGAAAACCTAAATGTACACAAAATGAGTCGAAAACTCAAGAAACCTCGTGAAATATCGTTACTCGAGTATTTTAAGTTTTGAGCCAGGGACTTGAGGCCTCGTCAAATATAGCCCAATAAATTCAAAGCCTGTTAAATATAACAAACGCAGCACAAACACAAATTCAACAAATAGAGGAGCTGCCAGGTGACAGCTTTATATATTGCAATTGCAATATGTATAAAAATTGAAAATTGTCCTTGAACAAAAAAACATTTAATTTTTTAGAATCGATTTTCGTGTTTTACTGATCGCAATTCATCAGGATGCGAAGTTTCAAGATCGTAATTAAAATGTAGAATTTATTTTAATTATATACAATTGATATAAATAAAAGTAGTGCCATCAGCATTTGTGTGCCTGCATGGTGTCGCCTGCTTGGTGTTTGTAGACGACTGAGATCTTGAACGCCGATATAGAAATACATTTTTTATGACGCTTAAATTACTTTTTCATGTGTTAATTTATTGCAATAGACAAAAAGAAGGAAACATTTATAAAAAGTAAAGTTTTGGAAAATAATTAATAATAATGGCAGATGCAGCGGCAAGACAGCTACAATATGAATATAAAGCGGTAAGTGTCTTAATCGGTCATAATTGGAAAGCGATTTTTTAAATCTATTTTATTTATCTTACAAATACTACTTGACTTTATTTTAGAATTCAAATCTTGTATTGCAAGCTGATGTACGATTGATAGAAAGACCACGTCGAGATGAAGCGACTGGAGAAGTAGTATCTCTAGTTGGAAAACTCGATGGGACTCGAATGGGCGATCGATATCAAAGATCAAAGCCAGAAAAAACCGAAGAAAGAAAAGCAAAGTATGTGTAGTATATATTTTCATAGTTTATACAAGCTTAATTAAAAAAATTTTCAGACGCCTAAAAAGGGATGAAGCTCAATATGATTTTGATAGAATGAAAGGTGCTACTTTACTTTCTGACGGAATTGATGAAATGGTTGGTATTGTATATAGACCAAAAACACAGGAAACTAGACAGACATATGAAGTGCTGTTAAGTTTTATTCAAGAGGCTTTAGGAGATCAACCTAGGGATATTTTGTGTGGTGCGGCCGATGAGATATTAGCCGTTTTGAAAAATGAAAAACTTAAGGATCGTGAAAAGAAACGGGAAATAGACAATTTGCTGGGTGTGGTAGCAGAAGAAAGGTAAAAATTAAAAATATCTCAGTTAAAATATCTAATAAATTTCTAGATTTGCACTTTTAGTTAATCTTGGGAAAAAAATAACAGATTTTGGATCAGATTCTATCACAGCATTAGGATCTAATAATGATGAACATATTGATGAGACCTATGGAATAAATGTACAATTTGAAGAATCTGAAGAAGAGAGTGATGAAGATGTATACGGAGAAATACGAGATGAAGATGGCCAAGAAGAAGGTGAAGATTCTCGCATTGACAATACACTACACGCCAAAAATGTAAATTTTACTTTATTGAACTTTTTTTTTTTTTTTATAAAATTGCAAATTATTCGTTTTTAGTTAAAGAATACAGATGATGTAGTTAACGTAAAAAAGGATAAAATACTTCACCCACTAGATATTGATGCATATTGGTTACAAAGATGTTTAAGCAAGTATTATAATGATGCCATGATTTCACAAGCAAAAGCTGCAGAAGTACTGGGTATCCTTAAGGATTCTTCAGATGATCGAGAATGTGAAAATCAACTTGTTTTATTACTTGGATACGATTGCTTTGATTTTATAAAGCAATTGAAAAAGAATCGTCAAATGATATTGTACTGTACAATGCTCGCATCAGCTCAAACTGATACGGAAAGACAAAATATAAGAGCAATCATGAAGAATGATGAATTTCTATTAAAATTACTTAAAAGACTGGATACGGGAAAGAATGAAGATGATGAGCAAAATGAAGCTTCAAGATTAAGTAAAAAAAAAGAAGCGGTAGATGATAATACTCAAAGAGATGCCGGTCAAGTATCAGGAATGAGAAAAGTTTTAGAATTGGAAGACCTAGTTTTTGTGCAAGGGTCCCACTTTATGGCAAATAAACGATGTCAATTACCAGATGGCTCTTTTAGAAAGCAAAGAAAGGGTTATGAAGAAGTTCATGTGCCTGCTTTAAAACCAAAACCTTTTGATGCTAAAGAAGAACTACAGCCAATTGGAAAATTACCAAAATATGTACAGCCAGTATTTGAAGGATTTAAAACATTAAATCGTATACAGAGTCAATTATGGCGTACAGCTCTAGAAACTGATGAAAATCTGCTATTGTGTGCACCAACGGGAGCAGGTAAAACAAATGTAGCGTTACTTACAATGATGAGAGAAATAGGAAAACATATAAACGATGATGGTACCATAAATGCAGATGATTTCAAAATAATATATGTAGCTCCAATGAAATCACTCGTACAGGAAATGGTTGGAAGTTTTAGTAAAAGATTAGCTCTTTACAATTTAACTGTATCTGAATTAACTGGTGACCATCAACTTTCACGAGAACAAATTGCTGCAACTCAGATTATTGTTTGTACGCCCGAAAAATGGGATATAATCACACGTAAAGGTGGAGAAAAGACTTTTACTTCTTTTGTACGACTAGTAATAATTGATGAAATTCATTTGTTGCATGATGAAAGAGGTCCAGTTCTTGAAGCTTTAGTAGCTCGAACGGTTCGTAATATTGAAACTATGCAAGAGGAAGTACGTTTAGTTGGTTTATCTGCGACATTGCCAAATTATCAAGATGTAGCCAGCTTTTTACGCGTCAAACCTGATAAAGGACTTTTTTATTTTGATAACAGCTTTCGTCCCGTTTCATTAGAGCAACAGTATATTGGAGTTACTGAAAAAAAAGCACTGAAACGATTCCAAGTTATGAACGAAATAGTATATGAGAAAACAATGGAACATGCTGGACGAAATCAAGTACTGATATTTGTTCATTCCCGCAAAGAGACAGGTAAAACTGCACGAGCTATCCGTGATATGTGTCTAGAGAAGGATACTCTTGGGAATTTTCTCCGTGAAGGGTCAGCAAGCATGGAAGTTTTAAGAACAGAAGCAGAACAAGTTAAAAACGCAGAACTCAAAGAACTTTTACCATATGGTTTTGCTATTCATCATGCTGGTATGACTCGTGTAGATAGAACTCTTGTGGAGGATTTATTTGCCGATCGACATGTACAAGTTTTAGTTTCTACAGCTACATTAGCTTGGGGTGTTAATCTTCCAGCGCATACTGTAATTATAAAAGGTACACAGGTTTATAGTCCAGAAAAAGGAAGATGGGTTGAACTTGGAGCCTTGGATGTGTTACAGATGCTTGGAAGAGCTGGGAGACCACAATATGATACAAAAGGAGAGGGGATCCTTATAACGAATCATAGCGAATTACAATATTACCTTTCATTATTAAATCAACAGCTTCCAATTGAATCACAGTTTATTTTAAAAATGCCTGATATGCTTAATGCTGAAATTGTTTTGGGAACTGTTCAAAATGTTAAAGATGCAGTTCATTGGCTTGGATATACATATTTATATATAAGGATGTTACGACAGCCTACTATTTATGGAATATCATACGATAAATTTAAAGAAGACCCACTTTTGGAATTACATAGAGCAGATCTAATTCATACGGCTGCTCTACAGTTGGATCGATGTGGCTTAATTAAATATGATAGAAAAAGCGGGCATTTTCAGGTTTGTGATAAAACTTTGTTTTATTTTTGTGTTTTCAAATTCTCTAAAAGTAAAAATAGACTTGAATATGATCAATTTTGTTAAATTTTTGTTTTGCTAAATTTCCCGTAATTTTCAAATTTCTAATCAGTTAAGTTTTAAAAATTATTAATAATTTTGAAGCATGCTTATTTTGAAAATCAGAACGAAGTAATACATACGGACTATTTATTAATATTGTTAAAAATTTTCTGCTGTGTGTATATAAAATTATATTTTTTAGGTAACTGAGCTTGGTAGAATATCATCACATTATTATTGTACTAATGAAACAATGATGACATTTAACCAACTCCTAAAATCAACTTTAAGTGAGATCGAATTATTTCGAGTATTTTCTCTTGCATCAGAATTTAAAAATATTACAGTAAGAGAAGAAGAAAAACTGGAGCTACAAAAATTAATGGAACGTGTTCCTATTCCAATAAAAGAATCCATTGACGAGCCTAGCGCTAAAGTTAATGTGCTACTGCAAGCATATGTGTCTCAACTTAAATTAGAAGGCTTTGCTCTTATGTGTGATATGGTTTTTATTACTCAATCTGCAGCAAGACTGGTAAGAGCAATATTTGAAATAGTATTATATAAGGGCTGGGCACAACTAGCCGATAAGACATTGACTTTATGTAAAATGATCGATCGAAGAATGTGGCAGTCAATGTCACCCCTCCGACAGTTTAAAAAAATGCCTGAAGAAATTGCTAAAAAAATTGAAAAGAAAAATTTTCCATGGGAAAGACTGTACGATCTTGAAGCCAATGAAATTGGTGAATTGATCAGGGTACCAAAGTTAGGGAAAACGATTCATAAATTTATCCATCAGTTCCCTAAATTAGAACTTTCCACTCATATTCAACCAATAACAAGATCTTCACTTCGCGTTGAACTTACAATAACACCAGATTTTTTGTGGGATGAAAAAGTTCATGGACGGTCAGAGGGATTCTGGATATTAATTGAAGATGTTGACTCAGAAGTAATATTACATCATGAATTTTTTTTACTTAAGGAAAAATATATTCTAGATGAGCAACTTATTAAATTTTTCGTACCAATTTTTGAACCGCTACCCCCACAATACTTCTTAAGAATTGTATCAGATCGCTGGATAGGTGCTGAAACTCAGCTCCCAGTTTCATTTAGGCATTTAATTCTTCCAGAAAAAAACCTACCACCCACAGAATTGCTAGACCTTCAACCATTGCCAATAAGTGCACTAAGAAATCAAAAATTTGAATCATTTTATACCGAGAAATACGTTCAATTTAATCCAATTCAAACCCAAGTGTTCAATGCAGTTTATAATAGTGATGATAATGTATTTGTTGGTGCTCCAGCCGGTTCAGGTAAAATGACAATAATTGAATTCGCTGTTATGCGACTTCTATCTCAAAATCCTAATGGACGGTGTGTATATTTGGTTTCAAAAAAAGCTTCATCGGATCTTGTATACAATGAATGGCATAATAAATTTGGACAACTTTCAGTCAAAGTGGTAAAATTGACTGGTGAAACAGGCACAGATTTAAAACTTTTAGCAAAAGGCCAAATTGTTATAACCACAGCTGATAAATGGGATGTTTTATCAAGACGATGGAAACAAAGAAAAAATGTACAAAATATACAATTGTTCATTGTAGATGAATTACAATTAGTTGGTGGTGAGGAAGGACCAGTTTTAGAAATTGTATGTTCAAGAATGCGGTATATATCATCACAGATTGAAAAACAAATTCGGATTGTAGCATTATCAACTTCTTTGGCCGATGCTAGAGATGTTGCTCAGTGGCTAGGATGTAATACAAATACAACATTTAATTTTCATCCGAGCGTCCGTCCAATTCCATTAGAACTGCACATCCAAGGCTTTAATATAACACATAACGCGTCCAGAATAGCGGCTATGTCGAAACCTGTTTATAATGCTATCATTAAATACAGCCCACACAAACCTGTTATTATATTTGTTTCATCAAGAAAGCAGGCCAGAATCACAGCTATTGATATTCTCACATATTGTGCATCAGAATTGCAACCAGGTCGTTTCTTTCATGCTGAAGAAGAAGACATAAAACCATTCCTGGAAAGAATGACGGATAAAACTTTAAAAGAGACACTTTCTCAAGGTGTCGCTTATATCCATGAAGGATTAACCACATCAGATCGTTGTCTTGTTGAACAATTATTCGATTCTGGTGCTATACAAGTGTCTGTTGTTACTCGGGATTTATGCTGGGGCTTGAATATATCAGCACATCTTGTTATTATTATGGATACACAATTTTATAATGGAAAAAATCATTCATACGAAGATTATTCGATAACAGATGTTTTACAAATGGTGGGTAGAGCTAACAGACCAGTTGAGGATATTGATGCTAAATGTGTTTTAATGTGTCAGGCATCTAAAAAAGATTTTTTTAAAAAGTTTTTAAATGATCCATTACCTATAGAAAGTCATTTGGATCATCGGCTTCATGATCATTTTAATGCGGAAGTAGTTACTAAAACTATAGAAAATAAACAGGATGCAGTTGATTATTTAACATGGACATTTCTTTATCGGAGGCTTACACAAAATCCAAACTATTATAATTTACAGGGTGTAACACACAGGTAAATATGTTTTTTTTTTTCTAAATCCAATTATAAAAATGTATTTAAAAGTTTAACCTTAAGTCACTATATTATTTGAAAACATGTTTCTATTGTTAGTCAACCAATTTTTAAAAATGAAATAAAGGCATTTAAAAGGCATTTAATATATAACTAAGCAGGAGAATAGAATTTAATAGTTATTTGTTTTTAACTCACACAAATCGTACATTTAATGTATTATAAATGTTAAAGGCTTAAATTTAAATGTAATTTGCAGACATTTGTCAGATCATCTTTCTGAGCTTGTTGAATCTACTTTGTCGGATCTCGAACAATCTAAGTGCATTAGTATTGAAGATGACATGGATACGTTACCGCTTAATTTAGGAATGATAGCAGCTTATTATTATATTAACTATACAACAATCGGTTAGTTAAAATTAGTTTCGTCAATAACAATATTAAATATACCCTTAATTTTCAGAACTTTTTAGCTTATCACTTAATAATAAAACAAAAATTCGCGGCTTATTAGAAATAATTTCGTCCGCAGCAGAATATGAAGACGTTGTTGTTAGACATCACGAAGAAAACATTTTAAGGAACCTAGCACAGCGATTACCAAATAAATTAGTAGGACCTAATGAAAGCTCACCAAAGTATTTTAAATGAAGTGATTTTGGAATTTTTTTTCAATAATTCTATTTTTTAATTTAAGATATAATGATCCTCACATAAAAACAAATTTACTTCTACAAGCCCATTTATCGCGATTGCAATTAGGTCCAGAACTGCAAAGTGATACTGAGCTAATTTTAAAAAAATCAATTCGACTGATTCAGGCTTGTGTTGATGTACTAAGCTCTAATGGTTGGCTTTCACCTGCTGTGGCTGCAATGGAACTAGCTCAGATGGTAACTCAAGCAATGTGGAGTAAGGATTCATATTTAAAACAATTACCACACTTTACAGCGGATATTATCAAACGTTGTGCTGAAAAGGTAAAAATAATAAAAATTATCCATGCAAATTAATTAAATCAATATATAATTTAAGCAAGTTGAAACTGTTTTTGATATTATGGAATTAGAAGATGATGATCGTGCCAAATTACTTCAACTATCAGATTCTCAAATGGCTGATGTAGCTCGTTTTTGTAATCGTTATCCTAATATTGAAATGCTGTTTGAAGTTGTTGACAAAGGCAAAATAAATTCAGGCTCAACAGTAAATGTAATTGTTCATTTAGAGCGTGAAGATGAAATTATGGGACCAGTTATAGCACCATTTTTCCCACAAGTAGATTTTTAAACATTTAATATTTTTTTAATTCGTATTTAATATTTGTTGTTTTTTTTCCCCCAGAAACGAGAAGAAGGTTGGTGGGTTGTCATTGGTGATCCAAAAAATAATTCTTTACTTTCAATTAAACGATTAACGTTGCCACAAAAAACTAAGGTTAAGCTTGATTTTGTTGCACCCAGTCCAGGTCATCATGATTACACACTTTATTTTATGAGTGATTCATATTTAGGCTGTGATCAGGAATATAAATTTGGTATTGATGTTGGTGATTTTCAGTCAGACAGTGAAACTAATTCTGATTAAGGTTATGAAAATATTTAAGTTCAATTTATCTAATTTCTTATTGAAATTCATATTGAATTCTCAATAATAAAGACCTTTTTTTCTACCCGCCAATATAATAGTGAATATAAATTAAAATTATGTGGTAGAAAAAGAATTAAAATCATATAATAATTGTAAATAAGATTGTTTTTAATCTTGTATCCATATGGATTTTATAATTTTTAATATACTTGACTTATAAAATTTGGTAGGGTTGTGTTTATTTAATGCCCAAGTTTTATAACGTTTTAACTAATATTTCATTATTTATTTTTAATAATTTAAATAATAAAATTAATAATTATTAAAAAATATAAAATAATATCCACTGGTCGTCATATAATTACTAACTGTCAAGCAGGTAATTTAACTTGTGAAGCAGTATGTATAGTGTTACTATTGAAATAATTTTAAATGGCATCCAAGGAATGCCAACACGGAATTCTTACACAAAAATATGATATATTTGAAAGATGGAATAATATGTATAAAAAGATAAATATATACATAAATATATTATTAATACTTGTTGTAAATTCTTTCTTATTGTTAATTATTTTTTTCAATTGAATTTTGTCGAAAATTATGGATTTCTTTTCCTTCTTTTCGTAAACTTCATATTACTAGCTTAGTTGCTGGGTCCATAACTTGTTATAATCAGTAAAAATATTGAAAAAGAGTGAGTTTTTTAATAATTAACATCAACGGATATTGTAGAACTATCTTTTGAACTAATGAAAAAAAAAAAATTAAATTCAGAGATTGTTAGCAACTAAATCGCAGTGCAATATTTTCCTAATTAGACTTATAAAATAAAAAAGGTACAGGCTTAGCATTTTTTAAGTTATTTTACATTGTTTTCCCTAAACCTTGTTTACTTGGCACTACAGTTATTTCTTATTTAGAGTTGGTCCTACTAATTTTTAGATCAAAGATTATAATAAAAAATACGTCCGCAAAAGCAACTTCTCTTGCTTGTCATATTCTTCCGACTCACGGTGAGACACTTAGTTGTTGTAAACACGTGGTCATCCATCATATACACCGCTTAACGGGTACTTCATGTGTAAGTGTATCGAATATAAATAAACCCACAATATTATAGCATAGAAATAGAGTACTTAAATAATTTTCAAATTAAATTCCAATTTTTATTTTTAGTGTATTAAAGCTAAATCTAGGAGAATAGTCTATAAATATCATAATTATAGTTTTCTAGTTAAAGTCAATATAACTAATAATAATGAAAACGATTAAAAGGCCTTTAAAGAGTCAGTTGAAACCTTGAAAAATATGAATTAAAACAATGTTGGAAAGGAGTAACTGGCTTCATGTTGTCGAGGGAATTGTTGAAAACTTCAGTTAATATATTTTATCATTATTTTTATGATTATTCACAAGCTTGGATAGATAATATAATAATTCTAAGAATTGAAGTTTACTCATTATAAGTGGTTGAGTGTCTTTCAACTTTTAACTTCTTTCGAAACCATTATATTATTTGGAATATTGTGGGACAGCTTCAAATATAGCATTTATTCAATTTTCATAATAAGCTTTGTAGTTTTTCCTTTGCAACGTATTGCAGTGTTTGCAAGGGAATTATTTTTATTCCTTTAATCAAGTGGCCATTGAGAAGAAAGGATTTTCATCGATTGAAACCATAAACCATAATTTAAGACAGAACTGATGGCAATGTCTCCAGCAGATAATGAAAAATGTAATGAAAAATTGGATTGATCACCGGCTCTGATTGATATATAGCTTCTATTACTGACTATTTTGCAAAAAATAACAGAAAATGTAGTTTTATTACATATTAGGTAGACTTTTTTACTATGATATATGCCAATGAAGGGACAGTATAATGCATAAGAGGTAATTTTAAAACTTTATAGCCCGGTAAGAATATAAATTCTACTTAAATTTTTAAAATAATTTTGTAAAAACTACAAGTTCAATCAATAAAAATAATAAAAATTGTATAGAGGTCAGTTGAAATCTCAAAAAAATATGAATTACAACAATAGGTAATAATTATTAAGGAGTATCTGGCTTCATTTATTATTTGTAATATAAAATTAACTTGTTCAGTGAATAATTGACAACAATTTATGCATTTGCAGGTGTTACTACAAATTTTTATTACATAATCACGAAATAAGACAGAAAGTTCTTAGTCTTCAAAATTCACTCCTTGAAAATGGTTGGAAGTCTTTCAACATTTAACATATTCAGATATCATCATATCCTTTGGAATATTTGTGGAGCTGACTATACAAGAAAGCGCAGTTTTATATACAAAATTTATTCAATTTTTGTAATAAGCTTTGTATTTGTAATTTTTATTTTGCAATGTGTGGCAAGTGTTTTTTTAGCAAACACAGTTGAACGTTTTTTTGGCAATATGGGTCTAACACTTGGTATAATTAATTCTGCTATAAGATTTTTTGCAATTTTTGTTCAACAGAAAAAAATTGTTGCATTAAAACTCATTTATGACGAGCTTGATTGTCGGGTTATTACGAAAGTAGAATCAGTTCATTTGGAAAAACGTATAAAAATAATGAGAAAAATAATTAAAGCAATGGGTGCATTGTTTTCAATGTATCCATTTTTATTTATACTTGTAATCATAACAACAAAAGAAAGAGTTCTTGGAATACCAGCTTGGTTTCCTTTTGATTGGAAATCATCAATTTTTGTTCATTATGTAACTAATCTTTGGGAACTTTTAATGCTTTCTATTTTAATGTGTGCTTCTACTCTTCAAGATTCTTTAGCACTAATATTAATTTATAGCTTGGAAACACATTTGTTTTTATTAGGTATACGTATAAGGAACCTTAAGAAAAGTAGGGAAAATGATCTTGTATACCTCAATAAGTGCATTAAGGACTATGCATTAATAGTCAGGTAGATATTATAATGGAGATATTTTTATACAATTAAAATTTGTAAAATAAAATTTTGAAAATCACAATTTTAAGATTTTCACTCTCTCTTTTTCAGGTTATTTGAAAAAGTGGAATCAATTCTCTCAGTTACATCTGCATTGCAGCTTTTAAAGGTTGTATTAATTGTTGGCTTCACCGGAAGCTATATAATTCTTTTTGAAAGAAATCCTGCAAAAATTGTTGGACATTTTTTTCACACATTCACTGGAACTTTACAGCCGTTTCTTCCCTGTTACTTCTGCCAAAGATTAACTACAGAAAGTGAGAAGTTTCTTTATACCTTAAATTCTTGCAATTGGCTGGATAAGAATATTAAATTCAGGAAAATTTTGATTTTATTTATGCAACAAGTTCAAAAGAAATTAGTTATGCGATCATTCGGATATGTTCAAGTATCCTTACCAACTTTTGGTTTTGTAAAAAGTTAATTTAAACATTTAATATTTATTTAATAATTTTTAAAATTTTAGATTATGCAAACTGCTTACTCATTGTTTGCCCTCTTTATACAAATAAATAGAAAAAAAGTAGTAGACAATAAATGAAAGCAACATTAACTGCAGTCATTTAAATCTGATGGCATTCACTTGTTGAAAAATTAAATTAGCAATTTAAAATTGAACAAATTTATTCTTAACAAATCTTTATTAAACTTAAATAGTTACTTTTTTGCACTACTCAAAAATATTTATTACTCATTAAATTACATTTAAAGCCTTAAATTAGATTAAAAAAAAGCTCATAAAACAATTGCTGTTAATTGGGACGTGTAATTATTTGAATCGAACTTTGTATATGTTTGATGGAAGGCTGGCTAAGCTCAGTAATAAAATGATAAATTATTCTAATTTTTTTTCAATAGTACATGGAGAGAGTATCTATGTCAAAAAACAAGAGGATTGCTTTCAGTTAGCTTCTAATGTGCTACAACTCATTATGTGTATCAAAGAATTTTTCTGGGAATTATCCTAATTCAAATAAAATTCAATATAAATTCACAAAGTCTTAAAGTACTCCTATTGCCTAATTTTATGTGGACAGATTTATCTGATTTATCTGATTTATCTAATGTTTATTATGTTTTTTAGTAAAGTTTAAGAATCTTATGTAATATTTAAAAATTAATTACCTTTAAACAATAATTTTTATACTTATACAGGGTGACCCAAAAATGTATGATCAAATGCTTAGGATAAAAAGTAGATCAAATTTCATGGACAAAAAACACAAAAAGTGGGGGTCTAAAGTTTTTCGTTTTCGAGTTACAGCTTCTTGAAGTTTGCAGGCGTCGTAATTACCCCCACGCACTCTATCACTTATAACTTTTGAATCTATGTTATAATGACTAAGAAAAAAATACTTTTTTAAAGCTTGCAATATTGTTTTATTATTAAAATAGCAAAAACTTAAAAATAATAACAAATGGTGGAGACCAACACTTTTAAATTGAACCGTGTTAAAAATCCCGGGCATTTTCTGACGGTGTTTGCTTTTTTCTTAAAAAAACGCTAACATAAATTAGTCTTTTCTTTTATTTTAGTAAACTTTAAATGTTTTCCAAGGAAAAATTCGTACATTGTAATAGGGTAAGTGTTTTCGATAGTGAAATAAAAATTTACCAAAGTAAGCCCTTCCCGATAATTTGATAAGAATTTTCTATATAACTGTCTTTAAGGGCTTATCAATATTTTCACACCGACGTAAAATAACTGTTTTTGAATACAATCTGAATATATTTGAGTTCTGAATTAGTTTGGTGGAATAAGTGGAAATATATAGATAATTCCGTCTCCCCTCCAAAATGTTTCTGATTTCAAATAATATAAAAAAACAAATCTTTTAAAAAAAAATCACCAAAATCGGAGTTGTTCCAGCGGACTTTCAAGTTTTTCCTGTTTTATGTCTTCATTGACTCCACTTTATAATTTATTTTGTAAGCAAAATAGCGAACTTACGATACTGTTTAGTGTCCTATTTTGATATTAAATCATAATGGTAGACACAAATGTTATTAGTAATAGTGAAACGAGACATGAAATTCCTTTTGTTTTTACTAAAATATTGCTGAAAAAGTTAAAGTCAGATATATTTTTATTCCATTGCTAGCAAAGTGACTTGAATTTTGCACATTAGTTTCCGGAACTTAAAATTTCAAGAAAGTAAACATAATAATCCTTACTCTCATCTCTGGTATTAATGTAATTTTCATGGGATTCATTCAGAAGTTTATATGATGATATCTTGTTCTGGATAAGTTTTTTTCATATAAAAAGTATTCCAGAGACTACAAAAAGATAGCCTAAAATGATATCCTATTATAGAATAAATTAATAATACCTCCCGTTTTAAAATATCCAGATTTTACTAAAAAATTCATTTTTAGAGTTGATGAATCTATGAATTAATAATTATCAATTAAATAATTCAATTATAGAAAATTCGTGCAAGAAGAGGCACATTTTTGTGATTTTTTTTGACAACACAGTTAAAATGGTTTTATTAAAACTAATGGTACATTAAAGCATAACATTCAAAAAATATTATTTGAAATTTCCATGAAAAAATATTAAAAAATACGACAATGGTAGCAATTATTTAGAAACGTCTCGGACAAAAGTAGAATGGTGGTGCCCCTCATAACTAGGTGCTGGATCATTTGAAATCTAAAAGTAAAAGTTTTTTCGTTAGATAAGGCTGGAAGGGTTTGGGAAATTTGTTCCCAAAAAGCGAAAAATTGAAGTGAAAAACGCAATTTTTGCGAAAAATATCGGCAAATTTGTTATTGTAAAATAAAAAATAACAACAAATTTGAAAAAAAACTTTCCAATTTTATCTCGTAAACTATGTACAAAAATAGTGTTCAAATTTCAAATGGATCGGTGCAGTAGTTTTGAAGTTATGAAGGGCATCGTCTTTGAAAACGTGAGTTGTAGGAAACGTACGCCTTAAAGTTTGCTCGACGAGCTAAGATGAATATAGCTTTTGGCTGAAATTGTGCAACGAATAGCTTATTATATATAAAAATATAACTTAAGTTGATAAAAGAAATAGAAAATGTTGGATTTTTTAAAATTTCAAATTTCATTAAATTTATAATATGCCAAATTGTTGCAATAAAAAATAAAAATATTTCTAAAGAAATTGCAGAAAAATATTAAAATTGAACTTTGTTATGAGCTGAATTGTAAAACGCCATTTTAAAAATAATATTTTGCCACGATCCGCAGAACTTTTTAGAGGCTCATGAAAGTTAGCCAAAAAATTTTCAAAAAATGACAAATTTTTTCCGAGAGCACAAAGTATGATCCGACATTTTGTCAGTTTTTATTAATAAATAGAAACTCTTTTAAAAACAAATATGACTGAAAATTATACTTTTTGTTTTACTTGTTTTGGATTACCCACTAAAAAGTACCTACTAATAATCTTGGCTTCTAAAATTGGGCGCTCAAAGAAACAAAGTTTGTTTACACATTTTACCTTAATTCCTTTTTGAAAGCTTTTTAATCAATAGTGAAAATAGTGTTTTATTAAATATATTAAAAATAGTTAAAAAAAATGTCACAAAAATATTTTTGAAAATGAGTTTTTTTTACAAATTAGGTAAACTTTTTTATTATGCTATATACCAATGAAGATACAGTACAATGGATAAGATGTAATTTTAGAACTTTATAGCCCAGTAAAGGTTTATATTTATAGAAAAAAACCTCAAGAATATAAACTCTACTTAAATTTTTAAAATAATTTTGTAAAAACTACAAGTTCAATCAATAAAAATAATAAAAATTGTATAGAGGTCAGTTGAAATCTCAAAAAAATATGAATTACAACAATAGGTAATAATTATTAAGGAGTATCTGGCTTCATTTATTATTTTTAATATAAAATTAACTTGTTCAGTGAATAATTGACAACAATTTATGCATTTGCAGGTGTTACTACAAATTTTTATTACATAATCACGAAATAAGACAGAAAGTTCTTAGTCTTCAAAATTCACTCCTTGAAAATGGTTGGAAGTCTTTCAACATTTAACATATTCAGATATCATCATATCCTTTGGAATATTTGTGGAGCTGACTATACAAGAAAGCGCAGTTTTATATACAAAATTTATTCAATTTTTGTAATAAGCTTTGTATTTGTAATTTTTATTTTGCAATGTGTGGCAAGTGTTTTTTTAGCAAACACAGTTGAACGTTTTTTTGACAATATGGGTCCAACACTCGGTATGACTAATTCTGCTATAAGATTTTTTGCAATTTTTGTTCAACAGAAAAAAATTGTTGCATTAAAACTCATTTATGACGAGCTTGATTCTCGGGTTATTACGAAAGTAGAAACAGTTCATTTGGAAAAACGCATAAAAATAATGAGAAAAATAATTAAAGCAATAGGTGCATTGTTTTCAATGTATCCTATTTTAGTTATACTTCAAGTTATAACCAGAAGTGAAAGAGTTCTTGGAATAACAGCTTGGTTTCCTTTTGATTGGAAATCATCAACTGTTGCTCATTATTTAACTAATCTTTGGGAACTTTTAATGCTTTCTATTTTAATGTGTGCTTCTACTCTTCAAGATTCTTTAGCACTAATATTAATTTATAGCTTGGAAACACATTTGTTTTTATTAGGTATACGTATAAGGAACCTTAAGAAAAGTAGGGAAAATGATCTTGTATACCTCAATAAGTGCATTAAGGACTATGCATTGATAGTCAGGTAGATATAATGGAGATATTTTTATACAATTAAAATTGTAAAATAAAATTTTGCAGATCACAATTTTAAGATTTTCACTCTCTCTTTTTCAGGTTATTTGAAAAAGTGGAATCAATTCTCTCAGTTACTTCTGCATTGCAACTTTTAAAGGTCGTATTAATTGTTGGCTTCACCGGAAGCTATGTAATTCTTTTTGAAACCAAACCTATAAAAATTATTGGAAATTTATTTTACACATTCACTGGAACCTTACAGCCGTTTCTTCCCTGTTACTTCTGCCAACGATTAACTACAGAAAGTGAGAAGTTTCTTTATACCTTAAATTCTTGCAATTGGCTGGATAAGAATATTAAATTCAGGAAAATTTTGATTTTATTTATGCAACAAGTCCAAAAGAAATTAGTTATGCGATCATTCGGATATGTTCAAGTATCCTTACCAACTTTTGGTTTTGTAAAATGTTAATTTAAACATTTAATATTTATTTAATAATTTTTAAAATTTTAGATTATGCAAACTGCTTACTCATTGTTTGCCCTCTTTATACAAATAAATAGAAAAAAAGTAGTAGACAATAAATGAAAGCAACATTAACTGCAGCCATTTAAATCTGATGTCATACACCTGTTGAAAAATTAAATTAGCAATTTAAAATTGAACAAATTTATTCTTAACAAATCTTTATTAAACTTAAATAATTACTTTTTTGCACTACTCAAAAATATTTATTACTCATTAAATTACATTTAAAGCCTTAAATTAGATTTGAAAAAGGCTCATAAAGCAATTGTTGTTAATTGGGACGTGTAATTATTTGAATCGAACTTTGTATGTGTTTGATGGAAGGCTATAGCTAAGCTCAGTAATAAAATGATAAATTCTTCTAATTTGTTTTTAATAGTACATGGAGAGAGTATCTATGTCAAAAAACAAGAGGATTGCTTTCAGTTAGCTTCTAATGTGCTACAACTCATTATGCGTATCAAAGAGTTTTTCTGGGAATTATTCTTATTCAAAGAGTAAATATAAATTCACAAAGTCTTAAAGAACACCTATTGCCTAATTTATCTTATTCTAACTCTCATTCTAAGCTTTTAATTTATTTAAATAGATTTATGACTAGTATGAGTAATATTTTTATAACTTTATTCAGTATTGAAATTTTGCGACGAAGAGCTTACTATATATAAATATGTTACTTAAGTTAATAAAAGAAATAGAAAATGTTGGATTTTTTGAAACTTTATTAAATTTATAATATGCCAAATTGTTGCAAAAAAAAAATAAAAATATTTCTAAAGAAACTGTAACAAAATATTAAAATTGAACTTTGTTATGAGCCACGATCCGCAGAACTTTTTAGAGGCTCATGAAAGTTAGCCAAAAAATTTTCAAAAAATGACAAATTTTTTCCGAGAGCACAAAGTATGATCCCACGTTTCATCAGTTTTTATTAATATGACTGAAAATGACTGAAAATTATACTTTTTGTTTTACTTGTTTTGCATTAGCCACTAAAAAGTTCTAATAATCTTGGCTTCTAAAATTGGGCTCTCAAAGAAACAAAGTTTGTTTACACATTTTTCATTAATTCCTTTTTAAAAGCTTGTTAATAATACTCTGAATTTTAATTCCAGGGAGCTCCACTAATTACTTTAAAAAATTAAAACCATTTAATTACGGATTATATCCAAAGTATTATATTGGACGTAATAGATTTAGGTGGTATGTGTAAATTTAATTTAAATGTATCTCTTATATCAGGTATTAACTAATTCAAAGTCTTCGTTAAACTAATTGTAAGTAAGTAAGCCGCAAGTATGCAAAATATGTTCACATTAAACAAGGACATTCTTATTTGTATTCTTACAACAATAAGTAGTTCTGTAATTGACGAAGCCAAAAGTTATATAATTTGTATTATTTATGTTAATCTGATGGCAAGATTAACAAAAAAAAAAAAAAAAATAGAAGAGATTATTTGACCACCATAAACAGAAAATGGATTTAGTTTTAGGTGAAAAATTTCGAAAAATAAAATTTGAACTTGAGAACAAAGTTTGATATAATTTTCTTCTATGGAACTTTAATGTCTTTTTCTAATTTAAACAGAAAGAAATATATTTATGTTGCCTTTTTTTATAACTTTTTAATTTTAAGAGATTTTGCAGTACTTTATCTGCAAATGGTAGCCGAAAACTATTTGTAGTAACGTAACTAAAACATAAAATCTAAGAGAGCAATTTACCTTTTAGGTCTACTGTTTGACTTTTACCCATGCTAATTTCATCTTCTATCAATTTCCTAATAATATCATTGAAAGTGGTTTTACTCATTTCTTACGAAGAGAAATCCTGTAGATTTATTAACCAAAATTAGTATTTATAAATCCTAAAAACAAGTGTATTTCTTTTTCATTAGAACAATTTATGCTGTATATTCAATAGTATGTTATGTATTCAACAAAAGTGTTTTAATAAGATGTTTCATTGCTTTTATTTTACCTCTTTTAGCATAGCATGACTACATATTGATTTTTGGTAAAAGCAGTTTGCGTTTTTCCATTTTGTTATAGTTTCAATATAGGGCTGTAATTTTCCGTCACTGAGATTGGCTTCGAACTATCAAGTAAATATAATAGTTGTGTTTTGTGGCGCCATGGGTTTATCGGTCCCTGTAATTTTTTGATCAAAATTAAATGCAAATTTTTGTATGAGCATATCGCGTGCTTAAAAATTATGCTGTAACTTATGGAAAATTTAATGATTTTCTAAGTTATAATAAAAGTCTTACTTTGGGTAAATATTTTAAATTATTTAGCCAAACTTGTACATATTTTTAGTAAACTTTTTTTAAGCTTTTTGTTTTTTATTTAAGAATTTTTTGAATTAATAATTAAATAAATATAATAATCATTTGTTCTGTTTGCACTTATTGATTATTAAGTTACTTTTTCCATGGGATTTATATTTGCAAAAGTTCATGAAATCATATTTTTTTGTTAAAATGTTAAAGGGAAATGAAGGGAAATGTAGTTTTTGTTTTCTTAACTTCAATTTCTATTTTTGAAACCGATTATTTTCAATTTTTGAAACCAATTATAAAATAAAAGGAACTAAAAACAAAGCAACGAGACTATTTTCAATTGATACATAAAATTAATTTGTTAGAAATTAAACCATTAAAGACTTAGCTCGGATACGAAAAATTATATATTAAATCTAGTCAAAACTAAACAAAAAATATAAAATATCTTTCGGAGACAGCCAAAAGCTGTGAATCATAGATTCAGTGCAAGTTTACTTACAGCCAACTTGTAATTGGAAAAAATTGAATTATAAAAAATAGTTTTATGGTAGGTTTTTGGATAAAAATATGTGAAAAATTTATTTTTCTATATTTCAATTATATATTGATTGAGTTGATTGAGTTGTTTAAAGAAATCGAAATTTTGTTTGAGTAAAGAAAATTGTTCAGCAATATTTTAAGCTTCCAACTGGCCATCAATTTGTGCTTATTTATAACAATTTAACAGCCAAACTCTTTAAAATCCAGAAATATATCGATCTTTCTATAAATTATTGGTTTTTTTTTCTTGAAATCTTGCAGAACTTTCTAGTCTTAAGAGTCATCAGCTTTCCTAATAAAAAGCAAGGAAATTTCTATTTATAATAATTCAATGTAAAATTATTTATGAATAAAAAATATTTGTGTTTCAAAAAGAAATATTAAAATAAATAAGGTGAGTTGAATATGTTTTAAAGGAGCAGTAGGTTTGAATTGTTTGCATATTCAACCTAGATGTACTTTTTGCTACATGTGTTACAAAATACTTGTTTTCATTAAGTAATTGATAAAGGTCGCTAATGAATTTTGAAAATAAGGCTTTTATTTTTGCAAAAAAGTATATGTCAATAATTTTATACACTCTGATAATATTTAATACTTATGACTCTCATAAATCTATCTAGAAATTACAGCTAAGTATTTAATATCCATAAGATAAAATTTAATTTTTAAAAATGATTTATTAATGCAATATGTTTCATATTCATTTAAAATGGTAATAATACTTTATGAAAATAGCTTTAATACCCTTTTCCCAAAATTATCACAATTTCTACACATATTTTGTTGTATACTAAAGAAATCTTTAGAGCTTTTTAAGCAAATAACTCACTAATAAGCATTTGAAGTAATTTTTACCCTTAAAAAAATACTCAAAAGAATCAATAGATCTAAAGAAAGCATTAAATGTTATTTTACATTCTAGACCGGAAATGAGTTTTTTTTTAACATTAAGGATTAGTCTGTTGTTATATGCTTTACCATAAGCTTTGGCACAAAAAGAACCACAGATATTAAAGAAAACTGTGAATTCTCCCAGTGCCAAGGCCAATAGGTAAAAAATTTATAAAACTGTTTAATATTTAATAACAAAAAAGGAATTCACAAAAACACTCATAATAGGGATGTTTTACCTAAAAACAAAAAAAAATTTCACTTTTAAATAATTCACAGAAAAGGAAGATTTCTGTGCTAGCAAAATGCATTATATTCCAGTCCAAGGACTTCAGAGTACCTACAGCTACTATACTATTTTGCCAATCGACTACCGTATGGAAATGAATCGTTTTATTTGACTTAAGCTTAAGCAATAGTTAATATAAAAAGAAACAAATGAAAAATTAAACCGTAGACTTCTTGTGTTGAATACCGTAACTACAGTGACGCACCCGGTATCCTTGACTACGTATAACTAAACTGAAAACCATTTGGCCAAATCGTTTGGAGACTCACATTGTCAATTCAGTAACCAATTTAATGTGATGTTGTTATATTTTGCTTGTTTTTATTTTAGGAGGGGTTCACGGTCGACTGCCATTTCCAACAATTTTATTCTATACACCTGTGTTTTTTTTTTTTTTGCACCTGTCAACTAAAAATACATGTGCCATGTGCCATTGCTACTTTAGCTAAGGTTCACCGCGATAATAATATAATTAGAGGCTATAGAAGCATATGAAATGCTCTCACCAATGGCGTAAGTTGTCTTTCATTGTTGATTTTTGTTGCCTTTTTCGATTCCTCGTAGACCTAGAGGAGTAATATTAAGGATCAAAGGAATGAAATAATAAAATCGACTATATGCGGTATGTTATACATATATATACATATGTATATATTGACATTAGTATTTTCTGGTGAACATAGCAGAATACGTGTAGGGGTATATTAACTTTAATTTCCTGTATAAAAAGTAAGCATAAGCTGTTGTTGAATGAAAATATTGCTTTTTTTCTGTATAGCAGCGGGGAATTATAAATCAGCCGAAAACTCTAAAAAGGCTTAAAATTGTGGAGTAAGAAAAAAAAAATTAATTTGAGGTAATTTTTGTTATTCATGAATAAAGAAGTTTTTTCTTAATAAAAATTTTTTAAATTTGTGCAATAAAAATATTCAGTTAACTTTGTTTTGTTGGAAAATGTAGCCAATATTTGTTTTAATTAGAATTTTTCATTTTTTTTTGGGTTAGAAATTAGTGTAGGATACAAAATTCGAATTTCAGAGAGCAAACTTAATTGAGAACTGACAAATATTTATATAAATATTTTATGCATGTGAGGGCATGATAAATTTATGCATAATTCTAGAAAGGAAAAATTTATTGCTGTGCAGTTTTATACGAGTAATGATTTACATGATTTTAAATAAATATCGTAGGGTAGTAAAAACCTATTTTATTTCTGTGTGTGCATTGTTCCGTTTAGTGTAAAATAATATGATATACAAGATTTTGAAAACAACAAAAGTTTTTAAATATACAAAGCACGGGATAAGTATATGTTTTACAAGGGAAAATTTTCCTATGACAAAATAAACTCATTGGTGCTTCCATTTTCTAAATTTTAAAACTACTTATCTTCATATCAATAGTTTTTTAAATAGAATTTTGATTGGTGTATGTTCTCGATTAACTCAAAAATAATAGGACGAACTTAAGTTAAATTTAAAAGATCTTTTAAAGAGAGGAGTTTTTAAAGAATTTTTCTTTTGCTTTAAGGATTCGTAGCTACTAGCTACTTTCCCTCAAATTTTCTTGATACAGGACTACATCTTTCATCAAATGAAATATTTAATGATATTGTTCATGAATGATCTTTTTTTCTAAATAATATCCTTATAATATATATTTAGTACAATCTTAACTTAATTAAGTACGGTTTTATCTGGACCAATTGGTTATAGAAAAAAAATTCAAACCCTTTTTTTGTTCTAGTTTTCCGTTAAATATCTCCCAATGGAAGCATTTTTGGCGTTGTTATACCTCAAGGGTTAGAGACTTGGGGGCTAACTGCTGGCTATCTCTTGCATTAGGCGCTTTGAAAAAATGGATACGTGTAGCATCTTTCTCCTAATAATCAGAACATTTAGGATACTTGCCTTTCTTTCAATTTGAGATGGATAGCACTAGGCTTGGCAGACTTACCTTTTAAGATTGTGATGGCTTATTCTGAGCCAGATTGTAAAATTTTCAAGTATTTGTATTAACTTACATTAACCTTGTTTGTTGCCAAAATGGATTTAGAGATGAATGAAAGATTAAAGGGTTATTAATTTAATTTTTAATTTATAACTTTACAACTTTTGACTTATTCTCCTCTAAAATATTAATGACAGGGCAACAATTAAAGTTTAAGCCAGCATGCGACAATTTTATCTGTTTTCTTCATATCCATTCGACAGTAGTTAATGTTTTCGATGGTATCAACTTGTCTTAATTACTGGCCTAGTTTTAATTTATTAATAACTAATTGTTATATTTTATAATAAATAAAATTCCGAAAATTTATAAATTGATTCAAAGTAAACAGTTTTGTAATTTTCAGACTATTCTTTAGGCAACGCTAAGTTAGATGAATACATTCATTTGAATTACATTTTGAGCTTGAATTTTTTCAAACTTACACAATTCACATATTTTTTATTATTAATACTAAACATCCTAAGTATTAGCCATAATACGTGTTCTTATTTTTTTCGAGTGGTCTACATCATTAAATCATCTTTGAAATCTTATTGATAGATGCTTTTTTTCGATAAAAGACAGGAATTCAGTCTCAATTTGAAAGATATTAATGAGCATATTTTGAGAGATTATTCTTAGAGACTTTAGTCTTTGATATGAAGAAATATGAAAGCTGTCTAACAATCTTTTGAATGTTTTCAAGGTCAAAGAAAATATCTTACACTATAATTTGAAATATTTAAAAAAAATCTATATAAAACTTTAAATTATGTTATAATTTTGCAAGTTCATTAAATAAAAAATATTCAATTACTGAAAACATGCGTATAAAAATGAAGACAATAACAACAAAGACACAGAAAAATTATTATTTAGTTTTTCACACATTTTTATGTAATTTGTAAATGTGTCACATATATATTTTTTTAGAGAATTGAACAAATAACTCCCTGTGCTATTAGAACGAATGAACCTCGTCATGGTACAGTGGTTTTTCTTTAATTGAGGGGAAGTTAGGCTATGTCTGCATTTAATTTTTACAGGAAGTATTAAATAGGCTAGTATAACGAGTAATTCACCTGTTGATCTCTTTTAATGTAAATGAATGATGCACACCAATGACAAAAAGACCAGCTTTGCAAAGTCTTTCCTTGTAGTGAGATAGTTTATTGATTGCTATTTTATTCCTTCCTTCAAAATGAAAATTTTACTTTGAATATTTAGCTGATATTTTTGTGGGCCGTTTCAAAACCTATTGAGACAGGTTGACGATACGGTACTTGGTTCTGTACATGGTAAGCTAGCCATGTGTATTTTTACATTCTGTCTGCCCTTCGATTCCTTTACACACAATGTTGATTTTAATTTTCACTTTAAAAACATTGTGTATGCATAATAACATGCACTTAAAATTGAGGGATTGCTTATATTAAATGTGTTGCCAAACCTGTTCATACTTTTATTGTATGGGTCTTTACTTTCTTTATAAACTTTTCGATTTTTATACAAACTATGCTCGGAGCAATTTATTTTATTATTAATAAAGATATTGACTGAATTACACATTAATTTGTTATGTGGATTTTAACTGATATAGATCCTTATTCTGTTAATTTGCGATTGAAACACTTCTGGTATCCTTTCTTGCTTGGAAAATATTTAACAAAAAACAATGTTTTTTAGGTTCGTCCTTTATTCTATGATAGTTCTTAAATTGATGCCCATTGCAAAAGTTTATTTGAAGTTGCTTCTGCGAGGCGCAAATGCAAAAATCTTGGTCACAAGTTAACAGTCTTGGAAAAATCAAATTTTAACCAAATTATAATTTTTATTACCGCATTATATATGTATGTGAGTTTGTTACAAAATGACATCGATGCCTGTTGACAACGTCAATAGAGCAGTACCAAGTAGAGCATGCGAGAGGGTAATGAGGTTTATCTTTAGACCGGATACTTGAAAAAATGTTAGCAATTCTCTCAAGTGTGAAAAAAAGTGTTAGCAATTCTAGTATGATCTAATTTTTACATCTCATTTTATATTTTTTTGACAGGTAGTAAAATCGGTAAAAAATTATAGTTGTTTATTTAATTCATTAATAAAATTTGTCCTTGGAGCTGGGTCGGTCCGTATTGTATTACAAAGTGTTTAAAAACAGTGTTAAAATTTGTGTAGAGTAGAAGTCAATCAACAAAATTGTGACTTTAGTTGGAAACTATTCAGTCACGTTTAGAAATGCTGGAGGTTGCTTGGAAGAAGTTATTCGATTTACAAAATGAACTGTAGAATTCTCCACTGATGCTCAATACATTCTCCGAGAAGCAGAAATTGTTCAATTTTCAAACAAGAATTACGATGCAAAGAAAAACTCATTAACGGCATTAAATATCTATCAACAGAACTAATTTTTTACACGTTTCTCTAGTACATTACCATCATCCTCATCATTATATAATGCCTTGTTTGACACAAGAAATTCCACATTTTTCAGTAAATTACAACGAATTGATATCATTTACTGATTTATTCGAGTAAATCATTCATAATAACAGCAAAGTGACAGCGAAAAGATGCATTTATCTAAAAGGGATTTTGCGTGGTAAGACTTTAAGTCCCATTGAATACAAAAAGTGACTATATAGAGATTTCTGATGAACTTCAGTCGGTTAATTGTAATTTTTATTAAAATATTTTGAGTTTTGAATTAAATTTCAAGCCACAGTTTTGAAAAAACTGGAAAAATTTTTAGTCTGCATATTAAATTGAAATGCTATCATACTTTTTACAATGATAAAATTTCGAGAAAATGGTTTTAAGGAAAACTACTTAAATTTTAGTTTTAATATTTTAGTTTAATATTTCAAAAATATAATCCCAAAATTTGAAGCCGATCCAAGAAAAACTGTCAAAGTTATCAGGTAACTAAAGCCATGCTCGTAAATAAGCTTTTAAAATTTTTAAACGCGTTTTTCTCAAAACTACTTTGTCAAAGCCGGTGACCACTGCTATTCAAAAAGTACATAACCGATTCACTTCAAACTTGGTTTACACTTTCTACATAAAAAATATCTCCCCCAACGTTGAGTTTTAGAATTTTTTTTTACATTAAGGGTGTTTTCCACTTACAAAATGGCGGAATTTTTCGTGAAAAATAGCAATTTTCTCTTTAAATAAGCACCAAAATTTTTTAAATAAAAAAAATGTAATCAGAAAAGTTGGGGGGAGAATTTAATAGTACCTACTATGACTAAATTTCAAGGGTTTTTGATTTCGGGTAATTTCCGGCTGAGATACAGCGATCACCGCAAATCATCTTTTCCTGAAAAGGTTCCAGAAAAAGCTATATGTCACCGGCTTGTTTGTAAATATTTTTTAACAGAAAAATTACAAAATGTTGCTAACATCATGCTTCCTAATTTACAAAAACTTTGAATAAATTACCTAATCAATGTTCACAAAAAAAAATTCACAAAAAAAAGTGATTTTTGTTTTAGGCTTAAAACCCTACTCCTCCCTTAAACCTAACTGAACATACAAGAAATATATTTTACATTTCAAAGGAGGGGAAAATTATTTACAACTAACTGAAGTTTCAGTTATTCAGGATTATTGATGTATATCTTCGAGCACGTCGTCACATCAAATATCTTTTTTGAAAAAGTGCAAGTAAAATTAATTAAAAACATATTAGAATGACTTTGAAAATTTATTATCTGACCAAAATGTTATTTTGTATTTTTTTTCAAAACATATTTCAAATATATTATTTTATTCATTTAATTAAAATTGTTTCTAGAAGTAATTCGTTGTATGACTCTAGCACAAAACAAAGTTATAAAATTTAAAAGTTAAGTTTATTTTAAAAATGCAACGATTTTTAAATGATAAAAATTTTAATAAAGATTATTCAGATTTGTACATGTTCAAAACTATTCTTAATCAATGCAAGCATTTGTGAAATATTTTTCACTTATTTAGACTAAGTTCATTAAAATCAAAACATATAAAATCATTGTCTGCTTATTTGCATTTTACTTTTTGGCATACAAATATAATACTAAGTGACTATAAATTTTTATTAAGCATTGGTCCAATAATTAACTTATTTACTTATGTTTTATAATAATCAAATAGCTTTAAAACTGAATAATAGTTTTAGTTGGCATTGGTGCTTTGATAGGTTCTAACGACGTGTACATGATTTTTTTTCAATCCAATAAAATATAATCTATTAAAGTTTTTAACAAATATATACAATTGAATTTAATACTATATTCATAGTGGATGGCTATTAGATAAAAAACGGCCAAACCTCGGAATTAGAATATTTTACTTGAATTTTTATTAGATTTTTGATGAGGGCTACTTAAATGTTTGCCTCTTAAAACTTCTCGCAATTTGTTTTGTAGCTGCTTAAACTAATAACTAAATAAAGGAATGAAGTAAATTATAGAGCCCTATTAAACATCATCAGAACTTATTAGTGGTTAATGAAACGCAAGGAAAATACAAAAGTTTAGTTTGTTAGTTTTAAGTTTTTTTTTAAATAAAGTTAAGAATTCTTGTTAATTGATTAAAATTCACAAAAAGTTTGAGTTTATTTAGTTTATGTATTTTTAGCTAAAAACTACTTCCAAAAACTACACATATTTTACAAACAAAACTTTTTCATTTTTCTTATTTTACATCATTAACTAAAATTTTAACAAATTAGTGGCAAAATATTGCATTTAAATAGCGCTTTATAATTTAGTCCATACTTAAGTGCAACTTAAGTATTTTTTGTTATTAATTGTAAGATAATTATTATACTATGAATATCATAAATTAAACAAAACCATTTTTGAGTTTGACTTTTCTTTAAATAATCTTGAATATACTTTCTCCTTTAATAAGCTAATATAATTTTTATATTCATTAATCTGAATAGTGCCAAAATAGTATTTGTCATATAATTTTAATACAGAATTAAGTTATACAACTATTAATAAATAATTGTCAGAAGCTGATTAAAGTTTATCAATTATTTAATTTTTGAATCAAAAGCGGCAATTTTTAACTTGTGAAATATCTATTTTGAAAATCCCGATAAAATTCATGTAATATTCGTATATCCTAAGGTGTAAAATTCCAGAAAATCATTTTTGTATAATAGGAATTATTAAAATATTTGGTTAAAAAACACCCTCATTAACCCTCATCAAAAATCTATTTAAAAAGCTTTCAAACAAAATCCATGCACTATATCCTAGATTTAATCCGTGGAAACTCCACTATAAGCTTATGAGATAAATATACGATTTACATTTTACAAAAATACGGCAAGCGTAAATAAAAAATACTATGGAATATAAGAATAAGCTTTCAAACCGTTACTAAAAGAAAATTAATACTATGACTTTTAGGGTTTTTAATAGTTGACTTACTATGTGATAGTTTTGGTGGGCTAAGTCATTTCAATTAAACTAAAACATATTTATCGTAAAATGAAATGAACAATTAGTCATTCGACATAAATCATGTAAAGTATTTTTGTGATTTATTTCATTATAACCAAAAAAACTAGCATCTATTAAAAAAATAAAATACAAAATTAAATAAAAGCTTGCTCTAATAAATTAAGTAGTAAAATTTTTTTAGTATTTATAGTTATATTATGAAATTAGGCTATAAATTGGTTCATGTTGTTCAAATTATTTTGGCGATATTTTATCATATAAATCTCATGTTTTTGAACCGTCTATTTACAGATCGAAGATATTTTGAAAATTTAGAAAGTTTACACTAATTATTCAGGCATACCTAAATGACTTCATATATCTGAAATCTAGCTTGACTGTAATATTTAATATTGAAATTAGAATAGTAGTTAAGTGTTTGATTGTTTACAGTTTTTTATCAAAAAATTTGTTTTTAAATTAAAGCTTATAACCTAGAACATATTTCAAAGCATTTTAAAGAATTAAGTTATTTTTTCTAAATTTCAAAATTAAGATTTAAATCTACTTCAAAATTTGAAAAATTGTAAGAGTGGAAAAATTTAAAATATTTAATAATCAGATGTATAATTTCATATAAAATAAATATTTTTATATTAAATTCATTTGACATGTACCTAAAGCTTCTTTCAAAATCTAGTTTTATTAAACTTTGCTCAATGTTTAAATAATTTATAAAATATCTGAACAGTTATGCATTCATAGATAGTCTCAGAGAATAAAACCTAAAAACTTCTTCTAGATGTTCATAATTTTAAGAATACTTGAAAGTATTTAAAGTTTTAGAAATTAATTTTAAAGATTTAATGAACCAAAACATAGCCCTTTAGACCAAATTATACTCAATAGTGTAAAAATTGAATAGAATTGTAAAAAAAAACTTTGATATCATTTAGCAAACTTTGCGCAGTAGAAATATATCTAAGCAAAAGAAGATTTCGAAGGATTCCAAAAAAGATTAATAATTTTACAAGAAGGTTAAATAATTTTATTTTGGATATAATTCAAATTCGATATTTAATTTTTTATTTCTTCAAATTAATGTATAATATCTTATTTTGTCAAAATTTCAAGTCAATCAGAGGAAAATTACTGAAGCTATATTAGCATTTGAGTATCCTTTGCTCTAGAGCAAAGAGTAAGTGAGCAAACATTTTTTGAAGCTTGTTAGTTTCGATGTTGGTTGGGACGATAATTCAAAATCTACTGAACTGATTATTTTGAAATTTTGCACACCATTTATCCACATATTTCACAAGGTAATGACGAGAGTTTTGTTTTTTTGGAATTTTTATTAATTTTACAGTAACAAATAAGTCGAATTTTTAGGTGAAAATCGGTATTTTGTATTTCAAAGGCTACCAAAAATTGAAAAATCGAAAAAATTAAAATCCTCTTATCATTACCGTGAAAAATATTTTCTTTAATAAATAAATTTTAATTTTTTGGTTTTAAATGATTTTGTTGTGAGTTATGATGCGTTTTGCAAAACAACTTTTTTTCAAGGTACCTCAAGATATTACTTTCCATTTGCTCACTAATTATTTATTATTTTGAAAAAAAAATTAGGGAAAATATAGTTCAAATTATGTGTTATCATATGGAACTTAATTAAATATACTAGTATTATATTTATTACCAAAACAAATTCATCCTAATAATATAAGGAGATTTTTTAACCGGAAAAAAAAACAAAAAAACAAACAGTGTCTGATATAATTAACTTAATAAATTTAGCATATTATCACAGTATTATTTGTTAAGGATACGTATATTTCAAATTCTGTTTAAACTATTGTTTTGTAAAATTAAACTGTATATTTCTTCTTATTTTATGGACAAGAGTTAAAATATAATAAAACAAGTTTTTTTAGAATATATGAATGTAGACATAAAAAACTATTTCAATTCAACAATACACAAGTACATTGCATAAAGTAATACTATAAAATTTATAGAATATTGGCAACTAATAACAATAATATGATTTTAGAATGATTGGCATTTTTCAAATAATCATATTTTTTATATTATGGTAGATAAACATTAACAAAAACATTAACAAATTAACAATTATATATATTAAAACAGGAAATAAACTAATTTGTGGCAACTTTTAAACTACACTGTGCTTATAAAGTTCATTTTTACACTTATTTTAATATTTATAACAATATATGTTAGCTTACATATCAATTGATTGAAGAAATTAAATTTTTAATTTGTTTTTCTTAGATTATATTCAATTGTATTATATTTCTATTTTTGCATTCACAATTTTTTTTTTTTTAATTTATTAAAAAAATTATTCATATAAAGGCAGCTTATGTATGTATGTATGTATGCTTAGCACATATTTTCTTACGTTTTTATGTCTAAGAGTTTGTTTTTATACATTCGCTAGTAAAATAATTATATTTAAAAGTATAATAATAATAAGCATAACCCTTAAATTTTTCTTTAAACTATTTGACTGTTATTATGATAGTGATTTTTTATCTCTACGAAAATCCTTTATAGTGAATAAAGAAAAATATTAAAAATACAGCATAGGCAGTCGGAAATGTTATGCGTGCAATAACATCAATTGTTTTTGCTACACGAATTGGATGAGGTGGTTCCTTTTTTCTTACTTGCATAAAGCATGTCTAAAAGTAAAAATAAGGTTTTTATATTAGTTAACATTATAAATAGCTAATTAAATAATAATATGTAAAAGTATTGATGTAAAAAATGCTAATTCAATAATAAAAATATTGTTAAAAATAGATATTGAATATTTTCCAATAAAAATATAAATGTGTGTTGTAAGATTTGTATTATATGAGTTTATGTATGATGTAATTTCAGGAACCTTCCTTTAGATATTACATTTTTTTGTTACATTTTATTGTTATTAACGTATTATCAACATTCGGATAGTATTTTATTCAGTACTGGGTAGTATAGTGAAATATGATGCTTGTTTTTTTAGAGAGTATTCTCGTTCAGAAATTCAAAAAAATCGATCTTTGTTGCATATTTTAATAGTTTAACCCTTCTTGTTCTTAAGAGGACTTTTCGAAATTTAAATAATTTTCGGAGTTACAGCTCATTTTGTGACATGTCAACAAACGCCGTACTCTTTTGATCTGAAAGTTAAAACGATGTTTTTCTCGAAAGGTAAAAAAAAACAGGAAAAAACTTATTTTTCAAACTGCTGCCATTTTGTAAAAAAACCCCTTTTAGTATTGAAACTACTTCTTTTTTCTTGAAAAATTAAAAAAAAAATCATTTTGTTAGATCACTGAAAGGACAGGAATCCTACACATCAGGGCATGCCATTTTTTCGTGAGCCCTTACCAGTTTTTTCAATTTTGATTTTATTTAATGTTATTAATCTCTTATACTCCTGAAAAACCAATAAATAATAAGTAAAAAAATGGATGGTAAAAATATTTATTGGTTTTTATTTATGGTGTATGGGAAAACATATAAAATTCAGGTGTCTAAACGAGAATATCCCCTTAAAGCTTTCTTCAGACCAAAGCGTTTTTCAATCGCTTGACGTTTAAAGTCGTAAAACGGGTGATGCATTTTCTCTAGCCATAGCTAAAACAAAAGTTTTTGCTTCATGAGGATCATTTATGGTAAAACCTTCAAAATTTTTGTTGTACTTGAAGTTTTTGTTATATTTTAAATTTTTGTTGTATTTTTTTTTAGTTCTACTTGAAATTTTTGTTCTTCAAAATTAATATTTTTCACATTTCTATTTATTTTAATCAAATTGAAATGGAAAAAATGCTAATTTATAGAAATTAAATTTTACCCCTTAGTAATCAACCAGACGAAAATTTTGTAAAAAAATTTAAATAAAAATGCAAATTGTTAATTTTTCATAAATAATTGTATATACCTCTGTAGCACAACCATTGTTTGTAGAATGTGTGCAAGGACTATTTCCTCTTCCACAGCTTGTACAAGCAACGATTTCATTCGTTCCACTTGTCTCTCTTTTCTTTTCTCCCTAAAAATAAAGATAATAAGTTAATTTAAATAACAGGTATCATTTTTAAATTATATTTAAATGTTATTTAAATTATTGTAGAGAATTTTTTAATTTAAATAAATTTATTCAAAACTTTTATATTATTTAGTACCATATGATCATGTATTCAATGAAATAAATATATACTCACCGGCTAATTCCATGGCAGCAAAAAGAAACAAATCACAGTTAATTCAATTTTCAAGTTAGTCCTTTTATGTTTTTTGTGGATAACTGAAATTCAAGGAGTCTTAAAAAGCAAAACTGAAAATAATTAATTAGAAGCATTTGTTGCCTAATGTAATTTATTTTTGTTTTCTAATAAGCCCAAAAAATTACTAACTTAAAATAACAAAAGAAGTAAGTGCTCTAGTGTAGCATTTTTTGCATACAAGAGAACCCACCTTCGATTTTTGGGTGAGTAATGTCCAGATAATTTGTTTAATTTAAATAACTATAATAATTTTTGCCACTTGTCGAATATTAAAGCACTCAAAAGCACTCAATAGCTTAATTTTGACATTTTTCAGTATTGTATAGTTTAATGTTAGCCAATTTTTTTTTATAAAAAGTAGTGCAAGAAAAGGAAATTGAATTTTTTGTCTTAATTTCCCCAGTTTCAAATGTCCAATGAAATAAACCTAGTTATATTGATGCCTAAAGATTGATTCACTAAACAGTGAAACAAATTTTGGTAGTCAGTTAATATCAGATTTTGTTTTGATCACATTTTTATAGAATGTAGATGAAGTGCAAAATCAGCATCTATTTTATAATCCCTAACAAGAAAATTTTATTCATGCATATATGTAAATGAGCACTAATTCTTTGTGTATTAGTTCTAGATTTAAAGCTAAAGTATTAAAAGCTATTGTGGCAAAAGTCATGCTTAAAAAATAAATAATAATTAAATATTTTAATTGGAAAGCGATATAATTTTAGTAGGTTCAATGTAATATGGAATATGTCAAGAAAGCTGTGAAAGTTTACTTGTTTGACACATCAAAGCTGAGTAGTTAGTAAGTAAAATGAAAAAAAAGAAAATAAGTTCATTAAAATGACGATGGAGCAATAATTCAAGAGATTTTATAAAGATGAGTTCTTCAGAAAGATACAAACACATATACACATATTAGTGAGCACAAAGAAGATATAAGATTAAAGTGATATCAATGACAAAATTTTTAACAAGCAAAGCCATTAACGCCAGCAATCAAATCAATTGAGACACGGGAACAAGCCATAATTCCTTTGATGTGAGGTTGTATCAAGAGCGTATCAACGATTTTACAAATAGAAACAAACAACTCAAGAAGAAAATTTCTTACTATGCTGACTGACCTGTTAAGTAATTTAGTATTTAGTATTTAGTATATTGTTATTACTTGTTTTTAATTTTTAGACTTTTATATCGATTTGTTCTAATCATCATATTTATTATAATTGTAACTTTAATCATAACTTCTCCCATTGGTGGAACAATTTATCTCCCCAGTGTATCAGCCATGATACAAACTCCGTTATTATGGAAAAATTGGCCATAGTTTTGATTCGATCGTTTGGAGGCTCAATTCGGGAATTATTTCTAAAAAAGCTAAATTTAGTTATTTTTTGTCGGTTCTGGATGATAACATCAAAAAGATTTTTAGTGATATAATCAGAAATCCTAATGCTAATAAACCTTATGACAGTCAAAAAATAAATTTCACTACAAGACAAAGGTAAGGAAAGAGTCAAAATTGAATTGTTTTTTGACTTATTTAAGATGAGGAGATCGACAGCCATCACAATTATGAAAAGAAATTCGTGAATTGGGTGGCGATAGAGTTTTGGATGGTTTGAACTAAGCGTAAATTTCTTGGGACACTTTATTACCTCACGGTAGTTCAAAAGAAAATCAACAATTTTTGGTAGCCTTTAGGTTTCTATTCGATTAAACTTAGCTAAGCCAAATTAGAATGCATCACATACGATCGAGAGCTTTTAGCAATCCATAAAATTATAAAATATTTCATATATCTTCCCAAAAGACAAAATTTAACTATTTATACTGTCAAATCTAACCAAGACAAAAGCTTGTCAAAGTCTTACCAAGACAACTACGACACTTGGACTTTATTAGTCAATTTTCAACCAGCATCAAATATATCTCTGGTTTTGAAAGGGTAGTTGCTGATGCACTCTCTAGTTTAAATGAAATTTCGATAGATTTTCAGTCAATGTCTAAGCGTCAGTTAATGGAGAACAAATTTAAAGAATCAAAGGTAAAAGAAGTATGAAAGAAATAGTTTTTGATTCGAGAGGGTAATCCTTATAGTATACAGGATTAAATAAAATAGTGTTAGAAAATATGGATCTATTAACTATCTATCTATGAATTAGTATAGTATAAATCTAGTAGGCTCATAAGGTACTAAAAGGCATAGTACAGGACTGAGCGTCTGAATTAGTAGTTCATAGCCAGTAGAGTTAAGGTAAGTAGTGAAGAGTGTAATATATTATAAAAATGTTAGAATAAGTTGAAGTCTATATCGTTCATCTTAAATGCTATTCCTTTATTTTGGTAAAATTACAAAAAAAAAAAAAACAACAACAAACATATTTATATTCATTTATACTTCATTTTCGAAATTTCGTGTAATCCTGATCTTTTTAGTTAAGAATTTTTCTTAAAAGCTTTTATCTAATAATTTATATCTTGAAATACACATTTATATGTAAGAATTATTTATCAACAATGTTGTCGCTCAGAAGCCAATATGGTCCAAAAAATCGAAATTGAAAAAATTAATTTTTAAGACTTCTGGTTAATTATTTTGATCAGAAAAGTGAAGACTCTAGAATAAAAAAAAACGAGTTATGTTCAAAATATCTAAATAAAAACGTAAGTATTTATTTGGAAAATGTCAGCATCATAAAAACTTAAGGACTTATACCGTTTGGCAACAGAAAAAGTTAAGAAATTTATGTGGAAATTAAACAATACCATGTATTGCCATAATTTTATATTTATTCATCATAACAAACATCCTCTTCCGAGTTTTCTAAATTTTGATCTCCACGTGGTGTTCTAAATGTTCTGTAAAAGTCTCGTTATGTATTTTAATAATTAGGATAAAATAATGGTTGATATATATTTCTAAGGCTGTTGGTCACCCCTTTTTACTTTTTTTTTATGTCAATTTCATGAAAGATATCATCCTCGTCAAAATTATAATTGAACTAAATGCTGCTTGGGTTTGAACTTTCTTGTTTTATCCATCACATAATAAGCCAATTGACTGTTAGTCCAGTTGTTGTTTTTTTCTGTTGGTAATAGCCAATTCCAATGTTTTTGTGGACAGGAAATCTTGGTAACTCATTTCAACAAGGCTGAAAGGTTTTTTACTATTTGGAATTATGTGATACCAGTCACTAGGATTCTAAATATTTGGCTTTCTTTTCGTGTGAGCTTCAATGATTTCAAAATCAGCGTCGTTGGGCAAAAAACTGTGTCTGCTTAGCAAAAATTTTTGCTCAATTGTTTCAGCTTTTATGCTTTTACTCTGAATCAATTTCAGCAAACTTAAAACAACTTTTATAATTCGATTCTGTACGATACATGAATCTGAATACATTATTATTTTTCGAGAACCCTTTGCATATAATTCAATATGTTTAATTAAGTACGATGACACTTCTTTTTAACCTCGAGAGCATTGGATTATTATAGGCCAAATATACATGTAGCCCTCGTTAGTCCTTAAGTCATAACAACCAAGATTATATAGATATAAGTTGCTAATATAATAAGCCACTGATATTTAGGGAATGGTAATGCTTTTTCTAAATTAAAACTAAACACGTAAATTTCATCTGAAGCTCTTAATCGATCATTTGATCGAAAGAAGAAGAAAAGTTTTGTTTTTATTTCAAAGTTGATGTGAGAAAATAATCAAAAGAAGTGGACTTATTCTCAATGGCTTCTGAAATTATTATATAACACATTCAGAGGCTATAAAAAAAGGGTTGTTTGACCTATAAAAAATGAGTAAATCCTTTTAAGACTAAGAAATATATTATTTATTCTATTAAAATTTGCAAAAATCAGAAAATATGAAAAAATGGACTTATCCACATTGGCATCTGAGCGACTTATTTATAAATATATAAAATACTAATGTAATCAGCCTAAAGCAAAACAATAAAGCCAGGAGACATATTGATTCATAAATTAATATTTAGTAAATCATTATTTTTATAGATTGGTTTTTTAAAGCAATATTTAATTTCATATTTTGTAATATTCATAATATTTAAATCTTTAATAAACTCAGATATATAAAACACAATTATTTCACTCACCGTACTTTCAAATAATTAGGCCAGCAAAAAACCTACCTCGTTAGTATGCTTGGCTTAAAACCTACTGCCTTTTATATCGCTTTTATGTTTAATTCTAAAGTAATATATATGAAATTTATTTTCACAAGAACATGACTTTGCCACAATGTTAAATAAAAAATGAACCTTTACCTTAAAACTATATTAAAAATTCGATTTTAATTTATTTTTCTCTTGGACTTCTTTTGTCACAAAACTTATAAATATAAAATTAAAGCAAAATATACCTTCTCAATCACTCTCAGTGGAGTCAACATCTGGTTTGAAAATGATATTATGTAATTTTCGACAATATGATGAAAACATTTATTTTTTATAAATGATTACTTTTGGATGAACCCAAACAATCAAAACTAAAAATCATGGTTTAATAAAAGAAAATATATTACAAATTGATTTTCAGCTGATCTAATCAGAGTTTATAGTGTGAAATAATTTCGTAATGAGCTATAATAATTGTTGGTTTTGATTTAACAAAAAGAGTAAACTACCGCCCAAAAAGTATTTTTCATTAAAATCTGAAATAAAAGCGCTATATTTTTGGTTAGCATATCAATTTGATAAAATTGTTGTAATTATTTTATATTCAGCACATATTTTATAAAATTACACTACCATAATTTTCAAGCATCTAATCAAGATTATTTAAGCTGATACCGAAAATTATATGGCATGAAATTTAATGCTTTTATGGTAGGAAATAATGGCATTTTTAAAGAAAAAAGCTTTTTAATTAAACATTAAAATAATTAGAAATGAAATTCAAAAAATATAAATAAATTGGACAGCCTTGTTAAACACAGCTATACAAGGACATATTATATTTGGCTATAACCTTATTTTTGTAGAAAAAGCATTTAAGTAATACAAAAGTTATATATAAAATTCAGGAAGTGGGGAAAAATCAATAAAATACTCTTGATAAACTAATTAATATCGCATTGGGACATATGTATGTTTATTCCCTGTATTTATACACGTGTGTCATTTTTACTGAATTTGTTCTATGTGGATAACATAGATCATAATAAATAATAAATTGTATCTATTTTTTAATTTTCAAATATCATATGAGTTAAGTTTGCTGAAAATAAAATTAGTCACTACTCTGCATTTATTTGAATAAAATTTTCAGTAAAATAAAATAAAATTCTTCAGCCTTGGGAAGATTTTTATGCTATAAATTTAAAAAAGAATAACTCTATATAAAATAAAAAGGGAAAAGTTTTCTTTTATTAGCAAAAAGCATGGAAAATAAATTTTTATAATCTCAACAATAAATTGCTAAGACCATGTTGTAAATATTTTCAAAATGACTGAAGAGTGCTTTGAAATTTGAACATATGTGTGACGGATTGTGTAAAAAAGGTTTGTACAATGGTGATAAAAAAAAGGTATTATAACCAAAAATGAAAATTTAAGGAAAATTACTGTCTGTATACACCCATAAAACTTTGATTAGATAATTTACATATGCTGAACAAGTTTTTAATTGATTTAATTATCCTTAGCTTTCATTGAAAGTCGAAGTCGAAAGTTGAAAGTCGAAAATTTATAATATTATGTAGAACTAGAATTTTAACATTCGATATTAAGGCTTCAGTCGATGCGCTTACATATGAAAAGTAATTCTTGAAGTAATTCTCCAATAAAACAGAATTTTTATAATTAAGAAGTGTTTCAATATCTTTTAATGTAATTCAACATTTTATTTAAAGCTAGTTTAAGCTCTAACATTTGATTGAATACGAGCAGTTAGCAGGATTTTAGTTCTTATAGTCAGGAAAAGTATAACCTTCGGTTAAAATTTATTTTAAATATTGTCTCATAGTACCAAAATGACATTATAAAATAATCAATAAGAGCTGCAGTATCAGTTGCAAGTTGCATAGACTTATACGTCATTTTCAGAGTGCTCTCTGTCAAACTTTGCGGAAAGTTTTTCAATCGGCTGCCTGTCTGCCTTTTCTGAATTTCATTGACTTAGAATATTGGAATATTATTATAAAAAAGCGGCATTTAGATATGCCATCTTGATATGGTTGCGTGTTCAAAAACTAAAGTAAAATACTATTTGAAGTCTTAAATTCTTAGCGTGGAGTTTTTCTTAATAAAAGATGAGCATCAGATTTTGTTATATATATCTTTTAAAGTTAAGTTCCTGTCCATAATTTTTTGGTATATTTTTGTTGTATTTTCGATTGAAAGAATTTTGTGATAAAAAGGAGCCTGTATGTCCATTATAACTGAGTTATGTGAGATTGATTCTGTTTTTCCAAATAAGTTTTACGTTTAAGGAATTAATTTTTTTTTGAAAACAGCTGCAATACCATAAACATAGAACGTTCTAATAAATACTCATCAAGCTCCTAATATCTGCTATATTTTTATTTTTTTTTCGTTATAAGGCCAATTAGTGGCAATTTCTGAATTTTAATATTTTAAATCAAAAGCATGATTACTTAAGTTATTGAATTTTAATAACAATATATAAGTATTCAATGCTTTTGAAGTGTTTTCAAATTAAAAAATGAAATTATAGTCAATTTAATTTCTTAATAAAAATTTAATTTTAATGGTGGGTCTTCCAGAAAGCAATAAAATTGCTGTAAAGCATTATCTAATGTAGGCAGAGCAACAATAAAGAACGATTATTTATGTATATTACAGGCTAGATTCTGTGTTGCAAGAAGCAGAAGCATATTTTATTAAATTAATTAAGTGTTTGCAAAAAAATATAATTTTAAGTAAAAATTTACAAAAAAAAAAACTGAAAACGATTATAGCTTACCAAAGGATTTGCAAGAATAATTCCAATCCTGCTTAGAACGGCTGGAAGACGCTGTAAAGATCATATTACACATTGGTTCTACACAAAAAATAGACTTTAAGCGGGTATTTTTTTTGTAAAAGAGCTTTTTTTTCGAAAAAAACCTTGCTTACTAAATGAAAATATTATATGACCTTTTGTTTTTTCTAACAACTTCAAGAAAACTTTTAAATAATTTTGCTGACATTTATTATTTTTATTTTGTCATTTGCTGAATGAACTTTTTGTAAAACCAATCTTAGAACCAATTTACTCAAAACACTTGAAAATTGAGTTCTATTATTTTAAATTTAAGCTATACTCCCATTATGAACTACCACTATGCCCACTACTATCATTCAAATCCGTTTCACTTAGGCTTTTGTTAGCCGAAATAAAGCCCAACTGATAAATTGATCAGTCTAAGTAATATAGGATTTGAATAAAGCTCAACATATAACTCTTTGAATTAATATTAAATTATTTTGGCTTTCAAATTATTCTGAAAATGGTGATTAATAACAAAAATTACATTTTGTCTTAAAAATGATATTCAAATTACATCAATGTACAAAAAATATTTTAGAATAGTGGAATATTATTATAAAAAAGCGCCATTTAAAGCGGAAGATAATGTGTAAATTTTAACAGCTAAAAACTGAGTCCAAAGCTAATTGGTTTTAAAAAATGTTCATTTACTTAGAAAAAAAATTAAGGGATTTAATCTTGTATTTTTGGCACTTCGATAAGTGTACTTAGCTAACCAGATTACAGAAAAAAATATTTTTTGAAAAGTAAGAGCCTCTTCCCAATAGGCTTCTCACTTTAAGTATTTACATATTTTCCAGTTCTGATAGGATTTCATAAGTATAGAAACAATAGTCCAATTAATATACTTCTTTAAGAGAATGCTACTGAGGATGTGAGATGTAGGTTTTTGTTTTGTTTTGTTACCAAAAGAAATTGAAATTATCATTATTCAGAAATGAATGCTAAATAAAATGATGATTAATTCTTGTAAATAGCCTATACAAAAAGCAGCGGGATAGATTGTTATCAGTTTAATAAAATAAAGATATTTATGGATGTAAGAGTTCTAATAATTCTCTGTTGCTAATGGTTTAGGTCATACATTACGAACAAAAATCATTAAGGCGCGAATATTTTAATTAATTTTATTAGATATAATTTACAAGGATGAGACCTTCCAAGCTACATATAGTCAACATTTTTGATTAGAGGGACTACCAATTGCTTTTAGAACTTCTTTGTTCGATATTTGTTAGCTTCTATAGCCTCAATATTAATCTAAGATTTCTGTAAAGTAATATTAAAAAGAAATATGCACAAAATTGTTTCTGATTCTCTATTTATTGTATGTTTGTTCAGTCAAATAAAGATCAAAAATAAAATGTTTTTTAAAATTCCAATTTTTAATAACCATTATCCATTATCCTGTTGTAAATGGCTTATATTTACCTGTCCAGTACAGATGCTCTAATTTTCAATATTCTTAAAAACATTCTTAAAAAATTTGACCCATTAAATTTTAAATTTAAATTGGTAAAGAACCATACCGTATAAAACAGTAAGGCACGACAAAAAAACGTCTAGGAATTATGTATCTTGGAAAGAATGCTTTATAAAATCTATGAATAATTACTCATTTTTGTAAGTCTCTTAAAAAAATACCTTAAAGCTAACTAGTAATTGGTTTTTAGGGAAATATGTTGTAAACCCACTTGGTTACCACTTGTGACAATTTTGTGTAGGATATATGTCGGTAATTTGGATTAAATAGATAAATTAGTAAATTAAAAATATAAAAATCGAAGACAATTTGTTCAAATTTTGTGAACTAGCTTGTAACAATTTAGCTTATCTAATTGTTCTTCAAACAATTCAAATTTTATGTAAATTTAGTTATATAACCTTTGGATTTTTTGGAAAGTTGTCCAAAAACTTGGGTTAGATAAAAAACATTTAAAATACAAACAAAGTAAATAATAAAAAAGATATATAGTAAAAATTACAAAAAATAATGCTGTAAAATGAATTGTAGATGTTATCAATATAAAACAATACAAAGAGATATCCTTTCACTAAAATTAATTTTAAATAGTTCATAAAGTGCTCAATGGATGCTTGAAGAAGCAATATATACAGCAAATAATAAAAATTTAAGATAATTAAACGATTATGGTGACTGTTGAAAGAGGTTAACACTTTATTACAGATTGGTATCTGATAGCTTGCCAAATTTTTTAGTTGTTTAAACACATACAAAATCTTCCACTACATGCATTAAAATTATAGAATACAACCATCAGATCCAAACCAACAATTTGGATGAATTCTGAAAATTAAGTAATGAATTTTGATAGCACTCAACCTAAAAAAAGTCAAAACTTAAAGGGAAAAAGGAATGAAAGTCAGAATAATATCAATAAAAATTACTAAGCTACACTAGAGCATCTCCCTTAGAAGCTGTATTACGTTCCTTATTTAACAAAATGTAATTTAAAATATTCAAATTTGGAAAATTGTAACCCCAAAATTTTTAAAAAAATAAATAAACAATAAAGCATTCCTAGTCATTTCTTTTGGTTTTTGTTTTTGACGCCACAATATGACAACACACTAAAAATTTTAAAATCTTATCTATGTATTCTATGACTTTTTATGACTTAGAAAATAGTTAGGGTGAAAAGTTTTAAATAGAATGATTTGGTGTAAATCAGAATCACTAAAACTATTGTTAGTTTTCCAAATAATTTTCAAATAAATGTTTATAAAATCACTAATTATAATTTAATTGTAGTTAGTATTATAATTATACCTGAATAACTGGATTCTCTCCTGGACGGTATACAACATTATGTAGTGGTCTTTTTCTTCCAACATAATTGACACATACAAATTCCAATAATGATGCGTATATAAAACACATACAAACTCCATCCCATACGTTCATTGCTGTTAAATTTGATACAACAGGCAAAGTACTCCTAAATCCATTCGATGTAGTGAAAAAATTCAACATTGTTGTTACGCCTATAATTATGAAATGAATATATTATTTAAAAGACTTACATGCAAATGTTCAATTTAATTCTTATTTACTATTATAAGCTGATAGATATATAGCTGTTAAATTCAGTGTATATATTTTATACAAAAATTTGTCATAATGAATAAATTGTTTAAAAGTCAAGTAGTGCAGTACAAGCATTAAAAATGTAGCTTTGCTTGTAAAAATTAAATAAAATATTTATACAATTATTTCAGAAAAGTGAATTTTATAAAGACTGAATGTGAAAAGAATTTGATTTCTACTTACAAAATGCAAAATAAAAAAAAAATTAGATCATGCAATTCAAATTTATCAGTCTTTGTGTTTTAATTATATAAATTACTTTTTGTGCATTGTAAGCTGCTCAAGGCTATAGATTTCATGCTCCTCCAGTTAATATAGTAAAACGATGATTTATTTAATATTTCAAGAGCACAAGGATATACACAAGAAATCAATAGGCTACTTCATTACCATAATCAAACACATATTTAACTTTACCTTATTACTATTTGAGTGAAATTTTTAAGTTATAATATCGATATGAGACATTCAAGGTTTTAAAGAGTCTTACGCGAATTTATTTTATTTCTAAACTAAGAAATTTGGAATTTCAATTAGATTTTAGCTATTTCTTTATAATAATATATATTATTGTGGAATTAATTGAAATATAAGTCCCTTAAAGCAGCCTGGAATGAAGAAAATCTGGTAAAACTTGTCTAAAGCTTACAAAAATGCTCTAGTCAGAGAAAGAGATTTTACTCAAACCATGAATTTATCATTAACATAAGACTGAGGATTAATTTAAGGCAAAAAATTGGCTGTATAGATCAATTAGAAAATTTTTATATCTTTTTCATTATTTAACTGATTCGAATAATTAGTCGAGAAATTATTAACTGATTTTAAAATTTTTGGCACATGTTTTTTTATTAATTAAAAAGAATTTGGGAAATACCAATTATAGTTTTTAACAAAAGTGATTTTGTTAAAATTCCACTCCTTGGAAAACGTTGGGGAAAATAACAACAACCAACAAACCCAAGCGAACATTTAAAGAATATCTAATGTTGAATGATAAATTCACGGAAATAAATTATAGGCATAAGTATTTATTTTTTGTTTTTGTAAATATAGCCGTTATACCTTAAACTTCAACCTCAATTTTCCATTTTTATTTACACAAATTATACAATTTGCAATATATTTTCAAAATTTCTTAACAGCTTCAAAGAATTAATTGGGATTAATTAATTATATTGTATTACTGCTTGCGTCTGTTGCAGATTACAAAACAACTAAAAGAATTTTAATGTTTTAGGCTTTCCCTGATCGATCAAGAAAAAATTCATTTTCGCTTGTTCTAGCCGATCTAAGTATTACTCTTAAATTGCTGTTTTTGTTTTTAATTTTGGCGCAAAGGTTGACTTTAGCTTTCCTAAAAATAACCATTTAGTAACACTTTGATGGATATTTTGCTGCCTGTATATACAATCTCTTAAAATATGATTTTTCTTTTCACAATTTAATCACAACTATTTCCAGCATTGTTTAGTATTTTTCTTCACTGCGGCCACTTATTGTATCTGAACTACATATTGTGATGATTTTTTAGCTGGTTCATATACTGGCTCAAAGCCAAAGTATATTTTGTCTGCTTTGAAATGTTTAATGAACTACTTGCGGAAAAATACGATCGACAAGTTCTTTTCTAAGATCCTCTTATACCCTTTCTTAACACATGCCTGTACACAGCATTTAGTTCGAAAAAATATACTTTTGTATGGAAAAATCATGTACTTCTTTTGTTGGAATCGTGTACGCAGTACAGCCTTTGAAACGCTGTATCTTACAACCATTGTGAATTTTAAGGCTGTGTACCAAATCAAAGTTAAAATTCCTTATGGGCTTATGTCAAAATTATAATAAAATGTTGGCAAATTTGTTTTGTTTTAAAAGTATATTTTGATTGATTACAATATAGATTAGTGATTTTTACAGTGAGCGAGTAGACATTCCGATCATATGTTTTAATAAGCCGCCATGTTGTACACGGTTTCTCTGTTAAGAATCGGTTTTTTTGAAGGAGGTGTACAAGCATGTACATACCGTCAGTCAAGAAAGGGATATAGAGATATAATAAGAGAAGTAAAAGCTTTATGTTTGCTTCAAATTCCTAAAGATCTCTTCTAGTTTTACAAACCTACCACGTTATTTTATTCGGTAAACTTGTTAATATCCGTAACCCAGTTCTATCATTAAAACTTACACGTCATAGTGCTTCTGGCTTTTTTATAATATAAAATTTTGATATAACAATTCCAGTTCAGAATCCCTTAAGGAAAGAAAAATTACCATTGCATTATTCTTTATGGTTAGACGCTGTAAAGATCATATTACACATTGGTTCTACACAAAAAATAGACTTTAAGCGGGTATTTTTTTTGTAAAAGAGCTTTTTTTTCGAAAAAAACCTTGCTTACTAAATGAAAATATTATATGACCTTTTGTTTTTTCTAACAACTTCAAGAAAACTTTTAAATAATTTTGCTGACATTTATTATTTTTATTTTGTCATTTGCTGAATGAACTTTTTGTAAAACCAATCTTAGAACCAATTTACTCAAAACACTTGAAAATTGAGTTCTATTATTTTAAATTTAAGCTATACTCCCATTATGAACTACCACTATGCCCACTACTATCATTCAAATCCGTTTCACTTAGGCTTTTGTTAGCCGAAATAAAGCCCAACTGATAAATTGATCAGTCTAAGTAATATAGGATTTGAATAAAGCTCAACATATAACTCTTTGAATTAATATTAAATTATTTTGGCTTTCAAATTATTCTGAAAATGGTGATTAATAACAAAAATTACATTTTGTCTTAAAAATGATATTCAAATTACATCAATGTACAAAAAATATTTTAGAATAGTGGAATATTATTATAAAAAAGCGCCATTTAAAGCGGAAGATAATGTGTAAATTTTAACAGCTAAAAACTGAGTCCAAAGCTAATTGGTTTTAAAAAATGTTCATTTACTTAGAAAAAAAATTAAGGGATTTAATCTTGTATTTTTGGCACTTCGATAAGTGTACTTAGCTAACCAGATTACAGAAAAAAATATTTTTTGAAAAGTAAGAGCCTCTTCCCAATAGGCTTCTCACTTTAAGTATTTACATATTTTCCAGTTCTGATAGGATTTCATAAGTATAGAAACAATAGTCCAATTAATATACTTCTTTAAGAGAATGCTACTGAGGATGTGAGATGTAGGTTTTTGTTTTGTTTTGTTACCAAAAGAAATTGAAATTATCATTATTCAGAAATGAATGCTAAATAAAATGATGATTAATTCTTGTAAATAGCCTATACAAAAAGCAGCGGGATAGATTGTTATCAGTTTAATAAAATAAAGATATTTATGGATGTAAGAGTTCTAATAATTCTCTGTTGCTAATGGTTTAGGTCATACATTACGAACAAAAATCATTAAGGCGCGAATATTTTAATTAATTTTATTAGATATAATTTACAAGGATGAGACCTTCCAAGCTACATATAGTCAACATTTTTGATTAGAGGGACTACCAATTGCTTTTAGAACTTCATATACTGGCTCAAAGCCAAAGTATATTTTGTCTGCTTTGAAATGTTTAATGAACTACTTGCGGAAAAATACGATCGACAAGTTCTTTTCTAAGATCCTCTTATACCCTTTCTTAACACATGCCTGTACACAGCATTTAGTTCGAAAAAATATACTTTTGTATGGAAAAATCATGTACTTCTTTTGTTGGAATCGTGTACGCAGTACAGCCTTTGAAACGCTGTATCTTACAACCATTGTGAATTTTAAGGCTGTGTACCAAATCAAAGTTAAAATTCCTTATGGGCTTATGTCAAAATTATAATAAAATGTTGGCAAATTTGTTTTGTTTTAAAAGTATATTTTGATTGATTACAATATAGATTAGTGATTTTTACAGTGAGCGAGTAGACATTCCGATCATATGTTTTAATAAGCCGCCATGTTGTACACGGTTTCTCTGTTAAGAATCGGTTTTTTTGAAGGAGGTGTACAAGCATGTACATACCGTCAGTCAAGAAAGGGATATAGAGGGATATAGAGATATAATAAGAGAAGTAAAAGCTTTATGTTTGCTTCAAATTCCTAAAGATCTCTTCTAGTTTTACAAACCTACCACGTTATTTTATTCGGTAAACTTGTTAATATCCGTAACCCAGTTCTATCATTAAAACTTACACGTCATAGTGCTTCTGGCTTTTTTATAATATAAAATTTTGATATAACAATTCCAGTTCAGAATCCCTTAAGGAAAGAAAAATTACCATTGCATTATTCTTTATGGTTAGACTAGACGTTTGCACCTTGAAATTTGTTTTGTATACTAACCATTTCTATTTTCTTATGAACAGTTTGAGGTTTTAAGCTATTTTTAAAAAGAGCTGAGCTATAGAGATCCGTGTTACTGTGATTTTACTTTCTCCAAAAGAAATCTAATCCTTATTTTCAATGATCAATCATGAACCATACTTTGTGTTCCATTTTGCCCATATATTCTTTAAAAGAAGTTCTCTCCTTTAGATACCCTTTTACTTTCTGTTCTAACGAATTGTTGACATGCTAATGTCCTTTAATAATTTTCTACTTAAATTCCTGAACAGCTTTTTCCTGATTCTTTTCTTATTTTTTCATTGTTAACTTAAGATTTTTGTTCATTATCTTCTTTAGTATTGCTAAGGTTTTTCTTCCAATTTTTTTCGCTGCTTTTACCTGAGCTTTCACTTTAAGCATCTTCATAAACACGCCCATAATGGTTCACTTCTTCAATTTCTATTAATTGCAATGTAAGGTTGTATGATATAATTCCACTTTTGAATCCATGTTACGAATTTTAACTTTTTATAGAGCTTTCAGTGTTTTGTTTCTTAATAATTGGTTCTTTTAGCAGTCATCTGGTGGCTTTACTAAAATACGATAATATTTCTGCAATGCTAATTTTATCAAGTTTGGTGATATTGGTTAACTTTTGCATATTTCCTTGCAATTCTTGCAGTTTAGGTGGTTTTTATTAGTACGGGTAGCGTTAAGTTAATATTTTTTGATTTGTGGTTGACTTTTGGTGAATTTAGATATGAACTCTGCAAATGCTTCGACACTATTGGTGGTGTTCATGGATATAACTTCTGGTTTTCTGAGTGAATTTTTGAGTTTTTGAGGAATGATAATTTTAGCAGTTGGGTTGTTTTGTTGAAATTGGGTATTAATTTCATAAATTACAATTTTAGGGCTCTTATGAGTGTGATTAAGCTTAAAAGGCTATTTCCACAGTTTGGTAGTATACTATTGATGCAAATGATAAATTTGACAGTTTTGGTGGTACTAATGGATACTTAGCATTTATTAATCTTTTGACAGCCTGATGGTTTTGATGAATCCTAATTTTATAATATTGGTGGAATCAATTATTTGACCCCTATTTTCTGATTTTGATAATTTAGCGCTTAAATTTTTTGTGAAATTTTCAAAATTCTTTTGAAAATGCCTATTTAAGCAATTTTTGAAGTTTTCATGAGTGTAATAAATTAATCTTTACGGCAGTTTTGTCCATCTAACACTTGCATGTTAAGGAAAAAATTAACTAATATATATTATTAAATTGTAAATAAATAATAATTGATAACATAACCAAATGCAAATTATGTTTTTCTCTCAGAAAAATAGTTAATTGAAATATAAAAAACAAAAAGATTCGTTATCATTTATGAAACCTTAAGTGTATTTATTAATTATTATGTTATAATATAATAACAATACCCAACAAAAACTAGTGATTTATTTAGGTAAGGCTTAGTAAATCTTAAGATCCAATCCAATCAGTTTCTATCAATTTTATTTTAGAGATGGAAAAACTTTAGCTAACGTGAAATATTAGTTCATGTGTAGTAGAAAATGGTGGCAGAGTTACAGTCTTAATTTAATTAACAAACTAAGAATTCTCGTATGAGATGCACCTAAAATATTAACAGTGGGAGAGATTGTTGAAGCATAAACAATTTTTATTATGTAAATTTTTATAATGCTTTAATTTAAATGAGAATTAAATTGAAAAAGAGGAGTGATAAAAGAATAAAATCAAATTAAATTCGTATTCTATACAAGAGGGTATTGTTAAAACCACTCTTCCTTTTGTTAAGAGAAGGAATGCTTTGAAATCATTTTAAATAAAAAATATATTAAAATCTATTTCGACTAGAGCTATATTATGAATTCACTCAAAACCCAAAATTATATTGCATGCATTATAATATTTTAACTAATTAAAGACAAACTAAAAATTATTAACTATTCTCATCGACTAACAAAAATTCTCTCCTTGCATTACCTTTTGTAAATAATATTTAAGTAAGTCAATGTATAAACTCCACCCATCAATAAATTTTAATATAATGATTTCATCAAGAAAAAGTACATTGGTAATCAAGCTTCTTTTCCATTCCCTATTACCACCTTAAGAAATGAAATTGTATTTTTATTTGAAGTTTTAAAATGAAGGGATTACCAACATTTTATTTAATTGTTAATTAAATAATCTTAATAATGTGATTACAAACGTAGTATTAAATCAATAAACGAACTAATTCTAAGTAGTAAATAATAAGAAATGTAAAAAGAAGTATGAATGGTGGAAAAATCAGTTAAAAAATATAATAGTTTTATTGAAAAATATGTATTTAGATCCAAAAAATAAAAAAAAACAATTAGATCTTGGTACTAAAATAAGTAAAATGGGTGTAAATAAATGAATAATTATGAAGTGAATTATTGCATCATAAACAATGGACATAACAAAAATAACACTTATTTATTTTTATTTTTTTTCCTTTAAATTAATTAATTTGAGTAGAACATTAATTTTGTTATTGATGAATCAATAATAAAAAAAATATCCACAAAAATATATAATAAAAAACTATATATGTATATAGTAGAGACGACCTTTCTAAGACTAAGTAGATAGTCTCAGATCCAAATCAAAATAATCCTGATATTCAGTAGTAATAGAAAAATTTATAGATCATTATCTATAAAGAACACTTTTATTATAGATTTCCTGTTGAAAAGAATCCAAAACGAATTAAATTCAGTTCAGATAGACTGGAAAACTATCAAAAAACTCTAAAAACTCTAAACGCACTAAGCAAAGTGTAAGAACTTTCAATAATTGCTGGGATAAAAGAAAAAATTCCTTAAAGATTTAGAATGATGGATACACTAAAATGCAAAAATACACAGCTATGTACCAACAATAGCAAAATGTTAAAGATTAAGAAAACGCAGAAAAATGTATACATATCTATTCACGATTAAAATAAATTCATGAAATTGATGAAAAAATTAACAAAGCAATAAGTGATATTATAATAGGAGCAATATATTAAATTATAAATAAGCCTAGATACTACAATATCAATTGTAGATGCAGTTTCAATATTAAGCAGCACATTAAAAAACAATTAGAATAACAAAAATACAAATAATTTTCTTAGAAAATATTATAGTATTATTATCGATTGTTATAATATCCAAAATACGTATAAAAACAGACCCAAGAAATTAATTTTCTACAAGTGGAAGCCCTATACCGAGGCCAAGTCTAAAACAAAAAATAATAGTTTTTGGTGGGTTTTGTTCCATCAAAACAACCTCTCTCAAATTTAATATATTCATTCTAACGATTCTTAAACTTTTTTATACCGACTATAGAATGGTTTTATTTTTGATGATTAATTTCTCATTCAAAAAAACTTGCTTTTTTTGAAAATTTTTAACTTTAATATCTGGCAATAGAGAGTGTTTTTTAGGCCAGATTTAAAAGCAACTTAAAGCGTTATTTATGTAATTTGGGCATAGATTTTAATGACTTGTGATACAATAAATTGTTTTGGTGCAATAAAACCTTTTACTTAAAACGGCTTTTATTTAAAACTTCTTTTTTCAACCTATTCAATAATGCCACATTACAGCTGCTGTTTATAGTTTTCTATTTTTAATTTAGCTAATGAATATTTTGAGCCTCAAAATATATTGTTCTCAAAACAATATCGTAATGTTTTGTTTTCTCTTTACCCTTGAAAATCAACCTCATAGTCTCTTTGTATTGACCTTTATTCACTGTATAAAAATTAACGGAAAGGAATTTTATATAGAGAATCGGGACTTTAGCATGTTGCAATCGTGTATTAAAATAAAGTCTTTAAAAGTCTATATAAGGGGAAATTCGGCATTTATTGTGAATTTACAAGTTGTCCATCAAAATAAAATCAAAAATTTCTCTATTGATTCTGTCATTAAATATGTTATTTATTCTTTATCTCAATTATTATTGGTTTTTTATTTAATTAATTAATTTAAACACTTCAATAAATCTATTTCAGCACAATTAGAGGATTAAAGATTAATTTTTAAGTCACTTTTTTTTGCATTTCCATCTAATACAGTGTAATGCCAATTGAGAATCGTTTTTTTTTGTTGTACGGGAGGCTAATACAGTGTATGTTATATGCGTCAATGGAAAAAGGCTATTAGGCAATGAATTCTTAGACATAGTATACTATCTGTTCGAATGATCGAGCTTTCTTTGATGGTTACAGTTTTCATAGTCATGTTTTGCTATTTAGTTGACATCAGAGGCGGATTTATTTTATTTATTTTGCCACCCTAGGCTAATAACTTCATGCCGCCCCCACCTCACGAATACACACAAATAAATTGTTTGGAAAAATTAACATTTAAAAAAGGAAGGAAGTAACGAAAAAGTAGTAGTAAAAAGCTCTTTTATTCATTACTCTTTTTTTTAATTTTCCTTCTATATTTATTTTTTGCAAACTTTTCAATCACATAAATAAAATCGATCGACTCCATAATTTTATTTTCAATGTGCAGTAGCGATAATGCATTTAATCTATCTTGGCTCATAGTGGTTCTTTAATAATTTTCTATGCGTTTTAACGTTTAAAACGATCGTTTTCCAGAGCAATTTGTAACGGCAGTACTCACACATATTCGAAGTGTTATCTCAATATTTGGATAAATTGATTGCAAATTGTTTTTCCTCATCCATTTTAATAAATAACTTGGCGTCTTTTCTTCATTGGATTGCGTTTCGGATTTTTTATTATATTTTGTATCAATAGATATATTCTTGAAATGAATACACTCTTTTATCAAATTCTTTTCTAAATCCTCAGGATATAAATCTATTAAAAATTCAGCTTTTTTTTCAATTTCATTGAAATTAAGATTTTTATTATTCATCAGCCAGTCAAATTTTGCGGCATAAATCTGATAAAACTTACATCTTTTTTTAATTTAATAGACAAACTATCTAAAATAACATAATACACGTTCACTCAAAAATTGCTAATTTATTTATTTATTACAAATGGATACATTTTTGTAATGATTTTGTTTCAAATTTTGCCGCCCCCTAAAAGCTGCCGCTCTAGGCTATAGCATAGTTTAGCCTCTAGGTAAATCCGCCCCTGGTTGTCATTGATAATTTGGATTTAATACTTAAGTTTTAAATTATTTGTAATATAATTAAGAGAGTTTGGGAATAATCAATATTGCTTGTGATTTATTTATTTAATTAATTAACTAATAAAATAAACTATTGTTTCTAAAAAAAAAATAGCTATTAAACTTATTTAATAAATAATAAGTGGTTTTAATTTACACAGTCCCCTAATACATTGGTGTCAAAAGTGGGATAGTGTTTTCAATAAATTAAAATAAACCATCTAAATAACTGAAAAAAGAAACAAAGTTTCAGAAGTGATAACTATACAAAACAAACCGAAAGAAAAGGAGAGGAAAGATGCTTAAAAACTGCAACTGTAAAGTTCTAGCGATTTATCAATATTGTTTAATAGTTTTTATAACGACTTATTTGTTTTATTTATCATAATGATGTTGTAATCTATGCAGCTCACATTCAAAGTCATGGGAAAAAATTGATTTAAATTATTGAAAAATTACTCAAAAATTTATAAAACAACAACATGATATATGTAAATTTCTTTGTAAGGAAATAGCATATTTAGGACACGCTATATCACAGAAAAGGTTAAAAAAAATTTTTAACTAACAGGTATATGCTTAAGAGCTGACACAACCAAGTGCTTTACAACAGTCCTTATGAAAAATTTATATTAATAGCGACTACATTGATCACATAAAACACAGACTAAATAAATCTTAAAAGGTAGTACAAGGACATATAATTCAATCCAAAAAGAATTTTAGGTCTAATTCAAAAAGAATTTTAGGTCTAATTCCAACACAATATGTATAATACTCAATATAGTAAGAGATAATATAAAGTAACCAAGCATAAATGAGTTTTTTATGAGTGAGTTAACACTGAAAAGCAGCCATCAAAATATCATCAGAAAAATTTTCTCAGGTATTACATTTTGAGGTAAAAATGCCATGAAAAATTTCAACAATTTCTAGAAATTGTCGTGAATAGTGTGTAATTTTGATACGAGAATATCGCCTATAGTTTTGTAAATAAAATGTGGTAAAATATGTCTTATCTTAATCTTATCTAATTTAATTCATGGATGAATTCACATGTGAAAAACTCATTCATGAACTCATACAAAAAATCTCACATATGAATTTATACTTTTACGGCCATTCCTTAACAAAATTCATTGATATTTTCCTCGAAAAAGTAGCCATTATGACTTTTTCATTGGTTAAGTAGAGCTATTTTATCTAACTGGGTAAGTGGTGATGCTTATTATCAAAATAGAAAAACGATAGTAGCAGCCAATTAATTAGGGCTAAATGAAATATTTGACATAGAAGAACAACAAACTCTCTTCATAAAAACAAAAATCGAAGAAATTGAGATACACTGTAACATTTCAGATTATTAGAATGATGGCAAAAATGGATTACAAAATTAAAATTACTTTTATGAAAAATACGTAATAGAAACAATAACTTTCTGATTAAATAAAACCTACGAATGTTACATTGAATCTAACAAACTTTTCCAATCCTTTACTATCACGGCAGAGTTTCATTAAGTTTTTCAACAAGTCATTATTAGCAAATGACAACTTCTGTAAAAAAAGAAAACCATATAGCTCCTGGAAATCTTAACAACTCAACAACAACAAAATTAAGGAAATAAACATCCATTCTAGTTCTTCTATTTTCACAAACATTTTCATAAGAGTTTTGTGAAAATACCATAAATAAAATTGGTTAAATCAAGTTCAATTTCCGTTATTGATTTTTCCAATACGAATCTAATACAATTAAAAGTAATGTCATCAAAACAATTTTGAAATGTTCTATTCTCCCATTAGCTATGTAAAGGAACTTTCGGTATGAGTTTTTCGACATTGTAATGTACTTTCTCTATTGCTGTTGATTATTAGAATTTTCTTGGCAATTTTTGTAAGTGATACATATGTGACTTTGGAAATTGGAGTTTTATACTTTAACTTTAGATAATGATTAATTAAGCTCGTTTGTAATTAATTAAGGTTGTTTCTGATTAATTAAATTAATTAAAGATTATGTACAAGATAATCAACTTCATGTAATCAACTTTTTTTTATTTAATAATAAAAAATTACCTTAATAAAATCCCATAACAATATACTTTGATTACAATCCAGTTGTGTAAGGAAATCAAAAAAGGTAATATATGGATAAGAGCTTGATTCACTTGATTTTCAATTTATTTGCAATTTAGAAAATTATTAGTTTCAAAAAAAAATCATCATGGTGAAATTTTCTGATGTGTGGAATTTGTAAATCTACATTGTAATAGTTATAAACATCCTTTTTTAAAAATTTAATACTAATAGAAAATTTTTAATGGTAATTTATAATTCTTGCTTCTCTTTTAGGTTCTTCTTTATTGTAATTTAAACTTAATGTTGAATTTTCATCATTTATGTTTTTCCACAATAAATTTTGTTTGTATCAAACATTCATAAAAAATTGATTTGAGTTTTGAATATCCAAATTTCGACAAAAATAAATTAATAAATTTCGTATTTTACATACCAATCATAACTCTAGCTGGTACAGCATTCCATTCTAGCCAAAATGTGATAAATGATGAAGTCACCAAAATAATTCCAGGTATAAATACGGTTGTAAAATAAAATGCACGATCCCTTGTAAACGTTAAGTTGACTTCGAGGCAACTGTAGTTACCTAAGGAAAAGCGGGCAAGCAAAATAGCTTTGAATAAAAAATTTTCATGCAGCTCAAAGCCATTTTCACAGTCAATATATGTTTTTCTAGTTAATTTTATTATATTTAAAAGTGCAATTTGGAGAATTTCAATTGAGTAAAAGAAAATTTTTTAAGACTAATGAACCTATTGCACTCAATATATAATTGATATACTAATTAAAATTCAGAGAAAATTTATTAACCACAATAAAATCCGATGTGATTTCATTGATTTTTGGCGAAAATACATTTTTTAATGTTAAAATTATTTAATCATCCTAAAAACAAACCATTTTAAGTCTGAGCTCAATTTTTTTCTTAACAGTCTTTAATTTATATTTTATAGTAATAAATAGTGAGCTTATTGCTGCAATAATTTACTCACGTATTTTTACTCAATGTAAGCAAAATGAAAATTTGTTTTAAAAAAAAGTTGAGCTTCAAAGGAGCACTTAAGTATAAAATTACTAAGATTTAAGTATAAAGATTTGAATTTTAATATACGCTAAGAATTTTTTTTTAGATGAAATGTAGAATCAAACTCATAATCACTATTTGTAAAAGATAAAATGGATAAAGTCTAACGTAGACCAAAACAACCACTGCCACGACTTAATTTTAGGTCTAGCACAAGTCGCGGATACAGTCGCTGGTCCAAACATTTTTGTGGCTAGGAGGAGGGTGTAAAAAAATCTGGTTCAAATCTGGTTTTTGATTATTTAATAAATATAAAAGATTAATGTGATTGTGAAATTGATTTGATTTCCTTAAACTTTACCACCAATTTGCTTTTTGAGCTGTAGCAAGGACTTTAAATTAAATGAAAATAGTGCTAGTTTAAGTTTTTCTTAAAAATCATTCCAATTTGCAAAAAGAATTAAGTTTTTATAATTGAAGTGTTCTAAACCTAATAAAACTATTTGATAGTCTAATATTGTGGATACTTTTGCTTATTTTTAAGTTAGGTTCACTTAAGCATGCGAACAATTATGATACTGCAATTATTAAAAAGTGTAAAGTAAATCTTATATAAATATCAAAAGACTATTTGAGTAAAAATTTGACAAAAAATAAATTACTTTATCAATTAGGATAATCTCTACAAAATTAGAAAATATACAGGCAAAAATTTTATTGCAATAAGAAAATTATTAAAAAAACAAAAATAAGCATACAAAAAATAACTTTACTAATTACTAATTTTTATAAATCTATTAAATTTGAATTGTTATCAACTTTTACCTATCATTGACCTAGCAGGCACTGCATTCCATTCTAGCCAGAATGTAATAAATGAAGATGTCACCAATATTATTCCAGGGATAAAAACAGTTGTAAAATAAAAAGCTCGATCTCTGGTAAAACTTAAATTGACTTTAAGGCAGCTGTAGTTTCCTATAGCATTTTAATATAGTTTAAATCAAAACTAACCGTGTGGTATAATAAACTTACTATTTGACAAAATCATGCTAAATTGGTTGGGTTCATAAAAAAATAAAAAAAAGTTTTTCTTCTTTCAGAAATTTCAGTTAATATATTTCAAATTTTTGAAGAGACTACCCACACAAAGAGAATAGCCTAAAGTGCAGCAACAAGATGGACCCTTACAGGAACAAGTAATTTTTTTACGAGAGACAGGGATAGGTTTTTTTTTTTGTAAATTACATACTTTCTATAAAATTTTACCTATTACACATTTAAAAAAGAAAAATTGTGAAAAATAAAAGTTGCCGGACATTAAACAAAGTTAAGAAAAATTGTTATTGCAAAATTATTTTGTTATTTTTATTAGTCCGCTGATACACAGTCCGGTAATAGTACAGAGGCCGTTTATACATTTGTCGTAAGAATAAAAAAGCCTAAAAGCAGACATGTTGAGTTTCAATTAATGAAATATAGATCTATTACTCATTTAACAGAGGCAAATCCTGAACTATATTTTGAAATCGAAGTAATTTAGTATAATTTTTCTTCTATTCTTTAATTGAGGCGGCAAATGGTGACCTCATCTCACCCCAAATACCAACCAAAGCAGACATTTGACCCCGCTTTGAAGCTCATGCACTTTGTTAAATGTCTGCTCCTGAGGAGCAAAATTAAAGTAAGTTTTAGGATTTTATATATTTCAAAAACAATTTGTAACTTTTATAACAAAGCAAAAATATTAGACGTAAATACATTTGGCATAAAAACACTTAAAAATACATTTTAAATTGAATTTTGTTATTTTTATTTAAAAATTTAATTTTAAAACTTTTTTAAAAAATTCTACGTTCTTGTTATTAAGTTACAAATATTTCGTGATATTCAAAATGGCTTTTTACGCAAAGGGTTTACGTTTTGTTCGTTTTTATTTACACATGAAAACGTGGAATAAAAGGGAAGTTTGATTGGTTTATTAAATTCCATATAATATTTGAAATGCAAAGTGGCCACCAGTTATTTTTCCATTTTTTCCTATCTCTGAACTGTCATTTATTATCTACTCACCAATTAAAGAAAAATGGAATTTAAAAATCAACAATTATTAATCAGTTTCGATCCAAAACTCAAATCATAGCCATCCCAGTTAGACTTTCCGTCTTTTAAAACTGTTAAAGGCTGGCATTAGTATATTTTTAACTATTTTTGATAATGTTCAGAAGGATAGGTAAACTTTGCAAGTACAAGAAAGTAGAAATAAAAAATCAGCATCGATTACAGAAAAATCATAGAATATATATATATACGTATATTTAAAAAACTAAGTTGAATAGCACTTTTAATTTGGCTAAGCAACTTCTTCGACATCTCTAGGCTTACTAAGACTATGTGAGAGTGTTATTACTAACAAATTAGTTCTCGATGACTGATATAGGAAGCAGTGTGTAAGAGTTATAAATAGAAATAAATGAGTTTGGAATTGAAGTTGACAGAAAACATCTAAAATGTAAATCAAATATAATATTTTATTTAATAAATTCAAGCAATATCACTGATATTTAAGTCAATAATTTTATATTTATTATTCGTAGACTTGGCAAAATATTTAAAGAATTATAAATAGCATAATTGTAGATTTATAGGATTTAAAATAAAATGACTTAAATAACAATGATTCGAGCCTGAGGAGGGGACTAAATTCCGGGTATAATACAATAAATTAAATTTATTGACTCCTATTTTTTAATACAAATCACACTGAAAATTTCCACTAGAGCTCAAGTTATAGAAAACAAATTTTTTGGGGTAGCTTATTTCACTTAAATTCATGAATGTACATTGAAAAAATACTCAATATGCATAATTAAATATAATAATTTGGATTTATTTCAATTCTTGAGTTTTTTGCAAAAATCCAAAAACACATTGTTTTATTTCCTTATTCGCTTCAATAATAACCATCAAATCTATTCGAATTGGCCAAAAATTTTCAAAACTTCAAAGAAGTTAAGAAATAATGACTTTCCCTTATAAAAATTAGTGGATGAACTCAAGATACAACAAAAGCTTTTAATTTCGTTGAAAAATATATAATTAAAATTCGCCTGATAATGAAAAGCTTTGTTTTGGATGATAAACTTTAGTTTTCACACTTTTAAAGTGAATGTCAGCCAAAAAAAAAAGTACGGATCATTTAGTCTTTATAAACAACAACAATCAAGCAGTTCGGTTTCCCAATGTTTCCCTGTTTGAGGACACAGGGTTTTTTTCTCAAATCTAGCAAGTTGCTAAATTAGGTGAGAAAAATGAGAGTAAAAGTATCTCGCTCATAAACTTAACAGAAACTATGGAAATTATGTATTGTCTTAAGGGGGTATTCTAGTCTGGAAATTTGAAAAAATCGATTTTTTTCCATATTTTCAAAGCATGAGCCTTTAAGAACACGCTCATAAAAGGATTTTTCAAAATTCATATTATTTTTGGAGATATAGCTGTTTTAGTGACGTATGCCTCATACTGCGCATTTTCTTATTGCAGGAGTTCAATTATTACTTTTCAAAAAAATTATTACTATTTCAAAAAAATTCGAAAACGTAAAAAAAGTGGTAAAAAACACGTCTCTTGAGTTCAAACAGCCGCAACTTCCTAGTTCCTGCCATAGCGACACTCCTCTAGATTAATTATTCGTTTTTTTTTACTTCCGATTTCTCAGAGTGTTGAAATCGTGGCGACCATCAAGCACCATTTTTTTTACACCCCTCAATTCATCAGCCTGTAACTTTTTGGATGGATTTTTGATTTTTTCAATTTTTTTTGTGTATTGTTTAGGAATCAATAATTATTATACAAAATAACGAATACTAAAAATATGTTTTATTGTTTCTTTGTATTGCTCCTCCAAAAGTACCTAAAATTCATGTCTCTAGAATAGAATAACCCCTTAACAAATTTTACTGCGTTCCCTATTTTTTTGCGAATTGGCACATATATCTTGTTAATTTTAATCATTGAAAACTTAGAGGGATAGTAATTGTAATCTTTTTAAGTAAAAATTTAAAGAAATAAACAATCATTATTATTTATCACTCAAATATGAATTTAGTAATCAGCTGAGTTTAATAATAAATGACAAATTATTGTAACCTTTAGCATTCTCAGCTTTTGTATACAGTTTTCAATTTTGGCTTTCCTTAAAAAATTTCTTGGGCAGAAATTATACTAAAACAATTCCAGTACTACAAATTTTAATATCAATAAATACGAGTACATTATGGTCTTTAATGGAAAATAATATTGTTAATCACTAAATATTAGAAATGGCTAATTCCTTTATAAAATTTCCTATTTACTGTCTTACTGGGATATTTTTAGTATAAACAATTACACAAGAAAATATTTTGGTAAAAAGCTAAAATTAAAAACTGTATAAAATCAATAGTTTTTCAATAAATAAGTTTAAAGTTGAAGTAATTAGTAAGAAAATTCTTAAAATTTATTAAACGACAAGCTAAAGATATTAGTTAAATAATTTTAATTTCTTTTACAAAGTAAACTCTCAGCTTTCCGGTTGCTGACTTTGAAATATTTTCACAACTACTTTAAAAAATTAAACTAAATTTTGGGAACACGAAACTTCTCCATTTCAAAACTAATTCTTAGACAATTTTTTATACATTCAAAATAACCCAAATAGTATTCAAAAAAAGAGTTAGTTAACCCATTTATGAATAACCCATACTACTTAAAACTTTCTTATGACACATTCATTCAAAACTAATTGGATGTTAGCTTACCTCTCCAACTACCTTTAACCGGGCACGTGATGGTTGCGTTTTTTATTAGATAAGCATTTAAAGTTGTTAAGGATGGACTTTTCCTAAGTGTTGCTTCATCATTTTTCCATACATATTTTATTGCAGAAAGTTCATATGATACTGAAAAAAATCATGAAGTTATTATTTTAACAAAAATTTCGAGGTCTTTTTTAAAATGAAAGTAATTCACATTTTCAGCCATTAATAAAGTTAACTAGAATAGCTTAGTTGAAAATTCCATCCATTTTAAAAATTCTATTCACAATTTGCTTATGGGTGTTTTTTTTCCGAGAAACGCAAAAAAAAAAACGAAGATAAAATTGAAAAGAAAATTACTAATTCTTTTGAAATATTTTCTTTAATGAAAATTCTGGTTACTAACGAAAGGGAAAACAGTTCATTTTTAAAGTTGAGATTCTGTAAACATTTTAGAGCGAATATGAAAAGAAAAACAAATCATTGAAATAAAAAATGTATAAAAGGATATTTTTCTTAGAAGTTTTTTTTGGTACTGTCTGGTATTGAATTAGTTTTCTTTTTAAAAAAGAAAAACAAAACAATTCATAGATCAATATAAGATTTTAGTCTTTTATCCTTTAATTCCTTTTTGTGATATCAGTCACTTTAAAAAAAGTACTTTATGAGAGTGGAAGCCCTTTTATGCTGAAGAGATCATCATCATTGTAGAAGGGTTATTAGGGTTAACGACCAAGTTAGTTACTTGCTTGACGTATTATTAAAGTATGAAGTTTTTTTATTTTAGATAAAAGTAAAATAAAATATCAAAGAGTTTATTTTATGTGTTTTGAAAAAGTTGCTAAGATAAAAAGAAAATAAATATTAAAGAATTAATTGTTTCATAAAAGTAAAATAAATAGTAAGATAATTAATTCATTAAATAATAAAACTTACTGTTCTTGGTTTTGGTTTTAAATTTTTTAATTTCTCTTGAGAAGTTATTATAATAGGTCCGAAAATCGAAATCAATAATTTTGTGTTTTCTTTACGTTTCAAGACCTGGAGAATTATTTTTTGAGTGATGTCTGTCTGTGTGTGTGTTGAGTATGTATGTAGGGATGTGAGCTTTTTTATGAGATTCGTTTTCTCAAAAACTACCGGACCAAGTTACGTGTTATATATATCACTCGATACGCCGCATCATGACTGATATCTGAAAGGAGTTTGAGCGAAGTTCAGCGGTTCGTTTTTTATTGATAAAAAACTGGCTTTTTTAAGCACGCAAAAGTGAAGATTCGATTACTCAAGAACTACTGGACTAAATCACCACAACCACAAATTGATTATATCAATCAATACGCCATGTCATGACTTAGATCTAAAAAGAGTCTGAGCGAAATCGGCCCAGCGGTTCGGTTTTTATGAATAAAAAACTAAAGTTCTCAAGAATGCAACAAAAATTTTTATGTAACCTTCATATTCTAAGTATCGAGAAGTAGATGGGGGTTTTCGAAGGTGGTAATTTGAAATCTTTTATGAGTTTTTTTGAAATTCAAGATGGCGGACGCATTTTTTTTTTTTTTTTGTAAAAGTTCTTCAAATTGAATGATATTTAGTTTCAAGCGGGAATTCAGGTAATAGATTATAAATTATTGTTTAATGTTGAAAAGTTGATTTTTTATCTAATTTTGAGCTTCATCAAAGTTAAAAGTATGGATTCGTAGAGTTAAAATAGAAATTTATCGAAATGCTTATGTATTTGTCTAGTCTAAATAGATGATGCCATATATAGTAATTATAAGATAGTGTCGAATGATTTTCAAGGTATCGGAACATTAAAAACAAAATTTTTCTCAAGAAAAGTTGCTTGTGCGGTACCTCCTGCCGGACGTATTTTTTTTAAATTTAATTTGAAGCTTTACTGAAGCTAAAGGTGGTTTTATACAAAACAATAATGAAAGTTATAATCAGTTGATATGAACGAAAACTCTGGAAATTATTTCATGTGGCTCTAAAAGTGTTGCGATAGCGGCTTACATTGCAGCTGGAATATTTCATGAAGTTACAACATGTTCACTATTGTACTTAATGAAACCTATAGAACTTTAAATTGGCCCTACCAATTCATACCATACCTAAATTTCTATTGAAATTTTAAGCGCATTTTTCTCAAAACCATATTTTCAATATGTACCTAATAAATAAAAATATTTTGCTCACCGCCTAACACCTTTTTTTTGAGGACTTTTGGGAGATCGTGTATAGGAGCACTGGACTATTTTGAAAATTATTATCTCACTTATTACATTGAAATATGGTCTGTTATATTGGTCTATTGTATTTTATCTGCGTATATTAAAGAAACTGCCTTATTAATCCCCTTTTAATAAATAAAGGGTCTTCATGTTTAACAATTAAAATATCATCTGATATATTCATAGCTTCAATTTCACGTTTTCATGTATAGTAGCTGATCAAAAGAAAAAATACATATTTTTTTCCTCCCTAAAGATTTCGCACTGCTAGTAGTATAGATTTAGTATAATAGTGTATCATAATCAGTTGGAAGTCCATTTATAAACAGAATAAAAATAAAAAAGAACGATCAAAGTCCCATGAGTTTCTTAGAATATTAAATAAAATTACTTCAAATACATCCAAAAAATATTTAAGGAGGCACATGTGGTAGATTTAATATTCAACTTTTTATTATAAATTTTTACTATAAAGTTGTCAAATCCTGCGTTTGAAGAGGCAGAATATATGTTTAGATCAAGACAGAGCCAAAGGATAAAGTATTTTTTTCTTTAAAAGAACCAATTTCATTGGAATTGAGTTTTGATTTCAAATAAAGTCAACACAATCATTTTTTATGAAACTGTCATCAACAAACTTATCAAAACAAGTTTTTGCAGAAACTACAGGATATATATTCTTCAGTTTTAGACAATGAAAAAAAAATTACTTAAATAAACAAAATCAAGTTAAAAGAATTTCAAGTAAAATTTTGTTTTAGCAGTAGTAGTAGATGCTCATTATTAATAATTGTTTTTATTCAGTTTGAAAAAATAAAGGAAAGTTTGTGGTAAGTTACCACAAAGTTTAAAGATTCAGCTGAAATGCTCTCTTTTTTTTATTAAAAACAAGGATTTTGTTAAACTATTCAGCAATTTTGACAACAAAAAAATAAAACTAAAAAACTTGTGACATAAAAATAATCATTACTTTTTTTTTATCTCTCTTCGCTAAACAAATTTTGTCCCTAAGCTATACATAATATATTTTCCTATAGGATTATGTTGAGCAAAAGATCAATAAATATATATAAATATATTTTATGTTCAGTAAACTATCAAAGTTGAAAAGTTTGCTCAATATTAAAGTTGGTTTTTGTAGCTTCGTCGCTAATAAAAAAAAATATAAGAAAATTTCAATGATATTTGTGTAATTTTCAAATTCATTTCCATTTTATTCTGCTCTATTTAATTAAAATAAACAATATTCGAATATTTATGAAAACATTGAAGTTTATTATAAAGCAGGAAATTGTTCATGAAATTTTTTATAGACTTCAGCTAAAATACTATTCAAAAATAAGAATATACTTACTACTTTCCATTGCAAATGAGCAGAGTGGATCATCAAAAGGAAATATATTAAGGCTCCCTTGACATGAAAGTATTAAATGGCGTCTGGAAATTAAATTATTCAAAACTTTCAATAAAAATAGAAAAGATTTTATTTAGAGCTAACATTTACCTCATGGCATATTGGATGGTTCCATTTCGAAAAATTCTAAGAGCAAAATGCATTGGAATTATAGGATCCTTAAAATCACCATGCATCATGAAATATGTATCTGGTAGCCATATATCCTCATGATGATGTATTGCATTTAAGTATTCATATTGTGATTGATTTGCATATTGTAGACGAGGATCGTACCATTGTTGGTTCAATAAAAATTCTACTTCGTATTTCTGGAAATAATATATATATATTGGTACATGTTATTGATAAAAAATATATTGTTATACTTACTAAACTGGATTCATCGGGCGATGCTAAGCTAAGTAGTAAAACATTAACATTCACAGTCAATGTACCTGGAAAAGTAAACACAAAAAAAAAAGAAACAGTTGAAAATTTTATACAAAATTTTTAATTTTTCTTATTTTTGATTGATAAACATGAACTTATGAACATGAACTGTTGAAAGGCTAAACAATATGGTCACAGTTACGTTACAGTCTTTAAATTGTTATTCATCCCAACAGGAATTTGGCTAATTTGTTGTCAAATGTACTAATTTAAATCTAGTTTTCTTTTCTAGTCTTTAGTTGAAATTTTAAGGTATTTTTCAAACTCTCTCTTTGGGGAATTATTTGATAGTGATTAATTGTGGAATTTTTGACAGAATAAATATATACTAATCAAAAAAAGAACTAGGGCCCTGTATTAACACTTCTTTTTATATATGAAGCAAATGGTAGTATTCTTAGCCACTGTAAACGTACTATAAGCAACTTTCAGCGGAAGGAGCATTGTAAAGGCGGGTAAAATTTTTGACATCATAGACTCACGCCAAGTTGTTGTTTCTGTTCCCCTTCAAATGTGGATATTTAAGCGTAAAATTCATGTGTACAAACACTTTTTGGATAAGTTTTTTTTGTTTTTTGCCTTTACGCTTGCAAAATAATTGCTATACCCGATTTATATTATATTTGTTGTTGTACAACTTTGTTTTAATTTTAGCAAGGGCATTTTTGTTTTTGTTTTTTGGTTCTGAAGAAGATGAAATTTAGTGAAAAAAAAGTAAAAAAGTAGAAAATACAAATAACCGCAGAGATTCCTGCAGAATCGCACTAACTGAATCGTGAAATTTTTGTCATTTTTGACGTCATGAATGTTACCCGCGGAGATATGTGCATTAAGTGAGTGCCCACCTTAAGGAATAACTCAGATTTTACTCATTTTTATTTGTTTATATGCACTCAAATATCTATCAAACTCAAACATTGCAGGTAAGTGTTCACTTGAATATGCAATACTTGGACAATTTAGTTGAAATTAAAAATATGCGATAAAGTGCACGCGATGAAATAAGTTTTGTTTAATACAAAATTGTTTATATAAAGAAAATAGATACTTGTATGTGAAAAATGGTAATAACAATTTTCATTTTAAATACATTTTAATATATTCTACTATAAAAGTAACCACTTTATTTGAATTTTTTCATATTTTGGTGGGTTTTATCCCGTTGTGTCGTTTTTGATACATTTGACGATTTTTGTTACACCATTTTCAAAACATAAAACTAACAATAATTTCATTGAGATTTAGCACTGTGCCGTATTAAAATGTTAAGGTGAAAACACAATGAACGCATTTTCATTCAGAATTCTGCTTTACTATCACAGCTAAATTTCAGAATTCTGTTTGATAACGCATTCCGCAACACAAACGCGTTCATTGTGTTTGCACCTTTATTAAGCACAACGATATCCTGTACCTTAAAAGTGTTAAAAATTTGTTCGTCTTTTTGAATAACTGCCTAACAAATTAACAAAAAGTGACATAAAGATTTAAATTTCTGCGTATATTCCATACTATATTATATTCTTAATATTTCTTTTTTGTTGTGAAAACATTTTATACGACGATCTTTGATTATAGTGATTGAATTTTTTTAATCGTTATCATTTTCTGGTCACGCTTAGAAGAGTTATTCATTTTTTGTCAAGTTTCAAAGCGATATAGTGTATATAGCTATATATATTATATAAGTATTTAAGGAGACATACGCCTTTTCCATTTTTATCTCATTATATCTTTGTATATTAATATATGTATATCGAAATATATACATCAGATTTGCTATTTTCGAATTTTTTTTATAGGCTGATATTTACTTTGTAGGGATGAAAACTACCCCCTAAAACTTACTTTTCTCTATTACTTAAATTTTAATTAATATTTCTTAAAAGAACTAAAAAAAAAGGTCAAAAAGGTCGCATCCCTTTAATTTTATAGAGGAATGTCTTCCTTTTTTGACTTATTATACGTTTTAAAATTTTTAAAAATTTAAATATATTTAGTAGTTATTGATTTAACCAAAGCTAATAAAAACCCTAAAGTCAATATGTTTTTGGATTTGAGTCAGAAATAGAACTAGAGGTTTTATCCTCATTAAATTACTTGCTAATTATTACCTTGTAACCCATACTAAAAGCTCATATTCAAAGTTAAAGTTATTTGTCTTAATGTCTACAGTTAATGTTATGAAATTAATATATTTGATGAGTAATCACAACAAAAATTGAAGTATTATTAAATATTCATCTATTTTAAAGAGATATTTATGTAGTCGTTAACAGTTTTTCGAAAATAAGGTACAACCTAAAAAGAATATATATTATATATTCATAATTTATTATTATTAAGCGCTAAAGTAAAAGTTAATAAAAGTTTTTAATAAATTTTTCGCTATCTTGAAAAGCATTGCAAAAAGTAGACATCAGTTCTTTTCTGACTGTATTAAAAAAAATGTACCAAACCTTAATTGGCTGATTTCATTTTAATATATGAATAAAAATTCTATTCAAAATATTTACTAAATTAAGTTCAGCAAGACAATTCTATTAATATCTCTTTTTTCCATAAAAAAACATTATTTTCAATTTGAATTTTAGGCATTTAGGATACAAGCAAATTTTCAGTCTTAAGTAGTTTATAAAACTACTCTAAATGTTAATCAGAAAATATTTGAAATTTTTGAAATATTATGAAATTTTTGAGTAACTTGAATATTAAAGTTTATTAAATTATTAAGATTTTTGAATTATACAAAATTCTCTGTGTATGTGTTAATCATATGTGTTAAGAATTTTTATCAAATTATATTTTTAAACCAGACTCTACACCATTCTGCCATTTATGTTAATGAAGAAAATAAAAGCTAAAAGACGTGAGCTTGACACTCAAAATAAAAAATAGATAAATGTTAGATATTAAAAAACTTTTATGGAAACATACCATCAACTGGAGGAAGAAGTCTTTTATCATATCTTGAGTCCTTCAAAAGATGATCAAGAATTTCTTTGTCTGATTTACCCTCAGCAAATCTGTAAACGAAAAGAAAAAAAAAACTTTTTTAGTATAATTATTAAAACTGGTTTTGGTTTTTTAGAATCAAAGACTGAGAGTTTCTAGCTATCATAGTTAAAGCCAATACCCATTTTCTAAAGTTTATAGAAAGTTTTCTAAAGCAAATGAAATAATTACAAAAATAATGAAGACATATATCAAAAATAAACTTTCATCGTTTTCATAGCTATAAAAAATAAAAAAAATTATATTATACTTTTAAAATAACAACATTTAAAAAATGTCCTATATACTTAAAAGTAGAAGCATGACTGGTTACATGCAATCATTTTGAAACAGTTTCTAATCATTTTCTTAAATCTCTATTTTTGTACGAATTTCAATAAAATTTTGGTCTTATTTTCGCTCACAATTAGAGTGCCATGCTTTCATTTTAAATATAAGTTCTCTTAAAAAATTTTTAAAAAGTTTTTAGTATAACTTAATAGAACTAATACAATAGTAAAAAAATTTAAAGCATGTAAATGTAAAACAAAAAAGTATATAAGTTAAAATTAAATTAAATTACTATTTTTTAACAAACGTTTTACAATTCAATAAAATAATTTTTAAAAAATGAACTAAAATACTTATTTTTATTAAGGTCAGTAAACAATTGATATCCGTTTGTGGCGATTCTTGCATTGGGAACAAAACATCCAAAAACTGAAGAAAGAAATTGGTTATTAAAAGTCAATTGAATTGAAGCAAAATAGTTCCCTTTAAAATCTTAACTTCTTTTGCTTCTTAAATTTCAATAGCTATGAATACTTATTTTAATAATGGGTACTATTTTTATTTAATTTATACGAACAGGGAGTTACATGAGGATTTGAAAGTCAAACTAGTAGACGAGGTAGTACGGGAACATGCTATCAAGCACGAGAAAAGGTTGCTACATAACATAAATACAGAAGTAAATCAGCTACTGGACATAACAAACCAAACAAGGCGCATCAAAAGAGCCAAGCCGTATGAGCTAACCCATTAATATCAATCACAGGGAATTAATCAATGAATCATCCTCCCGCACTAGTTAATAATCTATATCAATAATGCGAATAAATTAATCATAGGTTAAGATTGTAGCATACGTAATTAATTTGACAAATGGTTTAAGGGGGTCTTCTCATTTAGACACTTGAATTTTGGGTGTTTTTTTCGGACGCCATAAAAAATAGCCAATAAATATTTTTAGCAAAAATTTTTTTGTTTTTTGTTCATGGATGTGTCGGAAATATAAAAAATTAATAATATTAAGAAAAACCAAAATTGAAAATACTAAAGGCTGGCAAATTGGGGGCTCTTGAAAAAAGATTGTATCCTGGTGTGCATGATTCCAGTCTTTCCAGTAATCTGAAGAAAAGAATTTTCTTAATTATTCAACTAGAAGAATATAGTTATGGCACTACAAAGAGTTTTTTTTCACAAAATGGTGGCAGTTTGGAAAAAAAGTTACGTTTTTTCGCTTTCGGAATTTTTTATTAGTAAGATAAAGTTCGTAGTGCGATAGCGTGGTTTAAAAAAAATCTCTGTACAAAATTTCAAGTAAATCGGTTGAGTAAAACTTGAGATATCATGCAAGCCGTTTCGAAAAGGGAAATTTCGAGAAAAACGAATCTAAAGTTTTAAAGACTGAATAGAACTAAGCACTAAGTGCGTCAAAAAATAAGCTGTAACTCCGAAAATAATTCGAATTTCCGAAAATTCTCATAAGAACATTTTTATAAGGAGTTAAGCTATGAGAATATGCAAAAAAAAAAATAAAATTGATTTTTTTGAATTTCTAAACGAGAAGAACCCCTTAAATTACTTAAAAATCATCCTTATCATAGATTAAGGGATCTGGTATTAAACCTATATAATAGTTTAATCAATAAGTTTTTTACTCAGCAAAGAAAACAGGACTTTTTGCTTGGAAATAAAATTTATTATTTTATTCAATTTTTGCAATACATTTTTTTCTGAGGTTTTCATACAAAGGCTTTTTAAAGAAGAAGTAAAAAGAAACAAAATAAATTTGTTAAAAAATTCAAAAAGCATAACATCCTGTTTTAGAATAAACATTTGTAATATAAAGAAAAACAATGTGTGAGAAGAAAATACGCACACGACAGAGTCCAATATGAGGTGGCTGAAAATTAGATGGTGATTAAAACCAGTTAAAAATCGATTACAGCGTTTCATTTGTTCATAACACTAAGAACTTTTCAATAAATATTATTGAAATGTGGTTTTTAAAAATATCCATTTATGTAACTTTAAAACAAAAAACAGAAAAAGTTCCAACCCCCAATAAAACCGAAGTTCTCAAGGTTTTAAAACTACTCTTCAAGCCAAAAATCACATAATTCCCAAAACAATTCCCTCTTCCATTTTCCTAATTCAATTAAAACAAAATTCTTAAACACTTATATCTTTTTTTTCCAATCCAAAACCCATAAAAAAAATTTAACCAAATTAAAAATATGTTGGTCAATTTTGTCAAAATCTGTTCGGTTTTTAAAACCCCATATATGGTTACTAAAAATTTTATATTTTTAAACTATTTCATTGTATTTCTAGATTTTAAGTCCAATCCTCTCAATTAATTCTTTCTGACTTTTACTGTGTTTGATCACTGCATTTTATTGAAATTAAAAGTAAAAATATTTTAAGCCACAAAAACTGATTAGTGCACACATACTTTATGTATGTACTTTCTATACAAATGGAAATGAATTGCACTGATTTTAACTGTAGCATAATTTGTACATGAAGAGTTAAAAAAACCACGCTTTTTTCCTACTAGGTTCTTACCATTTTAATAATAGTCAGTTGGTGGCCAATGTATCTATGCAATATTCAGTACCATTTATGTATAGTTCTCATAAGGAACTCTGCGAAAGACATTGGGTCCATTAATAAATAACCTTTAACAGGTAGACCTAAATGAAGTCAAAAGACATCCAACACGTGGGTAAATGCATATGACGGCTATAGACATTGACGTACAATTTTTTAGGAGAATATGTCAAAATATATAAAAATTTTGCAAGCAATAAAGATTTCATCATTGAACTCGTCACTAACTAACTAACTAATTAATCCGCAAAAAGAGTGTTGTTGGAAGTACCCACTGATTTTAAAGTGAACGTCAACGTGTTAAACATCAAAATGTGCACATGTTTTAAGCATATATATAACCACTTACAAGAGTTAAATTAATTCTATTACATAGAAGAATGCAAAAATCTCTACTAGAGATTATTTTTGCTTAACTAAAAAGTGAAGCTTTTTTGTTTCTTATTCAGAATCATTACTTTTTGATCAACCCTCGTAATTAACAAGATTTTGGAAGTAATGCAAAGGAATTAATTTCGAAGCTTGGGTTTAAAATCTAGAAATTCAAAATATCTAGTTACCATATTTGGGATTTTTCAAACCCAACAGATTTCAACAAAAATTGACCGACACATTATTAAAATAAAAAAAATTTTCATTATTTTCACTTTATAAAATAAAACAAGTACTTACATTGAGTGAGCTGAGCTCATTGCAATAGTAGTGTTAGCTAGGTAGCATAGGACAAGTATTATTCCTGATGCAGTGATTTCAAAGTTTATTCGAGATGTAGCTCTGTACTTATAGACAATATTTGATTTTCTAATGCTTGATACGAGAGAAACTTCGTAATCTCCAGTCCTATGTAAATGATTACTTCTATTCTTTGTTTTCAACTCATGAGTTAATTGTTGGGTTTTTCGATTTTTTTCAATATATAAAGTTGATTTATTTCTATAAAAAAATCGCTCTAAGTAGTCTTTAAAATCAGTTTTGACAAGCGTTTCTTCACTTGTATCACCCATATTAAGGCATCTGAAAAAAAAAAATAATATTTTTTTAAATAATTTATTAATTTGATTCAATTATTTTATTTTTATTTGATCTCAAGACTTCAAGATTGGATTAAATTTTTAATTTCTTTTGAGTGGCTTACAAACATTTTATTCATTAAATACAAATTAAGAATTACAACATAATTCCTGGAAATGAATTTATAAACCATTAAACATTAGTGTTTTATAAATCCTACAAACAAATTCCAAATCAATCTGTGATGAAATTTTATAATTTTAATTTTTAGAACAAAATTTGCAAAAGAATCAGTATGTTATCAAATAATATTTTCAGATAAGTTATCTCCTCCAGAGCTTTGACTAAGAATGTGGAAAAATCCTACAAGCTGCCTTAAACTATTTCCCTTAGTTCAGTTCTGAAATTGGTGACATCTTTTGAGCTATTTGCGAGATACTCTTAATGAGCTATTGAAATTTCAGTCAGAAAAACGCAAGACGCTTAGAAGAAAATACAATGTAGTATTATATTTCCTTAAAATTAGCCATAACCACCATATACCGTTAATTACTTGTCATTTAGCACTTTAATTTTACAAAAAAATAGTTTTCAATTAAAGATTATAAAGTTTGTGATAAATTTAACAAAAGCTAAAAAGTAGAGAATATGTAGAATTTAGTAATTAATATAAACCTTTTAAAAAGTTGTATAAAACGCGTAAAAACATAAAAATGGACATTTGAAAAATCTAAAAAGTGCTAAGACTAACAAAAATTAGGATATTTTTGGATTCTACTAGCTATTTTTTGAGTGAGTGTGAAATACTAAAGTATTTGAAGATGTTTAAATAGAGGAGTCTATGAAACAGAAATATAACCTCATAAAATATTTGACCGCAGTCAACTTTAATTGAAGGAAAAGGATATCAAATTTGGAACAACTAAAAGTTTCCAATGATCAGTTGGTGGTAGCTTTAGGTTTTTCGATGTAAATAGTATCCTTAATGTTGATAATAAATCCTTTCCGCTTTTTGCACTTGTGTATTTTTCTCTAATTATGACTATACAAATCTTATTATTATTCTTTTAATAAATAAAAATTTTATAATTATTTTCAATTGTTGACGTTTAAACAACTGAAAACACTTGAAAGCTTAACCTACTGCCAAAGAATTAGGTAATAAAAGCTTAACCTACTTTCTTATATTATTTTGTATGTATATAAAATATTACAATTTTCTAACAATAAAGAAAATATGTTGGGAAATAAATGAGAAAGAAAACCAAATTCCAAAATAGTTTGTTGTAGTCTCTTAAAAAGGTAGTGAAATTTTCTAAAATTGATTCAAAATAACATATCTCGGCCGTTTAGAATATTTTAGTCATAATATAGTCTATGTGACGTAAGGAACCGATTCATGGCAACAAAAGGAAGTATAATGAAAAGAATGCCAGCAATATCGATTTTTAAGTTTAAAGTGGCAACTTAACTGAAAGTGGCAGTGAACAAGTTACTCGCTTACTCATTTTTCGCACTCACATTAATTTTGCCTTATTTTAATACAATAAAGGGCCCCCTAGACTATCAACGATCCTTGATCAAAGTCGCATTGTTCAATTAAACTTGATAGTTAAGGGAGATTTGGTCAAGTAGAAATGACAGCTTTGAAAAAATTTCATCAAAGTTTTTGACAGATATAAATTGTATTGAGCAACACTTCGAAAGAGTTCACATGCTATTTTTAATTAATAATAAAAAAAAATATTCGAATTTTTTTAATATAAAATGTTTGTAACTAAATACATTTAGTTTTACAACAAAATATATCAGAAAAAAACATCAAATTAACGTATCTAAAAATGATCGACATTAATAAAAACAAATTTGACATTAATCAGCTCAAATTTCCTTGATCAAGTAGACTTGATAGTTAGTGGCAAAATTTTTAGCAACTATTTGAGCAAATTTTGCTCACATTCCATCAAGTCTACTTGATCAAGGATCCTTGATAGTCTAGGGGGCCCTTAATAAATTATTTTAATACAATCAACAAATCGCAACCAATCAGAGCGTTTACTACCTGTATCAAAAAGTTCCTGGAATTTATTGAAAATATAAACAATACCAGTTTATTCTTACAAATCGTAATTTTCGCTTTAAAGTATTTCCCACTGAATTACATTTATGCCAACGATTAATCCAGTCCTTGAAACATTTTTTAAACTCAATATTACGTATCTGTATTAGGACTATCTTTGATTTTTTCATTATCTCCTCTTGGCTGCTGGAACGCGTTCCTCTCAGGAGTTTTTTGATTCGATTGAACAGAAAAAAGTCACAGGTGGCAGCAAATTAGAATCTGAATTTTTAAAAAAATTGGCAAGCAGTTTAGCAGTTTTTTGAAATTTTTTTAAATCTTCCAAATGAAGCTTTCAACCAAGAAATTTATTCCCAACTATTTATTAAGCTGTTTTTGGCATAATTATTAACTATTGCGCTTTTCAATTTTCAAAGAAAGTCTTTGACCAAAAAGCCTTTTCTAAGTTTTGTGTCACTCATGTCAGATTTTATGCAAACAAAACTCCTTCAATGTAGTACAAAAATATGCGCTTGTGAGTGATAAGCCATAGAAGATAACAACATGTCACGATTGCAAAAAAATTATTATAAACAAAAAATACGGAGACCTATTCTGATGTCTTTTTCGAAATTAGAATTGAAAATAAATAGAGTAAAACATACAAAATCCATTAAAAAAATTCTTTTATGGAGTTATGAGAGTGACGTAAGTTATAGTGAGAAAAGAGCTGATATACTTTTGTGCTGAAACTTTCCTTGGGTATCAAAAAATGGAAGGATTACGGGAGTATTCTAATAGTAATGTGTAATCATTTTCTTATTTCTAAAGTTGTAACAGGTTTATTCTTTTAATCTATCTTTTAATAAAGTATGGACCTACCACAAAACATCAGATTCCTAGAATTAAAAAGTGAACTAATATTGAATAAATATTGAAAAATAATTGAACCAGGAAGCCATAATTTACATACATTCAAAGCCCTTAAGCATCTTGTTTTCTTTAATTTAGATTTGAAGAATTACCATTTATTGATGTTGAATTAATTTGTGTTTAAACTTTGGTAACAAAATAATTTATATCTAATTTCTTCAGTGTATCTATTGTCTAAAACAATGTCATAAAATTTGCTTCAGCAAACACAATAACCATATAAAGGATTTGCTAGTAAATTTGTAAACCCCTTCACTCATCTGTAATGTAAAGCTTTGTAAAAATAAATAGTTTGGTAGTCAAAAATGGGATTAATACATATGTTGTGAGTTCTCGATATTAAAAACTGTGCATAAAAGCTCTATAAATTTAATATTAGTTGAAAGGATTGAATAGTTAAAATTAGATATGCTTTAGAAATTTTTCTGGTTAACCAGAATTATTAATTATAATTAAGAATTTCTTTAAGAAAAGAAAAATAATTTAATTTGAAAAATATATAATATTTATATAAAAGAAAAAATAAAAATTTATAAAAACTAAGGAGCTTAACGTATGTATATACTCGTATATATAATATACCTATATATTAATTCTACAAATAGTGACCTAGAAATAGTCACGCGATGTCAATATTAACAACTACCACGAAAATTGGCGAAAAATATATTCTTAGTCGAATAATAGAAAGCTGTGCATCACAATTATTTGTAAGATTTTCAGATTACCAAAAAAAAAAAACAGAAACACAAGAAATTATAAAACAAATGGAAGCAAATTAATGGAAGTCAACTAAATCAGTGACATAAATTGCAGTAGGTTTTAGGCCAAAAGGTTTTGGCAATTCCAAGAGGTATTGCAAAGTTTTGTAAAACTATTTACCTCAACTTTTTAATAATATAAAATAATAATTTTATTTTATATTTATTTATTCTGGAATATGGATTTAAAGAGGAAATTTCTAAAAGAGAAACTAATGCAACGGTGTCAAACAATTTCAAAAATAAAACCTCATACAAAATCAATGAAAGTTGATAAAAATACTTACTCAAAGCAAATAAAGTTTGCCAACAGCATGACAGTTTACCAGAAACCAATTTTTTTTAGGAGAATTTTTACCAGATTCTTTTATGGTATCATATTAAAGCATAGCGAAAGGATTCTTGGGAGAAAATAGACGGAAGAAATTAAAAGACTCACTAGCAACCAAATGAGTAAAATCAGAGAATTTTCATTGCTGTAGTTGAAAATGTTAGCAAAATTAATATTTTATTATTAAGGGATTCTCCTTTTATTGTATATTTGGAATTTAAAAGACGGAGGTGAGGTTTTTTAAAATTTTTACCAGCAAAGAGCTAGAACTGAAAGAATTATCTAAATATACTGTACTGGAAATAAATATATACTAAAGGTATTTTTTCTGGGATTTTCTATTTATTTGACTTCAAAGTAAAAATATTTTATATTTTATCAGGCGTTTTACCTGAGTTACATGTTGCAGGTATTTAGTTCTATTTATGTGTGTGGATATTTACATTTTAAATAGGTTTTATGACTAAATACCTATTCTAAATTTTAATAAAAAATTTGTATTTTTTAGGTAAACATTTTGAGTTTGGATTGTTTGTGGTGATACCGGGGACGTAGCAAAAGAATTGAAAAACAAAAGATATTAGATTTTAAGGTTGTTGATTTGTCAAAAAGACAAAGGTAAATCGGGATTAGAAAATTATTTATAGAACTGAAAAGAGAAAATGTTGTCCCTAAATTTCTGCTTTCGAACAAAACGGACAGTTTTGTGGTAAGCCAGTGAAACTGGAGCATCATCTTCGATAATTTTGCAGTGTTTTAACGTAGGATGCAACTCGCGCCTGGTTAGAAAATGAGCAAATTACAAGGAATATTTAAAAATTTGTCCAACTTTAAAGTTGAAAAATCACCATATTCTGAAGCGGCTACAATTCGCAGAAAAATGAATTTAATAAAATTTATTGTGATCAAGAGTCATTTTTAGGGACGAAAAAAGGTTTTATCTTAATAGTTTTAATGGTTTGGCATCATGTCATCATTTGAAAAAAGAAAAAATGATTCATTTCAGAAGAGTTTTATAAGAAGGCTCTGACTTTCAATGGGAGTGACAAATCGAAAATGGCTTTCATAAAATGCAAAATAAACACAGAAAGGTACAAAGCCATTACGAAAAACGTTTTGTTACCATTTTTAGAAGATTACTATTTAGAAAAAAATAACGGTCCTATACATAATGCCTGATGAATAATAGCATGATTTTTAGAAAAAAGAATTTCTGTATTAGATTGGTCACCATTTAGCCTTTATATAAATCAATTGAAGACATATGTAGAATTATTTGCTATGAACTTTATGGACCCAAGCTTTCGGAACTCTGCACTGTCAGCGAGTTAAGAAAAAAATTATTACAAATGTATGGAAAAACTAAAAGCTATAGATTCCCTGAGAAATTTAATGAAGAGTACACCAAACAAGCTTATACTTTGAGTCAGAAAAGATACTCTTTTCAATATAATATATTGGTTTAATTCTACCCAAAGTGTTATACACGTATTGTATATATTATGAGATATGATTCATGCTTTTAAGCATAATATTATGTAAAGCTACATAATTTATAAATAACATAATTAGCGCTAATCATAGCTTAAGCCAACAAATTATTTACATTATCCTAATTTTGTTGGTAATTTAAATTTCTAGTGTAAAAATTAATATTAATATGATTTTTGTGCTTATTATTACATTGTCTAGATTTAAGAAAGTGAGTAAACTAAGAAAAGTAGACAAGGAAAGGAAAAGTAGAAAGTAGAAGGTTGCCGTGGTTTTAGATGCTTTTGGTGAATTTAAAGAGTTTAGCAGATCTTAGCAGTTTTGTATATTTATACGATTTAAGGCTAATTATTTATTACAGAAAGTAAAATAGTCGCTTTTTAATGTTTTTCAGTCATGACAGCTTTTAGAAGTACTTATATTAGAATTTTGAGGCTGAATTAAATTGAATATTTTTAATTAAATAAATAGTTTGATAATTTGAGAAATATTAAAGCTTTTATACCATTAGATTAGAAAAAAGGCTTCATAAATTTATGAACTTAATTATTTTAGAACAAAATTTTCTAAATTTTTTTATAATGTTGGATAAAATTCATAGCAAAAGTGGGATTCTGTCTTGTTGAGAAGTCAGCGTGGAAATGAGAAAGTCGGATTTTGACATGACAAATATGTCAAAATCACGTTAAATATGGTCAAATTATCCAATACCAATTATTAAGATATAGTTTTTGTGGGCAAATACCAAGCTATTTTAAATTGAACATTTTTTAAAGACTAGATTTCAAAGTTGTAAACTTTTAAAAGATTTATTTTTTAATGAATTTAAGAAATAAAATGTCTTTGGGAAAAAATAACATTGTGTTAAAGAATTTAAAATATTTGTTTCGTGTTTTTGTTTGGCTTCAAAGTAAATTTTTTATGATTGATTTGTTTCATATGATTAAATAAATAAAAGGAATTATTTTTTAATTTATTCTTTAATATTTCTATATAATTCTTATTAATAGATAAAATTTATTTATATTAAATTAAAAATTTGACTGTTTTTAAGAAAAAAATCAATATTTAAAAAGGAAAATAAAAAACGGAAATTAATAATAAAAATAGATCATTCATATTTCGTGTTTTCTTTATATAATCAATAATGAAGCCAACAAATATTAATGCAAATTTAAGTATACAAACTGTTAGAAAACTATCAACTTTCAATAACATCGAACTTATTATTGTACCTTTCTAGAGTACAATAAATCAAAGAAATAAGAAACTTAGGACAAATAGAAAAACTCTGTACATAAAGGAAAGAAAGACACAAATAAAACTTTTATCTCTCTGTTTTTTTTTTATAACTAAATAAATATTGTTTTGATTTACGACTAAAACTATATTATTGAATACTTTAAGGCAAAATATAACAATGACATATGTACATTAAAAAAAAATACATTAGAAAATATATTATTTTCATAGGAAAGAGCAGCTTTTTTGTTGTAATTTTCTATTAAAGGAAAATTGGTATTAGCTCCCGTTGACAAAGTTGCAAAAAACGAAAAATTAGAAAATTTTAGGCAAAAGGAATTAGTATCGTAATTTAATAAAAAATTGGGATATTCAAGAAAATAATAGACATTCTAAAAGGAAGGACATAAAAATAATAAAAGAATAGCATTCATTGGGCTTCAAAAAATTAAAATAATACTAATAAAATTTAAGGATATTCCACTATGTTTTCTAAAGTATAAATATTATCATATCCTACACTTCAAAATAATCATCGTATCCATAAGCTAGTGGTTAATCCAATTTTTCATACATTTCTCATAGGCTGCTGAAGGTCTTTAAAATTGGCTATTTCAATTATGCTATATATTTATTTTATCTTTTTTTGTAATTTGATATGACACATTTAGTATTGAAAGTCATTGTGCTTTTTTTTACCTATGAAATATATAGGTATTTATTATTAAAAATATTTTCTCTTCTTGACTTTTAATCGTATTGGGGTTTACATCCAGCAGTCTAGAAATACTAAAGAAACTAAAATTTAAGCCAAAAGTGGTATACGCATCCCTGAAGACTGCATGGAATTGAATGTGAATTGTAACTTCAAATCTTCGACACTAGCATAGTACTCTGAGTACAGGGTTATCCTGCGGTTTAAAGTAGCCTTGCCAAAGGTAATAAAGTTTCTACTCAAACGAAATTTATGGATAAAATAATTAAAACAATAAAAACGAGGGAGATTCTAACCTCAACGCATTAGCCTTGATTGGGGCAAAAATAAATGTAGAGCAACCATTGCAGGACAAAAACTATATAAAGCTAGCCTTTACAGAAGGAAGACATGCAATAGCTACCGGGAAGGAGCTTAGAAATCCTTTAAAGGAGATAATGAATGATTTTATCCAAAAGAAGTCACGGAACATTAAGGATTAATTCTTAAAAACCAGCATAAGAAATAATCCAATATAGAATCAAAGGTACAATAGATAAACTTCAATTCAAGGGTTCTGTCCAACTACAAGGACGGAGATGGAATTAAATTTGGAAGATATTGATTCTAGCAAAAGAACTAAAGTATTCCAGTACTATTACTGCTATACTCTTAAAAATTATCCAATCATATAAAGGGGGACCAAAACAGTCTGTCACCAATTTGTGTAAAAACATGACAAATTTTTTGTATGAATTGAAGCATATCGTTTGTTTTTTATGAAAGTTTAATCCTTAACAACTTTCTTGGCAAAAAACTTGATCATATGTGTACCCATACCTGCTCTACGGATAATGAAATGATGGTTCTAACTTTTGATGACTTTCTAGCATATTTCTGGTGTTATTAAGCGATTTCTTTCAGAAATACCTCTTTTTAACTTGGTTAAATAAATAAATTAAATGTATTAACTGCAATTTTTTTCTCATTTCATTGCATTCTCTGAGATTGCCTTTGCTTCAAATATCATTGATTGCAAAAAACATTCCACTTTAATCATCTAAACAAATCAAATATATATAAAAAAAATGTAATAACTGTTCCTTATTGACAAAAAATTTGAATTTCTTTTAGTATTGATTTTAAAATTCATGGAACTCCACTTAATTTAATTTTTTAGACAAATTTCTCCAAAAAAATTTGAATTATTTATAGAACATAGTAAAATTCTCGTTAATCGATATTCAAGCAAGACAATAAAATAAATTTACTTTTCAGGTCAAATACTCGACTGCAAGTGCAAAAATTCCGTTTTTAAGGTGCCCAAAAATACTATTTTCCCTTATAATATGTCTATATAACAGATTAATTTTTCAATAAGTTACACCTACCTATTTGTTTTATTCTTCTAATATATTGATTTTTGTACTTACTAGGAAGAATAGTAAAAAATTAATGTAAATCCTTTTATATGTGTATACCTATATACATTTGATCCCCTGTTTAAAGCTAAATAGCTTTTGCTACATTAATAAAAGGCTTACAAAATATTTTAATATAGAAAATTTTTCAATTTCAAATATATTAAGCAGGTCAGTTAAGAAGAAACCAAATTCAAAACTTTTATTTTTGTATTATAATAAAATCTAGTTCATACATAAATAATAATTATGAATGATATATATTTAAAAAACTACTCGTCATAACTACTACATAAAAGCTTTTATGTAGTAGTTACCTAGTTCAATGTTAAATTATTTTTAATCATTTCAACATACCTCAAAGCGAATTAGATTTTTCACAGCTAACAATTTCAATTAGAAAGTTTAGTATTATTTATAGATAGATATTTTGCATAAAAATATTTTCCACTGCAATCACTTTACTGCACCCAAGTAAAAAAAACATATAAACTTTTTTACTAGAAAAACATTAATTCACTTCACTCACTCATTTAAACATGAATTTTTTTTTTAAAACTAACAAGTGGAAAAAATAGAAGAAAAAAAAAATTAATAAGATTAGTATGAAATAAATTCTTTCCTTTTGATATAAAACTTTGCAATCAAATGGCTTAATTTTACACTTAATTAAATCACTTTAAAAAAACTTTTTAAGCGCTACAACTCAAATACTGCTAAGTTTGGTTAAAGCCAAATTGATTTCCCCAGCAAAACTAAAATTCTAAAATCATCATATATGAACTTTTCCTATTGTATGTTTTATGTGGTTCACAGTTGTAGCGCTAATATCGGCTAAAAGCTGCTACATGCGCGAAATTCTACTAAAAAAATTTTCCTCTATTTTCTAGCCGTTGGAGGAATTTTGAAAAAAAAACCACTTAGCTAGACTCATTTGAGTATTTAATCACGAAATGTAGCTTTTTTTTTTTAGTTTTAAAACAAATAAATATTCTTATATTTTAGGTTAAGTTGACATTTATGATAGCTCTTAAGAATGAAAAATAAAGCTTTTATGCATTAAGTGTTGAAAAGCTTGTAAAAATATTCAACCGAGTCAAAACTTTGTATTGTTCACCAAAGTATTTTTTTGAGAGCTGTATAAAAATCTCAAAAGAATTCCTTTTTTTTGTTTGGCGTCTAACAATAAGTATTTTCTTTGGCATTTTTTTCGCTTATTCGTAATATTTTCTGTAATTTTAATGTGATTTAATATAATTATTAGACTCAATTACCACATTATAATAATTGTTTTTATTTAAATTATTATTTAAACTTTTTAATTAGCAAATTCTGTTTGTTTAAGTTTAGCTGCAACTGGAATATTAAGGTCAGCTAATGAACTCTGAAATATAAAAAAAAAATTTCAAACCATACAGAGAAATTTTAACTTCTTTTATGCTGAGGATACTGCGGATGCACTAATAAAATTTTTTAGAAATAATTAATTGTCAGAATATTGCAGGCTCTTTAATTTTTACGAATAAATGCAAAGACTTTTAGAACTTTTCGCTAACGAATATAAAAGAAATGATTTAATAATTTTTGAACATTCTTAAGGAAAATCTTTATAGAATTCTAATGAACAAACTGTGCTTGCGTAGATTGCAACTCCTCCCTATAAGTTTCTTTTAAACCTAATAAAATAATAAAAAATAATTCTTAATCGAGTTAGAATTGTGCAAAGTAGCAAAGTAGCTTCAAGCATTCTCTGCAAACGTGCTATAAAAAGAAATGTTATGCTTTTAAAAGCTATTCCACTCGCTATTTAATAAAACTTCAAAACTTAATTGGTAATTGTATTTCTTAGAATATCAAAATGAGGTATCTAGACGTGACATAATACTTTTGAGAGTGTTACATTAGAATTTTCTAATGGTCCTGTATGAAATCTATCAAAGGCAATATCAAAAATTCTAAGAAAACAGCAAAGATCAATGATATATAAAGTAATAATATTGAAATAAGGATTAAATTGCCTAGAATATCTGAGTACAAATTTTATTAAATTTGGAATTATATCTTCGTTTAAACAAAAAAAGAAAATAATATAGATGCATAAAATACATAAATAGTTTTACCTTTTGCATAAATGATTATTTAGGGTGACTGAAAGCGGTTAAATCAGAAATTAAACTTTTCAATAGTTCTTCAAAATCTCAAAGAAAGTTTTTGAGTAGAAAACCTCTTCTAAATTTTCTGTGAAGCTGAATTTTACATAACTCTGATTCTAAATTTCTATAGAATTACTGCCAGTAAGTGCTTTAAGTCATATCATCTAGAATTAAAATTTCCATTCTTTGTAAAAATTAGCTCCTCCTTCTTTTTGAATTCTAGTGATTATTTACTTAGTTTCTAATATAATAATAAAATATAAAATTGAAAATATTTCTTAAATTAAAAAGCAGGTAATATCTGAATTCAGAATTCGTACTGTATGATCTTTTTCGAAAATAACTGTCAAAAAGTTTTGTAATTAAAATATAACAAAAAAAATTTAAAAATAAAATTAATAACAACATTTTTATAAATAGAATTTAAATATATTACTATTGAATCATTATTTTGGTGTTATCCAAAGTTATTCTAAACCCAATCAAATAAGTGGACTTTGGAAGCTAATTTTGCTAATAAATAACATACATTTTTACTGCTAGGTTCTGTCAAATGATAAGTTTCCTGCTCAATAAAATCCATTTTAAAATTTTTTATTTTTATTAAAATCCTGCGCATGTATATCTTCTTTCCAATAGGTAATCATTCTTTTTCTCATCAAACGTTTTTTTTCATTTGTTGTGCGAGACAAATTTAATATTCTTAATACAATTATTTATTTTTTATTTTATTTTTTAAATGATGCTATTCTTCATCAAGATCCGATGTTTTACTTTTCCACTAAGTCTAATGGTAAAGTTATTAGCATTTGATGAGAAAAACATTAAAACCAAAACAAAATTTTACGTAATTTACCTTAAAATCTATATCCTTTGAACCTCGGATGTTTTTTTTTCTATTTAAGAACTAAGCTAACACAGTCATAAGCCTAAATTAAGCAATATTAGAAAAATAAAAAATTCTTACAGCAATATTTGGCTTCATATCAACATCAACATCTAGAACACTAGCTCTGCTGAGTTTTACAGAAAGGACATATACATAAATAGTATTCTTTAAGCCCATTTTAATTTTTTAGCTTATCCTTTCAACTTGACCTTATATAATAATATAAGCTTAGGTAGAAATTTCGCAATAAGTAAAGCGTTGGAATTAGGGTATGGTGACCCTCATTTGCCGCAAGTATTGCTTGAAAATTTATCCTTTCCATTTATATCAATAATTGAAGAAGTTTTGATTTTTGATAGTACTTAAAATTGACCTTTATTCGGTGATTCGTGTTTTTTTCTGTTTTCCTGATTTTAGGTATTTATAATCTCCTGTCTTAAATTTATTTGAATTTTATCTACAATATGTTTTCTAACATTTTTTGCATTTTCTAAGGCTATTTTAGCTGTTTTTAATGCACTTTTGAGCCATTATTGAACTTCTGCAGCATAATTTTCGATATTGTGTAGTATATTTTATTATTGTTTGATATTTTTGGTAGTTTACTAAATATTTATTCAAATAGTGTATAGTTTGTATCAGTATGTGGTGTAGAATTATAGCAATATGTACATGGTAAAGAATCCATACGTCCCAGTCCGTACTCTTTTGTGAATGAATACATATACGAATTAAGAACTTAGGATTTCTTTCAATAGATATTGTCGTGATGGAATGATGTTGATGTTATATGTTCTATATAGGTATGTAAGTATTTTAATATATTTTTGAATAGTTCGTTAACAAATTCTGTTTTCTTTGTCGGTTTTTATTATTTTAAATAATCCATACTTTATGAATTTGAATTTTTCAACTACAGCTACAGCATAGACTTCTTTAGTTTCAATTCAAATTTTTTCATATTATTCATATTCCTAAGACAGTATTTATCTATAAAATCGCTGAACAGGAAAATAGAATCTTGGCTGAATTCTGAAATGCAGTACTACCGCAGTAATGCATTGTCATGAGTTCATAAATGACAAACTGCACATGTTATACAATGTCATGAGTTCGAAAACTTTTACGATTGTATTAAGGTGGGCACCCACTTAGTGCGTATTTCTCAGCGGATGTATTCACATTGAGGCTTGTAACATTGCGGAAATGTTCCCCTACAATTCTCAGTCCACTAAAATATATGAATATGTGTTGGAAAATATTACAGATAACATGTGTATATAAATGTGTATTAGTAAGATACCAAGCATGAGGCAGAAATATTTCTGCCTCAGGAAAGGGAAAAAGCTTTTTCGAAATTTGCGAAACTCCGTCTTACCTTTCACCTCCTAGAAATTAAATGTTACCGGACTCAATGTGAATACCCCCAGCGGGTAACTTTTATGACGTTATAGACTCACGCTAAAGTTACCCCTCATATGTGGATACTTCAGCGTGAAATTCATTTGTACGTCATTTTGACGTCAAAAAACTTACCCGCTGAGATATACGCACTAAGTGGGTGCCCACCTTTAAGTGAGTGCCCACCTTTAGATGCACATGAATCACGCAATAAGTGTATCAAATTTTTTGTTGAAGCAATGTAAAAAGTATCTAGAAAATTACACTGTAATGTTGTATCACTGCATTTCAGAACTTAGCCCTTCTGTCAAAAAATATTAACCGTTAAAAATTGTTGCGAACAAATGTAGCTAGATGTGATTAGGCCTTAAAGCTTTAATCGTTTGATATCATTATCTTTGCCTTCTTTTAATAATGTATTTGACTAATTCTTCACTTTAGAATAGGTAACGGTGTAAGTAATTTTCGTTTTCTTACTAAATCTGCCTTAAATAATAAAGTAACAAGAAATTTACTATCTCAATTGAGATCAATGTAAAAATATCAAACACAAATACTGCTTTACAATAATATTTATTGATTTTAACTTCATAGCATAATATTTTTAACGAAGTAGTTCCGTAATATTATAAACTTTTCATTCTTTTTTACTAATGTACATATATATATATATATGTTTGTATATATGTATTTTACGCTGTTTTTTCCGAAATTTGTCAAAAGTAATAAAAATTATTATTATTCATTATAGTTGCTAGTTTTTTACAAAAACAATTTACATATTAAGTTGAACCGAAGTGCACACAAACAAAAAAAATTAAAGTGCACTCATCTATTTTGAAATATTTATAATGTGAATTTCTAGAAGTTTTTTTATTTATGTTTTTATGTAGAATTATTTAAATAATTGAAATTATGATTAATAAAAATAATAGTAATATTGGTGTAATAAACTGTTCAAAGAGATGAAGTCTGATAAAATAATAAAATAAAATTCAATGGTATTAATTATACAAAAATTTTTAGTTGAAAATGTCAAGTTATACCTGATGAAAATACGCTTGAAGCAACTTATTGGTTCTGAAACTTGTGTATAATTGTGTTGTAAAAATTATAATCTTTCATATTAACAATTTGGAATAGAAAAATCAAATGATAGTAAAGTTGGAGAAAAATTTTGCTAATCCTAACAATAAAAACACAATCCTTTTTAAATGTATTTGAAAAAAGTCGCAAAACTTGAAGTTTCTAAAAAAAAATCTCCGAAATTTTCGAAATCTCCACTTATCTGATTTAAAATATCGATATAACTATATATAGTAAAATTTGTCACAATAAGACTTTCTTGCGTTAGCTAACTTATGGTTCGTTCATGTGTTTGTTACAGGTATCTTTTAAAATAATATCGAAAATAAATTTAATAGTGGCAAAAAATTTAATTAGTTCTTTTTGATTGCATTTAACTTTGAATTCTACTGAGCATATTAAGTGAATAAGTCCATTACAATAATTAGCATTATACAATATTAACATACAACAATAAAATTTTCAATATATTTTTAAGTGATTTATGGTTATTGCTCTAAAAGGGACTCCTCTACACCATTGAACTTAAGAAGAAAGAAAAATTTTAATTAATTTATGATGAGCAAAATAACTGATTAGTCCTGCATCTATGCGATTGAATTTATCCAATGAGGGTGGAACACAACTTTGACACTATTTTCAAATTTATTTAGTGTATTTAATAAGACAAAAGTTCCTTGAAAAAATTTTCAAATTTAAAAAGATTTATGAGTGGTTTTGAAATGTTTTTAGTTTTAAGTAGATAGCAAAGAGCTGCGTTTACGTTAGCAGCATGCAAGAAACTTCTTCTGGAAAAGTAAGCAAAATTTGACAAAGAAATTATTGCTTATGGGAAAAAGAATATGTACACTAAATATTATTAAGCAGTTAAATAATGTAGGTTTTAAAAAAGTAGCTTTAAAATTGAAAAGAATTTTTGAATCTAGTAACATCTACAATTAAGAGAATACACGATTGCTCTAGATTGTTAACAATAGGAAAATTCTATAAAAAAAAGAAAAATTGCAGAAATCAACTTTAATTTCAAATTCAAGCTTGGCAAGCATTATTCTAGCGTTCTGGTCTGGGCTTTTATAATCCTAATTAAATTTCAACTTAATATTTTCTATTTTTATATTACTTTCTTGTAGATTTCTTAAGTTCCATATAATGCTGATATAATTTTCGAAAGTTAATTTAATTCATTTAAAATTTTAAACAGGACAAATTCAGCTAACAAGTTCAATGATATAGATCGTCCTTAAATAACCAAAACTTTAACTTTTTTATATGGATAATAATTAGTTATAATTATTTCATTTAATTAATAAACTAAGTTTCATATAACTATACTATTTTTTCTGAATCATAGATTTTCATAATTAATAGTAAATTTATGTTATACAAGGTACATAACAGATAAATTTATGAACATATTTCAGCAATATGAATTTATATATATATATATATATATAAATATGTTTATTAAGATTACATTTACTTACTTATACATATTTAATAACATAATATTATTTCTTTAAAATACATATAACTTACAACATCATAAGAACTGCTTTTGGCACCTTTGCGTAATGTTTGTGTACAATTTTTGAATCTATTTGTCTTATTCTAGCCTTATTTAGCCTACTGAATTAATATTTGAATTACACTTAAACTTGTTTTTTTTTTATATAACCAAAGAATCTATAAGAAGAGAATATTGATTTATTCTCATTGAAAATAATATTTATAAATTATCAAAAGAAATCAAACGTATAAAATGCTCAACATTACAATAACAAAGAAGTCTAAAATAATAAGCGAACTGCTTAAATTGTTTAAAAAAATGATTTATTGAATTGAATATAATTAAATAAAATATTAAAATTACTTTTTGGCTATCAAAGATTAATTTTTCAAATATTCCCAAAAGCTATTGTACACAAGAATCATTAAAAAACATTAAATAAACTTACATAATTATAAATCAAAATTATACGGAAACTTGTCCAATACAAATACATACTTTTCTAGATACTTTGTTTTCGATGACAAAGCAAAAATAAAAGTTTTAGTAATTGCAAGTTAATGAGTTTCATTAAATAAAAAATAATTGACAAAAAGGAATAATCGGGCCGTAGTTTAATGAAGCTTTTGAACTATAAATCATATTTTCCAAAAAATTTAAGCCTGATAATAGATAATTTTCAACACATAAAACAAATTTATTTTACTATAACATTTATCATACCTTTTTTCATGTTTTATAGTTTCTACAAAGTAGAAATAGAAGTACTATAAATTTTAAAATTATATTGAATATGATTTGTATTCAAATTCGATACCCTTACCTTACCTAAATAGAACTTTATAGCCTCTTTCAAATATAAAAAGTGAATTATTATTTTAAAAATAATAACTACATTTTATATTTTATATGTTAAAGTTTTCTAGATTTTGTTAAAAATTTTCCAGATTCCAAACTACAACAAATTTTGTATAACAAAATTTTATTTTTCTCTTTTGATAGTGTTCTTCATGATCATGATAAAAGGAATTGTGTGACTGCTTATTTGAAAGAATACAAAATAATTACTTTCACCTCTAAGATATTCTATAAAACATTTTTAGCCAAAAAGTATTAAATATACAAAACAAAAAAAGTAAATAAAATGTTTATTGAAGTATTTGAATCAAATGATTTGCATACTATTAGCCAACGGTTCCGAAACTTTGAAAGAGTTTTACTTAAAACAAAAAATACAAGTTTAAAAATTTTATTTGTTCAAAAAACAAAAATAAACTATCAAAGAAAAATTATAAAAATTAGCTAGTGGTAGTCTTATAAGGGCTAAAATTTGCAAAAATACACATTTTTTTTTTGTTTTCATTTTAAATGATGGTACTAGGAATCTAATTAACAATCTTTGGCCCCTTATTTAAATTTTTTGGTGTTCATGTTTGGTGTACACATCAAAAAATTCATAAAAAAATTTTAATAATTTTAAAATGTTTGCTATGTAAATAGAATTAAAACATTCTATTTAATTTAATTGCTGTAATGCAAGAAAATATATATTTCAATTATTTTATAATTTATAACATAAATGAATTGCAAATATTTTTCTTTAATCAAATTAAAAATGAAAAAAAAACAAACAATTATAATATTTACAACTTAAAAAATTCTTTTTAAAAATAATCTCATAAATGTTGTTAACAAATAAAATGAAAACATGATTTTGAAATAAATGATATAAACATATTTTTCATTAACTAAATTTTGAATCCTATCAGTCTCACAAAATAAATTGTCTTTAGTCAAATGCCCTTGTTTTAAATGTTATCTATCTAAAAGTTATTATTTTAAAATAAATAAAAAATTATCTTTCTTGTAAAGAGCAAACTTAGTAAAAAGTCTTTTTTAAATAATGTAACACATTAAATTGGGTAAACAATTTAAGATATTTTTCAAAAATTTAACAATGTCTTAATGAAAACCAATTTTTTTATACCCTGCTAATTTCAAAGAAGATAAAAATACTTTCTTTTTTTTTTTGTCATTTAAATTCCACATTTCAATGATTTGAAAAAATGTTCTTACTTGTTTTAGACAATTGCAAAGAGATAATAATTATCAGTGCACTTAAAAATTATGATTTGATTTGTATATATGTTTTTCTTTTTTTGGTTTTGTTTTGTTTTAAATTCAAATCTTACAATAAAATTCTTTTATCACATTAATCAAATTTCAAACAAAAATTATTCAAATATTAATATTACTTGTTATTTGGCACTTTGTGCAAAATAATATAACTTACATTTAGTTGAGATTCTTTATTGCTTTATAGCACACATCTTATTATTATCGACTTATATTGCAGCTCAATATTTTTTGTATGTTTCGAATGAAATAACAATTTTCATTTTAAATTAAGTCTTTGGTATTGATCCCTTTAAATCCAATTTATTATTTAAGTGTTTTTTTTACACTTATTTTTACTTCATACTTATTTAAATAATTCTGAACTGTATTTTTTGTTGTTAATATAGATTTTTTGATTGTTTGTTATTTTTTAATTTTTCATATCAAAAGAAAAAATTCTTCAAGAGTTTTTGGTGGCTCTAAATTGAAGAAAATAAATTTATTTTTGAACACATTTTTAACCAGCTTTATTTGATTTTTAAATAAATAAAAAATGAAATTTATTTTGGTTTTAAGTTGAAAAAAAAAAAAAGTTAAATTGTTAGTCAAATCAAAAAAAAAACTTTAAAAGTCGATTATTTTTGAATAAAAAATTTGAAAATATCATTTCATTCTTTTGTTAAAAATTACAATTCAATCAGAACTAAATTTAATTTCAGTAAAAAATATAAGTTTTGCAAAAACACCAAAACTTTGAGAACTTTATGGGCTGACTTTTTCTCAATTTTAATTCCAATTTTCCTAAAGCTGTTGGTTTATATTACAGGAAATCTGAATAAACTGCTGATCGCACTGACTTGAAAATTTTTAAACGAGTATATATATGAACAAAATTTATTTTTTAAGAATCAGAACACTATTCGCATTAATTTATTTTTGACTTTAGCTTTGTTTTTTTAATATACCACAGCAATATACTCAATTATAGAAATCTACTTTGGCAAAACATATAACATTTGATTCTGTAGTAAATAAAAGTCAAATAAAATTAAAGACAACAGTAGTTAATCAACTTAAATTTAAAAATTTAGTTAAATATATATTTTGATAATATACTAAACAATTTACTTTTCCAAAAACAAAGATTAAAAATGAAAAAATGTTCATAAAATTACTTAATAACATTAAGAGCCACACACCACATAATTAATTCTTTCAATATTAAATACTTAAATAAGTCCCAACAAAAGGGATTTGAATATGATTATAATTATTGATTTTAAATTTTAAATCACATAAAACTTATATTGCTTTATTCAATAGTAATTTCTACTTAACACTTTAAAAAATGTTTTCTAATTACAAAATGAAATGATAGTTGTTAATAAATGAAATGAAAAATTTGAGTATTTTTACCATTTGAATATTTCTTTTAAAAATCCGTCTACTTGTAACCATACATTTATAATTTAGGATTTAAAAACAAGTAACATTATAATGATTCATGAAATAATTTCATTTAAAAATTACAATTAACAAATATATGGCGACCTTATTAATTATCTAAAGCCTTATCACCTAATTTCATTAAATTGTTCCCAATTTGACTACTTTATGTAGTTATTATATTTAATTGAATTTTTTTAATATGCGACTGTTTTATATTTGTTATGCTCTACAAACACTATTGTCTTTTATATTAATACATTTATTAAATTTATAATGAAAATAAGATATAAATATCAGCTTTTCTGTTATACAAAATTCTAAAACAGAAGAGTAGATATTTTAACTGATTTATTCCAAAGCGTTTTTTGTTTTTAAAATGTTTTAAATCTTATTTAGAGATTTAGTCGATTGTCATCTATTTTAATACAGATTATTTAATTATAATTTACCGTTTATTCAATTAGATATTTAATTAAATGATAATCTAGAAAATTTTGAAATGGACAGAAAGATTATTATAAATTGATTTATACATGCACATAAATATTAGATTTGAAAAGATGAAAGGGTTAATTAAACCCTTCAAATTTAATTTTATACTTTACATACAATCAATACCGTATTAAACATACATTTAAAAACATTTTTAAAAAACGTTTCATAATTTTAAAGGAGAATAAATAAGAATATCTAAAATACATTTGACCTAAATTATTATTATAATATATACTTTGGTATATTTTATTTTAATTTGTTCTGTAAATGCTATTTGCTAGCAAGTTTGTGGGTTTATATTTTATTTTTATTTTCTTTGTTGTCTTTATCACAAAAAGAAAGTCCTATCATTTCTTAAGCACATTTTCAAATTGATGAAAGAAATTAGCATTTTATATACCTAAATACATTTAATTGGCTAATTTCCAACTTTAGCCATGTTTGACTTTCATTTTTATATAGTGATTACCAAATCAAAAATTGATTTTTTTAAAAATATTTCTTATTTTTTGTTTTGAATATTAATTTTAGTTAGTATATAAATTTGCTAGATATGTTTATAGCTAGAGTTTTCTCATGCTGGATTGATAAACAAGAGATATGTGTCTAAATTGTTTTATATGTAATTACAATGTTTAAGAACAAATTATCAAATTCTTTTCATTATAAATCATCTGCAACAAAAGTTGGAGTTTTATTTATTAAATCAATATATAATAATTAATTGCACTCTTTGTCTTAAATTGCATAAAAAATTAATTATATGCTTTTAATGGTCAATTGACAATAAAGCTATTTAGTTTATACTAAATATTATTGGCTGATATATCCGGATATATCGCAAATTATAATTTAACAATATTTATCTAAACTTTTTTAAACAGTTGTAAAATTATAAATTTTCTAATTTTTTTCATAAATAAAAATTCATTAAACAAGATAATAAACTTGTGTACTCCTACTTTAATGAATTGGAGTCTTAACAATATGATTTGGGGTAATATAATGATATCCTGCAATTGGTAGTCCAGCTGTTTCCATTGAAATTCTGTAAATTTAAAATTCGATTTATTAAAATATTTATGCAATCAATATATTCCAAAAAAATTTTGATAATTTTTACAAAAACTCGAACAATCATATAAAAAATAATAATTAATCTTTGATCAATTTTTAATTTCCGTTTAATTTGCATCTTCTTATGTTGGCCTTGCTATTGTGTAAATTTTCTTGAAAAATGTTAAATGGCAGTAATAAATTTGGTTCTAAGAAAATACTTACATATTTACCATTTTGGAGATTAGTTAATCTCATGCAAAAGTTTTCTGTTTTGGTGAGATTTTTAAGGAAGAATAAAAAATATATAATTAAAAGAAGTTAAAAAAAAAAATTTGTCTAAAATATTAACTCGTTCACAGTTCTGGTCATAGAAACCGTCAAATTTTGTGACTGAATTCTCACCTTCTTTGGGATAAGCTGTTAAGTTAAGAAATCGTAAAGTAGATGATTAAGCAAATCAACTTAATCCACTCCCTTATTTAGCAGGAAATTTCAAAGCTATTAAATTTCAGTATAACATATACAAAAAGCGGATAAATATGACTAAAAACTATTAAAATTAAAAAAAGTAAATAAGATGTCTAGGGACACATGTTATGAGCAAACTTCCTTAAGTCGCACTCTATAGAAACCTGTTTTCAATTAACAAACAAAAACCATAATAACCCCCAAAAAAACAACTAATTAAATAAAATACAAATTAACAAAATAAATTATTAATATCTATAACCACCACAATTAAAGATAATAAGAAATAATTAACAACTAAAAAGAATAATTAAAATACAACAATCAACATTAATTTGAAACAATTTATTTAATCCCAATCCAATAAAATTTCTTTCGCGTTCTTTCAAAATTTTACTAATTAGGATAAAGAAAATTGTTATATATGTACTTCTTTTAGCCCTAAAAACTTACTCAAGTACTGTACTGGAAATAACTATAGACTTAAAGTATTTTTTCTGGGTTTTTTTCCATATATTTGACTTTAAAGTAAAAATATTTTATCAGGTTATATTGCGTTTTGGTGAATTTTGGCATACTTTGGTATTCTTTAGTATACTTTGATCCTCCTTTCATCCTGTTTAACTTGAAAAGTGTTTACTCTCATCAAACTTCTTTCAATTTCTTGAGCCTCAAAAATGTGAATTTTCGTTTACCTACTTTGGGCCTCTTGGGACTGAATTGGGACTTATGTAGACTCAAGACGTTGAAAGAAGACCCAACTTTTACATGAGCTTAAATGAGAGAATTAAACCTCCTTTGAAGTTCATCGTCCTCCATAGTAAGGAGATAAAAAAGGATGAAAGGAGGATTTAAATATCAACTCAGATATTGAATATATACATAATTTCCAAAGCGTCAAATGGCTCTCTCGTCTCATATAAATTAGATGGAAATGGCGAATGGTGAACAGGTTTCTTTATATGTGAGATTTGGAAAATATAGTGAATTCTCCCCTTCAGGTTCGGCCTAACAATAATTATAATAATAGTTTGTTATCGTCATTTTCTGAGTAGTTACTGGATACTGGATTTGTTAAAAGAGAGAGAGAGGAGTCGAGAGCCGAGTCGAGTCGAGAATCGAGAGCGTGCTACTTTTATTTTTCTTATTCAGGATTCAGGTCTTATAAAATATTGCAAAAAAAGGAGTGTTAAAGAACCAATTACCAGTAGAAACTGGAAGTACCTGTAGAAAATAGAAGTATCACATCCAAAAAAAGAAAAATAAGTAATTTGTTAATCTATAGAAATAAATTTATTAATGTGTAGAAATGTATACATTACATATACACATCGTTCATTGCAACGCCAATTATTTTTCTGAAATTTTCATTTCAGTATCCTTTCTATGGACCTTTCTGTTCATATATAAACTTATTATTACTATAAATTTCCATAAAATCCAATAATGCGATATTAATTATGCACCTTTTCTCGCTCTAGAAATAAAGCACTTAATTTCTTAAACATGCGTCGGTCATTGTTTTAGAAAATGCGATCGTTCGTTAAGGGTTAATAATAGAATAGCAATAATTGAATCAAAATTAGATTCTTTAAAACATCTTGTTGGACACATAGAGGATCATCTAAAAGCTACACTTATATTTAGCCGGAACATTCCGACTTTGATGAGTATCTGAAAAAATCATCTTAAATATACGTTTTTAGAGACTATCCATGAGTATAAATTTTGAAACACTTTGTTTTATGAATAAATTATTTTTGATGACATTATTTTCATTTTTAATCAAATCTTAATATTCTATTTCATATTTTTCTATAAAAGAAACTTTCATTCAGTATTAAATTGTTTGTCATTGGTGTTTTGTTTTTAAGTGTGAAATATCTTTTAAGGGAAATTTCTCATCAGTATGCAGACAGTAGTCATATTTTCATGCAGAAAGGTAGTTATAATCATTTGCTAACAAAATTCATTGATTTTTTTGCAAGTAGATGTTATGACTGAAAATTAGATCTATTTCATTAATGAAGCAGAGCTAATTTCTTAACTGGTTTTTAAAAATTATTTTGTCCAATATTTGTGTTCATTTTGTTTTAGACTAGTGTCAACAAATCAGAAGTTAAATTATACTACAAAAAAATACGTCCGGCAGCAGGTACTGCACAAGCAATTTCTCTTGAGAAAACAAATTTTTTTTATGTTCTGATACCTCGAAAATCATTCGACACTATTTTATATTTACTATATATGGCACTATCTATTCAGACTAGACAAATACATAAGCATTTCGATAAATTTCTATTTTAACTCTACGAATCCATACTTTTAACTTTGACGAAGCTCAAAATTAAAAAAAGACAACTTTTCAAAATTACACAATAATTTATAATCTATTACTCCGCTCAAAACTAAATTCCATCCAATTTGAAGAATTTTTACAAAAAATATTGGAATACGCACACACACACAGACAGACACCACTCTAAAACTGATTGCAAATGACTCTCCAGGTCTTGAAACGTAAAGAAAACACAAAATTATTGATTTCGATTTTCGGAACTATTATAATAACTTCTCAAGAGAAGTTAATATTTAAAAATTATAAGTCTATTAGTTGTTCTCTTAAAACCATTTTTACGTACCCACAACAAAACTACCAACGCCTTGCGCACGTGGTGTAAATTTGCTAGCATAACCGGATCCCAACGTAAAATCTAGCATTTGGATATATTCATCCATAGACACTATGGGAGTTTTATTGGCAAACCATGCGAGGCACCACCGCACTATGTCTAGCAAGACATTTCCTACTGGATTATGCTTACCAGATAATAAATTACGTGAGAGACCTTGGCGTATTTTTCACTCTTTATAGTATATGTATGTACTATTAACAAGTAAAAGCAAAAAGCAAAATTTCCATTTAGTGAATGTTACATAATTATAAAAGTAATACTGATTTTTAAAATGCCTAAAAAAAACTAAGATAACCGATATAAACATTAGGCCATTAGTGGATTTCAATAGTAGAAAACGCAATGTCATTTGTGATCCTACTAAAATACTGCAGCTGACTAAATTCACTGTACAAAATATCAGCAAAATATATTTAAAGGACAGAGTAATAATACGTTCTGGTCAACTTAGACATTTTAATTTTAGGGGACCCGTATTTTTGGGCTGACATTTACTTTGACGGGGTTAAAATTACCCTGGAAGTGGACCCCATTAAACCAAATTTCCTTTATAACTCGAGTTTAATAATTATTATCTCAAAACGAAACACAAAATAAATCTTAGTTTTTAAATGGGTTTAAAAATTAAATGCTATTTATGTATAATAAATTTTAAAGGGTTACATCCTCTAATTTTTATAGAAGAAAACCAAATTTTTTTTTTCTCTTATTTTAGCATTACTGGAACTTCAAAAATTTCAATCTATTATTGTTTTTATAGAGTAAATTATACAACTAAATCGATCGATTTTTGGCTTTTGGCAAAAATATCAGGATAGCTTACCCTAAATCCTTTATTCAAAACAATTCAACAATTTTTTCAATAAAAATTTAATTTCTAACATGTAAATAATAAATTTTCTATAAAGGGTGTAAGCTTCCCTTATAAAACTTATGTTAACTGAGCTTACCGATTATTCGGAAACTCAGATATGTTATAGTACAACAAATATTTTGAGACCCGTAGTTTTATTTTATCAGCTGATATTTATATTAATAGGTTGAAATCCACCCTTAAAGTGACCCCCAAAAACAAGCTTTTCTTTGAAAGCCGAGTTTTTAGTTTATGAAATCCCCTATTTTCTTGTGCGAATTTAAATTTTGTTACATTTTTCAAAAATAACATTTGTTAAAAATATATTGTGAAATTTCAATCCAAAATTTAAATTATTAACGAAGTTATAGCATGGGCACCAACACAAAGTTGTGATTTTTTATATTTCCTTTATTATTGTAATGTATAACAAAAAGAAAAACAAATAAATTTTTAATTTTTATTGTAGAAAAGTTTTACTCAGCAAGAAAACAATTATAGAAAATGTTTTATCAGCAGTTTTAGTGAACCGGAAAAATATAAATCAACGGAATATAAAAGAATTCAAAATTGGTTTGCAAGAAGAATGAAATCTGATTTCACAACTATTCATCCGTGAATTTGTCATGTTTGTCCCTAATAGACTTAAAGATTCAGGAGATCATACTTGATGCTAGGTAATCAATACAGGCTTTCAATCTCGCAAGGATAGTTACTTTTTTTTAAAAGATATTTGTCCGGAAATATTTTCTTGTTTTTAAATCCCTGACTAAATAGATAAGTATTGCTTTTCTGCATAATTTTATTAGAGACGACATTGTAGCATAAACATATTAATTTGAGCCATTTTCTTTGAAAGTCATATAAGTCCTTTTGAAGACAATTAAAACTATAAATTTTTGTTAATCACATTTAAAAAATGATTACATTATAAATTTAAATCAATTTAGTATTTAAAAAATACTATATATCCATATTTTTCAAATTATTCAAACGCAAAGCCTTAAATATCTCCATATCAAATAAAACACTTACACCATTTTCAAAGAAAAACGGTTCATTTAATTGAGAAAATTTTGCGTTTAAAAATATTCAACTATATTAGTTTTGTACTAAATTTTTTTACTCCCACTGAAAAGCTGAAAATTAAAGTTTTATATAAGGTAATCGTATTATAAAGGATTCATATTGGTTAATCTTTATTTTAGATCAAAATTCTTAAAGTCAGATAATTTAGTTTAGTTAAAAATTTCAAAATATTTCCTATTTTTGTTGTTTTCAATGCTAAAGACGTTGTATATATATATATTTTTTATACTAAAAAGGCAAAAACTTAACCAATAATAAATTCCTGTATGTAGAAAAAAATAAATTATGTTTTTTTTTTATATATTTTTATAAAACCATTAAATACACTAAAATATAAATATATAAAAATATCCTTTTCGTTATTGAGTACTTTTTAAAAACAAAACAAAAAAATTTGTTAAGGAAATTATTCTTTTTTTATTTTAAAGAAATTAAAACTGAAAAAAAAATTTCTTACCGGAATATTAGGGGTGGACGTTTGAACTGATATGGCTGGATTGGTATAAATTTTTAGTCAGGTTGTTGTCGGATTTAAGCATTGGGATACAAATATCGTTCGGTTTTTATCCATGTCATAACCTTAACTGTTGCTGCATTTTAATATTGCTTAGAAAAAAATAAATATATAATGGTGAATTGTTTAACGCACTTTTAAAATTTTTATGATCCTTTACAAATTTATCTCTACTTTTTTGAGCTGTTGTTAGCTTGTAGTCATTATAAATATGCATAAAAAAGTTAATATATTACAATTAATTTAACTCAAACATAATTTTTTTAAATATAAAAGTTTTTGAAGATCTTAATATTTCAGTTGTGTTTGATTTATATTCTGTACATTTTTTTATTTATCACTAGAAAATTTATTAAATAATATTATTGCTTTTTATTAATTTGATAACGTAAGCATTATTTAATTTAATTACACAATAATACACCACTATGAAAGTGTCCTTAATGCTAGACTTATGAAACTATAAATAACTTTCAACGCAAATTTTATAGTTAAACTAAAGCAGAGTTATTAATTTCTGTGTTTAAATATTATACGTATATAAAATTTTTTTAAAAATTCATACCATTTCTCTATTAATTTCGCAAACAAAATATAAAATATGAATAATATCTTATCATAACATTATACAACACAAAAATAAACTAAAAGTTGAATCATTATTGTTTCATTCTTAAAACAATGTAAAACCAAAGGACTTTTTAAATAATTTTGTGTCGTTTTTTTGTATCACAAATCTTTATTTATTTTAAATTCCTATATTCGTACTTTGCGATCATTTGGTTTAATTTTTCGGTAAAATTATTTCATGTTCATGTATTTCAGTTTCAAAAATTTCAAGCATATATTTTTAGTTTGAATAAATATTAAAATATTAACAGATCCGTTAAAAATTTCGTAAGCTGAAATATAAAATTTCATTACAAATTCTCCTTAAATTTTAATATATTCATTCTAATGTCACTCTAACTTTTCTATAGCAGTCGTGTAGATTGACTTAATTTTTGGCCATTTTGAAAACAGGTTTTCTCATTAGCAAACTAAATGATTTCTTATATAAAGTATGTCAGTTAACTATAACTAATCAAATGTTCAGCAACTTTTCCCTATCCACAGCAAAATTAATTTGGACACAAAAAAAAAACAATCAAATTGTCAGTTTTTAACATGAAATTAAACAACGAAGAGCACTTTAACTATTCCGGTGGAATTTTGTAATTTGATTTACATAAAACCCTTGAAAATTATTTCACATCATAGAATGATGGGCCAAGAATCCCAATAGGCACTATAACAGCCGAGAAAATGTTATTATTTTTAATCTATCAAATTGTATATTATTACAATCGCACTCGGTTATGGCATATTTAGCAAAATTAGGCAGAACACGTCATCTATTAGCTGCACACTTTTTGGCCAATTTACCATTGTAGGGATATTTAATTTCAAGTTGTAATTGAAAATAATATTCTTTGCTCATTCATAGTTCATTTGCTGAAAGGGCGCTTTCACGACAATAAATTTCCAGCATACAATTGACTTTAATTTAGTATTTTTGGTTGGTTTTTTGTTGTTGTATTGTATTTTTTCTTTTCTTTTTTTACAAATTTGTAGCTTTTATTACTTAATGCTGTTGATAAATTTAAATCTTCAGACTGAAAGTTAGATTGTGAAGCTTGATCTATTTAAAAATTCTATTATCCAAATGGAAATTCTTATATATTGTTAGATATTTTTACAAATTTTTTATTAACTCTATGATAAAAGAAGAAAATATTTATATTTTTGATATGTAATTAAAATAATTTATAATAATTACGTAATATTTTAAACCATTACTTATTGTATGACGGAGAACATTCATCAATTTACGAATATACGATATTAAAGCGGAGTTAGAAAAGCATTCGCTTGAAATAATAATACATAAAAAAATTAAAAAAAAAACAGGGTCTTCTTTTTGATAGACAACACTTATCTAATCTTAAAGAAAATCGATGAATACGGGATGGTAGCCTGTCTGAATTGAATGAGACAAGAAGTATATAAATGCTACATCAGAAATAAGAAAAATTAAATTCAAAAGTTAAAAAAAAGTTACAGGCTCATTATAAAAGCAAACAATAACGGAATACTATAGTAATAGTAATAATAAATATTATATCTAATTAGTTAGCAACAGTTAAAGGTTTTATTAGCTTGCTGCATATGACCAAAGTAATTATACAAATCCCAATATAATATTATATTAAATATTCTTTTTTCTATCCTGTTTGTCTTCTAGTCTGATTAATAGTAGCCGGTTGAAAGCCAAGCCAAAAGGAATGCGAAATTTTTACCAAAGACATATTCAGAGTAGCAGAATAAAGGATAGCTCGCTACAATATTGAAAAGACATCCAAGCCATTGGTTCAATTTTTTTGAACAAATGGGACCCATCTAGTATCAGTAACATTTAGCTCACTTCATCTACCACCGTGAATTTTCTCTTAAACGCAGATGAGTGACAAATGTCAAGTTTTATCACCTATAATAACGATATACAAAATTTACACGAATATAAGAAAAATCCTGAGCTCATCTGCATTTAAATGAACATTAGTAGAAGGCATGAAATAAATGTAGTTGATCAGTGACAACTTGGTTTTTACTTGTCAAGCAAAGAAAGGATTTTCACAGCAGGGTATGAACTTTTCGAGCTGATCGCTTAGATTTTCATACAAACCACATTTGTCGCAATAATCTTGCATTACTGCCAGCTCGTGTATCATATATTACCAACGCTTGAGAGAAAACGGGATTGGTCTGCTGTTTTGTTGCATGTTATGGCAGAACAACTACCTCCATAAGTGAACAATAACTTTTAGCGATTTATATGTCGTAGAGCAGTGATTCTCAACCACTGTGCCACAATTCTAAAAGTGTGTCACCAAATGTTTGATGTATAATAATGTTAATATTATTACACAGTTTTGCTCACCGCTCTACTCGCTAAGTGCTGCCAAATTTTGAAATCGTTAAAAGTGTGCCGCAACAAAAGAAGGTTGAGAAACACTGTCGTAGAGTATTAAACATCATACTCAGATTTTAAATTGATTGTGATGTTTATTCCACAGGGAACATTTTAGGACCGATTTGGTATTCACATCATACAAATTAAACTGTACACAATACAGAAAACTTTGCTAAAGAAATCAAAGTCGTCTCAGATTAACTTTGGCAAAAAAAGAATTAACTAAATTAAACCTTCATCAATGGCACACAACCACTATTCTTTATACTGGGAAATTTATGACAAGTAAAGACAAGGAGCATATTAAGAAAAATGGATTAAGTTAAAATAAATTTTAATAAAACATATTGATTAGTCGATTACAGTTATAAACTGCAAATACGTAACAAACTTTTATTTTATAAACAAGTTTTTCATCCAAAGTGGACCGATGTTTCTATTCAGCTGTGGCATTTTTCTGGTAATTTCAACGTCCAGATTGTATCGTTGCGATATTTTCAATAATGCACCAAAATAATTGTATCCTTTTGATATATCCAATAATACATTGTGATCTTTGGATTAATGTGATAGCAATAGCAAAACTAACCGATGGCCGAGACACAGAACCACGTATAATATGAAGTATTCAGGCTCCTTTTACTCTGAATACTATCGCCAGGTATCTTAAAATAAAAAAACCTTTTGAGAAATCAATGAAGTTATGGATTTTTTTTTTTTTTTTTTGATTTTTCTATTCGAAGTTAAATTTAAACTATTTTTAAATGTAATAAATGAAAAAGAATTTTTTTAATAAGCTATATAAAGTTTTTATAACACAATATTTGTAACTTTATGCTGTTTAAAGTAGCTTTTTTCTACTTTTGCTAATCCTCAATTAATAACTAAAGAATAGTGCAAATAAGTAGCCATATTTACCAGTTTTTAAACAAGTCAAACTAAAGTTTCCATTTCTAAACTTTAAAATATATTTTTATTGAAAGTAAATTTATTATGGCTTCAACGCGCTTTATATAATACCACTAAAAATAATAAATTTACTTCGATAATTAACATGATATATAAAAAACGATTAATTTTACACTTGAGTAAGAGTTATATATGTATATGTGATAATTATATAAAATATTCAATTTTTTTCTTTTTTAATGAATTAAAATTTTCGATTAAGTTAAATGTGCAGTGCAGAACCACATTTAAAAATGTTATAGTTGTGAAATCACAATATTTGCAAATAATTAACCTACACAAATGCTAAATTAGTAAAGATTTGTTATTTAGTATAGCGAAAAAAAAATTCTATAGTAATTCACATTATAAAATTGAAATTCAATAGCTTAAAAAGAAAATGTATATATATGTGGTAATTATTTGTTAAATGACTTAATTATTCTTTTATACTTATGACTATCCCAAAAAAAAAAACTTTTTACGCTTAAAAATAATGTAGATAAAACTATACTAACTACTATATTATTTCTTCATTTTTTAAACATCAATTAATTCAAAATTGATGTTAAAATATTTTATTAAAAAATAAATTTTTTTTATTTATATGGACTAAAACGATTTCTGTCTGGTTTCTTATCATTTGAATTGGAATTTTCAGATCTTAATCGTGAAAAATTTTTAGATCTATGAACACCAGTCGTTTGCACTGGAGGACCAAGATTAGTTAGACCACCCAACAAATCAGTTAGTCCCCCTAATGCAGATAAGCTTGATAAAGCATTTAATGCACCTGGTTTACTTAATAATTGTGCCAATGGAATAGCAGAAGCCAAAGAATTGTTACTATTATTTGATGATGATGTTGTTGTTGTAGTTCTTGTCAATATATTTGTTGTTGATGTTTGGCTTCCATTTGATGTATTATTAGCATCTTGGAGATTAGCCTTCTGGAGTTCGACGCTGCGGGATAGAAGAAAAGGATGGGTTTGTTAGGTTTTGGTGTAGGAAGGATAAGGAAATTATCCATCTTAGATTTGGTTACGGTTTTAAAAATAAAAAAATGGAATCTAAATAAATCAAAGCGATTTTTTAACATATAACAATACATTTTTTTCATATAACAATTTAGAAAAATGGAATATAATTAATTATTGTAAATGTAATCAAAATGATTTGAATTGTTTCGTAGATCAAAGTAATTTAATTAAATCACTTTGATTTATTGATGTTGATAAATAGAACGCAATTAAAAAAATAAATAAAAAATTAATATCGCGTGTACAACTATAAAATTTATATATTTTGCTCTAGTAAAGACAATCTTATTTATTTCATTTAAGTATTTTGTTTTTTTCTTTTTTCCAAAATTATTAATTTCTTTATTTAGAGTTACTTATAACTAAAAAATTACATACCTCATGTTGATCAAATACTGAGCAAGTGCTACTGAATCAGGACTACCACTGATTGTGATTGTCCGATCTGTATTACCTCCATCACGTTCTTCACAATTTGATATACGTATCATAGCACCTGAAATCTGACGAATTTCAGCTATTTTAGTTCCACCCTTGCCAATTACACAGCCAATTAAATCATTTGGAACCGTCATCTCATGTTGTTGTTGATTACGATTTGTATTATTTGATCTAAGTTGAGATCCAGCTAAAGCAGCCAAAGCTTTAAAAACAAAAAAACATGGTTAAAATTATAATTTATATATTTATGTAGATAATAGAGGGTGCATGTCTTATACCCGTTCTTGACAGGCGAACTACACACTACACAGAAAGCCACTTTTGTATGGGCGAACTGAGTACATAAGTGGTTGGAACTGTGTAGTAACTACAGCATTTTAAAGTCTATAGTCAAAGAAAATTGACATCTATTGTGAATTTTTTCTTATTGGTTCTCTCTGTTTTGTGTATCTCAGCTCGGTTTACTTCACTAATATTTATTATTTAACTTTATAAAACAATTTACATGAATAAAATTAAAAACTCTTAACTCTTAAATTTTTTTAGTTAAAACACTTGTAAAAAATTTAATAACCTGTAACATTTGATTTGACATAGATTTAGACGCCATGTTTGTTTTTGTAGTGACTACAGACTTTGCTGTTAAGAACGGAGTTCTTTTGTATGGAAGACAACAACATTGTAGTTGCGTCTGTTAAGAACGGATATTAAGGAATGTTGAAAAAAAAAAAAAAAATGAAGGTCATGTTTATTAGCAGTAGTCTTGTTTTTTTAACTTCTCAAAAGATTTTTACAACGAAGAATATTTTCCTTAAATAAATATGTTAGTTTACGCTGAAATAATTTTATTTTACAGTTTTTATACACTCAAGAGACGTAATTTTATATTGAAGATAAAAATTTTTTTATCCATAAAAGTTAATTTTCTTTATAAACTAAAAGTTACTGTTTCATTAGCAAGGAAGCCTCGCAAACCCGAACTCGATATTAAATGTCATTCCAGTTTCGGTTTCGGCGACCCAATCTTAGCCTTGAAAGCACATTTGTTTAATTGAATTGATTTTTAAACTAGTGTAATATATACATATCAGACTTTTAAGAATTTTTTTTTTGTAAGAAAAATATGTGGGCCTGATTTTAAAAACCATCAAAAAAATTTTATTTGCCTTTAGTGTAGTTCTTTACACTTTTTCTACAATTCGTCAATAATTACTAAATAGTTTAACATCAGTTTTCTCCTTTAAAGTAATTTTTGAACCATTAAACCCATCCTTTGCTGATGAAAACATACAATATGCGACAAGAGCTAAATTTTGCGAATATTAAACATCTTGCTAATTGTTAAAAGTACTACTCAAACTCCTAAAGAATTTTTATTCGTGTATGTATTTGGATATCATTAACAAATAGGAGTAGTGCGTTCAAAGATTCTTAGAAAATTAAAGAAAATAAATTTTACTTTTAATATTTACCAGTTGCATTTAATCCACCTGTATTAGCTGGAGCAATGCCAGCAATTCCAAGAGCAGCCAATCCAGCAAGAGGATTTTTAGTAACCTGTAAAAAATTATTAATATTTATTTAAAAATAAAAATCATTAAAATGGGAAATAAATTTATTCCTCTTCTGGCCATTTTTTGATTGAAATCATTTTCGAATTATTTTTGATTGTAAACCTACCCTACCAGGGTGCTGCCTAATTTGTAATTAAGACAGGATAAGTTTTACAGTTAATGTTTGAATATGACAAAAATTATTTAAATTGTGAACATTTTAAATCTTATATCTACGAAATATTTTTAATTTAGAAATATGCCAGAAGAGAAGCTAAATTATTTTATTTTTTTAACAATTTGAAAATAAAACAAAATCTTAAACTGAAAAAAAGATAGCAAGTAGATTTATTACATAAAAGATAGTTATTTTTATAAAATCAAAGAAAATAAATATTGTTTTGGGGAAAATGCAATTAACGACAAAGGAAGAAATACATTCTTTAGGGTCCGTTAATGGATTAGTATATTTTTACTTCAATTAAAATTAATAAAAAAAAAACACAAATTTTATTATAGGAGGGGGGCACAAAAACACTAAGGGCAGCACCAATCAAGAGATTAACTCACATCAGGTATTTGCTGAAAATGATGTGGAGGTACCGTCGCACTTAGATGAGCAGCACCCTTTAATAATGGATCCGTTAAGCTAGATATGCCTGCGTGCAGACCACCTGCCAATGCTAGTGGAAATACGGTGCAGGTCTATTAATTCAGAAAAGATATAACACAAGCTTATAAAAGTTAATTAGAGTTGAATAAATAATTGATACTCTAACAAAAATCAATTTAAAATAATAAAATCATAGATACTAACATAAATATATAAATCAATTGTTTTTAATATAATTGAAAAATGAAAAGAACAAAAAAATTGTACATCAGAAATTCAGGAATTTCAAAGAAATAATCTTTAATATCATCTCATTAATTTATCAGCATTGATAAATAAAAACCAATTTTTTTTGCGATATTTTTATTTTACCCCTTTGAGTCGTACTTCTACTTCCAATAATATATAGTTGCCGTTATAAAACCATTTCTTAGCAGATAAAACAAAAAATACGTGTCTCTTAGATTTCGATGTAGAATAACATATCACAAAATAAATGAAATCGGAGGGGGACACCAGAAGACCTTTCCTTGTAAGTTTACTGTTTCTTCATTGACTAATTCTTTTTAAGCTTCAACTTGAAATTCAGCAGTTAAAATATACTTAACGGTAATTTTGCCGTCAAAACCAATCAATTCAATTGTAAAACTTCACCATATAAAAAATTGGGTAATACTATTTACAAATCCATACAATTTTGAAAGGCTACCAACTTTCTAAAGAAAAATGGAAATATTTCTAGACAATCTACCATTCAGTCATAAGCCATAAGCATCAATAATGCCGTAAGGAAAATTTACCATATCACATTCCAGTCTCTTAATGACAGTGAATGAAAAAAATATTCACAAGTTTTCTACACATATGACCGGTACTGATATCAGGTTTTCATCTTTGCTGAAAGAAATTTCTACTATGAATTTAAAATCTAGAAAACAAAAAACTTTAGGATCCACATACAAAATTACAAAATGTTCGTCACTATAACTGAGAAAGAAATAACTTTTTGTCAGAACTTGTTGCAAATTCCACAGGCCTTTAAGTCAAGACTCGAACTATATAAAATATAAAGCTCAGCAAAATTTTATTTATTGTAATGTAATTAATAACTTGAAACGTCAAATTTTCTTTTTGTCCAACTATTGTCAATATTAAAAGTAAGAGAAGTCAACAAGAAATATCTTTAAAATTTTATTTTAATAAAAATGCTTAAAGTTATTAAGTATTATTTGTTATGGTGTTAGCTGAGTAATATTCAAATTAAGTAAATTTTATTATTACGCTATTTAGAATTATATGGAATTTTAAGTGATATATTTTATAAAAGACTTAGAAAAAGATGAGATGAAAAGCAATATTTAATCTTTTACTAAAGCAATTGCAATTAAAAAATTGGCTTCGTGTAGTGGCTTAAATGATTGAGTAAAAAAAAAAACAAGGGCTTTATTAGATTTTGCTAGCTACCGAGATCTTGAGCACTAGGTTTGTTTAACAATGTACAATGTTTTGATTAATATTTATCCAAAAAATTATATTTACCTCTTGTGCTGGTACTGCATAATTTCCTTGAATTGTATAAGCTTGTCCATTAGCTAGAATAACCGGGCCAGCAACCTGTGGCTTAGGCCTATATGGTATAGTTGCACCTTTTGGTGGTGACTATAAGATTAATTGAGTTTAAAAAAAAAAATATAATTAGGAAAGTAAGTGATAGTACTTCTAGCATCACACAACAAATATGATATATACATTGTGTTATTTGTTCTGCATTCCCTGTTAATGTTACAGCTCTTTCTGTAGAATTAGGTAACATTTCACTGGCTACTTGTATTGAACAGCCTGTATTTGTTCGGATTTCTTTGATTTTTGAACCTCCTTTACCTTAAATAACAAAATATAAACTTCTGAAATTAGATAACTAAAATTATTATTAGTAATTTACCTATAAGGGATCCACATTGGCTTGCAGGCACAATTAATTTTATTGGAATTTGAGATTTTCCTCCAGATGGCCCAACATCATTGAATTGTTGGCACCACTTAAAATATTTCTTACTTTGAAAATCTATTTATTTTTTATTTGTAAATATAAATTACCTCTTCGAACTTTTTGGTAATCAATGAGAAAGCATGATATATTGCGCTTGTTGTTCCAGATACCGTTACAATACGTTCTGGACATGAACCATCTGATATATTTATTTTAGCTCCAGACTAGAAATAAATATATTTATTTAATAAAATAGACCGACAAAAATAATTAAAGCAAGCAATATTAGCACAATACTTGAAGAAAGAAATTTCTTGGCAGTGATCCTATAGTACAAAAAGTATAAAGCTCAAATGAAGTATTTGAGAATTACGCTAAAAGACTAGTTATCCGCGAATGGTAAATAATGCAGTTAATTGACAATTATTGTTTTTTTTTATTATATTACCATAATAAAAAGAGATAAAATGAAATATGAAAACTATAAAATACTCTTCGGGAAAATATTTATCAGTAATGTTTCTCTTGATGAGAAAGTCCACCCGTAAAAAATCCATCAACAGTAGGAATACTTTTCTAATCATTCTAATATAAAATTCATTTATGTTTTCCTCGAGTAAAGTACCATTTTGACAGAAAAGTAGCGTTTTATTATTAACAATGAATTTCTACTATCCCTACAGGGTCAGTATAAAATAAAATAAGGTTTTCAAGTATCTTACATAAAACTAAAAGGTCGGACGCATATTGAGTGGTTCATACAATCAGCTCTTTGAGTGGCATTGCAAAACATACACAAATTTATTGGCAAACATAATTTTTTTTAAATTCTATGTAATTTTTCTAATAATTGAATATCAAATCTGTGATAATATGTTTTTAACATGACAACTTTATACAAAATTTCTACTTAGTTTTCACCTCTCAAAAGCAGAGGTTTTGATTTTGTTTGAAATATGTTCAAATAAAAGTTTATCGAATTGTACTGCACAGTACAGAAAAAGAAAAATGGAAGAAATACTTATGCTTAAAAATATTGAAAAAATACAGTGTTACATCAGTTAAGGTTCAACTAATTGGGCTGAATGGAAGGTAGTCACTTCTTAAAAAGCTCATAAACTTTTTTGACAAACTTGGGTATATATACAAGTTCCAAATGACCCAAAAATTGTCAAATCTAATAACTTAAAATATCTTATTTCAAATAAGATAAACTAATGTAAGTGTTAGCTAGAGAATGAAAAAAGCCTAATTCATGGATAATTCGTAGAAATGAATGTGCACCTAGAAAAGGTACACAAATGCTTGTTACAAAATTAACACAAGTTATTATTGTTAATAATTTTAAAACAAAACCTTATTTTTAACATTTACCTCTTCACGAAAACGATTGACAATTTCACCCTTTTTTCCAATAATGCTTCCTACCTCCTAGAAATAAGTAAAAAAACACTTTATTTTTTTTTATAAATAAAACAATAAACAATTTAAAAAAATAAAATGAAACAATTAAACGGAATCCTGTTGAATTGAATATCATCATATTTAAATATAAAAGCATTACCACTTTGCGGTTATATTAAATTTGGACATAGGTGTCGCACTGGTCGTATTATATTTAATTCTCGTTGAAAGAGAAGTGATACAAAAAGAATAAAAAATTAATTTATGAACTTTAGATATATGTTTATACAACAAAGTCTTTCATTGTCATAATTTGATGTAAAAACTATATTTTATAGTTTAACAATCTTATATTCCGCCGAAAAAATAAATTTTTGAATGTGGCTAAACTCTGTGCGTAACGTCTCTTCAAGCATTAAAGCTCATTCCTTATTTTCATTAATTTTTTCTACTTTATTGTGATTGGACATGACTGGAATTTCCCTATGAGAGTTTCAATGAAACTATGTCACTACCAGGATCACTACAAACATTTTCATTTTCTGTATTATAGTCAATATTCATGGAACCAAAATAAAATTCTTCCTCGCTCACTTTCAAATTCACAGTACACTTCCTTTGGTAAATTTTTCTTTGTAATTTTTCAGTATTTTTTTTTTTTTTTTGAGAAGCAGGAATGTCTCTAATTTATTAAAACATTATTTAAAATTCTTCAAATTATCTTCGAATCCTGTCAATTTGTTTACCCACAAGAGTTGATTGATTCGCCATTACATATTGGTGACTCATATAAATAAGCCTTAAAAAAATAGAAGAGTTCGAGATGAAATCCATTCCATTTAACTGAACTAATTTTTGGCTGTTTTCAGAGTGCTAGCTGAATATTCAGAAGAGTATTTAATAACAGTGCTCATCAGAATATGAGACAGGGTTTAAAAGAGGTTATAACATGATGATTACATGTTTCTTGTTTCATGAATTATTATTGGATGTGAATATAAGTACTTGCATTTTCATATGCTCTACCTGGTGTACTAATTGTGATCTGGAACTAATCAATTTTTATTTATTTCAAAGAAAAATAACTTTTTCAAAGCTTCTTCAGAAATTGTAATCGAATCATAGACAAAAGGGCTTAATTACTTTGCGATAAGTTTTTTTTTTTTCATTTGTTATTCTCTCTTCAGCATATGGCCTTAAATCACTTAATTTCAAGCTTATAACGCTCCTTTCTGCATGTTTTTTTATTTTTTAAACAAGCGAGAAAATCCAGTGTTATCGATGGCAAAAGCTACTCCTTAACTTTCACCGCAGCAGATACGCATACTAAGCTCTTACGACGCCCTACAAACGACACCTGACAAATCGTGCCAATGAATATAGGACCCTTATAAATACATACAATCACGTAACATAATGTTTTATTAAATGGGTCAAATGTTTTCTCTATTAACAACAACATTTTTGAGTCTTTGTGATCGAAGCATTAGTGTTTTATTGTTATTAAAAACTTTTTTAAAAATTATATTCATAAAAGTACTAATATTAGGGTTATTTTACTTACCTTTCCCTGCATAATAAGCCGTATTGTTAATGTGACCGTAGGATCATCATTTATGCATAGATTTTGAGCAGGTTTTGTTTCCTCCATTCTATGTAAAGCTGCAAATTTCTATAGTTCCGAAATATAAATGTCTTATTGGTGTAAAAATTGTAAAAATGTACAAATATAAGTGTGATACTACGGCTTTCTGAAAAAAAAAAAAATGGTCTTTTAATAATTAACAAGAAATTAGTCAGATGTTCAAAATATTGACTAAAGCCCTGAATTAAGGTATTTGGTTTTACTATTATATAAAAGATTCTTTAGCATAGAAAAATGCTTATAAGCAATAAATGAACTCGTCTGGAAAATTAATTTTTGTCTATACAGGGTTCGCAGAAAGAAATAGGATTACTTCAACTACTATGAAAATCACAAAAAAAGTTAATAATTATTTTATTTGTATCTATGTAAATATTAAATTAACATAAATAACTTATTTTTTGATGTGGTCACCCCTACGTATTTTTATTTGATATAATCGAGGAAAGAAGGCATCATAAGCGGCACGAAGGACACTTTGCGGAATTTGATTCTTTTCTGCCACTAAAGCTTTTTTCAGCGCCTCTTAACTTATATATTTTTCAGAACACATTTTGGCTTCTAAATAACCCCAAATACAAAAGTCCAGAGGGTTTAGGTCTGGTGAGTTCGATGGTCATTCGTATAGTGAAATAACAACGGGAACATTTTTTTTCAACAATTCAACAGTTTTCTTCGCTTTATGAGCTGGTGCGGAGTCCTGCTGGAGATTCCATCTTTCTTTTTTGAAGTTTTTCAAAGCCCAAGGCTTTAAACATCTTTCCAGAACACGTTTTTCATATTCAGCTTGGTTAATTTTTATTCCAGTGGGCACAAACACCAATGGATTACACCACCCCAAACCATCCACTGGCAGGCTTTTGAGTGCGAGTGACTCTTAATTTATCCAAAATATCAGCAGACCTGTTAGGTAAGTAAACATGATCGTTTTGCTTATTAAATGCATGTTTAACTGTTTCAACTGCTTTACTCGTTGACATCTAACTTTGTTTTTTTTTTTTTGGTGTAAGGTCGTGAATTTTTTTTTATTTTGTATTGCTTCACCTTCAAACGTAATTAACAGCAGCAATAAAAAAAATATTTGGTAAAATAGTGTTACCTGATGAGAGTTTTTTGACAGCGTGAAATTAGTCCTATTTTTTTCTGTGAACCCTGTATATTAATGATGAACTACAATCTAATAAAAGATTCACTTAACAAAATTGCAAAATTTCAAACATTTAAATTTTAATATTAACTAAAATTTGTACAGTGTTGCTATAAAATATTAAATTCGCGTTTTCAGACATCAGGTTTAAAGAACCTACAAATTTAATGGATTCCAAGCCTCAAAAATAAATAACAAAAAAGGCATATAACTATTTTAGGATAAAAAATATTAACTTCGCCCAAAGAATATAAAAACACAATTATTTTTCCTAAGCCTGTTATCTTGTAATACCTATCTCTACAAAATCCTTCAAATTGATGGAATAGCTAGTTTCTAACATTTTATATATTTTTTATTAACAAAATCATTACTCTAATATTAAATAACAAGAAATAATATAAACAATTTTCAATACGATAGTTCGTTAATCCAATTCGATATTTCGATATCAACGAAATAATGTAAACAGGACAATTGTATGCCTAAATGTTTACTTTACATGTAAGGAAAGTGAATAGAAAAATTTCTAGAATTTTAAGTTCTTACTCCGTGGTTAATATGACAAGCACTTCGAATATTCAGAGCATGCATTTAATGCGCAAAATTAAAATTTCATTTAATGGAACACAGTCGATAAATTTGCAAAACTAAATCTACAATTACACATCTTTGGAAATCTGTGGAAAAGGGCTATTAGAGAATGTCGATTTTTGGGCAGGAAAATATTGTTAAAAGCTCAAATAAATTGGATTGGGATGCTCACGTGTTGATGACATTTTTAAGAAAAAAGCAAAAACACATCGATTTCATTCTTTTACTAGCTTTGTAAAAATTAATGACAAATAATTAAATTTTCAAATATTTTAAGACATATAATAAAACATAGTCAAAAAATTATAGCTATACCTCTATAAAAATTAGGGGATGCAATCCCGCATCAACTAAAGATACAACAAAAACTTTTAACTTTTAATGTAAATAATAAGTTATAAAAAAATAATGAGAGTTGTTTTATAGCAATTTTTTGGAAAAAGGTTTTATTAATTACTTTGTTTCAGAAGTTTAAATTTTCAGACAAGATAAATTGGAAGTTTTGAAAAAGGTATTTCTATAATCAAAGATGCATCGACCATAAAAAAAAGGTATGCTTGGAACACTTGAAAAAAAAAAAGTAAAAGTTTTCAATTCCTTGAACTCATTAATTAAAATACCCAAATAAGGATCTAACATTTCTCTTCATATTTTATGTAAATAATTTTGATATTGAAATGTACTTTTTAACAACAAATTAAGTAATTTTGTTTTATTATTCCTAACTCCTTTATTATGATATGAAAATAATTATCATGGAATAAAATTCTTTTCTAAAAATAGTTATAACAACAGAATTCCTAATAAACTTTTTCTATGTATAAAACAAAAATAACAATAAAATAATAAACAATAAACTTTTTCTATTGAATTTTTTATGTATCTGAAAAACATTAGAGTGAGATAAACATATAAACGCAATATGCATAGTCGCTATTAGGATATTTAGTGGATATTTATTTAGGATATTTAGAAAAAATAAATTCATGACTTCTTATTAAATTTTTCTAATTCTTATTTATCCATACTGAAAAATTGAACCATCAGTTTCTCAGTACGAAACTTTAAGTTCGTAAAGGGAGAATGCACTTTTTTCCGTCTTAAATTTGATCTAACTTTTATAATTTCATAAATTTTAAGACTGTTTGTTTAGCTGTTAAAATTAGTTATATTAGTAACATGAGAGCAAATGAACTTTTATAAAATTTCAAAATTAAATTAAGTTAAATATAAAAGTTTAAAGATAGATGGAGAGTTTAAAGACTAGAAAATTCATAATGAAAACTTAAAATGTTCCACGAGAATAAAAGTGATTCATTTGCAGTTAAATAATGGCAAAAAAAAGATTTAATTTTAGTAAAATCATGCCCAGACTTTTATTCTAGACCAAATTGATTCTAAAGTTAAAAATTCTACAAATTGATAAGTATAACGCGTAACTGCTAAATAAAAGCAAAGCTGTTTTTTTCCAGGAATCATGCTTTTCATACATTGTTATCATTAACGTTGCAATTTTATACTTTTTTTATTGCTTAATTTCTGCGGGCAATTTTGTGGCAACTCAAAAGATAACCTAGTCGAAATTTTTGATGATGATTCCATACTGTACTGAGTTGGGTATAATTCATACTGAATATACTGAGTTGGGTATCCCCGAGTCGAAATATTTGATGATGATTTCATACAGTTCGTCCTGCTACTTTATACTCAAATCAATATAATCTTTTGCATATAATCTTATGTTAAAAGTTCGTACTGAAAGGTTTAGATAAGTCACGATTAAATAAATACCAGTATCAAATCAATACAGTAAAAGCTCCTTATTCGCGCTTCCTTCATTCGCGTTTTCATTATTGGCGGATTAAAAAAATGCGACCCAATTCCTATATTCGCCGCTAAAAATTTTTTTATTTGCGGATCGAATAAGTACATACATACATAATCGCGAATGGAATAGGAAGAGATGTGTTCGAACAGATAAAATCAAGTGACATTCATAAATTGTTTGAATCAAAAGATGAAGATTTGACTGAAGCCGACTTGGAGGAAATGTTAAATTCACAACCCATTGAAGAAGAGGCTTCAACAAGTACTGAAAACGTGACATTTAATTTGAAAAATCTTAGTGAAGGTTTAAGAATGGCAAATGAGCTTTACGATTTCTTTATGAACATTTATCTGTCTATGGAACGAAGTCTTATTTTTAAGAGGCAAATTGCTGATGCGACTGCTGCGTATCAGTCTGAATTGAAGGAGATTTTAAAAACTGCCAAGCAAGAGAAAATTACAAAATTCTTTAAGCCTTAAGATAATTAATCAAAATGTTCAAAAACTTCAATTAAATTGATTTTCTTATGTATTTGTTTATTTTTATTTTGTCACCTAGGAACGTATCCCCTATAATCCCATATAAATTACCATTCCGTATTCACGGTTTCTGTATTCACGGCATATTTATGGGACATATACTCCGCGAATAAAGAGTTTTTACTGTATTAAAGTTAAAAACTTTTCAGTTAATGCTTCGCTTTTTACTTTCCACTTTCAACAATCACATAACACCATCACACAAAATAGTTTCACTTTCCTCTCTAACTCTTTGACAAGTGTACTGATACTAAAATTTCTTTCAAACTAGTTAATTCGAACATTTTTGTGTCAATTTGTTAAGCTCTGTTTGTAAGAAAAATTCTTGTAAATTAAGTTTATAAACCTAAATTAAGCTAAGCAAAGATTAAGTCAAACTTCATTTCGTACTAACAATAAGAAGCCTGTGTTAAGGTTGCTAAATATAAAAATTAAATTAAAAAAAAAAAAACTTCCACCGGAACTTTTAATTTGTTCTTTTGGACAAATCTAAAGAATTTTCAAAGATTATTTTGAAGCAATTTGCTTTTGGTATCCAGTCAACAACTTCTGAAATTCTCTAAAAAAAATTCTTAAGTGATTCTATTAATCTTCCTGGGCAACGAAGAAATTTCATTGGAGTTCTATATGCAATCGTTTTGTAGGTATTGTTACGATTTAATAATAAATGCTACCCAAGGTGTTAAAGACCAAAACTTTAAAAATTATGTTGTCTTTTTGATTTTGGAGTATTGGGAATTCCGTGTTACTATATTTTTTTAATACCTTAAAAATGTTTACGCAGAAAAGAACAAAAAAAAACCCCTCACTCTGTTCAATAAAGTGTACAACAGTATTAATCAAAAAGTATTTATTTTTCTTTTTTGTGATCAGTGACTAACAGAGTTAAAATAGTTGTTTTTTCAAAGAGCAAGTTTTTTGTTGTAAATCCTCAGATTAATTTTGTTATTGAATTAAAAACAACATATTAAGCCATTAGCTTCACAAAAATTAATGTATTATTTGTATTAAATAAACAAACCAGTCATCCTTAAGCCATCTTAAATTGCAAATATCACAGTTGATATTAAGAATTTGTAACTTTTATTCAGTTATAGAAAAAATATGTACATAGCTGTATGAATATACAAAATGGATTATATAAAAAAATAAAAAGAAGCTTGCATATTTGAATTTCTGAGATGGAAATTTAAAATTTTTTTACAAATAACATTTTAATATATTTGAAATCTAGTATTAAGAAGCCGCAAATTATAAATTAAATCTTGTATATATTTATAAAAAAAATAATTAAATTATAATTTATATAAAGATATTAATAAATTAATAAATCCACATAAGAAATACCAAAGCATGGGGTAATGTGATATTATATTTATGAACACGTTTGCTAGAAAGTTATTTATTTATTTGTAAATAATTTAGTAACCAAATTTAAATTAGTGTTTAATTCAAATATTTTTCTTTACATTCCTTAGCTAAAGAGATATACATACAAATTTAGTTAATTATATGAAAATAAAACAGAAGAATGCAGACAGAATAGACTTTTGTCGCCAAGTCTAGTAAATTGGCCGGCTAGTCAGCATCTTAAGTGTGATAACGTTTATAATAACGCACTGTCGTTGTATGTAATTTCATCACATTTCACAATAATATATGTATTTGTTATCAAATAAATAGGTATTCTGTTTTTATCTTAAAAAAAAAAAAAAGAATCGTAAAAATAAATCAATTGCAATAGTGCCCCATTGTAAAATCTCTCAAGCAGAGAACACAAAATCCGCATAAGCGCAATTTCTAAATAGCAACTTAAAAAAAAAAGAAAAGAGATGGTGACAAGATTATTATTTGCTTCAATGTTATGAATTTATTGTTCTTTTTTTACTAGTTAATATTTTGTCTGAGAAGCATTTTATTGCAATTCACAAGCTAATATGTTAATTGGTAACACACTTGGTCAAACTCCATTGATTTATATTATATGATCTTTTTGTATAAATTCCTACAACTCTAATTGTAATATATGTACATGACGCAGGAACTCAATGACAAAATCGATATTACACTGAAATTTATATGCCGGCTAGTATAATAAATACATTAAATTCACTTAATTCACGTTCATTATTTTCAATAATACTTTCAAATAAATACTCACATCACTTGATATCTACAATATCATAATTACTTCTAACTTTTAATTATTTTTACACTCAAATGAAACTTCCAACACAGTTATCTGATATAAACCTGACTAAAATTTTGTGAAGAACAAACAGTAGAAGAAAGAGATAACCGGAATCTTTGAATTCTATTTTTGTTCTTATATCCACTCTGATATGCCTTGAAAAAAAAGGAGAAAAAATATATTTCATGCGCAGTCATTGAACCGAGTGAAACTGAGTCCACTGCAGAATTGCTTAGTCAGTCGTTTTCTCTGTCTGGCGAACATATATTTCAACTATGAGAGAAGATATAAATGTCAAATTTTTGAGTTAAGTTAAATCCAATTGGAAAACTCTATTGGGCATTACAGGAGCTTTTTTAAGGCGAATTGATTAAGTGAAGCTGTAGTTGATAAACAAAGTTTATAGGTATAATTCTTTTTAAATTTGCTGGAATTAGAATTAATACAAAATAAATTATTAATTTTACTTGTTTTTATAAATACAAATGAGAAAATTTTCTCTTTTAACAACAACTAATAAGTTGATTTGTGTATCCTTTGAAATAGACCGTTAAAATTGTGATTTGAGATCTACTATTATAATAAATACATATCACAGCTTTCTGTAAAGTGTTATTATTATTATTTATAGAACAACAACCAAGTTAATTGTTTTAAAGGTCTATGGGAAATACCGTCTGTTTTTAATTATAGGAATTTATTCACTTGGTTTTTTCATATTTCTTTTGGAGGCCTACGCAAAATAAATAAATAAAGACGGAAATTTACTTTTCGCCGCAGCTATTTGATAACTCTATCATAACAATCAAATAAATATTAAACTATTACAAGCGGTAAGTGTTTATATATTTAGCTATAAATAATTTTAAAAATTAATTTCAATTATTTCTTTTTATAGGAAGCCGTAATTGAAAATAGTTCATCATGCAAATTCGAAACCTCCAAGATATTTGAATCATTTAAACCTCCAAAGTGTTCTAATTAATCCATAAAACTAGGGGAAACCTAATTTTTTTAAATGTTAATTGTTTTCTTTGATTTAATGTTTTCTTTGATTTTGTTTTGTGATATGGGATAAAATTGATTAGAAAGAAAGAGTGAAACAAGGGGAGAGAAAGTTATCACTTGGAATAGGGTTTTTGAATTAACGATGCCCGAAAAAAATACGTTAGTGTATTTCTAGCATGAAAGTTGGATCGGCCTTCCACTTCCAGTACGAACTACCTACCTTTCGACCGTTATTTAACGGGGTAGTAAGGTTAATCCGGTACAAAAAAAGGCTGTTTTCCATAATTTTTTTTAACAATACAGTTAATATTTACTTATTTTTTTAATTGCTACATTATAAAATATAATGTCAACAATATTTTTTATAATTTTTTTTTTTCATTTTTATGAAGATATTAGCCGTTAGCAGCTAATCTCCGCAGACACTTTACAAAAAGTTTGTTCATGGTGTCCCTCATAACTAAACACTAGATAATCTGAAATACGAAATCCAAAATGATTTTATTAGTTAATAAGTGTCTCCAGGTAGCAACCTCAAGATTTTTGTTTTCAATTGATTTTTTAACTTTTTACAGCCCTCAGAAATCAAAATACCGATTTTTCTAAAAAAAAAATCGAAATTTTTATTATTATAAAAAGTGTTAAAATAAAAAAATAAAAAAAAACTCGACGTTGCTACCTCGTCATTTATGTATAGGGAAAGTATGTAAAATTTGAAAAGAATCAGTCCTGTAGTTTTCGAGCTAAGGTGGACACCGACATTGAAAAAGCTAAGTGTGCGAAAAACGCGTTTAAAAGTAGATGTAGTACTAGTCAGGTAGAGAGAGGCGAAGACTTATAACCCCATATCTTCGTTATTTTTACTCGAAACGACTTCAAACAATTCAAACAATTCATTGGAGAGTAAGCTGCAATTCAAATGAATGTAATAGAATTTAAATAACAGTTGGATATAAAGGTGGGCACCCACTTAGTGCGTATATCTCAGCGGGTAAATTTTATGACGTCATAGAATCACGCTAAAGTTCCCCCTCATATGTGGATACTTCAGCGTGAAATTCATTTGTCCGTCATTTTGACGTCAAAAAAGTTACCCGCTGAGATATACGCACTAAGTGGATGCCCACCTTAATATGTAACATGACATACGATACATTTGCTATAACATTTAAAATTTGATTTTTTGATATTTTTTGTTCAAACTTGAAAATAACACTTAAATAACATTTATTAAGCACTGTGTAAAAAAAAAATAGGTTGAGATAATATCTTATTTACAAAATTTAGTTATTTGATAATATTTCTGTTTGCATAATTGGTAGTTTCTATAGATATTAGCCAATACCTTATTTTAGAGATTTCATATTTCTTTTCAAGTAAAATGTATTTATAAATAGAAATTTATATTAATTTATATAAATTTTTAATCAATATTTTTTATAAAATTAATATATAAAGTCTTAAGAATATTATGCTAAAATTTCAAGTCGATCGGACCATATAATTGCCGAAGGTATAAGCATTTGAGCTTCCGTTACTCTAGTCTATTTAAAAAATATCTCCAAAGACTGTTAAGAGCACCTCTAAATTTCTCGTTTTATTATTATTAAATGTAAATGCATATACCGCATGTACTTCCAATAAAGGTTATTTTGCTTTGTTGTACTTTATGCAAGAGATGCACATCGGTACACCAACAAAGTTTCTACAAATAGGTGCAACAAGCTGACAAGTTGCGAATTATTATTCACTGCCACTCACACAAATCTTGATACTTTGTAATGAAAATTTAGAAGATTCGTCTTGAAATGTTATATTAATTATACAGAAATTAATTCAGCCCTTTTTATAATCAAAACAAAACTTCCCCAAAAGTTTCAATTATTATTCAAATATCAATATTTAAATTTACATTACTATAAAAAACATGTTCTTTTCAGCAATAAGTTTTATGATTTTTGTTCATCATGTAAATTGAATTAAACAAACAAATATAAAAAAGGAATTCTTTTATTGAAATCTGATTTTCAAATACCTAAGGGATGACAATAATTCAAACAATCAATTATATTATTAATTAAACGAGAGTTAGAAATTCTAAAAAGTTTTTGTTTTTCAATTTTTGTTTTTGACACAAAAGTCAAAGCAAATATTAAAATGCTATCGGATAATTATTAAGTATGATTTGAATAGCCAAAATAATTACGGTCAACTGAAATTCTTGAAATTCAATTATTGAATATTGATTTTTAAATGTTCCTATCCTATTAACAAGTATTGTGAATGGAAAATATGGTATTAAAAATAATAAAGCCTTTATGGCTATCTAAAATTTACTTTTTGTATTTAACTGGAATTGTATTTTTGTAATCTTTACCATTTTAATTTCTTATGTGCTTATACTACAATTGAAAAATATTTTCTGTGAGATACATTTAAAAGTGTTATTTGTATGGTTTAATATTTGGGTTAGATAAATTTTTCTGATACACAAAAAACTTGTGAACTCGCGCTAGTCTGGATATTTTTCAGATAGAATCGATAGATGGTAAATGGTTAAGAAATTAGAAATAGTTTAAATTTGTTATATATTACTTATATTTTTGAAAGTATTGTTGGAAATTGAAAATCTTATCTGCTACGTGAATTGAATTCTTTGCAATTCATAAAATAAATTTTCATAATGAAAGAAATCATAAAATATCCAAACGAAAATTTTTGTGAATGCCAAATGATTATCTTCATTAGTTTTTTAAAGAAATTATTGCGACCATTTTTGTAAAGTTTTATAATAGTTTCATTATATTTTTGTTTTTTTCAATAATAACTTCAATATCTCAGCTATAAAAAGGGATTAAAGCGTAATTGGAAAGTTTTTAAGTAGCAAAAAATTATGCTGTTCTTAATTTTAATAATTAGCATAATATAACCAACGGATGTAATTTATGACCCAATATTATATTACAAGTGTTTCAATCTGAAAAATATGAAATTCATCATTAAAAGTTTTATTGCAGATAAAACAGATTTTACAGATTTAGTAAAAATTACACGTGTAAAATAATAACAGAAATATAAATCCTTTGATTTGCTGTGATTTGTGAGAATTTAGATTTTATTTTTCGTTAATGTCGATTTGCAATTTTTATTATTTTAAATACTTTCAGGTAAAGTAAAATAATTTTCTTGTGGTGAATTTGTCTACTTAATATATAGGATATAGATATATCTTACTATATATTATCTGAATATATTAGGTAGGACAAATAGGCATATCTGTCAGAAGAGATATCTAATTTTAGAGGAAGAATTTAAGAAATTAATGTCAAATTTTTAGTAAATAAGAAAAAATTGTTGATTGTAAATAAATTTAAGTTATATTTATCCCACGCTATATCAGGTTTTGGTCAAAAAAATTGCTAAATACAAATCTAACACAAATTGTATAAAAGAAATACTATTCCCTTACTAAATGTTTGAATGGTTAATCTTTAAGGGGAACGACTAGTGTGAACATCTAAAACACAGGGTGATTCTTCTGATTTTTTTTTTAAAAAAGCTTTTACTTCTAATATTTTGAAACTTGGCATATATATTAAAACATAGATGAAGAATTCAACGTAATTTTTTTGGATAAAAATTTTGGCTTTTCAGCAATTTATCCAACATTTCTTGAGTTTTCAAAAAAAAAAAAGTTCTCCAACTGTTACAGTGATTCAGGGCCTTAGAGTGGCTAAAATCAAAAAGAAAACAAAAAGATCATTAAACTAGATAAAATTTCCCGTACCACCAACTAGGATTTTGAAAAGAAAATTAAAATGCAAAAAAAAGGCGTCTTTTAGAAAAAAAAAATTGAAATTTTGTTAAAAAATCTTATTGTTTTGACCTGCGAAAATTATATTTATTATCCAATCATAAAATCCTAGTTGGTGGTATGGAAAGACAAGTACACAATATGCTAAACTAAGAATCAAATCGATCGGAGGATTTGTTATCGAATTTCAGCTGCTACAGTTTTGACAAACGTAGTTTTTAGAAAAACGCTTTCAAAGACAAGTAACGTCCCTTTCTAACAGAGGAGCAGCTGCTCTTTAGAAGGATGTAACTCAGAAACTATTTCAGATTTTCACTTGAAATTTTGATATGTTATTTTTAAAAGGTACAAATTATCGAAAAATACGAAAAAAAACATCAAAACTTTGAAAATGTCACACTAGTTGTACTCCCTAAATGAGTTTGACACATCTGCTTTAGGTTATTTGCCTTCAAATGATAACTCATACTTTCTCAAAGACTTTCCTTATAATTTTTTTTGAGTATTCCTTATTTCTGGATATAATCCAAAGTTAATATTATTTTAATTGAAGATTTGAACAGTGCTATTACTAAACCAAACTTGAAACAAGTTCAGCTTTGGACTTATAAAAATTATTAACTATGCATCTAAATCTTTTGAATTATAAATTTAACCACTATACTTTATAACCACTATATGAACAGCTAAATCAAAATTAATCTTGTGCATCTAGGTCAACATATAAGACTTTTTTTTTTTTAAAAGAAATTTATTAAAACTGTAGAGAAATGGCCTGTTTTTTCTTTTTACAAGCTTTCATGTTTTTAATATTTTTTCAGTTAGCATATAATTGCTTGCAGATTATACTTAAATCATTAAAATTTTTAAATTTCCATTTCAAAGCATCAATGAAATCCCTAAACTTTAAAATTTTCAATGTGGGATTGCATAAATTTTTCATAAAAAAATTTTAACTCTTTTGTTTTGCACATAATTTGTTTTTTTCATCAGATTTTTTAACACAGTTTTAAACTTATGGTAGAAATTTGCTAGCTTAATTTATTAAAAATTACTATAATTTTAGAGTGCATTTCTAGTTACTGAAGTTTAAATTGGAATTTGGATTAATAATAATAAATCTAAAAATGCAATCATATAAAGGGAAATTTTCTATTCCTAATAAAAGGCAATCTTTCTAGTATTTTTGAATATATTGTTATAGTGCTAAACAGATTTTAATTTTGGAAAAACTCGATTTTAGTCAACCATTTTCTCTTCAAATTGAATTTACAACAACATTACAAATTACAACTGAAATATGAAAATATTGTAAATATGAAAAAATTATCTTAGGTTGTTGGAAATTCATTGTAAAAAGTCTACCAAAAGTATCAAACTTCAAAAAAATTATAATTATTTAAATATAATTGTATTTACAACAACAAATTACAATGAATTACAACACAGCAAATACAGGAATACGGAAATAATTTATTTTACATTATATACAAAATGCTAAAAATTGTAACTGGGACTTATTTTTTTTTTTAAAGCAAACTCAGGAAAATTTTCCCTTTACAAAATGTCATTTTAGTGCTATGTTAAATAAAATAAAAAAGAAGGAAAAGTTAGCACATAAATCTTTGCTTTTTTTTTTGCATTCTTAGACATATCACACGGTATTTTTTTGAAATTTCTTTTGAAAGCAGACTATGAGAAATACTTGAATTTATGTACACGCAATATTGTTAAATCATTAGTTGAATGGAGTTTAGCAACAGTTTCATGTGAATCATTTATGTTAAGATGTTGTACTTGACAAACTTGACTAAAAAAGTTGTGAAGAAAATCTTATTAAGCTGAAACGGTTGTCTCTATATTTACATTCGAAGTGAATTTTGCTTACATGTCAAAGGTTAATATCATTAAATAAATTTTTTCTTATAGCGGAATTGGAGAAATGTAATGAAAAAAAATTTCATCAGACATGCATTTAGTTTTCATACATGCATATATATATTCTTTAGAAAAATTTAAAAAACTGTTCATCCAGTACAAAATATATATATCATAATTCCTAAGAAGAAGATTGAAAGAATATCTAATGAGGAATATGTTATAGAATCATAAATTTTTAGATTAAGTTTTTTAATTTTTCGGAAAAAAAAAAAAAATTTTATTTTTCTTTGCCTTTTTGCAAAAAAAATTAAAAATTAATGTTAATATAAAATAATATAAATTAAAGTAAAATATATGTTGTAGTTGCAATCCTTGGAGCTTATAGTTAATCAAATAAATCGGAATGTAAATCGAATCTTGTTTTATTAAGGGGAGCGTAAGGGTTTAAGCGTAAAAAAAGCACATTTTTCGTGAATTTTTTTCATAAATATGAATTAAACAAATTTATTACCTTCTTTTGTACATTATTAAGCATAATTTTAACAACATTCTGAATTTTTTGAATTAGAAAATATCTACAAGGTAAGTGTTTCAGCCGATGACACAGCCTTTTCAAAGACAACTTTGGAAATTTTGGATGATTTTTGGTGTTTACTATATCTCAGCTGAAAATTACCTAAATTCAAAAACACATAAGATCTATTTTGAGTATCATCGAATCCTCCCCTAACGCTGTCTGATTATATTTTTTTTGTGCTCATTTAAAGTGAAGACTGCTATTTTCGATGAAAAATTTCGCCATTTTGTAAGTAGAAAACCTCCTTAATCTCTTTATATGTAGAAATTGGGTACCAAATTTGAAGCGTATCGGTATTGTTGCTTTTAAATGGCAGTGAACACCGTAAACACAGTGAAAAAGTAGTTTTGAGAAAAACACGTTTAAATATTTTGAAAACCAAATAAATAAGAATGAATGAGTAATGAAGAGGAGACTAACTAGTCAATAATTTATGAGATTTTTGCTCTGATCGACTTTAAATTTTGGGATTATATTCTTGAAATATTTAACTATAAAAAAAGGCGAGAAAAGATGAATTTAAGCTAAATGTGGTCACTTAAGTTAAGTTTTTTTTTATAGGATCTACACTCGTTATTACGCACGTTACGAGAAAAAGTCTTGATTTTTCGATCGTCCAACTTAAGTTCGTTTAAGGACATAAATTCGTCATTTGTGATTTTTTCTCCCTGAAAAATTCCGAATTGCAAAGCACCTATGCAAACCTTATAAAAAGTTGGCTAAAATCAATTATGAATTAAAAATTGGAACTTAGCAGAATATTTGGAAGCTGTGCAGTATGAAGAACAAATTAAATTGTAATTATAATTAAAGGTATAGTTAGAACTTTTTCCTCCAATTGCAAATGCTTGCTTTACTTCTTTTAATCAAATATTTTAATTTTTTTCCAGCTCTCTATTCTTTTTATTTGGATTTATATATTATCCAACTATTAATTTTTCTTCAATATTTGGCGCGTACAAACTGCACATTTATAAATAGTTCAATCGATTGAGCCCAATATTAATAATTCTCAAAGTGAAAAGAGTATAGACCACACAAACATTTCATATCAGACCTTTATACAAGCCCTTTTGGAGAAAGTATAACCTTTCACAATATATTGATCATAAATCTATGTTTATTTTATGTAAGAATTATGGATCTATACTGTAAATTTTGATTGTACTTTAATAAAAACATTCTAATTAGGAAGGTGATATGCAGACAAGCTTAAAGGGACTCTTTACTATTTTTTCCACTTGAAAATTATAGTGAATAGTACCCTTTAAATTTTCCTAGTTTAACCTAAAGTATTTTAAATATGCAAATATTCCAACATAATGGAAATTATTTTATTTTTTGCTTTGTCGTACGCTTAGCAAAAAACATAATATTGATTTGTTCCAATTAATGGTAAACTCTGTTGAAGATATCTATTTTAACTTAGTTGGTATTTTTATTTTCACAATTTTTACACAAACAATCATTAGAATACCTATAGTAAACTGAATGTGTATTATGTAAAGAAATACACGGCTTCAATTGGCCCTTAAAAATAATTCTCATGTATACACGCTTTAAAATATTTCTAATATTTAATCTTTCTTACTTTTTATCTATTGCTTGGGGTTTTATATACCTTTTTTCATTGTTTTCTTTTTTTCAGTTTTTAGGGCACAAATAACAGTTCGTGGAATATTGTGCTGTGACAGAATAAGATGTAAGCTTTAAAGTATTATTAACTCACAAGTCCAACAAAAAAAGTTATTCTATTAAAATATTGTTTTAAAATATAACTTCAAACAACATAGGTAAAGCTGGCAGACCATTATAGCAGAAATACTTTTAAATATGTGGATAATTTTTTGCTAAAATTAAAACAGTTAAGATATGAAGACTAAATCGCTGAATGTAATAAAACAAATATTAGAATATTTCCAAATGCTAAATATAACAAATAGTGAGACAAAACATAAGGAAATTACGTTACCACGAAGAATTAAGCAAATTAAACAAAGTAGACATCATTATAAAAGATTCGTTATATTTTTATGAGAAATATAAAGAATTCGATGTAAAAATTGATAATTGCTTAGAAACTAACGAGGAAAAAATATATGAATACAAAAAATGCCGTAGAGTACTGGACAAGTAGAAAAAAGCAAAAAAATAAATTTCCAAATAGTTCAAAAAAGAGTCAAGCATTTCTGATCTATCCCTCAGTTACAGCGTTGACTTTATACGACCAATAAATAAGGCTTTGAAGACAAATTACACAAGTTCGTCAAAATACACTTGACAATTTCCAAGCTACTGTTTAAAGTGGATTAATTATTTACGCAGATATATTTTACAAGCTCAGAAAAGAATTGGTTTTGAACATATTAGATTCAAAGCTTTTGAAACTTGGTTATTCAGACCTAAAGAAGCTCATAAAATGACGTATAGAAAGATCAATAAATTTATTAAAAATAAAACACTGACAAATTTTTCTAAAGTTGAAACTAAAGCAGAGGTAATTGTCGTTGGATATTAAGTCAGTTATATCTAATACATTAGGAATAGAAAATTTTTATAATTTAATAGATTTCAATTAAAAATGGATTCTGGACGAACATTGGTATTAGAAAACAATTGCAATGTCCTATTCACCATTGACAACAAGTAGTTACACTATACAACGGATAAACTATTAAACCACTTTTTATACTTTTTAAAAAAAAAGTTGCCAGAGGGTAACTTTGGCCCTTTTTTAGAAATCAGAAAACGTATGTGTAGAAGTGTAGCAAATGTCTTTTTATTTACAGATAAATTCAAAGTTTTGCTCAAAAAAATTTACTTTTCTTGGATTTTCACAGTGATCACTTTAATAAAGTGATGATGTCCTTTTAATGAAATAGATTTATATTTAAGAAATAAGTTAATTAAGCTTCAATCTGTTGCCCATAGTCATCTATTTTCACCAAAATTTACCAAATCTTTTAAAATATCCATTGTATAAAAGGAGTTATGTCGATGAAAGACCAGATATGTTTTGACGATTCTTGCAATACACATAACGAAGTGGTAGGATGTAACAATGGCTGTTGGTGTTATTGATTATTGCATTTGAAAAATTTTTTCATTACTGCCGAGAATTCATGAAATAATGAAATTATTTTTAATTGAAAAAATTCTAATTATAATGGGCTATGAATAAAACGGAATTTCATAACTCAATTTATAGAAAAAACATTTTTGGAATGATTTATTCCAATCAAATTTATAAATAATTTGCATGAAAATATTGTGAAATGATCAAATAAATTGAACTCATTCATTTTCTTGAATAATTGTGTTTTTTGTAAAAATCTAAAACACATCGATTTTTCGTTTTAATTAGCTTTGTAAAAATTAATAATAAAAAAATATATTTACATCCCCAAAGCAAAAGACTTATTATTATTTTCCTCTATAAAAATTGGAGGATGCAACTTTGATGAAACAAAATATAGTTTTCAATTTTTGCTACAAATAATTTGATTTTAGATTTTCTGAAAAATATTAATTAAAATTTGAATAATAGAGAAAAGCTTTTATTATGGATTAAACTTTGGGGGTATTTTTACTAGTTTAAAGTGATTGCCAGCCGATAAGAAAAATACGGGTCTCTTAGTTTTTGATAAACTCTAAACGTATTTGTGTTTTAAGAAAATCGATAAAATCGAGCCCCTGAGTTTTCCTTGTAAATTAAGGTAAAAAGTATTCTTAAAAATTGAGTAATTTTTTCACTACTACATATATTATTATTAGAATTTTAAAATTTTTCTCATTGCTGTATATCTAACTTTTATTATCAAGTCTATAAAATTTTTATTCTAATTTTAAGAAAAATTCTTATACTGCAAAGCTATCATCAAGAATGTATAAAATCATTTTTAAAAATAGCCTTGTAATTAATCAACTGTAAACATACGTAATTTGATCAAAGTGATTCTAAGGACTTAGTCCTAGGAGGTTTAATTGAATTAACCAACTAAAAAGTGAACAAAGTTCTGATATTCCTAGTTCTATGAGCTTTCTACCAAAGACGGATACTCTCTATAAAGCGTTATGGTAAAGTCAATCAAATTTATTTTTAATTTAATTTTATTAACATTTTGTTATGTTAAAATCGACATAAATTGAAATAAGTATTTGAACAGTTTGGCTCTTTTATAATATATCGTTTACTTTTGAAAGTTTTTATCTAATTTTGCGAGTGGAAATTTATTTAACTCTTCTTTGGTAATTATCTATGTACTTTGATTTACTTTAATTAAATCGACTTTTTACAGATGTGCTTCTATGAACGTACAGTTATACCTTTAACAAATCAGAATTAATTATTTCAAAAGGTAAATTTGAAATATTTGTAATAAATTGGTTTTAACTAGATTAAAAGTTTCATTAAAACTCCTTAAATTATAAGTCCTCCATTAAAATTGACAGACAGATTGATTTATTGACTCCGATTGTTTCACCAGAATAGACCACATTTCTGGTCCATATTTTTATCGGCTTCTTAAAAGAATTGGGCATATATTTTTTACTTTTTCATTTTAAGATGAAACCATCAGTTTTCATTTATGGAAGATGGCAGTTTTATTTCAATAATTAATCGATAATATTTTAATTATTTCGGAATCAATACAACAACAAAAATTCTTTAATGGGGTTTCAACTTTTTTGTTTTGGGAAATTAAATAAATGTCAAATAGATTTATTAGAAAATCATCAATTAGAATAAATTAAAATTAAACATTGAATAAAGAAGATTTAAATATTAATTAAAATTAAATTAACATGATATAAGTTAATAAAATTCTATTTTAATTATTAAACAGAATTTATGTATTTTTAAAATTAATTTCATTATTATTTATTTAATTTGAAATTACTTTCAAAAAGTTGGCTCTTGACAATAATTCCGATTACGAGACTCAATTAACTAATAAGAAGCTAAAAGTTAATTTTAACTTAAACTTTATGTAGTCTTGCCTACCAGACACAACGTCAGCAAAAATAGGATATGAGGAAATTCTTGTATATCTTACTACGCCGATTTCTTGTTAATTTTCTTGTTTGAATTTTATTTCCTTTATTTATATTAAATAAATAAAACTTCTTGTTCAAAATTAAAAGAAAAAAAAAACATGATGAATTGTAAATAAATTTAAGATATTGCGTAATTAAAACAAAATATTAACTAAGATTAATAATTTTATTAATTTAAATATGTATTGATGTAAAAAATTAAATATGTCAATATTTTTAACATTTTATTCGAATGAGAGAACCTAATTCCAATTCCTAAATATTTAATTTTTTCTATTGATTTTTAATAATAGAAGAAAAATTCAACATTTCAACTACTCCTGTTATCAGTAATAATTTTGATCGTCTTCTAAATTGTATCTTTAATCATAGGACTGAACTGTTGCTGTTGACGATCTTTTTTTTATTGTGATTCAGAAACAACAGGAGTAACGCAAACCTTTTGAGATAGGAAGATCTACTTTACAACAACACGTTCCCGAAGGACAACTAATTTGAAATATATTATTTAAAACTTAGTGGATATAATATATGTCTAAAATTTTAGTTTTTAAAAACCAAAAAAATTTAGTGAACCTCCTCGAACACCTTTTTTGTTTTAAGTGGTATAAAAAAAATATAATTGAAGCACAGTGTTTAAATTTATTTGCTTTCATTTTTTTCTGCCTTTAATGTATTCAAAAAAGTTATAATTCTCTTTGGTTAAAATTTATGGCCCTAAATTTCTGTTTTAATGTCGTTAATAAAATATTAAAATTCAATTTTGGAAAATCCGAAATTTTTCGGATGCTTTAAATTTTTATAAAACGTGCAGGAAAAGACTTTGTAAAATATTGTTTTCGTTTTTTTTTTGTGTCTTCTACTTTGAGCACTAATTCAATATCTCAAGTTCTACAAATTTATATCCTTACTAAATAGTTTGATTTTCCTACAAAATATTTATTGGCATTATTATAAAAACAAAATTCTGAAGTCTCATAATAAGTTTGTTTACTCATGAAAACAAAGTTTATACTAAAAGCTCAAAGACTATAAATTCTCCAGCATTGTCCAAAATTTTAAAACATGGATAAGCAAATCCTTCTTGTGCATTCCAATCATCTATCATGATTGGCTTTTATTGGATTCATTAAGAGGAGGTCATGAGAAACTGTCATTAATGCGCAAGCCAACCTCAACTATTATAATTTTACTTATAAAACTACAAATAAATTGATGTATTTATGTTTTATTTGGGGTTGTTGGACAAAAAAAAAATATTAAAAACAGACATTTCATGTTTTTGAGTTATAGAAAATTTTTATGAATTCAAAATTTTATAGTTACTTTTCATATAAGTTAAAAGCATGAAAAATAATAGACATTTTCCAATTAATTGACTTCAGTCACTTGATAAAAATAAATTAAAAATCAAATTCAACATAGAAATAATTTTTTTTTAAATTTGCTCTAAAAATTTATTTAATTTATCTGCAGGCTGTAGTATGAAACAATAAATAAAGTAAGCAATGGCAAGACAAAATATTTGTACATTACTTAAATGTTAAATAATATAATTGATAAATAACAGGTTCATTTGAAATTATTTTAGCTAATGCAGCTGCTAAACTCTGCCCAGGATACTAGACAAATATATACAAAGAAAATAATGCTCATATGCTATTTGGGGATAATAATGTATTATCTCTTGATAATATATGAGCTTCATTTAATTAACATAAGAAACAGCAATTGTACTTAAGTCATATTTATAGATATATCACTGTGCATTTTTTTGTTTTTTATCTAATAAATATAGCATTGAACGAAACTTTAATGACTTACCATAGCCGCATCCAAAACATTTTGCACATAAATATATATTTATTTGAAAAACACTAATTCTATTTCAAGATTGTCGTATTTATTTCATCTAAAAAGAATTTTAATTAATTTGAATTTCTTGTCGTCGATTTTAATTAAACATTATGAAATTTTTCGCCTTTTATACTAAAGATACCTTTTTAATAACAAAAAGAAAATGTAAAAAGTGGTAATATTAACCAAGATTAAAAATGATTATTAAGTTCATTTAATAAAAAATATTATTAGTTAGGTTGAATGTTACTTACTCTCTTTTAAGATCTGGATAAATTCTATATAACTTAAATTATGAAGATTATTTTAGACTAATTCTTCAGGTTCTTTTAATAAAAGCAGGCCTTTTAATGTATGTCAACACTATTTTCTGCTTTCTCAAATAGAAAAGCTTAGCCGTTTAGGATAATTAAAAAAAGAATTACTTCACAATAAATTCTCACAAAAATTTTTAGCTATACTTATACTTAATTATAATCGATTAGTACACAACTCCTTAAAAAAAAAAGGAATCTTAGCTTTATTATTAGTTTAATTACATTATTTTATCTATTTATGTGTTACAACTATGCACATGGAAAGTGGGCAAGTAATTACTTGGCTACTGGTTTAAACTAATAAGCTTTGATTTTCGCAAACTATATTTAACAAAGACTCACTAAAGACTAATCAAATTTTAGACCTATATCTTCAGTAAATAATAAATTTTGTCCCCTAATAGCAAAGCTTAAGGTGTATAATAATGTTTTGAGTAATATTAAATGAGGCTAGGCTTGTTTCGAGCTTTAGGAACAAATATATACAATAAAAATACACTATAAAGCTCTCATTGCACTTAAATTTGTATATATGTATTGGTAAGATGCAAAACAAAAGGCAGTATTTATACTTCCTCACATAGGGGAATGATATTTTCGAAACTTTTAAAAATTTCGTCTTACCTTTCACCACTCATAGTATAAAACTGATGGGTGCCGGCCTCATGTGATATAACCCATTCACTGCACATTGTAAAAGCTTTAAACATCCCCACATAATTCGATATAACACAAAGTAGATATATTTAAAATGGCGTAATGGTTTCTCCACTAATCTATGGAATAAATATTTTGTAGATAAAAATTAAAGCTTGTAAATGCTTTCTGAAATTTATTAAGGGCTGTTTTGGTCATTTTTTTATTGCTTATTACAATTCTCGTGCAATAATTTTTGTTTTCATTTACATGAAAGATATTTTAGAACATTGATTACTTTAATAATATTTGCTTGGTCCAAGTAAGTAATGATAACTTTAATTTTAGGAAGAAATCTGGAAATCAATATAATTACATCGCCTAGAAAATTTATTTTTCATCTTCCTTTAATTATTTCTATTTCTGAAGTAGGATATCATACAAAAATAATTGACAAAGTCAAAGCCACAAAAGTGAAAACTGAAAAAAGGAAATTACTTAAATTAAAATACAATCTTTTTTGAAGTGAGAACTTGTTTAGGTGGTAAACGAGATACAGTCGTCACATTCGGATGAATTACGCTAACGAGGATATTTTCTGTAAGAGTCGAATATCTACTAAAAATAACCTTTTGTATAAATTTATATGTATTAGATATATATTTATTTATATATGTACTAAATATAGATTTTATTAAATATAATAACTTTATGACATCATTGAGAAGTGAACCCTAAAACTCATTGAGAACTTCATGGTTAACCAGTTTCTGTACTAACAATAAGTACAATACTTTAGCTTGACCATAAGGAAGTATTTATATTGATTGTAAAAATTACAGGGGAAAAATAAAAACTTTGTTGGGAAGCTCAGACATCACGCTCAATATATTCAAGTATGTACATATACTAGATGTATATTTATTCATATAAACATTAAATATTGATTATATAATTAAGAATTGAAACTTCATCCCTTTGGATTTTGATAAGGACGCCAAGCTCTCAACTATATAGCTTGTTTTATATAAATTGGGTATTGGGTATTATAAAGTATACTTATGGTAAGTACTACAGGGGAAAAGTAAAAATTAACTAGCAGTAAAATCGCACATCAGTGAATTTCTCTTCGACGTATTCTTGCGTGCTTTATGCATGCAATAGAGCATGCAGAAAGTAGCCCTCATAGCTACTTTTTCATGGAGAAGATAGCTATTATTGTTTCTACGTGTAAAATAACAACAGTTTCACACACACGTGTACGCTTAAAATCAAGCACCAGATGCTACACGCATTTCTAAGTTAAATATCATTTGAAATTAGAAAAAATATAGTGAAAAAATAGTAAATATAATTTAGTGCAAGTAATTAACAACAAAATTTTAAAAGATCTTGTGATTAGTTGATTGTGACAATAATTATAACAAGTATAAACCAAATTCAAACTTAATAATATAACCTATTAGCAGTAAACTAAATTATTTTTATTTTGCATTTGTATCGAATTGTTTTTATATATTATTATTGTTAATTTATTAATTAAAAATTAATAAATATTTCAATTAAAAAGGATATGAATTTGCCATTTATACAATTTATTTCACAGCAATTTATAGCAAGAATTCTTCAAAGAAAAGCTCACGGAGAAAACATCAGTTCCAGGTTCTTGCAATAATTCTTCGAAGAGTTTTTCTGGCAGAAAGTAGCCGTTATGTCTGAAAAGTAGGCCTCTTTCATTAATGAAGTAGCTCTACATTCCCTACTGGATATTTTTCAGGATGCAAACCAAACTGAGCCTTCAAGCTTGGATGTGTTAAATCCAAAATATATATGTATATGTATGCCTGATTTCAAATATTGACGTTATTTTCAAATCAAAATGAAAGTTAAATTTTTCAGATAAATTTTATATTCTTATTATTTTGGGTGATGCAAAATTAAAAATGGATTTTGTGAAAAATTATTATTTATCTTTCTGTTTCCGGTGTTAAATATTAGTTTTCTCCTTATACTTCAAGTTTATTAAATTATTTGAAAAAAAGTCTACTTTTTAAAAGTTTTTTAATATTATTCTTAATATTAACCTTTTTAGTTATAATTAACTCCCTCCTGAAAATGGGTTAATATTTTGAACATTTATGTTGTCAAAATAAATAGCAAATAAAACATCGGCAAAAGAGTCTCAAAAATCGATCATAAGCCTCATGCTCATGCATTCAGAATATGTAGAAAAGTAGTGTGCAAAAATTTCAAAAGGATCGGTACAGTAGATTTTAAGTTATTGTGAATACCGACTTCGAATATATCAAACCGTTTTAAAGCTTTGTTCACTCACTTGCTCCTTGCTCTAAAGCAAAGGATACTCAAATGCTCAACTTGAAATGACACAATATTTTTAAGATGTTATACACCTATTCAAATTAATTTTGAATGAGATTAATATTAGCTGATTAGCTAATTGCATAAAATACTACAATCGGCGAATTTACTCGAATAGACTATCAACTTAATCCAAAAGTTTTGTAAAAGAAAATAATAATGCCCAAAACTTTGCTTCATAGAAACGACAACTATGATGGGTACAAAAATATGTGAAACCATTTAAAGTTTTCCAGAAGGTTGGTACTAAAAATAATGATTCAGCATCGCGCAAGACAAAAATTCAGCTTTTAAAGCTTTTTACAAATTGTTTATAAAATTTGTTTTCTGTAAAGTTTTGCTTAGTATTTTACATCTTTCATAATCATTTTAATTCTTATTTAATGTTAAAAATCAAAAAAAGAAATTTCATTTTGATGTGACATAATAAATATTTATAATTCAATAAAAATACATTCTAATTATTTAAAATTTTATGAAAAATTATAAAGAGAAAAAATTTCCAGTGCTTTTTATCTTGCAATAAAAAAAAACAGGAACAAAGCTAATTGTTTTAATACATAATTTGAATATGCAAAAAGATAGTCCACTATGTTTTTAAATCTTCAATATCCAAATCAAGCGGAATTAAGGAAGCTTAAATTCATTCTGTTTGAATGTTTAAGAACATGAAAAAGAAAAAATACCCGAATTTTATAATATATGGCTAGTTGTGGTTGAAATAATTGTGGATAAATCAATAAAATTTACTACGATGAATCACAGTTATTGCATCACAACTTAATAATATAAACATTAACAAAACAGATCTTTGAGTATCAACTAATTAAAAAATTTCATTAAATCGATACAAAATGGTTTTTATATAAAAATAGGGATGTAAAAGGGCTTTTGTCAGTGTTTTTTTTTTAAATTTATACTTAAAGCAAAAAGAAAAACCTGCGATAGTATTTTAGTGGTGTTATTGCGTAAAGATTAACTATCAAAAGAGTTTTATTATAAAAGGATAATATTTTTAAAAATAAATATAAGATAAACGTGTTGTTCAGTTGTAATATATCCATAAAAAAGCTATTCAACTGGTGTCTTATTTTGTAGCTCCCAAAAATATTTATATTCTTTATAGTAGTATATAATAAGTATTTAAATAAATGTTGCTGTTTTCATTGGTGTATTTAAAAAAGTTAAGCAGTATTAAAAGATGATATATCCATCAAATATTCAGAAATTCAACAATAAGAAGTTTAACAAATATCACAACAAAAAAAAGTGTAAATTAAATAAAAATAATAACTATGAAAATTATTTGCTATTAAAAGCTAAACATTACATTTATTCAACAATATCAATGTTATGTTTTTTCATTTTGTTAGTTCCGGTAAAGCCCTGCTTTTCGATTGATTTTAATGATACAAATATAATTGTAGATAATTTAAAAATATCTGAAACTATGCCAACTAACCAATTTTATGGAGCTATGTATAATGAAAAAAAAGAACATTTTACTAAAAATATTGAAATAACTCAACAATTTTTTCAAAGAAGAAAAATTTTAGAAGTAAATAATCCTGAGATAGAATACGATTATGCTGAGGATGATAAATCTTTCGAAGAAAACACACATACAATAAATAACACAGGTAAATTAATACTATATTATTTATTTTATATTTAGGCTTTCCATTATGAAATGTAATTTTTGTAGCCGACAGATCTACAAGTTTAGTTATAGGATTTAATCTCTGTCTTATATTACATACCATTCTAATATAAAAAGCACATTGGAAAATTTAGCTTCAATTTTTATATTTTTTTGATTTTTTATTCAATTGAGTAATATATAAACATACAAAATTTTTTGTCTTTTATGTTGTGTAGTTTCTTAAACCTAATTCAAAGTAATAGCTTTATAATGCTTACAAAAAGAGCACAAACATTAATTGTTTGGCAACTCAATAAATAATATATGTCAAATTTAACTACAACTAATTAAGTCAAATATGCGAAATTATTGAATTATTTTATAATATTTATATTTTTTGTATATATTTGTACTTGTACTATATTCAACATAATACAGAATTTGATTCCTTTTTATATTCCTACTATTAGCTTGCATAATGTACAAATTTTCAATCGTTAATAAAATCTTTTCTGTTCATCCAATCAAGTTCAAATAAATTTTTATGAGCTGACAGTGCATGAAAATTGATGTTAATACAGTTAGTCCAATATCTTCTACAAATTTTCAATCGTTAAAAAAATATTTTTTATTAATCCAATCAAGTTCAAATAAATTTTTTTGAGCTGTTAATTAGTTCAAATATTAATTCATTAATTATATTTAATAAACTACTTTTAAGTTATATGAGAACAAAACTTCAGAAAAATGAATGAAAAGAATTCCAAATTCTGAATTCAGAAAAAAGAAAAAAAAATCTCACTGAATGGGAATGAATGAGAAATATAAGTAGGAATATACTTTACAAATTTTTTTTTATATTACTCGTTTTGTTTTTGCAAAACTTTTTTCATCATAGCAACTCCTACTTTCGTCCTAGATAGAGTTTGCTAGCCTGCATATCAGCAAACGATAAAATATTAACATTATTAAACAAGATAAATGCTGAGTGCCTCACATTTCTTGAGGTTTTTGTGTCTTTTGGAAGGCATATTTTATATGTCTCCTGTTCTTGATAAAAATAAAAAATATACAGATATAGTAAAAATTATCAGCAGATTTATTACACTCACATTCTTTATCGTCATCTTAAACTATTAAGGCAATCTAAAATATCCCTTACACCCTAGTCACACAGAAAAATAACCAGTTTCTTTTAAACTAGTTCTTTTGTCTCAGCCAATCACAAGTCACGAGAACGTGGTTTTTTCGACTTCTGATTGGCTGAGACAAAAGAACTAGTTTAAAAGAAACTGGTTATTTTTCTGTGTGACTAGGGTGTTAGCAGCCACAATTAACAATAAAATATATAAATGCTGATAATAACAAAAAAATAAAAATGATAAAGTACATTTTGAAGTTATATTTTGATAATTTATTTAAAGCAACTGTAATAACAAAAACGACGTATTTTGTGTAAGAAAACATTTCGTCAATCACAAATTAAAACAAATATCCGTTTACGATAAATGCAATTTTTTTTAATTTAAAAAACTTTATACAGTTAATTCATAAATATATTATTTTAAAAGGTCAATTTTATTTTCACAATCAAGAATTAAAAGTATGAAAAATAATTTTTTTACTCAAGAAAAATATTAGAAAAATATTAATATTTAGAATTGTATATCTGTCTGTTGTCGCATTAAAATCCTTATAGTCAACCAATAAGAATAGCTGATACCTATTTTCTTTTCCCTTCTTCATAATGTAGTCAAATTCATTTTATGTTGCTCTTAGTCATTTAGGTATTAATCTTCAAACCTAGGTAATCAATTGAGGTCCAGACCGTCGAAGACAAAATATCTGCAAAATTCTTTTTCCTTGTTACACTTCATATTTCAAATACTGTAATGGGATTTCTTAGCATCTGCATTGAAAATAAACTGCCATCAAGAAATATGAAAACATGAACCCATGTTATCACTATTCTTAAAGCCTTGTTCAGACCAGAGCGTATTTCCATCGCTCGACGCCTAAGGTCATAAAACGGGTGATACATTTTCTGTAGCCATAGCTAGAAGAAACAATTTTCTTTCATGAGGATCATTTATGACACTAAAAAGACACTTTATAACCCTCAAAATTTTTGCTGTGCTTGAAATTTTTATTGTACTTTAAATTTTAGTTCTACTGGAAATTTTTGCTGTATTTATATTAAAAGGGATAGGAAATAATGATTTTATTACTTTTAGAGGTACACCAAAAATTTTGAAGGCAACAAAATGCTCTCTAAAAGTAATAAAACCATTAGTTCCTATCCCTTTTAATATAAGTACAACAAAATTTTAAAGCAAAATAAAAATTTGAGGTACAGCAAGAATTAAAACAACAAAAATTTCGAAGGCCATAAAGTATCCTTTTACCATTTTTCTTCTAGCTATGGCCAGAGCGAATGCACCACCCGTTTTATGACCTTAGGCGATGGAAATACGCTCTGGTCTGAACAAGGCTTAAAGCATCCATTATTTTGATTTCCTTGTATGCTACTTTGTTTATTGTTCGGTCTAATCCGAGAATGTAATCATGATAGCTGATCAAATATATACCCAATAGTTCGTAAACTTTTTTGTAAGTACAATAACAACATAAGTACTTCAAATGGCTTTGCAAGTATTTTTGTTCCTATTCCTGAGTAGCTTCGTAATATTGGTTTGAATGCTATCTTTGCCGATGATACTATCCCTCAAATTTATGTGTATTTACCGTTAAGCATTGATTATTTTCCTATCTATCGAAGTCAACATTTATAGATGAATTTTCTTATTCAAAACATATACTTATTTATTATAGAAAACAAGGATGTATCATTACTTGTAAATATTTATTATAAATCACGTTCAACATCTGAATACTTTGTTTTTCGTCCGTTTCTTCATTTAGAGGCACGTCAAATACTTTGACTAGTAATCAACAAAATGTCTAACGCCCATTAAAGTTATTTAAGATCACCACAAACTAAAACAAGAAAAAGAACATTGTTATAAAATACAAAGGGATAAATACTTCTTATATTATAAGAAAAATATGGGACATACATTCAAAACTTCAAAACGATCAGACCAGTAGATTTTGGGTTATCTCCACACCGACTTCAAAAATAACAAATTTCAGGAAAACGCCTTAAAGTTTTGCTCACTCACTCCTTGCTCTAGAGCAAAGGACCCTCAAATGCTAATAACTTCGGTCATTTTTACTGTGTATTTACGATGGTTCAATTTATGCAACAAAATTACTATAAAGGATATCTATAGTTTTGTTTTTTATGTCATTAAATTATAAATTAACCTTAAAAAAATTATTTGCTTCATCGTTCCCATTAAACTTTATAACAATTTCTTTTTCTCGTTTTACTTATCATTAATTAAACAATCATAAATGAAAATCTATTTCTTAAAAACTTGTTTTTATTTTGTTTTCATTTATAACTTATTTCAATTTTTATAAATTTTCAAAATTTTATAAAATTTTCAAAATTCTCGCATTGTAAGAGTTTCTAATATTTAGGTTTTATAAAAAGCAATGGAAATAATTGAGGAGTGTTTATTAAATTTTGAATTTTAATTTGAGGAAAGGGAAAATATATCGGAGCTCCTTGTGATCTTACATGTGATGATGACTTACAACACGTTGTTTGCGAAAAAAAAAGCGGGAAATGTATTTGCGATAGAAATTATCCTGTTATAATAGCACAACACATTGGATGCGCAAAACGTAAGTAAGACTTTTTCATGTTAATTCTATTACTTAAATACAACTTAATTGTTTTATTGAAACTTTCGAATCACATAGGAACTATTAAATGTCAAAAACTACATTTATAGGTAAAATACACATGTCCTACATGTGGGAAAATGTATTTTTTGGCTTTCCAAAATTAGCTATGAAGTACTTCTTCATTTCATCACTTTTTATCTTATTTTCGCATTATCATAAAGAATTATATGTATTGATAGAAATGTGCCAGCCCCTAGTATTTTTACTGTTTTGTTATTACCCCTCAAAATGACATAGAAATAACCTGCCTTAAAAAATGGATGATTTAATTTACTGAGATAAAAAATCACCCTGGCTGGTGTCAAAACCTTTTTATTACCAAAAAATTTGTTTACAGATTTGTTTATAAAGAAAATATAAATTTTAGGCTTAGTAATTTATTTTAAAGAAATTTTAATTAAATTTCAATAAAAGTCAATTTTTTTAGCTAAAAAATTGGGTGAGCAATGCTTTTATCATGAAACTTGTATCTATAATGATGCTAATTCACTTTGTATGCAAGTTAATCATAATGCTTTATGCCAATGTATTAGTGGTTTTCATTCCGTTAACTATACAAAACCTAAACGAATTTTTTGTACCCAAGGTAAGCTAAAAACTTCCTTTATCAATATAAACAATATAACATTAAGTTTTTAATCTAGATATGGCAGTTCTTGTTTCTGATTTACCAACATTACTAGGTGTCACTACAGGAATAGCTGTATTAGCTGGACTGATATGCATGGTATTGCATTTATTTAGCAAAACAAAATATCCTCGACATAGGAATTTTGCAGATGCCAATTTACCACCACCTATAATGTATTCGAGTGATACTGGTAACTTATATAAATGTTTCTAATATTACGTTTAATATTAAAAAAAAAATTAAAATTTTTCAGGAATACAATCAACAATACAATCAGTAAGACCATCATCACATTCAAGCTTACATTCTAGTGGATCGATTGGTTCGTATGGCAAACGTCGTATTTCAAGTACCCAACAAAATGGCTCAAAAGGTGTCTTAGTATCAACTTCTAGAACAGGTGCAGCAAGATCTGCCGCCATATTGCTTATATCGTATCATATTTCTACAATTAGTAAAAAGAATCCCAATATTGATAGGAGAAATCAAAATCTTAATAAGCACTTGCAGAAAGAATTAATTCACCAACGAAAACTCCTTCACTTAGAGCTACCCCCAACTAAATCTAATAATAAATTAATAAATATGCTGGGTATGCATGATGTTGAAAAAAATAATGAAGATCAAAGTAGCTTAGGAAGTGAAGATATATACATCGGGGCATTACCTACACCAGCTAGTGAAACAGCGAGATTCGCGGTAAAACCAATTTACACCATGTCTGTCACTTTGAGCTTAATTAAAATTTGTAGGTTATTTTTGTAAATAAAAGTGCAAATATCCTATACTATGGATTGAAATCCACTTCCATAATATTTAATTAAATTTATCAAACAAAATTTGTAAGAATTTTGATGTCAAGACCAATGATACGGGGGAGAGTTTTGTTTTAAATATTTCTTTCAACTAAGCCAATTTCAAAAAAAAATTTTAGACAGTTTTAAATATTCTCCTAGTAAAGGTATTTTTTCCGTTTTTAAAATTTTAAATACTGCAAAAGTACATAATTTTAAATGTTTAGATGATAATTTTGTACTATTTTTTTTAGTTTTTTATACTAAATTCCCTTCTTTGTTTTATAAACTTTCTTTAAATTAAATCAAAAAATTTTTTAAATAATATCATTGTCTGCAAAACTAGAAAAAATGAAGACACTTCCATTAACAAATTTTGGATATGCTCTAGATATCTTTTTATGTTCAAGCCAGACAGAAGCTTTTTTGTAAAATGTATGGCATCTCAACTGTTATTTTCCATATAAAAGCAAGTCTGAATATTTCAAATCGGTTTCATAAAACTCTGTTGACATGAAAGTGGTGAATATTTTGGTAAAATTTTGCCCCATCAAATTAATTTATACATAAATTAGATCAAGTAAAAGTATTAATTTTCTACTAACTTAAAATATAGAACACAAAAGCAGATGTTATCAATTTTTTACAAAACCTGTAATCTTTTTTTTTTTCAAAATTAAATCTTTTCTATTCAAAAATGCAATCAAATAATTCGACTTATACATAAAACATAATTTTTTAAACCCTTTTAAAAGTAAAATATTTTAGTTTTTTCATTTTAAAGCTACAAAAAATCAGGGTATCAAATTTTTGACAATAAAAAACTAATGGAACTGGATCTATTAACCATAAAAGTGTAAAATTGAAAGCTATTTAATTAATTTAATACAAATGTAAGATATTTGCACTATAACTATGTTCAGAATTCAAATTGGCAGAAAAAAAGGTATTCAAATATTTGTCACTGAAATTTCGAATTTTGAACGATATGAATGTTTTGTAATGGACATTGTGGATGTTGTTTTACCTAATCAATGTTATGTTTTGTTGTAAGTATTAACAACATTGCTACCAAAATGTAAACCTCAGTAACCAAAACTCATCGATTTTTTTTAAACTCAGATATGTTATAGTTTATCAAAAACTAAGAGACCCATTTCTTGCCGTCTGAGACTTTAAAGGGGTGAAAACCACCAACACAAATTATCCTTATAAATAAACTTTTCTTTATAACTGAACTAGTAATTAATATTTTCAAGCTTAACAAGATATAAAAAAAAAATAATTATTTTTCTTAAAAATCTAGAGCTCATCTTTAGATAATGTGGATGGAATCACATAATTTTTTTATGAGAAAATCATAATTGGTTGCTTTGTTATGCTTCCCAAAGTTTTTGGATTTTTGTAAAAAAAAATATCAACTACCCCTTGTTCTTTATAACGAATAAATCCATTACATATAAGCATTTTACAATATTTTCAATATTATTAAACAATAATGCAAATAATTTATTTTTAGATATGCTTAAAAAACTTAGTTACAATTCGAGTAATAAATAAACCTCAACTTTTGGAGGTAGTCATCACCCCTTTCAAGTGAATCTCAGCCGATGCATATTTGATAAGTTTGTTGGAAATAAACCACTCCAAAATTCTTTTACAACTCGAGATCTAGTTAAAATTTTCAAATAAAATAATGATTTTTATCACGCTTAAAGTTTTGATTCCCTTTAAGTAAATGTCAGCCGACAAAAAAAATACTGGTCTCTTAGTTTTTAATAAACTATAACATATCTCTGAGTTTCAAGAAAATCTTAGAGCTCCGGCCAACGAGGTTTCCTTGTAATTGCTATTTTATTTCATTTAACATTTTAAAACTGAAGTTATTTGTGTAATACCTTAATTTATGATAAATATTATGTACTTAACAGTTTTTAAATTTTTTTGTATAAAAACTCAATTAACTTTCTATGTATTATTTATGTCAATTTTTTCAAAACAATTTCCTTTCCATACTTAAAAAATCATAATATAGACGGATATATTAACACATGAGCAATATGGCGGTGAATATTGAATGTTTTTGTAATTATAAATGCTAAATTATTATATAAGTAATTGCTTAATTTTTGAAAATAAAACGCCTCAGTTTGTATCTATAAAATTACGGTTAATGATCTTTATTTTATGCACAGCAGTATGCAATTCATTTTTTTTGATTATGATGTACAATTTGGGCTTGTAAAAAGTTTTACTTACTTATTATATTTACTAAAAATTACATCCAAATTGAACAAATTTGTTCATTTGCTAACAATTCAACAAATATTCGATTACAAGCTGCTGGATTGTGATATGACGTGATTTAAGGCCACTTTTTTCTAAAATAACAACAGTGTGTCACTATAACAACGAAAATTTCAATCTAAACATCAAATTTTTATTGAAATTTTACTTGCTTGGCTGAAAGGTTGGTTTCCTGCAAAATACTAGAAATTTGTGAACAAAAGTGCCTTCTTTAATCTCTAACTGCCAAATATTAAAAATTTAAACTCATTAACTAAATATCTGTCCAGCCATCACAAATTCAGCAATTTTCAAAGGCATAGATATCCATCAAGCATCACTTATTTTTTTCGCAATTAAAGAAATTGCGTCCTAGTATATTTTGCCTTCGAGCTCCAAAAAAAAACCCCATAAAAAAAATTTTTAATATATTAATGAAAATCAAAACTGAATCCATTCTTATTAATTGGTTAACATACCAAATATTGAGCATTACAAAGGTTTTGAGCTTTTTAAAATTATGCAAGCCACTAAATATTACCAAACAAATGTTCGAATATCACATTCTAGCTCTCAGATTTGAACTACATACTGCTTGCAAAATTTTAATTAAATAATAAATAAATTTTATTTGAAAAAGTTGCATGAGATAATTGTACTTCTATGTTTTAGCTTTGCATGAAAAAAAAAGTAAAAAAAATAAAAAACAATCAATTACATAACACAAAATTGTTATAATTATAATTTTTAGGTTCTAGACGACCAAGTCTAGCATCAGTTCATAGTACAAGTTCGTCGATTAGAAGTTATGGTATGATGCGTTTTGAAAAAGAAATTCAACAAAAAGAAACTCGCCAAGAAATGAAATTAAGATTAGCTGGACTACAACAACAACATTGCTTTATACAGAGTAAACCACAAATAATTGTTGGTAATACTAAATTACAGAGTGGAATATCACCGATTACGCCCATCTCAACTGACGAACTATTGCCTGTTGTTGATGAAATCCAATAGGTAAATTGAAGGGTGGTTCTTAATTTTCGTATACCATTTGATATTTATTTTTGTTTTTAGTTTTCTCTTAAATTAAAAAAAAAGGTGAAAAAACTAAATTCCGTTCAGCTTACAAAGAACTTTGTTGTTCACCAACACCGTAAACTAACAAGGAATTTTAATAAACGAATTTACTTTACATTAAATTTTAAAATGTTATTACTATATATATATAAATAATATGAAAATATTTATAAGCAAATGTTTGACAGAATATTAACGATGAATAGATAAATAGCTCAGAAATTCGAAAATATCTAACTTTCTGTAGCAGATACAAACATGTCGAAAAATTTTTGTAAAAATTTTGACATATTTTATTTAATCGACAATAAAAGCACTATGTATAAATTGAAGATAAAACTTTTAATAATACCAGCTTATAAGGTGAATAATATTTATTTTTTATTTTAGTTAATTTAGTCCTTAAAATTTGGTATAATTATGAGAAAAAAAATTAATTTTAATGTAAGAATGTTAAGAAAGTCCTTGAAGTAAAAGACAAAGAGTTTTTTTAAGCATGTATTTTGGATTTTATGGGTTATCAAAATTTACTATTTAATGCTTCCGTTTTCTTCTCTCATCCAGCTTAATACCTTTGTGTTCGTTGAGCCAAATATTACTTAGAATTTTTTTATTGATGCATAGATCAGTTAGATACATCACATCTAAAGGACACTAAGTTGTCATTCCAATATTCATTTTTTCCAAAATGTTACTGTTTTCTCTGAAAGTACAGGGGGTCTGAACGTTGATTACAAAATAATTTCAGAAACATTTATAACTAAAAGCGATAAATGAACCAAATCAGAAAAAATACGAAAAATTTGTTTTTAACTATTAAAATATATCTAATCTAATTATGCATTAATTAGAAAATGTTTTTACAATTTAGTAGGAAAAAAATTTAATATTAAAAAATTATTTTATGGGCATACTAAATTATTCGCCCATAGTGAAAAAATTAAAAAATTCTTTAAAAAAAGGACAAACATGACACCTTAAACTACCTAGATTATGATATATTTTCGGTAAAAATCGCAAGAAGAGGTTAATAAAACAGAAAATATTTATTAATAGTTATAAAACAAATAAAATTTTTATACCATGTTCTTCATTTATTTAAAATCTAAAAAATGTTTGTTTATAACATACATCTCTAAAATCTTATAATTTCACTTATAAAAAATAAATCTTATAAGAATTAAATTATTGATTTAGTATAACGAGTCTGTACACATGTAATTCTATATGCAACTGTATTAAAGCGTAAAAATTTAACACCTGCTCATTCCAACTAATCCCATGCCCAATGTTAAAAGAAGGCAACAAAAAGGTATCTTAGGTGCAATTTGACCTATCAATAAAGACATCAATTAAGACTTCTTGATGCCTTATAGAGTAGTGATATTGAACAGGGCCAAAATCGAATAAAATACTAAATTCATAGGCAGTAAAAATTTTGTAACTATGACAAACATTGAAAAATGTTTAAAAACTAACACAATAATACTCAAATTTAAAATTAATAAATTTATGATTATTGATTATTGACTAATTGATAGCAAATTAAACGTAAAAAAATGCCAAATTATTCGAATATTTTATGTTTTAGTAAAATATGACTGATATAAAATTCCTAGGGAAGATGAAACAAATAGGGTAAACCAACACCACCATGTTGCAAAACCTATAAAACCTTTGCAAACTTCAGTAGTAAATATCTATAATTAGAAATTTTTTATTATAAAAAATTTTCTTTTTAAATAAAATATTAATTACCTCTCTTAGTCCTCTAAAAGAGACATGAACTTCTTGAGCAGTATTTAAAAGACTGTTATTGCTATCGATGTTTGGTATATTTGGTGAATTTAAATCAAGGTTTAATTCCAAAATTGGCGTTGAATTTGATAAACCTAAAATTTCTTTATATAAAGCACTCCAACTACATCCTCCTAAGGTTTTATAAATAAATGTAGTGAATACACATAAAATTAGTGGAGCAATAAATTGAAGTGTGACAACACAAAAATAATAAAATATTGATGAAACCTGAAAATTAAAGAAAAAATTTTTTTTAGGTGTATGGAGAAGTTTAAATTTTTTAAGTTTTTCGAGAAATGGATTATTATTTCGCACATATAAAGCCAAAATTTTGAATAATGTTAAACCTTTATTAAGGAAATACTACTCACTCTTTGCTGAAGTTCTTTGTTTGTAATCCGACCTGCTTCCTTTTTTAGTTCTTCTACTCGATCGAAAGCAATATTTAAATAAGATTGTAAATAGATTGGCATTAAAAGTAAACGTAAGAGAGCTGCCATTACTACTAAATATAGTCGTAAATTTTCAAATGATTGTGTTGATAATCTATGATAATTAAAAAATTAGAAAAGAAAATATTCAAAAATTTATTAACATAATAATAAAAAAATATTTTAATTAAATTTAATTTTAATACAATTTATCATCATTTTTTTTTAAATTTGAAATTCTTAGTTATTAGCAATGTTGGTTTACCAAATTATTCAAAAATTTTGGTAACTATCGTAAAATTTAAGCCTTGACTAATTCTAGTATTTTCCTTTTGTTATAATATTTAGAATAATTTAAATTTTTGATACTTTTACATTATACTTTAAGACTATTTCACTATATTTTTAATTAACATTAACTACGAAATATTTATTGCGAACAATTAGTCCCCCCAGTTAAGATTTTTTAGAAAATAAATTATCTAGCCGAATACATTGAAACTCAGATATCTTATATTTTTTAAATATATAAGAAAAAACTAATTTTTTATTTGAAGACAGTTACTTTAAAGAGCTATGAGTCAGATGAAAAGTAAGTAAAACTATTTTTAAAAAATTTTTAGGGGTGATGTACCCCTAAAATGCATAAAGTAATAGCTCCCTAGTCTTGGAACACATCATTTGTTTTTAGTTTCATACGAAAATACTAACGAAAATTAAAGTTATATAGAAAAGAATATTTTATTCTTAGACACCAAAAAAACGAATTTTTAGTTTTTAATGAGCCCCAACAAACTTTCAGTTTAGAAATTATGTAAGTATTTGCATGAAAGTATTAAGTAAGTGATAATTTATTTGGCACACTCATTAATTATCTTTACAAAATTTCTTAAAAACTTAAAATATTGCAGTTTATTCAAAAACCATATATTAAATTGAATAATTCATTTTTTTTCTTTTGGGAAAAGGAGGTTTATCTCCTGATAAATATTTTCGTTAATCAACAAAAGCAAGTTAATTTTGTTTTTAAATTTCTTAATGAAAATATTTAAAAAATATACTCCTATAAACACCTACATTATATTAACAACTAACAATAATAATAAAAACAAAAAACAATAATTATAACAATTTAACATCTAAAGACAACAATTATATTTTTATGTTAAAATTTTAGGTTAGAAATTCGTTTAGAAATTTCTCTACACAGAAGATTAATACACTGTATTAGCCTCCCGTAGAAAAAAAAGCTTCTCTACACGCCAATATACTGTATTAGAACATGTGTGACAAAAAATAAACATTGAACCGTCTAACTCTGTTGAAATAAAGTTTAAACAGTGTTTCAATAATTTAATTAAATAACATAAAGACAAAATAATAAGAAATAATTTAAAAAATTAAATTAATAACATTTAAAGGCAAAATAATGTGTACAGCTTTTTAAAGCTGTATACACGATTACAAAACGTTATATCTAGATTCTACATATAATACATATAATACTTTTCTGTAATACAGTGTATTAGCGTCTGTAGAGAAAGATTATCGCTTTGAAATTCAAATAAATTATTGTAAATATATTTTTTATTACTTACAATGGTTTTTTCATTTCACCATAAACTCTATCTGTTAAAAGGTCTCTACTAATTGGTTTTATCCACATTACAATCAAAATGAAAGGTAAAATAAAACTAAGATGCAATAAAAACTTTCTAAATGGGCTATTTTTGCAATATCTAAAATTTTAAATAGTTTTTAATTTTATTAATGTTCAATTAAAAACAATACCTTAATGAATCCCAATGCATTTTTGCCATTCTTAAACCAGGAAATGTAAACAAAGCACCTATTATTCCGCATGAAACAGCTAAAAAAAATTTAATAACAAGTTTCGATGCTGGTCCCCTGTAATTTCTTTACTTAAATCAAGTTTTTAAACACCCAAAAAACAAAAAGATATCTACGATGTTGGCAATCCTTGACTTGTTAAAAATGCTGATGCATTTTTATTGAAGCTATCATACGCCTCTTCTAAATTTGTTTCCAAAATACTTTCATCAACTATTAGAACGATCATTGAAACTAGTAAGTATACAAAGCAGGCCAAAATGCACATCGAACGTTCTCCAATTGATTCTTCATTTTTAAAATAAAGAACTGTAAGCGATGTTAAAAGTTTTCTAAAGTTTTTATTAAGGAGGAATATTATATTTTTAATTTTTATTGTTTATTGTAAACATTAAATCCCTTTTACTATTTGAGAGTAAGATATTTCTATATTTATTATTTTGGTTTACTTTTAAAATTTATAATTATCAAAATAGGATACTTGAAATTTCTTAAATCATATTCTTGTAAGAATTGTAACGAAGAAAAAAAGAGTAAAAGTAAAAGTAAAAAGAAAATAGTAAGGAAAATAACATAAAGTTAAAATTAAGGAAGAAAAAAAAATCATCGCTTCAAACAAAATGCAATTTTAAAAATGAAATGAAAGAAATTTTCTTATGTGGAAGTTTAGAATGGAACATTTTTTAAAAAATGAAAATAATCAATCAAAAAAAACTAACGATGAAGAAGAAAGATCAAATAAGGATAAAATAATTGATAAAACACGTAGAGATGCATGAAATGCATTGAAGCATTATCATGAAAAGGATATTCTAACGTCTGAAGCAACGTGTCAAGTCTCATAGAATAAATCTATATTTGAAAGATGAAAAAATCAATGTTAAGGAAAAAGGTTTATGTATCATTGAATTTTTTAATGAATTTAGCAAGGAATTTGAAATAAAACTAACGGATGTATTGTTTGCATCGGAAATTAAATGAGGATTTGCTATGAGTTTATTTATGGTTATAGAGATACGAATTGAAATAGAAATTGGATCATAAATTTAACTGTGAATATATATTTAAATTATATCACCCCAATTCTATGATTTTTAAATCTAAAAGCTTACTCTCTTTTGAGGGAATGAACTAGAGCACCATAAGATACAAAAATGAATTTTTAAAAGGATACATAGCAAAAAAACAAGCAAGAAAACACCAAATCATGCTTAAATTTGCTTCCGTTTTGTATGGAAAGAAGAAGTTATATGCCTAAAAATAATAAACAAAAAATATATAAAGCTTTCGATTTAAATAAATACAAAATTTACCTCTCCTAATACGTAAACAACTGTAGCATACACACTAAAATCAACCAGCCACTGATATTCTGTAAAAAATCTTAGCTGTACAACATCTATGACTCTAAGTTCAACACTGCTTAATACAATTTCTAGATTTTTTGGTACATGAAAGCATTGATTTTTCTCTTTGAATATATTTTTTCCTTTAGATTTTTCTTTAATTATTCCAGCAAGTGTTTTCAATTCATCATCAGAAGGTGGAAGAAAGCGACTCAGACCAGTTGAACAAAGAAACCATTTAGCAAGAGAAAAATACGGATTTAGTTTTTGTATGAAACTGATCATTATTAAATTTATAACCAGCTGTGCACCTAAAAATCCCTAAAAATTTAATTATAAGAGGTAAAAAAATTCTATTAATAGAAAACCAGAATCTTAAAATTAGTGGTCTACTTTCTAAAAATTGATATTTACTTAAAAGAACTCACCATTTTGATGTTTCCATGTAATGAAATACTTAAAATATCCGAAATTTGTAAATTAAAGAGTGTTTAAAATATAATATAATTGCTTTTCTTTTATGAGATATGCACTGCACCTAACAATTGGAAGTAATGCAAATACCTAACTAGTAAATGTCAAAAGAAGCAATTTTTGAGGTTAAGTATAATTACTCATTAGATAAGGAAGATAAGGAATTTTATTTTGTTTAATAACTTGTGCATTACGTTAAAATATTAGACTACCAAAAATAAGAAACAAAAATAGGTACTTATTATAGTTGTACTAAAACCAAAACCCAACAAGTGCTAAATATTTCAAAGTATAAAAACATTAACAACAAAATAAAATAAAGAAAAAACTTAATCCGCTTTTATTGATATAAATGAAATAAAAAGCTTTATATTCTTATTTTTTCATGTATAACATTAATTACATATGTAAATCAAAGTAAAGCTGAGCTATTTGCATAAAACGTCGGTCCTAAACTAGATTACAAGCTGCCACGGATCCATGTGATTTTTTAGAATACATACTACCGGGAAACTATTTCTAGAATTTCTGAGGATCTGATATTTAATTTAGAAACTGCATTGGTATTAGTTATGCTACTTATTTTTGTTAATTTAAAATCAAAAACAAGGTAGCGGCCAATGTATTTTGAGGTGATTCTGGTTTGCTACTCATCAACTAACTTAAGAAAAACACTTAACCATCAATAGCTTTTATTACATTGTCTTATTGGTGTATTTAAAAAAGAGAACTCATAAAAAGCAAGCCCCAAATTAAGAAAATGTTTTGTTTACCCAAAACAATACACCGGGGTCACAAGTCACTGAAAATAATGCCCAAATTATATTAATTCAGGTTCGAGTCGCTTCTGCATCAACCGGATTTGCAGATTTAATGTCATCGATTACTAGATATTCGCAGACCGTAGAAAATATTTGAGGGAAATAAATTTTGTTTAAATAAGGAATTTATTGTTGAACCGAAGATGGTTTTAAGCTTAAAAATAAGTCGTTTATACAATTCATATGAAAAGGGTTGAGGAATATTGGAATGAGTGTATTTAACCCGAAAGACATTAAGCTAATGAATTTTGCAAAAAAAATTATATTTTTATGTTAGGTGAGGGATTTATTAACCGAACTGTTATTATTTATTTATATTCTATTTTTGGAATCCCTTTCTTTATTTGTTTGTTTCATTCAATATTTTAAGTACATTTGACTATTCAAAAAAACGTTGAATTGCAGTTTTATATTATTTAAAATTATTGTATGTATTTCAAAAATATGTACACTCTTCTTCCTAAGGAAAATGAAAAAAAAAAAAATTTGTAGTCTTGTAGTCTTGATTCCCGGTCTGTCTAAGTTCTAAAATTTTTGCACGATTGCAAAAATTCTAATTTTCATAGAAACAAAAGGAATTTTAAAATTTATAAATGTTGTATTTAGGCATAAAATACGCATAATTTGGGCATAACTTAGAGCATTATTTAGGCATAAAATAATTATTCTTTCAAAATATTTTTTCTTTATATTAATATTATTAACTCATTAGGATGAAGCTGTTATCTTTATTTCGCCACATCAGAATAGTACACTCGAATTCTAGTACCTGCCTCCTATTACGAAACTATAACAAGGATACAGTTTCTAATTTTGAAAATTCAAATCATGTTCCGAGAGCTGTTCAATCAAAGTATAAACCTTTTAAAGATGAAGAGTCTCCAGTTATATTTGATTTAAACGAGGAAAAGAATAAAATACAAGAAGAAGAAACAGAAGTTAATATGGAATTCTACAATTTAAATTTAAAAAGTTGGCTTAAACTAACGTTTAAAATTTTTAAATAAAATTCTATTTTTTTAGGAGGAATATCTGGTGTTTTTGAAATTGAAGATTTAGTAGATACACTTAAAAAAGAAAATGCTATTGATATCATCGTTTGTCGGGTACCTAATTATTTAAAGTACGTAGATTATATATGCATCGTTACAGGAAAAAGTTATAGACATATGTTGGCAATAGCAGAATTCGTTAGAAGATTATTTAAGAAAAAACGATTTCCCACCGATCTTCTACCCAAAATCGAAGGAGAAAAAAGTAAAGATTGGATGGCCTTAGATTTAGGTTGATTTCAAAGCAAAATTTAAAAAAAAATATATTCTCATATTGTTTTATATTTTAGGTAATATCGCATTACACATTTTTTCAACACAAGCTCGTAAAACCTATGATTTAGAATCCTTATGGAGTATTGGCTATAAATATGATGCTGAATGTAATAAATCTGAAAACTTATTAGTTGAACTTTTAACACAACACTCAAAGTTTTTAAATGATCTAACACCAAATCAGAGTTCAAAACAAAACTAAAATTCGAAATCAAATTTTTTGTTTTTGTAAATTTTCAAGTAGAAGATTTCAAAATTAAATTATATTGCATACCAAATTTTTTAAAATCATCAAATTAAATTAAGCAACATTTAATTTATTTGATAAACTTATATTTAAGTCTAAATATTCAAACTGAATACGTATTTTTCACATTTTATAAAAATATTAAAATTTCTTAAGAGTAATTTATAAAATAATTAAAGAAATGAATAAAAATCACTTTTTAAAACGATTCACATTTTTCTTAGATACATTAATTTGTTTATCTTTGTTGGTTTTATTTTGCAATAAAGGATGTGATTCTGAAAAAATAAAAATAATTTTAATAAAAGAGTAGAAAAAAAAATATTTTTACAAAATACCTTCAGTTGGAGCTTCTGGTAAATCAATTTCATAACTTAGGGTTTTTTGTTTCTTTGATGATGAACTATTTGAAAGAGGATCACTGCAAGGTACTTCATTTTCCTTACAGACATTACTATCTTGCCCATCTTGTATTGCCCACCCATCCTCAGGATCTTCAACTTCTGGTGCCATAGGAAGAAATTGAAGCGCGTTCTCATCTTCACAGTCCTCATCAGAACTACAAAAAGCAGCAACTGGTTCTATTTTGGTAACATCTACTTCGATTTCTTCATCATGTTTTGCTTCGGCTGCAAGATCAATTGATTTATCTTCATCGTCAATGTCAAATTCAGATTCTCGTTCTTCATATTCAACATTTTCATCTAATTCTTTAAAATCAGGTGCAAAAGCTGACCAATTTTCCACTTGATTTTGTGCCCATATAGACACTAATCCTGAACTTATACTAGCAATAATTGGCCTTACGGGATGCCAAACTACATCTAGTAATAATTCACCTTTTGTTCCATGTAAAATTTTTACTAAATTTCCTATAGATTTCTCCCAAATATAAAGAGCATGTTGCCTTGCACTTCCTGCACAAATGTATTCTCCGTCACCAGAAAAGCAACATTTTTTCCAAGTGGTTCTAAATAAATGCTTTAAATTTAAAAAATTGATTAACTTATTTTTATACTTGTTAACTAAATCCTGCAATTTTTGAATAGGTTCCGGCTCTCCATCTTTGCCTAATGCAGCAACTTTTTTGGAATCATAAACTCTAATCACACGATCTGAAGTATTAACTAGAAAAGCGCTAAAAAAATAATACGAATATATTATTATAAAAATTAGCTTTTATGAAAAAAAACATACTCTCCTCGCCTGGCAAATTCTATGCTTTTAACAGCCGTAGCACTAGATGTACCCACAATAATTCTAAAGCTGGCAATTATATCAAAACTATCAACATTAAGAACAAGAATTTTTCCTTTTGCATTTCCTGTATATACATGCTTTCCCCTACGATCAAAGGATGCCACAATGTTTAAATCTCCCTAGAAAGAAATTAAAAAATCTTTAGTCACTGAAATGTCCGTAATTCACTTTGATATTTATTGCTTTCTTCTTTTAAATGCTTGCACATAAAATATAACATAAATTCACGTATGCCCCTGAGGCTCGCGCTTTACAAAAAAATTATACGTGAGTTTTTCTTTTTTAATTTGAGTACCTTAAAACACTGAAAAAGTTTTATTCACTAATTGAAAAAAAACTTACATCATTATCAAGTGGTAAACATTGATGGGTTTTTCCAATATTAACAAGAACTGCTGCATACCTCATCGGACAAACCAAGAAGCGGGAATTATTTCTAGGATCAAACTGAACCTTAAGAATTGGAGAAGGAAATCGATATTTATGCTCACATTCTCCACTTAAAACATCCCATATGCAGACATTATTGTCGGTAGATGCTGATAAAAGCTAAAAAGAAAAGTTATTTCACATTCATAAAATATCACTTGAATTATACTTTATGGCCATCACGAGTCCAGCTTAAGCTACAAACGGGATGAACATGAGCTGATATAATTTTGGCAATACCGCGGGTTAAAAAATCCCAAATAACAATTCGTCCGTCATTGCATCCAACAGCAAGCAACGTACCATATTTATTAAATGCACAAGTTACTGCAAGTGATATGCAATCTAAAGAGCCATCGAATTCTTCAGGATAATTTTGTCCAAAGGACTCTGTAATTAAAGACCTTAAACTGAAATTATATTTTTCCTAAATCTTAAAGAAATAATCTTACCAAGTAGCTCTAAATTCATTACTGATTTTGACTTAAGATGTGCTCATACTCATTTTATGTTGAATTTTAGTTTTTAGGGTTACCTAGAGTTAAGAGTTTGTATTTATAGAAGTGTTCATTAAGTGAGAGTGATAAGAGTTCAGAACTCAACAAAAATATCAAATTTCAAGTTAGCATTAACGGCAGTTTTATTAGCTATATGGCAATATTTCATTACTTTATATTGTATATTAACTTTTTTGATAATAAAAGCTAATAAATATATTAAGAAATTGTTAAATAATTTTTGATTTAATAATTTACAATTGACATATTTTTGTTGTTTCTGAACTCTTATCTCTCTCACCAAATGAACACACTCTATCAGGGTATTCACATTGAGTACGGTAACATTTAATTTCTAGGTAAGCGGAGGTGAAAGGTAAGACGGAGTTTCGCAAATTTCGAAAAAGCTTTTACCCCTTCCTGAGGCAGAAATATTTCTGCCTCATGCTTGGTATCTTACTAATACACATTTATATACACATGTTATCTGTAATATTTTCCAACACATATGCACATATTTTAGTGGACTGAGATTTGTAGGGGAACATTTCCGAAATGTTACAAGCCTCAATGTGAATACCCGCTATCAGCTTATTTGACGGTAACTCATGAGACAGCCTCATTTTGGTTTTTAGGCTAGGGAGACACCAGGTAAGGGGAAAATTCGCAATTTTCGAAGATACTTTTGAGGTAGAGACCATGGTTGACTCAGGGGTGGATTTACCAATATACAGCAAGTTTTACTTTGGCATTTAATAATCAGCTGGGCGAAAGCCGGCATATTTTTTTTCTCTAAAAATTAATATTTTTAATTAATTGATATTTTAGAAAAGAAAAGAAAAGAAAGAAAGAATCATTACCTCCTGAACAGACAATTATTTTATTTTATTTTGATTTTTAATTATATTTTATTTTCAGGATTAAATACAAATTGTAAATAATAATTGCAAACAAAAACTTTACCGAAACAAAAATTGGCAGCTAACTTGACATTCGACATAACTTTCGTTTAGTTTATGAACACTTCCCTGGGTTAAACTAACCCAAGTGGGTTGATTAAAAAAACACACTCATTATATTAAGGTGGCCAACTTTTTTCCAATGAAAAGGAGGACAAAAATAAATTGAATAAAAAAAATTGTTTCAAAAGTTTTATTGGGAGGTGATACTAACAATAAGACAATATATTTATATGTGATCATTAAATTTTTATTTGAATTGGTACTTTTCTATGCTATGAATAGTTTTTTTCAATGTTTCGTTTTCTAACAACATATTAGAAATATCTGAACAAGACATATGTTTCAGATCAAATTTTACTGTAAGGGCTGCAGCTAAAGTTTCTACATTTAATTTTGATTTTTGAGAAGTCCAAAACTCATTAGCAATTGAAAAGAGTCTTTCAACTGCTGCAGTAGTTCCAGGACAGCACAACGTAAATTGTATAAGAATAAATAAATGTTTGCATGGAATATGTTCATTTTTGTAATGGCTGAAATTTCAACGTGATTATTTTCCCCTTGTAATCTTTTTTCGGAATTTAAATATACATTTAGTTTTCTAATTTTTTCAAAGTGGCAACTGTCATCTTTGGCATTTCTTTAGACAAAATCTCAACACAAGATTCAATATCTCCCAATGTACTGGTGATGAAGTTAAAAAACACCATTTAAAACTGTTGTTACTGGTAAAGTTTGCTTCTAACCATTCTTCAATATACTGAAAGCATGTTTGGTAAAAATTTTGGGCTTCTTTGATAAACTTTTTCGTTATGCCTGGATTTGATTCCTCCAAATTTGTCAGTTTCCTTGTTACAACTCAAGGGTAAAAATTTTTCTTCAAAACGAGATTTATATTGAAGGATAACGTCATTCAAAATAAGACTTACTTTTGTAGCTGAAATGTGATCACCTTCAACTTTTTGAGTAGTTTGGTGAAAAATAGAAGCTTGATTATGAACAAATGCAATAATATCGAAAAGGAGGACTTTTGGGAGGATACTTTTCAAGGGAGGACAAAGCTTAGAAAAGGAAGACTTTCCTTCCAAAAGGAGGACGGTTAGTCACCTTAATTATGTGTCCGACTTTCTCATTCACGCTAACTTCTCACCGAAACAGAATCTCAGCACAGGTGTTAAGGTGTTGAAGGAATAAAATTTATGAAAATATAAATTTTTTAATTTAAAAATATAATTATTGAAGATTTTCAAATTGTATATTAAAAATCAATTTGTCAGACTAACAAACATACATACTAAAAGTTACTCTGTAGAAATAATGTATATGCAATACCGAAAATATTTTTCAACAAAATTTCATGACGTGCTTCCCTCTCAATGTGAACAGGCCAGATTTTCGTTGTTATAAATGAAAAGTCATGACATGACTATCGCGTTTTTAATTTCTTGTTGAATTTTTGATTTCATCTTCACCTCTAAATTATGATATCAATATATCAGCTAAAATTATTATTAAAATTATTATAGCAAAAATATAACCAAGCTGGGAAGTGAGTGTATTGTGTACTATCCCTTAAATATATGGTAGCCTACTTTAGCTCCTAGCCTTCTGCATATTATTTTGATGACATGTGGGCAAGCTATATATTAAAATTATTTAGTCATTATCACAGATATCAGATCGTGTTAATATATAAATTTTTAGTAAAAAAGATTTTTTAAAAATTTTATAAAAAAGTTATAGTTATGTGGGAACAATATTTAATCTGGCTGGTACATTTTGCCCATATGATTAAAATTGTTATATATTCTTTTAATTAAATTAAAAATGTTGAAAAACGTATTAAAAATTATTTTTGAAGACAGCCATTTTGAAAAATAAAATAAATTTTGTGTTTAACAAAGTAGGCATATTCTACAAATTATTCTACAAAGAATGTGCAAGTGATTCAAATATTAAAAAGAAATATAACTTTTTATCATAATTTCGATTAATCGCAGGTAGTGAATTAAATGTGTTTTGTTATCCCAGTAAAATAAGACGCTATATTTTTCGAATAATAAAACTTTGAACTTAAAAAGTTGTAAGTAAAGTATTATAAAGTTTTTTTTTTTATTTTGGAGTTTTTGAATTGGCTTGTTTTAAAATTTATCGATACGAAATTGAATTAAAATGAATTATAAAATATCAGGAATGTGAATTTTCAAGCAAAATTTCCAAAAAGTTATTCGAAGTTTATATTTGTGTGTATCCATTGTTTTTTTTGGTACTTCTGATTGATTTTATATTATAAGAATATTTGTTTATTATAATCCCTAATTTGACTTGGTAAAATAATTTTCAAGATATCAATGAATTATTTATAAAAATTTTTTGAAAATAGTTTTTCTGAAAGAAAATTTTGAGCATTTTTCAAAAGGAAATTTTAATTAACTACATATTTAAGAATTAGTTATTATTTGAAATACCACGCTGTTTAGTATTGCAGGGGATATTTATCCATCATATTGAAATACATGTGTCCCAAAATTTTTTGTAAATGTGCTCGCGTATTAATAATTTTATATTGAGCAGTTTCGGATTTAATGCCAAACACTAATGATACTGCAAGATGTACAGTTAACAAGTATAATCATTTTTTTTATTTTTGTATGGCTGGAAAAATAATGCTCAGTCCTCATTGATATTTAAAGAAGAATACGAACTAATCAGAACATACTTTTGCTGTAGGTCCAATAATTTTGATAATACAAAATTTAGATTTCAATTTTGTCAGCTTTAACGGGAAGTATATCTTCATAGTATCATCTAAGTTCATCAAATGTCTTTAATTTCGTGATTTGCATTTTTATTTTAAATATATGGACAGAGAAGCATATGAAATTTTTCTAACAAATCCTCATCCCAGTTATTTTATTTAAAGAGCTCTGTCTTCTTCATATAAACCTGTGCAAATAAATTCTATATTTTGCGCTTAAACTCAATAATAATTATCTAAATAAAAAAAAAAGTAATTTTTTTATAGAATAACAAAGAACTGTAAATATAATATATAACTGAAAATTATTGGCGTAAACATTGGAAATAACAATAAATTAAATTTTATTAAAATTAAAACTTAATTTCTTAGGAAAAAGGTTTTTCGATAAAATATTTTTATTTGTGTTTCATCGACCCCAAGCAATTGTTTTTTTTTTTCAAAAAAAGAAGAAAAACGAACACAAATTTTTAAATATTTTTCATGTTCCCATCTCGATCTATTTTATCGCGTATTCCATGGAAATATTAATTGCAGTATTTAGTTTTTGTTCGTTTAATTCTATTGAAAGGCAAAAATAACTTTTATAATTTTGTCAACAAATTTCATTGAAAAAGAAAAGTAAAAAAAAATTTTTTGAATTTATTGAAAATAGTATTTAAATTATTAAATAAATTCTATTTATTTATATGAATAGTAAACCAATATATTAAAAATGGATGCTGAAATTTCTGAGAAATTAAAGGATATATCATTACCAAATGATTCTATTCCTGAGACTGATGAACCACATGATATGATTTTAGAAATAGAAAGAGCTCTTAATGAAGAAGTGACAATATTACAAAAACCTAATTCACGTACAAAAAATTCAGATGTATTTCCCTGGGTTAAATCTATTCTTAATTCAATAAAATCACATTCGATGAGTGATTTTACACAACAGTATTTACTTCAGTTAATGGATGTATATATAAAGTATATTACCAGCAAAATTATAATTTAAAGATTAATTACTAATTTTAAATATATATTTTTTAGGCATGCAAGTGAAAATCTTTCTATCTGTGTTCGAGTTCCCGGTCGCTGTTATGTTTCATGTAGGAACATTTCAAGAGTTATGTTTTTATTTAAAAATATCAATTCTCAATTTGATAGAGTAATATTTAAATTAAATTTAATCATAAATATTTAATTAATTTAAATTTAGTCAAATGATTATTTAACCAAAATGTGTGAATTACTTGCAATATACACTTTTTTGGAGCTGAGATATTCTCTCAAGTTTGAGGAAATGAAACTAGCTGTATCGAACAGAATATCATTGCATTATAAAACTCATTTAGAGGTAATTATCATCTGATCATATAAATTAATATTTTGAATTATTTCCTTTTAGTCGGAAGATGCCTATTATTGCCTTAAAGTGCTTATTAATATAAAGAGTTATTTTAAACAGAATGAAATCATGTGCATGCTATTACAGTAAGTGATTTTTATATTAAAAAAATTAATATTAAACCCTAATTAATTGGGTAAACTTTTAAGGCAAAAAAACTTAATATTCATTGATTTTTTAAAAAAAGTTTATTAATATTTATCGATTTTTGTTTTCTTTAAGTAATAGCAACAATTTTATCTAATCAAAATAATTTTTCCATGGTCAAATTCTCCATTTCTCAGCCATGGATCATCTGTAATCAATAAATTACCATAAAATAGGAGCATTAGCAAATCACCATAAAATTTTTCCTTCAAAAATTGCAAATGTTTAAAGGGGAAAATTTTTTTCTTTCTTTTTGGCTATAAAAATTCTTGTTTCAAAAACGGAATTTTTTTATTTACAATAATTTATTTGAATTTAAAAGCAATTACCTTTCTCCACAGACGCTGATATATTGTTTTAAAATACACAAAAAAAAAATTTTGTATGAAGAATCTTGTATATAAATTCAGCCTTTAAACTCCATTAAAAAAATCGTATTGAGAGATATTTGTAATGGTGTGTATAGCTTATTTGAATATGCTTCGAGGTTGTGTCTTAGACATGAGCACTAAATGTCTTTGTAGTTGTTTGGATTGTGATTGCTAAATATTTAAAGAATTAACCATTTTCATTGGTTTTCCTGTAAATGTTAAAGTATGTTCCCCAGTAGGAAATTATTTCTTAATGAGTTTCTTATGCATGAATTTATTTTTGATCACTAGGGAAAAACTCTTTAATACAGCATGAAAAAGGTAACCATCATAGATACCTTTCATTCATATTTTAATACTGAAAACCAATTTTGCGGCCATTTATTTATAAAAATCATTGTTTTTTCTTTTTTTGTTTACTTATTCTACTGGGCTCTGGATTAGCTTTCGACCTTTTCTGAAAGCTATCTGTAATGTTTTGTCTTTATTTACAAAAAAATGTTTCTATAAACTATGCATAGGTGGTTTCTTTGAAGGTTGGTTATATTTAAGAATAGTTGAGTAATAAGATCTCCCTGAAGGACTCCGTGCGCTTTTCTAATTACCTCCAATGGCAATATACTGCGTATTAGTTTAGTTTCTGTGTTCGTTTTGCCAAGTTTTCCACCAATTTGGTACGGTTCATTATTTTAAAGGATTTGATATAGTCAACGTAAACATACTTAATTTTTCCGTATTTCCAGAACTTAATTTTGATATAAAATAGCTATAATGAAAAATGGTTTTCGCGTGTTCTCAATTAAATTTATATTTAATCATGTGGTATATTATATTCTTTATTAAGAATTTTTAATTTAAATAATTTTAGTAATTTTTCTTATATTTATAATTTTAGAAAGTATTTAAAAAGACAACCATCATCAGGAGTATTAGAACTGTCTGATAAATTGTTTGTCATGCATTTAATAGGGTTTAAACTTTGGAGAGAATTAGTGAGAACTGAAGAGGAACAGTTAAATATAGAAAATTTAGCTAATTCTACAATTCAACCTAGTGCAACTTTAAGGTATTTTAATTTATTTTCTGGTATACTTAAATCTTCAATACAATTATTAAATTTACAGCTCAAATAAAAAGTATGCACCATATATACCAAAATACAAATTGGATGATGAATTTGCCACGGCTTTTATATTGAAACAACATTTCAGTGTTTCAATCTTAATCAAGGTAGTTGACATTTTCTAAACATTTATAAACATTATTCTTAATTAATATTTAAATTACAGGCTGTTAATGAAGATAATGATTGTGAAGTAAATGGTCTTGTGCAAGTTATTGTAAGTAATACTTAATAAATAAATCTAACCCAATGGGATGAATTAGTCAATGATTATTTAGTAAAAGGTCTGATTAAATGCTGAGATTTACATATGTCTGTTATTGACATTTGTATTAATTTCCGTTTAATATGATATTTGTGTTTAATGAGACTATTTGGTAAAGCATTATTAATGTAGTAAAACTTATTCTAACTTAATGTCTAGATTAGCAGTTTTATATGCGTTTTTATGATAGGTTTACACAAAGTAGTATATTGGCTGCGATAATTACATTATGATTCTTTTAGAAAAATTTAATGTGTACTACCATAGAGAGAATCTAATAGGTGGCTTTGATTTTATTCACCGATAAACTTTTTACATTTCTTAAGCTGAATCCTTTATTCTTGCATACAAAAACAGAATATGTCGATTTGTGAATCTAAATGAAAAATTGAATTTTATCAATGTTATATTTTTTGTTGGACGCTGTGGACATTGAAAGTTCAATTCAATTCAAGCTTGATTGCTCGTTAATTGAAAACACGATGGACAGTTTTTTAATTAGTTTAAAAAAATTTAATCAACAAATTATTCATGCATTTCCTAATCCATTTGACTTACACGTGTAATTAAATCCCAGATTTATTCATAATTACTTTTCAATTGGTGATAATCATTTTGTTGTTGTTTTTATAAAACGTCATTATTTTAAATAACCAATACTACAAGATTGTGTTGGATAAATTAGAATGCGGGTAACATCTAACAAACAAAATTTTTATTGGTACAATATTTTCTCTTGTTAAAAATCAATGGTATGTCACTAAAATCACTAACTTTTAACACCAGATACTCTTGAAAATTGATTCAACAACTTGTTATTTAATTTTTTGCTAAATAAAAGTATCGAATTCCTTTATCCCAGCTTGTCCCATAGACTTGTCTATATCGGTATGAATATATTTTACGTTAACGGGTGGGTACTTCATTTATATATTTATTAAAACAAAAAACGAACTCGCCAGTTTATGACAGTCAAATAATAATTTTTTGAAGGGAAAGATCTAAAAAACCGTTTTAGGGAAAATCGCCAAAACACTTCTGTAGAAGAAAAACCATTACCTTTTTCTAATTCAGCTACCCAAAATTAACCTTTAGTTTAGATTAATTTCTTTATGGACTATTGTAATTGAAAAGTTCATCCGCTTATTTGGAGCCTCTACAAACAATCCAATTAATTGAATTTTTGCATCGAATAGGTGCAAATTTACTTAAGTTTTGTACGCTACAATAAGACTTATATGTTATAATTATAGCTTTAACAAAAGAGAACTTATTAACATTAATTGCTAAACTACAAAAATTTTTTTAATTTTCAGGATCTCTGTCATATTGAAGATGAAACTAGTGTAGAAATAGCGAATGAGGATCTGCCCAGTTCCATAATGTCCAATGGAATGACTATTGATCTCGCGGCGGAAGAAGAACTTCGTTCAAAAGAAACTAAATGGATTGATATTCTGAAAAATAATGCTTTATCTATAAAACCTGTGCATAATTTTGGTCAAAACAACCAGGAAAACAGTGGTGAAGTCATTGTGATTGATGACGATAGTGAAGAAGAGGTTAATGGAAATATTTCTGGTGAAATAAATGACAACATAGAACAGCTGTCTAATGTGGAACCAAATATATCAAAAATTGATTCGCAAGAAAATTTAGTTAGGGAAAATAATGAAAAGGCAACAGATTTCAGCCCTAATTTGAATTCAGAGGTAATAAATAAAAAAGATTCTAATGAAAAAGATTTTGGCAAATCTAATAATTCAATGACAACTGGATTTGACATTGAAAAGATAATACCAAATTCTGACAGTAACAATACCTCAGCCAAAAATTCCTATGAAATTAAAGGAATCAAAAATTCAAATGCTAATATTAATTTAATTGAAAACCATAGTACCTTGGAAGAGAGTAAAAATAAAGATCAAAATGTAGAAATTTTAATTGAGAAAGACATAAATTCATTGAAATTGAATTCCAATCGTCTTCTTCAGGAAAAAACTGAAGAATTATCAAGAGTTTTAGAACCAAAAATATATAGTCAGATAGAATTGGATAATGAAATTTTAATAACGGACAAGTCTGAAAATTTAGAGAAAAAGGCTGAGCAATTAGGAATTTTACCCAAAGCAAATATAAGTTCTGTAAATAAAATTAGTAAAATTTCTGAAACACAGAAAGAAATAGATAAAATGAGTGAAGTAAAGAAAGAAATGCTTGGAACAGACATAGAAAAAGGACAGATAACGCATCCTAATGCAGAAAAAATAGTTCAAAATCAGTTAAATGAATATGAAAAATTCCTGAGTATTGTTGAAGATTCCACAGAAACAGATATAATTGAAAAAAATAATTCATTTAGAAAAGTCACCGAGAATATAACATTAAAATCGGTAAATTTAAAATCTGAATTAAATAAAGGGGAAACTTCTTTAACTAATTTGTCTAAAGAAAAAAGAACTTCACCAAATTCTATTAATACATTTGAAGTTCTAAGTCCTGTATCAAAAAAATCAAATAATTTAGAAGTAAAAAAAGCAATGGAACATGAAAAGTCACCTGAAATTTGCCATTCTCCTAATATATTTACATCAACATTTTGCGAAAAACCTATAAAAGAGCAAAACGAAGTAAATTTGTTTAAAACTAATATTTCTTTAATTAGTAAAACAGATATTGAAGTTCAAGCAAATACAAATAGCGAGACAAAAGAAAATTTAAAAACAAATATCTTACTTAGTAAAAAAACTGAAAATAGAATAAAAGATATCGATGGTACTTCTCATGGAAATTTAGAAGAAGATTCAGAACAATTCTCTTACAATGAAGAGATTAGAAGAACACCACGCAGTATATTTGATAATTCTAGAAAAACATATGAAAGAAAAAGAAAAAGTGATGTTTCAAATTTCTTAGACCCAAGTGAAAATAGTGAAAAAGAAATTGAAAAGGAATTATATGATCCTATCATAGTGAATAAGTCATTATACCAAAATAAGAATACAACCTCAAAAGATAACGTTGTATTTAGCATTGATAGAAAAAAGTTTCTATCCCAGCCATCTTTGGAAAGTTTTGATGCCAAACAACAAGGTTTTCAACCAAGTGTGCTTTTCAGTACAAGTATTGATCATCATCATAACAATTCTGAATCCAAGGATATCGATGACATACTATCTCCACCTATGGAAAGCTTTTCAATGTCTGATAAAGCTGAATTCGCTGAGTATTTGGGACGTAGTATTTCTTCGAATAATCTAAAAAGCATAAATAAAATCAGATCAAATATTTTAAAACAAAAAGTTGAACATTTATCTTCTAATTCAAATGTAAGTATATATTTTTTATTATGGGTTTTTATTGTTAAATTTTAAGTAGTTTTCCTATAAAAGAGAAATGCAGTAAAATTAAATTTTTTCGAGTTTATTTAACATTATTTACATTGTGAGTAAATTGAAAAGAAAAAGGCATGTGATAATTTCAGGTTACTTGAGCTTGATGCTAAATTTAAACATTTTAATAAAAAAACAAATAAAAAGGGGGGCTTTTATAAAAGACAATCTTAAAATTCAGGCTCTTTTTCGAGTAGAGGAAAGATAAAAAAAAATTAATATGAAACAAATAATTCTGGCACCCGATAATAACAATAACAATAATTTGTTCGAAAGAATTATCTTTTTTTATCCTTTTCTAATTTTTTAAATCCTAATTTAAGCGTATGCTTACGTAAGCATACTTCCAAAAGTTGGTCTGATGATGGATGTTTTTAAATATAAGTTTAAAAAATTTTTCTCTAAGTGCAGTTGGATATATAGATTTATTTTGATTTTTCTGGATTTAAACTTTGGTTAAATGCACCGAAAATTGAAACTTTTCGATATCTCGGAAGGTTGTGGGCTTTGAACTGAGAAGTAATAGAGTAAAATGTGGTCCTCTTGACTACAAAGACTGTCGAAACGAAACGAAAGAGTAAATGTAAAGTTATAGGAATATAGGTGTAAAAAGGTAACAATGCTGTGCTGCTGAAACACGTAAATCCAAGGCGTCTTAGTATAGATACTTTAACTTCGTTAATATAGAGAATTTTAAATTGAAATTTAAAAATGGGATTTGATTAAAATGTATTAAATGGCAAATATCTAAAAGGAATTTGCAATCCGATATAATTTCTTTTAATCTAACTTTGAAATGTTCAAACACTTTATTTAATTGTTTTTTAAATTTTAGAACACTAATGAAAACACCAAAGAAATAATACCGCAACAAGCAAAAGCATCAGGTACAGGCATTTTAAAAAAGAAGTCTGTAACATTTTCCAGTCCTCCAAAAGAGAAAAATACAAATGGAATGGAACGTATAAAGTTTAAACATAATTCAAGGATTGTCGATAAAATTTCATATCATCATTCCGCGGAAAACAATGGCTCCAATCAACTCTCTCCGAGCAATTCTTCAGATTCTCAGCAGTTTTCATCTTCAATCAACCAAACTAATGTTCATGATTCAAATGAACATGTACATAATTCAGGTATGCATACAAATAAATTAGATAATCCGATATCAATACTTAATGAATTAGATGATAATACGTCATCTATGAAAAATTTTAGTTTTGTTGACACTTGTGGAAATGATAACAGCTTAGAATTTACGACAGATTTTAATAATTGTAAGTATCAGGTTTATGCACATGTTAATAGTGATAATTTAGGCCCCCAAAAAATTAATGTCCAAAATAATAATCAATGTACCAATAATGAGATTATGTCTAATGATGATGATTGGGTTGATTTAGATTTGACTAAAATTCTTAACGAACTTTGTCCTGGAAAAAGAATCGAGGGACAAATATCGTTACCTTTGAAGAAGAGACGCAAATTGTCGCAATATAGTGATACAATTTCTATCAAAGAAGAAGATTTTTCGTGTTTTGATAATCCAAAAGGAAATTATTATGACAATAGTAAAAATATTCTAGGTCCAAATAATATAAATAATAATAATAATGATTTAACATGTGATGGTATTTCATATCCGTCTACTCCAATGTTAAGTATAGCCAATTTTGAAAATATGATATGTTTTGCTCAACAACCACGACGACAATTTAAAACTCCTGCTCAGTTAAAGGAAATATCACCAGTTAATTTACAAACATTTAATATATTACCAACACAACATACCATTGTTAATAATAGTGGAAGTGCTAATTGTAATGAATTAACAAGAACAGTACAGACATTCAACATATTACCATCCCAACAAACTGTTGCTAATGCTAGTCTTCAAACTTTCAATATTATACCACCACAGACAAATGTTAATACCAACAATAATGGTGGATTATATGGTGAAGGGCCATCTGTTTGTAATATTCAGCCAACTGGAAATATTGGATTTAATATAAATCCAGGTAATGAAGTATCAGCCTATAATCTATCACCAAATTCAATACAGTATACTCAGTCCTTTCATCCTACTAAACAGTATACATACAATATTCAGACACAACAACAGCCAGGCCAAATGAATCAAGTTCATTTACCGGCCCTAGATATACAAAATATGATAAATTTAAGTAATTATCAGATGAATTCTCAACATTTAAGTAACTTTTTACATAACAGCCAAATAAATTTGCAGGCAAAACAAGCTGTTCTCTTAAATGATAATATTCCGTTTAGTGTTCAAGTAAGTAATAGGCAACCAAATAATGTTCCTTTAGGGCATCAAAATTGTGAACAGCAACAAGATTGCTTTTTAAGTAATAAGTGTAATATAGGACAGTGTGAACAGCAAAATAGTTGTTTGAAACAAGTTAAAAAATGTTGTGAATATAATACATGTGCTTCGACAACAACAACAACAGTAGCAGCAACAATTGGTACAATTATAAATAATTCTACATCACGTGGTAAACAAAAAAAGAATAAAAATTGTAAAACAGATCGAATAACACGAAGCTCAAATCGTACTAGTAATAAATGTTATAATTTTGATGGTACACAGGAAACAAAAACGCCCAATACAAAGAAGAAGAAAAATTCCACTTGTCGTAAATAAGAAAATTTTCACTTTTTTGTTTTTTTTTTAATTAAGTATCATTTTTTATAATTTTTTGGTTACACGATTTTTATATAACCCTTTTATGAAGTTTAAATAGCAAAAAAAAAAAAACATTTTCAAAATCTCTCGGGTACTAAAGCTGTTAATTTCAAAGTGTCAATTTTACTCGGTTAAATTTATTTAAAAAAAAAAATGTTAATTAAAAAATTTATTCGAAGATGAATTTTAAGTGAGCTTTGATTTGACTGCTATATAATTAACTCACCATCTTCAATCAACAAATATTATCATCAATCAACATCAACAATTCAACATTTTCTACAATCAATAATTTTTGCAGGCATATATCATCAAAGATTTGCAATATCTTCGTCTTATTTTTGTCTTAATTCCAGTTTTTCACTTTGAAAGTATTATTGAGGTGTAGTTCACATAAATTTAATTGAAATTTGTTGTTTTTGAAATTCATAAAAATAATTCATAGAAAGAGAAGACAATGCGTCATATGCTTCTTCTAAAGGTGAATATTATATTTTTCAGGCATTGGAGATTAAGCACAATAAAGAATTTTAATTTAATTAAATTAGAATACTGATAAGTGTATAAAATATGGGAGCTGCATAAATCTATTGTGAAAATATTAGATACTAAGCTAATTGTTAATTATTTCTAAATGAAAGAAAATCTCTGAAGCAATAACTCTGGATTTGTAAAATATGGTGAAACAATTTTGAAAATACTTGAATACAAGTGCAAGAGTATATTTTTAAATTTATTTTCAAGAATGGTTAAGGACTATTTGTAATAAATTTTAATCTTTCTTTTATTGATATACAATCATTTATCCAAATATCTTATTTCATTCTATTTTACGGTGTAATTTAAAATTCTTTGCTGGAGTTGAATTTCATGCATGCTAGGCAAAATCTTTATGTGAGTGAAATTAATTGTTAGTCGAAATAATTCCGTGTCATGAATGGATAAGTGCTGTTTAACATAAAAACTTATTTAATAAAATATTTTTCCTTATATGATTGCTGCACTCAATCAAAAATGACATCAATTTCGTGATTTTTGTTCTTAAGAATAAAATTTTTCCATTTATTTACAGTTTCTTGGGGCGCAACATGTAAATTTGTGAAGAAAATATTACTTTTCGATCATTTTTAATTGAAATATATGGCAGATTTTATATTTTAAGTAAATCTAAAAAAGTGCTTTTTTTTTATATTAATATTTCTTGATTGTTGAATACTTTTTGGTTTTTCCACAAAAATTTTTAATTTTAAAAAATATTTTTTTGCAAACAACCATAGCAAGTTATCGCAAAATTAAGAATCCAAACTTCGATCACAAGATCACATTTTACAAATAAATTTGATTCATTATTCATTTTTTTTTTCGTTTCAATCACTGTGCACTGTTTTTAGCTATGCCATCTTCTTCTTAATGTTTGTTCTAATAAATCCATCAATATATCCCGAAATAAAAATACATCAATTTGCTTTTGTACTCCTTGAATTCTTGTTTTCCTTTTTAAACACTATTATCCGCTTCAACTTAAAATTTTTACTAAATATTTTAAAAAATTTCTAATTTAAAAAAATGAAAATACATGATTTTAAAAGAAATTTTTCACTTCTTAAATATTACCAATAATCGCGGATAGTTCAAATAGTCACCGCGCTACCGCCTTAAGCCTTGTACAGACCAATGCGTTTTTCATTCGCACGCCGGACAAGATTGTAAAACGGGTGATGTATTTGCTCTAGCTATAGCTGGAACAAAATTGTTTTGTTTTTGTTTTTGTCAGTAAAAGGACACTTTATGGCCTTCAAAATTTTTGTTGTATTTTAAATTTTAGTTCTAATGGAAATTTTTGGTGTATTTATATTAAAACGGATAGGAAATAATGATTTTATTACTTTTAGAGGTACACCAAAAGTTTTGAAGGCCACAAAATGCTTCTCTAAAAGTAATAAAATCATTTCTTATCCCTTTTAGAATAAGCACAACAAAAATTTAAAGTAAAAGAAAAATTTTGAAGGCCATAAAGTGTCCTTTTACTGACAAAAAACAAAAGCAAAACAATTTTGTTCTAGCTATAGCTAGAGCAAATACATCACCCGTTTTACAATCTTGTCCGGCGTGCGAATGAAAAACGCATTGGTCTGTACAAGGCTTTATGAGGTTACAATCAAAACTAAATTAGCATTAAACGCAACCAAATGCATTACTTTAAAATAAAACGATTTTCTGTAAGAAAATGAAAAAATCTTCGTTTATAATTTAATGAAATTCCATCAATTCATTGTTCACATTTACTGTGCTGAATATAAATATTAGTAGTTATGTTTAAAAAAAAATTAAACTTACATTAAGTTTTATTTATTCTCTAACAAAAAGAAAGTTACGTTTTACATCTTTTTTTACCTTCATGTACCGACCTTTTTTTCGTAGCACTTGTTTTCGCTTAAAAACTTTGATTTGCACATTAAAATGCACGATATTTTTGCCAATAAAGTTAAACACATTCTTTCTTCTAGTAAGAAAATACCATATACTAAACAGAGAATTTCCAACTTATGTACGTGTGCTTTTTATTTGTTTCTAGTATAACGAAAATAAATGAAATAATGCGACCAATAATTATTAATTTTTATTTTTTCCATTGAACATAAAATATATTTATTAAATTTACTTCTTAAAATTTAAATTTTATTTAGCAGAATGTGCTGAACACATATTGAATTATGTTTCAGTATTTTTCTATGTAACGAATTAATTCATAATAGCATTCCAGCTTAAAAATAATAACAATTTTTGTTCGACTTCATGTTATATTGAATTCAATGAACAAATTTTATTTTCAAAGAAATGAAATATGATATTAATTCCAATAAAATCTATAATTGTTTTCGATTAAGAAGAAATTTTTTTACTTACGTAAAGGGCACGGAATATCGGCGATGATAATTTAGATATTAAAAATGTAATTCGAACCTTTAATAATGTTTAGAAAACTTAATTATTTATTTTGTGTAGTAATTTCAAATGAGTTTTCAAATAATGTAAAATATTTGCCTTAACTTGATATCCTCAAAAACGAATGTGTCTTAAGTACTTATTGGAACTAATTGCGTGGCTTTAGATATATTTTTATGGCCTTTAATTCATTTAATTTAATTTAAATTGTTACTGATGATTTTTATTTTAAAATTTTCCAATTAAAAGCAATATTTTTTTATTGTTTCAGGGATTAGATTATCACAATCACTGGATACATATGAAATAAAGAGGCGTAGGCTGGATTCATCAATTAGCCCAATTTCAATTAGGAGAAACTCTCAAAATCAGTTTCGATATTTTGAAGGTTTCTGTGTAAAACAAGAATATCTCGATAGAAATATTTTTTATGCTACTGTAAAACTTCCAAACTGTGATAATTTAATAAATAGAAACCTTTTCATCACTAATACTATTAGTACATCGAGTGCTAAACCTTGCAATCCGACACAGCCAAAACGTATTACCAAGAAAAGTGATTTTGATAGATATTTAGAGCTAAAGAAAAGAATTACCAAGAAAAATGATACACCTAAAAACCTTGTGATCAGTTCAGATGAAAGTAAACATAAAGATAAATTTTATACTAATAATAATTTACAAGAAAGAAGTAAAAGAAGAAAAAGAGAACCTGGTCAGTATTTATCTATGCTTCGTCATTATAAACGAACACCAACAAAAAATAGCACTTTAAAATCAAACAAAAATCCAATAAACGTTAAATTTAATTATAATACAAAAGATATAAAGCTGAGACAAAGGGCTTATGTTAAATTACGGAAAATGGTCTTAAAATCGTTATTAAAAAACCTAAAGCAATGCCAATGTGTTTCGAATCAAAATACCAGGGAGCATGAATTATTAAAAAGCCAAAATATTCAAAACAATAAATCTGCGGATTTTTATAGTAAGGAGTTAAAGGAAAATAACTCTGTAAAAAAAAACGATTCTATTATGAATGATGAACCTAAAGAAATAATAAATACTCCGAAAAATGAAATAAATAAATCAAATGATTTAATTGAAGTAAATCCAATTATTTTGGAAAAGCGATATGAAAGCACTGATTCAATATCTCATGAAATTATATTGAATCAAAATAAAAATTCAGAGTCAGAAAATACTAGAATAAATGGAATATCAATAGAAAAAAATGGGATAGACCAACCTCCAGAAAAAACTAACAACTCGATAGATGATATTGAAAGGGAAAATGAGGTTTCATCAACACAAGGTTACGGTAGCCACTCCGCTTTTAAAACAGAAAACTCAATAATAAATTCTACTAATAATGATCAATACGACATACAAAACGATCAAATAGGTACCTCCAATATTTTAAATGAAATCAAAAAATCACCAAAATCAAAATTACAAAGAAAACCTTCATTGGCAGATTTTTCGACATCACGTAAAAATTCAACTATATCAAAACGTCGTAAGACAATATGTTCAGATATTAGACATGATCGCGTGAAAGAAGTGATTTTTGGTAATTCAATTGATGTTTCGACAACGGTAAACGTTCTAGATACGTCTAAAAGAAAAAGAGGTCGACCAAAGGGTTCCAAAAACAAGAGAAAGAGCTTAGATGATAATACAAATATTTCATTTAATAACATATTTTATCAACATGATGGCCTTAGGGAAATGATATCATGCGCTTCCCCTCTTTCACGTACTATTGTTAAATCAATTTCGAGTAGGGAATCTGATGATGAACCTCTTGTAAAGCTACGTGAGAGACTTAATTCTATATATAAACCAAATACAATAGTAGCTTCAAGGACAGAATCAGAGTCTCCAGAAGATTTAAATTTTAATTCAGATATCTCGAAAACATATTCAAAAAATAGCTTTATCCAAAAAGTTTTCGTACCACCGGATATTGAAAAAATTATTGAGGATCATGAAGATGAAGGAGCAAAAATTAATAAGATTAAAGGAAGAAATAGACATAATTCAGGCTCTCGCCGGTAATAATAAGTAATTAAAATTAATTAAAAATCAAAAACAAATTTAACCCTTATTTGTTCAAAAGTTGTAAAAGGGTTACAAAATCTATAAGTTAGTATTAAATGTCTCTTTTTTTAATTAAACTTGTACATATAGAATTAGAAATTTAACATTGTTGTGTTCAGAATATTTTTTCTTAACCCATTAATTACCCCTAGCAACCAGAGTTGCCAAAAAAGTTTTTGTTGTTCTATTATTAATTTTTTTTTAAAAAAATAAATTTTTAAATTGGTTTATTACATTGTGGTCTCATTGAAAAGGTATGAAAAAATTAATCAGTATTGAAATTTTAACACCTTGGGCATTAATGGGTTAAATTTAAAATAATTTGTATTATTTTAGTTTGTTGTAAACTCCTATTCAATAAATTTTGTTAGAAAAGGATGAAAAAGTTTTTCCTTTTGATCATTAAAAATTTCTCTTAAAGTGATTTCAATACTATAAACAATAATCGCTGAATAACTCTCCTTACTGTTTTACGAAAATTACGGATTATGGTCAAAATAATCCCTTTGTATTTCCTTTTCCGTAACGTTGATTACACTGTTGAGGTAAAACACCTGCAATTTTTTGATGAAGTTACTTCACATGATTTTTTAGTAACTCCTATTACATAATCAGTTATGTTAGTTTATAACCAAATTTGTTATATTGGAAGGAGTTAAGAGTGGAGTGGAGTTTTTTTATTGGAAAAATTTAATTTTTCTTCTAATAATGTATATCAAATTTTTATTTATTTTCTCTGGAAAATTAGGAGATGACAATGTAATTCAGGTACTATAAATAGTTTTTAAAAACTATCTGTCCAAATATGTCCAAAGGCTTGGCAGGAAATTCCAACACTTGCTTCCCTTAAAAAAAACAATTAGTGAATTTACTTCAACAGCTTCGTGAATCTTTTGGAAGAGAAAAATAAAACAAAATCACTAGCAAAGTGATATTCAAATATAAACCGATTTGTATAATGGAACGGGTTGAAAGCCTCATGCAATTTTTGAATCGTTTTTCTGATCTTTTATAAAATCATTTACTTGAACCAAAATAAAATAAAAGGAGTAAGACCATTCTCCATTCATTTTGAAGGGAAAAACTTTATTGTAATTATATGAAAAAACCCTTGCTAACAAAAACTTTGAAATCTAAGCAAAATATATAAGTATATGGCAAGACAAAAATTTTAACGATACATAACCAAATTTAAATAAAAATTTCGAGAGTGAAAATTATAATCTTCTTGGATAATCTGGATAAACATCCAACAACATCCAGTTGCATTTCTTTTAATTATTTATTTAAATTGAATTTTGTACATCCAAAAATGCAAAAAATACCTTTTTGATGCACTTTTCCACACTTTTATATTATATTATAAAAATTACATTTTAATAACAAATTATTTTAATAAATAAAGTTATAATAATTGTATTTTTAAATAAATTATATTTGCAACTCCTTTCAATAAATCGCGTTAAACTAAAATTAATCTTAAATTGGATATTTAAATATACCCCTAATTAACTTAATAAAGATTATTATTAAAAGCTTGATTGTCGGTGGCTTCATTTGAAATCGTGGAAGCTGTTTATTTCATGAATGTATTTCCCTTATAGCGTATCGGACATGTCGTTTTTCGACCCTCTGTACCAAAAGACTCCTTTCAGAACTAAGTCACGATGTGGCGTATCGATTGATATGTTAAAAACTCAATTTGGTCCAGTAGTTTTTGAAAAAAACGAATCTTATAAAAAAGATCACATGCAGACATACACACACGCAGAGAGACATCACTCTAAAAATGATTTTCTAGGTCTTGAAACGTAAAGAAAACACAAAATTATTAATTTCGACTTTCTGACCTATTATATATTTCTGACCTTAAGAGAAGTTAAAAAATAAATAAGATTAAAAGATATATTTTAAATTAAAATTTAACTATTTTTCATTAATAATAAATTTTATATAAAATTTCTTTCCCCCAAAACCTAACCATTGGTTACTCAAACAACCCCTACACACATTTCAAATCCTAGCCGTACACCAGCGCAGGCGAAAAACTATATAGCAAAACTTTCAAACTATATGTGTAGAATCTGATGCATAAAGTACACATAGTGCTAACAGCTCATACCCTTATGCACTATAAAAGTGCGAGGCTTGTAGTATCTGGGTGATTTTAGGTCAGACTTTCCAGTTGGAAGTGAAAAAATTGTACTAGATTTGACAGTTTTTCCTAGAACAGTCGTCGGTATACACTACATATATATCGTCCAATTTTCCATATGGAAATGCACGTAATTTATTATCTTGTACTAGAAATGTTTTGTGGCAGTAAATGAACATTTCATTTATGTGCATGAACAACACAGATGGGAAGAATTATTAAAAATTATATGAAAATGAATTTAAATCGTTTCGGACATCAGGTCAGCTGTGTCTCTACCTTTATATTATATTGAAAGATTTGAACAGCTCTCCAATCTCTTTCAAAGATAATGGATAAGAAAAAATTGAACTCTGGAATTATACATTCCAGTTCAATTCCAATATGGTCATTAAATTACTTGTGTAAAATTTTTCAAGTTAGAGAAATTGAAGTCGCAAAATATTTGAGCATAATAAATATTTTACAGTGTATATAATTAATTTGCCACTATTGAAATCATTAGTTTAGCATATTTTAATAATAAATATAAGTTTAAAACTATATAAATTGTTGGTTTCGACTTTCATTTTGGTTAGACTATGTGTCATTGACTTTTTTTAATTTAAATGTGTTAAGTTTATTTGAAAACTATATTTTATATATTTTTATTTTAATTATTAGTTAATGCAAAAAATTTTACTACCTTAAGTAAAATATTTTATTTTTGACTGAATGTGTGCTAAATAATAATGGAAAGAGATAGCGTGGTAGTTGTTAGCTCGGGATCTGATCAAGATGATGATGAGCAAATAAGTTATAAAAGAAAAGGTAATTTTGATGACTAAACATTAAAATATGATTATTTAATTAAAGTTAAAATTGTATTTTAATTCTGTAATCTCCTTAAACAGAAAAAATTTTGTTATACACATGTTTCCATTTATATATATATACATCAGTGGCATGTGCTGTTTATATATGTATGCATAAGTAAAAACTTTCCTTTTACTCCCTAAAAAAAAATTTAATATAAACTTTTAATGAAAATTATGAAATATAACTTTTTTAAAATTGAAAATCAATTGATTATTGGACAATGATAATCAATAGTTATCTATAGCAGTAGTATATTAGGATTCTTTGTGTAACATATTCGATGATAATCTGATAATAGAATAGTATGAGTAATTTTTTTTTAAATTATCTATAAATTATATTTGTATTATTTTAATTTAACACTAATTATGCCCATATTTTCTTTTTAAATAACCAAAATCTGTTTATTGATGGGAGATAATGCTTCATCTCCAAATATCACAATAATTAACGGAAGATGACTATAACATTTAATATTTCTACAAAAATTTTATTACATATAATTTTTTATATTTTTGTAGACACTGAAATCGTTGATTATTTTTTCTGGAAAACAATTTGATGCAATTAAAAATTTTACTAAATAAAGCAATCCAAAAAGTATTTTATAGTACTAGTAGTAGCTGTAGAAATGAGGATCAAAATGCGCTGCAACTAAGATTGGTCTATTGTGTCCACCTGTGATAAGCTATAATGGGAAATTCATTCTTCATTCATTCTTCAAATTCAGAATATCTTTCAATCTTAACTCCGTCTTTTCAGTACAGGGAACGTTACGTGCGTTTATGAAGATGCCTTGCTCTCCTTGATAACAGCCCCCCCCTGCACACACACAATCAAACAGCAGATGGATAGGTGTCTTTTTCACCTACAGCTCGGAATCGTTGACTTCCTTAGTTTATGGAAGTGTTTGTAAAAGAATTCCGTGATGAACCATGTCTCAGCATTTTTTGGGATATTCTATCTAACTTCCTTGCTTCGCCAAGATTTTTTTTCTTGTACATGAATGTTGTCTTGGACTGTTCCAAGCAAAAATACTCGGCCAAGGCATCATTTTCACTGGATCAATCATTTAGATACTGCTTTAATACACTTATTAAGTAGGGATTGCTGAACTGTGGGCCAATGCAATATCTACTAATTCGTTACATTCAATACCTACATGGCCAGGGACCCACATTCAAATTACTCTGTTTCTTAACAAGTATTGAAGATCTTTGTAACAGCTCCAAACTACTTTAGATATGAATTTTGATGCTGCCAAAGATTTCACTGTAGCTTGTCGGTCCGAAATAATGTAAATATGAGCTTTCCTGAAACCTCTTTTCGTCCATTTGAACGCGGTCGACTCAGTAGCTACAGTTGTTGGGTCTATCTAGACCTATAAAGCTTCTATAGCCCGAATCATTGATCTCTGCTCTTGTCCTGGAGTCCCTTTTTGATCCATCTGTGTACTAAACAGATGCATGTCGAGGTAAAATATAAAACAAAGTGGTGCTCTAGGCTTTAAAACAAGATGAAAAATTGAGCGTGTTGCGTTTAGCTGATCTAAATTAACTTGATAACCTATATAACTTAGTTATGATAACAGTTTTAGAAAATTAGTGTATTTACGGGTTTTTATGGTACAATTGCCATAGAATGAATGCTTTGGTCCTTAATTATACAAACTGTTTAACATTAAACGAAACATAAAATTGCTTTCTACAAATTAAATATAAACAATTAAAGATAGAAACTTAGCAAAAGGATTATTGTAAATTTTCAGCTTCGGGACTAATTAAAATTAGTATCAAAGAAAAATTTAAATTTAAAAAAATAAGAAGCTCAAGAAAGCTAATTACGATTTAATCAATGATCAATAATTTAAAAAAATGATTGTATAAATTCTAAAATGAGCATAAGCTCTAACAATGAGAGCGACGTTAGGCTAACATCATTACAGACCTAGAAATAATATTTGATTGAAAACGAAATAAAATAAAAAATTTTTCTCAGTTTTTTTAAGAGACTTATGTAATTTATAATTAAATTTTATATTTATATGCTCTAATTCGTATTTTATATTTTCAGTGAATGATATTAATATTAAGTCAATTTGTGAAAAATTCAAAAATTTCATATTTTCACAAAGCGATGAAGGAACTTATTTACACCAGAAGCTTAGTCACTTCTCTAAGGAATTAATTCAAACCTGCAATAATAAAATGTATCCAATTTCAAAAAAAACTTTTCTTTGGACTAATTTATTACAGTGGCTTATGGCGATTAAAATTGGCAATTTTGATGATAAAAGCGTAAGAATCGTTACATATATTTGTTATTTGATTAAATAGTTCTTTTTTTGTTTATAGATATTCTACGATGAGAATTTATATTTAGTTCTAGTTGATATTATTGGCGAATATATAAATTTTCAGTCTGAAAATAGAGAAATATCTTCCCTAACAAATGATACTGAAAAAATTGCTAATAATATTTTGTTAGCTCTCTACACAACTTTTGGCGACAAAATGAATTTTATATTAATGACACTTTTAAAAGTTAAAATAAGGACAGAAAAGAACGATATCTTGTATTTAATTCATAAGTATATTTTCTAAAATATAATATAAAAATATCCAAAAATTTTAAAAATGTATAAAATAAATTTTAGAAAAATCTTATCAGATAAACGTATCTATTTAGAACATGAATTAGGACCATATGTTCTAGTTATACTATGTTATAGACAATGGAAGAAACTGGCAAGGAATAGTGAAGATAATGAAGAAATTGATCAAGTGGCAGATACAATATTGACGAAAAATGTTCCATCCATAACTGAATACAATCAGAATTTTGCACTTGTAACTGAAGCAATAAGTCATGCAGCACAAAAACTTAATTCTGGCACAAGGTATTTATTGTAATTTGAATTTGGTTTACATTGTTATTATTATTTTTATACCAATAGTATTCTTCTAAGAAAAGATTTGTTTGATCTTGACGAAGCAAAGAGCAAATATTTTGAACAATATAAACATTATATATCTACATGTAATACAACTCGATTAAAAACTTTTACTTCGAAGTCTGAAAACTCACAGCAATTAAGACACAAAAATGTAAGTTTTAAAACATTATTTTTCATTAATTTCGAAAGTCTGTCATTTATTATTTAAAACAAATTATTATAATGTTATAATATTTTTTTAGCTTTCACATATATAATATGTGATTTAGCAAGTAAAAATAGTTTTTTATGTTTTTAATAATGAATGATATTTAGGATATAGTGTTAAGTATATTTAAATATCATATTTTTTATATAAACATAAAATTTTATAATGCACTAAATTTATATGTAATTTTTTCTACAGTTAATAGAAAACATCCTGAACATGTATATTAAAAATAACTATTTAATATTTTTCCACAAAATATTTACTTTTTCGAGTATAAAATTTCTAAGTAAAATATTTATTTTAATTTTATAAAAAGTTCAATCAGGTAAATTACTTATAATATTATATGTAAAGAATTTCCATTAGATTAAAATTTTGAAATAGATTTAGTAAAAGTTAAAAGAACCTAATCATCAATCAAGAAAAAGGAAACCACCCTTTAGGTTAACTAAAAGTGATATTTCTTCAATCAACATTTCCATTTGACGATTTAAAAACGTAAAGTTTGGAATTTCTAGTCACTAGAGGATCAGCGCTTTCTTCAATCAACATTTAATTAAAAATTATTGGATTTACAATATTTTTTTAGTTTCATAATCTATGACATAATAGCACAGCTTTTGAAATGCCAACAATATGATATCTTCAATCAACACATATATATCTATATATATATATATTAATTAAATTTTTTATTTATATTTATTATCTAAATTTTTAACTGACCTAAATATTTAATAGATATTTCAGTTATCATCTACTGGTAAAATAGTAAATCGGAATTTCACCGAAAACAACAATAGCAGATTTAAAAGTAAAAATGTTCAATTACAACAGCCATTAAAAAATTGTGATAACCACTCGCATGTGAAAAATATTTCAGCAAATCTGAAAAACTTTTCTCAATTTCATTTAGTTGTAAGTAGTAATCCTGTATTAAAAAGTAAGCCAAAAAATTGTGATAGGCTTAAGGATATAATTATGATTGATAGTAGCGATGAGAGTACAGAAAATGAAGAAGAAACAATTTATATCGACAGTAGTTCAGATGATGAAGTACTTATTGTTGAAGAAACGAGTCAAAAGTCTGTTAACAATCTAACTAATTCTCTGCCTGTTATAAAAAGTAATGAAAAATGTTCAAATTCACCCAATAAATTAATTTCCTCATGTATCAAAGGGGAAACTTATAGTAATACATTTTCTAACCAAAATATATTCAATTTTGAGCCTCTTTTACAAGTTCCATCAATATCTTCATCGAATTTTGAGCTTGATAAACAGCGAAATAAAAAAACTAATGAAAATACTATTTATAAACGTGAAAGCTTAATTCAAAATGACCTTTTAAATACACAAAATCGTTATCAGCAACATACTCAAAACATAATATCAGAGAAAATAATAAATAAAAATTTAATATTATCATTACCAGAAGAAAAATTAAATATTTCTAATCAAAACCTCCACTCTTCACAATCATTAACTCCTTCTAATATAACAAATTCATTGATTAGTTTAGATCCTAAAAACAGTATGTCCCAAAAAGAAACTACTACTAAGAAATCATGTGAAGTAACTTCATCTGAATTTCTAACCACAGTTCAAGAAAATGCAATATCAGCAAAAGAAACTGAAAAAAATCTTGACAAATATATACCTAACAATGGCACAATTAATTTAACATCGCAACCTGAAAATATCATAACTATGAATTTAAACAACTTGAAGCCATCGAGTCCTCAGAATCATATTAAACATAATGTTATCGAACTTTTTTCTAATTCAAAAACGCTACCAGCTGTAAATGATTCAGCTTTAAATGAACTTAAAAACTCTACTCAGAAAATTCAGATGTTACAAAATAAAAAAATGTTCATTAACGGCAAAATAATACAAAGTGAACCCAAATGTTTTAATTCACAGATAATAAGTACAGCACAAAATTCTATAGAAACAAATGAAAAAAACAAATTATTTACTCCTTGTAAAATAAATAATAAGAAAATAAGATCAAAATATGTTACTATTAGATCCACAGCAATTAAAAGCCAACACGGAAATATAAAATCTAAAACTTTAACTATTAAAAGAACATTGCCGAAAGATTTTAAAGATCATCCTATAAAATCTGAAAAAGTTTTCAGAATGGAATTAAACAAAAATGTATATAATTCTAAGCCCATTTCTTTAAGTAAGGAAATACAAACATATAAAAGGAAATCACCAAATGTGTCAGTTGATTTAGAAGATGATTGTATTGCAATAAAAACTGATATTGGTAAAAATGAAATTTCTAAAAATCTATCTAGTTCTAAATCTACCGAAACAGATAATAATGGAAGAGTGATTTTCCAAACTAGTATGACTTCAAATTTGCTAAAATGTTTTCGCAAATCTAATGGAATCAAAAGACTTGATGAAAGTTTTTCTGAAGTTGAAGACTTTAAAAGTAATAAACTTTTAAATTTTAAAAGAAATTTTCCTAGCAATATCGATACTAATACTGAAAAATTTTGTAATGAAGCAAAACAAAATTTTAACAAGGACACTGAAAATGATCTAAGAAAATCAGCAAAAAAGAAAATAAAAAGTTATATGAGCAATAATGCTTGTAAATTAAATAGAATATCTATACGGAAAAATAAAATATTAAATAATAGAAGTTTATATTACGTCAATCTTAATAACAATAATAATTTAAATTCTATTATAAAACATAAACACTTTGAAAATAATAATATTAAATATAAAAAACCTAAAAATTTGTCTATTTGTAAGGCAAAAATAAAGAGAAAAAACAATAATGCAGTAGGAATGATTTATAAATCTTTAGTGAATAAAGTTAATCAAAATTATAAGATGAAATCCGCATTGAAAAAGATGGACAAAGTAGAAGATATTCGAAAAAATTTAAATAACACCAATCAAAAGCTTGTTAGTTTTGCTGCAAATAAATCATTAAAGTTCAACAGTTCATTTCTAAAGGCTTTAGGTGTTGCTGCACTTAATAATGGAGGACTTATTCAGATTAAAATTTGTAATCCTTCTTACAATGATAACTTGCAGTATTCTAAAAATAAACAAACAGTTGTACCGATCTATTCAAATGAAAGAAAAGATTTTCTTAGAAATTATATTAATTCAAAATGGACAATAGAAGACATTTCTGAACTTAATCTTATTCAATTTAGATTTTTGAATTTTGAAATAACAATGCCAAGTGAAATCAAACTTCAGTTTTTGAATTTTGTGAAAAATTTTCAGATTTCTATTAATGAAAATTTAAATTCTAAGAATTATTTACAACAGCACAACACAAAATATATTGCATCATCGTCAAATATGGTTATGTCAGATTTATCCATTAAACACTTGAATAGATCTTATTTGATCCCTAAAATCGCTCGTAGGAAAATTAATTCTAAATTATTCAGATTCGCAAAAGTTTCACCATACCATATAAAAAATTTAACGAAATGTAATTCTAATACGTTTAAATATAAAAATTATTCATTATTAAGAAATCTTTCCGGAACAAAATCTGCACTTCAATTTTATTTGGGTAATCAATCAACTACGGAATATTTAAGCTTACCGGATAGAGTGAAGAAATTTAATATAAATGAAATTATAAATAATATAAATAGAACAAAATGTAAACATGATAAGGAAATTTTTGTTGTACAAAATAAAAAATCTGAAATTCTTTTGTCCAAGAATGGTACAATTGTAAAACAAACAATGTCATTTCGAGACAAATTGAAATGTTTTAATGATGTGAATAATCTAAACTTCAACTATTCAAATATTTCTAGAAATTTACCAAGTCTAACTTTAAATGAGCACAATGGAAATGTTAATAAACAAAAAAATGAAATAACAAATGATCATAGAGAAGGTAAAACAATTATAGAGCAAAAGAATGAATTTCAAAATAGCAAAAGCGAAAATATTCTTAAACAAAATAATTCTATAAATACTTTTAACAAAAATGTTCATATATGTAATAGTGATAGCCAAATGTATTTTCCAAATAATAAAGTTACTCACACTAGTAAGAAAGAAGATTCTGTCAAAATGCAAAATGAAAAATGTCCTCGTGTTATATCTAATAAAATATCAGTACAAAAAGAAATCAACAGTAAATGTTTAGAAAATTTACAGGAATGTGTAACTACTTCTGAAGCTTCTATACTTTCAATTAATAATAAGAAAAATTCAATCAATAAATTCAATTGTACAGATAAGACAAATAATAAAATATTGGAGATTTGCCCAAAATATATTCCAAATGAAGTTTCTCAAAAAGAACAAAATTTACAAGGTAAAAATTTATACCCAAAGGGTCAGCAAGAGCAAAATGGAAATTTAGATATAATTTTACCAAATAAGTTTGAAAATGTTAATAAACCCAATGACTTAGATAATGTATTTAATAAGACACCATTCAAATTACGATTCAAGCGAAGTTTAAGCTATCAAGGCAATAACAAATTATGTGACGATATTCCACCTCAGCTGCAAAGCTTAAAAAGTTGTAAAATTTCGAAGATAGAAAAAGATTTAGCATTTAATGAACTTTGTTCTCATAATCATATTCAATTGTGTTCTCCAACAATTTCATTTTCTGATAAATCAAATTACAAAAATACGGAAAAAGATGGTCATAATAAAAAGAAATTAATGAACTATTTTGGCCTGCACTTAAAAGAATTAGATCTAAAAGATTTAGCTACAAATAAATTAAAAGTAAGCAAAAAACAAGAACATAAGTTATCTAATGAAAAACTTAATTCAATAACTACAATAGTTGATAAAAATACTGATAAAGGATTAAATTGTTTAAAAGATATTAAAAAATCCCCAAGTGCGGAAACAGACTTTATAAATTTAAACACATTAGCAGCGACAGCAGAAAAACAATCTTTAATATTAGATGAAGTAAAACCCATTAATTTGATTTTATATGATGCTGAAAAAGAAAGAACAAAATCTAAAATAAATATTGAAAGTATTCCTCAAATATTACCAAAAAATAATGTAAAAATCAAAGAAATTAAAAATTCTGACAAAGCTATATCGAAAAGTAGAAAAAGAATACAACATTTGGAATTGGATAATAGCATAACAAACCACTTAACCACATATGATATTGATAATTCTTTTAATATAATAAATCAATCACAAGATTTGTTTAGCGATTTGAATATACTTCATCCGCCAAGAACTAATAAACATATTAAACGAGCAGATATTTCAAAAGAAAATAAAAAGAAACGAGCAAGTAATAAAGAAGTAACACAAAAAGAAACAGATATCTTAGAAAATATTTATACAAAAACTTCAGGAAAAGAATATAATGAAAAAATTCTTCCAGCAAAACAAACAATCTTGCCACCACACATTTACTATAATGATGGAATGAAAATAGCTCAAAATTCAAATATAAGTTCAGTAAAATATAGTTCTGACTATTATCAACAAAATTTAGAGAAAAATTCTATTAAAGGCCAGAATGAAGGTAAGGATATTGTAAGTAATAACTTGTATAAAAAGAAAGTCGATGCATTTACTTTAAATGAATGTAATGATAATTTGAAAATAGATGAAACAAAAGTTTGCACGAAGAAAAGACGATGTCGTATTACACCTCAAGTAGTCGATGAGAAAAAATTAAAATTATATACCGAACCTTGTGGCTTAAAACCAAAGGGTATAATAAAAACCAAAGCTCACCTTAAGGAATATTCAAACTCATACGGTGTTCAAAATAATATCGTTTGGAATGGAAATCAAATAACATCAATAAATGAACAAAATATATTTAACAATAGTATAGCAGAATCAGTTATAAAATTGGGCACAATTGAAAGTGAATGTAAAACAAATTCAGATGAAAATAAATTTTTAGACATTAAAACTAAATTACATCATGAAATGAAAACATCAAAAGGAATTGATACTAAATTATCTAATGATGATACAAATAAAACTTTTTCTAAAAGTTATGAAAATAATGAACTTGTTGGTATACAAGAACCAATTGGAATTAATAGAGCTATAAAGTTGGATAACTCAAGCTCTAAGCCTATAGAAAAATCTAATGTAACATTTGATAGCAAACTAAATGACATATCAGCCAATAATTTGAAATCAGTTGTAAATAAAAATGAGCTTACTAAACACGAGAAAATTTCACATGAAAGTATTATATTAAATCCCAAAGAAATGTTAACAGATGTACAAAAAACTTTTGTAAAGACAAATGATACACAAACTACTCCATTACTACCTCTTGAGAAAAATCTTACTTCAAATGAGATTCTTAAAACAGAAGGAAAAAGTCAAGTATTATATTTTTCAACACCAGAAAGCTTAGAGGTAACACCATTAAATGAAATTTTTGAAAACGATGAGATACAAAAAAATATAATTGTAAAAGAGCCATTAATCGTGGCTAGTAATACTTCCAATCCTCAAACCAAAAGTAAAATAAATAGGACTAAGAGAAAAAGGAGAAAAATTACTAATGAACTAAATGAAAATTTAACTAAAGAAGATGATACATTGAATAGAAAATGTCGTGTCAATGTTAAAAGGATAAAAAATATTCATAAATCCGCAGATATTACCTCAAACCAAAAAACAATTAATACAATTCATTCTGATAAAAATAATGAGAATAAAATTGAATCTGAAGTTAGTTTTATGCAAGCAGTTTTATTGAAAAACGATTGGAAAAATTATACAGAGTTAATTGCATTGTATTCAGAAAAATTGAAACTTAATCGCATGAAAAATTGTTTATTAGTGAAAATTTTAATAAAAAGAAAAAAGTCACCTGATATATTAACATATTTTTTACTAAACAAAATATTTATAACATTTTTATATGAATTTTTTAGTTTTAATTCAGAAGAATATTCAAAAATGTCATGTAGAAGAGCATATTTATGTTTATGTACAGAAACTAAGAAAAAACAACTAAAAAATATTGATGAAAATGCTTTAAAAGAAATTGAACAGAAGTTTGAAGAATTGAAAGAGAGAAGTATCAAATTTCAATCATCTGATAATATTAAAATTTTTGATAAGTTCATTAAATGTTATAAAGATATAAAAAATGAAATATTTACTAATAATTGGATTTCTAAAAACGATAATCTAATAAGACAATTTTCACATGCACCATTGATAGAAGATGAATTAATAAAAGAAGATAAAGTTGAAACAGATCTAAATACAAAGCAATTGAAAGATAATATCGTATTAGTTACAGAAAAACCAATCATTAAAAAAGCGAAATTCGAACATCATAGTGAAGAAATTATTATTCCGACAACAGTAAATGAGACTTCTTCTATAGATCAGACAGTAGTTACCACTAATAATGACTCACAAAACGTTACAGTTACTACACTTACAAATTCTAACGATTGTTCAGGTTGTGTTTTTACATTAATTGATAAAAATACATCTACAACATCAAATGAAATGAATGTTGGAGCCGAAGTAATTGCTGTTAATAATGATGCTGACCTAGAATCAACAATTGGCAATACAATGATGCGATTATATGAAATGGGTACTGCAAAAGTTAATAATTTCGATACATCTACATCAAATATAGATACATTAACATTTTCAACTAATATATATGGTAATGAAATAAATTGTTTTAAAAATGATGAATTTGAACAGGGTTCAAATGAAAAAATCCGTCCTGGTAATGGAAATGAAGAATTATCAGATTTATTAGAAAGTATTATAGAGGATGTTAATGAACAGCACGAATATGCTGGTAAAAAAATTAAAAATTGTATGATATCGGGTAAGTATATTCCTGAAAAATCTTTAGGAACATCAGGGCTAATTAATCCTTTAATAACAAATAATTTAAAAAAATTAATCCCTATGGAAAATAAAAGTATTGAAATTGAAAATCAAGAAACACACAATACAGATACCGGTATTAATATGAATGTAATTTTGAAAGAGACTTTACCATTAAGTGTTAGTGAAGATTACTTAGATAACGATTTTGATGCCTTAGAATGTTATGATTTCTTAAATAGCTTAGACTTTCCACAATATAGTAATGAAGTTAGTATAACAACAGACACAACATATCAATTAGATAATAATACATGCAAAAATAATTTAGATACATTTGATTTTGAAGCAAATCAATCCGATATTGTTCAAAATATTTTAGGTGCTTTGGATGAATCACATATTGTAAAAAACAATACAAAAAAAACACCTAATAAAAATAAAGTACATTTTAATGTAACAGAAAAGAATACTACATCTAGAGAAAAAATTATAAAAGAACAATATCCAATTGGTAAAACAAAAGAAGCAAAAACATTAGAGAATTTATCTAAAAGATTAGCTAAATCACAGGATAATAAGAAATCTAAAGATAATGAAAAACAATTTTCAATACAAGGTTCTAAGTTAAAATTAAATGCTACACCATCTTGGAAAGTACGTAGTCCTTTAAAAAAAGATACTAAAAAAGAAACATCAGTAATAAGAAAAGAAAGTGAATTAAAATTAAATACAGCTAACTTTACCTTTTCTAGTCCAATTAAACCAGAGAGGGCCGAAGTTATAAAATGTCCATTTTTAGATGATTTTAATTCTCATAATACACAGAATCCGTTATTATTAGATAATTTTTCAGTTAGTTCAAATACAATTTCATATAGTCCATTAGATTACTCAGAAGAAGTTGAAGTTCAAACAACTTCACCTCCAAATTTAGTGAGTAAATTGCCCATAGAAAAGGATATTATTCCTTTAGGTAATGATCAAATAAAAGAGAAAAACTCAACAGAAATCTTAACGGTTAATAAAGAAAATTTTAAATCAAGTTCGATTTCTCAAAATAAATACCGTATTGAAAATAGTAGAGAACAAAAACCATTAACAGCTACAACCCCATGGGAATATATTCCTATAACTCGTGCAGAACTTTTGGCTCATATGCGTAGAGAAAAGCATAAAAATAATAATAAAGTAAAGTAACACAAACTAATTTTGAATTATTGAGATTAAATTGTTTCATTCTTTTGAAATAGTTCTGATACTTTGTATTATTATTATATATTTTTTTTTTTTGTTAATATTTTGTTTCAAATATTTTCTAGGAAAAATAAGCAGCAATATGTTAAGAAATTGTTTACACTTGAATTTGTAACATATTTAAATTAAGTTGTATTTATATTTATGTGCATTTCTATAATTTGTTAAAAAAAATTCATGGCATTAATTAAGAATGTAATTTATTTAAAATATCCCTAGTTTATCCAATCACATGAATTTTGGTATTCATTTCTTTTTTCACCAATGTACAAATTAATATATTTTCATTTACTTGCTTTAATTTAAATTTAAAATTTGTGATGAAATAAATGGTTAATAATGAGCAAATGAAAGGTAGTAAAAATGTGTGCCTATAGTTTTAAATTGTTTACTATTTAAGTATCAATTGAATATTATTTTCAAAAAATTGTATATAAAATGTAAATATAAAATTTTCAAATCTACCCAGTGGTGATTAATCCTTTTTTTGCGTGACATGTGGAAACCAAATTATCTCTGATAAAATAAATTTATGAGTGCAACGTGCACTGATGAACATTAAAATGCAGATGAGCTCAGGTGTGCATAGGTGACAAAACCTGACATTTGTCACTCATCCACGTTTAGGGAGAAATTCACTGCTGGGTAATAATCGAGTTATTTATGTACTTTTTATCTACAGCTCGAGTAGTATTTTCTAAGAAATTGAGGCTTATAAATTTGTTTCTGTATAGAAATATGTTTACAGCATAAATTAAAATAAATTATAAAACAAAATTCTGATTTATTTTATTAAATATCGATCATTATAATTACAGTATTTAAAAATTTTAACTTAATTTGTTAATTTCATTTTATAATTTAAAATCCAATAAAAATAGTTAGTCATCAAGATTCGATGATCTATTTTAAAAGTTTTTAGTAAAAATTACATCTATGGCTAAGTATATTTCCAACAGGCCTTTTACGACTTTTTCGTTAGTTAGCGTTAAATCTTGCAAGATATTTAAATGAACTTATCAATTGTAATGTATCACATTTTTGTCTCGCTTTGGTTTATAATTAACAGCCGTTAAGTAATTTTAGTAGGCTCAACTCTATCATTGGAGCTAAAGTGACCTAAAAAATTACTTTTACTTATGTTTAATAGAATTTTCTTAAATTGAAAATTATTATTTATGAATTTTGTGTTTCATATTAATAACTCAAGGAGCAAAAAGAAATCTTATCAAATATTTGTATTATTTTCTCATGGAAAATTTCCGTTGAAGTGTTTAGTCCAGGGTTCGGCAAATTTTTGTGGCGTTAAGATCCATTTTACGAAAATAACAATTATGGAGCCGCATGTCAACAACCTGAATAATGAAATATATATTGATGAAGATTAAGTCTGTTTTTTTTATTTAAATAATTTTTTGTTGTTCTCTTTTAAGGTAGTGCAATAAAATAAACTGAAATTAAATTAATTGCTTTGAATATTACAGTAGTCCTAATTATTGTTCTTGTTAATTATTGAAGTTAAAAATAAAGGAAGTTTCCATATATATTAACAACTTTTCTATGATTAAATTCAAATGTAAACTTCAAATATTTTATAATACAGTAAGGATTAATTTATTTCATGTTCAAAATTTTTCAGAAGCTTGTTGCATTATCTTATTTCTACAAAAATAAAAATTTAAGAATATGATTTTATAATTCATAAAAAAATGCACTAAAGATTCAACACGATTTTCAGTAAAAAAAAAAACAAAATTATTTCGTATTAGACTAAATACATACTTCTACTTTTTTAAGTCAATAAGATTTATAAATCATTTATTTCAAGTTACTTAGTCCAAAATATTCAGTATTCCCAAATGTAATTTAGAAAAATTTACATATAAAATATTTGAACTCTTCTCCGTATTTAGTTTTTATATAAAAAATTAAATTCCAAGTATCCGTCAAAAGAAATAATAAGAAGTTAAATACACCCAAGACAACAATAGTAAGAGATCTTTTTAGGAAGATGAATAAAAATAATTTTCCCCAATGAAAAAAACTATCGTAAATTTAAATATATAATCGTCTTTATAACAAAAAATATTTAACACAAGTGTTTATAGTATTTTTAAGAAAAAATTACTATGACTAAAAAAGTAAGCATTGAAAGAAATTTTGACTAAATTGTAGGAACCAGTAAAGTTAGGAGAAACTTTAACGAATAATTAAAATTTGCAAAATATTATTTGATATATTTTTAAGTGTTTGCAAATAAAAATAGTCACAAATTTTTTATTAGAAAAAAAGTTTCTTCTAGTTGCAGTTTAGTTTTTTCCCCTTTTGGAATTTTTTAATAACGAAAGGAATAAAATTTATTATAAAACTCTTCGTAGTGCGATGTTATGATATAAAAGAAACCGTGTGCCAAATTTCAAGAAAATTGTTTGAGTCAAACATGAAATATCATGCACGCAGTTTCGAGAAAAACGCGCTGAAATATTTAAAGACTGCGTCATAAAAAGAGCTGCAACTTCGAAATTCATTTGAATCTCTAAAAATGTTTTAGGATGATTTTTTTACAGGGTTGAACCATAAAAATATGCAACTAAAATCCATTTTTTCTAATACCCTTTGAAATATCTTTCGGACAAGATTAGCGTTAGATTAACATTACGTATGAAAAGGATTAAAAAAATGTATATGAGATGATATGGGATAAACGTAAATCGAGCCTAATAGTCATTACATTTAATTTTTTGTTATTACTCCCACCTGAAAGTTTTTTTCGCCACTTCTCGTACCCTGCCATATATCTATTAATGTTTAGTGATCTGGAATTTATTAAAAAAACAACTTACAACTAATACAAAGTAACATTTAACCAACGCTAAAACTAATATTACATATACTAAATATTATAAGAGTACATACGTGTGCAGTCAAATCAACAAATTAATGCTTTGATTCTAGATTTCAAAACAAACTAAAAGTAATGGCAAATTAATTAATCATTTTCTGCCATATTATCCAGACGTTGCTTTCTCTGATAATCTTTTTCACCAAACAATAGCTCAGAATTTTCTACAGTTTCAAAAACATTCACTGTAGAATCTATCTTTCCCGATAAATAGGGCTTTGGAAAATAATGGCCAACATCTCATATATTTAAATTATTTTTTTGTCTTATTATTTTGATTTCGTGTGCCGAAAACTATTCTCACGCTAAATTTTCGGTTTTTTTTTTTATTATTTTCTTACACAGAATTTATAACCTGAAGGCTAGAAACTCATTTAGAACGTTTATAAAAAATATTTAAGTCCTTATACTTATTTATTAAATAATCTTTATTAGCATACAAATAGAAGTAATTAAATTAAATATATTTTTTTAATGGAGAATTTTTTATATTGTTGAAAATCTCTTAATGTAATTATTTTAATTAAACTAGAGGTCTCAGTCCAGCATAAAACTATGTTAATTTATGTTCAATATTTAAAAAGTAATTTTTCTCTAAAGTGAATACGGATTTTAATTGAAATAATTTATTTCAATTACATAAATAATTTGAGAGTCTTTTTTGGGAATTGATTTTTACAATAAGTTAAAGAATATTTTGCGAGAATCAATGAAATATTAACAAAAAAAAAATAATAATAATAAATTTTAACACTTAATTAAAGAGAGCTTGTTCTTGTTTATAAACTCCATGGTATGCATTTCTGATCAAAACATAGGGAAAGCATGATTCTAACAAATCCATTGTTAGAAATGGTGACTGTTGTACAATTTGATCTAAAAGTAAATAAATCGATTCACGATTTCTGGTTGCTTCCTTATCAGATTCCTGTCCTAAGCGTAAAAGCGAAGAACTTGCTAGCGCAAGAAATTCTTTCATTCTATCTTCGATATCATTTTGTCCACATATTGTGAATAGAGCACCAAATATATTATTAATTGCCATTGCCATACAATGGGTATTATTTGAATGAGCCTCCAATGATGCACGATAAAAAGAATTTTCATTTCGTGCCAGTTTAGGTATAGATACAGCTACAAATACCATTAATAAACAAGAAATTAAATGTTCACCTTCATCGAATTCTGGTTTTTGTGATTTCAATGTTGAAGCGAGTGTAGGATCTACTTTGCATGGTAGTCCAGCAGCTGACGCCATTTCAGATGCTATTTTCACTTGATCACCACCAGGTAAATGTTCTTGAAAATCTTTAACTGAACTTATTAAAAATGGAATACGTTCTTCAAGTACATCAACTAAAGCTTCATGAACTATATGTCTAAACGATAATATTACACCGATAATAGTCATCCTTTGCAATACATTGTCAACTTGTTGTAGTTTTTTGAATTGTTCCTTCATGATTTCTGGCTTATCAAAACTTGTACGTAATGTTATTAAAACATCCTTATTTAATGCAACCAGCCGTTTAAGTTCTTGAACTTGATTGGCTATATGCCACATCAGGGTTTCATTTAAAAGTTTAACACCATATGGACCAATTAGCTCAGCTAATGCCCTTAGCTCATTCAAATCAGAAAATTCTTGTGGATTAAAAGGTACACAACCCTCAGCATTGATATGAACGAAAGCTCTTTGATTCAAAGAAAAAACTATATTGCCACCACTAACACGTCTCAATAATGCATCTGAATACCATGAATTATAAAGTGCGGCAATTGTTTTCTCTCCATGGGAATCTAATGATTGTGTCTGTTGTAATAAGCAATTATTGAAAATACGTGTTATATCAATATAAACATAATTTTCGACAGTCTGTAAAACATTCATATAAGCCCGTACAGATGCCAGAAGTTCTGATGGTTTTGCTATTTCTATAGTATCTTGATTAAACATTACCATACCAACTAGTGCACGAGAAAAACGATTTTCTAAGTGTTGGCAAAGATATTCACGTGGGGCAAAAGCAAATTCCCAAACATTAACTGTTGGACAATAGTTAATAGCATAACATAACTCAGTAAGGGCCATATGAAGTTTATCCATTGTTGTCAATTCTTCTCGTGTTTTACGATAGCTTTCATCACCTGGCCTTCTAACATCGTCCAGTTGTTTCTTTTGTTTATCTTTCTTTTTTCTTGATGCAGCAACAGATAAAATTTTAGCACAGTGTTTTGGAAGTAAATAATCAGCCATTGTACATTGCTCATCACAAATTGTTGTAATGATATTTTTTGCTTCCTTAGCCATTTCTTCCAAAAACATATTAACTACAGATAATGATCTTTCTCTAATATGATGTCGTTCTTCGGGACACATTTCATGGGTACAATTTTGAAAATGACTGCATATTAATGGGAATGCAATTATATAACGATTTTGTGCTGGAAACTCTAAGCACATATGAAATTGATCCTCAAACATTTTACTATAAAAACAAAATATAGATAAATCAGATGTTTCAACAAGAATTTCATCCAGATTGTCCACTAGTCTTGTATGGAATACCATTGAATCCAATAATCGGGCTAATTCAATGTGATCTGTAATTCGTACCGAAGATTTGGATACACTCATATATGTTTGCAGACGAAACCAATCAAGTCTAAATGCTCGAAAATCAAATATTTCATTATCTTCGACTTGTTTTACGGTTAAATTTGATACAGTGTTATATAATGAGGAAAAAATCATACTTTCATCTTCTGGACATACAACCAAATTTTGCATTTTTATATTTAGATCTGTGGCATCATATCCAGATAAATATTGTACATAATACCTTTGCATAACTTGACTGTATTTTCGGACAAGTGCTCGTAATTCCTCCATATGAAAAAGTAGTTCTGGTAATTGACGATCTACAAGATCTTCAGTACTTTTACCTTTACTTTTTATAACAGGTGGATTATCATTATGCCGTAAAAGCCAAAGCACTTCATCACGTGCAAGACATAATCCAATTATAATAAAAAGTGCTTTGGGACCAAGAAGACCCGGCTGATCTGTCATGATCAATGCTAATTCTTTTAAAGCAGTTCGAAGAAATTTCCTACGTTCCCTATGTACAAGTGCAGCTTTTTGTGTAGCAGTATTCCATGCTTCCTTAACTTCAGATATTCGTTTTCCATAGCCTTTAATTCCATCGAAGGTATTACATACATACTGATGAATCTTAATTACTTCATCACGAAATAGAGCTATAACCCAACTTGATTCTAGTGCTGAAAGCCACATTTTAGTTATTTCTGGAGTTTGCCCCAAAAGTTGATGATTTAGAAGCAGTCCGAATATTATCCATCTGTCAAGAGTTTCAAGTGACACATATTCACAAGACATAGTATCAGTTCTGGATGCTTTAAGTAGCATTGCAGGATTTCCTACCAAACTAAGTTTTTGTGCTTCCCTCCATTTATCTGCAGTTAAATTTCGCATTGGATATATTATAGTAAGTGATTTCAATGCACTTGAAAGAAGACGCTGATGAGGAATGAATTCTTCAGCCAGCTTTTTTAACGGTATGTCATAGTCGATAATCATTTGTCCAAGTCGTGGAAAACTTTGATCATTTTGATTATTTTGTAGTTCATATGCTGCATTAAACAATCCAAGAACAGCTTTTCGATCCTCTACACGAGATAGTAGAATCATTAAGCTTACATATGATATAACAAGATCTAAATAGTTTTTTGTCAGTTCAAAATTTACAGTTATATCTAAATGAATTTGGCATGCATCCATTGTTGTAAGAAGTTCACATACATTATCTTTGAAGTCCAATAGATCAACAAAAGTGTAATAGTAAAGTGATAGTGATTTTATTATTTCTGCCTTGATATTTGCAATGGAGCTTAAGCCTTTCACATCAATATTTGGAAAACGTTTAACAATAAACTTTATTGATGATTCTAAAGATTTTTCAGATAGAAAGCCAGGCTTTGATTTCGTATCACCACAAGCTTTTTTAATATTATATATTCTTGTTAAAATTCCTGTACCACGGTCGTTTAATATAATCAACTTTTCAGCAATTTTTTGTTGTACTGGATTAATCACTCTTCCCATCATTACATAAATTTATGGCCAGTAAAAAATCTAAAATTTTCAGTCATAAATTAAATGAAACTATTGAAAATAATGCAATCACTTATTTATTATTTGTAAAAGAAATAAAAATCCCACCCTACTGTCAAATTAGTTTCGGATAATCTTATAAATATTCACAATAGTTTTGTAAGTATATAATAAACTTCACAACCAAATGCGCACATCTTCATTGACTTAATTTCTGCATACATGAATTCAGTTAAGTCATTTAATAAGGCGGTGAAGTTATGTCAAAAGTGATAGGTATGGAGGAACTATATTGAAAATTAGTTGAAGAGTTTGAATTTCAGAAGAAAAGAGGAGCTAAACTTGAGTTACACTTGGAAACAATTTCCAAAAGACTCAAAGAGAATGCAGTAATTTTGAGAAGAAACGACCTTGATTATCGTCAAATAGTCGAAGAAAATTGTGAATTAAAAAAAGATTTTGCAAAGTTTCGTTACTACGATCGGGAAAATGAAATCCTTAAATTATGCCTAGAGGATTTATCGAGACAAGTTTGCTTTTTATTAAGAAAAATTTCAAAGGTATTTAATAAATTGTATTTTGTTTCAAATATTTTTAACGGTATGAAAAAATCTCTTGATAACCAATTTTACTTACCGTAATCTGTTAAATTTTCTTGAATTTTCCGTTTTTAGATCGACAAACGCATTCAACAGTTAAATTAAACATTTATTGACATTTTTTTTTAGAAGTATTTTTGCCGTTTACATAGTTTTTCCAGTAGTTTTTCTGTTATGCAAGCCGAGGAATTATGTTGAATTAATATAACTTAATGATTAATCCTTTTAAATTTTTATTTATAGAATCGTGGTAATCTAGAAACTGAGAGTGACCAACCTACATCTTTGGATATGTCTTTAAATAATATTATATCTAAAAATCTTGTGGCATTTGAAGACATTTCTTGTCTTCAAGGAAATAATCAAACACTGTTTCTAATAATAAGAGAAATTAGCTCGAAATTGAAAGAATTAGATAACTCACTAAATAATGACATGGGAATTATAAGAGATGAAAAATCACCGCTTGCATCAAATGGTAGTGTTATACACAATGAAAATACTACAAATAAAGATCGAAAAATAAATGAATTAAAAGAAGAAAGTAAAAATTTGACGGATCAAATAAAGCGATTAAAGGATGATCATGAAGAATATAAAAAAAGTAAATGTACCAACGACCGTATGATGAATGAACAATTTGATAAAATGAGAGCAGAATTACAGGAAATCACTTCCAGGAATTTTAAATTGATGCTCACCTTAGAACATAATAATGAAGAAATAAAAACTCTACAAACAAATGCTACAACATATAAAGCACAGATTGCCACATTAGAAGATCGTAACAAAAACTATGAAAGAACAATTATACAACATGAGCAGAATTTAATGCATAGCGAAAATGATAAATTTAATGCACAAAAAAGATTAGCAACTCTTCAATCTCAATTAGAAACTTGTAAAAAAGAGTGTGCTATTCTTCATGATTCAGAGGCACGTTTACTTACCGAACAAGAAGGATTTCACCGTGAACGTCAAACTAAGCAAAACATTTTAAACAATATTGAAATGATAAAAACTTTCTTTGAAAGATCACAAACTGAAGTAGGTCAGCGTAATGAAGAAAGACTTGATGAAGCAACACGTGAATGCTCTGCACTACGACAACGACTTGAGAACGAACAGAAACGGGCTGAACAGATTATGGAAGAAGAAAGAGAACATGCAGTAAAACTAAAACACGAAATAATCACATTGAGGAATCAGTTAACAGCTAAAGAACAGCAAATAGATGATCTTAGTAAAAATCCTAGTGATAGTCAAACAAAACGTGTCATTGAATTATCGGACCGTGTTAATTTACTGGAAAATGAAAAATTCCTAATACAAGTGAAAAATCGTGAATTAAATGTCAAAATAGATCAATTTAAAACTAAAAGATCAGTTAATCTTGCTAAAACAACAAGATGCAAACAACGTATAAATACATTACATGAACGCATTGGTGAATATTTTACTGATATTAAGAAATTAAGAAAAGACAATCAAAGTCTTGCCAAAAGTTTAATAGCAGAAAAAAGCTATGTGAATAAATTACAAAATGAGCTAACGACAACCAATCAAGAAAAACATAAATTGAATGGTGATATAGTAAATTTTCAACGTCAAAAACGAATATTCCATAATGAATAAAAGGAAATGTCTACTGTATCACCAAAAAGAAAGAGAAATAATGTTGCTACAGCTCAAAACTCAAGTAGTGCAAGGTATGAAGTTTTAGTACCATTGCAACAAGTCCATACAACAGCAAATAGTTCTGATGAAGTAATTTCATCTTCTTTCACAAGGTCTCATAGTCTCATAGCCAAAATCCCTTTAATGGGTGAAAATGCTGAAAGTTATCTTAATGCGGAATGTATCAAAAATCAAAATAAGGATTCTTCATCATCAACTACTGGACAACAGAAAATTCGATTTTACTTGAAGCAGGCGGATAATTACTATAAGGATAATTGCATGTATGTGTAAGTTTCACTAATTGAAAAATGACAACAACAGAAATGAAATTAATTTTCGTTATTATGGGAAGGCAACCGAATTCATGTTAATTTCTTATTTTTGTATCGCAAAGAATTTCAGTGGTACTAAAATGCAGCGTTTTACGACTCATGTCGCCAATTAGTTCACTTTTGATATTTAGGTATTGAAAATTCTGATTATGTACAAGTTAACGGGGAGCTTGCATTTTATAAAAAACATTATAGAATGCGCCTTAAACTAATTTATTATGAAGAGCTTTATTTCCACTGTCTCACGCTCGGCGGAAGTGATAAGCCAATTTTAAAACATCTAAAAAATCCCGAATAACTATTAAGAATATCAAAATGAGGCTGAAATAACACAACTAACTACATATAATTGAAATTTACATTTCGCATTATTCAACCATTCTAAAGACGACTTGTTTTCCTTTTTAGTGCGCAGAGAACTAACTTATCAAAACCGTACGCGGCTAAATAAAATAGAATAATTTGATCGAAAATTTATTAGAATTGGAGCTCTTTCCTTTTGATTAATCCTTACTTGAAAGCTGTTTGTAATTTTATATTTCTTAGTTTCCTTGTATCTTTTTCAAGACAAACTCCCTAAAGAGACAAATATTTTTGTAAATATGATTCTTTGGTCAATGGCCAGATATAATCTCTTTCTCGAAAGCAAAACTATTTATAGAATGCAATGCATAATAATTCAGAAAAAGTCCAGGTATTGAAAACACTCAAAAATTGTCCCTAACATCAATTCAAAAGAAGTATTGATCACTGCTCTTAGCGCACCAGTTGAACAAGCATATTTACATTAAGGTAATTTATGCTACTTATTTGGCAAAATGGTTAAATGGATTAGAAAAGATTAAAATTAGAGGTAGCCCTAAATCCTATCCATGTATAGCAACGGTTGATGCTTTCAAGGACTGTTGAGTAATTATGTAACATGCCTGGAATAGATGACTAGCACACGCGGCTTATAATTGGAATATCAAATCGTAGAAATATTCCGAAAGGAGCACGACGGTTATTATGCCTAAGATTCGGACTATAATAAAATGAAATTTACATAAGGAACACATTTTTCTTCCTTTTGCTTCATTCAATTGACTAATGGGAAACTTATTCAAGACTATTTTAAATCAAACTCCGAAACTTCATTTATCTATGGTGATTTTTATTTTTCAGTTTAATTTCTTGCATTATGAATTTTAAAAGTTTGGGGAATTTCATTGAAAATATTATTTGAAGACAAGAAAATGGTAAAAAGTCAATCCTTCGAAGTGCAGGAAAATGATTTTGCAGAAATCTGAATATGCAATTTTCCACTAATAAAGAACCATAAGACTTTAAGATGACTAAGACTTTAAATGAATTCATTTTGAAGGAGGTTTTTTATATTTGACACTTATCTGGTAAAAATCTGTGACTATCCAAAACTTACAGAATATTTCATAGAACCTAGAAAGATCAGTAGATCAGTAGTAACGTGAAGCCTAAAATGTAATTTTTGGAAACTCACAGCAACAGTAGCCCGGGAAAATCTAAAATTGTACTTAAAATATTTTTAATAGTTCTTTGTTTTTTTACCAAAGAATTTCATGGGGTATAGAAGACAGGATCCTTTGTCGGCGAGACTGGCTTGCCTTTTATTTGCCTACTTCATTAAATTCTCAGATACAATAACCTAATATTCAAAATTGTAGTTTTATATAATCTTTGCAAATAATTAATAACTTTTTGATATTCTCTTAAAATTATCATGCAATGCTGTTTTAAAAGCTTTCATTCCTTTTTTTGTTATTTGATAATTAAGACTTCAAATGGCAGTATTTTACAAATTGCTGATTAATTTCGAGTGAAGCATTGATAAAATAAAAATCATCATAAATATACATATTCTTAATTTCTTAACCGGTTCTTAATTTTTTTAGAACAATTGACGACAAATTGACAGGGAAAACTAATGCAAACCAAAAGAAATTAGAAACAAAGATGGCAGCTTCCTTAAATAATAACTGTGAGCCTTGTGCTAAATTAAATATGGCCAAAAAAAAAGAATACAATCTCAAGAAACTTACGGACGATTCTCAAAATGAACTACAGACAAATTCTAACCTTGGTAAACTTCATAATAATAATAATGACTTTAAAGGATATAATGATTTAACACAGCTAATGCTGAAGTTGTTAAGCTCTTTAGAGGTAAAAATGAAGAATGTTGTGGTTCAGAAACACAAAAAGATGTCTTAAATCAGCCTCACGATTTAATTTAAATATTGCTATTCAAGATGAAAATTTAGAAAATGCCATTGGACAATAACACCAACAGCGTCTGTAACAAATTAATTAACATCAGTTTTTACTTCAAAAAAGAAATTGAGTTCATTTAAATTGATCTCCATGAAATTGTTGTCGCCGAAATCCATTCCGATTAGTTTTCCCGTAGATTAGAAAAGCTAAATAAACAGAAAATATAATTATATTAGCTTCATGATCATCCTTTAATCGCTTTATTTGATCCGTCAAATTTTTACTTTCTTCTTTTAATTCATTTATTTTTCGATCTTTATTTGTAGTATTTTCATTGTGTATAACACTACCATTTGATGCAAGCGGTGATTTTTCATCTCTTATAATTCCCATGTCATTATTTAGTGAGTTATCTAATTCTTTCAATTTCGAGCTAATTTCTCTTATTATTAGAAACAGTGTTTGATTATTTCCTTGAAGACAAGAAATGTCTTCAAATGCCACAAGATTTTTAGATATAATATTATTTAAAGACATATCCAAAGATGTAGGTTGGTCACTCTCAGTTTCTAGATTACCACGATTCTATAAATAAAAATTTAAAAGGATTAATCATTAAGTTATATTAATTCAACATAATTCCTCGGCTTGCATAACAGAAAAACTACTGGAAAAACTATGTAAACGGCAAAAATACTTCTAAAAAAAAATGTCAATAAATGTTTAATTTAACTGTTGAATGCGTTTGTCGATCTAAAAACGGAAAATTCAAGAAAATTTAACAGATTACGGTAAGTAAAATTGGTTATCAAGAGATTTTTTCATACCGTTAAAAATATTTGAAACAAAATACAATTTATTAAATACCTTTGAAATTTTTCTTAATAAAAAGCAAACTTGTCTCGATAAATCCTCTAGGCATAATTTAAGGATTTCATTTTCCCGATCGTAGTAACGAAACTTTGCAAAATCTTTTTTTAATTCACAATTTTCTTCGACTATTTGACGATAATCAAGGTCGTTTCTTCTCAAAATTACTGCATTCTCTTTGAGTCTTTTGGAAATTGTTTCCAAGTGTAACTCAAGTTTAGCTCCTCTTTTCTTCTGAAATTCAAACTCTTCAACTAATTTTCAATATAGTTCCTCCATACCTATCACTTTTGACATAACTTCACCGCCTTATTAAATGACTTAACTGAATTCATATGTATGCAGAAATTAAGTCAATGAAGATGTGCGCATTTGGTTGTGAAGTTTAATGAATTGAATTGAAATTGAAAATATAGCAGCTCCGATGCGACTTTTTAGGCCATGTCTACACTAGGTTCGATAGGCATTACAAATCATTTAGAAAAGTATAATTTGTACTTTTCAAATACTTTTATTGCATTTATAAAGCAAAATCCTTTATAAAAAACTCAATTTTTAATTATAAAATTAGTTAGAAAGCATAAATTATATATTTTGTTGTTGTAACAAGTATCTGTCATAGTTTTCGTTAAGTTTATGAACGAAACATTATTCTTCCCATCTATCTCACCTAAGTTTTTTTTAAACTTTTAAAAAGTAGATTTTTAGCGTTGCTAAGCAACCAAATTTTTAGTCTTGAAATGATTGAATTTTGGCTCTGAGAACTCGAAGGAATTGACTAGACAATTCTCAGTTTGTCAGGTATGGTAGTTTTAGTTAGTTACGTGAAGTCGTGAGAAGTGTGCACTCAAAATATGTGCACATATGAGCATTATGTATGAAAAAAGAGAAAAAATAAAATAAAAAAATAATAAAGTGATAACATAAGAACGAAATATAATTGAATTATCAAATTTCAATGAAAGATGCATTATGAATTTTAGAAAAAAAGTAATTATATGACTATTTGAACCTTTTAATGGAATGATTTTCATTAGCGTCTTTTTTTTCCCACAAAATTTTGAAAGCAAAAACTCTACTGCAATATGTATTGACGTTTTTTATTTACCTTTTAAAAACTTTTCAAAAAATTTCTGATAGTTCAAAACACTACGTTTAGTATTTATTTTTTAAACAGTTTTTTAGTTTTAATTTTCACACTATTATATTTATAAATTTAACATTTTTAACATTTAACCTTAATCTTCTCTTTTGTGTAACAATGTTTATAATCTAGAAGGAATTTTACTAAATTTATTATGGTAATTTTTAAAAATCTGGAATAAAATTTTTACATAAATTGCAATATTTGCAATAATATTTAATATTTATTAATGTGGATGCTTGTAAATCCGTCTTTTTATATTCATTCAGGCTCTAACGTTGAATTTATTAATGAAGCATTTGAAAGAGATGACTGTATTGTGATGATTGGAACTAGTTCGATCATTGTTGCACAGTAAAATGAGATGAAGCTGAAAATCTAAGGTAAACATGTTAAACAGAAATGTTTTATTTATAGTTGGTTAATACCTTAAAAACCAGTGGAAAGTTAATTTTGAATAGCCCAAGTGCACTGATTTCAATTTTTTTATTTATTAATGTTAATGAAAATCGTTGAAACTATAATCAGATTATTATTTAAAATATATTTTATATTTTCCTCACCATTTCAAGATGTAATTGATTTTTCAAGTCAATTTTTACTCTACCAAGGACAACAGCCATCTCGTTTACCTATATAAGAAGAAAAATTGCTCAGTTATACATATGAATAATGTCTTTATCATTTTTACTTCATTGCTTAGAGATCCACATTTAAAAGGCAATTGTAATAAATTGTAAACTTCTACACATAGTATAAAAACAGACCAGATTCTCTGATCAATTGGCATTTTATGATCAATAAATATTGCGCAAAATCTATATAATGATGTGGTCACAAATACAACATCAATGATTGTTAAAATTAATAGAGAAACCGCAAACAAACTATTTATCATTTCACTAAATTTCCATAGCTCAAAATAAAAATCCTCCATCAAATTTATTTTCTTTAATTTCGGGCATGCACGACTTTTATTTAGATTTTGAATTGAAGAAGCAGCTACATTTCTCTTCGTTTCCACCAAGTTATTTTGTGTAAATAAATTAATGTTCAATAAATGATTGCGAATTTCTCTTAAATAAAAAATTGTCATTTCAATTGTTGAAGAAATTTGAAGTCGTCGAACATTAAAAATTGTTATTGGTATGAAATAGCACGATACGAGAATAAAGTGTTTTGCAAATAATCTGGTTGTAGGTAGCCCAAAGAATACTATAATAACAGTAGCGTATAGTACTCCCGTAAAAAAAGCTTGACGAATATTATATTTATCAACTTTGGATTCAAGATTAATTTTCTTTGTTAGTTCAATGCAATGATTTCTCAAAAATCGAGCTTGTTTGACAAATAGCTGCACTTTCTTTGTACTAAATAATGAATCGATGATAATAGTAAGCATACCACATATTGGAGAGAATGCACGTATGTGTATAAATATTTCCTTTAAATTTGCTAGTCCACCAAATACATATGTGCTGTTAAGTAGAGTGAAAATTATGATGCTAAATAAAAGTAAAATTATTATAAATGAATAACACCAGAGAATTGAGCTCGCATAAGTGTTCTGCCTCTTGTCAATTCGTATTTGTATTAGACCACATATTTGAAGAATTTTAACAAAGAATGGAATTGAATTCCAAATTAACATTACTATTTTAAAGCTTTCAATAAATAGAGAAAGAAATCAAAACACTTACTGAATAATATTTTGGGAAGTGAATAAATTTATGGGAACAATTGAAAGGTGTTTAATGAATAATTAGGGCAGTAAATCAATATTTTTATCTTTTTTATAAAGAACTGTTCAAAAATACAAATTGAACTTCTAAATATTAAATAAGTCTTTTTTCCTTAATTTTCCATATCGATCAATATAATACGACCTACAGTAAAACTATATTCTGCGTGTTTGATATTAATAAGATTTTACTACCATTAAAGATTTTACGTACTTATTTATTTCTCAAATGGATAAGTGAATAGTTTGCTTTTAGCTTCCCACAATGTATGGCCGTAATTTTCTCAAAAAAAAAGGTTGCTCAACAGGCACCCTGTTTACTCCTATATACATAAAAGCCTTCAAATAAACGAAGCATTAAATACGGGTAAGAATTGTTGTACGAAATAACTTAAGCCCAATAGGACCCAATCAATATGATAAATATGATGATATTATAAGCTATTAAAACTCCAAAGCTAGCTGATTTAAATCATAATTCATTGAATTGGACAAAAAAAAAATAATTAAAAATAATTCTAAAAATTATTGTCTTTTATTTGAATGGAAACCTTTGGAAACTCTAGCATTTTGATTTGAGTGTATGTATTTTGCAAAGCTCTAGTTCAAACTGAACAAAGTAGAAAATTCAAAAAGCGAGGTACACATAGCTCAATTAACAGCCTATTAATAAGAATAACCCAAGTAGTTTTATTGCTTTTATTTTAAAAAACTTCATTGAACTAGTTGGCAGCATTTTGTGAGCGTCTGTAGCAGACCTGAAAAATGAAAAAATTGCGTGCCCACTTAATAATCTATAACTATTTTAGTTTTCTTTGCATTTTAAAGACTTTAACACAAAAATGTTTGTAGTAAATTAATCTTTCATTTAAACTCTTAAAAGGTTTATTTATAAACTTTTTTAAACCAAAAACAAGCAAATGAAAATGGGCAATTTTCAGAAAAGGTGAAAAAAATCACTTTTTTTAAAATTTGATCTCCTGTAACTTTGTCAAATATTTATTGATTTACATTTTTTATATGCTAATTAAAAGAAAAGAATAATAGCTTTTATTAACGATTAAGCTTTAGCCAATCAAAAATTTATTTTCTGAGATACAGACCAATAAGAGAAAATACACCCAAAAAACATATTTTTGTCGAGCTTAACGAGAAAAGTTATAAATTTGTAAGTGTTATCAAATAAACCATAATGCAGCCAAATATACCTATTACAGGCGATGACATAGAAAACCAAAGCCTACTTATTGCGTAGCGTGGTTGAACGATGTTATTAATCACTAATTATATGACTAAATATATGTAGTTTATATTTTTTTTTACAAAATTATTATAATTTAAATTAGTAATCAAAATTTGTAGAAAATAATCAGAAAATGTGTAATGGAAAACGTCATATTTTCAGTTTTTTCACTTTTTTTGGGACTTTTTTCATTGAAAGTTTTATTTTTTTTTTATTTTTTAAAAGGCAAAGTATGAAGTAAAAAAATGAAGCTAGATTGAGTTCTATTGGATATTTCATTTTATTAGGAATTTCATTTGAAAAAAGCCTTTTTTTTATATTTTAGTCAAATATAGCAACAATTGTTTATTAATTTTTTTGCAAAAAATACAGGTTACAAAGAAAACCAAAAGGTACGTTTTCACCAATTTTAAGCTAAATCCAATCATTTTTCTGAAAAAAACAATTAAAAAACTGAAAAAGGCGTTTTTAGTATTTTACTCAACAAAGCGTAGGGTAAATAAAAAAATGGATAAGTTGTAGATCTATTTATTATCTACAACTTTTACTTTTAAACTTTTTTGATTGGACGCGTAGTTTAGCCACAAATAACAAAAAACCGTTTTTCCCCCCTAAAAACGCACCCCTCTACGCCCCGGAAAATTTCCAGCGGGTCGGATTTTGTTTTTTTTCTTACTAATAACATGCTTTATAATATTGCATGATTAATTTGCTGTAACGAATTATTTTTTTTTTTCTCATTTTCACACGTCTGGCGCCTGGCCTAATCTTGTTTCAGAAAACAGAAAACTAGGCCAACTGTACACTTCTCAATGAAACCAACACATGTAAGCAAAACAATCAGTCTGAAAAAACACATGAAATAAAAAATAGAGTACTACAGATCCTCCAGTTCCAAATTATAGTCCCAATGAATAAAAATTTTTGGGCTACTTTCTATCTCAGTAAAAAATAAAATTTAATGATTGTAATTTTTTTAAAAAAAAAGTAAAACATATACAGACATAATATAAAAGAAAATAAAACTTGATATTTGTATTTTTTCAAAAGGAATGAACTAATAACAAAATGAGTGAGAAAAACGGCAAATATTAGGTCATTTTTTCAGTATATGAATCTCATTACACAAGGTATATACCACTTATGAACAATGGATATTTTAACAACCCTATAACAACCAATAATAAGGAGAAATAATATTGAAAATTTTTAAATGTTATCCTTAATAAATTAATGATAGTTTAATTTTTTAATAAGTGAATTAATATTTACTTTTACATACATGTATTTCTAATCAAATAAATAAAAATCTGTATCTAAATAAAATGCTGCTCTGTTTATTTTAAAGCCATTTCATTCATATATATTATAAATAAAATATTTACATTTATATCTACTATTTAAAATTATCTTTTAAATGAAATTAAAATTTCAAGATCAATTTGTAGATTTTTTACTCTTATTCCTTTCCACAAACAAACAATTCATTTTATCAATTTTAAAAGTGGTTTAAGGCTATTTCATGTTTTCAAATATTCTATTCTAAAAACACTCTACAGGGTCACATTGAGACTCAATTTCAGCTAACAAGTTTGAAATTCACAAGAATTAATCTATATTGCGTTCCTTCCTCAATGAATATACATATTTTGGATTTCTTTAAGTATTTCATTGCAGTTCAGATGATATTTTTTATATTTACATTTTTTAAGCTATTAAAGAATAAAAAATCGAGAATTTATGAAAAACATTCCTAGACTTGGTTTAAGTACATAGAAATGTGGTCATGAAAATGGATTGAAAAAAAAAAAAAAAATTTATCTAGGGTAAAAACTAGTTTAGTGAGCTTCATCTTAACTCTGCAAGGAACTACTATATTATACTATATTCCCTATAAACATTTAGATTCACAATAATTCATTCAAATACATATTTGAATGGGATTATAACTGATTTTATATTAAAAATTTTCTTATGTCTTTAACTGACCTCTAACTAGCAATTGCCCTTGCTGATATAAAGCCTTTTCATTTCATTGTTTTTTGCACTGGCCATTTTTAAGTAAGGAAGTCATGTTTTGGTCATGTGTTGATATATGAAGGTTTTCTGATTGCTATGGCGTAGAATCAGCTTAATTATTTCTTATCGCTTTGGCATATTTTTAAATAAAACGAACACAAAATTTTGAGAATGCAAATTAACAAGATGGACTTTTTATTTGCCAACTACTGATATGACGACTTAAATTTATATTTATATGTATTAATAAATTAAATGCGGGGGATGTTGATTGTATACTATCAGTCCAGAAATTATATAAATGGTTACATTTTCTGATTGCTTCAGTTAACCAAATATCACAGGACTTAAAATACTAATGATTTTGTTCGTAGCTAGTAAAAAGTGTCTTAAGTAGTTTTGTGAAACTATTTGTTCAAGTATGAAAATCTTAATAATTTTTTTTATACAAGTTGGAATAGTAATTTGTAGTCATCAACATAGGATTTCTTTGTCACTGGAAACGTAAGTAAATTTTCTTATACTTATTAGTTAGACTTATTTGTACCTTTTGTTTGTGTCTTAATGTAAATTTTAGAACTGGCTTTTTTTCTTGTTAGTGTTATTTAAGTTAAACTTTGACTCACCTTTTTTTTTTGTTACATTTGGACTTATATAAATGAACAAAATTCATAATTTATTGGATTTATGTTAAATGGTTCACATTTCTACCATGTTTTCAGTGCGTAATTTTTTAAGGCTACATCCATCTGAATCTCCTTACTGACCATCTATTTTGTTATAAGTTTTTGTTAACTCCTGATATAGGGTTTGATTAACTCTAACTTTTTCATTATTTTGCTTAAAATAAAAATATTCTTTGTCACTCCAACTCACACATATACACTTTTATTTGTGCTCTTGTTTTGTCTTTAACATTTTCTTTCCTTATTGATGTATTTTTGAAAATTTTCATAAAATGACTAAGAATAATTATCGAATAGAAATTAAAACCACTTTAGTTATGCCTTAGAATTTAATTTCATCTAAAGCTACAAAAGCTCCTGCTATTGGAATGTCTTATAATTAGGCAATTTTCTGCTGGGCAGATATGTTTCAAACTGAGTAAATAATTGTTTTTCCTTTCGTATTATCATATAAAATTTAAATGTATCTACAGTTGTAATTATCTTCGACAAACAGTACGCTTTTGACATTATGCAATGTTAAGTTCTTTGCATTATCACTCTCCTAGACCTTTGATTGAGATTCTATTTACTAAGCAGCATTTAATCTTTCTTGCTACCATAACCAAGCTAAAGATTTCTCTTGTCTGGAAATAAATATGGCTATTTGATTTTGTCATTTTTCTTATTGTTTTTATTATCTATCATATAAGCCAAGAAAGCTATTCTTCACTATTTTTTAATTAATTCTGTACAGTAAAATACTCGAGGTAGACCCACAATCAGTTCTATCCCTAGTCGAAATGTTTAGTGATTAATGATGATTTCATATTGAATGTACTGAATTGGGTACAGTCGAGTCGAAATATTTTATGATGATTTCATACTGTTTATCCTGCAACTTTATACTCAAATCAGTAAAATCATTTACATATAATCTTATTTTAAAAGTTCGCACTGAATTAATACTGAAATGTTTAGATAAGTCCCGACTCAACACTACTAGTATTAATCAATATAAAAGTTACAAACTTTTCAGTACATTCACTATGAAATCGTCATCAAATATTTCGACTCGGGATTCCTGTAGCTATTTTTTATTTATATCTCAAAAATCAAAAACTTTACTTCTAAGTATTACCCCTCAAAAAGGAAAACCATAATTAATTCTAATCAAAAACCTCATGATATTGTCTTAATTGGTTCTTATTATTGTTAATTGTTATTTTTTTCTTTGATAATTAATAGTTTTTAATATAATTTCACTGTGATAGAACCTGAAACTTTTTTTTTGTAACAAACATGAAACCTATGTAACTTAGTTAATTGGGGCACTTTGAATTGAATGGTGTAATCAGTTTTTTTCAAATTGGCTCCAGTTTTTGAGATATTTCAAATCGAAATTTCAGCCTGAGTCCATACACTTAGAAGTTTCAAACAAAAAAAATTTTGTTTAATATATGATAATTTCAAACATTTCTAATTTAACTGAAAATTGCCTGAACTGCTCTCTCTCTTCTTCTGCTCTCTTTTATTCACGCTCCTATTATATTACTCTTAAGAATTTCACAAGGAAAAACTTATTAATAACATTTTTCCTATTCCTGACTATTTAGGTAATTATTATTCCCCTTAAGTTATGCAATCCAACTCAAAATACACGCATTTGTAAAGATGTGTGTAACTTCTAGAATAATTGTTGGATTAATAAGTTGAAATTTTCTGTGTGTGTACTTAAATATATTAAATCCGAAAATGAAATAAAAAATTTTTGTTTGAAAATGCTAAGTGTATAGACCCTTAAACTGAAATTTCGTTTTGAAATATCTCAAAAACTGGAGCCAAATTGAAAAATCTGATTACACCATTGAATACAGCGTGCCCAAATTAACTAAGTTACATAGGTTTTATGTTTGTTACATTTTTGAACAGTGTTTTTAATATTTTATTAAAATTTCTATTTTTGACTTTTCATATTTTTGTTTTAAGCTTAAGAAAATATACATCAACTTTTTATGTATAAGAAAATATTTTAAAAATTATAATTGAATTTAATTAATTAAAGACTGGCTGAGATAAGATAATTTTTACATATATATATATGATACTACATTTTATGTCACACATTTTTGAAAAGAAGAATTATTTATAACCAGAAATAAGCTCTGCCACACTAATATTTAATTTTTATTAAAATAAAATATTCAGCAAATGTGTCCTTCTATGATACTCTATTTTTTTTTATAGAAACAGACAATCTGATCATGGAAAATCGCATCATAATTCAATTTTTGGAGGAATAAAAAACCATTTTCAAAGAAAAAAAGAATTGTAAGATTCCCCTGTACAATAGTGGTTAAATATTATCATTCTTAAAATTTTTTTTGCTAGCATTACAGGTCTTAAATTGTTTCCAGGACGCTATCATGGGTAATATATATATATATATTCATTTTTATTTATACCCATTTCTCTGAAATATATTTTTTCAGACATCATTTTGGGTTCAATGAAGAGACAGATCAATTAATTGAAAATAAACAAGGACTAATCCCTTCGTTGGGGTCATGTGCTTCACCTAAAAAGCAAGCAGGAAATATTAATATTGTAAAATGTAGTACTTCAGCTCATCTTTGCTTATTAATATGTAAACAAGGTTATATATTTCCTAATGGTGAAACATCATTAATTATCAATTGTATGGATCAAGAATGGATAGTTAAAGATTCGGAATGGCCTGAAATCCCATCATGTGCACGTGAGTAGCTGTTTGAATTGATATTGGAATATTACTAGCAGCTTGAAATCTAGCTTGATACTCAGATATTTTAGTGGGTCAACTTTGGGGGTAGTTTTTTCCCTTCAAAGTGGATGTCTGATGGTAAAATTAATACGGTTCTTTAATTTTTTGATTACCTATCCTATAACATATCTGAGTTTCGAATAAATCGATTAGTTCAGGTTCACGAGTTTTTTTTGTTAGACGTATTTTTACATGATAGATTTTATTGAAAATATCAAAAGGACAATAATAATCAAAGAGTTAAGAAACGTGTTTATAATTTATATCTGTTGTGTTAAAAATTAATACTAAAGTTTTATATAAGCACTTTTTTGTGCAATAAAATAAAGGATTGAATTTTAAGACGGAACATTTTATTTCGGGATAAAATAATTTATAAATTTCTCGTTACTTAAAATGTTAATTTGCAAAATTGGTTTACTTTTTTAAAGCTACTTGTCTGCCTTTTTGTGAAAATAATGGAATTTGTATCTCACCTGGTCATTGCAAATGTCCTGAAAGCTTCCATGGAGATCACTGTCAACACAAAAAGCAACTATGTCTTTCGAAGCCACCTCTTGCAAAAAATTCAAATGTGACCTGTGACTCAGAGTAATTTCAAATATTTTAACTTAATTTGAATTATTTTGGGTTTTTAGATCCTGTAGGATTGTTTGTGCTAAGGGCTATAAATTTCCAGATGGTACGTCTAACACAAACCTTAATTGTTTAGATGGTCAGTGGGTTCCAAGCAGGCCTGAGCTAACACGAATACCAGATTGTGAACGTAGAGCAATTTTATTAACTAATAAAAAATAATAATAATGATGCTGGAATTTGTTTTTTTTAGCTACATGTGAACCACCGTGTCAAAATGGTGGTAGTTGTTTGTCGTTCAATGTATGTCAATGTTTTAACCGATTCCGTGGCTCACAGTGTCAATATGGTAAGCTTGTTGTTTTCTTGTATTTGAAGAAGAAATCGAAAATTAATATGGTTTTTAAAGATACCGAAATATGTTCACCAAAGAAAATGAATTTTAATGGTAGTTACAATTGTAGTGGAGGAAGTGAACAAATTAAATGTCAGTTATCGTGTCCTAGTAGTGTTACATTTACATTTGCTCCAGCCAAAGAGTATACTTGTGAGTATTCGAAAGGGTACTTTACCCCTACAAATATACCCAAATGCTCAATACGTAAGTGGTTATTATTTTATTTTGCAAATTTCAAAAATTACTAACTTAACTTAAGAAACGAATTTATTTCAACGAGAAGAAACATCATTAACTAATATAAATGAAGCATTCATATATGAAAGAGGTGACCAAAGTGAAAGCCTTCCAGGAGATGAAGATGATTACGATTGGGAAGAAATAATATTAAAAACAATTTTAAAAGTAAAAACGAAAAATATAAACAAGATTCCAAATTTTGTAAGCTCTGCATGTGAATTAGTTAGTATGGGTAGATCATATTGCTTACTTTTCTATTTAAGAGCTTTGGAGGCTTAAACAGCATTTTAAGAGCACCACAGACATATATTTTGATTTCAAGAAAGGAATTATTGACAAGCATTCCAGAAACTGCACATTGTTCAACATGGGGTGGAAAAAATGTAAAAACTTTTGATGGGTTACTGTACAGGTTTGAAAAATAACAAAACCATTAATATTAAATTTAACAATCTTGAAATTTTAGAGGATTTTTGCACTGTGCTCATACATTAGTTCAGGATAATTTGGAAGGTTTATTTCATATTGTACTTGAGTCTTGTCCGCATACCAATGAAGTATCATGTCCTTATAAACTACACATTTTTCTAAAAAATGTTATGTACACATTCCAAATTGAAGGTAGTTGATTTTTTCAGTTTGTAAGTAAACCAAATTTTGCATTATCTTTTTTTTGATATCTTGACAGATGGTAAGATAGTTTTTAAAACACCAAAAAAGAGTCTTGCTATGCCTGTACAAGTAATGGGAATGAAGGTATCTCCAGATGGACAATTCTTGAAAATTGATTTGGAATCAATTGGCCTTATATTGCATTGGGATTTACAAAATTTTATATCAATAGAGGCAAGTTCTGGTCTATGGAATCGAACATCAGGACTATGTGGATCAATGGACAAAAATGTTTACAATGACTTTATGTCAAAAGACCGTTTTCTTCTTAAAACACCACAATCGTTTATTGATGCATGGAAAGTACCTTTAATAAATAGTAGCACAAAATGCTTAATGGAAGATAAATCTGAATTTGAAATAAATAGAGAATGTGATGAAAATATGGAAAAAAATGCAACAGTTTTATGTCAAAAGCTTTTAAGTGACCAAAAATTACAAAAATGCTTCAAGGTAATGCTCTAAAAGCTGAAAACATATTTCGAAACTAATTATTTTAAATATCCTAGTGCTTAAGTCATTTTTTTTTTATATCTGTACATGTTTTTGATAGTTAGGAAATTTTGTTTTAGGTGTTTGACAAATTAGTATTAACAGAGCTCTGTATTAATGAGTATTGCAACTGTAAAAACGAACTAAATCCATTTTCATGTAATTGTGAAGGTTTATCTGTTTTGACTAAAGAATGTAAGCTTAAAGGTGTAGACCTTGTACAGGGATGGAGAAACTTGGAAATCTGTCGTCAGTACTCTTTAAATCAAAAAATTCAATTAATTTTATTGATACCATTTTTTTTTTTTAGCAATGAATTGTAGAAAAGGACAAATTTATAAAGTATGCGGACCTTCAATCACTCCAACATGTGGATCAGCATCCCTTGATATTTTGACTGTCTGTAAAGAAGGTTGTTTCTGCCCTGATGGTACAGTACAGCACATGGACGAATGTATCCCAATTGAACTTTGCCCATGTTATTTAAGAAATAAACAATTCAATCCAGGAAGCAAAATCAAGAAAAACTGTAATACATGGTTAGTTGGATTTATTATTTTCGTAAACATTATTCAGTTTATGTATTTCAGTACTTGTGAAAATGGGGCTTGGACTTGTACAGATATGAAATGTGGTGCTCGATGTGGAATCGTTGGTGATCAACATCTTGTTACCTTTGATGGAAAAAGATACAAATTTATGGGCAAATGCTCTTATTATATTCTCCAAACACCCAATGTTAGTGTAGAGGCAGAAAATATTGCTTGCGGTGGAGAAATTTCAGAGGCAATGAATCTAGAAAATTCCATATTTTCAGATATGCAATCATGTATAAAATCGATTACTGTTAATTTGAAGGATATTACCTTAAAATTGACGCATGGTAGAAGTATTTTTGTTAATGGAAAAGAAATAAATAAATTTCCAAAGTCTATAAATAGTCGCCAAATTATAATAAGGCAGGCCAGCTCTACAATGATTTCTGGTGAAAGATATAAAATATTTTTGCATAGCTCAATATAAATAATTCTTTTATTGTAGTAAATTTTGATGATGGTTTATACATTTTGTGGGATGGTTTTAGTCAAATTTTTATTGATGTTCCAACAAAATATCGTGGTCAGACACAAGGTCTATGTGGTACATTTAATTCCAATACACAAGATGATTTTCTAACGCCTGAGGGAGATATAGACACAAATGTTGAAGCATTTACTGATAAATGGCAAACTAAAGATAGTTGTATAACTTCAAATATATTTAAAACAGCTCCACATCCGTGTGAAGTTAATCCTGAAAACAAAAAAAAAGCAGAGCATTATTGTGCCAAAATTTTGGATGATGTGTTTGAAAGTGAGTAGAAAACTAAACTGAAGTATGTAAACTAATTGATAATATGATAATTTAAGATTGTCACTGGTCTGTTGATCCAGAGCCATTCTATGAAGATTGCATGCATGATGTTTGTTCTTGTAAAAATGATGCCAGTACTTGCTTTTGTCCTATATTGGGAGCCTATGGTATGGAGTGTAGTCGGCAAGGTATTAATACCAATTGGCGTTTATCTGTTGAAGAATGTGGTGCGTAAAATTTTTGTACTTTTTTATATACCTGCTTAACTTAACTACCTACTTAACTTTCATTGATTTTAGCAATTGATTGTCCCCGTGGGCAAATTTATGATGAATGTGGTGACAGTTGTACTCGTTTCTGTGGTGACATTCAAAGTAAAGATATTTGCGAAGGGAATTGTGTTGATGGATGCCGTTGTCCTTCTGGACAATATTTAAATGATTTAAATGAGTGTATTCCAGCTAATCTTTGTCCATGCATTTATGATGGGCTTTCTTTTGAAGTAGGCTATAAAGAAGTGCGCCCAGGGACACAATATCTTGAAATTTGGTAAATATTTAATGATAATGTTAGTAATTTTAAGATTTTTGGGTCGTCAAAATTTGATGAACATCATATTTAATAAAGTCTTTTATTTTTTCAAACTCATATTAGTTTTATCACTTTTGAAACATTGGTTTTTAAAAAGCATATTGAACAACTAAGCTTACTATCATTGCCAAAAACTGGTGATGAAATTTAGAATGTTTATATTTTTTCAATGCTACATTAAAAACTCAGTACAACTGTATAGTTTGTTATATAGAGAAGTTTTCTCCAATCTCCTAATGGAAGAAATTTATGTTTTCAATTTTTATTTGAGATTTAATGCAAAACATATCATGATTGGTTAGTCCAATTAGTTTTCCAATGTTTGAGAAAGCTGTCTAAAATCCTTGAAATGCGGGTTTTCTTTTGGAAAACAAATAAGTCTTCCATTGCTTCTTAAATCTTTCATAATTCATGTGCTTACTTTTTATTTTTATTTTAAAGTAATAGTTTTAAAGCAAATATTCTAACTGTTTATGGTCTGGTCTATTAGAAAGATTATTTACCCTTCTAATGGTGGTTTTGAATTTCTATGACTAGAGAATCAAGATAGAAACAAAAAGCAGCAGTGTTGATACCTTTGATTTATTCTAGCAACCAGCAACCTTTCTATACTTTTTCGATTCCACCAATACAGCATAACTTTATTTTGATGTCCATCTTCAATGATGGAAATGTATTTTACCTAAAATGAAAATAGATATTTTTTATATGGTTTTAACCACTATTAATATTAAGTACATATTAGGACATTAAAATATTCAAAAATATATCGAAATTTTTCTTAATCAATTACTAAATCCTGAAGTTTGACTAAAATAAAAACGTAGATATATACAACTGGTTAGTTTTCCTTTCAATTAAGTTCTAAATTAATGCATGGGAATAAAAAAAATTTTCCAAAATAAACGTTATGAAACTTACATAACAATGACAGTTTTGGTTTTGTTTCCAATAAATCAGAAAGCAACAAAAGATTTCATATTAAAAAAGAAAAAATCAAATTTTTGTTAACAAATCCAATCTACTAAATCTAAATGAAGATATAAACTTTGTTCATAAGTATTTGTTTGGTTACTATTGTATAAGTTTGTTATTTCTCAGCACTTGTTTAGGTGGAGTGTGGAATTGTGAAGAAGCAAAGCCTGGAGATAAAGATTTATACCCTCCAGCTTCTGAGGTTCATAATAAATGTCTGAACAAATCTTTTGAAGAGTTTACAAAGTGCTTACCAACTGAGCCTAAGACATGCAAGAATATGGATAATTATGTTGAAACTTTTGAAAATTGTCATCCTGGATGCATATGTCAGGCTGGTTACATTCTTGATACATCACTTCAAAAATGTGTTTTGCCACAAAATTGTGCTTGTCACCATGGCGGAAAAAACTATAATGATAGTGATGAGATTACAGCAAACTGTAATAAATGGTAGTTTGTCAAGGTTAAATATAATTTACTTCACTGGATTTAATTAATTGATTTTTAATAGTAAGTGTAAATCTGGTACTTGGGAGTGCACAAATAATGTTTGTCCCGGTACATGCACTGTGTCAGGTGATTCTCATTTTACAACCTTCGATGGGAAAGATTTTGATTTTCAAGGAGCTTGTGATTATGTACTTGCCAAAGGTATGCATGATGATGGAACTGGCTTTTCAGTTACTATACAGAATATAATTTGCGGATCTTTTGGTGTTACTTGTTCAAAATCAGTTAAAATTTTATTAAATGGTGATGTGACTGATTCTATAACATTGTCTTCAGATTTTAAGGATATAAAACCGTTCGAAAGTAAGATTTTTATTGAAATTTGTTTTTATTAAAGTAATATCAATCAATCAAATATTGGAATAGGAAATGAATCATCAGATCGAAAAGCCAAAAACGATTATTTGATATATAAAGTTGGATTATTTACAGTGATTGAGTCAGTAAGTATTGGGATTCAAGTAAAATGGGACCATGGAACGAGAGTTATTGTTAAACTGACAGATATATGGAGAAATAAAGTCAGTGGACTCTGTGGTAATTACAATGGTGATACACAAGATGATATGAAAACGCCTTCACTTGGAGTTGAAACTAGTCCAATTCTTTTTGGTCATGCATGGAAACTTGAAGATTATTGCCAAATTCCAACAGAACAAATTGATGCTTGTAAAAAGCACCCTGAAAGAAAGGCATGGGCTGAATTCAAATGTAATATATTGAACTCAGTGGAGTTTAAGGTGATTTTGCACTATTTTTATTGAAAGTTTATTAATCGGGCCTTTGAGTTTTATTATTATTTTATTTTGTTTTATAAAAAGTTACGTTTCTCTTTGAACTACAAAAAAACATTCATTGTGATTTTCATTTTACAGTGTTGGCTTTTGGGGTTCTCTAGTTCAGCGAACAATTTTTTAGTTTTTTTATTTTTACAATTTTTAGCTTTCAAGCCTAAATTTTGTGGCTCGTATTATTTTTAAAAAATAAAATTCTTTTCTTTACTCTCCAAAATTTGTAATGTGAATAAAGTAATACTAAATAGAAAAAACTTAAAAACACTTCTTTTAAAGCTATTTTTCGTAAAAGAAAATGTTCTTGGATTTGCCAGATTTTGCCTAAATATCAGACAATTTTCTAATTTTCTGTCTCATTTTTAATACTCAGAACTGTCACTCGGAAGTTCCTGTAGAAAGCTATTACAAACGATGTGTGTTCGATACTTGTGCATGTGATCAGGGTGGAGACTGCGAGTGTCTTTGTACATCTCTTGCAGCCTACGCATACGAGTGTGCCAGTAAGGGAATAGCTTTGAAATGGAGAAAACCAGATCTTTGTCGTAAGCTTCAAATAAATAAAATAATGTTAATTTCAAAAGAAATTTTTCTTTCCCAGCCTTACAATGCGATGGTAACCTTTCAAGCTATAGTGAATGTGTTCCTGCTTGTCCAGAAGAAAGTTGTGAAAGTTATTTGGATCATAGAGATTCTCAAAGAATGTGCCTTACTGAACCATGTTCTGAAGGATGTACAGTTAAAGCTTGCCAAGAAGGATATATATATTTGAATTCTAGCTATAAAGAATGTGTTCCTAAAGCAGAATGTGCTCCAATTTGTATGGAAATGGATGGCATCGTATTTTATGAGGGTGATATATTAAGTCAAGATGATTGTCATACATGTAGATGTTCCCGAAAAAAGCAAATCTGCAGTGGAATACCATGTACAAACAACAAAATTTCATCAACTCCTGGCTTACCATCTTTGACACAAGAGTTAGAATGCATAGACGGTTGGACCGAATGGATAAATCAAGATTATATTTCAAAAGATAAACTGCAAAATAACGGTTATACATTCAAAGAAGCCGACATTGAACCAATACCTAACCTTTTTGAATTGAAGCCTTTATTAAGTGTTGGTTCGTGTCCAAAAAATTTAATGACAATGATTGAATGTAGGGTTGTTGAAACTCATGAAAACAGTTCTGTTACTGATGATGATACAATTTGTGACCTATCTAAGGGTCTAATTTGCGTTGGAAGATGTAGAGATTATGAAATAAGGATGTTTTGTGAATGCAAACAAGAAAGTACTACCTCTGCACCAAGTATATCTGTTACTCCACACATAACTTTTAGTGTGTCTAATGAAGTAGCTACTACTTTGCCAAACTTTTACAGCTGTAATTCAAGTGTACAATATGTTGAGGCTACTGAAGATTGTCATAAATTCCTTCAATGTACACCTTCTTCTGATGGTTCTTGGAAATATGTTGAAAAAACTTGCGGGCCTAGTATGATGTTCAATCCTGTATCTTTAACGTGTGATTGGATATTTTCTGTTGAATTGATAAAACCAAAATGCAGAAAATCACAAAAATTTGTTTTAAACACTACCATATCACCCAATACTTGTGACCCTCTGAAGCCTTATCAAAGAATTCCAGGAGAATGTTACAATTATATGGAATGTCAAAAGGATAAAGATGGATATTGGATGCCTATAGAGAAATCATGTGGTTCAGGTATGATGTTCAACATAGAAAAGAATATCTGTGATTGGATAGTCAACGTTTTGATAATACGTCCTGATTGCGCTGTTTCTAATACTAGTCACGACATAAAAAATCAAAATGTGTGTTCTCCTGGAGAAATTATGTCAAATTGTGTAATACCTTGTGGTCAATCTTGCCATTATTATCATCATGTAAGTCTAAAATAAGCGAAAAAATTACTCTAATTTTTAGAAACCAAATTTTCTTAGGAGCTATTAGAAACCAATTTATGTGCACCTTATGAAGACGAGTGTAAATCAGGTTGTACTAAATTTAACAAGAGCTTGGATTGTCCTTTTGGTAAGTTATGGCAAGATGAGAAAATATGTGTGGATATTGCAGACTGTCCTTGCATGAGTCGTAAAGGAAAACGAATCAAAGTATTATTTCCAACTTGTTAAAAACTTTAATTAAAAATAACATTTAACACTTTCAGCCTAATGACATGCTCATGGAGTCAGATTGTGAGTTATGTCAGTGCATTCATAATGAATATATTTGCAGTTCCAATGATTGCGAAAGTAGTTCCTTGAAATTGTTTATAATTAACTTAAACTAATTTTGAATTATATTTAGAGAGTACAACTGAAGCTATAAATGCCACCAGTTCAGAGAGCATAGAGTACACTACAGAAGAAATAATTATTATTCCAAGTACTCAATCACCGCCACTTCTATGTGATAGTGCAAGGTTTTGAAAGTTTTAATTCAAGTTTTTTTATGTTTTAAAAACAAAAATTATATTTTTAGACTTGTACCAATGATATCGAATGGAGATCAAAAATTGCTACCAGATGAAGCAATTACTGCAAGTAGTATATTAGGATCATCTTTTTTACCAAAGTTTTCTCGATTAAATAGTAAGCCATCAGGTTTTTCAAGTGGAAGCTGGTCACCAAAAATAAATGATCAAAATCAATATCTTCAAGTCGTATTTCCAAGATCCACACCATTGTACGGAGTTATAATACAAGGGAGTCCTATGTTTGATCAGTATGTAACTAAATTCAAGGTAAATTTATTTTATGTTCATGTGATTTGAAGAGAAAAATGTCCTAAGACACAAATAATTTTTTTAAATTAAAAGCTTGAAGGAAAAGTTCACCTTATCTTACGTTTAATGTGTGTTTATTACATTATTTACTTTTTTTATATGTCTGTATTGGTGCTCGTCTCTGTTATATAAGTGAATATGTACACTTTTTCCGTTTTATTTTTAGATTTTGCATAGTTGGGATGGAGAAGCCTTCCACTATTTAGTTGACGATTCAGGAGTACCACAAATTTTTAGTGGAGGCATTGACTCCAGAAAAGCAGTACGGTCAATGTTTAAAATACCAATAGAAGCAAAAACTATCAGAATTTATCCACTTAAGTGGCACCGTGGCATATCTATTCGTGTTGAGATCTTAGGCTGTAAATTAGAACAGACAACAGTGCCTCCAACACCACCATCAGTTTATACAACACCATTAGCATATGAAACGGTTGGTTGAAATTTCATGACAAAATTTCCGAAAATTTTATATTTTCTCGTTATTATTTAAGATAAGAGCTATAGAAACAACAACAGAGCAAGTAAATGTAATTGATGACATTATTGATGCAATATGTGACGATCCTATGGGAATTGAAAATGGAAAAATACTTCCGACCCAGGTTTTTTAATTTTGAACATTTAATAAATTAAAATTTTTTTCTATATAGTAAAATGTAATTCAATTGTTATTTGTAATCGGTTGAGGTATTTCATTGTCTAAAATTTTTCTGGCAAAACTAAAAAATTATTCTTTTCTTTTGCGCATATAAGAATTTCAGCTTTTCAATCAAAGACAAAGTTTTCCTTAATTTTTAAGTATTTTATTTGATTTTATCAGTAAAAGCATATTTGATTTGATCAATGTTTATTAACGTAAAGATGTATTTTATTGCCTCCAAATCTATCAGGAAATTTTTTAATATTTTCAGAATTTATAATCATTGGATAGTTAAAATTTCGGCTTTCCGCTATTACTAGAAAAACATAAAATGCGTTACAATTAGCCTTTATAACAAATTTTAATTCAATTGTGTCAAAGATTACTAATACAGTTCTAAATGTTTAAGGTTTCAGCGAGTAGTATTTCAACAGGACAATTATTTTCAAATCTTAATCTCATAGACACTTTAAAACTATCTTCGGATGAAGGGTGGAGGCCAGCTATAAGTTCCCGAAATGAATATATTTCAGTAATAATTGTAAAAGGCTTTAAATTATATTTTGAAAACATTAAAATTTGCAGATTGATTTCTTGGAAATTAAAAATTTGACCGGGATCAAAACCAAAGGTGGATCAAAAGGTTGGGTTACGGCCTATAAAGTAATGTACTCAAAAAATGGAAACATTTGGAACAAAATAATGTCTTTTAATGGGCTACCGAAAGTTTTCTTAGGAAATAGTGATGAGTTGACGGCAAATACTAATTATTTTAAATATCCTGTACAAGCCCAGCACCTTAAGGTGATCCCCATGAAATGGCACCGTACAATTGAAATGAAAATTGAACCCATAGGATGCTTTCAACCACTATGTAAGTGCATTTAAATCCATGTTACAGGAATTTTTGTCTACGTAATGTTTTTTTAGATGATAACGAAATTGAAGAAGTTGCTGTTACCTTCACGTCTATCAAAAGGCCAAATAAAATTTGTCCAGTGTGCCAAAATATTGAACAGCTATTCGAAAATTCATTCAATTTTTGCAATTGTAGTGAACCTTTGTTTTGGAATGGCGAAAAATGTGTCGATAGATATTTGTGTCCTTGTATTGTAGGATATCAGATGTACTTTGTTAGTATACTTGAAGCTAGAGTATTAAACAAAACCTTTTTTTTTCTTCTAGGTATGAAGTTGGAGTAAAATATGAAAATGAAAACTGTGAAGAGTGTGTTTGTGTTTTGGGTGGAACTCCAAAATGTGAACCCCAAAAGTGTCCAAAATGCAAAGATGGGCTCCGTCTTGCTAAACCTACAACTTGTAGTTGCACTTGTGAAGAGTGCCCTGAGTTCCAAAGATTATGTCCATCAAGTGGTGATTGTATTCCTGAAAGCTTTTGGTGTAATGGAATTGAAGATTGTGAAGATGATGAAGTCAATTGTGAAGAAAATATAATATCACCACCCAAGCAGACAACTATTACGGAAACTATAAGTAATATTGTTGCACATATGAATTCTTAAGTTTTATTCTAACTAAGCAATAAAGAAAGTAGTTAGACTAAAGCAATGGTAGTAGCACACGCTTCCAAAACATTTCATTATTAGAAAATTACCTGTTTCTGGTAAAAAATATATTTTAGAACATGTTTTAATCCTTGGTATTACATACCAACGATACTCGTTATCTTCTAAAATTTATGAAGGTTGAAAAATCAATTAAACCCGTAAGGATTAGTTTTAGAAACTATTAAAACATTTGTTCTGCTTGAATTTACGTTCACTTTGTGTCTTATAACAGACCGCTTTTGCATAGATAACTTAAAATTCAGCACAATTTTCTGTGTTATTTGTTTCAGTAATTTTTGTAAGTTCAATAATTACTTTGTACATGTTAATTGCTTTTTCTCAGTTATCAGCACCTATAAACAGATGAAAAATGAGATATACTCACCTACTTACGTGCTTACAGGTGTATGAGGACTTAAATGCAGGGTTATACTGTGTTTGAGTTACAAACTGCTTTCAAAATAAAATAATAAACAACTTAATAAATGACCATCAGTTATTTATATACAAACAAAGTGTTCTTATTTTATATTTTTCTTTTTGGTGCAGATGTTACTAAAGCTTGTCCTGATCCATACTGTCCTCCAGGTATGGAAATGCAAGCGGTATCTTTCAAAGAGTCTACAAAGCAGTCAGCCATTTTTGATTTAGAGTAAAACTAAAATGATTTTTTCTTTTAAAATTTTTTAATTGCTTTCTTTATTAGTTCAAAAATATATAATAAACATAATAAATTTAAATTCAACCATGAAGTGCTTACGCTACTTAAAAAACTCAATGATATTTTTCCTGATGTGAAGAAAAATAACGACAGCACCAAAACTGATCATTGTTTTCAATATATTTGTGCTCCTCTTCAAGTTCCTATTATATTTGAGAATCATACCAAAGTTGTAACATGTCCTCAGCCAGAATGTCCCGAAAATTATGATGTGGATATAGATAAAACCAATTCCAAAACAAACAATAATTGTCCCAACTATTTTTGCATTCCAAAACCCAAGAATGATGCCGTTTGTATTATAAATGGTCGATCAATAAAGACTTTTGATGGTACAGAGTTTAAATATGATATTTGTAGCCATATTTTAGCAAGAAATTTCAATAAAAACAATTGGCTAGTTATACGTAAGATTAGACAAGTATTATAATTTGAGATAAGTTAAATTTTAAAATATTTTTAGTAAATAAAAACTGTTCAAGTGGAAATTATATTTGTCAAAAGGAGTTGATAATTATCGATAAAGATGCAAATTATGAAATGACTTTGCAGCCTGATCTAAATGTAATACTAAACGGGGTTTTATACAGTGTACAACAGTTAGAACACTCACCATTTACTCAGTCTGAATTTATTATTTCAAAGCCAGGAAATACGATATTGGTTGTTATGAGACCGCATGGATTCTGGGTTTCTTATGATGAAAATGGCATTATTAAACTGGGATCCTCTGTGAAAAATCTGAACAATATTGACGGTTTGTGTGGCTATTACAATGATATTCCAGCTGATGATAAGACCCTTTCCAATGGTAAGTTAGCTCATATTACTGAAGAATTCGGTGATTCTTGGTTTACTGCAAATATTTCTAAGAGCTTTTGCAAACCTCAAGCTTGTTCTAAGCAAAATCAAGCTGAAGCCATGCAGATATGTAACAAAATAAAGTAAGTATTGTTTTTTCAGTTGTTTTCCATAAAAACAAAAAATAATTTGGTTACACTATTTCAGAGATGAAATATTTAAATCTTGTAATAAGGTTAACTATAATAAATTTATTTCCCTATGCATGGAATCTGCTTGCGAGTGTCTAAGTTCTAGTGAGTATACTCCGGAAAAACTTAAAAGTCAATGCAAGTGTAATATCCTTGAAATTTTTGTAAAAGAATGTTTGACTATAAATCCAAATGCACAAATTGATACTTGGCGAGCCGTATATGGCTGTGGTAAGGATTTTTCTTTCTTATATGTTTTATTATTTTAAATATGTTTGGTATTATTTAAATTTTTTAGAAGTTTTCTGCCCCCCACCCTTAGAATATAAAGATTGTTTTAGAAGACGCTGTGAACGATCTTGTGAGAATTTATACACAACTGAATGCCCAGTTTTACCAGATCAGTGTTTTTCTGGGTGCTTTTGTCCAAGTGGAACTGTTCGCAAAGGAGATAACTGCATTCCTATCATTGAATGTAAAGATTGTATATGCGATGGTTTTGGTAAATCAAAATATATTACTTACGACAGACAAAACCTTACTTTTAATGGAAACTGTACTTATTTATTATCAAGAGATATCTCAATACCAGGCACTTACACATTTCAAGTAAGTTTTTTTACCTATAATATATACCTATATATGTTTTTATTATATGTGTAAAAAATCACGATCGAATAACCGATTACTAATATGAGTTTTTTTGAAAGGATTTTCATACAAAGCTGAAAATAATCAATTTTGATTAGAAATTTTTCAAGGATAAATTTTTTGGTTTTGAGTATTTTTTTGCTAAAAACGAAATAGAATTATTTCAACCTACAGTTTAGTCAGTACAGTTTCGTAATATTAGTTAAGAAAAGTATTAGTGATATAAGGATTTATGCAGTACTGCAGTAGTACCTTCGCACATGAAAAATTTTACTCTTTTTTCGAGCCAATTATTATTTAGTGATTTCAGTTTTGAAAAAAGTTTAAATTTGTTCGACTGGTATAACAGGTTAAGGGTTTGAAGGATCATAGGAACTTTTTAGCTACCAAAACTAATAGTTTGGTTTCATTAATTTTCAGCTGAAAGTATATTAATATAAAATAACTAAAAAATAAATGTTTGAAAGAAAACGTAAAAAGTGTTAAAAGTTAGAATATTCTATTTTATTCTATATTTGGCGAGATGTGGAGTTTAAAATAATAGAAGAAAAGCAGTAATATTGCAAAAATTTCGTGACTAGATGGATATTTGAATTTTAGCGAAATTAACCTTAATTAATTTAACTTAAGAGGAAGGAAGATGATTAAGACATCATTTATTTAGCGTTTGCATATGTTTCTTGGTGATAAATTTTTCCCAACGTGTTTCAAAAATTATTCTTCCTTGCTTTACAAACAAAATAATTTACGAATATTAAATTTTGGATAGCTTACTTATGGAATATTTCAATTTTTGGTCCTCGCGGAAGAAATGGATATTGGTTAAATAATCATGTAGCCCTTTTTAAAAGTGTACAGAAATGTTGAAGTTGAAGGGACTTAAAACGACGAACGAATCGTGAGATAAATTGCAGTCTCTTAACTAACTGTTGTTTCTAAAATATTATGCACTAAATTTTTTACTACAAGTCACATTCCGCTGCTAAGCTTTGGCTGGTTTATTATTTTACAAGACAAAATTTAGCATTTTGAATTCACGTTTCAATCTTTAATTGCCTTCAATGATCCAAATATTTTATACATTTTTATAAGTTAAAAGTAAATAAAGGTTTTTTTGTTTGGATTATTTTAAAGGTTTATGTTTCATTGGATCATTGCAATAAAGATCAATTAAAAGAAACATCTCTTTCTATTGGCAATAAAACTAGTTGTACCAAAGCATTACATATTTTTAATAGAGAACATATTATTCATGTCCAACAATATGGTAAAACGCAGAAGATCTTTATCGACGGCATTGAGCCAAAAAAGCTTCCAATTCTCTTCTCTTGGCTTAAAGTAAAAGAAATTCAAAATGGACAACTTTTGATTTCATTATTGACATCACAAGTGGATATAAGCAGTTCACTTAATGAACTATCTTTTTCGGTAAATATCGCTTATTTCCAAATATACATATTTCTTAATATTTCAATATATAATTAGATACGAGTACCAAGCATTAAGTACGGTAAGAAAATGGAAGGACTTTGTGGAAACTGTGATGGAAATCCTAATAATGATTTGAAAATGAATCCTAGAATTCTCAATACGAAGCTAGATAATACTTTAAAAGATGTGATCATGAGCTGGAAGGCTGATGAACAAAATTTGGGAAGTAATAATGATTCAAAATGTAACATAGAAGTTGACATTAATAGAGATTGCATGCTTCCACCACCTGAACAAGATCCTTGTATGGTACTTTTGGATCAGAATAAATTCGGAAAGTGCCATTTAATAGTTGACCCGATTATGTATATCTCAGAATGTCAGCAGGATATGTGTAAACAAGGTGCAGATCAAAAATTGATATGTGAATCTTTAGAAGCATATGCTCGTGAGTGTACTAGAAAAGGAGTATGCCTTGATTGGAGAAAATCTACATTTTGTCAAATGAATTGTCCCCCACATTTAGAATACAAAGCCTGTGGTTGTGTTGAAACATGTGAATCACTTAAAGAGAAACCAATCTTTTCAGTTACTAATATCTACACTAATGCAATTATAAAAGGAAAAAAAGATGATAACTCTTGTCGTCAGGCTATTGGTGAAGGATGTTTTTGTCCAGCTGGAAAAATATTCGAAAATGGTAAATGTATCCCTGAAAAATATTGTCAGAAATGTGACGAAGAAGAACATCATCCAGGGGATAGTTGGTCTATTGACAAATGTACTAAATGTGTTTGCAGTTTAACTGGAAAAGTAACATGTAGCAAGCAGGAATGTTCCATAAGTGATAAAGTTTGTGAAAAAGATTACCATTTGATTGAAACCCAAAGTGAAGAATGCTGCCCCAAATTCAAATGTGGTAAGTAAATTTAATACAAGTGTGAGTTGCATGAGATTTACGTTCTTTTTATTACAGTTGCAACACCAAAGTCTAAGTCTCCAGAAAAATGTCCAGACGCACCTCTTCCCATTTGTGGACCTGGACAGATCAACAAACTTTTCAATAGAAGTGATGGTTGTCCTCAGTACATTTGTGGTAAAAAATAATGTAAATATTATTTGGATAGCATTTATACTAATTTTGTGTTGTTTCAACAGAATGCAAACCAAAGTCAGAGTGTGAAGAATTAGAAGAAAATATAATTTTACGGCCAGGTGAATATATTGTTCAAGATACCTCTGGCTGCTGCCCCATTCAAAGGATTCAGTGTGATATTTTTAAATGCCCACTAAAGCCTCTTTCTTGCGAACAAAAGTTTTATGAAGTTATAGAAGAAAAAAACCTTACTGATTGTTGCACCACATTCAAATGTCGTAAGTTGTAAAAATCTATCAGCTATCCTAATTATTTATATTTCGTAAAGGAAAAACGGCAAAATTTCACACTTTTTTCATTTCAGTACCACCAAAAAATTCTTGTATTGTTAACATTAATGGTGAAGATATTATCAAAATGGTAGGCAGTAGATGGTTGGACAAAAGTAATCCATGTATCCAAAAAATATGCACATATGGCCCAGAAGGAGATTTAAGAATAGTCGAAGAGATAGAGAAGTGTGAAGCTATTAACTGTAAAAGGGGTTACAAATTAATAACGAAAGCTGAAAAATGTTGTGGGAAATGTGTTGAATCATTGTGCAAGTATGGTGATGAATTATATGAGCCAGGTGAAGTTTGGTACAGTAATAATAATTGTACAACACATAAATGCGTTTTGAAGGTATTACTTTTAACTTTAAAAAAAACATATATGTTTCTCTTATTTTAAATACTTTATTTCCAAAGAATGAACAAATTTTTATAGTTTCTAATGACACAATTTGTCCTAATATAAGTGAATGTGCAAAAGCCTCAGCATTGCAAAAAAGCTGTTGCTCCATTTGCAATAAGCCCACTGAATCACTAAGTATAAGCTTTATGCTGTTTTAATTAGAAAAATTTAACTAATATATTTGAAGAAAATTGTCTAACAATACCATTGGCTGATTCAGAGACGGTTGGTTTACTAAAAGTAGTTCATCCTTTGTATGGCATGTGCCAAAATTTTGGTCCCATCAAAGATATAACTGAATGCTATGGCTCGTGTGAATCTGGATCTCATTTTAATCAAAGTATGTATTTTTTTAAGTTTGATTTATTTCCAAAATTAATTACTACATGGATTAAGCTGACAATTGTTACAAAGGTGCTCATTATTCTTTTTCGCTAATATAACACCAAATATTTAAAAATTTGGTGAAGCTACAGAAGGAACAAGTTAGAAAATACTTCTTTTTTCTTGATCATTTTAATCAATAAGAAATAAAGCCTTTAAAAATAGCAAATGATAAATTTTTTACAAAAGCTTTAAGTTCAGAATTATTGAGATCGGGATAAACATAAAATAGTCTTCGAACATTGAGTGGGAACGTGAATTTTTTATTTTTTAGGTCTGCTATGGACACTCACAAAATACAGCTAACAGGTCCAATGGAATTAGTTCATCTCAACTAATACTATGAAATTATAAATATAACACTAAAATAATTTGGGTAAATAAAAGTTTAAAATTGCAGTTAAAGTTTCCCAAATATTTTGAATTATAGAAAACAATTAAGTATTATGCTTTCAAGAAAGTAGGCAGGTCATATTTACAAAGCAATATTGATTTTTTTCCGCATAAAATTAAGAAGCAAAAACAAAGAAAAATCTAAATATTTTTGGTTATGTAACATATTTTCGTAAGTTATATATTTGTCGTTAGATATGCTTCAATTTTTCTGCTTGGGAATGATGAAATATTTAAAATATCAAATCAAAAAAATTTCTGATCATCCTCTTAAATCTTTATTCTTGTAAGTACTTCAATATATGAGTATTCAGCATAAATAATTTTCCAATATTTCCTTGCTATAAATGTGCTTGAATAGACATAACAATTAGTTTCGTGCTTTATTGAATTTCTACATTAAGTTGGTTTTCAAAATAACCAAAACATATTTTTTGCTTTTTCCAAATTCAATTTGCTTCGAAAAGCTTCTTCTCCACACTGAGTGTGGAGTTGTCCACTTTTCATCAACAAATTTAACTTAAAAGCAAAAAAATGCTCATAAGCCGTAAGTAAATTTTGAATTCGCTTTTTAATGGAATATTTTCTTAATATATACTAATCATAAAGAAACAAAATATTTTCGGGGGAATATTATCACGGAAAGTTGCTTAAACAGCGCAACAATGTAGTTGGTAATTGATTAATAAAGAAGTTTTAAAAACTTTAAATACAAATTGCTTATAATACATTTATATATTACTAGGATCGCTCAGTTGTCGAAATTCGACATTTCAGCAATGCATAAAAGAAAGACAAAATGGAATATATTCGTCACTTGAATATTGTTTCGCTCTATTTGTATATGAGTAAAATGTGTTGTATTAGCGAAGAATACCGAGTTTATATTCCTGTCTATGCTTGCAATACAAATATATGACAAGCAAAAACGTATTCGGCTTATCCACATGTGAGCCGAATAGAGACGAAGAGAGAAGAAAACAACAACAATAAAGGGCAAAGCAGACCACTCATTTGCGAGTGACATGTGTGGAATTTTGTAAAGGTTTTTCAATTCCGTACATCTTAAGGTAGGCACTCACTTAAGGCCCAAACACTCACGCTAAAGTTCTCCCTCATATGTGGATATTTCAACGTGAAATTCATTTGTACGTCATTTTGACGTCAAAAAAGTTACCCGCTGAGATATACGCACTAAGTGAGTGCCCACCTTTAACAACGTCATCTTTCGAATAAAATCGGTTTGAGCGAAATTGGTTAAGTATAAATACCTTTCAACGGGAAGACAAAAAAACGCCTTGCGTATTAATAAATAGATAAATTTAAGTTTCCATGTCTTTAAATTTATCTCGCAAAATATAGATTAGCAGTTAGCAACATAGTTAGAAAATTGAAAGAATATCTAGTGACGAATATTTAATTTACATAATTATGTTAAAATACAAGAATATTTAGATTTATCATTAAAATTCATTAATTCTTCGTTCTGTAAATATGACCTGCCTACTTTCTTGAAGATGGATTTCGATTATTTAAATTTTAAACCACAATTTTTAACTTTTGTTTATACAAATTAAATAGCTTAAATAATATTTTAATATTTTATTTATTTATTTTATTTCATTTTATTTGCTGACAGCGTTTTGTGTACGTCCTAAAAAATTCATATTCCGAATCAATGATTGAAAACTTTTTGATAGCTTTAAACGTTAAAGTTTATGTAAAGAATTTACATTACATTGAAAACAAAGTTTCTTCAACTATTTAAATAACAAATTAAAATGTGTTATTTTTTAAAATGGTTAAGTAGCGCTTTTTTCCAAACTTCTGTAGCTCTGCAAAAATTTTCTTCTTTTGAACGTTGATTTATATAGGTATTGACCAAAGGAAAAAGGAGCCTTTTTGTAAAAATAGTCAGTTCAGTTCAAAATTATAATTTTGTTTTAACATAAATAAACCAATAATAATTTTAATTAATTTTAATCTATTATAGCAACATTTGGCCAGGATAAATCATGTCAGTGCTGCTACGTAGAAAAATATAAATCATTAGAGGTAACACTTCGATGTAAGAATGGTTCTAGTTTACAAAAATCGGTAATTAGCTATTCTACTAATTTAAACTTTTAACAAATTCTAAACATTTAAAGATAAATGTACCATCAACATGTTCGTGTCAGCTCTGCTCAGAGTTGGAGCCATTTCCAAAACATCTTAAAAATAAAAAGAATTACATACAGGGATTTTTATAAAATGTTTCCTTATAAAATTGTTTAGCATTAAATTTACTCTAATTTTGTAACTGTAGCATCATATTATTAATTTAATTAAAAATCATTCAAATGTTTAATTTACCTAAAAAAAAAGGAAGTTAGCACAGGAGAAAGACATTAAAATTAAAATTCAAGTAAATGTGATAAGCACAGCTTTGTTTCTTATATAATGGAAAAGTGCTCATAAATTAAATGAAAGCGGCGTCATTTATAAAATAATACAAGGAAGGTCTTCTATTAATTTCGGAAATGAAAATCTCCCACATTACATACATCATTCATAAAACTCTTGTAAGATTAAGCTGCCCCTTCCTCAAAAATTTAAATTTTAATATGCCATTCATATATATGATATGCAAAATCATCCTTCTTTTTGTTAATGTAGAAATGAAGATTTTAATCTTACTCCAGGAATATTTATAGTTGTACACTTTATTTCAAAATGCATCAATTTTATCCTTTGTACAAAAAAATTATTTTATTTTTGATCTATTTTACTACTATGCAAATTGAGGATTCTCTATGAGTTATGCACCACCATTAATCAAAAACTTATTCAAATGTGTACATACATATTTTAGTGGTTCAAGGATTTTAAAAGCTTCAAATTTTTAGTCTTTTGAAATTAAATCATGCATAAATTTAAAAATTATTATCAAAAAATGTTAAAATTAAAAAAATCAATAAGTTTAAAGGAATTAATTATTATGAAACAAGATAAACAATAATGTACTCGCAAATACTTTAGGAGTTTTACTTATTATAGACTTTTTCAAATCATGAGAGTGAAAATTACAACATTTACAGGAAGATGAAAATATTTTATTTTAAATATATAATTTCTTTTGAAAATCTAAAAATAATTTTTATAGAGCTTTTAATTTGGGCAATTAGCCATATAAATTACAAAAATTTACCTGTAATGGACCAATACTACTATTTTAAAGGAAAAAGTGTACCTATAATCTTGAAATGTAACATTTTGCTAAAATCATCAGGTTATTATTCGAATACAAGGAAAAGACAAGACTGTCAACATATTTTCAGCTTTTATAGGCGTTTTAGCACGGTTTCTTTTGATTACCATTGATTGCGCTCAATTTGGATGGAGAAAGGGTCTCCCCTCCTCTTAATTAAATCATTGTATTCCTCAACTTTAGAAATAATGTATGAGCATATTTTTATGGATTCAAATACTAATAATCCGATTACTATTACTTGTAAGTCGGATATACAATATTTTATTATTGTTCCATTTTTACCCTATTAATTTATGAGTGCTCTGAAGTTAATTGTAATAATAAATTTCGAGCTAAACATAAACTCCCTCTTCCTACCTTTTTTCAATCTACAAAACTGTTAATTTCTTTTTTAAAAGCAGTTTAGTGTGAAATACATTTAAAAGGTTTATTATTGTGTACTAATTCGAAACTCAATAAATGAATAAATATTAATAATTATAATATAAATAAATAAGTAAAGAATTATAATTAAAATTATGTATGATAAAATATATATAAAATAAAAAAGAACTTTCTTTATTGATTATCCTAAATCACTAAGGAAATAGCTGATGTCAGAGGAGGGACATACGACGTAAGCGTGATTTCAATATAAAAGAAATGAAAGAAAAATATAATAAATAAATAATACTACAAGAAGAAATGAAAATTAAACAATAATAAGTAAATCAAAATTCATGCTATTGATCATCATAAGGGATAAATAAAAGAATTAAAGCGTGAGCTTAAGACTACACGGCAGAAGTGAAAACATAATAGTTTTAATGGAATATATATATATATATATATATACACATATATAGTGACATATAATAACTATAGTTTATAATTCAATTTCTTAAGCCTATACAGCGCTTAGAAGTGCAGGTGATACTGAAATGAGAAAACCATTGTAAAATAGAATTCATATGCTCATGTACTTCTAAATATAAAGGAAGTAACATAACTTCACCATTTATGGACGCAGACAAAGTATGGATGAATTTTAATTATAAGCAATTATAAAATCGTAGAGCTCTTATGAAAAAGTACATTCTTTAATATAAACACAGCATATAGTAACGCATTTTCACAAATTTTCAAAGTCAACAAAGTTCGGATAAATCTAAAAATATAAATCAGTTTATAACCATAAATTTTTATGAAAAGTATACTTACTTATTCTAGCCGATGGTTTTTTAAGGAGTATTTTACGTTGATTGAAGTTCATTATTATATTCCAGAAATGAAACGAAAAGCTTATGAAAACTGAAATTATTTGTATAGACTTTGGATCTAAATCCATATAAATATCTAAAAAAAACTGCATCAAGCGTCGTTTCGCATTTTGTTGGGCTCTCATTAGGATCATTTGATATTCTTAAATTTAAAGTTGTTTTCAAAAAATCAAAAAGGAGCTTTGATTTGTTAATTGAAAAGTCCATATTAAAATCTCCTCTTAAAACCATTGGTAATTTGTGAAGATTTTGATTAAGCAGAGTTGATCTAGCTTCAGTGTAAATAAGTAAGTTTCGATGATTTTTTACGCTTTGATTTGGTGAAATATAAATGGCAACCATTACAGTTACTTGTCCATTTTCCGCTTTACATCTTGCTAAATAAATGCTTTTTATTAGTGCCATATGATTCGGAAGTATTGAATACTACATCCATTTCTGAGTTGGAAGTATTTGTCGTTTCTCTATGATTTTGATATAAAGCAACACCTCTAGCTCTGCTGTCACATCTTTTGAATTTAGTAACACAATTTAGTGATAATTGGAAATGTGAATGCTTTCTTCATTATTTATCCATGTTTCCGATAAGAGCAATATAGTTGAATTTTGAACAACTCTGACATCGAGTTCGAAGGCATGTGCACGTAAGCTTTGACAATTCAAGGAATATATTGATAAAAAATAAAGTATTCATTTGGCGATATTGGAAAACAGAACTAAAACGCTAGTTTTTTAGCAAAATTTCAAACACGCTTTTTTTAACATAATAATTTTTCTGTTCTTAATTTTTGAAATTTTCGTTTATTCAAATTAAAAATTCAAAAATTAAATTAGTTTTTTTAAACAGTATGAAAGTGTTTGAAATAATCTTAGGAGCATTAGGAAACCAAAAATATCCAAATCAGCGTAACGCACCCGAGCGTGAGGGTAGAGTTAAATTTATCCCCCAGAAAATATGCAAAGTGCGCCTAAGAAGTTTTCACTTCGAAAATATTGAAAACAACAAAAATTTTCAATTTAATGCAGAAATAAGCCAATCCAGGGATGTGACAGCAATTTCCACAGTCCTTGGAATGGGTGCCATGTAAGGTATAGAGCTATCTTTGAATGATTTTAAGACTTCTACATTTTTAAAAGCAAAAAAATTGAAGCATGTGCATAAAATTTTTGTAGGCTTTTTTAAGCAATTACTTTTTGCCAAAGAAATTAGTTATTACTGCTTAAATTTTTAGTATTCGAGATTCATTTTAAACATTTACAAGTCACACTTTACCACAATTTATCTATTCCTAACATGATCATCCAATTGAAATTAATCTACCCAATTATTTAATTATTTTTTCTCATTTTTATTTCAATATGACTTATCTTGACATGTTAACCCTTCGACAACCTTAATTTGTTAAGTATTTTGATTGGGATCACTACAAATTTGCCAGCAAATATAATTACTGCTATCAACAAAATTATTTCATTTGGATATCTAAATCAATAAAAATTAATAAGTGGATAAAATATTTGAAAACCATTCACATAGCATAAGTTCTGTGCATGTACTGAATCTCCAAAATATAGATAAACCAAAACTTGATATCATTTTAGAAAAAAGCTTTGTTTTTCTAACATTCCTGAATAGCAGAGAGAAACAAATATTTCTATTTCCTTCCTTATATTTAACAGTGCCAAAGTATTTAAACCTAGTAAAGCAAATTTTATTTAACGAAAAACAAGTAATTCATGTGAAATTCAGGACACGTTTCCTTGAGCCAGTATACATGTTCTATTGATACTGTGTTTCTCAATTAGAGTTTAATCGATGCAATCTTATAGACCGATGGTCATATCGAAATAAGAAGATTATTGGGAATTCTACTTTATGAAATTATCAGAGAAGATGAAACTTGTTGTTTTTTTTATTAATCCTTAAAGTTTGAAGATAGTATGACTTAAGTGGTTGTTTAATAAAAAAAAAACAAGCTTGACTAGATTTTTATGAATTATTATATTTTGATTTTTAAATTTAACTTGATTGGTTTGGTTTTTGCTAGATTTGATTTTTCATAGTAAGTATGACTTACAACCGTTTTAAATATTTTGCAAAATGCAACAAATTGTGATGATAGTATTAATTTTCGATGGTTTACCTTTGAAACCTTTATGGAGACGTCTAAATTTGGCCTAAAAATAACGAAAGTAGTTTTCAACTACCTGTCTACATTTTGATAATTTTAAGTTGAAAATTTGTCCTTCTTTGGGTTGGTTTGTAGGAAAATCATATGGTTGCATGATATATTCGGAAAACTTAAAAGCAGATTCATCTGTTAAGACTAGGAGGTTACATTAAGTTCACCACAGTTGGTAGAGTTTATAGAAAATAATTTATTATGTACTATAAAATCTCATAAGTGCTTTGAAGAAACATAGCACAATATACGTAATAGTTGTTCTGCCAATACCAAATAACATAACTGCAGTCCTGCACTTTGTTGAAACACCTAATAAATACAGAGCTGCAACAACTCCTTTTTAAGATATACATTTATGCCAATTCGTATTTACTTTGTTTAATGATTAAGATTTTTTTATAACACCAGCAAATGTAAGGCAGCCCTAATGTAGCAGTTCTTAAAATCTTCTCTTGATAATGTTCGAAAGTGTCTTCTTTTAAGCTTTTTGATACCCGTAACTAATATTTTCTCTATTAATAACGTTCTTATCTTATAAATAATAGTTTACTAATCGTTAAAAGATGAAATAGAGCCAGATTTAAGTGAAATTTTCTTTTTCGACGCACACGCTTAATCCAAACTTTTCCCTGATTTATCAAATACGTCATAAAAAATTATCTTGCTCATCATTTATTTTAATTAAGCTAAATACACAAATAATAGTGATTTAGATAAGATAATTCACAAATTTTACCTTTCTTGTTATATAAACTCTATGCAAAAACTAATTAAAAATAATTTTCTAAAAGACCACTACATAAATTATAATTATTAAAATGTTATATTTAACTAAATCACAACTTCAGCTATATCTAATATACTAATAATATCTTAATTGCAGTAAATCAATTGCAAGCTACTCATAAAGTTTTCTGCTAAAAACAATGAAACCTAAACAAAAATGTTAAGCAATCGGAAACCAACTGATCAATTTTTGGCAAAAAGTTCAAAAAACTTTGAATAATAAATATGTATAAATGTGGTACTTATACTTAAAGACATTTATCTGAAGAGCATCTAGCAGTTGATTACTTTATTGACAAACACAAATTACTGATGTGTATGAAAACATCCTCAAACTTTTAGTTCAAGTACTTCCATCCAGGCAGAAAATAAATTCCTCTTATAAATGTTATAAACTAGCTTGTTGATAAATATCAACGTTTTCATATTATATATCAAAGATAGCGTTTAATTATCCTTTATTTTCAGCATTTTACTTATAAAAAATTCTAAATACATGTACTTTATCCAAACTGAAGCATAAAATTATTTTTACATTTGCCACAGCAATCTATCATATTTTTGTCCCAGAAAGGTCACATACAGTTATGATGTCCCAGCCAACTTTACTATAATAGATACAAAAGGGCTTTTAGGAAAATTAAAAACCTTGTGTACTCTAGCTCTAGATGCATGAAATGACATTATAAATTGAAGCTGAAATTGCACATATGTATATGGAAATATCGACTAAAATAAAAATAACATGAAATGCTTTCTTATGGTATCTCATTTAGAGTTAGTTTTACTTGATAATTGTAAAGTTTAAAATTTTGTGAAGAATTTCCTTTAGTCAGTATTTTTTGGCACTATAAAACTTTTATAGTAGGCGTTTAAATAAATTACAAAAACATTTTTTATTTAAATTTTTGTTGTATCAAATCGTGTACTTATATATATGTAACGTTTTAAGCTTTTTTATCTAAAAAAAATGATGAATCAAGGATTCTTTTTATTCAATGACAAATTTTATTATAGCCAGTCTACATTAAATTAGTTCATTGATTACCTAAACAAATGCTTTAAAATAAAATTCTTATACCTTATCATAAGTTCCTGCAATAGCCCATACATCTTAAGGACAATACACGATTACGGTTTTTAATGTGTTGTTTATGTAGAATTTCACCGACTTTGAATTGAAAGGTGGTTCTTGTCTCGACACACTGGTTAAAGTTTTTGCTACTAAAATGGCCGGTCTATTCATTCTGTAAATGGCCTGGCGGGCCTTAAATATAAAAAAAATTGAGAAGAAAAGAAGAACTTTGGACATCTTAAAAAAATTAAAACAAAATATTTTGTTTATTTCAAATTTATATGTCTGCATATGCAATTTACTCTTATTTTCCAGATATACATTATTATTAGGATGTTAGAAAATATTAAAGGGGGAATTATAGTCTAAAAATTTGAAAAAATCGATTTTCTTCTCAATATTTTCAAAGCCTAAACTTTTAAAAATGAGGATTTCTTAAAATTTAATTTATTTTTGTAGATATATCTGTTTTAGTGAAGCTTCATCCAAATCAGTTCAGGCCAGAAGCCTGCGATTGTATTCCCTCGTAAAACCTTCCGTATCCTTATATATATATATATATATAGTATTTATACTCTACGTAAGTTTACCTAACTAACTGGTAGTAAATAGTCTAAAATGATGGATAATACAACTCAATTAGTAATTTATTTTCCGGTAAAGTATTTCCCATTTTTTTTATTACCAACACAAATATTCTTTCTTGCAACTTCTTTAATTATTAATTTTGAAACTGAACTTCTCTATCAATAAAATCTCCTAATAAACTGCAGGTTCTAACATGCTCTAAAAGCGTCCATTGTTTTACAATAAAACCAGAATTTCTTTTCCGCACTAAAACAAAAAAAAATTTTTTCTTCTTCCTTTCAACATCTCTTAACAAAAGTATAAATTATTAGATTCTTTTACCACTACGAGAGTACCCAACTTTCACTTCAAAATTATAATTTAGTGTTACTTATCTTTGTTTAAAAGAAGAAGTCAGAGCCCTGAAGCTCTGTTTTATGTGGTATCAAATCAAGAACTGATGACCAATCTGGTTATTTTTAACAAACTTGTTCATTGTTCGTAGCCAACGGGAATACCTAAAAAGGTTGCCGTTGGCTTAATCTAAATATTCCATTTAGGCTTCATATAAAAATAAGTGTACCTGGCGATTTCAAGTTTTATCGACATTTAAGGTTTAATCCACAGTGGCAAAGAAAAATAATTATAAAAAATATAAAAAAATTTTAGAAAGCAAATTGAAATCCGTTACAATCCAGGTACAACCAGTAAAATGTGTCCGCAGAATTGCAGCATGCATAGCTTCCTTCCTTTTCATGAATGTAAGCTTTTTCTAGATGGGGTTTCGTGCTGTTTTTCCCCAATTTGGGGCATTTACTTTGAAAGTAAATTAAAAAGCTTATATTTCAAATATGTCCTTTTCAGTATAGTAGCGCTTTAAGCATTTAAAATATTATTAATAACAAAGAAATTGAAAACAAACACCCTTTTTAGTATTAATTTTTAAGCTTTAATTTAAGCTTCGCCGATATTATCATTTTTTTTTTTATTAAGACTAGTAAGATGAAAATTGTAAGCTATATTTGATACAGGGAAATTTTAATACAAATATCCTTTAGGATACTTATTATTATTATGCTGTAGGATTTCAAGTAATAAGTGCCTTCATTGTAAAGTTTTAGTCCATGATATTTGAAAGATTTCCCATTTTTTAAAAGCTTTCAGTATGACGTCACAGTTTGCCTGACTGACTCTAATAGCCCCAGTGGAGCTTGAGCTACGGGATAGATACTAGGTTGGTTGCAAGAGCTTTTCATAAAAGGTGCTGTTGATATCAGCCGGAAATCACTTTAAAAGCAATTTAATAATCCCTAATTTTTTATTTTGAAATTTAAAAAGTGTAGTAATGCTAAAGTACCTTGTACCTTATTGTGTTTTCAAAACAAAAGGATGTGTTTTAGTAATTTTTTAAAATTTAAATGTTTTTCTATTATAAATAAAGTGCTCTAACTAAATTTATATTTTCTAAAATAATTAATACTAATTTAATATCTTTTACATGGAATAATTTAAGAGAATGAATAAGATGAAATTGCAAATCCTTTTAACTAAATTTAGTTCCGGTATTTTTAATAGCATAAGTGCTAGGAGTGGATAACTCGTACATAATCTAGTTATATACAAGTGTATAAATTAATATATCGTTGATGACACGGACTGTTCAAAAGCTCGCAAAGACCTGTTGTTATTGATTTACACAAACAAATTTCCAACTAAACACGAACTTATTTTGAATGTTTCTACTTATATTGATATATGCTATAATTGCTGAAAAGATAAACACATTTTTCTAAGTGATGAAGGTTCATAGGCTCAAAAAATTATATTAATTTTGTTAAATATCAATAATCTATGTTCAAAAAGCTTATTAAAAGTTTGAAAACTCAGTTAATACAAATACAACTTCTATATTTAAAGGTTATAGTTTTTACAGCAGAAAAGTGCCTTTCTATTTTTAAAAGTATTTTTTAGTTATTGCAAAAGCACTCAAATTAGCTTCTATGAAATTTCAAATAGACAGAAAAAATTTCAATAAATTTGATAACAAAATGTAAATGATTCTTAATCAGCTTAAAATTGTGTAAGTACTTTGGCTTAGAACTTTGTTTGTTTTAAACAAGATGTGCTGACTTACACAAAATCGTAGAAACTAAACATTATAAAAAGCAAAAATTATCAAATTAATACCTGCAAATTAAATTATCAGCACACTTTGTTTATGTCCTGATTCAATTATCTGAAAAGTTTCTAGAAAATATGTAGAATGTTAGTCATATGTGACTATGACTAGATTTACTATTTGAATATTCTCTTTACTCAATAATAATATTTTTGGGTTGACAATTTACAATTTTTTAATTTTAATAATACTTTTTTTTTGTAATTAATCCTTATTTACTTAAATTAACTTGGTCCAACCGTTCTCCAATATGTGGGGGTGGGCGCTGTTTTCACTCTGAGCTTTGAAAAAGATCAATTTTTGGCTGTTTTGACATCTTCATTTGCGTTAAAATTTGTCCTGCGAGAAAGTGTTTCATTTTAGAAAAAATATAGAAGTCAGAAGAAGCCAAATTCAAATAAGTATGATGTTCCAGCATTTCGGACTTTAAATCTTTTAAGCTTTCTATAGCCAACACATCATTTTGTGTAGGTATGTAAATTTTCCTGAAAAAAAAAAATGGTTTTTTCTTATGAAGGAGACCTGTTTTAATAATCCAGATGATTCAAATATTTAAAGTCATATTCTCCTGATATTACTTTGCCTTTTTCAATATTACCAACCGACAGAATTCTTCTAGTATCTCAAAAATCACTAGTCAGGGCTTTACTAAAGGTTGAAATGGTGCAGAACTGCCAGTTTCAACTTCAACCTCTGCTTTGTCGATTGTTTTATTTTTGGCATATAAAGGTAGACCCAAAACTTATACCGGCAAACAAAAGTTAAAACAAAGTCACTGGAATCTTTTTCTATAGATGCAATCCAAAAGTCCTTGTCAAATTAGTTTTTGCACTTTTTTCCGATCATCAGTTTATTTTGTAAATCACTCGCAGTACGTTAACCTTTAAAGAGAAGTGAAGAGCAAACAATTAGATTGATTGAATCAATATCTATCATCAGAAATTATAACAAGTCTATCGATCTGGAAAGATTAAAATATCTCATAGAGTAACATATATCTATGCCAGGATGGCAGCTTTTCATTCAGTCCTTAATGTTTTGTATAAATACTTTTGGATTCAGTGGAGCCCTTGCTGTTGATGCTTTCGCAATGAGGGTGTTATATTGTTTAATAAAGTTTTCAGTAATATGTTAGATTGAATTAGTTAAAACTTGATATTATTAAAGCACTTCATGTATGCATAACTAAGTTGACTAATTATCCTAAAAAACACAAACACAAAAACATTATACACATAAGCAAATTTTGACTAAATGTCTTTCTTAATTAAAAAAAAAAAAAAACTATACAGATTCCTTAAGGGCGGCAGGCTTAACTATGGAATTTTTTTTGATAACATCATTTTAAATTATATCCTAAGCTTAACAAGGATTCCCAAGCTAAGTTTTTCAAGTAAAAATATTTAAGTTTGAAATAAATTAATGATGAAACAATCAGTTCATATTACAAGCGAGAAATAAGCGAATATCTGTGAGGATTTGCAATAATAAAACTAAAAAATAAATGAATTATCAACTTTGGCATAAAGTCAGCTATTCTACATTAACTGGAAGTATTGTTTTTAAGCACATAAATAAAACTGTTTTATTTGTGTAGCATAATTTAACAAAGTTGTTTACAGATAATTTAAATGAACCAATCATCACCTCCCTAAAAGCTGCATTTCCTACAATAAAATAAGGAAAAGTCAGCTGTATACTCAAAACTTCTTTTTTGGGATCTATAAATAGTTTGAAATATTTGCTTTAATTTTATTTTTTATCAATTAAGCTAAAATTAATAGTTGAATAAGAAACAATTCCTTTGGCTTAAAGCTTAACATATGTTGAAGCTTAACATGTATGTTGAAAATAAGATTTTGTTGTGAAAAAGAATAACAAGAAAGTTTTAAGAAATTCTTTGTAAAATGCGAACTCTACAACATAAAAAAAGCAGAGAGCAGGTGGAGGCCAATGAAGTATGGAATTAAGTAAATAATTTCTTTAATCTCAGTAAATATAGAAATGAATTGTCTACAAAAATATTTCATGTAACATTACTTCTCAGCGGTGAAACTTCCTTAAATTTGCGGTGTATAGGAACTTTTGTCTTTCACTTTGATTTTTTCTTCATTTCTTCCACTTTTCTGAAGTTGTTGTCAGAAGGGAAAATTTATATTTTCATAATCAGATAAATATCCCCAAAAATAAAACAATTGATGTATGGAACAAATGAAACAAATAGACTTTTCTATGAGAATGTACGAATTTATAACAATGTATTTATCTTTGCTTAATTCAATGCCTATAATTTTGATTTGAAGGAAGCAGAACCATATTCTTTGCAAAACTTAGGTGAGGCTACAATAAAACTAACTACATCTCTTGAAAATAATACAGTGGAGCTTCAATTTGAACAAATATATATTAACGACAATGGAGGAGCAAGGTTCGAATGAGCAAAAATTATAAACTCGAAATTTTAAGACCAACAAAAAATATTTCTTTTTTATTTGTATATCTAGTGATTTTAGTTTTTCCATTTCAGTTAAACGGTTGGTGAGCAAAGCGTTTTATTATTGTTTAAATATTATTTAAAATAGCATTTGATATCATTAATAATTCCATTTGTAAACTAAATAGTAAAATGGGTTTCATGTTTCATGCTATTATAAAAAATTTCATACAATAACAATTCTGAGCTGAGCTTTACAAGTTATTTTAACAATAACCTCTAGAGAAAATGTAAAAAGACTTCTTATCTGAAACCAAAATACTTTGGAAAAAGAACCCCTTCTCTTTTTTGCATTAAAACTCTGTCCTTTGACCTGATAATTTTTTTCACGAATGCTGAGCCTTTATTATTAGTAAACTTTTGCAAAGGTCGAAATTTTTCATTTTGGTACAACTTGTCTTCACTTTATTACTTAGATTACTTTATTACAAATTTGATTATTTGTAGTATTCTAAGCTAATCGTTTTTGTTATCTCCAACCGATAGGATCGTATTATTGTTTCTTTGAAAGTTACTTTGGCTGTTTGAGCTCTTTTATACAATGTATGAAATCCAAAATCACTTGAGACTTGGCAAGTATGGTGTCAGTTTCAAGATCAACCACCAACCTTGACGATGTAATTCTTACTGGAGCAAAGAAAAATTGACAGGACAGGACAGGGAAAGACAGGGTACGATGTATTATTTTGATACATACCCAGATAAGCCAAGAATGTATCTTATTGTTAGTGAATGCTTTTTAAAGTATCACACAAAGCAAAACTACAGATTGTATTAATATAAAAATATAGCTTCAAAGTTGTAAATATAGATAAACAATCGAAGCATAACGTTTTTATGGGTTTAATTTATATGTAAAATTATTTTAGTGTATAATGTAAGTCATTCAAACCATCATCAAAAATATCTTCGTTCCACTACCTATCCCGGCCAAAAAAGTTGTATTCCACAAAAGGTTTAATAGATGTACCATCTAATTGAATATCCAAGTGCGACCCACTGGTCATGCATGCGATTGAACAATCGTGAATTTTTTCTGTTTTTGCCATTGAAACTGAATCTTGACGAAATTAATGACTTTCAAAGTAAACCTGATAGTGACATCATTTAAACAAGAATGTGTTAGTGTTCCGTTGAAATCAAGTGTTATGATATGAAAACCACAAGCATTAAATGGATTCCTATATAATTTTAAAATTTTTTATATATGTTTAGTTTGTAAGAATTTTGAAAAAGATTTAAATTTGTTTTGCATAACTGACCACAGTTCTATATAGAAACTAATTTATATGGAATACAAAATTTTCAAGCTGACAACTGAAATTATGTTAATATTAAATAGAAGGGATAAATAGAAGTATATGTATATAGAAAGTAAATAGAAAGTTAAAATTTGGGAATGAAAACATAAATTAAAAATATGCCCTAAAATAAAAAAAATAAAATTATGCAATTATTTAAATAATATCCTGGGTAAAATAAAAACATAACACTCTGGCAGCTTACAATCATTCATAAAGTCAACTTTTGAAATCATTTCTTGGTATTCTTTTAAAATTATGTTATTGTAATTACCTCAATATATTCAACTAGATAAAAGCTTTTATCTTACTTTCGCTTATAGTTAAAGCATCCTTTTATTTTTAAGTATACGTAACTGTTTTTAAAAGATGGTTTTCAAAGATTTTTTAACTAAAAGTATATTTATGTATATATTCCCTTTTTTTAGGGTACTATAAACCTTAAAAGCATACTTTTAACTGTTATTTTTATTGTGAGAGAATATCCGAATAAGTTTTGTGTATTGTAAGTCGGATTGTGTAGAAAAAAAATAATGAATTTTGTCTTTGTTAAAAATTTTACGTTTTATTTGAAAAATAAATTAAGTCGGTTGTTATAAGCAGTAGCCGTTAATTTTATTATTTTAATTCTGGAATTAACTGCTTCTGGAAAATTTATAACGGTGTATAGTGTAATCCAGATCTGGGAAAGTTTGAGTTTTTTAGTATCATTTATTTGTAGAGCTTTTTAACAAATATTAAAAGTGTTTGATGCAAGTTTTTGCTTTCCTTGGCCAAGATATTTTACTTAATGGTTTTATGGACATTTTCTAATTTATATTTGAGTAAATGGCAATAGTGTATATGACTGTAAATAGGCTTTAATTCATGTTTTTAATTTGAAGGACGTCTGGTGTATAACCAAACAAACAATCAATGGGGGTTAACAAAGGTATTATTTTATTATATACGAAATTGGCTGTGTGAGAAAGTTGGTCTCAAGTATTGAAGATTTTGTCCAAAAAGTTTCAGAGATATTCAATAGGAATTGAATTGATTTCCTTTAAATAGTTGAATAGTTGAATACTTTAGTTTCACTTCATTGAAAATTTGACTTGGATGAACTATAAATTTGTTATTTTAAACATTTCCTTGTAAAAAATATATTTGGTAAGCATCCTTCTTTTAAACATATATGCTCTAGCTATACTACCACCATTTTAAGAAACACATATTTTTCGAGAATTTAATCAAGAATTTTTAAAATTTAAAATTACGGATTTTGAGATTTATGCTATGAAAAATTATATCGCTTAAATAAAAGAAAAATTTGACATATTGAAGGCCTCTTTGGTTTGTTCTAAAATGGCATGCACTAAAATTGTTAATAAAAGTAGTTAGCGTTTAATGTTGATTCATTTTCGTCTTTGGGTTCTCCAATAAGTGTTGATAGCCACTGGCTAGATCAGGGAAATAAAATATTGAATAAAACCTTATTATTTTGAAATATTCTCTATTCGTTTTTTGATGTTCAGAAAGCGATGACTTCTAGTTATTTTTTTAACCTTTTTCAGGACAAATAAAGAGAGAAAACTTACATGAATTTTTCGACAAGGGACTTGTTGGAGAAGGGGGGGGGGGGGGGGGGGTCAAAAATAGATTTGAGAGATATCCTGGCTCTGGCAATATTACGTTTCCATCTTAGCAGTCTGGCGAGAAGCACAATAGACCGAGTCTGGTCGCGGTGTATTTGTCCTCTTTGTGTCACTACTACATGAGCTTTTACTAGGTTGAACAGTATCCTTTGTCATTTCTTCAAGTTACTTATTAGTATATTGTGCTTAGCTTTTTTTTATTTTATTTTATTTTATAAAATTAATTGTTTTCAATTAGGCCCTATTTATTGAAATTGTTTCTCTTGAGCATATAAATTATTATAATTATTTTCTCATTACCCCGTTTGTTAGCAAAGTTAAACAAAAATATTAAAAAATGAGTATTATTCCATGAATAAAATATTATTCATCAATTGATTTCCAAAGTCATGATAAAAATTAAACGATAGTATTTTTCTTTACATAAAAATTTTATATTACTTCGGCGATAAACCACTTATAAAACCCTACAAGAGCAATTATATTAATATAATATTTTTTATAATGGAATCAACAAAAAAGTAAGAAAATTCGAAGCATATAGCAAATCTTCTTTAATAAATAATATAAAATGATGTTTTTGTTTGAAGTTTTGTTGATGTGTTTAAAAATTAAACGAACAAGCTCCAACAGTTACTTACCGTAACTTACGGTAACCTACTAATTTATTTAAGAAAAAAAAACTAAATAAAATAATAATAATAATAATTTTTGAAACACAAATGCATACATTTTGTAATGTTTTTGTTTCAAATTTTGCCGCCCCCTAAAAGCTGCCGCTCTAGGCTATAGCCTAGTTTAGCCTCTAGGTAAATCCGCCACTGACCGTAAGTATATATAAACATGCTTTGAATACCAATTGAAAAAAGGCAAAAGTTTTTTGTTCGAGGGATGATAGAATTAGTAATAATTAATAAGAAATGGAAAATTATTTTTATTTTTTATCAACCTGATTAAAATAGAACTCAATCTAAGTCAAATGTCCCAATTTTGAAAAATTTAAAACAACAAGCTAACAAACCTTTAGAACGAGTAAATGTGGAACGTTCACTTATTAGCTTTAACTTTTAAATAAGTCTTAAAGCTTTTGTCATATAACATGCCTCTAAAAGCTTAACTAATTAAAATAAAACGCTCCACTTAAGATTCATAATATAAATTTTGATTGAATTTAAATTTTTTTGAATATCTCAAATATTTAAAATGAAACACGTGACCATTTATTTTCACCATAAAATATAAATTGGGCCCTATAGAAAAAGTCTTAGAGAAATGAACTTTAAATTTCTAATTGGTATACAGATTTTTAATTTTTTTAATAAAATTAATAAAAAAATGTTCTAATACTGGCAATGGGTTGGGACGGCGTTACTTGTGTCGAGTGGTCGTTTTATGTAAGAAAAGCTTAAAAAATATAGTATTAATATTAGCAAAACATAAATTAATTAACTATAATGAAAATTGCATTAGGTTTGAAATTGTTTCATACAAATTTTAAATTTTAAGAAATTCTATTAATAATAAATTAAAAAAAATGTGGACAAAGAAGTTAAATCTTCTGTGCTTAAGCTAATTAAATGAAGTTTTTAGTTTTAAATGTTCAAATGCAGTAAATTTTGTATCTTGTTTTTATAATAATATCTGAAATGGTGGTATCTGATACTAAAATAATTTAAAGCAAATAATACGTCACTAATAATTTCCAAGTCACAAAAATAAAAATAGTTTTTCTTTAAAATTTTAAACCTATTCCTTAATTCAGCCTTTTTCAAGAGCAATATACTTATTCCATCGCTTTTTTAACATTTCACCTTTGCTTTCATAGAAGTAATTGCCTTTGTACACAGAGAGAGAAAATTCCCAACAGTTGCATAAAAATTTTTTTAGCAGAATTTGATGTAATATAAAGTAATTTGAGCTACAAGTCATTTGATTTTTGTGTGACACGGTGCACTTCTGACGTTTGCATATAAATTCTGGTTTTCTTTTAAGATGATCATAAAATGAAGCTCAGAGGCTGATTTTTGAATTTTTGAACACATTAAATCTTTTTTATTTTTCTTTTCGATTCCCAACTTTATCTGAGGAAAATCTTATTTGGGTCTTTAAATATTTTTCAAAAAAACTCTTTATGTTAAAAAATACTTGAATTATAAGTAAAAACATCACTTGGTAGCAATTTTAACTTACATATTTTCCTGTGCCAAATTTTTTTTGCTCTGTTATCTAAATACATATCAGGACATTATCTGATTAGCTTATTCCAAAAAACGCTAATTAAAATTGTCTTTTTAGGCCATACAAGTCAAATCATTGATTGCAAGTTTTGTTGATACAAATTTAAATGGTAAATAAAAGTCCTTAACTTTGATGACTACAATTTAGTGATAGAATAACATTTTTAATTTTTATCAATAATCTCTTTTGCTATTTAGGTTTGTTTATTTGAGACTCTAGCTGAATATTTTGTCAATAGCACTTTTAAAAAAAGTTAAGATCGAAAAGTAGCTCAAAATTCTTTGCAAAGTCTTTTTACTTTTACAAGATTCGATAGATTAATTTTTCTAAAGAAACCTTTGTATCACATAGCATTGTCTGCCATTTTCAAAATTTACTAACAAGATTTAAAAAATCAAGGATTTAAAACTAGGAATGGTTTTTTTTGTCAAAGTTTTAATTTCACCTCATAATGCCATAATCGAAGATTGATTACTGAAAAATTGAATCCAATAAATAATGAGAAAGTAGTTCAAAAATGAATTATAAAGATCTAAAGAAAAAAACATGGTTGAAAAGGCTTAATAAAAAGTAGTGACATCTATATGCAATTGAAAATTACAACCCTGGGGCTCTGAGTGTTTTTGTTGAATACAAAATTTATTCGTTTGTGAAAAATAGTTAATAAATTGAACCTACTATGGCTTTTATAAAATTCCATTTTATTGGCATCACTATCTAGTGATTCATATTTTTTTTAAAGAAACATCAATTTTCAGCAATTTCACAGCAAAAACTTGCAGTGGTTTTAGTGATACTATTGTTATTTTCAGAGTCCTGAATTTGAAAAGAATTTTGTATGTTGATATATCATTGCTTTGTGATTACAAAAAATTATGCCAAAGCTAAAAGATGATTTGATGAATATTATTCAATTGCTTTTTTTCGAAAATAATCACAAAACAATTGAATGTCGACCTTACATGAGTATACAAGAATTGGTATTGTTTATTTCTTTATTATTTTCCATAAATATTTGTCCATTGGAATAAGGGAAATAATTTTTATAAGTATTCAACAGTAAAAATGAATAAAAGATGTATCATTATATCTTTAAATCAAATTGGCAGACAGTTGAGTAGAAAGCAGCCAACAAAGTAGGGTTACTTTGTGCATTGACTACAATTAATAGAAAATGTTAAATTTTGTTAAAGTACTGTTTTACCAAATTCCTAAGATGTTGAAACCACACGAGTAAAAATTTTTCAATATAACTTAAACCTGCTCGATTTTAAAACAGCAAAACACTTTATTCTAAGTGCTTAGCCGTGCACTTTTTCTCATGAGTTTTTGTTTATTTTTGATTGTTAATTAAAAAGATAAGAAAATAATTTCTTTTTGTTTAACTTAACAGCTTTAGTACATCATATAAGAATCAGATGTTTTATTAGCATCTTTCTTTGATAATAATCAAAATTTCATGCATCGAAAGGAATAGAGAATTCGGCCATATTTGAGAGCTATGAAACAATCAAATCCAATATTAATGCCTTACCCAGAATCAATGAATATAGATAGAAGTATACACTCAAAACAACTAAACTATGCCAATAAAATATAGTCTTGACAGTTTATGCAAAATATAAATACCATTCGAGTAGCTCTCAACATTTTTTTCTCCTTATTATTATATCAAAATATCTACCACATTGAAACTAATAAAACCAACAAGAAAAAATCAATAAAAGGAATAAGGGACATTATAATGACACTGGAAATAACTCCAACCAATTCTTCGATAGCTATCCCAATACCTATGAAATACCTTTCTTGATCCTACTAAAAATTTCGATGACATTCATTTTTTAGGATAATGTGCTTCTCACTACTGTATTTTGAATTTAGAGACCAAAGTGAAGAGATTTTAAAGCTTCAATAGATATACTGGTTCAAATAAGAGTTATGTTCAGCCAAAACATATTAAAAACCCAATTCAAAAGATAAACCCTTCTTTATAACCTCAGTTGGAAGAAAACAAAAATGACCTGCCATGCGTACATTTAAATTCTTGGCAATCAAGTAAAAATAATTATGTCTTTTATTTTTTTATTTCATTATTTTTGGACGAGAGTACAACAAAAATTTTTATTAGTTAAAAATTATCAATACTTACTTAAGAACTTATAGTATGCAATTCAAAGGGACTATAGTACGAAAGGATTAAGTATTCATTCACGTATTTCTACATACACATCAATTAAACAATACATTTTTAATACTTTTTACATACACAGAAAAAAATTAGGAATTATTTTTAACACCATAACAATTTATTTTCATCAAAGTACAGTTAATGATTAATACTTTATGAATTTTATGACAAAAAGATTTCAAGATTATAAATCCTTTTGTTTATTGTTGTGAAAAATTGTGTATTGTATTTGTTAATAATCAACAAAATAAATTTAAGATTAAATCAACTTTCGAACTGAAAAGCCAGAAAAACACAAACTTTAGTCAACCGGAAATCACAAAGAATCAGGAATTATGTAGGTTAGACAGTTTGAGTAGGTTCAAGTCAGAATCAAAAGTTTTGCCTCAGGGAGCAGAAGATATGTACAATAGTTTGTTTTTGTAATTGGAATAGGATAGAAACTATAATAATATCTACAGAATTACTTCTGATCTTACAAGTGTAAAATAATATACACAAAAGTATTTTTAGCTTCTACATATCTCTCGTAAATTAAAATATGCAAAATTAATTTCTTTATGGCCCTTTTCATTAGGAAATTACATGAATAAAATTTATTTACTGCTGCTGAAATTTCTGAAATAATTGAAATCTCTTACAAAGTTTTATCTCCTAATATCTAGAATAATTTTTGTTCTCTATATAACACATAGTCATAGTTTATCTAAAAGTAAATAAACCTTGAGTAAGAAAATTTATATCCTTAAAATGTTTATGATGTTATTTTGGAAAAATTCATAAATAAGAAAATATGAAATACTTTCTTGCATGGAAGCTTACTATACTTGTTGAGCTAGATGCTGCCAAATAACATAGGATCTGGCTAGAGGATAGGCAATATAAATTCTTAATATTTTAGACGGCGATGGAAAAGTTTTGGCATATGAAAATGCCCAAATATTAATGTCTTTTTTTACCGTTTATAAAGTTGCTATGTTAAAATAACCACAAATTTATTGTAGAAAAGAATTTATTTATATTTATGTAAGACTTATGTAAGACTTTTAATTGACCAGTTTGTCCTTACATACCTGAAAAAAATGGAAAATATTTTTATGATGTTTGTTAAAGCTCTTTTTACTTAAGTAGAACTTAATAAGTTCACACTTACAAGAGAAGAAGAAATACTGGTACATATATGTAATTTATTTCACTATACATTTATGACAGCTAACACTTGAATAATGGTTTGTTTGGATTCAGCGTTATGTTCCCAATAAAATTACAAACTAAATGAACTCATTCTAAAAAAATTGTGCTGACCGTGCGAGATATAGTAGGAAAACAATAACCATAATTATATACTTACTCTATCCCTTTAATAATCATGAGATTGAAGTAGTTGCTTACGTCTTCTTTCATTATGGGTAAGAGCTTAGCAGTTGTGGCCATTGATTAGTTCAGACTTCAATTGACCAGGAGCTTTTAACACTTAATATACGATCTCTATTAGCATCTGTTAAGACAGCAAGAAGATCAGCTTTAAATAAACTGAAGGCCCTTAGTGAATTTCCTTACTTTAGGAAAACCTTGTTGCTGTAGATCAAGATTATGAAAGCATACAAAAGTATACGAAAGTACGCATTTTTCAGGACAAGGAGGTTCAAAGGAGGACCAAAATTTCGACTCGGGGTAATAAAAATACTAGGGTGTGGATTGTCTTACCTTTGATGTGAGTCTAACTTAATAGAATAGAAGAATTTTCGTTTTTGTTTTTTTATTATATTTAAGATTAAATCCAGTATCGAGGTTTTCTATTAATTTTTTTAATCATATTAATTCTTTCACTGCTTGGCATCTTGCAATATATTTATTTAGATTCAGTTGATGCTACATATTGTCACTGATTCAATGATTTTAACTCTGAAAGATCTACAAGAGATGGAAATAATTAAATGTAAATAATTAAAAAACATTTTTAAAATGTTGTACAATAAGAAAATGCAATGCAAAAAATTACGATTTTAGCAACATACTATATCTTAAACTCCCCTTCCACCTTTCATAATAAAAGAAAAATACAAAAGTTTACTTGCAGTTTTTTCCATTCTTTGAATATGTATTTTATTGAGACTTGCTTCCTAAAAATAAATAAATTAAATTCTTACAAAGAAGTTACCCAGTGATAAAATAATCTTTTTCTCTTTTTACAGATTACACAAAGCTGGCTAGGTACGAAAAAATATATAGCTTAAGGTATGTTTGTATATTTTAGAACTCCAGTGGCCAAAATTTTACCATTAGAAGACTGATGATGAATGTGTTTTTAGAAAATGGTTCATTTTATTGAGCTCTGTAAATTTTCTTTTGAATTTTATGTGTGAAAGCCCATGATCACCAAATTCAACATGATATCTCACCATTTACATGTGCTACAATAGAGCATCATAAAGTTTTACTTGGTGATAAAAAATATTTCTTAGATATGTATGTCGTTCGTATAAGGATAAGAGTAGAAAATGGAAATATTTCATAGTATCTGCAGGTCTTATGAACACCAAAACATGCCTTTCTTTATAGATAAGTGTATCCCTTAAGACGTTGAAATACGATTTTCAAATGCTATTATTTACTTTTTTTTTTTTACGAATTAACTATATTTATTTATAATTTATCGAATTATATTTGTAAAGTAAGCATTAAGTGAAGTTTTTCTCTGGTTTAACTTCTTCGATATTATCATATTTAACGAATGCTGAATCAAGGATTATGAAAAGGTTCAAATTGAATGATGATTTAGGAAAATCAACAGTGAGTGCCTTAAATCGTTATTAAAAAAGTTTCGTTTACTTAAACTTTCCTTTTACAGAGCAATTATTTACCTATTTTCAGCTTGACATCTCGCAGTACTAATTTTCGTGTTATTTCACTTATAAAGCTTAACATTATTAAATGCTGCATAAATTTTTGAAATGTCAATACTTATCCAAGTCATACTTGCAGCTTTTTTTTTTAAATAAAGTGACACTGTATGACTTGCACATCAAAGCGATTTCGCTGCTTAGAAAACTATTCCAATTTTTTCAGCAAAAAATGAAATACTTTCGTGTTTATAAAGAAGAAGTATATTCTTGTTTTTATTTTATCCTAGGAAGCATCTGTTGCAATTCCTATAGATACTTCTTAATCACAATCATAGAGTACTTTAAGATAGAAGCTATCTTTTTAGCAGATAAGTTTTATTCTTAAGTCTTTGACTTTTGTTATAATAATTTTTCTTCTATTTACAGACAAACAACTTCAACGAATGTAAAATCAAATGTTGGCCTTTGAAAGAAAGCAGTTAGCTAGTAAGTCATTTGAAAAATATATTGGCTTAGATTTAATCTTTTATAATATTGTGAAAGTATGCTTGACATTAAGTAAGCAGTTGAATATAGCATTAGAAGGTGTTTAATAAATTTATTGAAAACCTCCGCTGAATAAAAGAGCAGTGGTTAACATATAATATAAATAATAATCATTATTCTATAAAAGAGCTAAGCATTGTTCATATGATGTGGTAGCCCTAGACGAATTTAGGATCACGAATGTTTTCATAATGAGGTCAATACTAAGAATTAATTTAAATTTACAAGGTACTCTGTATGTATGATTTATGTATTTAAATGACACTATGATAATGTTGTATACAAATTAAAGTACTCGTGTATTAAAGAATATTCATATCTCCGTTGAAGAAATTAAAGGTATTTTATTAGAACATGTACATGTAGAACAGAAGGAACAAGAAAGCTATAATCATATATCATCCAGCAGTAATCCTTGTCTAAGTCTTTGCTACACAATTTAAAAGCTGTGTTGAAAGTGTATTTAAGTGCCAATTACATTGGGAACTAAGCTTCAAGTTTAAGCTTGAAATGAAGTATTGTTGGGAAACAAACAAAATATAAGACTGTTGCTTTTACGATATTATGCACTAACTTTTTTACTACACGTTAAATTCCTTTGGAAAGCTTTGGTTGTCTGATATTTTACAATAAAATATTTATTAGGACAAATTTCATTTATATCTATTACATACGATGGCATCCTTCATTGCATTCAAAAATTTTGTTGTAAAGTAAGCAAAATAAGTTTCTTTAATACTATTGACGAATTTGTATGGGATATTGCTTCACTTTGTACGTTAAACTGAATAATATTGATAATATTGTTAGATCAGGCAATCGCTATTTTTCAAGTGGGAAATACTTCGTTTGACGTCCATCTGTTTACAGCATGAAACTTAACCAAGCTACCATTTGTACCATTGCAGAAGTTAATTAGAATTTTAGCAAAACCATCAGACGATTAAACATCCAAATGGTATCATTAATTAAAACCAACAACCTACAAGTTGCAGAATAAATATCAAAATTCACAACTCATCACTTTATCTTAGAAATGCTTATCTCATGTTTTTATTCTCAGAAACAAAACTGAGAATAATATTTTTGTTTTTAGTTGGAAAATTTTTTAAAACTTCAATTTCAGTTTGCCGGTTTGTCAACTTGTTTATTTTTTCACTAAAAATGCGATTGTGGACAAAAGGCTGATCCAAATTTAAGCAATTAACTAGATTGAAAATTTTCTAAAAACTTGAATTCAATCGACTTCCTACTTTTTTAATTTTTCAAGGACAGGCATATGCAGACTTAACTTATATATATATATAAGTATATATATATATATATATACATAGATGTTATCTCCAATTCTTGAAAAGACATTTCTGTTCTAAAACTTTATACACCCTTCATACCTGTTACTTTATTGAGCCTTCACTACTCAGCTTTTAAAAGAGTCAAGTACTACTGTTTATTTAGGGTTGTTTTGTAGAAATATTTTCCACTTTTTTAAAATGACATAGGTCTGGCATTCAGAGCATCATTAAATGATATTTATAACAATGAAGTTCAATTACAAAAAACTGCTTTGAAAATTTGAAATGGTTATAAAAGAAGAAAATGTGATAATAAAAAAATATTTTAAATAAAATGCTAAATGTGTATTCAACTTTGACCTGCCTATTATTAATTTTTTTAAGGAAATTGGAAAGAATCTTATATCCTCTTAATATTTTAGAAAACTGATTGTCATTTTCATTGAAATGCTTTTAAAAATCCTTAAGAAATTTTAAAGTTATGTTTGCTGAGATAATAACTCCCAGTAGAGCGCTTTTATGCTTATAATGTATTTTCCCAAGAAAAATTTAATGTATGTCAGAACTTTCAATATTATTTTATTATACACCTACTTTTTATTCAAATGAGGAACTTCTTCAACAAATTATTAAAACTATAATTTTCAATAAAAATGATAATTCTATTTAAAAGTTTAGATATTTGTTGACTTTTTTGCTTATTTGCCTGTTTTGTTTTATTTGTATAATTTTTTAGTTCATTCAGTTAAAAAAAAATTATGAAAAAAATTAATATTAAGAAATCTTTATCAAAAATATTTTAAATAGTTCGTGTTATCTAAAACATTCACATTCCTAGAATATTTCTTATGGAAACCTTAATTCTATCACAAAAGTTTTGAACTTGGCTTTATTTATTGAGACTTTCAAAATAATTCAATGAAATATGTTTTGATATTTTCTAATAAGTATGATATCCAATATGAAAATATGTGTTCATGTGAATGCTAACACTAATAAACTCTTCTAGAAAAAAATTTTTCTTCTATTTTGTTGAGGTCCTTCATTTAGAACTCAAAAAAAAAAACATTAATTACTTCAATCTTTCATAAATAATTTGATGAACTTTGCTAGAAGGGAAATATGAAACTTTTTCTTGACTACCGCTTAACATTTCGAATAAAATTGTTAACTCAGTGGAATTATATGCCAAATAAAGCTAAAATTTCAAAGCAATAGCCCTCAAAGCTAAAAATAAAAACAAAAAAGTTCCAAAGTTTTAATTAGCAGTCGGCCTTACTTATGTATTCTGCAAATTTGTAGCAGCAAAGCTACATTTCAAAATGCCGCAAGCAATTTTCCTTCACAATTAATAAATATGGAAATTATTTTGAGCATATACATATTTTTTTGTTCTTTTTTTAAATTTCAGGTTGTGCTTTTCTACAACATATAGCTCCAAAGGCTACAGCAAATACGAAAACGTTTAGTAGAAAAGGGGGTAAGTGCACTAGGCTAAATGTTTCTCTTTGTGTGCTTTTCCTTATTTGTATATCCAATCACTTTATCAATGTCGTATGTCAATGTGAGAGTTATTCTGATCTTTGCTAGGGAAAATAATTATTCTGTTTTTCAAAAAGATAATGCCAAGAAAATTTTATAATGAAATAACGGTTTTTATAAGCTTAATAGGGCGATTTACTCTCAGATATTCCAGAAATTAAAAAACAAAATCGTTGTTGTTTTTTTTTTTCTTTTGATTTTGACAGAAAATCATTCTGGGTGTTAACAATCCCTTATTCAATATAACGAAGAAATTTCATATATATGTACATCTAAAAATTTGTCCATACAGATTTTACTTTCTTTTATGTAAATAATGCGTATTGAACTTTTATTTACACATATCCATTTTTTTAGGCATGCAAACTACCTCCCCACCATATTTATCCGTATGTTTTTTAATCGGCTGGGATACTAAGGGATTCACCGAGATGTGAAATGTCCGCTACATATATGAAATGTGTTGGTTATTTTGAAGAAGAAGTAGTTTACGCCAAAAATGATTTTTTTGCCATAATCCAAAAAGACAATGACCTTTTAAAAATTTTAATACCAAAACTAAGAGAGAAAAAATTGACTTTTTTCTATGAAAATAAAGGGGTTCAACCCTTATGGTAATATTATTAATAAATAGCATTTAATTTTGTTAACCAATGACTCATATTTTGTTTCACTACAAAAAAGGAAATAGAAATTAAGTTATATAGGAAAGTTGTTTTTATAAATATATCTCAAGAGTACTTTTTACTCCAGTGTCTCTTAGATTTCAATGTTCAATAACATATCTGAGTTAGCTCAGTTAGTGGCAGTTTCTTTTATAAAATTGTTAAAAGGTCCATAACAAGAACAAAATTAGAATTAATGTTTGTCTGTGGTAATAAAGGTATTAAAAAAATAAGGAGACTGATTGATATTAACAAGTAATATAAAAAAAACTTTATAAAAGTATATTCCTCTTTGAGATTATTTTTTCTTTTTTCTGAATTCAGAATTCGTAATTCGTTGCATTCAGTTTTCTGAAGTTTTTCTCTCATATAAAACTAAAAATGAGTTTATTAAATATAATTACCTAATAAAATAATATTTCAACTAACTGTATTAACATCAATTGCCATGCACTCCCAACACAACAAAATTTATTTGAACTTGATTGTATGAATAGAAAAACTTTATTAACAATTGAAGAATTTTGAGCAAGCGAATAGTAGGAATATAAAAAAGAGTAGATAAAGTAAAAAGAGTAAGAGTATGTAAGTCAGTGGTACAATTTCCTTTATTTAAGAAGAATTTAAATTACTAAGTCATGGAACCTTATGCTAAGTTATTGACTGAGACTACCGAATTTTACAATTGGAAGTATATTATAAAAACAGGAGAATAGTTTACAGTGGAGGAAGAAAAAAGGGTTGAACTAAAGTTATCTTCAAATGTTCAAACGTCTTTATGAGCAATCGTTTTTTCAGCAAGTCTTCCCTCTTAATTAGAAACCCAAAAGTTCATCTCCCTTAAAATAGGTACTCATGCTATTAAAATGTCAAAAATGAAAGTAAAAGAAGACTTCGTTTTGAAATTTAAATGAAAAAGAAGAAAAAATATTCCTCTTAATGAAAGCTCTTAATTTATATCCTCCATAAGTAAATTCTAAGCATGATTTTCTACTCTGATCACCATGTAGAAAATTATACACGCTGGTAGAACTTATTTTGGATTCAAGTTTTTACTCATCTTGGCTTACAGTGTTTAAGTAAAAAAAATTAAATAAAATCTTGCAAAAATTCTTTTGTTATTAAAAAATATAACTTTTATTTAGAGTTAACGAAAAATTTTCTAAAAAATCAAATTTTTGTGAATGACACATTTTAAATTAATTTCTTTGGTATGTAAAAGCAAAATTTGTTTAAGGACCCAGCAAAAATTGCTTAAACTGATTTAAAATTTTTTAATTAAACTTTCATTTGAAAGCCTATTTGACACTAACCTTGCTTAACTTCTACATACTTTCTATTATGAAAGTGAAAACGAAAAGGAGATAGATTGAGAATTAAATCATAATTAAAGTTTTTTATAACTTGATTAATACTTCGACAAATATTTTTCTGGAGGCATGTAAGTTTTTTTTAAACTTAATACTTTATGAGTGCATTGTTTCACTTTTTTTCTATTTATTTTATTAAGGGGTTATACGCAGATGTGCAGTCTACGAATGAAGTCTTTTTTAAAATTTTTTACAAGAAAGTGTTTTATTGAATAAAAGCAATAATAATTTTCCAAATAGTGTCTACTTTTCATCAGCTAATGGGATTTAGATGGAGTAAAAATGTTAAAAGACACTCCTCCTATACATGATCTCCCGAAGAAGAAATTTGCATTGGCCGAAAAAGGCATTGGGCGGTGAGCAACATATTTTTATTTTGAATTATCTGAAATCAAAAAATCGATTAGATTCTTTTAGTAAATCGATGAATGCTGGTATTGATCAAAACAATAGTCAAAATTTTAATTTTTCAGGTAATGGTGGCTATGTAAAAAAAATTTGAATTTTCCCAAAAATTTTCACGAAAAATTTTTGTTGTAAAATTTTCTTCCCAGTTTTAATGGTCCATCATGTTTTAATCAGATTTGCATTTTTCATTTACTGTTATGTTAAATGTTAAAGCTGAATTAATTCTTAATAACTGCTAAACTGACTTACGATTAGTACAAAACTGGCAAGTTTTTTAAGAAAGCTCAGTTAAAATCACCAACACCGATCTTTTCATAGGCGAGGAAGGTTTTTCTGCAAATTATTTTCTCAAATTAATTCAATAACCTGCCCAGTCTAAAATTGGAAAGCTCATCTTTATTAGGAGAATTAATATGAAATTTGGTTCAGACCAAAAAACTCATTTTTATTTTAAAGCGTTGAAATAGAATTCATCCATTTTCAAAAAGTTTCGTATAAAATCAAGTTTAAATCAGGGCAATCAGGTTGAATCAGGTTCAGTTCCATTCCAACAGATTGAAAGGATGAAATATTCCGATATCGAGATAGGAAATTCTTCCAATTTTTATAAAAAAAATTAGGTTATATTTTTTTATTTACTAATGTCCTCGTGTGTACATTTTTTTGGTTAATAAAAATAAATAGAAAATATGTTTTCAAATTAATGGGGAAAAGGAAGGAATTAAAGATTTTAAAGTTATTTTTCATATATAAAAAATTTTGTTAAGAATTTGAATATTTCTGAAAACTAGAAAAAATTAGAAAAAAATGTATTTGTTGAAAGCAAATATTCATGAAAAATATAATTTTGAACCCTAGTTCAAAAATACACTTCTATTATCTACAAAAATCAATGAAAAACTAATAGAGTTAATGCACGGAATATCATTTGCTATTAAGAAAAATTAAACTAATAAAAATACCAAAAAGATTATATTTTGCGTTTAATTTAATTACAATGACTTATCGGGAGTGAACTATTTAATAATCATAAAATCAAATACTGTTCAATACATTTAAATATCTAAAATTAGATTATTTTTTGAATACATTGAAAAAATGCCCGTAATTAAACTGGCATGATTAAAGTAGTGCTACCAGTAGAAGTAATCTTTGAAATAAACATCCAATCCCATCTGGATTGTTCGTGCAAAAGTTGAATTGGAAAAAAGCTTATCCAGCAAATAAAGATAAAAACTTCTTGTTATATATATATATATGTTGAATTGTAAAGTTTTTTTTAGGAATTGTCTATAATTAGAAATTAAAAGCCATATCTGACGGGTATTGTGTATGCATAAGAACAAAATCGGAAAAACTATATCCAATAATAAAGCCAATCCCGGATATTAAGAGCCCTATCGATAGTTTTGGCGTGGAAACCTTCCAACTAACAATTCTTAGCAAGAAAACAGAAAGAGAATATCGGGTATAAAGTTCGATTTTGTGTAATTAGTTTTACCGATAAAGTAATTAAGTATTATTGCTTATTTTGCCTACATTTGAAAATTTCTAAGTGCATTTAGGTAACCTAACTGAAATTAAAAAGCAAAAATATTCTTTTCATAAAATTGCATTTTATTAAGTGTTTAAAATTGTCATCCTATAACTAATTAATGTTTTTTTTAAGGTCAGAAGGTATATTAATTAAGTTCTTTAGGGATTTATTTGGTTAATCGAAAATTTTAAACTGGTTCTACTAACATAAATAAAATAGAATTTTCAATTTTCCAAGTTTAAAAATTTCGATCAAGTTTTCCAAATTTTAATAGAAATATTCCCCTTTCATTTTTCTCTTTATTTTGTGAATATTTAAGGTGTGTACAAAGAAATTGGATAGTGTATTGTTGTTATTTTAACAGTTGCTAGGGATCATAAAACAATTTGTTTAGAAGTAACATTCATTAGTGATCTGAAATATAATCTGGAAATTGTCAAAGTGCTAGTGATATTTATTCAACTGTTTGGATTTTTAAATTTTGAAATTAATAAACTGTTGTCGTCCAATGGACTGGTACGACAATTTTCTTCAACCTGAATCATCAAATTATTTCAATTATTTTCTGGTAATTTGTTATTTTTTTTTATATGATTTTGCATGAGTTATTGTATGAGGGTATTTGTATAAGATTTAATATAGTTATATTTTTAGTGTACTTTTTAAGTGTTTTTGTTTTATCAAAGTTGCAAAAACAAATATGTGATGTTTTATGTAAAAGGCTAACATACAGAGGGATGTGTAAGCTTTGAAAGTTTTACAAAATCTGATTCAATAGTCTTTTTCTACTGACCCTTTATACGTATACTATATCAGCCTCCTATACAAAAAACAAAGCTTCCCAATTAGCAGGACACTATATTACAACATATGATGGAGATGTCAAAATAAGATGCATTAACATTGTAACGAAATATCGTTTTTAAAGTGCATAAATTAATTATTTATGTAACAAAAAGGCAAAAGAAATAAAAATAAAATAAAAATTTAGATAATAAATTTTTAAATAAAAAACATATTTAACCTCAAACCTACCACGTGCGGTCAAATGGCTGCTTTTGAAATTTCCTTTAGAATTTCTAGTATATAGTATAACGTTAATGAAAATTAGATAAAATCTCTTTATATAAAAACACATATGATTTTTGAATTAGGTAATTAGGTAGGATTAGGTTATGAAATGTTGGTAGATTTAGTGTTAAAGAGTGGAGTTTTTCATTTTATTTTGTTAGACAACATGTAAATTTACAATAATTACCAAAATTTTTTTATACTGACTTTCCAAGGCTGTGTTTATTAACAGGATTCCAACATGCTAAATACACGATTCTCCATAGAAAATTTCTTTCCTTGTATTGAAATAGAGTATATAAGTGTCACTGGAGAAAAATTTTAACCTGAAGTGCACTTTAGTCAAGTGATGAACATCTTAAAGAATTTGACTATTAAAAAAAAGGTTATAAAAGGAATACAAAAAGCAACAGTTTGCTATCATTTGAGAAAACTTATAGTATTTTAAATTATAATAATAATATTAAATAGTTAAAGTTCTTCTTGAAGGGGGCCATTTACTCATAGAGGGTGCTAGACCCGTAGTGATGTTAATATATGTATATTAGCTGATATTTCCTAAGAGTCGTGTTGCTTGATAGTGCACAAATTTGGTGATAAGCTCTATCTAAAACAAAATATAACCATAAGACTGATAGCAAACAAGTACCGTGAGGGAAAGTTGAAAAGAACTCTGAATAGAGAGTTAAATAGTACGTGTTAAGCTCGATGAACCTAAAATATCATTTATGAAAAATTCATCATCCTGATGGAAGACCGAAACAGTTCTGATGTGCAAATCGATTACCAGAATTGGGTATAGTGGCGTAAGACCAATCGAACTATCTAGTTACAATTTATTATACAAAAGTTCTTTCCATGTAACCACAAACTACTGCGAGATGAAAATTTAAATTTAAATTTTACAATATGGGTTATAATTATAATTAATATCAGATTTCAACAGTTTAATTTTTATCATTTTGAATGTTGTTCTTTCATGCGTTTTATATGTTGTTTAATTAATAATTCCAAATAAAAATGTAGGAGCTTTTATGATATACCCACACTATTTTTTAAGTACATTACACATAAAAAAATCAAAAAATTAAAAAATTTAATAAAATTTAAATTTGCTTGATGCAGAGTTATTACGTACAAAACTATAAAATAAAATGAGGTCCTAAAAGTGCAAAGTCCTGAGCAATTAGTTTCTTTCATACAAGCGTTAACAGTTCAGAGAGTTAGTTTCATTATGGTAAAATACTATGAGTATTTTGTATGAAAGAATAACTTTTTGCAGTCCAGTTTATTATTTATGCTTCAAGTGTTAGTTTAAATATTTGTCAAGTAAGGGTTGTAAATAACAGAAGTTGTACATTCCTACAAATTTACTTTAATATTACAATTTTTTTACCATTAAAATTTATCACAATGAATGTTTAAGAAGCTTTATTTGAGGTGTAAACATCTCAATTTTTAATAATTTTAAAAAGTATACAACGTCTAAGAAAACTCAAATACATATTTAATGTGCTATTATCCTACCATGGCTATAGCATATCTAAAACTATAAAAACTTGTTTAAAAACTGTTGACTTATTAATTCTGATGTAAAAAGATATATTTAGGAGCAGTAACAATATAAATTTTGAAATAATTAGCTTATTGATAAATGAAATACATATAAATAGGTTAGAAGTAGAGATGCGACAAATATACGACTACTATTCGGTACTCGGCGTCTTTGGCCACTTTTTCTAACATTCTGTATTCGGCCGAATAGCACGTAGTATTCAGCCGAATACCGAATAAAATTTTATATATTTAAATAATAAATTATTAGCTGTTTTAATACTTAAAGTCTACAAGTGGCAAGTTATGGTGAATAAAAACCGTTTTCTCAGCACTTGTTGGCAGCAAACGATTGTGCTTTTCTTCCTATATAACTCCAGCTTCTGAAAATAGCCTCTCACAAGGAGGAGATGATCGATAAATCCAAGCGAGTTTTGTTAAGCATTGAAATAGGTGACCACCTCTTAAAAGTATTTGCTTTTCGCTCTTGTAGGCGGGAAATTTTTAAATAAAAATCAATTTCATTAGTAATAGCACCTTTTCCCGAAGCCTCACTTTACGTATTGTCTATTTCTGTAGCAATTCCCTCAAAACAGTTCCAGAAACTGTCATGTATTTCTATTTTTTGCTTACAAGGTGAAGAACAATCATTGTTAGCGCTAGATTCATCATAACTAATTTTTACAGTTTCTAAGATAATTTTTTGTCTTGCTTTTTCTGTTTGAACTAATTCCTGAAGTTAGTTTTGAATCAATCGTGGATCAAGAAAACTAGCAACCAAATATTTGTCTTTACCATCAAAATCAAACATTAAGCTTGAAAAAACTTAACTTTTAGTAAAATTCCAATTTTTAATAAATTTGGTGCTTCAAATTTGATGCCTCTGCCTTTCCCAGGTATTCCAACCACGTGAAAACTTCAGAAATGTAAGAAAATTCGGAGCTTGTCTGAGTCAGAAATATCTGAGAGCTCCAGCGTGTGCACATCTTGTACTAGTTCGTGGTTTGGCAAATAGATTTCAGCTTTTGTTGTGCTATACCAGAGTGATTGAAATGGTAAAAGTTAGGTATGCAGCACCTACAATCATTCGGTATTCGGTATTCGGCCAAAACCACTATTCGTGACATCTCTAGTTTGAAGCTTTATGAACTCAAACCAAATAAAATATGTAGTTATATTCTCTTCTATTTCAATTTCTATTTCGAAGGCCGTTTTTACAATTCATATCAGGCGTAGAATTTTTATCTTAGAAAGATTGGAAAAATATGATATCTATTTTATCAATGAAAGAAAAAAAGAAAACAATTGAGCAAATGTATTTGTTTACAATAACTGAATTTAGCAAGAAATTGTAAAGATTTTTATTCAAAATACACTGCTTTGTCATCAAAGATGTTTAGATTTCCAAATTTTGATTTCAATAGTTCAACCCGGGGTAGGTGACAGTTATAAGTCGAAAGATTTTTAATCATACGGGGGCTGGAATTGGCAATCGCTAATGGGAAATTTTTTTTACCCACATTTCATTAACAACAAATTAGTCAATGATTTTCTAATTCGAGCTCAGTCATAAAATTTCACTAAATTCAGGCTGGCTGAACTTTTTCATCTGCAGTTGCATACACTTGTTTGTTAAAGGCGAGCAATATTGCAGCACTATCATATCGTTGACCAAACATGACTTGTTGAAATTGCAATTGCCAAAGAATTTTTTAAAATTTAATTAAATTTCTCAAATTAAGCATTGTTAGAGATTCATTGTAAATTAATAATAAATTAATAATTAAAGTTTGGATAACTGGTGATATGTAAATAACGTGGCGATTAATATTTTAGGTCGCGTGATCGTGTCCGAATACTTAAAAGTGCTTAAAAATTCCATCATTATGTGTTGGCTTCACAATTACGATTTATCCAGAATTTTCACGTTCTCTCAAGGAACTTTTTTGCTGTCCACACAACACAATCGCTTTTTATTTTCTACATTAAATATCTGGATACTCAATAACTAAGCAAAATTTTTTGAGCACTCCAAAGCAAATTTATGATATTTTCTATTGCACAAATGTCACGTAATTGTTGTATATAGTCATTAGATACAATAATAGAGTATACTCAAAACAAGATATTAATTGAAGTTACACTGAGCCCAATGATAGCACACATATTTGTTTTTAGCCTGATGCAAAAAAAAAAAAAAAAATATAGGAATATATATTCCTCCACAGTGTTATTTGAGAAGAAACCAAATTTAATTTCATCAATAGTAGTAAATTTGGTTGAGCTCTCCACCATAAGTAGACAACCACAAATGTGCACTTCACACGGGCAATGGATTATATTATCAGTAAAATTCAATTTTTTGTTAAACATGAAGCAGTCATTGATTTCCACCCTTCAGAGTTTTTCACATTAAATTTTAGCCTTCAATTTATATGTTTTACGAGAAAGAACTCTTTAGCTTGTTTAGTGAAAAAAAACACATTAAAATTTTAAAGCTGTTAGAAAAATTTTACTAATGGTTTTTAGAAGTAATTTAGTTATTTGGTAGATTACTTTAAATTCACTCCTATAAGAAAATATTTGTTTTGTCTAGTATTATTCATAGAAAAATTTAGTTTCTATGGCAAACAATTTACAACAAGGAAATATCTTTTACAGCCAGATTCTCTAACTAGAACTCTAATAAGAGACAAACATTAGTAGTTTTTGACAAAAGAAACTCCTCTGGATGTAGGTACCATGTTGCACTGATTTGGTGAAAAATGGATTCATTTAAATTCTTAAAATTATGTGAATTAGTACGTAGTTTGGCAGGTTTTTAAGTATTAGATCTGTGATAAGCTTAAAATGATTCATAATTGTCAAATGACGATTTATTCGAAGAAACAAAAAAGCAAAAAATTAAATGATGCACAAAATTTCTTATAAAAGCTTTAACAATTTAATATAAAAATATTTTTAAATTTAAGTGTCCAAACATTCAAGCATAATAAAGACAGCAAAAGCTGTCAAGAATTCAATGAACTGTAAGTACAAAATGAAATAAAATCACCTTCCAATTTTTTATTTGCAAAATTTGAAAGCTGATGATGACAGCATTCTGGAATTTATTGGAAAAATTTTAAAAAGCTTTTCAATTTTAAAATAAACAAATTTTGAAATTAATCTTTCTTGAAAACATCTTCACAGTAATGGTAGAGTGATGCAATTATTTGAAGTATATCCAAAAAAAAAATAGCTGATAAAAAAATTAAAGTTGATGCTTTTCGTGAGTATCGAAAGATTACGCAAATGTGTTATCCTAAGTCAAAAGAATAACAAAAAAAGGTAACGATATTCATCTATTGGAGCCTATACGCCCTTAAATATATAAAGATATTCCATAAGCACTTAAAAAATTAAATTTAAGGATTTGGATTTTCTCAATATTTTAATAGGAATTTATTTAGTTTGCTTTTTGTTCTGTAGAGGCTTGTGATCGATGTTTGTTTTCCTTGCTGATAAGCTATTTGCTTAAAATGTTGCAAACATGAGCTAATTGTATAAGAGGAATCTAGTGGAAACTTCAGAACTGGAACGGGGAATAAACTAAGCTCTGCATGTTGGCAAAACCAAAAAATGATGCCCTGTATTTAATAAAAAAGCGTTCATTATTTATTCATATTAAAATCAATACTAATTAAAAACATCTTATCTTTTTCCTTTTTTTTTTTTTTCTTGTGAACAATTTAAGGGTAGAAAATGCACTGCAATGGAAAATTCAGATATTTTAGCCTCATATTTTCCTGCCTTTTCTATAGCAGTCGATAGGAGATGACTCTTTAAGATTGTTAATACTGTAGTTGAAGAATTTCTTTCTTAGCATTGGAGTTTTTAGCTTATTATTGAGTGTTGGATAAATAATTAAAGTGGAGATTTTCAGAATTTAAAATATTAAAAATTTTATTTTAAACTTATGAAATGGAGATGTACTAACAAGGAAAGGTCTTCTGGTATCCCTCTCTGATTTCATTCATTTTGTGATGTGTTATTCCACATCGAAGTCTAAAAGAGACGCGTATTTTTTTTAGCCGCTGAGAAACGGTTTTAAGGGGTAAATTGACATCTAAAATTAGTACCATAGGGGTAATTTACCCCCTTCCCCAAATTGTTAATTGTTATTAGAGAATTTAAAGAGAATCAGTAACTTAACTTATCTATAAACTGAGAAAAATTATAGCATTGTGATTTTCAGTGGGAAAATACATAAGATAATCCTTCAGCTCACATTAATATTCCCATAGAACAACATCATAGCTTGCCTTATTACAATTTAATTAGATATATTTGCAAATAAGTGTTTCAGAAAAAAAGTGAGTAAAAGAACTTTGTAGTAGGGGTTCAAATTAATCTGGAAGTAATTACTTAGAAAGTAAAATAATTGAATAGCGAACAATTTCCCACGGTTTGATTAGGAATTATTCAAATTTTTTTTTTATTTGTTTGGTAGTTCTTCTAATTATGTTTGCTTGTTGCTTCTTTTACGAAAAACTTTACGAAAAAAAATAGAAAAAAGCTTATTAGATTATAGAAAAAGTTCAAAATAAAAGCTTTATTAGGCAAAGCATAGTTAAATCTACCAAAAAATTTTAAGATGGCAGTCATGTAGCGAAAGCACAATGCAGTTAAAGAACTTTCCAATAGATGGATAGTAGATTTGGGAAAAGTTGTACGTTTTGAAATTCAAATATTTGTACTTTAACGTTTAACTTTAACTGTTAACGTTTTTCCTTTGCTAAACTTATGTTCTTATTAAATGAAAAAAAATATATGACGCTTCGGTTATTTGGCAATTTGAAGAAAATCCCATATAAGCTTTAGACTGTTCTATTTTCACGTAGAGCAAAATTTTCAATTAATTCATACATATGAATGAAAATGTAATAAGAAATAAGAATACAATGAATTATAATAAATTTCTAACGTTTTCTCAGTTAATATTTAGACATTTTTCCGAGTACTTTGCTCATATACCAATTACAGATACAATAGATTCCTTTGCAATACGGCTTATATGTTCTGCCTTGTAAGCATTTCTTGGCCTAAGGCTGAAAAGGCTGAAAAGGCCGAAAAAAGTCATTGAACACAGGTGATTAAATACACAAAAATTTTGGTTATAAATTTTATTTAACAATTATAATTGAAAAGTTTTTAGAAGTTTTTTTTTCAACTTTTTATGCTAGGAAAATCGTGAATTATCTCTTCGACATTTAAATTTCTAGCGAATTCATTGTTTATAGAAAGAACCGATAAAACAGTGATATTATCTTGTGATAAATTCGATCGTAATGCACTTTTCATTCTTTTCAATAATGAAAACGATTGTCCTATAAAATGTTTTACTTAAGAAAATTTTTTTAATAAAATCTAGTAAAAAATAAAATTTATTATCATAATCAAGGTCCGAAAATTTCCAAGGGCCTAAGGCTAAGCCGGCCCTGCTTGTAAGTAATCACGTTATAGAGAATCGTGTTGAATGAGGACAAATTTGTATAATGCGAATGATGTTTAAGAAAACTGTTCATGACTATTATTAAAACGTATAATATAGAATTAGATATTAAACAAAAATAAGTACATTTGATATACAAATATATATATAAAAAAATATAATTTAAAAAATTAACTCATTATTGTTATTATTTTGTATTTAGCTTCAAAAGACATAAACAACTGTCCAGATGATAGTTAGCCATATTATTTGTCAATAGTTTATCATTTATTGCTTCAATTTCTGCCTTAAGTTTAAAATATGCAGCATCACATTCTTCAAAGTCCCTTTTAAATTGCACCCGCTGATGGATCCTTATTTGCGAAATATGCTTCTAATTATTTAACCAATTTCAGTCCTTTGTTTTGATGGAAAATTTGTTCTTATTTCTTTTAAAATCAATCTTTCCTGATGGCTGTTTAAGGCTATATGATTATATTCATTAAAAAATTGTGATTTATTGAAGCTTTCCTTACTTTCAATTAATTCAGTTATATCCGCCCTGTTCATATTATCGTAAGGACAATTGATTTTCTGAACTCACTATTTCATGCCAATTATTTTTCAGATTTACGGCTTTAATATTCTTTGATGAACAACCCAATATTTTATATTATTTTTAAAATTTTAAAAATTGCCCATATTTGTGCTACTGTTTGACTTGTATGTGAATCAATTTCTTGGAAATTTTTTTAAATGTTAAACGTTTTTATAAAAACTTGATGTAATAATTCTAAATTAAAAGTTGTGTTAGGCGGTAAAAATTTCAAATTATTGATTAATAAAGTCTTAAATTCCAAATTATTTAGTTTTAAACAATTTTCTACATCCGTCACAAAGTAATTGAAAAACCATTCTTAAAATATTGCAGCAGTTACTGAAACTGTTTTATTTGTCTACCAGTAATCTGAAAATGTAGAAATATCACACTCCTTCATGTATATTAAACGAATTATTAATTAGCAAAGGCTTCATATGATAATTTCTAGATAAACTGCTACATAAGAAATGTTATTCTCTCTTTAGATGCTTTAACACTTGGAGCAGATTTCTTATTTTTGGAAATGAAGGTTTGAAACTGCACTTTTTTCCAAATAAACCAGTTTCATTGTCTTCTTATAATTTTGGAAATACCTTCTTTGAATATTTGGGAAGATTCTAGGTCAACTGTTAACGTTATTCTTGCTCTTTAATACTATGCAACAAAAATGCGTTTCCTAAATCTGTCAAATCATCCTTGACTACCGTGTAGTTAAGTCAGAATTATGTCCAAATGAATATGTTGCTTTAAATGGATATATATTTTGAATTACATGATTATTTAATGGAATACTTTAATAATTACAATTATTTCCCCAAACCATTAAACAGTTTTCCATTTTTAATATTATTTATCCTATTTTTTTAAGCTTTGTAACGATCAAATACCAATACCGGTTTTTATTTTTGTTCCATAACCTTTTATAGGACGAAGTGTCAACTCAATTAATTGAAGTTTTTAGAAATAGGCTTTTTCTTTCTTTCCAGCTTCATTCATCATTCCTTTTTTGCATTAGAAATATTAAAACACTTTAGTTATCATTATTTTTTCAATTTATAAATATTTGCAAACAAAAATGGAATCAAATTGACAAAGCAATATAAAACTATATATAGGTACATACATTAATTTGCATGAATAAATTTGTCGCACATTTTTAGCGCTTTGTAAAAGTCATGTCATACGGAAGTCTACTCTATATATAAATTAATTTTTGTCTATTGTTTTTTTTTCCAATTCAATAGAAAATCTAGTTACTAAATATTTATTTAACACTTTGAGCTTTATGTGGAAACCTGTTAAATGTCTGTTTAAATTTTATAGCTAAACTGTGAAGTAAAGATATTTCTTATTTGATGTTTACTTATTAAAAGCTTTAGTAGAGAAAGTTTGTTGGATCCCAAATATTAAAATCATACTTCAAAAAGCTTGTATGGAAATTTTCTCTCTATTTTGCTTGTAGATATTCCCCAAAGAGTATTTCACAATCAATATTATCACAAATGTTACATATATTTTTCAATAAAGAGGTGAAAAATGTGCATTAACACAGGTTTATAGGAAGAAAATTACTTTCAATTTTAGTATTTTCTTGAAATTACACATTTTTATTGCATGCTGACAAATTGTCATTTTGGTGTATATAAATTAATTAATAACAGCTATTGTGTAAATATATTTAACAAGACTTTATAGCAAGGTAATATTAACAGTGTTAAGTTAATTAAATACTAAATCTGAAATAATTTCCAAGAAATGTAAGCCTAAGATAATTAACTGACCATTTCTAAAGAATACTCCAAAAATTTCAATACACAATTTTGTAAAAAATAGTTTGCTAAAAAACATATATTTTTAAAGGACCAAATAAAAATAATTAAGATTAATAGTAATAATTTACATTTTGGAAAAGTAGAATTGAGTTTTTTTATGCTTCGGTAAAATACTCCAGAGAACATAATTTTTATGTTTCAAAGACGTAGATTTTTCATATTAACCGACATTAATTTTTATTCCCATGAGAAATTAAGCTAAAGAAAAGTTTTGGTATTTTAAATTATCAAGAGAAGCTTTCCTTAGCTTCTTTTATCACACAATCAGTCCTTTTGTCTACTTAAGGCTTTTTGTTATAATACCATCAAGCTATGTAAAGCTGTGTGTAATACTGATTTGTATTAAAAACATACACAGAGTATTGATTACTATCCACGGAAGCTTTTGGTAATGAATTACATTGCTCAGGTCAGTTAGCTTAACTTTACCTTAGTGAAATATATTTTGGAGTTTTAATTCTTTTAATTCATCATATGATATAAAGCCAAAATTTCCTTCGAAATACAAAACATTAAATAAAAATTTTCTCAAAAAAATTCAAAATAATTCAAATAAACACACCAAATCGAAGCTTTCAACGGAAATCAGTTAACTCAGGTGTTAATGGTCCTGCAGCAGTAAGGCCAAGAAAAATGTCCAATACAACATAAAAAATGAAAATGAAGAAAAATAATAATTTGATGGGAAATCACAATAAAAAGTAGCAAAAAGTCCTGTTGCCTTTTTAGTTTTCATTCTACAGGTTAATAACTTCTGCGCAAAAAAGTTGTTTCTTAAAACTAGCCAATATAATCCTACAAAACTGAATACTAAGCAACTAACAACAGCTATATAAATGCGAATACTCAAGGGATAATAAAAACCTACTAATAATTAATTTATTTCATGCAGGAATCGGTAATTGTTATGATGGATGTCTCACACAATTATATATTTTTGATACAACATTGAAAATGAAAAAGAATTATTTATTCTTCTGTTCCTAGAGTAAAATATTATATTGTATTATTCCATTTAGTTAATTGAATCTATGAAACTATTATAAATAAAAAATTAATTTCAAAAGGCTTTTTATTATGTTATTTTTATTTTATCCCTTTAAGTCAGATTTATCTCCTACTTTCAATATTTATGTAGTAGTCATATAGAAGAATTCATTGGAAAATATATCGCAATATCCTTGCCAGCTGTAGAATTTTTTTAGTTGGTTCTAAGCTGAACTAAAGAATGAATCTCCATTTAGACGGGGTTTTTATTAAGCTTTCACTTGATCAATTTATTTTTAAATGAAATTTGATACGCATTTTCAGCTAAAATAGTTAACATAAAAAGAAACATCTAAAATTAAAACATATTGAAGTTTAAATATAAATTAAAATTTCTATATTATTGGACGACTTAACTAAATTCTGAGATTCTACCTACAAACGTTGTATCATATGGATATATATTACATTAAGAACACATATATATATATCCTAAGAAACTACAAAATTTCAACAAAATTGTATCTCATTCAAAAAACAACCAAGGGTTATAATAAACAGTTAGACAAGGTTAATACTAACTATGTTTACTTCCTATTATAATCTGGTGTGATAAGCCAAAGAAAGGAGTAAACACATAGCTTCAACCCTAAGTTATTAGGGTGTATACTATACTTTCCCTACACCCCTACGTCTGTCAGTAATAGCTGAATTCAAAATTTAATTAATTTTGAGGTCTTGTATTTTTATTATTATTTTTGAAAAAAGAAAATATTCCAGTACTGAAATGAAAATTGGCTGGGGAGAAACGTGTCAAGATTTAAAACTTTTATTATGTATGCCATTTAAGTATTTCATATTTTTCTCAAGTAATTTGGACAATTAATGCAATTTATTTATATATATTTAAAAGTTATAGAATAGTCCATTCCAATTTTTTTCTAAAAATTTCATACTAATTCATGATAGGCACATTTTGAGGATCTAAAAGAGCTTTAAAAAAATTTTACTTTCAGTATTTTAAGTTTTGAACCAAAACTAATTGAGATTGTAATGAAAAAGGTTTTGGAGTACTAAATAGGAATTTAGGTTTTTCATATTTAATATTTACAATGAACGCTCAAAAAATGCTGCCATTTGTTGACAATGAAATTAATTTATCGAAACTTATTTTTGACATTAACAATTACTTAAATTGTGTATTTTTTTAAAATAAAAATTCGAAATAGTGGTTGAAGTTTCATGAAACCTTACGCGTTTCTGAAGGTAAGGTAAGAAGAAAGGTAAGTCATATTTCCATAGCAAAATTAATTTTTTTCTGCAAAAAACCAGTTAATTTAAAAAAATAAATTGCAATATTAATAGTATATTAACAAGTTATTAGATATCTATTCAATTTTTCGGCTTGAAAATTATGAGATATTTGATCCTTTATGGGAACGTATCATTTTCTTTTTAAAATATATTTCCATGTTGATAACTACGAGTCAATGTTTTGCGAGATTAGTTTTCAGACCTGAAACAGTTTTATAATATAGATAATTTTTGAAAAGCTTACCAGATAAATTGTTTTGTTTGGTAAGGATCATTCTGTTCATTAGAACTTTTAGTTTTTTTCTTCATCATATAAATTAGAAACTTAAGTGTTTTGGTAGTTTGATGTCAATACCAATTTTCTTAAAATTGTTCATCTAACCAATGTCATAATGTACTGGGTCGTGAAATAATTTTTTGTAGAAATTGGAAGCTATGCGAGCCCGAATTGATCGATTTCCTTGTAGTTAATATATGTCATAGTTTATCAAAAAGTAAGAAATCTGTATTTTTTATATCGGCTACCATATTTACCTTTGAAGCGTGAATACTACCCCAAAAGCTTATTGCCTAAAACATATTTTTCTGTATAACTCGAATTGTGATAAATATTTTTTAGCATAACTTAAAAAAAATTATTCTAATTATAATTCAAAGCCTTTGTCGTATATTTAGTTCACCTAATCTCCTAATTTTCATACGGAAAAGTCATTATTTTTTGACTTATTAAACGCTTCAAAATTTTCCCACATTTGAATATATTTATCCATTGTTGGCTTTTACATTCTAATGAAAAATAATTTCAATTAATTGTTAAACTATGCAAGGCAGTTATTATTTAAAAAATTCATGCACAGAAGAGACTATGTAACCATAATGACATCAGAAAATGTTGAAAGAAATCTATTTTCTTCATATTAGAATAATAAGAACATTTGTTAAGGAATGTTAAATAATACGTGACGCTCACGTGGCTTGTAACTTTAATTAATTTATTCATCATCCGAAATTTAACTAGAAATTATTTTCACTACAGGAGTTTTTATTTTCTATTTAAGGTTTCTTGTAATTCTACCTCACAAGTGATATGAATTGCGCAATTCCAAACAATAATACTGAATTGGGGTAAATATTTTATACGTAGGAAAATTAGATGAGTATTTTGCTTAGCAACAGTTTGCCATGGCAATTATTGTATAATAAGATTTCTACCTTTCCAGTTGAATTCATCTATAATAGTGGTTTCAGTAAATTTTTGCAATACTATCACAACAAAAGTCAAAAAGTCACAAAAAAAAAAAAATAAATAAATCTTTTGCTTTTTGTGATATTAATTCAATAATATCTGTAATGAAACTAATTCCAGTATAGTAAAGTGCTTGATACTAAGCCCATTAAATTCTAAAATGTTTTGGAGTTCTACTATTTTATTTTATTTTCCCAAGGTTCACAAAAGTTTTCTTATTAAACTAATAAAATAAAATGAAACATTTTTCAGTATTCTTTCATGTAAAATGAGTTGTTATACAATTTATTTATTTTAGCTGAAGCAGTGAAAAGGATTTGTAAAATTTTTTGACTTTTTTTCATGAACTCAAAAATTGATTGATAGATTGAAAATTAGCAGAGTCGAACCCTACATCCTAGAATAAGTTTCTCAGTGATCTATTATAACATTAATCTACAAATTTTGGTATTTTTAATTTACCTTAAAAATTACAGTATTTCTGGTTCGATTTAATCCAAATATGGTAACCGTTATGTAAAGAAGCTTTTCAAGATTTTCCAAAAAGTGTTGCATTACTCTATTACCACTGCCAAGAAGTGTTTTGTATCTTTTATCAGATATAGTTCAACTATATTTATTTTATTTTATTTTCCAAGAATTTAAATTAGCAACATTTTTTTTAGAATTGTGGAGCTTTGGTTTCATTTTAATAATTATTAATTTATTTTACAAAAAAAAATATTTTATTTAAACATTAAACATATTTCTTAAACATTATTTTAGTTGATTTTTTAAAACATTATTTAAAAACTAATAGTAATTATTTTAAATGTTTAACACTTTTTTTAAACTACAACTAATTATTATTTTTACATGTTATTAATTTTCTTAACTTAATAACTTTAAGCATTTTGCTAAAATTTCAAAATTTAAATTCAGAATTGATGTTGTCACCACAGAATGAAGAACTTTCTTTGATTTTTATTTAATTTTTGACTGTCGTTCACAGTTTTATTAATGACTAAATTGTTTTTCTAAAGTTTACAATTTTAAAATTCTACAAAGTTTTTACTCTGCTGACGTATAAAAAATTTGCTAGCCAGTGTGTGTACATTTATAAAAATCAAAGAAAGCTTCACATAAACAACTGTCAAAACAATAATAATTGTCCCATCATGATCGAAATTTAATAAAAGCAATCTTAAAAGAGGGCTCGCTCAAGAACTTTTTCTTGGCAATAGTTGCGGAAATTATCTTGAACGGCTTTCTTACACGGTGTATTTTTGACTCATAACCATGGAATGTGGTGAATTACTACCACACCAAATGTGCATAAACGGTTAATTGACTCAAATTTATATAGTTAAAAATTCTTAGCAAATGAATTGCAAAATGCAAAAAATGGATCTAAAGTTTTGATTGAATTAGCTTTGAAAATGAGTTAAGAACTGTCAAAATATTTAAATATCGCTACATTTCTTCTAACCAACTAAATTTATTATTGATACTATGTTAGGTGGATGGAGATAGACAGATATTAACCTCTGGGACTGCAGCTGCTAGTTGTTGTCTGAGTGAAGCCACTAAATCAGAAAGAAAAAAATAAGTGACACGTAGGCTTAAATAAAGCCAGAAACTTTAATTACCCTTAATTTAAGTTTCTGTATTTAACTTGTCAATTCAATGTGAGATGGAGAAAACTTTTGTGACACACATGTATATTTTAATAATACTCAGAATGAATTAACTGTGAACAATTTCCAAAAACTTGAATATAAAAAAATGAAGTATAAACTTAAGCAGCCAGTTACAGCTTTAACCTAAATAAAGAGAAAATTTTCCAGTAAAAGTAACTACTGGATATGTAGGTTATAGCTCACCTATAAAATGCAAACGATATGGTGATTTTCACATTCTTTAGCTCTTAATAGAAGCTCTTTTGATAAGTAGAAAAAATAATAAATCATGCTAAAGAAAATGAATACATGGTTTGTATCTTACTTAGCAATATCCATATACTACCTGGTTATTTCATACAAGCCTTTTTACTTTACCACAGCATAAAGTGTAGATTATATCAGTAGAAAAATATTTATTAATGCATGCACTTATATCACTAAAATAGGATTTTTTAATGTCTTTTGGTTCTTTTCAAATTAAATTATTGCAGAGAAATGTCCAGCCATCTAAGGAAATTGAGTAAATTTATTCATATAAATCGGTCACTATTTATCAAAATGAGAAAAAGGCTTTTTTGCTATGTTATTATTAAAAAGTTATAGATGTAAAATCTAATTTCTTTAGTACTTAAAATAAAGCAATATTTTCTTTCTCATTTTCTGTCCATTGTAAGAATTTTTTTTTTAAAATTCAGCTCCAAATAGCTATTTGGCTTTTATCCTAACCAGTTTTGCATTTTAAGCATTATTTGTCATTTCATTCAACAAATATGTTGTGATCGAATTTCTTCAGGCCATAAAAACTTTAAAATCAACAGGATTCTTTCACGTTCAGTTTGATCATTTTGTTCTCAGGTGTATGGTCTTATACAATCTATGTGAATAACTTCCCTTTTCAACAAGTTTTTAATATTTTTAATAAAAAAATCAGTTCCATTGTTCAAATGGAAATATTTTAAGCAGCTACTTTTCACCATTGGAATAAATTAAAAATCATATACATACATTTTCCTCAATACGTAAAAGGAAAACCTTTTTTTTTTATTAATAAAAAACATCTATTTTATCATATATCAATTTTTTCAACGGGCTTACATAATCTACTTGAATATATTCCCCTTTGATGGATGGTAGTATAAATATTTCTTTATGGTTTGATCTTATCATCTTTCCAAGTTGGCAATGTTCGTAAAACAATTTTTTACCACTAATTAGATCGATATCATCAACGAAGCTATTTCTATAAATTTTTTAATAAATTCCACATTTTCATGACCCAAGAAACATTGTTATTGTTGAAAGAAAAAGCCACATTGTTAACACGTTTCCTTACATATAGGTGAAAATTAATTTTTAATTAATTCATTATTTAACATTATCTTACAGTTACAATTCCATTTAACTCACAACTTAACAATTATTTTCTTCAATTACTTTTAAACCTTTGCTTATGAGAATTATGGTTGGCAGCGTAATTTTATACAATTCATAACTTTCACCTTAATTTGATTTTTGTGCTTTAAGGAAATAGCCTATGCTGCTTCTATTGTTGCCAATTTTCCATCAAAATAATCCGTTAAAGCATGTGTTCTCATATATGCCCTTACTTTAAACTTCCATAACCACTTAATGGTACTTCTCAACTAATTACCAACAAAATAATTTCCGACTTTTCTTTCTATCCATTTTTATGGACATTTATTTAGCTTGCTTTTTGTTCCATAGATGTTTATGATCGCTGTTGGAAGTACTTGCTGAAAAGCTATTGGATTCAAGCTTTCCTTAAATTAACTGCTTATACAGAAATTTGATCTGTTAAAAAAGGTCTTTTCGAAAAATAAACCATTTCCCGATTCCATTCGCGAATGTAGCAAAATTTTGCTGCTGAGTTCTCATTTACTTCGAAATCAGGTATTCAGATTTAAAGTAGAAAGTCATAAAATGTTTTGATAGCAATGCATTGTAAGAATATTTAAAATATTTGGCCAATAAATCAAACTGTTATTATTACTAAATTCAACAAAAGGTTTCACTTCCGTCGCTCGTTAGCTTGATATACTTTTTTTCTTAATTTAGTCTCCTTTAAAACCTCTCACTCATATTATGGTTTTTTACAGCGTTGAAATTAATATCTATTTGGTCAAAAACAATGTATTTGCAATGCTATATTATAGAAGTCATCTTAAATTGCAGAACTTGTTATTAAAAGAAGTAATTCTGAAAAGATTTACACTCTAGTATTATACTGTTTACAAAATTAATATAGATTTTTTTGCAATATATGTATATATATATATATGTATATATATCTTTATACATATATATCCCTTTTATTTTCGTTTTTATGCAAGGAATAAGAAACTTTTGCCTGCACAAGAAACAAACAAAATGTGAAAGTTTTTCTACATCAAAAGACGTAAACAAGTTTTTGTGTCGATTTTAACATACACAAAGATCCTGAAGACTATCCTAAAATGAATTCGTCAATGTTTAAAAGTTAAGGATAAAATTGGCAGTCAGCGTTTCTTCTTCTTACTTAGTGGTACTTAATATCTTTGGAGCTTAGACTCTTTTCTTTATATCAACCTTAAATTCTATATAGCTTGAAAATTAAATTTAATAACAACAAGTTTTATCTGTGAAAATGGTTCTATTAACCCTACCATCTATTACTGAGGATGAATGCCCCTTACAAAAGAAAATTGGATTCATTCCAAGTCTATTTGTTGCTTATGTATCTATTGAGTAGGGAAAGCCCTGAAAAGTGCTAAAGAATGAAAAGTAAAATCAAACTTAGCTTTATCTATCTCTTTACAGTTAGTTTCGTAATGTTTTGCTTGTACTAAAAAAATACCTATTGGAAAACTAGAAGAACTTTTTCTAACTGAATAAAACTTTTTGGTGTCATAAACTTTCAATGTTTTTTGTATGGTTTGTTCTTTTATATCATGAAAAGTGAAGGATGTCTCTAAATCCAATCCTCTTTCAACTACTAATATTGATAGAAGTAAGAAACAATAAAAATAAAAATAAAAATCAGAAAATAACTAACCTTGTAGCTGATTACTTTACAAATATTTGTAAAAAGTGGAAAAAAACAGCTAAAAGAAATATCAGACTTAAATTTTGTATTAATAATTTTAAGGCTTACTCAGTTCTTGAAATTGTAGAACTTAAGTATTTATTTGCTTGGATGAAATTAATGAATTAAAAAATAATTTAGTCAACAAACAGAACTTTTAAAACCATTTGTTTTTGTCATTTAAATACTTTTCAAAACTTCATGCTGTGATTTGAACCACATTATTTTATTTCATCGCGTTCTCTTACGAGTATTTAAGTTATAGCTATTTGCATTTTGAATGCATTTGAAATATGTTTAACATAGTTTTGCAAGTACTTAATGAAACATAAATTAAATTTACTTAAGGGGGTGTTTTAGTTTAGACACCCGAATTTTTAGTGTTATTTCGGACGTCATCAAATTAAACCATTAAATAATTGTACCATATATATTTTTCTTGTCATTTACTAATACTTTAAGAGTAAAAATTTTGAATAATATTAAAAAAAAATCAAAATTAAAAAACGGCAAAAAGGGGCTGACAAAAAAATGACGTGTCCTGTTGTGCACGATTCCAGTCCTTCCAGTAATATGAAGAAAATTTTTTTTTTTAATTCCACAAGAAGAAAGGTATGGTTATAGTTTTGTTTAGGAAAAAAAATTTTTTCACAAAATGGCCGCACTTTGAAGAAAAAGTTACGATTTTTTCTTGTTTTTTCGCCTTTCGGAATTTTTTTTTAAAAAAAAAAGAAATGAAATTATTATAAAACTCTTCGTAGTTTCATGCCCTAGTATATAAAAAACCATTGTGCTAAATTTCAAGTGAATCGATTAGACAAAACTTGAGATATCGTGCACGCAGTTTCGCAAAAAGTAGTTTCGAGAAAAATGCGTTTAAAGTTTTAAATACTAAACTAAACTAAGCACTAAATGTGTCACAAAAAGAGCTGTAATTATTTGAATTTCAAAAAATCTACTTGGAAACATTTTTTTAAGCTATGAAAGCTATGAAAGATTATATGAATAATAGCTTATAAAAGCTTTCCCAGGCTGTATTTAATAATACACGATTCTTCATACAAAATTTCTTTCCGAGTATTGTACATAATACAGTGTATAAGGGTCAGTGGAGAAAGGCTATTAGAGGAAGCTGTGATATATGAACTTTGTTTATCAAAAACTATACGTAATGTAGTGTTTGAATTTCATGAAGCTGTATCCAATATTAAACCTTAGATAAACTCAGAGTTGATTAATTTCATGTATCCTGAAGTCAAATACTTTTCAAAAAATTTCTTTATATTCCAATTCGAGATTAATTGAAATCTTCCTTCCTAATTCATTCAGCCTTTTGGAAAACGTACTTCTATAGACTTTTGATCGATTGCTTCAAAATCTTTTTCTTTCCTACACTTTTAATAAAAATAACAAAAATTAAAAAGAAATGACCATAGAGTAATCGATTCTAAATATTTTAGACTTAAAGCTCGATGTTATTAATGTGAAGAATCATTTAAAGATGAAAGAGAATAGAAGTAAAGAATTTGGAGATATATATATAATAGGGTGTTTCAATTTGTATGGAGCAAAAAAAAAAATTGGCAGGTGTACCCCCTGGTTGTGTTCCATGGATAATTTTAAGCAACTTTCACTAAGAAAGTATGGTTCTATTTTGAATTTCGAGCCTCCTGATTTTTGAAAATAGGTTTTTTTCAAGAGTAAAGAAAGATAACTTTGAATTTCTCGTCTTCCAGAGGATTCCGTTTCCTATCTGAAATCTACAGTTGTAGTTTTAAGATCCTCACAAAAACTTGTGAATCTTATTTTTTGACTAAAATAAATAATCTTAGCAAAAAATTATTATACTTCCGATACAAAAATTCCAATTTTTTGTCCATTTTGAGTTTTTTTTTTGGCCATTTTAAGTCTTTTTTGTACAAATTGAGCATCAAAACATAAATTTATTAACAAAACAATATCAGCTTGAAATTCCTCTTACCCAAATACACATGTAAAAAAATATTTCAATTCTGTTTATAGTTTTTGTAATGATTTTTCCAAGTCAAATCTTGAAAAAACACCTATTTTTAAAAATCAGGAGGCTCGAAATTTAAAATAGAACCATACTTTCTTAGTGAAAGTTGCTTAAAATTATCCATAGAACACAACCAGGGGGTAAGCTTAATTCAAAAAAAAATTGAACCACCCTAATATATAAATATCAATTTTCTGCAAAAGATACATAACTTTTTTCCAAATGAAAATTTTCGTGTTGGCTTAGAAGTTTCAAAACTTTTTCATGCATTTGATTACAGCGCCTGATTGGTTTGGTCCATTAAATTTCCATAACTGACGAATTGCATGAAATCATAGAAGTCTAAAAATATTTGCTGCACTTTAAAGTAATTAAAATTTAATTTTACAAATAAGCTCAGTTTTATTGTTAAAAGTTTATTAAAAATTTCGTAAAAGTTATGCAAAAAGAATACTTATTGCAAATTTGCTAAGTAAAAACCTAAAAACAAAAACGAAAACTATTTTACTAGTCGCTTTGTTTTCTAAATTGCAAGATATGAAAAAATTAACTATTTATTTACTCAAATATTATTATCAAAATAAAAATAAATTAGTGACAAAGATTTATTACTAATAATTGTGTAAGCAGTCCACAAATCATAACAGTCTTGTTACGAGGAAGATAACACAACAAAAAATATATATATCATAAACCTTATACGTATAAAGAGGACTTGAAATTTTAGATTTAAGTTAACTTCAAAATTGTAAACACTCACCACATGTATCCTCTGGGAAATCAAAATTCTGTATAATTATTAGAAGTTCTTTTCTTTCATTTCGTACTCTCGGAGGTTTTATATATAGTATCCAACCCCAATTACTTTCAAAATATTTCCTCTATTTCATGCTGGTTTATACTTTGTGGAGTCATCACCACCCAAAAATTTAGTTTTCTTTCTACAAACTGAGTAGCAGCAAAAACTTTGAACTCTATTGCACTATAAGAGATATTGGATTGTATACACTCTAGGATAATTTGCAAGTATTATCCAGCACTGATGCAATAGTAGTGAAATTAAAATGTGAAATATCTTTCAATTTCCCTGAGTTTTATAATCTCTGGAAACAATTTTGTGTGCTTAAAATTAAAAAAAAGAGAATTAAAACCAGGATACCTATGTAGTAATATAATCTAGTTTACACATTTTTTGTGGTGTTCATTCAGTTTAGGTTTTGTGTCAATTTCACAAATTGCTAACTTTAATATTCATATCATTTTATTTGTATTATTTTTAAAATTTTTTGAATATATTTGAATTTGTTTGAACTTTTTACGATATTAAACAAAAAATTTTGTAAAAATTACCGTACTATTTAACTTTCTAATAAAAATAAACTATTTTCCGTTTTCTAGCTTCAAAAATTATTAATTTTCAGTTGAGTTTATTGACAATAATATGTTATAAAGTTGACAATATTATGTGTCTTTATTGTTCTTATTTTGATCCGACTGAACTCAATTTTGTTTCTGTCTTCTTCGTAATGCCCTACTAAGGTTGTATTCTGGCTTTGAAATTCGAAAAAATCGATTTTTTTTTTTCGATATTTTCATGGTTCATGGAAATTTAAATAATTTTCGGAGTTACAGCTCCTTTTGTGATTCATTTATTCTAAGCTCAGTCTTTAAAACTTTAAACACGTCTTTTTTTGAAGCGGTATGCTGACATCTCAAGTGTCATATTTCATTTGAGTTTCGGCCCAAAACTTCTTTTTATATTATAGTATCGCACTACGAAGAGTTTTTCAGTAAGGCTTTTTTTTATTTTTAAAAAATTCGGAAAAGCGGAAAAATAGGGAAAAAATATAACTTATGGTATATAAGTGCCGCCATTTTGTAAAAAATTTTTCCAAAATAAAATCCTGGGAAGAAACTACTGGAAGGATTGGATTTCTGCACGCAGGGGCACGGTATTTTTCGTGAGCCCACACTTTACTGGCCTACAGTTTTTTCAATTTTGACGTTTTTTTAATATTTTTATTATTTTATATTTTTAAAATATCGATAAATAAAAAATAAAAAAATGGATTGTAAAAATATTGATTGGTTTCTTTTTATGGCCTCCGAAAAAACGAATTCCCTTAAGAAAACAGAAACAAAGGAGGAACGTAAAAAAAACCTAAGAGAACATATCGTTATATTCTTACATATATGGAAGTGTGGACGTATCGCTATTCCGACAATTTGGCTTTAATATTATATTTACAACAGGCGATTTGATGGTAAAGAAAAAAAATATGCGTACAGTGGAACAGGTCGCAGACAGAAAACAAAGATTCCCGCCCGCGCAAAAGAAAAAAACAAAGAAAAACATTCATGCGGGTTTGTTACGATATCTCATTTTAAAAATAAAATAATACTTTTTGAGCCTGATTTATTTAGATTATACAAATTTTTAGATTTTAAAGAATAAAAAATTTTAAAAAGGACCAATTTATTAATAAAGATATTGATTTATTTTTATTGTCACCTTGATTTACAAAGAGTTGAATGCATGAAGGACTTTTTACAATCTTTGCTTTTGACGACTAATACAACTGTAAGCAACTTCTAGAATTATAAATTTTATTAAATCCAAAAAAATTAGCCAAGAGTTCTGTCATGCTTTGTACTTATCATTCAGGTTAAAATAACTTTTAGCTGGGATATAGAAAAGTAATAGTTATTAATTTTATAAAAATCATTTTTTATGATATAAAAACAGTTTAAATATGAAAAAGAAAGCCTTGAATTGAAAGAATTACGTTGCATGCAAGGTATATCAATTTTTTATTGAATATTTTTTTCTTTATTTTTAATTTGTTGCACGTGTTTGTTATATCTATGAGCTTTGGGCCAGATTTTTTTCCAAGCACTACGTAATGCTTGGCACGTGAAAATCAACTTGTGGAAATTTAATACATTCATGCTGTGTATGTTTCGGAAGGCATGTGATGTGATTTGATTTAGTTTTGAGCAAAATTTTCAATAAAAGCCTTAGATTTATGAACTGAATATCAAATAAAAATTTCCTAATGATATCTACTAGTGTAATAAAATTAAAACTATTTCCTTAAGTTATAATATCCAAAGAACATTAAGAAATACAATTATACCATTGAACGGGTAGAACAACTTAGAAAATAATTTCAACAGCAAAAATATTACAGAAATGAAACGTTTTTAAATTACTTGAAGATAAATTACAATATACCTGAAATATATTTCCTTGTAGTAATACTCATTTTAACAGAATAATAAAAGGGTTAAGGGAAAATTTCTTTTGTTGTTCACAAAAACTCTCCTGGGCTGTAATGGTACAAACAGCCATAAATTTGTATAACTTGAAAGTGAGTTCAATTGACCGCTAGTCACGTTCACAGCAAAATTGCAAACTGAACACGTGCACGATTCTGTGCAAATATACCTGCCATATTGTGAAAAAGGGATAATTTGTCTTCATAACTGTAATTCGAAATAAAAATTTTACAAACATGCCGACAAGGGTAATTTTGAGCTCTATAACCTTTACCAAATAAAATGTTTGTAATAAGGTAAAACTAATAAAATAATTCCAAATATCTGGATATATTTTATAAGTTACCATTATAATAGAAAAGAGTTCTTTATAATATTTGATTTGTCTCTGATTAAGATTATAAAATATAAAATGTTATCTTTTTAAATTAAAAAATATATTTAAGCTTTGATTAAGAATTTACGTGATTTTATAATAATTGCCTCTTAGTCAAGTTTGATAAGGTTGCAATAAGGAACTTGAGAAGTGCAAGGTCTTTTTAGAATTGAAAATTTAAGTTTTGTAATAAGAGCTTAAGGAATACAAGGATTTTTTAGACTTGAAAATCTAATTAATTTTGTCATTTTTGATATTCTATACTAATTAATTTCACATTTACACAAAACCCATAGCAAAAAGTATGCAAATTAGTTGTGTGTGTCAATACTTTTAGGTATAAAGATTGATTCATACTACTAAAAAATCAATTCCTCGGCAAAATTGGTTGGGTTGTTATAATACTTGCTATCTGTAGCTAAAGGGAAATAATGGATTCAGATAATATTTGCCAGAAGCAACACTGCTTGAAATTTAAATTAAGGCTTTTAGAATAAAACTAATAATAAAGATGGAACCAATTTTTCCCTGGAATATTTTTTGACAAGATTTGCTAGATATGTACTTTAAAAGGTGCAAATTGACCAAAATGCAAAACCAATTTGTTACGTCTCAAGCCTTTGGTATATTTTCTTAACTTTTGTCTTACTTATGTGGTAGATATGAGTCACTTTGTTCAATTAAAATTCCATTGATTCAGCGTGGAAACCATCTTTTTTTCTTCTTGGGTTCAAATAAAAACACACTTCTTGGAATACTTGCTTAAAGACATTTTTCAACAAAAAACATTAAGATGAATTTTGTTAGTTGAGTATTTTATAAATTAAATGGTAACAGCAAACGCATCAATGATTTCTTAAAAAAATTTAAAATAATTTCAACTTTTAATATAAATTAGTTAGAAATAAAAGTTAGACGGAGCTATGACTTAGTTGATTGTATTTTTTTAAATGTTTGACCAAAAATTGAGTTAATACTAGGGATGCAAACGATATATCGATTTTTTAAAGACAAGCAAATGGTTCCTTTTAAAAATTCGACTACTTAGGATAGAGTCATCAATTATATTAACAAGTGTTGAGTGACAGCTTCACTAACTGAGTCTTCTGATGAATCAGAAAAGAATGAAAACAATGAACGCAAACATGATATATGAAGATACCACAAAGAACTAACTCATGATAATATAAAAAAGAAAATGACAGCCAAGCCATGAGCAAAATCAGAGAGTTGCACATGTTTTTGTCATCCCCTGTAACTCCAATCAAGGGAAATGCTATTGAACTATGGGACGAGATGAAAACCCTGTTTCCAAATTTGTATAAGCTAGCTATGAAATATTTACCAACCGTGGCAGCTTCAGTGCCAAATGAGAGATTGTTACGAGACCATGTGTTTTTTGCAGTGGTCCATACCCCTGAGGACCATACATAGGCACGATTTTCCAGTTGTCGTTTGGTTGGCAATCATAGCGAGCTCGCTAGCCGGCTATTGCGGTAGAATTAGAGAAGTGTTTTTTGCCAACAACACGCTGGATCAAGTTCTCGCTACTTGGAAGAGAATTTCCAAAGAAAAGAGCGCTTGGCTCGAATTAAAAGGGCTGCAGGCCACTGAAATAGAAAAGCTAAGCAGAAGAGACAACAAAAGAACCCGATGCAAAGAGGTTAAGCTCCTTTGATCGGACTTAGCTTTAAAAAAATGTTTAAAAAAAACAACTTTTTATTTTTTATTTTTTTCGATATAAAGTGGGTTAATATAATTTTTTTTTTTGACTAAAAATTCAAATCGAATGTGTTAATTCAAATATTTTGGAACGTTTACCTTTTGAATATGGTCGTGTGCATACACAAAAATGCAATTTTATTGTCTTTTCTACAGGTTTAGGAAAATATTAAAAATTAAACTTTCCTATCTTCTTGAAGGATTTATTGAAGAAACCCCAGAATGAATTATAGCAAGATTAGAAAACAATTGAGTATATAAAACTATTTTCCGAAAATTTTAATTGATTTTGATCTTACCTGCTCTTGAGCAGGTGTCCGTTACAAGCAAGAGCTATTTTAACTAAAAAAAGAAACCGTCTACTAAGCAGTAGGCTATCAAAATTATTATTTTTAAGTTCGATAATGAAAAATAAATGATAAAATATAAAATTTTATTTTAAAAAACACAAAAAATTACTTACTTTAAATTACTTTAATTTAATCCAAAATAAAAATTCAATCAATAAATATTTTTTACAACATTTTTCGATTCTTAAGCATCGATATTTTCAACATCGATGTTCTACTTTTGAAAGTATCGGTGTTAGAACATCGATATTTTTCTGAACGATGTTGCATCCCTAGTTAACAGGGTAAAAATTTTAGCTCCATGTTAAAAACTGTAAAATCCTTTCTTCAAACTTACAAAAAAAGCTTTCAAAACAGTACTAATATTCGAACTATACCCAAATGTGTCTAAAGCAACTATCAATTTAGAAAGAAGTTATATACTAAGTCTTTAAGTGCTGGAAGTTTACTTTATAAGTAATGAAAACTTATTGGCCAATGATATATATTTAAAAAAAATTATAATTCTTCGAAATAAAAAATTATTTTAAAAGGAACAGTACATTAATAACAAATATAATAATAACTTAATTGGAATTAACCTTAAAAGCTTAATCTACAACCCAAAAAATAAGCCATATTAATTATACCAAAAGAAGCAATCAATTACTTAAAACTTATTTAAAAAATTTGTCAATATATTCATTATCACGTCCTTTTAAATAACATAATTTTATCTTAATTAAAATTGTTTTAGTACTATAGATAACTCAGATGAAAATTGTTTTAATAGCTAGATACACAAATTCCTTTAGATTGAAGTTCGATAGGTCTCCTTAATAGTATCACGTTTGGCAAACATTGACACAATGAGAAAGTATATATTCTACAAAAATAACTCCGTTCAAGGATTGAAATACATTTATAAATTTAATCCTGAATGTATGAAAAATAAAAGAATATTAAAATGAAGAAATATTCAGTATCAAAAGTAGAATTTGGAAATGAAGCTATTTTGTTTGGATAGTAAATGTTTTTTAATTATTATTTGTACACTTCAAAAAAGTGTTACTACTTTTGTTGTTTTAAAAGTTTTCTATTTATTTTTGGTTTATTTCATTTAAAATGTATTTACCCGAACTATGCATATAACCTACTCCATATTTGTATATTAAAGTGTAATGAAAATGTACGATTTTAAAGGCCAAACAACATTGTATAATTAAATAAGTAAATCTTGTACTTGAACAATTTTACATATGTATTTTTTATAAATTTTCTTAGAAATTTGGTTCTTATAAATTAATAATGAACAATTTTCAGAAATAAAGTGCTTAATATTTTCCATAAAACATTTTAGGTCCGAGTGTGATGACTGAATTGATGCGTTTGAATTGATAAAATATTCTTATAACTTTATTCAACAATTCTTACAATCATATTTTCAACCGCAGCTTTTGTGTTACTAATTAAAACTTGGGTTTCTTGATTAAAAATTGAAATATAAACTTTAATTTATTATTTGAAAGTTTTTCAATGTATTTCTTTGGTAGTATTTATTAGTTTTTTCTGTCTGATTTTGTTTAATTTGATAAAATCCTAAAATTAAATCTGTTTATCAAGATATAAATGTTTGTTGTTTTTCATTATATATTAGCCTTGAATGAAATTTAATTTAATTCTAAATTAAATTTATAAATGTCAGATTTCTAAACTTCATTAGTAAGGTGAAGAATAGCCTATATGTACCACAAATAATAGAATTAATAACTCAAATAACTGAGTAGGTTTTTGCTTCGGCTAAATTTCAAAATCAAAATCATTACCTTAATATTTGTGTTTTGCCATCTATTTGTATGCAAATGTAATCATGTCAGCAAACGTCCTCAAAATGAATGTTTGTATCCTCGAATCCTCATTTTAAAATTCTCAGATTTCATATTAGATTCACGTCTGTAGTCATATTCATTTTGCCATCCCCCTTGGGGATGGATATGAAAATTGATGACTTTTTACGTGTCTCTTCCTGTTGATAAAATAGGCATATTTACCAAAAAAAAAAAAAAGAAAATAACAAAACTTTTTGAGTATATTTGATTTAAAAACAATGTTGTTGTTTTTATTTAAAAATAATGTTCCTTCATTTTTTAACTGGCTTAAAATTTTTTGTATTTCTTTGATGTTATTAAATTTTTATTGAAATAAGTATTTAAAGTGTTTTTAGAAATAATTGTGCAAAACTATCAGACTTAAAATTTAAAGTAATTTAAACTTTAAATTTTCGTTTTATTCCAAAAACCAATAGATCTAAAGTTTTAGCTCTTTCTATACCTCTTAGAAGTTTATGTAAATTCTAGATTTTGTTTAGTTCATCTCATTTATTTTTTCAATTAATTCAAAGCCTCTTCATTGAAGTGACTCAAAAATTTGTTGGAATATAAAATAAAATTAAAAATCTTTTATACATCTTTTTGTAAGCCATATGTAGTAAATAAAATTTTAACAAGACTTTTAATTCCTTAAAGCAATACTCTTCCCAAAACATCCGTAAGCAGTATAGTAAAAAACCAATCTCTTGAAAGTTGACAGCCGCTGTTTATAAATTACACCAATTTAAAGAAAATAAATGTTCAATGGCATATCTAACAAACGGAAAGTTTACTTCCCTTCATAAAAATAATAATTCAACTTATAAAAGCTTTTACTTATGTTAAATTTTATTCCTCTAGAATAAGTTTTCATCACTACTTTAATGGGAAAAGTAGTAAAAATATGATAAAGCTCCTGTTCAAAATATATAATGGCTCTTATTCAGAGAAATCCATCAATAATATAATTAGTAATAAATTTTAAAATGCTCGTAGACAACTGTCTCATTGGTATTAAGAAGTAGGTATTAGTTTCTTCCTATGGGAAAACTCCCCCAAACATATTTATTTGGTTCCTGCATATTTGTTTAGTAAGGATTTATATGTCAAGGTGCAATTAAATTTCTCTTACCTTGCAAGTTATAGACTTTATCAAACAAAATATATACAGTTTAATATTGACTTACAGTTGATTTATAGCATTATGCATAAAACTTAAATCTTAATTAAATTAATGTCCCTGTTTCAGTTGTTTTGATTTCAAAAAGAGATTATAAACTTTGAAATATTACTTTCTTCAGTTTAATGGAGTTTTCATTAAAAATCTAGTATTTATTGCATAGCTTTTTAGTTATCAGTGTCATTGAATTCTAAAGAAAGCTCAGATAAAAAACATTATAAGCAATTAAAAGTGATTAAAGTGAGTTCTACAAATTAATAATTAAGTTTAAAAAGCCTGTTACAGTTAAGGAGCTTCGACCGTTTTTGGGAATAATTAATTTTTGTTGTCAATTTTTTCCTAACGTCACACAGCAATAATGGTTATAAAACTGAACAAACAAGAGGATCTTTTAGAACGCTAATTATCTTAAAGCTTTTGATATGGTGAAAAAGCTTTATCCAAGAAAATAGTAAGTTTTGTTGATGTTTCAAAACACAAATTACCAAAATTATGGATCATAAACCCATAATTTCTGGATTCAAGCAAAGGTTAGATAAAGCTTTCTCCAGGGAATGGCAACATTTGAACTTTCATATAAGGAAAATTTCTGGTGAAAACAATTCGATCGTTGGTACACTTTTTCGGATCAATTAATTTACATGTCCAGCCAACTTTCAACTAAAAAAAACTTTCATGTAAAATTCAGGTAAGATGAAAAGCCTTATTTCAAGGAAATATGAAAACACTTTTTGCAGTTTTACTATTTTCAAAAACTTCAAGAATGCAAGTAATCTAAAGCTAATTTGTAAAGTGATGACTTCTGTTTGATATCTGATCCTCAGACTTTTCTTTGTTCTGAAGTATAATAAGATTTCGTATAAGTATTATACAAAAAGTTATAGTATTTGATAAGTGAAATTTTTAGAACAAGACACTCATAAAAAAGAAAATATTCTTAAAGGTTACATGAGACAAAGCTCTATGAAGTTACTGAATATTCTAATCATCAAATCTTTATATCTAATATTACCATTACCATTGCTGGAGATTTGATATTACTAAAGATTTCTTTGATAAATTCAAGCAAGTATTTGCTTAATTAAGGAAGTCTTGTAGATTTCTGTTGGCTTCTTGAGCAATGCTTAGCATATTTCATAGAAAGAGAACTACATTGCTACCGCAACAGACTGTAATTTTGATTTTACTTTGAAGCATCAACTCGATATTTGTGGTTCATTTAGAAATTTATATTCAAAGGATTTAACTTTGCAGAAAATGTTTTGTCTGTAAAACCTATGTAATGAGAATATTTCTCTTGGTTTATTCATTATAGTAATCATTTCAATAGAATTAATATCAATTATTTTGTAGACAACGGGAAATTTATTTTTGAACTTATATAATATATAAGTTTTAACTGCTTTTCTCTATTATTTATATTCGATAATCAAACAATATATATATATGCATATACGAGTAATATCATGTGAAAATCACGTTTGCCGGGCCTTTCATGGTTCTAGCCTTACATTAAAAGTTAGTTAGTATGTAGTATAGTAATAAATGTGTGATTTATACTTGATGATATTAATTACTTATGCTTATTTTAGATAAAAATTAATTTATGACCCAAGAAAACTCTGGAAACCTTTATGTTATCAATCATATTTAAATCACATTTATCTTAAGGGGATGATTCGGTTTATTTGTTGCAAAAAAGTTATGTTTTCAAGATTTTTTTTTTTAATGTCCAGATGCGCCTTAAAAAAAGTTGTTCTCGACCTCAACGGAATTTTTTAAAACAAAAAAAACGAAAAGTAATTTATTATTTTTCTAAAATTAGTCGTTAAAAACCAAAATGACGATTTTTGTCTAAAACATCGGTTTCTTTGTTATTGTAAAATTAATAATTATTAAAACAAAGAAGAACTTTTGTCATTACTTGAGAAAGTATGTGAAAAACAGTGTTAGAAATTTCAAAACGATCGGTCAAGTAGGTTTTAAGTTATTGGAAAATAACAAGCTTCAAAAAAAAGCTTTAAAGTTTTACCTACTAAATTATAAATAAAACTCGGTATTTTTTTATACTCACTCAGAGTCGTTGATCTGTCTCTATCTAGAAGATCTAGAGCAGGGATGGGCAAACTTTTTCGGTCGCGGGCCAAGATAAATTTTTCTAAAATTCTAAAAACAATACACAAGTATTACAATTTAAATATGTTAATGAGATGAATGAAATTGCGACTTCATTTTTAAAAGTTCCTTAGTTCGAAGTGAGTTGTACTGATTTTGAGGAACGAGGCTAAATGCTCATCGGTCAGTACTTCTGAAATTACTCTTTCTAAGGTTCATAGTTGAATACACTTGTTCATATATGTATATACAAGATGACGCAAACATAGCACTGATTTTCTGGGCGTGAGATATTAAATTTGGGAAACTTATTTTCGATATAATGATTTGTAGAAGTCTAACTTTGGCATATTTAAAAATAGTTGCTTGAGATGATTGTTAGAGGGGAACTCAATTACGTTGAAAGGAATGCCAAAAATATCCAATTCTGTTTGAATGGCACTCAAATCTGCGTTCGAACTCAAAATTTAATTTTTTCAAGCTTGGAAGCTGTCTGTGCTTGCTATTTCCATGGATTTATGTTTTGTAACACAAAAATAAAGAAAGTAAAAATATCATCAGCCCTTTGAAAAAAAAAGGAAAAAAAAATAATATTTAAACAAAGTAGAAAAGGAGGTGGATATACATATAAAATATAAATCATATTTCTTTTAATTTCCGTAGGACCGGCAAATTGAAAATCTATTCGCGGGCCACATAAAACCTTCCGGCGGGCCGTAGTTTGGCCATCCCTGATCTAGAGCATATTTTTGTTCCTGTCTACGCAAAACTCTTTCTTCTTTAACGATGTACGCCGTTCGTTCTTTTGCTCTACCAATTCAGTACAAATCAGTACAAAACACAAAAATAGACACGAATGAAAATGAAGTTGAAGGAAATATACACAACACCATCTGAAAAGATGCTTCTATGAAAAAATTAAAAAATTAATTTTTCAAGTAGGCAGCTCTGGAGCAACAGATGCTCAAATGCCCATTACTTTGGCAATCTTAGTCTGATCAACTTAAAATTTTGATACAATATTTCCAAGATGCTATACATTAATTCAAAAAATAATTAAAAAATAAAAAATTAAACACTGAGCCAACCCTTAATGATTTACATTTGATCCAAATCTTTACTAATAAGTGAACTAGTGATCAACTTATAACTTCCTTTTTGTAATTTATTAATGCTTTGATTTAGTTTTCTCAAATTGAGTTTTTTTATGTATTTACTATATGTATACAACCTAAAAAAGTCTTTGTAGTTGATTAACTTAGATGTTGAATAACATATGTTCAATGTTAATATTAAGACTAGTTACCAAAGGTTACTTTACAATTCAGCTTCCTTGCCGCTACATTTAGCTCCAGACTTTCTGACTTAAGAAAATATTTGTAAAAGCCAATTTTTCACACAGTTAGAACTTTTACCTTGAAATTTAAATGCTGTATTTTAAAATTATTCTTTTAAGCTCTATACAATTAATTATATTACATTGGATAAATTGGTTAAGCTCATTTATATTTTTATATTTTTGCTTTATAGATAATAATTCATTTATAGCAGTCAATTATCCACTAATTAAAACTTTGAATAAACTCAATTTAAAATTCTGTTTCAAATTTTTTATTGCATTAGTCATTTTTACAATTTGTTACAGGTTTAATAACTTTTTAAGGAAAGTTATTTTTAGATTTTACACCTTTCTAATGAGAATACTTTGTGCCTTGTGCACAAAATTGTATATATAACGACAATGTAATATTAAAAGTTATTCCTTGGTAAAATTTATGATAATTTAAACCAACTACCTCATTTACATAATTTAAGCAAGTAAAAGTCTGTTAGCCATATTATTTTATTAAGGAAAACTTAAAGGTATACATATTGCCTCAACATTAGTCAGAGACTGTGATTTCAAGGAAATATAATTTAAAACCCTTTAGGTAACTATAAATCAAAACCCTTCAAAAGCTTTTTCTTCATTTGAGTAATCAAAAATTTGAAATTAGCAATTAAAATTTTGTTATTTATTATTAAAATATCCTCAAATGCAGCATTACGATACTTTGATAAAGCTTTTGATTAACCTAAAAGCATGTTCACACTTTACTCAAGTCTCTTTTACCTATAGAAACAATATTGACAGCTTTATTCAGCATGTTAACGTGCATATGACACCTGTCGTGCATAAGTAAAGTAACACTTATGATATATATATATATTTTAGGACTAAATAACTCTCATACCTCATGTTAACTTAATAAAATCATTGCTAAAAATACAGAAAATAATTTTGTTGGATTTTATCAAAGAATGAGAAAGCTATAGGAATAGGACTATAATGTCCTTTCCAGAAAAAAAAAAATCACTAAAATCTTTTTGATTTTTAATCATTGTCAATTTGTGTGATTATTGAATTCATTTTATATTTATTAACCATTAAAAATAATTCTTTTAATCTACTTAATTCGTCAAAGCTTTTATTAGCTATGTTTCAGAGTATTAAATTATTCATTACAATAAAACTATTAGTAAGGATGATTAGACAAAAAATTTCTTTACTATGGTAGTGAATTCAACAAATAATGATGACAAGATAATTTTTCGGAGTTTCCTCTGGTCTTTTGTTGTTACATGATGATTAACCTTTTTTTTCTTTTGCTTTGAACTAGTTAAACATACATTATGAAATAACTTAAGGCTACTTTACTTTGGATAAAGGCACTATTTGGTCAAGGATATTAAGATTCCCACAATTATAATACAATAAGAATACCTTACATGTTTTTTGAAGCATTATGGATTGTAATCATTTTAGCATGACATTATAATACAATTCCATCAAAACATAATACCCAAATTTCCATCATAATACTTGAAGAAAGCAAAAGGAATCATTTATTATATTAATATTTATCAACCCAGGAATAAACTTACATATATCTCTGATTGTAAAAGATACAAACTATATAATGTAAATATAATGACAGCAAAGAGTTTGCCATACCATGTGACATATTTGCCACGATATAGAGCTACAACTATGAGAGTGCTTTTTCAATGCTGTATCCAAAATTTGATAAAAGGTCACAAAAACTGTTTGAAAAGTGGCTAAGATCTTATGATAATGTAGCTCTGTCCAAAATCCATCTGAAATGAAATGGTTTTAACACTTTAAAATAGATTTGTTCTTTTTTTTTCGATACTAATCTTTATGAAGAAATTACAAGAATTTCAATCGATTTAGTTTCATATAGAAATACATGTAGTCTATTTGTTATATTACCAAAATCGGAACCATTCTAGATTAAGTGTAAATGAAATAATTATCGATCTGGAAGATTGCTAATTCTAAAAAAATTCAAAGTAGTATTAGTATCATTCTTAATTCCCCAGAAGCTAATCTAATAGAATTTTTTTATCTGATTCACTTAATATTTATAAAAATGTATAAAAAATATGACAATACAGACACACTGAGGATAGCTATTGAGCATACAGTGCTGAAAATGAATATATAGACCTTATTGGTTTATTCTAGATTTTTCTATATATTTGATTTCGAAGTAAACATATTTTATCAGGTTGTATTGCCTTTTAACAGAGTTACATTTTACAGGTAATTACCTCTATGTATGTATGTGTATGAGTGTTTACTTTAAAAGGGTTTTATGATTAAATATCTACTCTAAAATTGGGAATGTCTAAAAACCCACTTCAATTTTTGTAATAATTTAATTATATTCTTTTGCTCTAATTTTTAGGGAATATTTAAAGCCTGTTCGGTATATGTACTCTTAATTAAATTCTCCAAAACATCTTATGACTCTTCTCGAATGAATCATGTTTTCATTTCTCAAATCATGCCAATAGTGTTACAAACCATCGGGACCATCAAGATTGAGTTTTTTTCTTCATCACGAAAAATGACTCTTGAACACAATAAAATTTCTTTAATGCATTTTCCTCTGATTATGGTGACTTTTTAGATTTGGGACTCGATAAATATTTGTGCTATTGTTATATTATTTATAACAAGGGTTGTCTTTTGTCAGGTGATGAAAATGATAGTATACGTTACTGGACTTTTTAATTAAATTATACAATGATTTCTGTTTTTGACTGAGAATAGCTATTAATGTTTTTGCCAGTTTCGGCCGGTCTTAATTGCTTTCGTAGTAACTCATAAGCTAATAGAACACAGAAGAAGTATTTTAAGTATTTTTTGTTACACCAAATTTCATGTAGAGTTCCACAATTAATCTTTATTTAAAGGTTATTCTAAGTTATTCTTTTTTTTTTTTGTTTATTTCAAAATAGTTCTAAGTTTTTATTGTTTTTATTTGTCCCGAATTTTTATTTCAAATTACACAATTAAAATTATTCTATTATTCTAAAAGTTTTTTTCACTATTGGTTTAACAAATCTTTATATTTTCTTAGTTGAAGATATAAAATTATTCCAAGTCCCAAATAAGAGACAAAAAATGGTCAAAATCTTTTCAAGTTCAGTTTTGGCCAGTATCGGCCGGTCGCATTTGAAAAGATTTTTTACTTCTAAGTCTTGTTATTGCGAAAACGAAAAAGCTAAAGTTTTGGCCAGTTTCGGTCAGTCTAAACCTTCCCGCACAAACAACCTCAGTTACCAAAAAATTACAACACACTGCACTATTCTAAAGAAAAGTACTTTCTTTTATAGTACCTTTCTGTCATTCAATTTTTGGTTTTTCTATAATGCAATATTGTTTTGTGCTACAATTGCAAAACAAATATTGCTTTTATTATTGTTTTTTTTGTTTTTATTTAACTTATTGGGCTGATCCAATAATTCTTAGCTAACCTGCAAAAAATTATTATTTCGTAAGAAGTGAAATAATGTATAGGTTTTTAAACTGTCTACTTTTATTTATTTAGTATATACATACGTTCATTTTTCTTTTAATTATTCTTTTAGTTCATATTCAAACCTAAATTTTCGTATTTATTTTATGATCATCGATCATTCTTTTCCGTGCTAATGTACCAATTTTTTCGGAAAATCATTATCATTAAAATCAGACTTAAGTTTATAATAATTTATAAAAAATATAGCTATTTTTATTTAAATAGGTTTGTAAATGAACATATAAAATATTTATAAGTAGAGAGGAGCCGTTTGTTTTTTTGACTTACTTTTACCAAAAAGAATAAAAACAGATTAGTGATTATAAATGTGTAATTGAGTGATTGGTAGTGAAATTGCGTTAAATCAGGGTACTTATACTGTTTATATAACACTATTTGCCCATTTTCTAACAAGAGACAAACTACATCCTAGGCTGAAAAGTAACACAATTTTTGAAGATGACACTACGGTTTCCGGTTTACAGATATTCATATTGTAGTGTGCAATAAAACACAAAATTAAATTAATATAAATAACATCATTGCATGATTTAAGTAGAAATCTTAAGTTTAGCATATTTTATGATATTTAACTGAACTATTGCCCAATTTTGCATATTGTATTATGTTATGAGAAAGTACGGAAGTGTTCAGTAAGTTTGAAATTAGTTTAAGTTACATTATATTTCATATCCGTTAGTAATTTGATTTGAAATTTGTTAAAAATTATAGTTAAAAGAGTGGAAGGATAATAGCTTTAAATAGTAGGTACTTATATTTGAGAAGAATATAAATAAAAAAAGAGATTTATGAAAGTTTATTTAAATAAAACTAGAAAATAATTTAAATATATTTTTCATTTTATGGCTCTTACAATTTGCTTCTCAAGTCGACAGATTTGTATGTGATTGTCTTACATTGAATGCCAAAATAAATAATAATGTTAGCTTCGTAAACGTCTTTCACTTTGGCCGAAAATGATAACAAACATCCTTTTCTTTTCCAGTATCACAAGAATAAAATTTAGAGACAATAGAACATCATTTTTATCCTCAACTGCAGCAGTGAAAAGTGTTCTCTAGTATATTATTTACCAGAACCCTTTGGTAGGTTTTATACTTCTTTATGCTAAGAATCGCTTTTAAAAAGCATCCACATGCCATATGTTCTTTATATTTTTACTCTATTTTTAAGAAAAAAATAGAGAAAAATTGTGGTTTCAAAGAGCAACGGATCATATGCAGAGATATATTTATATACCTCTAAATTCTGTTAAAGTTCTATTTGAGATATAAGCAGTTAAAGTTATTGCAGTTGTTTTTTCTGTAACTCCCAAATCTTAGTAGGAAGTTACTGTGTTTATAATGTTAACGTATGTTCTGTATTAGGCTTCCCACCTTTTTTGAAATCACCTACACTACTTTTTCTATTTTTCTGTTAAATTCATTCTTTTGTAGTATTTTTAACATTATTATTATCACGGCATATTATGTCAAAAACTTTAGAATAGTCAATCAAAATACAACACATTTTTCTTTTTGGATGCCATATTATGTCGATTATTGTACTTTGTAGAACTTCTACTGCCTGAAATAAGTTTCTTAATATTTTAAACTTTACCTTTATCCAGGTACATATGTATTTATTTCGATTTTTAGCTTCGAATTAACAAGTAATGTGAGCTTTTTGAAGCTAGTATCTAACTTCCTTCAATATTTTGTGCTATTTTCGTGTCATTTACTCTTGTAAAGTTTCGTGATTTTTATATATCTCTATGCTTTTAGAATACTTCTCATTTTCATGCCTTTTAATTTTTATCGTACTTCACTATAATCAACTATAATAAGCTAAACCACTCTGACTGTAACAATAACAATTCAATTCAATTAAAAACATATCCAAAAAAAAAGACTTCTAATCGTTATGAAAACAATAAATTATTGAATTATTCTTTTACTTAATCATACATTTATTTATACATTATGTTAAACAACAAAAATTCTTTTCTTTTATACTTTTTTAATTAATTTTTTTAACTGTGAAATTAATCAAAAGCCGATTAACCTTTGGTGTTTTACATGTCTTTAACAATATAACAAAACTAAGCTTAACACAATTTAAAATAAATTATGGAGAGCATACAATTGTTCACTTTTCATATTGAAGTTAGGATCATACAGACCCATATTTTTATATACTAGCCATAGAAATATTAGCTTAGAGTACAAAGAAAAATGAGTTGAATTAAAGAAACATTTTTTACAATTATTCCTGCTTGAAATTTCAGCGTTGGAAAGACTTTAAAAAGTCAGCAGAGTAGTGATGTCACGTTTGTCTATCAAAAGGTAAAAAAAATGCGAAATTTACAAGGACACCTTGTAATCTTAAATTCATCGATTTTCTCAAATATGTTGAAATTTATAAAAAAGACAGAACCGTATTTCTTTTCTGCTAACATTTATTTTAAGAGGGACGGAAAAATTGGTACTCTGAAGTTGTGTGCTAAAAAACTTTTTCCTATTATTCAAACAGTTTTAATTATTTTTAAGTAAAACTTATAGTAAATTATTTGTATTAAAAATTAAATGATTTTCGGAAGGATCGTATAAGAATCACCACTATTACAGGTAAACACTACTTTGGCCAGCTACCACACTGACCAAAAATCAGCCATTATTGAATCAGATGACAACGTTTGTAGTCTTTGTACCTATATTCAAAACAGCATTACGTTTCAAGGAAAAAATAGATGAATATGCCAAAAATATATGCAATTAAGAATCTAAGGAGTAAGTGAAAGTTTTCTTTTTAAATTATTTTCAAATATTTTTAATAATTTAAGAAGTCTAATGAGTAAGAATATTTCAAAATTCCAAGAAATAGTAGATACTGAATAAAACAACTGGCATAGACATTGGCCAAGGTTCCTAACAGAAAAAAACGGATGCCAACTTAATTATATTAGGGGATAAAATAGAAAAATTTCTGCAGGCTGAATACTGAAAAGTATTTTGCCATTAACAAAATGTCTAAAAAATAAATGAAAAATTTCAAGTTGAAAAAAATTTCATAAATTGATAAAAAATTTCTATTTATGCCATGTTCAATATCTTGGAATTCTTGTCTAAAGAAACTTTATATTTCAATCACTATAAGTTCCCCTTTAACTGCTTTATCTCTTTTAAATGATTGGAGCTTTCAAGTGGTGTTTGTTTGTGTAGTAAGCTTTATTGATTAGCCAATATTCAACCAGTTTGCTCTTCTTACTTAGTGGTAATTTTCATCGCTTGTTTTCCTTTGAAATTGTAAAAATATTAAACGCTGGGCAATCATTTCTAATGCTTAGGGGATGACAAATATTTTAATAACCTAATTTAATCTAAAAAATACTTACAGTACAGATTCAAGATATTTTTTGTTTATATTATATTAAAATTTGTATGGAAGCTAAATATTCATAAGAAAAAAATAATTTATTGTTGAAAATGAAATGAAAAAATCAATATTCTTTAGTGTTTCTTATTAATTTACTCTTTGACTAATTACTTTGTTTACTTGTTTTAAGTTTAATATGCTCAATTAACGAATAAAACAGTTAGAAGAGTAAAGAGAAAGAAAAAGATTAAATTACTTATGGGGTTTCAATTATATGTTTCAGAGTGGTTTTCTTTATTTTGAAAAATATCCCTTAAAAGCATTTTTAAATTTTATAATTGATGATTTTTTAAAAGATTCAAATATCATAATTAATTACGAGTAGCCTAGTTATTATAATTTACTCTAGGAGAGGGGGGAGGGGGTGGGTCATTTTTCAAGAATTTTTCCTGGTAATACAGGTAGCTCTAGTTTATTTAATTAATTTCAATATGAAAAAAAAAAGCATTTTATCAATATTCTTCTAAAGTTTGTTTTTAAAATATTAAAAAGTTAGCGAGTGGCAGGGAATGTCTGGTTACATCTTGAAAAATTCGAAGTATTTTTATTAACGGAAATATTTCTTGAGGTAGCAAGGAGGTGGTCTTTTAGACGTCTTAAATTTTGGTAGCTTTTGGAAGATAAAATACAAAAAAATTGACTTATTTGTTGTTCTAAAATGACAATATTGGATCATGGTCTTTCAGAACTTTCTTGCCAAAGTAGAAATTGTAAGTTTTGTTACAAATGAGTTGTTGTTTTAACAAATTATAACAGAGCTCATCACTTTTGATCGTTAATATTCGTCAAAGAGTCGATCATGTCAACAAAATATACCGTCAAACTTGGCACTGCCTCTCTATCAAATTCTCTAAAAACTTAATTTATCCGTTTGAAATTATTCGGAAATTCAGCAACTTTGCTAATAAAATTAATCCAAGTATAATGATTGAACTTCACTTACCTTACTACTTGAATCGGGTTGAGTTGAGCTTATGTACATTTTAAGGCCTAAAATACAAATACGGAGAACTTTTGAAATTTAAAAACAAACAATCTTTTTTTGTTGTCATTCGTTTTTATGAATATACTACGAAATGTTTATATTTGGAAAATTTAAAAAAAGAAGTACTAAAGGAAGAGTAGAAGAGCTTATATTATGATCATATGTTGTCCTTTCGCTTTTGAATTTATCTTTACCTTCTTCTAGAATCTAGATAGTAAAATCTGTTGACTGTTATGAATAAAAACTGTTCAAAAGTCTGACTGATTCTATTTAGAACATGTAAATTATAAAAACGTAAACCGAACTGGAGGAAACCTTAGATCAGAGATGGGCAAGCTTTTCCGGTCGCGGGCCAAGATAAATTTTTCTAAAATTATAAAAACAATATATGTACAAGTATTATAATTTAAATAGGTTAATGAGATGAATGAAATTGCGATTTCATTTTTAAAACTTCCTTATATTGAGGTTCGAAGTGAGATGTACTGATTTTAAGGAACGAAGCTAAATGCTCATCTTTCAGTCTACTTCTGAAATTATTCTTTTTAAGGTTCATAGTTAAAAACACTTTTTGTTCACACATAAATAAGATGGAGCAAGCATAGCACTGATTTTCTGGGTGTGAGATATTAAATTTAGGAAACTTACTTTCGATAATGATTTGTAAAACTCTAACTTTGGCATATTTAGAAACAGCTGCTTGAGATGATTGTTAGAGGGGAACTCAATTAATTCAAGCTGCAAATTTTTACAATTTACCTTGAAAGGCATGGTAAAAATATACATTTCTGTTTGAATGACACTGAAATCTTGAAATCTGCATTCGAAGTCAAAATGCAATTTTTTCAAGCTTGGAAGCTGTCTGTGCTTGCTATTTCCGTGGATTTTTGTTTTGTGGCACAAAAATAAAGAAAGTAAAAATATCATCAGTCCTTGAGAAAAAGGAAAAAAAAAATATTTAAACAGAGTAGAAAAGGATATACATATAATATATAAATCAAATTTCCTTTAAAATCCGTCGGATCGGCAAATTAAAAATCTATCCGCGGGCCACATTAAACCTTCCGGCGGGCCGGAGTTGGCCCGCGGGCCGTAGTTTGCCCATCCCTGCCTTAGTTAGATTATTATAAAATACTTATCTGCCATTTACTTATATGAGGTTAAAATTAATGAATCAAGAAAATTGTGCTTTTAGGACTTATCTTCACCATTTTATGCAAAATATGCATATTTATATATATTATTTGTAGCCACGGAAATGAATAATTCACTCATTATTTTTGTCACAATGATTTATGACTTTATAATGTATTATATTTTACTAACTGGAAGTCTAATGAATCACTGTGACTGAAACACTGACATCAAAATTCATTGAAATAGATGAGAATATTTATTTTTTTGGTTGCCTCCTTCTATTTTGATTAAACTACTATCATTTAATTAAATAAAGAAAGTAATATTACACCTGTAGACTCATAATTTTGAATCAATATGAAATTAACGATTTTACATTTGAAATTTTGTGGTAGATTAGCCGAGATTTGCCGAATTTGCTGAATTTTTGTGGGGTTTTACACCCCATCCCTCCTTTCGTAACGTCATTGCTGTTCATAGAAACAATAGTCAGCCTACCTGTTGTACAAGAAGTTATTACCATACAAAACTTTGTGGTAAGTTCATGAAAGTTCAAATTACACATGCAAATAATAGGAAAGTTGAATTCTTTTCCTGGAATCCTAAAGCAATTTGTGGTTTCTATAGTCAGACCAAAATGCAAAAAGCAATTTCATTATGGATACAACTCAATTAGAAAATTTTATGGTTAGTATAGAAATGAACTTAGTTTTCGAATATTCAGCGGTTTGACAACATTTCAATTTACGTTGAACAGGTCTATATATATATATATGAGAAGGTGTTTTAAAACTGATTGCGTTTCTAAAACTTAATTTTCAGATATTGAATAAGCCAATATTATGCAAAATTCTGCTACTTTTGATAAGCAAATTTTGTTAATAACACCCCAGCCTATTCAAAATTCTATGTCTATACATATTTTGCATCCGGTTGACATATGACCCAATACTTGTAACATGGGGGCTAAACTAGAAAAAACATTCACGAATAGCATTTAATTAAAATGTTTTTCAACATGTTTGGATATCGAAAACCATTTGTTTTAAATAAGTAAATAGTTAACCCCTAGAAATTTTTCAGATAAAATTACTAATCGTAAATACATAAAGGCAAAATTAATTATTGAAAAATAATGAGTATATATTATAATGAAAGAATTTGAATTATTGTTTGAAAAAATGATTAGAAAAACACATAGTGTTAGGATTATATGCACTACCTTTAATTTATTCAGGCTACACACGATAGCTTTGCAATTGTTTGCTATAATATAATAAAATTAGAGGCAATAAACTAAAGGGTTGAAAAGTTTGCTATACTTTAATGGTAATTGAAATGCCTTAAAAACAATATTAGAAGCATTTTTTTGTTTCTTAAATTTAAAGGGAAAATTAAAGGGAAAATAATTTTTTTTCTGTTGCCTTTTATTCATTATACACGTATTTTTATTACTAATATTGCAGTCAAAATAATTCAGGATTGAAATAAATTTATGCCACTAATGATAATATTTTTATTCTTTAGCCTTAAATATCTTAATTATTGATATAGTTCTAAAGTCATGAGGTTGGGTATCAACTATTTTATAAAAAAAAAGTAAAAAATGAATTGGAGTTAGTTATAATAGGCTTAATTAGTTTGTAGAACTTATTAATTAGGAATAATAATACAGTAAAAGCTCCTTATTCGAGCTTCCTTCATTTGCGTTTTCACTATTCGCTATTATAAAAATGCGACCCAGTTCCTATACGTACGTACATACATTTCTGACTGCGGAAAATGACGAAGTATCTATGCAAGTTCAAACTTTGACTGCAAACATAGCCGAAATCGCGAATGGAATAGGACGAAATGGGTTCGAACAGATAGAATCAAGTAACATTCAGGAATTACTTGAATCGCAAGATGAAGATTTGACTGAAACCGACTTAGAGGAAATGTTAAATTTACAGCCCATTGAAGAAGAGGCTTCAACAAGCACTGGAAACGTGACATTTAATTTGAAAAATCTTAGTGAAGGTTTAAGAATGGCAAATGAGCTTTGCGATTTCTTTATAAACATTGATCCGTCTATGGAATGAAGTCTTATTTTTGAGAGGCAAATTGCTGATGCGACCGCTGCGTATCAGTCTGAATTGAAGGAGCTTTTAACCCTTAACGGTCCAATGGCGCCATATAGGCGACATGACAATTTTACTTACTGGGTCCAATGGCGCCATATAGGCGACATGACAATTTTACTTACTGGGTCCAATGGTGCAATATAGGCGACATGACAATTTTACCTACTGGGTCCAATGGCGCCATATACGCGCCAAAAACCATTTCATTATTTTTATTACTATTATTGTTGCTACTGTTTTTCGTACATGCACTTTTGTGTTATTCGAATCCAAATTCAGTCTTGTTTTGATTTTTAAGGAGAGCGTAGACATTTTACAGAATTTAGTTTATTATATTTGATTTTGTTTGAAATCATAAAATATGGCAGAAAATTATGGTGTCGATCGGGCAGATCACTATGTATCCAACTACTGTTTCTTAAGGAAATCCCTTAAATGGTGGCGAAAACTTTTTTTCTGAGGCCTTGAAGTATGTGCTACAAATTCCTACATTCTATATAAATCCGTTTAGGAAGAAAAGAACGAAAAAGCACTTTCACATTACGAATTTATGAAAGAATTGGTTGATCAGTTAGTAGATGACTTTCATATGTTGCAAACACCTCGAGGACGCGCTAATACAGGACAAGATTTGCAGCGATTAGATGGTAAGCTCCACATCATTCGCAGTAGAACTAAAAGGGACTGCATAGTATGCTCGAATCGAAAGGTTTCAGGGGGAAGACGAGAAACAAAATTTTATTGCGACACTTGCACCGAAAAACCCGGAATTCATGTTGGAGAGTGTTTCGAAAAGTACCATACTCTCAAAAAATATAAAATTTAAATAATATTGTTAGTATTATTATCCTCTATATATATTAATAAACTTTCCCTAAAATAAAAATATTTCTTTGATTTAAAAAAGTTTTACAGCTTCTCTTCTATGAAAAATAGCTGGACCTGGTGGGAGGTAAACTTGAAATACTTCCGGACCGCTAAGGAGTTTTAATAAATTTTCACTAAAATATTAATATTTCTTTTTGATTTACTTGATTTACTTAAATTAGAAATATTTTACAACTTCTTTTGTATGAAAAATAGCTGGATCTGGTAGGAAGTAAACTTGAAATACTTCCGGACCGTTAAGGGTTAAAAACTGCTAAGCAAGATAAAATTACAAAATTCTTCAAACCATTGCCTAAGCCTTAAGATAATTAATCAAAATGTTCAATTAAATTGATTTTTTTATATATTTGTTTTTTTTTTTATTTTCTCACCTAGGAACGTATCCTCTATAATCCCATATAAATTACCATTCCGTATTGGCGGCATATTTATGGAACATATACCCCGCGAATAAGGAGCTTTTACTGTATTGAAAAATCACATATCAGCATATATGGGCATATTTGGTCAAAAATTCTACATCTTTTACCTTATCTTGATGTGTTAGGCAACTGGATTTAAAATAAATGTCATGCACGCATTTGAGTTTCTTTTTTGAGTTGTAGATCTTAAGCGATCCACTCTTGAATAATGAGTCTTGGAGTTATCAAATGTCATTTTGGAAAAGAATTAGTTAAATATTTTTCCCTTTAATACTTGATTTTTTCTTTTCTGTGGTAAAGCTTAAAGTCAAAACATGGCACATTATTTATGTAACTATGTTTTAAATTATTTTAATAGAAATATCTTTTTTTCGAAATCAAAAGCAAAAACAATGTAACAATAGAAAATTTTGTTTAAGAAAATCAAATTTTGATAGAAACTTTTTTTCCTTCGAAAATTGAAATACTTATTTTCAATAGAAAATCAGATTATGATTAAAACTTTTCATGAAATAATGATTGACTTCAATCAAATCAAGCAATATTTTCTTTTTAAAGACTCATAAGAAATTAGTTTCTTAAAAAATTATTTTATCCAATTTTTAACTTTTTGTTCTAAGGAGCCTAAAATAAATGTAATTGTAAATTTTACTCAACACAAGTCATTTAAATATACAAACATAAACCAAAAGCTACCTAAACTACGAAATACATAAGTATCCATTAAAATTGAAGTAAAGCTGGTCTGTTAAGCAAAACAATTTTCTTTCAATGACCTTTTAATGAATGTTGATATAACAACAACGGAATTGTCGAGTGACTCGAAGAAACTTTAAACTTTTTACTCGAATAGCTTTATGTATTGTATACCTTACAGCCACAAATTAGAACTGGTGGCTAGTCAAAGAATGCATTATTGTTTCTATTAGGAAAAATTTAGTTTTTTGAGTAGTTTTTCCTGTCATCAGCCATAGAGTCATGGAAACTTATTCTTTGTTAATTCTCTCTATGGAAAAATAAATAGAATTGAAAAATTTTAATAGAATGCAAAGAAACTGGGTAAAAAATAAATAAAAAGTGGTAAAACTTTTTTAAGTTATATTTCCCTTTGATCATTTTCTGTTATGATTTGTTTTGAACTGCAAAAATTACAACAGGAGCTAACATGATCTTTGGTTAAATAATTAAAAGTATATCTTATAAAGGTTGAGACTTGCAAATAACTTTGTAAAACAAACAGTGTAAATTAAAAAGTTTATCTTCTATTTTTTTTTAAAAATACTTAAAAAATAATGACTTTTATTTTAGAGATGTTTTTACTTTTAGAAAAACATTGTAAACAGAACGAAGTAAAGCTATGCTTGCATTGAACCAATATTAAAACTTTCCATTAAAAAAGATTTCATTTTAATGTTACAATTTACATGCTAGTGAATTTAAGGTTCAATGAACTTGAAAAATTTGGGAACATTAGCCACGGAAATAAATCCATTCTTTTGAGGGTTCTTCTATTTGTTAGTTTTTCTTTTCAAATCAGCCAGGCCTTTTATGAGTTTGTCATATATTTCAATCGAGTTAGTAATCATTGCTTGCATTGTTAAAATTACTTCATTATACTGTTAGTATTTTTTGTATATTTTCTATCTTTTCGGGGCTTTTTTTCTTTATTTGATAACAAGCCTTTGTTTTATTATCGCAAAGTTACCTCATACCAAACTAAATTTTTTGAAGTTGTTTGGTTTTTAAATTTCAATTGGCAGTAGTACTGACTCTTGTGGATTTTCTTCTTTTTATAATATATCTATATATGAGTCTTTTGACACTTCTATCTACTTTTTGTTTCAAACAGAATTATCTTCAGGCATAAGAAAATAGCTTCACTTTGAGGTTTGTTAGAGGAAGTCAAAATAATATTTTAATACATTAAACAGAAATCGCTCACATAATGAACAATATTCAATATAATCTATTAATCACTTACGATGACTTTCTTATATAGATAATCTCAAACTACTTTGCTTTTATTGATGAAAGAGGACCAGTTTTGGTAAGCTACTCCAATCTTTAAATGTTTCGAAGGAAAAACAAGGCAAACAGGAGCTGTAAAAGAGCATCCTTGGAGTATGACTATAACAATATGACTGACAACAGATTTAAAATGCAATTTACGATTACTTAATTAAAATTTCAATAGTTCATCCCTAAATAGGCTAAAATTCAGTTATAAGATTTGTCTACACTCGGGACTGGGTCAGGTTAATTTTAAAGCAATATTTTTAACCACATTGTATTGTCATCAAAAGAGCTTATAATTTCCTAGTTCCAAATTTAATAACTATACCTGAAGTGAAAATTCAGGCACAATTTTCCTCACTGGGAGTAATTTCACTAAAATCTGAAAATTTAAAAATTTTTCACGAAAAAAGATCAGCCATTTCTTCGAATTTTAATCAATTTTCCAACTAAATGTTTGAGCTAAGAAACCTGTTCTTAATTTATTATTAAACTATTTTGTGTATAATGATCATAAATGATTTTTAAGAGTGACTGAAGGCGATTAAATCACAAATTAAACTTTTCAATAGTCTGCAAATTTACAAAGAAAATTTTGTAATAAAAAAACTCTTCTAAATTTTTTTGCAAAGCATTATTGAGCAAAAAATAATTTAGTAGTTTAAAATTTCTTTGAAAACGAATTTTATCAACTGAAGTAGATTTATTAGCAAGAAAAAGGACTTCCAATGATATTTTAATTAAGCGGCAAAATGAAGTGAAAAACTTCAAATTAAAAATCTCTCTATTTCTTTCAAAAGACTTATACAAAGATTAATCTAATTAAAGAAATGAATGGTCTGAATTAAGACTCACAGCTGAATTTTCAAAGTGTTGGACTGGCTAATGAAAGGGCATTGCAAAAGCTAGTTAAAATCTTTTAGAGGTAATCAGATAATTGTAGCCCGATTTTCATAGAGATAATACTTAAATTTGTGATGTTTTAATTAGTAATATTGAACACTATTTGCTTTTGGTATTCACAATTATATTTTAATTGTTAAAATTTTTATTTTTTTATTTAAAAAATCTTATAACAAAATAAAAAGGACCTGTTTTTGCCAAGTGAATTTAATTTTGAACACTGACGTGTTATAGGTTTTCATAGGTTTCAACTTTCATTTATATTTTTATTGGTTGAAAAACAAAAAAAAAATTGCTTTAATTTAATTTTACCTTTTTAAATTTAAATTGATTGCTTTATGCTCTTCAAGGTTACAGTGAATTTAATCCAGTATCTATGAATCTTTTATGTAAAATCTTATGGAAACACCTTCAGTGTATTCGAAAGGTATAAGGCTAATACTTTGTTTGTGATAAGAGTAACTGACCTACAAAAACCCTGCTGCACGAGGAAAAAGAAAATAATTAGATAAGTTGAGATCAGGGATGAGAAACTTGAGGCATGGAACCTGCCTTCTTTTTTCTTGGACTTCATAAATATATGTTTTTATGAGGTTTTTTCAAAAAACTATTTGATTAAAAATACATATAAATTTTCCATTATGTAAATAGGTTGTATCAAGAAAAATGGTACTAAAATCTAAAAAACTAGCAATTATTTAAAATTTGATACAGTTAATTTTATTGTGTTCTAGTTAAAGATGAAGCTGTATACCATTTATGCTTGGATTCAATATCTGTAATAAAAGAAAGCAATACTAAACAGCACTATAAGGCAAAGCATGAGAAAAATTATGAAAACTTCCGAGGATAATTGCGAAATTTGATCAATTAGAGAAAAGTTTAAAACTACAACAAAATATATTTGTGATTCAAAAATTTTTTATCAAATTTAGCAGTGGAAGCAAGCTACTTTCCTGGTCAAATTTCAACAAGAAAAAGGACATCATTTCTAAAATTTGTTTGTCAAGAATTAGAAAATAACAGTACAAAGAGAGGCAACCACACTAATAACTTGTAATGATGTACCTTTGCACTTGAAGATAGCTGTAATATCAGCAATACTTCATAACTAACAATATTTCTCAGAGGAGTTGATTCCAATTTTAATATTAATGAAAAACTGGGTTCATTGGAGCCAATGACAAGAAATGTAATAGTTCAAGACCTGTAGCATAAACTAAAATCAATGTTGGAGAAATTCCTTTAGAATTTAGATAGCAAACGGAAAATTTGTTATATATAATTATTGACATTTTCCATACCTGAAAAAAGAAAATCTTTAAGAAACAAGGAAATATGCCCAGAAAAGTTAGTAGGTGAACTTGAATCAAGATTTCAAGTATTAAGAATGAAAGAAATAGTTCTCAGTTTAAATATTTTTTATCTTTCATTTAAAAAACTTGGTCTTAGTGTTACAAAATCAATTTAAGTATCCAAAAAAAAACCTAATAAGTGAACGAATAGAAATAAAAGAGAAGGAATGAAACCCATAAGTTATCTAAAAAAATTATATCAGTGCCTCCAAATACTGAAAGAAGTGATATTAGTTATATTTCGCAAATGATGAAGAGTTAGCAAAAGAAACAGATTATATTAACGTGAAGTATTAAATGAAAAAAGGAAGAATAAGTAACACACTGCTTACAAATTTCCCAGTAAATTATAAGAAACAGCCAAAAGAAATCATTGTAAACAAATGTTAAATCATATGAAGTGCTTCTGATTTTCCAATTGCAAGGAAATTTTTAGGTCAAAGTAATCAATAATACTTCAATGAAACTTAATAAGCTCGAGTTTAGAAATTTACTATACAAACAAAAATAAGCAACCACCCTCCAGTCGTGTTATGGTAAAAAAAATACACAGGAAATGCAACCCACAAAACATAAAAAAACACTCCTTTATAATGGAGGATATTAAATTATATCAGCAGATAACAAAATGACAACCTTTTCAAATGTGTTCACGCTAACATTTGAAAATAGTGAGAGTAAGCAAACTAGAAATTCATCCAATGAGAGGAATTAAGCTTATTCCTCCATGTAAAAGATGCCAAAACTATGAAGACACACAAAAATAGTTAAAAAAGAGCCAAGAGAGCAAAAACTACATAAAAAAATAACTGAGAGAGTTTCAGAATAAAATTATATAAAAGAACTGAAATATGCAGAAAAACAAACTTCGGAGGTTGAAAAGCTGGCCAGGGATTTACAGCAATACATCAAAAAATTAAATGCTCATAATTACCCGAAGAAGATTTTTGAAGTTGTTCTAGAAAAAAATAAAGTAAGAAAAAATGGTATCCTATTAGAGCCTCATCAGATAAAATCAAACTAAATAATATTATAGCTCAGTCAAGAATAGAAATAAAACAATAGTGATCCTGTAAGTAATTTTTTACGGGAGATTACTGACAATTCTTCTACTGAATATTCTCTTTGGAAAACCTTAAATGTCCGATAACCACCTATAAGAAATATGATGGTAGCTAGGGTAGAAGAAATTATCCAAAAGCTATAGATTATTATACATCTTGGAATGCATCGAATTTAAAGAGTGTTACACCGCTAGTTTCAGAAACCAGCACCCTACGATTGATTAGGTCAATAAAGTTACAAACATTCCTAAAAAAAAAAGGAAGTATGTTGAGCAATATTCCTAAATACTGCGCAAGCCTTCGAAAAAGTTTGGCATGAAGGATTAAAGTATAAACTTTAAAGTCTTGCTTCCAGTGCAATATCGAAAATGCTTCAATTATATGCAAGACAAAAAATAAATTTTAAGCAGCTGTTGCCGAAATAGGAAGCTAGACAAAAAAGTAACGTATTAAACTAAATGATAATAAGTCTGAGCACATCGATTTGGCAAATAAAAAGATTGAGTATACGCCAGTGCAATCAAGTTGCTCCCTATGGAATAACGGCTAAATATCTTGGAATGACGCTGGAAGAAAAAACTTAAATTGAAGCCACATGTCGAAATAATAAGAAGGAATTAAAGCTTAAATATATAAAAATGTACTGGATACTTGGTAGACTATCAATTTATAGCAAGCTAAATCCTGTTTAGACCTATGGCTATATGGATGGTATGGGTTTGTACCAGTAAAAGTAATAAAGCCATTATTCAAAGTTATCAAAATAAAATAGTCAGATATATCGTCAATGTTACAATAACACATACGTAGCACTAATATTCACAAAGATTTAAGTGTAGAAATGGTCAATAGTGCAAAAGAGCATGAACAGCGGTTGCAAAACAGCTCTTAGATAAAGGTGGATTAACGGTTCGTTTTTGTCTAATTCATTTCTTTTGGTTTATTATTGTTGTTAATTGTTGTTTTTCTTTTGTTTTTTTTCTGGTTTTAGTGTTAACTTTGGTTCATTTTTATGTTTAGTTGTTGAATTTTTGTTATTATTAATTATATTGTTGTTTTTTCTGTTAATACTGATGTTTTATTTTATTTTTGTTCTTTTATTATGTTTGTTGTTTTTAGTGTTAATTATTGTTTTTGGATATTACTTTTATTTGTTATAAGTGTTGATTGTTGTTTTTTTTGTTAGTAATATTATTTTCTTGCTAATTTTCGTTTTTATTAATGTTGTTAGTTGTTTATTCAATGCACGTTCCTATAGAGGGTAGGACTTAATCAAATTTCCTTTCTACCAGGTGTCCTTATACATCTCATTTACTTTTTTTTTTCTTTCAAGCGAAAGAAATAACTTTCATTTTGATGGGAATAGGAAACATACCACAAGAAAAAATAACTAACAAGCATAATAGCAAACATATTTTCATTTCTTGGGCCTCAACATTTTTTTCTATCTTAATCTTGCTACAGCTTTACACTGGGCGCATAGTCATAGTATAACAAGATAAAAGAGTCATATTTTCATGCAAAACAAAATAAAAATATTTATCCAAGAAATCAGTAAGTTACCACTATAAAATATTTCCATATTATATATTCGTTATTAGATATCCTTTTAAGGCAAAACGCATAGGGAATTAAGAAATATTTGATCTTTGGATTCTATCAGGATATCAAAATTAAAATAGTTTGATTTTATTACAAGTCATAAGAAAACTTTATGGGATATACACTCCTTTAATTCTCTTAATTGCTTTTTGAAATATATTTTTATGCTGCTAACTGCAAGCTTATATTTCATGAGATTTATTTAAAAACATACAAATTTATTTATTTTTATTTGTATTTAACAAGACTAGTTAAAAACCTGAAAAAATTGTGTTCATAATTTTCTACAGCAATTTACAAAAATTAAATTTTTAAAAACTAATAAAAAACTGATTCAAAACTCAATGTGCAGTAGATGTTTTTTAAAATTTGTTTATTTCATAGAAGGTAAAAATAAGTTCTTGTTGTTTGGAAAGCCACTGGAGTGGAGAAATCAAGCAACAGACATATTTAGCTATAAAACACTGTTAAAAGTAGAAAATATTTTCATAAGTGGATAAGTAAAGAAGTAAAAAAAATTATACAAGACATCACAAAAGTAATGTGACTGAAAATAGAATCAATGAAAAATTGAGGTACCTACGATTCAGGTAACACAATGTAAGAAATTTAATAAAGCCTAACCTTAGCAAATCAGGTTGCAAAACTAAAATCAGATAATAATATCTACCAAGTTAAACAAAGAACAAATTATAAAAATAAGTAAACTGTACATAAAGAATTTGAATAAGTTTTAATAATTTTATCAAGCCACTATAATTACAATCAAAATGATAATAATAACTATAGAAACATTAATTTTAATAAAAGGAACAATCATCAATTTAATATAAAAATTCATTAAAAATTACAACGGAAAAATAAAATTAAATATGGAGGAAGAAACCAAATTAATTTTCTTCAAAATTAATGCAATAATTATAGCCCAGGGAGCAAAAAGACCAAGAAGGCAGTCACCAATAAGAGCAAACATATACAAATTAAAAACTCATGCTACAAACTATATATACTTTATGGAAAAAGAACCAGGTGCAGACATTTCCATATGCAAAATAAATTTTACAAAAAACTTAAAATTGAAGGCAGATACTACCTGACGTTTAAAATAGAAAAGAATCCTATTTATGGGAAAAACAACCTTTAAACTATTATATGGAGAATTTGAAATAAAACTTCATTTTTATTTTATGAACTATAAACTACCCATACTAACACATAGCATTATATGCAAAAAAAGGTTTTAGAACTTTCACAATTTCACTATCTATAAAAAATTAAGGCGTAATTTTGCCAATGTACGATAATCTAGAAAATGCTATTGAAACAACTGCACGAAAAAGATCATATCTACCTACATTAATTTAATAATTCATGGAATGTTAACTTGGTGTCTACATTAGCAATTTGGACAGCAGAATTATTTCCAGTGTACCTTAAATTAAAAACAATATAACATTCAGTTTATTAAAGTCTAATTAATTTCATGTCTGGGAAAGTTAATCAATTTCGGATATAAAAAACATAAAACGGATCTTATTTAAAAATCAAGATGAAAATATCGAAATTGCTCGCAATAATATTGAAGCCAAGAAGAAGACAATGAATAATTGAAATAAATAATGTGAAAATTAAAATTATATTAAATTATTAAAAATCTAACGATTCTAATTGCCAGAGATACCACAAATCAATTCAATAAAAAATTTACAAAAATTATTGGAGAAAAGGATATTAGTTATGATTTGTAAAAATATAACAAAGCTATTATTAGAATATACTCATCAGATTTTTAACTATATGAGCATCAACAGATTTAAAATAATTTATAATAAGTTACAAGAAAACAGAAATATATTTTCAAAATCTTTTGTGGATATGATTTGCGAACAGGAATAACTGATCCTACGCAAATTAAAAACATTATTGAAAAATACCAATTGGCATCTTATTGGGTGGTGACACACGAGTTGTCATGACATGCTTAACTTTTCGGAGCCAGCTTTTCTACTTTTAAAAATAATAATTTTTTCGTGATACGAAAATGAATTCTAGTTTTGTTATTTTTTTCTTTTTAACTTTCTTTTTTATTCTATCCAATTTATTAAATTAAAATTGTATTTATTATTGTTTGTTATAAAGTGTCAAATTATCAATAATTTTATGAGAAAGTATTACCAAAAATTTAACAAGTGTTTTTATGTGCCTAATAAACATTTTTAATAATATTTTAGCTTACATAGTTTTATGAACAAAAAAAATTATGAAGTTGTATCATGAAAGCTTTCAAATTTCAATTTTATTTTTTAATTTTCTTAAATATTAAAATTACTACATTTAGAAGCAAATGAGAACTAATTCTTTATTGTAGTTATACTGCACTTAAATTAACTCAAATAATTCCAACTATAACTTATTTCACTTAAATTATTAACACAAATAAATACAATTATAATTTATTTTACTCAAATTACCTGCTGTATAATCTCAATTTGAAATTTTTAAACATGGCAGATTTAAAATGTCAAAACAATTTCTATGTATTTGCAAAGCTGCCCGAGAATCCACTTTAATATGGGATTCTTTTTTAGTTTCGGAAAGCGGCTTCAAACTACTTTTCGCCCGTAACTTCGAAAAGTTATGCATGTCATGACAGCTCGTGTGTCACCCTCCATTGAGTAAAGTAAAAATACGTTCAAAAAAGCTTAGAAAAATATTAAAAGGATTCATTAATAATTGTATTAACTGTGTTAAAAAAAATAACAAGGTGTGCAAGAGAGCGTTTTATAATTACTTTTCCGACTGCGGAGTGTGTTTGTCATTTTGGAATGTCTTGCGGTTTTCTGTTGTATGCCCCATAAATTTTATAGAACACTCATTTCAAAACCTATCTTTTAAAGTAGAAAATAAATTGGTCAAAATTATGTAAAATCTATTAAATTTTCTTTTCAAATTTCGGTTACTCTAAAGCGCTTAAGGAGTAGAATCATTGATCTCTTGGCTGGCAAAGCTCTATTTTCATCAGAAACTTATGCTGTAAGAATTGATAGATCATATTTCAAAATTTTCCCTTCATAGCTTAGGAAATATATGATTCATAAAATATATGAACAATGAACCTTAAATGAGGCCAGTAAAAATAAAAAACTTACTTTTGTCTTGCTTAACTAATTTTAAATTAGTCAAAATTTGAAAAAATTCTCAAAACCTAAAGAACTTTATTTTAAAAATCAATACAAAATTAACTACTTCATATATTTGTACTTCTATATATTAGCTGTGAATACACAAAGCCCTCATCAGTACCCTTTTACTAAAACATGGAGATATTTTTAGTGTTTAATAGCATTAACCATCTTTTGAATTCTTAATTTACACTTTCTCTATATTCATATATTCATTTACTTTTACTTACGTAATCTAATTGATTTTAGCTATGTCTGTGGCTCTTGTTAATCAATTTTGACTGCATAAGGCTGATTAAACTACTTTAAGTCATTTGGGGATAACATTGTATTAAAGGATCGTTTCAGTCAATTTAAAATACAACAGAGGTGCGATTCAAATTTTAAAATGATTAAAATGTAATTTATGCAAAAATGGAAGGGAATAGAGCTCTTTTTTAGCTAAAATAATTAAAACCGAATCGAGGAAGACGCGTATCTTAAGGGCTAATCTTTATGCTTAAATGATATTTCACCTTAGGTTTAGTCGCTATTTAATGATATTTACTTAATACGAAATAATACATAATTATTAAAATAAAATATACAAGTTATTTGAAAACCTTTGAAATAACGTTTAATTAACCATCTCTTGGAGAATAAAAAGAGATCAAGTTTCATATACAAGCAATTACTTAATTTTCAGTATAAGCTTAATATTTGCCGTGTGGCTATAGCAACTAGCTATCATCGGAATTTTAAATATTAAACTTTTTTAACCTTATTACCCTAACTGAAAAAAAGAGTTTTTTTATTAAAAAGTCCTACTCTAAGCTTCGATGTCATTTATTTTTTATTAGATATCTATGGTTGGTATTTTTAATTCTTTTAATAAATATAATTTCTTTTAACTACTAAAACATTTATGGGTGTATTTTACTGAAAACACTTACAGCCATTTTATCAAACTTCTTTAATATTTATATTAATTTAATATTTTTTTAACTATAAAGAAACAAATAAATATGTTAACATAACAAAAAATAAAAGTACAAAGTTTTAACAAAGAATATTTCTTATAAGCTCATCTTTCAATTTGTAGGATTCTTTCTAACTCTTTGTAAACAGTCTTCAATTTAAATTGCTGAAATAAAATAATTAGAAAATAGGAAAATTTGATTAATTTGTTGATTTTAGATTTTAGATTTTAGATATTATGTTCGAGATTAAAAAATTTGCAGTACAGGGTTCAGAAAAATTAAGAACTTAAAAGGTATTTAAACCCCATTACCAATTTCTGCCATTAAGCAATCTGCCAAAAACAATAATGAAAACCAAAAATAACGATTAACAAAAAAAGAAAAGGTTAACAAGAAAACCACCAGAATAAGATCCAAATAACAACTAAGGACCATAATTAACACTAAAAACAACAATTAAAAATAATAAGAAACTATTACACATTCGCATTAGAATTTTATGTTAAATTTTTGTAATAGAATTTCATGCTAGAATTGCGTTTAGGAACTCCGTCTTTACATTCCTTAGATACCATTCCAAATTTTGACTTAGCCCTCATGTAGAAACCTAATATAAGGCACTTCTTCCTAATAATTACATTTTCATTCAATAAATTTGGTAAGTAAGCTTTTAAAAATCCAAATTTCCAATATGTTGTAACATATTAAATAAGCAGTTAACTTTATATTTACTCCAGTAGAAAATAAAAGAATTTCCTTAGAATCAACAATATAAATTATTGTAACATTTTTAATGAGGTAATAGGAAATTTTTTGTGATGTATGATGGCTAGAGCTTTTCCTACATATTAAAGGGAAATCAAGAATTTCGAGACTTTCTAAAACACAGAATATTAAGCCATGAAATACTTAAAAGTTATTAAAAAGTTTTCGTTTACATTTTTTTTTACCAAATCTTTAGAATATCTTTATTCTTCATTTAATATGAAAAATAAAGATTTCACTTTAGACATTTTAAGAATAAATATAAAAAAAAAAAACTTTGAGCAATTGCTTTTTAACTCTAAGGAACTGTCAAAAATAAGCTGACATTAAAAATAATAAGAACTTTGAACATTTTCAAAGCCCTCATAAAATACTCCCCTACCCTAAGCTATATGTCATAGCTAAAAATTTCTTTGAAATTTTTTTTGTCTTCTTTTTTATGGCCAAATTGGTTATTGCTGTGGGGTTGAATTTATTCTAATTGGAGCTTTGTAAAAATTTGCTGAGTTTTTTATACTTGTGAACTTTTTTCACGACCTTTTTCATTGTGACAGCTAAAATATGACATACAAAATGATATTCTCAAAGAACAATTTAAAGTTTTAATTCCTTGCTTGGGGCTTATAATAAAAAATATCAAAAGACAGAGAATAGGAAAAAGTAATCTTAACAACAACTATGTTGTCTTCTATTAATTTTTTGCTGTCATAGTAAGAAAGAAAGGTGATTTCCTGTAAATTGTTATTTTTTTCCTTTTCACTGCACTGTTTTACTATTTAATAGAAAAATTCAATTTAAATAAACTCCCAAAAGTAATTAATCCTTTTTGTTTTAGTAAAACATTTGTCATGTATTTTACTAAAAGTCAATATTCCCCTCATCTTGATGCGTAAAATAAATTTAAACAAAACAAAAAACATACGCTTGTATTTTAATACAAAAATTTTTCCATTATAATTTCTCTTTTTTGATTGGTTTTTATTGGTTCTCAATCTCGCATAAATTAACCATGTTAATCACTTCAAATACAAAAATCAAATAAAAGTGAAAAAATTTGATGATCCTTTGAACAAATGTTTTTTGAATGTATCGGTAATAGCCTTTTTCCATTGACGCTTATACACTGTATGACAAAACATGGAAAGAAATTTAAAAACTAGATTTCAACACTCTTCGATGATTTAATGTTAATTTTTAATGCACTATTTTGACATTTTCGTCATTTTCTTCTAATACAGTATATTGCTAATGGAGCAGCGTATTTTTGTACGGGAGGCTTATACTAATTAGGAATTTAATATGAATAATGTTATGCCTACTCTTTTCTCAAGAAGAATAGTTCTAGTGTAAAACTAACTCCTCTAGTATCTTTTTTTTCTAATAATTCTAAAATTTCAACTAAATAAGCAAATGTTTTACAACTCGCTCGAAAATAATTTTTGGATATTTCATCAAAAAGTTGCCCAACGTGTTCTTACCAAAATACTGACTTTTTAACCTGCAAATAAATTGATAAGAAATGTACTTCATTCTTCATTCATACACTTGACCATTCCCCTTTTTTCAGTAAATATAATATATTATATAAAGTACAGCCTTCGGATTCTTTTGACGCCGATTCGAAACTTTCGAAAGTGAAAATCAGCCTCTCACAAAAAGTATTTTTGTAGCAAAAACAAAATTTTAGTTTGCTTCAATGAATATAATAACAACATTTTATAAATTATTATAATTTATTTTTAAATAATCAAAAAACAAATTATTAGTCAAAATCAGAACTTTTAATTACTTTAAAAGATATTTTAAAACCAAAGTCGGCAAAAGAAAATACTGTCAAAACTCGAATGGCATTATTGAGAGATAAAATCAGCTGTTTTGAAAATATTACAAATTCGCTTGTATTGTATGTATTATCATAAGAAAAAAAATATCATCATTAGCGCCAGATTGTTTAATAATTGTTAAAATTTTCATCAACTCTTTTAAGCAAGAAAAGCAAACTCCTTTTTAAAATTGAGCAGAGTTGAATTTGAAATTTCCTTAAATATTAAAAGCTTCTTACAGCAGCTAAATTGATTATCACTATTATAAAATGTCTGAAAATAAATTTTCATAGCTAATAAACCATCATTTAATATTTCTCCCTAAAATTTGAGAATATTTGTTGTAAAATTGCTTTTTATGGCCATAAGACAAACCCAATACCATTAGTATCCTCGACAAAAAGGACTCAACTTTAGTTTAACAGAACAACCATCATTTTATTATATATTTTACTGGCTTGATTGCTTACTTTGTGCCAACAAATCTAATTTACTATTTTCATTCATTTTGTTATATCCGCACTCAATTTTCCCAGCATAAAATCATTCTCTGATTTAGATTGCTTTGTCATTTGCCGTTTTTAGAATACAATAGCATCTGATGAAAGCCTAAATGACTTAAATTTACGTCTATGGCTTAAAGCTTTCAAATTTTTAAATGAAAATAAACATAAATTGTATCATTGTAGGATATTTTGCACTATTTTAATAAATGTGGGTATATTGCTAACGATATTAAAATATATTTTGGGCAAATAACACACATTTTTAAATTTCGGTAATTTATATAAGTATTTTATTAAATACTAAAAAATCTTAAAAAGTCATTGATTTTTCTTTTTTTTTTTTCTTTGTTAAAAAAAGAGGTTTATTTGCATAAATCACGATCATTTTTCAATATCAATTTTATTTTCAATTTTTTTTTAGTTGTGTCATAAAAATATTTAATAATTCTTTTTGGTTAATTATTAGGGCCAGACTTAAATCTGTCCAGATCTGTCGTTTGTGATCGAGACAATGAATGAACTAGTCAGTCATAGCACGTTTACAGTGGCCAAAGAAAGATACTAGACAAATGTACAATATAGAGTTGTATGAGAAGTCTCTAGTATATTTCTAGTTCATTGCTAAATGTACTAGAAAACTTATGGCAGTACCGAGGGGAAATTTTGAGTAATTTTTTGGATTCTCTCTTTTGGCAATAGTTTGAAAGTGAATAATTGTGAAAGTTAGGCTAAGTTTGACTGTGAATATGACGTAAAAAACTTTTTACAACAACAAAGATAAGGCTTACAGTCAATTATATTCAAAAACAAAAATACTTAAAATAGTACTGACCAAAAGTAGCTTGGAAGACGGTCACACTGATAATTAAATTGGTAATTGGTAGCTGGTAACTCTAGGTTATTGCAGCTAAGTACAACATTAAATCAAAAATTCACCTTACTATATGAGAAACATTGCAAACATGATTCATGTAACTTTTCGTTATCAGAAATTGGAGAACTGATTTAAAAATTGTTGGACATTTCAACAAAATTGAACAAGCTCAAAGATATTTGCGTTAATTTAAAAAACTATTCAATTCGCGCAAACATATTCTTTGAACATAAAGCAATAGTACGTAACTGATTATAAAGCATCTAGTTAAACTGAAAAATACCTTTGATCTATACAAAATTGAAAGAGAAAGTACAGACAATGAACATGAAAGATATTATAAATGTTTTACAATGCTTTATAAAGCAACATTAGATATATCCACTGGTTGGTCTTGGTTTTTAATAGTAATATCACAAGGGGAAATTCTAAATGGTAAATTGATGTCAACCTAACATACTCATTTTTTGTAATAATGACGATGTTGGTATGATTGTGTAGATAAAACTCTTACCAAAGCAATGAAGAGTAAATATTGTTAGTTTTTCCAGTGTTTTTAATTTGTAAAAATGTTTTAGCCTTGAAATATTCAATAGAACTCTCGTAGCTTTGAAATAATAATGTCATGTGCTTTTTAATGGTCGATTTTTTAACTCAACGCGGCAGAAAAATTACTGTTTTTGTATTATAAATGGTTTGCTTATTTTTGAAAAATATAAGTAGAAGAAATATATATCATACTCATTCTAACAGTTTTTCAGTACTACTTAATTTTACTTTTCCTTTTTAAACTATCTCCTGAATAAAAATAAAACTAGGTAATCATTAAAATATATTTAGTTTAGTCAGATAAATAATATATTATTACAAATTTTAACTTTCTATAAGATTAGTTATTTGAAACTTTTTATATTTGTTACCTATATCACAACTTTTATTTTGGGTATCATAGATTAACACGCAATTTACTTGTTTGAGATATTTTCTCATATTTTCATTTACTTTATACTCATATTCCCCAAGAAAGTCACACAAAATGCTCTTCTTTCATTAATAAATTACTTCTTTAAGCATTCCTACCAATTTTATATTGTTATATTTTCTTTTATGTCTTCAATCAAATAAAAGTGCTTTTCTTTAAGTGGCAACTTCAGTTACGGTAACAAAAAAAAGTCACGCGGAGCCATATGTCCTGTATATATTGAATGATTAACGAAAAGTTGAATAAAAACTGCAAAAAAAATTTTTTCATTCATGTGAAAAATCAAAAATATTTTATTTCTAAACAAAAAAAATAAAGTAATTGAAATATTGTTTTTGATGAAATATAATTGAGTAACTTTGTTAGGATGGACTTAGGGAAAATTTTGGGTACCTTCTACAATTTTATTTTATGAAAATTCAAGTAGTTGGCCATTTAATATAACTATTTTTTTCAATCAAGTAATTCTTATATGCACAGGTAATATTGACTGAATTGTAATAAAAATTATGATTTTAAATAATTAATATAAAATTAAGTAAAATACAGTAAAAATTAAGAAATTAAGGATTACAGTAAAACTATTCTGAGCTATTTTAAATTAATTTTCAATTTAATTAATAACATAATTTTGGAAATTTTTGAAAAATAAGAACAGTTTTTACTCAGTTCTCCTTTTTGTGAACTTAAACTTTTTTTCTTTTTATAATTTTTACGCTTAAAACTAGGAAAATTAACAATTGAATGAAAAACTGTATTTATGTTTCTAAATATATTAATAAAGCTTTTACACAGCGACCATAAGTACTGTTTATATTAAAGACTATTTAACTTTTTGATTTCTTCCAGAGTTTAAAATTAATAATCTTGTGATAGAAACCTATATATATATATATATATATACGTATATATGTGAGATATAAAACTTGTTTTGATTATGATTTTGTACTCATATAATCTGTTTAGGTCATTCAGAAAGTCATTTCGTTTTTTGTTTTGGTAAAAATAAAACACAATTTTTTAAAGTTTATGAGCACTTCATTAAATTACATACTATCCATTTTAGTTCAATATCTTGTGCAGTCCTTTTGACAGGAGATTGAATCCACGCTCATAAAATTTCTGATTTTTGCTGGCAAAAAACTAATCCAATATTTATATTGGATATTTAACGCTCTGATTGAAATTGAAGGCCTTCCCGTCCTAAAAATCTTGCAGAAACCGATAAATAGGTCAATGGTGCCAAATCTAGAGAATATGGTCAGTATAATAGTTCATCCCATTTAACCTGTAAAAGTTTTTGGCAAGTGACCAAATTTATTTTGATCTTGCATTATTTTGGTCGAATACTATACCCTTTCTATTTGTCATTCCGACATTTTCTGTGCGAATGAGTCGTTCAAGTTGATGAGTTTGAATGAATGAATCACGATATTATCAAAAAAAAATCTTGAAATCCCACCAAACAGATAGCAGTACCTTTTCTTTGGTGAATATCAGCCGTCGAAGTGGCTTAAGTTGGTTCAACTGTTTTACTCTATGGTCTTTATAGGCAACCCATTTCTAGTCGTCAGTAATGATTTGCTTAAAAAATGAATTATTTTCTTAATGCTTGAGAGGCAAAATACAGTCATTAATGCGAAAAAACAAATTTCGTTCTATAAGAATACTTGCAACTCATATGTCAAGTTTTGAAATTATACCAAGACACTTCACGTATCCATAAATGGCCGTATTTAAAAAATTTAGCCTTTGTTTATTTAAATAATTTTTTTTAAATTTTAATTTTGATTAAAAAAATTATTTATATATTATTTATATATTTATAATTATTTATAAAATTAAGAATGAATATCAAAACAATATATGTATGTAGTATAAGGAATTGGGAATATTTTAGGAATTATTTAGCAACGCACGGTCATTGGTATTTAAAAAAAATTCCTGTTCAATCTAAGAAAATCTAAATGCACGTGGAAAATATTTTTTAAATATTTCTAATCTTCGATTAATTTATAAAGATGGTTAAAAATTTAACATAACTTCTAATTTATAACCGTTGATATAATTGAATCAATCAATCAAATTTTAGATATTCTTTATAAAATTATATTATAAAAAACACAATGGGATTTGTAATGCATATCTGCATATGTAAACAACATTCTCATCGATTTTATTTGAAATAAATTTATTAAAATAATTTTTACTATTCAGTTTTTCTGTTATTTAATAAGTGCTAGTCTTATTTTGTGAGATAATTTTTATTTTCAATTGAATTTGGTCTTTTTCCTTAATAACTTTCTTCAGAAGTGTAATGTTAAGAGGAGCGGATGTAGAGTTCATATGTTAAACTAAAATTTAAATTTCAAAATCGAGTTAGTAAAAAATTTCGATTTTAATCATACTCGTTGAAAACTGTAACGATTAAACCCCTTAATGTCTTAATTTGTCATTGTCGCTAATCATTTTCATATTGATAAAATTCCCTGATTTTGTTGTAGTAAGAACTTCATTGTAAATTATTTCTCATAAAAGTTAAGGTAAAAATTTAACTAATGGTCAAATTCAGATTAAGGCTTTTTTGCTCTTGATCCTTTTCCTTACCTGTAGTTTTTATTTTAAATGTGTTCATAAATACAACTTATTTTTTCTTTATATAAAATAAATGCAGATGTTCAGTTTTTTCCACTTTTGGTTAAATCTTCTGAACTAATAACTGTTCGCTTAGATGTTTGAAATATTTTAAAATTTTTTAAAAGAAAAGAAAATTTAATTGATATTAAAAAACTTTAAATAGAATAAATAATAAAAATACATTAAAAGTAAAAAAAATTTAATGTAGACAACTTTTTTTGTACAAATTCTTTAAACTATTTGAATATCATTTATCACTTAAGGCAAAAATCATGATAACTAACCGAATAAGAATTTTAATAATGAATTTATTTGCAAATATAATACATAAAAGCTTTAATAAATGAAATATTCATCTAACACAAGACAATTATTTTTAATAATATATAAATTGCATGATAGAAAAATTCGTTTTGTGCTAAGGATGGGAATAGTTTTTATAGTCTATATATAGCAAGCACCCTAGTAACAAAATTTCTTCGTCATATCTAAGAGAAGATATAACTAAAAATCATTTTGTTTATGATGTTGCGTGGGTCAAAGCAATTGTCTACTCAAAATGATAAAGTCCAATTTGTTCTTTTAAGGCTATTTAGGGTCACAAATTTAGTTTTTATATAGCTTCGAACATTGTTAACCCTCACGTAATACAAAAAAAAGTATATAATTATGGGTATTATACTCTTTTCATTAATTCCATTTTCTGAATCACACAAGGCATTTGACTTTTTATTTAAAATCATTGAAGTAATAATTGTATATTTCTTGTATGATTCATAAAAGTTTGTTTTTGTTTTTTTTTGTAAGTATTGACCATGATTTATTATTAACAAAAATTTAGGAGTAATTCAATTATTAGAATATTTTTTGCTACTTAAGAAAAAGTTATGTTCAACTTATAATTGATAACTAGCTCGAAAATAAAGACTTTTATTAGCTGAAAGCTTAAAAAACTAATATAGAAAATAAAATAACCCAGCAAAGCTTGATAGAAATAATTTGAAATTTGGTAAAACTTATTAAGTCTCTATACAGTAGTTAGACATATGTTTATGCATTTTCTTTTACACAAAGTCAGTTAACTGACTTTTTAATCATCATTTTTTCAACATTCAGGCAATAGCAATTCAATTTGCCGTAAACAACGTTAATTACTTATTTTGATCAGGGATTTTCCCTAGTTATACATATATATTTCTTGTTATATACATTCAAAAGTATTATTCACTCACTCAAATAAGCTCAACTAGTCATAAGACTTCACCCCTCAATCTTCTTCTTACAGTTAGCATTTTTAAAGCTATATAACTGGAATTAGTCGATTTAGTTGTTTAATTACAACATTTTACTTCTAATTAAATATCAAAAACAGGAAGGCTTTAATGAAGTAGACATTTTATTCAGAGCTCTTATGTTTGAAGTGAAATTCCTTTTGAAGATTTACCTATCATGGTATTGAACGTTATTGTAGTAGATTTTTAATTAGTCTTTAATTGTAAATATTATAGTATTAACTTAAAATTTGTAGTGTTCTTAAATTAAATTTGCATAATGTTTTTGATATCTACTATTACATTTTGTCGTTATTCTCGTTATTCATTTTGTTGTTATGTTAGGGCCACGACATAATTGGCTACCCTGCCATATGGATGATCGCAACAAGTATGTAATTAGTACCGAATTTCATTGAGAAAACCTCAACTTTAAACATACCATAAAGAAATTTGATTGAGCTGGACTTTAGTTCAGGAAATAAACAGCAGCATAAATCCTAAAGCAGACCAAAGTGACAGCTGAAGCAGTCTCAGCGACAACAATATTTAATAAGCTATATATACACTGATTTCTAGCAACAAAATTGTTGAATCCATGATTGTAGCCATGACTTCTGTTAAACTTGTCACGTCATCTGTCACTTTGGTTTGTGTTGTAGGCTTAAACAGTAAGCAATATTTTCAGTCATTGGTGATGAAATCACTTTTGATTGTAATCAGTATCCTTTCACATTGGAGCAGTTCATCTTTATAAATAACACAATAAAAACCAAATCAACGCACTTGAAGAAGATTAGCTTTCATAGAGAGAAATTTAATTTAGACAAAAAAATGAAAAATAATAGAACTTCTACCAGTTGAGATTTACTCCTTCCACTAGCTGTATCAGCTATCACAATTACAGCTCTACCAATTTAAAAAATGTTTCATGGTTTTTGTGTGGGACTACCTTGAAGCACAATTCAAATTTTCTTTCACAATAGCAATATTTGTTTACCTGGATTTAGTGAAACATTTCACCATATTTTGATGACATTAATTTACTTGCGACTCACTGCAGTGTTTAATCGGATTTTCGATAAAACAACAAAATGTGACACATTGTAGCGCTTCACTACATTTTGTTATAGTTAATTAAATACAATATAACTACATATATTCACTATAAATGGGTAGACGTTCCAAAAATTTCTTTGTCTTCACCTCCTCATCTTGTTGAATAAAATGATGAGAGGTGGGTGGGCTTGTTCTTTTTCTAAATGTCTAAATAACTGTTTCCAAATGCTATTACGTTCCTTCTTTTTATTTCTCTGGATCTTAAACCCATCTATCAGCGGAATGATGTGGTGGAGGTTATGTTGATGCAAGAAAATCAAATTAGAAAATGTACTAAAGCAATATGAGCAGAAGTAGGTTTTCATTTATACTATATCTGAAATATTAACCTTATATCTTGACATATTAACACTTTTTTAGTCAGATGAATTATGTAACATTGACAAGTAGCCTTAAATTATTTTTCATGTATCTTTTTATTGATATATTTAAAAAACGTAGAAAAAAATATTTTTTCAAGAACTGTAAATAATTGAAAAGTGTTAAAAGTTTATTTCTGTAAAAAATAAATGTAGTGATTATGTTAAATACCATATCTCTAATCCCTACAAGTTCTTAGCTTTGGAGCTAAACTTCTTAAGCTTTCATAACTTTTCAAAGCTTTTGATATGTGAATCTGTTTAGGAAATTTATTTGTTTTCCAAAAATTGCATTAAATATATGCAAAAAGAAAGAAAATTCGTAATAGCTTTCCATTTAGTTTTTCCTTTTGTTAGGATAAAAAGAATTTTTACCTTTTTTGGATTTATTTTACAAGTTTTCATAAGTCCATTTGAAAGTGGAAAATATATCAAGTGAATTTAATACTATTATCTGTAATACTGTTCTCACATCAATATACATGTCCCGCCCAGATACTGTTATTATCCCTACTCTTTGCAACATAATATAGACAAAATAATTTTTAACCAATACTTTTAAATTAAAAATATATAAATATATATATATTTTGGCTTTCTCTGCTTTTTAGAATAAATAAATTTTGTATTCAATGAAACATTCAAGACACGTGTAACCCATATTAAAGAAGTAAAAATATTCAACAGCCTTGAGGTATATTCTCCTTTCCACCACTGACGTCATCTTTTTCTCCCACTATTTCAAATCTCTTTTAAAAATAAATTGTTGTCGATTTTATGCTCAAATTGTGTTTTATACATGTTGAAAAAGCTATATAACTGCGCATGGGCTTATATAGAAGCAAAACTTTTATATTTTTTTTTTGTTTTTTTTTTTGATAAAAAGAAAAACAAGTATGAAAAAATAAAATTGAGAAAACCATAGAAATATCCTCATTCCATCCTGTATCGCTAGGCAAACTGCTTAGATTAACTCACGTGCTCAGTCAATAAGGTCAGTTCTAAAAAAATACTTTTTATTGCATGATAGTTGAAAGACTGAAGCGTTAACAAAGCTGACGTGACTGTAGTTTTCTCTATCAAAGCAGGACTAACATAACCTAACTAAATTAAAGGGATTTCTATAAGAGCAAATAATAATTCTAAAAATTTTAATATAGAATTAAATACATAGATATTTTTGTGAGTAAGCTTAAAATTCCATATACACATATTTTATCCACTATTGCAAAGAAATTTATTTTTTTTTAAAAGAATGTTGAACTCTTTAAACTTTACTGCGTAGAAAAAGTTCCCTCTATCTCACTCTTAATTCACCCCCTCAAACTGATATAATATAAAGAAAATATGGGGTATACATTCAAACATGTTGATTTGAAACAAAATTTTTGGGGGTGTTGGATATGTTGAGATGAAATAGCGATTCACCTTCATTATATCACACCTATCTATCCATGTTGAAACAATACAAATATTACTGTGGCAACGCGAGGATACACCAATATATACATGTATATATATCGTTTTTTTTTTGTCGATTGACTTGCGTAGCGAATCTTCAATAGATATAGCAAATTTATCTATATGTATATGTAGGGAGAATGTTGTTTTTTTTTTGTTTTTTTTTTGTTTTGTTCAACAACAAGTTTGGTAGATTGTTGCCTTATTTTGATAGCTCATCACTTAAATCCTGGCTCCAGTCTTCATTTGGGTTTCGTGTAGCCAAGCTGAACTCTACTACACTTCAAATATTTTGATTCAATATTTTATTTGTAATATTAGATTTTAAACATTAAATAATAAGAGAAACTAATTTTAAAATATTCATCGGTAATAAATTTATTTTTTTTTTTCTAATAAAACTTCATTCCATTTAAATCTGTGTGCAGCCTGTGAGTCAATTTTAGTGTATGTATGCATATATATATCAGTTCCAAGGGATAATTTTCATTGTCCTCGAAAGCAACAACAAGTGACATTGCGTGTAAGTGCATCAAGTGGTTATACTCACTCGTGTGCTTTAGAGCTTTTTGCTTTTTTCAATAAAATTTAGTGAAAAATTGAGCTTTGGTTAAGCTTTATATATATGTGAGCTCATTTGTTGCTTTCTACTGTGTGCAATCGTCCGTTCTAAAATTTATATCAGAATTGTTTGTTTTTTGTTTTCTCCTTGAACTAACACCCTCCTAATATCGGAAACCGTATTTTAGATAATAATATTTCCTATTTGATGATGAAAATTTTCATAATAATAATTTTTATTAATTGATAAAATTTTTTCTTAGTGAAAATCAAATAATCGATACTCAATTATTGTGATAGTGTAAGTAAATTTTATTTTCTTAGAAAATAACATTTTAGTTATTATTTTTATTTAAATTAATCCTAACTAAAAATATTTGATTAAAGTTCATTTAACAATTTTTACTTTTCATTGTGTATAGTGAATTTAGTCTTGTGAATAAATAAACGTGTTCCATATGGTTCATATAATTGAAATTGCTCACGAAGGGAAAGTGGACTTTCCTCAACAAGTTATTGTGAGTAAAATTAATAAAATCTAGCATTTTAGCATATTATTGTATGATTCTTATTTTATAAGTAAGTAAAAAAACAAAAAAAAAAAACAGAAAAATACTTCTGTTTACTTATTCATATTTAAAATTCAACTCAGAAATGATTAACGTTTTAGATGTTTTTTTTTTTTCTTTAAATTAATAAATTTTAATTTTTTAGCATAAATTTCAAATTATTTTACCCATGAAAAATTATTCTTATCGTGTTTCACGTCCTTAGTCTTTGAATAGTAAATTTGCATATCATAAAATCCCTATGCATAAATATGCTTTGAGGGTTTAAGCCATTTTTTAGAAAATCTATCATAAAATTAACGTTATTTGTCAGATTAAAAGCATGAAATGTTTTTTTCAGTATTTTAATAGATATTATTACCAGCACTTTCAGTTCTAGAGAGAGGAACAGTAAAAGTTTCATAAGAATTTTGAGCCTAAGAATTCTTAATATTTTCTCTTATTGTTAGACTTAGGATTGATATTTTAATCAAAAAAATTGATGAAATTTCATAGAAAAAGTTTTTTTAATTAAGAAGAAAGATTAACTAGAATTAATTATTATTGTAATCAGTTCTGTAAATCCAAGAACTTAGTAAACATTGTCAAAATACTTATATTAAGCTATGAATTGAAATCAAAAGCAAACTAATTTGGCTTTTTTTTTCAAAAAGTTTTGTATTTTTCCTTGTTTATAAATTTTTAATTATTCTGATGGGAAATATTTCTTTATTTATTTGACTAATAATAACAATAAGAAAGGTATTTACAATTGAAAAGCGGTTAATATTTTGACCCCTATTTCTATTGATGTGGTTTTTTTAAGTATTAGTATTAAATAGGCATAGATGACGAAATTTAATACAAGTTAAATGCTATACAATTCCTGCTGTGCGTTTATCTTTAAAAACGACAGTACCTTTTATCGTTGAAAAGTCGCTGAAGAAGATTTTTTTCCAATCCAAATGAATATCTGATGAGTGAAAAAATATTTTTGAAAATTTCATCACATCTTACTTAATCAATTTAAAATGCTTCTATACCTTAAAACTTTGGATTAATAAACATAAAATTTAGCTTATTGCTAAAATGCAATTTACAGTAAGTATTTACTATACTAGTTTGTAAAATTATATTGTTTTCTTAATTAAATTTTTAAACGTCCAAAGAATAGGCCCCAGAAAATATTTTTAAATTATTTTTCCTAGCATAAATTTCTCTTGAGTATCACTTGAAAATGTTGTGATATATTCAGAATATATAAGCAAAATGAAGTACTTTAAATATCCTTAAATTTTATAATATCTTCTTTAGAGAAATATTCAGAAATACAATCAATTTTCATGGAGCATAAAATTTTATAATAATGGAAACCAACAACTTCTCAGGTTATAAAATTCCTTAAACCAACAAAGTCTTGTCTTGAATTTTCTCCCCCTATTTATTTAACTATATAAAATGAAACCTTTCTATTTTCAGTTCACCAATTACAATGTGATTATTAAAATTACAGTCTTAAGGTGCTATCTTTTGTATGCAAAAAAAAATATTAATAAATAAAATGATTTTATATATTCAGACAATAATTGAAAAATTCAATTATAGATTTAATCAATTTACATAAAATATGAACAAAAATAATCGTAATTCTCTGATTTTCGAAATCTTGAGTTTTGTACATAATATATAGTGAAATATTGAATATTTATACTAAATTTTAATTATAAAACTCTTAGAATTTCTTAAGTAATTAAGAATTACTTTTGTCAAATTTGATTTGAATTAATAAATATTATAATTGATCTTAAATTTTAGGTATTCAAGTTAAAAGTATTTATAATAATTATAATAAATGATAGAAATAATATATCAAAAATAATTACTTCAAAATTTCTGCTCTTTTCACATCGATCTGAAAATTTATAAGAGAAAAAATGAATTCGTATTGATGTTAATTCTTTATTTTGACAAAAGACTGTTTATGTTAGAAAATAATTCAATTTCTTGTAAAAATGTACAAAAGTAGTGTTTCTTAATTTTACTATATAGTAATAAAAATTTATAGTTTTTTTATAACAAAAATATTCAACCTTATTTGCAATATGTGACAAAAACCCCAAAAATAATTCTATGCTTTGTTATAAAATTTAGTTATCTCGTTTGCGTTCATACGAACAGTAAAACTTTTTGTGTATTTGAAAGGATGTTTGGCCCGTTAGCATATTTTTGACTGTTATAAAAACTATTAAAGTTCTCCTAAGTATTATGTATGATATTTGAGATTTCGATAACAGGAGACGCTAGCAATGTTTTACACACCCGCAACGGCAACTTCTTACGCAACTATGTTAAAAATTTGCCTATCCAAGTTAGTATTCTTAATTTCATATATTACTACTCATCCCTGAAATTTTATTACTCTAAAAATAAGAAAAATTTTGTAGTCCTGAAATGTTGAACAACTACCTTTTATCCGTAAAACTATATTTTAATTGTTTTTCTACTAGGAACTTGCCGAGTCTTAAATATAGAAAATGAATCACATTATAATCTGATATTATTTTCTTTTTTTTTCATTTAAATTTTATTTCTTTATATTATTTCCGTCAATTTCAACTGTTTTAACATAGGGTAAGTTTGTCTATAGGAACACTTGACTATAATGAAAAAATTACTCTAATTTTTGAGGGTACTAGTATCACGCTATGCCAATCTCTAAAGCAATGTCCAAAATTTGCACTGTGTTCCAGTGTTTTAAGTAAACTTGAATTTTATTTTTGGGAGGGTATTTTTTTTCTTGAGTTTTTTTTGACTTTTGAGTGAAGAATAGAGTGGTAAATTATATTTTACGACATCAAATGTTTTCTTTTTCAGATTAAATAAATATGATTGTAGAATTTTTTAATTCAAATTGTAAGCTATATACTCCTTCTTTTTTGTCTTTTTTACTAGTTCTCAAGTCCTTACATTTAAAGTAAGAAAATTTTAGCTGTAGAATAGACTTTATCATAATAGGTGGTAATATGTTTATTAGGAAATATACCTGCATCGTTGCTATCCGAGTTTTATGACCACTACTCGGATGTGTATATTATCTTTTAATCTTAATGCAATTGTTGTCTTAAACAGAGTGTAGTAAATACAATCAAGAGCTCTATTTCTGGTATTTATTTGCATCACAATCAAAAAAACCTTAAGGAAGATCGAAAACAAAGTACAGGAGGTTCATCATGCCCTCATCATATTTCCCAATTTCATAGTGTACCTGGCTGTGTAGATATATTAAAAAAAAACCCTTTTCTAAAGGGCCACATAAATGCTTGATATTTTCTTACAGTGACATATTAGTGAAAGATTACCCTAAAATTTCACAAATTAAGGAAACAAAAGTGAATTTTTTTGTGAAAATATGTATTTATTTTTTATTGCAATTTAAAATATGTATTTATTTTTTTATTGCAATTTTTCCAGTATACTTATATTTAATTTTTACCAATATTACCTTAATTATCCTTTGAAATATATTTTCAAAATATTGTAAACAAATTTTTAACTAGAACTGTTTAATAGTTCATTTTTTACATCAATTTTTGTCACAAGGTGTAATACATCCCAGTGTACCAAGTAAGTGATGCTATGTAGAGAACTGTGCCAAGTAAGGGTTAAGATTTTTATTAATTTTTGGGATGTTATGCAGACATATCAAATATATATGAATCTACATGAAAACTAAAAATAATTTATAAAAAATTTTAGCACTAAGTAAGAAACGTCTAGCTCTTCTTAAATTACGAAACAGAAATAAAATGAAAACATTAGCAATTTCCCTTGGTCTTATTATTGTGAGCTTAAATTAAAGCTGAAATCTATAAAAATTGTTTTAAATAATCAGAATTTTAAGTGTTTATTTTACTTTAAAAATTTTCAGAAATTCTTTTTAAGACTGAACTCATAAAATTCACTTCTCTCGATATTGCATGCCAGAAAACTAAGACAATTATTTGGTTTCCCTAATTTTTAATGGGTAAAGTCGCTTTGTAAAAAGCTAATTAAAAAATTAAATTGTTTTGTAAATCGGTAAAATACAATTCGAGTTATAGACAAAGGTTTCTTTTAAAGGTAAACTTTGGGAATAGTTTTTGCTCTTTTAGCGTAAATGTCAGCTGATAAAAAATCATGGATCCTGAGATTTTCATAAACTATAACATAATCATGAGTTTCAAGAAATTTAATTTGATTTATCGGACATTTGTAAGTGCTATCTAAAGAATCTTAAAGCTTAGGGTTATAATTTTATATTAGTTTTTATTTGAAAGTACAATAATGCAAATTAAAAATTTAAAAAAATGATAAAAACTTGAAAAATTCGTCAAATAAAAAAATTGTAACTACATCCCTCCTACATACTTAATATTCCTTACATCATTGCTTTTGGGATATTATACAAGATTTCTGATATAGCAAATTGCTTTGTATATATATATACATATATAATGCCATTTTTCACGGTCAGGAGAATACAATCTCCCTTTAGAATTTAACATAGAATTTAGCGTACATGAATTATTATCAATTCTTAAGGAAAGTGTTCATATTAGAATAATTTATTTCTTTGAAAGTGACTTTTAACACACTTAAAACATTTGAAAATATTTCTTTTTTTGCTTTTAAATTTTGAAGTGAGAAAATTTTAAAGATTTTAATTAATACTAACAAGAAATAGATTAATTACTTATAAGACTCATTTTTATTCTTTAATAAATCTCTAAAATTTGAATATTTGAAAGAAGTTTGCTTTTAAGTAATTGTGTACTATAATAGATAGCCTCTTGTAATCTGTGTTTAACTCCTTTTTCTACATTTTGTATAAGTAATTTTCTAAGTTTATAAAAATAAAATATATGTTTTGCCTTTCTAAGCAGTATAGGAGAAAAGAAAAAAATTATAACCATGACCACTAATCAATACCAATATAACTAAAATAATCCATCAAGTTTGCCTTTTATCTTTAGAATATATTAAATTGCACTTTATTTTAATATTTAAATACTTATATTGTAGTTTGGAAAAAAGGAGTACTTAAAAACACTTATCATAAAAAAGCTAAAGATTCAAACTATAAAAATAATATTAATAAAGTGAAAATAAAATGTGCAACCTAATTTGTACATCCTTTCATCATTTATAGTTTCCTCCTCTGGGGCGGGCGTAAGCGCATGCACATGCAATCAAAGCATTGAAGGCGTACAAATGATATTCGACCCGTTCGGGGCTTTACTCTCAACTTCACAAGGATTTAAGCTTGTAAACATGTTGCTCCACTGAACAATTACCTGTTGCAAAGGCTTTCAAGTTTTTATATGAATGAAGAAATTTCAAACAAGGAGCATGGCAATATTTTATTTTTACCATTACCCCCCTCAAAATAAATGCATGGTATATACGACATTACAAAATATGTTAGATATTTTTCGCTGTGCATGTGATTGGAAAATAAAGAATCTCCTCCCTTTTGTTTTCTTTTATGTTTTATTAATTATTTTTGTTATATTCACCTTATTTTTATTATAGTAAAATTGTGAACTGCATATATTAATGCTTAATCCTGGTTTAATTTTAAGTCAAAACATAAAACAAGTTCACCTGACTATTGTGAGAATAATCAATAATTATTGCTATCCAAGGTATTGTACGTAGGTTATGTATAAAATCGTTCAACCACTCATGCATATATTATTAATGATTCAAAAAATTGGGGAGCTTTTTTAAGGGAAGGTATTCAAATTACATTCTCTCGTTGTCAAAAAATATTACAAATGAAATTAATTAAAAGAAGTCTGTGATGAGTTCAAGCCTCATCGAGGACAATTTATTTCATTTTTTACGATTTAGATAAGGAACTATTGAAAAGCTCTTTTATTTTTTATAAACATTTCAAAACTTTCTTCTAAAGGTTTTTTAAATAAGGCTAATTCACCACGGATTTAACAATTCCAAATAGATTTGTTAGTTGTTGTGAAAATTTTCTTCTAAAACCGTTTTAGCTTCGTTTGATTATTTTTAATGAAATTTCGTAGGACATTTGTAAAAAATCGTAAAATATTTTATAAGAATAAGTAAGTTCCAGTTTTCCCATTTTTGGAATCATGTGAAATCTTTTATAAATTATACTCCTTAAATGAGCTGAATAAGTAGCACTAAGGAAATTTTTTTTTTAATTTTAAATTAAGTATTATAAAGAATCCTCTCTACTTGTTTCTAATTAGAGAGCATAATAGCTATAACTGTAAAAATATAACATATTTTTGATGTTTTAATTTTTCATAATTAAATAAAAGAAGTTTAGTAATATTTTCAAAATATTTTACTTTGCTTCTAGTCCTTTTTAAATTTCGTATAATAATAAGTTTCATAGAAAAAGTTCATATTAGAACACTTATTCCTGATAAAAAAAAGAAATAAATTTTCAAAAACGTTAAAGATGGCGCAGTTTTTTACTTTGCTTTATCTAGGAGCGCCTTGCCTTAAATGTTGTTCAACAAAAACTTAAAAATTAATTTTAATAAAAAACTTATTTTTAACCATATAAAGATTTTTTCATCTAACAAAACTCTAGCCAATGTGAGCCACTGGTGTTAAATGTATTAAACAATTTTCCTTTTTACTCAACCGTCTCCCGTTTAAAACATGAAAGAAAAGGAGTTTAAACTGTAATTACGTTTCTATTTATTTTTTATTAATTAATATTTGGTAGTATATCTTTGTTGACATAAGATTTTACTCTTTTTCTAAATATTTGAATTAACGAAGCAAAGCATAGCAAAACAAAAACTTTTAAATCTATTGCCTGCACTCTCCACAAATTTTGAAAGATGAAATTAAATACATAAATAAATTTCCAAAGTAATTGACTAGGATAAAGCTAGTTTTTTTCAATTTAAAATCAATCATTTTTGTTAATTTAATCAAGGGATGGGTTTAAACTTTTCAATTCCCTTCTAAGGAAAATAATTTAGCTTTAATTTAATTTTCAACTATCAAAAAAGACAATATTTTCAAATACTGCCATTAAACCTATATTAAAAAACTAATTATTTCAAATACTAAATTATTGTAATAAAAAGACACACAGTTTTTACATAAAAGCACCTTTCTTTTTTTCTTTTATCCCTGTTACTTATACATTTATGTTAGATTAGAACGTTTTTCACTTTGTGTTTTCTCATTTCACCTAATTCTTGCAAGCTCACAAAAAAATAGTAGAAAAGTTGAAAAGAAATGACGAAATCAATCCAGTGGCAGAATAATATAAATTATGGCCAACGATGTACGCCTGTGGGGGTGAAGAGGCGAAAACGAGGTCAATGACATTTAATATACACTTGGGCTCAATTTTGAAAGAAAATACTCTAGGGCATGAGGTATTATCATTCTCCCCCTTCCCCTCCAAAAAAAAAAAAAAAAAAAACTCAAGAGATATTCATTCCTGCCGGAAAGGACAAAAATATTTCCAATATATCTGGGGGCGAATATGAAGGGAGGGTGTTCCAAAAAGCTTACAATTTTTATGCGTGTGTTGATGTTATATGAGTATTTTAAAAATATTTTCTGTTCATATTATATATATATATATATAGTATATTTATATTATATAAAAGAGCTAATAATGCTGATTCATTTTCTTCGAAGAGAATGTTAAAAAATAAAGAAAACAGCCGATAAATGTCCCTATGAACTTTAGCAAATTTTAGAACGTAACCTCAAAATAGCTTACACATGTCAATATATTTGAATAGGATGAGTTAAGGCATACTGAAGAGTCAAAGTTTTGGAAATTGTTTTTGAAAGCTTGTTTTTAGGTTTAAGACAACTTAAAAATATAATGATTTTTTTTTCGTATAATATGTATTAAACATTCATCTCTACGTTGCTAAATAATCAAAATTTGATGGAAAAAAATCGGTTTTGTACTAAAATTTTAGCAAATACTATTTTGGTAATGAAAATAAAGAAATCGGCTTTGAAGTTTAGTATTTTAATTATCTTAAATATTTTGGTTTAAAATTTTTCTTAAATATACGAAAATATAACACAATTTTTAATTACAAAATATTTGTTAAAGTTGTAAAAAGCAAAAATTATTCCATTTTTGTTGTGATCCTAAATATAAATGCGGAAATTTTAAATATGCAACTAAATCTCCATAGTATACTAAATAAAACGTCAAAAGAAAAAAAAGTAATTTTTGACACATTGATCAATAAGCAATGACACTTTATTTACTAGTGTAATCGCCTATACTAACTGCGTAAAATGATTATTTTGTCCTTAAAATAGCCCTCAATTTAGGCAATGGCTTCATCATTTGTGCTAAATCTTTTTCCAAGGAATCTCTATTTAAGATTTACAAGCCAATAGCTGCAGATAAGGAAGTTAGCTATCTCTTGTTGCTTTATTTAGTGATTGGCAACAGTAATTTTGTTAATATTTATGAAATTTTCTCATGTAAAAATCTCATTTAACAATCAAAAGCATTCAGAATCATTTGTGTTTCTACATTTTGTTTATACAACCAAAGTTTATGAGTAGAAACTTGAGTTAGGTTCAGGACTAATATGACAACTCTTTACAAAATAAAAGCAATCCTAAATGGAGTGGACCGAAATCAAGCTTATCAATGTACTTTGGTCAATTTTGGCATACTTTCGAATATTTTATATTAAAAATGAGAGATTTCTTTTTATGATTTTTAATAGATTAAAATTAATATAATTATTAATATAGTTAGATCAATAATGTTCATTTTTCTTATATATATATATATAAATGAAATGAAATGAATGGTAGTGAACATGTTTTTAGCAACAACTAATCAGCTTTTTATATCCTTTGATCATTTTATGTTACAATTATATTTAATTTTATTGATTTTAATGCTTTCTTGTACCGAAATTTTATGTTTATAAATTTTAAAAGATCATAATTAGAACTTAATTCTATTGCCTTTCAAGCAGAACTACGGTAAATTAGCTAAAGCTAAAATATCTCTCTCAAATAATGGGCTTTTTCTTTGAACTTTTTATTGAGTTAGAAAAATTAATCTTGATAAGAAAAAATTAATGGCTCTAGTTTTCCGTTTTGATAATTATATTGGTATATTTTTGCTTTTATATTCAACATCTTAAGGCATTGTTTTAAAAGTATTGTCCCTTAATAATTTTATGCAGTCAAAAAATCGTAAAAAAAAAAAATCTTAATGACTTAAGCATATTTGAAAATTACATTTCACTTAAGTCTATTTCAAACACAAATATTTATTCTATTTATTCTTCGCTTTAAAAATTTATACTTATAGTCCTCTAAATACCGTATTCAGTATATTTTTCATACATAATTAATTTTGAAACTTGATTGTTTAAATGTATTTAATTTATTTATATGCGTGACAAGAATAAGCATTACACAAAACTGTTTCCCCCCTGATATGGGGTTACTGAAAGACAAAATCTATACACTTAAAATTTCCACGTACTGTTCAGTTATTTTTGAATACATTTTACAAATCTTTTTATCTTCAAGCTTTTATGAAGATAAATACCTAACTATATATTTACATCTATATTTTTGAGTCTCTTTTGAGCTCATGTTATTATTTAAAACACGTTTGTTGATTTTGAAAATAATGTTTAAATTGTGCTTTTTTAGTTTAAGAAAAGTAAAATATTTTTTTAATTAAATTTAAAGGAAGATTTTGTTCTAATCTGTTTTAAACAGAAGGTAGTCAGCTTGTTGCATCTATAATAAAATAAGGATGTTAAGATGATGTTAAAATAAGGATGTAATTGTTACATGTGAACTTGCTGTATGACACCTGTTCAAATTTAAGTTAAAATTATGTATTAGATAATTATTTAAAAATATCAACAAATTTTGATATCGTGAGGCTAAAAACAATACATAAGGTGGTATTTCCTATAAATTGGATATTGCTCATCAAGTATTGTAAGAAAGGAAAGAAAATAATGCAGAAAAAAGTCATCCTTTTCAATATCTATTAATATTTTGCTTATCTCCAACACTGTTGAGTATATTTTGTGCTGTTGAATATATTTTGTGCTTTTCATACGATCGCAGTGTCAAAAAATGTTTTTTCTATGATTCGCAATGTACCAAAGTTTTTATCTTCAGAGAAAATAACAAATTTATATATGTGTTAGAGATCATCAGTTTATAGCACACTGGCATTCTTTATATTTATATTCATTTAAATGAAGAGATTTTTTGTTTTGGAGCACAATTCTGAAGTTACAATATATTGATACCAAAGCAACACCATTTTGCGTTGGCCCCTTAAGGTAGGCTTCTATAAAATTTTCAGGGTAAGAAGAAAACTTTACTGTAAATATTTATAGTTTTTAATATACTTAAAGTAGTTTCTTTTGAAAACAGAAAATCTAAAGCAAACATTGCTCAAATACTTGTTTATTAATTTTGAAATAAGTTTTTACGCAGTTTTTATCTAAAAGAATATTATACTATATTATTTGCGTTTAAGTATAATAAATATAAAATAGCTCATAAGCTCACACCTCAGTGAACTGGAATGAAATTGTATGACATGTAGAAGGGAATCACAGTAAAAAGCATGAAAATATACCTTGTCTACTGACATAATTTAAAGGGATGACTTATCATTTACCTAACGTAATTTTAATATAATTTCTTACACAATAGATAAAGATGAAACTCTACATGAATATAATAAGAAGAAAAAATTTGTTGGTTATAGGAACGAATAAATAACAGCTGACAGCTGTCACAACACAAATAGCTCCTTTTATTTTACTTGAAGTTTTTATATGTTGGAGAGAAATAATTTTTCCGGAACTTGCCTTATATTTCAATTACATAACTTTAATATTTTATTAAAAATTTAAAAGGAATAACAAGCCCAAAGGCAGAAAAATTGAATATAAAAAAATTTACCTATATGCTTAAGACTTTAAACTGTAGAATTTTTTGAATAATTTATTTTTATTAAATAACCAACTCAATTAAAATCATTGCTATAAAATATATAAGCATATTCCTTTAGTAAAAATTTTTTTAACAATATAATAACGGCTTAAAGAATGTTTTGTTTAATCTAAAATCTTCTTCAGCTTTAATACTTTTAATAAATAGAACTCTTTAATAGCTTTTATTTATGTCTTTAAAAATTACATGTGAGGCTCCTAAAATAAATCAAATTTTACCATTTAAGAGTAATTAAGTGAAAATTGTAAATTGCTTTTATTTACCGTTGGAGTACTAAAAGCAAAAATTTTACAAATATTGATTAAAAATTATTCATATCCTTTATTTGGTGTATTTTTTACCATCGAGCCATCAGAAATGTTTTCTTTTTTTTGTGTAAATTCCATATTATTAACATTGAAATTTTTGATAACTTTTATTAAGTGTAAGAGGGCCACGCACGGGAAAAATTGTCCTCAAAATGGTGTAGCTTCAGTTACAAATTTTTGCTTTAAATTGTGTTCTAGAATGAAAAATCTATTAATTAAGTAGAATATACATATCAACAATTTTGGTTATTAGTGCATATTTATTAAATTCCATTTTTCGCCCCTCGTCATATTAGATTAGGATATACCTTTATATAAATAGACTAAGTCAAAACTAAACCTTCTTGAGTGAAAAGCATTAAAAGATTACTTAGCAAGCCTTTAATTTTCTGTTGGGCTATAAATAGTTGAGGTATTTTTCTTTGAAGACAAAAACTTTGGAAGACTGCAAATCATCGACAAAAAATTTTTTTACACCTCGATCTTATGAAAAGCACAAAGTATATTCGAAATGAACAACGGTGTAGGAGATAAGCCAAAATAACAATTAAAGCTTAGCGATAGCTTGCTTTTTTTCCCAGCAAGTTTGATATTTTGTAACCGGAGAACTTGAAAACAAAAGAAGCTTCTCATAGGAACGATCAGACCTTTTGTCAATCATTTTGATAGTGCCTGGGACCAAGAAGAAATTGTCATTTCAGAAGTATCTCTAAAATGTATTTTGTGGATAGTAATGTATACATGTATAGATATTTTAATTGATAATATTGAAGCCTTAGGATAAGGAATCCTTTAACACAATATAGTTCAGTTACTTGACAGAAATGGAAAGCCCTAAAATATCTCCAATCGATAAAAGGTATGTTTTCTTTCATTCAAATATATAATTTATTCATTTAACCAAAAATCATGTCCAATTTCAAAATCTGTTATTGAAAAAGGTGGCAGCTCAAAGCTTTTAATCACAATAATAATAATAATTACAATAACTCGCAACTATTAATTTGCTTTTAATTATTCTGAAACTAAAATTCAAACTTTTTATCAAATTTTAAGTTGATAAAAGTAGACCTAAAATATATTTTATAATTGAAACAAATTAAGGTATAAGCAAAACAACAACAAAAATTATATTATTACTTTAACCCTTTCAGAATCACAAGGATTATAGGAGGAATTGTTAGTCTGTTACTGTTTATTTGAGTTTACTTAAATGTAAAACAAATGAAAATCATACAAACAAAAAAAAATATTTATTTTTTTTTTTCAGTGTTTTCCCCACAAATATAACAATATTTATCTTTTTTTGGAATTTCATGGGAAATATTTACTCTAATTGACTTTTTATAATAGAAATGTAGACAAGGTTAAAATAAAAAACCAATAATCAACAATTTTAAAATTCGGAAAAATACTTCCCCTGGTCTTGAAAGGGTTTAAAAAATATAACCATAAAGAACTTCTTTAAACTAATTCGTTGCATAAAATTCGTATTAACGAAAAATTGTCATCTTAATCACTCTCCCCTTTTGGATAACTTTCTTAAATATTTTTAAACCTCTTAAACTCAAAAACTTTTAAGCCTTTCGCAAATTTAAAAAGTCAAACAACTATTTTTTGTTTCTTTTTTACGATAATTAAGAACTTTTTGTACTTCCTTTTTTATTAGATAGGCTTTAAATTTTGAAAATGTACACATATTCATTTATATATGCCTTTTGAATAATTAGAAATTTAAAAGTTTTTTGGCAACTCGTAAATTTGTAAAATGAACTTTCGTTTTGGTCATAAGCTACTCCCTCCAGGGTTTTTGATAAGTTTATGTATACTCTGTATAAATTTAAAGTTTAAAATTATTTCCATTTTAGATGATTCATCAAACAACTAAATGAAAATTGACAGATGTAAACATATTTTATGAGTTACAGTATTTTTCAATAATCCAACCAATCAATTTTGAATTTTATTTCTTGAAAAACGCATAGCAGCTTATTCATGAATAACAAAATAATGAGGTTCCTTGGAGTAATGATTTTACAAAATTTGTACCCGTTTTAGTCTTAATCAACAAAAATGAACTCTTCTACCGAAAAAAAAATGGGGATGTAGTTTATTAAATATGTAACAAGCATGCCATTCTACATTAAGGTTATTTTTTGCTCTAGTTTAGATATAATTCAAACCCCTAGAGCCAGGGTGTCAGTGTTCATTTCTTCCTTGGCTTTTAAAATAATTTATTCATTTTTTGTTTGCTCAAGAATGAATAACATATCTTGCAAATATACTTTCTTATTATGGTTGCAGAGAAAATTTGATGGCTTTGTTTGGAATTGAAGCGTATATATTTGGATATGAAAAAAAGTGCAGTTCACATGAATATATAGCAAGTCATTTTAAAAAATAAAAATGACGATAAAATTTCAGTTCTTTGGTCATCAGGCCAGAGTTGCATGTTAGACTTTTTTAATTGTAATTTTTTTAATAACCAAATAAGTGCGAAATGATATACAGAGATTTAATCCTTTCTATATGATTTAAACGTCTTTGCCCTAATGGCAATAATATAATAGATTGGAAAAACAAAAATTACCAGATGTAAGCTGGCATTGTTACACAGTTTTACTAATGAACATTTATTCTTATTGCACGCTGTACTCCTACTGCATTGTTCACGTTTTCTGAATTCCAAGGTTTCATCCCTAGCATAATTTGAAGGCAATACCTGAAATTAAGCAAAACTAAAGTCCTTAACTCATTAGAACTTTTTTTTTGGGACAAGTTGGTTGAAATAGTATCCAAATTTTAGAGTGATCCTAAATGGTAATAGAAAATTGTTTTCAGAATTTCCAAAGATTTAGTCATTTGAAATTACGGCAATATTTCGGTATTTAATTTATGTTTCCGTTATGCTCCATTTCAAATTAATGTATGACATCTTAAAAATATTATGTTAAAATTTCAATTCGATAGGAATAAAATTATTGAAGCTGTGAGCATATGAGCATCCTTCGGTCTACAGCAAGGAGTGAATGAGCAAAACTTTAAAGCGTTTTTCTCAAATTTGTTATTTTCAAAGCCTGTGCGTATGATAACTTAAAATCTACTGGACCAATTGTTTTGAAATTTTGCTAACTATTTTTCACATATTTACCAGGTAATGATGTAAGGTTTTTTTTTGCTTTTTTCATAATTATTAATTTTTTTGTTGAAAATCGGAGTTTTCCAAAGGCTACCAAAATTGAAAAATCAAAAGAATAAGAAAAACCCATTTTTATTACCTTAAAAAACATCCCTTTTAATAGAAATTTTGATTTTTTGGTTTTAGATGATTCTGTTGCGGGTAATAATCGACATCGTCAAACAACTTTATTTAAAGGTGCCTCCAGATATTCACTGTCACTCCCTCACTAATAATTATTTTGAAATAAAAATTTGGAAAAATATTACTCAAAAGTTGTGTTACTATATGAAAATTAATTAAACTAAAATTCTTGAAATCGTGCCTGTTTTTCAACGAGTTAATCCAACCATCCCCTCAATTAAGAAGAGAGGATGCTGACCGCCTTGCAATCAAATAAGTTATTGATTTTGCTGTATAATTAAAGAGATTTTCTATATTTAAAAAGAGGTAAAAAATTTCATTTACTGAAACTATAGCAAGTTTGGAACTTTTTTGAATTTTGTCATATGAAAAAATAATCTATATGAAGCTAGAAATATCTGTTATAAAGAATAAAATCCAAAGATTTCTTCATTTGAGCTAAATCTCTTCCTCTGTGTCGTTTTTCTAACAATAAGATATTTAAGCATTGGACACTAAATATAAGAACTAAGGTTGATATAAAAGCAGCGTGATGCTGCGCTTGTGTAATTTTTCAACAAATGCTAGCATCTTTTGAAGCGGTGAAACTACACTTTTTTTATATTGGGTAATTTTTCCACGATTTATTTCTTTAAGTCAAAACACTTGATATTATGTATTTTTTATCTAAAATTGAAAAAGGCTTGAGCAAAAATTGTCGATAAAGAACAAAAAAAAAAAAACAGTCACTAAAATAAATACATCAAGGTTTTCCACAATTGCAAATTTAAACTTCAACTTAAGCAAACTAATTTGAATTTTTGATGGAAATAACAATTATTTTCTAATTATTTATACTCATTTGAATTTCAACGCTTAAGCAAATAGCATCAGCTTTCCTTTTTTAAGCAAATTTTATATTAAATCCAATGTACTTTATTGTAAATATTCGAAAACGCTACCCACCTTTAATGAAAGCTTACAAAGTGGAAAAAAACTTTCTCCTTTAGATTGTTCATCCAAATTTGTACTCCAAAATGAATCCCAGACATTAGTAACGAAGACTGGGTTCAATTTATTTATGTAAATACTTTGTATAGACCTATTTAGTGGAACATTTTTTTGTTTGTTTTTTAATCAGGCCCAAGTGCTGAATTTGTTATTGAATAAAAACATCGGCTAGAAGTTTTTACTCATTACCAATAACTCCCAAATATTAATGTCTTGGAAATTATTTTAAAACTTAAGCTAATAAGCTCAAACTGAACTAAAATAAAAGCAATTCTAAAATATATTTTACAATTGAACCAGATTGAGGTATAAAAATGTCAAACAAGATTATATTATTTTTTCAAATTAATTAACTGTATTAAATTTAAATTAACCTAAAAATTTCACTTTACTTATTTCCAGCTTTTGTGTAATTTCATTAAATATTTTTAAATTTCGCTTCAGATAGTTTGCTTTGCTCATTTAATGATTGAAATATCGTTTTTCTAAATATTCAAAACTGTTATTAGGTTTTAAAATATTTTTAATGATTATGAATTTAAAAATTCATTTTATTTAATTTAAATTCAATTGGATATAAAATAAGATAATTAAATAATTTAATAATTACAAAATATTGGAGCTTAAAAATTTTGTTATTTTTGAAATTCTAATTTGCTTGGGAAGTTTGACATTTTTTCTGTGATTTAAGGGTGGCCATCTTGTAATAGTTTCTTATTTGTTATCCTAAATTTTACCTAGTAAAGAATGATTTTAAGTTTTCTACTCTATTCAGTACAAATCTACTTTACCATAAAATTAAATTGAAAAAAAGTTACTAATTTGAATCAAGTCAAAATTAAAAAAAGTCAACAAATAATTTAAGGCATTGCCATTTAAATTTGTATGAGCTCTACTTCTAGTTTCAAAGAGAAAAAAAAACGTATTTTTGGATGGACTAAATCGATGATATAAAAATACATAAATAGAACTTGGTGACAGCCCTTGGAATGTTTTATTAGTTATGATGGCTGACATGAATCTTACAATTAGTGCTTCGTCCCGCAATTATTTCTGAGCGCACTAAGGATACAAAGCTGTTCATTCTGTTTATAAGTAAAACAGCTTACGTCAAATAAAAGACATTGTAATGAATATCAGTTAAATGGTTGATACTATTTAAGAGTTAATACTTCAAATACCATTCAAATCAGTTTTTTTTAATAAAGAACTTTTAATACATGACAAAATATATATTAATAGCAAATAATAGATACATAAAACAGGATAATCAATTAAATTCCTTTTAAACCATGCTTATTCTATGTGAATAAATTTCTAAAAATCACAAATTTTTTTATTCCAAAATTTTATAAACTACGAGGGTTGTCCCATAAGTCTTTTGCCTGACGAACAAAACACCAAAAATTTAGAAAGATTTATATTTATTTTTCAATATAACCTCCTTTTAGCTCGATACACTATTCCCAGCGATGTTCGATGGCTTCGAAACCATGTTTATAGTGAGAAGCGTCGAGCCCTTCAAAATAGTTATCAACTGCAGACTCTACCTCTTCATTATTCACAAATCTTTTACCACCAAGCTATTTTTTCAAGTTTGGGAACCGAAAATATTCCGACAGGGCTAAATGTGGTGAATAGGACTCGTGAGGAAGCATTTCGAGCTTTAGATCATTGGTTTTGGCCAATGCAGTAACGTATATGTGGACTGGTGCATTGTCTTGATAAAACAACACTTTCATTTTTGCCAAATGCGGTCGTTTTTTCTTTATTTCATTATTCAAACGCTCCAGTAAGTTTGCATAATATTCGCCGATTTTTCAAGATAACCAATGAAAATTATCTCACGTGCATCCCAGAAAACCCGGCCAGCGGATGGAACTGTCTTCGCCTTCTTCAGGGGCTGTTGTTCCCATTCAGTGCATTGTTTCGATTAATTTTTCGTCTCAGGTGTGAAGTGATGGAACCAAGCTTCGTCCATGGTTATGAATTGTAGCAAAAATTCAGCTCTGTTACTGCGACACATCGCTAAAAACTCGCTTGAAACATCCTTACGGCGCTGTTTCTGATCAAAAGTGAGCAAACGCGGCACCCACCTTGCGCACAGCTTTCTCACTTATGGTCAATATGCGATACTTTTTGAAATGTCTACTATGTCTGCTAGTTCGCGCACTTTTAGTCGACAATCATCCAATATCATTTTGTCAATTTTCTTCACTATTTCTCTTGTGGTCCCCTCATTTGGTCGTCCACTGCGTGGTTGATCTTCACAACTTTTACGGCCTCATTTAAACTCTGCTACCCAATATTTTATGATTTCAAACGAAAGACCAGATTCCCCCAGGGTAGAATTGGGTTCAGTTTTGATGATGTAACGATGTCTAATTTTTTACATGTTTAAAAATTCACTGTCAGTGTTCACTATTAATGGCTGTCAAATATATACCAAACACCGGATCGTCTTCAAATTTCAAACTTAAGCTTTCTAAGGTTGGTGCTTCTGAAAAAAGAAATTTTTTTCAAGAAACCAACTCCATCTATGTGTCTTATGGGACAGCCCTCGTACTACTTTATTTCTTAAAAGTATTTTCTAAATTTTAAATTTCCTTACAGTACAAAATTTTTTATTTTAAAAAGTTTCATAATTTCTACTTTTTACAATTTTGTATTTAATACATATTTAATTTTTATATTTTTTATTTTAAAGAGAAATTTTTTATGCAATTTAAGACTTTACAAATTTTTAAGTTTGTATAGATTTCGAAAAGTACAAATGGATTCGTTAACTTTAGGCTTAGAGTAAAGAGTAAAAGTTTTCGAATATAAGACAAATTAATACCTATCTGATTTTTAAGTCAGCTAAAATTAATTTAGAGGAAAAAATGTATTCCTTCTTAATTACTTGAGGTTTTTGTGTTAATCGGATGTCTAATAAAAATGTTTGTATGATAGTTTATGTAACTTTGATTATAAAAAATGTAAATAAAAAACTTTCTTGTGTAGTTATTTAGTAATTAATGTCGTTAAGGGATATTTCTGTTCAAATACATAAACGCTATTATTTGAAAGTTTTTATGATCCATGTAATTTATTTCTAAAAAACAACTTTCTTATTTTGAAACAAGATTTCTAATGTTAATTAGGACGAATGGTATTTTTTGGAGGCTTTACCTTCTTCTATAAAGGACATTGAAGGCAAATATACATATACATATCCTTCATCAAATATTTGAAAAATAATCAATAATAACCCTTCAAAACGAAACATTCTATACTAGATCTTAAAACTAGAAATAAAATGCGTCAATGTAATAAAAGAGAATTACGTAGACACTTATTTTGGGCCGTGAATTTGTTTAAGTAAAACATGCTCTAAATAATTTTATGTACTAAAAGCCATTTGATTAGGGACAGAACTAATTATCTAAATTAAAATAAAAAGCCAGAGTGTGTTAACAATAGTAGATCAATAAATACAAGCTTTAGTGATTAACTTTCCTATTGGATATGTAGAATAGAAATTTAATGGGTTACTATAGTTAAAATAGCATGCTACTGAATCATTATGTTGACAAACATTTGGACAACTCTATTTTTATATTTAGAATAAATTAAACAAGGTGAATTTATTTCAAATTAGTATTAACAGTATGACAAAGAACAATTGGGTTATTTTGTAACTGTGTAAACTTAACACCTTGTGGTCACATTAAAAACAGTTTTATGGTGTTGATTTGATAGAACTTGAGTTTGTTTTTAGAATTTTTTTGTATATTAATTTTTGAAGACGATAGTTTTAGAATATGATATTTTTCATTACATAAAATTTTAAAATACTAAAAATATTGGTTTTGTTTTAAATATAAGCAAAAATTTTGAATAACGTAAAGCAGTCACTAACATTTTTTTACTTATCAGAAATTACGTTACTCTTGTGCCAAAAATTTATACCTATCTAATACTTTTATTTTATTTATAAACATAAGTTCCATCCCACTAATAAACACAAATATATTTTCCGGAATAAGAGCTTTTGATAAAATATTTCAATTTTTGGCTTTCTTTAGTATAATTAAATATAATGTAAATAACTAAAAAGTTCAACTTTTGTTCATAATATTTGCCAATCAAATTAAAATAGAATTATTATTATTTTCAGGAATATTTTTTGCAACTATTTATTTCAATAAAACTAAAATTCAAAGTACTAGTCCAAATAAAAGTTGTTTGTTTCTATCGAAGTCTTACAAAAATATTGGATTTATTCATTACATAAATAATGGATACCTATATCTTCTCAAATAGAAGCGTAAAAAGGATACTGAGTTTATTTTAATGAGCCCTTATTTATGTATAGCTTACACTACACTAAAACTTGCTTTATCTATTCCTTTATGTTGTTTACCTCAATTTTGCCAAACTTAATGACTTTTAAAATATCTGATTTCCTGCAATTTCAACTAAGATTGTAAACATTAAATAAAAGGTTGTTTAATTCCATTAAAATATTGGATTAAGAGGTTATAGCTTGGTCCATAACCTACATAGCTTGAATTCTGTGCTTTCTGGATATTTTGAAAAAAGCCTTAGATTTATTTGATAATCTTAGCCTGTTGAAAGTTTATAAGAAGTAATTACTTTGGCTTATAGAAATCTCAAGGAAAATCATGAATTTTGTTTATTTAGTTTTAGAAACTTAAAGTATGTTAATATCAAATGACTAAAAACTAATAAAAGTTAAAAATTAAAATAAGTATAAATTAAAAATAGCTTTCATAGTCTTCCAAAAAGAAGGAAATAAAACTCTATTAAATATTGTAAAATTGGTTAAATTATAATATTTGACTTTATATTCGGCTTAGTCACAGAATTTTTTCAAATATTAAATTAGTAATTACACCATGTACACATAAAAATAAGAATGAAAATTTTACTTTGAGCATGAAATTATACTCGTACATAAGACTTTTGAAATAAATTAATAAAAGCTCCATATTTTAGGCGTTAGTTAATATATTAATGTTAACCTCTATAGCATATTCCTTTAATTAGCAAATATTTTTTCCTTCACATATTGGGTAGTTAATTAAATTAAATTGCTTTTCATTCCTTCCAAAATCACAAGAATTCACCATTTGTATTCCAAAAAATAACTTTTATAAGCTTTAGAATTATCATCAAAAATATATTTTCATGGCTAGAGTAACGATTGTCAGATTTATTTCGGCTCTTAACAGTGATAATGGTCAATAAAAGAATACAATAAAGAAATTTACGATACGATTTCCATTTGTCCCTTTGGCATTTATTCAACTTTTTCATAGAAAGATGTAGTTGACCATCTTAAAAGAAAATCCTGAAATTGTAGGTAAAACAAGGGATTATGATAAGTCTGACTTTTTGATTGAAATTTTGTGTAACGTTCAGAATTTCAAACATAATTAAATAATTTAAATTAAGTTGATTGTATGAAAATAAAATGTTGAAATATTTGAAATACAAAACTTGCTTGGTAAATTAAATGAGTTACTCTAATAAGTTAACTTAACTTACCCAACTTTGTTTGAAGTTTTCATCATGTTTCAAGTTTACAGAGCAATATTATATATTATTTGAGCAACATATATGTATTTTTACGAAATCAAATGGGCTATGTATCTAAGTGTAAAACATAAAAAAAATATATGTAGTTTTTCTATAGCTGGCTTCCACACAATTTATATACATGCGGAAAAAATACCATTTAAGTGAAATAAGGCTAAAGTGAATACGGCAAACTCATGGGTTGAGTTTGCTTCAGGCAATTTATAAATTTTATATATAAATGGCTCATTTAAAAGATATTTTTGTTCCATTGTTTCATATGAAAATTCAATTACAGTTTCACAGTTGTTTAGTTAATTATTGGAAGATATAACTTACTTACTTAAGAACAATTTGTAAGCTAACTTTTTTTGTAATAACAAAAAGCTTAAATTGAAAATCTGCGTTATTTTAAAGAGTTTATGACTTATTGAAATAAATAAATTTTAAGATTACATTATAAATGATTTTTTGATTATAATCATAAATTGCAGCAGTTTAAGCTGTCAAAAAAGGATTAAGTTCATAAGAATTACAAGTTATATTAATTATAGCCAGTGGCGTATTTATGAGTGTAGCGCCCTAAGGCCCAACAGTTGAAACGCCCCAACTCAAAATAATTTCTAATTATTTAAGTAAGGATTTAAAATAAAAATTATTTATTTGTGCTTATTCATAACATTCACAGTGATTATATTGATTTATTAATTACTAATTCAATACAAATAATTATTTTTGAAATGAAAGTTTTAGTTAAAAAAAAAATTACTACTTTATCCACTTTTTTCTTGCTTTTGTATTCGCCAACTTAATAATGAATTCCTCGCAATCGATACTTGCTATTAGATCTGCTCCAATTGTTAATAATGCTAGAGCATTTAACCTGGCCTGGCCTGGCCTGGCCTGCGATCTATTTTCTGTTTGAAATTTGACTTTCATCAAAATGAACCTTGCGTATTTTTTTACGTTTAGAATCGTAAGAGTAGTTCTCCATCTTACTTAAATTTCTTGCCTTCTTCTCATAATTCTTAAAATGTGATGTATCGATCATTACGCAACTCTCCTAAAAATTCAACTAAAGAGTTGTATAATTGCAAGATATTAGTTATATCAATTTTCTCATTTTGAAGCTTCAAGTTAACTGCATTGAAACGATTTAATATTTTATTCCATGTAATAGCTAAAAATGCAGTTTCTAATTTCCTAATCTTATTTAATAAGCCTTCGGCTTCAGAATTTCATACACGAGTACTTTGTTTTCAGTTTTTTCATTAGCAATAAATTTGAGCGATTTAATGACACCATCCCACTCTTCAACCAATGTACGACAAGCATCATGTCTCGCTGACCAACGAGTTACGCATAAACTTTTGAGATTTTGATTAAGATTTGAGATTAAAATTTCCCAACAATGAGTAGAGGCAGAAAAAAAGTTGTAAAGTGCCTGCAAAATATCAAAGTGTCAGATCTAACATATCATAATCTCATATTAGTTGTAAAATATTAGCATTTATTCCAACATATTAGCGTTAATTCAAAAACGCTAAAAAGACTATAATTCAATATAATTATACAATAAATCATATTTTATTAAATATCCCAAAAATTTTTTAGAAAATAGTCCATTACATTAGTTACAAAATAAATTTTCGTTTAGAACAGTTGAAGTTGAGCTAAATCTCAAAATTTAGCTATGACACCTAACGGTGTCTTTTGATATTTTGCAATTAATTTTTACAACCAGAAAGTATGAAAAATAGATTTTATCGCGTACTTTTAAAATTTACACTCTGTTTTTAGCTTAACATCCTCTGCTTCATATATAATTAAAATGATTCCGAATTCAAATTTTCACAAACATAAATAATTATTAAGCAAGAACAGTTGTCTAATGACTAATACTCATACTACTAAACAGCAAGTGCTTCTTAAATATTAAATGTTATACAAATATGCTTAATACGAATACGTGGGCGAATACTAACTACAAGAATCTCCTCCTTGTGATTAAACTCAAGATGAAAAGCTGCTTATAATTCTTCATTTTCACTAGGGACTATTTCTATTGAGGACCAAATAATAGACGTAGTAAGCTTCCAATAAGTGACTATTAAGTTTAGTACATTCAGGATATTTTTCACTACTTAAATACTGTAAGGTCTCTTTTTATGCGGTAGATACGTTCCACAGAAAAGCGCATATAAAAAATTCGCATTAAAAAAGACTTTACTTGCCTTGAAAACCTAGGGATACGTTCCGTAATTTTCCAAAATCGCATAAATCCAAAACAACGAGTTAAAATTAACTTAAAACCGCATAAAAAAGTTTGCTGAAATTAAAAGAAGTAAAAGAAATTCATATAAAAGCTCAAAATAAACGTGTATTCAAACTTAATGCATTTTATTTTATTGAAAAGTAATATAGTTTTATATTTTTTAATCAATGTCGCTATCTGATAATGGTTTACACCGTTTACGAAGTGGTTCCAAATCACCTTCATCATCAGAAGAGACTGTCTCTGCAATAGATACTTGCGGTAGAGACGATGAAATTTCAATTCTCGTTGTTGTAGCTTTTTCTTTTCTGACAATAAAATCAGTAATTAAACTTTGCGATGATGATTCTACTAATTTTTTATGTAGCTCTCGATATCCTGACATGCAGTTCTGCAGATCACGCTCACTCTGGATGTGAAGAACTTTGAGCTTAAAGCTTTGAGCGCTTCACGATTTTTAGAGACTTTTTATACGCGGGCTTTCTAAACAAGCCTATATGTATGTTTATTCAAGAAATTTTTGGATGAAATACAAATCGCACAACTTCAAAATCGCATAATTTTTTGATGAAATACAAACCGCACAACTTCAAAATCGCATAAAAATAATCCGCATAAAAAGAGACCTTACAGTATAAGGTTCTTTTGGCTGAATTTTTAATGTTATGGTTTTTGGAATATTAGCTTCAACTACAATTACATAGAGCTGCTTAAGTTATGTTAAGTTCTATTGCATTCTTTTTTCAAACACAGTTTTTGTTGCAATATTGCCATTACCAACACCGATACATAATTTTTGGATATTTTTAATTGAACTTTTAGACAACTATTTACCCAAGAAAGCATATTATGTCTGAATATTTACCTCAAACGCTTACTAGAAATCGTAAGCATTGTGAAAGACCCAGGAAGCTTAGAGTTCCACCTTGGAGTCTCTATCTACGCCTAAAAAGTAGTGTATTTATTATTTTTCACAAACAAAAGAGCAAATAAGTTCACGGACATTACTAGCATTCAATCTTACGTGATAACATTTTCATGCAGCGAATTTTGAATATTTTGCCATTTTCTCTCCATCAAAGATTAATAGATACCTATTTATGATTTTTTTAATTCCTTAATTACTCGTACTTATACTCGTACATAACAGATCATTTTTTTCTTAAAACTTAAAATAAGGAACATATATTTCATATTGGCAAATATGTGCCATGTTTCTTAAATTGGTAATTAAAATTTAAACAATTATAATAAGACAAGCGCTTAAAAATTTCAGGTAAACATTTTATTATGTATTATAAAAACAATAATTCAAAAGGTTTTATCAGAATTCATTGAGGGGATTAACGCCCTAAGCTTTTGCAATTTTTATGTCTTGTGGCACTGTACTAATTGAAATTTTAACTGATTTCTTGTTTCCAATTTTTACTTTTACCTTTTGATTTTAATTAATACTGCATTTTATTTTACATTTGAGTTTTAACCACCTCAAAAAAGTGTAATTCTCTTGGTAACACCTTTTACCAAAGTTTAATCAGTTAATTTTCATTTTAAGGAAAGCAATTTCTGATTTTCTAAGCTTTTAACTATCTATATAGTGCTTAGTGTTACACCAAAAACAAATTATATATAAATTTTTGCAGCTTCTCAACCTATTCTATAAAAATTTCAAACCAAAATGTAGAGTTTACTAGCTAAATTTGTCAGCAGGTTTTATACATGCTTTAACAATAATAGGGACAAGTATTTTGTGTTTTTACTGATGGTTACATGCCACAACTAAAATTTAAACCCTAAGTTTTCTTACTGGATATTTCAAACAAATATAGTAGAAACATTTATAACACGATTTCCTAAATGTTAAGCAATGGCAACAAAGATATTAAATCCCAAATTGCAGAAAATATTGCATAAGTATAAAGAACCTGACTCAAATTTCCAAAAAGTTAAGAAATGATTTCAGATTCCATTAATAGTTTATGCTATAAAATGTGAATACGCTTGTATAAGTATGAATATTATTTTCATTGTACTCCCAATGTGACTAAATGTTGGAAATCAAGTGTTGAATACTTATGACATAAGTAGCTTTGTAATTATTAAATTTTGATTGAATGTTTTTATTGGATCTGATTAGTGAAATTCATTCATTTTCTTTCCTTTTTTCAGATGAATCGTCCAATACAGGTTAAACCAGTGGATAGTGAAAATCGTGGTGGTAAGTCCCTGATTAATTTATTCATTTATAAATGAAAACTGTCGCTTGTTTATGTTGTAATTTTCTCGTTGCTGTATTGATCCACAACCCAAATCCAAATAAAAGAAAAATTCTTTTTTGAAAACCTTTTGAATGGTACTAAAAGTTTAAAGCATGCATTTAACTGTTGTGTGCAGTGTACTTAGATATATGTACATTCAGGTCTCAATCACTACATTAATACGATCTCTTTATAAATAAATATACCTGGAATAGGCATATTTAGTAATTTATGACAAATAAGCTATCTTTCAATATATAAACACTCCAAAAAACAAACAGAATTTTATGAAAAAATTGTTGAGTCTGGTTCTGCCACGTTATTTATTTAGCAGTTCATTATTTATTGGAAATAACTTTAAAAAAACTTTTAGTTTTTTGAAAGCTTGGCATTATACTGATTTTCAATAACCTTGAGACCTTTTAACATAATATTGCGTATTGATTTGTAAAACTATTTTTAAATAATCTTATTATTCCAGGTGCACCGTAATGCACCGTGTTGAACATTAAAAAACAACAAATAGGTGGTTTCTTGAATCTTTTGACAATCTGATCGTTTTAATTCATTTTGTTATTATTTTGGCATTTATAACTTTGAAAGTTTGATGGTTTTGGCCAATTTTACTTTTATTTTAGTAAACATTATTACCAAAAAAACATATTTGACTTTTTTTAACAATTTAGTTCTTGAAGATTTTGAAAAATTTAGTTGCTCTTTTAACACCATTTTTAAATAATAATATTATTTATAATATTATAAATATCATAAATTAAGAATTTTGACAGTCTTATGCACTATAAGTGAAAAAGAAAAACTTCTGATGTTTAATATGAAATTGTAAAATATAATTAATAACAGCGCCAAAAGAAGTTTATATAAAAGAATAAATTCAAGCTTAAAAAAACAAAAATATTTCATATCTTCCAAAATAAATTTAAATAATCACATTTAGTGTTGATCCAATGATATCTTTTAGTCATTATATAGTAAAAATACAAAACAACGCAAGGCTTAGTAGATTCTACAATGTAATTCAATTACTTTGAATAGAAACACATTAGGTAAATTTACTTAAGGGATGGAAAAACTTCTGCTGGCTTGTGGTGGCAAAGATCAACAACCCACTTTAATCAAGGACTGAGAGGGTTATATTTAATGAAGATGTCGACGAGAAATTAAAATTAAAAAAAAAAAAATAAAACTTGGAAAAAATCATGAACAAATTATTTCATTATTTTATATTTAAAAAAACAATAATTAGTTAAAATAAAGTTTTAATTACTGTTGGAGTGAACATTAAATTGAAACTGCGTTCAAACTTTTATTCTGTTTTATGACACTCATGTTGTCAATTTATTTATAAAATTTACTTCGTGGTTATGTTAGAAAACTAAAAGTGTTTATTTTCAATTTTTATAAATCCTATCCCATTGAAGCAGGTTAATATTTTTGATACAAGTGAGCTGAAGTTATTTTATCCTTCAAGTAAATTTACTTAATGTGTTTCTCATACAAAACTATTGGATTACACTTTGAAATCTAACCAAAGCCTTTTATTAATATATTATAAACTTTTGTTTGGTTTTATTAATAGATAATAATCTAGTGACAAATAAATATTATTATATCAACATTTAAGTTTACTATTTGAAGGTCCTTTCACTGAAAGCATGGATGCATTTAAATGCCAAAACTGAATTGATTCGTATTTATTTATTTTCGATCAAAAAACTTAAATATTTCAAAATGTATCCTTTTCAGAAAAAATAAACACAAAGAAATGATAATATTTTCTTTCTGAAGCGACTTAATAATAATAGTCCTTTCACTTCTTATTCTTAGTTAATACTAGGAATATGAATCTTAAGCTTTTTGTAATTTTACAAACAGATTTCAATTAACTCATTCCTAAATATTTTCATAACGCTATTACTAAAAACAATTCATTTTACTTGTATATGGTTAAAAATAAGATTTACAAATGCTACCCTTAAATATTCTTTGTTTCTTCAAGTTATTAAAATTTAATTAAAGACTTTAAGGGCTTTAAATACAAAAAGTGTGCAGAATTTTATTTTTAATCTGAGCAATTTGGTTTCCAAAATGACATTTATAATTTCTTGACAAGATTTTTAATCTACTTTAACTTATATTTTATCCCTTTTCAAGCTTTTTTAAAAGCATAAGTCAAATGTATATCTTTTAAGACTCCAGATAAAATATTGATTTTATAATACTTGTTAGTATTTTCAGGAAAAATCTATAATTTCTTTAAATTTCAGTCTACATTTACCAAATTTAGCTGTAAGTCTTTTTCATAGATAAAAATTCATTTCAACGATAAGGTGTTATCCAAAACGACGATAAGCATTTTTTCAAATTCAATAAATTTAAAATGTTGAACTAATATTGAATACCCAATGTCTAAATTCTCTAAAGTTATAAGATTTAATAAAAATCGATTTGTTTTTATCTAATGTCAAAACTAGTGTGTCAAATTTCCTTTTGTGTTTCCTTATCTTTTAATTTCTCCCCCACAGAACATAATTAAAATAGATTTAGACTATATCTGATTGCAAAGGGTACTTACAATTAGAGATTAAATTTTAAGCTTTTTTTGGAGTATTGATTTTTAATTGAATTTAAAAAAAAAATGTTAATAAATTTTTGGAAGATAAATTAGGACATTAAAAGCCCAAAACGGATTGAATTCAAAATATCTTAACTTTTTTTTAATAAATTTGATTCAGAGAACGTATATATTTTACATATTATTTAAGAATTCACATGTCCTATAACTATTCTTTTAAGCTGATAAACAATACAGTCATATCATTGGTGAACGTAAGGATAATGCACGGAAAACTTATTTTGTTTTCTATTCTATTCCTTCTTCTGTCTATAAAGGGATGTATGTAGAACCCACCATTTATATACATATATGTATATATATATATATTGAATACGTTAATAATCATTTTCTACCACCCAAGTTCTTAGAATGAAAAGGCGAACATTATCCAACATGAAGTCCAAACAAGAGGATTAAGAGAAATAAAAGCCCTCGATAAATATGGAGAGATATATATTTTAACTGCCCTTCAACCAAAGAGAGACCTCAACTTCTGAGCATGCTTTCATTCTTTTTTTAACTGGATTATTACTCTCCTTGATATACATATATATATATGTATGTATGTGTATAACGACTTTCTATCAAGAACATTTATTTTAAGTGCTTTCTATTATGTATTGTTGTTAAAATAATCAGAGGTATTACGTTGTTGTTTTCTCTTAAGATTATTTTTATTGGAATTTTTTATATTAGAGTTCAATATTTAGAAGAAGTTTGTCAAATATGATACTATACTACAAAAAAAAAAATTAACCTAAACATTAAGTTATTTTATAGGATTATTTTTGGGTGCTGAATTTTTCTTGGAAGCTTAGCGCTTCATGATTTCCAATAATTCGAATTTCTGGAGCTTCAACCATAATTAAGCATATTTATTTACACAAATTTATACAATTTGCAGAATTTAAAAATTTTTTGTAAATAATATATCTTTTATTTAAAGTCATACAAAAAAAGAAAAAACTGAAAATGTTTCATTTTTAAAAAAGCCGAAAACCCATCATTTTTTTAAATTTGATCTCTTATAACTTCGCTAAATGAAAATTGATTTGTACATATTATACTTGTATATTCATTAAAAGAAAAATAGCCTGTTTAAGTTAATGAAATAATTATTTTTATATAGACCAATAAAAGAAAAAAGAACTAAAAAAAATACTTTTTTGGATAAATCACCATTGTCATCTTCGGATTAATCGGAAAAAACTCGAAATTTGTAGACTAATGTTATTGTATTCCACCATCATTTTACATTAATTTTATTTTTCCTTTCGATTTATGCTCTCTTATGTGCTTATATAAATTTTCGACTGTCCTTATCTCTCTCTTTTTTATTTATACTTTTAAAGGACTTAACCACTGATAGCAAAGTATGAATATTCCTTTATCCACCACTTTGAAAGTAAATTTTGGGCCAAAGTTCTTTTTTTGTATGAACATTTGAAAAATTTTCAAAATGTATGAAATTTAAAAAAGTACAAATGATTGGATTTCATGTGGACAATCCTTTTATTAAGTGTCATTTTTATATAATAATTGACTACAACCCCATATCAAAATTATTTTGCATAAAATACACTTAATACTGAGAATATTAAAATTTTAGCAAAGTTTGTCTTTTAAAATTTCGTACAATTGGCAAAATAAGTCAAAAATATAAATTTCACAAAACTTTACAAAATTTAAGTCAATATTACATAAATATCAACTTATATAAGCAATTTAAAACTTGTAAAAATTCAATATCATATAAACATTTTATTGACATTGGTAGAAAAAATTGCAGCCACAAACAATAAAATGAATTAATTTTAGAAACCCAACTTTCCCAGCTTTAAATAGTTTACTATCATGCATATACAGTTTTAGGATTAAGTTAAATTATATCAAAGTGCTTTTAAAAAGATGTGATCAATATATTATAATTAAAGGCTGAAAACCTGTCGTTCAATGCAAAAAATACATATTTGATACATTTATGAAAAATATTTATATAATTTTATATTATCTATATACCACCCCTTTCCACTCTGCAATTTATGTTGACAATATTTTCCAGAAGCTAAAGTTATGATATCTCATCGTACTTTTAATGGCTGGGTTAACCGATAGTACTTCACACTTGAAAGTTGAATTGTTTCTGTCTGTAATTTATAGCTCATCAGTTTTTGAAGGATATATGAGCTATTTTCTAATGGAATGTTTTTGATCTATCCAATCAGAGAATTGGATAGTATTTCATGGCTTCATGTAGGTCAATAGTATTGATTGTTATCATGATGATTTGTTTGTATTCACTAAAGCCAACACGTCATTTTAGTACCAAACTTTTATAAAAATTCTCCAAGAAAAAATAGATTTTTATGTTTTTTTTTTATCCAGCTATTTAAAATATCCATTTATATTCATTATTGTGGTAAAATAAACAATTTTTTCAAAGGAAGAGCCAAATACTAAAAATATGTACATCCAATGCTTTTTACAAGTCCACTGTAAGGAAGTAGGTATCTGCAAATTTGCAAATATAACTAATTTGCACTCAAAATATACGAAAATAGAGTTATGAATATCTAGGAATATCATTAGTATTTAAACTAAAGTATTTAAACTAATATTACTTAATAGATAGGATTTTTTCTTATAAGGCCTTCTGTAATTGATTTTAGAAATATAAAAGTCAATTTCTTGAAAGAAAATAAAATTATTTTGCTAGAAAAACGTACTCCATATTAGATATCGAGCCAATGATAATATTTTTTGCTAAATTTCAATTTCAAAGAAAAAGGAAAAAAGAAGTTCTACTCCACAAACTTGTCGGTCTGTTGCTGTTAATTTTCTCTCTTAATTTTTTATCCTTATATATTTTAACCTTAACTGTCTCGTGTAATCTATCAAGGATTGCCAATCTAACATTAAAAAATTTAATCTATTAGGATTGGTGTGCCTGTACTAGTAATTAGATAGCTGACTTTAGGGATGTGTATTCTAGGAATGTTCGCAGAACACGCAACACTACTTTTAAAATTATTAAATAAAATTCAATTAATTGACTCTATTATAGTGTGTCCTTAATTAGCATGCCATACTGATTTCATAATGTTAGCTTTATTGCTATATTTTTTCATGAACTTTTTGAATTAGATAAAGACGAAATGATCCTGTTTTAGTAAAGTATTTAATATTTTTTCGTTTTTTCATGAATTCATGCTAAAAACATCAATGAATTACGAAAATATACTCTTAAGACTTACAAATAATATTCTTATCTGTTGCACGCAGGAAGTTTCTGTAGAAATATAAATGGATAACTAATATTACACGCAATGTACTTTATGAGTATTTTCGAATTTCACCCCTTTTACGTTATTCTGTATTCGTTCATAAAATGAAGCAAATTCTATCTATTCTTCCTTTTGCTTATATCTAGCTTGGCCCTTGCTTAAAAGATTAAAGAAACAGCCTTATGTTGCTCTTATATATAGTTTTCTTGGAGATATAGCAAAAAATATATTATCCATATAGCCTCAAATGAATCATACGGTAAAAAGTTGCTAAGTCAAATAAGGAAATCTTGGGAACCTGAACTAATCGATTTTCTTGAAACTCAGATTAATTATAGTTTATTAAATACTAAGAGACCCATATTTTTTTTATCGGCTGACATTCATTTTAAGAGGATGAAAACTATACCGAAAATTTGCAACCTAAGACAAACTTTTCTTTATAACATGAATTGTAATTAATATTTTTTAACGAAACTAAAATTAAAGTATTTTTATTAAGTATTAAAAGCTTTTCTTGTATCTTGAGTTTATTCCCTAATTTTTATATAAGAAAGTCATTATTTTTTGTATTATTATACTTTCAAAAATTTTCGCAAATTTGAAAATATTTATTACCTACTTATTAATTTTTAAAAAGCTAATAAAAAATTAAAATCTATGTGTTTGGGGATTTTTATAAATCCAATTTATATGCACATTTCGCAATGTTTTCATCCAAATTATTATTTTTGCTATATGAGTGATATTGAGGTGGGTAATAAATTGAAGTTAATGGTTTATATTTTTCAATACAAACCATTCGAATTGTGTTTTTTTTTTTTTTGTGTTTTTCACTAAAACTCCAGTTATAGGAATAAAATTATTTAGGGTAGTTTTTTTCAACCAAATTTATAAATATGCATTCAAAAAATGTTCAATAAAATTATTTTCTTCCTTTAGATTTATTATTTTTATGAAGCTATCATAAATGACAGTCATATTTTAAAAAGTTTTTATTCATATTATTTTTTAATGAGTAATAAACATTTGGAAACTTATTCAGACCTTCTACCATATCAAGTAAACTGAATAACTTTTTTCTTTAGAATTCAGCTTATAGCAAGGAAAACATGCAAGAATTATTTGAAAAAAAATATTTTGATGGAAATTCCAAACTTACAAAAAAAAAAACAGTAACTCTTTCAAACTCCATTCTAAATTATTAAATTGTTTAAATCTTTTTCTATAGTAATTAAAGACACCCTTTTTATATCATTATTCTCCTTTCTTCATGCTCAGCATCTGATGTATTCTTCATCACTCTGGATCCCATAGTCTCTAGATATATTGCCCATAAAATTACTGAAGAAAATGTAAGTTGTATCAATAAATTGAATTAAAGCTGATTTTCTTTCAGATTTAAGCTGCAATCAAATTGATGCCAAAATACTTAAGCTATGTCCAAAAAAATGCACTTTTCTTATGTTATAAAGTAACAAACCAATGAAAAATCGTCCTATTCAATAACTTTTTATCCAATTTTGTTACCAACTTTATGTATAGTTTATGGAAAGCAAACGCCATATTAAATCTTAGACATTTTTACTATTAAAAAACAAAAATTTTTACTGCCTTCATTCTTGAAAGACATTGACAATGATTTTTTTATAAAATTTTTACGCTGTAAAAAATCTTTTCATTATTCTTCAATTTATTTACAGTCAAAGTTATCGTCTTTTTATTAAGGAGATATTTTTTTTGTATTGATTAACCCCATCTCTCATAATTTTGACTTTTTGCCTTCTTTCAAGAAAAACCTCTCTAACTATTTAAACTGTGAAGAAAGTAATTCTAAAAGTTAAAATTTCACAGGATTCTTTTAAACAAGGAATTAAATTAATTTGAATATAGCCTTCGCCTGCATAATTCCAATTTTTCTATTATAATTCACTGGTGAAATGTTTTAATTTAAATCTAAGGGTGACTCACCCTAATTTATATCTGTAATTATTTTACCTCTCTCTAAGGATTATGTCTTTAGATTAATTAGGCTTACCATAGTTGTTGGAATTTTGTTAAATAAATTGATAAATTTTAATCAACGATAATTTTTATTATCTACAATGCGGGATATAAAAAGTAAATAGTCGTTTCTTTAAATAAAACTCAAACAACTAATGAAAATAATAGACTTGTTTAAGCGCGTGTCAAAGAAAAACAATAAAAAAACAAAAGCTTTTACAGTAATTTTATTTTTTTGCTCCATTATTTGATTTTATCAATGTGTCCTTGAAGGTTTTATCTGACTTTAGACTCTAGAACACAAGCTATATACATATATACGTAAATTAAGTGTACAGGTTTGCTATGCTGAGTGGATACAAGAATATCAGCCACAATAAAGCCTTTTTTTCTCATGGGATTGTTTACTGCCTCATTTTATATAAATGAGGAGTGATAACTCGAGCAGAAAAGTATTTTTCTCATTTTATCAAAATATTTCACCCTTAACCCACTGTCTTACTATATGAAGACAATTTGGAATATATCCAAAAGAAAATTGTTGGATATGTCAAGTTCAATCTGCACAAAAAGCTTTTTTGTTACATCTTCTTTATTGAAAGCATTTTCACTGTCATTTATTCCCTTAGCCCAAGAGTATGAAAGAGAAAGAGATAGATCTCTTATGAAGCCCGATTTGACATAAATTATATATATACATTTACTAAGGGATCCTGAATTAATATATGTATATCAACATGAAACTCATGGTCTCCTTTTCTGTATTTTTTTTTTGTTTTTTATTATTTTGTATTACTTGCTTGTATTCATACAATTTTCTCTAAAGGACAAAGTTTTAACACCTTACTGTCAAACTGAATTTTATAAGAAGTAGAGGCAGCCTTACATTCCTTAACATAGTTGGCTGCCATCTTTTATTGTGAATGAAATATGGTTGGATGAAATAATAAAGACATTTTATAGCATAAAGAAGGATAGAACTTTTCTTTTTTTTAAAAGATTTTCAGTAGATTCATTGAAATAATCAACACAAATTAGTAAATTTCTTTTTGATTCTTGCTATTATTATTATTTTTTTTCCACTTCGTTTTTTGCTAAGTAAATTTATAGAAATATTTATAATAACACGCTATGAAAAGATGTTGTTTGGTATTTTATCATACACACTTGAAATTGATCTCAAATATGTATTTATCTTATACTTGAAAGGGTTTCAATAAATTAATTACACAAATATCATTAAACCAGGCTCTTTCCGGTTATCCTACAGCAATTGCATCAATTTTACCAGTTTTTCAAATCCAGTCACCAAGTGGATTAACAAAAGTGTATATGACGTAAATAATTTGGAAAAATTTTTCAGAACTAATTCCACTCCAATAATTTCTTCTTGCTTTTTATTAATCCTTTGCTATCCAAACAATAAGCTTTGAGATAAAAATAAGCTTCTCTTTATAATAAAGTAGCATTTTTGTCCTATTGAAACCATTTTCATTCTTATTAAAGCTCAGACTAAGATCTGGCATCATATATATGAGCACAAATTCGAACACTAATGTATTTATTTATTTTTCGTGGTAATATTGGCCATGATACAGATTAAAGTCATACAATCTAGCAGTCAAATGGGAAGAAAAATGCAACTAGGCTCCTGTGGTTTGCAAATCAACCTCAGTTACATCAGGAAAAGGCCTCGACTGGCTTATCACTTGTATACCTTCGATCTGTGCTGCACTAACTACCCAGCAGCCTTGGACGAATGAACGTTATGATGTGATATTTGTAGATTCTAGCATCTTTCTTAATTTTCTCGCAATCCGTACCCATAAGTCATTAACTTTATGTATATTTTCGCTATTATTATGATTTTAGTATACACATATTTTCCAGGCAAGTTTTCATCAATTATCTTCCCTGTGTGAATAAAATAAGGTACAATAAAAACAATTTTATTGCTTTTTCTTCTTTTTCGTTACCTAAAAGACGAGTGTCAAGTCGTTTATATGACAAAAGTTAATTGACGGCTTCATCCCCTAAAATCGTTTCTCAGCAGATAAATAAAAAATACATGTCTCTTAGATTTTGACGTAAGATAACATATCACAGAATTAATAAAATCGGAGGGGAGCATCAGAAGACGTTTCCTTGTTAGTATAACCATTAGAGTAACAACTGTAATTATTTATTGCCAGACCAATAACCTTTATTTATTTATTTTATAGTTGAATAACATTATACATCTATGTACAGTACAACTTTACACAAGAACTGTCATAAATTTGATAATAACCACCCGTCACATATTTGTGACTCCGGTCCCAGCAAAGAAAATAGGGTTTTCACATATATGTGACGCTGGTAAAGAAAGGGTTAAAGTATTAGTTTCTTTTATATTAAAAGGGACGTTTTAGTATACGATCCAGTAGGAGGATTAAGGTGTACTTCAATTGAATAAAATATTAAAAAATTAATGTTATATATTAATTTTTACCAAGTGTATTATTCCTCATTACTAAAGTTAAGAAAAACATACAAGAAACATTTCCTCCCAAAATCAAATTCAAACTGACTTGGCACTTAGTGGTGTACGACACCCCGGTGTAATTTTGGGACATTGCTGCAGAGAGACTTATTGGCAAAATGCCATCCAAATCCCACAAAAAGTTAAAGTAATCCTTTCCTTTTAGACAGATATTACCGTTGAGCACCTTAGCTTAAAATAAGATACTTAAAATTGACGGAAAATAAGAGGTGGCCTTGAGTTAATTACGTGGTGTCAAGTAAGGGTTAAGATAATATTACACATATCCTTCAAGAAGTGGGTATAACAAGTAAAACAAATTAAAAAAGAAAAATTACAACAAATTTTCAAATAATTTTTAAAAGAAATTATTACAAAATAAATGAGATATTTTGAAAAAAAATCTCCAATTTTAGATTAAGTTTTTACAAATAGCATACAAACGTATTTCATCCTGAAAAAATACGAATCGTAGAAACATCTACATACGCATAGTCTTGTTAGAGATTTCCTTTTAGCTAGAAATAAATTTTATCAGTTTCGAAAACTTAATAAAAACTTTTTGGGTTAAAGTAGTAATTTGTTTTGGTAATGTATTCAAATGAAAATATTTTTGTTCTCTTTCAGTTCAAAAATTTTCTTTTTCTTTTGCAAATCTTAACATATTTTATGAAATTTAATGAAGAAATTTAATATTTTTTGTGCATCGAATAATAATATTTTAAATTTTAATCAAATATTTTTTTGATATTCTGAAAAAAGTTTTGCTATATATACTTGAAATCCGTTGCCCTTTTTCAGTTATTCTGGACTATGAGTATTTGATTTTTAATTTAAATATAAGAAACTGAAAAGTAAGAGAAGAAATTCTAATACCCAGAGATTTTTAATTAACTCAATTCAAATATTTTATTATGTTTTTAATGATTTTGTTTCCTTGCAAGTTATTTATTCAATTTAATTTTAAGTATAAGTAAGTAATATTAAAATACTGCAATTGGTATCTCAACAAATAACTTTTTAATTTCCAAAAGTAAAAAAAAATAAAATAATTTGTTTATAAAATCATAATATCCTATAATATGTGTCTTGATGAACACATATTGAATACAATCTTAAGATATTTTATCTCTAATTTATTAGCAAAGCCAAATGGGTAATTTCAAAGGCCCTTTGAACATGAATAAAGCCAAAATCTCATATTGTGTGGTTTTTGTTTGATTATACTTCATTAACTTATTTGTTGAAATCTTAATCAAAAAACTTATCTGCTTTATCTAAAGAAGTCAAACCTAAAAACAAATGAGGTTAACTTTATTTACTAAGCGATCAAATCATCTACCATTATTATTATCATCATAGTAATCAGTTTTGTTGTATTGTAAGTATCCTTTGACTAATAGAATTTTATTTTACTTTTAAGTATTACTAGGTCAATGTCATTTAGCAGTAATTGTTTAGTTTCTTCTTCTTTTTTTAAATTTCTTTTAATTCTCTCAATAGTTTTCTGCTCTATAACTTTTTATTCTAATTTTGCTAAACCTTTTTATATTTATATATTTGGGAACACTTTTAATATTAGTTCATTTATAGAAGATAAATTTTCATAGCTTAATTACTTTTAATGTATTCAATTTTTTCTCAAACTACAGCTTTGAGTGAGGATTTTAATTAACATAAATTACAATCAGTTAAGTGTTGAAAACATAGCAACCATTAAAAAAGACCAATGGAAATTTATTTTTTGAGTTTAATTTTTCAATTTTTTTTTTGTTGATTTCGCTAAAATATTTTGACAGTGAAAAAGATGTTGACTTTTAGCAGATTATATATCATTCACATCAAAAATAATAAACATTTTTGATTTGCAGTTTAAAATAGTTTTTTCGTGACTTATAAATATATAAAATATATATGGTTATGGGAGGAGTAAGGCTCAAAGGAATGTTAACTTTTCTTTATACTTAATTATTTGAACCGAATCATCTTTGGTTCACAATATGCAGAATGTTAAAATTGTACTATGCTCTAAGGCAAATAAATAAAATTTGCTAAAATTTTTGCTTAATTTCAATATTTCTCTACTATCTATAAATCAGAATTCTTTTATAAGAGCCTACTTATTAATTCAACAGCAATTGAATGTAGAAAGTCGTATCCCACATTCAATTTTCTAACTAAATATATAACTAAATAAGTAACAACTTATTCAAAAACTCCAAAACTAAATGACATACTTTCCTAGAAAAGAAAACCTACATTCGACTTTTAAAAAACTGTCATACCTGAAATATTTTATTTAGAAGCTACAAGCAATCAAATATATATGCAGGAAAAACAAAAGGTCAGCTAACCTGACTTTAAGCCTGTTATAAATTTTCAATTAAGGCTCTATAATATGGTTGCGTTCATTCTAAACGAGGGTTAAAAACTAATTTTATCCAAAATCTAAGTAAAGTACTCTATGTCAAAATTAATTGTAATTAAAAATTTATTAACAAAATTAAAAATTAAAAATAACAAAAATATTTTAAATATTACCAACCGCTGCTGTAAACTACAAACAAAAAAGTTTATAGCAAATGAGGTTGCAGCAAGTTTATTGGAATAGGATGAAATGCTTCTTAATCAAAACAGAAACGAGAAGTAGTTTTTATTGAATTAGTAAATTAAATATTTAAAAATATATACTAATTAGCTAATAAAATAGTAAAAAAATTATGATTTGAGAAATATTGTCGAAACGCTTGCTATTTGTTTTCTATTGGCTATTTTGACTACTGGACATTTTTACAATACTTAAAATTCAATTTTCAAAAATAAAGCAAAAAAAAAATGCAAATTTAATTTTCAATTAAAAATTGAAAAAGACTATTTCAGTAACATCCCCAAAAGATCTTCTTTAAATAATTTTTAACAGTGAAGTAAACACAGTAAGCAATCAAAATTATCTTTTAATGAAGATTTTTAAATTTAAAAAAGAAAAAGTTCAATACGATTGTACTAGTTAAGTTTTAAAAAAATTTCGGAATATCGGACTACAAATGCCGCAAGCACTCCCATCAAAAAGTCTGAGTCTTAAATAAATATTAATTTATATAATGGCGTCGAATTTTAAAAGCATTTACTTGCAGGTTTTGGACTCAGCTCCTGTGTGTAATGCCTGGATCCTTCTTGTGTTAACACATTTTTCAAGTTTTCATTTGTTCGTTTAGTAAAAAGCATTTGCTGATTTTTTTTTTTTTTTTTTACTTTAGTTAACTTTAGGACTTTAACAATGCTTGAATATCTTCAGCTTCTCGATTTATCAAAACTAGCTTTCATTATAGCCAATAGTATTTGCTCTGCTCTTCTTAGTATAAATTGTTCAAGTATATATGTCTGTATTTGAAAGTTGAACCTTTTCACTATTTTATGACTACGAGTATATATACAATATGCATTGTGATAAAAAAATAACAAAGTTAACGATTCAATTAAATAAAATACATTTTGTTAGATTCAATAATTTTGATTTCTGTCGTTTTATATATTTGTAATAAACTGCTACAATAAAATCTGCCAAAGATTTGAAATGAAACTTAAACTAGGTCCAGAAGTAATGGAATACTCAATAAATAGTCTTAAAAATTTTATTGCAATTGCTTAAGATTGTATTGAAATTTCATTTTATTTAACTCTGAAATAAAACAACAACGATGCCCCTTTGTTAATTTTTTTGACTGGTATTCATCTTACATGGTAGTAAATGCCTGGTAAAGTACTTCGTTTACGCCTGCAACAATAGATTTATTCAAGTATCGAGTACTGCGGAGCTGTATTTGTGGCAATACAATATCCTGACCCAAACTTTCTAGAAAAAATATATATTGCAGTTTAGATTTCGAACAATTTGAATGAGTTCAGATAAATATTTAGCCAAAATGATTTTTTCCTGCTATTGCACATACGTTAATTAAAAAACTAAAATATGCCATCATTTGCCATCTATAAATTTTACGTCTTAGAGAAAATGAATGCACAATTTGATCCAAAACATCAACTCTTTTTTTTTTTTGTGTTATAAAATGTGCTGGTGCTAGGATTTGTTTTATTGTTTGCATCAATGTTCGCATCATGGTGTAATATGTAATTAGTAAAACGACTGCCTATATATTTGCTTGGCACATAGCTTACTATCGTAATATAATTCTTAAAGTCGAATACGTTGCTTTCCACTCCTCACTTTGTGTGTGGTAAAATGAAGGCGGAAAGCTCCTCTTATTCTTCTGCAGAGCGCAATAGACAAAAACTTTACTTTCAATAAATTTTGAACCAGTTTATAGCTCGTAAAGAAATTGTTAAATATTAGCGGTTACAACGATGAAAGAGTGCTTTTATGTACGGTAAGTATAATCTGTATAAAGGTTGACTTATAAAGTACATACACCACTACGTAACCCACTTACACAATTAAAAAGTACAATGTGACTGATGTGAGAGTTACATCGTGGTACACTTTTTGTGAAAATTATAAACAGGTCAAAATTATAAGTATTTATTTCTTTATTTTTTACTGTTAATTTTAAACAAAATTTAAGCAAAAAAAGTTTTTGGATGTGCAATTTGAAATAAAACACACCGTGGTGGGATTAGTATAATCCTCTTTTTTGTTTTGTCTTAGAGACTGTTAACCCAAAATTGAAAAAGCATTTGAAATTTTTACTCTGCCTTTAACAGTTGTGATTTAAATGCAGGAAATTTGTAGATCATTTTAAAAATTAAATTGTTATTCTTAGCCTAAATAGAATCAATGGCTATTGAATCTAGCGGGGTATTAAATTTGTAAAACCTTACGAAAATAGAACGAAGTTTTAAAATCTAAAATTAGCACAGGATATCTACCTTATATAAGAAGAAGAAATTTAACTGAATTCAGAGAAAGCATATAAAAATTAGCCAGTTCCTTGCAATAAATTTTTATTTTTATAGTTTACTGGGGCTATTACAGGAAGTTTATCTAGAGTTGTTTGAAAGTCGTCAGGAATTTACATCAGCTAATTGAAAAGAAGCAAACATTTGATTCAACTTCAGGATGCCAGTAAAGTTTTTCAAATATCAAGCAAAAGATTTGTAGTGCTCCCACGTTGTTTCATCCAAATTGAAAAGAAATTATTTTTTTGAATTACTTGCAATAAGAAAATCGACAAAAAATATTTATAGGTAGTAAGCAAAAGTTTGTCACAAGGATCATGCATTTTTCGAATAGTCATTACTGTTCAAGGAGCTCAATAAACAAATGACATTCTAAAGGGAGTGCCTATGCTTTCGAAGTTAGTTCTAGGAAGGAGCGTCTGATTAGCAATGCTGATCCGTCTTCTGGTAGACCATGCAGAATAAATTGAAAGTATTGTACTTAAATGAAAAAGAAAAATCAGTCAAAATTATTATAAGAATTACCGCATAGACCATTGTCTGAAGTAGTTGATAAATTTGTACGTCTTATTCTCATTGAAATGGAAAGGAAAAGAGACCAAATGAATGAAAATCCTCCTTAAATTTCGATAATTGAATTCTTTTATAAAAATATAAAGTGGTTTGATGAAAGTCAAAGTGGAGAAATTAGTATTTGGGATAAAAATCAGAAATATCTAGTCGGTATTTTGAAAAGAATAAAGCTTTAAGTAAACTCCTTGATAAAATTTAACTAAGTAGATGAATCAAAAAATGTTTGTCTTATTATTTGGTTGATTGAATTTTTTTACTACTAGATGAAGAAATTTATTTTTAACCTGTTTTCTTTTGTCATTAAAAAAATAAGTGGAGCAAAGACTTTTAATTATAATATTTTAAAATACAATAGATAAAAAGTATTCACTTACTACAACATTAGATATCCGTGAAAAAAATAATCTTCCTTAGAAAACCAATAGTTTTGTGATATATCCAGGGATTAAAATAATGAAAATTACTTAATTACTCCAAATTCCCACTTATAGAAAGAGTCTACAGCTAATATGATTTTCAACCAAATAAACCCCCAAATCTTGATGAAATTCAATTGATGACAACTAAAACAATACATTGCGTTTTCATCTTCATGTGCAGATGAAAATACTTCGAGATTGAATATATTATTCAATAGCTTTGGGTGACAAAAGGATTAATAAATTTAGTTAGATAATAGCGGTGACGTAACTCAATGAAATTTAGTTATTAACAACTTTACATATTTTAGTACCTATTGTTGTCTCTAGAAGTGACAAAGTTTAATAATTATAACACAAAAGATTTTTAGTATCGATTAATAGAACCTGAATTTGTTAATAACTGTCATCTGCAGGATATGTTGTATGCCTTTCAAATGTTCTTTAATAAGGGGTTGAATATGACATCTATAGGAAATTAGTAAGAGAAGCCTGAAGGAGCATTTAAGATCAGGTCTGATTTTCTTAAGAGGTTAGCAGATATAGTATGATATTTTTCTAATATACTTAGTATTCCATTGGCATATACAACCTGACCTTGTTGTCATTGTAAACTTACATAACGATAGTTTCTCATAAAAGTATCAATTACAAGTTCAAGTAAATTATGAAAGCCTTTAAGCTTATTACTGACATAAAGGATATATCATAATACAAGAGTATAAACCTTTGCGAAATTAAAACATTAAACTTACAAGTCGGTATTTTTGATTGTCTTCAAACCCTTCTTTATGGTTTAATTGTCATATAGGCTGAGAATATTTAATAGATTAGAGTTACAAAGAGCTAGGAGTAATTTCATGGTTGACTTTGCTTTAATTAAGGATCTCCCCTTATTTCGCAATATAAGAGTGCTATGAATATATGTATATACAAACTTCTTTTAAGCTCCTTTTAGGAAGCTTTTCATTTTCATATAAGCTCACAGTGATGTCAAAGAGAAACTGTAATATATTCTGAATTATTTTAAATGTCTTTTGAGTACTACTTAGTCCTATATATGTATACTATTTTTAAACGTAGATGGTAACGTCTACCTCAATAAATCTTCTTATCAGTCATGTTTCGAAATTGTTCAACTTCATTAAATTAAAGCAAAAAGTAATTACATAACAAAGATAGTAAAATACTTGTTAAAAGTTTTAGTGTTACAGCAAAATTTTTTTGTTAAAAAACTATAAAATAGTGAATTTAGGTATTGATCTTTTAGTTTATTATTTAACTTCAAAGGACACACAAATTAGCTTATTTGTTGTTGTTAAAAAAGGAAATTTGTTACTTTCTGAAAATAAAGAAAAGTAATAATTAGTGCGATTTATTATAATGAAGTAAAGTGGAAAATTTCTTTCAGATTACAAATCACAACTTTAATGAAATACTACCGCGTTTCTATCTCCGCCAAAAGTAACTTTTAGGATATTATCACCATTATATTCTTGTCTACATGTCGTAATCTAAAGAACATTTAAGTGTTTATAGATCATGGAAAGTAAAATCATAATCCTAAGGAATGATTAATTGCTAATCATTTTCATTTGGACTAACAAAAGTTAATGTCAAAAATTCTCAATCTTACAAAAAAGACAAATAAATTAATGGAAGCAACAATCGCTTAATAGTTTTATCTATTGAATCTGTATAAAATACGTTTTAGCCAGTTTTTTTCAAGTTCCTCTTGACCGGAGGCCATCAGGCATTTTACCCACCATTCAAAATTATAGCTACGCTACTAGTTAGTAAGGCTTTAAAAAAATTAACCCTGATAAAAGTTTCAATATGTCTTTACTAGTAAACTGAGTTTCCCAATAAACCCAGAAAATATTCAATTGCTTTCGTTATTTTCTTTATCATACCTCACAAAAACTCTCTTATCTTACCTAAGTTTTTTTAATTTTCAATTATATAAATATAATAAAATTAATATATAACTATCCAGTCAGCAAACAAATTTCTGAATATATAATAAATAATTGTGTAATACAATATTATTATCATAATATCCTTTTAAAAAATTTACCATTACTTTTGTAGTGTGTATAATTTCAAAAAAAAGAAGCTATTTAAGCATTTAAAATTAGCAAATACTACAACTAATACCAAATATGATGCTAATCCGATTTCAATCCTTATTGGATCTCTTTCCACTCTAAATCCTTTTTGTTGAAAAAATATCATTTATCATTGAACAGTTAGCAAAATTTATGATTCGATTCTTGCTACAAATACGATACGTATGTACATATTTATGAATTGCCTGGAAGGTTTTGATGGTTCTACCAGGCATACGCAATTAATTTTGTTGCAGTACAAACGATAAAATTTCTACCAGTTATCAAATCGTATTTTCAAATATCTTTATATCCGATATCCTTAATGTTTATCTTTTGTATAGAAAAACTGGTCATTGAACTTGGAACATTAGATTATTACAAAAGTTTTGGATCTCTAATACAGATTAAGCACATTCTTAGCTATATGTTCCAATGTTTTATGCTTCAGAAATAATTAACTAATTATATAGATGAGTGTATTGAACTCAAATATTTGAAAGAATTTTCACTAGTTAAGCTTGCTTGATATAACTTTACACGCGTGAGGAACTCTATTACATATTTTTGTTAATTAAAACTTGAAATATCATCACTCTTATTAAGAGTTTTAATTAATATTCTTGTATATAAAAGAAATTAAATTGTCCCAAAAATTAAGCTTTAGATGTTAGATTAGCTTTTTGGTATTAGGTTAAAAAGTCTTTAGGAGTTTATTACGGAATGTATTTTATTGAACATATTATAATGTCTAAGAATTCTTCATGGCTGTTTAAATAAACGTTTTTATGGGTACTATTTGTAACAAGATTACACTAACAATAAGAAATATAATATATAAATGCAAGCTCTTAATGAGAAATGCCGAAACCAAAAGTTTCCGAAAACAGAAATTTCAAAGCCAAAATTTATTTTTAGAATTTTTCTTGCTCCAAAAATATTGATCAGAAATGATTTCGATATTAAATTTGAAATCAGTTGCACATTGAATTTAAATTTTTACTAAATATTTGTTTGCTGTGTAATACACATGTGCAGTATATTTCACCAAATGACGTTCATTTCTTTGATATCACACAATAAATTTTCAAATATTCATATTAAAAATGTATATTTTAAAAGTTTTCCAGTGTATAAGTTTTGATTAACACAAAATATACTTTCAACTATGATGAAAACATAATTTATATAGTACTTCAAAAAAGATACCAGCACACACATAATGTATAACTGTAAAAATTTAATCTAAGAGTAGCTCTCAAATTTTATATATATGGTGTAGTCAAATAAATGCTTATTTTGGAAAAAATTATAAAGTGGTATTGCTGTTTAGTGAATATTAAACATAGTTTTAGCAACTTAAACGCTCTTATATTGTTGTATATAAGTGTTGTGGCTTTTGTTGATATTCTTTTCTACTCATCTGTTGCTCTTTTCAATTAAAATTTATTCCAGACATTGCGATTAACGTAAGATGGATTGTGTGGCCTCGCCAACTTCATGCTACAAAGGCCATCTAAGCAGCGAAGACTTACCAATCGTACTAAATATCATCACCTTAAGAACATCAGTTAAATCAACAATAAATAAAATAATAAAATAAATAAAGTAAGAAGAAAAACAAAAACATACCTGATAATAAAAAAATAATGATAATAAAAATAATTAATGTCAGTATTCGTCCTTTTTTGCTAAAACTAGATTATGAGCTTATGAACAAAGTACATAAATATTAAAAACATTTAATTATACGCTTAAATAGATGTGGCGCCTTGAAAGGAATTTTGAATTTAATGTGAAATTATATTAAATGAAAATAACCTGATTTAATCAGAATTTGTTTTGTGTTGATTGTCAGCTGATATAAATATATATATATATATTTATATATATGTTTCCTTAGTGCCTAGAGGAGTAATACAATTGGAAAAGGACTGGAAAAACACACTTACATTGTACATTGATGAAGTGTAACTCAGTTCTCTAAGTAAGACTTGAACTAAAATAATTAAAATAGCCTCGAGTATGTAATACATTTGAATTGCTAAATGTTCAAAAGAAATTTTTAACTTAATTTAAAAATGTGTGTCTTTTTTAGATTTTTATGCTAGCGTTATTTACTTTGTGTGTAGCAATTCTAAAAAAATACTGACTTTTTGTTTTATATATAATACCACACATGCTAAAATTTTGGAAATTATTTATACACATGCTTTTAGAAAACCCACACTAGTAACAAAGTAATAAATGCATGTTGAACTAATGAGGGGATTTAAGCATGACTAAAATGTCTAACTGCAGTTTAAAATTCACAAAATTTTTATGTGATTTCTAAGAGTTAAAGAGTTAAAGAAGAGTAAATTTTCTTCTTGGCATGTAAGGAATTGAAGGCTTAGCTATCAATAATACTCAAGTTATTATAAAGTGAATTTTTCTTAATTGTAATAAAGTCATTTCTTTAAGTGATTATCTTAAAATAAAGTTTATGTCTACGACATACTTCCTTTAAAAGGAGAAAGTACAAATAAATTTTTTTTTATTTTAAAATATTTCATGTATTGTGGGCTATTTAGACATTTCTACAACCAATTCAAATTTATTTGAGTAACATGACTGCTTAAAGCACTTAAAATGAAGAAAAGAATATACTTTTAATTAAATATCTCGTCAAACAGTTAGATGAACTTAAAAATAAAAATATGGTTCAATTCTGCCATATGGAAGTTCATGTCAATTTCCATGACAATTTATCTGCATACAATTATTTATTGACCCATTTTTTAAAATACTTTCTGATCTTAAATCTATATTCTTTTAATGGATTCTTACTTTTGCTGAAGTGCCATACTTTCATTTCTAGATTTATCTAGATTCAAATACTTTTATTACAATAAATAGTAAACTTATATTTGCTCTTTTAATAGTTTTCCTTATTCCTAGTTGAAGTTAATGAATTTTATGAGTTTATATAAAAATGTTTATAGACTTTTATTTAAATTGCTTGTCATTCTATGGAGTTACTTGATGAAAAACTTTAAATTTCGTAGACATAAATGCTATATAAGCAGTATAGTATTGGGCTACAACAGTACATAAAATGTATAACAGAGCATTGTAGACCACCAAGAGGCTTCAAGGTAAAAAAAAAAATACTGTCTCAAAGCTTAGCCTATATTACTCGTAGTCGATCAAATCCTCTAAAAAGCCGTAAAATTAAAGAATTGAATAAAACAAAATTAGCAGGAAACAAATTATGAAATAATCATGCGATAGTTGAAACGGATATTTTGGTTAATTGTCCAAAAGGATTTAGAACAAATATTCTATTTGTTATACGCTATTATTGTTTAAATAATAGAAATTAAATTGCTGCAAATATAATAGGTGATAAATATCTGCTACCATAGTTTTACTATAATATTAGTATTCAAAGTAAGGGATAAATATAGCTAAAAAGGATGAAGTAAAAGAAATACATATATTTAAATAACTAATTTTCAAATTAATTTATCTATAATCTTTTCATTAAATTAATGAATCAAAAGCGGAAAAATAAAATTTAGTACCATTTAATGAAAACAGAAAGATAAATAGTACTAGCAGAAGAAAAAAGGGGACAAATACATCATAACCTTTCTCGATCTATTATACTTCCCGCCAGACATGCTATGATGGAAACCTAATATCCAGTTCCCTTGCCAGAGTTAGGATATATCTCAAATATAAATAATTCTTTTAGCAAATTTCGTTTAAAACTTTTTACCACAAAAAATTTAATTTATAAGGCTTCCTTGATTACTAACTAACTACTTATCAACTCCTGTATTAAATGTTATCAAGTCATTTATTAGATCCATCACAAAGTTCATTAAAAGTTATGAATTGTATTGAATACAATAATTACCGTTTTATACCCATTCTTAACATGTACAACGTTGTAATCCTCCATACAAAAAAATCGGTTCTTTACAGGCAAAGTCTGTAGTGACGACAAAAGAAACATGGCGTCTAAATCTGAAAACATATGATCTGAAATGTCAAATCAGATGTCGCAGATTATGAAATGTTTGAAAAGTGTTTTAACTAAAAAAATTAAAGAAAAGTTAAGAGTTTTCAATTTTATTCATTAAAATAAAAGTTAAGTAATGAATATTAGTGAAATAAACCGATCTAGAGATACAAAAAACAGGAGGCTCCTATAAGAAAAAATTCACAATAGGTGTCAATTTTCTGTGACTACAGGGTTTAAAAGGCTGTAGTTACTACACGATTCCAACCAGTTATGTACACAGTTCTTCACACAAAAGTGACTTTCTATTTGGTTAGAAAGTGTTTAGTTCCGCCTGTTAAGATAATACCCTTAGGAACACTGATATCTCGACGATCCATATTCTGATTTCTCGTAATACAAAATTGTAAATAAAATTTGTTTTAAATATCATTATCCTTCTATTCCAATTCAATGGTATTTAATAGTCTTTTTCTCTTTTATTTTATTAATTTGATAAAATGATCATTGATAAAACTTTATTTTTTAATATTTTTTTCATGTTATTTTTATGTTAAATTAATAAGTAAGAGTAAACTTCCAACGCACAATTATAGCATCTTATCAAAACAAATAAATAAGAATTATTCTATAGTTTTTCCCTAAATTGCTCTAACAAAAAATGAAAATACTTTTCAATACAATAATGATTCGTGAAGAAGTCAAAAGCAAATGGCACCGTGGAAAAAGGTTGCATGAAGATCAATCACTCTTTGTATTAAAACTCTTATATATACAAAATCAAATAAATATGACCTCAGAATCTGTAAGTTATCCTCTTCTACCATAAAACATAAAAACAAATTTCAAATATTTTTCTTATATATTATTTAGCTTTTATGGAGTAACAAAGAAACCTTTTAAATTTATTTAAAAAATGCAGAAAAAAACCAGTTCCACATATTTTTGTAATACTTCATTGATATTATTTTCCTCAACTATAAATTAAATTTTAAAATAATATTTCTTTTTTATTTCACATTATTCACAAAAAATCATCAAACTATTCTCGGAAATTTTTATGTAAATATTTTTGACTTTGAAAATTAAAAATTTTGAACAATCGAATGATTTTTTTACTGTAATTTTTAGCTTCTTTTTAATTTAGTTTGCTCCAAAACAGTTTTGAGAAGATTGGAAGGTATAAATATCAAATTTCCAATGAAATTATTTAATATATCAAAAAGTTAGAAAACAATCATTAATGCAAACAAATTTATCAAATTTTTCCTTATATATCGATGTTTCTATATCCTGTGTCCTTTAGTTCTTTGAATTTGTTTTTAATAAGTATTAAATATAAATATCAAGTATATAAAATAAATATATATTAAATTGATTAATTTGATTAGTATATGCTACACAACCAATAATTTTTCTAATATAAACACTAAAAATATAACAGGAGCAAAATAATTAACAAAAGCCAACAAAACTAACACTTATTATAAGTAACACTAAAATCAAATAATGACAATTTTAACGTATAATTTACAGCACCAAGCGTTGACTACGTGTCATACGCACATGACATGCAGGTGTGCTCAAGGTTTTAACCATATTTCCTACTGAAATTCCATGTTTTTTTATATTAATATTATGTAATAACAGAATTATTTTCCTTCGTTTTTAAAGTAACATATAAACTTTTGTTATACAAAGTTTGATTTTTGGTTAGACTGTTTTTGTACTTTTGATTTAAATAAAATGATAATACATAAAAATGTTTAGACAATTACGAAGGAAATAACATTCAATATTGTGAAATTTATATAAATTTTTATTTATTTCAACAAATTATTTTTAATATTATATATTTACCAATATAACTTACTCAGAAAATTTGAAACTTATGACAGCCTAAAAAAGTCATTATTGTAGCAAGTTTTTATAAAATGCCTTCAGAGGACATAATCCCAAGGCAAATAATTCGAAGTAATATAAAGCCTTTGTTATATTTCTAATACATTTTTCATGTAAAGCCTTCTATTTTAAACTAAGAATGTAGAAATACATGAAACCACGTGCATAACAAATATACTACATAATAAAAAGCAGTATAGATAACAACTACAAATACAAGGAATACAAGGACTTCTTTATCTATTGTACTCTGGGGCATTTATCTGTTTTCTTCCAGCTACTCATTTTTTAAGCTTTCGAGACTGCTCAAAATAAAATTTTATATCGTAACATTATGTTGTCCATGACTAAAAATAGGAATAACAAATCGAAACTTTTTGATATGAGACGAAAGTATAGCACTAGTTTTTTAAGTTGGTAATTTGTATATCCTTATAACACTCATAACAATCTTTTTGTATATGTAAATAGTTTTAACGGGATGATACAATTTGATAATTTTTGCTGTATACCAAGATACCCAAAACCAAAATGAATGGAAAAGATTTCAATTTGAAAGCTATAATCGGTTCTAACTTTCATTATTGCTAATCAAATTTCTCTTATAATGATATTTAGTAAAAAATATATTTTTAGTGTATAAATTTAAATGCAGTACCAAAGTTATTTTTGAAAGATAAATGTTTTTGGATATACTTTTATTTGTTTTATAAAATTTGTCTAAGCTAAAAGGGAACTAAAATCAAATATTGTACTCTGCTGATTCATATTTTATATGTAATTTAAAACTTTTTAATTTAAAATAATTCAACTTTTACAAACTTAGATGCATAATTTATTGTGTTTCCTTTCTTCAAACCAAAACTACTTGACCAAATCATCTCTAAGCTAACCTAATTTAATTTCTTCTTTTTATACGATATCTTTGAATTTCATAATTAAACTTTAAGTAAATTATATTTCACTTGGTACCCTTGGTTCTATTCATTCCATCAATTTTTTATTTATTGACTCTTCTTTTTTTTCCAAATATTTTCCATAAAACGCAAATCCTTAGTTGCACTTTGCCTAAGCTCATGGTAGAGTAAAGTAATAAAACTAAACTGGGAAATACGTAGTTTTATAAAATACATTTTTGAATTTTTGAAATAATTGCTTCGCATTTACCCACTTTTCAGATATTTTGCATATCAAAATTTGACACTTCAAAATAATTATTTGAGATAAAAGAAAATGTCATGCTAAAACTCCATGTAAAGCCCGATAAATCAAATGACAAAGATCCATATAATAATTCCGATTTTCAATTTTGATATTCAAAATGGATCATAATGTTGCTGGGTAGTGGTTTGGGAGATTGCATGATTTTTGCAAGTATAAATACCAAATTTTGAATTTTCTTATCATTTGATTTTTTCAATGTTTTATCAAATATATTTACAAAATGTTGCTAACAATTTACTTTTTCTTTTTATGTTCACTTGTTGGATTATTCCAAATGGGCAATTGGAAACTACTTACACAAATTTTTCGTATCATCACCTATTCAAATTAACTCTAATTCCAACAAATATGTTTGAATTAATTAGCAAACACATCAACAGATCGAAAATTATTTGTTGGTATGCTAAGTAAGCAGCAAACAGAAGAAGATGTAAGACAGTTGTTTAATCCATTCGGAGCAATTGAGGAGTGTACCATATTACGAGGTCCAGACGGTACCAGTAAAGGTGAGTTGTTTAAAATTTCACAAAAAATATAGTTTGATTAAGATAATAAATAGAACATAATTATGTTGTATAGCTTTATATGAAGTGTTTTTTAATGTATGATTATTCTAGTAAAACCTAGTTTAAGTATATTTTTGTAAATAATATTCAGTTTACTTCAATTGAATTTTAATGTAATTAGTTAGTCTAATTTCAACTTTCTCTCATGCTAGTGTAATATGACAACAAAGTCATATCGAAAAATATACATATTTTGATTACTTTCATTTACTTTTAGAAAAGGGTAGCCATATTTAATTGTTATCCCTTATATCTTAATAAGAGCCATTTAATTTCACTCCACATTTGTGCTTCAAGTTTGTTGCCAAAAGTAGACTTTAGATTTTTAACGTGAATTTAATTTTTTTTCCTTTTTAATTCAATTTGATTATCATTTGTTTGCAATCGAACTAAAATTACATTATTTCTGTATACTTTCATTGTTCAAATTTTAATTAATTCACACTGCTACCCGCACTTATAAAGTAGATTTTTTGCACTAATTTAACACATGCTAATAGCAAATAATATTTTCATATTTGGTTTAGAATATCCTTCAATTAAAAAATATAAAGTTTTTAGTTAATGGTATCAAAGTTTGAAGAAAGTCCGCAAGTTCATGTGATTGTTCTTGTAAATAAAATATTTTTTGCACCACCAAATTTTAGCAAAATATCTTTTAGAAAAAAATATGTCTAAGCTTTTCTCATTTGAATTACTTAAACAAATTTTTCAATTTTTAGATTAAAAACTTTTGTATTCTTAGGCTGAGCCACTGAAGCTATCCTTCAGAAATATTAGCGAATAGTAGAAATTTTTCAAAAATGATTTTTGTATCTGCTTTAAAGTACTAAAAATATTCAAAATGTCTCATTTGGAACTTAAAATTTGATTTATCATATTATATTTAGAAATATATTGTATATTTATATTTTAATTGAATTCACATAACTTATGAACTTAATAAAATAATTCCATTTAAATAAGGATTGTTGTTATTACTGAAGTAACAACTTTTGTCAAATAATTTCTTATACTAATTCGGTAAATTTAATAACCACTAAAAACTTATTACTATTTGCCATATTTTTTTGAGGTAGTTTCTATATTTTTCTGTGAGGCTAACTCGAACGATTTTTGTAAATTATCTTTTCAATTAAAGCTATTTGAGTAACAATGTTAAAAATCTAGTTGAAAAAGACTTTTGCTAACTTTTTATTGACCAGCCTTTTTAATTACTGTTTCTTTACATTTTTATCAAAACTTTTCAATTGTTTTATAAAAAATTTTATTACTCATATACTGTGTAAAGTGATTACCAAAAAATTTTCCTTTATATACCATTGCAACACTCGGGTGATGTATTGATAAATTTACATAAAATTGATTAGGAGCTTGGTACGAAGATTATGGATAAGTGTTCTTGCACTTTCTAAAAAGAAAAATTAGATGTGAAGTTTTACTAATAAAAAATTGTTGTGCGTTCTTCCAAAAAGAAAATAAATATACATTTTTCTGAATTCTTTTCTAAATCCTTGTATTTTTTTTATATCATTCAGCCCTCTTACACGTTTATACAACACAAAACAAGCTATTGTACTTCAAGATTAAACACAATAAACAGAAATAGATTTGGATAATTTGAAATTAGATTATATTCGTAAAGCTATATAGATACCAACTACTGTCCTGTAGATTTTCTTTATTATAAATCCCCAAGAGTACCAGTATGTCAGTAACTGAATAACTTGCTAATCCAATATCATTCTTCAGTAGTTATAATTAATCAAAACAGCCAAAATGATGGATGAATGTAGGAGACTCCAAATATAAAACAGTGCTTCTAAATTTCATACAAAGAAATGGTTGTATTTGTATTTAACTGGTAATGCCACTGATTTAAGCTTTCCATTCATTACGTTATTTATTTTGATGTATATATATATATATATATAGACATAGAGATAAAAGGAATCAAATTATTATACAATATGCTTACGAAAATATTTGAAGCATAAGTTTTAATTGATACACAATGAAATCGATGGATTTGTAAATTCATTTCTTACAAAAGGAAATTCAATCAAATTAATTTTATTCTTTCTAATATGCTTAATATCAATTATGCTATTTCTACATTTGAAGTTTTTGAGAAAACATTTAAAAATACGTTAACTTAAAGTAAAGTTCAAATAACCTACTAGCAAAATAAAATAACATTATATTTCTAAAAAGCCTTTAAAAATAGCAAAATTCTTCCCCAATTTATTATTTTGTACAAATCTAGTATAGTTTAATGACTGTCCTGCATTTCTTGCCATCGATTGTATATATTTTCCGATTTTTAGCTCTTTTTTCTGGTTATAGAAATATCTTTTGAAAATTTTTGTTAAATTTCACAAGACACTCTTTAGCAATAAAATTTCCTTTCAACTTTAATTTATTTAGTTCTTAATCATAGACGCAATGGATTTCGTGTGTGTCAGCTTCACCCAAAAGATTTAGACTTGAATTACTTTTAGAATGATTGTCTACTTACAAACTCCAAAACAAAATACTAAATGTACTTTTATCATCTATTTTTCTGAATGGTATCAATAAGAAACAGTAAGTATCCCTCTTTTGCCAATTCAAAGTAAGTTATTCCATGCAAAACCATAAAATCAAGGTTATCAATCATTATTTTACTTGTAATAGAATTATTTTACAGTTTCCACTTTTTAAATAGCTAATAATTTAAAAAAGAAGAAGCCATTTTCTTTTATAAAATTGTAAATAAAATCCTTAATATTTTCGTATAAAGCATTTCAAGTTTTTTTAAACTTCCAACTTGAGATGAAAGATAAAAACAACACGATTATTGATCATGAGAAAACTAATTGGAAATTCTTAACAAACCCCAATCTATGTGCTTTTGGGTCTTTTGTACTTAGTACCAGCATATAATATGGCCTTTTAGTAAACAATATAAAAGAAGAAAATGAAACGTGTCAGATTAGTTTAATTACTCAATTTACCTTTAAAAAGTCAATGGTTGCCTACATTCAGCTCATTCGATGGCCTTAATGAAATGACTTGAAGCCATCTCTTTATTTAAAGGTTGCAACGTGAACAAATTTTAATATGAATGTTGGCCAAAGCTTAGCAAATAAAATCAATAATTACGGTACCATAGATTCAGAAATCACTTTGAACGAATATGGTTTTTTGATTATAGATTAATGTAAATAAATTCCAAGAAAATTTTATTATCATTTTAATGTATAGAATATTTAATATTTTATAAAGTCTTAAAAAGACTGAAGGATATATAGAGCTAAGGTATACTTGATAATTATTGCAATATTTATAATATTTAATAACCAACAAATGAAAGGGAGCAGCTTAAAAAATTATATTTTTCAAGTATTACTTTCTAAACCGTTGATATCAAGCCCAATTATGACTTAGTAGAAGCTACTACTAGGACTAGTGAAAAAGTCCTACTGGTCTACTGATTTTTCGGTATTTGATAAGGATTTAGTTTAATAAGACTTAATTAACCAAATTGAGAAACAAACTGCTGTGGAACAAATAGCTACCACAATAAAATATGCCATAATAAGAACATAATTTGAAATATTGGGGTCTTATTTAGACAATTTAAATTGTTAAAATCAATACAAATATTTTAGAGTTATTAATCATCACGTCCTAAAATCTTTTCTAATTTTAAAATTAAATTTTTGAATATATTGAGTCTATTTACACAAATGGATTTATTTCTTAAATTTTTTACTTGAGTTTGGTTTTTTTGATTTATTTCAGTAAATTATGAAAGCAAAATTTACCAACAACTAATAAGTTTTCCAGTTATTACGACCACTAGCGTAAGCCCATGTCCTTTTAGGCTCATTATCTCTATGGATGTTAACTAATTAATTATTCTCATCATTGGATTGAAACAGCAGATACACAGCTTTGAACATTTTCCACAAAACTTTGAGATATGGTGTTTTTCAGCTTTTTTTGACAGGACACATGTATTTTTTTTAAACTAAAACAAAAATTAAATATTCGATGTTTAATAATACATCAATACTTAACTTATATTTGCGATCTTTAATAGAAAAAATCTAGATATTCAATGAATACAAAAAAAACCTAAAATTATAACTTTTAACTTTTAAGAAGAGCCTTTTTCGTTGAAGGTGGTCTTAAGACTAACTGCAAAATAATATGTTGACAATGTATATTTAATTATTTGAATAACAAATATCTTTAATTTTGCTTGTTTGTATTTTATGCATCAAACGGAAAGAGATTGATAACGCAGAGCTGCTAAAATATTTGCTAAAATTTTATTTTTAGTTAAACTACAGTTAGAGCCTTATACTTACGCCTTTTTACTATATAATTACAGTGTTTGGTGAATTTTTTCTTGTACAAGCATTAAATCGAAATTCTTTAATTAAATATTAAAAGCTTTATAGCCCAAGATGGCCCAATTTTGATAGCTTAGAACCACAAAGACTTTACTATAAAATGAAAAATTTAAATAAAAATTGATTTATCCTTGAACATATTAGAATTAATTTGGGGAAATACACAACATATATGTACTTATCAACAATTACAAAAGGATTTAATAATTTTTAACTAGATCCTTCAGCTGCCTTTATACTATGCATAAGGATCTGAATTAAATATGGAAAAAAGCAAACATTTTTTTGAAGTTTTCAAATTGAAAAAAAAATAAATTAATTGGAAAAATTAAAAAAATGATGAACTCCTAAAATTCAATAAAGCTTCTGACTTTTTTGTTTTCTGATTGCCAAAGTTTCGTATTAAAAAAAATTAATTACTTACTAGGCTTAAGTCAACATAATTTCTATGGAAAATACATACTAAGTCTTCAAAAGTATCCATAAAACAGGCATTCACCTGTAAAACTAAATTTCAACAATGTAATAAAACCAAATAGCCTTAAATTGAATAGACTTGCCTTTCAACTGAAAAAGATGACGCCCCATTTAACTATAAAAGGTTTTTTTGTATTCAACATCAATTTATTTCTTTAATCCAGCAAGTAACATTCTTAGAATTTCGGCTTATCGATGCCCCTGACACTCATATTAAGCTCATTTAAGTTTGATATTGGTTTCGAATTCATTTTGGTTTTTTTTATTGTTATTGTTTTTTTTCCCTTTTCATTTTATTTTGTTGAAGATTATGGTCAATTTTTGAAATACTTGCTGACCAACATAAAGTGATTATAATATAATACTGTAATCTGGAGTATTTTTTTAAGCCTCTGCTAGATGTTTGGAATATCTAATATGCGTATCTAAAAGTACTTCGAATCGTTCTAGATACGAAGTTAAGTTTTTCTTTTTTCTTACGGTATATCATTGGAAATCTTTTTTAAAGAGAAATGAAATAAGGAATCAAAGCTATTGGTATTTTTAATTTTGAAAATTAAAAATTTGAAAATATTAGTGTTGGTTCTAATGGAAGAATAAAATAAATATTATTTTCTCTTTATTTAGTATTAATAATGTAGTTATTATTTCTAAAACTTCATCAATGATCGGTCCCCCAAATGTCTTACTTCATACTAAATACAGAAAAAATTCTTACTCATTATTTCTTATTGTATGAAATAATAAAAAGTGGTTTGATTTTCTCCTAAATAGACGAGAGAACTGTAAGAATACTTACTAAAAATCATTAAATATTTCCTGAGTTATTCAACAAGGAAAGCCTTGTTTTCATCATTAAAATTTTTTAGTAGACTTGCTTTTCCAGCTAATCATGGTATTTGTGCAATATGGCATTTTAATATAGAAGTATTTTTTGAGCGAAAAACATAAATAAAACCTAATTCCAGAAATCTTGCACACTTTAATTTTTTTGAAAAGCATTATTTATCCTTATTTTTCTGGTTTTAGATATTATTTTTCTCCTTTTAGTTAATTGAATCTATATTATAATTATAAATAAAAGATTATTTTTAACAAATTTTTTTTTAATATTGTTCTTTTTAATTAAATATGCGTACAACATTAAATTATAAAAAACTTTTATTATTAATCATTTTTTTTAGTCAAAGCTTAGCTAAAATAATTAAATTAACACAAAGTAATAGAAAATACTAAAGGATTAATGATAAATCCTGAAACCATTCTAAAATATTGCAAAATGCTACTACAATGAAGCTTACCACAGCCATTTTGAAAGTTGATTAACTGACTATCCTGTCTCTTAAAATGTAACTCTTGCAGCTCTTTAATTTTATGGTGTGATTTTCTTCAGACTTTTACAAAGCTCTTATAATCTATGGCTTATTTGGGATAGGGTTTGATGTAATTTAAAGGATGGACTCTTTATCATATATACGAGCTTAAGGCTTAAAAATTTCTTAGTTGTAATACTTTACCTCGGATTACACATCTTCAAGGTTAGCGAAAAGTTCCCTTTCTTTTTATTGAAAAATTTTAAACTTCTAAAACATTCAACTTGTTAACATTCTATATTCTTATTTACTTGAAAAGTTTTTGTTTCAGTTCAGTAAACTAAAGTTAAAAATTATTATTTGAGCGTAAGTGAGATAAAAATCTCCAGTAAATTATTCTTTTCAATACATTTGAGGGATGTGTTGAAAATTATAACCAGATAAAGAAAGTACAATAATTAAATAAATTCTACTGATAACCGTGCTTTTTTTTATAATTGAACACTAATAAAAATTACTATAATTTACAACACTTTGGAATGTTTTGTCTTATTTTTTCATTAGTTTGTGTATTTTAATTGTGTGAGAATTATCTTTCTTATATCAATGTAAAATATATTTTAACCTTAGTAATTGAAGAGCGTTTTCTTGTTATGTCCAACTAGCTTAATAACTTAACAGAGATTTTACTCGTACTTTTTCTACACTCTTGTCAAAATAATTACTTCAACTATTTGATGAAATTATACTTTTATCAAATGAAGTAAACTTTTAAATAATTGTACTTCGCAAAATTACATCCATACTTTGTATAACAAATTCACCAGTTCAAATAGGAATAATAAATTTGTTTTAAATTTGTTTAGAATTCTATATATTCTTTTGCTTTACTTCAATAAGCTTTGTTTCTTAGTTAATTATTACAAAAGTTAAGTTATTTATCAAAAATTATCAAAATTTTCCTTCAAATATGTTCTCAAAATGGTTCTGTCACCTTTAATATAACCTAATTATGCTTGCATTCATTTAAAATTGAAACACAACAATTCATAGTCAATTAATTTATAGATTTCCTTAATTTTTTTTTTTTGTACCCTTTAAATTTATTTATTTTAGAAGGAGCAGCACAGCTAAAACTTGGGTAAATAGATAAGCTTAGTTTGTGTGGCTTTGTTTTTATTTTTAATATCTTTTATTTTTTCATATTGCAGTAGGGATAACTAGCCCCTATAGCTTTGATTGTAACGCTTTAACTATATTATTTATTTTAGCAGTACGCTAAAATAAACAAACGATAGAAAAAGTCACTTTAATGACTTTTATCGAGAAAACCAACCTTAGCAAGCTACTTTGCTATAAAACATAACACCTGGCAAATATTTCTTTATTAATAAATTGTCTCACACTTAGAATTATACTTAGTTCTATAAACTTAATAAGCTGCTTCTATATATTTACTGATTTTTTTATGTTTATTTACAGCTTAATTATCTATATTCTTATACTATCAACTTCACACTAAAGCATTTACGATTAAAAAAACAAAAACTATAAAATTTGCATATTTCAAATCATTCCAAAAAAATTAAATTAGATTCAAGTATACTTATGGCACAGGTTTAACAGATTAATTTCATACATTTGTAAATGGAGTTCATCCTTTTGCAAATTAAATCCATCCATTTGCAAATGGATTCCATTTTTAGTTTCATTTTTTGTACATTTTAATTTGAAAGGGCTTAAAATGAATACATCATCTGCTGGAGCACACTCTAAGAGTATTGTTGTTACGCAATCACCCAGACAAATGTAAATCATGTCACATTAATCATTAAGCATAATTTCAAGCCATCCTACTGCTTTACGTTAGCGACCATATTGGGGGTATATTGGCAGAAAAAAATTAGGGTGATAGACAGCAGTAATATTAAGTAAAATTGAACAAATATTCAAAGAAACCCTTTAATAAATTTTAAAGAAATTAGTCATATAATTTTTGAATCTAAAGGTACACAATTTAGCATTATATTGATTGAAATCTTTATGGACTACAATGAAATATATACATATAAATACAAATTGATCGGAAAAGAGGTGAAAAATAGTACGTCAAGTGATACGTCAAGTTTTAATTACAATCTTCGGCAAATAAAAGCACAGTCGAAAATTAAAACACTTTCTCGATTGAGCGTGCCAATGGATAGGTGGCAAAATTTTTTACTGATTACAGCATTTAATGCAGGATTAATAGGTACATCACCCTACAGTCAACTCTAATATTTTCCGCAATTTTCAAAAATTAGAGGAAAATAACCGGGAAGAAGTTTGGTTGATTTATCCACAATGCAAGTATTCACAGTAAGTTGTAACACTCTACAATCTTTTTTTTAAAACAATTAGATTAAATCACTTTAAAAGAAAACATCACATTGTATGATGAATCTAATAGTTCTAAGGTCTTACTCCTACTATAAATACTAGCTCAAAATCGACCCTCAAACAGCCCTTTATTCGATAATTTACAACTTTTTATTTATTCACAAATATGTTTTTTTAAAATCTATAACAAAATATTACATAAAGCAATAAAATTTTATCTATTCTAATATAATATTTGATACAAGTATATATTTATAAATATCAATGTTATAAATGGACATATGTATATTTCGATTCATATTCATTTACTATACAACGATATAATAAGATAAAACTACAAAAGGCATATATATCTCCTTGAATTTCTTTATATATATTAATATACCTGAAAAAATTTATTCCCTAGTCAAATATCGTCAAATAAGATGTTCTCCCATCAATAAAAGTCTATGAAAACTGTATGAAATTTGTTACTATAGATATGAACCTCTTTTGCAAATGGTTGGATTTCAACGATCACGATTACAAAATGGATGATACTAATCTGCAAAGCCTGTACTTTAATATGAACACTTACTTTCATTTTTCAGGATTTAATTTTTTTTGTTTTAACTTTATTGGCGATTAAAAAAAAAGATCATTATCAAATATTCCTAGTGACTTTAAGAAATTTGAGTAGCGGTTTTGAAAATTTGTCTAAGGTCAAAGATGAATTTAAAGCTTATTAAAATAATTTCTCTCAAAACATTTATTAAATTTTTTCCTTAAAAAGTTATTTTAGCATCCTTTGTTTTTATAAAAAAAAAAATTCTTAGATAGCTTCTATCCTTGAATATACTATAAACATTAGAACTCAATTTTCTTTTTATCAAGATTAATGACTCTAATGGAGAAAACTTTATTACCAAAATGAAATAAAAAATTAAACAAGAAAAACTAAATAATTTTATCCCTAATCCTTTAATTTTAGGAATGAAATAAAAAAACAAGGAATATATCTTGACAGATATATTTGTAGTCCAATAAATTACGAACATTCTTCAGCATAACAATATTTAGTGGTAGTGGGACAAATATTGCTTAGCTTCTAATTATTTTCACTGAATGTACTAGGCTCCCTGTAACATAAAAGTGTGATTAGGATTATATATTTTGACAAGTCACCAAGTGTTAAAAATTATGACAACAATTTAACTACAATTGCCTCTTTTATTTTTTTTTTATCTCTTTAATACTCCCAGTCCTGTTGTTAAGGCTTATATTTAAGGAATATTAAAAGTGCAACAGGGAATTTTTTATTGTCCTCATTTGACAATTTATATTTTCACTTGTAGAAAAAAGTTTCTTTTTTTTACGAGAATAAGTGATGTTTAGTAAATACAAGGCCATTTTTCTATCTAAATTTGTATGAACGACAAACTTTAAGGGTAATTTTATTTCATAAGGCATCATAATAACAATTTTCTTTGATAAGATTCTTGGAACAACGAAATATTTATTTTAATCCTATATTTTTATCCTTATCAAATTATTTATCATGAAATGATAACTAAGTAACAGAATTGGACAAAAAAATAATATTAACAAAAATTTTTTTAAATTGAGGACAAAAAAACATTTTATGCTTTAATATATTTAGTTTTCCAGAATTTACAGATTTATGTTATTTTTCAAGGAGAATTGAAGATTTGCAATTATTCACTACGTGAAATAATGTTGTAACAAAATTTTTGTGTTTGTTTAGCGACGCTTTTTTAACAATTAATAAGCGAAATAATAATATTTTGGGAGCTATCAACATGTAAGAACATCTAACGTATTAATGCCTCATTTTCCTTTCAGAAAAGTTTTCGGTTGCCTTAAGGTGAGACATGGTGTTGATCTTATATTAATAAGTGGTAGTAGTAACAATTAAGTCAAAAAAAGTGTAAATTTTTCTAATAAATGCTAAAGTTCTGTTACTGACAATTGATTTTTTTCCCCCTTAATGACGTTAAAGAAAGAAAAAAAAACTTTTAATAGAGCTAATATATAATACAGCTGTATTTACTAGAGATTATAATATCCGTATAGAGATAAAAGATGACCAAAATTTATGTAATCAATGAAAAACTTTTTCACTAATAGACTATTTTGTAGTATTTTACTCTATTGTGAAGTTGATAAATTACGTAAATTAAAAATAAGTTTTGTTTCTTGAATGTTTTTTAAAGAATTACTTGATTACCAGCCATTACAGCTATATCTAACACGATGCAGGATGCTGCAAAATATTGAGAACGAAAATTACATTATTTACTGACTGGTCAAACTCTTTACCTAAGTGCTGTTTTTTTTTTTAAATTATGCCTGAATAATTTTCATCCACTAATTGTAAGGAGCTATCGTTTAAGGAAGGAAAGATAAAGTTTCTAAAAATATTATATTGTCTAGATAGTGAAAGTTATTAACTTTCTACTATATTTTCTATGAGAGAAATTAATCAACTTATGAGAAAGATATAAGTGGTACCAATAACTAAACTTCAAAAATTAAATATTATCTGAGCAGAAAACTTAAGCTCATTAACAATGAATTTTTTTCTGGTACTGTTTGATAAACGTCATTGAACTTTAACCAAAGGACAGATAAAAATGTTCTAATTTTACAAACATAGAATTTTAAGATAAAATATGTCTAACGATAAATAAAAGCAAATTATAATTTTTATTAAGGGGTCTTCACAAGTTTGGTGTAATTGAAAACTGAATCATACAAGGTGAAATTTGTTGGCTAAAAAGTTAAAAAAGGATTCTTTCTATGTTACATTTATCACCGAAGCTCTTTTTGCCTTTCGAACCTACACCTTGGGTCCTACTTATTCTTTCAAATGTTGAATACTTGAAATTAAGATGTTCTTATTCAAAAAAAGAAAATAATCCACGATTTATTTCTTTTTATTTAGTTTTTACTTATACCAGCCGATATATTTTTAAAGGCAAATGATACCGAAATACTTTTAATAAATATAAGTTTAACATACATTTTTTTTTTATTCAGTCTAATTATAAAAATTGCTAATAACAGCAAATTGCCTAAATCGTATCCATATAGTCTTTCTTCGGTAATAATATAAATTGGAAATTTATTAAAAGATTGCATTTATTTTATACAATTAATGTAAACGGTTTTAAAATTCCCAAGGTGCGTATAGAAAAAGATTACGGTCCAAACACGTGATGCTTCCGTGAGATCAATTTAACCTTCCACAATTCTTTCTTTGTGTCGTATTCATATTATGACAATTCTACTAGCTTTCTGTATACCTCAAGCATCCACTTTGATTATTTATACTAACAATTTTTCTTAGACTCTAAATATAAGAAAATTTTACTGTATGATCTTTCACGAAAGGCTTTTTCTATCCGTCTTTTAAAGAATAATAATTGTGATTTAGGTTTTATAATTGAAATATAATAAAACAGATTTTAAATAAAATTTAAATATGTAATAAAATAGACTTCCAATCCAATCTCCTGAATTTTTCTTTAATAAATTTTCGTATTTGTTATTAAAAAAACGTATCAAGAGTTCCTTTAAATCAGTTTTGATATTAATCCTTCTTCAAGGTTATTATTTAAAAATTTTAGTTGATGTTTGAAAATTTTAATTAAATAATAAATAATCATTTCTTTGGATAAATTTCAAATCTTGAAGATTGAAAGTTTTTTAAGGTTAAAATTTTTTATGTCTCATTTGGTAAAATTTAATAGTAAAAAACTAACAAATTGGGGTCATATTGAAAATCGCCATAATAGAATTCCTAACGCTAATGAAGTCCTTTGCATTCAATTTCTATACGATTGCATACTGTGTTTTAAGCTATTCCTAAAACAAAGCAATATAATTAAATTGTTTCAGTAATAGCATAATCTCAACTTTTTTTTAAAAAAACTTCATAGAAAATCTAAAAATAAAACAAGAAAATGTTAAATACAAGTCTCTGAAATCTTATGGCATTTCCTCTAGAACATTACTTTCAATCAGCGTTAACTTTTATCTAGACTTTCAGCTATTCCTATTTATAAGAAAGCTTAATGATGAAAAAGTCATTTGAGTTAGGGATGGATATAATTTTTTACTCAAGGTAACAGATAAGTATCATTAATATTGATTTAGCTGACGGGTAGTCACTTTGACCCAGTATGACTTCTAAAACAACCACATGTTTTAGATTTATGTATTTTTTTATATATTGAGGGTATTCAACTAAATAATTTGTACAATAAAAATTTGAAGAAGAAATTTCATGTGCATATTTATGATGTTACAAACTACTGTGAGTGATTATCAAAATTTTCAAAAAAAATGCTATTTCTATATACTTCGAAATTAAATCTGAAACTCTTAAAAAAAGTTTTGTGTTTATTAATATTATTGATTTAATTTTTAGTTTCGAAAAGTGGGTAAACTTAACGTATTAGTAGGCTATATGTGAAGTACGCACAGACTCTTTTGGTTTTAGGCTGGTCTTATTTTTTTCTTGTGAGGAAGAGATGTAATATTTAATTCATGAATACTTTAAACTTTGTAAGGATTCCAAAATTAATAATATTTTTGTTTCTTTTTTTTGTTTAAATTGAAATAATTGTTATTATTTCAAAAAAAATAAACACATAGCCACTATTTCAACTTCATTGACAATTATTTCTTTAAAATTTCATATTATATATAAACTCAATTTTTCCTAATTATACCCTTAAAATTCAATAAAACTACCATTATAAAAATTTTCTATAATAATCATTTTTACAAATAATATGCGAATAAATCAAACTGCTAAAATTACTACTTTGGCTGACACAAATAATAACATTATTTAATACCAAAATTAACTATTATTGTGTATAGAAAGAAAATCAGTTACCAGAAGAACTACTAAACTCTTAATAAAACTATTTCAATCTGATAATACTTTTAATATCCAAGAAAAATGACAAAATTACATTTGCAGAGCTAAAGCATGATTTGAAAATTTTAAAAAAATTTTATATCCCATTTAGTCATTATTATAATTGAAAAACAAAAATATTGCCTGTTTAAATGGTTTTAATATTCAAAATTAGTATATTTGGTACAAGCAATAAGCTTCTGCTATCATTAAAGTTTATACATAAAATATTAAAATCCTTCGTTACAAAAAGTCATGGAAATTATGAATACAAAAAAAGATATATATATATATGCAGACTACTAATAATGGTTTAGTTTTTAGCTAGGTACCCTTTTTCCACAATTTTGATTTTTAATAAGACTGTTTGACATTTACCACATTTTAATTTTTCTTTCAGAGAAAACTCATGTTTTACAATGGTTCAATGGGATCAAGTAAAAAAATACTTAAACAAAAGCTTAATAAATAAACCAAAAGTCTAGAGACCTTAATCCATAAAACATTAACATATAATTGATTAATTCAATATTCAAAATTCTTATAGATTGGTATACCTGGATATAAAGAACAATTTCATTTCTTTGCTTATAAATAAGTAATTATTCTTAAAACCCCGACCCAAATCAATCAATCACAGCTTGAAATATTTTCTATGCTATTTATATATTAAAAATAGGGCTAGCATGCTTTCATCAAGCCATTGGAGTGACATTTCTTGTCAATTCGGTATTAAAGTCAATTTTATATTTTTCTAATACTAATTTAATAAAATTTTCAATAATGTTACTCTAGCTTTTCATTATTTCAAACAGCTTATTATTTGGGTCCTTAAAAGGCAACAAAAAAGTCTAAAATGTCAATCAAATGTCGCATATTGATTTAGATGAATGTCAGAGAAAGTCAAATAACAGTAAGGTTTGTAATATTAGTAGTAGTAAAGACCATTATGAACTGCGAATAAATTGGTCTATTGTGATATGCTAAGATAGAACAAGCATCGCCAGTTATATTGTCAGGGGCAGAACATCTTTCAAATTTAACTCCATTTTTTTAACGAACAGGCCTAATCATTAACAAATGCTTTGTAATGCCTTAAATTCACTAGCGCTTAGCATATGGAGCTACTTAACACCCTTAAAATGAAGAGTTTTGCATAAAACCACTTTGAGTAGACTCCCTAACTTTCTTTATCTAATGACAGAAATTAAATTATCAAAATTACAACTGTCAAATTTTATCAGAATTTTATGTTATGTAACTATATTCTCACACGTCAACCTAGCTAACGTCAGATTTTATACATTACAAATTTCCTTTGATCAACTATCAAAAGTTGGCATACTAACGTTAACTAGCCCAAATTAACCAATTTATTGATGATCGGTGGCCTCATTTGGATAAAATACCATATTTTGTGCCACTAAGCACTAGTGAATCCCAAGCATCATATGCAATTCAAAAAAATTCAAAGTATTTTATTTAGAGGTCCTTGTGATATAAACTTATATATATATATATAGATTGAGAGGGTAAAATGATATTTTCAAAGTATCTAACTTTAATATAAAGTATATTTCAGTTTTTTTGTTTTTCGTAATTTACAAACTTAAAAACTCGCAATTTTACATTCAAGCCAAATAATTTATATTTCTTGTCAGTTTATAGCGAACAAATGAAAACTTATTTAAATTTATTTTATACTAAAAAAACTTTTTTCAAAAAGGTTAAAAGCATTGTGACATCATTTTAACAAATCACTAAACAAACTCAGTAGCATTCAAATAAGCCTTTATTTTTGTTTATAGTAAAGAAAATTTTTAGAAAAAACTTTCTACTAGTGAGAACCTTATCCACTGATTGAAAGAATACATTGATAATATCATATATTCTTTAAAACACTAGCTGTAAGCATAATATTATTTCTTAAAAGTGAGCAAAAGGAAAGCTTTTATTATCCTTAATATATTTCTATACATAAAAAACCACTAGGTGTTAAAGCATTTCATGGATAATAAATTTTTCATGTTGTCAGAGATTGATGACTTATCTGACCCCAAAATATCATGCAGATAATAAAGTTTAAACGATTAACTTTCAACACTAAAAGATTGAAAATACGAATGCAAATATATGTTATGTAAGTACTAAATTTTTACATTTAAAAAATTTAAATGGTTCGTATGAAGAAGGTACACTAAAGATGTGTTGCTATCTCTAGTACTCGTTTATGATATAAGGTAATATAAACCCTTTAACACCAAGAGCATATAAAACTGTTATAAAAGCAATTTCCCATTTCTATATGTTAACATATATTTTTCTTAGTGAAAAGTGTCAGATATAAAAATCGATATACAAAAAGGATCAAAAACAAAGAAACATTTAATAACTACATAAAATACTAAAACATAAAACACTTTCAAGGTAAAGGGTGAACTTATGTTAAGCAAATAAATATTTAAGTTAGTTCTAAGCTCTAGATATTGAAAAGGTTCAATAATTTAGTACCAAAAGTCTTTCAATGGGCTGAGGGATAAGCTTTCAATTTATTAGTAATATTTTCTCCAATAAACATTCTTACATAGGATAGCGTTCCAAAATTAATTCTGTGCAGTGTTATTATTCTCAACAAAAAAAATCAATTATAAATTTTTACCCTACCTATACATGTATACAATAGCATAATTCTAGCCTTCTTCAGTCCACTTAACAATTTTTAAATTGAATTTTAAAACACTTCATGCTGAGTTCTATTTTTTTTTACTATAATTTTTTCTTCATTCCTTTGCTGTTTTTACATTGACCATGGATTGTATTTATTAGGATTGTGAATACTCTTCAAAATTTACATTTCCCCTTACTGTTCATCCCTTTCCTTTTTCCCTTTCCATGATAACTTTTCTGGTTTCAATGTGTATTGAACGTTTTTATTCATTTTTTTGATATTTTTCCTTTTATTTCAGGAATATGCTTGTTTTCAAAAGAATCATGAAGTCCCCTTCAAATACTATTTATACTGCCAAAACATAAAGCAAAAAGAAATTTTAATGAGTTTATTCAAAATTTACATGAATTTCCATGGCGTCTCTATACCATTGTCATTTAGCTGTGCTTCTGGTAAATAACCACAAAATTGAAAATTCAGTGAAAATGTTATCTCGCTGAATGATTCAATTCACCCAAGTATTTTGCTTTCACTTTAAGCCAAACTAAACCAATAAAACAAGTTTGTGGTAGGAGGTCAGATAAACTTCCTCCCTTAGAATTTATCCTTGAGAAAAATTTTCTATTCTAAAATATTTGAAATTTTATTTCAATTTATTTTATTGAAATATTCATACTATCGTTAAAAACATTTAAATTAGGGATTGCAAAGTGGTATTCCAATTGGCATAAGCTCCTCAATTTAAAGTATTTATAAAATAAATATTTACACTAGTCTCAAAAAGTAAAATTTTAAAAATAAAGTAAAATAGGCTATTAAATAACAAACCTATTTTTTTGTCAGTACTTTTCCAAAACCAAGAAAATTGGTTGTTGTTGTTGTTTCTTTCTCCATTTATTTAATTTAACGTAAGATAAGTATTGCAAAATATGAAATAACCTTCAAGTTGACCAAATATTAACTTTTTTGTATATACAACGATAAAAATATTTTGAATTTGATATTTAGTCTTGAAGAATTGAAGACTTTGTTTTGTGTTGGTAAGTATTTTAGCAGTTGTTGCTTATTGCACAGACACATACTCAAAATTTTTGTAAAAACATTTTTACTTAGTTTTTATAATTAGAAACTAATTAAAAAATAAAGTTAGCACATTAATAGATTTTTTAGTCCAATGTGGTACTTTATGCTCATAAATTACTTAATATCAAAATTTTAAAACTTTACTTATAAGAAGTATTTTTTTTGTATTTTCTTATACTTAAACTTTTTTATTCTTCTTCAGGTTGCGCTTTTGTGAAATTTGGCTCGCACCAGGAAGCTCAATCTGCAATTTCAAGCCTCCACGGTAGTCAAACTATGCCGGTAAGATTTATTTTTATTATGAGAAAAATGTTAAGATATTTTTTATTTATTAAACACAAATTTTATTAAAAACTGGCCTTAAAATAATTAGTTGGGAGTAACAATTTTTTGGGGCTATTAAGGAAAGCTTGTCTTTAATATTAACACAATCCCTAATAAGCTATAAATCTAATATATGCATGCATCTTAATTAGCAAATCCATTTGAGCGCAATCTGCAATTATGCAAATCTGGCATAAAAGATGAAAAGGCTTTATTGATGCTAATTTTATTGTTTTCAATACAAAGTGTTTGTTTCTCTTTGCTTATTAGTAGGAAAATACTGCACAATAAAAACTTCTCTTGAAAATTGTTATTTTAAAATAATTTTATTTCATTTAGATTTTATCGTCCATACATTGTCATGACTTAATTGATATTTAATGTTTTAATAAAAAATAAAATACTTTATTCATTTCTAAAATGAATTTTGTACCAAGAACAATCTAGAAGGCATAAAATGAGCCTTGAAATCAGAAGATAACATTATGAAAAGCATTCCTGTAAATAATATATGTATACCTATATTAATTATATTTTCAAATATTTTGTTAACAAAAGTCATAGAGAGAAAGATTGATTTTGACTTTGTTTGCATGAATTCAGCTATAAAATATACTTTGCTTCAACGTTATTCAAGCCAAATTTTATGTTGTGTATTATTCTTTTTTTAGCCCTTATTAACTTTATCCATTAGGACACCATATATGTATATACATATCTAAAAGATCTAAAAAAAACCTGCAATATGAAAAACGGATTATTTTGTGAATATTTTAATTTATAAATTTTTTATATTGATCCAATACAAATGATTCGTGAAAATTTAGAGCTTTTAAGGAATAAGTGAATTTCAGTAAAGCGTAAATAATAAGAAAAAAAGGGTGTATAAGTCTAATTCGAATTCAATATTGGCAGTTCAATATAATATATTGCCAAAATATGTCTTTGTTGTGATTTATAGAATAAAAAAATATCAAAAAGGATTTTAAATAAAAGCCTGACAAAGTTTACAATTGTTAAACACGTATTTAAAAAAAGCTTAAAATAGAAATTTATTCAAATTTAGGCAAACTTTAAAACTTTTCCTTGTAGGAAATTTTTTCTCATTGAAATAAAACATAAATTTCTATTGATATATCCTTCTTTTATATCCTACATTACATAATATGTTTTTCTATTTGAAGCAAATCTTCTACTTAGAGTTAATATTAAAGGTTCTTCTTTCTAAAATAATACTTTTTAGGTATTATGATAATTGTTTTAATAACTAAACAATTAAATTTTGTATAAAGCAAGTTTATTTTTATTTTTAATGTAAATTTATTGCAAAATCAAATTGTAAGCCCAAAACCTTATTTTTTAAATAGTTTTAATTATAAAATGATTTATAAAAATCTTTTTTTCCAACTACATCCAGAACTTAAATTTTTTCATTTGAGTTAAAAGTTTGAGTATGTAATGTAAGACAAATGAATGCTTTAAAATTTTTTACAATTGTTGCTTTAGTCCTGATTGTTGCACATATTAAATTAGTAACTATGAACCTTACACATATGACTGTATGTCGTATTAAAAACTTTCAAACAGACGCCATTATATAAAAAAACGAATGGTGTAATAAGGCACGCCCCGTATCCAATAATAAGATTTTATATGAATACTAATAAAATGAGCAACTAACAATATCCTCCAAGTACAATAAAAATAGTTAAAAGAAGAAGTTTAAAAGACAAAAATGAGGTATCTGAGTAAGATTTTTAAATAAGATTTCGTGTTTTGATACTGTATCGTTAGGTAAATCTGGTATGCAGATGAACTTAACTAAACTTTTATTTATTTATATTCAATTATGTATAATCAAATTGAGTCTCATATAAAAGCATTAAGACATTTTTTTTAAAAAAAATCCTTACTTGAAGAAATTGACTAAAGCACTTTAAAGAAAGCCTGTACTTAAAAACAAACGAAATATTCCTGGTAATCTGCCAAGAGCAAATTTAATCATGCCTTCACTATGGAAACGTAATCACCCTTTTCATACAGTAAGAATTTTTATTACCGTAAGTTATTTATTTATTTTAATATCTTATATATAAAAGTCATGAAAAATTAGATTTAATTAAAAATCCAAGTAAAATACCAGTCAAAACGTAAATTAAACTTTCATTATTTTCACTCTATTTAAATTTTCTTGGAAGAAATATTTTATGCTTTTATTCAACTGAATACTTAAAATACTTAAAAGACAAGAGTAACTGAGTGAGAACTATAAAATTTTTTACTTGGCTACTCGATTTGATAGTAATTGTAATTCTGGTTAAAACTAAATCCAGTTAGCGTTTTCCCTATAAAATTCCGTAATCAAAGCTATATAAATTTATATTAAACTAAAGAAACCTAAGAACTGTTGCAATATGGTATACTTTATTACAAACTCTTTAAAATTTGCGTGCCAGTCGGGTCGGGTCCTTGAACAAATTCATTTAGTTTTCAATCGACTTCTCTTTCAATAGACATCAGTGTAAATCTAAAACTGTCACCACTCAAGAACGAACAAAAATAGATTTTGTTATTTGCATAAATAAATTAATTGTGAACAGAGGAAATGAGTAAGCTCCAGGTATCCTCCTTATCAAAAAAGAAAATATCTTTTCTTAGCCTTAAAGAATACTTCAAATACAAAAGTCCTTGTGTACTATATATACATAATAAACGAAAAGGAACAAATACAGCTGCATGTTTATGTTTAATTAGATGTTTTTGCAACATATAAAAAAGGATATCATTCCCCTTGCCATTTCTATTCAGCTACTGTCCCTTACTCATTTTTTTTGTTTAGTCTTTGCTTTTGGTTGGGTTTTAGTACCTATCCAATCCAATATCTTTGGTCCTAACTATTCCGCTTTTATTTCAGCTTAGGTCATTGTGCCACAACACAAAAAAGAAATAAAAATGTGTCATTCATATACACATATATGCACAGAATTTATCCTTTGAATATATATATACATATATATATATATCCAAAGCTGAAAAATTACCCTGTTTCCATGCTTACGGTTACGGTGCCTGGGTATTACTCACCTCCAAGCAAATTCAAATGTGCATTGTGGCGCCTCCACACAATGTCCAAAACTAAGTATAATTGGAAAGTTCGGGTGTTAAATGGAAATAATTGTACATGCAATCCAGGTTAAAAGCGTTTTCGTGTATTAGGCTTAGTGATGGATTTTAATTTTGCTATGTTTTATTATTCAATGCTGTTTCTGGTTTGTGTTTTATTTTGTTTTCCTTTATGATTTAATTTTTTTTTTAAATTTCTGTAATATTATTATTTGATATGGTGGTTGTGATATAATCTTTGCAAAAAAGAGAAATCTAGGCTCTGGAATAAATTTTTCGTAAAACTTCTTTGATGGCTTATAATTTTTAGTGTGTACATATTAGTTCTGAACTCAATGTAATGGGATTATCTGCATATTTATCTCAATACATTTGTAGAAGTATTAATTATTATTGCTCTTGGGTAACATGTAGAGAGCTGGAATAGTGAGAAAATTCATCAATTTTAATAGTAGAATTGAAGTATTCCCTTACTGTTACAGTAGACAGGTAGGAAAATGCACCCGGAATGGTGTGAAATCCAGACAAAAGTTGAACCTTTAAAAGCTAATGAGCTCATTGAAATTCACTGAGCGTTAAAGCTGGAGTACTAGAACTTAGATGGAAATTAAATGAAGTTCTGAATCACAGAAAACGGCACAATTCCTGTAAAATGTAAGTTTAAAGTACTTTCAAAGAGTCACAGAAAAGAGAATTTGATAGCTTCTATTTTAATAGACTTTTATTTACCTTGCTTTTTGCCCTGTAAAGGCTTGTGATTGATTTTTGAAGCATTTGTCGATAAGTTTAGAGGGAAAATATTGTCTAAGAAGTTAATTCGTTCCCAATTCTAGGCACAAATACTGTAAAATCATACAACTGTATTCTCACCTACCCTGGTATGAACTAGTAATAATTGAATAAGAAAACCATAAACTGTTTGGTAACAAAACTGTGCGATTAAAATGATTTTCCCAAAAAAATTAACCTGTTCCCAGTTTTCGACCCAATTTCACTTCATTTTTTATCATGGTTTTTATATCCTATCTATAAACATAAAAATGCTTTTAGATAAATTTTGTTTGTTTTTTTTTTGAAAAGTCTTAATTCCTTTTTCTCCTAATAAATTTTATTTCCAGGTCACTTGGTCCAACTATAATTATTTATTTCGATTCTAGCCACATTTTTCTTATGACTTCTAATTCTATTAGTGAGAGGAGTCCGTGTTGTAAGTGGCAAGGCCCATCGTTCAAATTCTACCACAATTCACCCAAAGTGCACTCGCTACGAAGCCACACTCATAAAATAATACCATATTATAATATTAAATAAGTATTCTAATATTAAAATATTATAATATTAAAAAATATAACTCATTATAAAAGTATCTGTCAAATTCAAATATTTCGCAATAATATTTTTCCATTAAACTAATTTAGATGAACTTGCTTTGCTCAAGGGAAACAACAAAAGTTCTAAACGCCTAACTAATTTTTGTAGCAGTTTTGCTAGTATCATTATAAGATATTCCAGAACATATTTTAGTATTTTAGAACAAAAAACTTTTTTTGCATTTTTACTTTCAAAAATCTAGAATATCGGATATTCATAGTTAAGATGTGGAATAAAATTTGTGTGAAAATATCAATGTGATAAGGTAACACTATCTAAATTTTTCCATAAAATCGATTTGAATTTGCCAAACAAAAAAAATGAAATTACTTGAATTAACTTGAAATACAGTACATTTTTTTTTCTAACAAAATTATTAAAAAGTTAACTTCTTCTGTGTTTAAAACTATACTTAAAAAGTTTATTAAAATCGAAACTGAAACTATAAATTTTTTATTAACGTCTCAACATATGGTCTCGATACATTTAAAATATTTTATACCTTTTAGTTCTGCCATGTAATTCACAATTTCATCTAAAAATATTTATGGATTAATCTATAAAAACTTGAATATAGGGAAGGTCTTTTAGCTTACATTTTGTAGTCCCTTCAATTTATTCGTGAGTCTATTTTTTTTCCCAAAGGCCCACAAGAAATTTGGAAAGTAATTCTTTAATAAAAGAGTTTTTTAAATTGTGGGATAAGCCCCTTTGGTCCTGTGAGATCTAAGATTTTAGATTTTAGATCGTGTTAAGCCAAAATCGTGTAGAAAAAGTTGTGCAAAAGCAGAATTAGAATCACAACAAAAATCATTAATTTAACATTATTCAAATGTTTCCATTAAGATTTGAGGTTCTTAGTAAATAACGTTTATTTTTTGAGTGAAATAAAATGAAGAAAAATCTAAAAAGTTTATATTTTTAAGAAAAAGTCGTAGATATAGCTTTGAATAGGAAGTATAGCATCGTAAACTTGGTTTAAAAATTTTTGTTATTCAATGCTGATTGATATCTCCTCGTTTTCCTATGTAGGAAAATAAAAGATTCATAAAATCATTGTAGCTTGACTATATAGATTTTATTAGTATTACAAGCAGTTTGGTAATACTTTTACATTGGAAATTTTTTATATACATACAAGACTTTAGTCTTAACTTTACAGTAAAAAAATAGAATTTTTTATTAAGAGACGAAATAGTCTCAAAAAAAAAATTTTTTATTTGATATAACATTCGAACTGATGAAATATTCTTGTTGAATTAAATTAACTCAACTTCGATTTCTTAGTGGAAATTTACGTTTATTCTTAGTTAAGCTTCCCTTATAAGAAAAACTTCACTAAGGAAACATGCCTTTGATACTAACAATAAGAAGTAATAAAGTTAATTTCTCTTTATAAAAATGCTGCATGACACACATGAAAATTGAAAATGAATTAAATAAAAAATTGGTTGAGAAAAAAGAAGTTTTAAATCACTTATAAGGAAACTATCGCAGCCCAAACTCACCAATTATACTCATTGATACTCAGATATGTTATATGGAATATGACAACAACTTCTAACAACTTTTTTGTTTTTGGCTGACATTTACTTTAATGGGATAAACACTAGCCCTAGCCCCTGAAAACAAACTTTCCCTTATAATTAAATTTTTAATTATTATTTTCAAATAAAACAAAAAATGAATTAATGGTTTTGAAAGTTGAATACTGTTTATGAGTAGTAATTTTATAAGGGTTACATCCCCTGATTTTTATAAATTAAAATCTATATTCTTGCCCTTATTTTTTTATTAGAATTTGTGGACTTTCTAAAATTTCTATTCCTTATTGTTTTTATAAAGTAAATTAGAAAAACAAATCGTTGCGTTTTTAGATTTTGGCTAGAAAGTTTTGTGGAGAGAAAACTACCCCTTATTTAAAAAACGAATAAATCCAATATATGCTTGTGGCATTAACAAGTTTTTCATATAAATAATCTATACTATATTTTTTATATATATAAACTTCCTTATAGGACCACCCCCATACCCATAATTTCTGAAATCAATGATTTTCATGAAACTTGGATATATTATTGGACAGCAAAAACTAAGAAGCCTATATTTTTTTTATCGGCTGATATTTACATTAGGAGGGTAGAAGCCATCCTTAAAATGGACAACTAAAAACAAACTTTCCTTTATAACTCACGTTTCAATTATTATTGTTTAATAAAACCAAATCAATATTGTTTTTATTTAAAAATGAAACATATTTATTTGATTTTATTCATAAAACAACAACATTTTTATTTATTTTACAAACAATTATTTTTCAATTCTTTTTTTAGTATTAACTTTTATCAGAAGTGTGTGATTTAAATTAAATTTTAACTTTTATTAACTCTTGTACAATAATCTCTATAACTGAGAAAACAATTAAGTTAAAAATTTTAAAAAAAATTTCAAAATATTTTCATAGTATATGATGATATAAATTCAATGAAAACAAGGCTATTTCTGATTTTCATTATAGTATCCTTTTAAAATTTCCAAATACTTAATTTTCAAAACTCAAAATAACAACTTAATTAATATTTTCAGCCAATTGCACTTTACGAAAATAAAAAACGTATATAAATTAAGTCCTAGACCTAAGAGATATATTCTATAGATTTAATGTCGGATTTTGTGTATATGTAGTTTATATCAAAATTGCTTTCCCTATTTCATATTCAAATTTTCACTTTCTTCACTAGACTCAAAATGTAAATTCAGGTCAATATACGCAGTTAAAAGCATGAACATTTAAGATATTGTTCTTTCCCTTTTCCTTCTACTTTATTTCATTTTTCCCTTTTGTTTTTCTGCTTAACACACAAGACTAAAAAATTGTACTAAAATGGTGAAAAATGTGCCAAGGGGTTGAAATTATGTAAATTTTTGAATAAAAAAAAATTGAAACTCAAAAATAAAAGGTTTTATTTTATATACCCTAGCCTTTATTCATTAAAATAAACTTAAAATATTGGCTCCTGTGGCAGTGTGTTCTGCTACAATTTTATTTAAAAAAATGAAATTTTTAATGGCAGATCTTGATATTTTCAACTTAATACTTAAGTAAATTTTCTTTTTTTCTTTGTGGAAAGAAAAATATAGCTTCTCAAATCTTATGGAAACTTAGTTTAACTTAATAAAAAAAGATTTTGGTAAATTTTTTTTAGTTTTCTGTGAATAAAATTATTTGACTAATAATAAAATATGTTTTTTTATTTTAGTTTTGTCAAATTTTTTTGAAATTAAATATTTTAATTTGAATATTTTTAAGATTATGGTCACACAATATTGTTTGAGACAATTACAAACAAGATCATATTTAAATATTTATTTTGTGTTTTTATTTTATATAACTATTGAATTTCATAAAACATATTTTCCACATGAACTCATGTATTAAAAGATCATGTATTATTCCATCATTTTGTGAGAAAACTATAATTATAAAACATCAAAATTCTCTTTCATATATAACCTGCAAAGGTAATTATTTGATTTACCTATATCCATAAAAATTGATTACAAGAATAATAAAATAATCATAAAAAACACGCAAACAAAAAAACCATATATTATGTTTTATTTACAGTCCACAAGCTGCAATATATGGGAAAATATTAATTATATAAAATTAATATTATGCAATACAAATACAATATTTATTCTAGTCCAAAACTTGATATTAACCAGTTTATACCAGTTTAAAATTAAAATTAAAAACAGCAGGCAAAAAACATATCTCTGTAGAAACATTTTTCCATTATCCTTAAATATTTGAAACAACAAGAAGCTTTTATATCTGAATGACCAAAATAAAAAATAATGGAGAAACTGATAAAAGCCTTTTTTTTATTTAAGTCAATGGGAAAAGTTTAAGTAAAAGGTGATTCTATGAATGCTTAGAGAATCCTTGAATAGTCGAAGACGTGTAAGTCTTTTTTATTTTCAGAGTCTTAGGTACTTAAATAAAATTTTATTAAGTCTTTTACTTGAAAAAACTTTTCAAACTAAAAGAACTTATTAAGGATATAATCAGTTTATTTGTTTTTAAGAACTAAAATATTGCAATCGTCTTATTTTATTTAGTTTTAAAACCTAAGAGAAAAATTTGTTCAACTCACTTACGATCAATTAAGTGCAATCTATTATTAATATGGCTAATTATTATCCTAAAACTCCTAACTGATCTAAATTTTAATTTTGGCAAAAAATTTTAAATAATTATTTTTGATAGTTTCCAGAGATAAAAAGCATTAATTTGAAAAAATAGAAATAAGCTAATAAGACTTTAGTACAATTTAAGTTAATTTTCGTCGTGACGGTTGTTTGTTTTTAATTTTTTTATACTCTTGGAGAAGATTTTCATGTTAGCTTTAAATCTTGCCACAACCTAATTAGTATGTGATCAAATAAGTATGCAATCTAATTTGAAGAATTTTTTATTCGATGGTAATTAGATTCTAGCTATGTAATAGTCAATAAGGAAGATGTTTAACAAGTCCTTCTTGGCAGGAAGGTTTGATTTTCATTTTGTAAAAAATATTTCTATACATAAAAAACTACAAATCAAACATTTAGACACTGCCTAAGAACCGATGTTTAACATAAATAAAAATATTTTTCGTAAGTTTTATTTACAAAAAACTATGTTTCTGTGCTAGAATTAACTGATTTTTCTTTTATTTTCAAAAGCTGCTAATGGAAACAATATTGTTCAGTTTCATTTTCACTATACAGAAATTTATGGAGGTTACCAATGCGGGCACTATTCTATTTTCTTGTTATATTATAGCTTGCGGAAATATATCCAAATAGATATCTTATTCACCTAATTGGTGATTTATACTTTTTATTTACTCTGAAATCCATTTATTTCTTAATTGTATAACTGACAAAGCTTTATTTATAAAATTCATCAAAAATATAGCTTTCTTATTATAAATGCATTTAAAATTGCTGCTAATCATATTGATTTTTCGAAATATGAACAAAAATTTCAATACTACAACAAAATTTACAAATATTACTTAGGTCATTCAACAGAAATAAAAGAAGAATTGTATTTGCCTGAAGCTGATACTTGATCTCAATTTACATTTCAATTTTCTCATATTAATATTTCACTAAATAAAACTCTTTTAAAAACTATTAACTATTGAAAACTCAAGAGCTCGCATAATTAATTCAAAAAACATGAGTTTTCCATTTCCCAGTTGACAGAGGAGGAACAGAAGCTAACTTCCTATTCAGTCCATTTGACGATGTCCTTAGGGACTATGAACTAAAGTAGCTTTTCTTGAAAACGTCATCAATTTGTCTGCTGTCTTGTTGCAAATAAATGAGTTTTTGAAGATTTAAGTACCTGCAAAGAATTTTAAAAGAGAAACCCAGATGAGCTTTATATTGCAATTTATCTTACCATAGTGACATTCGGAAACTATCACAACCATTTTACCAACCACATTTTTTTTCAGAGCTTGTGAATGACTTTCTGTAAAAATAAGTACAAGGTTTGGGTAATATTTTAAGTGAATTTTTCATTTTTTCCTACTTTAATTGCTTTATATTGCCAATTAAAATTGCTGGGGGGTAAGACAAAAGAGAAACAATAAGAAAAATCCAATTCAATTAAGATCTATAGTATTATAAACTTATCACACTTAAAGGAGTTACTTAAGTTTTCAAATATAATATGGCTAAAATGCAATGCAAAATCTTTACAAGAAATATAAATTAACTGAAGTTGACTACCACAAAAGGGAATACATGCATATTTTCCTATGCATAATCTGTGTACTTAATAGGAAATGAGATATTATCACATAACCATTGGGCTACTAAAACTGAAATCATACATACCATAGATGGCAAAGTATTTAATAAAAATTGTTTACACCATTAAACCTAACTTAAAAATGTTGAGGAAGGCATGAAGGACATACACATACACATCGGCTAGAGCCTTGTAGATGAAAAAAAACTTTATATGATTAAAACTAATTTTTCTATTAAAATCATCGTTTAATTTCTTGCTAAACAACATTTTATCCAAGACGCTGCCAGATAAAGCAAAGTACGATTTTCACTGCCACCGGATGAAGCGAAATAGAAAAACTGAGCTATTCGCAAAGTGTTAAGGTGATTTTTTGTCTCAAGTTAAGTCATGCAATCTGGGATTTGTTTTTGATGATAAGTTCGACATTTGAGTCGATCATATAAAGATAAATTTTTTTTTTTCTCTCCAAGCTAATGACCGCCTTCAGGGGAGTTCTGAAGAGTTTCTGGGTGGTCAATAAATTAGTGGATCCTAGATAATTTTATGACTGCATATAGACAACCTAAACAGTTCCAGTCAGTCAGTTTTTAACACTTACTAGAGAGAGTCGGTTTTGCTCTAAATTTCATAAGGAAACATTTTAGAAAAATTTTATAAATATTTTGAAATTTAGTATGTAAAACTTTCTGATGCTTACTCATAGTTTTAAGCTTCCAATATTTGCAATTGCTAATTAATTAATTAATTAATTGAAAAGGAAGAGAGAACATCAATATATATATATATATATGTATAAATTTATAAACGTTTTCGTTATATAAATTTTTAATTTAATAAATGAAAAATACAAAAACAAAAATTACAATTTTAAATATAATTTTTTTTTTTTGAGAAAAGGGTAGTTAAAAATTAAAATATTATTAAAATAAAAGAGAGAAATAAAGAAATCTACTAGGCAAAAATATATAACTATAATTGCACACAAAAATAGCAAACGTGTGCTTGGTACATTCCAGTGCAAATTTAAAAAAAAATTAACTTAAATTACTTGTATTGGATAATTATCAATAAATTTGATTGGGAAGAAAAATATAAGCCCTATAAAAAATTATAATAAAAATAATAAGTCTGAAAATGCATAATAAAAGCCTTTGATGAAAAAAAGGAAAAACTTACTACCATCCGAGTCAATAATGAAATCAATCAAAGCTAAAACGACACTTTCGAAGGTTACGTGAGTTAAGCCCTAAAGCTCTAACTTTATTTTGCCAAACTTATGCAGTTTATGATTACAAATTACCTCCAGTCTTGTATTATACTTTTTCAAAATTTTATACGTGTATCTTTCAACTAAATAATAAGCTTGACATTTTTCATTCCAAACATAAGCTTAGTATCTATTGTTCTGCTGACTCAAAAATCTATTGTATTTGTAATTGTTTATCAAATAAAATTCAAAGCTTTGTAAAGCTGTGATTGTAATATTTTTCATGAGCTTTTTTCCTATACTTTGTATTTATAAAACTCAAAACGTACTGGGGTATAGAAAATTGGATAGATACACGACATATCCTTGAATGCTTTTCAAATGATATATATTCAAAACTCAATGCTTCGCTGTGCTTTGAATTAAATTGATATCGAGATATTCATAAAATTACATATACCTAAAAATAGCACACGTAAGATGACAAAAATGATAAAATAATTTCCTCGAGACAAATAATACCCAAATAACATTGAAGATACCAAAATGACAGTAGGGCAGACAAATAGTAATACAAGGATGCTTTAAATTATGTGAAAGCTCCAGGTGTCTTTCAAACATAGCAAATTCAATTTTCCACTTTTCGAACTCAAAACCCTTTTCACATGTCAAAATGTCTTATACCGTCTTGTGGTTCGTTTTGACATCATTTCAATTTCCACAATTTTATTTACTTCTAGCTGAGAAGTATAGTCTCCTTTGTCGAAGATCTATGAAGCGTGTTAATCGACAAGTATTAGAAATTTGAAAAATATCTATAAGTACATATTGTATTCTATATTAGTAGCTTTACTAAAAAATTATCAAGAATAATTTTCATGTATTGCAATGATTTTTTAAAAGTATCTTCTGTTTAATCAAATAATGACTTTAAAGTTGCAAACTGCGAATAAACTGATTGATCGTTAAGAACTATTTTGTCAACTCATAAACAAAATTAATTATTTTCTTTGTTGTTTTATTGTTTTACGTTAGTAAATTGAAAATGAATTTTGTGTAAAGTATTATCCTTCAGTTTTTGGTATTAAATATTAATTATTTTTCCCCTTTTAGTTCATTGAATCTATAAAATGATTACAGATAAAAGTCTATTTCTTTTAAAGTTTCTTTTACTAATATTTTCATTTTATCCTATTTAGTCATATTTATTCCCTACTTTCTAATTTTATATTATATTAAAATTAAAGATTTTATCGCAAAATATTTCGCAATTTCCTTACCAATTTTCATTGCATTCGTTTCCAGAAGATGTAACGGGCTTATTTGTTCAGAAAACCTTTTTGACCATATGACATTGTCATCAAAGCAATTAGTGGTTTCTTAATTCAAATCTGAATAACTTATACCAAACTAGATGAGAATCCAATCAAAATATTGTACAGTATTTTTGCCTTTTAATAGAAATGAAATTTTAGCTAAATGTCACTAAAACTCATCCGAATCACTACAGAACTATACAAAGATCTCATAAAAACTGTGACAGTAACCTATCTATCCTTAGTAGTTTTTTTTTGCAGTTCAGAAAAATTTTTCAAAGAATAAGACTTTTACCATGTATTTAAATTTTTTTATCTTGGGTAGCACACTTTCACATTACTTCGGTTCTTTTACTTATAAAATATGTCCCTAGAACAAGATAACAATTTTTTGTTGGTTATACTTTGAATAATAGCGTCAGTATTCTTACTACAAAGTAATATATATATATATAGATATATTTTTACGTGTATGTATATATTTTTTAAGCTTATGTAACAAATGGTATTTGAGGATCAAATATCATTTACAATGAATAAAGCATAAAAAATGCAAAGAACTTTAGGCAAGAATTTCTGATTTAGAATTTCCATTATAAAAGCAAAATTATACAATTAGTTAAATTTTAAAAAGATCCTTTTTGGGTATCATCAAAAGAGAAAAAATCAATAAGTCCAATCATGATGGTCTTATACGAAAAAAGTAATGAAGTTATTAATTATGTTCCTCAAAATTTTATGCTAATTACTTTTAGTGACTTTAATAATTAAATTTCTTTTTAGATTTTCTTTAATAGTTTAAATAATTAAATTTTTTAGATTTTAATATATTTGAAATGAAAATTTGCAAAAATTCATAACTTATTTTGTTACATTGAGCTTTGCTCATATTAACTGTATTTAAAATATAATCTCAAAAGACTAATGTCGTTCATACTTGTAAAATATTAAGAACTTCAGAATGTACTTTTCTGTGTAAATAAAAACAGGGAATTTTTTGAAGCGTACCTTCATAGTGAAACTTATAAATCCAACTAAAATGATTTCACTTTGACCAATCTTAGAATTAATTAGAATTGGAAGAAACTCTTTTTCATATTCCTTTAATTATATACATTTTATTGGACCTATTCTTGTATTTTTGTTTTTGTTTTTGCCACCTAAATCAATTTTCAAGGACATAATAATTTTTCAAATTGGAAAATTAGTATTTTTTAGAGTAAGTAAATCTTTTATTCTGTTATAAGCGTCATAAGGTCAAAAAAATAATCTAAAAAGATATAAGAATTAATGAAAATTCATTATTAATTTCCTCTTTACTTTTTATTGACATGTGCAAACTTAAGTTTCATTACATTCTTTACTTGAAGGCAAGTCCTTCTGTCTGAAATTAGTTAAAATCAGGTACTTTGTTGCAATTTTACACAAAAGAAATGCAGGTTAAAATTGTGATGACACCAAATATATCATTATATTCAATATTATGAAATCACGTATCCACGATTCTGATATTATTGTTATCCTGATATATTCTTTACCACTTATTTGTGTTGAAAACATTTTGTAGTGGTTTCAAAATGTAAAAATTGATCCTAGTATAGTACCCAATTATCTGCTGTTGAGTGCTATCTAAAATATCTAAAGCGCTTGCTAAGACTGTATTAGATGATAATGCACTCTCTAACGTATTAATAGAGATTATCATAAGGCTATTAAATTTTAGAAATTAAATTTAGAGTACGTGCAAATCAACCAAAACTTACAAAATTCATCTTCTTAATTGCTTCTAGGATGTTAGATAAGATAGATCTGGTAACAAATTTTTTCCGACTTCCCCTTAATTATTATATCTTTCAAATGTTGAATCTTATTGGAAGCATTGCAATAGAGAATAAAATCTACATAAATCAGTGTTTCTACTTATTCCTTTATGGTTTCTTGATAATGGAACTACAAACTATAGTCACGTACTGCTGGTAGTTGGGAAAAATTAAATTCTTCTCTTTTTCCTTTTTTGCATGTCAATTGAAAGCATATTAAATGTTGATTTTTTAATTGTTATTTTCAAACTTGACACAATGTCTTTAATTCTTAATTTTAAGCCGCATAATAAGCACTCATGCAAATTTATTTATTTCGCAGTTAATTCTAATATAACTCCACACTTCACTTACTCATACACGCTTCATGTTTCACTGAAATAACCTGACTGCTGAACGAAAACGAATATCCTATAATAATAAAATAATACTATTATCAGTTGATGTCATCATATGTAAATTCACCTAATATTAATACATAAAGTTAAAATACAAAAGGCTTTTAGTCTCGCTGGGTAGCTAACAAGATAAAAATCATCGCCCACGTTTTTTCATCAACGTGAAATGTATTTTCAAATAAATATCAAATAAAGTATCAATATAAATTGCAAATAAATTTATTAGCTACATGCTTCATCTAATCTAATATTTCTTTGCAAATATAGATAACTATTACATTGGTATCCTAATATCTGCCATCGGGCATATATACCTAATATTACTTAATATCACTTATATCCAAGTGAATGTATTAGCACTATAATGTTCAAAACTCATCCCTAGTTAAAAAATGTTGATTATTTAACTTTCATACAAAAAAGTACGATTTAATACTATAAAGCAAAGACTCTTGTTCCAAATTTCGTAAACACTATTTTGGTTATGTTTCAATTTTTGTTTTAAATAATAACTGAATTTCTTGACCTATAAGTTTTTTTGTGGCTATGTTGAAAAGGATATTTCACAATTAGCTACGAGACTCGAATCTTGATCTTAGGGTTAAATTCAAGTAAACAAAATGATTCATGTACCTAAGAATAAATTTTTAGGGAAACAAAATTTATATCATTTAATTTTAGTGTAATTTTCTCAAGTAAAATAGTTTAATTAATTTAATTTAATTGCTTTGTAAACGTGGTGAGGACTAACGCTTAATTTCTAAAATGAAGTATATATTTTTACACATTTCAAATATCGTCTGACATATATCCTTCTAGGCACAATCAATTTTCAAAGTTCTTTGGTAGTAGCAGTTAAAAACTGAATTACTTGTAAAATATTGTTTATATATATTGAACCTCCTTTAAAAATGTGTCCCAACTTTCTAATTTTTAGTAATGGACCATGAATTCAAATAAAGAAACAATAGAAGTCGACAAAAAGTTTTTTAAATTTGATCTACTTGACAGATAGTAAAAGTAATGTACAAAATTCAAGCATTTCGAAGAAGTCTTTTTATTATCACCAATTTCTGTTGAATAGATCAAAATCAAAAACAAAAACTAACGTTAGAAAAGTCCTATATTGCCCATTATTTGATATTTGAAAATTTTTTTTCACCTTTTAAAGCTATACAATGTATTGTACAATTTCTTAAGCTCCAAAGTTGTTGCATATCTGGTAGTAGTGTTATTTTTTCCTCTTTTCTGTGTCTTATTGCGCCATATTGTGAAGACAACAACCCCGTTTGATTTGTTCTTTTGCATTTTATTTCTTAGAATTCATAGTTTTAAAGGCAAGTATTTTTTTGTCTTTTGCTTTTAAATTACAAAAACCATCAAAGATATTGCTCTACAAGCATTGTTTCAGCACTCATTAGTATTTATTAGGGACAAGCAAATCACTAAAAGAACTGTAGCAGTAAAATATGTGCAACATTTTCGGCATATCGATTAGCCTATAGCCCGAGAAGCTTCATTTTATTTAGATCATATAATGTTTTTATATTTTCACCAATATAATCCATTTTTTGTAAAGTTGCCAGAAAACATTTGTAGGGGTGTTTGATTGCAAGCTAATAATCTTAGGAGTATGAAGAAAATTCAGTGAGCTCTTGGAAAAAATAATTAATATTAGACCCTTTTCCTCACATTTTTATAATTTTGAAATTTGTTTTAAAATTTTTTGATCTTTAATTTCATTATAACGTAAAAAGCTTTCATTTTCGACCTTAAAGTTTATTACTTTTACTGCTACTTAGTTTAGTAGTTACAAAAAGGTCTCCGTAGCAAGTCTTTCGAGTGTTGAAATCCCCTCGTTTTTTACATCGTAAATATATAGTATATTATATAGTAAATACTTAAGGTAATTTTATGTTTTATATATTCACATTAAAGAATATTTATGAGCTTAAATATTCATTCCAAATAACTAGATACGCTTTGCAAATACAAATGCTGTCGATGCCTATGGTTCTATAAATATTTATCCTTTTTACAAAGACTCAATTTGCTTCTATAAATGATTTTTTTCGATATCTTATTTACAACATAATTATATTTCTCTCCTGAGCTTTTAACTGAAGTTATTTTACATTTGCCTATTAATATAAACATTTGTATAACTAATACACAGAAATTTATTTCCATTCTCGGTAACAATCTTTATATTCCATTGAACAATATTCCTCCTCTTTTTTTTTAATTTCTACAAGTTTGCTTTCATTTAAAAGAAAAAGAAAAACAATTGATTAAAAATGGCAAATACTTTATTTCCAAGATAATATGTATGTATTTCCTTTTGCGGCGAGCTAGCAATGGTAATTACTCTCCCTTTTATTGTCACTGAATTTCAAAAAAATATAGTCAATTATAAAACTTAATCTTGCTCCTGTTTTTCAGACTCATCCAACTTTTTCGTTTTTTATATTTTGCTTCACTTGCTTTCAAAATTGATTTACGATAAAGGAATCATTTTGAAATTTAGATGCTGTGTTCGCATTTCAGTTTTAAAAATTTCTAACAGTTCTAACATATTTAATGTCTTTTAGTTAAATAAATTTTGAATTTGACTTTTTAGACTTTTTTGCATTTATTCAATGATAAAGTCTTACAATAAGTTTTAATTAAGCCTTAAAGTATCATCATTTAATATTTTGCATAAGCCTCTGAATAAAATATGAAAGTTTTTATCAATGGTTAGTTGCTTCGGAACGTGATAGAGAATTATGTTTGCTATGCATGGCTATAGTGTTACTATAGACTTTTTTATAGTGTTAATGTTTTTGCGAAAAAACTAACACGTTCTTAGCTGCGGTCCCGAATGTAGTCAAATATTGCTACTGAACTCTCACCAAATCTAAAATAAGGTACTAAGATTTGAATTAAGAAATCGTAAACTGCTTTGATGACAATAAAAAAATATTTGCCAAAAAGTCAACCCAGTCGTTAATTCTCTGTAAAAAAAAGTCGATTTAGGTCGTAAAAAAATTTTTATAGGTCCTTCCTGGTAACTACTAATTTCTGCATCAAATGTTATACCCACCAATTTACTTATATCACCCCTCACCCCCTAAAGTTCAGTAAAAATTAATAAATTGCATTGAATGCAATTGTTACCAATTTAGATATATTGATCTGGCAATGCTCCAAACTATTATTTTTTATGATACAAAATTGTAAATGAATTTGGTGAAAAATATTATTTGTCCTTCTGTTCCCATTTGACGTTACTAAATTTTATTACCTATCCTTCTGTTCGCATTCAATGGCATTTGAAATTATTTTTGTCCTTTTATTTCATTGATTCATAGATAAAAGCTTTTTCTTAAATTTTTTTGCTTTGTTATTTTTATTAAGCGATTAATCCAAATTTTAACCTATCTAAAACCATCAATCCTATGCCTATAAGTAATCCAAAAAATCGACCAAAAATAGAAATTTTACCTGAAGCGTGGTAGTTCAATAGTCGCCAATTCTGGGCGCACAAGTAGATAGTAACCCAAAAATATTTTATTTACTTATCCTTTTTACCAAGTTGGTCTAATTACTAAAATTTAATTACCTAATACTATATATAACTACTTACTGTGATCAAAAGTGATAAAAAGTAATTATTCCTATTATTGCACTTGGAAAAATCTTCTACAACTAATTCGTTAAATTCTAATGGAAATCACTTAATATGCTAAGACGGTAGAATTATATAGAAGCGCTACTCCTAATAATAAAATAATTCACAAAAGAGAGTTGACGCAGTGTATATGTATTGCATGTGAAGTTCAAGTAACTTAACTAAATTACTTAAATAATAGTAACCATTAAAAAATGCAACTTTTTGTCCAAAATAAATTTTTACATTTCATGCTGAAAACAAATAATTCAGAATTCAAAGTTATATAATATTTTTGAACTATCACAAAAATTCTTAGGAAATGCTGTTTCAACTTTTTCTAATTACAGTTTTTCAAAGTTGAAAGCTCTCTTTTTAATATAAACTTCATTAAATTGCTAGAGTTTGCAACATTTTTGTACTCCTATAAAAAATATGGAAAGCGTTTGATGTTTACTTTTCTAAGGGTTGGCATGAATATTCAAATAACAAGTCTCTTCATTCTATAAATGTTAAGCATCGCAAAATTTTATTAATCACGATGATCAGGCTATTTATTATTTATGGTTATTTTTGACTTTTAGATTTAAATTATTTAATTTTGGGTTATCTTTGAATAATATAAAGCTTAACTAATCAGCCATGAAAGCTTTATACATTTCATTTTATCAAGTGCAATGCTAACCACAAATGTGTGTTTACCATAATCAACCTATTCGCTCAACAGCTTGGACATTTTCCTCATAGTTTTCTTGTACGGAGGAAATGGCTCATGTGAAAAGAATCATCTATTTTTAATGTTGAATGAAAAAAAACAAAAACTTCACAAACGAGCTAACAATATATAACTGATGCAACTATATAGATTACCGGAAGTTATGCGGCTTGTACTTCGAGAATAAATTTCCCACTGGTAACAAAAGCACCCTTGAAACTTTGCCAACAGCCTCAGCTTGTTTGCCTGTTGAATTTTTCATAGAAAATTGCCGAGAATTTTAATACCGATCTGACTCTGCTTTTGCAGTGCAACAAGCCCATTCAACCAAAAATGTGGGCGTTCAACAAGTTAGATAATAACAGAATTACCAGTGAGTTGGAAATTTTCCTTTCCTTTTTTGTGTTCAACATGAAAATACATATTGCATTCTTATTAGAACTTAATAAAAACGAATTATTATGAGAATTTGTAATAATAATAGAATTATTGATTTAAACAATTTTTTTGTAAAAAAGTTTAACATATTTAGCTTTCCACTTAAAAAAAATACGGTCTATACGGTCTATACGGGCTTTTAGAAATTGAAAAAAGTACGAATTTTCTTGTCATCTATTTGATGTCTGAGTTTGTATGCACAAAACCTCAAAAAATTTCAGGTTTCAGGAAAATTTAAGTCTTTATAAAAATCAAGTTTATAAAGGGTTTTTTAAGGGAATATCTCTTACTTTAGGAACATAAAATTAAAATTACATGCAGCTTGCTTGAGCAATTTTCTTTTCTTTGGCAAATTCTAAACTGTAGCTTTTAAAACTTTTCTTCCCCTAAAAAATGAAATCAATATTTCTTTATATTTTGCCTTATTTTATTTTTAAATATTTTTTATTTTATATGAAAGAAATTAGTTATAAATAACTAATAAACTTCAAAAGTGTTCTTTGATATTATCTGATAGAACCCAATTTATTTAAATAAAAAATCCTATGATAAAAGCCCAATACTGAAAATCTCAATCAGAAAATTTAATTTTGTTTATATCACCAAATGACATAGTCTGAATGCATTTCAATAGACAAGGTTTTTGATTGAAGCTATGAAAATTAATATTTATTTTATATTCCTCAAATATTAAATTTCATTTACATGAGTGATTGATATTTGTTTGTTAAACTTTATAATTTGTGTCTGACCATCTATTTTTAATATAAATCCCAAATATAAATGAAAGTATGCGTTACAAAGTTTCCATAGGTTTTTTTATCGAAATAAATCTTTTGCTAACAAATAATTTTTTGGATTAAAATGCTATTGCATTTCTCGCTCAATAGGGATCATATAGTATACAAATGATGTTTAATTTGTTTTGATATTTTGCCTTATTTGAAAAAAAGCATTTTTGAAACACTGCCCATTAAAATAATTGATTGTATTTTTCAAGCAAAATTTTAAAGTTTATCAGACTAACTTATATTTTTATATAAGTTTGAAAAAGATATCCTATCTAGATCCATTTAGATTTTAAAAGGCAAAATATCATATGCCTCTTAAAGTCTCAAAGATATTAGATTTTGTCCTTAGAAACCTTTTCAATGCAAAGAGTGTATTTAAACGGTAGTTTCAGCTTAATAAACCAAACTTTTCCGAATAAATGCCTTTTTTACTAGATTTCCCTTTAACTTAGTTTTTATTTTCATTTTTTAGATTTTTTTTATGTGTTTTACTGATTTGAAAAACTTTTAAATATTTCCATTCACTCTACCAAAGATTTTAGTATTTTATACTGTTTGAGAAAGTTAATTTGTCATTAGTAAACGAATATGTTTATGTTTATGTTTAGCTGTACACTCAAATTAGGATTCATGATACAAGAAAATAAAATATCTCAATCAAATTAATTCATAAAAATCATTAAAACAGAAAGTTGTACCAGAAATTTACCTTAAAAAATCCCTATACCAATTTATTCAATGGAAAAAATCTGCCTCGATTGTGTGTTTAATATATAAAATCTCTGTAACGGGAATCAATCAATTAGTTAGCTGATATTTCTTTATGCTTACTGTTCTCTAAAATAATTTACACTTTCCATAATTTATTTATAGGATGCCATTCAAATCCAATTTCTCAAATCAACAGAATATTTTTAGGAAAATCTTGCTAGTTCATCGATAAATCTAAGCTAGCTTGATATCAAATACTTAAATGTATAAATACTTTGAAAAAGTTATAAAATAAGCTTTAAAATAAACCAAAGCCCCTTTTATCACACTGGCTTATTTCATTTTGTATCTTAATTGCCTTACAAGCAATATTAATATATTTTTCTTGGTTTTATTTGCTTTTCAAATGTTCCAATCATTTGTATTTTGTTTGTGCAAAACCTCAATATTCATTTAATTAAAATCATAGATCGTTATTTCAACCAATAATAATCAATAAACTATCTTCAGATATTTAATAAACTCCCAAAACCTTCAAACTACATTTCAGTTATTAAAATATATATAATAAAATTTAAAATATCCTATGAACTTTGTGAAATATATCTAAAACTCTTAGGAATGTTCTTTTTCTTATGAAGAATGTTAGTCTTCTGACATTTAATATTCACTCAAATTTCTGATATCCAATTTTCGTCAACAAGAGAAAGCCAAAACATTTAAAATTTCTTTTTTTTTAATTTTTCATTCATTAAATTTTTAATCTCAAATTATAATTTATCTTTTTCATTTTAATTATTTTCCTTGAACCAATGAAAAATAAAGTTTTTCCTCAGAATATTAAAATATTTTCAATTGATTAACATGATAACTTTTCCTATGATAATCATTGAAAACATTAAATATCAAGCGATAAGAAATTAATTTGAAATCATTTTCCATTTTCAGTTTGCAATAAAAGTAAATTAAAACAGAAAACGAATAAAAAAATATTTCCCTGTAAGCAACTTTGAATACTTGGCAATATATTTTATTCGGATTAAAATGTAATTGAATTAAATTCAATTCATTTAAAGTTTTGAAAGTTTTTGTAAATTTCCATTGGGTGGCTTGTGGTATATCGGTACTTAAAAACATTTTCTGTAACACAAGTAACTCCCAGGCAAAATCTTTTTAAAACAATTTGAAAATCACCATAGTTGCATTACCTGCCCAACACAATAGATAAAATACCCCCATTTCTAACAGGTCAATATACCTCAAGAGAGAAATCCTCTTTCTGTGAATATTTTTTTCATTTATCAATAGCATGAAAGCAAAAAACTTAGCCCAAGTCTCATTCTATTTGCACTGTACATTGGTAAACTTCTACATACTTATATATATATATATATATATCCATTTATAGATATAGAATACGATAAGTCCTTTCCAAAAAGAAATCAGCATTTGTACAAAATGTATAGGAATAGTTACAGGAGGCATAGATAACTAATATTACTACTACTGATGATCCCTTTGGAACTGTTGCTCCAATCCCTTTGGACTCGTTCCAGAAATGCAACAGACAAAAGTTCCTGAGGTCTATTGAAGTTTAGGGAATTGCTTAGAGTCAGTGATATAGTCCTATAGTTATAAGAGCCTTATAGTAAATTTATTTATGTTGGCTCAAACTGAGTTACAAATTTCTCAATCTAGTAAAATCAATGTGCCTCTAGGACTATGCAACAGACGTTTCAAAAGAAATAACATGTTCTGTCTATTCGATTGACTTTAAGGATTCCACAAATTGATAGTGTGACTTTTTTTTGTTTCAGTTTAACACTTATATTGCATGTCTATTTGTTAAATTGTGCTAAATATATTCATTCAGTCTTGACATATTATCACATATGAATGTGATTCAAGAAGTACATTTGTATATTGAGTGAAAAGAATGCTCCCTTAAGGAGATACAAGTATGTATATGAATGATGAGCAATTTGATTATCTTATATTAAAGTAAAGTATGTTTTATAACTAATTTTAATTCATGAGTTAGTGTACGAAAGGTGGTGAAGTGATTTAACTTTTAAATCCTTAAATATTTGTACTAATAGTTAATGCTTTTCAATGATTGAATTAATCGCCTAACTTTGTAATTTTTTAAAATAATTAAAAATAGAAATTCATTGAAATATAAAACTGGAGCACAGATAATTTTCTTTTATTTAATTTCATCCTGAAGGATATCTTTTCTTAAAGTTATATTTTTCAAGAATATTAAAAATAAATTTTGACATTTTGTTTAAATGCAAATTAAGGCTCGTTTAAAATTTATGAGAGAATGGTTTGATAAACTATAGTAGCTCATTCAAATGCTGCATAATGAATGCACAAAGTTAAACACCGTTTCTACATTTTGCTTTAAAAGTTGTTCACATTTTAGATTCGAACGCCTTTCCCATATTAATTTAACTTGAATCAAACCAAAACTATTGTTGCCGAATATTTAAACTACTCTCACTGTATATATTAATTTAATCAGTCTTAACAAATTTAATCCATGTGAGTGCTATTTTCATTATTTGATGATTTATTTTAGTAAGTATTTTAATAATTCGTGGTCATTTTTATCAGCTTTTAAAATATTGACTGATTACAAAATATTTTTTTACCCAACGATTAATCTCTCTTAGAACACGTATGTGTGTTTTTAGAGATAGGGACTAACTACTAACAGCTTATCGTAAACTAAAACAATTGACAAAGTTATAGATCTTTTGATTTTCATTTGGTGATTTCTGCATTTTATTTCTACTTGTTGCAGCAATTTTTAGGCTTATAATGTATGAAAATCAATAGAAAGTAAAACCAGGTTAAAAAAAAACATGTAATGAAATCCAGTATGTCACAAAGATAAAAATTATAATAATATACTCAAAAACAAAGTTTTCTAGCATAAGATGTAGCTGGAAAAAAATATTTTCAGTAGTGCTTAATTAATTTACAAATTTAAAAACCTTTTTTTTTTATTTATTCTTCAAAAAAATTATTTTTATGCATTGAAAATTCAGTTTTCATAAGAATATAAGCTTAATGTACAAGTTTTTCCCTAAATATGTAAATTATTAAATATTTTTTTACCTTCCCCACAACTCAGGATAAGCACACTGAGAAATAACCAAGCTAAATGCCACAAAACACGAACGTAACATGTCATAAAACACTTTATCATTTTTAATGAGTCTTGAATGTTGGGTATTCTAACAAGGAAATTTGCTGTCAGGAAGCTCTACTTGTTGAATTTGAATGAATAAGCTATAGTTTAAATGCGTATACAAATACGTACACATATAGCTTGGTATAGGATAATGTAGGAATAATTTATAATGCATATGTAATCGACGTCGACTGTTGACGGATTTTTAATCCAAACATAAAACTGTTGCGCTATTTACAGTTTAAGAACATATATTCATATGTATAGTATATATTTATACATTAGTAAAAATGATATATGCAATTTTGTTGCTTTACACAAATCAATTAAAGAAATATTTTTATATGCTCCTTTATAAAAAAAAAACTCAAGAGCCCTTTATACACAAAGAGGATGATAAAAAAGACAAAAAATTTTTATGAAACGAAAAATTAGTAGGCAAGGAGTAGATTTTTATTATTGTTAGAATTTAGATAATAACTCTTTCTTTTTATAGCAAATGTTTTTAATGAAATAGTTCAAGCACGTTATTTTAGGCTCTTTCAATTTTTTCTTTTACATGAAAAGAGCTCTGGAGGAATTTCATTTGTACTATCAACTTTTATATAAATAGTAAATATTTGGACTTTATTTTCTGCTATTTACTTGAATAATAAAAATAAAATATATCTATATATATGCCTAACAGGCATCTGTTATTAAAGTTGAGTTAAAAAATTATGGTTTGATCTATAAAATCCTCAAACTTTACTTTGAGAGCACTAAATGGATTCCTAAAACTTTGGAGTTTTTCACGTATTCGAACTTTTTGGAAAAAAATTTATATTGATGATTATGACTAGTTAAAGTGTTAAAGCACGTAAATGACCAGTCCCCTTTGAATTTTCGAGCTTCAAAATTGTTTCATTAACTCTAGAAACTGAAAGTATGAGTATAAAGTATGTTTATGTAAAATAGTTAAAAACTAAAAGGTTGAAAATAAAAATATATATAAAAAAAATTAAAACGTGCTTTCAATGTTTATAGAACTTTAAATAAAACTATAATTTTAATTAAGCAAAATGTGAAAAATATCTTGTGAAAAAGGTAAATATATTATACTTAAAAATAAAAGCATGGGGCTCTAACTGTATGCCATCATAAATAGTAAAAAAGCCACCCTTGAAAATATTTCTGATCAATCTCATAATTGAATATTCCAGTAACCAGATTTTTTCTCTACATATGTAATATCTATGCAATAAAAATTAGTTTGATTTGATGTTTGATAAATTTATTCCTATTCAGCACTTATATTTTTAAAACCAATATCGTTCTTTGACATTAAGCTCATCGAAAGATTTTCCAAAAAATAATAAAATAGAGAACATAAATAAAGTAGTCTGAGTATTGCAAAAAAAGTCTGATACAAAAATATTAATTAAAATTACAAAATAAAATTTCCCTATAAAAACTTTTACATGGAAAATGAAATATTTACTTAAACAGAAAAATTAAACTTTTATTAATATTTAAATTACTATAACACAAAAATAAAATGATTTAATTTTTTATAGGGTGCATCGTCAAGCTTAGTAGTTAAATTTGCTGATACTGAAAAAGAGAGGCAATTGAGACGAATGCAACAAATGGCTGGCCACATGAATTTACTTAATCCATTTGTATTTAATCAATTTGGAGCGTATGGAGCTTACGCACAAGTAAGACAATAAATATCCTTTTCTTAACTTTAATAAAAATATTAAGTGAGAACGGTTTTTTTTAATTTTAAAAATATATAAATCAAAAACAAACACCAGCTCACAAATCATTATGAATATATGAAAAATGAACTAAATGAAGATATTTAGATCTTTATTTTATAAATATATCCTAATATTACGACCATTATATTCAATTGTTACTAGCCTTAATTGTTATATTTAAAAAATATTGAAAACATTAATTATTAATCAAAAATTTAATAACCAATAAACATTGAACTCAATCTATATATTTTTCTTCAACACTGAAAGATATTTTCTATGAAAGCTGTAAGTTTTTAAACATTCAAAATAAGCTTCAATTTTATACAACACACCCCTTAAAATTAAACGTTACAATTTGATATATTAACAATAAAATATTTAGATATATAAATAAGAGAATAAAAGGTACAAAAGTCCATAATAGTTATCATTTCGTTAGTATTGCATGCTTTCTAAATAAAAATAATAAAATTAACAATTCATATCTAACTACTATATAAAAAGGATTCATACAATTCTCTAGTTCTGTGATAAATTTTTTCATCACAAGCTCATTTTCAGACAGGTAAATATTTGTCTTGTGTTAATAAATATTAAATAAGTTTTCTTGGAATAATACAAATATTAAATATGAAATTTTATAATATTTCACAAGTATTTTTCAACGTATATAAAAACACGGCTTTACTTTTCACTTGTCTGGTTTTTTTTCATATGGGATGGGATTTTAATTTCTTTAATAGGAATTCAGGTTTTAGATATAAAAAGATCAATTTAATTAATAAATGATGGTTTCGTAATTTAAATATGAAACACATTAATTAACTAAACTTTGGATACTATTGAATATGATCAATTAATATAATTTAAAGTTTGACAAATAAGTCATATATTTAATTAGATTGTATAACGTCTTTAATAAATATCAACGCAAGCACTAGTAGAACAACTAGTAATAAAAATAGCATAAAAATTCAATCGGTAAAATGACTTCAAAGCGGAAACCTATAAAATCTAGCTGGTAATTCTTCAATTCTTTTAAATATATATTACTACTTATTTTATTGTTTCCTTTTTTTGTTAAAAAATTCAAAAACCATGATAATTATAATAATTTATATATTCAATATAATTTTTAAGCAACAGCAAGCTGCAATAATGGCCGCTGCAACAGCGCAAGGTACATACATTAATCCTATGACAGCACTAGCTACACAAATACCTCATACCACCTTAAATGGTAGCGCCCAACCAGTTAATGGAGCCATTCCATCTTTACCCTCACCAACAATACCAACTTTTAATATGGCTCCACAGACACCAAACGGACAACATAATGCCACCGATGGAATTTATGCCAATGGAATACCTCAAACTTATCCTGGACGTAAGTAATTCACTAAAATCAATTTTATCTTTAAATTTTGCTCTATTAAAAATTGTTTCTGGGAATGATATGAGAATGATAATTTTTATGCGAGGTTATAAGTGTTTGGTAGACCTGAATTTACAGGCATTCATCACTTACTCTCTTTTTAACATAGATTCCTTTGATCAATATTTTTAAAGCAAGTAAATTTTTCAGTAAGATTTATCAGATTCATAATGACTCCAGTTAATTTAACAGATTTCAAAAAAATCCTCCACATACCCTTTGCCCCTAGATATTCTTATTTATTTTAGAAATTCGAAAAAATCAATTTTTTTTTGTACATATTTTTATAGCTTAACTCCTTAAGAAAATGTTTTCAAGAGGATTTTTCGGAATTTGCATTATTTTCGGAGTTACACCTCATTTTGTGACGCATTTAGTACTTATTAATTCAATTCAGTCTTTAAAACTCTAAACGCGTTTTTCTCGAAACTACTTTCTTAAGAACTGTGTGCTACTTTACTCAACCGATTCAATTAAAATTTGTCACAGAGATTCTTTATAAATCGGGCTATGGCACAACGAAGAGTTTTTTCCAATTTTTTCTTTGTTTCTTTTTTAAATTTCGAAGGGTGTAAAACACACGAAAAAACGTAATTTTTTTTTCAAACTGCCGCTATTTTGTGAAAAATACCTTTTTTGATAAAAACTCTTCGTAGTGCCATAACTACATTTTTTTAGGTGAATAATTAAGAAAGATTTTTTTCTTCAGATTACTGGAAAGGCTGGAATCGTGCACACTAGGACACAACGTTTTTTCAAGAGCCCCAATTTTGCCAGCCTGAAGTATTTTCAATTTTAATTTTGTTTTTAATATTATTAATTTTTTATATTCTCAACACATCAGTAAACAAAAAACCAAAAAAATATTTTCTTAAAATATTTATTGTTTCTTTTTTTATGGTGTCCGAAAGAACACCCAAAATTCAAGCATCTAACCTAGAAGACCCCCTTAAATAAGCACTGATGCAGTAATGAATGAAAAAAAAGTTCCTAGAACTGGCATACTAAACGCCGTCAGAAATCCTGTTTAGGGAAAGCTATTTTAAGCTTTTCCAGACCTTAAACTATATTCAAAAAGTTGCCATGGACTCTTATTCTACATACTTTAAAAGTATTCCCAGCAAATTTTAACATTTAGAATAAGTATATTCCATTATCATAATGTATTTTCAAGAGTTTTAGTTAAATTTTCCCAGAAAACGATTAAACAATTTCATAGTATAATTGCTTGTCTGTATCCTAAGCAAATATATATATTTTTTTTTTATATAAGCGAAGATATAAAAGATTTTAATGATGGTTTAATTTCTAATTGACTTTAGAATATGTTTTAGACGCTTTACATTTGTCCATTCCTACACAAGGACTTCCAAATGGAGAAACAACCTTGCAACATGCCGCATATCCTGGAGTGCAACCATATCCAGGTGTTGGTAAGTAGACTTATTTATAGCATTTATGAGGTATAAATATCAAAGGCAAAATGTATTTATATGTCACTTACTTGTGCACATTTTACTGTAGATATTTTTTATATTTAATGTTAGATAACATTGAAGAAGCCGCAGCTGTGATTTACACAGAAGCGCTAGAAAATATAAAATAAAAACTCAATATATTTTATATATGATTATATTGAAACTTATGAATATATTAGTTTTTCATTGTTTTTAAATAAATATATTGTTATCTGCTGCATCTATTATTTTTATGCATACATATATACATATGAATAGTTTCAATTAATTTGAAAAGAAAAAGTCCATGTTGAGTTTTCAATGAAAAATGTCACTTTTATTACTATTTGAAGTTATATATAATATATTTAATTCATAAATGTTAGAAATTTATTCATATTTTTAATGTGTTAATGTTTTTTTCTTTTTGCTTTTCAAAAATATAAATAGGTGAAAATCATTATTATATAGAATTATAGTTAATGTGATTTCTTTAAATATTTTTTAATCTGCTAATTTTTAAGTAAATAATAGGTGTATTTGATTAATCAGTTAGCCAAGCCACTGCTATTAAGCAAAAAAGCAGCTTCTAAAATAATGTCTGAAATTTCCACTCGCATTTCACATTTCTGTTCTAAAATATTGGTATAGTAATTTCTAGTGTATTTTTCCCCATATAGGGAATATATATATATGTATAGACAGAAGAATAGATACTCTCAGCTATTCGTAACATGTTGGAAAAAATAATGGTCATGTTAACGAAAATTCAAACTAACTGGGGTATTATTTGCACTAAAAAGTTGTCACTATAGAATAAACAAGTTATCCGTATATCCCTACTAATAAATGCAAGGAATATTCTTACTAGAGAGGCCAAAAATTTATTTAATTGACATATAACTAATTTCAATAATTTTTGGGAGTAAATTTATATCGATTAATTTAACTAGGGTATGTATATAAAAAGCGATATTCCAGCTTTTATAACTGAGCATTGAATATCATGCACTTGACTACCCTTGGATATATTGTCCTCTTTCTAAATATGATTTGAAAAGTCAAAAACCGATATAGTAATCAACTATATCCGGCTAGGATACACAATTGGTTGGGCTGAATAGTGTTTAATTTATTTCAAATTTATTTGATATGCAGAAAACTTTTCCGTCTGAGCTGGCTTTTTTGACATTTTATTCGCTATGTTAAAAATTTTTATATTTTTTAATTTATTCAATTTGACTGATTCAAATGGATTTAAGTTATAAATGAAAAGGAATTATTCTTAAATTTTGCTTTAAAAAACAAAACTGAAATGTCAAATATATCAACAACAATTTTCTATCTGGAGTTAAGTTGAGTCTAAGTATTAAACGTATTTTAACGTCAACCAACTTTAAAAAAACCCTTTTTTATTTTACATTATTTCCAAGAAAAGGCTTAACTAGTTCATATTCAGTTTTGAATAAGATTTTGAATGCAAAATTTTTTAAATGTTAAATCGTATATTGTTTTTTTTTTTTTGTTGTTTTTTAAATGTTTTGACATGTCAAATTATTTATGCAGCATATCCAGCCGTTTATGGACAGTTTCCACAGGCCTTACCTCCCCCAATGGCTGCTGTGGCACCAGCCCAAAGAGAAGGTAAAATATTTCGTTGTCAATATCATGATATAAATTTTTTAAATACATGTAAATTAATTATCAAATACAATAACAAATAATTAGAGTTCAGAAACTATTTTTTTAAATTTACGTATCTTAAATTTAAATATAAAATGAAGAATGCATTAAATTATCATAGTCAACATTTTTTTTCTTTTTTTTTTTTTCATTTCTTTGATACTGTGGCATAATGCAAATAACTTTTTATAGTTATTACTTTAGAATATTCTTTTACACAAGAGGAGAAAATATTTTTATCATGGTAACAGCAATTTTTTGAGCTCTAATAAAAATGTTATTGTTTTTGGACTTATAAGAAAAATTGCATGCACATATGCGTTTTATGTTTAGATCCCTGTTAGGCTTTTTATATCCTTTTCACAACAAAAATAATTTTATGTTTATTATGTTTTGCTGTGTCACCGCGATATATTGTTTACTTTATGTAAATATTTGACGCCTTAAGTAGTAAAGTATTTGATGTTATATTGCTTGCTTATAAAAAATAACATAAAATATCATCAAAATGCTTCTTTTTTTTTGTTTACTTTTCAAATTAAGAAAAAATATATATATACATACATTAATTCAATAATACAATTCAATAAGCAAATGTTCGCATTTGAATTATTTTAACAACTTTAAGTTTTTGTAGTATAAAATTATTATTATTTAAATTGTTTTTTACATTCTTTAAAAATAACTTTTTATATATATCATTTATTTAGTTGTATTTTTACAGTTCAAACAACGATAACACTGAGACCTGTTTGACACTTCTCCATAAAAAATGTTCATTTTAAGTTTTTAGCTATTATAAAAATTTTAACATCATATTTTTAACTAATACACTTAAAGTTTCCTTTTGGTTCTTATAACCTCGTGTATAATTTAATAATAAAATATACAAATATTAATGCTAACTAACTGAAATACAGAATCGAAGACAAAACAGTTGGAGAGAAAACTAGCTGACCTTCTAAACAATATAATTAAGTTTTTTCTTAAATATTTGTAAGAATCCGCAAAACTATCAACTTTATAAAAAATCTTTGAAATTTTCCTCCTGTCTTTATACCAGAATATGGTCTGGCTGACAAAATGATTTCGCAGAATCCTTAAATATATGAGCTATCCATTAAAATATGTACTGTTCTTCATACTTTTGTGTTATCATCGCCTAAACTAAGAACAAAAATGGAATACTTTTTTAAGTAAATGAGCTGTTAAATTATTCTATAAACTGTATTTTTTTGTAAGGAAACACAATTTCTAACACCATAGTGTGGGGGAAAAATATAAAGTAAAAACTGTTGTAAGCTTTCAGTGGCAATAATATGAATGAATATGGATATGATGGATATCTTAGGACACATTAGTACTTCACTAGTATCTTCTCTCTTCAAAAATGATGATTTCTAGCCACCATTTTTTGTATTTTTATATTTTTCTAATTATTTTGGAGCAACCAAGGCAAAAACAAAATTACAGTTCTCCTTTTTCTTTTGGTATCACTTCAATGGAAATTTTTTTCATATAAGTAACTAAGTTTTTCCATGCTTGACATAAAGTATCAGATATATTAGCCATAACAACCATTATGTATTATTTAAAAGAGACATTTCTTTCTTTTTTTCTAGTTTAAAAAAAAAACTTTGACTTAATTTGACTAGGTGCTTAGCAGCTTTTTAATTAACAAATTTATTGAAGTGTTAAAAACAACTTGGACAAAATTTCGTTTGAAAACAAACACAACATCCTTTTGTACACAAAATACTTACATGAAAAACATATACTTTTTTTAAAAACACTATCCTTTGCTTAATAGTAGCACATAAAACTTCTCTTATTGATAGAATCCTTTAATATTCTTTAAAGATTTTCTGATGTTCCCAGGATGTTCTATTTCGGGACCCGAGGGATGTAATTTGTTCATCTATCATCTACCGCAGGAATTCGGGGATGCTGAACTAATGCAAATGTTCCTACCATTTGGCAATGTGATCAGTTCTAAAGTTTTCATTGACCGAGCTACAAATCAAAGCAAATGTTTTGGTAAATATTTTCAACAATTATATTAATTTTTATAATAAATAATTCTTTCTGTTTTTTTTAATATTTTTAGGTTTTGTATCCTTTGATAATCCAGCTAGTGCTCAAGCAGCTATACAAGCAATGAACGGGTTTCAAATTGGAATGAAAAGGCTAAAAGTTCAACTTAAACGACCAAAGGATGCAAGTAGACCATATTAACAACAAGAGACAATAGGATAAAATATTACCGGCTGGGTAATTAAAAATTTTTTTTAATTTTTTTAAATTTTTTAAAGATATCCATAAATTTTGCTTTTTTTCAAACTAAGACGGTAATAAATTTTTGATTTTTAAAATATAAGTCAATTTTTTTATCAATTATTGTCGAAAGTTTTATATTTCAACTAACCTTTTACGTATCATTCTGTTTCCTTTGTAGCAGATATATAGTTGAATAATTCACCTTACTGTCATTCGAATGCTAAAATATTATCATTTTTTTACTACCCTATTTATCGGGTTTAATGTATTATTACACATATTCCTTTCAAGTTTCACATTATTTTATGAGGAAACTCCGTATTTTACAAAGAAAATAGTTTTATGTACAATCCTTATAATATACAAAAAAATTGGGTTCAATCTTATACTTTTATTTAAAAATATTTGCACTTATACATTTGTTTGAAAGTGAGCAAAAAAAAAAATAATTCGTTACAGCAAACTAATGATGCAATATGGTAGAGCGTGTTATTAGCAAGAAAAAAAAACATAAATCGAACAAGTGGAAACCTGCCGGGGTGGAGAGGGGTAGGTTTTTAGGGGGGGAAAACGGGTTTTTCTTGTTTTTGGCTAAACTACGCATCCAAACAAAAAAGTTTCAAAGTAAAAGTTGTAGATAACAAAAAGATCTATAACTTGTCAATTTTCACCAGTTTGCAGAGCGGATATATAAAATACAGCTCTTTTTTGAGTCTATGGGATAGCGATATATCCAACGCGATCGGTCGTGGCGGAAAAGCCATGTTGTATAAACCAATAATGTTATTCAGAAGGCACTTGTGGACACAGAAAATGTAATTTTTCCTCAATTATGTATAAAACTTGAAGAGATGAAAAATTTCGCAAAAGCATTGGTAAAAGTTTCGAAAAAGAGGCGCCACTACTATCCATCAGAAGAAATGTCGATTTAGTTTTGTAAATATGACCTTCATGAAGGCATAATTTCTAGTATTTCATCAACAATTTCGAACTTTTAAATACACAAATAATAAAAAATGCATAATAATTAATCATTTAATTTATTTCTCAACTTCCATAAGTTAACTTCATTGAACTAGTTGGCAGAATTTTGTGAGCGTCCGTAGCAGACCTGAAAAATGAAAAAATTGCGTGCCCACTTAATAATCTATAACTATTTTAGTTTTCTTCGCATTTTAAAGACTTTAACACAAAAATGTTTGTAGTAAATTAATCTTTCATTTAAACTCTTAAAAGGTTTATTTATAAACTTTTTTAAACCAAAAACAAGCAAATGAAAATGGGCAATTTTCAAAAAAGGTGAAAAAAATCACTTTTTTTAAAATTTGATCTCCTGAAACTTTGTCAAATATTTATTGATTTACACTTTTTATATGCTAATTAAAAGAAAAGAATAATAGCTTTTATTAACCATTAAGCTTTAGCCAATCAAAAATTTATTTTCTGAGATACAGACCAATAAGAGAAAATACACCCAAAAAACACATTTTTTGAGAATATCTCACAAATGCTGCTTTGAATAAAAAAAAATGATTGTGATTTTCGGATCCAGCGACCTAAAGTTACCCTAAAAAACATCTTTTTGTCGATCTTAACGAGAAAAGTTAAAAATTTGTAAGTGTTATCAAATAAACCATAATGCAGCCAATTATACCTAATACAGGCGATGACATAGAAAACCAAAGCCTATACTTATTGCTTAGTGTGGTTGAACGATGTTATGAATCACTAATTATATTACTAAATATTACATATATTGATATTTTTATTACAAAATTATAATAATTTAAATTAGTAATCAAAATTTGTAGAAAATAATCAAAAAATGTGTAATGGAAAAGGTCATATTTTCAGTTCTTTCACTCTTTTTGGGTCTTTTTTCATGGCGAGTTTTATTTTTTTTTTTATTTATTAAAAGTCAAAGTAATAAGTAAAAAAATGAAGCTAAATTGAGTTCTATTGGATATTTCATTTTATTAGAAATTTCATTTGAAAACTACTTCTTTTTTTATGTTTTGGTCAAATTTAGCAACAATTATTCATTAATTTTTTTTAAAAAAAGACAGGTTACTTAGAATACCAAAAGATATGTTTTCACCAATTTTGAGCCAAATCCAATCATTTTTCTGAAAAAAACAATTAAAAAACAGAAAAAAATGTTTTTAGTATTTTACTCATCAAAGCTTAGTGTAAATAAAAAAATTTTCTATAGACAAGTTATAGATCTTTTTATTATCTACAACTTTTACTTTGAAACCTTTTTGTTTGGATGCGTAGTTTAGCCAGAAACAAGAAAAAACCGTTTTCCCCCCCTAAAAACCTACCCCTCTCCACCCCGGCAGGTTTCCACTTGTTCGATTTATGTTTTTTTTCTTGCTAATAACACTCTTTACCATATTGCATCATTAGTTTGCTGTAACGAATTATTTTTTTTTTGCTCACTTTCAAACCTCTGGCGCCTGGTCTATAATTCTAAACTATAATTTTTCAGAATTTCATTTTAAATTTTGTTTTATACGAATTGACTGTTTACCATTATTAATTTTAATAAATTTCACTTTATATACTTTGACGATCTCTTTTCTTTACTTTTCATTATATTGGCAGTGAATGACCATTGCTGTAAATACAGTTAGTAATACATTAGTTCATAGTTAGTAATTCATTATTTATATTTAATAAATTACTTTTTAGTTTTATAAGAGAGAAAAATTAATGAAACGAATTCCGAATTCCGAATTCAGAAATAAGAAAAAACAATCTCAAGTAGGAATATACTTTAAAAAATTTTTCTTATATTACTTGTTTCTATTTCAATTTCAAGTAAATATCGCTGAAAAGTGGTATTTATTTACATAATATTATTGAATTGTTGCTTTTTTACGTCTTGCTGTTAACTTATACAACTCAGACGTAACCCATATGTTTAGCTACTTCACTAGTTTACCGCACAGTTAATATCTGCAAGGCATACATGCATATTTAAATATATGTTAATTCAATACATATCTAGAATATTAGATTGTTATATTTTAAACAAAAAAAATTTACTTTTAGTTTTACATGCAGTTAATTTTTATTATCTTTTCAGAGAGCTCTTTTATGATCTTCAGGTTAGCTCCAATATTGGCGTTTATATATAACACTAATATACTTTTTCATAATAAAAGTTAATGAATCAACAATTGACATCTTCTTATTTCCATAATGCGCGATATTAATTTTACTTATGAATAGATCATTAATAACTATAATTCCTATATTTTTGGATAATTGGGAAATATATACATACATATATACATATATATTAACTAAATGCTTAAGAAGTTTGTCATTAACAAAAAACGTGACTGTTACCAGCCAGCGGAGACACTAGTTTCAGTTCCAAGCGCATAACATAGTATACTAGGTAGAACTAATTTATAAACTAGACAAATAAACATATTTATATACTTACTTCATTAGATATATTTAAGGTATTTATTTAAAAATAAAAAATAAAAAAATAAAAAAAGAAGAGAAATATTTGATACATTACATAATTACTGATTGAATAGGATTATTAGAGAGAAATAAGTAATTGAGCTTTATATTTATCTACACACAATTTTGGAATACGTTTATTCCTTTTATGTTAAAACTTAGTTATTTGTTTACATGTCAAAACTTTAGTTGTTGATTAAAAATTTAGGAAAATAATGTACAAATTAAATAAAATCTACAGCTATAATGAGCCAAAAAATATTAATAAATATGAAATAAAGAAGAATTTTATAATTATATACTGATTTTAGTGATAAGTTTTGTAAAGTAGGAAAATAAATTTCAAATTCAAATACATAGAAAACTAAGACTAGCTTTAAAAAACAAAACACAACCAAAAAGTATATAAAAAAGTTAAATTTAAGGCCAATTAAATTTAATGATTCTAAGTCATATTTGCTTTATTGAAAGTATTATAAGTAAAAAAAAAAATAAAGGAAAATTCACTAGCCTCAAAATATATAAAACTAATAAGAATTGGCAACAAAATTTAAAAATTTTTATTAAATTATTAAGATATTTCTATATATTATTATTTTCTATTAATTTCAATGTTTCTATTAAGATTATTTTATTCAATTGTAGAGATAGTTAGGAAAAAAACATGAAATGGTAAAATTGTGCTAAGTATTTATAATATGCTTCGATTTTATTAATTGCGGCAATTATTTTGTTATTTTTCTTTCTTTCTTTTTATATATCCGTCCAGACAGCTTTAAAACTCATTATCGAAACAAATAAAAAAAGCATTATGTGAAAACAAATATTTCTAAAAATTTTTATTTTAATATATTTAATGATAAATATTTTTTAATTTAATAATTTCGTTTAAAAAAAATTCTTTAAATTATTCCCTATCCAACATACATGAATAATTTTTTTATTATAATAATTAACGAGACTAAATCACTAAACAATTTTAGAAAAAGAAAGAAAATTGAAATTTTTAGCACATACGAAATTTGATATAGAAATTAATGATCTGTTAAGTAAGTTTAATCATTCTTACACTTGTAATACATGTAATTTATACTCATTTAATAATTTAGTTTAGCTAATTTTAGTTTTATTTTTAACCGTCAATGAATGATAATTTAAAATTAAAGCTCATACTAAAAACCACACTCTAGTTAATAAAAGAATGAGTTAGAAACCAATCTACTATTATATGAGGATTTTTTATCTTGCCTATTAGCTTTTTTAAGTCGACAAATAATTCAATTTAAAACAAATTTTAATTCTGAAATATATAATTCGTTTAGTTGTTTTTGGAAAATATCCAAAAATACAAAGAAGAATTTTATTGCAATTGAGAACAAATTTTTTTTTTTGTTTCTGAAATTTTAAAAACTTTCTATAAAATTTGGTAACGAATTTAATTAATTTAGTAAACAAATTTTTAAGAAGTTCATATGTAATGACGGTTATTATGATTTACTTATATCTGTTGTTATGATCACTTAGAAACAGATCAATACTTGAAATTTATGTAATATTTATTACATTATTAATTATTGAAAATTACGCTTGAAAACATTTTTCATAATTTTTCAGAATGTGCTATGGGTTAATTTTTGTCTTTTGCTTATAATTGGTCAATTGATTTACCCATTTAAACAACATATTTTCCCTTTTCTACCTTATTCCCATCCGCAATGGCTTTATCCAGAAAATTCAAAATTCAATCATAGTCCAAACATAATTTTCTTTATGCAAAGCTTTCTTCAAATTTTAGGATTAGATAATCGGCTGTGAAACTTTATTAAAATTTGCTGACAGTTCAATCTGGATTAATTGATTTCGTCATTTGATGTTTTTCACTAATTAAATTCACTTTATATTGACTCTAATTAAAATTTTTAATTAGCATTTTTTTTCTAAATTTAAACTATAATTAAGTTATTTTTAACTTGTTGTGCAATTGCAGTAAGCATTAAAATCGTTGATCAAGGAAATTGATCATTATAACAGTATGAAATATATATATTTTTTTTTTTAAAAAGCACTTTTAAAAAACTTGATCCTATTGCAAGGATTTATACTGTTTTTTTCCATATAAGTTTCTTCTCCTTTATTCTCATTTATAAATTAGCAAAACATATATGATAAAATTTCGAGGTTTTGAATCTTCTTAAGCCACTACTCCCCATCAACCAGTAAATCCACCTTTTTAAAATTAACTTTAATTATTAATATATGTTTTGTACATAAAAAATTTAATTTAAGATCAATGCGATAAGAATTTTCTAACCTACAAATATATCAAAAATATGATTGAAGATGTGAAAAACAGAGTCCAAATGAAAATTTCTAGTCAATTGCAGTAAAAATTTTAAATAATAAATTTTTTATTTTAATTTTACATACACAATTATTAATTAGTTATTATTGTTAAATATATTTTTCATTATATATAATAATCAAAGTATCAAGTGTCTAAATTTATCTACACAGTAAGTGCATAGCGTACTTAAAAACACTTAGCAAATTTTTTTTTGTTATTATGTATATTTAAAAAGAATAAAAGATAATAGTATTAATAAAATTTATCGACATGAGGTCGTTGTTATATTCAACAAATGGGCTGTGACTGTAAAAAATCTATTATCAAATACATTTTTTACAGCATACAAATTATTGTCCTGTACAGATTGTATCAATGTCACTTGTGTTGAAGTTTAATGTCGTAAAATGGTATTGCGAAATAGCATTATTAGTTGTTTTGTTTTTATTTACTAAAATTTTTTAGCTTTTTAGTTAAAATATTAAGAACTTATTTGTTGTCGATTCAAATAATACTTTAAAATTTTATATATCAACCCAACCATAAAATTAGATTATAAAGATCAAAGAATTTGACACAAATATTTATATGTATATAGTAAACTTTACTGGAATATATTCTGACTAATTGTTTAAACTAACTTTTAATACTATTGAATTTTCATTTATTAACTCACATAATTTTAAATATTATATTTCTTTGAAAATGATTAAATGCAGGTATTTAAATTTTTATGTCATTAAAAAAATTTTATTTTGTTATTCCAATTGTTTTATCAAGATATCTAGCCAAGTACAGGCATCCTTCGAATAACACGACTAATTTGTTCCGTGTTATTCGATACTAATAATAATTCATACAATTGTTGAGATAACGTTCCGTGCTATACAAAACTGTGCAATTCAAAACTTGAGATCCATAGAACTTTGTACATTTGGTTCCAAGGATTAATTAAGAAAACATTAAAAATGAAGACCAAATTTTTTTGTATTTTTAGTTGTAAAATTTCAATTGCAAAAAAATAACATAAAATTCATTCACTTAGAAAAGTGAAACTGAAAAATATAAATGGTAGGGTTTAATAAATATGTGATTTTTAACACATACGTTTTAAAAACTTACACGAATAAATTCTACACAAAATTTAAACAAACAATATCTTATATCCTTTCTTTATGCCATATAGATAAGAGAACTAACTATTGCGTAATAGTAGTACAGACAGTCAGTTTTCATTTTAAGTCGACGATATGTATATGTACATATTTACTGTGTGGTCAAATTAATTTTTAGTAGTAATTTTCGCGACTTCGCGCAATTCAAGTACCGTGCTATTCGAGGGATACCTGTAATTAAAATGCTTTCCTGCATTTCAAAGAAATAATTTCTTTATCTTGCAAAAAAATTACGTTTTCTGCTATAAAACTTTATGTACAATTATATTATTAATTATAAGAGATCAGAAAAATTTTTATGAACTTACAACTTTATTATAGATTATTATTTCATTTTTTAGTTTAACTGGATGAGTCAGAAACAAGCCTTTTTGTCTATTATTTTAATTTAATTTAAATTGACTTGTTATATTTGAATTAATTTCAATGTATTTAATTATTATATTATTCTAAGTAAATGTTATTATTGAGAAAAAATATTCAATTGTATTGAAAAAGACTTTCTTTACGAAAAAGTGTAATAATATCTTTTTATAACTTTAAACTCTTGATCTTAAAGACTACTTTTCAAAACCACTCGCTAAATAAAATATTCAACTATAAAAGATAAATTTTGCAACCTTTTTTATTATATTTCATTGAATTAAATAATTATTTAAAAAAGATAAATTAAATTTTCAGAAATCTTAATTATTATTAAAAAGTAAATTAATTGTTTTTATATCAAATAAAATTGTAAAACTAAAAGTTCTTCAGGTGTATTTAACGCACATTCATTCCATGAGTGGTTTGTTTAAAGTTAACAGAAAAAAAAAGTCCTATAACAATAGATAGCATTTACATTTTTCATCTGCACATTACTAATTGAATTCATTTGAATTTGTTAAAACTTTTATTTTTAGAGAAATTTTTAAGATGTTGAATAATTACTGTAAAAGGTGTTATTATTAAAAATGTTATAATTAAGTGGAAACCATAAAAAAATACATTACTTGCCAATTATAGAATTTTTTCAAATATGAAATTTCAAATTGAAATTAAAAAGGAATTGTTATTACCGTTCGAAAATCAAATAATATTTTATATACATACCTAAATATATACCGTAAGTATGCGTAAAAATATACGTAGATCTTTTTTTGAATAGATTTTAAATTTTTAATGCAACTTTATTTTTCTTTAAGATTTTCAATTTTATTTGTTTGAGTTTTAAAGTAATTATATGAATTTATATACAAGGATTTAATTAAAAATATATTTCTAGCTAATTACATAGAATACAATTCATCTCAGCTATGTAGTAATTATGACATTTTCAAAAAATTTCTTACGGTCATTACAATTACTCCTCCTTTGTCTCCTTATACCTTTGATATAGAATGCTCAAGTTTAAAGGAAAATTTCAAAATTATAATTTTATATTTATAATTATAATTTATAATTGATCAAAATTCATATGTTACTCTTAATCCCAACAATGTTTTTTGTTTTCTTTCTTAGCAAATTTTCAAATTTGAAAAAACATTTCCTTTTTATTAAAACGCTTGCATTAAATTCAAGCAAAGCTAAGAATATATGAGATAAGCATATAATGTAAAAATCATCAAAAAACAAAAAAAAAAGCATTAAATCTTGCATAACATGGAAAACAGGGTATTTAGAGTACTTGTTGGAAACAACTTATTTCTTACACTCTGTAATACAATATTAAAAAATATAATTTGAGCTTCCTTTAATATTTTATATTTTATTTTTAATAAATTTTAACGTCAATTAATAAATAATTTAAAACCAAAAAACTGGCAGTGTTATTTTAAACAAACTAATCTTATTTTCGGAAAAGTATTAAAAATTATTCAAAACAATTTTTAATCAGTAAATCAAAAAATCTTTGAGCATTCAATTTTATGTTTTTGTCCAATTATTTCATTTTTCATGGTTATTAAGAAAATTTGTTAAATTTGAAAATCAAAATCTGTTTTACATAAAAGAAACTAATCATAAATTTGTTAAAAAAAAGTATTGTAAATTTTTCGAATTAAGTAAAATATTTATCGATTACATTGAAATTTTTTAGTTTAACATTTTACAAAAATTGGTTGAAAATAATAATAAGCCCAAAATATAAAGCATAACGATTTCTTTCTATTGCTACATAAACAATTATTTCAATGCACATTTAACTAAAATTATAACTGGCAAACAATTAAGAGTTTCTATTTAATAGAATAAAACTATTTTAATGTAAATAATATGAATTTATTATCATATATATATATATATATACGTATTATTAGGACGTTTTCGACTCTCTCTATAAATAAGGAGATTAAAAGGTCATATAATAAAGCATTTGAAATTTTTTAAAAAATATATATGAAATTTACTTGAAGAGCTCTGATAAAAAGATTGTTTTTTAGAAATTTCTTATTTAAAACAAGCCTTCTCCTATCTTGAAGGTGGTAAAAGCGAATTTAAACTAATCTAATTCTAAGAAAATTTTAATAAAAAACAGTTTTGTTTAAATTATTTATACAAATTAAAATGAATACTTTGATAACCTAAATTTAATTGTCATATTTAACTAATATTGATAAGATTGTAAGAAAAATTTAAAGTTATAAACAAAAAATTTGTACAGGAAAACCTTAAAAGAAAACTAATTAAATTGAAATTTTAATAATAACAAAACAATGAACAATTTAAGGATCATTTTTGCTGAAAAATAAAATAATTATAATTTAAAATTGAACGAAAAAAAATTTCATATTAATTAGTAATATGGTAATTCAATAAAAACATTAAATATATTATGATATAATGGAAAAGGCATCAATTCAGCAAATTAATTAAAGCAAAATTCAATTAATTTATTTACAAAAAGAAAAAAAAATCACATTTCAAAAACAATTAGTTCAATTTTTAGTTTCAAATTTTGTTATAAATATATTTTGTGGTCAAAAAAAAATAAATAAATAAATGGACGAAATATCCTACCTCCCATTATTTTAAGCTAAAATTTATATTCAAGTTTACATATTAAAAAAAATTTTAAATGATCGATTGCATAAAATTGGAAAAATATAATTAACATAATCAACAGCAGATGCTTTTTTTACATAGAAAGCAACATAATTTTTACAAGGATATATTAAAATTAGTGTATAAAATTAACAAAAAATAATATACTGCTTTTACTTTAAGTGTCTTTTCAAAATTCGTTCAAAAGTTATCTACTTAATTTATTTAGTAAAATTATTTAATATGCTTAAAGCTTAAAATTATCATCAAATACAAATTTCAATATTTAATTTATTTATAATATAATACGGACGAATAATCTTACCTTATATAAAAATTTAGAGAAACTTGAAAGTAATACATTTTACACCATATTATATATTTTAAAATCACAAAACCAACAATAAAATTAATTCTAAATGATATTGAGTAGAGGTTTCAATTAAATTAATAAATCCAGAAAATATAAAACTGGGCAGGGAAACAACACAAAATAAAAGAGCATTCATATTAATTAAATAATTTTTTCTTTTAATTATAACTATAATAAAAATATTAAATTCCAATTTTAGAGCAATCGAATATACTTTTATGTAAAAAAAAAGAAAATAAAGTCAATAAAAAGAAAATCAATATTACAATATATATATAAGAAAAGCAACATTGATGTTTTTTATTAGAATATCGTATCAGACTACATAACAGTTAGAAAAGTTATGAAAATTTTATTAGTATTTAGCTCACATTTATCAAATACATCAATAATAAAATCTACTCATTAGTACAACAATATAATTAAAAAGAAAAGAAGGAAAAAAAAACATTGAAAATATTAAATAAATCCAATGTACCAAAATTATTGGTACATATAATTTTCACTTTTACATTACTTTTATGACTATTCAAACATTTAGATTTCATATGATAAAATTTATTTCACAAATTTAAAATTTTGTTGATTTTAAATTTTAACTATTTAATGTTTTTTTATCATTTGCTTGTTAAATATTTTAAATAACATAAATATTTTCATAAAATTTATTTACACAAGATAAAAAAAAGTATTATGCTTCATTTATTAGTTTTTTATTTAATAAATTATTTACATTTATTTAAAATAATTACAAGGGATAATTATAAACTTGTATGAAACAATGAGTCAAAACTTCAAACAAATTATGATTATAAACTATTACAAATATAATAAAATTATTAAGAACTCTATTTAAAAAAATGAAATAAAATTGACTAACAATAATACCGTGTCAAACGTTTTAAACTATAAGCTTAGGCTAACTTTGCCATTTTATTATTTGTTGTAACTAAGGGTCGTTAATTTAATAAGGAACAACAACATTAGGATTGTATAATAAACAAGCGATTAAGGCAAATTATATTCTTAGAATTAGTGATAGATTTATTAGAGTTTTAAAGGAGAAAATATATAATATGCGAAAAGAAATATAAACTTAAAACTATCTTTATTTTTAATATAAAAATATATAAACAATACAAATATATGATACTTAATATTAAGAAGAATAAAACATATTGATACCTAAATGAATTTATGATTGTTGTGTTTACTGTTGAAGTAAACACCCTAATTTACATTTAAAGAATATTATATATATATATATATATATACATGATACGATGATATATTACATTTATAACAGAAGAAATTCAAAGTAAAAATAAAGTTGAAAGAATACTTTTGAAAAATTATTGTTAAAATTAATTTATTCTACCCCGTTAATTGAAAAGCTTTTTCTTTTTCACCAGTCAGCTTGGGTAAATGACTTTAAATTACTTTTCAGCGACTTCATATATTACCGTCAAGTGTTAAGGCTCAAACACAGTACACACGAATTATGTTTGAGCCTTTAATCAGTGCCATACTTTACTTTACTGAGAAGTCACTTTGGGATGAGCTATTTAGATTTGAATTAGAATTTCATAAGCTACTTTAATAACAATCCAATATTGTTAAAAAAATTAATCCGTTTCCAGTTCTGGATATGATTATTGTAAGGTGACTAACCGTCCTCCTTTTGGAAGGACAGTCCTCCTTTTCTAAGCTTTTTCTTTCCTTGTAAAGTGTCCTCCCAAATGTCCTCCTTTTCAATATTTGAAGACTAATCCATGAACAGAGAGCTACCACCTTTTTACGAAATTCTCATTACTCCTCTATATCAATTCTTTTAAAAACGATTTTATTGTTTTCACCCACCATATCAAAATTAATGCCCATATTTTATCAAACGCCATAAATACGGCATCATGTGGCATACCAATTGATGTAGAAATAATAATAACTGCAATTTATTTACATTTTAGTCGTTTTACTGTTCGTATAGCCACTTTAAAACAATTTTGCGAAGGAGCAAATGTTGAATACAAAAAACTTTTAGGATATTCAAAAGTTAGATGGCTTGCTCTAACACCTGCTATCGAGCGTATTCTACAATTATTTAAGCCTCTCCTTTCCTATTTTTTAAGTTTGTACAAATTCCCTAAAATACTGGAATCGTTTTTCAATAATGAACTATCTGAGATATTATTGCATTTTGTTCATAATCAAGCTTCTATTTTTCACCAAGCTACTCAAAAAATTGAAGGTGATCACATTTCAGGTACAGAAATAAGTCTTATTTTGAATGGCGTTATCCTTCTATATAAATCTCGTTTTGAAGAAAAATTTTTACCTTTAATTGTAAAAAGAAAACTGACAAATTTGGAGGAATCAAATCCAGGCATAACGAAAAAGTTTACCAAAGAAGCCCAAAATTTTTACCAAACATGCTTTCAGTGTATTGAAGAATGGTTAGAAACAAACTTTACTAGTAATAACAGTTTTAAATTGTGTTTTTTAACTTCATCGCCAGTAAATTGGGCAGATATTGAATCTTGTGTCCATTTTTTATGTAACGAAATTCCAAACACTAAAATAGATGACAATTGCCTCTTTGAAGAAATTAGAAAACTAAATGTATATTTAAATTCCGAAAAAATATTATAATGGGAAAATAATCACGTTGAAATTGATCAAAGATGGGTCGAAATATTCAGCCATTATAAAAATGAACATATTCCATGCAAAAATTTATTTATTCCAATACAATTTACGTTGTGCTGCCCTGGAACTACTGCAGCAGTTGAAAGAGTCTTTTCAATTGCTAATGATTTTTGGACTTCTGAAAAATCGAGGTTAAGTGTAGAAACTCTAGCTGCAACCCTTACAGTAAAATTTAATCTGAAACATATGTCTTGTTCAGATATTTCTAATATGTTGTTAGAAAACGAAACATTGAAAAAAACTATCCTTATAGCATAGAAAAGTACCAATTTAAATAAAAATTCAATGATCACATATAAATATATTGTCTTATTGCTAGTATCACCTCCCAATAAAACTTTTGAAGCAATTTTTTTATTCAATTTATTTTTGTCCTCCTTTTTATCGGAAAAAAATTGGTGACCTTATTATTGTGGAATCTTGCAGCTTAATTCTCACCTTTTTTGGGATGATTTGAAAACCGTTAACTGCTTTAAAAAAAATTTAAAAAAACTGCATTGATACTTCCTATATTAACCAGTCATAATTTTCACGCAAGCAGTTCCAAGTTTTCTTTATTCCTCCTTGCCATCGGCGGCTTGTGAGCCTTTCTAATAAGATAATCAGTTAGCTAGAGTCCAAAGTTTCCAAATATTATTTTCCTATGCTAGTTAAGAAGAACGTGGTTTTTTCGTCTTATACACATAGCCTTCAGACATGCACCAATCTATCTATCTCAAAATCAGACTCAAATATCTCCAAATTCCGCCGTCTGAACAAGTGTATGATAGAACCTAATATTTATTTTATTTTTGATTCTAGCTAAATATATATAACTTGAATATTTTTGTCTTTTACTGGAAAAAGAAAGCAATCTAGCAGATAGCTTGTACCTTTCAATCATAGTAAACTAGCAAAATAATTAATACAATAATGTCAAAATTTTTGCTAAATAAATTAGTTAGCACCATGGTGAATTTTTTAAATATTTTTATGCTTACAATTTTAGGATTATTTTCGTGGGTATTACTATGCTTTCAAAGTTTTGTTAAAATTGAAACTTTTCACGAAGGATACATCGAACATGGTAATTTTTGTTTTTAATATTTTAAAATATAAAGAACTCATTTACAATAAATCTACCTTTTTTAACTTCCCATAAGTTTTAATTAAAGTCATTCATCTCTAAACGATCTTTGGATAAAAACTTAACATTACATGCAGAGCGTTTCTTTTTTTTCCATCTTTTTTTAATAAATTTTAAGTACAAAAGGTAGTTCTAGCTTAAAAACTGTCATTTTTTGTAATAAATATTTGAATCTACCCAAATACACAAAAATATTTAAGCGTAGTCAAAATTTAGAAAAAATGATTGTAAAAAAAAAATTTGTTGTTGTTTTATTTTCAGATAACATAAAAAGATCTGCTATTGTTTTAAATTTCATTTATAACTCGAATATAATTGTTTATGTTCTCTTTACTTTACTGGGTGTATTCTTGGCAGGAAATGTAATGTAAGTGTATAATTACATTTAAATTAAAATTCAAACTTATAAATATTAAAAAAATTTTTAGTAAACGTAAATTAAAAAAAGGTCTTCTTCAGAATGAGTGTAAACTCGCTAAAATAAATCAAGAAATAACCCAAAAAAATTTTCAAAAATATACATTAGATCGTGAAATCACTAAATATAACAATAAAAAATCAAAATTATTTAATGATGTCACCCTTTTGAGCTCAAATGTTGAAAAATTAAAAGAAGATGTTCAAAAAATTAAAACTGCCTACAAAAGTTATGTTAAATCCATGTCACCAGAATTAAATTTTACTGGCTCACATAGAAATTATTTTTTTACAAATATACCGGCAGAAAGTATAATTACAAATTATTTTGATAGAACCAATCAAATGTATAAAAATAAGGTGAACGATATAAATTCATTGATTCAAAAAGGAAAACCGAAAGGAATAAGTACCGTTCTTAGGTGCAATCAGATAAAAACTGATAAGTCTCTGCCCGTATTTAACTCTGTAAACATCCCTTATGAACAAGGCTTCAGAATAATATCTACAAATGATCTATTAGCTTCTAAATGTCTAGCATACAACTGTATTGCTAGCCAGAATATTATTCTACAAGAGAATTAAAAGGATGGGTAGTAAAAAATTGAATTACACAATGATACAAATAATTTCAAAACTAAATTGATATACTTTATATCCTTATTTAATTTTTCCTTTGATATATAACAAATAAATTTACTAAAAAAACTATAAATTTAAATTAAGGATTGATTTAGAAAATTAAAAAAATTATTATAAAAATATTACTTGTAGCTTCCTAATTTGCCATAAAACATTAAAAACTTAAACAAATACTTTTCAGTCGTGTTTTTTTCATTGTTATGTAAGTTTTTTTATTGAGTTTTCAGCATTCAATCTTTTTTGACAAAATGGATTGTGAACTTTTGTCAAAAAAGATTGCATTTATTCTTAACTATAAATGGATGTGAGCCTACACAAAAGAAAATCAGCTATAAAAATTAGTAAAGGCTTAGTATTTATCTCGTTTGTTTCTACAACAGTTAGCTGGCTTATAATAGGTTATTTTTCTTCTGCACTATTGAATTAAATTCTTATATAATACCAAACACATAACTTACTCTTATACTTTTACTTTTAAAGAGCAATTATTCACCCAGTTTCAAATATTTCTGCTTTGAAGCCACTGCTAACTTTACCTACGTCGGTGTTTCAATGATATCTGAATGGAAATTAGGATAAGTTAGTAACTTTCCATTCCAAAGCTTTTAAAGAAACACAATAAATTAAATATTAAGTGTTAAACAATATTATTAAACAAAACTTCTTTTCGATTAATTCAATGTTCATTAGTGGCATTTTTATATATTTCAACAAATTTTAATATCAGTTTAATTATACTTAGGAAATGAAAGACGAAATTATTCGTATCAGTAAAATGAATTATTAATTAATTCTATAAGTTTAATGTATTTGCTAAAATATCAACAATCGTTAACCTTTCAAAATATATTCTAAAATTTTACAAAATTCTTGATATTCATTTTCTATTATTTTTATATTTGTAATTGTGGATTCTTTCCTCTGGTTCTTGGACTTTTTGCGATGAACGAGATCTCTTATGATTACGTCCTTTATCAGATTTGTGATTATGATAACTTGACCCACCAGCTCTAGATTCAGTATCACTTTTTATGTTTTTATGCTTTTTTTTTAATTTGTTTTGCTTCTTTTTCAACTTTTCAAGTTTTTCAAGTTTTCTCAAAAGTTTTTTCTTCTGGTCTTTGGTTAAAGATTTAAAAAATTGAATTTCAGGTTCAACATTATTTTCATCATCACTTGGAATAAGCTCATGTTTTTTTGTATTTTTTAAATTTTCTAAAGACACAGCACTTTTTCTCATAGCCAATCCATCTTCTTTCATTTGCTCTTCTAAAGCATCCTTGGTCATTAGCATGCTCTCCTCTGCCTCGGCATGAATCTTTCGTGCTTCACTCATTGATATGCTATACATTGTGCACTCTTTATCTGTATTGATATGACCCCACTTATGGCATTTTATGCATCTGACATTTCTCACTTGGATTCCAAAAGGCTGATCTCTAATTTCTGTGTCTCCTTTGCAATAACTTTCACGAGGAGCATTATACTTACGCTGCCATTCAAATTTATACTCAGGTTCATTATCATCTTTTTCACGTTCTTTTCGCACACCTGGAGGAGGCTCATACATAAAGTTAATGCTTAATTTGTCTTTACTTTCTTTGCTTAACATTGCCTTATTTTCATGCAAATCTTGTTCTTTCTCATATTGAGCCCGTAGTTCCTCTTGTTTCTTTTTATATGCATCAGCTTGCTGCTCGGCCATCCATACCTAAAAACGTACATTAGAAAAAATTAGATAAGAGTAGATATAAATGATGATATATTTACTCGTTTCAGATTATCGCGAGATGCTGGATGGAAAAATTTTTTGCACATATAATTATTGAAGCCTTTTCCCATGTTTAATTAAATTCTCTTAAAACTTTTCACTTAACAAAAACTTCTTTAGACTGTAAAATAAAAATTTGACGTATCATTCATTCACAGTAAAAAACTGAAGTGAAGATAGTCGCGATAATGCTGAATTTTGACAACTTTTGTTAAACGTATACCTTTAAGGCCATCTGTATCTGAACTTACAGTGTTTAAATTAGCGTTTTGGACAGCGGTGTTATAGGAGATTATACATACATATGTATAAGAGCTGACTGCAATACATTACAAGTCCTTTCGAAAAGTATAATTTGTTGTACCTTATTTAAACTAATTTTATTGCATTTATAACCATTAATATTTAAGGTAAGTCAATTTAATATAATAAAACTAGCTGGAGAGCATAAGTTATATATATTTTCAATCAAAATGTCAAACTTAAATAAACTATTGAGTGTAACTGCGCCTCAGAACTGCTATAATTCTGCTGTCCAAAATGCTAACCTAAACACTACCATAGCGGTAGTTCGTAAAAATGAAAGAAGTCAAATTTTGACAGCTATATATACTAGGAAAACACAAAAAACGCCTAAAAACTGCTTTTCAAAACGCTAAACTAGATACCGCTTTGTCATATGTCGATCTTAAATTATTGGTGTATTTTGTACATATTGTAAAAGCAAATTCTAGTTTGTTAAACAAGTAAAGAAATTTATGATTCAAGACTTTTTCTACTTTGAATACAACAATGCCTGTTATGCCAATTCTTCCTCTGCTCCAAGTAAGAATCAATTTTTATTTAAAATATAAGAAAAAATTTTGCTTTTTATTATTTTTTATTGCTTATGGTTTTTGCCATAGCATTTTAGTATTTTTCTTTACTTTGTCTACATTTTTAATTGTTAGCAACAGGAATTATTTATCTGATAATTTTCTGTTAAGCTGATTACTCAATCAAAATTTTAGTCAAACTTACAAATTCAATTTTCTAATTAGCCAAAAAAATTATTACTTCCACTACTTAATGTGTTATTAGACTTTAAGTAAACGTAAAATTACTATTGAATAATTTTAGAATGCAATCGAACCAATGCAAATCGACGGACAATCAGAAGATAATGAGAACATTGAAGAAAACAGATTAATTGTTGAAAATCCTACTTTAGATTTAGAATCTTACGCGAATTCATACAGCGGACTTGCAAAGCTTCACAGACTAATATTTATAGCAGACATTTGCCCAACTTTAAGGTTAGAGGCACTTAAAATGGCAATTAGCTATGTAGTAACAACTTATAATGTACATTTATATCAGCTTCTTCATAAAAAGTTAAATGATATGTCATCAGCTTCACAACTTCCAGATGTTGCAGCGCAATCGACACAAGATGTACCAGCATTTGATGCTGCTTGGGTGGAATCAAAAACCAAGAAAGCAGCATTGAAAGTTGAAAAACTAGACAGTGATTTGAAGAATTATAAATCAAATTCTATAAAAGAAAGTATTCGCCGTGGACATGATGACTTAGGAGATCATTACCTTAATTGTGGAGATCTAACAAATGCCCTTAAATGTTATTCTAGAGCACGAGACTATTGCACCAGTGGAAAACATGTAGTCAATATGTGTTTAAATGTTATCAAAGTTTCTTTACATTTGCAAAATTGGCCACATGTTTTAAGTTATGTTTCGAAAGCTGAAAGTACACCCGATTTTATTGATGGGCATGGCAAAGAAGCAAATTTGTCAGTTATAACACGGCTTAAATGTGCTGCTGGACTAGCAGAACTTGCCACAAAAAAATATAAATCTGCCGCAAAACATTTTTTACAAGCAAATTTTGATCATTGTGATTTTCCTGAAATGTTATCTGCAAATAATGTTGCTGTTTATGGTGGGCTATGTGCTCTTGCAACCTTTGATCGGCAAGAACTGCAAAAAAATGTTATCTCCAGTAGTTCATTTAAATTGTTTCTGGAATTAGAACCACAATTGAGAGATATTATATTCAGATTTTATGAATCTAAATATGCATCTTGTTTAGGACTTCTAGATGAAATTCGTGATAATCTACTACTTGATATATATATTGCTCAACACATTAGTGCACTATACATCAAAATCCGAAATCGTGCATTAATACAATATTTTAGTCCATACCTATCTGCCGATATGAGAAAAATGGCAATTGCCTTTAATCGCAGTGTTTTGGCATTGGAAAATGAAGTAATGCAATTAATTTTAGAGGGACAAATACAAGCTAGAATAGATTCTCATAATAAAATTCTTTATGCAAAGGATGCTGATCAACGTAGCTGTACATTCGAAAGAGCAGTTAAAATTGGTAAAGATTTTCAACATCGCACTAGAATGCTAATTTTAAGATCAGCAATGATAAAAAGTCACATACATGTAAAGGTATTGTTTTTTTTTTTTCATAAATCATTTTAAAATTTATTTGAATTATATTATTAATAGAACACCCCACGCGATCCAGGAAATTACACCTCGGATATGTGTGTGGCTTCCGGATCAAGCACATCTTCTATTGGAGTGAGAAATTAGTTTTCAAAGTGTATTTTGTAAAAATGAAAAAAATATTTGCAATTAAAATTTTCAAAAATTGTCAAGACTAATTCTTATTATTACCAAATCATCTTGATATTCCATTTTTAATTAATTTATACATAATAAATCTTAATAAAATTTTGGTTTTTGCTTTGAAGATAGCAATTTTTAAAATTTTATTTTGAACTTTAAATTTACTCGAATTTTGAGCGTTTTTTTGGAATAATTGAATGTTTAATGTTTTTTTTTGAATAATTTTATGTATTTGAAAAATTTTCAATATTCGTCACTCCATTCCTTAGAGGACATTCTTAAATATATTTAAATTTTAAAGGTTTCGCATTTAAAGTATTTGAAGCTTTAAATACTTATAAATATATGAGATGATATTAGTTATGTGCAGAAAATGAATAATTTATGACAATAAAATCTTCATAAATGTACGTCCTTCCTCTCGCTATTACATACTAAGCAGTAGTTTCTCATTAGAACAAAAATGTGATATATGGATTTAAAACTTGTGTTAAAATATTGGATGATTATTTATTTTAGATTTTGGTAAATTAAAATGACAAAATGAATTTTCGGCAATTTCGCGAGTTTACTTCAGTTCTTTAGCTATATAGCAAAGTATAAGAGATAGCTCTGCTTTTTAGCTTTTTCAAAAGTAATACAGCTACTCATACTCATAAAAAAAAACATTCTAATTGTGAACATTTCTGAATCTGTTAATTATTATTATATGTTCACAACTCAAATAGAGATATATTTTCTATTAAAATAGTGGTATTTAGAATAAACTAAAAATAGTGCTTACTACGTTTTATAATTTTGAAAAGTTGAACAACAAAACTCGTTTTAATTAATTTAATTTAAGCTTGGTGGTGTAATAACACCAAACGATGGCAATTCAGCTATATTTGACGGCGCATCATTAGACAGCCTCATTTTAGTTTTTAGGCTAGCGAGACAACGGTAAGGGGAAAATTCAGAATTTTCGAATTTACTTTTGAACCAAAAAGTATATGGTTGACTCTCGGGTGGAATTACCAATACACAGAAAGCAAAGTTTTGTTTTGACATTTATAAAACAGCTGGGCGAAAGCCGATAAAGTTTTTTTGAGTGTTCAGTTTCGTTTTAATTATGAATTATGGTTTAATTTTTATAATCAATTATAAAATTATTTTTCCTTTATAAAATCTATACACTTTTGACACTAGGCACAACTTGAAAATATTGCAAATAACTAATACATGTACACAAAATTTTGATGTGTCTCATGAGCTACCGTCAAATAGCCATATTCTCGAATTTTGACAGTTATTTTGATGCGTCTCATGAGGTATACCGTGCGCGTCAGATCGAAAGACCCCAAGAAACTATATCGGACACTGCTTAAAATTAGTCCGATTATATTTACTTAATACAAACCCGATAATGGTGATAATTCTAAAAATTTAAATTTGAAATGAATTCATGATCGTAATCTTGTCCAAATTAGGTACTAGAGTTCTCCGAAATTTATTTAATTCTAAAAATTACTTTGACAGGGTAGTAATTTTTGGTACATGTACATATGCTGACTGGAAGGGAGCTGTGAACTTATGCTAAGCAACTTATATGTCAAAAAAGCTTTTGAAATTTATTTGACATTTGCCTAGAAATCAATAAAATTTAATTCTTAAGAGACTTTACCAATGTAGTTTCAAGATTAAATATAACATTGGAAATTTATTTTCATTTGAACTTGGACTGTAACAAATAAAATATGAATTCAGGTAGAGCATCGCCAGCCAAAGGACCAACTCTTTCAACAAGTACATCGAGTTTTGAAGCCCTCGATCCACATGATCCAAATTTAAGTACGTTAGCTAACGTAATGTTTCAAAAAGCAGAAAACTATATTACATCAGAGTTAAACGCCTGTTTAAAGGACTATGAATTACTTCAAAAAATGAATGAGTCTTCCAGCTCAAAATATTTTGATATGACACAAATTGCGGAAAATATTTTCACCTCAACAGTTGAACTAAAAAATGAATTACGGGAAGTAGTAAGTAGATAAAATATATATTTTTATTTTTTACGTGATTTTGAAATTTAGATAGCACTGGTAGAAAAAATTGATGATATTGAAAATTCGGTAAACAAATTGGAATCTGCTGCATACAAGCTGGATGCAAACGTAGTTACATTGGAAGAAAAGTTTAAAAGTCTAAATAAACAAAATAGAACATAAAAAACTCTTTAAAAAGAAGAGAACTGTATTGAATTCAAAAACTTTTTACTAAATAATTTTGTTATTAATATTATACTGTTAAATTAGTAATAAAGCATTTTTTAGAAAAAACATAGTTTTATTGTGTTATCCAAACAAAATTTTAAATATAATTGTTGCAATGTTCAGAAAAATAAGTGGAACTAAAATTAAAGAAGGTGATTATTAAATATAAACATATTAAATATATACCTTTAAGAACAGTTCGTATAGATCGTATTAAATTAATTATTTGTGATTTCATTGTTGGCGGCTCACCAAAACCGCGTACATTTGTACCTGTACTCCATCCAACTAAATACCAACAATAATTAAACATAAGACAATTTCATATATTTATGTGCTTACCTCTTGCTAAAAACCGCTCTTCATGTAAAATGCATATTGCATTTAAGCATAGTAATGATGATTCCAATAATGTCCATAGTGTAAACATTTTTATGCTATTAGCCTTTAATTATAACCTCAACGTAGCTGTCAAGCAAGTTGAAGGTTTTTAAATATATATATATATACATATAGTGAAATCTCACAAAGACTCACTTTTAAATATTTTACTTTTTTTTTTTGTCCAGAGGTAAGGTTTTCTACAGTTGTTTAGAGGAGCACAAGTTCGTCATGTCAAATGTGGCCCCATAAAATATTTGCCTTTTGTACATTTTTCTTAGTATATAGTATAGGCACGGTGAAAGTACTTTAGAAAAATGCAAAAAAGATGCATACGTGTAGTAATTAGGCTGTGTCCATATATTAGCTTTTTAGACAGCGACTTAATAGGAATTTTAAGAGTTTGAGGCGCTGTGATACACTACAATAGTGCTTTTGAGTTTGATATTTTGATTGAAAATATATAATTTATGCTTTCGAACTAGTTTTATTTTTTTAAATTGACTTACCGTAAATAATACAGCATTATAAATGCAATAAAATTAATTGAAAGGTACAAATTATACTTTTCGAAAGGACTTGTAATGACTGCAGTCAATCTACTTCTGAGTATAACCGCGTCTCAGAACTCTTATAATATCGCCTAGAAATCTGCTGTCCAAAACGCTTAAACACAGAATAGGTTTTATTTTTTCTAATAATTTTGCTAACTTGTCCACAAATCGCTACCTCTATATATTTTATATGAACGAGAGCACCATTTGATGATTTGGAAAATGAATAATTCCCTTGAAAGAAAATTTCCTAATGGGTCGTAATGTAATTTTTCCCAATTTAGCTCAAATTCTAGTAATTACGTAAAACTTTTCACTATGGCAGCACTACAAGAGCAATGGCTGTAAAATGTCGTGAAGTTTGGATTAAAACATGTTTTATTTAACTAGTAATTTAAGCTAAAGCGGAACTATTTTATTATAATCTGCTTAATCAAATGGATTAAATAAAATATAGTTCATATGTATATATTAACTAGATACGAGATATTGTTAAAATGTGAATAGTGTTATATACGTATCAATTTTATGATACATGCAAATTTCAATTAACAAGTTCCTCAAAATGCATATAAAATAAGGTATAGAAAAATATATTATTTCAATCAAGTTTTAAAATATAAATTTAAATATTATAGAATGATTAAAAAGAAAGATATATTATTTTCTTCTTACGGCACGTTACAGCTGGAAGAACAAGCATTTTTCTTTATTCTAATTTGTTAATCAGTTTATTTTAATGATGCAATGGATGAGTCCACAGTAAATTCCAAATTTTTCATAATCTTTTTCAAGCGCTGCTAGTCTGTACATTGGTCGGCTAGTTTTCTAATTCTATCTAGAACAAGATTAACAATTTCTTTGCCAATTGTGTAATGCCCACGAGCATAGTTATGTGCAGCATCTTCTTTTCCTGTTATGAGTTGTTCAGGATGAAAGAAACATCAATATCAATAATAATTTTTTTCTTAATTTTTTATTAATTACTGCTTAAAAATTTCTTTATTGTTCTTTTATATTACAATATTATACGATAAATCCAAGTTTAGGATAAATCTTGAAAATGTGGGAAAAGTAAGCGCTCTCTTTTCCTTCCTTTTGCACTTTAATACTTTTTTTTTGTTTTTATCACAGCTACCACAAAAAATCCAATTAATAATTAATTTAATGCCATCTGAATTTCTTTATAATTTAAAAAGAGTTTTTTTTCATTGTATTCAGAATTACAACAATTTCAATCTGCCAAATTACACTTTCCTTGTTTTTTATGATAGTTCAATTTTTTTCTTTTCCATTCATTCATGTTAAAGATTTCATGGTTTACCCTGCTAATAAAAAATTACGTATCCTTAAATTTTTAATAATATCGCATAAATCAGCTAGTTTTATTGAAAATTATATTTATTTAAATTATTTTGCATAGCTAGAACTTTTTTAAAGAAAAACAAACATTTCTTACCTTTACTCAAAAATATCTAATAAAATATAAACACAAAAGATAAATCTTGCACGGCTTTAGTACAACAATGACGTTAGCTTGCCTTCCATATCTTCATTAAACTTTTTGAAAAGCATTGCCTTCAATTGACGGGTTTATCAGAAATTTACTACAAGAATCAGATTTTTTGATGTCCTCATTTTCTGTGGGCAATTTAATGGATACAAGAGGCATCAAGGGCTTCGTTTAGAAAGATTCATCAATTGAAATAGCATGGAATTGTTTTCAAATATATTCTATGTATTTTTTAGCATAACATGGAATGCACTTGAAATCCTTTGTATTCATTCTTTGATAATATTTCTTATTTTTCTTTTTTTGATTTAAATAACTCTCAAAACTTTGAACTTAATTTAACAGAATTTAATATTATGTAATTTTCACTTTTTTCTGTTTAAAATTATTTTAATTATATTATCTACTGGATGAACATAAAATATGCCTAGTTTCAACAATTAGGTGTTAAATTTGACAAAATTGCAATTCTGTTGAAGTAAGTTATTCATTCATCTACATGTGACGGCGTGGATAGGACGAAAACTATTTTCTTTAAATAAGAACACAAGATTACGCATTATTTAAAATATATAAAGCCTTAACGTCTTTTAATACACATCAATCTGTTGGCGTGCCTACTTAATATTCTCCAAATTTGTCTTGGTCAAAATGCTCAATTTACTACTGTGTTGAAAATTAGAACCAAATTTGCTACTGTTATACGAAGAATAATTTTTTTTACTATCTTACCTTTGATTTTTAATATTTTTCTCTAATTTCTTTATTCCTATTTTGATACTTATCGTTTAATAAAATACGCAATAGGACATCTTCATACAAAGTTATAATATACTTACTTCAAGAATAACAAATAGCAAATATAATATTTTGCCTGAAAACACTGAGATTAACTAAAAAAATAACACTTTTTTCTTCAATATAAACGAGCGATCCTCAGTCTAATGCATTTTCAAAATTTCAATTCATGATATTCAATTCAAGATATTGATATTTGACCAAAAAGCATAATTTTTCAAATATTTTAACAAATAGTGACTGAGGGCTGGATCTAAATAATGTAAAATATTAGGGAGCAATCTAAACTTCAGTTCAAACAATTGACTTCTGACACGATGGATATTTCTTGCTGAATAAGTATTATTCTTTTTCAAATTTCTTCGTTAAAACCACCCAATATTGCACAATCATATTTGCTATTTAATATTTTATTCTTTTCTAAGATGATTAAAATTAAATATACGTTTTTAGTTACGAAAAATATAAAACAAAACCTTACTTAATATCGTGGTCCAATTTTTGCGAACTTTAATATTGAAAATCATCCTTTTTTTTTTCTTTTATTGTGTTCTAAGGCGTTATCCATTTTAAAAAAAAATGTTAATGAATTGTTCGTATATAAACGGCTAACAGTTGCATTAATGCCTTAGTGCTGCTGATAAGTATTTATTGGAACAATGGCAGCATATTAAATACTTCAGGACTATCTTTTGGCAAATGAAAAAGTTAAGAAATTAATGTAAAAATATTACAATAACATTTTTTGTCATAACCTTTATGTTTATTCATCATAACAAACATCTTCTAACTACGACTTTTCTTAATGTTGGTCTCCACGTGTTTTTAATGTCATATATAAGTCTTGTTTTATTGAAGGTATATATTTTAATAAATTTATCATATATTTTTTTATTTCATCTGAAATTGTTCAATTAGGATACAATAATGATTAAAACTTTCGCTATTTTCTGACAAAGATATGACGAATATCGATACTTTATTTGTTAAAGTGACATTAAAGATGAGTTCAAGAATATTATATTATTTAGTGCTTAATAATTATAAATTTAATTTTCAAAATTTCCCTAAAAGTTAAAGTAAAATTATCTTAATATTATTTCTCATCTATTTTAGGGAACTTTGTATTAATAGAATAGAGCACAATAGACCGATCCCGGTCGCATGGCCCTCTCAACTTTTAATAATAATTAATAGAATAAAATAATGTGTTTTAATTCTTCATCTTATATATATATATATATATATAATTATTTTGAATTTTTAGGTCTTATGAAAGGAATGGAACAAGATTGTAAGCAAAAGGTTGATACAGATATACTTGTTACTCTAAATCACATACCAGAAGTTACAAATCAAAATAATAAATCAAAAGAATTAATAAATTCAAATGAAAAATTGTTGAATTATAAAACTCCTTCAGAAAGGGAGTTATTAAATACGTCCATTAATTTAAGTGATACAGAAATCAAAAGTAGTAACCAAATTAAAAATAAAACAGAAATTGGTGAAACTTCATCTAATATGAAAACTGAGCTAGTGATAAACATGAATGAGAGCATGGGTATTTATATAGAAACCCCGGTAATGGATGAAAGTACTTGTTCAAAAGATCATTTTATTGAAAACCTAACTGTTCAACCAAAAAGTTTAACTAATGATTTAGAGTTTTTAGATGAAGATGAAAATGAAATAATTAGTACAGTTGAAACGGACGAAAATATTAAACTGTCAAAAGAAAAAATTCAAAATATAGAAAATAATTCGGAACAATTAAATATGGCGGCAGTATCTTTATTTGAAGAGGATACAACATCATCTTGTGGAAATATTATAAATATAAATATGGAACAGGATAATGTGATTAAATCAGTTTCTGGGTCAACATTAAAGACTACACAATGTCAATCAAAAAAATCTAACACAAATGCTCTCATAAATAATAGTGTGCAATGCATAGATGTAATTGAAAGAAAAGATTTTGAAGATGAACAGAAGCTAACAGGCAAATTAATTATTAATACTAACTCATTGTTAAATAGTGATAATAGATTAAATTTAGAGCCTATGGAAAAATTAAACAATACAAACGACAATATTTCCGAAAAGGTAATTTAATTTTTTAACTAACTTAACTTTCGATAACCTTTATTTGCTTATTTAACAAGATCTCCTTTTTAGGGTGCTATAATTTGGAAAGGATATTTTTAGTTTTTAGTTATATTAATGTTTAACATACTTTGAGCTTTAATAATTGATGAAATAAAATTGTTAGAATTTCGAATGAGTCAAAATAATCAGCTCCTGTAGCCTATCAGTTCTGTTATATTAATATATTTTTCATTTATAGATTTAATGTCAGAAATTGCGAGTAAATCAAACAATTTTTACTTTCTACGAACCCATTTGATTTGTCAAAATTAAGTTTTTAAGTGTTGAAAAGATATTTGGGTATCATAGTTTACATTTCTATTAAAACAAGCTTGTTGCGCGGCTTTTTTGCACTCAGTTTTCGAAAATCAGATCTTTCATTTTGTAAACCACCACGAACAAATCTTGAGTTTCTTGTAAATGTAATGTTAATGATGGTTTTCAAATTTCTAGGATTTTATTTAGTGCTTTTAAAATGAAGATTTCATTGATTGAGTAATAGCCCTTTAACAAAATTAAATTTAACTGACACAAACAAACAGATCAAGTAAGCTAAATAACAGGATGTAATTAATACACGTTTTACATAATATTGTAAGAAGGATTATCGGATATAAATAACTAAAAAATTCACATATTTTACTTAAACATATCTTAGCTTAGGTCATTAAACTCAAGTTTTTTTTTTTTCAAGCGACTTAATTATTTACTAATCTATATATTTATTTTTTTGCAGGGCTTGATTTTAAATAAAGAAAAATCAAAATCAACTCCTCTATCTAGATTTAATGAAAAAGAAAAAAAACAGACTGCCAAATTTAATTTATCAATACCTATTGAAAAACCTTCTAGTAGTACTAAAGAGTCTACAGGCCGGAGCAATTATCCAGATACTCTTTGCAATAAAGATGAAAATGTTTCAGAAAAAAAACCGTCAATGGCTTCACAAGGTCTTAGAATTTGTAAACAATACGATATGTTTGTCAATACAAATTCCAGTGATAGTTTGTCTTCAGATAGATCATTTAACACACCATCTGACAATTTAATTCCAAATTTATTTGAGAAAAAATGTACTGATGATTTGAATAATATTAAAGAGGAAATTAAAATATGTAAAAAAACAAAATTAAAAACTGATAATATTTCTGAAAGTCCATTAACACAAAATACAAGCGTTCAATTTTCTGAACCTACACCTTCTACATCAACTAGCCCTTTTAAATGCCAATTTGTTAGTTTATGTTGCGATAGTCAAAAGTCAAAACCAGAAGCTGAAAATAATTATAATAAAATATTGAATGAAGTTGTATCAAATAAAAGTTCTGAAAATGCAAAATGTAGCACATCGAAATTAGAAACTATTGTTATAGAGGAGAAAAAGACGAATAATGTTGAATTTACAGTTTTTCCAAAAATTCGTAATAATCATAGATACGATGATCATATTTTGGAAGGGACTCAACTTTGCTTGCAAATGGATTTAAATGAAAATGATTTCGATGATGATAACTGGGCTGATTGTGATGATGGCTCTGATGAAGAGGCATGTATCTGCTACAATGATTGCTTAAATAGTACCATTGATGATGAATTACCATCAAGGGATGTTGACTTGTCTGGATTTGTTCAACTCGCTTCAATTTCTGATGAAATGTTTTTAGAAGAAAATTCTCCAACGGAGACGCCACTTTTATCACGAAAAAGAAAAATAAATGAATCCCGAGTATTTAACTTGGATAACATTTTTACTGATAGTCAACCAGCTGGTCGAAAACGTATTGCTTTAGAGTCTATTTCAACTCCCCGAAGCTCTTCTCTTTCCAATTCCTCTGGATTATGTATGCCATCAACAAGTTTGGAAAGACGTACCTCACGCTCGGTCATCCCAACTAAAGATAATCCACCACCTGAACTCCAAAACTGGCTATTGCAATTTCAGCGTTGGTCTCATGCTGAAAGAATATTAGCAGTTGATCGTCTAATTGAACATTGTGAACCTACACAAGTAAGGCATATGATGAAAGTAATTGAACCGCAATTTCAAAGGGATTTCATTTCTTTATTGCCTAAAGAGCTTGCATTACAAGTGCTTTCGTACCTAGAACCCAAAGATCTTCTTCGAGCGGCCCAGACATGTAGAAGTTGGAGGTATATCATTATTTAACGAAGCAAATAGAAATATTAATAATGTTATGAATATTTTTTTCTTGTTTTTTTTTTGTTTTTTTTTTTTTTATATAGATTTTTATGTGATGATAATTTACTTTGGAAAGAGAAATGTAAACGAGCACAAATTGCATTAAATGCAAAGACTGGTACACCTAAACGAGGGCGTGCTGGTAATATGCCTCCAATTTCTTCTTTATGGAAGGCAGCATACATGCGTCAACAAGTAATTGAAATGAATTGGAGATCACGCCCTATTCGTCAGCCAAAAGTTCTTAAGGGCCATGACGATCATGTAATTACATGTTTACAATTTTTTGGTAATCGAATTGTTTCTGGATCAGATGACAACACTCTTAAAGTTTGGTCGGCTGTGACTGGAAAGGTAACAAACATCAATATACTAATTTTTAAGGGTAATCCAAGAATTTAGTTTTTTTATCAATCGTTTTACCAATACTAAACTTAAAGTAGATTAAGGTTTTTTTTTTATTAGTTAGATTTCTTCGTAATATTTTGTCTAGTCACTATTTTGATAAAATTTGGTACAATTCATACGTTAAATTAGGTGAGATCACTAAAATTGGTATAAAACCTAAATGAGAATTAACGTTCTGATTTGATCCATCACACAAATTGTGAGCGCAGCCGAAGACCTAGTATTAAAAATGCGTTGAACCGCATGTTTTTTTAGAATCTTTGGTGCATTTAGTCCGATTGACAGTGAGAGTTGAATCAAATGTTTATAATTTAATGCTAGAATCTGTAGGATAATTTGGGTTGAAGTGTATGTTATGCCCACTATTGTTGGAACTAAACCTCTTATAAGGGCTTTTATTTTATTTGTATAATTTAATACATAAAGACATTTATAAGTATAAAACAATTGAAATATACCTAATTTCAGTGCCTTCGAACACTTGTGGGTCATACTGGTGGGGTTTGGTCATCCCAAATGTCAGGAAATATAATTATATCAGGCAGCACTGATAGAACTTTAAAAGTTTGGGATATTGAAACGGGTCGATGCATTCATACACTTTTAGGTCATACATCAACGGTACGGTGTATGCATTTACATGGGAACAAGTATATAAATAGAAATAATTTCTTGGTATCAATTTGTATAAAAAATAATTAATTTTAGAGTTGTTAGTGGTTCAAGGGATGCTACATTAAGAGTTTGGGATATTGAACAGGGAACATGTCTACATGTTCTCGTCGGACATTTGGCAGCCGTGCGATGCGTCCAATATGATGGTAAATTGATTGTGTCTGGAGCTTATGACTATATGGTTAAAATATGGAATCCAGAAAGACAAGAATGTTTACACACACTTCAAGGTCATACGAATCGAGTATATTCCTTACAAGTAGGTTTTATTAAAAAATTTTTAAAAATCAATTTTAAAAACAATTTTACTTAGTTTGATGGTATTCATGTTGTTTCTGGTTCATTGGACACATCGATTAGAGTATGGGATGCAGAAACAGGGAGCTGCAAACATACATTAATGGGACATCAAAGTTTGACGTCTGGAATGGAATTAAGACATAATATACTAGTTTCTGGTAATGCTGATTCCACAGTTAAAGTTTGGGATATTACAACTGGTCAATGTTTACAAACTTTGTCAGGTAAATAATTAAGTAAAATTTTAAAAATCAAATGCGATAATTTTTTATCTTAGGTCCTCATAAACATCAGTCTGCAGTAACGTGTTTGCAGTTCAATTCAAAATTTGTTATTACAAGTTCAGATGATGGAACTGTTAAACTTTGGGATGTCAAAACGGGTGAATTTATTAGAAATTTAGTTGCACTTGATTCAGGTGGCTCAGGTGGTGTTGTTTGGAGAATTAGGTAAACAAAATTTTATTTTTACTTATTTTTTTTATTGATTCTTGAAAAACTTAGTTTAGTTGTCTTTTTAAAATAATGCATAAGAATATATGGTATGGTTGAAAACTTATTAAAAAGGGGGACAGTCATTTCAAAAGTATGACTGGAAATTTATAGGCTGATAAAAATGACCCAACTCTGACTACCTTTAAAATAAAAAGTTTGAAGAGAAATTAAATTTATGACTACCGGTTAAGAGTTTTTTCGGTAGTCGGTCTCAATTTTTTATATTTTACGCTTAGCGATGAAGTATTATATTTCTAGGCTAAGGATTTGGCTATTTAAATATTGTTTATATTTTCTGATTGTTTTAATTGCTTTTAGTTTGTAATAAATCTTTAAAAATTTACAAAAATTACAAAAGGAATGTAAATATATTTTACAGAGCTAACGATACCAAACTTATTTGTGCAGTGGGGTCCCGAAATGGAACTGAAGAAACTAAATTAATGGTGTTAGATTTTGATGTTGAAGGAGCTTGCCCCAGCTGTTCATAAGCTGTGATGACCCTCACCCATGAAAGTTATTTTCATAAGATGTTTACAATATTTCAAAACGCTTAATATCTTTGAATATGAGGATTTTTTTTTTTATAAAATTAAGTATTGTTTATCTTTATCCATCTTTATTTAATGATCCGGTTAAAGAATGAATTTGCTTATATGTTTTTCAAAATAGACACCTAAATATAGTATATAGTCCTATATTTTAGTGTGTACTTAATATTTGAATTAAATTAATTAATCAATAGCATATATAAATAAGTAATGTTCGAAAGTGATTTCTTGTGATAAAAATCTATACATATATATCCCCTTACGAAACTTTCTTTGGAGATAGATAAGATATTATATTTTTCAACTATTGGTTGTTTGAAAATTTGTTGTAATATCTTCAAAAATAATAGTAAAATAATCACATGAACTCAATCCTTTATTTTAATTTGAAGCAAATTATTCAAATATTAATTTTTAATGGGAATTTTTTTTTTTTGAAAGTTTTGTTCTCAACTTTAGAAAATGTTTTTCTTTTGTTATTTTAATTGTTCAGAATTGATAAAATATTAATTATTTACTTAATTTTTTTTCTTTGATCTTGTACTATGTTTATATTTCTGTTAAAATATAGATATGTTAATATTGATGAACCTAAGTTTAAGACTTTTAAATCTAATTGTTAAGAGATTAATTATCGTTGCATAATTACTCATAAAAAAGTTACTATATTAATTTTTTTTTTCTAAAAAATAATTTTGATCACTATAATCATACATTTTTTTTTTTAAGCTTCAATGTTCAAATTTGTTTAGGTAAAAGTATATTTGCCACGTCATTGCCATTTTAATGAAAAATAAAAAGCGCTAAGATATAATGCAAGTCAAGTAGGATTAAACATTTTTATTATAATATTTTACTGAATTTACAGTTATTATAGACTGATTAATTAATTAAAATAAATGTTTAGTTACAGCTTTTATGAATTGACTAAATTATTGGGTAAGGATGCTGTAGTTGTATTATTAAGCTTAATAGATAATAACATTTTGTATTTTAATTAGGCCGTTTTAGAATATGCTGAATCCAATTTTGAGGAAAAATAGGGATTATATATATAAATATATATATTTAAAGCTATAGGAAATTTTTTTTTTAGGTAGTATAAGCTTTGAATCGTCAATAAAATAATACGATTTATAAAAATAAAATTTTTTTTATCATAAAATTATTTAATTATTTTGTATGTACATAAATTTTAAGATGAGAAAAGCTCTGTAGAACCATGTCAATCAAAATTAATAATAAGGAATACTTTAAAACTAAAAGTGAAGCTGACAACTTCAGATAATTTTAGCGGTATAATAAAATTTTTATTTTAAATAAATAACCAAGGGAACATAAAGTAAAAAAAAGAAGGATTTAAAGGCTGGGGCGATGGATTACTTTAAATTCATTTATTAATTAATCTCTTTGCAAAGCTTCTTATTTTGAGCTGATAAAAGCAAAGATTTGGCAAGATAAAATCAAATACTTCACATCTTCATAGATATCCCTAAAATTTCTGACTTTAGTCCATCTAAATGACTATTATAACAGCTTCCACAAAGATATAAACCCCATACAATTCCAATTTTAAGTTTTATTCATTGTACTTTAGTGACTTACAGTTGTCAGATAAAAACCGGGTTTATTACTGCAAGATAAGTAGTGTGCAGTAGGTTTTTTCGAAGCATATCACAGGAAAAATATGTTTTGTCATATGTCAAAATTACTATTACTCAAAAGAACTTAAATTCATTCTTCATGAAACCGAACCATTAGCAACAAAAACTAAACTTAATAACAGAATAAAATCTTCAAACCACAATTTCGCAATTTTATTTGCACAAATTTTATAATTTGTATTGTATTTAATTTTCATAATTTTAAAGAAATAATTGAGATGAATTATTTTCATTGTATTACTTGGCAGCATTTTGTAAGCGTCCGTAGTAGGCCTGAAAAGATAAATAGTTGATAGCTTATAGAATATCAATGTTGAATTTAAAAGACTAAAATATTCCCTTTTTCCTGTTTCTTTGAAAATTTTAACGGCACATTCCAGATTTTCGATGAATTGCAGCGATTTAGTAATTTTAAAAAGCTAGAAAATCTAGCAATAACTGATCACAATGCAAAAAATAAGGTTATTAGCAAAATTGTACAAGGTGACAAAATAATTTCACATGACCTAAATATGATCTTTGGGTAAAAATATGAACTATTCTGTAAGTCGAGGAGTCCACACTTTTTCATTACCTGATAAAATAGCCTCAGGAGCATAATCGTATTTTCAAAGTTTAAAAAACTTTATGAGGCAGTAGTGGGAGAAAATTTTGTATTTATGATTTGATATTTATTTGCATTAACGTATTCTTTAATATAGTACCATTTTTTAAAAGTTTAAGATAAGATAATAGCAAAAAACCATATCTCAAAAATTTGTAGTGACATTTTCAACAAAGCTGTGTCTTTAGTATTAATTTAAAAAAATTAAAACAGTGTTCAAAAAATTACAATTAAATAAGTATGCTAAAATTTCTTTTGAATGAAATACTTTCATCTAGTTTGAAATTTAGCTAAAAGCAATTTAAACATATTTTATTTCACAAAAATAATTTTATTAGTACATCAAGAAGACATAGAAATATTTCAACATTACATTTTGTAAGCTCTGTAAGTATTTGTTGATAATGTTTTTTGAAGTTTTGGTGAAACCCATTTGGTGGTTGATATATTTAAGCGGTTTCCATCACAGGGAAAAATACCATCATCAACATCATCCGCTTCAGTTTTAATTTCCATTTTTTGCACCACTAGCCTTAGAAATTGATGTTGCTTTTCCAATAATACCATTATTTCTTTAAGTTTTTGTTTTTGTTTATCAATTTTAGCATTGATGTAATCTTCTTTTTGTTCAAAGTTTATATCCAATTTATCTTTGAAATAATTATATGTTTAACTAAAAATTTAATTAATACAATTATGTAGCAGCATACATATAGGTATTATTTGGTGTAGCTAGAAATTTGCTTATATAAAAGTAGTCCAAATAAAAGCTTAGTACATCTAAACTTACAATTGGTATTCATAAATTGTAATTATTTATAAAAATATACAAATAATTTGTTAAATTAAATATAAAATAACAGAAAATCTTAGTGGGTATATTCCTTTCGTGCTCTATATATGCCGCTACATAATATTCTAATAATATCTACCTTCACTAAAAGGATTGTAAAACCATTTTCGTAACATGAAATCAAGGAAGCCGAGTTTATCTTTTGCTTCATTCGGGTATTCAATTAGTACTAGTTTATCAATTTTTTGTAGCCACACACGTGGTAGTTTTCGTTCAAGCTCCGAATGGAGGACCACCTAAAATAAATTATACTTAAATTTGTAGTTTTTTGAACATCCAGTTTTTCAGTTATTAGAAAATTAAAGTTTATAGTTTTTCTAGTCATGTGCCTTAATAAAAGGATTTTGAATTTTAATTATATGAAATAAATTGCCTGGATAAAAACTTTTAGAATTGTTCGAGGAAAGAAATGGTAATCCAATGTTTAATTTTTTGGAAATTGTGATTATTTGATAAATTTTGGAAAAAAATTACTTGAATCCTTTCTTCCTATTAAGCGGTATAAAATGTTGTTTTTCTCTTTCCGTTTCATCGAATTTTAACTTTAATTTTTTCGAAAACTTCTTTTCAAAGCTCACTGTCTACACGTATCTGCTTTATTCTAAAACTTTTTAGCTAAAATATTTAGTTTGTATAATACAAAATCCGTCAAAGGTGATAGCAATACGTATTTTAAGTGTTTCAGCGTTTAAAATTATGAAAACTAAAAAAAAAATGAATGAATGAGTAAAGGAAAGCAGACTAACTAGTCAATAGCTTTGAGAGTTTTGCTCTAATCATTTAAGTTTAATTTTTTTTAGAGGTCTCTTTTCAATTATTTAGTTCGCCTTCTTAGTTTCGATAGATATTTCCAACATTGTTAACCCTCAACACTCCGTTGTCGCCACTACAGCTCCATATTAGGTCATATTAAAAATTATTCGGAGTTAAATGCTGATGTAGCTTCAAAATTTTAGATTTTTTCGAAAAAACTGCTTAAAGAAGAAATTTTTCGGTCTCTTAAGAGACCGGTAAAACAATTGCTTTACACCTTACCAATGTAAACACATATTTTTCATATATGTATGTATACGCTTAAAAAGTAGTGAGATTTTATACACGGCAGTTTTTTTTTTAACGCATATTTTGTTCGGTGGTTTTAGATTGGATTTTTGTCCTTTTCTATGGTTTTATGTTTGTGTGTGTATGAATTTGTTTAAATTTTCATTCAAACTTTTTTACGGCTTTAGTTAGTTTTTAATAATTATTCTGTATTACCTGTCAATATTTCAGCAGATCTCGTGAAAAGGAACTATAAATTGTAATTTACTTTAAAAAATTTTAGAAATAAATTTTACAAAAATCTAATTTTGATTATAATTAATAAAAATTGTTTGATTACTTTGAACTTACTTGCATTGCGAGACGTTTTAATTGAGCATTCCTTCGAACTGATTCAATATCTCCAACAGCTAAGCCAATTAATAGATTCATGAGTAAAATTGGCATCAGTATCATAAAAAGACCTAAGGTAAACTGTTATTAATATAATTTAAAAGATAGAGTAGTGTATATTAATATAAGAAAACTAAATAAATAGGTCAAAAAGACCACCTAAATAACTTTGCAGAGTGCTTTTTTTTCCTATAATCCAACTCAGCCTTTGATATTTCTCTTTTTCAGAATTAACTAAAATTTGATTTAAGTTCGTAATTAATGCAAAGACTTGAAATCGATTGATTCAATTCAGTTTTTATACGAAACAAAGGAGAATTTTTTGTATTGAAGATTAAGGATCAGAAAAATCACAAATCATTTAAATCACAAAAAGTCAAAATAATACAATTTTAGTGAATATTTAAAAAAATATTCCTTAGTTAATTGATTAATCTTTTTTTAAATTTTAAAGATTAAAGTGAAAAAAATCTTTAAGTTGTATAAGATTAAATTTTTCTTTGTACTATGAGAAAAGTTTTCCGAAGAAATCTGTAATTTGGTTAGTTTTAGAAATAATTTTTAAATTTTTAGATTTTTGTTATTCTAAAGTTTAAATATGAAAAAAAAACACAATAATAATTCTTTTTTATAATAAACTTATTAAATACTTACATAAAATTATAAATGAAGGCGTAGCAAATTTAAGTTCATTCTTGAAGAAGGGATTAACATAAGTTCCAACAAAATCTAATTCTCCCAACATCATTGAAAATGTTCGTAAGAGTGACATTGGGATTGTAGAAAATGACAAATTATTCAAATGACCGTTTGAAATCTAAAAAAAAGCATCAAATTTTATTAAAATAAAACTTATAACATAAAACAAACCTTTGACAAGAGAATAAAAAATGCCAGCCCAAAAGCGATTATTAGTATTGAAAATATACACAGTACTCTGATAAGGGTCTGAAGTATTTCTAAGAACATAACAACATAAATTCCAACCTATAAACATATTCTATAATAAAAGAGTTATCTTAAATTTTTCATGATTTACTCTATCAAATCTTTGCAAGAATAATAAAAGTTTAAACCAAGAAACAAAAACGGTTATTGATGCTGATGAATAATGTATTGGGTAAACGCTTCCATTTCCAATGAAAATAGATGAAACCATCAGAAGTGCTGATATATGAAGAACCCATGAAATAATATTAACTGCTTCTAAAATATAATGAAGTTTTTGATGATATATTTGAATTATTTCCCGTAATGAATTGATTATGATATAAGTGACAATAGCGATTCCACAAACAACCAGGCCAGTTGATTTGACAACATGCTCATCCATTTCTTCAGGAATTGTTATTTGTTTTTCTAATATACTAATTATTAAAATTGTTTCTGTAAAAATAATTTTTTGGAACTATAATCAAGTTTTTTACCTGACATTATGAAAAGTTTTATTTTTGGGCAGAACATAATTATTTTTAAAAATATTGTTAATCATTTGTGATGCATATAATGTTAGAAATATAACAAATACTGAATAAAATAGTAAGTCAACCAGATGAAAATATTTTCCATATGAGTTCCATTTCATTTGTAAATATTTTTGACTAAGTGGATGAGCCAGAAGTTCTACACGGCCATGCTCAACCATTGTCTGATAAAAAAAAAAGATAAAAAGTTCATTTATAATTATAGGTATATAAAAAATCTCTATAATTATAATTTATATTAAACACCAACATTAAGTGCAGGTAAAGGAGTTGATTTCGATATACCAAGAGTTTCTCCTGTTTTTTCATCCACTTCTGCATAGATCTTAGGACATTGTAAACATGAAAAATTATATTTTACCTGAAAATAAAAAACTAAATAAAACTAAGAAAATAAATAAAAGTAATTTTAATTTACATAAAAACTTTTGGAATCCTTTTTACAATTAGCTTTTGTAATGCAACGATCTTGAACTGCTTCAAAAACTCTAGGCATTGATGCAATTAGTGCAAGAGTAACACACGGATTCTTTTTAGATTTAAGAGTCAACATTTCTTGTGCACGCTGTTCATGTGTTACCATTGCAAGTGCCGCTTCAGTGTATTTATAGTAAATAGCATAGTCGATGGCACTCAGATTGATATGATTGTATAATATTTTACAACCCATTGAAAGAAGAGTTGAAATTGCTTGTGGTTTGTTCTCCATTGTAGCCAAGTGAAGTGCAGAGTTCTATAAAAGACATAACATGATTAAGGAATCCTAAAATTTTATACTATAGCTTACCCCATCTTTATCTACTTGATCTATTAAATGGGAATGCACAGAATGAAGAAGCTCAATAGTCTGTGTATATCCTGACATAGCAGCAAGATGTAAAGGATTTCGACCTTTATGATCACGATGTAGTAAAGCACCTCTATTGAGAAGTAGCTGTACAACTCTTATATGGCCTTGCTGCGAAGCAATATGTAATGGAGTGAGGCCTTCGCCATCGCTTTCGTTTATAATAAAAGGTCCTCTATCAGAATCTAATAATTTATGTATGGTATTGAAACGTCCATATCTGGCAGCAAAATGTAGCGGACTCTCATTTTTATTATTTTTCAAATTAATGCAAGCTCCTAAGCGTATCAAAGTTTCTAATGATCTAAAATGACCGTCACGGCTTGCATAGTGAAGTGGTGCACATCCTTTATCATCTTTTTCGTTTAAAAGCTGTAGCAATTGTGCACTAGACTGTGATTTAGTTACTTCTTCAGCAAATGCCTGAAGCCAGCCTCCATTTCTTATTACGTAATGTAATACATTTCGATTTTTAATATCTTTGACCGTTATATCAGCACCTAAACGAATCAAAGTATGTACTGTTTTCCAAGCATTTCGTGAGCCAGCTAATAGCATAGGTGATCTGTGTTCTTTGTCTAGACAATTTTTATCGGCTCCTTCTTGAATGAGATACTCAACAATTTCTGGATGATCAAACATAGATGCACAGTGTAATGGTGTCATATTTTGAACATCGGTGCAGCCAAGACATATTATTTTCTCCTGTGGCTGCATTTCGAACATCAATTGAACAATTTCTATTGCACCCTATAAGTATATACATACTTAAATGACAGTGAAATTTCAGAGGTAAAATAGCATTTCTTGTTAGTGATAACCAGAAGCGAAAGAGGAATGAAGGTATGGTAAGGTTGTTGTTACTTAATAAGATTAAAATTATTACGAAGTGAGTAAATATTCATCCTATGCATAAGCTTTTGTCGTAGAATACTAGTGGATATTATATTAAATTTCAGGTTACTCTAAATATTTTTCAGCATAAAAGTGTTAAATCTTGATTTTATTATAATAAATCCCTGTAGTAAATAAACTTAGGTCAAAATTCTCTAAAAGTAAGTATAAAGAACTTAAATTTTTGTTTTTTTATACTAATCAACAAAAATCTTGTAATCACACTAAATACTTAATACTAACTTGGGCACAAGCCAAATGAACTGGAGTAGAGAGATCATGCTGTTGTGTTGAGATTTTTGCACCCGACTTTAAACAGAGTTCAACAGCTTTAATATCACCTCCATGTACAGCTGAATGAAGTGGAACATTTCCTTCAGAATCGTAGAATGAGATCATTTCTTCTCTTGTACATCCTTCTGATTCTCCCCACTTAAATGAAAATTTATAAATTTATAAACTTCATGAATTTCAGGAGAATGTTTAGTTCCTTAGAATATAAATAAGCTATTTTTATGATTAAAGAACACTACTCACCATTGTAAAAATAAATTTTAGGCTTATATAACTACGTTAATCAAAAGATACATATTTCGTTAGGATTATAGGCCAATTTTTTAACATACTAATTTTTTATTACAACCTTCAGTAACTTAAATATTTATAGATATGTATAGAGAACTTATTCTAGCCAATTTGGGTTTTGATGCTTGAATCGTTAATATTATCATTTTCTATAACAAAACACAGTTGAAAGACCTCCGGTAAGTAACCATCCGAGCATAATTAAATTTAACCATTACATGGTGACCCTGAGAGCGGATACTATAAGACTTCTACAAGACTTCTACTAGCAATAAATTGAAAAGCCATGAAAATGAGGGAATCTCACAAAGATTTTATGAATTCTATATTAAAATATTTTACATAATAGAAAAATATATAAAGAAGAAATATACAGATTTTATTATAGACAAAAAATCAGAATCTAAATATGATAAAAGTACCGGCAACAAAACAGATATTAGTATCATGACTACATCAAATTTTGATCTATTAAAAGCTATCAAAATCATCACGCAATTCAACAAAGATGAAAGAGAATGCGAATATTAATAAATATCATGATAAAAGTAACTAAAATAATAACATTAACAAGTCAACAATTTTATTCCCGGAACGGGACAAAACTAAATTCTTTACATCAAAAGAAATCTACCACAAATTATGTATTGTTAACAGAAAGCCATTTCAAAAAGAAACTATCCCTTTTGATAGAAACTGGAGATGACATCTCAATGAACCAAATATAAAGTTAACGATAAAAATCCTTATATTATATTTAGAATAACTAACACTCTAGTCAAACCATATACAAAGTTGATTTAACTTTGTTAAGTCAATATAAAGTAATTAAAATAAATCGTTCATTTCATTTCATATAAGCTAAAAGCTCCCTATTATAACAGATGTAATTATACTAACAAAATAATTTCAAAAATTGATTATGAAACTTTTATGATAGATTACTTTATGAAAAGTATAATTATTCCCTCAAGTATTAAAGTAATACAAGCTAGCATTGGACATTAAAGAAAATAGTGATATCCTTAGTGAGGAAATTATTCAAGGTATGATTATAGCAAACACCATATAATAGCATCAGATGATATAATTGTTATTTTTAGGGTTAATTATGGTTTCAGTTGTTAATTTCAAAGTAGGTTGCATTAGAGCAGAATTTAAAGAACTTCATACCTACTGGGTGTCGAATCAACTCTTTTAATTTTTAACTATCGTTCTAAATGTTTTCCTGAGTTTGTTTTTTGTGCCCAAATATATCAATCAAAAAATTAAACGGAACACTATATCATATTAACAATTTTAATTAAATAAATTTATTTAAATGCTCTAAAATTATCAAAAAAACCTTTCGGAAAAGTATATAATTTTCGAGAAATTCAATAAAGATATTTGAGGATATATTTTGATATATGATCAAGCATAAATTAAGTGCTCTGCAAATATGTTAGGTGCTTTTGGGAAATTGCTAAAAATAGATCCTTGTAATAACAAAAAAAGTTATCAAAAACTTGCAAGCAGAATTTCGCTAAAGTCGGCAGTCATTTAAGGGGAGAGTATGGTTTAGCACTTTTTAAAAATCGAATTTTTTTTTTGTATTTTCTTATAGTTTATTATATCAAAAATATAATCCCAAAATTTGAAATCGATCCATGCAAAACTGTCAAAATTATCAGATAGTTAAAGCCAGGTAACTAAAGCTATACTCGTAAATAAGCTTTTAAAATTTTTAAACGCGTTTTTCTCAAAACTACTTTTTCAAAGTCGGTGTTCACTGCCATTCAAAAACTAAATTACCCATTCACTTCAAACTTAGTACACACTTTCTAGATAAAAAATATCTCCCCCCAACGTTAAGTTTTAGTATTTTTTTTACATGAAAGTTTTTTTCCACCAATAAAATTGCTGAATTTTTCGTGAAAAATAGTAGTTTTTACTTTAAATGCGCATTAAAATTTTTTAAATAAAAAAAAAAGTAATCAGACAACGTTGGGGGAAGGATTTAATAGTACTTTAACTAAATTTTAAGGGTTTTTGATTTCGGCTAATTTCTGGCTCAGATACAGTGAACACAACAAATCATCTTTTTCCGAAAAGGTTCCAGGAAAAGCTATCTCATAGCGGGCTCACACAGGCCAACTCACAGCAGAAACTCACAGCGAAACCGGTTATTTTTCATACAAAACTCACGGAATCGTTGTGAGTATCTGCTGTGAGTTGGCCTGTGTGAACCCGCTATCACCGGCTTGTTTGTAAATATTTTTTAACAAAAAAAATACAAAATGTTGCTAACATCATGCTTAATAATTTGCAAAAACTTTGAATAAATTTCCTTAATCAATATTCGTAAAAAAATTCACGAGAAAAGTGATTGTTTTTACGCTTAAAACCACACTCTTCCCTTAATACTAAATAACTGCTGAATAGATACCAAAGATGAAATATTTTGCTCTGTTTGTTCTCTCAGAATACTTCTCAGAGCTTACTGATTAGTTATTTACATATGATCAGTTGCTAGCTCTTCACTATTTTAAAAGTAACACCGTTGTAAATCATAAATATACAACGGTAGAACGACGGTAAACAAAAGCGTCAAAATTATCATTTCCAAAAATAATACCAAAATGCATAATAAAAATTAGTAGAGATAACATCACAACCCCAAGTGTCAGAGAATTTTCTTGACAAAGCATATAAAAATACTTTAAACAAAAAACTGCAAAATTAAATATCTAAGCTTTAAAAAATTGTAACTTTTTGATACTAAAAAGCTAAAAAGGTAACACAAGAGTAAATGTTTTGGGATTTTATCATTTGTTAACTATTTACCGTTAACGAAATTTTGGTAAAAAGTTTTGTATTATTTTTCTATGCTCCCGAATAATTTAAATGATATCAATTACCTGAAAAAAAACTTCCATTGTTTTAGAACTCGCATTTTTTGCAGCTTCATGAATTGGATAGTATCCATTATTACAGGGCTTTCGAGGGCATGCTCCAAATTCAGTAATCTGAAAAATGGAAAAAGAATACATTAATAGTAATTTAAAATAGTTTTCGGTTATAATGTTTTTATTTATTTTTATACAAGCTCGCTAGGTTGGTAAGTAAAAAAATATTCAAACTAAATTATATAATTTTGAAAAACTTACCAGGATACGTGCACATTCTTCATGGTCATAAATTGCAGCCAAATGTAATGCAGTTCTTCCATGCTCACCTCCTTGGCTTATATTAATAACTTCTTTAAATTTTCCCATGCATTGAAGTACTTTGGCTTTGTTGAGTTCTGTGGCCAGATGAATTGGTGCTTGTTGTTTTTCATTTAAAATTCCAGTATCTACAGGACTTTGATATCTTTATTTTAAAAATAAGTTTTAACTTAATAATAATAATTAAGAAAAATATATCCTTTTTAATACTGTAATTCTGAAGTATTACAACTCAAATCTGTGATTTAATCAGTTTTTGTAGTTTTGAAGGCAAAATTTGGATGGTTTTCATTACAGATTTGAAGTTAACAGAGTTGTCATATATTTACATTATCAGGATAGGATTCCAGGCTCATGGATTAAATTTGTTCTAGAATCCAACGAAAATATGTTACTTCAGCATAAAATATTATGCCGAAGTACATAACTACAAATGATATGTACCATCAGTCGGGGTAACGCACCTAAATAACAAGGAAAAGGATCATTTTATTTAAAATCAAGAATATAAAAATATTTTCTTTCAATAAAATAAGACACTGAGCTTTACTAATCAAATTGAGCATAATTAACAAACGCGAAAGACATACTCATACGTACAAAATTTTATAGATATCCTTACATTCAGGTGGAAGAGGTTAGGAAATGAATTAATGAATTTCTTAAACAAGGTATAATTCACCCAAAGTTTTTCCCATGGAGCTCACCAGTTTGAATAGTACCAAAGAAAAAGAATACAAGTGAAAAACAAAAATGGAGACTTGTTATATTACGGGAAGTTGAATGAAAAAACAATTAGCAACTGATACCCTTTACATTATAGAAATCATTGATAAATTAAAAAAAAAACATGTCCTTAAGGAAAAGTAGCCTAGTTTTTTCGACATCACTCTAAGAATATGGCGTTAAGTAGTCCATAAATTTGATAAGGTCAATTTGAAGGTACAATTAGAGTTCTTCCATAAATAAATAGCATTATTAGGACATATTTTATAAGCTAATGGTATTAAAACTAGCTCCAAAAGAATTGAAGTAATTTGAGATTACTTTTTTCCTGACGTTCTAGAAAAAATCACAATTTAATAAAAACTGTCGCTAATATAATTAGGCCCCACACAGAATCACATGTTTACTTATAAAAAAGATAGAATAGATAGGATCTTTAAAATTAAATTGAAAAAACCAAGATACCTACATTGTTAGCAAAAACTCGACTGCACCACAAGCATCATTTTCCACGGCCAGATGTAAAGGAGTATTTCCACAATAATCTCGAACATTAAAATCTTCAATTTTGAGAATAAAGATTGTTTTTTGCTGAACAGTTTATTTATGGTTTTTCTTACCAGCTTGTTGATCTCGTATAAAACATAAAATAACAACTTGATTTTTGGCAGCTGCTTGATGGGTTGGTGTTCGTCCTCTACCATCACGTATATTGATTCTTGTATTATCGGCTTGAAAAAGTCTTTTAAAATCTTCAAGATTTCCCGCTTCAGCAGCCTGAAACAGTAAACTTTGTACTTATAGTGTTCAACTCAAAGAGGAATTTAAATTTATCCAAAAATAAAGCTGTATATGCTGTAATTTTATTGTTAATAAAAATTTAAAAAAAAGGAATATGCTCTTAGGAATAATGCATAGTAATAGGGTAGCTAAAAACAAACTATCGAAATGATTAAGCATACAATTCTGCCGTTTGGAGTAAAGAGAAATTTGTCAGGCAACCACTAATTAAGTTGTTATTCTTATTTGAAAATCATAATTTATTACAATATGATTATTAAAAGTAGTAATAAATAAATTTATTTTTAAAAAACTGAAAATAGAAGTAAATAATTAATTAAAGCCGAAAGATGTGCCAATATATGAAATTTAATTCAATTGTTAGTTAAGTTTATTAGGAGAAATGAACTAAGCCAATTATAAATTTTATTATAAATATTAGTTATAATTAATAGATCAAGACTGGTCACGGTTGCAATTTGTCCCATTTCTTTTACTTACTTACTTACTTAGTTATAATTAATAAAATGGGTAACTAAGATGAGCTTAACATTGGTGGTGGTGTACGGTTGATAATAATTGTTAACAGATTTTTATTGTTACTAAAAAAAAATTGCAAATTATTGCGTAAAAATATATTTTCGTCGAGATCTAAAAAAATGTTTGCATAAGGAGTGAATAAAAACTAACAAATTGACTTATTATCTCCCAAAAAATTTTTAAATAGTCAACGTAACACAATATTAATATTTTTTAAAAAGTTGCATTTGCTAGGAATTTTTTTAACAAAAATATGCCACAAGTTTTTTTAAAATATTATTATTATCTTTAGATCAACACCCAAGATTATTATTTTAAAGTTTTTTTAGAAGATTTATATATTTTCTGTGTTTGTTTTTCTTCAATCCCCTTAATAGTATTCCTTTAATAGTGTTAATGAAAACAACGTTTAAGCCTGGTATTTTATATATATATTAAATAAATGTAAAATTTTAAATGAATTCCTTCAGTAGTTTTTATATGCCGGCAATCAGGGACTTTTAGAACATCATTTCAAAAAAAAGCTTAAGCTTTTAATCTCTGAAAAATGTTCAAAAATTGGGAATATTTAAATGTTAATAACTGCGAGAATTTTGTCTGGTAAAACGTATTATTAGATAGAGTCCATGATTTATATTTTAAGGATATTTTTTTAAAATATTTACGTTTGCAACATATGAAACTACTAAAACTTAAGTAGAAATGGTATTACTTCCCAACAGCACATTGCTACTTCGATGTTTTGAAAGTGGTGCAACACAAATTATATTAAATTAATCAAAAAAGACACAAATATATAAGTACATTAAAAAGCTTTCAAAATCCACATAAAATGGGATTTTTTTTATAAATGAATTTTATTTAATGAAATTGGACATAATTTCTTATAATCATGGTCATATTCAATAAATTCAATTAAATTTTATGAAGCATAAAGTTATCTAGTAGCACTTAATTAATTGCCAAATTGAGTAAAAGTGAAGATTCTCCCTGCTAAAGTTAATTACTAAAAGTTACAAACATTCTTGCGTGACACCTGTATCACATTGCATCAGCTTTGGTTAACCTAAATATTTGATACAATATTTCTCTGTTTTGAAAACACGTGGAAAATACGTCGTTGTTGATAAACTGATGGTCGTATATGGATAATTATTAAGGGATAGCTTTCAATTCCAAAGGTTTAACAAAATAGTCGTACAGTAAACTCGTTATTTTATACTTGTGACTATACAATGTTCAAAAAATGTAATTATTCTGATCTGAAAACTTGTTTTATTTCACAAATCAGCATATTTGAGTAGTGTAGTGTACTTCTGACTTCTGAATTCTAATTCTAGTGCTAAATTATTAATATTTGAAGTTTTATGAGTCTAAAAAAGTCTGACATAAATATTTAAGCAAAGTAAAGGATTTAATTCCTTATGATGACGGCACTAACTGCAAGATAAAACACTATACTACATTTATTACTATACTATATTTTCAAATCACTGAAAAACTTTTCAGTTAAAACCTATTTTGTTGCTCGAGAAATATTTCTTCCTTTTGCAAAGTATTAAATAAGTTACCAGGTCCTGACAATATTTACTATCGATCTAAATAAATTTTTTGAGTGAATTTCAAACAAAAATAACGTACCACTAATATTTCATTCGGTGGATCCTTTGTTGTGGATGTTTTAAGAGACCGAATCCAATTTAAAGGTACCTTTAGTGACGAAGTTGGTTGGAAACCTATTGGTCTTTTGATTCGCCCAAATATACAAAAAAAAGGTTTTTTGGCTTGATTTGTCGACATTATTTTAAACATGTTTTCAAATATATAATTGTAGAGGTGATTTTCACATAATTTTTGAAAAATCTTTTTTCCACAAACAAATTTTTAATTTTTCCTTGCCAAATTATCCAATAAAAATACATTAAAAAATTTTTTAAAAAGTAATTTTCACCACTAAACTTTTTAAAATGTTTATATATAGTTTTGTGGATGATTTATCCAAGTTGAAAATTATTTTTGAAATAAAGTTTTCTTTACAAGTTGATTGGGCACTAAAATCCCATACAACCATTACTAACTAACAAAATCACTTTAACAATTTTTATTGGAAAAAATTTTCAATCTGCTTCAGAAATCGAATTAAAATTTAAAGAAACATTGTAACTGCAAAAATGAAAGTATAACAGTTGAAATCCTAGCATGCACTAAAAATTTCAAATTGCTAAAGACTCTAAGCACAGCCTCTGGTTTTAGTTGGTTTTTGCGCAAGACTTGCTAAATTTTGAGTACTCCAAAAGAATATTTTATATATTAGATTAGCAGAAAAAATTGAGACTATTACGCTTCTATAACAGTTGTATTGTGTTTTATAGAGAAGTGTCATTTCTATATCTCATGGATATTAAAATAAATTTTAATAAGGAATTAATGATCAAAGCTTCTATTCATAACGTAGCATTTGTTAAATGGATATAAAACAAATTTGAAAATGTTAAAGCTAATAATGAGTTTTTAATTAAATACAAGCTGACCTTGATTCCCTTCGGCATAACAGCAAAGACAATTCGTGTTAACAAGCATTTAAATACTATATCCAGGGGACTAAGACTGGACATGCTATGTTTTTTTTCAATTTTTTACCTTAAATTCAATTTGTAATTTTATAAATGCAATTATCTAATTTTCAACTGTCATAAAATTTAAATTAAATTATCGATAAATCAGTCAAATTGACGTTAAGCATTTTTTTTTTGTTTTGGAACTTTATGGAAGTAACAGACTTAATCACACAAGTAATTATAAAATATCAAAAGAAGCTTCAAAAGTTATAAATAAGGCAGTGAGTGATCAGGTGATTTAGTTTTTTAACTGTAATGTAAGAAAGCAAGAAGAAAAAGTTCCATAGAACGGAAGTTAGATCTTAAGTGTCTTTGCTTTTGTGTATGAACTTGATTTGCAAGACTCTTTTATTCGCTATTTAAGTTATTGAATTCGTCTAAGACCAAATTTGATTGACAAATAGAAATTGTATCGAAATAAAAAAAGACACAAATTTGATTGGAAAAGTGGGTAAATTTACTTATCTCACCTGGAAAAAATAGCTTGAATACTTTGAAGTAAACACTGAAATCATATTGAGAAATTTACTTGCAGAATTTTAAGGCATTTTTTGCATAAATTTGAGCAAAACAAAGTTCCAAAAAAGCATTGCTGATATTAATTCAAAGTTTTTGTAATTCATATGTAATTCATATTTAGTTTTTGTTCTTTGCAAAAAGTTCTGGCAAACTTCAATTATTTCTCCAGATAATTCAATTAAATCTGAACTTTTTTAAAATGCATCTAAAGCGACCAACTCAACTTCAGTAGAAGCCATTTTTTTAATTTAAAATAAAATTCCTAATTGAACCGCAAAAATTAAATAAAATTTTTTTCTAATTTTATTGTGGTTTAATGCTGTTTATGTGGTTTTCTTTTTGTTATGGAACGCTTATTATTTTTTTGCTTAATTTTTGGTACTCGTTGATGTTTGCTGACTGAGTGTTGTTCAATAATTGTTTCTAATTTCTTTATTTTAGTAGCTTGTAGTAAAAATATAAATAGTAATTGACATGTACCGTAGCTGTTGTGGGTAATTATTATTCCGACAAATATATTCAAAAATGATGGGTTACTAATTTACCAAGAGCTTGTCTTGTGAACATTTGCTTTTTAAATTAATAGATACTTTGATATAGCCGCCTAAAGTGTCCTTTAGTACAGTACATGCAAACTAAACTTCAAAATTTTTGACATAGATTTTTACGCTTCTCATTGTGAGATTAATATCTACATTAATCCCCACTTTCTATTTAATTTTATTAGATTATAATTTATAATTTGTTAAAATAATTATGATTTTTAAATTTTTTTATTTTTATAGAAATAAATTTCATAAAAATTATTCTACATCAATAGACAAAAAAAAAAAACAGGAATATACCAGCCACACCATCAACAAAAAAGAGAAACCAACGATTACGTTCTATAAATTCTGTCATTAATTAAAGGAAACCATATTTACTGTAATTTCACATAGAGTAAGAAACTTGCTTTTTCATCGCCCCTTTCCGGAAAGAAAGGTAAACAGAACCAAAGGCTGCCTTTTAAAATAATATTATAAAATCTTGTATTCTTAAGGGATATAAGCATAAGTTACAATGACAGGATTAAAAAAATGGCAAGCTAAATATTATTATTTTTTAAATCCACAAAGAGGCAAAATAAACTTTCACTTGAAACTATCTAAAAGTCTAACTATAGAGCTAAATATCTAACAAGTGAAAATATACTTCTTGATTGAACAATAAATTTTTAGGTTCAATACATTTCTGAAAATATTAGCTTTATATGTATCTTATACAAAAAAACTTTTAATACCTTTCAAATTAAGCTGGACTTTACCAAATTTAAACTATTTGAATTTTTAACTAAGCCGTTTTAACTTCAATCTTGCTTTTTTATGCTTTTTGAAACGCAAAAGTGTAGAAAACTAATTTTTCTCATCGATGAGTTTTTTACACCTAATGTCTCCTTTAATCATTGATACCTTTTCAATTGAAAAGACAACGCCAGTCAAGCAAACATAAAAATAAGCAACTTCTGAGACTGCGTCTCATTATCTTCACATTTTGTATTATATAAGAGAAAGAGTAAAAAAAAACTCCCTACTACTTATGTAGAAATGTAGTTTTTGTTGATTTAAATAGTTTGACATTGAACTTTATTAAATGTGATTAGCCCTTTATTTAGGGTATATTTAAAAATGCTAAGTAAAACATTTACAAAGTAAATTTCCAAAAAAAAACACTTTCTCGCTTAAACATTCATTTTTTACCTACTAATTTTATTAAAAGTCATCTGAGCTAGATTTTAAGCCCCTGTTTTAATTTTATTTTATTTTTAAAATTTTTTATATAAATTCAAAACATACCCTGATAATTCTAAATGGACTGTCTCTAAGAAAGCAAACTTCATGACCAGCTTCTTTAGTTCCCAATTGTTTGGCTTTAGTAGAGTGCAATCCACTTTCATCCTGACTAGCTTCAAATAGTTGGGTGCTTCGTTTAAATGTCCATCGAAACCATGTCTGAAAATTATTTCTAATTACAGCCATAAAAATATATATAATTTCACTAATCATTTTACTTTTTTTTGTGATTTTATATTTGTTTTGCTTAGGGTGGTAAGCAATCGCTTTTCGGGCTTGTCGATGTTTTCAACATCAGTTCCTGCAGTTCTGTTGAATATCTTTGGCATTTTAGTATTTAAATAACTCAATTTAAGCAATAGAAATTTCTGAAAACAGAAATAAATACCAAAATTATATTAAGTCTGCTAAAATGAGGAAATTATAACTTAATTTTAGGTATTAACCAAAAATATGTATATTCAAATTATGTCCATAACTCATTAATTCTATGAAACTCTTTAATATCCACTGTTGTTTTGGAAAGGCGAGAATGGATATCATTTCAACGTGCAACTATTTGACTCAATGAAGCATGCATTTACTAATAAAAACGTGTCGGGAATGAATTTTTACGCTTATCGAATCTTGATTAGGGCTTAACAATCTTTTATATTGCAAGCGATTATTTCAACCGTATTAATTAGCGATATATGCTAAAACTAAAAGTGAGCTTATGTTTTTTTTTTTTTTTTTGAGACTCAATAAGAAGAAACTCTGCGCAGAAGAAAACATATTGATCTCCAATTAAAGATATACATGTGGAAGATTCTGGTAAGATGGTAACTCTGCTTTTCACATTAACACATTATATAAGAGTGTACACAAGATAGCATAACCAACTTGAAAAATTATGGGTGCTCCGATTTATTCTTAAAATTTACTTGGAATTCGAAATGGTTAAAAATCGAGTCACTATTGCTTCTTGGATAGAGTGCAGAAGACCGACACCAGTTGATAGCAAGAGTTTTTAAGCAGAAATTAACAAATTAATAGATGTAATAATAAAATCAAAAATTTAGGCAGAAGATCAATGCTTTATATATATAACTGAGTACAAAAAGAAAGTTTGCCCCATGCCCACATATTAATTTAACTGAATAAAAAAATCCAGTGGGATCATACAGACGAAATTACCTCAGCAGAAAAGCCAAAAAAGAACTTGATCCTGTTTTATTTGATGTATTTTCCACAAGCATGGTTCACGGTCCTTGCGGAAAGTTTAATCCTACATGTACCATATATGAAGATGGTTAGTGCATAAAAAAGTATCCATGTAATTGCTAACATAAACGATGAAATCACTCAGTATCCAATGGGACGGTAATGAAACGGCTTTAGACGATTTTGAGTTTTAGCAGATATAATCGTCATCCAACAGTAGCGTATCTTGTCATGCATATCTTGAACATGACCATACACAGGTTGTATATATGAAAATCGAGAAAGGTCTCAATATAAGCAATTGTCAAAGCAATAACAGACATCAAATCATACTCAAACTTTGATAGAAGTGTTTTAAGGTATTACTAACTTTTAGATTTCTGAGAATTTTACGCAATCCGTTCAATCGATGTTCAATATGAGAGAAATTATAAAACATTTAAATGCTTGTAAATTCCAAAAAAGAATTTTCGTGGATATAAATTATATTTCAAACGATTGGTTAAAGTTTTACTAGTAATAATCAATTTTTAGCTAAAATTTTTAGAAGAGTTTTCCAATTTTTCAATACTTTATAACAAAAATTCAAATATTTCAGCTTTTAAAAATGGTAGAGGCTTTATTGAAAACTTTTTAAAAAGGAAAAAAATTATGTTTTTCTATAAATAAAATTCAAAAATGCATAAAATTCAAATAATTAACAATTGTAGACTGAAATTTGGAGCTAAAATTTAAAACCCCACGGAAAAATAAAAGTTTTTGATAAACTTCAGCCAATTGAGTCAATTTAGCCAATTTAGTGAACATTAGTTCACTAAATATTTTAAGTTTTGAATAAAAGTTGATCAATTGCTATTATATCATTTTTTACAAAACTAAAAAATGACCGCCGCTCTTTGAAACACATACCTCATAACCAAAACGTTTTATATCATGCCATTTTTTTGTGAGTCTCCAATTTGCCCGCTTGCAGTTTTTTCAATTTTTATTTTTTTTAAAATAATATTAATATTTTATACTCTTGAAAGTAAAAAAATGAATACTAAAAATATTTATTAACTTCTTTTGATGTCGTCCGAAAATACACCCAAATTTCAGACGTCTAAACCAGAATACACCCTTAACAAACTTGCGAACCAAAACAAAAACTAAAATTTTCTATTTACATTTTCAAGCATAATCGCATGGTTTGAACATTTTTTAGGAATCATTTATTATGTCGAACTTCACAGTGAAAATAAGTAAAACATAAATGTTAATGGCCAAATATACTAGCAAATAAAACCAAAAATTAATATCAATCATTCATAGAAAAAATGGAGGAGAGGAAGACTTACAACTTTAAAAAAGTAATTAAATTGATACTGCATGTGCTCCGTCTCTTCCAATTATTTTCTATTGTTGCTACTAATTTAGATTTTTCCATAGCTCCTTTAATATGACCAAACATTAATAGAAGATCATAAAATAAAAAATTTTCCGAAACTTTTTATCTCATGAAGTTTTTCAGTATGTTAACTTTGGCTCAACTTTTTCATATTTATTAAATTATTTATTTATATTAACCGTTTTTTATATTTTTCATTATTATAATTAGAACAATAAATATTATAAAAATCGTATAAAATTATATCACAAATTTATTGACACAAATGCTTTCAATTATAGTTATCAAATTTAAAATGGGTATTTTCAAATCCAAAGTCACGTTTCCTTTTCACAAAATACGTTATTTTATACAATAACTTGATCGAATTCCTGATTCTTCTATTTAAGTTAAATTATAATAATTAAAAATATTAAAAAAAATACTAATTAATCAGTACTAGTGTTTTATTAGCTATGTTTAAATTTGCTAGTGCCTTAAAAGAATGCAACTTGTTATATTCAGTCCAGCTGCTTTAACTAGGACGACTCATTTCCAACTAAAACCAATATACTCAAAAGAATGATTGCCTTTTGCTCACACGTATGGCTTCTTTCTTGTAAGTAAGTAATTGCTACCCAAAGTATTAACCATTTTAGCAAGGAAGGAGGGTATTTCAATTAATTTGATCATTATTGTTATAATGAATAGCTTAACTGGTCTTCAAATGAATTAGATGTGTTAAAAATAAAAAAAGGAATTTACAAAAAGAAGTGATATACAGTAAGTATGTATTTTCTACCACAAAAATGTAGAATTTTTAGTCATCATATTTAACATATTACAAAATTAACTTAGAGAATTACAAAAAATAAATTAAACTCTAGAGCACAGATTTGAAATAAAACTAGAAGGAAAAATTAAGGATTTATGCTAAAAGTAATTTAGGCAAAAATTTTTTTACTTTTTGTTATAAGAGCCAAAACTTTTTCTAATATTACTTCTTATTCAAAAATTTAGTAAGTTATTTTTTTGAATTTCAATTTAATCCTTGATTGAAATCCAGGAAAAGCCTATCAGTTACCATCTTTTGTTCTCATAATATTAAATTGAAAATTTTTAAAATTTGTAAATTTATAATATTTAAGTTTGAGCTACAACCTTGACAGGTTACAATCTTTGATTCATTTTGAGGGGGCTTAAAGAAGAACTCAACCCTTTTAATTATGATTTTACAATAAAATACTGTTGACTTGACTTGTATTAAAAAAGTATTTAATACATTAATTTAAGTAGCTCTATACATTTCAGTGAGCCATAAAAAATTGTAATAAAATTCCTTTGTAAAAGTTGTCAAAATGAACATTAAATAGAAATTGAAACAAAATCATCTATTGGAAGTTATTATTTTTTTGTCCTTTATCACTAAAAACATTGCCTAGCTGTTTAGTCTTATCAACATGTATCAATAGCATCAAACTAGGATATATAATTCAACTTTTTAAAAATCAAACTAAAATTAAATTGAGGTCATCTAATTTATCCCTCGGTAGTGAAGAAAGGAAATCAAGAGCTTTTAAAAATAGACTGCCTAAATAATAAAATGAACAAAAAAAGAAATATGATTGTTCAACAATTCAATTGAAGGAGAAGGAAAAATAGTAACATAAACAATAAAAGTGGGAGATATTTAGTGTTTATAATATATAAATTGGTAACTATTACATTTAATGTAATTTATGAATTTCTACATTCCTTTACTAGTAATTATAATTAATTAACTGTTAAATTATACATTTGATATAGTAATTGGTAATTATTTTGAAGGACAATCCACATTTTTATTTTTTATGTTATTTGTAAAATGAATCTTGTATAAATAATTCTATATTCTTCTTCTTCAGGGGGACATTTAGTGTGAAATTTTAAAAATTTGATTTTTTTTTACATTTTTCAATACTTTGTACCCTTAAAAATAACATATTGAAATTTCAAGTGAAAATCCTGAATAGTTTCTGAGTTATTACATCCTCCTAAAGAGTAGCTGCTTCTCTTTAAAAAGGCAAGGTTTTTGAAGATTTTTTTCTCAAAACTACGTTTTTCAAAATTTTTGCAGCTGTAATTCGATAAAAAATCATCCGATCGGTTTGATTCTTATTTAAGCACATTTTGTACTTGTTTCTCCATTTTATGATTGGTTAAGAAATATTATTTTGCTAGGCAAAAACAGTCAAATTTTTTAGCAAAATTTAGTTTTTTTTCTTCTAAAATTCGACACTGTGTTATTTTAATCTTTTTATACAATCTTAAGTCATTGTATGGGCAAAATCTTTTAAATTAACGATCTTTTTGTTTTTTTTTATTTCGGGAACTCTGAAGGCCAGATTTACTGCAGTAGTGGAAGAACCTTTTTTTTGTTCGAACTTGCTGAAAAGCCAATATTTTTATTTCAAAAAATTACATTGTATTTTCTATTTATGCAAAAATATATCTAATAAGTTTCAAAGCATTCAGTGCAATACTTTTTATTTTAAAAAATTCGCAAAAATGTCCCTCTTTTAGATTGTCACACAGGTTATGCCCCTAACAATTATTTTTCTCTTTTTATTTTAAAATATTATATTATATTAAATATAAGTCTATTTCGTAAGTTCTGTTTTGATTTTACCCCTTTTAATAATTTATAAATTTTTACTTAATGTCAATATCTTATTCCAAAGGTCTTAAAAATTACGCCGCCAGATTCAAGACGCGGCTAAAATTTGAAAAGCATTATTTCTATTGCTGAATTATTTTTATTATATTAAAATTATGATAGTAAAATTTTAAACAACTAATAATGTATATCAATTTTAAAAGAGTTGCACATCCCTTATTTTTTATATTAGAATACCAAAACAATGGTTTTCATTTTTTATGTCAGAACTTTTTAAATTCATCAAATATTAACAACTATAAATTCACGGAAATATCTACAAGATCGAAAAGGTTGATTGCAACGCATTTTTATCTTAAAATACTTACTTTTCAAAGCAATTCTAGTATATTCCATATATGTGCCGATAAAGCTTAACGTGTGAGACAATGTCGCACTCTAAAAATGAAGTTTTAGGTAAAGGCAATCTAGGTGAATCCAATCAATTGATTAATTATCCATCAGTAATAGTGATAATGGTGGATAATTGTTAGTAATAGAAGAAAAACGTTTGAAATGTTTAAAAAAGATAACAGAAACACCATATTTGACCCCATCGCAAAAAGTTATCCATAACACTATTTGATGAAGTTTTGATAAATTTTTCTAATACAGGTTAACTATTTTGCGGATGTTTTTAAAAAAGAAAAAAATAAATATCTTCAAATACACAAAAAATTTTATTTATTTATCATTTTGATATAAAATAAAGTCTTTGACTTCAAGTAATTTATCTTAAAATTAATTTTAGTGTAATAATAAGAATACTAACACAAATAATAACTATAAGGAAAAACCAACATACTCTTTTAATCCTTGGCAGTATGATAAGCTTCAACGATTTAAGAGGATTGGTAAACCAATTAAAAGATGTTTCTGGGCGCCTATAAGATAAGTTTTAATTTTTAGACTTCAAAATATAATTAAAAATATATTAAAATTTTTTATTGTTTGTGTTTGAAAATTCTTCTTTAATTATACTTCAAGTAAATCAATCCAAATATCTTAAGGGCTTTTAATTATATTAATATAATTAAAAGGGGCTTTAAAATTTTGTTTAAATTTTTGTTCGAATTTCTGTGTTCTTCAATAAATCACAAAAAAATCTTTTATTTTTACAATAATGCAGATTCAAGATTTGATTACGATTGTATTAAATAAATTGAAGTTTATAGTAAATTTGAAAAGAAAGAATAGAATAAAACAGTAAAAACTTACTTAGGTTGTGGTAGTGCATTAGGGCCATCATGACCTAAGCCTGCAGGGTTGCTTTTAGCTTGCTCCTCTGTCAATATATCAAGCTCCAATTCAATTTTGCCCTTAAAATTTATATATTTTTTCGTTATTTCAGTTAGAATTAACTAAGAAATGTTATATTGAACTTTAGGCAAAGTTTCGAGTATAAAACTCTCTAAAACATCAGTAATAACTAGCACCAAAGAAAAGAAGTATTTATATGAGCAGATGATGAGCCTTTCGGTTCCTGTTCTGTTCTTAAATTAATGTTATAAATTTTTTAAAAAGTCTTCTAACCAGAAATGTCATTTACTAATAGTTAACTCTTTTATAGCCCCACACTCCACATACATATATCTTAAGTCGCTAGTCCTTTTAACACAAAATTAAAAATTAAAAAACTACTTGAAAAATAAAAAATCCTTTGGAATTTTGACCAATAAAAAATAAAAAGAACTAAGTATTAATTTTATAATAAAGCGTTTAAGTAATTATACTTTTGGGCCGTAGGATACTTACAGAAAGACCGATAGTTTCATTTTCCAATTTTCCTTTAAAAGGAAACCAGCCTTTACATTTCCGTATTTCAAATAAATTCACAAAATTATTTCGTTTTTCTAAAGAACATTTTTTAGATGTTGATGTTGGCTCCAGAAAATTTGCAATATTTATACTGAGTGTACCAAGAAAATCATCTGCTGAAAAAGTATCATTATCCCAGACTTGTAATGTTAAAATTGCTGGCTTTTTTATTTCAGTACTAAAAATTTCATACGCAGCAGCTTTTTGTACTGTAACCATCTGTAATCTCATTAGAATTGATTATTCAAGATTTTCATACCTCATTAATTATAAAAGGCAAGCGATCGAGTTACCATTTCTTCAATTAAAGAATATCGAATTGGAAATATCATCCGCCAATTAAAATTGCCCTCACCCGTCAGCGAACGATAATGAATATCAGTGTATTGGGCATTGTCTGCATCATCAACCCACCTGTGTAATTAATATTTTCTTATAATTATTTATCAATTAATTGTAATTAATACCCTTTAATATAAATATCACTCATTTTACTACCAAAAACATTCTTCTCGTCTAGCACAACATCTTTTGTATTCCATATAATAGCACGGAGCTCATAATTTTCGGCTGGAACTGGAGTTATATCAATTGGTGGGGGAATATTTTTTGGATCATATAACTCTATCCATAATTGAAGTTTACCCTACCAATTTTATTTTAAGTTTGTTTTAAAGGAATTAATAATAAAGTGTAATAAATATTGAAAGCTTTAAACACAATTAAAATTTCTAATTACTTATATAATTAATATTATTATTTACTTTTACATTCAATTTATTTTCACATTCATATTTTCATTAATCAAATTAGATTTGAATAGACTTAAAAGATTGGCAGTTTATAGCCAAAAGTATGCACGGTATTATATTTGGTTAAAGCATCCATTACATAATATTAAATTTTGCCAAAATATTTCATTAAAATCTTAGACTTACTTGTTCCACTCCTAGTCTTTTGGGATGATAAAGAGAGCGTGTTTCTACATGTTCTGGAACCAACTTAAAACCAAAACTGGGAATTTGGCTTAATTGATTCAAAACTGTTAAGGACAGTCGTTCACTGATATCTTCATCTTAATAATAAAATACAATTAATCATTAAAATGTGCATATTTTCTTTTAGTGTTAGTTTTTTTTATTGTGTTCTCCCTAGTTCTACATCTGCTAGTTCTACTGGGAAGATTAATACAGTGGGAGCACTTATTATAGTTCATGTTTATGTAAATAGTTGAAGAAGAAATTTATCATTAGGTAAATTTAGCTTTTCCATTTCTAAAGCATAAATTGTTGCTATTGATGCCAGCCTATTTCAATGTATCAAAGTAACGTTGAAATATTTTTATCAATTACTGCAGTTAAGCTGCATTAATATTTTTAACAGCACAAAGTTTTTGGTTTGAAGTTACATACAGTGATTACCCGCAAGAAAAAATAGCTTTTATATGGTCCTAAGATTACGAGGATATACGTATAATGATAGTGATAGAGCCAAACAGTTGTTATATAGACTTTTTTTCTTTGAATTATTGTTCTAAGGAATTAAATGTCAAGTTGCGTGAAGTTTTTAAGTAAAATAAATATTATATTTATTAGTAATGTTTAATTGTACAGTTTTACTTGTTTTTCCTCCTGTATTCACCTAATTTATCATAATAATTGAAATTTTCTTTAAAATAAATTTTCGTTACTTTATGGAAATGAGTTTGAGTTTTAAATATGAAAATATTCCATAATAAGTTTTTAACCCCTTATAAAATTAAAAAAAAACCTTTAACGTATTCTTTTTCAATATATAAGCAAAAGACCTAAAAAAATGGCAAGCTTTTTTTTTTTTTAATTACTATCAAATAAAAAAATTTTTTTAATGAAATCTGTATTATCTGAAAGAATAAAAGTGATCAAGTGCAAGGAGGAAGAACTAACTTTGAACAATTCTAAACGCAGTCACTAAAAAATAAAAAAGTTAAACTCCTAATTAAACTATTTTCTAAGTAAAACTCAATCTACTTTTTAACTTTAATGTTTGTTATCCCTGTCCTGGGACACATAGTATTTATAATTCATTAGCTTAAATTTAAGACTTGCTCTTACAAATCTATAAATGAACAAAATTTTGTGCTTCTAATTGTCAAATTGCTAATACTTAAAAATGTTTTTTAGTTAACTTGATTTTTTTCTTCACATCTTTAAGTATTATAAGAGTTAATACAAAGTTTTAAAATACAGTTACAATACCCTATCCAAAAATTTTCGTGGCTTAATAATTTTATTGATTTTTTATTTACTATCAAAATACATAATTTTTAATGTGAGTTTCTTATTTTAGGAATAGGGAAAACATGCTACTTGCAATCATGTCCAACTTATATACCCAAATTGTATCCCTTTTTTTTTTAAAATAAAATCAAACCTTTTTAATAAAAACAATTGTTTGCTATGAATAACGGACCAGTTAATTTCTAAAGTAGAAAATTATTAATTCATTTCCTTATTTACTAACAAAATATTAAATTTTCAATACGTATATATATTTTAATTAAAATTAACCCATACTGAATTTCTTACAAGCTGTGAGGGTATGTCAAGGTTTTTATATGTCACGCTATTCCGTTTGCAATGCATATTAATTTAAGGAGAGGGTAAGGTTTCAAAACATTTTTTTCAAATTTTTTTTTTAATTTTTTTCTAAATGTCCAACATGCCGAAATTATTGTGTCAAAATTTCAGGTGAATCGGAAATAAATTGACGAAGATACAACGTTGATGACCGCTCGTCATATAAAAAACCTCGTATAAAAAACTTCAAATCGATTTACCCACAAACAACATTTCTTGATCCCGTGAACATCATAAGTAAATATCCAATAAACCGATCCGTTTGTAATTTTGTACACTGTTTTTACATATTAATCATCAGGTAACCACTAAGAGTTTTGTTTTTTAACAATTTTTATCATTTTATAATAACAAATACACAGAAATTTTGGGGTGATTGTCGCATTTTTCACTACCAAAAATACTGCCGAAATTCAAAAAATCGAAAAAAAAAAACACTTCCTCGCTTACCTCGGGCAACACGTCACCTGTAAAACGCAATTTGATTTTTTTGTTTCAGATGATTTGGTAACCATTTATGATGTTCACGGCAAGAATACTTTTTTCGGAGGCGTCCCAAAAAATTTGCTTGCACAGCCTTATTTATTAATATTCAAAAAAAGAAAAAAAATTCATAAAAGATGATTAAGATGTTAGATCTTAACATGTTTATAAAATAAATAAATCAACATGATTCCTATTACAAAGAAACAAAAATCATGGAAGTATGCCTTTTCTTGCCTTTAAAACCTTATCCTCCCCTTAAACAAAAGTATACCTGTAGCTATATGAATATTATCCTCAAAAGTAATTCCTCCAACTTGAATTTTATTGTCAATAAATTTTGGCTCGTCTACATTATATTTAGAACATAAGCTTTTCAATATTTTTGAAGGCTTATAATTATTTCGCCAGATATTATAACCGGATCTGTAATTTCAAAAATACTGCACTTTTTTATATTATAAACAAAACTAGACAACATATAATTAAAAAATAACATAGCACAATAAAAGTACTGAATCTAATAATTTGTAGATCTTTTGATCTTAACTGAAATATACCTGCTGTACTCTTTTTGAATGCCAATAGCAGCAAGATGTCTGCTTTGCCAGCGATCTTCAAGATCAATTGTTGTACAACCTATTAATTCATCCCATATATCACGATCATACACAGAGATACGTAGCATATGTTCTCTATAAAATTAGAAAAATATTTTAATCTATTTTGATCAACCAAAATGATAAAAACCTTTTAGACAATTACATTATTTGTCATTAATAAATACTAGTTCAAGAGGAAACATTTTTTAATTTTATTTAATTAATATTTTTATTGTTAAATAATGTTACTTTTTTTTATTAAAATTGATTTTCTTCATTTAAAATGAATCCCAATATCAATTCAGACTCAAAATAAGTGCCAAAGTGGAAGTCAATTTTCCATTCTCTCCCGGACCTCCTCTTCAGAACCTCAACTGTAGCGAAAACTTCTACTTGGAGATCCTTGCACGAGCGTTGGAAGGCTCATTTCGGTTTCTTTGGCAAAATTTTTGCATTAGTTGATCTGAATTTAGGAACTTGTTCTTATAGTTTATTGAGAACTTTCTGTATATATTACCTACATATGTGCTCAACTATATTTGTACTTGTACTTATATTAATGGGCTCGAGCAGATGCTACATTGGCCCACTACCCAGCGTCCCCTATTCCATAAGTTTACTCAAGCAGTACCTAAATAAATGGTCAAACGACTACAATGCTAAGACATGGACCGAGTCATCTGTCTTGGTACAGTCAAAAGAATTCTACACCTTTAAAATAAAGAACCTAGACGAGGCAAGGAAGTTGGATAAAGATTCCCTTAAGATATTGACATGGCTCATCACAGGACATGGCCCCTTCCTTAAGTTCCTTTATAAATTGGGAAGATCAACAACCCCTAAATGCAGATTCTGTCACGAGGTACAGGAGACGAGGAGACCTACTCTTTGAGACTGTGGCAGGGTGATGTCAAAGAGGGTAAAAAATCTTCTCACTTGACAAGTAACCTGCACAGAAGGGTTTGAAATTAGTCTGAGAGAGATTATAGCTCTGGCAAGGGACCTGAGTATTAGGTTTCCATTATAACATGTCTTGCGGGGAGTACAATAGATCAAGACTGGTTGCGGTGCATTTTGTCCTCCTTAATTTTACTTACTTACTAATATTAATATGTCCTTTAGATATACAATGCAAATTCGTTTATGTTTTGTCATTTCTAAACGGTGGTATATGCATACAAAAAATTTACAGGTACTTATACGTATTTACATGCACACATTGAAATTTGAAATGTTGAGCATATATCCTTCATAAGTACAACAATAATAAAAGAGTGTAGAGAATAGCAAAACGATAAACATCAGCAAGTAAACCAAAGAGGAATAATTAAAGGGAAAAAATATATATACTAATAAATGTATATTGTAGACTTGGGAAGTAGGATGGAAGTATACTAGCAACGGTCAAAATGATTCACTTTTATTATTATAAAAAACAATTAATTTTAAAAAATAAAAAAAAACTATAATATAATGATGTTAATATGTTAACATAGCAAGTTTGACTTAATTAATTTTATATGAAGGTCATAGCATGGGATATGGGACCTAGGGATATTCTTGCATGTTATTTAAATGAAACAAGTTTTATATGGTATTCTCCTTTTATTTATTTTATTGAGATATTTATTATTTGAGAAATTGACTTCCGCTATTGGTGATTCGGTTATTTCACTAAGCGTATCTGCATTCAAAATGCAACCCCTTCAATTTTGCAATAAACCACGACAGCTCTTTTTCAACCACCTGGAGGCTTAGTTTGAACTTCAAGGAATCACTTGACAAACTTTAATTAACTTCTAGATATATTATTTGGATTGCCAGCAATATGATAAAGAGACTCAATTTTAATGAAACCTATGGCATTTCTAAAAAGACTTCACAATTTCAATTTCAGTCCTTAAATTTTACCAAAAATTAGCTTTTAAGACTGTAAAGTTTCTGAATATCAAAGTGATTAAATTTAATCAAAAATGGAAATAAGAGAATGTGTAGAATTTAGAAATTAATATAAACTGTTTTAAAAATTGTAGAGAAATCCGTATATATGTAGAAGTGGGTAGTGATGAGAAAAAAACTTAAGAAGCTGCTAAAACTAACAAAATCTCAATATTATCCGGTTAGAACAGCTATTTTCTCACTGAAGGTATTTAAATACGGAAACTAAAGTCTTACCTAGTGGATTTTTCTTACCGAAAAACTACACAATTTACATTTTTTGTATTTTGAAAAAGGATTTTCAATTTGCCATTTATGACTCAAATCTAAGACATTATTTCACGGATAGAATGGAGAAGGCGTGCAACTCTTAAGTGATTCATATTTTATATAATTGATAATACAATTTTATATCTATGTAGAAAAACAGTTATTCTAGTTTTGAATAAAGCCTTATAGCAAGTTAAACATGAACTCCTAAGTAAAATTATTCCTTTGTTAACTAGAGACATATATAATGTTTTACGTTTTTCATATCATAACTTTTATTAAATGCCATATTATATGTTTGTTTATTAAAGTGATTTTGTTATACCTGTTTCAAAATGACTAAACAAACTTGAGTAAATTTAGAATATACTAAATTCACTATAGACATTTTGAAATAGGACAACTTTGATACATGAAATCTAAATTGACTTTATTCCCATATTCAAACAAATGACTTCAATTTCTTTTTTTAAAGTCCTTCTCTATTATGAATTAATTAATGCTTAAGATAAGATTAAATTTGCTATGGATGGTTTTTTAAGTATATCAATATTATGTATACATAGTAAAATACCACTTTTCGAAGTTTTTTCATCCCATGCAAAAATGTCAAATTGGTTTTTGTATATCTAATATTTACCAGACCGTCATCAAATTTAAGCTGAATAATTTAATCTTCTCAATATAAGGACAAATGATTGAATTTCTATAGAAAACAAGCCCCTAAAGCTGTAACAATAATTGAATAAAAAATTAACTTTCTTACCTTGGAATGTTACCTTCAATCTGATACATTCTTCCAAATATTGGATTTATTTGATTTGATATAAAATTTGGTCGGTCATTTACAATTTTTGACCCTAATTCAATTTTGATATAAGCATCGGATGGCGAGCTTGTATCATGTGATCGTAATGCAAGACCCTGTACAATATAAATTCTAACAATGATAGGTATATCCAAAATTAATCCATTTAACATATTTAAGGACTCTTTATGGTTACTTAAATACTCATCATCATTTTCAATTGAAAAATAGCTTGATTGACATGGTGTTATTTTAATATTGCATTTAAGGACACAATAAATCTCTTCACTCTGTTGACCATTTCTCTTCTTTGTAGTTCCTCGTATCATTTTTACGGGTTCAGCCCAGTCATAAAAACTTCCAAATTCTGTCTGTTTCTCTAATTCTGTACCATATATTACTAGGCTATGTTTTTTGGAATTAATGTCGTCCTTTGAATAGAAATAAAACTAATTACTATATTTAGAAAGCCTTTGGAGTCATTTTCAGATTTTTTTTTTGTCTGATTGATTTTGAAATGTGACTTAAACTAAAAAAATGTTTATTAAATGGTATCTAAATAATTATTATTTGCATCCCTGAGTGCAAAAGTGTGTTGTTTTATTGCTTTATGATGTTGATTTAATATTTTGTGTACTTAGATTGCTTCTTTTAAGCTATTTCCTGATTCATAAAAATTTTAAGAGTTGGAAAGAATTATATAAATAATGTAACTTCCATTGACATTTTAAAGGAAAACTGGTCCTGCTGGAAGGACGAATAAAAGATATATTCAAATCTGAAGTTCAACATATAAAGAATCGATATTTCTTTATTTTATTTAAACAAAACAAAAAACTTTTTTTAAAAAGCATCAATAAATTTCCTGGCACTCAAATATGTAAAGTATGTTAGACTTCACACAATATTAAAAGAATTATAAACAGGATAAATGTATACTTATAGAATTCAAATAAATACATTATTTAACCTGACCTGAGGACGGAGGTATGTTAACGGTGTAATGAACCAAAATTATTTGATTATTGAATTATAGCAAAAAATATTTTCGTTGGTTTCTAGGAGTGGTTAATTCTTTTCAAATTCATAAATATGCATTGAAATCCACATCGATTTTATTAAAAAGTATACTCAAATTTATGGAAGTCAAAACAATGACCTTTCCCTACAAAAATAGTAGATGAACTCAATGATAAACTCAAGATAGAACAAAAGTTTTGATTTTTAATAAAAATAACCTATTTTTAGTTTCATAAATTCAATCTAAAAAATAATAAAGTAAATATAATTTGGTTGCAATAGCAATAATAGTCTTGCTAAAAGTCACATAAAAAATAGGAAATATATTTATATTTGGATTTTTTATTTCTCATACTTATTAAAAAACGCAATGTTAATAATAAATTAAGGGGTAATAAAGAAATAGAGAGATGAGTAACAATAGTTTAAAGATAATCCTGTATTAAAACTTTAATCTAGTATACGAGTATGATTTTTTTGGCAATAGAGGTGATTAGCATTTCAACGCTAAGCTTTGCGTCGAAAAAGCTAAATTTTAAAAAGCTAAAGAATAATTTGGTTATTCATTGGAAACTAAACCGGGACAGTTGTACGTTTTTCTCATTTTGTGGAAGAAACTTGTATATCTTAAAAGTGAAGTCTTACCAAATACATCGAATTATAAAACTTCGTCCACCAGGTGTACTCAAACTTTTCTTGTTTACTCACCTTGAGGGAACTACTAGACTTACGAGATAGACTTAAGGTATTTAAATTTCCTAACGTTTTGAGCCAAGTTTTACCTAAGACACTGAATGACTTTCTTTGTATAAGTGGTGTCTGTTCGTTCTGAATAGTATCTGTAAATAAAAATATTTTATCATAAATTTTATATGCACCTTTCAATACAAAATAAATAAATATACTTGTATCAAAACCTTTTTTAACTATTTCATTAGTTTTTAGAGTGGGTTTATTAATTTCTTTTTGAAGATATTTGGATGATTTTTCTATCATTGCTGCTCCCATTGTTATATCCTTTTTTCCTTTGACACAAGAATTATGTGTTAAAATTAATGGAGGCCAATATTCTAACTGGGTTGGAAGTTTCTAAAAAGTTAATTAAAATTTTTAAAATGAAAATTACAAATTTTTTTTGTACCTACTACAATTTCAGTTGCATAAATATCTAAAAAATTTAAGCTTTCAACTGTATGTTTACCCGAACAGCCACTCTCTAAACAAAGTTCACCAATGACTAATTTAACTTTATACTGTCCAACTACTGCTAAAAATGGTTTTTTGAAATGTCTGAGACCAACAAAAATAACTTCAATCCTTTAAAAAAAATTATTAATCAAAATTTTATGCTAATACTGGGTCAATCCAAATAATTTTACTTATATGAAGCTAAAGTTGGTTTTAATATTTCTGGTATCCTTGATATTGAAACACTAGTTTCATTATTATTTGATTCAAGTTCTATTAATTCTGAGGAAATTAGTAAACCTGCAAAAATATTCCCTTTAAATGTTATCGTTTCCCACTTAAGTTTAGGTGGAGAACTATTTTTGACTTCTTCTAATTTCTTTTCAGCTTCATCTGTTGTAATTTTTTTCATCAAGTTGCCAAAATCAAGCTTCTTAAAATATAAAAGATAAATTCTGTAGCAAAAGGCTTAAAATCGAAAATTAAATAACCCTCAATACCTTTTGATATGGATTATTTTCAATTGTAGATATTATGTTAGCTGAAAATATTTTAACACTTGGCCGAATTATACAACAACCAACTGGTTCAAAAGTGTTATTTTCCTCAAAATCCATTAATTCAATTGCTATCCGAGGAGGATTTTCTATACAAGATGTAGCACTGCCAAAAATACAAATGTTTTTTATGCTTATTGTTTCATTCCATATAGGAGACAAAGACATTTTCAAAATTGATGTCTCATGAACAGCATTGAAAAAGTATACACGAATCATTGCATCGCAAAGGCCACTCTTATCTTGTCCAGGATGAATTTTAGCTTGAGATATGTAAATATTGCAGTTATAAAATGATTGAAATTTTGGTTCAAAATATAAAGATTCAGTTTTTAACCATTCTCCAATGTCATTGAAAGATGACATTTCTGCCTCAGTTCCAATACAAATTATGCAATCAATTTTTCCATAAATACAGCCACAGTTTTTGCATGAATGAGTACATAAAACTGACTAAAAGAAATTACAACATTTAAACTTATTTAAATTGAATCATCTTACTTTCAAAATCAGACTATGCCTTTTAGCACAAACTAGTCCGGTACACATTTTACTTAAGGAATAAACATAATCTTTTGGATTAAGCTTTGAAATCGCTTCTAAACTCCCAGCAGCTGAAGCACTAAGGTGTATATCAGGCCAATTATCAGATATTCTTTGTTCTGCTATGACTTCCATTCTTCTAACAATATTTTCCAGAAAGGTATTAATTTGAGAATTTAATCCAATTATTTCCTTTTTAGATTTTAGCTGATGGAAATAGTTTTCTAAGTTCGTCATTAGTTCTTTCTAATAGGTAATCAAAGCATTAAGTTAATATTATAAAATCGAATTTTGTACCATAAAAATATTTAAAAAATTTGTATAGTTATTATCATAAGTAGATAACTTTATCCATCCTCCATTTTCCAATTTGCTGAGCTCTTCACGAAGCTTTTTTTTGACTGATATCAAAATAACTTTTAAACACTTCTTTTGAAGCTGTTGATTATCACGACAGCTTTCTTGTAATCCCTTGTAAGTTTTCAATAGTTCAGTCTAGAAAAATAGTTAAGTTGAGCAGTATTACTGACATTAGTTCAACAATTTATATGGAATACGTAATGGTATGTGTTTATACTTGTTTCATTTAACTATGCAAGTTCATATTTTTAAACCTGCTCGACTTAAAAGCTGCAAATTGTGGTATATTTTCTTCACTGTTAAAGTGACAATTCGTATATTTTATATTCGAGTACAGTAAAAGTTTTTTTATAAGGTTATTTAAGCAATGAAATTAAAAGGAGTCTCTTATACTAGACAAACTAAAGATAAAAAACTTTTCTACTACTGTTGTTAAATTAGGAGAGATAAAAAGTAAGAAAAGAATTTATTTTGGGTCACAACTCTCTTTTGGACAAGAACAAATTAGGAACGAGGTGTAAGACAATTATTGTAAACACTTTTAAATGCTTAGAAACAAGAAAAAAATGTTTTTTTCACCTCCAAATCATTATTTAGATGAAAATGATCCAAATAATTTCCAATAAACTTTACTTACTATATATCGCGAGCACTTAATAAGGAAATGATCTGTTTCCAGCTTAGGTCGGATATCGGGTAAAAAAATATTTAAAGAAATTGCACTCTGTGGCTGTTCTTGTTGAAAATATTTGTAATCCACTTCTGGATAGTTTTTAAGCAAACATTCTACACTGTTCGATTCTTGCTCTACAAAACATATAATTATGCAATGACATGAACACATAGCTTTCCTTACCTGCAAATGTTATTTTCAAACGAATATTGCTAACAGATGTATGGATAAAATCTCCATGTGATGCTATGCATACCAGTTGAAATTTCTCAGTTGACCAAAATTCCTCCTCGTTAATTGAATTTATACCAACAAACTTCTCACTGGTTTTCAAGTTATTATTATCACTAGTATTAGGAATATTCACCTCAAATTGGATTAAAATGCGACCTATATATTCACGGGCTTTACTTAAACTATATAAATGCAAATATGTTGGGCCTAATGAGGGTAATCGATCTACAGAAAGAGAAAAAAATGTTTAGTAACGACTTTGAATAATTTTTTTTTTACCAGAAAAAGTTATATCTCCTAAAAAGAGTCTGTAAAAGCTCGAATTTGTATTATTTATAGAATTATTGACAATCAATTGAAAAATTATAGTTTCACACAAGGAAACACTTGAATACGTCAGTTGTTCATTCCATTCTGGTCTAGAGCTGTTTTTCTTCGTTTTAGTTTTAAACTATAATAAAAAAAAAACACATAATAAAAAACCAAAAACAAATACTGGTTAAATATACTTGTTTTCCACAAAACTCTACTTGAATTGCATAATTTTCTTTTTTCACAAAAACTCCTTTGTAAATGGTAACAACATATGAAAACCTTTTTATCGTTTCATTAATGTGGGGGTTTATAAGATTTCTAAAAATTTCATTATTAAAATTAATTGCATTTAAAGTTTACTTAATTCACTCTTCAATAACATCATAGTTTCGCTGATCAAATACTGCAGGAGCTGGAGGGTCTATTCGTGAAGAAATATTTAAATCAAGTTGTATATAACACTTTTCATTGTCATCCTGGCATTCTAGTCGTCCCCATTTCTTAAAGAACGCATGATTTGGTCGATTCCAAATACTTTTAATATCAATAGTTAAAAATCCTAGGCGTTTGTCCTTTTTACATGTGCTCTTTTTAAATATTTCATATACAATACTTGTTGATAAAAGTTCTGGTAGTGAGCAAAAAAGCTCGAATACGAAATACTAAAAACAATTAGAGTTTAAAATAGAAGTTAAAATAATTACTATAATTTTTATAAATTAGTTAATCGAATTTATAGTTATCTATTTTTAAGAAACAAAAAAAAATCCTGACTAAATTGATTAAAATAGCTTTACAAAAACTTGTTTTTGTGCGGAGTATGAAAATTTCAAGGAAATCGCAATATAATTAACGAAGTTATCAATAAAATAATATTAGAAGGACTAATCGCCCATTTAGCATTTTCGATGTTTAATATTTGACGAATATGGGGCTTCCTTTTAATGTGTTTTCAATTGTTGAAAATTCACCCGGTCATCTTTGTATAGATTACTCTAGAATTTTTGATATCATTTGACTGAGCTAAGAGTAAAGGATAACACTTTTCAAAAATTGCAATTTTTAATTGCACTTGAGAGGTTTGTGTCTAAATTTCAAGGCAGTGGGGTCAAAACCCTAATAATAACTATTATAGCACTGTACTTTTACATATGAAATACCTCCCTCCAAAGTTGCTTTTCTTATTTTTTATACAGTTTAGAATGTTATAAAATGACAAAATGGAAGATTTTCTTGTAAAAAGCCGGTGTTTTGAGTTCAAACAAGCACAAAAAGTATTGAAATTGCATTAAAAGCTAAAATTAGTTTTAAAAAATCATTGAGTGAAGACTTTTTTAAAAAGATGAATTGCTTTGACACTGGCCTATTTCTAATTTTTTTTACAAAAAAATTTTATAAAATTTTGTAGAATAGTTACTTAAGACTTGCAAAATATTTCAATATATTCACTTTGACCATTATCTCTGAAAAAATAATAAAAAAACGTTTTCAGCAGTTATCCCTAATTTATCTCTCCGACTGTTAAACTGATAGATCGCATGCTTTGTATATGCAGCCGACTAAAGACTTGGAAACAAGGTATATGCTGGTCTGTCTACTAAAATGCCATCAATAACATTTCAAACACAGTTAAAAACTAAATTCAAAGGTGGGTCTTTTATTTTAAGCAAATCGAAAATCTTAAATTTTTTCTTTTCATTTTAAACAACTGGTCGCCTTTTAAGCTAAAGTGTCATCAAAAGTTGGAGGTTAGTAATACTTGCTCATCCTTTTTTTTTTTTTGGTTTTTTCAACTATTTCGCAATCTTATCTAATATTTGATATTTTTACCTCATTGAAGAATGGATTTTCTGATTTTTGCACAGTTTTAGTTAGTTTTTGCCGTTTTCCAAATAAAACTTTCACATAAGAATCAGAATTCAAGCACGGTAAATCTCGTATTTTATGAATTGTTGTGCAAACAAGAAACTCTTGCTTCACATCAAGAAAGCAATCCATTTTCTCATTTTCCATTTTTATTAAAATATAATTTTTCCTTATTTTCTACTACTGACATTTAATATGATAAAAAGCGCCTACTTTAAAATATTGACTTATTCAATAATAATAAAAAATATGTTTGATAGATGTCCTCAAATTATATTTATCAAAAAAGCCGTTTTTTAAGACATTATTGAAATTTTTATGCAAAAATAATTCAATTTTTTTAATTTAGTCACATGAATTAAAATGAAAGCATTTGACCCAAGTGACAAGAGAGTTGAAGTTGGTTGCCAACAAGTATTTTTAATAGCATTTTAGTATTAATCAAATGCATGAAAATTATAAAAATTTACGAAATGGGAAGAGGCAAAAATTTTCTTATCAAAAAAATTGATTGTAAAACAAGAGATCGCCAAACTTGATGCCTCATTTCAATAGTAGTGCTTCAGTAAACAATGAAGTTTACTGGTCCTTTATAGAAGGGTTTTGTTTTTTTGTTTTAGTTATTTGTTAACAACAAACATAAATATAAATTTAAACCTTTTTCAAATACACTTGTAATGTTTTGAAGAAATTCTGTAAAATTCATTGAAATCCGCCGGTTGTTTTTGGCTTACAGTAGTCACAGACCTTAAAATCATAGTTTCGAGATAAATGTACCTACTTTCAGGTCCTGTACTATTTTCCATAACTAATGTAGCAAATGATATAATTATTTTGTAAAAATTTTAAAAATTAGCTTTAATCGGTTTAAGATTATATCCGATTCATATTGCAATTAATATAAAATGGACACTTATTTAATTTTTTGCTTAATTTATGTAGTACAGTAACACTATCCATAGGGATGTCATTTCTGATTCAACAGTGCATTATAATTTGCTCAATAGCTGTTGATATTATCAAACAATGGAAAATAGCTAATGTGGAGTAAGTTAATATAATTAGGTAAGAGTTATGCATTTTAAAATTTCAATAATGTCTCAAATTTTACAATCATTAGAATAAAAGATAGTCCTTTACCTGAAAAAAGTTTAGAACTTATCTACCAACAAGTTGATAATGATAACTATCTATAATATATAAACGAGCAAAGAGCCTTAAGGGAGTATTATGGTTAAGACGCCTGAATTTTAAATGTAATTTCGGGCGCCATACAAAAATAGACAATAAATATTTTTAGCATCTATTTTTTTACTTTTTATTTATTGATATTTTAAGAGTACAAAATTTTAATAATATCAAGAAAAAAAATTAAAATTGAAATAATTGCAGGCCGGCAAAGTTGAAGCTTACGAAAAAATGTCGTGCAAGATTCAAGTCTTTCCAATGATCTGACAAAAAATTTGTTTCACAAAATGGCCGCAGTTTGAAATATGAATTACGTTTTTTACGTTTTTTTTGCCTTTCGGAATTTTTTAAAAATAAAAACAAGAAAATTTGTATAAATTTGTATAACCTACACAAAAACTACACTTTTTCATACAAGAAATATACAAAAAATAAAGGAAGAACTGTATCCTTTGACACATAAGTAAAAATCCATCCGATCTAATAAAGTTAATTAACAGTCAAAAACTGGGACAGTATCAATAAGTTCTTGATACATGAATTCCTGATTGCTTATTGTGAATTAATCAGTGAGAAGTTAATCAATAGAAAATGGAGGAAGCAACCAAGAGTTTGATTTTTGCCGCTATTTCAGAATATTAATTGAAATTTTCCACAAAGAGTAGCCACTACGACTAAGCAATTGTTATATCTTTACTTATGGTTGGATCTAGTGTTACATCAACAAACAATAAAACTAAAAAAATTGCTTTTATAGATTTAACAGAATAAATAAGGCTTCAATAGATTTTTTTCGGAAAATCTAGATTTAATTATATTCCTACTATTAGCTTGCATAAAAACATTCTATTGTTAATAAAAACCCTTTTTATTCATCCAATCAAGTTTAAATAAATTTTGTTGGGTTGGTAGTGGATGACCATTGATGTAAATACAGTTAGTTCAAATATTAATTCATTATTTATATTTAATAAACTACTTTTTAATTTTATATGAGAGAAAAATTTCAGAAAACTGAATGAAACGAATTTCAAAATCTGAATTCAGAAAAAAGAAAAAACAATCTCACTGAATGCGAATGAATGAGAAATATTAGTAGGAATATACTTAAAAAACTTATGTTATATTACTTGTTTTATTGGAAAATTTTATTATGTTATTAGTTTAAATACAAATAAAAGCACAATCTGATAAATTAGAAAGCACTACTAAAACTAAAATGACATAAAAAATTTTACAAACTTGGAAGCATATAAAAGTTACTTTCAAGAGTGTCATACCTACTGTTACTGTTATATAACATACTCAATATTTTGTAACCCAGTTCCAAATGGAAACAAATAGCACTTGTTGTATTCCAGCAGAGCTTAAAAGCTTTATCTTTATAGTCGCAGTCAATCGGAAACAGGTTGCCACTAGTTGATGTGCTTTACTCACATTACTTTTGAAGTCCATGAGGTCTGCAATTAATTGATTGCATTGGTCACCTTCATCAGGTTGTGTTTCCGCGTCAGCTCTTTTTTGTTTTTTTTGAGATCAATTGAGAGTTATGGTAATTTAAACACGCGAGTGAAACTATAATTTTTGTGCAATTTCTAACTTTTAGCTTTCAATTTTACTCACTAATCGTTCGTGAGTAAGTGATATTTGTTGCTATTTGCTATCATATATAGAAAATTGTTTTCCTAATCGCAGCTGCATGCATATTAACATATGAAAGGCTACCAGTACTTTCTCGTGTAGTGTAAACATAATTCAAGTATGCACCAAAATTAAGCGAAGCATGAATTTATTTTAATGTGTCAAACTGATTACTAGAACCTCATATCAAAATTTCGGAATATTTTGTCTTGGAAGCAAATTTTTATTTGAGGTGAGTTGAGAAATAATATTAATTTAACTGGAATTATGCTTATGTATAATAAATCTGCCAATTTAGCACAAGTTTTTGCAATAACTTGTTTTAAATCTGGTCCTGATTGCTTGTGTTATTTTGTTTTTTCTATAGTAGCACACAACGTGTTTTTTACGTTGAAAGATTTAATAAAAAAACTTGAATTTTTCATAAAGGTACTGCAACCTACTTTTAGGACTTTGCATAACTACTTTATATCGATTATATTGGGGAATACCATATAATTTTTCAAGAAAAATTTGTTCAATGCTTTAGAACTTTCTCTTTCGTAAAGCATTATTATTTTACCTTTATTTTTTGAAAGATATCAACATTGAGAAATATTTCGAAAAATTAATCATTAAGTTTGCTATGTATGCAATTACGAATAATGAATCAAATGCAAAGTAAAAAATTACAAAAATTAGTCGAATAATAAGCTTAATCAAGATTTTTTGACATTGTACACATCTTCACATCTTCCACCACTACCAAGAATTTCTAAATAACTTGATTTCACAATCAATTCTTTTACTAAATTATACACAGGTTGAATATTAAATCACATGATTTGTTCTATGAGTAAATGGAGATGTGCTCAAGTTTTTCTATACTTTTTCTTTATACTAGATGTAAGTCTAAGGACTCATTTATGTGAAGATAATAATTATTTGTTTTTTTTTTTACATACAAAAATTTTTCCTCAATCCTAATTAACGTATGAACAATTTTTATTCTCACAGATTACTAAAATACATATAAAATCTTTGTGTGATTTGATTTACAATTTTCTTTATATACAAAGCAAGTTAAATACAAAATAGTCAAAAGGATTTAGTTTAAATAACATTTACCCTAAGCCTCATAGTTAGTTTACTTAATAATGTGACATCAATTGCCAAAATTAAAATTTTTTATCAACCCCTTGATAAGCAAAACTTTCCTGAGAAAATTATTAAAAAATCATTAATATTTATGAAGATATATTTGTTTTAGACAATACATTGAACAAGATATTTTATTTGCTTTCAAATTAAAATTTTTTTTCCTTCAATACTAAAAAAAATTTGTCTTTATATAAATTAAAAGTCAACATCAATATTTTTATTTTATTACCAAAAAAAAAGTCAGATTATCTTGGCAAATCAAGGAACTATTATTTCCAATTACACAGGAAATGAATAAATCTAATTTTAGCTCACCTCACCCCTGAATCTAAGATAGAAAACTTATATACAAAATTTCAGTAGTAATTATCCTAGTAGGGAAAGTAGTTCCCTTAGTAGCGAAAGTAGCTTTTGTAGTAGGGAAAGTAACTCAAAAAGAGCTACTTTTCAATCATAACTCCTACATTTTCGGGGAAAATATCAATGATTTTTATTAACAAGTAGCCGCAAAAGTCAACGTCATGTCATCTGTTTGCATATGACTGAAAAGTAGCCATGATGATTACTTTACTGATGGTTTGACAAATAAACTTTATTACATGATTTCAGTTTGAATTCATGCACAAGAAACTCTCTGACGAGTAATTTCCCTACTGGATATGTATATACAGAAGTCCCTTATTATAAAACACAATAAAAAATGACATGCAAAGACTATATGTATATGCTTCATTTACCTAATGACACGGAATTAAATCTTTAAGCACATTCACCCATCAATATTTAGTTTAAAGCTATTTTCCTATATGTTTTTGTGTGTGTATTTAATATGGCACCTGTAGCCTCAAACTAAACTATAGTAATTGAACTGACTGTATATACATTCAACCATTTATCAATGGGAAAATTGAGCTTTGAGGGTGTAGTTCTTTTCAATTATTAATAATATTTAGTTAATAATGGGAAATTTAAATACATATAACATATAAATCATAACAATAAAAAATGGGTAAAATTATTTGACACGCAATAGTTAATCATTTCTTACTTTAATTTTCTATTATTGGGCTTTGATTTTTAAGAACCATATACTAAGCTGTCGATTTTAAATATCCCATTTGAAGAAGTTCAGTCAATAATTAATAATTTTGTTGAATTAAACCAAAGGGCTACAAAAAAAACTAATATTTCTTAAATTGTGACAATTTGATAGAATTAGAAAATAAAATTAATGTCAAAGTAGATTATTTTTGAATCTATTTCCAAACAAAGAATTTTGCTTTAATTTAAATAATTCAAGTGCTGATAGTGGAATTTTTTTTGGTAGGGTATGAACATAAGAATAACTTGCAGATTTAATCGAATGAACTCTTATTTATTTATGAAATATGTTCTTTAAAAATAGTTGAAAAAATTTTTTAAATTAGGCTATCATACATTTAAACTAATAAATGCTTGGTTAAAATAGTTATGTAATAGATTCTTCAAATAATTACATATGAAAATATGCACTGCCTTGAAATGTACAATAACTTTCAAATAAGGAGCTATCCTTTGAAAATATGAAGATAATAATAAATCGTTATAACCTTTGAACAAAATAATTCACAAAGTAAATTTAAGAAGAAATTTTTAAAAACTTTACTTAACTAAAACATTTGAGGACGATATTTAAGACCAAATAATTTTAAACATTGTTACTTGTTCTTCTTGGATTTTGATGGGATCTTATTAAATTATATAATGAAATTTACCGCTTTTGATTTTAAAATTGAATACTCAGTAAATTAAATTATATCGTAAGAGCTTTTATTCCTTTATTAAATTTTGAAAATGGATGAAAAATATCTTATGAATTGAATTATTTGAAAAAAAAAGAAATATAAAAGTTATGTTGATTTTTTAAAGTTTGTTCAAGCTTGATGTTAAAAAATGGGTCATTTCTATAAATAGTTTTTTTGACATGTTTTTAATATTTACGATATTCATAGTAGGGTAAAGTAGCTAGTTGTGGGACATGTCCAGTTGTGGGACAGGACAATATTAAAAAACCCATACCATAAATGTCAAATTTGCTATATGTCATTGATTTCTATTGACATAAGGTAGTTTTAAATCGAACAAAAAAGTTAATAGATGCGCGTCTTATTGTTGTTACAGAGTTGATCTTAAATTTTTACAAAAAATACATTTACTTCTTTTTTTCATTAAATATAAAATTGATCAAAAATTATTTAAAAAGGTAAGTAAAAAGTTTAATTAATAGTTTTTCATGTCTAATTTATAATATAAAAATGTTTTATAATGATATTCGACGGTAAAAATATTTTTATGTGCCTCGAAAAAATGGCGTCGAAATCTAGTTGTGGGACAGAGAAGTAGCTAGTTATGGGACACTGTCATTTGACATTTTATCATTTATTTTTTATTTCAATTAATTAATAATTTTTTCGATCGGCGTCAGTGATTACAAGCACAACTAATTTTTCATCGATTTTGAACGAAGTTGGACCATTGAAAGGAAGATCACGAAAAAATGCATCGAAACGTGGTCGAAAACCGTTGCAGAGCACTGAAATAACATCCCCTGTATCAATTGCTGCCTTGAAACAAAAGTCATCAACACAGATAGCAGGACAAACAAAAAAAATCAGATCAGATCAGATGAAAATGTGGATTTTTGAATAATTTGCATGACATCGCTACCAAAAAGATTGACCAAAAACAATTCAATCAAATGCAACGAATGTAAACGGCCTGTTCATTTGAAATGCGTTTTTTCACTTGAAAAAATTGCGACAGTGATGAGGATTGTTAAATTATATAAATTTTCTTATTTGTGTTTATTTTTGAATAAACTTAGTAATTTTTTATAAATAATATGGAGTTTTACTTAAAGATTTAGCATTAACAGTAGTCTAATAATAGTGTCCCACAACTGGGCAAAAATTTTTTTGTTTGCAATTTGAACATCTTTACTAATGTGACCATAAGTTTTTTTTACGAACTCAATCAAGCTAATTTTTTGCAGGAATTAAGGTCTGAATAATAACTTTTCAATGCTGTAGTTGTTACTCAATAACATTGATTGAGTGCAAAACTGGGCATGAAAATCAAAACATGTCCCACAACTAGCTGCTTTACCTTATATCTCTTTCTTGCAATATTTATAAATTATATTTTTAAAAAAATTCAAAGTAAATTAAACTTAGTTAACAGATGGATTGTAGAGTGCTACTTTGGAAACAGTACTTTGCTCGGATCATTTTTAGTAACTAATTCAAAATGATTAAAATAACAAGTTATAGTCTGCTAATTATATATATTTTTTAAAATTATAAACATTTTCAGCAGAAAGTCATTTTTTATTTTTTTAAACAAACCATTTGGTGTGTTTTTTAGCTTCCATCTCCATTTGGTTGATTATATGATTATATTAACAAATAAACTTTCGTCAGATTTTCTAATTCTGCATCTGCTGTTCATTGTGAAATTTACTAATTGCCATATTGCCATATTTTACAATCATTTCGTTCAAAAATATATATCAATACAAGTTAAGCTCATTTAAACCTTTTGAAACAGCATATAAAGGAGAATGCATCTAACACTCGATTAATAAATTGTGCTTGTAATTTAATCACCTTTTGTAAATAATTCTGTATTGTTAGTCTTCTAATATTTTTGGAAATTTCAATTTGTCTTCATTGTAAAAAGTATCTTTTTGTTGTAGCACAACTGGTAAATGAGTATAAAGTTAGCATATGGTCTTTAAAAAACAGGCATATTGTTTAGATTGTGTGATTTTATAGCTATTTCCACCACTGTATATGGAAAAACACAAAAAAAACCACCTTGAGTCTGTAGTTATTTCCATCACTGTATGTTTATATCGGAAGGTACTAAGTCCCCCATTCTTCTTTGAAATAATGCTGCGAATATTCAGGTTCTATAAGCTTTCGCCATAATTTAAAGTCTTTATTTTACATTTTTCCACTGGCAATACACTAATTTTAAGATACTAAGCATACTTCATACACGCAAATGCTAACTGCATTAAAAAAATTCGTTTTTGTACTTTTAGTAAAGCACTCGGTATGTCAAATCTTAGTCTCATTTTTTCTAATGAATAAGAATCGATAGCAATTTATATAAGCAAAATTATTTGATTGTTTTTGGGCCTAATATCAAATTGAGATATTCATTCTTTCATTTTACTATATTTCCGTTATGGAATTAACGAATATTTCACAGCATATCATTGCGCCAAGGGAAAAGTATTCATGTCAATGCACAAGCACAAAAAGTCCTAAAGATAATCTTTTGCTACCTGTCTGGATTAAATACAAAATAAAGCCCAGTAAGGGCGAATACTCAAAGCGTGAGTATTTTCGTATAAGTGAAGTTGTTTCTTAATTTAAAAACGTGGCCTGCTAAAGTCATATTATTTTGAAAAATATATTCTGGTCGGAATTTTTCGTACTGAATCTATATTTTAAGTCGCACGGCGTTTTTTTATACTCCCTTTTTAAGGTATTTATACCCAACCGATTTTACTCAAGCCGGATTCATTCGAAAGACAACATCGCCAAAATGTGCGGATTGAAAAAATTATTTCATAATTTCACACATGTCACTCGTAAATGAGTGATGTGTGTTGCATGTTTTTTCCTATATAAAATGTAATGTATAAAAACAAAGCAACGCTTTTTCCGATGTATTGTTGAAATTTTCAACAACTGAGCGATCCTAGTCCATACCAAATGTACTAAAAACTTTGTAATACAATATAGAGCCCGGGGTTATTTAAACCTTTCAGGATAAAGTCAATACGAACTTTTAACATAAGAACAATTGTAAAATATTATATTGGTTTGAATTTGGTTGTACTGGTAAAGTTGCAGGATGAACCGTATTTCGGCTCGGGTATACATATAGGTGAAATTTAAATTGTTAAACTTTTACTCTATAATTACTAAATTAATTTGTGCTCTAGTTTTTATTCCTTTGCAATGTTTAATAAAATACTCTTAATTAATTTCAATATGTTTTAAAAAGAAAGTAATTCTTATTGAACTGCTTCACAGCTGGTTTAATAAGAATTATGTCGGGCAGTTAATGAATCTTGTTGTTCTTGTTAATGAATCTTAATAATATAAACAATGAGCCAGATTACATTACATTATGAATATAGTAAACTTCTTTTGCAAATGTCAAGTATGAAAATTCACTTTTTTTTGCTTCGTAAAATCATGAATAATTGTTTTAAAAGAAATTACATTCTCTAATGCTAACGATTTGAAATATAAAATTCAATGCAAAGCTGACAGCCCAAAAAAGAATTTTCGAAATTTTCAAAGCTTTTGAAATATCCCCTTGCATTTCACTTCTCTGATCTAAAGTCTCAGCGTATTTATACCGAAATGTATTTTAACCCAATGTATTCATATATTATTATCTGCTTGATAATTAACTGAACGAAAGCGACATTTAATGAATCGACTTTGATGGTGTGTGTTATCATAAAAATTGGGGTACCAAACAAAATATAATTAAAATTACATTGTTTACTATGAATATTTGTCAAATATGAAGAAAAAACAAAAGTGTTTTGGTCTATTTTATTTATAGACCTTTAAGTTTGTTTTAGTTCTGTTTGATTAACTTTCTGTTTTTTGAATATTTCAGATATTTTACCTACTAGTTAGATTTTCAGTTAATTAATGTAGTGGATTTTTGCAACTTCACTGGAAGTTATTAAAGAATAATAACAATTCAATAAATATATTATTCCCCTAACAAATGATGAGGCTTTTTAAAAAATTTTCTTTATTCAGCTATGCACGTTACTTTTAAAATAATGCTTGAACGCAACATCGTCTTTTCAAGCAGAAACACATGCATAATTTACTCTGGTTTATTGCAAAGGTTAACATGTTTTGCTCAATCTAAAAGAAAATAACAACTCAACCAATGGAGCTGATTTTTATATAGTTTCTTGCGTCAGATGACAATTTCGTTTGAATGAATTTAGGTATCTTTAGGTTATTTTTGATATATATATTTTTTTTTTTCGGATACTTTCAAAGCCCACAACTGAACATGATACCTCTATAGCTCACGTAATATTAGGTAATATTTGTTTGAGAAACACTTTTTTCCTCGTCATTGCTGTTTTCTTAAAAATGCATAAAATTATTCCAAAAAAAAATAAAGTTACTTAACATTAGTATTTTTTTGGTGACATTTGATATTTTTTTAAAACAAACTTTTTTTTTTTTTGCTTTAATTAAATAATTTCAATCGTAAATCAACCACCAATATCTATATGAAATTATTTCAATTGTGCTTTTTATTTGAAAAAATTTTTTACCAATTTATTGATTGAATTTAAAACTAAGCTAGTATCACCTGTTTGAGATAAAAAAAAAGGGCAGAATAGAAACCAGAATGGAAATTTCTAATTGCATTAAAAGCTTTAAGTTCTTTAAGTACTATTTCTGTCCGTATAGAATTTTAAAACTTTGCATAATCTTCAATTCAATGAGTATGAGAAATGTGTCGTCTCTCTGCAATATTATAAATTTAATGAATTATTTTTCACAAACCACTGCCAAAATACTATCGGGAAATATTTTTGGTATTAATAAAATTATTTATTGCTACTAATACACATGGCAGTCAAAAATTTAAATTTCATACATATCAAAATTTTCATTTTAAATAAAATATTGTAAAGTTTAGTGAATCTATCTAAACAAGAAATGGTGAAATAGTTTGATGTTCACCCAACTGATCATTTAATGCCAAAAATATCTTTTCATTGGTAATAGTTTGTTTCTCAACTAACGCTGTGTATTTAGCATGTTGCAATTGTGTATTAAAATACAGCCTGTATAAGGAAAAGTTTACAAAATTTTAAAATTTTAAAAACTATATTTCAGCACAATTCAATGATTCAATATTAATATTAAAGGCACTTTTTTGACATCCTTATCATATTGCCAATGAAAAGGCTCTCTTTTGTTCTGAAGGCTAATACAGTGTATGAGCGTCAAACAAGAAAGGCTATATATAAGTCTTAAAAGATTTGGGATTGCTTTTTCTTGTCAAAATGTTGAAACCTTGATTAATACTCTCTAGCATAAATACAACAAGCTGTCGGCTTACGGTATATTAGTATAATTTAGCCCATAAAAACATCCCAGACTTAAGCATGAATGGACTTAAAGTCAAAGTAATTTGCTGAAATTATTTAGATTGCTGAGGCACTAACCTTTAAAAGCATCTGTCAACTTGATGAAAATCAAAATAATGTTGAGTGTTGTAGATATTGTCACAAAGAAAAAGCTCAAACATAATGCAGGTGGTTGCAGAGCGGAAGCGGTAACAACAAAGTAGAAACCCGAATAACTTCCGCTTCCGCTCCGCAAACGTGTACATTTTGTTTGAGCCAAAAGAAAAGAATCTTTTTGAACTAATGCGGAAAATATGTGTGATAACGAATGATTTCACTTGCATTTATTTTTATCACATTTTATTTTAATATTTTGGGACGGAACTATATTGAAGTCTTTCTTTTTGTTCTCTTCCTGACACGTACCAATGAATTTTTTTTCTTTTTTTTTAGAAGCACCAAATTACATACTTTATTTCCGTAAAGCAGAAGCTACCATTTGTTTGTTTTCAAGACACCTGATGTACCTGAGCTAGCTTTTAGATTCCTCGCACGAATCAAACTGTCATTTTTTCTTTTGTTTTAGTTTTATTTGCGTTCCTTCTTATGAGAAATCGTTAAATATTAACTTTGAAAAAGATTTAGAGTCAGCCGAGCTTTGGGTATGCATGAAGTTGGTTGCAGTTGGGGTCGTCCAAGTATGTCGAAAACTGGTTCTGATCGTTATAAATTATTTCACGTTATTTTAGACTTTTAAATTTAAGATAATTAATTGTATTTTGAGGTTTTTGCTAAAAATATTTATTGTTATGTTTCGTAATAAAAAAATGGGTTTTGCTATTGTTTTATAACAATCCTTTTTATAAAAAAAGACAAGAGTTATTGGTGGAGACCGAAATAATTTGGTAATTGATTTAATTTGTGGAAAGTATTTCCATTAATTTATTATGTTTTGATGACTTAAAAATTGCGGGAGATTGAATTATTCAACTTAACCTTGTGTATTATAAGAATAGGATTATTGCCATTTTGATTATAAAATTAGGTTGATTTAAAGGTGTTTTAAAACTATATTGAATTCTTGTTATTCCATACTGCAATACAGGCAATGATTGTAAGGAAGCAAAAGGCAAACTCAAAAAAAAGAAGAAAACAAACTTAAACTCAAGTAAAAAAAATTACAGAAAACCCCCACAGAAAAAGAAACTTACATTTAGCAAAAGTTAGGTAGACTTAGATTATTTTTTGAATTATAGAGAAAAAAATCATTAGGAGAGAAAAGGAAGAAGAAAGAAGAAAACAAAGAAACACAATTTTTTTTTTATTTTTTTTTTAGCTTTCTTGTTGTACGTAAGGATGCTGGACCCAACATACTGGGAGGCAGGCAAATAGATATGTGAGTAAAAAGAAGATATTTCTTTAATGTAATAATATTTCTTTCTTCTCATTTGTATGTACATATGTTTTATTATTACATAACTTTATTCTGAAGTTTTGTATTTATGTTGGTATCCTTAATAACTAGAAAGAATATCATATAAACTGAACAGGTTTTACTTTAAATTACAATCTTGATTTTTTTTTTTTTTTGTTTTGCGCAACCTTTTTAAGAAACTTTTAAGTTTTCTTCCTTGATTTTCATGTTTTCCCCGGATTTCCTCTCCAAAAATACTTTTCTTCAGAGAACTAGACAGCCTTTCCATATATCAAAGGGCTCCCTTAAAAGTTTTGGCAAACCAAGGTTTGCTTTTAGTTGTGAAATAATATTTAAAATTGAACTGTCTTGGTTGGGCTTTGTGGTTTCCTGGTCTTTGTGTTTTAAGTTTTTCCTTCTTAACTAAGCTTGCCTTAAGCTAGTAGTTCGAACACAAACACTTATTTTATCTTTACAATGTTTTAAGCAACAAGATGTTTGTTTGAATTTTTAAAGTTCTACATTTCAGCTCCTAATTGAGCTTAATTTAAGTTTCTTAGTTTAAATCTTTTTGTTTAAAAATGTTTTTTATAAATATTATAAAAAAGTGACAAATTGTCAATGTTACAAATACCCAAAAATTGTTTTTAAAAAATGATTAAAAATTTCCCCTTATTGCCTTCTTATTTTTATATCCGTATAATTTTTACATATCTCATTTTTTTTGAAAATTCTTTGCATTGTTTTTTATTGATCCAAGTAATTCTTATGTACTCAGCTATATTTGCTGTACAATTTCAACACTAAATAAGGTATAGAAAATTATGGTTAGAAATTGATATAATCTAATATATTGATTATTTAATATTCAAGTCAAAAGTGGTAAAATTTAAGAAATATATAATTAAACATAACTTTCCGAATACTTGCTTAAAATAGTCTCATTTAATCAATGTAATATTCCGTAGTTAAAACCCACATAAGAACTCCAAAAGAGGACCGAAAAGTTAGAATGTAATTGAATTCTATAAACAGAAACATAGACTTATATGTCTTTCTGACACAAAACAAAACTTATGATTTATTGTCGTTATTGATTTTAGTAGATTATACCAAAGTAATTCTAAATTGATTCGTAATACTCCCCTGCATATGTTGTCATAACTGGGATGGGAATCATATTAGACTGCCATATAAGAAACTTAAATTATAAAAATTTTTAATAATTAGCTCATCGGAAAGTACTTTAAAATTCGATCACAAGCCTTTTAAACACAAGAAGTAAGATAAATTAAGGTCTATAGAAAAACTGTTTAAAATAAGCCTAAGTCTTTAGGACTTACATTAAAAATATTATGAAACTGACCAAAATGTTGAAATTATAAACCTCCACTTAAAAATTGTAAGAGTTTTAATAATAATAATAACAAATAAAAATTTATAAAATTCTTTTTCGTTGAGTCTATCCCGCCTTTTAATAGTCAACAGATATATGGGATTGAAGTAATGATTCTCCTTAACTAACAGATAAAGTTGAACTAATCTCTAAAACGATTAAAGCACATTTATATGATATAAGATAAAAATAGGTTTTTCACAACTATTTTAGTGTACAAATAATTAATTTTTGGACTAGTTTTTTAAAATCTACGATAATTTTCTAGTGACACTACTGCTCTAGTGTATGCAATAATGTTCTTTCTGATTGTATATCCAGTGCTTAGTTCCTCCAACAAGAAACTCCCCTCAGCAAATATATAAAAAACTCATACTTTAAAACCACAATAATTAAATTCACAGATTACAATTATTAAAAATATTTGTATTTTTTATGCTAAACTGCATGTTTAAGCCAAAATGCAAATTATAAGAGTGATCATGGTAATCATAAAAACTTAAGACAACAATTCCAAGGATGATGGGGCAACTAACCCTTGCAATTAAAATCACTCGACCATATTCTATCTTACGACACTTCCTAATTAACTTACAGATAATCAAAACTGAGGTGTATACAGAAGAACCTAATATTTATATATATTTTCTCTGTTGGCTTTTTTCCATAAGTACATTAAAAATGAAATCATATAAAGTGAATATGGTCCTCCAAAAATACCCATTATAGTATATTTCTGGTCTGTTAACTACATTAATAGCTTAAAAATTCATTGCAAATAGTTCTGTGGAAGCATTCAATTAAAGGTAAATTTCAATTTTGTGTAAATAACTTATTTCAGATGAATAGAAAATAATAAACCTATTATGTACCCGCAAATTCTAAATAAATACTATATAAGTTATAAAAGACACGGAAATTAAAAAATTGATGCATCATTAATTCACTTTTTTTTCTCAAAGAAATCATACTATGAAGTATTAAAGTGGAATTCGTTTTTCTTTATTGCTTGATTTTAGGATTTTAAAGCGATAAATGATAAAAAATAATAATTTTTGAGCTGTCTTTTATTATTGTTGATTTATTCGAAATAAATAATTTGAAGACTTTTTATATACAATTTCGTTAATGTAAAGAATCTACTCATTTTTGAGCATCTATAATTTACTCATTTAGTAAAGGTATCGTTGTTCGACCTGAAAACTAGATTGAAAATACCATATGGTTTTCTTCCCGATCGCTATGTTGTTTAGCCTTTAAGCAGGACGACCATATTAAGTAGAATTTTCAAAGAATTCGAAAAAGCATCGCTTAATTTTTCAATCAATGATACAAACTACAAGAAAATATTGGATTTATTATGTTAAGCATTCGAATCAAAAAATATGTATTTACTAGTGATATCAGCAAAATGTATAGAAAGCAATCACCAGAAACTATATATGAAATACTTTTAATTAAACATAGGAACTTATGCCATTAAGTTAGCTCTATATTTGTGAATTAAATGTTTATAAAAATTATCAGAGTTTGAAGGGGTTGATAGATTTCCTTTAGCAGTTTGAGTCAATGTAGTAGACTTTGGTGTTGATGATGTACTTACTAGAAGGAGTAGTCATGAAAAAGCACAAAAAATATATAACGCCAGTTAAATGAAATGCTTAATTTAGGTAGCTTCAAAATGGTGAGTAAACCATTCAAATCCAATTCAAATCTTACCGAAGATCCAACTTAACTTCACAGAAATGAAGGATGAATAGATCAAAACCCTTGAGGTGGTGTGGTATCCTATAACCAATTTAATTTCAATAAAAATTTCAAAAAGATAATATATGGCATATGGCATATATGGCAATATATGGCACAAATATTTGAATCATTTAGACCTGTTAACCCAGTGATAGATACCAAGAAAATGTTTAAATGGAATAAGATGATGAACTTCCAGAAAAGACTATATGTGCTAGCATCAATATAAACGCAAACTTACACAACTACAATACATAATTTATTGTTGTTTGCTGATGATAATGTCATCAATATTGATGCTTTTGTATATGCAAATAAAAAGGTGTATGGGTCAGCAGTATATCTAATTGTAAGATCGAAGAATAAGCATAAAAAGATAACTATGCGATTATTTTGCTCAAAACCCAAAGTAGTGCCTGTTAAGCTAACTACATTACCTAAAACCGTCAGTTAAAATTGTCTGAGTGAGAACCACCCTTACTGGCACTTATTGAAAATAAAAGATAGAAAATATTAGAAGTTATGAGATAAAAAAAAAATAGGGTATATAATGTGTTATAATTTTTCCATGCTTATTTAATGTTAAATGCTAAATGAAGACCAGAAGGAAGGTGATTTGTGCTGGGAAGTGGAAAGCTGATCCATTTATCAATTTTCAAAGAATAAAAATTATAATATATAAAACTAATTCTGATATAAAAAAATACAAAGCAGATTAAAAATTAGGTATCAAAATCTATCACAATATAATAATTTTTTTTTCATTTCTGTTTTTTTTTTACCATATATGTATTGAGTTGACAAATTTTTATATTTTAATTTTTTCAGTGAAAATGGCTGCCGATTGTGGAGCTACTATCTCTAAGCACTTTTTGTGCATATGCAATTTTATATTTTTAGTAAGTATAACTAAATGCTTGTTGCAAAAATGTAAAATACAATTTTTTCAGATACTCGGCGCAATATTACTTGGGATCGGGATATGGCTTGCAGTTGACAAATCCTCATTACTCTCTCTTTTGAGGATAGTAGAAAGCCAGCATAGGGAAGTAAGATTCCTAATTGTTACATCTTCTTACTTTTGAAACATTAAGTGATAAATGCAAAATTCTTATGATTTTAAATATATTTTGGAAAGAAATATTTTTAATCACACCTACTATAAAAAATAGAATTTTTTGTTTTTGAAAAATTTATTACATATTATTTTATCCTAATTCCAAGAAGATAAATTGATAACGATTACAACTAAGAAAAAGAATAATATTAATTTTCAAAGCTTACTTATTTTCTACTGTCTAATACTTTTAATAAATTGCTTTTCTTCAAAAACTTATAAAAAATCAAAAAAAAAGATTATTATCAACCTACACAATATATATAAAAGCAGAGATATTATGTTTAATTTAAAAGAAAATCTAATGCCGTTCTATAAAAACTTTAAAAATAATTTTTTGAATTAAAATGAAACAGACCATTTAGTCAGGATACGTGGAAAAAGACTTTGCTGATTTTTGTTAATTTTTTTGGGAAATTTTAGTTTATTGTGAGAAAAAATGATGTTTATAGAAAACATAAAAATGTATTCAATTATATCCTTGAAATATTAGTGAATCTTATTGTGGAAAAGCTGAAAGATTTAATTCCTTCTTAACTTTAAAATAGCAAACCCCGATGTAGATCCGATATTAAGAAAACCAAACAAATATAAACAATTTTAAAAGTTTAGTAAGTCACAAAATATCAGACATAAATTTTGTCTTAAACTAAAAGCTCAAATTTCTTAGATATTTTTTCAACAATTTTCATGTGATGAAATCTTAGTTAAAGCAATAGCTAATTGAAAAAGGATATGTAATAATTACTTTTAGAATAAAAAAATTTTAGATTGCTCTATAAGGCCACAAAATTTTTTTTCTAGCCCCAGATTTGTTTGCAATAAAATTATTCTCTTAAAAACTTCAAAAAAATAAATTTTAGTGACTTAAAAGATAAAAGAGATAAAATAAAAAAACTCAAGCATTCAAAATTTATTATTAGCACAACGGCAAAAAAGTTTTAAAAACTACTCAAAAAGATTTAAATATGCAATTTCATCATAGTTTTTACTTTTACCGCTCTCTTATGTATAATTTTAATTACATATATTTTCTCATTATCGCTTTAATGTTTTTTAGCATTTTATTCAACCAATCTTGATCGAATTTTTGGCTTACATAATTATTACTTTTGGTGCCATCATATTCGTAATTAGTTTTTTGGGTTATTCTGGAGCACTACAAGAGAACAAATGTCTTTTAGTAACGGTAAGAATAATTTAATTTTTTTTTTATTTTAATTACTCATACTTCCATACTTGTATGGTATTTTTTCGAACTTTATTATAAATTGGACATATTAATACATTCATATATGACAAAAATAAAGAAAGCGTGGTGCAACGTTATGAAAAAATTTAAATTTTTAATCAGAAAGTAAAGTATAAAATTATTATTGGTATTGAGGAGGAAGTCGTGTGTTTAAAGGAGAAATAATTCTTATTGATGTGAAAAAAAAATCATTTACCATAACGAATTATAAATTTTAGAATTTTTATACTATATCAATGTGGTACTATTAATTATTGTTAAGTTCAATTGTACAAAGTAGAGATAAAAACTAAATAATAATTTTATTCTCTTACAGTATGTGATCGTTATGATCTTGTTAATCATTGGAGGAATTATTTTAGGCAGCTTAGCAGTTTTCTTTAAAACTGAGGTTATATAAAAATTTTTTTTATAAAATACGACCATAATATTTCATTTTTTCAGGTTGAAGAAAAAACTAAGTCATTATTACAGTCAACAATAACAAATTATTACTCAGGTGTAGAAAATCCCGATGCTGTCAGTTTTACATGGAATCATGTAATGTCACAGCTTGATTGTTGTGGAGCCGTTGATTATAAAGATTTCAATAATTCCGAAATATGGAATCAGGAGAGGGGCAATCGTACAGTGCCAGAGGTTTGCTGCAAACTTTCAAATAAGCACATGTTTATACCAGAGGATCCTAAGTGTACCATATCTCCTTCCGAAGACAATAGCTACTATAAACAAGTAACTCTTAGAATTTGTTTATCAAAATTTAATACTCTAATTGTAAAAAAAAATTACTATTTTAGGGATGTTATAAAGCATTTTTAAGCTGGATTTCAAATAATCGAAACATATTAATTGGGAGTTGTGTCAGCATTGCAGTTTTTTATATGTTATCCATATTTTTAGCCCTTTGTTTATGTAAATCTATTGATAAATATCATGGTCTAAGGCTGTAGGTGTAAGATCGAATTAATTTTTTTTTTCCCCCTCTTTTGTCTACATAAAAAAGTAGCTTGTGATACACAATCGTAAATGTATTATACAAACTTAATATTTAAGCAAAAAAACTGTTATGTGTTTTAGTTATTTTGCCATTGAATAGTCAAATTTTATTATTACTTTCCCACTGAAAAATTTTTCCTAGACTTTTGTATTAATCTACATTTTTTAAATCACATAGAAAAATAAGTGTTAGCAATCATATACATTTAGTTTTAGTGTAAATTTATGTTCTAAAAAATAAATCTTTTCTCTTAAAATTTTTTTACTATTTTATTTAGTACATCAGCTCTTAATACTTTACTTCTTAATACCATAGATCTGAGCCAGCCCAAAGAAAATACATTCTGCTACCAACATTATTTTTTATTGATAGCATATTTTGGTGCATATTGGCATACCGAGTTAAAGATCCTAAAAGTTTCATTTTTATTAACGTAGAATTTTTAGATAAAACAGCTTAAAACAAATTGAAAAAATTTTTTTAAAGACTACAGAAATATAATTTAAAATTAAATTCAGAAAAATGCAGCTTTTTGACCGTAACAATAGTAATTTATTTAGACCATCTACTAACACTAAATTAGATACAAACTCACCCCAGCAAATATATTTTAGAATATACTAACATTTAAAAATTCTGATGAGGTTAGACGTTTTGTATCCTTCTGTAACTACAATAGACACTTCATTCAAAATTTTGCTGAAATTGCAAAACCTTCGAACACTTTAGAAAAACACTATATTTAACTGAACAAATAATTGTAATCATTCATTTAAAATTTAAAAAATAAACTATAAACTCAATTATGTTGAAATATCCCAAGTTAGATTAGAAAATTATACTAATTACAAAAAGATGTTTAAATTAATTCAATAAAATAAGGTTCGCAAGACGACGGCAACACTAAAATCTCTTATACACCAACGAGTTTGTTTCAAAAATTTCCGGAAATCATTTATTTTAAAAAATACACTTAACGTAAAACTATCACATATTTTAGTTTTTAAACTTAAAAACTTTATTAATATCTTCGAAATTGTTTCTTGAATTTATCATAATGATAATCATCTGTTGCTTTTTTTGTGCCTGTAGTTTTTATAATAGGTTTATCTTCTTCCTTTTTTCGTTTTTTGACTTCAGTTTCTTCTATATTAACTGTAAATAGAGTATATAAGCTATTAATACTGTATATAATAATATTAGATATACTCACATCTATTATGTTGCATAAAGTTAACTGCCATATTAGTGGGAACAAATTGAGATGGGCCATCTGATTTATTTTTTTGGTCAAATAAAAGTTTTTGTTTTGCTTCTTCTGTAGCTTCAATATTTTTTATTTTTGCTTCGATACCAAGATCAACTTCAGGAATACCATTTAACATTTGATTTGAAAGCATTTCTTCGGATCTATTTGAAGAACTTTGTCTTAAATGATCTGGTAATGCGAATAGAGCTGCTTCTTCTGGTGTTAAATATTTTTTTTCTGATTCACCTTCCTTACTATTGATAAGCATTTTTAATCCTTTTCGTTTTTGTAGCTGTTCTTCTATATATTTCATCATTTCTTCATCTTCATCACGTTTATTTGTTTCTGCTGAAAATTGAGTCCCTATGCCAACATCATATGCATCATCAACTTCTTTAAGTTTTCCAGACTTTAATGCTTGCATATTAACCATTCCTCCAGTTTTAGTATTGAATGGATCTTTCTTTTAATAGAAAAGAAAATTTTATTTGATTTTAATTTGATTTTAATTTGAAGTTGTTTAAAACGGCATAAAAATACATGACACATAAAAGCTATAAAAGAGTTAATTTAGTTTTAAATTGCTACATTTATTCAAAAAAATGATAAAAAAAAAATAAAACAATGTAATAAGCAGTGTTCAACAGTCTTTAAAAAAAAAGCAGCTGGTTTTTTAGTTCTATTGATATGAGTGATGATTATTGTATTAAGTTATCAAACCTTTTAGTATATGAACTTGTATTAAATTCATTTACTGATAAATTGAACAGATTTTATAGTAGTTTACTCTTAATGACATTAAAATGATTGGCTATCGGCAATTGGTAAAATAAACTTTTTTAATTAATAAAGAATTCCCTTTTAAACAAGGTTAAAGATATTTTTACTTTGGAAAAAAATAAAAACTTAACTAAGCTAAGAAGCTAAGAAAAATGACCAACAGATCAGGAAGTGATTGATATAGATAAAAGGCCGTGGTTATTTCGATTCGGGTTTTAAGATAAATAGTTAGGATGTTCAAATTTCGTGGCGCTTATACTCAGTTAAAACTTCGGAATTCAAAAATCGAATTTAATAACTTAATATATAAAAGAAAATAAATTGTGGATAAGTGCTAAATTCCGTGATGGTATTGCAAATAACTAAACAAAGTGGCTGTGTTTTTTAGAAGAAAATAAACCTAAAAACTAAGTAAAAAGACTTGAAGACTTAAACCCCTACTCTTTCATGATTGTAAAATTAATATAAGTTAAAGAATTAAGGTAAGAAAAAACTAGTGTGTTAAACATGAATAAAAGCAAAAGCGATGCAATAATTTGATTGAAAATCAGTGAATTTAATCAATTTCGACGCATGTCAGTGGATAGTGTTTTATAATAATTAATACCTCTAAGCCCTTACATCATCCTCAAATTTAAGATACTTAAAGGAATGAAAAGAGACTACAACAAAGAAAGTTAATTATAAGAAAAAGAAGAAAACTTAATCACGCTCTTTTTTTATGTAAAATAGATATAAAATTATGTAAATTGATAAAGCTCTAACGTTGTGTAATTGCAATATAAAAGTTATAAAAAAAATTCTGTTTCTGAAAGTCTGAAATATTTTTGTTTACAACAAATTCTACAAGTAAATATTTGATGTTAAATCAAAATATAATACCAATTTTCATCTGAGATTATAGAAAGGACTTAGTATTATTTGTTGTTAAAAATTACATGCTATTTGAATAAATACTCAAGCTATCTTCACAACTTACAATTGTTAATTCTTCTTCCAATGCTAACTTTTTACCTAAAGCTAACCCAATAATGCTAACGCCATTTGGTCTATTTCGTAATTTTTGCCGTTCTTTCATTTCCTCCAGCTTAGTTCTTAAAATAGTTCTTGTTATGATAAAAGTAATTACTTATTTTTTTAATAACGTACTGTACTTGAGAAGCTTCTTCATCACTGGATTGATCTTCTGAAAATTTACAGCGTCTTAAATTCTTTCTTTTGGTCTTCTTAAACACAATTTTTTCCTGCTTTATTGATTTATCAGTTTCAGACATTGTAAATAAATATAAAATGACACATAAATTATCAGCAACCGTGTTAAATAAACGTCAAAAACTTCTAATCTCTGTTGGTGTTAGTATTTTTGACAGCGTTATAATAGAGTTTTTGAGGTAAGTTTACACTATTATATTGACTGCAATAATGCAATAATAACTGCAATAATTATTTGACAGTTTTATTGTATATAATTTATGGTTTCTAACTAGTTTTATTATATTAAATTATAAATTGTAAATAATATATTATAAATGTAATAAAATTAGTTTAAAGGTGCAAATTATATTTTTCGAAAAAAATTATAATTTGATTATTGCAGTCAATATACTATTAAGTATAAACGCTCCTCCAAAACTCTTATAAGAACGTTGTCAAAAACGCTAACGTAGAAAAAAGACATTTGTAAAAAGATGAACTTCATTTGTAAAAGAATGAAATATATCTGAAAAACCTGTTGATTAAAAGTTAGCCCCGCTTCTTGGGATTTCTTAGGACTTAGAAACAAAGTATTATATAGATCCTAGGATAAATTTAGTTGAAGTCCCCTTATTAAAAGTTTTTTCAAAACGTTATAAACGTAAAACTAATTTATAAATTTTACCATATACTTTAATAGCCTTATACATATAATGAACTACCACTATATTCATTTCATAGTATTATAATCCATTAACTGGACAGATATTTTGGGTATATGAAAGTGAAAAACCTCTATTTCCAATATCTTCCTTTTCGTTGTCATTGGTGACAACATACAAAACAAAAGGTTGTGTAAAACTAACAGTATCTCCAAGACCAAGTCCACAAAATCGATCACTTGCCAAGTGGGTTCCGTTTTGCAAAGGATTTGGTATAATTATGAAATCAGTTGTACATTGTTGGCTTTGGACTTCAATAGTTCCTAGAAGTGTTGGATCAATAGCACCAACATCTCCTGTAACAGTAAATGAGTAACCACCTGGCTGAGTTTGTTTCCAAACAATACTGCATTTATTAGAACCAACACGTATGCAAATTCCATAATGTTGATTAATTAGCTGACGGGAGCCTTCAACACCAATTGAATTGGGTGCTGGATTAGCTGAAGTACCATAATTGAAACTCATAATTGTACCAGATTCATCAAAATAATATTGTAAACAACCAGATGGTGCACGATTTGCAGAATTACAAGCTATTTGCATAATCTGAAGCTGCCAAATTCGGTTAAACGTATAACTCTCTGTAGTTTCAATTGTTATTATTATCGGTGTATTACTAACAAATTCTACATAAACATGTTGTCCAGAATTTTCACCACATATTTTAGGTATCATAGTCGATCCACCCAAAATACTGATAAAATCATGCGTGCAAACACCATTTCCATTTGGTGGTGCTAAAGAAAGTGATAAAAATTCAATTCTTAGCTGACATATATTTTCGTTACAGGGATGAATATTAATTGTACATCTAGAAAAAAATTTTATAAGATGATAATCTTAAAATAAATGATAAATATTTTATTACTTTTTACCGCCAGTAAAAGTACCTGGAAAGCCATTATTATAAAAATAAGTGTTATTGTAGGAAGAGGTTGCACCACATGTATATTGATCTAAGATTACACAAGGTAAAACAATCGAAACAAATAAATTTTTGGAATATTACAAACACAACAGACCGCTTGACTAGTTAGTGTGGAACAGCTACCAGTAGCTATACCCTTATCACTTTTACATTCACCTCTTACAACGCAAGTTCCCATCATCTTGTTAGAACCTGTGCAAACATCGTTTGGAAAGCGACCAATCGTATAAAACGGAAAAACTGAAATTAAGTTAGATATAAATGAAAAAAAAAAACAATTTATTATTTGAAATTAACTCACATCTTGGCTTTATCAGATTGGTATTGTTTTTAAACTCTTGTTCGATTTTAAATTCACTTGAACAACATATCAGGAACAGCAAAAAAACTATTGATATTATCATTTTTTACTTTTAATTTGTTGTCGCTTTATACAGCAAACTAACCAAGTCTCAGAATCTAAAGCCAACTAAAATCATGTTATATACAAAGGTTATTTTCTTTTGCGGGTCACTGTTTCATTTCAGATCACAAGGTGTTAATTACTGTATCATGCTGGATTTTAAGTGCTATATACAATTTTATAATGTTGACCTAATTAACAATAAAAACAGTTCATATGGGTGTCAAAGATTGAATCAAAGAAATCAAAACACTTCGGATGAAAAAATTTTAATAGTTTTCCGTAAGCAGTATTAATTATTGAATAGACATTTTAATTCCACTAAAATATTATAAGACTTGTTTAGTTTTCATGCTTGTAGCCCGACATAACTACAAGCAAAATATAAATCCAAATTTTCTCTACGAGTTATGTGACAATTTATGCCATTTTTTTCATTATTCTATAACTGTGTTAAACCAGAAACTAAATGCTCCTTAGCAATATTTTAAATATGATAAACTTGATTTATTGTACTTTGAAAGCAAACTGTTATTAATTTAACTAGTAAAGAGTTCATTTTTGTTTTAATTTTTAAAACATTGAGAAGCATTATAGTATCATGTGTCATGACACCCATTTCCCTCAATTCTGAACAATATAGTTGCAAATGACTTCAACCAAGGGTGAGACACCCTGATTTTTATGGTCCAAGTTATATTGATGATCACAATAATAGCTAAATTAAGAAAAATTTTGTGTAATGTGAGCACTATGCTCTAAATTTAGTGAAAGACAGATGTGGAACCATAAGTTTATCCATAAATTCCCACAAAGTCAACGAAAAATCATTATTGGATCATTTGAGTCCTTTCCTTTCTAACGGTAGTTAATGATAAGAATATATAGTATGAGATTCCAAAATCCACGACTTCTATACATCCATTTGACTTTGAAGATTTACTAGTGCATTTAGGTTTAATACATTGTAACATCTTAACACATAAAAAAATCCTTTTTATATCTCCATAGACTACTCTGAATAATAACTTCCTCACGGACAAACTTTCATGAAAGGCCGTAACCCACTGCCTTTTGGAATCTCTAAGTTTTCTGGTGTGAGCACAAGATTTGGATAATTAAAAACTTTAGCATAATTAGTATTTACTACGATCGCTCAGCTGTTGAAACTCATCATTACAACAATATATCGAAAAAAACAAAATGGAATATATTCTTCGCATGAATATTGTTTTGTTCTCTTTGTATGACTCAAATGTATTGTATTAGTGAAGAATACCGAGTTTATATATTCATGTCTCAGCTTGCAATAAAAATATATGGCAGCAGGAACGTAGCTGAAGCAGAGCAAAAGCAACAATAATATAAATAAGGCTCTGCTTTTCCTTTGTTGTTTTTTTCTCCCATACATTTTATATGGGAAAAAACATGCAACATACATCACTCATTTGTGAGTTACATGTGTGTAATTTTAAAAAAGTTTTTACATTCCGTACATCTTGGCGAAGTCGCCTTTCGAATAAAACTGGTTTAAGGAAAATCAGTTGAGTGTAAATACCTTTAAAAAGGAGGACAAAAAAACATCTTGCGTATTAATATATATGGATATGGCCTCATTTTAAGTCAGCTAGGATTCATTGATAGGATTTTTCGTTGCTGAAAGTATAAATTCTCAACCTTAAGGCCCATTTAATAATTCTAATGAACCTTATATTAAACTTTATTTGCTATTTCTCACATAAAACAGATTAGAAAGTAATAAACCTAGATTTTAATATATATTACAAATCTATGTGGCATTTGAGCAACGCTAAAACTAAAAAATAAATTCTTCTAAATGGAAAGATAAGAAACAATCAAAACGAAGAAAAATATACAATTTTATGCATTATGTGTTCATAGTTTTGTTAAATCCATAATTGATTACTTTTGTATGAAGTAAAATTACATTTGAACGGAAATCTATAAATAAGTAATTAAGAGTTATAAGATAAATTTAACTTTTGTATATCTTAAAAAAACCCTATATAACTAACATGAAGAACTTGATTAAAACTTAACCTAAGTTTATGTTGAAATCAAAACCATCAAACCTTTAGCAAGTCTGTACTTTGGTGTACACTCTTCATCATTCAAGATTGTTGTCTAAATGCTTGCCAATATATGTAAAATGTATAAAGCTGAATTTTTTTCACAAAAACGGTTTTTAGACAACTAAAATCCTGAAGACTAAGCTTTTGGACCTAAATACATCTATAATGATTTTATGTGTCTATAATTATGAAAAATGTTGTCGTCCACTGATTGACTTTACACTTAAAGGTGACAGTTTGTACTTTTAAGGTTATATAAATAAAGACACCGGAATGATAAAATTACTTGTTTCTTCAAACATTTGCAAATATGTCATTGTTGTTCGAGGCTTGTGTTCAATAAATGAATCAAAATTATGTAAGTCAATAGTATACTATACATAAATAAATACTGATTTATATTTTTAAGGTCATCTTGCAAAAGCATATAAACCTAAAGAAATTGAAATTAATAGCGATTCGGCTTTAAACAGTTTGTTAATTAGTAATGAAGTCAAATCAGAACGTTCTAAATTTTCAATTCTTCTCCCTCCTCCAAATGTGACGGGTAAACTACATCTTGGTCATGCTTTTATGGCCATAATTCAGGATGCTATTTGTAGACATAAATTTCAAGAAGGATATAACGTCTATTGGATACCAGGAACAGATCATGCTGGAATTGCAACACAAGTAGTAGTTGAAAAATATTTGGCAAAGAAAAGAAGAAAATCTCGCTATGATCTGGGTCAATCCAAGTTTGTAGAAGAAGTTTTGTGCTGGAAAGAACAAAATGAGAAACAAATAATGGCTATTTTAAAAAGGCTAAATTGTAGTCTAAATTGGGAGCACAAATATTTCACAATGGATAAGGTAAATTTATTAGATGTTATCATCAAATAATAAAGCTTTAAATTAATTTTAGGATTTGAAACAAGCAACAAAAGAAGCTTTCGTGTATCTATATGATATTGGCCTATTAGAAAGAAAAAAATCATTAGTTAACTGGTCTTGTGCGCTTGAATCAGCGATTTCAGACATTGAAGTAGAAAATATGGAAATAAATGGCCCTACAAGTTTAAATTTGCCAGGCTATGACGAACCTATCGAATTTGGACGTTTGTATGATATTGCATATAAATACTGTAATTATCCTGGTGAAATAATTGTATCAACAACGCGTCCAGAGACATTACTCGGTGATGTTGCAATTGCAGTACATCCTGAAGATGAAAGATATTCATTTGTACATGAAAAGTTGATAACTGTAATGCATCCTTTTCGAAATGTACCAATTCCAGTTGTATTAGACTATAGTGTTGATCCTCAATGTGGAACTGGTGCTCTTAAAATAACCCCTGCCCATGATAAAAATGATTTTCAAATAGCTAAACGGCATTCGTTAAGCTCAGTTCAAGTAATAACTAGCAAAGGTACAATTTGTAATGAATTTAATGATTTTGCAGGTCTCCCGCGCTTCACAGCTAGAAAATTAATATTAGATAGATTATCTTTAAGTGAATTATATAAAGGAAACAGACCGCATACTATGATTTTACCCATTTGTTCCAGATCTGATGATATTGTTGAATATTTAACAAAGGATCAATGGTTTCTCGACTGTAAAGAAATGGCAGAATCTGCTATTAATGCTGTTAAAAATGGTGAAATCAAAATCCATCCCAAAAAATATGAAAAAGAGTGGTTTAAGTGGTTAAATGAATGCAAAGAATGGTGCATTTCTAGACAAATTTGGTGGGGTATTGAAATTCCTGCATATGAATGCTCTTATGATAGAAATAAAAAATGGGTAGCAGCTTTAACAGAAGAAGAAGCTTTAAGTAAATCAAGCAAGCAGTTTGGATGGCCAAAAAATAAAATTTCTATTATACATGATAACGATGTTCTTGATACATGGTTTTCTTCATCACTTTTGCCTTTTTCGGCTCTTGGTTGGCCTAATAAAAATTACAAAGATATATATCCACTTGATTTAATGGAAACTGGTCACGATATCCTTTTCTTTTGGGTAGCTCGAATGGTAATGCTTGGACATAAACTTACTGGTGAATATCCCTTTAGAAACATTTTATTAAATGGAATATTATGTGATATTTATGGAAGAAAAATGTCTAAAAGCCGTGGAAATGTTATATTACCAGAACAGGTTATTTACGGAGCATCATTAGATGTAAGTAAGCATTTGACGGCTTATGTTAAAAAGCAATTAACGGGTAACGTATTTTTCTTAAATGTATTTTGTCCTCCAAATTATTTCGCCTCATATTCAATCATTGTTTACCTATATTTACTCCACTCATTTTAAGTTTTTTGACGTTTTATCACTAATAACATATTCTATTATTTATTTCTTAACAAAACAATCATTTACTCTTGCAATATTTTAAAAATTAAAGCAAAGAAAGTTAAAAATTGAATAAGATTTATTCACAAATCTTTGCAGTTCCCAGGTTTACAATTTCATCATTTTATGAGCTTTATTTTGGAGTAAGTAGTCTTGGTAAAATCAAAATCAACAAATTTTTTTTATCTTCTTTTTATTGAATCTTTTAGAACAAACGTTATTCATACTAACCTTAAATACGATACATCATACATTTTCAAAGATTTAAAGCACTTAATAAATAATACGAGTCATATTTCTAGTTGTCCTTTCTTAAAATAATAAATTTTAAACGGTGCCGAATAGGGTTACTATATTTCGCCAAAGCAAATAGGTTTCCTCTTCTCTTTCTAGAATCGAAATAGGCTTCTCAAGTTATTGTTGATATCCATAGTGATATATGTTTTTGCTTGGACCGTAATACTAATTATTCAATTCTCAAATACCTTTTAAATATTTTTAGGAGCTGGAAAATGAGTTGAATGACTCCTTAGAAAATGGAATACTTTCAAATGAAGAATATAAAAAATCTCTTAAAGGTGTGCAAAAAAGTTTTCCAAATGGAATTCCAGAATGTGGAACTGATGCATTGCGTTTTACTGTTTGTAGTTATAATATAAAAAACGCTTTTATTAATTTCGATGTGAATGAATGCTATACGAATAAATTATTTTTCAATAAAATCTGGCAAGCAGCAAGATATACATTAATGTCTTGTGAGAAACTTAAATTTGATGTATTTAAATGTAATATGAATGATATTGTCCTTGGAGAGCTAGATAAGTGGATTCTTAGCCGTTTAGGAAGTACTAGACAAATATGTAATCAGAGTTTTATCAATTATGATTTTCACTTCGGTACAAATGCACTCAAAACGTTTTTCTATTCAAATTTTTGTGACGTATATTTGGTATTTCGAAATAATTTTTAAAATTTATGTTACTTATATTGATTTTTTATATGCAGGAATCAACAAAACCTGAAATGGTGAAGAAAACAGAAAATGCTAAAGCACATTGTTTTGTTTTATCAGTGTGCCTCAGCTTAGGTCTTAAAGCTATGATGCCTTTTACACCGTTTATTTCTAATGAGCTTCTTAAATATTTTCCTAGCTTTGAGTCAATAATTGATATTAAATATATTGACAAAAGCATAGAGGAAGAAGTTAAATCTATATTAGATGTCTGTTTTGCAATTCGACAATTCAAAAGCTCAAAAACTATTACAAAAAAATATCAGCCGTGCTTACATTTATTCCCTCAAAGTGATGAAGCTCTTAAAATTCTTAGCAAATATAAAAAGGATATTCAAACTCTTACAATGTGTAATGAAGTGATATTAGAAAATAATTTCAACAAGAATGGAAAGAATGAATTTGATAATTTATCAATAGCTAACCATCTTTGCTCCTTTGGTAATATGCCAGTCATTATTTTATTTTTTTATGTTATCATTTAGAAACTTAAATTTTAACTTGTAGCAATATCAACTCAAACAGAAGTTCTAGTTAAAACTGATGCAGTTTTAAATACAAAAAAATTTGAAAAACTGCAAAACGATTTAAATAAACTACTTAATACAGTTTCTGTAACTGGATACCAAAAAGCAGCTAGTCAAGAAGTCAAAAACAGGCATAAGAAAAAGGTATTTGAGTGTATATAATTTTTAGAAATCGATTTTAAATTAAAATTACTTATAGATTAAAGAACTGCAAATTGAGATCGAAAGCTTAAAATCAATAGTAAAAAATTAAAGAAAAATATAAAATAAAATATCTTAGGATATGATTTAAAGTAAGTAAAAGCTGTGGAGTTTTTATTATTATGCAAAAATGATTTATATAAGAGATTTAAAAGGAGTTCTTTTAAGAATAAGCTTTCAAAAAGGTAGGACTTATAAGAGAGGTTACGGTATTAGTAGTTAGGTAAATAAAAATCGGCATTAATTTTTGTAGTATAAACTTCTTGTAGACCATTGAGGAAAGTTTGATGGGACCAAAATGCTAGCTACATCCAGTAGGAAATCAGAAGAGCTACTAATGCACATAAAGCTAATGCGTTTTGAGACTTAAAAGAAATCTGTGTCCGTTAGTATAAAATAAAAATTTGACCAATTTTATTACTCTTGACATATCCCTTTTTAAAAATAATCTTTCAATTTGAAATGTGCTAAAAAGCTGAAAATCAGTAACAATTGAGCAATATTTTATTAATTTTTAAAACTTATTTATTAAATTCTTATTCTTAATGCTTTGTAATGCGATAAAATAATAACAGTTCTTTGGATTACAACAAGAATTTGAATAATATGTGAATAAATAATATTTTGAGAAATCCAAAAACAATAAAATGCATATTTTCCGGTGACGAAGAAACGTATGGCATTGGATCATTTACTACAGGAAGTGACTTTCTTACTTCACAATGAACCTATAAATAATATTATCAAATTTTTAAAATTAAAATTTTTTTATTTACTGATAAAGTCTCCTGCATAATATTAGCAAGTAAATCTCTGGTAAGATTAGCAATATCCAGTCCACATAGTTCTGCGGTTTTTATATAATTACAATCAAGAATATCATTAAAAACTCTATAAAATAAAAGTTAAATCGAATATAATAAAAATTAAATAAAGCACCCGCAAACCATTGTATTATTCGCCATTTGAAACCAATCAGCTGGACCTTCACAGTCAATAAACTCTTCTTTTAATTCATGCAAACAATTTTGATGAGTAGATATAGCTTAAAAAACCAAAAAAATAAGTATTTAAAACCTTTAATAATATAATTTTTGTGTATATTTAATTTTACCTTGGTTAATTTTTCGGTCATGGCAAACATTTTTATTCAACACCTTAACTCCATTAAATAGCTTTAGGTAAACATTAGTACTATTTTGAAGAGTACAACCTTCCATAATTTCATTTGTTTTGTTAATAAAATGTTTTAAGTCTACACATTTTTCATCAACCGATTCACTAGTTATTATGGTATATATTTGTTCAGGACAGGTTACAAGTAGTTTAGCTAATTGAAGTACTATTTGATTTTCATCACAAAACTTAAGATTCTCTTCAGAGTCTTTGCACTGAATTTATATGTTTTGAAAATGAAAATATTTAAAAAAAAACAAAAAAAAATGGATAACCTTACATCTATAAATATGATTATGATCGTAAAACCAACAATTTTAAACTTTTACAATGTATTATTTACAAAATTAGTGTTAAAACTAACGATTAATTACCTCAGGGTTTATCAATTTATCATTTTCACGAAATCCTGACAGAAACTTATTAAAAATATCAAAATTTAAACTGTTAGTAAAGCAATTTAATAAAATAGAAAATAAAAATATTTTTTGTATGAATTTCATTGCGTAATATGGAATAATAAATAATAAATGAATTTTAGATTAAAATTTAGATTCAACAACGCATTCTTTGATTTATTTTTATTTATTTTTTTTATTCTTATTTCCAAAATACTAATAAATATCGTATAAATGATCATTATTTAAATTATATATTTAATTATCTATATTAAGTTAAGTAAATACGTAATCATTTTCAGATGGTATATCCCAAGGCATTTGAAAAAGTTCCTTTGGTAGAGGCGTGCAATGAGTTGATTTCAAATCAACAAGATGCTTTCTGATCTGTAATTTAAAGTTAAATACAAATTTTTCATCGATTAAACTATGATAAAACACTAATTACATAAACTAAGAAAAAAATCACTAATTTTACAATAGAAAAATGAAAACCTTTTACAATTCTATAAGATATGTGTACCAAAATATAATTTCTTTTATTCATTTTGACTAATAAAGTATCGTGTATATGACTTTTCATATATTATCAGTTTTTGTTCAATTCCGGAAAAGGGAATGGCACTAATTTTCCATTATTTTTCAAATAATAACAGGTTTCTAAACCAAACTTATTACCATTTATATTATTTGTCTCAATAACTTATGTTAATTAATCATTCTTTTTATTCAAAAAATTTCTATACTATTGTTTTTTATAATTTTACTTGCGCAAAATATGATAAGCAATTTTTAGATTAACTTTTTTCATTCTATTTAGGAATAAGATAAAATATAAACTTCTACTTACTAAATAAGAAGCTAATTGTTGTTTTTGGTTGTTATCATAATCTGCTCCAATTAATAATGGGTATTTTTTATCAGAATCAGCTACATAAGATGTTATCCAAGATAAACTAAGTTCATCATTATGTTCACTTTGATCTTAAAATTCATTTAAATAACTAAACAAAAGATTATACATTAGAAAAATGTCTTACTCATTATTTCTAAAGGTGATTCTAGAATATGGTAAGCATAATCAATTTGTTTTGTTTTAAAAATATTTGGGAATCTATACTTTAATAGATTTACTAGCAAATTATTTGCTCTGTTAGTCCCAAGCTTACCTTCTCTAAAAATTGTATTATTTAAATACAAATTACAAAAACATATGTGAAAATTTACTCAGTGCAAATAACTTCATCTTCTGTTCTTCTTATCAATAGCAAAGGACTGTTTGTTTTGGTTATTAAATCAGAATTATTTAGATTTACATAATTTCGTAGAGCTAACTTAACAATTCCACTTAAGCTTTCTGGCATTCGTGCTAAAGCTAAATACAAGATATCATCAAAAGTTGCATCAAGAATCTGAAATTTGAATATAAAATAACCTAAAGAATAAAAATTTTATAGTTATTACAATCCCTTTTATTTCTTTGTACTGTGATGCTGCATATAAGGAAGAATATCCACCAATACTCCAACCAAAAAGAACTATATTTTCAGGTATAAATTTCAAACTATGAATAGCAAATTGAATTATAGCATCGATTGCGTTTTGATCTTCGCTAAGATATGGTTTACCCTTAAATAAAATATTATATTAAATTAACAAAAATCTGAAATATTTATCAATCTTACACTGGATGATCCAAACCCAGGATGATTCCAACCAAGAACAGAATAATTTAGAGCTAAGGGTGTTGACATTAATCCAATTTCATAAAATCCAGCATTTCCTAATTAATAATATTTTTTAATCAAAATTATATATCTTTAAATATGTTAAAATTTCACCTTCAGAGCATATAACAAGAGTTCTACCATGCATATCCTTAGTTCTATTATCAATAAACAATGAATCAATTTCATTACCATCTTTAGTTTTTACTTTAAAGCGTTCACCACCATTTACTTCTATAAATCTAGATCTTCCTTGAATAAGCATAGGATCTGCAGTATAAAAACCAATTTATTTAGAAATGGGACGTTTAAAATTTAATTTATAACTATTAAAAAAATGATGACTATTTATTATTGTTATATCTAAAAGAAAAAAACTAACTCAAACTTTTAGGTGGATCAAATTATTTCGATCTTTTGAAATTTGAGAATATCCTTACACTTAAAACTCAAATAGTTTTATTTTGGTTTATTGGAATGTATTAATAGTATACAAATCTTTCATATGAATATGAAAAATTATCTTACTTAAATAGCTTTGTAGTATTTGAAGAGATCCAGGATATATCATCTTTATTCCAAAAGTGTGAATAGCAATATAGGCAGCAAGCTCGCAAGGTAATGACGAAAGCAAAAATGTTCTACGAGAAGTAGAACTGTTACTTATTGGTTTTTTTATATTTCTAAAATATGAAACCTTATTTTTGTTTTATTTAAAAAGTAAAAATCTTACTCTTCTATTTGATTAACATCAAAATCAATTGGCCAATATTTAAAGTCAAAATCAAACATTTTATATTTTTTCTTCAGTTCAGAACTTAAGTTACTTTTTTTTAAATTTCCAAGTGCCTCCATTAGTTTTACATATGAACTCGATTGGGATCTTCCAAAGCCTCGCATACATAATGAAATTACAACTATTATACCAATACCAGTTGCTAGTTTTGCAAGAGATGCAACAGATTCAACTACTAAGTAGCCTCGACGATAAAGAACTGTTATTATTAGTGGTGATGTATAGTAAGTAATATTCCACATCATTAAAAGCTGGAATTAAAAGCTATTTATTAAGTGATTCTTTGACACACCTAGAGCATCAAAGTATTAAAAATAAGGGCGATATTTTAGTTTCCTAGATCCTAGATCCTAGACTATTAAAACACATTCAAATCTGTTGATATTTCAAAAAATAAGGAAAGATAAGACAAATATTTCAAGAGAAATTGAATTTTTTGTGTGAATAAAAAAAAAAGCTAAAAAAATTCATGATTTAGGTAAATCACCAAATTCTTTAAATAAATATAAATAATATAAAAGTTAAATATTACTAAATAATCTTTCCTATAAAATTAATAATTCATATTTTTCATTTACAGTTGTTATTATTTGATCTCCCCATTTTTCAAGTCGTCCAGGTTCATACATTATCTAAAATTAATTAAATCATACATTAAGTTATGGTTCCTCTTAATAATAATACCTGGTATGGTAACGGGCCATACTCCTTGTATAACTTTGGAGCAAAAACATATTTTAAAAAATTCATTTTATTAAACCCATAAAACATTAATCAAAATTTATAAGGAGAATGACAGACAAAATTATTTTATTTATTGTAGTAGATGACTACACAAAAATGAAATAAACTTAAGATATATTTTACATAGTGAAATTCTACTTAAAATATCTACAAATTTAGTTACCCAGTGGGAATGTCTTCCGAAAGATAATCAGGAATTTCCTCGCGTTCAAATCAAATGCGATATTGAAATCCTTGATGACAAACCTCTTGAAATTAACATTATAATATCCGAATTCTAAGAATCAAATGCGATATTGAAATCCTTGATGACAAACCTCTTGAAATTAACATTATAATATCCGAATTCTAAGCCATAAGCGGTAAGAGATAGATATCCAAGGTATACATTAAAAACTAAATTTCTTTCACTGTAAAATAATTAAATATAAAATTGTGATTTCCAATCGAATGAAGTATTTTTTAGTTCAATTGTTTATAGCTCCTGAATTTTTTTATTTAATCTACCAAAATTTTATGTTTATCAAAAACTAAGGGTGTTTTCTTAGAAAAAAGGCGTTCTTTTTATGCAAATTTTAAAAGCACTTTATTCAAAAAAACTCTTTTTAAACTTTTTCAAATTTAGCAACGGACAATTGCCCAAAAATATAATTTTACTTTTTATGGACACATGCAAAGAACGCGAAATTCTTAGACTAATGTGTGACCTCAATGTAGAAATAAAGCTCCCGCCAAATTCGTTCCACGATATAGTCGCTAGCCGAAGAAATGATTTCTCATCTCCTGACTATGAGCTATCCAGTAGAAAATATAAAATTTTATGTAAATCAAATTTATTAATAGATAAAATATCACAAATTTTCATTGTTTTAAAATAATAATAAATATCACAGGAAAAAGCACTGAAAAGGTAAAGTAACATAATAATTTTTATTTAGAAATTTTTTAAAAGATTCATGTATGACAAAATCTCTATGAAATCAAAAGAGGCTAATTAAAGTTTGAAGTGATATCAAATAATTTTATTCCAATATGTTTAAAAACTTGCTCAAAAATCACTATCTTCGTATGAGACGAGAAAACAATTTTAAAAATTTTAAAATTATTGCATTTTAAAAAGTAAAAAACAAAAAAAAAATGCATATTTAAATTACAAATATTTAACATTAAGAAGACGATACTACAAAAAAAATTTATTTATATATTTGTAATATTTATCTTAAATGTTGTATTAACATTTATTTGTATTATGTATTATATTAAAAATATGTTTTCTAGAAAAGTAATATTAACAATAAATAATGATAAATAAGCTTAACAGCACTTCCTGCTAGTAAGAAAAATATAACAATTTATATTTTTTATATTTATTTAAAGGATTTTTATATTTGTAATATTTTTCTTAAATGTTGTATTAGTTATGCAAAAATCTACTTTCTAGAAATAAATTTCACGAAAAATTAGTTAATAAAGAAATTATAAAAAAATTAGTTTATAAATATTTCTTAAATGGTGATGATCATTTAATTAATATCTAAATCATTAAAGCTATTTATAAAATTAAATTTTATACCAAAAATTTCTTGACTAAAAAACAATAATTCATCTTGAAATTCTAACAAATAAAAGTATTTTTAGTTTAGTAACAATTTGTCCTATAAATAATAATATTTAGTTATTTTATTACATTCCAAATAAAAAATCGGCTTGTTGACTATTTATGTAATTTGAAATGTAAAACAATTCAGGAATACAACGATAGGTCATAGAAGTATATATTTCGTAAATAACTTTCCTCACTTTCTACTGAAAACTATATGAAAGTTTTGAAATGTTGTTATTCCGCTCATATATTCTTTTTTGAGCCACCAAAACCTGAGAATCCCATTATTGAAGCAATATCAGACTGTTTATTTTCTTCCTCTACGATATCAGAATCATCAGCTTTACGTTTTCGATCTTTCTTTTTTTCTTTTTTATGTTCCTTGTAACGTTCTTCTTCTTCTTTTGCTTCCCTTAAACGTTTTTCTAGTTCATAATCTTTCTTTTTTTCTTCAAGTTTTTTTTTATTCATTTTAAAACGTTCCTTAACTTGATCGACAGTACTTCTTTCAACTTTCATAGACATTCCCAAATTTCTTTGATGCTTTTTACCATTGATATGATCCAAGAAATTTATTGAATCTTTTACTATACAATCACATACATTACAGTAATAGCCTCCAGTTTGCGAAGTTGGTGTGTTCTTGTTTATAACAACACTTTTTCCAAGTTTACTATCCAAGTCAACTTTATAGTTCCTTCTTTTAAGATTCTCTCTTTGTAGAGGTTCTAAAAAAATATATTATTGTTGTTATTATCCTTAATTTATTATCTAAATTACCTTTTGATTCATCTTCAGGTATAGTAGCTCTAACTCTATCTAGGGCTATTTTTTGATATTCTGCTTTATCCCACTTACGTCTATGATCATCAGACCTTGTAGACATTTTTTTAACAGTTTATTTTGAGATAATTGTCCAAAAACTATTTTGACAATTACTTGACATATATATAATTTTCGTACCTTTGTACTCATGCATTCTTAAAGTAATAGTGATGTTAAGGCTATGTCTAAATTAGCGTTTTCGACAGCTCTTTTGTAGGAGTTTTTGAACAAACTCACAATTATGAGATATACCTGGAAACTTTTAGAATCTTCATACATTATAAGACTGCGACGAGAGTGCATACGGCATCATACGGCTTTTTTTCGTTACGCTTGGTGCAACAAATGATATCCATCCGTTAAGCGGACGATTTACTTTAAATTTCTAAATCATCAAATGGCTCTATCGTCCTATGTAAAGTATATGGAAATGACGATTTGTGAGTAAATGTTTAAACATGTTTAATTTTTAAATTGTTTAAAAGTTAGCTTGTTTTAAAGAGCTAAAAAACAACCGTATGTATCCCATCTGTTCTCTTTAGATTTAGACCATTTAGCGAAACAGCTGATAGTTCTTTTGAAGTGAGTTTATGAACGCATCTTAAGTATTTTTAGAGGACGCTTGTAAATGTTGTGTTGGCTACTGTGATTAATAAAAAACAGTTTGTTTACCATATAAGGTGAAGGAATGTAACAACACAACAGCTATAGCCTTTTATATCACAGAGAAATTTAATTAATTTTATAAAATGGGGTGCTTCGAAAGTAAAGAAAGTAGCAATAGAGTACCTACAACAGTTAGGGGTTGTACTGATGTTTTTTGGTTGTGCCTTTTTGTTATTTTTTGGTTATTTATGGTAGGTAACAAAAATTTAATTTACTTTAATACACATATTAAAATACTTTTGTTAGTATAATATCTTAATATCCCGCGAACGCACTAAACCTAAGTTGATAGACATTACGCACGTAATCAAATGATATAAAATTGGAATTACCCAAATTTTTGTCTTTTCAAACAATCCTTTCTGAAAAGTCCACTAAAATTGCGGCTATTAGTTTTATTTTTGAATAGTGAAATTACTGTATGGCTAAAATTTCTATTTAAGATTTTTATGGTATTTATAAATAAATTAATTCAAAAACTTTTATTTTAGGTGGTTGTTGCAATTTTTTCCTTTGTATACGGAAATCCATTAAGGCTAATCAATGGATATGATTCTTTTGGGAATACCTGCGGTGTAAAATACAATGAAAGATTTACAAATTTTCCTCTTTCTGGAATGAACACTATTGATAAACCATACTTGCTCTTTTTGGATATAAAGGAATTAAGACATTCCATTAAGCTATGCGTTAAGCAATGCCCAAAAATACGAATTGAAAATAGTTTCGAGCTTTATAAGTATTTTCAGGATTCTGGAAATCAACTTTGTCGTTATGACTTTAACATGAGCCTACTGTTACAGGCAGGAATAAATGATAATAGATATTTTAATTATATGGGGCCTTGCCCTACACTTCCTATATCTGAAAGGTACTATCGTGTTAGATCTTGTCACAATTAAAGTTTTTAATTAATAAATTTCAGTACACCTGTTTTACATCGATGTGTACCAACTGGTAATAAGACTCCTGTTAATCAAATAAGAGATGTTTATTCTTTACTTAATTCATGGGATATTATGCAACAACTCTTAAGTGACTTATATACCACATGGCCACTACTAGTTCTTCTATCAGCGATAGCTCTAGGTAAACTATTCTAATTGTTTTTTTTTTTAATTGAAATTGTATTTTTATATTTTTTTTTATAGTATGTTCTCTTATTCTAATTGCTTTAATGCATTGGCTAACTAAAATAGTCTCTTGGTTAATATGTATCTTCGTAATAATTGCAAGTATTGGATTAACTTGTATTTTATGGTGGACATATTATAGCCTAACTCATAAAAACGATGGTGCTGTCAAATATTCGCTATTAGAGGAATTTGTTAGAAATGAAAGTGCAATTTATTTTTTAGCTATTTTCGCCACGGTTGTCATGGTAATATTACATAATTAACAAAATTTAATTTTCATAATTTTTCATTTAAAATATTTCACACTCTTTAACAGTAATGCTTAAAACTTTTTACTTTGATATTAAAAACTTATACTTTAAAGAAACATTTTATGAAATCATTGTAAAAGAAAAAATTTAGCTGAATTTTTATTGTAATATTTTTGGACTATTAAGAAGTAACTGTTCTTTTGAAAATTTAAGTTTTAAACTAATCATTTCTTTTTCAGTTTATACTTTTAGTAGTTATTTTTTTCCTTCGTTCCAAGATTGGTGGATTGGCTGCATTATTTCAGGAGGCTGGAAAATGTATGCTTAATATGCCAGGGCTTGCTGGGCCTCCTTTATTGTCGGTCATAGCATTACTTATATTTATTGCTTTTTGGGTAATAGTTGTGATATGTCTTACCACGGCAAATTATCCAAACATGAAACCTCTACAAGAAGCTACAATCATTAAGCATAATACTACACCTACTGGTAGAATATATCGAAATAATTCAAGTCCAGATTACAAATGTAATTAATCAGTAACTATACGAGGATCATATATTTATAATTATCATTTATAGCTTTTATGAAAGTCGAATATATTGAAGCTCATTGGCTTCGCAGCATGCTTTGGTTATATTTTATTGGCCTGATTTGGACTACAGAATTTATTTTTGCTTGCCAACAACTTGCACTTGCTGGTGCTGTTGCTTATTGGTATTTTAGAAAACCAACAAATTCGCCAGTTCTTCATTCGATTAGTAAACTAATCAAATATCATTTAGGATCTGTTGCAAAAGGAGCATTTTTGATTACTCTTTTTAAAATACCACGTTTAATTTTGACTTATTTATATGCAAAGTAAGTTTTTTGCTTATATTTTTATCCAGTATTTCAATATAATTTTTATGATTTGTAGAATGAAAAAAGGGGAAGACAACGGAAGCGGATGCGCTAAATGTGGACTACGCTGTTGTATTTGTTGCTTTTGGCTTTTGGAAAAATTTATTCGGTTTTTAAATCATAATGCATACACTGTTATTGCAATTGAATCAGTTAACTATTGTCCAGCTGCTAAGATTGTAAGAAATTCAGCCTGTTAACTAAGATTTTATATTTTATTTTTATCTTAGGCTTGGAATGCAATGGCAACAAATGCTTTACAAGTAGCTACAATCAATAGTTTAGGAGATTTTATCCTTTTTCTTGGAAAACTAGTCGTTGCAGTAATTTGTGCCCTTATTGGTGTATTGCTACTAAGAAATCGAGAAGATTTACACTTTTATATTGCACCTGTTATTCTTGCATTTCTTTTTGGATTTTTCATTTCTCATGTTATTCTTTCTTTATATGAGGTAATTAAAGAAAAATAATTATCGATTTAAAAAACAAAAAACTGTTTTATAGGTGGTTGTGGATACATTATTTCTTTGCGTTTGTGAAGATAAAACAATTAATGGACCAAACGGTAGATGGAAGCAAAGTAACTTAGCAAAACTTCTTGGAGAAGAACCTGTTCCAGTTGAAGAGCAAGCAATACAACATGTTGAAATGACTCCAATTAACAAACAACCCTTCAGTAGTTTAATTGCTTAAAAATGTTAATTGCTCCAATTATTGCTTTAGACTGCTTATAATATTAAGGATTTGAACAATTGAGCCCTAAATTAAGTTCCTAGCTTTAAATAAAGTTATATATAATAAGCACAAAGAGGTATTCATATTAAATCAAAGTATTTTTATATATTTTCTCTAAATAATCTCTATAGCACTAACTTTAGTTATGTACTATTTTTAAATTATTTTATACGTGTTTTTGACTGTCCAAATAAATTTTTAATGCAGTTTTTTTATTCTTTTTTTGTTGATCCGAAAATATCAAGCCTGGGTTTTGTAAGAAGCTGAAGTTTTGTGCTTTTTAAGTAAATTTGTCACAAACCAACAAAAACTAATTATTTTTTGTTTAATTTAACACTTAAGACTTGTATTAAGGTGGAAGGAAAATTCAGTGATAAAAATGCATATTTTAAATACTTTTTTGCGTTAACACAATAATACTGATAATAATAATACTTTTGAAAGACATTCTATTAAATTTTCACAGCAAAATCTCCAATAATATGAATATGAAGATGCCTCATAAAAAAGTTGTCTTCCGGTGTACGTTATAATTTGTTATTGGGTCATTTGAAACCAAAAAAAATCAAAATAAGTTTATTAGGTAATTTGCTTTTCGAGGTAAGCTCATTGATTTATTGTAGTTTTCGGAAATCAAAAACTCGATTTTCGCAACAAATTTTTATTGTTTAATAAAAAATAAACGAGAAAATAATCAGTGATTTAGATTTTAAATTACAGTGTACACTGACATTGACAAGTTTTATTGTTAGATTGAAACTTCACACAGTAGGTTGCTACCAAGGGAGTTTTTACAAGTATATCGAAAACAGTTCCAGTAAGATATCTAATCAGAGAAGTCCGCCAAATAATTAAGGAAATCTTCTTTCAAGAATAAAATCTATAATTCTTGTTTCTAAACCCCTAATTATCCTTCTAACTGATTGAATATCATAATATTAAATGACATAATTACTGAATACCGTAAAAATAGACATTAATTTTTACTCAGTTGAATTGTGCAAACTTTGATTTAAAAACAATTTTACAAGTTTAACAGAAAAAAATTAAATTAGGTTTAGGTTTAGGTGTTATTTCAATGTTTTTTTATTTTTTAAAAAAAATTATAACGATAATCTATTCTTTATTGTTAATTTTTATAATTTAAAATTTTTTGACGTTTTATAGTTTTGATTCTTTTCACATTTGGTGCTTTGTGTTCTTCATTGAGACACGTTGTTTGGATTTTTCTACAAAATTTTCTTTTTTAGTATGTCTTTTATTTGAAAAAATACTTTTACCTTTAAGTTCTGCAGCTTTTTGTATATTATCCTCAGTTTCAAATACTTCATCATATTCGTTAAATATATAAGCTTTTTTGGGTAAATTTGCTTCATGTGCAACTTTTTGTTCTAAACGATTTAAATATTTATCTTTAGCACTTTTTCTTAATATTTGTCTACGTTTAGCTGGGCTAACATAGTTAGGATTTTCCCATAGTGTTTTTCCTGTAAACGAGCCTTCAAAAATTTTTACAAGATTCATTACAAAGCGAGGACCTATTTCAGAAAGTCCACCGTCTTCGGATAATATTTGAAAATTTCTAAACCACACACGATTATCTAAATATGTGAAGGTATATACATGATCAATAAATGGTTGACTCGCAGGATGATGATTTGGAACACCAAAAATTTGAACTAGAATTTCCTTAATTAATTTCAAGTGTGGAATATTATTAAAACTTTGATCAAATGAGAGAAGTGGACGTGATCCACGTAAACAATTTCCGGTCATTTTTAATTCACCCATTGTGTGAACATTTTCAATAAGAAATTTAACTGACGGTCCATTTGGCACATTAGATATCCACATATATAAATCTTTTTTATGCCTTCCCTCAAAAAGTACCACTTTATTACAATGTTTCATTTCGCACATCTCATTGATTATGGTTAATGATTTTGCCCTTTCCATTTTTGACTCAGTTCTATGATGTGGCATTAAAGTTCTTAAGTTGCGCATTAGATGACGATCACGATGGTTTATTCCACGGGCAGCAAAAACTAGCACTCTTTGTTTGTTTATCCACTTTAGCTGTAGATTATAGGAAAAGTTATAAAACTGAGAAGTTTCTATTTAATTTGAAAATTCTATTTGATTTTTTCATGACTAAATTAGAAAACTATGATTATCTTATGGAAATTTCTCATTATGTATTTTAAATTTAAGGATGAGAGATTGATTAAGCTAATTGAATTATAATCACTTCGGTCATATTACAAATTTTTTGATTCATTATTACAGATATTGCAAAAAAGTTGAAGCTTTTTGTTGTTTCTTCATTTTTATAGTTATTCAATTGATTACTGACAAAATCTATGCCTCAAACCGCGAAACTTTCCTATTTGAAAAACTCAATCTGTAGACCTTTATAGTAACATGAGATCTCATTGTATTATCTTACAAATATTTAAAATTCCTTTTCAGGTAGCCAGGTGTTAAAGAATTTAAAAATGTATGTGTTTTTTTTTAAATTTATTATAAAATATTATTCCTAGTCATTTAAATAAAATTGAATCTTGATAATAGAAACAGAAATATTTGATGCTGAGAAAAATATAAAGTAAAATTTTCCTTCCCATATTATTATATCTGGTAGTTTCATTTAAACTGGATTTCAGCGATGGTAATTTTAAAATTTAAATTAATACAGAACTTGAAGTAAGAATATTTCATTTCTGTTGTAATATTGAGAATTATTTATTCTAACCTTTTTTGATATAGTTTGAGTTGAGCTTCTTGTTTGAGCTAACGGTGTTATGACTTCATTTTCATCGTTATCTGTACTTATTTTCCCATATTTTCTTTTTCCCATATTGTTTAATTAATGATAATTTATTTTGAACAATTTATTATCCTATTTTTAAAGTATTCATGTGCTTCTGACTATTGACATAAAAACTGACATTTAAAAATCTAATGTTTGTAGCTTAGAAGGTGTACTAACATTATTGGGCTTACAAGATGACAAACGTATATTTCAATCAAAACGAACGCAATATCTTTTTTATGTCAAATGCATCAAAATTTGTTTTGAGTATTTTAACTGTATTTTTCAATGCGTAATCAACGAATTAAACAAAATATTAAAATTGTTATAGAAATTCATATTAATTAATCAAACATTAAAGCTTAAATTTTGTCAAATATTAAAGCCAAATTTAGAATAGATGGCTCGGCTTTTGTAGCTTTGAAAATTTTCTAATAGGATCATTTTACAACCATCATCCTTACAAGATTATTAGTTTTATGCCGCCATATATTTTGTTTACATTCCATAGTTTGTGCTATATGTTTAAACAAATATTTTCAATGTGTTTTTTATGAGCATGTTTTAGCTGTATTAATTTGAAAAAACGATTTTAAAGCCATCTGTTCGCTTTGCATAAAATAAACCAGCTAAATAGCAGAGCCATCTCTTATATTTTGCTATAAAAGTCGGTAATAAACGTCAACCGCTCGTGTGATTTATTCCGCGCTTTGGTTTTGTGCACAAATTCACAAAAATCCACTTCAACGCCGCGTTAATTGTTGTGGCTTGCACCTAAAATTGTTAGAGAAATTCATATTTATTAAACACACATAAGGGCTTAATTTTTTTTAAATATTAAAGCGAAATATTATATTTTTTAATTTCTTATCAATGATATATGTCTTAAGTTTTTTTGTATAGGATTAAAAATGGAGAGTCCAATATTTTATAATATAGAAGAGGAATGCATTTATTGGAAAGAAAAAGCAAATCATTATTACAAAGAGTAAGTTTCAATACAGAAAAAATAGTAAATATATATATTTTGAAATTTTCTAGATGTATAGAATCAAAACAAGAATTCGATGAATTCGTTGAAAATTCACAGCAATTAGAAGCAGAAATGGAAGTGACTTTGGAACAGAAAGAAAAAATTATTAGAGATTTAAGGAATCGAATTGTAGTTCTTGAAAAAGAGAACGAGTCTTTGAGGGTAAATTTAAAATTATTCATAATTGATTTATTCATTATAATCTTGTCACTTCATTTTGTTTTGTAATGTTTTAAATTTCGAGTAAAATTCAGAAATTAAACTCATCTTTTATTGTAGTATTATAATAATTTTTATTCTTGTTTAAGATCAATAAAAGTTAGAAATATAATTTTTTCGCTCTTTTTGGTTAATGGTGGATTTTAAGGTATATGAATGATATTTTTCTCATAACGGAAAATTTTTGTGTTAAAATAATTGCATTTTGTACGTCTTGCAACTAATAGGTTTTTTATTTCGTTTATTAACAGTCTTTCTATTAGATTTCTTGAGGGAAAAATATGATTATTTTAGTGTTTTATTAAATAGCTTATCTGTTGCTTTTGCGACATATTTTTGGTTTTTTTTAATAAAAATAAAAATAGTTTTACAATATGTTGTAAAAAAAAACAAAAAATGCTTTACATTCTAAAAAAATGTTTTCTCTTTCAGTTAAAATTTGATTCAATGGGTATTGAATTTTCTAATGTAGAAAAGCAACTCACAGCAATAGAACAAAAAAATGATGATCAGGCACACACAATTTTAGGAGAAAGTTTAACTGGTTTTGAAGAAATGCTTGATAAAGCTCACGAAGATAATGCTTTATTAGAAATGGAAGCGGACGAAAAAGAAATTTTCCCAGAAAAACTACAAAGACTCATGGATGAAGTTAGAGGTGCGTAAATTTGTGTAGTGGTGTTGATTTTTTTTTTTAAGTTTTATATGATGTGTCATTCAAAAACACATACAACCCTAAATTTTCACCCTTCTACCATCAACCCCTATTTTTTAATATCGATATTAGTAATTCAATAATTTTCAACATCGGTCGATAACTGATCAATTATCACTTGATTAGTTATCCCCGCTTGGTGGTACTTCTGATATAGTGAAACACACGGAGTAGGGATGAGATCTCTTTCACACAATAAGCCGTGTCTTCTAATTCGTCTACTGTTCGCTATAGTGTTGACTACATGGAGGAGACACATTGTGATTCAATGAGTGATGATATTTTGCATCAACACTGTACACGGTGCAACGATTTAACGATACCATTTAGCGACGCTATGTACAATGAAAAATTGATTGCGTTCGCCAAATCGAAGTGCATCTGATTTAATAAACACTGAAATGAACCACGAACTACAATACAATACTGTAGAAATGGCAGCGCATTGTCCCACTAATGAATGAGGAACAAAGAACTATTTACGACCGCATTATGCTCACAGTTTCGGCAGAGCAAGGTGGATTATTTTCTTTGGACGTACCAGGTGGAGCTGGCAAAACATTCCTTATTTTGCTAATTCTCGCCGAAATGCGATCGAATAATGGCATTGCATTGGCCGTTGGCATCATCTGGCATTGCGGCAACTTAATTAATGAAGGCAGAACAGCTCATTCAGTATTTAACCTGCCTTTAAACATTCAAAATATCCCAGATGCAGTGTGCAACATAAAAAAACAATCGTCCATGACCACAGTGCTGAAACAGTGTAAAATTATCATCTGGAATTAATGCACTATGGCACACAAACATTCGCTTGAGGCATTAAACAGGACATTGAAAGATCTTAAAAACAGCGACAAGCTATTTGGTGGCAGTCTGGTACTCCTTTCAGGAGATTTTAGAAAAAACACTTCCCGTCATTCAACGTTCAACGTATGATGATGAAATAAATGCCTGCTTAAAATCATCGCCACTATGGCGTAATGTTGCAAAATTTAACTAAAAGTAAATATGCGCGTTCAAATGCTTCGAGATCCATCCGCTGAAACATTCTCAAAACAACTGTTAGATATCGGCAATGGAAAAGTTACTGTAAATGAAACTGGATGCATAAAATCACCGATCGATTTCTTCACAATCATTGAGTCGCAAGATGCTCTCATTGACCAGATATTCCCCGATGTACATACACAATACATTAATCATGAGTGGCTGGCAGAAAGAACAATTTTAGCACCAAAAAATGTGGACGTCAACGAATTAAATCTCAAAATACAACATTTATTGCCAGAGGACAAATCTATTGATACAGTTTGCGATACCACCGAAGCTGTGAACTATCCAGCAGAGTTCTTAAACTCATTAGATTTATCAGGCATGCCGCCGCATAATTTACAACTGAAGGTTGCATCTCCAGTTATTTTGCTTCGTAATTATTAAAAAGTTAATGAAAAACTTTGTCAAAGCCATCATTCTAAACGGAAAATTTCGAGGTGAAAATATATTACTACCATGGATCCCTCTTATACCCACAGATGTGCCAATTCAATTTAAACGTCTTCAATTTTCAATAAGATTGACATTAGTGATGACTATCAATAAGTCTCAAGGCCAAACGATGTCTGTTTGTGGCTTAGATTTGATCACACCATGTTTTTCACACGGACAATTATACGTCGCATTCTCTCGAGTGGGAAAACCATCCAATTTGTTGGTGTTAGCTTAAGATGGGATAACAAAAAATATTGTAGACTCTATTGCGTTAATTAGTGATATATATAATTTAAAAAAATAAATTACAAAGAATTAAAAATATTTGGTATTGTGTTATTTTTATATTCCATCATCGTTCACAGCGCCCCATGCCTCTTTCACTCATATATACCGCACCCTTACACACTGACAATAAGTTAGTCATTTTTTTCTACTAAAATAATCCTAGGAATAATTTATATTTGGCAAAACAACGTTTGCTGGGTCAGCTAGTCCTATATATAAATATATGTATAAACGAATTACAATGTGAAATCTAAAAAATGTTAATATTTATCGTTGTTAGGAAGGTTCTACCACGAAAACACCGCTGCAGCTCAAGTTTTCGCCGAGGAAATCGGTAAGTAACAGTTTATGTTATTTAATGTAAAAACTATTAACTTACTCTTTCGCGGGCAATGGGAAATATGTAGCCTACTACAATACTTAAATTAAAATTAAGTAACTCTCCTTTTAGGGTATTAGAAACCAATATTTATGTATGCTATGTAAATGAGAGTAAAATTAAAATAAATCAACGAATTTCATTACTCAGGTTTAATTCCCTCACGGAAATCAACACTTCCATTATGCTGTGGTGTACCAATGAAGGTGGAGACACGTCGTTCCGCAAAACTGGGCTGGAGTTGGCGCTGCAATTCGCGCTTGCGGCCTAAAAGGAGATCTAGACGTAAAGTATGCCGTAAGCAAAAAAACCCTTCTGAGGGTACTTTTTTCGACGGTGTACATTGCCGTATTTCAATTAGAGACGTTCTTTTCATTGTAATGTCTTTTGTCGCTGATATCAAAGTAACTTCTGTTATAAAAGCCTTAAACGTATTACGAAAAGAATGTTTCGAAACCGAAGTTAGCCCGGAAACGGTTGTCGATTATTATAGGTTTTGCCGCGAAATTGCGGAAATTATAATGTGGCACGAGAATATTCGGCTGGTTGGAAAAGGCAAATCTAAGCAGATAGATAAAGCCTTCCTAACTAAGAGCAAATATAATCGTTCCAGGATAACTAATCAATATCGCTGCCATTTCTTTAAGCAATACAAGGACGACGGCATCAAAATGAAGATTTTCTTCGAGCACATAAAGATGGTAAACAACTTCTGAAAATAAAATAATAAATTAATTTTTTTAAATTTTTACAGATCTACCCGGGTTACGTGGATGGAGTTCTTCAACAAGGGCTAAAGCGGAAAGATATTGATTCTCCAACTGTGTTTTCCGAAGGTATTAAAAATCTTCTACCATCTACGTCAAATATGGTCCGGATGGATATTTTTGATGATTTTGATCTCAAAGAAGAAAGTGAAGATGAAGACCATCCTCTTGATAATTCGTATTAATTTTTATTTCGGCGTTCTTTCAATTTTATGATGAGTACTCTCAGCCAATTTCCTAACAATTACGTATCAAAAAAAAAAGAAAACAAGAGAATTAGTTTTGGAGCTAAGTCTTCTAATACAGTTTGTATTTTTTATGAATATTATTTAAAATTAAAGACTAATTCCTATTTTGCAGATGATAAATTAATGATGCACAAGATACCAATGATATGTCTCCAAATATACTGGATATAACACAACAACAACAACAACCACTTTTATGCTTAAAAACATATAATGAGTTACTCCTTTTAGAGTTTTACAAAGCAATTGCATTATGGCTAACAAATAGACATCTCTTCCATTAACTAGCTATGTACCATAGTATTTAAAGTAAATAAGGATGTTTTTTTTCTATTATTTAATTTAATTCTAATTTATATTTATTATAGATCCATACCAAAATTTGGACTTGAAAATATTGTGCACAACTTAACATTTACTCGTAATTTTGAACAGCAAAATAATGATGTTAATACAGATGCACAAAATGCAATATTTCGTACAATATAAGTATTTATGGGATGTATTGAAAGAGCTGGAAGTCCTCACTTAAAGGCACGTTTGGCTGAAGGATGGGAAAGTTTCTTACCAATCGACGTAAACCAAGTTTTGATCAGCATGCTGATTGATTAAATATTGTTCCAAAACTCTTAGATGTATTTGTAACCATTGAAATGACTGGTAAGTACGGATAAATTGACTATTAGATCATTATAAATGTGCTCGAAATTAAACTATCTACAAAGTTAATACGTCATATTAATTGAGGGGGAATATTATTTATTTAGAAATATGACACTCTTTTTGACAGCTCACTATATAAAATGTTTAAAGGTTTTAATTAACTTTTATTGAAATATCAATAAAAACAAAACCTTTAACGTAAAAATTTAAATAATATTTATCATATTTTTAAATTATTCTATAATTCCAGGATATTAGCTCTAGAAGCAGAAAAAAATATGGAAGCTGTTAAGCCACCAATTTTTTTAAGATTTATTAATCTTTTAAGTAATGATGGATGTAAATTTATCAAATCTTCAACAAATACGTACTTTGCAACATGTTCAAGACAATAGTGAATGGAAAATTTTATCAGAAAATCACGGACGGCAAAACGTAGCAAATTTACAAAATATTGGAATGATAGCACGTTTTGATAATATACCTGCAAAAGATAAAGTAAATTAATAATATCGGAAATAAAAGTAATATTTTGTCATGATCAATGGTTGATGGAATTGCACCAATGTTAAAATATTTTTTTTTAAATTAAGTAAGACATAAAAAGGGAAATTTTAAAGTAGTTCTTTTAAAAACTAAATATAAATTTTAATATTATTTTAGTGTGAGTAGTGTGAATAATTTGTTCTACATCTCAGTAATGTTGTTTTTTTAGATTATTTTTGGTTAGCTTATATTGTTTATACCAGGTATCTCTAAGCATTAACTTTACATATTTTGCCTATTTGGTAAAATAATATAAATAAACTTGTTTTGTTAAAAGTTTTAAAGTAATTCTAATAAAACAGAAAAATTTTAATATTTTCTTAATAATATTTTTATCTGGGGTGTAGAATTTGGAAGTTCTGTTTGTGGTGTTTCAATTAATTAAAATAAATATTTATAATAATGAATTATTTATTCAAAACAAATTAACATAACATAATTCAAACTTAAACATCAATTAACTCACAATTTTTACCGCTCGCTAATTTCGAAAACTCGGAAATTTAATGAATTGCTCCTGGCATATTTCTATTCCTTTAATCATTAATTTACATGAATCTAATATCTAATTTTTGTAGCAGTGGATATTCGTGTAAAACTTCTTCGACCCGTTGTATTTTCAGATCAACATGAAGTTCTTCTTCACGTATCTGTACGCATTGGTGATGAAGCGAAGAATTTTATTCTGGCTTCTTTGAATTATTGCTCGGTTTGACTTCCGCGTACATCCCCAATGCCAATGCCCCAATACCATAGGTCCATATTGGTTTTCTGATTGATAGATAAATTGTTCGTTTACTTGTAAGGTTCAATTTGGAGTAGTTTCCGATGAGCCAGTAAAGTTTGCATGTTAATTGTTTTATCTGCTTAGCCATTTGTCTCACATGATGTTGCCAGTTTAACCTTTTATCCAAATGGAGCCCAAGGTATTTAGCTGAGTCTGCTTGTGGAATTTTTTCGCCATTGAGATATGTGTACATATTCGCATCTATTTTACGCAGTGAGTATGTTAAATGTGTTGATTTGTCTCTTTTAAACTTTATTTTCCAGTCTGTAGTCCAGTTACTGATTTTATTAAGCATTTGTTGAATCTTTTTTGTTGCCTTAACTTGAGTTTTGTCTATTGCAAGTATAGCTGTGTCGTCTGCAAAGGTTTCTATGAACGTATCCTTCGAGATGGGTATATCTGCTGTGTAAAGCAGATACAGTATCGGTCCAAGGACTCTACCTGCTTTAATTGGGTAATATCTCGTAATGGCATCTTCGTGTGATACTCTGAATTTACGATCATTTATATATGATTCTAGTATCTTGCAAAAGTTGCTTGGTAACATAAGGCTCATTTTATACCTGAAACCTTCGTGCCAGACTCTGTCGAATGCCTGCGGCACGTCTAGGAATACTGCAGAACAATAATTCCTTTCTTCGAAATAATACACAAAAAAAATAAAAAATTGAAAAAATCAAAAATTCAAAAAGTTACATGCTGATGAAGTAAGGGGTGTAAAAAAAATTTTTCTCACTGACCGACACGATCTAAGCCCTCTGACGTAAAAAAAAAAATAACGAATAATTAATCTAGAGGAGTGTCGCTATTGCATGAACTAGGATAATTGAAAAAAATTTTTTTTTTGCAAAGTTGTGTCTGTTTGAAGTCAAGAGACGTGTTTTTTTTACGTTTCACCGACGTAAAAGGATCTACTACGCATATACCTTTGAATGTTTGAGTATCACCATCCCCAATATATTTAACGTATTTCACTCTGTGTTTTTGAACTGGTCTACCAAACATTTCGACAATAGCATCAACTTCCATTTTTCCTGCACTTCCCTTATGATTTAGCGTACAATATTCTTGGTGATCTTCATACCAATCGTTATACGCAGAAATATCGGAACTCTTTTTGTATTTCCACACATTACAGCCTTGATAAAAGCTAGAGTTTTACAACTGTATCGATAACCTTCTTGCAATGGTTAGCTACAAGCGTGATAACTCCAAACAGAGAATTGAAACCTCTTTTTTTCCAAGTTCCATCCCCGGAAACAGTAAAATCAGTTGGACTAGCAATAGGATCAGGAGCTAATATAAAGTTTTTCCCTTCATCAACAGCCTTAGAAATAATTAGATCATAAACTGCATATGCGGCCGAATACAAATTTTCGAGACAACTGTAGATTGAGATGTATATAATATTTGTTCGGTGATGACGCACCACTAAAACAACTATATCTCTAAAAATAATTTGAATTTTGAAAAATCCTTTTAGGAGCGTTTTCTTAAAGGCTTATGCTTTGAAAATATGAAAAAAAAATCGATTTTGTCAAATTTCTAGTATTCAGGTGATTTTGACTATTATAAAAACTGACATTCAAAAATCTAATGTTTGTAGCTTAGAAGGTGTACTAACATTATTGCGCTTACAAGATGACAAACGTATATTTCAATCAAAACGGACGCAATATCTTATATGTCAAATGCATCAAATTTTGTTTTGAGTATTTTAACTGTACTTTTCAATGCGTATCAACGAATTAAACAAAATATTAAAATTATTATAGAAATTCATATTTATTAAACAAACATAAGTGCTTAATTTTTTTTAAATATTGAAGCCAAATATTATATTTTTTAATTTCTTATCAATGATATATGTCTTAAATTTTTTTGTATAAGATTGAAAAATGGAGAGTCCAATATTTAATAATATAGAAGAGGAATGTATTTATTGGAAAGAAAAAGCAAATCATTATTACAAAGAGTAACTTTCAATAGAGAAAATAAAGTAAATATATATATTTTGAAATTTTCTAGATGTATAGAATCAAGACAAGAATTCGATGAATTTGTTGAAAATTCACAGCAATTAGAAGCAGAAATGGAAGTGACTTTGGAACAGAAAGAAAAAATTATTAGAGATTTAAGGAATCGAATTGTAGTTCTTGAAAAAGAGAACGAGTCTTTGAGGGTAAATTTGAAATTATTCATAATTGATTTTTTCATTATAATCTTGTCACTTCATTTTGTTTTGCAATGTTTTAAGTTTCGAGTAAAATTCAGAAATTAAACTCATCTTTTATTGTAGTACTATAATAATTTTTATTCTTGTTTAAAATCAATAAAAGTTAGAAATATGATTTTTTCGCTCTTTTTGGTTAATGGTGGATTGTAAGGTACATGAATGATATTTTTCTCATAACTGGGGAAATTTTTGTGTTAAAATAACTGCATCTTGTACGTCTTGAAACTAATAGGTTTTTTATTTCGTTTATTAACAGCATTTATTATTAGATTTATTGAGGGAAAAATATGATTATTTTAGTGTTTTATTAAATAGCTTATCTGTTGCTTTTGCGACATATTTTTGGTTTTTTTTAATAAAAATAAAAATAGTTTTACAATTTGTAGTAAAAGAAAAAACAAATTGCTATACATTCTAAAAAAAATGTTTTCTCTTTCAGCTAAAACTTGATTCAATGGGTATTGAATTTTCTAATGTGCAAAAGCAACTCACAGCAATTCAAAGAGAAAGGGATAGTATGAAATCATACTTGAGGCAATTAGAACAAAAAAACGATGATCTAGAAAGAGCACACAGAATATTAAGAGAAAGTTTAACTGGATTTGAAGGAATGCTTGATAAAGCTTACGAAAAAAATGCTTTATTAGAAATGGAAGTGGACGAAAAAGAAATTCTTCAAGAAAAACTACAAAGACTCATGGATGAAGCTAGAGGTGAGTTTTGTATAATAGTAGTAGTGGTTGTGGTTGTTTGGTGACCTGGATGCAATGGCACAAAGAATATTCTGCTACCTTAGGAATTGAACGGCTAATTGCCTTCGTTTCACAAAGCAACCAATACAGATAACCCTTGATTTACACATCATTAAATTTGTGCAATTTGAGGATAACACGGTTGAAAAGAAGAAAAAAAATCTCCATTTATATGACCTTTAGTTCACTTAAGCACGGTCGGATCACTAAACTTTAAAAAAATTAAAAATAAAAGATAAAAAAATAAGGAAAAAAAGGGGAAGAAATATAAATTTCTTAAACTAATTACACTTGCATTTCTTATGAACTCTAATTACATGGCGTTTTTGACTCACAAAATTACATATTGCTAGTAAAAAGAAATGCTAGTAGGTTACAAATAATGTTGCTTGTAACGCAAAATGTTGTTGGTAGCCTATTGCTGCAACTTTTTTCTGCAACTTTAAATACAAGGTATATGATCTTCTATTTTACTGATTCAGTTTTTTTTAAGAGATACGCCAAATAGATACAGTCTTAAATATTTTATTAACTTAGAATTTTATGAAAAAACATTTCTGACGGTGAGTAAGAGTAAATAATAATTTTGACTAAAATTCTCCTTACTAGTAAAGTGAAATTAAAAATTGCCAAATCTTCCAAAGTACTTATTGAATTTTGTTCAAAAATATACTTCAAATGAAGGCTAAATAATAAAACAAAGTACTAAGTTCTAACTTGTGCTTTGTGGTCTTAAGCCCACATTTAAGTTTTTTGAAATTAGCCTTTGCAGTATTTGCTTTTTGATGCAAATATTGTTGTGCAGTTCAGTTTTCTATTTCATTCCCTAAGTATTTGAGGATGTCTTAAAATCGTGTAAGTTAAATCTAAATTTTTATTATTTTTCGTTGCCAAATGACACCAGTTGGCATTAAGGCAGTTGTTGAACATGTAGTGTGGACAAGCTTTGGACTGTTTCTAAGTTCTTCCGACTGTAATTCTTAGGACCCCCTTTCTTAAAACTAGCTTATGGCTTCTATTGAAAAAACAAAATTCTTGACAATCGATGTACTTTATAAACGACTGTGATTTCCAAATAACAATACATTTCTGTGAATTCATCTTTAATTATAAGTTTTTATCTAGGGAACTAATTAATTTTTGAATTTTTTAGACTTGAAACACGAGCTGAATATTAAAGATAAACGTTCTAGTTCCTGTACAAATGGATTAGTTAAAAACAATATTGATGTCCAAGATTGCAATTCGGTAGAAAAGGAATCAAAAAACATTAAATCAACGGAAGAAGATTATGCAAATCAATCTGTAAAACGTAAGATTTTTTTTAAACTAAGACGAACAACTCGTGCTTTGAGAGGATTAAATTTCTCAAGAGCAGTAAATCAAACAATTGTTTAATAAAACTAACATTTTCAAAATCAGACTTAACAGTTTTTTGTTTCAAGTTTTTAATTGTAATAATTTCTATAATTTTTTTTCAAATAAAAATTTATTTTTTACTTTATGAGTTTTAAAAACAACTAATACCTATTTTAATTTTTACCATTACATTACTTTGTTTCTTTCAAACTAAGTAAACTCCAAATTTTTAGGAAATAATTTGCTTTCTTCTTTTGAAAAACTTTCAGATACTGACAATATAATAAATGGAAATACAATGACAGCAAGCTCACGAACAACAGCATTAAATATTGTTGCCGATATGTTGCGAAAACTAAGTGTAAGCTCTTATATTTTATTAAGATATAGAGAGTATCTTTACAGTAAATTTTATAATATCAATTAAGTGTTTACTTAAAACGAAAGTAGTATATCAAAATTCAACAATACGGAAATGTATAAAAAGAAGCGTATCTTTGGTATATTTGTAATCGTATAATTTTCGAAGCTAGTTTCACTCTCACAGTGACATATTTACCCCGTGATATTTGATAGACTATGTAGAACTCATGATACTATTAAAAAGTTGTGTTCATTTCTGTATGAAAAATTAACACACACAAAATTTAAACAATCATTATATAATTGATAGGATTTTACTTTTTTTTCTTTGTTTGATAATGTTTTGCTTAATTTTTGCAATGTGCCCCATTTTGAATAATTTCCGATATATTCGACATTGATAACCATTCAGCCTTATAGGTCACTTATAACGACATGGAAACCACCACACTTGATGATTTCAAAAGGTGCTTAAATCAATTATTCAAATTATATTATTAGAGAAACAAAGTGAAATGAAACTATCCAATGCCATTATGCCATATTCTATACAATAACTTTATTTATTATATCGCTGTTTATCGCTCTATTAAAAAAATTTTCCTTTTATGTATAACCTTATTAATTTTGCTTACTTTTAAATCTGTTACTTTGATAGCTGCGAAAGATCACTCCTTAAATATATTGTGCTACGTCCATAGGGGTAATTATGTAGTACTCACTATGTTCGCTAATAAGTAGTATCGAAACCGCATTGCAAAAGTAGTTCCACCTGAAATTTCCTTATAAAAAAAAACAATTTCCGGTATTCGCTTCATTTTAATTAAATTTTATTTCATAACAATTTATTTTTTGTCTTATAATTTTAATAAATTTAATATTTTCAATGCTGGGTATGTATTATACGTTTTTAAATCAATAATTGGTTTGTGATCGTTTTTTGTTTGGGAGTAAGAAAATATATTCTTACAAATATATAGCAAGTGTTTAAGTTGTTTAAAATTGTTTTTATATTATGTAATTTTTTTTTTCAATTTAAATCTTAGTTATTTTTGCATGTTCCTGTCCATTTTTCAGTTAGGCAAAACTCTTATATGTCCTCAATGTGATAGATTTCGTTGTGTATGTGAGAACTATATACAAAATAAATTTTCGGCCAGTTCAACGTCAGTTACATCATCATCATGTAGTGGTAGTAATGTTGAAACCAACACATTTGGGACAAATTTTTTAAAACGAATTGCTCAAAAATTAACTTCAAATTTACCGGAGAAAACAGATCATGTAATTATTATTTCTATTATTCAAGTTAACATGAACACCATATGTATTTAACCAGCATTTACGTAATCAACTTAACCTTTTTGATATATAATATGAATAAGACTTACTGATTTCGTATTAAAACTAATTTTTTATCATATAACTATAACATTGGAGAAGACTAATTGTTTTATATTTTTATATTTATTAATTATTAAAAAAAATTTTTTTCTTTAAATTTCAGACAATGGAATCAAGAGTAAAAACTTACAGGGATCAAATGCCTACACAAAAGCAATGACCAGAATTGATTGGGATTAACCCCATTAATAAGTAAAATGTTTTCTTTAACTGATTTTATCTTCTCTCTGTACAATTAAATTTTTATTATTTAAAAAAGACTAATGCTGGTAATTCGTCTAAGCAATAGAAATTAAAGTTAAGTTACGCGCTTGCTTTATATTTATAAATATAAGTATTCATTTTCTTTAACAACATGAAATATTTAAGTTATAAACTGTTAACTTGTATAAGATATAAAACTTATTATTTAAATTATTTTTAACGAATACTTATTTCAGTTTTGTACAAGTACAACGTAAATGTTTCCAACCGCTTTAGAAAGTTAGTTTTATTTTAAATACAACTAGACTTAAACAATTTTAAATTAATTTGATATAATCAACTGACCAATTCGGGAAAAGTTTTATTTTAATTTTAAGTCTTCAAATATACCTAACATATTTAAATTTAGTTTACTGAATAATTAATTTTTTGTTTTTTGCGAGCATCGCAGTTAATATCTGTGAAAGAGACTAAACTAGGAAAAATTAAATGTAAAATAAGATAAATATTATAATAACATCTTAAAAACATATAAAAAGGTAAAATTCTATTTATGCTTTGACATTCAGAATAAAAGTAAAGATTCGTCATGTATTTTGTCTATCATTTTTTTTTTGGAAATGCGTGGCAGTAAAAGATGGAACAAATTTTACATATACAAAAGAGTGACGGTTTTTGAATTAAATTTTAACTAATTTCTAGAATTAAAAGGACCAGTTACATGGACCAACATCCAAGAGTGTCTTATTTATTCAAGCAATTTTACAAAAAACTTGCTATTGTTTCCCTTTATGGCTTATATTGTTTATATATTTTATTTTTTTAGGCAGCAGGTAAGGATCTAATACCGATTTAGAAAAAAAAGGAAATATTTATTTGAAAATGAGATATAGGCAGATGAGTCATGAGCAAAAAAAAGGTGGCTGTGTGAAGTGGTGAAGCATTGGGTAGCTGAGTAAAGCCAAGTGGAGACTATTTAATTTAATTAAACGAGGAATAATCCTTAACGTGTAGTACCGCGCATGCACAGATCAAATAAGTGCTGGAGTATATATAATCTGTAGGACATTCAGTAAAAAGCTTTTTAGAAAGGTATATTTGAAAGCCTATTTATATATACTTTCCAGGTGTTAGATTCTGTTTCGATGGGAAGTTAGCGTGAGAATAATATGCATTATGTGTCAAAGTCCGATTTTCTCATTCTCACGCTTCTCATGGAGATAGAATTCTATGTCAGTACGCTGAAACTATGCTTGTCATTAAGTTTTTGAGTGTACAAGCTTCATTCTTATAAAGATTATGGATGTGATTCACAAATCTAGCAAAGACGGCTAAAAAAGCTAATTTAGGTGAGAAAGATGAGAGTAAGAGCTCGGAATTCGGAAGATTATCACAGATAGATTGTGTTTAAGTTGCAAAAATACCTTTCAGGTATTTTCAGTAAACAAGTAAATATTTTGAAGTAAATCACGTGTTATATTTACAAGCATTTTATTAGCTCTATATGTATCAGCAAAGAGAAAAGCTGCTACCGAGAAATTTTAGGACCCCTTAACATCACATATTTTCATACAATATTGCTCAAAGTATTTTTCGCAGCATTTCATCCCTGTAAAATTCATGCAAAAATTGTCCATCCAAACAGGTTTTACACATGTGATAGTTAATTGTAATTTGTATTTTACAATTACTTATAATTTAAAGAATAAATAAAAAGCTTTCAGTGTGTTTCCTTCAATTATATTTAACATTTTCAAAAATAGCTCAGTAATTGTAATTTTAATCGAATTGTAATTTTGGTATAATGAAACTTATTTTTCTCTCATAGATGGTGGTACTAGCGTTTCCAATTGGTATTTTTGACATTTGTACAGTGTTCCTCCCTCCACTGACCAAGTAAATCAATTGAGCCTGAAAGTTATAATTCCTTCAAAGTTTAATAATTGTCTTTTAAAATATTTTGTGATTTTGTACGATTCTTCTATTAATTAATGATAAAAATTCCATTTGAAATTTTTATTACTCGGCCATTTATATCGATAGCTGTTTGAAAATGGTTGATGCCGAAAAACAATTTCTACTACAAAATGACTCTACTCAGCAACAGTACGCAAGCATTGATGGAGATGAAGCTATTCTTACCGATGGTAAATAATTTTGAATAATATTTTTAAATTTTTCTTATATTGATTTTATGCATTTCGATGGAAGCTCAGCAAATAATAAAATATTCATAACAAAGAAAAAATCTAAGATCATAGGCAAAGAAACCTTTACAATGCCCTAAGGATAAATATCACATTTCAAAATATAAAAAATGTTATTTTCATTTTTCTTAGCAATCATTTGAACATAGCAGTCGGTCTTTTTGAACTTATATCGCTTATTCTTGATAACAAACAGTGTACTTAAGTTCAACTTAACAATTTGTACCGAAATCTATAATTTGCTAAAAACAAAACATATATATATATATATATATGTGTATGTATATATATTTCTTATGTGGAATCAAATTAGGTTTTATTGATAACTAATTAGTCATATGTTAGCTTTTTTTGAACAAATTGTTTAACTTGCCAATACCCTTTAAAATGATTCTTTTTTATATATAATTTTTTTTTAGATTAGTAAAAAAAAGAAAACTACATTTAGTTGTTTTGTCATGTAAATTTTATAATACTAAAACATTTTAATTTGCATTCACGTATTTTCAAAACAACATTCAAGCGTCTTCTTCCTTTAAATTTCCCATTAAGCTCAGGTTTCCCTAGTCTTCAGAGTAAAAAAGAAAACAAACCTTTTGAGTGTAAATATTACTAAAGTTTGGGTTTTAAGCTTAAGCTTTTTAAATGTTTAGTTCAATTTTACATTTTGAAAAAAATATATTTGGTTTTTTATAGGGTGCTTCTTAAATTAATTTATTTCTGATAAATTAATAATTATTTGCATAAAATAAATTATATTTTTTCTTATTTTAACCATAACTATATATGAATTATAACAATTTTAGGTTCCTTAATTTCGGAAATATACTTTTTTCAATTATATTTGCCTTACTGACTGGGAACGATATTGTATAAGCCAAACGATTTTATTTCAAATTATAATATTTATTTATTTCTTGTTCTTTTTCTATTTATTTATTTATTTGGATGGCGTGAACAAAGTCAGACTTTGCTCAACTGATATTCGCTTGAATCTTGTTAAGTTTAACAACAATTGATTTAACTAAGTTTATTTACAATGTTATATCATATTAAATTTATCTCTTTTTAAAATAACTAGCAAAAATTTTTAGTTCTATGGGAAATAATATAGTTAAAATTTTGGCCGGTCTCATTTGTTTTCATATTGTTGGTACAGCGATTAAAGCTTTAGCCAGAACTGCCAGGTCTTAATTGCTTTCGTAAAAACCAAATTACATTTTCTGAAGTTTATTATTCGTTATAATGATGATTTGAACTTAAAATTTCAATCAATATAAATATATATACACATGTGCAGTTCGTTAAATTTTATACACTTATAAATATATATTTTTGTTTTTATATTTATTCATTATGTATACATATATATATATATCCATTTATGGATAAAAATGGTGTTTATATATTACGTAATAATAATGAAAATATTATTGATGCTTTTATATATAAACTTGCTGAAAGAAGATGAACTCTTTCTCTGCCATGGGATGACGTGATTGTTGTATTTTGGAAATTTAATTCAGAATTTAGTAAATTAATTTCACAGAATAAAATTTTGAGCAATTAGACTTAATAATAGTTTCAGTTTGAATAAATATACAAAGTAAAATATAGTTACTGCTTTTCCGTAATTGAGTTAATTAAAGTTAATTCAAAAACGCCATTGTTTATATGAAATCGAAAAATAATTTCTATTATTCCAATCTCTCTTTTTGCCAGCTATTTCCTACCTTAGTTTAAAAGTAATGTTTTAATAATATAATAAATAAAAATTATAAATGAATGAATAATTTTATTAAAAATATATTTATCTTTATTACTCTGTATTATTTGTCGCTGCCCCTTAAGCATATGTATCACTTTGTGATTATCTACACCATGACGCAAGTTTTTGCTCAAACTAATTGTACAATCAGTACTTGATAGTTGAGGGTTTATATTTTTCAGCAATATTCTACACCGAGCAAATGGGTGTAACAAAGTAAATTACTATGTAAATTTCTGTATTAATTGAATAATTTTCTGTGAATAATATGGCAGCACTGATAGGAATTCCTAAAGGCTTAAACACAATTTACGTGGTTGCGGAGCGGAAATGGAATTCATTCGGAATTATACCTTGCTGTCCGCCCCGCAACTGCATGCATTGTGTTTGAGACTTAAAATTTTTTATTATTTTGACGGTGAAATTTTTATTTAAGATTATACTAAACTCATAACAGGCGAATATTAACTAACTCATTTGCAATTAGTATAGAAATTGACAGTTGTATGGGATATATGAAATATATATGATAATATTATTATTATTTTGTCACTTTTGCGAAACGATAACAGCTGTTGATATATGCCGCCAAGTGCAAAAATATGCGAAAATACTATTAAATATTGTAAAGCCAATATCGTAGGATTATATACATTCTTTTCTAAAAGACACCTTACTGATTTTTCTACAGGATATCTTTGATAAAAAATATTCAAATACATACTAAATAAATGTGCTTAACACGAAACATACTACAACCGATTATGATCTTTTGTAAAGAAAATGCGCATATTATCATATCGCTTTTGCACATTTGACTGCATGAATTTTTCGATTTACTGTAAATAATTAATATTTTAATATATTTGCTTATTTTGTGTAATAACTGTCCTATAACCTTATCTACCAGTCAACTTGACTGAGAGAAAAATTTATAGCCTTATAATGTTATTGGAACAGAAAGTAATATATTCATGCGTATTCAACATATTGTATTCAGTTGGTTTGTTGTAATGACTGGCTGTGTATATTCGTAATCGCAGACCACACCCCATTGGCATTCGAATATCACAACGCAATCTGGAACTTAACTTGATTGATTCTAAATAACGCAAGAGACGAACCACTACGAAATTATCTTTTATTTCACACAAACAAAATAGTCTGTTTTAACGGGGGTCTAATTTATTTAAATAAACCAAAATATCATTACTTGAAACAATATGCCTTTCGACGGAAAGTATCATATTTCCGTCTGGAAACACATTGCTCAAAGTGCTTATTTGACATTTTGGCTTGTTTATACATTTCTTTTCTTGGAATGTAATTCGCGTTTCTGTATATGCAAAAAATGCGATGAGCTATAAATTAAAAATTCTTATACTTGGTGTTTTTTTCTTAACATCCATTATTCATTCATTAAATCTGAAAATATGAGGACTGATTATGGTAGAAATAAGTATGAATTAAGTGTTTAAAAGTATGGCAAATGATGGAATAAAAAAATGGACTATAAAGCTAACTACTCTTAAAGTCAATAAATGTGTATTGGTAAGATGTTAAATCAAAAGCAGCAAAACTTTCCTCACGGGATTTTTCGAAAAGTTTCGAAAACTTCTAAAACAACTTCTCTTTCACTTTTCTGATTGGTAAAAAAAGGAAAATTTCATCTACTGTGTACTGGCTCAATAAATATAGATCGCTACCCTTAGAATGCTGTATAAAGTATTTAATTTTCAACTGATGATGGAAGTAAAACGTTTTATAAGATGGTTATCTAAAACGAGTAAGAAACTGTAGATTGTCTATATAAATATATTCGTTGAGCAAGTGCAAATATTCTAATCCTCTATATTATTTTTTTAGTAAAAAATTAAAACTCAGTTGCATTTGAAATGATAAATTATTTAAGAATTGCTTTTTATTTTCAACATTTTTCTTCAATTAATTTTTAAGTAGTGGAACCTCAGGCTGCCACAGTATCACCTATAGGACCCAGTGAAGTTCCACCCCCATACCAACAGTTTGTGGGACACGGTGTTCCTATGGTAACATGCAGAGTATGTCAAGCCATGATAGATATAACTTTGAAACGAGATCAGCATGTTGTTAAATGTAACCAGTGTAATGAAGCAACGGTAAAATTTTAAAATTTATTTATAATACCTTTTATTTCAATTTTTATATTTTTAGCCTATACGAAATGCACCACCAGGAAAAAAATATGTTCGTTGTCCTTGTAATTGTTTGTTAATCTGTAAAAGTTCATCGCAGAGGATTGCTTGTCCTCGTGCTAACTGTAAAAGAATCATAAATTTAGCGCCAAGTCCTGTAACTCCTCCTATTGCTCCAACTCCGGGTATGTGTCGAGTAACTTGTGGACATTGTTCTGATACATTCTTAGTAAGTACATATATTAAATTAAAAATTAAATATTAAATAAATAATTTTTATTTATAGTTTCATTCACAATGTAATGCATTGGCCAGATGTCCCCATTGTCGAAAAGTTTCGTCTGTTGGGTCTAGGTTTGCACGAATGAGATCAATACTCTATATGACCATAGGAATCATAGTTTTCATGGTGGGTCTTGGAATTTCACTTGGAACCTATAATTACGCTCGGGTAAGTCTTCTTTTTTGTTTTTGTTTGTTTTTAATAAAAATATAGGACTGACAATTTCGAACTCCTTAAAATTGGCCTTCTTTCAAAATATATAATATAGTAAAATAAACATTATGAGAGAGGGATTCTATTGCCATTTAAGAAAAAGCTTTAAATAGTTTGCTAGTTTAGATAAGAATGGGAATGTATTGCTTTGAGAAGATTTTAGTAACCTTGATCACTAGTAGATATGTATGTCTTTGAGTCGTTCAGAAGCCAATGTGGATAAGTCCAAAAAATCCAAATTGAGAAATTTAATGTTTCTTAATGCATTCATAATACATAACACAGGCAGAGGCTATTAAAAAAAAGAGTATGAGTGAATCCTTTTAAGAACAAGAAATATATTATTTATTCTATTAAAATTTGCGAAAATCAGAAATTATGAAAAAATAGACTTATCCACATTGGCTTCTGAGCGACTCAAATTGAAAATAGAAAAATATTGTAATCTAAAGGACTTTTCTTAGTTATCACAAGTAAAGCTTTCTGTAGATCTTATCAGATCAGCTGATTTGTTAATATTTTTCATTATTATTTCATTTTTTTTACTCAAACACACTTCAAATGAAATGACATATTTTTTAATATGAAAAAAAAAAATTGATTTCTATGACGATTTCATCTTAACAGAAAAATATTTTAACTATAAGCAATTTTTAAGTATTCAATTAATGAAAAATTGTTATATTTATTTATAATTTTTTACTTTAATGAACTAGTGATTGCAATAAAAGGAGCTAATCCGGAGGTATTAGGTAGTTTTACATAAAACTTGAACTGATCAAGCCTGTTCACTCTTAGTTAAATTTATTGTAGCCAAAAAATAATTTTTTTTATTGTAGGCTTCGTTCTATTTAATACTTCGGAATTTTTTTAAAATTAATTTAAGACCTTTCATTTTATTTTGCTTGGTTCTATTTAGTAACTAATTTCATTGTAGGATCATGGTGGAATATTTGTGGCCTATATTGGAGCTTTTTTGGTGGCATTATTTCTTTTTGTACGATCTTGTTATTATTGCCGGCTCAAAGTAAGCATGGTCGATGGCCCTATGTAAAGAAAATGGATATTGTTAAAAGCACGAGCTCAGAAAAAGTTGATTTTATTATGATAATCAACTATATTTAGACTTTTTGTAATCAATTAAAATAAAAACTATTATAATTACAGGTAAATATGCTAGTAGAATAATTATGTGTATGAGCATTCGAAGATTATGTAAGTTTTTATTTGCTATAATAATACAAAAGCAAGCTAAAACTATAGTATCAATCGGTTTGGAATAACTGCAAATGTAATATTATTTTTATACATTTTCAGTTCTTCAAAAAATATTTTAATATTAAAGTCCTTGTGAAAGATATATTAAAAGTACGAACATTTTTAATAATTACGTATTATTTATTTTATCATGTCGTATTTTAAGTCTAGCCTAAAAAATAATTAAGAAATTATTAAATTTCTGAAAATAACGCGATAAAATGTGAATATGCTTTTGTTTGTCAAAATTTTATTGTGAAATTCAAATGAGTTTATAACTTTTAAAGAAAGGCCTGTAGAATTAATTTAATATTTCTTTTATTGCATTTCAAACAGTAAATTTCAGAAATACGATATAGTTTTTTATTTTATTAAAGAATGTAAAGTGTTGATACAAACCAAGTTTTGTTGTACTTGTTGTATTTACTGCAACTATGAAAGTATGTTAACATAAGTCACTTGTTTGTAAAGGCAATTATTGATTGAAAATTTGGAAATTGCTTAATAAATTTTATACTTATTAAATGGGACATAATTGCAGTTTTTATTATGTCAAAGATGCTATATCTTTAAAAACGTGAAAATATAAGTAAGTATTGTAAGTTTTCTTTACTCTGATATATATATATTTTTTGGATATTTTTATTAATTCCATTTCTGTTTTTTCTTAATTCGACAATTTCATCATATTCAAAAATTATTTTTTATTGTTTGATCTTGATTCAAATGTTTGTAAAACTTTAATCATAGTTGAGCGGTACATAAATCAATTTGCTTATGCATTTAATAACTAAATATTTAAGGATTCACGGTGCCCTACTGACGTCAAGATTATTCTTCGCTTCATATTTAATTTATTTGTGCCGAATATATTCGTATAAACCAGGAAGATTTTCGACTCGCATTAATAAACTCATTGTGCACAAGTATTTCTCATATTCACAACTTTTTGGTAGCAGTTTTTCTGTTTGCTGGAACACAAGGATGCATGAATTTAATTTTAGTTAATATACATATAGAGCAATTCCAATTCTCCCAAAATTTTAGTAGTAACAGCTATTAAAATACTTGGTTTTGCCTGTATCGCCTGTAATTTCGAAAAGTTGTGAGTTGGTGAAATCACAAGTCATAAAGTTCTATGAGTTTGCTGGTGACTTATTCATTTGAACCTACTTCTTTCGACTGAATCATCCTTTTTAGAATGAGCGAAATACTAAAAATAAATAATAGTGGTTTTTTTTTCTTTTGATTTAAAAATTTTTTGTTAAAGTTGTTGAATTTTAGGGCATTTATGTTTCTTTCAATTCTAAACTAAAATTTCACTTTTATTTTTATTACTAAATTTGAGTTATTTATATGAGAATCATTTTTCAGTGACGTTACTCAACAGGTTATTCCAAAGATTGCCTTTCCTTTGCCCTGAGATGCTAACAGAGGAGCAGCTGCTCTTTACACGGATATAACTCAGAAGATATTTGAAATTTTAATGTTATTTTTAAAGGAAAAAACTGCCGTGAAATTCAAGAAAAAAAATCGAAATTTTGAGAATTTAATACAAGTTATGCTCCTTTAAGTATAGCCATACACCACAAATCAAATGTTGATGACTTTAATCCTTTTTCAATAAAACATTTTTCTTGTTCTTTTTCTTGCTTTATTAAACATATATGATTGAAATATTTCGGTTTATTTGTTTGTTTTTGCCAGAAAAACTCAATTGCCAGAAAAATTCATTTTTCTATATCTCTTCCCCTTAATTAAAGTTCAGTGAGCTCAAAAAGGTTTGACATTTTTATAAAAATACAAAAACTTCAACTTCAAACTTGAAGCAGTATCAGATGAATTTTATTTGTTATGATTTAATTTACAATGAGGAAGGATAAGACAGCAGATACTATCAGGCCATTTAAATTATAAGTATAATTAAAAAAGAGATTTAAAAGTCTACAAAATTTCTTTACAGCTCACCAAATAGTCAGCCTGACAGGAATTAATTTTGAACGGCAAACAATAATTGTATAATACTTATTTTAATGTATTCTATTTTTTTAATGACATGTTTTTAGGGTTCCGTTGAACTAACTATTGTCCCTACACGTGACGTTTTGAATTTTGTGCGCTTAAATGCTAAACAATGTAAAATTTACAAAGTTGTTTTAAATGATGTGTGTGAGGCTCAATTTTATTATTTCGATCCATTTATGGAAATTTGTTCATCAGACCCTAAAACGTTATTATTTTTGTTTTTAATAATATTTTTGCATAGTAATAAAGATATATTTTTAGACGCTCATTGGAAGTATTTTCGAAATATCATTTAGAAGCAGCCTTAGCAACTGATCCAGATAATAATGGAGGGGAATTAATTATTCAAATACCCCCTGAGGGATCCCATATGATAGGAGAAGGTCGTGGGCTTCGAATTGGAATTGAATTTTCTCTTGAAAATCCTAGTAGTGGTGTGCATTTTGTTGTACCACCAGAAGGTGAAACACAGGCAATTAATGTATCACATATGTTCACTTATGGATATGAAAATTCTACAAGGTTATGGTTTCCATGTGTTGATAGTTTTGCTGAGCCATGTACCTGGAAATTAGAATTTACAGTAGATAAACCTTTAACTGCAGTATCATGTGGAGAATTAGTTGAAATTGTCATGACGCCAGATTTGAGACGAAAAACATTTCATTATGTTGTCACAACACCAGTATGTGCACCTAATATTGCATTGGCTGTAGGACCTTTTGAAATTTATGTTGATCCACATATGCATGAAGTAACACATTTTTGTCTCCCACAATTAATGCCACTACTAAAAAATTCTGTTCGACTTATGCATGGATCATTTGAATTTTATGAAGAAATATTGTCAACACGGTATCCGTTTTCATGTTATAAACAAGTATTTGTAGATGAATGTGACACAGATATAGCCGCTTATTCTAGTATGAGTATTGTTTCAACTCATCTTCTACATTCAATTGCAATAATAGATCAAACATATATTACTCGAAAATGTATGTCGAAAGCTATAGCTGAACAGTTTTTTGGTTGTTTCATTACAATGCAAAACTGGTCAGATACGTGGTTAGCTAAAGGAATGGCAGAGTATATGTGTGGTCTTTATTCAAAAAAATGTTTTGGTAACAATGAATACCGTGAATGGATTCAATCAGAACTTGCTGAAGTCGTTAAATATGAGGAAAAGTATGGAGGAATTATTTTAGATTCCAGTCAACCTCCAGCTCCATTACCAGTATCTACAACTTCTCCAGCTATTGTTGCTAAGCAACAGCCAGAAATAAATCATTATTTTCCAATCAAAAGTCTTCATACAATGTCTCCAAAATATGTCGAAGCAATGAGAAAAAAAGCGCACATTGTAATGAGGATGCTAGAACATCGCATTGGACAAGAACTACTTTTACAGGTTTGTTAAGTTAATCGATAATTCTTTTCATAATATCTATTTATTATTTTAATTAGGTCTTTAATAAGCAATTAGCGTTGGCCACTAATGCTGCTGGCACGAAAATTGGTAGTGGACTTTGGCATCATCTGCTAATATCTACGGATGTGTTTACAAAAGCTATTTTTACGGTAACTGGTAAAGATATGTCAGTATTTATGGATCAATGGGTTCGAACTGGAGGTCATGCAAAATTTTCTTTGTCATCAGTTTTTAATCGGAAAAGAAACACTATTGAACTAGAAATAAGACAGGATGCTGTTAGCCAGAAAGGAGTTAGAAAATACAATGGACCACTTTTAGTTCAACTTCAGGAATTAGATGGTACATTTAAGCACACCTTACAAATCGAAAATACAGTCGTTAAAGCAGATATAACATGCCATTCCAAAAGCAGAAGAAATAAAAAAAAAAAGATTCCCTTGTGTACAGGAGAAGAAGTAGATATGGATCTCTCTCCAATGGAGTAAGTTAATTCAATTTTAAGATTGTTTAATATAAATTTTTTTGTTATATTATAGTGACTCTCCGGTGTTATGGATACGTTTAGATCCTGAAATGATCCTTTTAAGAGATATAAACATTGAACAGCCAGATTTTCAATGGCAATTTCAATTAAGACATGAGCGTGATGTGACTGCTCAATTAGAAGCAATAGCAGCTTTAAGAAAATATCCTACACCTGCTACTAGATTAACATTGACTGACACTATAGAAAATGAACAATGCTTTTATAAAGTTAGATGTCGTGCTGCACTATGTTTAACAGAGGTAGATTTTTGTGATTTTTACAAATAGAAAATATTTTGATCTCGGTTTTTAAATATATAAAATTGACAAACCCTAATTCTAATTAGTTTAATTAGTTACTTTTTTCTATCTAGTTATTTTTTTCACATACATTTGATGGAATACATAATGAATTTGTACATAGGTTGCCAATGCAATGGTTACAAGCTGGCAAGGTCCACCTGCTATGTTGAGTATTTTTCGAAAGTTTTTTGGCTCCTTCAGCGCACCACATATTATTAAACAAAATAATTTTACTAATTTTCAACATTATTTCTTACAAAAGACAATTCCAGTTGCAATGGCTGGTATTTATTTGACTATTAAAATAATTAATAAATTAAATCATTAAAATAATTTAAGGTTTAAGAACATCGCATGGAATTTGTCCACAGGAAGTTATTCGCTTTTTATTAGATTTATTTAAATATAATGAAAATTCAAGAAATCATTATTCGGACAATTATTATAGAGCAGCATTGATTGATGCCCTAGGAAATTCAATAACACCTGTAATATCAGTTGTACAACATGGAGCTCCAATAACGTCTGATAATTTATCTGCTGATGCAAAGTAATATTAATTTTGACAAATATACAAATGTATTTTTTTTATATTTAAATTTAAGGATTGTCTTGGAGGAGGTAACACGCTGTCTCAACCTAGAAAAGCATTTACCTTCATATAAATACAGTGTATCTGTAGCGTGTTTAAAAGTTATAAGGAAACTGCAAAAATGTGGACATTTACCTTCACTACCTCAAGTATATCGATTCTATTCTGCCTATGGTCAGTATATAGACTTACGTATAGCAGCAATGGAATGTCTTGTAGATTTTGTAAAAGTTGATGGTCGGATTGAAGATTTAGAGCATCTTTTAGATTTAATTGAAAAAGATCCAGACATATTTGCCAGACATGCTTTGGCAAGACTTTTGATTGAAAATCCTCCATTTGAACGGGGGCGTAATCATCGGCTCAATACAAAAGATTTAGTAGAAAGAATTTGGCTAAATATAAAGTAAGTTGAAAAATATATTAAAATTTACTTAATAATAATTAAAGAAATTTAGTTCGCTTTTATACAATGATGCTAAACTTCGTTGCGATATGATTGATTTGTATTTTGTTTTATATGGCCAAAAAGAACCGGAAATAAATGATATAAAAAACATGGAAGTATCATATAAAATACCTAAGGAATCACATACTCTTTTTAAAGAAGAAACAAGACCAGAGAGTCCTTATTCATATAAACCAATTATAATCGCTCAAAATACAGAATCGGATATAGATACAGCTGGCGCTGTACATTATGTACCAGCAGCTGAAAATGAAATGCAAATTAAGTCTGAAGGAGTTGAAAATATTAAGACTGAAAATCATGAAGTTGAAGAAACTTTACAATCGACAGATCCTTCTTGTTTCCCTGTAGCAAAAAAAATGAAAACTGAATATTATTCGGATAATTCAATATCATTACCTGGAATGTTGAATAATACTGGGCCTATTGGTTTTGAGCCAGGAATGTTTAAACTTGAAGAAGATAGCAAATCAAAGTCTGATACATCAACTAAGGTAAGATATTTAAATAATTCTTCAAAAATAATATTTTATATTAATTCAGGTTAAGAAGCGTAAGAAAGATAAAAAGAAACACAAGCATAAACATAAACATAAACATAATAAAGATAAAGATAAAGAAAAGAAAGATAAAAAAGATCCAAATATATTAAGACTTCAAATGAAGAGTGGAACCCCAGAAACCTTAAGTTCCGTTGATAGTTCTAGTAATAGCAACTCTTGCTTGCCTCCCTTTCCTCTTTAAAATAGACTAATATAGTAATAAGTTATTTAAAAAAAAATGTAATAGTTTTTACTGTAAATTAAATTTGTCAAAAATGTTGCCAGTCTTTTAGTCATCTTGTAATATTAATTTACAGCCAGAAATGCATCTAAAATGTGAAAATAAGTTCATACGCAAATTTTGTGATGAATCTTGCTAAATTTCCTGTTTTGAACACTTATGAAAACCAATAATTTGATTGGTAATTATAATGTTTACGGAAATTTTTACCTACCATTTTTGTATTATTTAGATTTAGTCTCTGAACGTCTATATACATAAGTTGTTTTCTTACGCCTGGGACTCACTAGCGCTTAGCGGCGCAAAATTTAGTGCTAAATGCTAATGGGTCCATTAGTCTCCACTAATGTTCCACTCCACTAAAGTATATAAAAAAAATTCTCCATTTTTACTGTGCTAAGTCGTCTCCACATGCTAAGCGCTAGTGAGTCCCAGGCATTTGATTGAAATCGAAATTCAATTATGTACATATATAAATCAAACGTCCATTTGAAAATATTGTCAATTAAATTTACTTATTAATACAAATCTGACGACACTTGGGGTTAACCAAAGAATTTAAATTTTGGTTTATATACAGACTGAAAGGTAGTAAGAAAACTTTTTCTTTAGTTTGAGATATTACGGCATTTCATATAAGAGTATTTGCTGTGAAAATGGATGGTAATTTGAAAACTTTCCATTTTGGATGAAAAGGTAAGTGCTTAAAGTGCAAACACAATGACGCGGTTTGTGGAGCGGAAGCGGTAATGTTTGCACCTTGAGTCCCCACAACCGCGTGCATTGTGTTTGGGCCTAAAGAGATTTTATATAAATGAAATATGTATGTCAACTCGTTGCACTTGGCATTTCCTGCGAAGTATATTGGAATGCTGGCTTTACTACTTACCTAAGAAGGACTTACCTAACAGGGCTTTTCCTGCTGGGTGGGCATAACTTGAATAATATTAGAGCTATATGTACATATATTATACATAATTACGAATGAGGGAGGGCTTTATTACATATATTCGAGGACAACAGAGCATAAAATACATGTAATGTAGACAATTCATACCCCTAAGTGCTATAAGCGTGCGATGTCTTACTGTATCTTGGGTGAATTTTAAAGTACATGTTTAGCATCACAAAAGTAATCAGTTGATAATTCAATTTTGAATAAGCTGTATTTTCGTATAAACTTCAAAACAATTTTATTTTTAGTTTTTAGGATTACCCTGAACTTCAGATTTTCAATTGAGTATAAAAAAGCTATCATTTTCCTTTGTTAATGTTGACAGTTCTATTTGATCGGATTTGAGTTTATGAAACACGAACTAATTGGGGTAAAATTAGTGCTCTTTACAGTAAAATATATTCTATATTCTATAAGTCTAGGTTATTAAATAATTGCACAATTTAAAACTATAAATTTTATTTGTAATTTTATACTTTAAGGTAATTAGATATTACATCGTAAATAAAAATATAAAAATTGGGATTAACCTTATTCTTGGCTGTACTGAGGAACGCTATCGTAGTTATCTAAAAATTTACAACAGTCTCTAATAGCGGCCTTAATAAAAAATAATAACTATGCCATAAATGTCTGTCTTTCCATACAAAAATTATCAAATGTACATTAACTAAATGCCCTTAAAAAGTATACGTGAGTCCCCGTGAATTTGCTTGAAATTTCTTTTGTTTTTGTTAATAATTTTTTAATGTAAATTTAAAATATGCTCAAAAATAGAATTATGAATTATAATTATATATTTTTTTAAATTTTATGTATGCATATATATATATATCCAATAAATGCAAATTAAATTTTCAAAAGATATATTTTATGCTTATTAACGAATGAGCTATCTCTCCTTCATTTTTTGAAGTTTATTTTTTCTAGGTATTAAACTGCCGTTATCTTATGACCAGTTCAGAGAATTTAATGGCGGTGTTATATCGTGTGTGGTGTTTGTTATGTTTATATGAGATTGGAAAACTTATGATTTTCGTTATGAATATAATTTGTCGGTGAGAAATTTGTTGTTAAAATAATTCAGTGCAATTCGTTTAAAGTTAATCACACGTGTTTGTGTTAAAAGGTAATAATGTATTGCTCAATGGAAAAAAGTCAATCAGCTGGAGTAGCTGACAGTTCAAGTCAAATAAAAAGTATTAAAGAAGGTAACTTCAATTTTAGATGATAAATTATTGCCGAATTCTATAATGGAGTATGAATAAAATATATAAATTTCGGCATAATAGTTTATATATCACTTCGATCCAATGATCATTTAGATTTTAATTCAAAAAATCATTTATCAAATATAAAATAACGTTTATTACTTAACTTATATCTAAAATTAATATTATAATCTAAAAATCCTTGTTAAAAATACTATAAATAGCCGGCTAACTGTTATTTGCCACGTTACAGTAATGTCCACCTACGATTGTATAAAATTGTGAAAAATAAGTCTTAACGAGTGTAATATTAATATTACACAAATTATATTGGCCTTCTACATTTGATGGGGGTAAAAATATCTAACTAACTTACATAATTTAATATAAACTCAGTTTTTGTTATGTCTTTAAATTTTTAAAGCCGCAAAAAGTTCCAAATTAAATGCTCTACAACTAAAACAGTAAATTTTGTTATTATTTTTAATTGTATTCAACTAAAAGAGATAAAAAAATTTTTTTTATTACTAAAAGCAATTTCTGAAAAGAAGGTAAACTAACGTTATGTTGTTTATACAAATGTACTTTTCATTTGCTGATCTATTTAAAATATTAAAGTAGTTTACATGTCTTTACAAAATTAATTTTAAGTACTTGAAACATTTGTTTTATTTAGAGTGTTCCATGGTGAACAATTTTGAAAATTATAATCCCTTTATCTTAATATAAATGTAACATATGTATAAATTTAAGGATCTTATAGGATCCAGGTGTCTGTATTTAGCTTTATCTCTAAATATTAATCTTTAGTTCTATTCAATATTTAAAATTTCTATAAATATTTTTCAAATCAATATTGAAAACTGTTTAAATTAAACGGCTGGAACTACAATTTACATCAGAAAATATAAATAAAAAAATACCATGTATAAAATTATACATTATTTTTTGTTCAATTTTTTAAAGTTATATATAATTTATTGTCCTTTTATTTTTCAATAATAATTATTTTTAATGAGTTGCTTAGAAAAATATTTATGCATTTGTTAAAAAATTTCTGTAGTCAATATGCGCTTAGGTCATTTTGTTAATTAGCTTATTGTTTGAATTCTGGATATGCTATTATGTAATTTGTAGAGTGAGCTTGCTTTGTCACGAAACATCATCTTTTGATAAGAGTTGTACATTTTCTTCTGTGCGCTTACAATTTCCATAAGCACAATTACATGCATTATTAGATAAACTTGTAAGTAGATATTTTAGAATTAAATTATCCTATTTGTCCTTTATACTCAAGATGTTGTCTAACCTTTGGGATAGGGATTGCAAGCTTTTCGCTACAAAAGCTATGTAGAATTGTTAAAATAGCTACATATTAAAACAGTAGAGAGTTTTAAAATTTGGTATACACAATTTGATGAAATCTGTAAACAATTAGTGGTCCACCTTCTGTCCACTAATATTTTCGTATCATATAAATCAAGATCCTTTTGCTACTTTTACTTATTTGGGGAAAATGGAAGTAACGAAGGTTCTTTAGCTAATTCAAATGCCATTCGGGAGGTAAGAAAAGGTTAAAAGCATATCTATTCATCAGTATCAGATACCTTGACAGTTATTTAGGATGACTACTATTGAAAAATATCATAACATTTATTTCTGATATTATGTGACCAGCTTACTCTACCTAAAACTTTTGATACTCTCAAATAATTAGAATAGAGAGATAAATATTCAACCGTGTTTCATTACAAGACTGGCTTATACCAGCCAAGGCTTTTTAAACAAGTGTTTATATCGATAACTTACAAATGATTAATCATTATGACATCAAGTGACAGCAAAACTTTACAATAAACATAAGTTTTTTTTGTATTAGATTTGTACAATAACTTTTAAAGTTGTAATGGTGACGATTATTTAAATATGTTTAAAGATAAATAAAAGCAAAGCCAAAAGTTTTAAATGTAGGCTAGAGAAGCTTTGATATTGAAACTCAAAATTCTAATAAAATTTTCGAATAAAATTTGTATTGCGAATTTTTATGCTTACTCTATTAATATAGCATGTACTAAGGATAATTCCTCTTTAATTGGCTTTTCATTTTTTAAGCCATCATAATTATAATTCCTAACAATCGATTGAAGTTTTTAAGTATTTTATAATTCGCTACACCAAACTACACCAAAGGAATAACCTATTCATAGACTTTTTTCCTTACCAGTTATAAATCCTAAGAAATGGATTTTAATTAATAAAATTCACGCAACTTGACCTTCGCTACAAGTAATCAACAAAAGGGAAATAATTTCTCAACCTTTAAATTTACACATAATTTTAGAAATTTTCTACAAATATTATTGAAATGAAATAAAAAAGGCGTTTATCTCACTTTGGATATCTGAGAAATTTTTTTCATGATCTTTAGATGTTTATGAAAAAATATTTATGGCTACTCTTCAGTGATAATTCATGCATGTATTCATGCATGAGGAATCCACTTACGAGTAATTTTCCTAATGGGTTTGCTTATTTTTTCTCTTTATTGTATTATAGCGACAGTTTTGATAATAATTCCCCACAAATATCTTTTTATATAAGGTATGACTCACTGCTATGGCTCTGATTTTGGTTTTAATTACCTTGCGCTGTATTTATGCAAATATTCTTTTTATCAATATTTGTATTGCTTTTTCAAGAAATTTCATATTACACATAATTTTGTATGTAGGCTAAGTAAACATTAAAAAGTGCTTAAAATTTGCTAAACTACGTTAGCTTTTTAGGTGTATTAATTTATATGACATTTTATGGAAATATTAAGCAGCAACTACTTTTTTTTATTATTACATTATTTCCTCTAAAAGTTTGAATTTAACACAAATGCTAACAATTTTAGGATGTCTTATTCGGAAATCTTCTTTTAGGTAAACGGCTTTGAAAAAATTCTCAATATAAAAAAAATGAAAAATAACTTTTATAGTTTTCAATTTAAAATAATACAAAGGATAAAATCGCAATGAGATTCTCTGTTGTCTGTTCTATAAGATTTTTCTGATTGGATACTTCAGGGGATTTTCAGGAGGCTTTGAACTTTTTAAAAAAATTATCCCGACAACAATTGGGTTTAAATATTTAATTTGGTTTTTTCGTGGAACACTTTCTCTGATGGTGTGGTTGTATATATTCCTTTTCTAGTGCGTTTACAGTGGCCAGAATACTACTTTTTATTACATAATGATTATAATAATAAAAAAAATATGTGTGTTTGCATGTATACTTATATTTTACGTGGTCGTACGTGACCAAAATAAAATTATTTGGTTTTAATTAGAATTATTTAAGCACGTATGTATAAAATGGAGCTAAAGCAAAAAGTAACATGAGGGCGTTTATAGAGTTAAATAAAGAGTGCCCATACTTGTAGAAATAATAATGTGTAATTATTCTAAATATTGCTCGCTACGAAAAAAAGTGTTTGATAATGTTTTTATACAAAAATATTTAAAAAAATAATCATAAGTAATTGGATTCCAGTGTCCAGAAGAAGCCTAGAGCTAATGAAATAAACTCAATGACAATTTGAGGAAGAAATTGATCAAAAAACGAAAGAATCATTATCCTCTGAGAAGAAAAGAAATGTCCTGATAACTCAACAAATATTTATATTTGTACATCACGATTCAGAAAATGTGAATAATATTAAGCAACTTACAGTTTTTGCACACAAAATAGCATTTATATACAGTTCATTAAAATTTGAGCATGTTCGTTTTGTTTTTGGCTATGTGGCCTTTAACACACACAAATTAAGTTTAAGTTCTCACCTACTTGAGGATGTTTTTATTGAGATTTGGTTTAGGAAATCCAAAATTACTTTAATAACAAACAATGCAATGGGTTCAAAAAGTTTTGTCAAAAAATTAACCAGTTCCAATTTTTGTCACAAATGTAGACAAATCTTGTGATCAATTTTTCAACTACTTTAGGATTAGAAAATGAGATTTGATTTAAAGATTTGTTAACAGTTTGGATGAAAATACACTGTATCAACAACATTCTTGCTCAAAAATTTATCCATTCCCAGCTCTATTCATGGATTCAGTGAATCTGGAAATTTCAAGTTCATGCAAATCTCCTTTGTAGGTTTCCGTTGCACTTTAAAATAAAAGGAAGTTGTTCAAAGATTCATATTCGATGTTAGGTAATTATTACAGCCACTCAATCTTGTCGAGAAGCTTTTTGTCCATTGTATTGGCCATTTTGTTCCAATAACATTTGGCTTCTTTCATCCAGGAGATTGATTCTACGCTCATAAAACTTCTGACCTTTGGTGATAAAAAACTGGTTCAATTAATACTTGACATTCTGGTTTGAAGTGAAGATCTTCTCGTCCTAAAAATTGTCTAAAGACCGGAACAAGTAATAGTCCAAAGGTACCAAATCTGAAGATAATGATGGGTATGGTAGTACATTCAATTCAAGCTGTAAAAGCTTTTGGCGAGTGACTTATATAGGTCTCACATTATTGTGTCTGAACAATAAACCTTTTCTATTTATCAAATGTGGCTTTTTTTAATATTAGTGAATTATTCAGCTCTTCCCGTTGATCATAGTATACTTCAGAATTAATCGTGGTATTGTCCGGTAGAAGCTCAAAAAAAAATCCCATCAAACAGATAGCAAAAATTTTTTTTGGTAAATATTGGACTTCGAAGTGGATAGAGCTGGTTCATATTCTTTAATCCGCTTAACATTTTAGTAAACAACCCATTTTGGATCAACCAATTGATCATTTTCTACACGTCTGAGAAGCAAGTCACACATTCTTTAAGGCGATGACGCATATTTCGTTCTCTGAGAACCCATATGTTAAGTTTTGAAATTAAACCAAGATATTTCATGTGTTCACAAATCGTCGAATTTGACAAAAATTCGACAAACGTGATGCATCTTCAACATTGGAATTGACGGAACGAAATTTTGCTAATTAATTTTGGCATTGTATTTCAGTCAATACAAGCCCTAATTAACAGCCGACCGTCTTTTTAACTTGTAAACCCGATAGGCAGGGTAATTTATACAGTACGTAGTTGCTTATTTTTGTCTTTCTTTCTAGATTCAATTTGTTATAATTGCTGACTATTTCCCTGTTTCTTTTTTTTATTGATTCTACATATTAGTAATACTTGCGAATATTTTTTTCTCGTAATTAATTTAACTTATACTTTTAAGCTTTTAAGTAAAAATATATCAAAGTAGCTAACGCGATTTTTAATTGGAAAGAGAAAAACACAAAACTACTTAACATAAATACTTTGATAAATCAACCTGTTTTGGTTATCTTCAGTTCCATTCTGTTTATCGCGAAATTCCTCTGGTTTAAGTGTCATATTATTTAGTCACTTGCTGTGATATATTTGATTCATATTGATATGGCAACAATAATAGATAGCTCAGTGCATTAAAGCTTTAAAAAAATCGTAAATGTATGTTTGTAGTAAAGTCTCCTTCCAATTCCCACTTATATTTTATTTGAAGATGATAGGTAGCTTTTTAGCTCTATTTAAATACACAGAATATAAAAAGGATATGATTGCAGAGCGCAAGACTATACTTTTTGTTGAGCAAATGGTTGTGAGTAAAAGTAGTGTGGCCGTGCACTTCACTTGATTTCTGTTTGTGAAACAATCAGTGTGAGGTCATATGAACTACGAATAGTGTCCACAAAATCATTTAATTTAGTCATTGGTATCCAATATAGTGTTCGGGGAATTTATTCGGTTAAAAGCTTCTGTACAGCTTTAATATTCGCATACCGGTTGCTCTAGGCTAATTATTTTAATTATAAAAAAAATAAATACATGACGTTAAATGCTAAAGGTTAGTGTAATGTCGTGTAGAATTCCCGAGTGCTTTAAGACTGGTTATTTTGATTACTCATTTATTAGCAGTGAGTATACCTGTTGTTGACCTTGTTATTTAAGGGCTGAATCATCAACAGTAAAAGTAAATTACTATTCCTATTGTCTGTATAAAGTTAGAGTTTTAATTTGGTCAAATTGTGCAAAGGTTTAAGTTATTTAAAGAAGAATTTTATTTGTCATTGTTAGAATATGTGATAATAAAAATGAGAACTAATCATTTAAAAATGTTACTGTTGTTTTGTATGAGAATTATTTTTGGTTATGAGTTTAAGTATTCTTTAACAAAAATAGTGTTTATGAAATAAAAGAATAAAATAGTTAACGTTCAATCTGTAAACGTTTTTAATTTGTGTGAGATAAATTCAGTTTTTGTAAAAAGTGATAAAAGGTAAAATATTAATATATTGGCCTTTAAGTATTTTGTAAATTTTTCCATTGACTCATTACGTACGAACTTCCGACCGACGGTGAAAATAATTCATATCATTCGTAGTGGTGCTGAACTTTTATAAATTTTGAGCATTTACCATTCACGACCAAAGTTATAATTTTTCTGTTTGCTCTTTGATAACATTTCTAATCAATTTTACTCTTATTGAACCAAATTAGAATAAGCCCTGAAGGCACTGAAAGCTTTGTGATGTGAAAACATCTTATTCAGCGATATTTGATTAGGGAGTGAATTTTTTCAATCGTTACCATTTGTTACGCTTAAAGTGTTTAATACATGTCTATACATACATATATTAAGAGCCTGAAAAATCGTTTAAATTTTGCACTCCCGGACAAAAAAAAATCATATCTTTTCAGTATCGGGAAAGTATGGGTTTTTCGGGTAAAAAAATTATATATTTTTTTTTTTAAATTGAAATATTTAATTCAAAATTGTTTAACAAAACAAAGACAAACATTAGGCAGGTATTTTGTGAAGTTTTCATTTTAGAATATTTAAAACTTAGCCATTGGGACCTCATTTCCTGTGACCTTTTAAAATTACTGTTGACCCGATAATACGGTTAATTCTGTTAGTGGGTATATTGAGCTTATGCTTGAATGAATTATAAAAAAATAATAAATTCATTAATTTTTGGCAGAATTTTTTACTAAAAAGAAAGAAAGGCATTTGTAGGTTGAGACAAGTTTTGTTTTTGGACCATAACTTTTTAATAAAATAGGATTATGAGGACTAAAGTATATCGTTGGAAAGCGGCGAACCAAAGCAAATTTTTTTGGATTGTGACCAAAAACACATCTTGGCAGACGATTTCCTAAAGTGTTAAAAATGGGGCAAAAAAAAAAAAAAAACAATGCTTTGCAGGTTGAAAACCACTATTAGTCTACTGGAAAAGTGAAAAAAATACATAAATACACCAGATATGAATCGTTTATTCAATGAAATGTTTTTTTTATTGAATATTTAGTAATAGAAAAAGAAGACATGCAACATCGTTTTTAAACGTGTCTCGGTTTCAATTCATGTCTCACACAATTTCCTTGCTTCGCGACTAATTCTAATGCTTTCAGTAGTCTGGAAATACTTGATCGATCAATGTTCAATGATTCTGCGAGCTTGTCTTGGATTTGACACGAATTTTTAATTAATAATGTCTCTAATTCTTCATCGTTTCCACAGGTTCAGACGCTGTTTGTCTTCTTCATTAAAATTATATCGTTTTTGAGGCGTGCAAACCAACGTCGACACATACCTAAGTCTACATATACCTAAGTCTACACAGAATATTAAGGATAGGCTTCAGTGAGTTGCGTTTTGCTTCAAATGGAAGAAGCAAATTAAAACTTACCTGCAAATTCTGTTCTGTTTGCATGAAATTTGACATTTTCTGATAATAAAAAGAAGTTGCTAATGTTTACTACTGTTCACTGTGACAGATACAATGTAATAGAATTTTTGACGCTCTTCATAAAACAACAGCTGCCGCTGTCAAAGAAATGTTGCATGTGATAGGAATGAAGTTAATGCAAATATATAGTTACACATTTTCAGTAGTTAAGCAGTATATTCGTATGCTTTAATTTTTTTATGGTATTTGAAAAATTAAGCTGCATTTATGTTCTATACCAAATAATTCTCAACTGTAAGTATTTGGAATTAATTGACTAATTTGCTCAACCTGCAATAAATTAAAATATTTTTGTTTAGCTTAAGTCTATTTTTGTTACTTTCTATGCTGGTATCTTATACCCGCTCTTAAGAGGCGCTATGTACAACCTTGTAGTCTTCCATACAAAACAATTGATTCTTAACAGGCAAAGTATGTACATGACGACAGAAAAAACATGGCGTCTAAATCTCAAAACATATGATGTCAAGTCAGATGTTACAGATTGTTAAATGTTAAATGTTTTAAAAGTGTTTTAACTAAAAAATTAAAGAAAAGTTAAAAGTTTTTAATTTATTTTGGTTAATTTGCTTTATAAAGTTAAGCAATGAATATTAGTGAAGATAACCGAGCTAGAGATACACAAAACAGGAGGATCCAATAAGAAAAAATTCACAATAGATGTCAATTTTCTGTGTCTACAGACTTTAAAAGGCTGTGTAGTTACTACACATTTCCAACCACGTCTTTAATTTAATTTTATAATTAAATAATTACATGAAGTTTTGACATTTTACCATCGTATCACTTTCTCTTAATGCTAATCGATTTTACTTTCATAATTAACACGTTTTTTTCTTCATTTTTTATAGGTGTGACTATGCGTGAAAAAAAAGGAGGTGCACTACAAAAGCTGAAAAAGCGGCTATCGCACAGTTTTGGCCGATTAAGTGAGTATTTCTTTTGTTTCAAAAAAATTAAATATTCAGAACAGATAAACAAATCTATTTAGAAGCTTGATAAAGTGACGTAATCCTTTTATTTATACAATTATTAATTTAAATTTAATTTTTTTAAATTGTTCATTTTTCACTTGATCTATTTGAAAACACTAACATCATGAATCATAATAAAACAATTTATAAGCAGTTATAATTGCATCTGTTTCACACTGGAATTCAGAAGGATTTCAGACTAGTATGGCTTTTAATTTAGCTATTGAACACGAGAAATATGATTTCGATACTTACAAGTTGTTTGCCGTTTATTTGTTCAAATTTGATATATTTTTAAAATTTTATTAAGATTTTTGCATTACTTCTTGAAATAAGTCCAGGAGCTGATATATAGACAGATTGATAAGATTATGAGCTTAGTATTATGGGGTATTAGTCATCAAATACTATGAATAAAGCTTGAACGTATGGCATTCAACTCTAGGGTTGTGCTAGTAAAATCAATTAAAACATTATTTAACCCTATCAAATTACAGTACTCGTGACATATCGTCAATGCTCAATGATATATGTATAGGTAACACAAATATTATTAACAAAGATATACACATGGGAATGGTTGGGAGTGTCACTATATGGTAAAATATGTAAAAAATCATGAACATTAATCTTGAGGCTTGGTTATATCTTAGATAAAGATTAACTAAAATATCAAAAAGAGTTAAACCGTTTGAACCAGAATTAATTAATTAAATAAAAAAAGAAGAAGAAGAAGAACACTAGTTGATTTTTCGCAATAAAGTATATCAATCAATATTTCAGCTTATATAATGAGATTTGGCCATCAGATGCTTGACTTGAAAACGTTCTAAGGTCACAATTTACTTAACTATACCGCCTTCAACGGGAAGTAAATGTATCTGATGAAGCATGATTTATATATTCATAGCCAAGAGAACAATTGTAATTGCTTCTTGAATGTAACTCACTTCAATTACCACGTCGGAAATTTTTATTCATCCATTAACCAAATGCACTTCAATCATTTGCAAAGCTGTCTAGCAACTTCCGTTTGTCGTCATCTTTTCTAGTGGTATGGCTGTTATTATTATGTTATTTTATTTTATTAGTCTTAAAAATAATAAATATTTTAGGTCAATTAATTTAATTAAATCAAGTAAATAATAATCCGGGGGCTAGACAACAGTTGACGTAATTTAACTAAAATTTATTGTTGATATACATATTCAAATCATTAAGTGCTATAAGCATGCAATGGAAATTTAATATTTGATGACGAACATATAAGAGGTTGAAGGGTACGTTAAATTTATTAATTGTTATGATAGCTATTGTTAGCTAATAAAGAAACAGGGGTTGAAAAAAACTGTTGCTTAATTTTAACATGAGTGCATAACGTTATTGTCATGTTTAAAAAAATCTTACGTTATACTTTGCCAAAGCTTAAAATGCTAGCTGTTCGAATAAAATACACATTTATGAGGGGGATTGGATCAAATCTAGAGTTTTTGATGGAAAACAACTATTAAATTCTATATAAAAACACTAGCATTTCTTTGTTTTATTATTGTAATAGAAAAATATCCAAAACTACTAATATTTCGTTGTCATTTTTGATGATATTATAAATATTTCAGGGTAACAAGTGAAGTTGAAAAACACATGAAAACTAATGCTTTGATAATGCGTGGCCATGGTTTTTCATTTGATAGAAATTTTATTCACAACTGCTATAATAGCAATCCAGATGTCAGTGTTTACAAAAAAAATAAAACTGGGTGATTTTTTGCTGCCACACATATACATACGAATCCTTGTGCGAATCTGAACTTGGTATATAGTTCACTCATATTCAATTTCCCAATTTTGCAATTTTGGCTACAACTCAAACCATTATTTGGTTTTCAATTTGTTTTTTCCTTTGAATATTCCTATTTTAAGGCCACAGCAAAGATTTTGAGTTTGTAGTTTATGAGCCAATAACTTAAATATAAGGTTTAGATTTTAATTAAAATAGTTTTTCAGGATTGGAAAGTCAATTTTTTTTTACCACTCCCTAATTATGACGCGTATTGTCAGTTTTTCGAAAATATTTATCACGTTTTGCAAATAACATATGTATGTGTCACGGTTTAAAAAGATTCAATATGGCAAAATCAATAATACTAAACATATCCATTGGTGTGTATATTTTTAGAATATTTACTATACATAATAGGAAAAATGTCTTGCAAATGTAGCTCCATAACTAAAACGTGATGCCAAGTTAGTTTTGCATTTATGATTGCGAAATAACAATTTTCGTTATTAAAAAAAAAAACAAACGTTTCAATTCAATTTTTACGAAATTAAAGTTTAAAGTAAATCATTGTTTTTTGTTTTTTTTTTTGGTTTACCTTGAATAGTTTATTTCAAAAGGAGAGACATTTTCTTGGATAAAATTATTCATTTCAAATAAATTAATTAGTGATTTGTGATGTTAATTTTTTGTCATTTTCAAAAATAAAGCATTTTTTGTATTCCTTCATAAATATTACCAATAAAATCAATTTAAATATCTTACGTCATAATTTCGAAATGAATATAATAATGTTAGAAATATGTTCATACCAATTTGGTTATTTGCAATATTAATTTAGCGTGAAGTTTGCTATAACCATAAGATTTATTCAACATCTGTGAGGACTACCACCATTTTTGGCCTTATATAAGAACTCTCAAGGGAAATTCTTTTCCTAAATAATTCTTTCTCTTTACTTCATTAGATGCAAAGTGAAATTTACATTTGTGTGGAAATATCTTTTGACTTTGCCCAAAATTTTAAATTTCAGGTAAATGAATGAGCATTTGCCATATTTAAATTGAAACTGAAGTAGAATATGATGTTTTCCTTTTAGAAATTTACAATAAATTTCAATTGTAAATTTTATTAAATATTATTTGCGATGGGTATTTTAAAATTTAAAAACTAATAATTTTGATTGGAATAAAAAGCGGCATGGAATATTACCAAGAACAAATTAAGATAAAAGAACTCAAAGTTAAAATCTTCGGCATTAAAAATTGATTGTGGTGTTACTCTTTAGTGTTTCCTAGCTATTAACAATTTAATGTGTAAATGATTAAGTGAAAATTATTAATAAACAGAAAGTAGATTCTATGTGTTATAAATTGAACGAAAGAGACATTGAAAATGGAAATAAAGAGTTAATCGTTGATTAGGTAACAAGAAATATACTTTTGTATTGTTTTTATGTTATTGAACAATTTATATTAGTAATAAGTGTAATATAAGGCGAATAACTTATATAAATAATTAAATATTATAAATAATTTAATGATTGATTGGTTGAATAAAAATATTTTTTTAATGCTAATATTGCTAGAACTTTAAATAATTTACTATCATCATTTCAAATCTCTTTTTTAACTTGCTCAGTTGGCTTTTTCAAAGATTTTTGTGCCAAAATTAGAATGTTTTTTAATATTTTTAAAATACTTGGGTAAAACTCGCATTATATTCAATTTTTATAACATTGTCCAAATTAATTAAAGACTGACTGGAATAAGTCAAACTTTGGATTACTTTTTTTGAAATATTACAATGGTATTTGTTTTTGGATGAATATTTATTACAAAAACGTTTATTAATAGTAATAATTTCTATATTTAGGGGGTATTCTAGTCTAAAGACATGAATTTTAGGTACTATTTGAGGAGCAATAAGAAAAAAACAAAAAATATTGTTAGCATTCGTTATTTTGTATAACATTTATTGATTCCTAAACAATATGGTGCTCGACGGTCGCCACGATTTCAACCCTCTGAGTAATCTGAAGTAAAAAAAAAAAACGAATAATTAATCTAGAGGAGTGTCGCTTGGACAGGAACGAAGTTGTGGCTGTTTGAAGTTAAGAGACGCGTTTTTTACCACTTTTTTTACGTTTCCGAATTTTTTTAAAATAGTAAAAATTGAAATTTTTTTATAATCCTAGTACCTGCGATAGGAAGATATATAAAAAAGAGTCACACCAATTTCCAATCGGTTCTGTGGAACTTGAGAAATCATGGCGACCGTTCTGAAAAAAGTAGTTTCGAGAGAAACGCCTTTAAAGTTCCAAGTAAAGTAACGCGCAGTATAAGCCATACATTAATAAAACAGCTATATCTCCAAAAATAATTTGAATTTTGAAAAATCCTTTTATGAGGATTTACTTAAAGTCTAATGCTTTGAAAATATGACAATAAAAAATCGATTTTTTCAAATTTCTAGACTAGAAACCCGCTTAACATCTACTACGTTTAATATTAATTAAAATTGCTTTTTTTTAATCTTTCTTTCAATCGAGGAATTTTTATTAAAAATTTCCTGTTATAATGTGTTCCTTAAAAAGCCTGAAATTTATTTTAATTAATTTTACATTTTACTAAAGTCAAAATAATTTTATACAATGAAATTGATTATTTCTTACTACTTGGACAGTATATGCTGGTGGTATTTCTTATTAAAAAAATATTTATTACAACGATCCTAATGCTGATTAATTCAGCTGTTTTTAATGTTTATATTATAAAAATCATATCATACTAGTTTTATTGCTGAACCAAATAATTTTAAAATTCTCGTGTACAAAAAGACAAGACTTCAATGAAGACTTTAAACTAGACAAAATAAAATAAAAACCTCAGTAAAAATTTAATTGCGACAAAACTTCTTTATATATGTATGAATATATGTATATGTAGAAGTGAGTGAAGCAATATATGAATTTCTGCTAGAACAACAATTTCATTAGGACGGAATGATTTATTTATTAAAAAAAGAAGTATGGCTAGCTAAATTGAGTTTTGTTTATTAAAGCAATTTAAAAGGTTTTATGTAAGCATTTTTTGACTTCTTGCTCGATATTTTATTATACACATAAAATATGTAGTAAAGGGAGGGGTCATGTAGGAAGGAGGAAATTCGAAATTACTAGCCGATTACACGAACCAAAGAGCGTATAATGTTGTCACTAATAGTAAGCATTGATAACCAAATTATTTCAAAAATTGTCATAAAAGTGTTTTCATTTTTCATAAATGTGTTTTCTTTTTAGCAAGTTCAGTATTATTGATTTAATTAGTGTATGAACACCAGTGTGAGGAATATTCCTACGTGTACGTTGTCTTAACATTCTAAAAATTGTATCTGCGGTATATCTTGTCTTCCATGTGTGGGAGATCTATAAGAAGCCTTTGATGTAATAAATATAAATTATAACACTTAAAATATAAATTTATGTCCTTCCACATTAAAAATTACAACTAATTTATAAATATTACAAAATTTGGATACCAAAATCTGAGCAAAAACAAAATTCATTTTCCCTTTTTAAGCATAACAAGTAATAAATTATAATAGAAAAGCTTTTGAGAAGTTTGCAAAGTACACTGTAGTTTCCCCTATGAGAGAAGAACTAGTGGATACTCGGCGTACTATATGCCCCATGTACAGTCGAAAATATTAACTATTATCTCCATTTGTACAACATTAAGGATACAAAAGAAGAAAATAATTATATGTGGTGAATCTTTTTCTCTTTAAAACTCTTATCTCGCCATAATCATTATCAATCTTTTAAAATAAAGAATTAATTTCTGCTACTAAAGGACAGAAATTATGAAAACTACTCATTATAAAGGAAATAACAAAACTTGCAGTCAGTGAAAGCTGCCAAAGCGCGAATCTTATGAAAAGGAAACCATATGAGAAGCGACTATTATTGATTTATTGGAGTATTTGAATTCTTGGAAAAACAACTCCACATGAAGGACGGAAAAAGTGCTTTTTGAACAACATAAATTAAGCTTCAAGCTGTTTACGCATCCAGAGTATTTACCAGATCTATCTCCCATCTTATGGATGCCCATCCGATTTTAGGAATATACTCAAGGGACAAAAATTTTGCTTGAATATTGAAGTAAGTTTAAGGCAAAAGTGAATTATTTTGTTTGGTGTTTAGAGAAATGTTGGAAAAATATGAAAGTAAACATTTCTCTCTAGAACAAGAATATTTCCAGTGCGCTAAACAAATGAGTTTTGCTAATCTGAAATTAATAAAGTCAGTTAAACTTCAAACTAATATTTTGGACATTAACAATGTTAGGTCATACGTAAGATACTATATTATAATTATATTAAAGTTATCATAATTATTATAACCTGGTAATCGTTCTTGAGTATAAAACAAATATTTTTGTCAATTTGCACTTTAATCTGTACGGTAGATCCATCGTTTAATGGTACTAAACAAAACGATGTCTTACATTGATTGGTATTTTACGGCTTTTATAAAGGATTAGCATATATAGTCAATAAAATCTTTCTGAATTTCATTCTCTCTCATGCAAAATATTTTTTTTATTAATAAAAATTAAAGTTGGGTGAGTTCATGCGTACAAATTACATTTTATTCCGGATCGTTATTCTTTTCATAATCCTTGAAATTGCCATTCAAATCCATAAGGTGATTACTACCGGTCTTTAAAAAAAATTATTTCTAGTTTATTATAATTCATAGTTTTGATATATAATCAGTTTAAGTCTGGTAAGAGATGGCAGAATAATAACATACTAACAGTGTTGATTTTAAAATCATTATACTCAACATAATAAACATAATAAATATGCAATACTAATGAGTTTAAGGCCGCTATCAGAGAATATTCACATTGTAAGTGGTTTTATACATAGTAAAAGTGACATGTTTTATTTTGACTATATTTTTTCAAACATATTAAAATATTCATGGGTCTTATGGAATGTTTGTTTGTACATTTAATGCAGTGGGAATTGAAAATTCTATTTTTAGAGCGATACTTTAATGATGTTCTTCATTATTTTAACATCGTTTTAACGAACTCATTTTTCGAGAATGAATAAGATTATAATTTCGATAAAAAACAAAATGTTAGATCGTTGACGATGTAAGCCAACGAAGTGATTTTCTATGTCTTTGAATCTGTTGGGGTTATATAATTCAATTCAAATATCATGCAATATAATTCGTATTGTCAACGCATTGCTCCCCGCACTGTTATAGCACATGGTTGCCAGAATTATATCATAGAAATTATGTGAAGATATTATTTACAAGTTGTATTTCTCTTTTCTATATTTTTCGTAACTTTTGAGATTTCATTCGGTGAAATGAAGGCACAGGATTTTCTTTTTGCAATGCAGGTAGTTCTAGTTGATTTAATTAATCTCCTTATAATAAAACTACATTTGAACAATATTCTTCTAAATTTTCATTGCAAAATATCAATAATTGGGCGAATTGCAGTGAATGTCTTAAGGCGCCTTAAAATAAGTTGTTTTGAGGTCTTCATTATAACTCGCAACAGAATCATCTAAAACAAAAAAATCAAAACTTATTTGTTTCAGTAGAGATGTTTCTCAATTTAACAACAAGGCGATTTTTTTTTCGATTTACCAAATTTCTGGTAGCCTTTGGAAGCCAAAATACCAATTTTCATTTTTTAAAATCGATTTATTACTCATTGTAAAACTAATAATTATTAAAAAAAAACAAGCTCCCGTTGATACCTGATGAAATATGTGAAGAAGTACTTTGCATAGTGCAAAGAGCTCTATGTTCAACAAAACAAAAGAACCTTCATTGAAAGTACTTGCAGTTACATTAGCTGCAACTAATTGCACACACTTTGGAGATATTTTCCAAATAGTCTAGAGTCTAGTAGAGTAATGGACGCTCAAATGCTCATAACTATTATTTTTAAGATGTTATACATTAATTTAAAAGAATAAGGAAATAAAAAAAGTTTAAATACACTACATTCACTTTAAAGGGTTGAAAACTACCCTCAAAGTTTTTTTTGTAACTCGAATTGTAATTATTATTTTTAACAAAAATAATAATAAATTATTGTTATTAAATATTAAAAGCTTTTGTTGTAGCTTGAGTTCATTAGAGTTGCTACCCCTAATTTTTATAGGGATGTCATTATTTTTTGACTTATTATATGTTTTAAAATTTTCGCGAATTCTAATTTATTTATTAGTTATTGATTTTTACTAAGCTAGTAAAAAACTAAAATTGAATTGGTTACGGAGTTTTTGCAAAAAGTATTACAAGGGGTTGTACAACCCAGTAATCAAGATAAAAGAATAAATCCAGTTTATATGAGCCTTTACAATATTTTCATGCAAACTATTTACTTAATTATAAAAACTATACATATTGAACATTCTTCAATGCATATTCACGAGTTCCAGTGAAATAAACTATCCCAAAAATTTTTTTACTATAACTCCAGTTCTTTATTCTTTAGTTTCTTAGCTTTTGACAAACTATATAACATAACTGAGTTTTAAGAAATAAGCCATGGATAAAAAAGCATTTCCCCAGTCGTCTCAACCTAAAAATATCTGAAATCGGAAAATTTAATTTATTTAGCTTAAATGCGTATAGTTTTAATATCGGAAAAAATGTAGAAGAGGTGGGATGATTTAGATATCAATAACTGTAAGAGTTTTGACCTTGAAATTTTGACACAACATTCTTAAAATGTAATTTTTAAAGAGGGTATCATCCCTTATAATGTTTAAAAGTTCAATAGTAGTCAAGTATTTAAATGAAAATTAGAATTCATTTCAAGAATCAAAGAAAATTTGGTATTTTTTTGCTTGTAAAAGATCTGTAAAATTAAACAAAAGAAAATTTTATGAGTCTAAAACAAAAAAATTATCACATATCGTGATTGAGCAGAAAAAAATTTTTAATTTTGGTAGTATTAAACTTATTGAATAATGTTACAGCATTTTATTTCTATTTTTCTAGCTAGAATTTTTTATAGAAAAAATTTTTTTATAATACTTAAACTTGAATAGGGATAGCAAAATGTTTTAATGTAAACGAAATACTTTTTTCGTATTGAAATTCAAATAAAAATCCGTAATTTGATTACATAACTTGTGCTTCCTATTTATGGAAATTTTTGATTAAATGAAAATTTTATTTATTTTGTTAAAAGTTTCCTATGACTATAGTTATGTCTATTTACAAGAAATGTATATATTTATCGTTTCAATTTATTCTACTAAAAAGAATGAGTGACACAATAATTTAAGAGTAAGTAAACTCTGACAATAAAAACAAAACGTGATTTCTCTTGAAAATGTTAATTATATTAAATTGTTTGTCTTACTATTGTTTGGAAAACAGGATACCAATGGATAATGGATTAGGATGGTTGGTTTAGGTTTTTTACTGTATTTTTGTTAATCTTATAGTCTTATGTTTGAGTTTTGTACATAAGAAGAAGTTTAAGAAGTTTATGATTTACTAATTCACTTTTTACAATAAATCAACTTTCAAATAAGTCAAAATTTTAATAAAAAGATTTATTTGTCTTCATGTTCATCGCAAATTCAAAGGAAAACATAAAATTTTTATACGGATTATTTCATAATTTGTCCAAAGTTTTTAGGTGCACAATTTTTAATTACTCTCAAATTTAAGGGGTTGTAAATTTATTACAACATCATCAAACACAAACAACCATGGCTACCGAAAACGATGGACTAACTAGTGAAAAATTTGGCAACTTTAAGAGCTCAATAAGGACATCCCAAGAAAGAAAGCAACTTTTGAAAATTTGTAAAGAATATAAAGGCATAATATACAGGGAAGGACAACAACATTACAATAAAACTAATTGCATTACAACCATATATATCTATTTACAGTAAAACATGCAGATTCTCCTTTGTCCACAAAGAGGAATTTTAAACAATATGTTAAATCAGAAAATAATGCAGCTAAGCTATTCACCGTGGGGTTTCAAAGGAAGGATAGTTTGTTTTTGGGGTCCACTTCTAATTTTCACCCCACTAAAGTAAATGTCAGCCGATAAAAATAATACCTGTCACTTACACTTCACTGCTGTATAATTAATCTGAGTTCCAAGAAAATCGGTGATCTCGTATTGGGGTAGCTTCTTTCTGAGATAGATCACTAAAATCATAATAAAATATTACACTTAATTTTTTAATTTGATCCCTTTAATTCCCTAAATTCTTTAAAAAATCTTAAAGAAGCTAGGAGGTAGCTAACTATTTCACTTGATATATTTGCTTCCTACACACAAAAATGTTTTTTCTAAAGGCACAATTAAATTGTAATTAAGACTACTTTAGCTGTACTCGAAATATAAAAAGTTGAATGCTACATTTCAACTTCTTTTTCGAATTGAAATGAGTATACGTAAATGAAATATAATGACACATGTTATAAAACAAAGAAAATAAGAAACAACCAAAGCGAAAGACATTATAATTAATAGACATTCAGTTATAAAAAGCTTTGAATATGACACTAAAAAGTCCATTTTCAAAAAAAAATTAGATATTTATCATTCTAGTTTTTTGCTGAGGATACTTAAAATGTTTTTGTTAAAAATCACTGAAAAATTTTCTTTTTAATTTCTTATTACTTTTAGTTTTTTGTTTCAAAACAAAACAAAAAAATAAAACTTCATCGCAGTAATAAACGGGGGACGCAATTATTTGAATTATAGCCAAAAAATAGCTGATACCCATTTCTTATGACGTTTTGCGAAAGTATTCCTGTAAATCAAACTCGCATGAAAAAGTATCAAATCGTAACTTTCCAATAAGCGTGATATTTAACATTGCGATCAGATTAGAAAAAACATGTATAGAATGAATTTTAACGCTCTCGAGGCACATAAATGGAGAGAGTTTATGAAGGGAAATATTTTGTTTAACTAAAACTATGGTAAAAGGAAATAGAACACCTTATATTTTATAAAATATAAATTAGCACACACTAAAACAAAATTTTGAATGTAAATGGATCAAAACTTTCTTTGTCCTTCGAAAATGTAGGAAATACATCTAACATAAGTGTTCTTTCATTTCTATTTTTGTAATTTTAAAAACACCCAAACGTGTTTTAAGGGAGATCAGCCACTGGGATGTTATCCAAAGTTTTTTTGTTCTTAGTTAATTTTTGATTTTAGTGTTATTTATTGTTTTTAATTGTTAATTGTTAAAATTTTTTTTTTGTTAATTGTGTTTTCCTTTCAAGATGTAAAAGAAAGTAAACAAATTAAATTTAGTTAAATGCATCACAATTATATACTTTAGAATTATAAATAATTACATATATACATATGTATGTATAGAAGGGATTTGTTGTTATTTTTCTTAACTTTGAGAAATTATTATAAAAAATATTTGAATCCATAACAAAAAACGTTCCCATATAAATAGGAAAAAAGTACTACACTAAGATTCATTTCATCTTAGTCCGGCTTATTCCAGCCAAAATTTTTAATCACATAGTGATCCTTAACTAATTATCAACTTATAAAAAAAAAAACATTTTAATTGATTGTGAATAATCTAGCGTCAATCGCTTAATTGTTTAAGCCTGGCAGTTTGATTATATTTATAAACAAATTTGGATTGTGCCAAAATATTTTTAAGATGTTTTCTGGTTAATCTCAAAAGAGGACTTGAAAAACACAATTTATTATGTAAATATTTCATTAGGAACCGTCTAAATTTCTTAGACCATCAAGTTGAACAGTTTAATACTGTAAAAATAGCAATTTAATCAACTACAAAAACAATATTAAAATAATTGGTCCCAATGAAATTGATTGACCTCCTTTAACTAGGTTGTAAATTCCAAAAATATTTTTCTTCTAGATTTTAACACTATAATTGTTTTCACGAGTTATAAAATTTTTGCTAAAATTCATTGTTCTTTCAGAGATATGAAAAATAATGTTTGATATCTGCTATATATTTTTTGATTACCTTGATAAAAACCTTATCCGGCCTGATGAAAATAAACAAGTTAAGGTGTATATTTAATAAGACTTATCTTTTCATAAGCTATTTTCTAAGAGGGTCTTGGTTTACTTACATCTTTTGAGGAATCTTTCAGTGTGGGTTTTATCTTTATAGAGCATTAATTATTTTTTGGTTATAGTATAATACGTCATTTAAATCATGTCATTTTATGTGCAAGGTTTGTGTAATAAATTGGAATATTACAAGGTTATAAGTGTTAATTTTATTAATTTTTGATAAATTTTTAATGATTTCGTTGTAGACTTACCGTAATATTTACTTTAAGACTGTGGGTGTATTTTTTTCTCCGTTTAGAAGTCCGTTACTAGACACTTTTATTATATTTTTTGATCCACGAAATGTTAACATAACTAAAAAGAAAAAAGTTTTGACACTAATCTCTTATATGTTTTTTTTAATAGTTTTAATACATTTTAGAGTTTACCTATAAAAGACTTTTAGGTTTCGAAATTTGCAAACAAAATTTTTAGACTTAAATCAATTTCCGCCTTGAGTTTTCTATGTAAATTAAAGAAAGCAATTTGATGGCATAAATGTGAACAGAATAACTACGGAGTATTAAATCAATAAATTTTGTTTATAATGGGATCTGGAATATCACGATTAGTAATTTTTCTAAGATAGAAGTAATGACAGTCAAAACCTTAAGGAACTGTAATGTCAACATATGTATATTATCTTATAGCTTTAATTTATTGATGGACTAATAGAACCCGTAAAACATGAACAAGTTAATCTTGATTGGTGGCAGATTTACTTCGAAAAAAGGATAAAAATCATACGTAGGCCATGTGAGGCTAGTAATACGATGCGTTTATTCTTAATGTTAGCTAGAATGGAAATTGTTGAACACTTACAAATATTTTCCATGAAAAATAAGCCATTTTTACTGTTTTTTATTGATAAGTTTAGATTCCATGAAATGCGTCTGTGATATGTAAATTCTTCCAACGATATTTTTAATTTTTAGATTTAAATAAATTATCATTTACTTTAAACTTCTGTACGTAGTTTTTTTCTTTTGCTCTTCAAGTTTGGATGAGCCGATGAGAAATGGAATTTGTATGCAAATTTTAAAAGGATAAGAAAATATCATTGAACATTTTTAGATGTTTTTTTTTTAAATTTGGAAATTTTTATGGTGTTTAAATTTTAAGTTCTGATAGTAACGTGTTTTATTTAATTGAAAAAGAAATATTTTAAATAGTATTGCAAGAGGGTATGTAAATTTTGTCGTCAAAACAAAAGGATTATAAGTCAAAAAGACAATTAATAGTAACCTAGATTTTTGAAATCTAGTTTTCTTAAAAAAACTCTAGTTTTCATAGTAATATATAGTTGAAAAGATCTGACATTTTTTACTAAATGCTTATTATTCATTGTTATGAAAATGATATTTTACATTCACTATTTTGCATTCACGAGAGCAGAAAAGTTAAAATTTTCTCTTTTCAACATTGCGAAATCGAAAAACACAAAAAAAAAACTAATCTACAAGAAATATCTTTATATGTAGGCTGTAAGCTCAACACTCAAGAGTTCAGATTACCAGAAATAAAATTTAAGCTAGTTCAAAAGCCAAAAAAAATAATATCTTGACATTTATGTAATAAAAAAGCACATGCAAAAATGCAGAAGGTTTATTTTTGTTTGCGTAAAATAAGTTAGTAATGGAAATATTCTAAAAGTAGAGATGTTCACTCAAAAAAAGTATCGATATTTTTAACCATTTTCAGATATATTAATCAAAAATATCGATTTTGTTCATATATTTTAATTAAATTGTATTGAACAAATCTGTAATTAATGATGAAAGTCAGGAAAAGACTTTATTAATAGTAATTAAGTAAAACATGTATTAAGGGACTAATCAGCTAATTAAAATCTATACCTATATCCTGATTTTCTTTTTATCTAATTTTTGCAAGAAAAAAATTTTTGTTTATTCTTTTTTCTTGCGATCTGCTTTAATGGTGTATTTATAATTGCGCTGCCTTTGAACAAAGCTTTTTAAATGGCGTATAGCTGGCCACCATATAGTTAAATATTTGTATTGCGCAGTTTTGAAAATTATACTTGTATAATCTACCCATATTTCTAAGTTTCAATTGAATTGACTATAATGACATATTAAATATGTAGTATTCGTTTGAAACTGGTGATATATTTCCATTTATCTGTTGTTTATTTCTGTTTATTCCATTCAAAAATGAGCTATTTTAAGAAAAAACCGTATACCTTTGAAATATAATTTAAAAAATTTCTCAGAAAATTATTTTGATTACAAAAACAAGAAATATATACGGGTATAAAGAAAATTATATGATTTCTAAGAAGTTTTGTTAAGAAAAAGAAATATTTTCTTAAATTCAGTTGAAACTGCCCACAAATATTTTTTAGGGATAAATTCATTAAAATAAGGCTAGTCTTCTGGACAAAAATTGTAATTCCAACGATTTTTATATATCGGTATTAAAAGATAATGATGTCTAATTCCATATATTGACGTTTACAAAATTTGGATTATTTTATATTGCAATATTATTGATTTTGTTTATTTCTTTACATTATCAGCTTTTTCACATTCTGATTACATGTGCAGAAAAGTATTTTTATTAAATGCTCGGGGGCTGATAACTGATAAATAAGTATAGGTATAATAATTCTATATATTCGCTTGAGATAATCACAGGTTGCATCTATTATGGGGATCTAATGATGCTAACTGTGGTAGTTTGTATGAAAAAATTATACCTAAAATCATTCAAATTCTTATGGAATAACTATAAAGCTTTGTTTCGTTTTTTTTCTTCATTTGCCGCAGTATGCAAATCCTTTCGTTCTTTGAAATTTTTCGTAAAAGTAGCTTCATCTCTTCTAGAAAAAAACAAAGGTAGTATCAAAAGTAATATGTGTCATATTTATATTTAAAAGTTGTTCTAATTTCCATTAAAAGATTTCTGTTATACTTTTAAATCCATCATTTTGAATTATTTTTGGGTAATTAACGCGTTGCGGATGGCTTGTAACATCGGTGGTTCGCCGATATTCAAATCGGCAATACATCATAACCTTTTTCGATTTTTTTTCAGCAATAGTTCTCACTCATCGAGCAGATAAGGATTTATAATATTCACGGCATCCTGCGGGTACAGAATTTTTGCGTATGAAGTGTTGCTTAACAATATTTTGTGCAAGATGTCGTGCCGTCAGATAAAGCAAAGTAGGATTTTTACTGCTGCCTTGTGATAGCGAAATATAAAAAATTGCGTCATCCTCAACGTGTATATATTTTACAAAAAGTTGTGAAGGTGCAAACACAATGAACGCGGCGCGCAAGTGGAATGCCTTTTCATTCAGAATTACGAAATTCAGCTATATAAGATCCCATAGCTGTGACAGCTGTCACCGCTTGCGTGCCGCGAACCGCGTTCATTGTGTTTGGCCCTTGATATGTATTTGGTACGATAGTAGATAGTATAAAACTAAACTTAAAAACAGCTTCTGTTTTTGTGATTTTTATTGATGAACAATTTGTTTGGTTAAAGAACCTCAAGAGTATCTTTACTACTTCATAATTTCCGGAAATTAGTGACATCAAAAAGGAATTGCTTAAAAATATTCCCCAATGGATTGGCTGAGTAAACAAGCTATTTATGTGACTTGTAAAAAAGACGGCTACCCAGTTATAACAATACTATTTTTTTATAAGTCTACCATTCAAAGCGAGACAATCAAAGATATTCTGGAAGTTGATGAAACGGTTAGCTATTCAACAAAATTTTTAAATTAAATCGATCTTTCAAAGATGTTACTTTATTTTACTTCATTTGAAAATCAACCTATGTATTATCGCATTTCTAAACATTAATTGGCCAAAACTTTGCAATGATACGGTGGCTTCTACAAGGTAGCTAGTCGCTAATTCAGGCTATATACCAATTCAGTGGAGACTAATGGGCTCATTAGCATTTAGCGCTAAATTTTGTGCCGCTAAGCGCTAGTGAGTCCTAGGCATAATACGTAAAAAGCATAATAAATTTTTGTAACAAAAGTACTACTTAAAATTGTCAGAGATACGTTTGAAAAATATAAGAAAGAGATTGTATGAGAACAATAATGGCTTATCAAAATGTAGTTTGAAATAACTTTGTAAGAATCCGCTAAACATACGCATAGAACTATGAATTACTTTTTATGAAAAAATATTTATTACAAATTACATTTTCTCCTAAGCAGTTTGTGTTTCCTTAGTTAAAATTGACACGGGAAAATTTTTTTCCTAAAACGTTTATTTTCCATATTAAACCTTCATATTTTGTTGTTGTTTGATTTATTTAATCCAATTACATTTCTAATAGGTTAATTTTTTGTATATTGCAGCCATATCAAAAGAAGATGGTGAAGATATACAACATCATCATCATCATCGGGGTGGGCATGGTCAATATCATGGTGGTAAAGTTCCCTACAATGGTTACAATTCGGAAGAATACTTAGACAGACTTGAACCAAATGGTAATATTCCAGCAGAAAAATCAAATCTTAGATATGGTAGGTTATACTTATGTTTATTTTTACAAAATTTTTATGATATTTTTCACAAGTAAGAATTTCTAAAGTACATATGAATACATGGTATAGTGTGAGAAGGGTATAAAACTCATAATTTTATTTTTACTTAAGTAAAAAAACAGCAGTTAAGGAGGAAAGAGAACTATATTATAAATCTTTTTAGATTATGCTATCCTGTTCGTGTAGAATTTCTTTCTTTGTAGAGAGTGTAATCAATTTATTACTATATTTAGGGCCAAGTAAAACATAGCGAATATATGGTCTTTTCGTGTATAATGCTGATTTGTTGCCTTCAATGATTTTATATATTCGTTGCTAAAAACCCGAAATCAACGATTATCTAGAAACTCATATATATGGGGCATTCTTTTACAAACCGAACAAAATTCGACAAAAATTGGCCGACACATTTTTGATTTGGCTGAATTTTTTTTTACGGTTTTAGCAATGAAAAAAAAAATTCTAAAAAATTAGGCTTCGAGAAAAACGCGTTTGAAGTATTAAAGACTGATTTGAACTACTTTCTTCAAAACGGTGTACACGATATCTCAAGTTTTACGTAGCCGATTCACTTGAAATTTGGCACAGAGATTTCTTAATAATTAAGCTAAGGCGAAACGGAGAGTTTTTCCCAATTTTGTTTTTTTTAGCTTCCAAAAGGTGAAAAAAACAGGAAAACAACGTACCTTTTTTTCAAACTGCCGCCATTTTGTGCAAAAAAACTTTTTTTTGGGAAAAAACTCTTCGTAGTACCATAGCTACATTCCTCTTGTTAAAGAATTAAGAAAGATTTTGTTCTTCAGATTACTGGGAGGGTTGGAATCGTTCACAAAAGGACACGACCTTTTGTTTAAGAGCCCCCACTTTGCAAGCCTGTAGTATTTTCAATTGTAATTTTTTGTTCAATATTATTAATTTTTTATATTTTCAACGCATTAGTAAATCAAAAATAAAAAACATTTAACTAAAAATATTTATTGGTTCTTTTTTATGGGGTCCGAAAAAACAGCCAAAATCAAAGCGCATAAACCAGAAGACCCTCTTAAATAAAGCTCTTTTTTAATTCTTTTCATTTTCCGTTAAGCTTTTTTTGTTAATAATTAATGTTATTAATAATTGTATTCAATTTCTTTATACAAATAAAAATTAAAAATATAGATAAACATATGTATTACGAAGGAAAAACAATATTTAATTAGAAAATGCGCACCCAGTGGAGTGCAATATGGGGTGGAGCGCTTGAAAAATAATTTTTTTTTTAATAGTACGAATAGTTTCTCCATCAATTAAAAATATGTTTTTTTATTTAAAATTAGACGGTGAACACAATGGTGATACAAAGAACTCGCTACAAGGTGGGTATGATAGTTAAAAATCGATATAAACAATTCATTTGTTTATAAAAATAAAAAAATTTTAATAATTTTTTTTTTTAAATTCAACTTTTTATCTGTAAAACAAAAAAAAAACAAAAAGCTCCTAACCCCAATAAAACCGAAGTTATGAATTTTTTTAAAACTACTCTTCAAGCCAAAATCACGAAATGCTTAAAACTTTGACAAAAGGGTGCTCGGTTTGTAAAAGAATGCCCCATATGTTATGGTTCTGTGGCTTGTGTTCTGTGGAGATCTGTGTTTTTTTGATTGGCTGATGTTCACTTTAAAGGGGTGAAAACTACTCCTTAATAACTTTAGTGGTAATTAATAAATTACGAAGCTAAAAATAAATTGTTTCTGTTAAATATTAAAAACTATTGCTGCTGTGTCTGAGTTTTAAGAAAATCAATAAAATATAAATGGCCACCGGTATTTATTTGCACTGTTGTAGTAGAAAGACTGAGATTGATTGTTCAATGGTTATCAATTAAGAGTTTTAAAACCGAAAATCGTGAACTTCTAGCGTGATTTTGTCGAACGCAAAAAATTTATTGTATTATTTAAATTTATTTAAAATTCGGTAGACAAACTCAACAGACGGTGTGGTAGCCACTTTCAGGACCTACTTCAAACATCTTATTATTATCTTCTTATTTATTTTTCATATTGAAATATAGGCTGAGTTATGAAATGCATAAATACCGCAAATATGTAATGTCATGAGTTCATAAATGTCAAACTGCAAATCTTATACAATGTCATGAGTTCTTAAACTCTTATAATTGTATTAGATGTGCATCAGATGCGTAGTGAATTATTTTAGCAGAAGTAAGTTAGATTATATTATTATTTTTTTCAAAATTACTTTTTGCTCCATCCTTTTATTAATATTTATTGTATTTTTATTTAAAAATTCGTTAAATGAAAAAATAAAGCAGAACGGAAAATAAATTAACACAACTTTTCTTTTTTTGAGAACTTATGAATTTATGAACTCTCATTTGCAAAGCAGTTGTCATCTCTGAGAAGCATCTAGAAAGCATCGCTACAGTGCAGCGATGCATTTCAGAACTCGGCCATACCTTTTTTATTTAAAATTTATTTTATTTATTTATATACTTTTTTATTCCATCATTTGTATTTATTTAAAGTACTTAACTATCAAAAAGCATTCGTTTTTTATCTATTTATTTAAAAATTGTTCGAATTTTATGTCTCTAGTCTCAACTACTTAACTAATTCTTAATATTGAGTTTTTAAAATAATATTTCAAATAATAATATATAAATTAAAACCTTCTTGAAATATTATTTTCCTGCAAAATTACTTCGTTATTACTTTGAAATTAAAGTACCACAACGGACTCCGTATTTACGTAAATTTATATGCCACTAATTTTATTAAAATCAACTTTTAGTCTAAACATATATTATCTAATAGAAAATGTAAAACTCCAAATAACTATTTTTAGGTTTTCGTATCTTTTTGGCTATATTTTACGCTTTTGTAAAAGTCTTATTGTAAGCACTGTTTTTGGTTTGGCTTTTATTTATTTAATTGTAATCGCTAAATTGATTTAATCTGAAAAGAGGTAATTAAAAGCTTGCAGCGTAAAACATTTTCGGCTTTTTTTAAATTGATATCATTAAACATTTTGGCTATATTAATGCGTTAAGTAAAGCTTTATTCTATTTTTTTATGAAATCTCTTGTATTGTCCTTTCATCTGAAAGAGCCGCTAATGAGTTATTATTTTCACCTTAGGCTATTTTTTTTCTAATTATCCTCTAGCCAAATTCTGCCAAAAATATTAAATATATTTGAAATTTAATTATTATAAGGTGCAAAAGGTAACAAATTTCTCTACTGATTGTCTACCATAAATTCGCTTACCCTAAGCAAAAATCCATGCCTGAATCCCTCGCTGCATTGATTTTTCAATCTGGAAAGTTAAATGGCTTTCATTGATAACTCTGCATATTAAAAGTTAAGCATCAAGGACTTAACATTTGGTAAGTGTAAGGGTTCAGTCAATTACTTAGGGAAGTAGTCTAAGTATACTTAAGAAACTCGTTAAATCAGTTTGATAAAATTAAAAGTTGTAACCTTGTAAATTAATTTATTGAGGATAAAAAGGTTAAGGATTTGATCTAAAGCTCTACTTTATCTAAATAGCTATTACTTAATATTTTTTTTGCCGACTATCATAACAAAGTTTCCCATTTGGAACGTATATTTGGTTTTATCATATTTGCAATGAAAAGATATGATTTGGTATGTGAAATATATATAATCTGATATAATCATCATTTGCAATAATCAAATTTTTATGTTTCTTAATATGATTAAGCTTATGAGTATTTCAAGTCACGTTTGATATGAAAGATACACTTAGAAATGTTCCCTTACAAATTTTATCCTATACTTACTTATATTTTGTTATGATAACTGACAGCATTTTTTTACATTAAATATGATTTGTGTAGAAATAACAAATTTGATTTCAAAGGGAATATTTACGTTATATTGTAGAAAAATTTAACTTAACAATTCTTTTATAATTGTGTGTAGTTGTGAAAATTTTAGAGGGTCGTTAAAATCTTATTTGAAAATTGTCCCGGAGTTAAATTACTAGCAAGATAATGCAGGCAGTGGCAGTGGCTATATGTTCATAAATAAATAAACTAAGATTTCCTTTCAATTACAGACCGCTTCTAATTTAACTTGAATAAACTTGAAAATATCTTTAATAAACTGTCATTTAAAATTAAAAACAGTAAGCAAGTTAAATATCGCTTTGGGCTCACACAAATCTAGATTTATATTCAAAGTGACCTTTTTTTTAATATTGCTAGTATTTATACTAATTTTTAAAGGAAATTATAGCATACTCAAAGACTTCATCTAAGGTTTCAATTTTTTTCCATGAAGTCTGTATTTCTTCCTAAGTTTAAATCTTTTTAACCTGACAAGTACTGTTTTTAAAGCAACAAAAAATATACACCTGAATTAAGAACCAAGTTTAGGAAAATGCGGATATCACAGTTATTACATAGTCCTATGGAATACTGAAAAATCATCTGTAAAATGGATGTCGCAGTTTGAAACTTTGCAAAAATTATATACTTTATTTGCGGGATCAGTATATCATGTTACAAGAACATGTTTTTTTGTTACGAAGGTTCATACCCCTCCAAGTAAGCAAGTAGTTTCAGATTTAGCCTCTTTTTATCAGACCAGTTTGCAGCAGTTTAATTTAACATCAGCTTCTTTTATGTTATTGTATTTTCAATCAATAATTTCGATGAAAAACTTTATTTTTTTATCCTAGGTTGATAAATTCTTATCAATCCAATCGTAAAAATTGATAGAAAATTTTTTCCTAAATGAAATTCCCAAATAGAATAATTCTTTTAGGTTAGGTCGATCAAAAATGTATCAAAATTCAAGTATTTCACTAATTAAAATTAAATCCTAAATTCCTATTTTACCACTTCATATAATTTTTTCATTCTTTTTTTCTTATAAAAATATCTTCGTAGACACATTCCTAATACGCCTACTTTCTTACATGCATATTTCTCTTAAAACTATTTTTTCTATAATCATAACAATTCAACAAATCTATTTTCATAAACTTAATATATATATATATATATATATATATATATATATATATTTGATTCCAAAACTCACTCTGGCTTATTCAATCTCCTATGATTGTATTTGGCAAGATTACAGCTATGGGCGATTTAAAATTGCTGCGATTTTAAATCGCTCTAAAATAGGGAGTTTGACACTGCATGTCAAAATTAAAAAATCAAATAAATTTCTTCATGTCTTATTCGACTATTATCACTAGTAGTTTCTACATTGTCCTTCCAATCATTTACTGAAATAAACAAAAGTCAATAAATATCACACATAAAAACTAAGAATAAATGAAAGTTTAGAAGAAGATTTATTTAACAGGAAATATATAATTTATTTTTATTATTTTAAAAGAATATAATCTAATAAATATATTACATTTTTTTAATAAAAATCATATCAATTTAGTTTTATTAGAGAAAAACATCTAAAATTCGAGTTATTAGGCCCATTTTAAGGGCAAAATAATTATTTCGTTAAAACCTATAAACATATCGATTTTGTTCTTAAAATTTACTTTATAAAAACTATAATCAATTGAAATTTTTAAAATTCCACAAATTTCAAAACCAAAGATATAGAGGAAAACAATTGATTTTCCTCTATAAGAATTAGAGGACTATTTTGTTCATAAATAAATTTATGATTAAATTTAAATTTTTGAAACCAATAGTTTAGCTTTGATTTCATTTGAAAAGAATATTAAAAGTTGAGTTATAAAGAATAGTTTGTTTTTGAAAGTCCACTTCAAGGGTAGTTTTCCCCCCCACTAAAGTAAATACTAACCGATAAAAATAAAAATGTCATCTCGATTTCATGGTTTTATAAAATATCTGAGTTTCAAGAAAATCGGAAAGTTCAGGTTGGGGTGGTTTCTTTTTATGGTAGTATACACAAAACATGTTTTAATAGAACTGAATTATAAATATTATTTTTGTTCATTTTAAAGAAATTTTTTAATTTATTACAATTTAAGGGAGGCGATACTTTTACAAAATTGGTAATTTTCCGTGATTTCTTTTCAAAGGGATTAAATGATCGGATTATTTTAAAATTTAAGCATCATTTTATTACATTCTTAGATAATAGAAAAACATGTGAGTTTTGTTTTTTTTTAGACAGAATGGTGGCTCTGCAGATCATATCTTCATTCGTCCTCTCCAAAGACATTGAAAAGTGATGCAGCTTTAAAAATTTGGATTAAAAAAAGTTTTTTTTATTCAATTATATATTTAAGGGAAGGATAAACCTATAAAATTATAAAAAAGTAAAAAACTTAAATTTATATCGACTGTCTAATCAAAGGCTCTAATTTTTGACTATTTTTTCGTCAGTTTTTACCCCAAAAAAATTATTTACTCATGCCATATCGCTAAAACTTCCGATAATGTTATAGACAAAAACCTCTCCATATTTCAGTCAAATCGATTAATAACTTTTTGAGCTACCGTACGAGCAGTTTTTGAATATACAGTTTCGGGATAATCGCGTTTAAAGTTTCAATGCCAAACTGTCGACAGTACAAATATCATTATTAGTGTTAGTCTTTAGTTTTTTTTTTTACTTGTACTTGTACATCTGCACCTGACTAGGCTCGGTGTGCGGGCCCTAACCCCCAAACGTTTTTGACAATAACTCCATAAATAGAATATAAAAAATTAATAATATTAAAAAAAAAGTCAAATTTGAAAATACTACAGGCCGGCAAAATGAGGCCTCTTGAAAATAGGTGGTGTCCTGGTGTGCAGGATTCCAGCCTTTCCAGTAATCTGAAGAAAAAAATATTTCTTAATTCTTCAACAAGAGGAGTGTAGCTAGAGCACTACGAAGAGTTTTTTTGAAAAAAAGTTGTTTTGTATAAAATGGCGGCAGCTTGAAAAAAAAGTTACGTTTTTTTCCTGTTTTTTTCACCTTTCGGAATTTAAAAAAACAAAACAAAATATTGGAAAAACCTCTTCGTTGTGGCCTAGCCGTATTTATAAAGAAACTTTGTGCCAAATATCAAGTGGATCGGTCAAGTAAAATTTGAGATATCGTGCACACCGTTTCGCAAAAAGTAGTTACGAGAAAAATGCGTTTAAAGTTTTAAAGACTGAACTCAACTAAGCACTAAGTGTGTCACGAAATGAGCTATAACTCCGAAGATAATTCGAATTTCGAAAAATCCTTTTAAAAATATGTTTGTAAGGAGTTAAGTTAGGATGCAATATGCAGAAAAAATACGAGAAGACCCCCTTAATTTACTTTATATTACAATAATTTTACTTAAAATTATACAAATTTACCTCAATTCAATAACGGTGCAATATAACTAACAAATAACACACATGAGTGAATATAATTTTTGATCTACTTTCCACTTAGACAGTGTTTATAATTATTTTTTATAAAATTAATGTCCTTATAGAAGTCATCTTCATTAATAATTATGTTTTGCTTCTATTCAACTTTAAATTAATTTAAATTAATCCTTTGTATAGCATCAATTTACTTTGTAAAAATGTAGTTCTTTCCCTGGAAAAATTTCAATGGAGTTTTGTTAAAGAATGCACAAAGAAGTGGCTGCCATAGTAACTTTCTGAATGAAAATTATTTCTAAAAGAAGATACGAGAGTTACTTTCGAATGCTCTCTTTATATATTTCTTATAAGTGAACATTTCATCATTATTTATGCATTATTTCATGCATGAAAAACTCATTGATGAGTAATTAAATTCACACTCTATTCCACAATGCCATCTAAAATAAACCACTTCAATTTTTTAATGTAAATTTCTAACTGGCAATAAAGACTAGTCTACCTTAACATTCTTTAATTTTTCGTAACCAACTTTAATTTCGTTTTGTTACATTTAATTTTCTTTTTTTCGTAAATTATTTAACGGAATATCCTTATGCATATTTTATTTATTAATTGCTAATTTCCTTTTATTTGTGTTTATTATCCTGAAATAAAGAAACTGTAAAGCTCCTTAGGATTGTAGCTTAGATCTATTGAATTATTTCGCTCTCTTGAATAAATGATTCTTAGCAATTCTTTCATATGTACGTTCACGTTCTCTGGAGTATTGGTCCCCTTATTAAAATTTTATCAGTAAAAATTATAAATTTGTCTGTTATATATAAGAGGAAACTACCTTGATTGTCTTCATTCTAACTAAGCTGTATTCATACGTTTAGGAAAACTAATATATACATAATTTACCTTCTTTATATCCTTTATTTGAAAATAGGAAAGGAAATTTTTCTGGAATGGTTGAAAAATATGGAATAAATTATTTATGTGTATTGAAGTAAAAGAAAGATTGTCCTAGAATGGTTTGAAAGATTCTCTTGAAAAGTTGTTTTCGTTTAAACAGTTTTTTTAACCTTAATACCTTTATTGTAATTAATTTCTCGTATTTTATTTTTAGATGAAATTACAGACTTTTATAGAACTGATATCAGTAAACGTGAGCCAGTACAACGACAATTATCCGTCTCATCAGATAGTAAATTATTAGACGAGGATATATTAGAGGAAGCTCGTGTTATAATGCGGCCTAAAAAACCCCGTAGACCTAAATCAGAAGTATATCTAAATAAACCAGATATTAATCCTAGGCGAAAACGATTTAGTGCATTTGGTGTAAGTTATATAAAACATGAATTAAATTTTATATTTTGTTCAAGCTTTTAAACTAGGTTAAATTTTGTTCAAATATTACATTAAGCTCCTACTATGTAGTTGAGTTTTAAATAATAATATTAATATAAAAGTATAAATTCTTCGCTTATCAGGATACCAAATAAATACCCTTTATGTTATTTATTCAAGGGTATAAAAAATACAGATTGAAATGTACACTTTAAGTAAATTTCTTATTTCTTTACATACATATTTACTCAACAGCACACAATGTCTTGATTATGTTAAAAGGATAAATTTGGTGCAAATGAAAACATCCCTAAAAGTTTATACATATTGGGACAGATTGTATTCCAATTGAAATTACTGAATTAAATTGCTCTAAGGTAACGTCAGATTTTCCTGCTATAAGATACATGAAAAATCATCATAAAAGCTTATCCTATATTTATGCGACTTTTTTTTGCTTTATTTTTTTTGTGTCTATATTTTTTTCCAGCATGTATAATTTTGTTTATAATATACAAGTTTCTGTACAAACACCACCACAAGGATATACTATCTCAATACATTCTTGTATTTCTATTATTACTTCAGCAAATGACTTGAACCTCTTAGGTGTGTTTGACGTGTATATATACGTCATAAACTAATTTAAAACTGTTATACACTACTTATATCTTATATCTTCCTCAGAAAATCTGAAATTTTTATTTACCACGTGAATTGAACACTAAGCAATTCATAAAATGGAAGTTCATAATGCGTAAAATCAAAAAATATTGAAACGCTTGTAAAATACAAACTCGAATTTTCGTGGATATAATCTTGTCTATATAATCAATTTTTTGTGAAAATCAGTTGGAGTGGATTTAAGCATTTTTATGATAAAATAAAGTAAATGCTTTCTAATTTTGTACTAAGTTTAAATAAATATCAATTTATGAAGTATCGAGTTAAGACTTAAAATACTACTAAAACAAAAAAACGTTTATTTCAGGATTTTTGATAAGGTTTGATTGGTCAATTATAAAGTTTTCAAACCTATATTGAAAATGAAATGTTGCCATATTTCTTATGATAGAAAAACTTAAAAAAATTATAGCTCCAGTATTTATTTTATCAAAACAGTTTAGTTTTTTAATTTTTAAGTACTTTAAGCTTGCTGAACTTATACTACAGAAAATATGTTTATTTTTTAAAATATTGCAGTTAAGGTATTTTTCGTAAAAATAAAAAATGGCGTTCGCATTTTAAAGCACATGTATCATTCAAAAAAGTTTAGCAGAATTTGAAATTTGTTAAAACTTATAAGTTTTTAAAAAGCTCGAATAAAATTTTAATTTGACTAAAGGTTTAAGGTAAATATAAATTCAAATAACTTTAAAATGAAACCATTGAAATTTTGTTTGTAGATAGATATTAGGTAGATATTTTTCGAATAGCGCAAAAAATGACATTATAAAAAACCTCAGAAGCTTAATCAAATTTGTACAATTCAATGACCTTAATAAAACACTAGCTGAAAAAAATGCATTCTTTGTCAGCTAAAATTTATCCGCATTTACGTTTTTTTTCAGATAGTATCCAATTTTTGAAGTTTAATTGATGGTACGAAAAATGCAAAATTCAGCACTAAAACACAATATCTCAAAAATTTATAAGAAATTTTTCAAAATTCTGTATCTGTTATATTAATTAGCCGATAAGAATCATTGACCACTTAAAAACTATTTAATCTAAAAATTTAATTACAAAAATCATGAAGAATTATTCAATGCAAATACTTTTAGTAGTCCCTAACAAAAAAAACACTATTATTAAAAATAAAAACAACAATTTACAATAATAAGAAAATAAGTCAATAACTAAAGACAATAATTAACACTAAAAACAACAATTAACCTAAAGAAAAGGAAATTAACAAATAAAACTATTATTAACAAAAAAATCGAGGAATAATAATAATAAGAAACGCTTGACAACTGAAAGCAATACTAACTAGGCTGATTATTAAGAAAGAATTATATGTCAATATAAAACTAAGTCAATATTAATGATAGTTGAGTCATATGTGTCAGGTATTGATTAACATATGTTCTAATAAAAATTAAAGGATATAATTGTATTAGATATGATTCAAATATTAACCATTTAGGGGGAATAGTAATGTATGTAAAACATGACACGTTATACCCGATAATATTAAGGGAAAATGTAATAGAAAGAAGGGTGGTTACTGGTGATCAGAGTTGGTAGAGACTATTGTAGGTGTGTATAGATCATCGAGCAATGGAAAAGGATATATTATCTATCTTTATGGTGGACCTCATTCCAACACTTTAATATTGATTATTTCAAGACATAACATTATTATGCTAATAATTTGAAAGCATATATAAGAGATTTGAAGCACGTGGCAACAAGGATTATTTAAAATAATACGATACATAGAGATTTAGTAGTAACAAATAATTTAATCATGCACTGTGAAGTGTTAGGAAAACTAATGATCTCATATTATAAATATTCGGGGAGTATTAAAAATTGCAATTATAATAAAGATGAAAAATTTTTAATGAAAGAAAAATTAATGATTAAGTGAAACACTTAAAAAATGTGAAAATAATGATTTTATTAACGTTGAAAATGAGTTTTGAAGAAAATATTAGACAAAGGATGATTTAATAAAAATTTAATAAATAGATAAATTCAAGACTATGTGTCAAATAGTCTTAATTGTCCTAATACTATAAATCATAGCCTTAATACTTCTATGACGAATGGGTATTATTAAAGCTTAAAGTTCAAAATAAATATTTAAATGTGGTTCTATCTGAGGGCAATAATAGTGAAATTATGTTTAAACTTTGGCTAGTAATCGTTTAATGTATTGTATTCAGTCCAATCAATATTTCATTCATTATTGAGAAATTAACAGAAATGATAGTATGTGAAACATTAATAAAATTTTTTTTAGAAATAAGAATTTTTAACCTGACACAGAAACTACGTTACAATTGGTTATTGAACTAGGAGTACTAAACGCCCAGCGGGAAAAAAAGTGCTCGAACAGGCCCTTACGCACGCTTGCTTTGAAGCTCGAAGCGCCTACACTCCAATGTAATCTGTGTAGTCTTTTAACACGCGATAGCATTGGAGTAAGGCGCTTGAAATTGAGCATATTTTAGCGGTTGAAATAAAGCACTTTTCAGCGCTTTTAAGCACTTTTCAGCGGTTGAAATTAAGAACTTTTCATAAAATTAAATAAAATTATATAAATTTTTATAATTTGATGTTAAGCATCCAAAAACAGATAAAAGAAAAAACATATTTTGATGATGAAAAAACTTTTTTTATTTTTTTAGACTAAAATAAGACTTAAAAATAAAAATTTTATTTTTTCGTTTTTAGAGGACGGCAAACTAAATGAGACAAACACCAATTGAAAGTTTTTGTAGCTTGAAAAAAGTAAAAGCAAAAATTATTATTCTTAATTAAAGCAATTGATATTTTTACTTAGCGGAAGTTATGTCGACGATGTCAATAATCAAGCTAAAACAATATATGTACCTTTTAAATGCTCGACTTACCAAATAGTTTTTCACTGGCGCCAGACAGACACGCGCTTTTATTTAAACGTTTTAAACTTCATATTTAAAAAAAAAAGCTAAAAAAATAATAATTCCTGGTTGTTAGGCTCTAAATCTGGCGAAAGATATTTTGTTACACCCAATTATACAATCCTACAAAACTGTTTTAAAAGAAGAGCTTCAAATGCTCTTGTATTCAAACTCGGATAAAGCACTTTAAATCGTTTGGTATAAGGTGCTTTAGAAGGCCTCCCGAGTGAAGCACTTTAAAAATTTCCCGGTGGGCAGGGACAAGAGTAGTTTTAGTTTTCGTAGACAGAGGAAGAAGTAGTGGTGTATAAAATACACCACAGAACCAAATTGGGATTGTTAATATTCATTATGTAAATAGTGAAAAGTAAATTACATATGTTTGCAGATGATATTTCAATTTTCTTTTAAATTCATTAAGTACTCCTACAAAGAACGTTAAATAAAGGACTTAATAAAAGGCATAAAAAAAGTATAAAAGAATGGATAGTATTATTAAATAAGGTGCCAAAAGAAATAAAACAATTGAACAATTTCAATATTCTAGAAATGACTGTAATATATTTGGTTAGATCAAAACTTTGGCCTTACTTAAGCGCCATGCTATTATTTTTAAGTATATCTAACGGTTTCCATAAAATATTTTTCAAATATTGCCTTATTAAATGTATAATTTAATGTTTTAGGTTTTAGGGCACTATAAACCGTAATTGGTATACTCCTTTTATATTAAATTCCATGCACCGAACTAATTAGCAGCTAAAACTTTCAAATTAATTTTTATAATCGAACAAATGAAATTTTTTTTCAAAATATCTACACAACCATGCATCTTGGGAAAATTTCAAAGTTATAAGGGTTTATTTAATGCTTAAAACAAATATTTCAATTATCCTAAAAGTATATCAAAATTATCTTTAATTGTTTTAATGAGGAGCAATCATGCAATAATATAATTTTTCATCTATTTATTACAGGGAGATTCTCCTTTTGGTAAATCTGGAGCATATATGAAAATGGGACAACTGGGAGAAGGTTCATATGCGACCGTTTACAAAGGTTATAGCTAGTAAGTATCAAGTATTGAACAAAATTCCTACTATCCGATTAATTGGTTTGACTAACATTTTAGTGGTATTACTGGTGGTATAGCCACAAAAATGTCATGCTCTCTTACGCACATTTTAATTATGTAAACGCAATATATACCCAATTATTCAGATCCTTTTGAATTATAAATTCATTTGGTTAATTAAATATACTATTGTTTGCTAGAAAAAGGATCCAGTTGTGTCAAGTAATAAAATCCCCAAATTAATTGTTGAAAAAATTTAAAATAGGATAAAGGCTTTTAGGTTGCTTGGTAGTTATAAATATTTATTTGATATAACTTTAATAACGAAAGCCAAACTCGTTATTAAATTTATAGCTGCTAGATAGAAATTTTAATCACAATTAAAAATAAAATTAAAAATGTTGAAAAAACTTCTTTGTAAAATTTTTAAGGATTAATTATTTGTTTTTACAAATTAATATCAACTGAATATTTTTTAGCATTGTAGAAATGAGATGTTTGTGCTATACTTAAAAGGCTTTTAACCTATAACTGTAACTAGTTAAATAAGCCATAGTTGATCAATAGTTTTTGTTTTGCAAACTTTGTTAACATAGAAATAAAATAAGAGCTACTAAAAAATTTCCACACATCCATAAAGATATAGTGGAACCTTTAATTTTATCGAATGGACCCATGGACAATAGATTCCTTCTGCAGCCATCGAATTTTTCCGATCTAGTTCGCATACGAATACTAGCTACACATAGAGATGCCTTAAAGTAAAATATTTGAATCAAATAAAAAGTAACCGTCGAAGCTGAAGTAAAAAATTTAAATCATTCTACAAAACCAGTATAGAAAAATAATACAAGTGTGGGAATAAATGTATTATTCTTAAAAAAGATAATGCTAATAAATTAAATCTACTTTTGCCAAAAAAAAAAAAAACTTATATATAAACTCAGGTTTTACTTACCGATGTGCTATGTATGACGTGGCTTGAGATCTGGTTATTCGTCATGTATCTTACCCTATTCATCTTGGAATGTATATAGTTAAAAATAAATATTTTGTTTGAACAGTCATCTTTATTGAAGAAAAACAGTGTTCAATGAAACAAAAACTAGAATTTCTTTTATTTAAAATCTTCTTAATATGTCCAAAGCTATTGTTCTGTATGGTTTAAATATTACGTCATCCATGATGTAATGTAAGTCAAACAAAACATTCAAAAGTAGAATAACATACCCAAAAATCTTAAATTCATGGTAATTTTTCAATATTAGGATTCGCTTCTAAGCTACGTGGGCTTCTAATGTTCAGTTTACTATAAAACTTTTACTACAATTAGGGGTTATAAAACTAGAAACAAATAAAAATTAGTTGCATTCTACTTAAAAAACAAAAATAAAAAGTTTTTATTGTTGTTATCATATTTGTTTAACAATGAAGTTTATCGTAATACCGACAAAAGGGTATTGATATATAATTAAATTACAAATATATCACGGTTGGAATCTTTAAAAGAAATATTTCGAACAAAATTAAGAAAAAATCTCAATCGTAGTACCAAAATTAATCATATTGAATTTTTGATTTACAATGAAAATATTTATAGTATCACAGTCTTCTACTTAAATGCAATGTGATAAAGTTTCATGTTGCTTTATATTACTGTATAATTTGTACCGAAATGAATTAGTAGGGGGGACATTTGCAGGTTAAGACACTTTGCAGGTTGAAACACCGCCATTTTAAAATGCTGCGGAATAGCTTACTCAAATGTTTCAACTGTTAAAGTAACATCACATCCCATGTTCATTTTGCATAGTCATCCAAAAAAACCAGTCGCATTCCGTGCTGTTGTTCTGAGCACGCTGTTAACAATTGTGCTTTTGATCTAATTTTTATAGTTTTTAAATTTTACAATTTTTTAGATTTTTATTGTTTTTCAGTATATCAAGTGAAAAGATGTAAAACATGAACTGAAAAAGAAAAAAGCGTTGATTTCGAAAATGTCACTTTTTTGCAGGTTGATACACTATCGTGGTTCGTCTCGAGTATTTGCAGCCGCCATTTTTGTGATTATTTTTTATTGAAATTATTAATATAGTGAATGCAAAGCATTTTACTGTGATTAATTAGTTTTCTTTTTTTTTTTTTGAATGCTCTTTTGATTTAGAATGGCTGCTCGCCGAGAAAGGATAACAAATCACGGCTTTAATGATTTTTATGTGTTAGTCCGAGCAGTGAAAGGAATAAAAATTCAAAAAAAAAATCTATTGGAAGAGTTTTAGCTGCATACAGCATTCCGAAATCTAGCTTGGTACGCAAAATTAAGAAAATCAACAAAAAATGTCAAGATATTTCACTGCTCGATGATACTGAACTACTCGCGTTAGTTCGTAAATTTGTATCGTATTTCCCACCATCTCTAGTGACGATTTTCATTTCTCAGGAAAAAATTAGACTTGTTAAATTGACTGTTTTTTCAGGTGTTCGATCCGCAAGAGGAGTTGCTTGAATACGTAGTAAAATGTACCAAACTTTACTGTGGGCTTAGCATTTCGGACCATTTCCTTAAATAAAACATGTATATCTACTGTATTTTTTCACTTTTCTAGTAGACTAATAGTGGTGTCTCAACCTGCAAAGCATTTTTTTTCTGTTACATTTTTAATACTTTAGAAAATCGTCTGCCAAAATGTGTTTTTGCTCGCAATCCAAAAGAAATCTTCTACAAAAGTTTGCTCTGGTTTGCCGCTTTCCAACGATATACTTTAGTCTTCATAACTTTATTGTATTAAAATGTTATGGCCCGAAATTAAAACCTGTCTCAACCTGCAAATGTCTCCCTTAAATATTTAATATTTTGGGGATTACTCAAGAATTTTTACATTTAAATTATATTTTTTCAATTTGATTATAAAGTTCATCAGAATTAAATTTTGAGTATCTTGTTTTCTATGTTATGCAAACTCAAAATTTTTTATTTATTCTCTTCAAACATTTTTTTTATATTTTCTAATTAATGCAAAGTAAAAGTTAAAATAGTTATGAACAAGGTTTCTAATATACTTTATCATAAGTTAAAACTTAAAATTATAAAACTATTTTTTATATTCTATTGAAAAGATCAAGTGAAATATTTTTGAGCAAAGTATTGTTTTTTTTTTATTATTTTGCTTTGAACATAAAACCAGCGAAGATAAATCAAACACACCAGCAATTGTCCATTATTATCAAGGTCCAGCTTTATTAAATTGAACAAATTTAAATCAACAAATTTAATCGACAAATTTATATCAAAAATTGTCTCCAGCATTGTCAGTACAATGTCATAACTATTGTTATTAGTTAAAGGAGAAATAAATGTTACATTCACTTTGTAACAGAGTAAATAATGTATTAATGTTAGTAAATTTTAATATATAAAAATTTACAATTTAATACAGTATGTACTATATTCATTTAAATAAATCAAAAAATTTACACCAAAAAATACCCTTAGCTTCCATTTTAGATATCATATAAACAGGAATCCTATAGCTTTGTTCGTTCTCCATCTTTACTTAGCTAATCGAGTAAGCAATAAACATTCACATTTGCCAAAAATATCAGCATTTCCAGAGCTTTATTATTTCCACCCTCTGTAACCGCATAATATTCCAATTCTATTCTCTCATCTCAAGGAATATCATCCCCTTCTCTTTTAGGACTATAAAAGTCTCGCTCAACATGATATTTTCCCTTCTTTACGTTCATTTCTACTTTAAAATGAAATTTTCTGGGCTGTAGATATATGCTCTTGTGACCTAGTTACGTTTTTTATGGATGGAATGCAGCTGTTTCAATTGCTCTTTATATATCTATCCTGTACAAGTTCGTAAGTATATATATTAAAGTGTAATGTGCTCAATGCGCAGATATAAGAAATCAGGTCAAGCTTTATATATCTTTTTACATAGCATAGGAGAACTCTTAAACATGTAATATTGAATTAACAGAAGATACTTCCGTTTAATTGGGAAACCTAGTAATCTAATAACAGAACTGACCTTCCGTTAATTTAGATTTTTTATTGTTACAAATTTATAACTCATTATAGGCAAAAAAAACTTTTCAATTTTGATCAATGATAAATTTTTCCATTTAAATCATGTACGTACTAGCCTTGTTTACCGTACTTAAGTTTTAGTTTAAATCAATAATCAATCATTTTTTGTTTAGGGAAATATTATTAACTGTAATTAATCCATCGTAGTTTCTAATAAATAACACTTGTATATTTGATTTTTTTTTTCTATTTGTTGCGATTATTTAAACAAAATAAATTTAAACAAAACAAGCATAGATCTGAATTAATGAGCTTTTCTTTTTGAATAAATTTTCGAAAAGACTTGGCTACGTTTAGGTTTATAAAACTGATATTTTTATGGTTTTTTGGAATGAAAATTTTACTAATAAATACATAAAGTACGATTCTTTTAATTTTTTTTTTAACATTTTAAAACTATTTTTCGAATTTAAATAATTCTAAAAATCTTTTCATATCATATATTTCTTTGGAATCTTATTAATAAAGTTCAAACCAAGCATTTCTTACATAAAAAAGTTTAAAAAAAGAAAAATACATTTTGCTATTAATGATCAGAGGTTCATCATTTATCATCAGATTAGGCTACCAATGTGCTAATTTTATATTAGATATGTTTGCTATGTTTGACATCTTAAATAGTTTTTGTTTTCTTTTGTAGAGAATTTTATCCAATTACGATTTTGTTTAGTTTTTAATACGAGTATAAGGCAATATATAAGCGATTCTAGTTAGTTTTTATCAAAAACGTTTCTTTTCGGCAGCAAAAAAGCTATAATAATTGCCATCTTTTGGAAAAAATATTTCAAAATATTCAACACAATTTTCTGTAAAGTCACTTCACTTACTTACGCTTGGTTTTACACTTTAAATTAGGAAGCTTAGAATTTTTACTTGTTTTATAGTTCCAATTATATATATTTGAATATCGAGTTGAAGTAAAATATATTGTAATTTATGGGAACTAAATAAAATGTGCGATCGCTCAGTTATTGAAAATTTCAACAATACATCGAAAAAAGCTTTGCTTTGTTTTTATATTGTTGTTGTTTTTTCTTCCATACATCACTCATTTGAGAGTGACATGTGTGAAATTTTGGAATAATTTTTTCATTCCGCACATCTTGGCGACATCGCCTTTCGAATGAAACCGCCTTGAGTAAAATTGGTTGAGTTGAAATTAGAGATGCATCGAATATTCACCAACTAATCGGTATTCGGCGTATGCGGCCTCTTTTTCTAAGAGTCTCTGTCTTTCCCAGGTATTTCAACAATGTGACAACATGTGGAATTACTTCAGAAATGCAAGAAAAATTTGAGCTTGTTAGTTTAGTTATCTCTTCAAATGGTTTGAGGAGTTTGATGCATTGCTCCATTAATATCCACTGAATCGGTGTCAAATTATTTATAGATCCGTAATCCGTTAGGTACAGAAAGACAGCTCGTTTTTATTCTAATAATTGCACCATTAAATAATACGTAGAGTTCCAGCGTGTGCTAACATCTTGTACTAGTTGGTGGTTTGGCAAATTAAATTCTTGGCGATAAGATTTCAGCTTTCCTTGTGCTATACTAGAGTGATTAAAATGGGTAACAATTCGGCGTGCAGCTGCAACCATTTCCAGTACGTCTGCTTGGGAGTTTATTTTTTTAGTATTATTTAAATAAATTTATTGTATTATTGTTGTATAAATAAAAAAAAAAAAATTTTTTTCATCAAAATCAAATTTTAAGAATTTATATAATTTTAGATTTGCGCTCAAAAGTGCTTAATTTCAAGCGCCTTACTCCAATACTTTTGCGTGCTAAAAGACTACACAGATTACATTGGAGAGTAGGCGCTTCGCACTTCAAATGCCTTTTCGAGCGCTTTTTTTCCTACTGGGAATAAACTGAATTACGCTAGCACAAAATGCATACATTTCCCACTAAATATTCGGCTGCCGAATATTCGGTATTCGGCCGAGAGCTTGGCCGAACATTCAGTATTCGGCCAAAATCACTTTTCGTTGCATCTCTAGATTAAATTCCTTAAAAAGGGAGTACAAAAAAACGCCTTGCGTATTAATATATAGATGATTTGTGCAAAATGAAGACAAGACAAAAAGAATTTATGGATTGAAAAATTTATATTCTGTACCTAGATATTTTTTAGTAGTCAATTATTCTCATTGGCTAACTAATACAACAAAATACTCTCCCTTGAAAATTTTCCTTTAAATTTTGGGGATATTGTATTTCTCAGCTTATTTTGAATGTTTTTGGGACATCAGTTAAAGTTTAAAAATTAGGTACTATCTAGAAAAAAGTGTGAATGCGGATAAATTCCAGTTCGCAAACAATTAATTTTTGCCGTTTACCACAAAATGAGGACAGCGTGTACCACCGGTGGTACACAAGTAAATGGTTTATCTGACAGAGTGTACTTTTAATTTTTTGCTAAACAAAATTTTCGTGCAAGACGCCGCCAGATAAAGCAAAGTAAGATTTTCCTTGCAGCCCGATTAAGTGAAATAGAAGAAACTCCACCGTCCTCCACGTGTTAATCCATTTATTGTTATGTAACAAATACAACCTCTGCTCGAAGTAAAGTTAACTTGTTTCTAATTAAAAAATATCTGATTATTTCATGCAGATACCCCCACCTACAATGATACAAAAGTTATACACATTCAATTATCAAGTTTTATGAAGTGAATTTTCTTAAATAAAATTCATATTTAAAAGAATATTTTTTATTTTTAGTTTAACCAACCAAGTAGTAGCATTGAAGGAAATTAGACTACAAGAAGAAGAGGGTGCACCTTTTACAGCAATAAGAGAAGCATCACTACTAAAAGAATTGAAACATTCAAATATTGTTACTCTACATGATATTGTACATACACGTGAAACGTTAACTTTTGTTTTTGAATATGTTGTAAGTATTTTGTTAGTTAAATTATCTAAAAAAAATATCTAACATTTTTTATCATTTAAGAATACTGATTTATCACAATATATGGAAAGGCATGTTGGCGGCCTTGATCATCGTAACGTCCGATTATTTTTATTTCAACTACTACGTGGGCTATCTTATTGCCATAAAAGGAGAGTACTCCATCGTGATGTTAAACCACAAAATTTACTTATAAGTGAAAAAGGAGAATTAAAACTTGCTGATTTTGGATTAGCAAGAGCTAAAAGTGTTCCAAGTCATACATATTCTCATGAAGTAGTCACATTGTGGTATAGACCTCCAGGTAAATAATTTCTATTGAAAGCTTTTTCAACATTAAATAAAGTGTATATTCACAAAAAAATCAAAAATTATGAAAAGTATACCTATTTGGGCAAAGGAAGGGCTTTCAAAATTTATTGCAGATCCTGTCTTATTATATTTGTTTCATTTTGTAGTATTTTATAGTATTTTGTTGATTTTTAATAAAAGTATAAGCCAAAAAAATGTTTAGAAATAAATAAAGCAAATTTGATGGCCGGATGAAGAAGGAAAAGTATATAGCGGTTTGCTAATGAGCTCCTAATTATATTTACTTTTTTAATCAAATTCTGACGCAATCTGCTACATTAAAAGAAATCAATATCGTATGTTAGCGGATGAATTGCATGTCTATCTATCTATCTATCTATCATTAAGAGGGCTATGCTGCACTGCGACCAGAATCGATCTATTGTGCTCCCCGTCTGAATTATACAGGGAACTTTAAATCAAGCTCCCTTGCCAGAGCCAAAACATCTTTTAATCTCAACTCACCCTCCCCTGTACAGGGCACGTAGCGAGCGAGAAGATGTTTCAGTCTCTTTATCATTAGCCTCCCACACTCGAATAACAAGTGGGTCGGTGTCTCAATAGGGCCAAATGTATTGGTTATAGGGCACAACTTTTAGTAATAGACTGGTGAATAAATTTGTCATCAAACCAATTTATATATTCGATGTTTAGTAATTGGGCTGTACAAAATAACCAAATCAGAAGAATCATCCAATGAAGCCAAATAAACTCCTGCACATGATAATGACTCAAACATCAAAATGTTATGATCCAACAGTTCACTAATATGTATAAGAAATGGTTACATGGATACGCTAACCCAAGAGTTATAAAACTTTTAAATATTAATCCATGAACTAAGAAAGATTTAACGTATCAAGCACATGAACCGAGATAGAAGAACAAGTGTTGAACAATCGTTTATTCATATCTTGCACAGTTCTTGTTAAATAGGCAAACCTAAAAAATAACAAAAAAATAACTATGTCGAGATCATACTACATTTGTATCAGAAAAGAAGTTACTTTTTTGAAGTCTACTTAAAACTTGTCTGGAAAAATGCTAATTATTTCCTCCAAGTCATTTTTATATTAAATTTTGAACGGTTTTAGCGCCTAAGCACATTTTATAATTAGTTTTAGTTTGACAAAAGGCTCCTTTTATCGTGTTTTTTTTTTTTGCCCTCTTTTTACAACTAGGTTATCACATGAAAATAAAAATAAATAAAAACATTAAAATGAATATAGACAATTTTTTTTATTTTAGCTATTTTGATAACTTGAGGTTCTTAAATTATAAATATTTAAAATAATGAAATTTCTAAATATTATCAAAAAACGAATTTTTAAATTTTAGATGTCCTTCTTGGCAGCACAGAATATTCAACATCATTAGATATGTGGGGTGTAGGCTGTATATTTGTAGAAATGATAACAGGAATGCCAACATTTCCAGGAATTAGGGATACATATGATCAATTGGATAAAATATTTAAAATTCTTGGTACTCCCACAGAAGAGTCATGGCGTGGTGTAACACATTTTCCTGGATATAAACCACACAAATTAGGTAAGACTCGTTATAAAAAAAAAAAAAAAATACATTCATTTAATCTTGTTAATTCATCATTTAAATAGGCTTTTATAAACCTCGTAAACTAGGCCATAACTTCCCAAGATTATACGATATTGTAGAGGGCGAATCCATCGCTACAGCATTTCTAAAATTAAATCCAGATGAAAGGATAGGTGCAGAAGAAGCTCTCCAGCATCCATATTTTGCACAGCTGCCAAAAAAATTATATGAGCTACCAGATGGTAATTATATATTCTGTAAATAGTATTTATAAATTCTTAGAAATAAGTGTACTCTACAGTCACAATGAGTGTTTTTAATAGTTAAAGGAAATACAATGAATGCATATATGGAAAAAAAGTTGCTTTGTCTAACACAAGCTTTTTATAGTGACTTGATATAAATTAATATCTACTCCCCTTGCCAGAGCTAATATATCTCTTAAACTCTATTTCCAATTCCCCCCCATAGAAGTCACTTGTCGAGTGAGAAGATGCCTTACTCTACTTGACACCAACATATTACAGTAAAACAACAGGTGAGTAGGCGTTTTCTCCACCCTCGTGACAGAATCTGCAGTTCGGAGTTGTTGATTTTTCCATTCTATAAAGGTGCTTAGAGAAAGGATCATGTCCCGTCATGAACATTCTAAAGGACCCTTTGTCTAACTTTCTTGCCTCGTCAAGGTTCTGTATCTTGTATCTGTTCAGGGCTTTTGATTGTATCAAGCCAGATGACTACAATGACTTAGCATTGCAGCCGCTTGACCAGTTATTTAGATACTGTCTGAATAGGGGATGCTGGGTTGTGGACCTGCCTGTCCATAATTGTCAGTCCATCAGCCTCTTCGTTACCGTCAAAGCCTTCGTGGCCAGGAGTCACAACACTTAAGCTTAGACTGTTCTTTAGATATAAAGCAATATAGAATAATAACTAAATTCCTATGGAAATTTTTTTTTTAATATTGTTCGCTAATTTTGTTGCAACACACTTTCTTTAATTATAAGGGGAAAGGTGGCCTTAATTGTCAAACTGCTTTGATCAAATTAATTTTATTGTTATGTAACTAATCATCGATTGTTTTATATGTATTAGGAAGGTACATTTCTTCAAATTTTAGTCATAATTAAAATTTTATGATACTGAGTAGATTTATTCAAATTCCTACAAAATTCTTTGGTAATTTGATTTAATCGAACCAAGGGCCCCGTTTGTACGTTTTAGAATTAAGAATTTATTTAAATAATATTAATAATTGTTATTTCTTTTTATTGTTTTTAGAGTCATCAATATTTACTGTTGAAGGAGTGATTCTGTATCCAGAAACAAGTCGAGAAATTAAATGAAAATTAATGAAAGTTCTGTCTTTGGACGGTGTCCGATACTATTGTTAGTCTGTTTAAAGTTTTTAAAATACAAGTCGTGAGTCTTGTCAAGTCCATTTAGCAAGCTATCTGTGAAATTATACCGAAGATTTAATCAGAGGAGAAAGACATGACACTTTGTAGAGACCATTTTATATTAAGTTAATATTAGACTATGAACAAAGAATGAAATTTAATAGGAGTTAAGCAGTTATCCATCCAAATAAGAAGCTCATAAATATAATCAAAAATGATTTGCAATTTAATTTTATGCGTGAGGGCAAGAAAGAACTATATTGTATAAATAAGTTTATTTTAGGGTTTATAATTTTTATACTACATCTTTTAGGAAAAATTTTTTTTTTTTTTTTTTTATTATAAATCGATTTTAATGTCAAGGAGAATCATAGATTTATTTTGTTTTTATATATATATATATTATAAGAAAAATTTTCACCTATTGAAGATATTTTGATTTTTTATAACTAAACAAACCAAAAGTCGATATCAATTAAAAGGTTTTACTTAAAATTACTATTGTAAAAATATAATAGCGAAAAAAAAAGCGAACGCAAGAAAGTGCCATGAAATTTGAGAAAAGAAGATTTTAAGCTTACAAAGAATTTTTTTCTAGAAACTATTAAAATATTAGATTTTCCTAATCACTTGTGATACATTAAAACAAATATAAAAAGCAAATATAAAAAAGCAAATTTTAATAAAATTTAGCGTAAATATTTAATTCGCTTCTATCGTTTCATGTAAACCTTTAAGAATTATAATAGCAATAAAATTATTATTATTATTATTAAAAGGGATACAGGAAATTTGAATTAATTATATTACAATGTTCACAATTGACTTTGTGATATCTAAATGATTTAAGAGATTGCTGATTAGCAAATTTATTGTAAATTAATCGATAGTTTTCTTTGATTCTGTAAATGACGAAAATGACAGAAGAAAAACAAACAAAAAAAACAAATAAAGTTCTTTGTAAATTTGATTGTTATTATTGAAAAATCTTGAAAAAGTTACTATAATATAAATTCACATAATATGTGAATAATTTATAATCCAAGTATTTCCAAACTGATCTTTAAAAAGTTCTTGGGGTAAATAATTTTGTGTATTGTTGTAAAATTATTAATTTTGCAATAAGTTAATCAAAGCCATTGTTTTGTTTTTTTTTTGAAACTTTTTCAGATAAACATCTAAGAGCTCGTGATTCGTGAATCAAATAAAATTTCGATTTTACTAAATTTTAGCTTTTACATACGTTTTTTTTGGTTAAACAAAACGTAGCAAAGCATCTAACAGGTCCTAAACATATATTTGGGTATAGAAGAAATATGAAAATATTGACCCTTATTACCATTGGAACGAATTATAAGCTTAAATTGTATATAAAAATTTAATGAATTACTCATAATTAAATTTTTTATACCAATTTATACCAAGTAGAGCTATCGAAAAAAAACCCAAAGAGTTTTGATAGATATTAATTTATAAATTCAGAGAAGTATAAGGATTGTAAAAGCTTATTGTAGCTTGTTGCTCACAATGCAATCACTGTGAAGAAAAAAGTTTTGAATATAATATAAATACCAAAACTTTTTAGAGAATTATTAAAGAATAAAATTATAATATTCAAGCAGTACAAAAAATTCAGGCAAGACTTTTCTATTGGTCAGTTTCGGCATTGGAATCACTTATTAATAAAATTAATTAAATCAATTAAAATAGTCGTAATCTATAGGAAAGAAGTCGTCTAAATTTTTCGGCATCTTTGGGGAATAGTATTATATGTTAATTAATCCCCAAATGATGAAAAACATGACTAAAAATTCCAATACTTACACTTATAATAAGCATAAAATACTATCCTCAAAAATACGCGGAAGATTCCCTAAAAAGGTGCCCATTATAACAAATATTTTTTTCGAAAAACTTGTTCTAAGACTTAGAATCATCGGGCAGTACCACGCTTAGTTGTGACTGAAATCTCTTTTTCGCTAATATGTTAACTAAAATCACTTTAACAAGATTTCATGCGTTAAAAACCTCCAGTAATAGCTTTTTTATTACTTTTTTATCAATTTATAACTTAATTTCAAGGTTATGTTAACCATAAAAATTAGTAAAAGAATAATATCGTTTTTAGACATAATTTTATGTCCTAATAAACGTATCTATAGTTTAACTAAGTCATTAAGCTCATTAAACATATTTTTGGAGAGTTATGGAATAAAAAGGATATAATATGCTTAGTATGAACAAAAGGGGAAATATCAAACAAGTTTAAACTTCAATCATTTTCAGGAAATTCTTATCAAAAGTCAACCTAGTTTCTACTATAGCTTAAGTTTAAAAATTTTTTGCTCATAACAAATTTTACTTCACTGTTTGTAATGTGAACTTTTGGCTTTTTAAACTAATAATGAGTTTACCGGACACTGGCATAATCAGTTTTTTGTAGTATAGTGTTTTTTAAAGCCTTGAGCAATTGAATTGACAGGATGTCTTTTTTTCTAATTTTAAAGTAGAAAATGATGTAACCTATGATGTGGTGGCTTTAAACTTAAATCGTTAGTGCGATGAAAACATTATGCGTTCAATAGATAATATCTATATCCACTCCAAGATAAAAGCGTTTTATACTTTCCAAGAAAACTTGAGCTCAGTCAACTTTATACGTTTTGAATTTTGATTAAACATACGCCAGCTGAATTAAGCTAAATTTCGAAACTGAAACATGGTGGTCCGATTTTGATTAAAAGAAAGCTAAAGAATTGGATACGGAAAGAGAAGAGAAATTTTTCATAATTTTTCTTATAAATAGTATGATATTATTGTGTCATTTTCAGCACAATTTATTATTACCAAAAGAATACATTTTGAAAGATTTTTAATTAGCTAAAGTAGCTTTGGAATTAAATGAGATCTCATAAAAAGATTTATAAAAAGTATAGAAATTTATTTTGAATATCACTCGATTAATGAATTCTATTGTTTGCTCTTGAGATGATATAATGTCCTTTGCTGACCTTGTTTTAATTAGAACACTCAAAAGAAAATTCTCAATTATTTTTTGAGTAGGCGATAACAACTCATTTAAAAACCAAGGATTTCTTTGAAAGTTGTTTCAAAGAGGAGAAAATTAATAAAAATCACAGTCATTTAAATTTTAAATTCAACAACATTTACAATTTCATCCTTGGACTTGTACCGTGATACAGACGGTACAGACTAGCTAGCCCTATTTACTGGCAACTTACTTTTGATATTCACGTGCAAATTATTAAAAATGACGTAATTATAGATGTTGAACCACAAAAAAAAAAAACCTCATACTTGATTCAAGTTAAAAAAACTTGACTGTGTGTGACTGTATTTTTATTTTGCTGCTTACAATATTTAGTATTCAATTTAAAAAGTGGTCTGTTGTAAGAAAACTAAAAGAAAAGTAAAACTTTTTCAACGGCCTGAGGCAGACAAAGAACAAATACATTTTTGTAAAACATGTTCTTGATTACAATAAGTCAATGACCATTCACATTCATCACCTTAATGGTTTTTCTTATATATAGCAGTTATTTAAAAAAAAAATTTCCAGACCATGCCCTTGGTCTTGAAAAAGCCAGAAAGAGGGAAATGTCTCTTTCAGGAGATCTTCCGCAATTTTAGTTTTAATGTATATATTGTAATGCACTTTGATAAGGTCAATATGTATGATTCTTGCTCTTGTGATAAACGCACTGTTTACGGAACTGAAAAATTGTATAAATACACCTGCATTCAAGGTTTAAACTTGCGTATTTAACAAAACCAATTTGATTCATTTAAATTGATATTAAATGACGGTTTTCAGTGTCAGCATGGATCATTTATACGTGTAACTTTGGCGAGTCAATAAGTTTACAAAATCATTTCAGTGCATTCTTAGCTTAATTTTCTTAAAAATGGAAATCTATAAAATGCTTCTCATTTCTTTAATTATTTTAATAATAGTTTCCGCAGATCAATATAATGATGTGATTTTCAAGTCTGATCTATTTTACATAAGCCCGTAAGTTTTGTTGAAATTCTTTAAAAAAATTTAAATTAATATATGTTTTCTGTATTATAAATAAAAGAGTACCAAATGTTACTCCAATTTCTTTGAAAACTAACAGTTTGAAAAACTTTAAGGGGCGATTTCCTATCAAAATAATCATTCATGGATATCTAGGAGATAAAGAACATGTTGCAATCATACCAATTAGAAATGGTGACATTGTTAATAACAAGAAAGTAATATAAAAATTATAAACTTTTTTTTTACAGCATTTCTTTCCCAAGGATATGATTCAATTTTTATGGCTGACTGGTCTGAATCTGCTAGGATTCAATATTTCGCGTCAAGATATTTTGTAGGCCGAGTGGGAAAATTATTAGCTAGAATATTGAAAAAATTTTTAAGGTTTTTGTCACATTTTAATTTTTTTATATTTTAGTATTTTTTCTTACATTGATTTAGATTAAATAATATTAAAACAGATGATGTACATATAATAGGGCATAGCTTAGGTGCTCATATATCAGGTGTCATAGGTAGACTTTTCAATGGTACAATTGGAAGAATAACAGGATTAGATCCAGCACTACCATTGTTTGATGAGAATTCAAATGATGACTTAAAGGCTGATTGTGCAAAATATGTTGATATAATACACACGGGTGCTAGTTTTTTTGGGGATGCTATGAGAAGAGGACATGTAGATTTTTATCCTAATAGTGGTATAACTTCACAGCCTGGTTGTCAATCGCTTGATTTAATAACTTTTAGTAAAGTCTTTAAAAAAAATAATTTTAAACAATTTTTATTTAATATTTTATGTTATTTTTAATAGCAAGTTGTAGTCATTTAAGGGCACCTTTATTCTATGCTGAGTCCATACAACTACCCAAAAATTTTCCAGCAGTAAGTTGCCCTTTTGAAATTATACAAAATGGAAGAGGACAAAGTTGTTATGATCGAGTCAACGCAAGTATAGCATTTATGGGAGAACAAGTTTCAAAAAGGTTTGATAATTATATGTTTAATATTCCATTGATCAAAATTATAATATGAAAAATAAAAAAAAATTTTCTAGGGTAAGAGGAGTTTATTATCTGGAAACTAACAATGTAGCACCTTTTGGTAGAGGATTTTACTCCAGAAATTTAAGCAGCTAATCATTACATGGAAGCGAGATTCTAAGTAGATATTTCAAAGTCAATTTTATTATTTATTTTGTTATGTAAAAGAAAATCAGATAAAAGAAAAATAAACCGCAAGCAATTTAATCGTAAACAACAAAGAAACCGCCAAAATTCTAATTGTTGCTTACAATAAAACCGTAATTCATATCCAAATCTTAAGCAAAACAAAAATTATACTTATATATATATATTATACCGCTTAATTCCATCACATAATGTAGAAAAATTATTTTTCTACCGACAAAACTTTACTTAACGAAAGACTCGAGAAGCTAAAATCAACATCAGCAGAAGCAATAATTTAGCCCCCCCCACAATAACTTTCAGAAACTCAATAGATCCAACAAAAATTTCTCTACGTCATTGCAAGACTCTATACTGCACTTATTTAAAAATATACATATATACATCCGTACAGCAAAAACAAGTTTTCGGTGTTGATGTTTTAAGTGTGATCCAAAATTTTGTTATTTTATTATTCTTTATAACAGTTTTATATGTTTATAAACGTTGATTTTAATATTGAAAAACAATAATGGACAAAGTGTTTGAATTTCTGAAAATAGTCAAACAAACTGAATATTTTTTTGAAATTGATTTTTTAACTAAAAGCATGTAAACAAATAAAAATAATAATAATAATATATAACAATAATAAAACCTAAAAACAATGTAAATTAATTTTGATTTTGCTCTCTGAGAGATGTGGGTGCAACTTTTGAAACGGGAGTGTAAAAAAGAGAATTCACAAATAATTTTCTGCTTATGTATAAATTTTTTGTAAATATAGTATTCGTGTATTTTTATGGGATTTTGAAACTGTATTCTATTTAAATGTATGCATTTTCAACTATTCTATTCCTCTCAGAATTTATTAACCCCGCGAAAGTCGTTGGCGTCGTTTTAATATATTTTATTACCGTGTTTAATTTATTTATTTGTTATAAAAAATTATTAAATATTTAAACATTATTAAATAACACAGTGTTTACTCTTGGTTGTGTAGTGTTTTTTCTAACGTAAAAGCTCAAATAATATAAACAGAATAAATTTAGGTTGAGTTGATCAGGTTTTCCGAAATTTTTATGTATGTATACCATTTTTTCTTAAATATTATTTTTAAAAAAATCTTAGCTAAATTGAACTGGAATAATATTTTTCTTATAATATTTTTAAAACAAAATAAGCCAACGAATTTTATCAAGAAACTAAGCATTTATTTATATTAATTTTAATTAATTAAATGCCTTTTGGCATTTTGTTTGACTCATCAAATAAAATTTACAATTAGATATCATTTTACTATGAATTTTATTTTTAAGAAAAGAACAACTTTTTTTCTCATAAAGTAGTGATATATGAAAAATATCTAATAAGTACTACACTAGTTAACCCTTCCCAGCGGGAAATCGAGCGCTCGAAAAGATCTCAAAAATCAGCACCGAGTGCTTTGGCTTCGTAAAAAGCTTCATTGTGATTTTAACATTGCAGTTCATTGGAGCGAGGCACTTTAAAGGGAGCGCTCGTAAAGGGCTTTAAAGAAAGCTCTTTCCGAGCGATTTATTTAAATGGCTTAATTTTTTTTTTTTTTTTTTTTAATATTTAGGTTTTAATATTTTGTATTAAAATATATTACTTTCTTTTCCATTATACTCATTAATCGCGCAGGCATCCGAATTTATCTAATGAAGGAAAAGCATAAGAAAAACAATGTTTAAAGTAATTTATTAATTTATTTTTAATTAATTATATCCACAATTTTAAAAAATATTCTTAAAGTATATTCCTACAAATAGAATGTCCTCTTATGAAATCTGAAATTGTTTTTATTTTATTTTTTAACTTAATTTGTATTTAAAGAAATATACTTACATTTTTTTTTGCTATCAAATTTGCTTGTGTAAAGCCGGTTTTTCGTTAACTGGTAACCCTTTTTCATGCTCGCCTCAAAATCATAAAACCTATAATTTTCATTTTTGACAGCCTGCGGAAAATTCATTTAGATATGTATGTATATTTAAGAAAACTCTTACCAAAAAGATAGGTGTTAAATAACTTATAATTTTTTGCTGCAATTTTTTTTGTGTCCATCCCCTGTCTCATCCTATAATTAATTTATTAAATAATTATAATATCAGAATTTATACTTACAGAACTTTGAATAGTAAAAAGTACGTGCGCACACTTTAAATAATTCACTAGAAATGAAACAATAACTATAAATGAAACCAAAGATTTCATCAACTATATAGACTTAGCACATTGTTACGTGACCATATGTTTTTATGCAGGGGTCCATACCCCCTGAGGACCAAACATAGGCACGATTTTCCAGGTGTCGTTTGTGTGGCGGTCGTAGCGAGCTTGCTAGCCGGCTATTGCGGAAGAGTAATGTGGTGGGTTTTTGCCACTGACACACTGGACCATAATCTCGCTACTAAATTGGAGAATTTCAAAGAAAAGAGCGCTTGGCTCGAAAATAACAGGGTATTGGCCGCAGAAATGAAATAAAAAAAGGGTGAAGAGCAAAAGGAAATCGAGACAAAGGAGTTAAGCAAGGATTGGAGTTGAACAAGAGCGCTACTTTGTGTATATGTACACGAAGGCAAAGCGCAATGTCTGCATAATTTTTCCCGTAGGATCGTATATCGCCGTATAAGCGACTTTATATGTTTTACCGTTGTGTTTTACGAGTGCAGGTTTAAATTTTGTTCGAGATGCACACACTCGCATTATTTTAACCAGTGTAATTAAATTACTAACTAAAATGTATAGTTTTTTTTTTATTTTTGACATGTTATTTAATGTTCAATTGGAAATAAAAATTACTAAAGTTTTCCTTATCCCTGTGTGAAAGAGATCTGTAGAGTTCATGGTGTCAGGCTAGCAAAAGACGGCTCTGAAAAAATTACAGGACATTAAAACAAGGGGTATGGCAGACGCATTCTCTCTATATAAAATCCAACTTTTATCGTCCAGCTGTAGATCGCTCAGTACTAAAAACTAAAATAAAATATAATCAAATTCTAATTTTGTTTGTGAGAAATACCTTCTTATTATAATATTTTTTTTACTTGTCACTACTAAATGGTGTATTATTTCAACTGAAGAGTGTATCATGTTGTAACTAAAAATATAATCAGGTCATCGCGATCTTCTACCTTCACATATAAATTGCATTAGCTGTACAGCTGTCAAAAATTATAAGAAATACAAAGTTAAAATACTAAGGAAAAATAATGTATAAAACAGAATTTATAAAATTTCTTAAATCAAGCCTTTCATGTAAAATATTTAAAGACATAATTAATAAGCACTAATAAAATCTACATGTACGCCTAGACATTGAGAGGAGAAGAAATGACAGTAAAGTGCAGACTATTTAAATCGTATATATATCGAAATTTCTATGCATACTTTATTACAAATGTGACTTATTTGCCATATAACTTTTTTAGCAATAAACGATAAAGATAAGCTTTCTATATCATATATCCACAATTATCCACAATCATGAATTCAATAATTTCTCCAAATAATCACCAATATATGTACTGTTTATTTACTGTTAACACTTGAAGAGCCTCCAAGTTAAGAAACTAATTCTTTTTCAAATTTCAACACAAAAGGATCAATTTAGTTCGAAGAACAAATTATGGAACTGACAAGGAAAAATTAAAAACAAGTTTAAGAACGGTTACCAATAATTTTAATAGCAAAAATAAATCACCCAACTAATCAATTGTCAACTGGTCAACTGTCCAACGATTAATAATTGTATTCAAATTGTCATACTAGTATGAATTTGGATTTGGTCCTGTAGCAACTTTGCTAAATAAAAAAAAGTCGTTTGTAACCTCCTGAGTACAGTGCAGAACAGGATTGTTCCGTCTGTTTCAAATTAACTTCAAAACTAATGTTAACAAAATCATCAGATTTATCCTTCACATTAGAAAAAATTTTAATTCAAGGCTTTTTTGTAACTTAAATAAAAATAATTCTAAAACTAAGAAACTCTAATTTTAATTTCCTCTCATTGAACAAATCCCAGAAATATGATATTTCAATCTATTAAGTACTGAAGACGGAACAATCTAATAACAAAATTAACAACTCAAAGTTTGAAATATTATGATAAATGTATACTACTGTGTTTAAAACAAAAGCAAATTAAATGAAAAATTGTTTCATTTATTTAATTTTATTAGAAAAAATAACAATAAATTACAATATTAAAGAGTTTTTTTTTTCATTTTTGGAAACTTCTTATTATGTCACGTAAGCAACAGTAACTTCCAATACAGCAGCCAATAGTTCCAAATAGAAGCAAACATATATCCTTAAACATATGCAGTTTATATTTACCAAAATCATCAGGCCAACGGACACAAAACTCCAACATTGGTGGAAATATTAGGGCCAAAAATGTAAGGAATGCTGCACCAATTAATGATATGAACAAACCCAACAATGGGACAGCAATAGCAATTAAAGCTGTAAATTTAAATAAATAGATAATTACTTGATTAATTTTAATAATATATTTACTTGTTGCTATTACGAAAATAAATCGCAGTCCAATTTGGGTATAAAAGGCTTTCGATTCTTGTTTTAGCTTTCCAGGTACGACTCGGTTCCATATTGTTTCAAATGCTACAAAGGCTTGAAGCGCATAAGAAATAATAATAGCCATTGCTAAGGACAACTTTACTATTTGAGCACCACTGAAAGATTTATACAATCAAATAAATGTGTAGGAATAAAATTTTTACATATAAACATTACTAAATAATTAATCAGAAAATAGAAATAATCTGCTTTAAAATTGTTATTCTTTCTAAAAAGAAAGCGACAACAATTCAACAAATAGTAACTGATTGTATGTAGTTTTAGAAATCATTTGAACAGAAAAATATTATTGACCCAAAAAATCGATTATTTACAAAAGAAATGCTTTTATATGTCTATATACAAAAAAATAACTTACATTACTGTCTGAGGAATGTTCAAAGATAAGCTACTCTGAGTGCCTACATTGTACTTAAGGTATCCTAAAAATCCAACTGATGCATAGAGAAAAGTTACAATACTTAAACCAATATTTAAAACGCCAAAATATCCACCGAAGTCTTTTGGTTTTTTCATTTTTGCTTCAAGTGACATTATCTCAAAATAAAAACAAATAATTTTTAACTTTATAAATGCACATGTAAATACTTACAACACCAATGGCACCATAACTAAAAACGACTGTACCAAAAGCTAGGGGACTTGTTGTAAAAGGTGCAAACGGTTCAATTGTACTAATTGACGGCAAATCTTCCAGTACATAATACATCATCCAAATGATTGCTGCAAAAAAAGAAAAACACAAATTTTAAAATTATGGCAAATTATGCTGTTGTTATGTTATGCAGGGCCGCAAAAGTATAGTTTGCTATGATCTGCTGAAAATAATGATAATCAAGTAGTTAAACGCACTAAAATCAATTACAAGCACAAAATTTTTAAACTTTTACCCCCATACTTCGATATTTATCTACACTGTTCACTCTTTGACTTCAACTTTTCTAATATTTAGTGCCGTAGAATATGTACGTAAAACTGGAGGCTGAAAAAATCTAAAGAAACCTAGAAAAACGTACCTCTATAACCCCCCTAACAGTCTTTTCAGAAAGGTGTCTAATACATTGTTTCATAGCTCCCGTAGTTTCTAGACAGGCTAATACAGGACTAACATTTTTTCCACTTCTATTGGCACCCCCGCTTTCTAATGTTTGAAATACATGATTTTAAATAATTGAAAAACTAATATACTAAGTGGGGTTTTGTGACAGAACCCTGTAGTAAATTTAACACCAGAGTTTATCTTGTTTAGGTTATTAAAGAAAAGAGGCAAACATCAAAGTTAGTCAGACTTATCATTCTAGAAGAATGGCTTACAAACTATAAAAGCCAGAACTATGACATACCGTTAAAATTTATTTAGTATATGTACATGTATAGTCAAAATTTTTATATTATAATAAATTATTTAACAAATATTTAATTTTTTTAAGTGAACTTTATTCAAGTCTTTTCAAAATTTTGACTAGATCTTTAGTTAAATTCCTCGTTACAGCTGAAAGCCTTTTTATTTAAGCCTTTTGCGCTCTCTGCTTTTACTCCAATTTCTGGTAAAATGTTGTTAAATACTACTTTTATATCTTTGAGCTTCTTTAATACAGTTTTTTTGTTGACTTTTTCCTAATTGAACAAGATAATGACGGAATAATGGAAAGTGGGTGCAAACTTCACACAGTAGTTATTTAAAAACAGGTAGCTCCACAACATCAGCAATTACGTAAAAGCCTGCTTGAATGTTCGTAAATTTGCAATTTAACTAGAAACATTGATCATACACTATCACCACAAATACAACTCAATTACTATATATGTATGCTGAAAAGTTTGATGTTTTAATGGATGTTCTGAACAACACTGATAGCGTCTCTCATTTGTCAATATAAGTAGAACTATAATGTAGTTCGGACTTACATAATATTTTCTGGAGATTGAAGAATTTTACACAGGACGTGCTCAACAGTGTTTTTATAAGAATTTTTGAGCGTAGTCATACCAAATATATATAATAAACTAAGTATATTAAAAAGCTAGAAAGATTTAATACACAAAACAGAAAATTTATAAATAAAATACTTACCAATAAGCGTTAGCAAATTTGCAAATAATGAGAATGGTGCCAAAATTTTGTAAGTCTGAATGCAGCATAGCAAAAATAATGGAATGAATTGTATTGCTATATAAATTCTAACATCGATTATCTTGAAATATTCGTCGACTACTTTTTTTATATTCGATGCAATAAACGTATTGTATACAATGCCTATACCAAACTGATTCATAAATAAACAGAATTCTACCATGAACCTAATGTAAAAAACGTAATTAAATTGAAAGTAGGTTTTTAATAAAAAAAAAAAAGCTTACTCAAGCACTGGAGCTAGAAACCGTAAACGGGCAGGACCTTCACTCAATCCAACTCTCATCGATTGTGAAAAAGTATAATGTGCAATTTTATGCCTTTTACAAAGAACATATTGCGCTTGTACCTGATATAAAAAAAAAATTAGGTTTTTTAAAACGTTTACATATTATTTAGGAGTTCAAAACAAATTCAACAAAAATCTTAAATGAAATTTTAATACATATTCAAAAATTTTTTATATTTAAAATACATTGCTTTAGTCCTGCAAATTGGCGACATGCTATTGCGGTGTATTTTGTTTAGGTTCATAAAGAAAAGCAGCAAACACTAATGTTTTGCATAGATTTACCTCCTTAAATACAAAACAAGAATGCCGGATTTATGATGTCAACAACCACAAGCTTATTGGTCATTAGTTGACTAATAGTAGTTGAAGAACACGTCAACAAAGAGCTCTTAGGTTAAGCAAAACTCCAAATTCAGAAGATCTGGATCAACATTTTCTCTATATTTTTGGTAATATTAGGCAAAATGAAACAAAGAAAAAAGAGAAACGAGAAAAATTACGAAAAAATTTGTAATTTGAACAATAATTAAAATTAACATTTTTCTAAATATTAATTTGTAAATTTGGTAAGAAACAATTATTTATTTTTGTTTTGGGATATTGAATATTTTACATAAGCTAAAATTTTAAAAATTAAGAATATCTGAATTTAAATGAATTTTCAGTTTAAGGAAATTTTCACCAAAAAATAAAAAAAAAGAACAATTATTTACCAAAATATGTATACAGTATGTACACAAAAAACCCATCAAAATTATTATAAATACTCCAGAAACATATCCTGCATTTTTTAAAGCCTCAGGAAGTGCTAAAATGCCAGTCCCGATTGCTGCTTTCAAAATATGTGTAAGGACTGCTAAATTACTAAAGAGAAATACTTAAAAAATTTTTTTAAAGAATGAATAAAAATTACCTGATTCTGTTTATATCTTCTCTGTAATCATGAGGATCAAATCCATCATCTTCACCATACCTAATTAATTTAGCATAAATATAAATTAATTATAAGATCTTTAAAACAATTACCTCAATTTCTTCTCTTCTTTTTCCATTTCAATTTCAAATATAAAATATATAAAAAATTCTGTCAAATAAAAAAAATTAAGGCAAACAATATGGTATACTGAGTCAAAAAATGAACGGCCTACTTTAAAGTAAAAAATTTGCAATGAAATAATGCTGTGCATTAAAAAAAAATAGAATACTATTGAAAACGTGTGTGTACTTTACTTTTTTTCCTAAGAATATTTTATTTTGGTTTTTATATTATTTTGACGATGTTCACAAATTCACAATAAAAAATAAACTCACGATTTACTTATAATAATGTTTCAAGTTTTACTCACTTAATATTTCAAATACTCATAAAACTGATAATTTTCTTTTTCTGAAATAAAACACCATATTTTCACCATACTAAAACTAAAGCTAAAGCGACCAGTATGAAAGCATTTATATGTAGCAAAATGTTATTTTTTAAACACTAAACAACACTAAAAGTAAGACAGCTAATAATGTGAGATTTTTGGAACCAAATCATCATTTTTTATTAGCTAATAACTTAATTTAATTTAATTCTCTAATGTAATCTAGTCCTGGAAAAACAGTAAAATATTTGTTCAATAAAACTTGATCATAATTTCAACATTTTTAATACTAATCTCTTTGGATCAAAAAAGTAGTTTTTTATGTTAACTAACAGTGGCGGGTCCAGGAGGAAGAAGCAAGGGACATTTCCCTCTCCAAGAGTAATATGACTTATGCATTATGAAAATACTGCAAAAAATCTCGAGTTAAATAATCCTTTTCCGAGTATAATAGAATATTATTAACAATTTGAAAAAATTTTTGCTTCCATGGGAACTAATATAACGTGTGATATGCCTCTTAAGTCTTAAATTAAAGCTGTATGTTTAGTTTGGAATATTCCGCGTCATCTGTGTCTGGAGCAAAATTTAAAAGACTCAGTTTATTCGAGATGTTTTCTTCAAGCTACGTTTCGTGCCATCTTAAATTGAAATTATGCATCTCTATGCCTGTGCTGTTATGCTGTCGGATCGTGAAGCTTTCAACGAAATTCGGAAAGAAGAGGGAAACGCTGTAGTGACTTTCTGTTTTTCTCACGAATTGAACAGCACTATCTCTAAATCCGTTAAAGTTCGAGTGATTGAAATGGTTTGTAGCACTATACGAGAGGTCGACAAGTTTTTCAAGAAGTGTCATCCTAAACGTGCGGCTGCATTGGGAAAAATACTTGGAAAACAAACTTGTTAAGTTATGCGAAACAAGATGGGTAGAAATGCATGACGCTGTGATTCTATTTGCTGCAAAAATTGTGTAAATCGTAAAAAAAGCGGGTGGAAAGACAAGGAGACTGCAGGGAAAGCAACAGTCCTCAGTTTATTGCTTCCGGAAAATGTATATACTCTGGAAATGACTGAAATTGAAAATTTTATTTGCTGATAAGATAAGTGTCACAACTCAATTGCTTATTTTGTTCAACTTACTTTTCCCCCCCTAAATATTAGCTCTGAATCCACCCCTGTAACTACTCTTTAACTGAAATACCTATTAACTTAACTTAACCAAGTAACTGCACTTTTTTTATTATCAAATTAATTAACTTACTAGTATTTTTCAACTCTTTATATTCAGCTACCTATCTAGCTCTTTTTAGTCTAACTTTTACTTACTAAAATATTTGATTATAATTTCTTTTGAATTATTTATTTTAAATTTTTATAATACATATACAAGGGCGCTCCCATAGTAATCTGGCTTAACAATATAGCTTCCCTTTATTTCTACACAATTTTTATATCTATCAATTAACAACTCTATATCTTTATAAAAATGTTCTTTTTCTTTGCCTTCAAAATGGCATAAAATTGCTGCCTGTAGTTCATTAGTATCAATAAATTTTCTTCCTCGTAAGTCCTTATTCAAATTAGAAAACAAGTAATAATGGCTTAGGGTTATAACTGGATGTACCAATTCAATATACTGATGGCCTTAATTGGTGGCTTCTCTCCCTTGTAAATGCCATTCCAACGAATCACGCTTGATTTCATGAGCATAGTAAGAAACCATTGTTTCATCTCCAGTAACTATGCGCCCGATTACATTTTCTGGACTTTCAACACAAAAATCCAAAAAAGCTTCTTCACAGAAGGACACGCTCTTGTTTCTGTATAGAAGAAAGAAGAAGAAAGTTTTGGTGCTCATCTTGCACTTACTTGAAACTTGAAACTTGATGGTAATCATTAAAAATTTCATTTTCGATTTGCTCAATAATTTCAGGAGTTAGCACGTCCACTGATCGACCTTCAAGCTTCACAGGTTATCTGCCAAAATGAAGCTCTTTAATCCAATTTTTCACCGTGCTCTAAGAAGGTGAAAAGTCACCATACATGCGGCCGAAACGTTGTTTAATTTTGGCAGGCTTATTCCCTTCTTTTAAAAGAAACTTTATGTCACTTCTATACTCAATTTTGGACATTATTAAAATCTATTGCTCTCGTGTTAATTATTTAGATCCTATTATCAAACTAAACAATGCAAGTCAATACTTGTTTTTATTTAATGCTTAATAACTAACCAATAGATACGTTAATACAAGTTATCTAGTTACAAAGTGATCGTAAATGTATGAGGCCAAGTTATTATGGGATCTCCCTCGTATATCGTGTGTGGTTCGTTAGGTTTCATTTAATAAATACATACACATACACATTTCTCAAAACATAAGCATTTATATGGATACATTTCAGTTTATTTGGGACATAAATTAATATTTAACAATTTTTTTATAAAAAATTGTACCAAAACACCCTCCCTTACATATCATTTGAAGTCTATATACAAATACAATTAAAGACATTTTCTTACTTTAAGGCTAATATCACAAGTTTTGCTATTTTGTTGGTAATGATTTACCGGCTTTTTCAATTAGTTCAAAATCACAAACTAATGAAAAATGATCTGAAGGGTATTGAAAGCTTGGTGTTCGATTTTCCCCAATTTCTTTTTCTCGAGGAAGCGAAAGACAATTTGTAACCTAGAAAAATTATATGTTATCCATATTTATGTTTAGTTTGAAATTTAATACCTTCAGCTTTTTGGATGAATAGAAAATATAATCTATTGTATGACAAACTTCACCATCTTCCCGAATTTTCCAAGTTGTGTATGGTGGCTCTCGATTAGCTCTTAAAGTTAATGACAAGCGGCGATTTTCTGCTATGTTATCCAAACTTAGCAAATCATTTTTATTATTAATTTTAAAAAGTTCAGATCCCTTTTCAATATCTAACATATCAGCATATGCACTGGAAAGACGAAGCGTTTTAAAATTCAAAACAGTACTGTAAACCGGTTCATTTGGTTCAGCATTGAAATCACCACAAAGAATAACTGGTGTACCATTTGAAAATGAGCTTATAAAACGTAAGAGATCTTTTCCTTGTTCATTACGCAATTTAGCTAATAGTGCACCATTTCGTGCCTTCAAATGCGTTGTACAAATACAAATTTCATTTCCAGTTTCCAAATTTTTTAATCGAGCAGCAATTGCAACTTGATTACTTTGTACCTTCCAGACTTGAAGAACCCTCGTCTTAAAATCTACCAAATCAAATTTATCAGATTTGTAAAATATAGCACAACCATCTGGTCCATTATTCTTTTGTATATACAGGCATGGGGAATCTGGTTTTGGAAAGAACATACCGTTAAAATTTTGGGATCCAAGTATTCGATTTAAAAACTTAAAATGATCAACTTCCTGTAATATATAGTATTTTAAGCATCAATCTCCTTTATTAACAAAATGACACCTAAAGAATACCTGTAAACAAATGATATCCGGATTGTTTCTTAAAATTTCCTCAACTATCAAGTATTTTCGATTTTCCCATGCCAAGGCTTCTTCTGGACAGTTAATAAAACCATCATTATTTTGGCCTAGGCCTAAAAATATGTAAAATATATCTTAAATAAATCTTTTTTATTTTTAAATGGAAATAATGTACATTAAAACTGTCTACTTTTTGAATTATTTATCAAAACGAATTAAATTAAAAATAATAATCCATTTCAGGAATATGAAAATTAAATTCTATTAATTCGATATCAAGATAATGTTTTGAAATTGACAAGTTTTATGTAGGTACACAATAAAAAAGAAAATTAGAAGATTGTAGCATAAAACAGTTAGAGCCTAATTGAAAAAAACAGGTAAAAAATTGTAAATGAATTTTGTGAAAAAGGTTATATATACTTCTGTTCCCATTTAACGGTATAATAATTAATTTTTCTGCTTTTAATTCATTATTTGTAGGTACTCGTATGTAATGATAATAAATTAAAGTTTATTTTTTAAAAGTTTTATTATGTTATTTTTATTTAATCCCTTTTAGTCATATATATACTCTATTTATCAAAGTAAAATTAAAAAGCTCACGGTAAAAAGTTTCACTAATCCTTCTAACAATAAGTACAAGACTAGAAGTGGGAGTGGATTGATCGTTCTACAGTAATTTTGTAACTACTTAAATTACCTTTTTTAACGACAGTTAAAGACTAGACCTGGTTAATTATTTAGCAAATTTTATTTAATTCAATCATTTCTCATTAAAGTAGTTGACGATTTCTTAATTTAAATCTGAATTGTTCATCGCAAAGTAAAATTTCGCAATAAACCGAAAGAAGAGAAAAAAAAATCAACTAAAAAACACAACAATTACATTTTTCTGTTAGAATTTTGTTTAGGGGTTTCGTATTAGCATTCTTTGAATGCCATTTAAAATTTTCGGTCTAGTCCTCATCTAGAGTAGGGACTTCGTTTCAAAATCTTTAAATATGATTTAAAGATAAAAACATTAAAAATTATTGAAAAATTTTGAAAAAGAAAAACAATAATCCAATGCATTTTAATGTAGCCTAAAAGTTATTATTGATAACCTTTATAGAAAAAATGAAGGCATCATTATAAAATACCGATATAAAAATCAATTTTGACTCTTGATAGCTGCGAGGATTTGAAATGTTTTATTTTTAAAATTTTTAGAAGATATATCGCCAATAGAAATCACATAAAGAAGAAGAAAACAAAAATAAAATCCTTAAATAAATATGAAAAATATTCGTTTCGTCAATTATTGCAAGGAAATCAATAGTTGTATCGCCATAATACGCCACGAAAACTTTTTGTTTAAAAAAAAAGCGACTACACATACGAGTATTAACCTAAAAGTGAGAAATGGCGAAAAAGATTATTGTTTTGCATTGCAAGTTCCAAGATTTTTTCAATTAAAGTGAAGGACCCATCAGAAATCAAAGCTTTAAAGCTAAAAAAAATTAATTAGCTTTATTTTAAAAATGAATTGACCACAAATATTATATTAAAAACCACAAGTTGTGGTTGCAAATGAAATTAATGTTCACATGTTTTACATAAACATGATCTTTATTGAAGCGACTTTTAAGCCTATGAGCAGAGTGGAAGCAAATTCAAGTATTTGAGCGATTTCTAGGGACTAGCAAAACTTTCCAATGGTATGGGATTGATAGACACTTGTCATACAAATGATATGACATCGATATGACACACGATCAAAAACAGCTTTCACTGTCATCATAGGCTTAATATATTAAGACTTGTCAATGACATACATTTAAGGCATAAGTGTCGATATACTCCATATTAATGGGGAAATTCATTAATCACTTGAAGTTGTATAAATCTATTAACTCACCAAAGATTGCCTCCGTGAATTCTCCATACAAAATTTCCGTCGTTGTATTGTAATAATGAGTATAAGCATGGATGGAGAATGGGTATAAGTACCAGGACCTAAACTTTATTCATTCGAAACAACATTAACACTAGTTCATCTTGAAACCGATATTTTTATTCATTCATTATTCAAATAATAATAAAGTCATAGTTTAATTGTTTAATTATAGAAAAATGTAGTTTTTGTCACTTTTAACTAGAAATTGATTGTAAAAAATATAACACTCACTCTGGGAAAGTATATTCCATTGCAAAATTCTAAGATGATTGGGTAATGTGATAGGTGCACTGCACACTGTAAAAAAATATAACACAAAAATTATTATAAATATAGGCACAATATTACAAGTTTAGTAACCTTTTGATATGGCATTCAATTTTAAAACTCTTAGACCTTTACTGATATTGTTAGATAATATTGAAGTATCGGTTAATGGCTTTATAAATAAGCGATTTAATAATTTTGGATGACTTTCACCACGCATAGCTCTGCAATGTTCTAAAAGATCAACTGTTGTTAAACCTTGTGGGACCTGTAAGTCATCATCTTGTGAATCTGTATTATTGATTTTTGGAGATGAATTAAAAGATCCCATCCTAAAATATAAATTATAATTAATAATAATAATATACTAAGAAAACACAATAAACTATAAAACACCTTGTTAGCATCACTTTTTGTAAATAAGATTTTCTATCATTTTTATTGGGCACTTGTTTTGGATATTTGATAGTCGTCAAATCTTTAGCCATATCCATTCTTTTTCAAAATTTTTTAACTTTGAAATAAACTATCCTAAATAACCTTGAAAGCTTTTTTAACTTTAGCTAACTGACCAGATCTTTGATCAGCAACTTACTTTTAGACAGTGTAGTTCTAAGAAAATTCCAACACTACAATTTCTTATTTATAATATTATAATAAGGCTTTGATTTTATCTAAAAGTTAATCTTTCATTCTAGATGCACCCAACTGATAAATATGATTTTTCTTTTGTTAATATTATGAAAAGATTATGTAAATTTTTGTTTTTGTATGATACAAAAGAATTCAGGTCAATTGAAATAAATCTTTCAGAAAACGTGTAAGTCAAGGTGGCTTGACTGTTATGGAAAATAATTTTTAAGAAATTTTCCACATTATGTTTGAAATGTACTAAAATTAAGATAAAAGACAGTTTGGTGTTGGTAAAATAATTTGAAAAAACTTGCAGATTATTTCAAGGAAATATTCAAAATCAACAAATTATATAAAATATACTAAAAATATTTGGTAAGCAGTAAAAGAATATTTGTTAACATGTAAATTGTGAAATTCTTTCCAAAAATGTAAACAAATTTTTTTTTTTACATATTATCAGGAATTTTTCATTGAAATCAGTATGAAAAAACAAACTTCTTTAAAAAGTTACGTCTTTAATAGTTTATGTTTTTTTTAAAGGGTGTTTAAAAATAGAAAAAAGTATTAAAAAATCAAATTTGTTTGCCCTTTAACATTGGTTATGGAATCCTTTAAAAATTGTTTTTAAAATTTCCTATTTCAAATTGATTCGGTATAGTATTTTTCTTATTTGAACACTCTTAAAGGTCTATTTCTTATTTGAACACTCTTAAAGGTCTATTTCTTATGATATGTAATAATAACCTCATTTTGTTTTGGAAAACATTATTTTTAATATTCAAGCATATAGACTAATAGTAGTGTTAAAAAAAACTTAGTTTAGAAGTTAGAATTCTACGTTCAGAAGTTGTTTAATTCAAAAAAATTCCAGAAATAAGTTAGGAATGTCTTGAATAACAGAAATTTCTAGCATTGTTCAAAAGCACTGAATTTAACATATTGTAGTCACGACTAGACTTAACTCAATAAGTTTTACGTACAGTTTGCCTTATATACTTTTGTTATATGAGCCACTCAGAAGCCAATGTGGATAAGTCCATTTTTTCATTTTTTCTGATTTTTACAAATTTTAATAGAATAAATAATATATTTCTTAGTTTTAAAAAGATTTACTCATTTTTTCATTTTTGTAGTTCAAACATCCCTTTTCTTTATAGCCTCTGAATGTGTAATATAATAATTTCAGAAGCCATTGAGTATAAGTCCACTTCTTTATATTATTTTCTCACATCAACTTTAAACTAAAAACAAAACTTTTCTTCTTCCTTCAATATATTTTAGTAACAAACAAACAACATAAATTTATAATAAATACTATCTGTTAATTCCACTTTCTAGAACAAAGATTTGAAAAGAACGTCATTTATTTTGAGTTTTATGTACGTGCTTTCTTTTACTCCGTAATATCTAAACTTTGATTGAAAAATAATAATAATAATTTATTTTAAGGGTAACGGAAAAAAAATTGACAATGATCATCATAAGCAAAATATTTTTTTAGCGGTTTAATTTCAGAGTGAAAGCATAAAAGCTGAATCAATTGAGCAAAAATTTTCGCTAAGCGGACACAGTTTTTTGCCTAACGACTCTGATTTTGCAGTCATAGGATCTCATGCGAAAAAACAGCATTATATTTATAATCCTAGTGACTGGTATCACATAATTCAAAATAGTCAAAAAAAAAAAAACTTTCAGCCTTGTTGAAATTAGTCACCAAGATTTTCTGTCCACAAAACCATTGGAATTGGCTATTACCAACAGAAAAAGTCAATTGGTTTAATATGCGATGGATAAAACTAGAAAGATCAAATCCAAACAGCATTAAGTTTAAATAAAATTTTGACGAGGATGACACCTTCCATGAAGTTGACATAAAAAAATATGTGTATCCTATTATTGTATCCTAATGGTAGAAAAATTTCAAAAGCAACAAAAAAAGATATGATGAAATTATTAAAATATATACCTCCAATAAAACAGGACTTTTACAGGACATTAAGGACAACACGTGGAGATCAAAATTTGGAAAACTCGAAAGAAGAAGATGTTTGTTATGATGAATAAATATAAAAATTATGACAATAAATGGTATTGTTTAATTTTCACATAAATTTCTTAACTTTTTCAGTTGCCAAAAGGTATAAGTCCATAAGTTTCTATGACGCTGCCATTGTCCCAATAAATACTTACGTTTTTTTTTAGACATTTTGAACATCTCTCATTTTAATGTAGAGTCTACACTTTTCTGATCAAAATAATTAACCAGAAGTTTTAAAAATGAATGTATTAAAAAACATTAATTATCTCAATTTCGATTTTTTGGACTTATCCACATTGGCTTCTGAACGACTCATATATTATATCAGTCATCGCATATTGTAGGAAAAATTCAAATCTTTAAATTTTTATATATACGAATTCATATGTGAATTATGACTTAAAATTATTTATAGCCATGTATAGATTAGAAAATTAAAAAATACACCAAACTATAAAGGATAAAAACCAGTTCTTATACAGTGGCGGTTCTCAGAATTATTTGTACCCCATCGAACTGAAAGAATTGATGTCCACGTGCTTAGTTTCACCAAGAACCAATGAAATGAGAGTAATATATTTTAATAACTAAATCTTAATCTATATAAGTTCTAAGGTGATAGAAAAATTTATCTGGGAAATATAAAAATTCTTTGTATTCATTCTTAGCATTCATAGCAAAATTATTCGTACCCCAGATAGATATTGTACTATACTAAAGTCGTATGTACATATTTAGAACATTATGCATTATGCATTTTGTGGCACTTCAACAAGGTTTCAACTAAATGCTACATTAGCTATTTAAATTTTAACGATTGAGGTAACAGATGGCAGCAAAAAATGAATTCATAGTTTTTAGTGCATTCGAAAAATTCTTTAACTTTTAACTTAGGTTTAACAATATGTATCAGAGTGATTGGATGAATTTTATTAAAAAAATACTCTAAACAATACAATAATTCTAATTTCTTCCACCCTCTCCCATAATGCAATATTATTAACAAGCACATAGGTGAAAAAATGAAAGGGGAGTGCAAAAAAACGCCTTTCGTATTAATATACATATAGATTATTGTAATACATTTTTGTCTAGAACTCTAATAATTTTAACTGTGATACTATTTTACCCTTTTGTCATAAAAAAAATTTTTTTTGATTAAAAATCAAAATAATATCATAATACTTTTTGCCCTAACTTTAAATTTATTAAAAAAATAACCAACGTACTTCAGGCATTTCTTTGATGGTTTTAGTGTTAGATTCTTGGTTTTCTGGTAATTAAAAATAACATTTGTTTCATTAATTTAATTTGGTTAATGCAAGATAAAAACCATGTTAATAAAATCCCATGAAAACAATTATATAACAAAATTTTATACAATAGTTAACTTATAGAATTGATTAATCCATAACTAATAACTAATATAACTATTATTATATTATATTACTATCTTATATTATTTTGATATATATCTTAATTATATAAGATAGTATATAAAAATTAATAAAATTAATTAAAAAGAAACAATATTTATAAAATTGAAATGAAAACAAATAAATAAAGCATCCCAAATTTAAATGTAACAATTATTCAGGATCATAAATTCTTATGAATTCTAGTGTCAAAAAATTACAGATTTCTTTAATAAAAAAATGAAATTTATTTAATAACATAATTCTATCGACTTCTTGAAGATTTTGTATACTATTTTATTTTTATTTTCTGTTTTATCAAAAAGCTTTTACTTTTACTTTTACTTTTACTTTTATAATAAAAATAGTCAAAATTATGAGTAAATTCTTAATTTGCCATTCTAAAATTTTTCATACAGTTTTTATAGTTGAATATTCAATTTTCAAGAAAATTGTTATTTTTTGTAACTAACTTTAGAATCAATCAAGGAAAGTTCTTCACCTTTCACTAAATCACAGATTAAATTAACACAAACAGTACATAAAAACAACACATTCAAACTTCTCAGATCATCTTATCAGAGTATAATATATGTTCAAGAATACGAAATTAGATTACCAGCAAATTATTCCAATAGTTTTTTATTTTGTCTAAAAAAAAAAAAGTCTAGAAAAATATGATAAGAAATTACCTTGGTATGTAAAGCCAACGAACCAAATTTCTGGTGAAGTAGTAGTTAGTTGGTCTAAGCAAGTTTTCCATTCGAATATATAATTTTGTATACATTATGATCGCGTATAAAGAAAAAATACAAAACGGATTTCAATGTTGGTTAAATATTATTTCAAAATATAACACCGCGAATTTACAAGAAGTGAGTTTCTTGATTTAAGGGTAAAATTTTGTTTCTTGTTTAACTTCGGCTTAGTACATAAAACCAAATGAAATCTACCGTCAATGATTTCCTAGAAATAAAAAAAAATTCTTTTAACTTCAAAACTCACTATACGAAATTAGTTTGAAGCACACATAATGAATATTGAATGACATAGAGATTCTAAATGCATTCAAGGTAAAAATTAATGAAAATTTTTCGACTTGTTTTAACAAAAAAAATTTCGTTAAAAACAAAACAAATCACCGCAGCCTATTAAAAGAATTATTGTAACAAATATAAGTAAACAATGCAAACTTTAGAAGCTTGGAGCTAACCGAGACAACATTTTTGAAGCACATATTTTTGGAGACAATTCTCAGGATCCAAAATTTTTGCTATTTTATATTGATCATTTTTGCTTAAAAAAAAACACATTTTTGCAACAGAAATTTTTCGAAGTTTTATTTTTTTATCACTTTACAATTGTTTCCCTTTCTTGTTTTTCTCGAAGTCCTTTACATTTTACAGGTAAATTTTGCAATCAATCAATTTTCGTACTAAATAAAATCTTGTGTAAATTTATCTATAAACACAGAATGTCCTTGATTCAAAAAATGTTTTATCAAATGAAAAACCAATTAGTCAGCCCACTAATCAACTTTGCTAATAATATCCTCACCATTCTCCGTATATACTTTTATTCACAATACAGCCTCTGAATTTTCCCATAAAATATAAAATTTTATTCTATGTTTAATTTGTAATATATTGCTTAAATAATAATCCTTCTTTCCAAGGAACTGAGGATCATCTCTGTAGGTTAAATATATATATATATATACACTTATCCCCCGATTTACACGGCACTTTTTTTACACGATTTCGCTTTAACACGTTTTTTTTGATAGTCTTATCCTCCGATTTGCACGGTAATTTTTGCTTTTACACGATTTGAAGTGTAAAGGCAAAATTAAAAAGGGTAAAAAAAAAATTTATATGGTTACTGGCGACAATCAAAAATTCCGCGACAAAAAGGAGCCGACAATCCTCCTTTGTGTGATGTATATTTCATCAGGAAGGTCAGGAAGAAAAGATTAATTGCTTATAATAGTGACGATAGCGATTGAACTATTATATTAATTTTCATTAACTTCGTATTTAATGTTTTTTGTTTTTCAATTTTATTTTATTCTTATTTCACGTTAAAATAAATGAATTAAATTTTTAAAAAACTGACTAAACTATGCTTAATATAGGTTTCTTTTCGATTTACACGGTTTTTAGTACAAAAAATATGATTTCGATTTACGCGATATTTTAGGGAACCGATCTATCGTGTAAATCGGGGGACAGGTGTATATAGATATATTATTCATTTTTGCATGAATATAATTTATAACGGGAATTAATTTCTGTGAACGATTAACACTTTAATATTTAGAAGAAAAAAGAACAAGCTCCTTAAAAAAGAAGCTATTGAAATTGTAGTCAATTGAGGATACGGGTATTGTATAATAAAAAATCTAGTTTTTAAGTTTTTTATTTATTTATTTTACTCTACAACAACACAACAATGGTAATTTTCGTAAAAATAACCGGAGTAAAAATTTCTTTTACATTGAACACAACAAATAAATGCTAATTTTTTTACAGATGCAAGGAGATGTTAAAAGTTTATTTGTGAAACAAGCATTTTATTAATGTTCAACAATATATTTCGTGTATTAGAAAGTTTACAAGCATACCAGGCATATTTAATCATTGATGATAGACGATCGAGTGAATTTTTAAGCAATTTTCTATGTATGTAGTTAATTTCACGCTGTTAATCGAGCAGCTCAGCACAGTTTTATGAAGTTTTTTATTCTTCTACAGAAATACAAATCACATCCATTGAACTAATGGAGTACACTTTGGAAGAACCATTTGTATTGTAGCGGTTGGCACACGTGTTGCCTTCTAAAACAATTCAATAAATAATTCTGGTCATGTTTGTCCTGTCCATTAATAAATAAAGGGAAATTTATTATTTTTAACATACTGCTTTAAACATTTTTTCAAATTTAATTTTCAAAATAAACTTTTCACAATTTATAAAAACTTCACAATTTAACTACGCCTGTTCACTTCAAACTATTATGATGAATGTAATAGGGATTATCTAGTATTTTTTTCTAAATCGTCAAATGTCTCTCTCATTCAATGTAAAGTATATGGAAATGACGATTTGTGAATATTTAAATTTTTTTGATTGAAACATGTTTAAATTTCTTAGAAACATTAAAATTTAATTCAAATGCTTCAAAAAGTTTTCCTTTTCATACAAAACGGAAAAATGTTAGGTATAAGTCGTTAGCAATCAAGAAACAGTGCGTAGGCACACTTAAAACATATTCGGGTAAAGATCAATTATACTCCTACAAAATTTCTGCCTTTAAAACTAGTTTTTTTTTTTTTTTTTGTCTGTACTCAACAAAAGTTAAATGCGTATTGTACATAATAATGTCGTAGTTTTATGCATAAAAATTAAGGTAAAAAAAAAAGTATTTGTTTTTGCTCTAATGTAAGCTAATTATAGATTTTAAAACAATTTATTATTTGTGCTATTCTTAATTCAAACTTTCTCTAATTAACATGTTGGAAAAGAGTTGGAATAAAATTCATTATATCAATTTCCTTTTTAATGAAATTAATAACTATCAAATGTAATCAGCAAAGCTTTCATAATTTACAAAAGATTTATTTCAAATTTCCAAAAATACGTTGCAATTTGCTGATATTTTACTATCGTATTTTTTAAAAAATTATTTTATTAGTTTTAGAAAAAACAAATTATGATTTTAATATAGAAAACTATTTGAAAAATCTCACTTGAACAAGTATATTGCATATTGAATTCAACTCTGTTGTATTCACAATTATTTTAAAACAATTAAAACACTTCCTTTTTAATATTAAATGTAAACTCTTGCAGAAATTTTACATTATATTTTGTAAACAAACACTAAATAAGATGAAACGTAGCTTCTATGAGTTAGTTCTATGAATAGCTAAATTAACTTTCAAATTTTGGTAATTTTGGCAATGATTCAACAGAAGCTTTTTTGCTACATTTAAATTTAAAATTACTTTTATAAAATTTTTAATTATACAAATATTTCTTTTTGTATTATTTAAAATACACTATTACTTTGGTATAGTTTGATTTTGCTAGTTACATTTTTTCAATGACTTTTCTACTATTGTGAATGATTATTTTAAGTTTCCATTTAATATGACTTTTTATACGCTTAATTTAATTAACTTTATTCTAATTAAGTTTGCTTGTCTGCCTGCTTTTTTAAATTTTAAAATTCAGTTTTAACCTTTTGAAGGTAATTTGAATAATTTAAATTTTTTTTAGAGTATACAATTGTGACGGCAAATACTATGAATTTTATTTTTCACTTTAGATATTTGGGTTTTTATAAATAAAAGTACAAAAATTACAATTCTTAAAATATTTATTGTAATCAATATAAAATCATGTAGAAAAGATTTTTTTTATTTAAAAAAAAGCCTCCTAAAAGCTGAATTTTTATTTATGTAAAATTTTTGAGGCATGGAATATATAATAATCAGGGTATTCACATTGAGTCCGGTAACATTTAATTTCATGGTAAGCGGAGGTGAAAGGTAAGACGGAGTTTCGCAAATTTCGAAAAAGCTTTTACCCCTTCCTGAGGCAGAAATATTTCTGCCTCATGCTTAGTATCTTACTAATACACATTTATATACACATGTTATCTGTAATATTTTCCAACACATATTCACATATTTTAGTGGACTAAGAATTGTAGGGGAACATTTCCGAAATGTTACAAGCCTCAAAATTGAAATTGCTTAAAAGAATTCTCAAAAATACAATTTCTTCAAAGTTTTACCTTGAAAAGATTATAATATTCTTTAGATAATAAATAACTTGATCTGCATTAAAATTATTTATGATATTTAATGATTTATTAAATCAAAATTCACTGCAAAACCTACTATAAACGTTTCCTTAGGATATTATACATACAAAAACTATGCAACCTATATGTAAAATATAATTCTTTCAAGGTGAGATTGCATTTTTGAGAATATAAAACAATTTGGGATAATTTTCAAATTTATTTAAGTATTAACCGTAGTTTAAGTCAAAAGTTTTTGCTTCCGGTGTTAATAATTACAAGTTTTCAGTTTATATAGTAATTATTATTTAACTATGAATACAAAAATCATTAAATATCAAAAAGAATTTTAGTCCAAATCGAATTATTTATTAATTAAATTGAAAAATAAAAATAATAAAAGAGCTGTCATCCCTCCCTTTCTTTCTATTGAGAAATGAATTGACATTATTAATAGGCTGCTATACACAAATTAATGTTTACAAACTAGCCCCGCTACAAGTTCGTGACATTAAAATGTTGGCAACAAGTACCAGCCAGCAACCAGCCGCGAGTATGAACACGGCCTAAGAATTTTGAAAAAATTTTCAGCTTTTAATGCGTAGGAATCGAATCAATTTTATTAATTTCTAAATACATACTTGGTGCAAGCATTTAATAAAAATCAATTTTCTTCGGAGTATCAAATATAAAACTAAAGACAATAAACAAGGCGAATAATTTTATCAAGACATTCCAGCAATTGATAACCGATATACATGGTAAAACAGAAATTTTTTCGAAATATCTAATTCTAGTAGCGTCATGTTTTATATACAATGGAATGGTACATCTTTCACTGATATCCTGTCAAAATTTTAAAATGATATTTTTAACCTTCAACCATTTGCCCTACTCGCCTGATTTGATCCCCTGTGATTTCTACCTCTTGTCAAAACTAAATTTGCCAATTAAAGAAAATGCTATGCTGACATAGAAGGCATCTAAAAAGCTCCGATCGACATACTAAAGGCGTTGGATAAAAATGACCTTAAAAATTCATTCGACATGCTATTTAATCATGCAATAACTTTACATCAAAGCAGAAGGAGACTATTTTTGGTTTTACTTTGGAAAAATTCGGTTTTCCGTAGGACTCACCGTGTATTTGTTTCTTGTCGAAGTTTAACATTCATTAGGCAAGTATTTGGAAATGTATGCAAGGTTTTCCAAAGAATTGGTATTCCAAACTTAAAATATTAAACTTTAAAAATCTATGCATTTCATACACTATTAAAAATTTGAAGAAAAAAAAAATGGGGTGAGCGATGTAGTTAAATGTATTTTTTGCTTGTTTACTGTTCATAAGTGTAATTCAAACCTTGTCGTTCAGTTTTTAATTGAATACACTGTTATTACATAACTATGAATATCATTTTCTGATTTTGGGATTTCTATTAAAATTGTTTCATTGTCAGAGTGTAAAAATAGTCTAGTGAAATTTTGGCCCAAAAGTAAACATATCGCAAAAGGAGATACATTAAGTATTATACATTATACAGGTGAAATAGAATTTAGAATCCAATCACATGTTTATATGTACATTTGTTTTGCTCTCCTTGAAAAAAATCATATCAAACATATTATACATGTACTCTAGTGGTCGATAGGGTTTAAAGTGAAATACCAAGCATAATTGAGTATACAATTATAAGCTTACCTTACTAAGTAGCAAAATAATTGACGTAAATGGTCCGGTTCATCTCCCCGCTCATCACTGGGATTATTCTCTAGTTCAGTGTCCATTTCACGTTTACGAGTTGCTAGTCGTCTTTTGGCTGCAGGGGAGATCATCATTGGAGCTTTAGCAAATGCTTCAGCGATTTCTAACCCTTTGTTTATATTTTGAATATCTGGAGATAAAATAGTGACTTCTTTTTCAGATTTTAAAAGTTCACATAAAACACCCCTATGCAGATTTTCATTTTTAAATGGAATTATCAGATACCGAGAGTTAATATTTCTATTTGCAACTGTATCTTCCTTATTAGCATCATTTTGACAAGTTTCAAAATTTCTATTATATGCTGCAATCTTCTTATTTTCTTTTCCAATTTCCTTATCCTCAACATTAGTGAATGATGTAATTGATGAAAATTTACTATATTTATCTTTTGTACCATCGCTATATGACATATCCTGATCTTTTATTTGGTGGTATGACGAAAATTTCAATAGAATAGAATTTACGAACATTTCTTTTCCAATTAAATTTCGTTTCTCTTTAGAATTACTTCGTTCTGGAATGGCATTAAATAAAATTTGATCAGAACTCATTTTTCTTATAGCACAGTCACTTTTTTAACACGTAAAAATCACTTATGGTTAATATTTACAGCGACGTTTATTCATAGCGTTTAAACGCGTTTACGAAAAATAATCAAAAATTATGACTTTAATAATAGACTACAAAAATTTCCCTTGAATAACACGGCTATAAAAATGATATAACTTCAATCAAAGCGTCGTGCAAGTAATCTGAGCATCTACTTAAATTATTTATTTATATGGACCACTTCGAGGTTAATTGCGATCAATGTCTTCACCTCGACTTGAGCGATTTTATTTTATTTTTTTTTTTTTCTTATTCATGAATACCGTCACCTCCGTCAGCCGTTAGTTGATATGAAAAGGCAGTAAAACAATCATTTCATTATTTTGCTTCAGGCTAATTGTTTTCTATTTTGTATGGCTTTACTTAATCAATGAATAAAGAAGAAAAATGACTAAACCATTGTCAGTATTCTAATGTAAGGAACAAAAGCAAGTTTTTTTAGAAATCTCTTTTTGCTTTATGAAAAATTATTTTCATATTGGTTTGATTACAAAATATTTTGAGCTACTTTTAAACAAATTACCTTGGTAGTATAGAATACAACAAAAATACCAAAACGTTAAATATATGTATCCACTCCTGTTGGATGGACAAGCATATAGGCATATTGTGAAAAACGCTACACCTAAAATTGAAAACGTGTTATTCATAACGCTAATCTAGTAAAAACGTAGTTTCGTCAACAAAAAATTAATCTTTTACAATGGCCTGCATATTTTCCCCAATTTGAATATCATTAAAAATGTTTGGTCTTGGCTGAAGCGTAAGTTTATTCTATAGTGGAAAACAATTTGAAACAGCTGATGATTTACTTTTAAGCTGTTAAGGCGGCTTGAGAATCCCTCTCCTTACAATATATAGGATCTTTATATGACTCCAAACCTAGTAGAATTTTTGAAGTTATTTTGAAAAAGGGTGTTCACACACATTATTGAATAATGGAAAAATAAGAAGTAATATTATTATTTTCTTGCTTATTTATTTCTGTAAGTCAACCTATTCTATTGACTACCTTTATATAGGGTTCCTGTTATTAAGCCTCATTAAATAGATTACATACTTCATTTGCATTTTATTCCCGAAAGGGATTGGAAGATCTTACGTTAATCCAGAATAGGTACAGTGCGTGTTTGTCAGTGGTATAATATGACGAAAAAGAGAAGAAAAAAAGAAAACTCTGTCATGACTGACACAGTTCAGGACTTATCATATCAAGATCAACATCAGTACATACTTCAAACCAAAGATGGACTTGTTCTTTTTGCACCTGTTCTTAAAATGGATGTAGTTTTAACGACGAAATCGGTAGAAGTGTTGACTGATGAAATTGTTTCGGCTATTCAATCTCTAGAGATCTCTATTAAGAACATCATTCTTGAGTCATAAGATTAAGACAAAAACATTTTGAATAAATATATCAGAGTGGGTCTACACAAGACAACTCACAGCAGAAACTCACAGCGATTCTGTGAGTTTTGTATGAAAAAAACCGGTTTCGCTGTGAGTTTTCTGCTGTGAGTTGGCCTGTGTAGACCCACTCTCAGTTCGCAGAAGAAATCATCAAAGAAATTCCTTACATTTCATTGAACAAAAATATTGTTATTCAAGACTTATTAAGTCAGAAATAATTGCAAAGTGCGCTTAAAAAAGTTTTTACTTCAAGAGTATTACAAATTTTTCCATTTTATAGAAAAAATTTCTGTTCACGAATTTTATTTTTATATCTTTTCCTTTCAGTCATATATGAGTCGTTCAGAAGCCAATGTGGATAAGTCCAAAAAATCCAAACTGAGAAATTTAATGTTTCTTAATGCATTCATAATACATAGCACATGCGGAGGCTATTAAAAAAAGGGTTTTTTGACCTACAAAAAATGAAAGTATGAGTAAATCCTTTTAAGACCAGGAAATATATTATTTATTCTATTAAAATTTGCAAAAATCAGAAAATATGAAAAAATGGACTTATCCACATTGGCTTCTGAGCGACTCATACATAGAAAAACTTTTTGTCGTCATATACGAATCTTTCTATTATACAACACTGACAATGAGTGAAACTAAGCGTGAGGCAGAGCGCCTTAATAATAATATAAAATTTTAATATTTCTTACTGAATTTTTATTGGAACTCGCTGTAGAAAAAAAGGTAACAATTTCAATCTTTTAGCTATTTGGGGTTAAGCTTTTAAGAACAAACCTCTTTAGTTTTAATTTAGTTTAGTAGTCTTTTAATAGACTTATAAAGATGGAATAAAAGAGAAAACATCAAATATAAGAATAAAGAAATCAGGCAACTTGAAAAGTGGTATTTTACCTGTTCAGCTGTTAAATTCACATCCTCAAAGTGATTAAGTTTAGAAATAATATTAATTTTATTACTGGATTGTTTAATTACTCTGCTTTATAAAAACTGTTAATACGGAAGTTATTTTTTATAATGAAATTTAATTGAAACCAGTTTATAAATAATACAAGTTTGATGATTTTTAATTAATATGTCCAAGGTTTTGTAACTTTATTAATATACAAGTGTGAAAGAGACTGTAAATTCAATATTTTTCTTGATAGAATTTCAAATTGAGTATTATATTGAAAAGCCTAAAAATTGTTTCTGAGTTCAATCATCAACATAAATCCAAAATAAAGTTTAACCACTGAAAAGTGTCGGATTCTATTAATATGGATAAAATTATATAAATGCGTTAGGAATTTATTTCAATTAATTGAAAGCTTGGCCTTGTTTATTATTAATACACTTGCACTATTTGTCCCATTAACATTATTTGCTATTAAGTCGTCAACAAATACAGTAATGATACCTTCCAAATAAGAAAAACTGAAAAAAACCTTGATAAAATTATCAGAAATTAATTTTCGTTTCCTTTAGAAGGTCAAGGACAAGCAATTTTCCCTTTCGATGCAACGAATAGAAAAGAAAAGAAGAAATTTCTTATTGTTTTCACTATATTTTCTTTTGAATTTGGTATGAAAAACATAATCTTAATATTTCAATTGTTCTTGTTTCGTTGTTTCGTTTCGTTTTTTTAAATTCATGTTATACAAAAAGAAATTGAATTGAGGGTAAATGAAAAAAAGTGCATATTTTTTATTTTTTAAAAAACACTCGATCTGATTGATGCCTTTTTTTAATTAAATTTTCTCAAAGAAATTATTTTAATACATATCATGCTGTAATTTCATCAAAATCCGAGCATTATTTAAGAAGATATATGTATGACTTTGATCGAAGTGATCAACATTGATCAAGTGTCAACATAAATTGTATAATTGTGGCTCAAAAAAAGTATTATTGCCTTAAATAATATTTAAGTCATAAACAAAAAATATAAAATTTCTTTAATATGATGAAATATTTTCAAAACAAAAATGAAAGACAAGAATTAAAAGGCTTACCTTGCTTTTGAACCATTTATTGTGAAATTTATTAATTTTCAAGCAATTATATTAAAACAACTATGTGCCTCAAATCATTCAAAAGTCTCATAAAATTTAAAGCAACAAGCACTTAACAATTTCAATAAATTCACTTTACACATCCTTTGCATAAAAAATTCAGATTCTGACTGCAATAAATGATGATATTCAAGAAATATTTTACACATGTCAAACGATGAGGTATGAAGTTCGTTGTTTAAGATAATTATATATAAAAAAGAAAAGCCTGACACTGGTTGATTCTCGTCTTATCAAGCTAAAACCCAAAAAATTATTAAATTTTGAGATAAAATTTACAGTTGTGTGTGTGTGCCTATATATATGCTATAATATTATATAGAGCCGGCTTACTCTTCCAAGCGGACAACACTTGCAAAGTCTAATCAAAAAGAAAAAAATGAATATACAGAGAATAAAAATCAGTACAAATTTAAAACATAATTTTTTTTTTCATGCTTGTCTTATCATGAAATTAAGAACTTTTCTATATGCTTAAGATTTATTTCAATTTACAGTCCAAAGCTCATTGAAATGTTCAACCCCAGATAATGACAAAAAATTTAGATGTTTTATAATATTTATTTTTTTTTCTAAATTTATTTTTATACAGCTTTAAATCATATATTAAACATAAATGAGTATTCTGCAAAGGTCAGGTAATTTAACATAAGAAAAATTGACTTTTCTAGAATTAGTGATTATCTTCCATTATCCCAGTCATTTTGATTTTTAGCCTAGGGAGGTATTTATTATTATGTTTAGGGCATATTATAATCAGAATAAACAAATATTTTTATTTTTTATTGCTTCTTCTATATTAAATATGTATATATATTATTTATTTAATGTTTTGATGCTTGGAGGTGTGCTTTTATCGTTATACCAAAAAAATGGTATAACTTTTGTCAGTAATATTCATGACAAATATGTCATTCAGCAGTTTTTTCTAACCTAATTCATGAAATTTTAATTACAAAATATGCGATTTTTACAAGTTGTCATGCGTAATTATAATGTTTATAATAAAAAGTAATAATAATAACTATCATTTGAATGTTAAAAAGCGTGTAAAGATGAAAAACATAATCTAAACGTAAAACGTAAAAGTGCTCTATTATTAACAAATCAACTTGTTTAATATTTTACCCAAAAAATGACCATTTTCATATACTTTATATGGGACTAGAAGCCATTTAATGAGTTGGAAAAAATAGTGAATAGTCCCTATAAAGAATTCAAAATATGTATACTTATATATAGACTGTGTTTTTAAATTCTGTACCTATTTCGACTGCCCTAGGGCAAAAGTACAAATCTACTACGTTTTTGTACTTCCAGTTGTACTTTTGGAAGTGAAACTTGTACATTTTGACTTTGTGGAAAAAAATTATTAAAAGCTTTCTGCAGTTCATTTTCAAACATCATAAAGAGAAGAAGGTTTGATTAATTTATATTTTTAATATTAAAGTAGTGAGACGCCGTTATTTGTGCAATTTTTTTGTTTCCTTTGCTTTTTGTTTATTATAATTTCCATTAATTTATTATAAATCAAATCAATTAAGTTGTAAGTTGATTTTTGATTTAATTTTTGTTTGAAATTTAGTTATTATTTTAACATTAATTGCTTAATTGTGGGATAAATTGATGGATACATATTTTTCCATTACTAATTAAAGAATTTTATTTATATAAAAAAAATTTATATTAAATTAAGTTATGAAATATTCAATAACGGTATAAAGAATTATATAAAATGAAATGCATAGCGAATAGCAATATATCTGTTATCTTTAAACAGTTACTTTTTTAAACACTTTTTCTTACCATGCGGTAACTCTTACTCTTTATCCGCCTTCAAAAACATAAAATTCTGAATTTGTAACAAAAAATTCAAAAAAATTTGACTTAAATTATTATAGAAATTGTTTTGTTTACACAGATTTACGCCGATTATTGACAAAATTATGATTTCAAAGTAAATATATAAAATAAATACTATTTTATGGTTTTTTTTTCTTTGTAAATCAATGTAATCAATGAGTAATCAAATAACTATAAAATGAAAATAGTAGAGTAAAAATGAGAGCATAAATTAATTCGGAGAAAAATGGCTATAACTTTTTATATGAAACGTACCAAAAAACTATAAAATACAAATAAACTACGGTATTTATAATAACCATAAAATTATTTTAATTATTATTTAAAAGTTTTATAAAAAGAAAAATGTATTAAATAATTATAATTTTTATTACTTGTAGTTCCTTCAAATGAAATCTTCAAACCATTTTGGCAGAAATTAACTTCCATCTTCAAATTGAAAATATAATTAATGCAATTATAAATTTATATGAATAAAAAAAACTGACTTTATATTATCAAATAAAAATGTATTGGACAACGTTTAAAGTATGTGACTCAAATATATGTGGGGAAGATTCTAAAGTTGTTGCTGTTGATGATTCATTATATTCATTTAGTCTTTCTTTACATTATAAACTAATTGATATTTATAAATTAAATACACATACATTAAAATGGTCATTATTACCTGATCGTACAAATGGTGAACCATTAATACCACCTGATATGCCATTAAGAGAGGGTTATACAATCGTGGCTTATGATAAAAAAATCTATTTATGGGGTGGAACATATAAAAACACAATATATGATACATAATATTGTTTTGATACAGAAATATTAAAGTGGTCAAGACCAAAAGTAACTGGAATAATACCAAGTCCTCGATATTACCATGCAGCATGTATTTCAAATCACCTAATGTATATTCTTGGTGGTTGTCATATGTTGCGTGTAAGTTATGGGTTGCGTTATGTACATTGTCTTGATTTAAAAACAATGAATTGGAGCTGTATAAAAACTTTTGGTGAAATACCATTAGGTAGAGACGATTTTGGAACAGCTATAGTTAATAATCGTATATATACACTTGGAGGATTTGAAAATGAGGATGAACAAGATGTTTTTGGAGAAATATTTTTTTTTGATACTATGTATCTAGATTTAGAATTAAAGCGATGGTATCGTCAAAAATCAACTGGTATTATACCCGCTGGTGCACTTTATCGTTCTATATGTATGTTTTATAAGTTTTTAAATGTTAAATAGTTTTATAAAATGTTTCTCTTATTGTTTTTTCAGCTGTATATAATAACAAAATATATGTTTTTGGACATTTGAATTATTTAACTCGAAAACTTGATAATAATTTATATTGTTTTGATATAGAACGAAATCATTGGAATGTGATAAATCCACGTGGAAGATCACCAAAACGAAGATATGAACAAGCATGTATCATGTCTGGTGACAAAATGTTTCTACTTGGAGGGTAAATAAAAATTAATTTTATATAACATTAAATTTCTGAAATATATGGATATAAGTTAGTTTTACCAGATACTTTTGCATGGACCAAACATTTTATGTAAAGGTGTAATCTGGCGTAAAACTACCAAAAATTTCTGGAAAATTGTATTGAAAAATCTTAGTCTGTTTTTTTTAAAAAGTTTAAAATTGCACCGTAAACATGCATAAAATTTACTGATGGTTTTCTTCACTTATGGTGGGGTCACACAGGCCAACTCACAGCAAAAACTCACAGCGATTCCTTGAGTTTTGTATGAAAAATAACCAGTTAGCCGCGATTGTATTTTTTCAGACTGATTTTATGCCAATATTATAGGAAAAATTATGACACAATTTGCATAAATATTCATTGCTTAGATTGTTATTGATTTTTCCTTTTTACATGATTGACAATGGAGACTGTGGACAATAAGCCTTAGTTCCTTGTTTGTCTAAACCAAGTTTGGTCCAGTTTTTATCACCATGAGCTTCTTGCTGTAGAACTCAGCACATATCTCTTTTTGCCTTTTTTTAATTTCTACTGTATCAAATTAAATGTCAATTGCATCTCAGTTGCATCTTTCGTTATTTTGGTTTTTCAAATTGGCTTGGATAATCTTGGACAGCTTTGAAATCGTTCATTTGATTGTGGAATGTTATACAATCCTCACTAATTTTTCACTTTTTACGAGTCATTGGTTTATTGAAGCTTAAGTTCACATCGAAAAGACTAAGGATTTTCTTATTAAAATCCATTAAAGGTAAATTAAACATATCGTAATGTCTCTTTGTTCTAAAAGTAGAAAACATTTACCTTTTGTGTTTTTTAAGTAAGTCTAACGAAGGCAGCTAAATATACTGAATTAAAAATCCTTCTAAATTTTTTGCTTTTAATCACTCTATCAAAATGTGAATGCGAAACCTTTAAATAATGATAGTCAGTATAACGTTTAAGATTTATTACCATCATTAATTTACTTGTTGTTTAAGTTTTAATTACTTCAAAAAATTTAATAATTATGTCATTTTTTAGTCCCGATCATATAGATTTCAGCAAGACGACCCATGTCTTGGATTTTAATCCTTCGCTCAAAACACTAGCAAGTATGGCAGTAATAGAAAATGGATTGGATTCTTCAGATTTACCAGAAGAATTAAGGTATTTCTTAGTTTAGTAATATAAATTATAATAACAATGTCTATTATTTTTTGTTTATGGCAGAGGAGAACGTGATTTAATGCAATTTTTGGTTTAAGAGAATTTTTTAGATTTATTTATTATAAATGGGTTCACTTTTATTGGAAGAAAAAAATCCATTTTTGGTAAATTTCCGATATGGTTGGTGGAAATAAAATTAATTTCCACGAATTTTGTATTTCAAGCAACCCTTAAATATTGTTCGCTCAAGTATGTTATCAGTAACTAGTTTAGTGATGATGTGTTAAACCGTTCCGGAGCTATAGCGTTTATTCACTTTGAAAACATGATTTCGAGAAAAATGCGTTTAAAATTCTGTGTAAGGTACAAATTCGCTTGATACTCCTTCGATTTAAGTCGCATATTTTTAGAAATTATCCTCAGATTTTGATAAAATTTCAATACATTTTTTAAATATTGTAGTTCCAGAAAATGAAACAAAAAAAAACAGATTTTTTGAACCTTCTAAGATCTAAGTGTATCTACCCCGAAAACAACGAAAACGAAACATGTAAAATTTCTATGAAACTCTCCCTGCGTTCGAGATTCTAGTTGTCGGCGAAATTATAGCAGGTGGTCCAATGTCCTTTTTATGTCCAAATTTTATTTACTTGAGATAACTAAATATAAACATAATAAACATAAAATGTGTTTTTTATTTAAAATAAATAGCATGCCAAAGTTTTAACTCCATTTTGAGTGAAATAATTAGTGCTGCATCGTTCGTAACTAGGTTCCGTACTGGATAATCAATACATTAACAGAATTTTTGACATTTCCCCATAAAAATTTCTCAGTATCCGGTACTTACTCACAGTGTAAATCCAGCTTCGTGTTAAATTTTTGGTAGTTAAAATGAAGACAAATAAAATAATTGTTTGAGACGAAGACGAAATTAAAAATTATTTTTTATAATGATTTTCAAAGTTTCAAATAAAAAATTTCCTAATATCTGATTAATAATTAGATTTGTTTTTCTTAATTTTTCCATTACAGATCTGAAATTGATTCAATGAGACAATCCGCTCAATCCGAGAAATTTTTAATATAAATTAAGTTTTTTTACTACCATTTTGCCATTAATAATTAATATTTTCCTATTTGTTAAATATTTTTACTAAATAACTTTATAACTAGTTTTAAAGTTTAAGGATTTTATATGTACTGCAATTTTATTTTTAACTTTAAACATTCCTTAATTATAAATAAAATTCTAATTAATTGAGATCAACTTTGTTAATTTATTATCCAAGAGTAGAATAGTATTAAAAATGATAACTAAAATTGAGATTAATGTGGATCTCGTTGACAGAAATCTACTTGGTTGGAAAACAAACTTCCGTAAGTGTGGTTTACGATGGTTGTTTTTTTTTTTTTTTTTGGTAATTTTATAAATTTTCAAGTGTAAGTGTTCATATGTGCACACTAGAAAATTTTTATAAATTAAGCAATCGAGTTTTGATGGGGAAAAATAAAAAAGGAGTCGATGTACGCTTGGCAGTACCTGTGTGGAGTTCTTTTGTAGTTAGTTGGGAAAAGATTTAATTTGGTTAAAAAGAAACGTGCTAATGGAAAGAAAACGAAGTGAACATTTCGCGTTGTTTATTGCATAAATACTTTATTAAAAAATGTGATAAATATATTATGAAATTAAATGTTTTCTGTGGTATTACAAAAACAAAACAAACAAAAATTGTAAACATCTGATAAGAATAGTGAATAAATTTTGGCATAGTTGTATTAAGTGAGTGTTTAAAATTAATTAATTTTTAAGTGATAAATAAATAATTAATATAATTAAAATAAAGAATTTGCATATTTACGTAGTTCAATAAAAAGGAACAGAGGGGATGAATGGAACTAGTTGATCGTTACATAAATGCATATAAATGAATTCGTCAATTTCAAAGTATGTTCAAAAATACATACTTAATACAGATTCGATAATCAGGGGAACCCAAAAAGCAAAAAATAGTTTTATTTTAATTTATCAAAGTACCTCAAGTTTGATAGTTTCAATTCCTTAAAAAAGAGGCGCTTAGCTATTTTCTGTAAACGTTAACAAAAAGTGCTATTATCAACAAAAGTAAAATGATTAATATTTCTTCATTATTTTTTAACAATTTTTAATGTAAAAATTATTTTAATTATTTATTTTGCTTTTTATTTACTTACGACCATAGTCACTCAATAACGGAACAAATACACAAAAAAAATGCCACAAAAAAAGTAGCTTAAAATATAATCATAGGAAACATTTTTTGTGGTACTAAATGATCAGGAATTAGTCTAGTAGTAAATAATTTAGTAAATAACATAGGTATTATTTATATTCCTTAAGAATAAAACTGAATTTGAATAGTAATTTTTAATTCTTTGTAATAACAAAATATACATTTATTCCAGAACTCTTCATACTCTGAACGTACTTATCATCTTCAAAACGTTTCGTTTAAGTACAGAACAAACAAAAAAACTTTCTAGCCGTACTCTTTATTTCTGGGCTAATTTAATTTGCTCAAAACAATATTCAGCTTGCTCAATAGTATCTTCATGTTGTTTCTTTTTACCAAGGTGCCAAGCTAGTTTACATAATTCCTTTCCTTGATTTACTAATCCCTCTTTTAAATATAATAGTCCAAGGTTTGCTTTTAATATACCCACTTCAACCATATCAGGAAATTGTTTAGCTATTGTAATACCTTCTTCTAAATATTTTTTTGCATTTTCTGTGTCTCCTAACTAAAAGAACAGATAATATTTTATTATACTTTTGATGTAGTTCTAATTGATTTATAATATACATTACTTGACGCTACACTTAAGCTATTTAAAATCATAATTGCTTCTTCGTGAATTTTTCCATTATATTTGATAAAGACTTCATATGCATCTAAAAAACAATCTTTAGCTTTTGTGAATTCATCGACTTTCATTAATAGCTGGCCATACCTAATAAAACAAAGTGAGGTTAGCTTTATAAAATAATACAAGTAATTATTGATAAAAAAATATCAATTAAATGATATATTTTTTAATAAGTATATTGTACTTACCAATTTTTTGTAAGTGCCCACAATTCTTTTAACTCAGGATCATCAGGAAATGTTTTTATTTTTTCTTCAAGTTTTGTTATGGTCCAATTAAAACCAATCAAAGCCTTTTCTAAATTTCCTTGAAGGTCAGCCATATGTGCTATTTTGGAGCTTATATGAAGTATCTATATTAAAGAATAAAAAAGATTTTGTTGTCATTAGCTTATTTATTATGAATAAAACTTATATATAGAAATATAAAATTGTACTTTTTCTTAATTTTAATATAAAGAAACAACTTTTAATTACTTTAATATCATCTTCCCCAAATCCATCAGCCATTAATCTTCTCATAACATTAGTAAATATTTTTTCAGCTTTATCATAATTATTAACTTCCATGGCAAGGTTTGCCATTACATCGTAAATATAGGTTATACCATCTTTATTTTGCATATCTTGTGCCATTCTTAATGCAAGATGTAACATCTGTTCAGCTTTATCAGGTTGTTCTCGCTGTATGAAAAGAATTGATCTTTTTATAGTCATTATTAATTTTTGTTCTGGTGTTTCTTCATCTTCTTTTTTAAAAAATGACAAACCTAATGATAAAACTGGAACTAATATATACTTGTGTGATTTATTGTACACATTTTTACTACTAATTGTAAGAAAACAAATTTCACATTTTTTAATATTATTATTGATATGAATTTTTGTAAAATTTCTAAATATTAACCGAGAAAATGTTAGCAATTTATTATAATTCATTGTATTCTTATTCCTAATTATTTATTATTATCTTTTAATAATTTAGATAAGATTTTGTTCAAGTTGAATAAAATAATTTAATTAAAAAATGACATAATGATATTCACAATGGGTGACATACAGAGCTGCCATCTATGAGCTGAGTAATACTACGGTTTTCAAATTTCTATTGTGTAGTGATACAATTAAGACTGCACCCACTAGGTTTGTTAGCGACAAAATGCTGATAAAATAATAAAAAAGCTACAAAGATAATAGCTGTTAAAGTAGGTGCTGCTACTGTGACATAAATATTTGAAAAACAATTTCGGTTAACAAATTCTCGAAATTTCTGTTGTACTTTTTATGAATTAATATTTTAAATGAATTCATTAGCTAAAAGACTGTAAGATTTTTATCTTCTCTGATCTCCAAATAGAATTTTTCGATAAAAATTCTCACCTTCATCCAATTGGACGGACTGAAAATGTATCGGCTGGTCATATGACTTGATATCGGAGTTCTTTATGCAAACTTCCCGTCAGAATAATACGTTGGTGAGTTTGTTACGTACATTACCCACATTCTAATGAACAACAGCAAAATTTTTCGTTGAGAACCTGCTTTACATAACACAATTCAAATAATTTTTAAAGTACAAAAAAAAAAAAAAAATCTTAAGAAGCTAAAGAAATTGAACGGAACTTATTAGGATGTTGACAAGATTAATCACGGGCATGTTCCTTTTGACAAAGATCTCACTATAACAAGAACAGAAAAAACAATGAACAAAGAAGTTTTTATTTCGTGTAAAGTGAAATTAGCCTAAAAAGTATTATTTATCTTGGAAAGAACTTTAAAATACACAAATGTTTTTTATGCAGCACATTGGATTTAAACTTGTCCTTAAACTATCACTACTAATATTGTTTCAGTTCAGAGTATTTCCTAAATTAACAGGGACCTCCATTAATAAATAAATGTGGCGAATTCACATTTTAAAAAAATGATTTGTTTAGTCATACTTTATGTAAAATGGAGAAAAAAAACTTTTCCAACAAAAAAGATCTTAAGAAATAGAATAAAATTCTACCTATTTGTGATTGGCAAATATTTCTTAAAATTTTTTAAAAAACTCGGATTTATCATCTTACTGGATTTCGTCTTTGCATAAATAAATGGTGCTCTTTTAAGCTGGAATTTCAAAACGGAATAAAGCACAACTTTCTGCGAATGTTTTTTAGGAAATTTTACTGAGATGTGTGGAGCTGATGGAGATTTATTTGTTGTTTTGAATTGGAAGTATTTAAAACAAGGAATTCCTTGGAATACGATTTTTGTGTTAAATAATTTAAAATCATATAAAATTAAAAAATTTCTACCTTTTACTCAAGAATTATTATTGACATAACCTAACTTCCACAATTATTCACTGTCTGAAAGAGAGAATCCGAAAAATTATTCAAAATTTCCCCTCAGTACTGCCATGAGTTCTAGCAATTAACTAGAAAAACAAATGAGATTAAGATTAGTTTATTTGAGAAATAAACTAGAAATTTCCAATACAAATTCTAAAATGGTATAGTACTAGGTACTAGGTCAAGGCCACTTTAAACACGTACTATCAGCTGTAAAAAATAACACAAATATATTAATTGTTAAAAATTGAATAAACAAATTCCTTACTACAAAACATTTCAGTAATATAAGGAAAATAATTATATTTTTTGAAAAGGAATTAACTTGGTTTGACAAAAAAAACTTTTGCTCTTTACAATTGTTTTTGTTTAAGCCACAACATATAACGGCGGGAAATTAAATAGAAGCCTTTTTAAAAGCAATTTGTTTCTTTTTTTTTTTTTAATTTAAACATATCTCTTATTAAAACGAAAACTTTCTGAGGTAAATTTAATTAATATAATAAAAATAAACTGCTTCTAACTGAGGTAGGATTGTAAATCATTTACATTGTAATAATATTTGTTTGTTTTCTTTTATAGTATTAAGTAAATACTTATAGTAAAACTTAAAGCTAAACAATATTTAATTTAATAAAATAAAATAAAAATAATAGTTCTTATTTCATATTCAAAAAAACATAAAAACAAAATTTTAATGTTTTATTCTAGGTAATTTGTTTAAAAGGCATTCTTATTCTCTAGGAAAGACTGAGATTCTGAGGTAGGTAGTCTGTTGTTTGATTTTTAAATCTTGGAATCAATATTTATATACAATAAATATAACATTTACTTTTTTTTTTTTATGACAATTTTTTTGGCAAATATGATTGTATTAAAAATTAATTTTGAATTGAATAATATTGCAAGCAAAATATTATTTATTGAGAAACCATTCGAAGATTCAAAAAACAAAGCAAAACAAAATATTAAATAGAATTTAATTTACTTTTAGTTCAACAATTATTTATCAAATTTCACTACTTATAATGATAATAAATTTATTGAAAATTAATTTCAAAGCATTTTAATATTGAAATATTAAATGTTAAAATCAAATCAAAAATAAATTTTGAAAGATCTTTTTAGGTAAAGAAGAAATTGTGAATATTTTTTGAGAGATTATGATCCAAGGGTTCAAACTGATTATACAGAAGAGCAATTAATGCGTATATAATTAATTAATTCTGATAGTTTTGTTTTACTTTATTTAAAAATAGACACTGGGATTAATACTACAATTTTTTTTTTTTGACTTGAATTATAAAAAAACTTTCTTCTTGCATTCTCATTCACTTTTGCAACACAATTATTGCAAGAAAATTAGCTATGAGAATGGTCATTATTAAATATATTTTGTTTTTTTTTATTTAAATCTTTCGAATGGTCTTAGATTATTGCAATCAACAATACAACAATTATTAATTTATAACAATAGCAGTTTAAAAATTTAATTTATCTAAAAAAAAAAACAGAAAAAGAAATATATATAAAAAAAAAAAAATTTTTTTAACTTAAATTGTTTTTTTTTTTCGCTTTTTGATTTCAAAACAGCTACATTGGCTTATTATTATTATTAATAAGGAATTATATATATATATATATATATATATATATTGTTCTTCGTTTTTCAAATATATTTTGTTAAAATTAATAATATTTGTATCTGACTATTGTAGTTAACTATACCCGTAGTTTAGTTTGTTTTTTTCTTACTTTTGTATATAAATGACTAAGAAATATCCTGAGTAGTTTGCTTTAAATTTGTTTTGGAAAACAAATTTTTTAATTGTATCTGTTTGTAATAAATTTTTATATTTATTTGCTTATTGTTTTCTAATTTATATTACTATTATTATTATTAATTGTTTATTACATTTTTGTTTGTTTTTAAATATATATATATATTTTGTCAAAGCAAATGGCACAATTGAATTTCATCTTGTACGAAGAAATATGGATAGATTTGTTTTTTTTTTTTTTGAGTATTTGTTTTTTTGTATTTTTTTAAATAATATTTATTGATTGTATTATTAACTACTTTTGTGCATTGCGGCATTAATTTCTCTTATCTTTGTTTTTTTTTTTGTTTTGAAAAACTCTTTAACAAATATAAATATTCATGTAAACTTTACATATTTTTACTTTTCTATTTTTCTACAGTAATAATTAAATTTTAATATATATATATATATTTTTTTTTTTTTTGTATTATTTGGAGTGTATATATATATATATACTAATATATTGGCTTTTGTTTTTATTTTTTAATTTTTTATTTTATAGAAAATTTGTAATTTTAAAAATTTGTTTATAATTTGATCAATTCATGATCTATATTTCTTTGTTTTTTATTCAAAAAATCGTATAATTTTGCGTATACAACGTATTTGCTAGATATTTTGTGTTTTATATTTCGGTTTTTACTTAAAAGTTTAATTTCTGTCTAAAGTCAACTTAGAATATACATATATATATTTATATATATATATATCTGTTTTAATATTGTATATAAAACATATGTAAATGTTTGCATGGTATACACTTTAAGGCTCTCCGGTTACTCATAATGTAATTTTTCTTCTTTTATTATTATTATTATTATTATTTTTAAATATAATTATTGAAATTACTCCAAATTTTTTTTCCAAATATTTTAAATTTCTAAAGTCTGAATTATAACTATTTAAAATAAAAAATATTTTTTAAGTCTCATAACTTTTTTTTCTTAAGTAACATTACCATTTGTGGTTTTTTGAATATCTTCGTCTATTTTTGTTTTGTTTTTAATTAAATCTAAATTTTAAATAAAATTTCATTTATGTATTATGAACACCTTCATCCTCTGAATAATTACCATCTTCGGTATCTGAATTATTACCATCATTATTGCTACCTGATTGATTATTATCTAAACCTAAGTCCATTGGTTCTGATGAATCTCTACGTATATCAGGACCATTATTTTGTATTGGTGTTACTGAAATACTTTGTAATCCTGGTGATTGTTCTCGTCGATTTGTTGGTTCAATTGTTATACCACCACCAAGACTTGTATTACTACTATTATTACTAGAATTTTGTGTTTGACGGGTAATTTCTGTATTATTATGTGTTAATTTTGCGAGATCCAAATGTGGTGAAAGAAGACTTGATGATATTTTATCTAAACCATGACCCATTGCATTTAATTGTGCCATTTTAGCTGCATGTAATGCTGCTGCTGCATGCTCCTGTGACATTCCCATACCTATAAAGAAATTAATTAATTTATTAAAAAAGTATAAAATTTGTTTCTATTTTTGGATTAAAGAAGAACAACTGAAACTTTTTATTCTAATTTATAGCGATTTCATTAATTTCTTTTACTTTTTTTTCTAAAAAGTTAGTATCTTTAAAGCTATATTTAACCTATTCAGAATTTAGATTTTGAAATCATTCTTTTTCTAATTTATACATAAAATAAAAAACAAAAAATCTACTTACCAAATGTATTTTCTGTTATAAATTGCAAATAAGTATCCAATAAAGATTGTCCAGCATTATTTGTTGGTGGTAATGGTGTACCATGTAAATCTTTAGACATTAAATCCATATTTTTAGTAGTCATATTATCATGACGAATCCTTGTTATTGTTGTATTTGGATGTCCATAACCCAAAAAATTATCATGATAACGATTAGTACTATTATTATTATTACCACCGGTTGTTAAATCTTCTGGATCATCAAGATCATCATCGGGACCACGTAAATCTAATTTTGAATCACCACGTCTAGTACCACTTGTTGGTGATGCACGTGCTCTCAATTCAGCTGGTGATATTTTAACACCAGCTTTAGCTAATAATCTAGATGCTAATTCTGGATCAAATGGACTTGGCATTGGTAATACAGGTAAATCTTTAGTTGATATACCACGATGTTGACGTGACATATGTGAATGCAATGAATTTCTTGATTTAGCAACAGTACCACATAGTACACATCTATAACCTGGGCATACTGTATGTTTATCTTCTAAATGTGTTCGAAGTGTATGCGCTGATCTATAAATTTTACCACATTTTGGACATGGACGGGGATCTGTTGCACGTACACGCATTTCTAATGATCGACGTGATACTGTAAAATAGAAAAGAAAAAAAAGTAGAAAAATAAAATAAACAAAACATAAAATGTTTTTAATTAAAAAATTTATTGTCTAGTTTTTCTTATAAACTTACAATTAATGTTTTTTTCTAAAATACACAAAACTAATGCAATAAAATACCTGACAAATCTCAAAAGATTGCTTTATTTCAGTAGCCTGGTAATAGTATTAAAATTAAAGCTTTATTTTTGACGCAGTATTTTCGTCTGATGAGAGCTAGCAGGTCTTGCTATTATTTTCTTCAGAAGGGTAAATTTCCCGATTACATTTTAAGTCATATTATGATTATAATAAACCACATTAATAATACAGTTTTAGCAATTTGTTCTTAGATCAGTAAATCATAGGAATATTTGTAAACCTGGGCATCTCAAAAATTTTGGAGGTTAAATGAAATAACAGGGAAATGATTAGAAAGTTCAGGAATACGTCAAAGTAATCAAAATAGTTTCTCAAATATAATATTAAGCTTAATATCATGTTTCCTTGATATGATTGTTTCATCTTGGCTCATAAATTAAGAACTGTATTAGCGGCTGGTAGCTATGTGCCTTTAATAAACAATTACAATAGTACGTAGACTTGGATGACGTTGAGTTTAATGCACCATTCAGTAGTATTTCAGGTTATTATATCACTTTTCAAAAATAAAGAGCAAAGCTCTAAATTAAATACAAAAGAGTTCATTTCAGATTTTAACATGAATAAGAATTATAAGAATTATTTAATTGAGATTCTAAGCTTTAAGTCTAAGCTAAAATATATAATGTCCTTTTCTATTTTCTTATAGCATTGTGTGTATCAAACTAGGGACACACAGCCAATAAACACGGTAAAATATTACATGGGAGTAAGTTTACCAAGTTGAATCTTCAAAAATTGTGTGATATTGAATAAAGAATAAATAAATTCGGACTAATAAGTTTAAATAGTCCGTAACTTTGACAGAATTACAGAATTTTAACTAAATATTCCTTAAAACATATTTAATTAATATACATTAGCCATTTTTAGTCTATCTTTCCATTAAAAACTTTCAAATACGTTCTTTAAAGTGTATGTAAATTTTCGGTATAATGGGTCTAATTTTCTGTGTAATCCTACTTGCACCTTATTAGACGAATATGCACTCTCAAATAACCTTTATTATTGATTAATTTCAATCAAACTAGTTCCCAAATCTTTTCCATTTCTTTTAAATCATTTCTTAGAATAAATTTAGATAAGGTCACAGTTCAGAATCTTATTCAGTATTTAAACACAAAAATAAACGACCTTGTTAAAGTGGAATACATAAAAAATGATAATTAAAGGATTAGATTTGATTTTTCTTCTATATATGTATATAAAAGGTTTCAAAAATTAAAAAAAAAATTCAATTATCAAGCATTCCTTGGAGATTAAAAGTATAATTGTATATGTCAAATAGTAAAGATATTTTCTTTTAGGCATAAATATTACCACTAGATAATATATCCTCTTTTAATTAAATTATTCTCAATAGTTTTCAATGTATTCTATTTCTGTGTAAGAAGAAAATAATTATATTTTTGGGTTTCCTTGTGATTATTAGAAATTTTTGTTTAGAAAATTAAATAAAAAATAAAATTTGCAAAAAATACAACATAAATTAATAATTCATTTTTTATACATAAATATATAAATTAATTGTGTAAACTTTAAAATATATTTCAATAATTTGCAATACAGAATGTGATTTTTTTGTATCAAACTATTTTTGTTTTAAAGCTTATTGAATTAATCTAACAATTTTTAAAGCCATCTATGCTAAATTTATTTCTATCTTTTATAATTTCAAAGAAACAAAAACTTATTTAAGACTAGGCTTTATTATGAATATTTCTTTTAATATTATAAATAGTCTTGTTCTATATATATATATATTTTTATTTTTAATTGTTTTTTCTTATTATATACAAAATGGTGCCAATAATACTGGCACTACATTTATATTTGGAATAAATTATCAAACTTAAAACTATTTTAAACTAAAAAAACGAAGTTATTCTTTTGCTTCTACATACATATTCTTCTTCCTTTAACTCTCACAATTCAAGTAGATTTAAAGGACATTATTTTTAATAATTGACTAAAGATTGAAAAACTATGTAAATTGCCAAATTCAATTATAAATCTTATCAAAAAAGTTTATATGAAATTTAAAGATACATTAATCAACATAACAAGTGTTGTTTAAAAAAAGAGATTAGTTGAATTTTGAGGCTATTTGCTCAACGTTGTTAATTTGAATATGAAAATACAGTTTTTTTTCTAAATAAAGTAAGCCAAACAAAACTTAAGGTGGAAGAGTAGATAACTGATTCAAAGGTTATTAAGGCAATAAAGTGTAACTAATTTCTAATTGGATATATAGGTACAATCAGCAGTACTGATTACAGTCCTTTTTATTGATTTTGAAAGAGTAATAGACCCTATCTATGTCTTTTCCGAATCATTGATTTGGTTTTTAAATCCCATACTTAAAACCAGTATCTAAGGATTTGAAAGATTAAACAAAACATATTTTTATTATAACCGTCATCATGACTGCTATAAAGTTCAAATATTGTTTTAGTTTTTTACTACATATCATCATGATAATTTTGTCATCTGAATCAATACTTTGTTTGTATGCATCTTTATTCGTTTTGGTTCATAACGAGACAATTAGAGAAGCAAAATTATGTTTCAATTTGTCGCTTATTTGAGACATTCGATATTGTGATTGGATTGAAATTTTTGGCATAATTTATTTATCAAATGTAAATTTACAATTTAGAAATTTTATATGATTATTTTATTCCACCTAAATTATTTTAGGATTTTAATGAGAACAGAAGTAGATGATTAAAAAAAATGGATAAATTGGATCCATAAGAGAGCATCAAAACAAAAAAAATGTGAAAAAATTGACAAAATATTTAGTGTTGATAGATTTTTAGTACTTAAGAAATTGATGATGAATCCTTTATTCAATATTTTTGAGATCTTTTGGTAAATGAATGGAATTTACTTGAAACTTTAGTAATTTTAATTTTTAGGTGAATAATTTTAGTAATGGATAACTTTCAAATTTTAATTGATAAGAAAGATGATTAAAGCTTTCACATAATAGGATTTTTTGCTGGTAATCTGGAAAATTTGTTCGACTTCAAGGTTTTGAATGTTTTACAAAAACAAATAAGAAATAAAGCAACACTTGTATTTATCCATATTTAAAGCCTTTGAATTCATTCAAAAATCTAATATTTCTATTAATTCAATTAAAAAGAATTCCTGTAAATTGAGTGTTTAGACTAATATGTTTAATATACATACAAACAAAAAAAAACAAAACTATAAAAAAATTATACCTTAAAATAAATATTTATATAATTAAATTTTATATTTCATTTATAATCAGAAATATTTGAAAAACTACTACCACCAGATGAACGCATTGCTTTCATTTTAGCCCATTGTATTGTATGTTTTATCCTCATATGATTACGTACAGAATTTGGATGGGCAAAACGTCGTCCACATTGTAATACTGGACAAATAGGGCTATCACGTGGATAATGTCTATCTAAATGTTGCCTAAATAGTCTAGGTTCAAGGAGTGTATCACAAAGTGGACAAGGTAAACGATAATTTCCAGTATTACTATTATGCGAGGATGTCGATTGTATTCTATCATTACGTTCATTTGATGATGAATTTAATGCAATATTTCTAGCTAAAAATAAATTGGTAGTTAATTGATGATGTGATTGAATTTCATTATATTGTTTTTGTGCTATTTCACGTTGTTTATCTTCATATTGTTGTTGTAGTTGTTGTCGTAAAATATGTTGATGTTGTTGTTGATCTTGTTGTTGCATTAATAAACCAGAGTTCGGATCAGTGCCGCCACATAATTGATTTTCATTATGTTGAAATTGATTTATTGATGATGTTGATGATAATAATATTGATTCATTCGATGTATCAATTTCTTCAAATTTTGTAACAGATGGTATCGGTGATATTGTTTGTTGTCGATTAGTTTCTGTTATTCCAAATATTTGTTGTTGTTTAGCATCTATATCTTTAGTATTTGTTGTTTGATGTGAACTTCTAGTATCAATTGTAACATCTTCTGTCTTGATTCCAATTGTTTCATACTTCTCGCTATGTACATCTGCAATCGTCAGAGGATTGCAGTGTTAATTGTTGAAAATAATTCTTGTTTTTTTTTTGTTGGTAATTTTATTATTTTTAATTTTTTTTTAGATTTTAATTAAGGATGTGTGCATTCATGAACTCGTTGGGCGAGCACTAATCCGACCCTGATCTGATTTAAGCATCAACAAGTTTTTTTTTTTAACAAAATGAAATAACAGAACTGAATATACACCGTATAAAAATTTTGTATTATTCTTAAATGCCTATTGATGTTTTTTCTTTTTTTTAATAATTAACAAAAAAAAAACAAAAACAAAAAAATAAAGAAAAAATTTTTTTGTTTTTCTTTTTATTTTATCTTTTATTTGTTTTGTGAGTAAAACTTTTTAAATTACCAATTTGTTAGTAAGTAAAAAATTTGTTTTATTTTGAAAAAAAAAAACTTAAATAATTAAAACATTTAATTTAAATTTAGTTACGTGATTCAGTTCTATAATTATTGTAAGAAATATTCAAAATTTTGCTTTTATTTTTGTTTTTTTTGAAAAAATAATTTTGAATTGAAAGCATAATTTGTTCTATTGTATTTAAAATTAAAGAATTTGGAATAAAAAAAAACAAATTTTGTTTTTTTTTCTTTAGCTTTAAATTTTGGATTTTTTTTTAGAAATGCACAAGTTAGATCACGGTCGTGTAAAGCATATTAACTACATGAAATTGAATTCAACTCTATTTTGGACTAATAAAAAAATTATAAATATTAATATGCAAAAAAAAAAAAAAAAACAGAAACTAAATACTTAAAACATTCCAAGCTAAAAATTACATGCAAAGAATTTATCATTTTCAAAAATGCAATAAAAGGGAAAATAATTTTTAAATATTTTATTTCATCAAAATCTGGTGAGTAAATTTATTATGATATTCCCGCTAACTTCATGCATTTTAGACATTCGATAATTTAATAATAAATTTTTTTCAAGCTTTTGAACATTTTTTTACAATAATACAAAAATTAAAATCTGATAACTTAGAAAAGAATAACAATTGGCAGGATTACAAAAAAAAAAAACAGACAACAGCAGATTTTTTTTAAAGTTTTTTAGCAATTCTGAAATTTTAAAAAGTTTTTATTTTTTGAAATGGAGCAAAACAAAAAATACCAAAATTGTTTATCAATTGTTTAGAGTTTAGACAATAAACTAAAAATTTTTTTAAATATTTCACAAAATTTTTGCTTTAATTAAAAAATAGTGTTGTAGAGGAAAGAAAGAGATACTTGGAACTTTAAGTTTAAAACTTGCGGACAACAAAGATGCAGCTACTACAGTAGGATTATAGTCTATAATAGTCGAAATTCCTTTCCTTGTTTCCTTTCTTTTTCAGTTTTCGTATACACTTTATTAAAAAAGTTTTTACGATTTATACATTTTGTTTTTATCAAGCTAAAGTATTTGCCCTGCAGTTTAGGTGTGTAAGGCCTGACTCACCTAGGTTAAGATTGTTTATTCTGCTGTATTTGAAGGATACCTTCGATTGTACTAAACCAATTCGGAACATAGCTTATTATTGAAGCTATGACCCAGTTATTAGCATAAAAATCAATTAAATTTTCAAATCGACTTTTGTACACTGAGATTGGTGGATAAAAAAGGTTTACCTGACAACAATATCGCCCCCTTTCGTGGGGCTTTTATCTGGTTCACTTTGTTTTTTTTCAGCCGAAAATTTAAGGTTTTCAAAACAGTTCCTTAATGATATAAATATAAAAACTAATATCAAAAAATTTCTTTTTAAAGTCAATTCTTACTTAGGTCAGCCACAATTGTTAACTTACTCTCTCAAAATCGTTTGGAACTTAAAGCAAAAATTTATCAACAAAATTATTAATTTTCGCAAGAATTGAATTAGCATTCTTCATCTTTGAGTGAAAAATACTGAATTCTTTGCATTTTACCGATTGAGCTACAGCCTCTTCATTTCAATTTTCATTGCAAACTGGTAAAAATCTATTTAAAGTATTAAAAATTATTTGAAAATCAAATAAAATAAGTAATATAAAAAGAAATTTTTTAAAGTATATTCCTACTTGAGATTGTTTTTTCTTTTTTCTGAATTCAGAATTCGTAATTCGTTGCATTCAGTTTTCTGAAGTTTTTCTCTCATATAAAACTAAAAGATAGTTTATTAAATATAATTAATGAATTAATATTTCAACTAACTGTATAAACATCAATTGTCATGCACTCCCAACACAACAAAATTTATTTGAACTTGATTGGATGAATAGAAAAGATTTTTATTAACAATTGAAAGTTTTTGAGCAAACTAATAGTAGGAATAAATAAAAATTGTATGCTTCGACGAGATACGATCCGAAGTCATGGATGTTTTACGCCGACGTTCTAATAATTTTGCTATTGCAAGACAAACTTTTTTTTTTTTGTTCTGACAAAGGATCTGAAAAAGAAATCTTTTTCTGAACCTGAGTCTGTTCCGTTTTCTGAATTTTTTCTCCCATATAAAATTAAAATTAACTGTTTAAATTTAAATAATGAATTAATATTTGAAAAAACTACAATTAAAAAAAAATTTATTTGAAGTTGAGTGAATGAATAAAAAAAAATCTTGTTTTATTATGTTAATTAGAACAATCCCTTATTACGATCATTTTTCACTAGAAAATACTTTTAACAATATTAAGTATCTAGACTTTAAAAGTATCTAGGAGTAAGTTTGATTATCCCAGTTGCCATACCAGAGTCGGATTTAAATTCAAAAATATTGAATCTGAACTCTAGTTATTTCTATCTCCATTTATTTAGACAGGCAAATTGAACTCAATATTATTCTCATTTCAATATGTTGGTTTTTGTTATCAAAATGAAAAAAAAAACAACAAAATAAAGAGCAAAATTGGTACAATATAAGAAAAAAAATCATTTAAACATCTCCTTTAGGTAAAACATAAAATTATATTGGTTCCCAAAAACGTTACATTTTGATACTATTATCCTCTCTTTCATTATGATTAAATTTTGTTTTCATTAGCAGTACCTAAAAATATAATATTTTTCCAAGATGATAAAAATTACTCTTCGTTTTTTAATTTCAAAAGTATTTTCTACATAGATTTCGTTTCTAAAACTAAATTAAAACAATTAAATTTTTTCTATAATTTATTTTAATTAATTTCTTTGATGTATACCATGGACTTGTAATTGATGATTAATTAAATAGTGTTTAGTTTTTAATTTTTTACCACAATTTAAGCATGTATGCCATAAAGATTTATCAATTTTTGTATGTACATTATGTACATGTTGTCTTAGATTACTAAGATTTGAATAAATTTTTCCACAATATCGACATTTTGGGCCACAATTAAATAAATTTTCTGAGTCCTGTTGTTGTATATGATTTTTTGATAAATATCTTGAAATATTTAATGTTGAAGATGATGTATTTAAATTAGCATCAAACATTTGTAACATAGTTAATGATTCTGGTACATCTGTAGTTTTAAAATTTTTATTATATTCATTACAATATTTGATCATATTGTAGTGGATATTATTTTCCTTAGGTGATGTTGTCACTAATTCAGCCGCCCCTGCAATTTATTAAACAGAGGCGGCTAAGATTTATTTTATTTGTTTTATAGTGAAAAATTTAATTATAATAATGATAAAAGCATAAGTTTCATTTTTTTTTTTTTCTTTCAAACTCTAAAAATTAATGCATTACGTATTTTAATTTTAAGGATGAGTTGAAAGCATGCAAAATTGTTTTGAAAATTATAATCAAATTTTGTTTTTGTAGTTTCAGATTTACAGAAATGTTTTATTTTATGCTCACTATTTTATTTTTAGAGAGAATAAAAATAATATTTTGCATGATTGGTTTATAAGATATGTTGTCATTATTTTTGAAATTAAATTTGATTGCTAACATGCACTCTCAAATTTTCAAATTAGTGACTGTAAGCTTATTTGGCAAGGAATCAAAGAATTCTTTATTTTCAGAGATCGATCTACAATTGAGGCTAGTGGCTCACACCGTTCCTTCAGTAATGCACGCTACTAGTAGCTCAAACGAAATGTGTAAGTTCATTAGATTTATTCACTAATCCCTAAGGCTCACTAGTGCTTAACGTATGGAACGACTTAGCACAGTAAAAATGGAGAGTTTTCCTAAACACCAATCGGAATGGACTCACCAGCATATTAATGTTTCCATTGACAGAAAGCAAAATGCCGATTTTTTTGATCTTCTTTGAAAAACCGACAAGCTAGCTAGTCGCTAATTCAGGCTATATACCAATTCAGTGGAGGCTAATGGACTCATTAGCATTTAGTGTTAAATTTTGTGCCGCTGGGCACTAGTGAGTCCTAGGCATAAGAACAGAACATTTCTGTATTAGTTGTAAAATAAATTTAACCTGAATTAATCAGCAGAAAAATAATGTCCCCTATAAATGTATGTGTGTATTTTCACATTTTCTTCAAAAAAAAAACAAAAGCTTGGGTAATAGTTTTATATTTTCCTTTTAGCTGCCTAAATTTTTATGTTTTTACTCTTGTAATTCACTTCTAAAAAGGCAAATAACACTCTCCTAGAGAAAGTAACTCTTCTTTATTCATCAAAACGTGCTAGTTTTCAATTGAAAAAGGTTAGTTTTTAGGTAAAAGCATTAATGAATTTTGTTTAAGGATATCTTTGCATTTTAAATCTCAGTAGTCTGCAAATTGAAAGCACGTTAGCGTTTTAGTTCTTAGCAAAATGCTGCATCTTTTGCTGTTTCTTCTGTCGACAATCATATTGTTCCTTCTTTGTTCCTCTTTTTGTGTATTTTTACAGAAAATAAATCACTTATTATTTACTTAATTCTTAAGAATTTAATAATATTATTAATCGTTTATCTCATATGCTAACTTCAGCGAATTAAATATAGTTGAAAATTTTGAGCTTGCAAGTGACTAAGACCATAAACGTAAGGTCCAACTGCTTGCGAGTTTTTGTTTTTGTTATTTTTATAAGGACGAAAATCGTAGAAATAGATGGTGACGAATATTTTTTATAACTAAAGGAAAACGATGAAGAAGAAAAAAGTTTTCAAACTAGAAGATAAGAACTGTTTTGGGTTCTTGATTTTTAATTTTTTAATTAAATGACTTTGGATGCTTAAACTCAAATTTCAAAATATCTCTTTTTCCTGGCTTCAGTTAAAAATCCTTATTAGTTTTAAACTTTGTGTGTGTGTTATTTCTGCTTAAAAAACCAGAAGAATTCAGAGTCATCAATTGTAGGAAGCTCTTACATTTTTTTATCACAATAACCAAGAATAACATACTTGATAGCTTCAGGAGAGTTGATAAATTATCTTAAGGGGGTATTCTAGTCTAGAAATTTGAAAAAATCGATTTTTAATATTAAAAGTATTTTTCAAAATTCAAACTATTTTTGGAGATAAAGCTGTTTTAGTGGCCTATGGCTCATACTGCGCCTAACTTTATCCGAAACTGCTTTTTCCGAAATGGCCATCAGGATATCTTAAGTTCTAACCAACCGATTTATTTGAAATTTTTTGTGAACCTTCTTCATATAATCCTCTACAGTCCCTACCAGCTTCATGGCAAAAAATTTCGGTTTTTACTATTTTTAAAAAATTCAGGAATTTCAAAAAAAGGGGTAAAAAATGATTTTTTTGTTTAGACAGTCGCCATTTTGTAAAAAAATTTGTTTTCATGTTTCCCGAGGTAGGGGCTATAACGACATCCTTACTGATTGAGAATTTATTTTGGTTTTTTTTTTTTCAAATCACCAGGAGGGTTGGAATCATGGTGGCCAGGATGCACAGTTTTTTTTACACCCCCCACTTCATCAGCCTGTAACTTTGTGGATTTTCGATTTTTTCACCTTTTTTTTTGTGTATTGTTTAGGAATCAATAAATATTATACAAAATAACGAATTCTAAAAATATTGTTTGTTTTTTTTTTATTGCTCCTCAAAATGTACGGAAAATTCATGTCTCTAGACCAGAATACCCCCTTAAAAGTGGTAGAGATTGCTGGTAAAATTCATTGCTAAGAAGATGTAATCGTTTTAATTTTTTTTATATTAAAACTTATTTTTACATGTTAGTTAATATTTTCATCATCTTTTTTGTGTTTATTTGACATTTAGAATATATCTTAAAATATAATTTCATATTTTAGTTTATTGTTGTTGTTTGTATTTGATAGACAGTTCTTAAGCACACTATTTTCTATATTACTAATTTTATATTTTGCTAAATTATTTAGTTTTTGTTTTATAATTTTGAAATTCCAACATGCGATATAAGACACAAATCATTGAAAATGTATTAATAATATAATTTGGAACACACCTTTTACCCATTTTCTTTTGATAAGTAATAGGTAAATATGTGTACGATAATAGCAATTATCAAGAAAAATAACAATACAGACCAAGCCTGCAATTTTCTAACTCTAAACTAATTTGCCTAAATAAAAAAGAAAAGCTAAGAAGTTATATATGGATATATATATATATATATATAAAAAAAGAGAGGTATTAATGTAGTTTATAAAGGACGTTTATCAAAACCTACATTCCACCTGCAAAAATAAAAATAAAATCTATATATATATGGGAAGCTATAAGTAAGACAAAAGAGGCTCCAAGTCCAAGACAATTTGTTTTCTATTCAACAAACTTTAATGGCAATGAATCACGTACTTTGTCGATTTATTTTCTTCCGATTCAAGGAGTGGACTTATAATATAATAGATCAATGATGTTGCCCTGTAATGGTTAAGAATGGTGTGAGAATAAAAACAACTTACATCAGGTTTTAATATAGAAAGCTTAATTTTCTTTCATCGTCTTTTACTTAAAAAAAAAAAGCAAGAAAAACGAAAAATAACAAAAAAAAAAAAAAAACAAAACTAATAACAACTCTTAAGAAATGGAGCACGAAATTAGGAAGCAAACAAAAAAAAAACTATAAAAAGCTAAGATTTACTATGCTCGAAACATTAAGCAATCCTTCAGAACTTTTCGGTAGTTAAAACTTTGATGCTTTCATTCGAAATATATTTTTATGACTTGATGATGTCTATGAATGTAGTTCTAAGGATTTTCTATTAAGGATGAAATGTAATCATTTTTCAAATGATAAAATGCTTATATTTATATGAAAATACTGATGCAATGGTTATTAAACATACTAAAATATAGATAAAAAGGATATTTATATTATATAGGGATATATTTTAATATTTCTTTTTGCTTTTTTCTTTGCCAATAATTGCATAGCACGAATTACAAATATCAAAACAAATGATCTGTAATTTATTGCTATTTTGTTATTTTTAACATTAAATTGGTACAATTTTTCTTTTATTTAATCAATGATAAATAATTTTCATGTGATTGTAATTTTATAAAGCAATTAAGTGCGACACATGTTATGTTTTATTTATGTTTGATACATAAAATTTAAAATTTAAAGTAAAAAAAAACAAAAAGAATTGATAAACAGACGGAAATTTGCATACAATTAAAAAATATTAAGGAATAAATTTATTGATTTATTTTTTTATTTTTAAGGGTTATAATTTTTTTTAAAAGGCAACAGAAGCACATAAAATTTTTATTTGCTGAAATCATGTTTTTAATTTTTTGAAATACTTAAATGAAAAAAGAAATCACTAAGAGGATTACTTCAAGTACATTTCAAATTTTTTATTTAAATTCTATTTAAGAATGATTCATAGAGATGGAAATTTATTCAAAGCACATCAACTTTTTGGTATGTAAAAAAATGACGTCATTAGTTTTTGCTAAAAACTTTTTAATAGAAAAATAATTTAATTTTAGTAAATCTGTAAAATTAGTCTTTCAGAAACTAGTTGACTCCTAGTATACTAGGATTTTGTGCCACTAGAGCATGATGAATAGAATAATTTCCAATATTTTTATTTTATTAATTAACTTTAGTTTGTTTTTAACATGAGTTTTTTTTTTTAATTTTACAAAATTTAATTAAACTGAAGTTAAACATATTATTACTGGTAATTAAACTACTGGATATCAACTGATATTATTTGAGAGTAATAATAATTAATTTCTTAAAATATATTGCGTGGTTTTACACGAGGAGTAGTTAATGAAAACTTTTAATTGTTAGCTTATTAAAAGCAAAAAGTTTTTGATCATAATTTATCCTTTAAATTTTTTTTTATTTTAAGAAGTAAAACAAGTAGTTTAAAAAATTTTTTTCAAAAGTATATTCTTACTTATATTTCTCATTCATTCCCATTCAGTGAGATTTTTTTTTCTTTTTTCTGAATTCGGAGTTCGGAATTCTTTTCATTCATTTTTCTGAAAATTTTCTCTCATATAAAACTAAAAAAATAGTTTATTAAATATAATTAATGAATTAATATTTGAACTAACTGTATTAACATCAATGGTCATCCACTGCCAACTCAACAAAATTTATTTGAACTTGATTGGATGAATAGAAAAGATTTTATTAACAGTTGAAAGTTTTTATGCAAGCTAATAGTAGGAATATAATAAAAAAGAGACTTTTGATCACTAATCATGTAATCATAATTTAAAATAAGGAACAAATTTCAGTCAAATAGAAAAAGAAAGAGAAATGTTAACTCTTTGCTTTTTGTCTTTCTCTCTTTTTCAGATGCTACTCAGACAGATTAGTCCATTTTATATCTTGTTTTTAAGTTTGTTTTTGTTTTTTTAGCAATGATTCTTTACATAATTTTAGCAGTAGTTTAAAGGTGGGCACTCACTTAGTGCACATATCTCCGCGGGTAAAATTTTTGACGTCATAGACTCACGCCAAGTTGTTGATTCTGTTCCCCCTCAAATGTGGATATTTCAGCGTGAAATTCATGTGTACACACATTTTTTGGATAAGTTTTTTTTTTGTTTTAGAAATGCTTTTGCGCTTGCAAAAGAATTGCTATATTTTCCTGATTTATATTTAATTGTTGTTGTAGAACTTTTTTTTTCATTTCGGCAAAACAGAGGCAAGAGCATTTTGTTTTTTTTTCGGTTCACAAGAATATGAATTTACACATTGAGAGAAAAAAAAGTAAAAGAATAGAAAAGATTTAGGAGGTTAAGTTTTAGGTGGTTAAATTTTGCGGCTATTAGTGATTTTATATTTACTTGTTGTTATAGAACTTTTTTTTTCATTTCAACAGAGGCAAGAGCATTTTGTTTTTTTTTCGGTTCACAAGAATATGAATTTAAATATTTCTCTAAGATTTCCGCCGAGCCGCACTAACTGAATTGTAAAATTTTTGTCATTTTTGACGTCATGAATGTTGCCCGCGGAGATATGCGCACTAAGTGAGTGCCCCCCACCTTAACATGTTGAGGACGGCGTGTACCATCGGTGGCTCACATCGGCTATAATTTTGCAGATGAAAAAAAACTTTATGTGTTTAAAAATAATTTTTTTATTAAAATTTTATTTAATTTTTTGCTAAGCAACATTTTGCACAAGGCAATGCCAGATAAAGCAAAGTAAGATTTTCACTGCCTCAACGTCTGTCTCAATGTCCTCAACGTGTTAGAGTTGAGTCATACTTGGTGGATTATGAAATAACTAAAATTCTAAACAAACAAACAAAATAATCTTACATTTTGACTTAAATTTCATTTATATCTTTTCTATTAGAAATAGTAACTAATTCATAAAAAACAAAATAAAGAAAAGAAAAAGAAAAAAAGAATTTAGATTCATCAATTAGATTTATTTTGAAAAACACAAATTTCATAAACATTCCACTTAGAATAAGGTCTATGACACTCAGAATTTATGATTACAATGGAATCAGTTAAACATTGAATTTGCTTTTTGATACACGTGTCAGGCTAAGATAAAGCTCATGACATTATCTGTTCGTATTCATACATATATATATATATATTTATATACATATATACGGTGGACAACAGTAGTCCTTAAATAAATAAAATTAATTCGAAATAGAAAAACTATTTTTCTATGTATGTATTTATTTTGCAAATTTCCACATATACTACATATAATTTAGAACTATCCATATATAAATGATAAATATCAAAAGTATGTAAAGTGTAAATGTAGAATTGGAGAAAAACCTTCAACTAACAAATTTACAACAGTGTTTATTTGTACAGGATTTTGTGTCGTGTGGACCATTTCTCTATTGATTTATTGTCTTTAAGTATCTTCGTTTTAGTTTTTGGATAAATATAATGGGATATATGTATAGAGAGCATGTGTACAATATAATGTGTACATTCCCCTTTCTTTTCTGTTTTTTTTTAAACAGGATACATCTATCTTATATCCTTATTTTATTGCAAATAATTTCTCTTTTCATATCAAATAGTGAATATAGAATATTATCTAAAAAGGATGTTAATAAAATTTCATTTGAACATAGAATTAAAATAAGTAGAATTGTTGTTTTCTATTCCGATTTAGGTTTTGTTTCTATAACATTAACAATAACAAAATATTTTGATTATATGTATTTGATAGATTTCTTCGTTTTTGTCTTTACATACTAAACAAAATTTTATCCTTTTATAGAACTAATAAAAGGACTTTATCAAACAATTTTCTTATATATATATATACAATACATTAGTGTATACGCATATATATTCAGAGAAAAGTATGTAGGCTGACCCTTTGGACTTTTATGAAAAAGTTTTTTCATATCAAAAGTACGTGGTTGAGAATGTTAAAGTAAGGATAAGATAAATATAATAAAATATTCTAACATTAGGAATATATGTTCAGTTCATACATTAAACATTTTTTAATGGTAGATTGGTCAAAATCAAAGAATTCAATTGATTTTTAATTATAATGATAGTAAAATAAAAAACAAAATATAAAAGTCTTAGTCAGTCATATATTAAATATTCAAAGTTTTATTGCAAGTCGCCACCGAAAACTAACTAAATAAATTGAAAATACATAAAACTTGCTGATTTTATATTATTTTTTTTTGTTGATTTCTTAATTCAGTGCTTCCTGCAATTTTTATTAGCAGATGATTCTATAAACATTTTTAAGGGACCAATATGTAACGAAAAATTCAAATAGAAAAATCTTATGTAATAAATTTGTGATATAAAACCAAAGAAAAGAACAAATAAATAAATAAGGAAATTTATTAAATGAGAATATTTGTAGTAAACTCTTGTCAAAATCAATTATTATTATTATGGTTATAAAAAATATCAATGAGAATAAACAAAAAAATTATAGTAAACTAGATATTTTATTTAAAACAATAAAGATTAAATGAATTTGTTAATTTGCTGGACTAAATTTATTTTTACTACAAAAAGTGATCGTATGCAGCATATTTAAGTTTATTGCTTATTTTATGTATTTTAGTAGTTAATTTAATAGAATTTTCATTGAAAAAGGGCAGTTAAAAATATAAATCTAGTAAATATATGCGCAAATTTAAAAAAATGAAAGCAAATATTAAGACGTAAATTAAATAATATGTTTTTATCGAATTGCATACCTACAGGCGTTTTAACAATTGTTAATATAACATTTATTTTTTATTAGTTATTTGTTTATTTAATCTTTTTTAAATTTTAACTCTGCTATAAGCAGAATAATTAATTTTTGCAAATACCATAGAGAGGAGAAGGATCTGTAATTATTTAGTGCATTAGCAATGTTTCCGCAATCATTTTTCGACTGTGATTAAAATCGTACATCAAAATTTTACATAATTTGCTTTCCATAATTTTTGAGGTTAAAACTGTAAAATTATTAACAATTTTACTTAATTAATTAGGTACGTTAATACATAATTTTGTAACAATTATAATAATTTCAATAAAGGATATATCAAATATGTAAATTTCTCTTTTTAAAATTAACAAATAACTGCACAAAATTTTGTTAGCAATTAAAATTGCCATCAATAAAGTTTATTTTGGATATAAAATTTATATTTTTGCGGTAAATACTCCTAATATGTTGATCATCTCATTAAAATTGATTTGAGTAAGAGCACAATATCCGAAGTATTGCCATCCATTGAATAGCAATTTTTAGTTAATAGATTTCTCTTATTAATAATATTAATTTATAACTAACAGTTATATTTTTAGTGTTTGTTTTGATAAATAATATCCTTAGGTATTGAATTGTGACCCCTAGAATCTTGGCGTAGATTTTATTACATCTTTTTTATTTAATATTATTGTGCTATTTTTTAATTAAAGTCCAAGTAAAGTCCTATATTTGTATGTATATAAATATATATAGCATATAAATAACAGCATATTGTGTAATAAATAAAATACAATTAATTTAGAGTTTCATAATTTAGAAAAAAAGAACAAAATTATCAAATATGTTTAGTATCATAAAATTTTAGAGTATAAAATAAAAAAAAACAAAACAAAAATTATTTAGGACTAAGCAGCTTGTGCTTAAAGCCATTATTCCATGGGTAATGGTTATATTACGATAAGAAATCCTTAATCTAACGGCTAGTAAGGAATTTAGTATCGGCCATTAAGATGTAATTTATCCATAGCATGAAGCTAACCGTAATTCAACTAAAGAACCTAATATTACTAACAAATATGACTAATTGCATGTTTTTCTTGTTTGTTATTGTTGTTGTTGTTTTAAATATAAAGAAAACCAAAAGTAATTTAGAAAATAAACAGAGCTTATTGAGTAATTTCAATGAGCCATTCAAACCCTTTTTAAATAATAAGAATGAAAATAATAAGACATTTTAACGGTAATTAAAAGTAATAAATGTCAGCCATCTAAAAAAGAGGAATGAATTACTTATCTAAAAGATGCAATACTGTTATTGTTATTACTATTATAATTTTTCTTTTTTTTGCCTTAATTTTATAAATAATAAACTAAAAAAAGTCCTGATAGTCAGTTTTATATGATTTTGGGTTTTTGGTTTATATATTTTTGTATAGTCTTTTTAATTTTTCTTTGAAAAAAGAAATTTTCTTGTAGCCAACCCTTTTTTTTTTTTTGATAGCCAAAATACTACTATAATCGAATATATTTTTAGGATTCTTATTCAGTAATCATAAAATATGCTGCGTGTCCATATTTTCAGAGTTTATTTTCTAACATGGTAATAAGTAGCCCTTTTTTTTGTGCTATTGAAAGGGTGTGCAATACTGTTATTGCCTACTATTGGCATTATTATTATTATTATTATTAATTTTGAGGTTTTACTTTTTGTAAAAATCTGAAAATGATACTAGAAATTACTATTTTCAGTTTCATGTGAGAAATTCATATTCATATTTATTGAAAATATAATAATAGGGTGGAAAATTTAGGGATATGGATATAAAAATAGTTAAATATAACTAATTAGGCTAAAGGTGCAATTAGAATATCAACAATTTTAATTAGAATTAGATATGCGATATATTAATTTCTAAAATATTAAGGTAACGAGGTTTTCTCATGCAAAAATTTTCATTTGCTGCTGGTTGTAAAAATTCTGTTTGATTTTTTATGGAACAAAAACTACAAAAATGTAATTGGATTATTATCCTTAATAAAGGTGTAATTACAAAAAAAAAAATCGTGTACATAACAATTCTAATAAATATGTATATAAGATGTTAAAAGCTTGGTTTATTATGTAATATTCTTGGCAGTCATTTCAATAAAGAGGAAATAAAAAACAAAAACAATTTGCGTTTAACATACATATATAACCTTTTTGCGTGGAATTTTAGGAAGCTAAAGTTTTGATTATAATTTTGAATGAATAATACTTTTTGTTTTGTTTGCATGAAAATTATGGAATAAATTAATGAAATCCAAAATTTTAGCCTAAAAGTCAGTTACATTTAAGATCTAGTAGAAACTCAGACTTTATGTATATCATTTTGTAGTCCTTAGCAGGCACTTGAGGCTTCCAATTTTTAACACTTGACTGATAGAAGTAATTATTAATGGTTAATTATGGCGTTAGGTAGTTAATAGTATTTTAATATTAAACTTTAGAGAATTCAATGAAAAATTTAAGTGATTTATTTTATAAAAGAAAATAGAAAAAAGGAACACTTGATTCATTCATGGGAGCACTTGGCAATTGGAGGCAATAAGAGCAATTACAATGACAAAATGACTGAGTAAGAAATATAATTAATTGCTTTGGGGAAAGAGTTCTAGTATTTATCAAATGTCAACCTGCGGATTATTTTCGAAAACTATTAAACACTTTTTGAACATACACTATATAAGTCGTCCTGCGAAATCACAGCGTATTATGCGTAAAATATTGTAAAAAAACAAAATTTATATTAACTTATTGATGTATATCAGCGAAATTTCATGAAAATAGGGGAACAGGATTAAAAACTCATAAAACTTTGTAAAACTTGACAATTTATAATTTTACGATAACATTAAAAGCGGTCGGCGGCAGGCACAGTAATCTGCATTAGTGTGGCCGGTACCAAATGATAAAAAAAATTACAAAACATGCGGACGGCAAAGTGTTAAGCTTAAACACGCTCATTTGCAAGTTTTTTGAAAAAATCATTTAACCAAAAATAAATAAAATGGTGGATGCAAAGAATAACAAATATCTCAATGAACTTTTAACAGTTAATTTGTCATTTATTTATTTGTTCAATAACACTGGTCAACAGTGGTTTTACAACATGAAGTTTAGTAAGAAATTTTGTTAGAACTACCTACCCATATTACGAAAATGAACTTAATTTGATTCAATCACCCTCAGTTTTTTTTGTGATAACTTTAATAAACTCATATATAAAGCATATAATTTCACAATCTGCGGTGATTTAAAAGTTATTGCCCTGCTAATTGGACTACAGTTGGATTTTACTAAATTTTGCTGTTTTTTATGCCAATGGGACAGTAGGGACAAAAAAAAAAATCATAACACTAAAATAATATGGCCTGTGCGTGAATCTATACGTCCTGGGCAGAAAAATGTGAAGCATAAAACATTTTGATGTACTTTTACCGCCACTTCATATCAAGTTAGGCCTTATTAAAAATATTGTAAAGGCAATGGGCCAAAATGGGAGCGGATTTTTGTACTTAAAAGAGAAATTTCCCAGAATAAGTGATGCCAAAATCAAAGAAGGCATTTTCGTAGGACCTCAAATCAGAGAATTTAATAAAAGATCCAAAATTTGCAATATGTCGCTAAAAATCCACTTCCTGGTCTTACGCATAGATTTTTTCCCTGAAAATTTTGGAGCTGTAAGCGATGAGTATGGAGAAAGGTTCCACCAGGACATTTCAAGTATGGAAAAACGTTATCAGGGTAAATGGAGTGTAAGGATATTGGCTGACTGCTGCTCGAGGATCAATAGGGATCAACCGAGAACTAAATATCCCAGAAAATCGTAGTCATTTAATTTATAAAGGACATTTTTTATTAATATTTCTCGAAAAATATTATTTTTTCTTCGAAATCAATGTTTCTCCACCAAATAAAAATGAAAACTTTAAAACTGCTTATTTTTACTTGTGACAGCCTCTAATATAAAAAAAAAACACCAAAAAATTCGTGTGCCACAACAAAAGTTAAATTTTGTCGTCCAGAATGAAATAAAAATTTAATCTATATAATATAGCGACATATTACTTCTTTGCATTTCAAGTAACAAATTCTCTAGGTCTTTCACTAATACTCACGGTATTCAGTTTATTAACAACCCACAGAAGAAACGTCTTATATGTATTCACCAAGCCGACAACGATAACTGACTGTTTGGAGATTTTAAAAAGATGCTCAAGAAAAAATTAATATTATTCAAATGAAGAAGTCCTTGCCAATACTGAGGGCTATTTTAAGGCCAAAAATAAATCTCTTGATATGGCTGTATAAACAATTAAGAGAAACATTGAATGTTGATAAATAAAGTCCACAGTTCTGCCCCAAAAAATTGTACACAATTTGAACTTATTGATTTATTTGTTACTAATAATTTTCTAGATTAGATCATTTTATGACTGTCTTTTCTTAGAGAGGCTACATGCTATAAGGATCACTACTTATTAGACATTAAGTAGAATATCACTGATTAATTATACTTGTATAAGGATAGATTTATACTATAAATTAGCTTTCGAAAAAATATTATTTTCGTGTAATTAAATTAAAAATGAAAAAAAAGCGTGACTTTTATTAACATTTTATTTCATGGATATGATTTATCGAACCTAAATATAATATATTAGCTTTGAATCCACCCATATTAAATATCATCCTATTATCGTTTCTAGGCGTATAATCAACATATATTTCGATATGAGAATTAGCTATTTTACATACAATTTAGTATTCTATTTTTGCAACAAAACTAAAGTGTCCTTCAGGGAATAGTATTTTTTACTTTTTTCTTGTTAGCATGTAGATTGCCAATATTTGATAATTGAACACCTTTATTCCTTCTTTTTGTATTATTGTCTAATTTTATTTTTTATAAATGCTAAATATATGGTTTTATGTATGTATTTAATATGAACTAATTTGAAATTTGAAAATTTTTAAGGTAAATACTACAAAAAACTAAAAAAAAAAAAAAAATAAAAGGATTATATTTTATTTTATATTCAATGATTGCTTAAATTTGTATGTCATAGTTTTATTAGGGTAGAAAGAGTTTTTGTTGTTGTTGTTATTATTGCTTTTGTATAGTTCTCAATACAGGATTAAGTAATGGAAATTTTTTGATAACATCCTTTGATAATGTATTAAAACTGAATTTGATATTTTAAGAAAAAATAAAAACAATTTTTTTTTATTAAATGGAAGCCATTATAGAGCATTGAGAAAGGTAATTTCATTTCTTATACGTGACCGCACCCAAACTTTTAAGACATTTAACTTGATGTGGACATCATTGGAATTGAAAAGCTATTTTCCAGGTAAATGGATTTTTTTTTTTTTTTGGATTCTAAGTCTCATATAAGGGTCATATTCTCCCCTTTGAATCCATAGGCCAATCATCTGCATCATAATGAGAAAAACGAGTCCAATGTGAATAATTCAATAGCCTAATGGAACTTTATGTGACTAGCATGTTCTTTTTTATTTTTATTTTTCGTTTTTTTTTTTTGGTACACAAATGTAATAGTACATTCTAGAGGCTTTTATGTCTACCATTTTTACTTATGGAATTCATTGAAAATCTTGAAAATAATAGCAAAAAATGAAATAAAATAGAAATCATTTAAAGGGGTGAATACCCTATCGGGAATAACAATTTCAATTTAATCTTTTATTGTCACCATAATTTTATTATCAATCTGTATAGTGTGAGATTTAATGATTCGATTGCATTATTACTTAATTAAATTTGATTTTTTAATGTTTTCAGAAGAAGGAAAAAGTAATTTTTTTGACCTAATTTAAAAGATTTCGTATAATGAAAAACTGACTTTTTTTTTCGAAGAATTTATTGAAATATTAATTGATTATAGGAATTTTATTTTTAATATAAAATTATTGAGAGGTTTAAAGTATTTTTATTATCCTTAGTTTTGTTTTTCTTAATTGTATATACCTAAATTTCAAACTGCAATCTTCGGATGAAGAAGGATAACTTAAATTATCACGTGAAAACTTTAACAATTGTTAACAAATTTTTATAAAATCTCAATGATTTTATTTGAAAAATTACAAAAAGAGAATGTTAAAGACTCCAAAATATTTAATTAAGTATATAAATCCTTTAAAAAATTCTTAAATACATTGTCAATGAGGCAAATATCGAAAAAATTGTTGATATAATCAAAGTTTAAGAATAAAAATATTATTTATCAATTGAATTGAAGATATTGAAAAACAGAACAGCGAATTCGTTTTCATGATTTTCACCTTTTATATATTTCGTTTTCAAATAGTTTTGGAGGTTTTCATGTTTTTATTTAAGTAATAAATTAATTCCGTTAGCAGGTTAAAGAAGATAAGCCTAATTTTGATTAGATTAATTGAGTGATTATTTTAAAAAGATGCAATAATATAGATCGAAAATAAGATATGCATTAAGTTGCTTTAAGATGGACAGATATTTACATATAAGAAGGGTTAAAATAAATGTTAGAAATTAAAGTAAACTTAAGGCATCAGGAAAAATGTATACACTTATACAATTTAAGGATCTAAGCTACTTAAATGATTTATACTATTCCATTAGAATTTAATTATTTAATGATATATGACCAAAAGATAGACAAAACAATAGAATCTTTTTCTGACAGTCCATTATCTAAAGATCTGATTAAAGAATAAACATATGATAATAGCATTTACTTGTCTTTTAGCTTGTGTTCTTAAATTTCCTAATACAATTTGAACTTTTTTTCTTATGCATTTGAAATTTAAACATTTGATTTTAAAATGTTTAATAGCACAAAAACAAACAACAAATAATAATGCCTAGATTCTATATTAATATTTTTGAAAATAGCAATAAAAAAAAATTGAAGATAGGATCAAAAGACAATCGAAATTCTCAAGGATAGTAACAATAAATGGGTTTTGTTAAAACATCATCTCTTTGGACACAATATATTTGAATTATACATTTAAAAAATATAAAAACCATTTTTTTTATTTGTAATAAATCCAACAACACCAACACAAAAGTTTTTTTTTTTTTTATTATTATTCTTTTTATAAAAATGTAAATATATTCGAAGATGTTTTAATACTTATCCAATTCATCCCATCTTTTTTTTGTAAATCAACAATAATGGGCAAAACTTTTTAGCAAACAAATCTAAATTTATACCCTATGAGTCTTAAAAGAACCTTGTTCCCCTTCTCTTAAAGTAAAAAAAAAATAAAAAATGAAAATGTACATAATGGTTGGAGTTTTGCATTTTTTTATAGTCTTTTCTATCTATTTTATTTATATGTATTTATTTTTTTTTTTTATGGTACAAAATAGTACTATAAAAAATTCTAGTGTCCAGTTTTTATTTAAATTCATATATGTATATGAGTGTGTATATAATAAATAAATATATTTTAAGTACATGTAGATGTACCATATAATAATGGAGCTAATGGACCCAATTCCATGAGAATAAAGATGAACTGTTGACAAAATCGACATTTTAAATGTAATCCTTACCCCCCAAAAGATGAATATATGCAGGTCTAGTCCTTCGTTAAAATGAATCCAAAAAGATTTTGAAGATGATAGGGTCAATGTTATGTCCACCCACATATCCATATTATTTAAAGATATACAGTCTTTTGTTAGCACATGTGAATGACTACTTGCATATAGTTTTTACTTTCATTTTCTTTCTTTTAATACTTTTTCCTTTAAAGGCCGGAACCTTTTGTATTGGAAATTTTTACTTTTTTGTTTTCAATTTTTTTATTTGATACTGTTGTTGTAGTAAGTATAGCTACTATTTTAAAGAATGTGTTCATTTCAAAAATCGACCCCTTTTGCAATATTCCTTAAAGGATAACTTGGTGGTGCTTTACTTCTTCTTATAAATTTTCATCTATATATCTATATATATATTTATTTTTCCGAAAGAAAAAAATGGACTTATACAATAGATATGTTGGAATATAATGATTTCTTTGAAAGAAACTTTTCACCCTAGACTAACCGTTTTTAGTCCTTTCTACATACAAATGTCCACTTGATTTAATATTTCGTTTTTTTTTTTAGGCCTTTTACATCGATATTCTACGTACTTTAAGTCCTTTATGGCAATCCTATATTGTATATTTATTATATGAAATTTGATTTTTGTCTTCGTTTTTAGCTCTTTTCAGATATAATGGAGGGATTATCGAAGGAGTAAGGATATTGTTATATAGAACAATAAATGGAATGGTCAAACTTGGTTAGAATTGAAAGTACAGCTATTATCATTTTAATGTTGTGTTTAAGGATACTAACATAGAATTTTCTTTTTAGTGTTAACATATCAACATGATAGAAATACTAATCAAAAATATTAAATTATCAAATAAGTTGATAAAATTGGATTTCAAAGAAAAAAAGGAACAAAAAAAAATGCAAATAATATTGTATAGTATTATTATTTTACAGATATATATATATATATACATAATAGCCGATTGAGTTAGATGTTATTATCATAACTTTTGAGCTATTTGGAGATAGAATAACAAAGTAAATAAAGTTTCAATAATAGCGCAATCGTATGAGGCAAGGGGTGAAAAGGCGTCTTTTCACCATGCACTGTTAGTAAATTTCTAATCGAAACTTACTTGTGTCTTTCTCTAATAGACGTACTTTTGAAATTGTCATAATCTAATTGTCGGATATGCTTAGTAATTCTTTTAACAAAAAAAGAAATAAAATCTTCTTTTATAATTTGGTAGCAATCAGTCAAATTTAATGCTAAGCCAAAGATTTAAATTAGGAAAGAACAAATGACAAAGGAAGAACAAATGAAAAAAAAAAACGACGACAAAGAAGAAAAGAAAGAAAAAGATAGTTACGACGACAAAGAAGAGAAGCCTAATGATATTTGAAAAGGCATATACACAAATTGAAATATTACAATAAGGATAATGACAAATTTGGTTTATTTTACTCAGATAGGACATATCAGTTAAGCACACAATCTTGGTCTAAAATGAAACTATTTTAGAGAAAATATAGTTAGCCATGGAGCTAAATTGATTGAATTAAATTGAGCCGTACAAAGATTAGTTATGAGGTTGAGCTCAAACTGAAAAGACTGAAGTGAAATAAATATCACTTTTATTGCAGATGTATAAAACAAGGTAACAATATAAAATTGCAATTCTTAAAGCTTTGTGTTCAAAATTATCGAGCTTATTGCAAAAGAGTCTTCTAAATGAATTTCATCATTTTGTATATATGCGAACCTCATTAACTCAATTCAATTGAAAGAATTAAGGTACATGTCCTAATTAGAATGCTAAAAAAACGAGTATTTTTAACATTTTTTGTCTCAGCTCCTTTATAAGAAAATGATGTGAAACCTTTTTTATTATATTTTCGCAGTAAAAGAAAATTGTTTGTTTTTTTTTTTTGTTTTAATTTTCAAAGTTATGTCCAGGAAGCACCAAAGAGAAGCCTTTAAAAAAAAATTGCTCCATGGCCGACAGTTAGTTAATCTCAGCATCAGCAAGTCCAAACGCAAAAAGAAAAGCGTTGTGGAATTTACCACATTTACGAAAAAATTGTAAAAAGGAAAAAAGTGGCGGACGTTTAAAAAAAAAAATCGAAAAATCTGGGTTTTTTCTCACTGTTTTCCATATAAAAAAAATTCTTTGGGTCAAATTGTGGTAATTTCCTGTGTAATGAACAAAATGTGACAAAGGACATCAAAAACGGTTTAGTAGTTCCGGAGATTAACTGTCGACCATTTGAAAAAAAAAAACTAATTTCGAGAAAAACGGTTTAACGTTTTCCGTTATTATGCTTGTAGCTTGGAGTGTGCGCGTACTTCGGCTATTTAACACAGAACTGTTAATTTCTTTACAATATTTCAGGAGATGATTTTTAAACGTCTGAGGAAAAAAAAATCGATTTTTTGAAAATTCTAATTAGGACATGTACCTTAAGGATTATATGTGTAATCGAGAAAACTATTTAGAAATTTTCTTCAAATTTTAACAAGCACCAGACTTAAAATTTTAACAACTTCTTTCATATTATTAATAAAATATTAAAAAAAATTTTTGTTCTTATTTAATCAAAAAATTAAACTAACACACAAACTTTTAGTTATGTAAATATGAAAATTTGTGTAATTATGGTTTTGTTTTTACTAAATTTTGTTGTATTTAAATTCTTAGTTTACCAAAATAAGCATAAAAAAACTAAAATTTAACCTGAATATAAAATATATTTTAAAATTTTTATGGTATGCTTTTAAATTTCTTTTTTTTTTTACTAATTAAAATATACAATAAAAAAGCATGCAAGTGTACATAACAACAAGCAAAAAAATTTTTACTCTAGGTAGAATATAGTATTAACAAAAAAATATATAATATATATGTACTTACCAAAATTATCAGCACCATGCATACCAGAAGGACCTGGTAATAATCCTGGAATACCTTGTAGACCTAAGAAAGCACTTGGAAATGAATGAGATCGAGGATTATCTAATGAACCATTCATGCTATCCATTGTACCATCTAACTGCCCGTCACCTCGATCTGATGGTTCTGTATCACTACTATTGGAATCTTCACCAGTACTTTGTGCTTGTAATGATGCAAGATCTGGATGTTTCTAAAAGAGAACATTATATTTCTTTTATGAGTGAGTTCTTTTGTATATATTTATTGCAATAATTTTAATTTATATAATAATTGTCCGATAATGAATCACAAGAAAATTAAATTAAATATAAATAAAAAATCTTTTATTTCTTAATTATAGTCTTTAAGGAAAAATGATACCTAAAATTCTTTTTGTTGTGGAAATAAAAGAGTTCTTGATGTAAATATTCCTAAAAAAAATTTGTTTTTATTTTGGTGTTCACATATTCAAAGACAAAATTATTTGGAAGCATTTTATGTGTAGATTAATAGCTGTAAATGTGTTTTAGAGTTTTTTATATTTACGCTGGGAACAAGATATACATACATTTTTTTTTTAATTCTCTTAATACACAACTCTAAAGGCCACGAAAGATTTCTCCTTCTTTTATCAAATTGATTTTTTAGTCTTTTTGACTAGTTTTAATCACACAAATAATGAAATTGAAAAAATTCTCATTTTATATGTTGCTTTTCGCCTCGTTTTCTACGAATATTTCTATTATTTTATCAAATACTCCATGTGTAGATAACTCCAGTGCCGCAAATTTACGATAATCATTTTTAATAATATTCGATCGTCGAGATACGGTTTAGGGTACATTCAACAATACTTAACTACTTATGTGTTTTTAGAATTTCTCGCTAATAAGAGTAAAGCTGTATTTTAAATTAAAAATATTCAAAAAATTGCAAGCACATTCCCAATGAACCTACGATTCTTCATTTTACAATTGAAAATGAAAATTTGATTTTTGTGAGATTTAGAATTCATTCAATATTTCATATTTATCACAAAACCACTGAAATTTTTGTGATAATATATAAAAATTAAGAGCATTTACGGCAAATCAATTATAAAGTAAAGGATCATTAAGTTATAAAAAGCTTTCTTCGAAAAATTCTGGTAGGAAGACAAGAGCCATTATTAGAAAAAACATAACCAAAACAATAATTTAACATTTGAGAAAAATAATTTCCATACGACTTGAATGAAATTTCAAATCTTTGTATATTTCACAAATGACTGCACAGATATCGATGATATGAGGTTCCATTTCATCTTTACTGACCACTTCGGCAAACAAATTAGCAGCTAAAAACATCGTTTCTAGTTAGAAAAGATTCATATAGCAAAGAGGTTCTCCTAAGCTAAGATGTAATGTTTAAAAGTGGATCTACAATCCACAATTATTTTTGTGTAATTTTAATAATACGTCCTTTTGAGTCAGTTCAGTAAACTTGAAACAAAAAACACACTAACAAAGGTCGATTTTATAAAAGATTGAATTTTACTATAACCGAACAACTTTACCGACAACGCTAACAACACAAAAATTTATTTAGAAGCTATATTTGAATCTGGTCACCATTTGTTACAGTGAATAACTCTTCTGGAACTTGACAAATCTTCACTTTTGCTCCTCACAGTCCTATGCACATTTGAGCCATTTTTCTAAAGATACTGCAAAGTTACGCGTTAAATTCTTTTTAGTTCATTTTTTGCTGAAACCGAAGCAGACAAAATGAATTTTAAATTGCAGCAAGTAAAAATATCTAAAAATTGTGGTGGCTCTAGAAGAAAAACGCCTTTATATCATAGGACAGTTCTTAGCCTATTGAAAAATATTTATCAAAACCAGTCCGGACGTTAAACCAAAAAAGAGAATTTGTATAACAGTAAAAACACATCCGCATATTTTAAGCAAAATTCTGTAGGGATATATGTACTTTGAACCAAGATACGATTACGATTAATTCCGAACGTTCTAATATTTTCTTATAACCGCTTTGCACAAACACAAACAAAAAACATTATTCTCAATGCCGGCCATGAAGATAATTTTAATGAAAAAAAAAAAATTGTTTTTTTTTTTTTTTGTTTAACACAATATAAGCGACATACCTGTATTGCAGGCAATTGCTGTCCACTCTCTAAAGCTTGACCAAGTAAAGAATCCCTTAATTCTAGACTTCGATCCCGATCTCTATCACGTGATGTCTCCCTACTATGCTCACGATCGCGATTACGTTCCCTTTCTCGATGTATTTGATGCTGGCCAATGTTTATATCTCTATCAATTAATAGCCTTTCAGGGCTAATACCGTGTTGTGCACGATATAAGTCGGCACTTTTAATGCGTTTTTGTGGTGGCGGTGTTAAATGATTAGAACGATCATCTGACATATCCCATGGTAACGAAGAGGAAGTCTGTAAGGTCAGCTAATTAGAAAAATTCAGTGATTCATCGGACAATTCAATATATATATATTTTTTTTATTTTTAATTTAATTTTATTTTTTTTTTTTTTGTTTTTTGAAATTTTTTATTATGGAACTGTCACATTACTTTTATCCATCTTACCGGCGATGATTTAAGATCTTGAACTGCTGCCGGTGTTGTTGATGATGTTAACGTTGTACTCACTGTGGTGCCCGTTGTTGTCTTTGATGCTTGCCCATTAATGTCGACTAGACCACGAACTTGTAATAATTGTGCTGTTTTAAGGAAATCACTCAGTTGCTCATGGCCTATATTCACTTCACCATTATACATAAATCTGTAAGAAATATTGAAAAAAACAAAAATAGTTAACCTATAAAGTGTTTATAGCTTTCTGGAATAAATTTTATTAGAAAAAAAAAAAAGGCATTAAAGTACAAAATCAAAGATAATAGAAAAATAAAAATTGAATTCGGTTTGATAAAGTTGTTTTAATGATATTTTTCAATGGATTTAAATTTTGGGTAAATACACATAAAATTCCATCATTTTGACTAAAAATATAAAAAGTGGGAAAATCGCAATTTATCAGTATATTTGATATGAAAAAGAAACTACCCTAAAATTGTAAAACACTGTATAAGGTGAGGATAAATGTATTTTTGTTTGAAGGAGTTAAGATGGATTGTATGCCCGATACGATTTTAATCCGATTTGGCATATGCAGCGTGAAATGTAAGTAATGTTCAAGTGGAAAACATGATAAATGAGCCTACGGGGGAGTTGGTTTAGTTTTAAAGAAAACAGACAAATCTGCAATTACAAAAATGAAAGTAGCTCTAGTTACGCATTAGATCAAATTGAAAAGTAGGAATGTGATTACATTGTGTCAACTCTAATTGACTTACACTAATTTCATTTTTTTTACTAAAATTCAGTATCAGACATTCGGATCTATTGTTTTTCCTCTTTAAGATATTGAAGAAAATGAATTCATTCGAAAAATGATGCATTTTATTATTTTTATAGGTAAAAAAAGATACTAATTGTTATGTATAATTAGCTCAGTAAAGATATTGTCCAGCAAGGGAATTTCTATTTCTAACCACCAGATTCAAGAGCTAATGACAGTCTACTGAGAGTACGTTCAATGTAAATTAAAGTAATAATGGAAGAATTTTAAGACATAAATTACTTTTCACAAAAGTTGAAAGAGTAGCAGCCAGTAATAAATACATCCACAAGTAATTCATGACAGAGAAAAAATTAGAACAGGAAACTAAAATGTTTTCTTCAACGTCATATAGCAAATAAAGAAAAAGACAAATGTCATTTAAAAATATATTTAAAATATGCTCGTGGCACAAAAATATCCCAAACATCTAGACAAGGTGCATATGAAGTTTTTCAATATACCAGATTTTATTTAGCTCGTACGACAATCGATGAGACTTAAGAAATTAACTTTAGATTAGCATGACTTGAATTAAAATATCAAGATATGCTACAAAGTTTTGATCACGGGAGACAAGAATCATCCTAGTGACATCATATGAAAATCCAAAACGTAAAAAGCGAAGGTACTACATTGACAGCATAATTGCAATATCAGAAACCGTAAATCTTAGCTCTAAAATAATTAAGCAAGTAAACAACAATAAAATGGAGAAATAAAAATATGTCTATGGAATTTTCTTCTTTTCTGTGGTAATTATGGATTTTTGCCATTTTTTTATACAGACATTTGGGAAATTTAAAAAAAATTAAATCTACAATTGAAGATTGCGCAGAAATAGGAAAAAATTATGAAAAATTATATTGTTCTTTCTATTAAGGGAGAAAGCTCTTGTCAAATATTTTAGAGTCCCAGCCTTGGTCTGCATTTAAAACGTTACTAGCCCAAAATTTAAATGAATAAAGTTACTGCAGGATCCCGCATTCTATGAAAAATATTAGCTTAATGAATTTCCTATATGCCTTGTTAAGATCTCTAACCAGATGCCGTTTGGTAATTTAATGTCGGAGAAGCTTTTGTTTGAAATCATTTTTTGCTTGAAGAGAAAACAGCAGCCAGCAAGTTTTTTGATTTTTGTTACATGATTGAAACATTTGGTATTACGCTTTGGAAATTTTATAAGATTAATTTTTTTAAGTCTTTTTGGATTTTTTAAGAACTATCCATTGGGCAGAAAATATCCAAAAAAATATTAGAGCTCTAACAAAGGGTTTTGTGAAAGACTTTTTAACGAAACATGACAAATTAGATGTACTAGAGTTTGACTATTTAACTTAATGAGTAATTAATAACATTCAAGTGTATCTCTCGGCATAAATTAGAGAAAATGAAAACAGGATACTTAATGCAGACTCGGAAACTAATGACATTTATAAGAATTTTCTTCGTTTCAACAATAAACAGAATTTTAAAGATCTTTCGGAATAGAACTTCCAAAATTAGGTTCATTTAGTGGAAATAAAGTTATGAAGATGTGGTCATAGTTGAAGCGGCTTCTGATTTTTTCCTTTTTTGTTTAAATTATTGACACTTGTCATTCAAATGTGAATAGAGTAAATAAGTTCCATTTCTAAAAACCGTTCTACCACTCAGACAATATTTTAAGGCCATGGTAACTATGGAAAGGGTTTAAAGCAATTTTTGATCCTGCAACTTCTCAATGCTATACATATAAGTGACAAATATGGGTAATATCCAAATAAATTAGAAAATTTGCTAAGCATTTGAAGTCCCTGAAATTAATTTCTCTATGAAAAAAAAAAAAGCCATGTACCAAAATAAAAATAAAACAAAAATTCACATACCTTAATAAATTTTCAACATCTTCTGCACGAATATCACGTACTATAATTATTGGATGTTCACATGGATTTGCTTTTAATAATTTCTTAAAATATGGACTACATGCACTTAAAACTACTTTGTGTGCTGTAAATGATCTTTGATCACAGGCTAATGTAACATCAACAAAATCTTCTTCATCCCTTAAATGCCGAAATGATGATAACATTGAACTTTGGAAATCATTCCATTTAAGGGCATATTGTTGTTCAGATGGTGATGGTGATACCGGTGGTGGTTCCATTTTAACCACCCCCGTATTATTATTTTCAGTTGTTTGAATTTGAGTTGACTCAGTCATTTGTGGTGTTTATAAATATTTATTAAATGTATGCAATAATATTTCAGTAGCTCTTTTGATTTTTGTTTTATTAACTTAGTTTATATTTTCGGAACACTCTTATGTTTTGTACTCTTTCTTTTCCCTTTTTTTTTTGTTTATTTTGATTTAAAGTATTATTGCTTTTACTAGGATTTAATTATTATTTTTGTTTTTAATAATTTTATTATTTGATCATCGTTTTTTTAAATTTTAAATCACTTTTTTTATTAATGATGGATTTTGAATTATTTTTAATATCGCCATTCGTATACTTTTTTGAATTATTTTGTTTTAAATTCATTTTTGATTTAATGGAGGACAATTTAATTAAATAGGCTATGAAAGTTACACCTCTATTACATCAAGAAAGTTGGACGGATTCTGAAAGATAAAAATTAAAATTATTATTTTAGTTATTAATGTTTTTTGTTTTTATTTTTAATATAGCTTACATTAAGAGTCAATGTTGTAATTGATAGAATTTGTCAAAGCTTAATTTTTAAATAGGAAAAAGCAATTGCAAGATATATCTTTTGAAACATTTTCATTTGAAATTTTTAAATGTTTTTGGATAATCAATAAATAGCATTGGTAGCTAGACGGCTAAGTAAAAACTTTTGAGAAGGAATTGTCTTAAACTAAAACTATATTGGATGGTAGCCAAACAAGATAACAAATATAACTAATTAATCGACATCTCCATAAAACTTTCATCATAAATATAGTTAGAGGATTGGAAAAAGAAAAAGTTGTTAATAATTTTTTTTTTTTTGTTTTTTAAACAATATTTTCATGATTTTTAATTTCTACATTTTAGAGTTAAATGTTTGAAACTTTTGAAAATAAAATATTTTATCTACCACAGAAGTCCAGATTACCAGAAACAAATTTCATAAATTCTACTTTGCAGGTAAATAATGACTTTTTTACTTATATTATTATGTTATGATCAATCAAAGCTTTTTTAGAAATTTAATCATGATTTTTCAGTTAATAAATGGTAATTTTTTAATTAAAAAAGAAAAGCTATAAATGATTGGTCCTAGACTTTTGGTGTTCAAAATAGCTCATAAGAAACTTATTTAATATTCCTTGAAGCCTTTTTAAAATGTATTGATCATTGTATTTGAAAGTGAAGTAGAAAAGAAAACGCATTTTTATTTTTAATTTAATTTTTATGTATTAGTTGAACAAAAAAGTAACAATGAAATTTATTAAGTTACTTTAAGGGAGTATTCTGGTCTAGAATTTTGAAAAATCCGATTTTTTTTTTGCATATTTTCAAAGTTTAGACCTTTAAGAACATATCCCTTAAAGGAATTTTAAGTATTTAAGTAATTTACAGAGCTACAGTTACTTTAGTGAGGCGGCAACTAAACCGGTCCGGCCGTATCGAATTACACATAAAAAAAATAAACTTTACTCAAATATCAGTAAAGCGAAGGTTTATTGAAGGCTGATTGATAAAATGTAAGTATAGCGCACAATTGAATGACTTAGACTGCCTGAAATTTTACTCACTTCTTAAAACGCGTTTTTCTCGAAACTAATTTTTTTGACACGGCCACCACGATATCTCAAGTTCTAGCCAACCGATTTACTTGAAATTTAGTGTGAACCTTCTTTATATAATCCTTTATAGCCCCTACCAGCTTCATGTCAAAATTTCGGTTTTTACTATTTTTAAAAAATTCAGGAGTTTCAAAAAAAAAGGGGTAAAAAAAATTTTTGATTTCAGGCAGTCGCCATTTTGTAAAAAAACTTTTTTTTCATGTTCCCCGAGGTATGGACATCTTTACTGATTAAGAATTTCCCTTGTTTTTTTTTTTTTTTTTCAGATCACCAGGAGGGTTGGAATCATGGTGGCCAGGATGCACCGTTTTTTTTCACACCTGTCTGTTTTCCCCCCTCTAATTTTTTTAATTTTTATTTTTTTTTTATAAAATTTTTTTTCGGTGTTGTATAAATATCAATAAAAACATGGTAAAAATATTTTTCGCTTTTTTTTAAATTAAATTTCAAAAAACGGCCGAAAATCAGGTTTCTAAACCAGAATACCACCTTAAACTCTATAATATTAAACTTAATGACAAATGTTTAGTCAGTTTACTCCCAAAACAAAATTTTACATCTATTTTTATTTACATGCATGCAAAAGAAATACTTTATTGTTAAATATTGCATACTTACAGGCTATATATTATTAATTATTTGATTTTAGAAAAATAACATAAAACCCCTCTTAGCTTTAAATAAAACAAAAATCCTTAACATTGTTACCTTACTAAAGAAAGTATCGTTTTTGATTAAGTATATTAAGCTAAAAGTTAATTTAGTTAAATACAAATTACAAACAAACAAAAAATGTCCATACTTTCTTTTTGTTAATTTGATTTCTTAAACTACTTTTGTAACTTGATACAGGTGTGGTATAGAAAATCTCATAAGGTATTTTAGTCATTACATATGTCATCAAATATAGTAAAAAAAAAAAATTTGATACATTACTTTGAGATGTTTTGTGTTGTTTTAGATATAAATATATAAAAGAAAGGAGGAAAATAATTGCTAGAAAATTAAGAGAACTTTTTTACTTTAGTTTTGTTTCTTAAATAGATTAATATCAATTTGTAATTACTTTTACTAGTTTATGTGTTGGGTATTATTTTTGATTTTCAAAATGCATTGCAAATCTTTCCTGTAAAACACTTTATTTTTCATAAACAGATAAAAAAAATTTCTTATGTCTTACACAGTTTTATATGCATAAGAAATTTCAAAGCCCAAATTAATAAAATTTCATTTTGGCGTAATAAAAAGGGTTTTGACACATCATTGAAATAACTTGAAATTGATAAATATAAAGCGAAAAATAATATTCATACTAATACTATTTGTTACAACAAGAGCCTTTTAATTTGGGATCGTTTAGAAATTTAAGAACTGCCAGTAATAAGTGGAAATAAGACCATTTGTATATAACCTAAATGTGCAGCTAGTTATCCCTAACTTGTAGGTTTTTCATTGAAGATCAAAGAAAGTTTGTTTCTATAAAATTTGACGTGAGTGGGGGTGACTTTTACGTAAAATACAATTTTGATAACATTTGACAGTTGACAAGTTTTTTATGTATTTGCTGCCTATCATGAAAACTAGAATATTAATAGGTCATTTTCTTAATTTTTAACGAGATATATCATCAAATACAAAGATAGAAAAGTAACTCATCCCCCAATGAACTTTAAAAGAAATTAAAATGGGAATGAGATTCAAAAGTTATACTCCGCGGTGTATATAGCAAAAAATTTCCATATGGAATGTTTACCCCGCTAAAAAGTTTATTATGATTGTCATTAAATTCCTATTTTAGCATAAAGTTTTAGACCAAACAACTGAAATCTTGGGCAACGGTATAAGCCCCTTGTCTAGTTTTTAGTAATAATTTTCTAAAGTAAATTTCTAAAGTTGGAGATGGATATGATTCAAAAAGAAAATAGAAGAAAATGGTTTCAGAAATATTTTTTACTCTAATTTCAACAAAAAATATTTGAAGCTTGGAGCTATTAAATAATATTTAAAACATAGTTACCTAATTATTACCCAAATAAATTATAAATTTTTATTTCAATACTTTGTAAAATATAAATTACAAAATTTACTGACTAAAAATTATAAAAATATTACATAATTAAGATCATTAAGTAAAAAACAAAGTACATTATGTTATTATAAGTACATTATTATCATTAATAACTATCAAAATTTTCAGAATATATTAACCGATTCAAATCAAAAACATTTAAACAAAAATGATTACATTGTTGTACAATTGCGACAACCAATCCTCGGTTTTAATTATATATTCCAGATAATTATACAATTGGTCCTAATAAACATTTATTGCTATTCTGAAATCAACGAACACACCAAAACAAAAACCTTGAAATGCTAACATAAAAATGGTAAAAAGAAATATTTTATATAGAGTAAGTGGCATAACTTTTAGGCTATTCCTGCTGAGAGAGTTGGGTGTGTTATATCTATAGATATATAAATTCAACAATAACAAAAACAAAAATTGATGTAAAACTACAAAAATATTTTGTTTTGTTTTTATTTTTATTTTTTTCAGTTGTTTTTTGTTTAAGGTAAGTAATAAGGGCGATACAACTTAAATTATAATTTTATTATCCTGAACAAAATGTTTTATTTTATCAAAAGAAGCTCAACTCATGCACGCAAGCGTATACCTTTTTGACCATATAAAAATATACATATGTATATATAAATAAAATCATACAAAATATCCTCTCATAATTTTCAGTTATATGACCTTCAAGATGATTATATCTCAAAGAAAAAATACAAAAAGAGAACCGGAAAAAAAGGGTTCGGCATCGCCTGTTATAACAATTATTGTAAATTTCAATTTTTTGAAATGTTGCTACACGAATTCAAATGAATCTAAACAAACAGTTTGAATGTTTTATGTTTTATTTAATTTTTATTCATGATTGCTGCTGGAAAAAAACATACTTTTAGTTTAATTAAAATTTTTATTTAACAATTATTAAAAATATGAAAACAAAATTCAATAAAAAAAAAAAATAATATAAAATTGAAATAATAATTGAAACTTTCTCTTTGATATGAATGTTATTAAAGAAAAATTTTTTGTATGTATTAGAAAATATCTTACTAGAGATTTTTATTCCAAAAATTATTTATTTATTTTTTTGTGTTTTTGGTTAAAACTAACAACAACAAAAAAAAAAAAAAATACCAGAAGCCCACTACTTCCAGCAAAAAAGCTCTTCAAATATGGATACAATAATAGCAACAACTTTGAAACTATATGAGCCGAAATTGAATTGAAATCTATTGTAAATGAGATGAACAAAGTGAAAAAGACATTTTTTTACAACATTTTTATGACATTTACGTAAGCCTAACTTGAAACTAAAATATTTAGTGACCATATAAGACATTGAAGAAAATTATAGTTTTTTATGCTTTAGTTAGTAACAGTAGTTAACTGATTTCAACACTATTTGATAGATTTTGAGATGAGGTTTTAAAATTTTCAAATGAAATATCCTATTCATAAATTTTGTATGGGTTGCATTTTGTTATTGGTGTTTTATTTTCAGATTGGTTTTTTTTTCTGGTTTTTATATTTTATTATTTTTGAATTTAATGAACATAGCCTAATGTACAAAATACGCAATTACGCCTCGGATTCTATCATAATAAAGTACTTAGCACTTCCGCAACAAATTCAAAATATAAAAAACCAAAAGAAAACAAAAAAAATTTATTTTTTTATGCCTTTTTTTTGGGTTTTTAGGTAAGCAATTTGATTAGTAGAAGATTAAATGAACATAAAGGAGAATTACTTAAGTTATCAGCATAAAATTGGTAAGGTTGTTATTGATTCAAGTAATTTTATTAGTGAAGTTAGAGACGAGGCCATGTAGAAATTTGGTAAGACTATGTTTTTTTTTTTTGTAAAGTAGGTCAAAAAGTAAGTAAAAGTGTGTGTAAGGTAATTTTTAAAAAATTAATTATTTGCACACTAATTTAATAACAATGATTAGAAGATAAATATTATTAAGAATGTTTTGGTTTGAGCTCCAATTAAAATTTAATTGGATTTTTGATATAAAAAGTTAGAAATTTTTATATGCTACTTTTATTTTTAATGACATATAAACTAAATTCAATAGTTTTAAGAAACGGTGAAATACAGCAAAACCTAAAAAATATACTTGGTAATTCCTTAAGTCTACAAATTTATACAAGTTGGCAGCACTAATAAAAATGTAATATGCAAACATGGCTACAAAGATAATAGCTCCAATGGTAATAGAATTATTTTTACTAGCCTCGATGCAAATATTCTAACAAGTATTAAACAACGGTAGCCTAGATAAATTTAACAGCAATCTGACTAGTATTCCGTGAGTTATAGCATTTTGTGTGAAGCAAATTTGGTTTTTGAAAAAAAAATGGAAAAAAATGAATTTCGAGTTTTAATAAAACATTGCTTTTTGATGAAAAAAAATACAGTGGAAACCAAACAATGACTTGATAAACATTATCCGAACTCTGCTCCATCGAGACAAATGGTAGAAAAGTGCATTACTGAATTTAAATGTGGTCATACCAGCACAAATGTCGCAGAGGGCAGTGGACGCCAAATGAGGCTGTTATTCCAGAAAACATAAAAAAAAGTCCACAAATTGGTTATGAACGATCGCAAATTCAAGGTGCACGAGCCAGCTGACATTGTAAAGATATCAGATGGTAGTGTTTTTACCATTTTACACGAACATTTGGGTATGCGAAAGCTCTGTACAAAGTGGATGCCGCGTGAGCTCACAGTCGACGAAAAACAACAACGAATCGAGACTTTAGAGCAGTGATTCCCAAAGTGGTCTATATAGACCCCCTGGGGTCGATATATACTCACTGGGGGTCTACAATGAAATTTTCAAAAATTGGGGGTCTACGAGATGGTGGTAGGGGTTCACGGAAATGGATCCCATTTTGGTAAGCGTATAGTGACTAAAATGTTGGCTTTACGTAACAAAAAAACAAAAAGAAGTTTCTGCTCTTTATTTTACCTTAATTAATTAAAACACTCTGAGAAAACAATTTATTTGCATATTATTATTTGTTACAAATAAATTTTTTTCTCAGTGTATCAGCTGAATCAGCATAAATATTACTTATGATTATATTTTAATTTAATGTATCAATTTTTATGTGTTGATTCAACACAGTACAAAGACGTATTGATGAAATGAGCTATAATATTGAAAGCTTTTTGTGAAATTATCTGTAAACAAACGGTTTTTCCATTTAAGTGAATGAGTCAACTTTACCTGGTAATGAAGCATTGTTATTGGCTTATGTTCGATTTATTTTGGATGAAGAAATCCACGAAGAATTTCTCTTTGCAAAAACTTTGGTAGCAGACACAAAAGGCCAATCTATATGTGATGTTTTGAGAGATTTTCTCATGGAAAAATCGATTCCAATAACAAATATTATATCAGTAGCAACAGATGAAGCACCTGCTATGGTCGGGCGCTATCGTGGATTTATAACCCATCTTTAAAAAAATGTGCCAGGAGTATTTACAATACACTGTGTCATCCATCGACAACATTTGGTTGCCAAAAACTTGAACGATAGATTGAATTATCTCTTGAATATGTCATTACCGTAGTTGACTATATAAGAAGAAATGCGTTGAATACTAGACTGTTTGCGCAGTTGTGTGATGCAAATGATGAGGACTTTCGACGATTGCTGTTACATACTGAAATACCCTGGTTGTCAAAAGGCTCTTGTTTGACAAGATTTCAATCAATTTTTGAGACTGTTTTAGAGTTTTTGGATGCTAAAGATCGAAGTATAAAAGAAAACTTAATCAAGTGGAGAGCAGACATTGCTTACTTAACAGATTTGTTTAAAAAATTCAACGATGTCAATTTGCAATTGCAAGGTGACTGCTTGAATTTGAAAAAAACTAAGGCTATCATTTCGGCTTTTCTAGGAAAATTGAAATTTATGAAGCAATACATTGGTCGGCGCGAATTCTCCACTTTCCTAATTTGGCAAAAGTGGGATGTTTTGATGAGGATATTTAAACCTACATTCAACATTCAACATTACAAGAAGAGCTACTCAAGCTAAGCACCCATAAAGAGCTAAAAGTAAAATTTAAAAAAGGTTATGAGCAATTTTGGCTGCAGAGAGACATATCCGCTACATATCCCAAAATATGGACCATCGCGAGAAAGTATTTAATAGCTTATCCATCTTCATACCTCGTCGAAAGGGGTTTCAACGCGGTTACCAATCTTCTGACAAAAAAAGGAACAGGTTGGAAATCACAAACCGAAGAGACTTACGGTTGAACCTAACAAAAATAAAGCCAAATATTAACAATTTGCTATCTAAGCAGCAAGCTCATCCCTTCCATTAAAATTTTTAATTTAAATTTGCCTACTTATATTTTTTAAAATACTATTTTATTTTGTTGTTTAAGTAAAAAATTGTTGCCTATATTAAATTTCGAATTCATTAATATTAAAAATAAATGAATAAAACTTAATTAATTCTCTTTTAATTTTTAACTTTTCACCACTCTAAATTTAGAAATAAAACTGTGGTGCGATACTATGTAATTCGGATTATAACGTAATACTTACTATGTAATACTTTTTAGCTTTTAACGATATGAATTTGAGTCTCAGTTTTGGGAATATATATAAAAGTCTGAAAACAGACAGATCGTATAAGGGGTCTACGAGACAAAAATTTTTAGGGAACTCTGTTATAAGGGGTCTACGTGAAAAAAAAGTTTGGGGAGCTCTGCTTTAGAGGAATGTTTGGCGCTATTAAATCGCAATAAAATGGAATTCTATCGTCAATATGTGATAATGGATGAGACATGGCTTTAGAATTACACACCAGAATCCAAAAGACAGTCAGCTGAGTGGACAGCAGTCGACGAATCGAATCCAAAGCGAGCAAAGACGCAACAGCCGGACGGTAAGGTGATGGCGTCTGTATTTTGGGATGTGAACGGAATAATATTTATCGACTATGTTCAAAAAGGAACCACCATCAATAGCGACTCTTACTATGCACTTTTGGATCAATTGAAGGCTGAAATCACAAAGAAACTGCCACATTTGCAACAGAAAAAAGTGTTGTTTCACCAATACAATGCACCGTGTCACAGATCGATGAAAACGATGGCCAAATTGAGCGAATTGGGCTTCGAATTGCTTACCCATCCACCATATTCTCCAGACTTAGCCACCAGCGACTTTTTCCTGTTTTCAGATCTCAAAAGAATGCTTACTGGAAAGAAATTTAAGTCCAATGATGAAGTAATCGCTGAAACTGAGGCCTATTTTGACGAGAAAGAGAAATCGTATTATAAAAGTGGTATCGAAAAGTTGGAAAATCGCTATACTCGTTGTATCGCCCTCGAAGGCAACTATCTTGAATAACAAAATCGAGTTTTGTCAAAATTTTGTTTTTTTCTTACTTATCCTGCGGACTTATTGAATGAACTGTTAGTATAACATCATAATGAATATCATCATCCTCATTGTCGACTTGGAACATTTGATCGGTCATTTAATACTTTAATACAGAAAAATACCATACACTAAATCAAATTTTTTAGATGGTGCCAGCTGTATGCCCAGTAAGAAAGTAGTTCTACTTCATCAATGAACGGCATCATAAAGGCTACTTAGTCGAGGAATACATAAAAATGAATTTTGTTAACAAATAGTCGCAAAAATCATAGCAATTTTTTCCATGAAAATATGACTGAAAAGTATCTACTATAATGGCTACTATCCACATGCTGTATCAATGAATGTTTCACAAGTGTATCACGCATGAACTCATGAATAAGAAACTCACTAATAAGTAATTTGCCTGACTGGGATATGAAAACTTTACGTCATTTTATTTAATGATTAAAATTTTGAGTAAGAAGGCAGAAAGACAGCTATTTGTAGATAAACCATGGTTTCTTCGGCCCACTACAAATATATTATCGGCAAAAAAATGAGTGAAGAGAATTGTTTTAGAAAATTTCTCATATACATAGCGGTTAATCTATCGTATAAAATTTATTTATGCTTTTAAGAAGGCGAAAATAGAATTGCCAGAACACTTACTTCAATTTCACTCTAAGAATATTTTTTCCAATTTTATCAATGATGCACGTTGGAGGAGCGATATTAACAATTTATGTATGCAAGTTCCGTATACAAAAGTCACACAAAGAGTGAATTTTAGCTGTGGAGTAATTGAAAATCCAGCTAAGAGAGAGAGAGAAAACCTACACAATTATCCCTTTATGGAATAAAATATTCACACTTTGGGTTCCAAAAAGGCTCAACGCTACCACTCGACAAACAGCGACGTATTGAAACTTTCAACAACAAAAAATACTGAATGAAATTTGCTCATGTATAGAAACCATTAATTGTATTTGGATTCGATTTTATGAACCATAATCAAGACAAGAAGGGGAAGCATTTTGCCCGAAGTTCACCAAATTGCTTTTTGCTTGCTCATGCTTGCTTGCTCATTAGGTAAAATGATTCACTGTCAACGACTCAAAGTACATTTTAAATATTGTAATAAAAACTTATTATTAATAATATTTCTCTTTCGTTGAAATCATGATATTTTTATTTATTCAAAATTTTTTGGTATAGTATACAAAAATATTTTTATCAAGTTAATTAATTATTAAAAAAAAAAAATAACAAAGAATTAGGACCAAAATCAGTTCAGTATACCAGCAATAAACAAAAAATCTGTTGCAATTGTGGCAGAATATCTAATGAATTGTTTTTATTGAAGTTATTGCTGCCATTAACATCGATTATCCTGCATTCGACGTTAAATAAATGGTTCATTAATGAAAATAAAAATTTGCTATAATTGAACTAATTGAATAATTTCATTTGCTTGTTGTGCTCAATTAGTTCAAACGCTGTTCTTATTCCTTTAATTTCTTTTATTCTACTCTTGAGTTAGTTTGCTAACATCTATCAAATGTTGATATCTAATTGTTATATACTTTTATACATATATATTATATAACGTAGACATGTTAAGCTCATTTTGAAGTCTCTGTACTAGATATTTTATCTTGTTGGTATAATCCTAATAAATCCATCTAATGATTTTTAATTAAGCATTACTAATAGTAATTATCATATTTCCGTAGAGTTAAAAATATAAAATTTTTATTTAATTTCTAATATTTGTTTTAACAGTTATTAATTAATTTTTCTGTTTTTAAGTTAAAGTTTTCCTTGTCTGTTTTTTTGGATGATATTAGGAAGAGTAATGTAGGTTTCTTTATTTTAGGTTAGATATGCCCATAATTATTATGAGAATATTTCTATACTTTCTGGCTTCATTATAGTTCTGTTATAGTTATAGGGAAAGAGATTTGGTTACAATGAAGTGTCGGTTCCAATCGAAAATGAGCGAAATTTTCAATGAAATAATGATATTTCTATCTAGTTGGTATAGAAAAATCTGAAAAACGTTTGAATAAATACATATATTAAACTTAAAAAAGATTAGATTAGTGAGTAAAGTGGAGTTTTGCTAAAAGAAAAACGAAAAGTCTACTCTTATGCATCAGGTAAGGAGTCTACAGCTTGATGCTTTTACCTTTGCATATATTGCTAGGGAAAGAGAATTGGTACAAATTTGCAAAATAACAAGAAAATAAGAGTTTTAGGACCTAATCATTCAGTAAAAGGGTAGAAAATTTTAATAGTGTCAACGTTTTATTAGGAGACTTTTGAAGACTATGAGGAGTAGAGAGGATATTATTGAAACATATTATTATTCTTGAAATAAATAATATTTTTAAATAATAGGAAAAAAAATCAATATAGCTTTAAATTGAATATGCAAGCTAGCCAGCAATTATTTTGAATTATTCGAAACTGAAAACAAGAGAAATCCACAAAGAGCACTAAGCCTAAGACAGTCTGATAAAATTGCAATTGTAAGCAGAAAAATTGACTGATAGTTCTCAAATCTGAGGAAATCACAATTTTTTAACTTTAATTAATTCAAAGTTTATCAAAATTGGGAAGTTTGAATTAACTAATAGAAAAAATTACAAGCTTGTACAATAGATTCATAAAATTACTAAAATACATTTAGGAAAAAAAAATCAATATAACTTTTCGTCAAACTAAACAGACCTTAATTTAAAATATTTTAGTAATTGAGGTAATTTCGAGAAAATAAACCAAATATACTATTTAAATGTCATTGAACCATAAGAAAAAAAAAAACAAATTTTTTACTCAATAATCTAATTGCATTAAATCAAAATAAATAATTCTACTAAATTAATTGATCCAAAATAAAAAAAGGTCTGATATAAAGTTCAAAAATACTTGTAATGAATACTTTAAGATTCTATCTTTAATAATAATAATAATAAAAAATGTAGCTTCTTGCAAATGCCATCAATTACTAAATTGTTGGAAATAAATCAATTAGAAAAACTTAGGGTACACTATTTATAGACTATCAAGTGGCTAATAAAGTGTTTTTGGTATACACTAGCACCATTCTTAAGTACTCTCTCTCTATTCTTAATAACATATCCCCATAAGAAAGTAAGGTAAATATATATCTAAGAATAAAAAATTGAACAAAAAATGGAAACAACAACAACAACCATTATAACATAAACAGCAGTTAACTAAAAGTATCTTCAGCACTTGCTGTAAATGAAGAATTAAAAATAAAACAAAAAAAAAAAGTAATCAGTGCATACTGCCAATAAGACACTTCAATTATTCATTTCCTAAAATACCCAGAAATGATTCTCTGAAAACATTAAATAAACGACAACAAATGATTAAAAAAAACAAAAAAAAAAACAATCAAAAACATCTTATGATGGTATTTTCATGTAGGTGCATTACTGCAACAAGTAGCGGCATAAACAGCAGCGCCCCAAGCATTAAAAATCAATTACCGGCCGCGATTTTGATTGATTGCAATAATTTTTACATATGAAAAACTGAGATATAACATCCTAAGTTTATACAGAAGTTCCAGCTACCAAGGCAGACAGGAGCTTGACCATAAGAAATGGGAAAATAAAACGGGAAAAAGGGGGAAAGATAAATGTATAATACCTAAACATGTGAACAATTTTAAATTTTGGGCATCACTTTAAATAAAAATTACTTCTTGTTTGAGATTTTGTTTTTTTGTCCTCTTCTTCTTTTTATTATTATTCTTTTAGAGTGATAAATGCGTTCAATGAGGCCACATTTTTTCCTTTTAATTTTCTTATTAATATATGTATACATATATATTTTGTGGTGGAATTTTGTTGGGGTATTATTCATGGCATATTTGTTGAGGGTTGAGAAGAAGGCAACAAGCGTGCTAAAAGTCTCAATGTCAAATTGACCATTTTTCAATGATGTTTTGTTACTATGTCAGTTTTGATTCATATTTAATGTGATGTGACATATAAACAGAACAAAAAATACAATGGATTTGTTTTTTTAAGGATATACGAAAAATATTTTAAAGGTTGAAAAACTAAAAAAAAAAAAAAATTTTGATGTTAATCTGTTTCTAGAAGTTGAATTTAATTTTAGCTTTGAAAAGATCTTTGTTAAGGTGTTAAAATCAAAATTTGTAAAATTTAAGTCAAAATATTTTTAGAGTTTTATTTTTTTCTCTAACCAAGTGAAAAGGGAATTTTACAATTAAAATTTTTATATAAAGACAAAATAGAAGCAAAAATTTAGTTGGGCTTTTGTGAACATTTTTTTAGTGAAAAGTTTCACACATAACTGCGGAAATTTTTTGTAATTATTTATCAAAAACATTAATTTTGATTTGTATTTTAATAATTCTGTTAAATGTTAATATGTTTACATTTTGTTCATTTTTGTATGAAAAGTTCAAACGATATATTTAGCTCCTTTAAATGATATTTTTGCTTTAAAAATAAAAATAAACAACAATTAATTTTTTTGGGAAACTAGAACCAACATCTTTTTAAACTGAAAAAACTCTTAAGGTTACAACTCATACAAAAAGAATAGCATAACGAGAGGAGGAATTGATGTCTAAGATCTCAGTTAGAATCACGTTGATGTTTTTCTTTTAAAAAGTAATAAATTCTGTGCTTGTGCCTAGGCTTTTGCATGATTTTTATTACTCTAATACTTAAATACAGGGAAAGTCGTTTTTAACTATTCGTTTGATGTATTGAAAACTAAAATTTAAATTTTTGTTTAATACAATTGAAAGAAATCGAAAGAATAATAATTTTTAATTCATAATGTACACATTTTCATATTATGTGTGAAAAACGATTTCCTCAAGTCAGTATGGTTTCGGGTTTTTCTTCAAGATGACCACCAACCATTCGATGAGCCACATTTCTATTGGTATTTTAATGTTGGTTTTAAACTATGATATTATTTCTGGCTTTCATTTTGATGTGGATTTAAAGAGAAACACCTAAAGGTGTCAAATCTCATAAGTGATTCGACTAATTGGCATTGGTACCTCTGAAAACTACGTGAAAAACTTTAAAATTTTTAACAGCTTTGTGTTTCATTCATTGTTATCTTCCTTAAATGACATGACTCACAAGTACATAGTTACTAAATCTACCTACAAAAAGTACGTCAACATATCTTGATCCCATGCTGCAGTAGATGTAATAGCCATTATCGTTTTTGAACCAGTTGGCATGAATCATACTATATCTAAAATTATTTCAGTTTGAATCAATAAAATATGTGAAAAAGGAAACATATCGGTAATAACGAAGGCTAAATTACACGATATGAGCTTCGGATTGCTTTGACAGTTACTGATTTGTTAGATTTAATACACAGCGACTACTGACTGTTCAGAATACCTAAAAAGATATCTCTTCAAATGTTAGGAGATATATGTTTTAAACAAAGTCATCACAGAAACTGTGGTCAGTTTCAAGGTTAAAAATAAATACGGCCCAAATTTATAGAAAGGGATTCAACCTAAAGTAGAATATACAAATCAGCGAAGACGGATAAATCTATATCTATTCTAATTTCTTATTTTAGATGGTCAATTTGAATGATTTTAATGACAGTACCGAAATTCTGGCTTTTTGGCAGGCTATAAGGTTGTATCAGGGATGGGCAAACTACGGTTCGCCGGAAGGTTTTATGCGGCCCGTAGATAGATTTTTAATTTGTCGGTCTGACGGAAATTAAAAGAAATTTTATGGATGAAAGCACTGATATAAAGGATATTGCTCAGTTATTATTATTTACTAGAGGTGTTGATGAAAACTTTGAAATAACCGAGGAACTGGCTTGCATGCGTTTTTTAAAAGAAACTACAACGAGGTGTGTTATTTTTCGTGAATTTCAGGAACGGCTTTCAACTTTGAAAGTGCCTATAACAAATACATGAAATATTACGACCGATGGAGTGCCAAATATGACAGGAAAAAAATTTGAATTTCTTGGACCCTTTAATCAAAACTACCCCGGGAACAATGTTGCTTTTCTACATTGTGTTTCGAGATACTCTGTGAAATCTGCACTGAATATGAAACCCGTGCTTAATGCAGTCGTGAAACTTGTAAATATAATTCGATCTCGTGGGCTTACTCCAGGCAATTTCGTTATTTTCTTCAGTCCGTGCAATTTGAATACTCTGATGTACTGTATTACATGAAAGTAAGGTAAGGTGGCAGCTAAAATACGACATTGTGTCGATCTTCAATGAGAAACAGTATTGATATGTTAGAAGATACAGAATGGCTTTCAGACTTTGCATCTTTCACAAATCTTCTTTGTCATTTAAAAAAACTTGAATGTCAAGATGCAAGAAAAAAATTAATTTATCAACGGTATCTGAGCCCATATCAAAGCTCTTAAACTAAAACTTAATCTGTTTTCTGTGCTAAGAATGACTTTTCTCATTTCTCGAGGTTAAATTGAATACCCTCAGTAAATGAAGGGAAGCTTAAGAATTATGAAGATGGCTTGAAAAAACTGCATTTTGAGTTCGAACGCAGATTTCAAGATTTCAGTGCCATGCAAATAGAATTGGATATTTTTATCATGCCTTCCAACGCAAATTGTGAAGTAGTGAGGTCAGATTTGCAGCTTGAATTAATTGAGTTGCAATCTAACAATTATCTCAAGCAGCTGTTTCTAAATATGCCTAAGTTAGAGTTTTACAAATCATTATCGAAAGTAATTTTTCCAAATTTAATATCTCACGCCCAGATAAACAGTGCTAGGTTTGCTTCATCTTATATATGTATGTGAACAAGTATTTTCAACTACGAACCTTATAAAGAATAATTTCAGAAGTAGACTGACAGATGAGCATTTAGCCTCGTTCCTTAGAATAAGTACATCCCATTTCGCACCTCAATATAAGGAACTTTTAAAAATGAAATGGCAATTTCATTCATCTAATTAACATATTTAAATTTTAATACTTGTGTATTGTTTTTAAAATTTTAGAAAAATTTATCTTGGCCCACCAACCTTTTTTCTTCGATTTTCGGCCCGCGACCGAAAAAGTTTGCCCTGGGTTGTATTATACCAGATCATAATTAGAGTTTCTTAGACCTGACACTGATATTATCTAAAGAGAGTCTTCGTACTTTTTGTTTAGGAAGCACTGGTCTTTAGCCAGTTTAATGAGAAAAATTTTATTACATAAAACAATGCTAGTATGCAATACTATAGTATGAAATATGTCTATCTCGAGTATAACTAACAATTTAAAGATCCCTTAAATAATAAGTTTAATTTATTATTTAAATAATAAAAATTAAAAGTAATATTATGATCAAAAACTTACATTTTTAAAATTTTGAATATCATCACAGCATATGTGATCTGAAATGATAAAAAGAAAACGGTAAATTTATTAATATAAAAAATAATTACAAAGAAATTATTTAATAATAATTTTTTGTGATTTCCATCCTAATATTGCTTTCTCTTTGTCTATCTAGGATTTTCACTTTTTTAAAAAATTCCTTGCATTCATCTACAGGAAAAATATTCGGCAATAGTGTCAAGTATCAACTAAAATTTTTCCATTCAAAATTCTTTATTTACAAACTTTTTTCTAAAGCTAATAAAAATTTTCTCATTTTTTCAGATATTTGTCGTAAAATTCAAATGTTCACAATTATATTTTTTTTATGAAAACAGAAAAAAATGATAAAAAACAGAGAAAATCAAAGAATTACCTAAAAAACTTGGAGTAAAACTACGAAATTAATTTTTAAAAAAGGAATTTATCTTCTAACTAACTTCGCCTTTAAAAAATTAAATAGAACAAGAACATCAGTTTCCTATGTTTTATGTTGTTAGCAAAATCAAAATCAAAATCAAAATCAAACAAAAAAAAATAAATAAATAAATTTGAAAAATATAAATTCATTTCAAGTATAATAACAAAATTTCTAAACTCATTCCGGCATTCTTAATTCCCTTTTAATCCTGATGAATTTTCCACAGCAATATTACAACTATCTTCTGGACATTTTATATGAAACATACATTAACACAAAATAATAGATTATTTGACTACATTTATTTGTATAGAAATAGTATTGAAAATTATCAGATATTGATCGGACGACTAGCAACCATTCATCTATTTCTACTTCTGATAAAACTTTTACTTTATTTTATTTATTTATCTATTTTTTTTTTTTTCATACCAAGTTTGATTTTAGGTACCTTAATCTAATGCCACCCACTATATCTCATTCTAAATATGCTACAACTACCCTCTTAACATATCAAATTATTCTGAAATCCAAAGCCTAATGTTGAATCTTATAAAAGTTTTTTTTTTTCTTCATATATTGTTCGTCTTTTCTATGGGAATTTACTTATATGTAACTTGTTTTTGAAGGAGTAAAAAGAAAAACAACAAAAATTGAACAATACAAATTCCAAGTGAGTTCTGATACTTAGATTTGAAAGTTGGATTGAATCCTTTTAGTCCCATGTTTACTGTCCAGAATTATATTTGTTGGCAAATGTACCAAAAATGGGCCAATGAAACAAAGCAATCCTTCTATATATATGTATGTATTTGAATCGAAATGAATAGAAAACTGAAACAACAACAAGAACAAAACAAAAATTTCATATATTAGTACAAATACATTCATAAAATGGTATAATAATAAATTTTTGCTTTATTTCGTATACTAAAATAGTAGAAAAGGATATTTATAAAGTAGCATATCGATATACAACACGTGCTGACTGCTGACCCATCAGTGTTTAGTGTGTTTAGAATTAATGGGCATGTGTTCAAACTGGACATGGGGAAATAATTGTGTAAGAATGAGAAAATTCTTCATTCAATATATATATATATATATATATATATATATATATATATATACATATATATATAAATTTATATGTTCATGTGTACTTGATTCCTTGAACGGTATAATATAGAAAACCAAAGTTTTGCATGATTCTAAGGGTTTCCAAAATATGGGGTGCGGCCTAAGGGAATATTCTAAAGATAAGAAGGTAAAATGACGGACAATAAGAAAAGTGGCGACTTATGGTACATTGAAAGGTTAAAAGTTTAACATCTTATCTCTCATTCTATTGTTTTATTATCCTTTTTACTCAGTAAATTCGATATTTTGCTTATCCAAAAACATTTTATACTTTGGCTACCATAAATAAATATTTCAAATTTACTACAATTTGTTTTCGACATTGGAAGAAGTAAATGATTTTTAAGGTATTAAGGTATCGAAAATATTATCCTTTATTGCATGACGTTTTAATAGAATTAAAAAAAATTTCTTAACTACTAAAATAACAAAAATACGTAGAACAAACAAGTTAAATGATTTTTGAATAAAGTTTCTTTTTTACTACAAAATATATCTAAAAAATTGTCTCTCTTATTTACTTATGTTATTATCAGGGTTAGCATTTACGTCCTTTAAAAACTTTTAAATGATTCAAAAAATACTTGATTAGAGTTTTTGTTTTATTAGATTGATAGGTCATTGACATTAATACGATTTGATATAATGGAATAGGGTAAATTGAATATCCTGACTAATGAATTTTAATGCCATAACCGTTTGATCGATTTTATCACCTTGAAGTAAACAACTTTTTAATTTTTCAGTTAAATTTTTTATAAATTCATGTAGCTTAGATTACTTTAGGGTTAATTTTAATTTAATAAATAATTGAAATAATTGAAAAACGATGTTTGTAGCTTGCTGCATGTTACATGAATATTGATAAAGTCTTCCAACAATAAAATTTTAGTTTGGTTTTAAAACCATTTTTGGTTCTAATTTCAAGTCTACTCCTACTTATTCAGATAATTTCGTGAAAGCTGCTTTATTTTTTAGTTTAAAATAAATAAAACTCTGATGCAAAAATTGAAACTCTCAATTGAAAGAATTGAAAAGAAACTCTTTGTGAAATCCTACATCCGGATCTTCCATTTCACCAAATTGATTTATAATTTATGATGACATTTGCATTATCAAAAAATCTTCTTCTAATTAATTTTCAAAAATGGAGACTAGGGTATTGAAATGTTAATTGTAGACTTAAATATCTTTGCCCACACAGGAAGTACCAAAAACAAAGAAAAGATTATTTATTGGCAATTGTAAATTAAACTAAACTAGACTATGTTGACGGATAAAGACAAATTCTGTAACACAATAAAAAAAATATTTTTTATGCCAACCTCTGACCAATCTGTTATTACAATTATTAGAACCAAAAAATCCATTCTAAATAGTTATTTACGATATTGCATTTCATTATGTAAACTAACTTTTAATATATGAAATTAAAATGATATCTAATATCTAATCCCATTGATCAAGGTTATTGAACTTTAAATTAAATTTGCTAAAGAGAAGGTAGATTCTTTAACCTTTAGTCAGATATTTTATTTGTTTATAGAATTTGTACATACGGTCATATATGCATAAATGTATATACCGGATAGTAATTTAATTTAGAAAATCAATAGCGAAAAAAAAAAACAACAAAACAACAACAAATAATAAGAAATATACAAAAACAAAAAATATAATAATGTCGGCAAAAATAGGTCAATGAAATCCTTGTGTAATTTTTGACAAGTGCAAAACTTTATCTTAAAGTCGCAGAGTAAAATTAATAAATAAAAAAGAAAAAAATGAAAACAGCAAGGAAGAGAGGTAGAGGGGTAAAAATAAGACTTCAAGAACTATTGTTCGTATAAATTAAGAAATAAGAAAAACAAACAAACAAATAAAAATAATATTACTTTTACCACTTAGAATTTTTATTTTTTGTTTTTGTTTTTTTTTTTTTTTTGGTATAGTCATATAGCCCCCAAGAGAATTGCCAGCACTGGTTGCCCTTCATTGACTTTTTCTATGCAAATTATTTATCACTACATTCATATATATATATAACGGCGATTTATAGCATAAATAAAAAACTTGTCTAGATAAGTTTTCTTAAATAAAAGTCATTTGTTTATTAGTTTTGATATTTGCTATAGTAAAATGCTAAAAAAGTCATAGCATCAGCAGCAGAATCAGCAGCAGCATACAACAGAAAATAAAAATGATATTGTTCCGCTTTTGAAATTGTTAAAATTATAATAAAAAGTTATTTTTTTGTGTTTTCTTAAATTTTTCAGTATACATATTAAAAATATTTTGTTTTTTATGCAAAATAATTGGTCACTCTCTTGATAATATCTGTCTGAATCATAAAATAATTTCAATACAATTATTGAAAAATACTTAAAAACTGATTATCCCACCCAATTGGGAAATATTTTTTTTTCAAAAAAATTAATTATTTAGCTGTATATTGATTTTATTTTATATTTAAATGTTTACGGATGTATCATGATTTTATAGCTAAAAAAAAAAAAAAATTCAACAACACAAATTATTTTTTTCCCAATAAATATTTTATAATTAATTGTAATTTTCCATATTTTTTTACTATTAAAATAAAATTAGTTGGAATTTTAATTGCTGTACACAGTCCAAGTTTAAGAAAAATAAAATCAAATAAAAATAATAATATATGAGTAAATGTTTTTAAAAAAAAAAAACAAAAATAATTTGTTTTTCACTTGGAACAAATTAAGCGAAAGTTTGATTTCAATATTAAATTTAATATTTGACATATAAAAAGAAAACGAAAATGATGATTAATAGAAGAATAAATTTTGTATAAAGTTGAATTGATTTTGAAAAGGTAGATGGAGGATTGGCACGGATTTAAAAATATTAAAAAAAATTGTTATTATATCAAAATATTTAAATTATTTTTCTTGAGCATATTGTAAAAGAAAAAAGCAGTTAACTTAATATTTAAAATAATGTTAATATTTCAGGACTAGTAGAAGTATACACGGGTTATATTTTTAATTGCAATTACTTTGTATGTATTACACATCTGATTGGCTTCATGTTATTATTGAAAATTTTAAGGAGAAGAACTGCAAAAATATATTTTGCAAATAAAATCTAACTTTTGTATGTTTTTTTAACCCTTTGAACTGAAATTTATTTTCAGTTAGCACTGCTCAGGCTGACAATTTAAGTTTCTTAGTTTTAAGAGGAATAGGGATTGACATAGAAACTTACGGTTTTGTTGCTAAAATAATATAAATAATATTTATTTCATACATTTATATGAATATTTCTGACGAGTGCAGCTCGTCATTGTCATTTTGCTCAAGAAAGTTCATGAGGAGCAAGACTCGTCATTTCAGTTCAAAGGGTTAAGCTGAGATTGCATGCATAAATCGTAAGTCTCTATACTTCCAAGATGTTTAGAGAAAATTTTATGCACTCTCATCGTACATAAACTGAGAGATTTTATGTAAGGGAAACTTTTTCTTATTCTTTTTCACTTAAATTTTCTAATACTATGAAATAAAGCAATACATATACACACATAAAGACATACCAGGTGTATAAGTTTAAATCCGCGCTGTTTGCTTGTGGATGGCGCTAGTGAACATACTAAACTACAATAGAGACGTTATACTTTTTTTTTGTATGAGTTTGACACCTGTTTACATCAATGAGTGTAGGGTTATCAGTGATTTCATACAGTAACATACATTTTCCCTTGCGTAATCACATCTGGTTTTGTGCCAGAAAGAGAACATATGCGGGAAGCTCTACGTTTTTGCTTTAAGTTGAAGAAATCATCTGCCGAATCGCATAGAATGCTTGTGGAGGCCTATGGTGACAATGGGTTATAGGAAACAACTTATAGCGGAGACAGACATAGCTTTTAATGCTCATTAGTAAATGAGCATTTCACTAGGCCCTGACAGACATAAAAGCTCGAAAACACTGCCATCGATTGAATAACCCACAAAATATAACTCACAACTCATAAAATATTTTAGCCATAACCATACGTGTCACTTTTGCTTGTAGCTAAAAACAAAACTGGCAGCGCTGAATTCCAATAAATTTGTCAGCAAAGGGGTCAAAAAGCTCTGAGAGAGCAAATGTTCAAATAACATTTACTAAATGTGGTTTGAAAAATCATATATGTCGTTCTTTCCATACAAAATACCTAAATGGGCATTAGCTAAAGAGCATTAGGGGCTATGTCTGTCTCCGCTATTACAGAGACTAGCTTCATCGGTTCAAAAACGGCCATTTTGACTTGAGTGCGTTTGGTGGGATCAGCAGACTGTCATCTACTAGGAGCTGTTGAAACCTGGTGAAACTGTCAACACTCACCGCTACCACCAACAACTAATCAAATTGCACCATGTTTTGCGTGAAAAAATGCCGGTTTATGAACAAAGACATGAGAAGATAATTTTTTTCCATGACAATGCCCCATCGCACACGTCAAGGAGGGTCAAAAACTACTTACAGAGATGCTGGGAGATGCTACCTCATCCCGCTAATTTACCAGACTTGGCCCCTTCTGATAATCACCTGTTATTGTCAATTAGTCATGCGCTTGTCAAACAGCACTTCGATTCGTACGAAGACGTCAGAAAATGACTTGATTAGTGGTTTGCCTCGAAAGATGAAGATTTCTTTTGGCGTGGTATACACAAATTGCCCAAGAGATGGGAAAAATGTGAAGCTAGCGAGGGCAAATGCTTTGAATAACTTATTTTTTTGCTTTCTATAAAAGCAAAAGAGTATTTCAGTTCAGTTTTTCGATTGAAAAACAGCGAATTTAAGCTTATACACCTGGTATATATATATATTTATAGGTATCTGTCCACAAAAATGGCAGCAATTTCCCATGCAATGAAGTTTATTTATTTTAAATTAATAAAATTTGTTGTATAATTTTAATTTTTTGAAAAACAAGTAAAAAAACATCTCCTGACAAACAAGAATTATTCTAATGTTAAATCAATTGAAAAAAACAAACTGAAAAATATATAGCCATCTAAATTGGGCTAAAAGTTTGTTCCGTATGAATTTAATACACAAATTTTTACTCAAATAAAATACATAATAACACTTCAAGCCTTTAATAAATTTCGCATACAAAAAAAACTAATAAAAACATAAATGCACAAACGAAGAAAGAACAGTAAGAAATATTTCAAATCAACTGTCAAAGTTAAAAAATTTTCGTTTTTCCTCTTAGAATTTGTACAAAAACAAATTTCGTTTACCCGTTATTTTGAATTCAAGGGTTTTTCAACTTAACCGCTGGAATAAGAAAGACGTAAAAAGGAGAGACAAATTACACGAAAACGAAGAAAAGAAAAAAGGTACTACCTGAAGGACAGTCCTAAATATATGTGCTATATTTGTAAACTTACATATTTCTTATGTGACTTTCGTTCTGTAAAGGTTTTAAATCACTTCTTAAAACAATTTCCAAAGAAATATTTGTTTCAAATGTTGAACTCTTTAAATATGACAGTTAAATATAATTAAAAAGATTTAATCCAGAAAAGTTAACTTGTTTCCTATTCTATCCAACTATGTTGTCAAATTTTCCGGTTGTATTCCAACACTACTTTGAAATGAGAAACTGAAATTAAAAATTTTGAATTACATATAAATTACTTAGGTGACAAAAATTGAACCATTTCCTGTTCTAGCTCTAGGTCTTTTGGTTCAGGTTTCAAAAGTCATTTCTAATAAGACCTGATCTATTAGCCCTTTATAGGCTCAAAAGATTAAAACTTGATTCTTGAATTTTTGTAGTAATTAGTGTAAATTTCTATTGCAAAAAAGGTTTTTTTGTGATTTGTTTATAGATGCGATAAATAAAAAATACATACAAAACAAATAAAGGATTATGTAAAGCAGCACAGCAAAGCTACAATACAATAAAAATACATTAATATCTGTTGTGTGTACAACAGAAATCATAGAAATCCTTTTTGGCTGTATTAAGACTATTAAAACTAAATAAGTACTCAAGTACGCATAAAATATCAATACATCCTTTAGTACACATGTGGAAAATATTTATTTTCATTTTAAAGATGATTCTCAAAAAAAAAAAAAAAAATTATCCTTAAAAATAAATATTACTGTATGGATATAATAAGGAAATTAAGTGTCCACCACATGTGTTTCAATAAACATGTGCACATTAAATTTACTGTTACTGTCATTTGAAAACATAAATTATTAGTTTAAGGACAGCCCATAAAACAAGAACAATAACCAAAAGGATATTTATAATGTTACCATAATACCTTTTGACTTCTGACTGCAATAGAATAGTTCTCACACGTATTTTTCCTTTTTTTATTTTTCGGACATTTTATCATAAAGTTCTTCGCTTTATATTTTCTTTTGAACGTTTTGCAACCTTTTTTACCTGAATACAAAATTTACCTGTTTTTCAATCCGAAGAATCAAACCAAGAAAAAAAAAAAAAAAAAACATAACGAAAAACTCAAATAAAAATCTCCAAAAAATTAAGAGTGCATAGAAAGAAAAAAAATGACTAACCTTAATAGTTAAATACAGGACAAGTGCGTGCTAAATTGCATTTTTCAGAACCTTTTCATATAATAATGGAAGAGGCAACTAGTAGGATGAATTTATTTTTCTAAGGATATTTGTTGTTGGATTAGGCACTAGTTTTTCTTATTATTCTATTTTTATTACTTTTTATTGTTGTTGTTCTATTTAAGAAGCCATTTAACTTAGCACATCGTCTCTTATGTATATGCCCTTTTTTTAAGGATCAAAGGATAACTACAAATTTTAGCCGAATAATGAAAATTGTAATTTTTCAAAATTCGTTTCAAATACAAGCGCCATTTGTTATTCCTTATCTATATATATATATATATATTATTACTATTATTTTTTTAATGTGGTTCTTTTGATTCTTTTTTAGTTTTGTTGAAGTGTAAGAAACAATTGAATGACAGGTAAATCAATGCAAAATGTACCAGACCACAATTAAAAGTCAGCTAGGATCATCATTAGAGTTTCTAGGAAAAATAATTTTTGAAAAGATCAATATACTTCTTGAGAGTGTCTAAAATATTTCTCTTTTTGTTAGAAACTTTGATATTTAAAAAAAATTTAAAATTTGATGCACCTGCAAGTAATTAGCATAAAATTTTTTAATTTTAATTTAAATTATTTCTAAAAGTACTGTTGTGCTTTATTTATTGTGTTGTTAAATAAAAACTGTAAATTAGATTTAGTTAAAAATTTTTGTATCTATTTAGCATTATACAGAGCAGAGCATTCACGTGTTTCTACTTGATTTTGACACATACTAATTTCGGCATATGAATTTCATTAATAACCATTTTAGTCAATTTTTAAATATTAATTAATAATTAAAACATAAATTTTTGAATTTGCAAATAATAAAATTTGTGGATAATTGAAAAAACGCTTAGTTCCTTTTTTAGTTGTAATAACAACAACAACAACTAAAACAAACTTTACCAATAAAACTTAGTACAATGCGTTGATTAGTTTACTTAAGTACTTTTAAATTGCCTAAAGTTCTCTCTTAATTAGCATCAAAACTTGGCTAACCCTGTCCAAAAATTTAACATATTGCTATTTAAATTAATTTTTCTTTTACGCACGTGTAACTACACTATAAGTAATTCTTTTGTTTTTGTAACTACTATAATATTATTTTATTTTTTCTTAAATTCAAATACGCAAAAAAAAAAAGAAACAAATGAAATAATAAAAACCAAAAACAAAAGTTTTTCTGATTGTAGGATTATAAATTTTTGGTGTTTCTCATTTGTTTTATTTATTATTATTTCTGTTGTTATTCTTTTTGTACTTATAAATTATTACATGTTATAAAATAATGTTGCTGAGTTTGTTTTGTTTTTTTTTTGTTTGTACATGAATAATTTTATATACTTTTGTCATACTATTATTCTTAAGTAAAATAATTGTCGGTTTGGTAGCCTCAATTAAATCTACATAAAACAAAAAAAAAAAATTTCTTTCCTACAAGTTAACCTAAACTTCATACATATAGTGTAAAATAATTCTTAAATAATTCTTAGCAATGTCGTCGTCTTCTTCATTTATTTGAGGATGTACAACTCACAAATTAGGAAGTTTAATTGCGTCTATTGCTGTAATTGCATTCCTTAATTGGGAATTGTTTTACGTTTTATTATTCTTTGTTAGTATTTTCCATCCTCATCAGTATAGTGAGTGAGTGCTGTTTATATTTTACTATAGGATGGATAAAATTAAATTTAAGAAGGCAAAAACAAACATATCAAAATACATTTTATTTTTGTGATCTTGTACTAGAATTAAAAGTAATAACAACAACAAAACAAGAGAAAAATAACAAACAAAAAGAATATATTTGTTAACCAGAAAATTTTTCTATTGTGTAGTACGTGAGAAATTATTTTTGCTGAAAATTCTAATGCTTATAGACATTTGTTATTGCATATAATATACTCACATTTATTAAATATGATATATAGCCACTTAATTTGCGTTTTTGTTTATTCATATTATTGTATTTTTTCATTGTTTTTTTTTTTTGATAGTCGTTAAAACAAGTTTAAATAGTCTTCTAAAAATAAAATTAGAAAATCAAATGATTTAAACTGAGATTTTTTAAGTTATTAATTCATAAATTTTTGATTTACCCAAAAAGCAATTGATTTAAACAAGCAAAAAAAAAAAAAATATATTTTTGTTATCAGTTTTCTGTATATTAATTGTCTAATATTTTGTTTTCAGAGAACAATTATTGATGAATTTGCTGCCAATCAGAAATTTTTTATGAGAAATTCAAAAACATATGCATCACAGGAAATTTTATCAGTAAATAAAAATTTACGTTTTGCACACAGAGGAGTTCTTATGTATTTAAAAGAACAAACCTTAACGACAGTCATTTTTATGCAGTATACTTTAAAATAAAAGTAGAATAGTTACTATATTAATCCTTAACAAACGAATGCCGCCATATTCCCGACATTATTTAATATTCTATTAAAGTGAATACCGCTATATAGGCGGCATTTCGTGATATTTTAAGAAATCTGTTACGTTGGGGATTTTTCGGAAATCTTCACTTTAATAACCTTTTGTATGGACATTTCGGTTTATATATTATTACTGTAAATTTCTATAAAATTCAATAAAATGATATTAATTATGCACCTTTTCTCGCTCTGGAAATAAAGCAATAAATTTTTTAAAAATTCGTCGAATTCCTGGTCATTGTTTTAAAAAGTGAGCTGGTTCGGCAAATATATTATTGTAATTTAAACATTTTTTGAAATTTTTTTTTATTAATTTTATCTTTTGTATATTTTTGACATATCTAATAATTCTAATAGACGTCAGTAAATTCGTTAGAAGCGTTCAATTCAAAGAATATTTTTTTATGGAGTTCGGGTTAGTAATTATTCAGTGAAACTGAATTATGTATAAGTAGAAGAACAATTTTTTTCTTATGTATTTTCCATACATTTGGCAAATTAAGCAATTCCAGGAAATACGCAATTGTTTAGAGGGGTGCCTTAAATTATTTTTTATTTCAATATATTTCCTGGAGTTCTTGCATTTACAAACACAAACTTTCGTAGAAAAATAAAAAAGAAAAACTAAAGAAATATTAAAATTAAAATATCACAATTTTATTCTTCTAATTCATTGCAAAAGTCTGACTCATTTAGACAGTAATTTTTTTACTAGTTTTATTTTCGTATTGCAAAGGTTCATTAAATGAGACACATAAGAGATTTGAGAAGGAAGTAAGTATCTTTGAATTTGTTGCTTGAAAATATTTTCTTTTGTTTGATACCGCAAAAATATTTTTAAATGACACTAAGGCCATATCAAAAAAACAAAAAGAAAACAAAAGATAAAGGAAAAAAGAAGACAAAATTAGATAAATCCTTAAGATATTATTCTGCTTTGTAATTAAATTATAGAGCATTAAGAAAAATTTTTTTTTTACAATGCAAAATTTTGATATTTGGTTTTGTTTTTTTTTCTGTACATAAAAAAACCTACAATTGAAGGTTTTTGATGAATATTAATAAATTTTTCATTTAACTTTTGGTAATTTAAATATATTTCATTCAATTATCTAGATTAAAACTTTTGCAAAAAAGAAACTATAAATTTATATGAAAGAAACATGAAATAAGTGAGAATTATTAATCGATCACACCCGTGTAACAAAAATGGGAGTGTGCCTTGTCTATTTCCATTGAAAACGGAAGTAGAACTTTTACATTTTTCCGGTTAAATTGGGGGAAAAACTAAGAATTATAATTCAGTCAGTTAAATTGAAAATAAACGATGACATGCGAATTTTAATAAAGAATTTGTTTGTTTTTTGTTTCTTTTTAGTTTTTGGACCTTTTTGTATAAATTAAATTCATTTTTGATGCGTCATAATATATTGACTGGATTTTAAATGGCAGTTATTAAGGAATTATACTTGCTGAAAATAAATCTGTTTTTAAATCTTACAAAAAAAAAACGATGCTACCCGATTTGAAATGCAGTCTTGTAAAAATTTATACAAAGTGTTCGTTTTGTTTTTTCTTTCTCTTCTTTTTAACTCTTCACCATTTAAACTAAAATGGTTTGATTAATAAAGGTTTTTGGGAAATGAAAATCTCTGTTTTATCAAACATAAAAAGTTTAGGTTGGAAAGGCAAGAAAATTTTATGTCTAGAGTCTAGAAGAGAATATGTTTTCAAATTTATTTTAACCACTGGTCATTTTGACGTTGAAAAAACTAGTGCTAAGGACGCTTTTAAATAACTTTTGTTCTTTATTATTATTATATATCTTAAATATATAAATAGGTTGGTTCAATATTCTGTTTCTAAGATGAAAGTTGTGTGAATCGGCAGCGGGTTATTGTTATCATTTTTAAATATATACCGGAAAGGACAAAATAAACCCAGAAGATAGCGCGTCTGAAAATGTTGTCATGATATTAATGAGCTCATTATTATACTCGCTATCTAAACAACTGGAATTCCTCGTTAATATATTTTTACGATTTCCAACATGAAATGAATGTAAAATACGTTCCAATAGACAAAATATACCCATTGAATTTAGGAAAAAAAAAGAAAAATCAAAAAAGCATGAATGCGAAATGAGATCTAGTAGTGCCATAATCGCCTTAAAGGTGAAAGTTAATCGAAATGTTCATCTCTTGTCCACTAAGCATGATAAAATTGAAATGTCTGAAACACAAATGTATAAAATTGATTACAACAAAAGAATGATTGGTGTTGATCACCAAGATCAAATGTTAGCTTACTTCCCCATTATAAGGATACAGGAAAACTTTGTTTTTACATTCGACATAGCACTTATTTTTTGTGCAGTAAAATACATCAAGAAAGATAACTTTTGTTGAGTAGTACAAGACGAACTGTTAATGTCCACTGATTTGCTCACAATTTGGCGTGTATTCATTACGATGTAAGAGAAAAGCTTTTATCGAAAGTGTCACACACAATCGTCACTTAATTGATAAGGCAATAAGGATTAAAGTAGTTATTACTATATATTCATGCCTGACAATATTCATTCTCTACACTAGTTCTTTGGCTACTAAAGAAACATCGTAATTTTTTGTTTTAATTAAACTTAAGTCGTCTCCTTGAAACTGAAAATTCATATAATTTAGCAATTTATACAAGTCTTACAAATACGTGATATAATTTTTTGAGGTAATACGTAACTTTATAACAGAATGAAATAGAATGCTGCGACAAATGTTTGAAATTCTTATCATTGGTTCCGAACAGCTGATTTATTAGTATGCCTGCTGCTTTTGACTTTACTATATATGATGATAAATGTATGCAACGAAATATTGGCGATTAATTATTTTTTAAGTATGTTACGAAGCCTTTGTATCACCTGAGCACCATCAGTAGTGCCTGAAGAAATAATTTGTTTTTTTTTCATCACAAAAACTTTAATTTTATTTTGTACGATAAGTTATTTGGATCAAACAAGTAAACCGGTAAAATTTTATCTAATTCCAGCTTAAAAAGGGAAAATGTGTTGTTAAAAATAAAAAAGCAATTGACAAATGCAGAAGGCGTGGCCAAATTTTATTAAATAAAGTTTCAAGTTACTCCAAAATCAACATCCACAAGTTCCTGATGTAATTCCAAAATCTTAAAATGTTTTGCAAGTGAAAAAGTCTTTTCCGTAACTGAAGATCCAAAAATAAATCATTTCACATGGTTTGTATAGTTAATAACTAGAACAACGGTGGATCCAATGAATAAAATCAAATTTTGTCAAAAAACTATATTTTGTTATATCAGCCTTGAGACTTATTAAACAAGATTATTAGTATTGAAAGCAAAAAAAAAAATGAAAATTTTATAACTTATTCTAATTCAGAGAATTCATACTTTCAATACATAACAAACATTTATTAAAAATAAAACAATCACAAAGGTAATTTTTAATTCTTTTTATAAGTATTAAGTTGAAACTGAAAAAAAGAATTTTGAAAATCATTTAAAACCTTAGCTTACATCTCCGGGCCATAGGCCTTGAATACAGCACTTTTAAATTAACTAAAAAGATCAATAATAAAGTAAAGTAAAGGTAGGCATAGAAAGTTTACATTTAATTCGATTTGAAGGGTATTTTAATTAATATAATTTATAATTTAATAAAAAAAATTTTTTCTTAATTTTCAATTTATAAAGATTAGGTTAAGAACTTAAGGTAAAAAAATTATCCTTTTGTTTAATTCAATTCAATATTTAAATGAGTAATTCTTTTTTTTTTTTTGTAAATTAATTATTCTAATTACGAACAAATGAAGTTTAATTTATTTAATTAATGTCTTAAGCTTAAATTTGAAGAAAGAAATAATTAAATTATATCAGATTTATTGTATTTGACTTTGGTCAATGAGATATGCTGAAAGATATTTCACATCAGTATTAAATTTAAGTAGAAGGATGTATGTAACGGTAATATGCTTCTTCCTCAAAATTCTTCCAAAATAAATGTAAACTCATCAACCAGGATGAAATCAGTTGAACGTTATACAAGAGTCAATTGTAGTATAATTTGATTTGCCTATCCAAGAATTACATTAAGAAATGCACAAAAAAGTTTATTACTAAATCATATGGACATGTTAATCATCAATATGAGACAAAGCACTCGAATTGACTTGGTATTGGAGCACTACATAAATTTCCTGCTGAATAAGACAATTAGCGAATCTATTCATCAAATTAATAATGACAAAATATTAAAAAGCGTATAAGAGTAAAGACCATCACTAGCGTAGATGGCTTTTAGTATTTAGTTTGATCCCACTATGATCTACGCCACTGAAGTTCCTTAAGATTCTAATACGATTATAGAACTTCTTAATAAATATCTCTACAAAAATAAAAAATAGGCGACTTTTATAAATATCTCTATAAAATTGGAAGGATAGCAACAGATCAATAGGCTAAACATAAGCTTATTATGATCATCGGAGGTTGATGTCGAGAAAATTAAGCCATCTCTTTTTTCACAACCAAAGCATCGGGGAAAAGAAAGTGAGACTTAGAGACTTGTTAGTGTAATTTGCACAAGATTTTTGAAATTGACTTTCAATTCTAGACTACTCTATCAGGAAGTAATATAGACCTATAATCCACATTAGTGGATAGTGGAAAGATAATAAAGATTTACAATAATGACTGGAAAATTTAGGAATAAAGCATGCATAAAACTCCAATTAATTTTTTTTATTTTTCTTTACAAGACTTTGTAAACATTTGAAACAAATATTTAATGATGTGGTTACTATCACAAAGATCGTCACATAATCATTGGTGAGAAGTTGATGATGATGGAATTCTTTGAACTTGTCTGATAAACACAGATTTTATTAGTTAATTAATATTTTTTAAATAGATTTTGTAGTGGTTATCTAAATTCTATTGTGTGACTTGTTTTTATTATCGAATCCTTAAAAAAAAATCAAATTTCACAATAAAAAAAAAAACTCCAACTACAATTGCACTTGTGAGGTCCTGCCTTGGTATAATTTTTGCCACATAATTTTAAAAAAAAATTAAGCTAGTACGCATTTTAATTAAATTTCAGCACTAAAAACCGATTAATTACCATATTCATAGCACAAGACCCTTAAGGGGTTATATACACTTAGAAGCCTCTAAAATAGGGGTTTTTCGAGAATTTTTTCTGAAAAAACCTTTAGGTTTATTAATGTAAAAATTTATACACATATTATAGTAACTCTTAACTGTATTTTAAAATTTTTTATATGTAAAAGTAATAATATTGAAAGCTGCTATAGCTGATCTTCTGCAGCTTCACTCAAAAAAGATGTTAAACGTGAAAAATATACCCAAAAAGATTGTGCTGAAATTTGAGGCGGATTGGTTTAGCAGTTTCCGAGCAATCCTGGTCATCGACTTTGAAAACACAATTTTGAGAAAAACGCACTCAAAGTTTCAAAATCACCTTCAATCGCTCTAACACGTCTCTTTACAAGTAGGTGTAAAAGTTCTAGAATAATTCTCGGATCAAGTTGAAATTTTTTTTGTAAGTACTTAAATATATGTACAATACGAAAATGAAATAAAAAAAAGTGAAAAGTCTATAAATGTATATAACTCCTTAAGACTTTTATGTAATTTTAAGCTTCATAATTGCTTTTTCAAATGGAAATAAAGATCAATTCTATTAAGCTCAAAGGTGTTTTTTGCAAATATAAAAACTATTTATACTTTCTGGAAATACGTTAAACCAGAACCAGGGATTAAAAGCAAATCCAAAAGACAACAAAATTGTGTGACTATTTTTAGTTAGATCTTTTTTTATTGATAACAATTAAAAAATCATTAAGTTTTTAATAAAACAAAACCCTTCATTTTGATTACAATTATTAATTAAGGTTTCCAGATTTTCATTTCTAAAATCATTAACTTTGGTTAAAGATCGAAATTTTTGACATAGAGGGTAAAAATTTTTCAATATATTTTTGTTTGTTCATAATTAAAACATTAAAATAAAATTTTCTATTTTTAATCCTTGCCATCCAAGTTTGTTTGCATGCAACAAACATAAAGGATGAAATTTTTTTATTTATTTGTTTTAATCATATCCGTAAAATAATTGGTTTGAGGTCAGATTGAAATTGTGTGAAAAGTGTGAATGATTTTAAAATAATATAATTTCCGCTTTTTAATCCTCATTTTCAGGCTATTAGTAGACATTATTCTCTGATTTTTAAAATTTTATTTAGGCACGTCTAAATACTAGAATTATTATTGTGTCAGTTTTATTTTTATTTTGGGTCTACTTGTACACAATGAATTTTGTACAAAGTATTTTAATTTTATTACCAGAAATCTGTTGAGCATAGCTTTTTTTTACACGATTTCGTTAGTATTCGCAGTCTTTTTTTCTTTTTGGCACTGCATATTATCAGAACTTTTAATGAAAAAAAAGAAAAGAAAAAATAATGCCGTTCTGTATTTATTTAGGTAGCCTTTTGATATTTTTTACTATATACGCGTTTAATTTAAATAGAAACAACAAATAATAATCTATTCAAGGATATTAAAATTGTCCAAGAATATATAATTAATATATATATAAACATTCTTAAGACAAAACAAGGTCAATTAAAATTAATATTAATTTATTTAAATAAACTTAGCTTACATTAGGTAAATAAAATCCAGTTATTTCTTTCTTTTTTAGTTTTTAAATTTTAATACCGTCGACTGATTTAGGAACTTCATTAAAAAATAGTCATGTATTTATTACATATTACATATGTATTTTTAATAAAATATGATTTTATTTTATATAATATAATTAATATAAATAAATTTTATTTAATTTTTCTCTTATTTTTTTCCAAAATTATTCAAAATATTTTATAAGTCAAAGTCTTATTATTCAACAATTTAAGCACATTTTATTAGAAACATAAAAAAAATCCACAAAATTATTTTTTATTAAAAAAGATATTAAAAAACCAAACAAAACACTTTTTAGTTAGAAAACACAATTTTTTAAGAAAATTTAAAACAAAAAAAAAATAAAAAATTAATACAAAAAAAAAAAAGAAGAAAAACCCCCAACAAAATTTGCAATATAATAAATTTTAATCACAAAATTCAATGTCGGCACAATTTGACATTTAAGTGCATAACAAAACACAAAAGTTAACGAATTGCATAACTGTCAAATTGATAAAAAAAAAAACAGCAAAATCACACGGACATAATTTCTTTATCATAGGAAATTAATAATTAAGTACAAACATATTAAATTGTTAATAATTTCTTTAATTGTAATTAAATAAATTTAAATGTTTCAATTGCACATAAACGCCATTATTCTTACATATAGTATTTCGTACGTCCTGACAAATGAGCATGTTCACTTGCACTTTAAAAACCGGCACACACCATTGAAGATTGATTAAATACAATATATATATATATATGCATATAATTACAGGGTTATCCGCAATAATATAATTTTATTATTTGACAAAGGCAAAGAATCTTTAATGAAAGACCAAACAGAATAAAAAAAGAAATTTAAAATTAATAATTGTCCGCACTTAAACAACTCACATAACTATAATATCAATAATACAAGATGCTATGCACTTTTCTTCTTTTTCTTGTTGTTGTTTTGTTTGTTTATTTTCTTTTAGGACACTTGAGGGCGTCTTATGAGTTGTTCTTACTCGTTTGATTGCTAAAAATGTACTGAAAATTTTCAAGTTATATGCAGAGCAAATGGAATATTATAACCTGCGCATTGAACACTGCGCGCATCTTCAATATATAATATATATATATATATAAATTTGGTTGTACCGTCTAGCAAGATGATGCCTGACTATGTTCATTTCATTACTTATGTTTTTTATTTCACCTTTTTATTTCCACTATAATTTTGGGGTTTATTCTATAATCTTTTTATCTTCTTTTTCTTATTTAGCAGCCCGTACTGTATGCATGTGTGTACTTGCTATATGACTTTTCGTATATAGTACTCTTTACTTCAAACGCAATTAATATTTTTTGCTCTTATCTCTCTTAATTTTGTAAATGAGCCCCATATGCAATACATATATTTTTTTTTTCAATTATATAGATGCAATCTAGCCATCATAAGCTTTATTAAATATACATATTAAACAATTCAATATGCATGTATATATGTATGTAACAAGTATAAAAAGTATAAATTCGCTTCTACCTCCAGGTAGCCGACAGCCACTGTTCTAAAAGTTATAAGTATAAAAAGTAAACTGAAAGAAAAAATAATGAAGAGAGAAGAGAATTTTTTCTGATTATTTTTTTGCTTATGGCCCACAGTTTTATTTTATTTTTTGTATACCTCTCTTTTTCTGATTTTTTATTTTCCTCTCTGTTAGCATCGTTTTTTATATATATATTTTTTGTTTGAGTTTTGCCTTTTACTACCAACAACAACTGTATTTAATATATATGGATACAAAAACGCCGGCTAAAAAATTTCATATTTCCATGTGATTCAAGAGTACCGGCAAAACGTTATAATTCTAAACAAAAAACAACAAAAAAAACTCGCGCACTTTTAGAGGGATACTCATTTGAAGTGCATGCATATTTTTTAGGGGATATTGCATTTTTTTGTATAGGCATACATATATATATATATATATATATATATTTGGACAGTATTCGTAATCATACTGGGGAAAATTATAAATATTCTGGGGATATCGGACAAGGCATATATTTCCCCATTCGAGTACTTTTTGGCATTAATTCCTGCATGTGGATATTAGGATAAACTAAAAGGAGTGGTAAAAAGTACTTTTATGTAGAGTAATTTGACTTTTGGATTATTTTCTTAGAGTTTGAGTTATTGTTTTTCACACAAGTCTATTTATCATATATATATATATATATTTCTTTAGAGTATCCTATTTAGTTATGTGTTTGTGCTATTCTTTTTTTTATATTATACCTTTTTCTTAAGAATTTGATTTTGTTTTTTTTTTTAGTTTAGTGCTGCAGTACACTTGTCCTTTTAATTTTTGTGGTGTGAGAATGAATTTAACTTTTGGATTATCCCTCTGCATTAATCGTCTTAGTTGCCAAAATCGAAAATTTAATATGGTGAATAATATCATTAATATCATCGGGGTGGGTGGTCTAATATAATGTAATGTAATTTTTGATTTTCTTTGTGATTGCAGTTAAAATAATTCTAAATCGATATTATCCTTTATTTGAAGCCCTTTTTTTTTTGTTTCTTGAAATTTTCTAGTTTATTATAAGATGCTATGATATTGATCAAATTTAAGGATAAGAATTGATGAAGGTTGATTTTATTTTAAAATATGAATGGTGGGTTTTTTTTTTCATTCAAAGGATACATGGAAGATAAAAAATGTTTAATTGCATAAATCGCAACAACAAAATTAAAAGAAAAATTATATGAAGTTTCTTGGTGAGTTTTCAAGAAAATGAAAACCGAATAGGCTCGGTTTACAACTTGGACAAAAAAATAAAATAGATTCACTGATCCTCATATTCAGTGAATTCTCGTTTCTGATGGCTCAGGTGAGCAAAGCCATTGACAAAAATTTCCTTAATAATTGATGACTCAACTACTTTGAGTCTTCACATGGAATAGAGAGTTAACATCAAATAAAAGTTAGATAAAACTCCTTAATCAGGGGCGGATTTAGGATTTTGGCGCCCTAAGCTTTAGAGCTCATACCGCCTTTATCATAAAATAAAACTGACGTAAGAATCAAGAATACTTAGGAAATTATAGAAACGATTTTTCATTTATTATAATGATCTCAACAAATCTGATACAAAATTCAGTAAAGCTAGAGCGTTTAATCTCTCCTCTTTCATTTTTGAACGCAAATAATTTTTAACTCTTCGCAAACATGAAAAACTACGTTCACTTGAACAGTTCGAGATCAGAGTACATGCACACATGCGAAGTGCGATTTCAATGTTCGGATAAATAGTTTGAAGATCTTCTTTTCGAATCCATTTTAATAATTCTAAAGTCGTCTTCCATTCACTTGAAGAGCAGTGAGAATGAAAATGAATACACTCATCAGCAAACAATTTTTCGAGATCGTGAAGATAATTGACCCTCAAATCTTCAGGTTTTTCTTCAATTTCAGATAAGGTCATAGTGGTTAAGTTGACAAGGAAAAAAAATTTATTATGGAATCTTTTGTAGTCTTCACGTCGTTTACAAAGCTCACAGGAAAGATTATCAATAAAAATTAAGAAAGTATTTACTCTCAAATTTTCTACTCCTCCTGTGGTCTCATCGGTATAGAATTTTCGCTTTCTTTTTCGCTTCACATCTTTTTTCATATTCTTTTTCTTCGGACAAATTCATTGCTTTTTTTTCGAAACAATCAAAAGTTTCCCGAAGAATCCCCAAAAAACAGTCATGAAAGCCGTTTCCAATCTTAAGAGTTTTAATTGAACACGTTTAGCTTCACATTTATAACACTTCGTTTCTGCTGCTTGTCATCTCCTATCGGAGGCAGTGCAGTTAGAATTTGTTTTACTTTATTATAAAATATTTCTTTTTTCAAAAATTTTCCGCCCTCATAATTCGCCCATTCGCCATTCGCTGCAGCCTACTTAGCCTATACATAAATCCGCCCCTGTCCTTAATATATTCTTCAGCTTGTTATGCAGATAAATTAGCAGCCAGCAATTAAAATCCAGTCACTACATGATAATTGGAAACAGGTTGAATGGGAATGAAAAGGTTCAAATCAAATCAAGCACTCAATTAATATCTTTAATACTAAAAAGTTCTACTAGTTAAAATTTACTTTTTATATGTCAAGTGGAATTTAAGTTGTGAACGTTAAAAATTTGGTTTATCTCTGGCATAAGCATCAAATATTACCATCGAGAAACGTTAATCCCTATACTGACATCATTTCAAATATTTATGACAGTTCAAATGTTTTTTTTTTTGTTGAGTGAGAGCTTGGGAAATTTCATTTTAAAATCTCATTTATTCATTTACTCTCCTTTACAATATTTTGTATTTTTTGAAAAATTTGTAAAATATCGAGATTTTCAGACGTCCATACAAATATCTAATTCTTTTGGCTCGTGTCGGCTATTTATTCAAAATTTAAAGAAAATAAATTTTATTTTCGAAATTCCTTTTCCCTCCTTTCTATAAAAACAGTTTGTTTTTTTTTTGCGCAAATATCTAGTATAAACATTTTAAATAATTATATATTTTATATTTTGAATAATTAGTAGTTTGGATTACGAAGACTAGAAAATAATTATAATAATAACAATAAAGGATATAAAATTCATCTTTAATAGAAGGCATATAAAATCTTATAACATAAAATAATAAATTATGTATGTCACATGTGGTTTTATTATGAAATATAAAGCCAATCAGTTCAGCTAAAAGTTCATATAAAATATTAAAAGGATAGTTTTGAAACGATAACAACAATTTTTCCTATACGTAGTCTACTAAAATTTGGATTGTATATAAAGTTTTAATCACTAAAAAGATTTTATTTAATGAGGTAAAGCGGAAGTTTACTTACCTGTAAATATGAAAATGACGAAATTTTATATTTTTTGAACAACTTATGACATTTTTGTAGACCATAAATTTTTAACTTGGAAAATTAGAAAAAAATGTCTTAGAAAAATGATTTTTATAAAAATTTTATTGGCAAGTTCCTGAAAATATATTAAGCTAATATTATAAGCTGAAAGATTTTGAAAATTTTAAAAACAAATTAAAGCTTTGAATTAAACTTTTTTAATAACCTTCGATATTTTTTGCTACAAACAAAGCAAAACCTTATTTTTTGAAGTAATTGCTCATTTTCAAAAGAAAAACAGCCTTTCAATTTTCAAAGAGGCAGATGGTCATGACTAAGAAAATTTTTATTTTATATGTAGTGCTATATGCGATATGATTTTCCTTAATGTTATCACAATTTATCAATATTTTATGTAAAAAATTTGACTTTATCTCAAATTAAGAAGAAAAAAAACAAGAATATAATAGAAATTTTCAGTTCAGTTTTATTTAATCGTTAACGTATGGCATTATTATATAGCGGATAATTATCAATTTTTAGTTTTCGTTTCCTGTATAGACAGGAGGAACATATTCAAATTTTTGACCGGATTTAAATGTCATATCTAATTAGTTCTATCCATACACGATATAAAAATATTTTGCCAATAATTTTCTTGTGGACATAATCAAAATCTTTCTGGCTTTGATCAGGTAGATTCAAAGGTATTACTGATTGGCTTAGTCAAGAAAAGCAATCCCTCAACATTCATAGAAAGTTCATCAAAAAATATGTAAACCATAAAATATATCACTGAAAAATCAGAATGACATTGAAATCTAGACTTTGCTATGAGGTTAAATAGTTACCCAGGTATCCGGGTAATTTAATTTTAAGGCATTGAAAAAATTGAGAAAATTGAGGAACCACTTTATTATTTAACTGCCCGCCGTTTATAGAACAAAATTGCAGTTGTAGATCTATGGATTGACTTGTCATCTTAAACGTGTTCGATATGGAGTACAATAGATCTATATAATTCGTAGTAAGTATTGAAATAGTAAAAAAAAGGGATAACTTTCAAGCAAGATTATATAAATTTCGGTCTTACAAAATCATATTTGACAAAATTTTGAATAATGTACAACATTTTTATATTATTTTATATTTTTTATCATGTTTTATGCTTTAATTTTTTTTTTTGTTTTTTAAAATTCATAAAAATCTTATTGCAAAATCCAATGATAGACATAAATTGGAATTTTTTTGTCAACTTCTTCATCTTTTATCACAGGAAGTTAATTAAAATAAGAAACAAAAAGAAGAAAAATTAAAAATGAATTGATGTCGTATGGATATAATTTTCCCTGTGAGATAGTTTGGCACACTAAGCGTCATTGTAAATCATGTTGACATTATGGCCATTACAAAGCTGTCAATGAGCCAAAATAATGAATGTAGGCTCCATTGACACTATCCATACTTAAAACTTATTAATAAATGTATGTATATATATATGTATACATACTTTAATTTGTATGTTTTTATTTTAAAAATATCAAATTGCTACAAATATAATTAATATTTTTTTTTAATTTTTCCCTTTGCAAACAACTTTTAGTTATTTGAATGGAGCTTAATTAATTGCAAGATTCCAAATTGACAAATTTAGGATTGGCTGAAAATTCAAAAAAAGAAAGAAAAAAAAAACTTTAATATTATTTTAGTAAATATGTTTTTTGGTACATATTAATAAAATAAAATTTTATTATAGCTAATAATAAAAATAAAATTTTATAGCTAGTATTTAATAAAGATGTTTACATTTACTTCCGGCGCTTTATATTGAAATTAAGTAGGGCAACTTAAATTTTTGAAGCAGGTGGTGAAAAAAAATTTAAATAAAGTTCACAGGTCATGTATTAGCTATCATACGAAATGATAGGTATGTGTATATATCATTTTATGATTTTGAAAATAATATGAGTTAACTTATGAAATCAAGTTGTTTTAATTGCAATCGTTGTTCATAGTCTTTTGGGATAATATTTTGTTTTTTTTTTTACGGGGTGGGCGTTAAATTGTTGATGGAAAAATATTTTTAGTTAACTTGCTCTGTACTATTTTATGATCTAAAAGAAGGCTATGATGTTCTGAATGATATTTACGCAATTTTTTAAGAATAGCTTAAATTGCTGAATGTAAGAAAATTATTAGTGTTTCAAATACAAGAGACATTTTTGAATTGCCTGCAGACAGATGGATTTATAATAAGTTAGATGCCAGAAAAATATTTTGATGTGGTAATTTAGTCTAAAGGATAATTCATCTTATATTTATAATTAATTCAGTTTTTTGTTTTCTTTTTATATAAAATAACTTTAGCTTAAGTTATATGATTAATATTTTTATTTATTAAAATTGTATTACTATTAAATATTCAACAACTCAAGGATATTAAAAAATTTTCCTGTGACAGTCTTCTTACTTTTTGGAAGTATAAAAATATATTAGATGATTTACTAAGTTCTAAATTACTTTTTTAGTTTGATACATAAAAATTTAGGGTCTTTAAATATTTCAATAAGGGATAATAAAATGGGAAATTCTTGCACTGGATTTAGTATCCACTGTCTTAGATTTAGAACTTACCGATCTGGGTTTATTGTAGCTAATTTTCTTTATCAGCATTTATTTAATTTATTAGAAGCTTTGTTATAGCTTGTTATTTGGGAAAGTATTATTTTTAAATCAAATTTAACAATGACGTAAATGCCTTTTTGCAATTGGATTGATATTGTAATGATTCCTTTTTACTTGCCTGAGCAGGCTTACGTGTGTCGATGCGGACAAAGTAGACGATGGCACTACTGCTCATGTTAAATGGCATTGAATGAAATTATTAGATAGAATTTTTGTATGGCCAGAAAGGCCAACTTACATACCTGATGGCCACAAGGCCTAGCTTGAAGAAAGAAAGGTGTTCTTTTAATTTTAATTTACATTAACTTAATCTGAATGGAGCTATTTAACCTTTAAACTAAGCTCTATCTAGGTGGAGCTTCATAATAAATTTAGCTCAAATCAAATGGAGCTGTACTTAACTTAAGCTCTAACTTAATGGAGCTTCTGACAACTAATTGCCCTTTAATATTTTTATAACAATATTTATACTAATTTTTATTGATGGGATTTATTGCATGAATAATTCCCAATTCCCATGCTAGTATTTCATTGATGGGTAATTACTGCTGAGACAGAAATTTCCATGCCAATGCTCGATATTATGAAATTGTAGTATTAGCAATTTCATAATATAGAACATTATGATCTACAATTAGAGTTAATGAACTATTATGCATACTTATATACTATATTATAATTTCTATAGTTTAAATATGTATAAAATTAATTTAAAAAAAAAATAGATTTAAGGAATATGTGAATTCTATTACAATATGATTTTTTTGTTTTGGTAGCTTTTTTCATTTATCAACTACTAAAATACTACTAGGGAGCTAGAGAGGTGATTTATTCGCTGAAAACCCCTCTATTTCCATCACTGTATTAAAATATCATAAGTTACGTATTCAACGGTTGTTTGCATTTTCTATGCCAAGTGTCATGTTCTTACTTAAAAGCTGACCAATGAAACTAATATGATATGATATTATTACAAATATAAGGATATATTTGTAATTTGATAACATTCATGTATTTATTCAAACAAAAATAAATAATAAATGTTCAACATATTGCGGACCAAGCGGATGATTTTGTATTATTGTACCGTAAAATTCTGTTAATTTAATTTTATAGAAAGGCTCAAGTTTATAGATGTAAAATAGAAATAAAGAAAAGATTCTATAAAATATTGGGTGGTTCAGAAAGTAATTTCGTTTTTTCCCTTCAGAGTATTTAATTGTATTTTTTTTATCTCAACTTCACACTTAGGCCACATAATCATTGTATGTTTTGACAGGTGATATAGTAAGACTTGTGTGGGAAAAAGTTCAATTGATTTTACGCAGTAGTTTTTGGTTGGTACCCTTTTGAATATGGAGAGCAATAATCAGTATTTTCGTCATATTTAAATTTTTACTATAGAAAAAGTAAAAATGCTGTTCAACCCAGAAAGAAATTAACCGATGTGTATGGAGAAGATGTAATGACAATATGGCAGTGCCAGAACTGGTTTGCAAAATTTCGATCCGGCAATTTTGAAGTCGAAGATGCACCACGTTCTGGAAGGCCGGTTGAAGCTGATAAAGACACGACAAAGGCATTAGTTGATGCAAACGGGCGAACAACAGCACGTAAGATTGTTGAGAGGTTGAATCTATTGAATTCAACTGTTTCTGACCAACTGAAAAGCCTAGGTTTAACCTCAAAGCTCGATATACGGGGAGAAATTTGTGTCGTCGCGTTCACGTCTGTGATTCGCTCCTCAAACGTCACGAAAATGATCCATTTTTGAAGCGCATCATTACTTAGGACAAAAAATGGGTTGTGTATGACAATGTCAAATGCAAGAGATCATGGAGGAGAAAAGATGAACCGGCTCAAAGCATTTCGAAAGCTTATATCCATCAAAAAAGAGTGATGCTGTCTGTTTGATGGGATTTTAGAGGAATCGTTTTTTTTTTGAGCTTTTACCGAATAGCACAACAATTAATTCGGACGTCTACTGTCATCAGCTGGACAAACTGAATGATGCACTTCAACAGAAAAGGCCAGAATTAATATTCTAATATAATTCTAATTCGATACATAACTTAAACATAAGACATTACTTTACAAAAATGACAGTTAGAAAATTGAATATTTTGTACAAGAAGTTCGGGACAATGTTTTTTAACAGACAGTTTGAGGACAGCTCAGTTTTTTCGGGAAAATGATTCTATTTCGCTTCATCTGACGGCAGTGAAAATGTCGTTTAGCAAGAAATTAAAAGTTGATTTTAATAAAAAAACAAAATTATTTTTAATCACATAAAGGCCTAATATTCATGCTATTTTATAAGATTTATGATACGATTGGTAAAAATTATTCTGTAAAGAACTTAAATATATTATAATAATTCTTTAAAATATGAAAAATAATAACAAAAGCACTTAGTCAGGCTTACATGTAGTATAAGCAAATTTTTCGTTTACAAATAATATATGCGTACTTCTACTGGAAAAGTGCACCAATAGCAAGAAAAGCGCCATTTCAATAATATAAACCGAGCTTTATTATCTTTTTGAATTTTTCTAGGCATAGTAATAAATGAAAAAATTATTTAATATCAAGTTGGGGGTATTAAGAAAAAAAAACAAAACCAAAAATAATTATGTAAGTACATTTCTCAAATAAGTTATATATTAAATTTTAAAAGCTAGCCCCCCATTACTCATACTAATTGTAAGTGATCCTCCCTCTTTTTTATACATTTGATTTATACACATACGCTAAATAACTCTATATATATATCTAAGTAAGTACATACTACTCTTTAACTTACGTGCGATATGAAATAAATTCAAACTTTTTTAACTTAAAAAATCTCTTACCAAATAAAATCAATAAAACAAAATAAAAAGACTTGATTTAAACATAAATCTAACTAACCAAAGACCATGATCATTGGCTTATATTAAATATATGTAATATATATATATATATATTATATATATATATATATAATAATAATAATATAATACCAAAAATAAAATAAATAAAAAACAACTAACACAAAAAGCTTTTAACATATAGGCCGCATATTCTATTTACCAGTATTTGTAACTCATTTTAAAAAGGTGTTTTCACCTGACCTGAGTACATATATCTATCAGGGCAGGTATACATAAGGTACAAAATAAGAGAAAAATAAACAATATATCGCATTAGAAATTTTTAAAAGAGATTACAAAAATGAAAAAGCATTGGATCATGTATTATGGCCACCTCCCACCGTTGCGTCATTTGCTTACGAGTGCTCCAACTGTCTTATAATTAGATATAAACCGAAGATGCTGATTAGCTATAAGATCATTTGTATGATCTTTAAAAGTAATATGGTGGGGAATTAAGTGACATGATCCCAAGTAAATACATATACTTTTTTTTTTTGTTTTTGTTTAAATTTCATACAAAAAAAAAACAAAATGATAATAAGAAAAAAAACTCAAACACAAATCTTTTCTTTTTATAATATCTTTACTTTAAATTTTTTTTATAGTATACGTAAGATGATTATTTGAATTTCATAAGATTGCGATCGTACACGCGAGTGCATTTTGTAGTTAAATATACATAAATAGAAATTTTATATAGTGCCACCTCTGTAGAATTTCATTGGTACATAATGATAATAAAGCTAGAAATATAAATTTAGATGAAAGCAACTTAATTTATTGTCAATTGCTGAATATCATATTTAGATTTGTAAATATAAATATAAAAAATATACGAGATATATACAAATAAAAGACAAAATATTTGTGTTAAAAATTTTGATCATTAAATTATTGAAGCGTTTCCGAAGTGATCTTTTAGTGATCATAATTTTTATGTTAACTTAAAAATATATATTTTAATATTTTTTAATTAAATATGAATAGGAAAACTTTATTTTTAGATATTCCCATTATTATTAATTTATTTATTTTGGTTAATTTTTATTTTCTTCTGATAATTAGAAATGTCACAACAAGCATTATTTTTACTTTGTGTACGCTTTATTTTTAAAAATTTAATGCAGCTGTTGGATTCAGGTTGGAATTATGTATTTGGCTGTTTTTCTATGTGGATTTTAATATTTTTAAAAAGAAATATTTGAAATGGAAAATCTTAATTAATACATGACGAAAAGTTCTAAAGAACTAATAAACTAATAGTAATGAAGATATTGACTTAATTTATTGATAAAATTAACATAAATTAATAATAAAATGAAAAACTATGAAAAAAGTTATGATATATGTCATGTGTACCAAAGGAAATATATCCTAATTATTATAAAATGTACTTTCATAAAATTAATCCTATTTTAAGTTTCTCAATCTATGGGTCATATTATGATTATAAACTATAGAGAAATTTAAATAGAAATTTAAATTTGATCTGAATAACCAAAAAATTAATTAAAATTAATTTTAACTGAATATCAAAAATTCACAACTAGATATTTAACAGCAATTTATCAAATTAGTTTCTGACTAAATTGTTGAAAACCTTTAATTAAGTGTATTTCTGTTATATCAAAATGAAATTAATTGGAAGTTGTAGATATAAAAAAATAAAACTTAAAAAAACTGTTATAAATTAATTTAAAACTAAAAATTTAATTAAAATTGGAGTAAGAATTTAAATCAGTGAGATAAAGTTCGATCTAAAGTTTTTAATGGATAACGAATTTATTTTTTTAGCTTAAAAGTACTTAAGATAAGACCACTCGATACTAGAAGTAGTAAAAATAACTGTGAAATATATATAAAATTTTATACCCTGGAAATATAGTTGCAATTTGAAAATTAGCTAAAATATCACAGCAAACAAAAAAAATTGTAAACTTTTAAGGTGGGCACCCACTTAGTGCGTATATCTCAGCGGGTAACTTTTTTGACGTCAAAATGACGTACAAATGAATTTCACGCTGAAATATCCACATATGAGGGGGAACTTTAGCATGAGTCTATGACGTCATACAAGTTACCCCCTGAGATATACGCACTAAGTGGGGGCCCACCTTTAGGTACAAATGATATGTTACAAAACTGTGTAAACATATTTTCATGTTTGAAAAATTACAAAATCCCAAGGAAAGTTTTATTTATTTATTCAATTTTTTTCTTTTGACAACGTTTAGGGGGTTGTAAAATGACAAAATGGCAGAGCTTTTCATTGAAAAATGTTATTGAAAATTCAAACGAACACAAAAAATTTGAAAATGAAGAAAAGAAAAAAAAATAAATAAATAAATATCGTTAAAGGGAGTAAAACCTATCTATTAAATTTCTTTTTGTGATTCCAGATAAATCAAGACAGGCGATCATCGTAAATTGGGGTTTTTTAAAACATGACTTGAGAAATGCTTTGCAATTGGCTTATAATTTTTTGAAAAATTTCATGGAATGTTGTTAAGAAGTTACTCAATAATATTTCAAAAGTATTTTCTTTATTTTTAACTTTTAAAAACTAATTTGAAAGATTTCTGAAGCATGAGATTTATTATTTACTTACATTTGAATAAAAACTATTATAAGAGTCTTCAACAAATAATTCCTTAAAAACCTTTTGAAAAAAATATTATAGTGTATTGCGATTGCTTCATCCACTCTCTCTTTGGAAAAATTCAAACTACTCATATTAATTGTTTGAGTTAGTAATTACCTCCAAAAAACACATCCTATCAAAGATGGGATGGGATGAAAGAAATACAGACAATAATTGTACACTTAAAAATTGCTTCGATTACAACGAGCCTTACGATCATTAAGTATAAACGGCCAAACTTGGCTCTGTTAAGAGCTAAATCACAACTGTAAAATAAAAATTTCCTTTAACCAAGTTTTTAACTGACAGATATGGCGCTAAGTTCTATTTAAATTTGCACCCTAAAACCGGATGTTAGTTCGTTTACAATAAATTTGAGAATTATTTTCTCAATTCATATTATATTAAAAATTTTGAGAAAATATTCCAGCGATTAATTTTCTCTCTTATTTTACAAAATTAACATGCCTTCGTTTGTGAAATTCAATGTATAAAGCATTTCGAAGGATAAATAAAATTTTCACATTTTATTTATTTTATACACATTCTTCCAGAGAGAATTTTAATCTAATCCTTTTTTTAAAATGTCATTGATGTGTTAATAATAACACATCCTGTAGTAAAGTAGCAAAAGTAGCTTTACTTCAGCAATGCAAGAGGGCTATTTTTCAGTCATAACACTTAACATATTTTCTCGGGGAAAACATGATTCACGCATGAATTCAAGCATGAGAAACTTACTGATGAGTAATTTCCCTACTGGGTATATGTCTTTTATATACACTTAAATAGACCCAAAAAGGGTTTTCCAAATTTTATTTTTTTATTTAACATTTTATTGAATTCCAACAAATAATTTTGTTATAGAATTAAATAATAGTAAAATGATGAAAAATAAAAAAAAGAGTCATCTATATTTGAAATTAAAAAATAATTTGGGACATTTAGCATACGGAAAAACACAAAAAAGTTATATCATAAATTTCAGGTACCTGAAAATGTTCTGGATAGCTTAGAAAAGCTTTGAAAGAATTTAACGAAAATAGGGGTTGTTAACGAAACAGGGGTTGCTTTTTAATGCCTTTCGTACTATTTTTAATGCTTTTTAATGCACACGGCATTAGGATTCCGTGCTAATTCAAAGCTTTAATTTTAGTGCTTTACTACCCCTTTGCTAAATATTATATGTTTCTTTTAAATATGTGTTAGTAAAATTATATTGTATAATGTTAGATAACCAAATTCAATGTATTTGTACTTTAGCAAAGTATTTATTATCATTAATACTCAATATTAGGCTCTCTGTTTCATGTAGTGTGGTGCAATATGAAAATATTTGACATAGAATGCATCTCATTCGGAGAAATCGGTGAGAAAAGCTACTTTCGGGAAGAAAAAACAATTCGGGGTGTGTTTCTGTGAAAATTTTTATTAAGAAAATTTAATAAAACTAAATTGAAATAATATGTTAAAAAATAGTGATTTCTTTAACGAATAATTTTGTGTCTTTTTGGCAAAATTTATTTATTCTATGACAACCAAGTAGTATTATTTGTGTTGAAAATTTCATAATAAATTATTAATGAAATAAAAGCTTGAAGAAAGCAATGAAAATAGTTAGTTATAACCTCAAAGATTACAATGTGTAATAGTCCATAGTAAAAATTACAAAATTTAATTTAAATCTTTATTGAATTAATTTAAAATTTGTTAAAATTTTAATTAAATTTATTAAATCAATAAATTGTTATGAAGCAATAATTTTGCAAAATAATTCAGATAATAATGCCGGTGTAGTTATTAATAAAACAAAAAAAGTGATAAATTTTACTATTAAGTATTATTTGTAATAATAAAAAGAAAAAGAATTGATAAAATTTTATCAAATGAAAATTGAATCTAAGGATAAGTCCTAATTGAAAACATAACCTAGATCAATATTTACATGAAAGTGCACACATATTGTATTAGTATTGGTTGAAGTTATCAAAGGAAGATTTTACATTTGTAGTTATATCATTCAACAGGCGTTTTACTGCATTGCTGTTCGGATGTGTATGGATTATTTAATATTTTTTTAAAGTTTTTTTTCTTTTTTTAGCCAAAAATCTTAATTTGGCATATGAAAGGTAATTATTAATATATTATTTAAATATGTGTATAAATGATTTATAATAATTAATTTAAATGTATGGAACAAGCCTTTTATGGGATATATAAACTTAACAGTAGTTAAAGCAAATTACTCGTGTCAATGCCATATGTGAAGATGTTAGAAAATGTAGGTTAAGTGAAACCATCGACGTGTCTGGCAAATGATTCGGTTTTTTCTGTTTTATAGCTCATGATTACATTATATATTTAAGAGTAAGGATTATAAAAGTTTAATATCATTTTAAGAAATTCTTTAGCTATGGTTTGAATTTTTTTTTTTTTCTTTGGGAATTTGATTTTTTTTTGTAAATTATTTTAATAAAAGTAAGACTTTGACTGATTTCCATAATATTGCAATTATTTTATACTGAAAAAAGTCTAGCCAAGTCCGATTGGAAAATATAATATTGTATTTTTTTTATTTTTTTTTGAAAATTAAAAACAATATTTTTAATACATGAAATTTTATTTTTAGCTATGTTTCCTCTTTCAATTATAAAATATTATCAATAATTGTTATTTTTGCTACTGAAAAGTTTGTTGACAGTTTGAAAAATTTTTTAAGAAAATATGTACCGAACAAAAAAATTTTATTCTACTTTTTTTTATAAATTAAAAATATTCAACAAATTTAAGAATAAAAATTTTACATTAATTTAAATATTGTTAACTTTAAGTTGAAATAAATATCTTTAAAAAATTCCACCAGTTACTCATAAGGGTAGCAAAACACAAAGGATATGCTTGCAGAGTGCCGGCTTACAGCCGAGCTGACGCCGATACCGATACCGAAGGCTATAAAGTCGTTATAGGTAATTCAATCGAAATATGCTCAAAGTGTTTAGAGTGCAAGCCTAACAAAGATTAGATTATCGCAATTGGAATTGGTGTCAGCTCGGTTGTAAGCCGGCACTCTGCAGGCAGCCTAAAGAAACGTACGCGGGCTACATCGCATTTAAAAGTTTATCAGAATTATGCAGAGAATTAAGGGAGTCTAATAGTATAATATTTACTTAAAGAAATAGTTATTTTAAACAATTTATGTATCCAGCTATTTAGCTTAACCAAAAACTGTGTCTTATCAATATATTTAATTTTTATTTAAATTCAATCTTTTTTTTTGATATACTAGATACGAAGAGGTTTCTTTTGAGAGTTTTTAAGAACATATAATCTTCATAATGGTAGAAAGATGTCCAAAATTTAATCTGTAAGCCATTTTGTTAAATTTCATACACGAAAACAATTGCTCATTGCGAAAAAGCATAAAATTTCAGATGAAAACATTTAAACTTCGCGGTATTTTTCTTCTAACAATAAGGAGAAATAGAGTTGGGAAATGTTTACAGTTAACAAAAATAATTGCAGATCAATTAATTTCTCTTGTAATTAAGTTGAATGCTTAGCAATCTCGAAAGAAAAAGATAATATGAAAAGAGAAAAACCTTGAAAATTTCAAAATGTTCAACGAAATCCTTCTTTTAAGCCGTCAATTTTATCAGAATATTGGAAAAATGAATATATTTAATTTTCAGGTTACAAATAAATCGAGAAAAGTGTGCTTGAGTATTTTAGCATTCGATAAAAGGTTTATGCCTGCTGAATTAATTGTGATGGTTGAAAAAAGTCTTATTTCATGGTATATTATAATAAATATAGCAATAAAAAAATGGAGCAAATACTGAGGTAGTAAACCAATCAACGTCGAAATATGAAATGGCTTTTAATAACATTTCCCTTGAAATCTTAATCGGATACGTACATTCAAGAAAATACTTTTACAAGTATTGCCACAATACAATAATCTTTGGCATGAAAAAAACTTCCTGAATAGCTTAAGGAGATAGTTTGGTATTTTATTTTTTTTAAATTAATGAATACCATCTTAAATGTACTAAAGCTACGAGTATTTGAGCATCCTTTACCATAGAGAAAGGAGTGAGTGAGTGAAACTTTAAATCGTTTCTCTAAAGTTTGCTAGTTTCGAAGTTGGAGCTCACGATAGCTCAAAATTTACTAGACCGATCACTAGACACTACTTTTCCACATATTTCACCAGGTAACGAGGAGAGTTTGTGTTTGTTTCTTTGATAATTATAACCTTTTAAATAATAAATAAGTCAATTTTTTAGGTAAAAACCGGTATTTTGGCTTTCAAAGGCTACCAAAAATTGAAAAAACGAAAAACCATAAAATCCGCTTGTCATTATCTTAAAAAGTATCTCTTTTAATAAATAAATTTTGAATTTTTGGTTTTGGATGATTCTACTATGCGTAGTGATGCGCACCACAAAACAACTCTTTTTCAAGACGCCTCCAGATATTCAATGCCACTCGTTTACTTATTATCATTTTGAAATAAAAATTTGAAAAAATATTGTTCAAGTATTGTTTTATCATATAAAAATCAATAAAATAAGCTGAAACTATCTAAATTACAAGCAAACAAAATCTTGGAAATATGCCTTGAGTCAACCTTTCAAATGCCATCCGCCAATTTGGTTGATAGGTGAACACACTAACAGCTAACTTAAGTAAATAAAGTTCAAGCTTTTCACGTGTTCCTCCGCGTTGCGCTTTTGCAAATTAAATATATTCAGAGTTCAATAGAAAACCTTAAAGCCCAAAGCATCACTTGTAATCCGTCCGATGCGCCACGTTTAGCGGATGCGTCATGGTTTGGCTACACTTGCCTTAAGTAATTTATTTAAGAAAATTAAAAGAAGTATTTCAATTAGAAATCAAAGATAAGTTTCTTGAGTCAACTTGTAGGAATTTCATGCGAAGGGCCTAAAGATCATTTAAACGATCGCGAGCCACTATTTTATGTAAGCCATTTTAGCGGGCACACTTTAAAGTATGTGGATAAATAAGTGCTAATAATTAAATGCCCAAAAATAAAATTTTTTGCTCCTTTGGTTTTCGTGGAATTCAAGTTTCTGCTAGCTATGGCTAGAACAAATGAAACAGCCGTTTTATGATCTTAGGCGTCAGGTGATTGTCGAGCGGCACGGTGTATATAAAACTTAAAAAAATAAAAATATTTAAAATAATTTATACTATTCTTTGTTATATTATACGATCCTTTTTATTTTCCAATTCCGTTTGGTTAGTACAAAAAAAACCACCTCAAAAATTTTCGAGATAAGCTTCTGTTTGGTTAGTACAAATAATAATCAACTAATCAACGTTCTTAGTTTTCGCGCAGTTCAAAATGGTTTTTCCCTTATTCGGAAAAGCTGTTAGGCTTGTTTAACAAAAAATTTTATTTTCCCGGAGCACTTAATTATTTAGTACTTTTTATTAGAGTTACATGGTGCCTTTCGCTGAAATAAAATGGCTCTTGAATTCCACGAAAACCAAAGAAGCGCAAAATTTTATATTTGGGCATTTAATTAGCACTTAAGGAATTCCACAAGGAAGCAATTCGGGACTAACTATCAATTTAATTTATTTTAATTAGGTTCGGTTATATTTGCAACTTCTTTAAATGAATCAATTTCTATGGATAAAGTTTAACTAAAAAACTACAATTAGCTCCCAAAACAGAAGGTTCACCTCACAACCTAAATGACTGCTTGGTTATAGTATGGTAGGCCCAAGCTTCATTTATGACAACAAAATAATTTTAAAAAAACTACCTAGAATAATTTTAGAAACGATTTAAGCAGCATCTAGGAAAGTGTTTTTGGTAACCAATGAATAAATGAAGTATCAATCTTCTTCATGATTTAATTGTTGTGTAATGGTATTTAACTCCTTTTTTATGTAAATGTGCCTATAGTTCCATTTATTTCAAAAACTTTTAAACGATGATCTTTCAGCACATTGAGGTTTTGACCTATTTTCTCACAGGCAGACTTTTAAAAGAAGCTTAAAATTACAGCATCTAATTTTGTGAAGACTGAAAAAAAGTGGATCAATTTAAATAATAAAGGACAAAGTCTTAGTTCTATTTACAAATATAATCAAATTTTATTTTAAATAATTTTCATCTATATTTCTTTTGTTTCTTTTCAGTTAACTGTAGCAATACTTATAACCTGATACAGATATTTCAATGCCAAAGAAAAACAAAATTAAAATTGTGTTTTACATAGTGGGATGAATGCAAGACAATTAACGACATCATTATCCCAGTTGGATACTACTTATATAGATTATCCAAACGAATTTGGGGAAATTCAACAACAACTACAAGTAAATAGATTTTAACATTTTTTTATATTTAAATTTTAATTAACATAATTATTCTACATAAAATAATTCAAACACAAAACAAAAAAAATACTATTTTATTTAGGAAAAAACTAGAAAATATAAAAAGAGATTTCTACAAAATTAATTTGAAAGCTTTTAAATTCATAAATCACATCAAAAACAGCTTTAAAGCGTAATTGTTAAAATATTTGTTCATAATATAAATATCAAAAATGTTGGCACATCATTTAAATTGAAACATTGTTAGCCAAAAACAAAACAAACAAAAAATGGCGCATGCATTTGTTTTTTATTTTATTATTATTATAAATAATCATCGTTTCCAATTATAGTGGTGAGATATTTTATTGAAATTAAAGCACTAACAAAAACTAAAACAAAAAAAAAAAAAAAACATTTAAAAAATTAGCAAATGTCATGCGAAAATGATACTCAAGGACGGTGAGAGTCATTAGAATTTCAAATTAGGATATTTACCCACCCATTTGTTGTACCGAAAGTTTTGTTTTTTCGTTGTGGAAAAAGTGTGAAGTAAATATTTTTCTATATTTAATTTTACTTTTTTACATAAAATTATTAAATTTATTAAAAATATTTAACATTGTCTGGTTATAATTTCGAGGTTTTTTAATTAGGAATTTATATATAAAAAAATGAATAGTGTTGATGGGTATTTTTTTTTTAACTATTTTTTATGACATTTTTTCAATGAATTAATTTAATTGCTAAAAAAATATAAATGAAATTATAATTTATCTATTTTCTTTATACGTCATAAAGATTTTTATCTGGATAGATGAAGTGCAAAAAAAATTACAAAGTTTTCTTTGAGAAGTTAGGGTAAAATTTTGTAATTGGTAGCAAAAACATCTTAATTAGTGATAGTTGCTTATACCACCAAAAAAAAGGAAGTGAAGTACGAAACTTCTTGTATTGTTTAATGTTCTGCATACAAAATGGAAAGTTTCGATGAAAAACTATTCTACTGTCTATTCATCTATTTTGCTTTTTTTATTTTTATTTGTCTTTGCTTGTGTGGTTTGTTTATTTATATATGTAACATTTTATCCCACCCCACCCAGATATAAAAGAAAATCTTGGGTTAGCTAAGACGTTAATTTTACTTCTCTTCAAGTTATTTCTCGAAACTAAACGAGATCATGACAGTTAGTTCCCTTTATAGTACGCGAGAACAGTTAAAGAATACAAATGTGCTACTAAAATAAGTATTTAGTCCTTTGAAAATCAAAAAGTGGTAGAAAAGATGGCATTAGGGTCTAGAGACCATATGATAAAATTATAATTTGTTTTGCAATAAAATAATAAGGATTAGGTTCGTATATCACTGACATAGGCTCAGATCAAATGGTAAAATATTTCTCATGGAATGTTACTAAAAATTTGGAAAGATGAAAAGAAGAAAAGGCACTAAAAGTCATTATAAACCACTTTATTGCTGTCCAATAGGGTTCATTATCGGATAAAAAGGAGAAATTCCGTAGAAAAAGCGCGATGGAACACTTACATGGAAATTTTATTTATCTCTAAGTTGCTATTGATTTCATAAGACTCAAAGTTCTCTATTTTAATTTTTTGTGATTAATTTACTACCAACAATTTTTGAATGGCTTTAGCCTTTAGAATTCCTTTGTAAGATTTCTTAGAAAAAGTAACGTCTATCCATTTTTATTAAAGCAAGAAGCAAGTTGTGGATATCTTGCATTTAGAAAAAACAGAGCACTAGAGCGATCAATTAAGAAACCTACTGAAAATATCAAAATAACTTCAGTCCCCAAGCACACTTTCAATGTTTTATAGAGTTAAATTAAATCTAAATAGACCTCTTGAGACATGCTACACAATGTGGGGTATCTTATTTTGTTATGGTCATTGTTTATCTTTTACGTGATTTTTTACTCAGATTTTCAGATTGAAAGTAAGAGTTTTTTGAGGCGTAGAAGTTAGACAAAAAAATTAGTAACTAGTTTGGCCAATTAACTATTTTTAACCTAATCAGAACTGTACTCAAATAGCTAGAAATATCTAATAAGCTGGGATCTTACAATTAAAAGAATTAAGTTTTGGTCAAATTCAATTTCCTTTAATGTTTTAACATTTTTTTTGTTAATATTATATTAAGAAATCGTTAGAAATTACATCCATTTATTTTTCTAAAAGAATGACTTTTGACTTTTAACATCAGACTAAGAAAAATTGTATGAATTTCTAGGTCTTTTTCCAGAAAATAATATTTGTGATATGGCTCTTAACTGAAATCAAATTGATGATCTTAAATTTTAAGCAAATCTTCACTAAATTAGTCACAACAATCAAAAACAATTATAGTTTAAATTTGATAAATTTAGCTAAACTACATCAAACATAGAATTGTTGTGAATTTAATGGGATTACAAGGTTTTTGTATATTAAAAGCATTATTCAATTGAGATGTTTTCTGTCAACAGCTTTGAAAATCAAAGAGAGTATTAGAATAACAAAAAAACTGTTCAAAGTTGATAAGTTATAAATGAAACGTGTTTTAAAAAATTGTGACAAATATAACTAGTGAAAAATGAGAAATGAAAAGGAACCAAAAGTGATTGGACAACCATTTATTTTAAAATAATAAAAGTAACTCTTTCATTAATCTTGTTGCTGGTAGAGAGAAAAAATGCAGATTCTGATATAGAGTGAAGAAACTTATACCCACCACCTATTTGCGTATATTAGAGTCATAGCAAATAAGGCAAGACAATTTTTTCTCCATCAGGTGTAGAGAAAGAGTATAATAAGCCTTAATGATGTTTTGGCTTTGGCAAGATATCTTGGAGTAACTGAACACCACTGCTACTACTTCAAATAGTGGGAATTTAAAAATCATTAAGTGACATGAAAATAACGGTAAAGACAAAAATTGAAATTGATTTAAGTAAAATCTCTGCATAATAGCAAAATTTTATTTCACAATAGAAAAATAAAATAGAATTTCACACATATTAAAAACATTTTAATACCGAAAATCGTTTGATAAATTAAAAAATTAGAAAAAGCAGTCTTTACTATCTTTATTGTTCTTATTCACACAATAATCAAAAATATTTAATCAATAAATTGCTTTAATTTTTACCTATGTTTAATTAAAACTGAACAAAACAAAAAAATCAAATAAAAGCAAAAATTTAGTAAAATGTTACAATAAATTTTACAACATCCGCGCCTATATCAGTTTAACATTAATTTGCTGTAATTTACCAATCAATACATCATTTATAACATTCAAGATATCACTACTTTATTAGCAATACTTACAAGTTTTTAACAAAAAACTTAAAAAAAGAAAAACATAAAAAAAAAAAAAAAATTTTTTTTTTTGAACTCTTAAAGTAGTTAAAGATAAAAACCCAAAAAAGACAAGAAATATGGCAAATACCTGCAATATAATTTGAGATTTTTCTTTAATATTCGGACGGTATCAAATTGATATCATAAATTATAATAGCCGAACCATGTCACTGGCATCAGATTCAGCTTAAGAGACCATTTATGTTAGATCCCACTTTGGGAAATTATCCAATATATATATATATATATATATATATAACTTTGAAATTTTTCTATCGAATATTTTATTCCGGAATTCATTCTCTGCCCAATTTTATTCCATTAGCATACTCATGCAAGAAATATCAACATTATAGAGCAATAGTTATAGAGAATAATACTATTACTGAGCGGACATAGCGCATCTTTAAAAAATTCGGCTTGGGTAATAAATTCTCAAATACGACACTAAATCTTGAACTAATTTACTTTAATGTTTGTGAGATTGTAAAGCAACAAATGCTAGAGAATCTAGTCAAAAAAGAAAAAAAACAAGGTGTATCTTATAAAATCAAGAAAAATTAAAATACAAACTAAAAAGAAAAGAAAAAATTAAGTAATGGAAGGGGAAGTAGTATGACACGGGGGGGCAAATCTAAATAAGGAACAAGGTGAAAGAGGGATAATCAAAAACTTTTATCGTCTAAAATTACATAAAAATCTTAAATCTATGCAGGTTATATGTCGACATACAGGTTAACGATTTATGACCAATTTTTGTGAAAGTACGTAAAAATTGATTCTGTTAAGAAGTTTCTTTTAGTTTACATAGGGGTATCGTCAACCAAGAGATTATTTTTATTATAAATTAATTTATAATGTTGTTTTTTTCGTTTTCCTGACTTGAGTATAGAATTTGTTGTTGTTTTTGTTTTTTAAATATCTTTAGATACACAATTATTTATCCTATATATAAGAAAAAAAACAGGCATCTAAGTATTTTTGTCTTTTGTTATAATTTTTGGATCTTTTTAATGGCGATCAATTGCTCACATTGTGGACTTGACTTGGAAATTTAGGATGCATGTAATACCATAAGCTTAAGGGTCAGCTTTGAATATCATTAACAAAGCTTACTATGAAAGACTAAATTTATTAAAAGGAAGAACAAGAAATAAATTTCTTAAAAGTAGATTCAAATACAAGAAAAATAGTGGAAGTAGAGTATAGGCTAGCCATAAAAAAAGAGAAAGAGGAAAAAAAATTTATGTGCGTAGGTAAAAAAAAAAACCAAAAAGAACATTTTATCAAAATTTATGCTAACTAGTGTTCCCACAGCATTTAATAATGCATTCTGCCAATTATATTCCTTAAAGTCTACTAATCTTCAAAATAAAAAAATTCTCTAAAAATATGAAATCCATAGCCTACTTATTTCATAACGAAAAAATTAAAAGGAAAGATCTGAAACATTAATAACGATAAAAATACCTACAAAAATGACTACAGCACCTTCAAGTGGCTATAATTAAATATTTCAAACATCGGATAAATAAATTTACGTGATACAAGAAGTTTTAACGAACTAAAATTAATATATAAATATATATATATATATGTGTATATATATATACAAATACTTTAATCGGGAATAAATATGGGGGATTTGAAATAATATTCCAGCTCATATTTTTCTCTATTTCTATTTTATTAATATGAGGGAAGTAAAAGTTGTCCATAAGCCACACTTATTAATTTATTTATTTATTAAGTTTTTTCTTTTGCACTATTGGCAATCATACGAATTATTTAATACACAATTCCAATGTTAAGAACATGTTCGCCAACGGAAAACCAGATTGTATATATGAATAATTTTTCGTTTTTCTTTTTCTTCATTTTTTACAATTGTTAATTTTGTATCCGGGTTGATAGATTTAAGTTCACCTGGAATCTCTAAATTTGGAGATTTTGTTTTTTTCTATCAGGTCTTTGCCTTTATATTTGCAATTTTGAAATTATTCACAACAACAAAAAAAAAATGAAAGCAAACAAAAATAATAACAAAAAATCACACGATGATAGATGACTAAGATAATCCTTTGAAGTTAAAATTTATAATTGTCTCCTTTTATTTTTTATATTAATATTATTCTTATATAAATAAAAACAGTTTGACAGTATGGAAAAGTTGAGGGGATAGGAGCAATAGCAGAATTGTTTTCAAGTTCCGGATTCAATAACTGACTAGAATTTTGCTAAAGATAAAAACAGCAATGGATTCAGTTTCCCTTATCTCTATTACGTTCTGGACAAGGATATATAGGATGGATACTGGCTAGATCAGATTTTCTGATCCAAAATGGAACGAATTCTCTGATCCACTTCAAATAAACTAGATTGCCTAGCTTGTTTTTTTTTCGATATTAACATTTAAATCTGAGCTAATTGATTAAAAAATCAATATTTTGAGATGCTAAAGATAAAATCTTGCTTCCAAAGGGGTATTCAGACATATAAAGTAGTAATAAATAATAACTCTGAAGGTGTTTCAAATTGTATAAAAAATATATCCGAGTTAAATAAAGCTTCATTGTGTAATCCTGACGTGTTTTTGATCAGGTGAAATCATATATACTGTAATAAGATAGAGTTTATACAATTAAGATCAGGATTGAAGCACGAAAAAATGGATTCTGTTTTAAGATGTTAATCTTGAAATGGTACGGATCCAGGTGAAATACTTAAAATATGACGACAATCATCGGTCTAATGAAATCTATTTCTGATCAGGATAGAGAACGCTTTAACACAGCATGCTCTGATCCAGATTATCTTTAGGCTTGGCTTACTTATCAATGGTTATTAATTTGGAATGATTAAAAAAATAAGTATAACATCCTTAAAACCATAATTAAGATATACTTTCTGCATAAAAATATAACGGAGAAGTAGCTATGATGGCAATTTTTTGCATGTTGCATTAATAAATGTTTAATAAGTGAAGTTTTCAACTTGATTTGATTGATCAACTTGAATGAGAATGTATGAGAAACTCAATGATGAGCAATTTTACTACTGGGATTTCTACAATAAGAGAGCTAGAAGAATTAAAAAACCTGCAAAAAAAGACACCAAAATAATATTAAAGGAGCCTCAAGTTAGTTACTTGAAATTTTATATATAATTTTTCTTTAAGCATAAACTTCTTTTTATATTATTTGAGAATAGAATTTGAACTTCAACATGTTGTTCTATTGATCTGAAAAGTTATTGTCATAATTTGCTTACGAATCAAATTCTCTTTCTTTTCCAGAGACTATTTTATAATAACTGGAGTGCTTTGTTAGCAGGCTCATACAATTATAAAAAGTTAAAGTTAATTTATGGGGCATTTTCAATGCCATAAAGAAAATATTATCCTGAAGCTACGGTCATTATTGCTATTAGCTATGAATTTATTTTTCAAAACCTTTAAAATGTATTTAGAAGGTTAAGCAAGAATAGCGCAAAATATTTAGCAAGGTGTCAGAAGTTGATATTCTTAAATGGCTTACAGTATCTCATCCCTTCAATTCATCTTCGTAGAATTTCTTATTTTTTGACACAATACTTAAATGTATTAGTTGATTTATAATTATTTGAGTGTTATCTGTCTCTTCAATTATAAAAGGGATGATATTTTCATTATTATTAAATCCTCAGAGCAAGAAATAAAAATTCTTGGTACTTTTTTTTCGAATTTCATTCATAATAGCTTACAAGGAACAAAGTAGCTTTATGTTAAATATTTGGTCATGAGGATATAGAAGAAAAGACTATAGAGACACTGTGAGACAAGTGGATAGAAACAACGTGGGCCCACAGCCTATATTTTTAATTTGATATTGTAGATACTCCAGCTGTATTTAAATGATTTGTTTAGACATTGTCTAATAGACTTATGTACTTAGTCTACCAGTTTGAAACCAAATTAATGTATTCTTCGTATTAAAGACTAACATAATTTTATAAAAAAGTAGGAACATAAAATTTTTTATAATGTTTACATGACTTACAACGAGTAATGGTTCTGTTTATAACAAACATCTATACAAAATAGAAAAATCAACAATTCAGAGCAACAGATTTTATTATGAGGTAGGACAAATGAACAATTACCCACATTATGGGATTATGGGATGGTAATATCTCTAGTGCTTTATGGTCTTGGAAAGAGAGATATTGATTAACCTACATAATACATTACTTTTGTCAAGAGACCATTCAAAATACCTTACTGTCAAAATATAGAAGCCAACATCAAACTGAATAAAAGTATTAAAATTTTAATAAAAACCTTCAGTATTGAAATTATATTTAGTGTAATAAAATTATTTAAAATAAGACATTTCAATTAAATGCTATTAAAATAAAATATTTAAAAAAAAAAAATCAGTAGAAAGTAGAAAAAATAAAAAATGTTAAAACTTGAAATTTCCAAATGAAGATCGTAGGTAAATGACCCTAACTAACTTACATATTTGAAAAATAAAAAAAATAAATTTAAATCTTACTTTTTTTTAATTACTTTGTATATCCTTTTTAGATAAAGACTTTGTAATTTATATTCATATTTTTTAAAACTGATTAAAATGAGAGTTCATTGACTTTTTATTAAAATTAAACAATACAACGTAATTAAGATATAACAAAATTTTTATTAAGATTTTAAACTATATGTTTTTAGCTAGTTGAACTATTAAAACCTTTTAAAAAATAGACTAGTCAATTATTTTTAACTATGCCGTTACATTAAATTTGTTCTTTTCTTCTTCTTCATCTTTTTATTCATAAACATATCAAGTCAATCTTGTTGATTAAATGGATGTGTAAACTACTAGCTTATAGTTTTATATATATATATATATATATATATATGTATATATGTAGTTTTTGTGTTTTTTTTTAATAATTAAAATTTTTACTATCAACATTCGTTTAAAGATCAAACAATTAATATCATAGTACCAATATTAAATTTATGTTAAATTCCATGGGATAATGAGCCAACATTCGATAGAACAATTATGTAACTGGTTGATCTGTTAAAACCGCTTTCTTTCTTTTAAATAAGCTAGAAGCATAAAATTTCTAAGAATATTTTTGAATTAATTCATGATATCTTTTCCCGTATATAACGAATAATCAAAGATTGTTAAAAATAATTACCATGCAGGCATCCATTTATATAAAAATGGTGACAGTTTTATAAGCATTTCACCGAGAACTAATGTCGATAGCGTTCCACACAGTATTTCAACTATTTAAAAGAAAGAATAATATAAAAACAACACAAAAAATACCAAAAAAATAAAAAAAAACACAAAATACAAGATATCAATGTGAATGTTTCAGGTATTTTTACCTAGATACACATTAATTTCATTGGGAACATGGTATTTTGTTGTTTTTTCTTTATATTTATTTTATTTTGTAGTAATTTTTTTTCTGGTACACGAATTATATGAAGTAGTTAATTTCTCTATGGTATTTGATTTTATCCAAAAATTTTTATATGGTTTTAATCAGTCACAATCTTTAAACCAAAAAAAAAAAAAATTAAATAAATAACTAAACAATTAAATCCTTTATAAATTTTTTGTTCTTGTTTCCTTGAACTTAATCCTCAAGACTTCTAAACAAAACAATAAAAATTGCTCCAAACTTGGCAATATAATGATCAATTAAACAATTGTTTTATTATTTGTAATAAAAACGTGTTGGGATAATTTGCTTTTATCGAAATCGAATATCATTAAAAATCTTGATTGACCCATTACAAATATTTAAAAAAAAATAAAAAAATAATGTTTCTTGACTTTTTTAATTTGTGACAGCTATAATGTATACAAATTTTTAAAAGATATAAAAATTCGCGACAAAGAACAAAAGAGATATTTCTTAAAGATAAAAAATTCAAAAAAAAAAAAAAAGAAGAATTTGCAATTAAGCAAATTTGATAGTGCGCACAGCATTGTTCACGCTAAGGTCAATCGAAGGTGATTTTCGACGAATTTTGTCTGTTAAATAATTTCATTTGGACCAGAAGTTGATTTTAAAGAACTTAACTTCATGTTAAAAGGAAATTATTGATGTAAATTTTCTTTTTAAGTTTTTTATATGAACAACAGATATTACTTGTTGCCTGAATAAATTGAAAATATATTTGATACTTTTATTTTTGTTTATTAGTGTTTGAATGGATGGAGCAAATTAAATCTTGTTATTCTGAGTCATATTTTTTGGTCTAAAATTTACAAACTATGATTTGATTTTGGGATCAAAATGATTTATTAAGAAAATACCAAAGAATTGTAACAAATTTTTCTGGACTCATCCACAGAAATCTGAATTGTTAGTCCCAAAAAAAACCAAAAATATTGATTACAATTACATCAAGTTACTTTAAAATTTAGCCATTTGGTTTACTTGGTAAGATTTTCAATGCAAACAAATAAATGCTTGTCTCGTTTTATTACATAATTTCATCGTATAAAAGTTTGATAAAATTTGAGAGAAATAATACGATCTTATAAAAGTCTTTGAAAATAAACATCGGTTCTAAGCGTAAGCACGTTGTAGGTAGTAAAATTAAATTAAGCTTCAAGAAGTCTAGCTCCGAATCATTTCAGATGAAAATTTGAAAAACTTTTACATAGCTACTTTAAAGTTTGAAGTCATTAAACAAAAGAAGACCAATTGCCACAGATACACTCCCCCTGCAAAAAATTAAGTACCACCTAAAGCCTTATCATATTTTTCCTTAAGATACTGTTCATTCGGTTTAATTTTTCTGCTAGTTGTTTAGGAAGCAATATCGCTCTAAATGTGCACAAAGTTCATTTGTTAAAGAAAATGAGTTTTGCCATCCAATTATCCAGTTATAGCTTATAAAAACTAAAAATTTTATGTCAATCGTTTAAAATAATTAGGACTCACCAGCACTTGGCAGTAAGAAGTTTGAAACCAAACGATAATATTCTCCATTAAATTGGTATATAGCCAAGACTATCGGCTAGCTGCCGTTAGCTTTTTGGTTGGTCAAAGGAGGTCAGTTGACTATCTAAAATCTGACAATAGTGTATCCTAACCATAAGGACGATTCAACTTATATTTTCAATCATAGCTTTCGTTACTTGTGTTTGAAATCTTGTCCCCCAAGTGAGAACCAGTGAAAAAACTAAAATTATAATTGTTACTAGAAATCACTGCTAAAGCTCTAATCCAATAGCAACAAAAATATTACAAAGAACAGAATCTGCATTCAATTAATACGATATCATATTATAATCTGTTTCCTACATTAAGAATTTTTTGTTCAAATTTATCACAAATGCACACAAACATTACAGTAATACTTCTTTAACACAAATTACATACGAAAAATTTTACAAATCGTGTGAAAGAATCTGAAGACGAAGTAGAATTTATTTGTACACGAATTGCATTTTATGTAAAAATGTTACATAAATCTTTAAACTCTATCCAAAAATTCGCCTTTTTCTGGTCTTATCGGTCATATTACCTCTAAAGGTAGGGCTATTTTAGGCTAGAAAAAATATTTTATCTATGTAAAAAGGTCGTTTTCGGTTAATCCACTCAGTTGTGAAGATTTAAGAGTTTTATTCTTGCTTGAACTTTGCCTAAGTAAAACGCAAGGCAATTTAACACGATCTTGAAGTTAAGAATATGCTACGATCATTTTCTTATTTATATTTCATATTATGTTGGGTGTTTTTATTAGCAAACTTTGCTGACTTTTGTTACCAAAAACAAAAAAAAATAAAACACTTTATGTCCTTTATCTAGATATTTGACTATATTTAATTAAAGAATTTAATTATATTTATGCCTTCTAAATATTTTTGTTGTATCTAAAAGTTACCAATCAGTTTGAAGTTTACCTTAGTAGCAAATGGAACACTTTATTTAGGTTGATATAATGTTTTATTGACAACTACTAACAAGATTATTAGCTCTTAAAAGCGCATCAAATTTTTAATTGTGTCAGGCGTCAAAAGGAAACAAAAAGTGTTGGCATCAATTTTCTTATTGATTCATTAAAGTTTTCCAAAAATTTTATTACTAGATTAGATATTTTGATCTATTAATGTCAGTTTATACTTAAGTAATGCTATTTTTCCTAAATGTAGTTACTAAATTAAACAACAAAATAGATAAAAATGAATTTTTTAAGTGTTTAGTAGGAATTTCAGAAGTATTTCAAAGTCAAATTTTAGATATTTAACGTAATATAATAGGTTAAATGTTTTCAGATTATTTTTCTTTGATACAAGCTTCCAATAAAACTATTTAAGCTTTTATAAGAAGTAGAAAAAAGATAATATTTTTGAAGATATAAGGAGCAAGACAATTTAAAGATATCTCAATCTTCTATAAAATTAGGTTATTTTTAAATTATAACAAAAACTTCCTAGGAAATTTTGGCTAATTAATTAATTGAATATTATTTAAAAGTTGCCAAAATTGCTACTTTTTTACTCACTCATGTATCAAAGTTAATGCAAACAGGCAATCGAATAAAATCCTATTATAAAACAAATAAAAATTTGCACTACTCTTAAATAAGATTAGTAGGCCATATACTCATTAGTAAGTTTCTCATATATTCTTAAAATTTAATGGAATACTGAGAAATTTATTAAAGAAGAAACAAAAATGTAGTCTCATACCTTCTTGTCAGTATATATTATACAGAAAGCAGCAAGGATAATGATTAAGGGGGTTAGATTTTTGAAGACGGTAGTCATGATTTCATAAAAACTTTTGAACTAGTAGCATAAAAGGTTTCCTTTAGCGATCTTATCATTTTTTCTTTGATTAACATTGCAAAAATATTAACGAATATTACGCCACAATAATAATCTAATATTTTTCAAATTTTGGACATTTCTTAAATATAAAATATATATATATATATCAGGGCTCAGCTGAGAACTTCTGGGTATCAAATATGCTTTCTTGGAAAATAGAAAATCATTACTAATTTTACTGAAACTACATTTAGTGCAGACTAACTTGGTTTCTTAATTTATAACAAAAGAAATAGCAAATCATTATTGAAAAATTAACTGCATATCTTTTTGGAATAATTATTGATAAATTCTGCTCTTGGAGGATTTAAAAAATTGTCGCCTTCATTATGTTTCCACTCCATGTTAACAAATTAACTTTACGATAATAAGAATTCATAAAAAGAAACTTCTGTGATTAGAGTCCCCTTATACCCATTCTCCACCGAAGATTATACTCATTACAACGACGGAAATTTTGTATGAAGAAATGGGTAAAACACGCGTATTAAGCATGTCGGAATCTTGTATAAAATACAGCCTTTGAAGGGCTGCATAAAGGAAATTTTGCATCATCTATTGTGAATTAGCAGGTTGTCTAACATTAAAAATTCCCCTATTTATGTGTCAAAAAGGAATTATATGGTGGCATTTTGATAAGTATTTTAAAATTATTTTATGTATTTAAAAATAATTAATTTTTTAATATAATATTTAGAAGTTAGTTTAATATTAGTTTTGCGAGTAAGCACATTGAAATTATTTTGTGTATTTTCACAGATTCAATAGTTTAATGTTTACTTTTATGACACTTTTTTTTGAAATTTCCATCAAATTTCCCTAATACAAACAATTTTCAGTGGAGAATCGATTTTTTTGTACGGGAGGCTAATAATGAGTATAAGCTTTGGTGGAAAATTAGTATTACTGGATGTTCCTTGATATTAACTAACCTTAATTTTACTTTTATCTTTAACTAAAATATTTTATACTTCATATCAAATATTAGATATTATGAGAAAAGAAATTTTTACTAGGATATCACTAGAACATGTCTAATGTTTATTTCTAGTTTAGTTAGGTTCGTTATATTTTTTAAAAATATTTTAAATACTAGTAAGCAGTGCTATTTTGCATCAACCCAAATTCATATATATATATGGCAGTCAAAAAATAAGGGACACTTTGCTTATGAATCTAAATTCGATTAAATTTTTGAAGTGAAATGTAATTTATAAAAATTGCTTTTATTACTTCATTTACAATTTAATCTAGTATTTTTAAATACTAGTATTTCAATTCCGGGAGCAACCATTTTAGCGTGAGTCACCGGTTTTTAAACTGACAGCTATAATTTTAGAGTCAAATAATAAGGGACGCTAAAAGTTTTCTTTGAATAAATAACAAAAATCATCGGTTTTTTTTTTACAAAATTATTAATTATAAAAAAAATGTTAATATTTAGTAGCTTGACCCTTAGCCTGAATTACAGCTTGACATCTTCTTGGCATAGAGTCGATTAGTTTGCGACATCTTTCTACTGGTATAGATGACCACGCTTCTTTAACCGCTTCCCACAGTTTTTGTGTATTTGGTGAATTTTTTTCTGAAACAGCATTTTTGAGGTTTGCCCACAAGTTTTCAATCGGATTAAGATCGGGTGATTGCGATGGCCACTCTAAAAGATTGATTTTGCGTTCATTAAAGAAACGTTTGGCTTTTTTGTACGTATGTTTTGGGTCATTGTCCTGCATATTGGACCAACACCATGGTAGGAAAAACAGCCCCATAATTTTATATTGCCCCCGCCATGTTTAATAGTTTTTCGTGTATATTTTGGGCAAAATTCTTGATTAGCGGGCCTTCTGACATATCGTCTACCATCAGACTGCATTAAGTTTATTTTGGTTTCATCGCTAAACAAAATATTGCGCCATTTTTTAACACCTTCAGCACCATACCACTCAGAATGTTTTTTTGCGAAAACAAGTCTTTTCTTGATGTTTTGATCACTGAGGTATGGTAGGCGCCGTGCTGATCTTCCATCCAGATTATTCTCACATAACCTTCTCCGAATAGTACTCAAGCTTACATTTAGTTGTAAAGTTTGCTTTACTTGTACTGAGGTGTTGAAAGGGTCTTGTTTTACAAGCCGAACCATTGAGCGATCAGTTTGGGCACTCGTTTTCCGTTTGCGACCACGTTTTTCTTTCGATTTTTTGTCTAAAATTGCATTTGCAACCATGTTTATTGAACATCTAACCTCCGTAGCGATTTTTCTATATGATTTTCCTTGCTTTCGAAGATTTTTAATCATCTGCCTTTCTGCTGGCGAACAATCTGGACCATGACCCATTTTGCTAAGGAAAATTTTTTATTTTAACTTAAATCATCTACCTTTTATAATAAAATTATCCCTACCTTTTTATAAATTAATTAATTGATGATTTTTGTTGTATATACTTGTAAAAAAGTTATGAAGACATATTCCATACTAGTTTGTACCCTATTTGTGATATTTAAATCAAATTTACTCAAATGATATCTATTTAGATGCTTGCAGTTAGAAAGAGGGACTGAAGACAAATGTCTTCTACACAAAACTTTTATGATGTCTTTTAAAGGCAGAGTTTTTCATTTTTTTTTTTCAATGCATTTTCATTGCAATTTTGACAATTGGGAGGCTATTTTGTTTAACAACAAAACAATTTCGGCAAATACAATTGACATGTATAGCTTCATAGCAACCACAATCATAAGACTGAAATTTCAAACACATGCTTTATGGCAGCTGGCAAAAAAAAAAAAAATTTGTAATACCTCTCCCTTAGCAACACAACTAATTTATATTTTGACTTCTATAACTATTTAGCTATTCAGAAAAGAATGCCAGTTTTCATATGGATTTTATCAAACACACCTGAGATGAAATCTAATGGAATGTGCCTGAAGTCTGATTAAAAAAAATATCAAAAATAAGATTTATAAAGATTTAATCATTGCAATTAGTAACACAAAAATTTTTATTTATGGCAACAAAATAAAAAAAAAACAAAAATCTCTTAACTCGGGTAAATACAAAAAAAAACAAAATTGGAATTTCACAAATTTGTTTTTTCTGGCAAGCCTTAAATTTACAAAAAAAAAAACAATTATGTATTATAAAAGTACTACTGAATACCTCTAAAGCTGTAAAAATTAAACAATTTACCTGTGATTGGTTGAATTAAAAAAAAATTCATATAAAAAGTATCCAAGCTATGCTAATATAATAATTTTTTTTTTTTTCGTGTATATTTTAATTAAAAAATCTTTTTCAATGGAATTTTATAACAAATGTTTAAAATATGAAAATTTCTAAAATACCAAAACAAGAAAGCAAAAACAAGAAATAAACCTTGTTACTCAACTACTAACTCAGAATAATATACTGCCCAAAAGAAGTATTTAACTATTAGAAATCAGTTTTACCATTATGTGATCTAAAAAAAATTTTTTTTTTCAGCTTTTGATTAACAACAAAATAGTCAAGAGCTAAAGCTTAAAATATAAATTTTTTATTTTTGTTTAGTAAAAAAATATATTCCAATATCCACTCACTTAATACATTTAAAACGACACAGAAAAACTTTAATTTCATGAATAAATTACCAATTATTTTTAAGCAGGGGCCATTTTCTTGTTTCTCAATTTTAAGAAATACATGACCACATTATCTTAGAAAAAAAAGACAATATATATATATATATATACAAAGAAAATAAAAATATAAATAAATATATTGAGGAAGATGCCATATAAGCTCCTTCAATAAGGTAACTAAAAGAGTAGTAACAGCATCTTAGCATCAGTAACATTAGCAACAACAAAAACAACAATAATAATAATACCTAATAACAACAACAAAATCAACGACAAAGATGACACCAGTAAAGTAGTTGACCATAACGACAAAAGTCCATTACACGTTGGCCCAAAAAAAAAAAAAAAAAAAAGTAAAAAGTAAAACACCAAATAAACGATCACTCCAATCGATTCGATACAATGTCCCAAGGTAAAAGATATGACCACAGTTGTTGGTATTATTACCTTATGGTTAGAAAACTGAAACTCTTGTCTAATTGGAGGCCGAACATACTTGATCCCACGGAGTGTATAATATGAGCCATTCGTGGCGATAGTGCATATAATAAACTTTAAAACTAGCCTTAGCATATAAAAATGAAAGAAAACAACAAAAAAAGAAAGAAAAACTCTATAAAAACTGGACACAAATATATATTTGTATGTACAGATATGCATATATATTTGAAAATTGAACAAGAAAAATTATAAGAAAACCGAACAACAACAACAACAAAAAATATATATAATATGATAAGTTAGAAAAAAGTAAAATAAATAATAGATTCCTAAAATTAATAGTTTTCATACATTATCATAACTAGCTCTTCTAGCCATACCACACAGCTTTCTCGGGTTGTTAATATATGATTTGGGGATACATTTCGTAATTTTAATTTGAAATCAACATTTGCAGTTGAAACTTATCAAATATATAAAATTTATTATTAGGTTTTTTTTTTTGTTTTTGGAATATTTTTCTAAGAGCATAAGTAACAACAACAACAAGAAACTTAAAATAAATTATAGATTATAGACTGCTTTAAATTTAATAACTATTTTTTTATTTGTTTATTTAGCTACCGAAATTCTGTAATATTATTACTTGACGCCATGTCCTATGTGCATTGATTTAGAGATATTTTCTTAGGAATTTGTGAAATTAAAAAATTCAATTTATAGATAAAGGAAAAAGTTTTTTTTTTTAAAATAGAATTTGAGGCAAAACAGGAATAATGAAATAAATTTCATTTCGATTATATTAATGCTAAACCGTTAAAAACAAATAAAATGTAGCATTTTTGATATACATATTATCTAAATTATTTTCTTTTTTTTATTAGAAATACCTACTAAAATTTTGTTGATTTGAATTAAAATTAAAAATGATTTCCTTTAGCCTAGATCTGATGTGTAATGTAGGAAATGGCAAAAATATACCTTTGAATCTTTCCCAATTGATATATAAAATCAGAGCGATATTATCGAATCCTTTGATGACGATAAAAAATATCAATTTATTTTATCTGATATATAAAAATCGATTAAAATTTTTACTTTAGAAATCGAAAATGTTTTTCGGCAATTTTGTCTGTTTTTCTTATTATATTTTGCTTTAAAAGACGAAGTTAAATTTAACCAATAAAAGTATATAATTCCAAGTTAAAATAACACTTAACATTATTATCTGATATTTTAATTATTAATATTTTGTATTAGACTTACCGAAAACTCACATCTACTTTTAACACAAAAGAAAATATTTTCGAAAATCAAAATTCAAATTGATCTCAATCTAGCTTTTAAAGGACTTGCTGGAAAATAATTGCTGAACAAAAAAATAACCAAAAATAATTTTCACCACAGTAGGAAGGACATCTAAATATAAGAAAGGAAGCTTTTTCGCAAGAAATATACCTTAGTTTTGAAAATACGATAAACATAATTATATAAAATTGATGAAAAAGAGCTCAGCTTGATTAATTATATCAGCTGCTGGAAGGTTGCACTGGGAGAATTCCAACAAAATTTGTTATTTGCACTTTAGCCTCTGAAGGGATCACTGTTTTAGTAAAATCGACAAACAAGTCAAGAATAGAAGAGTCGTTTATTTGAGGGCTCATGTTAGTAGATTTAATGAAAATTAATTAGAATTTTGGTTGTAAATAAAATATACTAGTTCTGGAATTTGCACAATATAGCATTTGACTATATTTAAAGATTTCATTTCATAGACCGCGCAGATATTAACCTAACAAACAAGCAAAGTATAAGGGGAAAGACTAAATAAAATTTTGCTTTTCTAAGCCTTAGATCAAAAATATTTAAAAATATTTAATATAACAAAAAATAAGACTTTAATACTGATAGTTTAAGTAATCTCAGGAAATTCTTTATTATTTTAGTGGTTAAAATTTAAAATTAACACAGGATATATCGAAAAAATCGTTCTTTTGGGATTAATATGGGGTAAAATATCGATGGAAATTTTTGATATATTATATATTGTTAAAAATATCGATACTTTTTTTCCATCAATATCCCTAGTCCTTACAGAAGTGATGGTAATTCATAACTTTGACACATTACGCCCCATTTCGCAATACAAGTTTAAGCTTAGTTAACTTAAACTCAGTGTCAATTTTTTCATGGTGTTAGCCCTGTTACCCATTTTTATTTTTCATATCTTCTCCACAATTGAATATAAAAAAAATTGAATTTTTTAACCATTCACATTATTAGATATTAGTATATAATATTTTATTTTTAATATATTCTCAAAAATTATAAAAATATTGTATCAAAATTTTACAATATAGTATACAAAAAATGAGAAGACTTCTCTTAGATTTTGTTTGAGGCCAGAATTTTTCATGTTTATGAATAATTAATCAAACACATCTCTTAAAAGCTTGACAGGGGCTGACATGAAACGTCATTTGTTGACACCTTAACAAATTGTTGATGTCAGATCACCAGAAGCTATTTGCTAAAAGGTTACCTATGAGAAGATTTAATCATTTCTTAATTTAGTTATATGGGAAAAATATTCATGCTACCCAAAATGGATAAAATATTACAAAATTTTAATTTGAAATAATAATTAGTGCAAAATTTTTTTTTAAAAAAAAGCAAAAATATTAATTTTAACATATTTTTTATGTTAAACTTTGAAAATTGAAGCTTAATTATGAACAAAGAGGATTAGTTCATGTAAATTACATATAAGGTCAACAATTTGAGTAATATTATAATAATTTCGAATAATGTAGGGATTCAAAAAATCAGTTTTATGCCTCTAAAAGATGCTAAAATTATGACTAGTTTTTTCAATATTAGATTAATTAAATTATTGGCTATCAATAATTATCAAAATTCAAAAAAAAAAAAAAGGATAAATTTAAAACAATATATTTAATTTGTTTACTTTTGATTTTATCAAGTCCCAAAACTAGCGAAATTTGGTACTAAATTGCCAGAAAGTTTGTATATACAAAAAACAATGTTTTGTTTTAATTGAATCTGATCCTTAATTTACAACAACAGAATATATGAATTTAAAATTTTAAAAAATGTACGTACTTTGAGATGTTTTAGATATGTAATTGAGGATTAAATGTAATGACCTTTTGGGTTCCTTCTCTGTTAATATTCTTTAATTAGAAAATATCGTTAGTACACGCCTTTAATGCAGCCTTCCTTAAAGAAAATAAATGGCTTTGTCCAGTGTATAACACATAAATAAATATTCAATTGATTGAATTCCAACATAAAAAGTGTTAACCCTGTTCTCACATGATGAATGTGGAAATTTTTTTGATATTATCTAAAAGAAAAACAAAAAAATTTAGTTACAGTTAGGTGAAATTTTTTTCATTTATTAAATTTTTTAAAAATTATTTTATCTTATGACAGAAACTTTCAGTTTTCTTTTACATTTTAAATTAATAAATATAGTGCAATGAGCCTGACTTCTGATTGCACATCCTCACTTACTCAATATTCCAATTTTTCAGTATACTAAGTACGAAATCAGTTTGTTTCAGTTGAAATCGGTTCATTTTAAATCTGAAATGTATTTTTACCCTTTTGATTTATTTCGCAAAAAAATAAAACACCGAATTTACAGTCTTGAGCATTGACTTTGAAAAGTCCCTAGATACAAACAAAATTTTGTCCTTAAGTTAATTAATTTTTCCTTTGTGTTGTTTTTATAGGATTTTCATATAAATTACTTAATGCTTATAAATATTTTTAATCTTTTTTACAAATAAAAACCAAAAAATTTTTTTTGGCTAAAAAATGCACTTTTTTAAACAAATAAAATGATCAATATCCACAGCTCCTTTTTTTTATACATAAAGAAATCTTTCACAAAGCATTTAATTTTTTTATTACAAAAAATTATCCTTTTAAGCCTAACAAATGACTGACAATTATTTATCGCAAATTTCTTATAAATAATAAAGCAAAAAAAAAAAACAATAAGACAAGAATCTTTTTTTAAATCTTCGACAGCTCTTGTGGTCATAATTTTAAAATTGTTCATGAGTTTCACAATTTTTGTTAATAAAAAGAATACTGATACGTGACCTAGATAACATTTTTGTAGTAAATTTCTAAGAATGTAAAATTACATTTTATAATTTTTGTATTTAAAGGTATCACTACTAAAGAGTACAAGTCCTGATTATTTCAAGATCTTTTAATCTTTTTGCCTTTTTAAGGTTCATCACGTACGGATTAGATGAACAAAAAACAGTTTTTTTCTTTATATATCATTTTGAACAATTACAGCTTAGTTTTGTGTAGCACAAAGAAAGGAAGCGAATGGTGCAAAATTTTTGAATTTTTTCATACTTTATATGACTATGCAAGTTTTCTTATTTTACCTACATAAAAAGTAAAATGTGCTCATTTTTGTATATTATTAATGATTTTCTGTGAAATTGAGAATAATATAAAATGTGATCTTAATAAAGGACCTAAAAACTTAATTCAAATATTAGGTAACTAAGATTTTGATTGTTTTTAAGGGGAAATAAACCGATTTGAAAATTGTTTTTTATAACAAATTTCTTACTAGTAATTTTTAATAAGTTTTTGGTTATGGTTGTTAAAAAGGATACTTGACTTTTATTAAGTTTCTTTGTAGATATTTAAAGTTTTGTTTTAATGGTAATTTTACCACTTTTAGAAATTGACGTTAACACCTCATCTGGTAATATTGCATGCTTCAAAAACTTGTGCTAATCTCAGGTCACCATCAAGGAGTGTTTCTCAAATTTAATATATCAAAAATTTAATAACTTAAATATCGAAAAAAATTCAAATCATAGTAATTTTCTTTTGCTTAAAGTCACTTAAAGATTTGTTACCGAATAAAGACACAAAAATAGAAATTCAATATTGTAAACTTATATTTTTAAATTTAAAAAAAACAATAATATGAAATATCCTTTTTTCTATATTTACCTAACTATTCTCTCATAACTAAAAGGTGCATTTAGGTGTATTCAAGGCAGGTACTTGCAATATCTGATGATGTTTATTTTAGATATCCTTCAATTGAGGATATACCGACTTGCTAGCTAGCATCTTTTGAACACTTTGACAACAAAAAACAAAAAACAAAAAAAAGCAAATTATTTTCCTTTCAAAATTTGTTGTTTTTCTTAGGATAAAGTAAAGCAATAAGGCAATACATATTTATTAATATAGTTGGATAAGATGAAAGAAACCATTTTTTTTTTTTTTTGGTTATTGATTTAGTGGACATGTTTACGCTATTCGAAGAATTAAATAAATTTAAAGTGCATGTAGAAGGTGCTTTTTTGTCTTGCTTATGTTCAATGAGATATTGTTTTTTTTATTGGGAATATTTGCACTACCTCACATTAAGAATTTTTGTAAAATTTGAGCAAATATTAGAACAAAAATTTCATATACCTAAAGGAAGAACTTGTATTGATAAAAAAATATATTCTTGCTGTTGTTTAAGTACCCAATTTAATTACACACAAATTTATATTTGATTTCCCATTTGGCTTATAAAGTGCAATAATGATAAAATAATACTTATTATTTGTCCTTAATTGAAAGGCAATGGGTAAGTTTTGATCTTATAGAATTATAGTTTAACCTTGCAAAACTGCAAAATTTGTTGTTGATCTTTAAATATTTCTTCTACTTTTCTTCTAATTTTCTAATTTTCTAGAATAAAAATTGACTTTTATAATCAATATTAAAATTGAAGAATTATAAAAATGTAAAAGCAGTTTTGGTTGTGCTTGGCTTACACCAAGAAAGGCTATATTTTCATGGGTCTTATGGTAGCGCATTTAAGAAAAAAATGATAATACCAAAAAAAATGAGTATGTAAAGTTGTACAACTACTAATAATAAAAATGAGAAATTAATTATTTCTGAAATCTTATAAATATAGTAAGGAAATATAATGCCAGGGTAAGTAGTTCATAAAAAAAATATTTTGTTGGAGTCTTCAACTTTTTCTACATGCAGAGAAAAATTATTCCTAGTGATTCCTTGTTTTATAAAAGAAATTCGTCATACTATAAAGTAGAAATTTTCTCATTCATGATTTTACAATGAATCATGATATAATTACTCACTGATGAGTGATTTTCCTACTAAATAAGTCATCCATCCACAGTTTAAAAAGTTATTTCGTTAAATAATCTCCTGCTTGTTACTTTTATCAGCGAGTTTTTCTTTCATTAATTATGACAAAAAATGTGCAATATTGAGAAATTTGTTAAAAAGAAGATAAAGCTACGTTTTAGTCATATTTTATACAGTAATGTGGTTTTGGCAGACATTCTAAAGTAAAATTTGTTGAAGAAGTAAAAAAAGGAGCTATAACAGAAAAAATCTTTTATTATTGATTTTCCTTATTATGTGCTTACCGTGGCCAGAATATTAGGCAAGAATATTATCTGGTATTCCATATATAAAAGGAAGTCTTTATACTGCGGCCTAGTATTCTTGGTTTAGTATAATTATCGTCTGTCAAAAATTAGTTATTGTTTGTTGTTGTAAAAAGTATTTCAAATCATATTCACAGTCAGATTTAATTTGAATTTCGTAATTAATTATCATCAAAAATTCTCCTTCTTCTCCTTGCTGCTAGCATTTTTTTTTGCAAAAGACTCGAAAAGAAAATTAATTTCAAATTAGTTTTCTTGAGAAAAATACTACAGATCGCACATATAAAATTTTTAATTTCAAGAATATTAGACTTGTATTTTGGCCACTGTAAAGACACTATTATCGGGATTAGATCGAAAATTTTACAATTTTATTTGAAATAAAAAAAGAAAAAAACTAACCTGTTTGAAATATACCTATTTTTCTTGAAATTATTTTACTGTTACATAGTACTATTAATTTTTACGTGTTACAATTAAGTTTTTATTGTATGCCTATTCCAACACCTGAAAAAGCAAAAAACAATAAAGGTAATTGAATTGTTTGAAGAGCTCAATAATAGACTACAAACTAACAAATATACACATAAATATATTTTTAATATTTGAAACTCAGTTTCCATTGAAAAAGAAGGAAAACAAAAAAAAAACATACTTTTAACACTTTACTTGTACAATACAAAATTTACAAGTTCTTTTTGTTAAGCGTTTTCATTTTCCTAGTTTACCATATACTCTATTTATTAGGGATACCCAAAATTCTAAATGTAATAAAAATTTATTGCATTATTGTAGCATTACTGCAGCTTGTACTAATAATATTACAAAGCCAAAAATTTAAGTACTACTCTAGTGGTATAAATAATAATGGAACTAGAAATATTAAATATTTATTACACGAAAATTTCAAGAAAATAACCCTGAAAATAATTTTAGTAATTGGATTGATTCCAAGTAATCCTTAAAATCTTTCTTTAACATATTTCAACGATTAATTTTTCTAAAAAAATTTTTTTTAAACTAAATTTAAACGCCACCCTGGGTAGCTTAAAAATAATTCAAAGATCTAAAAAAAAAAATTCAATTAATGGAAATGGTAAAAAAAGAATAAATATACATATATACATAAGAATCCATCAACCCCTACACTTAAGAAATTCTTAAGGAAAGCAGGTAAAATTTTAAACTTACCTAGCCGTTAATCACTTCATCGCTTTTGACATTAAGATACCTGGTACTGGACATAGAGAGTAATGATAAAAAGTAAATTGCTGTCAGGATTTTAAGGGAATATACTACTATACCAACCAAGTATATGAATTACGTTGTTTTTTTTTTTTGGTTATTTTTTAAATAAAATGATCCTATGTACTTGTATAACCTGTTATTGGAAAGAAACATTTCTTCAGTCACTCCTGTCAATATTTTAAAGTAAATGACTGTAACGTAAAGTAGTACAAATGTCGGTAAAAATTTTTTCAAAAAAAAGGGAAAGCAAAGATGAAATTTTAAGATACCTTTCGATACACTGGCTTAAAGGAAAGAAAAACCAAAACTTATAAAATAACAAAGCAAAGACAAAAAAAAAATATATATATATATATATAACGAGAAGACAATAACCAAAAATTATTGATCAATTAATGTGGATAAGAAAATTGTATATACTGTGAGTACATGTAACCTGTGGGAATTAAGTTAAAGAATTTTAAAAGAAAAAGGTTTAGTAAATTTATGATCAAGGATTTTTAGATACATTTATTATTATTTGAGTCATGAAAGCCTATTATATGTCTCGATTTATGTACAAATAGATTATATGAAGGTGGCGAGGCTAATAAAAGTTGAATTATATTAAATTTGGTTTAGATAAAAATATGTTTTTGTATTTTCATTTTTTAGTTTTGGTTTATTGATTTTTATATATGTAGCTAGAAGTATGTATTTTCGAACAATTGGATTCTAAATTAAGAAAATTTCAATTGATAAAATTAAGTTGAATACATTTATAAACAAAACCAGAAAGTTTTTTTAGATTTTTGTTCAATTTTTTAATTAAATAATTAAGGTTATCTATTATACTTAAAAAAATATATATCAGGCAACATCACTGACTTCTTTAGGTTAAAGAATCGTATAAAGGAGCATTCCAATCAAAGGGTTTTGTTCGTTGTGGCGTTTTCCAACAGTACTTGTTACTTGAGGCTGAATGCTATATTGTTATTCTTTCCTAAGTCAAATGCTCTTATTTCTAAAGAGAGGAATCCCTTTCAAGCAGTCTTAGAAGGAAAAGACATTACCGGACCTTAAGAAAAACTACACAAATTGGAAAACACAACGATGAAAAAAATACTATAGTGGGAATGGGAATCTTAAGAGATAGAATTTAGATGTAATCAAAATAGCTTCTTACTCATATATTTAAAAAATATTTGCATATTCCAGAGGATCGGAAAGTATTTTCAGAAACTTAGTTCTCATTTGATTTTTATAATTAAAATGAGGAGTATCGAAAATTACAATTTTCGATACTCACTTACAAACACAAGTTAAGGTACCGAAAGGAAGTTTTTACGTGAATTTCCATCAAGTATAACTTCAAAATTTCAAAATATAATTATATTTCATTTAATTTGCCTTTGTGGGATTTAATTATGGAGCACTGCACGATCAATCAATGTATCGAAATAGAGGAGTACTATATTTCAAAATTTCAATTTAGTATCAGTCGCGATTTGATTTTAATTTTCGAAAAAAAATCATTTTCAATGACTATCTAGGTGAACTTTTATCACAACAGACGTATGACCAACCGAAATTTGTTAAATTGTAGTATCCAAAAACCTACATGTAGTCAAAAAGAAACCAATGCTTTTACAAAAAATCAGATTTATGTATTGTGTATGGATTAATGTCTTCATTGATCTGTATTTCTTCCGAAATAGGATCAAGGAATGTTTAGGTGCATTTTGTGTGAAAACTTTGGAAAGTTTAAAAATACCTAAAATGCAGCTTTATTATATGATGCACATCCGTTGATAGCATTAAAGTTTTACACGCACTTAATTCTCCGAAGATGTTATAGAATATACAAACATTCTATAGAATCTGTTATCATTGAATTGAGAGAGCTTCAATTTATAGAAAATTTTTATTATAAGGATCATGGATAGGATTAATGAAGGCTTGATGGCACCAAATGCTAAATATCTTTACTATATTGGTATCTAGCCTGAATTGGCGTCTAGTCATCACTAACTTGTCTGTTTTTCACAACTGAGATCAAAGAAAATTTTTTGCATATAATCTGACGATGGTGACATGTTTGAGAATTATTACATAAAATACAGTTCTAATAATCTTTTGACAGTTGGAACTGCTAACATTTACTTTCTGTCATGAATATATAAACATTAGTGCTGTAGTTGGTTTTAAGCTAAAATCTCCATTTTTAACATCGCAAAATACATAATTCACTAAGTGCTGGTGAGTCCTAGGCATATTTGATGTGTGTCTGTGATGCAATTTGTTTCTGAAAGGAATTTTTTAATTTGAATTTTGTTTTTTTTCTTTGTTGTGTAGTTTAATATATAAAAAGACTGAGAAATTTTACAATGCAACCATTGATTTTTTCCAGCTTATAAGTGAAACTTTCTATTTTTCTTCACTCGGAAAATTGCTATTCTCATTACTCACATACAAAAATTTTGTAAAATATTTTTAGGCTGGTCATTTTTGAAATGAATTGAAAAATTAATCAAAAAAAAAACTTAAGGCTATTTGATTTCAAATAAAAATAAATATTATACGTTATCTAATTAGATAATATTCAATAAATGTGTCTTTATAAAGAAAAATATTATCCTTAAGCATTAATATTGAGTTCAAGGATCCCATTAATGTCGTCCTATAATATATTACAAGATACTCTTGTAAGTAAAAAGTTTTAGTTGCTAACAGTTTATGAAAATTAAAATCAAGTCACGTAGTTTTTTTCTATCATGAAATTATGTAAAAAGCCACTAACCTCAATCCACTAAATTACTTTGATCTCATCAAGGGAACACAAATAACTTCTTCAGTTGTTTTTTGTATTGTTTTTTTTTTTTTTTGCATCTCTTTTTTATATTATTTTTCATAATTTTCAATGGATATCCTAGTCTTTAGGATGGCGCCTATAACAATAACTTTTGATATGCAAAACAGGAGTATTATAGCCTACGCACACAAAAAAATTGATTCAATAGTTTGTTCTTGTTTTAAATTTTTTTTTTTTATTTTTTATTGTATTATTTTATATTTTATCTATTATGATAAGACTATATTCAGGAAAGAAAAATTAGCCTACAAGGACATTTCTGACTTCATAAAATCTAAATGTTAAATTTTTGTTTTCCATAGAAACAAAATAGTTAACTTTACACGCGACGTTTGATATTAAGAATATTATTTTTGAATATTTGTCACTAGATTTTATTATTTAATTAATGGTCGCTTATTATATTCTATGTAACAATTCTCTCGTATTAAATTTTCATGAGATTTTGGTAAGCACTTAAGGCTATCTAAGTCCATTGAACTTAAAATATATTGCATACCATCCGCTAAAGCGTACTTTTCTTTCCTCTGATCGATGACAAATATTCAAATAGCTTCATTAAAAAAATTTTGAAATTATAAAACTAGCAGAAGACTTGGTAGTTTATATATATATATATATATATATTTATATGTGCATATATATTTTAATTTTGAGTGGTCAACTGAGTTAACAACTATGCATCCACGTTAATCGAAATGATAAAAGCGACAACAACTACAATAATAATAACAGCAGCATTGATTGCGGCTTAAGATCATATTACTGTGTTGTTGTTTTTATTGTCAGTGTACTCTGATAGGTCTCTTGGTATTTCTTTTTCTTCTTGTTTTTTCAATTTTTTTATTTTAAAAAAAATGAGCTAAAAATGTTAAATCAGAATATTTAATTTATTCAAGAGGAACTGGGTCTGTCTATCGACCTCCATTTACAAACTATTAAAAATGAATAGCATTCAATGAAAATATTAAGCAATATACGTAAGACAGGGGATCGATTAATTGGATTTTTTTAAATTTTAAGAGTTTTATAAAAGTTTTTATATTTAAGTAATTAATAACAACAAATCTAACTTTCATTCTGATCAAAGACCTTTTCCGATTAAATTTATTACTTAAGATTATAATTATATTCTAAAAATTATTGACCCCTAGTAATAGATGTTGAAAAAATAAACTAATTTTTTTTGTTTAATTTGAAAAAAATAAAAAATATATAAAAACAAAAACGCTAAAATTTTTTTCTTTGCAATAATCTCAAAAAAAGTTGCAAAATATTTTAAATACTAATGCAATGTGTATCTTTTGGATATTTAAGAAATATTTTTGAATGAGGAAAGAAACCTTTTTTTTGTATTAAGTTAGAAAAATTAAAATAAATTGGCTGTACGTTAAATTGCAATCAATTTGGATTTTAGCAGCTGATGGACTAATTGTTTTAGAAAAGTAAAACTGAAAGAAGCAGTGGAATAAAAGAAAGAAATAACAGGAGAGAAACTGGAAGAAGTAGAGATAAAAAGAAATAAGAAATAGAAGTGGGAAAGAATGAAGAAGAGTTACTGGAAAAGTTACAGAAAAAATAAGCCAAAGAAAAAGAAAACAAAAAATTTAAACAAGTAAAGAAGGTACTCACTATTTTTTCTTTTTTTTACTATGAATAAAAACTTTAAGTAAGCATTTTATCTTAAATTGAATTTAATTATTTTTTTGGGCGCAATTAAAAACAAAACAAAAAACAATATTTTTACTATCCATTATTTTAAAAGATATTTTTTAATGCTTAAAGAATACATGAGAAAAAAAGTGAAAGAGTTGCGGGAAGGTTGAAGTGGAAGGTTTCAAAAAAATGGCACGTCACAATTTTGAAGTAACAAAAAAAGAATTATTAATTTAGAGAAATACTGCTATCGTACTAACTAAAAAAATTTGTGTTCTTCGCGAAACTGCAGCTGCCTGCAAAACGGACAATTTTTCTACACATTTTCGAATTTTTATAGTTAGAAAAAATTGAACATTTTTATAATCTTAATTAGTTCGATAGAAAAATATATAAAGAAGACTCACAACAAATTTCAAGTGAATCTTTTTAGTAGAACTTAAGAAATCATGGCAAGAATTTTGAAGAAAGAAGTTTTGAGATAAACACGTTTAAGGTTTCCGATAAAGTCAGTATTTGCTATCATCTTTTCTTCGATTCGTTCTGGCTGAGCCCTTTTGGATGACGCGTCAATAGAACAGCGATATCTCTAAAAATAATTTAAAGGACAATAAAAGCAAAATCGATTTTTTCAAATTTCTCGAATAGAAATTTAAATTAGAAGAAATGGTTATCATAACTATAGGCGCATTGGAAACGGCCCAAACGTGGCGCATTGGATGATTACAATTGGTGCTTTGGTGCGTTAAGGTTTTTTATTGAACTCTGAACACCTATATTTAATTTGCAAAAGCACAGCCCGGAGGTTCACGTGAAAAGCTTGATTTTTGTTTACCTTCAATTTTGGCTCAAGTTAGCTGTAAGTGTATTCATAGCTACTTATGTAGATGAACGAAGTTCATGAGGCTAGATCTCTAATAAGGCAGACACGTACAGATATAAACGAGCCTATATATCTCATATACAATACATACTTTAACTATGAGCTTAGCTAAGCCTTTAGTAAAAAAGTATATAAGATGTTCGAGATTTTCGAGAGGGGCATCTGAACTTGCCTATCAACCAAATTGACGGATGGCATGCGAAAGTTTGGCCACCCCTGACATAGAGTAATGATTAATTGTGGTCATTGATAGCTCTACTGTGCTTCATAAATGACATGTTCTGATTAAAAATTTATTCTGAAGCCTTTGGCCAAAATTAAAACATTATATAGAAAAATTATCCTCTTTTTCAACTAAGATACCTGGTTTACATTGTCAATCTGCAGGTGAGCTATTGTCTTATATACTTACTTCAAGCCAAATTTTTAGGCTCATTGCAATTTTGGCTAAAGACAAAACACCCAGGATAATTTTTGTTTCTTAATTTAATGCAACTAATATGGAATTTTGTCAGTTGATCGATCGTTTTGTATTTCGAAATGCATATCTGTTATTAATTTAATTAAAACGCATTTACGTGGTAAGAATTTTTTCCTTAAGAGTAAATATTAGAAAATGTCAATAATATTTACCTGAAATCTTCTTCAGGTCAAATAAGGCATTAATTAATTGCACTAATGACAATTTTCACCGAAGCGTTTTTCCCATCGCTGGTTTTTCCAACTTTAAATTTCTTATGTCATCATGTTGTCTTTTCCTTCTAAAAATATTTCAAAGAAAATGTTGTTTTTGAACCAAGCATTGGCTTAGAAATGAATGGAAAACCCGTACCCTGCCAGAAGAATTTTAGACTTGGGAGTTAGATTTTCAAGAGTAACTTTAACTTATGGATACCAGAGGTGTCCCTAGTAAAAGCTTATTTTTACATCGAATTGATGCAAAAATCCATTGAATTAGCAATAGATCCTCGTGTTGCATCAAAGATAGATTTTCAGTTTTTTATTTAATAAAAAAAAAAGTATTTATTTGTCACAAGGGTGACATCTTCATATTAGAAAATATCTCAAAAGAGAAAGTTATATAAAAACTGCAAATAATTTAAAAATAAATCTGTCTGAAATTATCGAAGAAATTGAGGCAAATTTTTCGATGTTTAAAGATGTTACGCCACAGAAAAAGTAAATTTAAATTTTAATAAGATTTACTGACAAAGTAATATATCCCAACAATTTTACACTTTTCATTCATTTATAATTCTATTTAAAACTTTTCGATGATTTTTGTAATTATTTCTATTTTTCATTTTTATTTAAAAATATAATAATGAGAAAATAACAGTATTATTTAATTATTTAAAAAAAAAACTAATATCTTGTCAAGCTACTTAATTATAATTAAAATCTTAACTCAAACAACAATAAAAAAAACAAAAAAAAAAACTGTTTTAAGACGTAGCACATGTACTATTTTCATTAAACCATTAACAAATTTTATGACATTAAGACCACGTAATCATAATTCATAAGCAATTAAAGCAAATAACCGAGAATGTCTTATTATTATTGGTCAATATAAAATAAAAATACTAAAATATAAAAATTAATAAAAAAAGAAAAAGAAATATGGTAATAGGCAAGTTTTATAGTCCTATACACCAAATTGGTTTGATTAGAAATAAGAAGCCGTCCAAACGATTCAGCAATCATAATATTCAAACTGCGTATTTGTTTAGAATGTTTATTTATATTCTCGTTTTTCAACATTATTTAAAGGTAAGAATTTAAAAATGTTCATAGCCCCAAAGGAAATAAGATAAAACTTGAGATTTTTGAAAGTAATAAATTTTTTTTTTGAGCTTATATGAACATATATAAATACATATATATATATATGTATATATATATTATGTATGTATCTAGTCAATTGCTAACATTAGATCCCAAAGGAATGATTTGTAATCACCTTTTAACTAACATTCCTCACATATGTATCTTTATCAATGTACAAAATTTTTGACTGTAACTGGTTATATCAAGATCTTTTAGAGGTGCAATCCACAAGTAACTTGTTACTTATGTTTATCGTAACAATAAATTTACCGATTTCTAACTTTTTCCATAAGTTGTATGGGGAAAAAATATATAGAAAAATATGTAATACTTTGCTTTTAGGATTTTTATAGAAATTTTGTTGTTGGTTGTTGTTTCATTTTATTTTTTATTTTGAATTCAAAAGACCTATTGCGACTAATGAACTTGAATGGCTCCACATAAATAAAAAGAACATTATTAAATTTGAGTATTGATATTTGAAACTTCTTAGGGTCATTTTATCAACATTTGAGATGCTAATTTACTTTCTCCTTGTCTATAATTTTTATTTCTAATTTGATAGTCTTGTGTGAAGAGTAAAGTTATCATGGTATACTAGTAATAATATTACATTGTCAATAATAATAGTACTATAAAAACTCTTGAATTAAGAATTAAGTTTAAAAAAAAAATCTTTTAAAGACCAAGCAATTAAATCTATTTGATCTAATTGAAAAATTTAATTAGTAGATATTTTTTCATAAAAAGCTATCATTTTGTCTTCAATTAAATAGATATTTGACCTTATACTATTTGATTGGTGTTTTCTTTTATTTTTAGTTTTTCTATAAATATTCCACGATCTTGTTAGTTTTGTATTATATTGGATGACATCTGAGGCACCCCTGCAGAGAATATTATGTACTCAATCAATCTCACCACTTAGCACAAATTTTAATGGTATATATTAAATGTTCAATATTTCAAATAAAACACAATAAAATATGTCTGTTTAGTGAAATAAAAATCAAAATAAAAAACCTTAATTAACAACAAACTAACTGTGCTTTAAAAAAAAATTAAAAAAATTCAAATCATATTGAATTCAAGACACAAAAAAAAAAACATGTAAAGAATGAATTTATAAGAAAGGGATAGATTTTTAATTTAACAACATCTTTGAATTTTTCCTTAGAAAGTATATAGCACCCTTGGTCAAATGATTTCTAGTCCGACACAGTGTTGATTGATTCCAGAATGCTTTAAGAAAGTAAAAAAATTTTCCGTACTCAGCGTTATTGGCATGACTAAAGAAATAACTCTAAATAATGGTCTCATGTGAAGTTGAAAATGATGTTACATCACCAAAATAATGCATTATGTTACAAGTTATCAAAAACAATGGCCAAATTATATAATCTAGGATGGTAGTTACTTTTATTTCTACTTAGATTCGCCGAAAAGGAAAGAAATTTTGACTTAATGAAGACGTCAATATCAAAACTAAGGCCTATTTCTAAGGAAAAAGAGTAAATTGCTATACATGGGCGTTATAAAAAGAAAGCTTGAAAAAATTTTTAATAAATCAAAAAAATTTACTCATTATTATTGGTTAAAAAGATTTCATGATATGAAAACAAATTTCTAACCAGATAAAATAATTAACTGCGAAAATCTTTAACTTTCTTAAGTTAATAACCTATAGCTTAACCCTTAACCCATAAGGTATTAGCCCTCAACTATTAAGGGGTTAAACCTCAACCAGGGGCGTATCGAGCGGGGTGTGTGGGGTGTGATACCCCCCTAAAGCAGTTGGCAGTCGGCAAATCTCAGTTATTCTATCGTGCAATTCAAATATGAAATCGGTAACTTGACATGGATTCATGAAGTCTGGAGTTTCTGAGACTACATTTTATGAAGAATGATAGGTGTAACATTAATTTCTTTAATTGTTCTTTTTATTTCAAATTTTTTGCATTCGATTGTGAATATATAAGTTAGCACTTCAAAAATATCTAATAGATTTTTGGTTGAAAGTGCTAATTAAATGATACCAAGTGATTCAAAATAGAGAGGAAGTAGTAAACTTAACACTGATTATTTGTTCTATTAGAATGAACACTGCAGTTAGTTTTTAAATCACAGTGATTCAAGTCATAAATCATTGTGACAAAACACTGAATAAATAAGAGTTTATTGAGTAAGTGAAGACCCTTTCGCAATAGCAATTTCGAAGAATGCTAAACGATGAAGAATAATAAAAACAAGTGCTTACCAAAAATTCCGCAATTTTGTAGATGTTTTATTTACTAATAAATTTTGAGATTTGCCGTTCAAAGTTTTTTCAATTCCATATTGAATAAATGTATCAAAATTTACAGTTTGGATTGATAAACAGCTCAGTTACATTTGCGAAAAAACTAGATATCAGTCTTGAGCATAATTTTTCAAACCATCACAGAACACGTCGTATACCAAAAAAGTATGATGAATACCCAGAAACAGCTACTAATTTCGAGTTTATAATAAAGAATTTAAATCTATCTTGCAAGTTTTCACAAGCTGTATTGACGACAATATGAAAGAAACTTTTACAATGTTTGTACCTATTCAAAAAATTTTCAAATTTCCAGTTAACAAAAGAAACGTCACGATTAAATTAATCAAATCTATTGTTCAATTAGACCCAACATTTTTCACAGAAGAACCAAAATGCTTGCTTGCTGAATTAGAAATTCCATTGGATTCATGTACAGAGTGTACGAATTTTGGAGATATTTCTAAAATAGTGTTCAAATTGTGTAAGATGATTCTGTTGGCACACAAGCTTCTTTGTTTTATTTTGACTGCTCCAGTGATATCAGCTTCTTGTGAACGCTCATTTAGTAAATTAAAACTAGTTTTGAATTATTTACGTACAACAATGGGGGATGATCGTTTGAATGCGTTCATGTTGTTTCATTCTTCAAAAGATAATTTTGACGAAATTAGCCTACGTGAAGTCGTTGAGAAATGGTCGGTATTGAAACATCGCAAAGTTAAACTTAGATATCTATCATTCTATGGACAAGAAGCACTTATAAAAATAAGACAATGCTCATTGTGTACTTAAAACTTTTTTTAAGAATTATTTTTGCGATCGTTTAGCTGTGATAATTTCAAAAAATTCTGTAGAGCAATTATTTGTTTTGTTATAATAAAATTCTATAATAGCTAATTTGAACACACTGATATTACTATATTTCCATCCAGATGCCACATACGCAGTCATCAAGTTTTCTGGGTAAATCGGCTTTTTTATACCCGTCACCCCCCCCCCCCCCCCCATGCTCAACACCCTCGCTACGGCCCTACCCTCAACCCTTAAGTTAACCTATAACAAAATAAAAACATTTATGCAAGAATTAATAACAAAAATAAACAACAAAAAAAGAAAACAAACCAAGAATATATTGTTATTTAGACCTTGTAAAAGTTACTTGCATTTTGGGTAAGAAAATTAATTGAAATCCTAATATAAAAATAAATAAAATTTTAGCTCAGAAAAAAAAGAAACATGAAATATTAAAACATAGGTCACTGTCACCAAATTCGCAAAATTTTTCCATTTTCTCGAAATATAAAATCTCATATTATTTCTTTTAATTATAGATTTCTACAACTTAAAAATAAATGAAACTAATACATTCCTCTCTGATCCCTGCTAATAGTTTTTTGAAATTTTTAATAAAAGCTGTCAGAAAAAAATTACGTAGAGAAATATTCTTACTCAAGGAAATCTCTCTTTATATCAAAAAGTCTCTAATTTTATATAATTACTACAAATTTGACAGCAAATATTCACATTTGAACTTTACTAATTTTATAATTTCTCAAATTTAACTTAAAAAAGATAAACCTATCAAATACATCTGCCTATAACTGAATATAAATAGGGGAAATGAAGAGAAAGGAAAAATTTAAAAATTTTATTTTTTTAAAAAACAAAAATTTGGTTCCTTTATTGTTTTTCTCAATCCACTTGATAGCAATAAAGAACTAACCAATAAGTAAAAAAAGATATTCGACTCAGAGAATATCTCTTTAAAATTCTTATAGCCAACCGCGCAACTGAAGTGCACCACGTGCAATTTTTTAATCTCTTTCTCTCTCAGTAAAAGCTTTAGCCACTTCCCCATAATTCGCTTGCTAGCAAATATAAATGCAAAATTCTATTATTCGGCTATCAAGCTCTCTACTACATCCAAAATTTATTTTTTCAATACTATTTTTCTATATATATATATTACATGTGTGTTATATTTAAATATAACAATGCATGGGTAGCGTCATTAAGGACGCCATTTATCAATTTTATTGAATTTTTTTTTAGATATATTCAAAATTTATTTATTTTAATATAATGCTTGTAGGAGTTTTATTAGATATTAATTTCATAAAGTTCAAAATTCAAAAAAGATAATAAATTATTCAAATTTCAATGAAACAGAAAAAGAATTTTCTTACCGGTTTTTGATTTTACTTATTTTTGTTTAGATTTTTAAAATGTATTTAAAATTTTACATTAAATTCAAGTCACTTAATTTAAATCACAAATAGAAGCACATAGTAATAACTCAGATAGATTAAATAAAGATACAATACACTTTTGGTTAACAATTAAATAAAAAATCCGAATATCGTCCGATTATCGCACATAATAAAACGAAAGTTGAACCTTTAATGAGGTATAATGCACGTTTTCCGGTGAAATGAATTAAATTGTATTTCCCCAACTGCATGAGTATGGAATGACAGATATAGTTAATCTCATCATTTACATGAATTTAGGAGAATTTCATCAGATTTGGTGCTAAAAAGTGAAATACTCTTTTTTGTTCACTTCACTTACGGAAACGAGGATCTAATGTAGTATAAATCCATTAGCACAAAAACCGATTTTGTTTGTGGACTTAATTTGATCTCAATGTAAAATTGCATTTAAGTACTCCGTAGTAGTAGTATATTCTATGTAAAAGAGTATGCGCCGAAGTGTATTTGTTGGACAAATCGCAAAGTTATAATAAAACTTCTTGAGTATTTGCAGACGATGTAAAGAGTAAAATATGCAAGCGAGGCTAACGTTTAATGTGAGGAATCAAATTAACATGTAGGCTGGATGTCAAATTGGCCACACTGGACGAAAAATTAATGACACTAATTTTGATCTGTCAAAAATTAATTGTGTCAAAACAAATCAGTTTTGCATATTATTTAAAATAAATAAACCAGTTTTAGCACTTTATTGCATTGCTTACACTAAGAAATTTCGTATTTTTTTTTGGTTTTTAGTTAAAGCTTAAAGAAAAAAAGGGATGGTTATATTTATCATTGTTTTAATATTATGTTTGAAGAAATTACTCAAATTATAAATATATTGAATCCTTAGAATAGAGAGTTGAAGTTCAAGGGAAAGTTTTAAAATTCAAAATACCTAAATGGGCATTAGCTAAAGAGCATTAAGGGATATATTTGTCTCTGCTATACGGGAAGGTTTTGGTTAATACGGTGAAAAAGGGTGTGTTCTGGTTTATTTTCTTAATTTTTATATAAAAACACAACATTTGAATAATATTCTTCTAAATTTTCATTTCAAAATATAAATAAGTGGGCGAGTGACAGTGAATATCTGAAGGCACATTGAAAAAGAATTATTTTACGATGTTTATCATAACTCGTAACAGAACCATCAAAAACCAAAAAATCACAATTTTTGATTAAAGATGATGTTTTTCGAGGTAACAACGAGGGAGTTTTTTTTTTCGATTTGTCAATTTTTGGTCTCAATTTTTGATAACATTTGGAAGTCAAAATTACATTTTTCGTTCAAGAAATTGACGTATTTGTAAATGTAAAATTAATAAATATTAAAAAAAAGAAAACTTTCAGTATTATGTGGTGAAATATGTAAAGAATAATGTAAAGTTGACAGTTTAAAAAAAAACGCTTTAAAGTTTTGCTTACTCAATATTGCTCTCTAGATTAAGGGACACTCGAACACTAATAACTTTGGCAATTTTACTCCAATCGACTTTAAATTTCGACACAATATTTCTAAGATCTTATTTATTCATTTAAAAACAAAAATGGAAAAAAAGGAAGCTTTCACATTCATTACCATCAAGTGTTACTTGACATTATTGAAGTATAGTTATGGTTGGGTTGTAATTAGCTCCATTGTAGCTGAAAACCATTCCCAACTTATTAGGTTGGTTAGGTTCACTTATGCTTATCATCTGTTGGTTCAAAAAGTAAGGTTTTACCAGGAAATATGAGACATAATTTCCTACTTACTATGTATCTCAGCGATGAAGGTAGTGTCAAAGATACCATAGCGTCTCTTTCCTCAATATCCAAGGAGAATGAGACAATATCACACTGAGAAATATTAGTAAAGCTGATTTAAATGGTGAAATTGATTTTCCCCAAATACCAGGTCAGGAAAGATGGTAAATAGATATATTATTGGTTGAAAAATCTTTATGATTAAAACTGAACCAAAACCACGGTTCAATTATATGAGGAATAACTAAATAGCATCCTTAAAAGACATTAATAGCAAAGTCATCTATTATGCCTGGAACTCACTAGCGCTTAGCGTGTGGAGACGACTTAGCACAGTAAAAATGGAAAGTTTTTTTTTTATACCAGTGGAGTGGAACATCAGTGGAGACTAATGGACTCATTAGCATTTAGCACTAAATTTTGTGCCGCTAAGCTAAGCGCTAGTGAGTCCCAGGCATTAGGGTATAGTGTTTCTTTGCAAAGAAAAGAAAATAACTATAAGCCATTTACTGTTTGTAAAGGGAAGAATGATGCAGCTAATAACCTAGCTAGTATCCACATATGTATGTAATTTCTGCAACCATCTCTCAGAAACATCTACTTACCTAATATTTGACTTAACAAAGTAAATTTTGAAAAGAATTGAGTGATGAGACACAAGTATTTCTTACTTCTCGAAATAACAGATGAGAAGTATAATAAACAGAGAGATTGTAGCAACTTTTCCAAGTGAAATGAATCCCTTAAGAAACTAGAAATTCGGGCACCTTTATTAATACTGCCAAAATTTTGCCAGCCCCTGCTATTAAAAAATGTACGCACACTTCTGTATGTAAATTACCTTAAATTAGACTCATGCTTCTTCCTGTGCCACCCAACAGAAAAACTGCTATCGACAAGTTTCCCTAATTAAGCATCTTTTTCTTTAACACTTGAGAGAGTGAGATTACCCCAAATTGAAAAATAAATATCAGTATTAAAATGCTAGTCTGAAATGTTTTTTAATTTTTCATTGAGTCAGTTAAGTGCTTCATTATTTCCAAATATGTATCAAAAAGTAGTCCTACTAGATATCGTTTTAGAGAGAGAACATTTAGTTTGTATTAATAGTAAAAATACAGAGCTAAGTATTATTATTAAGTCAGCATTTTAAAAAGAATATTATTATTATGAAAATATTAATATTTTTACTTTAAATTAATCTCTTTTTCAGGAATCCTCACCAACTTTAACTCTAGTTTCATCCAAAGTGAGTAAATATAATTTTTATTTTTTATTATGGCTTTGTTGATTTTGTTTCTTTGTTGATATTTTACATATCAGGATGTTATAATTCATTTCTTAATTTGAATTTGGAAAAATTATCAAATAATGAATCCTAAAACTTTAGATTTGCCTACTGAATGGTTTCCTTGTATATGTTCAGCCTAAATTTAAAATCTTAAGATAAATTAAGCACTCTTTTGTTAATTATGGTTTCTTAATAAAATATTTGTACACAATAGGAATTTCTATATGACTAGGATTTTTTCGTTGTTCTGTAAATTATTTAAAAGAAAATTAGAATTTTAAAGAAATCAAAACACAACAGTGAAAAATATATAATACGATCTTAAATAGACAGGATTGGTTAAATTTTGTAGACACAGACATAAAAAATTATTATTAAATTATTAGGTAAGAAAAGATTATTTCAAGACACCAAATTATTTAATCCCATATTTATAAACACTTTCTTTATTATATTTGGAGTCTAAAGAAATCAAAATTTTATGTATAGATTTTAAAAAAGACAAATATCTACTTAAAAGAGCGATTGTTCAATGAAATTTACTGCATTACTATAATAAAATTTTTTAATATTGAATAGCAAGAAGATATTTATTAAAAATCAAATTCCCAACAATTATTCAAACCATTAAAAAATCATAAAAAATTAAATTGCATCAGATGTTGAACATTAAAAATATTCATTTAAAGACTAATTTTGTTAATTTAATAACAAAATTAAGTCAAAATTACGTCAATACATTATCAAATTTTTTAAAAACTAATTTGTTAAAAGTGTTTTTTTTTTTTCGTTTTCTTTAATTCCCCCCAAAATATCTTTTTCGCATCATTAGAGATCGTACGATTGAATATCATTAATAAAAATGCATTGAAAAATGAAAGTTTTAAACGGTTTGTCCCAGTTTCATAATCGACTATTTGAGATTTATAAAAAACAAAAAAACAACACAAATAAAAAATTGAATAGTGTTTGCAAAAAACTAAAAATTGATAATAAAAAAAAGCAAATAAATAGCAAGTTTAATTATCAAAAATATATAAAATTTTAAATTTCTTAATTGCAATATGGAATTGACTACAGTCTCAGTCTTCAATTTATTCTAAAAATCAACATTGATTCATTTTTCCATGGAAAACATTCTAGAAACTTTATTCTGGATAATAAAAAGTGATCAAGATTTGCCTGAAGCTGGCTCGTGCGTATATGGCACAAATTATAAAAAACTACTGCAAAATAAAAAAGAAAATAAAATAAAAAGATATGAAAAAAAAAAAAAAAAAATAAACAAGGAAAAACGAAAAACTGCTGGAAAAAAAGCCAACAGCTGTTGAAAGATGTTTTATCTATATATACGGCAAAAATATATGTAAAAGAAAGAGGAGGTCCGGACAAGATACAGCAGAAAAGTGCGTGCCAAGAATGCAAGATTGTATTTGTTATTTGCTGCCGGATTATAAGTAGCTCAAGTTGCATTTTTGTATAGCGCGTGGCGTAATTTATAAAATTTTGCCGACCCACTGACACTGTGACTTCCAGACAAAATGAAATGCGTACAAAAATTGAAAAAATAAAAACATAATACCTATATATATATATATAAGCGATTCACAAAAATAGGAGTAATAATTAAATAAATGCATTTTAGTTTTGTTAAGTGCTAGTTTGTTTTTTTCTTTTTTTGTTGTTATGCGAAACTCAAGAACGTGTTTGATTCTGTGTAAATTTTGCAACACATGGCGCTCGCGCCTATTTGGGATCAATGGGATAAAAAAAATATCTTATATATGGTATTTAAAATTTGCTGAAAGGCATGTATTAGTGATAAATTTTTTTGTTTTTTTATAATTGAAGTTTGCTTTTTGTTTTCGTTTTTGTAAAATATAAAATTCAACATGTTTTACATAGAATCAATTTAATTAATTATGGAGAGTGTTGCCTTTCCAATTCTTTTTGTTTTGTAAAAATTGTCTTATTCTATTTTTATAGATTAAAAAAATTGGATTTTTCTAGAAATTTTGAAAATAAATTTTTCAATGGGAAATTTTATTTATTTTGACTGTGAATTTATTTAAAAAGTTGTAACTATAAAGATAGATTTTTAAAGTATCTTGTTAATGGATCGTCGAAGTAATGAACTTTTAATTTTTTTTTATAAGAACAATGTTTTTCTAATTTAACAATAAAAAACATCTAAAGAGTTTGTGCTACACAGGGAGTATCTTAAAATTAAACTAAACTAATAAAGGGAATTATTTACAAAAAAAAAAAAAAATCCCGTTTGAACGTTAAGTAATAATAGCAGAGAAAAATTATATTTTCGGATTTGAAGTCAAGCAATTTTAGCTAAAATTTCAGTAAAAGATGACTTTTCATTTTTACACAAAGTATTCACAAAAAATTTATCATTTAATTATAAAAAAGCTAAAAAACATTAGTTTTTGGGCTGACTACTATTCAAAAAAACAAAAACATTATTTATAATTTTTCTGTTCATATTCACCTCCCTACAACATGAAATTTACGTACGTATAAGGAGTATATATGTGGGATTTGATTTTTCATACAAACTTTGGACTCCTGAAAATAAGGAATAAAAAGCATTGCGTGAAATAGTAAATTTTTCGATCACATTTTTTTTGTAAACTCTCCATTTTCATCCCTTGCCTCTTTCATTTCTTGCCCAAAAATAAACTGAAGACTTATTGTATGGGGTTTCATGAGTTTTGGGCCTTAATTGGTTACGGACAAGATTTTAATTATCTGTAAAGGAAGATCAGGCGACTCATTTTAGTCATGTTAATTACTGCATGCAGAAAATCCTTTTAATTCTTAGTGCAATCAGTTATAATTGAGTAAAAAATATTTTCCTAAGCCATAAGAATCTGTAAGCTAAGCTAAAAAATGACATAAAGTCCTCTGACAACAATGACAACAATTTTATGTACAAAAACCGATTTTAGTTGATAGTGAAAAAGATATCTTTAAATTTCCTTTTATCTGCTTTTTAATGGATATCAATTTTCCTGGTATTTACATAAAGATATTTAATTGGCTTTCAGAATAAAAATGAGTTAAAATGAGAGACGAAAAGCACAAATAAATGCTTCGAAAATTGATTCTAAAGTTTTTAAGAATTATCAAAAATATTTTATCTAAAGTTATGCTGCATATATTTTGAGTAATATCAGAGAACGTAATTCATTTGAGCAATACGATGAACTACTAGCTCAATTGTAGGGTTACTATATTTCTAAAGCCAAATCGAAATGTGTTTGTAGTGAGATTTTCCACTTTGACTAATAAAAGTTTTAGATTTCCTTAGATTATAAAATATATTAATTTATTAAACATAACTAACAATAATTAACAATTAAATTTAGGTAACAGATAATTTTATTTAATAGACCACAATTCCTTGATTATCTATTTAGAAATAAATATCAATTTGGGAGGTCTTAAACCAATAACAAATAAAATTTCTAGGGTATATTCTCTAAAGGTTAACTTATAAGATATAGTTTTCGTTTTTGTTCTAAAAATATATAAACACCATTTCTATTTTATTATTCAAATTAAAATTTTCCGTTTTTTTGTAGCTTTTTTTATTCTATTTTGTAAAACGTGATATAAATGTTAAATTTAATTCTTGAAATAGATTTTTTCTATATTTTTATATAGATATCCAGTATCTAATTTATTTTGGAATAAGCAATAATATAAAATTTCAATGAAATTTTTTGTTATTATTGGTACTGGTATTATTAAAACTTATAGCAAATATAGCCGTGTATTAAAATTAATGTTCCTAAATGAAAAAGAATAATACCAAAGAGTTAGAGTACTAATAAAAATCGGCAGTTTGAAGATAACCCGTCGAGTACCATTTCCTATAATCTAAGTGCTGAGCTTTAAATTTATGTTAAACCCCAAAAAATTTTATTGCAAAGTGCTATATCCGAGACCATCAGGTATATATGTATATATTTATATATATATTGGATTGGTTTAAACGTCGTACGCTAATAGATCTTCCATGTTACCAATTATGCCCTCGGTTAGAATTCAATTTTTATTTCGTTAATAAATGTTTTATGGCCATAAATCGAATTACCAAATCTTGAATAAACGAATTGGAGGGAATATATTTTTGAAATAGAAACTAGTCAGTTAGCCATGATATGATCATGTCCTAACATAAATATCTACAAAATATATTCAATAGGTATAAAGTTCTTGTTTTTATTCTATTTGTTATTGTTAAGTCTATTAGTCTCTTCCACAAAAATTATTACAAGTATTAAATTTGTTGCGCATGCCTTTTAAGAAATAGATGATGCTCCCAGCTAAAAAAAGAATCAAAAATATAGTAATGTCTTTTATTTTTTCTTTTAAATTTTAAATTTTTTTATTTTTTGTTTAGCTAGTTGACCGGTTTCATAAAAATCATCGAATTTCCGAATCAAATAATATTTCAGCATTATATACTAGAAAAGGAAGAGATAAAATCGAAGAAAAACTAATGGTGAATAGTGAATATAATATAATAATGAAAAATAAAATAACACAAAAACCAAACTATACTTATATTTACCTGCAACTTGTGTATGACTTGTTCGATGGGTAATAAATATCTAAAAAAAAGAAACGAAAAAGTCTCACTTTAATATGAAATTTTTTTAAAACTCTAGTGGGACGATAATTCTGAGGGCTTTTTTTTGGCGATTCTTTGAGGATCACAAATATATTAGATGCAACCAAAATTTTAGAGACCCCTTTCTTTAATAGAACCGATATCGGTTTGGTAATGAAATATCATTATTCTTTGAAAAATACATAAATCCAAAAATTCTTAACATTTTGGGTTATTAATAATTTATAAGTATTAGACATTTGAGGATATAACTATGTTTTTTATGGTTTTGTCGATATTACTAAATGTGTAATGCCAATGACCTGGGTATTAGATAAAAAAATTAATAGGATATACATCGAGGTCAATGTTAAATGATCTCAAATTATAGGTTCGTTATATACTATTGCAGATGTTTATTTAAATTGAAGTTTCTCAATTGTATTGAATTTTAGCTTTTATTATTTTTTGTTTTTGTGTGATTTTGATTTAATTTTATATGTTATAAATTTTAATATCTTCAGACCAGCGGTTTTAAATTATTATGATTGGTGGTTATTGCTTTATTTTACTAAATATTTATTTTTAATTAGAGTTAACACTTTCAGACTTTCAAACGATTTTTTGTAGTTCTTCCGTTTTATTACAAACAACTACTAGTGTGATTATATTTTTTATTTTATAAATTTTAGCAAAAAAATCATTCAATTCATATTTCTAATCCACGGCAATGATCAAATCTTGTGAGCAATTCGTCGACTTATTTGCAATGAGCCATTTGAATTTTAATTTAAAAGCACAAATTTTTTGGGAAGAAATGTAACATCATGTAAAATTTTTCTCAGAAAAAGTTATCCATTTCCAGTTAATGTAATATTACAAGGAACTTGTAATGAAAAATAACCAATTCTTAATTTTAGTTTCGGATGTAATGGAATCTTGCAAACAAACTCAGAATTATTTTGTAATGAACTTTGGAGATTTCCATTAAAAAAATTCACGGATATAATTAAGCTTTGTGAACGAATTTCAAACTACTTTGAAAAATTTTGAAGGCTAAACTGTTAAGGAGATAATGAAATTCGATATCATAATTGCATATGGTAGAAAATGGCATGAGAAGGAATTCTGTAATACTTTGCGTTGCTGTTTTGCTCTAAGACATGTTATAGTATGGATATTACCTTAAAATATTAATTGCTTCTCGGTTTTTACTCTAAAAGTACTCTTAGAATAGAATCAGCTGTTTCTGGCACTATATTGCAGTAGTTCATTCATATGATAAAAGAGACCAAGTTACTTATATTTTTGATTAGACGGTTTAATTTTCTCTTTAGATATGAAGATATTGTCTCGTTTGTTACTTCTATAACAGACAAAATGCAGCTATCTATGCAAGCAGTTATCTGTGTCTAGTTCTAAACTGCGTAATTAAAAAAATCGAAGAAAGATGACTTTAAATGCCAATCGAATTGAATTTTAGTCTTCTAATTGAAATGAAATATTTTTTTGGAATCAAAAAAATTCAAGAACTATTTTTTGTTTGACATGCCAAATTTCGTACAGTGATATCCCTATCAAATTGTCTGAATTAAATAATTCTGTGGAATAGTTAACCATTTCATTTGTTTTGACAATAACTTTGATAGGCTTTTATGTGATTGTCTTATGTTAAATATCAAACCGAATAATACTGTTCCCTTGTAAAATGAAAAACCCATTTTGGCAAATATAATGGTTCAACCAAAATTTAGGTTTTTAGGTCGGAAATACTTTATCAATTTTTCTTTTGACGCCTAGTCTTTCCAATTGAATGTTAGACCTAAAATTTTTAGAAATAATATTGAAATTCACCAAACAACCAAAATTTTTATTGTTTAAATAAAATTTCTAAATTCATCAATACCATCAGACTCATCTTAAAGCATGAAATTCATGAAACTTACCACATTGAAAATGTCATACTTACATAATTAAAATTAATAAAAAGTTTTTGCTTTCAATTTGACAATTGTGAAATTTTTCATCGCAATTTAACGAGATATTTATTATTTTTTCACTAAAAATACGATTGTTGGGAAATGACGGATGCAAATTTAAATCAAAATACTATTTTTGGAGTTTTGCGCGGTAAAACATGGTCTAAGTATTTATATATCTAGAGATGGTGCATTAATAAAATTGAAGATAATGCAAAAAAAGAAATTACAGAACAGATATCATGAATTTTTTCGTTTTTAACACTAAAATGACAGTGTAAATTAAATTGATATATTTAGTCCAAATTTATTTAACTGAAAGGAGCTTAAAAAATTTTCCAAAAGAATTTTTATTTTTGATTGTTAAATATAATAAATGAATCAAAAGGAATTAAATAGTTTATTTAAAAGTTCAATGGAAAATAAGAGACAAGCATATCTCTTAACAACATTCAAATAAATTTTAATAAGAGGAAAATTACAAATGGAACGCAACGCCTTCTGATTATTATTCCCAATAAGATTAGTTTTTATCGACTAAATAGCACGACGCTTAAGTTGAAAAAAATATTTTTAGTTAACTTAAATTTTTTAAAAGGGATAACAAAAAACATTTAGTTTCGCGATGAATCATGGTTTATAGGAAAAATTCTGGAATAATAGCAATAAGCAGATTCCAATATGTAAAGTTTTATGTTGAGACCAGTGGCCGATTAAGGCATAGGCCCTGTAGGCCCGGGCCTAGGGCGGCAAAATTTGGGGGGCGCCAAAAAATTCAAGTATTCTAAGTGAAAATTTATTTTGTAACTAATTTAGTGGACTATTTTCTTAAAAAATTTTTGGGATTTTTAATAAAATATGATTTATTGTATAATTGTATTGAATTATAGTCTTTCTAGCGTTTTTTTTAAAACGCGTGAAAAGTTATTCCCGATCAAATACGGCCAGGACAGGTTAAATGCTCTAGCATTATTAACAATTGAAGCAGATCTACTAGCATAAATCGATTGCGAGGAAAACATTATTAAGTTCGCGAATACAAAAACAAGAAAAAGTGGATAAAGTAGTAATTTTTTTTTTAACTAAAACTTTCATTTCAAATATAATTATTTGTATTGAATTAGTAATTAATAAATCAATATAATCACTGTGAATGTTATGAATAAGCACAAATAACTTTTATTTTAAATCCTTACTCAGATAATTAGAAATTATTTTTAGTTGGGGCGTTTCAACTGTTGGGCCTAAGGGCGCTACACTCATAAATCCGCCACTGGTTGACACATAAAAAGACTGAAACTTCTTTTGATCGTTTTCGCATATTGAACTCACATTTTATAGCACTAATTATGGAATTTTTTGGTTTTTAATAAACAACAAGAGAATATTTTATTTTCCTGATATACTCATGAAATTGTTTTTTTTTCTTTCCCAATAAACACTCAATAAAATTCAGTTTTTTACTTTATTTATACATCTTATTGCATTCACAATGCTCAGCCCTTATTATTAAAATTATATTTTTGAAATGTTTTTTTTTCATTTATTACAAATAAAACATCCAAATTCATAAATTTATTATGTCAATATAGTGACAAAAATAAATAATATATTCATGTTAAAGAAATAAATTGGCGATAAAAATATATATTAGAAATTTTCAAAAGAAAAAAAAAACTCCGAATAAGGTAATAAGAATAATATATTTAATATTATTAAGAAGCTAAATTGACCGGTAGTTGTCTGTCTTTAGATTTAAGTACGTGACATTTAGGCTTAGTGGTTTGTTTTTTGTTTATTTTGGCTAACTTGATGGAATCTAATTTTAATATTACTTTGGATAAGTTGATAGTTTTATAGCTAAGCAAAACAAGAGCTATATACATAAATATTTTTATATCAAACATTTAGAGAAATATTGATCACGTGCTAAATGATATTTCTGTTATAAATATAAAAATTTTTAAATGAGCCACTTTTATAGGCTCTTTTTTTGTGATAGAACATAATGGTCAAGAGGATGTTGCAATGAATTTTGAGTAAAAAAAAAAAAAAAACCAATAAAAAACTGAAGTAATTACGGAAACATTTAAATATAAAGGCAATCTTAAATGCAAAATTCGTATAACAAATAACATTTTTAATTTAATATTTTCGTATGTTTATGGGAATAAGTTAAAAATACTTGAGCTTCAGAATTTGACTTTTATTCTCCAGGAAATAGAGAAGAGAATTTTAAAATTTAATGCCAGAAAAAAAGAGAAAAATCTTTTTAAATTGCTGAGTGGGTGAGTGAATATAGATTTATAAAAAAGTAAAATCCAGGGGAAGGAAAGAATGAATTAATCTGAGAGTAGTTTGAAATTGAACATGATTGAAATAAAATTTAAAGAAATGGTAACAATTGCTACTACTACCGAATTGTTAATTAAAAAGTCCTTAATTTAAGTAAAACGCAATAAAATGTGAAATTTGTATTTCTGCAAATTCTAAGCGGTTAAAATAAAAAAATTGCTCTGTCTTTGACAGTGGACTTGAAAGATATTTAAATAATTTGATAGTGATTCAAATACGTCCTTCATGAAAATAAGTAAAGGGCTGCAATTGAATTAACCATAGGAATTGTAAATAGATCTTGGTTAAGGTTCGATTAATTTCTTTTGGTAGTTCTAGTTTATTTTATTAATTTTCAAAATTTTCTTTTCAAAATATGAAAAAGTAAGCGAGTGGCATTGAAGGGATCTCGAAAAAATGCAGTGTTCATCACAACTCACAACGGAATCATTAACAACCCAAAAATCAGAAGTTATTTACAAAAGGAGATATTTTTAGGGTAATTAGGAGGAGATTTGATTATTTACTTCGATTTTTGGTAGCCTTTGGAAGACAAAATACTGGTTTTTGCTCAAAAATCGAATTATTTGTTATTTTAAATTAGTAATTATTAAGTAATATGTGAAAAAGAAGTGTGTAAAATTTTAAAGCCATCAGACCGGTAGATTTTGAGTTATCGTGAACGCTGACTTCGAAAATAAAAAATTTCACTTTGCTTTAAAGTTTTACTAACTCACTCTTTGCTCTAGAGCATAGGACGCTCAAATGCTCATAACTTCGGCAATTTTTTTCCGTTCAATTTGAAATTTTTACACGATATTTTTGAGATGCTATCATTAATTTGAAGAAATAAAAAAAATTGGAAAAACATAATTCTGAACCTCCCCCTGAAATCCTTAACGGCCATGCTAAACTTCCAGGATCTTATTTCAATACCTTGTGCATTAAAATTGTATACGTTTTTAAAATAAACCAATTTGAACAAATTAAATGCTGTTTTTTGGGAGTTGTATAGAAAGGAGCTTAAGTATTTTCTAGAATTGGATGTAATTGAGAATAAGTGGTTAAGTTCTCTGGATAGATTTGTCATAGTTTATCATATCGTTTCGAAGAAATGAAATTAAAAAAACAAACATGGTAAAAGTTCTAAGGTAGATCCTGGATAAAACAAAATATAATATAATGATCAACAATGATGACAGATTGGATCCTCTCTTTCTTTTTTTAGATTTTAGATAAAATTTTTTTTAGGAATTGAAATTTATTTAAAGTTATAAGAAAAATGTTACTACAAGAAACTATTTTAAAAACAAAGAAATATTTATTTTTTTAGTTGTAAAAGTTTATTTTGAAAATGCGTTTTATTTCAATTTAAGATTTTAGTAAAAGTGTAAAATTTTTATTATTATGCTTCTCCTTAGATTATAAAACTATCAGATGGTGAGGTTTTTATTCTACAAAAAAAACAAAAAAAAATAATAATAATAAATTAAAGAACAAATTTTCTCACTAGTTAAAAAAATATTAAATAAAGTGCATTAATATTCATCACATTAGTTAATGAATTTTATGTTAACATATGATCACCTGAAAACCAACAATAACAAAATATTGCTCTTATTAAAAGAATTGCAATGTTCTTTATAAGACTCATTATGAATAATAAATTCTCTTAATAATATTATAAATTTATTTATTTCAATCATATTGTATGGAATTTCAATTGGATATTTTTGATCATGTCACATCATTTGCTATCAATTACTTAGAAGAACTTTTTTGTTTTTTTTTTGTTTGTTTTTTAAGACTTAGCAATAGATGATATGCAAGTGATTTAAACAAAAGACAATAGAAGTATAAATTGTCATTCAATTAGGGTTCCATTTAGTCAAAAATTGATGGTCATTTTGTGTTTATTTAAATTTTTACTTAAAACATTTGTCTGACAAGTTCTGCATAAAAAATTATATTCATTTTTGTATAGTCCGATCTTAATACAACTTTAATTTTTTTTTTTTTTTTCATTTTCAACAAAAATAATGTTTGTATTGTTTATAAATCTTCACATACCTACGTATATATATATATATATATTTGAGTTATTATAAGTCATGCATATAATTTTTCGTCTATTTTTGTAATATTCTTTAGAAAATTGTCACCCAAAATATGACTCAAGTGCGCAAAACTGAGGTTTTGGTAATTTAATCGTGAATAAAATTGAACGTGCTGAAATTTAAAATTAAAAGGGGAAAGTTGTTATTTTCTTTTTGTTATTTGTTCATATTAATTTTTTAGAGGTTGTTAACATGAGTATAATTTATTTATAGACATAATAAAATTAAGTATATCCCTGGATAAATTCAAATAAATTAACTACTAGGGGAGTAAAGCTTTCTGAATGTGTAAAAAGAAACATCTATTTGATGTCCTTAATTTGTAAATTAGAGAATCTGAATAAGAAATTTTTGTATGATGATAAAAAAAAAACTGTTACTTAATCGAAAACTTTGATTTTTTTTGGTAAAATAGCCTTTCTTTTATTCTTTTGATTTCCTTTATCTATAAGTATATTTTTGTGTTTTAACAATCATTAATTTCATTAATTTTCTTTTTTCATTAATTTTCTTTTTTCATTAATTTTCATTAATTGAATTTTAATTAATTTGAACTTGTTTAAGAAAATTTCAAACGTAGTCATATTGTGTGTTTACATTTTATGAATTTTTTGCAGAAAGTTCAAATAAATGTAAGAATTAAAATAATAAATGAATTGCTACGGACTAAATTCATTTTGTCAGACATAAGTACAGAATGCAGAATACGAAAATAAGTAAGATTTGTGGTTATACTACAAAGCATATGCTCCTTTTTCCTTTTTAAAATTTGGCTATTACCGAGATCACAAAAGTAGAGTTGTTATTTTTCAATTATCAATAGTGTAAGCTATTCCTTTGGAAGAATGGTGTAGCTAAAACGTTTCCTAAAGATTATAAATAGCCAATTTTTTAAAAAGAGCAAAGAAAAATTTGTTACCGAAAAGTTAATCTAGGTTCGAATGAACCTTTTTAAATGAAAAGAAATTTTACTATTTATTATTTTTAGTAGTAGAATTTTTTATTTTGCTGGCAGATTTAAAAACAAAAAAGTAAAAATTTCGTTAGAACTATTGATGCCTTATCCTGACTATAATTTTACTTTTTGGCCCTAAAATGTGCGCCAAAATGTAGAACTAAAGCCAGTGTTAAAAAAATCTCTATTTGATCAAAATAAGCTAGAAATAGTCAAGTTGTTACTTTTACACTTAGAAGCCTCTAAAATAGGGGTTTTTCGAGAATTTTTTCTGAGAAGACCTTTAGATTTATTAATGCAAAAATTAATACCCATATTGTAGTAGCTCCTAACTGTATTTCAACATTTTTTATGTGTAAAAATAATAATATTGAAATCTGCTATAGCTGATCTTCTGGAGCTGCACTTAAAAAAGACGTCTTGCAGTGACCACGATATCTCTGGATTGGATCATCTCAATTTAAAGGCCAAATAAATTTCGTTAAAGTAGTGTCTAATCTAGGACCTGATCGTAGAAAGAAGCAAAATAAACTTTTTTGACAAAATGGCAGCTTCTCAAAAAAAAAATTTGATTTTTGACAAAAAATTTGACCTTAAACTGTTTATAAAAAAAATATTTATTGTTCAGAAAAAATCGACGATCAGATCCTAAAAACTATACTTAAGAAGCTTGTATTAAAATTTGAAGCTAATCGGTTCAGCCGTTTCCGAGAAATCTTGGTTACCGACTTTGAAAACACAGTTTTGAGAAAAACGCGTTTAAAGTTTGAAAAGCACTTTCAGTCGCTCTGACACGTCTTTACAAAAATGTGTGTAACTTCAAGAATTATTGTTGGATCAAGTTGAAATCTTCTGTGTCTATTTAAATAATGTACAATACGAGTATATAACCCCTTAAACTTATATTTTGACAGTTGTAAGGCATAAACTCATCTTTTTTGTATTTTACACGTACGGCATTTTTATTAGATTGTTCTTAGAGATGTCGAAGTATTTCTTGAGGGGCCATTTTAAAAAATAGAGAAAAATATTACTTTGTTATATTATATTAACAAATAGTAAATTTCAGAAAAATCTTTAACTCTTTGGTGTAATTTTAACATTTACTACACTCAAAAGTTTAGGCATGGCTTGTAGTACTAAAAAACCTCTGTTTAATTTTTAAGAGGCTTATAAAATAATAAGCTAAAGAAGTATATTTAAATTAATCGACATAAAATCACGGAGAGATATATTTGCCAATAAAATGTAAAATAAAAAAACTCACAATTGACAATCTTAAATCACATAATAATAATGTGTTATACATATATGTGAAATTCCATTGAGGAAAAATAAAAAAGCAGCAAAGAGATAATTTAAATCTCAAGGTCAAGCTAAATATCGAAATTCCTGGTTAAATAAATTCACTTTCAAATTATATTAAAAGTCTTCTTATATTAGGTTCTCCAAAAAATTTAAAAGTATAAATAAAAAATTTAAAGTCAAATATAATAACACAAAACCAGTCCATGAACTTGACATGTTCTTATTCAAACCAAACTGAAATGCAATCCTTGTTCAACTAACAACGTCTTCAAGTAGCACCCAGAATTAACTAAAAAACCGAAAAAAAAAAACAATACAAAACAAAATACTAAGCACTCACAGTGCTGCAAAATAAATTCTGTGATAAAATAAAAAATAAATTTTGATACAAGTACCCAAAAATGATTCGAGTGTGTGATTCTAAAGTTAAATTTTCAGACTCTTTTATTACAGGTAAAAAAGTCTTAAATGAACAAAACATGATTAAAATGAACCCAAAATTTACCTTTACTAAATATCAACCGTTGGTCCATGAATTTAAAGTGAAAAGGAAGTAGAAAGAAAAAGAGAGAGAGAGAGAGAGTATATTTTTTAAATAAAACTAAAGAAAATAAATAATAAAAAAGATTCAAATAGCTGCCAAAATATCTGTATGGATCTGTTATATGAGGCCCATTAATTATTTTGGGTTATATTGCAAAAATGTAATGCACAATCATATGTACATACAATATATATATATTAATATATATATATATATATATATGAAACTGACTGGCACCGTCTAGATTGTACTCCCCCGCTCTTAAACTGGTTACTAAAATTGACCATCATGTCATCATTTTAAGTGAACTTGAGAGATCTGTTCGTTCTTATTGTTTTTGTTTTATTTGCCAAAAATACAATGTACCATAGTTAAGTGTCTGGCCCAAAAAATTGAGTCTACCTGGATTGGCATTTGCGATTTACCAAGAAATGCATTAATCTTTATTTTATTTTTATTTTTTGCTAGTCACAACTAATCTGAATAGTTGCAATACCTTCATGGATCCCATTTATTATATGGAACATACCTAGAAGATTATTACTACCTTAGAGTTTGGGGTTTATTTGTGTAGTCTTCTGGAAATTTTCACCTTTGATAATTTTATTTGTAACTTCAAGGAATAGAACTAATTAATTTTGGATATATTTGAAGTCAATGGCTGATATCGATGGGTATTATAAATTTTAGTTTTTTTTTTTTGTAAATCTTTTATACAATAGAAAAATGAACATCGTTAAAAAAGAATTGTAAATCAATTAAAGTTGAAAATAGCAAACAAAAAAAAAAAAAAGGAATTAAATTAAGCTAAGGTTGTTTCACTAGAAATTTGTTTCCTTAGTAATTTGTATAAATATTTTAGATTTTTAAGTTGATTTGATTCTGTGATAAATATAAAAACAAATCAAATCATTTTTAGTTTAATTGGAAAAAATTGAATAGCTTAAAGTAGGGGTATCCAACCAATCGCCCAGAGAGCTCCAGACGAAAAAATTATTTATTAATAGCCGGCTTTGGCGGTAATGTCATGCAGTCATTACAGATCCCACTTTATTCATTCGTCCAATCGACAATACATCATTTGAAATATTTTTGATTCTATACAAAATTCCGTATTATGTACATTAATTTCCTTACGAAATGTAAAGTTTTAACACATTTAACTTTTACCGTTTATAACAATTACTGGGCACACTGGGTTGTAAAACACCCCAGCCCTTTTTATCTGTTAATTTGTAGTAATTGAACATATAAGGAAGGTTCAACATTTGGCGGTATTTTGATTAAGTTTGGCAAATTAGTTTATCAACAGTAATGTCCAAAAGTACTTCAAAAAGTAGATTTTGCCAAATAAGGGATAAACTAATATAGTTTTGCTATGATAGGCAAAGACGAGGGTTTTTTTTAAATTAATAGAAGACGACGCTAATGCTGTTACATAAAAATCCGGATTTAAATTCTCAGTTAGTAAATTTTAACATTCACTTTTTGCATTAAACGATATCTAACATCACAAAAAGATTAAAATAATTAAAAACAATTTAATAATTTGGTAAATGAATCTGGGAATCTTATGCAATTAGGGTTTTTTTTTCTTTGACCAAAATCAGGCATATTCATTTTGAGAGCTTTTAAGTCACGATCAAACCGATCAGTTTTGAACAGTAACTCTCACTATTCTAAGCATCAGGTTTAGTTTTCCTGGATATTAAGCTTTTTAAAAATATTTGAATCATATTTGCTTATAGCAATTATTACATTATTACAGTTATCAAAATGTATTAAAATATTGAAAAATCCTAGTTAGAAAATTTTAGAATGCTGATCAGTAAGCAAATCTCTAAATAATTTTATAAAGTAATAAAATCAGTTAAGACTTTTTAAAGATGTTGTAAAAGTAACTCTTATCCATTCTTCATAGATTGTTTGAATATAAGGTTGGAGAGCAGGAAATTTATGTCCAGGCCATTTATCTCTGAATTAACAAACAAATATTAGGCCAAATAAAAGTATAGCTTCACTGACAGAAGTCAAATTATAAGCGAAACTTACTAGAAAAACCTCGTGAGAATGAAGTTTGACTGAAGCATTGGAAAGTGTTATAAATATAAAATCTTTATGTAATTCTTAACTGATTCTTATACTCTTTAATATTCAAAAATAATAAAAAATACAAGTATCAAGAAAAATATTCAAGAGATCTTACAATGCTCTCCCTTTGAAAAAGGCACTGATTAATACCACTTGAACCTCAAAAAAATTGTAATCAAATATTTTTTTGTGTCCTCTTAAATTTACTTAAAAATTTGTTAACTATAAATTACAAATACAAAATTTTGGTAAGTTAGCATAAAGAATGTGCTTGAAAATTACAAAACCAACAGTTTTTGGCTACATAAATGAAATAAATAATCCCAATAGCTTATAAATAAATTAGGAAAAGAAAAAAATGAAGAAAAAAGCTTTGACAGTTTTTAATTGTTTCATATAGTCAAAAAAACATTTATATACATATATATATATATATATATATTCTTTGAAGGGAATGCCCCTAGAAGGAGACAGATATTGTTGAAATTATGTAAACTTGCTGAACTGGTGTGTTGCATATGAATAAAACACAAAAACTGAATTAGCAATGAATTGCTGACCGTGCAGAAATCAGTCGCTGAAATAAAAAAAAAAACAACTAAAAATTTCAATATAATAAATAAAATGAAGAAACTATAAGAGATCTGTAGGAGAATCGTTCAAGGACAACCTTCGTGTCTGCATTTGTTTATTATATTGCCATCAATTGAAATTAAAATTCTTTTGGTCACTTCAGAGTTGGCCTGATTTGCTAAAGTTTGATTTAATAATTTTTAGTTGCTATTTTTGTTAGTTTTTTGTTTTGTAAATACTTTCCTAGGTATATTTTGATAAAGTAGACAAAATTTTATTTATATTAAATTTTAAACAACAATAATAAAGAAAATTATTGTAATATTATATCTCAATATTAAAAGTTGAATTCAATTTTATGAGAGAAATTTGGTTTCGTTTTTTATGGGAAAAGGTTGAAAAACTTGGAAGGTTAGATAGAAAATTAGTCCAAAAAGTAAGCTTTAGCAAATGTTTACTTTTTCCTAAATTCATTGCAACAAATACCTGATTAATGTTATGAAATTTGCTTTAATTGTTAAGTGAAATTTAAAAAAAAAATTTTTTTACTACTAAATTTTAAAAATGGTTGCTTTAAGCTTTGCTTGAAGGTTTTGATTGTTTTGAAGGAAAAAAATCATTCAAAAAATTTCTTAATTTCAAACTAAGCCGAAAAATTAGGCTACTTGAAAATTCACATATAAAGGTTCAGGTATAATAAATAAATATTGTATATAGAAAAATATCAGTGATCTCCTTTTATTATTTTTCAAAATATTCTGGCTTAGATGCAATTTAAGGGGGTAGTAAAGTATTTTGTTTTATTTTTCTTGAATTTTGTTTTATTGATGTACAACTTCCTAAGATTATTCTGTGAAAATTTGAAAGCAATTGAAGTAAAAATAACGGAGATATACACTTGCAAGTCTTTTATTTTATGTACTTTATAACATAAAATTCAAACTTCAAACTTCAAACGCGTTTTTCTCACACTTAGCTTTTTCAAAGCCGGTGAAACCTATAACTCAAAATGTACTGAACCGATCCTTATGAAATTTCGCACACTCTTTCTTTACACAAATTACGAGGTAACGCTGTCGAGTTTTTTGTTTTTTTTTAATTCAAACTTATTTTCAAACAACAAAATTTCTGATATTTTTAATGAAAAATTAGTATTTTGACTTCCGAGCCTTGTAAAAAATCGAAAAACAAATAAAAAAAAAAAACTCGACAGTGTTACCTGAGTGTTACGGAGATTCGCTGTCATCGGCTCAGTTTTTAATATTTATTAATGAAACTTTCACAGAATATTTTTTAAATAATATATAATTATACTGTATATATAGAAATAAATAAATATTAATTGTATCCTTAGAAAAAATTTTAGAAAATATACCTTTTTTCTGCCGAATTAACTTTACTACCCCCTTAATTTATCTAATAAAAAAATAATAAACTAAAAAAGTAAAATTTTTTCATGAATTTTGGTTTTTTTAATCTGATTTTTAAGCTTTAGAAAAGTAAATGGTTTCCTTAGCGTGCCTTTTTGCAATTACTTTAGTCACTCACATATAGACTACAACCAAAGGTCTAACAAGTATTTTTGTATTTAACAGAGTGAAAAACCGTTCGCATTTCATGATCTATTAAGGTATTGTGGGAGTTTATTATGTCATAAGTGATTAAAGGTCACTTGCAAATATTATTTATTTTTAGTTAGCATTGATAAAAGATTTTCAAAAAATATCATAAAAATATGATATTAAAATTATAATTTTCAAAGAATTGAACAAATTCAGCATTTTCGTCTAAGGCTAAGGAAACTCCATCCAAATATGAATATTAAAGCGTCATTAGAGAAATAAATATATAATATTTCTATAAGCACATGTAGTTTTGATAAATTTTCATTGAAAATTAAATCATTGCTATTCCCATGGTGACAGGAAAGTTAAATCTAAAGTAAAGGAGCAAAAAAAAGAAGCAAATGTCTGACCTAATATAATTTTAAATTTTAGCTTGCAATACACTTAAAGTATCCGAAATCTGACTTTCGATACTGATTCTTCAAGAATTTCCTAGAAGTAATTGAATATGTTCTATATGCAGTTTAGTCAAAAATTCCTTTTCTTGCCGGCCCCTTTGTACAACTGGTCTGCTAATTTATTGCTTAAAATTTTCCCTTTTGGCATACACAACACTAGACCCGCTTTATATAAAAACAAAACAAAAATATATATATATATATATATATATATATATTTAGGAGGCATATGTATAGTCTATATTCATTTCACCAATAATACCAAAATTTATTTACTTATTTATTTTAGTTTTTGTCTAAAAAAATAAAAAAGAAATAAAAACCATCAAAATTTTTATATCTACTCTTTTATACCCTGAAAACAGTGCACATTAGTTGCCTCATAGAGTGCTAAAAAACGCTGCAAGGCGCAAGGAGCTTAAAAATATATACACATAGTGAATACAATAACCAATGAGATATGTGCGCCCACTTATGTGTCTAGCAAAGACATGTTACGCTCCCTAATTCCAGGAATTGCGGTCGCGAATTTTTTGAATTTGGCAAACATAAAAAACCTATTTGTTGTTTTTTTTTTTTGTATATTCGGCAAAGTTTGAAAAAAGAATTAAACAACAATAACAAAATGAAGATAAATGAAAAAGGAAAAAAAAAAAAAATAAGTCAACTGCAGCAAGAAGAGTTACCCAAGAAAGAATTAATATAAAAATGAAGGAAAAAGGTTAAAAAATTGAGAAACTTTTTAATACAAAAAAGCAAAAAAAAAAAAGAAACAAATAACAGCCCATATAAAGTGCAAAACCGTTTCTTTTACGTTATTTTAAGCTACTCCATGCGGATATTGTTGCTTTTGACTGCACTGGGGCCTTGAGGGTTCTCTCTATAGTTCTTCCCCATGTCTTTGGTTATGGTCTGCTTAGTTATGCATCATATGTAGTATGTCTTTCATGGTGTTTATGTGGTTAGTATCTTTAAATATTATTTGAGCTCTTTTAGGGGTCCTAAAATGACTAATCAAAAACAACAACAAAATTTTTAAAGTAAAAATTTAAACAACAAAACAAACAAGTGGATTAAACAATAAAATGCCCCAGATGATGAGATGCCTTTAAGCTGTTCGAGAAAGGAAAATTGAAACTCAGACACTACTGACCAACTTTCAAGGCCTATAAATTATGTATGTAGTATACATTTTAAGGACTGAAGAGTTTCAGAGTTTCACTTTCTTTTTGATAAACATTTAAAATTAATTATTTATTTGTTTATTAGAATGGCAATAGATTAAGATAAAAAAAAAAGACTGTTGATATAAAAAGTTTTTAATGTTATAAATTTAATTTATCTCAAAGTATTTTTGATTTTGTTTTTGGTGTAAAAAATAATGTAATTCAAAGAAATGATTCTTAGATCTAGTAAAAGTTTATTTATTTTGGTTTTAAGGCTGTATTATATTTAAATTGAAATCTCATTTTTATATTTAAATGAAAAAACCTTGAATTAGGAATATTCCTAGAAACACTCTTAATTGTGTTTCTGCCTTCGCTTGCCACCACTGAAAAATAAAATTTATAATATATTTCTATAGCTAAAATATTTTTAATAACTCAAAAAAAAAAAAGGATATATTTGAATAACATTCTAAATCATTGCTACATTAATTAAGAAAGTTATTCAGATATTTATTTTCGAGATTTTATATTGTTTGATTAAAAAATAATTTTTTACTTATTTTTCAGGGATAAAAGGGAAAATTTTTTGCCTTAAGAAACATCTTTGCAGGACTAGCAGGTACAGAAAAATGCTTGTACCAAAATATTTTCTAGAATAGAAATTGTTTTCAGTAGTAGCCTAAAGAGGTCTTTAAAAAGCAATCATTTCATTATCACTTTTTTTTTATTATTATTTACATGAAAAAGTAAAATATCACAATTTAATTAGGACACTTTTAGAGTGCTTAATCGTAGCCAGTTGTTATAATATCTTTATATTTGACAGTTTTGTTAAAAAGATTAAATTCAATAAAGTTCTTATTTGAATGCTAATTTTGACTTGCTACTCGCACAAAGTTTTCTGCTTTAAAATATTTTTTACACATTAGTTTGGTAGTAATTTAATACTTGCTTTTAAACGATAATTACTAAATTTTTAATATATTCGCCTATAAATTAAGGGAATTCTATATAGTACCAAAAATTACTTTTATAGTATAAATTTAGCTTGGACCCAAAATTATAAATGTTGTTTACATTTACATGAATAATAATAAATGGAAAATATAATAAAACAATGTAAGCAAAAACTGAATCAGACTGATGCAGATTCAGGTAACATATAATGCAACTAAAGTTATATTGGAAGTTTTTATTTTGTATTTTTTTTAAAATCAATATCAGAAAAGTTTGTATGTTAAGAGTCAAATCAAATTGAAAAGAAAAATGAATCAATAAACTACGAGTGATTTAACCTAAAAGATATCTGATATTGTCTATAACTAATAAATAGCAGTGTATTATAAGCCTTGATAAATAAAACGATAGCAAATGTAGAGCAAGCTTTCACAGAGTATAATATATAAACTTTCTTGTTGATATTTGCCTTGGGTTGCGAATTTTGCTAGTTTATGGAGGTATATGTTAATAGGATCTTGTTCTACAGTTAACATTTTAAGAAGGATAATCAGTCCCGGATCCTACACTGGGATAGAAACATGCTTGTAACATCGCCTCTTTTTAAACGCCTGAAATACATAGTGTAACAAAATCATAGAACAACTATACTAGGTGGGAGTGTCAGAACTCGTTAATAATTTTGTCTTTTTTACTATCTTTTTTTTTATAAATTTCTGTTTTGGTTGCAGGTATAAATTAAATATAAGAAACAACGAATAAGCTAAATATTTAATACGAATATCTTCAAATCTTAGGCCCTAATATTTTTTCCTTTCTAATCTTTCACTAGTTTTGCACTGCGTGCTTCATAAATGTTTTGAAATATACTATCCCAAAATTGTTAAGTTGAAAATGAAATTGAAATTCATTATCGCATGCTTATCCTCTTACATAGGATTTTTGACTACTCCCTTTAAAATTGGTGATTGTAAGCTTTTGTATTTTCTTTCAACATTTATACTTTAAAGTTTTAGTATAAACGTTTAAACCGCTCTGAGCCTAAATGAATGTCCTAAACATAGTACAAATTTTTGAAGATTCTAACCATTAGTTCTTGGTTTTTCTAGAATTTTGTGTGATTTTATCTCAACCAGGCTTATAGATTTTGAATTGATTTTAATGAAAGTAATGAGCAATGGTCCAGATTAATGTTATATCAAACAGCACAGAATCTGATGACGAGACTAGTTAGTTTGGTAAAATTATAAAAAACATGGGAGAGATCTTATTAAAATCAACGTTAAAGCAGAAAGTGCTTCAAGAGCAGAGTTAAAAATCGAATGCCATTTAAAGGTTATGAGTAATCACTCCATGATAGTTAATACTTACATAGTAATCAATTCCATAAATAATTAATGCTCATTTTACTTGAATTTGATTTGTTCACTTTGTAACCAATGTTAATAAAAAGCATGTTTCTCATAAAAACTCAGCATTATCAGGGCCGAAAATATTAAAAAACAACTCTAAGCATGAGAATGAAGAACGTTAGTTTTAAAACCATGTCAAGTGAACTTGACATTATTCTATAATTTGTTCGCTACTATTCTATAAAACGAGTAATATGTATCGCGTTATCCGGGTTACAGATAGCTAGCCTTAATGTTATGTTTTTCTATTTCTATAGCTTATAAATTTTTTAGCTAAATATTAAGGACGAAATGTATTTTACAGTTAAGAACTACTAGTCCTCTTACAGCTAGCAAACTTACAGTTTGTATCCTTGCTTATGATTTTTTAAAACTTATCTGCTAAGAGACTGATGTATTTTGTTCTAGTACGAAAAGCACATTCACCTAAATACTTTAGTTCTATTAATTTGAAATCAGCTTCTCCCCATGGAATAGCTAAAAACTAAAAATTCCAAGCCAGATAAATAAATTGAAGCAGTTCAACTTGTGTTTTTTAATTTGATATTTATAAGAAAAATTAGCTTAATTTTCTAAAAAATCAGCTCTGAAAACTTTTAACATCATAAGAGAATCCATACATCCTACACGTAATTATTACATGGTAAACTGGGTACCAAATATATGTAGGGTGCATCATTTTCTTCCTTAAAGCTCTTACAGATAAAATTGAAATGATATTGTAAATAAACTAGGGCTTCTGCCCTCTGCTTGCTTCGCTCAAGAACCTGCGCCCTCAACCTATGCTTCGCTTTGCTCAGCGAACCCGGTTCTACTTTATTTTGATTAAACTGGAATAGAAAAAAATAAAGCCACTATATATAAGAATGGAAACAAAAAATATTTTGTGTTGGTATTAAAATTTCGAGTACATCATTTCGTTTTACTTTTTTTGATAGTTTGAACATCGCTTCTTCATCCTCATAAATATATATTTGTCCCAATTGGGCTCTACAGAATTATTTTTAAGTGATGTGGCTGCTTGCATTGTAGTCTCACATAAAATTCACATTGAATATGGTCCTCCTCCTCTCTTCGAATCAAAATTTTGAGCATTGAATCGATTCAAGGCAAATACGAGTACATTGTTATAAATTCGAATATTCTAACGGAAATGAATACTTATTTCATTTGTTCTATTTCTTGGGAATATTTATCAGGTTTTGGAATTATAATTTTCCTCTGATGACAAGAACTATTTAACGCTTCGTAAAATTCACAAATTTTTAAACCGACAATGTCTAGATGTTTTAGCTCTTTTCTTGGTTCATACAATCCTAACATCATTGTTTTATTTTTTTGCTTTTCTATTTCTATTAGAAAGACGCCCAATTTTTCTCATTTTCTTAATTTTTTCTACTGGTAAATTTTCTACTCTTTGTAAAGCGATAGAGAGAGAAAAAGAGATATATATACAAATAAGTCACGCATATAACGGCAGAAAGCTTTTTTATATATTATAGAAAGAAAATTCGTACACTACAGAAAATTTTTTTATATAATAGAGAGAGAGTGATAAAAATTGCGTACACGAGGGAAATTATTATGATATAGAGAAAGAGAGTTATATAAATAAAATTTACTTTTTTATATTAAAAAGATTTAAAAGTTCTTTACGAAAGTTGTAAAAGAAAGTAAAAATTAGGTAGTATCTTTAATTTAAGCTTTTAGGGGATGAATATTAAAATATTTAAAACATAAGATCAATTGAGAAGATGAACTGAAATAATTAACTAAAAAGATCAAAGAATAACTCAAATGAGATCCGTTTAAAAGGGTTAAAATTTCAAACGACAGGTGTACACAGTTTCCATTTAGGATTCAATTACTTAATTCCACGAACTAAGGTAAATGTCTGCAACTAACAAATTTTAATAGAAAAACAAAAGACACAAGTCAAAATATTTGTATATAATTTTTCACAGAAAATAAAAAAAAAAAAACAAAAAGGCAGAAAAAGAAAACAAAAAATAAGTTTTTGTCTTTCTATTTATATAACATGGCAGCTGCTGGGAGCCATGAAACTTTAGTAATTAGTGACAATTATGATAAAACTCTGAAATTGTTGTTTTGGTTTTTGCTATTAAAGCATCTGTTTGAAATGTACTTTTTAGCTTCTTATTTATTTTATAAGTTAAGCTTTGTTTTTATGTTTATCTGAAAAATTAAATCCCCAAATTTTATATAAGACAGTTTCCTTTTTTATAAAAAAATAAAGTGTCAATCTCTACGCTTATCTTTGCATTTTATTAATACTAAATTGCTTTGCAAAATAATTTTTAGCTAAGTTTTTTTCATTTTTTCAAATACCTTTTTTTTGAAGCTAACCAATTTCCATTACTTATGATTTGCTCTAAATTTCATAATGGTAAAATTTTATAACTTCTTCAAAAATAAATTTTTGCCAAATACAAAATTGAAATATTAAAAAGCAAAAATACCATAAAAAATAAAACAAAACAAAATTCGTTAGGAAAACTAAATTTTTGTTAATATTATGATCCCGTTATATTGCCTTAAGCGACAAATATTATATATCTGCTTAAAATAATAGCCCTACCTAAGATTATCCTTGAGACGAAAATCCGTTCGATTTATTTTAAATTAGATACATAAAACCTATCATTAATATTCTCCAGTATACTTTACCGCTTCTGATATTAAAGAATACTGTTCCTGGATTCAAATTTTTTATTAGCAACATAAAGAAAACAAAAAAATACAACATAAAAGATTCCTTAAGCACATCCAAGGTTATCAAAGATTGTATAGAATCTTAACAATTATATAAAAGTCCAACTATATTTTAAGACAGCCCTTAGGGAAGTTTATTTATTAATCTTTTCTTCTTTTTTTTTTAAATATTTTATTGTTGGGGTTTTGAAAGAATTTTAAATGCTGACATTAAATCGATACAAGGAATTATCAATCTTAGAGTAGCGAAATTGATAATATTTGTTTTTAATAGCATTAGAAATTTTGATAATAAAAATGACAAACAAGAACATTTTTTATATATTTAATTAGTTAAAATTGTAGTGGAATAATATCTAAAAAAATCTAAATCTAAAAAAAATTTTTTTGGTATGGAACAATTTTAAATTATTTTTATATAAAAATTATTTTTCTTTTTTCATATTATTTAAAAAGCTTTAAAATTAGGGAATTTTAGATAATAATAAAAATGGGACAAAATTTCTTAGCTACACTAAAAGATTTATATCCGACAAAAGGAATTTTTATTTTTATCTTTATACAAATGAATTACTTCCTTTGGTATCTGGAATAGTATTAAATAGATAAACTATTTTTGGATCAGAATTAATTTCAATTAGACGCGTTGTGCACATCAATTACAAAAACAAAAACATTTTAAGATTCTAAAATCTTATTAGGGGCACTGAACTTATTCAATTTTTATATAAAATTTAATGTGTCAAAAATTAATTTATTTAAAAAAAATTTTATTAAAATATTTAGAAAAATTTATTTAACCATAAATATTTACTTTATTTGTGTTTTAGTAATTCAAAAGTAATTAATTTTTGTTTTGGATGACTACAACATTTGAATGTAACAAATATTTAAAGAGATTAAAACAAAAGCTAATAAAAACCATATAAACTCCTACAGAGTTTGTTTATAAAGTACAACAAATGAAGAGTTTCCTGTCTTCGGTAAAATTATGCTAAATAAGTTTTTTTTATATTTCTTGTTGATTTTATAATCAATGAAGACTGGAAATTGTGTTTAGTTTAAAATTGATCTCAATGAAATTTTAGTACCTTGAAATTTGCCTGCATATTTTTTTTTTTTTTTTTTGGTAGTTATGATTACTACAATCTTAATTATTATATTAATTTATTAGTATTGATGACTGATTTTTGTTATATTGATATCATTGTTAACAGTACACAGTGGTTGGATCCATTGATCCTTCTTCCTTTATCTAATATGGTAAGTCATGTGGTTTACTTCTTTGTAAACGTCTATTTTTGTTTGTTGTGTCCAGCAGCTGTATAGCTTCTATGTTAGTATGGTAGAGTAACCTTTTTTCATGTGCAATAGCATAGTGCAAAATTTCATCATCTATCCATTTTATTTTTAAGTCATCATGCAGTTCTTTGTTAGTCACGTATCTAAATGCGTTAGTAATTAAGCGGAGGATCTTGTTTTGGCTTCTTTGAATAATTTCTCTGTTTGTTTTACGAGAGCACCCCCATAGTTGGATCCCATACGTCCAGATGGGATTAATTATTGCCAAGTATAACAGTCTTTTGTAACTGAGATTCATCTTAGAGTGTTTACCAATAAGCCAGTTCATTTTCAGTATTTGCAGATTAATCTGCTTGACTTTTTTACGTACATGATGTTTCCAATTCAGTTTGGAGTCCAGGTGTAGGCCCAGGTATTTAGTTGTTTCCGCCTGAGGTATACTCTCTGCTTTAAGATAAACGTTCATGTTTGCGTCCTTTCACTGGACTGATGACTGATGACTGATGACTGGAAGATTAAGCTGAACGAATCAAAATCTACGCACGTAACTTTCACGCCTACATATTTGGAATTGAAAATTTTTTCTTATATATTTTTCTTAACAGTTTTGTAGCTTTATGCTTGAAATGAACATTTAATCTTTGATATGTAAAACCTGAGTTTTTTCTGATTATTTGTAAGCAACTTCTAAAACAAACTTAATAGAAAATCTGTTAAAATGTTTATATTAAAATAAACACAAAAATCTAATAATTTTTAAAACTTTTACATGAAAGGATGATTTGAAAATCAAATACATGGATCTTTTCGGTATTTGCCTAAAATTAACTGATAATATTTTGTAAACTAGGAAAAAAATTAAGCAAAGTAGTATCGGTTCAAAGATCAGTGAGATTGAGAAATATTGAAATCAAGCCATCCTGAACATAATAAAAAAAAAAGCTTGACCAATTCTTTTCTTAACTCTCTTTCTCTCTCTAGCTCTTTCTCTGCGCAAGGAAACTTAAAAATTATTCGAGTTGTATTATTTAAGCCTACTTATAGAACCTCTTTGACTTCTTTAATTAAAAAGCTCAAAAGAAGACAAACTTATATATTTATGCCTTTGTCAACGCCTTACTTCATTTTGGCATCGTCAGGAGGCTAGAAAGAACTTCCGCATTTTTCAACTTGAAAAGAAAAGCATTCACCTTTTTTAGAGACTTAAGGGCTTAAGACTTATTTGATAATAATTTAAATAATGCTTATTAAAAAATTCAAAGATTGTTAAAAAAATTAAAGTGTGACACGTCGAGGACACGTCCTAAATCAATAATTATTGCATTTAACACAATTTATTAATTTTTGATTACCATTTCTGGGAATAATAATACATAAATTGTTAATTATTATATTTGATGCAGGAATCGGTAATTATTATGGCAAATAGATCACATTTTTATTTTTTGTGATATCAAATTTAAAGTGAATATTGCACATATTTCAAAGGTGTAGAAAATTATTTTTCTCCAATAATTGTTTGAAGTCTCTCTTCATGTTACTTTTTAGTCATATATTTTCCTTACAGTATAGTTAAACAGACAAAGAAGCTAGTATCTTAAATCTAGTTTTTTGCTCTAGCCAATCAAATCTACTCTAAAGCTCCTTACAGCAATAATTATATAAAATCAACAAAATTATTTTCTTGCACTTTTTTTAAGGAAATTTTTAACTACTCGAGCAAATCAGCAATCCTCCCTGAAAGTTATTAAGGTATACCAAAATATACCAAAGTAAGCCAAAGTTGGCCTTGCACTTACATCGTTGTTTAGTATGAAAGAAAGTTCAAAGAGTGCTATAGTTGACGAATTAATAACATAAAAATATACGGAATGGATATACGGAAAAATAAACCTCTATAGTTTTCTATATGAAAAAGTTTATATTTAGAACGTCGTTCGTTATGAAAGGAGGTCTAAAGTTTTTAAACTAACAGAAAGTATAAAAAAGTTGAAGATCAAAGAGACTCAAAGGAAATTTAAACATTTAGAATCGAGAAATTTTCTTAGCCCTCTTTAAATACTATCGCAATTAACGTATCCTTTTATAGAGAGAAGTCAAACAAAAATTGTAGCTTGGTATAACAAAAACTAATCAAATAGCGTCACTTCTTTGTATACCTACCAATATAGTATTTATTATATGGTTATAAAACCGAGGAAACAACAAAATACCTAAAGAGAATTTTTTCAATGATTCAACTATGAAAATCTAAAAATTTAAATTCACAACAAAATTTAATTTTACTTAAAGAAAACTCCTACTATCTCATTTGGTTAGGAAAAAAAAAAGAAGAAAACTCTAAATCCGAGAATCAATTATTAATAGATATCCTTTAAACTTCAAATATATTTAGTAAATATTATTAATAAGTAAGCTTGAACTGATGCCATCAAATATTGATTGACAGTCAAAGGTGTACTCTTATTTGCGACATATTATATTATTATCTAAAAAAAAAAACAAAAAATAGTTTTTCTTTTTTCTTAGTTTCCATAGTTCACGCGTACAAAATTGTATCAAAAATAGATGTATATATCTTTTAGTATAGTGACAGCATTGAAAAATTCATATGAGATTATCATAGATGCAATCAGATCAAAATGAAAAACATATCTATACAACACTTACATGTAATTTCAGAGCATAATCCATTTACAATGTGGGTGGGAAGAAAGATAGAAAAAATGCAGTTAACATTTATTAAGCTTGAAAGAATCTCTCACACGAAAAGTGAAATTTTTATATTTTATGTACATTTATATATATATTCCTGATATTTTATTTTTGTTTGTTTGTTGTTGTTGTTGTTGTTTTTTTTTTGTCTTTTTCATTCTGGTACTCAAAGTACAAGTAATATTTCTTCGACGTCAGCTTAACTTATGCATATAGTTTTATTTTTGTTGTTGTTATTATTTGGGGGGACAAAATTCTCATTCTGTCCCATCAAAGTACAGTAAAGAATTTTTCTTACTTCTCTTTATTTTTTTTTTTTTCTTTTTGGATATTTTTGGAAGCTAATTGTATCTTTCTTTGAAAATTTATTGCAATGATAGATATAAGTGTCATTTTGGACATTTAATGACAAGATTCATAAAGTAGTTCTATAAATGAAGGGAAAAGTTGAAATAAACATATATAGTAGACGGTATTAATACTTAAAAATATTTGTACATCATTTTGATGATATAGTTTTTCTTACCAAATTGGTCACACTTTCTTTAAATAAAGAATCCTATATATATATAAGTTTTTCATGTATGGTTACTGTATGGGGCTCGTTAAATTTTTGTCCTGTTCAAAAAATTTATGCTCAATTACATACGCCTTTAAGGTATCTTTGACACAAGTCAAAAAGTGTTTATGACTTTGTTTAATGTGCACTTCCATGTCTTAAGAAATTAACCAAAGTTTTATAGAAGATGACATTTTTATATAATTTGGTCGGTAGCCAAAAATTTCTTAAATCTATTAGATAGATATTAGGGTTTTTTGAGCTGTTTTTTTTTTTGTCTCTTACGCATTTTTAGATGCATTTTTTTATATAAATTTAAAATGATGCAGAATTTTCATAGTTTTATAGTAAAAAAAAAAAGAATTTGGAAGTTTTTTTGTTAAAAATATTAAGTTTTTTATATTAATTGTGCGTTAATTTAAAGTTTAATAGTGATTTCTTATAAATTTCGAGAATTTTTTTAGGGAAAAAACGACTACAAGTCACTGTTATATAAGATTTTTAATAATACCAACTCAACTTACTTTCAATTAACAAATTCTATAGTATATAAGTCTTATACACCATTATGTTCATTCTAAAATATTTTTTGATGATGAAAGTGAAAAGTTGTCGGAAAAATATGAGCACAAAAATTTTTTTGCTTTTATGCCTGGGATTCACTAGCGCTTAGTGGCACAAAATTTAGTGCTAAATGCTAATGAGTCCATTAGTCTCCACTGATGTTCCACCCCACTGGTATATAAAAAAAACTTCCTCATTTTTACTGTGCTAAGTCATCTCCACACGCTAAGCGCTAGTGAGTCCCAGGCATTACAATACAAGCGAAAGGCTTGAAAGGGATATAATCATTATAAAAGTTTTGAATCTTCACAGTAGAAAATTAATGAAAAACAAAATTTGAATTGATTCTAATTTCAGTTAATTTCCCTATAAAAATTCCATAAAGCAGCCATGAAATCACAATTGTGACATTAATTTATTGGCTAATAAATTATTATTAATATATTAATAATAATTTGCGAAATTAATTTCAATTCACAAAAAAAAAAATTCGTAAAGAAATATAACCACAAATTCAATATTAACGCAAGAACAAAATATTAATTAATAATAAACACATTTAAAACACATAACATAACATAACCTTAAGAAACACATTGAAAAATTAGCTTATAGAAATTTGTTTGGATTCCCCGTTGATCTGGTTGCATGCTATCTTGAGTCTATTTTTTTTTTTTTATTTTATTAACGAAAAAAAAAAATTTTTAATTACTTTAATTACATAATAAATGACAAATTTCCATATATAATGATAAAAAACGTGAAAAATTCACGCAAATTTAGCTCGCAAGGAATCAAATTTGTCTAATTGCAAATTTAAAAAAGCCTTTTCGACCTTAAAAATCAATATATATTTATTTGTGGCTAAGATTCAGTTTTGCAATGACTTTATATTCAGAAAGCGGCTGAAAAGTTGTGTAATTATGGAATGTAAGTGTCTTCGATATTAATTTCAGAAAATTAGTTTTTGTTTTTCAGAATTTGGACTATTCAACTAAAAGATTTTAGATTTCGTTCCACTCATTCCACATTCCAAATTCCCTATCAATTTTAAAACACCCTTAACGGTCCGGAAGTATTTCAAGTTTATTTCCCACCAGGTCCAGCTATTTTTCATACGATTTTAAACAAAATAAAATATAATAAACTAAATTGTGTAAAATAACTCCTGAAATGTGGACGCTCTCTTGAAAAATCAAAACAAGACTAAATTTGTATTCGAATAACACAAAAGTGCGTGTACACCAGCGACAATAATAGTAATAAAAATTGAAAGTGTCATGTATAAAGTCATGAAAGTTCCGTTAACCGTTGAGGTTAACCCCTTCGTAATCATTTGTATCGTAATCACTTTTAAAAAATTATGTTTTAAGACTAAGCAAATTCTTTTCAATAGATTTTTAAAAGTTATTAATTTTCAGATAGATTTAATAATTATTTGGCTTTTATTTAACAGTTTTTATTAGATTTAACATAAAATTTAATTATGGTCATTATTTGTAATAAGGAATAATGAATGAGATGGAAGATGAATGAAGGTTAAGGTGATATTCCTTCCGTCCAATTGACACATTCAACAAAAATCTTTCTCCCGTTTCTGAGTAGTCGAAAGTAGTTGTAACCATAAACAATTAAAGAAAGATAATTTTAAGTTGTAATAATTTTTTTTCAGGAAAAACTTCAAAAAGTTTTGATCTAAAATAAATCTAAAACTCAGAGTCCTGGATACTTTCCGCATGCTATATTTATTAATGTTTTATTGGTGCAATTTCTCACTATTAGTTCGAATTTTTTGATCTGCATTCTCATAATAGGAAATTGTATTTAATTTTCAGAGTTTCAAGAATTCTAATGTAAAAATAAACACAACCTGAATATCAGACTCCTAAGAAAGTTTTATATTTTATTAAAACAATTCGAGCTTATTTTGAACACCTCGTATATATTGGCATTTTCTAAGACTAGGTTTTTTTTTGCTTCATTAAAGAAACAAACAAAACTTTTAAAATAGATTTTAAGCTTTAAGACAACAGTACAAAATAAGAAAAACTAAAGCTATGAGAGCTACATAAATATTTTAAAAAAAAACTGTAATTAATTTTGTAAGAATATAAAAAAGCACAACAAACTCAATTTCTCAGTTAAATATACAAAAAAAAAGAAGTAATTAATCAAATTTTAGTGAGCGATCTTGAAATTTAAAATTTATTTTTTACTATGAAATCAAAAAAGACTTCCTCTGGCAATACTATTATTAATAAAACATAGGATAAAAATTTTTTGCAAAAATCAAAAAAAAAAAAAAAAAAAAAAATACAACTACATCAATTCTGACGGACAATCAGACATTTTCAGTCTGAACAAAACTCTTTTTCATGTGTTCCCTACAATATAAAGCTATCCCAGCTGTGCTAGATTGTCACCACTTTTGGTTATTTTTAGATCATTCCTTGTTTTATACCCAGTGAAACAGTTTAGCATAGAAATTTATTTTTTGGGTATTGTTAGTTGGATCATTAAAGGCCGATTCTATGCTAGATAATCGATTTTATTTAATTTAAAGTTAGAAAAATAATAAGAATTTGACGTGGAAGGATGTTTTTTCTTTTATTGAGTAAAACTTTTTGCGGCTCTTATTTGTGCTTTTCAATGAAAATTTAGAGAGTTCCTAAAAATTATAATGTAAAGAAAATTAAGTGTTTATCTATGTATAGGATATATAAATATATATAAATATGTGCTCAGGTGCCAATGACCTTGATTCAATTATAGTTTCCCAAAAAGTATGACACATTCAAGAGAATTTGTTAAAAATATGTGTTTTTATTTTTTCTTTTAAAATGCTGTTTATGTAGCTTAATTGAATTTTAAACTTAGTTCAGTGGCCTAATATTTACTTATATATATACATATATAAATATATATATATATATAGGTAAAATGGCACATTTTAAGCGATTGCATATTAATAAAACTAAAGAAAATGATCGGCAACAGCCTAAACGACATCAATCTACATATAAGCCACCATTTATGCGACGAAGGGTAAGTGGGGATTATTGGATCATGGAAAAGTTTTCTGTTTTCACAAATTTTTAACATTATCCCAAAAATAAATTCACGAATAAAGCTAATTTTTTGTTGTTGTTTTTGGTTTGTTTGTCAAGGAAAGTTAAATAATGTTTGTCTGGCCTAATTTCGGGACTAGTAAATTCCTTTAATTTATTTTGTTTTTTAAAAGTTTTATAGATGAAATTTTCTTTTGTTTTCATTATTTCTTTCGTGTTGTTTTATTTGATTAATTTTCAATTAATATAATTTTAGGTTAAAATTTGAAGGTTTTTGAAAATTATTTGAAATTTGAAGGAATTATTTAAATTATGAAATAAGAAAATCTAAAAAATACTGCTTTGTAGCTGCTATAGTTTTATTATCAAATTAAACTAAAATCAACGACATATTTAGCATTGCTAAATCTCATGAATTCGATTGATGCTCAAGGAATTTAAGTTTTATTCTGTTTAATATTTTTACTATAATTGATTGAAATATGAACTATTACTAATATATTAATACTATTTTTTTAAGCAGGAATGCAAATAATAAAAGAAGTGCAGGCAGAAAATGATTTCTTTTGCATTTTTCATACAAAAGAAGAATAACAGAAGAAAATATATAATAAAGCAAACTAAAAAGTTTAAACGTATTTAAGCACGCAAATTTAATCCTCTTTAAGAGATTGCAACTATTTTTAAATTAAAAGCTTTCAATGTCTTTTCCTTAGCAAAGTGATCACGATTTAAAATAATTAAAAGCTAGAAAAATATATTAAAATATATTAAGACTTCAGTCATAAGTCATAACATATATTAATACCAAAAGCCTTCTTTCTTTGATTACTTTATAAAAAGCTAAAAAATTCGAAAAATTAATTTTTCTAACAATTTTTCTATTGTCTCCATTTCTTCAAATGTATTGCCTTAATAAAAAATAGTTTCCTTTTTTGTTATTCTTGAGTTTTAATGAAATAATACCTCTTACTGATCCTAAATAAATTAATTTATTTTCCAAAAATAAACAATCAATAAAAACCTCTGGAGTTTCACAAATAGATAGAAAAACCTTTTTTGCCAAATTTTCTATTTAATTATAATCTTACCAAAAATTTTAAAATAGTAATCTTGGGTATTGTAATAATACATCAAAAAAAAGTTGGGATATGTATTTTCTAGGACAGTAGATCTCAAATCACAATTTGATTAGTTACCTTCAAAGCATTAAAAATTGAAGCATAAAACATTAAGAAAATTGCTTACTTCTAACAACAAAGGAAATCAATAATTAATATGATTGATTATAATAAAGTAAAAATGAAAATTTCGTTAAGATTATAACTTTATTTGGTGTGGTGAAAAATATCTAATCAAATTTTTTTAGTCATTTTAAAAAGCTAATTGAAAATTTTTAATTTGGCGTTAAAGATTCAGCTTGCCTTTTTTTAACATGGTTTTGTTTTGTTTAAAAACTACGGTTAAAGTTATGTATTAATATATAAAAACAGTCTTACAGTAAAAATAAACAAACAATTTAACCATAAAACAAATAAAATGAGTCAAATGAAATAAAAATAAGCGTAGGTAGAGACAATTTTGCTCGGTAACCGAAATTAATCAAATTAAATTTGGTTTCAATTCATAAAAGTTTGTGTTAAGAAATTTATATTTAATTCTATTTTACGACATAATTTAGCAACCAGAATTTTCTTCAGTTTTATTTGACAAATTCAGGACTTCTTACATGAATACGTATTTTTCAATAAATACTCAATCTCTGCATGACGTTTCCATTATTTTTCATTTTATTCAATTAATGTGAACACCATTTTCTACCAATTTTATATCAACCAAATATGTTAATTGAATAGTTAGAAATATTTAATAATTTGTGTGTATAAAAAGTGAAATATTAAAAATATTTTTTTATCAATTTACTTTGCCATTTAAGAGACTGGAGTATTTCTGGTTTTTCTATATTAAAGACAAATTAATTTAATTGGAGTTTAAAGAATCAAATTTACTTTAAAAGCTTAAAATTCAATTCACAGTTCTCAATTTCTTTCAACCAAGGAAAATATTTTGAAACTTCATAATTTATATTTAAAATCTTTTTTGTCAGATTACTCACTAATAATATTTCCTTTGTGCTTTAAATTATGTGTAAAAATAGTAAATACCTGGCAAATGTAACTTCTTTTTGTGCTATTTAGCTGAAACTCGAGACAATTGTTGCATTTAATTCATAGCTGCCAAATGATGGAAGTAGGTTGTAAAATATTTTTCTAAAAGAAAATGTTAGAAAAAAAGTTAGTTTTATTATGAAATTTTATTAGATGATGTTCATTAAAATCATATCCTGCCTATGATACCAGGTTGTTCGGAAAGTAATTTCGTTTTTCCCAACAGAGCTCCTAATTGTATTTCTTAACAGCCAATTTCACACTTAAGGAATATAATTATTACATATTTAAACAGCTAATTTAGTAAGGATTATTTGTTAAAAATTTTATTTGATTTTTTGCAATAGTTTTTGTTTTGCGTTCTTTAAAAGATGGAAAATCGAAAGGAACATTTTCGGAATAATAATTTACTCTTTTATTATCGAAAAATTAAAAATGAAGTTTAAACAAAGTGAAAATTATGTGATATGTATGGAAAAGATATATTGACGGAAAGACAATGTCAAAATTGATTTGAAAAATTTCGTTCTAGCAATTTTGATATATCACGTTTTGGAAGGCTCGTTTAAGTCGTTGAAGACAAAATAAATGCATAAATGAATTTTGACTATTACTTATTTCGGTCTCTAAAAAATTCAAATCAGAATGCCAAATATTACTTAGACCTGTTTTTTGACAACAAAGATTAGAAGATTTATGAGTTTAGAATTAATCTCCTGCCCAAAAGATGGCAAATATTATTATACACTCGAAAAAAATTGTGTTTGATTTTCACAAAAAAAAAAGACGAAATGATTTCCCAAACAACCCAATACCTTTTAACTTTTTCCTTGTCAAATTCCTAACTAACAAAGCTTTGAATCAAAGCTTACCATTGAAGTAATTTAAAAATAAACTCAATTATGTTAATTTCTTCTAAAAATTAGGATATACTGGCACTTTTACTAATTGTAAGTAAAGTAAATGGCAACTGAACCATTTTAGCTATGCAAAATGCTGTGGTCCTCAAATGGTTACACGGTATTCAAAGATTATCCTGAATGGATAAAAATAAATATTTACCTAGGTAGAACAGTAACATTTTAATACATAGATCTCTTTCTGTCTCCTTATTGTTTCTGGATATTTTTATATGATGAAAGTCGAATAAATAAATTGTACTGAGTCCTAATTAGTAATCAAGTAATTTATTGTAAGTCAAATAAATCGAATGTATTAAATGAAACATTTACCTAATTCACGAGTGACGTGAAGAGAGGACAACATTGAAGTAACTTCTATAGCTTTTGACTAGGGTCTTGAACAATTTTAAGTCAATGTTTCTTAAAAACTTTCTTTTTCAGACGATGACTTAAAATAAAACAATACAAACCAAAAGTTTCTCAGAAATCGACCAAGAATTAATTCTTCCGAAAATAACTAATAAAACTACCTATTCGAATTCAAATAGTTTAAAAATTTTTAATTTTTTTCAAATAGAACGAGGTCTAAGGACAAGGAATGAGGTTATTTTAGATTAATTGTTTAGAATTTTCAATAATAAATGTAAATGTAATAAAAGAAAAATACTAATTTCCTTCATGAAAATAATAAGAAAGGCTCTGTATATGTAATTGAAAAGGGTAAAAAAAGAGAACAATAATTTTACAACTATTTACACTCCTTTCTTAATGATGTCATAGAAAAAATTGGTTGGAATTCAATGAAAATTTTAAGTGCACGTAAACCTAAATTTATTTTATTTAATTGTACCATGCACATGCTCAAATATTAGATATCTAGTAGCAAAAAAAATATGCCTTAAACTTTGCCTAGCCTTGAGAATTTCCATAGAAATTGTTTAGGATAATTATCCTTACACCGTGAACTTTGTATACCTCATGAAGTCAAATTTTTATTTTAATTTGATCACGAAGTTAATTTTAGTTTCATTACCTTTGTATATTGGAGGTCAAGGAGGAAATAATTCTTTATCCTAGAATGCTCTATTATTATTGTTGTTGTTGAAATGTTCTTTATAGGCAAATATATAAAATAATCATTAAAAATAAGTCCTTTTTGATTCGAAGAATTTGATTTTTATATTTAAAAAAACAAAACAAAAAAAAAGTTCGTGACATTATTTATTTATAGAATTTGATGGGTTTTTTCTTTTTTATTTAGTATTTAGTATACTGGTAAATATATTTTTACTAGTGTGAAGTTGTCAACAGAATTCGCTACAATCGGAACTTTTGAAAAATTTTAAAAGAATATTAGAGATTAGGCTCGAATAATTCCAATAACTCCCTCCAAGAAATTAGGTAGGGGCACTTAAATACCTTCAAATGCAACAAAGTTTCATGGGTAGTAAGAAAATAGATATTAGACCTAAATAAAATTCTAATTTTGTTAATTTTAGCACCTTTTGTTGGGGGAAGTTTTAGGGTTTTTGATATATGACCATTTTTACATTTTTACTCATTTTTCTACAATTTAAAAAGTCGGACAAATAAAAATTGCTCCTATGGTAGCTTCAAACGAATTTCTTATCTTTTTTTAGACTTATCGGCATTTGCTATATAAATCTATAATGTCTATAGTTAAACTATCAAAAAGTCACTCGAAATTGCTGTCATTGTACCTAAAGTCTAAATATTAATATAAAAATAATGTGATTTAGGCCATGGGCCGAATGGATTTGATTGCATGTAACTTTTGATCTTGTGACTTATCGATGTCATATATTTGAGTAACAAGTGTCCGTAAATGTTATACAAATGAAAAAAGTCAATGTTTAATTCAAGTAGCATTATATAGGAGCCTATATAGCCTATATAGGTTCCAAGCTTAGCATTATAATTTTAAATATACCAAAATTATCTAAGCTCCTTTTTATATTCCGGATAAATTTAGAAAATTATCATTACAAAATTATTTGTAAATTACTCAACAATAAAAACTGATTGTGAGTCATCATTATTCAGAGTTATTAAATATTTTTAATTACATTTTATAGAAATTAACCTTGAAGTCATAAAACAATATAAATCTTAAAGTAATAAACTTCTAAATAGTTTTGTTTTAATCTCAAATTAGCTGGGAATATTAATTATATTTGAAAATATTTCCTCACAGAATGCATTCACAAAATTCTATTTTTCATTTGTTTTGTTTCATTCTTATACTATTACACAAAAAAATGTAAAATTTTTAACTATGAGTGTCCATTTGATAGATCTATATATATATATATATATCATATCTGCTCATTATTCGTTATTTAATGATAAAGAAAAAGTTTTCCCCATCTTATTATACACTTGTATATAGAAATACGTTTTCCACGCGCTTTCATTGATGGATCAAGCAAAAAGTATACACATCTGGCAATAAAATTTATTTTGTATTTGTTTCAATATGTAGAAATGGAGAAAAACTTGAAAAAAGCTTAATTTTAAGCTTTCACTGTTTTAAATAAACAATTATAATATATATATATCACTCAGGAGACATATTATTCCCCCACTGTAGTAAAAGAAGACGATAAAAGTTTCCACTGGTTGACTTGCTCAGTTCAACAAAACAAAATTTTCCAGCTACGTCGACAGGGAAATTTTCAATTTGACATTTTCATTGTTAGTGCTTTAGTTCATTTGTTTTTTTTTTTGGTTCAAATAGGAAAAAAAATATTTTTAAAGTTATTTTTGGTGAAAAATTTATTTTTATGATTATTAATATCAATATTAATAAAAAAGGATAATAATAAAAAAGAAAACAAAGTTTCTATGAGCCCTGGGAAAAAAAAGCAAAATTGTTATACTGTGTTTTTGTGGTATTCGGATTTCAGAATTTTATTATTGTTAAACGTGAATAACAAAAATAAGAAGTAAAAAATTCAAAAAAAAAAACCTTTTTTAAAATATATTTTATAGTAGTATCAAGTGCAATATATTAATTGTTTAGTAAATATTAAAAAAATTAAAACGCAACAAATATAAAATAATAGAAAAGCAAATTAATGGGAGCAAAAGTATTTTATGTTTTTTTAAGAATATCGTTCCTAGTGTAATTTTTGTAATGGTTGTCTTTATTCTATGTATAAATTTGTAACACTTTTCCCCTTACATTAATAAAATAAATAGCACAAAATTATAAAACATGTTTTAAAATAATATTTTTGGTGTTTACATTATATGTATTATATATATATATATAGCTATATATGTATAATAGCTGTGATACATATGTTTTTGTGTACGGGTTAAATAATTTATTAGAAATGAAATGAAATATAAAAAGTGCCCGCAGGATAATTGTTATTCGCTTTTAAAAGCAATTTTTAGTATAGACCTTTGTTTTAATTGAAATATAAATCAAATTAGAAAATTTTAAAATCGAAATTTAAATTAAAAATTAAATAATCAAATAAAAGGATATAAATCACATTAATCGTATTTCTTGTATTCAATTGTATGTATATACATATATATATATATGTATATAGATACATAAATTCTTGTTTGTAATTTTATGTAAACTAAAATATAAAAATAGTCCTGATGAATGACAGTAGTTCAATGTACTTATGACACGTGTAACTAATATATAAGATATACAGGATATATTTCAAATAGTGCTAAATTCTAACTAAAATATCTAAAAGGCTTATAACGTAATGAATTTTCTTAAAGTTTTATGGTTTTTAGCTTTATCCATTATTTATTGGAATACAATTTTTTCCAATCAAATTAATTGAACTAAATAAGAAAAAAATTTTACAAAAAAAAACGTGATTTAATTTTCTGCTCTAATTCAATCTGTTTTTTGTTACTATTTAAACAAAAAAAAAGAAGAAAAAGAGAAAAGTAAATCAAAATAATAAAAAAAAGAAAGTGAATAAAATAACAATCCTGTAATTTATGTTGTATTTACGTGATAAAAAAATTTATATTGGATACAAATTTTTCATTTTGTATTTTAATAAAAATATATCAAAATATCATCATTCGAGGAAGATTGGAGGCCTGATCGGCCCATGGTACAGAGAGCTTTATCTTCTGATGCCCCAAATATTTCGGTGGGGCATCGTAGTGAATCACGAATGGGACTTGGTATCGGTTATACAGCTTATCAGGGGGGTTATAATAAGCTTTTTACACAGGTAAACTTATAGCTAATAGAATTGTGTCTGATAAGTTATCATAAGAAAATTTTATTTTTACGAAAATAGAAAATATCAAAATATTAATTGATTTTGATATATTTTCAAAACATTTTCAATTACTACTTAAGATCTATAATTTATAAAATCTGAAAAATGTAAAGAAAAGCTATAAATCTCACATATAAGTATTTTTTTTTTTCATTTTGGTCTATACCAGTTTTGTTTTATATGAAACTAGGTGAGTATGAGTGATAGATTTGACACTAAACTTTTTAATCAAAATTTTATTTGAATTTTCCATAAATTATAGCAACAAAATTTTTCCAATCAAACTAATTATATATTTTTTTATACTTATTTTGGTAATTTATCTTTAGTTTCTGAATATGAAAATTTAATATAAGTTTTCAAATTAAATTTCTGGTTTTTCTTTTCTCCAAAATGTAGAAAATTCACCTTTTTCGAGCTGTTTGCTATATATGTATATTGTTTACCATTTGAATTGAATTTTCATTCTTAACATATTTGCAAGGAAATATTAATTAAGCAAGAATTTAAATTAACAATTAATGATAGTTGTTACTTAAACAAATTTTCGGTTAAAGTCGAATGGAGCAAATAAAGTCACAAGAATTTCGAGCACTTTTAAAACAAGTAATATAATTGTGAGCCCTTAACTATAAGGGAATAAAAAGTACCAGGAAGGTTAATAAACTTCCTAAAATTAAACCAAATGGATTTAAAGTTGATTTATAGCATTTTTTACGCTATATGTATATTCAAATAATAGTTTTAAGGCTGTTCCAAAGGATCTAATACTAAGCTATGAAAAAAGTCTATTTGCATAGTGTATTTAAACTATAAGAAAAAAATCTAAATAAAGAAACTGAAGGATATTAGAAGGCAGTTTTAAACATAAATTTATTTTTAAAACAAAAAATTAGTTCTTTATTAAATTTTTGCCATTCTTCTTTTTAAGCCGTTCATGTAAATACGTTTAATTATTAACCAGTAATAAAACAAAGCCCATATCCTTTTTAAGCATAAAATTGAAATTATTTTATAAAAAATTTAGTTTATTACTATATGTAATTCTTTTTTTTATTAGAATTTAAGAAAAAGAGTACAGAATAACAGCAATTATCCTCGAATTTATTTTTATGATATAGTACAAAAAAAAAAATGCATATGTTCTGAATTCAAGTGTGAAATTGGGAAGAAACATATCGTCCATATCGTATAAGAACTGATCCATATTTTATAAATGCGGAAATTGAATTTTACGAAAGTAACCTTTTTATCAGAAAGTATCAATAAAATACAAAAAAACAATGCTAGGACGAAATTGTCTTTTCTAACATACGCATGAAGTAACTTTCAAAGTCATTTGATTTTGTTTTAAAAGAATTTAATAAATGGGCTTTACAAAAAGAACTATAGAAAGAAAGTTAAATCCAAAAGAAACCTTGAAGGATTACATGAAGGTAATAGTGATTAAATGTTCCTAAATACACTTGAATTCCAGAAATTCTAATAGAACAATAGAACAAGAATAAGATTTAATAAATTTTGACAGAATATCTTGTCATCCAAGTGGATGACATATTTATGTGGCTCAATAGGTAACTAAATGTTTTAAATCGGTAACTATTGGATTTAATACAACATTTTAACAACCTGAACTTTTGGAGGGCTGATTTAAATGAATTATTAAGTATAAAGTTTTATACCTATATCAGTAATTACTATGTAGAATACCCCACACTGGTGCAAAACTTATAAATTAATTTTATAAAAAGTATTATCTATCATTCTGTTCCCATTCAAAGGTAAAAAAAAATATTCTTCTCCTTTTAGTCCATTAAATGTGTGAAAAAAGTCATAAATAAAATCTATTTTAAAAAAAGTCTTTTGTATTATTTTTAGTTTATCCCTTTTATTCATATTTATCCTCTACCAAAAAAAATATTTATGTCAAAGTAAAACTAAAAAGCTCATCTTAAAATATTTCACTATTTCCTGCTACGTACAAGACTAAAATTGGGAGTGGATTGAGTGTCCTACAACAATTTTTTAATGACCTAAAATGATCTTTTATTGACAGTAAATGACTAGGGATCCAGGAGCTGGTTAATTTTTTAGCTAAATTTGTTTTGATACTATGCGTTGCCATCAAAGCAGCTTACGATTTCCTAATTCAAATATCACTAGCTAATCCCAGATCAGATGGGAGTTCAGTCACAATATTCCCTTGTATTCGTGCTTAGAGATAGAATGGGTTTCTTTTTCGGCAAACATTTTGTTAACAACATTACATTGTCATCAAAGCAGTTAATGATTTCTTAATTCAAGTCTCAACAGCTTATCCCAAAGTGGGCCACAGTTCAGTTGCAAGATTCCCCTGAATTCATGCCTAGAACTTGTAAAAGGTTAACTTTTTGACAAATATTTTTTCACTCTTATGCCTAGGACTCACGAGCGCTTAGTGTATGGAACGACTTACCATAGTAAAAATGGAGATTTTTCCTAAATACCAATCGGAGTTGACTCACTAGCAAATTACTGTTTTCATTGACAGAAAGCAAAATGCCAAAGAGACAGTTCTGTTTGTGATTTATGTGTTATTACTTGCTTTAAAACAAAATATTAGTATTCAATGGCTGAATTCTTCCCGAATTAAAATATTTCTTTGATCTTCTTTGAAAAACCGACAAGCAAGCGCTAACTAGTCGCTAATTCAGGCTATATACCAATTCAGTGGAGACTAATGGACTCATTAGCATTTAGTGCTAAATACTGTGCCGCTAAGCGCTAGTTAGTCTAGGCATTATACAAACAGTTTATGTAAGCAAACTTTGAAGCAAATAGCTCATTAGCAACTACTTCAAACATCGAGTACAAAACCGCTACAGAGCAAAAACCTCTAATTAGTTTTGTTTTTTTCTTTTTCTTTTTTGAAACATAAAACATACAAGCAAGCGACATTTTGTAAATTTTGTTTTATTTTTGCCTGCAATAATATTGAAGCTTCAGAAAATATGTTCTATGTTTGTAATTGTTTGTAGTGTGCACCTTGAAATGAACTATTTACAAGCTTCAGAAGTTCAAAACTTTTAGATAGTCTGTCATTATTTGGTACAGATTCACAATTCTAGCAATGCAACAGGTGTTCTAATTTACGCCCTGTCATAGATGCCCTGTAATAACGATGATAATATAACGGATGGTTGGAACCAATTTAAATGAATTTAAGGGGTGTTTATTTGTGACTGTAACAAACAAAAGTGAAAGAATATCTCTACTTCGTGAAAGTTTGTTCCTTTAAAATTCTATATCCAGCAATGTTTCGTATATCGTATTGATTCTGACAGCAATTTTTTTCTATATTCTTTTGTGTAACTTAAAATTAAATTCATTATTTCCGTAGAGCAAATTTTATGGAAATCTTATTTCGGAGTTTTAAAGTTTTTCACATAATTAGCTTCACCTATTCAAGACTAATTAATCCAAAAGTCTCGTCTGAAGTATCTTCATTCCAAAAGGTGAGTTTCATTTATCACATTTGATATACCTAATTTCGAAATTCGCATGTAAAAAAGAAAAATAGCGAAACGATAAGAAAAACTGTTTTAATTTGATCTCACATTGCTTCCCGTTGATCTTCTCCAATTAAAATCAATAAATCAATTATAAGCTTTGCAATAATATAAGTAAATTCTGCGTTTATTTTTCATCTATTTATTATTTTGTTTACTTAGCGACAAGGCACTACTTCCTTGCTGATCATCTTAGCTAAAATTTCCACTATACAAATTTTCTCTACTGGGTTCCCTAAAATTTAAGTTAATGAAATTAATTTTATTTCCATTAATAAATTAAAAGCTTAAGAGTTCAATAAAAAGATTTTTTTTTAGCAGGATATTTCGGATTTAAAAAGGTAAACGAGCTTTAAAATCATACCTGAAAGCCTTTTAACAAAGCAAAATGGTTAGATACGTACATTTTAAAATTTTTCCTTGAAAATTTTTTCATTTTATTTGTAACTACACTAAAAATGTAAGCAAAAAATTGTAATCTACTTATATTTGCTTCAATAAGTAATTGCTTACTTACAAATTTTCTAAATGATTGACTTCTTTATACCTTCAGCAGATAAATTGATTAATTAAGATTGATGTGACTGATATTAAAATCTCTGAAGATTTCATTTTCATAAAAATTAGTAAACTTTTTCGTAAATTTACTGGGTCAAAAAAAATAATAATAAAACCAAACAAACAAAAAAAAAACATAAAGAAAAAAATGCTGGCTATTTTCCAGTAAATTTTGAATAAAAATCATCAAAGTGGTTAATAATTCAGTATGAAGCTGCCAAAGTAAACATCAATCCATAAAAGTAGAAATTTAATAATAAATACTTTTGTTCAATTTGGTTAATATTAAATATAGCAAGATGACTAGTTTTGTATTTTGAGTCATTTAGATTTAAGTAAGAGACTCACCACTTAGTGGGGCTTAATCTAACCTAATTGAACAGATATTGGAGGCACTACAGGAAAATTAATTTAATGATATTAAATATTTCTATTTTAACTATAAATTAATTAAATAATCATTATTTTAGGGTTCTGCCGATTCAAACTACTCACAACCGTCATCCGATCTGTCGCTAGACGAGGAAAAAGAATCGCTTCGGCGAGAAAAAGAACGTCAGGCGCTTAGCCAGTTGGATAAAGCAAGAGTATAAAAATTATTTAAATATTTAAAAAGATTTTTTTCAATTAATAATTATTGAAATTATTATTATTATTTGTTTTTTTGTAGACAAAACCTGTAGCATTTGCGGTGAGAACAAATGTATCATATGATGGTAGTATCGATGATGACTCACCTGTCCATGGGAGTGCTGTATCTTTTGATGTTAGAGATTTTCTTCATATTAAGGAGAAATATGACAATAATTGGTGGATTGGTCGATTAGTTAAAGAAGGATGTGATGTAGGTTTTATACCAAGCCCGGTTAAATTAGAGCATATACGAATGCAGGTATCTATTTATATTATTTGAATTATAAATTTATAACAATTGTGGTAAATGCAGAAGTTTATTTTTCTGCGGAGTTAGGTTAGGGTTAATATTTTACTCCATAGCCTTTAATATAAAATTTTTATATAAAATTTATATAAATAAAGGGTAACGGTAAAAATTAAAACAACTAAAACTGACTGAGAAATTGTCAAAATGTCAAACCTATTGCTTTTAATGTCGTTTGTTATATATGTATTAAATTTTAAAGTATAAAAGAAAATTACACTTCCACGCAACATGACTTCCACTACAATCGGTGAATTTCCAAAAAAAGCTGCGTGTATTGTCAATGAAGGACTTACGCCTTTTTACAGAGCTATGAAGTTCATGTGTGTCTAATCTGGCCAGGATGATGTTCGGTGTGATGATGACGTTCGGTATGACGTTCGTTGGAAGAGTATGCTAAATTTATGGTTAAAAACTGACTACGACAACAAACAAAAGAAATAATAATTAACCTAACTGTTTTATTTCGGATAAACAACGGTCGGAGTTATGCTCCACTTTGATCGCAAAAAAATGTGTAATCTTAAAAAAAACGAAATTTACAATAATTAACAAAAATAATCCATATAAAAGCTTAAAACTTTGAGTGCCAAAGGAGAATAATTCCTTTACACATAGCCAACCGGGTAGTTTTATACACAATTTACCTTCGTCACTTTCCACTTCTCATGTTTTCAAATTAAAGCAATGCGGCAGTATCGACTTCATGCGATTTTTTGTCATTAGACATTGTGCGAGAAACGATATCTATCCCATCCAATACAAAAAAGGCATACTACATGCAAAGTTATCGTCGTAGCTCATACGAATTATGGGGCCTGTCGGCAGTTTGAAGTGACAGCATTCTTTATCGGAGATTTTTACATAAGCCGTAAATTTTTAATGAAATTCAGGAAATGTTAACACAAAATTCCCAAACGTAATTGCTTAACGAAAATCTAACAAGAAATGTTAATACAAAAATGCACTTATTTTTTATTTTTGTATTTTTCATTTAATTTTGTTCTTCTTTTTCATTTTAATCCTAATAGACATCTCTTAGGTTAATCTGAATTCTTGCTTTTGAATATATTTTTAGCTAATGTGATACCTAACTATTTAAAAGCCAATTCTAAGTTCTATAGAAAATATTTAATTGTTAAAAAATTTTAGGTGTCAACTGCAAGATCAACACGTATGTATGGAACAAAAGGATCATCTAGTGGTAATCTTGGTGGTGGTAATCAAGGTGCGGAGCCCTCACGTGGTAGTACTCCCCCTACACCCGGTATGACACATTTTTCATTCTTTTAAGTTTTTTCTTATGAATATCTAATTTTTATTTTTTAATGTAATTCCTTTTAATTCTTTACTAAATTTTTTTTCAACTAAAAAAAAAAATTTAACTATAGTAAATTTTTCTTTTTAATTTGGTGATGAAATTATGGTAATATTAATTGTTTGTTTTAATTATTAACAAAGGTCAAAGGCTAAGCTCCTGATAGTAATCAGTCTCGAATTTAGAAGCACGAAGACTAAATTATATAATTAAAAAGTACTTTAAAAAACAAGGGAAAACTAAGTAACGTTAAAAAATGCACTTATCGAATCAGCAATCTGAAAAGACGCCCAAATATTCTTATTTAACGCAAACTAAATACTCTGGTTAAATGATGCCACTACTATTCAAGAAGTGATTATAAACAATAGCTTACTCCTTGTGTGTAAATATTTGGCTAACCTTTCTCTTAGCCCAAACAATTTTTCAAGAATAAAGGCTTTTTCACACAGACATCACATGATATTACCAACTGTTTAAAATTATATAAAACGGATGTTTCTTTTTAGAGCCAAAAGTTTCATTTCTCAAGATCCATAGAAACAAAATCCTGAAGCTTCATTTTTCAAGATTCATTGGAACAAAAGCCATGGTGGCGAAACTGTAAATTTTAGTTTTCCTTATAGAATCCGTTTTGTTATTTTTGCTTTTGTATATCCATATAAACAATCTACAAAAATACTTTTCAATTCCCTTTTGTGGAAATAAGCTTCAACTAACTTCAAAGTTAATATTTTTATCCGGCAGAGTATTTAAGCTTTCCCCGGTACAGATCTACCTGATTTTTGTTAAAGTTACTCAATATAGTAGCTTCACTTGGATAAAAAGGCTAACCAGCAAAACATTCCTGCAGTGAAAACTCAATCTCTCTTTACCGTTGAAAGGTTTAAAAAAAACTGGAAATAACGCACGATGTCATTGTAAATTAATATTTTCACAGATAGCTAATTGATTCGTGAGGAGCTGCATTGTCCATATAAAGTATTGGCCAGAAAATATACCCGAACTCAAAGTACTGAGTTCTTTTTTTTTTATATTAATTTATTGCTAAATTTTGATTTTTTTTGTGTAATGCAGATGTAATGTGTTCTATTTGAATACAAGTCAGGTTGGATGTTTTGATTATGTCTTTTATTTAAATTTTATAATTAAGTAAATGGTTTTACAGTTTATACAACAAAATTTTATATTTTCTATGGTACTTAATTTACAAACTACAAAATTTAAAACTTTTTTTAGTGAATTACGTATACAAAAGAATAACTTAATAAAGAGCAATCCTAAACAGACGTTTTTAATAGTAAAAGTCAAAAAGATTTTGAAGTTTATAAGATTATTAAATAGAATATCTACTAATTTTTTTAATAAAAAGAGGGTCAAATATTCTGAAGTGCCATTTTAGACAAATTCAAAGAAATTCTTATTTATTAAAGGTTTATATGTGAATTTCCTATTGCAAGCTTTATTCTAATCCATTGGTTGCCGATCAGATGAAATATAAAGGATTAGATTTAATTTTATAAATTTAGTCAATAAAGAATAAAATGACAATGGATTGTTTTTACAAATGTAATCATGAGTTATTTAAAGCTGCAAGGAATGACTTTATTTTACCGTTTATCCAAAATTATAAGTGACAAATATTTTTCGATTATCTTTAAAAATATTCTTATCTTATTCATTGGTTATTCATTATCTCTAAATTTAAGTCATATTTTTTATATACTTCCCGTATTAAAACCACCTTTAGGGAATCGAAATGCGTCTTATATTTTGAAAATGGACTTAAAGGCCAAAAATTTTTAACAAAAATAATCTCTTGAACTGAAGCACCTTTCGCTTATTGTTTTTTTATCATAACCTCCCAAGCAATTGTGTTAGATATTTTTAAAATTTATGCACTTTAGTTGCCTGTCCTTGATTTTTCTATTTTATACAGTTAATTTCTTAATATGTATCATGATCAACAGTTTCAAAAGTCCAACTAATGTGCCTGATTTAAATTTTTTTAATTATATTTGGCGAATATTTTAAACTGTGCTAAAGCAGTAGACTCAGTCCATGAGTTCGGCTCATGAGAAAATTAACCTTCTATTCTTTTTTCAGTGTTTTAAAAAATTTCCACGTCATACGAAATTTGAAGTTATATTTTTTAATAATCTTTTCGAAGTCCAATCAAGCTCTATTCAAATTATTGTAAAACTTTTTTCCAATAAATCAAGAGGAAGAAAGTAATTATATTTTTTTTCTTTTATTATATAAATATTTATTTATTTATTCATTACCATTTCATACACTGAATCCTGTAGACATTGCATGCTTAAAAAATCAATGTAGTGAAAATAGAGATTTTATTCTCTTGTATTGCATGAAATGTTTGGCATGTGTTACTATAGCAAAATATATTTTTTTCAGTTTTTTAAAATTAGACTTCAAATTTAAAATATCCAGTTTGTTTTTTTAGTTATTTTAAAATAAAGATAATATTTGAGACATACAAGTATCATTCCATAGTATAGTATATTGAATTTTATTCATTTGATAACTTTGATAACATCAGACAAAAGCAAAAAAGCAATAGTTTTGTATCCTTAATATAATGCACTCTTTTACCTGTAATTCATTGTAACTCCTTTCATTGAAAGATACAAATAACAGTATACTATACTATGATATGATGCATGTTTATCTTGGATATATAGCTGAGCAATTCCATTCATTTCAAAATTTAAAAATAAAAATATTTTTAAATTATCAATAAAAAAAAAAAATCAAGAAAAAAAAAATCATGGCGCTATAATAGAGTAGAGTTTATTTCAATGGAAAAAATAAAAATTCCTCTTAATACTAAAATTAGGTGACGAATCAGATTCTATGGGACCATCACGACATGGTAAAACACCACTAGCAACACCACCAACTAAAGAAAAACGTAAACCATTCTTTAAAAAACAAGAAACATCATCACCATATGATGTAGTACCATCAATGCGTCCTGTTGTATTAGTTGGACCAAGTTTAAAAGGTTATGAGGTAACCGATATGATGCAAAAGGCACTTTTTGATTTTCTAAAACATCGTTTCGAAGGAAGAATTATAATAACTAGAGTTATGGCAGATATATCATTAGCAAAACGTTCACTTATGAATAATCCAACAAAACGTGCCATTATGGAAAGATCAAATAGCCGTTCATCATGTTTAGCTGAAGTACAAGCTGAAATTGAAAGGATATTTGAATTGGCTAGAACCCTACAATTAGTTGTACTCGATTGTGATACCATTAATCATCCGTCACAGTTAGCAAAAACTTCATTAGCGCCAACTGTAGTTTATTTAAAAATTAGTAGTAGTAAGGTAAGTTTTCTTCCTTATTTTTTTGTTTCTTTTTAAATTTATTAATAAAGTAGAAATAATTTGAGATTTTTTTTATTGGAAAAGGTTTTACAGCGATTAATTAAATCACGTGGTAAAGCACAGACGAAAAATTTATCTGTACAAATGGTGGCCGCTGAAAAATTAGCACAGTGTCCTCCTGAATTGTTTGATGTGATATTAGATGAAAATCAATTAGAAGATGCTTGTGAACATATTGCAGAATATTTAGAGGTGAGAAAAGATTTAGAGTGTTTTATGAATCATTGGTAAAAGTTGGTCCTTAACAAAAGAATTACAAGCCAAGTAGATAGTCAATATTCATTTTTCTTTTGTTCACTTTCTGACATGAAAGATATTTTACATTGTGATTAGATTTAAGTAATAAGCATAATTTGGTTTTTGGTATGGTTCTGTGACTAAAATGTTTATTCAATTATAATTCCTGTGTGCAAATAGACATTAATTTTAGTGACGCTGTATATCCTATTTTTATAGAAATTTTAAAACTATATTTTCTAATAACAAAATGCTAAAATATTGTATGACTTAAGGAAAGTCTATATCTATAAATTTCAATTATAACGAAAGAAGATTAATTTTATCCCGGATTTTTAGAATATTTTATAATCAAGAAAATAAAACTTTAAAAATGTTTGATAGAATATCACAATATTATTACTTTCTATTTTGAGAAGAATATAGTTTTAAGCAGCAGTTTGTTTACAATCAAAGAAAGGAAGAAATGAGTCTTCTTAGACATTGATACAAAAGAAATTTCAGTCAAAAAACTAAAAAGTTTTGAGTTTAAAATAAAAAAAAAATATTATTAAAATCATATTAGAAGAATTTTTTGCAAATGTTATACTTGGGGTTGTTTTGATAATAATTGAACCCCTGAATATATTATTTAATTATATTATTAATTTCTCTTGAGAAGTTATTATAATAGGTCCGAAAATCGAAATCAATAATTTTGTGTTTTCTTTACGCTTCAAGACCTGGAGAATCATTTGCAATTATTGTTAGAGTGATGTCTGTCTGTATGTGTGTGTGTATGTAGGGATGTGAGCTTTTTTATGAGAATCGTTTTCTCAAAAACTACTACGCCGCATCATGACTTAGATCTGAAAGGAGTTTGAGCGAATTCGGTCCAGCGGTCCATTTTTTATGAATAAAAAACTAACGTTCTCAAGAATGCAACAAAAGTTTTTATGTAACCTTCATATTCTAAGTATCGAGGGGTACATGGAGGTTTTCGTAGGTGCTGATTTTGAATCTCTTATGAGTTTTTTAAAATTAAAGATGGCGGACCCAATATGACGTCATTTTTTTTTTCTTTTTCTGTAAAAATTCTTCAAATTGGATGAAATTTAGTTTTGAGTGGGATTTCAGGTAAAAGATTATAAATTATTGTGTAATGTTGAAAAGTTGTTTTTTTTTTTTAATTTTGAGCTTCATCAAAGTTAAAAGTATGGATTCGTAGAGTTAAAATAGATATTTATCGAAATGCTTATGTATTTGTCTAGTCTGAATAGATAGTGCCATATAGTAATTATAAGATAGTGTCGAATGATTTTCGAGGTATCAGAACATTAAAAAAATTTGTTTTCTCAAGAGAAGTTGCTTGTGCAGTACTTGCTGCCGGAAGTATTTTTTTATTAAAACTTATTAAAATTATATGACAACAGCTCTCTCTCTCTCTTTAAAAAAATAAAATTAATAATAATAAAAAAACAAACTCCTACAGTTTGCACTAAATCCATATAACTATCTTTTTTTTTTTGAATTGATTTTAATAATATAAAAATATAATTTAGGCATATTGGAGAGCGACACATCCTCCAGTTCGAAATACTCCATCAATACCTAGGCCATTACCATCTCAAGATGCATCACCATCGAGTGAACAGCCGCGAATAGGACCAACACCTCCGGGTATGTATTTAATAAAAATATTAAATATAGAAACTAACTATTTAAATACATATAAAAATATATTTAAAACATTTAAAATTTCTTATAATACATGCAAAACAGATAGAGAAAGTTATGCATATAGAAATGACAGGGATAGAGAACGAGGTAATTTTAATTACATTTCAACTTAAAGTTATTACTTTAGTTTATTTAAAGATTTTGTACAGTATTAAAATCATTTTCATTTTCAAATTTATTTTTGAGAATAATTTTTTAAGAAGATTTTTATCATTTAAAGTAATTAAGATGTCTATCGGTGTTTCTTTGTGGCAAACAATTACTATTAAGCTAGTCAATCGTAATAAAGGAATATTAAATAAAGTCTATTGTATTTTTAGTTGATAGTAAAGAAATTCTGTTAAAATTAAAAATAATTCGATTTGCAATTATATTTTTAAAATTTTTTAAATATTTTTGAGGATATAAATTTGTTTTTCAGCATTTACATTGGATGAAGTACCTGGAAATTTACTTTAGAGCAATAGTTTTTGTTTTTTTATATAATGAAAAAAACACTCCTTTTATATACATATGAATATTGGTTTTGAAATATTATTTTTCTGCTGGACTAGAAAAAGGTTAATATTATATTTTTTATGATTTAATGTTTTTTTTTTTTCTTACAATTAAAAATTTTGTATACTAACAATTTGACAAGAAATATAAAAATTGATAAGTTCTGTGACATAAAGCAGTGACAAATAATGACTTTTCTCTTAAACTAGAAAAACCAATAACATTTTGGGCTTTATTTAAATATACAATGATTTTTTTTGTGTCTGATTGTACAATACTTTAAAATTATTGTGTCAAAATTTTAAAGAAATCAGGTCAAAGCTTTCATAGTTATTAACATTTAAATATCTCTTCAACTCTGGTAAATAATTTAGAGTTTAAAGCTTTGAAAGCGTTTTTCTCGAAATGACTTTTCAAAAGTTCGTGATTTTCAGTATTCAAAAATTTTTTACACCATTTAAAGGTTTAAAAAATGATTTAAATGGCAGATATTTTCGTTAAAAATCACTGTTTTGATTTCAAACGACAAGAAAATATATAAAAATTACAAAGAGCTTATTTTTTAACTAAATAAATTTAGTTTTCCGATGTTAGATACATATATCTAGGTTGAGATATGGTGATCACTATTATATAACTTTTTTGCAAAACGACTTGGTAAATATTTCTAAATATTTTTATACAAGAATTTCACACAAAGTTTTTCAAAAGCTATTCAATAACTTCCAAATATTTCAATATATTTACTTTAACAATATCGCAAAAGAAGTGATTTCTTTAGTCAGTATCCCCTTATTCCCCTCCTCAATTAAGTTAAAACTTTCTTCATGAAATATTAGTACACATAAAGGTATTTTCTTTACAATTAAGTTTAAAAATTAAAATGAAATTTGGCTTTTCTCATGCTTTTTTATAGAAGAATTTTAAGAAAGGGAATACCGTTAATTGTGCAGTTCTTTTCGTCACTCTTTTATATATGACATTTTTAATTAATTGACATTACGTTCTCATTGATTTAATGATCTGAGCTGAAGGATAAGTTTTAAGTTTGTTCAGTGTTGGATTAAGGAAAAATAAAATTTTTCTTCAGTTAAATAACTAAAATTTCCATTTCATGGAAAGATTACTAAAATAGCTATATTGCTAAATATATTTTTTTCTTGAAAAAGGATTTAAACCTTTAAAAATGGATGTTGTTGTAAAATTTATTAATTGAAGCAGAAGACTAAACCTTCTTTCATCTATTTTTTAATCATTTCATACTTGATTAAGTAAAATTTTAAAAACTTTTACTAAGTTTTTGTTTATTTTTAAATGAAAAAGAAAATATTTACCAGAAAACGTTATAAGCCTATGTCATCAAAAGAACAAGGAAAAATTTAACTTAATATTAAATTAAAATATTTGTTAATAAAATCTTAAAAAGTTTCATGAAAAATATCTAATCAAATATATTGCTAATATCCTTCAACATGAGTGATAGAAAAAAATTTAACGTTTTGCAATAAAACAACAACAAATAGCTGAAAACATTGCCCACTTTTAAAAAAACTTTGTGAAAAACTTTAAGGCAATTTTTGAAATATTTCATAGCCAAAGAACTTAAACTTTCAAAACGTTTAACAGTTAAAAACATAATGGAAAAAATTAAAAATTGCAGTAGAATAGGTTTTGTTACTATTTTAATAATTCAAAAAGGAAATTAATATTAAATTTAATTGAAGATTAAGGTTTGTGCGTATACATCAGAAAACGGAAATTTCTCAAGAAACTTATTTCATAAAACAAATCCACCACACAGAATAAAAATTTTAAATAAATGTTTAACGCTTAATTATAGCGATTTCTAATTAAAACTTTTTTCTATAGTGTTTGCCGGAATTGTACGTGATACAAAACCTAAAACTAATTAAATTCCAAGTTTTGCAAATATAAAACAAAAATAAAATAATTTTTATTGTGCTACTACTATAAAAGATTATTTAGAGCATAAAAATTTAAGAAAATTTTCTTTTACGTAAGTAAATAATCCCTGGTGAAATTTCTTTTTTCTACCCCTGAATATTCCTGGCTTATAATATTTAAATACTATAAAGAAAAACAGCAAAGACACCATAGAGCAAATGAATAGTAAAAATAATATTTTCATAAGACTGATTTATTTATTTGCACTTGAATTAGTTGCAAAAGTTGCATGAAATTAATTCCTTGATATTGTTATTTAAAATTTGTTATGTAAAATTTATTAATACGAAGAGAATTGGAAACTTTTCAACTTGTTTAAGGAGACTTTTGTAAATATTTTTTAATGTTTTTATTTACGTACTTGTAGTTTAATTAATCGAATCTTTCTTATAATTTTTGAAGGAACCATGAAATATTATCCATGTTAAGAGATGTTATAAATTCCATTGAGATGACTGTATAGTGTTTTTATGCTATTCCACATGGAGCATGCTCTAATTAAATTAGAGCAGCAGAAAAGAAAGGGTACTTTTCAGAAATTCTCATCCTACTATGAGCTTAAATTTATTTTTATTTGACAGGAACTTTTGAAAATAAATATTATTAGTAAACTATATTTCTTATTATAAAATAAAAATATAAATTTTATTATTTACTTGAGACAAAAACAAAATTTGATCCTTCATATGACATTTTTCAGAGCATCATGATGCTTCTTTTGAAAATAAGATCATAATTAAACTATTAATATCTTGATTTTAAAAATTACCGACAGTATAAATAAGCCTTAGAGATACCATAACTTGTGAAAAATGGGCTTAGTTTATTATCTGCATTTAAAACTGTCGACATGGCTAAAGAAAAGTATACTTTTTTCCTTTTATTCTCTTATAAGTATACCAAAAAACAATATGAAGACAATTTGGGCAATAAAAGGTTTTATCCAAAATAATAATTTTAGCGTTGACTGAAAAGATTGAAGAAAGAAAAGGGAGCGTTAAAGCCTTTTTGTTATTTATTTTCAACTATTAATATAATACTGCATGGAAAAAAACTAATATAAGTATATAATTTTTTGCTTGGTTTTTAAACTTGGTTTTTAATAAATTTCTTTTTGAATTAAAAAAATTTTCTAATTTAAAAAATAAAAGAATTGAAGTAAAAACTAACATTTACATATGTATTTAAAAATATATTTTTTAGGTGCATCTTATCATCATAATCATCGTTCAACATTAAATAGACATGAACGTGATCGTGAACGTTTAGAACGTATTGAACGTGAAAGAGATAGAGAATATGACCTGAATAATGATGATCTATTAGATGAAAGAAATTATGGTGCCGATTATACTAGCCGTAGTCATTTAACATCATTACATCGTCGTGATGATATTGATATAATACATGATCGTGATAATATTGGACGTTATCAAGGATCATCAACACAATTAACACAATCAAATCGACGTAATGAATATAGTCCACATAGAAGCGGTGGTAGCTCTAGAAGAGTATTAAATGCTATGTAGGAATCGTGGATATAGGGGCTAGATCATAACGATTATCAATAATTTTGTTTAAATTATCAAAATATATAAATATTTGATTTTATTAAGAAGAATTATATTTATATAATATGAAAAATTATTTATATTATTTCAAAATAATTTCAATTTATAAAAATTTAAAAGTCATTTGCACTATTTAAAAAATAATTAATTAATTTATATAAATATAAAATAGTTAAAATATTTTATATTAAATAACGTAATTGATTTAAAAAGATTATAGAAACGAATTTTCACTTTTATATAAATCAGTCTGCTTAAATCATAGAACTTAATCTTAACAGACTGTGATATAAAATTTTAATATTCTAAGACTCATGTAGATTTTAATTTATTATAGATATAAGATACTATTTACTTGTTATCAAATTAATTTTATGGTAATTTCTTAATTAATTGTTATTATCTTTTTTATCGTTTGTTTTTCTTAAACAAAAAAAAAAAAAAAAAAAACAATCCGCTTACCAAAAGTGCCTTGTGGGAAAAATGTCTTTATTATTCATTCTTTGCACATATCTTCCCAAATGCAATTGTTAAAAATTTCTGTTTAAAGTAAACAATTTTTTGTTTTCTTTTTATTTAGCTCAATTGAATACATATACTTTAGTGTATTACTTTTAAAGTTGTAATTGTTAAATTTGATATACATAAATTCAAAATCTTTCATTTTTTGGTTCTTGCTCAGAATGTTTCTGTGAGTTCTGTTTTTCTATTTTTCATAAAAGTTTATTCATGTTAAAAAAATTTGTATTTTTATATTTTTCAGAGAATACTTAAATTTTGTTATTATCTTTAAAGACATTTAAGTGTTTCTTTAGCTTTATTATAATTTTACAACTTTCAATCTATTGATTTGCTCATTTAACCTAATGAATAATTATTTAATTCAAAGAACAATGAGGAGAAAAAAGCATACGCTTCAAAATTTAGAGATTCTTTAAGTATACTTTATTACTCAATTATTTTTTGTTCTTTAATAAAGATTGATACCTCAAATTTAAAACTTGCTCATTGAATATTATGAATACATTTATTGGTACAATAGACTTACTTTTTATAACATCTAACGTAACGTAACATCTACGTAACGAAAGAAAACATCTGAGATTTCTAAGACTTTTTAAAAGCTCTTCTATTGCTTAACACAAAATTTATGAAGTTTTTGAGAGCGATTAAATTTTTGTTTTGTTCTAAATTTACAAGAAATAAAGAGGATTCGGAAAAGTTTCAAAATATTTAAAAATATCTTTAACAAAAAATTGTTCTCTAATTGTAAATAAATAAGATTTTAAGACGTTTAATTTTAAATAAAATTAGTAATTTCATAAGAAGTATTAAAAAAAATCCTTAACGACAGGAGCTTGATATAATTTAATACTCATTCTACTAAATAGAAAAATAAGGCTTGAGAACTGGGTACTCATGTATTTTGAATTGGCTGAATTTTATTGTTTTATATTTAATCTATCCTAGTCTTTAATTTATGCAAATATTGAGTTAATTCTACTTCAATAAGTAATAAAAGTGTTTAGTCAAAGTTTTTATTTAATGTCAAAAGTTAAATAAATTCCATTTTAAATTAAAGCTACAAGATCTATATCTATTTGTACCCATTTACATAGCAGTAGCTTCAGTAGAATTTAATTAAATATGAATTTAAGGTGAGCAACTTTCAAAAATCAATTACATAATTTCAAATAAAAGTAATCTCCCTTAATAATGTCCTGAAAAAGTTGCAATATTGTTTTTTAATATATTTTTGACATAATTGCATAACTATTCGTTTATTATTCTTATTAAAGAGTACTTTTCTTTCAGATATTAAAAAACTTTTTTATAATTTATTCAACAATTTATTATAAAACATATAGAAAATTTAAAGTACCAAAATAAATAGTATTATATCCTTTTGGGGCATTAATATAAGTAAAAAGGCGTATAGTATAGAGAAAAAAAGTTAAGTTTTTATGTTTATCTATTTTTTGAATAGTGCAACTACTACAAAATTTTTTCTTATTCTAATCATTAAGATCATTAAAAAATTCAATTATTTATTTACACTAAAATAATAAATAAAATTAAAAGAAAAATATTCTACACAACCATTACTACAGAAGATTATATTAAGTGCCAAAAGATAAAATAGCTTTTGAGTATTTTAAAGCAATAAAAAAGCAAATTGAAAATTATATTTTTGATTTTTTCAAAAAATTTGTATATACGAATGTATTCGAAAAGAAATAAAATTAATGAAAATTTAAAATAAAGAAAAATACCAAGAATCTTGGCCTTAGTATTTGCTTTAAACAAGGCGATTAACATGGTCAAAATGTCAGCTTTCATTAAATCCTTGGATATTTAAGAAAATATTAAAAACGTTTTTGTAAATAATTACTAAACGCATATATATATATATACTGAACATGAATAAATACTATGCTAAGTAAAATAAAAATAAAAACATACAAGTTAATTTTCAATGGCCACGTTAATCTCCTTTTCAGCGGTTTCATACTAAATAAAAATTTTGATTTTCTTCTTAATAAAATCAATAAAATATAAAACATGGCATTTTAAAATAATAATTATCATAGATAAATAAAGATTTATAGTTTTTAAAAATGACTGGTAATAAAATTTAGAATTTTTTAAGATGCACAATTTTCTTATGTTCTGTTAAAGATTTTTTAATGAGAAATAATACATGCTGGACTTTTAAAGATTTTTATTTCATTGTTAGTAAATTAGTAAAATTATAAATAATAGTATTTGATGAAAACAAATGTATTTTGTTTAATGTAGAAAAATCTTAGTTCAAATAGCTCTGTGTTTACTGTTACTGTCTCCCCATGGATATGTTTATATTATAATTTTTTTTTATTTGAAAATCAAGCAAAGAAAATATAGGTTAATCCTAATTATTTTGTTGAACATAAGTGAACTTATATATAGAACATATTTAAAGCATTTATTTTTTCAGGTAGAAACATTATTTAGAAGAAATGTTGTAATTCTTTAAAAGCTACACAATACTTTATTAAAAACTAGGTATATTAGTACTGAATAAGGCTCTAATACTACCGTAATTTTTAAAAATCACATTATATTGCTTAACTAAAGTGGTTAAATGGCTAAATTTGATGTGTAAAGGTCTCATATATGCTACATTTTAGAAATGATATATAAATATATTCAGTTTTTTGTATGAATTATTTTAAATTAAGTCCAATATTAATCATACGAGCCATTGATACTTTATGAGTAGCCTATAATACTATTTGTACCATTGTTACATTTTACAAAACATAAATTTTCATAGAAAAATTACTCAAAAGCTTTGTTTAAGAATTATAAAATAAAATATTTTGTAAATTTAAGTTGAAATCTATTAAAATATGCATAAAAACTATTAAACAAAAGTCTAATTTGTATTACTTGTTAGTTAAAAAGTTAAATTTAATTAGTTAATTAATTTGAAAAAATAACAAAGAAAATATATAATTTTAAATTGCCATGTAATTCGATAATCATGATCTTTATACCCCTACCAATTAAATTGATTAATTAGAATAATGAAAATTAATGCAAAGAAATTCTTAGGTAAATTTTAGATAAACAAAATTTATATAAATAAAAAACTATTCCCCTATCAGTTTTGTTCCTGTAAATTTCTATTAATTTTGTTATTAAGATTTTATGTATATATATATATATCTATATATATGTATATAAATATAAGAAAAATTTTTAAATTAATTAAACTACATAAATCAAAAATAAACCAAATTCTATTATAAATTGAATTAAAGTTCTTTTAGAAAAATAAAATAATCAAATTATGTAAAAAAAAAATACCAAACAAAATTAATATTATTATAATATAATTATTTTTAAAAATATGTTTCAAATGCGATAACATAAATGAACATAAAATTTAGAAAAACTATGTAAAGCTACCATTTTTGATAAATAAATAAAATTTAAGGAAATATAATTTCAATATAAAAACAAAACAAAAAAGGATTTAATCTATATATTAAATAAAAATTTATCTATTGCAATTCGAAAATATTATTAATTAATTAATGGAAAATTATTTTCTTGTTTGCTTTTGTTTTTGTTATTATAAATAAATGCAAAATATTTTATCTAATGTCAGTTAATGAAAATGTTAAAATAACAGCTTAGAAAAAAAATATTTGCAATGAAAATTTTTTTTATTAAAATCGAATATATATATATATATATATATATATATATATATATATATATATTCTTCTATTTCCATTTTCTTTGATTATATGGAACTTCTGTTAAATATTTTTAATAATAAATTTGTGAAATTATTATGAAAAATTGTTTTTCTAATGTAAAAAGATTTTCAAGAACTATTTAATTGAAATTTAGCACACTTAACCAATGGTATATACCACATTCCCTTTTGATTACTTTAATGTATCTTGATTTCTTCTTTTTCAGATATATTAATATTTTCAGGATAGTAACATAGAAAAGCACAATCAATTGGCTAAAATGCATTCTTTATGGTTATTTTTATGGCCAACTTTTATTATGCAGGTATATAAGCCCAGATTTTTAAATTATTTTTCCATATTACATTATTTCGATTAATAGCGAAAAAAGTCAGTTTTATCAGTGGGAAAAACCATCCTTTCTAATAGCACTGCAATAGCTTTACAAGGCTTGCGTACTGAAACAATATAAAAACTTATTTTTTTGGTCTTTTTATTTGTCTGGTTTCAATACACTTATTTGCCGATTCAACTTGACTTTTAATATTCGCAATGAAATTATTTTAATTGTTGAAATGCCAATTGAAAACATAATTTCAATTTCAATTTGAGGAATTAGGAGGCATGGAATGAGACAAGAGAACAAGAACAACAAGAAGTGGTTATCTGAGTCGAAATTTTGAGCCTCCTTTCATTCTCTTGAACCTCGAAAATGTGAACTTAGGTATACTTTGAACCTCCTTTCATCTTCTTGGGCCTCCTAAATGCAAACTTTCACGTATTGGAGGTTAATTTCTCTAAAAACGTATCAATAAGTATTTGATTAGTTGGAGTAAGTGTTTGAAGTTATAATTTAGCAACGGAGAATGTACTGAGTTCTGTTTTGGTCTTTAATTGAGCTTAACGTGATTTTAGTCTATTATTTTATGATCAGCCTTCAAAGGCTTTTTTTTGAACATTTCAGAAGGTCTTCGTCTCCAATAAAAATCCAAAAGTTACTGAATTACAAAAAAATATACAAAGTCAAAAAAAAAAAAAACACTTCTCAACTGTTATCACATTTAAATACTTATTTAATTTCTGTTTTTATTTAGAACAAAATCAAGCTTAAAACTTAATAAATTTTTCTATTATATAAAAATATTTTTATTTTTTTTTAAACTAGATTTTAAAAATAAAATCGTCACTATAAACTGTTATCATTGTTTTAATTACTTTATTAACAAATTAAAAAATAAAATAAAATAAAGCTTTAGATATTTATGAGATTCATATTATTTCGATTAAATTAAATATATTTTAAAATTTAAAGCATTTGTACCAAAATTAGACTATTCGAAGAACCTAATGCTAGACCTAAGCCTAGAGATGCAGCCATTATTGATGAAGCCATTTCTTTTTCATGTTGCATAACAATTCTATAAAAAGTATTTAAAAATAATTGAAAATTAATTTCTATTTATAAATCTTACTTGGGTGCCATAATTAATGCTATATTAGCAATATATCCATTAGTTATACCAAATATTGTTATAACTAAAATTAATGTCAGATCAGAATGAAGAATTATTGGTAAATATTTATGAAGATTTGTATTTGCCATCATTAGTACTGGTATAAAACCAGTTCGTAAACATGCCATTAAAAATACTAAAGGTGGATTATGTTTTGGCTAAAATATTAACAATATTTTTGTTGATTAAAACAAAAAATACTTTTTTTTCTATTTCATTTTTATAGAAATAAATACCTTTTTAAATATTCCAGCTAAAATTCTTCCTATGTAATCACCAGAATTAAAAACAAAATAATTAACAACTGGTGTAAAATATATGTCTAAAATAAAAAATAAAATATTAATTTATTGTAAAATATTTGATATTGAATTAATTTACCATTCCAAAGATGTTTATTGCCATGAAATTGAGATTGCATTAATACTGTTACCGATGGATAAACAGAAAATGTAACAGCAAAAACTAAACATTCTGATAATGCATACATATAAATTTTTTTCATAACTTTTTTAATATTTGGTTTTTCTTTAATTAAATTATCATTTGATGTATCAAATGCAATAAATCTTTTCATTTTTCCATTTATAAAATATTGAAAAAATTTTGTTTTTGTTATATAAATATATGAAATTAATGATAATATTAAAACAACATTTCCAATTGTAAAATATGTAAATGCAACAATTTTAACAGATTTTGTAAATGTTAAACAAATAATTTCTGTCATAGCCGCAAATATACCGCCTAAAGCTTGGCCACTAACAATAGCAGTCATATATATTGAAGGGAATTGACCAGCAATACCAAAAAGACCACCACATAATATTGCTGAGAAAACTAAGAATATAAATTTGTGTTATTTTTTTAAAAAAATTACATTAAATTTATATATTTTAGATACCATTCATAAGAACAACTGTTGTCATAGTTACTATAAAAAATCCATTTTGCCAGTTATCCGTATTCACTTCAACAAATGATGTTGTTATTAAAAATAAAAATAATATAAATCCCATAGAACCAATCATTCTTAGTTTAAGCGGAATTAAATGACTTAGAAGTGCGTTTAATATTAAAAAAATTGTACTAGGAATTGTTGAGGCTACACTTAAATCACTTGTAAAACTTCGTTGAGTTGGTGTAAGTACGGTTTCATTTGTAAACGAGACATTACGAAATTTAAACATCCAGTACTATAAAAAATATAATAATTTTTTATTTAATTGTTATGATTTATAAAAATATCTAATTACCATGCAAAGCAATTTCTATAGGACAAATTTTTAAATTTAAACTAAACATGCAGTACTTTAGGAAATTATTTGCGGTCAATTCATAAGATACAAAAAAAAGCATATTTGGGGTTAATGCTGGGTTGGCTTTGCATTGATTTTTTTAGCTGAATATTTTTAAATCTTATTTTTGAAATTATATTTTATTGTCTAGTTTTTTAAGGCGCTAAACTAGGCTATAGCCTAGAGCAGCAGCTTTTAGGGGGCAGCAAAATTTGAAACAAAAACATTACAAAAAAAAATTTTAAACTTTATCTTTTTCGTTACTTCCTTCCTTTTTTTTAAATGTTAATATTTCCAAACAATTTATTTGTGTGTATTCGGGAGGTGGGGGCGGCATGAAGTTATTAGCCTAGGGCGGCAAAATGATAAATCCGTCTCTGCAGCACGCCTTTGCCAGTTTCAAGCGAAAATTGCTTGAACTTTTAATATTTATAAGTAATCAGCAATGGAACAACGAGATTTATTCCATGAAAAATTAGCTCGTTTTTTATATAAAACAAATTTTTTCTCATTGAGAAAATGTTTTAATTTGTTAAACGTAGAAAGTTAAGCATAACATTTATCAGATCAGTCCATAAAAGATATTAACCCCTTGCGATCGTATGTCTACTCTCAGCCACCACAGCAAAAAAACCATTCTGATCTTATATTATATTAAGTCGGCAAACTTCGGAGATACGTAGAATTCGAAATAAGTTTATATAAATTGTGTTTAAGTCTAATTCGACATTTTCGCTTTGTAAAATATTCCAAGAAAATGGCAAAGAGAAATATACTGACTGTGATACAGAAAGTGATAACGGTCGCTTTGAAAATATTTATAAGTGATTCTGATAGTGACATATTTCCATTGAAGCGACGAGTTATGCAATTAGAAATTTCCAGCGATAGTGAATTGGAAGAAAATGATGAAAATTATAAGAGTCTTATAAATGAATTTACTGTTTGGAGAGATGTTACTCACAGAGACAAGTCTCAATCAAAAACTAATTTTTCGACGGGATCTAAGATTGTTTGCCCTAATGTACCTGTTCATTGCACGGAACCTATCGATTTTTTCAGACTGTTTTATACAGATACTCTAATTGGAATAATTGTACTAGAAACAAATAAATCAACAATCAACTTGAAATAAGAGGAAAGGCTTAATGGCAAATTACATATATTTCGGCACTGTGAAGATGTAAAGAGTAAAGATTGTTCTGTATGTTCAAACAGAAAAAGTATAATTTTCACATGAAATTAAAACATATTATTGTGTTACATAAATCTATAGTTTAAAAAAGAATTAATAAATTTTATTTTTCCTTCATAATCTTGAATATTATGTATTACTCTTCGTTCAACGAAAATTAATTCCGACCAGCATGACACCCATGTATAAAATTAATACGATCGCAAAGGGTTAATACTTCCACTTCCCTGTGGAACCCACTTTTGTTTATTAAAACTACGAAAAATCTTCTTCGCTTATAATCCTGAACTTGCGCACAGATAGATAAGTCCTTTATGCAAGACCTTATCAAGTGACCAGGAATGCAGCAGAAAAATACATTTTCCAATTCAAATGGGTGGTTGTAACACGGTGTTTTTGATCGATTGCCGAGTAATTGTTTCGGAATCCAAATTGAAATTTTGAATATCCAAGAGTCGTTTGAGCAATCAATTATTAAAAAAAATTGAAAAAAGGATATATACGTATTCAAAACTTTACTTTTTTATCATATTTAAACAGTACATTTTACAAGAAATTACTACTAAATTTACTATAAAACAATAAAAAAAAACGCGTTCGAGACACAAACTTATACCCATATTTAATACCATTAGAACAATATGTCAGGAGTTCTTATGGTTTTTTTCAAATAAAATTGAAAAAAATTTTAAGCATTACAATGTTATTGAATATAAATGAGTAATAAGGAGTTTTATAGTTAACACTTATAAAAAAATAGGTAGAGAAGTTGAGTGAAGCAAGGAAGTAGATTTCACACGATTTAATTCGGGATTTTTAAGCCATAATTGAAAAATTCAGTCAAATAGAAGTAGCTTTTTGATAAAACAATAAAATTTTCAGAAATATACAGAACATAAAGTAGAAACAACGCTCATAAGTAGATTAAGAAGGTAGATATATCATAGATGACTTATAATATTGAATATATTTCATATAATAAAAGAAAAATGTAATGAGAAATTCGTCAATATGTTTAACACTTTGAGTGCTAAGAAGCACAATCGCTCTCCTCAACAGATTGGCCGAAATATATTGGCACTAAAAGTGTTAAAATGGAACAAAACAAATTAATAAATAAATTTAAATATGTTATACTAAAAAAAATACAACGTTTTGATATTTTGGCAAGTGAGCTGTTCTTAATGCAATTATATTCGGATATCAGCCTTTCAAAATAACTGACTATTGAAGCTTGAACTCAAAATCCTTATTTTTAGCTATATTTGTCATGTTTAATAAACAGATTAAGAAAAAGGAGTATATCTTAAAAACTATAGCCAATAGGCACAGTGGAAGTCACTTTAAATTTTATAAATTTTATAGCAGAGCTTTAAAAATGGAAATGACATTTATCTACCATAAATGATAGACTTGCTTGAAAAACAACAATAATAGACAACAAAGTAAATTATTATTTCCGGATTGACTAACACGAAAAACACCTAAAATTCACTAAACTTGCAAGAAAAAAAAAACAATTACTTTAAAATTTAACCACTGTTTTTTTCTGATAAGATTTTTTTAGTTGAAAATTTTCCTATTAAATTTTGTCATAAAAAATCCCGTTAGGAAATTTAATTATATCTCAATTAATTTTTTTAAATTTGTTTCGTTTTAATGTTTTTTTTTTAAAAAAAATAATTATTTATATACATATGTAGTAATTTATAATCAATTAAATGCCTCAGGAAAAATTTTGCCATTTAATTGTGATAAGATAAGATGTATAAAGTTTAAAATATGCAAATTACTCATGTTTTGAAAATAATTTACATTTAAAACAAATGAATGTAAAGGTCATAGGTTATAAGAACACTTATCATATTACACAAAGAGCTTTGATTAACAACAAAATAGAATAAAACAAATTATAATTAAATGCAAAACTTATTTTGCTAAATATAAATTTTAATTATTTTGTTTACTTTCTTTTTGTTGGTATTATCAAATTCATACCTCTTCAGCTGTTACAATAAAATTCCATGGCACTAATGTTGTTATACCCAATAAATAAAATATAAAATATGTTAAATTATATCTATCGATTGGTACATTTTCATCTTCTTGTTCAGTTGTTGTTATTGCAGATTCTGTTTCATCATTATTGAATTCCTTATTAATATCACTTTCAGAAGAATCCTGGTTTTCTTGTTCATTTTCATCAGGATGAAGTAATGGACGATTAATTGAGCTTTCCATATTTTGTTTTGTTTTCTTTTTTTAATAATAACTAAATTTTACAACATTTCAAATAAATCTATTAACTTTAACTAATGTTAGCAAAAATCTATTCTATTGTTATCTATACAATATTCTGCCCCTCTTAAAAGTATTTGATAACATTTTGACACAAACATATGTTAACTGTAAATGTTATTTTATTTTCTTTTGAATATGTTTCTAATGCCATGGCTAAGTTTTTATTTAGACTTTTAAAGTCTTAGGTTAAGACTGAGGTTAAAATTGAACTAAGCTTAAAAATTTTTAACTTTTGTTTTTTGCAAATCTACAACTCTTCTTCTTACTTGATTCGCTCGTTTCGCCCAAATGTCATTTTATATTCTTTTAAATGTTTCTAGTGCCATCTATATAGCATGCCCAAAACTTGAGGTGAATTATGACTTTCTTAAGGCTTAAACACATTACGCTTAAGGTGCAAACACAATGAATGCGGCGCGCAAGTGGAACGCGTTTTCATTCAGAGTTACGAAATTCAGCTATATAAGATCCCATAGCTGTGACAGCTATCACCGCTCGTGCCGCAAACCGCGTATGTAAAAATCTTCAATTGTTAATAAAATCTTTTCTATTCATCCAATCAAGTTCAAATAAATTTTGTTGCGTTGGCAGTAGATGACAATTGATGTTAATGCATTTGGTTCAAAATTTATTCTTACTGTTAGCTCATAATGTCCAATATCTTTTTGGAACTTTCCATCGTTAATTTAAACTTTTTTTATTTACCCAATCAAGTTCAAATAAATTTTGTTGCGTTGGCAGTGGATGACGATTGATGTTAATACAGTTAGCTCAAATGTTATTTTTAAGGGGACCCTGGATCAATCCAATCAAACTGTCAAAGCACTTTGATCATAGTAATTTGTAGAGTTAAGGGATGTTCAGGTCATTTTGAGAAATATCAATTTGTTTTTTATTGCACTAACATTTTGTGTAGTTTCATGCTTTTCTTGATGGGTTATTCTAATACCAAAACAAACTTTATTAGGAAAGATATGTAAAACATGGGATTACCAGTATTAAGGAGTACAAACAGTTCATGGAAAGCTGATAAATTAAAGAAAAACCAGAATGTTAATGCTTGTATATAACAACAATCTGGCATGCATAGGGAACATGTTTAAAAAGTAACTATATATATGATTCGGTTATATAAGTTATATTTTATAAGAAAAAAAAGACGTTTAATGTTGATAGTTATTGTATATTTTACCATTACTCATTTAAATTTCTTTTATTTTTACACAGCAATTAAAAATTGGATATATGTAATTTTTATCCAGTTAAAAATAATCATTTTCTTAGAATAAATAGAAATAAAAATTTCCAATTCATACGCTATACTTTGCTCAAATTTATTTGATCAGTTAATGGTCTGATATTGAGTAAATATATAAGCAAAATTTGCTCAACTTCCATAAAATAACTTTGACAGTTTGATTGGATTGGTCAAGGGTCCACTTTACTGTTAGCTCATAATGTCAAATATCTTTTGCAACTTCCAAGCGTTAATAAAACCCTTTTTTATTCATCCAATCAAGTTCAGATAGATTTTGTTGTGTTAGGAATGCATAACAATTGATTTTAATACAGTTAGTTCAAATGTTAATTCATTAATTATATTTAATTAATTAAGTTTTAGCTTTATATGAGAAAAAAACTTCAGAAAACTGAATGAAACGAATTCTGAATTCTGCCTCAAGAAGGGGTAAAAGCTTTTTCGAAATTTGCAAAACTCCGTCTTACCTTTCACCACCGCTTATCTAGAAATTAAATGTTACCGGACTCAATGTGAATACCCTGTATCACGGACATAGGTTAAAGGTAAGTGTATAAATTTTATGTATTTTATTTATTTAGGAATTTACTTATTTCGTTGTTTATTATCTGTTTGTTTGATTGTGTGTATGTATACATATATCAATTCATGTTCTGTGATCGTTTAGAAATCGTAATCTGAACTAGATCATAAAATTTTATCTATCTTTTGGATTTATATATTCGATCCAGGTTGGATCAGAAAATTTAAATTATATATATCTAGTTTATAAAATGATGTATTCAAAGAAATATACAGTTTTCCGCTCAACTACATAGGTAGTTGACTGAATTCGGGCTACCAACCCCGTTAAGTTTGAACCACTCTCAAGATTCACTCGCCATATTTAACCTCACGGCAAGGCTGAAGTAATTAATTTTCGATTCTTGTTACGTATTCTTTTTTTCAGTGGATCTTTAATGCTAATTGGGATTCAGCTAAGAGATTTTCCTGTTTTTATCTAAAACTATTTCAAAATCAGGTTAAAATCGAAGTTAATATCAGATGTTAATTTAGTATCTTAGTATCTTTAAGCATTAGGTTAGTAAAAATTTATTTTAAGCTTTTAAGTTAGTTTTGATTGCAATAAATAGAAAATTCAAGAAAAAACATATTTTTAACTAAAAGTAAAAATTACTCTTTAGATAATTTTTAAATCTAATTTCTATAATTCCTTTAATAAGTGCTTATAGTTATTTTTAGATTTTATTAAATAATTCTACAAGTGAGATTATTACTTTTTTTTTATCATAAAAAGAAATAAAGAAAAAAATCATCTTAATTTTATCTATTAAAATTACGCATAGGCTACAATTGCTATAAATGTTTTTAACTTTAATTAAGGAAGTGGTGGTAGTATGTTAAAATTTGATTAATTTTGTTATAGAACTTTGCTCAATGTTATGAGTAAAAGTAGGGCGCCATTTTCAAACCAATTAGTTCAAAATCGTTAATGTATCTAATGAAAATTTAACATCACATTTTCTTGGAAGTTTAACAATTACTTAATTTCTTACATATATGTTGCTTAATATTGTGAGATATCTGAATTTGATGGAAATGACTTTTTGATTCAATTGAAAAATAGGGTGAAATGATTTTCATCGAATAAAATTAAATATAATTAAAACATGGTTAAAGTCGTAAAATTTTATGAAGAGATTTTATATTCTTTGTTAATTGATTTTCCTTAGACTAATGTTGTAATATAAAACATAATAATAAAATTACCTTAAGATATCTTGTTTATTAATTATCTACTAGGAAAAAATTGATTTTAGTCTAATCAATTTGATGGAGCTGCTTAATTAGTTTATGTGGTTGATGGTTGATTGATTGTGTTGTGAGCTTAGAACAGGAGTCCTTCAATATACAATTGTGGCTCTTCAATTCTTGGCAAGTACCACTGTTAGTACACATACACAGAAGAAGCAAACAAAACATCCGATGTCATGAGATACAAATATGAGCACCGAGCAACGGGTTAAACAATCTGTAACTTCACAGAAAATAGAAAGAATTCCTAAATAAAATGATGAAGTCAAATATCAAAAGAAAGTTCAGACAAAGGCTTTTCTTGAAATTAATCTTAAGCAGCAGAATCGTTCCAAAATCTAAAAATTCATCTTGCATTTCATCTAGAATCTTATAAACATTTAAAAACGATTGAAATCAGTTCCATATTATAACACCTTTTGGGTCGGAAATCTCGAAGATATGAATTCTGTGTGAATTTTTGCCCTGAGGCACTAGCATAGACAAATTTGTTATTTGGCGAATTGATTTCTTCTCGAGGTGAATAATGTTGCAGTGCTAATCAAAGACAAAATCCTAAGATGCCTAAGAAAGTTGAATGTCTGCAAATCATATACTCCACATAGCAAAAAGTCATCTACACTGCTCTTCTCAAGTTCAAAGTTAGCAGACCAAAGACTTCAGATAAATAAGCAACTCTTTGAATCAAGAATTCAGCGATAAAATAAGTCATAAAATCTTATATTCTCTGAGTTTCCAAAAAGCATTTAAGTTCGTTCTTTAAGATGTCTGTTTGAACAAATGTTACCGTTTTTATTAAAAGTGTCAATTTTAGGAGCTCATAAAGACTTCCCCACAAAGTCTCCAGAAATCAGTCCATACTGCATGATTATTTTACTGTGAAGAAGTAAATAGAACCTCTTTCTCTATGTAAAATAAATTCCTCTCAAATTAATGAAACTTTCAATATTAATCGATCATAATACAAAAACACAAACAAAATTAATGAAATCAATTTCAAAATAATTCCAATACATAAATTTTTCCTTAATATTACACCTGTGTTAGATTTAAATTATTTATTTCTTTTTTTGTTGATTCATAGTAAAACTTTAACGAAAGTTTTGTCAGACTTAAATATTTTCTAACTAATATCACATTTCACTAGGAAAATTCATTTTTCTTAATTGAAATTTTAGAGCACTTTATTTTTGGAACGTTATTCATTTTTAATTAAAATGACATCCTTAAATTTAAATTAGCATTCCTTATGTAAAAGGATAAGTAAATCTTTTTTGTTATCGTTTTATTTTTTTTTTTTTTGTTCAAGAAAACATTTTCAACAGTTAAGAAGTTAAAATTTTCCCCCCTTTTATGGTTTTTTACTAATTAATATCCTTCCAGCTCATTAATTTTCATTATCGTTTATATTATGCGTAATTTTACGTACAACAGACACAACATTGGAGGGTTTTTCTAAAGACAATGATTTTATATATATATATACCTAAGTAAAATAGACTGAAATTTTTGCTTCAGTTTCGTTAATACTTTTCATGTAATTAATTTCAAAGGAATTGTTTAGCTTGAATACTTCTATGATTTGAAATTAATCATAAAAAATTGATTCTCAAAAGATATTTTAGTAATTCTATTGTTAATATATTTGTTGTTGTTTATATTTTCCATTTCTATGATGAATTGTTTAACTGTCAATTTCAAAAAGATTTTTACGTGAAAATCTTTCTGGTAACTTTCTGGATCATCGGTTTAAGGTCAGAAAATTAACACCTTATCCCAGTAGGGAAATCGCGCATTAGTGAATTTCTCTTCGACGAATTCTTGCGTTCTTTATGGTGGAAAAATGCATAAGTGAAAAATTCACAGAAAGTAGCGGTTACTTTTCGTCCCCTTTTCGAACAAAATTCATTGATGTTTTCCCCAAGAAAGCTGTCGTCATGTCTGAAAAGTTGGCCTCCTTTATTGATGAAGTAGCTCTACTTTCCCTACTGGGATGTGTCTTTTCTAAAGAGCAGGTTCTAGAAAATATTTATCAAGTCATGCTTCTACTTTGACAGTATTTTTTCTTGTCATAGAACAATCAGAAATCATTGGACTTTTAAATCCACTTTTTTAAAAAATAATATCATTTCAACTACGGTAATTTCGATACTAAACGTCAGACTGTCATGTAATTTTTATAACTATTGTTTGATTTTTTTTTTTGGTATACGAAATTACAAGAATTTGTGAACAATGAACATGATTCCATCCGTGTGGTTGCTATAATTTTTACAAGGCTAATATTTTCCTATCTTTGTGGAGAAGGAGGTACCCTGATCTTTTTAACAGAAATCTCATGTAATCAAAAAGTAACTGGTTAGAATTTACTTTCATCTCCTAATAAAATCTTCCTCTGCCTGTTATAGTCTTCCCTAAGCTGTGAACAGCCTTCCAGTCTCAAATTTCTATAAATAATAAAAAATTTTGCTGAAGACAACATGTGTTCTGTCTATGACTCATTAATACTTGGCAATAATTATAAGTTGAATCAGTGATATTTTACGTAGACCCACTTTCAATTTTTAGGCTAGAGAAGGAACCAGGTAAAAGAGAAATTCCGTGAGGAAAATAAATTTTGCAAATTTTCGTAGTGGCATGAAATATGGGCAAATAATCTCTACCAAATTGCTATATAGCTTGGATTTATCTCCAGTTATTGCCAGATTATCGGTTTTTCAGAGAAGATCAGAATTTTAAAATAAATTTTAATTATTCTTTATATATAAAAATCTCGTGTAATGATGTTGGTTTGGGGTAATCTTCCTAAATACTGAACCGATCTTAATGAAATGTTGTAGCATTATGTTATTTAGTCGCACTTAGAAAATTAAATCAAATTAATGAATTTGATCAAATGAAATTAGTTAGAAAGTATAAAGTATTAGAACTAAGTTCCTTATCGCGGGTTAAGCGAGGTGTTCACTATATTTCCGAATCAATGATTCGGCTCTTAGTTCCCATTTAAAGTATATGGAAATGAAGAATAAGAGAGAAAATATCCAACATCTTGAATATTTTACTCACAAATGATTCAACCATATACTTTATATTGGATGAGGGAGCCGAATCATTGATTCGGAAATATAGTGAATACCCCGCTTTAAAGTTCTACTGAGTGTAACCGTGCCTCAAAGAGGTCTATAAAGACACCTATAAAGATGCTGCTGAAAACATCGATTGATGCAACAATTTCTCTCACGTATGACAAAAATACAATTTGGGTGATTATTTTTTTGATTATAATTTACAAATATTTTTTATTCATTGTGCTGTGTATCAGTTTAGGACATTATAATCATATTTTTTTACACGTATTAAAAAAATAGGGAGGCCCATTAAATAATTCTTAAAATACAACTCTTGTCAAGGATATCAGAAAGTGAAAAAAATTCAAGAGTTTCATTATGCTGCTTTGAACAATTTCTTTATTAATTCCTGCTCTAATGTTTGAACATAATACGATATCCCAAATATTCCTATGTCCTTTAATATCCAACAAATAATATATAATTTATTTTCGGAATGAATTATAGATTTCATTAAATACTATAAAAACATTTCCTACCCAATTAAAATAAAATAATTCACAAAATTACTAAGGATGAACTGGTTAAAGAAACATAATTTTTCTGGTTTACCCTGGAAAACAATCTTGTTTACATCTAAAACACAAAATATTTGATTTAGTTTTAATACTCAAAAGAAAACAAAAAAAAAAAAGGACAAAATGAGGCAGAAAAATTACATTTAGAATAAAATAAAAAAAAAGGGAATACATGAAATTTATTATCAGTTACGGCTTACAATACCCAAAATTTTTGCCCTTTTTCACACTTATTCAACCATTTAGAGATAAATTTATTTTAGTGTCGGACTGTGTGTCAGAATTTTCACCAAGAAAAGTATATCATGGTCCCTTGGCCATCGTCTCCGGCAGCTACATTTTCTTTTATTGACCACTTGAGATTTGATATCACTTCATAAAATATGTGCACACATGTTGAAAGTGTCTTTTACGTTTACTTGAGAAGGCTAATAAAGTATTCTCTCTCATCTTATGGTAGATACAAATATCGGTTTAGCTTATTTTTTAGATATATCATTTTTTCTTTTAGATAAATTTATTGATATTAAAATAATTAGATAATAAAGTATCATAAAAGATATGATAGTTTTATTGTAGTTAGTATTTGTTGTAGCTTATTATACCGAAGGAAAAACTTAAAATAGAGAAAATATTTCAAAGTTAATTTAGTAAAATTATTTCAGTATTGAGAAAATTATGGAAATATTTGAAAATTCTTATAAAAAAAGGATAATATTATGAAAAACAACTTGATTGTGTTGGATTTTCATTTGATTGCATTTCAAAGTATATCCTTTACGCGACAGACATTTATCCCTTGGACTTATAGCCTGATTTGATGGCTAGTTAGCGCTTGCTTGTCGGTTTTTTCAAAGATATGATCAAAGAAAAGTTGTTTGCTTACAATCTGACATGAATATTGTCCTTTAATTTCTTTCATGTAAATAAGAACATGCTAATTTGTCAACTTGTCCGAGTGAGTTCTTGACAAGGATATATATTTAAGTGAGTTAAGCTCTTAAGTTATGATTATGATTTTTCCTAAAATTGTTGTGTGGTCACAAGCTGGAAAATTAATTTAAGGTACCTTCTTGTATGCTTGATTTTACAGCTAAATCTCAAGGTTAGTGCGTCTATCTTTTAAAGCTTTTGCTTAAGAAAATTTCGTGTTTTATAGTTCTAACTGTTAGCTTTCTAGCTTTACTTTGGGCTTGAGCTAAGCACTCAATTTTGATAGCTTAAAATTTGCTTTTTGGTTTTTATTTCACAGATTATATTCAGCTGATATAAAATTTCCTTACAAGCTCTACACCAACAGCAGAAGTAATTTATTTAAAAAAATGAATTGTGAAATACTTTTCGCTTTTATAGAAGGCTTAAATTTTGTAAAAAAATATTAATTATATTGAAGCTTAAGCTGATATTGTGAAACAGGGAGATATTATTTGATACTAATGTGAAGTCTCGATTTCGGTTAGAGTTATAGAGTTTGAGATTTAAAAGTTTTGATAGCTTTGATAGCTTTGAACTTTGAACAAACTGACATCGATTCAACAAAATTTTGAATTGATGTTTGAACTCTAGCAACTGCTGAAGGCTTTAAGATTTTAATAAAAATATGTCCAGTAAAAGGATATGACTCAAATGAAGAAGCTATTATCAAATTAAGGACTATTTGGATTAAAAAGTAAATTTGTCTCCATGCCAGATATAAAAAAGTAAGAAAGGTGTTGAAATAAATAATATCACTTTTAGAGGAAGCTATGTTGAGAAATAAAGTCGAATTTTATAAAAAATTCTACTTTTAAGCGTCAGCCTCAAGATTTTTTGATTGATTCTACATTCTCATCTATAGACCAAATCTATTGACTATCAAAAATAAAAATATTTCTTGGTTTTCAAGGGATGTTGGCATGTTCCTCTTACGTCAGAGCTTTTATGACAAATACAGCTTAAAAATATAGAGCTGTATATTTTGCCACAGGATACGTAAGATACTCATCCATTTGTTGGTTTTGCTACAGAAGATTCATGCCAAAAAGTGTTGGAAACCCCCGTAGAAAGGGATAGAGATTAAATAACATTTATTTCTCATATTGGCAATAGTTTTCATAGTAAATTTTTTAACAAAACTTCGAAATGAACAAAAAATTCGATGAAGCAGAAATTTTGTCTCCTCTCATTTGACATCCTACCAATACATATATTTATTGATCCTAAGTGTAGTTGAATTCCAAGCATCCATTCATTTTAGCGAACAGATTTAGGAACGAATGATATTTAAGCTGACGAACAGCACTTGCTTTTTTATCCTTCATTCTTTTCATTTCTTGTTGTTGTTACTAGCTAGAATTCATAAATTTAGGCATCGCAAATTTTTGACTAAAAAAAAATAACAACAACAAAACATATTTTGAAGGTGAGCTAAAAGAGCAGATTATGCAATCCGTTTCATAAGGACCAACTTTTAACGTCTGAATTGTTGACTTCAAGCATTGATATCGACACGTATCGATAAAATATCTCAAAATTGAAAGAGTCACTTAAATTAATCTGAAGTCTCGTTACTTGAACTTCTTGAGCCTTATTTTTCTTTCATTATATAAATTTCTCTTGTTTTTTAGAAACTAATAAAGGATTTGCTATACAACTTTTGATCTACAAAATTATCAAAGCCAAACAAATAAACTTTCATAACTATTTGTTTGAATCATTGAAAAGTTTTAATATGATTATCAAACATTTTAAATCAAATTAAAGTTTTAAGTACTTCAGTTATTAATACTCAACTTCAAGATATTAGTATAGTGCATACATATGCAAATATAATATAAATTAAAAAATATATATTCAAAAAAGTCTATCTTTATCTAATTTAAGGTGCACCTATTAGCATTTCTAATTTACTTGCTATAGATACCGGAGGTAAAGTTAAGAAATTAGTGTCGAGTATTTCATGCATTTACGAACAGCACTCATGAATATTAAATCCAAAGTGGAATTATTCGATTTGAATAACAAATTTTGTTCCCAAAAGTAGCACCTTGCCATGTGAAATATTTTCTTTAACGGCATTTTACTATAGAAATATAAGGATAGTAGCTCAAGTAAGAAACTTTTTTTTTTTTTTTGTAGTAATTTCGTATAATATGCAAAAGAGATGCTTAATCAAATACTTAAGTTAACTTTTAGTTTCCCTAAAATATACATATAGATATTTATATATCTATACTATAAAAACATAAGTCCACAACTCTCATCCTTTAGGTTTTCCTTTTATTTCTACTATTAAAAGTCAGTAGAAATCGACTTATGAAAACTTCATCATACTCTGAGGTTATTTGTTTCCTGAATCCTGTCTGAGTACTCAATTTTCACAAACAAAAGCTTCCAAAGGAATAGAGTTGCCCATTGTCTTTTTGCTTAATTAGCAGAAGGCTATCATAAAAACCTGAACTTTTTCTTGATAATAGCACAAAAACAAAAAAAAGTGAACCAAACAAAAGAAAAAGTAAAAATAATTATAATTTAATTTCATAGTGTGGTCGATGAGGACAGTAAAAACTTTCCCTTAGATTATGGTGTGGTTCATTGGTCAGCTTTCATTGAAATTTTTGAATAAATTTATTTTTTACTTTTGTTTTTTTTCTAAGCAAATTTTTTAGCCTAAGGAGTAATAAATTTTATATAAATATGAAAATGAGTACAGATAAATTAAAATTTAATCTTTTGTTTGCTTTTGATCAAAAAGCATGCTAAAAGCTAAATAAAAAAAAGGATGAAAAATATAATTGAAAAGCTCTTTTGTATTTATTTATTTTTGATTTTCATTAGTTGTCTCCTACTTAAATAATACAAACTGAGAACTATTGATAAGAATTTGAATATAATTTCAATTTTAAATTAGCTTTAGTATAAATAAAATTAAATTCATAAGGCTAGATAAATTGTTGAAAATTTATAAATGTTTTGGATAATGAAATTAAAAAGTTTAAATCTATCAAAATCTATTTGAAGGATATCAAATGTTTAATACTGTCATAATTTGATTAATCAAAATCTATTTCTCGTCTTTTGTTGAAGTTTTGTCTAGACTGTTTTACAGAAGATAATTGATTGTTTGTTTCTTTGTTCTATAAATTAGTAGAAAAATTTGAAAATTGAATACTAAAGCCGTTAATCTAAGACTTATGGTATTAAACATTTTAATATTAATATTTTTCATTTATTTCCTGAAAGTCTGTAAGCTAAGATTTAATCTTGGAATTTTGTTGGCTTTTCGATTTGAATAATCGAAAGAGATATATTAAAAAAATGAATGCGAAAAAGCTTAAGTTATATCTAATCTAAAATAAAATTTTATTTCAATTTTATACCTAGAACACACTAGCTCTTGCCATTTTGGGTGATTTTGCGCTTAGAAAATAGAAAAAAAATTTTCCTAAAAGCAATCAGAGCGGACTCACTTATGTTCACACACACATTCGAAACAACTCCGCAAGGCAGAAAGTTTTATGCCTTTACATATATTTATATTATCTCAAATTTACTGAGCTTTTATAGTGTAATTTTGTTGTACATCACATGTTTAGCTCAAAACATCATCAGGTCTTTACCTGTTGTCAGATTATTATATATTTTTTGGCTAGAGTGAATGCAGTTCCTCGTAGAGAGACTGTTTGATTTTTGAGAAATAAGCTAATGCTTCTAATAGCCAAAAAAACGATGATATAGAGATCTGCAAAGGCAAAAACTTTGATTTACTCTAAAAATTAATCCAAAAAATGTGGTTGTGTCTAAATGTTGAATTGATAAGAGCAAAAGAAAAATAATTTATAAATTTTAAAAGTAGAATAATTTTGCGGTTAATTAGTTTCATAAACACAAAATCATGCTTGCGCTTATTTTGCTAAATAAAATTTTACATTTTTCAGACAAAAAGGTGACTTCAAAAGTATTTAAAAACTTCTTTCTCCATAGGAAAACCATAAAATGAATTTGAAAATGATTTTAGCATCACAAAAAGTAAAAGCTTATTAAAAAATAAAAAAATCTCTTTGGATGAAAAATCTTAAGAAAAAAAACTCCGAATAAAGAATAACGGTAAAATGAGTTCAAAGATAACTTAAGCCTTTTCTTAAAAAATAAAATATAATAAATGAAAGTATGTTAAAAATAAAAAACATCTATGATTTAGGAGAGATTTCAAAGCTTATTCCTATACTCTGAAGTCCATTCAAAAGGTTTTGAGAGCCAAAAGCCTAATTTCCAAACTAAATTGGAAATAAAAGAAAAGGGTATAAGATCTGAAAAAACCTCCTTCTACCAAGAACGGCTCAGATTTCCATTAAAAGAAAATTTAAAGACTAGAAGACTTTGATTAAAGTTGGGGACAATACGGCGAAAAAAATAGAAAAAATTTATTTTATTCTAGATATTTTTCATCCTGATTTTAAGCCGCAGAGTGCATACGAGTGCAGTAACTTTACGTCATGATTTCCAAAAATAATTTTGTTGGATAAAATTTAAGAAAATAAAAATTTCTTAATTACTATTTAAATATTAACTGTTAGCTTTAAGAAATTAGTTTAGTTGTACTGTTGCTAGTAAATAGCAACCAAGATATGTACTGCGATAAATTTAACATGGCCCCGATAGTCCTAATGTGCGATTTCTGATGTTGAACAGGTAAGGTTTCAGTTATTGTATGTTATAATTCAAGGAGATTATTAAAGTGTAGATTTAGATTAGCAATATCAAAAATTGACAAAAACTAAAAGGATAAATTTTGAGTGATTTTTCGAGCTCTCTCTTTCTAGAATCTTTTGATAATGATTGATTGAGATTTAGGTTAAGTCTGAGTATAAATATGATGCAAAACAATTTTTACAACAACAAACAATGACAAAGTCCCAAATAATGATTACGAATTTCCAAATTAATCTTAATAAAAATACCTTTATTTTTTAAAATGAACCAATTTCAAATTTCAATTTCAATTTCAATCTTCCAGAGAAAATGCTTTATTTTCAAATTTAGAGTCGTATTGCAGGAAAATTTGCATGCTCTCTTTTTAAGGTCCTTCCTTTAATTAAGCATCAATTGATTAAATTTTTTTCTACTTTAAAAAAGAATCTGAAATTTATTGTTGTTTATTCCTGTATATTATAAAGGTATCCTCAAAAATTAAAAGTTCTGTCCAATTTTCTTCTCTTTTTGTAGTTTTTTTTAGATGTACTGTAGAAAACTTTGGCTTAACTTTTAAAAATTAATTGAGTGTACTTATTTCAAAACCTATATGTCATTTTATTCGAAACTGAAGTTAGTATACAATACTGCAAAAGTATTTACTAATCAAAGGATATTTCAAGCCTTATGAAATCAACTCTAATTAAATTTAAAAAGCAGCAAAGAGTGATTTAATAATATTAAAAAAAATGTACATAGAAAAATATTATTCTTTTCTTGCCAGCTAAGCAAATTGATATCCTTTTAAGCTTTATTAAAGCTTAGCAAATATTTTTTTTAAAGATATAAGCATTTTTGTTTTTTGTGTAGAAAATTGAACGAATTTTTTATATTCATATATTTTTATTAAATATGCCTCAAGGATCGAAAAACAAGAGAAAAGATATATTCAATATAGAAAAATGTGCAATCATTATTAAACTGATATCCTTTGATGTATGGTATGCTTAATATTATATCAAATATATACATAAATTTAAGCTTAATTTTTTCTACATTTTTTTGTTAAAAAAATTTTTAATAAATTTTGTATACTTTTGTTATATATAAATTACATAAAAGATACAGAATAATGATTATGGTCTATTGTTTGAATATTATTAAAATTTGATAACGATTACGACTGAAAATATTTCAAAAATTTGTCATATGAAAGAAACACGAGCAAGATATTTCCAGTATAATTTGTTTTTTTTTTTACAATGGGAATTAAAAACTTTTTTTTATTTAAATGAGTGTAATTGACGCATTTTCCAAATTGTAACTTTAGCTCATACCTAATATTTGGAGAAATATTACTGTTGCTATGTCTGAAGTGTTTACACCTATTCTAGAATTTTTGTCAAAAACATATTTATACAAGTTTATCCAACTGTGTTTAAAAACTTATTATTACTTAAACTTTTAGAAACAAATTTCTTTTATACTGACATGGATTTAAAATTAATGTTTTAAATTCGCTTGATTCTTTCATAGCCTTTAAAGGAATGTCGATTACAAAAAAAAATTTGTTATTATAAGGAAGTCATGATCTGATTGTTAATTTGGGCTTTTTTTAATTTCCCCTAACTTGTTCAATTGACTATGCAACACTTTTATTGAATAACACTCAAAATATTTCGGAGAGCATTTCTTTTCTGTCAAATCCATACTAAAAATATTCACCCGATATTTAAGCAATCACGGTCCAATCACTTCTTCCAATTTAATATTAAGTGGCGGGCTCTTTAGACACACTTGTTAAGCTCAATTGTGTAAATATTTAAAAAATTTTTGTTGGTGTACTGATCACCACAATTTTCACAAAATCTTTAGTATAAAAATTCCGAAACATGTCTAAAATGTGTCTAAAATGTTTCTAAAATATATCTAAAATATATTTAATATGTTCTCAAATTTTTATTCATCAAAAAATCTTAAGCGAGTTTCATTAACTGTTCATGGCATTGTTAGGTATGAAGATCTTAAATCTTCATATTTTCTTAATATTTTTTAAATAAAAATCAAAATCATGCGTGATCATTAATACTAATATTAAGGTAAAATTACTATTATATATTTTCATACATTATTACTATAGAACTTTACCTTGAGTTCATTTAACCTAATTAAATGAACCACAATGAACTTTTAAAATGCGGAATTTGCAAATTCAAATATATTTTAGTGATTTGCAGATTTCGCATAAAATATTATGAAGAATAAAAAATTGTATAGGGAAGTGGGAGTAAAAATTATGTATAAAAGTAGACCAGTTTTAATTGTAACATTTTTGTGAAAGACAAACCACGGTCCTACTCGGCAGGTAGGTCTTCTTTTTTGAAAACTTAAAACTTTAAATATACAAATTGCCCCAATCGGCAATTAATAATTAAAGTTAGATTGTGTTTAATTTTACATCTCAGTTTACTAGCTACTGTCAACTGCCCAACAAGGCAAATATTTTATATCTCGGCTTATTAGCCACTAAATACCTGCCCTACAAGGCAAACGTTTAACATCTTCGCTTTTGGACCAGTACTACAAGGAAGAGATTGCAGCGATTTCTAAAAAAATCTGTGCGTTTGGTCTCGGATCCGGTTTTTTCTAATTGATTTCTGTACCTTGCAAAGAGTGCTACGTACCTTTTAGGAAATTACATAACAGCATAAATTTTAAAACAGTGCTTTTATATATCTTTTAAAATTTTGGAATAAGCTAAGTTTAATGACTGGCATGGGTTGTACTAAAAGGTTAAAATCATATTTTGTACGAAGAATGTCACTATAGCACGTTGTGAGCATTTGACAATATTAGCAGCTGGTGATAAATTAAACTCTGAAAGATGTCATCCGTTTTTCTTTACGTTTTCTACAGTTTTGGCAAATTATTTTCTACAATTTTCAGTGTGCTATGTTCTTATTTTTTTCCTTTGTATTACAAGAATGGAGTCAAAAAAACCACTGTAGCCTTGAAACTAAATATCTAATTAGCTAAAGTATACGATATTGGTGATTAAAGTTTCTGAAGCTCCGAAGACGTTTTGAAGTTTTCGAAATTTTTCAAACAACTGCATGAAGCATAAAAATTTTAGTTTCTTGTATCATATATCCTACTAATACATATTGATGAATTAAATTGTACTGACCTTCATAGTGTAATTCTAATCTACATCACTTGCTAAGCTTGATACGTCAACTTGCTTTGAGTGCACTTAAAGATTTTCATAAAATTTTGACATGTATATTTTAAAGTCATATGGATCAGGTATTCATGTGCCAACCTCTTATTAACTAACATGTAATTTATAATTTTAGTAATAAAATTTACAATAGTATTTCCTTTAGTAGTTGAAATTTTTCTTAAAAAAAAATTTAATAAAAACAAAAAAAAAACCCAAACATAAATAATCTTAAATTTAAATTTCTTGCTCTGCCAAAAGATTTACATTCAACAAGCCCAAAACAATAACAAAATGGCAATTACATTTTTAATATATGCTCAACTCTGTCTGTTATTTCAAATTAAAATCTTTTAGATGGTTGAAATATTGAAAGCCTCTTCATTGAAGTATTTTCAGTTTTTCAATATTTTGTACTTTGCTTCATATACGTTTCGTTTCTTTTTTGCTTTTTTTCTGGAAAAGCAAACAATAAGTTTTTGTTATTGTAGTTTTATTGAAAAAAAAAAATATCGTACTTATTGCTGAGCGTAATTGCTGTTGATATATTGTAGGCAGCAATTATCCCACCGAATAAACAATTGTTGATTTCAGCTGTACACAATTTTACTATGCATATATTTACTGATTGTTTTTTTTTTTTTTTTTGTTTTTACTATAATTATGTTATGGTTTATTTATTATTATGTTTATCTATATCTAATAAGTCAATAGTGATAATCAAATTAATTTTTCCATTAGAAAATTGCTTGTTTCCTATTTGTTATATTTTGTACATTGTTTTATTGTAAATTAAATCAAATAGATACAATTTAATTTCCAATAATGCCACAGTTGTTTGAATAATTTATATCTCCATTAAAATGGAGTCATATAATGTTTGTTCTTTTCACATTTTTCGTCCTTTTCAATTCAATTTTATTCTATAAATTAAACCCCTTTTCGAATTATAATAGATACTTAAATCTTAAGTCATCTATATATAACTTGAATATATTTAATATTAATATTTAAGTGATGCCATTTGAACAATTTTAAATTAAAAATTACATTTGCTCTTCTGCATGAAAAATTCTTTCTGTATGCGAAAATAATAAAAATTGATGATGGTATGTGGATTCAATGAGATATTCCGCTAAGGCGATTGCGGATTTAAAATCAATTTTGAACTTTTATTTACATTAAAGGATGCCTTTGGTGGTGGTTCAACCTTTTATACTTTAGAAATGCTACCAAAATCCAATTTTGTCAAAACCCAATGTAAGCATAGGGATGAGATTTGATACTACGTTAGTAGTTGATTCAATTTTGACTTCAATTTTAAGTTTTACAACATAAGAAAGGTAAAAAAACAGAAAAAAAATTAAAGGGGTTAAAGCTTTTATAGGACGAAGAAGGAATGCTGATTCATATACTTCATTCTATTGAAAAAAGAAAAAAATTTGTTTTCAAGTATACTTGAAGTATTATTTATTTTCATTTAAAATTGGATAAAAATCCCTTAAAAGAATGATAGAGGATGAGATATAGAGTAGGAGATAGAAAAAATAAACTTGATGTCATCAGCAAAGATAAAAAAATAAAATAATGATATAATTTACTTTGAACGAGATCTTTATAGTTTTTTTTTATTCAAATCGACTAGTAATAATTTTGACTTAGTCAGAAACCCATAAGACTCATGATAAATAGTTCTAAAGACATGTTTATTAAGACAGGAAGGAAAATAATATTACTACATAATATCCCTTTTTAAAATAGTTATTTTTTGATCCACAAACAGTTCTTTAAAGAAAATTTTAACTTTTTTTGCCTGAACTTAAACATAGATAATATTTTCCATGATATTATTAGCGATTTTAGAAATGAAAGACTGCTAGCTCATTAGTTAATATATTGAAAAAATTTGATTTGATATTATTAGCGTGTAACTATATTCTGGCTAACCTCAAATCCAAAACCAAAACCGAAACCAAAACAAAAACCAAAACCAAAACCAAATCCAAAACCAAATCCAAAACCAAAACTGAACTGGAAAATCTAGGTCACGAAGTAAAGCAAATAACGAACATATTTAAATACATCACCAAAACCAAAACCAAATCCACAACCAAATCCAAAACCAAATCCACAACCAAATCCACAACCAAATCCACAACCAAATCCACAACCAAATCCACAACCAAATTCACAACCAAATCCACAACCAAATCCACAACCAAATCCACAACCAAATTCACAACCAAATCCACAACCAAATCCACAACCAAATCCACAACCAAATCCATAACCAAATTCACAACCAAATCCACAACCAAATCCACAACCAAATCCACAACCAAATCCACAACCAAATCCACAACCAAATCCACAACCAAATCCAAAACCAAATCCACAACCAAATCCACAACCAAATCCAAAACCAAATCCACAACCAAATCCACAACCAAATCCAAAACTAAATCTGTTCGGAACCGAACAATGTTTACTTTAATACAGTGTAAAATTTCGCGCAGAACTGCATTATCAATTAAAACTTTTATCCGGACTGTCACATTTTAGGTACACGCCCATTTGATGAGAAAACAGGTTTGCACTCAGTATGTAAGTAAGTATGCATAATGTACAAGTAATTTTACTGCTATTATCTTATTTGGTAGTAGTAAATTGCTAAGTACAAAGAATAAATTACAATAGCGTGGTTGTGTAAACTGAAACATACAGTTTTCATGATCCCGTTAACCTTTTATAAATAGATCGCACTTTGTAAATTTTGATCACTAGTTTTCCTATGTTGTGTGAAACAACATTCTATATTTGGGTATTGACCAAAATTAATTTTATTCAGAGTATTGATCTGAATATCCTCTATTTTGGGTATTGACCAAAATATCCTCATTATTATTCAGAGTATTGATCTGAATATCCTCTATTTTGGGTATTGACCAAAATATCCTCACTATTATTCAGAGTATTGATTTGAATAACCTATATTTTGGGTATTGACCAAAATATCCCACATCGCATCCTAAATTATGAAGTGCAGTTATACATCTATTTAAATTGTTACAAAACTTTATTAGTGAAATTGACTTAACGCTGGAGACGCGTTAAGCAGGTGAGTAGATGAAAGTTTTTTATTAGATATTTTATTATTGCGAAAATAAAGGAAAAAATTAAAAAAAGTGAATATCTATTGTTTTATTTTAAGTGTAATTTAATTAAGATTTATAATTGCCAATGAAATATTAAGCTCATTTAATTCCTTACAAAAAGCAAGCAAAAGGGGAAATCGTCCCCAGCATATGGTCCTTCGAGCCGGATTAAGTGATTGATGTTTTTGGAAATTATAAACCAGTAAAAACTTACCGTTAACGTTACCGTTAAAATGCCGTTACTTGATCTTATTAGCAAGCAAATGGCGCACGCTAACTTAATTAATAAGTCTATAGTGAATTTTAGGAAAACTGCAATAGATAAACGTACCAAATCTATGGCAGAAGTTCGGTTAGGTGCTGTGGAAAAATTATGGGAAACCTTTTCCGTTAACCATTGTGAGATAGAAATGATTTCAGCAAACCAAACAAATGAGGAAAATGGCAAATATGAATATCTAGCGAAAGATTGGTTTTCAGAACACGAAGAAAGATACTTTGAGTATATTGCTACGCTTAAAGAAATCATTGATCATGGAAATTCAAAAATATCTGTCATGCCAAATTTAGACTCAAAACCACAACAAAAACAAAACCAAATCCACAACCGAATCCACAACCAAATCCACAACCAAATCCACAACCAAATCCACAACCAAATCCACAACCAAATCCAAAACCAAATCCACAGCCAAATCCACAACCAAAACCAAAACCAAATCCACAACCAAATCCAAAACCAAATCTAAAACCAAAACCAAAACCAAATCCAAAACCAAAACCAAAACCAAATCCACAACCAAATCCACAACCAAATCCACAACCAAATCCAAAACCAAATCCACAACCAAATCCACAACCAAATCCAAAACCAAATCCACAACCAAATTCACAACCAAATCCACAACCAAATCCACAACCAAATCCACAACCAAATCCAAAACCAAATCCAAAACCAAAACAGAGCTTTCGCCGATGGCTGGGATGTTAAGTTTTGAGACAATTTCAGATCTAGTTAAGATATTAGCTGAGATTAATACCATTTGTGATATCAACGACGTATGATGTTATTCCCAATTTGCTTGCCTCTATTCGTTACATTCACTTTTTACCTTTAAGTCTAATATTACTACTCGACACAATGAAAGATGTTTCAAAAATATTTCATTTCTTATTCAAAAACTACTTTGATTTTAGATTTTGAAGAAATTAATGTTAATTACCTTGATTGGAAAGTTAAAGGAAATTAGAATTTCAAAAGTATAAAATGTAGACAATAAAAATTGCCCGACAATGGCTTCATTTTTAGTAGAAAATAGTAATATTATTTAAAACTTTTTATATAAATTTTAAAATATAGTAAAATATGTATCTGAGTTTTGTGAACAAATTTCTTAAATACAAATCCAATGAAAAGAATCAGAAACGCATGCAATGGATATAAAGTTTGTATTGTTCAATTCCTGAAATAAATGTTTTTTGCTATCGTCATTTGAAAGCACATTTTACATATATTTATTGTTATATTACCAATTGTTGTATATCACTGGTTAAAATATAAAAGCATTATATCGGTTTTTCTATTTTTGAATTTAAAACTTTTTCATTTATAATAAAAAGATATATGTATATAGTAAATACATATATCAATGAGCTTGGCTTGACAAGAGAAACTCAGTTTTACAGTCGATTGAACTTAAATGCATTCATTCAGACGTAATACTTTTATCCCTAGCGAATCGATTTATTTTGTATTTTGTATTTTGTGCTATTTTTTTTAATATTGTTTTTTTGTTTTTGTCTTTCGTAGATAAACACAATTTGTAATGTGTGACACTAAACTGAGAGGAAAATCGAGTTTACGAGACAACAGCAAGTTATGCATTTGGCATAGAAAGTCATTCTATAGACTACAAAAGGAGACACATGTTTTACGAAAACATTGACAATGTTAAGGATTCTTTGTTATCCAAGTGAGTAGAAATGTACAAGAAAATTGCACTTAGAATTGTATAATTCATTTTTAGTTTGTAATAAAGTTTGAACAAGTAAAATGTTGTTTAGTATGATTAACTAAAATACTTAAAGTGAGTGCATTAATTATTTTTTAGAGCAGAAAAGAAGGACGAATATAAGAAAATAAATCTTGAAATACATATTTTTAGTAAATAATGTATTTTATAATATATATTTTTTTAAATTATAGAATCAATCTATACACATATAGGTCGGGAAGGCACAGACAATTACACACTTAAGCTTAAGCTAAAACTTAGAGTTTAGTTATTTTATTCATCTAAAACTCTTTTATCCTTTGAAAGTTAAGAAATATTTAAGTTTTTTAAGGTTTTTGCATGGATAATGGGGGTATACTGTAAAATTTCCTTGGATAAAATTGCCTGTGTTCCTAACATATTATTTGATAAATTAAATAAAAAACAAAACTAGGTGCAATCAGGTCAAATTAGGTACATAGTAATGAAAACATTCTCCTCCATAAATTTAATAAAAAGCCTTAGTAAGAGATATTGACCTTATTTTTTTTGTGGTTGAATGAAGACATTAAAATAACAGAAAATGGTACTTAATGAATAACTAAAAAAGGATTTTTGTTGAGAATATACAAATATATTAAAAATTTTAAATTTTTATAAAGCTTTAATTTGCTCTATTTCCTTTTAACATGATTTTATGAAAAATTAATTACTACTTCTTTACAAACTGAAAAAATAAATATAAAAAAAAGAAAAATGTTTTGAAAAATACAACAAACCCAAATGAAAAGGATGATATTTCAGGATGTAGGTCAAAATACACAAAATAATTTCTACTTTTCAATTTTCAGTTTAATCAACGAGTGGGAAATTACTTTGTGGATTCATGTTAACAAAAACAATAGATGTCGCTGTAATACTACTCCTAGTAGGTAAAATTTTATCTATAGTTGAAATTAAAAATATTTTTATATTATTTTTTAATTTCAATGCAACCAAACAGAGGACGAAATTTGTAATAAGAACTTTTTTCGTATATGGGAATTTATTAGGAAAAAATGAAAAGTTACGAACGATGAAATTACGGAAAAATATAAAAAAAAGAAGATATTTTTTATTATAATTTAAAGCGAAGAAATTATTTTTTTATATTATAAAAGCATAAGCCTTTAAGAAAACGCTCCTAAAATGATTTTCAAAATTCAAGAGATATTTTCAGAGATAAGTGACGTATGGCTCATACTGGGCCTAACTTTATCCGAAACTTTGAAAGTGTTTTTCTCGAAATTACATTTTCCGAAGCGGTTGCCATGATTTATCAAGTTCCGCTGAACCGATTCACTTGAAAATTGAAGTGAGTCTTTTTTATACATTTCCCTATCGCAGGAACTAAGATTATAAAAAAATTTTAATTTTTAAAAAAATTCAGAAACGTAAAAGGGGTAGCAAAAAACCTGTCTCTTGAATTCAAACAGCCACAACTTCACTTTTTTTCAATTATCCTAATTCCTGCCATAGCCATCCTCTAGATTAAATATTCACACTTTTTTTTACTTCAGATTACTCAGAGAGTTAAAATCGTGCACCATTTTTTTTACACCCCCCACTTCATCAGCCTGTAACTTTCTGGATTTTCGATTTTTTCAATTTTTTTTTTTGTGTATTGTTTAGGAATCAATAAATATTTTACGAAATAACGATTACTAAAACTATTGTTTACTCCTCAAAAGCTAACTAAAATTCATGTCTCTAGACTAGAATACCCCCTTAAGCCCCCTTAACAATCAAAAAACATTCAAAACAGTGATTGGGAACAAGATTTTTTGCAGCATCTGCTAGTAAAATTATGGCAAGTATTTTTATAGGGTGCTAAAGGAATTTTATTAATTGAAAAGAGCTAAACAATAAAAGGAGAATATCATTCAAGAGTCGTGGATGAGAAATTTTTCACCAGAACAGTGCTCCTGCGTACAAATATATTTTGGCTAGGATCAAACCAAAGGATATATCATATTTTCCGAATTTGTCTTCTTCTAACTCTTATCTGTTTCTATAGCTGAGCAAGTTTATTGCCAGTAAACGTCTTAGCTAAATGATAATGTAACAGCGGCTTTAAGTTAGTATTTTGCAAAATTTTCAATAAACTATTTCAAGGACATTATCTATTTATTGGAGAAGCATTAGAAAAAGTGCATTGCAGTGAGTGAAGAATTGGAAAAATAAAAAAATATATATTAAAATTTAAATAAGCTCTCTTTCACTGCAGAAAATGTTCACCTTGCATTTGTATATAAAAATACTTAAATACTACAAGTACCAAACATTGAAAATAAAAGGTACTGAGTGAGTATTATATGATATTATTCTTTATGAAATCAAGCTAATCAAATTACTGGAAATATTTTTCTCGTTAACTTTTGAAAGAAAATTAAAAGAAGTTAATTGGACAGAAAACTTTTGACCTTTGTATTGACGTAAGATGCTTCAATACCCTTTGAAATGACACATGGCTCCTAGTTAGACTCTTATATAGTTATATACACAATATGGCGCTTTCTAGGTCATTTTTTACCAGTCAAGCACCAAGCTGAATTACCAAAGCGACTTGTCTACACCATTTATTTTATAAAATGCAACAATTATTAAATTTTGTTATACAAAAATCACTTTTTATTTTATTTACAGCCGGTTTACACTAATCCCTGAAAAGTAGCTGATTTATCTTTCTTCTTTTTGAAAAAAATTTACGTCAAATAGATTTATTTGACATCTTCATGCCTAGAAAGATTGTGCTAGAAGATAATTTATTTTTATACATCAAATAAAATCTTTAATTCTAGTTAAAAAAAACAATAAAAATACACATAGTGCCACGACACTCTGGAAAGTATCCGCTTAAAACTTCAAATTTTACAAAACTAAAGCACATATTTGACAGTAGGATTCAGTAGTAGAAGATAATTTATTTTTATACATCAAATAAAATCTTTAATTCTAGTTAAAAAAAACAATAAAAATACACATAGTGCCACGACACTCTGGAAAGTATCCGCTTAAAACTTCAAATTTTACAAAAATAAAGCACATATTTGACAGTAGGATTTACAATTATCAAAATTTATCAGGTTATCTGATATTAAAATTAAAATTTTCAATTTGTGATCGATCCATTATTTATAAGAAAACTTACAAAAACTCCTAACATTAAATTTTGCATAAAAAAAGCATATTTTATGTGAAAAATATGTGCATAAATTTTAATTACAAAATAAAATCCTTTAAGCTTTATTTAATCACAAAAAAACAATAAAAGTCTGACAGTAATATTTCAAATGGTTATGATAAATTTTCTATATTCACGCAGCTTTTTTTGTTTCATGTAACAAATATGAAAAATATAATTATATTTTTTATGACTTTCAGAAGAAAATCCTTCTGTTCTTTTAACAAAAAATTAAGTCTTTTTAAAATCAGATAGTTTCTGTGGTGGTAAATCTTTTAACATATAAACAAATCAGCAATAAATTTATGCCTTGAATGAGAACAAAAAAAAAAAATATATAAAGGAGCTTATTTTAGACGCCTGCCAGCAGACCTAATGAATGTGCAATTTAAGTAGACAAGAAGTCGCAAATATTAAAGTAAATGCCAACCAATATAAAAATATGCTTTTAGCAAAAAAAAATTTCATTAAATCGAACGGGACATCAGAAAACCATAAAATATGAATTATGCTGGGGCCAACCTATAAAATGTCTGTTTTTCTAGATATCAGGTTTATTGAAGTCCTTTCAGTTGATATGTAAGCTCTCTAAGGTCATAGGGGCCACTTGGCAAAATGTTTCCACTTTATTAAGTTTGATCTTGCATTGCAGTAAACATTCTAAATTCCGGTGGGGCGTATAGCTCAATTTCATATTTTGCACAACTGAAAATATATATATCTAAATATTCAAATCTATATAGATATATTTTTACTTAACTTATGTCTATACAGAATACCACAACAGTAGAATATAATTTTTCGTTTTGATTTAATAGAAGGAAAAAGTTTGAACTGTCGTCAAGTTATATGTTAAAGTTGTAGCTGCAGGAGTAAAATGTCCAACATTTGTCATTTTCTCGAGTTATAAAATTTTAAACTTTTAGATTTACTTGTTGTGCCAATTTCATGAAATGAGTTTCCCTTTCCAATTTTAGTTTTTATGTTATGACAATGGTTAAAGCTTATTCACACTTTGGTATATCATTGCAATTTTATTATTCCCCAAAGTGTTTATTTTATTATTTATGTTTGTACAATATATTATGTTATTTTCATAATTTAAAGATTTATAAGTGAGATATAACAACAAAAATTGAATTTGTATATAATTTCTAGAGTCTGTAACTGATAAATATTTTAAAAAGGTATCTACTTTTATGAACTATAGAATAAAATATTCTATTTGATATTTAATAATAAATTTTTTTAGATATGTGGCATATGTGGCTATATTTATGTAGTTACATAAATTTCAAAAATAAGTTAATATAAAATTGGCTAAAGTTTGAGTGGGAGTGACGTTAAGTATCTTCATTTATTCAATTTTTTCTATTTTGATCAAGTAATGTCAACTAGACGATAATTTACACGGTTGAATGTCACTTCATTTAGAAAAAGAGCCTAAATATTTCCTAATGGGTTAAATATTAAAATTCATTAAGCACAACGTTAAATGCCATTAAAAGCTAAAATCACATGGAAAAAAAATTTGAATTTAATAAGTTTACTATTTTAGCTTAAAATTCAATTGATCAAGTAATAATATCTACTTTAACTACAATTTATTTGATATATGTTTTTTTTTCCTTCTAATACAGAAAACTAATTTAAAATTATAATTCCAGAACATGAATACTTATTCAACATTTTTATTCAATTTATGATAGTATAAGCTCCATAAATATTTGTTCATAAAAAATAATTGCCTATTAAGAATAACAAATATTCCAAACGAACGTATTCAATTGATAATAGATAACTTACTCTTCATCAGGCTATTTCTTAATTATATAACATCCAATTAATGTTTTATTGTTTTCAATTTTAATCATAAATTATTGTTGTAGCAAAATGTATAATAAAATACGATAGTTATTTGTTGTAGTTATTTTCAATCCTAAGACAAATATATTATGCGTAAATAATGTGACAACAAAATACCATTCCCTTTTTTGATTATATTCAATCCTTGATTTATATATCTAATAAATTTTATGTCATGAAAATTTTATCCTCTGATTTAACGTAGGCTTAAAGATAATAAAGTTGAACAATAGAAAAGTATTGTTAAATTTAATTTCCATTTATCAAAACTTAAAGATTCTATGGTAGATCCTTTTTTTGAAATTTGCTTGAATAACTTTATGAGGAAATTTTAAATTGGATATTCAATTTCTGTTGTGACTTTTTCATCTCTTTCATAATTTCCAATTAAAATTAGTAAAGTTAAATGAAATATAAATTTAATTTTGTATTACTAAAATAAACCCTATAGGGTGTGTTTTGTCAGCATGACATTTCTATAAAATTAGTTTTTAACCATAGAAAAAATTTGTCAAAAATTAAAATATTAATATTTAAGCACAAGAGATATTTATTAAACAAAAATTTATTTACATAATTTGCAAATTGATTGCAAAAACTATGTTAAGAATTAATAATAACCAAAAATTATATATTTCAGATATCATAATTTCTTTTATACCATCCACACTCAATGGATGTTTTTATCCGTCAACAATTATTATCCAATTATCATCCCATATTGCGAAATTGATTAAATCTAAATTAAATAATGAAACAATACTACTGCTAATCTAGACCTGCTAATTGTATATTGTTGTTTTAGTTTTGTTTTTCATTCAAGTTAGCCTAAAGGTGTTTACGTAATAAAATCATGCTCGCATTTTATGTGTAGTTGGTTAATAAATAAATAAATGGGTTATCTATGTGATAATTATTTATTAAATTTAAACTAGTTGTCAAAAAAAAAATCAAACCAATTTTGATTAATTAATTCATAACTTTTTAAAGGCCGTTTTAGATTAGATTAAGTAGCGGCTTTAATGGAAGTTTTTAAAATATACAAAAGTTATTAAAGAGATAAAGTTTTTCAATTGAGAATTCATAAATTTTAATTGAAAAAATTAGAATTCATAAATAATATGAAAAAATAATAACTAAACCAAATTTATTCCTTTACATGATTATACATGAGTTTGTGGCGCAATTGCTTATTAGAAATGTTAACAGGTAATATACTTAACTTTGTGTTGGAATTATGCTTCACAACTCTGTTGAAGCATAAAGTGTTGAAAGTGGTTTTATTTGACAAAATATTACAAACAATATAACACATTATGCAAATAAATAACATGTAAGCAAAAAATATTATTTTTCATAAATAAAATTCCTTCATATACAAATTTTTATATATTTTAAATATTCCATGTAATTTGTCCATTTTCTAACCAGATTTAAACTGCATCCTAGGCTGAGATGTTTTACAATTTTTGAATATGACATTCTCGTTTCACTAATTTCTAGTGAAATTTTCCGTTTCGTTCGGAAAAAGAACTTTGAAGAACCACATTTTCTCTCTTTAGTGTTGTGTTTTGATCTTTCATCTTTAGGAATTGATGCCAACTTAGGTGGGTTCCTATCAATAATATTGCTTTCCATGATTCTATCAGATCTGCCATGATGTAGAAAATTATGTTAAAAAGATATATCGCTTATTACAAGGATGATAGATAATAGATCTGTGCTCTGGAAGGGTTAATCAAATGGCTTCTACGCCGAAGTTCTTTTAATAATAATAAAATTTTATATTTAAAATTTATTTATTTTTGCCAAGCTATGGCCAATAAAGCAAATACATAGTTTAAATTAATGAGGTGTGTCTATAATGGCATCTTAGCTAAAGTTCGTTTCAAAAATATACTCTGCCTAAAATGGCAACACATACTTAATGCAACTGTTTGATCAAGATTGAATTTGCATACAAAATGATATCCCTTATGTACTAATTTTTATCTGGATATACCCGTGAGAAATAAAATTAAATTCCTTTACAAAACAATCTACTCTAATTTCCAGGCATGACAATTTCATTATTTTGCAAATTCTTTATCTCTTCTAGAATTATAATTTTCAAAGTCTGATAACAAAATTCTTTGCTGATCAGATTTCGTGTGAATAAAATTTTGCTGCCATAATGATCATGCTATTACATACTTACGAGCTTTAAACAAAAATAATTTTAAAAATTATGAAATAAGTTGATTTACAGCTTTTTAGGGGATTAAAATTTAATGGTAAGAATTTACTAATTTGTTATTGTAAATTTAATTATAGAAATTTATAAAAATGCTTATATACTAACTTTAGCTCCATAATTTTCTAACTCTAAACGTAAAAAGTTTTTAACAATAACTACGTGAACGGTTCACTTTTGCAGCAATTTTTTTTTGTGACAGCGCCTTTAAAAATTTAATATTATTTGTTTTATCTATATCTGTTAGTTTTTTACCTCATGGTATCACTACACACAATCCAAACTTTAAGTTTTAATTAAAATTAAAAGACAATAGCAAATAATTAAAATATAAATATTAATATTGAGATAACAAAAACATCTAGACTACTAACGAGCTCAAAAACTAATTGGAATTTGAAGTGGTTTTATAATTTTTCCCAGATTAAGAGTACAGATCTATTCATAAAAATCGTTTTAAACGTGGAGGACGGTGGAGTTGTTTTTATTTCGCTTCATCCGGTGCTAGTGAATATCATAATTGGCTTTATCTGATGGCACCTTACATAAAATGTTGTTAACCATAAAGTAAAAGTTGATTTTGATAAAAAAATTATTCTGTACCACATAAAGTATTTTTAATCTAACAAAACTATAGCCGATGTGAGCCACCGGTGGCACAAGTCGTCCTCAACTTACAACTAATTACCTGCAAAATGGTAAAAGTTAATATAAACGGACGAAATATTTTTACTTCGAAATCAAATATATAGAAAAACCCGGGAAAAAATATCTTGGGTATATAATTATTCTCAGCCCTGTAAGTTGAATCAGCTAAAAAAATATACTTTAGAGAAGAGATTTTTACCATTAACAAATAAAAAGCTATTTTAATGATATATGTCTTTCTCGTCTAAGCTAACGCATTTTTTGACGGGATACACAAAATACCAATAGTTTTTATTGTAGAAAATGATAAAGCAGAAGAAACAAATGCAAAGGGAAGTTTTTGTTCAACAACTGCTAAGCAGCTCAAAGAGAGATAATTACATCACGTTTAGAAAGTAAGGATTTTTAATAATCCACAAGGCTTAATTTAAACACAATATTATTTTGGAATGCATTCATTTTGATATGCAAGAAACTGTTGTTATTTTCGTTTCTATCAAATAGATTTTTCTGGACGAACTACATTGTTTCTTTTGATTTATTATCTTTTCTCTTTTCTATAATAAAAATTTTGCTTTTTCGTTATTATTTAAAACTTCTTTTCAAGTTCTTTTTTTTCACTTTAAGCTGACTTTTAAGTGTTATTTCTTTAAACAAGCTATCCTGGCTTATAAGTCAAACAATATATAATAAATATATTTTTCGAAACTTATAAGAAACTTAATATTCATTGTAGTTTGATACATTGTAGTTTAAAATAAATAGTTTTCATTCTTTTTTTTTTGTTCCTACAGAACTGTATTATTTGTGTAGCTTACGTGTTGTTAATAACACATTTTTTAGTAATACAAAAGTCAGTTGAACTGAATTGTATCTAGTATTTCTGCTTGACACGTTTCACTAAAGTTAAAAGCTTAAATAAAATCCGTTTTCTTTACAATGATACCAGATTTAATACCTCTGCTTCTAGCTTTTAATAAAGAATTGTAGAAAATAGCTTCCTGCAATAGAAAATTTATTCTTTCTAAATACACAGTAACCCTTTTTGTTTATAATTGTGTAATATTTCTTGTATATAAAATGTCCTTAGAAACATAGTTTTAACTTTTTAAAAACTTTTATTACTTAATGTTTAAATGTAATATCCAACAGAAAGCTTTTAAGTGATGATATGACTGACTTATATTTTTATAAATACTTTTCAGGTCAATAATTTAGCAAATGCAATCCTTTTCATAAAATATGACATTAAAGTACTTAAAAGCAAGGAATCTTTTATTAAAAAACAGGTCAGTTATTTTTAGAAATATTTCACACACACACACACAAAAAAGTATTTATATCCTTTAAATTTAGTTTACAACAAAATTACATTTTGCCAAATACAGTAAACTATTATTGTTACAAGTAGTATTAGAAAAACAATTTCCTTTTTATTGCATTCGTATTTTTAATTAACCCAAGTATTTTACTGCAATCTGTAGCTATCTAAGCTCTGATCAATTTTAGTTAGAAAAATTTATAAAGTTGAACAAAAGGAATATATCCAATATGTTTGTATGGCGTTTAGCAAACTAAGGACTACAAAAAAAGAAAAAAATTACTGAAACTGATTATAAATATATGAAGAAAAGTTTTTTGGTCTACAGAGGCTAGCCCATAGCTATTTCTTGGCTCCATGATGTTTATCTTTTCTTCTGCAAAACTCATTATCCTTGAGCACTCATTTATTTGTCTAAGATTATTTTTTGATTGCTATTAGATTTGCGTGAAGTAAATTAATCTATGTTAGATTTAATCAGACGAGTTATGGTAAAAATCTTTCATTTCTAAATATAATTTATAAAACATAAGCTTGGTGTATCAAATGGACTTAAACTTTTATAGGAATTTTTGGGGAAATTTTGTTCCCATTTAATTTTTTTTCTTTCTTTTTTTTAAATACAAAGAAAAGCTACAGTGCATTTTGAGGTGATTTTTGTCAATAAAAGTAATTTTCACTTGATTATTTGTTAGGGATTAGAACAATGAAAAGATAAATAATTAAAGATTTTTACATTGAAAATTATGTGAAAATTAAATTTTAAATATTGTTTTTAAGTTTATTATATTTATACACTTGTTGTTGTAAAAGTAGATTGTGATTACCAACGATAATAAGTTCTTAGTGATGTATTTTAAAATAAACATTTTCTTGGCTAGCATTTCTCCCTTTGTCTCTCTCTCTGAAGTAGCCGAGTATTAAGTAATATGATGAGTAAATGAGATAATATTCAACCCACAACAATGCAGGTCGGTGGGTTATTTTATCTGTTTTTGGATGTAGAAACCGCTAGAACTGATTTTTTCACATATATATGTATTTACACATCGAATCAAAAAAATGTCATTTTAATATTACTTTAATCAATTTTTCTCCTAGCAAAGTTTATTTTTCAGTTAAGCTAGCCCAGCTGTAGGATTGATAGTTAATATGGGGCTTTATATTATTTTCTTGAAACTCCTTCCGTTTTATGCAAGCTATCTTCAGCACATGGCGTTAAGTCTCCTTAGTCTAGAGCGTAAGCTTTTTTTGCTACTAAATTTTTTTTACTAGCAATGTGATTTAACTATCACGTCAAATGTTAGACTCATTTAAAAGACCTTTACCCCAATAGCAGCATGATGCATTACAAATGACACCTGAGAAACCGTGTCTTTATTTCATTTTTAAAAGATATGGATTCTCTAGTCTAAAGTACCAAAAGATAAAGTTTAGATGTTTAAGTTCATGTATTTTTTTGCTTTATCATTATAAGCGTGAATAAATGAATGAATGAATAATCAAATTGCCAACATATATTCTAACAATTTTTGAAATAATCTATGAGCAAATAGAGCTGAAAAATAAATTAAGTCACGGTTAAACGCCTTTGCGAGGTAAAAACCCTACAAGCATGAATTTGAGTTTCAAATTATTTTTACTTTAAAAAATATGTTTTAATATTTATTGCTTTGGTCTTTATATTATTCTGTGTTGCATATGTCATGTACTCAGCCCTCTATAATTGTATTTATTTAATCATATTTGCTAGAAAGGCATTTTTCTTTTTGTTCTTAATAAATAAATCTAGTAAAAGGTCATAAATCAATAACAAATAACAAAAACATAAAAAAAAGCTTTAGTCCTTATAGCATGCTAAATTATTAAAATAACTTTAAGGGTTATACACCATCACCATCAATTCGACAAATTTGCCAAAGGGTATATATATATACATTAATAACCTCAAATATGATGGAAAACCTACGGAATTTGTGAAGTAAAAGAAAATTCAATTCACTAAATTTTGCGGCTTAAGATATTGGAATGAGTAAGTGAATTTATATTCTGGAATAATCGATTAATATGCTACAATTGGTACGTGTTGCTATATAAATGGTTACTGATTTGTTCATATATACATACATATGTACATATCTAAACATATAATTTTCGTTAAAGTTTACTTAGTGAATAAGTTCAGAAATTTGAAAAAAAACATGTTTAAGTTTAATAAAAAGACATTCTTGGATAACATATTTGACAATAATTTCCAGCAATTTGTGTAGAGCTATAGGAATTATGGCTTATATAAAGCAAATTTATTTTTAATTTTTTATTAAATATTCACCATAAATAATGTCCAAAATGGATATTCTAAAAGCTATTTACACATATTATCATTGTTTGTATACTATTAACGTTCGATATATCAACAAAATTTTTCTAATAGTGAAAATTCCAATTTGATGTAATTTTCAGCTAGAAGCATCCTTTTTAACAATTTACCTACTATGATAACAACAAACACTATACTTTTCAGTTTAAATGTGAAGAATGAAAGAATCGATACTGAAAATTTGGATAAGCAAAGCATATTTCAGTGTTTTACAAACATTGGCATTGTTTGTGTAAACATAAGTAACAAAATGAATATATACATATATATAATATATAGTACATGAAATCGTATGAATCTTCTGGCATTGTATTTTGGTAAAACAGAAAAATCTGTAGAGAACATCAGAGAATTGTAAAATATTTTCTTTAGGAGTTTTTGTTTTTTATTCCATTGTTATTAACAGATACCACGTGGGGTATACTATGTTCATGAAGAATCATCGAAGAAATATTTAAGTTAAATAAATATTAGTCCTGTAGTATATATATTTATATAACCTTTTTACATCATTGAAATAATGTTATCCGAATAGGAACTTGAAGGTGAAGATTATGCATAAATAAAAGTACTGAAGGGATTTAGAATACAAAAAACATAAAAGAATATTCATTATGTTCAGACTGATACAAAAATATGATTTTATGTCTTTTAAGGGATGAACCTACTTTTTTGTGGATAACATAAATTATTACTTTTTGTTGTTTTCCAAAAAAGAAAAATAACAACCATAAAGTTTTCTGGTTGAGCTGGGATTTAAGTACTCAACAAAATTTACAAATATGATTCTTTGTGTTTCTTGTGGCTTTTATTTAAATAAATAATCATCTAACCAAATAATAAAAAATTAAAATGCTTATATTTGCCTTTGTTTACATTTACCTTTGTTTAATATTTAATATAATTTGATAAAGTATATTTAAGAATTATTTGCCAAAAATTAAAGTAAAAAGGTGAAAATTTCATAAAATCTTGTGTTTGCACACAACCGTTATCTGGATTGAGATCAATTTTTGGCATTTCTAATGCCAATGTTCTGTTGGGGAGGATAATAGTTAATACTTGGTCGAAAGAAGTTCATGCCCTTAAATAAATATTATTACAACTATTAAATAAAAAAAGAGAATTGAAATGTTTTGATATCATTCTGACATAATTCCGGAATCCGTTTGCTACATCCAGGATCCAATATATTAGTTTGCTACAAACAGGATCCAATATATAAGGCTGTTTATTATATAAAAATATCAAAAATTATGCAAGAATCTAAACCTTTTTTGATAAGCTTATACAAATTTTGAGGACAATGAAAGCTAACAAACACATTTTTCGGTCGTTTTATTTGAATATTTTATTTTTGTATACAAAAGAATTCCATCTTTGTCAAATTCAACATTTAGTAAAGTTCAATTACTTTTACTTCATTCTTGATACGTCCTAATTTTTAACCAAAAGAAAAAAAGTAATATTGTAACTTGAATTTTTATATTTTTCAAAATTACAAGAAGAGTCTTTCATCAAAATTAAATTTGCATCTCAATCATTTTTTATGTAATTTTTTTCTCAGCCCTTTTTTTTATACTGTTTTTTGTTATAATAGGGAATACCTACAAAAAGATTTTCTATCAAGCGTTAAGCCAATATTGATAAAGAACCCTCGCATGATTTTACCTCCTATCAACAGGATATAACTGAGTACACTCAGATAGAACTTTCAACACGTGCAACGATGCGAGAACGTGATTTTAATATTTTATTCCGGATATATGGTATAAGAGTTTCTTAACCGCATTTTCTTAGACAGTATTTACTTTTTTTTATTTTCTTTTTCGCTTTTCTTTATACGCCTATAAGAAAAATTTATTTGTTCTATATATATATGTATATGTATAAACTTCTCAAAAAAAGGAAGAGAATGATGAAAAAAGCGGAAAACGTTGTTGCCAAAGTAAATATATAAAGTACACATATCAAATTTTAAGACCCCTTTTTGTAAAGCAATTCTAAAGATATTTATGTATATAAAATTTAAGATAGAAAGCAATGATTCCCATATTTAGAGGTGAATATAAATGTTAAACTTTTATTCATGTTGAGAAGTTTTTCTGTATATTTAACATTAGATTAAAATTGAACATAAAACAGGATCTATTATTTATATGAGAATTTCATTGAATAAAAGAAAACTAAATTTGTTAAAATAATAAGATTATCATTTAGTTAAAATAAATATAAATTTAGGTAGCTCTACTTTAAAGAAGTGCTACAATTTTCAAAATGTTGTGTATTTTTCATTTGACATGTTAGAATAGAATATTAATACCAAGATTTTTTGCAGAAGCTTACGGAGAAGTTTTACTGCACTTCATAAAATTATTTCTAAATATCATAACAGTAGGCTGCAAGCTTTTCTTTGCACTTTCTAAGAATAGTCTGTTATTTATGTAGTTTTCTAAAACAATGGAGCTATTAAGTAACTAAAAAATCCTCCATAATCAGTCGTATAAACACGATATTTAGTTAAGACTAGCAAAAAGTTCGTTATATGAACTTTGAAATTCTATCTGAGGAGTTATTTTAATTATTTTTTACAAAATTAAATCTCTTAAGATCGTAATGAAAATAGAAGAAAACATGTCTGATATTTAATGTTCTTAGTACAAGAAACATATCGTTTAAGAAATTTTGATATCAATGTCAGAAAAATATTATATTTTTAACACTACAAACTACCATATTAGCGTTAGAGTTTGTGCTCTTGTCCAAAATATCATAAAGAAGTTGTCAATTTCCTTTCCTAATTTTAATGGCATTTAATATTTTATTCTCATTTTCAAAGTTCTGACTTACCCACTACAAAAGACTCATTCATAGGTACATTCGCAGACGACATTGCCATCATGGCTATAGATAAGTCGCAATGTATAGCCAAACAAAAATTACAAAAAGCTCTAGATAAAATCAGCAAGTGGACTGATGATTAGAAGATTAAGCTGAACAAATCCAAATCAACGCACGTAACTTTCACGCTACGTAGAAAGGACGCCAACATGAACGTTTATCTTAAAGCAGAAAGTATACCTCAAGCGGAAACAACTAAATACCTGGGTCTACACCTGGATTCCAAACATCATGTACGTAAAAAAGTCAAGCAGATAAATCTGCAAATGCTGAAAATGAACCGGCTTATTGGCAAACACTCTAAGATGAATCTCAGTTACAAAAGACGGTTATACTTGGCAATAATCAAACCCATCTGGACGTATGGTATCCAATTATGGGGGTGCTCTCGTAAATCAAACGGAGAAATTATTCAAAGAAGCCAAAACAAGATCTTCCGCTTAGTTACTAGCATTTAGATACGTGACTAACAAAGAACTACATGATGACTTAAAAATAAAATGGATAGATGATGAAATCCAGTACTATGCTATTGCACATGAAAAAAGGTTACTCTACAATACTAACATTGAAGCTATACAGCTGCTAGACTAACAAAAAAAAAATAGACATTTACAAAGAAGTAAACCACATGACTTACCATATTAGCTAAAAAGGAGGAAGGATCAATGGACCCAACCACTGTGTACTGTTAACAACGATATCAATATAACTAAAATCAGTCATCAATACTAATAAATTAATATAATAATAACTAATTGTAAGATTCTAGTAATAAAAAAAAAAAAAATTCTAAAAGTTCAAATAAATAAAACTATTTGTGATGATTTGGGTGATTTTTTTACTAAAAATTACGAAGACCTAATTTTGTCATTAATTTGACACTTCTTCGTTTTCTTTTTTTCTAGTACTCTTGACATTTTTATCTTCAAGTTTTCTTTAATTATGTTCTATAAAAATATATTAAAAAATTTGTCACTGTATATGGCTAAAAATATTTTTCACTATTCTTCTTAAATTACATCAAAACTTTTGATCCTTTTTCAATTTTATAAAACAAATTAAAAAAATTTTAAAACTCAAATTTAATTTTTTCCCTTTTGAATCCATAATTCATTAAAAAAATTTTTCATTCTCCATTCACAGTTTTATCATTTTGTTAATCTAATTCCAATTAATTATCCAAACCCTCATATTTTTTAGTCACCCCAAAAAACAAAAGTTAACAAATTAAATACCCTCGTTTAACTTCTGGCTTCAAAAAAGTTAAAAAATTAAATATATACAAAAGCGAATGTATAAAACAACCGGTACAAGAGTGTTTATTAATTTTGTAAACACTCAAAAATATCCTTAGGCATTGTTTTACCAACTTAAAAATCAGAGAAAATTTCTTTTTTCAACTAATACCTGTCGAGAATACAATTTATTTATAAAATTTTTTAATTAAAGACCAAAAAAGAAAAACTAAAACAACAACAGGCTCATAAGATAACAGCAATTGATATTCTAATTTTATTATTTTAAAATATGGCCAAAAAGGAAAATCAATTTCAAGAAGGAATTTAAAATTTTAGTATTCATCATTGTGTTTACTTCCTTACGGCTGAATTATCGAGCACCACATTCTTCTTTATGAAAATTAATTCAACAAGTTTCTCATAAATAATTCATAGATTTCAAGCATAAAGGATTTAAGATTTTTGGGATATAGAGCTGACAATTGCCCTTCTTCTTTCAAATTATTTCAACAATAGATCCTTTTAGATGAAAAACTTTGAATTTCAAAAATGAGCCTATTTATTGCTCTAGTGATCCCTATTCTTCTTATGTCATATCTTTTATTTCCTTGTTTTTTTTTTAATCTAAATCAAAATATCTAGAAAATATTGAACATAATATATAATATCGATTTTTTTGCTATTTCCAACAAAAAGGAAACTGCTCAAACAGTTAAATCTTTGTTTAGCTAGTATTCTAATCCTTTTTAATTTAGAACCTTACTTTGCAAGGGTAAACTCTCGTTAGTAAGGTAAAAATCTGGCTAAAAATAAAGTTGTAGGCTAAATAGTGATTTAAGGTATGTTGAGACCTTTATTGGTACTAAGGAAAAAATTAACCAGCGCTACTCATTCTGCATCGCTACTGTAGGAAATTTTCCACTCTTTTGGATATTTTAGTGACCTAATCATATCCATTCGTTTTTAATTAGGTTTAGTTTAATTTTTTAAGGTTATAGGTCCAAAATTCTACATATTGGCCTGATCAACCTTAAAATACCGACATTTTAATAATAATTGAATAAAATAACTATTCCTTAACACAAATTTTGCTTTTTTTTTCAGTGTTTTGCTTACTATAATCTTAATCTATATGATTAATTTATTAGTATTATTAACTTAAGTGCTTATGACATGTGTGGGAGTTATGATCCTATGATCAGTTTTCTATTACTGCTAGAATTATTATAATTAGGTTAGTTCGTGTGGCTTTATACGTTGCAGCCGTCTGATTTGTTGTGTTCAGCAGTAGTATAGCTTCTATGTTGGGGTGATGATGGAGTATTTTTTCATGTTTAGAGGCGTGTTCATGTATAACTTCCTTTACCCATTTTATTTTTAGGTCTTCGTGTATCTATTTATTAGTCGAAAAAACTTATTTTGACTTGTTTGTATGATTTTTCTGGTGGATTCATGTGTACATCCCCAAAACTGTATACCGTATGTCCGCATTCGGTTTATTATTGCCAGATATAGTAATCTTTTGTTCCTTAAATTCAGTTGCGAGTTATGTCCAATTAACCAGTAGTACTTCCTTATTATTTCTTTGATTTGTTTGGCCTTCTGTCGCACATGATGATTCCAATTTAATTTAGAATCTAGATGTAGACCTAAGTATTTAGCTGATTGAGCTTACGGGATTTTTTCTCCGTTGATATGTACATGCAAATTACTGTCTTAATAGAAGACGAATAGCACATAAATTTGTCGTTAGGGGCATATACTGTGATATAAAATTATGGTCAGAGAAACACAAACCATAACTATTTAATAATTAGTATGAAGAAGCAGCTAAATATTTTGAAATCGCAAGCTTAAGGAGCTAAATAAAATTGAATTTTCCACATTTAAATTCAGTTTCAGATTTTGATCTGTTATATGCTTTATATATATAATAATAACAAACTTCATTTACATTTTTCATTAAATATCAAACTTCTTTCAAAGTATATACCCAAAGGAAAATATATAAACGCCAACAGGTATGTAAATTAATGCCTTTAATTACTTCCAGAAATATTTGGTGTTAATTTTAGTAATATATAAAAAATTCTACACAATTTTAAAAATTAATTTTTTTTGCACCTTTTTATTTTTTTCAAAAAATTTTCTTTCACGAAAAATTGATGTTTTTAATTATTCGAGAAGAAAATAGAATCAGCACAAAATCCTGAGATTTCCAAAACTAATCTGTCAATTTCACAATATTTCTTAAGAATATTATAAACTTTTTCCGAGAGAAAAAACTTCTTAAGTGCATATGAACCACGAAATTGAGTGAAGTAGTTCAAAATAAATGGTCAATATCTGAAAATCATAAATTTACTGATAATGTAAGATTTTTATACTTGTTCAAAAAAATTATTGGGTGTTTTCACATTCATAAAATTTTGATAACATATTCTTATTTATGTAGTTCAGTTTTTTACAGAAAAAAATTAAAATTTTTGTCAATCCTGACTCTATTCAAAGAATTGTTAAAGATCATCACTAAAAATGAACCTTCTACAGCTAAAAATTTTTTTTTCTTTTTTGAATATTTTTCAGTTTAAAACATAAGAAATATTTAAAATCTCCTAAAATAATAACATTTTATCTTTTTCATTTTCTATTTACTCGTATAATTTCACAAAAAATATAAGGATATCATTTTTATTTAGAATCATATCCATTGATATAAGTAAAAAAAAGTAAAAAAAAAAAATATTGCAAATACTTCCTTAAATTACTAGCATAATAATAAAAAAAAAGAAAAAAAAAATAATATGAATGTCTATAAAGTTTTCTGCATATTTAACTTTACCCTAAACATAAATTTCATTACTAATATTTTACGTTGTTATAACTTTTTGGTGGAAAGTTGTTTGAACTTAAGTTTATGATCCGTTAAACTTTATGTTCTTAAAAAAATTATTCTTCTTCGATAAAAATTTACTTTATATAGAAGTCATCAGATGGCAGATAAAGCAAATTTCAGACAAAATACTCTTAAGAATATTATTAATAAAACAATTCAATTTATTTTTGTTTTCCATCACAAAATTTTTAAGTGCTTTTTAAGATAAGTAATCTAACTTTAACAGTTTCATTATTTCCATTCAAAAATTATTATTGATTCTTTAAGTACTATAAAAGTATTTTTAGAAAGTTTTTATTTAATTTGGATTGATATTATTGCAAAAATTTTTTGAATATTAATTTTTATGTAAGTATTTTAGCTAATAGATTTTTTTATATAAAAAACAATTACCAAAGACATCGTGATTACACAAGAGTATTTATTTTCAATTAATAATCTTAAATAGTTCAATTTTCTTATTATTTGAATTCGTAAGTGTCGAGTGGTTCTATGCATAAATATTGAATTAAATTTTTATTTTTAATTTTAATTTTAGGTCATCAGAAGTTTTCCTTAAAATTTTATAAGAATATTAATACTAAAATGAAGATTATCTTTTAAATTTTTTGTAGTCAAATATATTTTCAAAACTAATTTTTGAAGGTATCAAAAAGAATTATATTCACCATTTTGCACATAATTTTTTCCCTTTAAGAGCTTTCCACAAATCAGTTGCCATATTGAAAATATTCAATATTTCAATATTTCAGAGCTATGTTTGAAGCTACGAGTATTATATCAAAATATATTAAGATTAAGGGGGGAGTATGGTTTAGCACTTTTTAAAAATCGAAATTTTTTATTTTGTATTTTCTTATAATTCAAAAATATAATCCCAAAATTTAAAGTCGATTCCAGCAAAACTGTCAAAGTTATCAGGTAATTAAAGCCATAAATAAGCTTTTAAAAAATTCAAACGCGTTTTTCTCAAAACTAATTTTTCAAAGTCGGTGTTCACTGCCATTCAAAAACTACATTGAGGATGTTTTCCACTTACAAAATGGCGGAATTTTTCGTGAAAAATGGCAGTTTTCACTTTAAATGAGCACCAAAATTTTTTAAATAAGAAAAAAAGTAATCAGACTATGTTTGGGGGATGACTTAATAGTACTTTGACTAAATTTCAAGGGTTTTTGATTTCGGATAATATCCGGCAGAGATACAGTGAACACCGCAAATTATCTTTTTCCAAAAAGGTTCCAGGAAAAAGCTCTGTCACCGGCTTGTTTGAAAATATTTTTTAATAAAAAAATTACAAAATGTTGCTAACATCATGCTTAATAATTTACAAAAACTTTGAATAAATTTTCTTAATTAGTATTCATAACATAAATTCACGAAAAAAATGATTTTTCTTACGCTTAAAACCATACTCCCCCCTTAAATAAAACATAAATCAACTGGTATAATCTGAAACGTAATGATAAGATAACATTTGGTGAAAATGATAAAGATTTGATAAACCAAAACACTCAGCTATCAATTATGACAGTTTTTGCTCAGAAAAATGGATTAGGAGTTAATCTAAAGAGCTAACAAGTTAGCAATTGAATATAGGGAAATATGTAGATTATTTATTCATTTGTGGCCACCAAATTATTATTAATTATGTTTGTAATATTTGAATTATGCTTTGTCACAGCCAGAGTAAAATTTAAGGTTTTAGCTTTTGGCTCAAAACAAACATTGCAAGTTATACAATGAAAGACTTTAATTTCTTATGTTTGCGTTTAAATGAAAATTTCATAACTTTACTGGGGAAATTAGGGATATTTATTTTATGAGTTAGTAGCAGAACAAACATAGATTTTCTCTTGTTAGCGAAAAATACACAGTTACATACGTATTTTAGTTGGCTTTATGGATAATGTTGAATAACTACATTAAGAATTCAAAAATTTTTAATATTTTCTACAGAAAAAATATCCGTTCTTAACAAAAATATTTAAAAAAACTACCAAAACGTTTTGATTTGATCACTTTTATAAAATTATACTTTTAATTTACTACATATATTACTCCCCTAATTGCTAGCATATCCTTTTTCTAATAACTTTTCAATATTAATTTTTCATTTAAATTCTTAAAACTCTTTACTTGATATCAAAGAAACCAAGTACGAACATTATTTAAACTTCAATTTCGATAATATATGAAATTAATTTAACCTAAAGGCTTTAGCTTACCCTTTTATTTTGGTACCATAAAATTGAAAGTCATGTATTCTCTTTGTAAATTATTTTCATTAAAAAACGATCATCTCTTACTTTAGTCTCTATATTATTTTTAAGAAACTGTTTACTTCTTTGGTACTAGCAAAATTAAAATTTTGTATGTAACAATAAAGGCTATAAGGTTTCTAAATTTACTGCTATGCTAATATATATATATTATTATAATATTATTATAAATACGTGTGTTTAATATGTATATTGGATAATATCTTTATTAAAATTTTTCAATTTATGTGTAAATTATTTAAAAGGTTGATAATTAAAAATTTATAATCTGATATCTCTATGCTTCTAGCAATTTGGTAGTCATTTAATTAATCAAAAATAAACAAATTTATGTTGAAAAACTTTTAAATGAAATATTTGAAGTTGTTTGAATCCCAACATATTTTTAAATCGCAAAAAAGACATAGATAGATTAGCTTTTATTTCAAATGCACTTTAATTGATTAAATTTGTTATTTTTTTGCTTTTGAAAATTGTTTTTTCTACTTTTTCTAAGTAACAGAATTAATTCCATTTAGACTTTTTTTTTTTGATTAAAAAGCTTTACTTTACTAAGCAATTTCTGGGTTATTTTAAAATTCAATTATCCCCTACGATTTTTATGTAATTAAATCACAAGATCATTATTTTTAGATTTGTGTATTTTTCTGAACTAATTAGTGGCAATTTTAATTAGGTTTAAGGATTTTCTTTACATATAAATAATTAGTGTTATGCTGTTATTCAGGATTAGCTTTAAAATTTACTAGGCAAATGTTTTATTTTATATCTGGAAATCTTTCCTTGTGTGGTTGTTTGGATATCATTTTATATAATTCAGCGATTGAAAATCATTGTTCACAGTTGACAAATTTTTAAAAATCGTCCACAGCATTATATAAAAAAAATACTTTTAATAACTTTTATTTTATTTTTTATTCATGGTTATATAATGACAAAACATTTTTCGTTGTTCTTAAACAAGACCAAAAAAGTGTTGAAATTAATTCGCTTAATTTAGGGTATTGTGAGCAAATAAGGCATATTTTTCTCTGAGGACGTTTTCAAATGCAGTTTTGTATGTATAAATGAACAATCCTTAAAGCAAATATTTCACTCAAGTTTTAATTTTTAATAAATAGCTTTATTCATCATTCTTACTTGAAATTAGAAAATATATTCTGAATTATATTTGTAAACACTCTAAGCTAATAAATTCTTTAGAAACAAATAAAAAATTTAGTTCATAAGAACCATGAGTTTGTATTTATGCTTGCAAAGCATTAAAAAGTTGACACTAATTGAAGATAGAAGATAAATGAACATAATAAAAAGAAAACATTCACATGTAATTAGAGACTTTTTTGCTATAGAGAAAATCAAATCAGCTTAAAACATAAATAGAGAAAATTTTCCTATTGAAAACGTCAAGTTATTTATTGAATTTTTTTTTCTTGTGTTTGTATCAAATCTTTTCGACGTTGTAAATATCTTGTTAGTACTTTTTAATATCTGATATTTTTTTTTTTAAATATATAAACTAAAACTGCAGTGACCGTAAGTGCATTGATGTTCATTTTGTATTTGATAAATAATGACAATCTAAAAAAGTGAAATGGTGAAAATTTATTGAGTTAATAAACTCAAAAATATTTTAGTGGAATTAAGAATACAAATAATATAAAATCTGAGAAAATCATTTCTTCAAATAAGAATAAAAACTTTTAATTCAATTTTCCTTACTTTTTGAGTAATTAGAAACACAATGAAATTTAAAACTTAATATTTTTTAAAAATAAGCAAAGGTAAATTTTTTTATTTAAAGTTTTGTTTACTACAATCTTAATTTAATTACAATTAATTTGTTAGTATTATTGACATTATGCTATATTGTGAGACTTATGTTGGTTTATGATCCATTGGCTTGACTCTTTGGAGTCGCCTGATTTTGTCGGTTGTATCCAACAATTGGATAACCTCCGTATTAGTGTGGTATATAAGTCTTTTTTCGTGTTTGGTGGCATATTCTTGTATTACTTCATCAACCCATTTGTTTTTTAGATCTTCATGTAGTTCCTCATTTGTCACATAGCAATAAGCATTGGTGATGAAGCGTAGGATTTTGTTTTGACTCTTTCGGATGATTGCTCGGTTTGAGCACATTTCCACAGTTGAATTCCATATGTCCAGATAGGTTTAATTATTCACAGGTATATTGTTCTTTTGCATCTAAGATTCACTTAAGAATGCTTTCCAATGAGCCAGTATAATTTAAATGGTTGTTATTTTATTTGTTTAGCGTTTTGGCATACGTGGTGTTTCCAGTTGGAATCTAGATAGAGTCCAAGGTATTTAGCTGACTCTGCTTGTGGTATGTTTTCTCCATTGGGATATATATGCATGTTGCTATATCTTTTCAGCGCAATGTATATGTTACATGTATTGGTTTAGCTTTGTTAAGTTTGATTTTCCTATCAGGAGTCCATCTACTGGTTTTCTCAAGTGTTTGTTGAAGCTTTTCTGTTACCTGGGCTTGCGTTTTATCTATTGAAAATATAGCAGTGTCATCAGCGAAGGTTCCAATGAACGTATCATTCATTATGGTAAAAGATAAATGAGCAAATACCCTTGATATAAAGCTATTATTGAATGATGTACGTGTAAAATAATTTTACATGTAATCTAGCTCAAAAGATGAAAAATGTAAAAAATAGATTCAAAAATCATAGACTTTGACCAAAAATTTTGGTGTCAACGATATATTAAGATTTCCAGGAGAAATAGTGAAATGTAAATAGACAGCAGCTTTTAAAGTATTAATAAAAATTCTTGCCATCACAGATACATACTCTACATACTCAAAATTAGAAGAATTTATTTATTTGGATCATATTTATATTCATGTCTTAAAATACCCATTTTATATTATATATTAATTTTACGAACGTGAACTATAGGAATAATAGGATAATGGGGAAACTAACAAATTTGAGCCTATTATTTCCAAATTAGAAGAGTAGAATAGTTGGATTTTTGGTATTTTAGGAGTTGGTATTAAGTCGAAGAAGTAGTTAATATAAGGACCTAAGCATATATAAAGAACAATTAACCTGAAATATAGGAATAAAGTGCAAGTGAAAAATAAGGAAACTACCAAACTTAAGGTTTTCACTTGAAATAACCATTTAACTTTTTAGATAAAATTAAAGTATAAAGTTATAAAAGCAATCAACACAATTAAAATATAATTTACCTGAAACAAGAGACTAAAGATATTTCCTTAAAGCGTGATGACATATTTTCATTTTTGTTTTACTTTTTACAAAAAATACACTTGACACATTTATTTTCTGAATGATACCAAATCAATATCTTTTAGATTCTTTTAGATTGCTCTAAAATAAAAGTGGATCAATAAAATATTTTTCCAAGTGCAATTTAGAAAAAATTTTTTTACAAAAATGTAAAAGAAATGAACAAAAATATCTAATAAATTTGTATATAGCGACTTATAGTGCGTTTTCACTGAACCCAGTACCTAGTATTTAATACAATTTTTTTAGAATTTTTATGGGAAATCTCTAGTTTATTTCTCATATATGTCAATAATAAATTATTGAGTAGATACTAGGCAGAACCTAGTCAGTGAAAGCGCACCATTAGTAGAAAATCTGACAAGGATGAAATTCTGTAATTAATGTTGAAAAATTAAACTACCTGAAGATTCTTATTTGAAAAATATAAATTGAGTGATTTGGGATTAAACGAGCAAGGGTTCTTTAAAATGTAAAAATTGACGCCTTTAAAATGTCAAAAAGGCCTTTCCAAATATCACAAAAACTGTTCTACTTAACTTTTTTTCATTATGCCATTTATTTCTTAAAATGGTTGCCTAATGCAGTGGATGCGAAAATTTTGTAAAATTTGTAAACTAGTGCAATTGAAGAAAACTTAGCATTTCTTCTTTCTATACTTAATACTCACCTAAAAGAATAATTAAAACAATTTAAATTATTTTAAAGTAAAGCATACATTATGATATCGTTTAAAAATATTCTTAACTAGTTTTTGAAAAGATTTTTTCAGTATTTTAACATAATAAGCCCCATAAAGTAATTCTAGGTGAAAAAAAGAAAAAATTCTTTTGTACATGATGTAAACTTGAAAATAGCCCGAACATGGTTAGCTTGAAAACAAAATTAGTATTTCTCATAAAAATAGTTCTAGTAAAACAAAGTTGTGAAGTAGATGAATAAGGTTAGCTTGTTGTTGAGAAGTTAATAACTTTTCAATGAGAGTTTGTAACTTGAACAATAGCATAAGTATCCTGTAGTATATAACTGGTTGCTTTTTGAAACAGAAAAACACTTGAAAAGTAATAAAACTTAGGAAAATTGAGACGTTCATTGTATAAATTCTATAGAAAATGATATTCTATGTACGTCTATCAAAATTAGTTTTAAGGTTTCAAAGCTATTAATTTATTTATACCTAATAAAATGTCCAATTATTTCAAAATGGCTACTTTTAAATTTAGCTTGTCTTTTATGTTATGCATAATTTTTGTCTATTCGTAAAAGCATATCTCTTAGTTATGCAGTTTCAAATTACTTTTTGTTTATAAATTAAATTTCGATATTTTTGAAGAGATAATTCAAGGCAGAATAAATTAGAAAAATAAATAGAAACTTGGTAAACAAATTTTTATGCTTTAGAAATTATGCCTAAAGTAATTTGAATTTCAATGACACCAGATCCATCTTAATAAAACAACATTTTAATACTATAAAGGTCCCTTTAATATGAGCTTAAAAAGAAACTTTTTCTTTTTCAAAGAAAATTTGATATTTGTGAACAAAATATTTTATATTTTTGGTAGGGGTTGTTTTACAGATCTGGTCCTAGGTAATGTCTTCAAGTATTCATAAAAATTGTTGTCAAATAAAACTGTAAAAGTTCTAATGGATATATTGGATTCAAATTACTTTAAATTTATTTTCCTTTTTCTTTTAACATTTTCATGAGAAGAAAGATCATATTTCTTGATGTGATTAATTCCAAATTTGATATTTTTAAATTATAAATTTTTTAATTGATATGGTGTCAAATAACATTAGGATAAGTTTCTTAAGAAATTTTTTTTAAACTCAAATTAAAATCATTTTGACAAAGTTTCCAATGAGTTTTCTGAAATTTTTAAAAGGTCAAATCTAAAGTTAAAATGAATAAAATTAAGACTTATTTATTAAAAATTCCATTTTCTTTCGAATTTAGTCTTTAGAATGTGATTAAAATTACAAATAAAAATATTAAAAATTTATCTAATTATATTGCACATATTCGAATTTATGGTTTTGAAAGGAGTAAATAAAAAGTTTGATTTTTAAAATTTTGTACTGTTTTGAAACTATCAAAATTAAATTAAAAGTTGCCATATCATCTTTCTTTTTGACAATTTCATAATAGAACGTATCTTTTTGCCTTATTGAACATAACGAGCTTGCCATCTTTAATGGGCTTGGAAAGAAGGGATAAATTGAAAAACTGGATACCCATTCGCATATTTAACGCCTTCATATTTTCTAAAATATCAGTGCACTATCAATTTATTTTTAACTTAAAAAGGTTTTCCTATGTTTTAGATTTTGGCTTAACTAAATTTTGATATTCGTTTGTTATGATATGAGGAGTGTTGTCACTATGATTGTACTGTAATTTTTATTGTTTTTTAAAGTAAAACCCTCACTATCTGTAATTATTTTACATTAATTATATTTGTATGCATAAATTGGATTTTATCCTTTACTTTTTAAATATATGACATTTGTGGTTTCATAACAAGTTGACAGAAAAGCAAAACAAAAATACGCATAGGAATACAACCAATAAATTCCATTGAATAGACTAAAGGAGTAGCTTTGGATTACTTAAGTTTAAAAATTTAAAAAATAAAAACCCCAATTTGACCTTAGGCCTTTTTCTTTATTAATTTTATTTCCTGGCAAATTCTTTAGCTGATCAAGATTTAATAATGTATTCTAATAAGTTAGTCTTAATCTCACCAAAATGCTTGATTTAGGGAGATAGCTCGGTATTTTAAACTTATTTAACTTATTAGTACATAACATATTAAAAATGTTGTGTCAAAATTTTAAATAAATCAAAGGAAAATTGCTGAAGTTATGAGTATTTGAGAGTTTTTTGCTCTGTAGAGCAAAACTTTAAAGCGTTTTACTGAGACTTGTTCTCTTTTAAGCCAATGCTCGAAATAACTCAAAATCTACTTGACTGATCGTTTTGAAATTTTGAATACTACTTCTTCATATATTTTAGCAGATAACGACAAAAGCTTTGTTTTCCAATAATTATTAACCTTACAATAACAAATAAGTTGATTTTTAAGCAAAAATCGGCATTCTAACATCCAAAGACTACCAAAAATCAAAAGAAAAAAAAACTCCTCTTGTTAACTTGAAAAACATTTCCATTAATAATAAATTCTAACTTTTTGTTTCGGATGAATATATTGTGAGTAATTAACACCTCAAAGCAACTTTTTTTCAGGCTAACTCAAAACATTCACTCCAACTTGCTTACTTATTATTATTTATTATTATATTCCTACTATTAGCTTGCTCAAAGACTTTTAATAGTTAATAAAATCTTTTCTATTTATCCAATCAAGTTCAAATAAATTTTGTTGTGTTGACAGTACATGACAGTTGATGTTAATATAGTTAGTTCAAATATTAATTCATTAATTATATTTAATAAACTAGTTTTTGATTCTATATGAGAGAAAAAGTTCAGAAAACTGAATACCTTTTTATATTACTTGTTGTTATGTAATCATATAAAAATTAATTAAATAAACCAAAATAACTTGTATTGCCAAGAAAAAATCTTAAAAACATGCCTTTTTTCACCGGGTTAACTGAACCCTCTCCCTAACTCTTCGAAAATTTTAGAAAAAAATTTAAAAATACTTATCAGCAAGTTTGAGCTTTGATAATGGTAGAAATGTGTTCCTTAGAAACAAAAAGAAAAGGCTGCAATTATCAAATACGTAAACTCAAGTTCTTAGGTAAAAAATCAAATTCTTACAGCTCATAAAAATAAATTAAACTAAGCATTTTTGTTGATTTCTACAAAAATTGCTGATATATTATCTAAACAGTTTTAGAAAGTTAAATTTTGTTATAATTTAAATTTAAACTCAAAAACCTTTAATTTATTTACTTTTTAAAACTCTAAGTAAAAAATATTTAATTGAAAATGATATCATAAAAGGTTTTAATTTTCCTTAGAAATTATTTTTGTACATAGTATTTAAAAAAAATTATTTTCATTTTAAGTAAAATATAATATTCTAATCCTTTCTTAAGAGCTAAACGATAAAATAAACATCGTATATATTATAGTTGAAGGGAGGGCGACACAGGGTTAAAGAATATTTTAGGTGACTTGGAAGCTAACAACATGAAAGTAAATTTCTAGACTGTGTGCTTCTTTTTTCATTTTTTGTTTTTTATATTAACATAAAATGAATAATTCATGAGCCACTTGTGGCATTAATTTTTCCTTTAAAAATTTACTTTTTATAATGAAATTTTCCTTTATATATACGATTCTTGTTTAATATCAAAAGATGTCGCTTCAAATACCCTCACCTTAATGGTAAAACTTGAACTCTGTAATAATATATACAATAGAACAAAGTCTATAGTAGCATGACGTCGTGCTGTTTAAAATTACAAAATTAATTGAAAATGTTTGAGAAGTTCAACAGTATTTAAGCTAATTACACACAAATAGCTGATGATCCTTTAAGCAAAACAGCATAAGTGAATTTTAATTTTTATATCAAAAGAAATTTGAAAACTTTTCTCTTCCTTTTATAGGACTATAAACAGTTTACTTTGTTGTTTTTTTTTGTCCATTTTGCATGTATTATATACATATATCTTATAATATAAATGTAAGATAGTATTTATAAAATAAGCTGAATCATATTTAGCACCAGCTGTGATTTGAAAATTTCCTTAAATAAGCAATTTTCATATTCAGCTGATATAGCAAGAATTTATTTTATTGAACAAAGTTAAAATCAACAAAAGGAAAAGATTTTAAAATTTTATATACACACACTTAAGTATAAAAAAGAAACCATATTAAAAATTTGGTTTTGTTTTTTTTTTTTTTTGTTACAATTTTATTCACGTTTCATACAAGACTGTTAAATTATTCACTTTGACTGCAATACCATTTTGCCATATGGTTTGCAATTCATTCACGTATTCATCAAACCGCTTTTAGCAATATTTTCTCAAAGCAAAAATTGGAAATATTCTCAGTTGCTTTAGTAGCTGATCACGTGATGTTTCCTAAAAGCTTATATCTACTCAAAGGACATATTAAGAATAGGAAAACCGCTAAGGAAATGAAAATATGTTCTAACTATAGTGTTCAATGCGGACTATACGTGATTTGATTATAAAAATTAATTTTTGATGAATTGTATGTTATATTCTTAATTTTTCCTTTTATTGTTTTGTGCAGCCTTGATTTTTGCCTTTTTCTCTAGTTCAAGAATGTGAAAAAATGTTTTGTCTAAAATTTGATTAAAATATTTCTGAAAAATATACAAAAGGTGGGAAGATTTAAATGTTAATAGCTATGAGAGATTTGTCCCAATTGACCTCAGAATTTTTAAAATATTGTGCCAGAAGAAAATTGAATAAATAAAATTGTGATTTTTAAAATATTGTGTCCTTTATATCACTTTACTAAGGCTAAAAAGGAATTAAAATTAAAAGCTTCACTTTCAATAAATTTGAAATTTTTGTAGTTTACTTTATTGAATACTTTAAAGCATTTATAAAACGATTATTCCTTCACTTCTAGTTATTTCTTTCTTACATCTCAATTTAAAGTTAGAATAAATAAGAACATATCCTTGCGGGTAAAATTAACTTTTTGTAAAGGACAAATACACATATTTATATATAGTATATTATTATATATATATATATATACACAGGCACAAAAAAATGTTAAGCAAATTCCTCTATAATAAATTAAAAAGTTATCGAAATAAAAGATATTTAACTTTTTTCAACATAAATTATTTTCATAATTCAATTCAAATAAAACTGTGGTGAAAAATCAACAAAACACATTTTATTTTACAAAATACAAACTAGTAGGGGAAGTTGTTCGGTTGTGGACACCCCTGCTTATCTTTTGATAGAAAGCAGATAAGGTTTTTCTGGCCAATGTCATTCGTGTAATATGGCACCACATAAGTTTCGTGCTAAATAATAAGTAGTAGTTTTGCGTCATTAAAAACTTCATAAAAGTTTTTTAAAGTAATATAAAACCTATTGAATTTATTAAAAATGTGAGTACAATACATTTTTAATTAATAAATTTAGTGTACTTTATTATTTATTATTAATTTCAAACAATATGTTGAAAATAGGAAATTTATCACCATTTTTGAAGATGACTGCTAAATTCGGTTATGGACACCCATTTTTTTGAGTGAAAATTATTTAAAAAGTAATTTTCAATTGTAGTTTCACTGCTACATAGATTTCCAAAGAGAAACAGCTAAACGTATTTTTAGTTTTCTCTTTTATTTTTGTAAATGGTGGAATGTCAACTTTGATGGTGTTTTTATGCTTTTTTTGATTTGTTTTTAGCCATGTCGTCAAATAAACATTCAAAAATAGACTTAAATGTGCTACTTAATGCAATTGAACCACTCTTCAACGCTATTTGTAAAAAGTAAAAGAAAATTTTAAAGACATCGATGCTGTCAACAATGGTAAAATCTGCTAAATTTACCCAAAAAAGGTACCACTCAAATTAACCGTTGCCAACTCCATCAATTTCAATAGATGCGATCGGCCAGTACATTTAAGGTGCGCTTGCATACGTGCCAGCTATTTTAAATGCCAGTACTGTGATTCTGATGAAGAATGATGTAAATAAAAGGTAAAATCAATAAATTTTAATTTTTTCAATATTTTCCTATTTATAACAGATTTTACAAGGGTGGCCACAACCGAACACAAAAAAAAAATTCGTCAAAAGTGACGACTTCACGAAACTAAATATTACTTTTTTCTACTTATTGCTATTGGGGTTTTTTTTTCTTTTAGTTAGCTAACATCCTTAGTTTTTCAATAATATCTATATATAGTAATAATATGCTATTGGTCAAAAGTTATGGACAAAAATCAAAGTGGTGCCCATAACCGAACAACTTCCCCTACACATTTTAAAGACAAAAACAAATAAATGTTTTCTTTGTCACTCAAAAATGTAGGAAATTCTGCTAAGTGTCTTTTCAATTCCACTTTCCTCCTTTAAATTATATATAGGTACATATTTCAAGCGAAACTAACTGCTAGAATCTAACACTTTCTTCGATTGGTTTTTCTATTACTTCTGGAAATATGTCTTGGATTCTTTTCTTTATTTTTGGATTATTGGCCTTTATTATTTCCATGGCTACTGCAATTAAGAAATTTGCAAACCTCAGATGCCAAAAATTGATATTAGCCTTATTAAATTGTCTTAAATGAACTTTTCAATATAATAAGTCAAAAAATAAACATAATAGTTTCCACATTGAGTACAGTGCATCCTGGTCCTAAAGTTGAAGAGAAAAAAGGCCAATCTATGTTGCATGGCAGTTAAGATATAAATTTAATATGTTTTTAAGTTAGCATGTTTTCTTTAATACATTATGAGGGGACAAACTATAAAAACACCCTCCTCACCTTTGAAGAACTTTTGCAATTATAAAATGGATTGTTTTTTTTTGAAATATCATAAAAATATATGAACATAGATATTTAAATGAAATTTTCACTGTTCAATGCTAGACAGAAAAATTTTTAATTGAAAACATTGTGGGTGAACTTAATTAAAAAAATTTTATTTATTTAATTACAAAAACAAATTTCTCCCTAATATTTTTTAAGAGGCAGAAAGAGAAGCAAAATACTGACCCTTGAATTGTACAAAATTAAAGCATAAACTATTACATATATATATTATTTTGTCCTTCATTTTTTGTCTTTGTTTTTCGTTTTTTATTCAAATAGAATTAAAGTGATTTCTTTTTATATATAATAAAGCACTAAAAGTAAGCAAGATGTCATTTAAATTATTCAAATGGTCTATTTCCGGGTAACATTTAAAACAATTTAAAAGAGCTTGAAGTTTATTACTTTAAAATAGAACATTTTAGGTATCATTTTTCCGCCTTTCATTTTTATCCTTGAAAACCCATTAGTAGTAAAGAGATTGGTCGAAATATTCAGTCAAAATTTGCTAGCAAAACATTTAAGAATTAAATAAAAAATGCAAACGTATTAAATTCCTATTTGCAGGGGATCAAATGTTGCTTCGAAGAATAAACGCGATCTCATTTTTAAGGGATTTGCATCCCTAATGAGGGTTCTATAATAAAAGTGTGGGTTATATTGGAATTCACTTGCTGCTCCGTTTGCCACATTCGGGTTTCTATATACATATATATATATATATATATATATATATATATATATATATTTATGTGCTAACTCAGTTTTACTTTTTATACAAATCCCATTTTATATTTACTTTTGAGAAAATAAAATAAAATTGAACTTTGACAGAGACCCTATTTAATTCTAGCTGTGAAGTTACTGTTTTATTACCCATCCACCCTTATAGCTCCATCTAAAGGAATGAGATGAAACTTAATCGTATTCTTACGATAGCTTTATTGCAAGATTTTGGTACCACTTGACAATGGGACAACAATTTACAAAGCATTGTGATGTTTGTTGGTAGAAATGGAGTTCTTCAAATGAAATTACATTGTATAATTTATTTTTTTTTTTATTGTATTAGAAATTCTAATAAAACGAAAACTAAAGAATATAAGAAATTCTAAAATGTCATTTATTGAGCTATTATAAAAATAATGAACTAGTTTCTAAGTCAGATATTGTAGAATTTCTTTTAAACTAGATGAAAAGTTTTAGGATAAAGGGAGAATTTAAAAGCTATCCTACTAATCTATATTTATTCATAAGTTTTAAATTGAAAATGGTTTTTTTTTTGGGTTTTGAAACTAGGTAACTATGCCATGAAAAAAATAGTGTATTATTTTACTCAAAATGGGACTCTATTATTCCTTCTTTAATAGAAAATACAATTGTTTGTAAAACCATTCAGAGCTAAACAGGCATTTAAAGTTTATTTTGAATCCATCAAAATTAGTTGTGGTTTCCTTAAATTTTCTAAGATCACGTTTTTTATTCAATATGCCTATATCGCTGCTATGTTTGCTATCGTCACCATAATAAATCAAATTTAATGCTATCAATAAGCATAAAATATTTCATCTATCCTTAGTAAGAAAACTAACCATAAATTTGCTTTAGCCTTTATTTGTTTGTAGCATTCAAAATTCATAATTCCTCATTATTTTCAGCCATAGGGCTAAATTTGATGCTTCCAAATTAAAACTATAAAACAACAAATATGTCACCTCATGCTCATCTAAATTAAATAATTGCTCAAAGATAAGTAAAATGACTTCTTTTAGTAAAACATAAAAACGAAATGTTAAAAAATGCAAAAACAATTTTGATAACTTTTATGGTCTTAGAAATTTTAGCTATGTCGCACTGTTAGAGAATGCGGGTATTATGTCAATTTCATAGGTAACCAACATATATTCACATATTTCAGTGAAGTGAGATTTATAGGGGAAAATTTCTGAATCAGTTTTGACAGATGCTGGCCAAATGTAAATACACTCAATAGCAGCCAAGTATTTTTCACATTTAAAGCTTTTCGAAATTATAGGAAAGAAGTTTGAAAAGAAAAAGAAATTTAGCAACTTCTCGAGGTTAAAAAAATTTCATATCAAACAAGTTCCTCGGCAGTTTGACTAACACAATATCTGGTTGGTTGTGGCCATTTTTACATCTAAAAATTTATGTTTACTTTAGGCGCTACTATATCTACCTCACCTGAAATAAAAATGCTACATTTTCTTGTGCCAGTAAACAGAAAATCTGCTAACAAAAGGGTGTTAATAACAAGAATACTGATGTGCCATCCCTCGTTAAGGTTAAGGTTGTACATTTGATGAAAATTTTGAAAACTAAAATTTTATTTATTATTTTTCTTACAAACCTAGTTTAGAGATCTTCCTTACTGCATAGAGCATGATATTTGGTGAAATAAATTGGATAATATAAACAGGAGAATAATCAACTTGATAATTCAGGTATTCTAGGCTCTTTAATTTTGACTGAACATAATTGGCAACATAGATCTTGTGACTTAGCACTATGTAACCTTTCCTTTTAAAAATTTGCCAAACCTAACATCTGTGCTAAGGTATTCAAACCAGTTTTTACATTTAAAAGCCCAATAAAAAATATTACTTTCAAGTTTCATCCAGTGAAAAGGATTTGAAAATTTAAGTATGAACATTTGGTGTAGCTCCCTATCAAAGGAGTTATTAACATATTTATCCTATTTGTATACTTAGAATACGTAATTTCTCTTCATAATTTAAAATAATTGATCAATTAGGTAAAAACTTTTTTATAAAAATTAAGTCCGACAGTTTTTATAAGTGACTTTATTTTACACCTAAAGAAATAATAAAAGTTTTAAAGAACATATAAAATTTCAGTGAGTGCATTATATAACACTAATGTGAACCCATTGCTTCATATAAAATTAAATTAATTATCCGGAAATTCTCTGTACAGTTCATAAACAAATTACCTTTAGGCATAAATCCATTGACATTATTTCTATTCAAATTCTATGATGATATTTTAATTGTTCTATAGCACAATATGACATTTTAGATATTGTGACCATATAAATAAGTTAAAAGCTATTATAAAACATATGAGACCTTTTATATAGGAATTTATGATCAAATTTCATATTTAAAAGAATTTTTAATATTTATTCCTTTAGGTTATTTCTTTTATATTTAATAAAGTAAAAAAAAAAAAGTAAAATATATAAAAAAAACATAATTAGCTTACCGGGACTGATGCTGTTCTTTTTGAGCAAATGCCTGAATTTTACCTGAAAAAAAATTAAAAAATATATTAGAAATGTTATAAAAGCGACATAAAAATGAGACATAATTTTAAATATTTATTCATTTTTCTTTTGTTATTAAGTGATAAAAAAAAGTTAAGAGAAAATAAAACAATCATGAATAGCAAAATGGTTTTAATTGTTAATAGTGGTTATAATTAATATAATTATTGTTAGTGTTTTAAAGTTTTATAATAATTGCATTAAGTTTATAAAGATCTATGCTCGTGAAGTGTTTCCGTGGCACTAAATGTAAAAACTTTTGCGTTCTATCAGTTTAAAATTGAATATATACATACAATAACAAAAATATTTCAAAAAAAAGGAAAAAATAGTGTTTTTCTTTATTAAATTCAAATTCTTTTACTTAAATGTTGAAAAACTGTTAAAAAGTATAAGAAGTGATTGTAAAAGTTTCTTAAAACATTTTCTTCATGTAAAGAACTTTTAAGAAATCCCGAAAACCTTTTTTAGCTGCATAAAAAATATCTGAATAAATAGTAATTTAATTATTCAAAGCTTTCAAAGCATTTTTCTTTGATCTATTAGGCACTAGCAGAAACTTTTATTTTATTTTTTTGAAAATTTTTGAAAGTGTTAAAGCTATAAAATCTTTACAATTAGATGCTTGCTTGGAATGGTCTATTTCTATCAAAAAATCTGTAAAGAATATATCTCTATAAATTTTTATCAACACATTGAAAGAGCTAAAAGCGCGAATATAATTGTAAGCTTGTAAAAAGTATCTTCAGCATTTTTATTTAAAAACTGCCTATAAAGTTTAATATATTAAATAATATTTTAACTAGAATATACCCTCAATAAATTAAAAATATATTTCTGACTTGATCTATTGCTGAAGGAGTTATTTCTGTTATTCTGTTTCCATTAAATTATAGCAAAATACTAAATTCTTAATTATTCATATGAAATTATACATAAATCGCTATAAAAGTTCACATAGATATGCCCAAATTGTTACAAATCTTACATGTCAGCAGACTTATAAAAAAACCGCCATTTTCTGACGTCACTTTCAAAACTTAAAAAAAAGATTTAACAAAAAAAATCTTCAACATTCAATAAAAGATATTAATTTTTCATGTGCGAAATTGACAGCAAGATTATGGAGTGTATTGGTAAAATTTCGCCATTTAGTCAACTTAAACAAGAAAATAAGGGAAACAAATTCTGCCTTTCGAAAGAATGGGGGAGATTTGCCTGAAGTTTTGGCACAAATTAAGCTTAAATGGCATGCGCCCTATTAAAAATTTCACCGTCTGATATCTTTATTGTATTTGTTTTTAAGTTTGTTACGTTCTACAGACAATATAAACACACAAATCATCATATATACCTCTAATCCTTTCATAAATAAAATTCATTTTAAGTTTTTTTGTAACTGAATATTTTTTGTTAGTTTTCTTCTTTGTATGTTATTCAATTTGGGAAAAAATGAAGCAATAGTTTATGAAGTACTTTTGTTGGTTTTCCTTAATTTCTTACCTCTACGTTCCTTAAAATATTTATAATAGTTTTATTATAATTTATTAAGTAAATAGTGATGAAAAATAAATCTTATATGTACGAAAACTCACTCAACACTCAACACCATTATTAATTATTTCTACTCTCTTAAAAATATAATATTTAAATTTAAGAACAGGAAGTTAAATTATTTTTCACTATCCACGTTCATATATTACAAAAGCTTTTATCAGAAATTTATATATATATATATATATATATATATATACTTACGATCAAAGGTGGTTTGGAGCTGTTACAAGAGTCTTCAGAGCATGGCGGAAAGAAACGCAGTTACCCTAATGTGGACTCCTGGCCACGAGGGAATTGTAGGCAACGAAGAGGCGGATAGACTGGCAAGGATGGGCTCGAGCACTTGCTATATAGGCCCACAACCCAGCATCCCCTATTCCATTAGTGTACTCAAGCAGTACCTAAACAAATGGTCAAATGACTACAGTGTAAGGAAATGGACCGAGTTATCTGGCTTGGTGCAGTCCAAAGCTTTCTATAGCTTTAAAACAAAAAACCTGGATGAGGCAAGGAAGTTGGACAAACTGTCCCTTAGGGTATTGACATGGTTCATAACGGGACACGACCCTTTTCTTAAGTTCCTCTACAAATTGGGAAGATCAACAACCCCTATGTGTAGATTCTGCCACGAGGTAGAGGAGACGCCTACTCACCTACTCTTTGAATGTGGTAAGGTGATGTCAAAGAGGGTGAAGCATCTTCTCACTCGACAAGTAACCTGCACAGAGGTCTGGCAAGGGACCTGGATATCAGGTTCCCACAGTAGCATGTCTGGCGGGGAGCACAATAGATTAAATTGCTCGCGGTGCATCTTGTTTTCCTTTCACTACTACTACTACTATACTTACGAAGTATGTTCAAAAAATAACAACACAAACATTTTCAAGAAAATCTGACATTAACCAAGTTTTTCTGTTGATTTTTAAATAATTTTACTGGAAAAAAACAAAAATTTATCTAAATGAATAACGTCCGGATTTTACGCCATTGAAAACAACCATAGTACTTTGATTTATTTAAATTTAATGTGAGAATATAAAATTCATTGGATCCTGAAGCATCTTCTTGCAATGATAATACAGTTTTCAAAGCAGGTGTAATGTTTGTCTATACCTGACATATATATATATATATATATATATATATATATTTAAATATTAATATATTTAATTGCATATATTTACTGTGATTTTTTGTTTATATGATTCTCTGTTGCAAGATGTCAAAAATACAAACATTGTAATGATTTAAGGTTGCTAAAGGATTTATAAAAATAATTAGTAAAAGACTTCCTCAAGCGCATGCTATTCGGGCTTTAAATTATAGGTACTTAAAATTGAGAAAAAGACCAAATTTGGGTTATTTCATCTTCCCACATCTTCACATATGCTCTTAATAATACCAAATACACATTAAATAATTCTCCAAAAATTTCACCATTCTTTACTATACTTTGTATAGTTGTATTTACATATATGTATATGAGCTTTCGAAATATATATATTTCGCAAAAAATTATCTTTTAAGAATATTATTCTTCCATTTCTCGATTGTCCTTGGTGTGTATTCAGCACTTGAAGTGAGCTGAATTTGTTTTACTTTTATTATGAATTTAAAGTGTTTTTAAAAAATAAAAAGTGTTTTAATCAAAACAAACTAAATTTAATAAATCACAATCTTTAGTACAGGGAAAACACTTTTGACGTTGAAAAACTAATTTTCTTATTTCAAAGGAATGCTACGAAATTGTGGACACTTTCTGTAGTGGAGTTTTTGCAATACTATACAAACACAATTATTTTAATGTGTGAAGTTCAAATACATTACGTTTTTGGATTAAAAAAATATTTTGTTTTACATTTTATTCTTGAGGAATTGTTGAAAAGGGAAAATATTTCATAAAAGATTTTCCAAGTAGACTAATTTCGATTTCGATTTCGATAATAGTTGATTATTTTACTTCGATGGATGCAAGAAAATGATTTTTATATAAGTTTAGGAATTTACTTCTCCTTTTTACGCGAATATAGTGTCATCTTTCATTTTTAAATGATCCTCGTTTTATAAAATATTTTCCAAGTGGATAATATTTATTGCAAAATCCTTGAAAAAAATACTTTCCCGTAGTTTAAAATTTTGTTAGTTGGCTAAGATAAAAAGGGACTCAAAAGCTAAATGATATACTTAAGAGCTTGGATTTTTAATTAGAAATCAATTTCTAAAAATTTTTGATTGAATGTGTGTTATTCTTTTGTTGTGAAGTTTTTGAAGCATGATATGCTAATTGGCTTGGTTTTTCAAGAAATATGTGGTGTTTTTGTAAAATAACTCGATATAATTCAAAATATTAATGACAGGTGTATTATTGCTAAAAAAAATTATATCGGTATTGACAGAATTTTGGGATTAAAGTACTGAAGGGAAATAACATAAATGAAAGAATTAAATAATGAATGAATTATGGCCAATGAATTAGGAAGAACAAAGTAACCATAGACCGACAAAAAAAATTCATCCAAGTTGTGTGTATTTCCTTAAACACTAGCCCTTTCGTTAAAAAATTCCATAAACTTTAGTTAAGATTTTTATTATTTAAGATTTAATAAACACTCGACCCAAAAACACCACTCAAAATAAGAAAAAACTATAAAAAGTTCTTCCAATCTTTCTTCAACTGACTCCACTTATTCTAAAAATATTAATTTTTATACATAAAAACAAAAAAATTGCCTACAAAATTATGGATTTAAGTTTTTAAAACACCAACTAAGTTATTTATTCAAAACCATTGAATTTTATCCTCAACTAGTAATTTTAATAACAAAATTTAGAACAAAACTGATGTTCTGGTATTTTTCTTAACCGCTAATTGGGATAAATTTTATTACATTTTAGGGAAATTTGAACTAATATTAATATAAATAAATCTTCATAATTTATATTTGGTGGTAAAAACATGCCTGCTGCGCTATATTTCAAAACCAAGAATTTTCTGGGATCGTTCTAACTTTTGGGCTTTGTTTTATTAAAAATCAAACTAAGATATTGAAGTTGATTTAAATCATGCTTAATAGTAATTTAGATAATATTTTATTTTGTATTTAGTTTGTCTTTTCATGAATTTATCTTTTATTATTTTACATATTTTATACTTGTTTTATTTGTCCTACAATTTAAATATTTACAAATGAATTTTATCTTGTGTCAAATTAATTGAAATAAATATTTATCATTGAATTTCAGATGAAACAACTTCCATACAAAATAGGAAATATAGACAAAAATTTTAGAAACAAAATTCTTTGTAAAGAAATTTTTTTAAATTCGACTAAACGTTAACAAATTGCTGTAAGTCATTTTCATTTTAATGAAAATATATATATATATATATATATCTATTTGTTTTTATATATACACTTATATAAATATAAATAAAATCCCTTAAAGATTTATGTAGATAGTAAAATTGTAAGGTATTTTCTGAAAGAAAATACTTAGCACATAAAATAGTATAAAATCCTGCTTTGATGTAACAAAATTGTAAAATATAAAAAGCCTCTTTCAGATTTTGGTATCTTGATATCGAGCCTATATCATGATGAATTTCTGGCGCCTTTATATATATATAAGACCTGTGGTAAATGAAAGACGTGAAGTCATCATCCAGGCTTATTTCAGGTAGTTACCCTTAATCAGGTTTATCTAAACATGAGATCCGTTTTCTCTTTTTCGTTTATTTTATATTTGAATGATACAACTTGATGACATAGGGAAGATGATAGCTTGTTTTGATAAAGAAAATTAGTTTTGTTTTTATTGTTTTTGTAGATTCCTTAAAGGTTAAACCAAGGGCCAGCACCTTTTTATCTTATATCATTGAATTTTTCACCAAAATTTGTATAGGGTTGGCTTTGTTTGAAAAAATTTTTTTATATAACTAGAATTAAAATGAAAACTTTTGAATTCAAAATAAAAGGAAATGTAAATTAAATCTTTGAACCTATTAAAATATACAAAAAAGATATTTGATGCAAGTAAAATGAAAAAAAGAATAAATAAATAAATAATAAAAAAGTAAAATAGAAATCGGGATAAAATAATCTCGAATTTGTAGTTTGTATTACCAATTCAATTTCAGGAAATTTATAAAATTGTTTTTTCTATCCAATTCAATTGATTTTTCTAGATTTTCCTGTATTCAACTTAATTTCAATTCAATCGAATGGAAAGAAGAAAAAAATAAAAATAACTTAAAAAAAAATTTCAGTATCAGGCAACTTTAGCGGAAATGAAAATAAATTCGATTCCTTAATACTAGAGTGCCTTATTGAAGTTCTATGTTCTTCATCAAGACACTTCCTTGAACAGATCTACTCCTAATGTAAGCTGGTATCCTGATTTATTTTAATTTGTTTGAAATCGTTTCCGTTTAAACAAGAAGTAAATCGGTTTTGTTGGTATTATTACAAAAACGAAAAAGAAAAGAATATCATTAGCGGAACCTAATGGTTTGCTTTGCTATTATAAATGAATATTTATTTATTTTTTCAAACGAAAGCTAAAATGCTGTCATCTGTGAAATAGAATTGTTATTAAAGTAGCCGAGATTTCATTTCACTGAATAAAATTTTAATTGATTTCCATATAACAGAAAAGATTATTTTCAAACAAAATCTCAAGATAATGAAAAAAATAAAAAATGTGATGTGATGTCGTCACCATGGTGAATCTGAACACAGTTCAATGGGTGTACAAGCCCTAATTTTTTTATCACTTTCATTATATTAGGAATATTTTACTTATTGTTAGTATCAGTTTTTTCAAAAAAATTCATATGGTTTCAGAATTATTTATCCAAAACAACATCCAAATCCTGAATAGCTAAATGAATTATTTTTACAATAATTACGGTAAAAGTGTACTTCTTAAAAGTCTTCTTTTGCCTTTTCGTCTGGAATTGAATTAGTTAGGGCACCTCTTTCATAACAGTAATTAGTTATTAAGATGCCATAGCTATCATCCACAAGAGGATTCTTTCTTTGGCCTAAAGACAAAGTAGCAAATATATATCTGGCCTGATTCCTACAGCATGGAGGCAATTTTCGACCAAATATAAACATTAGCCAACCAGAAATTAAGCTTCTTACAAAGAAATTTACTCCTCGTATGAAGATAATTTGAATGGATATCATTCTATCAAATATAGGAGTAGAATGAAGATATTAGGGACGATTTTTTAAACACTGACTGAGTGTAATAAATTTATTTTTACCCGATATATAAAATTTATTAAAGAGTTATATTTGTTTTTGACTCCAACAAATTTTAAAAATTTGGAAAAAATCTGTCATTGAATTTTTTCATCTCTAGTTTTCATATACAAAGAGTTTTGTTTTTCTAGTAAAGAATAATAAAACATCTTTCTATCATTCCATTAAACTTGATTCTAAATGATGTTCTCTCTTTTGCATAGTTACCTATGAATCATCTTCATTCAATTTGATAATTCTTAATGACGTCGAAGCCTTGAAACGATCGAATCGAATCATTTACATATTGATAATTGAATTAGTTTTATCCTAAGATAGCTCAGAAATTTGTAAATTATTAAGCTATCGTTATATCCTATTTTTAAATTAGTAATTGTTGACGAGAAAGGCGGTCGTAATTGAATTATTAAGTTTCAAACTGCTCTCGTATGCAAGGTGTCAACTTAACGTTTCTCTCAGGGCTGTTGGTATCATTGAATCACTTGTGTAGATTATGTTAGATAAAATAAAATTTTACGAAAAAATTGTATGTTACCTATTTGTCTTGAGACTTATTGAATAATAAGTTAATTGTTATTTTCAAGTTAATTTGTCTTATTAAAGATTTATGGTTATTTTTATTTTTGACCATAGAATTTTTAAGGCTTCGACATGAAACAAATTGCGTTTTATTGGTAAGGGAACGTTCCATTTTTCAAAGGGTCCATTTCATTAATTGTTTCATTGCTCTACCTATCGCTATTCCACTTCTAAGTTCACAAAATGACGTTCATCTAGTTTCGTTGTTGTAAGCATATCAAAAATTTTCTGCGTACTGGCATGAATAACTCACATATCAGAATCAACGAAAAAACTAACAACTATGGATCAGCCTTTTTTTCCAGTGCCCTGTCTGGACATACTATCAATCGAAATAATTATTTTCCTTAATTTGAGAAAAGTTGTTGTTGAAATAATACAAATTGTTAAATATTTAGATAATAATGTTAAATAGAATATCATGATAACTATAGCTTGTTACAGGACGCATACATTTATAAGACACTGTTATTATTGAATTGAAAAAAAACTTTTCTTAAAATGTTAAACAAAACAGTACCCTACAAGATTTCCTAAAACATTTTTTGATTAAGTAATCGCCTTATGAACATTTGTTATAAGTGAGCTTGGTAACTTAAAATAAAATTAGTTCCTGCTCTGTTAAATCCATAATGAAGATAAAACTAATAATAATAATTCAAAAAACTTGGATATAAACAATATTGTAATAATTTTCTTCTTCCTTAGCCTCCAATACCAGCGTTTACTTACTTAGATTAACATTTGATTAGTTTTTTCTTATACAACAAACCCCGTTCAATATTATTCCTTTTAATTGTATACCAAAGCAAATAAAAAACAAAACAATATTTTAGTAATTTTCCAGAGATGTGAGTTCCTCTATACCCACAGAATATCTATGAGGTCAGTAGAAGATTGTTTGTTTACTAATTTGTTGTTTATTAGTCACGTAAATTGTTGCCTTTTGGTAGTAAACAACAATTGGTTGTCGATTAAATTATTTTGTTTTCAGATCACGTTTAAGTATATTTTAGCCTTTTACACTAATTTATCCATACAAAAGCCTGTAAGATAGATCCAACAATAGAAAACCAAGGATAATAGAATTTTATCGTGGTTGTAGTTCTATTAAAAAAAAAATTTCATACAGTATTAAAAGAAAAATTGTTATAAACCAAAAAAGAAAAAAAAAAACATAAGGAAATATCAAGTAGCTCTTTTGGAACTACTAAGGAATTTAATATGAGAGGATTAATCAAACAAAAAATGCAAATATAAATTGCAAATTTTTACATACTTTTTTTATAATCGAAATTATAAAACAACATTAATCCATAAGTCTAGACAAAGCTCCTTGCTAAGTCAATACTGTTTGTCTATCTCAAGGATGTAAAGAAAAATTTTTAGTTTTATTGCTGATTTTTTTGTTTCTTGTTATTTTGACAATACGGAAAATATAATATCTAAAAGTATATAGTTTCTTGAGTACGTTTTGAAGTACATTAAGGATATATGATTGCTCAAAACAATATTGTGTACGTGAATGCATAGCTTTCAGAGGACTTTCATAGGGTGATATGATTCAGAGTATAAAGTTGACTTCGTGTTCTTACTTTTTGATATTTCCTTGTTATCTTATTTTGTTTTGGTTTTTTGTTTTCAAATAAAGGATACAATATTAAATTTTCTTCCGGGACATTATTTTTGAGTTTTATGTCCTATTTTTGAGCTTATGACTTCTTACAAACAAAATATTTTGAAGTAATTTCAGATGAATTTTGTCATCCTATTAAATTACTTTAAAATAAAAAAGTTTTTAAATGAAATCTTTTAAAAATATTTTATTATAATTTTAAATTAATGCAATTAATAGATTTCATGTAAAATTCTGAAAAAAAGATAATGAACGTATACAAAGTGCCAGCTTTGTGAAGAAAATAATTGACAAAAAACAATTTAAAAAAGACAACAAGAAAAATTATATTAAAAAATTGTTTACTGGTTAAAATCCTTTCATATGGCTCGAGATAGGTAAATAACTCAAACTATGACCGTCAACAGAATAAAATTTGATTTACAAATAAATTTAATCTAAATATATTTGAACACTGGATACCGGAATACACAGGCATAAAATCTGTGTGTCATTCATCTATTAATTGTGAAGAGAAGAGGTTTTTATAGCTTTTTTTTGTATAGATATGCTTATTGCCGATTAATATAATTTCTTCCTTTTTCCTTTGTTCAAATTAAAAAGAAATTAAATAAATAACAAAAAAACTAGTACTTCTTCAATTGGTGTCAGTTTAGAAGGAAATTGTTGAACTTTGCAAAAATCGCACTTTTATTTATTTTCTTGTTCTAATTTTTTTCAAAAACAAATTTCTCTATAAAATGCCAGCAGTTTAAACAATAAGTTACGTTTTTTTCCTGTTTTTTTCACCTTTCAAAATTTTTTAAAAATAAAAACAAAAAATTATGAAAAAAATGTCCATGGCTTTAAGTAGGACTTGAGATGTCATGAACACAATTTCGAAAAAAGTAGTTTCGAGAAAAAAACGATTAAGGTTTGAGGTCAAAAAGGGGTCGGTTTTGTTGACACGTTACAAAAGGAACTGTAGCTCTGAAAATTATTTATAATTTTGAAAAATCCTGTTAGAAACATTTTCTTAAATGGCCTACTTTGCGTGTTTCAAGAAAAGCTATGAGAATTAGTCTGTTACACCACGTCTGAGATCTTGAAATTAAAACTAGTAAATTCAAAAATTTGAGGTAGTAATATTAAATATAGATGAACGAAATTTATTACAAAGTTAGCTACGCCTTCAAAACTCAGACAACAACAAACTAATACTTAACAGAAAAACATAGAATTCCTTTAGTTCTTTTGCTACTATTGATTCTTTTATACAATCAATTGAATTCCATAAAAAAATTTATTATTCCTTGAATTTTATTCTCAACTAGTAATTTTAATAACTAAATAATAAAGAGCAAAACTGATGTTCTGGCATTTCTTAATCCCTAACTGAGCTAAATTTCATTACATTTTAGGAAAATTTGAACTAATATTAATATAAATAAATCTTCATAATTTATATTTGGTGGTGAAAACATTCCTGCTGAGCTATATTTCAAACTAAAGAATTTTCTAGAGTTGTTATAGCTTTAGGGCCTTATTTTATGAAATATTAGGCTGAGACATTTATGTTCATTAAAATCACACTTAAGAATAATTTAGATAATAGTTTTTCCAGAAGTTAATTTTTCTTGTCGTGGCTTTTTATGTTTTGGTCAGCTTTGATTTCAGTTTCTACTTTAAAAAAAGCTTTAGAAAATAAATTTGCTTTCGCCAAGCTTAAGGGGTTATATATAATTAGACTTTTGAAAAAAAAAAGACCTGAAATTATACATTACTTTAATGAGTTTTATTTGACTTTTTAAATTAATAAGATCCTACCCAGAGATATCGTGGTCACCACAAGACGTCTATTTTGAGTGGAGCTCCAGAAGATCAACAATAGCAGCTTTCAATATTATTATTTTTAAATATGAAAAATGTTAAAGTACAGTTAAAAGTTACTATAATATGTGTATTAATTTTTAAATTAATAAATCTTAAGGTCTTCTCAGGAAAAACCCCTATTTAAGAGGCTTCTAAGTATATATAACCCCTTAAATCAAACAAAAAGAATTAAATTTTATATTAAAATTTTTAATTCTAAATCAGCCCCAAAAATATAAGAATTTTAAATGACAAGAAACTTAGTGCATAGCTCCATAAATATTGCATAACACTTTTTAGTTCTTTTTTATAATTTTACCCACTTCACAAGTTTTCGTAGCTCAGAAAAATTGTCTTTTGCAAATTTTTATTTAAGTTTTATATTTTTTAATATTAATATTAACATTAAAACAGAACTCTAAGAGGAATTTCATGTCCTATTAAAACAATTTAGAGATATCTTTTGATAATATTTTCTTTTATGCGATACATTTGGACTAGAAATGAACGTTTAATTGTGTTGATTTTTCTTTACCTCAATTAAGGTTTTTTTTTCAAAAGTGTTAAAAGCATAATGACGTCATTCACAGTCCAATATCTAAAACAGGTAATAAGATTAAAGGAAAAAAGAAAACAAGCGAAATTGACTTCATAAAATCATAGAAAATTCATATCACGTACAATGTGCCAAGTCAAAGAATTAGATGAAATCATTAAATTCCTGTAATTTGTAGTAATATAATTGATTCAATATAGATCATTTATTTATGAATACTAAATTAAAATACAATTTTCTTATTTTAATCAAATTGAAATTGACATCTTTGACTGAATAGTAAATATATTCCTGATTAAAATACAAAAATTTGATTAGAGAAAAAAAGGTGAATAGAATCATTATGCTATTATTTTTCACCAATCGATTTTTGTTCGCATCATTAACACAACTTGTCAAAGAAATCATTTGGGTCCTAGACCGAATGTTCAGCATTTTCTTTTTGAATCGATAATTTCCCTAGACAAAAAATTATTGGAGAAATAGATTCATTTTATTTATATTATAGTTTAATAAATTTTTGCCTTTTCGATGGTTTTAGAATTTTTTTGGGGGATAATTTAAAATAAAATTTAATGGTTAAAGATTATAATCAATTTGCAAATTGTTTTTATAAAAATTATGAAATTTGAATTTTAAAATATATTTTTTCAAATATTTTTTTAATGCTTAGAAATGTAGGAAAAGAAAGTAATATTGAATACTTTTTGTTGTAAGCTTTAATTATTTAAGAAGATAACAAACAAAGAATAAATAAATGAGAAATTTGGCCAAAGGATGCTTTGAATCCTTGATAAAATTAATTTTGCTTATTAGTCACTTGTATACAGAATAGAATTATTTATTTTCCATGTGGAATAAAGTTTGAATCTATTTTCAATTAAGAATACTGAATGACCAGACGCTAAAGTTAATTTTTATTTTACTTTTGACTAAGTTTATAGTAATTGCTGTTTTTAAGATAAGAAATTTCTTAATTGGAGAATTACATGTTTCAGGATTGAAAGAAATAAAAAAACTTGCTAAACATTGTTTTAGTTAACTTTCTTACAAATATTTTCCAATTAATATGATTACTTGTTATTAAAGGGAATATTTTTATATATATCTAGTTTTAACTAAAAGTCGTGGATTAAAAAAACTACACAGTAAAATTAGCTTGCTTTTAGCCTAAATACCACTGAAATTTGCATGGCTAATAAAAGCGTGTCACTGACTGATATTTTCACTGAAAAAGTTGCCGTTATGATTGAAAAATAGCCCTACTTCATTTATGATGTATCTCAACAACTCCTACTGGGTTAGAAGCATTTAATACACTTGCTTACAAAATAGCAGAGTTAGGGCCACTTAAAGCATTTGAGTTACATTAAATGATCAAAATGATACTGAAAAAAAGGTAATTAGAGGAGGTTTTGAATTAATGGTTGTGACGTTATTGTAACAATCCAATAGTGTCAATGATATTTCGTTGATATTAGGTGTACATTCAAAAATCTGTTTGGTAGTTTTTGTGCCAAGTATTGTTTAAAAAATAGGTAAAACTCTCTCTCTCTCTCTCTTTTTAAAGTAAAGCTGACTAGTACAATTCCCATTTTATCCGTATGTTTATTTTGTAATCAAATTTTCAAAAATTATTGAATTCCACTTATGGAAGAAAAAAGTATATTGATTTGAAAGCATTCAAGCAAAGCTTTTCATTACTTTTACTAATATCTTTAATGATGCATATATAATTTTTTGTTTGACATAAAGTTCGTCTTATAGTTTCAGACAGTTTTCCCATATTTCAACGATTTTTTTAATTAAAGTGAATTCTTAATAACTTTAGTCTATATCTATATATAATAAAGATATAATAAATACCATAAAGATACATCTAAATGGTAATAAACATTCGTTGAATACAAACTCAAAATTTATTGTTATCTGAAAATGAAACCAAAACAATGAACTTCTACAAATTAAATAAAAGAAAATGATTTTCTTTTTCCTTAATATATACATATATATGTACATATATATAAACATCAAAGAAAATGAAAGACTTCTTAAAAATTGTGTTTCCACGCCAACACATTTAGCTCTTGTCTTGTAATTTAGAATTTGGCTCCAAGATGGTTATCAACATAGTAAAAGAAGACATCAGAGAAGTCGAAGGATATAAAAACGCCAACGTGACTTTATATTCCACCGAATCAAATTAGAAGGCCTCAGTTATCCAACAAGAACGGAATTGGAAGTAATGACGTTTCCTTGTGTTCTTGTTATAAATGAAAATATCTTAAATTAGCATCTTCACTACTGGGCTAGCTTTTGTTTAGCTCCTTTCTTCTTATTGTTAAAATTGTTTGTTTGTCTTTCTTTTCCTTCCTTCTTTTTGTCAATCGAACTCCTTTTAAGTGTATTAGTTAGTAGTCAAATATTAAAGACTTCATAATAAGCAAATACAAACAAATAAAATTGAGTAGTTCAATAAAAAGTTCATAAATCGTATCTACTTACACAGGTTTTCTATTAAAAATTGAACTTCAGATTACTAAATTCCTAAAGTTTTCAGTTTATTAATATTCAACTGAATGATGAATTTCTAAATAGATTGAATTAACTATGCCAACAGAAGTTTTTTTTATTATTTGTGTCAATCTTGAGTGTACGTCTTTGAAGTGCTAAAATAGAAGAATTTATTGAATTGATTGATCAAACATATTATAAAAGAAGAAAAAAACGTAGAAGAGATCAATATGTCTACGGCATAAATTAAAATTGAACCTGATTTAAACGATTATTTGATTCTGGCTCGTTTGATACGTGGGAAAACTCATAAAAGTAGTTTTCCCTTACACCAGCGTCAAATTTTGAATAAAGTGTTCCAAAAAATTATTTCACTTTATTTTCTGCTATTTTATATGAATTTTTTCACCCAAGCTGGATAAAATTATTCAAAATTCAATGCAGTAAATATGCAGTATTTAATTTTCGATCAAAAATTTTTAAGATCAATGGTAGAAAGCAATGATGAAATCCCTAGAAATTGGGAAAAAAGAATACGGGGTGCTTTGACTAATAATGAACTTTTTTTTTCTGTCAGGTTTATTAAAACGCAAATTCTCGACCTAAATTGCTAACGTTTAGTGGTGAATTAATATCATTTATCTGTCAAACAGTGAATTCCTTTCAAAAAGAACTGTTCAATGTGGAACATTATTTTGTTAAAAATTTTTTTTCGTTTGATAAGAAAAATACATTTTTATATTTCCAATAAAATCTCACTAAACTTCAACATATTTATTGCAGCAATCTTTAGAATCATAAATTCTTTCCCTGAAGTTAATGTTGGATCACAGTTGCAATACGCGGTTACGATTGCGTTACCCATGTAACATAAGAACACACCCAAGTAATTGGAGCATAAAATGTGAATGTTGCAACAATTAATTTTTTAATTCATTAATTTTCGCAAAGATGTGTTAAGGCATCCTTTCACACATGCCTGGCTTTTATGAAAACTAACCATAAATAATTCTTGCGTTTGTCATACATGTTGAAAGAGATTATTGGTTACTCAAAAGCAAATGATGATAAATGTCAAATGTGATCAAAAACTCAATAATCAGCTGGAAAAGTTTTCTTATATACTCACCGTCTGACTTTTTAAATATATAGACAACCTTTAATGGCATCTATGAAATTCCGTCTTTGGACTTTGATAATTCTTTTGTATTCAAACAGAGTCATCCATGCCAGATCCATATAGCAAAAAGCTATGTTTCTTGTCTACGCAAAACACTTTCTTTTCTACTCTTTTCGGCCGTATGCTACTCTGCTTTATTCGTAACTCGTCAGCTTGTCTCGCCTATTCGTAAGAGCTTGTCTACTCTCTTTCATAAAGATCAACTCAAATGTGTTTTAATGTGTTCTGCAATTTCAGCAATTGTGGTGGTGCAACCTACAATTGCTGAAATTGCACTTTGGAGATGTTTTTTAAATGGTCTAAAGCAGGGGTCGGCAAACTCATTAGCCAAATGTCAAAAAACAAACACTGAAGTTTGTTTTGAGAGCCAAATTTTTTGGACTTAAACTACATTATATTAGAAGGTAGATTTTTATTAATTTAATTGATATAAACTAATTGTAGTACGTTTGCTAAGGTCGACATCTTCAACTCTTTCATCCACTTTCATTGTTTATACTTATTGAGCCTTTTCCCATTCGTTTATTCTATTTCATCTTTTTTCAATGCTTCTTAAATTTACTCAATGAACTTTATCTAAAGTTTTAAGACTTATTCATGATTTTTGCCTATGTTAATGACTGACAAGCACTAATTTGAAGAATGGCCTTGCATCCCCTTGAAAAGTTTTTATAAGTCAAGTTTGTAAGTTATTGCTTTTAGTTTGAGGCCGCCGTGTATATTTCTTTTGACATATTTTGTAGCAAGCATTTTATGCAGCAAAATCCAGTACTTTCATAGGATGAAAACAACAACAATTCGTGTGTTACAAAAAATTAATTTCCTATAGTCCACGCAATGTTTCTTGTTTTGTTAATTAAAACTATTAAATTCTATTACAAAAAATTTTTAAATGAATAAAAAGACAGGAAGAATTATAGGTGAAAAATGTGACACTTATAGAAAAAAAATAAGCACAAGAAGCTAATTTTTGTTAGCGAACACTATATTTTCTATTTAGCAAGCTGTCCAAAAAAAAGTTGAAGTCAGGAAAACCGACTTTTACACATGAGCTACGAACTTTTAATCGCACTTTAAGTATCCGCATGGCAACGACATTTTGTAGAAATGCCATACTCCAGAGAGCAAAGAGCCACAGTTTGCCGACCTCTGGTCTAGAGCAACGGATACTCAAATGCCTATAATTTTAGCAAATTTCGCTACAATGTTTCTTATTAGAGGTTTTACAATAACTCCTTTATCCGTCCCATCCGACTGGAAAAAATTCATGCTATTTTCACTATAGGAGAAAATTATCAAAGACATACCTTACCCCCTGTTAATTTTTTCTACTCAGTCTTAGCTCTTAGACTTTTCTTTTTAATTAATACTAAAATATTACTAGCTAAGGAGGGGTTGATCCTCTTAATCCCATATTTACCTAAAACACTATTTTAACTAACTAAAAAATACTTTGGTACTTGAACTTTGAGCAGCTCGTAAATTTATAGAAATATTGGCAGATCTAATACATAAAACTCCACACTAGGATCTTTTCAGCTTTGAAATTGATAAATACAATTGGCATTAATTTGCCTAACTTTTACCTTACACAACATCTTTCGGTTAAATACAAACAACTAAAACAATTTTAATTATATTTTTATAATAATATTAACCAAAGTGTTGATTAGATCTCTTAATTTCCTTATTTTTAATTTAAATTATTTTTCTAGCATTTTATTAAATAAAATACCATTAAGTATTTTCATAACATTCCATCAGCCATTTAATTGTCAAGGGCCACAAAATATTTCCGACAATCTACCCCAATTTCATTTGGAGAGGGGTTCCAAGTACTTCTGGTATTTGGGTTTCCATAAAAAGCAATTTTCATTTAAAAAGAAAAATTTTTTTGTTCGTATGCTGACATTTTTTTTTTTTTTTAATAAATTGAATTTATGCTGTAATATGATGGTCCTCGAATAAAAAGGAAAAACAACAAAAACTTGGTAAAAAGTATAAACTTTTGCTAGTGCATTTTTTTTGTTCGTCTGTGTTTTGGATTTTAATTTTGTTTTTTGTTTTTATTATATTTTTAATTCACACAAAACTCACAGGAAACAGCCATTAAAAACAAAGTGCACTAACGATAGAGCTTAATATGTACGCTAAAGTAATATTTGCTTCCCTTTTTAAATGGGAAATGAACATTAACGCTCTGATAACTCCTGTTATTGGGATATCTAAAGCTTATGAACAAAACTAAAAGGTAACAAAAAAAAAGAAAAACAAACGAAACAAAATGAAAAATATTCGTTTGACATAAATGTTGTATGATAAGCACTGGGAATTGCTCCGATTAAATTTCTTTTTTTGATAATTGTGATTAAATATTGTATACTTAAATTAAATTTAAAAAAAAATTGCAAATGTAATTGATGTAACATAATTTGATTAGAGAATGTATAAACATTGGTCAATATGTTCCAAGTTTGGGACCATAAATATGATTCGACTTCCTTGAAAAAAAAAAAGTCATTATAGAGGAAATTACTTGACACCAATTACTCCGCGATAATTGTAAAAATTAAATATGTTAACTTTTATTTTCATCGTTTCCTTCTTGAATACTTGAAGGATTAATATTATGGTTGAAATTGGTTGCTGGTGTATTAGTTGTTACCTGTATTAGTTAGAAAAATGAGCCTTCTTGATCTTGGTGGGTTTTATAGATCTTCTTGAAAAATATTAAGCTCATATTAATCACAAAGTTTATTTTTCAATACAGATTTATAGCCTTCTAAAACATTTGTGCTTTCAGGAAACAATTGACGCTATTGCTGTGTACACATATTTTTGGTTTTTAATGAACTCCACGCAATGCCTATATTTGGTATACCAATCTCAAATAAATTTAGTGTTTTTCGTTTCATCTAAACCTGAAAATAGCCTCATCATCTCATCACTTGAAAATAGTGTGGATAAATATTTAGCAGAGAACTTTAAGGCAACATTCAGAGATTACAAATATTGCAAGAAAATATAACAATAATTGGGAATTTTTTGGGAAAAACCGTAAAAATTTGATTTCTTTCAATTTTTTGAATTTGATGTCCCATAATTTTTAGTGGAAATTGGGACTCAAAATAGCAATAAATAAATAAATTGCAGATCTGCTAAATTACAAAAATTCCATGATGAAAATGAAGTCATTGATGAAAACATGGAGTATTAAAACTTCAACTGTAAAACAATCTCTTTTATAAAGACAACAGACCCCAAAAATTTATGAAATTGCTGTATTAAATTTTAACCTATGTTAATTCCGTGATTGCTTCCACTTGGTCACCATCTAAACTTAAAATCAAGCCTTTCAACTGTTTTTAGTTATTTTTATTGCTTAATTTAGGAAAATATTGTTCATATTTGTTCTCTTTTCAGTTTTGTTCATTATTAATTATTTTTTTATTGCCGATTTTTGTGTTATGGTAAAGAAATAATTAATTATTTTATGCGGGTGTCCTCAAGATTTTATAAAGAAACTAAAATTGATAATTGATCAGCATTGCAGCTATAGCAACTTTAAACTGAAATTTGAAATTTTCAAATCAATCATCAGCTCTCATAATTAATGATACTCAGAGTCATGTGATTCCCTTCATTTGATGATCGTGGTACTTAAATAATTTATAGAATAGACACTCTTATATTGCATAATTGTTAGTTTTATTGAAAGAAATTGCAAAAACCGTCCCTATTTGGAAAAGAAAACAGTACTGTTTCTTGAAATCCAATGCACTGCTTCAGAAGAGTTTTCAATTGTTAACCTTAAGGTTATATTGCTTAAAGTCTTCAATCACTTGGTTCAATTTCACAAAAATATCAAACAAGAAATAAGTATTATTTTTGGTATTTTCCTCAATGACTAAGCTTTTTGGGAGAACGTTTTATGTTTTATCCCCTTTTGTTTTCTATTCATAACAAACTCTTAATTTTTCATGCATCCAATAAAATTTTCTAATTAATTTAAACTCTTTTCAACTTTGCTTCTTAAAAAAAAACAACAAAAGAGTCAGCATAAGTTTAAAAAAAGCCAAAAAATTCAATTCAAAAAGTTCAGAAATTTTATTTCTAAAGAAGGCTAATCCTTAATACTCTTTAGTGTTAGTGCTCATTCTATGTCAGAGTGATTTAAAAAGCATTTACTAAATTGTTTGTGTACTACCATTAAATTTACGTAATGTACACAGGTAAGATGCTTTAATTTATAAATATATATGTATATTAAATAATACATATATATATATATATGAGCAAGTCATAAATTAGGGGTAAATAAACGATAAAATTTTGAATTAGGGTAATTAAACCAAGGTTGTTTGTATAGTTGTTGTTTTTTTTTTTCTTCTTGTTGTTCTTCAAATTCAGTAAGCGTGAAATGGCATCAAAGTTAACGTAGCCCACAACAGCTAATTACGTTAAGTTTATGTTGTTCTTGCCTTACAAAATAATTAGAATTGAGTATGTTTATTCTAATCGAACCCTAATATTTTAGTACTAGAATTATGCACGTGTATGAGCACCAAAAATGGCGCATATAAATTTAATGGAACAAATTAAAGTTTATTCATTTAAGTAGGGTTTCTTACCTTTATGCTAAGTAGTGAGAATAAAATACTACACAAAAAGTTGAAATTCATTATGAAAATAACAAAATTGTTATAATTATTATTTTGAAAATATTATTATTGTTTTTTAAGTCGAGAGTTTTCCATTGATTGCGCTTTTTAAAAATATTTTTTTTTTTTGAATTTTCCTTGTCATTTTGTTTGAAAAAATTTGGTATTTTCGTAAATAAAAGGTATAAAGGAGTGTTTTACCCTGTAATAATTAGACAATAAAAACAATATTAGCTTTTTAATTATTGATTTACTCTTAATTGAGTTTCAAGAAAATTGATGAGTTTCTGATTAGATTATTGCTTTTTGCAAGATATCGTCATAAAAAGTTTTATTACGATGTGCGGATAAGAATAGTCCTAGCTTTTGCCATTTTTTTCTTGGTATACATAGCATGAAAAATAATATTCACTCTATTTTACATGATTAAACAGAAAATGGATACAAGAGCGTTGTAGTAAACTTTTGAGATTTAGTTTTTCATTTTCTGCCGTTAAAGCTCATTTCAATTTATTTTCCTTTTATTCATGAGTTTTATTATATTCCTACTATTAGCTTGCAAAAATCTTAAATTGTTAGTAAAATCTTTTGTATTCATCCAATTAAGTTCAAATAAATTTTGTTGTGTTGGGAGTGCATGACAGTTGATGTTAATACAGTTAGTTCAAATATTAATTCATGAATTATATTTAATAAGCTAATTTTTAGTTTTATATGAGAGAAAAATTCAGAAAACTGAATGAAAAGAATTCTGAATTCAGAAAAAAGAAAAAACAATCTCACAGAATGGGAATGAATGAGAAATATAAGTAGGAATATATTTTAACAATTTTGTTCTTATATTATTCAATCAGTAAATTAGCTAAAATTAAAAATATTTGCGATTATTAAATAACAATCTTTTATAAGATGAATAGAACATTTAACAAAAATTTACATTAAAAAGGACAAATTTTCTACATTATTAGTCAATTCTTAATCACCTTTTCAATATTATTGATTTCCATCAGATATTCTTTTAGTCACTGATCTTGATATGTTCTCATTTTATACCATTTAAGAAAATTAATCATCCTAATTTATTTTATTGAAAATTTAATAATTCAATATTATTTTTCATCTTGATCAATTGATGGTTTGCTTTCAATCTGACGGTAAAATAATAAAGTTTTCTTTTTTACTTGTTTTTGTTTTTGTTTTGTTATCACTTTCAATCAATTATTTTTGTTCATGGTACATACCCAAAATTTCATAGAATTTTTTTATTAAAAATCTTTATTCATTGCAAAAAGTTGAAATAGGATAAGATTAATTTATTTTCCTAGTGTCTTAAGATCTATTCATAAGAAAATCCTTTGTACACAAGAAAATTATTGCCCGGATGAGCATTTCAATTAGCTATGAATGGATTGGATGACAGCAGCTGAGAATAACCATAATCATCCCTTGGTTTGTATAACCAAATAGCCATTTATCTTCATTGCTGATTATTTGTGAATAAAATGATGATGAATTTTCTAATGTTGTGCTCCTACTAAAATAAAGACTTAGATAGCTAATACGCCTTTTATCCAGCCTAACGACTTTGTTAATACTTGAAAATAGCATAAGCACTGGCTTAGTTATGAAATGAGTTTAATTGATGCTTAATAAAGTTGTCTTCCTTTCATTTTCAAAGGAGTCTTTCGTTTCTGTTATTAGCTCACAAATTATTTTCATTTCAAATTACAATCGTTGAAAATTTATTGATTTCGATTTAATTAAAGTTAAAATGTTGGGTTTTAGTATTTTTATTTTATTGTTTCATTATGAAAATTTCTCTTGGAAAATTAAAGCAAAATACTTCACATTTTTATTTCCATTGATATGAAAAAATCGTTATGAGGATTTTTAAAATGCTTTTACTAACAGTAATACACTTAATGTTAAACCCTCAATTAAGTTGATACTTTTAAAAGTCTGGTCGAGGATAGTAGCCTATTAAATGTAATCAGATTTTTACTTCTCCTAGATCCATTCTAACGGCAAAATGATTTTATGATATATGTTAATGCCTTTACAAAGCATACGCGGCAGCACTACTTCTTTTGAAAATCTTGCAAAAAAATTCTAATCTTATCACAACGAAAAAGGATTGCTCACTACCATATAAGTTGGATCAAGAAATAGCTCATAGCGGAGAAAACTATCCTCCATAGAAAAATTTTTAAAATTTTTCTTTATCTCATAGTCTAATATCTGACTGCTATAGTTTTAACTTTTTTAGGATAATCAAAAATAAATATGCCGTAAAAATGCTATAAAAATGAAACCGGCCGGGGGTTTAATGGTGAAAAAACGTTTTATAGATAGTCAGTTACCGAAGAAAATAATTTTTTGTATTTCATTGATCAAAAAGTTACCATAGTTTGTAAAAGAACAGATATTTTTTAGTTTTGTTGTATATATTTAATAATCCTTGAATATAATCAATATTTGACATATACCAGCACTAAACACTAGTTTTTTATGCACTTTTTATAAGCTGTTGAAGTCCTGGCAATTATTTCCTTCTTCGAATTTTGTTTAAACGAGTCAAAATACTTTTCACTTAATTAAAAATTGTGTCGGGGAAAAAAAGAAGTCACATGGAGCCATGTTTAGTGAATACGGTAATTTACAGATTGAATTTGTTCATGTTACAACCAAATAATATTGAAAAAAAACCTCCTGGCAAATCATTACCAGAGATTTAAAGTGAAAACTATTTAAATGTTACTGATGAAACTAATTTGACAATTTGGACCAAATTAAATATTACATCCCTCTAAGGTATTAGTATTTACATTAAAATTACTTGTCAAAAGGGCGTTGTATGGCAGCTAACAACTATCATTTGCACATTAGTTAAACGTTTCAGAGAAATGCTTTTACTTTAGTTATATATCACCGTATGCTAATTTATTAATACCAAAATTATTTTCTTCGTCAACATAAACATTAACATACAGTTAGCCACATGCTTACGCCTTTCAAAAGCGTTCATAAAATTAACATACATAAATATGCATGCGCTGGGTAACTATATAAGGATTTAGTATGAACAATCTGGTGGCTTAAGATGTGGTCAATATTTATGGGTGTATAAACTTGCTTTAATTTCTGCATTATTTGATATACTAAATTAGATTTAATTTTTCTAGATAAATTATTCCAGGGAGTAGTTTTAGGATTATATTCGTTTTTGGTTTTGAGCATATGTTAGCATATTTTTAATTTTATATTCGTTCTATTAAAGTCATTAAATTAAATCCAGTTTTTGTTTTTTTTTTTGATGGTGTATGGTGTCTTAATTAACTTTATAAATTTTATGTGTTATTGAAAAAACAAGGATAATTTTTTATAGTCAGTCATATGTGATCTACCTCTAAAATAGCTTAAATTAATTTAAAAATGAATTATATGCTTTTGGGTTGTCTTCTTTGCTCTTTCATTAAAAAATATATTCTTTGATGCATTCTAATGAGCTTAAGAGCTCTTTGTCTCTAAATATATTTTGGTGCACATATACATACATAAATAAACTGATAGTATATCTTCATAATGTATGAAGTTCGTCCTTTTTGAACTGAATTTGTCGTTCAGTCATATCTCATACGTTCAGTCATAAAAACTGTAACAGACTCGAATATTAGTGTTAGTTGGAAGAGCAAGTTATGTAATTTCTTTTTTCCATCTAGAAAACTTCTGAAAGGACCAAGTAGAGTTGATTTCTTGATTAAATGAATATTTAATTTGATAATTAAATTTTGAAATAACAGAAAAAAACTTTTTTTATAATTAATTCTGGTAATTTTAAAATAATTAAAATTGTGAAAGACTTTAAAAACTACTGAAATTTCTTCTAATTGATAGAAAGAATACCTTTTTGTGTACTTGTAATGGATTTTTGTTGACATTTTTTTTATAGGTAAATGAAATGATTTGTTTCTGTATATTAATAAACCACTAGTCAGCTTTAACTCTCATTTAAATTAAAGTGATCGATCTTTCAAACTTTCCTGATATTTTTGTGGCTTGAAAAATAGAAAGTTTTGGTAGCCTTTGATTAAACCATTCAGGAATGGTGATCAATTCAAATTAAACTTGGAAATTAATTTTTACTTTTAGACTCTTTTTTTAAATCTAAGATGCTTAATTAAATTTTCTGAATGTACTTTCAGCCCAAAATATCTTCATTACATGTTTGAAAGTAGTATTTTACCTCTTCCTTTACAAAATGATACTTAAAAAATCCGGCAAATGACAGAGAAATATTACTTTTAACATAAAATTATATAATTTTTGAAAAAAAAAATGACCCTGAATAGATTTTTATTGAGTTCAAAAGCTTAAAGTGTCACTATTTTAGGTGTCTTGTGAGTAATTAAAGAAAAAGAAAAATGATGCATATTAATTACTCTTTGATAGAAGCAAAGTAGAGAAAGAAAAGAATGCAATGGCATCATTATATGTCTGCCTTGTCCGGTCAACAAAAAACAAAATAAAATTATTTTATCATGGATACAGAAAATTGATATATCAACCCGGTTCTACAAAGGTTTTAAGAGAGAAGAGACGAAGAAAAAATTCATTTAAAATGAAAAATATGACATTAAAAATGTCAGTTAATAGGTTTTCATATCTTCTTGTACCTGTTCAGTAACTACGTTGAGAAAGAAAAGTTATTGAGACTAATTAGAAGATTATGGAAAATAATTGTAAAAAAAGCTGCTTATGAAAATGAAAAATAAGCTTTTTCACCAAGAAGATTCATTATATCACATTTCTTTGAATGAACTATTTGGAAATTTTTGAGTTTACTTTTGCATAGCATATCCTTCCATGACTCCAAGTTGCTTGCAAATATTAAAAAAACTCCAACTATCTACAGTTGGATCAAATAAAGTAATGAAGCTCTAAAGCTTCATTTGGATTTGGATTGACGTTGACGAATACCGTTAAATTGAACTGACAAATTTGACTAATATTTTTAATTTCAATTAGTTAAATTATGCTCTCTATAATAGGTAACCATATGGCATTATTTTTACATTCGTTAATTATTTATATTACCGTTATCAACCTCTACCAAGACAAAACATAATTTATAAATAAAACCGTAATTTTATTCTTAAAGTGCTTCAAAATTTATGATTAATTAATATATTATTCTACATACAAAACACTTGAAAATATCCAACAAAATACATTTAAATACTCCTAGTCATAAAACCTATAAAAAAAAATACTTATACCCTAAAACTATTACCTATTAAAATTTACATCTCTATAAACTTATACTAATAAAATAAAAGAAAATATGCTATGATTGTAGTTTACAAAACGATTTCCTATTATAATATCAAAAGTTATTATTCCCAAAGGACAACCAAAAATTAAGAAAATTGGAAAAAATTGACAATTTTTCGTACAATAAATGTATCCCATTTTTACAATTTTCACTTTAATACGAACTCATGCAAACAATAATGTGGTGTCAAAACTTTTTAACTGTAATAAAACGACAATTTTAAAGATATTTGAAATTGTATTCATCTATTGTATTTTGTCCTTTCGATAAAATGGATAACAAGAAGTTTTTGACTTTATTGTCTTTAAACCGTAAATCTAGCATTAAAACGACTTGTGTGCTTTCAACTGTAGCCTGTTTATTACTTTTAAGGATACTTGATTCTATCATCTTTAAGAACTTAAGTTAAATCTTTTTATTACTTTTGTTACAGATCCTTTTAACTTAACTTAACAATTAAATTTTATATATTAGGCTTTTGAAGTAATAATAATTGTTAAAATTTTATTACAAATTTAAAGGATTTTTTTAAAACATATTTATTTTTTGATCTGAATTTTTTAACAAAGTAGAAAAAGTAAAAAAAAATTTAAAATTGAAGATATTTTTATTGTTTAAATTTTAAAGTTAACTTTTTTAATTCTTCAAACTTAATGCCTTGTACCAAAAGAACTATAATAAGCAATAAAATTGTATTTTTTTAAAGTATTTTCCCCAATTTTCATTTTAATCAGTTCTGTGTATTTTAGTTATAATATTAACAAAATTTGTTCACATCTTTAATCAAAATTTCATAATCAAGCTACAACAAATAAAAATCAGAATATTAGCTTACAAGGTTTTTTTTGTTGTTTTTGTGTTGAATAAAAATACACCAAAACTAGAAATGTATAATTATTTGGCATTGTGCTATATATAACTTAGCCTAATTGCAGTATTTCGATTCGAATTGTATAACAAAAAGTCACGTAGCTTTTATTGTTGATGTTAATTAATCGATAGGCATAAAGATTTCAGGAATCTGATATGATTTTAGTCCATTGCAGGAATAATCAAAGCAATGGCGTAAGGTAATATTGTGGGGACAAATGATGGCATTGCATGCCAGCTCTAATTTCCTGAAATTCTATTCGGTCATTTGTTATGGGTGCCTGCAAATTACGATGATGGGAAATCTAAATGAGATTTTGACAATAATACTTTTCTCTACTGGGTATATTGAAGTTTGTAACCTTAATTAATCCGTCCCAGACCATTTAATGAGTTTCAGTCAAATTTAGCTGAATCTTTAGTTTTCATTTTCTGTATGATTGAAAATTTTCATTAATGATAGGGGTAAATAATAAGATTGCTAGAAAATTGCAATTAGAATTAATTGAAATATCTAAATATATTTTTCTTTTATTAACTGTTTTTTATAATTTACCTGTATGTATAACAAAAATTCAAATAAGAGAAGAACTAACAAATGAAATCACAAAATAGAAAATTAAGTTTTAAAAAGAATTTATTAGTATTTGGTAGGTTATAAAAAAAAGGACCATCAGATATACCCAAATTAAATCTATAAATTTTCTATATTGCTTAGCGCATGTTGGAAATAAAACCAAAAATATTTACCTCTATCTTCTATTGATTACCTTAAATAGTAGAAATTTTGTCTAAAATGTTGATCGTATTGAAGCTATTGTCCTTTAAATCTTCTTAATTGCTTAGAAGTATTTGCTTTCTACTAGAAATACTAAAAATTTACTTTGAAATTATATGAAAATCATCTCTAAGTCAAAGTCCTTTTTAAATAAAAATCTAAATTGTTACTTTTTAATATTCGGATCAAGTAGAAAGTAAATAATGAAAATTTAGATAATATTAAGCTAAAAAACATTGTAAAATAATTTGTTAGCTAAGGAAGTCTGAGCATGAATTTGAAAAAGGATAAAAATTAACAAAATCGATTGAGTCTCTTAACCTCAGCAGTTGGTCATTGAAATTCAAATAAAACTTTGAATAATTGTTATTTTGTAAAATTTTTCTATACAAAAAAATAAATTGATTAATTTTATTTAAAATTTTGATGATGAATCAATAAATTTTTCGTCAAAATTGCCATCAAGATATGACACAGAAAATAATTTTATTTAAATTTTAGTCTTTTAAACCTTTTTATATAAAAAATTACAAAATTTCAAAAGTTACCAAAACTTTACGAAAGAATAAATAAAGAGATCTTTTATATATATATATATGCAACTCATTGCCACCTAGAAAACATGTCTCGTCAGCAGTTTTACCGTGAATAAAGTAGAAAAAATTCTTTTTTTTTTTTAGAAAGTTATAATATAAAAAACAAAGCCACATGCATTTTTAATGAAGGGCTTATGCCTGTATTTAAATTTTTGGAATTGATGGATGTCCAATTCAAGCGAGAAGCCGTGGCTTTCTCAGAGATGTAGGACAACAGCCAAATAAAGCTTGCAGTGAATATTATGTCCGATGATAAAAATCTGTTTAAAATAAGCCTGCAAAATAATCTGAAGGATTATGGTATGTACCAAGCGTAGCCGATTTGCCAAGTATAAAGTTTTGTATGAAAACTTTGTTCTTAAATATTTAAATAAGCTTTTCTCGAAAAAATGGTTTCTCAAATCTTAAAAAAAATCAATTGGTTTGATTTGGTCAAAATTTCAAAACACTAATGTCCTTTGTGCAAGCAGAATTATTTATTTTTAATAATAATTAATGTTTCTTTACACCGAATCTCGAAGGAAATTGTTTGATTTTGGAAACTTTTTTCAAAAGTCTACTATTTTATAATTAATGGTTAGAATAGTTTGAGTTTTCTTTAAATTAAAGAAAAAAACGTATAAAATAATAAATAATTCGATTTTGGTTTCGAACAATTACAGCTGTCGGACATCCACTTAAGTCGGAAGAAAATATTATAGAATGTAGTTTCAGAAAATTATTTTTTATCATATTATTTAAAATATTAGTAATTGAATTAAAGAAAATTAAAATTATTTTTGGTTATTTAATTACCAAAAATTTCTAAAGGGCATAAAAACCTTGAGAGTCACAAGATCTTAAAATAGATCTTTATTTAAATTTTTAAAGCAAAATTTAGTTATCAATTTGGAAAATTTTTTTTTTCGAAAAAAATGGTACTTAAATCCTTGAAAAAAGATTATTTTATTTGTCAAAATTAAAAAGCTTAAAGGAGCACAGATGAGAATTTCATGAATTTTTAGCTTTTGATGCAATATTAAGTTATAAATTTAAAAATTAAATTTGGTTTTTTGAAACATTGGTGTCATCAATTTTGACGTTTATCGTATCTGTTGCATTTAATCTTTCCAAATATAAAAACTGAAAGTAAACGCTTTAAAGTTTTAATGTAATTTTCTTGTAAATCAAAATTTTTTATTTTTTATTTTTAAAGTCTAAAAGCTAGCTATACAGTATATTATCACAGGTATTAAAATTGAAGTTTTTTAGAAGATTTCTGTTAAGATTCTGTAAATCTGGAATCTTTGCATAAAAAATTCGGTTGTAAATCTAAAACTAAATATTTAATTATTCGATTATTAGTTGTTAAAGGACCATTTACACCGAAACGTTTTTTTTTTGTCACTACGTTTTCAAAATGCAAATTTTTTTCAACTACGGTGCAGTGTTGCTCTTTTTAGACTATTTGAGGGTAATATTCTTCTTATAAGCAACCATTTAACAGGGGAATGAATGAAATGAGAGTACCCTGCCTAGAAAAAATTTACAGTTTGAAAGCTTAACAACGGAAAAGAAACTTTGTTGTGAATATATCTCTGAGCTTTGAGCAGGCATTTACAATTATCATAATGGAAAAAAAAATTTAATAAAATTCTTAATGCTGTAATGCTTCTCATAGATAAAAGTCTTAATGTTTGAAGTTTATCAAACAAATTTTTGACGTAGTAAAATTTAAATGTATTATTTTTATTATATTCAATAATAATTGTATGTGATATTCTTAGGGCTAGCAAGTAATGTTCTATTTAGCGATAGATACACCCATACAGACTGTTGTTAGTTACAAATAAACCCCTAACTACATTAAGTAAAGATAATTATTTCTATGGAAACAGGAAGATTCTGGAATGTGGTCAAGTGGAAAAAGTAGTAAGCTAGTAGAAACGCTATTGTTAGTCTTTGTAATGGATGACAATTGATGATTACTCGTTATTTATCAAATGCAGGAGCACTATGTTAAAAATAGTGATGTAATTGATTAACTCATAGTTTCTCTGAAAAGGCAATTTACATAAAAAACATAATCCACTTAACAATAATCTGAAACAATAATAATTGTATTAATCCTTGGGAATTACAATTTTTGATATCTAAATATTAGTTTCATTAAATTTCTTTAGTTTTTGTTTTATTAATCTTTAGATAATTCAATTTGCAAACATATTATAGTGTTAAAATTTTCCACAATAATTCAAGAAAAACGAATTATTTGTTGAATGAATATATTTTTTACATGAAATACATAAGTAAAACCAATAATTCATTTTTACAATCCCAAGAGAAGAATTATATATCCCAGAAAAACTATATTTTGCTGTATTATACTGAAAAAGAGCAATTTCTACCATTACATTTTATTTTCAATTTTATCTAAGAAATTTATTCATATAAAAGGTGAACAAGCTGAATAAAAAAGTAAGAAAAGTAAAGCAGGATAATTTTTCTGCAATATTAAATGTATAGTAAAATGACAAAATGAATGGACAAGTACACTAAAAGGTCTAATGGGACCATATGGAATAATTCCTTGTTTTTTTTTTATTTACAACAAAATTGTCCTTTTGTTCATGTCAAATAAATTCAGATCAAGGCATTGAAATTTCAAGCTGAATTTCCAAACGATTAAGAGCCCTTTTGTGGGTTGCATTATTTTTATGTACATACATAACCCCAAAATTGTTCATAATAGAAAAATAAAAATGTAAAAATTGTAATCGTTTTTGGTTCTAGAACACTAGAAACTAGAAATTTTCATTTATTCATTATAGAATTTATATTTTGTTTTATTTGTCAAAGATGTATTTGTTATACGTATAGAGGTGATATTATTTCATATTGATATAAAATAAATACCATTTTGTGAATTTTATCTGTAAAACTAAACTAACCCATGGCTAAGAAGAATAAGTTTTTTTTTGCTTTTGAAAAAAAGAAAACTAGAAAGTATTCAAAAAGATATTTTATTCTCTTTGAAATGAGTTAAGTAGAAATTTATGTTCATGAAATCCGTAAGAATTAAATCCTTTAGGCAGTATAGAAATCACGTATCACATGTAAGACTAAAAAATATTTGTATGAATTTGCTTGAAATTGGTATAAGTAGTTCTTATAATGAAACAAAATTAATTTATTTGTTATAAAACATTTTCATGCTCAGAAAACTTGGTTATACTTTAAAAATTTGCAAACAATGAAAGAATAAAACTTTTTAATTGGAATAAGCTCAAGTTATTAAATTGAGTTCTTAATGGAAATTTGAAAATTTCTTTACTTTATGTAATATTAAAAGGTAAATTGATTCTCTAACTAGAGAAAATAAATTTTGTTTAACCACATTAGAAAATTTGCTAATGATGTATTTAAGTTAAAATTTTACTAAAGTCAAGTACCAAGTATCTGGAAAATGAACCCTTAAGGATTTAAGCTTATTTAATATTTGAAAGAAGATAGCTTTCCCTTTTATAATATCATTAAGCTTATTAAAATTTTTGCACTATTTATATGAGCAAAAAATTTCTAATGCATATTTATAATTTAACCGTTTTTTAAAGGGGTATTCTAGTCTAGAGAAACGAAAGTATTTTCTAGGTGCATTAAGAAGCAAAGCAAGCAATATTTTTACCATCCATTGTTTTACAGTATATTTATTAATGTTAAAAAAGTACATGAAAAAACAAAGTAAAAAAATTCAAAAAGTTATAGGCTGAAAATTCGACGGTTGAAAACACCAAAACTTGTTATGATTGTAACCCTCTCAGTAATCTGAAGTAGAAAAGTAAAGAATTTATTAATTTGAAGGAATACTGCTATCGTACCAACTAAAAAAAAGTTAAAAAAATTTTTTTTTCCAAAATTGCGGCTGCTTGAAAAGAAGAGAAGCTTTTTTACTTTTCCGAATTTTAAGAAAATAGTGAAAATTTGTTACAATCTTAGTTCGTAGGATAGAAAAATGTTTGAAAAAGGTTCACACCAGATTTTGAGTGAATTGGTTTAGTAAAATTCGAGAAATCAATGAAAGAATTTTGAAAAAAATGCATTTAAAGTTTAGGATAAAGTTACACGCAGTATAACTAAGCTAAGCAATACAATTTTGCTGTCCACTCAGCTGACTCTCTTTTGTATTCTGGTGTGTAATTGTGAATCAATGTCTCATCCATTGTCACATATCGACGATAAAATTCCCTTTTATTGCGGTTTAACAGCGCCAAACACTCCTCAGAAGCATCGATTCGTTGTTGTTTTTGGTTGACTGTGAGCTCACCCGGCACCCACTTTGCACAGAGCTTTCGTATACCTAAATGTTCATATAAAATGTTAAAAACACTACCATCTGATATCTTTACAATGTCAACTAGCTTGTTCACCTTCAATTTGCGATCGTTCATAATCAATTTGTGGATTTTTCTGATGTTTCCTGGAATAACAGCCTCCTTTGAGCGTCCACTGCGCTCTGCATCATTTGTGCTGGTACGACCACATTTGAATTCAACAATCCACTTCTCTACCATTTGTCTCGATGGAGCAGAGTTTGGATAATGTTTATCAAGCCATTGTTTGGTTTCCACTGTATTTTTTTCTCATTAAAAAGCAATGCTTTATTAAAACTCGAAATTCGCTTTTTTCCATTTTTTTTTCAAAAACAAAAGTTGCTTCACATAAAATGCTATAACTCACGAATTAATTGTCAGGTTGCTGTCAAATTTATACACTTATCGTTTGAGGGTTGGTACTAAATAAAAATCATATAGAAAAAAATCTAGTAACGCCATCTCTGTGTCATCCTACGGACTTATTGAATGACCTAATTATGTATTTCAAAATTGATGTAAAAGTTCGAAGAGCTTTATGAGAGAACGCGGTAAGAGCAAAAATCCCTATCGTGTTTTGTTCGATTCATGCCGGTTTGGATGATTCAACAGAAAAACAATATATTTTTGAAAGTTCCACGTAAAGGAATATTCTTAAAGCCTTAAGCTTTAAAATATGAAAAAAGAAAAACCGCATTTTTCAAATTGTGTAGACTAGAATACCTTCTTAAGCCCCCTTCAGCTTAATTTTTTAGCTGTTTATCTAAATACCAAACATCTCGAATCTTTGCCGTTTTATTTTTCATTTTGCACTCTAAATGCAACTGACTTTCCAGATCACGCCAAGATCTTTTTTGGAATGATAGAATTCGCAATTGTTTCTAGTAAATATCTTCATACAGATTTAGGAATATGGAGTCGAAATATTGTGCAGTGAGAAAATTTTTAACTATTGTAAACTTTCTGTCCTTTACTTTTGGGAGATGAATGTCCTTCCGCTATATTTTTTAAAAGTCTTCGTTAGGCCATATGTAAATAAAGTGAAAAATTATCAAAGGTATTGCAAAAAGGACTTTGGCTACTCATTAGCAAACAGTATAATAATTCTTTGGTTAGCTTCCAAAAAAATTTATTTCTCGTCCCCTATAAATCACTGCAAAATCTATTTACAGTGAAGAATGCATGGGTACAGCTTTGCAGACAAAAGCTTAAGTTACTAATTTGTCTCTTTTTAAAATCATAATTACAAAATTTTTCTATAGAAAACAACTCCAGTTACAATTCCAACATAAGTGAACCTATCTGAGCATAAAAAATTATGATTACTTATCAAGAAAAAATTCCTGAATTGATATTGAAAGTACATAACATAAAGAAGTGAGACTTAAAATATTTACCAATTTTTTAGACATATTTTAAAATTTTCCAAATGATAAACTCAAAACAAACAAAAACTAAAGTAAAATAAAGCTTAACAGCTATGATTTACATAATTTAGTAAAGCAGCCTGAAAATGATATATCATTAGAATTTTCTTCATGAGTTTTTTTTCCAATTTAGTAGAAAATTTTAATGTAATACTTCAACCGCACCCCTTTTACTTTAACAAATTGTTAGCATTTTGCCTCTAATCTTATGCCAAAACACTCCCAAAAAATATTTTTTTATCGCTTCACCCCGATATAAAATGTCAACTTTACATATATATATATATATATAAGTCAAGAATCCACAAAAAATCATTTGCATGGTGTCATATGGCATATTATATTTTTGGTTCTCAATAAAATTAGGCTCATTTGATAACGGAAATACCGCCTATAGCTACTTTATAGTTATATACATATCATGGAAACTGTTATGACTAAAATTGATAGAAATTATGTGTAGATTTATAGTCTTCAATAAATATTAAAAAAAGGAATGAGAAGTAAAAAAGGAGCTATCGATTTTACCATTAGCAAGTTATACATCAGTAGAAATGTCTTTTTTTCTTATCTTCAAAATATATGTAACCACCAACACTGAAGATTCCAACTAATGATTTGCGGTTCATATTAGTTTTTTTTTTTAGCTATTTATAAAAATCCTATGAAAAACTCCTAAACTTTTTAAGAAATAATTTCGGTTTTCTTTTTTAAATCCATTAAATATCATTTTTCAATATCCTTATATAATGTTAATAGCCGTAATAAAAATCAATAAAAAAAAAAATTGAATATCCATTTTGTTATTTCCTCCAAAAAAAAAGTCATGAGATTAGTGAAAAAATATCTTTTTTTATGGTCTCCTTTGATATAATGAAATTGAAGAAGAAGAAAAAAGAAATAATGTATATAAAGCTCTTAAGCTAGGAGTTTACTATGCTATTAAAATCGGGCAGGAATCGTTCTTTTTTTTTTTTTAATCGGAGAAAAAGTAATTTTTTTTATTGCAGTCAGCAGGAATTCCATCAAATAAGAAACCTTAAATCGTTTTCAATTTTATTGAACACAAAAAAAAACTTAAGAAGTATTAAAATTGAAAAGAAATATTAAAATTCTTATTAGTATTTTATTTTTTTAACACTTAAATGTTAAATTTCCCGGCTGGATAAATAAAAACAATTTTGTTGTATTAAATTTGTTTTCAAATAAATCTTATATTTGAGACAAATACATATATGCATACTGCAGTATAATACACTGAATGGGTTACTATTTGGCTCTGGTTTTGTTTAAATTCAAATTGAAAAGAATTTTCATAAATATCTAGAAAGATTATTGATGCGATTTACACGGAAAGTTTTCAAAATGATGAGACGCTTTATAAGACAGACAGTAAATTATTTAGGATCTGTTTTGGATTATTTTAAAAATTGTTCTAGTGATTATGTTTGATGTTGATTAAAACAAATAATAAAATTTGGTAGTAATTAGCCTTAAGGCAACTCTCACAGAATGGAGTCGAACTATTGTGCAGTGAGAAAATTTTTAACTCTTGCAAACTTTCTGTTCTTTAATTTTGGTAGATTAATGTCTTTCCACTATATTTTTTAAAAGTCTCCGTTTGACGTAGATACCATTAGTCGTTTTGTCATATGTAAATAAAGTGTAAAAGCATCTTTATTACATATAAAACACGCGTAGCCATGGTTTGAATAGAAAGCCAGCTTAAACGAAAAAGTACATATTTAATGAATTTAATGCTACCAGTGAGCAATATTTTTTTTCAATTTCATTCTCTGTGTCGAGATTTTCTGCATCGCCAAAAGCACAAAACACCTTTTAATGATTGTGGCGTCTATAAAACTTCTATTTCAAGCTGTGTGCAATTGCAAAGCATTTGTTGTTTTAAATTTTGCAATATGATAGTTGGTTCACCAATTTTTAATCTCTGTATGTGCGGTGCCATCCACGGAAAAATGAATGAATTAAAAAATTCTGTTAAAGAAATTCATTTATTTCCCCAACAGTATCGATGAGCTTGAACATGACTTTTTCGTTTTAAATGCTTGACTGATCGGGAAATTTAAAATAATATCTATTTAAAATATTTAAAATAATAATAAAATAAAATAAAAAGGGTTAATTTGAAAGATAAATTTTATTTTTGGTTTATTTAGTTTTTTGCTTTGATGGTTATGCTCTTCCTATTTTCAGTGTACCCTTGTAGCTGATTGAGAGGCTCTATAAGAACACAGTTTCTACCAATGCGTAACTTCTTCCATTTTTAAAGCATCTCTCGGAAAAATTGATCATCGCTCCCATCAAGTACAAAGGAAATTTTAGGTTTTTGTATTTTATTGTAAAGGTTATAAAGGTATAAATAATTTGGGCAAATATTTATCTATTTTATTTTTATTTTGATTTTAGTAGCACAATTTTTTATATAAAAAAGTTTTTGTTTTCAATTTGATAATTATGTGCAAATTTGCATCACAATTTTCCGTTTAATGACTTCTATATCTTTCTATTAAAAATATTATTAAGGACAAAAACCTATTTTGACTAAAATTACATAATGAACTCTATTTGGAAAGTTGAGCACTATATTTTTTTAGTTATGTAAGCCAAACATACCCAAGCTGTGTTTTTATTTACAAATAGACTTATGGGTAAAACGTTTTCCCATTTTCATTCCTAATAAAGTTCACTGGAAGTTAGGTTTTTTCTTACTATGTGACAATTACTATTTTTCCTTATGAATTTTTGGACAAACAATTGAAAATTTGTTGAAATAATGTCTCATGATTGTGAATGGTTTTTGTTCTCATTATGCTTCCATTATATCTGTAATTATTTTTCCCTTTCTTTGTTCTTTCGTTAATAGTCTCTTTTAATGGTATTTTTGCATTGCATTCATGTCGACTTAAGCTTTTACTTTCTTTGGTTTTTAATGTTAATTAGTCATTTAGACCACTGAATTTCATGCAGACAAATTTAATCACCAAATTATAAAACAGATAAGAAAAATAAATAGTGAATTATTTCAAATGGATCATGGTGGCTGAAATTCCTTTAACATAGTTTGATGTAATCCTTAAATTGTCTTGAAAATTTTTATAATATAGAAAAAAGTGTACTTTGCATAATATAATGATTCAAGAATCACTCCAAGTGGAGTTCTATTTTAGAATAATTTGAAATGAAAAAAATTCCAATAACCAAATTAAAAGAAAATAGAGAAAACAAGTAGCAAATTTTTCCCATTAAAATTTCAGAATGAAGTTCGATATAGTAATGATATTAGTAGGAGTAAAAGTCGTAACTGAGTAGTAGTAAAAGTTGTAGTAGAAGTAGAAGTAGTAGAAATATGTACTGGTAGTAGAATTATTTGCTTGGGGACCTGGAAACAACTTGATTATGACAAATGTGTTATGCTGCCCACAAGAAGCGTCATATTAATATTCAATTCTAAAATCCCCTGCAAGATCTGGATTATTATTAAAGTTCATCTCCAATCCCCTGGCCTTGTAGAACTTCATTAAAGATAAAACTCCGTAGTCAAACACGAAGTGGGTAGGTATTTCTTTTAATTTATAACAAAATCTGCAGCTCAGTGTTGTAATTTTCGTTTTGCGGGGAGATAGTTGCTATCCTGTGAAGAACCATGTGAACATATCAAGGAGCATTCTAACGAAATTTCTGCCTGGCAAAGATTCTTTAACTTGTAATTGATGAACAACAAGCTCCAGCAAACTCAGTCCACACATAATTTCCAAATTTATTCTTCTTACAATTAGTAAAATCAAATTAAGGAATACCACAGCACACATTACAAAATCACATTTAGTCATTAAAAATATGTTAGAATGTGATTTATATTTTTCTTTCTAGAACTTAATTGTTCAGAAATCAACCACTTTTTTCCTTCAAAAGAATAAATTTAATAATCAAAAAGCAAATGGCTGCGTCTGATTGGTGGATTTTTATTTTTTAATACAAGAATGGTGAGAATATTAAAACTAAAGTTTGTCATATCAAATATATAAAAGAAAAGATTTAGAAATAAGGAAAACTCAGTCATGGATAGTAAGTGAAAGTAATTATAATTTTTTTTGTCTATATCTCAACCATAAAAAATATAAAATTTTTTCAAAAGACTATAACTGCCTTAAGGCTAAATTTCCAACATTAATTTTAATTTGGTTCTATTCATAAATCTTCATTCTCTAGTTAAGTTTTCATAAACTATACTAATAATGTTTTTGCTAATCACCCAAAACTTATGAAGGAATAGAATTATCTTGAAAATAGAAAGTTTTTCATCATAGTAATTTATATCACTTTCTTTATTCATCTGCTGGACTTTAATGCTGACTTTCAAGTTCTATTCCTTTTGAAATTCAAAACTGTCAGTAAACATTTGGCGAACGAATAGACCATTAATAACAATGAGAACTTAATTACGGTTATATATATATATATAAATGTATATAAATATATATATATATATATATATATAGTAGAACGTGACGGCTCTCTCTACTGTACTAAAGCTGCTATGGAGTAGTGCGTGCAAGAATGGCTTCCATAAAGGTATATTATTTAATTAAAAGGAGTTCTGACGTCCTTTCAAATACCAATGAATTATTTGTTTTATACGTGAGATAAATACATTTAGTAAAGCTAAATTCGAGGGTTACACAAAAAAAAAATGACAGGATCGGTAGTTAATTGAATTACATGAATTTTCACATTGAAAAATAGAAAAAAATTTGAAAAGGATTGGGTATAATTTTAATCGGCCCAAAATACTAGTGTAATTTTTATACATAAAAATAAACTCAAAATAAACACCCACAATAGAAACTTTATTTGCATAAATATGAAACGTAAAATAATTTTAATCTAAGACGTTTTATTTTTGACACGTGGATATATAAATTTAGGATTTAACAAGAAGTCAGTGACAGCTTATTTAATATGAAAATTATATAAAAATTAGGTTATGCATATAAAAAGCAATATAATGGGTATCAAAATCCTTTAAATATATATCTACTGACTTTTGTTTTTATAAACTTAAGCTCATTTAAATATTGAAATGATTGCTTTCAAGCTTAAATTAATCCTAATGAAACAAAAAAATAAACTTTAAGTGTTAACCGCAGAGCAGCGAATAAAATTTCTTTTTAATCTTCTTTTTGAAATGGGACTGTCCAGGTGCACAAAACAATAAATCGGCTTCCTAGAATGCCTGAATCCCAAAAATAAAATTGATAATTCATTATCAATGATGTAAGGCCAATTTTAAGGCATAAGAGGGGTTTTTCGGATAAATCCTGAACGAACTTTGTTCTAGAAATGCTGACTATGTAGCCGTCCTAGTTATTTTATGAGTCATTTTCTTGTATAAATGCAATGGGAATTTCTCTTATAGAATTCATAGATGAGTTTCTCTTGCATGAGTTTATATGAGATTTCCTAAGTGTTGACATAAGTTGGTATTTGATATTTATTTTAACTTAACCAAAGATTATTAGTGCATAAATTTGTCAACACGTTAAAAACACAATTTCAAAGAAAAATTAAACATTAAAATACACTACTTAACCGTGTTTTTGTCAAAAGGGCAAAAAATTTTTAAAATGAATATTTTAGAAAATCTTGAAATTTAAAAGATAAGGTTTGGCACACAACAAACTAAAAAACGGATTCTTTTTTTTACCAAGGTAATAAATACTTTACAATAAATAAAATCCTTTTAAATAAATTGAGTTGTTGAGAAATTATTGATGAATTTGTACTGAAAGGTACTTTAAGACTCGTGGTTTTCTTGGCCATTTCTAAAGTTCTTCGTTAGTAGAAAAATTGGAAAAATTATTTTTTATAACTCTTGATTGTAAAGGAAAAATTAGTAATTTTTACTTTTTGGTTCAAAATAAATTTTGAAACTAACCATTTATTATCATTTGCTTATACAAATTAGTTAACTTCTGGTTAGTAAATCTAAATAACCTAACAAAATATAATTTCACAAGGCACTTAGTAATTTTTTTGTGATAAAATGTTTATTGCTTTTCGCTAATTGTGGCTGCTAAAAGAAATAGATTGCGTTAGTTGTTAAAATTAACTAATAATAATATCAGTTCTATTTTTAAATGTTAGAAGTGTTATTAATGGACGAATATATAAAGAATTTAATCCTACCAAAAGTCGAAGATATATAAATGCCGAAAACTATATTTTATATACGAATTATTTTTCTATAAATTTATCTATATCTTTAGCCAAGAAAAATTTTGATTGCTTGAAAGTTTTTATTAACTGTCTAAAAAAATTTCGGTAGATTTTTTGGAAGCATCAAAGAACCAAAACAGACCAGACCATTTAGCTAATATGTATTTTGTATAGACAAATAGTCTATGAATGTCTAATGCGCATAAAATAACTGTACTTAGGAGTGTATTTGTGTACCTTCTATAAAATGAATGAAAAAAAGATGAAAATTATCACAAAATTATTGCACGTCTTTTTTGCAAGGTGCATTTTTTTAAATCTAATTTGCAAATTTTTTCTGATATACGGTGGCTCCCAAAATTATTCGTACCTACCCCCCTCTCCCTCATTGTTGTCCTTATGCTTGGTTTAAGGAAGCAGCTGGGAACTGGTGAAATGACATGCCCTTGAAATATTACTCTTAAAAATTCATGTTAAATTTGTGCTCAATTTTTATAAATTTTAAGCAATATATCCTGCAATGAGTTTTGAGTTTATGGAAATAAAACATGTTAAGATTTCTTTATACTTATAAAATTAAAATACTAAATGTAAACATGAAAAAACTTTTAATTTGATGAAAAAAAATAAAGAAACATCTCGTGACAATAAGTGGGAGGACTTAGAAAGTCTTCATATATAAAACTTTAATAAATCTTAATTTTCTGGTTAAAATATGCATACGGACTTTAATATTTAATACACTCCCATTTAGTTTAATAAAATAATAATTCGATATTTTAATTTATTATTACATTAAAAAAATTAACTGGTTAGTAATAATGATTCCAACTTAAACAATCCAGAACACAGTAACTCGTCATGTCAGCAAGAAATGTTTCTAGAATTTAGGCAAGTACATTATTTTCTTAAATTCAGACTTTCTGAGTGTGAATACTGTCTTCAGAAGTGATACAAGTATAAGTATGTGCTACTTATTAATAAATAAGTTTTTTCGTTTGATTAGAAAAAACATATTTTAATGGCTTAAAATATATTTTTCTATTAAAAGCACTTAAGTTTATTACATTTGTTCCAATCATCTTATTTTATCGGTGCGTTCTTTCCGCCACTTTTTTTTTCAAATGTAAATTTCTTAAGGCAGGGCTTGGCTTCTCTCTCTCTCTAAGAGTATTTGAAAGATAATGTTTACTTAAAAAACAAACATTTGATTAAAGAATTAATGGAAATACAGCAACTTTCTCAAGAAAATTATGGTTGGAAAACGAAGTGTTGAAAAAAGTGCTTCGGTTTGAATGGTCATTAATAGGTTCCATATCCGCAGTGAAAACCCAAAAAATGTTAGAATAAATTTTCATATCAGTAATTTCCATTTCCTTTGAAGAAATTTGATATTTAAGTAATTTTTTAAAAATGTTGAAATAAAACAACTTTTTTCTCTCTAAGCCAAGTCCTTTTTCATGAATTTTTACATCCAACTCACTCAAAAGTTTTGAGAAATAATTCTATTAAAGAAATAGGTAAAATAAAAAATAATAATTTTCAAAAAAAGTGCCAATTTATTTTCATTTTAAAACCAGAATATGCACGTTAAGCACACGTTTTTTGTTCAATTTTCAATAGACATAAGAATAGCCAATTGGATTATAATCATTACGGTGTTGTACATAAGTATATGGTATTGGTGCTGGATTATAAGCAATTGGTGACGATTTATAAATCAATGGTGTTTCATATGCCAATGGTGCTGAATATGATAGAGCTGGTCCAGAATAAAGATTACCTGGCTTAGCTGCTGCAAAAGCTAAGATACAAGCAAATACTAACTAAAAAGGAAATTATATATATTTATAATTGATAAATTTAATAAAATTAGAAAATTTCTTACATATTTGAACATTTTTGTTTAGGTTTTAGTAAATTATAACGTGTTGATCGTAAGACGTAGAAAACACTTTGTTAGTTAGTTCTTGAAATCGAATCCTTTTTATAGGTAAAAAATTGTACTTGAATATATGATCACTTTTTAAAACAGGTTTAATATATATTTTTATTATTTTTATTAAAGGCATCATCTTTAATGCAACAGGGCAATAATTGCAAATGTACTTAAACTAGATATCAATTTTTAACCTTACAGACATGATTTAAATTCCTTTCGCTTGACCATGAACTTTTTTTACCCTAGCCTTAACTAATTCCTGTTTTTACTTGGTTTGTATCGTAGTTAATCCAATAATTTGAAAACTAAAAAGATATAAATATCTATATATATATATATATATATATATATTTATATATATATATATATATCTCAGGGAATTCAAGCTGTGTCAGCATTAAGATGAAATTTTATCTTAGATAGATGCAGAAAAGAATCTTAGCTGTAATTTTTATTGGCATTTTCTTGTTTTGCCTTGCATGTTATCATTTTATATCGTCTTCCATGAAATTATCCGGGGCAAAATTTTTAAATTATTCCAATAAAGATATATAATAAACGCTAGACTACATTTATTTATAATCATCAATGAAATATCAAAGAACCTGCTTATAACAGTTGCTTATCTTTTTATAAAAAATACAAGTTTTTGATTATGTTTTTTTTATATATTAATTAATATAGATGACAATTTATATGGAAGTTATTAATTTTGAGATTAAAAATTTCTATTTAGTTTTAATGAAGTTTAATTAAAGAGATGAAAAGTTCAAATATTAATTTTTAAGGTGAAAATTCCTTTAGACGAATTTAGAAATGCACTTCAGAAAATTAAACACAATTATTTTGTAAGTAATAAGAAATAGACGAGAGAACAAAAAAATTTTCAGCCGAAAAAAAGTAATAATAATTAGATTTATTTTGAATGGGCTTTAAACTAGACTTTAGATAGTTACTGAACACAATTAAGGCTGTTAAACCCTGGTATCATGTGTTTCTTTCAAATTATGGTACTTGTGAAATTTTTTGTACACTAACTTAATAGATTTGCATGATTCAAATTGTCTTTTAAGCTTTTTATAATATTATTAATCAACATCTGTTGTTCAAATGTATGAAGCCGATAGGTCACACAATCAAAACTAGCATCCAAATAGAAAATGGTTAAATTCATAAGTCACATTATCAAAAGTTAGTTCTATAAGGATCATAGACTTTAATTGGGAAACATTTGTTTTACTTTCCTTATTTTAATTTTTAATGCGTTGACTTTTTTCAAAAATTTTACAGTTGACTTTTTTGTTAAAAATTGATTGTTGTTCATTGCATGAATCGGAAGAGTGGCTGTGTAAACAAGGGGAAAATTTGAAGAAACCCATATAAAACTGTCTTTGATAGTCAAATCCAGAAAATAAAAGAGAATGTTACTCTTTACTTTTTTTCATACTAAAACCGAGCCTGAAAATCTGTAGAATTAATGGAAGGAGAAAACTTAGAAAATTCTTCAAAATTACCAATTCTAATGCTACAACTGTTAAAACTGTATTCCACTTTCATAGTTTGAAATTAAATTTTCAGATTTAATAACGCTAAAAAAAAAACAACGAGTTTTGTTTTTTAAAAGATTATTTTTTTCTCTTAAATTAAGAAGGCACGTCTAAGCTTGACATTAGCTTGAAAAGAAATGCGAAAGCTGCTTTCTATTAAGCACAACAATTTATTTTTGGTTCGCTAAATAAAATTACGGTGAGAATGCTACAAATAACGTGGGTCATCTAAATAAAGGAGTTACTGAAAAATACCCAAAAGCACAAGAAATTTTGTTAATAAACTGAATTAAAAATGCTGTAAAAGTATTTTACCAAATATCAAATGCTCTTATGATGAACAATATTAAAGAATAAATTCTTATTCTGGAAAAGAGTGTATTCTTTACTTATTAGTTTTAGGACTTTGTAGGCCACATAATACTCTATGTAAACAATATTAATAAAATTTCTATATAATAGCTTCATTGCACTATAAATTTGTTTAAATAGAACAATTTAGTCACATTCCAATTGTCTTTGGGGTAACTAAGCAAATACATAAAATCTAGTCTTTGAATTCAAACAGGAAGTAATTAAGATATAACATTGATCCTAAATGTGACTAAGATTTAAATATTTCTGGGTAAATTACATAGACACAAGTACAGTTTTATTATTTAACTTGAATATCTAAAATTGTATGTCTCATCTTAAATTTAATAAGAACAAATTTCAGATATATATATTCACTTATGCAATAAATGTGATTACATATTTAGTCTTCTGGCAAATTCATCTTCTGATGCAGGTATTTCAATTTGAAGTTTGATTACAACTTAAGGAATTTGAAGTAAATAGTTTCCCTTTAGCGTTTTTGTTGCAATAATCTAAAAGTAATTTTTGATGTATTTTTTTCTTTAATATTGGAAATGTTATTACGTATTTTTGTTTAATTTTAAATTTAGACTGTTTATATTGCAATAGTAGAAGAATTTACATGAAGTTTATGAACTTTTCTATCAAAAGTCTCTCTGATTTGTAAATGGAAATGGTCACTATTCTTTACATTCTCTGTTTAGAAAGATAAACGAAGTAAAAGTAAAAATTGTAAGCCTCTCAACAGTGACAATTTAAAATTCTCAGGGTTCTAAAGTACTAGGGAAGCTGAAAGTGAAGCAAAACCAATAAATAATTATCAGATTAAACACATTTTTTTAACTTTAAATTTAGTTTTAATCAAGTCTTTGCCTACATTTACTCAATTTGTTATTACATCAATAAAAAAAGCAAAAATCTTCAAAATAAATATATCAAACTTTAGTTAAATCTCAAATCTTTCATCCACTTATCTAATTTAAAAATCTTATATCTTGTTTTTTTTTTTTTTGCAAAAATAAAATTTTCGCATAGAATCATCCGATAAACTATGAAAAACAAATTTTATAGCAACTAATTGTTTGTTTAACGTTTTATTCCCATAGGAGGTTTTTAGTTTGATCCTTAATTTGTTCAATAACAATCGCTATATGTAAACTTTCCTAATTAATGTGTATACAAGATTGAATTTTACCATTAAAAGGATTCAGAATGAATAAAGGTAAACATTGAAAGTTAAATATTGGTATATAAAACCGATAAAATATTTTACAATTTGTGGTTTATTAAAATCTATAGTAAATTTTAAAAATAAAAATAAATAGAGAATTTTTAAATATGTTTTTTATAGGTACATATAATCGAAATGTTAATTTAATGGGTTAGTCAGGACATGATTCATACTTTGTAGTAATCTATCAAAGGGTTTTGGTTTGTAGAAAAGTTTTTCTTTCAAATTAAGCATATAGTTTGCTTTCTTCTGGATTTATATAACGTAAGGCTCTGTTCAAGATACCAAATGAAATTTGAACTGGCAGGATGTAAAGATATGTACAGATGTACATATTTAGAGTTGTAGTGTAAGGCGAAGCTTGCAAAAATTTAGGAAAGGGTTTTGATTTTTCAAATTCGAGCACTAATAGCAGTAAAGCTTATTTTTCCTATTCTTTCTGAACCAACAAATAAATCTAAACGCTGGCCTAATAGCTAGCACCTCTGTGTTTTAGGATGCTCACCATATTCTTTTGTAATTTTATAAATTGAACTTTGAGCTAATGTTGCATTCACTGTTTTTTTTTCTAATCTAACTTTTAGTGACTTTAGAATATTCCAGTACATATGTATCTACAAAAAAGTAATTCCAGGATAGGACATTTGACTCAATAAAAACTGAGGATTAATTCAAAGTCAAAATTCAATCCATATACACTACTGGCTTAAAAAGTTAGAAGCAACTAACAATAAGTAACATGTCCTTCAATAGTACCAAGGTTATATCTGAAAAGATCTATTTAATTGACGACTTTTGTATAACATTATTCTAAATGTTTAGAAGAAAGAAAATTATTTAAGCTACATAATGGATCAAAGTTAAATTTTGCATATTTACTCTTTATCTCTCAGATTTATCAGATAATTCCTTAAAATAAAATTAAACAGGAATAGTTTCCAGGAATACTACAACGAAATTCCAAGATTTTCACTATTTTCAACTTGTATTAAAAAGAAACATTTAGTTCTTTCTATAATGAGCATTAAATAGCATTCTTTATTTTTTCTCGAAATAATTTCGGATCTCTTCCTTTGAAAATATCTCCCTTTTTTGTCATAAAATAAATAAACTATCATGCATTTATTTATCATATTTTTGATCAAATTATCCAATATTACACAAATTAAAACGAAAACTTAATGATTCCTAGTCACGTCTGTTGTATAAGTCGTTTCGAGTATTTTTCTACAGTTTTTTATTCTTTTTATTTTTTGGTCAAATCCAATTGAAATATTTTAATTTGATACAAGTTTCTTTTGGATTTTTAATCATTTTTTATTAAAAGAATATTTCACGTTTTCATTTCCTATAGAAAAATTAATTTATTTAAATTTTTTGGCTGATGACTTTCAGTTTTATCTAATAAAAAATGCACCGAAATACTTAATAAACATACTTAAGAGAAATGTTCAAAGAAATATTGAGTAGAAGAATATTAATTTCTTATTATCTTATTTTGATAACATTTTCATTCAAAAGAATTTAATTAGCTGTTAAATATATGTATAAATATATAATTAGGGATACTTTTTAAATTTAAAAAAACTTTCTTAATAAGTCGAAATTATCTCGTTTAGCTCTAATTTTAAAGAAATGAAAACATTTAAGAACGGAAAGTTTGTCCACTTGAAATTTTAAATGAATAAACTTTATTAAAGTTTTGTTATTTAGTTTTATTTTTTACTTCTTTTTAAACTTAAACAACTTTGTTGACAGCAACAAACTTTGCTAATATTTATTTGTTGAAACTTAAAGACGGATAACTAAAAAATATCCAAACTTCAAATATTGAGATTTTTTGCTGGTTATTATTAAGTTATCATCTGTCAGGATATGCTCGTATATTTATAAAATATCAACATACATAAGATATAGGAAAAGTATCCTATTTGAATTTCAAAGATATGTTTTATATAGAGTGTCTCTTTATTCCTTTATATAAAAAAAGTCACTTTAGATGCGAAGTTAAAGCAAGTTTATATCTTGCATAGAGTCATCTATTCCTTTTTGTTATCTATTTGGATGCCTGAAAAGTTCAAATAAAAAAATTTCCTTTTTATTTTACTATCTTTTCTTCTCAACAAAAGGCAAAACGTGAAATTTCTCGTTTGTAAATTTTTGCATATTATTGCTGGTAAGTTTTACAAGTGCACAGAGCATACTTTTCTTCATATATGAAATGCTACAAGCATGACTTTAGATAAAGATATCCATGTCATAATATTCGGTTGTAAAGATATATAGTCAACCTTAGTATCTTTGATAAACTTTCAAATATGGGTGACATTAAAATGTGGAAAAGACGAAAAAAAACTTATGAATGATATGTCTAATAAAAATATTTAAAGTGTTATGAGTTGCATAGATACATTTGATGATAGCCTAGGGAGGTGTATTGATAAAATCTGTGTCAGTTAAGCGAAGGAAATCTTTTTCAATGAATAATAAAAGTCTTTCGTATCATCAGTGATTAGGTAAATTTTTTAAAGAAATTATAAGCCAATTGGGAATTTTTATGACCTTTGATAATGTACGAGTAATTAAGTAAAGGAAGCAGCCTCATCGGTAATTCCGGGATGGATTTCCAGTAATTGCTTACATTGAAAAATGAAAATTATTTATAACTCGTGGTGATGAGTTCTTTCAACCTTTTAAGCGTGGTCGTTACCATTGACTAAGAAAACTATTTTTTTATTATTTGAGAATTTCTAAGTTTATAATAACAAAAATTTTTGCAGAAATAAATTGTTAAGTTTCTCTTAAATAAAAGTGTTTGTTCCGCACTTCTATCACACTGAACACTCAGGAAAAATTTTTAAATTAATTATAATTAATAAAAAATTCTTTACTTACTGACGGGAAATCAAAAAAATGCATTGTCTTCTTTATCTTTAAATTTAAAAAGATGAATATATGAAGGCAAAGTAATTGTTCTTTTCCTGATTTTAATCGACTGAAACTTTTTATTCTGTAAGTAATTGAAAAAAATGAACTCTCCCCAATAGCTAAACAATCAAAAATGAAAAAGTCTAAAGCAAAGCCAAGCTCATAGCACAAAATCAGGTCCGGGTCAGGTGACTATATTGAAAATAGCTTATAAAATCTAAATTATAGTATTATGTGAGCGAAAAATGAAAAAATACAATTCTGTTGGTGCCATAAGCTTATTGATTTCAATTTTGTAAAGAAATTATGAGCCATTTGGGAATTTTTATGACCATTGATAAATTTACAAAAATTTTGTCACATCTTTTAAATGAATACAAATTTAAGACAAGCAAAGTCATATCGCTGCAAAAATGGACTAACGGTTTGTCAGCGTAGTTGAAAAAAGCTTTTATAGTTGTATAAAATTGATATTAAAATATGAAACCAATAAAAAGTACAAAAGTTAAGGAACAGTTAAGAAAATAAATCTTCTAGGCCTAACAAAGTTTAGATATATGATTGTTATTTAGAGTTTTTCAAATTGGAAACAACCATGAAGCCTTGGTTGCTGCTTTTACCATAACTTTACAAATACTATTAAAATTTTAAAGTACCAAAAAGTTAACACCAAAATTATTACTGACCATGAAATCGAGCTACTTAAGATAAATGACACTTTAAAATCACAAAAGTTTGTGTTTTTACTATTTTACATTAAAAATTTACTCATTAGAAGTTTATTCCTAAAATGAAAGCCGTGTTTTCTCATAACTGATAAAAAAGTAATGAAACCGCATAAATAATGCAGCAGGATTTGAAATTGTTTAAGCACAAAAAAATTAATTTTTTCTCCGGTATTTAAAAACGAAATAAACGCGAATTAAATCCTGCACTATGGAATTAAGTGAAATTCGAGGGCAGCCAGTTAAAGTTATCTCAAGTTACGATAAAATATGACATATAGCAAGCAAGTTTCCAAGCATTTCACTTTGATATGCTCGTGGTAATCCATTCATCAACTATATTAGAAAAGAAAAGACCATAAACATAGATTATGACATTAGGTTTTTTATTCAACCACAGGAAATAGTTATGCACCATACAATACAAGTGCAACACTATACAATTTATTGGAAATGACCGATAGATTCTATAAATGGAATTTTGCACCACTTTTGCTAGATTTGACTTCTAGCGAACACCATAGATCTTAATATAATGCTTCGGGAAAAGAGAAAAAAGTCAGTCAAATGAAAAAGTCATCAAAGAACCTAAGGACTAGTTTAAAAAATAAAATATATTGTTTAACATAACCAGTCTAAAAAAGTTAGAGAACCATTTAAATGAGGGTATTGAACTTTTGATAAATAACGACAAACTTGGCGAAAAAGTTGTCAGGTTTATTGTCCAGTATGTTGGAGTATGGGAAACATTGAGAGAAAAACAATAATTAAAATAAATTTCTGTTTGCTTTTCTTTGGCATACACTTAAAAACATCAATTAATTTAGATATCTTAAGATACTTAAGATATAATTAGGCTTTTAAGATAAGTAGATTTTCATGTATAATATTAAAAACAAAATAAAATTAATTAAACTATTAATCTACCAATATATTATAATAATCCTTCAATATAATATTGAATCTGATTCTAACTTAACTACATATGACTCATGTATATGTAGAAAGGATACTCACATATATACATCCAACTAATCTAATTTTCAGCTCTTTTTCTGATGACGTGTGTTCTATTCGTTTCCCAAACTACCCAAAAAGTACTTAGTTATAAAAGTTTGGACTACACGTGACTAATCAAATACATATTACTTAGCTTGAACGAAAAATAACTTTTGCTGACTTAGCTTCATTACTAATTTCAAGTTTTAGCTTATCTACTGTTAATCGAATAAGAAAACAAATTGATGAGGTCAAAGGTGTTAATTGCTTTCAAGGAGCATACTTGAAATTTATAGTTAAGGAAAATTATTTAATCTGATTAGTAAACTAAGAAAAAATACGCTTTGATTGTCTAAAGTTTTAGGTATAAAAATGATTAAAGAGATTGTTATGTTCTTGTAATTTTTCTTTTTTTTTTCAATACATATAAATATGATTAGGAACTTCTTTAAATAAATTTTTCCTTTAAATTTAAAAAAAAAAGGAAACGAATGATTTTTTTAAATAACATGTCAAAGGAGCTCTAAAGGTTAAACAAATTTTACATTAAAAATTCCATAATAATTTCTAGAAAAATATTTTGAAGCTAAGTAACAGCGTAACAGAAAATCACTTTCATTGTAAAATTCATTGGAAAAGCGCTATTAATAATATCAGGGATATTTCAAGGTTCTAATTGAAAAAGTTTCTTTGAATCATTAAAAAAAAAATGTTGAAGAAAGAAAAAATATCAACATTTCTAAAGAAAAATGAACGATTGAGAATAATTTTTATGAAATTTTTAATAATAGGGACGTAAATCTCTTATTGTGCTTCACGTGCACAATTTTCACTCATATTATTATTTTTGGTTTAGTTTTTTTGTATACAAAATCCTAAAGTCAATTAACTTAACATTTATTATTTGGAATTTCAAGGGTAAATTATCAGAAAAACTGATTTATCAAGAAGAAGGACTTAATACCGAATCATTTTCCATAACTAATCCTTGTTATTTTATATATTTCATTCTTTCATGTTTTTCTTCTAAATTGCGTGGTGGATTATTATTTCTATAATTTTTTGGTCCAACAATAGGAAATTCACCCACACTATTAGATATTTTATAAAAGAAAATTATAATTTTGGTGTTTTTTAACTGGCAAACAATTTTCGAATTGAAAAAAATACATTGAAAGAATACATTTATGTACTGCCTACTTCTTATTGTAACAATTAAAAAACTTAAGAATTGAAATTATTTGAATCTAAGCTTTGTTTTTTTTGGAGTTTTATAAATACTTCCTTCGAAATATTTTAAATTATATCCAAAAATAACACATAAGCCAATAATTATTAAGTTCACGGCAAAAGTTGTTTTTATTTTTGTAAAAATTTGACTTTATTCATATATATACATATATGTTCTTTGAAGGACTTCAATGCTATTTTGACTTCTTGATATCTTTTTTCTTTTATCAGAATTTGTTTTTGTTCGCAAAATAGGCTTGAATTCTAGTAATTATTTCTTTATTTGAAACTTTTTTCTCTGGGATCTACCTCCTGGGAGCTAGATATGGATAACATTGTAAGTGAGAAGATAATTTAAAATTTAGGGTTGTATAAAATGTCTTGATAAATTAGAGCGATTTGAAGTGATTAGTAATTTTTCTAACTATAAAATTCATAGATATCTGTCGCTTAGATATATGGTATTCATGATTCACCCAATAAAAAGTGCGATCGCAGCCCAAACTAACAGCTAATAAGCTGTGGTGAACAAATGGTAACGAAGTGTCTGTTAAATTTACATGTGAATGTGCTCTGCATTCAATTAATGCAATAGAGCTATATAATATTTGCTCCTTATATTGTACTTTAATCTTTTCGTAGATAGTTAATTAGATAGATAGATTGATCTTTGTGTCCAAAAATATTCAAATATGGCCGATTACCTAGGCCGTCAAAGGAAACTTTTGCTGCCTTTCTTTCACATAACCCATGTATTTTTTTTTTTGTGCTAAAGTTTCCTAAAATAAAAGTGGATATGGACTTAATTAATTCAATCGAGGGCAAGCCTAAATGCAGAATTCCCTTAAGAACCTACTAAAACTCTCATAAGGCAAATATTGGATCACCCTACAGTCATTAATTTTAAAGTAGTTTTTTCTCATATGGTAAAAAAGTCAAATTATTTAAAGAAGAATAAAAATTAACACATTTGAGGTTTGGAAAGTTTGGTGAAGTTTAACATAAATAAATACGAAAACAGGAGTAGAGCATAGTAAGTAGTTGGACTGTAGTCGTGGGTCATAAGATATTTTATAACTATCTATGTAAGAGGTTGATTGAGAAAAACCAGCCTGCCAAATAAGGTACACCTAATAAGGGTAAAATGCAGCTTTAAGTTCAAAAATTATTGTGTACTTAGCTATACTTGCCAGGCCTGACCTTGGTAAGAAACCTAGACAAGCCTTATTTCGGCTTAACATTGACTTTTCTAGTCCAGTCGAAAAGCTGATTTTGAGGTACTTTTTAGGAAAAGTATTTAAATAAAATAACTTAAATAAAAGAATAAAATTTTGTAGTGTTTACAAAAATTTTCTGATGCTCTTTGTATTCAAATCAAATTATTTAGTGTTTAGTGTTTACATTTTTTTAATGAATATCGTGAATGTAATTAAAATTATTCCTTTTTTTTTCTATCACGACATCCTTTTATAAAACTTAAAAACAACAAACAAAAAAATCTTTTATAACTGTGCTCTTAATTAATCCCTCTTTTATAATGTAGCATATAAAGAATCATCATAATGTTACCAGCATAAGCTTAGTATTTAAACTACAGTTAGTCTTAATTAAAAAAAATAAAAACAAAAAGTTTACAGTCAGTTAATAAACTTAGTGTATTTAGAAATATTTTGCTTCGTTTTGTTTATCAAATGCAATCCATTTCAGTAGTTTCCTGCAGGGATAATTCGCTATGCGATTTGCTATAATATTTACTTGTTCAATGAATTTTTTTTTTATGAATATGTTTTGTTCTTTTTTTTTGCATTATCCACAGAATTTTCCACCATAAAAAATCATATATTCTGTATGATGATAAAAATAAAAATAAAATGGGAAAGATAAAACGAAAAAAGAAAAAATAGAATATCTCTGGTATTTCACATGCAGTAACAAATACCAAAGTTAACCCAGAGGAATTTTGTGCCACTCTAAAGTACTATGAATCTCTCTAGCTAGCAAGTTTTAATTCCCGAAGGAAAACAGAAATGTTGCAATTTATCTTAAAATCTGCTAGCGGCATCATTCGTTAAGTGCATGGCTGCAGATGACAACAATCATAACTTTTTGGTTTACCACGAAGCTTTCAAACCGGAACACATTTACCTGGTTTAATGTGTATACTTTTGAAAATGATATACGTTACTACTGACTGAATTTAATGAACGGGATATGTGCTTATGTGTCATATAAATCATAGTTTTTTTGTTTGGCAAATATCTACTAGTATTACTTTTAGTCTGCAAAATATTTTATAAAATAATTTAAAGCAAACTTTTTTATTTAATTCTTTTGAATTAATTTACACATGATTGAAAGTTTACAATATCATGGCACGTGATATAAATTTTTTCTGATAAATTTTAGGCTATTTTAGAAGAATTATTATTTTGTTTTATGGTCGAAAATTTGCTTTGTCAGATGAATAATAGGTTTAATTTGCTAAAGAAATTTCTAAAATTTTCAAATCATTTAACAAAACACACAAATTTTTTGTTTAAATAGGTAATCTGTCAATAACATTTATTTCCTTTTACCAATATATAATACATTTTTTTTCTTTTGCCTTGGTTGAATTAATTTTATTAACCAGAATTTCAAGAATATGTATTGAAACCCTTTTTGTAAATGAAAACACATTTTCTAAAACTCTTTAAAAAATATTTGTGACATTTATTGTCTGGAATTGAAATGTAAAACAAAAAAATAAATAAAGCAATTTGCGTGTCATTTTAAAGGAATTAAATAAGCTGGGAATTATTCAAAAAACTAAAGAAAATATTTATGTGCCATACTTTTTAATTTTATAATTTTTTTTGTGTGGATTTTTAGAGAAATTTTTCGCTATAGTCTTGTAATAAAAATTTGTGTGACATAAAAGAAAAAAAATTTAAGTGAAAAGAAAACTTTTTGCTAGACTAATAAATCAATAAACACAGTTAAAAATGTAATAGCATAGAAAAATCTCATTTTTGTGAAAAATAGAAAAAGTTTTAGATTGGTTTTGAATTGAATGGACTTTTCGATTGGATTATGAAGTCTTCGTCTTCTTAAAACAACAAACTTTCTTTGGTAACAGTCAGTAAACTAAAATAATATCATTAAATCCGTTTTTGACGTGCTTTAAACGTTCTATAAGAGTCCTAAAACTTTCATTTTAATCCTTGAACTATGTGTGGTGCCACTATTTAAATTTTTTGTTAATTTTTTTATTGAAAAATAAAAAAGCAAAAAGTAAACAAATTTTAAATTAAAATCTAGTTCGGCTCAATATTTAAGACTGTATTAAGTAAGACAGCACATTAAAAACAGTTGTCAAGTAGATCAAAATAAAAATAAGCATCCTTTTATTGTAAAAAAAAAGTCTTCCTGAATTTAATAAGGAAAAGTACTTATTTTTATGAAGAAAGTTTTCCTTGTGGTCTAGATAGAAGAAATGTTTTTGTATTAAAAAAAGATCTAAATAAGAGTTTTTTCTGTATTTGAAAAAGTACCACTCAGACCTAAATAAAAAAGTGTTTTAATTTCAAAAAGTGTTAAACTGATGTAAATGACAAAATGATGTTATTTTGTTGTTATTCTGATTTGTGCTGGAGGAGTAATGGTAAGAAACTAAATAATTTTTAATTCAGTTCAGGATAAATTTTGTTTTAACTGTAATAATTAATTTTAGCTTTTTATTTAACACGTTGAGGACGGCATGGCGGTGCTAACATCGGTTATAGTTTTGTTCGATGAAAAAAAACTTCATGTGGTTAAAAAGTAGAGAGTTTATTTTGACAATTGGGCTATAGTAGACTTTATGTATTTACATTTAATTGCTTTTGTTGTACTGCACTTTTTAGTTTAAAATTTTGGTGAACAATGTTTTATGCAAGGTGCCACACCACCAGATAAAGTAAAGTCGGTTTTTTACTGCCATACCAAATAGAAAATTGGGTTCATATAATGTAAAATTTATTTTACAGTATTTTTGCTCATTTAAAAGTAATGAAAAATAGCTTTGAAGTCATTTTTTTTCAAAATAAGTAGAGTAACACCACTTTAACTTCACAAATAAACGATATTTTCCAAGTTAAAACGGGCTTAATATACGAAAAATGTTTAAAGGGAACAAACTTAAAGGAAATAAATAAAACGATTACAGAGCTATAAGTCTTTCAATTTAAAGTTAATTTGTTAACACATAATTTGTAATAACAAATTTACAAAATCATCATAGGTCTTGTATTATGTGATTTTTCTATTAGTTCTTTATTTTATAGGTGGATTTAGAAAATATTTATTTTTCGCTTGTACCTGGAAGTGGAATGTTTATGATAATGTGACTAGCCATACAAGATGAAAGAGTAGTAAAGGTAACGTCAAAAAATATCACAAAGCTTCTCGCTAAAGATTCCTATTCTAGACAGAGAATTTCAGATTACTCCTAGATTAATGCTTTGCTCTTTTCAATCATAACATAGGCCAACAATGAAAAACTTTTCAATAATTTTAGCTTATTCCTATATTATCTGGTGTGCTGATTCCGAATATGATAATAAAAAAGTCGTATCAGCCACCAATATCTCACATTTTAATATAGAATAAGGTGGCAAGCCTCCTGTTGTCTTCGCTCACTAACCTCCGACCGAAAGCGGTCTCTCGGGGGAACCACTTGTACTTTTACTTTAACAACAACGGAACTCCGTAACAGCAAGATCAGAAAAATAAATTCCAAAAAATTGTAATATATCAGAAATAAAATTGATACAACAGCAGGACCACTACACTTCTTTTACCACCACTACACATAAAATTGGGTTTAATGAAGCAATTTGTAAAAGCTTTGCCTAAAGATGGAGGTTGTTTTCAGGATTTGTGTAGGATATTTCCTCATTTATCAGCAGCTAAGCTTAAAGAAGGGATTTTCGTTGGGCCTGATATTCGTTAATTGATGATTGATTCCACCTTTGAAGCAACGATGAATAAAAAGGAAAAAGAAGCTTGGATATCACTCAAAGAAGTTGTGACCAAGTTTTTGGGTAATGTGAAAGTCCCTAATTACGAGATTATCGTAGCTAATATGATAGAGAAATTAAAAAATCTAGGTTGTCTGAAGAGCCTTAGTGTCCACTTCTTGCACAATCACCTTGACTTTTTCCCTGAAAACTTAGGTGATGTGAGTGAAGAGCAGGGGGAACGGTTCCATCAGGATACAAAAGAAATGGAAAAACGATATCAGGGATGGAGGAAAATCAGCATGATGGGTGATTACTGCTGGTCACTTCATAGAGAGAATAAAAATGCATCGCATCGGAAAAAAAGCTTTGCACGAAACTTTACAGAGGAAAGGGAGAGAAAATATAAAAAAATAAACACCTAATATTCGCATTTTAGTAATTTAATATTACTGTAAGCAAAAATTGTAGCTTAATTAAAAATAAAATGAATTATTTTCCAAATATTTTTTAATTTCTTAAAATATAAATATAATTAATTAATGTCATATTGTGAGAAATCTGTGGGTGATAAAAGAAAACTGATATCAAATATGGCCTTAGCACCAAAAAATACATAAGAAAGAGGCAAATTGGTTTAAAAAGTTTTTAAAAGTGTTTTTTTTTGTTTTTTTCAAAACACTGAGAATTTTCAAATTGTTTTTGCCTCTGATTTTCGAAGTAAAGCATTTAAAAGTTGGCTATTTCCAAAAATCTATAGATTTTTAGATTTATTGAAAATAATGTATTCCTTTTAGTCTTTATGAGCAAATACGTTGAATGGAAAATTATCTACAAGTGAACCATTTTCTTCATCGTTCTTGATGATAATTAAACGTTCTTTTTTGCTGTAATTTTTTGCTATTTTTAGTTCTTTATTATACTCCTACATGAATAGGTCCTTCGAAATTCATCATAAAAATTGATTTTTACATATTCTTTGCCCTGTCTTACTAATTTTTATAATTTTTAGAAGAAAATAACGTCCTTTAGAACTCTTTTTCAACATTGCTTTTACTTATTAAAAGAAACGTGATTTTCATTAAATATAAAACCTAAATATCCATTCAAGGATACTATTTCTGTTACTAAGTAAACAATTTAGAAATTAGATTAAAAGGGAAACCTTTTTGTCTAATTTTCATTTAGGAAAAAAAAAAAAATAAGAAGAAGTTATTCACCCTAACCTACAGTGAAGTAATTGTATCAAGATTTTATTTATTTCACATTTGTGGTGCTATTTTATCACTTACCTTTCTACTATAATCTATAAAAGACGATTGTCCTAACTTAGATAGAATTTATCAGAACGGATGACACTTTTCTACCAAAGAAAGCTAATTTTGTTTCCATTATCCTGATTATATTCACAAGGTACATTAGAAAATTGACTTCATTGTATATGTTGGCTTACTTAAGATATTTGATAAGATTAAAATTTTAGCTTATTTCCATAGAATATATTTTGAATGTTAATTTTAGTCCTTCTTAAAATAATTTTATCAAAAAGATATACAATATACAATATTAATGAGTTTTCATCTTTAATTATATAAATAAATTTGTTAAAGTTCGATAAGAAACTAGGTCAAAGGTATTTACTGTTTTGAAATAATTTGAATTAATCTTTTGTCTGTAAGTAGGATTTTTCGTAACTTTCAGTTACTGTTTGACTTTTCATTCTTATATTAACTGCATTTTTTCTTCTAAGTTTTTTTAAAATATATTTTCAGTTGGAAGTTACTTATGATCACATTTTTGTTATTCATTTTTTTACAAATATCATTTAACATTTCTTATAAAAAATATTGTTATTTCTCTGTAACAAATTCTTTTACAGAGTAAAATCTATAAAATTAGCATATAAAATAACAAAAAAAGAAAAATCAACTTTCTTAAAGAAGAAGTTAGGTAGCATTTTCTCATTGGGCAGACAAGATGAAATACTCAAGAGACTATATTCTAATTATTAAATTTAGGTCATGCCCTTTGAAAATTTCCGAGACAAAATTTTTATTAAGAAATTGTAAACATATTTTTTTTTTTTAGATATTTTATACCCAAATAAAAACAAACTTAAGGAATATCAAATATATCAAAGCGATTTAGAAAGTAAAACGTGACCCTTCAGACGATATGTCAAAGAAAACAAAAAATTAAATTTAGCTTAGTTTTTTTTTTCGTTTTTATCAATTTATTCATGGAGCGTGATCTGCAGGACAATGTGTCTAAGGGTGAAAGGAACATTTTTGATAAGTTTATTTTGCTTTAGAATTCTTTAAAATAATTTCTGTCTTTTATTAAGTTTATTCTAAAGAAAGTAAAATATTTTTCTTCATTTTATTAATCTAAAAGAATTTAATCATTCAGGGTAAATTTTAAGGATATCATCCTACCGAACAAAATATATATATTATCTCTAGATGTGATGAAAAGTAAATTAAAATTATTTCTATCTAGATATCTTATTTTTCTTTTTGTGGAAGGTAAATGCTGTGCATTTGAAAAGAAAGTGGATAAAACTTGGCACACATCAAAGACGCAATGGCAGCAATTAGCAGTAGGAGCATACATTAATATAATTATAAAAAAATATTTCCAACTATTGCTTACTTTGTCAAATATCTAAAGACCATAGCTCATATTTGAGGGCTTATACAAATTTTTGGTTAAATAGTTCTTCTTTCTTTAATTCTTGCAGGTACATAAATTTAGTATTTTTGAGTCACTAAGAACATAAGCCTCACCTATAGTCAAATGATGTAAATTAGTTTTAAGATTTCCAAAGAATTTTTCAGTTGATCTTTAATTTAGCTTTTTTATATTGCTCTATTCGCTTTTTTTCTTTCTTTGATCGTTTTGTATCAAAGGAATCCTAAAAGTGTAAATTTGTTTTTGGAAATAATTACGATAGCTCCATGTCAACAAAAAGCTTGGTAAAAAATAGTTTCTTTTTCATTTTTATTTTTGCTAAAAAATTATTTGATTTAATAAAGAAATAATGAAAGAAATGTGAAGAATAAATAAACCAAACTCTATACTTCTATAAAAAATTCTTTTAATGCAATGTTTTTCAAGATTTAAGTCTTTTTTATGGGAAATAATTGAGACTTTTTATACTTGAGTTTAAATTGTAAAATATTTTATAATAATAATAATATAATAATAATTGAGTAAAATATTTTTCATTATCAAATTAAAGATGATATAATTTAGACTTTCTATTCATTATATTTTTCACTAGGATATCATTATGATCTATTTCAAAAGATCACAAGGATGATGCTAATTAATACGATCTATATAAAGAACATAAAATTCCTGTTTAAGGTTTAGTTATCTTACTCAAATTTGAAAAAAAATATTGACAAATATTTTAAGTTTTAGATAACTAAGCTACTTCCTTTATATTACCCAGCAAATATGTTGATTAAAAAATTTTATTCTAAGGTTAGCCACTCATGGCTACCGTCTACATACAGAGTATCAAAAAAGGATAAGGGAAAAGAAAGAAGAAACAGAAAATGTACTCAAATTTATTTAAAATTTTAAATAAAGATGTTCACCCCTTAAAATAGTTGTCGAAATGACTAAACAAAGAAATTAATACCTTTTTATGTGAGTTTAAATGTTGTTGTTGTAATATGTAAAAATTAACACCTATATTTCTAGTGTCCTAACTTTACATAAACTAAATAATTTTCAGAATACATATAAATGAAAATAAAGACGAAAATAAATTAATTACGGACTGATCACCATTAATATAAGTCGGTCGCATAAGACGACCGAATTTTATACTAGAGCAGTCTTATTCTATAATTTTAAAACTAAAACCATGCAGAAGAAAGTATTGAATAATTTGATAAAATTACCTATTTTTTTTCTAATATTTAAAGAATATAGTTTTTATTTAAGAAAAATATAGTCATAAGTTTTGTCTTTAAGAAAATTATACAAAAAAAAGACGAAGTTTGACTTAACATGTTAAGGATGGCGTGTAACAACAGTGAACAACCAATTAAAATAATTAAAATAATTTTAAAAAGCATAATATTAATGTTAATAATTTTAAGTTTGTAATCTTTGAAATAAGTATACTAAAAGAAATATGTTCATTGAAAAAGGGAAATTCCAGTGATATCAGTTTATTTGATTGATAAAGTTAACTAAAAAACAAAATCGCCACCATTTTAACCTTCTGAGTAATCCGAAGTAAAAAGAAAAACAAATAATTAATCTACAGGAGTACCACTATGCTAAAAACTAGGATAATTGAAAAACAAAACTTTTTTAGCGTAGTTGTGGCTGTTTGAAGTCAAGAGACGAGTTTTTTACCACATTCTTTCCGTTTCCGAATTTTTTAAAAATAGTACAAATTGAAATTTTTTTATAATCCTAGCTCATGCGATAGGGAAATGTATAGAAAAAACGCACACCAATTTTCAAGTGAATCTTGAAACTTCAAAACATACGTCACTAAAGCAGATATATCTCCAGAAATAATTAGAATTTAAAAAAAATTTTTTTAGGAGCACTTTCTCAAAGGCTTATGCTTTAAAAATATAAAAATATTTCAAATTTCTAGACTAGAATACCCCCTTAAGATATTTCTATTCTTCGAAATATTTTTATATAATTTATTTAAAACTGGGTAAAATACCAACTATTAAATTTTATTTAATTTATTAGAAAAGTTTCCTAAAATCTTGATTTAAAAAATTTTTAAAAAGCTTACCTGAAATTAAATTTAAAAAAAAGATCAACTTTTATTTTTTATACTTGTGGGATAAACAATAAATCTAAATTTAAAGTTCTAAATTTATTTGCCAATATTTCCAGGACAGTTGGCTAATGTATAACCACAAAACCAAAAAGGCAAATCCCGTTTTCAATTTTCTTCTTGTGATTTATTCCCATGAGACAAACGGCAGCAATTTGACATTTATTATTCACTTCAAATTTGTTCTGTATACTTCATACTATCATAATTTTCAAAAATTCTGAGACAGGATGGAGTCTGATTCGTATTTTATTTATCCCATTGGGGTTAAAGAGTATCCTTTTGCTTTACAAATTGACTACCAGCTGAGTGGTTTATCCTGTTGCCACAAATTTAAATTTTAAGAAATTCAAGATTTATATAAAATAAAAATAAAGAAAAAAATTTTTTGTTTTTCATTTTAGACATCCTAATCGGAACCTTGATTTATATTTTTTGATCACAAATCAACTCTCCCCTTGTTTAAATTAAGATACATTGAAAATGAACAATTCAATACTGTTAGATTCTTTTTATCTTTGAAATATAATCAGTATTTCTTTTATAAGAATTCTAATTTTTTATTTTTTAATATAAATTTACATAATATTATTCAGATCACCAAGACAGCCCAAAATTTATTTGAAAATAATTTTTTTTTTGTTGAAATGAAATATTTTAGTATTTCTTTTTCTCGCATTTTGTGAAGATTATAATGCTGGATAATTGTGATGTGTCATTTTTTGACTCAAAGCAATTAAATACAGCAAAATTGTAAATTTTAAGATAACCATTCAAAAAACATTCAAACCACAAATTCATGGTTTATTGAGCCTCAATTTGATTTTTGGCTTAAAATTTTAAAAGAATATTTGAATTGTTTTCCAGATTATTAGGGCCTAAATCATTTCTATTTATACTAGTTTGAAAATTTTGAAGGTTGTACATTTTCCCTGTGAGTTTAATTTATTTTTGGTCAAAAATTTTTCTCATTTACCTACATAAAAAGTAAATAAATATTTTTATTTAAACTACATTTTAGCAAATTAAAATACGTCTCCATTTAATAAAAAAAATATCTAAAATGACTTGTATTTTCAAATTATAAATAAAATAATAGTTATAAAACTACTGGTGACCATCAAAATTATTGTTCAATTTACGTTGACGTCAGCGTTAATGCTTTCTAGACTGGAAAACCACAAAATTGTTAAACCAAACACGTTATCATTGTTAGGATACACCTCACATTGCCATTTTCCAATTAAAATCTGATTTTCTATGAGTTTCAATGGCAGCAATAATCCAGTATTGTAGATATACTTGTATTTATGTATACAAACTATAAAATGTAGATGACAATACCACAGAGCATTTCAGAGATTCAATGATTTGCCATGGTCTGTATTAGTCTTGTATAGAACTATATAGAGAAATATTTTCGAATGCATAAAATTTTGATGGAATTGATGTAATATTATCCAGAGATACAGATAGATATCTATTTTACTGCTGGTATGGAATATTGTTGTAACAATGCGTCAATGAATTCTACAGGTTCTTTGATTTTAAACTAATAGACAAGTTTGAAAATATTAATTAATATTTTGTTTCAATAAAATTTTTGTATGAAAGTTTTTGTTTATAAATGAATAAAATTGTTTTTAAATATAATTATCAAACAAGTATAAATACGTGAAAATTATTTAATTACCAAAATTTTCTAAATATTAATAAGATTACTTTAAAATTTTTCATAAATGCTAGTCATCTCCTTAAATATATCTTGGAATATGAATGCTAGAAACTATAATATCTGTTTAAAATTCTAATATCCTATAATTTCCTGAATATTTATCATAATATTTCTTTTGTTTTGATTTGAAAATATAAATTTTCGGGATAATATATAAACGGAAGAGAGAATTAGACAATGAAAAGAGGGAGGTTAAACTGTAAACTAGAAATTTATTCATTTTAGATCTACATAAAATCCCATCAATCCTTTTCGAGCCCGGAAACATATTTGCATATATCCATGGACTCAGCTTACATAAGTAACACAGCTGGCAGCAACTATAGTGGTATTAAAGACTTAGCATAAGTTCTGAATTTCAAAAATATGTTTATATTATATACATATATTTATATATAGACTTCCTATTCAAGTGATAAAAGATACAAGATTTAATATCATTTGTGACTGTGACTGAATGTGTGATAAAAATTGCTACATAAAAAAAATAAACAAAAAACAAAGCGAACAACAAATTTTCTTAGAAAAAAAAATAATATCAATTGGCAACCTGTAGCAACATTGTTTGTTATCACTTCAAAATTTCAAGTATTCTTAAGCATATATTGAATAAAAGTTACCCTTTATATAAATGTAAAAAAAAACAAAAAAATAAATAACAAATTGTTTTTGTTTTTCTCTTGTTTGTTCTATTTTGAAGTGTTTATACATCTGTTTAAGAGGATAAAAAACTTTTTTAGCTAAATTATGAAGGAATCACATTTAAAAGATATGTAAAATTCCAAAAAATTTGAAGATAAGTAGTGAACACTTAAGTCCTTTTTGATTCTAAATTGTTATTTTAGTATTCAGATTAAAGTTAAGCTCTAAATCTTAACTTTTTTGATGAACAACATTTCCGAAAGCTAAGAAACTTTTAAGTAACTGATTTAAGTAAATTGTTTCATGGAAATTGTTGAAAGGATATCATTAAAATATTCTAGGAAAGTTATTGTATTTTTTTGTCTTTTGTGAATTTTGCTTTTTAATAATAAGTCAAAAAATTTAAATTTGTTTAAGTTGAAGTTTAATTTTTAAGTACTATTGAACTCAAATTAGAGCCCTCAAAACTTTTTATTTGTTTCAAAAATATGTCGTTTAATTTAAAATAAGTAAAGCTTTAAAAAAATTTTAATTACTTTGACTGAAATAAAAAAGATAAAAAATTTAATAAATTTTCTTTTATAAAAAAATGTATATCCAATTATTTTTTTTTAAAATTTAAAGGGTTAAATAGCAGCCTGAGATGACACCATTGTGATTGATTCATATATGATTTATGATTTTTAGTAAATTCCAAAGGGATACGTATGAAAGTTCTAGCACATTTCAATTTTAATTTGAGATAGTGGTTTGAGGGATGTCTTTTTTCTTATTTTAATTTAAGTAGATTTAACCTCTTTAAAGACGATGTTTTTTTTAGCAAAAATTGAAATAATTTAATTCTTTTTCTTTTATTTAGGGATTATGTGGTGAATGTAGTGAATTTTTATCAATTACACTGGTCGACACAATTTAACTTTTTTTGTGCCACATGAGCTTTTTGATGATTTTTTTATAATAGAGGCTGCCACTAGCAAAAATAAGCAGTTTCGAAGTTTTCATCACCCGTCAATTTTATTTGGTGGACGAACATTGATTTTGAAGAAAAAATAACATTTTTCGAGAAAAATTAATAAAAGTACACCATGGTAGATTATTTTCTGGTTTAATTTATAGTATAAATATTTATTTATGTCAGTATTTATTATTATATATTAAAGTCTACGACTTTCTGGAATATTTAGCTTTCGGTTGATCCCTATTGATCGTCCAACGGTAGTCAGCCAACATCCTTACACTCCATCTACCCTGATAACGTTTTTCTATATTTGAAATGTCCTGGTGGAACCTTTGCTTACATCTCCCAAATTTTCAAGGAAATAATCTAGATGTAAGTCCAGCAAATGGATTTTTAGCGACATATTGCAACCAAGAGTTTTATATGAGAAAAGCAATTCGTTAATCAGTTCTCTATAGTTATCACTCTTATGGTTACTTGCAGCTACATTCTTAAAACATAGCCATGCTGATTTTTCCATAACGATTAATTTTTCTTCAAATTTTGAATCTTTTATTAATTCTCTGATTTGAGGTCCTCTTTGATTTTGGCATCACTTATTCTGGAAAATTTCTCTTTAAACTACAAACATCCGCTTCCACTTTGATCCGTTGCCTTTACAAAATTTTTAAAAAGGCCTAACTTGATATGAAGTGGTGGTAAAAGGACATCAGAAGGGTTTACAAGTAGTAAAGCCTTCACATTTTTCTGCCCAGGTCGTAGAGATTCACGAACAGGCCATATTCTTTCAATGTAATGATTTCTTTTTGTCCCTGCTGTCCCATTTGCATAAAAAACTACAAAATTTAGTAAAACCTCACTGTAGTCCAAATAGTAGGGAAATAACTTTTAAATCACCCCAAATTTTGTATTTGATTTTTTTAAGCAATGGTTTCATATTTTTATAAGTTTCTTTCATATTAAAAGCGAGTGCTAGTGGAACAGAAGGAAGTACATTGCCATTATGGAAGAGAACTGCTTTTAAGCTTGTTTTATACGAGTTTATAAAGTCGCAGTAGACTGATGTATGAATATAGTGCAGAAGTAAAGTATATGGAGCCCGTGGCATAAGATGCAAAAGCATTGAAATGAACTTAGAATTATCACAAAAAAACTGAGGGTGATTGAATCAAATTAAGTTCATTTTCGTAATATGGGTAGGTAGTTCCACTTACTTACCAAACTTCGTGTGGCAAAACCCCTGTTGACCAGTGTTATTGATGTGGTCAAGAGCGTAAATAGGTTAAAACGTTGACAACGGTGTGAATCACCGTGGTACACATTGGTTATAGACTTTTTAGGTTATAGAAACTTTATGTGGTTAAAAATAATTTTTTTATTAAAATCAACTTTTAATTTTTTGCTAACCAAGATTTTTTGAAAGGCACCTCTAGATAAAGTAAAGTGTGATTTTAACTGCCGTCGGATAAAGCGAAATAGTAAAAACTGCACCGTTCTCAACATATTAATGTATTGTAGTTTAGTGTGCTGAATTTTTATTAGAACAAAATATCTTCTCATCAAAAGCTTGGCTTGATAAGTTTTATACAAGCCCTCAAATCTCTCGAAAGTAAAAGTTTTAATTAATTGGCCTCAAATATGATCACACAGAAATTGATAATATTTGAACACTGATGGATTCGAAATGGTTTTTGGAACAGAAACTGCGATAACTAATTTCAGTTTTAGATTTGTTTCGAACTTTTGGATATTAGGCAGCTGCATTTCAATCGTAAAGCATTGCAGTTAAAATCTGTACAATCTAATGTATTAAAGAGTTATATCCTTATTTTTAGACCATCTAGCCCTACTGTGCGAGCCAAAACCTATATTCAAATTAATAATTATTTGCTAAAATAACAAAGTAGTTCTACTATTGGCCTCTCCACATAACGGAATTCAAAAAAAATGAGGAGGAAGATTGATTATCAACGATATTTTGAAGGAAATCATACGTCGGATCTAATTGTGGCTGATTAAAAAAATATAATTTCTATATGTTTTTGGGTTTTATGGTTTAATTCGAAGCGAAGATAACAATCTTGAATAGGCGAATAATAATTAACCATAAGTCGTTTGATAAACAGAAAACAATAAGGAAACCCATTAAAGAAACACGTTAAACTATATCACAAAATTTTTGTATCAAATTGGATTCTCTCCTCTTAATACCTTACTAAAAAGTAGTTGACGCCAACAGAAATATTTCACCAAATCTAGGAATGTATTTTATTTGCTCTGTATAAAATTTTCCATCACACTGCATTGCTTTTTAAATAACTTGTATTTCTTAAATAAAAATCTCAATACCACTATCTCCCAAAAGTTTTCAAAATTTGTTTAAAATATTCTACCCTCACTATGCCTGAAAATAAAAACTGGTTCAAATTTTCATTTTATATCATACTGCCATGCCAGCATTTAATAATCATTTGAAAAAGACTTCTCAAATCGATTAAAAGGCGTTTTCAAAATTAAAAAAATGCCCGTTTTAAAACCCTTACCAATTGGAGATGTGACGTGATGTCATTATGTAGTTGCCTTTATGCAAAATATTTCTTTGAAAGTAGACAGAATATAATCGGGCCTTAAAGAATGATTAAAAAACTGAAATATTGTTTATTTTTCTAAACTAAACTAAAAAATTATAAAACATGATTTTGAGTGTTTTTTATTTGATCCTTTTATTGCTTTGCACAGTCATAATTAAAATTTGTTTGAATTATTCGGCAATAGTTAAGTTAATTTATATATATCATTTGACATATTTTTGAATTAAGGATGAATTTTGGTTGTTATTTTCTACTCCTAAGTAAGGATGAACGTGAAAGATGATTACATAAATGAAAAATATTTTCAAACTGACTTTTTTTGTTATATTCAAGCAAAAAAGAAAAAGGATTTGTAAATCTTAAATTGCTCAAAACTTACAATAAATAATCTAATATATATATAGAGATATATAAACCAAAAAAAAAAAATAAATAAATCTTTTCACTAATGAAAAAATTCAGCAAGTAATACTCCTTAGATGAAAAGCTAGATTGATGATAAAGTAATTGACAGCCCATCTGTGACATCGAATTTCATTCACATTCTTCCATGTTTATAGCCTTTAGGGATTTTCATAGTCCAAAGCATTGGAATTTTGTTTTCAAGAGGGGTGATTCCTAGCTTAACACTAGAAGAAAATGAATGTATTTATGAGCTTTTCACTCGGATTAAGATGAAATATTTGCAATATAGAGATAAAGTCGTATTCAATATGTTATTTACTAATACTATATTGCTATATATATATATATATATATATATATGTATGTAATAACTAGCCCTGGGTGAAATAAGAGATTTTAGATATTTTGATTGATAGCTGGGAATTTAATAATAACTTCTAGATAAAATATTAGCATCTAAGTATTAGAAAATGAGGGATGATATAAAATATGTAAATAAATTTCATAATGAAAATTCAGTGAAATATATTTTAATTATTTTTTGAATCAAATACATCTATCTAGACTATATGTAAAGTAAGCAAAAAGGATAAGATTACATTAAATATGAAATTACACAACTATACGAATGTTTACTTTTAAGAAATTTTATGATCATTTCATAAAATCAGAAGAAAAAAATAATATTTAATACTGTTAAATGGAAGCAAAAGCATAAATTATTCCTTTTACAAAATTCAGTTAAAATTCCATATTATTAAAAATAAAAGTGTAAAGTATCGTTCATAATAATTATCAAAATTTGCATCAAATGCAATAATTTTATTGATTTATTTATGTCATCCTTTAAAGCTTGAGTAAAAATTAATAAATTGTGTATAATAGATACTGATTTAGAAATCATTATCTCTTGACGCACACTTTTAGTTTTTGTGATAAAAAATTATAAATGAATCTTACAAAGAGCATTATTTATCCTTTTAACCTCATTTCCTGAAATTAAAAAATACTTTTCAACCTTTAGTTCTTTAATGAATCCTGAAATGATTATAGATGAAAATCTAGTTGTTGCAAATGTTTTTTAATGTTATTTTTATTTTATCCTTTTTAGTCATATTTATCTCTTATTTTCAATATTTAAATTTAAAAGTTAATTACAAAATATTTTACAATTTTCTTACAATGTTCCACTGTATTCGTGAATTGTGGGAGTAGGTTGGGTTTCCTACAGCAAATTTGATAATGGAGTGTTTTGTGGGCAATTAATGTTAATTTCAATAGCAATAGAACAACAAATGGGTTAATTTTTTGGTCAAAATTTTTAATACAATGAATTGTCATCTTTTAAAAGTTCAAATTTTTCTATTTCAAATCTCAGTAACTCATCTTTAAATAGTTAAAAATACGTTGATTAATTTTCATTGCCTTCTTGAACAAAGCTAGGAATGGTTTAATTTTTTTACAAAAAAATCATCAAAGCAACTTATTATTTCTAAAATTAAGCTTCAATTACTCATATAAAAGTGAAGAAGAAATTAGTACTTGTGCTTTGAACTGGGAAAGGAGTAATTTTTTGACAAAATCATTTTTACTAGATTACAATTACATAGAAGCAGTTTCAGTTATACTAGTAAGACTTGCAGCAAGTAGCTTTTCGATATATATTCCATACATCGATTAAAAGTTTGAATTGATCAAGTGTGTTTAATAAAGTCAGCAAAAGAGGAGACAAGATAGTTTCTGATATGAATATTTGAGGACTTTTCCTAAACCTTACCTACTTCTTCAATATTATCGATTCTATTGTTATAAATCTTGGTATATCTTTGATAGTAAAACATATTTATGTAATATACGAAAACTTCACACAAAAATTTCTTTATAGGATCTAGTTTTCTTTGCATATGCATTTATTGAGTGTTATAGCTGAAGAATAGAGAGCGAATTGGCTTGGTTTATAAGCTTTGAATATAGTATACTATGTATACATTCAAGATTTCAACCTTCATGTCATTGATTTCCTATAGAGCTTAAATCAGGACTATTTAATGGCCACAACATTATAAAAAAGCTGAACTGAATAATATTTTATAATATTGTTGAAATTCATGAATCCAGTACAAAAATTAATATTAATATTTATAAGTTTGTCTCGGTGGCATAAAAGAGAACCATCCTGAAGTATCATGTGTTTGCTGCAACAAAAAAAAAAGAGTTTTGCTTGACATAAAATATTGTTCAAGTTATTTTTGTTGTACTTACTATTCATAAAATGAAAAGCAATCCAAAAAAATGTAGTGGAAGCTTTGCTTTGTTATATTCTTTATACATTTTCACTGTATTTTTCAAAGACTAATTCCTACACATACATCTGACCCCAAGAGCTTGAATTTGGCTTAATTAGAATATAATATATATCTCTAATTTATTCCTAATGAATTTTTATGTTGTCTATCTTGTTACTATCCTTTTCAAAGTATTTGTTTTGTACACAGCTGTTTTTTGGTTAGCCTCTTAGCTCATTGGTATGAGCCTGCTCTAGCAGGCATTTTCTAACTGTGCATTACTGAATTTATCGTCTTCAGTAAAATCTTTCAGCTTTATTGAACCTTTCAGTCTTTAAACTTTCTGATCCTCAGCTGCAGTAGTTTTTCTCTTATTCCCCGAGATCGATTCAATAGAAGTAGTATCGCTTTATTTTTTCAAAAACAGCAATAGAATTAATACTAGACTTTCCTCTATTCCCAATTTCAAGCAAACTTAATCTTTCTTAAATTAGAATTTCAGTTTTCTAACTTTATCTATTTGTTGTTTTCCATTCTCAAAACTTTAATAATTTTATACAAAATATATTAAGCTCATGTAAAAATTATTTTTTAAGTAATTATTTTTGCAGCTAAACAACAAAGAAAGGACACAACATATGGTTTTAATTAGTCTGGCCATCAGTTCATATTTCTACATCTGCCACGAGATATATTTGTTTTTGGTTGTATATACTACCAATTAATACCGATTAGCTACGCACTTCAATGTGCCATAAACAGAAGAGAAAGCATAATTTTGGTACATCAATAAAACAAATTTCAATTAAATAAATATTATATAATCCCCTAATATAATCTTTTTTCCCTTATATAAAATTAAATGTTAGATTTTGTTAAATTGAAAATTATACTCACTTTCACACTTCTAATCTAATATCACTCACCACTTATATTGCTTTAAGTGATTTTCATTGATTAAAACTATTTACTTTTTAAGCAGACTTTTTGACAAACATCAAAAAATAAAGAAACCCCAGGATAATATTTATTTTGCAAGCTGATCTACTTTACTTCATTTTCAAGAAGAAAAAAATAAACTCAAAACAAAAAGAATTTCCTTAGTCTTTCGATAAGATAAAACAATAAGCAAAAAAATAAGGGGCCCTATAGAGGGTGAAAGTCAAACAAATCAAACAAAACCATTTTTCTTAGTCAAATATTGCCTTTCTGGATCGATTTTGCTTATCGTTTTATTATTGTCCTGAAATTGGCTTCAACTTGGTCGATGATGCTTATATTTACCGGTAATTGCCCGGGGTTTTGTGGAAATATGAAATATATATTATGGAAGACCATATCTTATACAAGTATATCAACTTTCTAACTTAATTTTGCAGTTTGTTTAATTTTTTGTTAAGCAAACTATAAAAAAATATAAATAAAAACAAATTGGCTAAAGCAAATAAAATATTTCGAGATTGTGTTTAATATAAACAACAAGTAAGAAAAAAAAGGAGGTATATAATATCGGTTATAGTTTTGTTTGTGTTTAGCTAAGTTTAAGGAATTACAAGTTATACTCAATTTATTTTTTGTTGCTTGTGTAATGTAATATTGAAAAATAAATTTATTTGATTTATTAATATATAAAAAAATTCATAAAATTATTGCTGTTTTAGTAATAAAATTTTTCCATAAGTTTCCATGGTAGTTAATAGGAAAAATTTCATTGATTTCCCATGAAAAATAATATTTCCCAACATATTGAAATTTTTTTGTTGTGAACACGAAGTCAAAGAGTAAGAAAATACTTACAAAAAAAGCAAATATTTATATTATGTAAGAAAATTTTTAAAAGAAATTTTATTTATAATTTCCACAACAGAAACAATTTTTTAAAATATACAAAATTACTATCTGCATCTGCAATGAGAAGATCGTATGTACGATGATTTCAGCCCTTAAACGTTATTTTGCCTTTTTGATGCTTCGTTACAAATTTTCCATTTAGAATACTTTATTAAAATAGCCCCCTTTTATCCACAGAAAATGTTATATTGAACAAGTCAGTTTAAAAAGATCTAATAAGACTGCAAAAAAAGGTTTGACTCTATATGTATACTAGCTAAGTCAGTTTCTTGCGTCTGTTTAGACAATTGATAAACTTTTCATGTTATTTTATGATTGAAAATCTTTCTTTTTAAACACAGCAATATTTAAGCTCTTAAAACCATAAGGATTCGTCTAAAAGCAACGAAAGTCGAGTGGTATACGAGTTGATGCCAAGAAACATTAAAAGAAGAAAGTTTTGCATCTCTAAAATGTAGCCTTTGCACCATAAAATCAAGCTCGCTTTTTGCTTTTTATTTAAACTAGCAACAAAATATAAATACATCAAGAAAATCTAAAGCTCAAATAGATGAAAATCAGAAAAATGCAACCCCCAACAATTCATGGCTCATTATTATTGAAATCAAACGGGTGCAGTTACATAGCAACTTATAAAAATAAATTTCGTCACTAATAAAAAAAAAAAACGGTTGAAACTTAATATGAGAAATTAATTTCCCATTTTGGATACATTTTGTGGTATCAGTTATAAAACTACTTGTAAAATTTTGGATAAGATAATTTGGTCTAACATGTTCGTACTATTTCTTAAATGACACTCCTTCTGATTATTATTTGTTTCTTCCGATGGAGGATATCTTGTTCAGAATATGTTTCATTACACAACATAATTGCCAAAATAGATTTGGTTTATTCGTAGCTTAAAAAGATAAGAACGTTTTTGTGTGAACGGAGTCTACAAATCGCTTGAAGTAAACCATTTTAGATGACATTTTCTTTTATTATTTTATTGATAGTTTTATGCATGTACAACGCTGAATTTCTGCTTTATTTAGCTAAATTATTTGTTTCCACTAATAAAAGGTATTTTACACACACAAAAAACTACCAATAAAACAAATTTGAAAGAATAAAAACCAGAATTTGACTTCAGTTTCATATTAAATTTTACATCTCTAATAATATCTCTAAATTAAATTTAAATCAGTTTAATTAGACTCTTATTGAACTCGCAAACTCTAAAATTGAAATTTATTCGTATTCTAAAAGCATCTATAAATTTTAGTAATATTTCCTATCAGATACAAACTATTATATTATGCAATAATTTAATCAGAAGGACAAATAAATTATATGGTGACAATATGTTGCTATGTGACCAATATCCTTCATTAAACAATTTCAATAGATTTTGAATTTTCAACAAGTATTTCATGTCAAAAACATAGAACATAATATGTCCACTCGAAATTTTCATGAATCTTGAATATAGAATACGTTTTAGCACCACTTATAGTCCTTTTGAACGAACGATTAATTAATTTGTGACATGTGATTGAACATGGATTCCTATAAAAATAAACTAAAGTTCTTAATACGAAAATATGGTTGGAAAAATAGCAGCATCTATTTGTTTAGTGGTTTTTGTTTGATTATTAAATTGCATATTTTATATGTATGAAAACAAACTCAGCAAAAAAAAAGCTTCATTGATTGTTACGCTCCCAGTTATTAATTGAGACTATTACATAGTTTAAATAATATAAGCACCACATAAAGTACATTTGAAATTTATTCAAAATTAATGAAATATTTTTTTGTCTTATAATTGTATTAATCAATTGTTAAAACTGTTATTTAATTGCTTATTTTAGGATTGTATGAAATTTCTCAGAATCAAAGAAGAAAGTAAAGATTTTTATTATAACAAAAAAATCCAGTTTTAGTGTTTTTTTTTCAAATTTTATTAAGATTGGAAGATCATTGTCATATTTATGTCAAGATAGTGTAGAATTAAACTTTTATTATCATTTAAGGAGCTTCAAATTAACAGCATCAATTATTAAATAAATATTCTAAAAGTTAACCTTAAAATATATTTAAATTTAATTAAAAATGAGTTAATTAGACTTTTTTTTAGGAACAAGTAATTTAATCCATGCATCACATTACAGCCGATTAATTTAGCTAACTTAAAAAAACAACATTTTATTCTTGGAACTTAGTCTATTATTAGTGGGGCTTTGGCTGGCAAAATTGCTAATGTTAAATTACAAATACTTTAATTTCTGTCAAGGAGAACTTTAGTATTCTTCTGAAGAAAACTAATCAAAAATTATTATTCTTTTTTATTTTTTGCAAAGACTAGTTAAGAACTCCCGGCAGGACGAAGGGAAAATTTTAATTGAGAAGTTAAAAACACACACAGAAAATTTCAACTTCCTCCGACCATTGTTCTAGAAGCTACACACATATTTGTAAAGATATGTCAGAGTGATTGAAGGTGCTTTTGAAACTTAAAGTGCGTTTTTCTCAAAAATGTGTTTTCAAAGTCGGCGACCACGATTGCTCGGAAACGGCTAAACCGATCAGCCTCAAATTTTAACACAAGCTTTTTGGGTATATTTTTCAAGGTTTGGCTCAGCTTGTTTTTGAAAAATTGAATTTTTTTTTATATAAACAGTTTAAGGTCAAATTTTTTGTCAAAAATCGATTTTTTTTTTTTTTTTTTGAGAAGACGCCATTTTGTCAAAAAAGTTAATTTTGCTTATTCCTTCCCACCAAACTCTAGATATAATATATTACTTTAACGAAATTTATTTAGCTTTTAAAACTTAGAAGATCCTATCCAGAGATATCGGTGTCACCGCAAAACGTCTTTTTTGAGTAGAGCTCCAGAAGATCAGCTATAGCAGCTTTCAATATTATTACTTTTAAATATAAAAAAAGTCAAAATACAGTTAAGAGTTGCTTTAGCAAGTGTATAAATTTTTACATTAATAAATCTAAGAGTCTTCTCAGGAAAAGTTCTCGAAAAACCCCTATTTTAATGGCTTCTAAGTGTATATAACCCCTTAAGGAAAGCAAGGTAAAATTGACTATGAATATGGATGTAATAGTGTTAATTTTTCTTTGATTTATCGTGGCCGTGATAAAGTAAACAATTGTTGGAGCTTATTTTTTGTGGAAGGCAAAATGGAAGCTTGTTCCATCAAACAACAACAATTTTCTGTATTTTTATGAACGCAATTTTTCTTCTTGTTATTTTCTTTATTAAAATATCTCAGCTTAAGGAATGAAAATAAGAGTAATATGCTTTCCATCCTACAGAAATGTAAGCTATACCACATTTCAACATATCCCTTTGCTAAGTAAAGCTCAAAAGGCTTAAAATTAATATAAAAAAACAATGCAAAATACATTTTTATGGACATTAATATTTTTTTAACAGTTCGCAACGGCTACCAATCGAATTCTTTTTCTTGCTTCCAGATCAAAACACCTATAAAAGCTTATCTCCATCGTTTATTCTTATTTGTAAAAAATTTTCTTATATATTTTCCTTAATTCATTAATCCTTAATTCCTTAAGTCAATAATTATCTTAGGTAGAACAACGACTTTAAAAAAATGTCAGTCTTAATACAGTTCAAATACTACCTTTATTTTTACTGTTTTTATATTTTCTACTAGCAAACTGAAAAAACAAGAAATACCATCACAGACTGCAGCTTTGAAATGTTTTGAATAAATTATTTGAATTTGTCGAACAAGCTGAGAGAGTCCAGTTGCAGTTTCTTAGATTCTTTTATTTGGTATAACTTAATTCAATTTTAGTAAGTTACTTAAGAATGAAATCCTTTAATTGTAGAGTAAACAAAAGCCTTTATAATTTAAATAATTTATTAGAGACTTAAATCATATTTATCATTTGATTCCACATTTGATGAAAAGATATAAAAATATTCTGTGAGCTGAAACAGAAATTATTGAAATTTACACAAATACAAATATATTTCATCTATATATATAATAAACTAAACAATTAACAGGAAGCCATTTGACCACATTTCATTACTTAAAGGAAGCAAAAGTGAGGATATGTCCATAAAACCATTATATTGGATTGCTAATTCTATATATAGTTACTCCCTTGTGTATAATTGTGTAATTCGGTCTTACCATAAAATCATATTTAAGAAAATTTAAGGACTATAAGATAAGGTAATTAATAAAAAATTCCATTAACTTAATTTGGTACAATAAAAAAAATATATTACAAAAACGATTTCATAATGAACAAATTTTTTTATGTCCATAGATTAAAAACTAAGTTTAGCAATTTTTTTATTTACACTTTTTATTAGAAGAATTTTTAAATTTAAAATGCCTTATTATTAATTGCATTTTTCTAAGAATGGTAGGAAGATATTTTTCTTTACTTGGAAGTATATGATCGAAGTGAGAAATTGACTTCGAAAACTCTGGGTTTATTTTTTCAAAATAATATTTGAACCATTAATGGAAGGCAAGAGGTGGGAAACGTATAGCTCTCTACATAATTATAATTACACCCGCGAAATTAAAATCCTTACAGTGCTGGGAATAACAACTAACACTAGGAAGTATAAAAAAGCGTCAAATGTGCTTAAAAGGTCTGACTCATGTTTGGTTCGCAACCGATCACACTCACTCAGTTGCAATTCTCGAGGTTTTCTTAAGATTTGTTCAAGAAATTATTTATTTTACACTGTTACTATTGAAATTAGTACTACAATCCTCATTATCCAATTAATTTATCAATATTGCTGATTTGAAAGAAGCAAAACTTGTACCGTTGTTCCACTGTTGCTCAGTATCCAAAAGGTGAAGCATTTATTTGATGATTAGCTTAGTATGTAGATTTTACTAGCTTAGTTTGTTAATTGGCTGAATGAATGGCCTCAACACTGGTTGTAATTAAAAAGTCAAATCTAGTGCCTTATGCCATATTTTTAAAACAAACCCTGAATATATTTAATTTTTAGTTCTTCGGAAATACATTGCAATAAGTATTGGAAATCATATCCAAGAATTTGTTTTGACATATTCATATTGACATGATCACAACAATGTCTTATAGATCGTCTGCATCATTGACAAGCAGAATACTCTTATCAGATAAGAATCAATTTTACAACAGTTTTATCATCCATCGCTTAATGCAACTATCCATCCTATAAAAAATCTTAACTTTTGTAAATCTATTATTTAGTTTCCAAGCAGATTTAAGAACTTTATTATTCATACCTACAAACAACTTGTAAATAATTTCCAAAGTTTGTAATAAGTACCACAAAAATTTTACTTTGAATTATTAATTATACAAAGAAACTATTACAAAAAATAATGTTATTCCCTGTAAAAATATAACATGCCAAAAAAGAAGCAAAGCAACACTAATTGTACTGAGTAAATAGAAAACTTGTTGCTAAATGTTGCTAGCATCATATCCGAGCAGCTATCCAACAAAGAGCAAATTAAAGGGTAAAAATATTTTATCGGTTCTAGTTGAGCATTTTTAAGGGGTTAACATAATGCGCATGTCTCTTAATATATACTCATAATACTTTTTTATTTCCTGTTAATAGTAACGATTTGCAAAATAATTTTATCTTCATTTACAGTTTTATATTGCATACTTTATTTATAATTAATTTAAATTAAGCATAATGTATTCTAACTTTTTTGAGAAATATTTTAAATCTTTTCATTCTATTTCAAAAGAGCTGAATTTATTTTATTAAAAATGAGAAAATTATTGGAGATAAAGAATGAAATTCTATTCAAAAAAAAGTTAAATAAAAAATCAAAGATATCAAGACATTGTAGCAAACAGAGGCCAACAGATTTTAAAATGATATCACTTTTAGCGTACCAAATATTGGGTCTTAAAGCTTGTAAATAGTTTATGGTGATTTTTCCTTTTGTTTACCGTTGATATTTTTCATTTTGGTCATTGTGAGTGAAAAGTATGTCAGCCCGTTTTTAATTTCACTCACTTTATTTTTCTTTTCTGGCATATAGAACCAAAATTAAGTTGTTATTACAGATTTTATAAGCTCATAGGAGCTTAATGCAAAAATAAAATATGGAATTGCTTTGGCTTACGCTATGTTTACTCTTGTCATTAAATAATAGCGTTTTACTTGACTGAAAAAATTTCTACAACAACGAAATCAATGTAGCAGTAAAAAGAAATCATAATCACAAAATGATGCTAGGGGAGTCTATGTTTCATTGTAGCCTTGTCAAACTGTCTAAAATAAATAAATTGAGCTCACTCTAATATTAGTTCAACATTTTTTCCTTACTGTTAGCATATAAGTTTGATAGCACCGGGATTTGTAATTAGATGATAATTTAAATTATAACATTTGAGCTAAGAATATTATAGAACAATCATTGGAAGTTCTAACAAAGTTCATAACTCTTTAAAAGGATATTCTATTGAGATAGTTTTAAGAAATCAATCAATCAATTATAGCTTTAAAAAGTTTAGTTTCATTTTTTCTTTATTCTTGTAGCATTGAGATTAACAATGTACTAAAAAAATAAATAAAAATTTGATTGTGATGGTTGCAAACTCCACAGCAGACTAAAAAAATTCGATAAGAAAACCTGGAAAAAGCTAAAAGCACTAGAAATTTAGCATTGGAAAGTGTAGGCATAAAAAATTTATTTTGGATGAAGCACTTTCGCCTGTTCCACCTATTTTGGTTGGGATTCTGTAACTTACACGGAGATGTACGACGATCTACGTTTGCAGAGTATGCAACGTCTAAGGCTATAAGGCTTCTAAGTTCGATAGGGGAAGCCGCAAATAAAAAATATCGTTTAAAATGATGTTTACAAATAAATAAACAGAATTCCTCCAGAATGAGTCCTCCATTTTGTAGTTATTCAGTGGAATTTTTTATTTTTGCTTCATAAATTGAACCTGTTGACTTTTGTAGTCTAATAATAAATTTGATTTGTTTTGTTTTAGAGTATTATAATTTTCGGTCTTATGTGGGGTAGCTTCCTCTTGCTCTTTTTTCACTTTTATCACAAAAAAAATGAAACATTACAAAATACAGTTTTGTTTTGCAAATATCTTAAAATATTTATAATAAGATTAAAAAAATTAAAATGATTGCATTTTAGTTAAGTACCAACAAAAATTCCTGCAGAAACCCTAAAATCGCGAGCGTCATACGAGGATGCTCCCTTTACTAAAAAATAGAAAACCAATCTTTAGGAATAAAACGTGGGACGCCATGGTTCCCCATGGAATCAAAAGGTACAAAAATTGGTTGGAAAAACTATGGCTTTGCTTCAAAAGCACATGACAGCTTGAAAGATAAGTTGACAACTTCGATTTGGGTTTATTTTTTCATTGAAATATCCTAAAATTTCAAATAAACTTTACCTTTTCTAGTTCATTTTACAATTGGAAAAATTGACTTTAGATTACTTTTCTATCGGCGAAGCTTAACAAATTTAAATTCCACAGGATTCTATTGTGTTTTCAAATTTCAAAAAATTGATACTAGGGAAGTAATATTATACAAAAGTATTAGACGTAAAATAAATTAATATTTTGATTTATTCAATTCAGAATGATAAAAAAACTGTTTTAAAGCGTAATTTGAAAAGTCAATAAAGACTAAACGAAATCAAACAAATAGCAAAAAGCAAAACAAATGAAAATTTATTTAACACACCCCCTGGCAAGTCAATCAAAAGTAAAATTTATAAGTTTGAAAATCAAAATATTCATATTATTCCTTTCAATTTAAGTTTAAATAAAGTTAATTCTTTCAATCATTTATATATAAAGAAAATAAAATAATACTTTTTCATATTTGACATTAACATGACAACTTTGACGAGAACGCACGCCATGCTGAGTAGACATTAGACAGTATAGATTCATATCAAAAATTGAATAAGAATTATTGACACTCTTTTATTGGTTTCAGTGTTAGTTTTGATAGGCACTCGCATGCCTAAATCTACTTAAAAACACTTTCAGATCGATTAGATGATATTGAATATCAATAGAAAAGTTTCTTCTAGTTTTTTCCTTCTTTTATACTTTTGGCGTTGAATTTTTATCGTTTATTATTAGGGGTATATATTCAATACTAAATCATTATCAATCACGCGATTATAATATCTATATGGTAGCTAAAATATATATTTTCTATTCAAGGATTCTATTATAAGCTCACAGTATTGAATACATACTTGAAAAGTCAATCAAAGTTATTGAAAAGTTAAAGCTGTTGGTGAATTTGGGATATGCTGCCGGTTATTAGTAAGAATTTAATCTGATTTTGGCATGCAAATTCCATCCAAAAAACTTATTCAATCAAAGATTTTTATATAAAAGATATTACTTGAAACAAAATACTATTTATTTGATAAATTTTGTATTTTACTTTACTGAAATTAATACCGTAGCTCTTATAATTTAAAGTAATGAGTTGAGGGGCTCAACAACGTTCGTGAATTGGATGTAAATTAGGATTCATACAAAAAAAGGAGCATTACTTCTTACTTGGAAAGTTAAAAAAAGCTCCAAATAATAATTTGTAATTCATAATCTGGACAAACCATACCTGGCTTGCACCCGATTCATACTTAACTGGAAGTTGACTCATATTTAGTTCCAAATAAGTAGGACTGTAGAAAAATTTAGAAGAAAGATTTAATATAAAAATAAGTAAAAACCATTTGCTAACAGCAAAGATGTAATGACATTTTTATGAGTTAAAATCAGCAATCACTTTACCAAGGAAAATGCTGATAGTTTCCAAAAGCTAACCAATAACTATTTTTTAACTAACATATTGCAAAAAATTCGCTTAATAAGTCCCTGAACTTATCTCGATGCCTCATATTGACATAACTCCAATATTCTGCTTATTTATCTTAAGAAATGGAAAGTTATCAGCAGCGGCACAATTGATCATTGTTCCATTTATGCAAAAATATCAAAAAAAAACTACACTAACTTTGAGCTTTTTAATCCCATTTAAGTTTTTGTCCTTACTTGCTCCTCATACCCATGGATTCTCCACACAAAATTTCCGTCGTTGTATTGTAATAATGAGTATAAGCTTCGGTGGAGAATGGGTATCACAGAATCTTCAGGAAAAGAAATTTGGAACAATCAAAGATATCATCACCAAAAGTGGAGGCTTTTTTTAAGCCCAAAGAAAAAACTATTCCACATGTCTGGAATAGATGTACTTAACCAAAAAATTGTATTTTTATTTGTTAAGCTGGAAACATATTTCCATAAAAAATTTTGTATTATTTAATATTTCATCCCATTTTACATGACTAAATGGTAAAATTGAAAATAGTTTACATAAAAATGATCAGAATTAAATTAAGTTTAAAATTTTTTTGTTATTACTTTCTTTAACAAAAACCAAAGAATTTTTTTTTAGAAATAGTATCTCTGGATCAAAATCAGGGGTTTTCAGGACACTTTTTATACACAATAAAGATCGTTGTCAGTAAATTAATAGCAAAATTTTATTAGATTTTTGTGCTTGAGCTTCCCAAACAATTAGTATAAATTTTGTTCGATAAAAATCAAAGCAATACCAAACGAATTTTGTTGAAGTACTTTCTTTTGGTAGATCTTTAAAGATGTCCTCAGCAATTTTTTCAAAATTAATATTCAATATATAACATCAATGAAAAAATTTGGAGAACAAGTTGAAATAGTAATTTAGCAATATTCTTTTTTTGACGGTATTTATACCCATAAGTATGAATTATATGAAGAAAAAAAAAAAAAAAGATAGAAGTAAAAATCGAAAATGTAACTAAATGGGATATTATCTGTATCTCATATTTTTCTATACAAGGATTCTTAATCTAGAAAAAATTTATTTTCTTTATTTATATCCCAAAGAGTGGAAGCTGGTTTATGGCAAATCCATTAAATTTTTCAATCATTCATCATTGTCATGGTCCTTGGATTAAAAAGAATTATAGCGAGAAGTATAATGCATAGGGTAAAAATACATGTGTGACTATATACAATATATATATATATATATATATGTGTGTGTATATATATGGATAAGTCATTTTTTGACTTTTATCATTTTGTAAGTTCTTAATATTTTATAGCAAGACAACATTTTATTAAGAAAAATTACTTCAAGTTGATAATATTTATTTGAATTAAAAAATATCAAGTGTACTATAGCTTCAACAATTTTTATTTTAAAATAGAAAAGGATAATATAAATATAAGTATAACAAGAGATATATATATATATATATATAAATGTTTTTAATGGTACATTTTTCTAATGCTCCCTTAACATTTAACATGACATTTGGTTGTATAAAGAAAACAAAACTTTTCAGTATTAGCTCAAGTTTGATAAATGAAACCAAAATTTGTGATGACAAATATTATCAGAGAGGATATACTAACAACTTAAATAAAAATATTTTTCAGATATAATCTGAAATTTTAAGTTCTAAATTAGGTTTTAAGCTGACTTTGTAGACTGATTATACAAGAAGATAAAGAAAAAACACGAACAAAATAAATGTCTCATAGTAGTAAATAATGTTTACTTGCTTTAAATGTAATTTTAATTAATTTTTTTTTAAAACTTTTTATATTTATATATAGCTTTATATATAGAAGAAAAATGCTGCTAAGCTAATTTAAATTGTTTCTCCGAGTTTATGTTTTACTTATGTATACTACACTTAGGTCTGTTTTTAGGAGGTTTTTTTATAAATTGATTTTTATTTTTAGGAGATCTTTTTTTCCATGGAACGCTTTAAAATAGACCTAGGTGTATTCTAATTTTTTTTTCAATAGCAAGAATTAGTGACAAGTATTTTAGCAGTTTTGTTAGTTAAAATTTTTTACTTACAATTAGTTATCAGAAAGAATTGGTAAAAAACTTATGAGCAATACAATCATTATCATTAATTGCAATTGTATACCAAGCAATTAAGTACTCTTCTGGATGACACAACTAGTAGCAAGTATTAAGCAGTGTTGAGGGTACGGTCTAAATATTTTTTGGATTTTAATCTATTTATTAAAACATAAAAGTCCCACAAAAAAATTATCATACAGAATATTATTTTTATATATAGAAAACATAAGCAATTTTCCTGATTTATACATTTAGTAAAATTTCTAAGCTAACCAAATAAATATATTGAAATTTTAATGGAATAAACATTTTGCATAGTTTAGGGCATAAATAAATTCAAAATTATTGTAATAAAACTTTTGAAAAGTATAAGGTTAATTAACCTTTTTAGAGATGATCTTTTATGGCAGCGGCTTCCAAACTTTCTGATACTGCGACCCACATAAGGAAAACATAAAAAATTGGCGGCCCCCTTATTAGATAAAACAATAAAATAATATAAGCACATTTTCAAGCTGTATTCATAGAATATAACTAAATAAAAATTAATAAAAATTTAGTATGCATATTTATAGAAAAAAATTTAATGTGATGGATGACCTTGTTGCTATCTTTACTGGTACCTAGCATCGGTATCTTCATTACTATTTATTTTTCCTTTATAAACGATTAAAAACTTATCCATTCCTTTGATAGGGATCAATATAAATTCTTTAAAACTTTAAAAAGATATTCTATCTATAAATCTCACCCAAGAATTCAGTTTTATGAAATAAAAATATGTAGGTGTTCACATTACTTTAACTTTAATTTAATAAAAGAAAATAAACGAAAAATTATTCCACTAAACACAAATAGTTTTTTCGTTTGTTTTTGTTTTTATTTAGTTATCAAAATAAAGCACAGAGTATAGTAAATTAGAGAAAAAAGTCGATATTATCGGCATTTACATGGATTCTTAATAAAGTAATATAGCAACAAAAAATTTGCATTAAATAAATTTTTGTATTTTTTTTAAATATGTAAAACAGAAATTAAAAACTTCACGAACCTCTTGCGATTATAACGTGACTCCCCTCTAGGACGGGACCCACAGTTTGGAAACCGCTGTTTTATGGTGATCAACACATTGACTTATTTTTTAGTTCTTTTAGGATTTCCAGTGAAACAAAACAAAAAAAAAATTGTTCCTTAAAAGATTCTATGATGAATAAATTGTTATTAAATTTTTGTCTATTTATTGTTGACAGTAATTACAATTAGAAAAAATTAAACATACACATATAGGACCAAAGGCATAAAGAGATGGAATTTTATTTCTGATTGAACATCAGAAAGCTGAGTTATTAAAAAGGTACTCATTGTCAGTAGACAAAAGAGGCATCTGTGAGTTTGTGTTGGAGAAATTTTTACATGAACGGTCGTTTAAAATTATCCATGGATGATAGTAAAATATATAACTTTGATACAAACATATTTATATTATTGTGTCTTATGTCCCGGCCTTATTTTCAAGTGTTTGTTGGGACTTCTTTTCCCAAAGAAACTAAAACATAGTAATTTTTAATTTTGAAATATGCTAATTAAATTCATTGATGTTTTCCCCTTGGAAAGTAACCATCATCCCTAAAAATTAATTCTCTTTCATTCATAAACTCTAATTTTCCTCTGGCCATATACAATATGTACCCGAAAAATTATTAAAATATACATACGTCCTGTGGTGTTCAAAGTTAGATGAAATTATCTCTTAAATTTAAGTAAATAGTTTTATTTTTAATATATGTTGTGTTTTTTTTTATTTGTATTCAAGAACCTTAATGTAATTTCTTAAAATCTTATTTTTTTAAAAATGTTATTTATAATAAAATTAAATTAAACTCCCGTCTCCAATAATTCATTCAAAATTCCCATGTCCGGAATAATCTGACCTAAACATTCCAATAAACCAGGAGATGCTAGACATGCGGTACGGTAATCATCAAATGAAACTAACCCATCTCTATCAATATCCAACTTCATTGCTAATGTTTCGACCATACTCTAAAAATTTTAATGATAATATTTAATTACATTTGAATTAAATAAATTTTTACATAAACGAATTCATCTTGATCGTCACGTGAACCACATGGAAAATCTGTAACAAATTTTCGGATAACTTCTTTAGTTAATCGTCCTACATGATGAATATCATAAACCTATAACTAGTAATTTACTAAAAATAAATGTATATTTTTCAAAATATTATTTGATATTACAGAAAAACAAAAACTGATTTGTCTGTTTAATGATCCATGTAAATAAATTCCAAATAATTCCAACCACCATTCAGGTCTTACAATACTTTGTGCGTCAGCATCAAAAACTAATAAAATCCTATTCAAAAGCTTAATTTCTTGAAATCCAAGGAATATCGAAAAAAATTCACAAAATTGTGAAGTTGTCATAATATCCGTTCCATTTGCATTTATAATACTCAAATAGATTTCTTTAAGCATTTCAAATTCGGAATCTGTTAGATTTTTATTTTTACGAAATTCCAATCTCTTCTTGGGCTTTGATGGATTTTTAGTTCGTTTTCGCATTGTTTTAAAATTCTTTTAAAATAGAAAATAAAAAATAAACTTCTAAAATTAAAAGCAAAACTTAATAATTTATCTAAATGCAAAGCTTTCTGTCACAATATTCTTTTGTTGTTTGTATATGTTATGATTTGAAAACTCTATGCTAAGTGAGCATAAATTATAACAAATTTAAATTGGACAATTTAAAAAAAAAAACTGTTGATAATCAAAATTTAATTAAAAATTTTAGAAAATAACAAGCATATTTTGCTTTTAATATTCTTTTTTTTAAAAACAACAATTTTATGTGAAAAATAGAGTTTTTTAGTAGAAAAATATGGAAAACAGTCTTTAAAAAATTACAACTATCCGTCCCTTGTGCATAACACTTTTTGCTGATTCGCTTTTATTTTGAGGATTTCAACCTGTATCTATATTTAATTGTGGCTAAATTCGTCACAATATGGCAACGCACGGTCAACTAGTTTTTGCTAATTTTATGGTCTAATTTAATGGTTAGCTTGTTCCTAGACTCTATCAACATGATCTGTGTGCCAAAGAATTTAAGCTTTCTCTTCTTGTCCATTTAGTTTGGTATCAATGGCAGGAGCATTTTTATGCAAAATTTTTGCGGGGAAAAGGTTTCTTAAGCTAATCGTATAGAATTTGGAAAGGTGTGTATTTTGATATACTAAGAGCGAATGCCAGAGAATATGTCTCAGCATTGTTTTTTGAAAATACCAAGATTTTCCTGTGTGTCAAATTACTTTCTAACACCCAAAGCTCTGGCGGTGCGAGGAAGCTTTTTTACGTTCTTCTTACTAAAAGACAAAAACTTTGATTCAACCAAAGTAATACAAATTAACTTGGAACTATTTGGCTAATATTCTAGGTCTTTCAATCCATAATGGCTATTTTCGATTTTCCATTGATTAGACAAAGCTTTTTTTTTATTATTCTTGTTATACATTTTCCGTTTTTCAAAAGAATACTTAGAAAAAATTTGTTTAAATTTGAACTTAATAAAAATCGTCACCCAGTAGGCTTCAATTTTTTTGAAACCTCACGTCGAATTTTTATGTCTTTAGTTTGTTATTTAATTTTTATTTTATTTTTTTAGCTTTTTTAAACCTCAAACACTAAAAATGGGAGGTAATAAACAAACGAAACAACCTAAGGCAAAGGCCCGAATTGATTTTCCAAGAAACAAAAAATTCTCAGATTCTGAATATGAAATTATAACAGAAATTTATACAAAAATTGTGACTGCAGGTGGAACAGATATTATGACAGCAGCTCAATTTTGTGAATTTTTTTCAATATTTTTACGATTCGAAGAACTTAAAATTTTAAATAGAGTTTTATTAGTTTTTGATGCTGAAGCTCAGAGTATTGTAAGGCCTGAAGTTTGGATGGAACTTTTTAGTATATTTTTACATGGATCATTAAACAAAAAAATGCGATTGTGTTTTTCTGTAATTTATTTTTTACTAAATACAACAAGAAAAAACTGGAATTTATAACGAATTTTTTCAATAATTTAGGTTTATGATTCAAATCGTAACGGACGTTTGACAAGAGCTGTTTTACGGAAGTTTATTGCGAAATTCGCATGTGGTCCTCGCGAAGATCATGAGGAACTAATTTATGTAAGTTTTATAGTTTTTTTACTTAAAGTAAAAAAAAAAATAATAAGAATTGAGAAAAATTTACTATCCAATTTGACGATGAAATTTGGTATTTTAAGTTATTTTTAAAAATATCTAAAAAATAGGCATTCAAATCATTAACTAAAACTGCGGATACCAAATTCTATTGTATAAAATTTTTCTCCGATAAAGTACTGTGGTCTTTACATTTCTTAATTTTTCAGGGTACTGTTGATACTTTAGCGTTCAAATTAGATATTGATCGAGATGGTATTGTTTCCTTTGATGACTATCGTTTAGCTGTTGAGCAATCACCTTGCCTTCTTGAATGCTTGGGACAAATATTCCCAGACATGAGTCTATTGACAGAATTAATGGAAGCATAAATGTCATTCAATATATTATTTATTATTTATTATTTAAATAAATTATCCAAAGTCAGTTAAACTCTACATATTATTTCTTACTTTTCTAATGGTAACTTTGTTTTGCGATCATTTTTTCTTCCCACAACAATTTTTTGAGAAATTTTGTTACTATTAAGGACATAGTTTATTATATTTTCTTTATTTTGGATACGTAATCAAAACGTGAAATTATTTAAATAAGATGATGAGGTTTCAATTGATATAAAACCAATTTTAGTATTTTGTATTAAAATTTTATTCAAATCAGAAGTTTTTTATATTTATTAGAGTTAAAACTATCTTAGTTTGAATTTTCTCAACTCAAACGGTTCAATTAGGTTCTTTTTTAATCTTATTACTTCAATAATATTAAAAATTTAATCATCAAAATTGAAAACTGAAAGTATTTATGATAAATTTGTACATATCCAAACTTTTCCTGCATTCGTTATTAAAATTTTTAGTATATTGCTGGCGGTAAATATAGTAATTCTCAAAACTTTTCAAAAAATTATACGGGAATCATAACAAAAAATGAAACAAATACTAACAAACATAAAACCAAGAATACAAAATATTCATTTAGTTTATTTGTTTAAGATCATCTCATCTTAAATTAGAAATTTATACAGAAGGAAAATTAAATTTGATTATATCTTAAATGATATAAAATTTTCTATAGAAAAAACAAATTTAAATACTAAGATAACAAAAATTCAAAAGCTAAAATTTAATTTATAATGTTGATAAAAGGAAAAGTATGCAGCACTTTTTGTTTATTAATACAAAAGTCCATTAAAACTTTGAACAAATCCTCTCTGTCTGAAGTTATTTTTAAGAAGATTTTCAAAAAAAAAAGAATCTGAAGTCTTTTATTCAAAGTATTATTGTCGTGCTGAGACAGCCTCTCTTAAGAAGTCTCTTTCAATGTAATTTTCATAGAATAAAAAACAAAAAATATGTAAAAAAAAAAAACAAAGTTAAAAGTCTTTCTTAACTTGATGGTAGATTTTTGTGTTTTTGTTAGAAAATCCAGCTAAGCCATCAAAATAAAGGTATATGAACTTTTTCAATTATTCAACAGTTTACAGTGAAAATGTTAACTTAAACCAAGGTATGGAATAGTTCAAGGTGTCAACTATATATAGTGTAGAAAATCCTTATCATATATATAAAGGACATTTTAACTATATGTACATTTATCATCTATTTGTTCACTTTATGCTTAGCATGCCATTCAAATGTAAATATTTATGTTTACCGTGTATATCTGGTATTTTTACCTAAAGATTAAATTTTTAATATTTTATTACGCATGAGAAGACATTGGTTGATTTCTTTTTTCATACCTAGTTTTTCTTTTGAAATTATTTGTCTCCTTAAAAAATATTCGTTTAATAATTTCAGATAGTTTTAAAATAGAAATTTCTCATTATTTTGTTTTTTACCAGTAACTTTTAAATTTATTAAAATTCTTTAAGAAATAAAACTTTTTTATTCTAATCGACCTAAGAGAAGATCTATATTATAATTTAAAATTTTTAAAATTTGTTATTTTTGTCCTGATTGCAAACTGGTAGTGTTGATCATAACTTGATCATTCTAAAAACGGTTCAAAATTTTTTTTGTACTGATTTCAACAAACTTGTCTTAAAAAATTGGGTCCTTTTTATCTTAATTTCAAAATAATGGTACTGAGTCAGAAATTATGAAGCTTATTCAACATAAATTTGTGTTTAATTGTTTAATTTTTGACATTATCTAAAATGTAAGAACTTTGTAGACTTGATAAAAAAAAGGCAAGTCAACCATATTAAAATCAGTACGAAAATTTTCAACTCGGATACACATATTGTTTTGTACAATTTTTTGTTTCAGTAAAAATAATTTACAGAATTTCTTTGAAATAATTTTATTTAAGATCTGACAGCCTTGTTTTTTAGAGGGTCGATTTCAGAATTACGTAATCTATAGAAAAAACTATTAAAGCAACAAATCAGTAATTTGAACTTTGAATGCAAAATTAATTTTGAAATTTATTCAAAAATAATCTTGTTTTCCATGTCAAAAAAAGATTTTTGTGCATTTAATAGGTTTCTTTCTCCTTTTTTTTGACTATAGCTATACTATATCCTTTTCAATTTTCAAAAAGTTAATGTATAGTAAGTAACTAGATATCTGGTCTACAAAAATATGTAATAATCTAATCGGATAGACCCGTTGTCTGATTTTGCTTTTTACAGTATATTCTTGATCCCAGTTTCAACAGTTTCATTACGTTGGAAGTCTTCTTAAGATTTTTAAAATCTGTATGAGTTTTAACTTTTGTCAAACATAAACGGCTCTTTATTTAATCATTCCCCAATTCTAAATATTTGTCCCATGAAATAAAACAAAAGAAGCGAGACTTTCTATAAGTCATTCTTATGCAAAATACCATCGGTGAAGGAGCTATTCCCTTTGGAATATAAAGAAGGATATCTCAGAATAGGATCCTCTAATTATACTAAAACAAAAAACTTATCAATATTACATTGAACTAGCAGATCCTAATTGCTTTGTTAGATTTGTGAAAAAATACTTAAAATCACTTTTATAAAAATGAGCACTAGCTTAAAAACGTGGGGCCGTAAAATGATAGCCTTGTGATATAATTGCAAAAGACCCTAAGCTAAAGCAGTTCAAACTGATATAAAAAAACTATATTTAAATTACCCATAACAACAGCATAGTAAAAAAATTTCAGTTAAAACCTTGGTGGGACTTTTTCTTTGTTATAAAAGTAAAATCTCATTTTTAGTCTTAGTTTGTAAAACACAAAGTGTCAAAAAAAAAACTTTTGTAAGACATTCAATGATTAAACTGAACTGAAAAGATGAAAATTTTTCATTTTGAATTAAAGTAATCGCTATATTAAAATTGCCCGCAGTATTAAATCATAAAAAATATATTTTTCAAAATTTTAAGTCATCGCTTAAGTTTTTCATTCATAAAACTTTAAATGGTTAGTGCAAATATAAATATTTCCCTTTAAGATGGATTGCGTTGACATTCAACACTATTCTTGAATTTGCTTGGCACTTATACTTTCACAAGCACAAGGATATTGAATGGAAATAACATTCACATCCTTTAGATTCAATATTTAAAGAAAATTTTAGTATTTTAAAAAGTTTTTTTGTTACAGCCCACATAATATGTTGAAATAATTTGAAATGTTAAATTAGAATTGATGTAGGACTGTAAAAAAAAAACGAAAAAAACCTAACACTTTAAGAAATATACCCAAAAAATTTATTCCTAAGAAATTACTGTACACATATTCAAGTTAATTGCATAAATAATGCTCAAAAAATAATCAATTATTTAAAACAAAAAGTTCAATTTCATTTTAAAGACAATTTTTCATTAAAACATTTCAAAAAAATCTTTTTAAATGATTAACAAATTCCCTAAATCGTTATAGTTCTACAACTAAACCAAAGTGCTCCCACTTTAAAAGCTATATAAATCTCAAGGCATTACTTAAAACATTTTTTTGTAGCACTCTTGGATATACCACTCATAGTTAAGTAACAAAGTAATACAAATAAAATTGTATTCAATTTTGGCAAATTTATTTAACTTTTTTGCTATTCATATGACTTCAATTTTAGAATTCCAAAAAAGAACACAATAAAATGATACAAAAACCAACAAAAAAATACACATAAAAACCTGACTGTGATAAAATATTTATGCAAATTATTTTCAAAATTAAAAATTTTTCAGGACATTTAAACAAAACCCAATTCCCACAATTTATTATTCCTCTAGTCAACCCATATGTAACATAGAGAGCACTTTCACCTCTGATTACAAAAGCAAAACACACTACTCTTTAAAATTCCATATTACACAATTTTATATAAATGGCGTAAAATTAAACATTTTATTCTTATTCTTTAAATTGAATAAAAAATCTTCTATGAAATTATATTAAATAAAAACACCAATAAAATTCACCTACTGATTTATATTTAAAGGAATTACAATAAAAATAAATTTTATAAGCAAAGAAAAAAAAAACAAATTAAATATTTTCACTAAACAAAAACAAAAAAAAAAAAAAAAAGTCCAAAGACATCCTGTGTAAAAAATCATACACCGGTATAGTGCAGCTAAGAGTAGTGTACACAGGATGACTGAGCTAAATTTTACACATAAAGTCATGTAACACAAGAGGGAATAATATCTCAGGATTTAATAAATGCGCATGTGCTATAAAAAATTTCTACTGATTTTTCGACAAATTTTCGATGGGCTTAAATATAAATTCAAAATGAAAAATAAACAAAAACAAAAAATCGGACTAGCAAGCATAATATCAGGAAAATTTGTGGCCTCTAAAAAGAGGGTGAAAAGAGAAAAGTTCTAAAGTGAAAAACTCAACAGAAAACCTTATTATCTATAGTGAAATCCTCCCTCTAAGTTTTCATAATATATATATCTACAAATATCTTCGATGTATACACAATAAGAGCCCCCTCCGTATCTATCACATAGTTGTCTCTCGTCGTCGGGTAAAATTCGTACTCAAAAAAGATAAATTGGAGAAGAGGGTGAAATAAAATTATAACACTGCCAACGAAAGGACATATCCTTCTTGAATTCAAATGTATAACTAGCTTTTTCGTATAAAACTGCGCGTCCTTATACCAAACAATTCAGTCTTTGGGATACATAGATTCGTGTATGATATCCTCTCTCTATTAAATAACAAAAATTCTATTTATTAAGCGTGAAAAATATTTTCTAAATAAGAATTTTATTTAGCTTAAAATCAAATATGTTAAAATTTCTATAGAAAATATTTATAAGTATTTAATTTTCAAAATTTTCATTTAAAGTGACTTATTTAGTGAATACCTTCAAAAATCTTTCTTTGATTATAAAGACACCAAAGAAAAATTCTTAAACGTCAAGTATTAATAGTGGCCGGGGTTATTGTGTGTAATTTGTGATGCAATAAAATTGTATTGGGTGCAAAACCCATTAAACTAGGAAGTTGCCATTTGCAGAATATATATATATATATATTTATATGTAGACATGACTAGAACTGACATACAGAGTTTTGTTGGTATCACATTTTCCGTAAGGAAATGCTGTGTGATTGCGCTTTTCTGAGTTTTCTATTCTTCATGAAAAGCGTTAATAATAATTTTCCTATCATAAAACACGAGAATATTTGATATAAACCTCCTGTTTAATTTTCTTATGTACAATTTTATTTTTTTTGAATTTATTTGTAAACACCAAAACTAAAAACAGAAGAAAAGAATTATGATAAAAAAATAATTTTACAAACAATTTATTTAAAGTCAAGTAGGTAATCATCTATTGTTTTATTTTCTTTTGGAAAAATAATTTAAAAACTCTGAAAATCTCATAAAGAAAATAATGTCAGCTGTAAGTTTTATTTGTCAACTTTTTAACAGACATATAATTAAATTCCTTTTTGGTTTACCTAGAATGTTTTCAATTAAACCTTAAAAGTTTTAAATTATTATTTTATCTAATGGTGTAATTAAATTTCTAAATTTATAAATACATAAAAGTGGAAAATAAAAATATCTCTAATATATGTGATGAGTGTCTTAGATCAAGGATATTGCCGCACTTAGCAATGGGGAACCGCAACAAGTCAAGGTATAGATCGAAATTTTTAAAATTAATTTTTTTAAATATTTACTTAAAAATTCTTGTTCAATTTTTTGGGTCTATAAGTTTTTCCTTTTTTAATACATAAAAGTCAACCTTAATAGAAAAATTTCAATATTGAATGCAAATTTTCAAATACTTTTTTCTTGAATCTAAACTTAAGACTTTACTACATAGTATGGCTTAAAACATGAAAAAGGACTTTATTTTAAATTTATGGTGAATAATATGAAATTATAAAAAAATCCCCAGGAGCTTAGTTTTTTCTTCGTTTTTTTCTTTTAATTTGAACATAAAATATAAAAAGAAAAGTCCCACTCCTCAAAGGAAAGTTTGACTATATTTTAAATAAATTTCAGGACTTTGAAGGGAAGTATAAATTTCTTATAAGCTGTGAGTTTGTTTTGAATACTATTTAAGATATAAAAGTATTGCCCAGTATTTATTTTACATGGAAACCAATTTAAAGGGGTCCCTTTTAATTTAGTTTTTAATAAAATTCATATCCTATGAATTATAATTAAATTCGATACCATAAAGTGGAAAAGTAGAGATATTTGATGAGAAATATACCGCAATATTATAGAAAATTATGTAGTAGTAACTTCTATTGAAACGTTGTCAAGAATTTTACTAAATATGTTAATAATTAAACCGATCAAAGGATGTTATTCTCAAGTCTACTTACATCAGGTGAAATATTGATACATCGTTCAATAAGTACAAAGCTTTATATATGTATATCAAATGTGGCTATATTTATGAATATAACGTCATTTTTTTCAAAAATGATAAATTTATTTTAACACTTATAGAATTTTTCGATATGTAGAACAAATTTATTTTTAACTCTAAGCAATTTTTGGTAATGATTTTTTAATTTTATTCAAACTATTTTTCTTGGAAAATTATTTTAAAATTTTATGAACAACCAGTGTAAATACGGAAATATTCCTCTCCTAGTAGAAAAAAGTTAAAGATACAAACAGCTGTGTTTTGGTAAGCTAACATTATTTTGATCATCCCATTTTAAGGAAAATTTTCATTAGTTAGCAAAAAGGTGCTAGTTTAGTGTTTTCTATATGGATCGTTTCGGATTATAGGTTTTAAATTGTTTAATATTTCTGTTTTTTTTTATTTAATTTTTTCTTATAATTTGCTCTTGTTGCTGCACACTATGATAATCAAAAAAAAAGTTAACCTGTATTTTGAAAACTTGATCTTTCACAAAAATGTAACAATACAAAAGGATTATATAATTAGGAATAGATACACTCAAACCCCCTTTTAGCGAGTTCAAAACAATATCAATATTTTTTCCTACAAAAGGCCCTACGCATTTTATTAAATTTCCTTTTGAGTTAGATCTTCACTAGTATATTGGTGGAGGTTTCTTTTTTTTAAAAACATCTACAGAACAAAAACAGTAATTAGAATTTCGTATTAGGAGTGTTGATACTGCCTTAGGGGGGCAGCGAAAGCATCTTACATCTGCCATGTTTAATGAAGGTATAACATCACTTCTGTACCTCATGACTGCAGTAAGTCTGTCAATTGGCCCCGCTGTCAATTTATCTAACTCATGGGAGCACGCACGAAGAAAGAATGGCTCGTCGAAAACTTCAAGCCGACTTACTAGAAGCTGTTGATGTTGGAGAGGGTTCATTTTATGGCCCAGGAATAGACGACACCATATAAGTTGAAAAAAATTTGACCATGTATAAACGCAACTTAAAACTTTAAACGCATTTTTCTCAAAACCGTATTTTCAAAGTCGACAAGGACAGTTTTTCAAAAACGCCTTAATCGATCAACCTTAAATTTTACCACAGCTTTTTCAGATATATTTTCCAGGTATTGATCAAAGGAATTAAATTTGTGATATTATTACTGTTTCTTTGACAATTTTTGGTAAAAATTTTTTTTACATGGCCACCATTTCTTCAAAAATTAAAATTTTGGCTATTCCTTGGATCAGTACCAGGATTCAACGATTCGCTAAAAGAATCTTATCGGTTTTATGATTTTAGATAATTCAGAACAAAAATATGTATATTGCTTACCGTCCAATGCCTTCCTTTGGAGAATCTTCGAGAGATCGATTATAAGAGCAGGGTCCCTTTCAACATTTTTACTCCATCTAAGTGCCATTAAAAGTAGACACTATTTGGAAATTTATCACAATTTTTTCAGTCAATATGACGAGTGCGGGAACAGGCGTTTTTAACAACAAAAAATGTTTCAGAAAAGTTTTTGAATACAGTAATTTGTAAGATCGATAAATTTGTTTCTAAGCTACATGTAAGTTTTTTATATTACTTATATTGCTTCAGTTATTTTTTTATATTGACTGCAAGTTTTAGTATTTAAGTTTTTGGGAAATTTTTAATATTAAATTAAAATCCGATTAATTTTCATGTATAAAACTAGGTTAAAATTTTATAAGTTTCTTTACTAACCAAGGAAAAGCCTTTAGCGGCATACCAGTTCAACAGTTTATTTTGCTTATATTTTAATAGGTTTTATGGCACAAAATAAAATTATTATGTACAAAAAACTTGTATTGTTTGCGTGAATTGTCATGAAATAAAGTTACTCAGTTTAGGTAAATTTCAAGTAAAGCCACCCACAAAACTCGAAAAACGTACCAAGAAAAAGAAATGACGTCACTTCTCATTCATATCTTCATTTAAAATAGAAAATTTAGGCCTGCAGATTGAAAACTTTTCCGTTTCTCTTTAAAACCAACTGAAATTTTTCATTTTTCTGTTTCATTTGCCATATTTGCCATTGTTTTAAATAAAGTAAAATTTTTTGCTTGGGTTTTGAAATGAAAAACAATATTTTTCTTTTTGCTTGTTTTATATGACATCATCAAAACGCCTGTTTCGTTATATAGTCAATCAGTGATAGAATATTTATTTTTCCTACAAAAAATATAATAATTTTCGATCCTAACCATCCATTAGTACCAAAAAACACTCATAAGAATGAATGTTGTTCTAACAACCAGACCTAACCACAAACAACAAAACTAAAGTGAAGTCTCCAAGATTATTTTAAATATACATATTTATGATCCACATAGATTTGAAAATTGTGTTAATTTCAGTGTCCATTTTATTTCTTTTAATGTTACTCGTCTTGTTTTAAACAAAGCAAGGAAACTGAACAGAGTAGTGTCACTCAGAACGTTGACCTGGTTCACTATGCCACATGGTTCTTTCCTCAAATTCCTATATACGCTGGAAAAATCAGCAACTACACGTTATAGATTCTGTCAGGAGGTGATGGAGACACCGACCCACTTGTTATTCGAGTATGGGAGGCTGATGACGAAGAGACTTAAACATCTTCTCGCTCGCTACGTGCCCTATACAGGGGAGGGTTAGTTGAGATTAAAAGATGTTTTGGCTCTGGCAAGGGAGCCTTATATAAATTTCCCTGCATAATTCAGACGGGGAGAACAATAGATCGATTCTGGTCGCAGTGCAGAATAGCCCTCTCAATGATAGATACTCGTCTTGTCGAAGTAAACAAAAAAACATTGATGATAATTGAAAATTATTAACTTATTATTTACTTATTTATTACTTACTTTTTAGCACATTAGAAAAAACTAAAAGGCTATTTCTGGCTTAAGGTTTTTAAATTGTTAATAACTCTAGTAACTATTTCTGATATATCACAGTTAAGCTAACTCAATCTTTACAGAAGCTTTGAAATCAAACCAACAGATTACGTTGTTCATCGAAACTACATCCTAAAAATTTGTTTAAATAACCAAATAAAATTTTTACTCTTATAATAAGAAAATTTCAACTTGAACGGCCTTTTTCATATTCCTTTAACATACCTATATTTATTGAATATATCCATTTTGGTAATGGAAAAACACAACTAAATAGGTATAAACAATATCAACTCAAGCTTACAACTTTTCAACAAAAAACAGGGAAAAAAATCTATATTAAATTCATGAAAACAGTATTAAATGAAACTATAATATATGGAGAGAAAAACAAAAAATAATAACAAACCCTGCTGTGAGAAAACGTACATCAAAATCACAAAAAAAATTGAAGTAACTTTATCAGAAAAAATTATAACAAAAGACATTTTTGTATATGAGTTCGAATAAATCTATATATTCCGAATATGAATAAAAATATTTTAGTCTTTTCAAATATAACACCAAAATGTTAACAAAAACTTTTTATATAGAGAATTCCATGTTTTTTTTTTTTTAAAGCATACAAGTTTCCTTCAAATCAATGACTATCCCTTCCCTTGGCTAGGACTAGATTCTTTTTCTTTTCTCATTTCTATTTCTCTTGAATTTTTTATTGACGTTATTCGCCAAAATGTTTTATTATATCTCATATTGGACATTTTCTACAATTCAATCTACGGATTATAATAAAACCACGTATTTCAACCGAATGACGAGTCCTTTGTGATGAAAGAATATGAACACTGATTGCAGATTCTTGTCAATTTTCGTTAACTATATTACAATTGACCAGAGAGACTTGTTATCTTTCATGTGGAATAATTTTTTGATTTCTTTTCATAAAAGCAATAAATCAATAATTTTATTTTATAAAATTTTGAATTGTAGTAAATTTTTAGCAAAATTTCTCTAGTCAATTTTGTATCCTCTTTATATTCAAGATATGTGCATATATTTAAAGAGAAAAAAGACAAAAAGATAAATATTTTTTATTTTGTTATTTGGTATATTTTTCTAACCTTTTGTCATTCAAGCATAAAAGTATATAGTATCCATTTTAAAGGTACTTCTTGTTTAGAAAGTATCCCTAAAGGGATCAAGATTTATGTTTGATTTGTAAATAAAAAAAAAAAAAAATTTGTATATACTGACGCACAATTCATTGTCCTTTGTTTATTATTAATTCAATTCACGTTGATTTTTTATTTGAAAGTAAATATTTATAATTGATTTTTTTTCTGTTATTTCTTTCTTGGAATAAAGGATATGCAAATGGTTATGATTTTATGTATAGATCCTGGATGAGAAATATAAGATAGGTACCAAAACAAGGGAAATAGGATAACAAATATGACAGTTAATGTCAAGACTATCAAAACGCCCGGCATTTTGTAAATAGTCTAGCCCAAGATGATTTTAGAATAATTTTGCTTTTTTTGTATATTTCTAGTTGCTAATAAAGAATTTACTTCGTTACTGTAATGCAGGGGTCGCGAAAGTATGGCTTATTGGACGATTACAAGTCGGCACTTTGGTGCGTTAAGGTTTTCCACTGAACGAATTTTGAATAAGTGCAAAAGTGCAACGCGGAAGAACAAGGGAAAAGCTTGAACTTGGTTTACCTTCAATGAAAAAAGTTCATGAGGCTAGATCTGCAGTCCTCCTCTCTTAACCAAAGTATATTCCATTCTTATATCTACCTACATAAGCTTTAGGTAAAAAGGTATTAAGGATGTCCGAGTTATATGGTGCATCAGAATTGATGGCCTGCGGAAAGTTGGCCACATTTACAGTATAATGTGTATTAAAATTTTCTTTTTGCAAAATTTAAACCAAAAACAAAAACCTTGATCCACAAACAAACATTAATTATGTGATTACCAGAGCATGTAGGCATAAAATATTGTTTGGTATGTTTATTGTTTTTACTTGGACTGTTGGATTTTCCTAACAATCTAATCAAACAGACGAAAAAGCTTAGTTCTTTGAAACCTTATTAATCAAAAAAGGCGAGTTCTTTGAAGCCATGACACAGAAAAGCTGAGCAAAAAGCAATAATTAAAAATCATTGTAATATAATTGAAGAAAACTCATATCCTTCACTAAATTTTTATTGTTTAATATTATAAAAATATTATTTGATATTCAATATTTTGTATTCAGCAGTGGAGAATTTGAAACTTTTCTCTATTTAACATTGCTAAATTGAAAAACACGGAAAGACCACGTTCATGTCAAGGAACTTCTCGACATTTAATTGGATAGAAAAAAACTAAATCCAAAGAACTATGAGTATGTTTTTTGTTAATTTAAGTAGACTATAACCGCATGTTTATTTTGAAATCAAAACTTAAATTTTCGTATGCGTACGAAGTAATTTAATATGTTTAGTTTTCTAGTTCCTTTTTAAGAATTTCAAATATTTGTTTTAGAATTAAAAATAAGCAATCATTACTTAAATAAAGTAAAATTGAGGTCATTAAACCCTTTATTAGAAATATATCTAAAGTGAAATTTGAATTTTCATGAGTCTACGACTTACTTTTATTGTGTTTATTATGTGTACTTAATATAAAAATTGCTTTCAAGAAAATGGTTATGTTTGAAATTTTGAGCAAAAATAAAAAAAAAAATTTGTAAAGGTCACAATTATAGCATTTAGAGCTGTGTGCAAAAGTCAAATTATTAATTTTTGAAAAATAAACTTTTCCCGAAAGAATTTCATTTATATTAGATTTAAATAAAATATAATTACTAACTGTTGGCAACAGAGAACAATAAAGGATATTAGTCGTTTGAGTGTGTGGAATTATCAGTAACATGGATAAAGGGGCTACACACATTCAGCAAGATAAGCAATTCCAGCAAATACACGAATGTGTAGAGTGTGCATTTGTTTTAGTTTGCCAGACTTTGTAAAGTTTGTGCGAGTTCGCTCTGTTGGCGAACTTTATACAAATTCAGAGAAGGCAAACTTCAAAATGGAAATGTCTGATAACAATGCACGGGTGTGCGGATGGATGCACAGTGAGGAAGATAGATTCATAACAAGAAGTTGCTACTGACATTAACGTCCAGAAAAACTCCTTTGAGTATTTATGCTTCAATGGTTTTATGTTTGGTTACTGGACTTTTAGTTAGACATGTAGCGTATAAATTTGATTATAAAATGTAACACATGTTTGAAGACGGTAAAGTGACTGAAAGATTGCTGTAGTCATCATTTGTAAGGACTTTTTAATCGTTTTATTTATTTGAAAGAAGCACAAAACAAAATGTCCATAAACTTTGTTGTGTGGTTTTAGTTATTTCCAAGAATTCATCCAAATTTGAGTTTATATTTATGAACATAGTGTCTATCACTTCAAGTGTTGTGCATTAATATAAATAAGAGATTGTTCATTAAAGTTGGTTCTTGACTAGACTAGCTATAGACTAAAGCTTCCCTGCTGTTAAAATAATTTCTTGACTATATAATGTTTCAAATATCATCAAAATATTAAACACTCATAATTTTATAGAGGAAGAAATGCCTTTTTCAAAATGCCTTTGTGATATACTAGACTGCATATGCTATACAAAGGCAAGTATAAATATTTTAAGAGCATTCCATAATTGAGATTATTCAAATGAAAAACCAAATTTTACAATGGAAATTATTCTAAAAATTTTTAATTATTTATATTCTAGTTTTTCTAAGTACACCTAAATGCAGGCTTATATCATCTCTTAAAAAAACACAGAACTAAAATAAACACACTAATTATTTGAACATTTAATAATGTCCTAATTATGAGCACTAAATTTCTAAATTTTATAAATAATTTCTATTCTTAAATAATACCAAAAAAATAACGAAAAACTAGCACAAAGCCTTCCCTCTGGTTAATGAATTTTTTTCATCTACAACAAAATTTATTTCAAATACCATGGAAAACTTAACTTTTATTTTAACAGAGATGTAAAAATTGATGACTTTTAGCTTTGAATAAATTATTAACACCCCAAAGGCTTAAATATGAAAAAAAAAATCAACTTACTATTTCACCCTCATAAAAAACTTTTTCAAAAGTCAAAAGGAATTTGATCGGAAAATTTATTTGTTCCTAAGACTTATTGAAAAATTATTGGAATGAAATTTGAAAAAGGATCCAGTAATAAAATTTAAAAGGAACTACAAATATGATTAGTATTAAATTTATGATGATTTCGAATTCTCACACTTCATCAACATCAGCAACAATTTTTTTCTATCAGAAAAAAAAGGATGAAATATTTTCCTTTTCAAAGGGTTTTAAATTGATAAAAATTTATACGTAAAAAAAACTAGATGAAAGGACAAGATGTATCTTATAGTAGTATGAAGTTTTTACCTTTAGCATTTGGAAAACACTTAAATTAAAGAAAGATGTTAGAAAATTGAATTCAAGTAGAAAAAAGATTTAATTAAGGTAAATGCAGTATGACTGGAATTGATAAGTGAAAAGGTTTAGCATAAAATTTGAAGAAAACAAAAAATGCGAAACATATTTTCATTAATAATATTGTCAGGATATTTGTAAAATAAATTTTCTGTCAGTTAAAATTGACCATTATTTTTTGGATAGCTTAACTCAAACTTAACTCAAAATGATGAAGGTAGTAATCCTCATAAAATTTATTACTACTGATACAAACATCGAAAATCAAAGGTGAATGAGATAACTACAAAAATAAAACAATTGGATAAATTTTTTATGATGAATTTAATATGAGAAAAACTTCTGATGGATTAGTGGCATATTGGATAAAATAGGTGACAAAAAAAAACATAAAATACCAAAGTTATTTTTAACAAAAATGTTTGAATTATTTCTGAAGGATTTAGGTAGTTTGTGCAGAATTTCGTTATTATCGATGAAACTTAGCTCTATGATAGACGCCTAAAGCCAAAAACAGTTAAAATACTTGCTGAGAGCTTGCAGTTTTCAAAAAAACGTCTGTTTTTCCGCAGTAAGTCATTATTAGTTACAGTAGCCTTTGCGATTGGCGATATTATTGCGCACACTCAGCTTTCTTTTTGATTACCAATAAAAATATGTTAGAAAAGAAAGCAGAATTATGCAAACTCAATCTATGCCACTAATTGGTTATATACCAAAGGAGTTCTTTTGATGGATACTCATTAAAAAAAGCTAAAATAATTAGAACAGAATATAGTTCAAGGGAACCGGATCAACTTGTTCAGAAAATTTTAGAGACAAACCTTGATTATCCAACAAAAAGAAAAAGTTATTCTCATGGGATCTTGATTTGCTTCCAAACTAAAAGAATCCATGACCAATCTTTAAATTGCTTTTTAATTCAAAAAATTCCGCAGATAAAACTAGCAATGGTTATCTAGCAGAATCGAATGCAACTAGATGAATAGTTACAGGCTAATCATAGGCTGACGTTATATCTTTTTCAATTATAAAATCACTAATGAACTATAGAAGCTTACAAAATAAATGTTAGTTACAAAAGCAAGCGATAATTTAACAAAATATTTTATTTGTAAAGTAAACACTTTGGTAGAAAAAATCCAACATTTAAGTCCTCGCATCAATCATTCAAATATTGGTATTCCAGTTTTTGATTTTTCTATTGCCCTCATAAGTAGAAAAAGCCTTTACAAATGAGTCTTGGTCCTTTGTAACCAAGCAAAGAAAGTGAGGTTTCATCTAATTTTTAACTTTTTTTTTTCTAAGTAAAGAAACAAAAGTTAAAGCATGAAATATTTTGTTTTTGCCAAGAGACGTATTGTTGAATTTCTGTTAATGTTGTAAATCATTGAAACTGGCAGCGCTATAGATTTATTCGATACTAGCCCCCTTTTAAAAAGTATATTATCTTACTGCCATCTGTGCATTTAAATATTTGTTTTAACTTTAACTTAATTAACTTTTTTTTTTGTTTATATTTATATTCATAAGTATTGAAATTAAGTTTTTATCACTAAAATAATTCTATTGGATAACATCGCAGTTAATTTTCTTTGGACGAGTTAAGTAAAAATGATGAAAATTGTTACATAAAACATTCAAAGTAGCCAAATTAGTAAGAAAAATTATGAGCTAATTTAGCTTAAAGTAGTAATTAAAAAAAATTAGTTTTATCGGCAATTTGTTAACTATTTATACAATGAGAAGAGTTTATTCTTGTCTTTATTTTGTTTAAGAAAACAATTACAAAACACAATTTTTAAATAGATATAAATTCTAACACAATTAACACCATATTGCTATTTTTACCACTGCTTTAATATAAATAAAAAAAAATGATACCCTTTTGTTTCAAAAGAATTCTTATTGAGTTGCTATAAGAGATTCAAAAGAAAAAAGTTAACCTTAAAAATTATTCAGCACAAACAAAAGGGAAACATTAGAATTGCATTAACATTATAATTCACTGTTGGTTTTCCTTTCTTTTTATTTTTTTTTTTTTTGTAAATTGCCTGCTCTCTTTTTTCCTTCTATATAAGGGATAATAGAATTGTTTTAGTTATTTGTAGCTTTATTGTTGTTAAGAATTTTACAACAAAATTTAAGAAGGTCTTTTCTTGGACAGAGGTATTATTAGTGACAATAATGGCAACATTTGACCTAGTTTTGGTAACACTTACTTCCTTACAAACAATAGTAGAACATTATTGTGGCCATGTGCTGACTTAAATTTTATGCAAATCAACACAATAAGTTTCACTTGCCTTTTATATAAAATTCTCCCTAAAATTGCTAGTTAGGGGGTAGATTTGGAATCAAAATGGGCTAGGGTAAAATTTAAATGCTACCCAAATTATCCAATTGTGTCTTATTGTGGTTTCTATATGGTAGGAAATCTAATCTAATATTTTTCAATGAAAATGTCTATATATAGATAAAAAATATCAAAAAAAAAAGAAGAAATCTCGAACATTTATTGACAATTAAATTCCAAGAAAGTTTATTAAAGCAAGTGATATAGTTTCTAATATCCCCATATTTAGTCTTGAAGGTAATTATATCAAAAATTGTGGAAAACTTGATGAAATTATTAAAACTTTATTAATTGGATCAGAATCAACTAGGAAAACAAAGAAAATGAGAAAATGAAAATTATATTTAGAGCAAATCTACAAACTTTTCAGAAATTAGGTGTTCCAAAAGTAAAGATTTACACAATAAAATGGACCTCACCTCAATATGCTTTTCTATAGCTCTTCAAAAATTACACCATTTTTGACGTAATAACTCAATTTACTGAATTTTACCTGGTTACTTATAGAAGTGTCTCTATTCTCCCTGATAATTTTAACCATCAAATTAAGATTAAAAATCTTCTAATTCTATGAATCTAAAATATATAGAGAGATTTTTATCCATTTCTAAATTCTAAATATCTTTTTTCGTAATTTTTTTATAGTAAAATTTAAATTTCTTCATAGTAAAAATATAAATTTTGAGCCACCAGTGAATGAAAACTTTTAGCAATATATAGAATTTTTGATAAAATCTAATCAATTTTGCCGCAAGTTTGTACCCTTATAGTGTTTGACAGGAAAAAGATTGAATTCCATGAGTTTGCAAGGAAGACACGAACAGAAATAAACATCTCATATGATGCTTTTAAGCTAAAAATAAGTTTTAAATAAAAAATATTTACCTAAATAAATCAATTTATTGGTTTATTTTTTGTACAAAGAAATAACTAGCTATTATACTTTAAATTAAAATTTAAGCTACGATATTTCATTCTTAGTCCTTTTTATTATTCTTTTACGAAATATATTCTTTCAAATTTTTATTAAAAGAACATTCCAAATATAATAAACCCATTTTACTAAAATTTAATAACCTTATAAGGGTTCCATCCAAGTCATTACCGAGAAATCAAGTGGGTGTCAAAATTTCCTTTGGAAGCTATTACAAAGAATTGTTATAGACTCAAATAGTTCCAAGTCAATAACTTTCATATTGTTAAAGTCCTTTATTTTGATACTTACTATGAATATCAATAGAGGAAGTAACTATATCAATATTATATTTCTAGCCTTCAAGTAGTTATCTTTTTTACTCTATATTTATAAAGACTTCATATTTCGATAAATTTTGTCTTGAATAGGACTAAAAGCCTTTAAGCATTTAGGATAGAATCCCAAGCTTCACATTGTGTCAGGTTAATCTTTGGGTGTTAAGAAAGTTTATTGAAATAACTTAAAGATGGGAAAATGTAACATAGAACTAAAATTTTGTATTATTTCTCTTTATTATCATAGTTTTTTTTTTATTGTAATTTTCAGTCAGAAATGATTAAATGACTTGATCAATCTCAATTGTATTGTTGTTGTACTGTTTGAAAAATTTCATCCAGTTTGACCTGAATTTTTGTTTGATAAAGAAAAGTTTTCAAAATCATCCAGCAATGAAAAAGGGTAAACATGATTTTGGTAGCTCAGAAAGACTTTGATTGTGTGCAAAAATTGTTGTAATTGCATAAAGCTTCTAAGGCTTTATAATCATGCTAATAAGGAATTATGCTTTATATTGATTATATCTGGGCACTATATTAAATGTCTCCAAATAAAAAAAGCAAAAATTTTAAATTGCTCACTGAAAATTCAAGCAGAATTTGAATACTGGCCAATTTCTTCAAATTTCTAGTGGTGAAGCTTCATTTTACCTCTCATTTGAATTAATAACAAAGGCTTTAATTTTAATCCATTATATTTAATTCAATTTTTTAATTATGCTCAACAAAAATCATATTCATAAGCTGGAAAAGGTAATATAAAAGTTTCAAGTATTTTGAAATAAATCCTTACTTTTTATCTCTTTACTTGAAAGGAAATAAAATTTCTTATTATTTTGATTTTTATGTTTTTTATAAAATTTCAGTACTAAAAATATTTTGAAACTTTTATACCACTACTGCATTTTATATAACAAAATTCCAAACAAAATTGAACAACTTATCAGAACATAACCAATCTATAAAACTCTAACAAAGTTCATAGTAGAATCTGCTCATTCTTGTCGCGGCCATTTTATCCATAAGTTGAAAAGGGTCTGACACTTAAAGTGATAAATGTTTTTTCCAAGTGATATGACTGCCTTGAATGTTCTTCCGCACGAGGAGCTCATGATGACGATAGCCCTGTAAATCCATCTCAGACAAATGTGAAATGAAAATAGGGTGAGTGAAAAAGGAATGATGCAATATACCCACTCAAAAATTTGTAACTTGTATTGCAATTATTTAAAATAAAATTTCTTTTTAGAAAATTTCTACCAGTGAAAGTTATTAAATTTTCAAGAATTCTAATGTCTATCACATTTTTGTATACTTATAGTATAAAACAGGATTTCATTTTAGCCCAGATTAATATCAGTTACACATGTACTAAGAATATCTATCATTTTGATAGCATTTAAAATTTTACATGTCAGTGAAATATTTTTAGAAGAAAATACTTTTAGTTATTAAATTTTTTTGTATGTAGCACATTTGAAGGGCGTTTGACACTTATCTAAAGCAATAATTCAATTAAATAATAAGTTATGCTATTGAAGGCGTTCTTTTTATATAATAGAAGAGCCTTTAATCACTGATTTAAATATTTCATAAAAATGATTTCAAAAAAGATATAACTTTAATGAATTATTCCGATATCTTTTTCATTTTCCCTGAAGTGTTCAAAATTTTAATAACTTTTAAAAAAATTAATATAGGGGCATAAATATTGACTTCCACGTCTACAAACAATGCAAACGATGACCTTTTATCAGCTTTAATTGACACATACGCTTAAGAAGATTGCTAGTGTTGAGCTACTAAAATCATCTTTACTCCATATAAAAAACCGGTTTTTCAACTGGGCCTTTAGTAATAATGCGTTTATTATGTCCAGAATACTAGTCTTAGAGTACTAATCTTTCAACTTTTGTGTAGGAGAATACCGTCTCTTCTCAAGAAAGAATACTAATACTACTAGAATTTATGACATTACGGGAAAAAAATTTTGTACTTTGCATCACATTCAAAGTCGGATTTAATCTAACTTTCAGAATTATTCACTATCAAATAATTCTCACAAGAGAGAGAATTCGAAAAATTACTCCATACTGCCAAGAGTTCTATTGCAATTATTAAAATTGCTAATCTAAGCTTTACAGTGGCCAAAACACTAGTGTAGTATTCTGACATTTTAGAATTTTGTATGAGAGCTATCTAGTATTATTCTCAAATGTACTAAACTAAATCTAGTTTTCTTTTCTTGTCTTTGGCAAATAGTACTAGTTAACCCATTGCAGTACCGAAGAAATTTGACAGAATAACATAATTTAATTGTTTACAAAAATTACCACAATAAATGCAAATAGTATGTCAGCAACCAAATAAACAACAAACTATATGCGTATACTACACACGTCTTTTTAGATATGGGGCAAATTGCTCATAACCTACAGTTTTACTATTTTATAAAACTATAAAGAATTTTAATCCCATCCACTCATTTCTGCTTCCAGTGCGTCAAACAATGCCATTTAGTCGGAAAGTTTAAGAAAAAATGACTCTTTTTGGTAGGTAATTATAAAATTATTTTATAAATCTCATTTCAGTATCATTAAATCATGATCTCCGCTAAACTTTTTTGTTTTTTTTTCACACAACAAGTTAAATAATTTTATTAAATTGTTTTGATCCGTTGAAAATGTAACCCTAAAACTACCCTAAATTTAAACTATTTAATTTAACAATAAAAAATTTATTTCCTTTTATGTTTTTCTTAAAGCCTCAAAAGATTTAACTAATTTTGACGTTACCCAATTCATTAAAACTAAATTGAATTCCCAATATAAATAATTCTTGTGTAATTTTAAAGAAAAACTTTTATTCTATCATTTTTTAAATTAACCTTGAAAAAACTGAATATAAAATTTCAATAATACAAAATATCTATACATTAACTTAATCAAAATACAAATTGAAATTCTTTTAAAGCCTTAAAAGCCCTTAACTATATTTTCTTTGACAGAAACTTTTTTTTAAGAATGAAATGACTAAAGCTATTCACAAAGATTGTCAGATTTTATGAGCTAAAGTAGAACCATTCTTATGTTAAGGAAAGCGTAAACAAATTTTGCGGTTTATTGCCCCTAAGTCCCTTCATTTACCATATCCCTTGGGATAAAACCTTACTTTTATTGAAGAAGCATACATCACTGCTTAATATATACATATATATTAGACTTATCGTTGGGATGCAAGGATGTGAATAAATGACGCGACACAAAGTATATAATAGCAATATGGTATTATCCTTGAGAGTCTAAGCAACTGAATTTACTTTCTTTTTTTTTTAACTTTAAAAGAAAACAACAAAATGATACTTTTATGCATAAGCTTTGAGATTAAGGCTTTAGAAAAATTGTTTTTTACTTGCCCTGATATTTTCTCTCAGGCTCAAGTCTATTAAAAATTTTCATAAATTTATGATGTTTTCTACAATTTATTTGTTACCATGTTTATATTAGACTTATCCTAGAAGTCTGTTTTTTTTTTTTATTCTGTAATAAATTAGAGGTTGATTTGATTGGAAGCAAAAGTTATTTAATAAACATAGACTGCGGGAGCTAAAATTGTTCTTAAATTAAGATTTTGTCATGCTCTTTTTTGGAGTTGAGCACTAACAATAAGTGGTGAGCTTGAATAGAATTATTGTCTATTTCAAAGTATCACGTAAAAGTTAGGTCAGGTTTTTATTTTTAGAACTATACATTTGCTTACATTTGTAGGTTTAATAGATACTCTGTCATCTACGGACATTTTTAGATTTATTTCCCAATGTTTAACATTTCAAAAAGCGTTATTTTAATAATCTCATAATAGGAATTTACATTTACTTAAAACAGTAGCTTAATAGCTCTGAGTAGCAGTTCTCCTAAAAAAAAATGTTATAACAAGTCTCATATACATATATATATATTATTTTAGACAGCTTTGCCACAACTAAAGATTTAGCAACACCAAACACTAAAGTAGTTTGGGACTATTAAAGCAGTCTCCAATGCTTAGCAAAAAAAGAACAACACAGTAACATGGGCCACGAAAGCATTAAAGAAAACTTGGAGACAAATATGGTAACGGTTCGCTGACGCTTAAGATACAAACACAATTTTTCGTTACAATTCTTTAATAGCAAAGTAGAATAAGTGCAAAGCAAAAGAAGCTGACACAATGTGATCGCATCCTTAATTATTTCATTCGAAGCATAAAAACAGACCTACTCTCTATTTTGTGTGTGGTAATAAGTTATGGTTAGTTGGGTCACTTTTTTAAAATTTTATGGCAATTAAAAATTAAATTTATGAATGGTAATTTTGGTTATCAGTTTTTCTGATTTATTTTATTTAAGATTAAAATTTATCATGAATCTATATTATTTAATTTAAACATACAAACACATAGTATTAATTATTTGATACGAGCACGATAGAACTAGCAATATATTTATCTGAAACATTTTTCTTTTAGACCCTCTATCATTTTTTTGCTAAAGATATGTTATTGATCGGATTCATTATACCAGAACTCACGTTTCACGTTGCGTATCAAAATCGAATACAAATCGTGCGTTTAAGTCGCATCATGCATCGCTTTCAATGTGTTTGCTCCTTTAATGCCAAGTTAATTGGAAGTTCTAACATATTTTTTGATGTTGAAGTATTTTATAATTAACAAGTAGTATCATTAAATTTTTTTCTAGTGTGGCTAATTTGGTATTAAGTCTAAATGTGAATTCACGTGCTAAGTTCATCCATCATATTAATGTGGATAAAGCCGTAATATAATATCAATCAAGCTCTATTTGAATATATTTAATGAGAGTTGTGAAAAATTTGTCCACTATTGCTCATAAACAAATTTGAAGATTGAATTGTGTGCATATTTAGTTTTGATTTTACTTTAGATATGTTTCAAACTATATTTTTTATAATATATTTTACAGTTTTATGGGGCTAAATACGTTTTTGATGTATTTTTAAGTTGAAAAAAGAAAAAATTTAAATCTGAGGTTAAAATAATCCCTCAGAATTAACTAAGAAATCACTGAATTTAGTAAGAATGATGAAGGATTGGACTCTATTTTTTTAAAAATGAAGCTGTTATCTTTCTATATCAAAATATATATTTCGAATATGGCACAATAAGGTGTTAATTAATAATTAACACCTTATTGCTAAAAGAGGCTAATTAATAATTGACATATTTCAGCATTTATGTTGACAGCTTTGCTAAAATTAATGATTTTTATGACAAGTAAAATTAATTGGCAAGTTGAATTTTTTTAATTTTAAAATTTTGTCATAGCATAGCCAAAACGTTTTCTACAAATTATTGAACATTAAATAACCAGCAAATTATCAGTTGGATATTGTAATATCTAATTTTCTAATCCTTTAAACTTACTAAATCTGTATAAAGTAATTTTCTGAAATTTATTTCTATAAAGAGAAAACTAAATTGAAAATTTATCCTAGAAAATCTGTCGCAATTTGTTACTAATCAGACTAATTGATAGCTTGTCCATTTTATCATATTCTATAACATAGTCAAAATTCGTTAGAAATAGTATTAGTATAGCAAAATTTATTTATACACTTCATTAATTAAGTAAAATATTCTAAAGCCGCGCTATTCATCACACTAACTAATGTAACAGTACATTGTAATTCCATTGGATCAATGATTTTGAATATATATTTTTGCAGCCATGTTTTACACCATATAATATTAATTTTGTTCATACAATAAGTGTACTCCCTAATCATTACTCTAATTAAAATGGCCAATTTATTGAAGTCCATTGAATTCAAAATTGAAACAAAAACAAAATTAAAAATAAAAAAAAATAAATTAGTAAGTTTACTGACGTATTTAGATCTAAATAAATTTAACTGACTTCTCATGTCCAAAACTGTTTAAATTTTTTCCTTGAATAATTATATGGAAACACGAATATTTTCATTGTATTCCTTGAACATGACTATATAGCTTTATTTAATATCGCGTGTTAGAAAGATAATTTTTTTTGTCCTTTCTCCTATCTACTTGAACGTGTTGAAAAGCAAACTTTTCCTTGCAAATTCAATTTAATGACTTACCACCGGGTTTTACTTAATGTAAGAAACTTTATACAAAAAAAAGGCAAAAAAAAAAAGTTAGATAAACTTACAAAAGCATCAAATAGTATATATTAAATTGATTTTTAGAATGAAGAATCTGTTGTTTATTTTTGTGTCAATCAACTCAGCATGTGTTCATAGTAAACGCTTTTGAACGCTTCAATAATAATAGAAATCAGTGAAGTTTAACTAACTTTATGTCAGAGTTAGTTTACTTAAACTTTTTAAGGTTACAAAAGGGTATTTTTGTTCTAATTAAATTCAAATAGTTTTCTATTGCTAAAATCTGAAACAGTTTTAGTCCTTCTGTGACTGAAAAAAGCTCCGAAAATCTGAAGTAGTTTTACCATAATAAAGTCCCAAGAATTTTTATATTATGAGTTTTTAGAAAAATTTGAAATTGAATAGTTCTATTTTTAATAAGACATTTGTTTTTAGATGAATTATAATTAGAGCTTAAAAATTCAATTCGAAAAATTCACAAAATTTTCAATCCATGAAAAAGAATTCGAAAAATATTTTATAATTTGTTTTCAAAATATCTCTAAAGGTTGATCAAATGAAAGCAAGGTCGTTTCTAAGTTTTGGTTCGGATATTTGGCAAAGATATCATTTTTTTATTCAGTCAAGCAAGAATTGGTATTGTTGTCTTGATTGAAGAAAAAATTCCAATTTCAAAGAAATGCAAAATTTAAGCATTCTGACTATGTGTTTCTCTTCTAAATTTGAAACCGTTTTGAATTAAATAATTAATAAACTAAATGATAATAAAATAAATAGTAAAATACAGAAAGGTTTATTAAGTTAACATTTTTTGTATTAGTGAAAATTTTAAAATAAAATTTATGTAAGAATTTATTTACATTTATAAAATAAACTATAGATTTTGGAAAAAGATTCATTTCTAAATATTTTTCGTTTGTTAATTTTTTAAGTATTTCTAGTAATGATAATTGATGGAAAAATTAAAACTCAAATTCAGCTACTAACACATTTAATGATCATTAATTTATTTTCTTAAAAAAAGACTTTAAATTTTGAAAGAAGTTGCACAAAAACACAAAGCTGCATCACGCAATAATTTTGCAATTACAACTGACAACCAGAAAGGTAAAAACACTTCAGATGATGGTTGAAATTTCAGAAATTTCAAATGATGAATAAACTGTGTTAACAATTTCGTCAAACGTATTTTATGATATTAAAATCACAGGAAAAGAATAAAAGTTAAAGTGAAAAGGGTAAAACTTTTACGAAATAAAATTAATTAATTGTACTTCATAAACTAAAATCAAAGGCAATAGCTGAACCAATTTTAAGAATTATTGGCAAAAATGACAAAAGTTATCCAACAAGAATTTATAGGATTCAAAAAAAAATTTAATAACCGAAATTATTGGCAAAACTTCTAATAACAAAGTGATTTAAAGTTAAAATATTTAAGGCAGCTGGTAAGATTTTTTACAACTTTGATCTTGAAATTAAACTTTTTCAAATTGAATCCCCTTTCTGGAGAGAGCATAAAATTTAACTTAAAATGAAAGCAGAATTAGTTTGATTTGTTACATAGAAAATTATAAAATTTAACTTAAAATCTTGTCATAAAATTAAATTTTTAGCGTACTAGCTTGAAAAATATTTTTATACAAAAATATGTTAGCAATTTAATTAGTTAAAATTACAATACTTACCCGCACATTATCTTGGTGCATCATACTAATTGTAGATGAAGTTTTGAGATTCCCAAGAAGAGTTTTTCTAATTGTGGAGTACTATCCTAAGAATTTAAAAGTTTTTGAATATTTTCAACTATATCCTTTATATCCTGGATACTTTACTACCACTGATTAGCCTAAAATTTTAAAATAACCATATACATCAATAATTTTGATTTATTACTTATAAAAATACCTTAGTCTGAAATGCATAGTCCAAAATTATCGAGATTCAAATTCATTTCATTTAGAAATATTCATCATTTTTGATAGTTACAATAACAAAATGTCTAACGTCACTTAATATTTTTCTACAATTAATACAAAAAATTTAATATTGAATTAAAAGAAATATAATATATATATATAATTAAAAAAATATGTAAAATTTTTTCTGATTTTGGTCAGAGAGGCGGCCAAAATAAACCAACTTTTGTGTGCTTCACTCTAAATGTAAACATGCACATTGAATGCATTCCACCAACAGTTTTTCTTATAAAAAACCTTAATCCATAACGAAAGTAAAATTTAAATATTTTAAATAATATTAATTAACATGAATAAATTTCATAACTACCAAAACGAATTAAAACTCTAAAAAATAGGCAAACACTTTGACAGAAAGATAAAAAAACCAAAAATCTTTCTGCTAACAGAAACTTCCTAAGAAAATAGAACCTAAACACAAAGCTACGGAGCGTATGAGTTTTGCAAAATGCCAACTGTGATATCTGAAAAAGTAAAAAAAAAAACAAGAAACTTCAGATGATGGCTGTTATAAGAATTTAAGAGAAAAATCAAAACTTTTGATTGTGTTGACTAATATATATATATATTTATGAAGAAATGAATTTATACCTATATGTAACACACCCCCTCCAAATTTCAATGATTGAAGAGAACAGCACAAAAAACAAACAAAAGCAAAGCGTAACGCGCATATATAGAACAAAGTTTGGTTGTATGCGCATATGCACATTTTTGAGAAATAAAACACAACAGCAAATAAAAAGATGTAACATATAAAAGTGTAAAATATAAAAGGCAGACGTATATCTTATACAATCTTGAATTGATATTCTAAAAAGTAACAGCACGAGCTGTCGCTTGCCTTTTAAATACTACAATAAAAGGAAAAAAATTCTTTAGGAGTAGTTTTTTCTTGTTTTACGACTAGCATTATGAGTAGAGGTTAAAACTTTTTATTTCCCCATTATTTATTCGTGCTCTCATATATGTATCTATGTATGTACATATAGCACTACATACTTCTCATAAAGGATTTCAAAAATCTCAGAAACTTTGAAGATTAAACAAATAAAGTTATAGTTTTAAAAATATTGAAGAAAGAATAGGAAATCAGAACGACTAGTTTTTGGTATCCCTTCCAATTTTAAGTTATTTTTATAAATAATAAAATAAAAGAATTTTTCAAGCAAAAAGATTATTTATTAACTAGAATTTGAAATGTTTGGATTATTAAATTAAAATTTAAAATATATTCTTCCACAGACTTTTAAGTAGGGCGACCAACTTTCTGAATAGTCAATGCGGGACATTTTTAAAATAGTGTGAGGTGTGATGTTCTGAGGGTTTATCGGCGCACTTAAATTAGGAAGTAAAACATGGAACTTATAGGCCGTTCACACAGGGGTCGGAACTCAGAGCAGAAACGCACAGCAGTTCATATAAATTTAATAAAGTCTCACTTTCACTTATATTTATTATTTTAATGCAGCACTTTCAATAAAACTTCATTTAAATGACATTTGATGACAGTGGAACGTTTTAGAAAAAAAGTTGAACTGTGAGTAGCCTTGTCTGAACCTTCTATTAATGTGATCATCATTTATTTTAATCTAAAGATCTTTATTAATCAATATAAGCGCCTTTTATTTAAGCTGCAAAAATGTAAGAAAAAGCGAATAACTGTATCAGATTTGTAAATGCGGGACATGCCGTACACATTTTAACGTTTTGCGGAAAATTTTTTAAATTATGGCAAAGCGGGGGATTTCAACCTCCAATGTGGGACTGTCCCGCACAATCCGGGATGTTTTGTCGGCCTACTTTTAAGTGATTAAGTTAAATTAATTTTCATTTTTTATTATTAGGCATAATGATGGAAAAAATACAAAGCTTTAGAATAAATTGGAAATTTGCTATTTCATTTTTACTGAACATGACGTGTGCTTACCATAATATTGTCTTGGACTTAAAAGGCTGACCTTTGGTCTCCTTTGATTCGTTGCGACATACAATGTATAAAAGCTATCACAAACTTTTACAAGGAAAAGAAAAGTGTATGTGTAATATAACCTTACTAATTTAGAAGTTATTATTATTCCCGTAGTAAAGGAATTGACGATTACATTGATTTTTAAAGCTACCGAACTAGATGTTTGTGTATTAAAATTTATTACATGTTATTATATTGAAAATTATTACATAAAAGCATAAATCATACGCGATATAATATATAATTTCGCCTATAAGTGAAATATTTTAAAAACTGGGTCACTAAAACTATTTAATTTTAAAATAACTCATAATAGTGAAGGAAAGAAAATTATATCTAATTATCCTTTATGTAACTACTATTTAATTTTCAAAAATTTGAATAACGATCCAACATCTGACATTATTCTCAGAATAAAATTTTCCAATTTGAATTAATTGAGGTACATTTTCAAGCCTAATTGACTTTTCTTGTTAAAGGACCTCTATTATATAATCAAATATATTTTTTAATGTATATATGATATATCAGAATTAAAGTCATATTCTTGGTATGATTAAATAGAAAATAATTTGTAAAATTTGTAAAATATGAACAATTTTCCTTTACAACAACAAAAATGCTATAGAATTTTGAGTGGATAAATGCATTTATTTAATCACTTAAAATGATTTGTTCAACTTGAAGATTATAATTACTGAAAATGAAAACTTTTAAAAATTTTTAATTGTATGGCATAATTTTTCCAAATTGTAAACTTATCATTTACGAAGTAATTACTCCAAATTTAAAATAATTAAACATATTTTTCGATCACATTTTTAAGAATTCAATTATTGATAATTTTATTGAAAATAGTTGTATCCTATTATATAAATATTTTATTAGATTTTTAAGGATAAATTTGTTCAAGAAACTCCAAGTTGGTTTACAGTTATAAACAGATATTTTATTCATCAAAATATTTAATTTATCGTTATTAGAAGCTACTCATATTAGAAGGCATGCAATTACACTGTTTATAGATCGTAGCATAAAACCCTGACATATGAAAATTATATTGAAATTAAATAGTTTTCCTATCAGAATATTTACGAAATGGTAAACAAATTGGTTACGAGTAAGGACAAAGTGTAATCATGATAGGAAAAAGTCAAAGAAGTCACGTAAATGTATCGCAAATGTTTTGTTTTTTGAAAGTGACATTCATGCCTCGAACTTAAATTCATTAAATTTTTATATTTGGTTCTTCACGAAATCTACAAACTTATTTTTTATTAAGAAAAATTGAATTTTTGCCGGAAATTAAGCACTTATTTGGAAAGTGGATCAAAGATGAGTTCCACGAAGCTCATGGTATTTAAAGAAAATTAGTTAAAATGTCGTTTTACTCATGTGACAAAAGATGAAGACTGTTCTGGAAGTGATTACTTCCAAAATGGTTGACAAACTCACATTATGGTTATAATTGAAAAAACCAAAGAGCGTGAAATATTTGAGGTCACTAATATAACATAAGGTGCACTGTTTTCAGTTTTCCAAACTTTAAGACCATACAAACCGATCTATGAATTTGGCAGATTTGTCATACAAGAACTTGAAAAGAAAATTTTAAATAGAAATAAAAGAATATCTCGAACCAAGAACACATTTTAAAGGGATCTCTTGAATGTATATTATTTCTTTTATAAAATTTCTATTTTTTTCTATGCACAAAGGATGCATTTTATTTCTATCATTTTTCTTGGCTTGCGTAAGCCTCGCTTTATGTATTCCTCCTTTAAAAGAAGACTCCCCAAAACACCAAACCGTCTGTACGACCTTTTAAGTTCAAGACCAGTATTTACTTTCATTTGAAGATAAAAACACTTGGTTTCATAGAGTCGGAGTTTGTTTTGAAAGGTTTTAGTTGTAATTTTGTCAAATTTGAGGTTGATATTAAGCTATGGAGTAATTCTTGAATTTGTAAAATCAGACGATCTTCGACCCAACTTTTACTTTTAGAAAATTTTAAAAATCGGCCGTTGCAATTGCTTAAGGAAGCTGGATTTTGTCTTATTGAATTAAAAGAAGAATTTAATAACACCTAAAGGAAAAATACACACAAAACGCTTTCTACTTTTCTAAGGACATATTGAAAAAACTTTTTTATAATAATAAATTTTATCCTTGTGTACCTAGCAAGTGTAGCTACAGCATCATTCCCATGATAACATAAATCAAGTCAAGATAAACTAATGAAAAATCGGTAAAATTGTTCATCACTTCTTGAATCTGTAAAAATCTACATCCTTCGTTTTTTTTAGTCTAGTATTTTATTATGGACTTTCTATAGTGGTTAGCAACAGTAAAAATTTTTCTTAATATAAGTATGAACCTTGATGCCTTAAGAATGAACAATTTTTAGTTGATTGCAGCAAAAAAAAAAAAAAATTGTGGTAAAATGCAAAAAAATTATTCCAGAATACTACTACTAGGTTCATTAGTGAATTCATAGAATCAAATTGAATTAGGAATCGTCTGTTGTTTTTTTATTTTCATATTTTTTTGTTTAAAATAAAAAAAAAAAAAATCAAGTTAAAGAAGTAATTTTATTTTTTGTTTGAATCGTTCACTTAATTTAATTAGCCATGAACCATATTTCACGTCTAGCTTTTTTCTGTTTTCCATATACTAGTTACAAGCATATAGCTTTCTTTTTCTCCCCTTTTTTCGTTATCGCACCAGGATGAGCATCTATGCTTAGTATTGAAACTACATCAAAGATAAAAATAAAACAAACTCATCTAAAAGAGGCACTTGAAAATTTATGTGAGATATTCAAAAGAATATGAATGACTTTACTGGAAGTATAGTATGAAAAGTGGAAGAAAAAAAAAAAACTGAGTAAACAAGCTTTAAGCAAATTATATTCGCACGGAAGAGCAAATTTGTTCATTTACTTTAATAATACCTCTGAATAGAGATAAAAATATAGTTTTTTTTTTTTATTATTACAAAAATATCAAAGGACATAGCCGCAAATAAATTATTAATTTTATTTCAGCAATAGCCTTTTTTCTATGAAATCAAAATGAGTGAATCATCTTTCAACTTTTGTTTTTGTTAGGAAGTGTTATATTATGTATAGTTTAATTAATTGTAGGGTGTATTGAAATCTGTCCATCTGGCATCTGCCTGGAAGCATCTTCAACATTGATAGGCAGGCTTTTCCTTAAGAAAATATTTTTTTGAATGACAAAATACCCAAGTACAATTTTGAAGTAAACAAATATCGTATTTACGATAGACCTTTTAAAATAAAACTTTTGAGCCTGCAAGATCTAAGAACTGAAGATCATTAAATAATTTCTTTAAATTTGTTATTATACTTAATCACCTCTTTGTCGCCAAATAGGGAGAAGCTTAAATCAGGCTCATCTTATTTTAGTTAACTTTTGTATATTTTGAAGAGAGATAATGTAAAAAAATAAAAATTTTCTTATGTAAACGTGAGAGTTTATTTATAATTGTAGTTAGAAGCGTTTTTAATTAATCCAAATTGGTATAATATAATTATTTATGTTATAAATTTAGACAAGTTCATAGAATGTAAAAATTTAACCTTCTGATGACTCTAGTGAGCCTGCTAAAGATGCCTTTACAGTAACTAGAATACTACGCTTTGCTTTATTAATAACAAAAAGTTGATTATCGAAAAAGATAGTTTGAAAAATTTCCCGTCTGTATTGCCATGATTTTTTTAGTTTCCTTTGGAAAATACAAAAAAAAAGACTACTAACTTTGGACTAGTTTTTTGGGAAGAATACTTAAATCCATCCATACGAAATTCGGACTTTAATTTCCTCCGATGAGTATTCTCCCATAAAACTTTTGTTTTATATGACAAAAATGAAATTATGCCAACAGCAAAAAGATAATTTGTTTACGTCATAATTATGTCACATTGTTTTGTTCGAATTACTTTTTGTAGTGATTAATCTCAGATTGCTTGCAATATTCTTTGATAAAATGTAGACTCCTTTCATTTTTGTTTTTGCAATGAAATGTTTATCTTTGGAATCTAATGCTTTCATTGCATGACAAAAAAGAAATTAATGTGCTATACTATCAAAAAGAAAACAAAAGCTGGTGTTGTTGTGGTAACAGTCATAGCCCATAAAACAAATTTTAATGTATCGAGTTTAGAAAATCAAGCATGAAGCAATTGCATGATTCAGCCCAATTCATTATGTAGAGATGAACCTGAATCTAAAAATACTACTAGTTTTTTGAAATTTGTAAGGATATTAAAAACAGCTTGAGTAGTATAAAAAAACTGGTTGAAGAAAGATTCCATTTTGCAGGTATTTTAATACCAAAATGATGAAACCATATTAAAGTTGAAAAAAATATGTATATCAAAGTATAATAGAAATGAACCATTTTAGCTACTTAAGCTCGCCATATGCCAAAATTTGCATTTATGCGGTCATTTATTATAAAAGAAGGTTTAATATTTACTAAAGCTTTCAGAATTATACCAAAATATACATTTTTTAAGTCTAAAAGGCTCAAATCGGTTCAAATGAATGAATGAAAATTCATATTCTTCTAGTTTAACCCTTCCACGACCAAGGGAAGTATTTTTACCAATTTTAATTTTTGCTTGTTTGCTTTTTATTACAACCTTGTCTATATATTTCCCATGAAATTCCAAAAGAAGTTAAATATTGTTATGGTTTTGGGGAAAACATTGAAAAAAAAAGTTAAATATTTTTTGTTTTTTTTTTTAATGATTTTTATTTGTTTTACATCTAAGTAAACTAAAATAAACAGTAAAGGACTAATATTTCCCCCTAGAATCCTTATGGTCCTGAAAGGATTAAAAACATGAATTTTAGGTATTCTTTTAGGTGCAATGAAAAACAAACAAACAATATTTCCCTATCCATTATTTTAATAGATATTTTTTAATGTTTAAAGAATACATGAAAAAAAGTTAAAAATAAAAAATTCAAAAAGTTACAGCCTGATGAAGTGGAGGGTCTTAAAAAATGTCACGGTAAATTTGTCACGATTGTAGCCCTGTTAGTAATCTAAGGTAAAACAAGAATGAATCTAGAGGATTATTGATATCCCACGAACTATAATAGTTCATGAAATTACGGCTGTCTAGAAAGAAAAAAAATGTTTTTTCCATTCCTTTTACTTTTCCAAATGTTTTGAAAATAGTAAAAATTAAAAATTTTTTATAATTTTAGCTCGTGAGAAATGTATAAAAAAGACCCACACCAAATTTCAAGTGTATCGTTTCAGTAGAACTTGAGAAATTATGTTGAGCATTTTGAAAAAAAACATTTTCGAGAAAAACGGATTTAAAATTTCGGGTAAGGTTACGTGCAGTATAAACTCTACAATACAATTTCTTTAATCCGGTCACTATATTAGGATAGCCTTCCGTTATTGTATTTCAAAATTAATTTAAAATTAAGAAAGGCTTTACAAGGGAATATGTTTGCAGACGAAGAATCCCTATCATCTTTGGTTCGATTCGTGCCGGACGAGCCAGTATTGATGACGTATCACCAAAGCTAATTTAAATTTTGAAAAATTCTCGTAAAAACATACTCTTAAAAGTTTAAACTTTGAAACTATGAAACAAAAAAAAAATTGAATTCAAATTCAAATTTCTTGATCAGAATACCTCCTTAAAAATGTTCACCATTAAATCTTTCGAGTAATTTTTTGTATTTAAACAAAGCTAAAGTTTAAAAAGCAGAAATCGGCAATTTATACAAAAATTCATAATTAATTTTCAACACAAATTCATATTTACAAATGAATTCAATTTAACTACGTTTCATCATAAAAGAAAATATTTTACTAAATATTTGAAGAAGAAAATAAATCAATTTTTCTTTGGTCAATAAAATCTACCAATTGATTAGTGAATATCTAAATACATTTATCCCAGGTGATTTAATCTTTCTATAGTAGAAGTTAGTTATATAAATCAAACATAAAATACGATATCCTTTTCCTTTTGTATAGCACAATAAAAGGGATTGATTGCTGCACAAAATCAATATCTGGACTTAGAAAACTAAGGTTAAGGGAACTACTAATTACAAAAGGAGTATAAATAAATAGAATGAAATATAAGATATATCAAAGAGAGGGTGATTAAGGATGTAAAAAGCAACAACAAAGTGTGATCAATGTAGCAGAAAAATTTCATGATTATTTGTGTTTTGAAATATTTGTATAAATTTTTTACTATTTCGCAATTATGTTAAATGTTGATGTTATATTTTCTTGTTGGCAATAAATTTACGGTAGTCTTTGATTTCATTTGAGTGAAAAATGAATTCTTTATAATCATAGAAACCATTCATCAGGGATTTTTGACTGCTAAATTATTTTCAATGGATACAATTAATAGTCAATGAAGAAGTTATGCTATAAAAAAGACAAAGTGGAAAAATTTTCAAAAAGAAATATCATATTGTACGTTATGTAACTGTGAACTTAAATAAAATCCCTAAAAGGAGATATTGCTTGATACACAAGATCCAAGAATTATCTGCCTTAAGTCTGTCTTTTTTTTTACGCAGAACTTTACGAAAATAATGTAAAAGGATTATTTACAATGAAGTATTTCTTTCGGTTGCTGAGTTTTGCAAATATAAATTTCTTGAGGTAGGTTATTGCTTTTTCATTCAATCCTAAGTGAAATCCTTATTTTTAAATAGAGGATTTTTCTTCAAATATTGGCACAAGGAAAAGTTAACACTGTAACACACTGTTTCATGAAATTTCAAATTGAAAAACGTAGCGATGGAAAAAATTCTTTAATGAGCATGATTCCTCATACTCAATAAATACTCTGTTTTAACCGTTATACTAAACTGAAAAACACATTTAAAATATGCCTTAAAACTTCGATCTAAGTTGAAAACTGGTCTTAATTTTTAGACAAGGTGTTAAATTAAATAATTTGAAAGATTTGAATTCTACATAAAAACACTGAAAAAATATTAATGGAAACTTAATTTTCATTTTATGTCAAGTCAATCATCATAAAAAGATTAAAATTTACCTTTTGATTAGTCAGAAATTAAAACAAAAAAACAACTTATTTGTTGTAATTAAGAATTAAAGTTAGAGCGATTGTATATAGAAATTAATTTTATTCTAGTCGACACGACTTGTCCATCTAGCTAGCATATCCAACACAAGAAAGTTAAATGCTGATTCTTAATCCAAATCTCTCGTCTTTAACCAAGTAAAAATGGTTCTAAACGTTTAAAAGTAAGTCCTTTTATGTTTATCTCATGTCATGAAACTTTTATTAAACATCTCTATAAAGTGAGAAATACAAATGCGAATAGGTTTGAGTGCTGCACCTTTTTTTTGATTACATGAAATGCTGTCGAGAAAATTAAGACACGTTTTCTATTATTAACTTGCATCTAGAAAAGAGGAACTTAGAAACATTATAGAAAATTGACTTTATATGTGAGTCGTGCACGTTTTGAACTACAATAAAGCTACATGTATACTCTATATACAAATTATCACAAAAATGGAAAAATTATAATCATATTTTGCTTTGGGTATTGCAATTGTTCTGACACAAAAAATTTACTAAAAGGATATGGCTTAAATATTGCATTTCTTAAAATTAATTAATTGTTAATGTAACAAAGTTTTATCAGGTATGTTGTAAACAAAATCAACTTCATTTTGATATTCAACATATCAATTTTCATTATAATTAACTGGATATCAAACAACAATTAAAAACAATAAACTTGCGCTTAGGTTTAATGAGAAAACTTTTGAAACTTAATTAGATTAGTTTAATGTGAAAAAAAAATTTATATTGCTGTTTTAGCTTTATCATAAAATGTCATTAAAGCTCGTATATACTTCGTTTTTTCATTAGCTAATGGTACGAGTTTAAATTAACAAAATATATGAATAAACTGCATTAGCTAATTACTTTTAAATTAAAAATGGACTAACATTAGAATGATTGAGCTAATTTATAGGTATACATGTAGGATAGCTATTCATAAACTTGTAACCTAGACAAATAAAACCAAAAAGAAGAAAATTAAATATTGACAAAAAGGGTTCCTTTATGCTATTTTTTATCTGTAAAATTCTGCTTAGTAAAAATACTTTCTAAGAAATCTTTAGAGCACTTTGACAACTTTGGAAGCAAAGCAAAAAAAAAGCATAATTTGTTGAATTTTTCGTCACATTTTGTAGATAGATTACTTTAAATAAAGATGAAGTAAGATTATTTAAAGAGGCTTTATTGTATTGAGAAAAAAATGAAAATCTCTCTTCCTCTAATTAAGTCTGTGTTTGTTAACACTAAACCTAACATGCGCGGTCAAATGACCTTTTTTGAAATTTCGTTTAAAATTTCTCGTATAAAACTTAATTGTATTGTACCATGTAACTTATTGACTTTTTCTATAATGTACATACAAACCATTTTTGAATATTTACAAGTTTTTTCATTGCCTGATTTCGAAAAAATTTTCATAGCAGGTCTAGTCTACCACGAGATGTCATTTAACCCTTTGAACAATACCTCGTAAGCTAGCTGTAAAATTTAGGAATTACGGTAAATTTGCCGGATACAAACAGTGGGATCAAAGCTAACGGACACTTTTTTTAAAACCTTTTTCAATGTTTTTGCTGTTGTTATAAATGAAAGGAGTATGGCTTGATTCTTTGCGCCAATAAATTTGGTGTTTTTACTCACTGTCGTTGTCAAGTAACTCAAGGAATAGTAATTTATTAGAAAAAATAAACAATATTCACGAGGATTGATCGGAGAATGACTAAGAAATATTGTGATATTGATAATGATACAGCGAAAAATAATTGGAACTTATTTGACAGTGATACAGATGAAAATAATATTTGGAATATTCAAGCAGGGTAAAAAAGAAAAAAAAATTTATAATAAGTTCCGTGAAAGTGAAAATGAGGAAGATATTGAAACTGCTACAGATGGCATTGTTGGACAGCAATTTATAATGGTTTCATGGAAATACCAGGACGTAAGAACGTAAGAAAATATACGGAATTAAAGGCATTTCGAGTGTTAAAAATGAAATGGACACTATCTATTGCAAAATTAAATCCATTTTATTTGTACGCAGCACTTATGAGTTTAAAAATATGAATGTATCGTAATTATGGAACAACAAATGGAGGCCGTTATTTGACTCGGAAACAATGTGTCGAAATTACTTTCCAGAAATAATGAAATTTATTCGGTTTGATAACCGAAATCAGCGAAGCCAACGCTTGCAAAATGATAAGTTTGCTTTGATCTCTGAAGTTTGGAACAAATTTATCCAAAACAGTAGTGCAAACAGTGCAGTAAAAGTACTATGATTTGTAAAAAATGTGTTGACAATTAATAAATGTAAATAAAACTCATCAAAATAGAAAAAAATATTTTTTACTACTTATTGTTATTATTATTTTAATATTATTTTTACTAAAATCTCTTTATTACACATATTTTTTTCAAAAAGGTCATTTGACCCCTGATGGTAGGAATAGGTATATAATATATGAAATGTCGGTAGGTTTAGTCTTAATATTTTTTATCAATCATCTGGATATATAATTCTTTATGAAATCAAATAAAGCAAGAATTTAGATTAATTGTCACATAAATAAGTCTAATTTGTAGTAATTCTCACAAATGGAAATTAATAAGCATAGGGAATATTGTGAACAATGCTGATGATCTATTGTTTTGTTCTTATCATGAAATTCCCCCTCAGTTCCTCACAGTGAATAAATTAAGGTAGATCGGTCTTTTTCTCAGCTAATATAGAAAGTTTTAAATAACAAGGCTTGAGAATTGAGTCCAGAAACATTCACAATCTAGTATTTTCCAACTAGGAATTTCCTTCTCAAATTATTTGAATTTATTGATTTGATTGATTGAATATTTGATGCTATCTTTAGAGAAAAGTGTTTAATATAGGAACGAAAGAAAAAATGGCAGGGCTTAAGAAATTAATAGCTGAAAAATTTAGAGACGAAAAAATTCTTCCATGTAAATACTCCTTTAAGCAGCTATAAATTAACTTTTGTGTAGAGCTTATAAAATCACCTGGAGTTAATAGAACGATAAAGGTACTTAAAAGCACTTAAGCCCTTTGCCTTAAAATAATGTGTAGAAAATCTGATTCTATTTCTGTGCCTAAAATCAGAACCTCATATTAGACACGTAATGCTTTGCTCTAGTCAAAAGTGATAAGTTTTAATCAAACACATGATTATTTCTACTCGATATTTTTACTGTTTGTTACACTGTTTATATGAGTCGTTCAGAAGCCAATGTGGATAAGTCCAAAAAATCAAAATTGAGAAAATTAATGTTTCTTAATGCATTCATAACCCATAACAAATGCAGAGGCTATTAAAAAAAGGGTTTTTTGACCTACAAAAAATGGAAATCCTTTTAAGACTAAGAAATATTAAAATTTGTAAAAATCACAAAATATGAAAAAAATGACTTATCCACATTAACATCTGAGCGACTCATACGTGAAGCATTATGTAAATTTTCATCAAAAGTGGTGCACACAATAGCAAATCGATTCGTGATGCAAAGAGTGAAGTAAAATATTTATTGTTGTTGTCTCTAAAATTAGTTAAATATAAGCTGCTTGCCCCAGCGTTAGCTACAGTGATATTTAAGAAATGTATTGCCAAAGTGTTCGCATCTAATTTTGTTCATGTTTTTTCTTTACTCTTTGCCGTCATATTCTTCAGTCAAAAGTTTGCGATGTCATAATTCAGGGCTATTATTGAATAACCACAACAAATTCGTTGTATACTATAGAAAATTCATTTTTTATTGCCGTAAGACACTGTGTAAGCTGTTTTCTCAAATATTTCAATTAATTAGTCAAACTTTTATTAAAAACCAAAAATTTCAAGAAGAAATCAAAACTTTTTTCGTGATAACACAATAAAAATTAAAACAAAACATTAATTAACTGTTTTAATTGATCATAACCACCAAATATTATTAAAAATTGTAGCAAAAAATAGGAGAATAATAACAAAGGAGATGTTTTTTAGTTCTAATATTACTAATCGTGTTGGGCAAATATGAAACTATTATGAAATTTATTGGGTAGTATTTGCTACAATGAATAGGCAGAAAGGAGCAAAAATACAGGGGTTTGTCTTAGAAATAAGTAAGCATTGCTTAAATTACTTAATGCAACAGTTCCAAAATGACAAAATATAATTTTAAAATTTTTACTTATTTATTCAAGTAATTTAATAAGTTTTTATTTTATATTTTTTTTCTAGCGTGGATTACACTAGCTTGGGTTGCTGCACTTTAGCATTTGTCCTTTATATGAACACACTAAATGCTGATTTTGTCTACGATGATCGGTGAGTAAAATTTAGTTATTTGCTAAGCTTTACATTGGTTTAATTTTTGTGATGTCACTTTGTTTTTTATGATTTTTTTCCAAAAATTAAGCTAATTTAAAATATTAATTACTTCTCTCAGTCCGAATGTATACCTTGAATAAGGTAAAACATGACTGTAATCCTTTTTTTTATTGCTTTTGAAAATCTGAAGAACATCAAGTGAAATATTTGAGTTTGAAAATGAATTCATTCTAATATCGTTCCGACGAACGAATATTTCGAGAAGAAATCATGGAGTGATTTGAGAGTGAATTTGAAAAAAAAAACAAAACGTTACATTGTATACGGTTAGAGTTAAATGTCAAGCACATTCTTAATACATCCATAAAAGTCATATCCATCCTAATATTGAATTTTATCAATGTATCAAATTTTGTAGATTTTTCTTATACAAAAAGAGAATTTTTCTTTTTGGGAATGCTCAAAAATTTTCCTAGGAATGCACCAATCCTGTCCAAAATTTCTTTATCAATTTCCTTGATGCAATTTTTAAAGGGACAGTTATTATTTTGTAGACAAACTCTTTTTTGTTTTAAAGTAATTCAAGAGATGCAATTGGTTTTGGGAATTTTCTTTAATAATTAATATAAATTTTTTCTTTATTTATTTTCTTTTATTAACACTCATAAGTCTTTTTTTAAAGCGTTTTTAGTGGAAAATCGGACTATTTCAACCAAAGTTTTGAGCAAAAACTAAAAACTTTTTTAATTAAAACTTGTAAAAAATCTAATGGGGTATATAAAACGTTTGTTGAAAGTGACAAGACACCACGTTTTCGTTCCAAATTGATATCAACGCTTGTTTGTCTATTTCAGACATTTGTCATATAGATTGCTACCATCAAACTTGAGTTTTAAAGAAAACGGGAAAACTAAATTTAATAAGGACTGATTTAAATTCAAAAGACAGTTATAGTTACACAAAAGTTATTTTAAAGTATCCCATAGACCCCTTAAATTAAAGCTTCTAGATAGATTCTCTAATAACAAACTATTCAATCACAAATAAACAAAAAAATCAACCATAGAAAGTCATATTTATAGTAACTAAAGTTTTATTTAAATAAAAAGTTTCCTTTGAAGTTTTGCATAAGAAGCTTTATCAAAATGAAGCTTTCTTGCTTTAACCTATGTATATACATAGGCATAAACTTAACTCCATTCTAACTAATCCTTTGTATACTTATATTTGAGACTTTTAAAAAAAAAACTTTTGATATAAATTTACTAGCTACTTATTTTTTTTTTTTTCAAAAAAAACAAACAACACAGTCCATAAAGAATAATTATACATAAAAATGTCAAGTGCTGTAAAATATTTCTCTTTTAAATCCAGATCATTGCATTTACAAGTTTCCATATGTAATTATATGACGTGTGTTTATTGTAGAACATTTCCGACCTATAACACCACTAACACGTTTTTCTTAATATTTTTATTTTCTATGTTATGTAATTTTAGTTCTATACATTTACCCATTTATAAAGTTTGGCTAAAATGGAGTGTTCAGTGACTTTAAGATAAGAGGATTTTAACCCTAATACTCTATATCTATGTGTGTGTGTATATATATAACTTGGTTTTTGAAATAGAAATTTCCTTGAAATTTATAAATAATAAAATTACTATGTCTCATCAAAATATTATTCAAAAATTAAGTGGAAAATTTGTTTATATTTATATTCTATAGAGTAAGAAAGAGGTCAAAGGTTATCTTATTAAGATTAAACAGTAACTATTTGATTATGTCAAATAATCATTTGATTTAAGGACATATGTATAAGAATATATCAAAATTTTGATAAATTTCTACCCGTAAATTATGTCAAAGAATTCGCTTGGTATGTTATAGTCACCTGTCCTTACTATGTCATATTTATTTTCTTTCTTTAGTACATTTTGATTAGTTTTTTTTTTTTTTTTTGTTATCATTAATGTTTCCATTGTGAACTTTCACATCTTTCTAACCTATCACGTAAATGTAGTTTCAAAAATTTTAATCATAGTTATATAGCAAACATCTTAACAGTATTTCTGGAACTTTTTGAGTTACATTAAAGAAGGTTTTTGATCTTTATCAACGCAGACAGGCACATAATAGATTAATATATGTATAAAATACAAAATCAATATTGTGCTTTTCTGTCAACCAACCTTAATGTCTGTTGAAAAAAAGAAATGCAAAAAAAACAGTAAATAACAGAAACGATTTTTGCATAACAAGCACTACCTTAAGGGCAAATTACTTGAAATATAGAGATGCAGGCATCTCATTTTTCTGATAGAAACAAAGTCACATTCCATTAAAATAAAAATAAAAATAGAATAGAAACGTTGGGTACACCTGTTGTGACTCCTACACAGTTATACTACCTAAGGCTAAAATAATTGAAAAGTCTGATACAAAAAAATATTATATTACATTAGAATTTAGATTAAGGTGTCCTTCAAAATAACTAAATCCATAAAATGTATGATGGAAAATAAAAATTAAATAAAATAGAAGAAAGAAATCGTATAAGTATTATATGTCAAAAACCACTGACCTGAGCTTTTAAGAAAATGGCTGTATTGACCTAAGTACCATTAAAGATTTTTTGTGCTCTTTTTTTTGCTTTACTTTTCTTATTTTCAATGCTAACATTCAGACTGCATGGCTTCTGTAAAGGTATTCAGTAACTATAGATATGTATATAAACCCAGGATTCCATAAATTTCTGGCTATTGAAACTTATGTGAATATTTTTCAAGGAAGCTAAAAAAGTTTCTAAAGAACTCAAAACTTTACTTGGATTTATTTCTTTTTATTTTCTGAATAAAAGAAAGAATGTTTACCCAACATACGTGCAAAACTTGTTGACGTTGCACGTCTTTTTATAAATTTTTTCTTGTAGTAGTTTCTAAGGAATTTACCTCATAAAATTACAATAGCTTTATGTAAGGAATCAATTAAAGTTGTAATAATAGTCTCTTTAATTAACATTTTCATATAATTTAGATAGCAACAAATTTTCCTTTTGGTGTTTTTATTAATGCTATTCATATCTTTTCTCAAATAAAGGCATAAATAGAAGCTTTATTTGACTGAGATCCAATTAGTACTAGCATAAATATCTCTTACATACATTTGACAACATATTTGGCTTTTGAGGTATTGGCAATTTATTACATAAATCCTTTGTAAGGGACTATTGGAATTTCAATATTGGAAGGCAAATATTGTTGCTATGCAGTTTATATAATTAAGTTGTGCTAGTTTTCGATAGCAAAAATGTTTTTGTTTTGAATTTAAAATTTGGAAATTATATTTCAGTACAGACCTTTAAATTTTTGTTTTAGGATAATTCAAAAATGAACAATATAAGAATTTATTGTTTTTTGATAGTATTTTCAAAGGATGAAAAGTGAGTGATACGATGCAGTGTTTTCTTGAAATAATAAAGTTTTTATGTCTTAATATAGGCCATTTCTATGATTTATACATTGAAACACATCAATTTTACATTATAGTAGACACATTTTATGGATTTTCCTGTCTCAAGGTACACACACGATGTCAAACATCAATTTGCTTGCCTCAAAACTTATTGATTGATATTTTTACTATAAATTTATTGTTTTTTATAAAAATTGGCCATCCCAGAGAAAGAATGGTTATATATCAAAAATGACTTAATGATTTAAAAATGAGGGACTAAGGGAATGAAACGTAATCCATTAAACTTTGTCATTTGTCATTTTATGCATTTAATTGATAGAAAATATCATACACAAGAAATTACGATCCCTGTATCCAGGATAAAGTCTAATGTAGAAGGTCAGTAACTAAAAACGTCTTAAATATCGAGCGATATTCTGTTGAACTTTAAAGAATTCATCACTGTGGTACGCAGATGAAGGTTTTATTCGTATGTCTAATGAAAGGAAATCTTTGAAATCTTTAAATTTTATAAGTCCCAATTTTAATAGGTTTTTCTTTTTGACACTTAAAATAGAAATAACTACCGAGTATATATTTGGATTGACGTTAAACTCATGACCTTTTTTAACTGCTGCCCTTTTGATCTGAATAAGATCTAAACGAATGAAAAAAAAGGTTAAGCTTTTAATGCAAATTATTCAGCCAATAGTTATTTTTATCTTTAAATTTTTTGGTATGCATAATTGCCTCAATATCTTGGTATATTAGGACAAAAAAATATTAATATACCCTACAAATGGTAGCTACCAAAACTAAGAAATATATACTGTGAGTAAAAGGGATAAAATCTGATAATATTAAAGTTTAATTTTACACAAAGAGTAAATTTAGTTGACAGTTGAAAAAAATGAAATATATGAACATAAGTTAAACAAATATCACAAAAATAGTTAAAGAAAAATGGTATTTACTTAACTTAGCACACGTGTTCAACACATCTCTTTATTCTGAAGAAAAATTTTTACAAAATCATTTGGGTCAGATCAAAACATTTTTAAATAATCGAAAATGGCATAGATACAAAATAATAAATCCATTTGTATTGTTAAGAGAACGATTGTTCTGAATGAAGGACATTAATGTCCCCAAAATTTGATAAATGATTGAATTCTCTGAATTGAATGGAAATGCTATAATATTTATTGTGTAAAAGTTTTACTTTTTAATACAAAATTTAAAGGTAATCACCATGGTTCATCAAATTTTAACCATTAGAAATTTATTTTTATTTTATTTAGATTTGAATGTTTTATTGTTATTTTCTTCTTTATTATTATTTCTATTTTAAACTGTGAAGTAATATAAAACTTTTGTTAGCTTTTTATATTAAAAATTGTGCCAATAAAAATGGACAAATCTAAAAAAAATTTACAAAAATAAAGGTTTTTTCCCTTATTGCGGGTAACTCATTAGGTTCTTTATAATGAATAATTGCATTTTCCCAGAGCATTTAATTGGCCCTTAATTATTTAGCACTTTTTATTAGGGATGCATGGTGCATTTCACTGGAATAAAATGGCTCTGCTAGCTCTACCGTAAGGCTGACAGAAACTTGAATTTCACAAAAAATAAAAGAGCACAATTTTTTTTTTGCATTTAATTAGCACATACCTTAAAGGGATCCCGCTAAAATGGCTCTGCCAGCTTTACCAAGGCACCTCCAGACATTCACTGCCACTCAAACACTTATTACTATTTGGAAATATATTATTCAAATGTTGTGACAAATCAAAATCCTGAACAGCAAAGAATTTTATGTCAAAAGACGTGTGAAGGACATCTAGTTCTTCCTTTAAAGAAACAAAATATCTTCAATGTTTAGCCATTTAATTTAATAAAAAGGAATGCTTTGGTGGCATTTTTAAAAAATTAAACTTGACAAAGAAGAAATTGACAGCAGTGGTCGTCTAGTAGATCAAATTATACCGTAATTGAAAAAGTTCCTCAGTTTGAAGAGGTGTTAGATATTCTAATAAACTTTAGCTTTTAGCTATGACTAATTATACTTTTTAGTTTGTTTGGAGCTTTCAAGGGTCTGTCCATAAAAGGAAAACGGTAGCTCCTTTGATACTCCTGATCATGGGAATATATTGAAAGATATTAACTATTAAAGATTGTCAGTATCTTGACTTTTTTCTGATGGTGCTAAGAAACATTATTTTAGATATTTTTTCATATAACTTTTTCGTTGGTCCAATTCTATTACAATAACAGTTTTCACAATAGCCAAAATAATCGCTAATGAAATTTAAAAAGGCAAGATCTTAATAAATTAATTTATGTTTGTTTTTATTTAATTTTAAAAATATATAAAAGGTGGCGAACACATACCTCACAAAGCTGTTTAATTTTTTGTACAAGCTGTATGCAAAAAGTCGTCTTTTCGACTTTCAATAATTAGAAAGAATATTTTTCAACCATTTCTACAGATATTCAATCAATAGTAATAGTAATTAGAATAAACTATAAACTAGAAAAAATAGTTTAACTTTGTTAAGAATTAATTTTGTTGAAATTTAAACACAAGCAAATAAAAAACTGAAATTTGTCAGACAAAAATCTAGATGTACCTACAAAAAGCAAAACAAACGTAATACGACTTTGAAAGAATTCAAATATAAGTATCAAAAGTAAAAGGAGACAATATTAGTAGGCCAAACAAAAATGAACATAAGAGCAAAATTAAAACTGAAGTGTTCTTTTACTTCTATATACTTTCAAATTCTTAAAAACACGCCGACATCTAACCACACATCTATTTAAGGAAATTTCATAATCTTGAAAATAACAATAAAAATAAATGTACATAACAAAAATTGGTTATACAATATGAAAAAGTTTCTGGGTTATCCTACATATAGAACGTTGAAAGGCAGAAATAATGTTACCGCTTTGGTTTTGTTTTATACTTTTTACAATAAGAACTATTTTTCTCTTTCATAAAGTCTGTAACAAAATTAAATGAATGAATGAAGATCTAACTTTTATGTGTGTCTATGATTGATGTATATAAAAAAAAATTTTGCTTTTCTTGACTAGACAGAAATGCTTTTTGGTCACTGCTTCATGCATTTGAGAAAAATTTCTTCCCAAATAAAAAAATACTGAGTTCTAAGAGTGTAAAAATTAAATAAGTTAAAATTAAATTTTGTTAAATTTATTAATAAAAATTAATAACCGAAATTTTTGATATTTCTTGACTGAAATATTCAAATAATTCACTTGATGGAAAAAACTTTATTTCATAATTCCAGATATATACTTGGATACCCCTGTACAAACAATAAAAAAAACAAGCATTTTACCAAGTCAAGATAGGAAAATGAACTACATGGAAAAATATTTTGGCTCTAACGAGGTGTAATGGTTTATTTTCTGAAAAATTTAACTTTTCATGTTTCTGACATATAAAACTATTACATGTAATAGCTACTGGGAGTATAAAAAAGTTTTTTTTTATTTTCTAAATATCCTTAAGACATATGCAAACATTTTATAGTGAAGCTAAAACCTTTATTAGGAAAAGATAAAAAAAATGAGACATATCAGCTACCCGTCTAACCGTTTTGTTATAAACCCAGTCTACTAAAAAAGTACAATCCGTGTCTTAATTCTGGTGTTAGCTTCTCGATTAGAACCAAAGTGTTTTCACTGCAATACCTCTGCAGAAATCTGTAAGCGGCCAGTAAGAATTAGAGGAAAGTTAGACTAGAATAGTTTTAAAATCGCTTTAAGCAGTTAATATTTCAAGGCATTATTTTGTGTCTTATGTAGAGTAAGAACAATTGACAGAAGGTTCTTTTCGAATAAGTGACATAAAACAATTATAGAATTTAGGCGTTGTAACATTTATAAGAGAATATAAAATAAAAATCCAATAGAATTGATAAAATATTCAAAAAACAAATTGATATAATATTACACTTAAAAAGCAAGTTTAAATGAACGCTAAATTGTGCCTTTGGTTAAGAAATTCATGCTTATAAACTACGGTTGTTTTTGGAAGGGGACTGTAGCTGTGATCCAGATTAGCCAAGTGTTACCAGTATATACCCGTTTTTCCAAGTTTGTACACTGGTTACTCAGACGTTTTCTCTTATGCTAACAGATTTCGGTTCTTAAGTTTATACTAAGTGATGGGAGAGACTGATAAATATTTACAAATATTCAACTTTGATCGGATTTTCCTGTTTTTGATGTTGAAAAAACTGGCATCATGCCTTAAACTCTGATTGCAGTTGATTTAATAAGAAAACTTTTTATAATCGAACAATTCAAAAAAAATTGAAGGAAAAAACATTATTCAGCACAATAAGCCCATGGAATCTACGAAACCATTTATATTTTTCTATAAAAAAAAACATTTTCAGTGAAGAAAAAGATTTAAATTTTTAATTTCATAATTTTTTTCATTTCTATTTCCAGACGTGCCATACTTGGAAATAAAGATGTGTCTAATAGGGAACCATGGATAGAGGCATTTTTTAATGATTACTGGGGGACACCACTTGCAGATACCGGCTCTCATGGTTCATATCGTCCATTATGTATCCTAAGCTTTAGGGTAAATTATATCTTTGGAGGATATACACCATGGGGATATCATTTAATCAACAATTTAATGCATTGTCTTGCTACAGGATTAGTTGTAAAAGTAGCACGTCAGCTATTATCTTCAGTTTGGGGTGTATGGGCAACTGGGGCATTATTTGCAGCACATCCAGTACATACAGAAGCAGTAGCTGGTATTGTCGGTAGAGCTGATATAGCTGCATGTATTTTTTATTTATTAACATACCTGGTATTTATTAAACATATTAAATTGAGAGAAAAAAATGATAATAGGCAATGGCTAACACTTATTTTGACTATATTTTTATCTATATGTGGTTTATTATTTAAAGAAACAGCTGTTACAGCACTTATTGCTTGTGCTATATTTGATATCATAAGTGGATTATGTGGTTCATCTGATAAGGTAAGAATTTAATTTTTTAGTAAATAATATAATAATTTTAATATTTTCTCTCCTTGTTTTTGTTTTTTGCCAAATTTTTAGAATCGTTGTAGAACTCTTGGAATACTTGCTGCCTCATTAATAACAATTATCTTTATGAGACTTTCGGTGCCCGGACCAAAAGAAGCCTTCTCAAAAGCTGATAATCCAATTGCTAAAATAAATTCAATATGGACAAGATTTTTAACATTATTGTATCTTCCAGTATTTAATTTTAAAATATTACTTAATCCAAATATATTAAGCTTTGATTGGGGTATGGATGCTTTACCACAAATAACAACATTAAATGATGCTAGAAATCTTTTATCATTAATTTTTTATATAACAATAATAACAATAATATGGCAATGTATTAAAATATTAACACATCAAAAAAAATTTCCAAGAGTTGCACAACAAAGAAAATCAAGAACTAAAAAGAAATTTATAAATGTTAATCAATTAGATATCATACAAAATTCAATGTCCGCAGCTTTTGTTATAACAAAAAATGATTGTATCTGCAGGATATGTAAACAGGGGCTAACAATAAGGCATACTAGTTCATGTAGGGCCATTAATAATAATAATAATGTGCCAGGATCTTTAACCGAATGCGGATGTCTTACTGAACGTAATCATCAAATTCATTCCAGATTCAATACGCCCATTATAATACAACATACTAAATTAAAGTATGCCAGAGATATTATAAAAGATTTCTATAGATATATCAATGTCAATAACAGTATTTCTGTAGATAATCGTAACAATATACTTAACAATCTTAAACCAGAATTATCTAATGGTATAGTTGTTATAATGTCTATGGTATTCCTTATGCTTCCATTTTTGCCTGCAACGAATTTATTTTTTTATGTTGGATTTGTTGTCGCTGAACGTTTATTATATTTACCTAGTGTTGGATTTTGTCTATTGGTTGGTTTTGGTATTAGTAAAATGCTTGAAACACAAAAACAACAAAAACCAACTAAAAAATATTTTGCTATTATATTATGTATAGGACTAGTATTAAGTGTTTTCAGTATGAAAACATGGAAAAGAAATAATGATTGGAAAGATGAAGAAAGTCTTTTTCGAAGTGCTATTAGAATAAATCCACCAAAAGGTAATTAATAAATTAAATAAACCAAAAAATAATTTACATATTTTAATTATAATTAAATTTTTAGCACTAGGTAATTTAGGAAGTGTCCTTAGCTCACAAGGGAGGTATACAGAGGCTGAGAAAGTTTTAAGGGCAGCTTTAAAATTTCGACCTAATATGGCAGATGTACATTTTAATTTGTAAGTTTTTAAAAAAAATTGAATTATTTTATTCAAAACTTTTAGTCAGCAAGTTTAACAATAGGAGTAAGACTTGATAGTGTTTTCGGCTTAATCAATTTAAATTAATTTATAGAAAAATGTTTCAATTGGAAGTCTTTAATATTCCTTTAGGGCTAGCTTAAAGCATTGCACATACAAAAATAAATGAAGAGATTTTAAAAAGCTAAACTAGATAGCAAAAATTTTCTTTTTTTGCCTTTATTTATAGCACAAACTTTGATGCAAAGTTTTTAAAGAATTTTCTAATAAATATAAAAAGAATTCAAGTGCGGAAAGAGAATATTTATCGAAATCAGCGCTGTTATGTATGCTAAAAACTTGGATCTAGTACTTTTCCACGCTATAACATTAATTTTCAGATACAAAATAGTCACCTTTAAGTTTAAAATGGTTGGAAATAAAAACTTGTTTCAATTTTTTTTCACTTTCAATTGCAAAAAGCTCCCTTACTTACATGACTAAATAGACTGAAGTCTTCCTTTGAAGTTTGATATTCAGCTGTTAGTGCTTTAAATTTTTTATTCAAGTATTTTAAGTAGCTTTAATGAGTTTGAGTAGTAGTAAATGGGAATTTGAACATTTTGGTTATGATTTTGGTGACATTTATAATTATTATTTCTACAAAAAGTCTCCAAACTTTTAACTTTTTAACAAAAAAGACGAATCTTTTACACTTATTTCCGGTCTCTGAGTCTCAAAATAATAACAACTCTTTTTAAAAAGAAATATTTTCGACTATTTCCCAAAAATATGTTTTTAATTTTTATCGATCTATATTTCAAAAAATAATTATTTGACTGAGCTACATGGACTTTTTTTCTAAATATATTTTGTTATTCTCTTGAAAACAATTTAGCTTTTGTGTATATCAATTGAAATTTAGTAGAGCTACAGACAATCAAATTTGAAAAAAGCAATTTTTTCCCTATTTTAAAAAATTTTTGAATATTTTGATTTGGTTTTTCCTTTGTTTAAGAAAATTTTATTTTCAAGGTTTCTTTATTTTAAAGAAGAAGAAAAGTTTTTTTCACAAAAATTGTTGGGCTAAACAATAATTGAGATAGTGAGTAAAACAAAAAAGTTTTGGAAAATTTGGTGGGAGTGTAAATTTTTAATTTGAGCTCATAACCCGTCATGGTTTTCTATGATTCAAATTTCAAAACTTAAGCTATAATTCCGCACTTTTATTCAAATAAGCTACCAAACATGAATAATATTTCGAAATTTAATTTATAGTTTCAATATATTGATTGCAATTTCCGTAGAAGACGTCAAATATTTTCTGAAGATATTCCTGAATGAAAACCTTAAAGGCTTGTAAAGTTAACTAAAATTTTGCTAAAAATTTATCCCTGTTAATTTTGGAATTGAAAAATTAAATTCCAATACTCCAATATATAGTTTTATAAAGGGCAAGCTTTGGTATTAATACCAGTAGTTATGGCTTTATTTTATTTAATTTTGGATGAAATAACTTTAGATCCAATACTTTAAAATGTGCTTTGTAGTGCTTTCTATGAAATGTCTTTGTAAAAATATCAAAAAGGCTTCCTTTTTAGAGAATTCTTTCTAATTTTAACATAAATGCTAATTTTTCAGAATCCTATACAGTTTTCAATAAAATTTATAACACGTGTCTTTAATTAAGGTTTTTCCTAAATTAAATAACGATATTCCTTTTGATACTTATACAAAACAATGATTAAAGTTTTAGGTAAAGATTAACTTTTAACTATAAAAATCATTTAAGAGAATTAATAAAACTTTTGTAGTGGTTTTGTCTAGCCACCAGCTGTGACACTTGCAGCGCTTAAGTTAGTACTTAAGTATTAAGTACCAACTGTTGCTATTGATTTATTTTAATGGAGTTTTCAAAATCTATCAGTGTAATAATGACATTTGATGTATTTTTCTAGTCAAATATTTCAATTTTCTATCTTTAATTAATTTTCAGATAGTTTCTCTTGATATTAAAATTTAGAAATTTTTATGTTTTTTTGTGTATTTTTTTGGAAACTCTAAGAAAGAACTTTTAAGATAAACGAAAATTTGTTTTTCCCTATGTTTTAAAGTTTTCTATTGTATCGTAAATCAAAAAATTCATATGTTTCCTAAAACTAAAAAGTTTAAACAGCCAAATGGCAAACTGGACACCTTATTTTTATCTAAATTCTAAGTGACACTAAAGCTTAAGAGCATTCTAAAAGTAATGTTTGGTATATATGTACATATATATAGCAAAAAATTAAATATTTCATAAACCATAAAATTTAGGGGTAACCCTCATGACCTAAAGTCATCACAATTTTATATAATTTTTGTATATGGTCTGGAAAATTTGCTTATCAAGTCAAAAGGAATCAGCAGAGCTTGAAAATAAGTTTATGATAAGCTTCTGAATGCCACGACTATGATCCTTTCTAGCGATTTATTATGCCCATATCAGTTTTTACATCCGCTTCACAGGCACTGAAATCTGAAATCACAATGACATTCTATCCAAGGATTTTGTGAACATGGTTTGCATTTAAAAATCTATGTGTAAATATATATAAAAAAAAAAGAAGAAAACAGGATGTTATTTCTTCCATCGCTTTTGGCTGGCTTCTCTACACACGACTGGATTTTTTTGTATAAGTTTAACATGCTGTACAATATACCCTGATGTGTTTTTTGTTGGTAATTTTATTTTTGGGCTTTCAGATGAATCTCTGCTACCATTTTTTTTTTTCGTTGTTTTGAAAATTCAGGATTAACAAAAAGGATCAATGCTTTATTCTATAGAGATTTCTAGGTTGCTATGAACAAAAAAATGGCAACTGGATTTTTGAAATAAATCTGACACGAATAACGATTAGAAATTATTGGAAAAAATAAAGCTGACGTCTATAAAGGATTTTATAAATTTTATTTCAATGAATATTTTAAGCCAGCCCAAAGTATTTTATTTGCTCTGATAAAAAAATTTCATGTAAAATTTCGCTTACATTATTTTTGGATTCATTGTTTGAAATTTTTTATTCTTTCTATTTTTGAATTGAAATAAAATTACATTAAATTTTAAGCTTAAGATTCTAAGATAAATTTTTACATGGATTTTTCGAGGACTTAGCAAATTATATACAGTTAGTATAATGTCAGTCTTCAGTGTTTCTTCAAGCAAAAAAAAAGTAATTATGAAAAAACAAGTAAGCTGAATTGTAGGTCCTCAAACATTCTCTTATTGTATATTATAATACATAGACTTTTTAATAAATATCCTTGCAATTAGGGAAAAACAATGAAAAATTGATGTAGATTTTTCCAATAAGTTGAAGAGGTATCTTAACACAATGGGCTTAAAAATTGTTTATACTGATTCTAGTAGTAATTCTAGATTGGTAATCTTGATTTGTGATTTTGTTAGTTTTTCTTGCTGCAACTAGGGTTCTAGTTAGATTCAACCTTGCTTTCATAATTAAGTACTCTCAAATGATTCTCGAAAGCGAAAGTTGAAAAAATAACACAAAACTTCTGCTCCGTATTGCCATGATTCTCTGCAAAATATTAAAAAAAATGCTGTTTTCTTGAGATAAATACTAAAGCTCTGCCATACAAAATTTAAAACATTAGTATTCCTAGATAAATATACTGGTAGTTCTAACGTCACTGAGGAAAAAGTTATTATTTTTACAACTGTAAATCCCTAATGAACACACTAATCTAACATCATTAAAGTTTAAACTTTTGAATGCAGGAAGCCTGGAATTCTTTTTAAGTATTTTGCAAGGAATAAACAAAAGATCATGACAGTGTAGAAGGAGAAATTTAGCTTTTTTTCTTCAACTCTCTCCTTCGAAAATCATTTGATAGTGGTAATTTGTGGAATTTAGGTTGAATCTAACTGTGAAAAAGGTGCACAAATTGTTTTCAGATGATGATTACTAATTCTCAAAGTTCTAAAAGCTGAACAGAAACAATATTTTTCTTTCTATGAAGCCAATTTTAATAATTTAACATTAGCCATCTTTAAAAGATTAATAAAAAAAAGATTCCTCAGTAAAAGGGACATTAAAATTCTGCAATGTTCATTTAAAAAAATCAAACTTGATTTAGAATAGCAAACTACTATACAAATCCCATTGAGTGCTCTTATGCTAAAAATAATTTTTTGTTAAGCCAACATTTCATAAATACCAAAAATAATTGAAATACTTCTATATAAGTAGTATTTATAATCAAAGAAAGACACGTAAAAATTATTCAAAGAAATTTAGCTAGACATAGTCATTTTTGATTTGTAGACAATTCTTTGATCCTTTAGTTAAATAGAGAGAAAAACTGCTTGAAGAGTACAATACAATATTATTGTAAGGAATATTTTGATTAAATAAGGAGATTTATATTAGAATTTTATAGAAAATATTTTTTTATTTTCCCTAATACCAAGATTTTCTTTTATATTTCCGTAAACCATAATTTAATTTTGTCAAAAAATACAAGTATACATATTTTGTTGTTTACTCAATCCTCTTTTTGATTCAAAAGTTAAATATGATCACCAAATGGCGTTATATTAAATAAAAAATTTTTTGAATACGTCCTTCAATATTTAATAAAATATATTTCAGAAAATGTTATGGGGATTTTTATTGAATTTTAAATATTTTATCCCTAAATTTTGACAAAATATTACACTTTTGAAAAACTGAAATATTTATTAAAAATGTCAAAATTTGTTGACAACTAGAAAATATATTGACAGAATGTCATATTTGTTATGCTGATAATATATGTATATTATCCTTTGAAATTATTATGTGACTTCATATTGTTTGAATGTATTTTATTCAGATTTATAAGTGAAATACGTCAAACATTTAGTTTAACTCCTAATATCTGCCAAAATATTTTTATTTGTGTCAAAAGAAAATATGTACATAGCTAAATTATTCCTTATTTTGAAAAATCAAATTTAGTAACTGTATTTATCTTATTTTTGAATACAATAATAAAAATTCGCAAAAAAATAGTTTAATCAGATTTTATAACAAATTTAAACTTAAATATTTTTATTTCTAATGTAAAATGTGGAATCGCTTGATATCTTTGAAAACTGTACGAGTATGTATGAGTATTAGAAGTAAATAAACTTCTAAGATTAAGATGAGCACTTGGTCAATCCATTTCCAAAGAATAGAGGGAAGGAAAATTTTAAACCTGGGGAAGTAATTGAAGTCCTATTTATCAAAAATCTTTTTGACACCCAAGCATGTTAATTTCGATATTTTATTTCTAGATCTCATGTCAAAGTTTAACCATTAATGAGATTGGTTTAAGCCTTTCTAGTCTACAACTATGTGGTAAAGTAGAAGGTTCTTTGGCTTTTTTGATGAGGTTTTCCCGCAATCAAATTCTTTGTACTTCAATAACCGGAATTATGGATGGAAATTTCATAGTACCCATAATAACCTAGAAATAAACAGTTATTCGTGGTGATCCTGACAGATAATTTTTTGAAAAATTTAAACTCTTTATTAAAGACATTTTCTTAAATATAAAGACAGTTTAAGGCAGTTTAACTTAAAGTTGAGATAATTCCCAAATCAGATTATCAGTTTTTGTTACTACCGACGGCCACCTTGAGCTGTGTGTACTTCAGTAAAAAATATGGGTTATTTTCAAAATAGGTAGGTCATTTCAATTTTCCAAAGGAGAAACAAAAAGTCGTTTACATGTTGCAAGTGTTGATAGCTACTATTAAATAAAACAAATCGTAAATTGGAATTTTACGGGGTGTCTCCATTACTTGGAGGCATATAATGCACAAATAAAAAGTATAAATCAGTAATGTCAATAGGAATAGGATCATGGGATTACCACTTTTTTATCACATACATAGAATATCTGACAATTTTATCAAGAAAAATTCTGGTATTTATAAAAAATTTTGCTTAGCACAAGCTATTTTTTAATGAAACAAACTTCAATTGAGATTCTTGTTAACTACATTTTACAATAATATTTCTTTTATTATAAAAATTTTGCATTAGTTTAAGTTCTAATAAAAATTGTTGCAAATATATATGTCCAAAATAAGATCTCGCACTTCAATTGCTTTATTATTGTTTTTACATTATTTAAAGCTTAACATAAAGTTCAAATTTATATCATTGCTTAGAGATCACTAATATAAAAATTGCTGTTTGGTTGTTTTATTTTAGTTTTGAGTAAAATTTGCATGAGTTAAAGATTACTGAGATTTGTTTAATTAGAAATTATAATTAGAGTTTTAGTATCCTAATAATCTAAATGTATTGATTAGGATACACGTGAAATGGATATTAGTTTGAATTTATGTTTAGTTTTATGTTTTTGAAAATCATTCCTTATTCTTTTTAATTTTTGTATATTTTAACGCCCATAATTACAAAAATTCTGATTAGGTTAAATTATTACTTATTTATTGTTTTTTATAAATAAATTATTAAATAAAGCTTTAAATGTTTTAAGCTTTTAAAATACTTTGTACTTAATTTTTAATATTATAACATACAAAAACTCCTGTAAAAAAGTAAATAATTCTAGGAAATAATGACAAATCTCTGTTCTTTAATATAAATGTAGGCAGGAAGCTTTCATTTTCTTCTTTCTTTCGTTTTTGCAATAAATACTAGAACTAACTAAAAATTTTCTAAGCTCATACTCTACCATTATTCAAACAATATAAAACTCTAAAGTCATTGTATCACTCATTTGATATGACTTTGTTAACAAAATATAGGACAAAAAACTTAAATATATACTAATCCCCTCCAGAAGAAACCCTAATCTGATTTAAAATCCTCTAAAAGTGTAGTATATGTTGCCAAAAACTGTTATTTTAGCTTAGTAACATAAAAGGATAAACGATATATAGTTAAGTTTTAAGCTGGTCAGAGGCCTTTCCCATGCTATAATTTCTATTGTTAATATTGTTACTTTTGCAATTATTTATTATGCTTTATTTTTCTCTATGTTTTTCATTTTTTTTTTTTTTATTTACAGAGGAATTTTGTATCAAAACTTACAGAAATACAAGAATGCCGTAGAAAGTTTTCAAAAAGCGATACATTTCCGGCCTAGCCTTGCACGTAATAAATGTTTTTGTTGTTGTTGTTTTTGTAAACTAAAAATATCCCTATATTCTTATTCTTTATTATAGTTGCCTACTTAAATCTAGGAATGTCATTAATATCCTTGGGTAGATGTCAGGAGGCAGCTGTGGCACTTCAAGAAGGAACCCGTGTAGATGGGAGAGGAGTTCGTGATAGGATGGCACATGAAAATGCTAGAATGTCATCATATTTACAATTAGGAAATTTATATGCAGAACAAGGGAAATTACAAAGAGCTTTAGCTGTATATAGGGAAGCTATTTATTCAATATCATCAAATTATCAAAGAGAAATATTATATAATCGTATTGGTGATATATTTGGCCGACTTCAACAATGGGATGAAGCTGAAAAATTTCATCGGGCAGCATTAGATATACAACCGAATAATGTTGGAGCACAAGTTTCTTATGGAGCAACATTAGCACAAAATGTTAGATAAATAAAATTATCATTTTTTAAATTTTAACTAAAGGTACTAATTTTGGTTTTTTCAATTTAAAATTTCCAGAGCAGTAGAGCGTCTGAAGCAGAATTATGGTTCAAGAAAGCTATCATGCAGGCACCCCTACAGGCTAGCGTTCATCATCATTATGGTATGTCACAGATTTTTTTTATGCTCAACTTTTAGAAAATTATTGAAGATATATACATCATATCTATATATGTATGTATATAAATTTCATATCTTTATATATTTTCAGCTGAATTTCTAGCATCTTATTCACGTTTTAAGGAAGCTTGTTATTATCGTGTTAGAGCCGCTGAATTATCATCAAAAGACTACGCTTTAGTGGTTTCTGCAGCAACAGCACTTAGGCTTTTAGATAGAAAAGTTGAAGCTGAAAGATGGTACCGAAAGGTAAAATAAATTTAATTGTATTGAAAATTTATTATTTTATTTCATTTTAAGTACTGAAAAAAATTTAAGTATTTAGCATAGATTAAATTTTCATTTTAGAGTGCAAGCTTTTAGCCTAAATATTTCTTTTTTTTTTTATTGATTTTTGAATTTTGGTTTAAGAAATTGTTTTGATAGAACTTTGTTGCCTAAATGAAATCCTGTTTGAATAAGCCAAATATATTCTAGGCTTTTGGGGGAAATTTACCTCTTATATCAATTTTATTTCAAGGAATTCTAATTAAACTTTCGTCAAGACTAAACCAAGTATCTAATTATACAAATAAACAAGATTAAATTATAAAAAAGTATACCAAAAGCTATCAATTATGTTTAGGTACTTTCCATAGAAAAAAAAATTATTTAGTTTCAAGAAAAAAGTTTTTTACTGTAAAAAGCAAATATTCTATGGAATCCACCAAACAAAAAAACCAAATTCTTCATAGTCATATAAAAAAAAACAGAAAAAGATCTAATTAACTAAAAATCGCATTAAACGGAATGAATGAAACTCTTTTCACATATTATAATAGAGCTAATAATCAAGGACATTAACAATAATGCTGTTTTCTTTAAAGGAAACACATCAATTACATCCTTTTATATTTCTATCCAATCGAATTTTATATAAAACTTAGAATTGAAGACGTTTTTTAGTTAAAGTATTTAAATGATGCTCTACTGATAACTACGCGGATGTACGGAGTTAAATGAGTTATTCCTTACAAAAAGTATTTAAAGAAAATGAAAAACAATTTTGTAGATCAAAGTACGTTTTCGGATATAATTTGAAATTCCGAATAAATATGGGTCCCTTGAAATAAAAGGATAAAGGAATAAAGCTATTTCATATTATGTGAATAAAAACCTTTTTTATGCTTCTAATATAAAAAAAAAACTCCCACATGGATTTAAGGGCTTTTATCTCTATACCAATTGCTTATGCAGAATTTTCTTCTTAACTTCAGGGAAGTTTGAGACAAGAGCAATTTCTCTTCTAAACAGTTATTTTTCACGTAAATCACGTAAATTACTTGAAATCACCAACAGTAAATTGAGTAAGGTCAAACAATTTTATGTGTTGCTATAGTCATTCATATAAAAGGATTCGCTATTTTATACAGTGCGGTCACTTATATTTGTACGGCTCTTTTTATTTTAAATTTAAAAAATTTTATATCCCTGATACGAGTATTTCCGTGGCGAATCTCAATCGCAATAATGTTACCAATAAATGATAACAAAAAACATAAAACACAAAATACTAAATATCGAAATAAAAAGTTAGCAGTCCTAAGAATGTTCAAAATTAGAAAAATTAGAAAAATTAGAAAATTTTTCCTAAAAGTTATAATTTCTAAGAAATTAAACGAAATATTTTATTTTCCTTTTGAGCTTTATAACTTTTAATAAAAAAATCAAAAATAGTCCACTGAAAAATGATTTTCTTTTTAAAAAAAAGGCAATTCAATTAAGACCCGATGATCCACGAGCTCATACCAATTTGGGTGCAATCCTTCATTTACTTGGATTTCACGAAAAAGCCGCTGCTAGTTATAAGGAAGCTTTAAGACTGCAACCAGGTGATCCAACAACATTAGGAAATCTTGCTAAATTAGGTATTGTTGAAACATAATAAATTAAAGGGATTTGAAATAATATATTTTTGTGGAAAAAATTCTATATATAAACATATATAGACATATACATATAAATGAGATAAAATGATAAAACTTTAAAATAAATTTTGAGTGTTAAAATTTTCCAACTCAAAATATGTTTTATTTGAAGAGAGTGATTTGTAAATTTTATTTAATAAAATTGTAAATTTATTTCAAGAGTAAAGCTTTGGCTTAATAAAGTATACAATGAACAATAAAAACTAAAAGAATATAATATATATATATATATATACCATATATATATATTAAAATTTTCATAAATGCTAAATGTAAATATTAGAGATTTAAGAAATAAGATTCAAATGAAATAATTAAAATCAGTGATGCAAAAGAAAAAAAAATATTTTATTTATTTTTCAATTATTTTTTGTATCCTTCTAATGATATGCCTTACACTTAATCTGAGTTCCAATCCAAATTTAAAATAATGAAAACTTAATAAATTATAATAGATTTTATTTGTTTTTAATGCATGCATGTATAACCTTGAAAAAGCAAGAATTTTTAGATAAAATTACAAATATGAATTAGATCAATTTTATCTGTAGATGAATATCGAAAAAGGGCAAAGACGAACTCATCAAAATCAGAGAAATGGAATGACTAAAATTTCAATTACTCATGAAATATAATAAAGTGGAACAAAAAATTGAAATATTAAATGGCTGTCTAAAGTGCATGCGAACAAAAAACCTCTGCTTCAATAGCGTAGATAGGTGTGAGATCCGGAGGATCAAGCAAACTATTGGCTAATGCTGTTTAGTGATTATTAAAGAAAGAAGACTAAAACGACATAGAAAGTTGAGCGTTCGGGAATCATATCTCCCCTATTGCAAAAAAATATATAACTCACTGATGGGTTTTGCTCTCCTCTTCACTGCTTTCATTTGCAATGGGCTTTGTTGTTGTAATTAATCGAATTAACCCTTCGCGACAGAGCGAATGGTGAGCCTACAATTAGAAGAGATCAATCTGATATCTTTCGGATTGATGCTTTGTAAATTAGCATCTTCAGATTCCGTATATACTAAATAAATTTAATCGGTTTTTTTTTACAAAGTGCTGACCTTATGTAAGATTCGTTTTCATCATAGCTATCCAAATGAGATTCGCTCACCGGTGTTTCCCAATGTTATATTTTATTTTAAAAAGAATAAATGAGCATATTTATTGACATTAAGAACAAAAAAGTAAAATTAAAGGTCTTACCGATGTAACAAGCGATTTGGCTCACTTTATTACTTGTTGGTTATTTAAATGAGATACACTACACACTTATAGAAAATAAATGCACTTTTTTTTTTATCAAAAAAATTCTATGTTGCCTTTATTCGCATACAAACTCTTACTGACTGAGAAAAATTCTTGATTTCTCTAACAATAAATTCTTTATCATATATTGTTGGGGACAGCCGCTGCAAACCTTTTAGTGATTGCCGTGTCTAGACGGCGTCAGCCGCTATAAACTAAAAAATGATTGTCGCCTATAAGCGGCATCAGCCTTTGTAGATCAAAAAGTGGTTGCCGTATTTATGTATACGGCACCCATTGCGAAAGGGTTAAAAATTTAGAGTTAACAAAATTTAAGTTAGTTTTAAGTTTTTAATATAAATTTTAACTAATAGTTTTGAAAAAACGATTAATTGCTGAAATATGTTTCATTGTGAGGATGGCCAAGTTTTATTGGTGAACGTGTTACTTTTTATGAAAAAACTTTTATCGTACAATAATTACGATTTAGTGACTAAATTAACAAATAATAAAGCTACCTTCCAACTCTATGAAATGTAAAATATAATTTTTAAAAAGTTTCTTTTGATTAGGTACATAGAATCGTTAGTTATTTTGCAGCATGCCATAGCTGGTATCACTGGTTTGCTGGCTATATAGGCTAAACTGTATTCTTAAAAAAAAAAAATAAATATATAAACAAAGCCATTTCATATGTGTCCAAAATAATTACTTCTGTAATCAAAACGACAATTGTGATTTCGGTCTGGTAAATTTTATTTGAAGAAAATTATACACCAACAAATATGAAAAATTCTAATAGTCTGCAAAACTGATTTCATTGATCATTAAAAACAAAAAGCTAGAAAGAATGGCCTTAGCAACAGAAACTAACAACCATATTCAATTTAATTTGCAATATTTTCTTTTGGTCCACTAAAGATTACAATTATTAATTACAAAGAAAGTGTTTAGTTTAATAAAAATTTTACACCACCAAAGCAAATTCATTATGGTAAAAATTATCAAACAGCATTTTATGTAATATCTACCCTAAAACTAATCAAAAAGATGGCTTTTGTGTAACAAAATATGGTCACGTAAGTATGAACTAATTAATAAAACTTTATTAGTCCTTTTACAAACAACTTAATTGAAATTTTGGCTTATGCTAATAATAAAAATAAAAAAAAAAATGTTTAATTTAAAATTTTTAATTATTTAAATTTACTTAGATAATTTGAAAAGTTTGCACAAAATAAAAACAAAAATATGTTGTTGTTGTTGTTTTCTAATTTTTTATGTATTTGTTATTTGGATTATTTCGTTACAAAATATAATTAACTTTAATTAGGGGAGAAGAACATATCCTGAAATATTTTGTATATATTGTTCATTACCATTAATTTTTACATAACACAAATTTTTGTTGTTATTTTACTAGTATGCTTATGCTTTTCATAAAATATAGCAAACGTTTTCTAGACAAGGGTCCAGAAAATCCCTAAAATTGAATTTAGTTCTACTATACACTATCCTTAGGGATTTCCCTAGTCTCACTTTAAACTTTTGTTTCCATTGTAAATTCATGAGTATGCGGTCCTGTTTGTATTTTGTATTGTATCATGCTAAATTAATTATTTTCTAAGTAAAATCAAGTTTTGCCATGTCGACCTTTATAAATAGTCTAATATTGTAGAAATATAGGTTTGGATTGATTGTACTAAACAGTTTTCAAGTCAATTGTATGAAAAATGTGTATATCCTATTTCTGAATATTATATTTTATTTTTTTTGCATTTTGATTTAATGTTTATCTTTTTCTTTACTGGTGATTTTCGAATGTAAATAGATAAACAATCAAATAGGAAAGAAAATAAGAATTAGAAAAAAGTTTGAAGCCCTTTTGTTTTATAAGACAAATAGCTTAACATGAAGATATAATTGATATGAGGGCTACAATTGTTGTTAGTGTACAAGTTAGTGTTCTATGAGATAATTGAAGAAACATTACTGCTGAATATTTTACTTTTACTTTGATCTAAGGGTTGTAACTAGTAAAACTTTTTCGTGAATGTCAATTCTCTGATATCAAATACAATTTTTTGTGTATGGCAGGGATATTATATACAACAAATTTTATTTTTACGGTGTTGATGTGTATATTCTTTAATCTTTAGTTTTTGTAAAAGGCTAAGCATAATAGGGCAGAATTCTTAACAAATATTTAATTTTAATTTTTAGTAGTTGTAAAAACTATTTTATTTTAACTCAAAAAAATTCTAACGAAAAAATATTTTTTATTGATCTTTTATTTTATTTTATTTTTAATGCTAAAATAGCAGAAAAAACTTTTCTTTTTGGTTCAATATTCAGGCTATATCGCTATATTTCCATAATTCTACGATCCACTTTTTTTCTAATGTTGTGCAAATGTTACTACTCCTACCATAAATCGTCAAAAAGTACAGAGTACAGAGTACTCTTCATAATATACTTTAATTATTGAAGAATCACGACGCAGAAATACAGGATCTTTTAACTTCTATAACTAGGAAGCCTGTTCTAATGATTTATAACCCAAATTTGCCCGTAGTAATTCAAACAGATAGCTCCAAAAATGGATTAGGTAGTGTAATTCTACAAAATGACCTCCCTGTTGCTTATGCATCTAGAACACTATCCAAAAGTGAACAAAGGTGGGCACAAATTGAAAAAGAATTGCTAGCGATCGTCTTTGCTTGTGAACGCTTCCATTTTTTTTTTGTATGGTCGTGAGTTTACAGTGCATTCAGATCCTAAGCCGCTCGAAATCTTGGTCAAGAAAAATATTGATGATGTAACACCTCGTTTACAGCGGATGTTTTGTCAGTTGCTGAAATATCCAAAAATGTCAAAATTATCATTAACTTGATGACTTAAGTCAAAAGTTTTATAAATATAAAGCAGAGTTGCATTTCAAAAATGGTCTTTTGTTTTGAGATCATCGTTTAGTTATTCCGAATAAAATGCAAGCTGGAATTGCTAAGTGGTTACATGGTCCACATTAAGGCATTGAAAAAACATTAGCTAGGGCAAGAAAACAATAATTCTGGCCTGGAATGCCACGGGACATATTACAACTGGTGAAAAAGTGTAGAATTTGTGAAAAATTTGCACGTAATAATCAGAAGGAGCCTTTAGTGCAAGAGGAAGTACCATGATATGCTTTTCATAAAGTATGTGTTGACATTTATGAGTATACAGGTTATGAATTTATTGTGTTAACTGATTCGTATTCGGGATTCATTATGTCTAAAAGACTGAAAGAAAAGTCAGCTAGTCATGTTATTAACACAATTAATCAATATTTCTGTGCGTATGGTTTTCCAACGGAGCTGAAGAGTGATAACGTTCCATTCAATTCTCGAGAGTTTAAACAATATGCAAACATTGTTTTGAAATTTTCAAGTCCTGGATACCCACAAAGTAATAAATTAGCTAAAAGGGAGTGGTAATTGTTATGAAGCAGGAGAGGTTGATAAATTCCAATATAGGATTTTGGAATATAATACTACGCCAGTTGCAAAAATGAAAATGTCACCATCACAATTATTCTTTGGCCGATTAATCAAAAATCATTTGTCGATATCTGAAAGTTTTTTATACAAAGATAAGGTTACGGAAAGGGAGATACAACATAAATTGGAAGCAAAGCGTAAAATGCAGAAGGAATATTTTGACCGTAATGCTAAATTATTGCCGGTATTAAAACAGAATGATACCGTTATTTTAAAAAAAAATGGAAATGGAATGGAATCGTGGTAAGATTCTAAGGAAAGTAAATGAGCGATCTTATATAGTTGTCGATAATGCTGGAAATCATTTTCGTAGAAACAGACGTTTAGTTACCAAAACGGAAAGCAATGGGCCTGAACAGGATATGAGTGATGATGGTTATGATTACATTATCAGTGAACCGGTAACTAAATCAAATGATCATTCTTCAAGTTCTGATAGTTCGATTCAAGCAGAGGAATCAACTGGAGAAAGTAATGATAACAGTAATAATAATTCTCAGATATCAACTAGGGGTGGAGATTTTAATTTAAGAAATTGCTATAAAACAAGAAGCGGTAGAGAAATATAATATGTTAATTAATAAATATATAATTTATTACAATATTACAAAAATTGTTTTTAATTTCATCTAAGCTTCATTATTTTCACTTCTCAGTGTTGAACGTAATTCTGAAATGTCATGTCGTAAATATTACAGTAGAAAATTAAAGTATAGAAAATTGTATTTTTTGGTTAAGGGGAGCTTCATGATGTCAATGAAAAAGGTGCATAACATGCAAATATATAATAATGATAGGAAATTAAGCCTAAGCATTCAAGAAATTCTTAACCAGCCCCCTAACAATAACAAAATCTAAGGCTTCCAAATCTAATTTTCTAGAAGGCATCTTACAGAATTTTGTATTGGACTTAGACATTTCCTATGGCATATTTAAAATATAAAATGGGCTGATCAACTAACCAATGAGTATCCTGAGTATGAAGTATGAAAAATAACATACAGCCTTTCTCACCCATTTTATGCAAGCCGAAATACAAATTTATATAAAGAGTGAACTACTTAGTAAAGTGGCAAAATAAATCCAAATTTTTGTGCTTTTAAAAAAATTTTACTTTATTTTCATTACATTTAATATAACAAAGATTTGATTGCATAAATTTACTTTTCCATACAAAATTATCAAATACACATTAACTATGTAAATATGATTTAAGGAGTATTTGTGCCTCCGGCATTAGAGCTCACGCAATTAAATAATTTTATACGAACAACCCAATACAAAAATATAAACTATTTTGAAGCTGTCGAGCTTTATGTTAAATCGCTTTAATTTAGTGCTCTAGAAAATCTAAACTTTGATGCCATTAAGGAGTAAACCTTCAACAACAATGAAAATTTCTTTAATAATAAAAATATAATCAATAAAACTGATTCCATTATTGGTATATTAACGTTCTATTGGGATTATCCCTTTTAGGTCATCTAAAGAACATCAGATAATGATATTAAAAATACAAATACAAAATATAACTAAAAAATTTAAAGAGAAAATGTTTTTTTGCAACATTTTCAAAGGAGGCTTGTATAAACATAAAAAAAAAAAACTAAGCTTTATTTTATTTACTTCAATACAAGAAAAATTATTATTGATTTTTTAGTATTATCCTATCAAAACCAAGAGGTCTGGTTTTTAAAGGAATACTTAGTTCACACAAAATTGCCGATTAGCTATTAAACTAGGGGCTTATAGGTCAATGCCATTTGAAAATTTTTCGGAAGATTTTCTCTTTTAGGAAAAATCACAAATAAAAAAATTGAATTCCCAAATATTAAATAAACGACTGTCAATTTAATCTTTTGAATTATTCAAAAGAAGTTACTGGTGTGGAAGCAAATTTCTAAAAAACTCGATATAGGGTAAGAGATTTATTTTGGTATTCATAATTTTTCAAAAATTATTTAGGGGAATACTTTAATTTAATGTGTTAAAAGTGACAAATAAATAATATTAATTCATAGGCAAGTGATAATTTCTAAAAAATTTTTTCTTTTGGATTTATTTGTAGTCTTATTAGTTACATATCGAATATATTGTTGAGGATAACTTAAAGTAAACGTACATATGTCACTGCTTAATTAGTTAAGGAATTGTTGCTTTGAAACGAAAAAATTAAAAAAAATTTAGAAAAATAATCTACAGCAAATACATCTCTGACAAAATAATTTACGATGAGATTAAGATTGCATTAAGATTATTAAGTGATTTTTTATATTTATCAACAAATATTTATTTTTTTGCTTACCATCAATATTTGTTTATCTTCTATAAAGCAATTCTTTTCAGATACAATATGTTCGTATCAGAGCTTTTCCAAATTCTCAAAACACTTCTAAAATGCATTGTTTGGTGCCTTTAAGCTCTACCAGCAATGTGGTCTTTATTTCTTTAATCGAAACAACACGGAGATCATTTGTTTGGTGTTTTCAACATTGAAAGTACTTACTATTCAAAATATGAAAACTTTCGAATTTTGTTAAAGAAATCCTTTTATAAAAATATAAGCACTTTTTCTAAAAATGTATTCTAAAAAATTTTTGAAAAATATTAATGCATTTTTGATGCATTTATCGATTTGCTTAAGAGCTCATTGCACACAGCTTGAACAGTCATGTTCTCTAGTAAAATTTTTTTGTTTAAATCAAAAATTTATTAATGTTATCTAAGTTAGTCCTTCACCCCTAGCTCTATGAAAAACTTTTCATGTATGTTAAACGAAAAGAACAAAAAATAAAATTTATTACTATTAAACTTTGTACAGCTTATTTTTTTTATGTTTTTCCAATATTTGGTTTGATTTTGTTGAATTTTCCATACCCAGTTATACTCTACAGCATTTTACTCCATAATCTTATAAGAACTTCAAGATATATACAACACATATAACTAGAAACAATTGTACATATTTATATAAATACTACTATTAACTAAAAGTTTTCATAATAGTTCCTTGGATTAGCTTAAAAAGCTTGATAAACAATGTGTAGCCTTTAAACTCTTACAGAATTTCTGTTTATTCACACCAGACAAATACAATAATAACAGAAATGTTCTGCAGTTCAGTTTTGTTATAGCTAAAAGCAACAATAAAAGCTTATCCTGTTCCATTGCAAATAGAATTAATTACGTCTTATCTTGTGTTGACAGGAAATTACACTTTTGAGTTATACCCTACCCCAAGTAACATAATAAAAAGTTATGTTGCGTTTAACGATAAATTCCATTTACTATGTCCAGTATTAAAAGTTAAGCAAATGTTTCATGGAAGGGAAAAAAGAATGTAAATATGTATATTAAATCGAAAAATTTATATCCTAGATTTTATGAACCGTTTATACTATACTTAGTATATAAAAATTAAATTACACTATTAAAAAAAAAGTATTAACATGGGTTATATTTGAATGTAAACAAAAATTACAACAGATAAAATACAAAACCAGAGTAAAACTTTGATGAAATTAATTTTAAGAAAGCTCCTTTATGCTTCCTTGTACACATCATTCATTATTCATATGTCTACCTGACTCAAGGATTACTGCAAGTAGTATTCTTGTCATGCCATCAATCTTTTGCTTTCATATTAAAAACTAATAGGAATATAGTACTTGATTTTTTTTTTTTTACATATATCCCTTTAACACTTTTGATTATTATGCTAGATAGTTAAGGTCCTATCATCAAAACACCTCATCAAAGTCCTTTTACTAAAGTATCTTGAGAGTAATCAAGTATTGCACTTTTGTATGTATACCGACATGTCTTCATATTTACCAGCTAGAAATGATAAACTCTCAAGGACAAGGGGTAAAGTTCTTATCATCCGTTATGCACTTTTTGACATACAAGTTGATGACAAGATAGCTAATGGTATTAGAGATATTTCCAACTTGTCTAGTAATAAAAAAAGAAAGAACAAGCTGTGATATCAATAGCTAAAAGACTATCAGGAGTCGGAAGACTTCCTTTGTTTTTATGTAATACACTACCAGTATGTAATCTGAAGTCTACTTGTCTTGAAGTTTTAAATTTTTTCATCTTTGATAATAATATTGTGTTACTCAAAGGATCTGAAGAAACTTTATTATCATCACAAGTATAGGTCGTTAATGTTCGTCTTTTTCAAATATTTTTGAAAGACGTTTTGGGTATATCATATATCAGAAAATATTTATAGATATTTAATTAATTTTAGTTGTTTTTTCCTTTCAATTCCATTGTGACTTATAAAATCGATTTTATAATGAATGGAAACAGTATCATTGTCAAAAAAATATATGCATTGTTTATTTGTGTGACAATTTCCCTCTTTCTTGTTTCTATCATTATGAATTCTGGTATGCAATTGTATTCATTGTTTCATTGTCCTGAAATATACGAGTGATTGTTTACTAAGTCCTTAACAATTACTAATTGTAGAAATCGAAGCAGTCAAGTGTTGAATAGATTCACAAAATGAGTGTAGGAATTTATAATTTTTAAATCCTGTCTCATTAATATTCATATGACAATATTTGGAATAAATATAGCAAAATTGTTACAGAAAACTGAAATCTAACAAAAATATTAAAAATTTAAAATTATTATAGGGAAATGAATATTTCTCTACTTTTTACAGGAAGTGTTCATTTCATATTTGGCTACAAAAAGAGTGAAAAAGATTTACGAATTCATGAGATTTATCTATAGCACTGAAATTCTAATAAAATATTGGATGAATAAACTTCTAAAAGAAAACATTTTATTTCTTGTACAACCGGAAAATTAACCAGAATTTACTAAGTATTATATTAAATAGAATTATGTGGGAACGCCAAGTTAAACGTGTAAATATGTTTGTAAATTTTTAAATAAATTCTCTGTGTGAACATAATTTTGCCGAAATAGAAAATTAATCAAAATTCCGTTGTATTACATGCCAAAAAAGTAACTTTTCTATAGGTGTAAGTTAAATAGAAGAGATAAGTTAGAGGCATTGTATATTGAGCCTCAAGTAATTATGTGTTAGCTCCAGTTATTTCAGTACAAAATGCTAAGAAGGAGAAAGCGTACCAATATTTTTTGCATTTATTAAATTGATGCACATTAATTCAGAAATAACACAACAAGAAAAAATTTATCAATAGAGAAACTAGAAATTAGTTTTCAATACAAAAAGGAGAAGAATATGGTTTTGATGCGAGATCTAGAAAAAAATTCATTGCTGTTTTTCTTCAGAATGAAATCTCTATAAATAAAACGTAACTGCTATAAATATAACTAAATAAATTTCTTTTACTGTTCAAGAAAAATTTTTAAATGTAAAATTCGTAAGAGTGAAAGGAGCGAATGACTGAATTTTTCAAATATGAGTTTATAATAATAGAAAAATGCACCAAATAGAAATTCATTCATTGAGACATTAGAAAGTAACGATCAATCTACTTTTCATGTAAGAAGTAACTATTTGAACAGGATTTTTCATGCAAAATTCAGTCAGGATTGAGATTTTTATAGAACTTTCAGAACCAAACTTATTTACGGTTCACTTTAAGTGTAGCATTCTTTTAATATCGGTTTTTACTTTAGAATTTAAAACTTAATTTAAATTTATCCTTTGATTCTGGTATATTTGAATTGCTAGAACTCTTTTTTTTTTGAATAAATGATCCAAATCAGGGCTAGTTTTGGAAAACAATTCTTCAATTCCTGAAGTTTTCTGAACTATGACAGAAGTAAAAGTTTTTTCATGGATAATACCATGTTATACTACATTAATAAATATTAATTCTTGACATTAATTTTTGCAACTCCTTTCAGGCCTTGATATTTGTGCATATACTATATATTTTTTTTAAATTCACTACCAAAAGAATTCTGTTCATGCCCATCAAAAAATAAATTGGAAATCTATACAGAGAAATTTGTAAGCTTGAATCATTCTTGTATTGTAGAAAAAAAAATATGGCTGGGTTAAATATATTGATTATTCAGTTATATTTTATAGAAAAATCGAAAAAATTTTATATTTCTTACAGTTTGCAATTTACATCAAGATCTGGCAAGTTTTTTTTTATTAAAGCAAAAGTTTTATTATTTTAACACAATTTTTTATTAGTATTGTTCCTCATAAATAATTTCACTCTAATCTCACTTTAATATATCCTCGTTTTATATTTATTATAAATTCTGATTTATTAAACTTTTTTTAGTTTTAAATACAAATAATAAAAAGTTTATCTTTTATTGAAAGTTTGTTAAATTAAATCCATTTGTAATTTGTCAGTCTTAAGTTTACCATTGGTAAATCTTAGAAAATTTCTATAGTAGCAATCAATAATTTAATATTGAATAAATAAGATTTTATGAGTCAATTTTAACAAAACTTCCATTAATAATAAAAACTGCTTAGTTCTAAGATTATTGCAACAAGTTACATTCATACATTATTCATTAAATGCTAATATCCTTTAGCTTAAGCAATTTTACTTTTTAAGAAGGATAGGATGTAATAGTACTGTTATAATTCGAAAGATGTTTTATGGGTAGTAAAAGTCATTATTATCGAAAACATATCTTATCGATTCAGTTTACTTTGTGGCTAAGGATCTTCATCAGATAACACTTAATTTTATTAGGGTCGTACTCTTAAAAAAAAAAGAAAAATAAATAAATGAAAACTGAGTCGAATGGCTTATACTAAAAACAAAACCCATTGAAAAGGACTTGTGCAACATTTTAAAGAAAATATGTAAATTTTATTATTTTCTTAAATAATAACCATGAATTAGGCTTGAAAGGTTCCTTTTCTTTACTTTAGTATTCTGGTTATACTTATGCATATATATAGCTGTCCTTAAATACATTGATACAATTTGACGGTATATAATTTTATAAGTAATAGGGTGATTTTTTGACATTATTCTTTTTTATTATTTTACCTGAGAAAAGGTTTCATAGGTAGAAGACTTGTATAGCTTCAAAATAACTATCTTAAGCAAATTAAAAGATAACAAAAAGCAAATACCAATAGGGACACATTAAATTTCAAATTCTAAGATACTTTTATGGATATCGAAGATATTCATACATATTTATTCTATCAATTTTATTCCAAAAGATTTGGATTTTCTATTTTTCAAATGTTAAAAGAAAAACAATTTTGGAAAAGAAAATCTTATAATATAAATTTTTTTCACGTATATAATGAGTTTTTATCTCTTAGAAAGCATAATGTCAAATTTTTCCATTAAATTTCATTGGGAATATTATTAGAATTGTACTTTTATTATCTAGAAGAGCTGAAATAGGTTTTTTCCAACTTAGCATGTTAGATTTATTCATATAAAATGCAGCTTGATACCCAAAAAATACATTATTTTAACTTTATTAACAGTAGTCTTTTAGTTATTGAAACGGAAATGTTTTATTGTTAAATTAATCACTTGAAGAGTCAATCTATTTGTGATAGAAAAATGAATCTTTATCGGAATTTCTTTTTTCTAAAAATACAATGACATTAAAAATTATGTGATTTGATTAAGTTTTAGAAAACATAAACAAATTTATTTTGATCTACTTTTTTTTTTTTTCAATTTAAATGTACAAAAATTTTAATAGTGTATAAAAGGCTCTACAGATCACTGCTGTCAGTAATTTCATGTTTCTTTCTTGTAAAAGGAAGATTTTAAGCATATAAGATGAATATTTTCTTAATTTTGACTAAAAGATATATCCTGGGTCAAAAGATAACAAAAAGAAACTTTTATTCTTGAAACTTTATTGTGCAATTTATAATTTGTTAGTTGGAGGTGTCAAAAATAAATTAGTTACCCCATTTTGCGTAAAGGAAGTAACTATTGAATATAGACAAAAAACTAACCATGAATGAATGGAGTAAGGGTTGATTGTAAATTAAAAATAGAAATTTTACTGACAAGTTTGTACCTTTTTGAGTAAAATATCAATGCAAATTTTACAAAAATTTTTAATTATTGACTAAAGAAATATCAAAAACCCAAAAAGTAATAATATTCAGCACTTTACCTGCCACTAGTGACCAAATACATCCTATTATTTTTGAAAGAAAATTACACATAGATAATCTGATTGCTTTAGTATAGAAAAACATGACCTGCTTTTAATCCTTATGAATTAAGCAGTTTCCTGACATATACTTTTGAAACATAGCTTCGTCTTAGTTTTATTTTTTTTAATCATATTTTTGAAATTTTGATATATAAATTCTAGAGTATTTCCATTTCCTTCCAATACTAAATTTATTTTGAGCAGTTTACAACTATTTTCTGTATCAGACAGATTCATACAACTTTTTTATGTATTCCTTCCGTTCCTATTGTTTTCTGGATCATTTTTTTACGTATATGAATAAAGTCTTTTATTTAATTTATTTAAATCCATTTTTAAAAAGTTTGAAAACAGTCAAAAGAACTTAGATTCAATTTGATTGCAGCTACATATAAACTATACCCATAAATAACAAAATAGCGAGAAAAAAATGACTTTTTTTACAGTTTTTATATTTAAGAAATTGAAGAAATCAATATATTGTGTCGATTTTTAGGAATTGATAGGTCAAATATGTTGTTGAAGTTTCAAAATGAATGGTTGATTATTAGTTTTGAAAGAATCACCTCCACCATTTTGAGATGAACGTGCTTTAATTTCAAATAAATGAATTAATCTTTTGTAATCATAATCGGGGATTTATGCCTAAAAATAAGCTAGAACATACTTTGAACTATTTACAGAATTTTTTTTATAGTTGAATAATTTGAAACGCAATATTTTTGAATAAAAATTAATTTTTTTAAAGTGAAGAATTAGAATGAATTATCCGCATAAGAAAAATAGAAAAGTTTATAGATGTTTGAAGACCAGGATCTGACTTCAAGAGAAGACAAAATGAGAGTAAGAAAAGCAGATTTATTCTCTTTTAATAAAAATTTTCATGTATTGGAAAATAACGCAAAGAAATTTATGTATGTAATTAATAAAAAGCAATTCAAAATCAATAAGAAAATTTAAAAAAATTATGACACAGATTGCGGGAAATCTTTTATCAATATTCTATTATTTTTTGATTTGTTGTACAGTAAAAATATCATTTTCTTTGCTCTTGCATATATTCTTTCCATGTTCAATATTATAATTCTAAAACAATGTTTCTCGAATGTTCAATGCTCTTGGATAACTATCAGTAGGTTCGACTATAAGAAGCCCATACTATCTACAGCTTTGCGTTTAAATGTTTTCTTCCATATCATCACAAGTAGTAAATTTCCGTCAAAAATTTTGAAAAATGAATTAAATTAATATTATAGAAAAAACGAAAACTCTCTAACATGAAACTAAATACAAATATATTATAAAGGCATGATTAGTTTTACAAAAAAGATAAATAACGGAAAAGGATATTTTTTTATCGTTTTAAAAAAATCTATCTTTATTTTTCACACTAATATTGAAAATCTTTAGAACCATTAAAGTAATGTCCTTCAATAAGATGATAGAAGAAAATTTAGCTAAGGACGTGATCAGCAAACAAATTGAGGTGACAATCAATTTTGGGCATCTTAACCGTCACGATTCCTTTACGTTAGCGCTAAACGTGACCAATAAGATGTTTTCAATATAGCCACCCTTAAAAGTGAATCTTTAAGTGATTTTTATTATTGTTTTCTTTTCCAGTTTTTTTTTTTTTTTTTTATTTTTCCTTTTACTTAAATTTTATAAATAGATCCAAAATTTAAGGAAAAAATTTGAAATAAAAACAAACCATTTGATTTAATAAGGATCTTTTTGTTGAAAATTAAGTTAAGTGAAATTTATTACTTTTATTGATTTCATAAAATCAAGTTGTCACACAAAAATAATTTCAGAAAAATCAAATTTTTAAAATATTCCAATGGATTATTCTAAGGAAATCTGATATTGATTTACTAATGATGGTAACATTTCTCGAAATGAAGTTAAAAATCTCGAAATTAATTTAATTTAAAAAGTTAAGGCAATAAAATGCTAAAATGTAATCATAGAAGGATAATTATTTTTGTTGAGATTAATGAAATTCTGTTACTAGGCATCAAAATTTTATTTTTAAGTGGATGACATTTAAACGTGTTTTATACGAAATTTTAAAATTTTTGATTAAAAAATTTCAAATCAACTTTCAGTCGTTATGACTGTTTGAGAATTTTATATGAAGGTTTTATTTAAATATCAAAAATTTAAATACAGTTAAAAATTTCTTAGTAAATAAAGAAAATTTATGAATTACTTAAATTGAAATTAATAAGTTTATAGAGGTTTACATTTTCATGTAACCTAGAAAAAAATAAAAATCTTTCTGAAGTCAATAGAAATATGATTAGCATTACAATAAGTTATAAATCACTTAACAGCGTAGACAAATTTAAGTTACTTAAGTAGGAATCATTTTTACGCTGACTAAAAAAATATGAAATTGACTGATTCTTTTCTTTTTAGCTCTAGCAATTCTCAACAGTTAGACTTAGTCAATTATAAGGAGCTATTTTCAAATATTATTTTTCATATTTACTGGCATACACAAAAAATATGTTTTAGTATGCCAAGAATTTTTTATGTTATATCTCAAGAGTACTCGGAAGCACCAACTAAAAGTCATTGCGATTGATTGAACACCATTAGAGCAAGAGAATCTGGAAAGAGTGATGGTAACAACTTTACAAACTTACACTTCATCAAACGAGCCCAAAAGCCCGATGCATTTTTACACACAGAATGACAGGATATCATACACGTGATAGCATCCAGAAAAAATACTTTTGGTGGACTCTACTTAACTTTGTCTGGAGCACTACTTTTTAGTTTTGGTAATTTTCAATATTGTGACTGATTCAGGTTATAAATATCAGTCAAATAGAAACTGTTGCTTTTGAGGTTGTTTTTCTTTTACAAAAAAAAATTTTCTAAATTTTAAATGATAACTTAAAGGGGTTGTATTAAGTCTCACTGCAAAAGATATAACTTAAGAGACAACAGCTTTGATTTTGTATGAGAATTTTAGTTTGCTGATTGATATTTCATATTCTTACAGAGATTTTTATAGAATAATTTTTGATATTTAGATTTAAACTTAATGGTACAGTAACTAACTAAACTTTTGTTTAAGTAAGCACTTAAATAATAATTTCTAACTGATCGGTGCATACTTTGGAAAAATATTATATAAACACACCAAAAACTTTGTAATTTTTCAAGTTCTTAGAAAAGTTAACTTCTTTTGTAAGGCTGATATTATATTGTTTTTATCATTGATAATAAAATAATAAAATAAAATTAATAAATTTTTTTCAAGCTAATACTAGCATTAGAGTCCTTTTTTCTAATAACATATAGCATAGCAATGGAAAGTCAACAAATATACAATGAAAAAATTAGTCAATATACTTGTAAAATTTTCTTTAAGCTCTTTAAATTTTTGAGGTTAATTTTAGGATAATAAAGTAATACTGTGTGCGTGGTTACGGTTTATTAATCAATTTTCATATCTTGAACTTTCTTAAATTAAATGAATTTATGTTCCTTAACAAGTAAATTAAGTTCTTTGAATATAGACCACAAGTATATCATTAAATTCAAATATTAAAAGTAAAATAATTCAAATTTGCATTCTTGGCTATAAATTCTTAATCCTTTAAATTATATTAAAAAGCATTTTGCAGCAATTTAAGTATATTACATCAAATAGCATAAGTTTGTCCCATATTCAAGAAATGTCTGATTTTTGTTTGAGTCTATAAATTCATTCGTTGATTATACTCAATAAAGATTACCAAGGATTTCTTTTGGTCTGGGAAACTATTTGCAAGCTTAGTTATGTAAATTAATTTAAAATATTTGAAAATAAGGATTCTTATTTTGAAAAAATGAAATCCTGAGCAAATACGCAAATCAATATATTTATAATTCATACAGAAAGTGAACATAAGAATATTAAGACCATTAGCCAATTATCATGTTTAAATGAAAATTTATAAAAGTTAATTTAGGAGTAACGTAGTAATGAATGATGACAAAATGTGGGGAATAGTTACATTTAGTTCTTAGATCAGTCAGTCACAATTATTTCTTTTTTGACTGATTGCATTAATATTCATATAAATCTATAGTTTATAGTTTTTGGTCTTTGTAGTTGTCTTATAACTTTTAATCTATATGTTGTCATTTTCTCCACCTAAGAAGCAATGAATAACAAAACCATAAATTTTAATACTTATTTTAAATTGTTTTAATATAATTATTTTAAGGAAATTGGAAAATTTAAATACGATTTAAATTAGCATTAAAATAAAGGAGAAAATGAACAGCTATAATGAAAATTGTGCTTTTTCTACAAAATAAGAGAAACAGGCTTGCATTTATAAACAGTTTACTGGAATATGAAAAACTAATTTTTTTTTTTTTTTAAATTGTAATCCCCTATTCACTGAGCCATTAATCAATCAATTTACTATTTTGAATATTTGTATATAAGCTAATAGAATTAATTTTTATTGGAAAAATGCAGTGAAGTATGATACCAAGGAAATTAATAGAATTTTAATATCGAAAAATATTGAATCGATGAACACAATTTTTATAGTATTACAAAAATTTTACATTACGATAAAGTATGTATCTAAAATTGATTTAATGTTTCTTTAGATAAGGATCAATTAGGTGATAATTTAAGTTTTAACATTATGTTATGATTTTTTATGATCAGCCTTTAAAAACTTTTTCAATATACCGGATGCATAATCAAAGGAGATTGTGATATTAACGTTGTTTTTTCCTTAACAGAAAGACTTCAGAAATTTTAAGCCTAAAACTGGAGTTCAATTAACACTTTTTTTAAAATTTAATTTCTAAAAAGTCAAGTTGAAAAGTTAAAAAGAAAACTAAAACAAAACAGGGATGCAATTTTTATTATTGAGTCTTATGAGTGAAAGCAATGATATTTTAACCTATAGATAATTTGAAACTTTTTCGTTTACAGGAATAAAAACAATCCAATTGTATATTCTAAAAACCAAATTTATCAAATGTTTTTCACTAAAAGAAATATAGACATTAAGGTTACCTCCAACATTTAACATGAATCAGAAAATATTGCTGCTATTAAAACCATTCTGCTCCCAAAAAAGAATTATTAATTTTTAGAAATTTTTGTATCAACATTTATTTCTATTGTTTTTCATCCAAAATATTGAGATCCTCCAATTTATTTGATTATTTATTCAAGCTTTTGAAGTTTATATGAATGAAAAGGAAAATTAAGATCTTCTTATAAGTAAATGAAAAAATTGGTTAATTTCGTACTACCAACAATCCGTTTTGGGATTTTTTAATTTGTTGTGGTGGCCATCAACCATAATAATATGATACTTAAAAGAACTAACTTTCAACAAGTAATTCATGTCATGAAATAGAAGAATAAAATTATTTAAGAACAGCTTCCAAGTAGTTGCAATGAAAAATTTTTTATCTTAACCCTACAAATACGAAAAAAAATAAATATTGTTTCTATCTTTAAAATTTTTTTTCAATGAAATTTAAATTTCAAGTAGCCAAGGAAAAGTGTAACAGCTGACTCTGAAGTTGATCCATTTGCTGTCATAAAGTTTCATTCATTTTAAAAATTATATTATAAATTTCAGTAATTAAAAACACATTTTTACACTCAACAAAGAATATCTTTTTCTTTTTTTCTAGTCCTCGCGGAGTATCAAACTGCACGTAAATAAAGTAAATTTTTAAATGAAAAAGTTTCTGGTACAATTATACCACCATAGGTAAAATTTATGTGTGCCAACCCTTTTTGTTGATACCTATCTCGTTTGAATATTATGAGGAGTATGTGAAGTGAGCTTTCGTGATAAATTTTTCGACTTAAGAATTAAGCACTTAGCCGGTTTGTTTTTTAAACGAAATTTCAATATATTGGCATTTTGGTAAGCATCACTTGAACTTTCCTACTTTTATTCTTTTTTTCCTTGTATGGAGCATTTTTTAATTATACTTTCCTATCCTGAATGTTATCTAAAGATAATATTTAATGTAGAGCTTATTATATTATATCTTGTTCTATCTTAGGCAGAGGAATTTCTAAATTTTTACCTAGTTTATAAGTAGGTATTAATGAAATTTCCATATATTTTAATGCTCTAAGGATTTTATAAGAAATTTAATTTTATTGATATTCAAACTATTCACGTAAATAACATTTTAAAAATATAAAAGAAAAACTTATTAAATTTGCAATCCTAACAAAGTTTAACGAAGTTAAGTAAAAATTTATCTCTTCTCTTTTTATAGAAAATATATTCAAGGAGTTCTCTAATTTGAGTGAAATATTTTTAGTTAGAAAAAGCATGCTGCACTTTAAGACTTTAGTCCTAGAGAAAAGAAGTAATCACCCGTGTAATTGAAGTTTTCTCTAATGAACTCTTCGACGAGATATTTGTAGAGGCCATTGAGTGTCTTTTTATATTACAAACTGATAAATTTCTATTTTATTATATTTGATTTTTTACTTTAGTGATAATAGTTTGAATTTTTTGTTCTTTGTTAAAGTATCGAATGCAGCATACAAAAAAGCTATTTGGCCACGGAAATTGCTTGAAAATTTCTTTTAATAAATATCAAAGCGAAGTTTAGAAAAATTCTTTAAGGAATCTGGAGAAAATTTACGTAACTGAAAATAACTATCGCAATTACCAAGATATGTAGTATAGCTTAATATTTAAAAAAAAGTTATATAATTAATTAGGCATAAAGTCTTAATTGTATGACCTCTCACATACATAAGCTAAATCCTGGCTTCACAGTTCTTAGTTATAATTACACTACCCAACAAATATCTACTTAATAAAATTTTCTAAGAATATTATTATTACGTTTGATGTATTTTAGTGTGCTCATTCCAAAAATCACACTAGTATTTGTGTAGCAGCTCTAATTTTTGAGATTTTTCATACTAATCGCATTTGAGGTGAGAGTGCATATTAACCGAGTTCCAAGTAGTGTATCAATTTTTTTTTACAATTAAGACAATGGCTACGAAGAGAATAGCTGGAAAATTTGTGTAGATTTGAAAATGGTAAATTTCCTCTTAGGATAACAGGCAGGTTATACCAAATATCCATGTTTCATATGTTTGTGGGACAGCCACGACAAAAACAACCATTGGACCCAAAAAGTGTGGTCACTAAGGGAATCAGTTACTGTTGGAAAACAAAATGTAATAAATCCACTTTTGATCAATCAAGATCGAATTATGTTGCCACCACTTCATAAAAAACTTGGTATTATGAAGCAATTTGTTAAAGCTCTCAACAAAGATGGCGAATGTTTCGCTTATCTTTCAAAAAAACTCCCTGGACTAAGCAACGAAATGTTGAAAGCAGGCATTTTCGATGGACCACAAATTAGACAACTGATTAAAGATCCAAATTTTGCCGAATCTATGAACGAACTTGAAAAGCGAGCCTGGAAATCTTTTATTTAGGTGATCCAAAATTTTCTTGGGAATCATAAATCAGAAAACTGTTTACAATTAGTTGACGATATCTTATCAAATTTAAAACTTCTTCGGTGTAATATGAGTACCAAACTACATTTTTACATTCTCATTTGGACCAATTTTCTGAAAACCTTGGAGATTATAGTAAAGAACAAGGTAAAAGATTTCACCAGGATATTCGCACGATGGAAGAGCGTTATCAAGGGAGGTGGGACATACATATGATGGCTGACTACTGCTAGAATTTTTGTCGGGATCTAGAACAAGAAGCTCATTCAAGAAAATCTTATAAAAAAGTTTTTTTTCCCGCAACTACCGTAACTATTTCAAATAAAGTTTTTAAGAAAATCATACTTTTGTATTAATTCTAAGCCTACGTGTAAATTCAAAAATACAGCTGCTAGAAGAAAACCAGTGTTATTTTCATAACTAACGCACTTAATTTAAGCGAAAATGAGAAGAAATACTCTGGAAAATTTGGCAGTCTTGGCCAATGTTATATCAATTAACTCGAAATGTAACTTTTATCTTCCTCAAGAGAAAATTTGCGTTCCGCAGTTCTTCATTATCTCTTAGTATCCGTTGAGTTTTTGGATAAGTTAATTCATATCTATCAAAAATTTTACACTATTGTGATTTTTCGGTGATTTTGATAAAAAATAAATAATAGGGATTAAATTTCTTAGATACTAAATTACTAAAAATTTAAATATCAATTTAGAATTGAAAAATATTGAGTCTATTTCACTGCCAAAAAATTATAATTTTTATTTAATTTGTTTGTTGGTCTATTTTATTTATGCAATAAAAGTAAAGCAAATTTTTATATTGACTTTAGGATAATTATTCTGGCTGCTATAGTTTAACTAATTGAAATTATGAAAGTAAACTAAAATATAAAATTTTTAAAATTTAACTTTTAGTGCGTTTCCACCGCACGATTACTGGCGAAATTTACTGACGAATTTTTTGTATCAGAAAATCTATGATTGTCAGTAAATTCGTCAGTAATCGTGCGGTGGAAACGCACTATTTATGACTTGTGATAGAAATAATTGATGTAAAAAGTCCCTTACAAAAACACTGTCATTAGTTAAATTGAAGCTTAAATATTGATTGTGAAGCCCGCAAAAATCTTAATTGATGATTAAAGTTAACTGATGATTAAGTAATCTTTCAATCAACTAGAAATTGTGAAACCAAGGGTAAGAATTTGAAACGAAAAGAAAAACAATTACCTAAATATTTTTCTATTCGATATAGCAATTATTTTTAATATCAAATTTATTTAGAGTTCTTATTTATTTTTTTTTATTTCAAGTCCTTGTAATATAGAGAGAAAGTATTGAAAATGAATTTTGTTATTAATAAATTTAAGTTTATTAAAAAAATATCAAAAACAGTAATCTCCCAGCTATCAATTTTAAAAGCTTTCAATTACTTCAAAAGAATTTTCAAAAAATAAAAGTACAATCAATAATGTTCGAGTTTTAAATTGTAGCCATCAATAAAATGAAAAATAAACAGCTATGCCCTTTCCTAAGCATTTTTGTAGGTTATCTGGGGAGGAACTTCTTGTAAAATTCTCTTTATAGAAAAATAACTTGTCTGATGATTGATATCGTACAAGCGCTTTTAGAATGAAAACTCATGAATCTCATTGCTGACAAAAACCAGACTACCTAAGTTTATAATTTTTGCATAGGAACAGATACAATTTGGAATGAAAGAGGTGTTAAAAAAAACAAAAGAAGAAAGAAAGGATGTATTACTTTCGCTGTTTTGCTCATTTCACAAACATAACCATATAAACATATCAGTATATACTTATTTTTATTTTGTTTGGATTTAAAAACATTTAACTTGGAATTAGTTTTTTTGCAGAAAAATAAAATTATACTTTAAAATCTGAAACCCTTGTAATTCCTGAACTCGTGAATCAGTGAAACTTTTTTTTTTTTTAATTAGTACTAGGGGATATAACGAAAGTTATAAGTTGAAAACAAAGAGTTAAAGGAGTTAGAGGAGCTTAGAGTTAAAGGATGCAACTATTTACTTCATCCGTAAAACAATTGGAGAAAAAATAAAAACAAATTGTTATGTGTGATAATTCTTTACTTAATATTAATAGTAAATCTCTTGGGATAAACAATTAATTTAGCCCCTTAAAAATATCAAAATTGTTAACAATATTTATCCTAAAAATAATATCAAAATTCAATGCTAGAGAAAAGGTCTGGAAATAACTTAAAAGTTTTGAGGCTCTCACGGTATTATGTTCAGAAGAGAAAACTTTTTACTTTATTGTTTTAATCATATGTTGGAATGATTCTTTTACGAAAAAATATCCTTATAATAAGAAAAAGAGTACTATTTCACAAAAACAATGTTGCCTCAACTGACTCTTCCAAATTTTTAAATAGATAGTACAGAAGAAGATTTAAGTCAAGCCTCAAGTAAATTGTCCCACACCGGGATAATACAAACATGAGAAAAGTATTAATATGAACAAATCAAACTATTTAGAGAAATATTGATCAAACGGACGGAGTTTTAAACCAAAATTTTCATTTTTGGGTAAACTTTTCACCATTTTTAATCTTGAAAAAATACTTAATTTTGAAATACTTAAAATTGAGAGAAAAAAATCTTTCGTTCGACTTCTACAAAATACTATACAGAAAAAGTGCGCAATATTTGAAGAAGATTGGTTCATAGCTTTTCGAGAAATCTTGACTATTGATTTCCAAAATAGAGTTTCGAGAAAACGCGATTAAACTTTTACATTCAAATAACACCAGGCCTAAATGGCGGAACATCCAAAGACCATTTGAACCAATTTTGGGAGAATAAGACATATTGTATTAGTAAATAAGCAAATAAAAAAAAAATTGATTTTTTGAAATTCTGAAACCGATAGGTGGATTTTTTTCTTCTAAAATCCACCATTTTAATTTTTTTTTTCGCTATCCTAGGACATTGTATATGTTAAATATCTTATAATTTAATTATCTTTCTTAATTTTCTTTTTATTTTGGGCACTCTGGAGGCCAGAACCACTGCAAAAGTGGGAGAATTTTGTTGTTGTTGAAGACTCGAAAAATTAAATTGTATTTATCATTTATGAAAAAACATATCTGGTAAATTTCAAAATTTTCGGTGCAATACTTTTTTTAACAAAGTTCAATAATATCACCCTATTTTTTATATGGTCACACTATTTGTTCTCTTTAAGTAAAATATAGAAAAGTATTTGATTTTTATAGTTTTTTTAACGAATTAAACCTTTTTAAGCATAAAACAACAATTTTAACCAATTTTAATTCCAATCTTTACGGTAAGTTCTTAGTTTATCAATACCAAACAAAAATTGCTTGCATTTTTCATACATAGATTTAAAGTTTTAACTTAACTTATAGTTTATTTTTTCTGGTATAAATTGTAAAATTTTTTATAGAATTATTGACTAATTTATATTTATATACAAGGTATTTAAGTTATATACAGTTATATGAAATTGGGGTGAGCAGAAACAAAATGAATAAAGACTTTGGGAAATGTTTTAGCTGATAATAATCCAATTAAAAAAACCACTATTCCTCTTTTTTTTTAATTACAAAAAATCAAACAGTGTTATCCCTTTTTTCTAAAATTTTGAATTATAATACTTTTAAAAAAAATCATACTTAACTATTTGAACATCAAATGAGTCCAGCTTATCCCTATTTATCTCAACTTGTTGATTCTCATTCAAGAAACTGAAGACAAAATCTATTCGTGTAAAGCAAGCAAATAAGCGCATTTCTAGCTGGCTTCTTACCAAGAAAATTAGCTGTTGCTTTATTTTGATGAATTGAGCAAAAGAGGAGGTGCAAGTCCTGTAGGATGCTATTCAAGAGTATATCATGATTTATTTTTCTAGAAACGTCTTTAAACATTTGAAGATAAAAACAAACAACAACAAAATTGAAAAAGTAAAATTTTAGTCTGGATACTTTTGGTAAAGTCATAACGGAAATATTAAACACCGTCCTTTTCCGAACACTAGATATTGATTATATTGTGTATATGTGTGTGTGTGTGTGTGTGTAAGCTTCTGTAAAATTTCTTTCTTCATTAATATTGAGGATATATAAGAAGTATATTTCCTGTTATAGTTTTGCAATTTATCAAGAGATTTACAAATATTGTAAGCTGTTTTTTAAAATTAGCTGCCAGTTAATATTTTTGATTTTAAAGAGAATATCAGAAAATAAAAACTTTACTTTTCAGCTGATAGCGAGATAACGAGCAGCTCGCAACTTTAAAGACCCAACAAACAAAGTATCGTGTTAGGTTTCTATTTGATAAAAATTTTACGTGATATAAATGCTTGTGGCATATAAACAGTCTACAGCTTTATAAAAACCATTAGCCCAGTATAATTTAAGTGAAAACGGCGAGAAATTATTACATATGACTAACGGGTAATTAAATTATACAAGATTGAATATTGAAGAAGTAAATTTCATAGAAAGCTCACATTTCGTTCTAGGAAATTGATAGTTACTATTATTAATTTCATATTTATATATTTTGTGGATGTCATAACTTAGAGGTAAAAAAAAGCCAATATTGGAAAAGTGTCTACCGTAAAAATCGTAAATATGTGTCTTCTCAGCCTCCTGACATAATCTATAACTAACTTTTGGCGTATTTTTAATCTTTTACAGATATTTATCAAAGCGTACATATAATCAACCAAATGAGAATATTGAGGGATATATGGTATATTCGACTACTCAAAATGTGATATGATACCTTTAGAATGCCTTTACTAGGATTTGGGTATTTGGGTATTAGATATGGGCAATTAGTTAACGTTCTTGGTTTGGGTTTTTATGTAAAGTTTGAGTATGACTATCATTTTCGTTAGAAAGGAATCAGATCTGTTCTAAAATTATTTTCAAAAACTTTTTCAATTTTATCAAGTTCTTTGATGACAATCAATCCACATCAATTGTGTCACTTTGTTTCTTTACATTAAGAACTTAGGAATTTTGTTAACTTTTATTTTAAGGCTTGTGCTACCTGAGTTTTTAGTAGGGTTTTGTCATCTAAAATAACCTAGATCTGCCATTACCTACATATTTTTAGGATAAAGTAAATCAGACAGGCTTCAATTGTTATGATTTCAGTTTGGGCAACTGCCTAGTAAAAAGTATGGAATACAGCCTTTACAGTATATACCAAATACCTGATCAGAATCCAATTTCCAGCTCATCAGTACACTAGATATTATATTGTATTTAGCATATTATATTTTAGCATATTTTTGTAATATTTGTGTATCTTGTAATGCAATTTATCGGCACAGATAACTTTCTGTCATAAATTTAGAGAAGGAGAACTTTGGGAAAGGTTTTTATTTACTTAAGGAGATGTCCGCTGATAGAAAGGCTCCAGGGCTCATAGCTTTTGATGGACAAAGAGAGTGAGCTAAAAGTAAGCGTGAACGAGATAAAAAAATCTGAGCATGCCAATAGCAATAAAATCAGAATGCTGTACAAATGATGGGCTGAAAACAAAATGCTATAAATCAGTAGTATATAATTTTACTCCTTTTCTTATAAACCACAAAGTCAACATCGTTTCATGGCATACTATGCTAACAATAATATTTTTATTTTATTAAAAATGATATGTTTATCATCAAAGGTTCACTAGCCCTGAATTATAATGTATATAAATTACAAAAATATTGTGAGTGTAGATTCATTAGATATCCTTGTAAGATAAGATTGCTTATCAGAAATAAATATCACTTTTTTACTTTAATAAAAATTCAGCCTAATTCAGCTAAGAAAAACTTCTTAAGCTCGTAATAAAAAACAAAATAATTTGCAACAGCAAAAACGGGAAATTTTTACAAATTTACCGCTGCATCATAAAATATTTCAAAAAAATTAGTGCAATTATCGCATTAGCTTTGATATTTTGTAGTCATCAGTTCCATATGAAAAATCCAACCATATAATTCAGTTAAAAATCGTTAATAAGTGCTCGTAAAAAATAAAAATTTACCAAAAAAAGGAGTTGGTGCCTTTTACAAAATTTGTTAAAAAACAATAATCATTAAGTCAAAAAATTAAACAAAAATACAAATAGAAAAATTATTCACCAAAATTTTAATTAAAACAGAAAATTTTTCATATGAAAAAATTCATTTGAAATTCAAAATTCAATCAAAATAGCAAAGATTCATAACAAAATACATAATAAAATTTAATTATTAACTGTAAATTCAAAAGATAAATCAACATTCTTACTTAATTTTATACCTTTTATGTACATATAGGGTAAAATAAATATGTTCCATAAAATTTTCTCATTTTAAATTGGATTTGGTAAAGCATTACAAAATTTAACTTTAGAATAAAATAAATCATAAAAGTACGTTTCAAATTTTTATGACATTACCACCTTTGACTTTAAATGAAATTGGAATAATTTCTTTTCACTTTTAGCTTATCTTTTCGTTTTACTTTTTTTTATCCTAAAAAGTAGCACACACAGATAAATATACTGACACACTCACACTAAATAGATGGAGTTTGAGACTCCTGCCAAAGAAGCCTATTTTAACTTTATGTGAACACTTTGTTAAATTTGATTTAGCGGACTTTTTTTAACTTTTAGGAAATTTAACCTACTTTTATACCTAATAATATGAAGAAAAAATTGTTTTTATGTCTCAAAATCCATTCTGTTTGATTTAACTAAAATTACTTTTGAAAGGATAAAATTAAAGAAAATATCATAAAAGTTTACTAAATACAAGAGAAAAAAAAGTTTTTAGAAGTAAGAAAATTGATATGAACTTTCCCCTTTTACGGTTGTTTGATTTTCGCATGAATAACAATTTTACCCTTTTCTTTAATATCTAATTTCAAAATAATTAAAATATTTGAAATAATGAATAGGCTTAAAAGTGTTTGCATAAACTTTTCTCATTAATTTTATTTTCATTATTTCATGTCTTAGGAAACTGCCATATAATAATAATCGGTTCCTTGAAGAGTTTTCTATTTATATAATTAATATCTCACGCAGAGCCATAAATTACCATACTTATGAGTTTCTTTTTTGAAGAAAATTATCCTTAAGGAGGAAGCCTTTGAAAATTTTGATAAAATTTTTAAGTGATTTATATATTTTTTGTTGTATGATAAATTTTAAATGATTTAAGAAAGGTTAAATTGACAATTTTTAACAAATATATTTTGTACCTTAAAAGAAGACACTTCCACTTATGATCGACAAATATATTTAAAAAACTTTTATCAGTTTAATAATTTTATATCCAAAAAAGTCAAAATAGCTGAAACTTGAAGCAGGACCATTATGCATCCACTCAATACAAAACATTTTCATTTGAATAAATACAATTTTCGTGGTCTTGAAAACTTCCATTTAGAAAATTAATAAAAAAAAAACTTTTTCTTTCCGATATTGGAATTAATTCTTCATTAAACACACAATATCTGTAATATTTTTTTTTCTATTTTCCAAAGGGATTTGTCTTTGCCTCTTAAACAATTCCTAGATTTGGAAAAAAACCGAAAATAAACAGAATCATGTGAGCCAGAGTAAAACCATGGAGTTCCACCAACAAAAACCTTCAAGAAAGTTTTGGGAAAAAATTAATCACCGTTCTTTAAATAAAATGGTCACATCGCAACTATTGGTTCAAAAGAAAATACAATTTTTATTCATATTATTGCAATTTGTCTGCCAAATGTGGTTTTCCGACAAGACATTGAACCATTTTTATGGTGGAAATACATTAGATCTAGTTTCCGATACAATTTAAACTTATGGTTTGGGACCGATATTAATATGAAACAATATATGCAATTGTTGAGACAATGAAAACTTATCTTTGGTAGAAAAAATAAAAGATGATCCCTTAGGCATGTAAGATTTCTATTTAAAGAAAACAGATGGATTTACATTCCCCCATGAGAGCTTATTATTTTTAAAGCTGCAATAAATGTGCTCGCATCAAGTTACTAATTGTAGGTGTATTTTGTTTTGTGTGAATAAATTAAAGTAACGCTAAATTTTATTTTAGGGTAAAATAAGTGAGAGAAACAGATCAAAAAAATGATCGTCCGTGAAATTAAAAAAAAAATCTAGCCATTTAAACAGAAATTAGATCTAGTTATACGTCCAATAAATCGAAAGGAAGCAATGTGATTAGATTGTATCGACTCTCATTGATTTTTGCGTATACTACTGGTGTAAAAATCTGTATCGCAAATTGAGTCCATTGTGCTTCCTCCTTTAATAATGACAACGTGATATCTCCAAACATTTTTATTGTAAACATGGGTTTGAATATATAAAAAAACTCAATTGATTAGCCATTTATTGAATAGTCCTGATTAAATATTTCCTTTAAGTCTTAACCATCAAGGGAAAACGGTAAACTAATTATATCGATTGACTTTGAGATTAAAATAATGAAATATCATATTTTGAGAATGCTGACTTACGGCTAAGCCCAAAACTATATCAAAAATTGTAAGCACATGAAGTACTACGCCGATTTTAACAATGAATATTTTAAAAAACAATAATATAATTTTTGTTAAATATGATTTTGTGATTGATATAAAATAAAGCATACACGGCTGGTTTTACAAAAAAAGCAAGAGTTGGTGGGTAAGCAAACAGGTTGTGGACTCCCCCGATTTTCATACAATATTGTTCTTATTTTAAGAATTAAAACATGAACATTTTTTCCAAATTCAAAAAAACAACCCAAACTTATTTTTGAACTATGAAAAATGAACAGTAAATTTGTAACTTAGTTAATCTAACCTTTAGTTAAACTTTAGCTAAATTAAAACCCACTTAAGCTCTAACTAAGATTGCACATTTAATAAAAATGACAAAAATTCCTTAAACTTGCATTCAGAAACTGGACTTCAAAGTAATATTTTGTAATATTTATTAGGCTCATTAATAAGTTTTGATATATTTTTTTTTTTGTTCTCTATAAAATTAATTTTCCATAACTAAAGCTTTTGAAAATGAAATCAAATCAATAAATATTTCGGATCATTAGGCCAACAAACATTTCTCAATTTATTCCCTGTATGGTCTCCTTTTCTGCATTATATCGTTTTCCATTAAAATGATATTCTGGGAAAATTTGTAGCAATTTTGTGCTTTTATTATGTCATCCATAACAGCAGTCATTTATCAAATGGCTTTCACAAGATATAATCAAATTTTGTGTAATATATAAATATTTATATATATATATATATATATATATATATATACATGTAGAGAAATGTAGTACCATTTTATATAACTTAAGTATAGAAAATTTTCCTTTCAGGTTTATAGTACACTTGAATGTAAAGAAATCTTAATTGAGATTTAGTCAATGTCCAATTTAAACCCCTGTAGTCAGCATTGATTATGTTGTTTGAGAATTAACAAAGGATTATAGATTCTCTAGTCAATCCTTTTCGATAAATATAGGTAGTTTTAATACTATGTGTAATTGGAAATGTTCACAGTCAATGACATTTTCGTTTAGCTAAAGACGGCTTAGTCGCTTTTATTTTAACAAATTAATTGCTGTCACGTTCAACTTTTGTTAATGTATTGAAGTATACAGCTTAATTGATGATATCACGTGCAATATCATTTCAAAAAATTAAATATTTATTATATAATTTGTTAGTGTATTTCTTAAAATATAATTTTAATCTATTATACAATTTTGTACCCTTAAAACTTAATAATTTTGCTGAAGAAGGTTAATAATAGCATTGGCAAATATTATTAAAATTGTATCTAATATAATTAGACTCACTCAAGTCACCATATCCCTCACGTTTGCTTTGATCTTCTCTAAAAAAAAAACCAAGTGCTAGTGATTAGGAATTAAATCATCCAAACTGTTAGATATCTTGTTCATTAGGAAGTTAAATTGGTTTAAAATAAAACACATTAAAAGATTTTTTTCAAAGAGAAACACCTGCACCTGTTTCTATAATCTTATTTATAAAGTTGGATTAGTTTATTGGGTACAAGTGTATAAGTTCATAATTTAACGATATTTGCTTTCCAAAATAAATCAAGTAACTAGGATAATTAAAAACAAAATTATTGCTTCTGGTCAGTGCTGCAAAGAAAATCATTAAACTTAAACCCTTTTTTCTTCCATTTTTCATTATATTTCATTAATAAAGAAGCAAGGTGCGAAAATGTTCTTTAAGCTTTCCACAAATATTAAAATAAAAAGTAAATTTAAGAATGATTAAGAAACAATTACAGGAGAATTTATCATATTTATTTTTGTGGTTTGTATTATTTAAAGATTTTATTTAATAAAATTTTTCCATTTCATGGTAAATTCTGAATGTGTAATTTATTCAAATAATATTTTCATTGAACTTACTTGAAACGCAGCTGTACCGACTAATATTAATGTCCTTGCATAAGCCAAGAATATTATAAGTGCGCAATGGCTTTGTCGCAAAGCCAGAAGAACAATTTTGTAAGGAAAACTCCTTTCGAGTGTAAACAATAAAAATAAAAGATGCTACCTTATGCTTGTGCTTTATTGGTTATATTTTTCTTGCATCACAATAAAATTTCTTTAATGTTATCCAAGTGGCTGTTATTTTATTTTTTTTTTCTTTTTATTTTGCAAGAGATACTAACTCTTTCATATTCATGCTCTATGTAGAAAGCTTATTGTTCACTTGCAAATGTGTTTCAAAAAAGTAAAAAATAAAAATAAAGAAAAAATAGAAAAGGATATGCAAGGACTTTTTTTCCGGTTTCTGGTATTTTTCTTTTTGCTACTTTGCTCTGTTCCTTTTTATTCACTTGGCGAACAATAAATTTCAAAATTCCTGTTAGAAACCACACTGTAAAAAACTGTTCTCACTATGTCAATGAATAAAAGGACTTCCGTTAAATTTAAAGTACTAAAATCTAGTTGAATTCTATGGGACAGCTAGGTGCTGTTAATTTTCCTAGTTCAGAAAAGTATGTAAGGATTAAAAAATATATTTTGGATAAATTAATAAATGGATAAATTATGAAGTGGAATATTATGCCTGACTTATTTAGAGTACAAACAGAAGAAAAAATGAGCTTTAAGATTAATTTTCCATACTTACAATATGCGTTGAGGAAATCTAGAGGTATTTTAAAATATTAAAGTAAAATTAAAACTTTTCATTTCTTGCAAGTTAATTTTTTTTGACTCAATGATTAGATCACTAAATCAAATAACTGAACAAAGGGATATCCATTAAATAAATTAATTTACGATTTTTAACGCATTTTTTCACTGTATTTTTACAACTTTCGAACGTGTTCAAGTATTTAAATCATTACAAGAGTACTATATTCTCTAGACAATTATATGTCCATTCTTTAGTCTCTAGTATACTTCACATTTATATCAAGTAGAGAAAAATAATGAGTTAGGGGATGTTACAAAATAAAGTAAGAAAAATATGCTATTTTTAAAATACTACCACAAAAAGCTTTTAGAATAAATTACTGCGGTGAAATAACCATTTTGCATTCCAACAGAAATTACCCTAGGGATGCCATGTTTTGAACACTTCAGCACGATCTATTTCTCTTTGTTTAATACTCATGGGTGTTCTTCAAAAAAAAAAAAAAGAAAAAACAAAATAAAATTACAGAAGAACAAAAAAAAAATCAAAACACTTGACAGAGACTAAAATACTAGCTTGCCGAGTGCTTGTAACCACTTCTAATCTGAGAGTGAAATGTTGGTGCAATTAAAACGAAAATATAAAATTTAACAGATATTAAAAACAAAATTGACATAAATTTATTACATAAAATTTCATATATTTTATTTAACTTAAAACAAGTTTTAGTGGAAAATCTAAAAGGAATTGTTGTCGATAAAGAAGAAGCTTTTACTAGTAAAATAAAAATTAATTGAAAAATAAAATTTATTGGAAAAGAAGTTGTTTATCAATTGAAAACAATTTTTCACCGTTCTTCAAAGAGAATTATTATTAAAATATTAATTTACTGTAAAATTTCCTAAATATATAAAGTAATCAGTGCTTTTATAAATATAGTATCTTAAAGATTATAAAAAAATCTCGTTCAATTTAATGAAACTATGGGCCGTCGTGTGCAATGCTGAAGATTTAAGATTAAGAGCTAGAGACCAGGAACATGATTATAATTTCGTTAAAAGTGTGAATACAAAAACTTTTTTATCATTTTAATTAAAGCTTGGAGTTTTTATTCTTATTCTAAGCTTTCACAAAAAAATTATTATGATTTACTGAATAGAAAAAGGGCTGACTTAGCGAGAAAGACTTTCATTTATTATTATTTATGGGAGCTTCTCAGCTAAAAAATAGTGTTTTTTTAATTAATAATGAAAATTATACAAAAATATCACGTGAGTCTAAAGGCAGTAAATTTATAATAATTTTGGAAAATTGATATTGAGGGATTCTTCAGTTCTCAATGATTTTTAAAAATGTCTGCATGGTTTTGCTTAAAAGAAAATTACCTCGGAAAAAAGCATTTCTTAGATTTAATTTTCTAAATAGGACATTTTAAATCGAAAAATTCCATGCAAGTAAATTTCATGTTGCATTTTATGAAAATTTTTTTTGTCTTTTGTCCAAATTTGGTTGATCATGGGAAAAACACGCTACACCAATTCGGATGTCCCGGGTAAACAATAAATGTAATAAATACACACACAATGGAGCCAAATGGCGCGCTCGAAAAAATAATGTTTCAAATATTAGGAATAGTTTCTCCATTAATTAAAAAAATGTTTTTTGTTGAGAATTAGGCGGTCAATACAATGGTAATGCTAAGAACTTTTTAAAACTTGGGTATAACAGTTAAAAATCGATATAAGCAATTCACTTGTGTATAACAATAAAAAATTTTTAATAATTTTTTTAGAAATATTTTTTTAAAAGGATCCAATACCTAGGCTGTAAATAAAAAAAAAACAAAAGGTTTCTAGCCCAATAACACCGAAGTTATGAATTTTTAAAAACTACTCTTCAAGCCAAAATCACGAAATTCTCAGAACTTTGTCCCCCTTCATTTTCTAAAATATATATACAAACATATATAAAAAAATCCTCAAACAAGTATATTTTCTTTTTCAATGCCGAAACCTTAAAAAAAAATTCAGCCAAATCAAAAATGTGTCGCTCAATTTTTGTTCGTTTTGAAAAATGCCCCATATAGAGAAAGTGGGATGGGAAAACGATATGTGAATGGTTGCATGCTATTTTTATTCTCTTTTTTCGTATAAAATTCGTGAAAAATTCACTGCGTGAAATTCCGGGACATTTAGCTCGAAAACGCGACATTTTGAGGCTGTCCCGTTGTCCCTGTCCTTGGGAGCGGGACACGGGACAACGCTTCCAAAAATGTGACATGTACCGTAAAAACGGAACACATGGTCACCCTAGGTATAACTTCTCCTTCTCCCTCTCTCTTTCTCTTAACTAAAGAAAAATTAATATTTCGCATTTTCTTCGCAGAAACAAAACGCAATGCATTTAGATGTAAATAATAATACAAATAAATAATTTACCAGCAAAAAATGACATTTTTTAATAAATAAGGAATTGTTGAATAATATTTATGTAGTATGCCAATTTATACAATATTATCTGAAATAAAAAAGAGGTCGATGAAAAAATTTATATATATATATATATATATAATTTATATATATAACAAAACTATAAGGGGAAAAAGTGCATTTTGATGTAAAATAATAATGCAAAACAACATCTTTTAAAAACATCTTTTAAAAACTGAGGATAATTCACATAACGTTTAAATACAATCCCAAATATAAAAGAAATTATTCTAATATATATTCAATAAAACCAATGGGTATAAAAAAAATATGTATAAAAGTTTAATAAAACACACATAAAGAAAAAACAAACATCTCCAAAGTTATTATGGCCTTTACAACCGTTCTAAAATGTTTTTCTATGCTGGGGAATTGTACTAAATTGGGGAAATCAAAAGCCTTAAAAGTTGTGCTCTATATTTTTTTTTATACATTTCCAAATAAATATCCTCTCACTGAATTTGTTGTCACTTATATACCCACATTCTACATATTGTAGAAAATTTTTTATTTGGGACAAAAACTAATACCTTAGTAAACTTTATTTAGTGAACTCTACATATACATGAATTTATGTTACACTCTCATATTAATAGAAAATCCAAAAATAACACAACTACAATCCTAAAAAAATTTTATATATACAATGAATGTGCTTAAATCAAACCAATCCTGGAGCGCACATTTATTTGAAATTTAATTATGTTAAAAACATTTCTTTTAAATTATAAATTTTAATACTTAAAAATGTTATTGCTTACTTGGTGTATTTTACATAAAATTATTTTGATGTCAATTAATCCCTTCTTTTCAAAGAAATCTCAAGCAGTTTTTTAACAAGTGAAATGTTATCATAAAATTAAAACTGTTAAGGAACACGAACTTTAATTTAAAATAAAACACTAAAAAATAAAAAGCACTACTTTTGTACACAAAAAAAAACGAAGAAATATAATTAATCCGCGAAAATAAAACATGTCCGACCCGGCTTTAACTATACTCAAGTAAACAACGCATGCAGTAAATGGACACACTAAATTCCTCCAATCTTTATTGTTGAGGGAGAGTAAACTCACATGTTTACAACGCCTTTGTATAGTGAAATTAAATGCGGCTGGGAATATATATCCCCAACAAAACCCAATATTTAAGAGAAACGCTGTTTTACTTCTCGTAAGCGTCTGTGAGTAAATTGCCAGGAATATTTGTTTTTTTATTTTGTTATATAAGTATAAAGCTGAAAAGACTTGTGCCATTTTGTTAATGTATGATATATATATATTTGGATATATTTTTCATATGTATTTAATTTAAGTTTTTAAATTAATCAAAAGACTTTTATAACTAACTCTACTTTATTGTTTTTTTTCAAAATTTTTTTGAAATCATTTAAAAGTTTAAATAAAATCTTAGGGTTAAGTGTTCTTCATTTCATAATATCAATGTATATGTATCTCCAGTATTTAATTAATAATTTAAGAAATTAATTATATGTAAATTCTCATAGAAAATCTTCATTCAAATATTTTAGAAATTTTAACCCAAACTGTTGGTTTTATTATCTAAAAGATAAGATTTTAATTATAAAAATCAGAAAACTCATGAAAACTTTTGCATTTATTTCAATACTATAAAGTCTATCCAATACATTAATGAAATTAAAATCATCATATATATGAAACTCTTTTTTAGAGAAATGATGTAAGAAGAGAATATTTTATACATGTTTTCATACATGGGTTACACATGCATCGTTTGTAAAGGCGCAAGTCATTTCAACTTTATATAGTATTTACGTAGTACGCGTATACGTATTGCATAATGTACCTACATATGTATATTATTCAACTAAAATTTGCAGTGTTCCCGACAAACTGCTTTTCTCTTACATTTTGATTTTAGTTGATGGCTATTTCCAACCCACTCCAATGTTTTATGCAACCCAGCAGTATCTCTCTCCCCCATAACAACAGATTCGAGAAGCTTTGCTTCATGGAGTTTTTGTTTGAATATTCTCAAAGTGAGAAGACGCGATTTAGTATTGTTGTGTATTTGTTTTTTCTTTTTCAATGTAAAAAAAGTGTTTTTATATTTCAAATAAATTGCAATTTTTTATACAATTTTAATAAATAAAAATTGTGCCTTGGAAGAACAGGATTACTTGGCTTTTGATCTATTTCAAAATTTATTTTATCAAGTAAGTAGCAACTTTTAATTTTTAAAATTTAATTTTAATAAAAAATATTATTAAAATAAATATATTTTAAAAAAATTAATTAATAAAATCAACGCCTTTAAGTAAAGGTTGGTATATTCGAATATCTTACGATACTTGTTTGAAATTTGATTTTCATTTTAGGACAAGATTTTGACTTTTGGCTTAAAGAGATATGCACAGGTGATACTAGAAAATGGCAAGAAACTGCATATGTATGTTGGAGTGTATTGGATAAAATATATAGATTTAATGGGATTGTGTTTGTTTTTTACATTTTTTAACTACTACATGGGCTTATACATGCATACAGTTACACCAAGCTGGGCGGGAAGACATTTATTTAGAAACGTATAAAAGTTATATAGGACAGCTTTGACTTGATGAGAATTTTATGATTTTCAAGGTCGTTATTTGATATTGTTCTCTAAATTGGGTAAGGGGCAAACTTTTTGATTATATGAGTTGAGAATGTGTTGTGAAGAGAAATTTATTTGAGGCCTAGGTTTTTCCTCTTATAGTTTTATTAATTAATATTCTCATATATATATTTTTTAAATAAATTTTTAGATTGATCTTTTTTATTTCAGATTATATTTCATCATTGCATAATTATTATTCAACAGTTTAATAGATGAACACATCCTCAGTTATTAAAAAACGTCATATTTTGCTGGTAAGTTGCTTACTTGCATTATTATTTTACATCAAAATGCATTTTTATTATAAACTTTTGAAGATATAAGGAAATATTAATTTTTATTTAGTTAAGAGAAAGAGTCAAAGGGAGAAATTTTAACTATTACTATTTTTTTTAATTATTAAAATTTAATTGAGATAATTAATTAAAAACAACACGCCATATATTATTGACCGACTTCACTAGAAAATTTTCATTAATCATCAAGTTATTTATTCCTGGCTCCCTCTTACTTGATTTATGTATTTACAAGTAACCTGAGGCTAATTTATATTACAAAAAGTTCAATAATAGTCACTTGCCTTTAACAAAAAAATATAAATTTTTAATATTGTTAAAATAATTATTTAATTATTGAACGAATTTTAACAATTTTTACATTTATATACATCCTTAATGTTGTTTCTAAAAATTATTTTAATATTAAGCTTTTCTGCTAACTTTTATGATCCAAAACTCAAAATTTTTTAGCCCTATTCCTACTCGATCCATAAATTGGAAACATCTTTCAATTATTCAATTTCTTTCTGACACATTATTATACACAACTATCACTTTATTAAATACTGTCTTTTGTCCTTTACAACTCTTTAACACTAGAAAATTTTCATCTTGCCTATGGTGCCTTTAAACATTTTATTTAACAAAATAACCAATCAATATAAGAAGTTTTATAAGAGTTTATTCCTTAGATATGGATTAAGACATTTCTTTTCATTATTCTTCCTATTCTTGGATTTCCCATTTTATGAGGCATTTTGTTTATATTTTTACTACGCCTTGAATTAAAAACATCTCAAAGTTCTTTATTTAGCATTATATAAGGAGTCCTAAATGAAATTTGTGGATCATAGTAAATATTGTAAAAACGTATTTCATATGAGACTTCAAAATTAGTTAAAACACTTAACTATTATGTCTTCATTATATATATTCTTTTCTTCTAGAGGGTTCTTTATGTACCACTTTTACTTCCTTTGATAAGCTAATATTAATTCATGCCTTTTGCTATTCCATCCATTCATATATTTCACCATTTACACTGTACCTCTTAGGCAATTTTTAATAGGAATTCTCTACTGGTTTTCCAAAAGCACTTTGAAAATATAAGAAAACCCTAAACATCCTTCTCTACTCTCCAGTGCTCTTAGCCAATCTTCAGTAACCAATTGTAACGCTGTTTCTGTCACACGTTGTTCAAAGCTAGACCTACAGTCAGTTCAAAATTCATTATTTTTGTTGAGTTCTACTAATGTTTCACACATTCTGTTAATTTCTCTGCATTAATTATTCTAAGCTAAGTACACTCCCCTTTACTTTTTCAATAAGGGCAGTTACCGATATGTTTAAGTATTCTGTCATTTTTCTTTGGTCCAAGTGTGTAATAACACTAGTAAATTTATCGCTAAATACTGGCCAAAGTTTCTTTATCATTTCACTACTAATCCGCCAATATTTAATAGGCTCTTTACACTAATTTCATTGGCCACAGTTTTACAAAATTTTTTTGCCCTGGAATATCTGATTTTTCACCAATAAAATTAATGCCTCTTCCTTCTAAATGCATGAGACTTTCTATAGGACCTCGTTTTGATACCATTTAACCTGATATTTTCATATAAATTTGTTTTCAAATAAATAAAGACATTCCTAGCAATATTTATGTTGGTGATTTTACTTAAATCTTGATTCTTTAAGTAAGTTTAATTACGATCACTTTGCATTTAGGATCTTAAAAGGACTTTCACCTTTGTATCATTCCAATGGATTCAAAAAAAGCATTATTAATCCATTTTAAATCAAAATAATTTGTTATGAAAACTTTTTAAAGCTTGAAGTTACTTCCATAAGGAGCTTCAGAAATAGATATTTTTACTACTTTGAATATTATAACATTTTATTTGCAATTCAAGGCTAACTTTTCATATGGATTTTAAACAAAAATTTTGGCTTAAGCACTTCAATTGAGAGAGTATCTTATTTATTAATTATTTTCTTCATTTTTTGTTTAAAAAAAATGAGAGCTTAATATTTTTTTTTACTCAAACTATGTTAAATATAGTGTAAGTGTCATTTATAGTAACCATCCTCTTTTATTACATAAAAACTATTTCTAATATACGTCCCTTCAGAAACCACACATATAACTTAAAGGATTTAAATTGCTTCTATCAGCCATTTCCTTATAAATTATCAAGGCTCTTGGCGTACGTTGTTAAAAAGTATTGTTGCTAGAATATCCATATCGGTGTATAAATTGCAAGTAATGTGGCAGTTCAATTCCAATGAGACTCATATTTATGGAGCGACAGTTTCCCAATATAACAGGAGATGGTGGTATATTTTCAGACATTGAAAATAATACTAGGATAGGGTGAACATTGGCAGTTCATTTATTTTGTTGGCACAAAAATTTATGTTCGCGGTACAAAAACTCATAGCATAAAAGGATAAAAAGTTGTTTATCGCGCCTTCGAAATGGATAAATTTATGCGACAGTTGGGAGATTAATTCTTGAATTTTGTAACATGCCAATATGTGAGAGAGACAATTTTTTTTTAATATCATCAATCAACTAGTTTTATTTGCTATATTCTATGGTTTTGTAGCATAAATTAACCAAATAGAATGCAGACAAAAATTATATTGATGGTCGTTAATATTCCATAAAATTTTTATTTATAAATGGAGTTTTTATATGTTAAATATTTTTGATAATTTTTTTGGTACATAAAAAACATAATAAAACTGTTTGAATATTATTTATTATTTTACTAAAATTTTGTCTAGGCGAATTGAATCCGTAATTAAAATTATGGAGCTAAAGGCTTTTATGCCTATATCTCTCATTACTTTTTAAATAAATTTAAATCTAAATCGCAGGGGAATTAGTCATTTTATTTCAGCTTTTTATTCGGTATAGTTTTAGCTTTCGCTTGTACCCATTATTTGATTTTTAATTCATGTTCTGTTTCTAGTTTTGCTCAGATAAATTACACCAAGTTTTTATCAATCTGTTATTCAACCCATTTGCTGCTAACCACGGGTATACTCGTGATTGGAAAGGTGTTACGCATGAATATACACATGATACATACAACTTGTGGAACTTGCAAACCTTTTATGGCTACAAAAATAAATATACAAGTGTAAAAAATTGAAAAAAATATATAAATAAATTGGGTTTACAAAAATTCTACTTTATTTATTAATTTGAAATAATAAAACTAAGATAACCAATAACAGAACAAAATAGAAATTAAATTAAACAGAAAATAATTTAGGCTTGGCAGCGAATGGCTTAATACACAATGTTTTTTCATTTAAAACTTCCCTAAGTAGATGAAAAGTCAATTAAACTCTTTGTAATATATAAAATCAGCAAAAGCAAATAATAGATATTGATAATAATATCAATAATATCAAGAAATACGTGATTCTATTCATGAAAACTAAAAAAATACAATATAGTATTGAAATCAATTACCCACTCTATAAAACATTTAATTGGCGATGTCAGCATAAATGAAATTGGGTCATATAATCTTAGCTGACATGAAATTCTTCTTCTAAGCTATTTTTGATTTGATTTGATGTTCTATTTTATATATTTTTTCTAACAATAACTAAATAAAAGTTTTTCCATTCAAAAATATAACAATAGAATATAATTTGACTTTAATTTCTACGATTATTAAAAAAACAAACAAAAAAACTTTGGTTGAAATAAGCAAAGCCAAATTATATCACACAAAACTTGTAAAGTTGGTTCCAGAATAATAAGGGTAATTAAGGAATGCAGTTCTCTAAGAATATATATAAAGTGTGCTTCCTATGCTTAAGAGAAACAATATATTGATTATCTGAATATTTAAACTGGCTAAATTTTAAATTAAAAGTCCTTGATTAAGGGAACTTCAAGCTTCAATCCCTTTAAACGATTTTAATAATTTAACAAATTAAAACTACTTATATTGTCAAATTATTAAATCATATTTTATAAGGTCAGGAAATTTGTGGTGTTATCTGATACACTAAAAGATCCAAAAAGATCCTGGTATAAAAGAAAGGCAGTTAAGATCTTATGTTAGATACTTTTTGAATCATTGAAGTGATCCCAATATTTTTCAAGAAGCAAAATTTCCAGGCATGGTCGTAAAAATTTAAAAGTTACCCCGTATCTGTTAAGTATCAGACTGTCAAGTCAAGCTGATTGACAGAAACAAATTTCACGAAGTTTTTATGATTAATTAATAAAAAAATCTTCTTCTAATGCACCTTTGTTTTACAAAAGTCTTTTCGTGTTAAGTCAGTCTCCAGTCCTTTAGCGGAGCGTTATTGAGATTTGAAAAATAGTTTTTTTTGTCTATTCCTTGAAAAATAAACCATTATTTTTTACGAAGCATAATTGAAAATTTCAATTTCTTATTAGTGAACTTGCGATTTTGGTTCATATAAAGATTTTTTGAATTTCACCAATAAAAACAAATAAGTGAGTTTTAGTAAAAACTTAGTTCTTTTGTAACCCCTTTGAATAGTTTGGTTTACTTCAAAAATGTTCTTCAAATGATTGATGTTAACGTAGGATCCTATCCAAAATGATATTGACTATCAAAGGTGTTATGATCATTATGAAATTTTGGTAACAAATGTTGAGCTGTGCTTTGATGATGGTTACCTTGTCAAACTTATGGATTCTATCTGTTGCTTTACTTCCACTTTTAGAGCAAAAAGAGTAAAATTATACGAATTTATCTTATTTGCATCTTTATGTTGACAGCTCAAACAGCATAAAACTTTAACAGCAAATCTCAAATTTATTTTAGTATAGTAAAGTATTTCCTTCAAATTTTTTTACCAACTTTAGGTGAATCAAAATTTATACCGCAATTGGCCTTAAGCCTCAAACTTGAAAAAAATATTACTATTTTAAAAGATATTTTCTAGTACACAAATGCACTAAATTTTGTGAAGTTTTTTAAAATCTGTTAAAAGTCTTAAGGACTTAAATAATCGTTTCTAAAAATTCAAAGTGGTGATAAATTACACTAGGCAAATGTTTTTTTCTTTTTCTTATCAGTTGATGATGAGTTGAAATATCCTGAGAATCTTTGTGTGCCAGCTTCTAACAGCTTCCAAGTATTTTAAATTCTTTTTATCGTATTAAAATTTTTGCAGTTAATGTTTTTTGTTGTGTTCTAATAATGACAGTTTGGGAAGTTGTGCATAAAAGAAATATTGTCAAATTATTTATGTAGTTCAAAATCTTTTTAGAAAAACTATTGCTGATTTTTTAAAAAAGCAAACTAAATGAAGGCCTGATTAAGTCTTATATTAAATATTTCTTTACATTAAGTACCTTTAACGGTTTAAAAACCTATAGTAACATGAATTTTTGCAATCAACTTGAAAGCATTCTCACCTAAAGAAATTTTATTTAATGGTTTTTTTTTGCACTTATTCAAAAAGTTAACTAAATAAAATATAACTAAATAAATTATGACAAAAAATCAGCTGTATTTTTTTTTTCTCACTTTTAAGAAAAAAATTTAATATGACTCCCTAACTGCTGTAACTTTTTCACAATTACCCACGAAAATTTTTTTTACAAAAAGAACAAAAAATGGTTAAAGTAAAAATCCAATTTTCTTAATTTAAATACAAACGAAAAAAGGTGGAAACTTATTCAATGTTAAAAATGTACATGTAGATAATTTTAAAATTACAAAGATTTCCCCTAAGAGCAATTGATTATATTAGTACCTCCTTGGGGAAATCTACTTTTACCCAAAAATTTTACCATTAAAGTGCTTATATACAAATTTTTTTTCATAAAGTTAAATTAAATCATGGCATAGTCTCATGCAATTTTTCATATATATGTATATATATTTTCTGGAAGCCACATCGATGGAGTCTATTTGGATGTAGAAATTAACTGTTTTCTTTTTTCAGACTAGAAAATTTTTTATATCCTTTAACTCTCCCAAATGGCTGTGGTGCGAATATAAATTCCATAATTTTGGAATGATGCCCAGTTATTTTTACTTTCAGTTTTTTGTCATTGTTTTTGTTTTCTACCACACTTAGTTATGATGACAGAGAATTTTATGTAGAGTCTTAAACCTCTAGTAGAACTTTTCAAAAAAAAAAAACATTTCAGTGATAGTTAAACCTAAATCACTCGTTATGATATCCGTTAAAAAAATCTATAAAAAAAGAAGCTTGAAGATTGAATTAAGTGTAAGTTATTAATTGCTTTTATAAATTAACCCTATAGATGTGGTTTTATGGGAAATTTGTGTCAAATTTACTTAAGTGGCCACAATTTGGACACAAGAATGTTACATTATTCCAAAATTATATTTGAGAAGCTATAATAATTTAAGAATTTCCATTATTTGCTTCCTCTCTATTTGAAATTTCATATTCATAGTATAAACTTTTTTCGAAAGTTTTTCATTTTTAATTGGTAGGTTATTCTTGAAATATTTGTGAGGTAATTAAGAAAAACGTTAGTAAAATGAATGATAATTAGTATGAAATTTGTATAATTGGAACAAAAACAGTGAAATAAACAACAATTTTTTTATTAACCCAAAAATCATGACAATAATGTCTTTAAAAAATTTGCAAATTGGATTATTTTTAATATCAAAATGAATTTATTTTAATTAAAAAAAATTCAATTCTACTTTTTTCACATAAGACAATCCCATTCAAAGAAACACTCATTAAAGATATTTATGGTATAACCATATTAGTAGATATTTTTCTAAAGATAAAAAAATGGACTCGTACACGTTGGAAGCTATAAACTTGTATCCAAAGTTTTTTAAATAGATTCGAAGTGTTGATAGTAAACAATTCCAGGATATATTTAACAATTCAAATATGATTGAGACTTCTTGCAGGATCTTGCAAGATAGCAAACATAATTGTTTAAATATTACTTTAAAGGGCAGATAGAAAATGTTCTTTCTGTTTAAAAAAATTAATTAATTGCTGATTAGTTTTTCTTAAGGGGGTCTTCTGGTTAAGATGTACGAATTTTGGGTGCTTTTTCGGATGCCATAAAAAAGAACCAATAAATTTTTTTAATTAAATTTTTTTATTTTTGGTTTAATGATGTGTTCAAAATATAAAAAATAAGTAATATTAAAAAAAAATCACAATTGGAAATACTACAGGCCAGCAAATTTGGGGCTGTCGCAAAAAAAGCGTGTCCTGATGTGCACGATTCTAGCCCTCCCAGTAGTCTGAAGAGAAAAATCTTTCTTAATTCTTCAACAAGAAGAATGTAGCTATGGCATTGTGAAGAGTTTTTTAAAAAAAAGTTTTTTTGCACAAAATGGCGGCAGTTTGAAAAAAAAGTTACGTGTTTTTCCTGTTTTTTGCAAGTTTTGGAGTTAAAAAAAAAAAAAAAAGAAACAAAAATTGGAAAAAACTCTTCAATGTACCATAGCCTGATTTATAAAGAATCTGTGTGCTGAATTTCATTTGAATCAGTTGAGTAAAACTTGAGATATCCTTCACACCGTTTCGAAAAAAGTAGTTTCCGGAAAAATGCGTTTAAAGTTTTAAAGACTACATTGAGCACTAAATGCGTCACAAAATGGGCTGTAACTCCGAAAATAATAAAACTTTCAAAAAATCCCCTTGAAAACATTTTTGTAACTAGTTAATCTATGAAAATATATGAAAAAAAATTGACTTTTTCGAATTTCTATACCAAGAGACCCCTTTAAAAGATGATTTGTCCATTAGGAATCAATGTGAAGCAATGAATTACTTTATCAATGAATTAGAGCTACTTTTAGCTACAATAATTCCTTTCCCGCGAAAAACTTCAGAAAATTTTGTAATAGAATAGCCATCAAAGTGGTCATCCTGACTTTTCATTCCAAAGGCGATGTTACCAAGATGTGCAGTATGAAAAATTTACTATACTATAAATCTTAAAAACTAAGAATTTTAGTTATTTATGGAGCTAAACAAATATCTTTTTCAAAATCCCTTTTTTAGCTTTTTTTGACAGCATTTGAACTGCTGAACTTGAACTGAAATTTTGGTTATATGAAAAATTCACAAATTATACAAAAAAATTACAGATCTGATTTTTTTTACTGGGGCTCCTTCTAGTACGAAGCTCTTGCATATAAACAGGAAAAATTTTAAGTTATTTTCTACCTCAAGAAAAAATCAGCGATTTGCTGTCATTAATTTCACCACCAATAGAAGTTGTATTGAAATTTCCTGCAAAGTTTAAGCAAATTTACTTTCCTTATGAAGAGTTTTAATTATATTTAAAGAATACTTTTATAAATTGTGCTAACATAGATGACTCAGTCAAAGATACTAATTTATATGTATATGTAATATCTCTTTGAGGCCATTTCAGAAAGTCTCTTAGTTGTCTTATCACTTTTTGAACAAAAGTGAAATTTTAAATTACTGTTTTTTTTAATAATAAATTATTTAGTAGCCTTTCGATAGATCTGTAGGATTTCAAATGTTAAGCTGAAGTTTCTTAAGGCCTTTAATGCTGCTTGACTGCTAAGAAAGATGTAGTTTTGTCGTTTTTTAAATCCTTCATCTTATACAAAGGATATCCCATCAAATAGAAAATAATATTTTCTGGTGGGTAGGTAGTGGAGCTATAGGACTTAGATCTGTAAAGCTTCTTTCATTTTTTACTGTTTTATCTTGTTCTTGTATAAATATTTGGTCCCTTTTGATTAATCTATCTGAGAACTAAATATGTGCAAAAGCAGTAGTTTTAGGCTTTATAGTTCTTTCTTGACTTTTATATTTGAGTAATTATCTTAACTCTTAACTCTTAACTTTTGCTTCGTTTAATCTATCTATTTTCCTATAATTATTCCACAAAGCTATTTCCATTTTAATGTGCCTTTGAATTTCTAATTATTTCTTATTTCTTTGCTTTTCTTGGATCTACAGAACGTTACCCTCTTTAGCTTTTCTTGCTATTCCAATAGATATCCATTTCTTCGTTGTATTTATTGTATTTTTTCCTATCTCTTTCTAGTTCTTTGTTATTCCTTAACTTTATTTAGCAATTATTTTCATCCTTATCCTTTGAATTTCGGTTTTTATTCAGTTAAATATTCCTTGAAATTGCTTTAAATTTATACCAGCACTGGTGTAAACAATTGACAAAAATATAATAACCTGGTTTTTCATATGTTTGCGGGGTCTTCTAATTATTATTAAGCTGCATTATCCTTGAATATAAAATATTTACATTATTTTTATAAAATACTTTTAGGACAATTTATGTAAATAAATGTAAAACTTTCAGTTTTTTCTCTATTGAGGTTTTAGTCTGAAAAGGTACGAGCCCTTCCTACTGCTATACCATATTTCCAAGGGAGATTACTAGGATAATGCATTGAAGCAAAACAAAAAATTCAAGATATAATATAATGTTGCATGCCCCTACGAATAAAGCTTATTTTATAAATTTGCTTTTAAGGGTCTTTTATATTTCGAAAAAAAAAGGAATTCCTAAGTACTTTAAATAAAAAGGAATGTAAGCATATTATTCCATAAAATTATTTACACATTTCTCATTATTATTCGTTAAATAATACTTGTTGAAACTCACCAATCCCTTAAGCTTTACATATGAAAAAGATATTATCCTGAAACTTTAAAAGAAATAAAATATAAAATGAAAGCCTAGGGTTAATATCTCAAAACAAATTTTATATTTTTCAAATATTCCCAAAGTATTTACACACACACACACACACTTCTATAAAAAAGTACATATGATTATATTAAAATCTTCAATTCTGTTCACACAATTTCATTTTTATCGTTTCGCGTGAAAAATATAAAGGTGGGTATTATTAGAAAAATAAGTAAAAGAGTACAAAAAAAAAAAAAAAATATATATAAAGGTAAAATACCATATATTATTGTATCCACCCTAAAGCCAGATATATCCAGCTTTCACGTTATTTATATTCGTTTTGAGAATACAAAAGATCTACTTTACATGCGGTATTTGTTAGCTTTTATTATACTCTTCATGAATACCTGAAGATGTACAATATGCCATCATCATGGTTTATATTCATCAAGCCTGTTGCCTTTATTAATATCAATAAAAGACTGAAGGGAGAAATCTAATATCAACAGTTTTGTTGTTATCTTATATCATGCTAAAAATTTGTATTAAGTTAACCTAATATGATGTAACTTGAGTGAAATTATACTTCGTCCATATATATGTATATTAATATACATACATACATATACATATATAAATGTATTTCAACGATAGACTTTTCGGCTAGATTTATGTTTAACGCTCAATTGTTTGTGTTGTTTTTAACTAGTTTTCACATCACTGCTTATTTTATATACGTGCCTTTAACTTGTTTTGGGTGTATTTCACTTTGGTACAAATTTGTAAAAATCAAACTCAATTTTGGTTCTCTAAATTATCAGAAGAATTTTAAAACAAATTAAAAAAACAAAAAGAATAGAAGATATCATCAAATTCACAATTAAACTACATTGAGATTAGAAAATTGTTCCTGAAGTCGAAAATTTCATCGGAAAACACTTCTAAATCTAGCACTAGAGTCTTAGGCTGCCTACAGAGTGCCGGCTTACAGCCGAGCTGACATCGATTCTCATTGCGATGGTCTAATCTTTGGTAGACTTGCACTCTGAAGACTTTTAGCAGATTCCTATTGATTTACCCATAACGACTTTATAGTCTTCGGTATCGGAGTCGATGTCATTTCAGCTGTACGCCGGCACTCTGTGGGAGGCCTTAGAATCATAGCCTCAAATGAAAAGCTAAAATTTTTAAGGTCGAGTTCTACCTGAGGAATTGGTCAGTCCCTATAATAGTTCAAAGACATCTAAATGGCATAATTTGCTTATTTTAAATAAATATCTATTGATTTATAATTTAGTTGTTATTTGGTTGTAAATATTTTTAATAGACTTAACGGGCTAACCATCAAAATTCTACTGATACCAATATGAACAGAAATTCACCCCATATGAATGTGTTGAAAGGATCTTGTAGGATACCTCAAAGCTCTCAATTGTAAATCTAACGCTTTAAATCTCGGTTTTTATAGGTTTTCGTGGGAGTTAAAAAAGTAAAAATATTTCTGAACTTTATTACAGTTAAAGTATTTTTATTTTGCTGACTTAAAATAATCCAAATAGCCTCTAATTCTTTGTAGAATAGGATTAAGAGCCATTGCCCTAAATCACTCTTTCTCAAAGGGAGCTAAAATTCCCTTGTAATATTTGATAAGTTTCATGAGGTCACTAGAAATTTCAAAGAAAACTAGAGGTTTCCAAGCCTATCTGTAGCAGTGACAGCAGATACATAAATTATAACCTTAAAAGCCAACTTTGAGCTAAGCCAAAGAGTTCACAGCATCTCAAACTATGGTGATTTTAAGGATTAAATTTATTGGATGGAATATTTTAAACATGAATATTCAATATAAGAATGTATACAAAGAATTTTAGTCGCACAAATAAGTATTCCAACACTCCTCTGAGTTATAGTCAGTTTTTTTAACAATTTTTAACTGCATTCTTGTGGTTATATTCATTTAAATGTGGATTTAATACTTTGAAAATGTTGCTAATGACAAGCCATCCTTCAATGTTAATAGAAAGACTGATTCATTTCCTCCAATTGAAATATCTTTTCGTTTCAGAAAAATGATATTGGTTATTGGTTTTAAGATACTCAATGGATACCTAGTAATGTCTAAAATTAAACCAAAAATTATAAGGTCTACTAGATTTCTTTAATTTCAGAGTGCAATATGCTCGAAATTAATCTGAAAGACTATGATTTAACATATATTATGACTAATGTCAAAAATAGAAATGAATTTCAAAAGATCTAATAACCCACAATTTGAGTAAGGCGTTTTTAAATAACAATCATGATAAAATCAATAAAAAAACTATAATACGTTTTCTAATAGACTTAAAAATTGAGTAAACTAAAAATAAAGCAATAGTTTAACTCCATTGAAGACATTCCTTTTACATAATCTTGTTCAAAATTCACAAATAAATCAAAGAATAAGATCTGCATTTATCTCCCATTTAGTAGTTCTAAGTCTTACTAAATAGGATAATCTTGACGAACTTCATAAAAATCTACCAAAACGTGACTAGCATACAAAAAATTCTCGAATATTTATCTTTTTTTGTAGCCTATGAGCGTATACTCCTTTTCTTAAATGCAAAATCCTAAAAGGAATAATAGTGGCAATTAAAGAGAATTAAATTTAAAAAAAAAAAGCAACAACAAACTGAATCTACAAAAATCTAATTAAATTTATTTATTCAATAAGGTGTTTTATTTTAGTAATAAAAAAGAAGAAAGAAAAACAATCAAACTTCTTGTTTATTCTGTTGTATTAATAATACAAAAGAAAAAGGACTATTTTAATATCCAATCTCATTCCATTTTATTGAGTAAATTAATAGTAGCAAATAGAGATTAACAGATAAGTAAACTAAAATGGACAAACAAAGCTTTATTACGTATCCTATCCTTTTTGCAGATAATTTTTATTTAAGACACGATTTTTTTTTTTCTAAGCAAAATCTACTCTAGTTGATGGTGACAAAGCCAACAATATACATAAGAAACAATATAGACATCACCAGATGTTGATAAATATAGGATCAAAGTTTGAAGGATATAAAACTTTAGGAGTCGAAGTTTAGCTCACACAGTAATAAACAGGCAAGTTTTGTTAGAGGACGTGTTATGGAAGTTAAATGTTGAAAATAATCAATTGTTCATCAACATCCTAGTGGATTCTATGTATAAAATATATTTTGTTAGAAATATATGAACGTGACCAATAAGCCACACAAATTAAATGAACATCTGTTCAATTGGTTTTTATCTTCTTATATTTTTTTGTTTTGTTTTTGTTTCTAGAGATTAAACTCAAACTTTCATACAAACAGTTATTTTCATACAACAAATTACAAACAAAATATATCACATATAATATTTTCGTTTAATATAAAGATAACAAATTGTTTGGCAACTGTTCAAAAACATACTGCGGTGTATACGAGGGTTTAAATTTGGCTTCATTTTTGGCTAAGGATTTTATGTGGAAAATTTAATTAAATACTTGAAAATTATAAACACTCTTTATACTTCTTAAGTAGTTATGAGTGGCTTTTAAAATTTTCAGATAGTTAAAATGATGTCTTTTATGATTTGATTAGAAATAAATCTTATTATTTGGAAAATTGATATAATAATAACTCAAATTAATATGTTGAAAGTATTTTTGAACGGTTTTAATTAACAACAAAAGGCCTTGGCTAAATAGCTTATTAAAAAAATACTTACATGCTTTAAGGTTTAACTTTAACATTTTAAATATCCATTTTTAAATTATGTAAAGAGAAACGTATGTCTGACATTCAAATCTAGGAAGGAAAGTCAATTCGAAAATTTTAGTTACTGTCAGTCCCATTGAGATCATATTTTTGGCCATTGCATTAAAAGATATACCTTAATCTCTTTGACACCATTGCCAAGCAATCAAAAATAAAGTTCTGTGGTATCACATCAATTTTCCTGCTGAATTTCTACTGGGATAGAGATATTCATTAAAATGTCCAAGACTCATAGTAGACTCATTATATACTTTTTGGCTAACGTGGATAAGGTCTTACTCGTAGATAAAGGCCTTTGGATGAACTACACAAATATACACGAGGCTAGTCTTTCTATACAACGCTAGTCATCCGAAGAGCTGGAGAGTAATGTAATGGATGAACTCTGGGGAGAGACATCCTGTGAGCTCAATCTTTTAATTTTTGTTCCTGACTGGGGCAGAACTATGTGGCATATTCACAAGTTGTTAAACCTAAAAGGAAATTTGTTTTATTTTAATCCCAAACTTACATTCTTCAAACTCGTGGTACGATAGTGGGTTTAAGCAGCATTGAGTGGTGAATTCGGAGGATTTCATCCTTGATTTTGTATTCTTCGTTATACGGAGTGGTTGCGACTTGTCTGTAGTTGGATCAACTGAATGTAGTTTCAATATACACTTCAGCAATTAAGCTCTTTTAGTTCCTTTTGTACTTTTTCCTACTCAACAACTGTGCTTGAATCGAGAATAAAATTTAGTTCAAAAGCATGTATCTTCAAATCACAAAGTGGAACTCAACCAGCCTTACTGGCCGACAAAGAGTGAGCAACATGCTCACTCACTTTGCTTTCATATTCAACTTTACTAAATTTTCTTTTTCCACCTTTCTTTTCTTTTTCTTCTACGAGATTAGAGTATTTTAATTGTGACTGTAAAGAAACACCTACACAATATAGCCCAGCTTCCTCAGTTTTAGGGAATCTAGTTGCTATTGAGCCTATTTTGATTTGAGTTAGAATATTTTAATGTAGTAAGTTTTGCTGCATTACTCTAAAGAATTTCTTCAATTTTGTATTTAATTTTCTGTAATTTAATTCCTAATGGTTGACTATTTAGTCTTTTAATAACCGTAAATATTCAGATTTTTTTTTTAAGCTATAAGTTGTAATATTTTAGTTTGATTAATCCAAAGTAAAAATTCAGTCTCAAACTTCCAGTTCCTCTTTGATCTGCAGAGAAAAATTTCATTAGGAATATTTTTCTGATAAAACCGTTCCCAACCGTTTAGTCATTCATTTAATTAATTATTAAAGAGATATTTTTAAATACTTTTTGATTCAAATTATTTTACATTGATTTACTAAAACCTGAATTCTTTTAATTTTCCTACAAATAAATTCATAATTCAAAGGATGAATTTCAGTAAAACTAGGAATATTACATATTTTTAATTAAATCACTAGATCAGAGTAATATTTCATAAATTTGGTAACAAGAGTTTATTCCTCATAACAATGAATTATATGAATAAATTCACAAAAAATCTCAGCAAAGCTCTTTTGCTTTCAGGTTTCAAATATTGAAGGATTTATGATAAAATGCAAAAATTTTGATTATAGTATAGAATATATAAGTAGATAAATATATATTTTTATATATATGTTAGTAGCACTAATACTATTTTGTAGATATTGTGTATCAAAGCCAGATATATTTTATAAAACATGTAGCATTTTTTGGGCTGAAAAAGAAATCCCATAAGCTCACTCAAATCTTCTACTAGTCAACCGTATTAGAAGTTAAGTGTTAGAAATTTTAGTGCAGTTCCTTATTCACGAGATAAATCTTCTGCTTTATGATCTGGAACGACACAAATCTTTTGAATTCATAGAAGGTTTAACAAAATTTATAATATCAGAAATTTTGTTTTTATGTTTATTTATATATTATTTTTAATCCTTTTAAAGATACTATTCCAAACTTTTAAGCAGTTCTAAATAATTAGATTTAATTTAATACTAAATACCAGTAAAATAAGGACAGTAAAATTTTAGACTTTTTTCAAAAAAGTCATTAAGACCACCAGCAGAATAAAGAAAGGGATAAAATAAAGTGAAAGACAGAAATAGTAAAAACAAGAAGAAAAGTACGAAAATGTCTTTTAATGTTGGTAGCTTAGAAATATTTAGAGATAGGTCAAGTAATAAGTGTTGATAATCAAGCACCATTACGGTCAAAAGTGTTGATTAGATGTAAAATTTTAATTTATTTTAACACTAGGTTTTTAAAAAAACATTTAAAATTAGAAGCAAAATAAAAAGCTGGAAATGCCAAAATGAATATAACTTGTGAACATTTTGTGGGAATAATTTCAAGTATTTAATAGGTGAACAATTGCCGTTTGGTAGTATAAAGTATTTAAAAATCTTCAAACACTCGAATATAAGCTGTAGGAAAATTGCTCATGAATTTGATATCCTTCATGAAGAGCATTATTTGTCGTTGATATACCAATTTCAGGTTGAGAAAATTAGCATAATCTAAAGCAAGAATCTATTACGTCACTTTACCTTTTTTAACGAATTCTATCGAAAATTAATTTCCCAAATATTGTCTAAGTTCCTAGGCTACGTTTTTTGAGGGAATTTTACTAAAGGCAAATTTTTAAATATAAATTATTCTCCAATTTTGTTATATATTTAATTTACTCTAACTTCAAAACATTTCTGTTAATAAAATCTAACATTGAAAAAAAAACTGTAAGCTTTTAGCTTCTATTATCAAAATTACCATTTCTATTTACCTTCTATCATATAGGAAAATAATAGAGTTTATCCATAAGAACCACATTTTGGGTTTTAATGATTTTCTTGTCTGAGGAAAATTTTCTACCTCTTAATCATTTTTGATATGAAATAAATCAAAGATGCAAATAAATAGATTGGAATTGTATGGGTTATATTTTAGTAACCATAAAATTTGGTGATTATAGCTCATATTGAATCCAATAAGAATTTGATTATTTTTTAATAAACTGTATAAAAGCATGAATTTTAATTAAAAAGGACAGAGATATTATTCATGTGCAATATTTGTGAATAACTTAAAAATAATGAATCTTTAATGGCATTAAACTAATTCTCTGTAGATTTTTGTTTTTCTTTTTCTGTTATGGAGTGTAACAAATTTCAATTCAAAAAAAAAAATTAATTTTTAATTCAAATATATTTTAAGATTTTGCTCAAATTTTTTTAGCGTTTCAATGGCTATTTTTTTAATTAGTGAGATATGTCAGCTTTTTTAATTCCTCACATTGAAATAAAATTATCTTTTTGCTCACAACCAGAGGCAAAAAATAAAATCAGGTTTGTGCTTAAATACCATATTTAGTCCTTCATATTTAAATGTGTGGTCCATGCTAAATTTTATATTTCAACTGAGACTAATACTTTTCCTTACAAAAAAGAATCAAAGGTAAATTATTTTTTTAGCAAACTTATTGAAAAAAAGTTGAAACAATTTTTAAATAGTAAACTATTAAAGGTGAATTATTTTCATCGAAAAATAGGTTTTTACGGTTTTTGTTGCCCTAGGTAAAAGATTTGATAATAATTTTATTCAAGAAGTGTTTGAACAATACCTTTTAAGAACAGTTACATATGCATATATAAGAATAAATGTGTGACGTATTTTCTTGATACACTCTAAAAAATGACTTGGGGGTTCAATTAAGTTGGTTAAGCCCTTTTTGCAGTATATTTATCTCGATTATAATGTTTCTATAATTTTGAAATTGAACTTTTTGCACTTAACAAATCTGGTTATTGATAGTATCTTTCGACTCTTTTGAGCGTAATTCAATAATTAGTATTGCTTTGACAGCTGGTTGTGTTGGTAATAAAAAAGACATATTATAATTTTTAGCATAAGTAAACTGCATACTATATTGCACTCTATCCTTTAATTTTAAGCCAAACATATAACAAATACAATTAATATGTATCCTTTGCATCAGATATTACTCCATACGAGTTTTTTCGTTTCATGATTCCAGCTGCCATTAAAAAGATTTTCATTTAATTAAAAGAATTAAATTTGAAGAAGAAGCTGACAGTAAATAAAAAATTGGATTTAACGCTGTCATATGTAAATTCTAACAATGGAAATTTTGTATGTTAAAATATTTGGTAGATGTTCAATATATCTTTTGTTCCTTTTTGAGTATAAAAGGTATGTGAGAATGTAGTTCATAAAATTATTAAAAATTGATAGCAGCTTTTTTCATATGTAAATAACAAATTAAGACCGTAAATAGGATCATTTGATATAAGAAATTTGAGTAGAATATACTGCTCTTTTTTACACAAATGGTGTGTTAGCTTATGCACAAGGACAATTAATACTGTTTTTAATAAGGAAATTTATTACTAATATTTAAACTCCCAATTTATATTGAAATTTTAATCTAATAATAATCGCAAAAACTAGAACATATGTAAACATAATTGGGTAAAATATTAAAACATAAAAAACTTGGAGATCTACAATAAAACTCCTTAGTTTATAGTTTCATTAAAATTTTCTCAAAGCTAACTATCTCGAAAAGGAACAAAAATGACAATTTGAAAGCTGTTTGCTTAATAAGGGTATTCTAGATGTTATATTACAATATTTATTTTATTTTTGTTGGTGTAGTTTTTTATTAAATTAAGCAATACATATGTAAACCTAAAACTGAGAAGCTGATATGAGAAGAAGAAAAACACACATATACACACAAAATATCTATAAAACTTTTCGAAGGCATTAATTTCTTAGTTTTACTACTATGATATTCAATTTGTGCATAAAAATCCTTTTCGCGTAATAAACGTTATTACCGGCAATAGTCTGCAAACTGGAGATTACTTTTGAAATCCTTTTTTTTTTTTTGCTGCTTTGTTGTTTTTGTTGTTTAGCTTTAGTAAAGTAATACTGGATGAGGAGCATAAATGCTAGTCGATAAGAATCAGTAGTCTACCCCTAAGGCTTATGTGAGTCACAAGTTTATAGAAATGTGTGGTAACCACCCAGTTATGCTGGGAAAATTTATATTGCTACGTTACGTCGATAAATGATAAGCCAACTGGGTCACTATAAGCCCTCAGGGAGTTTACAATCAGAACAAATTGGATGGAAGGCAAAATAAGGCGTTAGCAGTCCCATAAAAAATTTCTTTTTTATTATTTTTTATTTCACTGTAATATCATGCAACTTTATATCTAAACATTTACTATTTTATAGCATAATGGTATGAGTATGCAATATAAGTAAAGAAGGGCTGAGATTTTAAGTCTTTTGTTGACGACAATATGCTCTATAAAAAAGGACCCTTCTCGGCCATAATATTGTATATGCAAATTGTTCTATTTGAATTGCCTGCAGCATCTGTAAGAAAATGATTCCGCCTTGTATATTATTTTGTGAAACAAAAAAATATATATATATATTTATATAGGACAAATAATAAAGATATATATATATATATATTCTGAGGATATAAATGACATAAGTCGGTAGAAACTGAAGAACATAACTTTCACATCAAAAAAATTGGGGTCGATTTAAGATACATTTTGTTCTTAAAATGGACCATATTAAGAAAAGGAAAGAAATCTGTTGGTGTCCTGTAATAATTCTATTGGAAAATAACAAATAAATAAAATGATGTTTAAGTATTTAGGCTTCATTCTTAGTTAAAAAATTTATTTTTATATTTATATTATATATTACCAATTCACGAGTAGCTGTCAAAACGAATCGTTTTTGGACTTTTGTATAGAACTCTCTGAAATTGTAGTTGAAAAAAACTATCAGTATTTTGAACAATTGAAGATAGAAAGGCCATCCTTTTCTTTAAAACTATACCTGGGGTAATTTTTTTCTCCGGCTAGGACTGTTTTTTGGCTTATTTGCTTTTTTAGTTTTATTATAAATCAAGCCATGTTCAATGTTCATGTTCAAAGCATGCACAGATTCTGATGATGAAATAATATAGTTTTTTTTCTTGTGAATCATTTGCCTTCTATGCAGGGGGATAGTGGATACAAATGAAAATTTATTCCTTGATTGTTGCCCAATTATATCGCACAGTAGACTTTGATTGATTTTTCTTCTCTGTAGAAGTAATATTTACAGTCTAAGATGTTAAGATCTTGTACTCTGTAAAAGTAGTAAAAATTATGTCAATCCTATTAAAAGTATCGCATCAGTCAAATTTTTCTTTAAATCCTTATTTTACTGAATTAAATAGAATAGCATGGAGTAATTCTAAATATCATAATATTTTTTTTTTTGAAGTAGTAAAAAAATTAACTTGGGGCACTAGGAAGACAGTTTTTTGCTCTAAAATGGCTAATTTTATTAAAATAATCCAAAAATAAATGAGTCTAATTGACTTTAAGGAACCACTTTCTATTCATAATTCAAAACAATAATTGAAAATGAGTTATGAATAAAAACTCAATACATTGCAATTATATTTCAATGATGTCAGCTATCCAATTAAAATCCATCTTATAATTAAAGACAGCAATTGTCAGGATATTTTTAAAATTTCCTTCGTAACTGCTTTATTTGTGTACATTCAACCCCCACAAGTAGAGCTACACATAAAATCAGCAAATGAACAGCTAAGTACAATTTTAATCAAGTCATTTATTTTAAAAATATAAAACCTAATCAGGAGTTTATTATCAGGATAAAAAAGTTTTTCTTCGTCTTCACAAAACAAAACAAAATTAAGGGAGCCCTTTAAAAACAATTTTTTATTTTGAAGACACTATTAAAAGGCTTTAATGAAAAATGAATTTCTAGTAGAACAAAAGATGACAGCTGCAGAAAACTGTCTCATATAACAATAAGAGCGTTTTTACTTGCTAAAAAAAGCGCACAAAATATACATATTTACATACATATATAAATATAAATTCATAAAGAGCAGTCATTTGCCATTTTCTCTAAAAGAAGGCTTCTTTTTGTTTGTTTTTGTTTTATGATAAGGGGAGGAAACCAAAACCACTTGGTGAAACCATGAAAGACACTAATTGGAGCTTATTCATGCCTTCTATAGTTTTATATGTCCTAAATTACCATAGTTTTGTATATTTATAATAAAAAATGAAAGGAAAAGAGCTTAAAAGGCGAATGACTTTTATTGGAATGAGTGCGGTTATTTTTTCATACTTAAGAATAGGAAACCTTGTGTTATTTCACAAAAATTTGCTAAGCTGGAAGTAAACGTTATGCACTCTTCCTTTAATATGTATTTCAGAAGAACGCCATTTATTTCTGTAGTGTTTTTTAAAAATAGAACGAAACTTAGATAATAGTTTTATTATAGCTTTTTAACTGAAAAAAAAATACAATTATGCATAAATACAGGTAAATAAATTTAGAGATTTCAAATTATATTTTTAACAATCTAGTTTTGAGATGATTTGTACTTATGTACATTCACTCCAATATCATTATAGTTAAATTTGGTAACCAGATGAGCTTTCGAACATATTTCAAAGTTTTTTAAGCCCTCATTATGAATTCAATTGATTTTGAGGGAGTATTCGAAAAGATAAACATTTCATTAAATGTTATCTATCTACGGCTTCCAGTTTTAACTATCACTAATAATATGTCCAGCTTATATGATCTCACCATTCCCAGCATATTACATCTTGGTTGAAGCATTTGCCAAAGTAGCCACTAAAATTTCCCATATTTTAAAGTAAAAAATCAGTTTAAAATTTGTATATTGAGGGGAAATTTTACGTCATTTCCTTTAAAATGTTTTACACATTGCTTCTCTTAAATATCTTTGAAAATTCTTGACAAAATTATATAGACTCCTCAGCTTTACGGTCTTTTTTGAGTTACTATTAAAACTATTATCTTTAAAATCGTATATGGAAGGATTTAAAATTAAAGAAGCATAGCTGCACTGTTCTGTTTCTGTGAGTATTCCTAATTAAGAGTGAGAAGTAAATGGGTAAATTAAGTATTTCTACAATATTTGCTTAAGGCTCTGCAAATAGCCGAATTACAGCTGCAAACATACTTACTATATCAACCAAATAATTAATTTTTTTGTTAGACGACTAAATCTCCATTAATTTTAAGTTAACCATCGAATTAGCGAACTCCTACAATTAAAAAGTTTCATTAATTTCTAACTATCCTCGCTAATTTTGAGAGCTATAAAAAACAAAATTCTTTTTGTTTTAAAGATTTCTACAAGAAAATTGGGTTTAAACTTAAAATTTCGTTCAATAAATAAAATGAAACTCTTTAGTTACAGATGCAGTTAAGAAAAAATGTTTACAAGATAAAATAAAATTTATTTTTCCTTTACACGAAAATAAAAATTAAACTACTCAACACATCATTCTAAAACGGTTAAATTCAATTCCTTGTTTCGGTATCCATAATTTGATAAAAGTCAGTCAGATCAGTAGAGTGGAAAATCGATGCTCTGTTAACGTTCAATGTTAACTGAGAAAATTTTGTGGGAAAATTTGAGTGACTGATGCGATTGACATTTCAATTAAATTTTACCATAGAAGCATTTTCTGCTGCCACAAACAATTCTATATTATTTGGCCCAAAATACAAGAAGAGAATTATAGGGTAAATGTATTAAAGTGGTATAGCACAATTCTGTTTCCTTTCTGCTGACTATATAGTCAAGTGTTTCTGATTAATTCCTGTTATAGAACAGGCATATAACTATATATATGTATATATATATATATGTAGACATATATATATTTATTTATTTATATAACTTTAGCAAGGAATTAGAAATCTCTACATGTTAAATCGTATTATGTGATAAATTGAAATGATGCTTGATACTCAGATAAGTTTATCTTTATCGATGATTAAGCTTTCAGATCATTAACTATATACACTTCAAGGATATTGATCTCATATACCAAAATAAAAATACAATTATAACACGTGCAAACAAAACACAAAAAATTTAATTTAATTCTTTTATATGTAATTAGTTCTAAGGAATTAATTAAAAATTACTCCCTAAAAAAATAATCTGACAGATTCAGCTGCTTTAATAGATTTAATGTCAAAAAGAAAAGAATATTTTCTTTCATAAAGAAAAAAAAAAAAATAAAATACCTTAATTGAAAATTATGTTTTATTGTGTCCCTTAGGCAAAAAAAATTTTTATATTTAATATAATATAGAAATAACAAGTTGGATTAATTTACTTTTACTTTGCTTAGTTGTTTGTTCAAAAAAAGGTAAAGTCAAATATCTTCTTTTTAACTTTATTTATATTAAGGGGATGGTAAGGTTTTAAAGGCATACCTTCATGATTTTTTTTCTTATAATATGAATCATGGTGATTTATTTATTTTATAAACATGTTGAGATACAACATCTTAAGCATCTTTTCTGAATTTTTAAATATTAATAAATAAGGCTGTGCAAGCGGATTTCCAAGGGCGCTTCCGAAAAAAGTAGTCTTACCGTGAACATCATAAGTGGATACCAGATCATCTGAAATAAAAAAATCAAATTACATTTTGCAGGTGACATGTTTGCCCGAGGTAACACGAAACGTGCTTTTTTCGATTTTTTGAATTTTGGCAGCATTTTGAAGAGAAAAATGCGTTATTCGCCCCAAATTTTTTGTGTATTTGTTATTATAAAATTGTAAAAAAATGTTAAAAATAAGCTCTTCGTGGTTACCTGGTGATTTATATGTAGAAAAAGTGTACAAAATTTCAAACGGATCGATTTAGTGGATTTTTAGTTATGATGTTCACGGGATCAAAAAATGTTGTTTGTGGGAAAATCGATTAAAAGTCTTTTATACGAGGTTTTTTATATGAAGAGCAGTCATTTGAAACGCTGTATCTTCGTTAATTTAACTCCGATTCACCTGAAATTTTGACACCATATTTTCGACATGTTGGACATTGGGATATTTGAACATTAAAAAAAATTCCAAAAAATAAAGTTTTAAAACCTTACCATCCCCTTAAGAAACTTAATTACAAAATTTAATAAAAAGTAACAAATATAAATGCTTATTAAAAGTGAAATGGGAACTTGATAAATTCCATTATGTAAAATGTATTTAATGCTTCCTGAATTTAAATAAATTTTAATTAAAGTGCTTAGTGTTATGTTGAGATCAATAATGAAAAAGTAAACAAAACAAATGCATGAATACATAAAATATTTTTCTCTTTATTACTAAAACTGTTATTTCATTCATGGAATTATTATTATGGAATTTACTTTTTTTGAAGTAGTCGTACTACCTTAGAATATTTAAATCTAAGATTTGTGTACCCTTTTTTAATTAAAAAATATTAAATTTGACTCTAATTATAACAAAAATAAAATTATCTAAAAAAAGCTGATTAAATCATATTTAAAAAAGTCAACAGTTAATTAGAACCAATTAACAGACTAATCAAGGCACCAAAATAAATATAATCAATTTTCTTTTAAAAATAATCTTTTTTGTTTTTAATATAATGGAAAAACTTTTTCTTTTTCCTGCATCGAAAAACTTTTGTGTACTCTAAAAACATTAAACCCTTAAAAATCAATGTATAAAAATAACAACAACAAATATAACAAGAGATCAATAAACTTTTAACTGGAAATTAACGATCCTTAATCAACAATATAATAGAATATATATATATATACATCTATTTTGAAAAGTTCTTATTTTCTTAACGAAAAACTTCAACTAGAAAGTATTCGTGAAACGGAAGTACTTCCAAAGAATGCTGTTAGCTACTGGTCATGGAAGCACTAATTACGATATAAATAGTCCCGAAAAAAAAAACAAAAAAACAAATAAATATATAAAAACAATTTTCACAACCCTCAGGTCAGGATTCAATACGACCATTCAGTTTCATGGTAGCTGAAGAAGTTTGACCTAAGAAAAGGAAATACAAAAAAAAAACAGCAAAACTTATTTTTCACAAGAAGGATTCTTCCTGTCTGCTCGACTTAATACAATAATCCTGGTAATCGGGAGCCAGCCATCAATTTTTTCAGTTTCTGTTTTTAACTGATAAAAGTTTTCTTATGTATCTGATCAGAGGATTATATCATTATTTTAAACTAATTTTTAAGATTTAGCTCCTTTTTTTGTATTCATTGAAGGAAGAAATGCAGTCGAAATGAAAAGTTTCCAGATTTACTCGAAAATCATGCTTAATTTAAAAATTAACTCATTGTATGCTTAAATTTTTGTTTGCTATTTTTTTTTTGTTGTTGAGCGTTGCAAAAAAATCCTTTTATTTGCAAAAATATTCTAGTATATTTTACAATTTTTTAGATACTTTTTCTTCCTGTAAATATGCTTACTTAAAACATTAAAAGCTTTTATCTAACTTTATTTTCTAAAGGTTTGTGTGTTTCGATAAAGTGAACAATAGTTTTTCTTATCTATCTTCTAAGTTAGGATTTTTGAATTTTTTAATTTTTATCCAACCAATATAACAGTGGAAATGGCCTGTTGAACAATTTTTAAAATATAGAAATTACAAGGCATACAGGCGAAGTGCTAGTACTTTGCTTAGATTTTATTTAAATCCAAAGGAAATTTTTTTCTATTAAAATTTGCGTTGAACATTGCCACGGAAAAACAATTTTTTTGCACTGCCGATTAGAAATTTTATTTTTTGTATATCAAAAACTCGTATACTTACTCATATAAACTTTTCATTATGCCTCACAAAAGCAAATGCACTAGAAGAAATATAGAATGTGTGGACACAATGTGGAGGTGGCCTTTCTTCAACTTACGCTATAAAAAACATACACAAGCCTTGAGAATATTATTGTTTTAATAAAGATTATTTTTGTTAGCAATAGCAGGATAAACAAATAATTTTAAATACATTTTGGTCTCTGACTGATATATTATATTGGAAATCTTATTTTAGCCTAACTACCGTTACTTCAATCTAAAATACTTACTATTTGAAGATGAGGTGAATTCTTCTAATCAACATGACACTCGCAGAGTCAAAAGACCATTAAGTACGTACCTCTATCCCTTAAGTGGTCAATTTGTTGCATACCCTACTTTTACCATCTTAAGATATTAAAATCCCTTAGCATAACTTTTACATATGTTCTGAAGATATTTAGATAACAAAATCTTTCATTTTGTAATGAGCTATTACATTTATATCTTAAAATATCCTTAGTTTTTGTAAATATGCAAAAATATTATCTCAAAAAAGTAATTCAAAATCTTATGGGAAACTAAACATGCCTTGAATTAATTACTTATAGAGCTAAAGTGTTTTTCGGTGTAGTTTTTTCCCCAGAGGGACTTGATGAACTGTTTTCTTTTATTTAAACAACAAGCTTAAAATATATGTGTGTCATTTTATCTTTATTAACTTACTATCCTAGCATTCTGTTAGCTAAAGTTCAAATTTTTCGAACATGTTTTAAATTTGAATAATATCCTGTCTCTTTTAATATGAAAAGCTTTGGTTATTTGTTAATTGAATCGCTAAACAATTTAATTCCAATGCAACTAATCAAACGCTTCTCACTTCTTTATTTAGTGAGTGTGCCAGTGTGACAAATAAGTGATTTTAGAGAATTGTTCCAAGTAAGAGTTAAGATTCTTAAACAAATTTGAAAAAATTTTGATTTCAGGTTAAAACTTATGCTTTTAAATTTTGTTTTATTCCAGTTTTCTAGGAGTAAAATTATTCTTTTTCTATGTATAATTCTTTTGTTATTAGTGTTGTTTTTCTGGGTGTATTCTTTTTAATTTTTACATTCTGACATATTTTACCCAAAAAAAAAACAAAAAAACCATTATTTTCAAAACCAAGAAAAAAAAAATAAAAATATTTTTGCCACAAGTATTACAAAGAACTACGATTCAAATTATAAATTCATCAGTACTAAAAGTATCTTAACTAGAAAGCATATTCTTTTGTTTAAGTTAATTAAAAGTTTTGAAAATATTATCTTGCACTTTTGAATCCTTTGATTATCTTTTTACATCAAAACTGTAAAATTTTAATAGAAACAAGTTTTTAAGTTAACTCAATATTGTTATCAAATTGTGGTATTCTTTATGCCGCAATGAGATGAAAATTAGTAGAAGCGTATTGCAGCAATTTGTATATCTATAGAAGTCATCAGAAACCAAGTTGATGAAAACGGCTATGTCGTATTCAAATCCATTGTACACCTGGCTCATAAATAATTCACAGCTTCTGCAGAAGTACCTTTGGCAAATATTCTCCCTAGTTGTGGTTGAATATTTGCAAGTTTCCACTAATTTGAATTTTATTTTCAGGAAACCTCAAGAGAATCAAACATTTTAATTTGATTGCAAAGTTTTTTTTCTTCTATGACTTTTTTTTTTTTTTGGTTTAGTGCTTAACTGAGGTTTATAACGATTACAATGTAAATTTTGATTTATTTTGATTTTGTTGCTTTTGAGATTTCCAGAATTATTTAATATAATCAAAGGAATAAAATTAAAGAGAAGAGTTAGCATGGTTGAAAATTTTTTTTAAAAAAAAAAGATAAAGGTCTGGGTAAAATTTATTTCTTATTACTTAACTTCTTGGTGAAATGTTTGAAAAAATGCTACACAAAATATTTATTTGCTTATGAATATGGGAAGTTAAATGTACGAGGACACCAAAAGGATATATTAGCTGTAAAATATAATCAATCTCTGATAAAAATTATTAAGCTAAAAAAGTATTTTTAGAATTTGTATAAGTGAACATTTAATTATTTAATTTTTACAGTAATTTTTTTATCAATTTATGTTTTTTGGAGTACGATTAAGTCTAAAATGGTTTTTTTATAAAAATTTAGCCACTATTACTAAAAAAACGTTAAATTTATTTTATTTAAAATATTACCATTACCATTTTCAATATTTTTAACAGCATTTGGATACTGCATTATTTATGGCTATTAATTAATTTGGTGTTTTTGTATAGTTCTCAAATAATCCATAAATGAGCTTAAAAAAATATATGTATTCCCACCTTAAATTGAAACTAAATTGATTTACATATTTCTATTTTAACAAAATTTTTACTCTACATTAGTTAATTGAGCTCTATTATATTTAAAAAATTAGAAACAGAAACAGAAAATTAATTTTCCTAGACATAAATTATGTTTAACATATTAAATAATTAATTTAAATTTTGCTTAAAAACATATCTATTATGAAATAAATTTAATTCAACCCTCAACTTTTTACTAAAAGAAACAAAATGAGGCCTTTTTCTAAAAAATCCTTAGATATACAACAGTAGACCAATTGGCAAAATGTCTACTAAACTTAATCTGAATCAGATTATTTATCTTAGTTAGGAAGCTCACCTTAAAACGTCCTTTAAACATGTAATAAAAATTAAGTATAATAAAGTTATTAACCGATGAAATTAAAGAAAATAAATTTATTAAACACAGTATGTCCCAAAAATAACCGAACTTTATATTTAAATCGTATAACATGAAGCGCAATCCATTTAAAATTTGCATTATTAAAAAGATAAATTTATCTTCTTTCAAACGCACTTACATTCATGTAAATCAGATAACGGATGTCAAACTTACACCATTTTAATAACAGAAAGAAAAGTGCTAAGGTTCCAAAACAAGAATGGAACAAAGAGCAAATATAAAATTTTGTGAAAAAAAATTCGCTGAGACATAAAAATTGATGAAAGAAATTTATGGTGATAATTGTATGAGTCTTACTCAAGTTAACACGATTTAAAAACTTTCGTGAAGATTTAAATGATGACCTAAAGCCAGGTCGTCCAGAAGCTAGTAATCGTGCTGAATTGGTGGAAAAAGTCCGTGAAATCATTGGTATCGATGTTAATTTTACTACAAAAAGTTGTTTTAGGAATTTAATATGAGTAAAAACACTATTTGAGGAATTTTAACTTAAAATTTGGGTAAAAGAAAGGTCTGTTGGCGTTTGTTCCACATGAGTTAAATGAAGAGCAAAAAAGTGAATGAACTTTTGATGAGAAAACGGATTTCTCTCATCAACCATCCTCCATATTCACCTGATCTATCACCTTGAACATTCCTATAAATGACATAAAAAAATCTATGCATGCGCTAATTGATCGTGCCAAACGTTGTATTGAGTCTAATGGAACCTATTCTGAATAACTTTTAAAGATAATATCATGTGTGTTTTATTCTATATCTAAAAAGTTCGGTTATTTTTGGGACATACTGTGTATAATCTGCTGTGTCTTAGGAAGCAGCAAAAAAGTCTTTACGACAATATTGAAAAATAAATCAAACTTTATATCTTACAAATAAAATTCACAGCCAGGTTTCAACTGAACTTAGGTATCTTACCTTATGGTAATTAGTTCTCAAAAGTATTAGTATCGCTTTAACTCTCAATGGCCTAATTGTGGCAATATGTCACAGCGTTGATACTAATTTTTGACACAATTCGTTCCGTTCAATCTAATTTGAATATTCCCTCAAAAAAATTTCAAAAAAATAAACTACTTTAATTACCATACATAAAAATTTGTCAATATCAAAAATTCTTTATACATATAAAATTATATTTTTCATAATCAGAAAACTGAAATATCTTTTTGATCAAATTAGGTCAATCAATTCAATCAATTCAATTCATTTATTGAGACTTTTAACTTACAAATGGTTTGACAATATTTAGATTCTTACGTTCTAAACGTATACTAAGAATTATTGGCCCGTTGTAGGTGTATAAGCCTATTCTTGAGTGAAAAGTTCTGCCCTGCTCACAAATGTCAGAGAAGGGATAGACTAAGTGTGTTGCCAGAGATACAGTTTTGTTAGAGCAGCTTGCTCCCGGCTGCCATGTGGATAAAATGTGAAAATAGAAATCATCTTTGATACACATGCTACTTATACTAATTTATAATCCTTATACTAATTTATAATAACTATCAAGCTATTAACATAATGTATGTACAAATTTTGTATACATATGTATATATTTTTTTTTTTTATTTATTTCTAATCTAGGTTTAAAGTCATTGATTAGAAAAAAGTGATATTTAAGACTTTGCTTATCCTTTACTTTTACTTTTTCGTTGTGTTTATATAGAGATTTCATATTATATACTAAAATTTGATTCACTAATGATATAATCCTTAAACAACTTATATTAACTAGCAAACTATTTACGGAGTTGTATGTACAATTTTGTTTTTTTTTTTTTTGTTTTTATTTATTTATTTAATAATTTTTTTCTTTTTTTTTTTTTTTTGTCTTAAATTAAATTTGATTAATATTAATTTTGTAATGTAATAAGACTAGATTAGAATCGAATAAAAAGGCAAATTTAGAGATTGACTAGTAAATTAATCCAAACCCTCTCTAGAGTTATCAAATTAGGTCTAAACTAAAATTTTTGCAATTAAGTGATTTGTATTGTTATTGCCTACTTACAAGCATACGGAAATTAATAAATAATATTTAAATTATTTAATTTTTGATTATTTTAATTAATTTTCAAAATGTTTGTCAATTAAATAATTTAATATTTTGTATATAACAAAATATCAATACATGTCACAAGGGCTATTCCAACCACGGATTATTAAAATATAATAATAAGAGAAAATTTTACAATAAATAAATAAATAAAAATGTATATGTACATATTTATGGAAATATGATTCGATTTCATTTTGCCTTCTTTGATTTTATAGATTTCAGATAGAATTTTATTCAAGTAAACATTTCTTTGAATTTTCTTATTTTCTCTAAGATTTATTATTAATTAATTTAATTGGCATTGTTTATTGGATTTTAGCATTTAAGTTGACACTTTTCTTTTTTAACTTTACTTTCCTGGTGCCAGTTAACATATAAGTATTGAGTTTTTAATTTTTTGAAGAATAAGGAAATGAGAATGCTTTTAAAATCTGAGGAGAAAGAACACTCTTGCCAATGGAAACAAAAAAAAGGCTTAGAAATTTTCTAAAATTACTTATAATGATGACGTTTCTAATTAGCCTTAAGCCTTGCGCAGACCAAGGCGTCTGTAGCCGCTACAGTAGCGGCGTTTGTAGCCGCTACAGTAGCGGCGTTTGTAGCTGCTACAGTAGCGGCTACAGACGCCGATGAATGGGTGTATCAAAATCTGGTTGACAAGTTTTTCTTGATGTAGGTTGCTATTTTTAGTGGAATATTCTCTATTATTATTGACTATATTAGTTTTGTTTGATTATTATTGTGAAACTTACTTAAATATTGCTAATTTTTGTTATTACTGTTTACAGTTGATATTTAGTGTTTATTTATGCCTCTTGCTATTAAGTTTTTTTTTTATTTTTGCTAATAATTGCTATGATTTGTAGCAATTGTTGAATTTATTTTTTTTTATAGATCTTTTCTTTTTCTAAATAAGACTTAAATTCTAAATATTATTTTATTAATTAATTTTCTTCAATATTGTGAAGATGCTATTAACGGATTCAAATCCAGAATCTTCTTTGAGCTATTTTGATAAAGAAATGGAAAATGGACATCAAACAATTAATTATCTAACAAATTATAAGTTCAATTATGATAAAAAAAAGGTAAATTTTTTTTATCTTTTTATCTTATTTATAGCCAAATAATTTCTTATTTGCTGATCCGCTTGAAATGCTATTGTTTTATTGAATTATGTAAACGGGATGCTACACTTCAACGTAAAAATAATTTTCAGTTTGTTTTTATCATAATAATAAATAATTGAAAAGTAAAATAAATCAAACGCATTTATTAGAAAAATTATGTAAAGATTTTGATTGGACCTATCAAGATGTTCTTGTTTGTCAGGTAAGTTATGTATTTTCAAAGAAAGTCCCGCAAGAAATAATCCTTTATTACTTTATTACTCATATATTGCAGAAAAGTAAAAAGGAAAAAATTTTTTGGATTTGGGTTTTTCTAAGCCATAAAACAGAAACACATTTTTACTAGTTTTATGTTTCCAAGTATATATATATATATATAATTTCTTACACATAATTCAATAAAACAATAGCATTTCAAGCGGATCAGCAAATAAGAAATTATTTGGCTACAAATAAGATAAAAAGATAAAAAAAATTTACCTTTCTTTATCATAATTGAACTTATAATTTGTTAGATAATTAATTGTTTGATGTCCATTTTCCATTTCTTTATCAAAATAGCTCAAAGAAGATTCTGGATTTGAATCCGTTAATAGCATCTTCACAATATTGAAGAAAATTAATTAATAAAATAATATTTAGAATTTAAGTCTTATTTAGAAAAAGAAAAGATCTATAAAAAAAAATAAATTCAACAATTGCTACAAATCATAGCAATTATTAGCAAAAATAAAAAAAAAACTTAATAGCAAGAGGCATAAATAAACACTAAATATCAACTGTAAACAGTAATAACAAAAATTAGCAATATTTAAGTAAGTTTCACAATAATAATCAAACAAAACTAATATAGTCAATAATAATAGAGAATATTCCACTAAAAATAGCAACCTACATCAAGAAAAACTTGTCAACCAGATTTTGATACACCCATTCATCGGCGTCTGTAGCCGCTACTGTAGCAGCTACAAACGCCGCTACTGTAGCGGCTACAAACGCCGCTACTGTAGCGGCTACAGACGCCTTGGTCTGCGCAAGGCTTTACAATATATTAGTTTAATTAATGGATTTCCTCTATTTAAAGATATTAAACTATATTCAAAAGCATATTAAGCACATTATTTATTTTAATTCAATGACTTAGCAGTTTTAAATCATTTCAAATTTTGCTATGAAAAGTTAATATCTTAAAAATTTAACAAAAAAAAAAATAAAAATTAAATTTCATTTTTAAATTTAAATTTTGTTCTAAATTATTCTTAATTCAGTTTTAAATTTTTTACCAAAACAAATCTTGTTTGACTAGTATCTTAATATCTAACTTAATTCATCCTTAACACTTATGGATTTACTTTTACCTTATTGATAAGTAATATAGAAAAATATCATGCACAAGCAATAAATTTAATATAAAATTGGGTCAGTGGACACAATAAACGTTTGTCATAAGATAGAAAAAAAAGGCGAAAATCACCTGTTTGTCTTATGTGATTCAAGCTCATAAACAAGTTTCTTTACTAAAGCAAATAGTCTTTATATAATAAAGGACACAACCACAGTGCATTTTATAAATTGTAAAAAAAACCTTATTTTCAATGGATAAAATAAAACCGAGGTCTAAATGAAATTCTGAACAAGGATATAATAAAAATAAGGATGATTTGTAATTTGTTAGACAGAGGTCACGTACAACTTCTTCAAACTGAACGACAAAGTATGGGTCAGTCGATTGATAATCACTAAGTATTGGGTTTCGTGTCACGTTCTTCTTCATATTTGTCCTTTATATATATATACATATATGTTTAAGGATATTAAGCTTCCTTTAGGACGATGGTGTCCATATGGCTTCCTTAATAAATTGCTTTTTGATCTATTGTGGTTTAGTTTTTGTTTTTATTTTATATATATATATTTTTTTTTGTGCTACTGCAAGTGACATTATTTGACTTTTTGTGTAATTAATAAAAATTTATCTTCAGGTTGACATGTAATCTAATATATTTGCCAGAGTTAATTAAAACAAAAAAAAATACATTCTTAATGATGTTCTAAGTAAGCCCTAGTAGGAAAAGTGATTAAAGGATTTTCCTAATGAAGCTCAAATATTTGGGCAAAAGTTCATTTAAACGTAAACACTTGTTTTTGTTAAAAGAATTACGATTAGTGTTAGAATGATTTTTGATACTTTTTCTTTATTTTTTTATAAGAATTTTCGTTAATCATAAAGGAAAAGAATTTTGCAGCAAAAACTGTATCCAGTCAGTTGTCAAATTACGATTTAAATTTGATAATAATTTTTTAAAAATTACTGAAATTTTGAGAATAAAATGTCATAATGGTTGCTTAGATAAAATGATTTTGGATTTTCTTTTAGTGAAAAAGGATAATTTGTTAATTTTAGCAATGGCTTTTGATTTTCGATACTCCCGCCAAAAAGGAAAATTAATCTAAAGCTCATAATACTTAGAACAAGAAATAAACCTGCTTTTATTAATTAAGGTACACTAATAATATTTTCAAAAAATAAAACTATTGTAATTTTCCTAGAGTTAAGTCTGGAATCTAGATTTTTTTTTAGAAAATTTGGAGAAATCAATCTTTATTTAATTATGCTTAAAATATGACAATAATGTACATACCACCTAAATTTAGTAACACTTCCTGTTTTATTTTAAAGTAAAAATTTTTAATTAATTTCAACAAAATTTTTGTTGTTGTTAATAACAAAAATTATACGGCGAGAAAATCTAATAATAATTATTGAGCTCCTAATAAAAATTATCCTATTGAGTTACTAAAAAAATCAACAACAACAAAATAATTTACACCTATAATTTACTGCTATCCTAGATTTAATAACAAAAAAAAAAAATAAAAAATCGATGAAGGGAAGCGATGCTTTTAATTAATTTCAATCCACTATATTACCTTCCCGATAGGCAAGTTATGCCGCACGGTATACGTTTAAGTTTAAAATTCAATTTCCCACCAATTTTCCTCATAATTGATTTTTCATTAATAATTCGTTCTAAGGGTTCCTTAGCACCTGCTCTGGCAATAAGTCATCATAATCTTTTTGAAATTTTATACAGCTTGAACTTTAGGTATATGTCTCATCAGTCAGTTATAGCTGCCTCTTTAGTTTTTCATTTTTCTTCTCGTCTGAGCTAAAAATCTATTCGATGGCTAGAAACATATGCTACACCAATTTTAATATTATTTATGTAGAAATTTTAATGCTTTTTGATTCATGCTAATGATCGAAATAAAATTAATAAAATTTTTATGGTATCTTAGAAGAAGCAATTTAATTAATTAAATATTAAATTAATTTAAGCTTTTGGGGATTATTTAATGTGAAATTGAAAATTAATTTAAATTTGCATAAATTACACATCAATCAGGTGCTCTTAAGCATAATTAGTAGTAGAAATTATTTGTGCTTTTTGTATTCCTTAGCTCATATGTTTTATTAGGGGAACGGTTCGCATAAATCTCGAAAAAGGTGAAATATTTTTGAAATATGAAAAAATTTAAGAAAATTGGAAAAAAGAAAATTGAAAAAAAAAAAAACCGAAGTGTCTGGGAGAGTTAACACAAAATAATCATACCCCTTCCCTCAATCTATGTAACTGATTTCAAAGCTTTAAGGCGAACACTTCGAATTTCAATTTTTAAAAAAGTCAAACTATTTAAATAATTAAATAAAATCAAACATTTTTCTCAACAACAAAAAAATAATAACATTACAACTTTATCAATTTTAGAATTAATATATAAAACAGCTACAGATTTAGTACAACAAAAATATCTTTTGCCTGCTCTGTTTACGTTTTGTTTGAAATACTTCTACGTTTCACTATGTCTTTTTTTTTTATATAAATTAAAATAAACAAGGAACATGATATATTTTGCTATGTGTATAGCAAAATGTATTTCAAGTTGAAGTCTCTGATTAAATTCCTTGTTGAAATCTAAAATGAAATTCAGTGAAGTACGTGATTTTTCAATATAAATGATGTTACAGTGCAACAGTTACACATACATATATGTATATAATATATATTTATATATAAATGCATTTATGCTTATCCAGTACATGTGCTTATGGGTTTGATTTTGTCCTATAGATAACGTATATATATGTATAAGTATATAAGTATATATATTAAATTTACCGCAATTACCATCTATCCTAGTTCACCTGACTCATATATGCGGTATTGTTTGGTGACCAGAAAATCGAAACATTATCCTAAAGGATGTTAGTAATTGTTCATAGTGGTTTACATTTAATTAAAGTTTTGTGTGAAAATCTTATATTGAATTTTATAATTTTGATTTTATTTTTTAAAGAGTAATTAGTTTTCATTTATGTAATAAAATTTTAAAATCTTCTATTATTTCAAATGTTATATAATGTTTATATTTTTGCTTAAAACAAAACTAGACAAATTAAAATTCACTAGAATATCTAGTATGTTTTATCTTTTGAACCAAAATATAAAGTAATTTAGTACTAAATAGCACATTGTTGAGTAGTGGACCTTTACAAACCTACTTTTTAACACTAGAAAAATACATTTATACATTTTACTAGATAATTGTTTCAGGCTCAGTCTTTAATAAAAAAAAAAAACAAATTGTCCCATAGTCTGATTTTTCTCTATTAGTTTTTTTCTCGAGCTGTACTCGTGTAATAAGGAAAAACCGAAACACCTATGAAGTCCAATAATTCGAATGTTATTGACTGAAACTGATGGCTTAGTAGGATTCCAAGATGATCTGCAATTACAAAACTACAATCCGCAATGTAAACAGATAATTGGGGAGATAGTCTCCAAAAATTTTAACAGTTTTCATATATAGAAACACAAAAACTTTCACCGTGTAAGAAAATCAACACACAAAGGTGCAGTTTCTGTCATTACGTAAAAGTTAGGGCCTGTTGTTTACCTACGTGGAGATAACTTTGAATATCAGAAAACAAGTAGTGTCAAAGGTTAGAACAAATGAGTTTGCTTTAGCAACATTATGGCTCTTTTTTAAATAAAGCATATGCAAAGCTTTATACCCAATCGCACCAAAAGCTTGATATATCAAAATTTTTACAGTGTAAAAACACAAGTATGCCACGATATGAGTTGAATCGATTGATAGTTCTTTTACAATGACAAAATACTATCATCAAAATGCTAAAATTTGGTCCATTTCCCAAAAAAAGTATTTATATTGTTTGTAAGATTGGTAAACTTCAATTGCGAAAAAAATTGTTATTGTTTGCTGTCGTTAAAAGTTGTTTTTGCGATATTCAATAGCCAACTTGCATAGTACCACAAATAGACCAACGCACACTAAATTGGGTTCATTGATTTACTGATAAGTGGAATAAAAGTCGAGAAGGATTTTCGAAATTTTACCATACCAAAAACTAAAAGTTAAATTACACTGTTAGACATAATTTGGACTGCCTCCTGCTTCCATCTTACCAATACATAAATTTATTGAACATCATTTGCTTGCTTCGGCACACCAGGTTGGCCTTGTATACTCGCAGAATTTTCAAAAGAAAAATTTTAATAAACTACTTCAAAATTATTTTAGTATTTATATTCCAGCCAGTGTCAACTTTGTATGATAAATCACTTCGTCTGAAATGATGTCCTTAACATCAGTTAAGAAAAAAATTTCATTCACTTGAATTCATTCTGATGGAGAACATCGAATAGTCTAAAAAGGATTTTAAACACTGATAATATTTTTAGTAAACTTTAACGTCACATTTTTACTTACCTAATTAAAGGAATTAACCAAACGCTAAATCAATTCTACAAAACCCTGTCAAAGTGTTAATTAGGGAAAAATATTTTTATTTTATTTCTAATTAAAATATTACAATTTTTAAAGAAAACAATTCAACAATTATGCTTCTTAAATTATAAAGCTTGATGTTAACAACTACAAAAAAAAATTAGAATAAATACAAATAGTTAAAAAATATTTTTTGTAGCATAAACAATACTACCAAATATTAAATTTCTGGAATTATTTCAAGAGTTTTTAATAATTATTTTTATGTTGCACAATCTACACTTTAAAAAAAAATTAATTGGCTTCCATTTTTAATTCTAGAAATGTATCCAAGTACCCAATTAAAGAAGAAAGAAAGTTTATCCTTTGCAGGAAATGTATAGTAGAATATTTATGCTTCGATAGATTTACAGTGTACTTGTTTTCCCCTTTTTGGTATACAATTTTTGCTTGACGTGTTACAATTTGCAACATTTTTGTATGGCAAATCTCTAGCACACAACTAGGTTGTTATTAATGCCAGAGTTCTTCTGATTGTTAAGCACCAGATCTTACGGATAATATAACGAAATAAATAATTGGGCATTACATTGCATTTTATAGCTAAAAAATCGATGAGATTACTATAAATTTTGATTTAACTAAAATCGGTTAATAGAGTTTAAGTTAAGTTAAGTTAGTTAAGTTAAGTTAGTGGTAATATTTTTTTATTTAAAAATTAATCTATAAATTTATACTGAATAAAAGTTGAATCTACTCTATTTATATTTATGACTTAAATTTAATCAAAAGTAATCAGGAAAATTTGAAATAACAAATTGAATTTAGTATTTTCTAATTAATACCACAAACAGATAGTAAATTTGTCAGAAAATATTTTATTTTCTTTATTTTATAAAGAAAAGTTTGACCAAATATGGTATATCTATCCCACAACATATCGTCTCAGATAAGAAAAGAATATCCTTATGAGGACTGAAAAGTAACTATCTAAAATTTAATTTGTTTGAAAGTTTTATAGAAAAATCACCAATCCTAACCATGAATCTAAACCATTGTAAATGGTTGCAGTGAATGTGTTTATTAAAAAAGTTTTATAGTGTCAAGGGAAACAGACCAAACTATCTACTATACAAGTATAACCTATATATACCAATATCCTTATTTTATCCTTTAAAACACTATAATGTGGTATGTACATGACGCCATAGTTTATGGATTGTTCAGGTCTCCTGAAGGAAAGATAGATTTTATTTTTATTGTGTCGTTGTGTTTAAGCATTTTTTTTTTGTGTTTCTATTCTTGTTTTTGTAACTGCGGTTTTACTGTGGCCAGCAATTATTTTCGATACTTTAATAAAAAGTTTTTGCTGACAAATTTAGAAAGTTTTGTAGCCTTAACTTTCATATCGGAAGTAATTATTTTCTAGTAAGAATAAGTTTAGTACTAGCATTTATATTTAATATCTACTCTATTCCCTAATATTTAGTAATAAAATAAAATTTTGTTAAGTCCTTCGTCTGTTTTAAATTTTTAATTTAAATTTTGAAATATATTTTAAAGTTAAATGATGTTTTCTCCTTAATGAGTTGTCTATGTCTTAATTTTCAAGTAAATCTAATCAATAACTCCTTCTTATTATTACCCCTGTTTTACGTGCTTAGGTAAATAGCAAATAGCAAAGAAGTTTTTTTTTACTAAATTTCTCTATAATAATAAAAATTTAGATTTGAACATTTCAAACACACTTACCAATAATATTTCATTAGATTAATGTTTTATTCATTAGACACAAAATGAATTTATGTAACATTCAAGGGATCTGAAAGGATATAAACATTCAAATATCCAATATGCATCTTTGATTTTGTTTAAATTTCAAGTGAATTCATATTCATTTAATGTCACAGACAATGGTGTAAATATCTCCATTAAATTGAATTGTGGTATTTTAGAAAATGTCATTATTTCCTGTAGCAGTGATCATATTTTTAAAATTAATTAAATTTAGAACTAAAAATAAAACTAATATACTTGAAGGTACTACGGATTAACTAGAAAAATAAAATTCTTGTCTAACATTGTTTTTTATTGTATATTTATATGCCAGATATTGCCTCAGCTGGGGTTTTATATATAAATTCTTTTGCTTGGCGTTAGCTTACAGCACTAATTGTGTTATACAAACCAAAAAAAGGAACAACAACAACAAAAAAATAAAAAGTCAAGTGAAAATTGAATTTACCCTTTCCAGTATATATGTATGTTGAAAACTATTTGCAGTTGACTGCTTTTATCCCTATAACACAAAGTGACTTCGGTAATTGGGATTTCCACTACAGTGGAAATGATGAGCTTTTTTGCAACATGTTCTACGATGCAGAAGCTTACGTTCATAAATTGTATAGAATAAAATCACTTGTCTTATTTAAAAATTTCATAAAAGTTTATTTAATTTTTAAAAAGTTTCTTTTATTTAGTTTACTGAGGCTTTTTTATATATTTTGAAGTCAAAATGATAGTTTTTAACTCAATTTAAAGCAATTTGTGAACAGTTTTATGATTTAAATATTATAATACTAATAAGAGCAATTTAAAATCTCATTTAAGAGTTGATTAAAAAAAAGACAAAATATTTTAGTAAACTTGTTGTTGGCTGCAAGAAATTACCTTTGTGTAGTACTTTAAATGAAAACCAAGCAAAACAGCAAAATAGAAAATTAAAGCTCTATGATTCAAAGATAAAAACAGTTCTGAATGTCAGAATGATTGGTGATCTCTAATTTTAATGGTTAGAGAATTTATTTTTAAAACGATGGTTAGAATGGTGATGTTATCATTTTTAGTCATATAAGGAATCAGCCAACCCGGCACTACAGTTTAATTTTTTTTTCAAAGAATCGATCAATCCTGCCTGCAATTAGAGAATAGATCATCATATGAAGCACATTTTAGTTTCTAGCTTTTTACAAAGAAAAAGGATTGTAATAATGAATAAGTGGCTAAAGACTATTAAAAGTATGAATTTTGAAAAACATAAATTACTCTTCTTATCAACTTGAGTATTTCTCAAGTCATGAGATATGTGTAAGAGATTCTTATGAGTTCAAAGGTGCCACAGTGTTGAAACAATTGATAGAGCATGAGAATATTAATATCGTATCATTTATCATTTTGTAGCTGCAAATAACTGAAGAACTTTTCAAAAGAAAATTAATTTAAAGCCAACAATATTATAAAATTAAACTTCCATGAAATGATTGAAACCTGGACACAAGCATTTTTCAAGACTAGTTTGAATAACTCCCTGCTTATATGGAAAAGTTAATATATTGACAATTTTATCACATAACGTTCTTTTTTTTTTGTAGGTTACCAACAAACTTAATTTTTTTTTGTTTAGAAATTAATATTTGTAATTACAGGATATAAAGGGGATCCTTAAATTACGAAAATGTCATATCTTTTACTATTATTTTAAAGTATCCTATTACTTATTAACACTCTATCATACCCTATACAACTTGATTTCTATGTCAAATCTTTCTCCCTTGATTTAACAAAATTTAATACCGCTTTCAAGGATGTATTTGTAAAATTTTAAAGTTTTTTAAGTGTTATCAACTATACTTTAACTAAGCCGCTTGTTTTATTATTTCATATGAAATTTAGTTTCTTTAGTAAACAATTCTTTCCTAATTAACGTTTACTTGTTGATGTTAAAAACCTTTTAATCCCTCAAGAATATCTGCCATGGACAGATAATCCTCATCATTCAACTAGGATTAACATCAATTACTATGAGATTTTGTTCCTAATAGAAAACAGCTAGTTTGCTATTTTGCTGAAAGAAAGATCCCAAATAAAATCCCATACTGGAAATAAATTTCAAAATCCTATTAACAGCTTCAGTAGTTTGTATAGCTTCAAGTATTTTATTTAATAAATCCTGCTAGTATGACAATTAGAAATATTTTTGTTATTGTTTTGCATTTGTAATTTCTAATTTTTATAGTTTAGTTCAAATAAATCAAGATAAAACTGGATTCCATAAAATATCACATGTAAAATAATGAAATTTATATTGAAAATTCTTAATACATTTATCACTTAGTAAGTAAAGAATTTCATATTATTTCCCTCGATTTCTAAAACTTGTACACGTGCTTGTGTGGTGACATTGAACAAATTTACAAAATTGAGTGAAAATTGTTCACGTTGTATATAAAATCACTTGCCATTGGCACGCAAGACCCTTGCACACAACGTATAGGCTCTAATCACAGGAAATTAAATTTATCACCCAATTTATTTCACATGAGCTTCCCAATGACTAGTCCTTTTTCGTTGTTGTTGTTTTTTTTTCTTTTTCATTAATATAAATGTATATATTTTTATCGATCAAATTAAATCCCCAACTGAAATGAGATAAGAAAAAGCCTATTTCTTTCATAGAATTGTCCATCTGTGGAACTATTTTGGGTCAAGCTGTTAAATACATAAATGTATATCCTATTCCTTTCATAAGATATAATTATATAAGCTTCTGTATTTATATTAAGCTCAATAATGTTTTAGCTAAATGTTGATAAGGAATAGTGAAAATGTGCTAAAATCGAATAAATTTAATGGAAAAGAAAAAATTAGAAGAAATCAACACTTTTCTAGAGAGTTGTAGAGTAATATAAAATATTTTAGACAAATTAAAAAAAGGAATAAGTGTAGGGAATTTTCTGTTTATATTAGTCTTGTTGAATGGAAAAACTAAAAAAATATATTTCAAATAAAGTTCATAATAATGTTTTGCTGACCTTGGGTATACTTTTACGCCCTTCAGATATGAATGTGTGTGTGTAGTATCATATCTACGCAATTTTCTGTGAATAACAAAATCTAAACAAAAGATCAAGACCACAGTGAACATGTGAAAATTTATACAAAATAAAAGGAAAATTTAGTAAAATTATTTAAAACAAAATATTTTCTATGTGAAGCCTGACACTCAAACATTTAAGTATCAAGTTTTAAAATGGTATCTGGTACAAAATCTGGAAAATTTGCTAGTTAGCAAAACAGAAAACTTAGGTAGTTCTTTATTATTATCTAAAACGTCAAATATAAAAGCTTCTCGAATAGAGAATATTACCCAACCCAACTATTTAAAAATATTGTAAAACAGGCAATATTACTTTTCTCCATTTTTAGTTAAATTTCTAAAGTGTAAGTTAATACGATTTGATATTTTAAACAACACATACACGTATATAAAGGAAGTTTTGCTTTTACGTTATCTGCAAACAAAATAATTTAAAAGTAGTAGTGCTTCAATTTTTCTTGACTAACCCTAAATATAAGCAAAACTATAGCCGATATCTGGTGATAGAGTAGATAATCATCCTAAACTGCTAAATGCAAGCGATAATTAATTTACGTCTAGTATTCGCCCCCTAAACGCGTTAAGCGAGCCAAGGTATATGGAATGAATTCAACACACATCAGCGATGTGACTACAATATCTCAGACAAAAATCTGCTTTACAATCTTAGTCTGTTACCATTTTGCACCGTTTGAAAATACAAATAATAGTAACCACCGCAACTTACTCATCTATATTCCTCCTTCAACCTCGCTGTATTCATCTAAAAAAATTTTATTAATCTAATACGATTTTTATCTGAACTATCGAAACAGGTAATATTACTCCTTTGTTATGAATTTTCTAAACAGATAATAATTGTCAATCGGAAATATACGCAAACTTTCCAATTAGTAAAATTTTTCCACTGACTTTAATGCCAGCTTTCAAAACAAGTAATATTACTTGATTCAATGTTTATGTAAAACTTTAAAGGAATTAATATTATCTAAATTCAAAATTTGTTACAGCTAGAAATTTCTCTCGAAGTGTAAAATATCTACAACAAATAATTATTTTACCTAAATAGATTTCATTACTAAATTTAAACAAAAGCGGCATATATACACCTAGTACCTCATAAGTTACCTTTTATCCATTTTCCATTTATGTTTCTATCATCCAGGAAATTATAGTATATTCTCTACATCCTATAGTAATCTATGTTATCCTTGTATCATAACTGTTACTGATATTTCATACAAAATTATATTGTTTTATTTTCACAAATGCTACTAACATCATCAGGCCAGGTATCCTTAATGCATATGCAAAATAAATTGTCTATTTGATATACTATTTCAAATATTTGAATTTCTCTTTAAGTTGATATTTTATATCATTAAATTGGTATCCACAAAAACTTTCAAGTTTTACTTGTCCTCGCACAACAAAATGTATTCCTTTTCCGTTGACTGTATATAAATAGTATATATAGACAAGCTAGTTGGTATAATTTATGTTGCATAAAATGACAAATACCAATTGAAAGTATCTCACATATGGGCAAACATTTGTTTCAGCTTATGCGTAACCACATTTGATATACCTAAATATTTTCCTTTTATCTTTAGACTGGAATATATGGATACATGAATTTCTTGTTTAAATTCTTCATATAATTGAATATATACATTTTAAATAAGTGTTTTTGAAAAGTTTTTGGTTACATTAGAGGAATAGTTAAAAATGAGGCTTTATATTTATATATACCCTACAATTAAGAACTGAATTGATTATACTTCAATTATGCAATTAATTTAGATATTTCTCACATTACAAACAACATATTGTATATTAGGCACTAAATTTGTGATTTCGCAATCAATAATAAAGTACGAAAGCTCGCAAAAATTTTTTAGTTATATTCTCAATCAATTCAATATTTAAAATTGAATACCGATGCATAAAAATTTGTCAACAGTTGAGCATACATAGTTTTGATATTTAATTAAAGGTAAAGTAATTAGCTAGTACCAGAGATACCAGGCTCATAGAAAAAGGTAACAAAATTTTAAAGGAATTTTTAAAAAATTCAAGAGAAAAATTTAATTATTTAAAAATTTGTAGTCGAAAAGGTTTTAAAATCTTAAGGCTTTGCTGAACATGCGTAAATTAAAACAATAAATTCGTCATTTGAGTACATAAGACTGAAATAAAATAATTTTGCTCAAAAAAATTCTTCGAATAACACATACGATCGGTTTTACAGTGCTCAGTGAACTTAATTGCCTTTTAACTCTAGTTTGCGTTTTGAGTGATATGTTTGAATGCGGAAACGAATTTATTTTAAGTTTACTAATTATTGCACGCTTTTTTATTAGGTCTGATATGCTTTCCTTCGTTTTTCAATCTACACATGCCTTGGAATAACTCATGATTAACTAATTTTTTTTAAATGAGAACTGTGAAAATAGCCGTTAGTGTGGTAAGCCAAAGTTAGGGGGTTTCATCAAAGTAAAAGCAGTAATGCATTGGGAAACCGTAAACAAGTACTAAATCGCCATCATAATAAATTTTAGCTGTTTATGTAATTAAAGCTGAAGGCATTAAATCCCAACTACTAAGCCCGAGAAGGTGAGATATTCAATATAACAAAATATTCACATGGTTATCTGATTTACGCGATTAAATATATAACTTTTTTTCAATCAATGGATAAATTTTAGAGTTAGAGTTATTAGAAGTTTGGCATGAAAAGTCGATACAAAATTTATTTTCCTTAATTTCGTAGATAATTTAACTCGTCCTAAAAAATGATTCCACAGATACAAATTATTAATATTTGTAAACAAATGTAGTTTTTTTTTAGATATTGCTAAAAAATGAAAGGTTTTTTTTGAAAATTTTCAAGTACATCCTTTTTAACAGAATACAAATTCCTACTTCTGAACTTTTTGCCACAAATTCAATAAATCTATCTCAGTTTACTCGAAAATTAAAGCAGCCAAATTGACTTCAAGATGTTTTTTAGCTTTGCTTTTACTTATTATTGGTTTTTTTTTTCATTAAAGATTTCTCTAAATGACTATTTTTATTTATGAAAGAATATTTATTTAGAAAAATTAATAGAAACTTTCCTTTTATACAGCTAAAACTTTCTGTAGTGATGAGTATTAACAATGCAAATATTTAAAAATTAATACGAAATTTTTATTCATGTAATTTTATTTTATGTAACTTTAAAAAATTTTCAAAAATCATTGCAGAATTTTATATTTTTGACTAAGCATTACCTTGAATAGAAATTAGAATCATCCTCCAGCCTTAAACATCTGCACTAGTTTTTCCAAATAGATGTAATTATAAATTAGATGAAACTTTTACAATGGAAATTTTTGATCATATAATTAAAAATTTTTGCAATTAAAACTTTTGCTAAGAATTTTAAGATACGTTTCTGAAAACTTGAAACTTCATTTTTGGGGACAGAATCATTAAGACCTTATCAGTAGGTTCTAAAAAGTAGGAAAAACTTTAATTGGAAATTTGATTATATAAGTACGAGTATCTACACCCTCAAATAATTATTTTATATAAATTGTCCTTTAAGTGTAAAAGGAAGAGTTATTCTAATATTATGTCTTATTTTATATAAAAAAAAAATATTTAACATTTCATGAAGTTTTTCATAATTAATTTCTTAATAATTTGTAAAATTATTAAAATATTTCAATGACTCTTGAAATAAGAAAAGTTTTAATTACTACCATAGTTGTAGGAATTCAGTTGTTTTCCCTCCAAAAATTTTAAATATCACGTAGTAAGAGTTTGTTGAAATTTCATTTAACTTTTATACCTCAAAGTATTCGTATGGACACCGCATTAATTACCAAGGGTAATTATTAGCCCAAAACTTATTATATATGTATAAACTGACATTTCCTTCCATCTTAACTATTTTTATTAGGATGATGAAATACTATCCTGTATAATTCAGAGTCCACGTGAAGTTTTTACAAATAATAATATTCAAATAGAATTCAGCTTACAATTTAATTTTATTTGTGTAGAAAGATCAAAAACGTATATGTGAGTAGAAATATTGATTAGAAACCAAAAAAAACAGAAATTCTAAAATATTTGATACAAATTTTCCTAACATCAACAAGTTAATAAATTGAACTTTAGTTTGCTTTTTTATTACAAGTAATTTATATTCATAGAATTTTCAAAGCAGTGTATAAAGTTTTTTTATATTCCTAGTCTAAAATGAAATACCCTATAAACACAAAGAAATTTGCCGTTATTAAAATAGAATCTTTAACATTAATCAGTCTCCTTGAATTCCCTAATCTTAAACATATTTTACCATACAAAAATAAATAAATTTTCTTGCTCTCACTGTGCAACATATTGAATTTGATATTTCATATCCTTATATAAAGATATGGAGAGCTAATAAATATACACATTTTCATGCATGCCAAATCAACTTTGAAAAATAAGTAAAATAATTAAACAAAAAACTTTACCATTCCTTGTAATACGTAAAATATTTATTTTTTCGACTATTAGTCTGAAAACTAATATCCTGCTTGTTTCGGTATATCTTTCAATGAATGAATTTTTCTACACTTCAAAATATGGAAATTACAGTTAAAAAGAATTTATCCCAACTAAGATGAAAAAGATATTTTTCAAATAATTGGAAAATTAATTGACTTTTTTTATTGCTAAGCTGCATTATGTCAATTCCTAATTAAATCATTTCATGCACAATAATAAAAGTATTAAATTATGATTTATAAATGGCGTCCTGACTGTGGCTATATATACTCGTTATGAAAATATTTATAAAAGAAAACAATACATATTAATTTTTTGGGAAAAGATAATTTGCGGTGATCACTGTATCTCAGCTGGAAATTACCTGAAATCAAAAACGCTTAAAATTTAGTCAAAGTACTATTAAATTCTTCCTCCAACGTTGTCTAATTACTTTTCTTTTTATTTAAAAAATTTTGGTGCTCATTTAAATTGAAAACTGCTATTTTTCAAGAAAAATTCCGCCATTTTCTAAGTGGAAAGCCGCCATAGTTGCCGGGCTTTATTTACCTGATAACTTTGACATCACTGTCAAACTATTTCCGAAAGAGAGAATTCAGAAAATTTCAAATTTTCAGATTTTAATCTGCCTTCGTTACTGCCATGAGTTATCTAGTATTTTTTGCAGAAGACTAGAAAAAACTAAACTAGTTTTAGTTTAGTACATTTGAGAACAATACTAGAGAGTTCCCATACAAAATTCTAAAATTTCAAAATACAAGACAAGTATTTTTGCCTAATAAAGAATGGTATATCAGAATTACTTTATTGTTTGTAATATAAAAATTTTTTCTGTCATCAACATCAGTCAAAGTAGATTTTAATCTTTTTTTGTTATTTTTATGCTGATTTTCTTGCAATAATCTTTGACATCTGTACTAATAACAATTACATTGAGACAAATCAACAAAGTTTTTTACATTTGAAATTCAACATGTCACCGACAAATTGATATTTTCTAATAAAAAAGGAGTTCTTAGAATCTCTTTAAGGCTAAACTGAGCTTTAAAAAATTTTTTCTACTCGAAAAACAAAGTCTAATGTATGTACACATCAAATTCGTTAATTTCAGTATTTACAAAACTTGCTTCAAACCTCAAGAAATTGAAACTCAATCTCAATGACATTAAACTTTGACATTTTAATTTTAAGCTTAGTTATTATTGAAAACATGTCATATTTGAAATATCCGACAATTTGCTAGAATATTAAAAAAATTGACTAATTAAGTCTCTTTGCTTTATATAAATTTTCATATTTTGAAGGAAATTCAAACATTTAAAGGTAATTTAAGTGTTAAGCTGTCCGTTTAAAATTTTGACAGATTCACAAATGCAAAAATTAAAGACGATGTTTTTTATTCAAAGAAAAATTATATTCAACTCACATTTTTAAAACTTTAAATAAATTCAAATGGAAAAAGGCTGAAGGTAAACATATTTTAAGTTTTGGGCAAGTGCCTTTTATTCCGCTTGAAAAGTTATCATTGCAAATGTTTAGAAACATTTTTCAGAACTTTTATATATCCTTTTGAAAGAAAAATAATAATTTTATATATATATGTTTAAAAGAGGAAAAACTTATGAATACTGCATAATGAGCGTAAAAAAGAACTTTTTTTCATTCTTTTTCGTGATATACAAAAGTACAGCTTTGCATATGTATACAAATGAGACAGTTGAATAAATAAGAATAGGCCTAATGATCCTTCAAAATAAATAAATTCAATCTTTAGTTTTGATATGGAAAAAAGGCCGAAATTTCATTTGAAAATTTTTTCCTCCTTTTTTTATTACTTTATAGTATAAAGAAAATTTTATACAATAAAAGGCATAGACTTTTTCACTTTTGGTATATTTTCTGAATTTTTCTATATTTTTTTGTCTTGTCATGGCTAAATAATTTTGAAAGTTAAGGATAACATTTCTTAAAACATGTTGACGTTAAGTATCTTCAAGTTTAATAACTTCCTTGAGCTATTTACATTTTTAAAGATTTTAGAATCGAAAAGAAGTAAAGAAAATTATAAATAATATGCTAACTTTTGACTTGATCATCCTTATTGTGTGGTACTTTCTTATTAAGGGTACTAATTTAAGGAACTTGTGTTTGATTACCAAGAAAGAAGAATCAAACTTCATTTGTTAACTTTCTATTAAGGTTTAAAACCTAAAAAATAAAATGAGAAGAAAAATAATATTTTATAACTTTGCATTAGAACAAAAGGAAAAATAATACTTTTGTTTAGAATTTTGAATAACAAAATATTAAAGTTTGGTGTGCTGCGAGATTATTATTCCTAAATATAAAATCATTACATTTATTAAACTTTACTGAACTTTTCAAGGATGTTAATACACATTTGATTCGGAAGTTAGAGCTAATTATAAGGATGTCCAACACTTTTGATTATCGTGATATAAAACAGTAAATAAATCTTGCAAAAAGCTTTATTTAATCGTATTTAATATTATTTCTCTCCTTTTTAGTTCATTAACTTTATTAAATGATCGTAGAAAAAGGTCTGTCATTTGAAAACTTTTTAACTATACTTTTATTTTATCCTTTTAAGCCATATTTATGACTTATTTTAAAAATTGATGTTTTATAGTAATATTAAAACTCTTGTTGCAAAATATTTCACAATTTTCCGTCAAGTATGCGTCAAGAAGTCTAGAATAGAGTTTTTTAAGCAAAAATTTTTCGTCAGTGTTAGAAGTGTTAGAAAAATTTAATGCAATCTGGTTGTCAGCAAATAATTTAAACATCAATCACAGGCCTCTACACAACAAAAGGCAAGATAAATAAAAGCTTATCAAAATTAGTCTTGGCTGTTTTTCTTTATTTCTACCAAAAATTAGATCAATCTAATTGTTGGTTAGTATTTAGAATTGAACGTTTTGCGTTCTTTAAGTAGCAGTGTTACCAAATGTCAAGTAATTCTTTAAAAAACAGCAAATTTTTATATACGAAGTTTCTTGTTTTCGAACAGCTTTTGTTGGCTTCGAGTGATCCTAGAATTAATATCAACTATTTTTTATTTTTGTGCCTGTTTATTAGCCATTGTATTTTGATAAACCATCAGATAATTTATAATGTAGCTATGTTTAATGCGAAATTCAAATTCAGGTAATCCTTAATTCATGGAATGTAATATTACATAGCTTAAAAAACTCTTCACAAAACGATTTATTTGATATTCCATATTCAAAAATTTCATGTTTCAGTAGAATTCGACTTTTTTAGTATTTATACTTTGGCAGCCTGAGCCTTGTATCTCTTTTACAGATTTTATCGCATCTTCTCTATTAAAATTTTATCAGCCGAATAACTTTCTTTTTATGTATGACCACTTTGGTAATACAATCCATGTATATATCCTTGAATTTTTCTAAACTCAATGAGCTCATTGTTAGCTCATCACCTTTAGATAATTCAAGAAAAACAAAAATATTTTGTGAACACCTGTAGTCAAGTAAAATACTCTGAATACCTTGAACAACATTTTAATAATTTTTATTCCATGTGTTTGATACAATTTCCATTACTCCATTGATTCAAGAGCTCCTTCTCTCTTCTAGAAACACTTAGTTTCTAAGTTTCCTCACTTATTCTTTGCTCAAACTTCATTACAATGTATTTTTTTTTTTTTTTATTTGCTTGATTTTTTTTTATAAATTTAAAACTGTTACCAAAGCGTCGTATAACCTTCTTCAAGGACAAAAAATGGAACATAAAACATTTAATGGTAAGTGTAATCGGGGCCAATTCTTTTAATTACTAAAGCACTTGAAAATATGCTCAAAAATGATCGTCTTGTTGAGAACGATGCCAAAATTGCTTGTCACTTGAATATACTTCAAATGAGTTTAGTGTATTTTTCCTGAATAATGTGCAAACTGGATGGGAAGTTGATTGCAAAAGAGCATTAAGATGGCAAAAGACACGATATTTAATTTGGTCATTTGCCAAGTCATATAGGAACAAAAAAAATTTTCTTTTCTATCCGAATTGTACGAAAATGAGAATTCAAACGAGTGACAAGGAGCTTTTAAGGACTAGACAGTTTATCATACAATAAAACAAAAAAAAAATGGAAAGAAAAGAAAAAAGACAATGAATTCATTTCAGGTTTAGTTAAATGAAAAAGTTTCCTATATTAAGAAATTCCTGAAATCGAAATTTTCAAGATGAAAAATTTTTTAAATTTATCTGAATAAGATTAATTTTTTTCATAGTTTTTGCACAAGTCACTGACATATTTTATCAAAGTTCTAAGAGTTTAATCAATTTTTTTTTTGGCTTTTGAAGAGTAATAGAACACAAAAAATTAAATAAAAAACAATTGAAGAGATTTCATTCTGATAAGGAAGAAAATTTTAGAAATTTTTCCTTAAGTTAAATTTTAATTTTTTAGGATATCTGAAGTAATATCAAATTTTTAGAATAACTTGAGGAAATGTTGAAGTTATATTATAATACTAATGACATATAAAAAAGCAAAAAGACACTTAAAAATAAAAATAAAACTTTAATTTAATTTAGTTGTTTGAATTATTTTACTTAATTAGTAATAAATTTTATTATCACATTATTTTATTGATCATTTCATTACTATTTAATCATGTAAGTACTATACGAAAGCTATTTTTATAATAATAACATAAAAATTTTTGGCTTTTAAACCCAAACCGGTCAAAAATATTTTAAATATGGGTGAAAGAGGCATGAAGTGCTGGGAACGATGATGGAATATAAAAAATATAGTCCAAGATAGTCCAAGTTCATACTTCAAGGCGTCTGGCAAGGCGTTTTTGCTGTTTTTCACACTTTTTGCACACTTTAAGGTGTCTGGCTAAACTTTTGGCCCACGGAAAGTCAAATAATATAATTTATATCTAAACTAACTTAAAAATAAGTTATAAAATTGGTTATAAAAAATAAATATAATTATTAAAATTTACTTGAAATTAATCTTGTTATGAGCTTCTTTTTTTTAGTAGTTCCTTTTTCTTCTTAGTCTGAAAATTCTTTCTTTTTTATTTCTTCAAAATTAATTCAACTGTTAAATTATCTTGCAAGCAAATTCATTTAAGTATAATATCAATGCTTTAGCGAAATTCTTGTTAATATTTTAAAGATAATCTGAAAAGCGGTAAATGTAATTTATATAATTTTTTTATTTAATTAATTTTGACATTCAACTTTCTAAAAAACAAAAATATTATGGCAAAAAAAAAAAATAATCGAAGTAGTACTCACCTGAGACAAAAAGACAAAAAGAAGTTAGGTTATGTATTAAACACTATCTTTTAATTAAATTAAGGAAAATTAATTAAAGTTTTTAATATCTATTTCGTGGTAAAACTTCTTCAGAACAACACAAATTTTGTGGTAAATTTTTATTTAAATCTGTGCAGTAGTTTTGATGTCGATTGGCTTCAAACACAAAACGTTCGAGTTTTATATATATAGATTCAGATAAAAAATTTAACTATTTTTCATCCTAGCACTTTGTAGCAATATTTGTCTTAAATTTTGAAAAGTCTTAGCAAATAATGCAGTGTTTCCTTTAAATTCTTTCATCAAATTAAAGTTTTTGACATTTATGAAGTCAAATTTGTTTTCTTTAATAAATCTAATTACTCTTTAATCTAACGTGTTCTAAATCTAAAATTTGTGTTTTTCTAATTCTTCAAAAAACATCCAAGCCCAAATTCGTTGTTTTATAAAAATAAAATATCTGAAATGTCAATAATAAAATCAAAAATTAACGAAAACTATTACTATATACATATACATATATATATTTATGTATATATAAACAACCTTAATCAAATATATTCCAGGAATACTCGAATTGATTGAAGAATTAAAGAGCAATTACGTGGTCTTATTAATTTCTCATTTTCGTTAGTTATCAAAGTCCTAATTAGTTCGCACGCACGCTTGCACCTTACAAGTAAACTTATTTCGTCCAAAAAGCTCCTACATAAGAAACTCGTAACTAACTAATAAGAAAGTTGTTAGCAGAAAGGGATTATATGTATACACAAGGGTACTATATATGTATGTATAAGTCTTATGGATTATCTTTGATGTCTTTAACAACTTTTTAAGAATAATTCAATAAAAAGATACTTGGACCACAGTAAAATAAATTTCCCTTGAAAATTTGTCGATTCTAAATATAAAAGATAGAATTTCTAGAATTTCTATGTGATAAAATAATTGAACATAAATTAGCAAGCAGATATCTTTAATTTCAGATTTACGATACTAAAATATCTCAAGTATAGAAACTTAAGTAGAATTTTAATAAAACTCTACTTAGAAACTAGTTTGAATGCAGGTTAATTATATTTTTGGTTATTTATTTTTCTATTAGATAATTTCTGATAATAATGAGGAAGATTATGCTTACGTAAAAAGAAAATAAAACATAATTTTGTTTTAGAAAAAAAGAAAAGATATTTACAAAAAGTAGTTGTAGCTTATCTAAGCTTTGTGAAGTTTAATTTAATTGAGCAAAACATTCCTAGTTAACCATTAAGAAATGATTTGATATAGGAGAATATTAGTCATAAAAATAACGCTGGCTGTTTGAAATGTTTGTGTGTCAAGTCTCTAGGAGTCTGATTCTACATAGATTTTGCACAGATTTTGAAATGAAGTGAAATTTTCCACAAGCTATCTGCGAGCGCACATTAGCTCGTGCCCAACTAAGGAAGTGATATACGTTAAATAAGACTACAAAACAAGCAATATTTGAATCCATAAGTATATATTAATAAGGTGTCAAACAATAGGTGGCGAAAATTTGGCCCCAGGCAGTTGTTTCGAAGGTTTCAAAGATTTTCAAATTCTGACTTGCCTTTTCTCTCTCTCGCATTCATAAAAATGGCAACACTTCATAGTACTAAGCCTTGAATTTCCTTCACCAATCAATGTTATAAGAGTTACAGAACAATTCTTGTATTTTTACTTCCCTTTTACTACTATTGTTTCTCTCATTTCTCTCATTTCTAGTTCCTTAAATTCTAATATTTAACTTCCGGGACATATAATATATTCTAAAGGTTGCGCAAATGTTAGGTGAAATAAAATTAATTTTTAAAACTTTATAAATGTGTGTGTATGTGTGTATTGCTTTTTTCATTGTCAAACATTTAGTTTATTTTTCTGATTTAGTATCTCATTTCTAACCGCTTTTTTCCATTTAGTTCCCCTTATGGTCTATGTAAATATATTTTCGCTTTAGCATCCCATCCCGTTTAAGTCAGTAATTTTCTAACAAAGGAGAAGATATTAATGCAGACACAAAGTTGTCTTTAGAATCTATGGCTTTGCTCTTTGATTACCAGGAAAAACAGAATCCTGCTAGTAACAAAGGTGAAACACAGCAGCTCTTTTTTTACTTGAAAAAGAGATCTAGATAATGGCATCAATATATTCGGCTATCTTTTTTACGATTTATGGTGGCTACCATCGCTTATATGTAATTTTTTTGAAGAAAATTGGTTCTAATCTCTCAGCGCTTCATTTTTTGTTTTAATTTCATTTTAATTTGCAAACATATGGGTTTAATATTTAATATTTTTTCTGCTGTCGATAAAAGCATTTAATTCTTCAAAGAAATCATTCAGTGTCAATGCTTAATTTTTGATTTTAATTTTTAATTTTTGATATTTAGTTGAAATTTTTATGAAAGAAAAGAGTTTCCTGTTAAGTTTAGCTAAAAAGATATTAGGTGGGTACTAATTATCTGAAGCTACTTGAAAATTTGTTAATAACCAGAAAATTCTTTAGAAGTAACTAAAAAAACAAAACCAATTCTGTTTTCTTGCAGTTTTTAACTCTACGTATAAATAGGCTAAAATGTAGCTTCTTTTTTAATAATCTCAACTAAAAATATTTTTTCAAAATATTAATGCCACAAATAAACATATTAGGATGTTTAAATTTTCTGAATGTTATCCTGTTTAAATGAATTCATTATAATAGATCCAAATAAAGGTAAGACTAACTTATTTTTATACAGAAGGAATGCTAAAACATGTCTGTTTATATTTATAATATCTACTTGAATATAAAAATCTCTCATATTTTTCAAATACGAATCCAATAATCTTGTAGAACTTTAAACATACTCAGTAATCAATACTGTCCTCCAGGTATAAAATAAGTTATTCATAAGGAAAATTTTAGTTCATTATATTTGGTACAGTTTAAAAAACTTCTTTTGAAAGACATCAATTTACATATTTACAACATAATCTACAAATATATGTTAGTATCAAACTTCTATATTCATATAGAAAACTTAAGTTCTTTACTTTTATTCATTTAGTCAATCTAAGAAGTTATGCAAGAGAAACTTTTAGACTATTCTATATATAGATAAAGGAAATTTCAGTAGTAATACATGAACCACAAATGTCTGTAAAGTAACATATGTATATATTTAACTCTGGAACGACATTTGTCGATATTTTTGACTCTTTTGAAATTCTAAGAAAATGATTTTTAGTTTAAAAACAAAATACTGAAGACTTACAACATAAATCTTTCATGTTCAAAGTTCCAACTTTTTAGTATGCTAAATTAACTAAATATGAATTTTCTGTTGTGTCAGTAAATGACTTTTGTGTACTTGTTATACAACTGCAATTATGTATTTATATGTAAAAATAAAATTTCATTTAAATTGGAGTAAATGTTTTTATTATAAATTTGAAAATAAATTTTTGTCTTAAATTTGATTTAAAAAATTATAAAACTTTTTTTGATTCTAAGTCTATATCAAAGATTTAAAAAAAAAAGTAAAAGAAAAAGCTAACATAGACACTTATTAAGTTAAAAAATTACGTGATATTATATTCTCTTAGGATATTCTTTTAGAAAGACATACTTTGTACCCAAAGTGTTTATATTCACAGAAATGTAATTCCCATTACACGAAGGGTAAATTCATATTATCTCACGTAGGCAATACGAAACGTGTCTACATTTGAGACATTCGATTAATTACCTTATTCAGGTGGTTTGACACTATAAACGCCTCATTGACAAATAAAGGAATTATTTTGTGGTAAATTCTAAATACCAATTAAGAAATTACAATTAAATTCATGATTATGATTTTCTTTTATTTTTAGTTTATATATTATATCTATAAATAGGCAAAAAAATAATCAAAACAATTTTAAAATTTGTTTAGTTCTACAGCTGTAGAAAAAGATTAATAAGCTAAGACGTTTATTACAGTACTTTTTGTAAGGAAGCATTCATACTTTAGGGCTCATTTAAATTTTTTGAAAAACTTCAATAAATAGGTAAGAAGCTATTTACGTCTCTGACAGGTCCCTATGCGTTTAATAGTGCAATATCTGAGTCAATTTGGTAAAATCTTTTTCCTTCCTCTTGCTTTTAATATAGGTTAATTAGATCCTTGATTGCATTTTAGAGTTTTAGATTTAGTGGTTAGAAATATGTAAAAAAGATTTCTTCAATAAAAATTTTAAACATATTGTTATGAATTTGAACGTAGTAGGCTCACTACAAAGTAGGCTGTGAGCTTACTATATATAAGGAGCTGTCACAATCAGTTTAGTCAATTTTGGAGTTGCAGCTTGAGCTCAGTTGGAGTTCAGTTTTGGAGAGTTTCAGTTTAAGCTCAGGGCAGTTGGAGTTTACTGGAATCAGTCAGAATGGAACTAAGTCAGGAGTACAAGTCAAGTGCAGTTTGAGCTCAAGGGAGTTCATCATAGTTTTTGAGTTACAGTTGAGTTGCAGTTCAATGTTAATATTGAAATCTTTTCTTCTATTGTAAATATATTCCGAAATAACAGTATTATTACAAATAAGACTTTACAATTATTTATGTAAGCTACTTTCTTAAGAACGAATTATTTTGGTGATTATAGTTTACTGCCTTAATTTTAATTTTCAGAACAAGTGCATAAGCAATTATAATTTTTCTTTATCAAGCTCGATGTTATCAATCTTTGGAGTCTATTCTTAACCTAAACTTAAAGATCTCATTTACCCAACTCCTGCAGTTGCTTTATTCTATCGCCCCGATACTCTTCATCTTGCAAACACCAACTGTGGATAAGTATTTCTGCTGTCAAGAAATTTGTGTATTCTTACTGTGAATTTAGTCTTTTAGTCTTTCAGCCATATTTTTCTTTCAAAGACTTCCATGGGAGGAAACGTTACTAATATCACTCCTGCAGCTGCTTTATTCTATCGCCCCGATACTCTTCATCTTGCAAACACCAACTGTGGATAAGTGTTTCTGCTGTCAAGAAATTTGTGTATTCTTACTGTGAATTTAGTCTTTTAGTCTTTCAGCCATATTTTTCTTTCAAAGACTTCCATGGGAAAGAAAAGCTACTAATATCAAAACAACCATTGACATTATTTTTAATTAAAGTCCGATTGTTATCAATTCCAATCTCTTTTTCCTCTCAGTTAAGCTAAGAAAATATATCTACTCGTATATAATTCAAACTTTTTTGAACATTTTTTAGAAAACTTGGTGTGATATGTCTGTCATTATTTACTAAGGTGCTAGGCTTAAGCCGTATTATCAAACGGACAGTAAATCTAGTCAAAATTGTATGAAAAATACGAGAATAGAAAAACGTTGTAATTCTTCTGCGAAAAAGTCCCATATGAAATAAATTGTCGAAATTCAAAAAATCCTTAGTAATATCAGTAAGACCCCTTTGCCTATGCATCTTGTAGCTGAAATGACAGAACCCAAGTCAAATAACACGAAAAGACAAAGAAAGGATCAGAACAATTCAAATAATTAAATAATATATCGCTTCTGTCACGTAATATCTTTCCTCCTCTTTTGGAAATTAAAATACCTTCAGCTTAGTATTCAATTTCTAATATTTTCTAATTTATTCAAATCATTTAAAATATTTTCATATCATTTCAGCTTTCAGTTTTCTAATTGAAAAATTTTCAGGGCTTATATTTTCTAAAGGAAAATACTTTAGATATTTTATTTTTTCACTTTTTTTTTGTTTTTCCAAAAATATTTCTCCTAACATAAAATGGTAAATATTCGTTTAAGCTTAAACTTAAGTAGGTAATTTTGTACATTTGTGTTTAGTAATTTTCAATTTCAGCTCTAATTTTTTAGGGTGATGTAATTTATGTATAATTTTAGGATTAAATTTTTCATAAACTTTTTTTTTACACAGTGTTTGAAATTTTAAGCCAAAATATTTTACTTAAATATTGTGTAAAAAATATGTTCTTCTGCCAAGCTTAGAAAAATTTTTATAATAAATTAGCTTTTATAACTACCAAATGATCCTTTTTGGCAATTTGAAGTTAAGACATTAAATTTATAAATTGAAATTAGATTATTCTGTTTTCTTGTTGATCTCGTTCAAACTAATAATTTTTATTGTATTTCGATAAACCTAGAAAAGTTAACGTATTATAAAGCCCAATCTTTTTCTACGGTAAACTCTTGATTTTGAATAGGAAATAAAGTTTTTATCTAAATAAGTTATTCAGAAATCACAAGCCACATTGTTATTTGATAAAGGATTTGTGAAGTATTTCTCAAAATATTTGCATCAAATTCAAATATGCTTTGGAATTGAAATTCAATTGACTGAAACTAAAGTGGATTTTCAGTTGATCTAAAATTATTGCTTTATTCAAGTTTACTCAGTTTGTTTTTTAAAGGTTTTTTAATTGGATTGAAACTATTTGTAGCATATCAATTGATAGGAGTTCTTTCATTCTTAGATAATATAATTCGGTACGGATATTTTAAAGTATATAATTTTGTGTTAAAAATTGACCACTTTCGTACAAGCGTAACTTTGCTGTTTAGAGGTGAAATTTTTTTTCCCTATGGTGTCAGATTATGTGCATTCTGAAACTTTACAGGCTTCACTTTTTTTTATCCGGAGTTGGGGGGAACGCTGTGCGCAACTTTGAACAACATTGATCCTTGCGGGGCTCAAACCCACTAAATTTACCCAACTTTTCACCTAGTCCTGGCCCCTGGCCAACTGGTTCGAATCCTAGGCAGCCGCTTCTTTATCCAGTGTAGACTTAGATGCTAGGGGCTAGAGTCCCTTTGCATAGCGTCGGTAATTTTGTTAAAGCTACATCTTTAATTTAAAAATCATTTTATTTGTTGTTGTTGGTTGTTTTTTTAGTCCACTTTCACTATGCTTCGCAATATTTTCTGAATCATATAGTTATAATGTTTTGTAATATTTTACATTCATAAATTAAGACCCAAATGATTTTGTTGGGCACTATTATTTATTGTCATTCAAATAAATTTGGTATAGTGATTGTGAGCAGTATAGCAGCAGATATGACTGGTAAGAAATTAGCAAAAATAAATCCTGCAAAGCTCTGTATTATCATTAACCAAACATTTTCGAGAAATATATTAAAAGCTAGGCTTAATTCTTTAATTAAACAATTTTTTAAAAAAGCCCTAACAGAAATAAATAATAAATTTTGTCTCTGAGCAAACTTTGATTATTAAAAACAATTCATGTAGCTAACGACAAAATACTAATGAAAAATTCAGTAATATAAAGATAAAATTAGGTGCTATTTTAAAGGAAAAATAAATTATAATAGATAGAAAATTATCTTAAAATGCTAGTTTATTGGGGTTAAATTAATGATAGTCGTTAGTCATTTCAACACGCAACCAACTAAAACACAAAGAAAAAAATGATTAATATTCTGAGAAGGGTTAATTGGATTGTATCCTTTAGTCAAGTTTATAGCGGTCAATAAAAATAATGGACATGAAATGTAAATAAGCTAAAAATAAGTGAAGAAAAATCATCAAGGATCCTTTCAATCTTTTTAATATATAATATAGGGCATCAACTTTAATATTGTATAATTAATGTTTAATTATCTTGGTGCACCAGAACACTAAAGTCATGTAATTCGTTGTTTTTTTTTTTAGAGACAAGGACTTTTAATGGTAAGAATAGAGAATATTGTAAGCTTTTTCAAGGTAATAAATTTTATTTAAAACACGTAACGCTCATCGTTGTTAAAGAGTAATAGGCTTATGCTCTAGACAGGTCATAAATATTTTGGGGTATTAAAAGGAGACAGAAGAATTATTTGTTCAACTTTAAGTTAACAACAAATTTCTAATTTTTTATATTATTTAATGAGCTTCCTAAATAGGTAGGTAGTTATTTTTTTCTTTCGCTATCAAAAAAATATAAATTAAAAGTTAATATTATGGAAAAACAAATGACCCTTGGCTTTAGAAAAATTTGTGATTTACATGTTGTTTGAAGAAAGGACTAAATTATGATGGTTTTTTTGGAAAGAGAAAATTTTGTTCTTGTAAAGTTGCATAGAGTGAATTTTAAGCACTCTCAAGGAATGTTTTCAATAGGAAATTGCTGTTGATTAAGTTTTAAAAAATTTTAAAAGGGTGAACAGAGAAGTTCTTAATGTAATCCTGTTGTTTTTATTTTTTGCTTGTTTTTCTTATTGCAAAAAGTTTTTAACATCATATTCACCTATCAAATTCAACTTATCATTCACTATTAATCCCTATCAGATATTTCTCGAGGTAGAGACTTCAAAAACTTACTCAAAATTTCTCCTCTTTACTTTAAAAGGCAAAAAAACTAGAAAGGAAAACTAATTATAAATTAGCTTTCTTCGGAACAATACTAGAGATCTCCCATACACAAAAAAAGATTTTAAGAAAACTAGACAAGTATTCTAGCCACTGTCATTTCAAATCCTCTAATTTTTAAACGAATTTTCAAAATTAAGGCTGGATTATTCTTTTTTTCATATGAGACAAAAATATATTATATTGACTCGAGTTCATTTATTTTTGTTTTCTCGTGTCTTGGTAATAAAGAAAATGCTAATATTTCATCAGTTTTTCGGAGGGTATTATTGTAACGGTAAAAAATAAAAAAGTAATTTTATCAAAAATTTATTTCTATTGTCTGTTTGTTTCCAACTTATTTCAATTCTATGTAATCCCTGTTCACCTGATAAAAATCACTTACTAAGTGTCTCCAAAACAAAACAATTTTTTCAAGTAAATTCTTTTAAAAATAAAAACACTTTCAAGCATCTAGATTGAAAAAATGTTCCAGAGATACTTTTTAATAAATCAGGATTTATTTTTATTGAATGTAAATTGATTAAAAAAATCTAGTCTTTTCCATCATAAAATATAAACTTTTTTAGCATAAAGATAAAGTATAAATATGTTTTCAAAAAAGAAAATAACAAAAAAATGTTTAGGCTGATGCCATCAATAAAACGAAGCAAAGATGGAACGATTTATAATGCTTAGAAAGACAGTTTAAATTGGATTTTTTTTAAGAACTCAGTTGACAAAAATCATTGAGAACATTTTATTTTTTTTTTCTACTTTTTATATTGAATTTGTCATGATTGAACCCAATTGTAATATTTTATTATTTTCTAGCGAGAGTATAATAAATATTCGTATTGTGTTTATTTATATCCTTTCGAACTTTCAAAAATTGAGAGTATAATTTAAAATTGTGTTTCGTTGGGTGTTTTTATTATTGGAGTAAAGATTTATTTTACGTTTTGTTCAATAAATAAATTGAAAAAAAAAGGTAAATTTATTTGCTGAACATATTTTTTTCAGTTTATTTTTCCAACTGTATCAGTATAATTGCAAGAACAGAGACTAATAAAAAATTTCAAATTTATAGATTGACAAGAATTTCTAAAAAAACTTCAAAATTTCAACATTGGAAAACATTGAAAGAGTTTTATGGTAGTAACAAAAATATGTGGGTTTCCTTTTAGATCATTCTTAAAACATTTAGTCCTTTAAACAAATTTATTTGATTTTTAAGTTGTAACTCTCGAAGATTATGAAATACTGTTTAGCACTTGTTAAGGATTCTTTATCTACAACCTAATCTACATTCGATAAAGAAATTTTTAAAAATTAAGAAATATAAACAGATTTTGACCTAGATTTCTTAAAAATAGTAGATTTTTAGGTTTTACCTTAATCAATTATCTAATTTGCACATAATTTACCCAGAAACGAATTTTTTTTTTTTTGTTTGAAGAACAATGAATAATTTATTTTACAAATTTAAGGGGGGACAACCCCCCAACCACAGGTTTTTCAATAATTTTTTACAAAAAACTAAAAGTATTTATTAACATGAGTAAAAAACAAATATAATATTTATATTAATAGCTTTAAATATTTTGATAATTAAAAAAAGAATCGCCATTTTGCGACAGGTGCTCAAATATGGCTTTTTTAATTTGCGGTGTAGAGCTTCCAGCCAAATTTTTAAAGAAATTATTTTTAGCAATAATTAATACAGACTTTTAAGTATAGCCAAAGACCAAAATGTCATATTCAGTGGCGTGGCAAAAATAAAAAAAAATTCTCCTTCTGGTGAAGTAGAGTTAAAAGCAATTTACAGTTACCCATGCTCAATTATCTATGCTTCCAGAATCAGAAAGCAAGTCTTTTACTTCGAAGAAATAAATATCCGGCTAAACGTTTTATTTTCTTTACAGTTTTGAATCTCTCTGGTTAAATAGTGATTGCTTACCTGATTTCCGTACTTAATGAAATCCTTCTCTATATTTCTATTAATTTTTACCAATTTTTGGAATTTATTTATTTTACTTTGAAAACCGAATAGATAACAAAAGTCTTTTAATAAACATTTCAATTAAAATCTCACAAAAAGTAAAAAAGATATCAAAATTATTGTTAAAACATGATTACAACACAGTTAAAAGCAAATAATTAAAACAAATAACAGAACTTAAAGCATATGTGAAAAAGCTCTCACAATTTTATTGTATTTCATAAACAATAGTCTTTTCAATTCAAAATAAAATTACTTCCTTTTAATACAAAACACAAAATATCCTAGTCCAAAAAAAAAAGAAAACAAAAACAAAGAAAGTCATGGTTTGTTGACATGATGAGATGTCTGCTGGAACTTGTCCAGGAAAATAAAATCTACATTTGATATTAATCTGCGCAAAGTGCATTTTATTTTAAGTTTGATAATATTTTTTGTTGTGGTTGTTGTTGTAAATAATTGTTCTTGAATTCAAGGAAATATTTTCCATGGCTCACCAATCTCCAACAAAGTATAAGTACCTTACAAGATGAGGTCTTCTTTCAGAAAGTATTTATTTTCCCTGTACAATAGTTGAGATTAAATTTTCTTTTATATAAAATTTTATAATTTTTTTTTGTTTTTTGTTTTTGTAAAAGAAATATTTTCCTGTAAAAGTTTTGTTAGTTTGGGACTACGCCAATGACAAAGATGCCTCAGGTATTATTTTACTTTTGGCCAAAGTATAGAGACAAGGTATTTGATGGATGAGGGTAAAAGCAATTTAGAAGGTTCTTTGCGTTAAAAATTTTTTGGCAGAGTTAGGTTGACTGTGATTTCTGGTTTTTTTTTTTTTTTTACTGAAGAAATCTATATTTTATTATTTCTTGTAAATTTATTTGTTTGTATGGTAATTCATCCAAAAGAAAATGAAAAAAAAGAAAGTGAAAATTTATAATGAAATTTGTGCTTGTCTTTTCTTTTTTTTTTGAATTTTGTTTGTTCTTTGTTACAAATCTGTCTAACCAGAAAAGTTTTCTAAAACTTTGAATAAGTTTTTTTGAACTTGAAAGATATCCTATAAGGCCTAAGTACATTTAAGTATTAAAATGGTAAATAGTTTTGTGTGTGTTTGTTTAATTTATTTGAATGTATAGCAAAAATATGACGTCTAGTTTTTAGGTTTTTGATATTTATTTAAGTAATTTTTAAGCCTAAAAGATGTATACAAATTTTGTATACAAAATAAAATTTCACTACCTATAATTACAAACTAACTAATTCTATTCCTGTAAGAGAAAGATAATGAGAAAAGTCATAAATTTCTCTATTTAGCATACGTAAAGTTAATTTGCCTCAAGAAAAATCTCTTATGGGTATACGACCGTTTCAAACCTTGACAATTTACATATTCATTAGCTTTGAGTTTATCCTTTATATACATGAAAAGTCTATATATGATGATAATCCTTTAATGAAGTCTGGTTTGCTCATGTTGTGCCCACATATATAGCTTTTTCAATTTAATCAAATATTGTGATGTTATTTGACTTGGAAATTGGTTCAATCAATATCTAAACAACTTCAAAGTACCTTTACAGAAGTGGTGAATTCAAATTAAATATAATCCCAATAAAAAATTGAGGACTACTTGATCTTATGTTTAATTCATGAAAACTCTTTTATATTCTTTTATATACGACAACAGTGACTTAAGTAGCCGATAATATGAAGATAGACGAATGAAGCTCTTTATAAAAATTACAGATAGCTTTTGACTATGATATTTAAGGATATTCTTAGTCATGATATCTCGATTGTAGGGTGAAATTAATTAATTATTTTATGAAATATTCAATTTGAATAAAACCAAAGACTCTATGTAACGGTTTAGTGTACTAAAGTATAAAAATTTTAATTTAATCATATGAGATCCTGAATCCAAACTAAATTTAAATGTAATTTCGATTCTATACATATTTTTTTATATATATTAATTTACAACCATTAATTTTGCTTATTTTTTTATAAAAAAAAATTTTGAATTTTAACGGAAAAGTGTTATCGTTTATTTAATTAAATTTTGGCATTGATAGTCTTAGTTCCGTATTTGATAATAAAATATCTGTCAACTTTTTCGTTGCAATTAGTACACAGAAATAGACATTTTGACTTTCACTTGTGAAATTCTGAATTTAAAAAAATTCGTACGACTGAAAATTTTCTGTTAGCAAAGCATTTTACTTTCGACCTGAAATCTATCTAAATTATATTTTAAAAGAATTCATGTGGTGTCCTGTTCAAATCACAGTCTTCTCTTGGCTTTCTTTAATTAATATAATCCACGCTAAATTAAATAACTATGGCCCATCTAATAAATCATTATAAAATGATGTTGATAGGTCAATAGAAACTCCCGTTAACCTGTCAAATCTTAAAGATAAACGATTCCGTCTAACTAACAAATTGAAAAGGAAAATGCTAGCCAGCATAATAGAAATTACTATAAAAACTCTGTAAATCACTTTTTTGCGTGTCTTTTCTTCCGTAAACTTTGATTGAAGGTCCTTTCTGCTATTAACTTAGCTTTATACAAATGAAATACCTTTTGGCTCAAATATTGTATTGTTTAGCCAGAGAAGTTGAAAGGCTAGCACAAAAAACAAAAAAAAACGCGTGTGACTAAGGGGCAACAGGTCAAAACTGTTAAAGAAATAAATGTTAAAGCTCAGTTGTTGGCACCTTACGTAATTTATCTTTAGTCGTTAGTGTGTCTAGAATGGTTTATCATTTCCTTTTTACGAAGTGATTTTTATTGAAATTTTATACAAAGTATTTCATGATTAATTTCATTGTGTGGTTACTATTAACGTGTAAATTATTTCCTTGTGGTAAAAGAATTAATTATTTTGATTAGTTTTTAAAAGACTACAAAATATTTTGGCCTTAAAAAAATTAAATAATGTCACTTAGCGCTTAGTTTTCTATTTTTTAAGAAAACAATTTTCCTTGCTTTTAAAAGAATTTGATAATATTCACGAGGGCAAGTTAATTTTTGATTTTTTTCATTGAACACAAAACTTATATAAAAATTATCAACATTTTTAATTTAATTAACAATAAAATTAGTATTTATGTTAAGTCATACAAAAGAAAAATGCAGGATGATTTGAATTAAGAAAAGAAAACTGTCAGTTGCGTAAAAAGCTTCATTGCTTGAGAAATGGTCTAGAGCACAGTATTTAATATTTCAATAATATGATTACTTGACTGAATTTGAATGTGATTGTATTTTCTTAAACGGGGATGACCTATTGTACATACAAAAAAGAGAAACTAAAAACTGTTGCCCAAAGTGAAAACATCTGAAAAGCACAGAGATAATCATTCAAAGACTGAACTGAAAACTTTAGGATTAAAAGGCTTTATGATGGATATTTGGATCCTTTTATAAAAGATCCAAGTATATTTTTTATTTTTTGTAGCATTTAAAAAATCTTGTCTGATAAAACAGTTAGAAAGTTGAAGCTCAGTAGCAATGATTTTAGTCAAATTCATCTGTCAGAGAAGTTATTGCAAATGTTTTTTGGAATACATACACAATCTCGTTTTGTGATTATCTTAAAAAAAAGAATTAAGAAACGAGAAGAAAATATTTTTCTTTAGTTTTAAATCAATTGGAAGAGATTTTTCACAAGAAAGATTTGTCTGGTTTGTAGGAAAATAAAATTATGATACACTTTCTTATCAGAATATTTCAACAATGGTAAAATTGAAAGATTTAATAAACATATTGTTAGAATATAAACTCTTTTCTCTCAATATATAACCATTAATGACTTTTAATTTTCTCCAGATTTAAAAAAAGTTGACTTGTGGGTGAATATTATGCAAAAATTGGTGTGTAAGGGATAACAATTGAAAAAACACACTTTTTCTTACAAATTTACAAATTAAGCATATTGAAATATTTTAGATATTGTTGAATATCTTCTTAACAAAACTATGAAAAATTTTTCTACAAAAATAAGTCAGTAGCAAAGCATTTCCCAAGTGATTTTTCAAAAAAAAACAATTAGCGAAGATCGCCATATCTTAATCTAGAACTATCTGAGCTGAAAAAACAAAATTAATCAGAAAAATCTGCCATTTTATAAGCCCCTGAATTGTGTTTAAATAAAAAAACAACGTTGGACCGATGCTAAGAGACATCACTTCGAGAAAAACGTGGTTTTGATCTCTTAAAAGAAGTGGGAATAATAAGACAGTTTTAATCCAATTGATTTGAAATTTTGAAAACATCCTAAAAATGTTATGAAATTACCTAACTCTCAAAATAGTTATACAATATGTTATATCCTTTACTGGAAGAAAAAATTCTAATAACAATGTGGTGATACCATCTTTAATTAAATTAAATTAATTAAGACTTTCTTTATATTTTATTTTAAAACTTCACATTAAGGCAAACAATATGTCAAGCAAACCTACAAAATAATTAGTTCTCTTTTAAATGTTTAATAAAAGTAAAGTAAGTTTTGTTTTTGGTGTTGCAAATGTTTAATAAAATATCATGGAATGTTATGAAGATGAATAATAAATCTAATTATTGAAAATAAGTGTTTTTATGATAAAAATATAATATTCAAATAAATCAAATATAAACTCCACAACAGATTACTTGACATAGCATAAAAACAAACGTTAAAATAATAAAAACGAAACCAAAACAAAACGATTACAATAAAAGAAAAATACACCAAAGAAATATTAATGTTTCTTTAATTTTAACAAATCATTTGGGACAATTCTATAACAATTAAAGTTCACTAATCAAGAATATTAAACAAAGAAATTTGGCTAATATTTGTAGACCAAACAAAAGTAAATCCAATTAAATAATATCAAAAATAGACAACAAAGATAACAGTTAACTATTTGGAAAAGTAAATCTCTGGACAATAAATTTAAATGCCATCATTATCATTAAAAGTCCTGAAAGCTATAGCGGTAAACTTTTTCTTTATCTCGAAACACTACTTTAACAGAACATATTTTCTGATTATGAGAAAACTTTAGTTAAACCCGTTTTTCATTATACAAGTTTTAATAGGATTTTACTAGTATGGTTTTTTATTTATTTTGAAATTATCTAAATGAAACTTTTTTTTCCGATTATGAAATATAAATTTTTTAAATTTCAACAAAAATTATTTTTTTTTTTTTTTTTTCAATTTGATTAAAGCAACAGGTTATTAAAATTATAACACACAACAAAAAATAATGACTGTAACCACAAAACTACAGTTTACACTTTTCGCCTTGTTTATATTGAAAAATTTCAAACTTTTCTAATAAGCCATCCTTTCATTTTAGTTAATAGAACTTTTATAACATTCACAAATAGCAAACTAAGTACTGAATAGTATGCCTAGAAACTTTAATTCGTTAATAAAAAGTTTGTTGCAAACTTTCAATTAATTTTGTTATTTGGTGCTAGAGTGTATATTAAAAAAAGGAAGAAAAGTTTAATACCGTTAAACAAATACTATAAAAAAGAAAGTTTTCTACGTCAAAATGAATGATATATCAATAAAAAAATTTTATTAAAAAGTTTACTATAAAATGGAAGGTTCTTTAGTTCGCAAAATACATACAAGACTGGTAAATAATAGGAAAAATATTGATGGGCTAGTAAAGAGTTTAGGAAATTTTAATTTGTTAAGTTATTAAATAAAAAAGGACAAATTAAAGTTTACAATATGTTTGAAAAACTTTTTACGTAATATTTGTTGTAATTTAATATTAATTATCTTTTTTTAAATATTATTTTTACAGTGAGTATCTACATAAGACAAATTGCACTTGTGATTTGCAAAATTTTCGCTATTATTCGTGAGTACTCTATAAGCGAGATTATTTTAAAGAAAGCTTTGCTGCTAATTAGTTTTTATTTCAAGTTTGCCATAAAAATTTTTATTTACTATTTTGTGCTCAGTCAACAAAAGAAAACTTATTATCTCATATAACGTTATAAAAACAAAATAGAACCCATTTCAAATTTAGGCCATAAAAAAAATAAAGTTTTGATATCTATCAAAAAGTATAATCAAAAAAATTTATTCCTTTAAATTCATAAAACTTGTCTTATATCACATTAAAAGCAAATAAGTAAGGACAAAGAAGAAGCCTAAGAATAAGTGTTGCTTCCTGGCAAAGTTATCACTACTTATTGTAGGAGATCAGTAAAAAGAATCTTGGAGTGTTGGCGACCGAAAAACCCTTAACGTACAGTTCTTTTGAAAAGAAAACTTATGTAAAAAAACACAATTTACAACATTGCCTTGGCAAAAAATTAAGAAAATACAAAAATATTTAAAATTTATATTTTAATTTGAATAAAATGCCGCTCGAGCTATCTCCGCAAAGTTTGGCCAGTTTAGCGAGCAAGTTATTAGGTTGAAATCCTTGGCTGATATAAGCCAATCAAAACAGATTGTAACAATCTTTTAGTAACACCCTAAATATTTTTAAGTACCAAATATTTTATCAAGGATAAATTTGTTTTGGGTATAATACAATTTTAGAATATCTGAGAGCTCTACTGAGACAAGATCTGGTTTTATGAAAAGTTTAAGGTGGCCTTTATCCAAATAAGGCCCCATTTTAAACTTTACTTTATTAAATTTTTATACTCCTTTTATATTATAAATTTGTTCTTATTTAAATTTAGTTGAAAGCTAAAATCTATATTATTACTTAATGGTATCTGAATTTTTTACAGATTTCTGAGATTTGATTAATGAAGCAAAAGGTCTTTTAATATTTAGAATGATTTTTTTTTAATCTACATTTTAAATGAAGAACATCAACAAAAGTATAAACGAAACCATAAAACTCACTTTTGAATAATTAAATAAGATTTGAAATAGGTGGACAAAAAACTCGGCAGTGTACAAATTTTAACATAAATGGGACTTTTTATCCAAGCAAGATATAGAAGGCTATATAATCCTCCTGCACTACAAACCTGCATTAATACACGCATATAGCCTATTACTACCTTCCACTCGTTATACTTCTCAGCCATGCTTGAGAGAACAAACGAGTTTTTTTTTCCTATACCGTAATAACCACATGGCGTACCATATATAAAAGAACAAAACGACAAATATTATAGTGCTATTTTTTATCGAATAACAAAACCTATTTAGACTCAAAAATTCTAACTTGGTTTCAGTTTTTTAATTCAGTCAATTTAACATGGTTAGTCCAAGAATGGCTTCCATTTGTGTAAAAATTGACCACTTCCAAAAGACGTATTTATATTAATTAATTGTAAAAAAAACCAAAGCTTAGGAGTGAGAAGAGTGTCAATGGAAATGTTTATATGAGTTAACAAAAATTTAACGAAAAAAAAATAATGTTGTTCCTGGAATAATCCTATATTATTTAATTTAAATCTATTTAATAATGCTATATTAACAATTTAACCATAATTCTTTAATATCCCTTAAAATATTTACTAAACTATTATGCCTCCTATTACCTTCACCTAAAATAACAAACAATATTTTACTTTGAAATAAATCAAAGCAACATAAAATAAAATTATAATAAAAGACAAAGGACTTTTCTCAGTGCTTTTATGAAAATATAATATCCAACGTCCTTATTTCTTTTATCTTTTATTTACGTTAACTTAGAGCTACGTTAACTACATACGTTTTTAACCAAGAGAAAAACCAAAAACTCATAAAAATAGAATAATCTAGATGGATTCCAAGTATCCCAAATAAGGAAGCTTTTTGTTTTTGTGTTTTCGTTTTTTTAATGCAGCCTAATATATTTTATTATTCTTGAATTAGCAAATCATCCTTAGTGTCATCTTCAGAGCATATCATATCTTTTACAAATTTCATTTCTTTTTTGATATCCTTTAGAGAATACCGTCAGGAATCCAAATGGTTATATTAAAGTCCTCCAAAATGATTTCATTAATAAAATCTTGTATCTCTTAGTGTCCCATAGAACTCCCAAGGTAATCCTAGACTTATAAGAATTACATTATCCTCTAGTGTTATAATACTTTGGTTGTAATATTGTACAGACACATATTGCCATAATAGCAAATGAAACAGACGGCAAAAACGGGATTATGGAAAAGGAAGCCATTACATTTATACCACCCTTAGAAATGCCTTTAACTTGGCATATGCGAAATAATATCCGGCTGTGGTAATTTGTTCCCTAAGTGAAAATGAACAAACCACAGGGTGGGCAGAAAAGGCAATTCCTTTACTGATTGCTATTTTATAATATAAAGACTAGTATTTTAACCTCATTATTCTTTTGGTCGATTGTTATTTTCTTTCACGAAATAGTTACCATCCCTCACTATATAAGAGGAGTATTTTTGACATACATTTTATACATATACATATATGTAACACTTGTGGGGTGTATAAAGTGTAATCATATGAAATTCTCGAAAAACATATAAATACTTAATGGAGTAAAGTTGTAGGCAATAACATAGCCGTTTAAGTGTTAAATGTGAATTCTGTGATTTTGATTACACTCTGGACAATTCAAAGCTTAAGAATTTAATTTTAGTTTAAAACTAAAATTGTTATCTAAGTATGCACTTAATAATTTCATGTTATTAAATCCTTTTCTGTTGTTTGTAGTGTATATGTTAAAAAATTTTATGTAATCCCTTAAACATTAAGATTTTGTATCTTAGAAGAAATATTTAGTAATTGTTAAGAGCTACAAAATATATTTTTGGACTATATCATTAAATAAAAGATTTTCAAAGAATTATGGGCATTTTGATGATTTTAATGTTCATAAAATGGAGTGGAAGTAATTTTTTTGCCACATAAGCATGTACTTAAGAAAATAATGAGGTCTATTTTTGTATTTTTCTACGTGCCTAGAATGTGGTGGTATTTCAAGCAGAAGGTTTTCGTTTTGACAAACAAAACGATGTACTTAGTATCATTGGTAAGGGAAATAAAGAACTTTTTTTTTGTTTTTTTGGGTTATTTGGCTTATTTTTTTCTTCCTTCTAAGCATAGAGAATTTGTAAAAATACGTGCTCCATAACAAAAGCAACCATTGAAGCTGAATAGATAAGTCTTATATTTTTCTGCGTGACTTCTTAGTAATTCTTTATGCTAACATTCCTTTTAAAAACATCTAAAATATCTTCCAGCTAAAATGTAATAGCCAACTTAGGTTTTATATAGCAAAGTTTCCTAGAAAAAAACTTAAAACTTTATGCATTCAAAAATATTAAAAAGGCTATTATCCCGTTGAGAGAACATTCTCAATATGGTAGAAAGTTCCAGGAAAAAACCAATTTAACTATGACTTGAGCCACAACTTAGAGTAGATAGAAGGTCAACAACAGAAATACTTGGTTTTGATTTAGCCTATGAACGAGCTAAGGAGACATCTTGAAACGCAATTTGAGTAATCAGTATCGCTCAGTAATCGATGATACTCGGTGAAATTATTGAAGAAAATATGTCATTTGAAAAAATGGATCTAGATAGTAAAAATATATCGAAAGATATGAAAGATAAAAGTAGCTTGCAGGAGAGGAATGGGTAGTAATACTATAGTCCTGACTCAGTGACTCTATAGGAGTCTATTAATTGTATGAAGAGTTCATTTAGTAGGTGTCATCACAACTGACACTAAAAATCTATTCTTTTAATAGAAAGGAAAGGGTAGAAAAACATTCTATCGAGAAACGTAGTGTTTGAACAGAACTTTTTGCTGTTGTTAAGTATGAAAATCATGAAATAACAAAACTTGTGAATATTGTAAAGGACATTAATTAAGAATTTCGATTGATGAAAGAAAAAAGTTACCAGCTTATTAGAAACCCATTGTACCATCGTTTATCAAAGAAAAACGAAAAATGTTCTTCTTGGCCGGACCGGAAGTCGCTAACCGAAAGTGCTTATAAAATATTGCAAATATGTATAGGACCAATGATCATATCAGTTGATGATTTTGGAATGCTCTCTAAAAAGAAGCCCTAAAAAATAATTCTCTTGTAAAATAATTTACCTGGTATAAAAGTATTCCATAAAATATTAAAAATAGTTTCAGAAATTTCAACTAAGACTCTACCAAAAAAATTATTGAATTAATAAATAACCACAAAATTACTTAATGTCAAATCATGGAGTATTGAAAAAGATTTTTTCACATCAATAGAAGACTGGCGATATCAGAAGATGTGAACTGTTGAAAGCCTCATAGAAATATTCCCACAAAAGATATTATTGCTACTTAATTTTAAGGTATCATTTCTAAATAAACCTCAAAATTATAGTGAAAATCTTTTCACTCTCCTGTTTGAGTGTGTATTTTAAATTAAATATTCCAATATCCAACCACTTGTTTAATCCTGTTAAAACCATTTCATCTACATCAACTTTTATATTTCAAAATGTTTTCATTCTCAATTCAAACAATCCCTAACCAAAAAAAGGGATATTTTACTTAACAATCTCTTTAAAATGGAAAAAATTCTCAACATATTGATACAAAAAATACAAATAGTTTTTTTTTTCTCTCTCTCTCTCTCTCTCTCTCTCTCTCTCTCTCTCTACTACAGTTCTAGTGGTCTTGTTTGTTGTTTACTTAGAATATCGTAGTTTGGTAGTAGAAATTGTAGTGTTTCTAACTTTAATCAACAGATCCTTAAAAATTTAATAGGGTTTGCTTTTATTTATTTATAGATATATAAATTTTTTGTTTTGTTTTTGTTTTTTTATTATTTTCAAAACTACAAACATCTTTCAGACAATGAGTGCATCAGCTTAAAAATCTTATTTTTTGAACATAATTGTTGTTTGAATTTTATTTTCCAATATTAAATAAGGTCCTTGTTATCAGAATATTTACATGAATTTTTAACAAAAAGAAAAATTTTATTTGGAATTTAATTTTATTGTTTGTTTGATTTAAAGAAATTAAACAATTCTTATTATTCAAAGTTTTAAGGACAGAAATTATTGAATATGAAGTTATTGAAAAAAATTGGAACAAGTTTTTATAGAAAACTTAACGCTTTTGCTGTTGAATAAGAACAGCAAAAAATTCAAATAATTCAAAGAAGAAAAAAAGGAACTTTGTTTGAGATTATAATTAAGCTCAACTATTATCACCCCTATTAGAGAAACCTATACAGTATCTATGTGTATTAATCTCAATTTAGACTGTATTCTAGGACGAAATTTAATCAAAATAATGAATCTGTGACAGTATTGTCCTTAAGTTTCAATGATTACCATGTTAAAATTGCTTTAGTTACTCTAAAACGGGTATTAAATATGAGTATTCCTTACTTTTACAACTTTTCGGTAGCAGCTTTACTGTTTGCTAGCCCACGAGGATGCATGAGGCTAATTTCAGGTATGTAGACCCATTAAAGTGTGGGTAAATTTTTAGTAGTAAAATCATTTAAAAGTAGGTGATTGTGTTTGTAAAACTGCTCAAGAATTCAGTTTTATATTTTGCCTTAAAATAGTGACTACAAAACTTCTAAAAAGTTTGCAAAATAAAGCTTTAATTAAATTAATTCTATTTTTTGTTTTAGTTATATCCTAAACATATGAAAAATTTGTTTAAGCAATGCTATAACCATTTTTGTTTTGATTTTAACTAACTTTACTGGTTGCTATATAATAATTCAATTATTGATTGAATTTTGTAATGCAGAGGTGAATTTTGATCCCATATAATATCCCATATTAATACAAAACAATCATTTTTATTGAAATCAAGCAGCTCCCTAGTAAGGAAAGTAGCTCTATTTCATCAATGAAAAAGGATTAGTTTTCATTACTTTACTTTCTTAAGGAAAACATCATTGAATTTAGTTAATAAAAGACCACAAACCTCACCATCATGATGATTGTCTGCATTAAAATATGACTGAAAAGTAGCTATGATGGCTACTTTCTGCATGTTGCATTAATGAATATTTTACAAGTGAACTTCATGACATGATTCATGCAAAAATTCATTCGTGAAAAAATCAGTGATAAGTGATTTCTTTACTGGATCTATGCAATGTTCTAAATTCATCAACATGTGATTGTGTTTTATGAAATTTGATATTTTGTAATATTTTAAAAATTTTCTGGAAGCAGTATATTAAGTGTAGAATTTTAAGCCACATCATAAACTTGTATTTAACTATTTTAAGTTCATTACTCTACTAATGATGTCTATTCTTATAACTGTCAACTTTTAATTTATATAAAAAAAACTACTTTAATGTACTTAAAAGATATCCAGTTGAATGCAGTTGAAAATTGCTACTACAGCTTTTCATTTTCATATAAGGAAATGTCCCCTCTTTTAATATCTTGGAATACATTGTATCACATAAAACTCATAGAAGCAAAATCATGTTACATGACTTTTAAGTTTACAAAATATCTCCTAAAGCTGAATACCACTATAATATATATACATATATATATATATTTATATACTTACACCTTTTCGAAGGATGAAAATAGCAAAACTTTTACAATATCGTAGTTGCTTAAGATTAAACATATCTTTTAAAACTTATAAATGTATTGGAAGTCATAGTAATATTATACAAAAGCGCATCGTTAGATTCGCTTGAACAGAAGACAATAAATATGAAAACTTTTGTCTAAAGTATTTTGTAAACTTTCAAGAATGGATATATAACAACAATAACTAAGAAGACAAAGGAATAGGCTGTAAAAACTAGCCAACTATAATATTCATAATCTTTAATTTATAAAAGAAAGTTTTTGTTAAGAAAACTTCGAGAAAAACTAAAACAAAAAGAGAATCAAAAAGATTTAAAAAAAAAAACAAAACATTTTATAAATTATACATTTTATATGCAATTCACATAACTTTGATTTTACGTTTATTGCTTCTATTTCCTGTTTCCTGTTAGCACCATTTGCTTTAGTTTTATATTATATATCCTTATTATATATATATATATATAAACAAGTATACAAATGTTAAATTGTGGCAAGTCGTTTACCTTATACGGTAGGTTCCTCTGCCAAATTTCACTTGTGATTATTATATTCACAAAATATTCCTCCCATTCTAGTCACCCTAAATTTATTTTAACATAAGAAGGTTGAAACTTTTAAGGTAAGGCATATGCCTTTTATGGTTCAGCTGCTTTTGTTAGATCGAGGGTGTAGTATGTAAGCACTTTCCTTAATTTGAGGCTACCAGGCGGTACAAATTTGAAAACTTTTAACAAGATTTTATGTTCTTTGTTCAATTTCTTCATTTTAAAGTTCAAGCTAGTTTGTAGATTAAAATTAGGGCGTATAGAAGTGATTTTCCTATTTTCTGACCTTTTATAGTATAAAATGTGGATTTTGATTTTAAATTTTAATGTTTAACTTGAATATTTTAAATAGCTAATATCTTTTTATATAGAAAATTTGTTTTTAATTAAAATAGCTTCTTCCTGAACTAAAATTAGTAACTTAATTACAGTTTTGAAAGTAAAGGTTTTTTTTTAGTCTAATTATATACACAAGGTAGAATTAATTGAAAAGGTAAAAAATTGATTTTTTAAGTATAAGGAAGCTAAGGTGCTTTTAAATAAAGAACTTTGATGTTAAGTTATTTTGACGAAGGTTTTTAGTAATTTGATAAAAAAAATTTAGTTTTTATTTTTAGCTTTTTTTATTAAATAAATGTTTGTAATTTTATACAAAAATTTTTCTTCTAATAAAAAGCTTCTTGCATTAAAATAATTGCTCTTTTCAATATAAAAATTAAATACCAAGTAAAAATTTTTATACAAATATAACAAATTTTAGGATCAGTACCGTAGATAGGATTGCAATGAGGGAATATATTTTGCGAAACCTTCACATTCTTAGATGTCTTAACTTTTCTCTTTAATAACCACTGGAAAACTTCTAACCAAGGAAAGGAATTGATCCACCTAACCACACTCATTTGAAAGGAACTTCAATATTTAGCCAGTGAAATATATTGTAATAAAGAAATGGTTTTAGTAGCAATTATAGTACTAGCAGTTTAACTAAGATGCATAGCAAACAATAGTATTTTATCCTAGAACATGAAGACAGCTAATTTGGGATATCAGAAACTGAGAATAATGGTTTTAAGGTTTTGATTAAAATGAAAAAAAAGCCATGTTTTTGGAATTTTCATATTTCAAATATTTTTCAAGTTATGGCTTGTAAGAGATTTTCTTTCAAAATCTTTAATTTTTAGATTCAATACTTAAACATACTCAAAATTTATGTAAAAATGAATCATTTAATTGAAAAGCTAGAATTTATGAGATCAGTCATTCTTGACCGTATCTGTTTTCCCTTTGTTCATTATCTGTTTATAAATATGTGATATAAAAAATATTTGAAAATTTTTTATACCAAATTCAAATGTACAGGTTTTTGGAATTTCTGTCCTTTTTAATGGAATTTATGAACAACCAATAAAACTTTCTGAACAGCTTGTTCGTTTGAAAGTTTTCAAGCAATCGAGTTTAAAATAGGTAGAGCTTCATAAAGGTAGGTAAAAATATTGCCTTTTAAATTATACAGATGTTTGAGTGTTAACGAAATTTGGCTTTTAATTTTTTTATATTTTTTCAAATTGCTGAAAAATCTTTTGTTGAGGTTTTTCAAAAAATTACCCTTCTTAAATCATTATTCAATTAAAATAAACAGATGTTATTTTATTTCTTAGAACCAGGTGCCGTTTTACAATTTTGTAAAAAATGCACATAATTTAATATATCAGAGAGAAGCAACTTTTTAATAAAATTCTTATTACTTTATTTAACTTTCCCTAAAATAAAATATAAAACAGTATTGGAAATTTTCTTACTTATTGTTAGTGTTTTGAGAAAGTTGAAAGACTTTCAAGCTTTTTTGAAAGTCAATAACTCTGATATGTTTAACACTAGAACTACCAACAGTTGTTATATACCTATTTCTACCAAAGCGGTCATTTTGACCGGTGTGATATTTAGTTAGCGAAATATTAAAATTCAAAGAAAAGTTTCAGCAAAATATTATATATTTTATTCCAATATTGCAAAATATTTACATGCAAAATAGTAAGTACTATTATTTATTTTTTATTTAGGTTTAGTAATTGTTCGGATCACCACAATTTTTATATAACGACATTTTTTTCAATGTTCATTTATCACAAACATGTCAGTTACAGTCAGTACATATATTCGTAGTTTTATTTTCATTACAAAAAGCTATTTAATAAGTTTTTCGTATATTAGAACTCTCGGGGCTCTCTAAGAGGTAATTCAAGTTTTTCAGTTCGAGAAAGAATTTTCACCAGTTGTTTCATTGTATAAAACCAAGGCATTTTTTGCCGCTAAATCGGGAATATTAGAAATACTTGCAGAGATTACCTTCAAGATCCTGACTTCACACTATATCTTCTCGCCAATTGATCTAATCCATTTTTTCAATAATTTTGATGGCAGTGATTTGCTCGTAAGAAATTATCAGCGGTTACATTTCTTCTTTCACTCAAAGAAATTGATGACTGTCTTGTTTCATCCTTTCCCAAATACGGGAACTCCTTTGATTATAAATTTATCTTCGAGATCAGATTTAATTCAAAATTTTATTGCAAACTTATCGGGTTTGTTCGGCATATACTGTGTGAATCGGAATAATGCTTTGCTTGGGAATAGTTGTTCTTCGATTCTAATATTTTCTCCTGGTACGTAACAATTCTGGCTAATTTCAATAAATGAATACTAAACATTTGAAATCAATGCTATTCAATTTTGCAACTCCGTTGCAAACTCCGTTTATTTCTTTTATCAAAGCGGATAGATCTTATAATATCCGTAAGCTCATTTCTACTCATAGTTTTTGGAAAAAATGCAGGTACTCACTTTTTATACCATAAATAAGATCATTTCACATGCTTTCACTAGCACTACGTGTATAAAAAATTGCAAGAAAAGCGTAAAACTTTTCTTGAGATGGATACTATTTTTTGCCAAAAAATCGGAAAGCTTCTAGTTTTATTTATGTTCAAATATGATCCATAGTTCGTTGATTGATTATTTAACAAAAACAAAGCACTACTTATAGTTTTACAAAGGCTGTGAGTCCAATTACTGCTTTGAAAATGCTATTTATTGATCTCCTTCCTCCCAGCTCTTATTTTTGTTAAGATAATCTCATCAGCAGCAATGTCAATTTATTGACGATCATTTTCATCCAAATATGACGACAATCTCAAAAGTCATCTTAGTCTACGTGCATTCAGGATATTCTTTTCGTTTCTATTACTGTCTGAAGAAATATTCTAAATATATTTCCCCTTATTATAATAAAAAGTTCACATTGGATTACATTGCAAGCTACAATAACCGTAAATTGATAGAAATATATTCAACACAATTGTTCACAGTTATGTAATTTCAACCGTATATAACAATTGCCAATAATAATTGTCTTGCACCGTAGTGGTGGATTAATTTAAAATTTGTCTAATAATCAAAATTTCTATGTAAACAAAAATATTTAAATATTCCAAAAAACCAACAACATTTTTTAGTTTATTTTAAAAATACACAGAAATTTTTTGAACAGATTTCTTTAGAAACTAATATTGTAATATTGGACATTAAGGGCAACCAATTAGTGTAAAATATAAATTTTGAAATAGCTTCTTGTTTTTGCTTGAACAGGATTTTGAACCTTAACATCATAACACAGCTTACGTTATTGAAAAATCGAAAGCTTTATGTAAAATTTTGGAATATAAAATTTTATCTTTTGCACCAAAGTTCAACAAAGTTCACACGACTTTAAATTATTCAAATATTTGTGAAAAAAAGCCGCAAAAAAAGTCATCCCTTGCCCCAGAATATTATAAAATGGCTTTTTCAAATTGGTAAAAACAGCTATTTTTTTGAAAATGATATTATTTTAAGGTTCTTTCCAAAACCAAACAGTAATTAGTCTAGCTACCATTGCAATAAAAGGATTTTTTTACCGCCTTTATATGGTTTAGATTTCACAGCCTTTAATAGCAACTATTTCAGCTTAACATTAGTTAGACGCTAATTAGAGCTTTTTAGATTTTTTATTATGGATTACTAATCCCAATAAATTGGATCAAATATTTCAGTGTGTTGAAAAGTGATCATTTTAAGAAGCCAAAACCTCAATTGTCAATCGACAAGATTACATTATTCATTCTAAAGTAGTAGTAACTGTCATTTCCTTTTTTCCAAAAATAAATACACTGTGTCCATTAAAGTAATTATTTTGCTACCACACTAGCATTTTATGAAATAAATTTTATTGTTAAAAGCAATTTTGTATTTAGCCCTGGTAAAAGAAATTATTGAGGGTTATATTGACCTCTTTTCTGGTTGGCAGGATTTTAAGTAAATTGCAACTTATAATTTTCAACTTTTTGCTCACAAAATCAAACAATAGGCAAATAGAAGTTTTCTCTGAGTCATGCCTGAATCTATAGACAACATTCCTTGATTACAAGACCATTACATAAAAATTTAATTTTAAATTTATTAGTTTTAAACGATAAAAATTTAAACAGATATAAATAACATTTTTGTTTTGATTATGTCAAAAATCATGCAAAAAGCTGAAAAAAACTTTAAATTTATGACACCAAAGAAAAGGGGTCGAAGGAAGACACCAAATCTTAATACCATAGAATGGTAATAGAATGAGTATATATATATATATATATACAAATAACAAATGCTTTTACCTTCATGTTGTATCCTTCAGTGCATAAAATACATTTTTTATGTATGACAATTTGTTAAATTGCAAAAGCTACGAATAAAAGTTTTACAAGGTAAAGGGCCAAAAAACAAAATACCAGCAGGTTTTCTTATACTATATACCTACCAAAGGATGTAATATTCATAGGTAGAGCTTCAAATAATATTTATGGTAATTTTCTTCTTTTTTTTTTCTTTTGCTTCTTACCTCCAATTTTCTTCGTTTTATTTTTATGTTATGAATATTAAATATAATAAATGCCAGAACATATCCTAAGTACTCGATAGAATTTTGCTATCATTGAACGGTTGCATAAATATGATTTTCCTCTCAATTTCTTGTGGAACATTGCAAATTGAATTTAGTTCCTTGATAGCGTTCTGAGAAATTACCTTCAAGCATAAACAAAAGGATTTAGTAAGGAGACGGTCGTGATCATGTTTAATGGTTCGCATAATTTTTGCCGCAAAAATATTACATAGTGGATTGTTAGCAATAAGATTATATTAAAGTAATTTCCATTATGCGAAATCAGGGATTGAAAAGTCCTTTTAAACCATATATTTTTTTCATTATGGTATACTGTGTTTTTATGGATATTATACATGAATTATGATTTTAATAAAAAAGTTAAATTACTTGTGCTTTTGTATTTATCTCGGATCAATAGAGAAAGAAAAAATTGTAATTTTAGAGATGATGAAGATAAAATAAAATTTGGAATGAAAAACAATGCTTTTTAGTTTTTTAATTCCTGGTCTAAAAACATTAATTTCTGTATTATTTTCTAAATATTTTAAATGTTTTAAATCTTTTTACTCAAAACAACAAAATTATATTTTACTGTGAAAAAACAAAATACTTGAATGACATGAAATTAAAATATTCTTTAGAACCTAAAAGCTTTATACAAAATTGCATTAAAAAGTAAATTTTTTTCTGCATAAATAGAAAAAAGGAGAGAAAATTTATAAAATTATCTACCTTAGTATTCTTGAATACTTATATATATATATATATTTTTATAAATAATCCTTTTTTATGCTATCTTTCAACTCAAAAATCTACAATTCTTACTTCGTATAAAATAAATAAATTAAAATATGGACTAAACGATGCAAACATTGCTTAAGAATTCTTAAATTAGAATTCATAAAGGACATCTTAGATATGATAAATATTCATACTTCCTGAATATTATGCGCTAACATTCTAGGTGTTCTTCAAGTAATTATAAGTATACTGTCAAGTAGTATGAAGAGGGGTTGATAAATTTTGAATTAAAATGTTTACTTTCAAATTAATAGTCCTTAAAGGCCTCATTTACCTTTTAAAGGATCTTTAAATTTCTTTTAGAATATTATATTTAAGATGTTTTATGTAATAATATTTTAATTATTCACATTAACCCTAATTTTACAAGCAATTTGAAAAATTTTTATTGTTCTACTTAAAACAAAGTTTGAAAAATTTTTTTTAACAGAAGAAAGTTTAAAATTTAATATCTATTAAATAATTAAAGATATTTTTATGGCTTTGTGAATATTTATTTAAATGTTTTAATTTTAAGTCTAGTTTCTTTGGGATGTGATACAAATAAAAACTTTTCTAAAATTAAGAGGCACAATCAGTTTGAAAATTTCCAAATTTTGATTAGGTTTTTTTGATATTTTTTGATCTTTGTAGTTTTAGAGCAGCATGTCAAAATTTCATGTGAAAATCTCAAATAGCTTCTGAGTTACATCCTTCTAAAAAATTGTTTCTCAAAAGTTAGAAGGACATGTTGCTTGTTCGCCGTTTAGGCTTTGCTGACACTGTAAATAATTATATTGAAATTGTTAACGCAATCCAAAAAATGACTTTATGCAAAATATATTTGCCAAATTGCAATAATTTTTTTAAAAAGTCACCATTTTTTTAGATGGTCAAAAATATTTTGCCCCTTAAAAAACCATCTGGATATATTTCTTAGTTAAAAAATTTTTCATTTTTATAAAAGATTATGAAAAGGTTTGGCCATTCAGCCATTCACTAATACAATTTCACATTGTTTTTGGGTAAACAAAATTTTTGGATGTAGATCTGTGTAGATATGAAGATATTGCCTGGTATTACACGCAAATTAAAACTCTTTGTGTGAAAAGAAATCTGTGTCTAAGTGTAAACCACACAATTCAAAAGATTAGCTGTAAATTATGTCGATGATAACTTCAAATGCCAATAGAATTTTGAAATAAAATTCAATTTATTACAAAATGTAATAAAAAATTTGTTAAAATATAAAAACTCAAGACTGTTGCTTGAAAGACGATAGCCAATGTTTTACTAAAGCAGCTCGCATGACTTTACAATCCTTTGGCTGATTAATATTTGGCAATATAATAATTTCTAATATTCTTGTTAAACTGAATAAATTAAAAAATTTTGGGAATGGTCTTAAATGATTTTTTTTTTTTTATTTTTAATACTAAGCTGAATAATATTGGGAATTCAATAAATGTGTTCAATTTTTGCGGAAATAATAGTTCAGCCCATCGCAATTCCTTTGAATGGTTTGAATCTTAGAGGAAATACTTTTTCAACCAATTTTTATTTTGTAATCTAACTGAACAAATCAGCAAATCACAAAAATTACTTAACCTTGAAAATAATTATAATAAATCATAATTAAAATTAAATAAAACGGCTTTTTTTCTTTTGATATTTGTTTAGAATTTTTCGTCACAGTTGACATTTACAAATTTTTAATCTCTTCACAAAAAATATAAAAACGGTTGATCTGAATTTTAAAAAGTTGCTCAAATAATAATTTCTGGAGTATATTAAAGATTTTCTGAAAATTTATTCACAAACAGCCTTTCAAGTTTTGTAAACATAAGCATACGTAGACGTAATTTTTAATTTTACAATCTATTTTGAGTTAAGTTTATTTATTATCTTCTTTATTTATTCTGTGCAACAATGTCAAGATAGCTTACTTCAAATTGTTACATTTGTTCTATTATTGCAAAGCAATATTACTTAATTAAAGTTAAATTATTCATTTAGGAAAAACAAGTTTACATGGACTTATATTTAATTTTTGAAAATACTAAAAAGTTATGTCTTTTTGTTTTTGTTTCAGTTTAGTCCTGCAAGAGTAGTCAATTTTAAAAAGTTGAAAAATATAATTTAGCTTATATGATTTAATGGTTTAAGATTTTTCCAAAAAAATATTGATTTAGCTATTTTTACAAATTTGTTCAGGCCTGAGAAAGTCATTTACCTTAAGTAACAAAAAAGTAGTAATTATAAAAGTAAATACAAAGAAGTTTCACTCATTGTTGTACATGTCAAGTAATGGGAATAAATAGCCTCAAAATTTATATATAATGTGTGAAAATACTATACATTAATCGTAAAATATTCATACCTTAATTCTGGTAGCGACATTTGTTCACCTGAAATGATAATGTCACACCATTGTTCTTTGTACAATTATACTAGTCAGCTAAGCGAAATAACTTTCCACATATCAGCTTTTCTACATGACATTTACCTTTGCTAAAAATAAAAAAAAAATTTTATTTTTTACTTTTTTGTAACAAAAATTCTAACAATTTTCCTATACCAAAGATTTCAAGCAGAAAATCGAACAAACCACTCGACAATGTAACCCTCTCACCTAAAAGAAGAAAAAAAAAATTGAAATTACATGATCGAAATAGATGAGAATTGAGGTGGTTTTTTTTTTTCCTCGATATTATAGTATGCAAAGTGGATTGTCGAATATGTCAGCAAACAAAGATACCCCAAAGAGCTATGACTTTTAGATATGTTTGATTCTTATTGGTCTAATACCCATATAAATTAGGTTTGATATAAAACACATTGACATATGCTGCCTCTAATATATGTGACAGTTTAATTCCTGTGAAGTGTTCATTCAAATTTATTACCCTTAACATTTTATATGAGTTCAATAATATATGCATTAAAGATTTAAAATCATCAATTCCCACTGACATTGTAGTCTTTGATTGTTAATTAAAGGATAAATGTATTTAAAATGTATTGTTAAGCTGAATTTTATGCACGACCTAATGGAAAATTGTTAATTACATGTATTATGACTATCCCAATAAATTATTAATTAAGGCTCAGTAGTGTATTAGTAATGTAAACAAAAAAATATTGTATTAGAAAAAATATGCTTTTATACATATAACACATATATAAATATGAATGTATAAAAGTGTATAAATAAAGAGATAGGCGGATAAATAGAATATACTTTAGAAGAGGGATTAAGAAACCAATAAAAAGGTTTAATTTTTCATTTCAAAGGATTAAAAATAATTACAGTGTTTTTTCCGCCCACTGCAAACTTCAATATACTCGTATAGATTTGTGAATGAAATTTCAATCTTAAAATCTTTGACACAAAAAAAAGTATTTGAATATCATAAAAAGCAGATTATTATACTCAATGAGCCTTAAAGTAAAATATTACTTGCTTCAAGATTAATTAAAGTTATTTTATTTTTTTCATTTTTTTATAATTCAGTTTATTCATTGAAAAAAAGACATGTTATCAAGAATTTTATTTGGCAATACAGGTAGTTCTAATTTATTTAATTAATTTCTATATGATAACACAACACTTAAACAATATTTTTCCAACTTTTAATTTTTAAGCATCATAACTCGCAACAGAATCATTCAAAACCAAAAAGTTAAAATTCTTTTACTCTCATTATTACCTGGTGAAATATATGAAAAATTAGTGTACAAAATTTCAACACGATAGGTGCAGTAATTTTTGAGTTATCGTGAAAATAAGTAAGCTTCAGAAAAACGTTTAAAAATTTTACTTACTCATTCCTTGCTCTAAAGCAGGGGTTTCCAAACTTTTAGCTTCCCTGGGCCACATTAAAAGTGGACGAATTGTTTTAGACCACACAAAAATATACCTAACATTAATATGGTACATAAATTTTTCGCTGGCTTGTGTCGCCATGTTTAATTTTTTTATATATAGTCGTGCCATAAGTTCTGTCTTTTGACATTTTTTCCGCTGCGTGAATCTTATACGTACAAACAAATTTACTTAATTTAAATAGGGTGTGTGCTATCAGAAAAATATCAAGAGTGGCACATCAAAGAGAACACGATCGCAGTGATTGCGCTACACAAATGCAACAAAGAACCGAAGGATTCGTGTGTCATACTATTAATCGATACATTGACCAAGAAGTGGCAGACCTCACACCAGACGAATAAAAGATGCCGTTGAAGCATTGCGTCATTTAATTCTAAGAAATTCGCTCCGAAAACAAAAAATCATGGCACGTGAGATGAAACTCTGCAAGAGGGTTATGTCTCGTATTGTTAAAGACGACCTTAATCTTGGCGTTTATCAAAGGTCAACAGGTCATCGGCTTAATGACAAGCTATGGCGAATACGGCTCACTCGTTCTCGATGGCTTCTCAAGACGTCTGTGGGGAAAAAATACCAAAAATTCTCTTTACAGATGAAAAAATTTTTACTATTGAAGAGAACGAGTGGAGATTTTTAATAGAATTATACATAATAAGACCTAAGACCATGTTGGCTTATAATAAAATATATACATAAATAATTTAACTGAGTACATAAATATTTTTCCCTTTACAAAAACATTAGGGACAGAACTCATGGCACGACCATGTACTAATTTTAAACTCTATTGGTTTATAAATATTAGAAGTTAAATGTTTTAAAGCTTGACACTTCGTTTTCGTAATGAAGTTAATGTGCAAAAAATTGCATACGGCATTTTGTATAAAATTAGAAATATTTCAAATGATGTATTGTCAATTGGACGAATGAAGAAAGCAGGATTTTTGATGACTGGATGGCCTTACCACCGAAGCCGACTATTAATAATTTCTTTCGTATGGAGCTCCCTGGGCCAAATGAAATCTTGCTTTGGGCCGCATGCGACACCCCTGCTCTAAAGCAAAGGACGCTCAATTACTCATAACTTCATTAATCGACATAGTATTTTTAAGATGTTTAACATTAATTTAAAAATCAACAAAGAAGAATGGAAGAAAGAGTTAAATAAAAATCATCCCCTAATAAAACAAGTTTAGTGAGCACAAAATTTCATCTACAAGATATTTCAGTTTTAAGATTATGAGAAATAAAATTTTATGTGTATAAAGAATTAGAAAATTCCACAAATTTTTATGTAAATTTAAATTTATATTTTTATGCGTATAAAAATGAAATATTTGTATCTACCCCGGCGAAAAACTCATCTCTTTATCGTTGTCTAAGTTTTTTTTCTAAAGGACCAACTCAAAAGCCAATTGAGAGAGGCCTTTATTTCTCTTTTTAAAAAACACTCTTCACTGCATATGCACACATTTGCGTATAATATTTCCGCTGAAATTAGGAAATATGACCTTCCAACAATAAAATATCATAGAACACAAAAATTATTGTTTTGAAATACAATTGGAAATTTGGAAAGTTTTTTTTAGAACCTGTAATAGTCCACTGTGAGTTTTATATATACGTAATTAATTAGATTCGGATTTTTTTTATCTATTTATCTGTTTTCATGATCTTTACTGAAAAACAAATCACGTATTAATATATGAATATCTTCACAGGATTATTTCTAATTAAAAAATAACTTTTATTTATCTAACTCCGAAATAAAAATAAAAATAAAATAATCGGCATGAGACCTAATTAAAATTAGTCAGACTTCATTTTATATTATCTTCAATTCCATTATGAATAATGCAGCCTGTAGTGACCAGTTATTAAAATTTCCAATGGCAAATTTGAAGAACTAAATTTTTTAATATAAGCAAACTTTGTGTTACTCCTAAGATTCCTTATTAGACCTTTAGACTAAAATTAATTGAGTTAAATTTAATAATTTTAATTAGCTGCAATTGCTATAAATAAAATTCCATACTTATTATAATTAAAATTATGTATTCAATAAACTATCCTTAATTTTTATTTAAAATTTAATCAATTATGAAAAAAAAATTTTGAAGTGTACAACAAGCAAATTAAAAACTTTATTTCTATCCTTTGCACCTATGAGGAAAATTTCAAAAAACCAAAGGTAATATAAAAGTACTTAGCTTGAAACTAAAGAACAAAAAATTGATACATTTTTTCCTACTAAATAAAACTTGTTGCAAATATGTGCAGTATATAACATTATTGCTTAACATGTTAGTAAAATCATTCTTTATTTGAACGTAAAATTCTAATAAAGTAGCCATAAAAATGCAGTTAAATAAATTTTTCACAGAAGATCAAACAAAACTTGCAAACTTTGCTTGAAGGAGAGATAGTCTTTATGATTATTTAAATTTATTAAACATATATAAATATCCTCATAAATTTGAAATTTATTTTTTTTCTAAAATTATTAAAAATTTCCCAGTTATACATTTTTTTAGATAATTGCGGATACTGTTTAAAATGAAATGTTGATATCCAGATTTTATGTCAATGTCATAACCTCACTGAGGTACAAATTTCTTCCAGCGATGCGTAGGTATCTCCAATTACTTATTTTTTTTGGTTTTCGCTATCTTCTTGACTAATTATAATCCTTGTCGTTTGTTTTTCAAAGAAAAAAAAATTTTCTATTTTTGCTTGTTGTTTAATGCAAAAGAATACAATTTCTTTTGTTAGGTAAAACTCTTTGTTAACTTTCCGATAGCTGATTCAAGCCCTTTGACTAGAGCTTACCAGCGAGTAAGAAATGAAAAACTTAATGAAATTCTATTCATTAAATATTTATATGCATTCAAACACTTACTTTTGACACAAGCCAAATATCTTTTCAATTTGATGAGAAGTTTTTCGAGTTTCTATAGCGTAGCACTTCATCATTAATATTTGAAAATTCTTCTGTCCTGGATTCATCTTTCTCAGAGAAGTTAGTCAAAAAAAATTAATCAAATTGATGTTGTTCTTATATCCTGTTGATCTATCTATCTAAAACATATATATACAATATATCCATAATAATATATAACAATAATATAATTTTCAAACATGGAAAAGTCATAGAAACAGAATCATGTTGCGTGATACAAAGGTTTTATTAGCCGTCCTTTACGCTTTGATATGTGTAAATCAATTTGAAAATATTAGGAATAATTTACAATTTAATAAATAAGAGATAGTAAGTAATTTACATAAATTCTTTCTTAATTATTAAAACATAAACCTTAATTTTTACCATTAAAATAAATAAAAAAGGTAATTAGGGTATTTGATAAGAAATCATTAGTTTTTCTTTGTATTGATTCGTGTATCTTGAGGGCTAAGTTTATTACTACTAAATATATCTATCTAAGATTATAGTATTTAAACATTTACAAAAAACAAAACCACTTCTTTCGTTATCTTTTAATTACTACTTAAAATATAGTATCTTCAGTAATTGTATGGAGCTCAAATAAATTGAAATTTTTTTTGTGTTTCTTTTTATGAAACTTATAATTAAATGAAATTGAAATTTTATCTGATTATTCTGTAAATCGATTCCCACGCTGGTAAAGTAAATAGAAACTAAAGCGTGATGTAGTGCAATAAATATGCAATTGCATGCTTTAGTTACATTTAAGTGGCGATCATAGGTTAGTCAGATTTGTTTCGTGGCTAAAGAAGGTGTACGCCTCTTAAACAATGTTAGGTAACATTGCATTTAACAATAAACAAGAGTTTGTTTTTTTTTTCTCATTTTGTTGATATCTCCAAATCGTAATTTCAGAAAAATTACTGCTGAAGACTACTCATATAATGATGGCGTCTTAAGTTTAAGGATAGAAAGGAATTTTAACAATTGCATGCGTGTGGCTTACTATTAATATTCAAAAAATGACATATTTAGGTTAAAATGCTTAAAGGTTACTAGTGAAGTAGTCCAAAATTATTTTTTTATTGTTTTTGGAATACTTCTTTTAAAAACGGCCCATCAGGAGATATAAAAAAGTTATTAAAATAATAACAAAAAATGATTGAAGACCTGATTGCTAACTAATTATTTACTGTTTAGCTAGCTACTTAAATGTAATTGATACCAAAACTGGAACGCTGGAAAGATTGAAAAATATCTTTAAAGTTATTTTTAGCACGCTTTGCAATAAATATTTTTAATTGAATTTTGCTTTATTCTGTCATTTTTAGTAATTTTTAGTAATTCTCTTTCTTATTTTCAGCTCCTAGTAAATTATGAATAGTTCTATTTCGATATCAGAATCATGCAGTTCATCAATTATGTGTGAGTTTTTTTTCTATAGTCTTTTTATATAGTCTTTTTTTATAGATTATCTATTTTACTTTAATATTATCAGAAGATTCACAACCAAATTGTCAGAAGTAAATTTGAAATTTTGCTTCTTCCCTAAATCGATAAGAAAAAATTTTAAAAATATATAATACTATCTAAATATTTAATAATAATGTTCTAAACAAGCAGGCTTCAGCCACTTTTAATGTTCGTTTTATTTTTGCAGAATAATTTAATAATAAGATTGAATAGAAATCTTTATCAAATTATTTTTTTTGTATTTATTGAAGAGTTACAAATCTAAGGTAGTTTTTAATCGATCGGGTGCAATTAAGGTATAGTTGACCAAAGCAAAGAAATTCAATATGAATTTTTTTTTATTAATTCGCTACAACTACTTTTTTAAGAATTTTAAAGTGAAGACATGGAAAATTCTGTGAATAAGATAAAAAATTGAAGCCATAGTATACAATATTTATTCAACATCGAATGCCATATTTCACATAAGAGCTTTCAGGTTTTGAAGTTAAAATTGGGTTAAAAAAATCAAAACTGAAACATAGCCAAATGTAACAATCCACCATTTTGTCAGCTAGTAATAAATACAAGTAAATTTTTTTATCTAAATCTGAAAAAACAAAATTTAAATAATAAACTGTAATCTTATTATTTACTATTCTGCTTTAGCGAGAGAAATTTACTGATGATTATGACAAAGTACTGCTTACAAAATAATGTTCCTTCAATCCAGCTTCCCTAATACTGAATTAATTTAAATATTTTTCTTTAATTTTTTTTTAAAAATGTTGTTTATAAGTATTAGTTTAAAACCACAATATATATTAAGCTATTTTCTATACAAGTTAACAATAAATAAAGATATGAGAAGTATTACTTATTATCTCAAGAAATCGAAATAATTTAATTAATTGATTTTATTTAACTATAAAATAAAAAGCGGTGAATTTAATATAATTTATCAAAACTTAATTAAAAATGATCCAGCTAAAATCCATGTACTATATGCCATATCTATGATTAAAACTCTCTGAATCTCAACTAATCTAATTTTCACCAATTTATTGTATATCATTTGAATTCCAATTAAGAATTTTAAAATTTTTTATTAAATGCAAAACATAAAAAAAAAAACTTTGAGCCATATATATATAAAATTAAATTAAAAATGAAACAGTTCACCCTTATATTTCTAATAAATCTTTACAAGTTCAATAAATAACCGATAGGGGTGCATTGTTTCGACAAAAGTTTCTTCAGTTAGTCATAAATCACCACCCACAAGCAATAAATCTGAAAGTATGTGTCTCAAAAAGTGAATGTTAATAAAAATAAAATACAAATAGAAAATTTCTATGCTATGAAACCTGCTGACTTCAATGACGGATGACGAATAGCAGGTAATTTTTTTTATTTTGACACCCAAAAGGACATATAAAGTTTTTTTTTTAGTGCCATTTTGATGGCTATAACGATTTATTTTATTTTTTTTAAAAAAAAAGCAAAAACAACAACAAAATTTACAACAATAGATAAACTTCTATTTTAGATTAGGAAAAATAAAATTTGTGATATTGAAATATAAAAATTCAATACAGCCAATATACCTACCTATTGGCATCAGTTGAATAAAATTTTTTGGAGTTTATGGCTCTTTCAACACAAACACCTCAGGTATTTTTCCTAGTTATATTTTTTTATTCATTGAATTTTATTTAAAATTAAAAATTGATATATTAATAGAAAATATTCAATAAAATATTTTGATAGCTTTAGGCTAATAGTCCTTAATTTGAGCTCAACTTCAGATTTTTTTTTCTAAAAAATTTTTTCATATTTGTCATACTAAAGCAAAAAAACACTAAATTAATTAAAGATTTAACTGCACTACATATGCAAGTGTCAAACGTAAATTTTAAATAAAATTAATTTATTTGGAATAAAATTTTCTACATACTAATGTGTTTCTAGGGAACATTAGTATATAATTTATTTTAACAGTTTATCCTTGATTCATATTTCAAATGCATTTAATCTGCTTGCAATGATTTGTGTAATTACCTAGTACCAAATAAATTATTTATGTCTACATTTAAATAAATCAAATTTATTTATAGTAAAATAAATATTTACAGGAATTATTTTTACTTGGTATTATTAATACTTTTATAAACCAGTCAAAACTTTCATGGATTGTTTTATTTATTTAGTTTGATAAAATGCTGTTTTAATAATATTACAGTATTTTTCACAGATTATATGCATCTGTGTATTAATTTGATAGTATTGAATTTTTGTCCATTTCAAATGAAGTCATTTCAATTTTTATTTACTTACTTTTTATTTATTTGCGACGCATAATACTCATCAGATTTAGTTTTTCTTAAATATCCTGTATAATTGACTTCTTCTAATTCTAACATACTTTTGTCGTTCTTTTATTAACCACAGCTTTCACCGCCTTTGTACAATCTTTTTCTTTAAAAATTGATTGCTTTAACTGTTTAAATGCCCCTTGATTCTAGCAGTTGATCCAAGCTTTGTCAGAAGCTATTTGTCCTTTTAAATCTCGGTAAAACTTGTGATAAAAAGTGCACAGAATTATCCGCATCACTACTTAGCTGGATTTGTCAAATCCTCTATACATCCAAAATTACGAGTATTATTATCCTTCTTGGTTGTAAGACTAGAACTACATTTTTTAACCAAATTTTTAACACTTTCAATTATAGAAGCAGGAACATATACGGTTATATGACTATAAACTTATATTTATTTTTAAACACCAGATCTTAGAACAAAAACTATGGTCTTCAAATTTACTAATGAAAAAATGCAAGCGACCGTTTTCTTGAAAAAAAAAGTTATAGGGACTAAAAAAGAGTAATTGTAAAAGAAACAGGAAACAGAAGGAAATGTATTTGGCCTGAAGATAAAGTCTGGATAACATGCTTTATTACTTTGTTGGTTGCAATCGCTGAGGGCAGTTTTTAATAAAATTCATCTATCTCAGAAAATAGCTGCAAGCATTTGTAGCAAAAAAAGCAATTTTAATAGTATTAGTTGAATAAAAATAGAGTTTGATGTTTACTCGAAGTGATAAATAATAATAACTTTTATCTACAATAAATGTACAAACAGAATTAAATTCTAAAACCTAATAATTCCAGCGCAAGCCTTAAGAGAGAATTTATTTTGAAAAAATTTCAATTATTTTTCATAGTATAGAAAATTTCGTTTCGAATAAAATTTTGATGAATATTTTAGCAAGACTCTTTGAACTTATTGAAAATAATGGCCTTTACCACTTTGACAAAAAGATATTTTTTAGCAAACTTAAGGCAATTATTTGTTAATTGGTTCTTCTAGATGCCTGAATCCAATTTGATTTTGAATAAATATTCAAAAAAGTACAATTGGAAAAACTTACCAAAAACTTATGGGAACTTGATGGTATTTACCATATTTTTGACCAGAAACCAAATTAAAAAAAAACTTATCTGGAACTAATTGCAATATCCGAAATGTGTTTCTTGGTAGATCATCCCTTTTTCTCTACTGTTTAAATACCTCACAATACCCAAGCAATATTTTTGTTATTATTTTTAATTTAGTGTTTCCACAAAATACAAGAAAGTCATTTTTACAAACATTGTTTATAATTTTGTCCACATTTTCTTTCTTCAATACTCAATCAATGATCAAGCAAATTTTAGAAAATCTTATGACACCTTTTAATATTATGATTTAATACCATTCCAGGCTGTGTTTTCAATCGAATTATATCCTAACTGTCCAACTTTTCAAATGAATTAACATATTAAAATATTTCAAATTTATCAATATGTTCCTCAAAAGCTACCACTTTAAATCATCTTAAGTCGTCAGTCATCTTAAAATAAAATTTGATTTCTATTCTAATATAAACACGAAATATCACCTCCAAGCGTTAAATATTTTTTTTCTAGGATAATTTTTCTTTTTGGAACATTCCAAACCAACGTTTTTTAAAAAATTTTGAACGTGATACCTGTTAAAATATTTAAAGTATTTCTTCGCTTCTTTTGGTAGGCTCCTTTAGGTATGAGACCTTCAATTTAAGTTTGATGTTTCTTCCTTAAGTTTCCCAGATTATATTATTAATCGAGGAAATTCAATATTTTTATTGGCAAAAAAAAACATCTATAACGTTTCTGAAATGGTTGCTTATAGTCATGACCACCAAAAGGAAGAATGTTTGGATTTATTGAGGTATGGTCCATTTGTATAAAAAGACATCAAATGAAAGTAAACTTAATTACAAGTAAATACCATCATCAAAATAGCACCAGAAAAGTCCTTTAAGCCAACAAACATCTTAAAGGTAATTTATTTTTACTTTTTTCTTAAATAAATTGTCTTTCCTGATTTAGTCACTAAACCAGCACACTAATATTTAGCTAATACAATATTTTCTTATAAAAAATCTACAATAACTTCATTTTAACATTGAACCAAGTTTTTTAGGCCATACAATTATATAAAATAATAAAATAAAAAACTAAAAATTCTAATTCTTATTTCGTTATCCTGTTTAGTGTTAGCACTTTAGTATATTTCAATCACTTAAAATCTTAAAAAATTCCCAAAAGATATGTCAAAAGAAAATTCTTTTATTTTTTTTTTCTCAAAGATTTCACAAAAAAAAAAAAAATCTAATATTCCCTCTAGTACCTTTATATAAGCATATTCCAAAAATTGTTCATCATTTTACAAATACTTTATTCCATTTTCTTGATAAACGTATGAAAAAAAATTTTCATATCTGAGTGCCATCATGTTTAAGATTATCGTTTATAAGGGTTCTATGGTATAACATTAATAAATAATAAGTTTGGCACACCCCCAAATTATCCTTCTAGAAAAGTACCTTTCAACGAAACTTATCAAGGAAGATATGAAATTTTGGCTTGCCTTTAGGCTAAATATATGACGTGGGTATAACGAAAATATAAATTTTCTGTGTATGATATCGTAGAATAGAGTTTAGCCCAATGGCGGGACATTAATATTTAATTTAGCTCAACGCTGACCTTTTTGATGATTCTGACCCTATTTTTATGCCTTAGGGCCTTTAGACTGAAAACCTAATACATATCCTTCTTTTTCTTTTGATATAATGTTGTTGACGTGAATAATTACTTTTTTCTCCCTATCAAAAATGTTGAAAACATTTTTGACTTGGGTTTTTTATTCAAATTGATTTTTTTTATAAAATAAATGTCAAAAACAAAGTTATATGGATCAATAATAAATTTTGAATATTGTACATTTTTTATAAATTGATAATATTAATTTCAAAATTCTATTTAAATAATAGTGCGTTTTCACTAGAATATTGCAAATTTTGACTTACCAAAATGGACTCCATTCATACCATGCCATGGTATTTCCTTATATGTGAAAAGTTTTTTATTGGATTTTGTTGTAAAAAGTGTTTTTTATCATACTGACAGCAATATTTAACCAATATTTAACACTATCAAATGATTATCGAAAGAGAATTATCGAAAGTACTCAAAATTTTCCCCTCTATGAGTTATCTTCTGCAAATCTCATAAAATTATTAATTGAACATTAGCAACCTAGCAAGTGAAAATGGACCTTATTCACATCTATTCAAATCTTAATCATTGCAATGGAACAACTATTAATCTGCAGTCACACCAGTTGGTATAAACATTCTGCGTACTACATGAAGCCAACAATTGCTATTTTTAATGTAAGGGTGGTGAAGTGGTAAGACAGTGGTAAGACAAATTTTTGAAGTTGTCGATAATCTCAATACCCTGCATGAGGCAGAAAATCTTCGGCCTCTAGCTTTGCATATTTATTTATTAAAGTGTAGTAAGCTGTGTATTTTTATTGAATATTTTTTGATAAAATTCAAAAAGGGCTTAGCCTCATGTAATTATCATAATTATCGCTGTTTATTAGTAGTATAGACGAGGGGATGTGCGAGACATTAATTCTGTCTACTTTTTCATTTCATCATTATATAAATTAAATAAAACAACCAGGAATCAATATTTCAAGCTTTTTGCTAATGTTTCGGGAAATTTTCTTTTTAGTATTTTTAAGCATTGAACTTTGCTCATTGTCATTTCAATAAAAAGCATAAAAATCAAACGCTTCATTTCATCAGATCATTTCCATCATATTTTATAGTGCTATTAATATTTTTGTGACTGTGAACTCTTTATTTTTATACCTCTATAATCCATTTTGTTTTTTATCACTCAAAAAAACATTAAATTTAATTTCATCTTTTAAAGTTATATATTTTCAATATTCTACATACATCCTTTCGTTTATATTATTTTCATCCAAATTGATTTCGCTTTATTTTTTGATTATTCTAAGTAAAAGTTTTTTACATGCTCAAGACTATTTTAATGAAGTTGTTTTTGATGGTTGAAGGATCATATGGCGTACCACGTATTTTAATTTTTATTATTGTAAATTTAATAATATTCATTAAGAAGGTCTAAGAACTTCATTGGTAATAAGAAAAGATTGAAACTTCGAAATTTAAACAGATTTTAGCTCAGAAAAAGCCCAAATTTTAGGGATCTTTTTCAATAACACGTTTTTCTGTATCTATTAAATTATCAATTAGATTTCTTATTATTTAAATATTTTTAAAACCTTGGGATTGTAAATGTTCAAATGAACTTAATTTTTTCATAAAAACTTGGAATCTTATATCTTAAATTTTTTAAACACAAATATAACAGAGCTGTATGTATTTTTGTCCCATTATTCACAAATAGTTGAGGTTTCTATATACAATTTTCTGTATTTTGGTAGTCTATAAACGTAAGACGAGTTATAACAATAAAAACTGCAACAAAATAGCAAATAAAATCCAAAATAATAATAACCATTCACTTTTAATGACAAAAATTATATCATTGAATTCAATTTGCAGCTGTTGAATCACATAGGTATGTATGAGAACAAATATAATCCAAACATTTTCAGTAATAATTTCACTACTAGGGACCAATATCATGTATGTAACTTGCATAAATTGGCTTAAGCTTTATTGTATATCGTTTGTTTGCGTAATAAATGGATGGGAATAGTTAGAGCACATAAATACCTCCCAATATAACCAATCAAAATTCAATGAATACGCAAAATTGTTTACATTATTGAAATCACCATATTTTACGTAATTGTTTGCGTTAATTGACCATCATTAATGATAAACCGATATTTTGGTCAACATTAGAAAGGATTCCAAACCAAACAAATATTACTGTTAATTGCTATCTACTTCATCATTTCTCTTTTTAGTTAAAATTTTTGTTTGAGTTTTGTTGAAATATTAGTTCAAAAATAAACTTTGCTCATATAAATTAATGTAATCAAAAGAATTCTGGGAATTTCATAAAGGAATTTTAAAAAAGTAAAATTTTATCAAGTGAAAGACTTTGGTCTATCTTAAAAAGGACAAATTAATGGTTTTCAAAATTATTTAAAGATCAAATTAATTAAGAATATGTTAAATAGAATATTATTCGAAAATTTAAGTTCATGAAACTAGAAGCACAGGAACTTCTTTTTTTTAAACAGAAAAAATACAAAATTCAATTCAAGCAGGACATTTTAACATGTCTGGAGCAAACACTTAACACTAGCACGACGTTACTAAATATAAGAAATTGAAATCTCATTTTTTTCTTTCTTAAAGGAAAAAGTTTTAGAAATAACTTTTTCAAGAATTTCTTGTTTTTTTGACAGTATCTTTCAAAAAAGTAAAGGGACACAAGATGACATGATTGACAAGGGATTACAGTTATCAGTTTTTAACCCAATTTATCCCAAAGTTATTTAAAGGAATAAGGCTTAGGATCAATAGAACAGTTTTTTTTTAAATTTCATTATTAGACAGAAATTTGAAAAAGTAGGTTATATATTTGTAATAACGCCAAAAAATTTCTGTATGATTTTGAATAAAAATTGAAATTAAGTTTATCTGAAAGTTGTGTTCGAGAAAAAAAATTTTTTGTGAAACGAATATAGAAAAAGATTCATAACTGATATAAATTTTTGCCAAAGGAGCTATGATATGTCATAAGAAGACTATAAGTAGCAGAATGTCTGTCAGGAGTTGGAAAGTTTAATCACTATATATGTATACATATATATGTATATATCAGGCTAAATGCATGACAGGTAGGGTGACCATTTTGTAGTCGCCTACTATAGAAATATACTCTGATTAAAAATTTTTTAAAATCAATCTTAAATTCCGGCTTACATTAAAGAAGTCTACAAAAAGTACTAGCAGTGAGATTCTAGTAAATACATTGAAAAAAAGAATATGCAACAATAATCGAATAGTAATTGGTTCAACCTCGCCGTGAGGTTAAATATGGCGAATTGAATCTTGAGAGTGGCTCAACCTTACGGCGGGGTTGGCTCAACCTTACCTATGTAATTGAACGGAAAACCATACATTTCTTTTAATACATTATCTTATTCACTAAATATATATAATTTAAATTTTCTGATCCAACCTGAATCGAATATATAAATCCAAAATATAGATAAAATTTTATAATCTAGTTCAGATTATGATTTCTAAACAATCACAGAACATGAATTGATATATGTATACATACACACAACCAAACAAAAGGACAATAAACAACACACAATGAAGTAAACAAAAGAAAAAATACTTACTCCAACCATTCCAAAAATTCCTAAGATTCTTACAATAAATAAAATAGGTTATAAATTTTGAAAAAATTCAAAAGTATTTATATCCTTCTTTTATTGCAAAAGCGCGAATTATATGGAGTTTAATTTTCCCATGTAAAAAACACCGCACTCAATCCCACCCTGTAGTTCATTCAAGAATATTCATAAGGTTCAACTAACATATGAGCTATTATTCAAATCTATATAAATTTGATTTGATCACCAATCCTTCAACCTCGCGATGAGTTTGATGATACTAATTTTTTTTTCAGTGTATATATGAGGAAAAAATTAAAAAGGGGGTAATAAAATACGACTATTGTCAAGATAAAAGTGAAACTCTGAAACAGGCTTTAAAATGGAGTTCAATAAGAATTGAATAAAAGTAAAAAAATGTGCAATTTGTGAGCAAAGGTAGATAAAACAGCATATAAAAATATGAAGATAAGAGATAAATCAAGAGAAAGTTTGTGTTTATACATGTTTACTGGAGCAGATTTTACGAGCTAACCACTTTAATTTATTTAAAATTTAAGGTGCAGGTTAGGCTAGAGAAAATTTTTGCCTAAGTATTTCATTATTTTTGGGAAAGTCTCTATTCCATATGAGTATTTTTTGTTTTTGTTGGCCTTCGACGTTGTTTAAGCAGGTTCATCTTTTTTATTCCGTGAATTCTTGCACTTTACATTTTTGTAAACAAATAATTTCAGCCAGTAATAATTTGCTTCAAAAATGGATCATTTTCTTGACATTTTTAAAAGCAAATCACAGTCGTCATTGCGATTCGTAAGAACCCATTTGTCATGTTTGGAAATTAAACCAAGATGTTTCATATGATTATAAACGTTCGAACTTCATCGGCTTCAGCTTTGAATAATTCAAATGAAGCAAATAATATTTTGCCCAAAAAACGACAAAGTACTCAAATAATTTGAAAATTGAATAACCAAAATTTTTACTTTTTCAGTTGAAGAAGTATATACACATCACTCTCACGTCTATTCTTCGAATTCTGTAATGAAACAACTACAAAATGAAAGATAAATATGACTTAAACGAATAAAATAAAAATAACATTAGAAGAATAGACTTTTTTCTATAATCACTTATAATCAATTTTTTATATCATTAAATAAATGGCAGGATAAATAATGCTTTAAAACAGACCAACTAAAAGTAATATTTCACGTAAAAAACGACCGAACAGCACAAAATCGTTTGCATGCGCCCACAGCCTAAAAATCATAATAGGGAAAGAAAAAATTTAGGGAAAACTGTATTTTAATGAGAAAATTTGTTTTCTTGCTGAATGTAGTCTTAAATAATTTTAATATATAAAAAACTTGGCTTGCTACCTCGGGCAGCTTTTTTATTTTTTTAAAATAATTATTAATTTTACAAAAACAAATAAGTCGATTTTTCGGATAAAAATTAGTATTTTTGCTTTGAAAGGGGTTAGGTGGGTTTCAGAGGGTAAAAAAAAGGGTAATTTTACGATTTTTTTATAAATATATACAATCATATTTTTTATTCAAACAATTTAACATATCAAAGGTACATATTTGAACAATATTTTGTTTTTGAAAATTCAGCCGTTGGCACCTCATCTCCCTCAACGCCTCAAAAAAAAATGCTCTTGCCGTGAACAGGATAACTCATCATTGGTTTATCTAAAATCAAAAAACCGAGAATATTTCGTTAGTAGATATATAAATCTAGTTTTTGAAGAAAGGAAAAAAAAATTTTTAAATTTGAATTTTTGACACACATTAAACGAAAAATCTCATTTTTTTGTCAAATTTTCGCAATATATTGGCTCAAAAAAATTAGTTGTAATAAAAAAAAAAAAAATCCTTCGTTCAATAACTAGATAATATTATTTTAAAAATGTGTTCTAAATTTGAAGAAAATCGCTTCATAACTTTTCAAGAAATCGTGTCCACCGACTTTAGAAATGGAGTTTTGAGAAAAACGCGTTCAAAATTTTAAGTTCAAATAAAACTTGGCCTAAAGGGCGAAACTTTGAAAGGCTATATCTCTTAGAATTTTACTCGGATCGTTTTAAGAGTTTGAGAGAATATTTTAAACATATTTTATTAATAAATAAAAAAAAAAAAAAATTGGATTTTTTAAAATTCTTAAACCCACCTAACCCCTAAAGGCTACCAAAAATTGAAAAAACGAAATAAAAAAAGAAAAACTTCCTCGTCATTACCTTGAAAAACATTTCTTTTAATAAATAAATTTTGCTTTTTTGGTTTTGGATGATTCTGAACAGTAAAAGGTAAACCGTATTTGACTTTAACTGTAATATGACTGGAATATTATTTTCATTTCAAATAAAGCAAATGTTATTCTTAAAATATGATTGCTTAATTTAATTAATTTCAATTATTTTATATAAAATAGCTTAGTATAGAAATATTATATTTGATTAATTAATTTAATAAATTAACATAGGAAAATTTCATAAGCATTTTAAGTCATGAATTTTAAGATTAAATAGTATTATTAAAACTTTACCCAAATTGATATAATAGCAGAGAGTAATATGAAAAGATGAAGGTTACTTCGAAGTAATAGATATTCACAATATTATTCTCAATTCATGTCCTCGAAATTAGTACCACAAAATATAAATACAAACTTAGGTTAATACCATTCGTTATATATATATATATATATATATTTATATATCCTTACAACCTGTTCGTCTGATTTTATATTCGAGTCGTGTATTTAACTCACAGTGAAGGTAAGTAAATACTATGAACAAATGTAGTAAAGCTCTTTGATATTCGACAGTACAAGTTTGATAAGACTTAAACAAATACTAAATAAATAATGTACATATGTTGGTTACCCTCGATGAACGTGAACTGTTTATAAAGTGAAGAAAAGAGAATTGTTTAGTCTTTATTCCTTTTATAAAGACTACTAGATTATTGAAATTGTACTGCAATAGTGTTATATAATGGCGTTCTCTATGGTATTTACATTATACTATGAGTTATTTGTCATGAAAAAATAGACATTAGACCAAATACTATATATATATATATCTTTACTTAAGATATTGTTCTTGTTGTTGTTGTTGTTTGTTTTTTGGTAAAATGTATTTACAGAACATTTCATATCTAAAAGAAAAAAAATCCCTTTTTTGTTAAGTGTTATAAATAGTATATGTTACTTCCATAACTCTGCAGGATTACATAATATCCAACAAAAAAGGAAATATAAATATTTTTAAACTGTATGCTTGAAAAATAATTTTATTTCTATTACCCACGGTATAGAGTGGTCAACGCCACTCTTGATATAGCATCGAATAGAAACTACTTACTAAAAAATATGTATGATTGAAAATCAATTATATAAACTCATTACAAATCCTTAATAATAGTTTCACACTTTTAAATGATTCTCTAAAGACAGAGATTTCGAAAAATTACTCAAAATTCCCCAGGACTTCTAACATGAGTGCTTAAGTCACTTTTAAGATTGCTAATATACTTTTTAGTAATCTTCCAGAAATTGATTAAAATGAGACATTTCACAATCTGACCAATAAAAATATACTACAAACAGCCGCAGATATATCTTAATCTTCTTAAAATGAGTCATGTAAACTTTCAAGAAAAAATTAGCTAGATATTTTTTCGTCTCTTGACAGAAACAATACTTTTTGTTTGATAATCTTTCTATCAAAGAGAAGTTTTTCTTCTAGAGAAAAACTTATTGCGAGTTTGGAATTGGCACAAAATTTTGAAGTAAATTTTCAAATATAAAACATCACTCGAAGAGAAAATAAATGGATAAAACCTAGATTTTTTAGCAAAATTTCAAAATTGCTTTTAAACATTTGTCTTTTTTTTCGGATGTAGTAAAACAAAGTTCTTTAACCCTGAAAATACTGTCAAGTATTTGTTCTGTTAAACATCTTTAATAGACATTCAAAAATGGAGAATATTCTTATCAAGAAAAATCCAATAACTGTTAATATATGTTGTGATGTTTCAATTTTTTAATATCAATCGGCAAATAAATGGAAACGACATCATTAAACATCATAAAAACGAAGAATTTAATTCTCTACACTAAATTATTATTCAGGTGTGTTTTAACTTAATTTAAATAAAAATTTTATTTTATCTTTCTGTCTGTTGGAAATATAATCAATTAGTTTTTAATATAAAAATCTACAGCTGCAAATGAAAGCAAAAATTGATTCATTTTATATTGCTATAAAGAATTTTATATCATTAAATACGTGGCCAAAAAAATTTTTGAAATAAATTGAAAAACTCCCTTATACAGAATCTATAGATTGTCAGAAACATATCAAATGAAGTTTTATAAAACTTTAGTCCTGTCCATTTAATTAATAATATATTTGATGTGTGGTATCCTTAGGCTACATATGTACACATTTTTTGTTGAATTATTGATAAATACATTCAATCGTTCTAAAATATTTAAATAGTGTAGATTTGGGACCAAAAAAACACAAATTGGATTGTTTTTTGTGTTTATAGCTTTAGTCAAATGAAATAAAAAATGCTTTAATTTCATCAGTGACATTATTCAATTTTATAGATATGTGAATTTTACTGTGTTTTGTCTTCCTTTAAGATATTTTGAAACATTTAATAATTAATCATTACTAAACTTATACTTCCAATCATTAGCATTGGTTCACAAAATTTTCAAATGAAACAATTAAATAAAGGGCATTTTATCTGCAGCAATGCCTCTTTGGAACAAATAGAGTGTCATAAGTAAATATCTATACACCTTATCTGATTTTTACGAGAAAGAAAGAAAGTTGTAATATTATTTTTAATTTTTTTATTATTTAATAATGTATAAGACGACCATTTCAAAATAGCTTTGAAAACTTTACTAGGTACGGAATCATATAAAGATCCTATATATTGTAAGATGGGCTCCCAAGTCACTTTAACAGGATATGTTAGCCTCTTGTTTTAGTTTTGAAAAAAATTGGCTTAATTCCAACTTAATATTTAAAAAATTCAAAATGGCTAAAAGAAAAACATGAAAATTGTCGTATTCAAACTTTAAAAACAGAAATTCATTCAAAACGTAAAATATCGGCGAAGATAAACAGTAGCTTAAATGAAGTAAATAATTATGTGAAAAAACCAAAAAGAAAGAACATTGCAAGCAGCCAATAAATAGGATAAAGTAAGCTCTATTAAGAAAAGCTTTATGTTCTTCTCTTTCAGACACAAAAATTGATCAAATGTTAGGGTTAAGGTCATTATATCAACAATTACAATAATTATGATGTCATCTTCAAACTTAAAAAGTAAAATACTGCAGAAAAAAGCATTTCTTTTGCCACGACATCGTTTAGCATTTTTTCTAGGGATTGTATGAGTTGATCATCGAAGTAGAAACGCATTATTCTTACAATAGAAAACAACTTTAATTTAGACGTCCCTGATGGTTTCAACTATTATTTCCACGGTTTTAGGAAAATCAATGGTTTTTAACGAGACATCATAACTGATCTGGTATTATCATAGTATGGGATGCATATTACAGAAATATGGATTTGACTATCATCGAAACTATTTGGCATTGGTTGAGGCGTAAGGTTTATGCTGATGGAAGACAATTTGAAATAACTGATGATCTACTAGAAACTGTTAAAAGCCTTCCAGAAGAAAAAGTCATCTTGGATACTTGTAATATTCGAAAATTCTGTGAGTCTATCCTAATAATTAGGAGTGTATATAAGACTAATTATTATTTAACTCTCTTAGGTCTAAATTGAGTTAAAATCTAATAATAAATCGAATTATGAACCCAATTTTTGGATTACGTATTTTGCTACATTTTTAATATTGCTGATTTAACTCTAATATTCATTTAAGAATTGTTGTAATCAATCTGACATGTAGTGTACAAAAACTCAACTTTGGGGTCGCAACATTGGCAACGTATGTAGTATCAAAAAAATGGTAAAAAAACAAAATGTAATGAAACATGACAACCCTTTGTTTTTCTTACCTTTGTAATATTGGCTTTTATTGTACCAAAAGCTCACCCAAAAAATATATTAGGCTACCTTCATAAAATTTCATAATCTTGTAATAGTGGTATTGAAAGTACGTTATTAGCGCAATGTAAATACCATATTAAGTCGTACAATGGCATAATATAGAATCATAAGGAAAAGGTTTAAGATAAGTAGAGAAATTTCATGTAAAGGGATAATGTGGGGTAAAGTTTATATTATTCCTCACATTTTTAACTACCACATAAGCATATCTTTAATATACTGTAGTCGCCCAAAAATAATAACTATTCTACTGACTGTCAAACAGTCAAGCAAATAAATTGATGTCAAAGAATTCTTAACCTTAAAGCTGTTATGATTAATATTTCTTTTCTATTTAAATGTAAAATTACCAAATATTTATTTTTCCGCGACAATCTGACGACGCTCAGTTAAGATGTCCAACCAAGCTAAAATTTCAATTGATGAAAATTTTAGAAAGCTGCTAAATTTAATTTAAAAAGATTTTGAATGGACTATAAAAGCTTTTACATAACTAGTGATATTTACGAGACATATAATTAAGGTTAATTTAATTCGTGCAAAAAAAGGCACATTTTTGTGATTTTTTTTTTTTTTTGACGGAAAAGTCAAAAGTAAAATTTTCATTAAAAATACGGCAATGGCCGCAATTATTCGGCGATGCCTTGAGGAAAAGTAAAATGGCGGTGGCCATCATAACTAGATGCTGGAATGTCTGAAATCAAAAAATTCAATTTTGTTCGTTAGGTAATTGTTTTCCCAGGTAACGCCGGGAGGGTTTTTTGAAATTTCAATTTTTCACTTTTGGGAACACTTTGAAGTGAAAAATGCGATTTTTCCGAAAAAAATCGTCTAATTTGTTATTGTAAAATCAAAAATATCAAAAAATTTGCAGAAAACTCTCCAGCGTTACCTCGTAAATTATGTACAAAAATAGTGTTCAAAATTTGAAAAGGATAGGTACCATAGTTTTGAAGTTATGAGGGGCATCGACTTTGAAGACGTGACTTGTGGGAAAAACACTTTAAAGTTAACTCGATAGAATGTTTATTGCTGGGCAAGTAGCAAGACTTACCGTTGTATCTTTGTTAGTTTGCTCCGATTCATCTCATTATCAGATATTCTCGAAAAGTTGTCTATATAAAAAATCGAATAAAAAAAAATTCAAACGTTTCTCATCCCTTAATGAAAACTAAAAATTGATTTTATTTATTTAACTGTCTGCTAATAGCATATGTAGATTATAGTATTAACATTGCACTTTGTATGGTTTATTGAAGCATAATTGATCAAAGTCGATATGATTCCATATATTTTCATGTTTATTGGGTTTCATATCTAATAATTTTACACTAAAGTTCATGTTTTGAAAGGAACAAAATTGATTAACTTATATATAAATCAATCATAATGCAATCAATCAAAAAACATTATGTTTCAATTGTTAATAAGTTACTAAATTAAATTATTTGGCTTATGTTTTAAACTTAAAGCAAATTTTAATGCTCTAGCTGAAAATTGAGATATCGGTGATTTTTCCGTTCTTACTTATGTTACATAGTCATAGTAGAGACACATATTATTTAAGCATATTCGCAACGTGTTATAAATCTAGTAGATTTCTCCACTACAGTAACATTTTGATCCAAAATACGGTTTTATTAGTTAGAATAAAGTTTTGTTGTTTTTGATATTTGATGTTTTGACTCAACGGAAAGTCTAAGTATATAATAATACTATTCGAAGAGTAAAGATTGCACCTGATTATGGCCTTTGTAGAACGACACAAATACACGAAAAGTTTATGAAGTTCCGTGAATATAGACTGTTTATAAATATAATCTTCACATTCGTGCATACAGCGAAAAATTGGAACCGTATTGTTAATTTTTAGATTAAGTAGCAAAATAAAATTTAAGTTTCATATTACTTGGCTTTTAAATATTTTATTTATTTAATTATTTAAAACAATTTTCAATGTCTTAAGTTTTTGCTTTGTTTATACGTTCTTTAGCTAAAACATCTTCAAAACCCTATTTTCGATCAAGAAGATTAAATCGTCTTATAATAATTATTATTTTGATATTTCCATCATATCTTCAAGTACTGTGTATTACACGCCTATCTGGAAAGGCAATTAGTGTCATATTTCACATTGGCTGGGCCAATTATGATAACAACCATACATAGTACTTAGCTATATAAATTGTGGGTATTTTTTTAATATTTTTGCAATTATATTATCAGCAAGTACAAAAACTAAATTTACTTAAAGTTCATATGGATATTATAATTAACATGGAAAGTTTTAATTAATTACAGAAAAAAGAAAATTTACATGTCGCTTAAAGTTGTTAAAATTGCCTTAAGTCCCTTCCATAAAGACCCCAGCTAATAAAATGTATGTTTTTCTCTTGTATTATAGAAATTTTCAGTTGCAAATGTAAAAATGAAAATGTTATCTCAAAAGAAAAAATTATTTCTAAATGTTCCCATATTAAATTGTGGTAAAATCATTGTATAAACCATTTCCTTTCTTTTGAATATTTTTTCCAGATATTAATAAACGGCTTATAAATCAAAGGAATACAATACCAATGAGATCTCCATGTGACTTCACGAAGTTATTATGGTATTAATCACTTTTTTTTCATTAATATTCAAGAAAAAAATTATATCATTTGTCTATTGTTTCTTTACCAAAAAACCCAATATTTACCTATCTAAAACACATTTCTATATCTTGAAAACATTTTTATAGCATTTATTAAGGTAAATGACTTATTAACAAGAACTCCTACACATTTTTAAACCAAAACCTAAAAATTAACTTTACAAAAAACAGAAGTAAACAATTTTATTTTAAGTTTATTTTTTACTTCAACGAACTTTTAACTCTAATATCTACACCTACAATTATTTCATATATGTACATATATAAAACCACACATAATATTTACTTTACTTAATTTAAAAATTTTAATAAATTAAAAAAAATCTTCTCAACTGAAAAATGTTATATTTGTTCTCATTTTCAGTTAAAAAAAGAAAAACAAAAAATCAAAATTCCAATGAGTTCTTCAATGACTTTCAGTTCTTTCAAAATCATTAAAGAAAATAAATTTAAAAGAAAAAATTTATTTTTATAGCAAAGTATAAACCAACAAATACTAATGCGAAATTTGATTTCTTTTACATTTAGGAAAATTGCAAAGGTAAACATTATCTTTAATTGTCCAACTGAATTAAAAGTCTAGTAAGAAAGACATTTTAATTAAATTTGCTCAATACTATCACAGTGAATAGCTTAAATCTTACTTGAAAACGAATAAATGAAGTTGTAGAATATTTTTCGAAAAATTACAATCAATGAAGTGCAATTCTTTTGGAGATTTAATCGAATTGAACTATAAAATTGCAATCAATTTTAGCGTGGTAAATGACAGAATTTTGTAGAGTTTTTGTAATTTCTTAATTAAGTTTCAAGAATATAATGACATTAATCTTCTACAATGCTAGAACAGTTGTAAAAGTTTTTTTTTTTTTGTTTTTGTTCATACTTTTTTCTTTCTTCTTCAATTTTGTGTCACTAAATACCTAAAATTTAATACTTTTATCACCTATTGTTTGAAAAATGATTTTAATGATCAAGTTTAATAAATATTGAGTGCAATTAGAAATTCACTTGAGAAATACTAAATTGTTCTGCTGGGTTTTAACATAGACGTTTGATTAAATTTAATTAAAAACCCGTGAACAAACTGCACTGCACAAAATTCAGAAAAACAATATCTTAAATCAATTGAGATCAATTGGGCTAATGAAAACCAGGGTAATATTTTTACGTCAATGTTATACTTCTTGGTTATGATAGAAATTTTGAATATTTAAAATGTTGTTATATTAGAAATAGTTTTATATTTTGTCTCTTGACATTAAACTAAAAGAAATTTTCAAATTTAAGTCAACAGTACTTAACCCAAATTTCTTCTAAGCTAAAATTTAAATTTATTTAAAACAAAAAGGATAATTTAAGTCAAAAATCAAAGTATTAATATTAGATTTAATTGCAAAATAATAAAAATAAAATTATTAATGATACAAATTGCTATTCTTAATTATAAACTAAAACAGTGCAGTATTTTTTGTAAAAATTTGGTCATTATTTTCCAAATGAACTTGGTGGTTATACCCATAAAAGGTCTTGGAAAGACCTAATTTTATTCACAATGACACAAAACCGGTAACCAGTTAATAGCTGCACATCCTGTAATCGACAACGGTCTGAACACCCGAACGGCTACTGATGGTACTGATCTGACATTTGAAAATCCTGCTCAGTAATAAATAGTGTAATGTATTTTTAATATGTATACAACTTCCATTACCCTCCTATCTAACATTCTCTTGGAATTATCACTCAAAACACAGCTTTAAACTGATGAATATGTTCAATATACTCTTTTGAAATCCTCTTTGTATTCAAATCTAAAAAGGAAAGTTAAGCCTGTGAAACTTAGCTTTGTAGTAAGCTTACGTAAATTTTTTACCAACGCTCTATTTATTTCGATTGAAAATGGTTTTCTTGGCATAAACTACATTTCAAATTCATTTCCCTACAGTTATATCAGCTGAATTCTTATATGGGAAAAATTTAACCCCCCTCTTAAAAAACAAAAACAGAAAATACACAAATTAAAGGGTTCTATAAAGTTAGAATTTTCAAAAACTTTAAAAGTGTTTTTCTAAAAACTGTGTTTCCAAAGTCGGTGACCAAGATTTTTCGAATGAATTGATCAGCCTCAAATTTTAACACAAACTTCTTAAGTATTGTTTTTAGTAATTAATCAAAGATTTCTTCTGAACAATAAATATTGTTTTTTTTTATATGCAGTTTAAAGTCAAAATTTTTGTCTTTGAAAAGCCGCTATTTTGTCAAAAAAGTTTAGTTTGTTATAAAGCTTGATTGTCAAAATTTTTATTTTTTTGGTGAACTTCCAAATTCATATTTGTGACATATTAAGGTCCAGAAAATCCAAAAAATCCTCAGAAACATTTTAAATTTTTTACATTAAAAATAAACCGCTTAAAACACTAACAGTAAGTTAATAATTCACTTGGCACTCTTTTGATTCAAATATTAACAATTTTTAGTAGCAAGAATTGTTTAACAAACACAAAAAGTTAATTTTATTCCTTTTATATGCCTTTAACAATATATTTTAAGGAGTTATGTTATAATTTTGTAAAAATGGCTTCAAAAAATTGAAATTGCACACAAATAAATATAATGATATATTCTATTTTTGAAGGTAAGTTCTTAACAACTTAAGCTTTTTAGGTATGGTATAAGAAAATTTGTATTATTTCTACTGAGGAGTAAAAGTTTAAGAAAATGTATAAATTGAGCATAATTAGAGAACTTGAGTGGTTCAAGAGAAAATTGTATCACAAAAAAACAAGTCTGACGTATGAAGATGTACGATTTTTGTTTCTAAAATGTTCTTTAAAATTAAGTTCCAATTAATTAGTATGAAATATCAATTTTTACCATTTGTGGCTTCTATGGAAGTACACAGCGAACCCGAACTAGAAATAAGAACGTATAAAAATGTATATATATTTCTTTTAAATATTTGACATATTATTTTCCTATACATTTATCCTATTGTCCTATATATTGTCCTATACATTTATTTAAGCCTTTAAAAGACAAATATTATCTTCTAAATTTTCAAAATACTCTTAAACCAAATGTCATGTTTGTTGTCTTTCTGTACAATAAAAATTGGTGATATTTTTCGGAAGCTCACGTGTAGATCAGGCCATTATTATTATTAAAATACATAAATCAAATGACAAAATATATCTTGAAAACATTTATTTTCATTATTTCTAGATAAAAAGGCAAACAAATTATTTTGTAATGTAGTAAGAAAAAATTTGTTGTTTTTCCTTAATACTTGTCAAAATTTTTAACCAAAAATATATCCACTAAAAGAAGACAATCTTTCACAGTAAATCCTTTTAAACTAAATTTGAAGATATTATGTTATATTTCAACAAAATTTCTTATATTTGACATTTTAAATTCACAAAGTGTAATTTCTCATTTCCATTTATGTTCTTCAAGTAATTTTTAATAATTAAAAAGCTACACAAGGAACATTACTTATGATTAAATATTTTCTTATTTTCAAACTAAGTATAAATCATATTTGATAGAATGATAAACAAAATTTAAGATTTTTATCTTATTTTTTAATTATTTTCAATTCTAAAGTATAATATTTTACTTGTTTAAAAAGTTTACCACAAGTAAAAAGGATCCTAAATAATTAATTTATGGAAATAACAAGCTTCTGTTTTTAATCAGTATAAAATGCTATACGAGTATTTTGTATAAAATTTAAATAAATTATGATCCTATTTTTATTTTAAGATTATTTTAGATGAGTTAGCTGAGCTTCTATTTACTTTAACCACAAATCTACTAAAGTTTATAAAAAATTCAAAGACTTTTCTATGTTTCAACCTAAAGGCATCCATGAAGAAAAAAAAAAATTATCAACTAATAAAAGACATAAAGTTAACCCTTGGTCAAAGAATTAATTTCTTTCAACAAGGGAAGATATCCTTTAGGATAAAATGCAAGCATATAATATTAAAGTATTTTCTTAGAGAGTAGGATTAAAAAGTTTTCATTTTAATCGAATAACCTAAAGTGGTTGATACATAAAAGAGTTTGGGTTTATGTTTAAAACTTCTTTGGGGTTCATTAATTCAATAAAAATAACGAAGTGGTAAGCACTTTTAAGAAATTGCTAATATTTTAAGAAAAAGACCAATGAAATTATTTAGTAATAGGCTATATCCTTCAATTAATCTTATCTTAGCTATTAATTAATTTTGTTTTTTTTTTTAATTAAGATTTTGTATTTAGTAAAAGTATTTTTTTTATATTGGTTCTAAGAGATAGCTTTTAAAGTTTCCTTTTGATTAAATATGCATTTCAAACCTAACTCTTTGCGAAACTTTTAATGGTGGTATTTATCTTGCCAATCCAATTAGAATTTTTTTCAAAACTTTTACCTAAATAAGATATTTATATGAAATTACAAATAAAAAACATTGAATTTCAAAACATAAATAGCGAATGAGAGATAAAATTAGTAAATTTATGAACATATCGATTTATACGCTCTGAGGATAATACAAAGAAGTAGACGTCTTTTTGGGCTAGATATGATTTTATTCTCCAGTAAGAAAACCAAGTGATTAAAATCTCCTCTTTGTATGTCATGCAAGAGCCAAGATGAAAAAAATTAATGCACTTTTGACTATTTAAGTGCCAAGGAGCTCAGAAGTGTCACTTACCTTTTTGATGTGTATTGTAAATACCTGTAAGAACGAGTAAATTTTGTATATGACGAAACATAACTTTGTCATTAATTCGCGTTTTTAGAGAAATTTACGAAGAAAAAGGTAGTTCAGCAGTCAATCTGTTTTGAAACATGTTTGCCTGTCTTTAAAAATATGAAAATAAAAGTAAAGAAACACTGAGTTCTATTTCGCACACTTTCAAAGGAGGAAGAATATTTTTTCTAAGTTCATTTTACAATTAAAGTTTTGTTTTTGAAGTGTGTAAAATTGAAATTTACTATAAATAAAAACACTAAATATCTATTATTATCTTCACTAAAACAAATTAAACTTCAGCGACGCAAATTGTACTGGCTAGTAGGACATCATTCCGAGCTTAGCCTATACTGTAAAAAAATTATATACCTATCAATCATTAAGCCGATATGGATGTATGGGATACAGCTATGGGGTTGCACAAAAAAATCCAATAGGGTTATAATTCAACGTAGCCAAAATAAATTTCTGCGTATGATCACGAACGCGTACAGGTACGTGACTAACCAGGAACTACACAATGATCTAGATATTAAATGGGTAAACGAAGTTGTCACGAAAAGCGCTTACTTCATCACACAAAAGTGGAGGCTATCCAACTGTTGGATACTACCAATGAAGTTAGGAGACTCAAGCGTGTCAAACCGCATGATCTGACATAAATAAACATATATCATATTATATAATATAAAAAAGTTGGAAGCTGAACGTTGGTTCAGTTAAAGCCGTAAACTTTACAACATTTCCAAAAATAGTAATAAATTAACTATGTTAAGATCGTACTGGGCATATCCGATTAGGGATGTTATTTAAAAAAAAACAAAAAACTAAAACAAATGAACACGATTAAATAGCGACAACTACTAATTTTCTAAGGCAACTGGCAATTTTTCATACGATAAGAGAATGAGACATACATCGTCTATACTATACGAACGGTCTTATGTAATTTTAGCGGTTTTTTATTTTAAAATTACAAGCTTAAAAAATGTATTTGAACTTGATTTGAAGAATAGAAAGTATTTTATTAAATCAAAATTAATCTCAATGTTATTAAATAAATCCATCGGGGATGAATCGGATTAAAATAGAGTTTCACTGCTGTGAAATTAACACATCAAATTGTAACTTGTGGGGTTAGGAACATACTGACCAAAGTCCTCACCTTGACTTAATAATCATTTACATATTTTAATGAACATCGGTGTGATAACTTTTTAATGACACAACATTTAATATGAAAAAATGAAAACCGAAAACTTTCATAATCCAAATTTGATTCCTCCCGGAATATGGTTTCAGGAAACCACATCTAAAAAAACAAAATAATTTAAAGAGAGAAAGTGTAAGTTACCTTAAAAAACAGAAGAAAAAATATTTCCTCATTTGTTTTAAAAATTATATACAAAAGCTTGGATAGGAATTGAGTAACATTTTTTTCTTCTATATTTCATTGAAGTATTTAATTGATCAAATACTTATATTCTTCAAGAATGGATCCTCAAAGAATTAATATCCTTGTCAGTCTTATCCCAAGTACTAGGTCATAAATTTTTTTAATCTTTCATCTAATTGATTTTTCATTTGGATGAATAGGAATTCATTGAGCAACTAAGACTTTCTATTGGAATTATTAGATAGAAAAACATTAATTTGAAAGTACTTATATAATAATTTAAACAGTTTTTTATGGTATGTATATATATGTATGCTTGTTATTCTTATAAAAGAGTGGAAAATTTAAGAATATTTTCAAAATAACAGATTAAATGTACAAATGGATAATGAGATTTGAAAGGATTGATAAAAAAGAATAATGTAAACGATATATTTTAATTAAATTTATTTATTTTTATTACTTTTTAATTTTCAGTAATTAGAGAAATATATTTTTACAAATGATTTAGAAATATTATTTATAGTAAAACTGTATCACACTTCTACACATTTTTCTATGCATGTTTTTTCTTACACACATTAAGGGGGGTGATACCTTCATATCATGCAAAATTTATCATTTTTCGTGATTTTTTTTTCAAGTGGATTAAATAATCGGATTATTTTGAAATTTAAACACCATTTTATCACATTCTTAAATTATAGAAAAACAGGTGAGTTTTTTTTTTTTTTAAACAAAATGGCAGTTCTACAGGTCATATCTTCATTCGCCCTCTCCAAAGACATTGAAAACTGCTGCAGCTGTAAAAAATTCTCTACTGATCTGAAATAAAAAAAGTTTTTTATTCAATTACTGACCTATTTAACAAAAGGATAAACTAACAAAATTCTAAAAAAGTAAAAAACTTTAATTTATATCGGCTGCTTAATCAAAGACTCCAATTTTTGACTATTTTTTCGTCAGTTTTTACTCCCAAAAATATACGATTAATAACTTTTTGAGCTACAGTTCAAGTAGCTCAGCAGTTTTTGAAGATAAAGTTTCGAGATAATCGCGTTAAAAGTTTCAATGCCGAGCTGTCGACTATACTCATTACTGCTCAGATAGCGCAGTAAAAACGGTAAAAATTCATTAATTCTATATTCGTGCAAAGGATTTGTACAAATATCGTCACTAGTATTAGTCCTTAGTTTTTTTTTTATTTGTACTTGTACAACTGTACCTGACTAGGCATGGTATGTGGGCTCTACCCCCAAACGTTTTTGACAATAACTCCATAAATATTAAATTTTTCAATTTCTCCTTTTTATATTATGTTTATAACATACCATACTATGAAATTATGAAAACAAAAATTTATTTTTTTTGAAATTCTAAAGGTATCACCCCCCTTGAGGATGGCGTATACCACCAGTGGCTCACATGGACTATAGTTTTGTTGAAGTGAAGAAAACTTTAGATGTTAAAAACAATTTTTTTATTTAAATTCCATTTAATTTTTTGCTAAATAATATTTTGTGTAAGACTCTGCCAAAGAAAACAAAATATGATTTTTACTGCCACCCGATGAAGCGAAATAGAAAAAACTGGGCCGTCCTCAATGTATTAAGCAACTAAATTCTTACAGACTTACTTTATATTTATTTATCAATATTTGATCAATGAATAATTTAAATATATGCACATATCATTCATTCTAAAACTCTTTTATGCTTGTGTAGTCTCTTTCTCTTATGTTGAAGCAAATATAGAACAAACTCAACCCAATATATATTAAGTTAAGCAATTTACCTTGAAAGTCACTTTGCAGAAAAAATTTAGCACCCTGGAATGAGATAATGTCTTCGTGAGAGAATAAAAAACATACTTTTCTTATTTTCATTTCTTCTTTCCATTTTCACTTTCACTTACAACAAAAATGCGATTTTGTCTCGCTGTGGGAAAAAAAACCAGTACTGAACTGCTGAGTGGGAATTTTACTATCTACAATTGGTAAGAAATTCTAATACAAAAAAACTAGTTTAAGGTTTGTAATTGTAAAAAATAGTTCATTTCTATTTTTCATTTGTATATTAATGAAGTTTAAACTAAATATTATGAACGTTATTTTGAGGATATTCAGGAATTAATATCTGTTGTTAAATTCAATTTACGTATCAAAAATATCGTGCGGAAAATACAAGGGAAACTTTTTATTCCTTCTTAACAGAATTCAACAATTCTGTTCATTTTTACGACAGCTTAGAATCGCTTGTGTCAACATTTTTCAATCTTATTCTAACTTCTCACGAAGACAGATTCGAGTCCCTTTGCTTAGAATTTATCTTAATTGATCCCTATGACAAAAAGTCTTCCAAATCTTAAACGCTCTTCATTAGAAAACTTCATTGAATAGGCATAGATTTTAAATACAAAGTAAGAAAATATTTATTTGATTAAATTTTCTGTTTGATTCTTTGATATTTTTATAATTTATTAATATGATATCAACAAAAAAACCATAGGATTAAAAGTAAAAGCCTTCTAATACATTTGATGTTTTAATTTTAATTTTATTTTTATATCAATTGTATTCCCACAATAAAATTTATATTACTAACTCATCTTTGTAGGATAAACTGAGTTCAGGAACCTTTTAAACTTGATTATATTGCTACCCTAGTACTATTTATGGTGACAAGTTTGTTAATGTTTTCAATTTTATTATATTTTTACCAAAATGTCGTTTTGTATATTTTACATCGTCTATAAAGCAAAGCAAATGAAACGACGATAGCATTGAAATATTTTGAAACTTCTGCTTTAGATTATCAAATCTTTAGCAATGATTTCCATCTTGGTAAATTTATTACGTTAAGGATATCAATCTTTTTGAAGATTTTGGTGTGTAAGTAATCATTATCACTTAGTTTATTTGTTTCCCTGACATATTTCATTTGAAAGCTTTTCTATGGTAGCAAATAATCGACTATATTTAACTTCATCTAATGAAAAATGGATTCCATTAAAGAAATTTAATATGGGGACTAATGACCGTTTATTATTTATTAAAACAATAAAAATTTTTCATCATTAAATTGATATAGTGGAAATAAGAAAATAATTTTTACCTTAATGATATTAATGCTTAATTAAGTTAAATAATTTATTCATATCATTTGGATTATTTTGCAGGAAAATTTTTTAATAAATTCAAAATAACACGAAAAATATTATTAGGATAGTAATAAGAAAGATAAAACATATCTATAAATTTTTACTAAATTTACTAGCTCAAAATTTAATTTTCCCTTGTTTTTTTAGGTATATTGAATTTAATAAATCTAAAAAAAACTTGCATGTGGTTCCAATTGAATAGAGAATTTAAGATTCAACATTTATACGGTTTTTATTTATCAAACCTACTACAAACCTATCAAGATCATAAAATTTGGTAAATATTTATTAAAATATTATTGGAACCATACTGAATGTTTCTTCAAAGTATTGTAGATGTTACACAAAACTAAAAACATTATAAATAGCATAAATTTATACTAAAAAATTTTAGGAAAAAAATAAATCTCAAACTTCTACAAAATAAGGATTTCCAAATGTGAATTCTAATCCTCCCCATGAACCTGTATCCTGTAAGATACAATGAAACATTTTAATTTTTATAAAAAATAATTTACTTTTAATTTCGATTCAAAATCTTAATTATAAATCGAGTTATAAAAAAAGATTTGTTCTTAGAGATAAATTTTGAGCCCATTTTTTAGCTCTTTATAAAAAATGTCAGTCAATTCAAAAAGAAAAATATCTATCGCTATCTAATTTTCTTGATCATAAAGGGTTACATGGTAGGCACACAGGCGCTTATGATGATACTTTTAATTATCATATTTTACCTCTAATGACAATATTTTGAAACGTCATATTTCGGAGGCACACAGAGAATATGATAATATTATCATAACAGCTGATCGTGTCAGAAATGTCATTTAAGTTTTTACAGTGTTTTGTTTGCTTTATTTAAGAATAATTTTAAATTTAAAACAAATGATTTAATTTAATAATTGATTTTTTGAGTTTTTAAAATCTATTAAAATAATTTATAATATGAGGACAGAACAATTTAGTAAAATTTTAGCCTTACATTCATCGAACCAATCTAAAATTTTGTGTTTGATACAAACAAGACAAAGTTTATGTGACGAATATAAACTATAAACTTATGTAATATAAACTAAACGAATTCGAGCCAGAATAATCCGAAGGTTGTATTATTTATTTTACAAAAAAAAAAAAGGGAATGGTCATGTGTATGTTCTTTAATAAAAAATAAAAAACATTTTTTATCAATTTATTTGCAGGTTGGAAAAGCAGTATTTTGGGAAAAACGAGTAGGTCAATATTCTGATGAAGCATTCAAAAATCATTTTCGAGTGAGTCGCACAACATTTTCTTATTTAGCTGAAAGCTTAGTATCATTACAAAAAAAGATACAAATTAGCGTAAAGCCGTTCCTTCCGACAAAAGAATAGGATAGCATTGTATGCATTAGGCTCCTCTGCCGAATACAGAACTATTGCCAATTTATTTGGTATAGGAAGAACCACTTTAGGCAGGATTGTATTAGATTTATGCAAAGCGGTTGTCGACGTACATGAAGCCTTCTTTAAGAAGTTTTATCCCACATCACAAAGCAAAATCGAGGAAAACGTTAATGGATTTTTAAAATTAGGTTTAAGATGAAATGCTTGCTGGTGAAGGCGATGAAACACCCGATGACGATGACAGAATGATGAATATTGGTAATGTTACATACATTCGAAGGCCCCGCCAGCACTTCATCATCTGAATAATAAGTTGTTTCAATATATTTCAAGTGTGTTGTTATTAATTTTTTACCTTTCATAGTGGATTTTACTTGCGATGAAGGTGAATTACTTACAAAGTGGCCAATAACTTCACCGATCGCTTTGTAACACTCCCTTGTGGATGGGCTATCACCACTTGGCCCAATTTTTCTTTCCTCTGCTCTATAAAGATAAATATTTGTAAATTGCTAATAAAAATATTCATTATATATATGTTAAATATATTAATTCTATACCTGTATCTTTGGGTCAAATTATTTATTTTATTTCTTATTTCTCAAGGTTTCATTTCAACGCCTTCTTCCGCAAGTAGCCTCTGCTGAAACTCTAAAAGAACAGGAAAATTCCTTTTCTTTTTCCTTAAGTCCATAACAAACTCTCGCCATATTCCGATAAATTTCATTGTATTAGCATGCGTCAGATTTCGTTTTTGACTCTCCATGATTTTGAAAATGTAAATATCTATAAAATAAAATAGAAATATTTGTAATTAGTTTTTAAATTATTATTTAAAATATAAACAAACACTCACCGCTTGTAAAACACTATCTACTGTTGACACAGTTGTCAAATAGCTTCGCCTTTAGTGCTGTCACATGTTCATTTTTAGGCTAATGGTAATAATATGACGTTACGGAACGTCATACTTTTCATAATATTATTGATATTATATTACGAAATTATTGCAGACACACACAGAGAAATATCATCATAAAGGGCTTATGATAATAAAAAGTATCATCATAAGCGCCTGTGTGCCTACCGTGTTACTCTTGAATTATAATGTATACTTTTTCTAGGAAAATATCAATAAGTTTTGTTATAAAATAGCTACAAAATCGGACTTGTTTGTTTTTATTCCTCATTAATTTTAATAAATTTGTCGAGAATTTTGAAATATTAATCTACTGCTATTTCTAATCAATCAAAGTTTTATAATAGTTCACAATTTTAAATCAAGTGACAAACAATTCAAATGTCTTCTTCTATTGAAGATTTTTTGTCTTTGTTATAAAAAAATTTTTCAGGTTTCTATTTTTGCCACCTCCTAAAAGCTGCTACTCTAGGCTATAGGCGGCTAGGGCCTATGTGTAAATTAGGCTCTGATTACATTCTTAAATTTTTCATAAAATGATTGATGGTCATAAGATGGCGGATCAAAACATACTACTTCGAGCTACTTAGCCTGCTTCCACTCTGAATAATTTTAGCTGGTTACTATAATTTTCATACAAACCATCTTTATTACAGCAAATTTTGCATTTCTGCCAGCTCCACTTTAAGTTAAGTTAAGTTTAAGTTTACTTAACAAGTTTTCTTTAAAATCATTTTTAATCATTTTCTAAAATCTTTATTTTTGTAATCACTTCAATTCATTTGTCTAATTGTCTAAGTTTTTTCTTACTTTCTCTCATAATTAAAATGCCATCATGGTTTTATTGTTAAATATATTTAAGACTTTTTGCAAAATATTTTCTTAATTTTTGTATTTTCCAGAATTTCAGACAAGTTTTCTCATAAGCAAATTAACCCCCAGGGGTTTTATAAAATTGAATTGAAAATTATATCATGATAATCATATCATCAAAATCATTAATTTCGAAAAATCAAGAGCCTTGTACAATTAATTCTTATTTTTTGCATTAGGAAAATAGAATTTTCTTATAAAAAAAAAATGGACACTATTCTTGCTTTCCCTTTTTGCTTGAAATAAACATTTTTACATTAAATTTTTATTTATAGTAAAAATTCCATACACTTTTTTATCAATTATTCGATTTAGTTTGGAATTCTTCAGCCCACTGAAATTTTCAATTTTCATTTATTGAAAATTGTTTGACATTCAAACAATAAAAAAATATTAAAATTTATAAGAAAAAAAATAATTAAATTTTAAATCGTAAATTTCAAGTTCAAATATACTTAAATGATTTTTAGTTGTTTTTAATTTGGTGAGTGACGCCGGTTTTCACATGATGAGTAATCTTCGCTATATATTTATTAAATATGCTAACGGAGTTTTATTTTTAACATAAATAAATATACAACTTAATTTGTGGAAATATCATTTAGTCCATATCTGTCCCTCATAAGGTCAGCTTCATATTGATAACCAGTTATGAAATTGAAAATAAACAAAAATAAATTAAAATTTCATAGTGGGAAGCTCTTATATTTTACTTTGTAATGTGATCAAAATCCAAACCGAGTGTGTATATTCAACATTCCATAAACAAGTTGCGTAGTTAAAACATTAGCGTCTGGCCGTTATTAGTTCTTTTGTTTTTATTGTTATTATCAAATCAAAATTGTTTATAAATAAAAATCAATTAATTAAATAAATATTATAATAGTTATGAGCAGTTATATTCAAAAAAAATTATTAAAAAAATGATTTTGGTTAATTTTAAAATGTTAAATGTAATTTTGTTAATTTTAATAACAATTCAGTTAGCTAATACACAAACCAATAATCGTTATCATAATCCAGTAAAAAATATATTTGATGAATCAACTATACGTGAGCCACTTGTCGAAATTTTACAACCAAAAGGAATAAGGGTATCAATACCACATGCACCTGGAATGGAATTATTTTCATTTCATGGAAAATTAAGAAGCTCAAATCGATATTCTGATTATATAAATCTTTCTAAAGATATTTTACATCCAATTAATGGTAGATGGATATTTCAAAATGATGATGTACAACTAAAAAATAATGATATTCTTGATTATTGGATATTTGTTTTGGTTAATGATATCGGACACAGAATTGATAATCTAACTTTTGTCTTTAAAGGTAATTTGTTAAAGTTTAGAATTAAGATTAAAATTTTTAATTTAATATAATCCTATAATAGAAATGATAATACCTTGAATTTAGTGTGATTCAATACATTAAAATTAACAAATAAAACAAGTCAAGTTCAATTTAAGTTTTCCTTGAAATATATTATACGCAACTTCTTATTCAAGTTTTTAAAATTAAGATAATTGCGATTTCAATTTTAAGCTATCAATACTCTGAGCCTATTACTGGTAATATAACTCTTAATTTTATTGATTTCGATAATATTTTAATTTACCCTAGAAGCCAACAAGTGTTGTTCTTTTATTTTTTCTTTTAGAAAGCTCAAGAAATTTTCTATAACTTAAATTTTACTAAATTTATGATAAAAGTTTTGACAAGAAAATCTATTCTGACACTAATTTTATTGTAAGCTTCTAAAAACAACTATTCTGTATATAATTAAAATAGCAAAATTAAAATTGAATCTAAATTCAAAGTTAAAATAGCTTAAGGCAAAATGTTTCCACACTGTAAAAAAAAGTTTATGAATAAATCACCAAATATTAGTTTCTTGAAACTCCAGATGACTTTCATAGCCACGTGTTATCAAATTTTGTATATTTTTTTAAAAATTATCTACTAAATGAAATACTAAGTTGTTTAAATTAATTTAATTTATTAGTAACCAAAGAAAGTTTTACGTTTTAAGCTATTTTAATGTCTAATTTTTTAGCAAAAAAAATTTAGATATATTTTTGACTTGTAAGGTTATTGATTTTTTCTTAAAAACCATATGTAAAAAGGACAAAAGTTATAAATTTAAATGTAACTTCTATTCATTACTGCTTTTTCTCTTCTGATCTCTTCATCTAAGCTGCTCTCAGTAAAGTTTTGTAACTAAAACTAGGTTTTTTTGGCTTAGCTTCTAGTCTTGTTAGTCAAAGTGACTTTATAAAAGTTCTTAAGGTGCGAAAATGTGATTAAAGTTTTTTAAAATATGAATCATTATAGTCCATGAAATTTCAAGCATTTAAATAGAGCCGTAGATAATTTTAACAAAGAAAGTTGATTTTTTTTCCAAGAAATTAGTTAATTTGAATGATAAGTCTAAATTTTTATGATACCGTTGTAACATATTTCTGTGAATTATACATTTGTCATTGGATATTTTTTAAGCTTACGGCGTAGAGAAGTCTGAATTAATTGGCTACATACAAGACTTTAGGTCAAAAATAGGTTGTATTGCTCAGAGTTCAGAGAGAAACCTTCAGGTGAAAGGAAATATATCTTGTAATTAGTTTTACTTCAGGAATAATGATTTTATAATATTTTAGCACTTATGAGTTGTGGTTAAACAGAAAAATCAATCAATTATGTGGTGAATCGAATAATTTAAATAAACTGGTTTTTAAAACAACAGAAATATATTCCTACTTTAATGAGTTTTGAAAAATATCTACCATATAGTTAATTCGAAGTTTTCTTGCTATCTACAAATTTAACTTGAAATCCAAAATAATGCTTAGAAGGAATAAGTGATATTTCGATTAATTTCTTAATGCAAGATTTTTAAAATCTACTTATGAAAGATTTATATTATAAACAGGTTTTAGGTATTTTGCAAAATATAAGCTCCCAGTTAGCAATATGAAATTATATTTCAAAAAGCAGTTAATAAAATCAAACGAATATATGCTTCGCGAAGTTTTCCTGTGATCTCTAATAAGGCTTTAAGAAGGAACAAATATCTCATAACCCCAAAAATAGAAAATTCGGCAAAATAACATCTTTATTACAGTAACCAGTAGCCTATAGCCTGCTCAATTGAATAATTATTTCTTGAGATTGACGAGAGATAGAGCAAAAAAGACTTCATTGAATTCAAAAGACTTCAAAAATGCTTCTTTGAAGAAAAACTGATTTTTATTTGCAATTTCATCCAACCAAAATTAGTCTGGGATTTTTTTGTTGTTTTTAGTTTAACGAACAAAGCTCATAATTTTTTGACTAATTCTATACAAATGGGAAAATCTGCTAAGCCCTTAAAGTCATACTTATGTATAAATTCCCTGAAAGTTTCTTCAATAACTAATTAAATCCCTTAAAGCGTTAAATATTTTTTTATCTGAAACAACACAAATAACAATTCAGGCAATTATAGCAAAATCAAAACTTTCTGCATTGAATTTCAGTTCACTAAACTTGTAAATAACTAATTAAATTGGATTTATATAAACTTGAATGCAGATAATATATTTAATGAATACTGAAATAGTGGGAGAAAAATTTTGTTAGAACAACATTTTCGGAATATTTTTATTAAACTATACAAAATATACAGATTGAAGCTCGTTTTTTAATTATAAAGCTACACAAAGAATCTAATATTTCCTAGATAAAATTTTGTGGTTACTTAGTTACAGTTTTTTGCAAACATTTTTATTAACAAGTTAGAATTTCTGTGTATTTGTTGAATTTTTCAAACACAATAAAAGCGACTTTGATATAATAAAAATAGGAATTGACTTTTCTTTTTTCTTTTTTCATTGTTTTAATCACATTTTAAACATCAAAATTAAATACTTTCATTGTGTTGTCTTCAAAGAAAACAAATCATCATCTCTCTTTGAAAAATGAACTTAACAAATAAGATCCCTCTTTTTCGTAGTCATTTTACTTCTTATTTATAATTTTCCAAAATTTTTTATTAAAATTCATTTATTGATTATTATTTTTCAAAAAATTTTAAATATTTACAGAATCTAAAACTACAATAAGAACAACTAGAGCATCATCTAATAAAATATCTCGTCCTTCGTTATTAGAAGATCGTATTACTAGAATTTCACAGATAACTACAACTAAAACAACAACAACTAAACCAATATTTTGTGAATGCACACCAGAAATGTATAGAACTGTAAATTCACAACTAAATATAACTTTATGGCAACTAAATTCAGTACTTGATAAAGTTACTCCACTTGAAAATCAAGTAGATAGCTTAACAGAACTAGTAAAAGATCTTATGAAAGGAATGAATATAGGTACAAAGCTTTTATTAACTGGACGACAACCACCTGCATCAAATCCACTAGAAACTATTCGGACATTAATAACAGAAAAGTTAGAACTTCATGACCTACAATATAAAATTCAACAAGCACATTTTACCAAGAATGGTATCCTTTTTGATATGTCTTCATCAATAGATAAAAAAAGGATACAATTTCGTGCTGATAAAAGACTAACAAATACTAACTTTAAAATTATTGATCCTCAAGATTTAGAAAGTACAACAGCAATAACTTTAAAAAATCCATCTATGTTTAATAATTTTTTTTATAATAAAGACTGATATCCTTTTATTAATAGTTATATATATGTATATATATATATTTATATATTTATTTATTTATATAGTATCAAAACTAAGAATATAGTCATAAGTAGCTTAAAGTGAGTGGTTAATTTATTACTACAATTCTCTATATATATATATATATATATATATTTTGTGTTTGCATATCACGTAAACGTAGTATTATGATATACTAATGCTTAGAATAGAGATAGATGAAAACTGGGAATACTAGAACAAAAGGCATTCTACATTTATCATCTGCCCCCGTGGCTTTTTAGTACTGTAATAATGTCTACAGAAACAATGCATATACTATTTGCATGCATTGTGCAGACTGCCTGTGAGTGATTTGATACAGTTTCTTGGCCCCACTTTACTATTTGAATATAGAACCAACTGTGCGACCATTATACAGTGTAATATAATGGAAATTTCCCAAGGAACTTTATCATTGATCCTATATATATACATCAGCATATATGTACCTATATATAAGGTACTCAAGAGAATTGTAATGTATCCCCAGACAGAAGATTGAATAATAGAATCTTTTAGTATTATTCTTCCTTATATGAAAAGGAAATATATATTTGTATGGATACATATACAAATGCATTTGTAATATAAGTAAATTGTAAACCTTTGGGATTAACTATACTATGCATATCTTATTTATCAAATTTTATTGTATTCAGTTGACAAGTTTATCAATTCTCCTTCCGTAATTTGGTAATAAATTTACGTTTATTCTGTATCAAAAGAATTTTTTCATTCCTTTTTTCAACAAAAAAAAAAAAAAAAAAATGATGTTACAATAATTTCTTTAAACACGTACACAAACTTTTATTAGTAAAATTCGTAATGTCAATTTTAAATTGAAAAGGGTATAAAATTAGATCCTAAATTCTAAACAAGTAAAATTTTTATCAATTGTTATTCAATATACATATATAGTCTTGTAAGAATTAACACATTGGTCAGTAAGTTCTTAAGCTAACACGTAAAAGTACAGATTTTTATAAAAATTCAATTTTGTTCCTTAACTTGACCTCCTTTGAACATACTAATTCGAATTCTTCTTTATATTTCATCTGTTCTGTCTCCTTTTTTGTAGCATCTTTTGATGATTTGAAACAAGTCAGTAGTTGCTAGGACTGGATTTGATAATTACGGTCCACTCAAAAGTGACTCTAAGTGCAATTAAAGTAATTTGCCAATACTTGTTAATGACTTGGTAGGACTTGAAGCATTGTTTAATGAACTGAAGTTTTTGAACTTATTCGTATAATCAGTTTTTTTGTGATTTCTTCCTTTAACAATTGAATTACTTAATTTAATTATCGGTGCTATTGGGTCTTGTGTTCCGATAACTTAAACTTGTTAAAAATAAATCCTAAGCCTAATTAATTGTATTTTCTGTGTTTTTTGGTAGAAATTTACCTATCTTTTTGAGTATAATAAAATCAGTTTCTTTATGTTCAGTTTTACACATTTAAAAGACATGACTTTTATTAGCCAGAAGGTTGTTTAAAAAATTCACGAATAGAGTTTTATATCTTATTAGCATAGAATCAAATTCAGGCTAGTCAAATTTCAGGCTAATCAGATTGCACTAAGAAAATTTAAAATATTAGTTATAATAGTCATGTCGGTATTCATGTTTTCTGTTTTTTTATAAAATTTTAATAATTAAATTGAACAAGAACTTGTCCTTCTCCTGTCCTGACATGATTACATTCCAAACATATCTTAAGTTCAAGGTGATATTCCAAAAATAGGAATAGACTGTTCAATTTATTTTTAAATACCTTTTATTTTATACAAAAAGTGTTTTACTTAGCTCCTGTTGAGACTCACATTTGATGCAATTAAAAGAAAAACAAAACAATTTTAATGTTCTAATTTGTATCTAAAAATTAATTAAATTTTAATATAGATATTTTATGCCACTTGTTTTTTATTTACCATTTTCATAAACTAGAAAAAGAATTTAATTTCAATGCTTCCTTTTTTTCATGAAAAGATGAAATTAAAAAAAAAAATTTATTTACAAACGATTTGTTTTTTTTTCAATAATTTCAATAAAGTTTTGCATATCGACTATAAGAATTTTTTATATCCTTTATGTAATATTTTTGCAAAATTAATTATCCATTGATTACATAGCTTTTATTTTATATAAATATATATGGAATTATGATTTACCATTGATTTTTTCATATGACTCAACCGTTAATGAAGTCTAAAAACATGTTTTAGTATTTTTAAACTATTAAATCTTTTCATTGTATTCTTGCCCTTACATACATATCTCTCGCGTACTCACTCAGTAAGTTGATAGGAGCTAGCAAGTTGAATTTAAACTTCAAAGCTGGGTATTCTTTATTGAAACTTATTTCAATTAAAAGGATACAAATATGACTTCCCTTTCAGAAAAGTTAAATTTATCTTTTGATAATTTCGGTTTTATTTTGTTCATAAATGGATCAAACGTAATATAAGGTTGATCCTTAATTTGTTATGTATTTTTAATACCCCTAATATCCTCCAGATATTTAACCTTAATGATTTAGTTTAAGTAACTACGGAATATTTACTTAAAACTATTGAAATCAGTTAAATCCTTTATCTTTGTGGAGTGCCGTTAGGTTTTAACCTCAGAATCCACTGAATGTGCATGGAATTGAAAATAAACTTTTTTATCAGATTGTTTATATTCTATATAAAAAAGTTTACCCTTCAAAATTTGCCGCTTTCGTTTTTTTAATTATTTAAGGGGGGGGGGGGGGTGAAACCTGTCAAAGTTATCAGGTAAATAAAACCAGGTAACTAAGGCTATTTAGCTTTCAAAATTTTTAAATACGTTTCCCCAAAACTACTTTTTCAAGTAACGAAGATTGATTATTTATTTTTCTCAAAAAAATATACAAAGTACTAATACTAAATTAATTTAATTTAGGATATATTAATTACAATTTACATCTTCATCAACCTCGTCAATTTGTACTACAGGAGAGGGGTTTCTACAGATATTACCATTGCAATTTATACATGCAACTGAGCAATTAAGGCCACTTTTTCTACATCCACAAGCAGATCCACATCCTGATTTAGAAGTACAGAAAAGAATTCACAGCAAATTTTCAAGACCTGGTGGTTGGTTCATCATTAAAGGCTTCATGATGCCTGCGTCAAATTGCCATCTCCATTTTTCAGGAGAAATATCATTGCCTACCACATTTGTACTTGTAAATAAACTCGTTTAATATGTTCAGAGGCAGAATCTTAACTCCAACGAGCTAAAGTTGACATTTGTACGTAACTATTTTCAGCAGTCGCTTTAATAAATGAATGGTATCGAAATTCATTTAAATCTTTGATACTTTTTAGTGCAGAATACAGAGCTAAGATGTACTTTAAGCAAGCGTCAATTATTCTATTTTCATCTTCATCTACATTTTTAAATACCTTTGCAGCGATATGTAAATCTTCTCGTTCCTCAAGCATTTTCGCGAATTTGATTTTACTTCTTTCTTAAAAAGCTGACGTCGTGTCACAAACTGTGAATGCATGCAAAAATAAAATATGTTCTTTGCATCTCGGCATTGCCTCATCTAAGCTCAGCGTTGAAAAAAATTTCTGAGCAGTTTTACCTCTTGCTGGCTTCAAAAAAAATATTTCACGATTTTCTAGTGCTAAAGCTGTTAATAATACTCTGAATCCTCTGAAACGATGGAAGCATTTAGTGATTTGGTGAGGATTTGAAATATTTTTAATATTCATTGTAACTTCTGCAAGAAGGAAGATTTGGTAGTTTTTCGAATCTTTCCATTTTCAAATATAGACAGAGGATAAGGTGCTAATTCAAATAATTCAATTACCATCGATTCTTTGTAAAATTTTTTTGCCTGCCTCAAAAGCATCAAAACAATTTATTTTACCATCGCCTGTGACTCCCGTTGCAATAGACATAACAGCTTCAGTATCCAGGAAAGGGTTATGTTGAATGAAAAATTCATCTAATTCTTTATGTCTTTATGATCACGTTCTATCCTTGCATCTGTTGAATCAGCTTGTTGGTAACTTTTCTGAAAAGATATGTTACAAAAAGTTTCCATGCCTTCAATTATATCTTACGTGTGAATCACGCCTTTTATCCATTTGTAAGCTATGCTCGTAGTGGATCCACGCTTGAAAGGACCAACCTCGACACTCATATCTTTCATTAATTTCTGTTCAAGAGTATGATCTATAGATATACCAGAAAAATAATAATTCGAAAGTCTAGCAGTAAAATACCCTTCTATTAATGTACTGAATTTTTTTGGATGTTCCTTTCCCATCAATTGTATTTATATTAAAATCTGCATTGTCATGTACAAACTGCACAAAAATTCCTGGCTTCATTTTCACAGGAGCGGTAACGGTTGATGAGGCTTCATATAATTGTGCTTCTTTATATGAAGCATTGCATATATTTATAATTTTTTCTGAACCAAATTTTCTGTGTAACGTTACTGCTAATCCTACTTGTAGAGGAGATATAAAAGATCGTGGCCGAACTGCAGATATAATATCATGAGCTATAGATGAACATTTATTACGATACAGCATTAAGTTATCAGCTTTAGCTTTTTTTTGTCTGTTAAAATTATTTCTGATAATAAATAACTTAATGTTTCGGGAATTGAGTTATTAATATTTTCAAACATTTTGTCACTAGCTTCATAAAAATCATTATTATATACTTGAATTCAAATATGCCTGCGAATTATCTCACCAGCTGCTTTCAAAATTTCTTCTTCCTCTTCATTACTTGACCTTGCACTGTACCAAGCATCAGATAAAATTTCATGCTGTTTATTTTTAAAACATAAAATTGTGTTGAAACCAAACTTGCTGGAAAATACAATGTTGTCTTTATAATGTAATTTTAATCTGGACTTTATCGTTTTGTCATCTGGAACATAATCATTCAATGTACCCTGCAATTCCTGCATGGAAAACTGACAATCATCATTTTCTTCTATATATATCTATAAATTTGCTCCATGGCTTCATCAACTTTTACTATTCATTGTTGAAACTGTCTTCTCTGTTCTTAAAGAACTATTCAACAAAATATAGCAAGCATTATGATACTTTGCTTCAAGAGCTAACAGATCAATGATACCTGAAACTCTCTTATGGACTTCTCTACAGATATGGTTTTTAGATCTTGATGCTATTTTCAGAATATTACTTTGAAAATTTGTATTTCCTACGTTTGCCTGCGTTGATCTTTATTTTTTTTCCTTCTCTTTAACTACATCAGCTTCTTGATTACAAATAAAGCATTTATTTTTCCAATCAAAATTTGTGGAAAAACTAGTTCTTAATTTCTTCTTTGGTGGAGAATACGTAAGATTAACTTTTATTTTATTGATGTAGGCTTGAATATATTTTTTATTAATATATTTAGCTCTACATGTCGAATTGGCATAAACAAAATCATCGTTATAGCTATCAAAAAGTCCATCTTTCCTTTCAGCAGAAGCATTTTTTAAACTATACTTATTCCTCTGGTTATTTTCATTAATTGTCCTAATGGATTAGTAGGTCCAGAAGCAGATCCAAGTTTTCACAAATGTAGCAAGCAACATTATCATCATTCTTGGATTGATCCATATTTATTAATGTAAGCTGTAATGAACAAAATGTAAGAATTAATTTTCAGTAATGTAGAAATAAAAAAAAAATCAACGATGTGCAAGATATAATAAAATACTTACTATTAATTTTAGTTATTCAAACACTATTTACGTTGTAATTAAATAATTGATTTTATATACACTTGAGAAAGGTAAATTTCACTTTATTTGCGTTTAACAAAATTCCAAACCCGATGGTTGAGAGAACTAATAACACTGAACTAGTCATACGAAAACGGTACTCAGTTGTGCAGGAATATCTGCCACGCTTCTCCTCTACTTATTTTTACTTGTCCCTTGCTTGTTCAACTATTTTGTATACTTGTTAAACTAGAAAAAAATATAAAAAAAAATTCAATTTTTCAAAAGTGCTAAACCATACCCCCCCCCCCCCCCTCACATTAATAAATAAAAAACGAAAGCGGCAAATTTTGAAGGGTAAACCTTTTTATATAGATAAAAAAGTTTACTTTCAATTCCATGCATATTCAGTGGATTTCTTCATTTTCTAATTTCTAGCTTAAAAAATAAATTAAAATTTTTAATCCAAATTTAATACTCAAAATATTTTTAAATTTAACAAAAATTATATTGAAGAGTTCTGAATTTATTCAGTTTTATTTGTAAAAGGACAATTTTGATTTATACTTTCATTTAATGTGACAAATTTAGTTAAATTTAACTGTTGATATTTTGCGTTATTTTAGACGCAAAATTCGCTTAGAAATCAAAGAAGTTGTCTTTATGTCATTTTACAGCTATTAATGAGCTTTTGTAGCTCCAATGTTGAACAATTAACTGCTTATTATAATGAAAAGCTGTCCATTGATAACATAAAAAAGTTTTTTCACATCTTACCATAGTATTACTAAAAATAGAAACAGTTTCCAGCAAATAAAGCGAAAACTTTTCATATTTATTTCACTTATTCATTCTCTGAAATATTTTAATAATCCAATCATAATTAAAAGTGAACATTTCTTTAAAAATTTTTTCTTTATTAAGCTTCAGTTTATTATTACCTTAATCAAAAACAGTAAAAATTATTATTTGCTGTAATAACTATAGCCGACAGCAGGGTAATAAAAACAGCTGTAGCCATTTTTATGACTGAGTAAGAAAAGACGACTTGTTGCTATGATTAAACGGGCAAGTAAACGTTTTGAATCAAAAAATTTTGATTTTCTTCCTTTCTTTATACTTCTTATTGTTAGACCAAAGTGTTACAAGCTTTAAGTGCTAAAAATATACAGATGCTATCCATAATAAAACGAAAAATGAAGAAGTAAAAACTTATATACATGTTCTAATACATATATACAAGAATACAAGACAACTTTTTGATTAGGATTTAACTTAAGCCGAATATACCCGAATATACTTTCAATTACTACCTAGAAAAGGTGCAAAGTTCGCTTAAGGAAGCTTTAATTTCGAAAAACAATCATTAAAATTTAATCTTTCCTTCCAATATACTTTTCTTTTTAATACTACAAGGTCAAGCTTCTCTTATATTTTTTATAAATATAAGCTTCCCAAGCATTGTAGTATACAGCAGCAAATAGATTTCAGAGTAACATCACGTGTTATTCTTTTAATTTCTGTTTTGCACTATTTGCTAAAATGTGTCCTTAAGCCAGCCATACTCAACGTTTTTCTCCTGTGCCACAAACAGATTAAAAGCTATTAATGAGTCTTTTGAAATTGTGAACTATTTTCAACAATCGTCTTGATATTTGGATTTGGCCTGGCACATGCTATTCTCAATAATCATCCATATGAGAATCTGTTTCATTTTTGACTAGAATGACTTTAATCAAATTTGCACACATTTTTATACAGCTTTATATGGTTCTGGTATTATTTTTATAAACTCTGTGTACTCTATTTTCCCCCTCTTTTTATTGAAAATAGCTTCTAATTGTGTATTGCTCTACATTTCACTGAATTTTACAAGTAATTCTGCATAATTGCATTGCATTGAGAGCTCTAAGGGCCAGGTATTTTTTCATGAACAAAAGTTAATTCTTGACTTTTCTCAAATATTGAAATCAACTCTCAAAATCTTTCCAAAATGATGAAATGATCCTAAAGTTTGCTACAGAAATATTAATACCATCCCCTTTATTGTCATATTGGTGAAACTATTCAGTATTAATTTTATTGTATTTCCTCACAATAAATATTCAATGTTTCTTTAAATGCGAATATTTTATTTACCGTCTATTAAATTTTATTTTCACTCTGTAATCTAATGTTAAGACTGTTAAACTTCTTCACAATTTCGCAATAAAAAGCTAAAATACCCCACTAGTCATCATTTTGTAGATTTTAATATTTTCCAGCAAAATAACCTTATATCTTTCCGAAATGAAACACATTCCTTTCTCTGATTAGCCAATTTACCGAAGTATGTAAAATAGCGTCACTATATTTCTACCCACTTCCTTCAAAAGGCTTGTAAAAGTTCAGTGAATCGGTGCTCGATCTCTCATGAAATTAACTATTGTTCCGACTGTTTTCCTCACATATTCTCTTTCTGACAAATTAGCAAGTGCTACAAGGTTTTCATGCAATTAAAACTTATTAGACTGCTCAAACTGTACTGCTATTTAAGCAGGGAAATTAATCTAATTTCAGATCCAATCATAAAAATAATGCCATCAGCATACCCAGAAAACTAATATTTTTATATCTATTTTGTTCTGCTCTAAAAAAAATATTAATAATATCAAGTGCCTCTGGTTTGAGCTTTTATTAGCATAAATTTTAAAAAGTCTTTGTAAATTAATTTCTGATTAGTACAGTATCTAACAAAAGCTGCACATTGTGATGTTGCTGAAATATGAAATCAAGATCGAAGCTTAAAATTTTACAGATTTTCATATCTTCCACTCATGTCTTAAGATACCTTTAATACATGCCAAACACAGAATAAATCTAAGAGATGTTTATTTCTTTAATTTCTGAAATTATTTAATTTTTATTGTTGAATTTTTCAAAAAGTGCACTAGATGCATTAACACAACATTCTTTTACAATTTCTTCATCAATATTCAGGTCTCATATGTTTTCCAAGTATATAGCAAATTTTATACGACGCTTTTATAGTAATTGCATCTTGTGACAATACCACAAACATAAAATTTTATTGTTTGTTTCTTTGACTTTTTTTTAAATGCTTTATAAAAATAATTTTAAATGCAAGCATTTTTAAAATAAATTATACGATTTTATCAATTTTTAATTCCCATAATAAGAAAAATTAGTTTGAAGATTGGAGTATTGGTGTTGGGTGTTAGTTTTTAATGCTACAAAACATATTTGGTCTCACTTCTAGGCAATTACCTTTATTTCACTTACCAACAAGGCTAAACAGCTCAGTTCATTCATAGTAACTAAACGAATTGCAGGTTAAGTATGGCTGCCTTAAGCCAAGCTAATTAAGTAAAACATAATTCTTTAAATATCAATCGTATAGCACTTTAAAAAAATTCAATCAAAACTTAGTTTTTATAAATATGGATCAAATTTTCAACTATAAACTTACACTAATTTCTTTGTCTAAAATTTCAGAAGCTTCAGTATAAATCCGCTCTAAATCTATATATATATACATATATATGTTATATATTATATATACAAATTTATACATATATAAGTATGTTAATTGTATATAACGTGATGGTTGACTTGGTTTTCAGATTTATTCTTGTTTTGCATAACTAAATGCATGAAAATTAGTTAGTAGTCTCTTAGATTCGTATTTGTTAAATAAAGTACATGTTTACTTGTGTGCTCATCAAAACCCCACTAATTAATTAACTTCATCGCCCAACTGAGTCCCTTAATTAAGTTTACTGGTATTAAACGTGATGTTTGTAAAATTTTGTCCTTATATTCATGATAAAGTAGTCACCATAGTATTAATACATCATCCTTATTTTAGCTTACCCTCATCAAATTACCAAAATTAATTGCATTAAAGTCTTCTTATTTAGTAAAATGTGAGTGGGGATAATGATAAAACTTACCTTACATATTGAATTTAAATCTAAATAAATTATTAATAATACGATAATATCCTTTTGTAACTTAGCAATTTATTTATTTTTTATTCAGTTACAAAAAGAATTATGGTTTTACTATTCATCAAAAAGAACAAAAATGGATTAGAAAAATGAATTGAACAATTTAACAAAATTTCCATATTACCATATTTTGGTTCAATTTAACCTGTTTTAAAATATACAAGTTTAATCTTAAAATTATTTACTATTATAAAAAGAAAATACTTAGTTATCTTTAGGAATCTGAAGATTCCAAAATGTAGACAACCCTAACAAATTCTTTTGTAAAATGTAAAAATCACCAAATTGGTAACTGGAAAATATTAAAAACAATTCCCCTCTTATAACTTCTTTCGTTCGGTTTTTTAATTTCCACAAAAAAAACAGATTTCAATTCAAAATTAGATATATTTGAACAGGAAGAAAAAAAACTATCTTTTCAAAATACAGTTCAAGCACCTACGTTCAGATAGTCTAAAAATAAAGAATAATTTATTTTTAAATAAATAAATTAAATTGGAAACGAATAAAAAAACCGTTGATATTTAAATAACATTATTAATGAATTAAATTAAAATGAAATTTTTTTCTAAAAACATTCCACACTATCCTAAAATTGCTTTAACTTTTTTGTTCTTGTGCATGCACAAAAAGTCATATAGAAAAATTTTAAACTAAAACCTATTACTAAAATTATTACAAAAACTATAAACAAAATAAAACATATGGCATCTAATGAATGATATACAAACCAATTCATATGAACAGATGGTGAATTAGCTAAACTATTGCCTTTGCTATCAATTACATGCTGAATCCACCATAAGGCTGTATTAAGAGGTGAATTTTGTCTTTTACGAAAAACATGTGAAACTTTTTTAGCATTTACAATATAACTGAAAAATTTGAAAAAACATTTGTTTATAATATTCGTATATATATAAAAGATAAAAAAATACTTTGGTTTAAGGACTTCGATGATAATTTCATAAACACTTTCTTCTGTTATATTATTGTAATATAATATTTTACCCATTTCACGTTTTTCGATAGCACGTGCATTAAGAAATTGATCTCCATATATTGGGGTAATTATCATTGGTTTAGCACAATAAGCTGCCTCAGAAGTTCCAAGTAAACCACCATGTGACCAAAATAATTGAACTTTTGGATGGCCTGAAATTTTTATTAATTTTAAGTAAAAACAAAAATTATAATTTTTTCTTATTTATTTTCAAAAATAATAATTTTGCGTTTAAGGATTTTCAGTTCTATATATGAAAACCTAATATTTTATATAAAAAGAACGTAACAATGTATACAGCAAGAATAATGTACAATAAAACCTTGCTTAAGCTCTATGAACATTTAAAAACTTAAGCAAAGGATTATAATTATTTAACCCAGAGTTAACTCAAATTTCGAAACTAGTAATTTTACCTGATGCTATTTTATGTATATTATTCAAGCTTAAAATTCGCCGACATTTAATTGGTAGCAGTTATGTGGACTATATTTGAGGGCTTAATATTTTCGCAATTTCCATGTCTTTACATTTCCATTTAGGAAAAGAAAATTTCCCCATAAATGTTCCCATAAATAATTTTTTTTCTATAAAAATCTTCATGTTTTTCGTAATCGATTGGTGTTGGGACTCACCTTATTTTAATTAATTAATTAGTCTAAATAACGTGTTAAAATAACACGACAGACACTAAATACAATGAAACCAAAATAAAATCCTTAATACATATTTAAGACTTTAATTAAAACTCTTAAAATTTAAAACTTAAAACGACAGACAAAAAATAAATGCACGTGCAAAATGCAAAACGTCAAAATCAGCTTCAAGAGGAACAATGAGATCAAAGAATATGGAATGAATCGCATTACGAGATGTTAATTAATTTAAAAATGGTATTTCGAAATTATTAGTTTTTTATTATATTTTATTATTTAAAAAAATTTTTAATTAGCGCAAAAATATGAATATTTCAAAAATTTGTCTAAAATTAATTTTCATAAATTCTTTTTTATTAAATCAAATCATACCCATCCCCCTAACCCCAAAAAAACCTCCCCATTTTAATCGTTTTTTCTCACTTCATTTTTGGGCCAATACGGACGTGGCTACATTGGTCTTATCAGTAGCTCTCAAGTCTCAAAAGCATATTTTCAGAGGAAAATCTGAATTTTTAGCTGAATTGTGTAAAATTTGCTAGAAACTATCAAAGGCAAAAAGCTATATAATATCCTATACAAAAACCAGAATATAAAAATAAAATTCTTAAGAAAAAAGCAAAAAACGTCAAAAAATGACCGAGATTTTTATCAACGGGTCTACTTAAAAAATTTTTCTCCACCATTTGTTATTATTTTTAAATTTTTGCTATTTTAATAATAAAACAATATTGCAAGCTATAAAAAAATATTTTTGTTTTACTCATAGATTACATATATTCAAAAGTTATAAGTAATGGAGTGCGTGGTGGGGAAAACGTAGTCCGAAAAATTCAAGAGGCTGTAACTCGAAAACGAAAAAAGTTAGACCCCCACTTTTTGGGTTTTTTGTTGATTAAAATTTCATCTACTTTCTACCCTAAGCGTTTGATAACTTCGATTTTATATATTTATATAACTTAGATAAAATTTTTTAGTTTAATTTCAACTCAATTAAAATAAATTCCTCATTTAACCACAAATTTAAAGTTTTGCCTATAATTATAACAAATAACAAATTTTTAAAAAATAAGTTCTAATATCGCGGTTTAATTAGTTTTTTTCTTCGAACTTTTTGAGTATAAATTTTAATACATAAATTTGAAAAATTCGTTTTTCCATGAAATTAATTTTGAAATAAATATGTAGGATTAAATGAATCTTTAGAATAGCTAAATATTAAGATATCAATACTACGAACGAATATATGTGTTAGAAAATATCGATTGTGCTCTTTGATTTCTGATCAATCCCTGTATGACTAAAGAAAATAATAAAAGCATTTTACAGTGAAGCTGTGTCATTTATGCATAGCATAAGATCGGGTATGGCTTACGACAAACCTCAATTGGATATTATCATCTTCAAAGTAATCAAGTTAAGTTTTTCAAAAAAATCAAGCATTATATTTGAAAAAAGGATCCCCTTTGTCGATATTTTATTGGTACTTTTGTCAAAGCTATTAATTTACCATAAAATACAAGCATTTTCTAGACTAACTAATCTAAAAAATTTTACCAAATTTCTTATTCTTGCAGTTTTTAGATTGCCAATCAATACTACACTATCTGTTGTTTACTATTTTTTTCAATTTTTACTTGTTTTTTTAAATTTCTAAACCAAACACTTGAAGATAAAGTTTTTGAAAACTTACTTCCATTTTAGATAGTTTACTAATCGAATATTGTTTAATAAACACAAAAAAATTTTTGGCTGATTTCTGTAAATATTATGCTCACGCGTGGTTATTTGAAGTTAAGTGTTTATATTATTTTTTTACCGATTGCACATGACTTTAAGATAAAGAATAAATATAGCAAGTGTTCAAGTGTGTACTTCAATAAAAACAAAAAATCCATTGGTTTTTCATATCCAGAAATTTATTAAAAAACTATCATCTCATAATATTGTTTAGGGGATTTAGTGGCAGATCGTCAATAAAAAAGGTTATCGTAATTTCCGTGTTTTTTTTCGTTTTTCTTAACAGCGTCAATGAATTTGGTTAAACTTCTATTTGCTGCTTTCGCTTTAATTTTCATTGAGAATAGGTATGATGTCTACTTTCACGGTTTTCTGTTGATAAAACTTTCATTAGTGTAATTTATCATTAGTTATGCAAAAATTACTTGAAAAAAATTTTGTTGATGTGAATTTTTCGTAATGAGTTAAAAAAAAATACCATCTTTTTAAATCAATTATTGTATTTAAGGAATCACGAGAAATATTTAACATACTTACGAGATGCAGGAAAATATTTTAAAGTCTAAAAAGTAGCATTTTTCACTGGGGATGTGGTTCAATATTTTGCGGCGTTTTCGAAAACCAATGTAAAAGACCTAATACTAAACCTGAAAACTTACATTTATCATTATTAATGAAAATTTAAAACTCTTAGCTTTAAAAACTATTGACTTTTTGTTAACAACTTAAATAAGACTGTCTCTCCCCATTTACATTAATTAATTGAAAAATTACAGTTTAAATAATTCTTAAGGGGGAAATTTAAAAAAAAATCGATTTTTTTTTGTATCATTTTTTAAACAGAAACAAAAGCGGATTTATATCTCACCCAAAACTCTGCACACGTTTTTTTCGAAACGAAGTTTTCAAAGTCAATAATAATAGCTCCTCCAGAACGGCTTAACCGATCATCACCAAATTATAACTTAAATTATCAAAAGTTCAAAATGTGGTGTACTTGAGCATTGTTTAAGTCTAATGTATTTTTTTATATTTTTTACATTTGAAAAATTTGAAATTTTCTGATCGTAAAAAATTTTGCTTATTCAGACATTCGCCATTTTGTTCCAAATTAAAATTTTGATTTGATTCTTTATCCAAGTATATGACAATACTGCCATTTAGCTACCCTCATTGTGTTTTTTGTTTCAAATAAACCAATCAGGAGTGACAAATCACTTATTCATTTTTTTTGTGTCTATGTAAATAATAAAAATGTACTTGAAAAATAACCGATAAAACCGATATAGGCTTTGAAAAGTTTCTTGGTTGATGTTTTTTATTATTAGTTTAAGTTTTTTCAGTTTTAAAAATATGTAATCAAACTTTTAAGTTTTTTTTTTAAAAAGAAATGTATAATTAAGGTTAAATTGTAAAATTTCAAAATGTGGTGATATCTAATATCACCACACTATAATAAAATCTGTTTAAAATAAAATTCACAAGAAAATGCTCCTTTCTTTTACGTCCTGAGGATAAACCCTTTAAGAAACTTAAGACGTGAAATAGATTCATAAATGATTTATCAATAATTTATCAACCCTAGATCACAAACCTTCCCAAAAGTGCTGTTTTCACAAACCCTCGTCGAATCGACTACGCATTACTTAGGTATCATTTTAAAGTCAAATATATATATAATTTTATTTTATTTTTTTTAGTTTTATTTTAAAGTATTTCATTAAAAATCATATTTTGAGAATAAACAAAAACACAATGTATTTTACCAGCTTTTATTTACATTTGCTTCCTATGACTTTAACGGAAAGCTAGAATTTCATTAAATAAGTACTCGTCGTTTCGACGACGGTTTGTGATCTAGGGTTCAGAACACCATAGATATAATAAATAATCAAGTCAAGAAGAGGCATATTTGCTTTTCTTGTTATTTTTTCGGTTTTACACTGCCAACTCAAAAAAATTTATTTGAACTGGATTGGATGAAGAGTAAAGATTTTATTAACAATTGAAAATTTGAAAAAGATATTGGACATTATGAGCAACAGTAGGAATAATATTTGTACTAAATGTATTAACATCAATGGTCATACACTGCCAACTCAACAAAATTTATTTGAACTTGATTGGATGAATATAGAAAAGATTTTATTAACAATTGAAAATTTGTACATACATTTTGCAAGCTAATAGTAGGAATATAAAAAGGAAACAATAATAAATTTAATTATATTTTAAATACTTACATAATATTTCTTTTTGAGGAATCCATTGATTGAAATAAAATTTTTCATTTGAATTAATTTTGAGATCACCAGAATCCCATTTCCAAATAATATTTTGTGGTAATTTTTCTAATGCAGCAATAATATTATAAAAAGTTACATTTGATAGGGTTGATATTTTAAGCATAGATCCCCAACTAATTAGAATAACACCATTATTTGAGCTATTCAAAAATGCATCAAGATCCTTAAATAAATAAAAATTAAAAAATATCATTAACATAATATTAAAATTAAATAATTAACTTTCTCGATTATTTTATTATTATCATCGATATGAACTCCACCAATTTCGATAACTTTATTAGAACATGGACGACTTAATGTAAGTGAATAATGTTGATTGACAAATAACAGACTTACATCTTTAGATAATTTATTTACGTCTGTATTGATATTAAGTCGTTCTTTTAAAATTCGATTATCTCTATATTCGACTAGTCTAATAATAAAAATATTAATTATTTTACGAAAATAATATATTTATAAATATTTATACTTGTAAAGAATTTTAAGACCTTTTGTTATTATAAAATTATATAAACGTTCTGTAAATGTCATATCATCTGAGAAACTAACAAATTCACTTGGAATATATGATGGCATGTCGGGTTGACCGACACGATCGTAATGCCATGGCATTAAAGCACATGTACTTATACCTATGACTGGTATAGATAAAATATGTGCAATACCTAATATACAATCCGTGTTAAACATTTCAATAATAACAATATCGAATGCTGTCTTATTATGAATTTTAAAAATTTTTTTATCAATTTTAGCATTAAAAAATTTCTCACATATATATGTACCATTATTAGTTAATCGAAAAAATTCTGAAATCATATTAAAAATACTACGTGTTGGGTTTCTTAATTGTAAATCAAAAATATGATGGGTTTCAGAATTATTCAAAATAATTTGATTATAATTTGGATGTGGATTATCAATTTTATTATATGTAACTACAGTTACATTATGATTTAATTCAGCAAGACCTCTAAAAATTGGATAAACTGCTTTAAAATGACTCCAGCAGGGGAATGGAAATATTCCAAGTATATTACTACCAGCACTTAAATTTATATAACAACAGGAAAAAATTAATTTAAATATGCATAACTTCATTTTCATAATAATAAATAGGAATAAATACACAACGACCAAAATAAACAAAATGACACTAAGCACTAATTTACGTGATTAGCTAAACTTAAATTCTACCTAAAATTAGTTTCATTCGATGATCGCGAAAATTTTTTCTGATTGTAAATATCAATAAATAAATGAAATCATTTCATGCCCAGATATAAATGAATACTGATATCTTCAAAACAAAGTTCTAATCTGATTGGAATTGTTTAAATATGACAATAAGTTTTGAATTAGACTTCCAATGATTGACTTCACTTGTGTAAATAAATATGTACCTTTAATTATTTTTGTAAACGAAAATAAAAAAAAATTTTAGTGTCAGAGATATTTGAATTTTTTGAAATTTCTTCTTTCAGCTCTGCAATATCATTTGTGGTGTATGCTGACCACATTTGATATTTTCCTAAACTCAAACCAAAGATAATTTGTTGTTGGAATGTAATTCCCTATGCGGATTTCTATCATACATGGGGAGGTCAAGACCAAAATGTTTAGTGGTAATTTTTAGGGGTTTTTAGTTAATTTTTTTTTTGTCTTTTCTTCTTGCTTTTAGTTGTTAATTTTTTATTATTAGTCTTGAATGTTGTTTTTTGTTAGTAATAGAACTTTTTGGTTAATTTCCTTTTCTTTTGGTTAATTGTTGTTGTTAGAGTTTTTAATTATTTCTTATTGTGAATAATGATTTTTCTTGTTAATTTTTTGTTCTTTGGTTATTTATTGTTCTTTGATTTTATTTATGTTTTTACTGGTTGTTTTAATGCAGTTTGCTATAGGATAAGACTTAAAGAGTTTCGTTCTAACAGGTGTACGTAGACATCTTATTTATTTTTTATTCTTGTTGATTATTTGGTTTTAATTAAAATAAGAAAAAGCTGTCGTTATTTTTGCTGGTTTCAACAAGTCTATTTAAACAGATAAGAACAACAACAAATGACTTTAGTTTTGAATTTAAAATAGGTCTAGAATCTTTGATTGACATAAATTTAGTACTCTTATGTAATTTCAAGTTAGAAAGATTATTTTACAACGTTTTTTATTATTTATTTTACAGAATTTTTTTTACATTAAAGTTTAAATTATTAATACCACCGCTAAAATTTAATAAGAGAACAATTACTAAAATGAAACACCTGATAAATCAATAAAAGAACTTGCACAAAGGATCTTTGGATTACTATCCAAATACTTTTCCAGAAAGGCTAAAGTCAAGCTTTAATTTATACTTATGTACATGGAAATGCTTATGTTCCTTTGACAAATACTTAAATCAGTGATTCTCAACCTTTTTTTTGTTGCTGCACGCCGTTTTAAAAAAGAAAAAGATAAGTTTAAAAATTATTTAATTACCTATAAGACACTGCGTAAAATACAAATTGTGCTTCAAAAATAACAGTACGTTTATTAAAGTATTAAAAACAATTTAATCTAAAAATACTTTTAATGGGAAATTGGAGCTTGATGTTTTTTAATAATTTCATTCTACATTTAACAATCGTGATCTTTTTTTAGTTTTAATGTTGGTCAATGCTGAAAATCCGAATTCACACAAATAAAATGTAGAAAATTGTAATAATACATATGTTTAAAGCTTTTTTGGCTATCATTGGATAATCGCATCTAATGTTAATCCAAAATAAATTAATTGAGTCTTCTGAATGTTTTAAAATTAAATCTCGATTTTATTGGAAAGCAAAATGAGTTCTTCTCCGTCATTTAAAGTTAAGTCAAATGTGCAGAAACTACTATGCGACTATAAACGCATGCATTTATTCCTATTGGTTTGATTAAAACGCTATGCTCGCCGCTCTACTATATTCTGGCACGAAGAAAGAACGCATTGCAAAACAAATAATAAAAAAATATAAACATTTTTTATAGATTTAAATATCTATTTCTGTTAAAAGTATTTTTATTTTTAAATAATATTATTTAATAATATTAATATTATTAGATATCTAACATTTGGCGGCACACTTTAAGGACTTCGTTGTACACAAAAGTGCCGCGACACAGTGGTTGAGGATCACTGACCTAGATAAAAAGAAAAAGGGCGTATTACTATGCTACGAACACTTTCTTCAGTACTTAAATTATTTCAAAATAAAAGATGAAAATATGTATGATAAGGGTTAAAAAGATAAATAATTCTATTTGTAAATATGTTTATAATATAAATAACTTAAGCATAACGTTTAATATTTAACAAACCAAAACCAAAACTTGTCTGAACGCGATGAATATTCACCGAATGATAACTCAATTTTGCTTTAAACCATATAAATACATGAATGACAAAATGTTGAAATCTTTTGTTTTTAGCTTTTTTTTTGCTATTAATCAAATTATCATTTGCAGAATTTAAGTAAAACCAGTTTTTTCATTATGCATTATAAATTAATATAAAAAGTAACCTGAACTGACGTGATTAACTTAAATTAAATTTCATTTTTCTCTCTCACGAAATTTGAGTATTTAACTGGAATAGCATTTAAGCTATGTATTTCCGGTTTTTTATTTGTTTATTTTAAGAGTCAACCTTTTAAAAATTTATTATAATAATATTTTTTTATATTAATTGGGCTACAGCTTCGTAAAATTTCCACTGTTTAAATTTTAATGCAATGTTTTTTGGCAAGATTTGCTTTTAATAACTAAAGGTTTTATTATGTTGATCAAATCCCATGAATTCATATAAATAATCAAATTCTATTTAAAATATCTTAGACAAATTATACAAAATATATTGATTTAATAATACATACCTTCGGAAGGACACAATTATTAAATTCATCCAATTTATTTATGCTATAATATTGACAGTATTAAAAGAGGCGGGAGTTTATAATTTTAGTACTGAAGTCTAAAGAAACTTACTTCAGGTAAGTCTACATTACATCTAAAAACTTCTTTGTAATACCAGGCTCGCACAGAACAATTACTGACAAATGTACTGACGAAATTACTGATAAAAACTCCATATAAAAAAGATATAGGATATTAAAATGATTAGTATAAAACTCTTCCTGCAATAATGCATGTGTTTAATAATTTAACCTCACAAAACTATTTAGTTATTGTAAAAATTACTTTTGTTAAGTACTGCCACATGATCCATCATTAAATTATTATTTACTAATGAAATTCCATCGGTAATTTACTTTGTTGCACTGATAGGTTTCCCATACAAAATTTCGTAATGCCAGTAATTTCGTCAGTAAATTCATCAGTAATTTTTCTGTGTGAACGCGGTATAATTCGTTTATCTTTTACTGGTTTATTTAGACTGACTTAGTCTATTGTTTAAGCTACATATAGACTAATTTTCTGCTATTATATTATATTTAAAATAGTTTGACCTTTTTGTATGTTAATTCTTTAAATTAGTTCTTTAGTTAGTTAAATAGTATCGGTACTAAAATTATAAATTCCCGCCGATAAACAAAGAAACAATCCTAGCATATTGATAATCAGGATTTAAGATACTGGATTTTACTATTTTGTTTGCTTTCTATTCATAACGCCTCAATAACCTGACTCACTTTGATTTTTAGGCTAGGGAGGCAAAGGTAAGGACATTTATAAATCAACTGGGCGAAAGCCGACAAAGTTTTTTAATTTAATACATTTTATATGTTAAACTTTTTTTTTATAATTCTTTATAATCAATTATAAAATTATTTTTCCTTTATAAAATTTATACGCTTTTGACACTAGGCACAACTTTAAATTTTTACAAATAAATAAATCATATGAAAACCTACATGTATACAAAATGAGTCGAAAGCTCAAGAAACGCTGTGAAATACCGTTTCTCGAGTTTTGTCAGTTTTGAGTAAGGATCTTGAGGCCCTGTCAAATATAGCCAAATAGAGAAGAAAGAGACAAGTAATAACTCTTTTTTCTTAAGGTGTTTGATATTTTTCTGATTTTGACATGCTCTGCACTAATACACTCATAGATAAATTTATTTTTAAATTTTTCTTCGAGTAGTGCACATCGGTCTCTGTCATATGATATATCAAAAGGTGGGATTGCATTATGTGTGGGTTTTTACTGCAAAGTTTTTTTCTTCAGGTTAGAGCAAATTTATTTTGTATTTTTTTTTAATGGATTAAGCTAGTATGCAAATAATTATTCAATTATTTAATTAAATAAATAAATATTTATTAAATGATAACATTGGAGAAGATACACATGAAAATATATTCAAAGAAAATAAAAATTAAGACACCTAATATTAATAATAATAATAATATTTGGGAAAATGAAAGAATGCATTAATTGAAGAAAGGAACTTCAAAAGAAAATACTAGTAATTGATTTAAATTCAACTATGTCAAATATAAATATTTCACAATTTTTGTAGGTAGGATAACATACAAAAAGTGCGGAAGTCCTACCCCACCCGCCATATAGCCCAGACATTGCCCCTTCGGACTACTATTTGTTTGCCTCGATGACTCATGCCCTCGAAGATCAGCACTTCCTCTCTTTTGAAGAAGTCAAAGAATAGATCGATTCGTGGATCACATCAAAGGACGCATCATTTTTCTAGAATGGTATTCGAAAGCTACCAAAAAGATGGGAAAAAATAGTGGCAAGCAATGGACAATACTTTGAAAACTAAATTTGTAACCATTTTTGCATAATAAAGCGTCTAATTTGAAAAAAAAAATCGTTTAAAACTTATTTGTACACCTATGTATTATTATTTTATAATTATTATAATAATTGATTTCCAAGTTGTAGACACTTTTTGAATATGTTCTATTTAATAAATATATATTTCATGTTATTTTTGTTTTTAAGTATTATTTTTACTCATTTCATTTTAACTTATGTGTTATTATTTATATTTAAATGTAATTTATTTTATTTTAATTTGATTTATTTATGTTTCTTTTATAACTTCACAACTTTTCTCAGTTTTCAAACCTTTTATTATAAAAAAATCATATATAATTATATATTTAATATATGCAATTTTTAGTCGTCAGAATTCCCTTTATTTTCCTAAATATTATTGGTTAAACTTAACCCATATATTAGATGTAATTGTTTCACTTATTGGTAATGAATTAAGCTGCCCAAATTTTTATTTTCCTTTAATATATTTTCATGTGTTCCTTCTTCAATATTATCATGTAATAATTTTTTATTTATTTACTTAAATAATTGAATAATTACTTGCATACTAACTTAATCCATTAGAAAAATACAACATAAATTTGCTTATTATTTAACCTGAAAAAAACTTTGCAGTACAAGCCCACACATAGTGCAATCCCACTTTTTGATATATGGTAGAGACAGATGTGCACTACTCGAAGAAAAATTGAAAAATAAATTTACCTGTGAGTGTATTAGTGCAGAGCATGTAAAAATCAGAAAAATATCAAGCATGTTTAATATAAGCCAGAAAAGTCCTAGAAAACAGGTTTTGTATGGAAAAATGAGCAGAAATCATTGATTTTTTCTTTGAGGTGGCTATAGCCACCTTTATAATTTTACTGATGCTTTGAATGCTCATTCATAGATGTCATTCTGGGTATAAGAACTTTATAAGTATGCTTTGTCCAAATAATTAGCGAATTGGATAGTAGAATTATAGGCGATATTATAGTAATTCTGAAGCGCGGTTATACTCAATAGTTTTTCTGAGTTCGACATTTTGATTGAAAATTTATAACTTGTGGTTTATTACAAGTTTTATTATATTAAATTTACTTTCCGTAAATAATAATGAATTATAAATGCTATAAAATTAGTTTAAAGGTACAAATTATAACTTTCGAAAGGACTTGTAATGTCGTTATTGCAGTCAATATATACTTCTGAGTGTAACAGCGCCGCAGATCGCCTATAATTCTGCTGTCCAAATCGCTAATGTAGACGCAATTATATATGCGATGACTTGAACAAAGTAGTATTAGTATAAAACTCGTCGCGTGTGTGTATGTTTAGTTAAAAGCTAAGTCAATTTTTTTTCTTATTGTACAAAAGTACAAATAAAAAGAGTCTAATACCAATATTTATGAAAAGAATGAAAATTTTTCATACTATACAATTAAATATTACAATTTTTTTTTAATTAAATATAAATGTGTTATGACTAAACTATTATTCTAACATAATGGCGTCTCACGAAATCACTTCAAAAACTAACGAAAATGATATTCTTAATTATAAACATGAAAATTGCAATCAAAATAATAGTGAGAATATAATTAGTATTAATATAAATAAGGATACAATTGAAAATGATGTAAATACATCAGAGAATATTAATTGGGTACTACAACCAAATAATCACGTAGGCAAAACTCATAATCCAGTGGATAATTGTTTAATAACAAATTCAATTACACTTCAACCTAAAGAAAAACCTGAAGGAGACCAACAAGATTTATACAGTAATTAATATAAATATATAAATATGAAAAAACATTTTTTTAAAAATTTTTTTATTATTTTTCATATAACTAACTTAAAAAGGAATAGGACATAAAAAGAAGAAAAAAGATCGTGATCGGGATAAAGATTATTGCAGGCATAATAAACTCGAAAGTCGAAGTAAAAGTAAACATGATGAAATTAAAAGAAAAGATAATTCAAAGGTATGATTTTAGTTTTACTAAAAAAGTAAATATCGGTGCAACATATTAAATTTATTTGATTAATGCCTATAAATAAATATAAATAATATTAATTTTAGTCTCAACAAGACAAAGTATAAAATATTTACATATATAAGACCCCTGTTTGTTTTTTCTTTTTCTTTATCCACAATTTTTACATAATATTATGTTTCTATTCCACTTAAATCATTTCATGAATCATTGTAATTAATATTTAATTTTATTTTGAATAATTAACTAAAAGAAATATCAAATTCAAATTAATTCTTGAAAATTAAATATAATAACAAAAACTTTAACTTAAGTTATTGAAACTTTTGTTTTATATTTTTCAAAATTAAATTCAAGCTTTAAAAAATCAAGACAATTAAAAACTAAATTAAATTAGAAATAAATTTGTAGTTTACATGTCCTATCTGTGTAGATATTTAATATTGTGACTATATTTAAATGTTAAGGTGATAACCATTCCTTTTAGCAAACCAAACCGAACAGTTTTAGGATTTATGTTGTATTTGTCAAGCACAATGAATCGTCTTAAGGTGGGCACCCACTTAGTTCGTATATCTTAGCGGGTAACTTTTATGACGTCATGACAAACAAAAAATTAGAAAGTTTAGTTTTTCTTTCATTATAAATAAAGCTACGCAAAAATGTGCAATAAAAAATTTCATAGGCCTTTTCTCTGCAGATTTTTTGATGGAAGCCATGGACAACTGTTTGTTAGCAAGAACTGCAGTTCTTAATTTACTCTAGTCCACTTTGTGTCAATCCATGCATCTGATAGTCTTTAATATATTAAAGAGGGAGCTCTTTTTTCTATTTCACTTCATCGGGTGGCAGTGAATATCGTATTTTGCTTTATCTGGCGGCGCCGTGCACAAAATTTTGCTTCTTTTTTTTTTTTTTTTGCATCTAATAAAACTATAGCCAATGTGAGCCACCGGTGGTGCATGCCATCCTCAATGTGTTTTTTACCTTTTCTATTGCTGTTAAACTGGAAATGCTTAGTTTTCTCCATATAAGCTTTATTTCTTAAACGATAATTATTGGTATGACTTTAGCTTCTTAGCAAAGTCGTAATGAAAGATTATAACGTAGAAATATTCCTAATGGAATTAATAACTCTAATCACTATTGAAGTTCTATTTTTAGTATTTTTTCTATTTGTTCTTTTTGTGTCCTATATCTGTTCTTTGCTTTAGTCTGTAGGGTGATTACCAGATATTTAAAAGAGTTTATTATTTTTATCTCTTTGCCTATGTATGCTAGTGAATGCTCGGGGTGGGTTTTTCACCCTATCTTAATGTCATTTGTACTGTTTTATTCACATTTTCAGAGAACCTGCTTTGTTAGTGCATGTAAGGCCTGTTTCAGTTCGTGCTCATTTGGAAAGAAAAGAGCCATATCATCTTGCATACATGAGTGGGAGACTCACTGATATTCACGAAGTTAGCTGTGGCAAATTTTTGAATTAAAAAAAATAGCAACAAAAATTATGTTGCCATAGTAAAGCAAAAAAAAAAAAAAAAAGATGTCCCCATGACTCAATTCCTAATCGTGTTTGCTATAATTAATGAGCGCCTTTAATTCTATCAAAGCAGATGCACAAGGAAGTTTTTTTTGTAGGCAAAAATATTTTAAATCTTTCTGGTTAAACAATGTCAGGTATAAAAATTTTAAAAGCATTTTATTGCTGCGATGCTATGATAAATACTAATATTTGAAAAAAAGGTGGCTTTAATTGCCGTTTAAAGAACATAACCCATACCTCTACACTAAGAAGAGTCTGTTAAATTTGAAACCCTTTTAACAAGATTTCACCATTCATGGCTTTTCCTATTTGCATGGGATTTATTGACACATCTCAATACTGAAATATATTAAGTTGATAAAAGGCACGATCAAAAGTCCCTCTACAACTATTACAATGACGATTGAGCTGACTGTTTTATTGGCTTTTTTTCACCACTACTTGCATAGCAATTGCAAAAATCATGTCTACGCATTGATCACTCTCATATTCAGGGCCACAAGAAATATCAATGTTTACGTATCAAATGAAAATGAGTTTCGTGCACAAATAATAAATTTCCATTTTTTGGTTGTTTTAATTACTAGTCGTTAATCGATAAAAATTAATCCGTTTGGATATCGTTTTACAAAGTTATTCTTTTATCGATTTATTATTTTTTTATTGTTGTTGAAATCCAATAAAATATTTTTCCAGGTAATATTTCGATTTAATTGCATTGATAATTTCTATTGATAATATTTTTAATGAAAAGCCATAGAAAAACGATAAGCTTTGTATTTTGTTAGTATTTTAAGTTTTTCTAAAAATTTAAATATTTTAAGGATTAACTGTGGAATCTTTTAGAACTTAATCGAAACTTCAAAAAAGCTTTTCTTTAGAATTCTATAAAACTATAAAATTTTAACTTTATTTTTTTGTATGGAAGACTACAAGGTTGTACATAGCGACTGTTAAGAAAGGGTATAAGATGGCTAATTTTTATCTTGTAAATCTTATACAATTGAAGCATTACTAAGATAACATTAGAAATCTAAGGACCAGTGAAAATGCAATTTTATAGCGGAAATGTAATATTCGATGCGATTTCAATGTACGATTCGGATCAAAATTTTTATACGCAGCGTTAAGCACAATTGCTGACACAGTGACACAGGCTAAAAACATGTCATTAGTAGATAAAATAAAAGATGTTCCTATGAGAAAGTCCATTTCGGGTCAGGCTGCCCACAGAGTGCCGGCTTACAGCCGAGCTGACACCGATTCCCATTGTGATTGGTAGGCTTGCGCTCTGAACACTTTGAGCTGATTCCTATTGATTTACCCATAACGACTTTATAGTCTTCGGTATCAGAATCAGCGTCAGCTCGGCTGTAAGCCAGCACTCTGTGGGAGCTTTAAAATGCGTTTACAGTGGCCAAAATACTAACCTTTGCTCTATACATAAAATTAAGTGTTTATACTCCACTTTGGTATTTCTAGATTAATTATCTTTATCTGTGAAATATTTATTATTCTTTGTTGTAAAAAGTGGTTTGAACAATATTAATAATCACACTCAGTCTAAATTTCCCAAATAATCCGAGTTGAAATTTGTTTCGTTTTGAAATTTTGAACACTAGTTTTTCATATCTTCACCAGATAATGACAAGAGCTTTTTTTTATTAATTATTAATTTTACAATAACAAATTGTTCAATTTTTTAGCTAAAAACCGGTATTTTGGATACAGAGAATTGTATCAAGCACTTTTCTTGTTTTCATTTTCTTGTGATTTTTTAATTTAAAAATTGAAATATAAAAATTTTAAATTACAAATATTCTTTTTTTTTTTTACTAAATCTAAAAATAAATATAAATCATACTCGGAAATTTTTGGCCTCCTTTGAGCCTTAATCATCTGAAAAATGCAAATTTTTTCAGCTTCTTGATAAAGAATCGATACTTATGTAGGCTCAAGAGGATAAAAAGAGCCCAAACTTTTGACAAAAGCATTAATAAAAGAGTTGAACCTCTTTTCAACCTCATCCATCACCTTAGTAAAGAGATAAAAAGGGCTTAAAACTTGTAAATCATTACCAAATGATTTTCAAAAGAGAGAGAGAGTGCGATGAAAGTCTCCCCTGTATTGCCATGAACTATTTAGTATATTGTTTGCGAAATACTAAAAGAGAATACAAATTCTCTAAGTCTTATTTAAATGTTTCATGGAAATGAAACTAATTTAATTTTTTCAACATAATTTATTTAAACAAAACATAAAAAAGTATTTGTTCTTGGTTTTGTTAATTTAATGCATGTCGGATGCACATTTGTCGTGCTCAAATATGCTTAAGTATCAAAATTTTCAAGACTGGATAATTCCAGATATGATAAATTAAAATATAGGAGTTACTTGTGTAAGAGCATTGCTGCTGAGTGTCTGTTAGAACTTCATAGCAAGTCTTTAACATTATATAAAATTTTTTTTTATCGCTTTCATAGTCATTAAACTTCTTCCTATGGTTTACCCTAAGCTTTCTCCTTTCTCACAATAATTACATATTAATCAAAATCTAAATAATAAATAACTTATCAAATTTTGTTAATGAACGTTATATTTTCTTTTTTGTTTTTTTTTGTTTTTAGGATGAACGAAAACGTCGTCATAGTTCTGAAAGTTCTAGAAGCAGTGCTTCAAAAGCTAGTATTGAATCACATTACATGTCTCAAAATGAAACAATTAAAGATATTATAAATATTAAAAATGATATAATATCATCATCATTATCATCAGAATCAACAAATATTAATTCTATAATTGAATCAAATGAATTATCAAATCGTATACCTAAATTAGAAATAAAACAGGAATCAAAAGACATTTTAACAGATATTAAATTAAATACATCAACTTTTGATTTAGATAATAAAACCGATAATAGTATTTTTATAAAAAAGGACTACTTACCGTCACCAGCTAAAATTGTTAAAATTGAAAAAACTCGTGATGAAGTTTGTCGAATATTAAATTTTAATGATTGTAAAGATAATTTTAATCAAAAAGATCCAGTGCCTATATGTGATCTAACAAATAAAGATAAAATTGAAAATTTAGTTAATAATAATATTCATTTTACTTTAGTACCAGATAAAGAGAATTCTAAAGATACTTCATATACAAATCCAGATATAATTGATTCTCATAATAATAATAATAATAATAGTAGTAGTAATAAAGAAAAATCAAAGTCTAGTTTAGTTAATAGTTCTGGATCAACGCGTCATCATAGCTCACACAGGACAAGTTCATCGAGTATTAGTCGTAAAAATAGTAGTTGTAGTAATAGTCATCATCATAAATCATCATCAAGACGTTCAAGTCGAAGTTATGATTGTTCAAAATGTTATCGTCGTTCAAAAATAAAATATTCAAATATTGGTATACAATGTAAAAAGGATGAAATTAATATAACTCCAAATAAAATTCCAATTAATAATCGTAATAAAAATTGTATTAAAAATGGTTTAGAACATTTAAAATATGGAAAATATTTTCGTATTGAAATTCATCCAAATGGTGGTGCAACTGTTATACATTTATATCAGGATGAAATAAATTCACTTAATCCAATTGAAATGGATGAATTGGTTAATGAATTTTTTGATATTGCATTTTCTGAAGATGAAAATGGTTATGCATATCATGTTATGGCAATTGTACACGATGCAGCAGCTTATATACCTGATTTATTAGAGCATATGGCTGAAAATTATCCTACATTAACTGTTAAATCAGGAGTTTTAGGTAGAACATCTGATATTGAGACATGCACTATGAGTCAGTACAATGAACAGGTAAAAAAAAAAAAATCAAAATATAATAATTAGTGTAAATAAAATGAAATTTAATTTTTTTTTTTAGGTTGTTAAAAATTATTCACATGGTACCTTTCGTTATGGACCACTACATCAAATTAGTTTAGTTGGAAAAGTACATGAAGAAGTTGGTGGCTATTTTCCTGATCTTTTAGGTCGTATCGAACAAAATCCTTTCCTTAAAAAGGTAAAATATATTGAATTGAATTGAATTATTTTAAGAGAAATTTCTATTTTGTTTTATCGATAAAATTGATTTTTTCTGGCAATAAAATTTCAAAAAATCTAAGAATAAAACAGCTGACAAACTTGAAATATTTACTAACAATAATTTCTTAAATATATATTATATATATATATAAAAGTAAATAAGATTCAGTGAAAACCAACTTCCTTTTATCCTACAGTAAAACAATCGGCTTACAATTAACACTCAAACCGATAATTAAGCAAATACTAATTTTTATACAAAACTCGATTTTTATTTTAAAAATAACAAAGTAGATAAAGCCTTCCCTGAATATTTAATATTAATTTTCATTTTTCTTCTTTTTTAAAAAAAAAAAACAAAAGACTATGCCTTGGGGCTCAAAATCAATATATCAAACTGATCCAAGAATGTCAAATGATGGTCCAATTTTATGGGTAAGAGCTGGAGAACAATTAGTTCCTACTGCTGAATTAGGTAGAACACCATTAAAAAGACAAAGGTAAAAAAAAAATTAACTTAGAAAGAAAATATTTTTATATAAATTTTATTTTAATTAAAAATTTCAGGAAAGGAATAAATGAATTAAGAAATTTACAGTATCTTCCAAGGCTATCAGAGGCAAGAGAAACTATGATAGAAGATAGAACTAAAGCACATGCTGATCATGTTGGAGATGGTCTAGAAAGGATGACCACAGCAGCTGTTGGTAAGAAATTTTTTTTAAAAATTTTATTGTCATTTTAACCAATTAAGCGTGTTTGTCGTGTATACACGTCAAACGAAACCTCTATTAGGGTACATTCGACGTGTAGGTTATGATAATAATAACTTTTACAGAAATTCTTAAGTTTCTATTAAATAAAAATTTGTAATAAGAACATTTTGCCATGCGTTCGTCGTGCATGCACGACATCGCTTGATTTTAATTTCGCACACTGTGAGGGATTTTTAAAATTATATTTGACAGTTAACTGGTTGAATAGGTTTTCTTTAGTAGTTAGTTGATTTTTTTTATGTATTTTAAAAAATAAAATAACTCTTATTCCTATTGATTAATTAAACAGATTCTAAATAGTAATAAGTTTACATGTTTCGTCTTTTTTTTTGGTAAGAGTTGCAAAAATCAAAAGGATAGCTCCAAGAAAAAATATATATTATTTCCAAAATTTTTTCAATTTTACAAATAGCTTTGTTCAATACATTAATTCTTGTTTTCGTAATAATTATTTATTTACCTTATTCATATGACAATATTACATCTACTAATAATTTCATCCGTGTTTTAATTTTTTTTTTTCTTTAGGTGTACTTAAAGCTGTTCATTGTGGTAATCATTATAAACAAAATAGAATAACAAAAGATGTAATTGCATTTGCTGCACAAAATTTTTCTGAATTAGTTGATGCACTACAACTTGATCTTTATGAACCACCAATATCACAATGTGTCCAATGGATTGAGGATGCTAAACTTAATCAATTAAGACGAGCAGGAATAAGATATGCAAGAATACAATTATATGATAATGATATTTATTTTTTACCTCGTAATATAATACATCAATTTCGTACAGTAACAGCTGTCACCAGTATTGGTATAAATATAAATATTTCTAATTATTTTAATTTTTTTTTACTTAATTTTTGATTTCATTTTAATATTTTAGCTTGGCATATTCGTTTACGTGAATATTATCCAGATACAGAAGTTATTAATGAAAAAAATAATCCAATATTTGCTGAACCACCACATTATAAAGAAAAACAAACAATTTTACCATATCATGTTGTATTAGAAGTTAAAAAACATCATAATTCAGCTACAAAACGAACACCTGATGGTAAAACTAAAAAATTAGATAAAAAAAATTTTGATAAACAAAAATCAAGTGATAGCTTAATTGATAATGATGAATTAAATGATTCAAAAAATTTATTAAATTCGATAACTAAAATAGATATGAAAAAATGTAATATAAATAGTGATAAAAATGATAATATACATAAAAATAAAGTTAAAAAACATTATCATCATGATAATAAATTAAAAAAACATCACAATTCTAGTAAAAGTTCATCATCATCATCTAAATATGATAAATTATCTAGAAATAATAGTAAAGAAGATATTAAAACAAATCAATATGATAATAAATATAAATCACATAATATAGTACAAATTAGTAATGGACAAAATAAAGATATTAAAAATATTTTAAATGATTCTAAATGTAATGATTTAATGGTAACAAATTTATTAATTCAACCAATTAATAATTCTATTGATAATCAATTATCATATAAAATTGATGGACCTCATGAAAATATTAATTATTATAATGATGAACCTCGCATTCCTGATAATATAATGAATGTAGAAAATACACAAAATTCATGTATTAATAAAATTAATAAAAATAAAATTGCTATTGAACAAATCAATAATAAAAATATATTATCAAATGATAATAAAATTATAACGGCACCAGATCTTCTTAGTTCAATTATGGCTAGTATGGATAATACAACGACAACAAATAGAAACAATTTTTCAACAAATTATTAAATAATTAATAATTAAAAGAATTATTTAATAAATATATTTTAATTTTTGATAAATTTTAAATAAAAATATATAAAATTACATTTATTACTCTATTAATGTGGTCTATTGTTCAATATAAATTTGTTTTAAACGATAGAATATTGTAAAAAATTATTTATTTTGTTAGTATTAAAAAAAAAAAAAAAAAAAACTAAAATAAAATAAAAAAATTGTATAAATTATAAAAATCTTTATTTTACATAGGTTAATAACTAAAACTGAAATAATATTTGAAAGATCCATCCGATAATTAATTAATTTAGTAATAATATATCAAAAAAGTATTACAGACTATTTAACCAGTATATGACCATGTAAATGAGATATGAATGTAATTTATTTACATTTAAAAAATAATCCAATTTTTTTCTTTTTCATAAATTTTATTTACTTTTTTCTTTTTTTTTTTTCATAAAAAAGGTGCCTTTAAGGATTTCAAAGATATATATATAAATTTGTATATATGTATATGCAGCACATAAAATAAAATAAGAAAAAACCAAGTTTTCTTTATTGTAAAATATATTGCCATTTAATTTATTGATTAATTCCTTTAAAAAAAAAAAAACAACAAAAACAGAAAAATGTGCTTATTTATTTATTTATAAACAAAAAGAAAGCTTTAAAATGTAACATTTGTTCTCAATTTTAAATTTTTATTAACTATTTCGTTTAAAATAATTATGGTAAGAAACCAACATCTTAATTTTTTTCCTTTTTCTTTGTTTTTTACATTATTTTATTAAAAAGATTTTATTATGGTTCATTTCACAACAAAAAAGGAAAACGAGGCTTTTACCATCATATCCCATCCAAAATATTTGCTATGTAATTATCAAAGCACTCTTAAAGCAATTATAATTGTAAAATATATATATATATAACATATACAAAAACAAAAAATTATTGATTTAGTAAAATAAATATATAAAATTTAAGTATTGGATAATAAGAAAAAAAAACTTGAATAAATTGTAATTTACATTTTATATTAGAAGAGTGTTTCATATAATCTACTAATTGCTAAGATGTTCTAAATAATGACTGTCTGTTATGTTTTAGTAATATTTTATGGGTTAATCAAAAATATATGAGATTATAATAAATTTTTTTAAAAATAAAAATTATGTAATTCATTTTTAATAGTTCTTGATTAGCTTAAATTTAATGAAATTTGCTAGATATGTATATTTTGAAAATTTTGCATATAAGTATTTTTAAGTAAGAAACTTTTCATTATCAACAATAGGTAAGATATATTATTTATTAAACTTAACAATAAATATTTTTTAATTTTCCAACTAGATGAGTTAAAATCAAATTTGATCATTAAACATTCAGGACATTAAGTATAATAACTTAAATTACAATTTATTTTACTAACAAAAGCCAAAAATTTCTATATGATAAACAAAACATTTGAACAAAGAATTTCCAATTTTTTATTTTAAAATAATAATAAGTGAGCGAGTGGTAGTGAATATCTGGAGCAGTCTTGCAAAAAAAGGTAACTTTTAAAAATTTGTTTATGGTTTTTGAAGAGCAATATTTTATATGAATTAGTTTTTCATAATTTATTCTAGCTTTGTTAATATTCAAATAAAAATATTTTTGCTACTAAAAGTAGAATTCTCGAACAAAGTTTGTTTTTCGTATTTTATTGCATTAAAAAATACTTAATGTTATTGTTAATGTAGATGTTACCAGAAGCAACTTCTTTTCCTTTTAAAAAACAGAATCTATATAAATCTGATGGACAAGATTTTGTTTTTGAGAAAGCTGTTTATTTTTGTTAAATATTGTTTATTATTTTTATTTTTTGTTTAATATTGTTTACAACTGTTACTTATAGTTAAATATTGTTAATTTTATTTATTATTGTTAAAGATTGTAATAATTATTGCATCTTTAGTGTTTCATTGATTTTTATCAATTAAAAACTCTTGTATAAATATTTATGCTTAATGCTGAAAACTCATGTGACATAATTTCTCAAATGAGAAATTAATACTACGATCATAGTCTCCAATCGAAAGTTATTGAAAAAGCTCAATATATATTTACCCCCTGATTTGCACATTTACTTAATTTATATGACAGTTATTAAATGCCATAAATCATTGTTGAATGAAAAACAAAGAAAAAAAATTATTTTAAGGGAAATTAGTCAATTAGTTTCCTAAACTATTGATCGTAAATTAGAAAATTTTAAGTTTTAATACAGTTTAAGTAAATTATTTAAGTCCAGAAAATAAAAAAGACCTCGTTTCTATATTTATAAATATATTTTCTTATTTCTACTTATCTTTTTGAGGTCATGTAACAAGTTCAAAGTCTCCGTCAGTTTTAAAAATTTCATATATTTTTTCATGCTTTCACAGTTCTACAGTAAATTTATTTTGTATAAATTAACATTTTAACAGACTAAGCTTTGGGCATTAGAATGCAGAATATATTTCGTTTGATTAACCAGTCTAATTCTTTTATGAATATTACTGTTAATGGCTTTATAAAATTCCTTGAATTTTGCTTATTTTTAAAAAATAATAACACCGCAATATAATTTCCTTTTTTCTTTTTACTCTGTTTTAATAAAATTTTCTTGGGATTTGCAGAATATAACATTTATATTGTAACTTTAAGGAAAATTTTTTTTAAAATGAATAAAAATATTTTTGCTATTATTCTATAAAGTAATAATTAGCAAAAAAATTTTCCGATTTTCTTTGGAATTTTTCTTAATTTCCCTGATTCTACCGATTTTTCTTAAGTTTTGTCATTTATGTCTATGATAAGTACATTTTAAAAAAATAATTAATCCTTAAAACCGTTAATTAACCAAGATAGCCTCGAAAATTCAAGGTTCAACCATAAATATTTCAAAAACTAAAAGGCACATGTAATTATATGTATTTTACTTATAATATACTGTAGTACGCTGTCTAGCGCCTATAAAAATTTATATTTTAGATTACATGCTAAAGTTTAAAATATTCGATTAAAAGCTGCAAAATTTTCGAAAAAACTGCCATTTTTCGAATGTAAAAAACAACTATAAAGTTACGGCTTTTTAATATGTTTTTTTTTATATTTCCAAAGCGTATTATCTCTTTTTAGGAAATAAATACTTTAAACAGAAATAGACATTTAAATCCATACAAAATTTTTATATTACTTCATTATTTGTTTTGCAACGTGTTCTTTCTTAGTGCCACTTTCACTATAATTCTGGCCTTAGAACCATAAATTGAAGACGAATTGTCATTTTTACGCCCAAATATAAATTAAATTATCAAAAAACATCAAGCTCAAAAAAAAGTGTAATTTGTTTTTAATACCTTAATAAACGTACTGTTATTTTTGTAGTACATATTATTTTATTTCGCACATTTAAAATTACTATCACAAACTATTTTACGCAGTGTGTTATAAGTAAGTAAATAATTTTTTAACTCATCTTTTTCCTAGTGTGGCGCAACAAAAAAAAAGGTTGAGAATCACGTTCTAGAGCACTGTCTTACGAATACACTATTTCACGATCATTTTACTGTAAATTGATACTGCTTCTTTTGTTTCAGAATTAAAAAATTTACCAGACGGCATTACAATCTTACATTAAATAAATTTATTAAATTTCTATTTTCATTTATTTAATTATACACAATTCACACAAAATCAACCTAATTTCCTTGGTTTGTGGAGAGAGAGTAGTAAAAACTTTAAGAAAATTTATAAAAACTAGTCAGTTTCTATCGAATAGAATACGAGTCGCTCAGAAGCCAATGTGGATAAGTCCATTTTTTCATATTTTCTGATTTTTGCAAATTCTAATAGAATAAATAATATATTTCTTAATCTTAAAAGGATTTACTCATACTTTCATTTTTTTTAGGTCAAAAAACCCTTTTTTTAATAGCCTCCGCATGTGTTATGTATTATGAATGTATTAAGAAACATTAAATTTCTCAGTTTGGATTTTTTGGACTTATCCACATTGGCTTCTGAACGACTCATATATCGAATAATTATAATTTTGGCTTAAATTCGATTATATAAATCATAAATGGCTGTACCTTCTGTCTATCAAATTTTTCTGCAAAATATATCAAATTAAATACCTTAAAGTTATGTGTAATTTGCGTGAAAAAAAGAAAAATATAAAATTTTTTGTGCTTTATTTTAATTAATATTCTTTTTCCCATTTCACATAATAATTCTAAGTAATTTTCAACCTTAATGTCTAATTAATTGTTTATTGTTTAAAATAATTCAAAGTATAATAAATCAATGGATTAACGTTTAATAATTCATTAGCCTCTTTTTTTATTTTGAAGTCTGTAAAAGTAATTTTTTATGAAAATTTAGATTAAATATTACAAAATTACTACTTATAAAAACATAAAATTTAAAACAGAGAACTTTAGAATAATTTCTTTTTCAGTTTTATTTAAATATAAAAAAGTTCTATTTCACACATATCCCATCATCCAATCTCAAACAGCCATTTATTTAAAAGATTTTCAGTAACACAATTCCTTTGACACAGGAAGAAAAAGATATAAATTAAAAATTGCTATTTATAAATATAAAATATTCTTAAAATCATACCATTTATGGCTGAAATCCAAATATCCAAATGAAAAAAAAAGTACTCTGGTGTATTTAGCTCAGGAAATTATTCAATAATATCCGTAATTATGTCACAAAACCAAAAAAGATCTATTTTTGGCTTAGTTTAGGTATTAATAGTAAAAAAAAAACAACATTCCGTTGTGTAACAGTATTATATTTAATATAATTTGTAAAAAAAACATTCAAGTAGTTATAAAAAAAATCATAAGCATAAAGTTTTGTAAAGCATTATCACCCATTGTTCTCATTATGAATTACTCCTAAACCAACCATTCCCTTAAAACTATTTAAAAAAAAAAAAAATAAAAAATAAAAGTACACAATAAATTTATAATTTAGAACGATATTTTTCAATACGATCTTGTGTTTTTCTTTGTAAATCGAGTAATTTAATTGCTAAGCCCATATTTCCTTGAATTTTTAATTTCCCTTGAAAGAATAATTTCTCAGGTTGTACTTTTCCTAATAACAATTCCGGTACATCACAATCATTAAGTGTAAAAGTAACATCAGGTTTATCTATACAACAATAAAAATCACATAAAATTTCAATTAAAAACAAAAATTAAATCTACCTTTTCCATTGTAAATAATTTTTCCTTTTCCTTCTTTGGCATTTATTATCCAATAACCAGTTTTACCATTAGGTCCATTTGTTGCCTTAAAACCATAAATTGCACGTGCCTTTTCAATTAATTTATCTTCATCTTCATCCATTGCTAGTTGTAATAATTTCATAAGTGGAGTAACTTGAAAACCTTCTGGTGTTTCAGCAATTCCTGATAAAGCAGCACTAGTTAAATTGAATTGAATATTTTTTCGAGAATTAGGAAATCCAAGACGATATAAAGCAACTATAACAGCCCCGCCTAAACCAATATTATGTTGTAATGCTAGTTCAGCATTTGGTACTTGTCGTTTACCAGCTTCACCACGTAATTGCCAAACTAATTCAGAACATTGAGCAAGACCAGTTGCTCCAAGTGGATGTCCTTTAGATATTAATCCACCACTTGGATTAATAACATATTTTCCACCATAAGTATTGTCACCACGATCAATAAGTTCACCAGCTTTACCAGGTTCACAGAGTCCTAATGCTTCATAGGTTATTAATTCATTAGCCGAAAAACAATCATGTAATTCAACAACATCAACATCTTGAGGTTTATAATTTGTTTTTGCAAATAATTTATCAGCTGCTATTTTTGTCATATCATATCCAACAATTTTCATAAGGCTTTTATCCTAGAATTAAAATAAAATTAAAATTATTTTATTTATTCTACAAATTAAATTTTAATAACTTTGGAAACTAATGTTTAGCCAGCTCAGTAACAGATCACAATATTTAATGATCAAATTAAATAAGTAAAATATCCCTAATAATAATAAATAAATGGGGAATATTATAGGTATCAATTATTAAGTTAAATATATTTGCTGAAATTGATCAATAAAAAAAATACTAAGTAAGACTTAAAATTAGATAAAAGTTCACGAGAAGATTTAAAATAAACAATCCTTGAGAGGAAGAGATAAAATAAAGTAAAGTTTTGGTGTCTCAAGATCTTAGGTTTGATTAATTATTTTTAACTATCGCAAGCGTGACCGTCGGTCCATGTAAGATTCTTCTATAATTTAAAAATTAAAGCAAATTCTAGTAATATAATTTACTGAAGTTTGCTCTTTCCTTCACAAGCCAAGTTATTCCAAAACTTGTTTTCATCAAAGCCGTGTTTTAGCTTCAGTGTACACGATATCTCTAAAGATTGATAGTTTTTGATACAATCCCTTTGAATATATACTTTTAGAAATTAATTGAAGGATTTACATATTAAATATTTATATTTTTACTTTTTTAAAGAACTTAAAGGAAAGATTTCTTTCAAAAATCGACTTTTTTTGTGAGAGCCGTAATTTTTAGAAAAATTTAATATTTTGCTTATTCTTTTGATTAATTTCTAGATTATTTTATAGATTAACGAAATTTTTTTTGTTTCAAATTTATTTAAACTTTGAACAGCCGCTTGCTCTATTTTATTTTATTTTTATTTTTTTTTGGCTCCACTTTGACCACAAAAAATAGTACAGGATTTGCAGATTAATATCACCTATTTTAAATAGGGTTTATATTTTTGCAAATGGAATTCTACCAATTTAAAGTGAAATTCAACCTTTTGCAAATTCTGTTCTTCTATTTGAAATCAGAAATCATTCACAGCAATAATTTTTCAAATTATTTTATATTTATTCACACGCAGTAAATCAGAAAAAGGATTCTAATTTAAAAAAACAAAAAATAATATTACATCGCAGTAGGGTAAATCCACAATAGTGAGTTTCTCTTCTCTCTTCTCTTAAATTCTACGCACACATGTGTATAAAATTTCTGTTTCTTACACATATAGGTTAAAGCAGGGATGGGCAAATTACGGCCCACGGGCCAACTCAGGCCGGAAGGTTTTATGTGGCCCGCAGATAGATTTTTAATTTGCCGGTCCAACGGAAATTAAAAGAAATAAGATTTATATATTATATTTATATCAATCTCCTTTTCTCTTTTGTTTAAATATAATTTTTTTTTCTGTTTTTCAAAGGATTGATGAAATAGCAAGCACAGAGAGCTTCCAAGCTTGAAAAAATTGCATTTTGAGTTCGAACGCAGATTTCAAGATTTCAGTGCCATTCAAACATAATTGGATATTTTTACCATGCTTTTCAACGTAAATTGTGAAGTAGTGAGGTCAGATTTGCAGCTTGAATTAATTAAGTTTCCCTATAACAATCATCTCAAGCAGGTGTTTCTAAATATGCCAAAGTTAAAGTTTTACAAATCATTATCGAAAGTAATTTTCCCAAATATATAATATCTTATATATGTGAACAAGTAAATTTTTGGCCCGCGACCGAAAAAGTTTGCCCATCCCTGGGTTAAAGGAACAGATTTTACGTAGACCATTTTTCAAAAAGTGAAATATTAATAGTTTATATTAATAATTTCTTTTTTTTAAACTGAATTAAAATATAAATGTATTTAACTTGATTATAATTAATGTAGAGAAAGTAATCTAATTAATTTAATGAAATTAACCTATCATTTTGCCAATAAAAAGTTTTTCAAATTCTTCAAAAGTTTTCATGACAGAAAATAACCAAGAAATTTGGTTTCTAACTAATTTCATTGATGTTTTCCTTAAGAAAGTAGCCATAATGACTGAAAAGTAGTTCCTTGTTATTGATATTTCAGACCTACTGAGATTGTTTATTTTTAACCCCTTTTTACTAATTAAATACTTAAAAATTGACTAAAGTTTAAACTATGCATTATAATTAATAAAAAAAGAAACAAAAATTTTAAATCAAACCTTAAATGTAGATTCTACATCAGTCGCCATTTCCATTCCAACTATTTCTACAGCTTGTTTTTCAAGTCCATGCCTTTTAACAAAATCTCCAGATGCAAGAATACAGGCAGCAGCTCCATCACTTGTTGGACAACATTGTAATTTAGTTAAAAAATCATGTACTTTAGGCGATTTTTGTATTTGTTCTAATGTATATTCATCTCTAAATTGTGAATATCTATAAAAAAACAAAAAAATTAGTATTAATTATATTTAAATTATAATTAATTATTATTTACGGATTATTAACTGAATGTTTATGATTTTTATATGCAATTTTAGCAAAATGTTCTGGTTTTGTTCCAAATTTTTTCATATGTTCATTTCCTGCATTACCAAACATTTGTGCAGTTATTGGAGATCCAGTTATATCAACTAAATCGCTCATTGCTTCTAGATGTTTTTCCATTGGATTAGCACGATCATGAAACTAAAATTTTGAATATCAAGAAAAACAAATAAAAATTTATTTAATATTATTTTTATGATAATTAAATTAATACCGTTGATGTTAATGATCCTTTTTGCATTTTTTCAAAACCAAGTGCTAAGATACAATCATTTAAACCAGATTCAATCAATTGTTTAGCTAAATATAATGCACTTGAACCAGTTGAACAATTATTATTAACATTATAAATTGGTATTCCAGTCATTCCAACTTCATATAATGCTCTTTGACCACATGTTGAATCACCATAAACATAACCAACACATGCTTGTTTTATTTCTGTATATTTAATATGTGCATCGCCAAGTGCTTTTGTAACAGCCTCTTTTGCCATATCTGGATAACATATATCATTTCGTTTTCCTGGTTTTTCAAACTGAAAATTAAAGATAAAATTTACTTTAATCTTTTTTTAATATAAATAGTTGAAAAATTTATGAGATTATTTTTCTTATGGCCACAAACAAATTCTGTTTAGTTCAGAACAATTTTTGGATTTTTATGGGTAGAAAATATGTATTAGTGTTTGGGTTTGACAAATTACAAAAAAACTTTCATACAAAAACTCATTTTGATATTCCTTTATTTATTTTTTTAAAGAACTTGAAGAGAAACTTTTAAATAGAAATAAATAAAAGAATGTCTCCCACGAAAAATACTTTTTAAGGTAGCCATCCCGCATTAATGTCAGATGAATTATGAAATACAAATTACATGCCAGATGTGCACTACTCGAAGAAAAATTAAAAAATTAATTTTTCTGATAGTGTATTAGTTCAAGGTATGTAAAAATAAGGAAATAATCCCAAAGATTTCAATCATGTTTAACAAAAAAAATTAAAGGGAAAAAGTTTTTGTATGGGAAAAAGAAAAAGAGTCGTTAACAATTCATTTGTGGTGTATGGTTACTAATCTAGAGGTTTTTATAAAGTTTATTTACTCACTAACATACACCTTTAGAAAAATTATTTTTCTAGTTAAATTCCATGGAACTGGCATCCATTCTTTCTTTGCAGAGGATGATACTGATACTTTTAAATGTATTTGTAAAACTAAAATGCGTTTTATTCCAGTCACTTTTCTTGCCTTAGTCTACCAGCCTACAGCCGAGCTGACGCCGATTCCGATACCGAAAACTATAAAGTCGTTATGGGTAGATCAATAGAAATATTCTCAAAGTGTTCATAGTGCAAGCGTACTAAAGATTAGATAATCGCAATGTGAATTGGTGTCAGCTCGGCTATAAGCCGGCACTCTGTGAGCAGTCTTAGTAAAAGTCATCATATGAGTATCTATTTCTCTACAAGAAACGCAACAAACAGTTCCAAGACATATTTCTCAATATTCTAAGGCTCAAAAACTTTGTACTAGAAATTTTTGGTTCATTTTTAGGTTTGATTATTTGTTACTACTTTGGCCTAGATATAAAATTAATACTCTGAATGTATTTACCCTAAAGCTTACCAAGGTTTGAAGTAAATCAAGGGATATAAATAACAAAATTTAGAGAAATCATTGACAAAAAGCATATTTGTTTTGGTATCACATCAAAATATCTGATTAAAAAGAACAAAATAAAATTTAATAAGAAAAATATATAAAATTCTTTAATCATAATTTTTTACAGTTAAAAGATTAGATAAGTTGATTTTATTTCATACATTTTTGATTACTTATTGACAAATGATTTTTTGTATATTTAAAAATATCAAACATTTAAAAAAAAACATAAAAAAAATTAATAAATAAAGTAAATATAAGGTTTTTTTTTCTTTTTTTATTTTTTCTAATGACTCTTCTTTTTTAAAGAATTAATTAAAATATTATAGCTAGAATAATTAAAAACATAAACTTATTTTTTGAACTACAAAAATTTTACATTCAAATAAAAGTAAAATTGATTAGGCACCAAATCTAGGAATAGTCTAGTTTAATAAAGTTATATTTATGATTTTAGAAATAGAAATATGAGGGATATTTAAATAACATGTTATCAGCCAAGAAAGGAAGTAAAATTTTGTTCTTTTTAAAATTTTAACATAAAATTAGTAATTACATGAGTTTCTATAACATTTTTATTATTAACAGTAAACTAATTGAATTAGTTTCAATAATATTATCGCTAAATAAAAAAAATGTCTATAATTAAAATTAAATATTACTAAACAGTTAAATGGATAATTGAGTTGTTCATGACCTCCTTAAAATGCAATGACTTTCACAATAAGAGAAAACTTAAATGCGGCTTTTGGTGTAGGTGCATCATTTACATGAATAATTTAATTATGAAAAATAATATTTCTTAATAATTTCTTGTAATTTTCTTAATAAAATACTCTAGAAACAGAATTATAAAAAATTATTTCAAAATAATTATCACTTTAATTTTGACCTTGTTGGACTTTGTGATTAACCCTTTTTAAAAACATTGTTGGAACAAAATAATATATGTATTTTTATTTTATTGTTAAAATTGTTATTTATGTACTTACTTTTGTCATTCCAACACCAATTACATAAACACTTGATCGTCCCATTTTCTTGTTTAAAAAACTTATCATAAAAGTAATAAGAAACCAAAATAAAGCAAAAAAGTCTTGTAAATATTATTTAACAAAAAATATCAGACTGTATCACAGGGATGCAGCAACAAAATGACAGCTTTGTTTTTTTTTTGCTTTGAACATATTTCACATGAGATTTTACGCTTGCATAGAGAATATCATGACATTGATGGCATGTGATTTGAATTTAATATATATGGTTCCTAAAGGTGCAAACACCGTTGCGAAACGCAAACGGTGACAGCTATAGTATGTAGGTGAATTTCGGAATTCTGAATGAATCGGCTTCCACTCAGCAAAAATCTCGTCAGTGTGTTTGCACCTTAATGTCGCTGGGATATTTCGCCCGGACTACATATGCTTCAAAACATATATGGAAAAAAACGAAATTCAGCAACAAACTTGACCAATTTGAAGAAATGTGAAATGTTGACTGATTGCAACAAAATTTTCATTTAATCATTAAAACATTAATAGAAATAGAAGAAAATTGAAAAAAGTACAAAAATTGATATTTATAATATAAAACATTAAAAATCATGCTAAAATTGACGTGCCTGAGCTTTTGGGATGTGTTGCAAGTAGCAAGCGATTTTACATTTCACATGACATTTTAAATTCCACATTTTATATACCACAAAAGTTTTACAAAAAATAAATGTGCTGCCATATATAAAATTTAAACTTAAATTTTTATAGACTAATATTATTTTATGAATTCTTATTTTCATGAAAATTCAAAAATTTACTTATTTAATTTCATAAATAAAATTATTTTAAAGTGTGAAAAATTCTTATTATTTCAAACAAAAATTGTAAATTTATTTAAGAGTAAACCAATAAAATTCTTCATAAAAATTAACTAAAAATATTTCTACATATTTTAAATTTTGATTTCACCCAAAGGAAACTGGTTCTAAAGCTCCAAGCGCCTAGCTTTCAGCTCTAAGCGCCTAAAGCTTTCAGTACCTTCATATATTTGTACGGCTTTAGCCTATTGACACAGTGGAAGCGATGCAATTGTGAAGCAATTGTCGATCAATCCCATACAAATGAGAAATTCACAAGTCACTTGAATGTATGTTTGAAGTCACTTGAAAACGCCACTGTATCCAAAGACCTTAGCGATAAGAGATGCTTCCCTAACCTAACAGTATGGTTCACTTGGAAATGACTTCATAAGACTTTTTTATCTTGCGATGTATCAATCGTTGATAATCATTCCCATATAAATAGGAAAAGTTACTTATCACCTGCTGCTTGAAGTCGCTTCTATAACTACACTGGGCTTTATTGGACTAGATTATAGAGTTTTTTTTAATGAAGGAAGTGAATGATGAATTTAGTGGCAATTTTTGAACAAACTCATTTGATTATTTCAAAGAGTTTTCCATTTGGCATATTGACTGAAAAACAATGGTTTTCCTCTTTTTTATTTATATCTTTTCTGAGATAGGAAGGTTTATTTTATTTATTTTTATTTTGATCAATATCAAGCTGCTATTTTTAATGGCCACAGTATTTAAACTATAAGAGAGCTTGAATAATTCGAAAAAATCTTCTCATAATTAGAAGTATTGATATTTATTAATATTCATATGGTTAACAATAGCAGAGCAAATTTAAGCATTATTTTCCTAGAAATTAATTTTAATCTAAAACGAAACAAATTTTCATACAGTCATGTCTGGTTTGAAAAAAGTAAATGTAGAAATGTCATTTTTCTGTTGATGTTGATGCCTCTATTTAATCTATTTAACTTTTTGGCCAAAGCGAATTTAATTGATTTTTAGAAAATATTTTTTTAATTAATACTCTGATAAAATATTCCGTTTCAAAAATTAACGTAAATTAGGCAACTTTTGGCTGGTTCTAAAACTACGAAACCACCAGGTCCGTTATCTGTTTTAAAAACTAATGTGAACGTCAAGTTAAGGGGTTATATACACTTAGACTTCTCAAAAAAAAAAAATTTATTTTTTTATTTCATTTTTGTTTTGTAAGTCAACTTGGTCCGACAATTGTTCTAGAAGTTACACACATATTGATAAAGACGTATCAGACCGAAACTTTAAGCGCGTTTTTCTCAAAACTGTGTTTTCAAAGACGGTGACCACAATTGCTCAGAAAAGGCTAAGCCGATCCGCCTCAAATTTCAACACAATCTTTTTGGGTATATTTATCAGGATTTGGCGGCAACCTTCTTTTGAAAAATTAATTATTTTTTTTTATATAAACAGTTTAAGGTCAAATTTTTTGTTAAAAATCGATTTTTTTTCTTTGAGAAGACGTCATTTCGTCAAAAAAGTTAATTTTGCTAATTCCTTTCCACCAAACTCTAGATAATATATTACTTTAACGAAATTTATTTAGCTTTTTAAATTTAGATGATCCTATCCAGAGATACCGTGGTCAGCGGAAAAATCTTTTTTGAGTGGAGCTCCAGAAAATCAGCTGTACAGCTGTAGCTGTAGCTGTAGCAGCTGAATATTACTTTTAAATATAAAAAATGTCAACAGTTAAGAGTTGCTGTATTATGTGTATTAATTTTTACATAAATAAATCTAAAGGTCTTCTCAGGAAAAATTCTCGAAAAACCCCGATTTTAGAGGCTTCTTAGTGTATATTTCCAGGTCCAAAAATGACATCAATGCTAGATCGAGTAATAAAATCATTTACATCACTTTTTTCTCATTATCCTATGCATATTTTATAATAAGCATCTTTCATTCAGTCTACATACCCTTTCGCACTTAGTATTAGAAAATTTTTTTCTGATATAAGATAAGGTGGGAATAAGCAAGAGCAAGCTCAAATTAAATGGTGTAGTATTAGGAAATTCAGAGTGCATCATTCTATCTTTGATAAACAGTAGATCCAAAGACTTTTGAAATTGATTCGTCTTATCGGCCGTTTTGAAAATCTTATGCAGTTTTTACACCGTTCCTAGTTTCGTTTATTTTGGAACTATCTTATTTTTCATTTTACATGATTTCTCTGTGAATTATATATATATATATATTATATATATAAAAATACCCATATTTTTCAATATGATAAACTTAAAAAAACAACAATCAAATCGGAAAATAAATAATTGCAAAAATGTTTTGAAAGTAACAATTTTAAGGATAAATCTACACAAATCTTAATAAGTGCTAAAAAATTAATATTACTAAATTTATAATTAAAAGACATTCATAAATACCCTATAATTTTTTTTATTTGTTTTAACGCAATTTACTCATAATAAAGTTTTTGTATAAATCAAAACTAAGAAAGACAAACAAAAAAAACAAAGAAAAAACAATCAAAAAATCTAATTCTTATGAAAGCAATTCCATTTGTAATCCAAAGAAGGATAAACAAAGAACCGGAACTCAAATTGTGGCCTGTTAAGGTCCGATAAAGTGAATATAAGATAAAAAGATGTAAAGGATGTTCCTTGGACGGTATTGTTTTTTTACTAAATTGAATTCGGCATCCGTTTTAGTGTTTTCATTAAACTATTATAAAAAAATAAAAAATATTTTGTTCATTTGTTGGTTATATTTTAAGCAATGAGAATCATGAAGATTATTTTTTTTTTCGTTTTCTTTTTATAATTCTGAGCAGCATAATTAGTTAAGGAATTCGAGATCTCAATATATATCAATAAAGTCATTAAAATTTGTAAATTTATTAAAATAAGAGAATTTTATTAATTTTTAGTGATAAAGGTAAATTAAAGAGAGCAAAAATTAAGCACTAAAAATTCACTTTGAACGAGAAAGAGACGGTAAAAAAAGAATAAACAAGTAAATTTTTATAGATGTTTCTGAAAGATACTTTTAGACTCAATCTAATGTTCTTTATTCCTTTTACTTTTTTCATTTTTAATATCAAATCTTTATCAAATTTCCAGTTAAAATTTATACAGTTTTACTTACTTCAATACATAAATTCTAACAATTAGAATCATAATAATTTCATAATTTTTATGTAACACAGGTGCAGATGTTGTTAAAAATAAAAATAAATTGTCCAAGAAATCCATAGCCTATATCCACCCTTCTCTTTTTGGAAAATTTACGCGGCAATCATGGCATACTAATTAATGAAAAGGACTCTAATTTGTTGAAGAGCTATTTCAGGCAAATGCCACCAAAATTATTACCATCTTAATAGGAATTGACGACAAAGAGTCAATAACTTTTTGCAACTAATTTTCTCTTAAATTAATTTTACTAATTGTAAGTAAAATGAAAATATGAAATTGTGACGGCACTAGTTCTAATGATAAAATTTTATCGACATTTCTAAAGAAAGTGTATAAATTATAGTAGAATTATCCAGATCTAATTTTTATTGAAAGACAAAAATTTTAGGGGGTGATATTTTGTAAAGAAGTTTTTAAGATATTGTATTGATATGTTTTAAGGCAGCGATTGGATGGGATCAGGGGAATCATAACCCTCTCTAGCTATATGTTAAAATAATTAAATTAAAAATTAGGTCTATGTGAAAAATTGATTTTTCCTTAATAGTTTTGATTTATATTTAAATGACTATTAGGGATTAAAGTCAAAACAAATTTTTTTTATATTCATAACTAAACCTGAGAAGCAAAAAAAAACATACATTATTCAGCTTGTCAAACCCCCAAGAAGATGTATTAAGAAAATTTTTTTTAAGGTTTGTGGTTTGAAAGAATCTATGGAGAAAACAAAAAAAAAAAAAAAAGCAAAACAATATCCTTTGGTAAAACTTTTCTCCTATTATTTTTTATCTGAAACCACACGGCATTGAGAAGCACAAAAGTTTCAGGAAGGGGTCAATAAGAATTAAGCGATTTTTCGTGTCACGTTTTATTACATCCATTTCTATCCAAACTCTTCGTTTTCTATCAATTACATGATAGGCACGTGGCAGGAGTGTGTCAATGTACACCGTAAAGTCCTTAGATATATTCACTCAAGTAAAATATATATTTAAGAAGGATATTAAGCATTTGCTATTGATAAGCAATTCACAAAGATTTTATTTTAGTAATATATTAATAGGATATATGATCATCACATTTAATTATAAATACCAAAAGGAATTTTAAGTAAAAAGGATTATTTTGAATGTGATTACAATTTATTTCCTAAAATATATTTTTCCTTAAAATAATGCTCATATTTTCTTTTTATTAATTTGGATAAATAATTTTGTAATTTTTTTAATGGTTAAAGGATGTGTAATTCAAGTAATAATAGCGACTAAAATCATTAAAGTGTCCTAATTTCAATATTTGTAGAAATTTATACACATAATGATGTTCAAAGTACCACAAAGCATAGTTTTAACTCCATGTTTTGGAGTTAATTTTCTTAAGTTAGAAATAGACACTCAACTTTAATAAATGGAATCATTTATAACTATTTCAAAACAAAATTTCTATCTATTCTGATACGGAAAATGTGATACTTACAAATGATTCGATTTTGTATAAAGAAAAAAAGAAAATATTGATTAAAACAACAATAATAGAAGAGGAAAAAGGAACATAAAAATATAGAGAAGCAAGAATATAGAGAAAATAGTTTGAAAAATTCGAATCAGGTGATTTCTACTTTTCTGATAACTCACATTCTGGGCGACCGTCTTTGATCGATGATGATGTTGTTAAGACCATGTTGGAGTAAGATATTTTTCTGACAACATCGGGAATTGTAGAGAGTCTTGATTCATTCGCAAGATTGGTTGGAAATATTTAAGATAGGGGTTAAGTAAGAAGAATTTGAATAATCGAGACGTCATATGCAGATCTTCACTTGGTCAGAACAAAATCGAGAACTCCTCGAATCAGGTGTAAACTGGGAATGAAAAGTGGATTACTTATTGGCCCTTCCACCTCTAAGCTAATTTTGACCCTGAATAAGGAAATATTGTTTATATGGTGGGACATTTAAGGACCAATACACTATGAGCTTTTAAAACCGAACGAAAAGCTCAATTCGGAGAAATATTATTAGCAATTGGATGATTTAAATAGAGCAGTCTAAAAGAAAGAGGCCGGTGATGTTCAATAGAAAGAACATCATACTTCATTATGATAATGCTAGGCCACATTATGCTTTGGGAAATCATCAAAAACGTGCAAGATTAGGCTTGTTTTTGTCCTTACAAAATTTTTTTTAAGAGGCAAAAAATACAAAAATGAACAAGATATCAAACAAACACTGGTTCAATTTTTCGCATAAAAAAACAAAACGTTTTTTTAAAAAGGGATATACAAATTGCCGTTTTGTTGGTTAACAACCCTTAAGGATAGGGTAACGTTAATTCGTGCAAAACAAGGCACATTTTTACTAATAAAAGCATAACATTCGAACAATATTATTTGAAGTTTATCGTGGAGAAATATTAAAAAACACGGCAATGGCAGCAATTATTTGAAAACGTCTCGGAAAAAAGTAGATTTGCGGTGCCCGTCATAACTAAGTACTGGATCATCTGAAATCTAGAAATCAAAGTTCTTTCGTTAGATAATTGAATTCCACAGGTAACGCCGGGAGGATTTTTCGAAATTTCAATTTTTAATTTTTTAGGAACACTTTGAAATGAAAAACAGGATTTTTGAGAAATAAAATCGGCTAATTTTGTATTGTAAAATAAAAAATATACTTTCCGGCGTTAGCTCGAAAAATTATATAGAGAAATTGTATTCAAAGTTCTTAAAGGTTCAGTGCAGTTATGAAGTTATGAGGGGCACTAGCTTGGAAAACATGAGTTGTGGGGAAAACGCTTTAAAGTTTGCTCGATAGATGCCCAATAGTCGGGCAGGTAGCATAACTTACTGCTGTATCTTCGTTAGTTTTGCTCCGATTCATCTCAAATTTTACGCAATACTCTTGAAAAGTTTTCCATTCTAAGATCAAATAAAAGAAAAATACAAAACAAAAAGTTTAAAAACATTTGCTTGCTCTTAACAATAATTAAAATTACATTATTTTATAAAATTTATTGACAATAATAAAAATTTGTATTTTGTTTTATTCCATAGATGGACACAGCCTTCCGGGGATACAGATTTGGGATACAGATGATACAAACAGTGAAGCTATGAAAAAAATTTCCCTTACTAGTGATATTAATTTAAAAACTGCTCATCTAAATCAAGTAGAAAATCTTTTCAATACAAAAGCTGGCAAAAGATAAAACTAACTTATCTTCTTTTGGCAGAAGTAAATAAAGCTAAAATCTATTTTCATTTTATTTCAAATTTTGCTTTTTAATTTCCTTTTCTAGTTCGATTTTACTTTTTAAAATTCGAATTTCATTTCATCAGAGTTTTATTGAAAAATTTAGAAATTTTTGTGAAAAAAAATAATGAAAATTTTATACAAAACGATGTCTATGAATTAATACCTATAATGGGTTCGTTGTAGATATTTAAAGGACAGTATCTACTTAATAATTGCGACAAACTGCTGGTGTAATGGTTCCTACTGAAAGCTGAATCATATTTTATGGATTTTGATTCATAATTCTTAGTTTCATTGAATAAGTTATTTGCCAAAAATGTAGATACTTACATATGTGTCTAGAAAGTAATCGAAATTCAGGATAACAAATATATTAATTCTTAGACAATATTTTGTAGAAAATTTTCCCTTATTTAGATTTTAAGTACTAGCCAACTAAACTACTTCGTAATTTGCACAAGAAGTTTCCACAGATGGCGGTTAGGTTGCCGATTAAGCCTATAAAACAGGATGAATTAAAATTTTTATTAAAATAACATTTAATATTACTTTTTATTATTGCTTAAAAGAAAACAATACAAGAGAGAGAGTAGTTACAACCATTTTCCATTGAGGCTTATACATGTTATTACAATACACAGAAAGAAATTTTGTATGGAGAAATGTTTAATACACTTGTATTAAGCATATGTTGCAATCCTGTCTTAAAACACAGACTTTGAAAAGCTGCATAAAGGATATTTTTGCATCTATTGTAAATTTACAGATTGTCCAACAAACTCCTTTATTTATTGGGTCATTATTATTATGTTATTTATTTATTATCCAAATTATTTTTTTTTGTTTTTTTTAGCTATTTAATTAATTAATTAAAACACTTATAAAGTAGTATTTCAGTGCAATTAAATGATTTAATGTTGGCTTTTATGACAGTTATTTTAAAATTTCCATCAAATTTCCCTTATACAGATTATTGCCAATGTAGAAATGATTTTTTCATGAGCCTCTCAATGGAGAATGGGTATTAGCGGCATTCTACGATGAGTTTTATTCTTTACAATTTTGGCACCTAAGGTAAAAACTTTTTAGTTTGTTAGCCTCACGGTGAATTTTGCTGAATATTTGACACTATACAGCTACATATCAATTGTTAAAAATAGTATAAAATAATTTTTTACATCTCTGCTTTAATAAAGTTTTACATCAAATAAATAACAAAACTATTGTTAAATTTGAGGATTCAACAAAAAGGTAAATGGATAATATTAACAACTCTAATTTTTAAATATTTCTACATACATATATGTGTCCACCTTTTAACACGAAATATTATTATCTTTTTGGCTGAATACTATTAAAATTGAAAAATATTTTACTCATATGTATTTTATATATACATATAAACAATATACATCATATTTGATAATTCTTTATGAAATTCTGTTTTTATTAATGTTCTTTTATCTTTGGAACATTTTAAGGGGTTGTGATACATGAATAAGAAAAAAAAGAATTTTTTTTTTAATTGCAGCGATAATATCTCCATTAAGAATTGAAGTGGTACTCAAAAAAATATGCAGCAGTTTACCTTAAGTGGTTGCAAATGTTTTACTGATTGTTTAACACTTTAACCTCCCCTCCATTATTATACATTAGTACAGTTATTTTGAGGGTGTAATATCAAAAATGGTAGCTTAAGATATAATTAATTTTTCAATTATGAATATGAATTTCTATTTAAATTCAAGTTTAAATGATGTCTTGAGTATCCTAATATTTTTGAAGTTTATAAAATTGATAAAACTTCAATAATTAAATCTTATTAAATATTAATTTTAAAACCTATTTTGTTCACTGATAGAAATTCAATGGAAACTTTTATATTATTCTATTTGGAAGAAATATCAATATTTAACATTTTGATATTCATATCCTTTTTATACTTTTACCAAGAACTCTTTAAAACTATCAAGCATTATTTTAATTTGTAAAACAAAAATATTATTTTTATAATCTACTACCAAGCTTGTAACTTGTAAAACATATTCATATTTTTCAGTAAAATTAATCGTTTTGCATTTATCAAAAGAGTTTTGAATTTTTAGCTAGAGGGATAGTGGTCATCCGTTTTGTAGCAAAATTTTAATTATAACCAGAAGAGATAAATACTAGCCATAACTTTTGTACAAGCTGTTGGTGATTATTAATGGTGGAATATAAACAAATCATATCAACAACTGGATATTCTTTTGATTAATTATTCCATGGACAAATATTAGGGATGGGTAATGATAGTAAAATAAATAAATTTTTAATGGGAAGTACAAACAAAAAAGAATATTTTTTTATAAATTTTTATTTATACATTTTTATTATATATTTTAAAATTAAATTTTTTTGTATTTTGTTTAATAAAACTATTTATTATTATTGTTAATTAATTGAAAATATTTTATAATGATGATTGCTCTTAATAAGGTTTTGAATATTTCACCTGGATCCGTACTGGGTCAAGATCGCCTTATGCACAATGAATTTTTTTCGCTGATCTAATCCTGATCATAATTGTATGAAGTCAAGGTTGTTGCAATAGAAATTTTAATTTCTATAAATAAAATAAAATAAAATTTATTCCATGTTGGATCAGGTAACCGGATCCGGCTAGGATCGAATGAGGCGTTACATCCCTGATGCTTACTGGATCAATAAGCTTGATTCAGAACGGAAAACCATTCCTGAGCCTATCCTTAAGAATTTTCAAGTCGGGTAGTGGCGTAGATAATTTTTTGGGATGGGAGTGTCAACTTTCTTAAGCATCTAAACTTTTTTTTTTAAACTATTAAAAAAATAATACAAGCCATGAGGAGGGGGGGGGGGGGGGATTGGTTTTTTAAACCAATTTGAAGCGTTTATCAGCTTTTTCTTGCAACCCAATAATCACTTACAACTTTTTAATTGTAAAAAAAATATAATAAAAACTATGTCAGTTATTTAAAAAAATTTATTTAGGAAAAATATACAAATTTTCAGGGAGCCAGACGGTTAATTGAATATATTTAAATCTTTGAGACTAACAGCCTAGTCACACAAGCGAAAGAACTCGGGTTATTTTAAGCCATGACACACAGAGACAATCTAATCTTTTGAGTTCAGCTGTCAAGAAACAGCTGATTTTGAGTGACACTTTTGAGTAGTTAGTGCTTGCTTTTTAAATTTTGAATTAAACAAAACTTTAAATTAATTAATTTTAATTTAAAAGAAATTTTCATTCCACCCGAAATTTCTCTTCCTGATTATATATAATTTAAACATTTTATACATTAAACATTTAACCACCTTATTTTAAAAGTCCAAACTATAATTACAAATAGAAAATTGAAAATATAGTGTAATTTACAATGGTAGAAAATTAAAGTTTTTTAAAGAATAATTTTAATTAAAAATAAAATAAATATATAAATAAAAAGATTAAAAAATACAACCAGTATCCATGGCAGCTATAACCTCTAAAAAGACAAATAGTAAACAAACTAGACATTTGTAAGTGTCAAATAGCACTGGTGAAAAGTAAAAATTTTTCACCTTCCAGCACTACCAAATTATAAAATACAAAAACCACGTTCTTGGTGCTTAGTTAAATTATATTTCATTTGATTAGATTATAATCTAATAAACTACGTACATCGTGACTTCTGATTGGCTGGAATAAAAAATTAGATTCAAAGAACCCGAGTTATTTTTCTGTGTGACTTGGCTGTAACTAAAGTTTAGTAATTTATTGTTGCTTTAAAATAAATTGTACATAATAAAATTAATGCCTTTAATAACAACCTTTTTTCTTATTTCAAAAGATATTATATTTCAAATATAGTTTTATTTATCTATAGATCGAAATTGTATTAAATAGCATTAAATAGAGTCTGATTTTTAGTCTCTATCAAGTCCAATCATCATTATTAGCAAAATTTCGCGGCAGGAAGTTAAACAATCTTTTATAACATTTAATAAGACCCTTTGTTGAAAACATGATTATTACATTAAGGCGTTTGTATGATAAACGGCAGCCAAAACCAATTCATAGAAGGACATCAGCAACAAAAGTTTCATCATAAATCATATCGACCATCAGTTTCAGATCTACTTGACCCACGTTAAAACTCTATTGTAATATTATTACATCATTACATTGAACCCTATGTCAATTACCATCATATGAGTCGAAGTTATTGTTTCTTGATTCGGAAATTACGCTTGGTAATATTCGCTGATGTTAAAATAAGGGGAATTTTCTAGTTTGGTAACAGATTTTTGATTTGAGTATTAATTGTTAGATAAAATAAATTTTAAATAAATGTTCAGGCTTCAAATGTAAATTTTAGAATTATTACTTGTAGAACATTTCTCATAAGATTTTATTGAAACTTCTTATTAAAACTTTTGCAGCTAAAAAGATTTTGAGGTCTAAATGGTTGTTTTTGTCTGATTTTTAGTTTATTTTCGTTGAAGTTATGAAATTTAATTAAGAAATAGAAAAATGGTCTGGTATTAGATGAAAGCTGTAAGGAAGCTTTGGAGCTACTGCACATAGTTAAGAATGTATACATCTACGTTTCAATTTCAGATCTGTAAAATTCGTGAAATATTGTTTTTTCGGGTTTGGTATCAAACATCATTTGAATTTGAAACTTTTATAAGAACTGCAAGTGGATTTCACACGAATATTTTAACTATATTTGGCGTACATATTCTTATAACGCTAACAAAATCTTTCTTGTAAATATTAATATCCAAATGGAATTCCTGAAAAGTTAAGAAATTTATTGCATTTTGCATATAAACTTTATGTATATGTATGTGTTAGAAAATGTTGTTTGCCTCTGATGATTCAGTATTAAAAACGGTAGAGATTCTTTCGAATGCTGAATTTGTGCTGGTCAAAAGATTAACGAAATTATATTGCACCCTGTGAGACAGTATAATTTTAATAAGTAAATAATATAGTGTGCGGACGTCCTTTTTTTTTAAAAAGTTCTTGTGAAGCAAATTTTAAGCAAACAAATAAGGAGATTATTGCTGAAGTATAACTCTTCAGCGTTAAAAATATTTCAAAATGCGTATGCTTCTGGGCAGCCAAAAAAATAACCGTTCAAAATTTAAAAACCGTAAATTCAAAATTTAAAAAAATATTGATCAAGTATAAATATTCAAAGATGGATACTAAAAATAATTGACTAACTTCTTTAGTTTAGAGTACATTTTAATTGCAAGAAAAAGGTATCCCAATAACTTTATAAAGGTCAAGTGGAATAGAAAACATATTTATAAATTATGTACTCTAGGACTTGAGAAAACAGGCATTAATGCCTGTAACTGAAGGTTTGTATGTGCGTAAATGACGATTCTTTTGCAAGAAATTAAAATTTAAAACGGGGAAGAAACTAGAAGCTCCCTAAGCAACTTATATAATAAATTAAATCCGTGCTGCAATTAAAGGCTTAGCCTTTAAAATTTAAGGATATTAATATTTTTACTCTATGTGTTTTGTCTAGAATATCCAAATAATCTGAATCTAAAATACAATTAACTAACAAAGTTAAAATTTTATTTATTTAAAACATTTCCCGGAAAATATTTCCAATTTCAAAGATTTATTTATGAAAATTTTATCAAATGTTTTAAGATAATGTTATAATCAAAGGACAAAAACTATAAGTATTCATTATTTATTTTCTTTTTTAAGTTCAAATAATTTAAGCTCACCTGATATCGGTTAGAAAACTTAAAAATAATCTTATATTTCTTAGAAACCTGTGACAGGTGCTAAAGGTCTTCTAGTCATTGCTGGACGTGATTCCATTTTCTCAACAATAGAAATTGATTTGATCTAAATGATTTTATACTCAATGTGATGTATCCTGGATCTTGATAATATCGAACCCTTTCTATTATCAATGAATTTAAAGCGGTAATGCATGCTTTGAATTTAAAATAGATTCTTTTCAGTTCTGATTGGTAGCACGTGGACAATGAATGATATCATTGCTAACTTTAAAAGGATTATATGGCTTTTCTTTTCTTTTTTTTTTTTTTGAAAGTCATCAAAAAAACTTTCTGCTTTTTTTTCACAATTTTGTAGACTATTTAGAAAGTTTTTACTTGAGTTTAAACTCAATTTATCTTTGTTGTAAAAAAAAAAAATCAGTATTTTTAGAAACATTGAATTCTTTGTTATTGTTTTTAAGGCTTAAGACTGATTTAGAAAAGCTCTGCTTGAAAAATAATCATAAAATTTATAAAATATAACCTTCTTTAATTTGAATAACATAAGATATAAGTTATTGTACAAGGACAGTAATAAAATTATTGTATTGAACAAAAGAAGTCGAATTTTATGGAAAAAGAAAACACTAAAGATATCTATCTATATTTTTCACAATTTTTGGATAATATGAACATCAAATGAAAATCAGCAAAATAATTATACTGTTATTCCCCCACTTTCAGGAGCAAAAATATAACGAAATAGAAAAGTAATCGTCTGGAAACAACAAGTGTGATTTTTATTTTGTACTGTAGCTCTCTTAATTAATGTCGTTTGCGGGCACGCATGCATCCAACCCTAAATGTAAAGTGGCATATTGTTTCTTTAGTACATTAGTGAAGGAGGGTGAAATAGAGATCAAACAACAATGGCAATATGCTTTTTTAAATTGGGGGCAGATCTGTATGAATTAGGAAGCCAATCCTTGTCATTTCTCAAAAATGAAATTTATAATAAGGAATTTAAAAAACTTTTGATGTAGGCTTTTACTTTTATACTGTTTTCTTTTTATCTTTTTTGGCATAGACGTAGTTATGTAAGAATGTAAAAAGATTAAAACTTTAAATGAAAAAGTTTTAATCTTTTAAAATAAGTAAAGTAAAATAATCATTATAGTTTTAATTATTATTTTCTAAAACGATTATTTATTTCTGAACTATATTTATAATTACTAGTTTGTACTCAAGAAAATCTGACAACTCTAATTTAAGTATTTGAGGCGAACCATCGATTACAACACCTCAATTCACATTATTCGAACTTTAGGAATTTACCTCCATTTTTATTTATAAAAGGTTTAAATGGCATAAGAATTTAAGACAGAACACTATCAATAATGCCGTACTTTGGTTAATTGAACGCTTGGAAGAGCACACTTTTATCTAAAGGAAAATTGCCACATATGGCGCAGGAAAAATTCTAAAATAATTATTCAAAAAGAGCCATTGCAAAGAAAGTAGGTATAAGTTACACTTATAGACAGGTGGAGCCTATTTCTTTTGAGAATAAAAATTAAAGGCCTTTTCAGTAAATTTTGACAGTTATCGGGTTAAGTTAACTGAGTGCTTATGGCTGAAATTAAATAAATTAAATATGAATAATCCTTGGTTTAAACAAAACAAGGCAACATTGTACAAAAGTAATAAAACAATCAGTTAACTAAGATCAAAGTACGCGATTGTTTCGCGTGAATGTGATATGATTTGGCCTCCAATATCCTGTTGTTTAATACTGTTGAACTAGTTTTTTATGGTGTTTTATGAAAAATAAATTATATGTCAATGTTTAACGGATAGTTTAAAATCCTAAATGTAAAATTTGTTAAGAAATTAAACTCATTTTATTATTCGAATGCCAGCTTGTATATAAAATGCCGAAGTGATTACATGAACAATACAATATTTTTTATTTATAATTCCCATTAGATACAACTTTCATGCTTTCAATAAAGGTCAAAAATATTGTTTGCAAAAAATATGTTGGATTTAAATTATAAGAAAAAAACTAACGAATCGTGTTTTTCAGAAGAAAGGGAAAAACAAAAAGTGTTCAGCACGATAATTAAAGCCCACGTGTCTCTCACGACAAATTAGGATGAATAAGCAAAAAAAAGGTATTTTTTTGCCCTTATGAATTGGAAGTTTTTATTTGTAATATGTCAAAAATCACAGAGGATTTTTTGCTCATAACAAAATATTTTACTTGACACAATTTTTAAAGTAATATTGCATTTGCATTTGAAACTGAAATATTCCAGTGGCATGTCTTATATAAAATTTTAAGCATTACTGTATCAACATTAACAAACTGACCAATAAAAAGGAAAAATATTTAATAGTACCCAGCTGCCTTGTTTTCATTTATTCAGCTTTCGCGTTGATTATATTGAAATTTCATCCGAAAACGTTTTTATCTTATTAAACTCTATTATATAATACTATTGTCAATGTGACTTCAACGTAAAAGGAACAAATAAAATCCTACTACCACCAATTTAAAAAAAATAAATTATCTTTAAAAATTCTCTGAATTTTAGTTAAACCTTTGGTCATTCTTTTATGTGCATCAAAAATACTTGAACTATAAGCATCCCTATGAAAAGAGAATTCTTATGCAGATGATTAACGTTACTCATTTTACATATGTATATACATATGTACATACATATAGTATGTATATTTTATAACCGTAACCAATTGTGTCATTTCTTACAAGTTAGAAATTAATGCGTTGTCACAGTTTGTTTTCCTTGTAAGCTGACATTATTTAAAGTAGCTGAGCTATCTTCTTCGAAGTGTAATTATACTTACTGACTGATGGTTCTTTGATGGACCACAATATTTCAGAGAATTCATCATAATTCTATTTATCATTTTTACTATAGAGAGTGAAAAATAATAATTTTTGCCAGCATCTTTAAATTCTTTAGAATTATATAATTAAAAGAAATTTATTTACAGTTATGCTCTGATTTATTTATACACAAAAACAAAAGAAAATCAAAATTAATAACTAAAATTAATAGAGAGATAAATATTTGTTTTAGTTTTTAAGGAAACTAGTTTAAATCAACCCTTTTTGTTATTTTTAATTTTTAGTATACCCTTGTAGAAAAAAAAATAAAAAGTTAGAGTCCCCTTTATATAACACCTTAAGCTAAAGATCTGCGTGACTATTAAATGATTGAAGGGGGTAAAATAACATTTGTGAAAACTTTTATCATTTTATAAAGAAAAATGGGGGTGACACGTGTTTGTCTGCAGTTATCATGTCTTCTTGATTTATCACTTGGCAAAATTAAAAACATGCAAGTCATGCAAGCTGTTAAGGAAACACATCAATAAAATTAAATAAAATTTATAATAAATTATTTTGTAAATTTAGAAACCGAAAATTGTATAAAATTTTATTAGCTGTTTCATAAATAAATTGAAGCTAGATATAAAATAAAATTATTTTCATGAAAAAAAAAGAAGTGGGGTCAATGTGTGTAGCACTTTTGCTTAAGAGTCATGGAAAAACATTTAATTATAAGCTGTTAAGGTTTATTTGAAGAGAAAAATCGTATACAATGCTGGAAATGTCTATTCGCTCAAAGTATTTTTACTGGGTTTTTGTATATATTTGATTTGGGAGTAAAAATATTTTATTGGTTTCAGGTATGATGCCTGATATCCAGTCTTATCACTAATAAGTAGAGTTAATAATTGTCAAAGTAGTTGAGAATTATTAATATTTAAATAAAACTACGAGATATCTCGTACCTGACAATTAGCAATAAGCTTTTCTCTCAGGGTATCAACTACGCGATAGCTCATACATCTTATATTATACTGTGCCATAACATAATAAACATAAAAAGTTTGAAAATTATATTCCCTGGATTAAAATAAAGTCTTAGCACACTTAAAATTTGCTTGGCATGAGAAAAATACATTTGGTTAATGTTCATTTGATAATTTTGTATAGAAAGATATAGTTCATAAATGACTCATCCACATTAACTAAAAGTGCTTTAAGAGTATGTTGTATCTTCGGTATTAACAAATCCTGTATAATAAAGTTACGCCATAAAGCTCCCAAAACTTAAAATTAAACAATGTTAAAGGCTAAGTGGCAGAATTTATGCTACAATTTCGAAATTTCTGTCTTGCCTATTACTGCCCTTATCCATAAAAGTAGCTACTTGGGATTGTATTTGGATTGTTGTACACTGGCCTATTTAAGAATATTTTTTCTACAATGACTAACAGGCTGCATATAGGAAGTCCACTTATACTGTCTATGATGCTATTAAAACTTTGTTTTTATATAAAAATGTAAACATACACATCCCAAAGGTTTATTTGCTCTCTTAATAAAACAATTGAAAGTAAAATGGTAAGTCAGCAATTTTTAGCTTTATTTTCTATTTAGGAAGACATTTAACATTACGGTTAAATTAAAAAGCAGTCATAGTTGTTTTTTCAGTATGAATTCACGGCTTAAATTTTATTATATAAATATTTATTTTGATTGTAGTACCAGTCAAAAAATTTCTGAATAGCCAATGTCAGGCATACCCATTTTAAAAGCAATAAAAGTAACCATAGATTATTAGTTTGTTGACTATTAAATCTGCTTATCATAGAACTAATTACGCGGAATATTAAGAATTTTAAGAATAATGATCTTAGTACATCAAAAAACAATACAAAGCAGTCTTAAACTTTATTCTTTTGGTAAGATATTTTATGCAATATAAATAGTTTTTAGTTTAAATTATTATCAAAAGGACTTTTAATACTAAGCCTAGTATACTTAGCTAGTATACTTTGTCAAGTATTTATTGCTTAAAATGACTTAAATTTATTGGATTCCAAAATATTACAAAATAAATTTTGCACTCTTAAAAAAATTAATATAAACAAAACTTACTTTTCCATAAGGACATAAAATATCGAAATTAAAATTGAATTGAAAAAATTTTTTTTATCAATTCTACTTTGAAATTTAATAACCATTAAGTCTGGTTATGACAGTTTTGTCATCGGAAAATTTATAACCAGATGCGCATCAAAAAGTAATTTTCAATAAAATACAAGTGTTATAATCTATAGATTTAACTAGGGAATATCCTTAATACATGTCTCAAACACTTTTGCTATATTTTTGTTTGTTTGTTTTTGGTATCTTACTGAAATTGTAAGGTGTTAAGGGTGCCACATACAGACAAAAAATATAAGAAGGATTCCCTTGTAATTTAGATTCGTTTATACATTGATGGCATGTGGAGATTTAATTATAAATATCAAAGATATTAAGATAAAGAAATTTATAAACGATTTTTCATTGGTCGCTTATAGAAAAATCTATATCCTGCTGTTATCAAAGGCTTTTAGGTGTTAATTAATTTTATGGTTTACATATTAAAGGTCAAAGAACTGATTTTTATAATTTTGATAAAATATGGAATGAATATAAAAAGAAGAAAATATTTTTTTGAGTAATTAGAAATTGTAATTAAAAGTTAAAGATAATTTTTACTTAACACAGCAGGTATATTAGCCTTAATTACGTATTAGTATTCAATACAAGTTTTATCTTATTCATTTAATAATGACTTAATTTTTTCTTATGTTCTCACATGCCAATCAATACTAAATAGAAGCTGTAGGCAAAAGCCAAATATTCTTTTTTTTGTTTAACTGATTCTAATAAGATCCATAACTTCATATGGGTTAGATTCATCAAGATAGAAAATGGCAGGGAAAAGTACATAACAAATGCTATGAAAGTACAAAACGTTGTCCGCTTATGGGCAATGGTTATCTTGATCAAATAGAAAAAAAACCTATATCTGCATCTATTTCAAGCGAATGATATTGATAAAGGAGGCGGTGTTAATAGTATTAGAAGGAAATAGTCTTAATAGTGCAAATTTTGAAAATATACTTACGAAATAACATTGATTATGGACCATACGAAGAGTAAAATGGACTTTAAAAGAAAGTGTCTTGTGCATATGAAATCCAAAAATAATCGTCAAGATGATACTAAGTAAGTATTATTTCACGGCAGCCCCTTTTTAGGATATGTAGATGTTTGAAAACAAGCTACATCATAGAAGTCGCAATTAATAACTCAGGCTGTAGAATTTTTAAGCTTAAAGCAACTTTTGAAGGATGTTATATTAAAAAGGTGCATAATTGAAGGAAAGAAATCCCCAATTAGTCATTCTGGATACATTAATAATCTTATTGGATTTAAAAGAGATTTGAAATTTCTTAATTCAGCATTTTTCTATAAGTACTACTTTGATCAAAAAGTTCCTGGAATTTAGTAAAAAAATAAAAATTACGAGTTTATTGTTACAAATCGATATTGTCCCCTTCAAAATATTTCCCCTCAACTGCAACGAGCTTATGCCAATGCTTGATCCAGTCCAGTGAAAGGATATGCATGAGAATGTATGCATACTGTATGCTGAGCAATATTCTATATATCTGTCTATTTTCTCTCTTTTCCTGGCAGATAGCTCAAGAAAAGAATATTTTTCAAAATAAAAATTCACTATGCTTAGACTTACACAAACTTTAATGTATTTTTGACAAAATATTTATTTCAATTATGAATAAATAATAAAAATAACACCCTCAAATAAAATAATATAAACCTAATGAAAATCAATTAAAATCATTTAAAAAAAAGGACGTTTTTCTTGTCCTCAAGATACATTTTGTTGTTGTTTTTTTTTTTTTTTTATGAATAAATTAAATAAGATTTTTATGAAATTATGTGGTTAAGGATTTCTCATAACTATTGTGCATTTCAATTTCACACAAATTACCAAATATCCTGCAAGTGCAAGGAGCCCTCAAAAACATATGCTTTCGAGTTAAGCATTTCTTAACGAGTTTCCTTACTTAAATCCCATATATATATACATAGATGTATGGCAGCTAAAATAAACGGTGTGGAAAAATTTTGATTTATGGTTTTTGGCTGTTCTTGCCACAAGTTATAGTCACAATTATATTCAGTATGGATATTATTAAGGAAAATCATGCTTGAATTAGTTCGTTTATTTCGTTAAAGTATTCTTTTTGTTTGTAATATTATGATCAGTGATTCTTATGACATAACAGATTGTTATGTTTAACAAGAAAGAAAGTAAACAAAAAAGATATACATATATATATATATTAAATAAAGGTTTAAGTTAAATTCATTTTTTTAAAAATAAATGAAATAGATAAGCTCAGCTGATGCTTGAATGAAAAATGAAACAATTTGAACGTTCAAATTTTTTTTATTAACACCAATTTTATCAACTATGAAAAAAATGTCCTTTACAAGAAAATTATCTATATTAGTCCCATCTTTTGGATATAAAATAAAATAAGATAACTCAAGATAAGAATACATAATAAGAGAGCAATAGTAGTAATTTTTAACAATTCTTAGCAGGACAAGGCAAACAATAGTTTTTCTGTTGGCAAATAAGATGCTACTTTTGAGGATTTGTCATGGGTTTTAATCAAATTAGAAAGTAATAACTTTAAAAGTCAAAATAATAAGTCAAAAATTGTTTTTTCATACAACTTTTTCACGCTGTGCTTAGGTTGTCAGTGTTTTGTGTAGGAATATTATCTCAAGGCTATGATAACAACCTTTAAAAATTTTTGAAAATTTTTTTACTTAAATGCAGGTTTGTCATCTACTTCTGACGCTCGAGGAAAGGGCTATTTTCGGAATTTTTTTAAAGGATTCAATGACAGATATAAAGTTTTTTTAACTAACATATAAAATTTTAAAAACGGATGATTTTTCGTCTTCATTGTGTCACAATTTGAAATTACCTGAAATCAAAAATCTATAAAATCAAGTCAAAGTATCATTGAGTTCCCCCCCCCCCCCCCCCCCAAACTTGTCTGATTATTTTTTCTTTTATTTAAAAATTTTTGGTTCTAATTTAAAGTGAAGAATATTATTTTCAACGAAAAATTTCCACATTTTGGATAACCGCCTTAACGTATGAAGAAATTTTAAAACTCAACGTTGGGAGGAGATATTTTATATGTAAAAATTTTTGTACCAAGTTTGAAGTGAACCAGTAATGTAGTTGTAAATAGCAGTGAACACCGTTGGGTAAAACGCATTCAAAAATTTTGAAAGCTAAAATTCAAATCATCATTAATGAGTAAAAGAGAGGAGACTAACTAGTCAATAACTTTGAGAATTTTGTTCTTATCGACTAAAAATTTAGGGATTATTTTCTTGAAATATTGAACTAAAAGAAAAGACGAAAAAAACAAAATCAATTTTTCAAAAGTGTAAACCTATAATTTATGTCAATTTGGAGTAAATTAATTACGTCTCTGATAAGTTTAGTGCAAAATATAACAAAAAATATTGTCCGTCCAAATTTACAAATTGAAAAACGACATAATTCATACCACAAACTCCCTCCAAAAGAATATGCTTCTTCAAACTATAACCATTGTAACCAAATCAATATAACCCCTTAAGCAAATCTATAAAAAAAAAGCTACAGGTTGAACGCAACAACTACAGTAGTAGTAAGAAATAATTTTATATCTATAAAACTCAATATTAAAGAATGCTTAAAATATTTCTAAGGATAAAACTTTTGAAATTCCTCTTTATTAAGTAATTTTAATTTGTAACTATATCATTACGATTAAACTCATCCTGGTCTATAAATCAAATATTTACTTTCCTAGACTACTAAAAAATTAATGCAATTAGGATAAACCGAAAGTGCCCATGGTATCAAAACAACCTCTGGTAAAATAGAGCTTAAAATGACGGATTTTGTTTAAAAGCCTAAAGAGTAGTAGCATGAAAACTCAATAGCCAAAAGTTATTTTTTCCCCCCGTAAAAAAAAAGAGCAGCACTATTTACTGTCTATTCAATATATAATTTTTAAATATGAATTCCTGCTGGTAAATAGAGGGATATACCAACTCCTTCATATTCAGAGTATCAAGTAACTATGTTATCCCCCTTTTTTCAATAGGAAGTTGTTTGTACGTTTACTGCCTACAAGTATAACCAAGGGATATATCGTCCTTATAATAATATGTATAATCATAAGGCAATCAAGTACCCTACTTGAGAGAAATTTTAGCAAGTGGCTATTTACCATAAAAAGTCAAATATAAGTTGTTTATTGAAAAGCAATTATCTTGTTGACAGAGTCTAATTGAACTATAAAAATATTTAAAATATACTGAAGAATACTTAAAAATTATTTTTTAAGGATATTTTCAACAACAAAAATTAGCTTAAGCTAGACTAAATTTTATACAATTTATATTGTACGACAAAAAAGGTTAAATCCTAGCAGAACTAATTTGTAAATAGACTTCTACTATTTTGTAAAAAAGTCTTTTATTTAATAAATACTAAGAACTAATTATATTATCGAACATTTGAGTTTTATGTATATCAAAACTAAAGAAAAAATCAGTTTTGCTAATTTGAATATAATTCCTTCAGGCTCTGAATTAGATTCTGTTTTTTAATTGTTTGTCTTAGGGATATAGAAGAAATAAATTATCTGGAATAATTATTTTCAAGTTTGAACTAAACAATAGATTCTAACTGATTAGACCTAAGATAGAAAATTATATAAAAGATGAATAAAGTTTAAATATTCACGATTGCTCCAAGATCTGGGGAAAAATATGAGGAATAAAGAGATTAATTGAGCATGTCCTTTATAATATCGAATTTGAAAAGAATATAATACATTGAGTTTGTAAGAAAATGACTGAGCTATAAGCAAATCCATTTAATTTTAAAGAAGTACCAACCTTCCAACCAAACACGACAATCTAGCATTTCCCTTACAAGTTACAGTCGTTAAAGTTAGGCTAGCTTCCTTATTTTCAAAACAAAATATATAAATCGATTTCTTGTTATGATTTATCACTGCTTTTTAATGAAAAAGAACCTACACAATAAACATTTGGCTTAATAACTGTTATCCCGACTCTGTTTAATCGAAAGCACAATGTGTGTGTACAATTGTAATGAATGGTTTATATATTCAAATGTAGTGGTTACACTGAGAATATAGATCGATTGTAAAGTCAAGTTGTAAAATGAAGCTGTCTTATAATTGTTAGACATGATTCATTTTAATGGAAAGTCTCTTAAAAAATATCTCCTTAATATAAGAAAATATTTTGTGTTAATATTTTTATTTTAATTATTATATTTTTACTATTTTTTAAATAAGTAAAATATAAATATTAGTATTGAGATAACATTAGCGTCTGGCCTACTAACAAGCTCAAAAACACATTGCTAATTGAAGTGAGCTTATAGACATTTTTAGAGCGCAAATTTTCCATAAAACCCGCCTTTTAAAGTAAATACACTTACACATACATAGAACTAATTACCTTGAAAATGTAATTCAGGTTAAAGCCAAAATAACCTGATAAAATATTAATTAATATTTTTATTTTGAAATATAGAAAAACCTAGAAAAAATACCTTGGGCTTATAGACATTTCAAGCACTGCACATCTATTTTTAAAGTAGCACTGAAAAAAAAACTGGCATTGGCCGTAAGTCCTTCAACATTATTAATCTTAAAACAAAGTATGGGAGACGTGATGCTACTTCTCTGCCTAAAATCAGAACCTCATATCAGACACGTAATGACTTTTTTGGCCAAAAGTGAAAAGCTTGTATTGTTTGTTACAGGAGGATGAAAAAAGCTTTCATTGAAAGTTGCACACGTAATCGGCGCTCGATTCATAAGACAAGGGGTTAAGTGTCATATTTATCATCGTTTGCGTATCCTGTATTAAATATCTCTTCAAGGTAAAATAGATCGGCATACATTCTGAAAGAAAATTGATAAAAGCCCAACTTCCTTATAACTTTGAATTGCATTCTAAATAAAAAATGCTCCAGAGTAGATAACTAATTAAAAATGTGGTTTTTATTCGAGTTCTTAGTATTTATTTTCTATCCTAGACTTACTTGTTGGAGACAAAATTGGTCCTCCAATCACACAGAGGGCAAAATTCCATTTGGTACGCATAATATATAGAGGACAAAGAGAGATCTTTTAAGAAGAAATTTGAATTAATCGGTGTATTATTTGAACAAAAGAAAGCATTGCATTATCTCTAGAAAAATGCAGAACATCGTGATGTCTGTACTAAGATTGCTAAAAGTGTATACCTAAACATTAGAGAAGTTGTATTTGAGTACACAAGGATATATTTTTTCTCTACAAATGGAGTCTAATAGATTGTGGAGTTATCCTCAAATAATTCCAAAATAAAAGTAAATACTTTTCCACTTATTGTTAGTATCAAACCATTAGAATTGGGAAACCATATTACCCTCAAAAACATATTTTTCTACAGCCCAAATAATAATAATTAGAAACAAGCATCATAAAATAAGTGAATTAAATAATAATATATTGATTTTGTGTATCAATTTAATTAGCAAAGCGATCAAATAAAATAAATTTTTAGTAGACGAGAAGCAGCTCAAAAAAGTTTATTTGTCTCAATTTTCTAAATAATATTTTTCCTATCAATTCAATATTTAAATTGAGTACAGTTTCAGAATTTTATAGTCAAAGTCACGTACAAAAGATTATCGTTGCAAAAACATGCTTCATTTAGACGATATCTTCTATCGTTTAAGAAAGACGATGAAGTATCTGAAGGAAACAATTTTATGCAGCTGATGAACAAGTGGCTGCCTGAAATATGCCATTAAATAATAAAAACAATAACAAAAAAGAAATTCTATTTGGCAAAAGAATTTCAAAATGAATACAAACAAATCCATTGATGTGTACCTAAATTTATCAGTTTATTTTTAACTTTTGTCTATATTACTCAAATTTGTTTCCTTATAACTCTCTGGAGTTATTTTCTAGATTAATTATACATATACAGAGTTTTTCATATAAAAATATTAATCGTTTATTAGTTGATGGCTTACTACTTGGACGCTTGGCTTTTATCAATAATATTTCTAATTTTTTTCTTATATAAAAAGTCTTGAGATTCCTTATTTTTATTCTGTTCTTTATTTTTGAACAATTTCAAACTTGTAACACTCAACAAGTAGGACTAATTTTCGAATAGTACCAACAGTGTAGATAGTTATTTGTAATAAAAATGGGGGAGAGAGGGGAGTGTTATTGGAGACAATCAACTTTCTTACATCATTGATTAGTACTTACTTCAATTAATGTATTGTAGTATTAGTCCGTGGTCCTTATGGAAGCAATTTGAAGTAACAAAAAGCTTTTCCCATTTGTGACAATCGACATGTGGCATGAATCAGTTGCATTAACAAAATTCATTTTCATTATATTCTGGGATTATAAGGCTTTAGCACAATGGGCCGGGTTGCCATTTGTATGGGTGAGGCAGGTAAAAGCCAAAATGAAATTTTCGAAACTCTTCATACAACTCTGAGAAGCAGAGATTTTGCTACCTCTCGTTTGACTTCATATCGATTGATCTGAAGGATTAAATCTTCTAATGTACCTTATACATTTTTTTTCCATAATATATTAGAAAATAGAATCCTATATATCTTGAGATAACTAAAACATCTTTCAGGATAGCTAAAAACACATTTTTTGAAAAAATTACAAATTTAATCAATTTTATTCTTTGGGAAGTGTTCATTGGAATGTGTCCTTTACAAGCCAATTCGGAAATTCTTGTGCGCACATAGCAATTAGTAAGCATAAAAGTTCAGCCAATGATAATAAGATTTTAGTTAAGTGGTGAGCTTCGAAAACCAATTCCTGCATTTTTCTCAAGATTTCTGGTATTGAGGCACTTGTGAGATGTTAATTCATAAACTTATTTTGCTACTATTTCTAGATCAAAAATTCTTATACAATGTCAACAATTACTTATAAATTTCTTTTGTGCTACATTATCTCAATTAAAAATTTTATGGCTGTTCAATGAAATGGGAATGACCTAATATTTTGCCAAAGTTTTTAACTGTATTCTATTGTCATCGAAGCAATTTGCTATTTCTCCATCCAAATGGGAATTAGGAAACTTTTCAGCAAAAATTTTTAAATACCAAATAATTTAAAATTTCTTAATTCAAATAAGAATAAATAAGTTATTTAATCACATGGTCGAAAATTCACCACGTCTGTGACTAGAACTGGAAGTGATTTAATTTTTTGGCTTTTTTTTTTATCAAACTTGCATACAAGCAATTTATTTCATCAAAATATAAAGCAAAAAGTTAATCGAAAACTACTTCAAAAATCGATCACAAATTTCTACACAAAAACAAAAAGTCAAGGTAAATAAAAGTAAAAACGATGAACCTTTATAGCAGCACTTATATTATCCTTATAATAATACTCTCTCTAATCATAATCTAACCTTAAAAATATTAAATACTAGATATCCCCAAACTTTTTATGACACAAATATATTACAAAAAATAAATGATTCTATAATTTTGAATATGACTCAACATAACAATGACTTCTTTTCATAAATCCTTGAGTTGATCTTTAGACATGTAATCAAAATTATAATAAAAAACTATGAACTATGAAAATTATAAGAAAAAGTCTAAAAGTAACACGCAAATTTCTATTCTTGCACGTGGCAATTAATTGAACTCAATAAAAGGTAAAAAAATATGATAACAAAATCCAAAAAAAATAAAAAGTATATATATATATATTTTTGATCAAAATTACCCTGTCCTGTCCAAAGTTAAAATCAAAATCAAAAGGGAATTTCTGACATTTTCTAAGACACGCACTTCCGTCTAGACAATAGCTGACCGTCCTTATAAAGAAGGACTTCCTTATATCCCAGTCGACAGATACTAGTTTTGCAATGCAAATGACATTGCATTAATAGTGTAGACTCATGTCCATGCCACAGGTACAATATGGCTATTAGTATATATTGTTAGAGACCAAAGGACATTACTTTATATTCCGGTCATTAGTTATCCTGTTGTATATCCTTGCTACTTTTATATGACTTTTATCTAAATAAAATTATGACTTTGTCTCTTGTAAGTATGACAAACGAGTGCGTGTTTTTCTATGATATATTTATACAAAAAAAAACTCTGAAATATGATCCAAAAGGTAATTATTAAAGACTATATGAATATTTTGATTAGGTATTTGTATATGTTGTGTCAGTAATTTTACTTCTTGGAAAATTAATAAAAATTTTTTTGCATAAAAACCAAATCATATTTTTTAGCTAAGATTTGATCTTTTATAGTATATTTATAATGAGTCGAAGGAGTCGAAGAGCTCACAACCCTCACACTGAAAGCTGGGTGGCCAAAATCACAATCAGATTTTATGACATGATTTTCTGTTCTCTAAATGTGTATCGACTCGTTCTGGTCATTTTACTCCACAATATTCCATCTTAACGATTCCATATAGTTTTAACAGCTTTTCATGGAAGTTAATGTCTTATGTGATATATGAAGCCAAAGGTAAAATGAAATTCTTACGAAGAATGGTTTGTCAATATTAAAGAAATGACTTATTGTCAACTTCAGGTTAAATTAATAGTTTTTTTGATTGAAACTATAGCTGCTGATCAATTTTACATACTGCTGCTGATTAGGTTAAAGAAAATATAACATGGTTTTTGTTTTTTATGTCAAATTAATGCTTTGAACTTGATATTTTATTTTCTTATTATAATTTTCATTGCAGGTGTACATTAAGCTCTAAAACAATGTCTAAGCTTTTTAGAATTCTACTATCAACCATTCATGTATTACTTAAATATTACAAAAATGTAAATCTTTGTGTCAAAATTTTCATATAAATTTGATATTTGTTTAGAAATTTATTGTAGTTTTAGTAGCATTGTTTTTATTACTCTTGAAACAATGTCTTGTGTAGATTTATCATTGGTTTTTGATAGAAAAAGAAAGTTTCATAGGAAATATTAAAATGTTAGTTTGCTAATGCTGAATTATCCATACACTCGAATTAGGTGTTTGGCCCAAAAAAAGTACTATAAAATCTTTATTTACGAACTTGTGAACTTCTTTAATTCGAAAGATCGTTAATTGCTCTTTGAAAATATTAATTAGGAGTGTGTTTAACATTTTGTTCATGAGAAAGGCTTTCTCGGAGTGGATATAATACTTCCTCACAGTTGCTAAAATAACATTACGACAATAAGTCAGAGCAATAATTGAAGTTGCATAGGTCCAATAAAAGGTATCTTTTGTAGAAATATTTCATAAGGGATAAATCATGGATCCATCAAAACAATGTGATATGAAATCAACAGTTGACTGATTAAAGATAAACTGGTGAAAGCCTTCCAAAGTGATCAACAACACAATAGTTTACTTACAATTAGCTAGGGCTTAGGCCAATATAATTTCAGGTGCTCACAGTCTTCTTTTTTTTGCATACATTCAAAAATTGAAAACCAGCAACAGAGGCTATTACATTGCTTTATTGGATCCATTGATGGAAATCATTTGAAAAAATGTCTGCAATTTTATAAAAAAAAAAGAAGCCTGCTGAAGCTGATGTTTTGCCTTGATTCTAGGTAGTGCTTAGTAGCAATCAGTTTTCCAAAAGACATCAAACTGTTTTTTGTCAACCTTTCAAAGTAGCATTTTGGCTAATTTTTTACAGTTAAAATAATTGGCTGGTACGAGTTACTAACTTTCTTTGAAATGCTTCTTTTTTAACTTCAAATATTCAAATGCTTGCTTCATCTCTATGTATCGAAAATTCTCTCGATTCAGTTACACTTCGTGTAAGTAGACTGATTATTGTCATTCAATTAAAAGCTGGATACTATCACTATGAAATGAGAGTATCAAAAATATTACAGAAAAAGTATATTAACAAATTGAAAATCTGTATGAAAAACCCAAACAACAAATGTTAACAAAAATCATAACAGCAAACTGAAAAATTTAGCATAATTTGTATTGTGTGATCCCACTTATTGCGATTGCCAAAGTCAGGAGTTGGTTGCTTTAATTCCCTGAGCTACATACTATGTGGCTTGTTATATCGATCATCAATAAAAATATTTATAATATAGACAACTTTGAATTTTACAAAGTTTTTCAAAGAAGTTTCATAGAACAAATTAAAGCTTGTGTTTTACTGGTCAACTGGTCGGTAATACCTAGAGGAATTATGCTGACAAATGAGTTGTGTTTGAAATTCCAATTAGGCTAATTCCTTTATTATTTCTTAGTACTTATGTTGTAGGAGAAAGTGGACTGTTCTTTTGAAGACAATTTTCTCAATTCAAGCAGAAGGCTAATATTCGTTTTTTTCACCTTAGATCAAAACACATACTTTTTGTAATAGTTTTTTATAATAAACGTATCCTTTTATAAGCAATTTCAAAATTAATTCTGCCTATTTTCTTTGTCTGTTTTAGATTTTTCATCGTTAATGCAAAAAATTCTTTTGATCGTAATAACTCAAGAGATTAAATCTATAACTCAGTATTATATTATTTTTTTAAAGAAAAAATTATTCCATTTTAAAATGACAGCTAAGTTGACAAATATTAAAAACTTGCCAAATATACTTATGATATTTTGAAAAAAATGGAACTTTTGAAAACACATTTTTCATAGTTTAAGATAATGAATTTTTATGGCTTTTACGTGTTCATTTTACTTATATGATAATCCTTAAAATTTCTTCTTACAAAAATTAAGCTTCGGTTTTCCTAGCCAAATATCATTCCGAATTCTGTTCACAAATATAAGACCAAAGATCTCAGTTTGTGTTGCCTTTATAATACTCAATAATAACAGAAATTAATTTAAATTTCAAACAAGATAAAAAATAAAAATTTGCAATTAATTAAATCAAACATTGACTGAACGAAAAATTTATATGTCTTCATTTGCTTTTGATATAATCAAAAGTCACCCTTTTTGACCTTTATAATAAAAATTATCACCTGCATCCGACAGTTATCTTCGCGATATTCTATTCATTTAGAAAATACTTTTACTATTATCAAAAATAATAACTTGACGCCATATAAAATCACCCTATATTTAGTATCTTTTTATATAACAACCCTTAATTTCCTGTTAAAGTAAAATACTCTTCTGCCTTCAGATTCAGATTATCAGATGACAATTTGCAGCCCATCAAAATCTAATTTTCTGCTTATCCTTACTGACACCGGTAGAAGGCATGTCGACGACTTCCGACAGATGTTAGACGCGCTTAAGATTGTTCATCATAAATTCTCTCTCATAAAAAAAAAGGGGAGAGAAATTGAGGGAAAATATATATATATGAAAAGTTATTCCTTGCAGATGACACAAGTAGCTTGTTTCACGCCATGTTTTGGCTTGAAGAATTTGCCCCACATTTTACTAAAAGTTATGAATTTCACAAATTTAATTGATTTTTGGGGATTTAAAAACTGTTAAAGATAAAACAAAAATTTTTTTTGTCTATTTTTTTTTTTTATTAGGAAACTATAATTAACGGTTTAAAACTTTAAATTTTGGTTAAAACATGCGTGTCGGCAAAGTAGGTGTTGCTTTGATTTAAGGGTGGTTTTATTTGAAAAATTTTGACTAACAGCTTAAACTAATTAAGGGTCTTCTAACTATTCTTTTTAGCTTGACAAATTTTATGACATTTCCTATTTAGCCCAGACATTAAATTTCATGCATGAATGCCGAATAAATTCTGTTGAATTTTCTAGAAAATGAAAAATAGTTGACTGGCAAACGTAAAAATAAATATGAGTGTGGTATTAAAATTCCACATTTTTATAACTGCTATGAAAATTATTTTAAAAAAGGACTGCATCACAGAATAATCTTCACAGGTGCAGGCCTTTGAAAGCGTATGAGAGACCAAAAAACCAAGAAAGTATGGGTTATTTAAAAATTGTTAAAAAAAAGAAAAACGAATGTTTTTATATTGGACGAAAAGCATAAAAAAGTTTTTTTAAAAAGTTTCTTAAATTATTTCAAAATAAATGTAGGAATACATATTTTACTTAATAGAAAAAATCCTATAGTAATCCCTGTTTTTAAGCAGTCATATCCATACTTTATGAAGCTGATTTTATAAAAACGGAAAATCTCCAGGAGATTTTATGTAGTTTACTTTCATACAAAATTTTATTTTCTATTTGACCAATTTGATATCTTTTAAAAGTATAAAATGACCATCAAAACTAAATATGTCACGTGCAGTCACCTCAAAGTGTAAAATTCAATTTAAAATTTCATCTAAAGAAGAAGGGAAATTGTATCAAATTTTTCTTTTATTATTTATCATAGAGACACGTGCCTGTAAGATGTTATATCGAAATTCAAACAATTACAAAGCAACAGTAATCTTTCTGCTAGGCAATCAGTAAACCCTAAAAATAAAACCCCATACAAATATCTATCTTGCTATTCAAAAATATAATTAATGAATCCTTTAAGGGATGTGTAACAAATTTGTGGTAAGAAATTGTTTTGAATACATTAATGAAGTGGTTTTATTCAATAACAATTAGTGAGGAATATTTGTAAGGGATAAACTTTTAGTGCAGTCTATTTTAATGTGTTCGTTTTTTTTTTTTTTTTTTGAAGTTGTTCCTTTCTCGAAAGAATGAAAATTTTTTTCAAAAATAAACAAATTTTCTTTAAAGAAATCTAAAAGATATTTTATGATCTAAGTTAAGCTCCGTTAATATTACAGCTTAAGTCACGTGTCTCCGCTAAAAAGTATTTTAATAAAACACAATAATGAAATTTTGCAAATATAAATTTAGGGAAGACTAATATTCGCAAGGATATTAGTTTTAATAAGCTGAAAAATGAAATGTGTATATTTTAAAAGTAAAAATTTTATATGAATATTTTTTTGTATCAGATATTTCTTAACTTAAGGACAAATACCTATAAGTAAAGAAAGTATGTTCTTGCTATATTTGGTAGAATTATTATCGTTTGAGGATTTGTAACATCCTGAAATGACATATAGAATTTATTTCACACAAACAGATCGTTAACTCTAATTTGTGTCAACAAATCATTTAAGTGGACATTATTAAAAGTTATCCCCTAAAAGTTTTTACTTTACCATAATTTATTGCAATAAATTTACTTTTGTTATGCCGTGAAATTATAATTGATTTTAATGTTTTGGTAAGATTATCCTTAATATTTAAGGCTAGCTATTCAAGGTAAAATGCTTTTTGAAAACATTATTGAAATTTGCAAGAAGGTGAGTACTTCCTAACAAAAAATTAGATGCATTGAAATAAATATCGATGATAAGGACATTTTGGTGTTAGGTAAGAATTTTTACATTGCTAGTAATTTTAGTTAATGAAATTCTAAATAAAATAGTGTTAATAAATTTACTGTAACATAAAAATAAGAAGTAGGGAAGGAAATTCAAATATTGGTAAAAGGCATAATCAATTCATTTTACAAACATATAAAGCTTGACAGGTGCATAAATTTTTAAATTGAAAAGTAAAGTACATTTGAGTGAATTTCTTACCAAATAATTACTTTAAACTAAATGAGGGTCTATTGATATTTTTGGGTCCAAGCAAAATTTTATTGCACAACTGATGAAAGAGAATTTGGGCACCAAAAGAATTTAATAAATTCTTGTCTCAGTTATCAAATATATAATACCTTAATATTGCATGGCTCTATTGAGCTCTTGTTTGAAGAGCATCTAAAATAGATAAACAGCTTTTATTGGACCGAATCGTATTTGCATTTGCTTAATTTTTAAATAGGTCACTTTGCAATTAACTGGTAAGTGGAAAGAAGAGTGAGGGCCTGTGAAGATTATCCCATTCAGCTTAGATTTTGAAGTATTTACTAGTACTAAATAAGTTATTGCTTATAAATTAAATTACTTTCATAACATGAAACATAATAAACGAGAAAATATCAAAAGAAAATATCAAAAAAATTTTTTTAGAAAAAAGAACTAAAAAGTCATTATCCTAGCTACTTTCTCCTAGAAAAATTCACTAAAAATTTCCTTTCTGAACTTGACATGGAAAATTTCTTTGTAAATTTCTCATTGGCTGTTTGTAACATTAACTGTACCAAATATTTTTTCTAGAATACATTACATCAGCTCTAATTACAGCCAAAAATATTTAACGCTTGATTATGAGCTTAAGCTTAAGTTAGCTTAAACTAGATTTGACGTTAAACTAAGTTAAAAATATTAATGTGTTTCAGATAGTGAGCTCCAAATAATTAAACTACTGTTACTTTAGTTTTTAAACGATATTTAGGTCAGCTGAAGCTTATCTGTCAAAATTGGTACTATACAGATCATAGAAGTAAAATATTAAAAATTAAAATAGAAATAAATTATAACAAGTTTTTGAAAATAGTTATGTAGAAAATAATTTAATGTAAGACAAAATTAAATTTGTTTAAACTTTATTCAAGAGAAAGCGAGGCGCTAAATTATATTCACATCTAGAAATTGTTTTGAACATATTTACCAGTTCAATGCTACATATAAAGTATAGGTCCAACTTTGACCACTGGTAATTGCTAGTTATTAACTAATATACCAATATATGTAGCCAACAAATGACAGGTGAAGTAAGTTTAAGCGCCCGCCCTTTTGGGTTGCTTAGGTTTCCTAAAGACTACCGGCTTACAGCCGAGCTGACACCGATTACAATAACGAAAACTATAAAGTCATTATTGGTACATCAGTAGGAATATTCTCAAAGTGTTCATCATAGTGCAAGCTAACCAAAGATTAGACTATCGCAATGAAAATTGGTGTCAGCTCGGCTGTAAGCCGGCACCTTAGACACACATTGGTGACTTTATGTTTTATCCGCTTGTAACCGGAATATCCTAATTCAAAATGATACACCACTGCTGTATCATTGGACGTCGAAGTCTTAAACTGATGAAAAGAAGTCAAACACGATTCCGCTCCTAAAACTCGAACTGTGAAATTTAAATTTTTATTACAAAATTTAATTATAAAATTTCATAAAAATACCAAATCGTATGTATTGTATTTTAATACAATTAAGGAAAGTTAATTAATTGAGCCTTGTTCAATTGTTCAATTTCATATCCAAAATAGAAAATCTAAAAAACACTCCCCTGATTTCCAATCTGCATGAACATTAGAAAATTACATCGATTATTACATTAAGCTATAAGCAATAAAATAAAAAAATGCCACAATCATTACACAGGACTGCAAATTCTAAAGACTTAGGAAATTTCTGGTTGCACAAAAACTAAAGATCTCACAAAAAAAAGAAGTATTTTTTTAATGTTTCTTGTCACATTCCATGCCATATACCAGGTTTCTGTGTTTTTAATAGGAAACTTTATTGTCTTGCTAGCAATCAACCATAAAGTAGATTCTTTACGACACTTAGGTTTTCTTGCTCTTTGGCTATCATATCAATATTTACTAACAAAAATAAAGAAAGAAAAAAAAAAAACAACATATAAACAGCTTCTGGCTATTAAAATGGTCAGTCAATATATACGTATATACTTCAATTCAAAGAGTATAGCTCCTTGATGGTTACTATCGTCTATATGCCCTGAAATATTCTTCTTGAATTCCTCTTGTCCTACCCCCTTGTCACTAAATGTGTATTTGGAATCAATTCTTTAGTTATTCACAGCTGTCAACTGAACCATTGTTTTTATGGAAATAATCTTTAAAACGTGACTACGGACACGCTGTATTGATAGTACTGGTGACAGGAAAGGATAATCGCTCTTCGAGCTTACGGTGTCGGTTTTGGTCAAGCGATTTTATGGGGTGATTGACATTTATTGTGGCTCCATGCGTAACGTTAGCCACAAATTGCAAATGTTTTAATTTGAACATTTTACTAAGGTTTGTTGTGATTATGGATTTCAAGTGATTAACATTAATTTCAGTATTAGGATTGTATTATTAATAAATATTGGAATAAATAGGTATATAATAAAAATAATTTATAATCAATTATTATTTATGTATATGTATTTCATTTTCAAATCCTTGGTATTAATCAAATAGAGTAAATAAAAGAACTTAAAAAAATCGCTGATAACCCTTAAAACCTTATTTTATACAAAAAAGGGCTTTTTATTAACTTTTCAATAACTCGAATAAGGGAATTACTATAGTTCATAGTTATTATTATCATTATCATCATTAGATGAAATTTGTTTCTTAAATAGAAAAAGCTCTGAGCTTTATTAGAATCTTGTGTAAATCCCATTAAAGGAAGAATGGATCAAGACTTCGGAATTGGCATATAATTCATGGATTTTGATGGCGCTTTTTGAATTGGATTTTTTATGAGCTCTAATAAAATGTGGCCGCTATTTACTTTGTAATTAAAAAACTCAATAATTCTCTTAATATAAATGTGTTATTCCTATTTAAAAAAAAAAGCACAACGATACGTATGTCTTGAGGTGGAAGCTCCCAGACAACTTCCTCTGTGTAATGTAATTGCTTAAATATTTAATTAAAAAACAAATAACAGGAAGTTTCAATGGATAAAAGTTTTCTTAAAGCTCAATAAAAATCTAACAAAAAGTCCTATTAAAAACCGCATTCTACATACGGTTCAGTCCATGGGAGTTTCAGTAAGAAACGCACACTTAAACTTTTCAAAAAAGGTTTATCCTTCTACTTTATACTCAAATCAGTATAATCTTTTATATATAATCTTAGATAAGTCACGGTTCAACCCTACCAGTATCAAATCAGTTTTAAAGTTAAAAACTTTTCAGTACATTCAGTATTAAATCATCATCAAATGTTACGACTCGGGCATTATATTAAGTCTAAATATGAGTTCACATGTCATTTTAATCCCTCATAGTAAAGCCGTAGCATTATTTATATACATAAAATATCATTAATTTTTTTCTGATGGGGAGTAACAATATTCTTTTTCCATTTTTATAAATGTGCTTTGTCTTCAACTACGTTCTTTTACTAATATTTCGATTATTTCCTTTAGTGTAAACCTGTTTGACTAAAATAAAACATAACTGAAATTAAAATTTCTTTCATATCAGACCATTAAACAGTTTTACACTTTTAGTGGATGATTAGGCTATAATATCCATTTCGCTCTAATTTTAATAATTTTTTTCATAAAATTCACTTTTTTCAATTAATGTTTCCACAAATTTTAATATATTGCAATGTATCCTTAAAGACTTTGGAAAATTCCGTACACTTCAACAAAGAGGGAAATTCCAATTATTTTTCACAATAATTAAAGCAAAACAAAGATTTGTGGAAAAGTTTTACCTCGAAACTCAGGGTATAACAATTACAATCAAAAGTTAATTACAGCCACGAGAAATGATTCAAACAACCTAAAATCCACTATTATGGTCAAAATAGGATATAATGATCCCTTAACCAGTACAATTCTAATAACAAAACTTAAATATGTGTTGGAAAAATCACCACAAGTCCATCAAAAATTCAAATAATACTCGTAACATTATTTAAAGAAATAGAATTGGCCACAGGGAACTACTTTCAAGCTTGTCAAACCATAACTGGGGCTTATTTTCTTGATCTTTGAAAGCATCTGATGATCATAATTTAAAATTTTTGGCCGCAACATTGAAATCAAATTAAGTCATACCTTAATCATTGTTTGCTTAGTTTAAGCCCTTAATCAGGTATCAACCTTCATATTAGCTAGATTTGATCTACTAACACTTTTTTTGTTGTGTCCAAATATGAAGTATAATAAATTTTTTAATATCAAACAGCTTAAGCCTGGGTACTAGGAGAAATTTCATATTATGAGCTAGAGCCCATGAATTTATCATTATTGAATCCTTTTGTCTATTGTAAAGCATCCAGAGAAACGTATAGTAAAAATATTCGGATATCTTGCTCTAATTATAAAAAATAGGCAGCCTCAAAACTTATTTTATTGTTTGTTAAATATTTTTATATTTTACTTAGGCTTTCGTATTTAGATCTGGAAATAAAATCGATCTAGAGTAGCACATTTTCAAAATGAAAAAAACCATTTGCTTATAAATTTAATGAATAAGATTCCTAAAGTCTTTTCACTCAAATTAATGATTAGTAATCAAAAAAATAATCACAATAGGATATATAGTATTTTTCAGATATTCCTCCAATAACTTTTATAGTCGTCTGTTGCTCATTATAAGTTTTGTATTGTACAACTTTTATTATCTTTATAGCTTTTACCTGCTTTTATGCTATAATTACCGTGCTGTGTTACCAATAGAACAATATCGTTTCGTGTAATTTTAATTACCTATTCCATTCATCATTTAAACTTTAAGATATGATTGGCTACGTTGCATCTACTTTTCATTTAAAGCTAAAAAAATAAAAAACCATTTCTAATTGTGTTACTTGTCCAAAGATTACCTGCAATGCGCCATAAAGTAGTTTGATTGCTATTTTTCATTTTCTTACATAAAATTTCTTATCGTTAGCTATCAAAAGATTGGAGAAACTTAGTTAGCTACAGTCGCGTGCTGATTGTTCATGTCCAAACTGGAAAAATTCTTCAAATGACCCTCAAATGATCAAAAGTTTGTCACGACAGGAAGAATGATAAGACCCATACTAAAGTTATATATATATATATATATATATTGGATACATCTATTGGCCTTTTGAAACGCTTTTAATTTACCCCTAAGTGTGGTTTTATACAGATTTGCATTTCTTCATTTTTCGTAGAAAAAAATTGCGTGTCATGTGCCTCAATTGAGTTCGATGGCAAGTGGTCAATTTCTTTTTATGAGCTTATATAGTCCGTTTATCATCATTATAAGATCTATAGAAATACTATGAGGAAAGAGGTCATGTCATTTGTTTACCTTATACAAAATGATTAGTTTGATTACCAGGATCTATAGATTAAATCCAATTTTATTGGGTTTTTTATATCATAAGTAAATAAGGTAAAATTTTTAACCAATTTAATGGTGAAAAATTTATCTGTCCATTTGACTTCTTTAATTTGGGACTAAAGAAAATAAATTAAAGCAACAACAAAATTTTGACGCTATTGTTTTAAATATTTTTTTATTCAAATTTCGGAAAATATTTATTTTTTTGAATATACTTCTTATGTTTTTGGAGCATGCTAATTTTATTCTTTTTGAAGGACGAATGTTAATCTTGAAAATAAAAATTTAGATAAAAATAATGTAAGCCTATTTTAGGTTTTATTTTGTTAATATAATTTCAGGGACCTTTTTTTTGTATTAAAATTTGTAACCTACTACGTCATCTGATCTTAAGATATCTTTAATAAGAAAACTAGAGCTACGAAGTTTTCGTGATATTTTTTTAGTTGTTCAAAAATATTTTTAATGATACTCAATCAATCAAATGTTATAAACATAATTTTTCAAACAAATGTTTTCTACAACATAATTTTTAAATGTGTTGACAGAGTGATTGGAACACTAATTGTTTTGCTACTATATCAAATAGAATAAAGCAAAGGGTTTGATTTAAAGAAAACTTTAGGGGCATCACTCACACAGAAATATTGAAGAACAGAAAAAAAATAAATGTAAAATTTTGAGGTAAATGACATACGTTTTCTTTTTTTTTTTTGGTTTGCATAAGGTTCTAGATGAGACGATGACAAATATTAATGAAAAATTTATTCTTAAGCCTTGCAAACAAACGAAGCAACAGAAGCTAGGCCCAATGTAGTTCCTATCTCAGTTTAGCTTAAAAAGAAAAAAAATGAAAAAAAATGAAAAAAAATTTCGCAATTTGATAAACAGTCTAAGGCTGCCTACAGAGTGCCGGCTTACAGCCGAGCTTACAGCCGAGCTGACACCGATTCCCATTGCGATAGTCTAATCTTTGGTAGGCTTGCACTCTGAACACTTTGAGCATATTCCTATTGGTTTACCCATAACGACTTTATAGTCTTCGGTATCGGAATCGGCGTCAGCTTGGCTGTAAGCCAGCACTCTGCAGGCAGCCTAAGTGAGAAAATTCTCACAAATTTTCTACCTGAAATTATCCAATTTGATTAAACGAGACCAATGAAATATAAAAGTAGATCGTATCGATGTCATCAATTCCAATTATCCTTATGCTTTTCGCTTTTTGCTTTATGAAGATATATTTAACTTTTACAACAGCTTTCTTTTGTTTGATATTATGGTAATTTTTTAAAATTACAATTTGACAAAAAAAAACGATCAGTTTTCATATTGAAATTTTTTAAAGCAACTATCAGAATTCAGAATTTTAGGGAAATTCTTTGTCTTTTTTGTACTGGCATGTGTAATTTTTCAAACGAAAACTGAGTTTTGATCCGATTAAGTTTTACGAAAATGCAATATTACATAATTTTGCGTAGCAAGAATACTAACGAAGTTTTAACTTTCTTATCTAGGACTGTAGCAAATTTTGTGTATGCATAATAAATTAAATTTATTTTTCATATAACAAAATAATAGCCTAAAGGAAGTATGAGCTGAATAAAAAATGAGAGCCAGAATGGAACATGAAAAAAACATAAAGGGTAATTTTATAATGATGTTGAGTATTATTAATTTTGTTTTTCTTTAATATTGACAAAATATTTAATTTTCATTTTTATAGCTGTAGAAAAAAAGAACCATTTGAGACTGAAATTTTTACAAATTTCAATTTTTCTTTTTTTTTGTATAAAAAACTAACAAATCATTTTCGTTTTAAACTTTCAAAAATTTCACATTGCTTGTAATGATTTGCAGGAAAAAAAAACACATTCAGAAGTCTGTAAAAGAAATCTAGTATAAAACAATAAACAGTGTATCTCAGCATAACTAAAATCCTTTTATAAAAACAACATAAAATAACAGAATATAAAGAAAAAACCCAGTTAGAGATTTAAAGCTACCTATGATTGGCTATAAAATGATACTTAAAACCACACAACAAACAGCCAATCATTATCTATTTGACAGACTGTATTCAGAGGGAGTTAAAGTTCCATTTGTCATACAAAATGCTACTGTATTTGTAATATTATATTATTTTAAGTCTCTTTTTTTTTCGCCTCTGTATATATTTACCACTATACTAAAAACCTATCTGATGGGGAGGTAGCTTTTAAAAGAGTCTATAACTACCCACAATTGTTTATCGGGTGGCACAATATCACTGTATACACAATAATAAAAGACACAGTTGGTGAGCTTTTGTGGTGGATCAGTGGGGGACAACACAACTTTTTATATTATAAGAAGATAGCACACTATTGAAGATATGATACAGTAACCACGCCTTAATATAAATTATATATTTCTTGACACAAAAACTATTTCTATCTAATCAATACTTTTTACACACACAATACTAAATTATCTTTTTAGATATATCAATCCGTTAGATAAAAATTTTTTAACGTTGTGGCTATATCAAGAGAAATAAGCAACAAAGGACAAATCTTTAACGATTCTTACCTTATAACTTCCAGATGATTGAAACTAAAAAGTTCATAGCTCTCCTATTTTGTATGCTCCACCCACTTGTCGTCAATATATGCATCAAAAATTTTGAGCGCAGTCTCAGATTTAAGAGAATTTCTGTTATTTTTATAATATGTGCTCCACATATATTTTTTTATATAAAATTTCTGATCTCATATTTCACCTGAAGTGAATAATGAAGACAAGGAGTTTAAGTTTTTGTTTAAATTTAAAATAAATAAACCAAAAAAACAATAAAACGAAAAAATAATGAATTATTAAGGAAATGATCAAAAAATCGAAGTGGGGTAAATGCCATTTAAAGAACAAAAAGTAAATTTAAAAAATCGATTTGCACTTATTAGAAATAATTTTTTGTTTTAGTATTTTTATTTTTATTTTGGGTAGACCTTCGATTTTTAAGCATACCATTTAAATGTGAAGGTCAAGTAGTCTGCTATCGTTTTATAGAGACGATGCTAAAAATCAGGTTAGTTTGGCTGCCAATGATTTCTATGTAAATTTTTCATATTATAAAATGAATCATATTTTGTGATTCTTTGCAATCGATTTGTCTAAAAATAAATTTGTTTGGGTTTTTTGAGGTGGCATAAACGATGTTCAATTACTTATATATAACCATAATAATGTAGATTTATTACTATTAAGACCACCCTAGTAGTTTAATTGCTATAACTATAGAAATATAGTCTGTAGATATATACTTGGTAATAAAAGGAGAAATTAATGGGTTATTGTGGCCAAAACAAATCCATTCAATACTTTTATGATATTTACACATAATTATTGGATTTATAATAGTTGAAATAATTATTTTTGGGGATATATAAGTGATGTGATTCCATTGAAGCGTAAGAATTTTGATTATCTAGAAATACATCTGTGTTATTTAAGCATAAAAATTATAGTAAAAATTTAAAATTAATTTTGAGTTTTTAGGATATTACTATTAAATTATATTATTTTAGAAAAAATAAACAAAAGTAAATTTATATCCAAACAAAATTTAATTAGAAAATTTGAAATTCTCTTGAAAAAATTTGATACTTAAGGTACTTACTTACTTACAATACTTCAATTCTCCAATCGAAAGGCTTTTTAGAAAAAATCTTTGAAGCAAAAGTAAGTTTTAAGCTAAGAAAAGTGTGTTTAAGCTAACACACAGGCCAACTCACAGCAGAAACTCACAGCGATTCCGCGAGTTTTGTATGAAAAATATCCCCTTTTGCTGTGAGCTGGCCTGTGTGTACCCGCTATAAGAAAAATTATCCCTAAATAATAGAGTTAAGCAAGAAAGCAACACTTTCTTCGATTTCTAAACTGATTGAAAGAAGAAAAGTTGTATACATATTATGACACAGAAACTAGTTTTCCAAACACAGTTTATCATAGACCCTGGATTGATTATATGTAGCATTAAGCAGAGCTTTAGATTGGCCACTTGCATATTGAAAATTATTAACCATCATTTACTATTTTACTATAGAAGACCGAAATTTTAAGCAAATGAGAGAACAAGGCGCAGTATCATCAAATATACAAAGGGGTCAAATTAAATTATTGAAAATAGAAGCTATAAAAATTAATTGGTCTTAATGAGGTATGACAAACAGAATTTCTGGCTCTTTTCTAATAGTTCGTTATTCAAGATGCCAACATATTACCATATTAGCTGTCATAATTTGAGAAATTCATCATCAAATAGGATTTTACAATATTTTTTTCCAAATCTTATAGTCGCATTAAAAATATTTTTTAAAAAATTTGAATATCATTTGCTTAATTTGGCCTTGAATTAATAAAAAATTTACCTGATGCAAACGAATCTTAACAAATTTGGATATATTTTTGAAGTTTTTAGCTTTTAAAGCTAGAAACAAGAGACTTCACTTCTGCACTTCACAGTTTTTATTCATGTGGTGATATTGTCAATATCAAGTAATGAGAGTCATCTATGTTAGTAAGTACATCACTAAACTGTGGAATAATAAACTAAAGTTTAACCCCTTAACGCACAGTTTTTTTGAAAACAGATTACCATGCTCGAAATAACTCGAGCGTGAAAGTTAAGGGGCTAAAATCATTTTATCGTTCTTAATTATTTGGTCTTCGATAAAGTTATGATAAATTTTTTAGAAAACTTTCAATAATTTATAACTAAAGTTAATTTTTTTTCCCGAATAAATGTATTCCACAGGATATCATAAATCCAAAGATTTTCATCACTCCACCCACTTGTATAAATACCTTCATGACAATAAAAATATTCTATAATTCTTATTTCTAAAGTCCCCCAATTTATCACCTTTGAAGCATTTTTTTGATAGTAAGCTATACAAACTATAGGAGCTCATATCTAAAAAATCTAACCAACCAAGTAGCTTTAATTTTCCATAAAAGATACCACCTTTCACAATACTAAAATGTAAATGTTAAATAGTCTGCCCATTCATATACATATTCCTTGTCTTTCAGCTAGAAATATGTAACTATCTCTTAAGGGTAATAATTTTATATTTCCCATATTACATACTATAAGGTCACGCAAAGCTTTCAAAAAAATTTAGACTATTTTAGATAGATAAACCTCAAACATTCATAAAAAGAAAATAAAAAAAAACACAAAAAGCTGAATTGAACTAAGAGGATAATTAAAAAGCATAAAAAAATAATAAAAAACCACAATATGATTATTTTATTATATTTATTAATATTGCCCCACTTTTTTAAATATCGTCAACCATGGGAGCCGGCTATAAGAAATATGGGGTAAATCAAACTGTGGGCCATGGGTAGGCGGCTAGCTTGGAAGCTTATATATATATATATATATATTTAGTGCTTTTTACTCCCACTACAGTTGTGTTATTTTATGATGATAGACTCTATAGAGGTCTATAGAGGTCTATATCTATAGAGGTGATGATATGACGACGACGACACATAAAGCTGCGCGACACCAAACCCACCGGGTTGAGAGAGAATATAATTCACAAAGAGTCCTAGTAATTCAAATAGACACAGAACAGCCTATCCATTGAAATTTTTTTTCATGATAGTTCTTGAAGTTGGTGGTGGGGAAAATACTGGGATGGAATATTATTAATATTTTTCTTGACGTGTTTTTTTATTTGAATTTTTTGTTTTTCAAAGTTCAAATAAATATAAAAAGAAAACTACTGTTTTTGTTTTTATTATTGTAATTATAACTTAAGGTTGCTTTCTAGTCAGGTAATTGTATATTCGATGGAGAAAAGAAAAAAGAAAAAAGAAGTTAGCTTAAGAATTCACAACGAAATCATATTTGTGTAGTTTGTGTCGTCGTTTCATAGAACTAGTTCGAGTTAATAATAATCAGTACTTTTGGAATACTTGATTTAATAATAAATGGATTTATTAATTAATACTTTTATAGGGTGTTTTGTTTTCAGTAATAACTTTAGCCTATTCAATTATTTGTGTTGTGATCATTTTAAGTGATTATTATGGGTGAATAATAAAATTTAGTTTGATTTTTTTTCTTCAAAAATTTTGGTGCTGTTTTACTAGTTTCTAATACAAAAAAAAGGAAGAAGTTACTATGTGCTGAATTAAGTTCATTTTATAATTTAATTATCCTTCTTTATATGATATTTATAATTGTGGAACAATCATTATTTTAATATTGTGCTTTTGGAAGAAAAGAAATATTACATATTATTACATATGACAAAAGAAAGAAATATAATGAGTTTCATCTTTGATACCGCCATGAGAAATAAAGCAATCGCAAAGAGATTAAATCAAGGTAGTTGAAATTTTTTATTGTTGTAAAAATAAAAACTTTTAATAAAAAATTGCTCTAAGGGTGAATTTTTTTATAGTAGCTTTGATTAACAATTTAGCAGAAGTTTTGTTTTTGTTATAAAACAGTAATTTTTTATTGATATTTTAATTCATTTTTTAAATTTGGATTTACATCTTCCTTAGATAAGAACCAGAAGTCAATCAGCTATTGAAACTATAGTTGATTGATTTTAAAAATTTATCTGAAGTTTCACTGTAACAAGTTTTCTTTTGGAAAATTAATTTACCTTTTTCAGAGATCTTTTTTACACCAGGGTTTATTTTTATGCGTCGGACTTATGTCATGTCACTTATAGAGTTTTCTACATAATACAAGAAAAATATGTATATCTCATGGGAACAAATTTTTTAAATTAAAAAAATTTAGGACAAAAGCTAACTGTAAATGCTAATGTAATTTAAAATATGAATATAAAAATTTATTTACTGCCACTGTTTAGAGCAAAAAAAATTCATTTCTTTTTACACTGCAACTTTGTATTTTTTTTAGGGGAGGTTTACCGTTTTTTAAAAGTATTCTTTAGAACAAGTTATTCTTTGTGATCAAAATTTTTCCAAAGTTTTGTAAGAAAAAACATCCTATACCCATGTTCTAGTGAAGAGTTGGTATAAACTTCTTTTTCCTTTTAAACTTCGACACATCTTAATAAACCCAGCAGGAAAATTATTCATCAGTGTGTTTCTCATGCATGAATTCATGCTTGAATCATATCAAAAAGCTCATTTGTGAAATATTCATTAATGCAGCATGCATAAAGTAGCCATCATTGCTACTTTTCAATATGAATAAAAATGATTTTCATGTAGAAAGTCGTCATGATGGCGAGTTTTGTGGCCATTTCTCCACTAAATTCATTCATATTTTCCCCGAGAAAGTAGATGTTATGACGGGAAAGTAGCTCTCTTTCATTGATGAAGTAGAGCTACTTTCTCTACTGGGAAATTTTGTCAAATTTAGGGCTCAATCCGAACATTAGTACTGTTTTGACAGTTAGTTTTGTCGATAAGTTGTATAATCAAAGTTACTTATAAGGAAAATAGTCTCAGCCTTTGGGAACAGTAGAAATGAACTTAATGCGGCTTTATACACTTGGCTACTAGCAAATTTTCCCAATTGTAAGAGATTCCGTGGAGTAGATAGGAGGAGAATCATAGATATGACTTAGATATTATAATGAAATGAAGTTAAACAGTGAAAAGTTAAACAAAATTGTTTACTGAGCTCCTACAATCTAAAAGGGGTAATGTATGTTATCGCTTAATCACCTTAAGTGTTTTCACTATGTCCATAACCTTTTAAAATTTGAAACCAAAAAATTTAGAAAATCTCTTCAGAACAAAAGTTAATCTAACCAACGATCATTTGTTATTTATGTGTTAAATTTAGTCCTTATTTATTTCTTATTTACTAATAAAATAATTTTTCACAAATAAAAGCAAAAAGGTCAAAATATACACGTGTTTCAGGAAGCTAATTTATTTTTAATTTATCACTGATAAAAAAATCTGACTAATATATTTTTTTAATAAAAATAAACTATTAATATAATGGCTAACACGTTCCTTGAAAAACTATAAATATTATCAAATACAGGATGTTGATAACTTTCATATATCTCTTTAAATTTTCAATATTTTTGGTTTGTTTTTCTACCAATACACAGATGACTTATAGTAAATTTGCAATGATTAAATTAAATAACAAATACAAATACAACACAAAACAAAAAAAAAGATATTTAGTAATAAAATTTCCAGTAAAGTAAACAATTATTTGTAATAGTAAAAAATATTTAAAAATATAATTAATATCGAGAGATACTTAAGAGATAGTTTATAGGATAAACTTTAAGAATAAAGTGTTTGGATACTCAATTTCTAACAATGTTAATTTATTTTTAAAAACTTCAACGCAATCAAATTTAACCAAGTATCTTAAATATATTGTTTATAAAAGACAGATATATATTATAGTCTGACTTAAAAATTATTGAGACATAAATATTTGGGACACTAGATATAAATTTGTATATTCAGCACAATGTAGCTATATATTAATTCAATTGGGCACTTATTGTTAGACGATAGAAGCAACAGTTAAAAAAAAAAAGAATTTATATATATATATCTTATTTCCAAGAGATTTTTTTTGTAGGCATCACATTATATCATTGATACATGAGACAAGTCTTGTTTGAAGCCATCATATTGCTTCGTAATGAGAAAATGTTTAAAATTTATGGTCCTTAGTGACAACTCTAAAATATGAGTCAAGTATTTTGTTTTAATAAAACAAAAAAATTTTTTTGGGAACTGATTTCTTGTTTATTAATTTGTTGAAAATATATATCTGTGCTATTTCTAATTGTTTGATAATAGGATATCTGAAGATACTATTTTGCAAAAGTATTAAAATTTGGTAGTTTCTTAAAAAATATATTAAACTGAAATGTGGAAATTTAGATGTAGATATTTAATAAGCATTTCTAGATTTTACTTGTAAAGTTTTCAACTATTATTACGCCTGGCGATACTCGTTACAACAAACTGATAGCGAAATGTTGTAGAGAAGAAAAACATAATCCAAAGTTTGAACGTCCTTTTGTTCTATTATTGTGAAAAAATTTAACGAAGCTATATTGTTATTTCTAGATCATAGAAGTAAAAATATTTATTAGAAACACTTAAAAAACTAATTAGAAACTATAACGCGAGGACACCTGCTGTAGGGTTTTAACTACTTAAGGCTTTTTCAGATTTATATCACCCAGTTTTAGGCGTTCCCTAATTTAAAATCACCGATAAATATAATATAAGTTCAATAAAACTTTAAACGAAAAATGAAAAATTACAATTATTTGAGTAAAACTCCCAAATATTATCGAATTGGCTCTAGCAACATGGAATTTAAAATATCAATAGTGAATATTGCTGAAAGGTTCGAAACACACTATTAATATGACGGATATTTAAGAGCCTTTGATATATATTGAAAATTTTTACATAAGACTTTGTTAATCTGAACAAAACGTAACTTTTACTATATTAAAGAGACTAAAATTTTGTTTAGCAATTCTTTTAAAGATTTATTTAAAAAGCCTTCCTACAAATATAAATGCGTTAACTAATTATCTTTACATTTGAAGTCATAATGTTGAGGCCTTAAGGGATAAAAACGGATTTTTATAAATTAAAAATAGACTTCTAATAGAAATGATGTTCATGCCTTAAAGTAAAGTTTTACATTATTGCATCTTTTAGGATCTTCATCCGAAGGATTCAAAAGAAAAGAATAATTTTTATAAAATATAAAAAAGAAAAATAAACATTTAGAGATTTCGATTAGAAAAAGTAAGAATGTGAATAACAATAAATATAAAAAATAACCTCCTATGGTATAGGCTAAATTTCTTGTTGTTACCACTGATAGTCATGACTTAAGCCAATGCAAATGTTTTACGAAAAAATAAAAATAAAAACAATAAAACATATTATGATATATATTATGGCTTAAGCAAATCTATATGCTGTTCGCTATAGCAATTAATTTTATATAGACGACTATGGCGAACAGAATTTAACGTCACCTATTTCCTTCAGTAAATGGGGACGTTTACTTTGTACGTATAAACCTATCATACTTTACTGGCCCTACTTTGTAGCCGCTGCTTTGGCACAAAAGCTATCACTTATAGGTTTTTTACACCGGCTCTCCGAAAGTGGTCTCCATATTACCATTATATGTTTTGTATGGAAATTTCAGACGATACTACCTTCGCAATATGGTCTTCATACTATCTAGCGGAGGTGGTATGTATCATATTTGTTTCAATTTCAGCACATTTATTTTATAAACGTAGCCCAAAATCGCTATGAAGTTCAAAAATCTCTAAATTTTAACATTTATATTGTATTGAAAGCTAAGTTTTATTTGACAAAGTTTCAACAAGTTAAAATTTATTCACTCTTTTGTAAAGTGTATTTGATGCAAATTACATGAGTCGCAACTTACAGTTTTATTTTATGTGAATATTGACAATGAAATTCTTCCTTTAATTGTAAATATTATTGAAGTAGACACAAATATAATTTTACAATTGATTTTGATTATTTAAATCCACTTTTGTGCCTTGACATAATTTTATGTCAAAAATAAAGACGTTTAGTAGGATAAATGAATATGTAAAAATTGTTTAAATTTAAAAAATTTGGTCGACTTTCTTCCCTAATTTTGCGTATATTAAAAGTAAAACGTGGATAAATTACAAAATAAATATTGAAGAAATTTTATCAAATAACAAGAATGAAACATACGCTTAAGTGCAGTAGAAATGTACATGCAAAAAAAAATATGTATGTAGCATGGAATAAATTAGAAAATAACATATTCATTGTTATACTAGGCCATGAGTCAATTGGGTAGATCCTTAATTACCAGGCGGGTAATGTAAGGGACATAATATGTGTTTTTGTGATATTGAAGGAGAATAATGTGAAATGCATTCATGGCACTGTAGGTATTTTGTATGTATCTAATATTGGTTAAAATGTTTTAAATGGTTGCATTTTCTAAAAATTTCCTGGTACCAAATATCCATTTGAGAGTATTAAGATCTATTATTAAATTATAAAAATTTACGGTACATATTTGACAATGATTTCAGTGCATTTATTAGTAGGAGATTAGGGAACATGAAGCACTGGGTGTAGAGCAGGGATGGCGAACCTTTACTTATCAACGTGCCATTTTTCTAAAGAAATGTTTAATGAGGTCATAGACGTGCCACCAAATAATTTTGACTTTGTGATAATTGGGAAAATAATAATAATAAATACTATCAACTCAAAACTCTTTATTTACTACAAAAAAAAGGAGCATTTTGCAATATTTCTATTATACGTGTAATTTAATCAAAGTAAAATTAGTGTGACTTCTGTTGTTACAGATTAGATGACAAATAACATATGTTAGGGTTGTAAGATGTTACTTTTAGCAGAATGCATGCTGAACTGGAGTCATCTGTCAAACAGTTTCTAACCGAATCTTTATTGTTATTCATCTCTGAAAATAATGACTCGCAGGCATAGGTTGTTGAAAATATTGTTAAAATAGCATGAGCCAGCTTCTTCAAACAAGTAAATGTGTCTGGTAACGCATTCCATGTTTCCAAAATTTTGTTATTAGCATTTTCACTCATATTACTTGTTAATCTTTCTGTTTCAATTAATTCTAAATGTTTCCTTGTTTCAATAAATTTTTGAATCCATATTGAACTAGACTGGAAATCAATCAGCTGCATTTCAAATTCTTCAATTTCCAACCAATCGAATCGAATTGGGACAAATTCAGTTTATCAACTGACGTCACATCAGGATACATAATAAACTTGAGTTTTTCCGATAATGAATTGAATTGAATTTCTTTGAATTGAGAAAATCTCGCCGATTGAAGAATCAATCACAGAAATAAGTTTTTCAGTAGCTTAGTCTTCGTCTGGTTTCTCATGTATTTCTAAATTGAGTCAGTTGGTGACAGATCACTAGAGGAGTCGTGTCATGTAATCATGAAGTAATTATGAGTTTTGTGATCAGTGACGTGCCCAAAATATTCTGACGGGCCATTGGTTCGCCATCCCTGTGTAGAGGAATCAAATCAACCCATTCCTACTTTTACTCACAAATGTGAAGGAACTTAAGAAGGAAATTGCAAAATATTTTTCGATGAACTCTTTAGTTTTATTATAATATAAAGATTTAAAATAAGGAATAAATATTACTTAAAAGGATAAAATAATAATAATATCAAAAACCATTTTAAAAAATATACTTTTATCTATAACCATGTTCCGGGGAGTAAATACTCATTTTTCCCTTTTTTCCCATTGAAGCTATAAAATGATTAAAAATAAAAGTTTATCTTTTGAAAGTTTTTTAATATTATTTTCATTTTTTAAATATTTATAGCCAACGTACAGAAAAATATAATTTTTGGCAACATAAATAACTATAATTCTAAAAGTAAATAAATTATAGATGCATAAAACTACGAGTTTTAATGTGTATTGTAAGTTAAAAACAACAATAAGTACTAAAAATTACTGAAAGTATATTTTTGGTGAATGTTGGAAGAATATTTAAATAAATTAAATTAAAAGATTTCCTTAAAACATGACAATTTTCCTTTTAATTAAATATTTCTTTGTAAAATTTATAAAATTTTAATTAAGACTTTTTTTACTATGTGTGATATATGAAAATTCTTTAGGATCATATTTTTAGTCAGTGAAAAAATAAATTACATATCTAATAATAATTAAATGGCCTCATGGGACCTTTGACATTAATAACCACATTGAATGTAAGCTAATTTTGAAAATATAGTCAAAATCCATCCTTTAAAAATTTTAATATATTTTTAAAGTTATAAAAAATGTTTCTCTAATGACGTTTTTTTTTATTTTTTGGCTTTGACTAATGTATTTATATAGATGAAAGTTTTTTTTCAACACAAAGTATAATAAGAAAAGTTAAAAAAGATAAAAACAGACAAAGAACATTAAAAAAAATTCTAGAACCACACTTCGTAAGAGGAAAAAAAATTCTGATAAAACATTTAACTAATTTCAGTATCTAAATTACAAAGAAGATGTATTTGCTAATGTCCTAGCCATTTAAGTGTGGGAAGTATAAAGATATCGGGTATAGATAACTATATTTGATGTATATATGTATATGGAGGGTAGTATTTAAGAAGAACCTAAAACAGGCCATATGCCTTGTTTACAAAACATCTTCTCTTCTTGTTATCACTTGTAACATACATTTCGTGAGAAATTGATTAAAAATAGCCCGGAATGATATTCAGGGCTGAAGCAACGCGTGACTTTTGTTTCCTTTGCCAAATGATAAGTATGTACTTTTCGATAACAAAAAACATTGAAATTTATCTTTTTAGACATATTAGAATATTGTTGCTATTATATAATTTTGAGAGAAAATGGTGCTGTCGAAACGGCTAATGATTTCTTTTTTAAAGAGTTTCTATGAATAATTTGAAAGTTTGTTTAATATTATGCAACTAAATTGTTTATTCATAAAAATAGTTTTTAAAAGAAGAATTATTTATTCTTATTGATATTCAGTATGAAAATAAAATATGTTTCCTTTGGACTTGCATTTGTATAAATATGTTCAAATAAAATATTTGAAAAGTAATTTAACTTTTTGGCAAAATATGATGGGAATGCATTTTTTAAATAGAGGAACTTAAGCTTGAACATTGTCATTAATAATTTAAACAGTTGACATCTTGATTGGTAAAAAATTTGTTTGCTTTTATGCAATGGTTTTAGTTTGCTGCATTATTAAATATGGAAAATCTAATGCATGATTTTTGGTACATTTTTTTTTTTACTATCCAAAAGAGATAAAAACTGTTTAAGCAAGAAAAAAAATATTAGATGTGCTTGATATTTTGATAGAATACTAGTGCTAAAGCGAACAATTTTGGTAATTTTGGTGTTAAGCATACGTCACGTTCTGGAAGATCAGCAGAAGCGGATATGAAGACAAAATAAAGGCAATGAATGATTCAAGCGAATGTGTTTCTGTTTTATGGCTTAAGACTTTCATATAAATATGACAAGTAGTGTCATATAAAATATGGCACATATTTCGGTATGACAAAAAATTTTCAAAATTGGTATTACACTATGCCATATAAATATGTCATATTTATATGGCAAAGGGATTTGCATTTTAAGCGGTTAAACAAATAAGGAATTATTTGGCTACAAATAAGATAAAAAGATTATAAAAATTTACCTTTCCTTATCATAATTGAATTTATCTATATTTTCGATATATTAATTATACATTTCAGAAAGTGTTAGAATTAATCCTTGATGTCCATTTTTAATTTCTTTATCAAAATAACTTAAAGAAGATTCTGGATTTGAATCCGTTAATAGCATTGTTAAAGCATCTTCACAATAATGAAGAAAATTAATTAATAAAATAATATTTAGAATTTAAGCCTTATTTAAAAAAAGAAAAGGTCTATAATAAAAATAAATTTAACAATTGTTACCAATCATAGCATTAGCAAAAATAAAAAAAACTAAATAGCAAAAGGTATAAATAAACAGTAAAAATTAACTGTAAACAGTAATAACAAAAATTAGCAATATTTAAGTTTAACTCACAAAAATAAACAAACAAAACTAATAATAAACAATATTCCACCAAAAAAAAGTAACCTACATTAAAAAAACTTGTCAACCAGATTTTGATACACCCATTGAATCGGCAGCTGAAGCCGCTACAGTAGCGGCTTTATTAGTCCAAAAACGTATTTTGGTTTTTTGTTATTTTAATTAGTAATTGGAATTGTTTAGCGAAATTCCTAAAAAGTTTTCTTAAATAGATAATGAGCGCTTTTAATTTTATTAGCTTACTTTCTGAAATATCGAACAATTTCTGTGCCCTCGTAAATTTTTATCAAATTAGCTAAACTTAGCTTGGTGCTATATCCAAGATAAAAACAATAATCGCCCTGAGAGAGAAAAAATGTTTTTTTAACACAATCTACTACAAAAACTTTAGGCTATGGTTTTTATGGAGGAGACTGCATAAATTTGGCTGACTTGCGACTTTATCCAATTTTATCGATCCTGATCGATCCTTGTCAATCAAATTTATCAATTCTTTTAGTCACACGATCAAAGGTTGCTTGAATTTAGTTCCAGAAGCACTACGGCCTTGAAACTAAACCAACGTTTTTCCAATGTTTCTACTCTTTGCTTATATAACAAATATCTTTGTCTGCTATCGATGACTATCACTATCAGTATAAAAGCTTAATTTTTCTGAAAAAATTTTTTGGGCGAGAAAAGTTCAATGATATTTTTAACAAGAAGATGGGATTTTTATCAGTTTTTAAAAGTCATATATTCCTGTAATATTAGTAACAGTAAAGTTTTGCTAATTTTATCAAACAAGTTTCCCTAAAACTTTTAGTTGTAAAAGTAAAAAAAAAGATATTAACAACACTCCGATCCACTCAGTGGTCAATTGACTATTAATTATATCTGATTAAACAGTTTAAGCTATAAAAATACACAAAAAAAATGATAATGTCAATAATAAAACGATAAACATTAAACACGATTCATTGCTAATATTGATAAGAAGACATGATCAGAATTGTCAAAATTTAGGACTTTCTCCCTAGTATATCAGTTTATGTCAACAGATCATTGATTTATTACCAGTTTTATACCTAGAGTACGCTTAATTAAACTTTTTTCCATTATAATTTTACCTAGTAATCTTTCAAGAGGTAATGATAAAATCCAATACAAAATAAAAAAAAAACAATACAACATAGGAAATAAATGTTTTTTTGAACGTTCAGTATGATCAAAATGTGTGTTAATTGGGTGTGTATGTAAAAAGAAGAAGCAAAATTTAGAAAAAAAGACAGTTTATAATTAAAGTTAACCCTATTTTTAATCAAACGATAGACACAATTTGGCAAAGTAAGTTGTTTTATAATTTTTAAATAATTAAAATGTTTTGTGTATTCAAACAGTGGAATTAGTGCAAAAGTTTAGTTGGTTATAAAAACTTTCTTTGACTAATTATAAAATTCGACAGAAAAAAACAAGTAAAAAATTTTGCGCACCATTTTAAATGGTTTAATAAGATTCTAATGCTTAAAAACATGAGCGCTTGGCGGCATCAAATATTAATAAGTCTATTAATCAAAATATGCTAAATTAGGCATGATGTCCTGAATTGACGTCTAGTTATCTCTAGCTTGTCGCTAAGAAATATTTTGGCGTAGAATCTGACTCTGAGTGATTCAGAGTATTTTAATACCAATTCTTATAACATTTGACATTTGAAATTGTTATCATTTGATTCCTGTAACAAAAAACAAGTACATGAATGAGTGCGCTAAAATTAGTTTTATACAAAATTCTCCATTTTTTCCTTAATAAAATATGCCATGAAAAATATTTTCTGTTTCACAGATTGCTTAAACTAATATATTGGGAGAGTATTGTTTCTTATTTTTAGGATTGATAAATTTTAATGATAAATTCATCCACACACACATTTTTATATAATGCAGAAAATATTCTTAGAACGAAAAATAGAAAAAACTGAATTTTCTTCTGAATGCATGAAATTACGTGTTTTTTGGCTCTATCTAATTCACTGCGGTTGTCAGTGCAGTCTTGTTAAATATATTATTAATTTTTATAATTTTATTTAAAATTATTAAATATTTTTCATATTATTAATTATTGGTTTTCGTTTTTAAGTGTTTTTTTTTATTGCTTAATATTGTTTTTAGCGTCAATTTTATTGTTTTTCATTGCGAGTAGGACAATTTTATGCCCGGAACTATACCTGAAAAACACTGCAGAAATATTTGTAAATTCTAATTTGAAGAAATTTTAGGAAAGTCGTTTAAATATTAGGCACCACACATTTTTAGTGTGATTTTTTAGTTTCTGTTGAAAAAATTTAGAATGGTTTAGAGCTATTCTGGATTTTTTTGAAGTTAAATTCTATTTCTCTTAATGGTTGTAAAAACCTGGTCAAATTCTAGGTTTCTTTAAAATTTACCAATATCAAAACAAACCACTAAATTTTTCAACTTAAGTATTTTTTTTTGTGTCTTTCATGAAAAAAAGTGCAAATTAATTTTAATTGTTAATGCCAAAACTAAAAAATTGCACTTTTAATTGTCTGATTAGAATTTTCTGAAATAAAATTTTGCATTGTTGATAACAATAATGAAAAACCAAAAAAGCTATAAATAAATAACAGGTGAATTAACTGATTAAATAGAGCTTCTTACACTCGCTATTATCTTCAATATATTTATCTAGGTTGCCGAATAAATCGTTGATCTGTTTAGTTTGCCAAAATATGAACGATATGAGACTATTACGCAGCTCCTAACAATTTTTTGTTTGATATTGACAAGATAGTGAACAATTTTCGAGTAGTTATTAAGTGTTATGTACATCAGTCAATGAACTTTAAAGATTACTTTGAATTTATAATTTTGTAAAATACAAAATTTTTGGGCTAATTGCTTAATATATTAGTTAAAAATGATAATGGTCTGATTAACGTTAATTAAAGAGAAGTACTTTAAAATTAAAGGATTTTATATTTATTATATTTAGAATTAAAATCCAGGACTTTTAGTTATGAGTTTTTTATAATAGCCTTACAAGGAGTTCCAAGATGCAATGAATAAACTTTAATCGTAGAGAGCAAATAAAATTTCCAAACAAAGAAATTTTTTAAACTTTTGTGTAATTAAATATATATAAGAAAAGTTGTTTTTAATGTTTTTTCAAGAAAGTTTTTTCCTCTACAACTCGTAGTTATATTTATATTTATTTTTAATAAATAGGTTTTTCCTTTAATGTAGTGCTCAAACAGATTAATTAAAACTATAATAATTTCTTGTGATGTTATCATAAAATACACTTCACCCACAAAATCTAAACATCTCTGCATTGAGCTGTGATATTAAACTATGATGTTAATAGTGAACCTTAGCCAAGATACCCCTACAATTTTTTACACTTAAGATTATTATTTTAGATCCTGTTTTTTATCACCAGTCATAATTTGTGGTAAAAATCCTTCTTTTTGTGCTTTAAGAAGTCCTGATTTCATTTGAGAGGCTTTTGTTTAACGTATATCAGTATCATTTTGTGCGAGATCCGAATTTCTGGCTTTTAGATTCTCTTTTGGTATAAAAACTACAAACAAACAGACTAATATTGAATATTCTTTGGTTTTCTTTTTCCAAAAATACTCAAAGTTTTTCTGCAACAAAATTTTTGTAATTTTTCAGTTCATTCTCTATCGTTGGCTTTAAATAAATAATTTTAAATCGCGCAAACTATTTCTGATAATTCAAATCTATTGACAAAATTGAAAATACGCATCCAAGAGCAAAAAATGATTTACAGTTCAAAATTTTGTTAGTTAAAGCAAAATATAGTGACCGATCCTACAAATTGAAATTTTTTGGCACGTGAATCCACATTTAAAGCACCATAAAAAATATGACGATTACATTTTCAAGAGCAAAGATATGTTTATTGTAAGACGCACTAAGCTTTTGTATCAAGAAAAATCTTAAATCAGTGAAAAAATTTACAAGTATCTCACTTAAAACAGATTTAGATGATGATATATTAACGCCAAAAAAACTTCAGAAAGTTGGGAATTTATTTGAACGTTTGAATGTTTTCTAACGTGTAGGAATTTTTTAAGTCAAATGTGTGAAAAATTCATTGGAAGTTTTTTTTGTGAGGAGCCAACTCTATTGCTGATTATTCGAGTGTCATATGACAGAAGAGTGGGAAGAAAAGTTTAGCTTCGTAACTTGATTCCTCTTTGTCCTATAAACTAAATTACTTCACGATAAATTTGGTCCTTTTGTAAATATGTCGATAAAGAAAATCAATCTGTAGAGTGTGAAAATTTATTTATTGTACTTTTCTTTATTATTAAAAGAAAAAACATGAAAAACATGCCTTTGGCGAATTTTTATTTATTTCCCTTAACTCAAAGGATAGAAGAAAAACTTAGTCCACTTATTTAAACACATTTCAATACCGTGGGATATAAAATCAAATCAAAAGTGATAAAAGTAGTTTATTTGTATTGAAAAAATTGTTAAGAGAAAAAAAAAGCAAAAAAATTTTTTTACAATCATAAAGCGGTAACTTCTCTCTAAAAGAGATTCGTAGTGCACTTAAAGGAAATAATTATGTGCTCAGATTGGTTTAAATACATAAATTTTGTGTTTTTGTTTTTTCCACTTCTTCTTCTTCGTTTTTGACTATAAAATATATTCAAAACGGAAACAATACAAATAAACCCTCAAAAATTTTATCAGCCCTCCATAATTTCAAGGACCTTAATCATCATTGAATTCTCATATATATAAATATATATATATACTATCGTTCTAAGGAATCCGTTAGAAATAGAATGACTTCGTCTTTTATGCATTGAATCGAAACAATTGTCCGCCCCTTATGAATCGAATTTTTCGTTCACATAGGTAAGATATGTATATATATTTATATATAAATGACAGCAAAATAATTTTTGCGTATGCAGAACTGTTCTAAATATAAGAACTATACTATTGTATATTAACAGGGCAGAGAAATCCTACAAGGGATCTCCTTAAATACATCATATTTGCATTGTTTTTGATTTGTTTCTTTAAAAGAAAATAAGTAAAAGAAACACAAAAACAAAACAAAATAAATTCATATACATATGATGACTAGAAAATCTTTTGCAAAAATTCATAAAACGAAAGTACATTACCTTCTATTGTTTAAATTATGGAACTTCTTAAGCAGCTGATGACCTTAAACCCCTAAAGATAGTTAGACTAAATATTATAAAGATATGAATATGGTAGACGAAATTGAAGGGAATCTTAAAAATGTTATCAAAGGACTCAAGACACGCGTCAGAATATTTCCGGTGCCCTTCTTTGGCATTGTATAACATCCGAACGCTTTTAAAATGAACTTCCGTTTTTAAAAAGACTTTTAAGGGCTAAATACGCCTTCGTATGGCTTATAGTCGCGAAATAACAATAGGGTGTTGTATAGTCTAAGAGACTGCAATTTGTGCAAGATTCTTGACGCAAAAAGAAAAAAAAATAATAATCAATAGTTCATCCGGAATTATATATATACATCACCTTTTAAAAATATTTGATTGCAATCCCTGACATTAGATATTAGATTACTTAACTAAAACCCTGTAATTTTTGATAGAATTATCTTAACAGTTTTGTCAGATGTTACACGACTTTTCGCTTGACTCTAATATATCCGGTTTTTATACTTGAAAAATTCATGTTCTTCTCTAACAACAAATCAAAAGCTTTCTGACAATTGGCGCGAATGATGGCAAAAAATTCCTTTTTAGATGACTAAAATTATGTTATGAAAATAAAATTTTCACTGCATGAGTCTACTACTTCTTATACTTCATTTTAAATTTTTGACATCAATTAACAAGGAAAAAATTTGACTTCCAGCTGAGTAAATTATAGAGTGATGTATAGACTTTTGTCATTGGTAGTAGACACTCTCTAGATCTTTTGTCTATTACAAAACAAATTCAGAGGGCTGAAGCATATAAATGAAAATACAATAATAATAATAAAAAAAGAAGAAGAAAATAAAATTTTTATCAAATTCCGTTAGTGAATATGATTTTTCAAAATGGTGGTATGGATGAATGGATAAATCAATTGAGTCGACCCTTTTTCATATAACGATGATGATGATGTCAAGGACGTTATCGGTGTTCTTTAATAAATATCAGAGGATATTATCCCATATACAAACTATAGGTTATCTGACATCCTGTGTCTAAGAATAAGATGAAAAACTTTTTGAGAATGTAAAACATATTATCCTAATTTATTCATAACTGATCAATTTCCATAAAAATAATGGACAGATGAAAGGTTCCTTCTTTTTTTTTATATATATAAATTTAATTGGCTCGATCTAATTCAAAAAAATCGAGGATAACAACACATTATAACAAAGATATTTTCTATGTTAAAATGGGATTATCTTTATTTTGTTTAACTTCTGTTTATTTTTCATTAAAATATGGCTTTGTTGTATTTTATGGATTGAATATATTAATGAATATTCGATCGTATTTAGTCATTTCCTTTTTTTTTTTTTTTCACAAAAGGAAAACATATTGGATTATCTCATAAATATTACTTATGCAATTGAAACAGTGTCCTCTAAAGGTGCAAATAAAGGGTACATATTAAAAATTTTTTGATTCTAAAGTCAGAATTTTGTAGTAATAGAAAAAAGAATAGAATAGAAAAAGATGGATTGTTGTTAGCTTTCATAAATAAAATATTTCCGAAAGATCAAAATTATTATTTATCCAAAAAGCTACTACTATTTCATGTTTTTAAAATTTTATTTGAAAAATCAGTTTTCGTTTAAGAACCTATAAAAAATACGTCACTAGTATCATAAATAGGTGTTTGAGTTGATGGTTTTAGACGAGGGGATGATTACAGTCACTCAATATTCTTAGGATTCTTTGCATTTTTGTCTTTGATTAATATCAAAATATTTTTAGCTTTGGGTTAGATTGAGCTCCTGATTCCACCAATATAAAATCAAAATTATTCAAACTGCTTTGCCTGTCAACATTTTAAGGCACATCTCTTGTTCACTTCTTAATGGTATCTTATGTTATCTAGTTTTTTATTCGTAAATTTAAATATAAAAGAGTGTGGAGGAATAGTTAAAAATTTTCTTGTTCGCAAATATTTTTTTGTGAATTAAAATTGGTTCCTCACGGATTAAAATTTCTCGCGGAACTCGTCAAAACAGATGTTTGCATAACAGCCTACAGGCTAGTTAATCCAGTGAAGAAACTAATGTTTCTTCTCTTGTTTTTCACTCTAGATTTTTAAAATTCTCAGATATATAGTTTGAGTTTGAGGACCATTTTCTTTTGCTTTTTACTATGGGTTTCGCTGTTAATTTACGGCAAAGTTACGGCACATCTTTTAATCTTCCAAAAAAAATTTCAACTCAGAAAAGTGTTTTATGGTCTATGCATACTACGGTTTTTCCAATATTAGCTAAACAATAATTACTAATTACTATTCTTAAGCACATACTAAAAATATGGAAAGTTATAGAAATTTTAGCAAAAAAAAACAAACAATAAATTTTCAAAAAAAGAATTAAATTTCCTATAGAGCTTCAATCATTCTTACTTCCTATAAAAATCAACCCTTCTTCTAATTGATCACAAAGAATACCTGTTTGAAAAATGATATTTGTCAGAAATGACAAGCTATCGAGAAAAGTCATCAATTTTCAATTAATTATTATCTACTAAGGCCAATATCGTTAATTCTCTTTGGAATTAAGTTCAAAATGTCAAGATGTTACCAAAAAAAAAATGGGGTTCCAGAAAATAATGTCAAAAGCCTACAATCAAATAAAAATTGAGAAATTTTCTACTAAAGTCCTAAGCCTTTTTATAGCAATCGATTTAACTTATCTAAAATTTAGGGTTTTTTTTCCATTTTATAGAAAATTTAGTTTTCCTAATACATTATTTTCTATAGCCGGAAAAAAAGGGTTTAATTATGATTTCAATTGTAGATGATATATAATGTAATATTATAAACCCTTTTTTTTCAAATTTTAGCAATTCAAACGTGGGAAAAACTTATAAAATAGATATAAGATGTCTTTAGTAAAAATTTTAACCCTATTTTTGTGAACAACATTTGAAGATAATCTTTTTAAAACCAAATTATATATAATTCAGGGTGATTTGTTGTAATATGATTTTTTTTTTTAATTAATTCCATAGTGAAGAAGATTTATATGAAAGATAGTAAAGATTTTTTATTTGCAAAACACTCTACTAATTTTGGATTCTAGTTTATTTATGACAACTAATAAAATATTAATGGAAAATATATAATTTTTCTTCCAAAATGTTTAGTTTCTTATGAATATTGCAATAATTATTGCGCAGAAGATAAATGTTCTAAATATGTTGATTTTTAAACATTATCATTGAGCCTAAATGCAGTTAGATATTTAATTCCACGCAAAATTAAGTTAAAATTTATCAGAGTCATTCTGTTCCATGAGCTTTTTTTGGGAAGCACAAAAACAAAAGTGATAATCTTCAAGAAATGACAATTTCAGTTTGGATGATAAAAAAATACAACATGATTATGATAATTTTACAATAAAAGTAATGACAAAAGCTATGAACATTAGAAGAGAAGTATTTTCCTTTCTAAATATCTAATCTTTAAAAATAAAGGAACAGGATGTTTCTATACCTTCTTTAACATTAGATAAATTTTCCTTAAATAATAAACGAAAAAATAAAATTTTATTACTGAACCGTATTCCAATTCATCAATTTTACAAACACAAACAGCAAATTACAAATTATTCAGAAAATTAAATCCAATTCTAATTTCACTGACTAAACCTGACAAGAGTAAAATATTTCCTAAGCTATCGCCATCTCTTTTCCCTTGTAAGTAACTGAGTGCTAATTAAAAAATTCAATTGAAATACAAAAAAAAGCAGGCTTTTCCCAACGAAAGCATTAATTTTTACTGAAAAAAATAAATTTTATATAATTTTGTATGTGTATAATTTGACTTCAGTCCAAAAATGCAATATTCAAATAAAATATTACCAAAAAAGGATTGTATAACCTTTGAATAAAGAAATATTTCCACAAAACTAATTCTATTATTCTGTAATTATTTATGAGCTACTTTTATATGCAATCTAATAAATAATAACAAATGTCTACCATCTTGCAAATTAATGTCATGTTAACAGCGTCTATTAGCATTAAGCGGCTACCTAAACGTCACCATAATTCACCCCTCGAGTACACCCTTTCCTTTTATATAAAATAGTGAAGTGACAACTTTATTTCAAGAGAAGATAGTTCTTAATTTGCATAGGTCTCATCCCTATTTGGCGAATTCATCGATGTAGAAACAGTCAAGTTGGTTAAGGTGCCTTATATCTAATGTTCCTCTTCTGATTTTTTTGTTTTTTTAAGTTGTATACGATTAAGGGCCTGCGCACTATCTAGAACAAGGGGTTATCATATATAAAGATACTTTTGATATCTAACAAAAAAGAAGAAAAAGGTTTCAATTTCAAAGTCAAATTCTGTTGGAAAGGGATTAATAAATTAATTTTCAATTCAGTTTTTTTTTGTTATGTAATAAATATTCAAGGGGATTGTCTGAATTTTTTTTTTTTTTAAGGATTTGATTATGGTTTTTAGTAAAATTTTTAGAATTTTTCTAAATGAAACTATTTTATATATAGCGATTATTTGAATTCAATAATAAAAGGGAAAACTTTAAGTTTTAGCATTTTTGATGTTTTCTTTTGTTATTTAAGAGCTTTGATTCTGATAGAAATAAAAAATTTAAAAAATATTTCACTTTTGCCTATTCTAAATAAGAATTAAAACTATTTTCTTTTATCCATTTTTGAATCAAACCAACTGTTAATGCTTAATTGATACTCTTACCGGGGTCTATTTAACTAGCTAACTGCATCTAAAGTCTTTATAGAGAAATCAGGAACTCAAAGACCATATTAGGTTTTCCATGCACCAATTTTTTATTATTTCATAATAATGTTTTTATTTTATATTAATGGAACTGACATTGCATTTTTAGTGCCAATAATAGAAAAAATAAGTACATAAATGACCGCATGGATTAACGCATAGTGTACTTGGGCCTTTATTCTGCTGCGATAAGCATGTATGAATGTTTCGCGAATTATAAAATTACCATTTGATACGAATGTTGAAAATTTTCTTAAAATGGAATCAAGATATTGCTTTATGGTATATTTTCTTTTGTTTCCCTAATTAAATTGTTCAGCTTTTAAAAAATAATAGAAAGCGTTCATAAAATACTTATATCTAACATTGGTCAGCCAGAAAATTTGTGAAAAACAAAAACAGGTCATAGATTGATACCTTGAGATTTTAAAAGCACTTCTTTACTGGGGTGGATTAATTTTCTTTAGTAATAAATTCAATACTTATTGAATTGTAAGGAAAATATAAAGAGAACAAGTCATAAGAGAAAAGCTGTAGGTTTCACTTCACGTTGCATAAAAACCATGTTATTATATTTTAATTTATTTGTATGTATCTACTATCTGGGGAAAGAACACTCCTGTAAGTTCTATTGTGCGATGGATACTCATAAGATGAAAAGTTAGGCCTAGGATTACTTGTTATTGGGTTAATCTTCATGTATTTCACAATATCCTCTTCGCCGTAAGATCAGTGACAGAGAAAGAGATACCTTCTAATCTCATCCAAAAAAATGTAACAATAAAGAAAGAAATTAACATAAAAAGAAAATAAAACCATGAATTTACCATGAAAATCAATAAAAAAAACAAAATTAAACAATTAAATATAAATTACAATAATAAAAAAAATTATAAACGATTATCTATGGCTGCTGGAAGAATGATTTCATTTGTAAATGTATATTCTCAGGCCTGTAGTATCTGTTTTACCTCCTTGCAGAATCTTTACATATCTTCCAGGGATACTAGTTGAAGGGTTTGAGACCTATAACAGCCATGAAAGAAGGTTAAGAGGCCTGCACTCCAGTTCACCCATCTCACCAATATTATTTATCTTTTATTTAATACGGTACCTGTACACCAATTTCATTTAAACAATTTTATTGTTGATTTAAGTTTTTTTGCTAAATTTTATTTTTTTTATTAATTTCTGTTGTTTTTTGCTGTTTCTATTGTAAATTTGTTGTTTTTCTTATATTGCCAATTCTTTAATCAATTTAAGGAAAAAACAAAAAGGTTAAATTCTTTACAGAAGTACTCGGGTTCATGAAGCTTTGCTGTTAGCCTACATTTTGTAGAAACTTGAAGTTTCTTTTGTTTTACTTGATTCAAGTTATTTAGTCTTAATTTAATTATTTATTCACTAATTGAATTCATCTAAATCATCATAAATCATCTCATCTTTAATATTGAAAAACAAAAAATATTTCAAATTGGTTTTATTAACAAAACTAACAACAAAGGATATAAATTTACAAGATTTACTTTTATTAATATTTTTCTTCTTTTTTTTTAACAATCTAAGCGTAAAATTGAATTTTTACAATCTGTGGTTTTCATCCAAAATATATAGCAAAAAGGATAAAACCGCACACATGTAGATATATGTATATAATATATGCATGAATATGTCACTTTTATATAAAACAAGAAATATAAAAATAAATAAATAAAACAGGAATATTAATAATGTAAAATGACATTTGTATTACATTACCGAAGGATATGATTTGATATTAAGAGGAAAAGTTTCAAAATATCATTCTATCCCTTCCTCACGCCCTTTCTTGTCCTTTTTGTATTAAATATATATACATATATAAGAACACCAGACTAATACATAGGAAATATCAAAGAAGATAAAAGTTCTAAAACATCGAATCAGGGGATAGGAAACTTAAATTTCAAAATATGGACAGATATATCTAATCCTAGTGTCCCGGGAAAATCATTGTCAATGTATGTGCTATAGAAATAGGATATTCTGATGCTCTATAAAAATGTTTGCGCAAGCCTATGGATAATATTTAGTAAAGGATATTCAATGCAAAGATACATAAAATTACACATTTTTATCCTTTAGCTAGGAAGATATCCGGGGATATGGTAGCATCCCGTTTTTCGATCCCGCCCTATTATGCTCCTCCCTAGTGTATCACTGGATAATCGTTGCAGGATGAAACAGAAAAATATATTTATTTAGTTCGTTTTATGTTGGTTTTTTTTTTGCAACTTAGCTCTCAGATCCTTTCAACAGGATATACAAAGCATCAGATATATATATATATATATAAGTATATATATATATGAAGTATATATGATGAGATGAGGACAAGAAAGATATGAGGTTATATGTTTTTGTTTTTTGTGTTATGTTTTTTTTCCTTATATTATTGTTGTTGTTGTTATTGCTGCTTGTAACGTGTGTAGGATTCATCATTGAGGAGATGTACAATATGGGTAAAAATAACAACAAAAACAACTTGAATACCATTGAAAATAACAACAAAAATAGATTGTGTGCTTATGCTTTGTGGACAGTAGAGAGTTTCAAGCTGACTGGTATTAATTGTAGTTGTTGTTGCCCTCATATTTTCAGATATATATATATATATATATATTTTGGTATGTTTTGCACTTCATACCAATAATTTCGGGGTAGTTAGAAGGGGATCGGTACTGCCCATGATCGTTTGACAATTAAATCAAAACAACTTTAGTCTACCCTTAGCATCCGATAGACAGACAACTGTGTCTTGTCCTTTGGGATTTAAGCAGATGGGAATTTTAATCAGTAGAATCGAATAGTGAAAAGAGCTTAGCTTGGACATAGTAACTATTTTTTTTTTGCTAGTACACAAGTGATTAGTTTAACAAGATTAACTAGTGATTTAATCCTTAATTATAATATTTAATTTGATTTTATGTGTCAAATATAAGATGAGAAAATTTAGTGTAATATGTGAACTGTGAATGATTTAGTTTTTGACTAGACTTAATTTTTAAGGCTGATTTATTTTGTAATGAAATGTTTTTAATTTGAGTAGTCAAACAAAATTCTTGTAATGTTCGTAATTTTGAAATTCTTAGTTTAATATCCACCAAATACCACAACAATAACAACAAAAAATGTTTTGGAGGCAATTTCTTTTTATCAATAATTCGATTTATTACATGTACCAAAGACGTACTGAAGTTTTTCGCTTTATGGTGCTGTAATGCTGTATGATGCGAAAAAAATGTCCGGTATGTGAGATTATTTGTAATCTGATTTCGTTATTAAGTCACTTATAGTGAAAAAATAAAATAATTAAGAATAAAATAATGTGGCCGAAATTAAAATTTTTAAATTTTTTTGATATTTAGTTATAATTAGCAAACGCCTTGCAAAGAACACAACGAAATAAGTTTGTAATTAGAATTGTTAATAAATGCAATCACGTTTTATTATACAATTTGAATAATAAAAATTTAGTAAAGTGTGTACTTATTGTAAAAAGGAATATTAGCTTTTTTTTGATTAAAAAACTAGAAAACATTTTAGGGAAACCCATATTTTTCCATATCATGATTATACCACGATAGATCATAAATTTTTCAGACTTGCAGCCAGTTTTGTAAAATTAAAAAGCTTAGAAAAACAGAACTGTGGTCCTGGTGTCTGTGACTTCATTTATTTGTGCGACTTTAAGACTTAGATGCAACTTTTTTATTTATATGGTATTCATTGGCATTTATAAGTTAAATACATGGTAGCGATAAGTTGCATAATGGAAAGGTGCTGGAAACATAGTTAAAATCCGTAGAATATCTTCAAGCGGCTTTTGATCGTTCGATAGATTCTATACAAATGCAAAAAGTAGATGGTTGTTGGTTCCATAAAAGAACAAGACATTAGACTGTGAGAGTGATTTAAGTAACATTAGGAATTATAATATTAATATTGTTTTTTTCTCATTTCGAAAGAATTTACTGCAAGTTTTTATGCGAATTATTCTAATACACTTGTAATTTTTTTTTCGTCTAAAAGGTTCTATTTTCCCTAATAGTTTACACGTAATTTCATAGTTTGAGGTAAAATAAATTTGTTTTATTTTGCACTTGACAAAATGTACCTCAAAAATAATTCTGGGACTATTTGAGAAATTTACATTTAATTTGATACTTATCGTCCCAAAAGTTAGAAATTTTCATTGGTATTGATGTAAGTTTTCATAAAAAAAAGATAATAAAAAGTCGCTTAAAATCACTTCCGATATGACAAAAGCTCAATTACGGTCTTGTACGGTCTTAAATTTCAATCTTACCTTCTGTTTACTAAAATTTACTTCTCTGACACAGTGCTGGGCAGAAATTTTAACCAGAACAATTCAAATCAAAGTGAAGAAATTAACTCTAATCACTCTAATGCCTGGGACTCACTAGCACTTAGCGCGTGGAGACGACTTAGCACAGTAAAAATAGAGAGTTTTTCTAAATACCATTCGGAGTGGAACATCAGCGGAGACTAGCATATAGCACTAAATTTTGTGCCCGCTAAGCGCTAGTGAGTCCCAGGCATAAGATTTATTTTAAAAAAACACCCAAACATAATTCTTGCCCAGCTGAATCAGAGTAATAAAATTTTAAATTCGGATAAGGGGTAGTTAAAGCTAATAAAGAAAATCCTAAGCGCTGTAATAGCTACGTCCTAAAAGTCCTTATATTTATTCATTCATTTTGTATTCATTCAAAATTAATTTTGATGAATGGAATTGATGGCTACATACTAGGAAAGTAGTCGGCTCCCAGCTTAAAAATACACCTTTACTTTCGTTATTCCTTTGTAAAAAGTAAACAGCAAAAAATCAAAACATGTTTGCGGATTAGAACAAAAAAATTTGTCGGTTTCCATAATATTTCTTTGAGATATAAATTACAATATTTTTTTATTACCTGTTTTATCACAAATTTTAAAATTTCTAAGAAATATTTACTCCTTGAGATAACAGCAAATATATATAAAGAAAAATGAGAATCTAAGGATCTCTTATCATAGTTTTTCTAACAATAAGTAAAACATCCTTATTGACACCATAAAGATTTTATTGATAGAAGAAAAACTTAGTATGAAAAAAAAAGAAACAATAAGAACAAAAAAAATATGTTAAAGGTCAAGACAATAATGGCTATAGTCTAATAAAATTATTGCCGCTATGGACTTCTTAGTTTTTGGCGGCATTTTTAAAATATAAGCAAATATTACTAAAACTCTTAAGATCCTTAACAATATTATAACAAATACATATATACCAAAGTTTCTTTTATTTATTTGTGCATATTTTAAATAATAATTTTTTTTATTTGTTTATTTGTTTTGTTATCATCATTCTAAAACTTAAAACTACATATTAGTGGCGGTAGTGATCTTCATGTTTTGGTTAATTATCTAACAAAATAATCTTACTATCATGTAAATATATAATATTCATTGTAATATATCAATGATGGTTTTGTTGTCGGTTTTTAAGCAGGTGATGATGATCAGAATTAGCCTGGTCACGTTTGGCACGTTTAGTAATGGACACATGTTCTTGCATAAACACTTGCTATAATTATTTGCACTGTCACAACAGCAGCTTTTGTTACACCGAAGTTAAATTGAATGCAACCAAACCCTTAGTAATGCATATAAGCAGCATATAGTATAAAGACTAAATATAAACACAACAAAAGAACATTTAGGCATAAGGATCTCATCAAATTTGTTAGTAAAACTTTGACTTTTATTTGTTGTTTCTTTTTTTTTTGGGTTAAGAGGGCTCCAAGAAATTTGCAATATATATACATATATATGTATCGATATTGAGGTTTCAAATAAAGGATCGTTTTATTTTTCATCGTGACACACGCTTTAGTAATTTGATATTTGTTTGTCTTATCGAATTTTGTTCGTTTTTTTTTTTTCAAATATGTAATTAGAAGTAGGCTTAAATGGATTTGTATAAATACTTGATCGAATTATCTGTATAAACAATGTCCTTTAGAGTTTAAAGTAGTTGAAACAACAACAAGAAATTTATTGACAGGAAGTCAAATTCTTTAGTTGTTCTTTTCTGGTAATTAAATATTAATTATAGCCATTGTCATTGATTCTTTCGGCCAAGATTTATAATTTAATTTTTTTTTTATTAAATGTTGAGAAAATTACTTTAAAAATTGTTTTGTTGGGATATTTAATACAATTTTTATTAATAAGTCATTATTTGTTTTAATTGACAAATTAAATTGTTGATCCTACAAGCCAAAGGAGAACAAGAGAAAAAAAATGACAAGAAAAACCTTAATCGCTTTAATCTGTAGTTTTCCTATCATTTTTTTTGATTTTTAGTGTCAAAAAGATTCAGTGCAAGTCAAAGTTTTTGTTGTTATAGCACTTTAACATTTGACATTTTAGCTTCTTTGTAGTGATAATTTTTACCTTTATGATGGTTTTTTGAGTTGGCTGAAAGGCTTATTTTGCTGTAAGGTAAGGTACTTTTGGTAAATTTAGATATTAATTCAGCTAATGGTGGGTTTGACAGTGCTGGTGATTTTAATCTATTGTGCTAATTAGTTTTTGACAGCCTGGAGTTCTTAATAAATTATGATACTAGGTATTTTTGGTAAACTAGACAATTCTTGTTGGTTTATGAATCAGGTTGCTAGGTTATTCACAGTCGGAAATTTTTAATGCACTTCATTTTAACATTTATCGGTCGTTAGCTTTTTATACGTGATTCACTCTAGGTTGTAGCCTGATTTTTACTGCTTTCATCATTATCGAAATTTCTACAAATTTCTTTATACATTTTTGGGCACAATATATAAAAAAAAAACTAGAAATGGAATGATAAGGCTCATGTAAATATAGCTTTAGTATTCAAGTCACTTGCATTTAACAATCTAGCAGACACGTCACATCGTTCAGGACTCTGGACAGTCAGGAGCAAATTGTCTATAAATACTATCATATTAATACTAATTGTATGTAACCTCTCATCACAGGCGAGAAGGGTTTTAGTTTCACCTTATATAGGCTTTTATACCTAATCGGGCGATATTAGTTCTTGGGTTAAATTTTTAGATATTAAGTCATCTAAATTTTGTAAATTCATTGTACATAAAAGTCTCAAATAAAATATTGATTGATTAATTGATATAAAAAATTGAATACCAAAGGCACAAAGCTATTACCGCTATTACCGAAACTACTAAAAGGAAAATTGGACAGAAGAAGTAATACTGTGTTTGTTGTTCTTTAATTCGGTCTTAAGAGTTTAGAAGTTCAAAAACTTATTTTATAACATTAGGGCAATGGTTTGTAAAAATAAAATGATATTCCATAAAATGATTCTTTTAAAAAACAACTTCTGTATTTTTTATAAAAAATATACAAGCGTAGCCCTATTCAAATTTTCTGCAATAAAAAAATTAGTCATATCATCTCTTAGAATATGAACATGGCTCATTATGGGAATCCTTTAGCACCTCGGTTTTTCTTTAATATCTACGAATAGAATGTCCACTGCGTTTTGTAAATCTTCTGTGAGTCTAATTTAAAAGTTAACTACAAGATTCTAAATAGTTGTTCAAATCCCCTGAGACCTGACTTATTCTTCTTCCTCGCCAGCATTTGATACTTTAAATTTCTCAATAGAAAGCTGATGCAATACAAAGTCAATGAATAAATGTCTTGCAAATTTTCTATATGAAGAAAGGATATCGTCTCTATTCTAATGATTTTGTCATTAAAAAGAAGAACAATTATGGTTGTTAATGTACATACTTTATCGCTAAATAAATAGTCGAAAAATTGACATTGAAAGCAAATTGATATGTCATTAATAACTTTTTTTTAGTGTCGAGTATAGAAATGCGATTTAAAGATGTTTCTTGTAGGAAAAATCGATGAATCTTTTATGCAAGGTATAAAATTTTGAAAACAAAACAATTTCTGCTGGAGCGTCAGTCTATAAGAATGAAAATATTTATCAAATCAGTTAAATTGGTATTGATTACATAAGTTAGGATTTTTCAGTGGAATATTTGTCAGGCATCCGCGCTTAAGGGGAAAATCATCGCTGGATATTAGCCCCTTTTGTCCTCATAAAAGCTGAACTAGTTATAAGGAAAATGATACATCGTTTGATAAATTTTAGGGATCTTGTGTAAAAGAGATTGTTATTTCAATCCAGATTACTTGTTTAGCTTTCATTTTATGACTTGCAGAGCTCCTACTATTTAATTTTGTATTTTTTGATGTTAAAATAACTAAATTTGTTGAAAATTCTACCAGATATGCTAGTCAAAAATCTTGCCACGCCAGTAAATCCTTTATTTAAACATTTTATAGTAGGAAATATTTAGCTTGTAAATAATAATATTTAAGCATAACTAGCAATAGTTATAAAAACTATTAATCAACAATAATAAAAATATTTCACTAAAACGCAATCTATATTTTAAAAAACTTTGCAACCAGATTTTGATACACCCTGATTCTCGAAACAAAAATAGTTGAATTGCTTGTTTCTGCCAGGGTCTTTGCTAGGCTATGAACTGTTTCTTAAAAAACTTGCTGATTAGTACATTAACATGAAATAACAATTTACCTATTTGCGTAATGAAAGTACTAGATTTGCCAAACATGGCTGTACTTTCATTACGCAAATTAAAATTTACTTTCTTTTATTGGTTTGTTTACATTTGGATATTTATCCAGTATGTAAGTTGTGTTCATAACTTAAGCTTACAATTAGTTTAATATTAAATTAATTATCTTAAAATAATTCAAAATTTGTCCAAATTGTAATTAACGATTTCGTAAGACTTAGATTTTATTCTATTTAACTTTATTTTCTTGAACTCTAGCCATACTGAATTTTTTGAACTTAATCAAAATGCTTTTCATTGTAATTGTAAGATTATTTGTAGTTTGCAAAAATTATTAAAAACGAAGCTTTTATTTATAACAATTTTATGATATTTTATCAAAAAGAGATTATAGCTATAAAATTTAATATGATAAAACATTTTATGCAATTCGCTAATCATAATTATAAAAAAAATGTTATACAGATTTTTTTAGAGATCTGCATCCAAAAATATTAACTTTTTCCTACAATAAGTACTTAAATCTTAAACAAAAAAAATTTTATTATCTTTCTTTTCCTTATGAAAAGCTAAAAAAAATAAAAAATATATATATATAAATTAATTTAAAATTATTTTAGGTGGAAGCACTGACGAATATGATCAAACTAATGGTAATAATTTTTCACCTGGCTTAGATATTCCTACAAATCTACAAGTAATACCTCTTAGTCCCGATAATAGTTCCAATTTTTGGGATAATCATAAAATTAACGATCGTTCTTCAGAAGAAATTTTATCTGAGCTAGTACGAATGAGGAATAGTATAAATAATTTAGAATTTCAAGAGAATGGTGTATATACAAAAATTACATTACATATTGGTACACGTTTTGGTCCATATCCTGTAAAATGGACAAATGAACCATCAGATAAAAATTATGCATGGGAGGTAAGTACCACCATATTATTATTATCTTACAAGTGTTAAGTTTTTTGTTTGGTTAAATTTTTAAATAAAAAACTATAGCTAAAAATGTATACAAATCATTATAAAAAAAATTTTTTTTAATTGCTGAATTTATTGAATACAAAAAAAGATACTTGAGACTAATTTTTTCTAATTTCCCACTATATACCATTAAAGAGTTTTATGAGTATGAGCAGCTGCAAAATTCTTCATTTAAATGAAATTTTTAAAAATTATCCTGTATTAGTGTATATATACTCAACAGGGTAAGTAAAACAATAGACACCCGTGCGGTTTGTTTTTGGCCAAACGTTTTACGCGCCCACTTACCCTTGAGTGATCTCTAAGTACCCTTAGAGAAGAAAAAAATAAAAAACTCTTGTCTACTTTAGCTCTTTAGTGGTGTACATCGATATATAATGTACACTTTAAAATCATATTAAGGACATATACTTTACAAATCGGAGATTTAAATATATACTTGGGGTTCACCCTATATTTTATGAATATTAGTATATATATATATATATATATTATGTGTAGTATTTAAAGCCTTTATTAATAATATTAGTCTTTTGAGATTCTTAGAAAAAGAAAATAAAAATAAAATGATTTTGTTTTTTTTTTTAAAAAAAATTACATGCCTCATGTAGCAAAGATGAAATCAGTCTCTCAATTAAAAAGTCGTTTTTTCACATCAATAAACGGACAAGAGTATAAAATTTAATTTTTAATTAAATGTTAAATACACTTACCATTTTAAAAGTTTTCTCTTCAAGCTATTATCCTTAGTTTTGAAGTTTTGAATATTTTTTTTTTGAAAATTATATTTTCTTTTTCTTTTTTTTTGAAATAATATTTAAAAAAATAGCTACAGCTGAAGAGTGAATCAGAACTTAAATACAGAAACAGTTTCATGAAATGAAAAACATTTTTTTCTTGTACTAAGGATTATTGTTAGATTTGGATAACAGTTAGAGATCCTTTACTAAGTATATATATATAAGGTATTAAAAAATAAAAATTTCAAAATTTAGAAAAAAACTGTGCAAATTTAAACGCTCTATAAACATCATAATTGCATGAAATTATATATTTTTCTATATGAAAGTTGCATTTAGTTAATTTCAACTCAGTGAATAGTTTAAAAGAATATATTATGCTGAATGAAGGCTTGTTAAAGGACTTTATAATTTTTCTGTAGGTGTACTGAAATGTTCTTTAAAGAAAAAAGCAAAAATTGTTTTTGCTTTATATTTGTACTAATTTGTTAAAGGACTTTTTATTATTGTTAGAAAACTAAATTATTTATTCATGAAATTTTGTTTACTTTGTTAACTTAGTCCTAATAATATGAAAAAGTACTTGGTATATAAAAGACAAACTATTTAAAAAACAAAATGCTTAAAATTAATAGAAAACTTTAAAATTAATTTGTTTTTAATAAATTGATTGCAAAAGTCTGAATATTTGCTATTTTTGTTACTCTAAATAACAAAATAAAATTTAAATTTTCTTAAAATTTTTTTGTGGTCTGATAAAAGATTTTTAAAGTCAAAGAAATAAAACAGTTTCAAGTTTTAAAACATTGTAATAGCCTTTTTTTAGTCTAAAAATATTAGTGGTTAACGGGAAAATATTTTCTAACTTATTCGACCTAATTTTAGTACGAAAAAATTTTTTCTGTGAGCTTAGATCATACAGGAATTCCAAATTTAGGTGAACACATAAAAAAACACAATAAATTTATTAATTTTTGTTTGATATTTGTCACCCAAATCCAAAATATTTTTTCCTTGCACTTTCCTGCAAGTTATGAGTAATAAAGTAATAAAGGATTATTTGTTGCGGGACTTTCCTTAAAATACATAACTTACCTGACAAACAAGAACATCTTGATAGGTCCAATCAAAATCTTTACATAATTTTTCTAATAAATGTGTTTCAATTATTTCTTTTTTCAATTCTTTATTCAGTTGTGTCATAGAAACAAACTGCAAATTATTTTTACGTTGAAGTGTAGCATCCCGTTTACATAATTCAATGAAATAATAGCATTTCAAGCGGATAAACAAATAAGAAATTATTTGGCTACAAATATGATAAAAAGATAATAAAAATTTACGTTTCCTTATCATAATTGAATTTATCTACATTTTCGATATATTCATTATACATTTCAGAAAGTGTTAGATAATTAATTGCTTGATGTCCATTTGCCATTTCTTTATCAAAATAGCTCAAACAAGATTCTGGGTTTGAATCCGTTAATAGCATTGTCAAAGCATCTTCACAATATTGAAGAAAATTAATTAATAAAATAATATTTAGAATTTAAGCCTTATTTAAAAAAAGAAAAGGTCTATAAAAAAAATAAATTTAACAATTGTTACCAATCATAGCATTAGCAAAAATAACAAAAACTAAATAGCAAAAGGTATAAATAAACACTAAAAATTAACTGTAAACAGTAATAACAAAAATTAGCAATATTTAAGTTTATTTCACAAAAATAAACAAACAAAACTAATAATCAATAATAATAGACAATATTCAATATGATTGAATCGGCAGTTGAAGCTGCTACTGTAGCAGCTACAGACGCCTTGGTCTGCGATAGGCTTAAAGAAACTCAACTTGTATGAACTAAATAAATAAAATAGGTAACCATTTTTGGGTGTCCCTTATAAAATTTTTGCCCAAACTTTTGATCAAACTGTTAATTCCAGACGTTGAAATTGGCATCACTTTAGTTAATCCGAAAGAAAAAGTGTATCCATACCAGGCAAGTATTGAGACTATCCTTCCGGATCATATTGTCCAATATCATCTCAATGGTAACTACAAATCAACGGCCCGTTTCGTTTTAAACGGAACCGCAAGCAACAAAACCGTCGTTCCAAAGGCATCAAAAGGTCTTTAAATTATCAAGAAGTGTATTCTTGCTGATATCGGCATTGGGCCATTCTGTTTTGACGGTGAGCTTAATAAATTTGGAAGCATTGATCATTTTAGAAGATTGTGATGATTAAATTTTTGGTTTCCTTTTTTTGCTCATTTCTGAAGAGCAAAGTTGATTTTTTAAAGCCATTTTTCTTGTTTCCAAATTTTCTCTTTTTTTCAATTAAAAAAAAAAATCATAAGACAGATTATTTATTTACGTAGATGACGGTAACTGATAAAAAAAGTAAGGCTGCAATAGCTTCTGTGCGGTGAACAGAGGACAAATAAATACATTCTACATTAAAACTTAAACATAATATGCAGTCAGTCACATTAGAAATTATTCAACCCATCAGCTAAGCGAGTATCAATATCATCACTCAATTCCGTCACTAATGCGATTATTTATGTAGCCACTGAATTCTCCACTCCATGTGGAGTGAGCACCTGAATAACTGAATTAAAGACGGAATTTGAAATATAAGAATTTACCGTTTTATATCCGATTTTTATCTACAAACAAATAAAATTAGTTACTAAGTCTCATTGCTATGTGAACGTTTAATAGATTTTGCAGATGCAGATACCCTTTTTTTTATATCAATGTAATTTAATCCTATCACTTAGATCCTCAACTTTTCATATATTTTCCCTTTTTTTGGAAAAAATTTAATTTTTTTTTTCTTATTTTTTTACACTAAAAGTAACCGATCAGGAAAATATTTGATTAAAATTTTACCAAAAATTGTCAATCAACACTCAAAGACCCTAACTATTGGCATACGTATATATATATTTATATAGGATTATTATTTATATTTTCTTTTTTTTGAACAACCAGAAAAATATGAGGCTAATCCTTGAATGTGCAAAAACCTATATAAGAATTAAGGGGCCATATAAAACAGACTGACAAGTCGAACTCAAACAAGCGTAAATCCACAAATGCCCTTAAATGAGACTTAAAATCGTTCCAATCCCAAAAGGGATGGTAACATAATAACAAGACTAGGCTCATCACATCTTATAGAAATATTGGATAATTTCAATTAACGATCATAGAGGGATTGTGATATCTTTATTATTGGGCAATATCTTTAGTCCCATATACTACACAGGTCGGTAAACAGTTTTCTTTCCACTGTCTTGTCAGTCAATTGCAATCTTTATAGTTATATATATATGTATATATTTATATTGGTATATCATCAGTAGCATAACCAGGTGTAAATCGCCCTTAAAGACAAAATCAGTTTTGTTGTTGTTGGTTTTTTCTTTTTTCTTTTAATTTTTTTTATTTCATAAAATCGAATACGTGTTGTATGAATAAAATATTTGAGTGACAACTACAAAGGGGTTCCTAAAGTGACAAAAATTTTTCATATTTATATTGTTTGGTTTATATCCTTTTACCTGTTTTGAATGGTATGACAATCAAGGATGTCTTCTTCTTTGATGGATGAATATTTGGACGAAAGGACCTTTAGCTGATATACAATTCATTGTTATCTAGTTCTTGTTCCTGGACTAACACTTCCTTTTCTATATCTTATGATGATTCTTTTTACTTTATTACGTGTCACCAAGGTATTATCCTTTTTAAAAGACTTAAATATCTTTGCCGACTTTCTTAGAGAGGGCGAGAATGCGTGATACCAAACAATGGTGTAACAAAAGCAAACAAATTGCTGTAAAATTTTCATTAGACTTTTACTTAAGAATTTTCCAGTTAAGGATTTTCTTTATTCTCTTGCCTAAATGGTGCTTACTCATCGTTTTCTTTTTACCTTTATTTTATTTTATATGATGGATTATATTGTTTGACACTTGTTATAGAAATGTATGTATTTGATTAACTTAGTTTTAGATTTGAATATTGTTTTACAAATTTTATTTTAATGAGATTTAACTTATTAGGTTTAATCAAATTAGTAGTGGAATGATTTGAAGAGCATTTTTAATGTAGCTACTAAATTTGCGTACTTGAATTTAGGGTGAAGGCAGTTTGATTGATAAGAACTGTATGAATGATGCAATGAAAAATAGACTAAATATATCTTAATATTTTGGGAAAAGAAAATTCCAAATTGAATTTTCAATTAAAGAACTAGAGAATTCGAAAAATCGGGCAGATTTATTCGATGACCTTAAGCTCTGTGTGCAAAGTTAGTTTAATATGGCTTCAATGTTACATGAATCGTCTTTAGTTTTGGTATGAATGAAGGAATTACACAACTTTATCATTATCTTTTCTGGTAGTTATCCCAGAGATTATAGTCTTAGACTTCCGAATAGACATTGTTAAAATTAGTTTGTAGCAAATATCGCAGTCACATAGACAAGTAATAGGACAATAACGAAATTATCTTGATGTCATCCTGCGCATTTTGATATCAAATGAATCACTAGACAGGGCAATTTAGTGTATCCAGCATACGTATTAAGGATATTTTTTATACAATTCAAATAATTCAATGACTGTTGTCAACCAGTGACAGAAACTGAATAAAAATCTTTGAGAAAATAAATTATGGTAAGAAAAATTTTCTCGTTAATGTTAAGGATATAAAGAAAACTTTTTCTTGTACTAGTGTTTGAAGTCAAAAGCTCAAATTGATAAAGCTTGGTATATGAGCCGATATCTACCAGAAGAAAGCCTATATACATATTAAGCATTGAAACTTTGACCAATATAATGGAAAGTGATAAAAAATTAACATTTTACTAAGGGCAAATCTTATGATACAGAATATTCCATAAGGGATTTAAATATATTTTTTGCTGAATCGCGTCATTTAATTTTTGGTTAAGTGGAGAAAAATTCTTTTAACTATTTTTTAAAACTTTGAGGATTGCTGGAAAGTCATTTTCTTCAAGAATAATTCATTTTAATTGTTTTAATACAAAAATTAATCTGTATAAAAATGAAGAAGACAAGATTTTCTTACTTTTAATTAAAGTAACGTAAATTTCTAACTGAAACTATTACTCACCAGAATATTCTTGAATCCTTTACGCTTCATAAATATCATAAAATTTTGAAATATTTTATCTCAACTTCTAACTAATTAAAAAATTTATAAAAAAAAGAAGTTAAATTTTGTTACTTTTCACGCATAAGGAAAATATTAACCGTTTTACAAATCAAATCTCATTATCTGCCCGACATAGAAATCAAATGACCCAAATAATTGGAAAATATGGAAAATGTCGTTATCTCTTTAAGCACTTGTCGCCTTTAATTACGGCCAAGGGCAGCAATTCTTTAAACGCTGCTTCTGAAAATTACCATTCGATGATTAATTTGACATTTTTAGAGTATAAAAAAATCCAAAAAGTCACAAAACGTTCTTGCATCAACTAAGAAAAACATTATTCCCATTGATAATGTATACACACACACAAAATGAAATTAGATAAGCCCCGCCTACTCAATAAAAAAATATATATGTACGTATGTATTCCACCTTATTTATTTCTACATTTCTACACAGTTTTATGTTAAGTCAAGACATAAACCTTTTCTTCTGAGAATCTTTTATAGTAGTTGTAGTAGTTCAAGCAATTCGGCGAATTCACGCGAAACCCCTTTAAATTTTCAGTTTTTCACGTTTTAATATATTTTTAACATCACAAATTATATAGTAATTAAAATTACAAGTTATAAAATGTTGTTTAATTATTAATTTTCTGCCTTAACCTTATCTAAAATAGACTCAAGATGAGATTGCAAGTTTTGGCGAATCTGAAAAAATTGCTTTAAACTTTTTTCTAAGTTTATTTGAAATTATTATGAATTTATTTTAATTTTGTTTTTAATTAAGTTTATATTTGAGTTTATGTGAATTTATGTGAATTAATTAGAATTTGAATATGAGGGTCATAAGGAAATAAAATTAAAGCGAATTTAGCTCGTAAGGAATCGCAAGCGTTTTAACAATAAACACATTTTTTAATTATAGATTCTTAAAAGTTTGTAACTTCCATGCTATATTTTTAACATTTTATTGTAGTAATTAATTATAAATTATAAAATTTAGTTAACTTATTATAAAAGTACTTTTCAGGTTATAGCAAATGCAAGTGTACGAGGATGGCTGGTGCCTGACACTGATTTTGCCGGCTGGACGAGAAAAATGCGAACTGTTCAAAATATTAGCGAAGCAAATTTACAACATTCTTTAGTAGCTGGATATGTAAGCAATTATTTTAGTATTATTAATATATATGCACTATTTTATATTGAAATTGATGTCTGTTTATTAATTCCTAATTTAAAATAATTCGATTACATAGATAAAAGTTATTTTAAAAGGTGTAAAATTGGTATTAAAGCCAAACTTTTATTAGTTAGAAATTTTGAACCAAGTATGCAACAAAAATTGCAAGTCACCCAGTCATCTTTTAGCATATTTTTTCAATGACTTTATTCTGCTTCTATATTAAGTGATGTCAGATCTATTGCATTAATTTTCACACTATAAACATATACACTCATCGTTGGAATAATGATAGCATTTTTTCGAGTAAACTATGAGATGATATTCATGAATAGCTTAATTTGTTTATAGTTCCAAATTTTCTGATATTCTGCAAATGTCGAGCATTGCTTCCGTGCAATAAAAAAAAGAAAATCTCATTTTTACAAGAGTCTAATTTGGGTGTAATACTAGAAGTATTTTCGTCCTCAATTTTTGCAGTAAAAATGGTTCGCTAGCTTAGTTAATATGCCATCCGTGGTGCCATGGATTTTTATAGGCTGAGGGTAGATTTTAGAAGGCCAACCATATTTTCTCTATTGCATTGAGCTTAGATATACTAAATTTTTCACAAATCGATTCTGTAGGAAAAAATTGTTACTATTAAAGCTTCAACGAGGAATGAAGCCGTATCGAGTTATAATGTAGAGATATAATTCCAGTATACCAGCCTTAAAAGGTTGGTGTAATGTGGTTCCCAAATAGCGGAAAAAGTTCACCATTATAAGTGAAAGTTTGTTCTATATTAAGTTTCCCGCCGTTTCTAAAAGACATTTTCTTTTGGTTTTTTTACTTACAAAAATCTGATTTCTGTCACCGTATTAGTGTGCCAAAAGCATTAAATGTCTTCAGTGCTGTTAGCCTAGCTATTGACGTACCTTCACTTATCATGTTAACAAATAATTTTCAATGTTAGCATCCTTTAGTTTTCAAAATGTATTCGAAAATTTTTATGAAATATCTTTTATTCAGTTTTATTTGCAAAAAAATAAAATTTCATAACACTTTCAAAATAAAAATCTCTTATGAAATTTTAACAATTAACTTCCCTTCTTTTTTTTTCTTTTAATATTCCACACTACAGTTATGGTATGAAGTCTGTCGAGAAATTTCAGCTAATACTGAACTTGTAACCGGACCTAAGATGCCATTACAGCTTAAAGATATTTTTAGCAATGGATCCAATGAGGATAAAAGTGATCGAGAAAGTGGTAAGTTTTATCAGAATTTATTTTTATTTACCTAGAACTTTATGTGTAGATTACCTATAAAGCTGAGTATAAGTAATTAAATTGAACTCTATGAAATCACAAAAAGTAATTTATGTTACCAATCTGTATTTTATCATAAAAAACTAATTAAAAAGTAATTTTTGTTATCGAAAAAATATTTCAGTTTACATTTTTCATGGCATTTATAGAAACTAGTTTGAGTTACCATGATGTCTCTGATGTCTCCCAAGGTAGTGCAAAGAAATTGAATGCAACAATAAAAAGGGTTTTTTGTAATTAAAAAATCTCTTTGTAAAGCCTTTTATCTAAAAAATTATTAATTGTAACAACATTTAATCGATTTTTATTTTACTTCACAATAAGACAATAGGTCTTCAAGTTTTGGTACTTTAAAAACATTGTAATGACGCATTACAATAATTTAATAAAAATTGAAAGAAATAACTAATTCACACTTCGAGTCAAAAAAAAGTGATGAACTTTAAAAGCTTCAATTTTGGAAGATGACTGCTAAGAAGACACAATAATTATATTATATGTATTAAGAAAGTAAGACTTTCACCGAGGAAAAATCACTTAATTTTATTTTAGAATTAACACAAAAGTCACTGTCCTGGCTTTTTTTTTTGTTGCATGCTCTACTGATGAAGACTTTTTTTCCTTGTGCATTTCTCATTTATAACAACGTATAGATTTTTATATTAAAAATTCACTGATGCGAATTTTTCATACTGGAAATATAAAAAAGTATTTCCAGAAATATCAATTAACTCGTTTCTAATTCCATAGGAGATTTTTAGTTATCCTTCGTTATAACTTATCTCATTTCATCTCAAAATTAAAAATAATCAATCTAATAATGAAATGTTGAATTCTGTAGTAATCGAAGTGAGCAGTTTTTTGTAAAATTAATTTTCAAATATATGTTTTACTTTGAGTATGTATTCAATATTATTACTTTTAATTCTCTTGAAAGTTATTTGACAAGGTATATCCTTTTTTTATTTCTTAAAAATCATTACTCTGGTTATAGATGTGGGCCCATACTTTACTTTATAAAAAGAGAAAGGGTAACAAACCAATTTTATAAAACTAATCATAAGTTAATCAAAACGTATGCAGGACGCAAACGCGAAAGGATTAATTTAAAATCAAAACTGACATTGACATGGGATTCATATTTTATTCTACTATCCCTTTATTCTTTATGATCCTATAGTGTAAGCATATGAGTTTGTTTCAATTGAAACAGATTGTTCTAGGTGAACACATGCTATTGAGGGATAATTTGTGATGTTAGATAATACTCTCAGATATCATCATTATGTAACAAAAAAAAACAAAAACAACAACAACTAAATAGGGGTTGGGGTGTATCATATAATCACTAGAACCACTGATGCTGATGTTATAGCGGCGAATATACACGATTAGGCTTAAGTGTGAAATTTTTCGTGATAAATTGAGCGAAAACCAACTAAACGGGATGAGGGCATAAAATATCTTATTTTTCAATTTAACAGGGTTGTATATATATAATTCGATGGTGTTAACATATTGTCTAATATAGATATCATCCCTGTATTTGCCTTTTTGATTTTCAATTGTTATTTAACTGTGAGATTGCATTTGTTAGTATTGTTTATACTATATCAAATATATTTGGCTGATGTTTGGGCGTTCGTTACTAATGTCATTTTTCAGTCAGAGGGATTTGAGGTTAGTTGCCTGCCACATGTTTGGATTCGCTAGAATGATTTCTCTGAATGATTTGATAACTTAAGCTTTATATCAATTTCTATCATAGGATATTTTTCTGGATTTCATTTTTTTGTTTGTTATATAATACAATATCCTTATGTTTACATAATTCTTTGGTATTGTTGTAATATGCATCTGCAATAGGTACTGATAATAATCTCATTAAAGCATTTATTGTTTGAGCTCATGATATTATTTATCTAAAGTTGAATCAAATATCTGTTTAGAATGTCTGGGAATGAACATTTGTATCCTTATTTAATTAATAATTGTTGTTTTAGTGAAAAAAATTTCAAAGGTTGCTAAATATTAGTAGATAATTTTGAGATTTATTTTGTACTAAAATTATAAATTTGATATATAAAATACAATTGCAAAATTTAAGGTTTAACTGATTTTGATTTACGGCTCAAAAATCGGAAAATGGAGTAAAATTAGTTAAGTTGAAATTGTAAAAAAATTTAGGGAAATTCTAAGCTCCAAGATGTATGTTTGGTATGTAAAAATTTAATACCAGAAATTTTTTACATAAAGTTGTCAAAGCAAAAAAAAACCAGAAAGGCTTTTTTTGCTAAATTTTGTAAGACAAAGAATAAGAGAAATTTGTTAAAGCTAAATCAAAATATTTATACGTCTGTGCAGTTCCCTCTTGATTAATAAATGTAGTACACTTCTATAAACGAAGAAGTAAAAAGCAAAAATCAGGGAAGTAAATTCATTTCCTTTAATGATAAAATTTTCTTTTTAAGAAAAAGTCAAGTCTAAGATTTTACTTTTATTTCAAAAGAGCAGAGATTTTTAGTTTTTAAAGACGGCTTTGTGGTATCAAATGAAGTCATTAATAAAAAAAATTGGCAAATATTCTGAAATAATTCGAAATCCCTTTTTATACTTAAACAAGGATAAAAGTAAAATTTTGTACAACAGACAATAAAAATTCATCTGGGGAGTGAAATTTTGGATTTATAAGCAACAAGAAGAAAAAAAATTTAGATTCAGTGTAAAAATCATAAATATAAGAAAATATACCGGAAAAGATACATATGTAGCTACACATTAGCGAAGGTCGATAAAAGGAGTAAAATTACCATATGTCTTATTACGGAGACTGTTTGTTTACTATTTTAAAGCACCTAACTTAGGCCACTGAAATTGCTGAATTAATAACGAAAAGTAAAGCGTCTCTTTTAGTAAAATGACATAATTGATCTTCTTTATAGTCCAAGACCCCGTGAAACTTTTGTGCTATAATCTTTCTGTAAGGCTAGAATTTTTCTTTTAGTGATGATGCATAACAGGCTTAAAAGAGAAACCACAATTGGGCAGAAATTAGCCCAGCATATCATCGTCTTACAGGTAAGTTGTGAGGTGTGCAGTATATCAGTAAAATATACTTTGTTTTGCGTTCAATTGTTCAGAATCTGCTAGTTGAAATTGGAAGCATTTGAGAGATATAAGATGTCAAAGTATCTTGTTTTTTTCTAATGTGTATATATTAAAATTTGATGTTTTAAATACTTAATTTTATTAATAGTGCAGCTCAAAAATTCAATAATAAATGGATTGTCTTTAATTAAGTTGTAAAATTGTAAAATTTCCCATTGCATTTACGAGATATGATGCATCAAATTTGTAATAATTTCTTTTGTTTTGCTGAAGATTCGCCGAAACTTTGATGCTTAATATTTCTTAAAAGCATTTGAAAATTTGCAATTTTTCAACGTAATTACTAATAAAAGATTTGATAACTAAATTTTTAAGAGGAATATTAGTAAAATTAAATTTTTCAATCATTCGACTTTAATCTATATATTTTTGGAAAGCTTTCCTTTTTCATAAAAATGGTAGACTTTAAAGCGTAATATCTCACTAACGACTTTTGAACTACCTTACAGGCTCTAAGCACATATACATTCCTCATAATTTTAGCTTCTGAATATTACTAAGCCAAGAGGAAACCCTGAAAGATGTATAATTTTAGCTCCTTTGAAATTGAAATAAAGCTAAATATTTGAAATCGAGAAATATTAGAATAAAAATCAGAAAAAATAGAGGAAACCTAAAAAAAGCAAAAAATAATGGTCACAAAGTTATTTAACATAAAGCTTGGCTTTGCTGAAAAACTACAACAAAACATTTGATATTATTAATTTTATTCTATTTCAAATTTTGTTTTATTTAAAATGATCTAAACTGATTTTCAAATCCAAAATAACAATTAATAAATTTTCTCTACTCAGTAATATCATGGTGAGTGTGCTGAATAGCTTCAGAAAAATAAATTCAAGCACCTATAAAATTTTTATGAATGCGTTGAACATAAAAAATTATACAAAGGATCAAAGCTACGGATGGAAAATAATGACTTCGAAAATATGTTTGTTCTTATTCAAATTAATAATATTTCCGTGGCGAATTCATCAGTAATTTGATTGTATTAAGGTGCAAAAAACTAATAGCCCTGTTTTTAGATAAAGAAACTTATAAATCTGTCAATCTCACGGCGAGGTTTGTAAAATACTAGCAATAATTTTCTCAGTTTATAAAACTAAGGCCTAAAAATTTATAGCAATAATTTTCCTTCTAGACACAATGAAAATTTCACTAGCTTAAGAAAAACTTCATTGCTAGATTTTAAGCATTGATTTCATTCACTCAAAATGTGATCTTAGTGCAAATTTTCTTCGGTGAGAGTAGCGACTCCAAAAACTTATCAAAAATTTTATCGGTTTTTTTTAATGAAAAACTATGTTTTCAAGAGTTTTTTTGACAATTCAAATAGTTCCAGTTTATTCAATTAATTTTTATATGACACATACAACATTCAAACAATATTCTTCAAAATTTTATATTTTAAAATAATAATGACTGAGCGAGTGGCAGTGAATATTTATAGGCGCCTTGAAAAAAAGTTGTTTTGCGGCTCACATCATAACTCGCAACAGAATAAACCACAAATAAAAACTGAAAATTTATTTATTAAAGAAGATATTTTTCAAGGTAATATCGAGGGATTTTTCTTTTCTTTCGATTTTTCAATTTTTGGGAGCCTTTGGAAGTCAAAATACGGATTTTTGCTTAAAAAATCAACTTATCTGTTATTGTAAAATTAATAATTATTAAAAAAGAAGAAAAAAATTCTCTTTGTTACTCGGTGAAATATGTGAAGAAGAAGTGTGCAAAATTTCAAAGCGATCATTTTAATGGACAACTTAAAATGTTTTTCATATCCATCAAAATTATAAAGACTTAAAAAAAAGTATAAATTTTATGCAGATAACTGAAATAACCACCTGCAAATTTTTATTCACTGAATAATAATATTATTATTATCCTTATTTCATTGAATAAATAATAAGGATCACATAATGATGATATTTATGCCGTATCGTTACGCACATTGATTAAACACAAGACCATATGGCACAGTGACTTGAATTTTTTTTCTTTTTAAGAAAACGGAAAAATGACGCAAATTTCTCACGATCTTTATATTCTAATGAATTTTTTTTTTTTATTTTTAAAAACAAAGGATACATTAAGGGTGATTTTGTTTGCAGTCAACTTTGACCAACGGTTATATTGGGCTAAGCACACTTTTAATTTTATACACATGCACAGGATACTGATTATTTTGATTAAACTATTTTATACCCTTTTCATAAGTTTCGTGACGTACGACCTTACTGGACATCCGTTTTTATTCGCCCTCGGTTCGTCCTGGGTATAATAAAGCCAATATTTTCTTTTATATATTCATTAAAGTAAATGAAATTCATTTCAAGAAACTTTTTGTGGTTTTTACTGTAGATAATTTTCGTTATGTGACTCCTATATACTTTTACATAATCTTTAAATATATTCTTTATTTATGTACATATCCTTCCACCTGCCAATAGATTGCCCTCATGATATAACACAGGAATTTCGAGTGCTAAAGCAGAAAACCCAAAAAAAAAAACACAAAACAAACACAAAGAAGACAGGATACAGAATGAACAATATTAAATCTTATATTGATAGTCGTTGATTTGATAATTCATCATTTTTGCGCATATGCGTAGCCAGATTTATGTTTAATATAATCCACCAACCCTTTTTTATAATTTGGTATGTGACAGAGGATATATTGTGTAAATTGTCAAATTGTGAATTGAATATTTTCCCAGATTTTTTTTTTTTTTTTTTTTTTGACGGCTGCATATTTAGAATTTTATTTCTCATCCTCATGATGCCACATTCAAATGATGAATTAGTTTGATATCTAACCCCTTTTTTTAAAACTTTTATTTGTTAAGTTTAGAAAAAAAACATGCACCCAAATCGTGTGCTAAGGGGTAAAGTACATGTTTTTGTTTTATTTATAAACGATCATTTTGACTTAATGACATTTAACTAGTCTGCAATTGAATAGACATGTCGCGTGCTGCCGGATCAAATCAGATGCCCTTTATTTCTACAAAAAAATAGAAAGATAGATTTGTATTTCAAATAACATCCGTCAGGTGTTAATATGTCTTGTTTTTTGGATAGGGGGAGTTATTTTTTGATATATTTTGGGTGTTTCAGTAATTAACTAAAGCATTAAAGCAAATTATTGGATATTTTGTGCAAACTTTTTTAATTATACAAAAATTTTTTTTAGTTTCTTCTATTCTAATGAACCGATTTTAATTTTTTGTCTCGGATGATCCCATGTCAAGTTATAATGTACACTGCAAAACTACTTTTTTACAAGAAATCTTCTGAAAGATATAGATTCGACTAAAGGATTTCTGAAGCACCTTCCCAATCTAAAGTTGATTTTATGAGATACTTTCGAGGAGAGCAAAGTGCTTACTTTTTTTGCCAACTGCAACCATAAAATTAATTAGCTCCTCAGAAATTTTATCCTAAACGTTATCATTAAACTAAACTACATATAATAATGACGAATTTGTTGAAAAAAAGTCCAGTACTCATTAACCTAACAAAATTGTATTTTAACTGATTTAACATACATTGACCCCAAATATTGACGCTAAGAATCTATTCTTTTTCATATGGAATCACTTTTCATAATTCATTCATTGATGTTGCAATATTGGTGCGTGTAAAATAAGGAATCATGAAAAAAATACCTTTTATAAAGTAATTTTTCATTAAAATAACTTCAAAGCCGTTTGACATTATAAGAATTATGTGTCCAGTTACTTCCATGGTATTTGACCATTGTGGGCTTTAACAACTTACGATTGTTTAAAGTTTTCAAAAAAAAAAAAAGAAATGAAAAATAGTTTCTCTAAAACTAAAAACTATTTTAAGGAGATAAATCATACCACAGGCTGGTTTGAAAAAGTCAACGAAAGCTTTAGAATGAATGTAATTTTTCTTAAAAGAGATTTTTTAATAAATTGATGTGGGTTCTACCAAATGAAATTGTGGCAAATATTTTAGTTTCTAAGCCTTGTCAACATATTGTTCAATATTTTACAGCTGTTTGTGAAATTGCATCGATTTTGTTCCCTTGTATGAATACATTATAACTGAAGCGTATGAATCTATTTTATTGAAAATAATTCCATACTTTTCTTACTGAATACTTCTTAAGAATTGTATTTCATCAACATAATTCCATTTCCCATGAAGTTTTCATAATTTTACAATATGTGAAGATTATAATAAAAAATATGATAAAGATCAGTAGTGAATCTATGAAAATTTAGTTCACAAAATTGAATTTAATAAAACAAATATCGTGGGAATATTTTAAAAGAAATATATAGTTTTTTTAAGAACAGCATATGTGTCTTTTGAGGAACCTCAAAAATTTCTATTTAAATAAATATAAGACACATATAGTACATATATATAAAAAAGAGGGTGCTATATGACTTCCTAATAAATAATCAGTCATCGTATCTAAGAATCAGCATAGTGGAACTAACAATTTGACCGCGAAAGCAACATATGTCCATATAATATTATATATATATATATATACTAAATGACTGACCCCTTAAGGATACCATGATGCATTCACCTTCGAATAAACTTAATTTAAGGGTGATATTTATTTACCATTGAATAAAAGTAAGGTAGTAAACAATTTCACCTATTCCAATTTAAGGGTGATAGTTAACTAGTGTCCTCTCTGATTGAATTCAGGTGTTTTATTAGCTTTTGTATAGAGAAGAAAAATATATCTGGGGGATGGGTTAAATGCTTATGAAAAAAAAGAGGGAGATATTTATTCATTTATTATTTGCATTTTTATTAGTTCATTTTTATATATAATTACCTATAAGAGAATGAATTTACTACTTGAGAACTATATCCGATATTAGTAGTTAAAACACTTGTCTATAAGTTAAAGAAGTGTTCGGATGGTGCGTTATTTATTAAAAGCAATTTGAAATAACAAAAAATAGTTTTTCTTTTTCAAAGTGATTCTCAATTAAACAAAAATAAATATTAAAAAAAAAAAAGTTTTGTACTTATTTTTAGTATATTTCATAGTTCTAAACAACAAAATTGTTTTAAGGTGAGTCTTTTGTGTTAAAATAAATTGCTGATAATTATTTTTCGTTTTGGTTTTATAAAATTCTTTGAAAAAATTACTAACATTAAAAAACATAGAAATTTAATTATTATTTTTATTTGTTAAATTTAAAATATTCTATGCTTTTATTCCTTTTCGGTTTACACTTGCTATAATACGGTAACCTTGTTTTTTGTTTTTTGGTGTTATTTCTAATCTACTGGTGATTTGTTCTAACTCAGATTTACTCTGAGGCAGTTTTAAGTTTTAGCCTGATATCCAATCAAAAAATTACGCAATTTCTCTCCAAATATTACACTTTTTTCGATCACATTTTAATAAAAAAAATTAAATTTCCCAGTTCCTTAGCTATTTCAAGTTCTTCGGCTATAGTATCTTCAATAATTGTTGGAATAACTCTTTCACCAAAATCTGCTTCAGATTCGCTAAATATGGAATAAATTTCAAGTTCTATTAATTCATATTTTTTTATATTTCTACCCTAGTTCTTCTAGCTCAATTGGATCCATATCAGTGAATTCTTCTCCTACTATTTGATGTGCCAATTTTGTATTTATCGGAGTATATTCATTCTGTAATACTAGTACGTCATACTCACATAAAATTATCACTTTTAGTCAAATGGATCTCCAGATGCCAGAATTTTTGATTAACTACTAAATTGACTATTTTTACACAATAATAAAATTTCTCAAAGCATGAACAGCGCTAATTTATATTGTCAGAGCTCCTCTGATGCTTTCTTATAAGCTGGAATTAGTCGAAGATATTTAATGTTTTCTTTTCAAACATGTCTTGTATTTCTTTGAAAAGGAAACTTTTTAATGGTGAAAAAGTGAATCATTGAACAAAAATAAAGATGACACATTCAAGATGACACAGTTAACAAAAAGTCCAGTTTTCATTAGGTTACCTTAAAATGCACCATTTATAATCCTTCATCATTTGAACTGTGTTTAAATTGACACAATAAGTGGTGTTACATCTTGCTTTCTTATTTCACTATTACACGCTGCCGTCATTCTTTTCATTTCTTATTGGCGTAATGAATTTTTCTCTTTTAAAATTTTACTTTTATTCTATACAGTGTGTTTTTGTAAACATAATTTTACTTTTTACAAAACAAAAATAGGTTAACTAGACTGAATCAAATATGAAAACAAAAAAACGCCTTTCTGCAATCTATTTTCGTAAATGTGTTGTGAGAATAAATTTTCCAAGCCACAAAAATTAGAAAAAATATTTTTTTACATTCCACACAAGGTTTGTCATTTTTATTCCTGCAAAGTTTTGTATTTTTCTCCCGCAAATTTTTGACTAATATGAAAACAACAACAAAATATGTTATGAAAATTAAACTAAAGATAAACCATGAACATGAACAAAAGTATTATTTGCTACAGTCCACCAATTCATTTGAACCGCTGTGACAGTCTTGATATCATTCCAAAATAATTTCGGCAGATTTTGTTGCAATGAATGGGCAAGTGAATACGAAAGCTAAATTAAAAAAAAAGTCAGAGTTTTTAAACAATCAAAAATTTTCAAACAATTGCGTAAGGAAGTAATTTTGCTAAAAGTAATAACATTTTTCGTAAAAGCTTAAATTATATTTATTCCAATCAAAAAGAAGCTCAGTTATAAAAGTACACCATTTAGATTTTAAATACTATCCTAGTTATCATTAATATTCCATAGAAAACGATAAACTGACAATAATAGGGATACTTTGTATAAAGCTTTACATTTTTGCCATCAATTACTATTTTATCTTTTTTTTTTTTGTGATTCTTTAACTTGTCTTAATCCTTTCCAAATTCCAACTTTTGATTAATGATGTAATATAGTCAGCTGCATGGATAAATCTGGTTTTTATGTTATTCATTCCAATTTGAACAGGTTTATATAGAAAAAAGAATCTTTGATTTACAGACTACTGTCACGAACATAAAAAATTGCAAATTTTTTTGTTGTAAAAAATTAAGACAATATTTGAAAAATTTTTCTTATCCCCTGAAATCTCATTAAGTTGCTCTGTTTTGATAAAGATGTCAACTTTTGTTTGAACATTTATTTTCAAAACAAAAAATATGTTAAACTTAGGTATTTTTTTAAGTAGGTTAATTTAATTATCAGTAAATTATTTTAAAAATAAACTTCAGATATAAAACCTTTTATTTTTCGTTTTTTAGTTTTTTAAATTATTAAAATTCAGTTTGTGTTATAAAAGATCTTGCAAATTGATTGATAGTATTTATCGATTTTTCATGGGCCAGTACAATTTATGTCATATTTAATTATGCAAATTTCAATTCAACTAATTGGTACTTATCAGTTAAAAAATTAAATGACGGCCAACTTATTATATTTATACGGACCTTACGTTGTACCAGAAATAAAAAAGTAACAATCATTTATGTATATAAAAAATGAGCTATAAAAATATACCAAATATTTAAAAATGAATAAAAAATGAAATTAATTTTTTTTTTGTTAAAAATTTTAAGGATCACAACATAGTGAAACTACTGGTGAGGACGATTTTAATACATCAAATGATTTAGAAAATAATAAATCTGAAACAAGCCAAAAAGATCAAGAACCAGAAACAGACGACGAGGAAGGAATCGATTTTAGGTGTGTCGTTTGTGAACGAAAATGTCATGATATTGACCAGTAAGTAAATTTTGTACGATTTTTTTCTTATTTATTTTGTAATAAATTAATAATATTCCTTTCTCTTAACTATTACGTCAAAAGACTGAAGGCTTTTTTTCTTTCTTCAACTTGCTCTACTTATAAAATAAACGATAGCTTGGGTAGTTATTAAGACGATCACTGAATTAATTAAATTTATGGCGAGATCTCCTCCTGTGATAAAATAAAAAATAAAAATGAAGGCTAAATGTACATACATATATAAAATTTGGCCTTATCAATTATTTTCTTTTTCATTTAAAATAAAAATAACAAAGAAAAGAAACGAAAAATAAACATTTTCTACATAATTAAGCATTTATAATATTTAATTTAATGGGGTTGTACAATAATCAATCTTATTGCTGTTTATAATCCGGTTAAATTGAATTTTATTAACTTGGTTTGTAAAAATAAAATTTTTCATTGAAGATAAAGGTAAAAAATATTTTTGTTGTAATTTTCTTATTAGTCCGAATAGATGTTTTAATGTTTATAAAAAGCTATCATTATAAAGAAGAGACCAGTACAAAAATACGCTAATTGGATGACTCACTTGCCAAATCGATTAACTCAATTTTTTGAATATTTTTAAATTTTAATACCAAACTCCAAACTCTACATATCCAAAACAAATTTCTCTAATAAAATAAGTATTAATACCACTAAATGGCAAAATCTTTTTAGCCATTGAAAAATGAATAATTTTTGTCAAAAGCCAATCTGATTAACTCCATACTACGAGTATAATGTACAGTAGAAACCGAATTCGCAATAATTTTTTCAGAGTCGCGTCGGCTCCCTCGAAAGTCGGTGTTTTTTAAAATCAATCAAATCAAAAGCTTGTGCTTATGGCTCCTTGTCTACAGTAATTTTTTGCGCTATTTTTTTTTTATTTCATTTGCCGACTATACCATATCTAGTGCAGACATGAGCTACACGTGTACTAATATTATGAACATAATATTCTCTGAAAATAGACACACAAAATGTAAAAAAAAAAGCTGCATGTTGTTATAACGGATGAAATTCTTTGAATCCGACGGGACTCTTTGTTTTGGTCGTTTTAACCGATACGTCGTTTTAACTGATATCGCAAATAAAATATAAATTAGTTGTGTTCGAACTGCCACAGGAGCAAATACTTATAAATTTCAATTTTATTGTAAATTGTTTTAAATAAAAAGTTAAACCGCTATAAAATTAAGATGGAAAATGTTAATAACAATTATTTGACTGAGGAAAGTAATGAATCGGATGGTTCTTCAATACAAATTATTGGCAGAAAGCTCGGCTCAAGAAAACGATTTTGTATTTATTCGGATTCTTCATTCTACTAAATAGGGCCAAAATTTCCAAAAGATTAAGGGAATAAAAGGTTTAAGATACAGAAATAGAAGTAGACGTTTAATAAGTGAAAAAACATTTGCAAAACTGCCATGTCGAGTTCGTCAGAAGTGCAGCGAAAAAGACATTTCTGATAAAAGAAAAGCTGCCATGGAGGCATTTTATCAGTTAGAGACCCAAGCTGAGCAAAATATTTTTTTAAGAAGATGTGTTTAAGTGAAAAATATAAAAAGAAGGCGTGCAAAGGATAACAGTAAAATTTCGAGATCACGTTCTTTCATGTATTATTTTCGAAGAAGCGAAAAAGATGATATTTTGGTATGCGAAAAATATTTTTTGCATACAACAGGCAGAACAGTGACAAGAGAAAAACGGAAAGATATGATGGACTTGTTGAAATTCATTCCTCCTATTAAACACGATTATTATAAAACTTTATGGACAAATCGACATGATGGGAGTTCAAATATACCTAACGAGGATGACATCATTTATATTGATGATAAATCAATTTAAACGAGATAATAATGCTCATAATATTATGTAAGAGTAACAGAATACTTATTATTCATTTTTGCTAAAATCTTTTATAAAACATATACCAATTATAATGAAGTTTTTCCGTAATAAAAGAATAATTCAAAGAAAGACTGAATTTGAGTTAATAATTTACTTCACTTGCCAAATCGATTAACTCCCTTAATCACGAAAAAATTGTAGTAATAATAACAATTACTCTAAGTATATTCTACCTTATACTTTCCATGTGTTGTTAGATAAAAGATACGCATGCAGTAATACAGTCTACATCGTATTTTTGAGTTTTTAATTTATGAAGAGTTTTAAAAACAAATATATACTATTTCGTCATTTTTCTCGACTTCTTGTTTTATGGAGTTAATCGATTTTGCAAGTGAGCCATCCAATTATAATGGTAAAATTAACTAAATGTTCTGGGGAATAAAAAGATAAAAAAGTTTGTCAAGCACATATAAAGTCAAGCACTAAGCAGTGTTAATACTTTTACGGGTAATGGAGATAAAAGGCAACATGGATTTGTCAAAATTTTCCAAACTTTCCGAAAGATTGTCCATGTTTCTTTACTAAAGTTATCTCCATATAAAAACCAATTGGCTTTCTACTGTGCCTTTAGTAGTTTAAAAAAGATTTTCAATTTGTAAAAATTTTCTTACTGTTTGTTGTTGTAAATAGTATCAGATTTAACCGAACCTTTAATATTTATCACTCTCAGATGATTTTCGAAAGAGAGAATTCAAAAAATAATATATAACTTTTTCCTTCATGTTCCTTGGAAATTGTCAAACAAAACTTGCCATTTAGCAATTTTATGGAAATTTAATATAAAAATTGATACATTATTAATTCATCATTAGCAATCTGTCAAATGAAAACTTTGTATGATGCTGAAATTTTTTTGCCTATCTGTTGACATTTTACCATTACATATTTATGTAATTTTTTTGTACATCGGCAATTGGTCTTGTGTGAGCTCATATGAATGTCAGATTTTTAAATCTGTCAAAAAAACTCTCCAATAGAGCAAATATGTATGAGTGAGTTTATTATATATAAATTTATTTTTATTAATAATAAAAAAGGTTAGAAAATGAAGAAAATAGCTATCACAGCTCTATTGAACGTAGCCAAGATGGTGTTTTTTGTAGATAGCCTAGAAAAAATTTCATTAATATTTTCCTTGGGAAACTATTGTACATGTTATATCTGGTATGTAGTGATAACACTGGTGAACACTGAAAAGTTTTCCAGAATATTTCTGCTCATTTTCGCTTAAATTAAGTGCGTTGGTTATGAAAATAACATTGGTTTTCTTCTAGCAGCTCTAGTTTTGAATTACCACGTGTAGGCTTAGAATTAATACAAAAGTATGATTTTCTTAAAAACTTTATTTGAAATAGTTACGGTAGTTGAGGAAAAAAAATCCTTTTATAGGATTTTCTTGAATGAGCTGCTTGTTCTAGATCCCGACAAAGATTCCAGCAGTATAGTCAGCCATCATATGTATGTCCCACTTCCCTTGGTAGTGCTCTTCCATCGTTCGAATATCCTAGTGAAACCTTTTACCTTGCTCTTCACTATAATCTCCAAGGTTTTCAGGAAATCTGTCGAAATGAGAATGTAAAAACTATAGTTTGATGCTCATATTACACCGTAGAAGTTTTAAATTAGACAACATATCGTCAATTAATTGTAAATAGTTTTCTGATTTATGATTCCCAAGAAAATTTTGAATCACCAGAATGAAAGATTTCCAGGCTCGCTTTTCAAATTCGTTCGCGCTTAAAACATTGAATTCTACCTCACTTTTGCGTTGTAAAAACCTACCCATGATACCAGATACAGCTACATTTCCGCTTTGGTCTACATTTATCAGTAAAAAAAATTATCTGTATCGGCAGGACATACATATGTTGTTCGATAATTTTTGTAGCAAATTTATTTCAATGATAGGATCATAATTTAAAATTTTACCATGGTTATATTATAATGAAAAATTTTTTTTTAAAATAATAAGTAACACTTTTAAAAATCTTACAATTAGAAATACAAAGGCAAGATTCAAAAGTAACAGTAAATTATGAAAAGATACTTCTACGTAAATGAATTTATTTTCATACTTCGTTTATTTCAATAGAAAATTAATATTTACCAATATTTTCTTAAGCTTTTCTAATAGTTTCATCAATAAAACAAAAAAAAAAAATAAAAAAGAAAGAAAATCTCAGAAAAAAACTTTCAATAATGTCCTCAAACGGTAAATGTTTGTTTTCATTTAGCTCCCATTAATCATAGGGTCATGTCAGCGGGCCATAAAGAGCACTCATGTAGGATTCATCGGCGTGCTTAGTGGCCACTTATTAATTTATTCATATTTACACCAAATATAAACCACTGGGCACGAGCAACCTTTTACAACATCATAGCACAAACAATCTACCCCGTCATTATGAATAAAGAAGGTGTTGGCGACATAAGAAAATTTTATTTGTGGTATTTAAAAGATTATTATTGGTAGGCAAGTTTATATGCTGCATAGTTATTTATTTAAGTTTTTTTTTATTTATTTAAGGCAAGTATTGTGGTTAAGTTTGTGGAATATTATCTGATATAGATATTTGAATATCTATAGGTATATATGTATATGTATAAAGGTTCTTTTGAATTTTTTATAAGTGTTATTGCGATTTCACTTAATAATTGTACCCCCTGACTCTTCCAAATCATTTTTATAGTTGACCTCTCAAATTTCTTGAATAGAATGATTAGAATATGATTTGGAAATATTGCAGCAAAATAGTGATGAGAATTTGACACGCATAGTTACGTGCGTTGGTCACTTCATTGGCATCTGAACGACTTTTTTGCGTGTTGTTAATCGAACTAAAAAAAAATTTTATGTAACATGACTTCACTAATACATATAAAATCATCTTATATAATAATAAGTTAATATAGTTTGGATATTCCAATTTTTAATATTAATATTCTTCTAAAAACAAAAATTAAAGCTTCGTCAATTATAAGAGAGAGAGAAAGATTCAAGGATATTGTAGGCTATTAAGTCTTTGTATAACGAGCAAAGAAATTATTTTAATGATGTTTGGATGCAAGAACAATTATTACTGAGGCTACTGAAATTATTATTTATGAGCCTTGTGCTTCCTGTTACCTGTCTCACGCATACCAAAATCAAGAAAACGAAATCAAAAACCCTGAAGGAAACAAGAAAGAAATTAATTACAGGTGCTTTTTTTTATATTTAATTAGCTTATGTTTTTTTGTTGCTTTTTTGGTTTTTGAAAATTAATAATCAGATCCTTGTAATAACCAACTGAACTACGTAATTGTAAATGGCATTGTTAAGACGTGACAAAATTAAATATAATATTGTTGGACTGATGATTGAGTACCTACCAAAACAAAACAAAAACAAAAAAAAAATTAAAATAAATAAATAAATATTATTTAAGCTTTAACAATTTTGTAAATGAGGTAATGACCGATTGCATGTGATTATAATATGATGAGAATTTCCCGAAAATAATTTTTTTACCGGAAATGGTTTTCTAGAAATTACACTATTTCTCTTTTAGTTTTGTTTCTAATCAACCAAAAAAAAAAAAAACCACTATAGCCAAAACTCCTTGATAATTTTATTCGTGTCATTTGTAATATTAATAAAATAATAAACGCCGTACGAAATATTAACTAGAGATCATAAATTATTTTAATAATTAATGAAAAATATTGCGTACAGTATATAATTTTTTTGAAAATTATTTTTTTGTAAAATATATCAGAGTAAATAGAGGAAGGAAGTTTCAGAAGAACCTATCCAAATGACCTTGAAATTGTGTTCTGATATACTTTATAACTATTTCTCTAATAAAATTTCTAGAAAGGCTGTAAAAATCGGTGTCTCAAGGGGGTATTCTGGTGTAGAAACTCAAAAAAATCGATTTTTTGTGAGCATATCTTCATAATTTAACCCTTCAAGAAAATGTCTCTAAGAAAATTTTTCGAAATTTGAATAATTTTTGTAGTTACAGCTCATTTTGTGACGTATTTAGTGTTTAGTTCAATTCAGTTCAGTCTTCAAAACTTTTTCTCGTTCTTCTCGAAACTATAATTAATTGAATTTCACTTGAAATTTGGCGCAAAGCTTCTTTATATATTATAAAATTGCACTACGAAGTCAAAAATGGCCATTTCCACATACTTTATATGGGACGAGAGAACCATTCTTGGGAATTATAGTGAATAGTCCCCTTAAAGTGAACAGTTTATTTGAAAAATTCCTACGTTTTAGTTTTCAATTTTAAGGATCGAAAATTTTGGTAGTTTTGGTGAACTTACAAATTTTGAGAGAGAGAGAGAGACAAATTTAATGATTCACCTTTAAAGTTTTACTCGAAAGCTTCAAAAACATCATCAGAAATTTGTGACTTATTATAGAAAATATCGAAGTAATTTTTCTTCTTTCTTTTATATAAAGTTGGTTTGATTTTATTTGGGGTCGTTTTTACAACATTTAGACGTGTGGCAAAAACCATAATAAATAGAGAATTTTTTAAATAATTTGGAAATTAATTCATATTTTCTTTTTTAATTTTTTTCTAAAATTTTTCGCGTAAATATCAGGATATATTTTACCTATAAACTTAAATAAAAATTTGGCAGAAAATAATTAAAAGTTATCAAAATTGAGTTCATGTTAAAGTCAAATACACTGAAAAGTTTTATAAAAACAGGATTCAACTTTTTTTGTTTCAAACTTTTCTTCGAATCAAATAGAAACTCTATAATTTTGCAAATAACAAAAAAAAAAATTTGTAATCTTTCAAAACTATTTCCTTTTAAATGAATATTCATATATTCCAAGGACTTCTCCAAACTTTGATTTTTTTAAATTTTTATATTCACAAGAAAAAGACTTAAACATGAAATATATTTTTAAAAGAGTTTTAAAATCACTTTAACATTATACCAAATCCAAACATAAAGAAAAGCATTAAAATCATCCTTAAACCGACATTTTTATGAATTTTTTACCCTTTACAATTGTAATTTTTATTACTTATCAGGAAGCCTAACATGTTAATGTGATGATGAAAGTTGATTAAATAAATATTTAATGAATCAACATACTCAGTTTGATGTCAATATAATTACTAGCCTAGGATAATGAAACACATACATATATACAAAATTTCAATAAAATCTCTAAAAAAATAGTTTACAACTTAATTTTTATAAATTAAAGACACTTCAATATGTTATGAAATGCTTTTTCAATAAAAAAATATAAAAATATGAATATAACTAAAAATATCCTTAAATGTGATTAGAAGATAAAGATATAAAAATAAATTGATAAAATTTAATTGTCCTTCGAAAATGACATGGGAATCTGAACATATGTCATTAATTTTGATTGAGACCACCATGCAGGCTAAAATGATTGAAAATTAGGTGCTTCAGTAATGAAGATCCTTGATAGTTATTAGCTGTCTCGACATAATGCTTTTCCGTGTATTTGAATTATTAAAAAAGATATATGTATATATACATATAAATGTACATATATATTTTGTGATTTTAATCCTTAAGGGCTATACAGTAGTAACTGTAATATATTAGGACTTACATATATATAAATAGATAAAAACAAGTGATAGTAATTGCTCAATTGCGTTTTTTTCTTCCTATTTATTTCTAGCTTGGATGACCATTTGGTAGCTGCACATCATTATCCAAAGGACGCATTTAAATGTGAATTGTGTTCAAAGTGTTATTGCTATCGACCTTCATTGCTACGACATAGAGCATTAGTTCATGGTGAATTAAGAAAATATCCGTGCGAAAATTGCACCAAGGTGAGTGAAGAGGTGAATTCAAAAAAAAACAAAAATTATTTGATATGAATATTTTATTTGTTTGTTTTTTTATTTTATTTTAAAAATTTACTTTAATAAAGAAAAAATTTTCTTAGAATGTGTATAAAAAAGTACAAAAGCATAGTGTGAATTATTAAAAATTGTAATCCTTGATAAAATGAGTTAAAATAATCAAAGTTTTAGGCTTTTTTAAAGTGTTTCATTTAAGTGTTTTTAAGAGTTTTGTACAAAACAAAACTCTTGTTTTTTTTTGCTGAGAGAAAACATTGTCTGCTTGTCTGTCACTATTGCTAGCTAAAATTAATGGCAGCCAAAATGAGGCTTCGTATTCTTGTTTAAGGGGTTTCTTAAAGTTGACCAGAATCGATAAACTGTATCCTATTGAATTTTAAAAAATATTATTGGTTTTTGTTTTAAAATTATCGTTAATAGTGCTAGCTTGGATGTTTTTTGCATGAAGAGATAGATATAATAGTTATTATTTGGCATCTTCATCTTTATCCTTGACTTTTATTAGAATTCGTACAAGAATTTATAAATTGAAAATTCACAGTATCGTCTATAAAAGTGGTGTTTTAATATTTTACAAATTTATTATCAAAAATGAAATTTCTTTTTATGATCCTTTTTTATAGCTAATGATTTCATTATAATTTTGCAACACGGATAAGTATTTTACAGTTAACCTCAATTTTAACAATTGGTAGGCATACTCGTAAGATATCTTAACAAAAAACTTTAATCAAGCTCAAATTTATAATACCATAAAAAAGCATTAGATAATATTTAAATATACAACAATAATAACAACAACAAAACAACTTTTTTAAAGTGTTTTGCTTAATTTTTCTTTTTCGACATGTCACATGAAAAACGATCAATGAATAATAACGTGGTCTAGTTTCACCATTAGAAGCCTCCGGCTAGAAATCAAAAGTAAAATTGAAACGTCAGAATGATAGGACGAAAGCACGTGTAGGTCAATGAGATGAAATCTTTGTTATTATTATTATTTTTTTTATTTTTTATATTCTTTTTTTTTTTTTTTTAAAGTAACGTACCATCGATTAGTGAAGATCAATATCAGAGGATCAAATTGTGTTAGGAATGTGATTAAAAATTTTTGTTTTTTTACTTTGGCCATGGTTATGGTTTTGTTTGTAGTCAATGTATATAAAATGATTCAAGTAGTATCTATATGTATATATATTTGATAATTTCGTAATACGGGACCACATTCGATTGTATTCATCAAGATTACATGCAGTTTTGACAGTTATCATAGCAGGTGGTTGATGGGCTATATATTTGGTTTACTTTCGAAAGAATTGGTGACTTTTAACCTCGATTTGTTAAGAATATTTCAACACATTTAATTGACTATAATAGATGGCAACTTATATAGCTAAATTAGATAAAAAAAGATTGTTCTACCTTCAGTATACATATCTATAACAAGGGCAATCAAATTTGCTTTTTTTCCACAAAAAAAAAAAAGGAGAACAAAAAATTATATTATTACGTTATAATACTCACATTAGGGGGTTGCCGTTCATTTTTGTTATTTATTATCAATTGGAGAATGTGCAATTTAATTTGATGACTTGCTGGGATGAATTTTTGATGGTGCTTTTATTATTTAATAATCCAATTTGGTTATTAACCTTTTTCTTTCTTTGGGAAAATTATTTGTTTTCTTGATCAATATGAAATTTGGTTTAGTAATGTGCAAATTTTTTAATTAACAAAGCAAAATTGAAATGGGAACTGTTTCTAAATGATAAAAAATTATTTTTATGAAACTGAAGAGTACATCAAAATTAAGGCTTTTAATAAAAAACAAAGTTAGGACATTAAGCAGTTATGATAAAAATGTAAAATTTTTTGAAAAATTTGTATTCCTTCCATAAATAAGGGAAAATCTGATCAAACAATTCTTATGTATTGTAACACATTGGGATTAGATATTAAAAATCCTAAATTAGTGACGTTACTCGCTAGATTAAAATTATCTCATATTTGGTTAAGAAACCCGATCAAAAATTTAAAACACTAATCCTCAGCTTGAGGTAACTTTCAGTGTAACAAGTGCATTTTGCTCTTCCTCAGACCTTAAATAAATTGGAACCTGTGTGTTTCTTTTAGACCTTGACAAAATACATAAATAATTTTTGAGCTTTCTAAATTAAAACCAAAGAAATAATCTTTTATGTCTTGATCTTAGAATAGTTATCATTAAAAAAGAAACTAACAGAATAACTAGCAAATATTTAAGTAGGTTATGTCATTAGCCATCGAATATGAAACAGTTTTCAATTGTATAAAAATTTCGTGTGCTGTTCAGGATGTAAGAATTACTTACTTTTACTTCAATTTCAATGTTTTAACAGTCTTAAATTCTTACTAAATTGAAAATATTATTAAATTAGCTGGAAAATGTAGAGTTTGCTTAAAGTAACTTCTCATTATACTTTCTCTTACGTTTTCCAGCAAATTTAATAACAAAGAATTGATTAGATATAAAAAGAAACCTAAAGAAACAATATTTTGTCCTTCAGACCAAATTAAATATTAAACAAAACAAAATATTTATTTAATATAAATAAATTAATTTTTAGGTATTTTGTGATCCATCAAATCTTCAACGTCATATTCGAGCACATCACGTTGGTGCCCGTAGTCACGCGTGTCCTGAATGTGGTAAAACATTTGCTACATCATCTGGCCTTAAACAGCATACACACATACATTCATCATTTAAACCATTTCAATGTGAAGTTTGTTTTAAATCTTATACACAATTTTCAAATTTATGCCGTCATAAACGAATGCATGCTGATTGTCGTATGCAAATCAAATGCCCTAAATGTGGACAAAGTTTTAGTACAGTAACATCATTATCAAAACATAAACGTTTTTGTGATTCAACAACAATACCAATAAGGCATACACATCATCAAACAACAACAGCACAACAACATCAATTAATTAATAATCATCAGCAAACATTACCAAGTGTTATACCATCATCAGCAATGACGACACCACCACATCCATTTTTTATGTTTCGTGGACCGACACCATTTTTTCCACCTGGTTTTCCACCATATCATAATTTACATGGTATGTTTTCATCTAATCCAACACAGCCACCAACAAATTTTCCATTATTATTTACAAAACCGAATATAGATTTAGCATTAATTGATAAAGAAAGGATTAGATCAACACATCATTTTAATATTGGACAACATTATGAAGCAAGATTAGCTACAGATGAATCAAGATTTAATCATAATCGAATAATATCAAATGAATTGGGGGATGATAATGTTTTATTAAAGCAAAAGGAAACAAATAATTTATGTAATAATAATTTACCTAATTTTTCGCCATCTGAAACAAATCGGAATGTGATAACTTCTATTGAAGATTCTAATAAATCTTTAAATGGAAATATAAGTCAAATTAATAATAAAAAGGATGAAGATAGTGCTGAAGAAGATAAATTTGATGAAAAGGTAACTAGTTAAATGTTCACTATTATTTACTCTAATTACTATAAATTTAACTTTTTGGATAATATTTAAATTAATTGTGAGTCAACTGTAAACTTTTAATATTAACTTTTTATACCGATAATATTTAATAACAATTATTGTAATTCTTTTATTCTAAATGAAAATTTCAATTTTAGATGGGACAAATTAGTGTTACAACCCCATCACCAACGCCAACGCCATCAACAGAACAGCCATTAGATCTTTCTGTAACACGTAAAACATCATCATCATCATCAAGTACAAGTCTAACACCAGAACCAGAAATAATAAAAAAGCAAATATTAACTCCTTCACCAGGGCCAACACCATCACCATCACCCCCAGGACCACCAATGGTATGTCCTAGGCCTATACATCCAATGCTATTAGAAGCAATTTATCGTCCACCATCAAGTATAAATGCTGCCTTTCAAAGACCATTTCCTTTTTTAGGACCACTAAATAATCGGCCTGGTAGCTTTGATCATTTAATATATAGAAATGGTCCATTTCCACCAAAGGCATACGATGATGCATTAATATCAGCCAGTGGACTTACTGGTGGTGGTATATCAATTGGTAAAATCAAAGATCGTTATTCATGTAAATTTTGTGGAAAACTTTTTCCACGTTCAGCTAATTTAACACGACATTTACGTACACATACCGGTGAACAGCCATATAAGTGTAAATATTGTGAAAGATCATTTAGTATATCAAGTAATTTACAGAGACATGTTCGTAATATACATAATAAGGAAAGACCATTTAAATGTCATCTTTGTGACAGATGTTTTGGTCAACAGACAAATCTTGATCGTCATCTGAAGAAGCATGAAGTTGATGCAAATGGTTTAAGTTTAGGTGTCGGTGATTCACCATCATCAAATGAGGCTGATCGTGAGGATACATATTTTGATGAAATAAGATCATTTATGGGAAAAGTAACTTATACGGGTGGTATATATACACCAATTAAAATTGGTAATAATGAAAATGAAACAGAAGATGGAAGTGATCTTGAAAGATGAGTAAAAATTAAATAATAATGTTAAATACTAACAAAAACTATTAATACTTAAATAATTTTCTTAAAAACATAATTATTTATCAGAAAAAATTTTGTCCAAGCCTTTTGTATATTATAAATTGGATATGTAACTAAGGATATTGTTATAATGACATTTGTTTGTAAATATGTTATATGCAGTTTAAGTAGTAAGAAACATCTGGTACAAAGTTTCCAGTAAATCAAATTCTAGTTATCCTTAGGCTCAATCTTTGATTAGAATTAAATATAAATTTTAGTTCTAATTTAGGTACAAAAATTGCATCAGTGATATATGTATATGTGAATATTAGTTCTGCTGTTGACCAAAGCTCTTAAATTAGATGCGATGATTTGTTAATATATTTGAAAAAATAAAAATGCGTAAGTGTAAAAATCGCGATAAAATTTATTTAAACATTTTTTAATTTATATTTGAAATTCCTATTGAAAAAAATTAATTGATTCCTTCTCGTTGGTAAAATTATTTTTTATTTTTTATTTTTATAATGCAGAAAGTTTTTAAATCTTACCTTATATCCTTTTAGGAAAAAATAAAAATAAAGTTTACTTGTTTATTACTCATGAGACCATGAAGTTTGTAATATTTCGGTCAGCAAAAATTCAATAATTTTGTCCACAATATATCATGCAAATAATTTGGTTGGATGGTAAAGGTAGGAGAGAGGGTAATGCAAAGTAATACATATCAAAACACAAATACATCTTTTATTGCAAAGCAATAAGATAATTGACTGCTCAGTACGGACAGTCATTCTCTGATTCATAGAAATAATTTAACAATAGTGCTGTCAATCGCCAAATACACTATAATTTCCTCATTGCTGATTTTATGCCACTCAAAATAGAATTAGATCTTTTAAAGGATCGAAATTTTTTATTTGTGAGCATAATCAAAAAATTTATTTAGAAAATTATGGCAGGTTATAATTATTTATAATATAATTTTCAGTCCCTTATTAGCACTTTTTTTCTTAATAAGGGCTGAAATCTGACTTCTGGTGATTTCTAGTACTTTTAACTTGGAAAAAATTTCCAAACCAAAACAAAATATCATTGATTATGCTATTATAATACATTTTTTCTAGATGAAGTTTACGGTTTTTATATATAGAACCGAATTTAGTATTTTGATGTTTATAAAGTAAATTTTGTAAGGAATTTGAATCAAAGAAATCTCCCAGCAGAAAAATAGTTTATCATGTATACAAAAACAGCAAAAAATCTTCGGAGCATTTTTGCTATTGCTATCAGCACACAATTAAGGAGCATTTGAAAAATATAGCGATAAAAGAAAACTTTCAGTGTGAATGATCCTTAGCGCATGCTAATCATCTATGAAGGTTCAATATCAAAAACTGAAGAGATTTCTTCTAATTTCATGGACTTTACTGATCTAATTTTAAGGAGAATTAGTTTTAAATTAACTGAGTAAAGTCTAAGGACTTATATACATCTGATAATTTTAGATATTGAAGAAATGAAGAAATGATTCCAATAATTCCAAACTGAAAACAGCAATTTTGTAATAATAAATTTTTCAAAAATAATCCAAAAACAAGGTCGTAATGAAAGTATTTTGAGTTCAATTATAATAAATTTTATAAATGTATTGTAATTAACTATAACATTTTTAAGCACATTATACCATCATTATTTTCATTAAGATAGTTACATGCGTTCAAAATTTAATACAGGAAACCTGAATATCATAAATTACGCATAATAAAAAAATTGAGCTGGTGCATTGTGACGTATATAGTAACTCTAAGGTGTTGAAACATAAAGTACGAGTACATTTTTTGTATACAAGTCTGGTGACACCTACTCTTTAGCAATATACTAAATAACTAACATAAAATATTTGTGACTTTAATCGGATTTGAGAATTGAAGCGATAAAAGACTAAATATGAGTTTAGTTTTTGTGTTTAACAACTAAAGTTTAAGGATAAAATAAAATTGAACTGACATAAAAAATTATTTTCTTATGAAAATGTAACTAACTTCTTATATTACTAAATTAATCATTTTTTGTCTGATTTGATGAAAAAGTTTGGAACAAAAGAAGTAAAAGGATCTGAAAATTGGTATACACCAACGAACAAAATCATTTCAATTTATGATGATTACTTGCAATTTATTTATTAACTTATGTTTTTTAATCAGAAATCTTTTAGTTTTATTAAAAAGATTGACGGAAATTGGGTTTTTCCACGAAAAAAATTTTCAGAAGCTCATTGATATCTGGTTTTTGTATTCTATAATCACAAATAAAAGAAATTGTAAAAGAAAAATTAAATTGAATGTAAGTTACGTTAAAAATTCAAGTTAAATATAATGTGAAGAAGAAAAAAACCAAAAACAAAACCTTTATATATTTCGAGGATGAAAGTAGTTTTAATCTTATACAGCATTTAAAAGGAAATTAATTTTTTTTATTTATTTTTGTTTGTTTGTTTTAGTTAAATCTTAAAGTGAATGTTGTTCTTGATGATATATTTACGCCTTTTAACGTTCAGACAACGATTTATTAAGTATTGATTAAGAAAGTCTTTGATTTTTTTATTAGATATTGTTATTTTATGGTTCCCTTTATATATTTCATTTTTTTTCCAAAAAAGCATTGATAAAATCATCACATGGTTCTTATGTCTTATTATTTCGATATTCATTTTAATTTTAATTTGTGAAAGTGATATTTGTATTGAGAGTTGTTAAATAATTTGTAACCTTCTTTAAAAGTCAGCTAAAATGTGTTAAATTTTTTATCAAAAGTAAATCAATCCAATAAATTAAGTCAAAAATATCAATTAAGGTATTTAACACTTGTTTTATTTGTATTTAAAAATAAAATATATTTTTACTTTACACTGAAAAAAAAAAGTTTGATTTTCAAGTTAACACATTTACTTGAATCAAGAAAATAATTCTTGAGTAAATTAAAGTAAATTATATACTCAACAAAACATCGACAAGTAAATAACATATTTACTTTCCACCCGTACTTTATTTTAGTGTAAGTTAATGAAAACAATAGGACCGATATTGAGTGGAAAAAGTGAATTTCATTTATTTAAAATTGAAATAAAATAAAGAGTTTTATAGACTTCAGGTGTTAACTATTTAAAATAAAACCTATTTGACAAATTTCAATAAAACGTACATAAATAAAATTCAGTCCCACTAGCCTCAATTATTTACAAGAACTGAATTAACTTATAACACGGAAAATAATATAAATAAAGGGGAAAAATTTTCGTCTAATTTCTTTATTGGTAAAGCGATTGATATATGGAAAGATTTGTAAAAATATCATATATTGAGTATAGTTCTAGACAGTCAATCAATGTTTTATTGATTCAATAAAAAGATACCTAAAAAAGGGACTTTCACGTTATATAAAAATTAATATGTAACGCTACCACAATTTTATCCATCTGATAGAAAGCTACTAAAATTTAGTCATAGCTTTTAAGAAGATAGAATTTTTGAAAAAAATAAATGAATTCCTTGCTATAATTTAAAGTTTATGTTCATATTTCTTGAGTGACAAGAATTATAACGAATTTTCAACTCTTTTGAGTGAGTTGGATAGAAAGAAAAATATAAGAAAATAGTTCAGTTCTATAAAACCAAATACCAGAAATAAATCTTATATTGAAAAAATATCCATTTAATTCTACAGAACTAGTTATTTTTTCATAAAGACACAAAAAGTAATCAATGAAAGCAAGGGGAATGTTTTGAAAACTTTCGTTAAAGATATTTCAATGGGTTCAGATATTTTAAAGCTACAGGAAGCTTAAAACTAAAATAAACATTAAATAAAGGGAGATATGTTTATTTTTTCAAAAAAGTTGCTAAAATATTTCTTTTAGTACAAAGAAAAGTTCAGTCTCTGTAAAAAATGGGTTAAAGGGTTAGGGGTAGACGGAGACATGAAAAAATGATAATTTTAAATAATTTTTTTTCCAGTAAATTATGGCATCATTACATAATGTTTTGACTTGATTTCACGAAACTTTGAAAAAAAAAAATTAATAATTTTAAAAGTTATGGCTGTTTCTATTGACCAAGTTCCAACAGAAGTTCCTTGGAGGTTCATGTAAAATCAATCGGACGAAAAAAATTAGTTTTATTAATAAATAATCTAGTGCCTGATTGAAGTTTGTTTTTTTAAAAAAAAAAAACAACAAAATGGCGGCCTCAGGAAATTTTTTTCCAGATTTTCGGTAAAAAACCAACAGTTAATTATTAAAAAAAAAGAAAAATCCTACGATCGGGCTCTAGTTTTTTATGTTTTCCAAAAGCTGTATAAATTTCATTTAAATTTGAGAAACGGTTTTCGAATTACAGTGGTCACCAGTTCAAAAGACATAGTTTTGAGAAAAATGCATTTAAACTTTTACACTCGATTTATGTAGAGCCCGAGAGCCCTTTGTTAATTGTCGAATAACTCGAAAAGAATTTGTCGGATTCACTTCAAATTTTCAGAGAATATTTTTAAGATATTCGATTTTTTGAAAATTCTGACTACTCCTAACCCCTTAAAAATGATAGAAATTTAGTGTTTCACTAGCAAGCGTGCGAGAAAAATTTAAATATTTGGATGTGACATATAGGCTAATAAGATCGCCTTTTAAAATCTCAATTAGATTTTTCTTCTTGAAAATCTTGCTGACTTAAATAAAGAACAAAGATCGGAATTGCATCAATATAAAAAAGTAGCGAATAATTTTACCAACAAAGATTAATTATTAACCTAATTTTAAACAAATAAATACAGGCAAAAATCTTGAAAAAGGAACTTTGATCGCTTTTATATAGAAATATCTTTCAATATCTATTCAATATTTTTTCTATAACTAGGTAGAAGCTTCGAAGTGTGGAATAGGTAATCTTTTGCTTTATTTGCTAATCAAATAATAACTGCCAATGGCTGTCTTACATGTTGCTTCATGTTTTCTATTACATGTATTAAACGCTGACAAAATAAGATTCTGTTAAGTGCCATCAATTTAATATTTGTGCAACTTTTTTTGGATAATGCAATTAAATATAGATTTTTATTAGAGAAGACTACATAGCGTTTACAGTTGGTGGCCACTATCGTTCCCTATGTGAATTATTAAGTTAACTAAAATTAATTTGGTGTCACCGCAAGGATAAACAATATTGTTTAGATGTCCACAATTCATATGGATTATTGTGATGAAAAGATTTTGAATTAGCTAAGACGTCATATTTAAATCTGTTAAGCCTTGTTGGCTATAATTAATTGGCAACTTAAGATTGTCCATTATGTAGAATTACATAAACTTTGAGACAAGTAATTACTCCTGTTTTAAGAAATTTTTCAATATTGAATAAGGTATTAATATCTATATCGGTAAGTTGCTAAGTAAGTTGCTCGCTAAGTACCACAACGGTTAAGATTTTCATTATTTTTACTTTTTGATATGCATGGCGTAAGCTTCGTTGTTTCTGGTATATAATTAAAAAAATCATTGGTATTTCTAAAAAACAGGTGCAGTTTTAAATTGTTTTTTATTTTTAATTTAATTTCAGTCAAATATTTTATCCAACTTTAAAACCAATAACAACAATTTTTTAAATTCTTGGCTTATTTCTTCAATCATTTTAGTTAATGATTCTTTTAAGACATTTATACCGAAAATACTAATATTTATTGTGCTTTTAATTTTAACAACCAACCAGGAGCTAATTAATGAAAGAAAACAAATTTACGTTTACACTTAGAGGTTTTAGTGTAATCGATAACATTTTAAATATTCTCCAATAATTAAACGATTAAAAAGATTTTATCAGCTATGAAAGGTTTAATGTAGTATTCTATAAACAACAAACAAAACCAAATAATATCTTTTAGCTTCAATTTTCAGTTTATATAAAACAAATTATTTAGATAACCAAAAACATTTTTTGATCAAAAGTAAGCTACTGATATATAAAGAGAAAGGTTTCCTTTTTGGTTACTTATACTTCTTTATTTTTATTTATTTAAATGTTGACAACATTGTTTGCGATCAGTATGATCACTTTAATTGAGGTAATTCATATCATTTAGACATTGAAAATGGAATACAGATAACTTTAAACCAGCACAAAATATTTTTGAAAAACAAAAACAAACGAAAAACAAAAACGATTAAAACTGTCAGCTTTTAGTCTCAAGAATGTTTTATTGTCATGTCTTGGTGTCAAAGTGAACAAGTCATGTGGCCAAACATGAAAATATCTTAACCAGATATTTTTTTTTTTGTTTATTTTAAATGAATTTGTTGATGGTATCAAATGTATTAAAAAAGTTAAATAAACTATTGTTAGTATACTTATATTGTATTTAACATAAATAAATATAACTAGATCTAAAACATCTATGTAGGTTGGGAATGGTCAAAACTTTACGCTAAAGTTAGTTGATTTCTTTTTTTGATTAGCCTACGTGAATGTTTCATCTTCTTATTATGGATACTTCAAAAATAGTTGAAGACATTGCTCTTATTTTTTGTTTGTCTTCAACTTTTTCGATCTAGATAAGACACCAAACGGACACTAATCTTCTTTAAAGGTATTGAAGAGGATGATGTTACCATGTTTCGAGTAGGATGAATGTTATACTATATTTATTCCAACGGAGGATGTACATATATCAAAGTTTGGTGTTAAATTTATCAATAAGCTGAAGGTTTTGAATTATTATTGAACCACTCTTGAGCAAGAACTATGCAGTGCTGCTTATTTCTACATTGTAATTGAAAATAGAGAAATTTTGATATAAAGAAAAACAAACTGCAATAAATTCACATCTCACTTAGTTTTATATTGACTGAAGTTGTAGATTACGTTTGTTGCTTTATTCCTTGTAAAAATTTTGTTAAATATATAATTTTTATTTATCTTAAGGAATTGATGAGTTAGTTTAAAGATTTTGGAATGTAGGCCCAATGTGTTTTACTGATGAATATACACAAAAGGTGTAAAAGGCGAAAAGTAGACATAAATTCATTGAGCTAGACCACTTTAAGCTATTGAAAAAAGAATCAAGCAACAAAAGTATCAAAACAGAGATGATTATAGGTTATAATAGAAAATTCCATGTCTTGGTGGAATCAATAGATACCATAGAACAAATATTAAGCCTAATCGTACACCACATTTTTGTTAGGTGAGCTGATGGATTGAAAACAATTTTCGGAAAAGGAGCTGACTTAAAAAGTCCAGAATTTATGACTTGGCTTCCTGAACAGAAACTGTTGTCACTGATATCACCAAAGCCCAAATGTGGAGAAAATGTTAAAAGTCTTATTATTACATTATTTTCCCAGTTGAGCTAAATTAAAGCCTTAACAGTACCAAATTCTATGTTTGGTTTTATATGAAGTCATGACAAGAGCTTCTAGTGCTTGTTGACAAGGAGCAAAGTTTTCAGTAGTGATATATGTATTTTGGCTTTAAAGATATTGAAACAAGATATAAGACTGTGTAGAATATGTAAATTCAAATACTACATAGTCTCATTGTCTAGCGCCCACTATTCCATATATATATGCCATCTAGTCCAACAACTCAAACTCAACATATACTGAATTTGCTGGCTGATTCTTCAAGTACTTGAAAAAAGATCTAAGCAAAATAATTTATCAGAATGCCCCTTAGAATACTGGCATTATTCATTTTTTGACAGAGTCCCTCCAACATAATCCCTAATAAAATGGGAAAATGCAAAGAAATTCCTAACCACTTGCTGTTTGACTACAAAAAAATGACTTCTGCACTATGTAGTAGTATAGATATAAGACAAGAAAATAAACTTAAATGAAAAAAATTTAAGTCAGCAATTTAAAAGGCGAAGACTTTTTCTAAAATATTTGACATGCATATTTTTAATCAACAATTTTTAAAGATATTTACACCTTGTATCCCTATTTGATTGACTATTTCTAAACATTAACTACTTTATCCATTTAAAATTATTGCACAATTAAATTTAAAATCATATAAAAAACACTTTTGAACTTACGTAGCTATAAAATAAGTAAAAAAAGATTATCTTAATTCGCATAACATTTGTTAACTTAATAAAATGAAATGTAAAGCCTAATTCTATATCTAAATAATAGTAGTTATAGCTGCAATGAGTTGCACAGAAATTCAAGATAAGGATATTGTTAATTGCAAAATCAACAGGAATGCTAGCCAATTGATTTTTATTTTTTATTTTTATAAATTTAAGTCAGACAAGACAACACTTCTGATCAACCTTGGACATCGTGAAATCTAATCTGCAACTGACCACCACACCCAGTCGTGCATAACATTTTATGATTGTAACTAAAGCAATAAAAAGAAAAAAAGAAATGAAATAAATACAAGAAAAAAAAAAAACGTAAGCAACACAGCCACAAAAGTTGTACCAATATTACGAGGTCTTAATAACAGTCATTTTTCTTAACTAGATCTTGACCATTCTTTGATCTAGGTCTAGACAACACTATTGCATTTGTATTTATATATATTAGTCCACTTAGGGAATAGTTTATCAGATTTATTTCAAGCATATACCGATATTTAAATATTTTGCTTTAAGTGAAAGTAAAATTTTCAAAAATTTATTAGCACATTTGTATATATACCTCAGATTCACAGCTAAGGAGGTCCCAAACGGTCGTGTGCTAAAGATCATTACCTGTCAATGCAAAATTATAGTTTTGATGTTTAATATATGTTTAGTTTAATGTTTCAAAGATGTCAGTTAATTAATTACAGTATCCCCCTTAATAAAATTTATATTGAGGCAGTCTCTTATTGGATTTTTATTTTGCATTTGTTGTTACAAACAAATTCTTTAGCTGGACGCAACTATGTTGAAAAATGGATGGAGTTTATATTTAAACTTTATATTTAAATTTTTATAATCTAAACAAAAGAAATTCTAAATTTCTGATCAAATATTCTTAATTAATGGATTAGAAATGAGAAAGTATTTAAAAAGTAACCTTGAGGTGCTACTAACAATAAGAGGTATTATAATTCTAATATAGATGGTGTCGATTTTATCGTTTGCATATCTGAAGGAATAAAATCAGCTAACACAAAACAAATATTTCTATATTTTATACCTTTTCACAAACTAAAAATTCTTCTACAATTTTCTTTGCACTTTTGCAGATAATTAGATCTAATGGTGTTAAATTGAAAGGTTTAAAAAAATTGGGTTCATTAACATTCTGTGAAAAAGCAAATAATTTTCTCCATTCAATGCTTAGAAGGCTAAACTAGGTTGTTTCAAAATTCTAAATGAAAGCAAGATTTTGAATGATTCATCAATCAAAATTTTTTTTGAATATTTTACATAATTATATAAGGGATCAAATTGGGAATTGGGAATAAGACCAAACATAACAACCAAGAGCAAAACGTATTAGGATAAGGATAAGGAGAAAATAGACTGAAGCCATCAAATAACTCATAACACACAAAGAAAAACTTAAAGCATAGGAAGAAAATAGCATGGAAAAATTTTAATGAAGGATAGTGTTTTAAAAAGAAAATCTAGCCCTGTTTGAGATGAAAAAAATGTCAGGAAAATGTAAAAAAAAATTCTGTTACACATGTATCTGTGGCGTGTATTAAAAATTTGATTAAATATTACTTACAACTAAAACAATAAAATTAAAAATTAAAGAAAAAATAAGTGGATTAGCACTAATAGACTAAAAGTAGTTATAGTGAATTGCTTTGATAGATTGTCCTTTTGGCTTCAATTTTAATACAAATTAGGTTTGTATATTTTGTAATTCCTTTAAATAAAATATAAGCTCTTCTTGAACTATTAAAGCTTAAAATTGCCAATGAACCGCAATAATTTGAGATTCATAATAAATTTATTAAGGCTTTTTACTGAAAAAAAAATCTTAATCATAATTTAAACTATTATAATTATAATTAAATTCAAAATTCAAATATATAATTTCCAATATAGTTACAAAAATAAAGACTCACCTTTTCTTTGATGAATGATGATAAAATTGAATGCAAATTTGACTTTATTTGCTGTAAATTATTTTACTATGGCATGACCATAGCATATTTAATTCGCAATTGCCTGAAAATAAGAAAGAAAATTATTCAAATTTTTTAATTCTAGTACTAAATTACCCCTGAAAATTAGTGGATATGTAGAAATTTCCAGTTTTATCATCGTAAATACAAAAAAAGAATAATTTTTTTACGATAAAATGCAATTAAAGTTCACTAATTTAGATATTGTTAAAAACATTTTCATATCATTTTACTTTTACTCGAAATGTGTTTGGTTTATCTTTTTGTTATTTCTTTTGTTTTTCATTTTAATATTAAATTTTGCTTTAAATATTTATAAAATAGCAAAAGAAAACCTTGTAATCTGATCCTCTCATATTGTCCATTTGTAGCCTTTAGGTTGGCATAATAAAATTTATGCAAATGTTGGAGTACATTATGATGACATGTGAAACATAATTCAAGCCAACGCGTACACTTAGGCTGAACGAACGAACGAGTTTTATTTTGACTAGGATTTATAAGGCAATGGTAATCGGATTAGATAATGTCAACAATCTTTCTTTTTAGCTTTTATACTTTTATCTAATGTTGGAAGTATCATCTATAGTCAAATGTTTGCGGGTGGACACTATTTGTAAATTACTTACTATTGCCATGAGTTATGTTAACAGGTCATCAAAGTAATCAGGACTAGCCACAAACATAAATATATACATATGTATATATATATATATAAATGTACCAAGCAAAAAAAAAAAAATCAAAGATATTGAAAAGCTTTCCCTGTAATTAGTTTAATGCTTGCAAATGTTTTAAAGTGAAAAAACAAGAGACACCAAAGTTAATAATTTCAATATCATCTGAAAATCATTTCTTAGTTTATTGTTATTATGTATTTTTTACTAAGCCTTTAGATACCATTTTACCAACATACAAACTCACTCTCAAAGAATTTGGCCTACATTATTATATCTGTATTTACTCAAAATTTCATAAAAAGGTTATTGCTATCAATATTTCATTATTCATTTTTGGTTTTGTTCACGTGGCGTATTTGAGCGTTTTAGTACATTTAAAAAAAGCTTCATAAGCGTTTAACACTATATTTTTACATTGAAGGGTTTCTATTTTCTATTATAAAAATTTCCTTCCCCTAAATTTTTTCATAAAACTCAGGTTTAGGTCCGTGTGCCAACTGAACTTAAAGCTGGTAATTGCTGCATTATAAACATTCATTTTAAATAAATTATATTATTATTTAATAATTCTACCATCAAATGTGAAGGATGCTACCAAAAAACAAAAATCTGACTTGAATCTTTTGATTACATCAATTTCCTGTCATATAAAAATAAAATAATCAAAAATTAAAATTTATTTATTATAAAAAATTTTATGATGCCTGATTATGGGTTCCGTGTAGTTTTTTTTTTTTGTCGATTTTAGGAAGCTGAAGTATATGAACCGTGAAGGTTTTTATGTGGTATTATTACTCTGATTGATTGACATGACTTATTTAAAAAGCACCGTAAGCAATAGAAAATGAAACTAATTTAAAAATAATTAAGGAAAATAAATTTAAATTGAGTTTTTATAAGACAGTGGCAGCATTAATTTTGGATAAAATATTTGTAGATTTCTGTATTTTTTTTTGTAATATTTGTATCTTTTTGAAGTTGCTTTTTGGAGCTAATATTTTTTAGGAAAATAATTCAAAACAATTTATAAATTTTATTATCATTATTTTTAATGAAAAAAGTGTGGCATGGAATGCAATTTTTTCACTTAACTTAACTTTAATGTTTTATAGGCAAAATTTTTTCTATATCCGTGTCCTGAAGAATTCCAGGAGCCACACAGAAATCTTGTCTCAACAAAAAAACAAAAACCAAAAACAAAAATATCACCATAATTAAAAGGTATTAACCGTAAAACAATGAATGTCAAAGTTTTATGTCATTTCAATTATTTGCGATAGAGTTGTAATACTTTGAAGGATGTTACGTTGACTGCTTTTTAAACCAGTTAAAAATCAACTCTGTATGTTAATTACTATCACACTTTTTTTAACATAAAAAATACCAATTATACTATGGCTTGAAAAAAAATAATCAAAAACAACTGTTGTTGGTTTTTTTGATTGAAAACTCTTAAAATCACCCTTTTGTAAGAATCCGTGAGAATAGTGCTATCTATTGCCAGGCAAGTGCATTATAGAACAATGTCTTACAATTTGAAGTTTAAAAACTAAGTCCTTACTTAAACAAAAATATAATTGCTAAAATAATGTTAAGAGGGAACAATACTAAGCACTGCACAATACAAAAACTTTTTTCATAAAATCTTGCATTCATAGCTTCCCATAATTTTATTATTCTGGTAAAATTTTTGAAAAACTATTTAATCCTTATTCAACCCATGAGCAGTAATTTAGTTATTATTCTCGAATTTCCTTTGAGGCTAACCGGAAATATTGTTGCGTTTTCTCTATCTCTAAAAACTTAAAAAAAAGAGGAAAACCACATACTAAATTTTCTTCTTTTGACAAATTTAACGTATATAATTTAAGAGAAATTTACTTTGAAAATGTTTAAAAATAAAATTTAGAAAATCCCATAAAAGACACTGTCCTTCTGTGTTTTACAAATTAATTAATTTAAGACTTTAAATTTAGTTATAACTACAGAAATGTCAAACTTGGTTTTTGTACATTGTGTCTGAACTGCAATGACATAAAGGTAACAACAAGAAAAACATCTTTTGATATTTGCCGATACCAAATTTTTGTCAACCTTTTGTAATTTATTCACATGCCACATATAGTCTTGAACATCTCAAATTGGAAAATTAATTCACTATAAAAAAGTCATCAAAAATGATGGATTTATAAATATAGATTTTTGTAATGGTTTTTTTTTTGTTTTTTTTTTATTTTTGTTTATCAATTTTTTGCAATATAATCAGAGAAATTTTTGACCGAGGACACACGTTTACAACAAATTATCTCATTATTATTGAAATGCAGTTAAAATTGATGTTAACTATAATGTCCCTATATACTTAATATGAAAATAACTCAACTTGTTGGAAAATGCAAATTGCAAACATAATCCAATCAATTCTTGTTTTAATTTCAGCCTCACGAGCTTAGTTAAGTGGCGTTATCTTCCTTTACTGTCCATTTTTGTATATATATATATATATATATAATGGCATCAGCATGTGTTTTTAATTGTTACAAGAGGATGTTAAATTAAAATTAAAATATCAATGTTTATTTTCATTTGTGTTTACTAAAAGAGATATAAAATTTGATGTTTATGTTCAAGACTATTGGAAAGTATGAAAAGTAAAATTGACTAACTTTTTGTATATTCATTAATTAATCTTCATTTTTCCAATTAAAAATTGGCTTACTTTCACTTGTTTTTTTCCTGTCTAATAAATTTTCTTTCCATTAAATATGTTTAATTAATACGAGTTATTTTGATAAATAAAAGTGTAATTTACCTTTACCTAAAGCTTAGTATACATATTCGATGTTTTTGTTCCATTTTGTCATTGTTGATGAATCCTGTAGTTGAAAAAATTTTTCAACTAAATCAAGAAAGTAAGAGCTTAGAACAATGCATAAGTTCTTTTAACAGGCAAAAAAGGAAACAAAGGTCAAAGTTCAATACTTGTATTTATTAGTCTCTTCCTCTTCAGTCGGAATACAATCTATGTATCTATCTTTCTATCTTTTATGGTAATTTTGGAACAAATGGAGTACTAAAGCTAGTTAGCACAAAATCCTAAAAAAGGGAGTACATAATAGTATAAAAGTACATACTCTATTCTTTGATTTACCAGAATGTAGGATTTAAATTTTATTTTATTGGACAACCTGTAAATTTACAATAAATACCTAATTTTCCTTGTATACAGGATTTCAAAGATTGTTTTTATATACAAGATTACAAAATGCTGTATATGTGATTATTTCTACAAATTTTTTTTTCCTTTTTTCACAATTATTTTTATATATTTTTAAGGATACTAATATCTATCAAATATATAAAACCAACAAATACGAAACTACGAAATAGTTGATTTATTTGTATTCGAAAATAACTAAAGTAAAATAAAGTTATGCAATTTTAAACACATTAAAAAGACCGAAACAAAAAAAATTACTAACTTATTTTAATCAATTATTATAAACAATAACAAGAAAATTAACCAGAAAATTAGTTTAACATTCAAATTTTAAAATTATTATTGAAATCATTAATTGACGGAAATAAATCAAAGATATTTAAAGGTTTGTGAGAGTATCATACCAACCATGGGTGGAAAAATATCAATGCAAAAAGATTTATTAAAGCAAAATCAGTGAAGGTCATATGTGGGTCACTAGTATAAATTGAATAATTTTATATACCTGTATCCTCTCTTAGTTACTAGAATGTTATAATAACAAGATTTATTATCTTTGCATGACGACTGTAAGTCGACCACACCGTAATAGATCTCTCTTTATTGAACTAATTTGCTTTTAAATGCAATTGAATTATTAATACTAAAAATGTTAGTTCAAATTTTTACTATTATTTTATATGATTTTAAGAAAGTTCAATTTTAACGTCTTTATCAAGGATGTTAGAGATAATCATAACAATTTTATTTTCAACTAATGGATAAATAGTGTACAGTGAAATGTATGAAAATGTCTTTTAGTTTTTGTTTTTCTTCAAAGCTTAAATAAATGACAAAATCTATTGTCTGTTTTTTTTTTTTTGTTTTGTTAACATAAATTTGAAAGTGTTATAAAATTAATCTACGAAAATATGGCATTTTAATTCCTTGAGCAACAATTAAGTTGTATGTATTTCCCTCAACATTAGATTGTCGGAGTAAGTCTTTTGATTCTCTAATACTTTATATTCCATTACTGAGCCAAAAATAGAAATTTTATATGAAAATGGGAGAAGAATTGATATACTCGTAAATGATCAAATTATGCAAAAATATGGCTACTTACAGAAAATATATTCTACAACTCTTCAGCCGAGGAGCTAAGCGTTAGCCAAAAATATTTTTCCGCCTCTTTGTTGTAAATGTTGCCGTTTATTGTACGAAAGACTACAAAACAAGATTCCATAATGACGTTATGCTCGCCAAACGCAATGAATATGTTGTCAGAGATTTTTTACTTTTACTGCCGTCAGTGTTTTCATTTCTTGTCGTTATGATAGTGTACACAGTTTTTGATTTTGGGTTGTTTGGTTTGTGTAGATTATAACTTTTGATTTCCTCTGATGCATGTTTGAATTTTGATTTTTTACCAGACTACAAGCCATGTTTATCAATTGTAAATTTTTGACTGAAAAAAACGATGGCACCTTCACATATCACATCTCGTACGTATTGCAGATACTCACATGTCCTCTGCAATCAAAAACCAAGCTTATTTTTTACAAACAACTGATTTGTTCTATTATCACCTACCCATATCTTATTTAGCAAAATGTCTCTATAATTCGTTTCATTTAAAACTCAATATTCTAGAAAGGAAATGCCTTAAAGAGGCCCTGCACCTTACTTGAAAAAAAAAAACAAGCTACAACACAAACGACTGTACAAGCTGGCAGGGCTTCCAGAAAAATATGATCAGCTTGGTTTTAAAGTAGAGGTCTACTATTGCAGAATATTCTTTAATATGACAATACTCTCCCTTTTTATTGCCCATGGATACAAAAAAGGATGCTTTACTCTTACCAAACTCCACGACCTCTACTTAAGGTTAAAGATTAAGTGAGTGGATTTTTGATTATCATATTGACAGCATCTTGAATAGTTTGAAAAATATTTCCTCAAATTATGGCGTTGGTTTAAAGAAAACAAGTTTCTATGGTGGGATGCATTAAAATTTTCATTTATTCTCAGTCCAACATAAATTTGTTAGTTAGCCATGCATAGTGAACTAACTATATGCTGTAAAGGCTAGTTTTTTTTAGAAATTGGTCCTTTAAGTGTGTGAAACATTTGAGATACCGGCTTAGCATTTTCCTTTCAAAATAATAAATATTTCAATATAATGTGACACAGCTCGTAAGCTATTGTAATTGTATCCCAATTTTTAAAGAAGACACTTTACTTGAACAATTTGAACGTTTTTTTTTTCAAAACAAAGTAAACCTAAATTGTCAAATTACTTATGAAAACGTTTTCAGAATCTACAAAACTTCATTAATTAGATAATAAATTAAAAGAGGATAAAACTTTCGAATTTTAAAATTTAAAAATTTTTATTCTTTGTTAAACATTATGGCTTATCTGTAAGTTCCTGGTAACAATAAATTTATAATCAAAGTACTAGTTTAATTAAATTATTTTACCAAAAAGAAGAAGAATATTAAAAAATTTTTAAGGTCTGTAATCAAATCAACAATGAATTCGATTGAGTACAAGCATATAATTTCCCAGTCATCTACAATCAAAAATTTTTTTAATTCCAATTTAAGATTACACTTTCCTTTGCTAGTGTATCCCTAATGGCTTCTTTTGCATGATTCTTTTTTAGGTCTCTCTTTTATTTAGTATGGTCATATAATTTAGTGACTGGCACAGCCTCTTTACATAAATGCATTGTATATGTTCAGATATGTTTAATATGCTCAAGGTAGCCGCTGAAAATATGAAAATGAAAGGCCACCTGATCAAGAAAATTGGTATAATTGAGTACTGGAAATTATACATTTGTTGATACAATTGTCCTCAATAATGAAGATTTTTTGGTTAAATATTATGTTTCAATGTCATTTCATCATTTAAAATCCTTTCCCTATTGAAAACAATTATTATTGGAAAATTAAATTCCAATCAAAAATTAAATTGTATTTGATTTAATTTCTTAAAGCATGTAAGGCTATTAAATTGATACATGATAACTTAATTTGAACGATATATTCCATCATTAAATGGATAATCATTGATTGAATATCATCAAAAACGAAAAAAAAGCATACAGAAAAAAGTCATTGATTACGAAAGGTGAATTAACTACATCCGATGTTACATAAAAAAACAAAAAAATAAACAGAATGACAGAAAAGTTAAAATGTATAACGACGATCAATATCGGAATCAATAAAAGCATAACTCTGTCAAATTGATCTTATCAAGCATATGACAGACTATGCTCGAGGACTTTTAGGCAACTTTTGTAGTAGTTTTGTGCAGATATTTGATGTATTATAAAATATATATATATATATATATATATTTCCTAGACAAGTTCAGCTTTTGTTTTCTACACCTCATTTGGATTAAATGATGAAACAAAAACTACAACCTTAATACATGTTCAAGGAAATAAAAAAATTTATGGATTATAGTTGAAATTTGAAATTTTCGCCTGTCATTTTGATGTTTTGATTTTGTCATGGTTCAGAAAGTAATTTACATTTTTATTTGACCTTAAATTCCAGTTAATTGAAAACAAATACAAAAACAATAATTATATTTAACTTATAAACTTTTATTAAATATTTTGAGTGCGAAGTAATTGTGTTGTTTTTTAAGAAATCATTTGAATCTCCGACTCACGAAATATTGGGAAATATAATGTATGGAACCATTAAGAAAAAGTATTGGGGAGAAATTTTGAATATTTTTTCGAGCTCTTTCTGTCAAAAATCATTTTACAGTAATTCGCTGTATATGTAGAACACTTATCAATAGAAAAACAACAAAGTTTCCCATATATGAAGGTTACTAATCTTTAAATTGGTATAGAGGAAATTTCAGAAATTCAACAAAAACAAGATTTCAGTAAAAATGCCCTACTACCTTGATCAAAAAGTATCCTGTATAATTTGTGGCATTCTTAGCACTCAGCACTCTGTTAATTTTTTCTGTTATGTTGCTCAACTGTCACTGATACTTTCCACCAAAATTCGGCGTCATTTCGTCATCAGTTGTGAAAGCTGCGTTTAGTTGAACTTCTGAGAGTGATCACGATTTTTGAGAATTTTTGCATGCATTATCCGTAAGTGTTTGGCTAAAAATAACACGAATACAACCGAATTTAAATGATTTAGCCCTATGTGACTTCTTCTTTTTCAATCATATCAAGAAAATACTTACAATTAGAGAAACGCGTTTCCGAGAGGTCTAGGACTAGATCAAGTGTTGCCTCGATGTGGAATACTTTGACGGGGAAAATATGGATTTGTAACAATATAGTGGTATTGTTTATTTTTATTGTTTATGTTCCGGGAGTTTTGATCAAGGTAGTATAGTACACATCTGATTTACTCTGTACCTTGTGTAAATCTTTTGTGGGCTAAAGTCAATATGGATAAGATGGTAAGCAAATTTCCACCCTAATTACGCATGCTAAAATTTTACATTGTCATTTAAATGCCTGTTGACAGAAACCAGGATGTAATTACCTATTTTCTGAATGCTTTTCTCATCTTAGAATCAAATCCTTTTACGAGAAATGTCAGTATTAAAATGTCGTCTTCGCTTAGTTTATTTATTTTGTGTTTTAAATATGCTTTAAATTACTTCAATAAATAGCCTAAATATATTTATATTGGTTAAGGTTGCAAATCGATTAGGTTAATCAGCATTTAGAGCCTTTTACTTAAAGTAAGATTTCTGCACAAATGCTAGAGACCTCCGTCGATTATTTCAAATTTTCCAAATAAAAGATTTTAATTGCATACATTTTAGTATTTGAGGAAAGTAGTAAAGTTTTTGATAAAAAGTGGACGGTGGCGGGAAAATCTATTTGATGTAATAATTCATACTCATTTTTATTATCAATTTCACTTAAGTTATTTAGCTCCAATCTACTTCTACTACTTCTTTTTTTGAATTATTTCTCGAAACAAAGTATCAAAGCTTTGTGAAAGTATTTTTTGTTTTTTTTTTTCAAATTAATAGTTTATTAGTCTCAGATTTTATATCAGGCATTTACTAAAAATTTTTGGTATATTTTCCAAAATTCATAATTTATATAGCAAACATGACGATAATTTTGTTTTTCTCGTTTTATCTGTTAACTCCAAAAGGGAAACAATTCAAAAACTTAACAAGTATTAATTATATATATTAAAATTTAAGTAAATTTAGGGTTTTAAAGTTTATGTATTGTTTTACGTAATTGGTTTTTGGTACCGTTTTTGATATCATATAATTTTGGGTTATAAAAATATGTTTAAATATATTTAAACTAGTAACAATATCTTTATTGAAATTGATTTATAAGAAGTATGATCAAATAAAATTACCTTAAATTGAGTTAAAAAAGTAAACATTTTAAGCATAATTATTTTCCAGGGAATTATGTAAAGCAAATTTGGAACATTGTTTTTTTTCAAGACTATATTCAATAAAAAAAAAGAGTATCTATACAAGAACGAAGATAATTATGGGCGTTACGTATATTACTCATAAAGTTTATGTGGTTTTGAATTATGAAGCCATAACGTTAATAAAATATCTGAGCTGTTGAGTCAATAAGACCTTTTATTAATAAATTTTTTTAACATTAAATAAATAGAAATTTCTTTGATTTTATTCATTCCCAAAGTTTAATTTGAAAATATGAATAGTAAAAGTATAAGTTCTAAAGGTAAAACTGAAGGTAAGACTGATCTTTTGTGCACTTTAATAGACCTGTATATTGAAAAACTGATTCTTAGATTTCTAACGAAAGTCATAATATTATTTAAAATAATCTCCGTTCCGTCGCGATAAAAGCTCATTAGTACTTTCGAAAAAACAATCTGATAGTAAAATTTTAATATTGGAGGCTTTCATTTATTTTTAATATCTTAAAACCCTTAAAAAAATTTTCACCGGTCTACCAAGTATTATTCGGAGTTTATTCTTAAAAAAATGTAAGTGAAAATTTGGTATGCTATAAATAAATATTAGTCTGGAAACACTAATGCCGTAGAAGACAGCTGACTCCTTTAAAATACCATAAATTAGTGCTTATACAACTTTCAGTTAAATTGAAGTTTAGTTAATCATCCATGGCATGCTGAGCCCTTCAGTTTTGAATTTGTCCATGAGAGGACTATTCTCGAAATGTTACTACGTTTGTTCGTAGTTTCCCCGAAAAAAGTGATTTTTTAAAGCAGTATTTGGAGTTATTTAAGCTCAATAAAAAGGATTTTTGCATCCGTATATGGTAGTCTTGCTAGCCAGCTGAAAAAGTTTTAAATTTTTTCTTTCAGGATTTTCATGATATTATCAATTATATCATCAATTGGAGGGAGCAATTGCTAAAATCAGCTTCATTTGAAGAAGAAAAAAGTACTGCCAATTAGATGACAATTTTATAGAACTATCAAAAATATTTCATGCAAAAATTGTACAAATTAAAATACTTTTATCACCGCGCAGCAATTTTAATTTATTTATTTCAAGTTTTTATAAAACTCCTTTAGAAAATTTTGCATGTCATAAAGTCATAGAAATATTTTTTTTTATTTATATTGTTTTCGTAAGATTAAAAAACAACAACAAAATATGTTTAACTATTTTTTGCATTTATAAATAATGGACCTAAGCAAAATACAAGACAAAAAAATTATTTTCACCGACCAAATCTAATTAAATCGATGTATAATTATTTGTTATGGATATCAATAATTTGGAAATATGTATGCCTATAAAATTTAATATTTCGTAAGAGTTTGCTAATTATTCTTCAATGAAAGTGAATGGACCTAACGATTAATTCAAATGGCGTATCCAATCTAAATTTAACACCATTTAAGTAGTTATAGACGACTCATATGATAAATTTATCTATATATACAATAAATATAAAGGAGTTAAAAAGTAATCAGTCCAACAAGAGACGTAAACAAAGATCTCATTTGAAAATATACCCTTAGGCTTAGGTGTGGTTTTTTCAATACCTTAGAGCACCAACAACAACAACAACAAAAACAAACAAAATATATCAAAAGAAACTAATAAAATACCATATATACCAAATGGACAAGATTTTTAACTTTCATATAACATATTAGTTGTGAAGACATACAGAGGGCTCCCCCTTCTAAGCTGAATTCAATGATATTAGAAATAAATGTAAAAACTTCAAGGTATCAAAAGTTTGTATAGTGGGTGCTTCAGAACGGGTATAAGATGTGTACGGTATTAAGTGTAATACTGTTGTTGTTGGTTAATCTAATTCTTTTTCCTTGTTTTTTCTTTTTTGTCGATCGTGGCAAAGGTATGCATTTTCATGTTAACTTTTTGCACACAACCGTAGTTCAGCACGAGATCACCACAAATACCATGTATATAAGAAATATGTTAGGACGGCATGCGATTCTATTAAAGATCCTGTTTTTGTTGACTTTTGCAATGAGATATAAATAATGAAATGACACATTGTTGCATAATTCCAAGGCGGCAGTAAACAAAATTATTCCGGAAGTATATGTACCTACTTAAAATAATTTATAGATATCGAATTTTGAATTTATCTTTTTTAATATTATTTAAAATAATTAGAAATATCTATCATAATGATTTAAATTCAATATTTATCTATGTTGTATATAAAATTTTGACAGAAATGAAACCAATCTAAAAGTCAAATGAAAATTAAACTTTTAGTTGAAATTTTAGTAGCTATAACTTTCTTTTCATTCTACTTGGAATGCGTAATTGCTAGTTCGTTTTAACGAAGATGAGGTCCGAAGTATATATCTTAATTGGACTATTGTTGGTTACTATACATTTCAATAACACTATTGTTTTGTCACTTTGATTATTGACATAGCTATCGTTATTTTGTACATAAAATTTAAAGAATATAAAAAGGTCTAATAAACAAGTTCGTTAACGTCGTTTAAAATAGTTTCGAATTTAAAATAAATTTTTTATTTTCTCAAAACAGTTAGTTCAAATTCAAGCTCTTATATGGAAGTTTTAAATAAAAGAAAAATATATGAAGTCATTACAAAATTACTGGAGAGGCACACATCTATTATCCTAGTATATATGTAAGCTTATTACATATTTTCCATTAAATTTAAGCCAATTGAAAACTTCCAGGAAATTAAAAGATGTTTTATATAACAATATTAGTTAGCTTTACCTGATTCTAATATATATGAATATCTATGTAGTTTAAGAAATTCAGTATAATGAAAATTTTTTTAAAGAAAACATTTAAAACACAAAATTTAAATTTCTTTATCCAAGTTTATTTGATCCATGGCTATTGGAGAAAACAATTAACATGACTTTGATTTTTGATCGGCTTTGACGTGCTCTTTTCGGTTTTGGTTCACCTTGCGATTACTTCATTTCCGGGACGTAAGCGTAAATCCATGTTTTATCACCAGTGATTATGCATTTCAGATCAGTATTGTCCAAAGAAAGCATCTTCAGCACTACGATTTTTTTCAAGAAAATTCAATGTTTTTAGAAAAATACGAGAAGACACACGAGACAAGTTCAAATGGTCTTAAAGTGTTGATTGAATTGATCCAAATGATATTCCAGTAATATGTCTACAAGGTCTCTAATACTCAACCGACGATTACTCAGTACAAGATCTTTGATTTTGTTGATGTTTTCTTCAATAGTTGAAGTTGATGGTTGGTTATCGACTACTTTACGACTTCCTTTAAAGTCCTTGTACCACTTATAAACATTTTTTTGTGACATAGTTTCATTACCATAACACTTTTGTAACATTTTTAATGCATTTGCATAAGAAATTTCATTTAATAAAGAAAATTTGATATAAATTCTTTGTTCAATAAACTTTTCCATTTTAAAAATGACAGAAATGAAAAAAACGAAATCACTAAATGCGCTGTAATTTTTAAAGTAACAAAGCAAATAATATGAAATTTCTGTCAGATGTTCAAAACAGTCATACCAACAAAACAAAGTATTACTTACATCAATATTCGTAGTACGCGTCATTTTAAAAATATAGTCACCATACTTTTTAAACACAATGTTCTTATTTGTATGTAACACTATTGTATATAATTATTTAAAGGACATAACAATCTTTTAAAAGATAATAACAAAGGCATAGATATCAAGTGTGATCAAGTGGTTCAATCCCCCTCCCCTCCCTAGTGTTAATGAAAGAAATAAAGCTAAAGACACATAAGACCGTTGTCAAGATGAAAACATTATATCCCTCCTTAACCGGGAGAAGCTATCTTTGCTACTGGATTATAAGAAAATATCTTGTAAAATTGTAAGTTGCTCTCCATTGTGAATGATTCTAATAACTCATTTATGGAAAGAAGGATTAACAATAAAATTAGTCATTTTTATGTTTAGTAACTTGAAACTCACTCAGTAATCGTCAAATATTCCAACTACTTCCAATTCAATTTCTGTTATACTCGATTTGACACTAGTTCATTATTAAAATGAAATATAAAGTAAAAAGATTTCTTTTAAATAATTTTCGGAGTTTCAGCTCATTTTTTTTATAGTTTAGTCTTTAAAACTTTAAGGGCGCTTTACTCAAAACTAATTTTTTTGAAACTGTGTGCCTGATATCTCATGTTCGACTTAATCGCTTCACTTGTAATTTTTTTAAACATATTTAATACTCTTAAAATATCAATAGTAAAAAAGAAGATGGTAAAAATTGGTTTTTAATTGGTTTTGTTTTTTAGGTTATCCGAAAAAACACTTAAAATTTGGACGTTTAAGTGTATCAGATAACTTTTATAAGTTGCAAACAACTTGCTAAAAATTGAAATCAAATGTAAAAAGTAGACCTTCAAAATGAGCTTCAGGTGCTACATTGCCAAAGTAATATATGTATTTAACTTTGAATTCGTTGTAGCATTTAAGAAGGACTTAAAATAAACATTAACACTTTTGAAAAATTCTATTTTTATGGTTAATTTTTTCAGAGAAGACCACCGAGGTTAAAAAATCATTATTGTGAGATAGATAAGCATTAGAATATTTTAATAAAATAATTAAAATGATCCGATCTTACGAAGGAGTTTTATCCAAAAATTGGCCCCATTTCAAGCCTAAGCTTACACGGCACAACATATAAAGAATTGCTCAAAGGGCATTTGTACTTTTTTGTTTTAAATATCTTTCAAGTTAAAATTTTTTTACCAAAACCTCAATTAATATCAAAGAATCTTTTCTAAAATTTTTCTTAAAAATCAGGTTTAAATTTTAAATACTTGAAGAAGTCATTTATGCAAATTTATTTTATTTAAATTTTATCAGTTATGCTAAAGGCTATTGTAGTTATTGTAAAGCCTTTATTAAAGTATTCCAAAGTCCACTTTGAAAGTATATAATTATATAAAAAAACAAAAAAAAATTGCATTAAAAAATAACTTTTAACTGCTTAAGGGAGCAATATATAAACAAAAATTACATAAAATAACAATCGATCATTTCATATGTCATATGATTAATTGATTAAAATTAAAGTCAATGGCTATTTTGACACCTATTATTGATGATCGTGTCCTGATATAAGGAACTGATCAAAAATGATGTATTCAAATTAATCAAAAAACGATTGCGAAAATAATTCAATACCAGTAGGAAGACACATTCTCTTCAATGTAAGACATTATTGATGAAATTTTTAATTGTTATTACCTCCAAACTATCATCAAAAATCTCTGTTGGAACTTTTACCAAGATTTTGTTTTTTCATTTTTTCAAAGTTACAGCATCCGAATGAACAAAGTAATTTTAGTATAATTGCTATTAACAGCGTTCACGTATAGTAATAATTTTTAATTAATTCCTTTTTTTCTTGTTATGTTTTTTTATATTGTTAATATACTTTTTGTTTTTATATTCATACCAAGAGGAGTTTTAATGCGAAAGTAATTGCAAGGTTCTTCACATAGGATGTGTTATTCAGTAATTAAGATTAACTGCGGTCCAGCAAATGAGGCTACCTTCTCCAAATAATTAAAAGCCAAAATATGTTATAGGCTGATGAGAGAGTCACGAAAGTGATAAAATTTTGCATTTTTAATAATATGGTTAAAGTATTTTATAATTTTTTCTTTTATGATTTTTATATATTAATTACTCATTGAACCTTGCATTATGAGTATTGATTTTTGTTTATATATTTTCGATGATTCTGATTTTTTAATAAATTTAAATATAAATTTGAAGATATCATGAAGTTTACTGATTTCCATTTTCCAAATTAACAAAATTTAAGTTGTTGTATTATACTAAAAACAAAACAGGAAAATTATTTTTGTTAGGCGCCATGAAACAAACTCATAAAAATTACTTTAGTAAAGCCTTTTTTATTACAGTATGAACTTAACTAACTTTGAAGAAGATTTTATGAGTAAACACAAATAATTTTAATTATTTCATACCTTAGCAGTATTTTTGCTTGGTTATGTCGTATTTTAATAAAATTCCGGAAAACTTAATGCTGTAGTTTTTAATGGTTTTGAATGAAGTTATGAGTATACTTCTTATTAGATGAAGATTATTTACAAAAGTTTAATAGATACATAAATAAATTTAAATTTTGATGATGAATGTCTACTTAAAAATCTATAAATGTTTTTTCTTAGTGAAGCTATTTATAATTAAACCTAAAAAAAAAGATTAATTGCTAAATCAATTGAAAATAAATTGACTTGAAAAAAAATCAATGCTTAACATGAAACTAACATAAAAGGAAATTTATGATCAGGTAACTTTTTTACCATTTATTTATTAACGATTAGACCTCAAAGAGAAACATATAGGGATCAAAAATTAGCTATGAGACGGGAAAAATTTTTTATGGCTAAAAATTATTATCAGTGAATTTTCTTTAAGGATGGCTACAAAAGTCTTCTTTCTGGAGTATTCACATTCTGCACGCAACCTAGATGAAATTTTTACATTCGCTCTTTTCCATCATGACAGTGAACTTGTTTAAATATAAGAAATCCATTAATGTGCTTTTCTTTATTAAGTCTGTTAGAATTCTTCAAACGTATCAAGAGGATTCTAATGTGTTAGAGAGGAACAATATTATCCATAATATGAAAACATTTGTCTTATTTACACGTATAGCTACTAGAAACTACAAATAAACTGCAGAAATATTTTTTCATGTAGACATTGGTTAAATATTTTTTTTTAGTTTTAGGGCTCTAAAATCCAAAGGAAGATGATAGAAAGCAGAATTTACAATTAAAACTTTGTTAAATTAAATAATAAATTTGTATTAGATTTTCAGAATAGTATTTTTTTTTTAAATATTTTTAAAATAATAAAATCTTTTGTCAATTATCTTTCGAATTTGAGTTTTATTTGCATTATTCTCAAATTATTTACAGAAAAGCTTGCTTGGCATTTTATGTATAAAAATTTTTTTACCCTACTTCGAAAATTAAATAGGGACCTATGGGACCTATGGACAGTATCTTCCCGAAAAAAACAAAACTCAAGAGAAAATTTTAGCCACTGGGATGTATTCTAACAAAAACATAGACTTTAGCAGGATTTTTAATGTGGAATCAAGCCTATTGAGAGCATAAAAGATTGGACGCAAAGTAAAAAAATTAACCGCGCAAAAAAACTTTCACAAGATCATAATGTTAAATGTCTTTAACGACGGTCACCATAAACCAAAAACTTAACGGAATTTGTTATATTAAGTGTGATATAGGTTTAAATCTTGAGGGATTGAATATTGTTGCTATTAAAAAATTAAGGAAATGTTGGTCTTGGGAATATAATAAAATTGACATGAAATCTTGGGATTGATTTGCTATGCTAGGCGTTTTCATTAAATAGAACAAAACTTTTATAGGTCAGAAGGTTAAAACAAAAATAAATTACAGATGAAGATTTACCGGTAGCTTAACGTTTATTCTTCTTCTATATATTTGCGTATTCAATATCAGAATAAAAAAAACCATTTTGTAAAAAACACACCTAATATAAATCAAAACGATAAAGAAAACTAGCCAACTTCTTAATATAAGAATTTTCTCTTTCACAAATAGACTACAGATGTTTTCAATTAAATTTTTTATACCGATTTTTTTGTCACTACCACTGTCAATCTTGAATGATGGGAAATAGATTAATCACAAGTAGAAAAATTCCATTAAATATATAAATAATTGATGAGAAAACTTCTATGGAATTAATTGGGTAGACTTAGTATTAAATTTTCTTTGAAAAGGTGTAGGCCTCTGCGTGGCTATAAAATTATGTACATACATATAAATATGTTTATATAAGATAGTGTGTGTGTGTTTATATATGTGATTGAATTTCAATAAATTACGTAATATTTATGACAGGAAAAATCAACTAGTTCATATAAATAATTAATAATAATTTAATAACACTATAACTTTGTTGATATCAGTATAATTAATCTTGTAAAATTTTTAAATTAAATTTATTTATTATCAGTGTTGCCTATAAAACCGGGTTAAAAATAATGCGAAAATTATGCCCTGATGAAGTTTCAATAACTGCCTTAACTGGATGCGCTTAATTTTATTTTATTATGCTCTTGTTTTTAATGCCTTTGGCTTATTTTGAATTTCGCTTTGCTACAAAAAAAAAGTAGTTTGGTTTTTTTTCTATTGATGAAATTCACTTTCAAAATTGATAAACCCGTAAGCTTAATGATTTATTCATTTTATAGGCAATTATATATTTTTCTGATTATCAACTATTGTGAGGTCAAAAAGTAGTTTTTTCGGTTAATGAATTTTGAAGCTGACACATAAAAATGTCTGGATGTCTAGGGACATCCAATGGGAACCTGCTTTTAATTAACAACTAAAAACAAAAATAAACCAAAAGAAAAAAAAACTATTATTAACAAACTAATACAAAATTATTACATCTTTGTATTTAAATTTTGTGTTAAAGTTTTGTTATAGAATTTCATCTTAGGAATTTCGGGTTAGCATTCCTTAGATGCCATTAAAAATTTTGTTCTGGCCCTCATGTAAAAACTCTGTCCAAAACTAATTTTTGTGTGTTGCCAGAATTTGTTTTTACTCTTAAACATAATCAACATCAACTCTAATTTTTCTATAGTTTCTGGACATTTAAATTGTAAAAATTCATTTTTGGGCTGTGTAAAGCTCCTAGTTTAAGTGATTAGTTTTTAATTTGAGTCAAAGGTCTTCTTTTGAGGAATCTTTATAAGATCTCTCAACAAAAACGCATTAGATTATAGAAACAGAAAGTATTTCCTTTCTGAAATAGCATCCCAATATACAGAAAATAGCCTTTCCAGCTATCTCTCTTATCTTTGGTTGCTTTAGATCCCGAGTCAAAATTTTAAGCCTCCTTTCATCCTTTTCAATATCAAAAGTGCCACCTTTGTTATACTTTTGTAAATTTTGAACTTCTTTTTATCCTTTTCGGCTTCTTAAATGCAAACATTTCATGAATTGGAGATTTAGGATGCCCAAAAGAGGATAATAACTTTAACTGAGTGCTCTCCTCTCAGCTGATTGCACATTTGATTCTGAAGTTTAGTAGTAAGTTCATGTATCTTCCATTGTCTTTCATTCTTTTTTATTGTACTCAAATGATTTAGGGAACATGGAGCCATTGTTGCTTTAAGTCAACTGTGAAAAAATTTAGATTCAATAATTTTTCCTACAAAATGGTTCCTTTTGGTGCCTTTTGATATTTATTAGAAATTAGCAATTTTATACATTCTCAAACAAAAAACAAAATAAATGTACCCCGAGTATTTTATCGACTGCATTTTTCAGCATGTTTCGCTTTTCTAATAACATTCAAATTTTGGAAAATTATAACTTCCCTAATTATTAATTATTTATGCGTAATATTTCATAATGAAAATTATACTAATACCTTTTAGTATTATTGACTGATAAAGGAACATATTATCTTAATTAAGTACCTTACATGAGGTAAATATATATGAAAAAATAATTAAAAGTACTGCTAGGGCTAAACTAAACTCCAAAGTCATCTTTGTGATCTTGAAATATTGAAATATATAAAATTTCCAAAAGATCTAATCAACACAGATCACCAAACTAATTATCAAGTTATAGTTAAGTTTTTTTTAAGTTAAAGTCAGGCTTTTGTCATTTAATTAATAAAAGAAAAAATATTCAAAAAATAAATTAAATAAAAATGTAAAATAAAATAAAAAATTAACTTTAAACGAATATTACTTAATTCAAGGCACTATGAAAGGATTAATACATAAGTCAAAGTTTCATTTAACGTAAGGTCCTCCTCTTTTTGAACATTTTTATGACTTTATCAAGCAATTTGCATCTGATTTTACACCTGTAAAAAAAATTTACGAAAATACAAACTAAAAAAAGCACATGCAGGAAAAAAAAAGAATGAGAAACAAGGCATTCACTACATTGCAATATTAAATGCAGTCTTCATTAAATAATTCCTCTTTATAATATGAAAATTTGTTTTGTTCTTTTGACAAAAATAAAATTTCGATTTTTTATTTTTATTCTTTGCATATATTTTTTAATGTGCAATTTTATTTTTCAAGGCATCAATCCATTTGTACAGGTGAGAGGATGCTTAAGCTATGTAGTTTTAAATATTTAAATATATACAAAATCTTCTACTTTCCTTGGCAATTACTTTACAATTCTGTTAAATGGTTGGTTGTTTTTTTTTTCGTTTATTTTTATTTTGTGCATGAATACAGTGGATGGCAAATATGCAATTGAATTCACAACAAAATATAAAAAATTGAATTTTATTTTTGAAGTTACAATAACAGAAATGATTTGGTGAAAGATGTTCACACAAGAATTCAAGGAAGATTTTTTAATGAGCTGTCTCTTAAATATAAATCATATATACATATATGTATATATATCTATAGATATTTGTACCTTTCCAAAAATACAAAAAGAAAGGATGACTGTTAGCAAGGTCAATTGAAATTCAAAAAAAAAAGATAAAAAATTTTAACAACTTTAAGTATCATGTAGGAAAGTAGTTTTCCCTTTTTTTGGAATTGTTCCGTTGTGGGGCACTGTTTGAGATTAAGTGAAGTAGGTCATCTTTTGGTTGCATTTAGTGAATTTAGCTGGTATTTCCCTTTCTCTTTATTTATCATTTTATTTAATATATACAAAAAAAAATTCAAATGAAAGTGAATGCAAATATTTCTTCCAACTAACGATGTAAATTTAATTTATTTTTTTTTAATTTTAATTTGTTTAAATACTTAAATACTTTTCTATTATTAAAAGCAATAAAAAGAAAGCTTGTCTTCAAAATTGATATTAATAAACTTTAATATTTGGTTCTGTAGATTTTTTTTCCTTAATTTTTAATCAAAATTTATAATATACAAAAAAAATATATTTATGCATTTATTATTTTTTTCTGTTTTTCATGATTTAAAAGTACCTATTCTTCTCAAGAGCAACATCTTTTCATCATTATTTGCTATAAATTTTTCCCAAGGAGCAAGGTTGTTTGTTCTATTTTTTATTGGTAACATGAACAAAAAGTAATTCTTGAAGACTGGATGAGCAGAATATGAATTATTGAATTTGGTCAAATTAATTTTTTTGCTTCAATTTAGTCCATACGCTTTTTAGTTACTGATAGCTTAATTTGAGAAAACAAAATGAGTTTACACAGAGCCGTTTCTGGCAAATAAAATTCTTACCTGATAATATTTATTAAATATTTGACAAAAAACTACATAAAAACTGGACAATAATTTTTGACAATCAGAAATAACTGTCAAAAGTATAGTTATAGTGGGATCCTGTTCAACTTTTTGACAAAAAGTGTCTTATTATATTGCAAACTTAAACAAAAATGATTCATCGATCTTAAAGGGCAGGAAGTTATAAGAATCTTTTGATCTCAAGTTTTGTAAGTAGATTCTTAAGATTTTAAGTTTTTCAGTTTTCTGCACATTAAATTGACAAAAGTGTCAAAAAATATAGAGCTCTATAGTTCTCATTGACATATTTAACTCTTGTGCCATTCTAAGTGCCATTAGCTATTTCTAACGGAGAGAATAGGAATGTATTAAAGAGATTCCTTTAATGTGAAAAGTAATCGAATTGTCCCTATTTAAGTTATAATAATTAAATTTATATATTTATATATATATATATTAATTGAACATCAATCATAATTTTTTTCAAACCGCAACCTCGGACATCTGAACAGTTAGATTAAAGACCAAATAACCACACCTAGTAATAATATCAATTATCTGCTCACTTAGAGGGTACTAAAGTAGAAGTAATCATTGAAATTATAAATTGAAAAAATTCAAAAAAAAAAGGTAAACAAACATAATAAATAATATAACTAAATAAAATATTAAAGCAAAAAGTTAGATATATCTTTTGATGGCCGCCATTAGTTTTTCTGTTGCAATATTAAATACCAGGTGAGATGGTGTGATCACAGATCAATTTCTGCGTATTTAAAATGATCTCTTGTACTTATATTTTATTAAATATGCTCTAAGACAAGTTCACTGATTTGCTAGACATTGGTATGTTTGTTGTCAATTAAAAGTAAAAGCAATTTTATTAAAGTGCTTGTCATTGTTTAATATAACATTTGTATAAAAAGAAAAGAGAGTTATTCTTGGTCAATATTCGTTTGTTTTTTTTTTTTTTTGTTAATTGCACAATCAAATAATTTTTTTTTGTGCTGTCTTATTAGGTATTTAGACCTTAGTTTTTATTTTGCCGGTATTAATTTTTTGTATATAAAATATAATTTCATAAATGTCATTAAGAAGGACACATTTTTATGGTTGATAGGTACAATTTTAATTAGTATTACAAGGTTAACTTAAAAAAAAATGATTATAGCAAATCTTAAAGTGAAATTTTAATAGACACACACTAAGGTTTATCAATCAAAACGCTATTTTGAAGTGAGCTCCAAGTTGGCTTACAGTTTGCCAAAAACATAGATGATTCAAAACCAACATTTTAAGCTGCTTAAAAAAAAGGGGTTTCAGTGTAAATGGATGAAACAAAAATTGACTTGAATTGACATTCAGTTGAGTGCATGGAAGGTTTTGAAGTTATCCAAAGCGACAAAAAATGTAGAAATTAGGAGGCAAGGTTATGTATTTTAAGACACCCACAGTCTTTTGCTTAATGACACCATTGACAAACAATAAAAAAGTTAGGATCGACTGAATTATATGGTGTTATTTGAATGATTGGGAAAAGAAATCGATAAAAAACAGCCTCTTAGCTAAAATTAAACAGAGTTAAATCATCATAACAATGCACTGTTTCACATGTCCTTGAAAGTAATGTTTTGGATCATATAAGTTCAGCTTTCAATTGCATTTGACACATTGTATTTGAGAAATCTGACTACATGTGACTACTGAGTATTCAAGGGTCTGAATAAAATAAACCTTAATAGGGAAAGAGATTTGCTTTAAATAAAGAATTACCACCAAAACTAAGCCAAGTCGAGTTATCCCAAAAAAAAAAAAAATTAAAAAATTGTATTTTCATTTGTCAAATATAAAATCTATTTACCAATGTATGACTAACACATAACTATGGTTAAGATTTTTGCTAAGTTACTTGAATTTTTCAGTTCACTGAAATATTCACATTAAATTGCTTTTGTTTAGAGAAGAAAAAATATACTACCACATATCTTAGATGAATTTTTTTCTTTTTATACTTTTTCTATCCTATAAACTTCTGACTAATCTTTTAAATATTTAAAATCATTGCTTCTCATTCATTAACAATTAATTTATTACATATTGTTTAAATTGGAATTTACTTTGAATTTCTTATTCTATTCACAGTTTATTTAAAATAACAACAATAATCGAAACTAAAAAAAACAATATAACATTTAAAAAATAAATGAAATTACCAAAAAGAAATAAAAAGATGAAAACAAATTCTAAAAATACCAGAATAGTACATCTAACAATTTAAAATTTATTTTATAAGGAAGCATAAGATGCCATTTTCATAACGATACCGACATCACACCTAGAGAGTGTTTTAGATATGTAAAATGTCACAGGTAACATCCATATCGGACCTTTATTAGTTCCCTGTCACGTTAATTGTACTTTATGAGTCTTGTTCATCGTCATGCATTCAGAATGTTGCATTTTAAGTTTTGCGATGTCTGGATATGATATTTTATCATACTACATAACTAACTGGCTTACTAGTTAGCTAGCATTTGTTTACAATATATATATATATATATATATATATATATATATATCTTACCTCAAAGTTAAGATAAAATTAATGAATCTGATGAATTGTGACAACTCAAATCATTAGTAAAAAATCATATTTCTACGCTGTTCTCATTCCCACTTAATTAATTGCTATTTCAAAATGGTCGCCTTTTATTGCCTAGGCAGGCATTTAAATTTTTGTTTTCTTTGAAACATGAATTACTATAGTTTGTTACAGTTTGCAAGCAAAATAGAAAAAAAATAAACAATTTATCTAGAGTACAATTTTATGTTATTAACTCTAGAAAACTGAAAATAAAAATTATTAATTTATTTACATATTTTTTAATGTTGCAGTAACATATTTTCTGAGTACATAGACTTTCTTGGTTTAGATTCAAAGGTTTTGTTAGCATTCTACTTCATTTTAATTAAAGATTTTTATTTATCAGCCCTGATTTAGTTGTGATTTAATTCAAGAATTTTATTGTTCATTGCCATGAAAGTAAATTTTAAAAGGGCTGAAATTGAAATATGAAAAGCTTTTAAGGATTACAATAATTCTCATAGTATGTTCAAGTACTCAAAAAGTATTTGGTTTACAAAATGACTTGCTTTGCAATTCTACAATTAAAGTTTTTTTTCCCAAAAGTAATCAGAATTGTTTTCTCTATATACATTTTTAGTACACATTTCCAACATTTGGCTTATATATACCCAGCAAGAGTTATGATCAATGTTCTTTTCGGTTTCAGACCAGAAAAGGCCGTAAATATTCCGTATTCGTACATTGTCTGTATGCTCGTAAATGGACATTCTAGGATATCAAAACGGATCAAGCGCACAAGAAATCGGAATGCTTATAGGGACAGTAAAAAGGCCTATTTTTCGGACTTTGTGCAGAATCTTTATATTTACTGTATTTATATGGTATTTGCGGAACATTTTCTTTATTGTAAGCAATTTTTTTGAAATGTCAAATTTTGACATAAAGTAGGGGAGACATTTGCAGGTTGAGTCGCTTTGCAGGTTGAAACACCGCCATTGTAAAATGCTGGTGTATAGCTTGCTCAAATATTTTAACTGTTAAAGTAATGTCACATCCCATGTTCATTTTGCAGTATTTGTAGTATTTGCAGCCGCCATTTTTGTGATTATTTTTTATTGAAATTATTAATATAGTGAATGCAAAGCATTTTACTGTGATTAATTAGTTTTCTTTTTTTTGAATGCTCTTTTGATTTAGAATGGCTGCTCGCCGAGAAAGGATAACAAATCGCGGCTTTAATGATTTTTATGTGTTAGTCCGAGCAGTGAAAGGAATAAAAATTTAAAAAAAAAATCTATTGAGAGAGTTTCAGCTGCATACAGCATTCCGAAATTTAACTTTGTACGCAAAATTAAGAAAATCAACAAAAAATGTCAAGATATTTCACTGCTCGATGGTACTGAACTACTCGCGTTAGTTCGTAAATCTGCATCGTATTTCCCACCATCTCTAGTGAAGATTTTCATTTCTCAGGAAAAAATTAGACTTGTTAAATTGACTGTTTTTTCAGGTGTTCGATCCGCAAGAGGGGTTGCTTGAATACGTAGTGAAATGTACCAAACTTTACTGTGAGTTTAGCATTTCGGACCATTTCCTTAAATAAAACATGCATATCTACTGTATTTTTTTTACTTTTCCAGTAGACTAATAGTGGTGTCTCAACCTGCAAAGCATTTTTTTTCTGTTATTATGATATTAACCTTGAATTAATTGCTGATAACTAATTTGTGCTAATAACTTCTAAAGCTATATCCGTTTTACTATTTAAATGTCACATAGTTCAAGAAAAATTTATTTTTTCACATGACATGATTTCGTCACAGTTTAATTATTTATCTATGAGAGCCGCAATCAAATTGGGAAGTGTTGTACAATATTTTTATTGGAAGAATAATTTTATTGGATTAAAAACAATGACAGTTTTGAATTATTGGGTATGTTGTATAAATGTTATGTCATAGCTTCCCTCAAAATGACAAACCTCTAGATTAATTATCCAATTGACCTTTTGGACCCAGATATTCACACGTGGGTCTGAAACGTTCGCCAAACCATCTACCTTCTTTTCAGGCAAACACTTTGCCACAAAAAATCGTAATATAAATAAGGTAAAATAAGCTCAATAATAATAAAAATTTGTATTCCTTAAAATATCAATAATAGCACATTTCAAAATGAAAATTTTTACTTTTTACACCCATCAGCATTACAAAAGTAATTTATTAGATTTCTAGAGATATTTCTACTTAAGGGTTGTCAAGTGAAGGTGAGAGTCATCTATCTTTGTATTTTTAAAGTATTTTCTGGAAATTAGGGTAAAGCCGGACCTTTGAGAGCTCGTAAAAATTTTGGCTTGATATATATGGCATTTAAGCCACATCCGTACCATGAAAATCTTCCATTTCACTCGTAAGGATCAGGTAGATCAGTGCACCATTTTTATTAGAATTATGTTTTTTTCGGTAGTTTTTAGAAATGTTAGGATTAAAAAAATTTGTGACGTAGTAAAAATGAAAAAAATAAAAAACATGTGTTTGTTTTGGTGAAGGCTTTTTCATTTGCAAAGAGTCAATATTGCATTGACTACAATTTATTTTTAAAAACTCTTTACTACCAATACTGAAATGCTGTGTTTCAAAATTTTATATAACTTTAAAGTCGAGCTAGAATATTTTGAACTATGTTATTTTTGCTGATTTAAATAAAATTGCAAAAAAAACAATAAATATTGAATAAGTGAAAGGGCTACTCTTTCGCTTTTAATACTTCTTTTGTAGGATTTAAATGTAAAGTTATAGAAATAGAAATAATACTAAATGTTCAGTACGTCTGAGAGGAAGCATCTAGCGAAAAAAATATTTAAAAACTTAAAAATTTGTCCTTGTTGGATGTTATAAAACTTTATGCTTTATTTGATAACAATGGTTAAAAGTGGGGAATGTATTAGTGTCTTAGCCTTTTGTTAAAAAGAAAAAAAAATTAATTTATGAATTAATAAAGCTAAAAAACTATTTAAAAAGTCTTTTGAGGGAAATATTGTAAATTAATCTGAAAAATAGAGTAATTTAAACACTAAAAATGTCACAAAAGACATAGGTTTTTCTTTCAATTGAAAAAAAACGTTTAAGTAACCCATTATGATAGTGCAAAAAAACTAACCTTAGGTAAAGTTTTTTGGCTCATAGACTTAGAAGAATTTGTACTGAAGGCGTGTTGAACAGTAGATCTTCCTCATTTACAGACAACTGAACTATAATCTCAACTAAATAAACATCAACAAAAGGAAATGATGTGTGGGTTTAAGTTATATGTTCATGTCTTCATAATGTTTAACTGACGTCAATGGATAGCGGAGCTAAATAGTTTATCTTCAGCCAGACACTGGACATCTATGGACAATTCTTCAACATGTACAACATTATTTTGATATCGGTTACTATAGTACTGTAGGTTGTCTTTTGCATACCATGGTTTGGTTTATTGTTTTGTTGTTATTTGAAAATAATGTATATATATATATATATATATATATATGTATATCATAGAATCAATTTTAAAGGATCTAAATATATTCTTGTTTAACTTAAGTAAAATTATCATCTTTTTACTAGACTGATTTGTTTAAATTGTAAATTGTGGTGTCGTTATATCCAATCTTGATACTATTCTCTTCTGCTTTTAAATTGTTTCTGTAAAATTTTATCTAAGATCGTAAATTTATCTTTAATGTGTGACAAATGACTTTTCAAGAATTTTTCGTTATGGTCAATTGAGTATCATAGCTAAATTAGTTATTTTAATTATATAATTGGTAATAGATATACTTCAATTTGTGGTATTTTGAAAGCAAAATGGTTGTATTTTAAATATTTTCTAAGATTAAATTTATGAAAGTAAGAAAAATTCTGTAAAAATATTAATTTGTGGCACAAACTACATAAATAGGTTATGTCTAGTCGACGCAGCTGCATTGAGTGGAGCACTGAGGTTTAATTTTTTCTATAACAGATTCTTGTTCTTTCTATAAAAGCCAAATAAATATATTTTTTTTAAACCAGAGTCAGTTGGATCTAATAAAGGCTTGGAAGAGAAAATATTTTAATAAAAATTTTTAGCAGAATTGGGAATCCATTTGGAAGCTTATTTAAAGGGGTCTTCTGGCTTGGACCCTCGAATGTTGGGTGTTTTTTCGGACGCCATAAAAAAGAACCAATAAACATTTTTAATTAAATTTTTTTTATTTTTTGTTTATTAATGTGTTGAAAATATAAAAAATTAATAATATTGAAAAAAATAATCAAAATTGAAAATTCTACAGGCCGGCAAAAGTTCTTGAAAAAAGATGGTGTTCTGGTGTGCACGATTCCACCCTTTCCAGCAATCTGAAGAAAAAAATCTTTCTTAATTATTCAACTAGAGGAATGTAGCTAGAGCACTACGAAGAGTTTTTTAAAAAAAAAAGTTTTTTCTTAAAAGGCTGGCAGTTTGAAAAAAGAGTTACGGTTTTTTCCTGTTTTTTTCACTTTTCGGAATTTATAAAACAAAAACAAAACAAAAAATTGGAAAAAAACTCTTCGTGTTGTCCTAGCCCTATTTATAGAAAATCGCTGTGCCTAATATCAAGTGGATAAGTTGAGTAAAACTTGAGATATCATGCACACCGTTTTGCAAAAAGTAGTTTCGAGAAAAACGCGTTTAACTCCGAAAATAAATCGAATTCCAAAAAATCCTTTTGAAAACATTTTTTTAAAAAGCTGCAAAAAAAATATATTTTTTCAAATTTCTAAACCAGAAGACCTCCTTAAAACAACTTTAAAGAATTTGGGTAGCTAAAAACAAAGGAAACATAATTTAAATTTAGAAAAAAACGGTTGTTTCAGAGTACAACTGGATAAGAAAATTGTAGTCAAGGCCGTCAACGTTTGTGCTATCCAATGGTAATGATACTCGAGTAATTTTCCATCTAGGTTTGAGTACATGTATCTCTGAGGGTGTTCACGATTTTTGAGAATTTTGGCATCATTATCCGCGATGGTTTTGCTAAAACTAACATGAATACCATTCAACAACCACTGATAGGAGATAATGGAAAAGTCGAAGATGGCCCTAATGGAGATACTGAGTTTAAAAATGTTTCGAGGACTGGATGAAGCATTGGTATAAGTGCGTTGCAGTCGATGAGGAATATTTTTAAGGGGACAATGTCCATTTGTAACAAAAAACTGGTATTTTTTTATTTTTTTCATCAATAGTCATGTCTGGCTGTAAAAAATTTTTTGTGTGTCTTGAAATTCTGGTATCGAAATCAAGTTGTGGGACAGAGAAGTAGCTAGTAATGGAACACTGTTAATTGACTGTTTTACAATAACTTTACATCTCAATTAATTTTCTGTTTTTTTAGTTTAAGCGATGTCGATTCCAAAAAAATCTGATCAAGCAGCAAATAAAGCGATACTAAATGCAATCAAGACTTTATAGCTGCAAAACAAATTTTTCATAAAGAATTTTGGGTTTTACTCAAAGATTTAGAATAAATAGTGGCCCAACAACAGTGTCCTATAACCAGGCACAAATTTTTTTGTTGGCAATCTGACCAAAACTTTTTTTTTTGTGAACTTAATCGAGGTCTTAATAAGTCCTTTTCAACTTTGTATATATGACGCAATAACATTGATAACAAATGCAAATCTGTGCATGAAAATCAAAACATGTCCCACAACTAGTTACTCTCTCTTAATTCTATTTTACTAGATTGCAGATCCACAATTAAATTGGTTTTTGGAAAATTCATTATATTTTAATCTCCAATAAAATTTAGTTTCCAAGAAAATAGATCTACTTATGTTTTGTGTAATGGATAATGATTTGGGGAAAAAAAATTTAAAAACTGATTTTCAGTGATAACCATTGTTCTATGAAAATGCCTTTGACTTTTTATCTTTCTGCCCCTTACCCTTTGTACACTATTTTATAATAGTTGTAATGTAAAATGTGGCTTTTTGTTCTAAAACAGAAGTTTCTTAGTTGTTACATAAAATTTAAAATAAATTATAATAAAAACCAAGTTGTAGCTCATTAGTTTTGCTAACAATTAATCTAAAGTGATAAACACTTTATGTCTACCAATTAAAATTATTTAATTAAATATCTAATATTAATTAAAGTAATTTCAAAAAGATTTTCAAACTAATAATCTACAGTAAATTAGTAATTATAATTGAAACATCACTCATTAATCAGTAGTAGAGCTCTTAAATGATTCTTGATCACTATAAAGTGTAAATTATCTGATATGAAAGCAAGAGACAACAAACAGTTATCCTATATGGTTATATGCTGTTTAAAAAGATAAAATCACATGAATGTCACCTGACTAGGTGAGTTTTGATTCTATAATTCCAAGTGTTTGACAGCCATGTGATATGCTTACCTAACAAGAATTTTAATGATAGTAAACTCCATAAATAATTATTTCATTTTGTTAAAGTATTCTTTAGATAATTTCTTTATATTTATCTCCTTCAGATATAATAAATGTACAAAAGAAGACACAAATTAAAAAGATTACTTAAAAAATTGAAAAGTTAAGCTAAGAAGCTAAAAGAATAAAATTTTACTATCTATACAATCTCTGCTATTAAATTATAAAATTTGTAATTAGAAAATTAATATAATATCAGATATATAAATGCGGAAATAATATTAATTAAAATTTGAAAAAAAAATTATTTATTTTTTTTGCTTACTCTTTTTCGAATAGCAATTACAGAGAAGTTAATTACTTCTTAAACTAAACTACTAAACAGTAGCTTAATTAGGAAAATGTCTAATAGGCTGACAATAAATAACATTTAAGTGAAATTTTATTAGAATTCTTCAATCTATAGATGACATTATTATAGACTATAAATTGAAATGGTTGAAAAAATGTATTAAATGGAATCAGAGGACAATAAATTTGGTTAAAAGGATAATAAATTTTGTTTTGAATATAATAATACATAATTAATTCCTTAAACCACCCAGTGTGATGTAAATAAGCATTTTAATTACAACCACAATTTGAATATTAATTATTTCTATCCTGGAGCTTTTTGACTTTTAATATATTACAAAATAAAATTTTTTGGTATTTTTACTATTAGCAAAATTGCTGTTTTCACTTTTTTTTTCACTTTTTGTAGGTGTAAAAAAATTTCAAATAATTCTATTGAAATAAAGGTAAACGGTGTTAAAAAAAAATTCCAGTCTCAATTGTTATTACATAAAATATAAATTATAAAATGAAGTGTCAACTATTACAAATTATGGAATATTTGTATGTATATATATATATATATATATATAGAGAGAGTGAAAATAAATATACAATTTAATATGTTGAATTAGACATTTGAAAGGAGTAAATATAATAAAGTGGCACCTAGAGTTGTACAATTGTATCACTATATATGATGCCAATAATCAAAGTTTACATTGTCGCCAATAGCTAAACTCAATTTACTTAAAACTGAATACTATGATTCTATAATAAAACTTGGGCGTTCAGTTAAGATTTATGATATATAAACCGCTTATTCATTTGACTTTTTATATATTAAGTTAGCTGCTGTTACCTAGTTATAAGTCATCTTAAAATATAGTTTGTTTCTGCCAGAAAACAAGTCCTTTGGCTATAAAATTATATAAAGACTTTTTCTATACTGTGATAATATCTTTTGAAGATGGGTGAACATCAATGAATTTACACCCATAGGATATCACGCGTATTTCAATGATCCATGAAAACTAAATTTAATATTTTGCATATCATGTAATTTACGAGAGGAATCTTTATAGCCAATTTTATGCCAGTCTTCTTTAAACAAGCTTTTAACCAATAAAATTCGTGAAGAAATTATAAAATTACAAATCTTTAACAAGTATTTCAAATTGAATAAATCATAACTGGAATTTTGCTTTCAAGTTTCAAAATGATGAGCCAAATTATATTGTAATATGAAAACTATAGAGATAATTTGTTTCTTAAAGGCTAGAAAAATAACATCTGGAGTTTATTTATAATTTTATGTTTTCTTCTTTTCCTATGATTAAGTTGGACAATCAAATAATTGAGTATGGCGGAAGTCATGCTGAACCAATAATTAATTTAAAATTCAATATTTTATATAAAAACTTTGTATCTTTTGGCAAAAAACATATTTTAACATATATAGAGGATATTCACATTTTAATTTGATATATTAGTTTTTATTAGTTTTCGGAACGAAGGTCCTTATTGTAGATCAGTAAAAAGTATTGTGACCGCTCACATACATCCTAGGTCCTAGGGTAATGAAAAAATCGACATGAAAAATATATCTCTAATTTTTGATTTCGTTTTCTTTTGAATCTTTGACACTGGGTAAAGACAGAAGTGCTTTGCTCTAATAAACAACAATTTCCTGCAGGATAGACCACTCTTCAACCTCATGCCAGAATCTGTTCATCACTTCACATTATTTATCAGGTCAACATTTTAAGTAACATTTTGTCTATTTTCAGGTTTAAAAATGATTATTTGTCTTATAACTTAAGAATTCTTTAATTGTATTTAAAACTAAATTCTATAACTGTTATATTTCTCATTAAAATAACGCTAAGCTATATAGTATTAAAGGATGAGGATTCAATAAATCTAAGCATGGAAGATGGAAGACAGTAATTAGCAAAATTGTACAAAAATTGAGGGAACTTTAAAAAAAATTATTGAAGTAATCTATCTGTAATAATAAAATTTTTCAAAAAACCACTTTATTAAATTTGGATAAATATTTTGAGCCTTTAAAATATATTTTAACAAGCTTCCTAAATAAGTTTTTAATCACTTCATATCCTTTCAATGCTAAGAAGCTAAATAAACCCAAAAGCTTTCAGTAAAGTCATTAAAGCAGTTCATACCCTACTGAATACCATAGAAATTATATAATCCCCACACTTAACCAGCGAGCTGCTTTTTTTATTTGAGATTAACTAACATTGGCGAGGCGTTAACAGCATCAGTGAATGTATCGTCTCCTACCACACCTATAATTAAATTATGTGCTCTCGGTTAGCTTTAAATTCTATGAAAATTAGATTTAAACGCGTTTTTCTATTACAATAAGTTTTTACCCAACTTTAGATCTAAAAAGTAGTTTCTTTAGTTACTCTCCTGTCGAAGTGTTTATTTACTTGCTTGTTTTTTTTTTCTCTTTTACTTTTAACTGATAGTACTTGATCTCGTTTTTATAATATGTAATAAATAATTCTTTTTTGAGACACATAAATAGATATAGATAATATAAAAAATAAAAAAAAGCAAGAGTAAGAGCAACAACATTTAGCGTCTATGCGTGACAGAATGTTAAATGAAAAAGAACATCAGAAAAGTAGTTAGCAAAAGAAGTAATGAGTTAACGGGGTGGTTGTAATTTAATGTTAGGTAAGAACGGGTCTACGTCCGTCTGTCGATCTATTCAAAGTTAACAAGATCATTTCTTATCGTTCCTTTTGTCTGGGCTATAGGTAACCTACCAGCTTGGCGTCACTTTTGGTCTTTCAAGTTTCTTCGATTACAGCAATCATGTCTCGGATATTACTTTAGAAAAACACAAAAAAAAAAACAAAACTGCAAACAAGAGGACTGGTTCAGTAGGTCTCAGCTGATCTGTTATGATGCAAGCCTTTGGCTATTTTTTTTTCCTTCTTAGTGTTGTTATAAATTCTCTTTCCAATGATAACAGGAAAAACAATTTCAACCACATAAGGTTAGTTGCCCTAGTGACTCATTTATTGATATGAAAAATAAAAATACATAAAAAATTCATTTTTTATTTAAAGTAATGATAGATATCTTTGAAATTATTTATAAAAAATTTCTATTTTATATTAAATTAGTTTCAAATATTGTAAAACAGAAAAGAAGGTAAAGCACTTTTAGAAGGAATTTTTTACTAGTTATGACATTTGGTGGTTGCCAAAGTCAATCACACCAGTTTGAATAGAAAATTAAACACTTGGCAGTCTTTGATTTATTCTATAAAAAGTATGTTCTTTTCCAATTGAAAATCAAATTAGATTCAAGTTTTTAGTTTACTTGAAGCTTTTTTCAAAAATAGCATCATTAAACATGAAATATGTATAAGGAAATTCATTTAATTATGCAAGTATATTAGTTCTATTTGTTTTCATATTTAACTGATGTAAACTCAAAGAAATATTCACAATAGAGTCCCTTATAAAGAGGCTTGTATTTAGAGGAATCGTTCCAAATAGTCTCCTGGAAACTGAAAAGTATAACCAAATGAAAAGTAAAACCAAATGAGATTATCCGCGGTAAAGAAAAAATCAGCCCATATTAGAAAAAGCAATAATTAAGTAAAATAATTATCCAAATATTAGCAGAAATTTCCTCACTATTAAAACTAGCACTTCGTTGAAGGAAAACAAATCCATAATCAAAAAAAAAAAATCTGTTTGTACAGTTCGTTTAGTAAGAAATTATTCAAATCATATGATATAAGAATCACAATAGAAAATATCATACCAGTCTCATAAAAACTAACAATCATTTCCATTTCGTCTCTTAGTAAAAAATCATAGAAATAATTAAAGGAAAAATACTATTAGATGAGTAAAATGTCATCATGTCCCAAGGAAAAATCAATCCGTTGAACAAAAAATTATTTTTTTTGGTAGGAAATCATTCAAATATAAGAAAAAATCATTCCGTGGCATAAGAAAATATCATTGCAACATGATGCATACCAAATCATCTCTTAGTAAAGAAAATCAATAAAAAAAGGAAAAGAAATCACTTATAGGCTAATGAAAAAAAAACCCCATAACACAAAAGTTATTCTTTCCCAATAAAAATCACTAGACCAATGAATAAATGTTTGAAAAAATAAAACTATAGTTCAAAATTAGACAAAATAGAAGAAACTACACAAAAGTAACGATAATAAAATCCAACAGAAAGGAAAATACTAACTAATATCTAGAATACTCATCCTTTAATAATACAACTCGCTAAAAGAATGAATTAGACTTATAATTAATAAAAATATAGTAATCCTTCAAGAACATAGAAAAATCATGCCACAACAAAATAAATATCATCCCGCAGTAAATAAAATACTAATATATGACATAAAAAATCATCCCTTAATAATAAAAATTGACAAAACATGAAAAATGTCAATGTAAAAATCAAAAAAATTATTATTGAAAAAAAAAACATTCTGAGAACATCCTCAGCTTCACTCTTTACAGAATATCAGAATTACTAAATTCGGGTGATTGCCCTGATCTGATAAAAACAACTACAATTCCTTTAAAAGCTTTATTTTTTCTATTTTTTTAATCTTACATTGAGGATAAAATAACAACGGCCAGATTTTATTTCCTTTAAAAGTTTAAAGGAAAATAATAAAATCAAATTCCATTATCTAACATTTTTCTTCTAATTCTGACTTTTTACGGAATCAGAATTTATTGCTAGCACACAAAAATAGAATTAGAACACAAAACTTTTCTCGAATTAAAAAAAAAAAAGACAAAACTTTTAGTTTGAGCAGAGAACAAATCACTTTTTTTTGTGATTTTTCTTTTTGCTTTTAAGACACCTTCTTGCATCAAAAATGTCCGGTGGTAATCTGAAAAGCTGAAAGATTCTACAAAACTAGAGCATAGCTAACTGGAAATTTTTGCACATTATACATATATATATATATATATGTTATTTAAAAAATTTTTATACATTTATATATATATGAGATGCTTAGACAGGTGCATGTAGGTGGCTACACAGCTGGTTTTATAGATATTTAGAGTAATTACCTTTGAACACAGTTTGTCAGTGTGGCAATAAGTTTCAAAAAGAAAATATTTATTTTTCGTTTTTATTGAAATATCTACAAATAAATATTAAGAAGATTTTTTTCTTTTGAGAAAAAACTAACCGCAACTAATTAGGCTAAGAAAAGAAACTAGAGACTAAGAAAGAATTAGTTATTTGATACTAATATTTTTTCTATAATTTTTATTTTTATTTCTTTTTATATATAATAAAAAACAAAAAGGCTTTAGTTTTTATTTTTTTATTATTTCTAAAGTTATTTAACTAAAAAGAGTAAAATTTTGCCGCAATCCTTTAATCTTATTCAATGCTATAAACAATTTCCTGTAGCAACGACCTCTATAACCTAACTCTTTCTGATCTAATGGAATTGGATGACCACTCTAATGCAGTCAAGATGGTCCTCATATGGAAAACTGTAGCAGTAGACAACGCCAACATGAAGTTTTAACATTGCGATCTTGTTGTTTTATATTATAAAGACCGCCATGACATTGTTTGCATCAGCATCAGCAACAGTACACCAATCTTGGTTTTTTAGCTCACAATAAACATTAATCTATATATATATGTATATATATGTATTTATATGCATATATATATCAAATGACTATTACCTGGTGCACTTAACAAGATGCGTACATATCCGTGTTTGGAATCTTCGATTGCATTTCCTTGATCCATTCAAGTCGAAAATTGATTGCATGTGGCATAGACTTATGTTGGTATGTTATTTAGATTCAATCATATGACTATAGCACGGGTCCCAGTTTTGGTTGATCATTTAAGTCTTTTATTATTTCTCAATATATATATATATATAGTTAAACAAATAGACATTCATTGGATCCATTGGAATTGACAACGATAAATTCTGTTAGAAAATTTTATACTGCCACAGTATATTTATATTTAAGTAAAAATTAAATTATTTATAATAAATTAATTGATTTATATTTTAAAGATGAAATTAATGCATCTAGATTTTCCCTTATATTTCAGGCATCAATAGGATAGTTGCCAAAACACAAAAACTAACCTGCTTTTTTACTATACTGGTTTCCATAGAAAAACGTCAAGTGCTAAATTGAAGAAAACTCTATTCCTGTTGTCTTTAAAAAAACCATTGAAAAATATGGTATAACTGATTAGGGCTTTATAGCTGAAATTAAAGCAGACAAGACAGCATTCTAAAAGAACTTTTAATATCTGCTCATGTGTTATTAGAAATTGACAAAACACATAAAACAATAGTCTATAATAGCCATTATTTAGTACACGAAAAAGCAAAAGAATAAACTGGAGAAAAAATTCATTCTCTCCCAAAATATATTTCTGTTTGGTATCCTGTTGGGCTTAAAACAGATTCTACTGCAAAGGTATGCCTTTTAGCTCTTGAAAATAGCACAATTATTTTGTAAGTGGAAAATTTCTGAATTGTGAGACAATTTTGTGTGATTCAGTGTACAATATAAAGGTGGGCACTCACTTAGTACGTATATCTCAGCGGGTAACTTTTTTGACGTCAAAATGACGTACAAATGAATTTCACGCTGAAATATCTACATATAAGGGGGAGCTTTAGCGTGAGTCTATGACGTCATAAAAGTTATCCGCTAAGATATACGCACTAAGTGAGTGCCCACCTTAAGGTTTAAGTCAGACATGCAGTGTTACAAGCAAGAATGATTCACTACAGTCACTGGTGTTTAAGGTATTAAGATGCTGCTATTAAAAATGTTCAGCTCCTTAGTAAAGAGGACTTAATATAAGCTCTTTGTCATAAAAATGACAAACAATGAAAATGATTTAGCAAACAATCAGCTGACAGGCTTTTGAATGCTGCATTTTGAGATATTTGTGGTATTGGGCTTAGTTTGGTGATTGCATTAAATGCCATTTAAAACAATTACCAAACTAAAAATTGTATCCCATGTCTTTTGTTTTATCTCATCTTCAGCTATTCCAAACTGTTCAGCAATTTTTAAGAATTATTTCTGTAAAAAAATTGCGGCTCTAACCAAAAAGTAATCATAGAAGCTGGGTACTCCTTCAACCATTTTGGTCTTAACTCTGTGCCTTCATTTTTGAACTATTACAACAAAATATTTGGCATATATTAAAGGATAAATTATAGTCTTTGCTTGCGTTTATCCACAATTAATAAGTTCTTGCAAGCTTCAAAGCTAATCTCAAACTCCCTGTTTCTATCTACCGTTTTAGTTTTGTTTGCATAATTTTTAAATAGATTGAAAAATAAAAAAAAGTAATCCCGAATGATTTATAAAATTTTTTATTTTCTGCTTTAAGTATTTGCATAAATATAGTATATATATTTTTTTCTATTTTGTTTAAAAGAACCCCTAGAAAAAATTTCACCAAATAAATACCTGAATAACTTGAAAAATAAGACTAAACATTGATAAATGCTAAATTTATTATAAATTAAGTCATTAGCAATGATACATAAAAATCTCAAGTTACGATTTGAAGTAATTTTAATCAATTCAAAAATGATAGTTGAAAAATAATAAAAAATCTACAAATCTAATCACTTCATTTACTCTTAACATATTTCTCCTATTTTCCAAAATGTATCAGTATAATATACATTCAAAATTCAGTTGAACTTATTGCTTATATGAATTCAAATATTATCTTGGTAGTTATCTACTGTAGTTTTCTTAAAACGAAAGCTACATGCCACTCGATTTTGCCAAAGTCTTGTTTTTTCCAATCTTAACTAATGCATCTAACTATAAACTATCGCCTACGCAGCATGTAAGATATGTTGTTCACATTCAGCAAATTGTTTTAAGCGGACAGTAGCTTACTAGAAGGATGTTGCTTTTGATGTTTGTAAATTGTTTTCAAGTTGCAATATTTTAATTTTCATTTCTTTTTTTTAAATTTTATTTAAATTAAGAGATACAGAAGAATGTTGTAAAAAGAACAAAAAGATATCTTTTTGAGAAACATACGAGATTCCCTATTTCCGTATTTTTGGTGGCTAGTAAAATTTATTTATTTTTTTTTTTTTTTATTGGGAAAAGTTTAAAATTTTATTTATTCTGCAAGGAAGTTATTAGAAAACTAAAATATTATAGGTTTACTTATGACATAAGCAACAGAAAATAGACATTAAACAATTTAAGTTTGACTTTCCTAAGCTATTTTTGAAATTTTCACATTAGCCCCTCGGAAACTTCCTTTCCATGAAAAGAATTGTCCCATTTTATTAGTACAAAAACAAATTTATTATCCGTTAAAGTTAGGCTTCTTCAGTTTTGTACAAAATTTTTCGATAAAATAATTAAATTTATGTTATAAGAACTAAAACCCAAATTTTAATACTATTTAAGAAAAATATTCCTTAAAAGTTTTCCAATTAGAGTAGAACACAGCTTGACGTATATGAAAAATTAACTTTAGAAAGTTGCTAACTAAAATACTAAAATTTTTCATTTATTTTGGAATTTTTTTCCATTAAATGTAATTAGAATTATATACAAGGTTTAAATTTACGTCTAGCAAATTTACCTTGATAAATCACTATTCAACGATGCAAGAAAATATTAAAGGCTTACATAATTAAATAAGAATAATATAGATAAAAAGTAAAAAGATAAGAATTTTTAATTTCAATTATTATTGTTTCTTTTGACGATATGGTCAAAAACTTGTTACATATAAAAAAAACCCAGAAATATGTTTTCGATTAATGAAAAAAGTGCAATATATTTGTCTCTTGTCATAATTTGAAAATATTTTAAAAACTTTGCATTAATTTCATCAAAATATTCTGACAATTAATTAATAAAGTTCTTAACACAATTTCATTACTTACAAATTATCGCCAAGTCCTCTTTTTCAGAATGTTTACTATCCCTAGCAAAAGAAAACGAAGCTTTTATAGCTTTAAATGAAGAACTTTCAAAGAGCAAAGTAGTAACAACTTTTATTATTTTTGTTTCAGTCCTTTTTACCCACTAACATAACAATTGTTAGTATAAGTTTTATGGGAATAAGAATATGAGACATTGAAAATCGAGTGTCCATTCTAATTTTTGGTGAAAAAATATTTTCATTATACCAAATTTTTCATTACAAAATTCAAATCATCTCCAAAAATAATTTGAGAACTTCAAAGCGACAACAAAAAAAAAACAACTTAGCAAATTTCTTACCGTTAGTACTAAATTAACGGTACAATCGATTTTTGTAAATTTTCACTATTAAATTTCTGTAAAGTTAACTACTACTACTACTACTTTCACGAGAGCTCTTAAACATTTTAGCATAATTTTTTTCTTAAAATTCTAGAACTCAAATAACTTGAAATAAATATTATTTAACCATAGGTGGGGTTAACCATACTAAAATCAGATAAAAAAGGGAATTAAAAAATTATATGAACTTCACAAAATTCAAAGAGAACATCAATATTTGTAGAATGAAAATAGCAAAGGCAAATTGCTTCTTTTTTTTCAATTTACTTTACATGGCTGTCATCAACTGCAATTTATTATCTAACTAAATAAGGTGAAAAGAGAAAGAATTAAAAGAAACAAAACTGAAACATTAAAAGTTGGGGATGTGTGGAGAGATTAAACAATGCGAACAAAGAGATTAAGGAACAGATTAAAATATTTAGAATTTGATAAGAGGAAACCAAGAAACATTCTTTTGACTTTCAATTTCGATAGCATTTGTTTCTTTAAAAAAACTTCTAGTTAGAGATTTGAACTAATTTTGCTATATCAAATTATCAGGAGAGATTAAATGTAATTAAGGATAATGAATTATGGAATAGAAAATGCAAATAATTTATCTTACTAAGAATTATTTTATATTTTAAAACCCTAAGTGTTTCTTTCTTTTAATTTCTGCTTCTAAAAAGTTAATAAATTTAGCTTTTGTTCTTGCTTCAAGTTGTAAAAATTTTTAAAAAAGCTTCACTAGCAAACGACTTAAAAAAATAAGTTCTCGTTCAATATGTTTCTGTAATGCTGGCGGTTGCAATGTTATTTTCACTTTCAACTTTAGTAAAGGGTAAACAAAATCTTTTCTGAAGATAAAAAAGCAAAATTCCGAATTTTTCTGATAGAGCATAAATTCTATTTTTGTTTTTTTTTAGAAATTTCTCGAATTGTTATTCAGTTTCAATCAACAACAGACAAAATATTACAGAATTCAACTGAACATTATGATAATAATTAAATCTTAATAAATATTTAATAGGAAAAACTTTAGTTGATAAAAACAATTTTTAGTTTTATTTCTTTTTAAAATACGTTAAGTGAATTATTTAACAGCTTAAGTTTAACATTTGTGTTTTGTTGATTCAATTTTTTGTTGAAAGTACATCTTCCCCAACAAAATCTAAAGAAACTCTTTAAAATAATCAAGGAGAAAAATTTATTGCAATATTAGTGAATGTGAATATTATTGAGTATACCACTAATACTAATAAATTAATTCTACAAAGCTACTGAAATATGCGCATCATTTCCAACATTGGATAACAAAGTAAATCAAGTAATAAAATTATTTTATTAAAATAACAGGAATATTAGTGAATAACTTTAATTCCTATAAACACAAATAACATAAAAGAAAATTTAAAAAAATTCTTACCTTAAAATACACCATAAATTTTGGCTCATAATTTCCAATGTTTAATTCAGTTTTAAGCCGATTATTATTTTTAATTTACACAAATAAATTATTGCAAAATTTTTAAGCACACACACGCACACAGAAATTCACTCGTTTTTACATAAAATTATTTTAATTAATATCACACCAATAAATTCTTCAAAAATCATTTTAATATTTCTGTCCTATTACAAATGAAACCCGAAAAAAACTAAAACCCGAATGGAGTCAAGAATAAAAAATAATGAAGATGATCCGCACATATATGGTACAATTTTAAGAGAAACTGTATGTATAGTTGTATAAGTGTTATCAAAATTTGTTTGTTTGATATTTGTTATATAATTGCAAATCAAAAAGAAGAGAATAAAGGAAAAATTTGTTTGATATCATGTTTAGTATTATCCATTTTTGATTTGAATAAAATAAAAATAAGAAACAAATAATTAACCGTGTGGCTTTTTGAATTTAGAGAAATATATCTATGCTAATTATTATTTCTCAAAAGTAAAGGATATTTTCATTAATTTGGTAAATGGATTTTCAATGATTGAATTACTTACTTATTGAAGGAAATCGTTAGGATAATTAACAAAAGAATACTTTTTAAATAATATTTTTGTACAAAAAATTGATCTACATAAAATATTGATTATGATTTTAAGACATTCTTAAGTTGCCTGATTTCCGTATCATTTTACTCTAAACTCCTTTGCCCCTGGTTTCACTTCTGAAGGATTATATTTTGTTTTGGTTTTTATGTCATTATGCTACTTTGTCATACTATTAAATTTTTTTATGTACTTGACTTTTGTAAAAGTAATTCACTACATAAAAAATAGTTTTTTTTTGTATCAAATTGAAGCATTTGTCATTTGTACAAGAAATTTATTTGTGAAATTCTTATTTAGTTTGTTTTTTGTTTTTCATTTTTAGATGAAAAAGTAAAATTTTGTACTAGTGCCTTTTAAAGTGTTTTTTCCGATATCTCTAACTTTAAAACTGAATGAATTTTCTTATGAAATAAATGTTTTTTTTTTCTAAATTCGATTGTTTTCTCAATTGAGTTAGGAAACTAAAGCTAAGCATAACCAATCTGAACACAAAGATAAAAACATTTTGAAGTTTTTCTTTTCAAATTAGATTTTAATATGTAAAGAAAGCTTTTTTGGAGAGATCATTTAGTTAGTAAATATGTCCCTTTAAATTAATTATTTTGATATACCTAGAAAGAAAGTTTAAATTTCAAAATGTACTAAAAGTAAACCAGACACAATAACATTCTAAGATTGAAATTGATTAAAATATTGAATCAATTTTAAACATTTTTTTACTACTTTCCTGCTATTTATTTTAGCTTAACAAATCTTAAGTCAAAAATATTGTATAAACATGCTGTGTATTATTTTGTAACAGCAAATATTTTGTCAAAACTTCTGTTTTTCAAAGATGGTCTTGTATAAGGAAACTTAAATCTAAAATATCATGAATATACACAACATGCTATACTTTTCTGGTCTATTCATTATATTCTTTGTAATTTCGCATTAAAAATTTTTACAACCAAAAAATAATCTTAACAAAACTGTATTTTTATGTTTAACATGTCTAATTTTGGTTCCTTTTGGTGTTAAAAATACTATCTTGATTTAGTCAATTTGCTTTTAAAGTAATATGTCAGACTTATGCCAGCCAAAATGAAAATGAAATGTCACAGAAATTTTTAATTTGTGATTCAAATCTATACTAGACGAGAGTCAAAAAGACTATCACAATATTCTTAACCCTTTACAATAAAAGTTGTTTTTCGAATTACTGCTTATATTCCACGACATTTTATCTCCATACAGGACATTTGTTTTTTGTGATTTTTTCATAAAAATCCACTTTTATTGTTTTACAAACATTTTTTTTTACCTAATTTAGCAATGTATGATTTCTGAGCTATTCCTGACACTGAAAAGACCAATCTGAAGGAAGTATTTTGAGTCAAGAGAAAAAAATATATTAAAAAAATTCAGCTTAATTCTTGTTTCGGTGACTGAATAATACGTCGACATAAGTGTATTGCAATAGGAAGCAAAAAGATTAATTTGAAAGAATAAATAAATATTTCTTGGAACATATAAAAATTAGACGGAAAAGTACTTTTTCGCAATTGGCTCACTATCGGCAGTTTTGATTAACTTTTTTTCCTTTAGATATTGTCTACATATTAATCACCGATTTTCCCAGACGAATATCCTTGAAAGACTTTTCTTTATATACTGCAAGTAAAAAAGGAGAATTATCTAAGCTATTCTACACTACTTCAAGTCCATCCTCCAAAATGAGTGTAAATATTGATGATTTCGTTGGTTTGAACTTAATTGTTCAGGTAAGCTATAGATTGACCAGGATAAAAATAGTACAAAAAATTTTGGACTTAAGTAAAGTGATAGATAGCATTTATGCGATTTGATTACATTTTGCTTTAGTTTGAGCTAATAACGTTTCTCAAATTTTATTTAAAAAATAAATCACTCTCAAGTATTCATGAAGTTTGATTCCTACACAATTTAGGGCAGCACCTAACTTTTTTTACTTTTTAATTTTTGTAATCCATAAATCAAATTGTAGCACTTGTACATTTTTCTTGACTATCCAAGTTTACTATAATATTTCTTAGAAAACTTCATAAAGCCTTTATACAGGATTGATTAATGCAATTTGGATTGAAGATTATGATGTTTATCTCAATATTAACAACAACTAAATTGTATCAGTATTTTTTTTTTTTTTTTTGTTTTTGTTTGTAATTAGATATAAAATATGTCAATTTTTTAAAGTTTACATTCCAATTTTGCAACTTTGTAGCAATCTATAACATGTAATATATTAACTTTATTTTTATTTAAAGGCAACCCTTTAGCATACCAAAATGACAAAATACTAAACATAGTAAACATCTAAAGTGATCGACGAGAATTTTCATCAAGAAATTTAACTCCTTTCTTAGGCATTATTAATGGCTTAACATCATTTGGTATAGATATTTCCCTTTTACTGCGTCCATCGTCACCAACACAGGTTATGTTATTTATAGCTATAGATTTTATCTTATTAAAGCGTACTTTTCCTATACCATTGATTACTAGTACCGCTATATGTCTAACTATATAATGATAGTTAGATCAAATTGCTCTAGTTTTCACTTTTTCTTATATACATACATTCCCCAAGAAATGCCATCTTATTTTACCGATAAATTTATCTTTTTAACTACTTTACTTATGCCTATATAAATATATATATATATAGAGATGAAACAGTGTGGTCGACGTCCATCTTTACCGATGGTACACAACTGTGGTAAATATAACTAGTCCGCCATATCAAATTTGCATGCTGAGCAGCATATAATTTCAACAGGCTTTTCAATCGATAGTCTTCCTTCCTTCTACATCAATTAAAAGTGCGCTGCGCAATTGAGGTAACAAGAGAAACCATTTGCACATTATAATCTATAGACTCGTATTTTTTCATTGACGCATATGTTTTTAAGGTATACATTATCCTATGTGAAAGTTTGCACGTGTTTTATATTCGACTTTAATCTGGTCAAATGGGTTCATAGATTTTATATGGTTTTGTGGTATCAGCTTTTCAGCAGCTGGATATTTAGTTTTAGCATTAACTTAGCTCGTTATTTCTATTTTATTTTAATATTAAGATAAGGAATTGATGGTTAGGATATTAGTAGATTTTAAATTTTTTAAATGTAGATGATTAAGTGATAGAAATTTACAAATTTAGATTTTAATAGGAAATTTTTAATGCGGATAATGTAAGCTATCAAGTTTTTTAGATTTAATTTTTTTTTGGAAGCATCAGAAATTTAGAGACTTTTGTAAAATGTAGGAAACAGGGGATCACCGCTAGAATTAAATCTAGAAATAAGATAAATCCTCAAACTTATTTCCAAAAATCTTTTTCAATGTTAAAGAAGTTCATGAGATTTTGATGAAGTTTTAATAATCATTTTGCATGAAAATGTCTTTTCCAAAGAGGAGAGGATAATGTGGATATTACATCCTCAAGATTACTTTTTGTTTAAAAAAGCTGATCCTATAGCAATATTTATATTTATCTTGTAAAACTTTGTATTTTTCCGAATTAAAAACGTATTCTAAAAAAAACATAAAAAGTATAAGTTTAATAGGTTTCAATTCATTACGTTACGGACTTTCATTATTTTTTTAACTTAGACCGGATCTTACAATACTAGATATGATGAAAAAATTAATTGTAGTTTTACATTAGAAATTTCTAAGCTTCGATCTATTAATAAAACTAGTATTTAGCTACCTGTATTTTAGTAGATTAATTAAAAATAGTTTTTCTCCTTGAAGTAATAACATATGTCTGAGTTTAATCCGCCCCAGCTAACTAAGAAACACACTTGACAGAAACCCATTAATTAGGAATGTCATCGCAATTGGTTATCTTTGTAGGAAACAACTATAGAAAGACGTAGATTCTATATTCAAAAAATAATAATACTATATACATATATAGACTATGCACCATATTTGCTAGTATTAGCAAATATATAGTATGCTACCAACTAGAATTGTTGTCTTTGGTACCTCACAGATCGTATGATTGCTATGTTGTATTTCTTTATGCATCTGGTGCTACACTGTCTCTATATTATTGGTGTTTGCATGCCCTCGGGCTAAGGTGTGGTCTCATTGAAACTACTTTCATATTTCTAAGACATCCGATAAGGTCCATTCGCCGACCACTCTCCTATATATATGTAGATATATACATATATATATGTATATGTCTAAAGTTAGATTCCTAGGTACGATGAGTTGTCTTTTTAATTCTTTTGTAGTTTAACTGTTGCTAATGCAACTGGCCATGTGCAGCAAGTAGGAACTAATGAAGCGAGGACTTTCAAATTAAAAATATTGTGTCAGAGATATACTATAAGCTTAAACGAAGTCAACAGCTTTTAAAGATGTTTCTAATAACGGGAGAATTATTTTCTAACAATGGTAAAAGGTTATTGTTATTTGCAAATCGTATGTTAATAGTTTGTCTTTTGATCTTAAGAAATTATCTTTATTTAGTTGAAATAATAAAATAAAAGAAAAAGTAATATATTTCAGTAATTTTCATTATTTCCTAATTTTACCAGATTAGGAATGTCGGAGTTATTTAAAAAGTTGAGCAAAATTATTGTTTTAAATAAAACAATAGAAAAATTTATAGAGCTGAATATTATTATCCCCATTTTTTCAAAATAATCCCTTTTCAATTTCAATATGTGTTACATGAAAATATGATCAGCCAGATCTTAAAAAAAAAAAATCGAGCTCTAAAAGTAACCCCAGTGGGAAAACTTATTAATTTCCCTACCAGAAATTTATGTGCAAATCATGTTAAAAAGTTCATTAATGAAGCATGCCAAAAGTAGCTATCATAGCTACTTTTAGGTCATACAGAAAGTCTCGATGGTGACCAATTTGTTAACAAAATTCATTGGGGTGTTTTTCTCCAGAAAGTAGGCGTAGAGTTATGAATTGATAAATGACAGTTAATTTGCCAACGAATAGTTCATAATCTGCCGTAGAGTCAACCGTCTATTTTATCAGATTTCTAATTTCATCTTGTAATTGGCTGAAAATTACGCAATATTTAATTAGAAGTAGGTAAATTAATACTGGAAAACAAATTAATTTATGGAAACGCTTTTTCATGGGTCTAACCGAATTTATGAAATTGCTCTACTATCTGATTTTTCTATTAGTTTTCATCGTAAACATCAATTTTTTATTAAAGCATTAAAGTTCTAATTTTTTTATTCTAACCAATTTCGTAGCTGTCATTCTGATAATAAATATTTTGTAAGTATTTAAAAACTGTAAAATTAAAATTAGCCAATTCCAGTGAGGTAAAATAACAAAATTTTCACTATTTTAGAGTATCATTTGAAATATGCTTCACTTCATTGTGTTTATGATATATCAAGTACAAAAATATACAACAGTAAATAAGATGTATAGGGACATTCAGTGGGAATGAAGTCCATTTAGTCCTACCTTATAGAAACAACTCAAACAATAACTGACGCTGAAATCAACAATTGACCAACTGAAAAATAAAAATAATAAAATAATATTATTAACAAGAACAAAACAAACAATTAACAATAATGACAAATAACTGACAAAGGAAAACAACAATAAAACAGAAGAAAAAGAGAAAAAACATTAATTAAAATGCACAACAAATTAACGAAATATGTAATAAGAAACTTACATTTTTATATTAGAATTTTGTATTAAAATTTTGTCTTCGAATTTTGTGTTAGCATTCCTTGGGTACCACTAAAAGTTTTGGTCTAGCACTCATGTAGAGTCCCATGACAAGGACCTTCGTCCCAAAAAAAGGAAAAAGCTTTCAGAATATTATTGTAAACATCAGTAGCTATGGTAGAATTGTGGATTGTTTATTCAGCACAATAATTCCTAGTTTTTTCCTCAATTGAATTCTCAAGTCTAGTATTTTATTATTATTTTAGCAAAGATACTTTACTCTGCTTTCTGCTAAAATAAAAAGCTTATAAATCAATTATCTGTTTTTGGCTTTTAATTATCATATCCACAAGTAATACTATACATTGGGCCAACCACCTGTCTTATTTTTTGGCGAACACATTGACCTCAAAAAATAATTCTTATGAAATTTTTAAATTTTTTACGTTAAACTGATAAGCAAGAGACTGTTTTTTGAATTTACTTCAAAATTTCGTTTTAAAAATATCAGAGTTTAATTATTTTTCAATCTAAGACTGAAAATCAGTTCAATGATAAAAGTATTTTCATTCTTTAATTGTTAAATATTTCATTTGTAAGTAAGATGAATTACAGTTATTAATTAAGATGCTCATTCGATCAAAATACATATTTTACATACCTAAATATCTATTTTTAGAAATTTTATATTTTACGACCAAGCCCAGAATAGAAGATAAGTTTGCTTAACAATAGTTATCCAAAAGGACAGTATTTAAAATTAAAATAAAAGAATAGATTCGTGTCGTAATTTTCTTTTCTGTGTGCTAAATATCTAATTCATTTTTGAATATCTTAATCGCTTTATGTGTTTCCGTAAATTATTTATAAGAAAAACATATAAAACTATTAAAAACTCAAAAATTGCTTTAGTATATTTCACTTGGAGAAATAATTCAAAAATCCTTATACTATCTGAATCAACTTCTATACAAACTTGAATTTCTATGAAAAAATCGTATTTAATTGGTAAATGACACAAAAATATCATCAGAAGTAATATTAACTGTCATCTTGTCAAAAAGATGACAGCATTGACATTACTGCATATAATTCAAGGATTCTTCATTGAAGGTTCTCTTCATCATTAAATTCTAGTTTTTTTTTTTTATGAAACTTTGTTAAATTGCGACATTAACCTCCTACATGCCATATTATGTAGTTAAGCCTGATAATTACTTTAAAAACAATTTTAAAGTCTAAAAGTAATATTAAAGAAATTAAAAATCTATTAAATATGAGGCTGAACCAAAATAAAAATATGAAATGGATTAACGAAATTAAAAATTATGTAAAATTTTTTTGAGCTTTTTAATGAAAAATAAAGTTTTTGATGCATCTAGGATCAAAGAAATCTTTTTATATCCTATTCAATAGGAAAATTTCTGCTAGACATAACACCTTAATGCAGTTTTATCAGCATACCCTTAAGGACCATTATTTACACCGGAGCGCTTTTACCTTCTCTGCCTTTTTCAACTTAGACAAGGTGCTGTTTTTTCCTTCTAGGAATATGATAGGCAAATGCTTGCTTTAAAGACAAACATTTAACTAAAGAATGAATGAAAAGACGGCATTCTGCCCTAAGAAATTTACAGCTGGAAAACGCAATGATGAAAGAAAAGCCTTGGCGTGAATGGTCCCTTAAGCATTTAAACTGTGCTAAAATTTAATTTTTTTCATTGCTAATGAAAAAAATTCATTGAAAAAATGTTTTCCTTTCATCGCCATTTTTCACTTCAACCGTTTAGCAGTCTTTCCATATTTTTCGTCGATTGACAGAAAAAACCACAAAAAAATTTTTTGAACCTCGAAGAAAGTAGAAAAACGCCCAATTAAAACTCCAACGGAAAAAATAAATTCTTATTGTGTACTCTAGTACGCTTTCCTTGAAATTGTTCTAAACATCATTTCAATTTAATAAAATTTGAATAAAATTAAGAATTTTTAAAAGTCTAAAAATAAGAAATATTAAATTCCACCTAATACAATGCGTTGAATCGATAAATTGTAAATTCCATAGCCATCCATCCGCAAATACCAGTTCCTGGTTTTGTCAAATTATGGGAACACTTTTTCATATAAATTCTAGAAAAGCAATTTCTGACTTGCTGCTAATACCTTAGCTTAAATCAACAACCTAGCTATAGTTTTTCCAATCTATCGGCCATTGAAGAAAAATAAAAGATTATATTAGCCACAAGCCTGCGAGCCTCGGATCCAGTTTATATTAGAATGGCTGTTAAGATGCTGGAGACATATAGATTTCTATAGTGCGATAATCCACAAACACACTGTACTTTCCTATATATTGTGATCACGAGTAATGGAGTACGCGGGTGTGGTCGATATCACATAAAATAGCGGTACTCAAGGTTGTATAGCCAGCCCAATGTATAACTATACTATGTATATAAACTATGCACTATGAGGCTATCTTAATGATTATGAAATCTGTCTTCGGAAGGAATTTCTTTGTTGGCTTTATGTATTCTTCCAATAGCCAAATGGATTGTGGTATACTCTAATGTGTTGCAAAACTCTTTCAAGTTATTAGACGCCAGCAAATTTATTTTGACATCAACTTGAATCACAATTACAATCCAAATGAGATGATATGCCTGCCATATGGACTGCAATATCATTTACTTTAGTGCTTTTTACTTAAACTAATGGACTACATTATGTTTTTGTTTTAATTATTCCGCCTTTAGGTCTTCAATAAATCAAAAGTTTGGTTGACTAATGAAGCCATCTACTAAGTAATATTGACATTTTACAGTTATTTCAATAAAATTTATAGGATTATTACTATTATATATTAACTTTGCATAATATTTAGCTCTTTGGTGCTGTCTAAAAAATTTCATGACTGACATAGAAATATCATTTACAAAAATAATTTTTATTATTTCTAGAGTTTACTAATTTCGAAATGATGTCTATTTAAATCTTATATTATTAGAATTGTTTCAATTGAATTATATCACTTTAGTTGACGCAACTCCTTCCAATATTTCAACAATGAAAACCTTAACGGATAGTAAAAAAGATTCCGGCAAAATAAAGTAAGAAAAATGATGATTGTTTTTTAGCAAAATAGAGGTTATTTTTAGGAGTTGAGATCTAAATTCCTACAGACGTGCTTTGCCTTTCTGCAATTAGAAAAGTAATATTAATTAAGCCTTGAGAATAGAATAGGAAGCTTAAAGGAATTTTTAACATTACTGATAGTCGCCGAAGAATGCAGGAAACTTTTTTAATATTTCAACGTAAGAAATTTTTTCCTTCGATTAAAATGTCGTGAAAATATAGTGAGAGGTTGATATAAATGTATAAATATTAGGAAACCCCTAGATTTAGGGTTTAATTAATGAATTAGAAATATAAAATTCAATAAACTGAATTTTTTAGCTCAATAAATCACTAATAGTAAGCATTTACTGAAAATATTGAAGTAAATAGCATCTAAATATATGATATAATGTTCATAGCTACATTTTTTTTTTATAAATTTTTAGGTTTCTATTGTAAATTTGAGCACAAGACTTTTAAAACTTGTAAAGATTCATAAATTGGATATCTAAAACCACTTCAAAAAGATCTTTTAAATGTCTTAGTCATCTTCTTGATATTCCACTTAACTTGCTAATTATAAATAAAATTAATTAAATTTAACTAAACCATTCTTTTTGTATCATCCTTTCCTTTAATTTAAAATTTTATATATTTATAAGACAAAAATGAACTTGTCACAATTTTTCCGATTATGATTAAAAAATATTTAATTCTCAACTGAAGCAAGTAAAAAACTGGTGTTTTGTTTTTGGAAAAATAACGGAATATCAGTACCGCTCTAATAATAACAATCTAGATGCATACATTTCCTAAATTCTATGCAGTATACAATTACTTCTTTTTTTTTTTGCTTTATTATTATTTTTGGTACTCAATAATTTTATACAGCTGAATAAATTTTCACAATCAATTAGTGTATATAACAAATTGATTTGATTTACTTTCAATACTCATCTGTAGACACTCTTTACTACAATTCAACAATCGAATCATTCACCAAATCAAAAATTAACTATTAACATGCTATACGATATCAATAGATAAAAATAGTGTAACAAAATGCATTTGCAGCATGATTTAGCTTCTGGGCTTACCAAAATGATAGTATAAGCTGGTTTGTTGGATTGGAAAAAAAAACAGCTAAAAACAAAATAAATTTATAAGGAAGACCCAAGAAATTATAACGTAAAAACAATTTCACCACCAATTTTACGTCTTTGAAATGATTATATTAGCCGCATTGAGAGAGAAAAGTAATCGGTTGAACAGTTAAAGAGTATCTAATATTAAAATGCCCTTAAGGAAACCAAACAATTCGATGGTACTTTGATGAACGTTATCTGACATAAAAATTCAGGTGACCGTAAATTTTAATTTTATTTAAGTAACAATTACAACAACAAAAATAATCACCAGAAGTGCACAGCAACAAATAAAATCTTAGAAATTAAAGAGAACGACAGTGCAAACACAAAAAAAAACAAACAGAAGTAGAAATCAATTGCTGCCAATTAATTGGAAAAAAACATAAGTTTTTACTGAAATCATTTAAAATTAAGTAAAATTACTGTTTTAAGTTAGCTATTTACGCAAAAACATGAAATCAATTGGTTGAAATCTTCAGATAACTAACTTTTTAGATTTTTTGGTTGTCTTGTTTTTTGCATGAGTTGCATACGAATTAAGATCTACAAACAAACCAAAAAAATTTCTTTAGCTTTTTTCTCCTATTTAATTTACTTATAGAACAGTTTGTAATTTGTTTTTGCGGTTTTTATTTACTTATGCATTTTATTCTTAATTAATTTTGTGATTTTGATACAGTTGCAACATAGGAACTACACATACACATTATTTATGCTTCTTATTATATCATTAGCCATAGATGTGTATGTCCAATATAAATGTTAAGATTTTTGAAGGATTTTTCCAATTTGTACCTGATGGTTAGGTATTAAGAATCAACCATCAAGTCAAGTATAACTACCGCAATTACAAAAATAATCATATTTCGTAGTAGTATTTTATTAAAGTTTCCTCAATGAACCTTATCAAAATTCCTCTTTTTGTTATGTTTAACTATTCTTTTTTTTTGATTTTAATTATAAAAAAAAAAAGAAATTTTGTGATACAAATATCATAAAATTCCAAAAGTCTCCAAACTTCTATACAAAAACTTTAAAAATTAATCATTCCATACATACAATTATATACAATTGTGCTTAATGCAAAAATTAAAGGATAATTATCTTGAGATACTTGAAAAAATTTCACTTCATTTAAATAACCTTTAGAGATGCAAAAAAGAACCAAGTACTGATTTAAACCAAAACAAAAAAAAAAATATAACCTGCTGTTCCTCCAGTTTTTAGGTGTAAAACACAAAATACCAAAAATGGAAAATATTTATGCATATTTTATTTTTTCTTTCAATCATTTTATATTTATGAGATACTTGAATAACTGGAGACGAACCTTATGCAATAGATCATCAGATCCAGTACCGATAAAATACGATGTATTTATGCAAAATCCCAAGAAAAACCAAAAATAAATCACTTTATGCCAATTGATCAGAACATTGACGGCCTAGAGGACACTGTTGGTGTTTTCTTGGCCAAGCCATTGTGACAGGTTATGCCTTTTGATTTATTATTCTGACTTAGATGGCCATTCTCCGTGACCATGTTGTAAAAAGTTATAACTCCATTGCCTGACTAATATATAAATGAAATCTTGATTTTAGTTATAAGATAATCGATCAGAAGTTGTCTAAAATATTTCAAAAATGTAGGTGGAGTTATTATAGATTCGGAATATTATTCTTAAATTTATTTATTATGAAAATAATGAAATACCATAATGGTAAAAATGATGATATGGAAATTTCATTATTATTTTAAAAGGTGAAGCAAAATTGTTGAAAGGATTTTTTCAGTGCTATACACATGATATCAAATATGATTATGGGAGAATAAGAAGTTTATGGTGCAATCAAGCTAAGTTTGGAACGCAGTACCAGATGATAAAAAAAAGCTAAAGAAAAATTCGAGTTTCTCTTAAAGAATTAATATCGTTAGGCTAAAGGAAGAATTAGACTGAGAGTTGAAAGATTTGGGTTAAAGATAACTAATGTAAAATTAAATGTTACGCTATATTTCGGAAATGCAATAGAATCTAGCTTTCAGGCCTTAAACATATAGTTTGATAAACAAAAAATTTTACTTTTACTACACACACATTTTGACTCGGTTTGCGGGTATTCTTGCTTATCGAATTCGTCGGTCAATTTTGCCTAAAAATTATATAAATTTCAGACTTATGGGGATAAGTTCCTTTTTTTAATATAATTTGTATACATTTTCAAATATATATAGACTGTTAATGTACAGGACTGCCAGACGACAGTATATGTACTAAGCATACTATGAGTAAGCTTTAAAAGGAAAACATTACCTAAAAGGTTTACGAGCTCTTGGGAAAAATTTGTCTACTTAATTGTCGTCTTAATTGCCAACAATTCATATAAATTTATGTTATTCATTTCAAGTCTAAAATATTTATATTTTAATTTACAAGGAATAATTGTGACGGTTGCCATTTCTACATTTGTATTATTCGCTTATTCAGTCGTTTCTCATCTTTCACCATTCTTCTGTCTATTAGAGCAAACAATGCAATCTAGTTTTTTATCTTTGCGCATTTCATAAAGTCTCCCGCTGAACCTGACCTCAGATGATGATGTAGAAGCTCTAAATTTTTCTTGTCACAAATTATTGATCAGTTGATTAACTAATAATTTAATATATTTTTTAAATGTGTCAATGGTTAATTGTTTTCTTCTTTCAATTTTATATAAAATATATGAATTAATTATAGACATTTCTAGGCCCCAGGCCCACATTTTTCTTCACCTTTTAAGAGGATTTCTCAAAAAACAATAGGTTAAGGCATAATGAATAGCTGAAGCTACTTAAACTATAGAGTTTGTGTATCTTTTACAACTACATTAGGCTTTCCAATATTTACTTGACCATCGCCTCGTTTTTTTGAATATATCATTCCAGCATCATTTCAAGTATTAAAAAGTGATGCAATGATGCAATTCTTTTGCCTTTTCAGGCTAAGAATATGATTTTTCATTTTTTTCAAACGATACTTTTGTTTATCCAAACACCTAAGTTTTTTTATGAAGGTTGGAATACCCTTCCTGCCAGCTTTTTTGGTATCAATTAAGTGTCATGTCAATTTTATTAATTCTTCTGCTGAAGATATACTGATAAAATATCTATCCGTAAGCGTATTGAAACCCTTTGCCCCTGGGATTTTATCCAGCTGCTAAATGCAAAAGAATTCTAATATTGACTGGTAAATCTGAACGAATGAGATTTTCAGATGTAAATAAGATAGAATGGATATATCTTGCTTCAGAGTCCATCATTGCATAAATTCCTATGCCCAATTTTGTTGACTTAATAGGGTTGTAAGTAACGACAGAAATTTTCCCTTAAAATTTAACAATGGATTCGTCTACATAAAATTTTTTACCAGGAATGAAGTGTTCAGAAAAAATTAAATCTAAGTAATCTAAAAGAATGTTGGCATGTTGTATACGAGTTTTCTTCCCCTGTCAGGTGTTTTCTAATGGAGCATCCAAAATATTTGATAGAATCGACCTCTTGTAAATACATCAGAATGTCCAAGTAATAATAATAAAGTTTGCCAGTTCTAAATTTGTATTAAGACTGTTCTAGTTTGGCTTTAGCTTGACTATTTCTGTTGAATGACAAATTTCTTTATTATATTAATTACAATATAACAGCAGCTCTCAAGATCCTTAATGCACTTTAAAATGTGATTTTTCTCTCTTTTCAAAGCATGTAGAATATTCAAATATATATAGTTTTTTTTAAAATTGTTGAAAAAGTTAAGAGAATTTATTCTTTTTCAACAATACCACAGAGGGAAGAAAATTTTGATGCTAAAGAGATTTTTGTACCAATATACGATCTTTGGTTTCACTACGAGTATATAAGGCATGTCAAATGAAAGCACAACAAGCCAAAAGACCCCAGTATATATTTTGATCTTTATATTATATAAAAAAAATAAAAACAAACAACAAAATAATAAAAACTTTACAATGCTTAAAACTCTAAAATCTTTAATCATAAAAAATTACAGTTCACTAATTAATTTCTGACTCCCACTCTTCCATGGATGTGTAGTTTCTGTAATTTATTGTCATAGGAAAAGAAGCTATGCTCACGACAAGGTGTCATCATAGTAATAAAATGTGTTTGTTTTTTTAGTTATTACTGTTGTTGGCTTTATATTAAGCTCATTTATAAATGAACTGGAGGCTATGGCTATGAAGTTTAGGCCGCCTTTTTACTTTTTCATCCAATCCAATAATATGACTAGCTATCTAGCTAATACTGACATATACCCAAAGGTAAAATAATAGCGCCCGCATACCATTAAGTCGCTTCTGCTTAACAGCTAAGCCGGTGGCTTACCGCTTCATATTGGCAATTAAAGATATATATATATATATATACATGGATAGTGGACGCCGGTGACGGAGATTTTCAAGCCCTCTTACCACTCGAGTAAATTTCAGAATTTCACATTTGTTAGCATTCATATTTATATGTATATATGTATATAAATCTACATATCTGTTAGTTAAATTTATTAGAAAGAGTGGCATTAGCATGAAAAATTTGTTAAAATACGTTCGTCATTGGCTGATTTGATATGTGATGGTGTTTTTCTAAACTAATAAAATGGTGGGACTTAATTTTATTATTTTTTTGTTTCCTCAAAACCAAAAGTTAAGTTTTTGTGTTTTACGAATTTAAGATGAAGGCTCAAATAAAATAAGAAAAATTTATCTTTAGCTTCTGCTGATTTAAATTATGAAGTTTTTACAACGTCACGTAAGCTAATTTGTAAGAATTTTGTTGGGGAATATCAATATCCTGCAAAAGTTATAATTTTTTAAAGAATAACCTAGTATATGTAGGTAAAGCTGGCAGAGCCATTTTAGTGGGCACACTTTAAAGTATGTGGATAATTAAATGCTAATTAAATGCCCAAAAATAAAATTTTGTGCTCCTTTGGTTTTTGTTGAAATTTACCGTAAAGCTAGCAGAACCATTTTATTCCAGCGAAATGCACCATGCAACCCTTATAAAAAGTACTACATAATTAAGTGCTCCGGGAAAATACAATAGAATTTTTGTTAAAAGAACCTAACAGATTCTCGCAATAAGGAAAAAACCCTTTCAAACTGCGCGAGAGCTTAAAATGATGAAATTTCAAAAGAAAACCTCTTATTTGTTTTGGGTGATCTATTGTTTAACAAATCACGAACATCACTTATATTATAGCACACAAATGAATGAAGAGAAAAGGGCGATTTTTTATATAATAGTTCTTCTCAAACTTTTGCCCAAATACTACTGTAAGCACTTTATCACCTTGTAGAATTATTTGATCTTTGTAATCTGAAAAGGATGTTATACTTACCTAGCTTCTCTAAATAATAAAATCATTATTTCTTATCCCTTAATATAAGTACAACAAAAATTTTGAAGGCCACAAAGTGTCCTTTTATCACAAATGATTTTCATGAAACAAAAATTTTTGTTCTAGTTATGGCTAGAGCAAATGAAACATTTCTTTTACGATCTTAGGCTCTGTGGGCTGTGGGCTTACAGCCGAGCTGACACCGATTCCCATTGTGATTGGTAGGCTTGCACTCTGAACACTTTGAGCTTATTCCTATTGATTTACCCATAACGACTTTATAGTCTTCGGTATCGGAATCGGCGTCAGCTCGGCTGTAAGACGGCACTCTGTGGGCAGCCTTAGGCGTCAGGCGATTGCCGAGCGGCACGATGTGTCTAAAGGTTAATAAAATAAAAATATTTAAAAAGAATTGTTTTAAATACTATTCTTTATTAAATTATAGGATTCTTTTTAGTACAAAAAAACACCTCAAAAATTTTATTTAATAATAGAGAGAGCTCTTGCAGTACTTTTTTCTTAATGTGGATCTTAATATGAGTTTGAATTCGAAATAAGTGATGCTCAGTAGAAATAAATGCGTATTTTCAATAAAAAAAAGGTAATAAATCAGATTTCGAATTTTGTAACTTCGTCTTTTGTAACAAAAAAAAAGCAGAAAACAATAAATTTGCAAAGTGAAGTGCGTTGGATAAGGTTCTATTTTTGTAGATCTTTTATGCCAAAAATGTTTTATTATGCAGAAAACTCGAAATAAAAATTAAAATAGTAAAAATTGCTTAATTTTTAAGCACCTACATATAATATCCAATTTCGAGTTCAAAAAATATTTTAATAGGAAGTGTCCTAGTCCTAATTTTATTTTATTAACTCTCACTCTCAGCTACAGAATTTTATAAATTGATATAATTTCAAAAACAGGGAAATATTAATTGAATTTAATAGCAGTTTTTAGGTGTCAAGTCGTCTTCTTCTCCTTAAACCAATAAACTAGGAATAAGTTAAATTTTCGACAAAAATTTTTTATTACAATAAATTGTCATCAAAACAATTTACGACTTCATCATTTAAACTTTAATAGCTTATCTCAAACTAAGTGAGACATCAGACCTGGGGTTTTTTTGTATTTGACCTCAAAACCAGGAAAGAGTTATTTTTTTGAATAAATTTTTTCACTAGATTACATTATTTAACAATCAGTTTATTTTTGCATAATTTGAAGCAAACAATTTATCAGAAGGGACATCAAAAATCAATCACAAGCATCTAAAGAACAAATAAAATAAAAGTTTAAAAAACAAGAATCATATCTAGACTAATTAAAATTAGTTTTACCAATTTGTACTACATGGAAATTGATTTTTAAATCTTGATTTAATAGAAGTACCTACGTATATTACTTTCTTTAAAAGAAATACTCGTACTCATTAGTTGTTGTCTGATATCTACTGAATTCAATCTTCATAAAATAATTGCCTACGGTTCTCAATACTTACATCATCGTAAGGAAACTTTTATAATAATTATCAGCTAATATTATAAGAAACTTTTATTTTGATTATAAATATTAAAAAATTAAATGGATGCAATAGTTATAAATTCTAATTAGTATTTTTTATAATAGCTTTAGAAACATTTAAATTTATATTGATAGGATTGCTTCTTTATTAAAGCCGTCGTGGAGAAAAGCCAAGGAATGATATTTGAGCTTATTTCATATACGAATTTATTAAATTATTATAATACTTAATATTTGATTCATTTACATGAAAACTTTTAATAAAGACTATTAGCTAATATTAAATATGGTTGTTAGAATTAATATAGTTTTCTTTTTCAAAAATTTTCTTCTTTACATAAGAGGTAGAGAGTAAAATTATGAAAGATTATGCAACTAAAAAACTAATCCACACGAGTATCGTTAGACTTCATTGGAACCACGATGAGAGCATTAAATATTTTTTTAAGTGTTTATTATTATTATTGTTATGATTATCAGTACTAGTTAATACCATAGAAATTAAAAGCACCTGGGGATATTAAAAAGATTTAAGAAAAGAAAGAAGAACAAAATATTCTTCTTTTTTATTTAAAAAAAAAGAAACGAAAAATTAAAAAAAACAAAACCAACAGTGATAATAATACCTATAAAAAGAAAAATAGAAATAGGCAAAAAGAAAAATAATAATAATAACGAATAAAACCAATTTGATTGGGTAATACAACATGAGCTGTTTATCAAAAGGTAAATCGATGACCGAAATCTTGAATTAAAATCCAATATTATCCTAGCCTTGAATATAATAAACTAAAAACTTGAATAAGAAGTTTTGTTGTTTTTGTTTTTCATCTCTCAAACTGAGTAACATTGTTTCGCCAAATTATCACATTACAAGTAATATTAGACGAGTTGGTAGATTTAAGGTGGCCTATCTACTCTTTTGTTTGTATTATCTATTGAAATTTTTAAGTTTGGCAAACATCTTCAGTAGCTTGATTCCTATTTAGTGCCCTCTAGGTATTTTCTATTGTTTGTTATTATTAAAAGTACCATGAACTTTTTAATTTGTGTCAAGATTGATTATTCACGTTTTTATCGCTTTATTCTTTTGATACTTATAATTGTATTTATTCCTTTAGTCCTTCAAATTTAATGTAGGACTTGTATTCAAATATATAAGCTAGTTTTTTTTAATTAAGACTTAACCTTAAATAGCATAAGCATAATTGTTATTGAATTGATTAGAATTAAATAATTTTTGAATAAAACTCTTTAATATAAAAGATGTAAGGGGAAGTGAAAGAAAAAAATTTTGATAGGGCTCCAACCTTTGTTCTTTTGTAGTAAAAGGCGTTTGTATAGTCATTTTTGATATTTTAGAAATTTGTTTTATTTTTTGATTATTTATCTGAGACTTAATCCAAACAGTTATATCTAGATTGGACAGTAAAATCATGGCCACAATTTTACTGAGGTTCTCTGAGGTACTTTTCTGTTAGTAGAGATAAAAATGCTTCACTGCTCTTGCTTGTATCCTCATGCATTAAAAATTATAATGGCTAGTCATCTCAAAATCTTGCATGTCTATTTTCTCTTCTCTTCCCTATATATTTGGAGAATCACTATTAAAGAGTCCATATATTCATGTCTAGAATATTAAATCAATTCCAAAATTCCAGTTGATGAGAAGGTCTCTTGACAGATTTCAGTCATATCCTCACTTTTTTCTTTAAATGGTAAAGAGAAATGTTAAAGGGTCTATTATTCGTGATCAAAGCCATTCAATTCACTTGAGCTATAAGTATTCTTCGTTATTCTCTTATAACGCAGGCTTCCCACTGATCTTCGCACTTTTTCTGATTTCTACTTTACGGTTAGCACTCACATGCTTACACTTAGTCTTCATGAGGAATAGATTTCTTCCCTTTAGTTTTTCTATCTATTGAAATAAATAAGACAATCAGTAGATATAATGTACTTTTCGAGTGAAATGCTAAGGATTAAACGTCAATTCATGGATCCCTTTCCCTTTTAATAACTCTTTTAGGCTCACCTTAATTTTATCACTCATATCTCGTGGCAAAATTTCAAAAAGTATTCAGGGATTTATGGTTACTTAGAGTAGTTCAAAGATTTCATGTACATGACTGAAAAAGTAAAACTAAAAATTTTTCTTGTGTCGTTGGGAATACATTATTTAGAACACTTATTATACCCAGAATAAGTTTTGTGCAGCATCTGAAGTTCATTACTGCAAACTTTTGGGTTTTATGAAGCTAGTATCTAGGCTAAGGAGTTTTCCTTAAAAAACAAGAAAAATTTTAAAAAATTGAAATTTTTATCCCAGTGGATAGATTTTATAAAGCTAGTAGCTAAGCTGAGGTGTTTTTTTTATGTAAGAGAAAGGGTAGTTTTTCAAGTTATGTCCCTGAGTAGTCTTCATCCTAAAAAATTAATTTTATTAGCCTCATTGCTCTTAATTTACACCCCTGCACTCTACAGTAGCCACTATCGTAGGCTTCAAAGATAAAATAGCTAAGAAAGAAAAATCTGATGAAACAGAAAAGAACAAAAATTATTTACTATGATACCGTTAATGGATTAATTGAAGAAAAATAAAATTATTTTTTCGAAAAGCTTCATTTTCCGTCTGATCCTTATTTTGGTAAACTAAATTTACATATCCAGAATTTCGTTTGAAAACATTGAAGAAAGTTTGAAAGAAAACTTGGTTGTAGCCTTGCTACCCTCCCACTTAGGTGACTGTAGGTTGAATGTAAAAAGAGAGCAATTAATACAAGTTCCATAAAAAATTTCAAATTCTTACATGAAATCAAAAATTTTTGCAAAAGCCTGTACTTTATCTCCTTTTCCACTGATATGATAGTAAAAAGTTGGCCATTAACTGAAATAACCACTTTGAAATAGTTTCAAAAATATTTCTTAGTACTAAAATTTAATGACTTAATTGACATAAGATTTTGTATTACTTTATCATTAACAACATCAACATTAGGAGAAAGAAGAAAAATTTGAAATAAAATTTGCCACATTATTTAATATAAAATCAAGAAAGTTGTAAAATTTTTACAAATGACATATTTAGATCATTACAACAATAATAATGTATAAGAAAAAAACTATATCAATCGAATCAACAGCAAATGATTTAATTTGATTAAGAAAGTGCTAGATACAGGCACTCTAATGAGTTTCTATTACCCAATATTCCAGTTAAAATACAGAAAGATGCAGAAAACTTGTTCTTGGGCACAGCATCATGTCCACTTTGATAGTTCTCTAGTAGTATAACTTGTAGTGCCTTCCTACGTTTATAATATTCCTTTTTATTTTATTATTATTATTAGTTTTGTTTTTGTTGTTATTACTGTTGTTTTTATTTGTAGTTAAAGTCTTTTGATCAGACGTCGATATCGGTAAGAAAAGACGTAAACAAGGAAAGAGAGGAGGTAAACACGAGTGGAAAATACTCGACACTGGTGAACCTCGTAATGTGCAGCACGCGCGAAATTCGTGACAGGGCGTACGTTTGCCAATAAATAACAGCCAAGAAATATTTGAATGCGGTAAAATGGCTATGTCTAGGTGCTAATGTTACTTATACGTTTTTGCTTTTTGAAGAATTATTTTATGGCTTGTATTGAAGATAATGAAAAAACTATTATGTCATTGATAAGTACCTTTTCATTGACTACTACTTTAAGAAAGAACAATAAAACAAATAAAAAAATTTTTTGTGTATCTAAAAGTGGCAAAGTTTATTATGTTACTTAACAATTTTTTGGTGGTTGTTATTGCTTTATAGTTTAGCATAATTTCATTGGATATAATTCGTTTTTAAGGTGAACTGTTTTCATTTAAATTTGCTTTTGTTTCTTCCATACTGGCCTAGTTTAACTATAAAAAAATGCTAAATGCTAGATATACTGGAAGCTGAAATTTTCGTTAATATTACGCTCAAAGAAAATAGAATTTTTTGCAATACGAGCATTTCTGGGTTTTGCATACTAAAGAAAAGCATATTTGACCTAATTTGTTTCCTTTTTTGTTTATTTTTTAATATAATAAACAACATATTTTATTCAAACTTTTAACATAATAAAGACAAATATTTTATGAAACTTTTATTCAAAAATTTGTAAAATGCAGGCATTTGGACCTCATTTCCTGGGACTTCTCAAAATTGCCGTTGGTACAATAACTCATGATAGATTTATCTGAAATTAAAAACCTAAATTTTTCCTATTAGAAAATATGTCTTTAGAGCTTATGCTTGAGCACAAAAAAACATATAAAAGAAACAATTTAATTTAATTTTTAACCGAGTTTTTTGATAAAAGGTACAATTTTTGGTACAACTTATTGCCTGCCACGTATTGCCTTGTAAAAACCTTCAAATCAAACAGTGTGTAACCTTACATTGAAGAAGTTTGCAAAATTTAAAAAAAATTGGCTTATTAGTTTTTTAGAAATCATGCTAAAAATCTTTAAAAATTGAGATTTCTGAAAAATGGAACTAAGAACTTTCATTCCATTTGATATTTTGCAATATCAAATGCAATTTATTAGGAGAGGGAGGGGAGGTTCCCGTAGACTTTACAAACCAAAAACAAAAATATTCTTTGTCCTTTTATCTTGTTTCAATTAATCAAAAATTTTTCTATGTTTAGAATTAAACAACAAAATAAATTTATTTATTTTTTGCTAGAATTTAGCAAAACTTTTTATCTAGCTCTAGACTCCTGACAAATGTTAATTAGAAATTTTTGTTTTGTTTTCTAAAGTATTTCTGTGCAATTTGAAACTAAAAACTGCTTTTATGTAAATTTTATTAATACAGAACTTCCAAAAACAAATTCCTGCCATTCTCATTATAGCAAACACGAAAAACTTATAATATTCAAACCTAATTTCAATTTAATAAAAATTATAATACCATTTTATCTCATAATTACTATTATTAAATATACATGGGTGCTACAAGACAATTTAATGCTTATATGAATAATGGTAGTATAATAAAATTACCAGCTGCTCACATCTAACATCTAACGAACAAAGAAGTTCGGAATGTACTTCTTGCACTAAAGAAAAAAAAAACAAAACACAAAAAGAAAACAAAACATACAAGAAACAAGTAACGCGTCTATGTCATGTCTGATGACCATATTTGGTAGAGAACCACATTGAGGAAATCATTGATGGGCATAAAAAGTATGCCGCTAGCTCATTTGTTGGTCGCGCTACCTCACGATTTGATTCTTTGATGAACGTGTAAAATATCCAAAGAGACCACACCAAAATTGTAACAAATTAATTTTTCAGTCATCATTAGATAGTTTCTTTTTATAGATATTTTAGCCTAAAATGATACTGCAAATTGGTTTTATGGTAATATTTCATCATTTAGTTAATACTATAAAAATCTTTTTAAATTGCAGACAATACTATCATTTGGTTAATGGCTGAATATATAAGTCCCTAGCTGCACTCTATCATGACCCTTAATTGATAATTTAATGGTGAAATAACGAATTGTACCAAATATAGATTCAATTTAAAGATTTTTTATAAAGATATCTTGTTTAAATGAATAAGAAAAATAATTTTGTGCGTGTGTTGTAAGTCTTTTTACAAATAGAGAAAATATGAACCAAACTAAAATAATTGTTACAGGTTTTAGATTTAGATAAAAAAAAATTTATTGAACTGTTAAGTAACAAATTTTAATAATTTAAAGAAAAACATAGATTTGATCAATTATAATTGTTTTTGATATTTAATTAGTTAAGTTATAAGTAATCTCTAGGCCAACAATTCCTAAAGGGTCGTGAGAAATTTTATATGAAATAATTGATGTTCTTTTAATGAAAATTAGGCACATAAATTTATTTTGCATTTTATCAAATGGAAATATCATAAATTAAATATAATTAAAAATCTTAATTTCCTATCCTTATCCTATGTAGTAGCTAGCGTATCTCTATCACACCCAATTTTTGTAGTTTTTTATTATGATGAATATTATTTGAAAATTTTCATTAAATGTAACAATTATTTACTTAATCTGTGCACCAACTAGGAAAACAAAACAAATTGTACTGTTTGCAAAATGTTTGAACTTTAGAACATTTAGAACATTTTTATAACAACCAATTAAATTCCACTAATGAAAAACACCAATAATGTCAAAATTACTCATTACAAATATAATAAAAAAATTTGCAGACTGTCAAAGCTGTCTGAAACAATCCGAAAAATTCTAAATTATTAAGAAAAATGTAATAATTAACGATGCTAAAAGAAGGAAAATTATCCGAAACAATAATTACATTAAATTATTTGTTAATTTTAATTTTATTGTATTTGTCGAAAATGTCTTGAAAACGATCCTCTTATGAATAACTACATGAATCGCACTTCAAATTTCTTCTACATCTTGCGCATATACCCGAGCTAAAAAAAAAAGATATAGAGCAAAAAATTTTTTTTAATCAACATGATAACTTTTTATAGGTGAAAAGCAGAAAATTATGGAGATTTATTTAAACACATTGGAAGTAAATCTTCAAACAAGTTTGAAACACCTAATAAATTGTTTAATATCTGTCTTCCTAAATCTTCCTGAAAGGGACATTTTAATAAAAAATTATTTTAATAAATAAAATTATATTTTTGAATTAATAATTTTGGTATTTCCTCCGAACAAACTCACATAAAATCTGAAATCGTTTTCAAATTAGTTAAATTTGAAGTTTGAAATTTTATTCAACAGATTTCTTATCCAATTATTTAGAAAATTTGTCAATAAAGCTTTTTCTGGGAGCTGGACTTAAATAAAGCAATGATGTCATCAAGAAAACTACAAATAATAAAAATATAATTTTTATATTAAATCATTAAAAAATTCCTAGTTTTTTGCCAATTTCAATTAATTATTTTTTTTTGTATTTTGAAAAGTATTTGGGACAAACTAAGGTCAGTAAAGCTTAAATATTTAAATTTAAAAAAAGTTATAGTCTTAGACTTTACCAAAAACAAAAACGTTAATTCAAGATGATAAAAATCTGCTCCAAGTTTAGTTTGCTTTTTACCAGTAAACATTTTAATTGTTACTGTTGAAAACATATTATAAAGAAATTTAGTAATGTTAGCATAAAAAAAACAAACAAAACACGAAAATATTAAAACAGCCTACACAAACTGCCTAATTCAATTCAAAAGATTTAAGCGGTAAACCTCATTCACAAGAACTAGATTAGTCTTATCTTATATTAGGCACGTTTTTCGGATTTGTCACATCTTCCTTATTAAAAATTTACATACGATTAAACAACATAGTAACTAGTATTTTAAAATAACATTAATATAAATAACAACAGCTATAACAATAATAGGGTATAAGTTTTGCGCTATTTCAATCAAGGAAGATCAAATGACAAGTTGATGGATTACCAGGTTACAAGTGATCGCCAACGTAATAAAAGATGATTTTGATCTATTCGGCTTAAACCTCTTCGCGCTCTCTAATGTCAAACAAGTTTTTTTCTTTTATTTTTTTTATTTAGATGAATGATCTTTGATATAATTTGACATTACTTCTTAGAATCCTAAATGATATTATCAAAAAATTGAATTAAATCCTGCCCTCATCAATAGCTTTTTATATTTTTTGATTAGGTTATCTTAGTCCGACCCTTAAAAAAATAATTTTTTTTAGACAGTTGAATGACTTATTTTTCGCTCGTTTTTTTGAGAGAGCTAACTTTTTTCTATTTTTTATTATTATTTTTTGTTTTCTAGATGTTAAGATAATTTCTGTAGACATATTTGGTGCATAGTTTAATGATTGAAAGGTTGTAGTTTCTATAATTATTTAAATACAAAGCTATAGATTCTGGCTTTGAAGTTTAAACTTAAATTTTTAATAGGAAAAATTAAAGCGTCTAATTACTAAGCAAATAAGCTTGACAAAATGGTTTCTTATTCAAAAACACGGTTAAAATACAAATAACTGTGATTTTTATAAATAAAATCAGATATTTTTAACAAAGCGTACAATCGCTTTTTTGCAGCTATGATCAATTATTTTGAAAAAGAAAACTGTAAAATATTATACAACTCCATGAGACATAAAAGAAATCCTCCATAAATGCAAAGTTTCTTAGCAGTTACTGCTAATAATTGTTACCGCAACTGAAACAGTAAATATTTGTCTTCATTTTCAAAGCTGCATGATGTCTCTCTCAATAAGGCTCCTATTTTAAAAATTTTATAATTATGGGTAGAAAATTCAGTTGGGATTTTTTGGTGTATGCAAAAGTGTTCAACGATTGACGGATGACGGCGTTTTATGGGTTTTATGCGTTTTAAATCTATAAATTTCTTGAGGTTCTGCCTTTTCCTTTATTCCGTACTCAAATATTTCTTTCTAAAACGAAAATCCCTTTTCAAATATTAGGGATTCGAAAATGCAGCACTCTGTCTTCCGAAATTTACCGTTGTGAAACGTAGTGATGATAAAAATGTGATGGTGTGAATTGTGCTTTGATATAATTAAATAAATTTTAATTAAACGCTTGACAAGCTTTTAATTCATTGGACCAATTTGGCTGGCAATATTGTACACAAAAAGCACAAAAAACTTTCATTTAAAAGAGGATTAGGTAGTTTTTGTGTTTTTTTTACCGATTTTCGAAAAAAAATTGTCGATTTTGAAATTTTTCTTTTGAAAGTCCATCACTTTGTAATTAACTGATAAAATTGTTCAAGTTTTCCTTATACTGGAGCAACATATGTACAAAATAATGATGATTTTTTTAAATTGCCAAAAAGAATTACTATCAAAGCCTTTAAAAATTTGTATTAAACAAAAAATCTCTTTAATTTTAAAAGGCATGAAAATGACAAAAATACTTTTTGTTGTACAAGACTCAAATTTAGTTTCCTTATTAAACATATGACATACACCTAATTTTCTTTTTACACGAATTTTTTTTACACGAATTTGATTTAACACGAAAAAATAATTTTCTTTTTACACGAATTTTTTTGATTTAACACGATTTTCGTATGCATGAATCGCATTTAGGAGGACAAAAAAATAAAAAAATAATAAAAGTCTTTTTAGCATATATGAAATTTTCCTCTGTTGCGAAAATATTCTAAGTCTTTTAGTTTGGTCGTTAGTTGTTGTCAGTCTCGAGCACGTGCTGTTAAACTATACACCTAATTCTCTTTTTACACGAATTTTTTGGGAACGTATCTATCGTGTAAAAAGAGAATTAGGTGTACTATCTATATAAAAACCAACATCAGCTTTACAGCAAATTTTGTTAAAAATTAATAAAAAATAGATATCTATATCCTGGCGAATTGATAGCTCACCAAAGAACTTAGCACGGTAGCTTTTTCAATGAATAAGAAAAAAAATTACTGTAATGTCTTCTAATTTCAATTTCCATTGCATGTCATATTTAATCCTTAACATAAATATAAAGACTTGTTATGAAAATCTTAACCAGATTGAAAAATTAAATTTTTCCTATTAATTTTATAAATTTCAACTAATTGATTACAGACTATAAACTTATCAATTCATCAATCAAAACGAGCAGTTTTTTCTGGCTTGATATAAACATATTTTGCACGCCTATTTTCTTTAGAAATATTCAGCATTCAAAGAACGAAAGAGCTAAAAGATGACTATTGATCATCTTTAAGCATAAATTGACAAATTAAATTTTCAACCCTGACCAATAACCACCATTTATTTACATATATATATATATATATATATATATATATATATATATATATATATATATATATATATATATATATATTGCGTGCTATGTCATACAGATTAATGATGTGTTACTAAAGAACAATTTGGTTTTATACACCTAACCGAAATTCTGTAAGTCATAATCAAAAGACATGAAAAACGCCTTCACTATGATTACATGAGTTTCTATCGAGGCCGTGTTCAAATTTTGACTATAATGGGGGCTAGCTGTCTTTACCTTGAACTGATAAAATAAGACTTCTTTGCTTATTATTTTTATTTTTTTTTTGTTTTTCCTTTATTATATTTATTTTTGTCTTTTTGGGTTTGGCATCTTATGAACCATAAATATAACCTGAGAAATAGATATTGATATTATATGGTGGCTTTTGAGTATGTCCAGTCAGATTAATGTCACAGATTATTAGGATGTATTGATCTATGAGCTCTTGCTAATAATATAAAACGCTTAGGTAGATTTTTTTCTTTTTCTGATTGCTTTAAAGTACACACTTTAAATATATTTTTCTAAAGTGTTATTCTCATCAAATATTTTACGCAAGAAATTTTTCTTTGTTATTGTTTTTTTTTTATTGTTGTTTTATTTTCAATGAGTATTCATGCTTAATCAAGCGTCTGCTAAAAACTACTTAAGTGTTATTATTATTGATTTATTTATTTAGTTATATTTCCTATAGACTTGAGTACTCCTCAGAACGTTTATTAATATCAAAAAACTAAAGATAGCTTAATATAATAATAATAGAAATTCGTTTTTTCTTAAGAACCAAATATTTAAATACTTTTTATATAATTTTAAGAAAAAATTGTGAATATCTGAGTTATAATGTAATATTCAACCCGGAAGATTCACAAAATAAAATTTTGTAGCTATTTTTAGTAACGGAAGAGGCAGTTTTAAAGTTTAAGCATATTTTTGGGTTTTTATTTTCAGTGAAAAAAATTTCAGCCTATGATTTAAATACCTCGCTAGCCTGTTTTTAATTATGAAAATGCTGATTTCATCAAAGAAACGTAATTTTATGGTTTATTTAATCTACTCTTTCTGAGCTTTAATACATTTGTTTCAGTGATCTTGTTTATAGATTAAAATTTTAATATATAAAATTTTCATATGCATAAAGTTTCCACATATAAAAACATCAAAAGTCAAAAAGAGCTAAATCTGACGAAAAAGATGAAATTATACGTTCTTCTACTTCCAAGAGGATGAAATGCCTTGGCAAAAATTGTGTAATTTTCTAATATGAAAAAGTTCTTTTACTACAAATTTTTATATCCTGCTAGAAGTGGGTGAATAAATTAACGCGGAAAGGCTTTATACCTAGTCGGCTACACTAGAAGAAAGTTTAATGAAATTAATTATAATCTGTCAAAAAACTCAGTGAACTATATAGCAAATCAGTCCTTTCTAGTTATTTTACATAAATAAATCAGCTTTAGCACTTTATTACATTGCTCAAGCTAGAAAGTGTATTATTTTAGAGTTGTTATCGATTCTAACCAAAATCACATAAAATCAAATATAATTTTAGTTTTAATTATAAGGATCATCTTAAATGTCAAATTTGCAATCAATAGAGTATGAAAAAGCTACCATTTCTCCTGTTGATGTTGACAGTTTTATTTGATTGGATTAGAAGATTTCTTAAAACAGCTGTAAACTCACTTTTGATTTGAGTTTATGAAACCAATTAAAATTTTTAAGCTTTCCATTAATTAGAAACTACATATACCAATGAGTTTTTGTTTGTCACCTCATTTATGTTTAGCGTGGCATTAAAAGTTAGTGAGAGCATAGTATTAGAAGAATTTACATATGACATTTTATATAACGAATTCATTTAATTTCTAGGAATTCTTAACCTCTTAAGCTTATTAGTTATTTCCCTGTGTTTTGATAACAAATTAAGTTTGTCTTTTGTAATCCCTTGTAATGGGGCTTTCAACATTAAAATCGTAGAAAAAAAGATAAACATTTTTTAAAGAACCGAGTTGTATGAAACATAAAGTTGGTTTCAATTAGTTTTTAATGTTTTTGAAAAAATTTCTTTACCTAATTTAACTAAAGGAAGTTTGAGTTTTCTTCAAATTTTAAATCCTAAAGGTATAGCTATTAATCACTCATTCCATAGTAAAAAGAGCCCAGACTGTTGGAATATTAAACATGTTTTTTGCACTGTTGCCACTGGCCTATCACTAGTACATCTTATCCAATTTGAGATTAAAAGACTCAGGTTGGAAAATTAAAATATCCAAATAAGTGTGCAGAATGTTTTCCTGCCTATAATATTATTTATCACTTTAAATATTTTATTTTAACACAATTTTCACATGGCTTTGAATCAAGAATTAATAAAAATATTTGCAACACTTAACACTCTTTTAGTCAAAATTTATTTAGAAATAAACATCAACCGAAATTTAATTTATTTATTCTAAAACATGAGTAAAAAATCAAAAAATATCCTATGAAGTTTTTTTAAAAAAAAAAGAATGAGTTTTATGAATGAATGATATTTTATAATAAAGCAAAAATTATGATTTGATGAACACCCCAATATCTCTCAATTTTATTTAGTTATGACTTCTATAGTTTTGAGTTTATGTTATGGAGTCAAATTCTCGTCATCAGACCACACACGGCGACAAGCCTTTTATTTTATGATAAAGGCGGTATGAGATCTAAAGCCTAGGGCGCCAAAATCCTAAATCGGCCCCTGAGTGTATGGAACTTCTTTTTGATTTTAAAGTGATATCTAGACTGATTTTTGCAAATTTTTTGTAAGTGGTTAAAAAAAAAACCACTGAAAAATGATAAATTTTTCAACATTTGTCTCCTTTCTGTGCATTTCACAATTCTTATTTAAATCTTTTCTTTCTGTTAGTTTTACGACCAGTCTAGAATTTTAGAAAAAGTGTTGAAGAAAAAGAAAAACAAAAAAAATCTACAGATTCTGCACTGAGATACAACTTTTTAGTACTGAAGCCGTTTGGCATTACTCTTAGTTTATTTCTTTTTTTGTTTTGTGGTTGTATAAAAATTTTTTGCAACCATTGTAAAAGCAAAAAATCAAAATGTTATATGAACTCTTCAAATATAGAAAAGCTCCAAATAAAATTTTGTTAGGCTGAAAGCAGAAAATAAAAAAAAAACCTCTGAAAAATCTACGCATCTAAATTCAGAGCTCCACATAAGGTTTGGATTTTTTTTATTTTCAGAAAGACAATACCGCTAGTCTTACTAGGAAAGGAGTAATTTGATTGAAATTCAACTAGGGATTAAAGCCGACAAACCAAAATTTGTGTTTGATCTTATTCAGTATTTATGTCATCTTGATCGAAGCGGATGACAAACTTATTTCAAAGCATTAATTCTGAATATTTTTTAATACATAAAAAATAATAGTTTAGTCTTCGATTTTGGTGAATGAGATAAGATTACAATTGGGCTAACAATAAGTTAAATTTTCGGTTTCAAAAACTGAGGGAAGCTTCCAGTAATGTGTTTTTCCATAAATTTAGCTTAATTTCAAGACGGGTAAATTATTTTGCAGAAAATATGTATTCCGATGGTTAAGTGTTAACATAAATTTTATGAAGGTTACACAAAGTGATTCTAAAAATTTAAAAAAATGAATGTTTAAGCAAGTGAAATTTTGTTTTTTTTTTTAATATAATTTTTATATTTAAAAATTTGAAAAATGTTTTAGGCATTTATTTTATAACTAATGTGAGTGAATAAATTATCCCTAAAGCAAATAATTTTTGATTTTTAAACAAAGTTATATTTTAGAACATTTGATAGTTCAATTCTGTTGATAAATATCAAAAATTAAATTAGTGTTTCAATCAAATTGAAAGAGTTCTCACCACTTTGAATTAGTTTTTAAATTTATGTTATGTGATTTTTTGATCGACACAAGTCTCTTTTTCAAATTTTTGTTGTTTTGTTTGTTTGTTCAATTTAATCTCTTTTTACTCTCTTTTTAACGTTCAAACGTTCAAGTTCAAGTCTAGAAAATTTGATTTCAGGAATATTTTTCTCTTAAGTTTTTTATGCATTTTCAGATTTCCAAAACTCAACAATCACACTGAATTTTAAATGAAGTTTTATGATATTTCAATTATTTAAAAAATGACCAATTGCCTTTTGTTTTTAAAAAGTATCAAGAGCTGTTTTTGTTGCACGGCACCCATATTTAAAATAGAAAAAATAGCTCGATATGAAAATTTTGTTAAGATATTTTTTCTCTTCAAATTTCGCTTAGACCTGAATTTCAGTGCATTTAGGATCGCTTTAAAGGAGAACGAAAGCTAAAATCTGAATAAAAATTTCTTTGCTCTCTTAAAATCCAATCAAACACATATATAGCTATATGTTTTTATAACTTTTTATAACGTGTTGTAGTTTTAGTCTAACAGTAGAAATAACATGGCGCCTTTTAGCTGTATTAATAAAGCAAATATTATTTAAACGCGTAACTTTTTTAGTACCTAATTTATAAAAATTAAAACTTTAAATTTTGAAACGTGTGAAATTATTTTGAAGTTGTGAATGTGATATTGTGCTGAAGTTAAAATTTTAGAATAATTTTATTTATGAAATTAGAATTTATTCAGTTCAAAGATTTTCTATGTAAGAAATTTTATAAAAAATTTATTTATTTTCTTTATTCCTTGATTTTATTTTAAGTAAATAATGTTCTTGTTTAATTATCAAAGAATGAAATGATTATTTTTCGCTTGAAGTGGGAAAGAACGCGCAAGCTCCCAGTAAGAAATCCCTGAAAATTCTATTATATTCACACAGAGTCTGGTCCATAAAGTACAGATCTTTCATCTTTCATCTTCAGCTTATTTGTTTACTCTGCTAATTTAAAAATTTTGACCAATTTGGATGTTTTTATAATAAAGCAAAACAGACTTCAATTGAATATAAATGCTGCTATATGAGCTGCAATATGAGCTGCAAAGTCTCCAATTGTGGAAATGCAATTTGTTGATTCTGAAGAAATTTTCCAAATAAACTGATTAAGTCTCTCATTTCTGTTTTAAGCAACAATTAACAGTGCCAAAAGTAGTACATAATAACAAAAAATGAAAATAAATTTAAACGCTGCAGACAACTGTTCCACCTGGGGTATGTTTTTAAATTGACCTTTTTATAGCAGCGAACACTTAAATTCTATTAACTTCATTAATTTTGCTTCGATTGATTTGAGTTTTGACAAAAAACTTCTGAACTATTATATTTCATTTATTTTCCTGAAAAAAAGGCTGTCAAATTGTGAAGGTACATAGAGCCTAGAATTTTTTGTTGTCCCTTATCTGGTATAATCAAAGGAACTTTTATGGCTTTGTATAGGCTATATTTGACCCTTTTGCAAGATAATTCACTCAAACTATTTTACTTTTTGTCAATATTGATCAGAAATATTTTGATCATATTAAAAAATGTATGCCTAACAAATTAAATTGGAAATGATATTTTTTTCCAGGTTGGGTACCCTTTACAATTGTGAATATCGCTGCTTAAAGTAAATTTTTTATGAAAAATATTTCCTAAGCTATTTGTAGTTATTAAAGTCAGGAAAAATTTTCAATTTTAATGGTTTCAACTATTTCATTTAATTAAAAATTAAAAGTTAATAAATTAAACATTAAATCTACTTATGGAAATATTATTAAATAAGATTACAATATATCAAGTCCTAATTTAGTTCAAAAATTCGTGATATAATAAATTTAGACAATTATCTAAATAATGTGTGTTTATTTCAATAGATACAAGTTTTGGTACAAAATTTTAATAAAATAATACAAAAAAATTATGAATTGAGGGTATACCAGGTGTACAAATGGGCGTTTTACTTTCTTTACGGACTAAATACAATATAAAGTAACTACTATTACTCGTGCCCATCGATAATCGATAGCCAATTTTAATAATAACAATAATGCAACTACTGTGTCGAGGTCTTTCGTGTGCCAAAGGTCTCAATTTGGTATTGTGCAATGTAGATGAGAGTTAAAGTATGCTTAGTAAAATAAGACCAACTATAGCTCTGATTTATGGCATCCATCCTCCCGCTATTATATTAAGTTATGTAGATATATATATAGTTAAAAGTATATTGAATACAATTATGCCGAAAGGTATTCAGATCGCAGCATTGATGTATTTATTAGCAAATGTGTGATCTATCGATGACTATTATTGATCACGATTTGACTTCAGGCTTTATAATGAAATTTGGTATGTCTTGGGCTCCTGCTGTGCTAGTTTTTTGATAACAAAGAAAAAGTTTACTTTTTGTTTTGAATAAAAATGGAATTTATTTTATGATATCGTTTAAGGTTGTTGGGTGTTTTTCTTTTTTCTTGTTTGTTTATTTGTTTTTGGTATTAAACTTATTTTAAGTATCTTCATTTAAATATATTATATGTAGTTACCAATGAAATAAAATAATAATAAAATTTTAATTCATTTATCATAATTTTAAAGTTAATTTAACACTTAAGATGTTATTTAATACATCGGTGAATCTGTAGAGAGTCATGTTATTGTTTATGATACTTTTTTTTCAATGAAAGTTTAATTGGATATCGAATTTGAAAAATTTAAAGGGTTTCAAATCTAATGAAGCTCTCTTCGATGTTATTAATTTAAACAAACTCAACATATTAAATTGACATTAATTTTTTTCTATTTACAGATTTTTATATTTGATATCAGCTTCACCCATAATGTATCCCGTTGAAATTTTGCAAATAAATAATTCCCACAAATTTTATTACTTTACAAAAAATTTTAATATTGCTTACATCTGCAAACTACGCAAACGAAAATCTCTAGAATTTTATTCAAATGTTCAACTCAATTTTAAACCAAAACTTCAAAGTCATCAAATGTGTACAACAATTGAAAAGTGAGTATCATATTTTTAAAATATATATTTGAAAAATTCTTACGAAAATAGAGAAAAGGATTAGTTTTTATTTTATTTGTAAACAAAAATAAGCAAAATTTATATGTTTATTATTTCTTACAAACCACTTGATACTTTTTTTAGTAAAATAAAATTCTAAAGTTGTGAAAAATTTTCGTTTAACCGAAATTTGGTGTTTCTTGGTAATGTAATCAAAAGGAAACAGTAATTAGTATGTTAAGTGTTATTACATAAATGTTAACATATTTTAAAATATTTATTTTCTTGAATCATAAATTTTTTTAGGAATACATTTATTTTAAAATTAAATTTTTCACAAATGTCAGGTTTTTCTGCACTGAAAAGAATAATTTGCTTGGGTTTACCTAAGTATATCTGTTTTGGTTTTACTATTGTAAACTTACAATACATGAAATTTATGTAAGAGTTATGAGGTAAATTTCTAACAAAACTTTTATCTCGCCAAATATTAAAATTCAATGAAAATTTTAAGTTAACACAAATTTCTGTGCCGAATTATAACTTTTATGGATAAAATTTACTATGGGGGATGGTTTTGTTTTGAATCTACTGAAGAGTTTTTTGAATCTACTCATTTTGAATTGTAAAATTTGTTAGTATAATCTCACCTGAACCCTTATCAGACTAGCGTATAGATGGCGTTTATTGTTTAGTTGATATTTAATTCTTTTGAGGTAGATAAACGTATATATGTTATAACTACATTACAAGGGATATTGTTTATCATTTTCGTGTGAATAATTATATATACAATTATATATATATATGTGTGTGTTAATATTATGAGTAAATGATAGAGAATTTAACAAAAAAAGGATTACCATGCAAAAACGCTCTCACTTTTGTACCACAAGAATGCTTAAAATTCACTCTATGCATCTTATTTCTTATCCGATCGAAATATCAAATATCGGGCTTGTTGAAAAGGTGAGAATTAACATTTCTGCATGCAAATTTGATATACAAAAACATGCAAAGGATTTTTAATCACAGGGGCAGAGCTACTTTCCCTACTAGGAATATTCATGCAAATCATTAATTAAACAAAATTAAGTGTTTGGTCTTTAAGTTATTTGAAACTTTTGATGGCAATTTTGCTCTGAAACACTTTGTTAACCTTTTGGACAAAATTCTAATTTTGAGTAAACGTCTATTCTAATTCTATGCATATAAACTGTATACAACTACTTAGCAGGTATTTTTTCTAAAAATACAGAGTGGTGAAAAAAGTCAGGTTTCATCATTTATAAACAACCATATGTAAGAAAAACACTTTACTATCCTGGGCTGGGATTCTATCTCGGTGAGAAGTTAGCGTGAGAATGAGAAAGTCGGATTTTGACATATAATGTATGGCATATATGTCAAAATTTGACATTCTCATTCTCATTCTCATTCCTCACTTCTCACCGAGGCAGAATCCCAGCCCTGGGCTCCTCTGGGCTTAATAAAAAATAAAAAAAAATAATAATAAAAAATTAAATAATTTTAATTAGTTGCATCATAGCTGCATAAATTTTGCCTGTTGTTTATTAGAATTCTGCTCATATTCTCTTTTCCATTAAGATATCCTTTTTTTTTGATTATTTATTTATAAAATCTTTCGAGTAAATTCTACATATAATGTTTTCAATCAAAACAAAACAAAATCTTTTTATATTGCTTGCGTAATACAAAAAAATGTAATAAAATATATTTCAATTTCCGCAATTTCCTTGTTACATAAAAATTTAAGTTAAAAATCCACAATAAAAAATAAAAACAAATAATAATAATAAGAGAAATATAAAAATCAACATATAACGCATACATTTTCCTTATAATCAGCTTCAGTGATCTAAATTGCAGCTGTCATGTAAGCCTGTCTTTGGTTTGATCGATGTATAAATACGAATTTCTATACTTAAATGTAAAACTAAAGCTGAAAAAATAAAAATCAAACAACGAAGATCTGAGGGCATTGGTAAGCCTAAAAGATTTAGATCCCATCATCAGTAGGCACTACTAACAGCATTGTCATGTCAATTTCTTACACATATTACCTTAGCAATAGCACTTTACTTCCATTGAAACTCTTGATATACTTTATATAAAAATTTCCATTTGAATCTAGACTAGAAAATCCACACGATATTAATACTTATATACCTGTTTACTATACTTACTAATAACAGTATCTGGCTTATAAAGACGGATTCACTTTCAGATCAGTTCGATTTAGTACTTCCAACACATATGTCAGGATGGTTTGATAGATTTTAACAAAAACAACTAATCAACCTTACTAACTTGCAATGGATTTGATTAATGCGAAACTTCAACGGAAGCAGCTGAAGAAATTGGAAAAACTTGTTAAAAGGATGGGAACTTTTAAGATTTGCTGACTAACTTTACCCATGATATAAAATGCTGAAAATTTAGTTTTTTTTTACCATGAATGTTATGTATATATATATATATATATATAGGTTGCATTTGGTATCCGATTTAAATGGAATTTAAGATCAGTTATTAGAATCTGTGGGTTTGTAATGCTTCAACAATTTCAATGAATTTACGGAAATGGATTTTCTGATTATTTAGAACACAGAAGTTGGTATATTTTTTCGTCTGTTTCGTTTTCTTTTTTTTACATACGTTTATCAAATTGGTGCACTTATAGAATTTCATCTAACAAGTGGCACTAGTTCTTTTTTTAATTAAAAACAATTTTTTTCATCAAATAAGAAAAAAAAAACCAAAGCCTCAGAAATTAATTTGTTCCATAGAAAAGTAGGAGATTGCATGTTTAACGGATGTTTTTATTAAATCTAATAACTAACTTGTTCTCGCATTGGATTTTCTTATTGGTAAAGTTTTAACAATTAAGTAATTCATAATTCATACATTGGTCAATAAATACTCATGGAAATACATCTTTTTTGATAAAGTTTGGCTTTATCTAATACTAAAAATAATTTACCCTAATTTTATTTACTCCATTTTCTGTCATTCTTCATTCATGATTTATTTTTCGCATTGGAAAAATTTTAAGTTTTAATTATGACTTCATTTGAACTTAATCTCTTTCCTTTTGACCATCGTCTTAATTTTTGCGAATATATAGTCAGTAATCGTTAGAGGCCAGATTTGGCAAATATGTATGCAAGGCAGCTCAAAACTCAGTTTGAATAATTTATGACAGGATGTATTTTCTTGGTGAAATAATTTTTTTTCTATATATTGGAATCATTTTTTAGTGTTTATATTATTGTATTGTAAATTAATGTTCATCCTTAAAAATATCTCCTTTTTCAATGTTTTTACCAGTACACTCTGGTGTTTTTTGCTGTTTTGAAATATATTGCTAACTGCTGACTTCACGCAGCTGACTGCTGATTTTATTATTAAGTACACTGGTGGAGTTATATTTACTCATTGTGACATACTAATCCTAAAAATTTCTTTTATTACATTCAAACAGCTTTAAAAACTGTTTTAAATGTTCGATGCATTGTTATTTTTATTTTAAGTAGCTGCAAATGAATATCCAATTTTAAAAGATCTTCTTCATCAACAAATTTTCATATAGAGTAGTCAATAAACTGCATTTTTATAGTTTTAAGAAATAAGTGTTCTTTTAAAGCTTTATTTTAAAATTGGAAATAATCATTTCGTCCACTTCATAAAATTCATAAAATTATTCAAAATTTCCCCTTCGTGTTGCCATGAGTTATGTAGTATTTTTTGCAAAAGATTAGCAAAGAAAACTAATTTGAAATTAGAAATTAGCTTTCTTGTGAACAATACTAGAGAGCACAAAGTTTGAAATTTTAAGAATATTCATGCATGCATCACATGCAGTGTTGCAATCACATTTTAGCGACCGGGGTGTACAATATTATTTGTGTTTATATAAAAAGGTCAGCAAACAATAATCTTACGTTTTTTTTATATTTTTAACTGTGCAGATTTTAGGTAAAAGTACGATTTCATGGGCTAAAGTAATAAATAATATAAGAAAAATTTTATTAACTAAACTTTAGTATCTTTATTTTAGTAATCTTCCTCTGTGAAAAGTTGTTTTTTTGTTGTAGAAAATGTTTTACATTATTTTCATAGTTAAATTCGATTAAATTTGACAAAATCACTACCAAATGAAAGTTCAAAATATTACTAAAAATTTCCTCTCCGTACTACCATTAGTCCTAAAGTATTCTTTGCGAACTAGGAAGAAATACTTATTATTTAAATTTTATAGCATTTAAAATTTAAAATTATTTTAATTAAATTAATAATTAGAACAAGAGCTGTATCAAATCAATTTCAATATCCTATAATGATTGATGGATTAAATTGACTTAAAAAATTTATTTTGTCAAACATTTATCAAGCCTATGTTTTATTTTGACGGTATTTTCATTCATCAAATACCAATGATAAATTAACGCATGAAACTGCTTTGAATCCATTGTTTTGAAAATCTTAAAGTCGCTAAAACCATTTTTACTTGTAAGTTAAAAGTCAGATTGTGATTATTGATATGACCGACATTGGAAGGTTGATATTCCTTTGAATTTATATATATAAGTCAATATTAGTGGTGCCATCTATGACTCAGCCTTGGAACTTATGAATAGACATATGATATAAGGGAATAGATATTTTTGGCTTCGGAATCATATGCCAGTTTTAGGAAAATTATTATGGTTCCAACTCTCAGATTAAATATTCGTATGAATGAAAAGCTCAAAATTAAACAAGAGCTTAGCAACTTCACTTATATGAAACACCACTCAAACTAATTTTGAAGAAATATTGCTTGAAAATATAAAATTTTGACTTAAATAAATTAACGTATAAATTATTAGTGCATCAAATATGAGAGATAAAGATCAAGGGCCAATATTTACCATGACTTATCAGACCTAAATAAATTAAGTATATTTTTTAAATATTACCTTCTTTTCATTTTTTGTGGACTGATATTTATTTAAAAGTTTGTTTTTAAGATCTACCGATTTCGGCTAATTACAATCATCAGTAACCCAATTAAGGGAGAAGAAAAAAGTTGTGCTGTTGTTTTAAATCTTTTTTACAAGTACTACGAGTATATTCCACTCTAAGCATTAAATCGATGAGATTCAAAATTTAATTTGTCATCTTTTGTCAAGTTATATAATCTTTTAATTTTAATTATGATCAATTTGCACATTGACTTTTAAAATTCTTTGCATTTAATCGTTCCGTTTTATCTTTTTTCATCTTGATGATATATGTACGTTTGTAAATGTATTTAATGATTTTGATGAATATTTCCATATTTAAATTCTCTAAACGTACATTTACTTGTTCTGAGTTTTTTTAATAATTTCCTTAACTGTTTGATAGAAGTTTGATTTGGCAAGCCATTTACATAAAGAAAAATATAAACCTGTAGGCTTATCACTTGCTGTTCTTCGTCATTTTTAACACACTGTGCTTATCAATCCAATATTCAATGTGATTGAAATCTTTTATATGTTTAATATAAAGTCTTTCTCGTAGGAGATTTATTTAAGATTAACAGTTTTACACATAGTAATAAATTGAAGGTGATATGAAAAGTTTGTAGATTCGAGATCATTCAGTATCTAAATTGCCTTAAATTTTAGTGAAGTTTGTTAGTAATTTGATCAATAAATATGGCTTACTTTATATGAAACGAAATAAAACTTTTTTACTTTTAGTATAAATATTTTAAGGGATATAAGCTCCCTTTACATACGATTTCTACTACAGCTAACTTTACAAGCAATAAGGGATACAAATTATAACCAAAATAATACTTTTTTGGACTAAACTGCTAAAAATTGAAATTTTTATTACTTTTTCCTTCTGTCTAATACTTATATTACATATTTTCATATTTAAAGGTACCAATGATTGAATTTTCAAAATTTATAAATAAAAATATTACAAAATATTTAACATGAAAAAATATTTTATATAAAAAAGTAGAAGAAATATCCTTTTTTGTAGCCTTTGACCGCCTATCGAAACTTAAATAATAAAATCGCACACTCGTGCGTAGTTTATCTCTTTATTTACTACACATTAATCTCTACGGCTATCCGTAGAAACTATCTACGACGTAATGAAAGTATGATTTCTGAAATGGTTCAATTTTCTACCGAGCAGACGACCATATCTACAATTTTTTCCAAATTGCTTACACAACCAAACATACCAGATTTAGGAATTTTTTTTAGTGCGTCAAAATTCGATTGATCAAATCAAGGAGCGGATATAATATTTAAACTAGTTATATACGTTCAAAATATACATATACATTTATACAAAAGTTTTCGTTTGGGTGTCTCTAAGGATGTTTGAAGGTTTTCAAAGTATTAAAAAAATCACAAAATAGAGGTTTAGTATTCAATGAACGATATTAAAGCTCTTTAAGTCAATATTTTAAAATTTTCAAATGTTTTGTAGGTCCCTTAAAATTGAATATACAAATATACAAAGTTTTGTTACCATTACAAATAATTTTCAATTTCTTCAAAATCAATACAAGAAGAAATTCATGAAAGAATTAATAAAAGCAAAAACAAAGATCTAAAGAAATTATCCTAATTTGCTTGTAATATTTCCTAAAGGTGTAACTAACTCATTGCAAGTAACAAAACTGACTAACCTGATATATTAGATTCAAATAATAACAAAATGCATATTTACATCATGTGAGATGTTATGCGATAATATGAGTAAGTACACAGCATGTGCTTAAAATTTAAAAGCTTAAAAACAAGAACAAAATTTAAGTAAACGAATGAGGGGAACAATATCTTTAATGCAAACAATTGGTTCTCTTTTTTAGATATTAACACAATTACTGACAATTGTAGTTTACTCTTATTATCAAAAAAAAGTTAACATAAAAATTTTTAAGCTATTATTTTGTTTGTTTATATAGCTACGATTAGGGGATGTGGTTGATTTTTCTCTTAAGTTTTTCCATTCATATAAATTTTTGGAAATTACCTTAATAGTGATAAGCTTTAAATTAAGAAAAGTAGATGAAAAAAAAAACCGCGCAAACTAAAGCATACATTTTCACATACACATACATACATATATAGTAAGGAAAAAATTTTCATGATAAAGAGAAGAAATTACTGCGGTGTGGCTACGCCTTAAAGCATTGGTTTTACTCTTTAATCATTATTTCAAATACATATATATATATATACATATATTTATCAGGTATGATTCAGGTATATATTAAAAGTTTTAGCTTACTTTACGATAGGTAAATACAATGATGCAGTGTTCTTCAGTTACTTTTATTCTTCTTCATGATATCTTCCACCTTTAAAAAAGCTTTTCTTTTCTTGTGTGTTTTTTTTTTGTTTTTGTATTATTATTTTTTACTTGTTTTTTTTTTTGTTTTTGATTGTGGTATGGTGTATAAAACTACTTAGAGTATTATACAAAGCCGCCTTATGGTGGGTACCCTAAACATTCCTTCTTGATCGAGTTTTCAGACTGATCGTATTATTACTAACTGCCCCGTAACTTGAAGTATGCTAAAAAGTTAATACAATTTTTAGTCGGTATCTAGTGTGTACTTGGTACTCGTTAAAATGACGATATGTCTCAGATACGAACTGATTACCGTTATAATTTTTTGGTTTTAATATGATCGAAATTAATTTAAATTTTTGACGGATTCAAAAAAAAATATATATATATATATATATTATTTTATTTAATTCAATGAAAAAAACAAGAAAAATAATAAAATTAAAAGTTTTTTATACTATTTTTAATATAAGAAGTGATTTAAGAAAATAATAACAAGAAATTATTTAAAATAATTTAAAATAAAAAAATAATTATAAAAATATGTTTAGAATTTTTTTTTAATAAATTAAATATAATTATTTTTATTTATATGTTTATATAAATAAAAAAATAATTAAAGTGTTGGTGCTTTTAACGTGTGATTATGAAAATGTTACCAAAATTATTAAATTTCATTAGGATTATTATATTAAATAAAATATAAAATTTAGAAGTATTCAACAAGGATAATACTTTTCTTCAAATAATAAATAATAATAATTTCTTTTTTGTTTTGCAATATTTTATGCAGTTAATTTTAAAAAAAATTTTATTTTCTACTTACTTTGAAAAATTAATAAAGTATACTTGGAAAAAAAAAATAAAAAAATTTTTTTACAACATTCCTGTATATTCTTTAAAATAATTTGTTTTTGTTTGTTTTTTTTTTGTTGGTTTTTGTTTTAAGTTTCAATGAACATCGTAACAATTTATTTATGAAGTAGTAAATTATATATTTTATGGATTTATAATGATAGTTTTTACTTGCAAATAGTATAATAAAATTTACAATATATTTGTGTACAATTAGTGCTATAAAGATATGTAAAATTATTGTTAACAGTGACTTGTGGGTGTATCAAAGATAATCCTTGTTATATTTTTTGTTGTTTATTTTAATATTTTTTATTTTTACTTCTTTTTTCGGTTTAATTCAATTTATTTTATCCAATTTGAATTCCTTCAAACTAATTACTATCTATTAAAAATATTTAGTTCAAGTAAAAGTGAATTAAAGTTTTTGGAGTAAATATTACATTTCTTATATGTACATAGAATAGTAAGTAAATTTAATTTAAGCTCATTAAATCTAAAAAATTATATTTTGGAAAATGCTTAATAATTTTGTAAAACATTATTGGAGAAGTATTTTTAATATACAAAAGTTTTTAATTATTTGTGCAAGCAAAAATTTTTTGATTTTGTTTGCTCTTCTATTACAAATCATATTACATTCTTTGCTAGGCTAAGAATTATTTTGATTGTAGCTCCTTTCGGAATTTTTTAGATCTTTTATTAATCCAAAGAAAAAATATTTTTGCTAAATAGTTTTCTTTAAATTTTTAATTATTTCTGACTGTTTCAAAGATATAAACTTTTTAATTTTATTTAATTATTTTTGCAAATTATTTTAATATATCTTCCTAAATCAATTATTTATTCCTTAATTTCTTTAACTCTTTGAATTAGTCTTCTTAATATCCTTGGAACCTTTTTATTCGAAATTTTGTAAACTCTTTATTTTTTGCATAGCATAAACCTTTCTAGCAACTGTATTTCAATAAAATGAGACCAATTTGTATTTAGATTTTTATTAAGAAACTTAAATTTTTAGCAAAATATGATAAATATGGGTTTCTATTGCAAATTTATAAGTAATTTAGTTTCCATATATGATAATTAAATTAAATTTGATTGAAATATGCAAGCTTTTGGTGAAAAAAGTAAAAGTTTTGACCTCGAAATATTAATCTACCATAAAATAAGGGATAGCTGTGATTCAAATCAAAATAAATTTCACTTTTTCTCTCTTTTAAAGTTTTATTTTATAAAAAGTAATTTCATTTTTAAAATAATGAACCAAAACGCAGTGCATATATCTGAAATCTTAAGTTAATCTGCATTTAAAGTTACACTATTTCTGTTGCAAATTAAAAAAAGGAATATTTCTACAAAAATTTGCATCTGCAAAGCATGATTTTACGGGAATTTTTAGTAGTTTTTAAGTTGATTTTAAGAATGGATCCTAGCCAAGGTTTTTAAGTTAAATATCATTTCTTGCGACTTATTTACCTCTTTAAAATCTACTCTTAAAAATGATGATCTTATCTGATTTTAAGAATTTTTCTTATTTTTTTCCAAGAATTTGTATTCAATTTTTAATTAATTTCTTCTTTGGTGCTTCTTTAATTTTCTCTGTCAGTTTTTCTTATTGTTATTGTCTCTTTGTAATAGAATTTCATGGTTAATAAGATCCTGAAGGAGATTTCATAGCTTCAGCCAAAACAGGGAATAATTATGGAAATATTTGTAAAAGAGCTGATGGAAAAGTTCTTTTAAGATAAATTCAATTGAATTTCTTTAAGTTTTAGTTTTGTTCTTTTTGAATCTTTTTGTCTTAAATCTCAAAACCTTTTAGATGAATTTATTGTTATTATTAATTTTTTTGAATTTGAACTCATGTAATATTTCATGCGTTTATTTATTCTTCTACAAAACATTTTTTGTTTGCTTAGCAATTTAGACGATTAAGTTTTAGTTATTATATTTTCTAAAGGATGTTTGTATATTATTCGCTTCTTTCCATTTTTGTTATTGGTTTAATATAATAAACATGTTCAGGATTTTATATGTCTGAATACTTTGGCATTAATAGTTTCGCATTTTATTTTTAGTAAACAGCGTTAATAGGAAACAACAAATGCATAGCAACAAATTGAAAAGGACAAATTGTAAATTAAATTAAAACTTGAAGTTTCAGTCAACTATAATTTTTGGTGATTAAAAGTTGAAAGAAGAAGTCACATAATATCACAAAACTAAGTCAAATATAATGATAGAGGACTATGAAGATTTATGTAAGAATAGTTAACATAAATCAAAAGCCCTTATTTAGCTGTCCTAACGTAATTTAGTAGAAAAAAAAAGAAATCTTATTCTTATATGACTGTTACTGGGCAATGGAATTGTTTTTAAGGGGTATTCTGGTCTAGAAATTTGAAATATAATTCAATTCGATTTTTTTTTCATATTTTCAAAGCATAAGCCTTTAAGATTATGACTTTACGAGCATTTTTCAAAATTCAAATTATTTTTGGAGATATAGCTGTTTCATAGTAATGTATGGCATATAATGCGCGTACTTTTACTTAGAACTTTAAAGGCGTTCTTCTCCAAACTACTTCTTTGAAACGGTCGCTATGATTTCTCAAGTTCCACTGAACCGATTCATTTGAAAATTGCTGTGAGTCTTTTCTATACACTTCCCTGTCGCAGGAACTAGGATTATAAAAAAATTTTAATTGTTATTATTTTAAAAAAATTCGGAAACGTAAAAAAAGTGGTAAAAAACACGTCTCTTGACTGTTTGAAGCCACAACTTCGCCAAGAAGATTTTTTTTAAATTATCCTAGCGGCACTCCTTTAGATTACAATTTTTTTTATGTATTTTTGTGTCGGAATCAATAGATTTGTTTATTTAATTGCCCCTCAAAAAGTACCTAAAATTTATGTTTTTAGACTAGAATACCCCCTTAATTTTCAGGAAGTTGTAAAATTTACACATTATTTATAAATCAAACTTCCACAATAAGTAAACTTGTTGGGAAAGGGATAAAACATATTATATGAGATCACATTAAATTTACTCTCCTTGGAAAGTAGACAGCAAAAATGTTAAAAATCTAGTTCTTTGAACCAAGTGTCAAATTTTATAGGTCAGGCATATCTTTCAGTTTATTAATACAGAAACTGTTTTTGTCTTCAGAAATCCTTGATATAAAAGTATCATTGTTTGAGGTTTAATTAAATGAGAAAAAATTTATAATACTGTTCTGTTATAAACTTGTTCTGCTATTTCACGGCTTCAAAAGCTTTCTACGCTAAAAGCAAGAATTCGATATTTTCCATTGTCCTTTAATATTTTTCCTTTGCCTTATTAATTTTGTATTTCTGTTATGTTTTACTTTCTTATGCTATGTTCGTATTGCACTTACACTCTAGTTCTATTTGGAACAATGCTGAGTTGAGATTTTGATTCAAAAATAAAAAGTGAACATTGAAGTAGAGATTTTTTTTCAGTAATGAACTAGGGTCTTTTTGTTAGGGTTGACGTTTTTCTAATTAGTTTCTCTACAGCAGGGTGCCAAGTAAATGATTCTAGAGAAATGTGCCAAGTAAGATTTAATAAAAACCTTATCATAAAATTAATTAAATAAAATAGTTGGTGTTTAGAAAATTATTCAACATGGAGTAGACTAAGCCCAAGTCTGGCTTGGACTTGAAGAAAATAAAGCTGGCTTTTATATCATTATCCAAAAGAAAAATTTACATTCTTAGCGGTACTCTTTATCCTATAAAAAATTATATAAAGGTACCTAACACCTCCACAAAAATATAGTTCATCAATGTTTTCAATTTACTAAGACCTTATCCTAACAATTAACCTCATACTTCTTGACACTTAAATATTCTTCTAGTTTTATTTATACCAAAAACGATATCAAGTTTTTATTTTTAAAAAGTAAATTCTCTAATAATTAAAATAAATTCTTGAAATGAAATTTATCTTTTAGTCCTGTAATTAGCATAAATTTCATAGATTTCAATTATTTTACAATATTTTCCGTTAGTTATTTTCTTCTCATATAAAATATTATCCGTATTTAAATGTCTTGTCCTATTAAAATTAACTTTCCTTAATTAGCAGATCCAGTTTAACCTTGTCGTCTTTAATTCGTGTTTTCAAAGAAATTACCTGTTGGTTGATACAACGCCTACTGATTGTGATGCCACTCAACTTTATAACCATATATAGTACCTATATTACTCATTGACCATCACCTCAGAATTGTGACCTGAAAATGAATTGCATTTCTCAGCCTTTACTGGATAAATAGATGAGGAAATCAACATTGTGACTATTTAGTTTTTTTTTTTTTATGATTTATTGTATCTTGTTATGTTCTATGAGCTAAATTCTTTTTATATAGATAAAAAGTAAAATCTTTAAATGTTTCTATAAAATATTCTGCATACACAATCATAGCAATTAATTTTCAAGTATTTAGGTTGATTATTCTAAAGTATAACCGCTAAAATCATTATTTCACTAGTGTTAAAATCTGATAGTAATTTAATTTAAACTTCAAGGAATTTTCGGTTCAAATACTAAACAATGAGCAATTAAATAAATTTCATGAGCCTGTTTGGTCATACTTAAGACATTTGTCTTTTCTTTTCTTTTCTTTTTTTTTGTACTTAAGCGTTTTGGGCTTATGTTAGTTATACTATTGTCAAATTGCAGTTTTTCATTGGAATAAAATTTCGTAATTCTACGAACCCTCATTTATACTAGTAATATTCTCATTTTGTTTTATTTTATTTGACTTCTTTTTTTTTTTGTTTTATTTTGGGTTTAAACTAAAACTGCCTACATTATTTATTTAAAAACTTGTTAATGTAAAAAAGGTCGGATAATATACTTACATAGTACTTTGTAAAAAGTCTTATCCAAAACCTTTCGATAACGAGCTTTGAATTTAGAAAGCCGAAGCTACTTAAATGGTTCAACAAGATATATTTGGTGGCTTGTACATGTCGTTTTTATGGTAATTTTATTCAATTAGTTACGAATTTATTTTATTAAGGATGTTTAAGTATTTTGTATATATTTCACATCTTTTTAGCATATATCCTAGAAAAGTTTTATTATATCCAAATTTTATTTATAATATATGTATCCGTTTTAGATTAAGTAGACAGAGTATTAAAATACAAAATTTTTTGCTTGCATTATAATTAAGATTAATAGTTTTATGATGAAATTCGTTTTCTTTTTTTGCTCTCGTCGGGTCGGGGACGTTGTGCTCCTATAAAAAGTATGATATAAATAAAAGGGGAAGACCTTCAAACAATAATTTAAAAAGGGAAGTCGAAGCCAAAAACACCGCGGCCCCGCTAAGCTTGGCCCGCCAAGAGATACCCGAACTGATGGTATAGGCCATAATAAAAAAAGGTACAATGCTAAAAATAGATGCAAACTTCCAGGATGTAAAGGATTTTCACAAGATGAGTGCATCAAATGCAAAGTTGCTTTGTATCATAACAAAAATCGCAATTGCTTTGCTGCATTTCATTTATAAATTACAAGCAAATTTTTTATTAATGCCTAAAAATATAGTCTCTTCCTCTTCATCCTAAACACTTTGCACCAAGATATCGAGCTATACTTTCGCTAATTAGATTGAAAAAGCCAAGCCAAATTTTTGATTAATAAATTAGGTTTCGGTTTGCAGGAAGCAAGCATTCATTTTCACTTTATTTACATATAGACGTGAGTTTTCGGGTCAGAAATATTATAGAATACCCTCAAAGTCTTAAAAGATGCTTCCATAGTAGATGCTCAGAGAAAGAGGACTCTATGAAATCTTCTGATTATTTTATACCCTTAAAAACTTTTAAGCCTACACAAACTTTTAAATATCAGGCATGTCAGGAAGTCAAGTTTTAACCAGTTTGCTATACAAAAATATATAAAGAGTGAATTTTAACTGCAGGGATCTATACAAATCGGTTAAAATTTTCTCTTATGCTTCTGTTTAGAAAGAAATTGTTCAGGATCTCATACTGCAATGAAGAAAGCCATAATGGTTACTTGAAAATGGGATAGAAAATTCACGTCCTCATTTGAACAGAAATGTAGCAGTCTTGTATGTGTATGTGTAAAATGCATGCTTGCCTGAGTTGTTTTTAAAGGCCCCTGAAATCAAAGAATTAAAAAATTTTTCATTTTGCCTTTTCTATTATTTTTAAATTTAATATAAAATTAAATCTATAGTTAGTGGAGGAATTTGCTTTTTTAAAAATTGTGCAAGTTCCTTGAATACTTGTGACATCTATGTGTCAGCCTTGTAACTTATAAATTAGTTAATTTTTTGGGCTAGAGCATTAACAAATTTAGTTTTTCTATTTCAATAAATTTTTGGAACAAGAATATTCAAAGATCAAATTTATTTTCTCACAAATTTCTTTGCCAAAAAATTTTCCCATAAAAAAATAATTAAATATTCTTTGTGTTTTTTTTTCAAAAAAATATAAAAATCTAATCATAGATTAATTTTTAATTAACTCAAAGTTAGATTGATAGCTAATTATTACTTATTAAATATATAATAAAATTTCTAGAGGTCTCAAGTCAACTTTTTTATTGGCAACAAGTCAAATTGCATTCAGAAGCAATTTCATTTGTTCATGTGGTAAATAAAATATTTAGCTACCACATATTACCACGTACTAAAGTTACCTTGCTGAGATAAGTGAACTTAATTGGATATTGAAATATTAAGATGATTATTATCTGAGTTCAAATTATATAAAACACAAAGAATGTATAAGTGCAGAAAAGGTGATGGGTATCAACAGTCTTGTTAATATTTTGTTCGACAATATTAAATTTTAATAAATGCCTTCTGGTAAAATACAAAAGATTTAAGACATAAACTTCAATTAAGATATATATTTTTTATATATATGTATATTGCAATTGAAAGTAAAATATTGTTTTTTATAACTATATTCAACATTTATTTATAACATAAATAAAAACAGTTAAAGAATTAATTTTATTTATGGATTATTTAAAAAAAATACGTTTTAATCAAGTAAACTTGAATTACTTTTGTTTTGTATTTTTTAATTACCTTAGGGTGTAATTTTTCGTTGTTTTGGTTTTTATAAATCTTTCTATGAAATAAATTCAAAATATATAAAACTAAATGAAATATATTTAATATTTTCTCTAAATTTATGAGGTCTTAAAAATCGAACGATTTTTGTAATCAAATTTTATTTCAGTTCAGATAATTGGATTAAGAAACAAGCTTTTTTTTTATATTTATATTTATATAAAATGCTGTATTTTATTTTATGAAAGTAGCTAATTAAAAACTCAAAATCAGCTTGAAATGAGCTTGAGGGAAGTTTACGTCATTTAATTCGTATTACCCTCAGGATTTAAGCTATAATATTTTAATATTAAAATATGAAGTTATTAATTATCTTTTAGTGAAGTTATATAAAATTACTTTATCCTTGTAAACACGTATGCTTAAATATTGATGCAAGTTCCAAGTCTTTCTATTTAATAAAATAAGAAAAGTTTCTATACAATCCTAAAAAATATAAGCTATTAAATGTTTAGACCGAAATTCTATAACTATACACCAAATAATTAGGTATTTATAGTATTTTATGTAAGCTCAAACAATATTTCAAAGTAGTAAATAAAAAAAACATTTTATTCAAAAAATTAAAAAGTATGCACGGTACGTCAAATGCTCACAACATATGTCTTATATATCCTAGGATATAATAGGCTTAGAGTTTTAGGTGTCATTCCATTATAGGTTAATACTTGAAAAAAAGAAACTACAATATTTTTCTCACCTTGATTTTTATAGTTATTACTATAAAACTTATTATAGTTAATTATATAATTATAAAGTCTGCAAGACTCTGAATACTGATGGAGAAATGTAGTCTCCAAAACCAATTCTTTAAAGCTTTGTAGAAAGCTAAAAATCTGTTTTAAAAAAGTTTCTCTTATTTTATTTTTTTACTTTAAATTTAAATATGAAAAAAACTCTATGCTATGTTTATGCTATTCTTGCCACAATAAATTTTTAAAGGCAAAAAATCTTTCCTGGCAAATAATACAAATTGAAAACTATTAAAAATATTTCTCATCATTATTTTTCTATAAGTTTTTCATTTCTTTCATATATTTTCAATTAGTAAAAATCATTAATAAAAATAATAGTTGCAGGGAATTCATAGCTTTTGAATTCAAAGTTTCTATGCTAAATGCTTAGTTTTCTTCTTTTTTCTGCTAAATGTTTCCATTCTAAATATAATAACTTATTTTTAAATATTGTAAATATTTTGCCTTGAGTTTGGATAGAAAATTCCATGTTAAAAACTAACAAAATAATTAATTACTTGTCGATTAAAAGAAAACTTGTATCATGAAATATTTTCGAAAAAAAAAAACTAAAAATTAAAAACACAAAACATATATAACAACACTCAACGTTGAAAGCTAACCAATTATACTGACATTAAACTGATTAATGCTCTCTTAACTTAGGTGTTGTTAGCTTTATACTTGCTTCTTGCACGCTGTAACTAACTGTGAGAGTAATTTACAAATTATTTCTGCCTACTTAAAATCTGTTCATATTTTTTGTCAATATCAAAAAAAAAGAACAAAAAAAATTGTTACTTATTTTTTCTGTTGTAATTCAGGAGTCTTATTTCATCACGAGATAACAAGCTAAGAATTATCTTTATTTAAGCAATCAGAAGAACAATAGTGGTTAATTGTTTCTGTTATCACTGTAAAAACAAAAAAAAAATTGTTTTATTTATTTGTTTTTGTAACATTTTCTTTTTGGAATAAATTTTATAAATTTTATTTTAGAAAATGACATAATTTCCTTCAAGTTAAGCTTGAAAAGATTACAAAGAAGGACGTAATTAAAAATATTAGTATACTTGAACTACAATGCTAACAACTAGCCTATATATTACTTTTTTTTTTATCTTTTTGCTTATGATATACTGTATATAAAACATGAAAAAAACATAAAAAAAAAAAACTAACAACATTTACAGCAAATATTTGTAGTAAAATTAAATCTCAATTATATATACCATTAAAATACTTCAGATTTTATATGCATGTTGCTTAGTATTTCGTAGTAGTCAATTTATTGAAAAACAAATGGACCACCCACAGTATAATATGAATAATGATACTCTAATAGTGAAGGTTCAAAATATCAATGCAGATAAGATATCAACGTCACAATGCAAATTGTCGACCAACAGTAAGGGACCTTAATTGATTTTAAAAGCAAACGAATAAGTAAAAGGAGAAGCTGTATACAAAAAAAAAAAAAATTACAGACCATATCAGCACAATGACACAAGAGTTATCCTAAAAGGCCAAATAACAATAACAACAAAAATACATTTGAAAAATTTTTATATGCATTTAATTATTTATACAGTATAAAAGAGTAAAGACTAAAAGTCGCTCAATATTCAAGATTATTATTTAATCCAATTTGCATAAGTTCAATGGAGTATCATGCCACGCCGTTTATTAATTATTGAGCTTCATAGCACACGATTGGTCGATAGATGTCATGCTTTTATTAGTTAGCTAGTATATCGTGTTTAACTAATAGCAAGTCACACACCTTGCCTAAAGCATTATATAAAAAAAAAATACTACTAACATGACGCCCGTTAATATGTGAATAGAAGACGGCCTCCATTACTTTTAGATAAACTTAACTAAAACGAAAGATTTAAACAACAAACTTCTACTATATAGCAAGAAAAAACAACAAAAAAAAGGAACTAATATATTTTGTGGATGTCAAATATTATTAAGCTAATAATTTAAAATATATAATTAAAAAATTTTCAATGTTAATTTTTAATAAAATAATGTTTTCATTGAAATTCAGAGAACTTATACGTTTGTTGCGACAAAACCTTAATTTTTTATTTTTGATAAAAAAAAAAAAAAACAAAAAAGAAATTTCTCTTACAATGATTCTGACCCTCCTGTGATATTAAAAAAACCAAAAAGATTGTTAAACTAGAAGATATTTCCCATATCCTCCATATGTCCTTTGATTGTAAAAGAATTTGAAATTGCCACAAAATGTCGGATTTTAGAAAAAATAAGTTGAAATTTTGCAAAAAATTACATTTTTTATCGGATCATAAAACTGGGAGGTCATTGTATGAAAAAATAAATTCAAAATATGCTAAAGCAAGGATGATTTGTTATCGCGTTACCTTTGTAGCAAATTTGAAAAATGTAGTTTTGACGAAAACGCCTATAAAGGCCAGTAACGTGATATTCTAACATAGAAGCAGCTGCTCTTTGAAAGGATCTAATTGTTCAATATTTTGCAAGATATTTACTAATGCTTAAAGAATAAATGGAAAAAAAGTGTAAACATTAATAATTCTAAATGTTACAGACCCCCCAGACTGAGGGAAATCTCAAAAAAATTGCGCGCAAATTTTATCACGATTGTAACCTTCTTAGTAATCTGAAGTAAAAAAGGGAATTTTTAATGTACTGCTATTGTACTAATTAAAAAAAAGTTAAAAGAAAAATTTTTTCACAAAATTGCTGCTGTCTAAAAAGAAAAAAAAATTGGTTTCGAGAAAAATGCGTTCAAAGTTTCAGGTAAAATTAGGCACAGTATATTACCCCCAGTTTATGAGGAAACACGATTGCAGGCAGACGGATAATTTTTATCGTTTTTTTTTCGATTCGGTTCGGCCGGCCAATCGATGACACGTCACTTAAACCTAAATGTCCTTTTAATACAAATATATATGTATATGTAGGTACTTTTTAAATTTTTTCTTCCCATAAGTGATTCCCATAAATATCAAATTACAATTTAAATAAATAGCAAGGACTATTGACACATTTTTAATGATATTTAATAAATATGGCAAAAGCTAAACTATAGTTACTAATTTTTATTTTTATATTTTTTAAACAATAATTTAAGCAGCCTTTCTTCTAGATATTTTTTTATTACATATTTGAGCATAATACATATCAATAAAATAAAATCAGATATAAAAGCGTACACGTTGACAAGCAAAATTGGGAATTAAAGCAAAATTTTACCAGATTAAAATCAAAACAAGAGAAAAATATTACGTGAAATTTTGATTGTTAATAAAAATCAGTTAAGATGAAGCCTAAAAAACTTTTTCGTTCAAGTGACTTTAACGACTCATGCAGATTTTATATGAATATACAAAATGAATTAAGTAACTATAGCTACCACAAGAAATTATGTTTTCACGGTGTTATTTTTATTTTTTCTGTGCAAAAAAAAATACCTTCATTTATCAGTGATTGCCAAAAAAAAAAAATATATATATATTATTAAATTCAGGAATATTATGTGTTAAATATATTCATTAGCTGATCATTGAGTTCGTGACGGGACTTATCTTAATAAAGGCGCCTTGTACATAACGGAACTATATAATTTTTCTGGATAATTCAAAGTTGAAAATTTACGATACAATTAGCTGTCAATGTGTCATCTTTTTCACTTAACATTATTTTAATTATTTATATTTAATTTGAGATTTTAATGGAACCAGTTATCCTCTTCTCATAAATGTTTTGCTTCTTCTTTTTTTTTTCGTATATTTTCTACATAAAATGAAAAAAATAAATTTCATTTGTTGAATAAAGTGTTGAAAAATTGTGGGTGGTTAAAATTTAAATATTTCGTAAGAAAAACTCAAATTGAAACTTACAATGGTATAAATTACCAACATGAAGAAATAAAATATTTGTTTCCAATGAAAGGCAAATTGTTTTGAAAGTTCGTTTTCTAAATGTTAAAATAATTTTAATTTAAAATATTTTGTTTTTTTTTTTTACTTTTTCTCTTAAGAAAATTTTTTATTTTGCTTTTGAAGTGCAGTAAGTTGAAAAACATAAATGTTTACCTGAAATGTTTAAAATCCAGTATAAATGAAAGAACAGAACAGAACTATAAAATAAAAAAATTCCAAAAATATAGTTAAAATATAAAGTAAAAGAAATTACGGTAAAAAATGGTAAAAAATCTCTAAATATCCTCAGTTTCCTTTGGCAAATAAACAAGCACTGTAATCTAAAGATTTATTATGCTCATAGTAAAGGCGATTAAGGCGATTGTAATTACGTTTCAGGAAATTAATATTATAGTCATTTAGCAGCAAACTACAATGAAAGTTTTCAACCAACAGTCAAATTGATTAGAAAACTTTCGAATGAGCTTCATTGATGACTTTACTATTTCTGTTTTGACAGTTTTGATGAATGTTATTGACTCAATTTTTTGAAAATCCTTGGTAATATTCCTGCAATAATAATTTAGAAAATTTTTTGATTTTGGTGAAGTCTTGGGCTCTTTTCGTAACTATCAACTTTGACAATGTTGGTGGCTTGAGAATAAAAGAAAGAATGGCATGCCGATTATTTTATTTCAGAATATCAAACAGCAAAAACTTTCTTAAAGCAAAAAAAAAAAATAATGAAAAAATTAAGACAAACAAAATTCTTGTATGATTAAAGAAAATATGAGTCGTTCAGAAGCCAATGTGGATAAATCCGAAAATTCAAAATTGAGAAAATTAATGTTTCTTAATGCATTCTAAACACATAACACATGCAGAGGTTATTAAAAACAGGGGTTTTTGACCTACAAAGAATGAAAATATTAGTAAATCCTTTTAGGACCAAGAAATATATTATTTATTCTGTTAAAATTTGCAAAAATCAAAAAATATGGGAAACTGGACTTATCTACATTGGGTTCTGAGCGACTCATATGTCAATTCAATAAAGAGATTGCAATTCAGTTCCTAATTTGGTTGGCATCCAAAGTCACCACCAACAAATTTTGCAGTTATTCATTTGAATTGTGAAATTTATATCCAGAAAAAGTTAATTTTGGTATTTTTGAGGTGGCAAACTAGACAATATCTGCATCTCTTTACATTAATTTTGCAGTCAAAATATTGTATAATCACAAGCATTGCGAAATTGAATATGTAAGAAATATGTCTTTCTTCTTCTTTTACTTTTCATTTTTCTAAGCCACTGCAAGCTGGGGATGGGAATACAGTGAGTATTTGATAAACTGTTGCTCTTTCTTCTCCTTTTCAATTAATATTTTTTCTCAAAATACAAATACTTCTACCAAGTATTAAGTTTCCTTTACCTCATCCTTATCAATTGGTTGTCTGTCGCTTTTCATCATGTTTAATATCCCATTACTTTCTTTCTTTTATACCACATATCTTCGTAGAAGCTCTGACCACTTTTTCATATCTGGTATATCTGGTGCGCTGCTTTCCAATAACTCCATATAGATTTCAAAGTGTTAAAACATTTCTAACATACAGCCTAGTCCTGTCAAAGTAGAAGCTATGCAAATAATTAGAGTATGCTTACTGTAAAGCATAGAAATTGTCGCCATTCCTATATAAATAGTCACCATGCTTCCTTTGCTATAAGTAATAATTTAACTCCCATTTGGCATTATGTCGTTGAATATTTATTACGCAGGTATTTTTATATATACAAACGATGCCCAGCTCGTGAAGATATTTATTAAAGGTTACACTGACACCCGACAATTTATGTGAGAATATTGAGGTACTTACTGTCTAAATTTTTTTGTTTTTGTATATAAACTCTTGAATCCAACTGACAACAGATCTGGTTTGCTGTCACATGACTTCATGATCAGATCCGTTTAGTTTCAGTGAAGACACACAGCACGAAATTTCACACCAAGCCCATGTACTAACATGAAATGTATTTTTAAATGTGAGATTCGTCTCTGCTATATATGTATGTATATTGCGTCAAACCTTCTCTTGAAATTACTTAAGTTCAGCTGGTCAGCTTAGAAATGTTCATATGAAATCAATTATATAAAAAAGGAGATACATTCATATATCACCTATGTCAATATTTTGTAGACTGACGTTAGTTTGATTAAGATTTATTAACTTATATTGAATTGATTTATTTCATACTGATAAAATTTCATTTCAAAATAAAATTACTTATTCGAACAATATATGAAATAAAATCTAACAGTTACACATGAAGAAAGTTGCTCTGCACAGTCTTTGATTATTATTATTCATGATGGAAAAATAGTCTTACTTAGGATCTTAAGAAAATCGTACTGTCATGTCCTATTTCGGCTAATAGTTTGCCCAAATGCTAATAAGTTAATTGAATTATTGATTAATTATATGGAGTCGTAATGAATATCAACGAAGCAAAAATTTATTGATCATCTTGCTTCGGTTTTCAGCACTGAAGCGCCATTAAAAATTATTTTTTATATCATGGGTATAGTAAGCTTAGTCACGGACATGAATTGCTTGTTGACTAGTTCTTTGAAATTCAGCCAAAAATGGCTTTACTGTCTGAAAATATGAACGCCAGCTAAAAAACTGATCTCTGAAGATCTGCATGTGACTTGCTGTATGATTTGGATGCATGACAGCTGTGCACTCGTTAGATTTTTCTAAATTTTACAGAAGCTCATACCAAAAAAATGTTGTTTGTTGACGTTAAATATTCTATAAATAATATCAGTGGCTTCAAAAGCCATCTAAAATATCGTTAAGATATATACGTATAACTTACAATTAGTGACGTGAAAAGGGGATGTAAGAAATAGTCAACTCTTTAAAGATGTCAAAAAAGGAGTGCATTTAATACAGTCAAAACCGCTTAATACGACATCGGTTAAAACGACCTATCGGTTAAAACGACCAAAACAAAAGGTCCCGACGGAGTTCCATATAATTGCACAATTAATTTACCGCTTACTACGACATTGCATATAACGACATACCGTTTTGAACGACCACTTTTTCTAATATTTTCAAAAAAATTAATCGGTTATAACAACATGCAGCATTTTTTTTACATTTTGTGTGTCTATTTTCAGAAATTTTATGTTCATAATTAGTAAAAGTGTAGCTCAGTTATAGTCAATAGGCGTTCCTAATAGATTTTTAAAAAATTCACTGTGGGCATGTCTGCACAAGATATGGTATAGTCGTCAAATGAAATAAGAAAAAATAGTACAGGAAATTACTGTAGACATGGAGTCATAAGCGCTGTTACTTAACTTCGATTATGAAAAACACGAATTTTGACTGTAGCTTTTCATCCCAGTAACTGACTAGAGTCAGTTTGATGCCATACGCAACGCTTAACACATCGGCTTAATTTTTTATAATTTTTCTCAAAACTTATACACTTATACTTATCCTTATAATAAAACTTTACAAATACGGCAGTTTTTAGGCAAAAAATAATGGTACCGCTTTTTACGACTATCGGTTATTACGACCGAAAGTAATGGTCCCCTGGATGTCGTATTAACCGGTTTCTACTGTATTTTGCATGGATACTTGCCTATTAGAAGCCTTTTATTCAAATAAGTGCCACGTTCACTACGAGCTGACCAAAACAAAAACAACGCGTCAATAATTCTACTACTATATCTCTGAATTGGTTGTCCAATGAGGGAAGAGGTGTTAGTAAAAATCAACTAAAGTGACTTAAAAGTCTCTTTCGGCTATACCAAATGCTAAGACCTTGGTATTTTGGGATTTCCATGCTGTTCTATTTCTTTTTTTATGCTGACACAAGAAAAAACACCAATGCCAACTATTAATAAATCATGAAAACTTGGGAAAATGGAGGATTGTTTCACCAAACAAATGCATAGAAATCGCTAAAAGCAGTCTTGCATTAGGAAGAAAAGTAGACTATTTCATTAAACAAATTCTCTGTGCCACAAGTCATTGAAAACTATAACCAAATTTTGCAAAACAATAACTTCCAAATGCACCGTATTTTGAAATCTTATTAAGCTTCTCCAAAGAAAGAGATTTGAACCATAAGAAGAAATCAATAAATGAAGCTTTTCTAAGCTAGAAAGAAGTAAAGTTAAATTTAATAAAATAAAAAGCCCCAGAAGTGTGTACTATCCAGCGATATAATAACAATTAATTTTTCAATCTAAGCCAATTTATTTAGCAACACAATAAATTCCGTATGTATTTTGATTTTTTGCATAAGTTTAGACAAATTTAGACTAATTTTAGTGTCTTCCTTTCAAATCCTCAATGAAATTTTCTAAAGATTCTTAAATCTGATCACCGTTTGTTTGCTACTATAAATGAGCAATTTTAACAAAAAGATTCCTCTTCTGTTAGTTTACTAATATTACTCACCAATAACTTTTTTCTTTAGTTTAATATAATATGCGACCTTGAGGCCTATAAAATTAATTATTTTTTTCCCAAACAAAAAAAAGCATTATTTTCGTATTCACAAACCATTAATAATGATATCTTCTAGCTACCAAAATCGAAACAATTTCATGACATAATTAAATATAAATATAAATATTAATCTTAAAATTACATTCTAATTTTATTAAATATCTATAATTTATGATTTTTTGAAAACAAATTAATTTAATATGAAAATAATAATTTGCCTTACAAATTTCTAAAAATCTTGATTTAATAGACTATAACTATCGATTTGCATATTTTAAATTCTTGATTTGCAATCAATATTGCGATAATCTGAACTGAAGGCGTTTTATAATTTTAAAATTATCTACAATGATTTTTAATATATCATATACATATGATCCTCTTCTTTCAATATCTCAAATACTAATAACATCGAGTGTCAAATGTTTTACTATGTATTCTTTATTTTTTTTATTATTATTTTTTCTCTTGATGTTGTTGTTAATTCAAAGCATAAAATAGCACGCGCTAAGCACACTTACTTACAATTTGTACAAATAATATTCGTTGAAGATCACAAACTTCTTCTAGCTTTAAACAAAGATTATATATAGTAGAGTTTACCACCAAAAAGAAAAGTAAGAAATGAAAGCAAAGAAAATTTGCAGCTATATAAAAGTAGTATATCTATAGTAAATTATAGTTACTAACAACAACAACAACATATATATTTATATATATATAAAATAAAAGACAACAGCATAAAGATCTATCTTGATCCAAAGGATGAGATGGCAAAATCCATGAAAAGAGGTTTTGATATCCAAGATATTTGATGAATGATAATTTACAACAAATTGCTTAGATTAAGGTGTGAAGAAACTTTACCACATTAACTACACATAATGAAAATAATAAAGAAAAAAAAAAGAAAACAAAGCATGAATTATGCTAATTTAATTTTGCATACAAAATAAGATTAAATGATGCCAACTGTAATCAAGAAAAATAAAAAAAGTTATTTTTTAATTAATTGATTTTATCTATTTTATTCTAAAATATTCAAAACTTCTTTTTTTTTATGTCAACTTTATTTATTTTTCAATTGGGACAGAGCATTTAAATAAAATACTATAATAGCTTGACCACAGTATCCCTCAAGTTAAAATTGTATATCATTACTATGGAATTTAATTTTTCATTGCACTGGTTTACTCTAGTTGTCCCTGGGAAGTACACTTATCCATATATATATATATACATAAGTATTTATGTATATACAACCTTTATATATAGATATACTATATATATATAAATATGTATATAAATTACTTTGTGGAAAACAAATCGTAATCAAAGAAAGTCAAACAAAGTGCATCAATTTAAAACAAATAATTGTCCTCCTCATAGGAAGAGGTATTTCACTACGTGCAGTGGTCTAGTTGTGCGGTTCATTAGTTCCGAAAATCAGTTGCATCTCCCACAAAATAACGGACTATGATTAACTTTAAATTTTTGCGGTTTCCTTAGGTGAAAGTTTTTTTCAACGTCTCCAAGAATTTTTATTTCATTTCTTTCTTTCTTTTTATTTCATTTTAATGTTTTGTTTTTTTTTAATCTTTTATACCAGTGTTTTTGTTTTATTATCTATTTTTTGCTCTTAATGCGTTTTATGGATTCATTTGAACACGATTTAGGTGCTGTTTTAATGTCAGTGTTGCAAAAGATTTTTTGTAATCATTATGTGTTGATTTTTTAGTTGTTTTTCGTTTTGCTAAGATGTCAGCTTTAATTTGCAAAATTGTAACACATGACAAGCGTTCTCTAATTTTTTGATGATAAGCTGGACAGAAGAATGGTTAAATTAGACAGAGCTGGTAGGTTATAACCAGGAAGAACTTATTACAACAAATCTTTATATTTAGTAAAATTTTTCTTGTTGTTCTGCGAATTATTGGTTTCTTGAATTTTCTTTTTATAATGAATATATTGTGTACCTGGATTAGTAAATGTTTTTTGGGCAAGTGTTGACTGGATTATTTTTATGTTTATAATAGATAAAGTTTCTTGCTTACACATTTTAAAAAACTTCTAAATCCAGTAGCTGTTTGACAAATATTTCTATAGTAATAAAATTATCATAAACCGTTAAAAATATTGAAGAAAAATTGCCAAAAGAAAAATGGTTTCGATGATATTTCGAAAAAACCCTATTTTAACATTTTTTAGCAAAAAAATGTTTTAGCATGTTTACGGAAGAAAATCATCATTAATACTTCATCATTGCTTTATTTTAAAATCTATGGTAGCGACTTCCTATCCTTAATCGTTTTGAAAAAAACATCCTTTATAATAATCATTTTCATACTTATTATTCACAGATAATAAATTATTATCTTTTAATGGACTTTTTTTTAAGTTAGTGTTATAAATTATTAGTAGATGAGGATAGCGAATAATCAAAAAGTTCTTTAATAACCTGCTGCAGTTTTTGCAAAGTTATTTGTACTATTCAGTGGGGGCTAGTATTTTACTGTTATAAGATGTGAATTAACGTACTGGCTAACATTATTGGCTCTTTAAAGTTTAAGTTTTTATGAAATTGGATATCTGCGAGACAAAAGTAGAAAATTTAGGTTTAGCTAGTGTCTTATTTTTGGTCTTTAATTTCAAAAAATTGCAAAATTGTGGAGCATGCTTTAATGAAGTGATAGGTAATAAACAAAAATACTAAAAAATATAACTGCAATAAAAAATTTGGATTAAATAATAATTATAAAATATTCAGAATATCTGAAAAAATTAATTATTAAAACTAAAAATTATAATCATCATCAGCGCTCAATTAATTTGAATTAAAACAAAAATTTTACCTTTAAAAGTGCATCAAATCATCGTAAATTTCTTTTATTATTTTGTTACATTAAAAGCAGAAAGAAGCTTTTAAAATTTTAAAATGTGTTTAAATTTTTTGTTTTTATTTGAAATTCTTCCACTTCAAAAGTAGGTGCCGAAATAAATGTAAGGCAAAAAGTAAAAAAAAAAACCACACTTTTTTCTTTATAAAAAGATTTCATCAGCTTATGCAACAAATTCATTGTATCCCGTTCCACTGATTCGTAAAGAATAATCACTAGGCTAAGTAAAAATAATTTTAAGAAATAAGCAAAAAAATAAATATCTTTTAAAATGAAAGCCCAATATGAAAAATAAAAAGCTAACAAAACTAAAATTATTTATTAAACTCTTGATGATGCTTACATCGATTAAAACGCTTTTAAGAAATGCAAGTGCGTAAATATATACCTCGACGGGTTCTTTTAACTTCACAACTGAGAGTGGTGTCAGTCATATTTGATTGGCACATTTAGAAATTGCAGTCAGATTAATTTTTAAAAATTATAATAACAAAAACTACAAAAAAAAAACACTTTTATACCTACAAAATTTGGTCCAAACTATATTTTTGAGGCATAAAACAGCATCTGATGTCTGCTAAAGCACAAGAGAAAGTTTTTGTGTATTACTGTCCTTTTTTTTTGTTTTTTTGAAGATTCAGCTAGTAATTTTTTGCTGCTTTTATATATAATTGAATTTAAATAATTATTTTCATGTATATATATTTAAAATTAATAATTTAAATATCAAAATTTATAATTTTGTGGAAAAACTCTCATTCTAAAATGGAGATTACTATAATCTAAAAAAAACATTTCATGAAAAAGTCAAACGAATTCTTAGTTATTAAATTGCATAAAAAAATTGTTAGTTGGATGGAAACTAAAGAAAAATTTAAATAAAAAATAGCCAAAATGGGGGGGGGGGGGGGAGATAAAGAGCTCTCTAAAATGGCATGAAAGACCGATTTTCAATATTATACTAAAACCACAAAACCTCCATTTACTTCAATTTACTTTTCTCAATACTCTCTTAAATGAATAGATGCCAGAATCTCTGGACACAATTAATGACTTTTTTCCTGACCAAACTCAAGCATTAAAATTTTAAATTTTTTTAACTACTGGGAAAAGCAGAAAAAAGTTTCTGGTGGACTATTTGGCTTCCATTTGTCATATTGAACTCATTTAAGAAATTTAATTAAGTTTATTTTTATTGTTTTTAGTTTGTAGAATTCAATCAATAATGATTTGATCTTACTTTTTTGCTTAAGTGTTAAAAAGCTTAGAGGGTAGGCAATTTAAATTACTCTTTCCTAATAATCCTAGTAGATATTACTGAAATTTTGTTTGTGTCAATATTTCAATTAGAAATTTAGAAGGCCCTTTTTTCGTTTTTATTTTAATTGTAAGCTATTTTTAATAAATTTTTACTCCTGTGATGCTTAGGAAATTCAGGATTCTACAGAGATCAATTAAAACTGACACAATTTGTTGAATTAATTTATTGATATTTTCTTTCAGAGTGCTTGAAATGAATTTCATCTAAAATATGAACTAAAGACTTAATTTTATAAAACCGTATTTCTATAATAATTAAAACTAAAAATTTTCGCCAAAATAAATTAGTTTTTTATATTTCTAAGCTACAGTTGAATAAATTTTTCTAAATTTCTAAATAACTCAATTTACTTACCTTCAAATATCATACAATCATAGTTATGTCCAATGTTTAGATCATTTATGCTAATTACAGCCGATCAGTAGGAGTTAAACTAATAGCACCTCATCTGTAGCGAGTCTTTAGCTAAGTTTTATGATGCAAAACAAACAACATCAAAGAAATGATTTATTTTATGAACATTATGGCACGTGTATATTTCTAATGTATTTAATCTTTATTATCCTTGTGTAGCATGTATGGTACATAAATGCTCGTAATTAGACTACTGCATATAATGTTAGTTATTTATTTTTTAATCTAAAAAGCCAAATGCATTATCGTTGTAAATTAACTTTTTACTGAAATTTGTCCTAACATATATATATACTTATATTACTTGTTTTGTATATTTATGATTTTTCTATGTGCACTTAATATTTACTTCTTTTTTTGTATTAGTTGTCGTTTTTTAAAGCATCTTTATTGGTTAATTAAGTAGCTTTCAAAACCCATGCTCTCCATAAACTGGCTTTATAACGTTGATAAAAACGAGCTCTAAGCTAGTTTTGTAGGATTTACAGCAATTAGAAAATAATTTCAAGTTATTAATTTTAGTTGAATAAAATATAAAAACAAAGAAAAACACTTTTATTGAAATAGAAAAGAAGAAATTTCTTGATTTTAATCGATAATGCTATTAAATTTTAATTACTAAACAAAAATGCAGACAAAAAAAACTGAATATATTTAAGAAATTTTAATTCTTTTTAAGGAACTCAAGTAATAATAAAGCATTCCTGATCTATCAAATGGTAAAATATGATTTATTAAGTCTTATTTATTTTATGTGAATTACGAATCAATAAATTATAAGGAAAAATTATTGTGGAAAAACAGAATTTTATTCAATATTAACGCTAACTCTTAAAAAGAATCCTCACCACTTCAGGCAATTTTTTATAACTCGGATATGCTTTAGTTCATCAAAAATTAAGAGGCCCGAATTTAATTTAATCAATAAAAATATTCTTCGCAGGGTTATAATCAACCCTTGAACATTGCTGACCATAATAAACTTTCTTGATGCTAATTAGAAGTATAAATTAATTTTTTCAATAAGAAAACAAGATTTTATGATGTGCAATAAATTTTTTAAATCTTTGGTATCAAAATATCTCTCCGATTTAAGGATGATTTCTATTTTTGTATCCAAATCATTTTCCGTGGATTTACTTTTTAAAACCTAGGGAACCGTCAATTGTTAGATTTTAGATTTGGTTAAAACTATAAAAACAGGATCAACATGAAAGAAAATTTCTTCTGGTAGATTTGAGGACATTTTCAAGAGTTATTCATTGAAATGCACAAATGCGCAGTTTAATTTTATAGTATTATTAAAACAATATTTTAAAATATTTGCGAAATTTGCTGACATTTATGATTGCAGATTGGAAAGGGTTAAATTTTTTTGGCAAAAAGTACTTGGCATTGTCATAAAAACTTATTACATATTCACAGTCAAAATAATGAAGCACAGCATACAAGTATTTCTTATATTCACAGCTTGTTGATAGTATAAAGTGTAGAAGGAATGTAGCTAATTTTCAAATATAAAGAAAATTTTATCTCAAACTTAATTATCTGTTAGCTTTACGAATACAAAGAAATGTTTTGACAGCCTAACAACCAAAAATTCATCTGAAATAAGATCCATATAACGATCGTGTGCTACCAAAGAGAAGAGCGAACTATCAAAAAGCTATACCCTAACAGCTTATCCCAAAATAGTTCGCAATTTGCTCGTAAGATAACATAATATAGGCGGCTAAAACTGAGAAAAGGTTAATTTTTTTTGTCAAATGTTTTATTTTAATGGCTTTTATATAAGCCATTAAAAATTACTCCAAAAATTGTTTACAAAACTCTAGAGAACAAAAGGCATAATAAATAAATGCCTCTGATTAAAAGCTAACAAGTTTTATAAAGTCAAGAAACAAATAAATTAAATATTAATAAAACTTATTAAATAACAAAATTATACAAATTCTGACTAGTTGCAATTTTGAATCCACAATAACAAAATTTTTTTGTGTAAGATTGTTAATATCCTTAGATTTATTCGATTTGTTACTATACTCAACAAATATGTTTCTCTATAATTCATTGTTGAATTCAATACTAAAATTAATAGTTACACAAATATTATTTATTATTATAAATATTGACTTTTAGTTGAACTTTGTATATCGTCTTTAATATGATTATTCTACATTATAAAATTCAAGATCGTGGTATATAGTTCAAAAAGTATCATCAGAATTTTCTGATCTTTTTTTTGTTGATACATGATTGCATTTAAAGGTGCAATTTGGTTAGTATGATTTCATCCATCAGTTCAAAAATATATGAGTTCATACTATATAGCACGAGTACTTTATTTTGTAATCATTATCTCGAAACATTATTTGGAAATATTTGTTCTTAACTATATAGGTATATGTATAGTAACTATAAAATAGGAAAAATAGCTAAACGGACGTTTCAGATTTTATGCAATCAAATTAACCATGAAGGTATCATTTGGTCCGTGGCTTTTAAAGGCGTGTCTGTTCGTGAATTAGGAGACTGCTTTTATGAAATTTTGTCACACTTTTCATTGAACCATGATCTCATATCACAACACCAAAGTCATATTGTTGCAATAGCTTCTGATGATACATTTTTGAAAATAAAATTAATTTATTTAAATATTATTTTACGTCTTATAATAATATATAATTAAATTTTGCAATTTAAGCATTAAAGGTTAGAAAAAAAGGTAGAATAATATTCGTTTGCTTTTGTTAAGTAAGAAACGAAATCTTAGAACAATAGGTAAAATAGTAACGTTTTTTGTTATGAAAACTTATTGTTTTGAGCTAAATATTTCCTATTTTAACGAAACATAATTTATATAGTCTGCTAATTTTTTTTTTTCTCACCTATTTCTACAGTCTAATACAAATTTATTAGAATGGGGTTTAGTTGAAATATTTTTTAATGATTAATTTTAATAATTTTTAATTGATTTGAAAACTTATGCAAGGATACTAAGATATAAACATATGCTTGTAGGGCACGCAAAATAAAATTATAGCTAGATTGGGCAGAAATTCGTCATCTTCAAAATTATTTAAATATTTTTAATATAATCATTCTATTGGTGAAAAATTCTTATCATTTTTTCCGAATCAATATTTGATAGGCTCTGAGGTGTAATGATTATGGCTGAGGCTCTTTTTCAATGAAAGAAGAAGAAAATCACAAGGTGCGAGATCGAGAGAGTAAGGAGGTTGTGGAATGGCTTCAAAATTCAAGCTGGGTAGAGCCTCTTAACTTGCACCTGAGTTGTATGGATGATACCAGACTATATCCAATACCACTAACTCGCTTGTGGAAATGCTTTATAAACTGTATATATTGGTTTACCATTGTCCTTTGTTTTAAAAAATTTTCAACACTCTAAAATACAAAGAAAAGAAATCTTTTTGTGCGCTTTGAACTTTTGCCTGAGGAAAAGACATATGTCTTCTCTTTGATACACTTTGTTTTTTTCTTCCGGATCGTAGGGATACAACGATAACTCTTGCTTCATTACAATATTCAAAAGATAATCATGTCCCTCGTTACAGTAGCCCTGCAATCGACACTTCTTTTCTGTACGTTCATACTTTTGACCGATTTATTTGCAAATATTTGAATATATTTTAGAGCTTTTTAACATTTTTAAAATAATGACTCTTGCCGAACCTCAGTTACAGTTTTTGGATAATTATCTAAAAATACCAAAAGATGTACGTTTTTTGTTGAGTTTTTGTTAATATTTTTTGGTATCAATACAGAATGTTTCTCATACTAATGCTTTAATACATCTAAAATGTGCTGTCCTTATGCCAAACTATGTTTTCTCATAGTAATAATAATTTTTAGCACTATGACTGCTTTGAGGATTTTGTACTTTGAAGTTACTTATTGATCAAGAAATGTCCAGTAGCACCATAAAAAATTTAGATCTATCATTGATGATGTTAATAAGTAAATGCAAATTTTATCAAAAAATCGTATTTTTATAACAAACATTGACATATTTTGACACTTATTGTTTATAGTGTTATTACTAACCAATATTCAAGTTACGCTGAATAAATTTAAATTCCATGGATAAATTTTAATTATTGGTTCGACAAGAATGAAACTTGCAGTTTATAGTTTTGCCAACTTTGACAGCTTGGTATCTGACAGTGCATTAATATTTTTCTGTGATGTTTTTTTATTTATAAGAAGCTACAAATATTGCCGGTAAGAGGAAATTATCTTAAGCTCTAAAAAATATTGTTAACTTTTCTAAAAAACTGTTGCTTTTGATAATGGATCGGTCGGAAATTCATGCTGTGATGAAGTATGATGCTAGAACTTAAAAAACAGCCTAGATTGGTCAACAGATCGATTCCTAACTTACGGCAAGATAACGCCAGACCACACACTGTGCAAATGACTGTGGCAAAACCACAGGAATTGGAATTGAAACTACTTCTTCATCCTCCATACTCACCAGATCTAGCTCCCACAGACTACAACTTCTTTCGTAATTTGGACAACTTCTTGGTAAGAAAAAATTTCAATTCCGCAGTAAAATTGGCCTTCCAGAAATTCATAGACTCTCGTCCACCAGGTTTTAATACCACCGAGCTGAACAACCTGCCGCTTAAATGGCAACAATGTGTTGATAATTTGGGCGCATATTTTGATGAGTAAAATTGTTTCTTGTGTTTATAAATTATCAGCAACTTTGCCTGTTTTTCTACAAATTTCATACTTGACGACCCGATTAATATTTTAGCCTTGAGAGTCATTGACTTATTATTTATTTTAAACATTGAAATTTTTGTAACCATTAAAACCTTTTTAGTTGGTCATGTCTAAGACAATTCAATGAATTTTTTCTATTTTTACCTTTATTTCAATTATCTGACAAAGTCAATTTGTTGACTTCAAATATCTTCTTGTTAAAGTAAAAAGTTAATTAAATCAAAGTAAAATTAAACTATTCAAACCAACAAAATTGTGAAAGAGATCCAATTAGATCCTGTATTTATTCTGAAAATGAGAAACCAAAGAAAAAAGTTAATCCAATAAATACATTAAAATTAAACAAAATTAAAAATAGATTTCGTAATGTATTTAATTTATTATTCAATTACGCCAAATAACACAACTTAAGCTATGGACGATGCGTAAAATCCATCAATGTTGATATATTGTCAAAGGTATAAAAAAAAACAAACTAAACAAAACACAATTACCTAACTTATCTTACATTTAAAATAAAATCAAATTCAATAAATATTGATAAACTTTCACCAACAGATGAATCAATTAGCGGATAAAATTGATATTGACATTTTTACTATTGTTGTAATAAAATTTTCAACAATAAATTTTTAATATGTGGTGCTAAAAGTTTGTAATAGATCTTCATTTAACCCCTAATAATAATAATACTAAGACTATATATGGTTTTAATTCAAGTTTAAAATTTATTGAGGATCGTATTTAACGTGGGAGAAGAAACCTAGAAATAATCTTTAACTTGAATACTAACAACAAGATCTTAAGTTTAGCTAAAATTGTCTTACAAATAGGATAGATTACATGAGACTATTTTAGCAATTACTAATTGCATATTGGTCTACAAGCCACATATATGTAGAGAAGAACTGATGATGTTTAGGACTGTTATATTATGGTAGATGTCGCCAGCACAACAATAAAATCATAATGGAGTCGTTATTATCTTCTTTAAAGATTGATGCAATGAATTTAAAATTTAATGATAGACTTATACATAGCAATTAATGCCTTCTGAATGAATTTTTCCATTCTTGGTGTGTAGGCTATTAAGGTATGGGGATTGTTGGTTTTACTTTTATGTTTGTTTTTTCTTTTTTTTTTTTTAAACCATTGTTTTAATATTATGAAATTGACTTATTGTAACAAATTGCTCGACATTAGTTCACCTAAGATAGCATCTTAGTTTTTTATTCCTCTAATAATATAATTCTTGTTAATTCATAAATGAAAGAAAAATCAACGCCTACTTTTTTCCTTCCTTTCTTTTTAAGACGTAGTTTTTCAGCAGAGTGAGGGTTGTCAATTAATTGACACATAATTGAAATTTTTCCTTAGGTTATTGACAACAGTTTTATTTTATTCAATGCTTTTGTTAAATTTTTTATTTATACAAAAGAAAAAATGATCAAGAATAAAAGCTATTCTAGAAATATTTTTAACTAAAGTTAGATTTTTATTATTTGCAAAATATAATTATTTCCTGTGCATTTATTGTGTCACTAGTTTTGTGATAGAAACAACATATAAAGAGGGATATTTTTTGGAACAAAGCTCCTTATGACGGGTCTCTCCTTGAAGGTTTGGCAAAAATTTTTAATGGCATTCAAGGATGTAAAATTCTACTACAAAATATAAACAAAAATTCTTATACAGATATAATGGTTTCTTATTACTGTTATTAGTTGTGCTTTTTGGTTATTTGATAGTTTTAGTGTTAATTATTGGTTTTAGTTAATTGGAAGTATGTTGATATAGGGTAGAACACAAAGAACACACAAGAACGTTCCTACATGGTATCCTTAGACATCTCACATATTTTGTTAAAAGTATACAGCTAAGGCTTATTGAGGTATAAAAGGTACAACATCAAGAACTTTTAATGCATATTTTTAAGACTATTTCAAGTTTTCTTTATTACTTTATTTTATCGACCTGACCAAGAACGCCAAAAATTTATCTAGTTAGATTCTATTATTAATTATTGAAAAAGCCTTCTAATACTGGGTAAAATTTTAAGCTAAACAAAAATATGGTAAATCTCATATATTTAATTTTATCATTTGTTTAGGCATCTGCCGCATTCAGTTAATGATTGGCCCGTTACATGAGGTCCGTCATATACAATAAATGATCAGAATTGTTCATGAATTTTATTGAAAATGTACTGTTGAAAATGATTGGAAGAAAATAAAACATTTTTTTTGTTTTTATAATCGTTGTCTGGCAGATCATCATTTTTATATTTTCTAGGAAGGTAATCGTCTTAATAAGAATCATGGTTTTTTGAAGCTAGATTTATTTCCTAGGGATACTACAGCATTTACTTGATCATTTATATTTGTGACTGCTTTTTGCCTAAAATAAACCGAAAAAACTGAAAAAAGGTGGCCTTGTGTAGTTTCACTTAGATATTTATTAAAACTATTTCAGAAAAGTCGGGTGTTTGCCTTGTGTTCATAGTTAATTACATGTTAGTCTTGAAAAAATGCACAAACCTATGTTATTTTTTTTCGTTAACTATTTTCAGCACCATTAAAAACCATTCACACTAAAGCAGTTTTTTCGTCGTTACTTTTCCATCTGTAAATATTTTGAGGTAGAGTATTGAGTTGAAAAGCGGAGAGACGTTTTGTCCTTTTAATAGTCTTTAAGGATTATTTTTTCATTTTCCATGCATAAAAACTAACCTTAATTCTATATTGAGATATGATCTAATCATGATGTTGGCGTTTTTGATCAACAAATTTATGAATAAATAGTAAAATACATTCGAAAGGATTGTATTAGTTGTGTTTTTTATGAAATTCTCAACTATATTTCATTTTTTTACTTCTTAAAAAAAATCATACGTTTTTTTCTATACTTACAGGTAATTTTCCACAGGAGCATTATCAACAATAATTTTCTTACACAATTTTTAAATGCATCCTTAATACTGGATATTAGTTAGGCATTTATCATTCAGTGAGTACAATTTTATATTAAAACAAATTTTTAATAGATTTTTAATGTTTTTAACCTATACAGTCAAGTCATTTTGACCTCTTTATAATCTAACAAAAATCTTAAAATGTATGTATGTATGTATTTATATTTGAAATTAATGTTACTAAAGGGTTTATCTGACAACTTTTATATCTTATGATTTTGTCTTTAAAAGGGTATATACTCTATTCATTTGTTTAATATAATCATTGCTAGCGGTTAGTTCTATTGTTATTAGGGCGTCATAAAAGGAAATGTTACTTGAAAGATGCGTATCAGATTGATCCTCTTGTATTTGATTCAATGAAAAATGTTACATTGACCGGTGAAAGCTGAAGATGATTGTCTACCTTTAATTTGATGGTAATAGTGGTCAGCGTGATGAAAGGTTACACCTAGATCAATAGCATGAAATTCCGATTAAATCAAATCATTAATCGTTGATGGCAGCCATCAATTCACTGAGTCATAATAATTTGAAATTATTTTCTAGTACCTAGTTTAAACAACAGGAAATCATTTTTATCTCTTAAATTAATCGTTCAATGGAAGGTCTTTAGGCTGCATCCAATATTCATCTATTTAAACCATTGAATAATAATTACTACTCGAAATTCTTTTTAAAAAAAATATGAGCTGTAAATAATTTTTTTTTTTGGTTTTGAAGAGATAGAAAAGAAATAATATTTGAAAATAGCTTTAATAGGATTCTAGATGTATATCATGTTTAATTAGATACATAAAGGGCAATAGTAATTTTTAATAATAATGCTGGCAAAATATTGACAACATTCATGATTACGCAAAGCTCTAAATATCATATCTGGCTACATTCAAATGATTTTATTTCTTGAATTTAGTACTACAACAGTTATAATAAATCAATAAAGGCCAAAAACTTACTGTACTTAAAATTGAATGCGTTTGGAAACGTATAAAAAATTCCATTGGACTGTAACTATCATGATTAAATGCCAGATGAAATAAAAATACCGGACAAACCTTAATGCAGTTTGCAGGTTTCATTAAGATGAAAAGTTTCTCTTATTTGAGTAAAACCAGAAAATTTTAATTAGTGGTTCTAAATTGGTTAATTTTCTTTATATACCTTCTGTTTTAAAGGTGGAAATGTAAATCTGTCCATTCCCATGAGACATTCTTCATAACACAGAGATATCTTTTATTAGAAAATAAAAGGACAAAATCCAAAAAAGAACTTTTATGTTACATATTTTTGAACTAAAAACCATTTATAAGACTTAAATTTTATAATTTCTATAACCATATCGCAGTACATATTGTAAACTAAATCACACCGGAAGAAAGTATTATAATATTATAGATTTATAAGATCTTAACTATGCTTTACAATAAAATCAAACCCAATTCTTTAGGGTTTCAGAGATTAATTTGCTCTCAAAGTGCAATGCCTAACTTTGGTCAGCCAGACAACATTTAAATTATATTAATGATTCCCAAAAAAGATTTTTACAATTTTTCGAAGTCAACACGATTGCTGTAACTTTACTAAGGTATTAATAATAAGTATTTTAGTTCTAATATTCCAAAATTTCTCTTTTAAAAAAAGTTTTTTTAATTTTTCTTAAATCTTCACAATCATAAAAATATTTTCACTACTTCGAAATACTTACCTAAATCATAAAATTGGCATCCATTCTTTGAGTACCACTTACATCAGTAATGCCACAACTGTTATCTTTTAGCACCAATAATAAATCAAATTATATAGAAAAATACACCCACAATAATACCTACATGCATATATAGAACTCCGATTCTATTAAAATAATAAAACGAATTAATCTTTCCATATAAATTGGATCGATTGATGGCTTACTTGTATAAAGGAAAGCTACAGTTAAGGAAAAATATTTATCTTCCAGACTGTATCAAAAACACAGATTTTATGGTAATTTCCAATTAAAAATAAAAACAAATGAAGGGAATGTAAATGAACCACATATAACTATATGACTTTTAAATCATACCAAAAACGGGAAAATTAAACTAAAAATTTCTAGCCTATTATTTGGAATCCAATTTTCATGTTAAGAATGAAATTTCCTTGTTGGATATATTACTTTTGTATCTGGGGAAAAAAAAACAAAACCAAAAGAATAATATTTTCTTAAACATTAGTTATACTGCTTATTTTTGCTTTCCTTTATTTTCGTCCCGGGTTTTTATAAGCTAACCTTTAACTGTCATTTGAATACACATTTTTTTTATATCATTTTCCAAAAAGCAAAAAATTATACACAATCTTTTAACTAGAATTTTATTCTGTAGATCATCTTTATGCTACCCCAAACGAAAACAGAAAAAATGTTCAATATTTGTTGAACTATATAAGCTCACGACAAATATCCAACTATTCAAGAGTATCTTAAAATCATCAAATTAGTATCATTAAGACGAAGTATGCGATAACAAACCATTACACTTTTCTTTAAAATTCATAAATTATTTCGTCGTGAGCAATAATAGTTTTTTGCTATTCTCCAACACTATATCGGTTCCATTTGAGTACCTCATGGCATTTTATACTATATATATATATATATATAGCTCTCACTAAACGATCTCATCCATCGTATTATTCTCCCCTGTAGGTTATATAGATCTGAATGATACATCAAAGAAATATTTTAATAAAAAGTTTTTATGCAAATGTTATGAACCCTAAAGACATGTTATCATTTAAATACTTTGCAAGAGGACCCCATGTATATTACTTAAGCATTAGTGAACAGTGACCTAAACGTGATGATTATCTTTTAACTAAAGGCATTGAACAACTTGTTAAGATCACTTGCTTTAAAGCTTGTGTAGTTCAGTTGTTAGATACTTATAATATTGTGATCATAGTTAAATCAGAAGAAGGACATACTATAAACAGGAAGGCATATTACATATATATGACCCAGAAGCAATACAATAGAAGCGTACATTTATTGATATCATTAAATGATATCAAAAGCCCTTTGACCAAATAATATATAGAAAATTTTATATATAAATAAATTAAATAAAATAACAAAAGAAATATTTTTATTAGAAGATTAGACGATAATCAATGATTTTATAAGAATTTTGAGTTTTTCTTGTATTTCTTTGAATTTAATCAATTAAAATTAACTTTAATAGTTGAAAATTTGTATTGAAAAAAAAAATATATTTAAAGGATAATAATAGTTTTACTTTGTCTCATTACAAAGACAAACATGCTGTAGAATTAAATATAATTCAGGTAATATTGTAGATAAAATAGAAAAGTAGAGATACTTTGCAGTCATCTGAAAGAGGTACTTTCTTGAGGAAAAATCACTTAAATACCACTTAAGTAGCCATCCTGACTACTTTAGCAATAGTTTCTCATGTGTAAACTTATTTGTGAATTTTTTTTAAGTAACATAAAAACAGAGCAAAAAAAAATAAATAAACATACCAATTGCTCACTGCCGTACAGTTTTCATAAAACAGAATTCATGACATTTATTAAAAGCTTGATTTTAAAATAAAGGTTTCTTTGGGTTTTTTTAAAAATTTTACTATGATTTAAGAAAATAAATATTTTAAAATATGTTAAGACTTATGTCATAGCAGATATCATACTAGGTACTTATTTGATTACTTTATCAAAAACAGAAAATTTCGAAAAACCTAATATTATGTGCACAATTTTAGAACTTTACTTTACTTGAAAAAAGGGGTTAAATCAGTAATACTCAACCTGCGGCCCGCAGAATGAGTGGCCCGAGCTATTTGGCCGGTTTGGTAGATAAAATAAATCATTTTCTCGCAGGTATTTAATTTTAATCAAAAGTTATTAAAATATACATTTATTAGCATGTTAATAACATATAACTTCAAGGACAATCTAAACATTACAAAACATATCACATAATTTAACATTGAGGTAGAGTGTATTCTCTCAATCTCTCAAAATAAAAATTACTGGACTGAAAATCTAAGTCATCTACAAGCTTAGAGTAACTAAAAGATAACTTTAGTAGTTTTCAGCTGTTTCAAAAAAATTATTGAATTCATTCTAAATTATTTGGAAACGAAATTCATCTTTTTCAAAAAAGTGTTGCACATTGTCATACAAGTATTGTCTCCTTTGCTGATATGGTGATATCTAATAAACACCAAGCAATGATTAATAGTGTGGAGCTTCTTTCCTCTTAATTTCTTCTGAAAATAACTGAATAACAAGTAACTAATCTCTATAAACTTGGAGTGTGGATTTTAGGATTAAGTACCTACATCAAAGCGGAATTTTTTGCCTTGCGAAGTCCAATTGTTAATTTCGCTTCATTTTTTCTTCATAATATCTCAGATATTCCTCAAACAATTCGTGTATTAGTATGGATTCATTTTATTTTTTATTGATAAGTAACCGATCAGAAGAATACTTTTGTACTCCTAGAAAATAATATCTATTAGTTTCGTGCACAATTTTAAAATAGATTTCATTGATTCTAGGATTGTGTCAAGATTTCAGTGATGGTAACTACACAAATTTGATCTAGTCTGTTATTGCAGAACATCTGTTGCCCTTTTCTTGTTGTTAACATGTTGCTATTTGTTGGGTAGTGTGAGCATTTTTGGCATCCATTATTTTTTAACTTTTCTTATAGGTAGATAATTATATAGAATTTCTTCCACACACTCTTCGCTTAGATGTAAGTGTAATTGTAGGCCAGCTAGACTGTGTGGCTTATCTCTAATCAACTATCATGCTATCTCAAAAAGACCATTCTTAATTTGAGTCGCTCAGAAGCCACTGTGGATAAGTCCATTTTTTCATATTTTCTGATTTTTGCAAATTTTAATAGAATAAATAATATATTTCTTAGTCTTAAAAGGATTTACTCATACCTTCATTTTTTGTAGGTCAAAAAATCCTTTTTTTAATAGCCTCTGCATGTGTTATGTATTATGAATGCATTAAAAAACATTAAATTTCTCATTTTGGATTTTTTTGACTAATCCACATTGGCCTCTGAACGACTTATTTTAGCCAATGAATAAGATGGCATAGAATCTTCATATATGTATACCTGATACCTCCTCAAAAATTTGCTTTTGTGTTTATCCTCTTGTCGTTAAGTGTTTAATAATTGATAGATCATCCAAAATGATGATATTCGGGGATGACATAGAAGTGAATAAACATGATAGGGTTATTCCATTGGCTTTTTAAAGTTAATGAGAGCTTGAGTCTTACATGTTTATTTTTATACTTATTATAGTACATCGAAGTCAATGCAAGTAAGAGTGATTTTATTAGTTAATGGGAAATAAATTTTCAGCCATTCCTCATATTATATGGTGAAAGTTTCATTCTTCTGCTAATCGTTGAATTGTGTTCATGTATCTGCTTCAAAAATAGCTTTAAATTGTTTGTTTTTACTAGCAGATAATTCTGTATTCTGTATTCTGTACTCTGTATTCTTTCTTCAAAGCAAAATATTCAGGATCAGACCAAAATATAAAAATTTTAATCAAAGATACTGGAATTTATACAGTACAAAATCACAGAACTCTTACCATTTAAAATTTGACATGATACAAAAATTAAGAAATTTTCAATTTGTTAATTTTCAATAATAAAACCCAAGAAAAAATTAAATAAATTTAAAGCAAAAAATCCCAAATTACCTCTATTCGAAGATTTCAATCAATATAATCCGAAAATAGTTTGTAAAATTCTTTTTTATGTCTAATCTTTAAACAAGTCATCAATAAATGGTTAACAAGCAAATAAACCAAGGGACAAGTATGTATACCTAAAACCACTAACTACAAGTAAAAGTGGTTAATAAAGCAGAAAGTATTAATGATAAGAGCTATACTCTGGTTTGTGACAAGTTTTATGCTCTGGTTATAGCCCACAAATGACAAGCTACCATGTAAAGTGATGACCTCATAAAGTCCAAGGATTTAACAGTGGTTTGCGTAAAGAAAGTTATATAAATAGAAAAATATATTTAGAAAAAAAAAATACAAATCAAAAAATACACAATAACAATTAAAAGAAAAACGAAAAAAAAGAAACAAACTAAAATCAAATTTGGAATAAAAAAGTGTAACAATCAAACTGTGATTGAAATTCATTGAAAATGTATTACAAACTGAAAAGAAAAACCGATCAATTTCACTTAAGCAGGTGAATTAGATCGAGCTAAGATCAAACCGAGAAGATTTTTCAGCGGACATAGTCAGGACCGTAACTGATTTTATTTTTTTGGTTTTTTGTTTTTTTTCTTTTTTGCTATGCTTAGCATCCGGTTTAGTCTATTAACCAAAAATGGGGTTTTTGCGTGAGATAGCGACACTTGTCTTTTGACTTATAGAAAAAAAATCTTCAAACCATAACAGGGCGGAAGCTTATTTAAGAGAGAATTGGCAGAAGAAGAAAAAATCAACCAAGAAGAAAAAAAAAGGAAATCTCAATTACGTATATAGTCGTAATGTGAAATCGATGTTTTTTTTTTTTATTGTTTTTTTTTGTTGTTGTTGTTGTTTGTTGGTTAACCATGTACTCAAACTATTTGAAGTACTACTACTGTAGCCAATTAATAAAATCAAAGGAGAAGACTAGTAAAACTATTTTTTAATAAGAGAGCTGTTTGGTAAGCTTTCTCAACGCCTTTAGCCGTTGTCGTTTTTCTTTTATTTCTTTTGTAAAAAGAATTATTGCGCAGGCGTAATCTGGTTAAGATTAGATGTGTATGAAAGGTGTGATTAAAATGGATTAAAATAACAACAAAATTTAGAAATATGTAAAGTTCGATAAGGGATCAGTTTTTATATTATAAACTTTCTTTCTTGTTTTTCATCTTTCTGTTGACATATCAAACTTTGGTATTTGTAACTTATAAGTGGATCAAAGGATTATTTTACAATTTTATTTTGTCATATCTAAGCCTTTAAGTATAAAATTTATTTCATTGTAATTGAACTTCAGTAAGAAGAAAATATCGAACTCATTTCTAGCTTACAATGGGTATCCGAAGATGACAATAAAATTTTTGATTTTATTTTTAAATAGACCATAAGGAAATTATTCTATTTCATAACTTAGAAATTTCAATTGGCTATAGCCTAGAAAATAAATTTTATCATAAATATTATAATGTTTAATCTACCTTCAAGAGTAACGAAATATTTAAAGAGATATTTAAAGGGTTGTATGAGTTTAAAAACTGTCAAAAATTGGTGACAATAGTAAAAATATCTACATATATTGTTGTTGTTGCATAATAAAAGCCAAATGCTTATTTGCTAATCATTTGACAAACTTCCATTCTTTTGACTTTCCGATTAAAATTGTTTGGATCATTGTAAATTTATCAAGAACCGAATGAAATCATTGCTTGGCAGTGGTAACTCACGATAGGTGGGAAATGAGGTGACAAGGAGTAAAATTGTGTAAGTGTCAGTAAGAAGATGAATCAATGTTGACTTCAACACCAAATCGTCCAGATATTAAGACAAAAAATCAAATCTAGTAAGCTGGTGGTTAAAAGAAGAAACTTTTGTAGAGGCATTTTATTTCTTGTCTGGATGTATACGTAATTTTAGAAACAGGTGATTTTCTTAGACTCAACGGTTAAATTTATCTTCATATTATAAAAATTTACATGTATACTATGAGCAAACAAAGAAAGCAATTTTGTATTTGCTACATAAGGAACAACGGATAAATGTAGATTCTAAGAAATTAAAGTGACACCTATCCATCTGCTCTCTGCTTGCATAGACCTTTTATCACAAGGCATCTCCTCATATATTACACCTTCTGTCTAAGGGGGAGAAAAATGTTAGCTTTAACGAGATTGTGGCCACGATACATGATAGACTTCTAATTCTAGGTGAATCCATCAGAACGTAAACAAGGTCTACAGATAACAGTGCATGTTCACTCTTGAGATTCTTAACAAAAAAAAAGAAATTATTTTGACAGGTGTCACATTCGATATATGAATTATTATGCCTCGGCTACCGCCTAACTTCAGTTTCATTTTCATTAGCAGTCGTGTTCGTATTTTTTTGGGTTTAAAACTTGACAGTTCTACTACTTAATCAAAATATTTATTACTCCAGCGTATGTTTTTGGTACTGCAATATTTAAATGCTGGGATTTGGTTTATTTTGATTGAAATAACTTAATTTACCGTCAACAAAATCCGTTAATAACAACAATAAAAATTTATTTACAACAAAGAAAAAAAATTTTCTTATGGCATTGCTCCTAAACACTCTCAAAAAGTCATTCTTTGTCACTTAAGAATTATCCTTGAGCGTGGTTAATCATCTTGCTTAGTTTATCTTGCTTTCAAGATCTCAATCACTTGCAAAGTAAAAGCAGATGACCTTACATAATATTCCAAATGTTCTCATTTGCGATTACAATCTTTACCTGGTATTACGAGGATTTATATTTAGCATTATTGAACGAAATCCTATTAATGTCATATTTTTATTTGGAAAACTGTTATAATTTTTTTTCTTTTTTATTTCTGTGCTTTGAAGAAATATTTACTTATTAATTAACGATTAAAACTTTTACAAATAATAAACATCTTCGAAACTTTTGGATTTAGTAACTTTGAAGCACAGCTAATCCAATTTTTTCAAAAGTAGCTTATAAAATCATTAAATAAATTCAAAACTTTATTTTAACCCCATTTCATTTATGAATGGAATTAGATATCTAGCATTTAAAGAAATGTCCGCCCCCATCATCTAATGTCAAAACAATTATTGCTAGTCAGTAGCATTACGTGCTTACATAAAAAACAAATTTTTTAATTTTTAATTTTCAATTTAAAATACAAAACGCCAACTCAAATACTACATACCTACATATAAAAATGATAAGAGGAATACTTAAAATAAAAAAAAAACCAACAACGTATACTATAATTATGATTATTTAAATTCCACGAGATCACATTACTTACTTGAATGAATTCCTAAATACATTTCTATCTTTAAAAAAAAAAAACGAAAATAAGTGAAATTATATTAAAAAAGCATAACAATTCGGAAGTACTAGCAATTCACGTATTTAGATATACAAGAAAAAAATAAAGAAAAGATCTTATATACATTTAATTGAGAAAATTTTTCGCAGCTACCTGTAATTTCTAATTTTTGATCATTATCTTTATTTATCGCTAACAATCTGTCGAGTTGTTTGAAATAAAGCAAAAAAATTGAAGAAGTAAAAAACTATGATCACTTTTTTTTTAACACGCAACATAGCAATTGATTTCAAACAAAATGGATCATCAGAAAGCATAATAGTTTGGCCAAGATATCTAACTACTATTTTGGGTTAAATATAAACTACATGTTGTTTATCAAAATAGATTACCAATTATTTTTGTTTTTTGTTTTGTTTTTTTTTTTTGAGTTTTATATTAAACACATATATAACCGGAATGCAATCAAATTTCAATTTTCTTGATTTTAGCTATTTTTCAAAATAAATTTTTAGATAGTTTGTAGTAATAAATAGAATAAAAATAATCACTTTCTAAGCAAATTTAGGTCTGAGAATTATCTTTAATTTCAAAAAATTGATAAATTGTGTTAAAGAGTGTTGGAGACTATTTTTTTATTATATTTTTTTTATATTTTATAACATTTGTCAATTTTAACACACAAATGAAAGCCTGGTATTTGTAGTTATGGATATAAGTATACAAGGAATTAGAATGGATTTATATCGTATAAAATTTTTTGATTACTAATCTAGTAAGAGTAACTGTATTTTAAGAATCACTCTGTCAGGGCAATGCTTGAACCAATGTACCCTTAAATATCTTATAAAATTTGCTGCAGTTTGAATGGAATATACTACTCAATACGTACGTACTTAATTATCACTTATTCAAGTCTTAACAATTTTAACCTAATGAAGAGGCAAATTTAAAAAAAATATACGGGCACAGAACCCCAATCAACAGTGGTTCAAATTACAGCAAGCATGGATTCATCACATTCGTCTTTTAAAAGAAACAGGGCTGGTATCCAAGTTAAAAAATTGGAAACCGCATAATTTGTCCGAAGTCAATTACCAGCAGCATTCGATCTCTACTCTGTGATTCCCTTTTATTCAAAAAAGAGCCATTTTTAGACCATTCAGTAATAAGAGGCAAAATAGATTATTTATCAGAAGGGAAAGACAATGAACAGATAGAAATAAGCAGCCAATTCCAGCAGTTGTTTATAATCCTAAATATATACTTTTAAGTGTTTGGTGGAATATGTATTATTATGACCAATTAGAATCAAATCAAATCATTAATACAGACATTCACACAGAGCAACTTTGTATTTCAAACTTAGAATTGATTGAGAAAGACCTACGGGTTGTGAATATGGATGGTGTTTCATCATAATAACTCTAATACGCATACGGCTCAAAGAATGCTGTAAAAAATTAGTGAATTTAATTGGGAGATCTTGCCGCATCCTACATATTCCTCGGATATTGCTCTCAGTGAGTTTTACTTGTTTCGTGTCTTGAAAAATTTTTTACAAGGGTAAAAGTTAAGTTCTAAACAGGAAGTATAAAAAGAAATTTCACGTTTTTTTGCATAAAAAGCTGTCTCTCTACTATCTGTAAAATGGGGTGAAATTTTAGAGAGTAGAGAAAAATATCACAATTATTAAAATCCTAAATTCTGTTTTATTTAAATTTCTTAAAAAATTCTCCAAGATTGCGCGCGAACTTAGCGACTGGCCTGGTATATACTAAGAAGTGGCTTGAATCTATTGGCTTAAAGTAACTAAACATGTTCTTCAAATCAGCAGCCTTGATGAAACACGAAATAACCATACATATTTTAACTTTTCACGCTTTACAAATCCTTTGATTTGTCTTTGAATAAAATAAGGAAGGTAAAAATTTTGTTAGCAAAATAAATAGACACTCACTGATCTGCTATTTGATTACTTGGCACTATTGTGAAAGGATTAAGGCAAATTCTCCTTTGTCAACTGGAAGAGAATAAACGATTTAGCTTTAGGAAAATTTTGAAAGTTAAATGAGACCTTTTTTCAACTTTCATTTCTAGATTTTTTGGTTAGAGAGCGCAATAGGTCTAGCAATGTAAATAGTAATAGTATTTTATTTTCCACTTGCAACTGACCCAGCAAACGTTGTTTGGCCAAATATAAATTATTCCTAGGATTATTATAGTAGAAAAAAATAACTAACTTACTGTCAGTGTGTGAGGATGCTGGGAATGATGATGGAATATAAAAAATATAGTCCAAGTTCATACTTTAAGGCGTCTGGCAAGGTGTTTTTGCTGTTTTTCGCACTTTTTTTATACTTTAAGGTGTCTGGCTGAACTTTTGAACCACGGAAAGTCAAATAATATAATTTATATCTAAACTAACTTAAAAATAAGTTCTAAAATTGGTTATAAAAAAATTATTAAAATTTACTTGAAATTAATCTTGTTATGAGCTTCTTTTTTTGAGTAGTTCCTTTTTCTTCTTAGTCTGAAAATTCTTTCTTTTTTATTTATTCAAAATTAATTCAACTGTTAAATTATATTGCAAGCAAATTCATTCAAAAATAATATCAATGCTTTAGCGAAATTCTTGTTAATATTTTAAAGATAATCTGAAAAGCGGTAAATGTAATTTATATAATTTTTTTATTTAATTAATTTTGACATTCAACCTTCTAAAAAACAAAAATATTATGCCACAAAAAAAAAATAATCGAAGTAACACTCACCTGTCAAATTGAGACAAAAAGAAGTTAGGTTATGTGTTAAACACTATATTTTAATTAAATTAAGAAAAAGTAATTAAAGTTTTTAATATTTATTTCGTGGTAAACCTTCTTCAGATCAAAACAAATTTTGTGGTAAATTTTCATTTAAATCTGTGCAGTAGTTTTGATGTCCATTGGCTTCAAACACAAAACGTTCAAATTTTATATATATAGATTATTTGAAAAGAATGATAAATAATACAAATATAATAAAACAACACAAAAAACCATATAACTGAGTCCACATAAGAATTTTTGTTAGAAAACAATATCAAAAATTTTGTTTTTTGTAAAACAAAAAAGTTCTTAATATAAAAATTCAATTCAAATCCAGTTTAAGCCTTTTAATTGTGAGAATTTATAAAATTTATCGTTTAATTATTTTCTCACGTTTGGCTTTTAGTGCCAAGAGTGTCGTTTGTCAATTGCATAATTGAAAATTCAATATCATCAACAAAAAACTTGTGCACTTTTTTTTTATCGTTCTTATTATTGTTGTTGTGATTTTATAAAGTCTATCAATCTTCTGTATTACAAATATATAAATAGGTGTTTTTCTTTTCATTTTCTTCATTTGAAGACCTTTAGAAAAAAATTTTTTTTTTCTTTTAAATTACACAATCTATAGAAAAATTTCAAGTGTGTCTTCCAATTGTTATATATTTCTATGAATGGGAAATAGAGCATTTGTTTTAAATGTAAATGAGTTAATTTCAAGATGAAGTTGGCACTTGACATCTTCTTATCTTAAAAGCAAAAAAATCAAAGTCACTGATACCATTAAAAGTGACTAAATAAATTCATTCAAATATTTATTTTTTTTTTTTGTTTTGTTTCCATAATAAATTGCAAAAATTGCATAACTTTTAGAATCAAAACTTGAATAAGCTATCCTATAGAGCATATGATGTTAATAAATGGATTCCATGGGAATTTTTGTTCTGGGAAAGTTAAGAAATTTGAATGAATAGAGCATGTAAGATATTAAAATAGTGCGATACTGGACCATTGTCTTATAATTTAGTATATACAGCACTTTCGATTATAATCGAGGGCAGTTTTCGTAACAATTCAACCTTAAAGTCACGTCATAAAGATGATATGAGATAGCTTTAGTATTCTTAATTGAATTAAATTACCTCGTTCACGTGCGGACAATCATTATATAGGAATGCATTCAAATAATAGAGGCTGTCATTTTATAGGACTATATATATATATATTTTTTTTTTCTTGCTTTATAATATTTTTATTGATACCACTTAAATATTGTGTCTTTAATTCTAAAGTAGTGAAAGTATACAAAATATTATTTTCATTTCTATTGTAAACTCGACTTTCTATAATATCATGTTAGTGGTCAAATAACAGCTTTTGTATGTCCTATTTTAAAATTACAATAATGCTCTAGGTTTTATTACTAAATAATAGTAAATTTGAGATAGAAATGTTGTAGAAATTTCAAATTGGGTGGTCTAACAGTAGACAACAACAAAAATATTTCTTACTAATTTTACGAATGCAATTGAAAATATTTTTGTTAATAGCTTAAATTAACATGTTTTTCCTATTACACCTTTCCTGTTTCCATTTTTTTTTTTTTTTTTTTTTTTTTTTTTTTTTTTAATTATTTAGCCTACTACAATCTTAATATTCTTATTAATTTATTAGTACTTATGATATTGGAGAGTTGGTAGTGTTGAGGTAAGTTCGATGTGTGAGGGCTATCGTCCAGTGATGACACCCATAATGCATTGATATTAGATTGTCAATTCATGTGGTTTTACTCTGCACAAGCGCCTGGTTTTGCCAAATGTATCCATCAGCTGGATGGCCTCAATGTTTGGATGATATATAAGTCTTCGTACATGCTTAGAAGCGTAATCGCGGATAACATCCTCTACCCACTTGATATTCAAGTCATCGTGAAGTTCCTTGTTTGAGATGAAGCGATAGGCGTTGGTAATTAACCTTAGTACCTTGTTTTGACTTTTCTGGATGATAGCTCTATTTGAGCTACGTGCGCACCCCCACAACTGCACTCCATAAGTCCAGATAGGTTTAATGATAGAGTTTTTTTTTGACGCAGGTTTTTATTAATAATTTATCAAAATGTTAAATAGTTTTATTTAATGTTGTATTTAATTCATATTTTACTTGATGTCTAAATTAACATGCTCGAGAGAGTTTTTAAAGGCGTTTTTGAGGTCTGGTTATCCTTGAAAGTATATCGACTGCAATAATTACATTACAAGCCTTTTCGAAAAATAAAACTTGTAGTTTTCAACTAATTTTATTATATTTAGAAAACAATTATTTATAACAAATCAGATTTATTTAATAAAATTAATTAGAAAACATAAATTATATATTTGTAATTAAAATGTCAAATAAGTTTTGAAGTCAATATACTTAAGTATAACTACACCTGAAAAATGCTTATTAAACACTGTCCACACACAAATTTGTTACATTTAATGCTAATATTGTTAATCTTATTTTTATTATATAGCCCAATTTGCTGTGGCTTATTTCACGGCTGCTTCTTCTTCTTCTATTATGGTAGGTAGTGCGATAATTTTCTTTCTCGCTGTCGCCAGAATCTAGAGAATCATTCATATCAGAATCCGATCCGATCTATGTTGGTTATTTTTTTGTCAATTCTGTACCTTTTGCAGACTTAACAATAATAGCGAAATAACAAAAATATAAATGCCAAAATTGTTTAAATTTAAAATATATATTAAAAATCAGATATTCAATTACGAAAATCAATTCTTTCTAAACTTCCGAACAATAAAAGCTTTTAAAATAATCTTCATTGTTTATATATTAGTTCAGTCCAAAAGGTCATGTGCATTTTAGTTTAAAAATTTTAAATAAAACACTGTTAAATTGTTTTGATCCATGATATATTTTCCTCCTTTATCTACAATTTTTCGTCATCTGTCAGGTAACTTTTTATTTCAATTACTGCAAAAAGGCTTTGGTTTTTATGCAAAAAAGCTTAAAATTTCATTTTATAATTTTTTTCAAGCACGAAATATGTGTATCTCACTTGGAACAATATCGGAGATATATGCACGATTTGGCAAGAGCTACCAATTTGCACTGAAATTGACTCTCTATAGCACTAACAATAAGTCTTTCAGTGCATCCAGAACACCAAGTTTTTAATTTTTAAGATATCACGAGATATTTTTCAAACTTGTTTTAATAAAAATTATAATTTTACTTCCTTCTTCACTTTCATAAAAGCATATTTTTTATTTTATTTAATTTATATTTGTATTTTAATTTTTTTTATTTTTATTTATTGTCTATAAATACATAGACATCTTTTCATAAACGAAAAAAAATTTTAAGTTTGCTTATCCTAAAATTCGGAAATTTGATTGAATTTGATTCAAGAAGACGTGAAAAATTTCAATGTTTTGAAGAGTTTATTTAGTGCGCTCAAAATGGAGAAAAATAAAAAAATATTTTTATGTTAATGTTTTCACTTTTAAGTATATGTAATTGTAAAAACTCTCAATTAGTCCTTTTGTAAGTCAGTAAATGAGGCAAAATTAGCTTGAATTACAATCAAAGAACACTGCAAAACACTAAATAAAATCATATATTTACTTAATTCCACTAGGTAGTAAAATTATGATTAAATATAACAAATTGATGCAAATTTTGCTAGTTCTAATGCTATTAAATTAGATTATGCGTTAAAATACCAAATTAATATATGTGCGATGCGCATATGAAGCCTAAACATTATAAGAATCCATCACAAATCAATATCTTAAGAAAAAAGGAAAAATATATTTCAAAATTTCAATTCACTTCAAAACATTATTAAAGAATTTTTAGTGAAAATAATTTAAAAAATATTTTATACCCGGATCGTATTCTAAGAAATAAAATTGAATTAGATAAAAACTAATGAAGGTAATTTTTCTTTTAATGCATTTTACTATTTCATTAAAGCTAATTAAATTAATTTTAAAGTTATATCTATGAATATTATAACTGTTTTTACTTTGGATGTCCATCATAATGACCATAAATATAGAAAACTGCCACTTAACTACCCAAAATTAGACAGAAAGCGGAATCGCAATTCACAATGGATTAGATACGCTCAAAATTTTGAATGAAAGTTAACTTTTTTGATTTAAAGTGAAACGATTGTTATGCATTAAAATAAAATATTGACACTAGTTTTTTCTTTTTTTGTGTTTTTTTGGTATTTTTCATCTTATTTTTTCTCTTCCTAATAGCGTGATTAGTTTTTCTAGTGTCGATTAGTGAAAGTGACTGAAACAGTCATCGTCACAGCTAGCTTCGCAATTTCATTGATTTGCTTGTTGAAAATTCTTCACTTTGATTTTGTAATTTAGTACTGTAAAACTAACAATGTAAAATTTTTTTATACATGATTTCAGTAATTTATTACACTTAAAACAATATGTGTATTTTTTGTGTTTTGTTTTCAAATTCTACAACATTACACTTGTACATAAAGCTCATTTGCTTTGTTTAAATTGATGAAAGGATCATTTTGACAATTTTTTATTGATCAGTGAAAGCATTTGAACTGAATTATACTTTTTTAAATGTATATTTTGTGAAATTTAGAGTGGTTTTCATGTCCATTGAAGACCCTAACATTTGTTTAACATAGCTAAACATACTAAGCTTCTACACTTCATTAGTTCTGTAGATTTTCTTTGTGAATAAGGGACAGATGTAATTTCTTTTATGGATAGACTCAGAATTACATATAAGTTTTGTTTAATTTGTTTCAAGGACCAAAATATATTGCCTGCAATAGTTGAAAAAGATTTTCTAAGATCTTTTAACGAAACAATAACATAAATCATAATAATCTTCATTTTGAGACACCTGCTCTGACACTTTAACTGCATCAAAGAGATAATTGACAAATGTTTTGACTTTTTTTTTTGAAATCTTGGGTAATTGTTTTTAATTTTTTGATTAGGTCGAAGTCCAATAACTCCATAACATTCATAGTGCTTTTTTTTAAAAAAAAACTTTGGGAACTTATTTCAAAATGATCGAAATAATTTTTAAATCGACGAAATGTGCAAATTGAAAAAACTTTCTCTTAATATCTCCTTATCGAAAGGATATATTAATAGCCATTAATATTTTTTTAGCTTCTAATTGCTTTCGTCGAGAATGATCTACCTTTAAATCGTTTCCAGAAACACTGATATAAAATAAGTGACCTGACTTTCTATTAAAATTTTTTATCTCTATTTTTATTATTTACTATAGTTTTCTTCTTAGTTTTCAATTCTACAAAACCCTGCTCTGGTTCCAGTATACTTTATCTTTAGTATTTCTCTCTATTTATCGTATTATTTTTAATTTTTTTGACTATCTTCAATAATAAATCGATCCATTTTTCAAAGTTCAACGTTATTCAAAAGTTTTCTGTAAATTTTTAATTAAAAAAACAAAACTACCTTAGTTAATATTCAATGATTTCCTTAAGAAATTACTTCTTGTTTATTATAAACATAATTAAATTGATGACAATTTCTAAAGCTTACAATGAAGACATAAATTTTTATAAGTTATACAAATCGATACGAAGAGCTAAGACAGCTAAATAACAACAACAATTAAAATTAATGCAACTAAAGTCTTTATAGTTTTATTAGAAATATAAAGCACTTGACTTTCTAGCATTAAAGTCAAGGGATTTAATTTATAAATAACATCATCTGGTGTTTATGTCACTTTCTTTAAGTTATTGAAGTGTTGGAAAAGTAGTAATAGAAAAGTAGTTTTTAATATTGTTAAAGTCATACTAGAGAGATATCACATTCAATTGAAAATGATTAATTCTAGTGAATTAAATAAGGAAATACTATTCTTCAGTCCCATGTCGATCAAAAATTATACAATTTCTATCGTATTCTTAAGACTTTTCACCGTCAAATTATCATATTTTATTTCCTCTGTGATAATAGTTGCAATTTATTGAAACAAACTATGGTGGAAATAAAGTGTTAATTTTTTCTTTTAGATAAAACTATAAAATTTTATGAAAATTTCATTCATAAGTTAACGAAATATTTTATTGAATTTAATGAAATGCTTCAATTGAATAAAAATTATTTAATTAAATTCTTTATAATTTTAATTTTGAAAAATTTATTTAATATATTCCTCGTTTTTGTTTACGTAAAAAATGGGCATTTCAGGAAAAAAAGCATATTAGTCTGTGAGCTCTTAAATTTACACAAAAAAATAAAGTTTTTCAGTGAAACTCATCTTTATTCATCAAAATAAGCTCCTTTAAATCTAAAACGCTTATCTCCTTGTTTCTCTAAATTTTTCAGCTGTATAGTTTTAATTTTGAAAATATCTTGTACATTAAATATGTCCTGTTTTTTGTAGTTTCATTGTCATAATAAAATCCATATGTATGAGATTTGGTTTTGTATCATTTGTCTAGCGGTTAAAAATTTTTCTTAACCATATTTTTGTAAATAGGCTGTTAAAGCGCTCAAATTGACAATCCGTTTTTCACAAGGTCCAAATGCAGTTCACCACAGTTTTGTAGTACTGGAGGGGGGATTTTTAGTAGTTTCTCGCACTCTCCCTTTCGAGAGTCATTTGAAAGAGTTTAATTTTGAATTCCAGGTTAAATCTGACTTTGAAAAATAAGAAAGGTTGTCAAAATAGGTCAGATTTTTATTAATTTGTACAGTTATTAGCTTTTATTAACATTATTTCCTTTTAATTTTAATATTTGGTAGATAAAATAAAAATGGACACATAAATGTGGGCCCAATTTAATAAAAAAAGGATGTTGGCTTTCATTTATTTATAGCAGGAACATGTTCACAAGCTGCGTGTCGGCGTAAGAAATTCGGATTTGTTCGGATATGGTTTTTTCTTTCAAAGGATATAAACCGACGCCATTTGGTTTTTTTTTTGCAAAAAAATGAAATTTTTTACCACAATGTGGTCCGCTGATTTCGTAGGAAATTTTAAAGCTTCTATTCACTTTGTAGGTTTAGTTTCTCATGAATTCCATATTTTAGCCTAAAATCAAATTGTTCAATAATTTTTACTTAATTAGATTACGTCAGGCCATTTTTTTATTAAAACTTGAAGTAGTTTTTCCTGAAATTTATTTTAAAGTTATGGAAATAAGAAAAACTCCAATTTTTTTTTTATATAAGTGGTCAAAAACAACACATAACAGATTTTAATTTTTCTAGAAACAAAGAAAAATATTATTCTAATTATAACAAAGGATTTATTGTAAATCCAGTGCAGGGACTCATATCATTGCTTCAATTTGTAATATTCGAGTCTTAAGCGTACTTTATTTTTATTTAATAATACAAAACATTATTATTATTTTATTAATACAATAATAAACAATTTAGTATTTTAATAAAATACCAAAAAGCTAAGAAAATTATGAATATAAACACCAGCCCGCAACAGTAACAAATATTTAAAATCAACTTTTCAAGGCTTAAAGATTTTCCATTTTGTCATCTTGAATCTTTGTACAAGTTCAAAATCTGCTTACTATCATTCTTTCAGGTCTTAAGAATTTAAGACAGATGAAACGTTGAAAATACGGATGACAATAAGAACGGAAAATTTGGAAAAGTTTTTGAATTTTTTCGAAAATAGTTTCAAAGCAATTCATTTTTAAAATTAGGCATCGTGCAAAACCCTTTTTCAATAAACAATACCCAATTCTTGACAAAAACTAAAATTCGGCATAAGCTCTTCTTCTTTTTCTTACCACTGTAAACGTACTATAATATATGCTTTATTTGTATTTAGTACAATATAAAATTTTATAGAGTTTACTAAAAGTTGCTGTACAAGAAAAACAACTTATTTTAAATATGTTTCATTTGAAATATTTACCTAACTTTTGTATATGAGAGCTAAAGTAAAATAGACATAAATAGCTAATTTACTTCTAATTGATCTATAATCAATTTCAAAGTAGCATTACTTGTATTTAGTGTTAACTCTAGTAGAGCATCATATCTTTCATTTTATTTATGGCACATCAATATAATTTATCTTATTTTTACTATCTTTAAGATTTAAGCTGAAATAATATTAAGCAAATTATGATCCCAGTAGAAAAAAAAGGATAAAAATTATGACTTGTCGACAACTAGTTATACATATACTACAAGACAACTAATCATCTAATTAAGCTTCTCCTGTTTTTTTTTTGTTTTGTTATTTGCCAATAAAACACTTTGAAAACTATAAATTTATTGAAATTGTATACGAAAATTTCTTTAGTATACAATCATGAATATATTTTATCTTTTCTGTTTTGTTTATTATAATTAATTAGTTGTACTGTATTAAACACCAATTAATCTTACTTCAGTTGAATGTATAACTGACACCTAGCTAATCAAAAGATCAGAAGTTAAAAATTTGCAAAAATTTTCGTAATAAATTGATTTTCTTCGTCTAAAATTTGTAAGGCTTTTCTTTTCCATGAAGTTATAGGCTGTCATTTAAATGATGAAAGTAATATAACTAAACTGAATTTCATTTATCTAATGAATTGAATTATTTTCTAATTCTATAGAGGATACATTACCCATGGGACCACCTAGTACAAAATATTATTCATCCCAAGAACGGAGATCATTAAAAAGAGATTATTTATTGTTATTAACAATGAACTGAAGTTTGTACATTTAATAGAATTAAAGTGAACAAAATACTTGAAAGACGACTGTACAAGACCAAATCAATGACTGACAAAATCTAATTAGCAAATTACATCAATTACTTATCTCATACTATATATATGTATGTATATAAAATGTACGATATAAATTTCTAAACTTTTATTTTTTAATAACTTTTAAAATGAATTATTAAATCGAAAAATTTAAACAGAGATAAAAAAAAAAAAACTATTTGATATCGTATATCTGGGCTAAAAAATATTCCATCATTTTTGTATCATTTAATCTCATATATATGTAGATAGCCCTTGTTTTTTGTTTTTGTGCTTTTAACTATCAATCATAGCCAATTAATTATTGATGGCATCAAAAGTGACAGAATATTTATATCTTATATATATATGCTGAATTATTTTAAATTATATCTTTTAATAATATATAAATTTGTGGATTAATATTATCTTTATCGAAAAAGAATGAATGAAATCTTTTGTGGTTAGCCGCTGACACTAATGATAGTGGTAACTAGACATCGGCATGAGGAACAAAAACATGTTGATCTGCAATTCAATCGACTATCAATCAAACAAAGTCATTTTAATTATGTCAAAAGAAGTTATGAGACAGTCTTGATATGTTGTCCATCTTTTAAATGACTTGTTTGTGGAATATTTACTTCTATTAATTTGATTTTAAATAAACTAACAAATACTTAAGATATTTTATCTTTAAATATCAAGTTTTGTTTATTTTCTTCTTGCTTTTTTATTCTTATTAATTTATGCAAAATAAATTAATAAATTAAAATAATTAAAATCTTCTCTCTATTCAGCTTTAAAATGAAAGTTTAAAAGTTGAATATGCTCTTAGTAATTGTCAAAATTTCATTTTTACTGTAACTTCACTATATCAAATATTTGATTCTTATATTTTTCTCGGTGAAGCTTTAAACTTTTGTCACTAGTGTAAACTGGAAGAAAAGACTCTATATCTTTGCTTTCAAGGAATTTGTACAAAAGCTTTATTGTAACTATGTTTAGAAACCCCAACTTATTTAAAGCAAAAACTGGCACTATTAAGGATTACTTATAATTAGTCTAAATATGAGAATTCATACAAAGCGAATTATGCTACGAAAAAGGTAGCGTCACAGCTAGAAAAAAATTTGCTATTTATCAGGTAATTTAAGTTAATATAAGTATCTTAGTCAGTGTGTAAAAAAACAGGATTGCATGTTTCAGGAGTCTGCTCACAATGGCTGATTTAAAAAAAATTTTAATTTGCCACATGTGTCCATTGATCTATGTACCAAATACGTTCAAACATTATATTTGACATCATATTTGACAAACAGAGATAACGAAAAGCGCTTGTGTTTTTATTATAATTTCATCAATGCTATTTTGTTGTTGTTTTTAATTTTTTCTTTTGTTTGCGTGACACATATTTTGCAATTGAAAGAAGTATCAGAATAAATCAAGTATAAAAAGTCTATCTGAGAACTATTTTCAAAAACATGTATGTAAAAATAAATTTCACAAATCACCAAAAATAAAAATAAAATCCTTGCAGTCTACACTTTGTTTCTGAATGATAGCTTTAAATTTTGCTATTGAAAATTTTTAATCATAATAATCAATTTCATTGGATTCGAGTAACTGTGGCGAAATGTCTGAAAAAATATTTTGACTTTATCATGACGTTATGCCAAAGTCTGTTCGATAGGAAATTTGCTATAATGGATTGGTTCTCATCTAAGCATCTAATATTGCGGCTATAGTAGTCAGTCTAAGGCTGCCTGCAGATTGCCGGCTTACAGCCGAGCTGACACCGATTCCCATTGTGATAGTCTAATCTTTGGTAGGCTTGCATTCTGAACACTTTGAGCATATTCCTATTGATTTATCCATAACGACTTTATAGTCTTCAGTATCGGAATCAGCGTCAGCTCGGCTGTAAGCCGGGACTCTGCAAGCAGCCTAAGACTACTTAAGTTTCAAATTTTTTTAAAAAGAACTTTTGTATTTGTCTCAAAAAAACTAATCTAAAATTAATATTCTTTTTTAATAGTTTGCAAATATGACTTAAGAAATAATGACAGTACGGAGAGGAAATTTTTAACAGTTTTTCAAACTCTCTCTCTCTCTCTTTCGAGAATAATTTGGTAGTGATTAATTGTAAAGTTTAGATTAAACATGACTGTGAATACGATGCAAAAGAATTTCTACAGTAACAAACAATAGCAAATTTTCCACAGTTAAAGTTTACTTATTTCGAATAACTTCAGTATAAAAATTTGAATGAAGCAAAGCAAAAGTTAGTATTTTGACTACTTTAAATTCTGTATAATTTTTTCAAAATTCAAATGTCAATAATGCACCGCAATGTACTTCAGAATTCACTTGTAAAATTTTATCACACCTGAGAGTGAAAATCAAATTGGTTAAAACTTTTGTGTTCCATTGCATTTTTCCCGAGAAAGTCTAATTGTAAGTATCTTAAATTCAAATTTTAGCGGTCCATTTCAAAGTAGATCGGCATTCAAAATAAAAACTTATCCTCATTTTTATCAAAAATTTTTGATATCATAAAAATTTCCTAGTAAAATATTTTCTATTATACATTTTAAACTTAACAAAAATTATGTTTCAAGATTAACATACAAAAAATTAATTTCTTTGGACATATCTTATAAAAAAATATTTATATAGGTCATACATAATGGTCTACTTCTATTATATTTTTTTATGTTAATATCTAAAGATATAACAAAAGCATAAATGGCCTTCATTTTTCAATAAGTCGCTATCAAAAAAAAAAAGAAAAACCTAAAAAAAATTTCAAGAATTATTTTGTTATATACGATTAAGAAATTTTCCAAAGATTAACTAAGAGATATATCAGTCTTCAATTGATGTCTCAATTTTCAATATGTCATTAAAAGTCTTGCGACAACACTTACTTAAGGTCTGTGGTATATAAATAAAAGTAAATTGATCTCAAGTCTCTGTCAAATAAGAAAAACAAAAAACATCGAAAAAAACACAAGAAGCAAGAATCTAATTTGAGGTAATAGTGACAATAATTAACGTACCACATTGAACATGTAAATATGTATACATGTTTTGTAATCTGTTATCCAAAAAAATTTAGAACAGATAATGCTGTTAGCATTTTTTTTTTTTTTTTTGCTTTTGATATTTGTGCTACTGATGAAGTCTTTTATGGGTTTTGTTGTTTTCATTTTTCGTTCTAGATCTGCATAGGTTTTCTTTTAATAATTCCTTCGTTTTTCTTGGTGTTTTTTCTAGTTTTATTTTTTCATTTTATATAAAGCCCCCGAAAGACAATCATTAAACAATGCACGTGGCTTTCACACGATTTAAAGTCAGGAACATGTTACTAGAATTACTTTGTTCTCTACTGATCCACCTTTAGTAAAAAGCATTAAACAACGCTTACAGCTGTTTTTTTTTCTCTTCAATCAAAGATTGATATTACATTGGCGGATATCATAATGGATTTTTTTTTAATGTATATATGTCATTGTTTAATATGCAATTGATGTTATATTTTTGTCTAATATGATGTTATAAACTCTTTTAATTAGCTGCCTGAATTATAAAGCCGCGGAGATCTCAAAGAATCATAACTAAAGGAAGTAATTTGATCACATTATCAGGAATCATAAAGTTTGCTTCTTAGATTTTTTGTTATTGTTCCTGAAACTATTAAAGCAATTTTATTTCTTTGATATAATATTTAGTTTGTATTTTATTCTTTAGACCTTTTGTAATTTGTTATGTATTTAATATTAAACTGTCGTTTTTGGCATAGAAAAATGCAAAAAGTATTAAAATTTTTAGTTCCATATTAAAGGAGCTATTAAAGTAAATTGGCTGAGGGGCTAAATATCGATTAATAACAAGAAAAAATTATTTAGTATATAGCCAAGGGAAAGCATTAAAGAAAGAAGGAGAGCGATGTTATACTCATGTTCAGTATTTAATTTTTTTTTCATTCATTTTTATTCAATTTAGTGTAAAATATCTTAAAAATATTATTCAAAATTTTAAGTTGACCCGAGCAAAATTGTCAAAGTTATGAACATTTGAGCGTCCGTCTTCAATACTTACTTGAAAAATTAATTTTTCATAAAAGCGTCTTTTCAGATAGCGTTGTGTATGTTTCCGCTAACTTGATTTTCATTCGTGTACTTATTTTTCTTGTGTATTTTGTAAAACATAGAAGCAGACAGCGCACGGCATTGAAGAAGAAAGAGTTTTTCGTAGACAAGGATGAAAAGATGCTCTAGATATCTTAGATGAAAGCTCTTTACTCTATGGAGCTGACATCGAGACATCTGGCTGAGTGCAAAAGAAATTATCTATAGTTTTATCTATAGTTTATCAGTGAACAAATTTTAAAGCATTTTCCTGAAGCTTGTTATTTACAAAGTGTGCACAATAACTCCAAATTTACTTGGTCGATTGTTTTAAAATTTTGCACACTACTTCTTTAAATATTTTTTATCAGAAATTGACAAGAGTTTTGTGTATTTTAACAATTATTAATTTTACAATTACAAATAAGTCGATTCTTCACCTGCTCTTTGACTGTAGGAGGGTGGTATCAAAGGAGCGAAGCATCTTCTCACTCCATGGGAAGGTTGGAAATAGGTTTGAGAGATATCCTAACTCTGGCAAGGGAACTGGATATTAGATTTCCATAATAACATATCTGGCCGGGAGCACAATAGATCAAGACCGGTCGTGGTGCATTTTGTCCCCCTTTCTTTTACTACTTTAGTACTTAGTAAGTCGATTTTTTTCTCAGACATTCATTACCCCTCGCACACTTATTATTATTTTGAAATAAAAGTATGGGTAAATATTGTTTAAATGTTGTGTTATCACATAAAAATTAATGAAATAATCTAGAACTACTTCTTTTTCCAAAAATAATTCTTGGAAACATACCATTTTTTAAACGAATTAACCGGACCATCCCCTTAAAAAAAACCAAACAATAAATGTTTAGTATAAGAGAAATTTAGCATGCTCATAACAAAAAAATCAAATACCACGATGCAAGGAAGGACTTGCATACAGCTGGTTGCTGCTGTTATTAGCAGAGTACAAAAAGCTTTAACTATATTTCTTTTAAAATTAACCCTAAATCCTAGCCTAGCTAGGAAATATTAACCTAATCTAGCTCAAACTTATTATATTTTATGCATTACAAAACTTTTCGCTAACGCTCGTTCTTAACTAAACACAAAAAACGAAAAACTTAATACATAAAAATCAAAAGTTCTGCCTTTAAATGCAATATTTTTGTTTATAGACTAATTTTAGGCTAACATTTCTATCATGTAACATATTACTATGCATTATGTTGCAGAACATATCATGTTATTTAAACGAAAATACAAAAATCCTTTAGAATTTATGAACTAAGTACATAATTTTCTAAACTCTAAATGCTTCCATCAGCAGCATTTATGAGATGAGTTCTTAACCATTTTGCATAGTAATTAAACCAGTTCTATTAAATAATAATGGGAATAAAAAAACAATAAAAACAAATTGCCATTTATGCAAATAGTCACCATTGAACTATGAACTGATTTTATAATTTACATTTAGTTAAACCTACATGAAATGTATATTCACATTTTTACTAGAAAGGCGGCATCTTTTAAGGAGTTAACTTCCTCCATACCTAGAAGATGATTTGCGAATAGATCGTATTTTATATATTTACTATGAAGAGACAACATCAATTTAAACCTTTGTTTAAAAACTATACAGAATTATTATATGCCAAATCATATATCATCAATTTCGATGCATAAATAAACTACAAAATAGAATTTGTTTAGGGGATTTGCATTTCTAATTTTTAACTTTACTACAACTTTGAATGATTTGTTTTCTTTTAACGTTAAAGTTAACCATATAAATAGTTTGAATATTTTTCTTTTATTTTTTTTTTATTTGAATGAAATATGTGATGGGGGTGACTAATTAATGGTTTATTCCCAACAATGAAGATTTTTCTTTATATCAACTATGCATACTTCAAATATTGCATAAGTCAAAAATAATTTCAGAGCTTTATTTGTTATATGTAAAGTTCAAATTTACATTTCAGTTTGAAATTCAATCATTTTAAAACTTATGATTCGTGACTAGTCCTTGAATTGATTTCATATACATATATATATTTATTATCATTTATGATTTATCTGGGTTTCTAATTTTTAAAATAAAGGTTAAATAAATGTAGCTCTTAAGAATTATGTTATCAATTAGTTAACTTTTAACAAAATTTTTAGCTAGTTTTAAGGAAAATATATTATTATGGAATTATGATCTAAAAGTGATCTAAAAGTAAACGAAGTCACCCCAATTAATAAAAATTAAATCTTTATTAATATTTTCTATTGTTTTCAAACAGAACACAAAATGAATATAAGGCGGGTGAAAAATGTTTCCAGAAAAAATATCTATCAAAGTCGAACAAATGAAGTGGAACTTTTTTCACCACAAAATTTTTCCAATTAAATCTAACTTATTTGGAATAATGTTAAGTAATAAAATAATACTAAAAAGGAACCATTATCAGAAAGTAGATGGAGTAGCAACTCCAAAAACTTTAATTGAAGGTTTACCGAATCTGCATCTGTTAAAAGTTACAAATTTTGTCAAAATTTAGTGGCTATATAGCCCGACTGGAAAGTTGTTAAGGATGTAATCAGGTGTGGATCCAGTTTGCCTTATTTTTATTTTGTTTTTAATTAGACTTATAGACATATCAGGAGTATAATGCCTTAATGGATACTGCTGAATTTAAATCTCCTAGTCCAACTTAGATGAAAACTTTTGATCTATATTGAATCAGATCTTCTGATCTAACACGAACTAAATTATTAACAAACTCAGCATACATCAATTACGATCACCATGACTCATTCTATTTCAGTAATCGTATGTGCTATACGAAAGCTATTGCAATTTTGCATAACCCATTTTCTAATGGTTGAAGGATTGTATGCTCTACCACTAAATTTTTTTAATTCTGTGGATTAATTTCATGAAATTCTAAATTGTATTTCATGCAACATTAAAGACTATCAACATTTCTCTAATTGCTGATCATCTAATTGATGATGGCTTTTATAAGTGTTTTAGATTTATTTTCAATATTATAATATCAATAACAAACCCTCACAATGAAAATTTATGCTTAAACTGTATGCGTTAAAGTTTTAAGAGTGTTTTTAATTTAAATTTAAATCTATATCTATAAAAAGCTTTTAATCTGGTCATTATGTTAAGGGGGTATTCTGGTTTAGTAATCAAACTTCATAGTTTAACACTTTAAAAAAATGTTTCTAAAAAGATTTTTCGAAATTTAAATAATTTTCGTAGTTATAGCTTACATATTTAATCTTAGTTAGCTGAGTTTTTCTTGAAATCATTTTGTTCGAAACTGCGTGCATATATCTCAAGTTTGACTTAACCGATCCACTTGAAGTTTTGTGCAGAACTTCTCCATATATTATAGCATCCCATTATTAAGTTTTTAGTAAATCTGTTTTTTTTTTTGTATTTTTAAAAATTCCAAAAGGCCAAAAGAAACGGAGAGAAAAGGTAACTGCCGCTATTTTGTGAAAAAAAATTACAAAATAAAAAACACGTCTCTCGTAGTGATGGAATTACATCTTCTCAAAGAATTTTAAAAAATTCTTTTGTAAAAACACTGAAAAAAACATGTTTATGATTGTTAGAGACTAGAAGCGAAAAACATAACAAGAGTAGCTTACAACTTGGTTTGTATTATTATCAAACATTCACAGCTAGTAAAAATTCTAGACTAAATGTCTCGTGAAATATCCCACTTAATATCTCCCAAAATATCACACATCTCTCTAAATGCCGATGATCAAATGTGATATTAAACCTTTTATTTCTCGTCATGATCTTTCTCTATTATAGGTATTCACTTTAGCATACACTGCCTTTAAAAGGATTCGTTGTAGTATAAAAAAGACTCAGCTGGCTGTTTATATTATTATTATGATTCTTAATATTAAACAAAAACAGTTTTCAACATAATAATTTTCGGGTAGCGCTGTAAGCCACTGATACACAAAATGATCCATACCGATTCGACAACAAATAGAAAGTTCGTGAGATTGAATTTAAGGAGATCGCAACCTTGCTTTTTGACTTGAATATGACTATACCTCAATGAATAATCAACCCATATAGGGACATTAATGAGAAGGATATCATAATACGAATGGAATTCTTCAAAGTAATCAACTACAAACTTAAGATTCAATTTAGAAACAGATAACAGTTATTCTGGCTACAAAAAGATATACCTGACACTCATTTCATAATATAGAACGTTGCAAAGAAGTTATCAATTATATTTTCGTCCTTATATGTAGTGGAAATTAGATTAAGTGTTGTCGACAAATTTCTAACAAAAGAAAAAGAAAGAAACAAATTGAACCCAGAACATTTGACTGTAAACTTTTGCAAAATTAAATAACAAAAATTGGAGCTCTAAAATCATTTACTTTTTCTATATTGATTTTATTCCAGACATACTAAATTTTAATTTGGTTTATTTTATTTTTTGTTTCAATAATAAATGCGTGAATAGTGTGTTTTTGTTTGTTTTTATACTCTAGACTTTACTGCAGATAGAAATCAATTAAAAACACAATTAAACTTAAAAAATTTGCAAAATATAATAAGAGCTACACAAAATTTGATCTAAAACCAAAAAAAATGGCAATATTGATCTACAATCCAACATATTTTGGGAACTTTAATAATTGCAAACGATCAAACTTTTCCTTTAAAGAATTAACACTAATAAGGCTTCTGTTAGGCGCTTTAAAAATTAAGTATGTAAAAACAAAACAATTATAAAAAAAATGGAAAAACAGAAAAGAAAACACACAAAAACAATGTGTTAAGAGAAATGTTTACATGAAAATATATCAACACAACAAATATGATGAAAACAGAGTAGAAAGTTGTAATACTAGTTGATTGAACTTTTCTTATATCATTCAAACGAAAGCAGATCATTTCCAATGTTATATCTTATATACAAATATAAATTTATAAATTTAAAAAAAAAAAGCAAAAAACTAAAAACAAAAACAACATTTAAGAAAAAAATTCAACACATATATACGCATGTTTCTATCATGTTGATGTCAGTTAAGATTATCATCTTCAATTTATTCGTTGGTCATATTTTTCTATGTGATCAATCTAAAGGAAATTATTTTAATTTTAAATATATATATATAGGCATATCTAGTACATTAATAGAGCTTCTTGGTTTTATGATCTAATATATTGATTGAGAAAAAGTTAATTCATTTGCTGGCTAAGATTTCTTATAATAGTTTGATATCTCATCCTCATTATTGTTATTATGATTAAGTATGAACTATAATAAAGAAAATCTTTTTAGTATAGAAGTTATATATATATATATATATAATTGAAATGGTGTAATTTTCTCTACTAAAGAAAAATGAAGAAGTTACTTATGTTACAGTGGTTGATATTCCTTTTACTATACATAAAAAGGTATGCAATTGAAACGAGGGCATAATACAATCAATGAAAATTAATAGATTTACTCCTGATCTTATCATACACTTTACTAATGTATATGTGTGCAATATGTGCATATATATAAATATGTATATATACATATATTCCTGAATAATATAAAATATTTGACTTTATTATGAATTGTGATTGATCACCTTGACCATTATACATATTAGTTATATACATGAATAAATTTTGTACCAGCATTATATACTTTGATATAATAATTTGACAGACAATAGTCATACTAATGTTCATATTTAAAGCACTTATAAGGGTTTGGCTATATATGCTTCAATTTTTAGTTGAATCATTTAGGATCAATTTATATAGTATGCCAGATTAATTTTCGTTTAATCATCAGCCTATCTCATATTGACTTAAGATCAATATTGTTCATTTATATCAGATAAAAATTTTTAGTTAAAGATAATTCTGAAGAATAAAAACTAAAAAAAAAAATATATTGAGTGCTTCGTTTTATTGATATTCTTCGAAATCAACTAAATATAAATTCTTAAAAGATTATTTCATGTTGGCAATATGTCCAAAGTATGGCAAATAAAAATTCTTTTTTTTGTTATTCATCGGTATTTTTACCTAGTAAAACAATTTGTTCTTTAAATGTTTAGCTTTTTTTTACACGTACGATTTGATTAATTAACACTAGATTTCCTAAGCGGGTCGTTTTGACCACTTTTTAGTTTCAATTATGCGTATATAATAATACAATTTCTTAGAACTTTGTGACTTTTTGTACAACATATAAATGTGTTTATTTATAATTGTTGCTACCTCCTTCCTCTTACATCTAATTGAAATTAAAAAGGTGTCAAAATGACCCCCTTAGGCAATCTAGTGTTAAAGAAATATTTGAAATGAAGTTATTGCAGTGAAAATTCGAAATTTTTAGAAACTGTTTTTCGTAACCATAAAATGAAATGTTTTATTTTAATAAAAATTTGCTTTTTATGATATAATTTCAAAAATAAAGTAAATACTTTGAATTAATTAAACTTCTTGATGCGAATTTCTTAAATTCAACTTCAAATTTCAGTGTCCAATGCATTTATTACAAATTTCTTTGCTGTAAAACTTAATGTGTTTTTTTTTTTTTTCAAAATCAATCTCTTTTATTAATAGTTAATATAATTGACTAGAGATCAATAGATTTTTAAGCATTTCATTACATTAGGTGCAAATTTATGAGTAGATATAAGTATCTTTAATATTAATAAATTTTTAAGCTTATCGTTGTATAGCTTAAAAGTTATTAGCGATCAAATAGTAGCTGGAAAAAGTTTGAGTTATTATAAACATCAAGGATTTGTTCTTTTTTTTATATAAACAAAATATATATTCAGTTTAAGACAGAAGTTCATTATTATAATATGAATGTTAATAAAATATGTCCGGCAGCAGGTACCGCACAAGCAACTTCTCTTGAGAAAAAAAATTTTCTTAATGTTCCGATACCTCAAATATTAAACGAAATTTCAAAATTCATTTAGCATTTCGCTACCTAGAGGACGGGATCATAAAACTCTAACTAGATAATTACGGTTAAATGTATAGTATATGCATTCTATGACTCATCTATTTCCTTTTCTGCAGTTGAATCGAAATCAACACGCTCGAAAACCTCCATCTGCTCCTCAATACTTAAAATTACGCTCACACGCGCACACACACTGACATACATCACTCTAAAATTGGCTGCAAATGATGCTTCAGGGCATAAAACGTAAAGAAATTACAAAAAACTAACTGTTTCGATTTTCGAACCAATTTGAAACGAAGCTCAAAGTTGGAAAAAAAACAACTTTTCAACATTACACAAAAATTTATAATCATCTACCTGAAACCCCGCTCAAAATTAAATTTCATCCAATTTGAAGACTTTTTACAAAAAAAAAAAAAAAAAAAAAATTACATCATATTGGGTCCGCCATCTTGAATTTTAAAAAACTCATAAAAGATTCAAAATCAGCACCTTCGAAACCGGGGTACACGGGGTTAGAATTGATGGTTACATAAAAATTTTTGTTCCATGCTTGAGAACGTTAGTTTTTTATTCATAAAAACCGCTGGACCGACTTCGCTCCAACTTCTTTCAGATCTAAGTCATGATGTAATTTGGTCCAGTAGTTTTTGAGAAAACGAATTTCATAAAAAAGCTCACATACATACATACATACATACACACACACACACACACACAACTCTAAAAATAATTGCAAATTATTCTCCAGATCTTGAAACGTAAGGAAAATACAAAATTATTGATTTCGATTTTCAGACCTAATATAGTAACTTCCCAAGAGAAGTTAAAAAATTCAGCTTGCCTATGTTTATCCCCGCAAAATTTGAAAAGTAATTAATCATTTCAGCTCAATTTTTTTGAGCAGTCCATTTTGAGGGAAAAGATAAGCAATTTATTACACAGCAAACTGCAATGAAAAATTTAAACAACTGTCAAATTAAATACTAAAACTTTTTATTCTCTTATTTATTTATTTTATACGCTAACAATCAGTAGCGTAGATGACTTTTTGTGATGAGGGAGGATATGTTTTCTTATTTTTTTTGTCAATTTTCTTAGGCCTCTTTTAGTCTTCTTTCTTTGATTATCACTAAAATAATATTGATCAAAGGGGGCATTGATATCTTTAGTCAAACCCTTTATATACGCCACTGCTAATTAGTAGCAAGAAACAAAGGCTTTTAAAATACTCAAAATATTTTTACTGTCAATAAACACATAAAATGAGTAGTCGAATAATTTAAATGTGTCAAAAAATATTTTTACAAGTCAACGGAAAGCAAATGAAAATGTTTTGAAAATAATAAGGCTCTCACTTTGATTTGAATACTCTTAAGGTATGTTAATATATCTAGAAAATTAATTTATTGTTCTTGTAAGTTGATTTATATTTGCATAAGCTTAAATCAAAAGTAGAATTTTGAATTTGAAAAAATAATAGCTGAGTTTATTGTTGAGTAGAAAATATTTAACTCAATATTGATTAAAATGTGTTAAGCATTTGAAAAATCTCTAAAAGCCAACTGGCAAGATTTTCACAACTCACAACCAGATAAAATTTAACTATGTTCTTACAAAACTTAGGCGTTTTTCTTTCGTCAAAAATTTGATGTCTTCCGGACACCCCAAGTTAATTAATAAATCTTTATTTTTATTAGCGATTATTTCACTAATAAATATCATCAAAAAATGCTTTGCGATTGCATGCGATTTAAGAGTTAAGAAATCAGTAACATAGTCTTTAATTCTTCTGATTCCAACGGACAACTACATATTGCTTGTTTTAGAGTAAGCAAAATAGACAGTAACTTTATATTTCACTTGACATTAGAACAGTCAAAATATTGCATACTCACAAGCATTGTGAAATTAAGTAAATATATAAGAAACGTGCTCTGACTATTTTTTTGCATTTCATTCAACTGATCAAAGGTATAGTATGACAAAGTACAGTTAATACATATTGTTGTAAAGATTAAACAAACATAAGCTCATCCCAGCTTTAAATCAATTTAAATTTCAAGGATATTAAATCTGCCTCAAAATTTACATATTTTTTAATTATCTTCCCATATGAGAGTATCGAGACTCAATCTTGTTTTGGACTAAAAAACTAGCCTTTCTCAAACATTTATGATAAACCCTATAAATTTTTTTATGTCAGAGATGCCACTTGTTCATAATAATTAAAATTTTAACACAAAACCATCTTTAATAATAACGTTCTACGTTTTTTTACAAAAAAAATTCTCTTAAATTCTCTTTAAACTATTTACGTAGCTTAATTTTTGTTTTTATCTTAAAAAAATACTATATTTTTTTAAGACAATAACTTGATATTCAAATTCTTACATCCAAATTGTTCATATTTTTGTTTTTTAGTGATAAAAAAAAATATGTTTTCTTATTTTTTAACAGTTTAATGTTTACATTGCTATTGTGTAATTATTCGATCAAAACAAACTAATTTTTGATATGATAAATTATTAAAAGGGTTACCGATTTTTATTTGTTTTTAATGTCTGCTATTTTTTTTTGTTTGTTTTTCATTTATCTATCTGTAAAGTTTTGGCGGAATTTAAATTAGCTGTCAATAACTTAAATGTTCTTTAAAAAGCCGTTTTTTGTACTACATATAGTGGAGTTTTGTACTTTTAAATTTAAAACTAATTAGTCTTTTCCTTGTTGTCCTTTTTATACTATGTTGTGGTTAATTTTGTTTGAAATATAGTTTAAAAGTAAGTTTGACCAATTTATATATATTTTTTAAATAAATTTTTTACTTAGTAACAGTAATTTATCGAGAAACAAAAGTGTTTATAACTTAGCTACTAATGAATTTAAAGTTTTTTTAAAACACTTTTTAAACAGACAGAATCTGGTCTGGTGAAAAAACATATAGTTCATTGAAAAATATTGCATAGCTCTCTGTAAAATAATATCATTGTACGTCATCTTAGGTTTCAAAAAATCAAAATATAAATTAGTCCTCATTTTTGACTCAGTCTAAGACCTTATATAAAAAATTTCTACATTTATTAAAAAAGTTCTCTAAAAAACTTCTTTTAATTTTCTTTGCAGATGATTGGATATGGACTTTATAAGCCGAAATTGGAAAATTATTATGGATTGTAGAAGGTAAGTGTTTTTTTAAAATTAGTTTTTAAGATATGAAAATGTTTGTTCCTAAATAACACCTTGCTCAAAAAGTCCCAAGGTTGACCCACAAATTTACAATTTGTAGTCAAAATTTGACTTTATTAGTCAACATTATTTTTCGTCAACTTAAATACACTCAACATATTTCATTATACTAGACGTGTAAAATGATAGCCCTTAATTTGGCCAAAATATTTTACCCTGTAACATTTTTTATAAGATCTTGAAACATTTTGAATTCTTCCGAAGCTCTGTTCAGAATAAAAGTCTCTTTGCTTTGATCTTAAGGGAGGAGTAAGAATTTCAGCGTAAAAAAACACTTTTCACGTGAATATGGATTAAACAAATTTATTCAAACCTTTGGTATATTTTTAAGCATGACTTTAACAATGATATGTATTTTTTTTATTAAGACGACTTTGGAAAGGGATGATTTTAGGTTGGGAATTACCTGAAATCAAAAACCCATGAAATTTATTCAAATTATCATCGAATTCTCCCCCCAACGTTGATTATTATTTTTTTTAGTTACAAATTTTTAGTGCTCATTTAATGTAAAGACTGTTAATCCCCTGTTAAAAATCCCCTTAATGTACGAAAAAATGTATTTTATATGTTGAAGTTGTGTACCAAGTTTGAAGTGATTCGGTAATGTGGTTTTTAGACAGCATCGGTACCTTTAGTTGACGTTCCATATTTTAAAATTTCTTCATTATTGCTATCCCACTTTTTATCTTACCAAATGACTTTCGTCGTTCATGTTTTAAAATTTTCAAATTATTCTACATACTGCCAGAAGTAACCAACAGCATCAAAGTTTTGAAATTAAGAAACTCATAATCATACATGTCCTTATTTTTCATATAAAAATCACAGTCGCAGAGAGCTTTAACTGTCATTTCTTTACATGTACATGTGATATTAGGGCAATAGGATACTTCATTCTGACATTCTGCTTTGTTATTCTAATTTCAAGAAATTAATTGTATAACAACTCTGATAATTCCACGAAAGGCGTTTTTCTTTCAATATCTAAGAACAATTTTACTATAATTTTGAAGTTTTTCAGAACTTTTTTAATTATTTTTTGGCGTGGCCTTTTTTTTATTTATTTTTCAAATTTTTTCATATAAATTTCTTTATTGAAAAACCAGTTATGAAAAAAATATTAATAAATGATTTTATTTTACAATTTATGATTAATTTATTACAAGTCATAATCTTCAACGGATATTTCGCCATAATTAATCATGTTCCCATAATAAATAACTTTAATGCATGCTAAATTCATTCAGTGCCATTTTTCTTAACCAATGTATAACTATAGAAAATCTATTTAAAGAAAACAGTTTTGCTTTAATTTCTTTTACCTTTTAATAATTTTATGTCTATATCAAATAAAGATTAATTATTAAAAAAATTAAAAACTTGCTCAAGATACTTAAAAGAAAATTGCCCTTAAGATAAAATTAACTTAAACCATACCAAGTAATCATCTTAATTAGATAGATCTAACATAAATTTCCTTTTTTAGGCATAACATCTTCCTAGTACTCCGAGAAATATTAATTTACCATTAATTAAAACGTTAGTTTTTGCAATTTTCACTTCTTATAATACATCCTAGCACAAATTATACCATGTTTCATTGCATTTGTAATTATATGGTATTCTCATTTTTTTCATCTTTTTTGATTAAATGGTGAAGAAAACTGAGATAAGATAAAACTATTGGCAAATATAGTTTACTAAATATTATCAGATTACACTTTCTTCTCACCTAAACCAGCCTCGACTACAAAATTTTTTTCATTTGTAGAAATAAAAAACTAAAGATTATTAAATATAAAAATTTACAATTCTTTACTTTAGTCTTCTTGCAGTACCACTGCATGAAGTCCAGCGGGGATGAAAAAACTAAAACTAAATAATTTTGCTTTTTATACAATTAAAAATTTATCATTTTTGTAAAATCTAATGTTGATTTGATTTATATCTGATCGCACCTAACATGAACAAAAATTTAATAAAACTTATCAAAGATTTTAAAGAAGAAAAAACTGTTTAACCATTTTAAGAAAATTAAAAGTTGGAATCATCAAGTTTTTCATGCCTGTATTTGGTCTGTTTGATCTCATTTATTAATAGATAATTTGTGTCTTGCCGTTTCTCTCATGGGAAACTTAAGCGTTTCTTATTTTTATATTGTTAGATGAAATTAGAAAAAGAAAAAAAAAAAAAAACAAAACAAAATAAAATAATTGTTTTGCAGGTCTTATTCTGATCCGTAGTTTTTTTAAGTTGATTTTTAAAACAAGGCTAGAAGAAGTGTATATTAAATGAATTCAATGTTTTACAATTAGAACCTGTAGATCTGAATTGCAACTGATGGTTTCATACTGAATATCCTGAAGAATTAATTTTATTCATAGATCAGGTCGAAAAGGATAAATCCAGATTTATTTTTACTGGCTTTAGTTAAAAACTTTAGGAAAATGAAATAAATAGAGCAAATTTGACGGTTTGTCCTCGTTTATTTTATTAGCTCATATGCGGCTCTATAAAATTAATCAAAAAGAAAGTCGTTTTAGTGTTTGTATAATTCTCTACTGTACTTTTGTATCAAAGTTGTATTGAGATGATGTATTATTGTTATAATATGATTATTTATTTCATTGTAAATAATAAATAATGTAAAAGCAACATATAAATATTTGATTAATTGATGCTTTTTCTGATTATAATTATTGATGAATTATTGTTTTTTGCTTAAAGTGTTATAACAGTTTTTATTTTCACAACTTTAATTGCCCGACCAGCTATGGACTACGCCTTTGTGTGTTTGATAATATTAATTATGGATGTTTTTTCTGTGGAAAAAAAGCATCATAGTTTCAAACTTCTTTATTAATGAAAATTTATGATTTAAAACGAGTTTTGCTAGTAAAGCGACAGATAAAACTAAACAAAGTATAAACTCTCACTGTGAAACCGGGTGTGATAGAAATTTAAAGTTAATCTTAATTAGTTTGGCACATATGCCTACATGGAGCTCTCGTTTTCGCATACCTGAAAATAGGGATAAAGATAAAGACCTAATTAGGAAAGCAAAAGGCATCCCTATATAAAAATGCTTTAGAAAACCTACTAAGGTCCTTATTAGACTAGCTTAAATTGCTTATGCCCAATAATTTCTATATTAGACCCAAATAAAACAAAATATAGGCATTTTTATAAGTTTTCAAAAAATTGTAGTTTACTCGAATCAAATTCAAACAAAAATGTTAACATTTTTATAACTATCTCATCCATTATATCAATAATTATATTATAATTATAATTTGAAATTAATTAGTTAATTAATTCTTTATTTTCTACATAGTTCTTTATCAAAATTTAACAAGGATAATATACAATCCTTATTACAAGTGGATTTAAAAATCAACACACAAAAAGTGCAGTCTGCTTTTTGCTTAAATATCACCGTTCAATTTTACAAGCCTTTCATGGCCTTTATTAGGTTTCTAGGACATTCTGTATAAAACCCATTTCAACTTTTAGAATCGCCAAATTGAAATCAGATCAAATTCAGATTAAAACTTATTTGAAAATTTTGACTTAGGAAGTACTAACATACAAAATGGTTACTTCTGAAGTTCTTTGTAAAGTTCTAGCATTTTCTAATCATTGTAAACAATTACTAAAATTGACAAATATCCTAACAGATTATATTCCAAAAGTTAAATTTTAAATTCATTTGTTACACACTTCTAGCCTTGATTTAAAAGAATCAAAAAAATAAAAACTTAAAGAAAGGCTTGTAATTAGAATAAGGCCTGCAACAAATAAATATTAATTTGGAGTCAAACAATTTGGATTTGGATGGCAACTTCCATTTTATAAAATAATTCATTTACTTTAGAATCCAGCAAGTTAAAGAAAAAAAGTTAAAATATTTTTGTTGCCTTCTATTTTAGTTATAATTGTCAAAAATTGCCAAAGACAGCCCTAGTCTTTAGTTTCTACTTCTTCAATATTTCTTGGCATCGTGCTATACTAAAAGTAAAAGTCTCGTCATCGTCGTTTTTTATTATTTTTATATCTTTTGATCAAGTTACTTATTTTAAATTTTTCTGGGTTTCGAAAAATTATTAAATTGATAAAATTTTAATATAGTTTTTCTTTTCAAATTTAGCAAATAATTTCTGTTTTAGTTAATTACTTTAAACTTTAAACAATTGACAATAATCCTAATAAATAATAATTTTACTAAATCAAAACATATCATTTTTATAATTATTTAAAAACATCTTATTATATTAAATAAATGAATAATCATTTGTCTTAATTTTTCTAAGCCACCTCCTTGGCATACTTCATTTTATATATCATAAAACTTAGTTCTATAGTGTTGTTTCTCTTCTTTTTTTTTTTTGTTGGTTTTTTTGTTCTGTTCGTTTTCATTTTCAAGTGGTAGCTACACTAACGACCCAATTCAAGTGCACATACTATACAAATAAACCACTGCCAAATGGTTAAAGATAATCAGAGCTCCTTAAAGTCACCTATTGTATACGGAAGAATGTTCACTAATGACAATGATGGCTTTGAGTAGGCGAATTGTTATCTTGCGGCTAAAGACCTTTACCGCATACCATTTTTAAAATGATTGCGGTCCTGGCTTAGATCAATAAGTTTGTAAGTTGGCTGGCTAAACAAAAACATTAGCTAGAAGCCTGAATTGTCTGTTTATGTCATGTATAACGTCTTCACAAATGGTTTTAAGAAAAAAAAAATAAAACAAAAAAGAAAAATTCTTTTAGTATAGTGAACGAGTTGTAACTATAGTTAAAGTGGATATCTCTTTTCTCTATGTAATTAATAAGACTTATAAGGTATAATTTAACTTCATCAATAAAAATCTTTACTTTATTTTATTTTATTTTTGTTGTTATTCGTTTATAATTTATTTAACACAATAAACTCCGGAAGGAAATGTTATAAATCTTTTTAACTACTAGTTACTGTTATAATTTTTCTTTCTTTAAATTTCTCTAGGAATCTTGCGTTTTTGTTTTTTTTAATTTTACTTTTAAAAACTACCATATTTTATAGGAAAATTGCCAAAATTTTATGTCCACTGTGCTTTAAATGATTAGAATTCTGTAGGATAAAGCTGTTGTAAAAACCAAGTTTAGGTAAATATTAATTATTACGTAATCACATGTTCTACTGGGAAAAGAAAGTATAGACCATCAACTAAAGAAAACAACTTTTCTATATAATAAAACATACTGTCTTGAAGTAAATATCATAGAATTCACTATATTAGCCATTTTTTTTGCATACTCTATTGATGAATTTTTCACTTTTGCACAATTCCATCATAAGCACGCAAGGATTCTTCAAGGAAAAAGACACCAATAACACAATTTCCCTACTCAGATGCTGATTTTGTCTCATTTATAAAACCATATTTAATCATTGATCCTGATTAGTTAAAAATATTTTGCGACATATTTTTTATACTTAATAAAAACTCTGTCAGTTAGTTCGTGAATGTTTGAATGACGCTATTTACAAGAAAGAGTTGTCTAAAGAGAAGTTATTAATAAAAAATCCTTGAAAGTGTTATGACTGCTTGTTTTGACAAAAAGAAGTAACTTTTTGGTAGTTTTCCGAAACTTCTTGTTTCCATATATGCAAATAGAAATGCTTAAAAGAAATTTTTAAAAGGAGGAAAAAATAAAAGCAATCTACAAAATTACTTTTGCTGATCTTTAAGTAAAGTTGAATGGAATATTTGACATCGGTGACTACAAAGAATTTAGTATGACAAAAATTTTAAATTCTTTTCTAAACTGCTACCACATTTCCTTAAAATGGAATAAAAAGGAAGGGATTAATTAGAGCACTGTTTAAAGTTTTTGAACAGAAATTAAAGGAATTTGTTTCACTTATATATTTCAATGAATAAAATATAAATGGATTATTTTGCTGGATTGTTGGATTGAGCGTGTGAAAAAAGATGAACGCGGAAAATAATCCTGAAGTTGGTAAACAAAGCTAAAGTCTGATCTTTTTGGGACATAAACGTTAAATTATAAATTGAACACCATAAAATGTAAATATTTTCTCGTCCCCATAACCATAGTCAGCAAGAGAATTCACCATGTTACATGTCAACAGTTTACATAAATTATTTGAATTACTTGCACGTTACAAAAATTCCCTTACCTTTTCTATATATGTACGTACAACTGATCTGCTTTAAATTGATTGCTTTCTGTTGAAAGATCTTTGGCAAAATTTTCTCTAAGGGAAATAATATGTGTCAAATAATTAAATATGTATTTCTCGAAGCTAAAATTTTTGAGGCAAAGATAAATTTTTTCATGAAGCAGAAATAAAAATATTGAAAAATTTTATCATTGTGAAGGATATGTAGGTTATATTTCAAAATACGAAAAATATGGCATTTTTATATTTCAATCCTTTGAAAAAACATAGGCTAATAAAAAAGAAGAGCTTTAGTTTTTTGATAGATTCTGCTTTACCTCTGCTTTACCTCAGAAAAATCGGTAACTTACAATTAGAGTCTTTTTTACTTCTTTTAGTGATGTTTCTCTTCTACCTTATGCAGAATTCCATTTTAATTATTTTAAAAGACATTTTACTGTTAATTTTTCTTACTATTATTAATAATTGTAAATTTTACAATAATTTTTTACTATTGTTAAATAAATAATTCATAAAAGGTATTTAATTCGCGAGTTAGGGTTTATTTTTGTCTTAAAGGTTTTGTATTAATATTTAATATATTTAATGTATTTTTGTTTGTTAGGTTATTTTTAATTCATTATTTAGTTTTTGTTTTTATGTTTTAATTTAACAATTTTACTTAATTCCATTCAACTTAAAAATAGTTAATAAAGAATTTTCTTACTAATTACAAATGTTACTACTATTTTTAATGAAATATAATTTTTGGTTGATAAAAACACTTTTGACTAATTTTGTTGGTAGCTTTTTTTAAAAAAAATAAACAAAATATTTTACATATTGTTGAATAACTTTTCAACAACATTTTATAAAATTTTTGTAAAAAAATATCAAGAAATAAGTTAATTGCAAACAATTTATAGTGATAACAATTTATTTTTGTTAAAGAATAAGTTTTTCTCTCCCTCATCCTTTTGTTTTGTTAAATTAATTAAATGAAGTAATGCAGTAGTTTTTGATGCCGCCTACAAGTTTTTTGTCCTGATTGACTTGTCACAATAATCTTAAAATATTGTAAAACAGCAAAATATCAAATAAAAAAAATGCAATAAAATTGCTATTTTTCTGTGCTATCACTCACTTTTCGTTTGAGTCATTAACTTTACACTATAGTAATATAGTTTTATTTCTAATTTCTTAATACTTTTATACTTATTTGAATATAACATTTCATTACTTTTATGTTTTCTTGTAGTAAAAATTTTGGACTAGTAATAAAAATACAGTGGCTTCCAGAATTATTTGTACCCCCAATATTATATTTTTAACTCTTCAAATCAATAAATAACACCACCACAAAGTCCATTATAAAATTTATGGCCTGAAATGGAGAATGAATTACGGGTTTATAACAAGAAATGTAGAAAAATAAGATATTAGAGATGTGGAATATAGTATAAAAGCCAGTGATAACGAAAAGGTTGTCAAAAGTCGTCTAGCAGCGATAGTAAAGGCAATAGGAAGATCAAATAAATATTGAAAATTATAGTTTTTATAGTACGAATAATTTTGCTGTCTTCGTTATAAGAATGAAACAAAAAAACATCCTTCACATTCTCGAAATGAATACTTCTATCACCCTAGAACTTACATAAATTTAAGTTTAGTTAATAGAGTATATTCCTGTCATTCCCAGCTGCTTTCCCAAACCAAGCACCCGAATTTTTAGTGTTCTTTGGGATGCCATAAAAAAAAACAATAAGTAATTTTACCATAAATTTTTTTTCTTGTTATTTATTAATACTTTAAGAGTATAAACTATTAATGATATTTTTAAAAAAATCAAAAGAGAAAAAATTGTATGTCGGCAAAGTGGGGGCTTACAAAGAAAATGGCGTGTCCTGGTGTTCACCATTCCAGTCCTTCCAGTGAAATGAAAAAAACATTTTTTTTTAATTCTTCAAGAAAAAAGGTGTAGTTAGGGGACTACAAAGAATTTTTTAGAAAAGAATTGTTTTTCACAAAATGACGCCGGTTTGAAAGAAAAGTTACGTTTTCTCCCTGCCTTTTAGGCCTTTGGAAATTAAAAAAAAACAAAAATGAATAGAAAACTCTTCGTAGCCGCCTACTCTAATATATACGGAATCTTTGGGCCAAATTTCATGTGAATCGGTTAGATAAAACTTGAAATATCGCGCACACCGTTTCGAAAAAAGTAGTTTTGAGAAAAATGCGTTTAAAATTTTAAAGATTAATATGAACTAAAGACTAAATGCGTCACAAGATGAGCTGTAGTGGCGAAAATTATTCAAATTCCGAAAAATCCTCTTGAGAATCTTTTTCTAGAGGGTTGAGCCATTAAAACATGCAAAAAAAAGTCGGTTTTTTCGTCTTTCACCCTCCTAAAAACATCAAATGCACAAAAAAATTTTTGGTAGACTTTCCAATTTATAGCATAAGAAACAAAATCCCACTTCAACCAAAAAAATCAATTCACTACCTTAGTTGTCCGCAGATTGCATGTTTTTAATGTTCTGGGAAATCCACTACATGTAGATATCAATGTTATCCGTTTAAGGGATGTGAATAATTCTGAGAGCTACTGTATATTTTCTATATAAATTATATATTATTATTTAATAAATTCGTTAATTTGCGTATTTTTCCAAATATGGCAAAGAAAAATTTTTTGGCTTAAAACAAGATTATGCATCATCAAAATTCGTGCAAGCAAAAATTTCTTCAAACTTATTATACTAATTTTTTAAATTAGTTTCGGAAATAGAAACTTTTTTCGAATACAATAATTCAAATTTTATCTCTTATAAATATGTATTTTCATTTAAATTTCTTAAAAACTATATAAAATTTCCAAGTTCAGTGACATAGTTACCTTATGTGATACAATTTATCCGACCAAATTGTCTATAATAATAGGCTTTGACAAAATGAATCAATCACATTGATTTATATCTCACTACGTTTATCAAACTGAGTCCCAGGCAATTGTAATAAATTATAATCATCCTATTTACTACTTAATAAAACTAGAAAAATTATTTTTATAAAAACTAAAATCATATTCTCAGAGTAAAAAAAAAAAACACTTCAATAAGAATTAAAATTTCATTTGCTTCTGAATAATTGATCAAACTGAATAACAGCCACAATGTACGATGAAGTTGTACTCAAAACCTAAATTAGATATTTTTTTAAATTAATTTTTCCTTTAAGAATATAAACAATAACAAAATATAAAATTTATAATTAAAATTATATTAATAATATTCACCTTTGTTAGTAGTCTCATATCCATTGTATAGAAACCGCCAGCATTAATTTCAATTTTTTCATTCATTAATTGCAATGAGAATTGTTCAATCTACAAATTAAAAATTGTTATTTTTGTAACTAAAATATTTGAAGAAATTTTTTTGGCATTTTTTACAAAAAAAAAATTTAATTGCACTAATTCTCACCAACCGCTTGATAAACACATTATTAACGTATTCGAGAGAGAGTGGCAAGAAGTAAACAGTAAATATTTAAAATCTTCTAGCCAAATATGGTTTGTAAAGCAATTTTTATTTTGCAGAAATATTTACTAATACATAGCAGTAGAAATCTATTTCTATGAAAAAATGCACATATTAATTTAAACTTTGTAAAATAACCAGTTTAATTACTGGTTTTATGTCTACTGAAAGAACTAATTAGTTATAGAAAAATCGAGCACTAGTTCTTATTAATTGCTGTTTATATGAGGCGTCTACAAGTTTTAGATATATTTTCATTAATAAAATTTTTAAGGTAAACAAATTCTAGTGAAAATTCAGAAAATATTTTCTTTATCATTCAGTTTTATTGAAGGATGAACTGAATTATGCCATTTTTAAAACATTTGTATAAAGACAACTATATGAACAAAACTATAGCCAATACGTACCACCGATGGTACACAACGTCCTCAACGTGTTAAACAAACTACAATAGTTAAAAAGTTTTAACACCTGATTTGGTATAGTCCTTCAAGTTCCAGTGCCCCGTTTGTAACTAAATGAATTCTTAGAACTCTAAAACTTTCAGATACTTTAAAATATGTGAAATCAACTAAAAATTAGTAATTTCGGCATCTTTGTAGTTGTTATCCATTTTTCAGTAACAATAAACTTTTTAGCCTATTTTATATGGTCATTTCAGAATATAATTATTTCAAATCACTATCATTATTATTTTAAGAATTATTTCGCTTTTTAAGTGTTGATTAAAAAAAATTGGAAGTATTTACCTAAAAAATATAGCTTTCAAAACTCTATGACTGTACACCAATTTCGCAGCTTAACTTCTCTTGAGCTTCCCCCAATCGATAAAACTAACATAAGTTAAAGAGATCATTTTTCTATCAGTTCTCTTGTTTTTAAGTGCATATATTCTATTTAATAACAAACACAATCACAGAAGTCAAAGGATTTAAGTTTTTATTTATGAATTAATTTAACTCGAAACGTAAAATCTGTGACAATGTTGCATAATTCATGGCAAATTTAAAAAATCATAATGGATATATGATCTTGCCTACTTCTAGGATAATTTAAATAAATTAAAGCTTTTGGTAGAAATAAATTTAGTTAATCAAATTTAATTATTAAACTAGCTGAGAACTGGCGTATTCTTTCAGATCTATCAAAAGAAAATTAATTTTTCTTGTTGCATTTGGATGTTTAACAGTTTTTTAACTCTTTAAGAGGGTAGTAAGGTTAATTCGGTACAATGAACGGCTATTTTCCATAATTTTTTTAAACGATACTGTTAATATTTGTTAATTTTTTTAATTGCTACGTTATAAAGTATAATGTTAACAATATTTTGTACAATTTTTTTTCATTTTTATTGAGATATGAGACGTTGGCATCTAATCTCCGCAGACGCTTTAAAGAAAAAGTTTGGTTGCAGTGTCCCTCACAACTAAATACTGGATTTTCCGCAATACAAAATCTAAAAGATTTTATTAGTTAATATGTGCGTGCAGGTAGTGACGTCAAATTGTTTTTTTAATCGATTTTAAAAGCCCTCAGAAATTAAAATACCGATTTTTCATTAAAAAGATCGAAATTTTTATTCTTTTAAAAAGTGTTAAAATAAAAAAAAAGAAGAAAATCTCGACGTCAGTACCTCGTCATTTAGGTAAAGGAAAAGTATATAAAATTTGAAAAGCTCAGTCCAGTAGTTTTCGAACTAGAGTGGACACCGACTTTGAAAAAGCTAAGTGTGAGAAAAACGCGTTTGAGACTTTAAAAGATAATAAAAAGTGTTAAAATAAAATAAATAAAAAAAACTCGACTTTGTTAGCTCGTCATTTATGTATAAAAAAAGGATGAAAGATTTAAAAAGCATCAGTACAGTAGTTTTTAAGCTACGTTGCCATTTAAAGGCAAAATTATAGCAAAAACTTCACTTTCAGATACAAATTTGCTTGAAATAAAATAACAATTCCCTAGTAAGAGTGGGTTCACACAGGCAAACTCACAGCGATTTCGTGAGTTTTGTATTAAAAATAACCGGTGTCGCTGTGAGCTGGCCTGTGTGAAAGTAGAAAGAGGTGGAGACTTACAACCTTATATCTTCATTAATTTTACTCGAATCGACTTCAAATTTTTATACAGTAATTTTAATATGTTCTGCATTAATACAAAAAATAAAAAAAAAATATCTTACTACCCCCTTAACTTTAATTTCAAAAAACTTCAAAAACTTGCAAATATACTAATTGTAAGCATATTTCCTGAAAATTTAAAGAATACGCTCTTTTTATTATGTTTAAATATTTATTAAAAAAACATCAAACTCTTTTCCATAAAAACCCAATTTTTTAAAATGGGATAAAATCAATTAAGTAAATTTTATTTTAATTTTTCTATAAAAAGTTAAATCATAAAAATATTAAAAATTATTTTGAGCTTACCACTTTATTATGAATTTCATTTGCTAAATTAGTTTTTAATCTGTAAAGATTGTGTATAACTTTATTAACCTGAAATTTTATAGTATATTTTTATTAATTTTTCTAGCTAATAACTAGAAATGATCAAATTACCATTACAACCAAAGATCCACAGCTCATAGCTAATAGAAATACATTAAATATTGATAATATGGTGTGTAATAACACAAATATCGGAACTTTCAAAACTACCTTGCTAGTATAAATTTTAAAGAAAAACAAGTAACCAAATTCTGTTAAATTAAATATATCGGAGACGGTTAAAATAATCAATGACAAACCAAAGATTTGATTGAATATTTTCGAATATTCAAATAATTCAAAATAAATATCTCGTAATAAATTTAGTTTTTTCAAGTTTGGAAATTCTTGTATTGATTCGGATAAATCAGGAACATTATCTACTGTTTCGATCCTTTCAGGTGTAATCAATTTTATTTCATTTTCTTCTAATGCTGAAGGTGGTTTAGGTTGTATTAAAGATACATTCTCTTCTATTTCTAAGTTTTTGTTTATTTTTTCTACTTTGGATATAATTTCATCCTCAGTTAAATCAATATTAAGCATTTCTTCTTGAATTTTATTCATATAATTTTTTCCCGTTAAAATAGCTATAACTATTTGAAGACGACGAACTGAATGCATTACCTTCATATAATTGTAAAATAAAAAATAAATAATATTATTTCTATCCCTGGGAATCAAAAAAAATACCAACAATATAGCAGTAGAAAATAAAAGATAAATCATAATGTAAAAGTATGTAAATTGAATATTTTTATTATGAATTTCTTTAGATATCAATCCCTTTGTTGAAAGTTTTAAACACAATTTTTCGATAATAATTAATCGACTAGTCAACTTTTGATATTGTTTTTGTGACATTAAAGATTCCAAAATTAATAAAATATATCCTCCTAATATTGCATATAAACGTAACATAAAAAATGAAAAATATGTTTTCGATGTATTTGGATTAAAAATTTTACGTGGATAAATTACAGCATAAATCATAAAAACACTCACTAATAATGCAATTAATAATGAATAATGAATTAGTGTTTTACTTTTATGAATTAAATTATTTACACCGATTGACATATGAAGGAAACCACAAATTTGAAGAACTTTTATAAGTCCTGGAATTTGATTCCAATGTTTCATTTTAAGATTTTTTCTTATGCACAAACAGTAAACATTGAAACAAAAATATACTATTCAAATTAATGTCTTTCAAAGTCGTATTCTGTTTCTTAATAAATATTGGAAAAATAATTTAATAGGAATAATAAGGAAATTCCACTAATTCGAACTACTACATTTAATTAAAAATTCTGGAGAAATCATTAATCAAAGTCAACCTGAATACTAATCGCACTAAATTTATTATTGACTTATTTAAGTTTTACAAAGCTTTATAGGTAATATTTATCGAAAACTAATTGACAAATTATTTCCTTTTTATATTTGAAAAAAAGTCTATAAATAGACACTAAATATTGAAAACTAACTGTTAAATTTTATTAATTATTTTCTATGTTTATCCCTTTAGATTGTTCTGGAAGTTTTTAAAAGCTATTAAAACAGTCAGCTCAGTATTATATGTATATAAAATTTAAGTCCTCCGAATCAAGAGAGGCTTTTTTACTTCTTTCGTACTGTAAACCATTTGGTTGAAGTTTTGGTCAACGGAAAGTGTCTGGCCATGTATTGAACAATGATAATATTAGTAATATTCTGTTTTATATAAAAATCAGTACTTCGAAAATAAGAGGGGCTAGAAAAATTTCTATGCACCTTTCCTCCTTGATATCTGTACAAGTTCCTCCTTCTAATAATTAGATTTTGTTATTTTAAAAACAAGTGAGGTCTGGTTGCCTTAAAATTTCGACATTTAGAGTTGTGTGGAAAAATAGAATGTTTTTAACCACAAAATTGCTTGGAAATTGAAATACTTAGGGACCCAAAACAGTTATCAAGAACTTACAATTGAGTGCATTTTATCTCTTTCGCCAAAAACTCTTAAGGGGGTAGTAAAGTTAATTCGGCCGAAAAAAAGTATATTTTCTACAATTTTTTTTTTAAGGATACAATTAATATTTATTTATTTCTATATATACAGTATAATTATATAATATTTAAAGAATATTCTGTGAAAGTTTCATTAATAAATGTTAAAAAATGAGCCGATGACAGCGAACCTCCGCAGACGTCTCAAAAAAAAGTTGATTCGCGGTAAACATCATAATTCATTACTGGGTCAACTGAAATCAAAAAACCAAATTGATTTGATTAGTAGATAAGTTTCCTCAGGTAACGCTGTTGAGTTTTTTTTTTTTTTATTGATTTTTCAATTTTTTACAAGGCTCGAAAGTCAAAATACTGATTTTTCATTAAAAATATCAGAAATTTTGGTGTTTTAAAAAAAGTTAAAATTTAACAAAAAAAAAACTCGACAGCGTTACCTCGTAATTTATGTAAAGAAAGAGTGTGCGAAATTTCATAAGGATCGGTTCAATAGATTTTGAGTTACAGGGTTCACCGACTTCGAAAAAGCCAAGTGTGAAAAAAACGCGTTTGAAAGTTTAAATTTGATTTTATAAAGTACTTACATAAAATAAAAGACTTGCAAGTGTATATCTCCGTTAGTTTAACTTCAATTGCTTTCAAATTTTCACAGAATATAATCTTAGGAAGTTGTACATCAATATATAAAAAAAAATACTTTACTACCCCCTTAAATCATTCTTTTAGGTTGTAAGCACAGTGAAAACTAATTCAAGTGATTTCATACCTTTAAACGACATTTGCCATAAAAATGTATAACATCGATAAATCGTGCAATCAAAAATCACTTTCGTTGTGCCGAATAGACTTATTTTTTTTCAAAACTATGTATATTTGTTTTTCTACTTCAAATGGGAATAAAAATGTGATCAAGGAAGGCAACTGCACTTTGAACTAGACCAATTTTGATCAATTAGTAAAAATTTAAGGCCATGTTATTTTTTTATAGAAGCGATTTTATTGACTTTTTTTTAAAAGAATTCAAGCGACTTGCAAATTTTTACCTTTTTTTTCTAAATTTATCAGACTTGTCACTCAAAGTCGATAGGTCACATGATCAAAAGTCGTTTAAAATTGTTCCATAAGGATCAGTGGCAAGTGTTTAACATGTTTTTCTCTAAATGTTCATAAAATTTCCATAAGACTTGCATTAATTTAAGTAAGCCATCTAGATTATATCTTACAAATTGAAGAATTAATAGCTTATATAAAGTTTCTTAGCAATTATTTAATAAATGGCTATATAGATTGAACACTTGTCACGTCTTCTAATAAAATTATATCTAAATGAAATGTTTCATGTGTTAAAATATCTCTTTGGTATTTTTCATAGTACAAATTCAATTAAACTTTACTAAACTTAATGATAAAATAGACATATAATATCAATTTGTAACATATCTAACTAAATTCCATTGTAATTGTTTTGAATATATTTTCAATATCATCGTCTTAAGTAACAAATTCTTAGATAGCAAAAAAAAAAAAATATAACAAACAACTAAACTCCAAAGTAAAATTACGAAATTTCTGTAATACAAGAATTCTATAACGTAATACAAATGAATTTTATAATCGCTTTGAATTGATTGAGGGTCTAAAACTATATTCTCTAATAATGGCTTTGATTCTGCAAAGATGTAAAATTCAATAATTAAATATAGCAATGGGAGCTAAGTGTATAATTCACTAATTCAGGCGTTATAACAATTTTCAAATGAAGCTACTATTGATGTCAATTCGTTTTTCATTTTGTTATTTTATTAATCTCACTATAGATATTTTTATTGTTGCTTAACATAAGTACTATGTACTTCCTTTTATCATGCTGTGGCAATTATAATGTTAGTTAAGAAAATATACTCTAAATTTGATGATAATTACATCTTACTAGTGGACAATTGAAATAATTGCAGTTCCTTGCAATTAATCACTGTTGTATTTTATTTTATATACAATAGAATTGATTTTATGATTTCAACAAGATGTAATAAAATTTCATAACATGGTTAAATTTTTCTAATGAAAATTTGAAAAATTAGGATAATTAATTGGTCTAATAATAATGTTGGTTTTAATAGTTTTAGCTATAATTTAAATTGACCAATATTTAAAATTTTTTTGATATAGTTTTTTTTCTTATTTAATCAAATTTTTCTGCTACTTATAACCAGAAATATCCTTTTAAGAAGTATTTGTAAATTATTAAACATATTTAGTAATTTTGTTATTAGAAAATCTTTATATAAAAGCTGGTGGCACAGCTTTTCTAAGGACGTCTTTGGAAAAAAATCCTTGCGGTGATCACTCTATCTCAACTGGAAATTACCTGGAATCAAAAACACTTAAAATTTACCCAAAGTACTACTAAATCCTTCCCCCAACGTTATCTGATTACTTTTTTTTTTATTTAAAAAATTTTAGTGCTCATTTAAAGTGAAAACTGCTATTTTTCATGAAAAATTTCGCCATTTTGTAAGTGGAAAACCTCCTTAATGTAAGAAGAAATTCTAAAGCTCAATGTTGAGGGAGGTATTTTTTATGTGGAAAGTGTGTACCAAGTTTGAAGTGAATCGGTAATGTAGTTTTTGAATGGTAGTGATCACTGACTTTGAAAATTAGTTTTATATCCATCATTTTTACTAAATATGACTCTAAGTGATAACTGGATCGATCATAGATTTTCAAAATATGCTCAAGGTTTTACCTAAAATTATTTAGGACTATTTTAGAGGCTTAATTCAATTCTTTTACAAGATAATTATGGAGTGTTTCGAGTTGCATTAAAATGAATTTATTTAGTCTAAAAAAGATTTTATTTAAATATAAAGTCAAATTTTGCAAAGAAAAAATTGTATCTTTTGATACCAGGCTAGGGGCAAAATGACCGATGTGATTCATTTGAAATTCCTTTATTTCGCTTTCCAAACTGATATTTAACCCACTCTGTTGTCAATATTGATCAATTTACAAACTGATTTATTAGTTTAAAATTTATTTGCGAAAATTATATTAGCTTCTAATAAGGGAGCATTATTTTTTCTATATTATGACTCTGCTTTGAATAATTTCCTTCTATTTATGCTGATAAATTCAAGATCACTTTTTAACAAAGAATATTGTTAGTCTGTGAAACAGTCGAACATCTAAGATGAAATGAGTCAAAAAAACCTTCTTAAACTTGATTTTCTACACAAAAAATTGCAGATAATATTACTTATAAGGATGTATCCCTGTGTCTAACATAGCATAAGCCTTTGTTTTACTTTCTTTTTCGTTTCCAATTGACTTTTTTGTAATATGGGGAAAATTTCAATTTATTTTTAGTTTAAATTTCATTATTCTGCATATTTACAGATTTATCTACACTTTTTACTTGTATTTTTGTATTGTACTTGTATATAAGATTGTGGTTAATACAGATATTAGGTGAAATTTTAACTTTTCATAACCAAGAAGAGGTAGTAATGATAGGATGTTGAGTAAATAAAAAGGGACAGAGATTATCCTCCGGGGCTGTGGCCGCTAGATGTGATTTAGAGTCAATCATACCTAGCCATTGAATTTTTGAAAAAAAAATAAGGAACTAATTAAATTAAATAGCACTACAAACATTGATTGATTTTTATTTCCTTTCTTATATATTACTTAAGCTTCCTTTGCTTGTCAATAAAACTTTTTGTAACTTTATACTACCTGCGGTCCTTTCTTGAAATGAACACTATTACCCTAAGAAGAGCTGCTGGTAATTACGATGAAAAGCAAAAAAATGAAAGGAAGCTGGCAGATCTTACAGAATCCAATATTCTTTACTTTTTACTCAAATTTTTCATCCAGGGACTCGAAGTACAAACTTTACATCAAGTTTACTGACTTAAAATAATCCTAAGCATTAGTCAAGTACAAGGAAAAAATTATAAGAAAAAAATTTGAGTTATACAGAACATTTTATAAAATTTCACATGACTTATTAGAGTTGAAGGGAAAGGGAAGATAGCTCTCAGTATTTTTATTATATAATATAGATAAAATAGCATTAAGAGTTGTAATTTCAAATATGTGCTAAAATTCCCATAAAAAAATCGTTTGATGATGCAAAGAACTACTTTTTTTGCTTAGATTTATTATTATTACTTAGCACGCTCGTTACAGACGCCGCATATATGCTTCGTAACAGTTTTTGCATTTGAGCCTGGCGCCGTAAATGAATCGCATATTTACTTTTTCAGTTTATAACAAATTCTTACACTTATTTTTAGCCGAAATAGTTGGCCTGTAAAAAAACAAAATGGATGAAGGCTGACCTTAATCATATTATTCGTTATTTCGGTTCATTTTAACGTTATAAGTATAATGTTAAAAAATTCAATGCCATGTAAAGTCATATTATAGGAATCGGCTGGTATCGGCTGTGGTACAAGATTTTCTTCTCAAGTGCCAGTAGCGAACATGTTAAATAGAATTCTGATAATACCCTTCACTTTTTAATGATATTTTTAAATTTAATAAAAACTTTCTATTTAATTTTTTGCTAAAATCAAATTTATGTAAGCAAAAATTTTTAAATTTTTAAAAATTTTAACATAAAAAATTATCTCCTTGTCACATAAATTCAAATTTTAGTTATTTCTTAAGACATTTTTCGCTTAAATAATTCAAAAGTAATTAATTACATTTGAAATATACCATTAAAAATATTATAATCGCATCTAACATTGCATATTTCATGATTTACCTAAACTCTACATAAATCTATAATAAGACATTTTAGGTAGTATAATACATTCCTCAATTAATAGCACTTATAGGTATATAAACATCATGAAAATGAATATGCTATAAGAATTTACTTGGACAAATAAATGAAACGATGGAATTAACTAAGTTGACGTCTTTAATTAATGCACCCATGCTAAGGTGTCGTTTATCTATATATTTATATATATTTTAGTCGGCACTTTTGGTGCATTTATAAATCAGTCCTCAATAGATCATGACTTGGTATAACGACTTTCTTTATTCCACGTTAAAATATTTTAAACTAAAAACTTCACTTTTAAATTTTAACATGGTATAAATAGTACTTGATATTCGATATCCATTATCTGTTTTTTTTTTTTTAATAAAAAAATAAAAATATAAAAAATAAGAATATATAGCATGCACCACTTTTGATATCAGTTTTGAATTATATTTTAATTGATATATCATGTTAAGTAAATAAATTCCGATCTCTAAGAAACCTATCAAGGTTTATATTTTATGAAATATTTTATATCATGACTCTTTTTCTGGACAGACGTTTGATTATGAAAACTACTAAAGCAAATAATTATAAACTATTGTTATTTACTTAATAAATAATTTATTTATGTCAATATCTATGACAATATTATTTATTTAACTGTTTTGTTATCTCACTTTTTACTTGGTAGAAATGACAACCAATTTTTTTAACTATCTTCCTAAAATTCTTTAGAAGTCTCAACGTTTGACATGAGCTTTATACCTTCGAATATATGTATTTTATTTATATTTCCGTGAACTTTAAAATAGTTATTTCAGTAATCCTTTGACTAATTGATTTTATATCTGAAATAAGAAGAAGAATTTGTTGAAAAATACTTTAATGACTGTGTTTGCCTTTCCTTTCAGTGAAAATAGTTTCTTTTCTTTTCTCTTAACCAAGTTAACTTCTTCATCTAGCTGATCCAAAAGGTTACAATAATAATTTGAATTTATTTTTTCACCAGTTTGAAAAGTAATCCATAAACAGTATTCCCTTTTTATTCAAAAAAATGATGCTCTTGATTTTGAGCTTTAATTAAGCCGGAAACTGAAGTATTAGTTTGGCATCACACTTTAATGACTTTTTTTTGAATCATATGAATCATTTTTCTAAAGTAAACATACAATTTCATTAATACAACATCGGACACATCCTTCCATTTCAACACATGCAATTTTATTAATTTCAACCTCTTAAAAATAAGAACTTATTAGTTAAGGTAAATTCAAATTCATCGTGGCAAATGAATAAAAATATTTTCAAAATTCAAAGTTAATATTAAGGACCATCTTAAACATCCAATATTTTTATACAAAATTGTATCAAATGACGTGATTGTAATGTTTAAAAGCTGACAGTTTCAAATATTGAATGGACAATTTTTGTATTTAACAGTGATGAATGGGAGCAAAAATAATTTCAGCAGTATGAAATGAAAATCACTGCAAATCCCCAGAATCGCCAACAGCAAGTAGTAGGAAAACTTTTTTTTTTGAAGACTCAGGGTATGGTGGATAATTTGATGAAAAGCCAATATTTTTATTTCAAAAAATTATATTGTATTTTTCATTTATGCAAAAATATATCTGCCAAATATCAAAATATTCGGTACAATAATTTTTTTTTACAAAAAAAACTCAGATAAGTTCATCCTTTTTTTAGATGGTCATACTAGTTGTGCCCCTTGAGCAGAAACAAATCGTTTTAAAAAATATAGGAATAAGAACAAATAGCGGAAGCTTTTGTCAACTATAACAGAATTAAATTCAAAATCGTCTTCTTTATTGGCAATTTCAATTCAGAAATTGATCAATGTGCAAACAATTGTTTTCTCATTATCAGAAAACTTAATTATCGTAAATTGTTCTAGTTGTGCCAGAAAATTCAATACATCGTTTGCAAATCTAGTATTGATATTAAGGAAATTGTTTGGTATATAACAGCTCTAACTATTCATCGCTCTTGCCATAAAAGTAGTAGTTCCTGGCTTTGTATGCGTTTGGCTTATTTCATTCAAAAAGACTACCTATCTGGTTCATTGTGTTAAGCTGTCTTATTCATGAGACTAGTACACAAATTCGCAATATTTTACATCTTTTATCCCGGCTCAGTAATAATGTTCTATTTTTTAAAGTTTTTTTTGCAGAATTTATCATGATTTATCATGGATCCTGATCTTTGGAAGAGATATTTTTTGAAAAAATCACCAACAATTGATTTATTGCCGAAACTATTAAAAAGCAAATATTCATCAGAATCTTCTGTTTATCTACTGCCAAGGCAACTTTTTTATTCGTATTTTCCCACCTCATTTGTTTTTTGATTGCATTTTTAATTATTTCAATGCAATATGTAAAGTATAAACTCTTTTAATTTTGTTATTTTTTAGAATTTTTGTTGCCATCTACTAATAAAACTTTTTAGATTTTTTACTATCCTATAAAATATTATATTATTAATTACACTAAAATAAAATATAAGTATTAATCTTTTCAATTTATTTCTTTTTTAGATTCAACATATTCAATTTGATACTACTACCAACAACCTAGTTATATCTAGTTAAAAAAAAAAAACAAAGCAGATATAATTTCTATACATATAAATTTAAATAATAATGCGAGAAAAACATCATTCTCCTAGAAAAATGCTACCTAGTCCAAAACAAGGATCTGTATACCCTATTCTAGGTCAAACATCAAATTCATTTCAATCACAAATACCATATGATCTATCGATAGCTAATCGTTCAACAACATCAACAACAAGTCAAATAAATCATATTGATAATAATTGTACAGAACAACCACTTGATTTACGTTTAGATCATAAAAAAGGTACACTATTAAATGTTACTGAGGATCATATCGAAGATGAAAATAGTAATGTTATAATGATTGATAATAATCATAGAACAATAAGTCCTAATAAAATAATTGATAATAAAACAATTAATATAAATAATAATTATAATAATATTAGCAATTTAAATAATTATAAAGATTGTGAAAATTTAAATAATCAAACAAATAGACAATTTAAAGATGAATTACGAATATCAAATATACAATGTCATCGTACTGGATTATTTACATCACCAACAATACATCCTTTAATGTTAGAAGCAATGGCTAAAGCAGCACGTTTACCATTACCATATCGTAATCCATTTATACCACCAAGGCCACCAAATGCATATGAATTATTACGTCCAAAACAAGAATTAATTACATCGTTACCACAGCTCGCATCCTCAATTGTTAATCACCATAATAGTACTAATAGTAGTTTAAATATTTGTAGTAATAATAATAATAATAATAATAATAATAATAATATTAATAATAATAATAATAATAATGAGGCTATACAAAATGCGAATACACCTGGAATTCAAAATAAAAATAAAGATCGTTATTCATGTAAATTTTGTGGTAAAGTATTTCCACGTTCAGCTAATTTAACACGTCATTTAAGGACACATACTGGTGAACAACCATATAAATGTAAATATTGTGAAAGATCATTTAGTATATCAAGTAATTTACAAAGGCATGTACGTAATATACATAATAAAGAAAGACCATTTAAATGTGCATTATGTGAACGATGTTTTGGACAACAAACAAATCTTGATCGTCATTTAAAAAAACATGAAGCTGATGCTGCATCATTAGGTATTGGTATCGATGAAAGATTACGTGGTATTCGTCGTAATAATCGTACTGGTATACCAGATGAATCATATTTTGAAGAAATACGTTCATTTATGGGTAAAGTAACACAATTACCAATACCATTAAGAAGTCAATTATCAACTGAATTACAATCACCAAGAAGTTCATCATCATCAGAACCAGGTTCACCAAAAAGTTTACAAATACAAGATGATATTTCAACTGAAAATGATATTAATACAAACAGTTGTAATAATGAAGATCATCTTCAAGTTACCTGACCTACTATTATTAAATTTCATATGAAAATGAAAATAATAAAATGTTTTTTTTTTAATTTTAAAAGAAAAAATTTTTTATATATGAAATTTTCTTTAATTAATTATTTGTAAAAATTTTAAATTTTTCGAATTCTAGTAGAGTAACAAAAAATTTTGTTAAGAAAAAAATTTAAATTTAATTTTCTACTGCTGCATATGTGTATTATGTATGTATATACATATATGCTGAATGACCAATGTACAATGCAATGTAGTATTCCTATTTAATACTTGTCTTTTTTTAATATTTGTTTAAAATCTTCAAATTCTTGACACAATGATAATTCAAATATATGTTTAACTATAGAATTTTACTAAAAAAAATTGTACATATATATATATTATTTATGTTAAGCGATGGTTATCTATTTTGTTCTTATTCAATTTGACATTTATAAAAGATTTAGAAACCTTATATTACTATTTTTCTTGTGATACCAATTAACATTTTTTTATGCTTGAAATTTCAATCCTGTGGAATTATTAAATGTTTTTAAAATTGTGTTGAAAAAAAAACTAACTGCTAACTAACTATTTAGCCTCTCTTTTTCTCTTTAGTAAAAGGTTTTAATACATATTTTAAATATAAGGTACAAAACTTTTTATGTTAATAAATTTTATATGAAAATGTTATCAAAAATAACCGTCCTGGCTATTTCCTACTAGAAAATATTTCAAAAAAGTAACTGTAATATCAGTTTATTTCAGTTTTCAATGACTTTTATAATTTTAGTTAATTTACATCATAATTTGGTTTTAAGTTATGCGTCTTAGATGCATAATATCAAAAAAATTTCATACAGTTTCAAGAAATTAACATTACTCAATATCTGGGGAAAACAGCCATTAAGAAAGAGTCAAACTCTGAATTTTTGAGCTAGTTTGTGTAGATAATATCATTCAGAGAAAGAAAATAATTTTTACCTTAAAAGAAAATTTAAGTAATCGCAAGTGGCACTTCTTAATTCATTAAAATTTTTTGAAACACGCAAAAGTAAAAACAAAACTTACATCTATATTTTTTTATAATAATCCAACATAAAACTGCCTAAAATAACACAAAGTCACAAAGGATATCAACTTAGAGAAAATTAATTAATTTAATCAAAAACCGAAAAGAATCAAAAATTTAATATTATATCTGATTATTGTTTTTTAGAAATTAATTTTAATTAGTTTTATTTACTAATTATAAGAACAATAAATGAAAATATTTTGTTATACAAAAATCAACAAGATTTTAATAATTTTATTACAAATAGATTTTCACACCACTTAAACTTTAACATAATTTTTATTAAGTACAAAAATAAAAAATTGAACATTCACAGGTAACCATCGCAAAAACATTCAGAAAACTAGTTACCAATATAGATTTATAGATTTAAATAAAAAAAGGAATAAAGTATTTGTATAGAATGAAAAATCGGTGCTATTTACGCAATAAGAAGTTTTTAAGTATTAAATAAAAAAAAACGAAATATATATATATGTATATGAATATGTATTAAAAAATGAAACATAAAAATTTACTGTGGAGACCATTGAATTTGTTTAAAGCAATTGTGTTAGTTATGAAATTAGTTTATTTACAATTTTAAATTTTAAGTGAAAATGATGTAAATAATAATACGTTACCAACGGTTTTATATATTTTAATATTAAATATATGTAATTATTCTACAGTTTTCATAAAAATAATATAAAAACAAAAAAAGAGGTTTTTTATTACATTTTCTGATTTGAATTCGTTGGAGATGTGTAGAAAATTTATATCATACAAAAAGCTGCTAGCATAAATATTCCTATTTTTTAAATCCTGAAACAACAGAAATATGTAGTTTCAATTTTTCTAATAATGGTGATCGTAAAAAATAGTGTATTGGTAAGAACATAATGGTTTAGAACGAGAGCCTCAGCTCAGATCAAAAATCTTTATTTGACCTATTTCAACATTTTCATTGGCTAGCCAATGAATCAAGTACACGCTTCCTGTTCAATTCTCATCAAAACTGAAAAAGTTGAGTAATTGAGCAGAATGGAGAAGATAAGAGTGTGACCAAGCTTTTCCCTTTTTCTTCTCCTCATATCAATGTTCGATATTTTTTTCGCATCCGATTTTCGTGATCCATACCTCAAATGAATGGTCGCGATGAGGACATTAAGCTCCTTGAATGAGATCCTTAGAATAAGCCTTCAAGGATTTACAGGACGAAAACCAATCAAAATTGACACTTTTTCAAACGGCTGTATTTCGGAACTTTATTCTAGCAAAAAATACACTTAATTACTTACCTTAAAGCCTTGTCTATCCAAAGATCCTAAAAAGCCTTCTTCTGCATATCTGTCTTTAAGTTACGTGAACATTTACAAGTAGATATGTGAAAAACAAATGTTAAGGGGAATATTAAAAGGATTAAAAAGCACTCTAAGCGAAGATTTTTTAATTTTTTTTTTATTTATTTCCTCAAAAGAGATAATGCGCTTTAGAAATATCAAAAAAACAACTAAAGGAACCTGTGCAGATGATACTTTTTTGCAGTTTTTAATCGAAAATTTTAAACTTTACCATGTATTCGAAAAATCCAAAATATAAATTTTTTTAAGCGCTAGACAGCCTACAGTATATTATAAGAAAATTACATAAAAGTTTAATTTTTTGACTAATTATTTAATTTTGAAAAAATCGTTACAAAAAAACTTTTATTTTTTTGGAAATTTCAATTTTTTCATAAAAGTTTTTGAACAAACATTGCTAGGTATAATAGTTGCTACCATATATATCTTAAGGTTGACCTAAAAACAGACATTTTTTGATTATCCGCGTCTTATTTTTTGCCATATTTTTTTATTTATAGTCCGATTTTTTTGAAAATTTGTAGGGGAAGTTGTTCGGTCGTGGGCACTGTTCGGTTGTGGACACCCCTGCTTATCTTTTGATAAAAAGCAGATAAAGTTTTCTGGCAGATGTCATTCGTGTAATATGGCACCACGTAAGTTTCGTGCTAAATACATAATTAATTAAAAGGACGCCGATTTGTTGTGTTGTGAATCATTTTAGTTTTTTTTAGCCATGTCGTCAAATAAACATCCGGAAATAGACTTTAATGTGCTACTTAATGCAATTAAATGTTGTATTTTTGATGAGCTCCCCACAAAATCGACTGCCGCCACGTATGCGATTTCTCGAACCACTCTTGAACGCTACTTGTAAAAAGTAGAAGAACATTTTTAAGACATCGAAGCCCTCAACGATGGTAAAATCTGCTAAATTTACCCAAAGAAGCTACCACGCAAATTAACCGCTGCCAACTCCATCAATTTTAATGGATGCGATCGGCCATTTCATTTAAGGTGCGCTTGCATGCGTGCCAGCTATTTAACATGCCAGTATTGTGATTCTAATGAAGAATGATGTAAATAGAAGCTCAAATCAATAAATTTTAATTTTTTCAATATTTAAGGTGGTTTTTCTCAATATTTCTCAATTTTCTCAATATTATTACCTGAATATTAATTAAAAAAATTAGACTCGTACAATCAAACGAAATGTATATCTTCGGTGTGGCTTAAAATAAATTTCATAAGAATAACATTAAGGATTTTTCAATGCAAAAAAATACGAAAAACCAAATTTGTTCAAGTATTCTACTTTCAGTAGCAAAAATATTTTTATTTGAATATTAACAAAACTAGACTAAATTATAAAAAACTAATTCATATAAAATACTGTTCTTCAAAAACAAAAAAAAAAATTACAAAAAGTTGCTTTACCTAAATTTAAGTTTATATTCTCCAAGGCAAAGGTATAAGAGCCCATTTTTGACTGAGACTATTACTACAAGGCATCAGTTGAACATAATAAGCCTTTTCAGAGCTATGCTGGCCATCCTTATCTAGGCACATTTCGGAGTTTTTGTGTACTATTTGTTGTTTCTAAAAAAATAAATTTAATTGGAATTTTGTAATAAAATTATTATATGAGATTTTATTAAAAATTAACCGTATAATGTAACTCAATAACTAGCTGAAGTTTTTAAGTAATACATTCAAAAAACAAAAACCGAATTACTTACCTCTACATTATAAGACCAAACTTGTCTTACATCTTGAATACAATTACCAAAACGTAATATTGTTAAATTATTACTTTTCTCTATATTTTCGTTAACATCAAGGCATATCCCCTCATTAGTCATTATCTAAAAATGAAAATTTAAATTACATTTTTGATTTACTTTTTTTTTTTAGCTTCAAAAAACTCTTTTACCTGCCCTGTAGATGATATCACAAACATATCTTGAAGTTTTGGATCTGCTTTGCAATTACCAATACCAATATGTGATGAAGATTTTTTATCTAGTTTTATATTAAGATTTTGTAGGCATAAATCTTTTTCAACATCAAAATATGTCAACAAATTAACTGAATTTGATTCTAAATATTTATTAATTATAGACCATGATAAATTTAATGTCATTTTAGGTATTTGTAATAAAATTTTTTTATAATGTTTATAAATTTTAGTTTGTTCATTTAAATGTATTATTTTTCCAAAAAATTGATCATAATTTGGAAAAAAATTATTTGGCCAAACATTTTTTAAATACCATTCGAAATTTTTACATTTTAATTGTTTTCTTAAATTTAAACGTTCAGTAACATCCTAAAATATATGAAAAATTAGTTATAAAAAAAACGAAATAAGCATAATGTATTATACCAAATTTGTTTTAAATGTTTCATTTATTGGATTATACATAAAAAAGAAATCAGCCCATTCATCCATCCAGACAAGAGCAACTCTTGCTAAGTTTTCTGTTAGAACTTCATTAGTACCACCAGGAAAAGTATATGGTGATGTTTTACGAAATAAATGTCCTACATGAGAGCATGGACTTATTTCAACACTACCGCCACATTGCCAAATCCGTAAGGACATTTCAATATTTTCTCCACCCCAAATCTAAAGTAAAAATAAAATTAAGTTCTGTCAGTTTAGATATTAAAAATGAAAATGTTATTTATTTTTATTAATTAAAGCTTAAAAATGGTTTGATTGAAACTGCAAGGCACTATTCCAAACACCAACCATTTGAAGAAGAATTATTTATTTTTAACAAAATAATAATCAATTTGACTGTTTTTTTTTTTGTCTTAAAAAATAAATGAGATGTCTAGGGATATTTGTTGACAACGAAGTTCCTTAAGCCCGAACCTATTGCAATTTGTTTTAAATTAACAACTTAAAGCAATAATAAAAACTAAAAGCAACAAATAACCAAGAGATAAAATATTAACAATCAAAAAGTATCATTAACAAAAAAAATAACACTTAACAATAATAACAAAGATTTAACAACTAAAAACTATAATTAAAAAACATATAATTTCTATTACCCTTAATTTGTCATCATATGAACCCATTTCAAAAAAGTATTCTCTATCAATAGAAAATAATCCACCTGCCATTGCTGGTATTGGAAAAGAAGAAGTCACATCAAGATGGCGTTTTTCAATTTGTTCTTTATTCATAACAGACCAGCTAAAATAATAAAAATATTTAATTAATTTATCAATTTGTTATTTTTGTTGTTGTTGTAAATAAATATAAAATAATAAAATAATTTTCTTTACCGAAAATGTAAATGCCAATTAAATGTTCCCAAAAGGAAATCATAAGTTTTTATATAACCAAAATTTTCATCAGAAATAATATCTATAACAGGACATACAACAGTATTTCGTTTTTCTTTTATCCTTAACAATAATGGTTCTATCCAACCGTTAGAGCATTCACAATGAGAATCCAAAAATGTTAATACCTATTAAATATTTTTTAATTAATTAAACATTTTTTTTGTTAATTATAACATTCTTAGCTTACATCACCCTTGGCAGCTTTAGCTCCAACTATACGTGCTTGGACAAGGCCTTTTCTTTCATTACTACGAAGTATTATAGTTTTAATTGGAAGATCTATAATATATTTATCAAGTGGTTCTTTCAAAAATGCTGGAAAAAAAGTCATTATTATATTTCATTTATTTTAAGATATTTAATTATGTTTTTACTTCGTTCACTTGCATCATCGACCAAAATAATTTCTTTTAATAAATGTTTCGGTGTACGATTTATTACACTCCAAATTGTTCGTAATAGTACAGACCAAGCTTCATTATGAAAAACTATAATAACTGTAGTAGTCGGAAGTGTATTTGGATAAGTTTTTACAATGCATCTAAAACATTATGAGATATATATAATTTTATGACAATAATTTAATTTTATAATTAATATATTTACTCTTTTTTTCGATATTCTTTTAAAGTTCTATTTAATGGCATACGATCACTTGCAAGAATATTAAAATGATTTATTTGAAATAATCGTTTGGATATTAAGTTTTCATATGATGGAATAATAACGGGATTCCCATTAGCCCCTTGAGATGAAATTGGTGAAAAATTATTCTTGTTGATATCATCTGAAATTAAAAATAATATTAATATACAATGACAAACTTTTTGTACTTATAAAACTATTTGATTTCAATTATTAAAATTGTTACCTTAAAGTTAAGATTTACAACAAAATACATAAAAACAATGAACCTTGTGATATGTTTCCAAATACATTTCCAGTACCAATATATTGACCAATAACAGTCTTCACTCGCTTTTGTTTTACATTTTTATGAATTCTTGTAACCCTTTTAATTGATTAACTATTAAAATTTAATTCAATTATATAAAAATCTATAAACCTTGTTTTAATATCATCGATTGGTAAACTTTGTAAATAAATGAAAATACTTAATGCGAACATAAAAAATGCAAAAAATAGTAGAAAAATATAAATTAACCATAATTTTCTAATTCTACGTAAATTGATTATCATATTGTTTTAGGTTAGAAAAAAATTTCAAAAAATTAACAAAGCTAAATTTCCATATATAATTTCTACATGACTGTCATTTCAATTAGTGTGAAGTTATGCTCAATTATTGTAGTGAAATTGAATGGGTGGTGACACACGAGTCGTCATGACATGCACAGCTTTTCGAACTTACGTATAAAGAGCAGGGAGTTTAAAGCCGCTTTTCGGAACTAAAAAAGAATCCCATATTAGAGTGGACTTTCGGCCAGTTTTTCTAATTTTTTTACAAATGTTTTTTTGACATTTCAAATCTGTCACTATTCAAAATTTAAAATTGAGGTTATATTGAAAGTAATTTGAGTAAAATAAATTATAAGTGTATATATTTTTGTTAATAATTTAAGTAAAATAAGTTAAAGTCTACAATTGTATTTATTTTTGTTAATAATTTTATAGAAAATAAAAATTAGATCTCTTTAAAAAGTACAGTGTTCATATTTAAATTATTTTGAAAGCATGATTAATTTGTGATTAAATATAAAAAGTCAGAGGTCTAAAGTTTTCGGAGTATATAAATAATGAATATTTTCTCTTAAAATAGAATAGTAAAATACTGATATATGAAAATTCCGAGAATAAAAAAAAACGTTTGCAAGAATAAGCCTTTCGCCTTTAAATGGAGTTTCTTATAGAACCTTGCGAAATAGTTTGAACCATATGTTTAAAGAAATTTTCTAGATAAATTCCCAAATAAATTTAGTTTGTTACGTAAAGGTATATGTGCTATAAGCTACTTCAATTGTAAGTACAAAAAATTTGATTCTTAAATATTTAAGGTTTTTAAAATTAAATTAGCTAAAAATTTTCTTTTATTACACGAACCTTGTTCGCTAATAGCACGTTCCCATCTGCAACTTTACTACTAAACTTTACCAGTAAATGGTCCATATATAAAAAATACCGTTTTCATCTGCCAGTTTACTACCAAATTACATATGGCGGTATATTTCAACAGCTGTTTTTGCTTCATATGTCAATTTTGTTAAGAAATATTCTTAAGCTTAACAAAATTTTAAATTATTAAGTATATTAAAAATAATTAAATAGTTTAGTGATGAATAATCAAATAAAAGAAATAAGTGATGAAAGACTATCTGCAAGAGTTTTATGTTATGAAGTTCTTATCGAGAATATAACCTTGCATAAAGACCTGTTTGATTTGATTATCAAACATTTCCAAAATATTCAGAAAACTATTATGTTTTAGTAGTAAAGTTGCAGATGGGAACGTGCTATAAAATACCAAAAGCCCGTTCGATTGTCTGTAAAATTCTGTCAAAAAATAATTCTAATAAAGTTAATTGACTATACCTATCGCTTGTTTTGGTTGCAAAATGTCAAAAATTCACGCACACTTTAATGACTCTGTGTATACACTTCCTGAAATTGGACTAATGTATTTTCGTGTGTCAGGTAGTAGAAAAGATGCCTCCGAAAAGTTATACATGGGGGGTATTCACATTGAGGCTTGTAACATTTCGGAAATGTTCCCCTACAATTCTCAGTCCACTAAAATATGTGAATATGTGTTGGAAAATATTACAGATAACATGTGTATATAAATGTGTATTAGTAAGATACCAAGCATGAGGCAGAAATATTTCTGCCTCAGGGAGGGGTAAAAGCTTTTTCGAAATTTGCGAAACTCCGTCTTACCTTTCACCTCCACTTACCCAGAAATTAAATGTTACCGGACTCAATGTGAATACCCCCATGTTATGACAATTCGTGTGTCGCCACCCAATAAAATCACCTTTTGCTTTGTAGAAATGGAAAAAAAAGCTATTCGCCTTAAAACTGACAGCTTTCATGGAAACAATTTTGATTTTTCTGTTTTTCACGTTTTTAATATGCTTTCAACATTAAAATGATGTAATAATTAACTATAAACTATAAAGTTTAGTTTAAATATTAACTTCAATCTTAACTTAGACTTTATGAGTAATAGTATGTAATAAATTAAGCAACTGAGGGTTATGTTGTTATTGTATCAATTATGTTTCTGACAGTTGTAGTTACAAAGATGAAAAAAAAAACCCTTATCTGAATTCATGAATTCGTGAACCCAAAAAATTTAAAATTAAATAAAAAGTTAACAGAATTAGATATCAGAAATCAAAAAAACTCAACTGAAACTGATATTAGTTTCACGAATTAGTAGCTTTTCTTTCTAAAACTTGTAAAATAAATTAAAAGCCACTCTGGCTTTTCTTTCTAAAACTTATAAAAATTTATAGAAAAAGCCACCCTGGCTTTTCTTTCTGAAAGGATAATAATTGATAAATTAAATAATGTGCAATCGAAATTCAAATATCTAAACATATAAAAATGAACAAAATTTAAAAGAATCAATAGATGAGGAGTCTTTGCTATCATTAGCAGAACAAATAAAAACAACAATAACTACAACAACAGCAACAAATAATACAAATTTAATTAATTACGAAAATTTATGCCAAGAACAACAACAGTTAAAACGATTTCGAAAAAAACAAATATAGAAAACTTAGAAGATAATTCTAGCTATCATCCAATTGGATTTAAACAAATCCAATTGAAAATAAAAGTAGCAAATCATGCCATGGAAAATCATAAGGGGACTTTTCACTATAATTTCCAAATTGTCAAATGGCCCTTCCCTCAAATATAAAGTATATGGAGGTAGCGATTTATGAGCAAGTTTTAAACATACATTTGACGATTTGGAAATTATAGAGAACAGTCCCCTTCCGAGGAATCAGTGAAGACTTAGCTAACTTTAGTGTTCAAGTCTAAAACTGAGTTGCTACTAATTATTTCGCTCTGATTTCTTGTCTATAAAAAAATCAATTTAATTGAAGTTTTTGAACATTTTGATTAATTATCTTAAGACTTAGGCAATGGTTTGAATAAATTTGTAATTTTCTCTTGCTTGGCAGTTTTTAAAATCTCCTTCAATTCAAACTGATACGCAACAGTCGCATCAGCAATTTGCCTCTTAAAAATAAGACTTCGTTCCATAGACGGAATCAATGTTCATAAAGAAATCGTAAAGCTCATTTGCCATTCTTAAACCTTCACTAAGATTTTTCAAATTAAATGTCACGTTTCCAGTACTTGTTGAAGCCTCTTCTTCAATGGGTTGTGAATTTAACATTTCCTCCAAGTCGGTTTTAGTCAAATCTTCACCTTTTGATACAAGCAATTCCTGAATGTCACTTGATTCTATCTGTTCGAACCCATCTCGAACCTATTCCATTGGCGATTATGTACATATAAATGTACTTATTAGATCCGCGAATAAAGAAATTTTTAGCAGCGAATATAGGAATTGGGTCGCATTTTTTAATCTGCGAATAGTTAAAACGCGAATGAAGTAGGCGCGAATGAGCTTTTACTATAATTAAAGAAATAGAATCTACAGGTTAACAAAGTTTCTAGAGGAAGCGCTCTAAAAATATGGTTGTGGCCCATAAGGAATGAATTTCACACATTTACACAGCTTTCTTTTTATATGGAATTTATCATCCTTCAATCAAATGTATGAAGTCAATTACGACAATAATCAAAACTCAATTGAAGGTTTTTTATAAAGAACAGATCCTGAGAGTGATAAAATATAAATAATTTTGTACATATACAACAATTAGACTTTTACGATTGTATCAAAACTACTAAAACTTATAAGTATGTAATTCAAATATAATTGAACTGAATTATGGATTTTTTTTTTCTCTTTCATAAAAAGACCTTTCAATCTGAATGTCTTTGAATGAAAAATAAATTCGTAGTTATATGTACTGTTAAATTTGCATATCTATAATTACATGTGTCTTTTGAACAATTTACAAAAATTTAATAATTATAACCTTATATCTAACACCGAAGCTATGTTTACATTTAGACTTTATTTACTTTTGTTTTGTTTTCTTTTGTATGCTTTCATTCAATTAATGAGCCAGGAGTATTGATAGTAACAAGGTCATATAGGCTATTATTGTTTGCTCAGTTGAAAAAAAAGAAAAATCTAAAAAAAAGCTTGAATATTTTAGTACGTAAATCTCACTCAATAGTTTTCTTAGGGGAATGTTGTAAATAAAGTTCAAGTAAAGCTTAATTCATCGACTTAGTGGTAGTGTAGATAAATATATATGTATATATATAGAATTATAAAGATATACAACAGGCTGGAAAAATTTAATTTCAAAAGCTTTAGTCAAATGCATGCTTACCATTAGAAGCTTTACAAATATTTATCTACATATATAGAACTTTATCAAACTTAATAAAGTTTCAAAAGTAATTAGTAGAAAAATATTGGACTAGAAGATTGCTCAAATAAGAAAAAGCTCACCTTGACCTTGACTTAATACTAAACTAACATAGAAACAATGTATATATTATAGAGGAATTTGAAGCTTTTTACAATTAATTTTCATTTTCTTCCTTTTTTCATATTGAGTTATTCTATTTTTTTTCTCACCGCCCACATCTAATACTACAAAAACGTATATACTCATACAAAGTTAACCGGAAAAAAAGTTTAATTTTTATTTAGTATAGAACAAGAATTTTTCCTCATTCAAGTTAGTTGTTCATAGTTTACGATTTAGTTCGAGAGAAAATTTGATCATTCCATTTTGATTTGGTCTAAAACAAAAAAAATAAAATAAAATAAAATAAAAATAAAATAAAATTTTCATTAAAATTTTCTTTTTGGTTTATTTATTTGGGTTTAAGAATTTCGCGTCTGTGCCTTAAATATATGCATATTAAAAATTTGAAATAAAGGTGTTAAAAGTGAATTATTAGACATTAAAAATATTAAATATATATATATATATATATATATTATATAAAAATATTTTATAAAAATTTTTATAAATAAATCAAATTAAAAAAAAAATGTCGTGGAGATATGCGGTATGTGATCTATTTTAGATCTAAAATAAACCTTTTTGAAGTGCATGGCCTACTAACCTAATTTACTGATATTGAACTAAAATTTTCATCTTTGAATGCAAAATAAATAATTAATACGCACAATAATTGTGTTATTTGAAATTTTTACAAATTATTTTTAACTAATGTCAGTTTTATTTAGAATTAATTAATATTAATAGAAAATTGTTTGATTTTTTGTTGCAAAATAAAATAAAAACAAAATAATATAATTTTTATTTTTTTATGCTTCTTTTTTTAATGTTAATAAATATATTATTGCAATATATAAATGATTCTCTGAGTAAAATTTTTCCGTTTTTCCTTTTATTCTTAGAATAAATCATTTACTTCGTTTAATATTGTAAATATTGCTTTAATAAAAGTCCGAATAAAAGGTTGATTTAATTTCTTTCAAAAAAAACATTTAATTATAATAAAAATCAAACTGTCACAGTATTTTGATACGAATTTTATACCTAGTAAGTTATAAAATATATTTTTATCTTAAATCAATCGAAATCTGTCATTTTATTCCATTTTCTTCAAGGTTACAAAATTATTTGATGGTTAGATTCTTTGACATTAAATTGACTTCTTTGAAATATTTCTTAATTTAGATTTTATTCCAAAAAAAAAGCTCTTTAGTCTTGTGTTCAACTTGATAAAGCTCTAAAACCACATTTTTTGATAGCTGATTTGGCTTCGGTGAATGGATATTTTGAGTTTAATACTCTCAATAATGAGATGAATTTCAGATACCCAGCAGGGTTCCTTGTTTTCAATTTTATTATTTTAAAGCAGTTTCTTATGCACTTAACCCCTTAAAATTTTCTCCGGTACAGTACATGATGGTCTACTTATGATGGAGTGCTTACAACTTTTACCAACAAATATGTATATTTCAATCTGCCATTTTTCCATTTTTAAAATTTACCGCCATAATTCTAAATGTAAAAACACACATAGACGAGCAAGTACTTAATTTGAAATACTAAATCTAAGAACATATGCAAAAAGCCATCATGAAAACTAAGAAACATATGTAGAAGGTATTATTACTCAATCCAATGTAAGTTTCGAAGCAGCTAATTCTACTCATCGTGATTGTTACGCTTTACTAACCCACATAAATATCAATTGTTATTTATTGTAAATAACACATTTTACTCAAGTTAAAACAACAACAAAAAATAGCAACAAATTTAAAAATGAAACTCAAATCAGAATAACATCTAAATTAATCTTATCAAATTTCATTGATAGCAAACAAGAGCCGTTCTTTTAGAGACCAACTAATCATTTTTTTTTTTTCAATCCCAGCCATGGTAAAAACTAAACAAAATATGACGTTGGTATTGTGTTATTTCTTAACCGTTCTCAGCCTTCTGCGTTATAAATGAAAACCAAATTGAAAATTTCAGTTTAAAGTTAAGTCATGTACGATATGGAAAAAATTTTTCAATAACCCTTGCCTCGTGCAGCTCTTTTCTGGAAAAGAACTAGAGACCAGTGTTGTAGACTATTCAAAACAAAATTCGCTAACATTTTGCCAGCTTTCTTCATGCAATCAATTTCCTTATTTTTTTTATTAAAAACAAATAAATAAAACATTGGACATACCCTTTAAACTAAAAATAGCTTCCCAAGAAAGACTAAAATGACCTAAAAACCTACTAACTTACTTTTACGAAGGACTAAACCATTTTTAGAAGACTATTCCTCTAGAAGCACTTCCCTTAATTATTTTTATTGCACTTAACACCTTTCTTTATAAATTAACCAGTAGTATGTAAAACTTGTGGTGAAGTTTTTTTGTTCAAATGACACAATTGTTGAAGATTTACTTATTCTTAAATAAGAAAAAACTCTGTTTCTGTCTTTTGTTGTGTAAACTTTTGATGAAGAGATATTTGAACATCTGATTTCTATATCAAGACAAATCCAGTAAAAAATATTTGTTCTTTATCCAACCACGAATTATATCAAAGCATTTTTAGTCTTAAAAGAAATAATTCTCATGATAAAGTCAGGCATTTTTAATAGTATCAAATGTACTAGCGAAGCTTATAGTAGTCTTCCTAAGGTTTATTCTGTTGCTAAAATTTCGAAATAAAATATTAAAATAGTATTCCAGATCCCAAAATCCCATGCTATTATAACATTTTTTATACAACCAAAATTATATTTCCTCAACGGCCGCAGTTGATAGTGAAGCCGGTACCTTATATATTGTAATAACAACTTTTCATATTTGTTCCAAGATCCAGAATGTCATTCCTTTTATCGTATAGAAATAGTCATTAGAGACTTCTGAGAATGTTTTCTCTTTGATTCAGGTTATAATTTAGCACTGAAATAGACTGGTTTTGGCTTCTGTATTCAGGTTCCTTTATCTCATATTTCCCAATATAAGACCAACGTATCATAACTTCGTTCGTTTCATGATCAGCTGTCACTTTGATTATTTCAAGTAAGACTGTCACAGTCAAAGAACTATCTTGGGATGTACATCTAATGATGTATAAGACAATTTTTATTCCACTGTAAAAGTATGGAAAAGAGCAGTTCCAATTTAGAACTAGCTTAAATAAAAAAAACACAAATTTAATCCATTCCTATATTTCCTTAACATTCTTATACCAGCCATGTAAAGCCATTCGTTCTTGGCCTTAAAATCGCTTCTCCTTTAACGAATACTTTTTTATTAGAGTCAAATTTTTTCCTCTAGAAGATCAGAAAGCAACAAATAATTACCGGTCCAAAATTGTCGAAATTTGAAGCTTCTCTATGTTGACACAGTGTTCGAATACTCGTTTGATCAAAAAATTTATTTTATTTGTTAAAAAATCTTATAAAAATAAAACTTAAAAGTACGAACTTCAAATTTGGATTTCTATGAGCCAAGATTTAATAGAGAAAATTTGTTAAATTTTTCAAAATAAAAGGACTTCCTCCATCATGTTAGAAAAGTTTTTGTCTTACTTTAATATAAATTACACAAATATAATAATTAGTAGTTTTGTTTACAAGTAAAATTATTTTTCTTGGCAATATGAACATTTACACTTTGCTGAAATTCGATCCTATTGATGGATGAAGAAGCATATCAGAAAAAACTAATATGAATTCTTTTTTTCTTCGGTTCAACTAAGTGTTTATGATCTAAAAGAATTTTTTTGTATACTTTCATTAGGTAAATTAATGTTAGTATTTTTTGATTAGAAAAATCCTTTTTATCAGTTAAAAATACAGCAGCGTCGTAATCGTATAAAATAAAACTAAAATTTGAATGGCCAGACTCCAGTCATACTTCTTGAAAAGATTACTTAAAATCAAAATAAATCCTTTAAAATGGTATTCTCCTAGCTTTACCAGAAATCAATTTTAATGCTCAGACAAAGAGCTTAAAATATCACTTCATAAAAGTCAAATCACTTAAGTTTTGTGGTTACCTACATATATTAGAAAACATAGAAAAACAGCTAATAATGAAGAAAAGAAATTTTCGCATACCGGGCCAAACACAATGTTCACGTTCAAGTTTTTAAAGACGGAAATTTGAGCCAAATCCATAAAATGCAACAGTAAATTACATGTCAATGGCAAATGATTTGTAGCTAAAAGAAAAAAATTGAATAAAAGTAAAACAAAAAAAATGACGTCCTCGGTTCCTAATATTCAATCTTTTTAGGACAATAATCAATTAGGTAAAGATTTTACCAAAATAAAAACAAGTTTTATAGAAATGTGTGTCCATGAAATTTGGGTCCATGGGTTTTAGCTCTAAAAAGTTTGGGAATTAATGATTCAAAACGCTGCTCAAGTCAAAATTTGTAATGTTAAAAAATATAAAAGGTATCAATTTGCATATTTTTAGTACCATATAAATTTCTTTTCTCAAAATACATTATAATATCCAAATAAAGACAAATATTTGGAAAACTAGCACAATCGAAGGAAAATCGTTGGCTCCGTAAAAATAATATTTGAATATAGTCAAATAAATAATTTATTTATTTATTCTTTTTTCTATGTAATGAGCTTGAGGAAAAACTGAGCCAGATGTAAATTTTTCAATGCCAGAATTTCAAAAATATGTTTCTACTGTGTCACGAAGGATAATACATATATGTACGAGTATATTATATATTAATATATATTTTATCGTTGTGCTACAACAAAAAAAAATGGACATGTTAAAACATTTAACGAGCCATAAAAGTATTATGCATCAGCACACAAAATATAACATGTGTAAAATTAATATTTTTTTTATTAATCTATTACGTCTCATTATTTTTATTAAAAATATATGAGATAGTCAATATGGTCCAAATATGGATAAAGAAAATAAAACTTTTGATTTAGGCCATTGTTCTAAAAGGAAGTCATAAATTTTTTCATTTCTATTTTTATTTCAAGTCTTACGCAGTAAATCTGAAAAAAAAATTAAGTAATCCGTTTTGCTAGTAATTTAGCAAAAAATGTTTTTTGCTTCTTCTTTTAATACAATTGTATTATAAATTGAATAAATTATATTATTGTGCAATTACTACGTAATAACAAAGTCAATTATAGGTTTTAAGCGGAAGATCGATTTAAATAAGGCATTAATTGATGATTAACCACGCAAAAAAGTTCCAATGAATAAAACTTTGTATAACAACAAGTTTTTCTAATATCGTAATTAGTAATTTCCTATTATAATGAAAATAGAAAAAAAGAAACTTTTATCGAATGTTTTAATATGAGCAATTAATTGGATTAGGTGTAACCTTAAAACTATTTAAATAGTTTATATTTGTATTTAGATGCAGATAAAACAAAAAAATATTTGAATTAATTTTATCTTTTTTAAGTATATAAATAGACAATTGATAAATTTTTTTAGTATTTAGAAATTGTGTTGCAATTTAAAATATTCAGTCAAAAGGTATAACAGTTTTTGGCTGCCAAGAATTTTGGAAATAGTTTTGTTTTGTTTGGTCGCAATCATGTGGCATAAGCTTAACATTTTTTGTTTCTTATTGTATTTCGAATTAATTTTGAGGTAAAGTTTTTCGTATTTAAGTAAAAATGGTTAAATGTATTAATGACAGTTGAAAAATTTCATATAAAAGTGTAAATAATTGTTATGCAGCCTTGAATATATTCTTTTAAAAATTTCATTTTCCTTCTATATTTATTGATGTAGTATTTATCACAAAATTTGCTGAATAATGAACAAAAACATTGAAAAGTTGGATATTTTGTTGTAGAATTTCTGTGAAAAACTAAAGTTTTCGGCATGTATTTTAATTTCTACTTTCCTTAAGGGGGAAGTAGGGTATTTATGTAATTTTTTTTTTATTTTTCTAAATTCATGCTTAGCATCTTAAAAATTTCAATTCGATCGGAGTAAAATTACCGAAGTTATGACTATTTGAACATCCCTTGCTCTAGAGCAGACAGTGAGTGAGCAAAACTTTAAAGCATTTTTCTAAGATTTGTTATTTTCGGTGTTCACGATGAGTCCAAATCCACTAAGCGATCGTTTCGAAATTTTGCACACTACTTTTTGACATAATTTTCTAGGTAACATCGAGAGCGTTTTTTTTTTTTTGAAAAAATTATTAATTTTATAACAACAAATAGGTCAATTTTTTAAACGAAAATCGGTATTTTCACTTCTAAAGGCTACCAAAAATATACAAATTGAAAACTCCCCTCGATGTTACCTCGAAAAACATCTCCTTTAATAAATAGCTTTTGATTTTTTAGTTTTAGATGATTCTGTTGCGAGTTGTGTTGAACACCGTAAAACCATTTTTCTGCAAGGCGCTTCAAGATATTCACTGTCACGCACTCACTACTTAATATTTTGAAATTTAAAATTTAAAAAAATATTATTCAAATATTGTGTTATTATATAAAAATTAAAAAAATAAACTAGAACTACCTGTATCGCCAAAAAAAATTCTTGAAAACATGCCTCTTTTTGAGCGAATTAATCGAACTCCCCCCTTAAGCCAAACTTCTATTAATGGTCTATGTGCATTTTCATGCGAGATAATCACTTGCTTTCTTTTTCTTTACCTCATGCTGAGTATCTAGGTTGTAGGAGATGGCAGGAGCGTCTTTAACGTCAAATTTTGAAGTAAAAAAGTATTTCTTTCCTACTCAGGAAGTCATCTAACTTTAATATACAAAATGCGCCTTTCAAATAACCCGCCTTTACTTTTTCTATTAAGTTTAGGTAATGCTCAGCTTTTCTAAAATCAACTTTTAAGGTGCAAACACAATGAACGCGGTTCCGGAGGGAAGCGTGGTTTCATTCAGAATTCTACTTTACCGTTACAGCTGAATTTCGAATTTCTGAATGAAACCGCACTCCGCTCCACAACTCGCTCCGCTTCGCACTCGCCGTGTGTTATTAATTTTCTTAATTTGTACACATAATATTTTTTGTTCCCGAAGGGAAAAGTTGCACGTCCAAGCTCTTATATCACCTGATTCGACATTCAAAGCATTTAATAATTACCTTTGGAACATGCCGACTACAGAATGACGGATGCTAAAATGCATAAATAGGACCCCTCAGGCAATACATTCTTTATTTGAGTCAAATCTATATTTTGGAGCATTCTCTAAAGTTTTGTAAACATCCAGTAGCTGCTAGTAACGAGATTTTTTGAATATAGCGAATTTTAAAACTTAATTTGTTTAACTTGTTTAATCATTTTCAACTATTTGTGTCACGGTGAAATTTTTAGGTGAAAAACTACAAACAAATAAACAAAATGCGCGTTAGTATCCCAATTTTGGTCATCACTTTTACTGTTTTATACATCCATATAATAATAAAGTAAACTTTATTACTTTATGTAACCCATTTTAATACAACTTTGAATTAAACTTACTAATTATATCTTTTGTTTTCGTTATGTACTAAATTTAGAATAATTTAAAAGTTGTTGAAAAATTTGTCATCTAAAGCATTGCTATTTTTGTTGGCACATTCAAATATTTTATATAAGCACAGCATAACATTTTTAAAAATAGTTTTATATGTATAAGTATAGAATTCATATTTCTAAGAAGATTTGTTTCAACCGTAAATGAATGAAAATAAAAGTCAATTGAGTTGGTAATTAGAAATTAGTGTTCCACAGTTTGCATTGTCACGATGTAGAGACGGTTACTTACTTGCTCTTTGACTGAGAGATATCCTAGCTCTGGCAAGGGAACTGGATATTAGATTTCCATAAACATGTTTGGCGGGGAGCACAATAGATCAAGACTGGTCGCAGTGCATTTTTATCCCCCCCCCCCCCTCTACTACTCCTTACTACAGTTTGCGCTAACTACGGACTTAAGCAATCTGATTCTACTTTTTAACAAAGAAAAATTAAAACCCTTAAAATAAACCTGAACTACTCTGTGTTTAATATTATGTAATACATCAGAATTTAGGCAACATAAATATTCCATGATATTAAATAGAATTCAAATTGATTTTGTGTAGCGTTATAGCTACCTAAATCAACATTGAAAATAAAATAAATAAAAAATTAACTCCAGGAATTATAGTCATGAAATGAAATTCTAACCATTCAACTAAGTTTAAGAATTCTTTTACCTGAAGTTTTTATATTTCTTATATAAAAATTTTTGACGTAGCCAGTACTGGTTCAATTAACTTTTTATTTAGTAAAAAAAACTTCAAATCTAAGCAAACAATTAGAATTGTATCATTGTTTACAATAACAAAATAATACAATTTGTTACCAATTTTTTCTTTGCACGCAATACTCGTGCCCTTTAATCACTTTCCCGTGACACAATCAAAAGCAAACTCTCAAAAATATTGTTTCTATGTTGGGAACAAGGCTTAGGCCTTGCAAAAATAATTTAATATGTTTTCCTTGGAGGTTTGAGATTTTTGTTTGTTCGTCAAAGAAAAATTATTGATTTCCTTCAACTAAAAGAAATAATATATCGTAAACTGTTGTTTTCCTTTTCGGAGACATCGTACTAAAACGATAAATATTAATGTGTCTCCATATCCCAAAAACAAATTTTACTCCGTCAATTTTTTCCAGGTATTTGTTATAAAAAGCCTTTTTCCTTAATGAATCTTAAGGCAATTTTTACTAAGCCTAAAATTAAAGTCTTAGCCGAGCTGACGCCACTTCCGATACCGAAGACTATAAAGTCGTTATGGGTAAATCAATAGGAATATGCTCAAAGTGTTCAGAGTGCAAGCCCACCAAAGATTAGACTATCACAATGGGAATCGGCACTCTGTGGGCAGCCGTAGGCTTATATCTAAAGAATAAATTGAATTTGGAATGTGGCTGCTGTAGATTTTAACTGAAAAATCGAACACAACTAAATTCATTATGAGTGATAGCAGTAAAAAGGAAGCATAAGGAAAAGTAAATTGTGCATACTACCAAATATCTTAGGCCTGATGTTTCCTATGGACTACGGTCACATTTTGTCACAATTCGCTAACATTTGTAGAGTCTTACATATAATATTGCACAACAAAATGTTTTTTGTAGCTTTATTAATTTTTTATGCTTTATTTAATATTTGAAAGAAATCAGTATTACGTGTTATATTGGTATTAAATTAATGATAATTTCTATTTTTTCTTTACAGATGTTGGTAAGTTACATCAATAAATTACATTGACTAATTCTTTAAATGAAAAATTACCAACTAAATAGTACATCAGAAACTTTATAAGTGGTAAAATTTAAAAGTAGTTATTCCAGGTATTTTAAGAATTTAGATTGTTGATTTCTTGGATTTCATTTATAATACAATTTGACCTACTTCTTTTGTTTACAAATGTATATAACTAGATGTATAGAAAAAGTTTATAAATTTCTTATTCAAGCTGAGACGAAAACTGTTTACCTAAGTATATAAAATACATTAATATATATGTAGGATATTAATGAATGATTTTATTTCCTTAAAAGAAAGTTTGAAAATAAATTGAAATTAATTTTGAATTCATCTCAATATTTGGGAATTCTATTGTGCTAAATAAAATATCGTAGCACTTTATTATTGTATGAGGCAAAATTAACTGCTTCGATTACTTTTGTAATCAGGGCAGGTATTAATAGTTCTAAGTAGCAGTAGTAGATTTAGAATCCGGATTCCCTGCAATCAAGATTTATCTTTTTAAGCTTTCTATAATTGCCCTAATTTTGTTATCTAAATCCCAACACACCCGTCTTTATACCTTAGATATATATCTTTTTCCTTCTGTCTTAAGTCGCCAGGCTCTTACCACATATAAAAATAGAGGGCTTCTCACCTGCTAGTATAGCCAAATGAACCCTATAATTTATTATTCAATTATTTGCTCCACTTTACAAGCAGTACTACACATTTTCACAGAAAATGTCTGATTACTTAATTTATAAAATTATTATTATTCAATTAACTAAAAATACAAATTTTTTTATATTTTATTTAAACTGGTATACATATTTTTTTTTAGCACAATTTTAAGAAGACTTTTTCAATTATAATTTAGTTATGAATAGTAAAATAATATAAGTAAAATTTGTTTAAACTTTGGCTCTAACTAAAATACATTGAATACGCTTTGAGCCTTAAAATTATAACTTTTTCAAGTCGAACCAAATCTCTTTTATCAGAGTAATCCTTCCTGCAACGACTACACTCAAACGGTTTTATTACACCCGTATGTGTTAAATCGATGCCTTTTAAGATTGGTAATTATGTTTATGTGGTTCTTTTTTTCATGAGTGTGGGTGTGCCGCTTGAGATAGTTTTTTCATTAAAAACAGACATCACACTTATATTTTCCGGAAACATTTGTATTTTCCTTCACAGGAGCAGCATTTTCTGTTGCCTGAGCAACAAGAACATTTTTGAATCACAGTTTTATTATATGCACTCTAAAATGCAAATAAATTATTAATAAAAATATATAATTAATTTTCACTTAATTACGTTCTCTTTTATTTATTGCTCGTTCAAGATTTTGTTAGCTTCCTTAAGCTGTAGTATTTTCTCAGCCAGAAATTTTATCCTTCCTTCAAATTCTCTTTTACTTTTAAAAGAAAAGGAATTAATTAAATTCGGATTGTATAATTTATTTTACCTCTTGACATTATTAGCCTGAAATTGTGGGGTGTTTCTGCGCTGGACGTTTTAAACCGCCTTCCCGGTCTTTATCATTGAAATACCCTGGACAAGGGTAGGAATTATATTTGATCATCGCTCTGATGCTGTTTGTGTTGCAACATCTTTTGTAATTGGGTTGTATTGTTGGGTTTGCGTTCCTACATCCCTTAAAAATTTTTTAAATAAATCAATGTGAAATGAGGATCAAAATTGACAAAAGTAATTTTTTATAAAGGATGAAACTTTATTACATTGAAAGCCGAAAAATTTAATACGGTAAAGTTTCCTACCCTTATGCCTCATTGAATATATTTTTATATGAAATTCAGATGACCTTCAGTAAAATAAAAACTAAGAACTTATAACTAATAAATTTTCAAAAAAAAAACGCAGAAGTTCATTTTTTAATAAGAAAAAAACAAAAAAAAGTCGAAAAAAGACTATTTCCTGTGGCAAAAAAAGGCTTTGGAAGTAAAAAATTAATCAAATTTTATTTTTCATAGCTTAGCCTATGTTAAAAATTACGAAACAGGAATGGAATGAAACTTTTACATTGCAAAAAAATACTTAAAGAAAAACATTACTAAAGAAAGTTATATTATTGATTGAAAATTTATATGTGATTGATTTGTAATTGGTTAAAAATTATTCGCCCCCTTGGTAAGAAATGTCAACGTCAATATTCACTTTTTATATGAATTTTATCTATAATAGCCCTTTTTGTAATTAAAATGTACGCGTAAAAAATTAATTCCATTTTGAATGTCATACGAACATTTTAGTATTTCAAACAACCAGCAAAATGTAGCAATTTCGAAATTATTTTTATCGCATGCGAGTAGAAGATTTTTAAGAGCAAAGACACTTAATAACGTTCAGAAATATTCTGAATTATTTATTTAACAATAGCCTAAAATTTATTTCGAATTCAATAAAAATAATTTAGTCCGTTTGAAAACCCTTGGAAGGTTGAAAAGTTGAGGAAATCAATTTTATTGCTGTTATATTTATTTCCAACATAATTTTTATGTAAGATTTGTTTTTCTTTAAATTCTTTTTAATTTATGGAAAAACACTTTTGGCATAATTTTAATTCATATCAATTCGTGGAAAAATGGAATAAATTGAACAAAACTGGTAATTATGGATAACTTAAAGCTTGAATTTAATAATAATAATATATATAATACTTTAAAAATTAGTTATAACGATATATTTAGGGTATAAACTAAAAATATTCTTTAATAAAATGACAACAAACAAAAATTTATTATTTAATATATAATATTTAGCAACCAAGCCGGCTTGAAATGTCCGATAGGACAACTGGGAAACAACTTCACCGAATCTTACTTTATTCTGCACCTCCTATACGCCAATTCCAGAGAACTGAATGTGCTATTTATGATGTTGATTGCGATGAAGTTTATGCCGGAATATTTATTGGTGATGCGTAAGACAAAAAATATATTAATATTAAATAAATATTAAATAAATAATTTCTTAATTATTATATAGTGCATCGGCAAAAAATAAAAATTTCCTAAGAATGATGGGAATAACACATGTCCTTAATACAGCAGAAGGTTCCAGATATGGTCAAGTAGATACGGGTCATATGTATTATAGGGATATGCCAAGTGTAAGGTAAGAAAAACGAATTTATTATGTGTGAAAATTAAGAACAAAAATATCAGAAATTAGAGCCAGATTTGTATTGTAGAAGATTCGTATAAAAAAATAAAAATATAAGTAGTAAATTATAGCCTATTTAAACAAATGGCGAGTTATACCTCTAGTACTTCCAATGTATTTAATTTTATGGAACAAAAGGCCGTGAAAAAAAATGTAATTATGAAAACCTACGCCTTGCCTTCCTATAAATTCGAATTCTCGAAGAGTAGTTCTTTAAAAGTAATTTGATACTCGTGTTAAAAATCTCAGATATATTGGAACTAGGCAAGAAGTAGATTGATGTTGTCACAACATCGGTGCTTAATGTGATAAAATTTACAATTTGGATTATAGTGAGCGCCCAAGGCTTACTAACTGAAATAAATAGTTTTGAAAAGGCATAATATTAGATCTACCGAAAAGTTTTGTCCGTTTTTGTCAAGTCTCGACACGTTAGTACATGTTTATTTGGTGCATGTGTGCGCCTCTACTGTTATCATTTAATTAATACATACTGAAGTAGCAAATAATTAAAAAAAAGTAGAATTGAAAAGATCGAGTAATCATATGCACATCTCTGCTTGCTCGGAAGAAAATTGAGCCCTTCTTGGACCGAATGATAGCTGGGAATGAAAAGTGGGTTACTTAAGAGCGCATATTAAGAAAAAGGGCATATTTTAAACCCGGAAAACCTAGCCATTTCCCCTCCAAACCAAAATTGACTCTGAATATGAGAACGTTGTGTATATGGTAGGACATTCGAGGACTAATACATTATGAGTTTTAAAACCTAGCGAAAAGCTCAATTCGGAAAAGTACTGTCGGCAATTAGATAATTTAAATATTTATTTAACGGTAGTAAAAATTTATATTTTATTTTATTCCAAAAACGGACAGAACTTTCCGGTAGGCCTAATATAATCCAGGCGTTATTTCAAAATCTATTTTTCATTTTTCGCTATTTAAATGAAAGATAACTTACACTTGGATTACTTCTTAAATATTTGCAAAACAGAAAGGTGTGAAACTTTAAAATTTATCGTGCTTCACACCATTTTTCCCGATTGAAAATATTTAGATAGTAAATACATATTATCCAAAGGGTGTGATTAATTGTTAGTTATCCCAAACCATTAGTTTTATTTCATAGTAGATTTTTTTCTTTTATTTTAAAGCTAATAAATAATCAAAATTTTAGGTATATGGGATTTCCAATGATGGATCAACCAACCACAGATATATCCAGATATTTTTATATTGCATCAAAATTCATTGAAAGTGCTTTAAATAGCGGAGGTATGCACTGAAAAATTAAATATTTAAATTTATGTAGTTTATAAATATATCTAATACTTTATTATTTTTTTTTAGGAAGAGTTCTTGTACATTGTATGGTAGGTATGTCAAGATCAGCAACATGTGTCCTTGCATACTTAATGATTGGACGAAAAATGACAGCTATGGAAGCAATACGTACAGTTAGAATGCGACGTAATATTCATCCAAATGATGGTTTTTTACAACAATTAGCTCAACTGGATAATGATTTAAAAAATGACAGAAATTATTCTTACAAACACATCTAAACTCATCTAATCCTTAACTAAATCCAATACAACAATTGATTACAAATTTACTGTTTGTCTTATATTAAAGGCAAGTTGTTTAATTTCGTGTTTTTATAATGATAATTTTTAAAAAAAAAAATTAAATATATATATATAATATATATTTTTATATGAATTTCTTTGTTTGTGATTTTCGTTATATAATTGAATTAAGATAATCTAAATGTAAGGTAAATTACAAATTAAAAAACAAAATTACACCGATAATACAATTATTTTTGAAAATTAAATTTTTTATAATACCTAGAAATAAATTAAAACAAATTAACATCTCATTGGTCTGGTAATTTTACCAATTCAAAATGTTTTTGATTAGGTGTCAAAAAATAATTGCCCTTAATGGAAAATTTATTTACAAAAATTATTGAATATTATCAAATGGTTGAATTGTTGGCTAACATTCGAATCATCTGTCTGCAAATTGAATTCAGCCTAACGCAAAATTAACAACAATTTTTAAAAAAGTCAAAGTTATATTTAACTAATTCCTTTTTCATAATAACTTGAAATAACTAAGCTTAGACTTAATTGCCAACTTTACCCAGGAAAACCGTAATTGGAAGTTAACATTCTTGCATATATGCAATTAAGCTAAAATTGAAACAAAAGAATTTAGATGCAGATATATCACAATCTGAGTTTTTGACAATCATTTTTATCCCATACTAAAAGTAAAATTGAACAAGTATTTTCCAAAAATTAAGCATTTTACGAAAAATTTACTAATTAACAATTCAAATGATAGAATTTTAGTAGAAATAATAAATAGCTCAGTAGCAACAGTTGACTTTCTTCACTAGCCAGTATCGAACAGACTTTAGAACAACGTTTTACCTAAACCAAATGCAATGATTGGTATCAGAGGCTACCAAACGGCTCTGGAGTTTTTACTTCGCTTTTACTACTGTCATTCTTCTCATTTCTTGTTGTTGTTATCGATGAAGAGTACTATTTCTAATAGGTACTATTTAAAGAGATTTCTAGACTTAACGGCCAAATCAATATATATAACCCATCTTCCTAGTTTCTTTAAAGCTTGTTTGTGTATATTTTTAGATTGTCTGATAGTTAAAACCGATTCCAGAGTTTACAGATAATACAAAAGGAAAAAAAAAGAATTGTCCAGCATTAATATAAAATAATCAATTTTTATAATAACAATTTTTAAATACTTTAATTAAAATTTATACAGACAACCTTCTCTACTTTGGTAATAGTAAAAGTTTAAATACATTGAAAATGTTCAAGCAGACATAAAATAAATAATAAACATCAATTTTTATATAACATTATGCTTTTTCTATATATTTAAGAGATTCTTTTTACAAAAAATTGCCAAAACCAAAAAAAAAAAAATGGTTATATAAAAAAATTTTTTGGGTTTAGAAACATTCAAAGGTCAGTAAAGACAATACACATACATACATATATTGATTCTATGAGTAAAAGAGGAAGAAATTTTTATGATAAACTATTGAACTGAATAAATAATTAAATGAAAACACAAAAAAAAAAATCGAAATTTTTGTTTTAATTTCAATTAAATAATAAAATTATTGCTGCAACATGTTATATGCACAATATTAGAAAACAAGAAATGTTGCACAACTGTTACATTAAACTTTCAAAATTTTATTGTGTAAACATTATTCTAGAATTAATCATACTAATATTTTTGCATTTTATTACATATATATATATATGTATATATCAACTTTTTTATAATACATGGTCAAGATAAGGTTGACCCCATCATTTTCTTTCACATTATCAAAATAAATTAAATAAAGAATTTTGTGTCATATCAAGGGATACAAAATGAAATCATATAAGACAATATTTTTTCGAATTAATTATTGCAATTGAGAAAAAATTTTATGTTTTGTTTTTATTTTTTTGTACACATGTATATATAAACAATGCACAATCGATAAAATATTTAATAATAATCCTTAAGTCAATGCAACAACAACAACAACAAAAATAAAAACGTGTATTTTCATTTAACTTTTGTAATTATTTCACTTTAATAAGATGAGTGACCTATATAATCTCTTATAGCTTTCACTCAATACTTTGGTCAATAAGTTCTGATGTAGAATTCAATATGAATTTAAACACAACTTTATTGCTTTTGGTGAAACATATGGAGCTATAGTTTTTCTGCAATTTTGTTATAGACGGTGTTAATGATTTTCTGTTTGTTAATGTACTCGGATAAACCTAATATCATGAGCAATCTAAAATACAGTAATTTTAAGATTATCATTTAGCTTTTGGGTTTTTCACCTTTTTAGACGTTGGTTTTTTTTTTGGCTTTCGGATATAACCAAAACATTTTTACTGCAGAGTGCTTCATTGCTGCTTATACAGCTATATTTAAGGTTAACAAATCTATGTTTCAAAATTGTTTTAGATTGAAAAAAGGCTGAAAACACTTATAGAACAAGCTTTTTCTTTGATAGTATTTTTACCGATTAAAAAAGCAATGATAAAAAAAAATAAGAAATTAATTTGAATCCATCGATTGGAAAATGACAAAATAATCAATTAAAACTAATTTGGAATGTTTTTGAATATAATTCTCGGCCGTTTATTTGTGAGATTTTAAATTTAATGTCGTATCAAGTGTCAAAATAATTAAATAATAAAATAATGGATTTTTAGGGCCAGATAATATTCAAAATAAAATTATTTAGACCAGAGGTTCCCAATTATTTTACACCTGCGACACTCTTTACAAACTTTAATTTTTTCGCAACGTCCTTCTTAAACAAACACTCTCCTGCTTTAACATGCATTAACAGTCCTTTGTTTATTATCAAATAAACCTCTAAAATTTAGTAGAATGTACATAGTAAAATTAATGAGAAGGATGAGCTTGCTTTTTTCATTACAACTTCTTAAATAAAAGGTGTTACCCTCATTTTTCATTGAGGGGTTATTTATGTATATTGTGCTCTGCGAAAATATAGGGTTCTTATTTATTTTTTTTAATTATGTTACAATAGTTTTATTCAAATAAGATAAAAAGTTTCAAAAAGTATATTTCTTATAGTGTATTCGTATAAAATTTCGTGAAAACTCGGAAATTCAGTGAGCATGAAATATCGGTAACGGCTCAACTGAAATCAAAAAAAAACTACGTTAGTTTATAGTGTGGACCTTGTTCGTAAACGAAGGAAAAAAAAATTTTTGCAGGTACAGTGATGATTTTTGATGCTCAAAAAATTGAGTTTTCTACCCAAAAAAAATTAGAAGGATTTGTCTCCTTCATTTAAGAACTAACTATTGCAATTACAAACATTCCCTGAAAATTTCAAATTGATCGATATAGTGGTTAGCGAGATATGGTGCTCACCGCGATGGCATTTTTTCAAAAATACGATTCCGAGATAATCGCGTTTAAAGTTTTAAGTCATGAAATAAATTAATTAGTAGGTACTCACATAAAATCGGTTCTAGTGCTCCGATCTCGAGGAAATTTTAAATAACCATTGTTAAAAGTATATACTTTAAAAATAAACAATAGACATTTTGTTTTTTGACCCAGCAGAACATATAAAACCCCTTAAATTCATTTGTGACCTACATTTTGTTTTTATAATTGCAATTGCAGAAACCTCAGTTTCCCACAAATATGAGATGGAAAACGCTAAAGGAATCTTCATTGATTAATCCTTGGAATATATTGCTCCAAAATTGCATTAATTTAACTTTGTCAAATCGTAATTTTAGGTTCATATCACAAAATAATTCAATTGGAATGGATCTCTAATCCATTCGTATTAATCAAAATTCTCAAGAAATTATTTATCAAAATTAGTGTTTAGGGTTGAATTGATATCAACTGCAAGTTTGACTTCAGATTTTGAAAAGTAACAAAACATATTTTAGGAAATATAGATATATTTTTCGATATATAATTATATACGGAAATAAGCCTCCTTTCAGCCTCATTTTTTCTTTACCCAAAAGATGTCTACACTCATTTAAAAAATACGTACTTTCATCAACCTTTTTTCACCCTCTTGAGCCTCAAAAATGCAACCTTTCGTTAACATCCCTTGGGCCTCTTGGTACTGAATCAGTACTTATATAGGCTCAAGACGTTGAAAGGAGGCCCAACTTTGACATAAGCCAAAATGAGAGATTTACACATCGTTTCAACTTCATCGGCTTTCATAATAAGGAGAATAGATTGATCATTGATGAAGTAGAGTTAGTTTTCCTCTGGGTATACAAACGCTCTCAATATATGTACCCCAAGAACACTTAAATTTAACTCGTATGCATGTTTTTTTCTAATCTGATCGCAATCTTAAATATCACCTATATTGTGAAGGTGAGATTTATCATTGTTGCATGCGAATTTAATATACAAAAACATTCAATGATTGAATTTCAACCGCTGGGAAAATTAAATTCTTATAAGAGATAATTTAAAAAACTCATGTACTTCTGTTGTACAGTGAAATAATGAAAGAGATAAAATAAAAGAACAAAAAACTGCTAATATTTTATAATTTTTTAAATCTACAGATAAAAATTTTTAAAAAAAAATTCATTTAAGAATCTATAATATTTCTTAAATATTAATGGTTAGATTAAAGGAGTATAATAATACTATAAATTTCAATTATCATATATGCTAAAAATTACATTAAAAAAACCTACATCAAAATTTCATCCGTTTTATTATTAATGATCAAAAAAAGTCTTATTATTATCAACAAAGTATATGAAATTAGTTTAATCTAATATTTTTCACATTCTCATATTTTGTTGTTTTTAAATTTTTCCTTAAATAAGCAGAAAAAAGTAAAAACCACCTAATTTAGTATTTCTGTTAAATCTTTTATTTGACAAAATAAAAAACAAAGAAGAAGAATGATTAATTGAAATCATACAAAAATTTGAGTTATATCCTGAAAAACTTCCATTACGTCACTTAGTTTATAAATTACGATCATAATATTCATTTTTTTTTTTTTTCATTTATTGTCTTTTAAAAATTATTTCAAATAGTTAGAAATTAAAATTTATGTTATCTTAATTATACATTTTAATATAAAAAAAAATAAAAGCAACTAAAATCATATATATTAAAAGTAGACTACCAGACATTATCATCTATCGCTTATATACGGCATTGAAAGTATTTTTTTTAAATTTTCAATTTTATTCATAAAATTGTACATATATGATCACTGATGTTTTGTGCTTACATCATGTATGTAAATATCTGATGATTTGTTGAGTTATATGTTAAGGACATACAGTAACTTTATCTTGATATTTATCTTTTTACTAATAAGTAACAGCTTAAAGCAACAGAAGCTTAAGAAATAAGTATAATTTGAATGAATAAAACAGTTTTATTCAATTTTTGTCAATCATTTAACAAAAATTATCAGCTAAACACATAACATAAGCCAGACTTTTGAATCTCTTTAATTCTTATACCTTTTTCAGAGTTTCAAACTCTAAACACGTTTTTTCGAAATGAAATTTTAAAAGTCCGTGATCATCGGCATTTAAAAACTTCGCCACAGGCTTATTAAGAAATTATCAAGAGATAGTTTTGCAAAAAAATGTTTACAAAATATTGTTTAGAAATTATTCAACAATATTTTAAACATTTAAAATTATTTATTTTCATAATATCTCTAAAAAAGACGTGTTTTTCCCTCACTCCCACTTTTAAGGAAAGTTTTGCTTTAAAAAGAAAACAATCAAAAATTTTCATGTTCATATGCACGTATAAAAATATGTAATGGTTAAAGGGATCCCCTTAGACATATAAGTAAGAAAGAGTATTAGGGACAATTTTTTGAGATACTTTATTTTAAGCTTAAATACTGTTTTTAGCAACTGGATAAAAGTGTCCACTGGCATTTTTTTAATTGTGTAGTTGTTAATAATTACTACAAATACAATTCATCAATTTAAATTTACAAATAAGAAAAATAGAAATCAAATAATATAATTATTTTATGTTTTTTTTTCTTCTTAAAAATTACAAATTTCTACTTTTTAATTAAAATTAGTTATTTCAATATATTAATAAATATTATTTATTTCAAATAAAAAAGAAAAACTAAACTAAATATGTATTGACAAATCTATTTAAATACAATTAATATATTTGTACAATCATATTGTAAGCTTTAAAGTCTTTTATCAGTTATTATCAAAGAAATAATGTGTCATTATGTTTTTTATATTTTGCTTTTTTGTTTTTGTATATTCAACGTAAATAAAGAATGCAATTAAATGATGTCAACAGAATAAATAAAAACCGGTAGCATTAAGCCCATAGACAATCTTGGAATACATCTGGAATGTTCCCGACCTTTAAGTTAAACTTCTTTAATCTTATATTTGGTAAAATTTTTTGGGGGTATTCTATCAGGTTTAGATAACAAAATTTTAAATATCTATTACTTAATTAATGAACATGTTTAACAACAATAATTTAATTATCATCATTAAAACATTTGAAACATTTTTATTTACTATTGTTTTTAGTTTATTTGAAGACTGCAAGCATTGCCGTTAACTATAATATTAAAAAACTTCAAAAACTATATTTTTATTATATATATATATGTATGTATAATGAACTATTTATTTAATTTCATTTTTAGCTATATAGTAAATATATATATAATTGTTGTTGTTTTTATACAATTTGCACTGATAATATATTTTTATGTGACGACACAATATTTCTCTATATATAATCAGTACAAGGGTACGGTATGGACTGTCTGACTCTAGAAATTAGTTTGATAGTAAATCCCAGAGTGTTGACTTTAGTATACATGAAATTATTTGAATGTTTTTGTTTGTGTTAATTAAATTTATTTTTTTTTTTTAAATAATAGACATTATATGTTTTAATTATTTAGATAAATACCTTAGATAATTATCAATTCTACTATGTACTACTAAATTTAGGAATTAATTAATTTAAAAAGAAACAAAATTTAAGTATGCTCATAATGGTTGAAGGCGAAAATTCTATACAATCAACAGACTTTCAAATAAAAACAAGTTTAATTGTTGTTTCAAATCGTTTACCATTTGTTCTTACAAGAGATCCAAATACTGAAAAGCTTCAAAGAAAAGCCAGGTAAGTGTAATTAAAAATTTTATAATATCATTTTTTATTTTAATTAGATAACCATAAGAAAAAAATAAAATTAAAACTATATAAATTATATTGAGTGATAAATGTGTATCGGAATCAAAATATTTTGTTTTTTTTTTTTTTTTTGTGAAATAGTTTTTTAATATAAAAATTTCAAATTTATTTTGTGTGTTCATTTTATATTAAACTACCTACTAAAGAGGAACTTAAAAAAAAGCAGTAAACATTATTTTCCTAAAGAAATTAAGTTTCTTTGCTTGCAATCAAAATAAACTCAGTTTAATAGACATCCTATGATTTAAGTAAGAGGATATTATTTTCTTATAGATTTTTAGAAGAAAAACTGTTAGGCTACTAACTAATTTATAGCCACTTTTTGTATTGAAAAAGGTAATGAAAAACAACTAACTAAAAAATTTTCTCTATATGAATTTTAAAGTAAAACAAAACTGTTCAAGATTATGAATTTTTTAATATTCAAAGAATTTTTGTTGTTGTTGACTTTTGTTTACATACCGCCAAGGATTATCAAATCTATTCAAACCTAGAAACTTAGGTTCTAGAAACCTATAATCACAAAAACTGTATTAAATCAATTAAAAATTAATTTTTTGTTTGAATATCCAAAAAATAGATGATAAAAGGTAGAAATTAAATGCTATTTATAAATATAAATGTCATGCGTTTTGCCCTTTTGATAAACAAAATTATTATTTAATTTAATAAAAGAACAAAAATTTAAATTTCATATTGGTAAGTTTCAATGGCATAGAAAAATTTCCCTAGTTAAATGTGAGAAAAATAAAAATCATAAAATAAGTCTTCAGTAGGAAAAACTTATGAAAAGCATTTATGACTTTATTATTTTTGTTTTATTGAATTTATCTCAAATTTTGTGAATTTAGTTTTTTCTATTATTAAAATTATCTTAAGGATTTACTTAATTTATCTAATACCTTAAAAAATATTTATTAAATATTTTTAAGGCTACATATTAGTTGAGTTTTTTTTTAAAAAGGATTATAAGGCCCAATGTTTTATAATTCTTGATAATTACTGTTTATTACGATTCAAGCAGATTCTGTTTTTTAAAAATTGCAACTTTTCTTGTAGTTCTTATAAAATTTGATTATCGAAATTAAAATGAAAAATTTTATTAATCTTATTTAATGTGACATAATTACATACATATAGGTCTTAATTATACAACAGACAAATTACTACTGAAGTATTCAAATTTATAAACCAAGAACATTACACATTGTTTTATCTCCTTTTGCCAGTTAAATTTGTATACTTCAGGAGTATTCAAGGCTTCATAAGTATAAACTTATTCATTAGTTACAAGCTTTTTTGTCGAAATATATGCGAGCAACTAATTTGTATGTGATTATTTGTACAAATTGGTGTCGATATTTGTTAAAATTGTGTTCTTATGTAATATTAATCCTATTAACATTTTAATAAATTAGTATGAATTAAGAAAACATTAAAGACTAGGAAGTTACTCTTCTTACTTAGTACAAATGTTCTTGTAAAATTTCCTGATAAAAGATCATCCCCTACGATTTCAAAATTTTAAAACCTTTTCTTGAATTGCATCAATGATTTTTATAAGTTGTTGTTTATAAACATTTTAGATAATTTCTTTTAAAAAGTAATAAATACAGAATTTCTTTTTAATCCTGAACAATGTGATAGCATAATTTTAGTTTTTGATAAATCTTAGATTTTTATGATCCGTTCCGATTAAAAGTTGAAAAACATTCAATATTTCTTCGCCAACAATCAATCTTCCAAAAAATAAATTTCAAATGCTAAGTATGAGAGCCTTTGGGTGTATGAGAGTAAGAAGAGTCTTTAGGGTACTAAATATACAAACGCACTTAACTGACTATAAATATTAAGTCTAAAAGACAGATAATTCTGAAAATATATAGACAATATAACCAATAATGAAAAAAATCAAGTTATTATTACTTGATCCGACTTTTTGAAATTGAAAATATTACTTGACCTCTAACTTTCACTAAAGTTTACAAAATAGATAATACTTTCTGACATAAGTTTTCGAAACGAGTAATTTTACTTTACCCGACCCGTTTAGCATATCTAAACAGTTTTGATATTTTTAAATCCTTTCGTTCAATATATTGCCAATCATATGCCATGTTGTTCCATAATGAAATTCTTAACGAACAAGAAAACAAAAATAGCCCAAGTAGAGAACGTTGGGATCTATCATTATTGAAAGAGAAAAAATTTTTTTGCTATGTTGACTATTTTTTGTAAGTGAAATCCATAAGATACTTATTTTGTGCATAGATTTTTGATAAATTTATCTTTAATGCACTTTTCTATCATAAGCAGCTATAAATTTATACAGAAAAAAATTCATTAACGCCCACTTCCCCCACTCAAAGAACACTTTCAAAGAACAAAAGAAAAATATGCATAAATCATTAATCAACAAAATCTGTATAAGAAAACTTCATTAGGGTTTTCATAAGATTTTTAATAATTATAACACAGGCTAGCCATAAAAGAAACTTTTTCAATAATTTTAACTAGATCCCTAGTTATTTGGTGTACTGAATCCGAATATGATAATAAAACAGTTGTATTACCCGCCAATTTCTTATATTTTAATATATAATGAGTAAATTTTCTTACACAAAACAAAATGAAAAAAATTTTGAACATAAAAATATTCTTAGCATAAAGTTAAAATATTATTGAGTTGGCAATAAAATCAAATGTTATTGGATTGATAGTCCGGATGACAGCTTTTTGTTATTTTTGCTGAATAGATATTATTGGATATTACTCTAAAACTAAAAACTCAATTGGTTTTGCTTCAGCTGATCGGCCGTTGTTATATGAACCGAGACTTTCTGTCGCTGTACTACCTGAGTCTATTGCTAACTTTTTACAGATCAGAACCAAATTTAGTCATTAGAAATTGGTTTAAAAGTTTTTACAAATACTTTTTCTGTTGCCCTATGAAATTGTTCGATTTTCTTCGAAAAATTTCTATAGTTAGATATCAAAATAAATAAATTTTTTGGTAGCTCCATTATTGGACTGCTTTTTTATTTAAGTTGCATTTATAAAAAATATTTTCCCAGAAATTTTATTCGAAAATAATAAAAATTAAAAAAGTTAAGATTTTTTGATTTTTTTTAAATTTGTGACACTCGAGATTTCTTTCTTCAAAATAAATATTTAAAAAAATCTTTATTTTAACGATGCTAGGCCATTTTTCAATCTTTGACCAGTTAACTGTCGAATTTAATATAAAAAACCACTTACAGTGTGCGGAATTACAAGTAAGCGATGACGTGTTTTCACGACGAATACAGGGCAAAATGGTTCTATTCCAAATTTTATGAAAAACGAAGAACTACATTTTTATTTAAGAGAAACTTAATAATTTATTTCTGCAAAAGTTATTGTTATTATAAACTTAAAAATTCTCAAATAATAATAAAATAGTTTTCATAGTCAATGGTAATCACGACGAGTATACTCGTATACGTTGAACGCACCCTAATAGAGAACTAGTATCATAAAATTTTGCAGAATGTTTATATGAAAAAGAATAATAATAAAGGAAAGTTCAAAGTTGTTGGGATCAACTTGATATCCTATGAATATTGTCATATTGTGAGAAAACTATGAAAACGATATTAAATACGGATTCAACATCCAAAAAAACATGAAATTAGAGCAAATCGTAACCTGTGTAATTTATAATTTGATATATTGTAAAAAAATTAAAAAATAAAATTAATGACTGATTGCAAAAAAAGAATATTGTTTTGAAAAATTAAATGTAGATAAATATAAAATTAAATTTACTTACAACCAAAACATAAATCTGGAATTAGTTAGTTTAAAAACAAAGAAAATTCAATCGATTTGATCATTGCAAATCATCAACTTCTAAGTGCATAGTCCAATTTATAAGCTGATTATTGTCATAAAAATTTCCCGGAACTATTGAACAGAAATATATAATTTATAATAATTTGTATATTAAAATAGCTAGGATTATGATTAATATTTATATGTAATCTAAATTTCTGGTCTACTGAGAGAAGTCATTTGATAAATATTGATACATTTAATAACATAAAAAATGGCAAAAAATTAAAGAATATCAAACATAATTTAATTAGAAAAAAAAAAAAAAAATATCAATATTTGTATATATATATATATATCTCAATTCGAAACTGCAATACTATAAAAAAATATTACAAGTCTGATAACTGTAAATGATAATTGCAACTATTACATTATGTAATTCTAGATCACGGGCTCTGTGAATGACTTACGGTATTTTTTGTTTCTTTCAATAGTGTTGTAAACAAATCTTAAGTAAATATTGTTCAAACAAGGTTTAATCATGACCTTGCCATTACATTGTTGAAACATATGAGTCTATTGCAAAAATTTTATGATAGTTTATTTATTTATTATCAAATAACCAACAAAATTTATCTTATTAAGTAACTATAAAAGATTATATACATTTGTAATTCTATTGTATTTATTAGTTTATATATTTATTTTTATTATTATTAAGTGCGGGTGGCCTAGTAACTGCAGTATGTCCAGTAGTTATAAAAGGTAATGGCCTTTGGGTTGGATGGTCTGGATTACATTTAGAAGATCCAAATGAAGCAATACCCGAATCTGATCCAAATGATCAAACACCAACTGCTGGTCTTAAATCAGAACAGGTAAGTGAATTGTTTATAAATTACATATATGTATATATAGGTATATATGTATATATATATATAAAGCATATCACTATAAAATTTGTTTACATTTAGAATTTAAAACAATGATTACGAAATTTGTGATAAGAGACTAAATTTATTTGTGAGAGAATGCATATTTTAGCAGTGATTAAAAATTTGGTTTAAAAATTTACTTTATATATTTTAAAAGGAAGGATTAAATCACGTTTCCTTAGATATTTGAAACAATACAAAGCAATCAAAATGGATAAAATTAGTCATCAGTAATTTAGTATTATTTAATTTTTTATTACTTATAAAAATTCATTAAGGTTTTTGTTATTATTTTATTGGAACTTAGTTCTTTAAAGTGGAGAATTTGGAAAAAAATTATTCAAATGTCGTGTTATCACATAAAAATTAATTAAATAAGCTAGAACTGCCTATATTGCAAAAAAAAATTCTTAAAAACATGTCTCTTTCAACAAATTAACCGAACCTTTTCCTTAATGGCATCTGTAAGGAATGCTAAGACTAATTTCTCCAACGGTGTTCTAGCCCAAAATTCTTACACAAAAATTTTAACACAAATTTCTAACACAAAAATGTACTTAATTGTTTCTTATTATTATTGTATTAGCTTGCTCAAACGTTTCAACTGTTAAAGTAATGTCACATCCCATGTTCATTTTGCATAGTCATCCAAAAAAGCAAGTCGCATTCCGAGCTGTTGCTCTGAGCACGCTGTTGACAATTGTGCTTTTGATCTAATTTTTGTAGTATTTTAATTTTGCATAAAGTGAACATTTTCTACCAATTGAAAAAGGTGAATCAGCGTATTTTTTAGATTTTTATTGTCTTTTAGTATGTCAAGTGAAAAGATGTAAAACATGAACTGAAAAAGGAAAAAGCGTGGATTTCGAAAATGTTACTTTTTTGCAGGTTGAGACATTGACGCATTTGCAGGTTGAGACACTATCGTGGTTCGTCTCGAGTATTTGCAGCCGCCATTTTTGTGATTATTTTTGATTGAAATCATTAATATAGTGAATGCGAAGCATTTTACTGTGATTAATTAGTTTTCTTCTTTTTTTTGAATGCTCTTTTGACATAGAATGGCTACCCGCTGAGAAAAGATAAGAAATCACGGCTTTACTGATTTTAATGTGTTATTCCGAGCAGTGAAAGGAATAAAAATTGAAAAAAAATCTATTGGGAGACTTTCAGCCGCATACAGCATTCCGAAATCTAGCTTGGCACGCAAAATTAAGAAAATCAACAAAAAATGTCAAGATGATACTGAACTACTCGCGTTAATTCGTAAATCTGCATCGTATTTCCCACCATCTCTAGTGACGATTTTCATTTCTCAGGAAAAAATTAGACTTGTTAAATTGACTGTTTTTTCAGGTGTTCGATCCGCAAGAGGAGTTGCTTGAATACGTAGTGAAATGTATCAAACTTTACTGTGGGCTTAGCATTTCGGATCATTTCCTTAAATAAAAGATGCATATCTACTGTATTTTTTCACTTTTCCAGTAGACTAATAGTGGTGTCTCAACCTGCAAAGCATTTTTTTTTCTGTTCTTTGCTCGCAATCCAAAAGAAATCTTCTACAAAACTTTGCTCTGGTTTGCCGCTTTACAACGATATGCTGTAGTCTTCATAACTTTATTATATAAAAATGTTATATCCAAAATTAAAACCTGTCTCAACCTGCAAATGTCTCTCCTACTAGTGGAGTGGGACATCAGTGGAGACTAATTGACTCATTAGCATTTAGCACTAAATTTTGTGCCGCTAAGCGCTAGTGAGTCCCAGCAATTAGAATATTAAAGTCTCAACTTTCATATGGCAAAGCTTTAGTATTTTTCTCAAGAAAACTAATTTAAATTATAATTGTTTTTAGTATTTTACAAAAAAAATGCTATAGAACTTATGGTAATACAGAGGAAAAATTTTAAATAACTTTTAGAACTCTCTTTCTCTCTCTCTCTCTCTCTTTGGAAAATTATTTAGTAGTGATTAATTGTCAAAGTTAAATTAAACGTGACTGTGAATATAATGTAAAATAATTTATACAAAAACGAGCAATAAGAAATTTTTCATAGATGAAAATTAATAATCTAGAAATACTAAAGCTAAATATACACGTTTATTTTTATATTTAGAGCAAAGATTAGTTTTTTGGACACTGTAAACACACCAAATTCAAATGAGTCCACTAATCTCCGCTAGATTGGTATCTAGCCTCATTTGGTGTCTAGTTATCGCTAACTTGTCCGTTTTTCAGATCAGATCAAAGATAATTTGTTTTTATAAAATCTGACCTAAGTGATTGTGATTGTCTGAGTATAATTTCATAAAATACAATTTTGATACAATATGAGTTATTATCATTTAATTTCATTCATCATGAAAGTTAATAAGTCTATTCCGATAGGTTTAATGCGAAAATCCCCATTTTTAACACGCCAAGCGATAGTGAGTCGTAGGCATATAACAATATAAAGTCGAAAATAAAATTTTTGCAAAAAATTTACACTCAATTTGTGTTTTACAAATTAATATCCTCCGCCCTCAAGTTTCAATCCTGTATATAATTGAATTTTGTTAGCAAAATATAAACTTTATATCAAACTTTGTTTGATTTAAAAAAAATTTACATCAATTTTAAGTTTTGGAATAATTTTATCCCTTTAAAATAATTGTAGGCCAAGAAAAACAATTTTTATTTTGGATTGCCTATAGCCATCAATAGCATTTATAAATATCTAAATTAATAGCATTAGTTTTGGCGTCAAAATCTTGTAATTATTAAAATTACTGTTAAATATTAACCATAAAATAGTCAGGAGTATATTTACAAAACTTACGGTCAGTTTTTTATATAAAAGTAGTTTAAAACTTACAAGCTAAATCTAGATCTTTTAACGGATTAATTTTTTAGTGAAATAATCCAGGTTTCCAGTTCCGGACTCGAATACCATTAAACCTTTCAACGGAATTTTCAACTAATTTATGACGAGTTATTGAGATTTGAATCAAGAAATCATAAATTGCTTGAATGAACGTATAAAGTGATGTAGAACACTCAACTCAGTCCTACTTTTAGTTAAGAATTTAGTGGAAATTAATAAATATTTTACATAAACTCTTAAAATTTTACTTTTAACATAAATATTGAAAGTAGAGAATAAATATGACTAAATATTAGTAAGGATTCAGGAATAACTAAAAACAGTTTTACTGTTTTTTAAGCTATAATCAAAATAAATCTAAACATAATTTTGATTATGTATAAGAAAATTGTTAATAAAAACCCAAATTTCTATTTTTTTTATATTGTATAATTTTTTTCCAGGTATTATCAATAAATGTAAATCCAACAATTTTTGACAGTTATTATAATGGATGTTGTAATGGAACATTTTGGCCATTATTCCATTCAATGCCAGGTAGAGCAGCATTTGGGGCTGAACATTGGCGTAATTATGTAACAGTTAATAAACATTTTGCTGAAAAAACAATTGAAGCTTTAGAAATATGTATTAATAGAAAAAATAATCAAGGTACACCAATTGTATGGATACATGATTATCATTTAATGTTAGCAGCCAATTGGGTACGTGAAATAGCTGAAGAAAAAAATTTATCATGTAAATTAGCATTTTTTTTGCATATACCATTCCCACCATGGGATATATTTCGTTTATTTCCATGGTCAGATGAAATATTACAAGGTATGCTCGGTTGTGATATGGTTGGATTTCATATAACTGATTATTGTTTAAATTTTATTGATTGTTGTCAACGTAATTTGGGATGCCGTGTTGATAGAAAAAATTTATTAGTTGAACATTGTGGTAGATCTGTACGTGTTAGACCATTACCAATTGGTATACCATATGAAAGATTTGTTGATTTAGCTAAAAATGCTAAACGTGTTATTAAAACTCAAGAACAAATAATACTTGGAGTTGATAGACTTGATTATACTAAAGGTTTAGTTAATCGTTTAAAAGCATTTGAAATATTATTAGAAAAACATCCCGAATTACGTGAAAAAGTTAGCCTTTTACAGATATCAGTACCATCAAGAACTGATGTTAAAGAATATAAAGACTTAAAAGAAGAAATGGATCAATTAGTTGGTAGAATAAATGGTCGTTTTACAACAACTAATTGGGCACCTATATTATATATTTATGATTATGTTAGCCAAAGTGAATTAGCAGCATTATATCGTGATGCATCTGTATGTTTAGTAACACCATTACGTGATGGTATGAATTTGGTAGCTAAAGAATTTGTTGCTTGTCAAATAAATGAACCACCAGGTGTATTAGTAATTTCTCCATTTGCTGGTGCTGGTGAAATGATGCATGAAGCATTATTATGTAATCCATATGAAGTTGAAGAAGCAGCTGAAGTTATATTTCGTGCATTAACAATGCCTGAAGATGAAAGAATATTAAGAATGAGCCGTCTTAGAAGTAGAGAAAAAGAACATGATGTTAATCATTGGATGCGTAGTTTTTTAAAAGCAATGGGTACACTTGAAGTTGATGATGTTGGTACAACAACTATGCAACCAGTTACTATTGATGATTTTGATGATTATTTACTTAAGTAAACTTAAGTTTTTGTTTTTTAATTTAATATTTTTAATTAAATTATAATTTTAGATATATTGGATATAATCATAAATTAGCTTTACTTTTGGATTATGATGGAACATTAGCTCCAATAGCACCACATCCTGACTTAGCAACCCTATCACCAGAAACTAAAAATGTTTTATTTAAATTATCAAATCATTCTGATGTTTATGTTGCTATTATATCTGGAAGAAATGTTGAAAATGTTAAAAAAATGGTCGGTATTGATGGTATAACATATGCAGGAAATCATGGACTAGAAATTCTTCATCCAGATGGTAGTAAATTTGTACATCCAATGCCAATTGAATATGAAGATAAAGTTAGACATTTACTTAAAGATTTACAAGATTCGGTTTGTTTATTTTAATTGTTTACTATATTTATTTAAAAACTAAAATTAAATTTTAATATATATACATATTGTTTTTAAATTAAGGTATGCAGAGATGGAGCTTGGGTTGAAAATAAAGGAGCTCTATTAACATTCCATTATAGAGAAACAAAACCAGAATTAAGACCAGCTATGATTGAAAAAGCAAAAACACTTATTGAAAAATATGGTTTTCTAGCAACAAAAGCACATTGTGCAATTGAAGCAAGACCACCTGTTCAATGGAATAAAGGACGTGCATCAATTTATATTTTACGTACAGCATTTGGTGTTGATTGGAGTGAAAGAATTAAAATAATTTATGTTGGAGATGATTTAACTGATGAAGATGCAATTGTGGTAAGTAATAACCAATTATTTTGTTAAAATGAGTACTCGCACAAAGTGAATAACGTAATGAGATTTAAAAAAAAAGTGATCTTACTTCGCTTCAATTTAATGTACTCCATTCAGTGCCGCAGATAGTTTTATGCTATGTGTATAGGGTAATTTCGTTTTTGTTAACTTTCCTAAGCATCTTAACGTTTTTTCTCTAACTAATATCTAAATATTACTGATCCTGACTCATATTAATGAGTCAATTTGATTCTAATAATTCACAATAAATCTCACTATGCATATCCTAAAAAAAACACTTAAAACAATCTCTTTAGGTTGTAAAGATACTTTCGCCGTTGAAATTGGCTGCTGATCTTTATCTATCCTATGTATTTTCCTGCTGACGATATGATAAATAATCAAATTATCGTAATGTTACCAAACTTCCTAAAAATGCCTCTTCTTTGAAGCGCGATAAAAGGAAGTATAGATATTTTTCACTGTTGACCATTAGCTTAGGTAGCTAATGCGGTATCCACTTTTCAAGTTTGGATACTTTCCTACTGTTTTTTGTGGTTCTGACTCAACAAGATTTTTTAGGAATCTTTAATTTAAAAAACGCACCAAGTTATGGACTGATCTGATGATTACAAGTTAATATAAAGCACTGCTCCCTTTACAGGGTAAAAACGACTTTCATTGAATTTTGTTGTTCTAAATAGTTAACAATTCCCCTGCATTTTGCCATCAGTAAATTCAATGAGAATGCACTTTCGTAACACTCTTGAATTTTCCATAAAAAGATTCCAATTGGTGGTAAAGTTGCAGGTCCGATAATATAGTAGAAGAGTCAAATTTTTCATCATATTACCTTATTACACTTGTGTTGATACTCCGATTTATATAAAATAAGAAGAAAAAACTATAATTAATTTATAAATTTTATATTAGGCTCTGAAAGGTATGGCACGTACATTCCGTGTAACATGTTCAGATATTGTAAAAACAGCAGCTGATCATCGTTTACCATCAACTGATTCTGTTTTAACTATGTTAAAATGGGTTGAACGTCATTTTATGGGACGTAAAGCTAGAGCTAATTCTTTAACATATAGAAATAGAAAAGAAGATGGTGTACAAACTCAAATGTCATTAAATTTAGTACCGAATAACCTTAATAATAGTAATGATATGTAGTCAAAAATAGAAGCTAATATTTGCTTTTTTTTTGTTTTGTTTGAATTATTAGCAGTTGTCAAATTGCACATAAAAAAGTACATAGACTTAAAATAATGGCTGTATGATTAGTATCAAGTTAAGTAAATAATTTTTTAATATCTTTTTAAAACCAAAGGTGACTAACAGTTAAAATTACAAAATACATACAAACAAAAAAAAACAAAACAATAATATTTTGTTATAAGAAAATTATTACATACGTAAAAATTGTTCTCAATGTTTTTATATTTTTTAAGTTAACAAGAACTTTCATTGAAATGTTAAAAGTTTTAGATTTTGTGCGTAAAACATAAAATAAATTCTTAATCTTACACAGTGGTTGAATTTGTTATACTTTTCACCTCCTTTTGTAATATTTAAATAAGTAATAGTAATGGTTCAAAGAAAAACCACTTTTTTTATGAATTTTTCTCAGAGATATTGAAATATTTTGCAAATTATTAAAGAACTTTTGAACAACATTCTGTAAAATTCTTGTATAAAAATATTTCCTAAGTCATCTTTTACTGTGATCACCATAAATCAGTTTAAGATTATTAAAAATCAAAAACTTAAATTTATTTAGTCAAAATTTAAGTTTTTTGCTCTTCCTAGTGATCTTTTTAATTATTTTTATCACTTTTATCTTTTTATTAAACGAAAAAATCCTCCATTTTTTCATTTTTTCACCCTCTAAATGATTTAAGAAAAAACAGCAATGTTGCGGGGAGGTATTTTATGTGCAAATTCATTTCAAATAAATCTCTACAGTAGCTTTTTAATACCAAAATACACAGACTTTTAAAACGTCGTTAAGAAAAAAATGCTCTCTGAAGAATGTATAGCAAGTTTACACGTCAATAACTACGAAAAGTTTAAACAGATTGTCTTGAAATTTTGAAACAAAGATGCAATAAAAAAATGGTTTTATTCGAAAAGCCTTTTAACTTTGCTTTTGGAAAAATAAGAGTTAATATTTTAGTCAGTATCGGCCGGTCTTACTCATTTGCGTAGAAACCAGAAAGGCGAAAAAAAAGTATCTATTTTTTAGTCAAGACTATCTTTTTAAAGAACTTTTAAATCTGTTGTATAAAAGTAAAAACAAATATTAGGATAAGACAAAATTTCATTTAAATATTCCATGAGATTGATATCTTCAACATCAATTGAAATAGAAACAAACATTAACCTTAACATTAACAAAGGATTTTACTAAAAACATATCAAATATATGTAATGAATAACTAAGAAAAATTAGATAAAACAAAACGAAAAATCACTTTTAGAGTGAAGACGGCAAAAACAGAAAATAAATTAATGTTTCTTTAACAAAAGTTTTGTATAGTTTAAAAGGAATTATTAAAAAATTTATATACTATATGAAAAATATTAATTTTTTAATGTGTTATTATTAAATAATTTATATTTATACATTTTATTTAGTATGTGATATAACAAGCCATGAAATTATAAAATAAAATAGAAATATTGGATATACAGCTAATAATTTACGATTTGGTGGCTGACTGTCTCCAAGAAAGACAAAAGAAGCTATAAAATTAATTTTTATAATAAAAAAACTAATTTTTACTAATTCATAATACCAACCATATGTTGCCCATAAAAATCCAAAAATTGTTGTTATTAATCTCAAAAAGAACAAAATTTTTGTTTGTGGTGATAAAAGTATAACTCTGCATACCAAAAGTGCTATTGATATTGGTGTTAGACAATATCCTAGTACACAAACTGATTGAAAAAATGAACTGAAATTTTCATAAATTGAATTAAATATGAAAATAATATTATTTGTATAGTGCAAATTTGTTTTTTGTGAACATTTTACATAATTGGATAGAGAATATTTTAATAGAAAATTAAGATGAGATTAGAAACTTTATGTATTTACAAATGTTTTAATAACTACAGAATAATAAGATTGCCTAACAGGCCCAAGAATTAGAAATTTTTGTGTATACCTGCAATATTAGAAATAACACATTGGTTAATAAAACACAAGGCTATTATTTGGATGGCTCATAAAATTATGCTAACGGTATTCTACTTATTGACTACTTAAACAAATGAAAACCAATTAAAAGACACTACTGCAATGCGTTATTGGTATATTTGAAAAAAGAAATTCATGCCTGGATCAAGAATCAAGTTTTGAATTGATTCATTCCTTAACAAATTCTTATTATCTATTCTTAATTTAACGAATTCTTACTCAAATGCTACAGAAAAATTCAGTCATATAACGAAAACTTCATTGCTGATCAGTATTTTAACAGAGATTTGGTCATAAGTGGTATTAATCAATTAACAATCAAAACAATGGAAGCGATGTACAATGAGATTTTTAGATAGCAATATAGAATATGTACAAAGCAATGGCAGCTGACACAAAGTAATGGCATCATTTACCTCATATGTGAACGTGAGAGTGACAACAATATTTCTCAAATTCATTTATTCATCTGAAGGCTCAAACACACTAAACGTGGTTGCAGAATGGAAACGGAATTCGTACATAGAACTCCATATGAATTCCGCTACTTCGTGCATTGTGTTTACAATTACAATTAAAATCATTATTACCGTAGACAAAATTTTATCGAAAATCTCTTTCAGAGTCTTACAGTTTTTCATATTTTCACATTTCTTAATTTTATAAAAGTTTCGTTCGAGTAGAAACTCGATAATAATCACTAAATTACCCTTAAAACTTAAGTATAAAAATATTAAATTTACTTACATATTGCCTCCTAAGAGTTTACTGTTTAATGTAACAATTGCTGCACCAATCCATACAATAACAAAAACTTGTGCAAATTCAGGACCACCATCACTTATGTCATCTGCAGTTCCTTGCAGTATTGTAGCCAAAAATGTACATAAAAGTAATGGGCCCCACAAATCCCCTAAAAATATTATATAAAAATTAGTCATAGAATTTATTGAACAAAATGAAATTAATTGTACTGAAATTAAAGTTAAAAGAAAAAAAAAGTAGAAAATTTCTAGGCACACATATTTATGACTTATTACTCTTATTAAATTAAGCAAAACTTGATTTATACAATACAATAAAATTAGTCATACAATCTCTGAGTAAACTTGATTTTTCCTTAGGATAAATCACATGATAGAATTTTGTCCCTACTGCCTTCATATCACGTAACTAAAAATAAAAAATATTAAGTAAAGGTTTAATTCTTTGGAATTTGCTATACAAACAATTGTTTCTTTGATAGGTTCATCTAATGTATAAAAATTTGGAGCTCCCAGCTGTAACGTGTTTCTGTTTGTTGAAGGTAAATTCATTTCACCTTCCAATGACGACGATGAGATTTCCTCGAGCATCTACAAGAAAAACAAAAAGAAAGGGAATATATTTAGTTTTTATAAATCTAAGAATTACCTCTAATTTTGTTTCCATTTTGCTTTTTATTTGCTTCTAAAATGCAGCTTTAAACATGCACTGATTGACATTTTTTAATATATACCTTTACCACACTTAGGACTGCCACAGTCAAGCTAAGCTCAGCCATAATTGATTTATAAAAATTATGGTTAAAAATAACCAGTCGCCTCTATTTCGAATTTGGCAAGTGACTATTGGGTGGGGATACACGAGTCGTCATGACATGCACAACTTTTTGAAGTTACAGGCGAGACGTATAAAGAGCTCCCTGTAACTCCCCAGTAGGAAATGCGAGTATAGCAGGAGTAGTTTTGCTATGTATGCATTGAGTCTGGGATTACTTGCCTTTCCCTATGACACTTCATATACATTTCTAGAACACATGTCTACTTTTTGGAGTAATAATACACATGCAAACTTAACGATGCATATGTGTGCGTAGAATTTTTGTAGGGGAATAATTAAGCTTTTTAATTTAAAAGCTCTTTGAAATATTAGTAAAAGAAAGACGGACATATAACACATATAGTGATGAAACAGCATATGCTATATGATCATGTCCATCCTTCTTTCACCAAAGGGTAAGTCTGAAAATAAATATAGAATTCATAAAATAATTAAAAATGGAATAAATTAAACAAAGTTATTTAACTAAATATTTTATTTATTCATCACTATTAATACAATTGAACAGTTTAGTAATAGTAAAAACTTAAATTTAATGCAAGACTTAACCTATATAAAATCACAAGCTATTTAACTATATTTTTATCAAAAATTACATAAATCATATATTAACAATTTTTATATTATATTAAATTAAGCAAAAATAGATATATTTAATATATTTATTTAATTATATATATTTAATTTTTATTTTGTAACACATCACATGCCTATACTTTCCGAAATGTCAAAAATTATGCTTTTAACAAACACTACCAAACGTAGTATATTCACGGATATACTTTGATACACACCATTAAAAAGAGTCCATATATAAATGAGTAAAAGCTTCAATTTACTCCTCGTTACCTTACTTTGGAGGCATGCTGGTTACATAGATTGTATACTCCAGCTCAAGATTGCTCTCCTAATTTCCTACTGGGTCACTACTTTTTGCATGTCTCGTACGTAACTTCGAAAAGTTATGCGTGTCATGACAACTCGTGTGTCACCACCCGTTGAGGTTATTCAAATTGAGACCGGCATCTGTCAAATCTGATTCGAAAATTTTCCACTATAAATCTCTCTCCATTAAAATATGTGAATATGAGTTGGTAAAATATTACAGAAACGTCAGTTATTCATTCAAGATTCAAATTTCGAAACTCCGTCTTACTTTTCACCTCCTCTTACAATTGAAATTGACAGATGCCAGTCTCAGTGTAAATACCCTCATTCAGTTAATATTTGACGGTACCTCATGAGATAGAAAATAAGAAAAATAATTTGCTGGCTTTCGCCCAGCCAAATGTCAAAACAAAACTTGATTTCTGTGTATTGGTAAATCCACCCGTGAGTCAACCATGCATTCTGCCTCAAAAGAATCTTCGAAAATTGCAAATTTTCCCCTTACCTGGTGTCTCCCTAGCCTAAAAACCAAAATAAGGCAACCTCATACGGTCCAGTCAAATATAGCGGTTTCAGTGTAATCCGATTTAGCTTTTTTACAATTCATCGCAATGTCAGAACAAGACATTCCAGAATAAGAACGAGCCTTTAACTTGTGTGCGCTTGTTGGCGGGACGTTCGTAGTATGAAAAGTAGGATTTCTTTAAGTGATCGCATTTTAAACTTGCTTTAAATCATTTTCTTAAATATAAAATGGTTATTAATAAACTTAAAACATTATATTAAATCACTTATTAATATTAAAGAACAATAAGTCGTAGTTTTTTTTATTAAAAAGTAAAGTATTTTGTGTCTATGACGCCATTATGGCGGCAATGAATTCTTTTAGAGTTTTTAGTATAGAATTTAACAAAACTACTAGCAAATATATAAAGCTTAAAAATATTTAAAAACTTAAATAGATAAATTTATTTGTAATTATTTCCGCGTTATACGGAGTGAGAAACGGCGGGTACTTAGTTTTATAAAAAAATTCTAATCGGTTGTTTTAAATACCGCATCTTTGCAGACAAAATTGTTGTTCATGATTAAAATAAAGGTATGTATTTCATTGATATTTAGTAAGTAAAAAAAATTAATATATTAATATACATATCTCTAGTTTCAGGTTTCATAATATGTTGCATATTTTTCAAAAAAACAGTATTACTATTTTTGTGTGTTCTTTAACTAACACCAAAATTGATTAAATTTAAAAGTCAAGCATTCAAGATTGCAACTGTAGGCGGATTACTTACACCCGGAAAATGACACCTGCTCTGAGCTTGCCGGTGGGGTGGCAGAAGTTGGAAGCAAGGTATTTATTTATTCAAGAACTGTTATTTTTCGTAGTATTATTAAACTTTTGTCTTTCTGTGAATGCTTAAAAGTACGACGCTTGATTTTTATTTGAGTAATAAAAAGTAAAAAACTTAAAATCTTTTTGTCTAAGATACATAGATTTTGCATATAGTTTAATATTTGGAAAAATTAAAGAATATTTACAAATGATATAATACTTTATTGCGATCTTTTACAAATCCAAAATTTGACATACATAAATCTCTTAACAGTAATCCTAAATATTTGACTGCTTTAAGTTCTGAAGTTAACTTTAGTACAAAGAGTAATTAATGCAAATTTTTAAAATATTTAATGCAGCAACTTTCTCCCAAGTGCTTGTCATAACGTTATTACTTAAATTTATATTTAGTACTACTAAATGTTAAACATTTACGGACGTTAAAAGTTCGCTTGAAGCGAGTTTGACCGAAGTTTTGTCAGAGGGGTTTGTACAGTATTTATTTCACATTTTGCATAATTTACATTTTATTTCTTGTAGTTGAATTGACTTGCATTTCTAAAGAAATCGGACAGAGTTATAAGGCTGTAGTGCTCAGGTTTAGTGAATCCATGCATTTTGAGTACAGGATGTAATGTCAAATATGCAACGATTTTTTGACGTACTTGGATTAGGCATGACTAGGAAAGCTCAAAGCATCGCATTTGCATATTCTGTGAGCATTGTTTTTATTGTTGGTAAAGGAGTAAAAACAATGGACGCGATGCGTGATACAATTTAAATACGTGATTTGTAACCGATTTTTATACACAGCGTTAAACGTGAGGGCTGAGACAATGGACGTGATGAAAACGGTATATCTTCAACAAAAAGTTGATAGATGGACCGAAAGAAAGGATGTGGTTTCAATCAAAGAAATCAGGTGGTTATGCAATCGTGACATTTCAGTTAGTTAATTACTTTTTTACCCGTAATGATCGTGCTCCCATTAACTAATTAAATTAATGTGTTATTAGAATATATAAATTAAATAATTTAGACTTATGATAAATTCAATTTTTAGATAAATAAATCAAAAAAGCAACAGTCTTGTCATCGCATAAAAAATAGAAAGTAGATCTACTTACGTGCGTGATAAAATCACGTGGATGTAATTTCTCTTCAATTATTTTTTGTTTACAAAACGATAGATATTGTTTGGCAAATTTTCAGTAGCAGAAAAGATTCTAAAAATATATAGAAACATATATTCTAGTCCTTCTTACTTTCTCTCTCGCTCACACATACCCACACTCTCCATATCTCTTTCCAGTTAGTATTGATGATTATAATTACAATAATTAAAATACATTATTCGAGTTTCCTTTACATATTTTATTGAAAATTTAAAAAAAAATTTAAAATTTATACATAAGTCATATATGAGAAGAAAAAATATATGTTAGGATTGCATTTGCTGAATAAAATTATGCATAATTAAATAAAAAACAATAAAAATTACGGAAAAATTTAAAATAGCGACATTTATAAAAAAAAAAATATATTATATATATATATAAAGAAAAATGAATTTTATGTTAAATATTTCATTTCATTATTTTTGTTTTTTCGGTTGAAAAAATTGAGTTATCCATTTAAGAATTAATGATACTTCTTCAGGTGTTTTAACTTGATAATCGGCATAGGTTTTTAGAGTTGGAAGTTCAGATACACGATAAGATTTTCCAATTCCACTCAGTGCCTTAAATATTTAATTAATATTATTTTTGTTATTTTTTTGTTTTATCAAATTTTACCTTCATAGCATCTTCATCTGTTGTATCATCACCAATGTAAATTATTTTTAAATTTTTTGCCCAATCTTCACCAAATTTTTTTTCCAATATCATTTTTACTCCTTCGCCTGTTTGGTTTTGTTTTTATTTAAAAACATAAAAGAATAGTTAATTTAAGATTAAAAATCAGGTATTTAAGCTTCAGTTTTGCTAGGCATTAGGTAATTGAGTGTGAGATAAAGTTAATTCAGTGAATAAGAAAAACATATTTTAAAAATTTATTTTCATCAAAACATTTTTACTAATTATTTATCATAGAACAATGAAACATTGGGGGTATTCACATTGAGGCTTGTAACATTTCGGAAATGTTCCCCTACAATTCTCAGTCCACTAAAATATGTGAATATGTGTTGGAAAATATTACAGATAACATGTGTATATAAATGTGTATTAGTAAGATACCAAGCATGAGGCAGAAATATTTCTGCCTCAGGAAGGGGTAAAAGCTTTTTCGAAATTTGCGAAACTCCGTCTTACCTTTCACCTCCGTTTACCATGAATTTAAATGTTACCGGACTCAATGTGAATACCCTGATTGGAACTATATTCCATTAAATTTTCGCTAGAAAATCTTCATAAATAAGCCGTTGGTAGCAAATCTCCTAAGGCATCTTGGATAAAAGTAATTTTGTGATGTATGTTAAAATTTGGCATTGTATCATCCAAAGCAAAAAAATCATTTTAACTAGGTAAAATACCTACACGATAAAATTTTGCAATTGTAAAGCAGGGCCTACTTTAGAGAGCGGGTTGGCTAATTAATTTTTGTCTGAGGAAAAGTTTCAGTTGTTATTTTAAAATTTGTAGATAAACACTCCGGATGATCGTTTCCAATAATTTAAAACATTAATCTATCAATTACAGTTATAATTGAATTTGATAATTGCTGCTGGGCGTATTTAAATTCATATGACCGAAAAGTTTCAAAACCTTAGCTGGGCTTATACCCCTTTTTCTATAAATTTTAATCCCTTAAAAGATTTTGCTTACTTACATTTTAATAGTTTATACACCTGATTCTATTTTTACATGACTTATATTTAAATCGATCTAAAGTCTAAAATTGATTGTTTTTTACAATGATCTTCTTCTTAAAATTACCCGATTCAAACTAAAAACTTTCAGGAACTAGATCAATTTAACCCTTTGCACTCGGATCCTTTTTTGCTTTCGCAAACCAGTAACTCGAGACAATTTCGACCAAACTAGGGCAATATTTATTAATTACATTAAAATCATTTATAAACAAATTTCAACATCAAAATTTGGTAAATATTACATTCTGTAACTACTTTTTGTATTATATTTCGTAAAATAACGCTCAAGATACATCCAAGGTTTATCAGGACACGTATCATAGTAATATGTTATTTCTCGCCTACCACAAGGCTTGTTACGGACAGGGCAAACTTTGCAGTCCCTTGCAAGAGAAATATCTTATCACACATTGTAAATAGGCATACAAAAACCGTTACACCATAAAGGCGCCTCTCAGAATAAGATCAGATATGGTCTACTCTTGCTTGTCACTCCATTTGGGTTTTGTACTGGAGATTTAGCAATGGTTGTGGTTTAATGAAAAACCCTAAGGGATTTGTTTTAATTTCTGGTATCGTGGATATAAAATATATAAGGTAAAGAATTTTGTTAATAATCGGCCAAAGAATAAAATACAACAAATTACCAATACACTAAATCGTCAGCTATGAAGAATATTACTACAGCCAAAGAAACAACCACGAAATCAGCCAACTATTTCACATAGAGGATATATAATTAACAAGGCTGAAAACAAAAATATTAATTTTAGAGGTGAAGGCACTCTCACGTGAATTTATGCGTTTTTTTTGCGAATCTGACAGCGAATAAAATTTCTTTATTGAGAATTCTGAAATTTACTTTGGTTTTTTTTTTGTTATTTAAAATTAATGAATTATTTATTTTTTTATATTTTAGATTCAAAAATTGATATGAAAATTAAATTGAAATTGTTTTAAAATTGTAAAGCAATTGTTATTAGCGTCTTACTTAAGGGTGTCTTCTAGTTTAGAAATTCAAAAAAATCAATTTTTTTTTGCATATTTTCATAGCTTAGCTTCTTAAGAAAATATTCTCTAGAGGATTTTGCGAAACTCAAATTATTTTCGGAATTACCGCCCATTTTGTGCTTAGTTCAATTCAGTTTATAAAAATTTAAACGCGTTTTTCTCGAAACTACTATTTTAGGAATGGTGTGCATGATATCTCAAGTTTTACTCAACCGATTCAAATAAAATTTGGCACAGAAATTCTTTATAAATCAGGCTATGGTACAACGAAGAGCTTTTCCATTATTGTTTTTTTTTTAAATTCGGAAAGGTGAAAAAAAACAGCACAAAAACGTAACTTTTTTTTCAAATTGCCGTCATTTTGTGAAAGAAAACTTTTTTTAAAAAAGCTCTTTGTAGTGCCATAACTACATTCTTCTAGTTGAATAATTAAGAAAGATTTTTTTCTTCAGATTACTGAATGGGCTGGAATCGTGCACACCAGGACACAACCTTTTTCCAAGAGCCCCCAGTTTGCCGGCCGCTTGATTTTGTTTTAATAATATTAATTTTTCATGTTCTCAACACAAGCTTAAAATATTTATTGGTTCTTTTTTATGGCGTCCGAAAGAAAACCCAAAATTCAAGTGTCTAAACTAGAAGACCCCCTTAAACTGTCTCAAAGAATATTGTCTGCTATAATATAATATTCCAAGTTATTATTATTATTAGTTTTTTTTTGTTTACTAAAGATGAATTTTCTTTTTTTGACCATATTTCTTGTTACTATTTGAAAAGAAAATGTATCTATCAAAAATAATACAGTAGAAAAAGTGCAGTTATAAATCTAAAAATAAATTGGAAAAAATAGCATTACATAAATTTATGAAAATAAATTTATCAATTCAAGGCTGTTTTGAAAAATTTACTCATAAAGCAATTTTTTTATTAGAACTTATACTAATTTTGTTTATTCAAAGCTAAAAAAGTAAAAAAAATACTAAATAAATTTTATGACTTTTTTTTAACAACTTCATAAAATTCCCAATCAGTACGAAGTATATACACATTAAAATTAAAATTTTATTTTATTTATTGCAAACACTTCTAACGGTGCTTTCATAAACTCAACTAAGAAAAAAGAGTTTTAGTTGTTGAATTAACTTCGATTATCTTGAGTTATTTTGATAAAATAAAAATCGAACCGTTATTTTTTTTATTTATTGCTTTTGGCAGTTATATTCAACCGGATTAGAGTATTTGTTGAAATTAGTTTTTAGTTTTTTTGTGTTAATTTTCGAGTACCTGATTGCAATAAAATTACACAAGGTTTTTATTAAACTTGGAACTGATTTCATTTTTGATTTGAATTTAAGAAAAAATTTTTATTATTTACCAATACTTAAGCTAAATATTTATTAAAAGCTTTTATACTTGTTGAAATTTATTTGAAATTAATAATTCCACAATTGATTAATAGCTAAATAAAAAATAAGAGTAATTCTTTTATTATTTTTCATTTATATATATATATATATATTTAATTAACACTATAATTATCAAATTAACAAATTTTATTTATATTCAAGAATATAATTAATATTACACATGTTAAATTCTGGATAGATTCCAGTTTAATTATTTTCATATAATCAAAAAGAAATAGAGAATCCACAAATCTTGTCAAATTATTTTATTAAAAAAAAAAATAAAACAAAAATTTCAAAGACCTTCTTTTAAAACAGAGTCGGGGTACAATTTATTTATTTTTAGATTCAGTTTTAATATTAATACGAAAAGAAACTATTGCGCAGTCGTAGAGTGTATAGATTTTTATTTATTTTTTATTTAAGAGAAATATACACCGTCAATTAATATCAAATTATTACTAAATTAACTAAATTAAAAGAAGTAATATATAAGTAACCATTAAAAAAAAAATTCTATTTATCTCAGTACTAAAATTAAGTGTTCTGAGGTTTTTTTGTTTTTGTTTTTTTTGTAAAACAATTTTTTCTTCTTTTGCTTCTTTTTTAATAAAAACCGAAAATAACTAAAAGGAACTATAGTTAAATGTATTAGAAAACACAAATTGATGTCTTTTGGCAGGTGGACAATAATTTTTAAGTTTATATTAAGTTTTTAGTTTCAAGCATAACTAACTATGAAATATTAAGTAAAATAATGTTTCAAATAAGTTTTTCTATTTAATTTATATTAAAATTTTTGAAATTTAGCAAAAATAATATCAACAGCAACAGCAACTTATATACATATAATAAAAATAGATTATGAACTCACCTTTGTCCCAATTAACGCGTGGTTTACCCTCAAGGGCATAGTTAGTTTCAATAATTTTAAATCCATGAGTTTCAATTAATTTTTTAGCATCACCAACTAATTTACCTTTTAGTTTATCATTAACACCTTTATAATGATATGTAACTGAAATTTTTTTATCTTCAACCCAAGCACCACTGCACACAACCTATTATTATTATTTTTTTTTTTATATATAAATATTAATATCAATTTATTTATTTAAATTTTTATTTTTATTTTTTTTTTACCTTATCTTTAAGTTCTTCAACTAGTTTTTTATGTTTATCAAGTAATTCTTGTGGCATTTCAATCATAAATTTCTTTTTATCTGGATATTCAACTTCAAGACCATGATTACCAGCATATGTAACAGTATCAAGATGAATATGTTTTTTAATTTCATCAAGTTCACGGCCAGAAAATATTGTTATAAATATATTTGATATTTGTGCTAATTTTTTAAGACTTAATTCTGTATCTTTTGGCATTGGTGATAGATTTTCAGTTAATGGTGCTAAAGTACCATCAAAATCTAACATTAATGCAATGTTATCAGTTGTTTTCATATATCTAAATATTATTTTTTATTAAAAAAAAAAAGAAACAATTACAAATTTATTGTTTACCCTTCTAAACTTTTTGCAATATCCACTTCTGTTTTAAGTATAGATACTTTTTTTTGTTCTGCCATTATTACTATTCCAAAATTATAATTAAAATAAAAAAACTTATTGCCAAAAAATTTTAAACTTGTACACTGATCAAAAGGTAAAACACTTGTGAGATACTTTTCATCATGGACACGAAATGAATATTTTTCGTATCATGGCTAAATTTAAGATATATTTCCGAAAATTCAAAAATAAAATTGAATTTCTTAGTGTGATAGTATTATTACTTATTTACTGTATCTTACATTTATCAATATTATTTTGTATTTTTGTCACTGTATTTTTTTTTAAAAATATATAATGGAAATTTATTTAGCCAAAATTTTAATAATTAAATAGAATTTTTTTATTATTTATAATTTTTCATATAATTTGAATTGCTTTTGAGTTGAAAAAATTTTCTTTTTTCATCTAATTATATTATTTTTGGATTTTATTTTTAACAAAAAAATATTTAAAATGTCGTGTATAGAATATTTTTTTAAATATTTTGAAAGTTTTGTTGCAATCTAAAAAGTATTTAGAAATTCATAACAATAAACATTATAATGTTTACATGTATTTTTGATTTGTAAATGATTTTAGCTCTTTTTGTTTATGTTCCAAATTTTTAATCGTTAATCAGAGAGAACTGAAATGTTTAAAATGATTTCTAATTTCATGGTCAATTTTTGTGTTTTTTGTTTTTTTTTTTGGTTAATGAGATTGAAAAATTTATGACTAAATGAAAAACTTTTAATAGTTTTATACAATTATATATGTAAACTTGAACTGACGTTTATATGAAAAATATTAAAAACAACAACAAAAAATCATTCTCAATACGGAACTAGAATAGTTTGTGTTATTTTCCCTTTGAAGATTTTGTCATGTACATAAATTTTTCATAAAAACTTAACGATAAACATATTTTCAAAAATATTTGATATTTCTTTGTGAAGTAATAGTCAAATTTCTTTAATTTTTTCAAGGTCTTATAGTAAGTTACTAAGAGGAAGAACAAATTTTGTTTTTTATTTCTTGTTTTTTTTTTGTTTTAATTGCTTAAAAAGAAAATTAATGTTAGATAAAAAGTTTTAAATATCACAATCATTTGATTTTTAAGTTCTATTATCTAAGCTGTTGTTTCGATTTTTAATTAGGATGTTTTCTAAGCACAGGATAAAGGTTTAGTAAAATATCTTGAAGGTCTACTGAAATATAAAAAAAATTATCTTACGTAGTTTTTAACTCGTGAAGAACCCAAACTTTGAATTGAAAGCATAATCAGTGACGTGGATAGCTTTTTGCGATGAGTGGGGGATATAATTTTTTTTTTTGTCACTTTTCTAAAGTGTCTTAGCTTTTCTTTTGTTCCGTTATCACGAAAATATTACTAGCCGGATGTGCTGGGTTGATTGGGGGGAGAGGTTGACACTCTTGACTTATCTACACCATTGAACGCAATAATTTAGCAATGGCAAATTAGCCATTTTCAACTATTTCAAAATAGTATTTGTAAAAGTAAAATATCTTAAAATAATTTTTTAGGTATTCAACAAAATTTATTTTTTGTTATTATTCTATGGTTTCAATGAACTTGTTACAGCAATTAAATAGTGATGAGAATATATATTTTAGTTTATTTGATGGAATTGATTTTTTTGATTGACAAAATTACTATTTTTTATGTTCAATTTCAATTTCTTTAAAAATAGAACCGATAAAAATATGATAAAAAGGGAGAATAAAAATGGAATACAAAAAGTTCATTTAGAGCTAAAATCTGATAAACAGTATGTAAAATATTATACGGTATAGAAAAACATTTTTGTTTTATTATATTTGCATCAAATATTATCAATTATGCTTATCAAAAACTTCAAAGTTACGAACTTTGATCAGCTAAAAGGAATCCATCTCTTTGGATAATTAAGCTACTTTTCGGAATTTAAATTAAGATATAATGTTTTTTCAACTGAAACAATTGATTTTAGAAACCTTGGATCATATCTGGTTGCCTTTTTGGAATAATTTTTGGCTATTCGCAGATTGTGTTTTAAAAATTTTTTAAAGACTTTTATTTTCACCAAATCCTCGTGAAAAATTGTTAAGATTGTTTTTTCATGTTTAGACTTTTTTTCGTTTTTTTTTATGTTGATGCCTTTTCTGGAGGCAAGGTGCTGTTTTTTCCTTTTTTCTTATGTTAAATGTTTGTTTCCAAAAAAAAAAAAATTCCTTCTTCAATTATTCCTGAAGAAAAAGTCATAACCCTACCTTTGGCTAATTTGTAATAGGAAAGAAAGAACATGATATCTGGCCATGAACGTGTAGAAGACGAGGCTCACGTAAATGATATGTAGATCTACAGGCAATAATTCTCTACTCAGTCTTCAAGTTACGGTTTGCTAACAACATTTACCATAAATCTACTGACTAAGGAAATTTTTCTTAATTTATAAATAAAAATCTTGATTGGGCTAAGATATTGAACAGAATGTAGATTTGTTTTATCATGGGGTACGATCATTTTATCAAATACGTCTTTATAAATAACGAGTTTAACCAAAGTAAGCCTCAGATTCTGCTATAAAGTGTCTACTCTCTTGCTTGTTCATTGCAAGAGGTTCATGGCGAAGGGACCTTTCCCTTTACTAAGTGACGGAAATCATTTAAATCATGTTTTGACAGTTAATTTCAAAAGAGAGATGATCATAAGTTGTACCAAACATTGGCGAACCGATGTCATAATAATGTCATGATCGGCAAGTGCTAATAAATTTTTCGTTTTTACTGTTACTTTTCTAACAGACTAAAAATGTTAAGCTATTAAGAAAGTCATTCCTAGAAATCAATTTAATTTATTTTTATTTTTCTGAGTAAAATATTTCTTTTTTGAAAATGAAACTATGCAAGAAATAAATCACAAAAAATGAAAAAATAATTTCTCTCCAGTTAATGTTATGTTTGTTGTTATTATTAAGTTAAGCAGTAAATTTCATATAGATCAGTGTACCAGACAATCAGAGAAAAATAATTTAACATCACTTTGACGTCATTCTAAAATCTATTTAACATTATTTGTTACAATCTATATAAACACTACTTCAGCATGTAAGTGACAGAACATAATATTAGTAAATCTTGGCACTCTTACTTCGTCTTAAAAATTTCCATCGTTTTCAAAAAATGTACTTAAATTTAATTCATCATTTCGGATCTAATACCTGATTGTGTGTATTAAAATAGAAATTTGATGCATATAAAAAAATTAAAAATATTTTTTATTCAAAATTCTTGAAAAATATATAATTAAAACAAAAAAACCACAATATTTAGATTCCACTATATATTTTTATCACATTGAATCAATTTTGGGTTCACAAATATTTAATTCTATTTTTAAAATATATTTTCAAGAGCAATGATGTTCCAGCCAGCTTAGTAATAATTCTACATGATTTGTAGATGGCAAAATATAATCAGCATATGTTTTAATATCTTTATTTGAAGATATACGAAATGTAATTGATTTTCCTTTTAATGCCTGTAAATATTTTGAATATTTAATTTATTTTTAATTTTAATTATTTACTTAACTAACCTTCATGGCATCTTCATCAGTTGTATCATCACCTGCAAATATTACTTTTACATTTTCTTGCCAATTTTCACCAAAATTTTTTCTTAGTATTAATAGTGCTGCTTCACCTATGAAAATAAGTAAATGGTTGGATATTAGAAAATAAATGCAATTTAATTGGAATGGCAGCTGCCTGATGTATAATATTAAAAACTTTTTGCCCTAAAATTCGTCTTTACTAATTAACCTAATATGCTTTAATCTTTTTTATATATAAAAATCTCGTGTCACGACGATCGTTTACGCTATTCTACGAAACTATATACTTAACCGATTTTAATGAAATTTTGTAACCATGTGTTATTTGGTCCAACTTGAAAGATAGGTAGGATAGTTTTTATTTCAATGAATGATCTTCAATATTTTTTATAGAATACATATATCATGATTAATTCTCAATTTGAGAGGGGAGTGTTACTTTGATTATTTTGACTTTGGCATGAAAAAAATTAATAGAAAATAATCAAAGTATTGATACTTTTACATATTAAAATATGAATTAATTGGTGAAAAATAATATTGAAGTGTTTTACAATATTGAAGATATTTTAAATATGGAAAAATATGTTTTAATGTTTCAATAAGACAGTAAGAGAGGCAAGTGTTCCAAGCAAAACTGTCAAAGTTTTCAGGTATTTAAAGCCAAGTAAATAAAGCCATAAATAAGCTTTTAAAATTTTTAAATGGCGGTGATCACTGCCATTCAAAAACTACATTACCGATTCACTGGTACACACTTTCCCCAACGTCGAGTTTTAGAATTTTTTTTACATTAAGGGTGTTTTCCATTTACAAAACGGCGGACTTTTTCTTGAAAAATAGCAGTTTTCACTTTAAATGAGCACCAAAATTTTTTAAATAAAAAAAAAGTAATCAGACAACGTTGGCGGAAGGATTTAATAGTACTTTGACTAAATTTCAAGTGCTTTTGATTTCAGGTAATTTCCAGCTGAGATATAGTGAACACCGGAAGTCATATTTTTTCAAAGACGTCCTTGGAAAAGCTGTGCCACCGGCTTCTATATAAAGATTTTCTAATAAAAAAATTACGAACAACAACGCGTTAAAGTTATTCAAGAGCACTATAAAAATGGTGCAAAAATAAAAAATACGTTTCTCGCATTACGTGATTTTTTCGGTTATCATAACCGCCCAAATGAGACATCAATCGGTCGTTTAGTGCGTAAATTTGAGTCGACTGGCTCAGTTGGTGATTTACCTAAGTCTGACAAACTAAAAAATGTGTGTAAACCAGAAAATATTGCTGCTGTGAAAGAAAGTGTAAAGCAGGGTATTCACTATAAATATGAATCAATGATTCGGCTCTCTCAGCCCATATAAAGCATATGGCTGAATCATTTGTGAGTAAAATATTCAACATGTTGGATATTTTCTCTCTTACTTGTGCTTTCCATATACTTTAAATGGGAACTAAGAGCCGAATCATTGATTCGGAAATATAGTGAATACCCTGCTTAAGGAGAATCCAAAATTAAAACCAGTCGTGGTGAACATTTGAGTGATATTATTTTTCATACATAAATGTCATAAACCAATGTTCAGAATAAAATAATAAATTTAGTTGAAATTATATTTCTTGTATTCTTTTTTGGCGTTCACTTTCCTGCGTCTGCATTGCCCAACCCTTTATAATATACATTCATTTCACTACTTCTCTACTTTTTCTTTAGCCGACATATTGATCAATCCCCTTTCGGTTTTGATATAGTGTTTAATTTTGGCACTAACTTTGCCATTTGTAGTAATTCTCCTTTTTCTACAATATCCTTTGGAACTCACTTTGTGAGTTAAAAATATAAATTTTAGCTTAAAAGCAATCAAAAATCAAAATATCAATGAAATTTGTTAGAAAAGGAAGTCAAAGTAGTCGTTCTGACTATTTTCTATATGCTCTACTAATGAATTTTTGTATTTATGCATTTTTCCATTACCAGCAAGATAAAAATGACTCGAAGGAAAACTCAATAATGCGCACTTATCCTACTGGAAAAGTCGACTAATTTAATTTTAGCACTTTTTCTAAAACCCGCCTTTAGAAAGTGGATGATCATGAAAGCATCTATAATGAACGAACCGTTTGCCATGAAGCTTGAACCAATTATTTTGAATATAATAAAACTGTTTTCAAATGAATGAATTTTTATCTACAATTGGTAATTTTTTTTATAACCGAAAATATAAGCAAAATTTTAGTTCAAAATCTAATTTATATTTTGAGTATTTGTAAATTTTAATAAACAAAGTTTTCTTTGAAATTATTGCGTTCTAAAAGCTACTAAAGTGCTGTATTTATTTGTTAACCTTTAACAACCCCTCTGTAAGGGATTAAATAGGTTTTGCAGTCTAAAGAAAGCATATATTCTCCAATTTCATATTTTTTTAATAAATGAAATGTTTTTTTTAAACTTCTCAACAAAACAGAGATAAAATATTTTACAAGTATTTCACACTATTATAAGTGATTGAGACCTCATTTTCTACTTGAAATTGCTTTTGATATGATAATTCAAGTTTAATTCATCTGACATTGAAAAACCAAATTATTTCTGTTAACCGATATATATATATATATATATATATAGCTTTTGCGTGAATTAATAACAAAAAATTAAATTTTCAATTCATAGCAGAGCTTTATAAAAAAAAGAGGTACTAGTTTTGGTATTCTTTTTACCACGTATTTAGTTGTGATCAAAGAAAAACAACAAAAACTTTGTCATTCAAGTGGTAGTCAACCTTATAGTACTAAAAAAGTGTACAAAATTTAAAAATTGATCAGTTCATTAAAACTTGCCAAGAAACAAAAACATTTCATTGTGAATAACTTTTAAATAAATTTTTAATAACAATTCATATATCGTTAATAAACTTTAATAATTTTTTTTTATAATCCTTGAAATTTCTGTGTTAAATTCATATTTTTAGTATTAGATTGTTCTTGACTATTCGTGTTTGCATTTTATTTTGTTAAGTTCATCCCATATTTCTTTGCGGTTTTTAGTTTTTCTGCAAGGATCCTTCAAGTTGAATTAGCTTTTCGATTAGGATTTTTTGGTTTAAGCATTTTTGTGTATTCTATTCTTATCTTTGTAATAAGCTTTTTTGAATTCTTTTTTATTATGGCTCGTTTGGCTAACTCTTTTTTTTCTTATGCTTCCTAATTTGTGATATAGTTTTTCTTTTATTTCTCTTCCAATTAAATAAATTTAATATAAGTAACCACTTAACCAAGTGTCGTAAGTTGAAGTAATGCTACGCAATTTAAATAATGTTTTGGCTTTGATAAAATGTCTCAGAATGTAGGAAGTTTTTCAGTATAGTCAAATATCAGTTGGGGAATACAATAAATTGATTCCATAGATTATATTTTCTCCTTATATTAAAACTTTGAGGCTTTTTTTTTTCCTTCGGCTACCATTTAAAATTTTATTTAAACAATTTTCAAAATATTTCAATTTAAAATATAAGAACTTAATAAAATTATTTATTTTTTTTTTCAGAATCAAAAACTGTTAAATGAAATTTAGACTGTACGACAATTGTTTCTAATATTCGAATGTAATACGTTCAGCCTATTCCAATAAGGTATGTTATATCAATAAAATAAAACAACAATAAAATTAGAAATTATATACATACCTTTGTTCCAATTGATTGGTGGTCTTGCTTCAATCGCATAGTGTGCCTGATTGGCCGTAAAGCCATAACTTTCAATTATATGAATTGCTTTTTCTCTTAAAGCATTTGTAATTTGTTCTTCTGGTACTGCACGATAATGATATGTTAGTGTTACTTTTTTATCTTCAACCCATGCTCCATGTTTAACCAACTATAAAATATAAAAATTTCATTATTTATATTAATTAAAAATTAAATAATATTACCGTATCACTTATTTTTTGTAAAATTTTTATATAATTTTCTTGCATATTAATTGGTAATTGAAAATCATTTCTACTTCCATCTGGACTTTCAATTTCAATACCATGATTTCCAGCATAAGTAATTTTTGGATTATTAACACGTGTTTTAATATCATTAAGACCTCTTCCACTTATAATTGAAACAAAAAATTTCTTTAAATTTGTTAATCTATCCAAAATATTTTGCATTTCATTTGACATAGCTGCCTTTTTCGGATGAGTGGTTATTGGAGCTAATGTACCATCAAAATCTAACAATAAAGCTATATTATTGTTTTTTGATATGAATCTATTAAATATAAAAGAATTTAATTTATTTATATTTTTTTTTTGTTCTTAACATAATATTTAATAATTACCCATTTATATATTGGTTGAAATCTTCTTTTATTTCAATTGTTGGTACAATTTTCATTTCAACCATTTTTCAAGCTTTACTGTTGAACCTTAACTGATGAACTATTTGAAAAGTTTCGAATGATCAATTGAAATTCTTATTTAATTATCACAAGTCATTTGAAATTATTTGGTCATCAAGATAGCATATCGAATAGTTTTATTTAACAATAAAAAAAAGCGATCGAAATTATCGTATAACGAATTTTTATTTGTTTTATTGATTTAGTGTCTTATATGACAATTAAAATAGCATAGCTATAATCAAATAATTAATACAAATAAATATTATGATAAGTTAAGCATAATTTAAAATTAACAATAAATGAAAAAAATATATATAATCATCTTGTGAAAAATAAATATTGATAACACTTTGTACAGATTTGAGGAAATGAGAATAAAGAATATTAAGTAAATTAGTTAATATGCTGTCATCAATTAAATTTCATTTAAAATATTTCAATTGATAAGAAATATTGCACATATATGTATGTATACATATACATTACATGTGGAATTAAATTATTTTCTTAATCAGCAGTAATCATATAATCTCATATATAGGAGGTCTTATGAAATTATTTTTATAGAAAATTACTTGTTATTGACTTGGAGAGTAAAATATTCATAATATAATTAAAATTTAAAGCTTTTGAGTTTTTAAAAGCAAGTTTTAGTATTGGTTTGAGAATATAAGATAGTATTTGATTTTAACACGTGCCTCACTTTCATTTAAAACTTGAGAAAACAATTTTTTAAGAAGGTATTTTGGCTTAGACGCCTGAATTTCGGACGCTATAAAAAGCCAGTAAATATTTTTACCATCCTTTGCTTTTAATTGTTATTTATTGATATTTTGAGAGTATAAAAAAATCAAAATTGAGAAAATTACAGGCTAGCTAATTTGAGGCTCACGAAAACATTTCGGTTCCTTGTATACAGAATTCCAGCCCTTCTTCAAGAAGAAGGATGTAGTTCCAGCGCTACCAGGGGTTTTTTTTAACAAAAACAAATTTTTCAGAAAAAAGCGGCAGTTACGTTTTTTCTGTTTATTCCTTTTTTTCGCCTTTCGCAATTTTTTAAAAATAAAAAGAAATTAAATAAAAAACTCTTTATAGTGTGATCCTATATAAAGAAGCAGTGTGTCAAATTCCATGTAAATTGGTTAAGTAGAACTTGAGAGATGTCATGCACAGCGTTTCAAAAAAATTAGTTTCACGAAAAACGTGTTTAAAGTTTAAGGTCAAAAAGTGGCCGATTTTCGCGATTCATCACAAAATTAGCTGAAATTCCATACATTTTATATTGAAAAAACATTACTCCTTTGCGAATGACATCTGTAAAATTTTGAAATAATTTTGACATTCGGCACATCTTGGCAACGTCACCTGTCGAATGAAACCATTTTGAGTAAAATGGCTTTGGTATAAATACCTTAAAAAGGGAGTACATAAAAACGCCTTGCGTATTAATATATAGATAAAATTCAAAAATGAAATATAAATTTCCAACAGATTAAGCAATATTTATTTTTGTGGTGTTAAATTGTGGTGCTAAAATTTTTGACTTGAATAAATGTCAAAAAAAAAGTAATAATTGTAAGAAGGAAAACATAAAAAGAGGTAAATGCAGTATAGCAAATGCTATGTCATTTGAATGACAGCATCTGATATACAAGAAGGTAAAATAGGATAAATAAAATGTGAATTTTTTTTGTTTTACATAAGGAGAGACGTTACAAAAGGCGTTATTTAAAAAATAAAATTTACAAATGCAAACTTAGCGAAAAATCCATATTGTTAAATAAAATTTAATTGCTTAAAATCTAAGGGCGTTGTCCTTATGGAAGCAACTTTAAGCTACTTTAAGTGGCTTCATATATTTACACGACTTTCAGGAATAATTGACTTCCTTATTTGTATAGAATTTACTGATATATGTTGCGAAAATATATGGCATTACACGTTAAAAAGTAGCTTAAAGCCGCTCTCATAAGGACTTAATTCTTATTTTGTGCTTAAATCTGTACAAAACAATGCAAACCGTTGTTATTTCAAAGTAATAAATTTAATATTATTAAAAAAATTGTTTGTTTTCCTAAATTAATTATAAATATGTATATGTAAATGTTCATAAGTAATGATTTCCTTTTGAATATGGTTTTTTATCCATTAGAAACAAAAAGGGTTGTTAACCCATTAATCTAAACTAGATATAAAATTTATTATACTAATGATAACGGTAACTACGAGTATAGCAAAAATTTTGAAATTCATTCTACTAAAATTTAAATATAATTAAAAATTCATATCGATTTTATTTAAAAAAAAAATGCATTACAAATTTTATTAAATCAAAATTATTTACTGTATTTACATATGTAAATTTAGTACAAAATTATTATTCATTATTCAGTCATATTTTGTAAATAGCAAATATAAATTGACATATTGTCAATATCATCTCTGAGGTGTTGTACTTTTGTTTACCTGGAATCCTTTACGACGACAAAAGCTGTAGACTTGTATGATTTTTTTTTATTTTCATCTTGTTTACATTCGCATAATGACACTATGTATAATAACATATTAAAACTAATGAAACGTTTTAAAACTTACGCCGCCTTCACTTTAAGAAGTCAATAACAAAAGAAAGTTCTTTCGTTGGCATATATTATTTTTTAATTTATGTGCTTTTTGTTGTTTCACAATTTAAGGACATTCACTATTTAAACTTTTATAGTATAGCAGCCATTAAGTTTCTCAAGAGAAATTATATTATTTTGAATTTGTTGTTTTCCTGGCTAAATTTATAGTTCCGCGTTTGATCTTGAAAACTTCAGACTTTTTCTGTAGTCAATTTTTTTAAGATAATACTTTCTTTTTTTATTTTTATGTTTTTTTGTAATGTAACTTACTTTTTTGAAACTTGAACTCACCGTTTTTTTTATAAACTATCATTCATTTTAAGGTAGTAAAAACTACCCCTAAAAACAAATTTTTCTTCATAAGTCGAGATGTGGTTAATATTTTTCAATAAAAAATAAAATCATAATTTTAATTAAAAAATAAGAACTTTTCACAATTATTAATTTCCCATAGGTTGCATCCCCTAATTTTAAAAGGGAAAAACAATATTTTTCTTATTTTTTTGATTGAATTTTTAGAAATTTAGATATTGTAATTTATTTTCAATTTTCATAAATGTGTTCTTAATATTTTAAGGATATAATAACACACGGTAAGTTCGGGTTTGAGTACCTATCTTGTAATGCCTGGGACTCACTAGCGCTTAGCGGCACAAAATTTAGCGCTAAATGCTAATGAGTCCATTAGTCTCCACTGAATTGGTATATACCCTAAATTAATAACACTTGATAAATAATTTTTTAAATAAATATAAAGGAAATTTTACTTCAAAGCAAATAACAACACATAATCACACAAATCGAACTGTAGCTTTGGCAACACGGTACGGTACACTACAACGGTAACATGCTAGTGAGTCCACTCCGTTTGGTATTTAGAAAAACTCTTCATTTTTACTGTGCTAAGTCGTCTCCGCACGCTAAGTGCTAGTGAGTCCCAAGCAGAAGTCATTGAAAGAAATAGGATAAGTTATATAAAAAAATTTTTTTAAAGTATATTCCTAATTATATTTGGCCTCTTGGTACTCAAGACGATAAAAGGAGGCCCAACTGTAACCTAAGAGGTAAACAAGGTGAAAGGAGGTTCAAAATTTCGACTCAGGAAGTCATTGAAAAGAATTATCAATTAAAAACAAATCAGGATCAAACATGTATCTCTTTCGCGAGATTTAAACGTCAGTGACTACGGGCTGTTTATAAGTCTTAAAAAGATGTTAGGTATACAAATGAACAAGTTATCGCTGATACTAAATTTAAGCCTAAAAATTGTAAAAGTTCTACATGGCCATTTTGAAAGGTTAACATAAATTTACACCTCTTAAAGGAGAGTTTGTTTTGAAAAATTGAATATTGTCTAGAAATTTTTACTTCTATAAATCAGCTTCGAGGCTTTTTAGGCTGAAATAAAAAAGTAAAAATTAGGCTAAAAAAATAAAAACCTATAATGAAAATCAATTAATTTTTATTTGATGAAATAAAAAAATATATTTTTTCCATTACCAAGAAACATTTCCTTTTGCATTTAAATAATTTAGCTAGGCATTGATTCCCATGTCTCTATTCTTCTACAAAAAATAATTCGCCCTTTCCGAACTCTTTTCTTATAGCCTATACATGTATATATCTATACAGGAAGTTCTGGTAATTAAAATGCCATTTTTATTTTGGAATTTATAGTAATCAGTATTGTTTAATTAGATGAATCTGAGTCGAAATTTTGAGCATCCATTCATCCTCTTTGACTTCCTTAAAGTTGAATTAGTTGAAAGGATGCTTAAATCTATCATTTAAGCTTATTTACAAGTTGGGCCTCGTTTCACGTCTTGAGCCTACATAACTTCCGATCCATTACCAAGTAGCCCGAAGGAGGTTAACGAAAGTTAGCATTTTTGAGATTAAAGGGGATGAAAGGAAGATCAAAGTATACCAAAGCGTGAAAAGTTTGCATTCTTCAGGTTAAAAAGGCTCAAAATTCTGACTCGGGAAGAGTTTATGCTCACTTTTATTTTCGCTATGATTATACCTTTACGCAGTGACATAGCATAGATCTACATTTAAAAAATTTTGCAATTTTCACGTCAGATATAATGGTCTAAAAAGTCGGCAATATAATAAACAGCAAACGAAGCTAGTGTGACGTAGCTAGATAAGTACTAACAAAATCCTCTATATGATGCCAACATGATCCGTTGAGACGGACACGTTTATTTGATATATAATTTTTTTTAAAATACAATTATAAAAATAAATTTATAAAATTGTTTTGCGATCCAGATTATAAAAGGTGGTGGGCCGCGGATTAAACGGGCCTACTATTAAGAATTGTACAAAATTCAATTCTTTTTTTTTCAGCGGAAAGATTTTTCTTTTATTCCTAAATAAAAGCCCGTTTGGAGTTGATGTTTAATTCCCGCAATAAAAATATTATTTTTTTTGAATTCCTTTGGTTACATTTTGCATTATTTATAAATTTTTTTTTTAAATCTTAAATCTTATTTTTTATATTTATCAAAATTTATCAAAATCTACTTGCGCTCATAAATTCGCCAAGAAAAATAAACAAAATTTATTCACCGAAGTAATACTTAGAAGCAGATAAATTTAACTCATATATTGCTTTCCCTAAAAACTACCAAAATTTATATCGCTTTTTGTTTTCAATTTCAATTTAAGGAATTAAACGTATTTTTTCAAAAACAGTTCTTGGTCTACTAGTATAATAAAAATGCAAGCTTCAATTTGAAATGGTGCTATAAAAAATTCTTTTTTGAAGCAGAAACAGTTTTACTTGATTGGCTATTCGCCATTTGACGAATACTTTGATTACAGGGAAAAGTGCACAAATTGTAAATGAGAATACTTAAAAAAAAAGCCTTTTTTTCTTATATTATCGAGCGATCTTAGTTGTTATTGATTATTCCCAAAAAACTGATTGACAATAATTATATTTCAAAATACCCAAAAACTTTTAATTCATATCAATTCAGTCGAAAAATTCTTAAGATCTAAACTAGATATTTTTTTTAAGTTAATATAATTTGAAATTTTTTGAGCGATTAAAGCGTAGACAGTTTTGTTAACATTTATTTTTTCTTTTTTTTTAGAAAAAAAAACAATTATCTGCCCACTTGGTTAAAATCTAATAAAAATAGATATTCATAGATACTTTTCATATTTTTAAACTTAACATAGAACAATACGGAAAATTTTCCAGCTGTAAATAATTTTGTTGAATTCTGACGTTTCAATGTAATTTGTTTTTTGTTTTTTCTTCGTGTCAATAAAATTCAAAGTAAAAACTAAAACAAAAATTCTAAACTTGTGGTATCATAACTTTATTGTGTATAAATAAATGTTTTTGAATTTGAAAATTTCTAAAAATTAAACTTTTTGTTTTTAAAGAGAAAGAAAAAATAATTTTTTTTTAAATTTCAACTAAATTATATTTTTTTTAAGTTCTTTTTTTATAGTTTTATTGTTTTATAATATAATTAATTGATTTTATTGAAGTGAAAAAAAAAGAATATTTATGCTATTATTGACACCTATTAAGCCGGCTAACAAACTACCCTAATTTTTTATATGATAAACGGTTTTAAGTGCTTTCGATGAAAGCTTTTCTTGTCGGTTAAAATTCATAACAAAAAATGTAATTTACTCTTATATATTGTATGATTTTAATTTTTGTTAGCTTTGAATATTAAATATTGTTATTTTTTTTGTTTGTTTTTGTTTTTATTATAAACTTTAGCTAGATATTTGCAAGCTTTTGTAGAAAAATTTGCTCAGTATAAAACGAATAAAGTTTCTGTTGTTTTTATTTTTCATGATATTTAAAGCTTGCGCGAAGTTATTTGTTTGGTCATTGTGATTGTTATGTTCTAAGCTTCCGGCCATAAATCTTTCTATATAATTCCATTTAGAGTTCGATACTATTATTTGATGTTTTTCGTCTTTGTATAATAATTATAAAAATTTAATTTTAAATAAGTTTAGGTGAAACTTAAAGATTACATACAATAAAGTGAAAAATTTAAATATTTTCGGGTGAAAGTGAGTAAAAATATTTTAAATTTTAAATACCTGTAGTTTGTTTTTTTATAAAAAGTATAATGACTTCAAAATGCATATCTGTTTATTTAGATTATAGAACTAAATCCTTAAAATAATTGTTTATTTAGTTGTGCTAAATTAAATTTGTGTTGCTTGACTTTAAGAGATTTAAATCTTTTTTATTTTGGCAGTCAACAAGTCAATACCCGGTTAGATCTTATTTAAAGTTTACACTCTCCTTGTGGATATTTAATTTATTTCAATAAATATTTGAAGAGCACTTTTAAGTTTTCCTACAACAACAAAATTTATTCTTATTATATTATTTACATGACATTGAAATTACAATATTACTTTCATTGATATGTAAATAGTATGTAGTATTAATTAAAACAAACAAAAGTGTATGATTATTGATGAGGTATATTGTTGGCAGAAATTAGTCAATAACTTAAAAAGAAATTAAATTTTTCAGTATAAAAAAAAACTATTAAATTTATTATGTCCAATAAATGGTTTCCATCAAACATTTTATTTGATGAAAAAAAAATAAAAGGGATAGACTATGGTCTATGGCGTAAAAAATGTAATAAGATATTTAAATTTTATTACTAACAAACTCATATCATTATGATATACTAATTTACAATTTGCTAATAACAGAAATCATGTATGATTTTTTATGTTGTTTTTGTTTTTTGTTTTTTGTTTTTTTTATACTAGTATTTATTTCTAAACTCTTGCAGCTGTGTATTATTCAAAATTTAATATAGAAATTTATTTTATATTGATGAATAATACTTGTTGAATTTAATTGAATATCAAATTTTTGATGTTTAACAAAATTTCGATAATAAAAAGAGAAATTTACATTTTCTTAATTAACAAAAGAATTATTTATTTTTAGTTAGAATTAGCTAAGTTTTTTGTTTTTAAGGAATTTAAAAATCTATGATAAGTTAAGAAAATTTGAAAAACATTACTTTTGTTAATAAATTCAAAACAGGAATAAATAAGTGATATATTTATTTATCCTTATATAGAAACCATTACTTTATGAATTTGTTTGCAGGAAAAATTAAAATAAAAATATATCAATTGCACCTAAAGATTGTCCGATTCAATTTCCATTGAAAAAATTAAGTAATAATGACAAATAACTATTGTAAAATAATAAAAACTAATACTGAAATGAGCATAGATCCCTGAAATAACCAGGGTACCTACCACCGTAATAAAACAAGTCAATCTTGCCAAATGCATGAATTAATTTGCACAATAGATGAACATGAGCCGCCTTAACAATGCCATGAAATTGAGCTAATTGTAAAAAAAACGCTAAAACTGATAATCATACAACAATAAACATTTATTTTACTAAACTATATATTATTCGATTTCAACATAAGATTTCTTACTGTCCTTTGGATGTATAAAAGAAAACATCCTTCGCTTTGATTATGTTAACCTAATTATTGAGCCGGCTATGAAAATGATTCAGTGTAAAAAAAAATTGAATTCAAATGCTCTCTAGTTTCAGCTGAGTAACACTGGAATATAAACTCTTCAAGTCAAACATTTTCTGTGACGGTATAAGTTCTATAAGAGAAAAATGATAAATCACTTTTAATCAATTATTTTAAAAATAAAAAATTTAGCGTAACTAAAACCTCTACAGTTTCTCAATTAAATATCAGATTATTTTATATCGGTTATAGGTTTGTATTTCCTAAAATTCCTATAGATTTGTCAATAATGGTGAGATCCATATGTCCAAAGATAGTTTTAAATTCCTAACTGGATTAGGCTGCCAGCAGAGTACCGGCTTACAGCCGAGCTGACGCCGATTCCAATACCGAGGACTATAAAGTCGTTATAAGTAAATCAATAGGAATATGCTCAAAGTGTTCAGAGTGCAAGCCTACCAAAGATTAGACTATCGCAATGGGAATCGGTGTCAGCTCGGCTGTAAGCCGGCACTCTGCAGGCAGCCTTACGCTCAGTAAAGTTAATAAGGTTGTAGTTGGGCTGTATTATATATTTGAAATAGAATTTACAGAGTTTATTTTATATCAATCAGGATGCATATAAAGCATAAAATCCTTGAACATTACATCAGAGCTGGATCTAAAGTCGATCAACAGATTTCATTAATAAAATTAACAACATGAGCAATGGAACCAACTTTCGGTACAATAAGTGAAAATTTTCAGCCTTTATTTTAAACTTTTCTGGTTAATATTGTCAAAGTTTTATTTTTTTTTCTTAAAATTAAGAATTTTTCTTTTTTGATTGTATGAAGCCGGTGTCAAAAAGATTAAAGCACATGTTTCACTATCAATGGCACATCGGAAAAGGAGGAAAAAGTTGTCCTCAGAAATATTGTCCAAAGTAATGAAATCTTAAAATCGACTTTCCATCCTAGAAGTGACATTTGTAAAACACAAAAGTTCTACAAAGTTTTATGGTTGAAAAATAACACAAATAAAAATTCTTTTGGTGTGGACATAGTATTTTCATACAATTTTAAAATAATTTAGAATTATTAAGATTGGCCATGATAATATTTCTTTTATAACTTTAATTTTTTTACTGGGGATAAATTTTAGTTTCATTTGGTTTTAAAATTTAAAAGTAGCTCAAATTATATTAATTCACAGGTAAAAACTATTATTAATCCAGAAAACTTTTGAAAACTTATTTAATTTTCTTAAAATGTCTTAGTATTAAAATATATTCCTGTTTTTTTTTTTATGAGGACTACCGGACAAAGCAATCAATAGAAAGAAATTGCATTTACTTATATACACATTGTATAGGAAAATACTTGAAATAGCTCTATGAAAATCTGTGTTTAATATTTTAAGAAAGATTTTACATAAAAACTTTGTAAGATTTTCCCATAAAATCTTTGTATAAAACACTTTTGCTTGGATAATAATAGAATAAATTGATAAATAGTTTGAATGTATACGTCTTGTTCAGAAAAGTTTTATGTATGAAATTTCGAATTTATTGATTTCCAGATAAGATTTTTCATATTAAAACATTATGAAAAAACTAAATCTTCTCGGCTTGTTGGACCCTTATTTATCCCCAATTCTAAACGATTTTTGAAAAGATTCAAGACAGATTGTATTACGCAGCAAAATTACTGCAAAAAAGTTAGAATAAGAATAACAATAAAATCTAAAGCAAAAAAAAAAGAAGACACTAACCAAGATTCTCGCTTAAGAGTTTTCTCTTTTCACGAAATTACATTTTTCAAAACCAAAAGCACCACAATTATAGCCATTTCTAATATTTTCTTTTGAAATTTCATCCACAATTTCGAAAAAGAGACATCAAAGAAAAATTACTATGAGGTTTTTTTTAGGAACAAAAATCTGTCCGGTTTTTTTGTCAAAAGTAAAACTTGAAAAAGAAATTTTTACATTAAAAGTGTCAAAATTACAAGTATTTCTTCTTAACACTCAAATATGGCTCTACTTTTTTGTTTTTGAGGGCTTTTTTTTATTATTTTCTAAGGAAAAACTTTAAACGCCGAAAAACCATGACACGGAAATTTTTGGTAAAATTTTTTTTTATTATTTTCCTTCCATGCAATATACATAAAGTGTTTTGAAAGGGAAGAAGAAGTACAGGTTTTATACCAATTAAACTAATTACGGATTTTAAGAGGATCTTAGGAGACTCCTACTGCCCCACTTTAGGCAACATTTTTCTTAAAATTTCTTCGTTGTTTACATTTTTTGGACAGTTTGAATACTTAAGCTGTTATTGTTTCTAATATACATTAAATAATTCAATTATTTAGTTGATAAACTATATTTGTAGAAATAATTAAGGAATATCTTACATTAAAGTTTCAGTAGTTTATTTTGGTAGCCTGAATAATTGTAATAACATAAATTAAAAGCTATTCGCTTAGTTACTAAAAGTCGCGTGCAATGAACAACAAATCACAAAATTATTTCAGTAAAAGTCATTGATATTATGATAGAAAATTACTTTTGATATTTGAATGGCTTATTAATAATAGTAATAAAATTTTTCCAATTAATTAAAATTGATTTTATATACCTGGCAATTAAAGAGTTGAAAAAGAAAATTAGGAAAATAAAAATTACTTATGTACACATATATATAGGCAGTTTGTATGACATATTACTGCTGCTATTTGAATGTTATATTTAGGGCACCAAAGTTTTAAGCAAGAGGAAAAATCAAATTGAAAATTATGTCTTACGCCTGGTTTCACAGTTAAAACTTAAGTTGAAGGTTGTTTGTTAAAAATTTTGTTTGATTCATTGCAATAGTTTTTGTTTGGTGTCATATCAAAAATGGGAAATCGAAGGCAGGATTCTCGGTACATTTTACTCTTTTACTATAAAATAGGTAAAATTGCAATTTAAACAAGGCAAAAATTATGCGATCTGTATGGAGAAGATGTATATTAACCGAGCGATAAAGCCGGAATTGGTGTTCAATATTTCGTTTCCGCAATTTCGATGTTAAAAATGCGACTGAAACGTCCGATGAAGACAAAATAAACAAATTGATGGATGCAAATTGGTAAATAACAATTCATGAGATTGCTGAGAGTTTAAATTTGTCAAATCCGACTGTTCATGGTCACGTGAAACGTCTTGGTCTAACATCAAAACTTGATATATGGGTTCGACGTGTTCTTACTGAACAAAATTTTGTTCGTCACATTCACGACTATGATTTGCTTTTCAATTATCAAGAAAAAGATCCACTTTTGAAGCGAAACCATACTGGCGATGAGTAATGGGTTGTTTACAAAATGTTATGTGTAAGAGATCATGGAGTAAAACAGATGAACCAGTTCAAATCACTTTGAAAACCGATATTAACCAAAAAAAGATTATGCTATCTGTTTGTTGGGTTTTTAAAAGGATCATTTCTTTTTTGAGTCTCAATTTGACAACATCATGATTAATTCTAAAGTGTATTGTGATCAAGTGGCCAAATTGAACGATTCACTCAAACAGGAAAAGCCAGAATTGGTCAATAGAAAAAGTATAGTGTTCCACCACGATTACGAGAGACCCTATAAAAGATTGGTAGCTTGCCAAAAGATATTACAGTTTGAACGGAATTTTTTGTCACTCCTACCATATTCTTCAGATTTAGCAACTTTAGAAGAGCTGACGCGGATTACGATACCGAAGACTATTAAGTCGTTATGGGTAAATCAATAGGAATATGCTCAAAGTGTTCAGAGTGCAAGCCTACCAAAGATTAGACTATTGCAATGGGAATCGGTGTCAGCTTGGTTGCAAGCTCGACTGTAAGCCGGCACTCTGCAGGCAGCCTTAGTAGTCTTTCCCTAAGATATTTTTTTTTCAGATATGATCTAAATTAAAAATTTCAAAATTTGGTAAATTGTTACAAAATCAGTTAATCATAACAAATTTTATTTCTTTTTTTCAGATGCAGATGTTTAACAAACTGTAATGATTAAAAATTAAACATTTTACACCATTTTTACAAGATATTAGTCTAAGACTAAAAATGTATATTGAAGTCTTAAAAAGACTGGAGGCTTAACTATATGATAAAAGTTGTTTTTTTTTTAAACAAATATATTGAAAAGGATGCTTACCACATCTCCAAGAACATCGCTATCAAAATTAGGCATATATACTAAGCAGAAGCCACTGCGAATTATGGTGCTAGGACAAAGTGGAGCAGGAAAAACTGGTAAGTAAAACGGTCTTACTAATTTAACTCACAGTAGCTTAATAAACAAAAATAATGAGAGAAAATATGGTTTATAATGATTTTCGGTAACTATGGACACTTAAAATATTTGCTCTGATTAAGTTTAAGTTATAAAAAATATGTTTTTAGTATCTAAAATAATTTCATTATGTGAGTCATAAGAAATGGAACTCGCCAAGCTTTTGGCAGATTTTACCAGTTTCTTTTAAGTCAAAAGGCTACCAATTTATTTTCAAAGTGAAGTATTTAAGTAACTCCAAATCATGAATGTGTATACCATTTTTAGGTCAAATTTGAGGAAATGCATGCATTTAAAGTCAAATTTTTTCTTATTGAGTTATTCGTGTTAAGAAAAACGTGCCGTGATGAGAATTTTTCTTCACATCTATGATAATAGATCCAGGTCATCCCTTCTCAAATTATTGTATCAAAGCTCGTAATATCTATACTTCTTCATTTTTGATATAATAATAAATAAATAATAATGAAGTAGACGAAATTCTAAAAAAAAAAGACTAAAACATTTTTAACATCTGTGATTTAAGTCACCATATTCATATTTCTTTGTGCTACGAACAATTTAATAAGACATCTGTTTGTATATATCTATGCTCTTACATTTAGTAATCTTTTAATAGACAGCATAGTAACAAACTTCCAACAGTACTTTAATTAAAAGTTGAAAAATTTCATTTACAATTAAAAAAAAAAGTTGTGATAAACTTTTTTAATGAACTTTCCTATTGTAAACATCATTTTAATTATTAGGTACTTCTTTATTTACCCCCAGTATGCTAGCGTGTTAAAACTATTATTTCCACCCTTTCTACTAACCATGGAAAACACTCCAAATTTATTTAGAAAGATAAATTCACATAAACATATTTACAACGATATAATAAAGCTTATCGGAGACAAATTAGACATAACATGATAAAAAATACAATTTAGTATTTATTGTTGTTATTTTGAGTTAGTTTTCTTTTTGCTTATTATTTTTTTTTTGTTATAATAACGAATAAGCTGTCAATAACTGAAATGAAAAGATAGTAATTGCTATGAATAATAAATTTTGTTAATCAGAATATAGAAAGTTAAATGAATTTATGTTGTTTTTTTTTAGGTCTTTAAAACAATTTTATGTAGGCTTTAAAATGCACAAAATATAAATAGTATAGAGAAGTATTTTATTTTATGTTTTTCATATTAACAAAGATTTAATTAAAAATTTGAGCTAAAGTTATTTAAAATTGGGGAATAATTAATTTTTATTAAAATTTAAAAGTTTTAACAAAAAAATTATTTAAACTTAGAAATTAACTAATTTTTGTTATTTAATTTGGATTTCTAACCAAAAATATCGTGTGCAAAACACAAAGAGCAAGTTTTATTCTTTCACAGAGTACGTAGTATTAAGTCCTATTTTAAACGCTACAACATATTAAAAAATTAGTATAAAATTAAATGGAATCATAAGAAAAAATAAAATACATAAAATATAGGCACATATCAAAATTCTTCCTACTTTATTGTAAATGTTGTCATGAGTTTTGATGATTTTTAATCTAAATTTTTCTTTTAGACATCGATTTTCATTTTTTTACACTTTATTCAGTAAGAAAATATTTCTTATGTAAAATGGTACTTTTCATACTTACAACAACTCAAAATTGTTTGAGTGAAAATTTCTCACTTTCACTTCTGATGGAAGCAGAATCTCGCCCTAAGTCATTTGAAATGGATTAGGACTATAACGCCATAATTTGTATGTTAGAAAGCTAATGTGAAATAATATAATGTATAAAATTAATTCTTTTTTTGTTTTGTACTTACAATAAATTTATCATCTTTATATTAATTGTTTGCTGAAATTGTTATATTTCTACCCATTCCTTTAGAAAATAATTTTATACAAAAAATGTATACAAAAATTCATTTACTTAATGTTTTTGCCTGAAAATACTATCAAAGGGCCACTATAATTAATGATTATTTACGATATTATAGATTTAATAATTTGTGACAGGAAAGTTACACGGTCTCATAATGGGGTAATATTTAAATACAATAGAGCCTTCCTTCATTTTACATGGTGCCTAATTTTTAATACTTCTTCGCTTTTAAAATTAATTGATATCTTATGAAAAAACACGGAAAGTTTAACTTTAGCTCCTTACTTCTTCTTTACTTCACCTTTTCTTCCTTTTCCTCTTCCTTCTGTGGTTCCCTTTCTTTCTTGTTTTCCTCTTCGTTTTTTTCTTATATTTTCTTTTCTCACCCTTTGTATTAGAAAATTTACTAAACTAGCTTTTCTAATAATAAATTATAATACAGCTTGAATTTTTATAAAAAAAAGGTTGCTTAGAGCTATGCCTACAGCTAGTAAAGTCGAACGTTTCGCTTTTATATGGCCAAAAAAAGCTAAAATCTTTAAAAAGTTAAAAATCAGTGCCACAAGAAATCATTTAATTAAAATATAGAACATAAAGGTGGGCACCCACTTAGTGCGTATATCTTAGCGGGTAACTTTTTTGACGTCATAGACTCACGCTAAAGTTCCCCCTCATATGTGGATACTTCAGCGTGAAATTCATTTGTACGTCATTTTGACGTCAAAAAAGTTACCCGCTGAGATATACGCACTAAGTGGGTGCCCACCTTAAGAAAGCAAACATTCTTGATAATTTAAACAAAAAGAAGCAAGATCTCCTTTTGGAAAACAAGCAATTGACAATAGAAATAGTCAAAATAGTTAATAAGACATAAGAAATAGTTTTCTTAAAATTCTTGGCTGTTTAGAGTGCAAAAAGCAACCAAGTGGCTTGTGTATGATTCAACCGGATCCCAAGTAGGAAAAGTAGTTTTACTTCATCAATGAAAGAGGGCTACTTTTAAGTCATAACCGCATGAAAATATGTCTGAAAAGTACAAGTGAGCTTTTCAAAATGATTCATGCATGAATTAATGAATTGAGAAACTCACTGATAAGTAATTTCCTTACTGGTCTACTGAACTATGAGTAACGTCTTCAAAATGTTTTAGCAAAAATGGATGAAACTATGACATTACTTCTAAGTTAAAAGAAAGTGTTCACCGAGTAGTGTTTCAATATCGTGATTCAACTTTGAAATGGTGAAAGATAAGTGTAGTGATCTGAAGTTAGTCACTGAGAAACGATTACTTCTTGGCTGCTAGGAAACGTGTTAACAAAGTTTTTAATCGAATTGTTGAAATAGTAGAAATATGGTTTAAATGCTGAAACTCACTGTGAGTCAAATTTTTCCTCAATAAATTAAATTTTTTTTTTTTTTTTTTTTGAAATTCACTCCGTGGGTGGTCCTAATTAATCCTGACGTTTAGCGTTCTGGTGCATTTTTTCTATTTTGATTATGTTGACATTCTCTAAATTTTTAAAAAAAAAACTTATGTAACTGTTCTTTGAATGTGAAGATATTTAAAATTCTTTATTTTCAATTTCAGCAATGATTGTACGTTTTATAACAAAAAGATTTATTGGTGAATACGAATCAAATCTTGAGAAAACATACAATTTCAACACAGTAATTGATAATGAGTTAATTGCATTCGAAATTTTAGATACATCAGCTCAACCTAGTGTAAGTAATATTTAAAAAAAAGACAAGAATTATTGAATTTTTAATGGAAAACATATATTTTAGAAAGAAGGTGAAAATTCTGGTCTAGAAGGGCATATTAGATGGGCTGATGCATTTATATTAATGTATTCTGTGACAGACAAATGCAGTTTTGAAGAATGTAATCGATTAAAATTTTTAATTAATTATAATAAACGTCGACGAAAATTAGGCTCTAATAACAAAGTAAGTGGCTTAAATTTATCTTTTACTGAACTCCTAATTATTTATTTGACGGAATTAAAGGGTAAAAATCAGTTTTGTTTCATCGGCCACAAGAAGAAAGTATCCTTTATCTTAAACATTTTGAATATCTTTTAAGATTGAATGCTGAATTGTGGACTGATTTTTTATGTTCTGCTATTTTGGTTTATAAAAATTTCTTATTTATTTTTTGTTTCATACGTGAAGATAAAGCTGTCCCTTATTATTGTTCGGCTATGAAATTTTTTTTTGCTGTTGAAAAGTCCTATTTTGATGTAAAAAAGCTTTAAGGTTAAGTTTGTACATGCTTCTTTCTTAGTAAAAAATTTCGTAAGGTACGAAGTAAAAGAAAATCACTTAAGCAATATCTGGGAGTAAACAGAATGCTACAAAAGTTTCCAATTAAATTCACTAATCTTTTACAGCGTTTTTCGTGCGATATATGGTCTAGCGTGATGAATCAACACTTTCTATATAGTTATTCACCAATCGCGGGCGATTGTAATCAATTCTAAGCTATTTAGTGTAAATATTTGCATTGATGTTTTAATTTGATTCTAACAGTCTAATATATAGGTTGTAAAGACACCTTTGCTGTTGGTATTGGTTACTTATCTTTATTTGGCTGCTGTATTTCTCTTCTGACGATATGATAAATAATCGATTTAACGTCATATGTTAAAAAACGGTCTAAAATTGGCTCTCTTTCAAAGCGCGATAGAAGGAAACTGCAGATGCTTACTCGCTGCTGGCTATTGGCTTCGGATAGCTCATACGTTAACCACTTTCCAGGCTTGGATACTTTCCAAATATCCCTTAAATGACCAAAGATTGTCCCATGAGATGAATCCATCCTTTCTGTGCAATATGTGGTTCTGACTCCACAAGATATTTAGGAATCTTTAATTTAAAATGTGCATGAAACTATGGACTGACCTGATACAAGAATAATCTCATTTAATTTGTTTCTTAATTACTCTGAATTATACTAAAATCGCAAAATATATATTTTAAAATTGTCTAATATAAATTAAACATGTTTCCATAATCACTCTAATTCTTTCAAAAAAAGAAGAAGAAAATATTATTATTTTACACCTAAATTCTGTAAAATTTAAAGCACAGATTGAATTAGAGTTAAGGAAATTAATTTTTAATGGTCAATAAATGCAAGACACACCTAAACCAATAATCTATACCTCATTTTAGAGAAAAATTTATTTCATCAGACACTAAAAAAAAAGTATTGAGAGTATCAAAATAACAAATTTTTTTTTATTTTTTTTTTATGAAATTAAAACCTTTAAAGTGTAGCTTTGGTCTTATAATAAACCAAAGAAAATTTTTCATACATATTCAAATATCAAATGTTTACCTCATGTCTGGTTTATGAAAAAAAGGTGCAACCAGTTTGTTGAATCGATTCTAGAAACTTTGAAGTTAAATAAACACAAATATTTAAGTAACTTAGAAAAATATTTTTTTTTTTCTAAGACAGAACTATTTGATTGGATCTTGGATATTGGATCTTTTGTTTGCTTAGTAACTGCATAAATGCAAAATTTATATTTTTTAGTATAAATCATTTAGCATAGCTTCAAGAGTAGCAGGAGGATAGCTTAAAGAAGATAAAATCGTCACGAAAAATCTTTTTTTATATTATCCTTTAGCTTTTATTAGTTTACTCTCGTTTTTATTGCTAGTTTTCTTCTTTGGTTGATTGTTGTTTTTTTTTATTGTGTTTATTTATTAATTCAAAGCAGATCACTCGTAAAAAGGACTTAATAAACTCCTTTCTTACCAGGTGTCCTTAAATTTCTCATTTACTTCTATTTGATTTTATTTACTATTGTGTTGGTAATTATTCATTTTGGTTTGTTATTTGATCTCAATGTAGATTCCTTAAAAAGCATAAATAACTTCGTATCTCTTCCTAAAAAGTGTCAAGAGAAAAACAATGTTGGAATCAGGTATTTTTTATAAAAAAAAATTAAATGAAAAATTTTAAATAAATTGGTACAGGATTTTGAAACGTCACTTAGAAAAAAATGCGTTTGTAGTTTCAAACCCTGAAAAAGGGAAACAAGAGGAACATCAGCGTAGATAACATCCACGACAGTTTTGTTCCGATTGACTTGAAGTCTGGATACAATAATCTTAAAAATTTTTACCATAAGGGAATACAATAAAAAATTACAAAGTGTAAAGACTTAAATAACAATAACTAAAAGATTTTTGTCTCAAATGACTTTAAATTTTGATGCAAAATTCTTAAGGCCTTGTACAATAAGAAAAAGTAACAAAAAGTGTTATCGTTTTTTAAATTTAATTCTGTTGATTAGTGTTATTGTTCCTTTTTTAGAAAAGCTACCGTTTCACCTACCAACAATAAACCGGGTCACATGTTCTTTAAAACCTATCTGTGTGTTTCTGTCTTTATTATGAATAATTGATAGAAAATTTAACTAAAGAAGAAATCGGAATATTCCCCTGCTTAAACGCTCTCCATTTATGTACCCCGAGATTGCTCAAAATTCATTCTTTGTATACTTTTCTTTCTAATCTGACGGCAACATTAAAAATCACGCATGTTGGGAAGGTGAAATTTAACGTTTTTGCATGCGAGTTTAATATACAAAAACTTTCAAAGAGTGAATTTGCGTGGCATGTGAAAACCAAGTTGTCACTGATCAAATAAATTTATGTGTGTCACGCTTTTATCCGTTCGTTGTTTTGTTGTAAATACGTAAAAGTACTTGTATATTTTAAATATGCATAGCGTAATTATAGGTGGCAAAACCTGGCATACGTCACTCATCCCTGTTTAAGGGGAAATTCATCGCCGGATAGATATTCCTTATAACTACCATTTTTAATAAGAACTAGTGCCTTCACACTCTTCTTTAATATTTGCGTATTAATATTGTTTGTTTTTTATATTAAGATACCTGAAGACCTATAAAAGTCAACCAGACATAATATGATTTAGATAAACCCACACACACACAATTAACTAAAGGATAATACTTCCATTAGTAGAAGAATTTTCGTATCTATAGCCAAACTACTATACTATTTCATTAATAATTATTTACAAAAAATTATTAAACATATTTTCTACAGGACAACATCCTCGATATTCCAGTCATTCTTGTTGGAAATAAAATTGATCAAATTGGTGATCGAATGGTAGCATTAGAAGAAGGACAAAAACGTTTTCGTGAACTATCTTGTGCATGCTTTCATGAAATTTCAGTTAGAGAAAGCATTGATCAAGTAAAATTATCGTTTAATAATTTTATTTAGAGAGAAATTTTCAAAAAAAAAAAAAAAAAACTTTCTTATTAGGTTTGGGCAGTATTTCGTGATGCATGTCGTTTTTGGAGAGTATTTACAAAATTTCCAAAACTAAAACGTTCAACAAGTGATGTCCAAAGTGGTAAAGAATTAATAATTAGTCCTGATTATGGATGTCCTTATTATGAAACAAATATAAAGTCTGGTAATAGATCTGGTAAAAATTATTTTTAATAATAAATAAAAAATTATTGAAAATTATATTCCATATATATATATATATATTTATTTATATATGCCTTGAAAATATTAGGTAAACAATGGTCTGAGGAACATGAAACTACAAGTGAATCAATTGATGAGATATGCTCAAGTAGTTCATGCAGTTCAAGAGGTGAAATAGAACCAATGTTTAGAGGAAGAGCATCTACAGATGGTACATTATTATCAAGACCACGTCGTTGGCGATATCCTCCACCTGGTTGTGTTTTACCTCATACAAATCGTGTTGAACGTCGTATGAGCATTTCGGCAAGGGGTAGTAATGCAAGCTATTAAAAAAAGACAAATAATAATATTAAATGTGCCACATTCATATATAATTGTGATATATGTTTAAATTTCTATTTATTATAATAATTATTATTCATATATTATTATTGAGTGGTTTTAATGGTTTTTATTTTTATTACCAAAAATTCCATGAGCCCAGAAGTCTCCATATTTTAAATCTTTTTTATCCTCTTCGAAGATATTTTGCAACAAAATAATTTTAATATTCCAAAATAAGAATCTTTTCTTATTTTTATGTTGTTAATGGATTCGAGGAAAACATGAATAAATCTGTAGTCTTAGACTGTAGTCTGTTGTGCTTCAGATAATGTTTCATTAAGAATTAGGTAAATATTAGTCAACTCAAATTTCAAGGAATTAGAAGTATTTTTAAAAGCAAACTTTGGGTTCAAAAATTTTCATTATTTACTAAATGATGATGATTACTCATGATGGATTTTCTGTTTTATTAAATCACCAACTGGTTAATTTATAAAAAATGAAATCATTGAATATTTGAAATACTTAAGAATTACTTTACTTACTTTAAATTTTTTATGTTAAATTATTTGGCAAATTTTCTATTTTTCAAAATTTATGCCGTCAAACCATAATTTAATAATTATTATTTTAACTATGGATATGTTTATATCGAAATATAGTATATGGTTGTCTCTCTCCCTCTATCTTTCTCTATCAATCTATTTGTACAAATGTCCTTTTCTAAAAGAACTCTAAATATAAATAATCTATGAGGTAATTGGTAACAATAGGACCAGGCAATGTGTATTTAGACTCCAACAATCTATTGGATTGGTTGGAATCTATTGGTTTAGTCCACTTAAGAGAAAAGTAAGAATGAAAATGAATAAAATCGAATTTCGACATTTTTACATTTGCATTATAAGAAAAATCTGATTCCTATCATTCCTATTCCTGCTTGTCATCCAATTTGAATATGGTATGAAGCTAGAGAAGACAATATTTTTTTCAAGCCTTCTGTTTTCTGCATAGGACTGCTACTGAGAAGATTAAGTCACCTTTTTTGCTAACAATTGCCACCAAGCAAAGAAGAGAATTGGAGCTTCATAGAAAATGTGTAACAATATCTTGGGAACGACTTTACTAAATCTGTCCACAATGGGCTACAATAGATCAACAGGGTGCAATGCATATTTTTCACCCGACTGGTATATGAATAATGAAACATGATCGTGTATACCTTGAAGTTATCGTAAAAACGTCTTATTCAGTCGTGTTCTTTTTTAGAATTTTTCGAATATAGAAATTCTACAAAAACTAGTGGAACTGTTTCTGATATAGTATGAAGAAGATATCATATTGAAAAATTTATCAATGGGAATATTTAATCAATGATGATATTGTAAATCCCGATAGTTTTGTTTTAAACGACATCATGAATAAAAGAAAATCTCAACAAAGCATTTTAGATCATAAATTTATATAAATAGCTATTTTGAGTGATCATGTTGTCATTTCATCTGTCCGCTTCCTAGAGAGCAAGGCATTTTTCAAACATATTGTTGCAAAATCACATCACATTGGCGACAGTTGTTCTTGTAAGAAAAAAATCGTTAAGAATATATAAAAATTGGAATGAAGTCATCTTTAAAAGTCTGGCTGAGTTCTGAAATTCAGTACTACCGCAGTAATGCATTGTCATTAATTCATAAATGTCAAACTGCACATGTTATACAATGTCATGAGTTCGAAAACTTTTACGATTGTATTAGATGCACATGAATCACGCAATAAGTGTATCAAATTTTTTGTTGAAGCAATGTAAAAAGTATCTAGAAAATTACACTGCAATGTATCACTGTATTTCAGAACTCAGCCTCTCTCTCTCTTTCTCTCTACATTCCTTCTTCAAACGCAATTAAAAAAGTCTTTATTAAACATAGTATAGGTTAATGATAATGTGTGGATTTAATGTGTGTTAACTCTTAACAAGTAAAGAATGTTTGATCCAAACATTTTAACGTCATTCCAATTTGAATTCCCTGCTAACTCCCACTGAATAAATTATTTCTTTGCTGTGACGAAAGTCTTTACCATTTTTCATCCAAAGTAGTAACTTCTTTACACTAGAAAAATTTCCCTTTTTGTTGCACTTAACCTAATTTATATATAATAAAAATATAAGTTTAAAATTGCACACATAACCCAAAGCCTCAAAACTTTTAAATACATAAAAAAAACAAAAATACCACCATGCAACAGAATTAACAAATTGGCTGATCATATTTCATTATGTCATATATTTGTGTCGGCATTATAACTTTAAAGTTATGTTCTTTTTCTTTTTACTTTTGAGTGCATTGCAAGCCACAAATTGTCAATAAAGGTGAACATATATCAGCACCTTGTTGGAAAAAAAGATAGAAATATCACATAGGAAATTCGAGATACCCACAATCTTAAGTAAATCAACCACTCTATTGCTTAAATTCTACGTTTTAACCCTGAGATATTTGTGGATTGTTCAAATATTATTAAAACACAATTAAAGTCTATTGTTAAATAAATATTACATTTGAAAAATTTACGCTGCGGCACATTTTTAGATTTTCAAAACAAATCTTAGCACAGACCTGAGAGGTCAGGGAAGGAACTAATCTTTTTGTAGCCATTTTTATGGTATTGCTTCTATTCAAACTAATTGCATAGATTATGCTTTAGTGTAGGGTTTTTCTTGATACTAGTAAATCATTTTCATACACATGTATAATTAATTTTAGTTATCGGTGATTCCAAAAGTTTTTATTGCTGTCAATATTTGCTACCCAATTAACTTATTATGCCTAACCATTTGAAAAATGCAATCAGCCGTACTTAAATTAAAATTGACAAATATTTCTAAACGGTGAAGCATTAGATATAATTCTTATACATTTGCTAACCTAAATAAACTTGTATTTTATTTTTGCTTTTCAATGCTATTGATCGTATATTACGTATTGTTAGTGTAATTTTTAAAAAAATGTTATAAATGATTGAAGGTCAACATTAAATGGAAAATTACTTGATCAATTAATTTAGAAGAAAAAAAAGTAGTAATCACTAGTTAAATAAATTAATTCGTCGTTCTTAAATAAAATTAAACTTTTTAAGAAAAGGAACAGGAATAAGCACTTTGAAAACTTGCAAAATGAAACGGAATTCAGCTTTAAGATTTGTATTCCTATTAAAAAATATTCCGTGGGCTTTCATATAAAAATAAAACAATTTAAATATGAAGCAATTTCTTCCAATTCAGATTTCAAACACTCAGATTATGGCTTGTCTACATCTACATCAATCGTATGTCTAAGAATGTTTACTTCCATTTGTGGTTTTTATAGTCAAAGTTGGTAATTAAATCTAAGTTTAGTTATTTTACATTGTTATGAAAAAGGGATTAGTAAATATAACTTGGACCATCTTAAAAAATATATTTTTTTTAAAACTTGTTGCGTTTTGCTAAAGGCTGAGCTCCATTTGTAGATAAATGATTCCAATATTCTAATCACAAGATCTTCAACCACAATAATTAGTGGAATTGCAAATTGGTATGCTAAAATTCACCTTCTAAGATGATAGAAAAAATATCTGGCAAACAAAAATTCATAAAAGAAAACTTCACTTTTGGAGTTTTTAGTACTTCACGAAAGTTTATTAGGTACTTATAATTAGAAAATGTTTAGTTTTTGTTAGTTTTATGGATAAATAGTTTACGCTATAGACGAAGTCACTTATTTATCCCTTCGTTCATTATTTGAAATAGGCACGCAACTGCATGCAATGTCATTTTAATCGTAATCATTTTATAACAGAAGTGAAAGTGACAGACACAACTAATGAATGGAATTATTTTCGGAGTAGAAACAATGACCTCGAATTAAGGGACAAAAAATATATCCATTTGGATACTGCGCTAAGCAGTATCACGGGGCTCGATAAACTATTATCTGGGGGTACAATCCGTATAAAAACAAATAGTAGTATGGGGGGAAACCCTCGGAACACAATAAATGACATCGAAATCAAAAATTAACTATTTCAAGAGAATGTCGGAATATTCTATTCAAGTACAAGAACAACAGATGGTCACAGGTTATGCAGTAAAATTTATTGTGAAAACCAGCCATAAAGCTTTTTATTCTTTGCAATATTTCAATATTTCAATATTAAACCAACACACCTAGTGCTTAAAAAGTATACAAAAAAAAAAAGCTTCTAGCCTAAAACTTTACTAACAAATTGTCTATGCTAAAAACTTTTACATTTGAATTGAAAGTAAAAATTTCATAAAGCTCTATTCAATTTTATTCATAATTTTACAAAAGATGGCAAATAGTTTGCTAGCTTAACAGATTGGTGGACAGTGCTTAGTACAAAGCTCTCGTTTTAATAAATACTCTTCAGATCTTAATGCTAGTTTACGAATATTTTGCAAACAACCACCAGATGCAAGTTGTAGTGTTTTGTCTGTTGAAGCCATCGTTTCTAACAAAAATGGTACAACACCACTCTATAATTGAAAATATTAATATTAATTTTGAATATATATAAAAAAAAAAAACACAAAATTTATAATTAAAATATAATTAATAATTACACGATGCATATCTATGCAATTATCTGGACAAACTGATAATTTTTGTAATGCCATTGCTGTTGTTCGATGTACTCCAATATTTGTGCTAACCATATAACCAACAATTGATGGAATTGTTTGTAATTCTCCAAATTTCTGTGCATATTTTTCATAAGCTGCACAACTAGCAATTGCTGCTGAAATATTTTCTCTTAATAAATCATCTTTAGTATTAACTAGAAATAAATTGGAAAGATAAAAAAATAAAAAACACAATCATATATTTTATAATTTTTTTAAATACCTAATCCAGCAAGAAGATAAACAACTTTATGATCAGCTAGAATTTCCATATTATCTTCATCTTTAGCAATTGTTGAAATTGCTGCACAAATTGAAGCAATCACTTCACGGTCATTGGATTTAAGTAAATCAACAACTAAATCAAGTCCACCAACTAAACTTCGTACTAAATCACCTGAATTCTAAAATATTTTACGAAAAAAATAATATTTTATTCAAAAAGAAATTATATTATATTAAATACCGAAGCATTTTCTATACAAGGACATAGAGCCCATGCTGCATGTGCTTTAACGCCTTGATCAACATTATTTAATAGTGACCATATTAATCTTATAGCATCAAGTTCTTCCATAATATTTAAACTTTCTGGATCTTTAGCACATTCACGAAGTACATCAGATACATTTTGTAATAGTGGTGGATGGCTACCATTTAAATGATTTACTAATGGCGCAATTCCTCCTGCATTACGTAAAACTTCACGATTAGATTGGAATTTAACACATTCAGCTAAAGCACCAGTAGTATTTGTTAAAACTTCATCATTGTCATCCGTAAGAAGCTGAACAAGTGTTCCAATAGCTCGTAACTATATTAAGTGATAATATTTTTTATATTCAAATGAAAATATATTTTTATTTTTTGTTTTTTAAAAAGAATTTTAAGCTTTTAACATTGACTGCCATTTCATATTTAGTTCACAAAGAAAGTACAAAAGGTTCGTATAATAGTCAAAGTGCTATGCTATAAAACTTAATTATTTAATTAAAAGCTATGCAGGATATATTAATGGTAGACTCAGATTACTATACTCTCTCTTTTAATGTGTCTTTGCTGTCAAAAATAATATAAATATAAACCTTCCTGAAGCCTCTTTTCGCACTTTTAGCTTGAAAAAACGAGGGAATTCTGCCTAGAGTTCGAAAGCTTTTATAACCCGAACGATTGCTCCCTGTTGTGTCCAACCCTTTCGATTGATGCCTAGTTTCAAAAGGCATACCAATTTCTGCTAATATGTTTGGCAATATCAGGTTATTGGAACTAGTGAATCCTAACGCTATCAGAATTGGGAGTTTTTCCAATGCAGTAGCTAGTGACGATTTCAATGCGCACTTACGTAACGAACAGATCTTGGTACTTTAGATAGTAAACATTGCTAACTCTTTTCCTTCCTCTTTAGCCCCCATTTTATCGTCCCATATGAAAGTATATGTCACTCCATCCCTTGGTAAAGCCAAAGAACCATGGGAGGCTTTAATTTCCAGCTTCTACTAACCATAGATTGGCATTCAAAGAAGGCGGTCATGATGGCTTGTTATATATTTTCGGTGAAAACTTTAGACAGATTATTTTCAATTATTTCTTTCAATACTAATTTGAATGCTTATGCCATTTAGTTGTAATAGGTTGTATTTATGCTTCTTACTTTGTGTGAGGGATATAATTATTTCTATGTAAATTTTCTTTTGAGAGATACTTGTATTCATTAATAATGCAACGGTATTGTCTAAACCATTTTGTCATGTGGTCATAAAGTTATACAGAACGAGAATAAATTCTGAAAAAGGTACAAGAGGCAGACTTAAAGGATAAAAACTACGAGAGCTACGAGTCCCAATTGACTTGAAATTTGGGCACAATATTCATAAAATGTTGTAAAATAAAAAAGATGGAAAATTTTGGAATTTCAACAAGGAAACTCTTTTAGTAATTTCATTAAAATAAAAGTGCAATTTTTTAAGAATTTATTATATGAGTCGCTCAGAAGCCAATGTGGATAAGTCCATTTTTTCATATTTTCTGATTTTTGCAAATTTTAATAGAATAAATAATATATTTCCTGGTCTTAAAAGGATTTACTCATACTTTCATTTTTTGTAGGTCAAAAAACCCTTTTTTTAATAACCTCCGCATGTGCTATGTATTATGAATGCATTAAGAAACATTAAATTTCTCAGTTTGGATTTTTTGGACTTATCCACATTGGCTTCTGAACGACTCATATATGAGAACTCATGATTTCCTGCGCTAACTAGACGTTTTTGACTACAGCAACTAAGAATAAAAATTTTCCTAACATGCAACCCAAATTGAAAACTTTTATTATATGAAAGAAAATGCAAAAATATGTCACGCCTGAATTGTATGGTATGCAGGACATAAGTGACAAAAGATAGAATATGCATGTATTTTGTGGGAAGAGTTTTGAGACAGATTAATAAATTTAGTAGCAGAAAAAAGTCTTTAAAAAAATTACATTAAACGCCAACTTAAGTGTAGCAAATTTAATTTAATTTTTTGTACAGTATGAAATACCTGATCAAGTTTTTTAACATTTTTTTCTGTTAAAGCAACTTTCCAAATAGCTCCAGTTGCAGCTGCCATTAATTTTTTATTTGTTCGATTATTAGAATCTTTAATAATCGCTACTAATGGATCAATACCATTATTTTTTCTAATTAAATCACGTGCCCCAGAATCTGTGGCACATTTAAAATAAGCTAAACTACATTGTAATTTAAGATTTACATCTGATGAAGTTAAATGCTGTGCAATACATGGTATCATTCCTTCAGTACAAATAGCAAGCTTAAAAACACCCTATTTATAAATTATTAAATATAATTTGTAATTAATATTTTAGTTTTTCTTTATTATTAATTAAATGAAAATACCTCAGATGCACATTGCTGTAAGGTTCCCATAATTGGTGTTACAACATCAACATGAATTGATTTTAAAATTTTAGCCATTAAAAAAATTATACCACTTTTTCTCATATGTTCCTTATTATGCCTTGACTCGGATAAAGAAAAAAGTGCTTTAGCTGCTGCTCTAGTCATATCTAATATTTCACGTTCTTTAAGTGATAATTCATTACGTGGTGTTCGAAGGATACTTTAAAGAAATATTTTTATAGATTTTATTGTTCAAAAAATAAATTTCAATTAATTTACTTATTATTTATATCAAGAATATCAACCAATTTAGGAATTCCTCCTAAATTTCTAACCATTTTTCTTGCAAGCCTTACTCTAGCCAAATGTGCTAATGTTTCTGATGCTAAAGTTTTTATTTCACGCATTGGTGAACTAAAAATATCCATTATTAATGGAATAGCACCTAAATCGACAACAGTTTTTCTAGCATCGATATTATCACAAATTTCTGCTAATACAGATAAAGAACCAAGACGACATTTTGTATTATTACATTCTAATAAATTAACAAGAACTTCAAGTCCTCCAATATCCATAATTGCTAATTGATTAAATTGATCCTTAAGATCAAAATCTTTAATACAACATAATGATACAATTGTTGCTGTTTGATTGCCAGCTTTTATATATTTTATTAATTTTTGTATATTCCAATAATCGGCTGGTAATTCAGCAGTTCTTGAATTTTCTTTCCATCTTTCTTCATCATCTGTTGATGACATAACATCAGTAGATTCAGATTCTTCACTTGGATGTTTTAATAATTTAATTTTTCTTACTGTAGGTTTACGTTCTTCAGGTGTTCGTGTTTTTTCTTCATTGCCTTTAAATGTTTTTGGTGCCATAATTTTATTTTTCAACACGTTAGTTTTAAAAATATATTAAAATAATTTAAAAAAAAAATGTCAATAAAATAAATTGATACAAATTTAATTTGATTTTAAGTATTAAACAGCTTGCTTAATTTAAAGAAATATATAACAGTCACTAGGATGAGAATTTAACTAAATTTTGTTTATTCTTCTTCGATTTTTAAACATCTGACTAACAAAATTTGTAGATTAGCTAAAGCTTTTAGCCTGAATTTAACTACTTGAGAGCTTTATAAGTTTAAGCACCGGATACTTTATATCAGGTTATTTACAATTTTTTTTTGTTAAATTTAAATGTTTAACATATATTCATAGATTATATAATATTTCAACAAAATGATATTGGATTAATGTCGTTTGAAATGTAAATTTTCAATAAACTCATTTCAAAGGTTGCTTTTTTAAATATTTGTTCACTTTTCAATTGATTTATTTAATTTAACTATTTTTAGGGCTTAAAATCAACAATGGAAATTTTGTTGAACGAACTGAACTGAAGTGAATAGAAACTGAAGGAACTAGAAATTCAACTTGAAACTCAGTTATAAAGAAAAAGTTATTTTTGGTTCATAACTAAACGGAAAATATGTACGTAGAAAATTGAAATTTTTCTAATAATTTTGTTTGCGAAAATTTTCTAATATACTTATTAATAACTCTTAGAAGTTTTCGAACCTATTTTTTTCCTCATGACAAACATAGAATAATTTGAATAATTTATATTTACTAAACTGAAGAGTTATTATATTTGTAATATCATTTTTTTAACTTTTTGTAAAATTTGAATACAAATTTGAGAATGAAAAAATATTTGCTATGAAAAATAAGGTAGCATGTATCCTTCTATTGCATTTATGGATCTAATATGATTTTTGCTACAAGAGTTCTGAGATTTAAACATTTAAGGCATTTTAATAATTTTAAAATGTTTTTCCAAGCAAAAAACTTCACACAAGGGATCTGTTTGATTTAATGTATTAAAACGCGTATATATAAGAAAGCTGATATTTAGATCTTTTCTGATGGCCATGTCTGATCATAGTCTCTGGTAAAACATAACCTTTACATCAAAAGTAGTGTATAAACTTTCGGCTCTTGTCAGGAAAAAACAAAGCGAATCAAAAAAAAATGAAGAAGAAGACTGAGTAGGAAAACAAGGAATAGAAAAATTGTATATAATTGTATATAAAATAAAAGCATCCGTTACATAAGCATTAAATTAAAAGCGTGGTTAATATTGAATTCTTAGTCTTGAGTCAAGTCTATTTTCTAAGATAAAAGAAAGACATTCTTCAAATATAAGGCAACTGTCAGTGGGAGTGAGGTTAGTTTACGCTGCAAAGAACTTTACCATGTCACCAGAGCTTAAAATTGTCTTTCCATTTCATTGCCGCTTCCACATTTCCACCGCTTCCATCCCAGGATAATACAAAAAGCAAAAAAGCCGACATTAAACTTTGAATAACATACAACCAAATACCAATGCTGTCGTTTCGCTAACTAGTAGAGATTTTAAAGTCTTAACATTAGTAAAGATAGTAGTGTTTTTCCTTCCAAATCAATTCGATAAAATTTTTGAAGTACTAAAAAGCATTGTAAAAATGCAAATTAGAAATTGCAGAAATTACAAGATGTAGAAATGCAAATTTGCTAGGTTGGAATTTCTAGGAAATACAAAAATTCTCAATTTCTAAAGAATTATCAAATTAATCAAGTTTAATTGGTTTGAAATTTAAAAATTTTTTTGCCTATCAAATATCTCCAAGCTATATTTTTGTTCTATTAAAACAAAAATCTTTCATATTAAAATCTGTGAGACAATTAATTCTAAGATTTGACTAACTGAAACAAAGATTTTTATTTATAAAGAATTTCATAACAGGACATTAAAGATTTTGTTCACCAAATACTAATGTGTCTTTTTTTGTCTAATAATAAGCTAAATTGAACGAATATTAAATAATAGCACAAACCTGGTAAAATTCTTTAACGTATTCGTCTAATTTACAAGAGAATCATTTCTCAAACTTCTTAGTGTGGCAGGGAAAGCGAAATTCGAGAAAATAGAAGGTGGCCCATCAAGTCAAACTTTAATAGCTATTTTGGATACCTTTTTAAACAAATTTTTAGAGAATTAGTCTGTGGAGTTTTTTTTTTTTTAGAGCAAATAGCGGTAGTTATTTATATTCAAGTAGAAACGTTGAGGTGAACTGAAATTAATACTGCGGTATTACGGTGCTAATACTTTTGTAATTTTGTAATCCTGTGGAGCTTATGTGCTAAATTTCTAAACAAAATATTATATTTTCAATGAATTCCCTAGATATAACAATATAAATCTGTGGAAATTTTTTTTATAAATAATGAAAAGATATGGAAAAATTAATTTTTAAGGCCCAGCACAAATTGAATTAGTTAATTCCCTATTTTTGTCTAATATTTATACCAAAATGTAATTTTTGTATATTTTTTAATTATTTCAAAATCAATTGTGGTTGGTAAACACTTCACAAACAAAAAATTTATTACGATTTTTATATAAAAACATTTTTTATTTACAAAACGTAATTTTCAGCTTACCTTTAATTCATATTAAAAATTAAATTCAATAATACATATTTGTATTTTATTATATTCTTTTGAATTGATGAACCAACGAATTTTCTACAATATGTGCCTGGATACAATTGACTGGCTTCTTTTTGAATTGAACAAGATATTGAGTTTTTTTTTTTGTTGTTGTTTCGTTTTGTTACTTTTTAAATAAACATTCTCAAACTTTAGAATTTTCCTTGAATGCTTCTTTAGTTTACTCTATATATAATTCAAATATATTTTGTTTTTTTTTACTGATGGAAGGACATACATAAAATCAGTATTTCTCTTTAAGGATTTGTAACAATGATTTATCTGCTTTTGACATACTTGAATTCAACATTTATGGTTTCACCGTGCTTGAATATTATATAAAAGAAGATTTGTTTTTTTTTTTAGAATCTCACAATTTGTTTCTTTTTTTTGGGGAGGCAGGAGGGTAAGAAATCAATCTCCTTGTTTTGTTATTTTCCTTTTATAAGTACATTTGAGCTATTGTATTCTATATTTTTCATTATATTAAAGTAGTTATATTGAAAGACTTTTGGTAAAAAAAATCAAAATATGATTCCTTTTGTATTTTTAATCAAATATTTTGAGTCACATTTGTAAAAGGAAACTTCTATATTGTATTGACTTATATCTTTAAATTTTGCACAAAATATTTTTCTTAACTCTAAACAAACTTTTAATGTAGTGCTCAATACATTGTAGTAAACAGTACTAAACAGATTTTAAATTCAGTTCTTATTATGAGTCAAATTTATGTTTTCTTTTGACTGCTCGCCGCATTTTTTGATAAAGAAATTTTTTTAAATTATATTCTATAATTATTTTTGCTGTTTTTTTTTGTTGTCAAAATGTAACAAAAAAATCAAATGGCTCCCTACACGACTTCGCAGTTGTCATGGTCCCAAACAAAACAAATTGAACTTATTATTTTTTGTACATTTGTCGCTCCACTGTGAAGAAGGTTTAAATTATTCAATCATTTACAAAATGGAGGGCTTTCCAAAGAAAAACAGATAAAGGAATTGGTGTTTATAACAGTGTTGCAAATTTTAACCAAATCGGTCTTTGAAGCTTGTGAAATTTATATCTCTTCTTTAGTTCTTATCTTTGGAAAATCTTTTGTTGTTATTTAATTGATAGTGGAATAACAACAACAAATATAATAAAAATTTTATTTTTTTATTTTAATTTATGAAATTTACGCTCATAATTCGCTTAGGAAAATAAACTTGAAAGGGTTGAAAGAAGATACGAAAAAACTGACCACGAAAATCTGTTCAGTTCTTACACTCCAAGAAATGCAAAAAATTTCAGGTAAAACACAAGAGCTATTTGTTTTTGTTTGATATCACTCATTGTGTTTGACAAACATGATATCATGGCTCCTTAATGCTCCTACCAATCAGATATAGAACTTTTTGAAGTTTTTTTTGTTCTTTCCCAATTCAAATGAAACTCGTCATTAAGAAAAAAATATTTTTGATTTGATGAATACTATAAAACGAAATTATAAGAAAGAACTGCCATCAGTGCTTTATTGAAAATTGTATTTGATAATGGTGATTATTTTAAAGGACGACAATGAGCTTAATAAGCCTTTTTAAGCTCTATAAAGCTTTTAGTATAGCTATTTTTCAAATTTTTTAAATGAAACAAATAAATATAAAGGATTTATGATATTTTTTAAGGCTCCGAAATATGCAATTAAATTTATTAGTTCATTCCATCCAAATAGATAAATAATTTTGTTAATTTTTTAATTTTTATTCTAATTGAGATTGAGAAATATAAGGCTTAAAATAGTCAATTTTTTAACTCCATACCAAGTACAAACCATAAGACTAAATTGGACATACAATTTCTTAGTTCTTTTGTTAATTGATTTTCGGTAAATACAAACTTTCAACATGTCCACCACTTGTACAACAATCTAAAAGCAAATCCCAAATGCCCTTTAGAAAATAAAACAATCAAATTCTAAACTGAAAATACAATTGTTGCCTAGAAATTAACAACATTAAAATGAAATCTAAAGAGAGATAAAATTTAAACATTGACTAGAAAAGCTAACAATTTCTCTAGAGTACCTAAATGATATTTCGAAATTAGATATAGACTAGAATTGTTTATAAATGATGTTCAATTACTATAAATATCGAAAGTCAAGATTTTAGATTTGTTCTTACGATAAACCAATCTGGACTTCAATTGTTTGTACGTTAACTTTAACATCAAATAAATTTTCATGTTCATCAGGACTACTTGTCTAACAAATTATTTTATTATGTGTTTTTTTTTTTTATTATTGTAACATAAAACGGTGTACATTTAAATTTGATAAAATTAAAAAATTCCTATTAAATAATAACATCAAAGACTTTTTTCTTTACTTTTAAGCAATTTGATTATAGGAGCTAAACATATATTTAGTGCAATTTATGTTACCTTTTAGTTATTAAATTTAATTGTAGTACCATCCTTTGTAAAGTTACCAAACTTTACACTTTGTTCACATTTGTTCACATGGACAAAGTATCACCAAAAGTAATTATCATCTATGTAAAAGTGATTTGTTTTTAATTACATAGCACTACTTACCTGAATGAGATGCTAGAAATGTAATTTTCAAGAAAAAAGGAGTAAAATAAAAATTTAAAAAAAAAGTGACTGAAGCTGGAATTTAATATATTTTACATAGAATCTTTATTTCTTCCTTGTTGTTAGTATTTTTTTTTTCTTTTCGGATAACAAATAGTGAGCACTTGACAAATGAAATATATATGGATTGTAGTACACAAAGAAATGGCAAAAAAGTTAAAGAAAATTATTGTTTGTTTGGTAATTGCACAAATAGGCAACTTTTTCCATTTGTAGTAAACAAACGAAAATTTGAACAATTCTAAAATCAATTTTAAATTTTGTTATTCAAAATAATTTGAGTATTTGTTAATAGCTTAAATTGTCGAATAATAATTCAAAAGAAAAAAGCAATTTTGGGTAGCCAAAAAACAAAAACATACAAATCAAAAATAAAACCTTAGCTATACTCGTATTATTCAATTAATAGATTTTAATAATATTGAAAAAAACTTTATATACAAAGCGTTGTAATTATAATGAAAAGAAAACAGGAATTACTCAAACAAAATAAAAAAGAAACACTTTAATTCGATTTGTTTGAAAATTTCTGAAGAATATTTTCTTAAGAATAGAAAATCCAGGAAACACTGTTACCCCTAGTTTATTCCTGAAACCAGAAGGTCTGTTTGGGATGTATAATGATTAATGATTAGAATATAGAAGTAATAGGGCTATTAAAAATTTTTATTAAAATTCGATACATGTTTCCCTTAATAAAATATTGTTCCTACATAAATCATAATAATAATTTCTTAATTTTATAAAAAAAATGATTTTCCAGTACATACTTTTGTTCAGTAATCTATGATAAAATTATTTAACTAGGTTTTCCTAACTTAAGAAAACTAACTATTTGAATTATTTTCTAAAAGAAAATTCAAAAAACACTAAACAAAATATAAATTCTTTGTAGTAATTATTCACACGAAAGCCATTGATGTTTGTAACAGTATTGCCTTTAACTAAATGAGTCCAATAGATTTCTTTGGAGCTTGCGAAATGTTTGAGAAAAAAGGATGTTTAAAAAAAACTTATAGTCAAACTAATTAAATGTCTGGTGCATACAATATCTCTATAGCATTTTCCTAGGCATACTTTTCAGCATTTTTTTGTGATCTACCACCGTATGATCTAGTCAGTTTTTTAACCATAAACAGCTGTTGGCGACCGTTTACTGCAAACTTTATTTGGTGATCGTCGTTATTCTGAACGTAAGTCACACCATACCAAATTTTACTCTACGTAACTTCCATAATTTTTCAAATAAGCTTAAAATCCTCATTAAAAATGCATACAGCTTCGCATTTTATACTTACATGAATCGAAAAATTAACCAGGAAAATTGGAGGAAATCAAAGGTCCTGGCTATTATTGCGTTATATCTAACTGTTTGACAAGCACAAATTATTAGTCTTAAAATCTCTATGCTTTTAATTCTTAAAATGAGATTAATAAGAGCTCAAAATTCTATTTTTCTAACAGTTGAGCTACATTTACACCCTGAGCAGATTGAATTTCCTTCTGACATTCTACTTTAAAAAAAAGTCAGCGTATTCTGTCTGCAATTTCTGAAATAAAAAAATTATATTAATCAATAGAAACGAATAATTTTACAGATTCAGGCACTCTGGCACTAAACATTTTAGCAAATAATGAAAAATAAAAAACAATTTTATTAATTGTCCGAAATAAGTGAAACTTTATTAATTGGGTTCAATGCTTTCCATATAAACTTTTTCGTCAATGCAATTTAGACAAAATTTTGTCCATTCTCTAAAAAATGTGTTAAAGTGTTCTTTCACTTCCAGTTTTTCCTTTCTGAAAACATACATAAAATTTTAAGAACAAATTAACAACTTGGAATGAAATAAAAAGAACCAAAACCAATGTTTAAAATTATGTGGCTCAAATCCTAGTGGTTAATATTTTGCACTTATTGGCCTTTCTTTTTCAAGGTTATTTTATTTAGAAAAATTTATTTACTGAAAAATAAATTATTAGCTTTTAATTTTTAAAAATAATTATCTCCTTTGAGCTTAATTTTAAAATATTAATTACAACATAAGTTATGAAGGAAAGTTCGTTTTTGAAGGCGAATTTGATGGTAGGTTTCTCCTCTTTAATGTAAATGTCAAAAAATTAAAAAAATTCGGACTTTCAAGTTTTTGTTGATACAACAACATGTCTGAGGGTTTCAAGAAATTCAGAGAGTTCGATTTTGGATATCTTCCTTGTAAGCTGTTTTATAACGCTATCGAAATATTTGTCCTTGGTTTTCAAATGGAGAAATAAGTAGGTATATATATACAAAATTATACATGTATATAATTAATAGCACATTTTTGGCTACTATAATTTTCTTTACTTTTTTGCTATAATCTTTCTATTTATAAAAAACAAAAAAAAAAAACAAAAATGTTATTTTCGTGTTACGTTTATTCACATTTAAAATTTAAAGAGATTATTGTAATTAGTTAATTTAATTAATTCTTCTATCAAATTGTTTCTTAGTTTAATTCAGTATAAGAATTTATTTTTCCTTTTTTACTGAATGAGGGCTTTGATATAGTTAATGAGCTCTGTAAATTTTGTAAATCTTTTATCTTAGTAACTGCCTGAACTAACTTTTGTTATATATATTTACTTAGTATTTTTTTGTGTTTCTTTTAGCAAAAAAATCTTCATATTGTCTTTTCTTATGGTAATAAAATTTGTTATTTTGAAAAAAATTTCTTCCGTAGAAAATATTTGTAAATTTTTAATAAAAGTGAAACAATATATATATAATTAAATAAGTAATGATTAAAGCCTTTTAAAGTATATTTCCGTAAATTATATTACATTTATATTATCGAGTGACTGAATTTAATTTTCTTTCAAAATAATTAACATCATATCACACACATGGTAAAATTTTAATTTTTTGTTACGTAAATTTAAAACATAATTTTCCTAGCCATTAAATATTGATATAAAATACGAAAAGATTTTCCATTTATTAAGGAATATTTATTTATCTTGGTTTCAAATGTTTCTTATTTTAGTTGTTGTCATGATCTCTAATGGTAAAACATCTTTAAATATGAATAGATGGATTAAACTTAAGGACAAAATTGTATTAAGTATATCATCTTGTGTGCTTTAACTAAATTTAAGTTATTTTGTGGACTAAAACCCATCTGGGACAAGTACATTGCATTATTGTGTTTTGAAAGTCCTAGAAAACAATTTGAAATATTTTGTCTGGCATTTAGATAGAAGATACATCAAATCTCTATTTATTTTTTTTAGTTTATTTGTATTGGTTTTTAGAAATTTTTCATATGTTTTACTATTCTCATTTTGCGTTGGTTTTTAATAACTTTTTAAAGTGGTTGACAATTGGCCTTAACAGCCAATTTGGCTAGTCCTAAGTATTTTGATCAAATAACAAAAAAAAAATAATTACTAAGGTATATCTTAAAGACTTATAATTTCTTAAGGAATGCAATAATTCAAAAAAATTCCAAACTAAATCTAATCTTAGCTTAAGGTGATCTGCATGGTAAATTATTTTATAATTTTTATCTTACGGTGAACTTTTAAAAGCTGTTTATTCAGAATTAAGAGAAGTTCCTTTGAAAAAATTCAATACTTGTTTAAGTATGTACTCGATTACAGGTCTTTTTTACAAAAAAAAAAAAAAAAACAACGCAATTACGAACTTCAAAAAGTTACTTACGAATATTTTTTGCAGTTAGCTAATTTTTTGTTTGTAAAGCAAAATGTTAATAAAAAAATTTGGAATACTGACGAATTTTTCCTTTTGAAATTTCGCACACTCTTTCTTTACATAAATTACGAGGTAACGCTGTCGAGCTTTTTTTTTTTTAATTTTAACTTATTTTAAAACAACAAAACTTCTGATATTTTTAATGAAAAATCAGTATTTTGACTTCCAAGCCTTGTAAAAAATCGAAAAACCAATTAAAAAAAAAAAACTCGACTGAGGAAACTTATCAACTAATCAAATCAATTTGGTTTTTTAATATCAGTTGACCCAGTAATGAGTTATGATGTCAACTTTTTTTTGACACCTCTGCGGAGATTCGCTGTCATCGGCTCATTTTTGAACATTTATTAATGAAATTCTCACAGAATATTCTTTAAATATTATATACTGTTATACTGTATATATAGAAATAAATAAATATTAATTGTGTCCTTAGAAAAAATTGTAGAAAATATGCTTTTTTTCGGCCGAATTAACTTTAATAGCCCCTTAAATTTTAGTGATATGAAAAACGAGATATCTCTTCATTCTTCTATGTGTTAAGATAGTTTTTACATATGTAAATAATTATCCTTAAATGCTAAAATTGAACATTGAGGATTAACCTAAAAATTGATATTTTTTTCTGAGCACAAATTATTAACTAAAATAATTCCACAAAGTATTATATTTTGCTCTCTAACGTGACCAATCCAATTACTTAAATTTCTTCATTTCTATAGAAAACCACACTATCTACAATACGAAAGAAAGAAGTTCTTTTGGGATGGATGGCCATTGAAAAATTTAAATTTAATACAACTATGTTCAATGACTTTATTCAAGTGTATCTGTTTAGAAAAGAAAAAATATTTGTCAGCTGGCGGTATTTATAAAAATCTAATCAATAACTTCAAAAACTTTTAAATAAACAATTAAAGTATCATTTTGTATTAAAATTTCTTTGAAAATAAGTGGGGATTTTTTGTGTTACAATTTTTTTGAATACAAAACCAACACTAAATTGAAATTTTTTTTTTTTTTAATATGACACAAATACAACTTGCTATGGTTCATACAATATACCTCAACCGCCATTAATAAGCATCTAACATACAAAAAAGTGCATTTTACTTCACTAGTCGCTCGGTTAACCAAACAATAAGTTAGTTGATTGCGTTCTTCTAAATCCTGTGAATATTAACTCAAATTTAAATTTCTACAGTGTATTATAAAGTGTGTAATGAAGTTAAAAAGTTTAAGTATATTTTTTATAGCCATATCAAATGCTAAATTATATAAGTTTTAATTTAATACATAACAAGTAATATAAAAAGAAATTTTTTAAAGTATATTTCTACTTGAGATTGTTTTTTCTTTTTTCTGAATTCAGAATTCGTAGTTCGTTGGATTCAGTTTTATGAAATTTTTCTCTCAAATAAAATTCAAATTAGTTTATTAAATATAATTAATGAATATATTAGCATCAATTGTCATGCACTCCCAACACAACAAAATTTATTTGAACTTGATTGGATGAATAGAAAAGATTTTATTAACAATTGAAGGTTTTTGAGCAACCTAATATAGTAGGAATATAAAAAATTAACTCGTTTTAATAAACTCAGTTTGAAATTTAACTTTAATAAAAAATCTATAAATGCTGACTTTTCTAGTGTTTTTGTATTCTATGGTGCTAAAGGAGGCAAAACTAAATCAAAAAAGATAATTAAATTAAGGTATGTTAAACTTTTTTTTTTGTTCATTTCCTTAAAATTTAAAATGGCTACCCATTGTCTGTCATAATCCTATAAATTTTTCAGAAAAAGTTATTTTTATTTAAAATGTGTGGGTATCCACATGAATATGTCCTTACCCTATACAGGGTTTTAAATTGAACTTATTTTGGCTAAACAAAAAAACAATAAAACCCTCTTAATTTTTTATCATAATAAGATAAAGCTCTTTTTTTATAATGAGATATAAAACAAAATTTTTATTATCAGGAAGAAAATTATGGTAATAAAATAGTAAATAACTTATTTACTTACTATTTACATTAAAATAATACTTAAAATTTCTGAACCTTTCACATGACTTTACAATTCCTAACTAAATATTTAAAAAAAATATTAATGGATTTTAGTAAAAGTCATACTATTTTTTTTTGCTTATTTTAGAAGAAAAACGTAATTGTTCAATTAACACTCAAACACCATCTTCTAAGCCCTCACCTGAATGGAAATTGAAGGCATTGAAGGGGAAAACAAGAATATCTATTAATATATCAATTTGCTGGTTCAATTGAAAAATAAGATAGAAGGAGCTTTTATGGTGAATTATCAAATCATAGTCTGTTAGTTATTTTTTACTTATTCATTAAAGAGTGTTTTATTATCTTGTATCTGTTAAAAGTGAAATTTTCATTTTCATTTTAATATTACACTTGCAAAATAGCAAAGGCGAAAATAATAAAAGTGATCGACCCAAGTTGGTTTTGCGATTAACGTGTTAGCCACCCCTGCTCTATACTAATACAACTTCTGCAAAAAATATATTAGTGCTTTAGAAACTCATACATTCAGCTAAGAGACTTTATCTCTTTGCAATTTTATACAAAAAAACATCCAACTTTATCTCTTTGCAATTTTATAAATCCAGTGATTTTGCTTGCCAGTATGTGGATAGAATATAAATTTATGTGCGTCGTCAGCTTTTTAAAACACAAATAAATTTACGTTATGTAAGAATATTCGTTCTGTTGAAAGAAGAGTTTTTATATATAAAATTTCAAAGCCTTAGATTGCAAACATTTTTTCATCTTGCAATTTTTAATGTTTAAAATTTAAATTGCGTGCGATATTTTTGCAATCAAGTTAGTCGCTTAATTAAAAATTAAGGCATGAATTTTTTTTGTTCTTATTATGTTTAAAATTTACTTTAATTACTTTTTATCGAAAAACTGTTTTTAATTGGTTATAATATTTTTATGTGATATAGGTTTTTCAGATTAATTTCACCCTTTTGCAAAATAAATTCACTCTTTTGCATTTAGAATTCATTGTTTTTTAAATCAGATGCTTTTACACAGGTTTTTAATTTAAAAATATATCGAAAAATATTAATTATTTATTTTAAAAAATTTATTTATAATTTAAGGAATTAAATATAGATATAAATTAACCTATAGGAGTTGTAACAGTTGTTTGAGTCATTTATTACGTCCACAAGATTTCCACTCCTTGAATGGGGTGGTTGTTGCTTATTTCAGTGTAATTCATAATGATTTTAATGCACGGCTAATGGTGCTAATACATGAAAGTGTATGTTCTGATTCTAGAAGCTTTTCCCGAATTTTTTTCAATGTTATATAAGTGTTTTCTTCAACTATTCTTTAAAATTATACTTATTATCGCTGGTGTTAATTTATTTATTTAATTATTTTTATTAATTCCAGCAATCTCAGAAGATCTATCGATAGTTTCTCCATCAATGTAGCAGTTAATTAAAGTCTTTTTGGCATCATCACGGTTGTATGTATGTGGGCAATTACTTGCAGGAACAGGATGGTTGCGTGCTCTACCCGAATATACAGAACTGGTCTCAGAAGAAGATGCATCCATTTTAGCTATTGCGCGACTAACTCGAATTATATGTATATACGAATTATAGTGTTTGTTGTTCCACAGTTACTAAAGCTGATTTATATATACGGATCCCTTATACATTTCGGAGAAAAAGTAACTTAAGAATAAATGTATTATAACCTAAATAATAAGATCGAACAAGCGGTGTCTTTAGAACACAGAATTGTAATTACAAGACCTGTAAAACAAGTTAAATTGCTTATAAGAATTTATGAAGACACTATATTAATCAAAACAGGTAAATTAGTTAAATGATTAGGAAAAAAGGATAAGCATTTTACATTAGACAACCTTGAAAAAGATATTTGGTTTCATATTATCGATATTTGCAAAGGGTGAATTTATTTTGCAAAAGGGTAAAATCAAATTGCAAAATGGTGACCTTAATCTGCAAACCTTTAGTATTAAAAGTATTCTAAGTTTATATTCCAGGCAAGATTTTCACTTGCAAATTGCTTGAAAAAACCTGAGTCGAAATATTTAATGATGATTTCATACTGTCCATCCTGCTTCTTTATACTTAAATCAGTATAATCTTTTACATATAATCTTATGTTACTGTAATTGATACTGAAAGTTTTAGATAAGTCACGATTCAACACTACTAGTATCAAATCAGTATCAAAGTTACAAATTTTTCAGTACATTCAGTATGAAATCGTCATCCAATATTTCAACTCGGGAATACACTTAACTTTTTATTCTTTATATATTTTAATACTTTATACATTTTTGTGTGACTTTTATCTACTAGATTGTCTCTATTTTTTTTTATGCGAAGTTTTAATCGGTATTTCGATCGGTAAAAACCTTAAATATTTGTATATATATTGCATTTGGCAGTTTAAACTAGTTGTATCTTTTGTTGATTTTGCCTGTGAAACTCCAATGAGAATCATCAGTATGTGTGTTTATACTATTAAAACTTATAAAGGCATAAAATATGTGTCAACGTCAAAAGTATTGACGCTATGTATGTATTTGATTTGAACCAAAACACTAGTATACGATATTGTAATAACTTCAAAATAAAATTTACATTAATTTGGTTCATTGATTTCAAATAGTTTTTTCTGCGAAATAATTTAACGTTTCTTAAATTAGGCAAATTTTTCTAAATGCATAAAAATTACAGTTCAAACATTTTTTATATAAATTTTATGGCACTTCTTCTCTCTAATTCAACTTTAGAAATAAACGAATTATATTTAAGTTCAGATTTGGTCATTTCAAAAAAAAAAAAAAAACTTCATGCGATTCTAAAATTCCTTCAGCGGTGTCTTTCTTACAATAAATGAGCACTTTATTTATATTTCTCATATATGTACATGTGCCATATGACCATAACAATATGGCAGGCAGAGAAAACTCACAAAATTTAAAAAATTATACCTTAACAAAATTTCTTCCTTTTTCATTCATACTATAAAATTATTTATTTATTTGCTTAATTATAAAAACAGAAAACAACACTAATCCTGAAATTATTTATTGCCACCCATTATCCTTAAAGTAATTTTAAATTTATTTTTATATAAAATGGCATCAATTAAAAAAACTTAATTTTTATTGTAATAAGCCAATCAACACAATTAAGTTATTCCTTTATTCTCAATATATTTCTCTTAATTGCAATATTTACTAAATTTCCTGAAAGGAAAATTTACTATTAATCCAATTGTTGGAGTCAAATTTGATTTAAAGTTTACCTTTGTTCAAAATAAAATCCTTCTGTTGTAAATACTAACTTCACTGAAAATAGAACATTTTTCATCTTTATCAGATTTTAAAGGATAAATCTTTGAATTAGTGTTTTACAAGTTGTAATCTTATTTTTGATTGTTTTTTTTTTTTTGTTTTATTGAAAATTTTGTTTTTAACTAAAGTATATATACACATGCAGTGTTTTTTATTGAATTTGTTAGTATTTTTATGGGAATGAGTATTTTTTTTAATAAAATTTTATATACCCTACTTTTTGTTCTTTATTTGCTTTTAATTTTTGTAATATAAACTGGTTTATGACTATCTTATATGGTTGGATAAATGCAAAAAATAAACGGTTTCAATTTCTAGTCACTTGATATGCCGCTATCTTGCAGCGAGTTTTCTAACTACTTTGAAATTAAAGTTTGATTAAAAATTCATTGTTTAAACTTTCTTTTTTTTAATTATATATCAACGTTCCAAGTGATGAAATTAAAGAAGTCATTTAAATGTTAATTGTAGCTAATAATGCTGTGATTTTTTATTACATTATTATTGAATAGTCTACGACGTTTTTGTCTTTTAATAATTACGTTTTCTAGGTCCAATAGTTATTAACGCAATATTCAAAGTAACTAAACAATAATTTGTTAGAATTATTGCTATAGTAAAAACTTGTTAAAGTAAAAACAATTTCAAGTTTTTGTAAAAAATTTCCTTAAAAAAAACATGTCAGTGAAATGTATTAAACATACATTAAATGTTTCGATTTTTGCAACATTTATTGCCACGTTAAGCATAAGTGAAGCCACAAATAAAAAGTGGTATAATGCCTATTTAAGGGAGAAGTAAAGTTATTTCGGCCGAAAAAAAGCATATTTTCTACAATTTTTTCTAAGGATACAATTAATATTTATTTATTTCTATATACACATTATATAATATTTGAAGAATATTCTGTGAAAGATTAATACCTTTGAGAGTTGACACACTATTATTCCTTACATTCAAAAGTTTCCGATATTATTGGTGATAAGCAGAGCCATTTTTTGAAGTTAAAAAGTATCTCATATTTATTTGGATTTTCGAACAGCTTTACTAACACAACTGAGTGTATTAACAGGTTTTACTATTGAAAAGTTACGAATATTTTAATGGCTCTACATTTACATCACATGAAATTTGATTCATGCATCCTCCTATGCCACCAAAAAAAAAAGCTAAAAGCAATTTATAGTTATTAAAGTTTAGTCAGCGATGCCAGGACCATAAAATAAGCCTTCTACTTCGGAAGAATCAAAGTACGGCTGCAAAATGCTGTGCCTTTTCTGTGTAAGAAATTAAAAGGTATAGGCCGTGAAGAGCGCCCGCTCGCTTATCAGCTTTCGGTACTTAAGACGTTTACCAATTCACTTCCAGGGCGTTTTTATACTTTCTATTGAGTTTAAAACATTGAAACTTCAGACTTTAAAGCCGAGGTTTAAGAGTAAGATTAATATTTTAGAAGTGATTATATACAGCCCGACCTCTATGCATAGATTTATGTCCTTCAATGTAAGCAGGCCGTAATACTTTTATTTTTATGTAAATCTAAATTTTTTCACAAACTATTTTTGAAATATGGCTTACTCGTATTGGGGAGTGTATTTATATTTATTTTTTTAGTTAAGATCTCTATAAACCTTAGAGGCTTATTTTTAATTTATATTTTTATTTTCAACTTTCTTTAGTTTTATTTATTTTATATAAAAATGCTTTCAGCTTCAAAAACTGATGAAAAAAAAACTTATCAGTTTTGTTTGCCTTGAAGCTCGAACTACGATAGACCAGAAAAATAATTTTGTATAGTTATTTCCAGAATTAGGTTAACCGAACAAACCTTTTTTATGCAAAATGTCGAGACAAAGAAGCATACATATATGAAAAATTTCAAAGTTGTAAGAATTTGTTTACTGCTCTCAAAATGGAGTTAAAAATTTTCATAGTCTTTTTAAGCCTATTTTTTAACCGAAATTAAAAAAAATATTTTTTTTATTTTATTTTAATAAATTAAATTTAAATTAAGCCTTAAATTATTATATTAATTTTTTCTTACTAAAATTACCCCCAATTAATTTAATCAATTTTATCAATTGAAATACTTTAAATATGTTGATTTTCTAAAGTTCATTAAGAAAGTCTAATTGGGGTTTGAATAGCAAAAACAAACAAATAGACAAAACAAATTAAATAGAAGCATATAAAAATTTAAGAAATTTACAAAGTCAAATAATAAAATAAAAAAAGTTACCATAAACTTTCAATTTAGAGTAATTCTAATTATTTAATTAATTTTTGTGTATCCTAACTATTATCCTATCTCTAAAATCAAAGAAAACCTAGCATAAAATCTTAAAATATAAATCTGACAAGAAATTATTATTGAATTTAAAGTAAAATAAATTAAAACTAGGGATAAAGTGAACTCCCTTTTGAATATTATTTCTCAAGAAAGAAATAACACTTAATTTTGCACAGTTCCTTTAGCTTAAACATACCTATAAGCTTATTTCCATTGCATTACCTTCTCTTTTAAAAGAAAGAAATATCATTATGTAGCATTCGTCCTCAAATTGAAAGCAACCGAGTACGAAAAATTCCTCTTCCTTCAAATATTAAAAGAAAAATGCAAATTTCCACCTGAAAAGTTATATCCGTGGGCAAATTCTATGTGCAAGTTATAAAACAAGTTTTTATTTTAACATTTTTTTTTACTTAAAATTTTTAGTCCCAAGAAATATAACTAGTAAATTAAATTTTTTTTTTTTTTTTACATTTTAAAGAAAATATAATTCAATATTAAAGTACACTATTTTAATAGTGTTAAACAAATAGATTTTAAATGACATATGAGCACACAAAAATGTCAATTCAGAAAATGTGTTGAGTGTGTTTTCATGTATCAAATATCCTTCAATTGCTGAAACAAATGTAAAAAGCTTGGCCAGCTGTCGATAACTTTAACCAAAAATTTAATTCTTCTCCTGTGTTTTTTTTTTGTTTTTGTTCTTTAGATTTTGTTGTTGCTGTTTTTCTTCTTTAGTTAGACTCTTGTTCAAGGATCAAAGAAATCAAGCAAAGCGCAGAAGCCTAACAATGTAAGATTTTTGTAAATAGGAAACCATGTATCTAGGAACTTTTAACCATTTGCTAGAGAAATTAGCTTGCATCCAGTATTATCAGTCAGTTGATAATGAAAAGTTCTTTCTCTCCTACTAAGAGAAACATAATTTTTGTGTTGAAATTTACGTTAAAATTTACGATTAAGAATTATATATTCTAGTAATGTTGTTTTCTTAGAAAAAATATATTAAAATTTCAATGGATCCTTTTGATTAATAATTTAAAAACAAAACAATAAGTTTTGTAATTGAAGAAAATTTAGTGTAGTGAAATAAAATTAATCTTAAACAATTATCAAAAATATTTAAAAATGCAAACTATTAAAACTAAAATTTCAATTTGGATTTACTGGCTAGTTATTAATACTTCATGTAAGTCCTTATTTATAACCAATTAACATAAAATTTATATTTTTGAAATAGTAATTTGCATAAAATAATCTGTGATTAGTAAGCGAAATAATAATAATAACATGTGGTTTGTATTTAATGATTTTATTAATATTTACGCACAATGTGGAAAATTATTGCACCAAATATGCAGCAAGCAAACAATTATTTTCTCTTTAGTTATTTATTAAATAACAAGGAATAATTGTCTTTTTTAATACAACCCCTTTGAATAATTCTAATTATTGAACTGTTCTTTTGTTAATGAAAAAGACTCATATAGTTTTTAGTTTAGTTTTTAATTTCTTAAAAACTTCTATAATTGGCTATTTTACTCCTTTTTAATATGAAAATTAAATATAGTGGTTTTTCATTAAACTCAAAATAAACGTTAAAGGAATATTAAATAGAACGAATAAAATATGGAAATTCTAATTTCTGTTGTTGTTCTTGTTGCTTTTGTAATTCCTTGAACCACTTACAAGTAAATAGTTTAAGTGAGCATAGGATAATTACGTTAGGTAAAATAATAGGGAAATTTTTATTTTTGTTTTTAAATCAAATTTGACTTAATTTTTGGAATTTTTTTTAATAAAATAAAATTATTATAAATAACTTATCTTCCTGCGAATATCAGAAGTCAAAAATTTATCAAAGAATAATTTTATTTGATTTATTTTTAAAAATTATTCTTTTTTTTTTCCTGCGTTAAGCGAGGAACACTAAGCGAGTGTGATCTATAAGAATATTGAGTTCAGTTTATTCGTCTCAATTACGAGACGATGTGATGTTTAATTACAGCAAACGGCAGTCTTCGTACTTATGTAATATAAGGATGCAAGAGTGAAAAAATTAAAATGCTATATACATATACAGCAAAATTTACTATATTGGAAACTCCTGGCTTTGGCTCTGAACTAATGATGCATGTTTAAGTAGGGAAGAGAGCCTTAAGAATAATGATTGATATGATCTGGTTCGTTATTTTTTTAGATAATGTTTAACATCCTAAAACTATTGTTTAAAAATTTCAAGTTGATCGGAGTAAAATTACCAAAGTTATGTACATTTGAACATTTCTTTGCTCTAGAGCAAGAAGTAAGTGAGCAAAACTTTAAACCCTTTTCATGAAGGTCGTTATTTTTTAAGTCGGAGGTCCGATCGTTTTGAAATTTTGCACATCACTTTTTTATATATTTCACCAGGTAATAACGAGAGCTTTTTTTTGAATTTTTAGGTGAAAATTGTTATTTTGACTTCCAAAGGCTACCAAAAATGAAAAAACCGAAGAAAAAGCCCGTAGTCTTCTTTAATAAATAAATTCTTATTTTTTGGTTTTGAATGACTCTTTTTACGAGTAATGATGAACACCATAAAACATCTTTTTTTAAGGGGATGGTAAGACAAAAAAAGGCATACTTTCATAGTTTTTTTTTTTTTTTTGTAGTAGGAATCATGTTTATTTATTAATTTTATAAGATAGATCTTAAGCTTCTTTTCTGAATTTTTTTTTTAAATATTAATAAATAAGGCTTTGCAAGCGAATTTCCTGGTGTGCCTCTGAAAAAAGTAGTCTTGCCGTGAACATTATAAGTGATTACCAGATCATCTGAAACAAAAAAGTCAAATTGCGTTTAACTGGTGACATGTTGCCCGAGGTAATCACGAAGCGAGCGAACGAGATATTCACCTCAAAATTTCCGTGTATTTGTTATTATCAAATGGAAAAAAATTGTTAAAAAAGAAAGCTCTTCGTGATTTATATGTAGAAAAAGTGTACAAAATTTCAAACGGATCGGTTTAGTGGATTCAAAAAATGTTTTTTGTGGGAAAATCGATTTGAAGTTTTTTATACGAGGTTTTTTCTATTAAGAGCGGTTATTTGAAACGCTGTATCTTCGTTAATTTTACGCCGATGTACTTAAAATTTTGACACAATATTTTCGACATGTTTGACATTTAGAAAAAAAATTCGAAAAAAAAGTTTTAAAACCTTTCCATCCCCTTAAGGCACTTCCAGACATTCACTGCCACTCGCTCACTTATTATTATTTTGATATAAAAATTTAGGAAAATATTGTTCAAATGTTATGCTCTCATAGTATAAAAATTTACTAAATAAAATAGAACTACCTGTATTTCCAAAAAAAATTCTTGAAAACGTCTTTTTTTCACCGAATCAACCGAACCATCCCTTTAAATCAATGTATCGAAATATTTTCTATGTTATTGAGTAAATTTTCAACAATATTTTGTAAAATTTTGTACAAAAATATCAAGAAACAAGCAATATAAAAAAACATTTCGGAAGTTGCACTTCAAAAGAGTCAATTAACGGTGATCACTAGAATCTCTGAAATCTGAATTATCTGAAATCAAAAAACCAAACTCATTTAGTTGAAATATAACTTTTTCTTCTCATCAACGTTCTTTTTTAATTTTTCTCAATTCTATATTTGAATTCTGTTGAAGTCAAAACAGCAATTTATAACATAAAAAGTCCGCCATTTTGTTATTTTTTAATCACCTAATGGGGTAAGATAAAAAACAACATTAGTAGGAGGTTTATTATATATAAAGAGTAAATTACAAATTTCAAACCATTTGGATGCAGTAATTTTTAAATGGTGATGATCACCGGCGTCAGGAAAAACGTGTTTGAAGTTTTAAAATCTGAAAAAGGTACAAGAGGTAGGACACATTGACTACAAAAGTTTTTTGTCCCAATTGACTAAAAATTTTTACACAACATTTTTATAAGTATTATTCTCTCTCTTTCCCTTCCTCCCTTACTTTAAATCTCGAAAAATTTTTAGAATACATAAAAGAAGTTTACTATTTTTAATATCATAAGAAAAAAAATATTTTCAGTTTCTGTCATTAATGACATAAAGATTATCGAATCTAAGTTAATTCATATATTTGATATTAGAAAATATTACACTTCGATATTAATTACGTTATATTCGCAATTAATATTGAAAATATATTAAGTCTGCTAACTAAAAAATTTTGAAAATTTTTCCGATTAAATATCTCTAACATTTGTTTTATTTTTTTCATATTAATTCTCTAAATAAACATCTTCCTTGTATAAAATCTAAAAACTATATAATTTTTGAAACCAATAGAAAGACTACAAATGACTGTATTTAAATCCTCTCAAAAACAAACTCTACCCGAAATTAACGACTACTATGGTTAAACTTGAGGGCTTCAATGTGAATTTACTATACTTTTGTTATTTTTAGTATCTTTTTCTAAGAGAATTAGGGTAAATTATATCTATGACTAGTAATTATAATCTTATTCCCTCAGTTGTTCTTTGAAATGAAAATTTTTGTTAAGGATGTAAATGTTAAATATTCTCTCTTTTGTGTTTCTTTGTGGTTGTTAGATTTTATGCTTTCAATTATTTTATAACGCAGGGAACTCTTTTGAAATTTTAGGGAAGAAGACGGAGTATATGATGAGTTGTAATTGATATAACATACATATATTCAAGAATTTGTATTTATTTATTAAAAATTCCTTAATATAAATTTAAGCTAAGAAGTCCCAATACTAACAAATAAAAATATATTTTTTTTTTTTGGCAAAAAACACATTTATTCTAATGCTTAACTTTGTAAACTAACCGTGTAGATCATCTTATTTTTATCGCTAAAATCTTCCATGAATTTCGAGAATTACTTCTTCATTTTAGTCAAATTGCATCTTTTCATCCAAGTTACCAGGAATGGTCAGATTTTGCAACTAACTAGGATATGAATGAAAGCAACTTTAAGCTCTGTTTTTAACAGAAAAAAAAACATATTTTCTTCTTTTTATCGGTGTTTTTAAAATTTCTTCTGCTGCTGCTAATAATCGAAATCATCCTACAAAACAGAGGCCATACGCATTTCGGATAACTGTAGTATTTTAGACCACTTTTGACTACTTTTACTGATTATCCTTTTTTACTTATTGAATAGTACAATATATTTAGAATACCTTCCTAAACTTTCAAGTCAATCAGAATAAAAATTTCAGAGATAGAGCCTTAGAACCTCAGCATTGTGCCAATAGTTATTAATCGTGTTTTTCTCGATCTTTTTTACACTCCGTTACTTAACTACTTCGTTAATCAATAATTTTTTGTTTTATCATAACTAATTTTACAGGATAATACGTAGTAAAAATTGCACCAAAAATAATACTTTTTTGTATAAAACTGCAAAAAATCCAAATTTTCATTTTTTGAATTAGAGAAAACACTTTTTTTTTTAAATTGTGAAATCCTTAAAGAGTCAAGTACTTCTACAACTTCACTTGACATAATCATTATCTAGAAATTTTTGATATTTACAGGCTTAATACGCTCATTCCCTTAATCAGAGGTTTCAACATTATTAATAACTGAACAATTTATATTTAAATTCAGCAATTAAAAACTTGATAGAACAACCTTAAGATAAAACTTATCAAGCAAAAATTTTGTTCTGTTTTTTCCGCATCAGAAATTGCTTTGAATTCGTTTTTTTCAAATTAACATATCACTATAACTTCTAAATTGAAATCACAGAAACACCTCAGCAAACGTTGCTTAGTGAAGAATCATCTAGCTTATTAATTTAGTGAAATAAATTAGCATGGATAGCATCCAGTGTGTACATAAATCGGGTTACTTCAAAATTGGCTACTTTTAATGCATTTGAAATAATAAAATCCCTTAGCATGAAAAATCTCACGAATCAAATCTATTTCTAATTATTTTTTGTTTAAGGTGTACTTTTCTCGTAAACAAAAAAACAAATTTAAGTACATATACATCAATGGCACGTGACATATGAAAAAATTAAGACATGAAAACTTTGAATTTTACGAAAAAAGCAGATTTGACAATAGAGCTGCCAACTTTTAGTTTTCGTTCTTGAAAGATATATACAAGCTTCCGATGGCCTGTTTTTTTTTTTTTTACTTGACGTTATCCTAAAGATCTTATCTATCAAATAAAGTTATTTAATGTTGTGCCCTTATAGGGAAAAATGTAATCCACCCTTATTCATTATTTTGAGATTTATCTAAGACAAATTTAGTAAAAACTTTTCTAACATAAATAATTATATTACTTTATTCTGGAGTTACTTAATAATTTTTAAATTAATATTAATACAACGATATTATCGAAAACTTTTTAAGTTCTTTAAACGAATCATATTACTGATAAATACCTAGGTCCCTTTAATTTAAAAGTTATATTTATCTTTTTAAATCAAAAAAGTTTTTAATATTGATAATAAAGAACTAAATTACTTTTTTTAAGAAAGTGTTAGTGATTTACATACAACTAAGTAAAATTATACATACTATATATAAGAAAAAAACTTAAATTAAGAAATTAATTTTCATTATTTCTTTTATAAAACTCTTTTGCTTACATCAAGAATCTTAAAATTCTTCAATATAATTTTTAAATAGGGACAACAAGTTACTTTAAATATACTTGCACAATGTTTTATTGAAAAAGTAGCTGCCAAGAGAAGACAGCACAAAAGCAAGTTTACAAAAAAATTGTATTTTTTAATTTTCTCATCAAAAATTTAATTTAATTTTCTGGATTTCACTTGCTTTGAATAATTTCAAAGTTAATTGACCAAAAAAATTATTTAAAAAAAGTCTTTTGAGGTAAAAGAAATTATATATGTAATTAGACTAGTACTAAATTATAGTCCAAATGGACTTTATAAATTCAGATTTTGATAAAAACAAACTAACAAACTTGTTTTTAAGATTTTAAATTTATCTTTCATTAATAATAATTAAAACAAACAAAAAATAATAATAAACAACTAACTTTATATTCAATCAGAAACAGTTTCTTGTTCTGAAGTGGGATGAAAATGTTACCTGGATTGCTTAAGTAAAAGATTTTCAGCTACTTGGTATCTAAAATCATGAATTTTAGAAAATCATGATGAGATGGATTAATGAAATATAGAATTTTCTCAATTTTAAGATAAAAAATCTTATCGAGGTGAATAAACTGAACTGAATATGTTTAAAGATTATACTCGCTTAGTGAATAACACGGGAAAATAGGATTAAATGATTGAGAAAAGAAGTGATGCACAACTTTTTATTATCGTTCTCATAGCTTAAGTCCAGTATTTTATATGCTGCAATTGTTCTTACTATGGTTTTGAAATTTTTTGAGCTTACATTATTAACTGAGTGCACTCAGTTAGTGACAAAAATGTCGATATAGTGATTTGCTTTGTAAGTCCGTTGACAGCTAAGGTTGCCATCAAGTATATTTCTATTTTTTACCATAAATAGCAGTTTTTTAAATCCAACATATGGTTGCTTCAAATTACAAAAATGTTTAGCTGAATGGCTTATACATCACATAAAAGAAAGTCCGGAGTGCAAAGGATTTCCCTTCTTAGTTAAATACTGCAATTTTTGATGATTTTAAAAATTAAAACGTTATCGTATAAACACAAATGATGCTTAAGGAGGTATACGCAGTTGCGATGTCGAATAATGACGTCTTTTTACAAAATTTTTAAGAGGAAGGTGGTTTATTGGATAAATACAAATGATAGTTTTTCAAATAGTGTCTATTTTTAATTAGCTAATGGGACTTAGGAGGTGTAAAAATGTTGAAGGACACTGCTCCTATACACGATCATCCAAAAGTCATTTAAAAGAATGGCGATGAGCAACATATTTTTGTTTTGAATTATCTGAAATCAAAAAATCGTATTGATCGAAGGGATAGCCAAATTTTTATTTTTTGAGAAAATGGTGGCTTTGTAAAAAAAAAAATTTTCACAAGAAATTGTTTAAAAATATAGAAATAATTATCGCAAATCCAATTCCTTCCATCCATACCTGGAAAATATATCTTCTGGAGGTCTTCTGGTTTAGACGCTTGAATTTTGGGTGTTTTTTCAGACGCCATAAAAAAGAACCAATAAATATTTTAAGCAAAAATTTCTTATATTTGCCATGTATAACTGACTTTGAGTAAATTTAATTCTTAAACTTGTAATTGGTGGTGTATTTGTTATAGATAATTTAATCAAATGAAAAATGTCTCGACACCACAGAATGTTATCTAGATCTGTGCAAGTAAAATAGAAAATATTTTTTAATAATCATCGAACGGTGGATAAAATATCAATTATAAAACCTCCGCCATCCCAAAAAGCACTAAAAACTTTAACAGTCAGGCAGTGAGGTTATTGCTTTCATTTCTCAAGCTTTATGAGCTATATAATATTTCTAGTCATTATTGGATCTTCTTAAAGGCAAAATCAAGGAGAATTTAAGTTTTACAATGATTTGATCTTAGTTGCATGTTTTTAATGACACATATTTCACCAGGTAATGACGAGAGCTTTTTTTGTATAATTATTAATTTTACAGTAGCTTCTAAAGTGTACCAAAATTTGAAAAATAAAAAAAAAAACAAAATCATCTCGTTTTTACCTTGAAAAACATTTTCTTTAAGATATAAATTTTCACTTTTTGGTTTTGGATGATTCTGTTGCGAATTATGATGCACAACGCAAAGCAATTTTTTTAAGGCGCCTCCATACTTTAACTGTCTGTGAATTTCTACAATAAAAATTTCGAAAAATATTGTTCAAATGTTATGTTCTCATATAAAAATTAATTAAATAAACTAGAACTACATGTATTGCCAAAAAAAAGTTCTTGAAAACATGTCTGTTTTCAACAAATTAACTGAACCCTTCCTTTAACAAATAAATAAAAGGAATAAGGGAATTAAAAATAAATAAGGGAATTGTTTACTTCTGACAAATTTAATTCACACACTTGTTTTTAATTTCAACTGAAAGTCAAACTACATCTTATAATTTTTTGGAAATTTTATTTTTTTATATAACTTTAGTCACGATTTTTAGTAACGAACTTATTACTTAAGTAGAAACAACCGTCAAATATTAATTTACAAATATTATAAAAGCTTTCGCATATTTTTTTTTTTTCAGTTTCATATAACAAATTAACTGGTTGTCTAAGCTATTTTTATTTAAATTAATATTCTTCAGGCCACCAATTGAGTTTAACTAGCAACTTTTTTTTTTATTTTTATTTTTTTTTTACTCAACAACACAAAAAACAATTATCCTTTTTTATACATAAATACAATGTGTCTTAGACAGATCATTTAAACTACACAGCAGGATGGTAAGATTTCAAGTAAGATATTTATCAGACGCTTGAAAACAAGAGCTGACCTCAAATAAATAGTTCAAATTCTTGTTAGCAATTTCAAATATTTTTTGTTGTTGATGTTTGATAAAATGTGGTAATTTCTGTTCAAAAGGTCAAATAAATCATTGAATAACCTCCTGCAGATTTTGTGGTTAAAATAAATTATAATCAGTTGTAGTTTCTTGTTTAATTTTGTAAAATGGGTTTGAAAAAATAAAATGAAATGTTACCCCCAAAAGCTTTCAAAATCAAATACTTTGATTAACTCACTAAGAATTTACAATGTTTTTTATTTAGTTTTAAAAAGCTATTCCTTACACTAAATCTAAAAATCTTAAAAGACAAAAATATATTTTGTGAGTACTACTCTTCCACTCCAAGATATTCATTTTTTGTGTCTGTTTTTTTTCTTCTTGTTTTTTATACGAAAATGATTCTTTCCCTACAATGTTTGCTTTTTTATTTTTCTTACTATTTAAATTTATTTCAAGAAGCACTTCTTTTCAAACCAAAAACTGGCATCTAAATACTTTATTTTCCAAAGAATATTTTGATCTCAACAGGGTTACTCTCTATGTATTAGATATAAAACATAAATTGCTAGACATAACAATCTTTAGCTATCACAGGAAGAATTTCTAGTCCTTGATAGTGATATAAATCTGAATACGTAGTTCCTAAAATCTATTTTACTAAAAAAGAAAACAAAAATACTTGTACTTCTAAAAGAAAAATATTCGTAGAGAAAAAGAAGTGAAAAAGTATGTAGCTTCGTTTTGTGAATTCATTGTTTAAATTGGTTTTAAGTTTGATAGTAGCTTCTCATATTTAAATAATTTTTTCTTTTGTTTAAATAATGATTTAAAAAGGTGTTAACCAATTCTTCATCCTTTTTTGTTTTTTTTCAACAAGATTAATTTTTAAAATTGATTGCAAATTCTTGTTTTATACTATAAGAGTTAGTAGAGAATTTTAAGCTTAAAATATACAAAAACAAAAAACTATTTCACTATATTCTTTGGAACACATAAAATTGTGCATCGTTTTAACCATTTTAAGATTTAGAGTACATTTTTACTAACACAAAATGGAGTATATAAATTTTACTACCTTAAGATGATGTTCTTGAGCACTGTTAAAAGTCAAGGGAAAATGAGTATATAAAAAGTCTCTTTTTAGTAAGTTTCATTGAGAAATAATATCAAAAATTAGCATGTTACCGGATAAGTGGGATGCATATAAGCATTGTTTCTCGATAAGGAGAAGACTTAAATTAAAACTTGACGTATAAATGTTTTCATTTTTTAGCATCAGGAAATACAAACGTCAATACATGTTTTGCTTTTGCGAAAAGCAGTCATCGTGTAAATAATTAAAAAAATATAGTAGGGTAGACCGGGAACCAACGCCACGCTGTCATTTTTTCCGAAACGGCGAGACAAATTTCTTTTTCTTTCTTTCACAAGGTTCAACCGCTTGATAGAAGCGTTTTTCGATCGAAAAATTTTACAATAGTGCCAGTGATTCTTGGATGTTTTAAAATGTTGGTCGTGCGATGACTATTTTCGATATGCCTCCAACTATGAAAAAAGCATTCGATAACTATTTCACTAGAAGCAACAAAAATTTATCCGTTCAATCAATAAGTGATCACAAGACATCAGTAAAGAGTCATTGAATGCAGCACATCATCGTTTTATTTAATTTTATATGAAATACGACCTCTTCCAAAGGTAACAGAAGCAAGAGAAAAAGTCAAATCCCGAGCGTAAGCCAGGGAAAACTTCTATCTTGACAGATAGTGCCAAGAGCGAATGTTTATTGGAGCGAGATAAACTTCGCGAAATAAAGAAAGCACCAAAACCGAAACAAATTTCAAAAGCAAAATCTCTAAAGAAAAAAGCATAACAAAAAAATATTATTCTTAATAATTTTTAGTATTTTTTAATTTTTTATAATAAAATTTTGTAGATTTAAGTAAAAGGTATCTTTTATTTAAAACATTAAAAGACCATGTCTTTTAATATTCAATTTGCGGCGTTGGACACCGGGATTTTGAAAATCGACCATTTTAAGTGACTTCCTTCAAGCATTTATAGAAAAAAAAAATAGCCCACAAACTGAAAACTGTTGTTCTATAAATTGTTGCTATTATGTCCTACTATAAAACTGTGTTATTAAATTTATTTTTAGAAATTGTTTATTCCCTTTATTTTCCGGAAATTTATACAGTGGATATTAGTCCAAGTTTCATGTGTAGAGTATGAAAAATTAAACTTTCTTTTTTCGTAAGAGCTTCCTGAATAATGTTGTTACTTCCAATTACTATATATTGCTAAGACACGCTTAGCCAATCGCGTTGAGTGCTTAATTGCTCATGAGATCATCTATCCCAAAGACACAAAAAACAGCTGTAGACCAGTAAGTATAGTTACCAGTTTTGAGCTACAATTGAAAACAGTTTATATTACATGGTGTCTTAGTTAGACATCTAATAAAATTAAGACACGGTAATGTTTCTGGAAAAAATTCTTAGAAATTTCGAGTGTCCAAACCGAAGGGAATAAGTGCGAATATATACATATTTCATGGAAGTATTTTATATTATTCCAAAAATTGAAAGATTTCATTTCATTAAAATAATCCAAATTTGTTTAGAACCCACTAGCATTTAGTATGTTGGACGGCTAAGGCCGTTGAAAATGGAGGCTTCTTATTTAAACTAATCGGATTAGCTTTACTAACATTCTAGTGCTCATGGAAGACAGGAAATGATAATTCTATCTGTAAAATGTTATCAAATTTGTATTTTATGTAATGAAAATCACAAATGTCATTATCAGTCACGTCAAATATTACAAACAAATTTCTATAATATCGATAAACTAACAACAGCTAGTAGCCAAAATTCGGCTACTAACCAATTTAGTAATGACTAGTGAACTCAGCTCTTAGGGTCAAATTTAGTGCCGCCAACTCCTAATGCATAAGAAAAATACCGGCATTGAATCAAAATTTCTAGGTTATAGATTATTCCTAATATTTTAGCCTGGTCTTTAAAAACATGAAATGAAACTATGCGCTAAAAATTTCCGCTAATTTTCTTTACCAATAATTTATAAATATCTGTAAGAAATTCCCTCCCTTTTGAAATTTTTCCTAAATATGTTTTAATTTTTTCTAGCTAACAAGCGTTTTTATATTAAGTAGGAGCTTATGGGACAAGTTTCTACTCGGTTAGAAGGAGCTTATTTCACTAATTTAGGAGACAAATAGTTGAGTTTAATTTATTTACTTTAAACTAAAAAATGGGCGTACCTGACACTCAAACTCTGGTGGTAATATTAAATCATTTTGACGATGCAAAACGAAAACTAGAATTATTTAAGTAAAAATTTAATTTCAAAATGCTTTTTTTAAAGTAGAAATCAACCCGGTATTCAAAGTTTTTTCGGGATCTTTTTAGAAATGGACAATGCAAATACATATTCTGAAAATGTTCTTCCTAAAAAGTCTGAATATGTAAATAAGACTAGGAATTGTAAGTATTCTTGTACAATTGTAAAAATATTTTATTGTATGTGTGTGTTTTTTGAGTGCACTTAAAATTTTTCTCTTGGGTTTGAAGAAAAAAAAAAAAAATTCATAAATTTTCAAGCATTTTATTCTGTTGCTGATTTCAAAGTCTATAAGAATAAAATGTAAATTTAATGCAATTTTGGTGAAATTTATGTCACAATTTTTTTGTAATTATAACAATAAGTTCCGAAATTAAGAAATAAACTAAAAAAAATTCTTTTCTTTATCAAACCAAGAATACAATTCCTTTGATCTCATAAGTTCACAATAAAGTTTAAAATTTAAATAATAAAAGTATAAAATTTCTATTAAACTAGATCTTTATTTCAAAAATTTAAATAAAAGGAGCAAACTTAAACTAAAAAGATTGAATGCAAAAAAAATTTCAAAAGATTCTTTAAAGATTTGTGTCAGGGTTGTTTATATTGTAATATCTCTTCTTCTTAATTTTTTATCGTTCAATACACAAATAAAGTGCTAATACTAATACTCTCAGAGCTCTAATTTTTGCTTAATCGATAAATTTAAGTAAGTAATAAAAGTTTAAAAAGGCAATTTCCTTGATTACAAGTAGATCGCTTTTTTGTTTGAATTTTTTTCACATAATAATCCTATGTTAAAGAACTAATTTAACACATACATAAAATGTTAAATTTTTTTAAAAAATTGATTATAAAATTTCTTGCTTGGAAAATTTTCTTTAGTCAATTTTACACTTAATCAAATTTTCCCAATTAAAATTTGTAATTCAGAGCCAATTTCTAGTATAGAATCTCTACCAAAATTATTTTAATCCAATTAAAAGGTTGTAGGCTAATTGATAGATTTCTTGGTGTCTCATTTATCAAACCATGAAGCCAATTTATTTCTGCAGAGAAATCCAATTGATTCTCTTAACCCCTATTTTGAAATGTAAATCAAAACTATTCATACTCCTATTTTCCGCACGTATAAACATATTTCATTCCCAATGAAAAGGGGGTGGTGGTAGATACGATTGTTAAGTAGAAATAATTTAATAGAAACGCTAAATTTTGAATACTCTGTGGCTTTATCTGAGGCGTAAGAAATTGTTTTAAAAGTCAAAGATAGAAGATTTGTTATGAAAAATTAACATAATATTATTTCTTATTAAATAATATAATTGTTTCTGTAGATAATTGAAAATTAAATTTTATGCCAAATAATAAATATTTGTAGTTCTAACGCCTTAGAAGTTAATTATATGTATTATATATCAATAATTTGATGTTTTAATTAAATATGTCTAAACTGTTGATGTGTTGATTTCAATTATTGAAAGTATACGTTTACATAGCATACCGGAAACTTGTGTGAAATGTTATTTAAAACTTTTTAACAACATCAAACATATTATTAAGGATTGGTATCCATAACTATTGCAAAGTTTTTTATAACTTTTCAAAATAGGCTTTTATCTATATAATCATTAAATTAATTCAATGAACTAAAAGGAGAAGAATAATATTGAATACCGTGGGAACAGATGGATAAATATCATTTTTATTTTTGTATCATAAAAAAGTGAAAAAAGTGGGCAATCCAGAAATTATAAATCCCAAATTTGTATATAATTTAAATTAATTAATTTTTACATAACTTTTCAAGGGATGATAATATATAAATTATTGATAATAATTACAAAGAGCGCTACACTCTTTCAGTTTTTATAAATATTGCAAAAAATATTATTGTTTTCATTCAACAGTATAAAAAAATTATTTTTCTCCTTTTAGTACATTAATTTTATAAAATATTTATTAATTAAAGTCTAGTTTTCAAAAATGTTAATGTTAGTTTTCTTAGTCGCTTGCTTTATTGATTTATATTATAATTTCCTACGAAGTATGCGACTAGAAGTGAGAGTCCTCTGTTATTACCTGAAAATATAACAGGCAAAAAATATAATTCTTTTTGCTAACAAAATTAGAATTATTCTATAAAGTAAAATAATTTTTAATTTGAAACTATAAGAGTAGGAAATATGTATTAAATTAAAATTAAATTTATAAACATTGGCAAAATGCTGTTCCAGCAGGAGAAACCTTTTATGTCGTCTTGTAAACCTGTGCATCAATTGAAACTAACTGATTAGCCATTTGCCACTCTGAACACTTTGAGCTAAAACTCTGAACAAGACCTAAGGCTTTTGTAACATCTCCTTAGAATTTTAGACGTAAAATTTGATTTTAACGCCTTTAAGTATTAAATTTCTTGAAACTTTTCTGTTGGTATATTAGACTGTAAAATAGATTCTGTTTAAAAATTTTACTTTCTCTCACAGATCACAACAATCTCAAGTCTTCTGTTATTGAAGTTGAGTAGTCTACATTAAGAATTTCGTTCAAAAATTATTTTGTATTTAAGGATTATGAACATTTTAAATTTCAGAAATTTAATAAAAAATTCTTTTCAATTTAATTTTTATGCTTGAGTAGAAAACATAGTTACTGAAATGAAATTAAAATTAAATTTATTTTATAAAATTTAAAATTTTATTTTCCTACTTTTAATGCTATTTTTCACAAAAATGGTTTTTTGTTTAAATTTAATTAATTAATTTATAATGGAATAATTTATTTAATTAAAAAACATTTTTTGGGTTTTACTAATTTTTGAGTGTATTTATTGAAATCCATCCAATTATAGAATCTTAAATCAAGCTTACACAATTCGTGTTTGAAATAATTTTTTAGATGAAAACGATTCTAGGATAAGAATATTAAAGTGCATCTGACAATGAGGGATAAGTATTCATCAATGCCAATATTAACAAAAAAAGCCGCTTGCCGCTTAAATTTAAGAGAATGTATGAAATCGCTGATAGTAACTTAAATTTGGTTGCATAAGGACCTCGGCCTGATAAATGTTATTATGTTTTAATTATAATGGCTAAAACGAGGATACTTACAGCAAAGATTTTTTGCTAATATGGATTATTAATTAAAAATTCATTTCATTTTTCATTTTTACTATTTTTACTATTTTTTGAAAGTTAAAATGAATATGAAATTCAACTCATTCAATTTAATAAATTTACTAAGTAATATGTCAAGTAAGAGGTTAAACATGCCCTCAACAGATTCTTTGTGAATTTCTTAAAATTTTTTGCTATCTAGGAATCTTTATATAGGTCAGGGATTGGCAAATTACGGCCGCCCGCGGATAGATTTTTAATTTGCCGATCCGACGGAAATTAAAAGAAATAAGATTTATATATTATATGTATATCCATCTCCTTTTCTACTTTGTTTAAATATTATTTCTTTTTTCCTTTTTTTCAAAGGACTGATGTTATTTTTACTTTCTTTATTTTTGTGCTACAAAACATATATCCACAGAAATAGTTAGCACAGACAGCTTCCAAGCTTGAAAAAATTGCATTTTGAGCTCGAACGCAAATTTCAAAATTTCAGTGTTATTCAATTTTTTTTACCAAGCCTTTCAACGTAAATTATGAAGTAGTGAGGTCAGATTTGCAGCTTGAATTACTTCAGTTCCCCTCTAACAATCATCTCAAGCAGCTGTTCCTAAATATGCCAAAGTTAAAGTTGTACAAATCATTATATGGAAAGTAAGTTTCTCACACCCAGAAAATCAGTGCTATGTTTGCTTCATCTTATGCCTGGGACTCACTAGCGCTTAGCGGCACAAAATTTAGTGCTAAATGCTAATGAGTCCATTAGTCTCCACTGATGTTCCACTCCACTGGTATATAAAAAAACTCTCCATTTTTACTGTGCTAAGTCGTCTCCACACGCTAAGCGCTAGTGAGTCCCAGGCATTATAATATAATGCTTATATATATGTGAACAAGTGTTTTCAACTATGAACCTTAGAAAGAATAATTTCAGAAGTACTGACAGATGAGCATTTAGCCTCTTTCCTTATAATCAGTACATCTCACTTAGAACCTTAATATAGGGAACTTTTAAAAATGAAATCGCAATTTCATTCTACTCATTAACATATTTAAATTGTAATAATTGTATTTTGTTTTTGAAATTTTAGAAAAATTTATCTTGGCCCGCCAACCCTTTATTTTTCGATTTTTGGCCCGCGACCGAAAAAGTTGGCCCATCCCTGATCTAGATTCTAGAATATTGTGAAGAAAAAATATCTCATAGAACATAACACTCAAATATATGACCAGATTCAATGTACAAATCTTTTTTTTTTCTGGTTGATTTATTTAATTTTAACAAATCCAAGTATAAAGTTTTTGAGAATCAAAAAATATCCACAAATTGAATACATTGGGTATGTTTAAAAAGGTATTTGGAACATTTTTTCATCTTCTCAATGATCTGCTAAAAAATAATTTAATCTAGAAATAAACTATGAGCTTTTTGATTAACCTTCTCCGCCTCTTAGCTAATTATTGGTTAAAACTCTATTTATGCAAAACGAAATATACATTACACAGATAACCCCCAAATTACACTGTAGATTTGTCCCCCAAAAATGCCATGTAAATTTAAATCGTGTAATTGGAGTCCACACACATGTAATAAATTTAATAAGTTTATACCAAAAAGTAATATGTATTAATTTTTTTCTTCTTTCATTTTTTTTGTTTTTAGTTTTCTTTTTACTAAAATTTTTTCAAAAATTACTGACCCTATCGTGTTAAAGTCGTACTAAAGACCGTATAAATGGAAGTTCTGTTTTTTTGTTCAACTGTGTTAGACTCAAATCGTTCAAATTGAAACTGGTTTAAGCACATTTAGCGTTACCGGTTAACTATTTTATATTTTTCATGGTAACATTTATCCCAAATGACAGATATTAACACTCAGTTAACAATTCAGCACTGCCTCTTAAACTCAGAGAGACAAAATCTCATTTTTCCAGTATGAAGAGTAGCTCTACTTCATTTTTCAGGGACTTTCCCCATGAAAATACGGCTACTTTTTGCATGCTGCATTAATGAATGTTTCAACATGACTCATACATGATTTCATGCATTAAAAACTCTTTAATGAGTAATTTCCATATTGGTTTTTAAAAAAGTGAGATTTAATATGAAATTAAAAATATACTTCTGCTTCTCACTTTTGACAGAGACTCGTAAGTGCTTAATATATTATTTTCAAAAAAGCCTACGACGTTAAATAGTTTTTATTTATATAATTATTTGCAATTAATTAAAAATAATGATAAATTAATGTCACGCTACCCAAGAGCCAAGCCAAGAACCGGTTAACATGCTTTTAGTCATTTCTAAGGCTGTGATCTTAATGGAAGCAACTTTGTTACAATTGTATGACTTGAAACGACAATCGACAAACAACTTTTCCCATTTATATAGAACTATGGTCGACACTTGTTGAGCAAATGTTTAACATCAATAAATCGCACAATCGAAAGCACTAAATAATACAACTTTAAAATTTATTTGTAATTGTCATTTTGAACCTTTTTATTTCTCTTTTGCCTGCAAAGTCATGATTAATGTTTCAATGACTGTAATTTTGTCAACTTGCTAGAAAAACACAGAATTTGGCTTCTTCTTGAAAAATGTTTTTTGGGAAAGATTTTCAACGACTTTAGATAAAGTATTGTTAATGGTCACAAATCGACGTCCACAGCCTAGATTTTACTTAAAATGAAGTCCAGATGAATATATTTTGTAATGAAATTTTTTTCAAAGCTTTTTTTTTTGCATAAAAACATAAAAAACAAATAGCTAAGTTTCTTTTATTATTTTTTTTTTTGCCTACTTTTTGCTTACATAAGCTATTTTTCCCCAAATCTGGGTATTTGTTTTTTTTTTTCTTTTTTCTTTTGAATGACAAACTAAATACTATCAAATATTCGATAAAATATTCCAAATTATTCCGAATGCGTTTTGTATTAAGTAAACTTTTGGCTATATCGATTGGAATAAAATTTATCTATATCCTTTATTTTATACTACTCTACTGCCTAGGTAAATAATGTCGAAAAATATATACACAAAAAAAAGTTCAAGATGACAATAACAAATAAATTTAAAGTTGTATTATTTATTTTTGCAAATGATAAATTGTTTAGTATTTTTCTGTGTGAAATAGAATTTGAAAATCATTTGTTTTTATTTCTTTAAAGTCTTCTGAGCAAGATATTTCAAGGAAACTAAATGAAGTTTCTAAAGAAATAATTTTTTTTATAAAAACAAAATATTTTTATGCATATTTTTTTTTTTAGTTTTTAGCTAATAATCTTAAATAATTTTACAACTCAAAACAAGACACAAACGAAAAGCAATGTAAATTTATGCTTGTTAAATTTTTCATTTTAAACAAAAATGACTACTGTGCTTTATTTTGTTAAAAATATTGTTCAATATATGCCCACAAAAACAAAAATACTAACACTTTATTTCAGTGAAAAATTCTTAAGGGAAATAAATGGCTGTCAAAATACTTTTTCTGTAATATTCAGGGATAGTTTTCATAAAATAATAAATATATATTTACTAATAAATCCTTCAAATCTCTAACATAATCTTAAGTTTTGAAAAAGTAGGATATAGGTTGTTTTTTGTTTTGGGTAAATAATATTTTTATATACGTTTAACATTTGATAAGTCCTTTTAAAATCACACAAAAACAATTGTTTGATTGACTTTTGTTGCCTCTCATTTATCGTCTTACCAATACATATACATATATATTGATTTAATAATAGTTAACTCGTGATTGAACTTGCATTAGCAATTTCAATTTATAAAACCCAGGACAATATAGAATACTGCAAAAGCTTTGTTCATCGTGTTTAGATATGTTCCTTTTATTATAAAAAAAATTATTTTTCTAGATGTTCAGAGTTTTATAACAATTTTAGTTCTATAAAAATTGTAGTGATTCGGGAAGTGATAGTTTATTGGAAGATAGTTACGAGTCTGAGATTGAACAACCAAACCGGCAAAAAATAAATGTACTAGGATCTGATAGTGAAAGTGATATTACACAAACTTTAAAGGATTATTCAAATATTTCGGGTGTATTTGTCGAGCTTAGTGATGCACCGAGTATTAGTAAAGTAACGGATTTACTTTTCAACAATGATTTTTTTAATTTACTTAATGGCCGGTGATATGAGATAGTTAAGCGTCAAATTGGCGGTCAACAATGTGTTAAGTAGAGCCTTTAAGTGATGAATGCACTGGGCTAAACTTAAATTTCTACAATAAAATCGGGTGTGTTGCTTTCAATATGTTCATATAGGCTAAACTAGTCTATCAATTTGTCGATAAATCATAGCTATATCATTGATAGTAACTTCAACTGACGTCTCATACATTGTTAGGATGCATTGCCATTTTTTAAACTCATTTATCAATTGTAAATTCTTGGAGATACAATAGAAAATCTCAAATGGAGTTCATCGAACTCAATATTGGTCTTAACAGTTTTCTAATGAGTAATGATGATGCTTTCTACAGAAAAAATCATTCACAATACTAATAGCACAACCAATTAGATTTTCGAAGGGATTATTGAGCAACCCTTGTTAAATGTAATCTTAGTAGGCTTAATATACTTTATATTAACTAAAAGAATTAATTATATAAGAAATTAAATCCTTCTCCAAGTCATATATAACAGGATAAACTAAATGATATATATTAATTTAAGTATGATAAATAATTAAATATGTTACTTAGATTTCAAATTTCTTCTTTATATTTTCAATAGAATTGTTAAATAGATTATTGGCTCTTGTATAGCTGAAGAATGCAAAATTATCGACTGCATGAAGGAATTCGTTTTATTACAATTCTATATACATATCTACTATAAAATCTAAGGAAGTTTGCATTACAAATGATTGCACTTGTAAAGGAATTATTCCTTTTTTGACATGGAAATATCGTACATATGTAATCAATATTCTTTTTCAAATTGTTCAGTTTTTGTCAAGTGATAAGGATATATGTCCGGTTTTATATTTGCATAATTTAATAACTTAAGGATATTTATGAGATATGTATCAAATACTTGAATTCTAAATATATTTAAAAATATTCTAAAAATATATAATTGAAAAAATATATCTTAAAGATAGCTCTAAAGAACAGAATAAAATAAAATAACTTTTGAGAAATATCTTATGAACAAATTTAGATATATTTAAAAATATCATCTTATGTTATGGATAATGTATCTGTATTTTCCTACTAAAAAACTGCCACGAGGTAGAGGAGACGCCTACTCACCTACTCTTTGAATGTGGTAGGGTGATGTCAAAGAGGGTGAAGCATCTTCTCACTCGACAAGTAACCTGCACAGAGGGGTTGGAAATAGGTCTTAGAGAGATCCTAGGTCTGGCAAGGGACCTAGATATCAGGTTCCCACAGTAGCATGTCTGGCGGGGAACACAATAGATCAAATTGGTCGCGGTGCATCTTGTTTCCCTTTCACTACTACTACTACTACTAAAAAACTCTAATGATAAATTTTCTTCTCTATTTTTCACGCCAAAGCCAAAAAAACAGTTATTTAATAAATAAACTAACCATCAAAAGGCTAATAGTATTTTTGGAGTTTGTTGAAATTCGACAGCAATTTCCTTGAGATTACATTTTTATTTAAAAACACAATAAATTAAGATTTATAATTGTAGTAAATTTGGTATAAAACCTTGTACAGACCAATGCGTTTTTCATTCGCACGACGGACAAGGTTGTAAAACGGGTGATGCATTTGCTCTAGCCATAGCTAGAACAAAAATTTTTGTTTCATAAAGATCACTTTATGGCCTTCAAAATTTTTCTTTTACTTTAAATTTTTGTTGTGCTTATTCTAAAAGGGATAAGAAATGATTTTATTACTTTTAGAGAAGCATTTTGTGGCCTTCAAAACTTTTGGTGTACCTCTAAAAGTAATAAAATCATTATTTCCTATCCCTTTTAATATAAATACAACAAAAATTTCCATTAGAACTAAAATTTAAAATACAAAAAAAATTTTAAAGGCCATAAAGTGTCCTTTTACTATTATGAAATAAAAATTTTTGTTCTAGCTATGGCTAGAGCAAATACATCACCCTTTTTACAACCTTGTCCGTCGTGCGAATGAAAAACGCATTGGTCTGTACAAGGCTTAAGTCATAAAGTTTTTTAAATTTTCTAAAGGATGTAAGGAATTCGGCAATGTTGTTATATATATATAGATATTGCTTTCACGGGTAAACTGCAGTGAGGATCATCGAGTAAAAACCAAAACACTTAAATCTCAAGGTTTATGTTTATTACATGAAAATTTTGTTAACATGACAAATCATTCGATAAATAATCACAATTCTTAAAATTTCAATTAATTTATAACAAAATTGCAATGAAAAATTTTGTTGGCTGTTCTAGCTTTGAAAGTTTTGAGGGTTTAGATGGATATACGTCAAAAGAATAATTGTTTGAAAAATTATATCCAAATATTTCAAAATTCTCAAAAGTGTTTTGACTGAGCTATTATGGAGTTAAAAATCAAAGTGAAAATTAGCAATAATCTGCAGCTTGACAGAGAGACAATCAAATGCTCGTATACAAGTTAATGGGCAGTTATGTAAAAGCAGATCAAATCAATAATTATTCAACAGAATTTTTAAATATACACTCAATTTGCTAGGGATGGCACTATGAAATATAACATTTGAAATTTGTCGTAGCAAATTATTGTAGTATAAAATATTCACCAGCCAAAAGTTTGCAACAGAACTTGACTTGCAGTAGGTATATATACGTAAAAATCAGTGCACGGCTATTTTACTTAGTAACACTTTGGGATGAAATACCGCACAGATGAATTTTCCAAAGTATTGCGGTGAAATTATCAACAATAATACAGTTTGTTGCATTGTAAAACTTGATGAGAAAACTTTTCTTTGGGCTTAGGTAAAGTTGTGAGAGCATGTAAATTTAGTCTTTTCTTCAGAGCTATAACTTCATTCAAGATAAATTTATCCCAATATACAAACTTTTTTAAACCTATAAAGCCATATATAAATACCATATATAAAGCCATATATAAATCCAAACACCAACAAGTTGATGTCCATAATTCGTTTGGCACTTGAAGTCATAATCAACAATCAGCTTTCAGCAATCTTTTAGCAGTTGATGTTTGCATGAAAAATTATAATTTGTCTTTTCTAGATTCAGCAGTTTACAAGCAATGGGTAAATAAATGTATAAAAAAAGTAGTCTTTTCCTTTTATTTTTGTTTTTTATTTTAACTACTGCATCGTTTGGCCTAGTACAGATGCAACTTTAATATTAACAAATACCATTTATCATTTTTGAATTAGGCTCTGAGTTTAATTGTTAAATCTGAAATTTTATTAAATTCAAACTATTTTTCTATAGAATAGCATAATTTTAATTCATCATTTCACTTTAATTGTTAGTATTTATTCTCTAGTCTTCTTTTTTTTCCTTTATTTTTTAATATTATAACCTACATAAAAGACTTAAATTGTTATTATATTTTGAAAGACAAGAACGGATTAGTTTTAGTTTTAAAAAGCCTTTTAGAAATTTTTTCTTTAGACAGCTTTTTCATTTTTCTCCTTCCAATTCCAATATTCTAATATACTCAGACAACTGTAATTGTATTGGACATAAATTACTTCGACGACAAAAAGCGGCAGTTGTTAAATTTTGGTAAAACAAAAATGCTAGTCATTTGGAATCATTTGATTTGGAAAGACTGTTTAAATAGCCTTGGATAGTTTTCTTCATTTGAGCTTATAGCTTACAGCGGTATCAGTGATATTCATTTAAACTATTAAAAATTTGTTGTCTCTAATATAATATAAAAAAATTTAACTACAAAATATTTTTCTTTCAGAAATTTACATTCCAAGCAATCTCACCAACTAAATGTCTTTTCTCCTTTTCCTGTGATTTTATAAACACTTCGAATTTGAAATTCTTTAGCTTAATCATTTACTGATATAATGTGCTCTTAAACTCCAGCTGTCTTTAGCAAAAAAAAAAAAAAAAAAAATGAATGATAGAGAAATTATAGGAATTTTACTCTACCAGAGTGAAAATATAAACCTTAACTTACTCGTAGTGTACTCCTTTCCCTATCCTAATTCTCCTATCTTTCAATAAGTATAGTTACTTCCTATTTGCCAAGGATATATGATTGCTCTCTTACATAGATTAGTTTTCTAACGCTGAAATTTCTGTTATAACTTTTCGTAAAAGTCTTCTACTACAAATCACTTGAAAAAACTATGAAGACTATACAGGATTTTTTAATCATTTTAAAACATATCTAAGGTTTGCTTAGCCTAAATTTATTTCCTTACTGATTCATATTTCAGTTAAAAGAAAAATTTGTGAAAGTTAAAAATATTAATATATCAAGTGGAAATATTGCAATTTTTTTGATTTATTTTTTAGCTTAGAAAATATAAATATAGTAGCAGGTTGGAGGATAAGTTCTGAAATTATTTAGAATCGAAAATTTAATTAAATTTATATGCCCTAAAATTTTGGTATGAAATTACTAAAAATATTTAGAAATAATCAGATATTGTATGTAAATAAAACTTTTAGTTTTTTAGTAAATTTTTTAGAAAAAAAAAATTCTTTGAAAAACTATTTAAATACAATTCATAAAAAAAAAACGTCTTAAGTTGAATCTTAATTTAAACAGATTATAACATATCCTTTAACAAAAGAATGTAATTAGTGATTGTCCTGATTGTTTTTGCTTGACTTAAAATGAAATGAAATTGTATTCCATAACTGGAGGGTATTTTCTTTTGATATTTCTTTAAATAAAGAACAAAACTATCTTAGCTGTAAGGATGAATATATTTAAATTCAATTTTTTATGTTTTATTGTTTAACTTTTTTTTGTGTTTTTCTTTATTCATTTTTTTTTTTCGCGAAGTACCTTCTCTAGGTCTCCTTATTTCTGTAAGACAACAGGCCTTAATTCTAAATTTGCTTTAAGCACTTTAAAAAGATTTTTTCAACACGTAGCAAAAAAAGTATTCATTAACAGTTTACTTTTCAAGTCTTTAGTAAAAAGTAAAACAACCTGAAAATGTTTTTGTTTCCAGTTTGTTTTTTTTTTGTTTTTCTTTTCCTTTTTTTTAAATTTTTTCAACGAACCTGTTGGTAACTAGGGAATATTTCAAACAATTAAGTTAGTAAAATAAAAACAAATAAATGTAGTAAAATTTTATTTTATTAATTTGCTTAAGTGAAGTATTAATTCCATTTTGTAGTATTTTAAAATAATGCCAATTACAAAAAAAAACAAATAAAAACAGGAAAATTTTTAAAGTGAATTTAAAAAAATCGATTTGATGTGAAAACTTTCATATGAAAGTTTTGGAAACATAAGTATTAGGATTTGTTATTAAAATTAAAACCAATAAAGAAAATTCTATGACAATGTTAGTTGATTCATTGATTTAATTTTACAGAGTTGTGTTTTGTTTAGAAATTTAAAAATAGTTTTCTTTAATATTTTGATCGATAGTACAAATATGTTGAGGAATTTCTGTTTTGTTTTTTAGCATGGCATAAGGAAAAATTTTTCTTATATAAAATAGTTTTACTTTCTATATACAAAAAATAAAATTTAGTTATTCTGAACAACAATTATGTCCAGGGAAAGAGATTTGGCTGGAATAAATTAGTAGTCAATGAATTGAGGAGTGTTTTATGACAAAAAATAAAATCTCTAAAAAATTTGTTTGAGAAGTAGATTTAGATTTTGATCTAACAAAAATTATAATACCAAAAAAAAAGTTGAAATTTATTTTTTCTAGGATAGTTGAGCCTATTATATTTACATCAAGATAAACACAACCAACTTGTTAGTTAATGCAAAAAAAGGAAAAATGATTTATTTAAAAACAAAGAAAAAAAATTTTGCAGTTAGCTTCTTTTTAGACGATTAACCCATTTGAGAGGGGAAGATGTTTCGTACTAAAATATTTTTCAAGGTTTTGGTTTGGTTTGTTTTTAATTTTTTTTATTTTTATTTCTTTATATCTATTAAATGCCTTAAAAACAGATTCTAACAATTTGTCAATATGCCCTCATAATCAGATTATTTTATAAAATTCAAAAAAGAAAAATATGTCCGCTTCAGATCGTTTCTGAAACGATTTTAAAGATCAACACAATGCACTATGGTTCATCTTGTTTCATTTTACGTTAAAATCGTTAGAATAAATGGAATAAACTTTAAAATAGAGGAGAATTGTTTCAAAAAATTTATATTTCTAGGTGTCAGCCTAATGGACAGATACATTAGTAAACATGTCATTATTGGATCAATTGAGTACACAAATTAAGACAAACTACTCTATTAGTCTAGAAACTTAATCAGTGATTTGAGAATAATATTATTCATAAATCGTAATATTTGCCAGGTAGTGACAATAGCTCATAATTCATTAATAAATTCTATTTTAGTTAGTGAAATGTGTAACAATATTTGTTGATTTTCTCATAGTAATTTCTGCATCTAATATTTCATTAATTTAAATTTAACAATATCTAGAATTCTATTATCTATACTCAATATCTAAATCTTATATTCTTATTCATAAATACCATTTAGATATAGCCAGAAATATTACTATGGTGAAATATGTACATCATTTCTAATTTTAATGCAATAAAAGGACCATGACTAGAAATCAACTAAATATCAAAATTTAACTTCAAGAATTTATTCAATCTAATAATAAAACAACAATGATATCTAAATATAATAGAGGATGAAAATTAGACACAAATTTGTAATTGTTTGATTAGATTCTAATTAATTTAAGATAACATATATTTATGCTTTCAACATATAAAATTTATTATGGTTAGCTGAAAGTAAAGTATAACAATATTAAATTTAAGTAAATCCAATTTTACATCAAAAGTTAAAGAATCAATATGTTTATATCAAAAGGATAATTAGTTTTGATATATAATGGATAATTATTATTTTAAGAGAATAATAAAATTAGACTATGTATTTTATAGTCAAATATTATTCCTCAAGTAATTCCATCGTGTTCTAATTAATATTTATAGATTTGTTTCGTAACAACTATGCCTCTTATTAGTATAATAGATTTCACGGTTATAAATCAATAACTCCCATATCACAAGTTTAAAATATGAACACTTTCTCTATCTCTTTCTCTATCAACAAAAAAAGTATTTTATTTCTTAAACAACATAAAGCATAATGTTTTTGAAGTTAAAATTATTTATTTTTTCTAGCCTGGAATATAAATGTAACTGATCCAAAAACTAAAAACCCTTTTTACAAAAAATATATATACATATACATTCTTTAAATTTGTTAACTAAATGAATAAAGTTTTAAAAAAATATTCAAAACTTTTATTTAAAAAAAAAAACATGGGACTGAATGCTTACAACAAACGAATGCAAATTATTAAAATATGTTTTTAGCATAACCAAAACGAATTTTTCCTTTAGGGATACTTATGTTATATCAATTTACATATTTTAACATTCAATGAAATTTTACACATAGAGTCCTTTGTATTTATAAGTAGCTGTGAATACTTTTTTTTTTGTTTTTGTAATATAATCAAATTTCTTACAGATTTAACAACTGGACTCAAAGATGTTCATGTTTCGATACCAGCAGCTGTTAAACGTGGTGAAAATGCTGTACTTAGCTGTTTTTATGACCTCGAAGAGGACACCTTATATTCGATTAAATGGTATAAAGGCAAAAGAGAATTCTATAGATATACACTTAGAGAAAATCCTCCTATTAAAGTGTTTGCTGTAAATGGAATTGAAGTTGAGGTAAGTTAGTTTCGTTATAATTAATTGGTTTAAAATTTTATTTTTCTGAGCCAAGTAACCAACTGAACCAAGTAATAATTTTCTTAACTAATTAATTAATTGTTGTTGAATTATTTACTTGTTTAGTTGTTGAAACTAAAATATCTATGTATTTTTTTTGTTTTTATCTGTTATTCCTAATTAATTAAAGTTATTTTTAACACGTTGAAGACGACGCAATACTTTCTATTTCGCTTCATCAGGTGACGCTTTCCACAAAATTAAAAGTTGATTTTACAAAAATTGATATTAATTTACCTAAAGAAAATTTCTTTAGAAATCAAAGCAATGCTAGGAGTTCGTTTCGATTATTCTAAAAATTACTAAAAAAGTAAAGTATCTAAAGGACTAGAACTTATCCCAGATATTATAGGAGCTCTGAGGTGCAGTTATACTCAAAAGTTTGTCTGAGTTTGACATTTTGATTGAAAATATATAACTTCTGCTTTCTAACCAGTTTTTTTTTTTGATTAAATTGACTTACCGTAAATATGAATGCATTATAAATGCAATAAAATTAGTCGAAAGGTACAAACTAGACTTTTCTAAAAGATTTGTAATGTAATTATTGCAGTGAATATACTTCTGAGTATAACCGCGCCTCAGAGCTCCTATGAAATCATCTATAATACCGATGTCCATAATGCTAATCTAAACACACCCTTTATATTTAATAACGTATGAAAACAGTTTTTCTCTTTACCGTATTGACAAGGAATTGGGTACTGAAATTCCAAAAACTATTGATCGTGTATTAAGTAAGTTTTAAATGCATTCAAAAAAATAAAATCATTACCAATGATTTGGGTAATAATTAAATAAATTAAGGGGGTAGCAGTGTTAATTCGGCCGAAGCAAAGCATATTTTCAACAATTTTTTCTAAGGACACAATCAATATTTATTTATTTCTATAATTATAGTATAATTATACAATATTTAAAGAATATTCTGTGAAAAGTTCATTAATAAATGTTAAAAAATGAGCCGATGACAGTGAATCTCCGCAGACGTCTCAAAAAAAATTGATTTGCGGTGAACATCGTAACTCATTACTGGGTCAACTGAAATTAAAAAACCAAATTAATTTGATTAATTGATAAGTTTTCTCAGGTAACGCTGTCGAGTTTTTTTTTCATTGATTTTTCGATTTTTTACAAGGCTCGGAAGTCAAAATACTGATTTTTCATCAAAAACATCAGAAATATTGTTATTTTAATATAAGTTAAAATTTAAAAAAAAAAAAAACTTGACAGCGTTGCCTCGTAATTTATGTAAAGAAAGAGTGTGCGAAATTTCAAAAGGATCGGTTCAGTAGATTTTGAGTTTTTTTTCTTTAGACCTCCCACTTCATCAGCTTGTAACTCTTTGGATGTTTAATTTATTCACATTTTTTTTTCATGTATTCTTTAAACATTAATAAATATCTCGCAAAATGATGGAAATCAAAAATATTTGTCGGTTTTTTTGTTGTTATTACTCCTAAAAAAGTACCTACAATTCATGTGTCTAAACTGGAGCATCCCTTTTAGCATCTATATTTATTTTGAAAAAAAAAAGAAACTCTTAATTTTGAAATTATATTAATTAAAATCTCTCTAGTAATTCAGTTACCTAAAAGTGCTAATTTTCTACAAAATATACAAATATTTCCCTTAATCTCTTTTTGAAGAAAACAAGTAGCATAAAATATAACTACATTTTTTTCATTTCAATTAACAACATTAGTAATTATACTAATTGCATAGTTTTAAAATTCAGACAACTTTTAAGCTAATTTTCTCTCAACATATGTTAAAATTTTAGTTTGGCACTGATATATCTCTTTTCCATGTCATGCAACTATATAATTAACTCCTATTTTCGGTTAGCACTCATAAGGCATATTATATTATTAAATATATTCATTCCTTTACTTGTGATCATCTAAAATATCTACTAAAGGAAATTTTAAACAGAATATTCTGGCATAGTTTTTCAAAGAAATATGCTTTGAATATATTATCCTTGATATAATAATCAAACATATAGAATATTCCTACACATTTAATTATATATGATTTTCTAGCTTAAAAAAGGAACTAAAAAAATAAATACATTTCAATTTTCCTAATAAGCATTTCTCTGTAATTCTTTTTTCAACTTTCAAGTAATTTCATTAAGTAGGATTAATATTTTTCTTACAACAAAAATGAACCAAATTCACTTCAGATAAACATTAAAATAACAAAAACAGGTTGCTTTTATTCTAAATACTTTCTAGAAATATAATTAATCCTCTTTAGTTTGTTAAATATTTCTTGTAACAAAAAATAATGATGAAAAAGAACTGAATAAATAAAACTATCAAACTGATGACAATTCCTTTTTACAAATAATAACAAGCTTCCCATACTTAGGTACTGTCACTACCAATTTAATATTACCTAATCCTGAACAGACGCTAACTACAATTTTTTAAATTAATTCTCTCTATTTTCTTAATTTCTATGTATAACCTTTAAATTCTTTTATTTACCATAGCGGTCAATGTCAAATGCAAGCTTTGTGGCGTTGATATCAGTGGAGCCCACAGTTTCTGGAAAGTATAGTTGTGAGGTCTCAGCTGATGCTCCATCATTCCACACAATTATTGTTTCAGGGGATTTAGAAGTTGTGGGTAAGTTACAACCACTATTTTCTAAAACTTTTAACTATAAAATGTTTATTTGTTGTTTTTAAATAATTATATATTTTCTATAACAATTGTAACAGTATCTAAATATATATATACATATATAGATTACATATTGGTTATACTGTGATCTTTGAAATAATATATAACTTCAAAGTTTTGCTAATTTAGTTTTGTTTCTTTGAAAATATAACTTGAACTTTAGAAATTTATCTCTTGTTGGTTATAGAAGCTTTATACTTATTAATAATTTAAATAATTTCAATTAATGCGATTTGTTACTGTGCTTCTGGTATTCACCAAATCTTTTTTAACCCTTTCGTTTTGACAGCCTTTGAAGAATGGCCATTAACATACGAAGAGTGTAGGTATACTTTCATAACATAAATATATACTTTTATTACATATATATATGCTTTGCTGCACATGAGATATTTTTCTATTAGCGTGGAGATATGTTTGGCTCCATGCTTTCAAATTTATCATACCAAAATTTTAATAATATTGTGTTTGGCTTTAAATACTTTAGTAATGTCATTATATTAAAAATACGTAACATTATATGAACATTAAAAATATGATATTTAAAAATAAATTATGACTATAATTTTTGTATTTTAGAAAGTAAATTGTAATTGCTAAATATGATAAAAATAATTTTAAGAATTAGAGAACAAGACTGTACTGTACTGAAGTACAGAAGTACTGAAGTCTCAACTACTCAGTATTGCGATCCGTACACAGCGATTACATTTTGCCATAAGCACTCCGTAGCGGAAGGGTTATCTCAAATTTGACTAAAAGCTTTTTAGACCTATTTGATTTTCAAGAATGTATTCTATATTCTTAAATTTTCAGCATTATTTTTTTGTTTAGGTTTGAACCTTAAGGTGGGCACCCACTTAGTGCGTATATCTCAGCGGGTAACTTTTATGACGTCATAGACTCATGCTAAAGTTCCCCCTCATATGTGGATATTACAGCATGAAATTCATTTTTACGTCATTTTGACGTCAAAAAATTTACCCGCTGAGATATACGCACTAAGTGGGTGCCTACCTTTAAACACAATGAAAATTAATAAACAAGAATCATAAGAATCGTGAGCAAAATATGTGAAACAATTTCAAAAATCAAAGTATATATGTGTATTGGGGTTCTCAAATACATTTGTAAAAGTGAAAATATGTTATCTTATTAAGTCAATTACAAGTCTGTAAAAAACATATTATTAATTTATCTTTAGTGTAAGCAGCCCGCGCATCGATCCCCAAGTTTGATACCAAAGTACAACGTTATACAATATTAAATTAACATAAACATCATTGACGCTATTTTGTATACTAAATGCATATTAAATGCACTACATGTTGAGTAGTGACTTCGTTTGTTCGTTACATTATTTTCTCTCAAATAAGTAATACACCTAATTCTCTTTTTACACGAATTTGATTTAATACGAGCTAAAACGAAAAAAAAAATTTTGTTTTTACACGATTTTCAGTCTTCTATTAAGTTTTTTATTAATTTTTCCGTGAATTTTTCTAATGAATTTGTTTATTTCACACTCCTCAAAAATATGCATTGTAACTTTCCTTTAAATTTTTCACAAGTCAGTTAGATTATGTCTACTATTCTTCCATTTAGCCAATACCTTTTTTTATACAATTATTTAATTGTTTTTGCACGAATTTTTTGGGAACGTATCTATCGTATAAAAAGAGAATTAGGTGTAGTTTATTATGGAAACTAGAGAAAAAGTTATCAGTGTCCTATATTCCGAAGTGTAGAAAATATTAAGGGCAAAGATTCATCATTTTTAGATATTGCCGAGCTTGTGGCTCAAAAAGTTGAAGATATTTGGAGAATATCGTTTCTTCCTACAGTTCTATACAAAAGAGTCATTCTGCACTTAAGGTCCAAAAACCTCATCAAATCTTTAAATAGATTATCTGCAGATCAGGAAATTTTCCTATGTCCATGTTGTCTGATTAAAATAAAATAGTTAGATAACTCGCTGCCAGGAGGATATTTAAATCATGAAATTCACTTCATACAGGAGAGCTACTTCATGTATTTAAAGTGCCGACCTCGCAGATTGGCAACAAAAGTCTTTCGATGAGCCAATTCTTTGACGGATGACTAATCAAGTAATAAATGAGAATATTAAATCTTGGTAAGACAAAAACTTAATTTTTTTAAAGCTACCATGTCATATACAAGCGGTTGAATGTTCTGTGATTGTAGTGATGAAAGCATCTATTTGTCCTTATGCTATAAAAAATCAAGAGAAGGCTTAATAGAAACGAAAGTTAAATCCAGAAAATTTATGCCCCGATTTGAGAGTAAACGAGTATGAAATTTTTCACTTCGGATACTTTAAAATTTCGAATAATCCAATATAATTACATACATATATAACAAGGTTGCAAAGGAATTTTATGTACCCAGCAGAAAAATGTGGTAGCTACGATAATAGACAAGCCAACAAAAATAATAAGCTTATCGCTTATATTGTTGTTGTTATTAAGTAAATTTTACTCTTTCAAATCGAAATATAAAAAACATGTAATCTACTGTCAGCTGAGTGCGCTGCTTGTGAATTTGATCTGTTCAGCGAACCAGAACTAGATTAAAAAATTTTTTAAGAAGAAAATGTATTTTATAATGTACACGGATATCTTGTTTTATAAATAAAGTCATCACACTTTTTTTAATGCGTTGTAAGAAATCGTCATGTTTAAACACGCATTCTACAGGATTTCACAGTATTACGAAACTGAAAAAAAAAATTATAAATATTAAATTTAGAGCTGTAATTTTATTTCAAGTAATGGGAGGTATATAGGATTCAATAATCCTCTTTGAAGATTTTGTCGAAAAAAATAAGAGCAATGTAATTTTTGCCAGAAAAACAGTTACACTAATTGGAAGTTCTATAACAAAAAGGAAAAAATAAAAACAATAAGTTTTAAGTCGTCACAAGGTCACTTTTTAATATTTAACAAAAATTCAAATTATTAAGTAATTACATAAAACTTTCATTTTTTTCCTTGTCAAAAATATGATTGAAATGTAATTCCATACATTTACTATCAACTTTTTAATTATTTTTACCTTAAAAAGATATAAAAATCATATGCTTAGCTTTCCTAAATATTTAAATTTCTTATTTTTTTAATAATTTCTATGTGAACATTATTTATGGAGATATCCTATTAAAAGAATATTCCTTTTAACATGACTTTCCCCTAAATCTCATTATAATCTTTGGACAAAAGATTTTCCATTTATTTTACTATAGAAAATATTCTTCAAATTATAATAATGATTGACAGAAATGATTGAAAAAAAGTTGCAATAGGAAAAACTTCATCAATCTTCAATTCTAATCAAGCTTTGAATTTTTCAATCCATCAAAGTCAACTATATATATTGTACATAATATGTGTATATAAGTTTTATATATTTTCCACTTGTTGGTCAAAATAATAAAAAATATATTTTAATCATAACGAGTTCTTTTTTTTTTGTAAATTTTTCGATGAACTTTAAATGGATAAAATCGATGATGGCGTAATAATTTGCAACTAGCTGTTGGACTTTTTTCATTTAAACAATATCAGTGATTCTTTTATTGTATCGTATTACTATCTTTAGTACGAGATAATAAAATAGCTTTTATTATATTTTAGATTAGAAGGAAATCGATTTTATAGCTATGTAAAAAAAATGTAATATTGGATATCAATAGTGTCACAAAATGCTTTTAAAAGCAAAAGTTTTAAAACGTAAATCATCCTTTAAAATCAAAAGCAATAAAACAAATAAAGTTTTATTAACTTTTAGAGTATCTTTTTCTTCAATTTATGTCATCAGACAAATTTAGAGCAATGCCCTAAGTATTTTTTTATGAACAAATTATTTCAATGAGTCTCTTTCATCTTTAACACAAAAATTATTTATTTTATTGTAAAAGGTACGAGTATGAGTAATTAGAAAAATATTTTAACAAAAAAATATTATTTTTAAGAAATCTTTATTGAAATCTATCAAAATACTAAATATACCTGAGCAGTATTTTAAGTATTACATTGGACATTTTCAAAGGGACTCAAATACGGGTTTAACTCTTTTCAGGCTTGTTACAAATTCTACTTGCTCCTGTATTTATTTTTAAATAAAAAGAACAGTTTTATAAACTCTACCTCATATTTTTAATTAGTTAAAAGAAGGATTAAAACTTAATGACAAGAAACAACCGAAATTTCATTAATGGTATTTTACTTAATATTTCTTTAGTCACCATTTTATAGGATAGTTGTACAAAATATTTAATACTTGATTTCGATAATTTTTTCTTACGTTTTTTATTCATTATAAGTTTTTACTTTGTTATTATTTGTTACTATTGATGGAATAAATAAAAAATATTTCAAGTTGAATTTAAGTCCTTGCAGATGTTCTTTCAAATCACAAGAAATCTCATATAGTTAGGTACACTTTTATGTACAATAGTTCTGTTAGCTTTGTGTGTTCTTATTTCCACATGACTTGATCATAAATTGAGTTCTTCTTTATATCCTGCATAGACTCTTATTAAACCAGATTCCAATTGTTCAGAAAATCATAAATAACACAAAGACATTCTATTCCCATTAAAACATGACATTAAAAATCTATCTCTAAATATCATTCTAGATACTGGTAAATTTGTTTTTAAGAATATTAATAATCTTTCTTTTAATCACTTTTCTCCAGATAATCTCTTCCGATTTCTTTGCATAAAACTCAAAAAGATGCGTATGGTAACGCAAAATTTTTAATAAAAACAATATAAGGAAACTATAATATTAAATGTCTTTAAGGACGAGAATTAAAAATTTTTAACTTACAACTGTCTTGTCAAAAATGTAATTTTATCGGGAGTTTCGCACATTCTTGTATCTGAAACTAAACCAAAAGAAACAAAATTTAATTTTCAGCAAATAACAAATAATAAGATTTAAAATTTTATCCTTGGGTAAATACTTCTATGAGCGCTTATTAATATGTGTATCAAAATCTGATTGAAAAGTTTTTTTCTAGCAGCAAAAATAGTGTTGAATCCATGACTGTAGCCATGACTTCTGCTGGACCTAAAATTTGGTAAAGAACTAACAAGAGATAAATAACTTTTTATATCGTTTAGTGGGAACAGAAAGATCTCAAAAGGGAAAGTAGAGCTAAAAAATCAATGAAAGAGATCTACTTTTTAGACATAACAACTTTCTCGGGAAATTTTGCTAGAAAAGGAAACGAAAAATAGCCGTTATAGCTACTTTCTCCATGCTCTATCTGTGAATTTTTCACTTAAGCAATTTTCCATTAAAAGCACCCAAAAATCCCTCGAAGAAAAATCCATTGCTACGCGATTTCCCCACTGGGATGATTAATGACTTTTGTAAATTTCATTTACAATTTTATGTCACGAAAAATAAAAATTTGAGGTATTCTATATAATAATTACCAAATATTACATTAAATGTAATAATTACCAATTTATGTATTATTAGTCCTGGAAAAGTTATGTATTGTATGTAAGTCTTTAAAAAGCGCAGTGGCGTAGCTAGGGGTGCGAGGAGTTCTAGTAATAATTAGGAATAGTTGGCCAACCTAAGATAGTTGGCATACAAAAATCATATCAATCCGCATCGCAAAAAAGTAATCTACGCCATTGGAAAGACATTATTTATTCTTCTATTTCCATTCAATGGTATAAGATGTTATTTTTGTCCTTTTACTTCATTAATTTCATGAAATTTTTTTTATGTTATTTTTATTACTAAGCACTTTTTTTTTTGTTTTTAAAATAAAACTCTTAATGATCTTATATTACACAGGTCAACAACAAAATATTTTTTTTTTGTTGCCCTGGATATTTCTACGGGTTTCTATATTTTCAAGTCCACAGTTTTCGAATATATTCATGAAAGTACTGAATTGGCTCAGTTTTTTGTGATTTTGAAGTATTTTCTATTTTTAATAATTTAGACTTTAAATCGTCATTTCAGGACGCGAATTTATCATCAAGTGTTTGTTATCTCGTTTCAATTTGCATTCTGCGCATTTTTTAGTGCATAGATACATCACGTGATCCCTCTCTCCGTTTTCGCACCATTCCCTCTGTGTAACTGTACTAGAATTAAATGATATGACAAGATTAAAGGACAAGCGCCGCGCTTTTGTTTTTACGCACAAGTTGCTAATATTGTAAGGTTTATACTTTTTTTTCTGTTCACTGGGAACAAGATGCTTGGCCGTCTAGAGAATCCTTCATTGTTGGTAAAGCCAATATAGCAAATGAGCCGTTGTTAAGTAGAGAAAAAATCATACTTCCACCACTACATATCAAGTTAGGTATCATGAAACAATTCATTAAAGCAGATAAAAAGATAAAAGCTGGCGTGTTTGATGGTCCTCAAAGTCAGACATTGATGAAAGATCCAAACTTTATAGAAGTTATGACTAATTCTGAAAGTGGAGCTTGGAAAAGTTTTGTGATGGTGGTAGAAAACTTTCTGGGTAACTATAAAGCCACAAATTATAAAAAGATTGTGAAAATGATGTTAAAAAGCTTCAAGATTTTAGGAGCAAATATGAGTATAAAATTACATTTCCTATACAGTCATCTGGACAGGTTTTTTGAAAATTTGGTCAATTACAGCGAGGAACAGGGAGAGTGCTTCCACTAGGATTTGAAAGTGATGGAAGAATGGTATCAAGATAAATGGGACCGTCACATGATGGGAGATTACTGTTGGTGCTAGAAAAGAGATTGTTCCGAAAAAAATTAAAAAAGGAGAGTTTATAGAAGGCATTTTTCTGAAGCTTAAACTACATATTTTAAATTTTTTCATATATTAACCTTCTATCTACTGTAATCAAGTACAAAACAAAACAATTAGTAATAATTTGCAATAAAAAAATGATATTTAAGAATAGTCCTGTGATTTCTCTTTTTGTTTTTACTGATTCATTAGGTAAATATTAAAACGAAAATTTAAAAGACCTCAGAGCCAATCTTTCAAAACCATCCACAGTTTAGTAAATTGTTGGCATAGGAGTATTCGAAACCACTTAGATCAAGGGCAACAAAACCATAGTTGACCAGTGTTATTTATACATATATTTACTGTAAAATGTTCAACTTGAAAACGTACTCTTACTTATTTTTCATCACTTTTATTACCTTGATAACATTATTTACTATAATTTTAATCCTAGCAAGTCTAATCATAATTAAAAGCATTTGGTTTATTTGAAAGAAATTTTTTTTTAAACAATCAAAATATTTGATTATAATTTAAAAGATAATATCAGGCTATGATTACATACATTATCCTCTATTATCGTTAAACAACAAAATTAAAACAATAATTTTAAGATAATGGCTTTTAATTTGAAAATTGTATTAAAAAAATCATTTTTAAAAACTTTGAAAAATAATCAAAGTTATTTTATTTCAAAATTTACCACAATACTTAACAGATTATTGCATTGAATATCTGCCTTCTCCGTATTTAATTAAAAACCTAATCTACTATATTTTGATTAAATTATTTCTATCTGGTGTTTACAATATGTTGCTTTTTGGTATATAATTACATATTTCTCTATAAACTAAAACCATAAACAAGAACTAATTTAATTTTTCATAAATTTTGTGCTATATGCTCAAAATACTTAATAAATTATTGTTTTCAACAATTCTCTTATAAAATAAACTACTTTGATATATATACACATAAATGTTTTTATTGTTTAATAAATAAAATGAAAACATTAATTAAAATTTCTTTATATCATTTAAAAATTGAATTCAATTTAAAAACGCAATCAGCAAAAAGACTTCAAAGGAAATACATATTCTTATAAAATTTTTTAGTAGTGTAAATTTTTTTTTTTGAAATTAATTGAAAATCAAATAATTTTAATTTTTTTTTAGATGTACCAAATATGAGACCTATTATAGATGGAATCAGAAAAACATACAGTGTTGGTGACATAATAAAAGCTAATTGTACATTGAATGGAAGCAAACCTGCTGCAAATCTAACATGGATAATCAATAATGAAACCGTAAAAATTAAATTAAATATGTTAAGAATAAACTATAAAAATTCTTAAATTTGCAGGTAAATCAATATCAGGTAATCTTTTATCGTGATCAACAACAAAAGGATCTAACAAAACTTCAATCAATCACAATTGGGCTTAAAGTAGCTCTCTCATGGAAGCATTTTCGTAGTAAAAATCTAAATGTAAGTTTATTAAAAAAAAAATTAAATAATTTGAAATTTTGTGGATTGAATTATTTCAATTATTTTGAAGTATATAAAACATTTTAATTTGAATTAAAAAACATACATAAATCCTTATATTTTTTGTTTGTCTATTGTTGTTAACAATCTTCATTCATTTTATTTAAATTTTATTTTATTTTCTTGCAGATAACTTGTAGAGGACAACTTTATAATATTTATGATAAAAGTACAGAAAAAATAATTGAATTAAATGATATCAATAATATTGCTTTTGCGGATGATTCTAATGCTAGTAAAAGTTATAAAAGCTTTCAAAAAGAAAATCATATTCAACGGCAACATGATATACAACTTCAACAAATACAAGGTAAATTTTTGTTGAAATTTTTAATTTAAGAAAAAATTAATTATAAATTAGTACAAATATTTTATGCTTAAATTAAATTTAAATAAATGGAGATAGTATCCACGTTATATTAATTTAAGTCAATATTGTATCTTATCAAAGTTTTTAATATTTTATTATAAAAATTAAATTTTTCATAAAGCTATTTTCTAGTTAAAAAAGGTTACTACATTATTTTAATTTAATGTAGCAATTTGAGCAAAACAAGTAGACTCTACCTTCATAATTAATCATTTCAGATATTACTTTAGGAATCCTTTAAGCCTATTATTGCCAGGAATTTTATTTTTTTTTTTTCCAACTAACAGATAGCGTCATGTTGCAGCCTGTCAGAAAATAATAATAATCAAAATGAGCACAAAACGTGCAATGATTTGTTTCATGCTGTTAACTTTAAGAATATTCTTTTAAGGAGTTTATTTTGCTCCTGTCTTTAATGATTTGATATACATGATAGTGTTTCTTACATAGTGCAGTCTTCACTGGGAATGTGATATGACCAGTTAGATTTTTTAGCAAAATAGCGTTAGTTCCCGTTTGTCCCCTGTTTAGCTTTTATCGCCCATTGTATTCGTGCTATAAATATTGAACATTAATACTTTTTATTTCCATTTAAAGACTGTTCACAATCTAGCTTGGTCTACGTCCTATGTCCTACGAAGTCTTTCGGGATTATCCTGTAGCGCTTTTTTAAATGAATATCTATGCAAGATACAAATCTAAATTAATTTTTTTTTAATAGAATGAAGCACTAAGCACTAACTTTATGACAAATCCAAAAATTTGTCACATTTGTGGACAGGCCTCTGCTACATTCATTTTTAAAACTAAATTTAATTTTTCTAATAAATTATTCCAGGATTCAAGAGACTTGATTTTATGAAAACTATTTTTATCTGATTTTACACGACTTTTGTTATTGCACTCTACAAAAATCCAACTTTTGTTAACACAATCTGAATGCGAACTGAAGATAAGATTACCTGCTTTTAAATTCTAAATACTGAAAGGATTTTTAGAAAATATAATTTTATTTTTTTTCACATAACGTCGTTATCAAACCAATTTCTGCTATTTGAAAAAAATATAACTTTGAGTTATTGAGCAAAAGTACTCAATGCATCAGCCTGGTGATGTACATCCCAACGGAAAAGAGTGCTCGGTAATTACTATTTAAACGCTTCTAAAATAACATTAAGGCTGTGTTCATACTCGCGGCTGGTTGCTGGCTGGTACTTGTTGCCAACATTTTAATGGCACGAACTTGTAGCGGGGCTAGTTTGTAAACATTAATTTGTGTATAGCAACCTATTAAATGTCTTGAGAAAAAAGGGGAAAGATAATAATTACAATTTTATCAGCTGATATAGTAATTATTTTACTTATGAATATAAAAATTATTATTTATAATCAATAATTTCAAGCTAAATTAAATTATTTATTAATTAAATTGAAACACAAAAATAATAAAATGGCTGTCATCCTTCTTCTTCTTTCCATTGAGAAATGAATTGACATTTAATAGGTTGCTATATACAAATTAATGTTTACAAACCAGCCCCGCTACAAGTTCGTGACATTAAAATGTTGGCAACAAGTACCAGCCAGCAACCAGCCGCGAGTATGAACACGGCCTAAAGCCTTGTACAGACCAATGCGTTTTTCATTCGCACGCCGGACAAGATTGTAAAACGGGTGATGTATTTGCTCTAGCTATAGCTTGAACAAAATTGTTTTGCTTTTGTTTTTTGTCAGTAAAAGGACACTTTATGGCCTTCAAAATTTTTCTTTTACTTTAAATTTTTGTTGTGCTTATTCTAAAAGGGATAAGAAATGATTTTATTACTTTTAGAGAAGCATTTTGTGGCCTTCAAAACTTTTGGTGTACCTCTAAAAGTAATAAAATCATTATTTCCTATCCCTTTTAATATAAATACAACAAAAATTTCCATTAGAACTAAAATTTAAAATACAACAAAAATTTTGAAGGCCATAAAGTGTCCTTTTACTGACAAAAACAAAAACAAAACAATTTTGTTCTAGCTATAGCTAGAGCAAATACATCACCCGTTTTACAATCTTGTCCGGCGTGCGAATGAAAAACGCATTGGTCTGTACAAGGCTTAAGAGTAGTTCATTCAGAAACTCAACTAAAATAAGTCAATTGTAAAGATTAGATTACAATCTCATAGGCAATTTCTTCCATATTCTCTTTAGAAACAACAGTTGACTGTAAAATTCTTAGCCTTACCTAGAAGTTTTTAACGAAAATTGATGATAATAGTCAAAATTTCGAGTTTACTAAAATGTGAACATATTGGTTTGACAATAGCGATATTTAAACATTTGCAAAAGACTTGGAAAGTTCTGCTTTTGAATTATTTTTGACTTACACACTACTTTCAAAAGACAAATAGTTTATATATATCATATATATGCTTGACAGGATTTATTAAAAAATGTATTCCTAAAATTTCATTATGACTATTACTCCATATAATAAGATTTCCCAAACAAAGATTCAACAACTTATATTTAACTGGCATGTATTTTATGTTTATAAACGTAAAGTTATATTTATTTTGTAATTAAATAATTAATGATAAAAAAAAGAAAGATTCTGAGCATAGCAATGAAATTCAAATATTTGTTACATGTAAAAGCAACAAATTTTGTTAGTAATTATCGCATATGAAATCTTATTAAACAAATGTTAAGAATTTTTAATGAGATTTTACTTGTTTACCAAGTCCTTTATTGTTCTATTTTGACACTACCTAAGGAAAATGATTATTACATTTTGCACTTTCTTAAAGAAATCCTATGAAATATGCTATCTAACAAAGAACTTTTCATTTCTAAATGCCAAAATTTGCCAGTAAAACTTTTTCAAGCTTACATCCCTGAATTTAGCTAAAGTACTGAGAAATTTTCAAAGAGAAATCAAACTCAAAGTTAACTTAATTTTCTAGCATAAGAAAAACAGTTACTAAATTAAATATATGTTTATTATTTGAATTTTTAATTATAAATTTCTATGTTTGAAATAAATGATTCATAATTTAAAATTTTTATTTTATATTTAGTATTTGTGAATCAGTGTCAACTGATTCCAGTGTTACTTTTTCACTGGTCAACAAAGGTGCACAATAGATCGTAGTAAATTAAGTTAAACTTTCCTAAATAGTATTTTAAAAATAATTAATTAGAAGAACATTACTGGCTACCATTTTATTATACGAACGAACAGTGTAAGGCTTTTACTGCAAAATGCTGAGTAGTTACTTAGAGGAAAAATTGATCCAAGCAGTGGATTGGAGATTAAAACACATTCCGACTAAATAAGTCTTTTAAGTTTGAGATTTTTTCCTGAGATATATTACCAAAGTCCGAATATTGTATGTATGCAATGTAATCTCGACTTCAAGTTCAATGTTAGGCTCTAATTAAGCTTGCCTAATTTTATTCATTATGGTTGAGTAAGTCGAAGCGCTGCTCCGATCTTGAGTTTTTGTTAAAGGAAGAGATACCTATTTTTCTTTGTTCGGCATAACCCTCAAAAAGCATTTGGGTAAGGGTTTCTTTAGCACACAAAGCCGGCAGCTGCTACTATTATGTAAGAATGTGAAATGGTAAGATTGAGTCTCAAAATTTTCGAAAAATTCTTCCGTGAGGTCGAAATTTTGCTGCTCCTCGTTTTCGATCTTACCAATACATATTTCACGATTTAAGTCCAATGAATGTTGTTGACTAATTTTATTGAATATCATTTACTAAACTTGAAGTAGGCTGGACCTCGTGTACGACTATTGTTCTACTTAAGGGACACAAATAGTTTGACGCTCTAAAAAAAGGGTGATTTTTGTGAATTTTTTTTAAAGAAACTATTACAACGAATGTCTTAAAATTTGGTAAACATATTTTTAATATAAAAATATTAATTTTTCTGAGAGTTATCCTATATCTACTGAGGCTTCGAAAATAAAGAGTACTTCCACTGCTGCAGTGATTCTGGTCTTCAGAGTTCCTGAAATAAAAAACCAAAAAAATCATTAAACTAGAAAATATTTCCTATATAATAACCCTCTGCTGTGGAAAAAAAATTAAAATGCAACAAAATGATGGATTTTAGAAGGAAAAAGTTCAAATTTGGTAAAAAAATCGGATGGTTTTTGCCCTGGCAAAATTATATTTTTTATCCAATCATAAAACTGGAGGGTCTTTATATGGAACAAGAAATACAAAATATGCTAAAATAAGAATCAGATCGATCGGATGATTTGTTATTGAGTTACAGCTATAGGAAATTTGAAAACTGTAGTTTTGAGAAAAACTACTTTAAAGACAAGTAACGTGTCTTTCTAACAGAGAAACAAATGCTTTTTAAAAGATGCAACTTAGAAACTATCAGAGATTTTCACTTGAAATTTTTTGTGTTACTTTCAAGGGAACAAATTATCGAAAAATACAAAACAAAAAACCAAAATTTTTAAAATTTCAAACTAGTCGTGCCCCTTAATCTCCTTGGCTCCATTTTAGAGAGATATTATTAAGACTAGGATCGCCCAGTTGCTAAAATTCGACATTACAACAATATATCGAAAAAAAAACAAAATGAAATATACTCTTCGCCTGACCTGAATATTGTTTTGCTCTGTTTGTATGAGTGAAATGTTTTTTATTATAGTGCGTTTTCACTGATCTTAGTACTTTTAGTATTTAATATTTTTAGGGGAAATGTCTAGTTTATTTCTCAAATATGTCAATAATAATTATTGAGTAGGTACTAAGCCTTAGGTTCAGTGAAAATGCACTATTTTGCGTTTTGCGAAATTGAGTAAAACGGTTCAAATTTTGATGAATTTTCCAAATCAAGTTTTGAGCTAAGAAACCTATTCTCAATTGTTTATTGAACCATTTTTTGGATATTTCTGCTCATAAATAATTATTCAGGGTGATTTACAGCGGTTAAATGAGTCAAATTGGCTCAGTCCGTAAATCTAGTGTTAAATCACAAATTAAACTCTTCAAAAGTTCTTTAAATTCCCAAAAGGCTAGCCATCAGTGATTTTTTCAAATTTTCATGGATCCCCACTCATATTACTCTGCTCACGGCAAAAATTTTTATTTTGCATTTGAATAAGGTGTTAGCTTGTGTAGAACCAATAGACTCATTCCATAACTTAACATGAAAATTAGTTCTTAAACTAATTAAATACAGTTTAGGTATATATATCATGGCTACTGAACTATGGACGTACGCATCATATGCGTATGAGCACTTTTAAACATTTTATCGGCCTTCTCGCTATCTTCACCCAATAAAATTTCTTCTTCTGTTTTTTTTTTGTTACCCTATAGCTTGATATGACCTTTCACGTTAAATTTGGTGCTGATTTTTAGCTCACTGAAAATTTAGGTTTAAATTTTTGCAATAATATTACAAACTGGAAATCATATTGAACGATTAAACTGACCGAATATTAGTGTTAATTAATTAAAACTTTAATAATTTTTATAATAATTTTCAAAAATTTCTTAACGTTCTTAAGTCTTTTGCTGAATAAATAATTAGGCATTCACAGTTACCTACTTATTCAATATTCAACTAAATTTTTTATACATTAATATCAAATTTCATGTTAATTTAACCAATTATGAGCTTCATTTTGAAATATAAAGGTGGGCACTCACTTAGTGCGTATATCTCAGCGGGTAACTTTTATGACGTCATAAACTCACGCTAAAGTTCCCCCTCATATGTGGATATTTCAGCGTGAAATTCATTTGTACGTCATTTTGACGTCAAAAAAGTTACCCGCTGAGATATACGCACTGAGTGGGTGCCCACCTTAAGACTTAACACAAATAGAATAATATATTATCAAACTTATTTCAAAGGTGATCATTCTCAAACAATTTATCCATGCGTCGAGTAAAATATTTAGTTAACATAAATAGACTAATAAAACGTATATTGTCATAGAGTACTCTTTAACTTCCTATTTATAGCAAGACATTTATGTACCACACTCGTAACTTCTTATTTGTTACAGACTCTTAATATCTGGAATCCTTGATATCCCTTTTTTTATCCATTTTTATTTTAAATAATTTTCTTTTCTGCCGTATTTTTGGAAATTAATTTTTCTCATACAATTTTATTATATTAAATTTCAATGTAACAAAATTAAAATATTTGCCAAATTGGTTGAATTTTTAAATTTTTTAAATATACACTTGATAAAAAGAGATGATTTTTATCTTAAGAATTCAACTATCTGTGCTCAGCAGATGAAATTTTCAGATAATATAAATTTTTCTAAATGCATTAATAAAACGGAGAAATAGCAAAAAAAAGTTTTCATCAATCAAGGCTACAAATTTGGAAAATGAGGGTATTAAACTAAATCTATTTTATAACTGAATTGAAAATGTTATTTTAAATTAAACTGAATGCACACTTTCTTTGGAGTCCTTCTTGTCAGCATATATTGTAGACATGTATAAGCTTTGGACAAATTATATATATATATATAGGATTAAAGAAACTAACTGTCAGGACCAAATCTTATGGGAGAATTCCTTTAAACAAGAGAATTTGTGCAATGTGCATTGGGATAATATAAGGGCAACATTGTTTATAACATAAAACCCTTATGACTATGAAGAACATAAATGTTTTTATTGAAATTCCAGTGTATAAATTAAGTGCTTGCGATCCCCCAATTTTTTATCTTTTAGGGGACGATTGCTGTAATTATTTTTGTTTGGAATTTATGCAGAGAAATTATTTTGACTTGTAAATTTTTTGTTTTTTGTTTTCTATTGTGTTTTTGTTGAATATAATTTGAAATTTTTTTGATGTTTTTAACATTTAAACTTAAATTGAATACTGTTTTTAATTAACTTTAATATATTTACATAATTTTTGATTTAATTTTTTCTTAATTCATTTTAGCACTTAACTGGTCAGATCAAGTGAAATTATACACATAAAAATCTTACATGAATCACATACTAACTTACATTCTCTGTTTCAAAAATTTCCATTAACCTTAACTAGCACCTATCTTATTTTTATTACCGGCAACTTGCGTGGTTTTTTTCAACTAAGCCCTTAAGGCAGCAGTTTCCAAACTGTGGGTTGCGACCCACAGGGGAATCGCGTTATAATCTAAAGGGGGGGCCGTTAAGATTTTAATTTCTGTTTTACATATTTTAAAAAACTACTTACAAAAATTTATTTAATGCAAATTTTTTGTTGCTATATTACTTTATTTAGAATCTCTGTAAATTCCGATAATAATTTTTCTCTATTTTACTATATCCTTTGCTTTATTTTGACAACTAAATAAAAACAAAAACAAACGAAAAAAAAACTATTTGTGTGTTGTGAAATAATTTTCCGTTTTCTTTTCGTTTATTTTCTTTTATTAAGTTAAAGTTAAAGTAATGTGAACACCTATTTTTATTTCATAAAACTAAATTCTTGGGTGAGATTTATAGATAGAATATTTTTTTAAAGTTTTAATGAATTTATATTTATCCCTATCAAAGGAATGGATAAGTTTTTAATCGGTTATAAAGAAAAAATAAGTAGTAATGAAGATACCGATGCTAGGTACCAGTAAAGATAGCAACAAGCTCATCCATTACATTAAATTTTTTTCTATAAATATGCATACTAAATTTTTTTTGATTTTTATTTAGTTTTATTCTATGAATACAGCTTGAAAATGTGCTTATATTATTTTATTGTTTTATCTAATAAGGGGGCCGCCAATTTTTTATTTTTTCCTTATGTGGGTCGCAGTATCAGAAAGTTTCGAAACCGCTGCCTGAAAGTGACTATTTATTGTTGAAAACACTGCCAAATAGACTTAAGTATCAATAAAAAATGTATTCCAAACGTAATGATTGATATCCAAGCTAAAATACAACTTTTATGTTAATATTTTCTTTTTTGGCTGTTGACCTTGTTCTTATCTTTTGTTGTTATGATCAATAAGAATCGTTTATATTGGTTTCTTATTTTGTTGTTTTAATTTTTTTACTGCTGTTGTTTTTCTTAAATCAAAAATTTTGATAAACATAGAATTTGTTTACGGTAAAAAATTAATTTCTTACAGTTTGCACTAAATTTATTGTTGTATCTTAATAATGCTCTAAAATTTTGCTTTCGTAAATTTTAGTTGAAAAAAATAACAACATAAGAAGAGAAGAGTGCCAAATTATTGTAGCAAACCGGATAGATTTGGGAATGATGTCATAGAGACGTCAAATATATATTGTTGTTATTTCTTTAATTAAATATTTTGAATGTTAAATAAAAACTAAAGAGTTGTTTGTTAGCTCTGACATCACTCATTGTGCTAGAAATATGTGATTTCATTCCTTAGTCTGCTCGACTACAATAAATGGGAAGGTTAAAAAATTTTCCTTTCATATGAATTGCTGTAACAAACGCTGTGGCGTCAATCCGAAATCTGTTCAATACGTAGTGTTTTCAATCTAACATATAACATTAATTTAATCAAATTTACTCCTACATTTATGTGTCTTTGGTTACAACACAAAAATCAATTTGATTTTTTGTTTCGGACCATTACAACTCTCTTCATCATATGAGATAGCTGCTGGTGTTTTTTTATTTAATTACCGAAAAAAAAAACCTTAAAATCTCGAGTGTCACACACTCCCTTAATTGTTTGTCACAAAGAGATATTTATGGAAAAATGGTTTCTGATATTCACATATATTTTTTACATAGCTAAATATAACACACTTTATTCACCTGGTGTGATTTTTTGTTACTTTTTATCTTCCTACAATTGAAAATGTTTCTTTGTGTTAAAATATTTGAACAGAAAATAGTCTATTTTTATATATATATATATATATAAATCTAAAAATCAATCGTCTTTAACCTATTTCACACTAACATCACGTGACTTCATATTCACTTAAAAGTATTTTTTTGAATATATTGAAAAAAGTCTTTACAAGTCATTCAATAAGTCCGTAGCCAGACATATAAAAATACAATTGTTTTTTTTTTTTGACAAAGTTCGATTTTATTCATCAACATACCATTATCTTTTTCAATAAAAATAGCATACACTCATTCCAATACTTCTACATATTATTTTCTTTATACCGGCTATGTTTGCTTTTGGCCTTAAAATATCCTTCAATTTTACTGATGACTTCTTCTTTTGAATCAAATTTCTTTGCCTTAAAAATCTTTTAAAGATTTGCAAACAACAAATGGATGCTTGTAGGATTGTCGGCAATTATGGTCAACATGAAAGAAGGATAAAACTTAATTTGTGTAATTTTTTCATCATTTTTAACTACTTATGTATCGTTTCAAAAAAATTATTAAAATATATTGAAACAGTACTTTTATCTCAAATTCTTTCTTCAAACTCATTAATAATGCAATGTAATGGTCACTATTAATGGTTTTATTTTACTGAAAGGAGTCAGCCAGTTCCAATACCAATACCAATGTCAGCCTATGATTTATTGCCTCAAATGTCTTCTATGTCTACTCTGGAGTTAATTCAATTAAAATTAAAAATTAGTATACATAAAAATATTTATTTTAATAAAAGAAAACTTTATTTTCTTTAAATTTTCCCAAATACATTTTTAATCTTTAAAAAGTCTTTAAGTCAAAATAAAACTCAATTTTAAGTTCATATTTTTACACTTAAAATTTCATTTCATTCAAATATTATTTATTCTATATCCTAACATTTTTCATTATCCACAATGAAAAAAAGGAAAAACCATTATTAAACTTCTACCACTTCACTACTATTATCAACTAGAATATATTAAAAAGAATATAAAAAAAAAAAAATCCAATCTGAAAAAAGAAACGAATATTGAGCTCAAACAATTCTAATAATGTGAATTCTTCTTCCTCTTCATAAACAGATTTATCATCATCAGCGTCAAGGTCTATTGGAATATCTCTAGGACATATACTGGACGAAAGGACTAAAAAAATATTTTGTCATATTGGAGTGCCTTTGATGCCACTTGCAGGAAAATTTGTTTTTTCATTAAGAAATTTGGGCAAAATACTTTAAGATGAGGGTCAAAACTCCGACAATAAGCTGTCAATAGCATCTGATCAACTGACTGAAATGCGTTGGGTTATTTAATAGTTGAAAAGAGAAGATGTTTTTAATTGTGCCAAAAACAAAAAAAAAAAAACATATTCTTTTTGAAATTGATTAGATATTAAAATTTAATTATTTATTTAACCTAATGAAAATTTCAAATTTATTAAACTATATTTAAATTTGGTTTTAATATGAAGAATTGAAATAAGTTTTTTATTTGCTGCTTTTTTGTTTATTTAAAGCAATTGCATCGTGTTTACCAAGTTGAATTACATATAAATTGCATTACGAAGTCAGGAATTAATTATTTTCACAATGAATTTTTTATAAGAGTTTCTATAAAACATTGAACATTGCCTAGAATCATGTACAGATTTACCACAGATAAAATAAAACCCGTACCGAATTTAAGTTATTTAAAATCAATTTATATAGTATTTATTTAGTTAAAAATAAATAATTAAATATTTTGATGATAATAGAGAATTGAGTGTATCACATGAGGCCAACAACTGTCATTTTTCACAATAGAGCGATGAATGGTAAGACGAAGTATTGAAACTTTCAAAAATTTCATTCTCCTACGTGAGACAGAAATTCTTCTGAATTTCAAATATTGTGAGCTCAATTGTGTATTTTAATGTAATATGTCCTGTTAAATTTTGAAACAGGTCAGACATTGTGTGATAATTTGGATTGACACTTGTCAAACAAATGTATGAAGTGGATAAATTTCCCCGATTAAAAGCCACTTCCATAAGGACCATGGCCTCACTCATAAAATCAAAATTGTTTGACAAGGCATTTGAATTCTGAACTATCCGACAAGCTTTTTAAACGGTTCTCAATCTCTTTTGTAAGAAAAATTTCTCATTTTGATGTTTTCAAGGTATTTAAGAAAAACTTTGTGACTTTTTACATGTTCTACTTTTATAGTCTAGCATCCGACTCTATGGACTCTTGAGGAAATCTTCTTAACGACATAAGAAAGGGCATTTCGTAGAAAACTCTTGCATTTGCAATTATTTAGAGGTTGGGTGTTTGTTTTTCTTTTTTCTTTTATCAAGTAACTGGGGCTTTTTTTTTTAACCATGTGGGGTTTTCAAGTTTATTAAATATACGCTTCTTAAAATAATTTAGGACAGCTTATTATAATATAATCCTTAAGAGAAACCCCAATTATCATTTTTATAAGTAGATTCTGCATATAGTTCATTGTTAGTAAGTATTTCTTTACAACAAAGACTTACAATTGAAATGAATTAAAAATAAAGAACGACAAAAACATAAATCAACAACAAAAATGGTTACAAACACAAAAGTAATGAGTTTACAATTTGTACAGGAATCAAGGAAACTTTTTTATTATTTTAAGAAAAAAATCGATGCAAATTTATGTTAAACTGTAAAATTGTTATGTTCTGCATTAATTTTTTTATTTCCAAATTAGTTTGGAAATAAATTTTATAATATTTTTTTTCATGTGTATTTGGCTATTTGACAATATAAGAAAATTTCATTTCCAAAAAGTTTTATTTGGAATTTTCTATCCTAATCTAAGTTGTTTATTTAGCTCTTTAAAATCTCTTGATATTAACAAATTAAAAATTTAATTGAAAATTTTTAATTTGTTATAGAACTATTATTAATGATGATTTTTATGACTTAAGAAAAGATAATAAAACACTTTATACTTTATACCTTTTGGCTCTAATTTCTAATATAGAAATTGAGCTTAGTAAATTTTTAAAGGATTTATTTAGCACTCGAAAGAACAATTCGATATGTTTAAGAGGAAAGTAAAGAAGTAATTTGTCAGAAGAAAGAACAGCACTCAAAAGTTTTTGTGTTAATTCCGTATTAAGTTTTCTAAAGAAAGCGAAGAGTTTAATTAAACACTAGTTTTACAATGTGAATAACAAAATATCTTTTTATATAAGCATATAAATTTACTTCTATGCATCTTATATATATATATATATACTAAATGTTCCCATGGAATTAACCTATTTTATTGGATTTCTGCATACAGGGGCTTGGAATATTGCACAAATGTATATAGTTATACAATTATACCTTTGGGAGTGTTAAGGTATAGCAATTAAATTGTAACAAGATTTTTGGAATAAGCAGATATAATAAGAGAAATATGTGATATATTTTATAGAATGATGTCCTTTTTGAATCTTCATTTTTATGGTCTGTTATGGTTAAAAATTAACCACAATATTTTATTGAATTCAAATATAAATTACTAAGGAAATATCATTTTAATTAAGTTTTATCTGCATAGCATCAATGAGAGTTGTGTTGTGATGATATGAAATTTTTAAGAGTTTAAACCTTAAAAAGTGATTTAGTGAACATCTGCATTCAAAAACTATTGTACCAAATCATTTGAAATTTTACACTTAATTTCATAATAAAAAATAATTCCCACCAAAAATGCATTTTACTATTTTTCATACAATTTAGGGGAGTTAACAAAAGATAAAAGTGCGAATTTTTTTGTTAAAAAATACTGTTTTCACTTCAAACGACCAATATAAAATATTATTGTATTTACTAAAAGCACTTTATCACCTGGTAGAATTATTTGATCCTTGTAATTTAAAACGGATGTTATACTTACCTAACTTCTCTAAATAATAAAATCATTATTTCCTATCCCTTAATATATAGTGGAGTCAATGAAGCTTTTAACTTGCAATATTGTTTTATTAATAAAATAGCAAAAATTTAAAAATAATAACAAATGGCGGAGAAAAAAATTTTTAAATAAAACCGTTGGTAAAAATCCCGGGCATTTTGTGACGTATTTTGCTTTTTTCTTGAAAAAACCCCAACATTAGATAGTCTTTTTTTTATTTTAGTAAACTTTAAATGTTTTTCAATGAAAAATTGGTACATTGTAATAGCGTAGCTCTTTTCCATAGTGCAATAAAAATTCAGCAGTCAGCTTTTCCCGATAATTCAAATTATTAGGGTTGGTGCATTTCCCTGGAATAAAATGGCTCTGCTAGCTTTACCGTAAAGCTAACAGAAACATGAATTCCACGAAAACCAAAGGAGCACAAAATTTTATTTCTAGGCATTTAATTAGCCCCTAATTATCCACATACTTTAAAGTATGCCCGCTAAGATGGCTCTGCCAGCTTTACCTACATCACAAATTCATTTAATTTGTAATTAGAATTCCTGGATTTAGGAGTAGAGCAAATAGATATATTGTAATTTAATAATGAATTTTTATTTGTTAACTAAATTTTTAGCCTTTTCAAAAATTTAAATAAATCACTAAGTCCAAAAGTAAATAATTACTTATACTACCAGGAAAACTTTAAGGTATATTGGCCAATATTCAGTTAAAATGTAGGTAATTCTTTATATCTTGCCGTTTGTTTTGAATTGGCCAAATCCAGACAGATTAGCACAGTTTTGTGAAAGGGAATTATGCTCCTATCATAAGATATTTGTAGAGATAGTGTGTGGTTTACAGGCTACCCTCTGTTTCCTTCAGTATCTATAGATGGTGTATTACTTCGTTTTAGCAACTGGATCCAGCGTACACTAGACGAAATGTTGCTATTTTTACTAGAGACAAAAACGAAAAACAAGAAGTATGAGAAATTTTTCTCAGAGGCGGGTGATGTAGAAATTTTGTTGTCTCTCGTTTGATATTTTTTATTAATCTCAAGAGTACTGAGTTTAGAAAATGGAGAAAAGTTTTCAACATTCACAGAAACAGTTTTGGTATAAAGTAGCTAGTAGCGAAGAGCCTTGATAAAATTGTACAAATTAGGAAAAGTTGGCAATTACTTGAGGACCACAGTCCTAATGGAAGTGAAATTGGTATGAGATTGTATTTGATTTGGTTCTTCCATTAAAATAAACACAGCTTAATTTTTATTTATCATATTTTATTTTTTTGAAAAGGAATAATTTTACTTGTGGAACGTATAAAAAATTATCTACACCACTGGATTATTTTTCTTAAGGCAGAAGTCCTCAAACTGTTGGTAATTGTCAAAAATCATTCAATAGTATCATATGTCTGATTCTCCTTATTAAAATTTTCCTTTTAATGAATTAAAATTATTAAAAATATGTTATTATCAGCTGAAATTATTTGTAAAGTGTTTTAATTAATAAATATTCCATTAAAATCTAAAATGATTTTTTAATTCAAATAATAATCATCATCCTGCACGATTAGAAACAATAAAAAATAAAATAGCTGACAAAACAATGAATCATCTAAAATATTTTTTATTTTTATCCTTTATTAAAACTTTCAACACACAAACTAATTTTGGAGATTGCCCAAATGTATCAAAAATATTTGAAGGATACGCTCCAGCAGGTTAATTTTCTTGTTTTTTGTATTTTAATTATTGAAAAAATATGAAAATTTTAGGTAATTTCAGTGCTGGTATTTATACAGAAATAAAAGGATCTGGTCAGCTTCAAGAATGTGTCGAAAAGTGTTGTTTAAGTAAACAACAATGTCATGTGGCCTTTGTTTTTAATAAAACATGTTTTCATGTAAAATGTGAAAATAATGAATTATGTTTACCTACAAAACGAGAAGTTAATGAAAGTATTCTTGGAATGGTTTTAGTAAATTCAATTCCTGATGGTAAGCATACTTTAGACTCCTTATATATTATGATTTTTTGTTTTACTTAAATCATAGGTCCAACTTGGTCAGAGCTATTAAAAGGTATCAAATTTGATAATTATATTGAAAATGATGAGAAAATTTCAAATAATTTTGGATATGAACAAACATTTGATGATATGTTTCCTTATATTAAAAAAAATTTTCAATCAGACAAGAGATATGATCCACTTTTAGAAAGAAAATTAGGTTTTGGACGATTAGAAAATTCTCCTTCATATGCATTTGATAATGATGAATTACAAACAGATGATACAACATATTCTCATATAAATGTAAAACCATGCGATCAAAATGAAATTTGTGATAAAAATGAAGAATGTATTCAAATCGATAACAATATGAAAATGGGAATTTGTAAATGTAAGCAAGGTTATCAAAGGAATGAATATCATAAATGTCAACAAAGTGATACTGTTAAAGATATTTTAGATAGTTCACAAATTACTAAAAACAAATCTGAATTAGAAAAAATCGAATCTAATAAAAAAACTATAACACCACTTGCTGTTTCAGTTACTAATAAAACTGTTCAATTACCAGATAAAGAAGTATCATTAGGTGTTTATTATGTACCCGATCCAGAAATTAATCGTGATTCATATAAATATTTATGGACATTAATTTCTCAACCACCTGGTCCTATAAATGGAACAATATCAGATCAAACAAAACAAACAGTAAAATTAACAAATCTATCAGAAGGTTTATATGTATTTAAAGTAACTGTAACAGGTAATATGTCTTATGGTGAAACATATGCAAATGTAACAGTTATACCAGTTAAAAGAATTAATAAAATACCACAAGTTATAATAACACCTAAAGAACAAACAATTAAATTACCAAATAGTAAAGCTATACTTGATGGAAGTACTAGTATTGATGATGATAAAATAATTAGCTGGCATTGGGAATTAATACAAGGACCAATCGGTTATCAACCAAAATTACCAGAAACAAATACATTACAATTAACTGATCTTATTTTACCTGGTAATTATACATTTAAATTAACTGTTATGGATTCAGATAATGCAAAAAATTTTACAACTGCAAATATAACTGTATTAAAATGGACTGATTATCCACCAGAAGCAAATGCAGGTAATTTATTTATTTATTTATTTATTTAGGTATAATGATTGAATTTTAATTAATTTTAAGGAACTGATGTTATATTATTTTTACCACATAATAGTGTTACATTAAATGGTACATTAAGTAAAGATGATCGAGAAATAATTGCATGGGAATGGACTAAAGATGCTAATGAAGAAGGAAAAGCAGTTGATATGCAAAATACACGTACACCATATTTACAGGTTAATATAATTTCTGTTAATTTTATTAAATATGCTTTTAATGAATTTTCAATGGGATAAATATGAAAAATTTCATTCAGATATCGGGCTGATATCTAACCGTAATTTTTTATTTAAAGTAATTCATTCATTCATTTATAAACTTAAATTTATCAGGATCTATATATTTTTATAATTTCCCAATTTTACGTTTTTACGCGTTCTTCCATTACTTTTTGACATTTGACTTCTAGCAATTCCATTTCAGAAAAAAAACAGTAATTTTTAATTAAAGATAATAAAGTTGATAATTGTTGATGGAATTAACTTCTGTGTAAAGCTTATAAATTATAATAAACCTTTTAAATAGTTGCATTTAAAGATTTTCAAGTGGTCTGAGTATAACATACTAAAATCTTACCCAAATTATTTATAATAAATGCAAAAAGCTCAAAGCAAAAATACTAAACAAATATAATTTCAAAGAAATTATTAAAATTTAAGGACAATTTTACTATCTCTTTTTGTTTCCAATAAAAATTATGATACAAAACTGGAGGATTCTACAATTTTTATGAAAAAAAAATCTATTGATAATAACTTTGATTATCAATAAAACTTAGACTTCGTTCATAACTCTGGCTATAAGCGGATAACGTTGGAATGCGAGATTATTAGTGAAAAACATATTCAGAGCTGCAGTGTAAAGGGAAGGGGTTTTATCTCAAATGTTTATCTGAGATCATATAAACATGTACAAAGTTTGATAAAAAAAAAGAGGTGACTTTTTGTTTTTCTCGAAAAATATTTATATGTTAATCAATATCTATTTTGTTCCCTTCTAAGTAATCCTCCTCAAATATAATACACTTAAGCCAGCGCTTTTTTCAGTCCTCTAGAACTTCTGATATGCCCTTTATGTATGATTTTGAGCTCTTTCAACGATGTGGTCTTTATCTCCTTTATGTTTGTACTTTAAGATAAACTTTTTTAATTGTTTCATTAGTTTTAAATTTTACTAACAATTAACAATAAAATTGGGTTTTCTTTTTATATATGATTTTAGCTATCAAATTTAGAGGAAGGAATTTATACGTTTGTATTGAAAGTAACAGATGCCAGTAATCAATCAAGTACAGCGAAAGTTCATGTATTTGTTAAACCACCAGCTAATACTCCACCAATTGCAAATGCTGGAAATAATATTGTATGAAAAATTTATAATAAATTGTTTATTTTTTGTTTTAAAAATCAATATTCTAGACTCTTAATTTACCACAAACTTGGGTTATATTAAATGGATCACAATCAACAGATGATATTCGTATAACACAATATCATTGGCGTGAATTATCAGGACCAAATATAGCTACTATTAAAAATGCTAATTCTTCGGTATATAAATAAAAAATTTGTCCTGTTTTATATTTTATTATAGCTTAAATGATATATTTTAAGGTAGCAAATGCTTCATCTTTGACAACTGGAAACTATCAGTTTGAACTTGTAGTTGAGGATGAAAATAAGAACAAAGCAAATAGTTCAGTCTGGATTAAAGTTGTTCAAGGTAAAATTTTAATTAGAACTTTAACAAACTTTATTTTTGTTCATTAGATCTGCAGGTCTTAATAATAACAGTTTTGGCTTAAAATTTCTTTTAATTTCAATCAAGGTTTTTAACAATTATTAACGTCCAGATCCTTAAGTCGATTTAATTTCTAACCGAACAGAAGAATATCCCTTTAGATTATGTAATTTCTATTAATGTTAGCTGTAATTTTCAATAGAGAAAATAAAATCTTATTCTATTTATAGGTTCCATCATTATTAATATTTTAATAGGTATCTTAACTATCAAGGATTAGCTTTTATGCTTTCATATTTAGAAGTATATAAACAAAATTTCAGATATGGTTACAGATCAGAAAAAATCCATCTTTTAACTCCAGAAAGCACTGTTGTACATAGTTTTCTCCTACTTTCGGCTACCGTATTACCTTTTTAACAATTTTCAGAATTTAATATACTCTTGCTATATTAAGAAGAACTCTAAACTTATACATTGTCCATAGTTTTGGATAAATTTGAAATCGTTATTACATAATCGTAATTTTTCAGAATGAGAATCCTGTTAAATTGAATTAGAAGTTTAGTTTTCTTAAACAAATCCATTTAAAACAATAAAAATGTCTTTACTTTTCTTGATTTATTTAGAAAAATTAAATATTATTGCAGTCAATATACTTTTGAGTATAACTGCACTTCATAAACGCCTATAAAAACGTTAATCTAGATACTATAGAGATACTAATAATAATTAACAATAACAACATTTTATTATTACCAAAAAAAACCACCGTTACTTTAAAAAAATTGTTCATTGAGATTTTGAAAGATTCTGTTTTTCGTTAGCACAAATAATTTTACCGTCAGCAGGTGCACCTTTGGTTTGCGATAAGCTATAAACAACAGTTATAAAGACGAACGTGAATAATATTGCGTTTACAGTGGCCAAACATACTAAACAAGTGTACTACCATTTTAGAATTTGTATGGGAAATCTCTCAAAAACACTAATCTAAATCTAGTTCATTGCTAAATATCCTAGACAATTCATAGTAGTACCGGGGTGAAATTTTGAGTAATTTCTCGGATTCTCTCTTTCTGCAATAGCTTAACAGTGAATAATTGTGGAAGTTAGGCTAAGTTTGATTGTGAATATGACGTAAAAGATTTTTACATCAACAAAGGTATGATAAAATGTACTAGGTTCCTGTATAAATACTTATTTTTATATATGCAGAAAAGGTAGTATATTTGTCTAGTATCTTTGGCAACTGTAAACGTCAAGAAAGAATTTTCAAATAGAATTTTTTGTTATTTACAAAATTAAAATCAAAAAATGAAAAATTTTCTGTATTTTTAAAATCTTTTGTTGTGTACTTTAGAACGAAACACTTCACCAATTGCAAATGGAGGAGGAGATCAAAGTGTAACATTACCCGTTAGTGCAATATACTTAAATGGTAGCAAATCATCAGATGATTTAGGAATTGTTGATTACCAATGGACAATGGATAGCTCTAGTATGGCTTCAGCAAAAATTATCGGTTCAAGCGATCATAAACCAGTTTTAATTGTATAACAATAAAACATTAAATTTATATATATATATATATATATGTATTAATAAATAAAATTTTTTGTAGATAACAAATGTTGTAGCAGGTCGATATGTTTTTCAATTAACTGTTTCCGATGATCAAGGATTAACATCAACTGATTCAGTTAGTGTTATTGTTCATTCTGATCCTCTTGAACTTAATTTAATTGAACTTACACTTTCTGTTGAAGCATCAGTATTAACTAAATCTGAATTAGATAATATAATTCAAAAAATTGGACTTTTAATTGGTGATGTTAAAGTAACTTTAAGAGAATTAAAAATTGAACCAAAATCTGGATGTGCAATTATTGTTTTTTATGTTGAAAAAATGGTATTTAAATTTTAAAAAATATAATTCTAATATGTATATTTAATATAGAATTTAAATTTTTAGTTAGCTGATGGAAAAAATTTAATTATGTCAGGCATTAAAATTGAAAGAATTTTAAAAGATAAATTTTGGAGAGATGCATCAATTTTAGGAACTAGTTTTAATGATATACGTACAACAATTTGTCAAAATAAATGTTCAGGTCATGGTTTTTGTAATTTTGTAACCCGATCATGTATGTGTGAAACATTTTGGATGCCTTCAATATTTTATTTTTGGGGAATCGAAGATGCAAATTGTGGTAAATATATATTCATGTTTTTTCTAATAAAGATAAATTAAATTTTTTCCTTTTTGGATTATAATTTAATTTTCAACTTATATATAATTAGATTGGAGCATTCTATATGTGACTATTGGAATTTTTATGGGATTTTTACTACTTTCTGGTATCTTTTGGGGTATAAGTTGTGCCTGCCGAAAGACACGTAAACCTAGACATCGTCAGAAATTACAAAAGTATGCACGTATAGGTACCGATGAAGTTGAAAATATTCAATGTATGTATATGTAACTTTTTATGTAACCATTAATCATTAGTTCTAATTTAGTTTTCAAAATTTATGAATTCTGTTTATACTTTTTTATATGTATATGTGGTTGAAAGCTTATTGGCTTTTATAAATGTATCTTTTTATTTACAAAAAAAAACTTAGCTTTTACTTGGCACACTTTAAAATCCAGTGCAACTTTTAGACATTACTGTAGATAAACTAATTTGCCAAACTTCATCAAAATACCGGTTAGAGCAATCTGTTCTTTAAAGACACGTATTGCTAAAGAACAGAACCCTCCTTATATTCAAGTACTACAAATCAAGAGATAAAAAGGGCTCGGGATGCTTTATACCCCAGTGTGCCAAGTAACGGTTAAAATTCTATATAAATATTAGATACAAATAATAATTAATAGTTTATTTATAATTGCATAAAAAATTTAAATAATTTTTAAACAAATTTTTAGTTGGTCGACCTACGTCATTAAGTGATACTGAAACAGATTCTGAAGTATTATATGAAACACATTCCAGACATAATATGACACCTAGAACAAATGGTATAATAAAAAATGGAACAAAGTATTCAACAACTCGATTAGGACATCGAACTAAAACCTAAACTAATGCTAGAGTTAATTATTCAGTTTTAGATTATTGAAAATTAATTGGTATTGGCCAAAAATCAAATTGTGTTAATATATATTATAAAGAGATCTCAAAAGTATTGTATATTAATTATGTATTTGTATATCCTGTTTTGTTTATTTTGTCATGAATCAGTTTTTAAGTTATCTTATGTTAATTACGCTTTTAAAGGAATATAATTTTCTTGATTTTGCTTAATATTTTGTTATCTGGAAAACAATCTAGTCATTTAAGTAAATTTCCTTTTTGAAAAATATGAAATTTGATTTCAAAATTAATAAATATATATATATATAAATATAATAGTTAACTTTGTATTCTTTAAATCCAATTAAATATATACAACATAAAAAATGAGGTAAATATAAAAATTTATATATTTAGTAAACACAAATTAAAATTAATTTTTATACTCAACAAGCTAAATTTTTTCAGCAATACTTTATAATGTTTTCAATGAATTGAAATCTTTAATGCATTCTCTTTTTTTTAGGTTTTAGGAAAAATAACAAATGATGGTCATTTTTGGGGAAAACAATAATTGCTGAGCTGGCCACTTTTTTCATTACATCTACTAGAAACTGAACTTTAGAGTAATAAATTTTGTGTAAAAATTTCACAATAGAAGTCGTTAGTAATCAGATTTTTAACATATATGACGTGTAATGAAGAAACTACAACAGGTTGAATATTATAAGGAAATATGAAATGTATAAAATCAAATCAGAATGTTTGAAAAACTTAAGGGAAAAACAATTCTATTTAAGGGAACTTTTGCAGGTAAGTTTTCTTTTTTAGAATTAGACAAACTATGTTTTTTTAATTTCAATATTTCAATAATATTAGATTCCCCCAAAATTATTCTCATGTTGCACCCCAACTTCCGAAAATTTTCTAATATGTTTGCGACTAATTGGACATAATTTGAACTTCTCTTATTACCCAGGAAATTTTTAATTACTTCTTTCAAAGAAATCCATGCTTTCTTCTCTTCAGAGCTCATTTTAGTTTCGAAGTATTTGTCCTTCATTAATTTCCGAATATCTGGGCCTACGAACATTCCTTCTTTAAGCTTAGCCTCTGAAAGTGAAGGAAATTTTTTACAGAGATATTTAAAACACTCTCCTTGCTTTGATAGTGCTTTCACGAATTGCATCATGAGCCCAAGTTTAATATGAAGAGGAGAAAGGAGCACTTTTGCTGGATCAACCAAACTTTCTCTTAATATAATTTTCATTCTGGGTTTTATGGATTATATTAAAAACCAGTCTTTTCTTATCCAGTACAAATCTTTGTGTCGGCTATCCCATTCACACAATAAATATGGAAATTCAGTTGTTGCACTTTTGGCACTTTTCGGCAATATAGCACGATATTGATGCTTGGGAAGCTTTCACCAAAATTTCTAAAAATACTTACCCATGCTGACATGTGTTATTTTTAAAAGTCCTCAGCCTTATTACAGTTGAAGTAAATTAGAAAATTAATTCATCGAAACTTCGAGAAGTTTTTAACTAAAACTTCGATTTTATTTAATGAATTAATTAAAAGGCTAAGTATTTTTTTTTGGCTGGCATAATTTTAATTTATTGCATGCTATTTTTGTATGATGATAAAATATTATGCGATCTGGTTAAAGGTCGACAAATTAGGCTTAAATCAAAATTGAAAAACTGCTATATTTAAGAAAATATGCATCTGATTTTTTTGGAAGTAATATCAAAGGAAAGTTCTTGAAAATTTCTATTTAATCCAAGATTAGATAATACTAGATTCCTACGAAAAATAGAAGAAAATCATAGTTTTAATTGATTTGTGTATAGTGTAATAAAAATTAAAATGTAAAAACTGGTAAAACTACTAAACCACGTATCTAATTTTTTTATGAAATTTATAAAATAAAAATTTTTGAAAATTTCTATTTGTCTATATGTTAAGGATTTTCAATGCATGATTTTTCAGGGTAAACAAAAGAACATCATTTTCGGTATCTCAATTGTAGGGCTTTAAATTAAAATCGAAAAGTAATTATATTTCTTAAACTATCTAATTTTGTGGCAGGCATACAAAATTAAAGGTTTTTGAAATCATTTTTTAAGGAAACTATTACTTAATCACTTCAATAAACAGATTTTTCCCTTTTCCAACTCATCTTATATATATATATGCGAAAAATGCTTACAAATAAAATTTGACAGCTTTTAGGCACACAGCACTAATTTTATTGTAATAAACCTTAATTTTTAATTTAATCAGTTATTTTTATTAGTTATTGTTTATATATTAATATCTCGATTGTATTTAGAATCTGTATTTATTGAAATGGGCTACGTCTATAAATATACGTATATAAATCAAAAATATTACATTTGAGAATGAAATATTATTTTGCTACGTACAAACTTCAATATATTTGGGAATGGAGAAAATTTTTCTATCTTCTTGCAAGGAAACCTCGCGAACTCATCGATTTTCTTGAAACTCAAAAACTAGGAGACTTTATTTTTAATTAAAAGACTATTGAAAAAAATATAAATAGCATAAATGTAGGTTTCAATGTTCTTGAATTGAGAGGGGGAAGGTAGATGGAAGGTGATTAATTCCACTTAAGCCCATGAATATGCATTGAAAAAAATGTTAAAAATGTGTCAGAGAATAATTTTCATGAAAATATTGTAAAGTACTCTAATAATTTAGATTTATTCATTATCTCGAATAAGGGGTAATTTACCTCCTGATGATATTTTTGGCAAAAATCCAAATAGACATTGATTTAGTTTTTTATTTGCTTTGTAAGAATCAATAACTAAATAATATACTTAAATTCAGGAAAATTTTAAAGATTCAAACGTCAATTTTAAGTCAAAAGATAATGATTTTCCTCTATAATAATTAAATAAAATTATAATAGAAATTTTAAAAAAGGAAAAAAACTACAAACTTGAGATGTATAATTCTTATATTTACTTACTACATCACATTTTATTTAATGAATTTCAATCAATATTGTGAAAAATTGTCTTCCTTAAATGGTACAGAAGTTAAGGCACTTAAAATTCTACCTCTGAAACATAAAATAATTGTAAATAAAATAATGTTGTTTGTTTTAAAAGAAAAAAAAAATTAATAAGAAAACAACAACAACAAAAAAAAAAACACAACATAAAAAAATATCTTACAAAATAGATGACTTGAGTAAACGACAAACTCCATTTTTATCTAAAATTTGTCCAGTTGGACAAGATGCCTTTTTAAATTGTAAATTTGGTCGACGATTTAGATGTACTACACGAGAATCATCAAAATTATATTGTAAATTTGATTTAGTAACATCATTAGTTGAAAATTTTCTTATTAAATTATTAGTTTTATTTAATTGTGGTTCTAAAATTGGTTCCATTATTATTTGTACTGGAATCTCAGATATAAAAGGTTTTACAATATTTGTTGGTGTTGATGATCTTATTGGAGGAATAATTGTTTCAGTTGGCTTATTTAAAACAATTACACTCGATTTTTTAATTGGTGGTGGTGGTGGTATTGTTGTATTTTTCGGTTCAATTGTTGTAATTTTTGTATTTTGTGTATGTATTACAGATACTGTACTTGGTGGTTTTGATTGATTTGTTCCTAATATATTATTTTGTTGTGTTGTTGATGGTTTTAATCCTTGTAACCATGCTGATAATGGTTTTACTGTAAAATCACTATCATCATAATAATAATCTTCACTATCAATACCAACCTTTTAAAATAAATAAAAATTTAATAATTATAATTTGTAAAATTATTAAATTTAATTATTAAATTACATCTTTAAATGAATTTTGATCTAATGCTATTATAGCTACATCTTTGATATTAACATGAATATTATATTTTCCAGATTGTCTTTGATCATAGAATATTTCTGATCCATTTTTTATCGGATTTGCGTTTACTTTCAAAATTATGCTAAGAAATCCACTTATTAGATAAATATTTGTGATTAAAAACATTTTAAGCATTCTGTAAAACAAAAAAAAAACACAAAATAGTTGTTTATAGTCACCATTTAGAGTTTTTAATATAAATTTAATTATTTACTATTTTACACAGTAATATATGAATCTTGTGTGGCAAAAAATGATTTTTTGTTTTATTAATTACAAACAAGTTACTTAACGCGGACTTCTACATGAGGGCTAGGCCGAAAATTTTTAATGGATTTTGAGGAATGTTAACATGAAATTTCTAAACGAAATTTTAACACAAAATTCTAACAAAAAATGTAATTGTTTAATTTTTCTTGGTCAAGCTTTGCTTTTAGTTGAATTTGCATTGTTTATTCAAGCATCAATCCATGGTATAGCAGATACAGTCAACAAGATTTAGGAATGACGCAATTATGACATAAAATTCTGTTCGCCACAATCATCCATATAAAATAGATTACTTTAGCAAACATCATATAGTCCTTGTCCTTACTTTTACCTTTATAGTAGAAGCTAAACGTTTGACAAAAACTAAAGATTTGCTACTTTTGGTCTTGCATTTGTTGGTACTGTTCGATATAATAAAGCATTTCTTCCTGACGAAAAAAAAAGAATTCTTCTCGTCTTGTTCTCTTTTAGGTTTTCACGAAAACTTGATTTCACTATGCAGGTATATACACAATTTACTCTCCTCTGAACCCTTTTCAAAAATATTGTGAAGGCAAGCAATTTTTTACCACAAAGCAAATCAAGCTAGCCCGGAAGGCATAGATCGAGTTGCTTATGTTTTCTACAAAACGGGCCAAACAGACGTTTGGCTTACAGATAACCAAGAATATGCAAAAACGATACTAAGGAATGTAATTAATTGGAAATATTTATTTGACAGGCATAAGAATAGCTTAGAATTAGTTATATCTTTCCATAATAATAATTGTATCTATGTAGGAAAGTTAAATAGCTTTATACTGATTTCTGAATAAAATGAACCTAAACCACTCTTAAAATATACAATCAATATATTTAGTTATTCTGTAATAATGGAAAAAAAGGTTCATAGCTACTCATTCAATACGAAAACATTGAAAAAAAAATTATATTAATTAAAAAAACCAAAATCAAAATTTTTACCTCCATTAAATAAAAGAAAAAAACATCTAAATTTCGATGTCAATTCAAACTTCTTATTACACCCAGCATTTTTTATACAAATTTGAAATTAAAATCGTTTATAACAGTTAATCAAAGACGAGGTAATAAAGCAGATATTTTATTATTTGCAGAAAGTCGCCAAAATGATAATTTTGGTAGATTCCCTAAAATATAGTAAGCTCTACGACTTAAAATTCATTTCGCCCCCCCCCCCCCCCCCCTTTTATAATGACTTATATATACTTTCTTTATTCTATGTTGAGTCTGTTAACCTTTTAGCTTTAATTATATTTAAAAAAACATCATGTGACCGAAATCGGTCACCAGATCGACCAAATTTTATATGATGTTTTGGGTATGTAACGAATTTCTGAGCAGCCTTTGCTTAAAATACTAAATTTTCGTCAAAAGAATATCATTGAGATGATGACCCTAAGATACAATAAGGACATTTTTAGCACATCATTACTTCTGATATGAGTTGAATAAAGGACTATAAAAAGCTCAACAATTAAGAAAATGTAGTCCAACTATACTAGATCAGATAAACCTTAGCTGAAAAACAGGATTTCGCAAAAGGAACTGAGAGCTGTTTGAAAAATCAACCTAATAATAATATTTTAAAAAATTCAAAAAAAAAAAAAAATTCGTATATATATGGATCGCCTTTAATGGCGATGATGATTATTTTGAAGAGGATAAAGAAAAATTGATTATTGTCGTTTTATTTATTTAGTCTGACTTAAATCCGGCTCTAGATCTATTGGCAGAATTTTATATATTTTCAGGAAGAAGGTATAAATTTATCACAAAAGCTCAAAAATATTATTTTCGGATTACAATGTTTGTAGGGTAGGTCTAATTAATTATGTATGTATGTATTTGATTCCTTCAGTTTACTTTAACAGGTTTTAGTATTCTTTTTATTTTATTTTTATGAATACGTATATCCCATTTTTACGTTTTTTCACACTTTTTTTCACCATGCATGAAATATACACAGCATATACACAATTATTTGTGCTTAAGTTTAAATATTTATGTAATTTAGTTTCAGTTTATAAAAGAGACTAAATATTAAACACGTAAAAAGCTTAGTAAAATATTAAAATAAAAAAAAAAATCTACAATACGATAATGTTAAATATGATACAAAATTATTAAATTGATTTGTAAAAAAATTGATTCAATTTTATGATAGTTTAAATTTCGATTCATGCACCAAAAATCTAAAAAAAGAATTTCTTTTATGATATTACAATCAAAAATATTTTAATAGATTAAAATTACTTTTAAAACTTAAATTACATATTAAATAAAAACTTACAATTTTTATAATATAAAATATTTTTTTTTTCCAAAATTTTTATAAATCACTTTTAACTACAAAAATATATTTTACTGATTCCCGTTATACCAATCAAATAAAACTAAACAACTTAAAGTACCAAATGTAAATAAAATGATCAAGCGAAACGAAAGCAACAAATGAAGAACTTTTTAAATAGATGGACAGAGTTGATTCTTGTACAAGAACAAGAAATATCAAGAAAGATTTTACATTTTACATGTCTAGTTGCATACTATATACCTATATATATATATATCTATATATATATATACATATAAGATAACTTCTGGTTTTGCGATTGAAAGCTTACTTTGAGCACTTCTTTAATTCTTTTCATTCTTGGTAATACAGTCCAATGGTTCATAGCTTTTTCATGGACAATGACCCGTTAATCTGATAACTGAAATGATAATATCAGAGAATTTATTATTAAATCTTAAGACTATTTATTATTTTTTTTTTTTTGTTTAACTGCTTTAATAAAATTACAATTACAGTCTTAAGCTATGTTAACAAAATTTTAAATAGAATTCGATATTGAATTTAATTCTTATACTTACAGATTAAACCGTTATATACAGACAAAGAAGTAGTTTTCTTATATTCAAAGGCTATTCAAATTTAATTGATAACAATTTGCATTTAAATTGATTGAAATTTTGTTGATTAAAATTTTAAAAATTTATAAAATGTTTCTTAGTTACAAAAAAACGTTCGCAAAAAAATGTTACCAATTGACTTTAAAATTAGTTTTCTACAAAATGCATTGCAAGAGAATTCTATTATTTTCTGTTTTTGGTCTAATTTATAGGTGAAAAATGTTTTTTTTTACATAAATCGTAAATAAATATAGTACTATAGATTACTTTAATTTTATTTTGTTGTGCTCTAAATATATATGAATATTTTTGAAACATGCTAACATCATACTATATAGTTTTTTTAAGATTTTTATAAAAATATTGTTGACTAAAAATTTCAAATAATAAATAAGTACATACAAAAAAACAACACTTCCAAATATAATAAATAAAAAAAGTTTCTATAAATACCAATACTGCTACAAAAAATTCTATTGACAAAGAATCTGTTAATATATGAAAATTTCTACTTTTCCAAATTGTAAAACTGCATCAATTAACATGTGATACGTTAAGAAATTTCGTGAGTTTTGATAAGTAAAGCTGTGTAAATCGAAATCAAAACAAAATATGCATAATTTTTTATTTTACTATATTACGTAGGTTTACACCGTCCTGTTGTAGATTAAATTGGTGTCCAGAATCAAAATAAAACATGGGAAACTTTTATTGCATATTAACTTGTAACTATTTTAATTGTAAATGTAACTATTTTAACTTGTAAATGGTAGGCACGATCTTAATTTTTTAGCCAACTTAAAATGTGGTCCATGTTTGGGAAGGTTGAATTAAAAGAAACACCACCAAATTTATAAATTATTATTACTTATTCACTTGGACTCGGAAGTTGATCAATTTTCAAAAATTCTGACTTATTAACGAGACGCTTTTTCTGTTTTTGTTTTCTAGGTATCGAGTCAAAATACTGAAGAATTTTATTTTTAAAAATTAATTTCAAAGCAATTAGAAGTAAAAGCTACTAAGTTTTAAATTGACACTTGTAGTATTACAGAAAAATTACGAAATTTTTGGCTAGAAACAGGTGGTCTTACTTTCTTCTTCGTAACAAAAATTACAATCAACTTAAAAAATTAGAATGCTACCAATTAATTTAATACTATTTCATCCGCTTTGTCTGGAAGCTAGATCAAGTTGACGCTCTTTTTCCCCAGCTACATCAATTTTATAGACAAATTTTAAAAGTATGAAATTGAACTTGCAATTTTGTTAATTTTTCATATTTTACTTAATTTATTTTTCCACAGTCTTCTCATTTTTTAAATAATAATTTTATTTCATTATTACTCACATCCTTTTAAATCACAGGCTTGATATATTTCATCTGTTCTGCCACCTGATTAAGGACTCTGTGAATTGATTTATTGCTTAAAATTTTATAAATCCCTTCATAAATAGTTAAATATTTGTTAATATTTTGCCAGAATTGAAGAACTCACTTAACATTCAGGCTTAAAGAGCTTATTTGAATGATTTGAAATGAAAAACCGGCTTTAGTTGTTTTGTTGAGTAAAATATCAAAAATTTTTATTCACTACCATTCAAAGGTTTTTATTGTAGGTGCCTAACGTCGTTGGCAAATTAATGATACGCATATAAGACAAATACATAACTGAACCCAATTAATATTATATTTTTATGCAATTTATCCAATATAGCTTAAATCCTCAAAAATATATTTTTTAATGTTTATATTAATCGTTTATAATTACAGTTATAACATAAATTTAATTATAAAAGAGGATTTTGGATATATAAAAAATGTGGAGAGTCTTTTGAATAATATTATACAAAAAACAATAATAAAAAATTGCTATTCAATAATTACCGATATACATCATCGAGATTTTTTCTCTAAAGTATTTTTTAATAATACATTAAAAAGTTTATATTTTTTAACATTATCCGATAAAAAATTATTCAAATTAAATGAATCAACTATCCAAACAATGTTCTATATTAAAAATAATCATTGTAATTTAATTATTATAATTATTTTAAATACAATTAAATTAAAAAATTTACTTAAATTTATACAACAAAATCGTGCATTAAGTGTTGATGTGAAGCTAGTGATTTTATTTAATTATGATTTATTTACATTAGATATTCAATTTATATGGAATAATTTCGTAAATGTTATTTTCATAAAAATAATGGAGGATAGACAAAAGTAAATTTGATAAAATATAAATAAATTAATATTAATTTCATTTTTATTAATTATTACAGAATTGAATTATTAACATCTTCTTATCCAAATCAATATCCGAATCGTTTTAATTTAAAAAAGCTTAATTTATGGTTTAATCATACTTTCTTGTTTGAACAAGAATTATTTCCAAGTAAAATCAATAATTTAAATGGTAATAAAATAATTAATATTATTTGTGTTAAATTTTAATTATATGTAACCTAGATAATATAAAAAAATAATTTCTTTTTTTTTAGGAAATTATTTAAATACTTACATAACTGAACATTTTCCAATGGTTGTAAAATGGCCTAAAGATAAATCTTTACGAGGTGTTGAAATTCAAATTTTATCTTTACTTGCAAAAAAAATGAATTTCACCTTGGATTATAAAATCGATACTAAATCCAAAATATTTTATAAACAAAATAGTACTGCAAAAAAAATAGTAAGTTATCATTTTGATTAAAACAGATGTTATTAGAAATGGCTTCACCTTTTATACAAAAAATTAGAATTGGTAATAAGTACCTGCAATCGAATGTAAGAGTATCATTAAATACTTTTATATTCAAATAGTTTGGCCTAGAATTAAATTACGTGAAAAATAATAATTAAAATGAAAATCAAATATTAACATATGCAATTTTTTTACGCAATTAGAATTCTAGCCTTTGGTCTAAAATCTTTCCCTTAATCTTAAAGTTAAACCATGATTATTTTTTATCATCACATGACATTCATTAATAAAAGGTTGCGCTTTTAAGCGTAACAAGGAAATGGTTACATTAAAAAAGCCAATTTTGACCGCATAAGATTTTTTCACACCAAAAAATTGGTCGGATTGAAGGAGTTATACGCAGTTTGAGAAGTCGAAAAATGAGTTTTTTACAAGAAGGTGTTTTATTAAATAAATATAGGGTGGTCCAAATAAGATTTGTATTTTGATGTACAGGTTTTTTGTGATATGGTAACACTAATATCAATATCAGAACAACTGATGTTGTGGATTTTGGTCGGACGCCATAATTGGTCCATTTTTCATTGAAAATGACGCCGGTGAGATTGTTACATTGAATGGCGAACGCTATCGTGATATGTTAAATAAAAAATTTTTTCCGGCAATTGAAGATATTGAATTGGACGATGATTGCTTTCAACAGGATGGCGCCACATGCCACACAAGCAACGTTTCAGTAGACTTAGTGCGATCTAAATTTAAAAATCGTGTTATCAGCAAAAATTCTGATGTGAATTGGCTACCAAGAAGTTGTGATTTGACACCGTTGGACTATTATTTGTGGGGTGCCGTGAAAAACAAATGTTATGCCCACAATCCAACAACAATTGAAGAGCTCAAACACAATATCATTACCGAAATTACAGCTGCAAACAATCGAAAATTTAATGAAAAATTGGATCAACCGGATTGGCTACTGTGAGGTCAGCCGTGGCAGTCATTTGAATGAAATTATATTTCATCATTAAAGTACAAGGATACAGCTTTCCAATAAAAGAAAAATTATGAAAAAATATTAAACCGTTTTGTTTTTATAACCATTTATATCATACAAATTTTATTTGGACCACCCTATACAAGTAATAATTTCCGAAATATTGTCTACTTTTAATTAGCTAATGGCACGTAGATGCCCTATACACGATCTCCCGAAGGTCCTCCAACAAAAGACTATCCAAAATCAAAAAACCAATTAGATTCTTTCAGTGAATAAATTAATCTTGGGATTAATGGAAGGAATAGTCAATATTTTAATTTTTGAGATAATGGCGCTATGTATGTAAAAAAAAACGGTTTAAATTTTCGACAAATATTTTCGCGGAAAATTGTTTAAAAAAATAGAAATAATTATCCCAAGTCTTGTTCCTTCGATTAATACCTGAAGAATATATCTGAGAAGGTTGATATAATCTTACGTCAATCGACTGAGAAGTTTTTGAGAAATCGTGCTCACGATCTTTAAAAATACGGTTTTATGAAAAGTGGACGGTTTATAATTAAACGTCTTACGTAAACGTTACAAACGTCTTTACAGTTATGGTTATATCTCAGAAAATATTGATCGAATGGATATTAAATTTTCAGAGAATATGTTTAAATGTATGTACATCCCGAAAATGAAAAAATAAATCAATTTTTTTTGAAAATTCTAACTGCGTATCACCCCTTAATACACCCACCTCAATGTCTTTGATTTATTTTGTATACTACCTCAACTTTAATACGGTTTTATTAACTTCCAGTCTTTAGCCCTATAATTCTTAAAATTCTTAAAATTTTAAATCGAAGAAAAAAATTTTATTCATATTAGGTGTTATTTATCAGGACCAAATTCTTCATTCTACTCATGTCAGTATATTACTAGCTTCAATAAATCATTCTAGAAAATAACTTGCATTCGACGGCAGATCCTTTAATATTAACTTCTCTTGAGAAGTTACTGTAATAGGTCCGAAAATCGAAATCAATGATTTTGTGCTTTCTTTACGTTTCAAGACCTGGAGAATCATTTGCAATCATTTTTAGAGTGATGTCTGTCTGTGTGTGTATGTGTGTGCGTATGTATGTAGGGATGTGAGCTTTTTTATGAGATTCGTTTTGTCAAAAACTACTGGAGCAAATTACGTGTTATATATATCAATCGATAGGCCGCAACATGACTTAGAATTGAAAGGAGTTTGAGCGAAGTCCGTCCAGCGGTTCGGTTTTTTTATTTTATATTTTCGTTTGCTTTTTTTATTTGAAAATTTGAATAGCTTTTAAAAGAAAATTTAATTTTAATAAATAATTTAAGACAAATAAAAATTTCAATATTGCTATTGGAGATCTCTATTGGACTTCATACTATCAACATTATTTGGATTTTAGTATATCACATTCTACAGAGTGTTGGACATTTCTAACACCTGAAACAATAACAGATGAATCATGGAAAACTTTAGTTTTACCATTTAGGTAAAACTTTAATCAATTTTTTTCTTTTCTTTTGTGCTAATTCTTTCTATATTGCAGCGGAGGAGCATGGTTTGGTATTTTAAGTATACTTTTCATTGTTGGTTTTATATTTCATCGAATTTCGAAATTATATGAAAAGTTTATAACTTATCCAAAATTAAATCTACAAAAATATCCAAAATTAAATCTAAAAAAATATAATAATATTAAAAAATATTTAATGAGAAGAAAATGGTATCAACATTTTTCAAATAATAAAATTCAACATGATTTATTTAATAATTTATCATGCTCAATACTTTTTACATATAGTGTTTTAGTTCAAGTTCCAATTCCTAAATTACCTAAAAGTTGTTCAATCCGAATACTCTTAGGATGGTATTGGATATATTGCATTTTGCTATCTGTTATGTACAAAGCTAGTTACACATCACTATTAGCAAATCCATCATCAAGGTAAATAATATTAAAGTTAATTTTAAATATAGTTAGTTAGGTCTTAAAAAATACATAGATAGTTTTAAAATTAGTAAGGTTCGTATCAATGTGATTTCGCTGTTACAGTTTTAAGACTTTAGCCTAAAAATGAGTATTTAATAACTGCAAGATAATCGACTTTCCTTATTTTAATGAATTACTGTGTATTAAAAATTTTAAACAGCTTTATAAGCAGGAATGATTTGAGAAATCAATTTAAAATTTTACAATTTATTTGAAAAACACAATTTCAATTTTAAATAAATAAATAGATATAAAAATTAAAGAAAATTAAAAAGCTTATTAATTATACTAAAAATTTTAACAATATTTTTATGTTGGATTTGCATACAAAAAACTAAAAATTTCTTTACTCAAGTAAAATTATAAAAAATAAATATATTTTCGAAATAAAAATTTATAATTTTGATATTATAGAATTACAATTGATACACTTGAAAAATTAGCGCAAAGCAATTTAATGTTTGGAGTTGATGATGAGTTTCGAAAGGAACTATTCGAATATTCAAATGATAAATCAGCCCAAATAATAGGCACAAAAATGGAAACAAATGATAATATGAATTTAGTGGTAAGTAAAGAAATTTTTTCCATTAGAAAAGTAAATCTTTTTATACTACAAAATCAAAAAAATTGTCAAAAACTGAACTTTAAAAAAATAAGGCAATTTTTATTTAAAAAAAATCTAAATTTCTGTTATTTAATAGTTGCAACAAATTATCGAAGGAAAATATGCATTTTACAATAATAAATACTTTTTACAACATTTACGATCTCAGCAAGCTGATACTCATAAAAATAAGGTTTTTCATATAATGAAAGAATGTACACTAAATATTCCAATATCGATTGGATTAGAGAAATTTTCACCATTAAAACCAATAATTGACAAGTATTTAAGACGATTGATTGAAGGAGGTATATAATAAATATTATTTTAATTATGTTTTAAAAAATTATATTTTTAATAATTTAAGGTTTTATTGAAAAATGGTTACGGGATATAATATCAATAATTAATGAAGTAGATGAACAACCAAAGGAAGCATATGTTAATTGTAAAAAGTTATCAAGTGCTTTTATTGCACTATTAATCGGTTATGTATTATCAATTGTTGCCTTTACCTTTGAAAAACTTCATTTTAAGCATAAACTTATAAAATACAAGAAAATGATGTTAATATAGTAATAGTAAGTATATATATATATATATATATTTTTTTTTTTAAATTAAATAAACGTTGATCTATTTAAGAAAATTGTTGTTTTTTTAGATATAAATAACAAAACAAAGCAAACAAATAAAATATAATTAAGACGACACCCTGCAATATTTTGCTAGTTAACAGGGAGCTCATTACAATTTTAAATAGTTTTGTTTGCTTTGACCTCTATATCATTTCAAAAATTTTCTATAGGATTAAAATCAGTCCAATAAGCTATAATTTTATTCTTTACTTAATAATAAGTTAACAAGATATCAGATATAATAAAGAAATATTTTGATTTTTAGTTTTAATAAATGAAATAAATAAATTACACTCAAAAGTAAAAATGTTCAGTGTAAAAAAATTAACAAACACAAAAATTTTAACTTATATTCTTTGTTATTTTTCTCTTAGAACTCAAAATTTACATAGTTAAAAATTTTCTTAACGAAAATGTAACTTGATTAAAGTTCACTTTTAGTTTTACACTTAAAAATACACAAAAAATACACTTAATCACTATTTTTACAAATTTCAAGCTTTAACAACTGATTTCTACTACTCTGATTTATTTTCTAAAACTCTTTAACTCATTTATAACTGACTTCGACTACAACTATTATTTACTTAATCTAAAAATTTATTCTATTAATTTAAATAATAATTAATTTTGCTTCTTATTTTAAATATAATTTTTAGTTTAAAATGTTTTATAAATATACTAACCGTAAGAATTCTAATTATAATTAATATAAAATTACTTGTTTATAACATAACTTTGAAGGTTCATTTCAGACCAGCAATAATTTTATAAATCAGAAACTGGGCTAGACAAGGCTAAAACTTTATTCGAATTTAAAGAGGAAGAATCAATTTTATCATTAATTGCTGTTTATATCTGCTGAAGAACTCGAGGAAATAGAAAATCGTGCAAGAAGTGCCATTTTTATAAATAAAATAGATAGAAAATATTATAAAGCTATAAATAGTTTGAAATTAAAGTCAAAATTAGTTATTAAATTAGAATCATATTCAATGGGACGAAGTAACAGAACAACAATTTTATCTAGTACATCAACTAATGATGAGATATATATATATTTGATATTATTTTCCTTGGTAGTATACCCAAGGAACTCAAAGAATCGAAAAATTCACATAAGATATTGTTTTATTCAAGAGAAATAGTTGTTAATTTAAAACAAAGACAAAATGTTTGTTTATTTAAAATTTGTGATGTTTTGGTCGCATTTGTTGGTGATCATAATATTATAAAATTAAATGGCTTCATCAGGTTTTACTTTAATTTTTTAGTGAATAAACAAAATATAATGAAATTCATTCAAAAGAGATAAATTAACAAATAAAATATTTTAATGATAATAAAATTTAGTTTTAAATGGAAATTAAATTAAAAACTTTAAATTTCATTTATATATCTAAAATATTACATTACATTACATTTATTAACAAATATAAAATAATTAAGAAGTTAAAAGTTAAAACAATTTTGTTATTCTTCTTTATTATTATTATTATTATTATTTTTTTTTTTTTTGTAAACAATTTCACTAAACACAAACACGGCAATATACAATACTCAAAAAAAATTTTGAAAAATTATTTTAAAATTTCATATTATCTTTGCTTTATATAAATCTAAAAGTTATCATTTATTTTGTATTTGTTTTTTTATATCATCATATCTAGAAAATTATTATTTCATATTATTACAAAATAAATATAAAATAATTTGGTATTAGCTTAAAATATAAAATTAAGGCATTCCAGGAACACTATTCAAACTTTGATGTGATTTCAAAATATTATTTCGTGTTTTTTGTATTTCAAGCATTTGAATTTTAGCTGCTAAATTTGAATTTTCAACAAAAAGATCTTTTGCTAAAATATCAGCATTAGCAAGACGTTGACCTTGTTCATTTATAATCATACCCTGAGTTTCAATACGATTTCTTAAATCAGACATTTCATTTCGATGTTGGTGCCATGTTTCTGCAATTAATTTTAAATTAAAATTATTATTTTTATAATAGATTTTTTAATGAATTTTAGAATCAATTAATATTGACTCAAATGATAGTTATAGTGTTTATATATTTATATTAATCCTTATCGGTCGTAAGTTACCTCTGACATGAAAATAATAGTTTTCTGCAGCGGTCGTATGACAAGTGTGAAGTGACAAGGCGAATCGTATCAAAACATGGTATTTATTAAATGATCATACAATTGTCTTTTGAGTTTATCGTTATCAACTTGTGCAATAAAATTTCAATGTTTTTTTTTAAGGTTCGAATTTATTTTTTGTTAAAAAAATGGATAAAGAAAGTTTTATAAATTTTAATAGTGAGAGTTCTGAAAGTGATTTTAGTTCTAGTGAAGAGTCTAGCAGACATGCTTCTTTATTTTCTAAAAAAAGAAAAATTGTTTTTCCTATAAAGTACTCAAGTGAAAAAGAAAATGATGCAGAATCAGAAGTTGGATGCCTGTAGGAAGGAAAACAACGGTATACTTATGTGAAATTTGCAAGAGAAAACCATTCTTTCATTTGAATTGGAGATTCCTTTAAAAAATATCATACATTAGAAACATATAAATAATTATTAAAAACTCAGATATGTATGTATTAATTCTTTAAAAAAATAAATAATTTTTAACAAAACTGTTAAATTAAAAATTAAATATAAATGAATAATAAAATAAAATCTTTTCTTTTCATAGTTATTAAAAATAACAACAACCTGGTGAGAATCATGAATGAAAAAATTCGCCTCTGATAAAGATTAAAACAAATAAGTGCAACCTCGATATAACGAAGCTGAAGGGAGAAAGAAAATATTCGTTATACCAAGTAATTTGTTACATTGAGGTTCGTTATATAGAGGTTAGGTTAGTCTACGATTCGTTTTATCAAGGTAAGAAAATTTGTGTAAACATATATTTTCATGAACGAAAATTTAAACAGTCTATACGAAAAACTTAAACAGTCTATATCTGTCGACACAGGAATTGTTGTTGTTATTGTAAACTTGTGTGTGATTATTTGGTGGAATACGTTATGTAAAGGTTACAATTTGACAAAATTCGTTTAATAGAGGTGAATTATGCTTTTTGTTTACATTCTGCAATGATTGAAAATTCGTTATAAAGAGGTTTTTTGACAAATATATTCGTAATATTAAGGTTTATTTAGCATTAACTCTTATGGAAAGTTCTGGGGGATTTCTAAAACTTTGTTATATCAAGGAAATCGTTATATTGAGGCTCGTTATATCGAGTTTGCACTGTATTATGTATATAAAATTGTGCTGAATTAGATTTCAATATAACTATACTGAAACTTAAAAGATTCTTTTTGAAGCTGTTAGTTTTGCGGCTTTTAACCGATATATTTAAAGACCATTCGTTTTTATTGTTCAGAGTCTCAAGAAATATTTTCTTATTTCACTTTCATTTGATTTCAAATGTATTTCAAGACAAAATATTTTGCCATACCCAATTAACAGATTTAAAAATTTATAAATTTACATTATTAAAATAAATGTTTATTATTATTAAAAACGTAAATAGTAAAAATAAAAAATAAATATAAATTTTACTTACGTTGCATAATTGTATCAGTATAATGTTGCTGTTGATTAAGAGTAGCTTGCAAATGCCGATTTTTTTGTTCTAACTGATTTAATCTTTGAATCAAAGATGGATGTGTTGTTCTCTATAAAATATATTTTTTATTATAGATTTAGAAATTAAATAAAAATTAACTTAATATTAGAATAACAGAATTAATTAAATTGACTTATTTGCTTTGTATATGTAGTAAGTTTTTGTAAACACTTTTATTTAAATATATTCTATAAAATTTAAGTTATAGTTAAAGACCAACAAAATAAAAAATCTTTTAAACATGTTCCCACAAATGCATTCAATTTAAATAACTGTATTCTTCTAGTTTTAGAAATTAATAAATAAATAAATAAAATTCTATATTTATATTTACAGCATAAGCTTTTTCCAAAACAGGTTTTGCTCCATGTAATTGTTGTAATTCTTTTATAAGAAGTTCCTTTTGATAGGCAAGATGTTTTATTTGTTTCTTAAGAATATCAACAGTTTTTAATTGTTCTTTTCTATTATCTAATGAAATTGATGATGATTTTTCATTAGTACTTGTTGATGTTAAACTTTCACTTGCTGATATTTCATCTGATGAACTTTTTTCATTGATATTATTTTCAACATTTTGATTTAATTCTGATACTATTTCATTAATATTTGATGCAATTTGATCAGAAATTTCTGGAATTTCATCTTTTTTATCGATTACAGTTTGATTATTTATTTCATCTGTTTTATCACTGTAAAAAAGATTAAATACTTTTTTATAAAATAGAATAATAATATATTTTTATAGTGACAGAGTAATATTATACTAAAGTGTTTAAATGTTTAAATATTTGACAAGTTTGAAAAAAAAATATATAATTTTTATAATTAGGAGACCTCATACGAGATCGGCAGCTGTCAGTTTTATAATAGAAGCTGTGAAACTTTCGAAAATCTTATTCCTCTGCGTGAGTCAAAAATTCTATTGCCTCTTGTTTAGCCTCTTATCAATACATATTAACAAATTCAAAAGTGTAATTGAAATAGGCCTCACCTTGTAAGATACTCTGAATTATACCTGTAAACAATCGCGATTGCCTAAAATCACCCATCATGGCAAATAGTGTAGAGTAAAGTAAATATTTGTTGGAGCTAAATCTAGCCATTTTTTCTAAATCAGCTTTTCAACTAATTTTTATTTTTGTCTTTAATGCAAAAAAATCTATTGTAATATTTTCAAAACAATATTTTTGTTGTAGCAGTCTTAGCTAATTATATCATGAAATTTAATTTTTCTTTAGTATTAAAGAAAAATCCAAAAAAAATTGAGGTTATTATGACGTAATATTGTTTTAGATCCTGAAAAATATTATAAGAAAAATACTAAGTCGGAAAAGTAAGCATAAAACATTGATTTTTCAGTCATAAAACCTAATTTGTTGGGAAAAACATCAATGAAACCCAAATTCACGATCCTGCCAACTATCTGTTCTATCGATAAATTTTTCATTTATGCACATTTCCTACATAAGAATGCAAGAATTCTTCGATTCAATGATGTAATGTACACTTCCCCGATTTTCAAAGATGCATTAAATATGCTACCAAATTTTTCCAATTGACGAACTTATCAAATCGAGCCAAATCTAAACTACATTTGGTTTTAGCTTTCTATAGAATTGATTTTGATATTTTTAATTATCTAAAAAAATTATTTTATGTTAATAACTTACTTGGTATCTTCTTTTTGTGAATTCCATTGTGGATTCTGATAATCACGGGCAACTGGTTGTAAAGTTTTAGAATATTCTAAGTAGCCATCAATTGGTGAGCTAACTGTACTATCTATTTCAGATAAATTAGCACCATGTAAAATATTTTTACTGAAAAACAAAAACAAATTAATATACAATTTAATATTATAATATATTTTTAATAATCCTTTGCGCTCAATTATTTTCGGCCTTATTAATTCAATCGAAATAAAAAAATATTCTTTCTAGCGAAATGTAGAATTAGTGATATTAATTGCTTTGGTATTTGAATGCATTGCAAACAAGACTTTTCTACCATTTTCTACCGAATTCTACAAGCCGACATTTAAGTACTAATTATTCTGTAAGAAAATTACTTTCATTAGTTTCGATAAAAATTCAAAAAAAAAAAAAAATCTTAACAATAAATACGCTTTTTTATATTTCCTTTTACTTGTTTCCTTTCACATAACAAGTAGAATTTTAGTACAAACACAGAGTGAAAAAAAATTTAACTTTTAGGAAAAAAATCTTGAGATGTCGTGAATGTTTACCCCAGGAGACTTGTGTAGCGAAAGGGTTAAAATTAATATTTCTTTTTTTCCTATAACTGAAATTATGTGCTATAACGTTTTTACGATATAAATTTTGGTTAAATATTTTCCTGTTTTCCTTTATCTAACTGATCTAAACGATTTTTATTTTATCTGCCAATAATAAAACAACAAATTTCCGTTTAGAAAACATTCTAACCACAATACACGATAAAAAAAAAAGCTCTGATTCAACAATTTTACTAAAAAAAAAAATCAGTTGAAAGCCGTCTTCAGAGTGCAAAAAGAAGATCCTAACACAAAACTTAAATTGTTAATTATAGTGTTTTTTAGTTAATCCTTTTTCTTTTGGTTAGTTGATAGTTTTAGTGCTAATTATTGGTTTTAGTTGTTAATTCAAAGCAGTTTGCTATTGGGTAAGACTTAAAGGAACATCGTTCTTAAGAAATAATTCCTAGACACCTCATTCACTTTTTTTTAATTTATTTAATTAAAATATTATTAAATTAGAAATTCTTACCGTAATTCTGTACTTTCATTTAATTGAATTTTTAATTTTTCCGTTTCATCTTGTAAATAATTTAATTCTTTGGTTTTTTCATCAATAATTTTTCTAGAATTTTCTCTAATTTCTTCTAATTCTGCTTCTAAATCAGCATACTGTTGTTCAAGTGTATCCTTTTCTTCAATTGTTGAAAGACGACGTTCTTTATTAAATTGTTCTTCATATTCATCAATTTTATTCATTAAATCTTGTAATCTTTTAGAATTTTCAATTTGATCATATTCATAAATTTGACGTTCATCATTAATTTTTTTTTGCCAATAATCTTCACAATCTTCATATGCTTTACTCATTTGTATTAAACTTGATTCTAATTCTTCACATCTTTTTTCTAAGTAATTTTTTTCATTTGTTTTATCAGAATCTTTAGTATATTTAATTTGTGTTTCTTTTAATAATAAAATTTCATTTTCAAGTTTTGTTATTTTTTCTGTAAGTATTTTAATTTGTTCATCTTTTTCTTCATTTAAACTTGATATATCTTGATTAAAACCAGATGTTAATGATGTTTCTATTGATTTTGATGTAATTCCAAGTTCAGATTGTAATGCAATCCATTCACAGCTTGTTTCACTTTCACTATTTTCATTACAAAATTTACGTTGTTTTCCTAATCTTGGATTTTCTTCTGTCATTCTTATTTTACTTGGTGAATCTCCTCTTCTTTTAATACCTGATGATGATTGTTCTGAATCATCGAAACTATTACCTAAACCAATATCATATTGTGAACGTGTAGATAACATTTTTTTACATTTATCTAAATCAAAATTTAATCCTTCTACATCAGCTAAAAGTTCATCATTTTTATCTCTTAAATTTGTATTTTCCATTTGTAATAATGTTATTTTATCAATAAGCTCAAGAACTTCTTCAGTTTGTTTTTCATCATTTAAATTATCTTCATTTCTATGTATTTCTACAATTTCATTATTTAATTTGATATTTGTTTTTAATAATTCTGTTATTTGTTTTTGTAAATTAATTTGTTCTTTTTCAAAGGCACTATTTTCATTTTTTAAACATTGAATTTCTGTTTTATATTTTGATTCTTCACATTCTAATAACTTAATACGATTTTCTAAACGTGAATTTTGATTAAAATAATTTTCTCTATCACTTGAAAGTTGTAATGTTAATTCTTTAATAACATCTGCATGTTTTTGTTGTAACATTTTGATCTATAATATTAATAAAAAACAAAAACAAAAAAAAAAAAACATAATAAATTTCAAATATTCATATAAAAATTAATTTATATTTACTTCTGATTTTGTAGAATCCTCAATTGTAGCATGCCGTTCATCTATTTCCTGTGCTAATAAAGCTGCTCTTCGATTAATATCTCGATTATCGGCACAAAGTTTTTTATTTTCATCCATAATTTGTCGAAGAGTTTGCTGCAAAAGTTTCACTTCAAATTTTTTTAGCACAATGAATGCCTTAAATTAGAAAAATTTATTATTTATAAAAATAAAATGAACAAATAATTTTAACTATACTTTAAAAAGTTGTGTAGATTGTGTTTCACTATGTACACTACGTAATTCTTCCTCTAATGTCAGGAGTAGTTGCACTAATGGTACATTTTCTTCATCAAAACCTAAACTAATTAATAGTTTTTTTGGATTTGTAATACCTGAATTCTGCCAAATATCCACAATATTATCAAAGGTTAAAAGATCAGGAGTTGGGAAAACATCTGTTGGAAATTAGTAAATTTTATAATTACATACAGGATAATAAATTCAATGTTTAAAATTTATTTTAACTTTAAAAAACAATAAAAAAAAAAAAATAAATAAATCTTCAGATTTATTTCTAATAAAAATGTATTGAAATTACAATTTCTATTACTGCTGTTTTCTCTTATGCTTAGAAAAATGGTTACATATACAGTTTATAAGGATAAACATGAGCAACTGTCATTGAACAAGAATAAAAATAAAAAAACCTTTTCTACTTTTCTTATGAATTTCCCCAAACAAATTTTTAAATCTTTGATCCATTGACAATTAGACCGGATATCATCAAACACGGCATTTTATGGTATGTTTTTTAACCAAATAATTTGAATTATTCCAACTATTTATTTAGCAACTATCTGTTCCGGACAGTCTAACATTTTTTATGTTTTTCTTCGATGATCAAGATACTGCTTTAATTATTTGCATGTGATATCCTTTAAAAATAAAATTCTTCTAGATGTGATTCATTTCGTCAGTTCTATAGTACCTAATAAATCAAATGATCTTGAACATAGCCAAAAAGCTGCTAACAGTCTGAGATATTTAGGTAAGATTAAAACATAAATTAAAACATTTGGAGAAAGAAATTTTAACAGATATCTTTCAAGAGCGAACATTTTCAGAGCATTTTTATTCAGTGAATTTTATAACATTTTTATTAAGTATAATTTTGAACCTATTCATTATTATCTGAATTAGAATAAAACAAAAATTGAATGCTACTATAAAAACAGCCAAAACAAGATTATTATTATAGCACATTATTAATTTAGAAAATATGACTAAAATTTTTAAGGAACAAATTACACGCAGCTTTGAAGCTTTTAATAATGAACATTAGAAAGTTGACGTCCGTGCTGTGCTTCAACATTCTTAAAATAAAGGGAGTACAACGTTCATAATTTGAAATCTCTGCAGTATTTGACGAAACAAAACAACAAAAATCAAGAAACAACTATACAGTTACAAAATATTAAATAATCTTATAAAGCTGCAAAAAAGAAAAATTTATTAATAACTAGACAGAGAAGAAATAAATACAAACATCTGATAATAGCCAATAAAATTAAAAAATTATTGAATATTTCTACAGCTAATAAAAATATTATCAAAAAAAATACTAAACAAGGTAAAAATATAGAACTCCAAACTACTTCTCTAAAAAACAGAGACAACAAGTTCAAGCAACTGCATACTCAACTGTTTTTTGAAGATAAATAAAAATATATAAAAGTACCACAAAATAATCTGATTTTACGAAGTGAAAATCTTGGGCTAAAAATAATTATACTCCACAGGCCTATTTAAACGATAGATAATTGCCTCTTGGATTATTTTCATTTATAGGGCATAAGAACTTGTAGTTTCCTTGCTATAAAATATAAAAAGTATTACGAACAGTTACAGGATTTTGGGAATAATTATGTACTACATACAACACTAAATGTAACACATCAATCAATAAGTCCTGAAGCTGAGATATAAACTATGAATTTTAGGAAGTTTGCAGTGTTTTATCAATCGACTACCTCGAAAAAGGAAAAAAAGTTAGAAGGCACTGTAAAAGAAAATAATTAAAGAAATGTTAAAATAAATGAATCGTTCAGAAGCCAATGTGGATAAGTCCAAAAAATCCAAATTGAGAAATTCAATGTTTCTTAATGCATTCAAAATACATAACACATGCAGACGCTATTAAAAAAAGGGTTTTTAGACCAACAAAAAATGAAAATATGAATAAATCCTTTTAAGAATAAGAAATATATTATTTATTCTATTAAAAATATTAAAATTATTAAAAATGGACTTATCCACATTGGCTTCTGAGCGACTCAAATGTCTAACGCCTAAAGGAAATTATTTTGGCGAAAAAAAATTACATTTCAGGCACGGGGTTTAATAATTTTTCAAGTATACAAAATGTGTTTGTATTTCACAAAGTGAAATTTTACATTGAAGAAATATTTGGGAAAGTTGTCTAGAAATCACTTTTGACAGCGTATAATTTTGTGTAAAATATTCATAAATTTTTATTTGTTCTACCAAATTCTTTCAGTAAACTTATCGAACCAAGCAATTAGGGAGAATAAGCACGTAAGTTGAGATAGGCGAACATTTTCATTTGTTTACACTCACAGAGCTCTAATGTTCAAACATTCAAGTAGTCATGTCATTAGTAGGATACTTTTCACAATTAAAGAGACGACAGGTTTATTCTCATTTCGTGTATTTTATACAGCACGGTCCCAAAATTTTAAAAAACAAAAATCTAAAAAAAGTGAAGTGCTTTACACTTAAAAAAGTGCAAGCATAATATTTGCACTTCAGTTTTACTTCTGTTTTAATATTCTAGTTGAATACCGAATATACAAAGTCATTGTGATTCGTGCCAAATTGGCGTCGATGCAAAAAGTTGAGATACTTTTCCAGATTTCATCGCTTTTCTCAAGGAAAAGATGCAACAAAGAAGAAAAGGAAGAAAGCGCAAAAAAATCGAGCACAGGCAATACAGGTAATAACAGCGCCTCCTACCAAATAGCGAGCTACAAGAAAAAATTCATTGTCATAACCGGATCCAAAAGATGTGGAGTTCTGCATGATTTGTATAAAAAACTTTAAAACGTTTCTTTTATCATCACTAAAACCTATAGAATAAATGAATAGACAATAAACATTTAAAATTTGGGGGTTTGATTTTATTTCTTGAAAAAATTTTTGGCTTTGCACAAAGTGTCAAATTTTCAGGGTTTCAAAAATCGCATGTTTCGAGAACTACCAAACAAAATTTTTATTTTTTACCAAATAAATTTCTGCAACATCCAAAGTGTAGGTCATTGCAATACCTTTTTAACAATAAATAGCTTCGCCCTTGAACTTCTCAGAGTTAAAAATGGCAACCAAATAAAAAACAAACAGTCTCAAACTACTTATCTAAGAATAAATGCTAATCAAAATATCAAACTAAATGCTACCAAATTAATTTAATGCAAAATATGAATTTAAATTAACAACTAAAAAGTTAAAAAAAAAAATCAATACAACAACAACAGAAGAAACAAAACAAACAAAACAAAAAACACAAACCTTTCACAACATGCAATTCATCAAGAGAGTTAACATTCTCTACATTGCATACACCATCTTGAGTAATTGAGGTAGCAGAATGCATGCTAAATGAATGATCATTAGACAATGATATATCTGTATCACCTTGTATTAAACTAATGAAGTCAACAAAACTAATTGTTTTACAAGCATCCAAATTAAGATTTTCAAAAACTTCTTCAGCTACTTTAGCAGCAACTTTACTTAATCCGACACGTTCACATACAGTTTCGAGTTGATGACGATTTAAATATGTGGTGCCGATCTCTTTTCCATATTTCATCCATATTTCATATAATGTATGAGATAAATTTTCAAAATCCAGATTTCCTAATTTTATTATAATATAAAAACGTAATACAATTATTAAGTTATTAAAAAAAAAAAAAAATGGAAAATATAATGAACCGCAAACTCAAACAAGGCATTAGCATTCCAAATTATAATTATTATTAAGATTATTTTAATTATTTAGAGTTATATTAGATTTACCTAAAGATTCAACACTACTTTCCAATTGTTTATAGGTTGATGAAGATTGAATTTCATGTTCAATAACAAGTTTTTCAATTTTCTTTTTTTGTGCTGGTAAGGATACACATCTTTTAAGATTAGTACCATGATTTATTCGGCATCTTCTATTTTCAGTTATTTCACTTTGTGAGGAAGATCTTTGTACCTTAAATAATTTAAAATTAAAACTTAATTAATGAATAAAATAATGAATATTTTTTTGTTAGTTTTTTTCAATAATTCTGTCATAAAGTAAACCTATTATCCTAAAAAATATCAAATATTTGTTAAGTTAGATTTTTGTATTTTTGAAAGCGGCTTTGAAGGACTACCGACTTACACCATTTAGGCTGGGATCTTAGGAAAAGATATTTTGAGCGACTTCAAGCGATCAGAGAATTTTCGATTTCTTTTATATACTTAAAAGTATGATATAGATAATTCCCAATTTCGAAAGACACTTCCTTCTTAAGGACCCATGCTTTTAATACTTAATGGATTGTGATAGCTTTAAAATGATAATAGCAAAAAGAAAACATTAAGTTCGACGAAAAGCCAAAGAATAATTAGATTTAAAAAAGAAAAAACTGCAAAAATATATTTACCATTCAATTTAAAAGAATACATCTAAAAAGCTCAGAAAATAAAAAGATTATCCTTATCCTAGAAAAATTTCCTTAAAAAGCAGAAAGCGAGTAAAAAATGGTAATAAAAAGTGGTTATTCATTGTTTCATGCCACTTGAAGCTAAAATTAATTAGAAGTCAATGAGTGCTTGGTAAATAAAGGTAGCTTATAACACTTATCATTGAGGTTGAGAGGTGAATGAGTTACCTTATTTTGAGGGACCAAAAAAGGCCATATTAAAGATTTTTGTGGTTGATACCCATAGTATTAATTTATTTAACTAATTATTTCACAGTAATATCTTTATAAATAAGCCATTGACGGCGAATCTCCGAAGGCCTCGCAAAAATTAAGTTGAACTAATCATTAAATCTAATAAAATCCATCAGTGGATAATAAATATCCAAAAGTTTTAAGCATATGAAGTCAAGCATATATGATACAGGATCATATCTGTTCATTTAATTTTAATTTATTTATCATTTGATTATGGAGACTAAAATTAAGCATTTTACATATTTTTAATACTGTCATATGCATCGGGATTTATTTTTAGACATTTAATATCTTATTTAAATATAATTAAAAATTAAGAGTGGAATTTATGATTAATTAAACTAACTGAATTTTAATCTTTAGTATCTTTTGACGAGAAACTAGGAACAAAATACGCTTTCAGTTTGATCACAATTTCATCGGAACTATTTGCTTCCACTTCGACTAAAGACGACAGCCTTGTGGTAAAAAATTTATTTTTATATTATTTAAATATAATTAAAAATTAAGAGTGGAATATATGATTAATTAAACTAACTGATTTTTAATCTTTAGTATCTTTTGACGAGAAACTAGGAACAAAATACACTTTCAGTTTGATCACAATTTCATCGGAACTATTTGCTTCCACTTCGACTAAAGACGACAGCCTTGTGGTAAAAAATTTTTTTTTATATTATCTAAAAAATTCTTATAAGCCTGATACAAATTTATTCTACCAACTTGAAAAAATATTTCTCTTTTAACAAAACTATTTCTTACCTTTTTGTTTTTATTTAAATCATTTGATAAATTATTATCAATTTCATTTTCAGAATCTGAATGTGATGAATCAATTGCCAATGATTGTGGCCTTGATCTACGTCCATATTTTTTTGAACCAAGAACAAGCTTTGGTGAAATTTCACGTGCTGGTGAATCTGGAATATTTTGAATAATATCGCAACCAATTTCGTGTTTTGCTAAATTAAATAAAGAAAGAAAAAGGAATGGTTAAATAAATAAAATTACTATGGTCACATATGTATATACCAAGGTAATTACGTCATTATTTTTCATTTCAAAAATAAAAACTAAGAGTACTAAATTTAATATAAAATAAAACATACCCGCTGCTCCTATATTTTCCATTTCCTTACCAAGGTAATTAAGAAGTGCTTCTTTAAATTCTTTAAATGTTACTTTGGTTTTTTTATCTGTTAATAGGCCATATACTAATTTACTACATTCATCACCTAATTCTAAAGATTTGCATAGTTTAATTAAAGCTGTTTCATCTAAAGTTCCATTTTTATCATAACTTTTAAACATTGAATAAAGTTTTTGTTCATATGGATCTGATGACATGTCCATGTTAAATTTTTAGTCTTTAAATAGAACGTATTTAATTAAAAAATTTTTTATTTAATTATTTAATTTACTTACAAACTATATTTCTGCTCCATAAACTATACAAATGTGTTTATTAAAAAAATCTAATTGGAAAATGTTAAAATATCCTGTTGCCATTGACATTTCGAAAGCAATACAAATTCTTATCATAAATGCATTGCAATTTCTTACGTTTATAAAAATCTTGTGGTAGCCTTCAATGTGCATTTTATTTTATAGGAACATTTGTTTACATTTTTAACAAAAATTTTGACTAATGTTATAATTTTTGTGTTTATCTTATTTTTTCTTATAATAATAAACGAATATCAATATAATTTTTGGTTTCACATTTAGCAAAATTTTTTAGTTTTTAATGAACAAAGCCATTTTTTTGTTTTTGTGTGCGTAACTAAGAAGTACACGTCTTTTTTCAACTAAGGTTCAGTGGTGTCTTGCGTGTCATTTTACTTATATATTTAGAAATTTAGCGGTGTTTTATAGGACCGACGTGTTTTCTATTAAGTAAAAAAAAGTTTATAAATATGAGACTTATACTTTTTACAGTAATATTTCTATTTATTACTGTTTTTGGTGATTCTGCTGTGGATTTGGATATTATCAATAATAATGTACAAAGAGAAATCGATATATCATCACAAATTGTTAAAATACAATATAAGATAACAGCAGAACATAAAAATAAAGGACAAATAAAGGCATATAGTTTTGTACTAACTGATGAAGAATGGGAAAAATTATCATATATCTCATTTCAAGGATCTGATAAAAAAGAACTAAAATATACAAAGAAAAAAACATCCAATGGAATTGAATATAATGTTGAATTTAAAACACCGGCTATTACACAAATTTTAAATGTTCAAATAATGTTAACTAAAGCTCTTGAACCTTATCCAGCTGAAATATATCAATTAGAATCACAATTAGTACGATACTTTGGGGAAGTATACTTTTGGACACCATATAAGACACTAACTCAAAAAACTACAATTCGTCTAAGTTCTAAACAAGTTGAATCATATACCACTATTAAACCTGTTACATTAGTAGATAATCTTCTTACATATGGACCCTATGAAAATATTGAAGGTAATTTGAATTTAATTACATTTTATAGCTATTAAAAGTACCTAAACTTATGTTTAGAAAATTTTGAAGTTCTTATTATGAGAACTTACAATAGAAATGTAAATTCTATTGGGAATAATGTTTTTAAAAAAGCTATTTATTAGTTATACTAAAATTTCATAAAAGAAAATAAATGTATATTAATTTTGATTTTTATTTTCAGGTTTTACAAAAGAAAGACTTATTGTCCACTATGAAAATAATTCACCATTTCTCACAATTACAAGATTAGAAAGAGTTATTGAAGTTTCACACTGGGGTAATATAGCTATTGAAGAAACTATTGATATTCTTCATACAGGAGCTAAACTTAAGGGTTCATTTTCACGATATAATTTTCAAAAGGATAACAGAATTTCACAACCATGTGTTAAATCATATAAAACAGTTTTACCAGCATCTGCATCTGATGTTTATTATCGTGATACTAATGGAAATATATCAACATCAAATATGGAAATTTTAAGAAATTCAGTTGATCTTGAATTAAGACCAAGATTTCCATTATTTGGTGGATGGAAAACACATTATACACTTGGATATAATGTACCATCATTTGAATATCTTTTTAATTCTGGTGATAATTTTATGTTAAAAATGCGTGTAATTGATCATGTTTTTGATGATATGGTTGTTGATGAATTAATTGTTAAAGTAATATTACCTGAAGGTAGTAAAAATATTAAATTAATTAAACCATCATATCCATTAACACGACTACCAGATAGCTTACATTTTACATATTTAGATACAATTGGTAGACCTGTAATTAGTTTTACAGCTAATAATTTGATTGAAAGTCATATTAATGATTTTAATATTAAATATACATTTCCTAAAATTATGATGTTACAAGAGCCATTACTAATTATTGGATTTTTGTTTATTTTATTTTTACTTGTAATAATTTATTTACGACTTGATTTCTCAATATCAAAAAATAAAGAAATTCATCAACATAAAGAGTAATAGAATAGACTGAAAAATGGTTTAAATATTAATTTTTAGTATTTAAGAAAAAAAAATATTGAAATATATGTATTAAAATAATTTAATGGAAAATTAAACATTTGTCAGTTTAAATGATTTTATTTTAATTTAAATATATAAGAAAGAAATATAAGAAAATTTTATTTGGAAATAAATAACACAAGGCTTTCATTTTTTCTGTCTTTTGTTGATAAAAATTAATCTTTATTCTACCTTAGGAACTTTTAAATTTCATTCTTTAACACCGGCTATAAAATATTTTATATGAACGTCAATTTTTATTGTTGCATTAATTAAATTAAAACTGTTAAATTTAACTGAGTTTCAAAATTTTATCCTTATATTTACTTTTCCGAAGACTTAAGCAAGATAGATTTGTATTGGCAAAAATTGTATAACTTTTTGAGACTCAGTATTTTACCTACGTATATATCGGAAAGTTTGAAGACACATTATCGATCCCTAATGAAAACAATTGACATTTTATAATTCATTGTTATGTATAACAATTTAAAAAATCGTTAAATATAAAGCACTGATTCAACATTTAAAATGCAAAATGTGAAAAAAACGAGTTTTATAAATTTGTTTGCCTTTTAATTTCTTCAAACTAGAATTCCTGTCATTTTTTTTTTCAGCTCCAATAATCTCATTCATTCAAATTTTATTTCCAATGCTTCTCGTAACTCTTCTACATCTTAAAATAAAATTTTAATAGTATTTCGAAATTCAGTTGGTGTAATTTAATTATCGGTTCCGTTGGCTTATGAGACTATACAATATCTTAATCAAATAGCACTTTTTCCTACTTCAAATAAGCCGTATTTTTGGAAATCTTTTTTTTCTAATTAAATAATGAGCGCAATACAGTGATCGCTGTTTTTTCTTTTATCAAGGAAATCGATTCACAAAATATTATGAGCATCCCAAAATACAGAAATCAGATAACTATTGGAGTTTTAGGTAATTACATCCTTCCGGATAGCTATCACTTTACAAAACATTAAATTTTTTTGCGTTCAAAGACTCTTAATACTATTTGAATTATCAACGTGTTATTATTTTTGGTAAATTGTAAGCAAATGCAGCAACAACACACACCAAATCATTCTAATAGACAAATATAAAAAAAAAGTAATGAATAGACAACCTTTTAAAACTTTTAAGGAGTCAACTATTTCTCCCTACTTCACTTTACCATCTGCAGAAATTTTCCAAACATATAAATTTGTCGATAATGATGCCAAGTTTCGAGATTAAATTGACAAATACGTTTTAGAAATTTTTTATAATAAAATGAGTGCTGCTTTGCAAAATCAAATTAAAATATTTGTGTTTTTAACATTTAATTTAAAATTTTCACATTTATTTTCTGATAAATAGAAAAAATATGGATTTATAATTCATTTAAATAGTGTTTTTTTTTTTTTGTCTTAAAAATTTATCAGACGCATGAAAGGAAATTTTTTAGCAATATTAGTTAATAAAGTCCTGAAAATCGTATACACTGTAATAGTATAGTAATTATAATATAATATCTATGTGTATAAAACTCAATTAAAATTAATAGATTTATCTAAAAAAATTTTATTTGATTAAAAAATTAGTAAAAATGTTAATTTTATATAGATATATATATATATATTTTATTAGATCGTAAACTAATGTTATTTTAGTCAAATACATGAGTCATTTACGTAGATCTTATAGGGTATAAAAATTTTACTAATACTGTCATACGATATAAGTTTAAAATTAGCCCAAACTTTCTACACAATTTGTAACCAATGTATTGCCTTTGATTGTTGTCTTATACTGTTCTGGTATTGGTTGTTCAGTCTGAAAATTTATATCAAAATTACTAGTAATTTAAAAATGATGGAATTAATACATAAAAAAAGACAATCAAAAATAATGAACAAGAATTTTTAAGTGTTGATAAAGTTAAAAACTGAAATATATTCATGCGAAAGAAGCAAAAAAAAAACAATACTTTACAACAACAAAAAATAAAGAAAAAATGAAAATTAAAATTATTAAATATAAGCTTAAGGCATAATTTAATTCTCTTAAAACTGTAAAAGGTTATTTTGTTTATTAAATATTTTGGGAACATAAAATGTGGCTTCAATCGAAAATTATGCTAGTTAATTCCCAGTCTACCCAGGCTCGATTTACATGCTTAAAAATTGGATTAAAAAATGAAACCCAAAACTAAAATATTAATTTGAATTTTTAAATTAAAGACATTTTTCTTAAATTATTTGTCATAGGTCAAGGACAGCTTAAAAAATACCCTTATGACACAGGAAGAATAACAAAAGATATGTTTAGATTCTGTCAGGGATATCAACTCATTGATTGCATTGAACTATTAATGTGAAATTGTTTTTAATCTTCAAGTAATCAAAAATCTTCCTATGAATTTTCCATTTTCAGGCTCAGATTTTTAGACAAATATGAATGCCAAAAGTTAATAAAGTCTAGTTAAATAAAGTAATAAACTTTAGTTTTCTAGAAATGAATAGTTTCATTCGTGCTCAATCTTAAATATATACAAAAAATCGAAATCTAGCTAACTAATATTTTGCAGATTATTTTCAAACTTTTTCAAATAAGAAAACGATCGAAACGTATTAAGGGTAAAGTTTAAAAGATTGTAAGGTAATTAACTCAAAATCGACCTGAAAATAGCCGTTTTAGACACAATTAATGAATTTATTTGATAATTTAGTAATTTTAAAATGTTTTAATTAACAGACAAGTTAATATCTGCAATTTTTCATGTAGTTAAATTAACACTCAACCGCTGTAAGGTAGTGTAAAACTGAACAAATGAAAGTATAGAGTGCAAAAAGTATTAGATAAAAAGTAAGTGCAACATCTAAAACAAAAAACAATTGTACTAAATTGTATTGTAAAATTGTACTGAATTGTGTTGTAGTGAAATGATAATATCTATAAATACAAATATAATTAAAATGTGTACTTACAAATTCTCCATTATTTTTAGGTATCATTACATTCATTTCGGAAGATTTTGAACTAATAATTGCAACACCTAAAGATTCTTTCGATAAATACATCTGACAACCATCGGTTTTATCGATAGAAATTGTTGGAACAGTTCCAAGAACCTAAAATTAAAAAATTTATTTATTAAACTATCGACCAAATATTCTTAAAAGAAATTTATAAAAGAAGAGATACTTTTGTATTTAAATATTTTTTAAAATTAAAATTAAAATTTTTTTTATTTTACATGATTCCTTGAGGAGATTGGCGAGTAAACGCTATCCGGTAATACTTTATCTTACTAATTAATTAAATTACTAATTAGTTCCCGCTGTTAGGAATAACAAAATTCTTTAACAATGAAATATTGACGCAAGGTAAAAACCTTTTTTGGGCTCGAAGACATGATGCAAAATGTACACTGCTTTAAAAGGTCTTATATGCTAAAGGTTTGTTACACTTTATCACGACATTAAGAGACAAAAACATCATAAAATCGCATTAAGAGTATCATGCATATGCACTACATTAAGCTTAAAATGTAAAACATTTCGTAAAACTTAATAAATTGGATTGCTCTAAAATTTTGGCATTTTAAATTTCCTCACTGTCAAAAAGTAAATCAATTTTGACAACATTTGAAAGCTGGAATTGATATCATTTACTTTCTGTCATGAAAACAAGAACGTTAGTAAGTCCACTTTTATTTTTTAAAACGCTAGATGCTAGTGAAGTATAACTTTAACCTTTTGCTGTCGCATCACTCAACATCGCTATTCGTTCTGTGTCGAGTGTGGTTCAAAATTGCTTACAGAGATGATTGAAACGTGTGCCATTTAATTTATTTTAACATTTTACCTTAAGAAAAATAAATGGACGATAGAATAAATAATATTTTACTGTTGCTTATAGATCAAGACCTTTTTTAATTTTAATTTTTTTTTTACTTCATAAGGGCCCAAAAAGTAACTTCAACTTATCCCCGAATCAGATCCAAAACCTTCGTTTGCAAATTAAAGGCAATGGCGTTAGAGATAACACTTTTCTAAAATTACTATATTCAATAAGAGCAAAAATTTCGTAAATATTATGATTCAAATCTTCCCAACTCTTGTCAGTTTTTCAGAATAAAAACGCATTTTTCTCAAAACAAAGTTTTAAAAGTCTACATATGATCCATCGGCATTCAAAAACTACTTTACCAAATCATTTAAAATTTAACGCTAACTTTTACTTAAAATAATTTGCAAAATATTTCAATATATTTACTTTAATCATATCTCTGGAAAAATATTCGTAAAAAATGTCTTTTCTTTCAAACATTTCCCCTTAATGGGGTATATTTGTTGTACTAACATAGCTCAAACTTTTTAACACAAATTAAAAGAGCTGAGTATATCATTTTGTTTAATTTCCTATAAATTTTCGTTAATAACAAAATAAAAACTAACCTGCATTTGTACACTCTGACAGTTAACAAATTCAATTGATGATACTACAGAATCAAATAAAACTGAACATTTTTTACAGGAATCCATAACAACACTATTTATTTTCCCTTTAATAGTTAATGTTGAATCTAGGCATTTAAACATATAAACAACATTATTCATTTCAGCATTTTCAACACGTAATCCTGTATTCGATTTTTGATATTCCTTTAAGTAATAATATATTTATTATTTTTTAATAAATAAATTTTTAATATTATAAATATTATACAATTATCCATTTTTTTCCATCACGATTAAAAACTGGAGGTTTATCAATTGTTTGTTGAATTGTAGTTGCTGTTTTAGTTGTAGAAAATGGTTGAGGAGCTTTAAATGGTGCTGGTCCTGTCCTTAATGTAGTATTCTTATGTGTTTGCATATCAGCAGTAACTTTTTTTAAGTCTAAAACAAAAAAAAAACACAAAATCAAGATAAATGAGAAAAATAATTAAATAAATATACAAACTTTTAGTTATTCCTTCCCCCTGATTAATTTCAGCAAATAATGCACTACGTTCATCATTTGGATTTAATGAAAGTTCATTAAAATCCATTTCTGGTGGTGGTGGAGGGGGTGGACACATTCCCGATGGAGGTGGTAGAGGAGCTGTACCCTTACCAGACCATACTAATCCAGTTGTATGATATTGTTTAATATATTGTTGTAATTGTGTTAAAGTTTGTATCCATGATTTAGTCCATTCAACATGTGTTTGATCTTTTTCTTTCCATTCTTTTAAAACTCGATTTGTATAGAATTGACCAGCATCATTCATTTCTTTTACATGTGGTCCGGGTGTAGGTGACTAAAAATTTTTATTTTAAATTATTATTAAGGAATAAAAAAATCAAAATTGAATAAATTGTTCTTCAAACATTATATTTAATACATGAGGTCTAAAAAGTGTTCATAGACAATGGATTTTCATATTGGATAAAGATAAGGAATCCTTACCGAATTCCAAAGTTTCTATAGAGGTGTAAGAAGAAATTCGTTTAATAATCAACAGAGCAAAATGAATGTTTATTCAGGTTACATAATTAATAAATACTGGCTAAGAGCACGATTCCAACTCCATAATAAATCATAATGAAAGTTAAAAAATGATATTTTCACAAGTTTAGCACGTTTAAATGTCAAAATCTTATTTTTTTGTACTTATTCGAACTACCCAGCAAAATCAGTAGTTCTCCAAGAAGTTGTCAAATTTTGTAATTTACTTTGAATTAAATAAATTTCAAGTTAAAAAAGATTGAAATGTTTCGAAGAAGTAAGGATATAATGTTCATATTAGATGCAGACGACCTTCATATACATATGCCTGGCCCGGTATATAATTTCGCAAAATGGATAAATTTTATTAGCAAGTGAATGAGTTAGATCTGCATAATATTTTAACGTCTATTTCGACAGTTCATAAACTGTCATAAACTAATTTGACATTAAAATCAGCATTATTTTGAAAAACTTAATTCCTAGTGATACTTAGTAATTTGGAATAGACAAAAATAATACAATAAAACTTTGAAATCAATTTTTTTGATTTGAATTTTAAATTTGCCCCAATTAAATGCAATAAAGAAATACTGTCAAAGCTGAAATGAAATCTAAAAATCTAAAGTTTTAACAAAACGCGTCAATTACAAAATGATTGCAAAAAAGATAGATTTTGAGTTCTTTAATCAATTGATCAACTTTGGTAAATAGTATAATTTGATACCAGTAACAAGAATTCCAAAATAGTGTTAAGATTCCATCTGTAGTCAAACATTTAATTAAATTGTTAAAATAATTAAAGAGTTCAATATGATCACATGAAGAAACATTGATTTTAGTTGTTAATTCTCTAAAGAAATTGAACTTTAAATAATTATAATTGACGAAATCTGCAAATGTGAACTACTACTTTGCTAACCATTCAGTATTTGTGGGTTGTGGTGTGAAACGGTTCTGTCAAAGTATTTTGAGTCCTGACTTGTTTAAGTAAAACTTTAAATCAAATAATCTAAGTTTAAAAGTTTTGAATTGTAGTGACATACAGACAGTAAAGTTTTATACTTTATTGGAGAAAATTATATATTTGGTTGGATAAATTGTCAATGGAGTGAAAGGTAAAAAAATTTGTAAATTAGACTATTAAATTTAGCAGGACATACATGAATTAAGACTAGTTTTAGTCTTAAAGTTTTTATATGCTGATTTAAAGCTATAAGAGTTCAGCTTGATCAATTTGAATTGATTAAAAATACTTCATTGATTTGGAAAATTCTTAGTTTTTCCATGAGATATAAAGATTTAAATGAAGTTTTTGGAAAAAAGAACCATCATGATAAACCCTTCATATAATTTATAACTAAACAAGAATATTTTGATTGATGAAATCAAAAACTACTTAGAATTCTATATTTCAATTATGTTTATTAAAAACCACCTTCGAACTTTGAAAGTTTTTTATGATGAAGATTTTCTTTTAGTAAACTTACTCAAGCCAAAAATGTTAAAACAGACAAACTAACAACACTACTTTCCAGACAAAACAAAACTAAATTAATATTTTATGAACAAATAAAGTCATATTGAGCTAAAGCTCATATAACTTTATACGTCTTTATTGTAACAAATAAAAGAAATATATATAAATATAATCTATATATATATAAAATTGAATGTCTGTCTGTCTGTCTGTGTGTACTCGATGGATTCAAAAACCGTACATCCAATCGCCGTGAAAATTTGGTAAATTATTAGGTATATCCCTGGAAAGGTTTTTGCAAATTTTTTTTAAAATCAGAGTTGGGGTTCTAGGTGTTACCGAACAAATATTCCAAATTTATCAATTTGACAGATGAACAAGAATTGCGCTAAAGCATTGATATTATGCTTGAATGAATTTGCTTGCAATATAACTTAACAGTTGAATTAATTTTGAAGAAATAAAAAAGAGAATTTATAAGGTGCACAAGGTAATTTAATAATTTTCAGACTTAGAAGAAGGAACTACTAAAAAAAAGAAGCTCATAACAAGATTAATTTCAAGTAAATTTTAATAATTATATTTATTTTTTATAACCCATCATAGAACTTATTCTAAAGTTTGTTTAAATATAAATTATTTGACTTTCCATTGGCCAAAAGTTCAGTTCACTTACAGTTCATTAATAATATTCCCTAAAATATATCTAAAAATCAGCACTTAGAAAATAAGGAAGCTCCCGCGATTTTGTTCATAATTTAAGGCGTTTGGCTGAAACGTTTTTGCTGTTTTTTCGCAGTTTAAGGTGTCTGGCTGAACCTTTGGCCGACGGGAAGTGTCTGGCACTGTCAAATATTGATTACTAATTATATTCCCTAAAACATATCCAAAAATCAGCTCTGAGCAAATGAGGAAACTACCGCTATTTTGTTCATACTTTAAGGCGTCTGGCAAGGCGTTTTTGCTGTTTTTTCGCACTTTAAGGTGTCTGGCTGAAGTTTTGGCTCACGGGAAGTGTCTGGCAATATGAAATAATGATTATTAATATTATTCCCTAAAATATATCCAAAAATCAGCTCTGAGAAAATGAGGCAGTTTGTCCAAGTTTTTACTCACCCCCCCCCCCCCCCCCCCCCCCCTCCACAGATATCTAATAAATGGCCGCCCTGACAAATCAACGAATATTCATACCTTCTTAGATACACTTACTACTCCCTAAATTCCCTAAATTTCGTTACTTCCAAAATGGGTGAGGTCTGGCGGCCCTGGGATCTTGGACTATATTTTTTATATTCCATCATCGTTCACAGAACTTCATGCCTTCATGCCATTAATTGGGTCATTTATTTTTGCACCAATGATGAACAAAAGCACTTATTCAGATTTTTTATCAAATACTCCACCTGAGTAACAAAAAACCAGGAAGATATATAACTCGATGGAATACGAGAGCTAATTTAACAAAATGAAGTGCCTAAAGTCAACTTAGTTAAAAAAATATGAATTTATTTGATTGAAGTTATCCAAAAGATGTTTTTAGAGTGTTATCATGATTTGAACAATGAGATAAAAGATCTCTTAGTCTTTAGGCTAATTTATCCTAACAAAGAGCTTAAGAAAGTAAAACCGGAAATAGTGTTATATTTTTAAAGTTAATGTTTTAAAGAAATCCCTAAAGAATAAAAACTTGCATATTTTATACACACGTCAACCCGGTACAGAGAACTGCAAAATAAAATAAAAAAAACGAAGTACACATTATTTTTCAAAAGTAAACCGATTAAAAATAAAATTAAATACTTAACCTATTTGCATCCAAGGGCAAAAAATTCCGCAAGCCATGACTGCCTGTTACTACTTAGCACTGAATAATTTGCGAGTTTTGTGTTTATTATTTTATAAACAAAAAATTTAAAATGCAATATGACATTGTGTACCAATAATTTAAAACAATACATTTTCAATAAACCTAATGAATAATTCTGATAAAAATCAATGTCATTTACTGCACAAACTTCGATGGATGGTACCAGCATGCCATCAATTCAATATCGCATGATGCAAATAGGTTCAGGAATTAATCAGGAGAATAAATTTCGTCTCAAAGATAAATTCTTGTTATAAATAATTTTAAAATTCAAAATAATTGAAACCAATAAGTTGAAACCTTTGTCATTTAAGGATAGTTACGAAAAAAAAAGTTCAAAAAGGGAATTTTTGGATAGAGACAAGGTTGCAAAGTGGTCTGCCATAAATTTATTCAACAAATTTTACGAATCTAAATACCTTAGTGGAGTCAATGAATACAAAAAAACAGGCAAAATGCATAAGTTCTAAAGAACAGCTTCGATTTTGATGATTTTTCTTTTTAAAATTTACTATTTTTATATTATTTGAAATCAGAAACCTTTTGGAGTTGGGACGGAATTATTTATATTGCTTAAACAATAATTTTGATACTTATACAGGGTGACCCAAAAATGTATGATCAAATGCTTAGGATAGAAATTAGATGAAGTTTCATGGACAAAAAATACAAAAAGTGAAGGTTGAACTTTTTTCGTTTTCGAGTTACAGCTTTTTGAATTTTTTAGGCGTCGTTTTTATCCCCACGCACTCTATCACTTATAACTTTTGAATCTATGTGATAATGAGTAAGAAAAAAATATTTTCTTATAGCTTGCAATATTCCTTTATTATTAAAATAGCAAAAATTTAAAGATAATAAGAAATGGCGGAGAAAAAAATTTTTAAATAGAAAAAGTTGGCAAAAATTCAGGGAATTTTTTGAGTTTTTTTGCTTTTTTCTTAAAAAAGAGCCAGCATAAGTTAATGTTTTATTTTTATTTTCTTAAACTATAATTATTTTGCCATAAAAAATTGGTGCAGTGTAATAGCGTAACTGTTTTCCATAGTGCAAGAAAAATTTAACAAAGTAAGCTTCTCCCGATAATTTGATAAGAATTTTCTACTTAACTATCTTTAAGGGCTTATCAATATTTTCATACCCACGTAAAATAACTGTTTTTAATACAAGCTGAAGATATTTGAGTTTTGAATTAGTTTAGTTGAAAATAAGAAGCAGTTTAGTGCAAAAAATTCGTTTTATTCTCTCCTAGATTTTATGAGATAACAAGTCAAAAGTATAGCGCAAAATAAATATTTTATTTTCAATAAATTCATAGGTTGTGGAAATTAAAATTTGCTAAAATATTTGAAGAACAAAAACATTTGAAGAATGCTGCAAAATTCTTAATAGATTTAAATAAGTTAAATTTAATAGAAAAAAGAAACATATTCTTAAATTTGAATAAGTTTAGAATGATTTGAGACCTCCCCGGAATAAAACAAAAAAATTAAAAATATGTAAAGCTATGAATAAAAAATTTGAAATTAAAAATATGATATAAGTCATTGTTCGATTTTCCCGACACAAATTTGTGCCCACTTTGTAAACGACGCGACACAGTTAACTGGTTAAAATTTTAATTCAATACCTTCAACTTTATTTAATTTTTTCATTTTTTGTGAGTGAAATATTTAAAAAATACTAAAAACTAAAAATTATTACCAATTTTCTTTTTTGAAGTTTTAAGTAAATTCTACTTTAAATTTTAAAACAGTTAAGTTTTTAGTACTTTCAATTACGAAAATTTAGAAAAAAAAATATATTAAAATCGGAGTAGTTTCAATCATCTTCTAAACAAATCCTTTTTTGAGGTTAACGCGCCTCCATTAAAACTCTTTCGAAATAGAATACTGCAAAGTCAATTAAAAATCCTGCAATGCCAAATATATATATATATATCTCTTATAGTATTTAACTGTCCATTGAACCCCTTGAATTACATGCAATACAAAAAAGACTAAGTTTTCATTATTTACAAGTAACAATTCAATCCAACTATAAAAGGTATTTGACACAATTTAAAGAACAAAATTAGCTGAATAATGAAAATCAAATATAGTCATACACAAAAATGACATTACTTTCTGATCCATTAAATATTTTTAATATTTACTTACCACGCATACCCAACCAAGTGCTGGAATACTTTCACTAACTGCTGATAAATGATTAAAATACGATGATGTTCGATTTTTTTCTCTAAAATTTTGTATAGCAGTAATTTGCTCAGATGTTGGCTTAAGAAATTGTGTTAGCTGTTGTTCTGTTGGTTTTGCACTTTTAGCAGCAAATGTAATAAACTGAAGTTGTGCACTATAATTAAAAAAATTTTAATTAATATTATTTTTTTGTTTTTTAAACTCTGCACAAAAAAAAAATTTCTCATACTTAAAGGCACTCTTAACAAATGAAGCATGTACAGCTACATCACCACCAATCTTTTTTGATAAATTTAAATAATTTTGTAATGGACCATTTATAATATCTTCATAGCCTCTGATACTCATATTTTCAAATTCAATTATTGTTGATTTATCTGTTAAAAATTCGTTTAATACTGTTGGAAGATTTTCGTCACTAATTTTATCTAAATTTTTATTACTATGTAAAAAATTAGTAATTATTTCAATATTATCGTTTTGATTTTTTGATAGTGAACTAATTTTTTCTAAATCACAATTTTCAATTTTATTATTAATCACAGAATCAATAGTTTTGTTGACTATATGAAGTTCACGTGCTGATATTGAACGTTCAAGACGTTCAACAAGTTTCTCAAAACGATCTAATAAATGATTTAATTCGGCAGCTGTTGAAGGTCTTGTATCTGGATCACAATCTAAAATTATAAAATTATACAAAATTAAATAGAATATTTAAAAGTTATTTTAGTTTTATTACTTAATAATTTATTGCTTTTTTTTATATTGAATGAACAAATTTAAATATTTATAAATTACATATGAAAAAACATCATAAATAAGAAATGAAATTTTTGTGGAATCTAATTCCTCTAATTTAATTATTTTTGATTTCTTTAATTAATTAGCTAGGAATTATATCAACTTAATTTAAATCTTAAATATAAAAAAACTTTGCTTTGCATTTTAACATTTGTAACGACATTGAATTCCCTAAAAATTCTGTTTTTGTTAATGTTTTCTTACTTTTATGTTCTTATATTGAATTATATACACAGTATGACAAAAGGAAACTGCTTACTTTAAAGTACTAAATATAAATACTCATTTTGCGGTTATAATAAAAAAAAAATAATATTAAAAAAGCTTTTAAAAAATAGACTTTTATCTATAATCGTTTTATAGATTCAATTAAGTAAAAGGAGAAAAGTATTTAATACTGTTAATGGGAGCACAAAGCAAGGAATGCTATTGCAAGATTCATTTACAATTTTTTATTACAAAAAATAAAAGTGTGATGCATTGAAAAATTATAATTAATAAATCACTAACTTTTTCATTTAATAAAATTCATTATTTTTAATGAACTTTTCTAGGGATCACATAAATATATTCTTAATTATTCACATTTCATGCAGGAATTGTGTAATTATTATGAAGGATATCCCATACTTTTATATTTTGCGATACAAAATTGAATATTTTGAAAAGCATTATTTATCCTTCTGTTTCTGACATTATATATTATTTTTCTCTTTTTAGTTCATTGAATCTATAAAATGATAATAGATAAAAGCCCCTTTTTTTAAAAGTTTCTTTAATATTATTTTTATTTTATCCGTTTTAGTTATATTTATTCCCTTCTTTCAATATTTATGTACATATTAGTAAAATTAAAGAGTTTAGCTAAAATATTTCGCAATTTTCTTCCACATTTCCACTGCATTTTTGACAAAAACTAGGAGTAGGTTGAGTATTGTGCACCAATTTTTTCAATAACTTTAGACGTTTATCCAAACAATTAATGATTTCTTAATTCAAATCTCTATAACTCATTCCAAAGTAAATGAAAATCCGATTACAAAATTCCACTCTATTCATGTCCAAAAACTTGGAACGGGTTAAGTTTTTTAGAAAAATCAGTTTAACCACACAGGCATTGACATCGAAGCAGTTTTCGTTTTCCTAATTCAAATCCCAATAATCCCGGTAAGAAGTCAGCCGTCTGATAATCCCGGTAAGACGTCAGTCGTCAACAAAACAAAACAAAGACAAGGAAATTAGTAAATTTCATTTAAAGATGAAAATCGAATCATTTTAAAAAAAGTTAAGTAGTCGTTTAATCATCAAAGTTAATTGAATTTAAAAAAACTAAAGCCAAAGTTTGTTAAGCTTTTTACATATATTTTTCCTTTTGACCAAGTTCTTTGGCAAAATTATCTTATATGTCTTTGACAGATTAAATTAAATTGTTAAAATGCTTTGATCAAATTAATTTGACGATTAAGAGATCAAACATAAAAAACTACTTTGTCATCTTCATGCAAACTTGATAAATCACTCATCAAATTCAATTGACAGATTTAGAGTAAATTATATTTTTAAGTATATTTTTATTTACAATAAATTTAATAAAAGGAATTTATTAAACTTTTCGCCATAATTTAAATTTATAAGTCTTGATTGAATACATTTAGTTAAACTTATATCAAATCACTTCGACAATTTGATTAAATTTATGGAGAGTCTCTTTTAGTTTAATTTTAAAGACAATATGTTTTATTATAAATTTTATAAATCATAAATATTAAATACTAGAAATTATTTATAAAGAATTTGGAATAAAATTTTGATAAAATCACTTAGCTCATATTTTTGAGAATATTACTTGTAGAAAAAATAATGAAACCAAAACGAAATATTTCGACTAAAAAAAACCCAAAAATTATAATTTGTAAATTAAATAAATTTAAAATATAATTTACCAGGATTATTACACTGTTTAATATCATTTATAACTAAAGTATTTCCAAAGCATTCACTTAAAGTTTGACCCATTTATTTTTAAACCATATTTAAAGAAATTTATTAAATTAGGACAAATATAGTTAGGTAATAAAATTTTCAATTAATCAACAAATTCACCATATTTTCACTTGATTTTCTATATAACAAATGTAAGATAATAAATTCGATAAGATAAAACCAATCTCCTATTAAATTGAAAGTAAAAAAAATAAACAATTTTTTTTATATACCTACACAAAATGTCGCAAAAATGAATATATATATATAAAAAATTTGGGTAAATTTTTCTCAAAATAAATTTGGCTAATGTTTATACTTAGCAGCATGAGAGAAGAAAACTTAAAGCAAGCAAAAATGATTTAATTTTGTCCCTAATAAATTTATTAATATCTAAATATAATGGAAATATTTTTAATTGTATTTTGTTTAAAACAAAAACTAAAGAGTGTGTGAATGAAAAAAGTTCAATAGACGCATTAGTTGAGGGAGGGGTAAAAAATTAAAAATTACAATTACAATTAAAAAAAATTAAATTAAAAATTACAATTTTACAGTTTCTTATAATACAACAATTAAAATATGTTGTGTCAAAATTTCATAGTTATTGACATTTAAATCTTTCAGTTTTTGAAAATTTTTCAAACTTTAAACCGATTTTTCTCCAAACAACATCTTAAACCTCCCTGATCTTCGGAATTCAAAAATCACCTTATCAAATCATTTTTATAAATCAAAAAATTTCTTTTAAATAATTTAAAAAAAATATATTTGGCTGGCTTTTATTAAAAACTTTATAGATATTTCTCACGGTAGGCATCTTTAATATTGTACAATTTTTATTAAAAAAGTATATAAAGTTTGATAATAAAGAAGGAAGTGTGATAAAATGTGAAATACATAACTTTTTTTGATATTGCTTTATGAATGTCTATCAAATAAGCTAAATTTATGCAATTTTAAAAACAATTTTGTATTACAATATAAATAAAAATTTTATACACCAAAAATTTTGTTTCAATTAATTAAAAGAATAACATTCAATTGGTTGCATTTAAAATTTTAAAGATATATGAGTCGTTCAGAAGCCAATGTGGATAAGTCCAAAAAATCCAAACTGAGAAATTTAATGTTTCTTAAAGCATTCATAATGCGGAGGCTATTAAAAAAAGGGTTTTTTGACCTACAAAGAATGAAAGTATGAGTAAATCCTTTTAAGACTAAGGAATATATTATTTATTCTATGCAAAAATCAGAAAATATGAAAAAATGGACTTATCTACATTGGCGTCTGAGCGACTCATATTATAATTGACCGCATGAATTAGAAAAATAGAATAAATAAAGATTTTCGAAAATATAATTTAGCTATTTACCTTCTTCTTGAGAAAATATTAGACAAATTTAGTTTATTTTTTAATGATTATTTTCAAAAATTAGTTGTAATTTATTTCTTCTCTGGAAATATGAAATTGAGCTTATTCACACAACTTTTACAGTATGTGTAGTAAAGTTATAAACAAACGATAATAAAAAACAAAAATATTAATAAAAATGTTAAAAAAGAAAATATTACTTCTAGTTTAAAAATGATACAGTCTTTGAAGGTTTGATTTCAAAAAAGGTCTAGAGGGTTGGCAGGGTTGGCAGGCCAAGATAAATTTTTCTAAAATTTTAAAAACAATATACAAGTATTACAATTTAAATATGTTAATGAGTGAAAGAATGAAATTACGATTTCATTTTTAAAAGTTCCTTATATTGAGGTTCGAAGTGAGATGTACTGATTTTAAGGAACGAGGCTAAATGCTCATCTGCCAGTATTTCTGAAATTATTCTTTCTAAACCCTGGGACTCACTAGCGCTTAGCGGAACAAAATTAAGTGCTAAATGCTAATGAGTCCATTAGTCTCCACTGATGTTCCACTCCACTGGTATATAAAAAAAACTCTCCATTTTTATTGTGCTAAGTCGTCTCCACACCCTAAGCGCTAGTGAGTCCCAGGTTCATAGTTGAAAACACTTGTTCACATATATACATATATAAGATGAAGCAAACATAGCACTGATTTTCTGGGCGTGAGATATTAAATTTGGGAAACTTACTTTCGATAATGATTTGTAAAACTCTAACTTTGGCATATTTAGAAACAGCGGCTTGAGATGATTGTTAGAGGGGAACTCAATTAATTCAAGCTGCAAATCTGACCTAACTACTTCACAATTTACGTTGAAGGGCATGGGCATGGTAAAAATATTCAATTCCGTTTAAATGGTACTGAAATCTTGAAATCTGCGTTCGATCGAACTCAAAGTGCAATTTTTTCAAGCTTGGAAGCTGTCTGTGCTTGCTTTTTCTGTAGATTTATGTTTTGTAGCACAAAAATAAAGAAAGTAAAAATATCATTAGTCCTTTGAAAAAAAGGAAAAAAAAATAATATTTGAACAAAGTAGAAAAGGAGATGGATATACATATAATATAATATATAAATCATATTTCGGACCGGCAAATTAAAAATCTATCCACGGGCCACATGAAACCTTCCGGCGGGCCGTAGTTTGCCCATCCCTGGTCTAGAGGCTCATATTTGATAAAAAAACAATTGGTTTGTGTTCCAAAGCTATAACTTGAAAGTATTCAATTCTTAAGTAAGTAGTGTTATTGGTTTTATTATTGAATTCTGAGAAAATGTGTATCAACTAATAATATATACTAGAAATCGAAACAATAATCAAATCAGTTCTTTGAAGCCGTTCAAGTGCAATGAAGTAACTTGAAAGTCATAATAGTTCTTTAGAAAAGTTATTTCATAGGATTCTTGTTGTATATAATTTGTTAACTTTCTTAAAAAAAAAAAAGAGAAGATTAATTAGTGTGGGACATGCCCGGTTGTAGGGCAGGACAATATTTAAGAACGCACAATATAACTGCTAAAATTTGTTATATGTCATCAATTTCTATTAACAGAAGGTAGGTTTTAAGCGAACCGGAGATTCTGTGAGTTTTGTGTAAAAAATAACTTGTTTCGCTGTGAGTTTCTGCTGTGAGTTGCCCTGTGTAGTCCCACTCTTATAGTTGCTACAGATTTCATGCTAAATCTTTAAAAAAACAACGACTATATCTTTTGACTGTTTATAAAATTGATCAAAAATTATTTAAAAAGGTAAGTAAAATGTCTTTTTTATCATACAAAAATTTTTCATAATGATATTTGACTGTAAAAATGTTTTTGTGTGCCTCGAAAAACTTACGTCAAAATCTGGTTGTGGGTAGAGAAGCAGGGGCGTATCAATCAAAAATGGCGCCTAGGGCATGCTTCGCAGTTGCGCCCTTTTATAAATTATCTTAATAAAAAAAAAAATAGACTAATGCAACAGTCATAGATTTTTCTTACAAAACATTTATTTTATATTTTAGAACAAAATTATATCTTATATGTATACACAATTCTTACACTCATAAATAGACCTTCCTGGCCTTTCCTGCAGCAAAAGTATCAATGATTCCTTGGAAATCCGTTTGTTTCACTTCTCGCTCTACACTGACTAAAGTTAAGTTGCATAATCTTTCCTGACCCATTGTAGCCCCCAAGCATGAAAGTATTAATTTCAACTTACTTGAGAAGCAAGGAATTTGATACAGTAAAGGATTCTTTTTAATATGTTATGCCACTTTTGTTTCTCTGTTTTGATTTGATTTTAGCAAAGTTTGCGCCCTGTTGCCAAATGACGCCGATTAAGGATTGCCGCTAAGCGGCACATAAAAAAAAAACTTACTCATCTAATTTTTAAATACGTGAATAGTGTTTGTTTTTGTCATTATAAAAAACAAATTAAGAAAATGTAATTGTACATTATCAGAACATGATGATTCAAAAAATTAATATATAGAGGTACTCATCGATAAGGTAGATCACTAACATACATATACATATATAACAAATAAGGTAGATTCAATAATGCTGGTCTGCTCGAAAGTATTTAAATCAGAATCACAAATCATATGTAGACACAACTGCATGGGAAGTTTGGATATCACCAACAAGATTTAATACTATCTAATAAAATGTAATTTGCGATTTTAGCGCCCCCTTCGATAGGCACCCAGGGCACGTGCCCTACCTGCCCCACCCTAGATACACTACTGCAGAGAAGTAGCCAGTTATGGGAAACTGTTATTTGATATGTTAACAAATATTTTGCACCTCAATTAACTTTTTCTTTAATCTTTGCGATGTCGACCCCTAAAAAATCTGATCAAGCAGCAAATAAAACGATGTTAAATGCAATCAAGATAAAACAAAACACAAATGCTGCAAAACTAAAGCATTTTTAATTTGCAACCAATTGCAACAATGATAAGGACTATTAAATTAACTAAATTATTATTTCTGTTTTCTTTTTTTTTTTGATTTTTTGATAAATTTGATAATTTTTCATAAATAATTTGAGATTTTTCTCAAAGTAAAACGAAATTTTATTATTCTATTACCCCACTCTATATGAATATATATTAAAAAAAAAAAAAACAAAATTCTTATGTTTTATCCTTTGGGAATCTTAAAATTTCCAAATGCAATTTTGCAAATATGACAGAAAGAATTTTAAAATTAATGAAAATTTACTTGTGTAGTACTTCAACAGTCCCTTAGGAATTTTGAATTAATAAAATATTCCGAATCTGATTCATATTTATTCCAAAAACCTTCTTGACTTCAAAACGAATACAGATGAAATAGGTTTCAATTTAAAATATAGATAAATAAAATTAAAAAACTTGAATAATATATTAGGTACATTTTGCTTTTTATATATTTTTGAGCTAAAATCCTTTACCTAATCAAATTCGTGGATTATATTAATGTTCATAACTTAATTTCATGTGATATTTTTAAGGCATTAAGTCCGAATTGGGAAATTGAATTTAAATAATTTAAAAAAAAAAATAGATTCTTCTTTTTTTCTTTTAGATCTTTTTAAATTTATACACAAAATTCAAAATGAATAATATGTAAATTACCTGAAGTATCAAAATCTGGACCTAAAGGATCAAATCTAACTCTATGTTCTACAGCTGCTTGAGCGGCTATTAAGAGATCTGAATACATTCGGTGTCTTTTTAATGCAAGCTCATCTCGTCCAACTGGAGTTACAGGTGGTTCTATGCTTCCATTGTTTTCACTATTTAGGAAAATTAAATTTTTTCTGTTTTTTTTGTTTTCAAGAATTAATAAATGGTATTTTCATGTTTATAGTTTTTTGTGGGACTTTATTAATTGCAGATATTTGAAATTTGATAATTTAAAAGGAAAAATTAAAGAGATTGATATTAATTCATTCATGACAAAATTTCATAACTGAAAAAATTCTCGAAAGGACTGGAAAGTTAAGGAAACCAAGAAAGAACTATATATATATATATCTTAAAATTTTGATAATTTGTAAAATAAATTGGGTATTTTTTTTTCTCTAAATTATTTTCTTGATTATTTTTATCATAAAAATATGTTTAGAAGTTGAAAAAAGCAAAGCTAAATGAATCAAAATAAAATAAAAAACCACAAGTAACTTTTTATATCTCTAGTGAAAATTTTTTATATTTTCATTCACCACAAATAAAATTTGTCCAAAGTAATGTACAGAATAAAAAAAAACACATATTAACCAAAAACTTTAAAATAATAATAATTTACTATATTTTAAATGAAAATACCATTTTATAAATCAATTAAAAGTTTAAATTTAAATTTTGAAACAGATCCAAAAGCTTTCCTTGTATAATTCCAAAAATTATTTAGAGTATGTAAAATTAGCTAAAAAAAATTTTCGATAAAATTAGAACTGGTGAAAAATATATTTTTAAGTGATTATGAACCACTTTGGAATAATTAAAAATATAAACCACAAACAAGAAAATGTTTCTTTTTTCTTGTATTTAATATAAAATAAAAATAAAAATAATTAAACAAAAAAGAGAAATCTAGAAATAGCTTCTTAATTATTAAGAATTATTGAAAAAACTTAATTGAACTGAAGACATTTAGTATAGGTCATTTTTGTAATTTTTATTAATCAAGAATATCAAATTTTATGATTAACGATGGTGTTAAGACATGTGTACAGTTCACACAACAAGAAATGGTTTTTAAATGTATGATGATGATGATATCAATCTGATATCGTTTTATTAAACTTATATTTTGAGATCAATGTGAAAATGATTTCAAAATAGAATAAATGTTGCGAAAAAACGAATTGATTTTCAATGGGTCAGCGACAGGGGTAAAAACCTATACAAACGGTTTGTTACGTTTAAAAAGTTGTTTTTAAAAGAACAGCGACTCATACAAATAGCGAGATATTTTCTACTAAGCCAAGAAGAACTATAGGAATAAAACACATCTTGGGCACATATATTGTTAAATATATATTTTCTGTTAGAGATAATGTTTTATTTCTATTTGAAGGATTTTCTTCAAATTTTTATAAAAAAGTACAAAAGAAAACCAAAACAAGATTTTTTTATGAAACATTATCATAATTTGTCAAATACAACAAACTGTGTATATGGCTTTTAAGGGGCAATATGATGATTGTTTTAAGGGGCCTAACTATTCACTACGCTTTCGATTTGACAATATGATGATCATTTTCCATGTAAAAACTAGTTTAAGCTGTTGGGATTGAAGTTATCCAAAATTTTCAATGATTTGCTCTCAAATGGCTACCGATTTATTTTTTATTAGTCAATAACTAATGGATTTATGTTAAATAATATAATCAAAATATTAGATAAAAAATACATCAATATTTTACATTTTATAAAAAAATTTAGAAATAAACGTTTAATAAACTAAAATGTAAACATTTGCCAATATTTTTGAATTGAAATAAGAAAAAAAAATCTTTAAATATTTCAGTTTAAAAACAAATAGACTTGGGCCAATTTTATAACTTTTGTAATAATGAAACACGAATCTTTATATTGGCCTTTATACTGAACTAAGTATATTGGGAAGCATATGCCATTAGAAACACTACTACAAAGAACCATTTACACTGAAGCCACTTTTCTTTCGTTGCGTTTTCCAGCTGTAAATTTGTGGTGCCTTTTCCTTCAAAAGTTAACCCTCTCTTTAGAAACAACTATTTGGTTTAAGAATGAATGAAAAAAATAGCAATCTACCTCAATAAATTTACGGTTGAAAAACTCAGCGACTTAAGGGAGTCTTCTCGTTCAGAAATTTTTTGCATATTTTCATAGCTTAACTCCTTATAAAAATGTTCCCAAGAGGATTTTTTGGAATTCGAATTATTTTCGTAGTTACAGCCCATTTTGTGATGCATTTAGTGTTTAGTTCAGGTCAGTCTTTAAAACTTTAAACTCTTTTTTCGAAACGGTGTGCATGATATTTCAAGATTTACTCAACAACAATTTGGCACAGAGATTCTTTATAAATCAGGCTATCGCATTACGAAGCGTTTTTTACTAATTTTTTTTTTGTATAAAAAAATCCGAAAGGCAAAAAAAAAACAGGAAGAAAACGTAACTGTCACCAAAATTTTTCGTAGTGCCATAACTATATTCTTCTAGTTGAATAATTAAGAGAGATTTTTTTCTGCGGATTACTGGAAAGGCTGGAATCGTGCACACCAGCACACAAACTTTTTTCAAGAGCCCCCACTTTGCCGCCTTGTAGTATTTTCAATTTTAATTTTTCTTTTAATTTTATTAACTTTTTATATTCGCAACACATCAATTAACAAAAAAATTTTTGCTAAAAATATTTATTGGTTCTTTTTTATGGCGTCCGAAAAAACACCCAAAATTCAAGCGTCTAAGCGAGAAGACCCCTTGGAAGACACTTTGGAATGAATGGCCCTTTAGACTAGAATTTCTCTTGCAATTGTTTTATCGATACTTTTGAGGGCTCACTTTTTGCTTACATGGTAGGCACACAGGCGCTAATGGCCATACTTTTAATGACCATTAGCCCTTAATGGCAATATTTCCCTATGTGAACGCCATATTTTCGCAATATATTGTCAATAATATTACAAAAAATATGATATTCACGAACGCAATATAATGGCCATCAGCTTCAAAATGATCATCTGGCAACATTAAAGGCGAAAATTTTCTTTTTGCCGTAGCCATTTGACAACTAAATCATAGCAATATGATTCATAATTACTTGAAAAAACATATATTAATATTATGCATCTTAAACGGTAAGTTTTGTTTACTGTATTTATTGAATTCAGTGATTAGATTATATTTTTCAGTGATCAAATTATAGTTTTTGAATTTCAGTTAGTAAAAATATTTGAAAAAAATATATATTAAGTTTGATCAATATGAGGCTACAATTTTACGAACATTCTTTCCTTATATTATACATTTTTATAATATATTTTTAAACACTTTAAAAAAAAACTCGTTTTAAGTCTATAAAGTATTTAAAAGTAAACAAATTCCGCGAAATAAAACACTGTGTAAACTCAAATGACATTAATCAGCTGCCTTGAAAATATTACCTTTCGCCTGTGTGCCACCGAAATTGTATGGCCTAAAATATGGCCATTAGAGGCAAAATATGTTGTTTGAAAGTATGGCCATTAGCTCCTGTGTGCCTACCATGTTAGTAAGCAAATTTGCTTTAATTTTGTTTCCTTCATACACGTTGAAATTTTACAATTAAAAATAGATTTTTAATCAACTTTTGCTTAGAGTATAGTGCTCCATAGCTAAAAAAAAACAATCGTCAGATTGAAATTATAGATATGTGGCTCTATGACAATTATCAGACAAAAATGTCAACTCTATAATGTAACCCGATAAGCTCCTTTAAGTTTCAGGAGGTACACACAATTTTACACGGTGACCTTTTACTTTAACCAGGTTAAACACTGTGATTGGCACTATTAAAGTTTCACTAGAAAAAGTTGTCTATTAATTGTATTTTGGGATATGTTGTATACAATTTTTTAAATGTACATTACGAAAATTTGCTCCATATAAAAAAAATAGTGTGCCCTACTTTATCAGTGAAAAATTTGTCATTTTTTCTTATTTAAAAAAGTGTTTTGTATCCGGATGCCTGATTTAACCTAACCTTCACAATATCACCATCAAATAATTTTTGAAAGAGAGAGGAGATTCGAGACTAAATTATTTAAAATTTTCTCTCCGTACTGCCACGAGTTATGCAGTATTTTTCTCAAAAGATTAGATAAAAATACTAAATTTTAGATTGGTTTTTTTGAGAACAATACAAACTTTTAAATTTTTTTAAAAATACTAGACTAGTGTTCTAGCCTTGATTGACTGGTATTGATAGTGATTAGTTAGGATAAATCTGACTGTGAATGTGATGTAAAACACTTTTTACAACAAAAAACTTTTGACAGATAAAAATTTTATTAATCTTAGAATACTAGAGCCCAATATAAACACTTCTTTTTATAAGAATATGTAGCAAAAGATCGAATTCTTGGCTAGTACTCTGGCCACTGTAAATGCAGTATTATTGGATTATTCTTCCTAATTTTCAACAGTTTTAATAATAATTAAAAAGAATAAACATCATTTGGACTAGTAAACACCCAAAAAAATTAAATCTGTTAATTAAATAATTGAAAAGAAAAAATTCTACATAGAAAAACTTTTGGATTTTGTTTTTATGTGTATTTTTCAACTATTGTAAATAGCTAAAACCATAAATGAAAAGGAAAAATAAATGTCTTGATATAAAATACAATATCAAACCTTCTATCAATGTTGAACCAATCTGGTAATCCGAAATTATCTGGTACTGAACCATGTTTAAATAAATATGGTGCACACATATTAACACGTGAATTTTTTACAGGTATTGAATCTGAAAAAACTTCATCATCTTCAATTGAAAGTAATTCAGGTGATTGCATTATTTCATTACTATTATCATTAATATTAACTTTTTTTTTAATTGAAGATTTTGATGAAGTTTTTCTTAATAAACAACTTTTTTGAATGTTATCACTTATATTTGTTGTTGTTGTAATATTTTCATTAAAATTTTCTTTACTATTATCTTTAGGCACATCTATAGCATGAAGTTTTTTATCATTTTTTGTACATATTTCTAATATATTGTTTATTAAATTAATTTTATAATACATATATTCAAATTTTAAAATATTGGAAAAATTTGCAAATAGAAAAAAAAAATTATAATAAAATAATTTCAAATTATTGAAATAAAATGAACACTTTAATAGCTACTGAAATCGTTTGTGCAAATAATAAAACAAAAACAACATTCATAATTCTTATAAGCTGCGAAATATTTCAAATATGACTCATAATCTATGAATAAGGCCAAGCTTAGTTAGCGAAGTATTGTTGATAATTTTTTATTTCATTTCATTTTATGACACAATACAGAATTCATATAAAAAGTATTTAAAACTAAATTAGATCAATTTTGTATAAGATCTTAAGTCAAAAATCTTAAAAGCAGATTTCTAATTTGCTAAAAAAACCGCTACCATATAAAATTATTAAGTATTTATTTGATAACGGTGGAAAAAAATTATGATTGAGTCATAATGAAGCGAATTTAAATTTGCAGCAATAAACAAAATTTTCTTTTCTTAATAAGATAAAAATTGGGATCTAATAATGAGGCAAATCTATTGGAAATTAAAATCGAAGAAAAAAATGGAGTTCAAATAAATAATTTGACAATAAAAATAATATATGATAATTAACCCAGCATTCAAGATTTCAAACGTTTGTGAGCTTAGAAGAGGTGATTATATCCAAGTAAGGAAATTACTTATTAATGAGTTCTTCATGCATGAATCAATGCATGAATCATGCTGAAGTGATAACTTAGGAAAAATTTATGAATAAAACATTCAAAAAGTTGTCTCTGTAACCATACGTCAGGTTCACATGTGGTCTCGTTATAAAAAGAAAGGTGAAAAGCAGGACTGAATTTTAAACTATGGCAAAAACTATGTAAAAAAATAATTTTGTGGCCTTTCGTATGACATTTTATATTACATATTTATTATGTAATTTTATTGTACATCACTTGCTAAATTCAACACGACACCTGACTGAATGTACTTTCGTAGATTCTTTAATAAAATTACTTGATGTTTTCTCTGAGTAAGTAGGCATCATAAAACCACTTCATTGATGAAGTAGAACTTATTACCTACTGGGCATTTTTTTTTTATAAAAACAAGAACAGAAAAAAGGTTGCAGAAATCCTATGGTTTAATAATTGAATGAAGTAACTGATGAAACATTCCGTTAAGAATTTAATTGAAATCGTTTGTATAACTGAGAAATTGCTTATTCTGAGCTTACACAGGCAACTAAAATGTTAAGCACAGAGAAATTGATAAGTGCTTAGCACTTAATAAACAGGTCAGATAAAATTACCTGCTTCAAAAATTTGTGTAAATGTTATATTGAAATTAAATTTCGTCTTTTTTATATCAGACATATTTGTATGTTTTTAGTTTTAGTATCCCTACGGTAAAGTACAAGAATAATAAGTGTTTTACACTTAATTTATCACATTTTTTTCTAAAACAAAATGTCTCAAAGCAAACTTTTAGCCCTTTACAGTCTTTCTTTCACCAAAGCTCAGATTACAAAACATAAGTTGTAAAACTGGCCTTGGAAAATATCATTTAAAAAAGATATCTAAATATTTTTTGTTATTTTTATACAAAATATCCTCTCTTGTTTTTAATAAACTTATCACAGTGAGTTAAAATTTATTTAAATGCGTTTTGTAGAACATTTTTTAATAAATCCTGATAGATAAGATTGAATTCTCAGCGATGTTCTGTTTATCTTTTAATGAGAAAAGAGAGAAGCTTTCAACAGCGGCTATTTTCAAGTTGCGTTATTGCTGTGTTTAAAGGAAAAAATCTCAGAAAGCAGACACATATGAAAAAAAAACTTCTGCTTCTCCGAAATACATATGTACTTTGTCACATACCATGTCACAGATTAGGCCTTCTTTAATGGCTAATTGCAGATCTTAAAAAATTGTTGCAGCGAAAGAGATTTGGCCTTAATGAAAAAGTCTTTTAGGCGAAATTGATGGCAATTTTAATATCAAAAATAAATCAGTTTGAATTGCCTGCATAGAAGAGTTGGAGATGCATAGAAATGATTAAGTCTCTTTTGAAGTCGATTGTATTGATCGTCAAAATTTTGTTATTTTTATATATTATCCTCAGGACTTACAACCAATGTATCATATGATATTAGAATACATTATCCCCTGCTCTAAATTTATACTTCAAAAAGAATTTGAATCTCTGTTCTAGGAATTCTAATGCCAATTTAAGAAGGAAATCAATTAACAATCCATGAAATTTTTCATATACAAAATAAAAAATCTTAATAACGCAATAGATTTGAAAAGAATGTTCCTTGAAATGCTGGCATATAATCCATAGAAAAGTTAAAGAGCCATTTGAATGAATATTTTATGTTATGTTAATGAGAAATAAGGAAAAACAAGCAGAGTAAATATTTCAAAATTAATTTTTCCAAGTATCTTTACAACTTTGTTAATAACAAATCACTTCCTATAAACAAACAACTTAGCTAAGGGCTAAGAAATAAATTGGTAAATATTTATCAGGATGAGCTATTAAAATTAATTTGACACACCTACCCATAATGGAGCTATTAAAACAAGTTTTAAGTGATTAAATCGAACTTTGATTTTGATTAAATCAATTTACTCTCATCCGGGAATTCGTAATGAAAATGGAAAATTTGCTGAGATGTAAATAATTGACTATATAAAATTCCAAAAATATAATCAAAAATGCAAAATTTATACAAAAAAACAAAATCATTATAAAGTTATATAAATAATCAAAAACAAAAACAAAACATTTTAAATTGTAATTATTAAATTTATATAATTTATTTTTTTTACCATTCACAACCAAATTTAAGTTTTCATTTGAATTTTTAATTACTTTTATATTATTTGGATTTAATTTAGTTTCTACACAATCTTTAAAATTATCGTCCTTTGGTTTAAAATATTCAAAATCTTTATCTTCATCTTCACTAACAAGTTTTGGTTTAATATTGGTGCATCGGCAGCACGAAAACATTTTTTTGTTTATTTGTTTTAAAATTTATATTATTCAAACACTTTTTGTTTCTTTTTTTTTTTTTAAACAATGTTTAAAAGGCAGTTTTAGTCAATAAAATATCAAACTATGTAACTATGTTATAAATTTCTTATTAAAAACAGAACAAAAAACGTATATTTTATAATAAATAATTGTAAATAGCATGAAAATTGAAACTTTGAAGCTCATTTTGCATCTTCAGACTTCAAATGAAGAAATAAAAACACAAAACAATTTTTGTCTACATGACACAGGCAAAGCGTTAAATAATTATCCTGGTGCTCGAGATCTCAGTTGTCTACATACGCAGATCTTGTGTTTTTAAAGAGCATTCAGGATGAAGCATTTTTTCCATCGCAGCGTTTTCTAACTGTAAATTTCTTGAGGTTTTCATTTAAAACATATTTAAAGGGGAATACTTTCTTTAGAAAGAAAAATTTAAGTTAGGAATGAATAAAATAAAACGAAAACATTGGAAAATGCAGCGACGGAAAAACGGTTTCAATGTGAATGGTCTTTATTGAACCGATTTCATACATTTGTCCGATTTCAAGCGACTTTTCCCCATTTGTATGATCAAATTTAAGCAAAAGTGTAAAGTGAATAAATCACGCGATCAAAAATCGTTTAAAAGTCGCTTCCATAATTAGGCCAGGAATTAAATTTTATTTTCCAGCTGTTTGCGGATGCCTGCAACTGTAAAGTACTCACAGTTATACTTAGTTATGACATCAGCTAACAACAGTTTGAAAAATATTATGTTTGGAAATAAATAAAAATTTGAATGATTTATTAACCAAAAAAATAAAATAAAAAAAAGGGGAAGATAGGAGAAGTACTTTAGATCTTGACTGAAGCAACTAGAACTAATACAGGATTTGGCTGAAAATTAAAATGATTTGCTACGACAATGAACGATCAACTGCATTGCAGGTGTATAGGCAACTGATATCTCGAACGCAGGGTATGATTATATTTATAGCTAGCAAGTCCTTGTTTCGACTTTTATTTACAAAACAAACGAAAATTATATAAATGGCACTACTAACAGAGTAATGTAAATAATATTTGCCAAATTGAATTTATTGTTATTTATTTCTCGGCTATTTGAGCAATTAAAATTTACAGAATTATGGCAAGAGCCGAATATAATTTCTACACATTACAATTATTTGCTTTAATCAAACATGCAAGAAATATTCATCGTCTAAATGTGCCTCTAGTTTGTAAAAAATAAAATAAAACTAAATTAAACTATTTTTATTCCTTGTAATTATTTTGACTGGAAGTTGTTTAAGACCAAATTTACTTTTTTAGATCCCCATAAATAATTTAATGCTAGTTTTCGTAACAAAATTTCTCTACACTCGATAACAATAAAGTGCAAGCACATTTATACTACATCCATGAATGCATTATTTTATTTTTAAATTATATTCCGGCTAATTACTCTTAAATTTTATACAACACAACTAAACACGAAACGAGGATCGAATAATGGCCTCATTAACATTGTTATATATGTTACAAAAATTTATATAAATAAAATCAGAATTTAAAAGAATGAAAATTTCCCCAAATTTCTACAGGTGTTATTATAATATGCAATAAAAATATCAAAGGAAGAAATTACATTTTTAGTAATAATATCGAATAACAAGTTTCAGATTATATCATCCCTTCGCTCTCAAGTTACATTATATTTATATGAAAATTTGTATTCCCTAATAACATTTTTTATATGATCCTTTAGAAACATTTACAAACAGAAACTTTCATCCTGAAAAAACATTAATGCCAATAAAATGACTACTGGGAATTCAAGAGAATGAAAAATTCAATAAATTTCAAGTCAATTAGATATGTTTAGGGGAAAAAAAGAAAACTACCTGGACCAAAAGTGCTTCCAAGAAGAATGGTATTAGCCATTATATAAAACCTAATAAAAAAACATATAAGCTCGTATTATTTTATCAGAATAGACAAAATTTATGATCAAAATGCGTGACAAAAACGATTGAATTAATAAGTTCAATTGGAGAATTCTATGGAATCGTTCAAAGTAAATTACATTCTTTGAAAGTTATTTAAACTGACGTTTAAAATCAAATATATAAAAGGGATAAAAAATTTTTTAACAAAATATAATTTTCAATTTTATTCTCCTTTGTATCGTTTGACGATAAACGCTAATGGGGCCACAAATCCTTGTTTAATTTATGACTTACTTTAGCTACTGGCTAATCATATCACTGAAAAAATAAATATTATAGAAAAATGTTTTGTTGAAAAAAACGAGCTACAAATTTATACGCTGAACAAACCTAAAATATTTCCAAAGAAAATCTGACTTACAGGGGATGACATTAGCAAACACATTTTAAATTGTTTTCCTTATTTACGAAGCAGATTTTCTTAAAAAATGTTAATTTAAATAGGCTTGCAAAGTAAATATTAGTAAAGTAGTTTTCGGTCCAGCTTTTCCACATTTGTAAAATTCATAATTTACAAAACAAGGGAAGCCAAAATTATAAATTACGCATATGGCATAGAGCTGATATGGGGAAAACTAAGCAACTTCCAATTTAACAGCAATAGAAAAGTTAAAGACTGCTTTAGGTTTATCAAAATATGCGCCCTCTCGATTGGCATATTAGCTAACCAGAGAAACTTTTTCACAGGTTCAAAAGTCTCTTACTAAATACCTCAAATTGGGGATTTGACGAGAAAGAAAACAAGAAGATATCTGAATCAATTTTTATTGCACATATGCAAGAAAAGTTGGACTGGCTGTCCACGTGGCTCCCATCCCAAAATCTACATGAAAAAGACATTAAACAATCCCGCAGTCTAATGTGTCTCCTTACTAGTATATGAGAAACACTGTGACAGATATTATATCATCAACTGTAGGTGTAGAATAAAGTCTCTAAAAAACATATACCAGGAGATAATAGAGTGAAACAATCACATGAAATTTCCTTTAAACATTTTGTACTTATCTTTAACTTTTATATTACAATTATAAAGTAATAATTATTAATTATTATTAATAGAAAAAAATTACTATACTTTGATATAATAAATTTAAATATAAAAACTAATAAAATAAAATAAATAAAAATATTTTAATGCGTTATCTATGGGCTTCAAAGAAATAAAAACTAATTAGTTGCATAGAATAACTTAAAAAATATATTTTAATAAATTATAGTTTCAAAGTAATTTATAGATGATTAAAATTGTTTTAGAGATAAACTATATAATAAAAAATCAAATATAAATTAATTAAACTAAGTTTTATAGATCATTAAAATTCATTACACTTAAAAAAATTTAACAAAACATGTGAATACTCTAATAAAAAAAACCTAATTGGGTATACAAAAAATAACAACAACAAAAATCCACCTAAAAAATAATAACAACTCTAAACTAGTCTTCTCCTAACAAACGTTTTATACAATAAAAATCGACAATTTGATTTCAAAATAACAAAGACAAATTATTTGTATATTTATTTTTAAAGAAAATAACCAAAATTATTTCTAACCAAATAATTTCCTATTTATTTAAAATAATAATAATTAGTCCTTTTTCAATAGTTTTCAAAATTTCACTTTATATTTAAACACTAATACTATTAAATATTTTATCAATTTATTTTATATTTGCAATTACACTTATTTTTTTCACTAAATCACATATTTAAAAACTTTTATATGAAATCCTAGCATCATTTCCTAAGTAATTTCAGAAGAAAAAAAAACAAAAACAATAAAGGATCTTAATACCCTTCAATACAATTTTCCCGTGATAAAATATTAGATGTTTATCTAAAAAAATTATATCAGAAGTTGTGTCTACTTTAAGTGCTAAACTGGAAATGAAAATCGAAATCCAATTGGGTTAATAAATTCCAAAACAAGTCTACAAGATATTTGCACAAAAGAGTAAAACAGTTATAAACTGCGAATTCCAAGTAAATAAAACAGAGAGAAAAATTATCTCATTTTTTACAATATCTAGAAAAATTGCAATTCGAAATTATTTTCTGTTTTGTTTCTTATTTTGTTTTTTTTTTTTTGTATTCTAAAGAAAAAATTTTCAGCTGGTTTTATAAAATAACTAAAATATTTTATTTGAACAGTAAATTTAAATATAAAAAATGAGGTCAGAGGATGAATTTAATTTATTTTTCCCTAAGCACTTCTATTGTGCACTTTTTCCTGCTGGGGAAGAGATGACGCAGCCGCCGACCACACCTTAGAAGAAATTTGACCAATTATCCCAGAAAATATTCGAATAAAGTTGTGTACATTGATATCAACATAGCATAAACATATTGAGATATATATAATTAAAGTATGTACTTTAAACTGTAATTCAAAACTAATTTTTAATAATTAGGTATAATTATAATTTCAGAACTGAAATTTTTAAGTATTTAAAAAATTTTACATAAGCTTTAGCTGACTTGTAACAATATTAAATTCAATCATTTCCGTATTTAATCTTGCAAGTGAATTAGTTTTAGGTTTTTGAAACCAAAAAAAAAAAAAGGAAAAACTTATTTTAAATAAAATTAATCCACCTTTTTTTTTTTATTTACATACATGCTTTATGTCGTTCTTATACGGAAATGAATAACAAGATAGAACATAAGACGTTAAGGCTCGTCTTTATTTCATGTTGATTACCGGTAAATCTAGTTACAAAATTACATATGGTAGCATGAAATTTATACTTAATAATTGTTGCAGCTACATATAACAGCTAATTCTTCAACTTTTTCTCAATAATATACCGTTCATTTTTTCCTGTTAGAAAGTTTCATATATCCCGTCTTTTTAAAGAAATCAGTAGCAGATTTGCAGTCAAGATGCACTTCGACAAATAGTGAAAGCTGAAAATTAATTAAAACTTGACAAATTTAATGAAAGAGGAGATGTCTTTACCACATAATTATCCAATGGTCAAATAAAAGATGCCTAAGCGGCTTTTTCGGCCCATGACAATCACCATGGATTATTTTCCGTTTTCATTTTTGCGATTATCTATCGAGAACCGTTCTCCACTATAAACCATAACAATATCCTGTAGAAGAGCATGTCTAATTTTTTTTGCTCATTTAGATTTTTAAACTTTTATTTAAGATTTAGCCAAGACCTCATTTAAGTGCCGACTGAACACACGTCAATCGTGATTTCTATTACCAAAAGCGTTTTTGATATAATATTTTTATTAAAAAATGATAAAAAATTCGCTATGGGCTACAGAAAATAAAATTGATTCCTTGTTTACTATCGATTATTATTGGTTTTAACGTTAGTTTTTGTTTCGTTTAATTCATTCCTTTTAATTACTGTCTTTAAAGTTTTTTTTCTCTACTTTTTGCAAATTTATTTCGTTAATGTTAATAATTAATTATTGGTTTTAATGTTAGTTTTCGTTTTTTAGAATAATAATATTTGTTATAAATTGTAAACCAAAAGGAGTCATCTTAGCTACTTTCTGAATGCTCTATTGATGAACTTTTCAAATGTTCAATTGAACTCGCTTGAATTCTCATACGAAAACTTTGAAAAAATCACGCATTCCTTCCAGCTCCAAGGCTTCATACTTCAGAGCTCAAATATCCATTAAAGTAGGAGATTTGAGCCAACGAAACTACCTTTATGAGGCTATTCTAGCTGGCCTATCGAACTCCTCTTTACCGTCTAAGCTCATACTAATATTGAGCTCAAATCGGTAAATTAAAAAAGTTGTATAAAAAAGTTTTACATGACCTGAATTAAAAAAACAAAGACGTTTTTAGGTTAGTTTTCCGTTCAGATTTTGTTCCATTTTGGAAACTATAGTTTGCATTTGTTGAATTTCAAATATGTTCTAATATTAAAATGGCTTAACGCAGGTGCAATCCGTTATTATTTCAAGGAACCTAGATTGTCTATTATAGCAGAAAAATATTTATGCAAAAAAAAACGTATAAGTTTTTTTTCTAATCTTTTATAAGAATTAGTTAAATTTTTAATGCTATTTTTTCATTTCTGCATTTTTATCTTTCTAGATTGGCTACAATAATGTTGGTATTTCTCTTTCAACATATTTTTATATATCACTAGGACAGGCATAAAATGAAATATTTTCAGTAAATATTTTAGAATTATAGAAAAAACATATATATATAGAATATATAGAAATTTCTTTTTCTATTTAACCAGTTATCCCAAACGTCTCATAAATTTTTATTAAAATTAAAAAAAATCGTTTGTATAATTTTTGTGTGTTTTACTGAGCAAAACGATATTTATTGTTTAGAATTAGAACTGTACATATATGTATATAAAAAGAAAGTAAATTTACAACTATTTAATGTTTTCTATGTATGCCAAAAATAAAAATAAAATTGTGAACCCATAGCATATTAGTTACGAACAATTTAATGTTTAATCATATTAAATATGACCGTCTAAAATTGCTGTTTAAAACAAATTTAATTAAAAGTTTCTTTTTTGAGGAATTAGAAATTTTTTACACTAAATTTTTTGTAAACTTGTTTAGTTTACAACACATTAAAGCAGTTTTCACATCTTAATTTAATTTAATTTATTTCTTGACACAATTATAATTATATATTTAAAGTAATTATAGTTCTATGCAATATTCCTAAATAAAATTCATTAAAATCATTATTTTTAATTGGATTAAAAAAAAAATAAGGCACCATTTGTACAAATGTTGGAAATTATTTCTTTCTTTTTTTATTATATTAATATAAAATTTAAAGAGAAATATTCTGATAAGAATAAATATGACTAATGAAAAACAATTTTAATTATAAAAACATTCCCTTCTTTTTTTTCTTATTTCGTTTGAAAGCAACCAAGCCTTAAATTCAAGCCGGTTGTAGACAAACAAATTTTAATTTTTTATTTAATCTAATTAATGTAATATATTACTTACAATTTACTGCTAATTTCTTCCAAATCTATCACGTATCCATAAACTATATATTTAAAACACTTTTGAATTTTTATGTACAAGGAATTAAGAAAATTTACAAAATTTCACAGAACTCACAAAAAATCAGTCAGGTCATTCGACATATGATAGAAATATGCTAGATTTAATAATCGGATCTGGCATAAATTTTGTGTATGTTCAATGATTACTTGACTTGATATATGATTAAATTTTCATATAATTGTATAAGACTATCTTGGAACTTGATTATAAGAGAATTTTTCGTTAAATTTTTTAAGAACAACAAAAGCGAAATGTCAGCTGACATATAGGAAATTTTATAGAACATGTTTTAGGCTAGACATTCTGTTGGTTTTACCAATTTACACTGTTTTTTTTTGCAAAACACCAGAACATTGCGTTCTAAGTAAGTTAAGACACAATTTTTTTTGACTGATTATTAAACTGGGCGGGGATTCTGTCTCAGTGAGAAGTTATCGTGAAAATGAGAAAGTCGGATTTTGACATGTAATGAGGGTATTTACATTGAGGCCGGCAGCTTTCAATTTCTATGGTAAGCGGAGGTGAAAAGTAAGACGGAGTTTCGAAATTTAAATCTTGAATGAATAACTGACGTTTCTGTAATATTTTACCAACACATATTCACATATTTTAGTGAAGAGAGACTTAGAGGGAAAAATTCTCGAATCAGATTTGACAGATGCCGACCTCAATGTAAATACTCTTAATATATGGCAAATACATATGTCAAAATTTGACCTTCTATTTCTCATTATCACTTCTCACCAACACAGAATCCCAGCCTCAGAATCTCTTACAAACTTCCCTTTGCAAATTCATTTTTATGGAACTTATGGAACTCTTACAAACTTATTAAGACTGTTCTTCTTATATTAAAATTTTAAGTTTGAATTGTTTGTAGTGATGCCGCGAGGTAAAAAACTAGCAAATATTGAAAAAAAAGACAATTTTAAAAGTTCTGTTTTATCACAAAACTTTTTATCTTTTGGATTAGAAAAATATGAAACTGGAAAGAGAAAACGTTGTTTCCAAACTCCCTCTCGTAACAAAATGGTTAGTTTAATGGTAAATCATTGAAAACGGAGCGCCATCTTCGAACATTGTTTAGTATTTCAACCTAGTATGCAGTTCGCTTCTTGTAAGACAGTTGGCAAATGTCCAAAAATTTAAAACTGATCGAGTTCCAAACTTTAACAATCACCACCTCGGCTGCAATTCCGGGAAAAATGCATTCAACAAAATTAATTATGGTCAAAAGTAATTTTTAGTGACGAAAAAAGATTTAATCTTGATGGTCCCGATGGTTTGAAACTTTATTGGCATATCCTCATATGAATTGTTAGTCTAAAATGAACCAGAAATTGGTTTGTAGCTTTTAAACCTAAATCATCGTCTTAGAGTAAAGCTAGACAAAACTTGTGATTTTTTCTGTTGATGCTGGGAATTAAGTTTAATTTGGTTAAATTATCGAGGTAAGCATAGCTAATAACTGAATTTGGATTTAAATTTAAGAAAATCTTAAATACCGTGTACGTTTCTGAGGTTTAGAATTTTTTAGCTGTATAGAGCCGCTCTTTAAAATTAAGCGGATAAAAGTGCTACTATGTCTGTACTCTAAACTAAAAAAGTAGGTATTTTTTAAATAAATTAAAAATTAATAATTAAATAAAATAATTTTCAAATGCGAAATTCTTTATTGCTTTATATTTACTACAAACATTTTAAAGCATTTATAATGCCATTTGAGTGTGATTCTTTTAATTTTGTAAATAATTTTGAAATACCGAGACCAAATTATAAAAACTTAATTATATAAACCATACTTTTACAATTAAATTACTTAAATTAACTTATAGAAAATAAATATACAGGTTCAGTAATCTCAAATATATAAAAAACAGAAGTTTGTACTAAAATTTGTTGAATTTTTCAAAAATTTATTTAAAAATTGAACTTAACTAATATTTCCAATCCCATAGTTATGGCTGGCTCAAACACAATGAACGCGGTTGCGGTGCGGAAGCGGTGACAGCTGCACAATAGAAATTTATACAGCTGAATTTCGGAATTCTGAACGAAAACGCGCTCCGTAACGCAACCACGTGCATTGTGTTTGGGTCATTATAGTAGTTTAAATTTAGTTTTCTTATGGCTCATACTGTCTTTTTTTAAAAACAAAAAACAAAAAGAATTAGTTGTAGTTGTTTCTTAAAAATGAAGTAAGATAAAATAAAATGAAAATGATTTGTGACTACAATTTAACATGTTTCAATATAATGAAACAGTTAATATTTACAATTGTTATTTGCACTTTAATGTGTATTCAACACGGGGAAGCTAAGCCCGTGTCTAGATTAAAATTTTGGACATCGTTTTTGAGTCGCGGTTAATTTCAGTATTATATTGACTGCAATAATTACTATACAAATCTTTTTGAAATGCATAATTTCTACTTTTCAATTAATTTTATTATATTAAATAAAGCAAAATCATTTATAACAATTCAATTTTATGAATTAAAACTAGTTATAAAGTATAAATTACATAGTTTGACGGAAGTTATTTTTTTCCGCGTTTAATTGATAGGTAAATAAAATAAAACGCAGTAGGCTAAATATGTCAAGTAGACCAAGAAAGTTTACTTACTTCAGATATTTAGAATAATGTTGAAGTCGAAGTTTAAGTAATTGTCATTAAGCTAATAAATGTAATACAATACGCATGATATGTATAATGGTAATTAACAAATAAATGTGAGTTTAACAGATAATTGTATAATATTAACATTGAAACCCACAATAGTTCCAAAAAAATGCTAATCTAGACATCAAGTTAAAAATTGGTTAAACGCTTAGAGGTCCAAAAATATTTAAGCATAATTTGGAAAATCTTTACGCAACTCTTTTCAGGATATCAGAAACTTTCTGACCGTGTAAATGAAGTTGTCCATAAGACGATTTTGTCTTTAAAAAGGATACTTTTCCCTACAGTTAATTTTTGACATTTAAAGTTATTATTTATGTAGTCTTTAAAGACTAGTACTTTAGAGGAATATTTAATGATTGTGAGATCTTTTAAAAAAATCAATAAATATGTATATATATATATATATATATATACAAATTTTTCTATATTTTATCATGATAATTCTCCAATAGGAGCATTTTGAAGCCATAAGTCATGTATAAAATTATACAAATTATCACTAACAGCCACCTATAATAATAATATTTAAAATTAGATATTTTAATGAATAAAATTTAAATATATTTTAATATACCTTATAAGGTGTTGGATTTAATGATCTTTTATGATCATTACGAAGAGATTTAAGTGATGATTGTACTTTTTCACGAATTTTTTCTAATTCAGGTAATTTTTGACATATTTTTCCATTTTTCCAATAAACTTTATGAAGAGATTCCACTTTAGATGGAATAACATATGCACGTTTTGATTCTTGGAATGGATGCCTACATAAAACTTTTTCGCCAACTTTTGGAGCTGGTTCATCAATTTTTTGCATTAAATCGATTAAAGCATGTCCATCACCACTATAAAGTCTGCAAAAAGAGCATTTTATAAAATTTTAACTGACTTAATTAGATAAATTACCTATATGCAGTTTTATTTCCAGGCATTGTTATTTTTTCTACATCATGGCTTAGTTTTATTCTTGCCTGTTTATTAATTTCAACTAATTTATAAACACATCCTAAAGCTGGCTGTCTTTGGCAAGTAACTATGAAAACAATTATATCAATATTTTTCTCATTTAATTAAAACTAAATACGAAAAAAAAAAAATAATAAAATATTTTATTATTTTACCTAAATGGGTTCCAATACCAAAACAATCAATTTTATGTCCTTGTTCATTTAAACTTAAAATAGTTTCTTCATTAATATCATTTGATGCAACTATTGTTAATGTATTAAGCCATGGAATATTTAAGCAATGTGCAATCTTTTCAAATGTTTCACGTGCTAGACATGATAAATATGCTAAATCACCGGAATCAATTCGTATTCCAACTGCTCTATAGCCCAAATCATTTAATGCTAATGCTACAGCACAAAAATTTATTAATCCACTTCTGTAATAAATAAATAAATTTTTTATTAAACAAAAAAATTTTATTTAAAATTTAGTTAGTAGTGGTTAAAAAATTTTATATAATGATAATTTATGTATGCTTAATGAGATTGTGCATATCTGATGTATTCCAAAATTTAACTATTTCAATTCAATAAAATAAATTTTTAATATTATTATGGATTAGAATTTGATATTTGTGAAATTAAATATTATATCGATTATATTTTTCGTTTTTTATATATTTCAATTTTATTTTTATTGTACAAATCGACAATTAACCACAAAAATAAATGAATAAAAATTTAAATTTTACGGAAGCAAAATTTTACTCACTAAAAAATAATAAAGAATTTCAATGTAACTGCAAAAAAACGTTTAAAAAATGTTTTATTAGCAGTTTTACCACGAACGAAACAGTATAAATATCTGATGTTTATTAATTATGTTTTCATTCTCTTTAATGTTACGTCCAATCATATAATGGTCCTCTTCAACTCGTCCATCTCTTTCAAAAGTACTAATATAAAGTAAAATTTTAATATTTCATTGAAATTTTTATCAAAAGAATTCTTGTGCTCACACAAGTGTCTTGACAGTTACAGATACAAATTGATTAAATATTCACTAGAATCCGGCTTTCAATCTCTTTTATCACTTTAGAAACTTCAAAAGTTTTCTTCTTGGATAAAATATGTTCTTTAAAAAATGAAGCTATTACATTTTAAAGTTCTAGTATCACATTCGAAAGAAGAAATATATAAGTATTAAAAAAGACAAGATATGTATTAAACTATTAGAGGATTACATTGAATAAAAAAGACGAGCCAAGAAGTTTACAGAAAAGTAAACAAATGATTTTGATAATGTAATCATTAGTTAACATAGAATAAAACGAGTAGCTAAACTAGATATTAAAAAAACCCATTTATAACAATAAAAAAAAATAAAAGCGAACTAAAATTAGTAAAAAAAAAAACAAACGAACAAAAAAAGACTTTTGCCTATGAACCATAAATTAATAAAGCAACAATATATCTCAATGTATATTTTATTTTTATTCAAAATGATTAAAGTGTATTTATACTGTTCAAATTGTTATTAAAGTAAATAAAAAAACTAAAAACTTACTTAAAGAGAGTGTAACGGATAACATTTTTCAAAAATCGTAGTTCTTATTGTACAAAATTTTAAGAATGTTGTGTCAAAACTGAAATAGTTATTGACATTTAAATCTTGCCATCTCTAGTACATTTTTAAGAGTTAAAAACTTTAAACGCTTTTTTCTCGGGACAACGTTTAAAAAATCTGTTATCATCAGCATTCAAAAACCACTGTACCAATTCATTTAAATTTTACAATTTACTCTTTATACATAAAATACCAACGTTATTTCTGTTTAATTTTAATACCATTTAGAGGTTTGAAACATGACAAAATAGCGAAATTTTTCATCAAAAACCACTATTTTAACTACAAACGACTACAAAAAATTATAAAAATTACAAAATTAATTAATAACAGATCATCAGAAACCTTTTACCATATAAGCTAGAAGCTAGCAGCGTGTAACAAATCATAATTTTTTCTTTGCACTTTTTATGCGCACCTTTTATTATTATTAATGAATTTCTAATTTTTTAGAAAAATTTCTGACTCTCAAAAAACAAAATTCATTAATTCTTTCCCATAGAAGACATTATGGCTAAAAGTAGCTCTCTTTTATTGAATGATAAGTTCCTATTTTCCCTACTGACTATGTTGAAACGAAAGACTTTGCGGTATTATTTTCTAAAGACGCTCAACTAACAACAGAAAAAGACCGGAAACAATATTTTCTGCTAAGCAATTATGAAATTACCCCTAAAAACTACATAGGTCAAATTTAAAAAAAAACAAATTGTGCAGATAATTTTGTTGAATAATTAAAAAAATAAATAACAAAATAATTATTTATAATAAATATGTGAATACAGACACATTATGAATTTAATTGCTTAAATTTTTACCATTATATATGATGTGAGCATTCTTGTTCTTCACATAACAAAAAATAATAAAAAAAACATAACCAAAATTAAAACACGTTTTACCCATAATAAAAAAACTATGTAAACTCATGCTTAATAATAAAATTTTGGATGTTTTAATTTACCTGAATGACTCTGATGTGCTGCTAGGATAAATTCGAGATATTGAATTTTTGTCATTCAGTGAACATTGATTACTATTATAATCTGATTTTTGAACTCCATTTTGTAAAATATTTTTATGTTTTATTTCAAAATATCCATTATTAGCTTTATTATTTATATTTTTTTGACCAAATTCGCTGTGAAGATATTACTTTATTCAATTTTTAAGATCTTTTGTTTGTATTTAAAAAATGACAGCTAGAATTTTAACTTTAGGTAAAAATATCAAATAATTTTTAAATATTTGATATCAAAATAATTTTTATGGACAAAAATTGAGCACATTTAATTTCAAAAACAGATTTTTAATTAATTGTTATGTAAAATCCACAAAACAAATATGTATTCTAGTTTATTCTCATTCCTTTTGGAGATATCACAAAAAGTAATTATTTAAGACAGAAAATTTATTTGTAGATTGTTTTGTTATTTTGAAAATAATGTTGTTAACGATTTATATGTGAGCTGAGTTTGCAGTTTTAAAATCATACTCCCTAGAAACAAAATAATTTGCTCAACAGAACAAAAGTAGTTTCATTTTATCAAATTGCATTCTATGTGATTTATCGTAATTAATTTTTTTTAAAAGATAAAATTTAAACTAAAAACTTAAAAAGTACTAAAAGCGAGCCAATATTTGGGTACCTTTCAAAAGGATGACGCCATTTTAGAATTTAAAAAAAAACAGCGACATCTATTTATAAATTTTGAGTCATAAATATATAGGAAAAAGTTTAATACGTGAAGAGATTTTCTTTGTCTTTGAAATGCCAAATTTTTGCTCTATCGTTTTGGATTTATTTAAAGCTGTGTTGCTCACACAAAGCTTATTTTGTTGTTGGGTTATTCTGATTCCCACAAAGAAATTTTTACTTTGTACTAGGAAATAAGATCACTTGTGCTTTTACTAAATATCAAGATTATTTTTTACGGCATAGATAAAAATAGGATTTTATTGGTATTTGACTAAAGTACCCACTAAAAGTACGTTTATAATAGCCAGATTAATTTAAAATGAGTTTCTTAATTTCGTAAATGATCCTAAACATGAGAATAACGAGTAAAATAGACTCCCACATACCTACAGAAAAATTTGGTTTTAGAACACACTTCAGACTGATTTTTGTAGCTACAGAATCAGGAAACTGGTTTTAATAAATAAAATCAATTATGCATAATAATAAAATTCATACTATCAATAAAACGAAACAACATTTTGAAAGAAAATACAATAATTCGACTCCATATAATCAAGTCCAAAGTAAAAAATACTAAATTAAAATTAATTTCGTTTTTAAAATTTCTTTTATGATTTTATCTAACATTAAAAATGTTTAAAATTTAAATCAAAGAATAGAAAAATAAATAAAAAAAGGTCATCCCTCAATAACGTAGCAGGAAACACGCCCAACGTGAGCCAAGTAATAAATTTATGGCAAATTTTAAAGATTGAGATCAAAAGCAAGGCCTAAAAACTTTTCAGAGTTAAAACAATAGAAGTATTAAAGTTATTCAGAGCAAAGTGAGCTCAGTTTCTAATACTGGAAAAACACATAACCTTTAAGCACCACTTATTTATCCAAAGATTTTCAAAAAACCAAACAAAAAAAATTATACATATATGTATTTCTAAATATCATTATGCCACTCAACTATGTATGTAATTCAAGAGATATTTTTTCTAAAGGCAGTATACCTCTTAACATCATAGGTGTCAACGAGGGCCATAAATCCATCAGGGAATGCTATTGCAAAAGAAACCATAGCAGCAAGTTCACTTTCACTTGATTCCTTTTCTGACACATCCAATATTCTCGAAACTTGTTCACGATGACGTATAGCAAATTCTAATAAATCTTGTAAAATTCCTAAAAAAAATAAATTAATTTAATCAAATACTGATTATATATTATTGGTTTTATTTGTTTTTGATTAAATATATACCAGTTTCTTTGTGCTTTAACATATGAATTTTTAATTCTGATATTCCAGAAAATGAAGTTATATATGCATGTGCATGTGTACCCTTAACAGGTATATTAAATAGTTTTCCAGCTAAAACATTTGATGTACCATCAAAGCCACCTAAAAAATAATACAAATTATTATTTTCTTTACTAAAGAGAAAGTGAATTTCCTAATGTATAAAGGTAAAAACATTACAAAAATAACGAATAACTTTGTAATTAAATTTAAAATCAACTGTTAGTGATTAAATTTTACTGTTTTTTTTTTTAAAAAAAAAAACTTTACATAATTCCAACACATAAAATTGGAATAGAGTCTGTCTAATTCAAGTCATACGACTATTAAGGAATAAGTCTAGCAAATATTACCACTTGCCTTCTTTCATTTTAAAAAGTTGATTCTAATTTGAAAAATAACATTTTCTATTTATTTGGTGAGATTACACAACAAGATTGTCTCAGTGACAGACCCAAAAGCTAAAAAGATACTTTTAAAAAACTTGAATAGGGCCCATAACAAAATTGAACGTAGCATTTTTGTAAATAAACGTAAGGAAAAACATAAAAAATAAATAAATAAAAATATTAAGTTTTGAATTAAGATATGTTTATTTTATTAAATCTAAATTTTTTGAATGAAATTTTTACAGCATATTTTCAACAAATGTTACTATCGAAATATTTTGATTTTAAAAACCGTCACACGAGAATATCCTCTTAAAAACATAGTAATATCTTTATTAACCAGAAAAGAGTATTTTAAAATCTTTAGTAGAAATTGGAGATTTAATGGACCAAATCAATCAGGTGTTATAGTCCTTTGATCAGGCATTTTGAAAAAATAAAAATAAAGTTTTTTGTAGATATAAAAAAAAACCAAGGATACATTAATAATTTCATAGTTCTAGGAATTTATTTAAAGCATTAAAGCTCTATGAACTAAACTTTTAAGTAGTTATGATAAATGAGCAAAACAAAATAATTTTTCTGAAATCCTTACACGTTAAAAGTGGTTAATGTTCTTGAAATTTATTTAGTGTTCTTAAAATGAAGAGACAAACAATAAAACCAGTAACAAAAAAAGAACTTTTCCATTTTATCCTTTTTACTATTATTAAATGCATTGTTTTTGAGAAACTTAAACCTACAAAGAGATAAATAGAACTGTCAGACTTTTCAAACTTTCAACTACTCGTACGTCATTGACCGTTTAAGTGCAACAAAACGATATCGTGCTTGTCTTATGCTATACAAAAATACGTAAAAACAAGTATTGAATTGATTTAGAGCATTTGTTTTCATAGCAATTAAGATTTTTTTTAATAAGATAAGAATTAATATTTTAGACACGATAGTTAAGGTTAAAATTTGTTTTAATTTTTCTTTTTCAGATAAGTGACTGTGTTATTGAAATTACCATGTGCTACAAGATACAAACACGCATGTAGTTTGGTTGTTATTTCTTTTCCTACACCAAAACAACAACAAAATAATACATAGAAAAAAAATTCAAGAACTTAAATAAGAACATTGTTTCTAAAATCGAAATAACTGTAATTAAACTTTTTTATAATTATGGACAATAATTTACTCTTGTTTATAATGAAATGAGTTCACGGTACCATCTGGAGATATTTTTAAACTTTTATTGTTCATGTTATTGATACGAATTTTATTCGTCTGACACTCTGATTGGGCAATAAATTTAAGTTTTTATTTTTATATGAAAACTTTCAAAGTTTTTGTTTGTTTTTTTTTTTCAAATTCCAATTATAAATCTTATGAAGGATATATGATTAATTGATTTCTAACCTTTAGTGTTTTTAAAAGCTTTTAATATGTAAAATAAAAGCAGTGTAATTAATTAATTAAATATAGAATTTAAATTATAGTAAATTAAAATTTAGGTATATTAGCTTCAATTTTTAGTTGATTCATCATGAAAACTTTTTTAATATCTCTACTAATAAAATTTTTCCTTGAAAACAAACCTTCTTTTTTTCTTTTGATTCGCATATGTATAAAAGAACATATGATTTTATTTAATAGTGATGTTCATGTTCAAGTTTAATGTTTGTTATTCAATGCCAGAGATAATTTTCAAAATGAACGTCAATTCTTATTGTTAGGCAATAATCAAGGTTATTCTTTTATTGTCAATATGTGTTAAATTTAACATATTGTCTATAAGATTTATGATTATATAGTAAAACATCACGCAAGGAAATTGTCCTTTTTATCTGTTTTCGTAGTTTTTTTAAAAAAAATAAATGTCGTACTTTTACATTTGAGGTACTCACTTGGCAAATGGTTTAACTCTATAAAAATAGAATAAAAGACATGAAATAATATAAAGAAAGGGCACGCTAGAAAATTTCTTAGAAATATCGTGCAAAGAAAATTATAAAAAATAAAAGATACAGAATTTATTTAATTAGAAGTTACTTAGGGAGATTTAACGTTGTAAGAATTTAGTTGAGGCTAATTGGTAGTTAAGTGCAATATTAGCTTTGGGTAAATATTTCTTTGTAATTACATAAAGACCAGCGTTTCTCGTTAAAACTTTTGATAGTACAGAGAGATATTTTACTACAAGTAATTTCCTTTGAAGTATATCAAAGCCGTGTTTTACTCGCTTTAACTTTTGGTGATTGAGAAGGACATTGAGATTAGTGATCTGCCCAATATTCTACAGATTGTTTCTGGTAATATTAGGTTAACAAGTATCAAAGTATTAAACAACAAGGCATATAAGTAGTTAAAAAGGAGTAAACGATATATTTATTAAAGGCATGTAAGATGAAATATTGAATAAAATGTTAAAAAATTAGCTTTTAAACATGAAAGTCGTACCAAGTCTTTGTCCAACAATCTGGAATACCATTTAAAATTATTCATAAAAAAAAATACTTATAATCTCTTGTTCCTAACTTTAACAACATGAAATTTAGTAATCAAATGATTAAAACTTATTTTTTTGTATTGTCTTGTGTAATATAACTAACATTCGAAAATTATAAACGTTCTTTAGCACCATTGTTGCCCGAAAGTAATTTATTATTGATTTCTGAAGAGTTTCAGATGATGAAGTTGATGAAGAAATTTTACATTTTTGAATATTTTGTCAATATTTCAAAGTAAAATCAGATCAAATCTGTCGTAGTTATTGACATTTAACTTTGAAATTTATTATCTATATATTTATATTTATTTTGTTTGCCAAAACATCTTTTTGATTATAGAGTTTATAAGACACTAAATGGAGTTATAGAAACTAAATGGTTTGGCCCATTGAATTTTCGAGCTTCAAGGTAAGCTGATAATTTTATTTCAACAATTTTTGAGCTGAAAGTATGTTCATATAAAATAATTAAAAAGTAAAAATATAAATTGAAAATATCTTTTTTTTAGTACCCTAAAAAGTAAAAAATTATACTTATAATTAAACATTATTGGAAAAATAATTTGTGAAAACACGTTAGATATATTTTACAATAAAATTAAAAACAAAAAAAAGCAAATCTGATTTAACTCACCTATATAGGAATATTTAGAAGCTGATAAGCCTCCATCAGGACCTTGTGCTCGCCTTAATCCAAATTCAAGAAGTTTAATACGTCTACCAGAAACCAATCGATATCTGGCTGCATTAGTTGCCATTAAACTATAAAATATAACAATATTATTACTTTTAAAATAGAGAAATTTTACCTTAAAAAAATTAATAAATGATGGAATATTTGATCTTGATATTTACAAAACTTTTTTCGATTATATCAAAAAATATGAAACATTTGTTCAGTTATAGACTTTATATTTTTGAAGATAAAACTGTAAAGATGAAATGAAGTTTCATTGTTCCATAACTGAATTTAAAATGTTACAGTATTAATTTTTCAAATAACTTGAATCCAGTAATGATTCCAGTAGGGAAAGTAAAACCAAAACAAAATTAAAGGTAGCTCGTTTTTTTTTTTTATTCTTTAGTTAATTGTTATTTTCGTTTGCTAATTTAAAGGAGTTTGCTATAGAGTAGAACTTTTAAAATTTTTTAGCATTTCACTTTTTCTAAAACAAAAAAGCACTAGGAAAAAAAAATTTAAAATATCCAAGAACAGACAGACACTAATTCCGACGTCACATGAAAGATAGGTTTCTCAGGACACCGTGTAAATCAAGATGTTGAATTTTGATATTATGTAGAACTGTGTAAATCGAAAGATATGCTTAATTCGTTCATTTATTAACGTAAAATAAAATCAAGATATCCTAAAAAACATAAAAATATTATTCTGTTTACAAAATAACAATAATAAGGAGATATTGATACATACGTCATCCAAAAACAAGAAATATAGCGTACTTAAAAATAAGTTTAATTACTGTGATTGACTCTTTGTCTTTTCTGTTTGTCATGATGTCACATTACTTTAATAAGTAATTATTAAGATTATTTAAATCTCAATAAATGTCCTCATTATGAGTTAAGCTATTATTATTGTAATATCTCACAGGAATTAAATAGCTCTTTCAAAATTTGGATCGATTTGTAAAAAACTTCATAATAAATTTTTATTTCCTACTTCAATCCGACAAAGATGTATTTCAATGTGAACCGAACTGGTTTAGGTTCGTCTTCATCAGAATCATTATATCAATTCAATAATTGATAGAAACCAATGAAACCATGTTCACTCAAAAAACGTCTAAAAGCAAATTTGAATAAAAAAATTTCCCTCAATTAGAGGATGGTGTATATACATATCTGGGTAAAATTTAATGATTTTATACGTAAATGTGACTATGGATATTTTTCAGACATAAATCATGCAAATATTCCTCGACGAGAAACTCAATAATGCGTATTATCCCTACTGAGTAGCCAAGAATTAAGTTGGCAAATATAAATTCATTATTTCTCCTTAGTGTTATTAATAGTAGAAAGTCTTAAGAGAATAAAGCAAAGGGTGACTAACAATGTAAGTTGAAACAAACCATCAACAAAAATTTCCGTCACGCGGCTGATTCTTAGTTAGCATTAATTCAAATTAAAAAAGAAGTCAAAAAAAGTAGTTATTTATATGACTAAAAATTGATTTAAATGGAAGACTTTATTTTAATTTTAAGAAAGTAATTTCTTTAACTTCATAGATTGAAAATTTTTTCCTAACTAAAACAACAAAAAACCAAACATAAAATGCATAAGCTAAAAAATCTGAATTCACAAACATAAAAAATTCATACCTTGCATAGTTAACCAAAGTTAATAATGTAGTTTCCACAAGTTGTGCTATAATTAGAGGTCCTTCTATCTTAATCAAAGGAACTCTAAAAAATTTATAATACTATTGTATAAGATCTATTATATAATTTCATTTTTAAATTTAATTTGAAAATCATACCGTGGAAATACAACAGAACCTTCTTCAATAGCATAAACAGTTACATCATTTGCTGTTAAATTTCGTAAATATTCAAAAAATTCTTCTTCAATCCCTTCTGGTAAAGTCTCTTTCAAATATTTAATATCTAATGTTTTAACAATTTTAATTTTATTTTAAATTTTCATAAATTTTATAAAAAATTTACCTGAATCTGAATAATAAAAATTTTGAAGAAATTTAAGACATTCTTCAAGTCCTGCAAATACTGTAAATTCTCCTTGAAATGGATTCGTCCTAAAGTATAAATCAAATACACTGAAATCATCAGTTTTTCCTGATTTCCAATATGCATACGCCATTGTTATCTGGTAAAGATCTGAAATCATAATTCTCTTTATTATTTTACGTCTAAAGATTAAATTTTTACTATATTGAAATATTGAAAAGGCCAAGACCTTGTCCCACACGTAAACAGATTTCAGTGACTTTATAGATTTGTGTGAATTCAAGTGACCAACAACTTTTCCCATTTATTTGGATTTGATCGATACTTGTCCCTCAAATGTATGACGTCGATAAATGACACGATAAAAAGTCTCTGAATTTATTTTTTATAAGGATGACGGCCCTTAACATTTGCTGTCTGCCTTATAAGACAAAAGTAAAAACTTTCAAAAGGAAAATGTTTGAGATAAGAAGCTGGCAAAAACAGTAAAACAAATCTTAAACTATTTATAATATCACTAAACCAATTCCTTTTCAAATCTACTTGATAATTAAACATTTTTGATCAACTTAAAGGAACTTAATTTATCCGAATTACATAATCAGAAATGAAATTCAGCTTCATGTAAGAAATTATCACCAAAGATGGGGAGGATTATTTTGAAAACAAAAATAAATCATTTTACACAGCCGGTATTAAGAAAATTAAGGAATCGTTAAAGAATAATGTTGATTAAAACAGAAATTTACTTAAAAGTCGTATGTTATCATAGGAACTGGAGATAAAACTAAAATACATGAAGAAAAACTCTCAGAAATTACATTGAGCTAATTAAAAAAAATCAAGAACAATTTTTTTCCTGGAACTTTCTTTTGACATTTGATAATAGCGACTAATAAAAGTTCTGTATGGTATTTTTTCAAGTTTGCAGATTATTTAACATGTTCCTACCGACGGCCGTATTTTTAGTTTGTAACATCAAAAGACTCCTTAATTCTTAGTTTGCTTCATCTGATGGCTGTCTAATCTACATAATGTGTGTATCTACACATCAGTGGTACTTACTGAGAATTGAAGAACCACAATTGTCCATTAAAGTAAAGGCATTCGGCTTAATTTAGACTAGTAAAAAAAATTCGTCAATCTCAGCAGGAGAGGAAGGAAAATTTACTTGATTTCTTTAAGAAAATGAATTAAATACCAGTCACAGAAAACTGTGAGTGTATATATAAAATTGCTTGTTTAAATATAAATCTTAAACGTTGTCTTAAAAAACTCATGACATAAAGAGATTTTTTAATACTAAAAAATTAAATAAATTCTTTGTTATTAAATATACTCAAAAAAAACCCAGATATCAAAAAAATTATTTATTAAATTTTCATTTAAATACGCAAAATGACCTATTTGCTTTGACCTTTTTGATAAATGAGGATAACAGCCTGTACCGCTTATCAGGCATAAATTATTGATATTTATTATTTAAAAAAGTTCTTGAAATGATTGTTTTCTTTTTCTTTCCTTGAAAAGCCATGCATAGTTTAATTATTTTGCTTTTCTAAAAATAATATAATTATATATTCATAAAATGCTTATATTCAAAAAATAACAGTTACAATTCAAATAATTTAATACCGTTTTTTAGGAGAAATATTTAGTTTAATGTCTTAAGGTCGACTAAGGGATTACAATAAAGATTTGACTGCAATTGGGAACCTGATCCAATACGCTAAACAGATCGATCTTAATACATGGAAAAAAAATTTATTTTGTCTTTATGTTATTTAATGAATTAATTTAAACATTTCTAAAACTATTTAAACACAATTAGACATTTCAACGCTTATTTTTATGACATTATTTGGACATTTCTATCACATGCTTTAATACAGTGTATTAGCATATGTAGATTGCTTTCTAGTAAAGTGTTTCAAACTTCTGTGAATTAAGGATATAAAAGGCCATACAGATAGATTATTACTTTGATAAATCTTCTTTTAGAGGACTAGCTACTCATACATATAACAACGGTTATATTTTACTAAGGCAAGAAATAGGAAAATTTAAAATATTATAAAGGATATCTTGAGGTATACAGGTATAATACAGGTTTTTATATGGGAAAAAAACCGTATGTGTATGGCTACCTTTAGTGATTAATATATGTACGTACATTCAAGAAACTACTGTAAAATTTATTCTTCATGAGATAAACTCTTTTAGGAAATGTTTTCGAAGACAATCAGATATTTCATCACGTTTTTTCTGTCTCAACAACAGTCTCCGAGTACACCCTTGATGACAAATATTTTGAGATAAACATTACGATAGCTGCAAAAGTTATCACCTTTCAAAACATATACATCCATTTATTGGTTTATATAATTTATAAATGTGCACAATTATATTATATTGATTGATGATTAAATGACATGATTGCTGCTGGGATTTAATAGAAATAGAAATAGAAGAATAAAAACCCAAACGAGTTTTTGCATGAAAAATATTTTGAAATTTTTCAAAGCAACAAACCGTCTTTTGAGACTTCACATATTAAAAAAAAAAAAAACATTTAAATACTTTCGCAGATATTAATATTTTCATTGAACTACAAAAATTGATAGGCGATTTTCATGAAAATCTAGTTGCGAAATAGGACAATTTACATAAAATGTAATTTATAAAAAACTAAGCAAAAAAAAACGTTTGTGTCAATTTATTTTTTTTTTTGGCCAGTCATTCCGTTGTAGAATACTTTAAAAAATTTCCAATTAAAAACTTTATGGTGTTTAATTGTGGTAAATCATTATTAATAATAGCCCAACAAATAGAGGTTACAGCAATTAGAATTGTTTTGATTGGCTTTTAATTTTGTATAGATACCACTCTAATTCGTAAAGTGTTGACAAATATATTGACTTGACGTTGATTAATTTTATTATTTTTAAAGGATTTGATTTAAAAAGTATGATAAGAAAACAAAGCAACTGATTACTTATAAGAATTTTATCACATATTTAATTGTGAACGTTTAACAAACAAAAAGATATTTTTTTAGATTAAAAAAGTTGTATCTAAATATGTATCAAAATTTTGCTCAAATAATATTTTTATTTTTATAGTAATACATCAAATATTTAACACAAGATTAATACTATTAAAATAACAATTAAATATTTTTCTATAATTTTTATTTTACCTGTAAGTAAAGGTTGAACAATTCCATTTTGATTATAATTACTTCGGCCAACATATGTGGAATTAATATGTGGAATTAAATTACGATTGCACATTTTAATATATTATATTGAAGCAAAATATTTAAATAAATACGTTCACTTTAAAATTCTATACATCCAACTGAATTTAATGTCGGAATGAAAGTGATTTTTATACCGCATTTAAATAAACTCCAATATTCCCGCGCATAAAAATTGCATGATACCATTTAACAAATAGTAATTGTTATTTCCTAACGTATATTTTACGCGATTCCCTTTCGCTTTCCTTATCAACATATATTTATTGATCATACATTTAAATAAAGGTTGTACGAAGGTCGGTTAATTCTATGCGTGTATGCGTGTTTATTAATTTAGAATTAAAATATAATCAAAATTGATGACATTTGATTTAATTTAAGTGAATCTATAAAAATCAAAAAAACTAAAACTTTTTTTATTATCCCTATTCACATAAATAATTTATTATAATAAAGCCAAACATTATTAAATTTGAATAAATATGACAGAGCGCAACAGCGTTTCAAAATCTCATGTTTTTTTAAGATATGTCATCAAATTTCCTTTTGCTTTCTCCTTCCTAAAGCCTCAATTGAAAAAAGAATGAAAATGTCATCAAGTTTCTTTAAGCTTTAACATTTAACGAAAAATAACATAGATGTATAAAATATATTTCTAAAATAAATTATATCTATTTAAACTGAAAAAAAAGATTCTGACGTTTATTCGTAATATTTAATTTTTATAATAAATTATTATATTTGCTATTTGAATGAATAAACTAATATTATATTTGTTGAATGAATTAAATTAATATTTCTCAATATGAAAAAAGTTTCGTTAAATATTTTTCGAGTAATTTGAAGGCTCTAAAATTAAAAGAGCACGAAAGTCTTTAAAATTGTCAAACATATGTCAATAAATAAATATTAATAATTTTCCTATACATATAAATAAATAAATATAATGTATACAAATAAATATAAATATAAATAAATAAAATATATATAAATCAAATGTTTTTCTAATTATTCAATGTGCCCAAATTTTTTACATTTTCATCAAAAACATTTAATTATTAGATTTAAAAATGTCCTTTAATTATTTTTCTTCCTCTACAGATTTTTATGATTTATTGTTACATAAATAATGCTAAAATATGCATTTCTGTTACTTATTATTTTCGTTTTGCTCCAATATGTATTTATTTTTATTGTCATATTTGAAAATTTAATATTCGAGCAAAAATTTTATATATGTATGTATTTGCTATTTTCAACTAATATTTTAATGCCAAAAATTAATAAAAATTAGTTTAATTATATATATATATTTTTATAATATATAATTCTGCTGAAGTTAACCAATTATTCAATTGTGCTGACAACTCAGTACCTTGAAAATAAAGGTTTATAGTTTAAAAAATTATATTAAGGGTAAAATCAAAATAAATTAAGTAATTATTTATGATAATAGTTTAACTCACAGTTTTCTGCTACATTTTGCAGTCTTTTTCATGTTTAAAACATGGAATGTTGTTGCACTTCTCTAACTTAATTATTACTCTAAAGTCATTTTTAGCTTTTGAACCTTAAAACTCCTAATTAGCAGCAAAATTTATGGATTTAAGTACAATTTTTTTTTTATATTGCTATTATCCAGTCTTGCTGGTTTTTAAGTTTATGGGTAAAATATTTTTGCTCCTTTTTGTCCTTAAGTACCAATTTTTTATCAACAAAAAGTTTTACTGCAATACTTATACTAAACAATTTTTGGATGAAATTATTGTCGTTAAATTAAGAAAATCAACAAAATCCTAAACTAAATAAAATTATGTCAATTTTTACGATATTATGAGAAGGGAATTTTATAGGGACTATTCATTCTTTTTTCCAAGTATTCAAATGGCTCTCTCGTTCAATGTAAAGTATAAGGAAATGTCGATTTTTGAGTAAATTTTTAATAGGTTTAATTTCAATTTCAATATACTTTACATGGGACGAAAGAGCCATTTGACGATTTGGAAATTTATAGTGAAAAGTCCCTTTGCTACTAATCAGGTGGGAAAGATATTCCATTTCTCTGTATGAAACCACTAAAATGAGTTACATATATTAATTTCTTTCTTAGTATTGTTCCTTAGTATAATTTTAATGACTTTTAAGGTTCAATAAATATTAATCATCCATACCGTAGTTTTTATTGCGTTTGTTCATATTTTTTCTGAATCATTTCAAATAAGATCTACAAAAGAATATTCTAAAAGCGAGAAACACCCTTGCACTTTTTGTGTACAGCTTCATTATTATTGTTTCGGAGATTTTTTAAGTCCAAATAATAATACCGCATTAATTATTAGAAATAAAGTAAAAAGAATAATGTAAAGTTTATATTAAAAGAGAAAATTTATCCAATCATCCATTCAAAATGTCCAAATTAAGCAATTGCTGCAAGGAAATTAATTCATTCATTTCCATAAAAAGTATTTTATTTAAGGATTTTTTTTTAAAAAATATATTTATAAACCAAGCAGCACTTGACTATGCAATCGTTTGATCAATATTTTTGAAAAATGACATTTTTTGATTTTATTACAAAATAAAGTTCAGTAGTAACCTTTTTCCATTAGTTGGAGTTTTTTTTTTGAATTATAAGTACCCAATAATTCGAATTGTAAATTTATTTATTTAAAAATTTTATATTAACCAAATAAAGGTTTTTTTTTTCATTTTTAAAATTTTTTTCATAGAGTTTAAAAGCCAAGAGCAACAGAGGATTGAAGTATGTCATATGAAAAACAATTTGCAAATCACAAATCATTTGGTAGAAACGGTGTAATGTGTAGTACTGATAAATTATTTAAAAATATGGCTAATGGTGATGCGTCGTCTAATCAAGAGGATTTCCTTAAAGCCTTAAATACGCTTGAAAAAAACTACATGGATCAGAAAGTAGAAAAAGTAATAAGTTTGTTTTGTTAAAGAATTAATTTATATTAACCTAATTTTTAATGTATTCAAAGCTTTCGATGCTGACATCTTAACTAATAATTGTTGTTATTACTTTTCCCAGTACTTGAGACTTTCATAATCACCAAACAGGAAAGCATGAAGATTTAACATATATGTAAAATTAACAAGATTTAACAGATTTCCTTCCCTGTTGTAAATCTGTTTCTGTTAAACAGAACTTTTCATGTGTTTTTTTATTTGATACTATAGATACTGTTTATCTCTGTTTACAGAAAACAGTTTTCTGTCTACATAATCCGTTAGTGCAGCGTCTGAGGCTTGTTCTACTTCCTACCTACCTAGAGCAGAGCCATATCATGAGAAAAATTATTTTCTTGAAATGCTGTTTTGCTATTTAAAAAATGTCGGTGGTTCCTATTTTAAAAAAATAGCGGGGTCACTGGGTTTCCTTGAATAAATCCATTTGTTTGGCTAATTTTCTTCGCTGAAAAAATTTTTTTAGGACATGTAATTTTTTAAACTTAAATATTATGTAGTATTCCTAGGTTCAAATTGACTCTGCTTTCTCTTAGTGGAATGATCTTTGTTGTCCATTATTTTTTCTCTTCTGCCAGAGTAGAAATCTGGTAATCACAAATGATTACCGTAATTTTATACTAAATAAAGAATTTGCCGATGAAATGAAGGCTTGTTGTGAACCGACAGTTTAGAATTGCGACCAAGTAGTCAGCAAAAACTTCATTTAGTTAAAAAAAAATTCTCCCTGTTCAGCTATAAAATTTTTTCATATTTCCCACAACTTTTTTATTTTTTGTCTTTTGAGTAAAATGGATTCAAAGTAGAACTAATTAAAAATATATTTTTAGGTATTACAACCAAAACCAAGATATGGAGGAATAAATCATAATTTTAATAATGTTTCTAGTGTTAAACCTGTATATTTTCAAGCTGGTTCACAAGGAGATGGCCACCGTGATTATCCTCCTCGTCATGATTGTTCAACGAAGCCAGCATTCAGACTTTTTGCAGACAAAAAACCAATACCTCATCCAAATTTGGTTAAACATCAAATGAAATGTTTATCAAATTTACATCCTCGTAAAGTAAAAGATAACATTGATATGAACGTTTTTGAGGAAAAATTTGAAAAGTCGTCGGGAAAAATTGAACAACAGGAACAGTTTAACGGATCTGCCTTAAATAAAGCAATATATCAAGAAAATAATAATTTTACTGACTATGAACCTTGTTCAAATTTTGTTAGTAGTATGAATTTACATCATAAAGGAAACCCTGAAAGATATTTAAACGATACACGAACTTTTGAAACAGAACCTGCAGAAATGAATATATATCAACAACATAATTGTAGAAAAGATAATTGCGATTGTTATAAACCAGATGAAACAATTATTGAAGAAAATTTATTTTTTAATCAATCAAACACCACAAAAGATTCCTCTACACAAGATGGTCAAAGTGTTAGATCGACGACATCAACTAAACGTAGTAGAAGATCTAATGATATAAATAGATTAAATGAAACAAAATGTGAGGCTTTATCAACAATATGTGCTGGTATTGAAAAAGTTAAACTGAACGAAACAGAACGAAATAGAAAAAACAATAATGAACAAACAATTGAAGATAAAGATACACAAACACAACAAACTCTTAATACACAACGTAAATCTGAGACTGTTGTCAAATCAGATATTACAGAAGAAATGTTCAAAAATTATAGAGGATATCATTACACTAATATACAACAGGAAGTTAATAGATTGGTATATTTAGATGACGTCCATGGTAAATTTTCTTCACGTTCCTCTGCACTCTAAATAAATTTTCCTTAGTAAATAAAAAAATTTATTTGTGACTATTTAATGTACATATATATATATATGTATATATATATATATATATATATATAGAGCCTATTGGAGGTTATAATATAATTATAAATATATATTTTTTATGAATTCTGTTTTTTTCTTTATATGATTAAAATTTCAAGTCTTTTTAAAAGTTATTCAAAAAACTAAAGCCACCTGGTAGGAACGAATTTCCTTAAGCCTTATCCTATAATAATCTGCTTTGGATTAACTACTAAAAACAGTAATTAAAACTAAAAAGAACAAGTAATAATAATAAGAAACAATTAAAATTTTGTGCTAGTTTCATTTAGTTTCGTGTTAGCATTCCTAAAAATGCCATTTAAAAACGTGCATAAAAATGATCAATATGACTTTTATTGCTCTCTGACAACTTTTACTGTTTTTTCTTGTAACATAATGAACACTTGAATTTTTCTGTGGAAATGTTATATGCTTTTTTCTTGTATATTTTGCCAGAAAATTCGTAAAACAGGATACTCAAATATTCATTTCTCTTATGGTGTTCCAATTCACACCATGTGTTTATTCTTTAATTTTTAATTTTTATGATGCCCTGTTAGCTTATCAAAAATAGAAAATTTCTTATATAAATAGCATTCTTAAAGAGTATTAAGAAAAAGAGTAATTAAAAATTGAAATGAACTTTTCGCGTATGTGTGTTAGTAATGCCCTAACGCCACTTCAAAATTTAAACAAAATATCCAACATGCTGGATATTTTCTCTTTAATTCGTGCTTTCCATATATTTTATATGGGAAGAATATGACAAGCAAGAGAAGTTGCTTGTGCGGTACCTGCTGCCGGACGTATTTTTATAAATTAGAAATTGTATTCTATGAAAGGTAAATTTAAATTTAATTAAAAGTTTATGTTAATGATATAAGTCTTCAAAAAGATTATGCATTGTATTCAGCAGAAAGAAGAAGATTTAGATCTTGTCATTTTTATTAGAAGCGGAACTCACGCTCAACTATAATTAATACCCCAAGCGCTTTAAAACCTAGTTTTAAAACAAATAACAAATCATTTGGTAGAAACGGTATAATGTGTAGTACTGATAAATTATTTAAAAATATGGCCAATGGTGATGCGTCGTCTAATCAAGAGGAGTTCCGAAAAGCGTTAAATTCGCTTGACAAAAAATTTGGGGATCAGAAAGAGGAAAAAGTAATAAGTTTGTTTTGTTGTAAAATTAATTTATATTAACCTAATTTTTAATATATTCAATGCTTGCGATGCTGACATCTTAACTAATAATTGAAATTATTATTTTTCCCAGTGATTTTACCTTACAATTACCAGTACTTGAGACTTTCAAAATCACCAAATAGGAAGGCATAAAGGTTTAACATATACATATGTAAAATTAACAGGATTTAACAGACTTCGTTTCTTGTTGTAAATCTGCTTCTATTAAACAGAACTTTTCATGTGTTTTTTATTTGATACTCCAGATACTGTTTATCTCTGTTTACAGAAAACAGTTTTGTTTGTACACAATCCGTTAGTGCGACCTCTAAGGCTTGTTCTACTTCCTACCATTTTGGAGAGAGCAGAGCCATATGAGTAAAATTATTTTCTTGAAATGCTTTTTTACTATTTTAAAAATGTCGGTGGTGCCTATATTAAACAATAGCGGGGTCACTGGGTTTCCTTGAATAAATCTATTTGTTTGTCTAATTTTCTTCGCTGAAAAATTTTTTTTAGGATATATAATTTTTGAATCTTAAATATTATGTAGTATTCCTAGGTTCAAATTGACTCTGCTTTCTCTTAGTGGAATGATCTTTGTTGTCCATTATTTTTTCTCTTCTGCCAGAGTAGAAATCTGGTAATCACAAATGATTACCGTAATTTTATACTAAATAAGGAATTTGCCGATGAAATGAAGGCTTGTTGTGAACCGACAGTTTAGAATTGCGACCAAGTAATCAGCAAAAACTTCATTTAGCTAAAAAAAATTTCTCCCTGTTCAGCTATAAAATTTTTTCATATTTCCCACAACTTTTTTATTTTTTGTCTTTTGAGTAAAATGTATTCAAAGTAGAACTAATTAAAAATATATTTTTAGGTATTACAACCAAAACCAAGATTTGGAGAAATAAATCAAGGTTTTGAGTTTGTTTTCAATGCTCCATTTGAACTTGAAAAAGTTAAAGTAATAGAAACAGAACCGAGCAGAAAAAACAAAAATGAACAAACTATTGAAGATAAAGATACACAAACAGAACAAACTCTTAATACACAACGTAAATCTGAGATTGTTGTTAAACCAGATATTACAGAAGAAATGCTCAAAAATTATAGGGGATATCATTATAATAATATACACCAGGAAGTTAATAGATTGTTATATTTAGATGAACTCAATGGAAAGTTTTCTTCACGTTCCTCTTCTGAAAATAAAGATACACAAACACAACAAACTCTTAATACACAACCTAAATCTGAGATTGTTGTTAAACCAGATATTAAAGAAGAAATGTTCACAAATTATAGGAGATATCATCATAATAATATAAAAGAGGAACTTGATAAATTGTTGTATTTAGATGAAATGGAAAATTTTTTTCACGTTTCTTTTTGCTCTAAATAAATTTTTCTGACAATGAGTAAATTTAGTTTTGACTATATACTAAACATACATATATATTAAGCCTATTGGATATTGTTATATAACTAAATATATTTTTTTTATTTTATATAATTAAAACTTCAAGAGTTCCTTTAGAAGTTATTAAAAAACTGAGGTAAGCATTCAAAGGTAAATGAGATGTATAGCGACATCGGGTGGGAACAAATAACAAAAATTCTAATATCAACAATTGATCAAAAGAAAAAAAAATTAACTAAAAAACACGACAATTGAGAACAATAAGAAGCAATTAAATATTTGTGTTGAAATTTTGTGTTAGAATCTCGTGCTAGCATTCCTTAGATGCCATTTAAAATTTTTGGCCTAGCTCTTATATATAAACCCACGATACTTCGTTCCAATAATAAAAAAATCGAAAATCGTTCATAAAACATGCACAAAAGTGATCAATGATTTAATTTCCGGTTTTACTGTTTTTTCTTTTAAAGAATTCACTTTAGTCCTACATTTAAGGATTTTGTATAATTGTAACATATTGAACACTCAAATTTATCTGGGGAAATGTTATATGCGTTTTTTTTTTGCATATTTTGACATAAATTTCGTGAAAAGGTGTCTGCAAGTTTCTAAATCTCTTGTAGAATTGATTCAAGCTGTTATCGACATTTCGGTCTATGCCATAGAATTCTGGCCAAATTTTTTCTTGCATTCTGCATGTCGGGTATCAAGTTGATAGAAGGATTATTTTCATTCTTATTTATTGCAGTAAATAAGTCTCTTTAGTTATGTCCTATGGATATTTGTATATTTCGACACAATTAGAGCGTCTTGAAATTGTGCTCATGTAAAATATACTTACCATTTCCGAGATTAACTCAGCTCTAAAAATTGGGATGATCTTATATCTCATTATATACTTGAAGAATGTATTTTTATGATTGATGCGGAGATTTTGTTTTGTACATGAACCCTACAAGACCTTGTACTTGTCTGCATTGTGACTTCCCAATATTAACTTTAATATATTAGATAGTGTTCCGGAATAGATTGTTATCCATTTCCTTTAATTGAAATTTATCCTTTAAGAAGGCCAGAAAAGTGCAAAAATTTAATTAATTGGCTGTTTAATTTATAAGAGTTACTATCAAAAAAATTAATTTTAAGTTTCTATATTAGTTTTCAGTATAATATTTCTGTTAGACTCAGTAAATATATATATAAAGGAAACAAAGGAAATTTAAACAAGATATATCCGATTTTAATAATTGAATAAATAATTTAATAGTTAACAAAATTATAAACAATTCCAACGTTAAATGTTAAAGTTATATACATATATATTAATCTCTTATTGTCTGCTATTTTATAAAATATTCTATTTAATATCACTGGAGTTTAACTAATAAAGCTTAAAGAATATTATTAATATTAATATTTTAAATAATAATAAGTACATAACAATACTTTTTTAAAAAGTATTTTTAAAATTTTGAGCATTATTTATGTAAGTCCTAAGAGTAGTATTAATGTAATTGCTTTTTGAGAATTGTTTGACATTTACGAGTAGATTATTTTATTTATTTTCATTTCAATTTAACTTTTTCTTCACAAAATAAAAAGTAAAACCAAAAATTAAATTATATTCATTTTTTGATGCGAAATTTTTCTTTAATTACTGTGGCCAAAACTCACTTTTAATAACAAAATTATAACAATAAATAAATTAATTTATGTTTCTTTTAATTATTTTACATAATTAAAATCATATTTTTCAAAATTGAAATATTTACCATTCCATTTTTAATCTTTAAAATTATCTAAGAAAAAACTGTAAAATATTTTAGATATCAAAATATGTGATTGCCTTAAACACATGATAAGCCTACCAAATATAGTTTTGTTTTATTTTTCAATTTTTTTAGTTTAAGTTAATTGAAATGAATTTACCGTTAAATTTTTATTTAAGGTTATAACTTAGAATGATTTTAATAAAAATTGTCGCTTAACATTTTACAGCAATTAGACTTTATTATAAAATTTTTCAAAATATCAAATTTCAAATAATAAAAAGACATAACGACAATTTTGTTTGGGAACAGAAAAATAGTTGAAATTAATATATATTTAAAAAATATTAAATTTATAAAAAAGAAAATAACAAAACAAAATATGAAGCAATATATTTTTTCAAGATATATTTTGACTAAATTTGTATAAGAAAAACTAGTTTTAGAACTATTTAAACAAAGAAAAAATAAAATATGCTTATGGTAGGGACCTACTGAAGTTTTACTATATATGAATTTATCGTGGTTTTTACCTTAATTTATTTAATATTTGGGAAAATTCATAGTATTTACCCCCGGTAAAGGAGTTATAAAATAAAATTTTACCTGATAAAAGTGTTTAAGAATTTTAACTATCATTACAAAGCACAAATCTTAATAATTCATTGCAATTAGAAAAAAAAATTGTGTTTGTAAAAAAATTCTTTTAAATTTTTTTGTTATTAATAACTCCTCTACTAATAAAAAAGAAGCAATTACATTTATACAATTAAATTATATTTAATAATTTGATTCTGTAAAAATTGGTGATTTTTCTAAACAAATATCCCATAATTTAATATCACCTTGTAAATAAACTGTATCTACCATTTCTGGATTTATTCGATATTTATATTCAGCTATAAATTTACCATTTAATAATATTTCATATGCTGTTTCAGTACAATTTATACATAAACTAAAATGTTTTCCTGGCATAAAATCAATTTTTTCTTCAGTACGTTCCTCATTTAACCATTGATTAGCTATCCATGAATTACGACATATAATATGCTTACCACCATAATTAGCAAAACGTGGATTTAAATGTAAACTAATTATTGGATGTGGCCATATTTTATGACCTTTTTGTATATTTATAAAAAATGAATGGGGTAATATTTTAACACGACCTTCAATTCTTAAACATTTACCATTTATTAATTCTGTTGGTAGTATACCATAATATGGCATTTCTAAACTTGGATGATTTTGTTTATATTCACATATACTCAAATTTTCTTTACTATTTAAATTTTCTGTTACTAATATTTCTTTAATTAGTTTTGGTTCAGTTCCTGATAATATTTCTGGATATTCTGTTACTATAATTTGATCAACTGTTATATTATCAACATCACCTTTAACTTCAAGGCACTTAACACGATTATAAGGCAATCTATGGCTAAATGATGCAAAATGCCGTCCACCAATTGATATTAAATAACATATTTCTGTTACTAGAATTTGTATTGAAAAATTTTCACCACGATGTAAAGTAAATGGTAAACATGATGTTACTTCTTCAGCCCCCCATACATTTCTTATTCGACAATTTCTAACAATATAATTTTGTGGTAGCCTTGGATTAATATGTAAAGCAATATCTTCATTTGGTGTATCAATCAAAAAATTAATTGAAAATCTAAAAGTTTTTTTTATGTAAATATTTTAATTATCAATTATTTAATTATACATACCTTTCACAATTTGGTAGAATTTTTCCTTTCACAATAAAACTGACCCCTTCTCTAACTTTAAAAAGTTTATTGTTACGGAATACTAAAAATGGATCAATATCTTCAAAAAATGTATTCTAAAAAGAAAAATTTGTAAATTGTATTATATTGTGCATATTTTTATTAAAAATTATTGTCTTAAGGACAAAATTAAAACAAATTATTACAAACAAATTATTAAGCGTTCTAAAATTTAAAAAAAATGGATTTTTTTAAATGTTTTTATTAAATAGTACGTTTAAAATATTTGCTAAAAATGTCAAGTCAATTAAGTAAAAGTTATAGAAGGTAGAGCCTTGGGAATATCTGCCCATTGTATTGTTTGCCTAGTGCCAACACTATTTAATCGGATTTTTCCCGAATCTCTATATTTTGAAGTTAAAATCTTTTTTGAAAAATTAATAAGTCGATCTTCTTTAATGTAAGTTTCAAGGATATTTTTCTTTTTTAATCACAACTAATTTTAAAAGGAGTAAATTGTACCAAAAATAGTACTTTTTGCTACAAAACATTGCCAAAAAATTAAATTTTAATTTCTTTTTTTTTAGTTCCTTCGTTAATTTGGTGTATCAATCAAAAAATTGATTGAAAATCTAACAGTTTTGTTTGTTGTTTATTCAAAGCAGGCTGCTATAGGGTAGAACTTAAGGAAGTAAGTTCCCAGTGGATGTCCTTAGACATCTCTTTTAATTTTCATTTACAAAATTGGAACTTTTCTTTCAGAGATAAATATAATTTTTTCCAAGAACTTCACAATCAATCCAACGCTTTTTTAACATTTTAATCCAATTTTATAAAAGGATTAACCTATCTTTTCAAAGTTGGCTTCAAAAAGACCTTATTATTTTGCACAAGTTATTGTCCGTGCATCGCTTTTTTTTTACCTCTGTGAACAGGCAGATGATCCTGGGGCACAAATCTGGTAAAAATGATGAATTAGAGAACAATTCAAATGTTTTTGTTAGTTAGGAACAAGCGCAGTACCTAATTTTAAATAAACTTTCCAAAATTCTCAATAAATAAATACTTGAGAGCTCTATAAACAATATCCTAGCGGTGAAAATTCTCTCTGCGAGACATATGCAATCCAAATTGTCACTGTTAAAATAAACAAATTTAAGCGTGCCATGAATTGATGACCATTTAAATGCAGATGAGTCCAGGTTAGTCTCTTAGCTTTACGTTGTATACGTGTAAATTTTTCATATGCATAGTGTGGTTATAGAGGTGACAAAACCTGACATTTGTCACTTATTCGCGTTTAAAGGGGAAATTAACCGCTGTGTTAATTTATTTTGTAAGGGTTATTGGTCTGCTTACTTGCAGGTAAAGAATTTTGCTGTTTACCTTAAGTTGCGAACGTCATATATGAACACTTAAATTCCAAATGGAGAGAAGGTTTGATAATTTAATCACTTACAAAGACTAAATATTATACTACTATAAAATACTGTTCGGAAATATCATTAAATCAAAAACAAAGGAAAAGAAATTTGATTCAAGAACAGTGATGTCTTATATGGATATAAAAACTAAGTATTTGTATAGTAATTAAAATCAACTTTAATAATTATTATACAATTAAATTAACTTTAAGGAATTAGTATATTACTAAATAAATTTGATCATTAATAATTCAATCATATGGTTGAATTTTTAATTTTATTACTATGATACATAAAAACAAAATAAAAATTATATACTGTATTATTCATTTATTATTTTTACAAAAAGAGAAAGGGAGATAAATAAGAAACTATAAATATTTTGAAATTTTCTTGTTCTAATTTTTACAGTTAGCTCAAAATAAACTTAAATTAATCTTTTTTTTTTCACCTCATTTAAACCATCTGCTATAGATGATGAGCAACACATTAAATAGTCACGAACTTTCCGAATGGAAAGCATTTCCTTAAAAGAGACGACCTTGCATCTATCTATATATGTATATATTAATATAAATAAATCACAATACACTGATTAAAAGCTAAAATAATAATTGTGTACACTTTATAATATAGCTTCCGGATATTATTTGAGAATAATGACAAAAAAAATCACTTTATCTAAAGGTTGTATAGTTTATTTAATTAAAAATAACTAATTTTATTTTTTATATAAATAAAATCATATAAAATTATGACAATCAATTATGCTTAGAAAACTGTTGAATTTTAGAAATCGACTTTAACCGTAACTAAAATATCGAAGTATCTTAACTTAACTGCAATTAAAACTGTGACAACAAATACAAAATTGGAAACATGTTTCTCACATGTTTAATTTGTTTTTGATTTCTAGTTTTTTTTTTATATTTTTGATTTTATATAATTATCAAATGTAATACTTCATACATTAAAAATTAAACAAATTGAAAATAAATAAAAATATTTGTGAAATATCACATTTGACAGTTGTCAATTATATTTTAATACGCATGCGTTGAGTTTCAGGTAAAATAAAATTTTTTTTTTATGAAAGTCGTTTTGGATGCTATATTTTCTGATTTGAACTCCTAATAAAACTTCCGTTGGTCTCTTATTATGGTTACAGTTTTTTATCTTTTGTATATGTATTAGTATTCAAAAAAAAAAAAAAAAAAAAAGAAAAAAATAGTACGATTAAAACACTCCATGACAAAATTAAAACTGTTATCAATATGATTCAAGTTTTAATAATTTAATCTATAAAAATATTCCTAATTATTTATTTCTTTTTTTTTTTAACAAAATATTTTTGTTAATTTGTTTTGAAACTTTGTTATTCCTAAACTCAAAGTGTGATAAAGAACATGTTTTGATTAGAATTTTTTTCATGTTTTTAGATTTTTACTTTTTCTGAAGGCTAAGCGAAATGAAGCATTTGACATTTTTAAATAAGGTAAAATAGAGAAAATATTTCTAGCATTTTGCTATTTAAAGTTTTTTTGTCTCTGTCTTGTCTTGTCTTGTTTCTGTCTCAAATTATGTTCCTTAATTATGAACCTAATACCCTCTCTTCACAGATGTCTAATACAGTGTATTAATATCCCGTACAAAAAAAAATTTTACACAGGTTAATTCTACTGTATTGGAACACATGATGGAAATGCCAAAAAAAAGGATCATTAAAATAAACATTGAATCATCTAATTGTACCAAATATCGTTTTAAGTGTTTTATTTAGTTAATTAAAGAAAATAAAGACAAATAATGAAGTTAGATAATTAAATAAATAAAATATTTAGAGGCAAAATAATGAACCTAAATTTTGTCTTGTTTGACAACCTGTGTGCATTTACAATAAATGCTCGAATTCCCCTGTACAGCTTTTAAACACGATTAAAACGTTTTATATACACGATTCTTCATACAAACTTTTTTATCGTTTTTTTGTAGCGACTGTATAGAAATTGTATAAATGAACAGGAAATTGATTTTGCTGAAATTGGTTTTTATATTTATAGCTGTATTCCTGTGATTAAATTCTCTAAAAACGCGAGTCCGAGGTATCACACGAAGCCAGGCCTATTTTGAGCTTGCATTTGTAATTATATTTGGTAAGATCAAATGCAAGAGTTAGTAGAATTTCGATCCCCGCAGGGGAATGAAATTGTCCAAACTGCTTTTTACCTTTAACCGTTCTTATGGTAATAAAGACAGCTGCCAGCTTCATATGATACTATCCAATGAGTGACAAAAATCAGGTTTTATCATCTATAAACGATGCTATGTATATAGAAATTTCCCCTAACACTGGGCTTTTCAACATTTCAATGGTATACATAAATTTACATTTATCAGTGACAACTTTATTTGCGCATGTTAGGTATAGAGAAGATTCCAACCGCTGAGCTATTTTGCTTTTCCAAGTCATTAAATACCTGTGTAGTTTTCGATAATGTTTCTTTTTCCAACATGGCAAAGGAGGAACATTTTTCTTTGATTTATTTCTCTTTAACTCTCTCTCTCTCTTCCTCTTCAACTTCAAAATTTTTTAGTGGTTGGAATATTTACCCTCACTCCAATATCTACCACAAGTTTATTCTATTAGTCCTTTTTTTTAGCTTAGCTTTAGGGCTCTAGGCACAGTACATTAGACTTTTTACGAACTTTGGATCATTCAAAAACTGACTTGCCATTTGTACGATTCCTGTCATTATGGGAAAACAAAAATTCTTTGTTTATCGGAATCCATCTAATCATCAAACTTTAATAACCCGATATTTAATTCTATTTTTCTTCAAACTTAACAATTTATAATAAGAATCTCCCTTGCTGCCAAAAATATCCACTTTGGCCACTAATTGCAAATTTGCCACAAATTCTGAAGCACCCATATCTGAAGCCTAAAACATAGAAAAATTATTGATATTGATTGATGTTCAAATTAAATCCAATTTAGAAAAATTCAATTAGTGTTATGCTATATTAAATCAATAACGTTAACTTATTTAACATATGCTCTTATATTTTATTTTATTTTAAACATAAAACCAACTATTAAACTTAAAACTTTAGCTACTCGACAGAATTAATAAGGTATTTATAATTTCTAATAATTAACTAGGACATAATTATAATTAAATTACCTGTTCAGTCATTTCTTTTCCTGATATTATTTCTATATCCATTGGATCCATATTGTAATTTAAATTAAATTTTCTTGTGTCATCAATATTGTCAATATCACCAATTTTCAATTGTTCAATATAATTATTAATTAGAATTTCTTTACGTTTATTATCAACATACTCCAAACATTTTCTGAACTGAAAACCAGAACTAATAAAAACACTTACAACATTTAGAATTTCTCCGACAAAACTACTAATTAAATATACAGCCGCTGCCATTTAATTAGTGCACATCGCAATTTTTGACAATTCGATAAACAAATGGCGATGTATTCTGAGTAGCAGAGCTTTTAAAGCTCATCTGTCAAATGAAAAGTTTGTAAAAGCCCTGTTTTTCACATAATAAATATAATAATTTTACAAATTCACTTTAAGAACATTTTCAGTTTAAATGATCATAAATTACTTATGTCAATAACTGAAATTCAAGTTAAAAGGAATTAAATGAGTTTCAAAGCAATTTCTTTATAATATGAAAAAGAATTTACATTTCTATAGAATAAAATTTTAAAAACTGTTTTCCAAAAAATCCTAGCACAAAAGATCTTATCCAAGCTTAGAGCAATAAGCGACAATGTCATTTTATAGATGCTAGCAGGCGTCTTAACTGGAAGAAAATTAACAAAACCAACAGCTGAAACAGCTAACTTCTGACATCATATTAACAAACTCTGTAGAATTTATAAAAGAAAACAAAAAGAGGGTGAGAAAAATAAACTATTTAATTCTTGACTGAATTAGGTTATGACTGTTACTGATGCAGAATTAAAACTATCGGTTGCATATAGTTTTTGTAAAATTGCGAAAATAAACGATCGCCAGTTTTATAAATTGAAGAATTCTGAGATCTTGATTGTAAGAGTTGGTTAAATGCTGAATAAATATTTTTCTGATCCATTTTAATGGTTCTAGACCAGTTTAATAAAATTTCAAGCATCAGAAGAAAAATTAACAGTTCTATCTAACTTTTATTTAAGTTATACGACCATCAGTTTTAAGAAAATAATATAAATTACATACAGCAATGAAAAATATAACAACGTTTAAGAATTTTTATTTCACGGTCGAAAAAGTTCCTAATGAAAATGACGTTGACGATGAAGCTTAGTTATTTTAGTTAAAATATTAAGATTAAAATAGGGGAAGCCGGTCATTAAAATATAATGGACTAATATAATGGTGGCGTGGAAAGGCCATTTGAAAAATTTCAAATTACATTAAAAAATTTATTCTATGACAAAACTAAAATATTTTTTTGATTTTTTCAACGATTTTATCGTTATTTGTTTTGTTTTATATCCACATTTATCATGCTTGTAAATATAAATAATTTAAATACATGATAAATTTAATTTTTAAATAAATAAATCTACGTGTGCGAATAAATCGCGAGCTAGGGGATGCCTATTACATTGTGTAAGCTCTCATTACTTTGAGCGTATTCTATTTTGTTGTCAAAATATCGCATTATGCACTGCTTCCATTCTTTTTCAAATCAATTTACAAAATAATAAATTTTCACAAGAAACTAAAAAAAGAAAAACCCAATGTATCTTCATTAAAACACAATGTATCTTCATTATATATCTAATCACAATTCCAGATAATGAGTATAAAAATTGTTAATTCTTCAAAGCACATTAAGAACATACAATTAAAAATATGTTTGGAAAAAAAAATGAAATATTTAGCAAATATTTCCTTTTCAATTAATTACAATGATAAATGAAATATGCAAAAAAAGAAATTCATTCCTAATTCAAAATTTAATATTGTAGAAATAAACAATTTTAATTTTATTCTAAGCTATAAAATTTAGCTTTCCTTATGAAAATGTTTTACGTAAGAATGTAAAAAGAATTTTATATTGTAATTTAATAACTATATCACAGGTTTTCGGCCAAAAAAATATTTTAGCATTATTCGAATTTATGCGTTGATTAGAAAAATTATATTTATTTTTGTGGTTGTTGCTTATACTACATGTATTTTCCGGTGATCAATATATTCCATAAGATTGTTTGTTGTGTAGCTACAATCCTTACACATTCTAAAATTTGAAGAAAAAAAAATTAATTATTAGTCTTTTAATAAAACAAAAAAATTAATTAAATGAAAGTGTTTAAAACTGCTTAATATGGAACTATTAACAATAATTACATTTAAGAAAATAGTTGGAAATCATTATTAAGGATACCCTAGGGTGTTGTGAACTACTTAAGGAATTATTTTAATTTTTCACAATTATTCACTTATGCTACGGCTTTACTGTAAGCTTAATGGGATGCTGGATCAACGTAACATGTAAATTCACATTTAAACTTCATACCAAAATGGCCACACTAGAAACAAGATTAATTGCACTAATTGGCAATTTAAAAACGTTTAAGCAAAGACCAAAAGGTATTGACTTGGTGTCTACATTACTGTTTTTATAGGCGAGGTTATACACAAATATTAATTGACGGCAATAATTATATTACAAGTCTTTTAGAAAAATATAATTTGTACTTTTCAACTAATTTAGTAATAATTAAAATGCCTATAAAAACGGTAATTTAGACACGGCCTAAAAAGCATTAAACTTCTTAATACTCACAAATGGTCATTTCCATTTACTTTACATTGAACGAGAGAGCTATTTGACGAGCTGGAAAAAATAGTGAATAGTCCCTATAAGGCTGCCCACAGAGTGCTGGTTTACACCTATTCCGCTTGCGATAGTCTAATCTAAAGTAGGCTTGCATTCTCAACACCTTCAGCAGATTCCTATTGGTTTACCTATAATGACTTTATAGTCTTCGGTATCGGAATCGGTGTCAGCTCGGCTGTAACCCGGCACTCTGTGTGCAGCCTAACATTGTCTAAAGCAGCAGTGAAGCTGTAGCATTAGACCACTATATTATTGACCTAAATATGTAATTAAATACTTGCTTGGTAAATTATAGGTTAATAAATAGTTTTTTCTATAACTTGGAGAGTAAAATTCACTCGAGGAATATTTTATATTTTTGAATAATTAATTCTCAAATATTTTTTTATAAAATTTTCTTCAAGTTATCGCTGTTTCAATTTACTATATCATATTTCTATGCTAATAGATAGAACAAAGTGTGACCGATTTTATGGTCAGCTGATAAAAAAAAAAAAAGGGAGCGTACAAAATACAACACCAAAAATTAAGGTAAGCCAGTTATAAAAATGAAATGTGAAACTTTATTTATAATTCTCAAGGAAGGCTTAGAAGATGAATATAACTGTGAAACTAGGGGGGAAATATGGAAAAGCATAAAGTAAGATTTTTAGCTTGAAATCTACAACTAAATTTAAATTGAAATCTTAACCGTAATATTTTAAAATTAGCTCGTTAAACTACATCACATTGGTGTCTAAAACAGGAAGTGTATTTGAAAAATTTTCTATTATCTTCTGAACTAAATTATTATTTGCTTATCCCAAAGTCATTGAAAATTTACTTAGAATAATTTGGCCATGTTCGGAAGAGGAACTGAGGGTTAAAATTTTTATTATACAAGTAAAAAAAAAAAGTACCTTACCTTTTTCTTTGTTTTTTGCTGTCTAAATTACTTTCAACATTTCGTTTTTTATTCCTAAAATATAAATAAATTTTATAATATTTATTTTTCTTTAAAACAAATTATTATTAAATTACATTTCTTTAGTATTCTTAATATTTGTATCATCTCCTTTTGATGATGAAATTGATCTTGTTAAAATACGATTATAATGTTTAAAATTTTTTTTCCTCTTATTGTATTTTCGTTTTACACGGCTTGGATTTTCAATTTTCACTAATAAATCTATATCATTTCTATGGTGTTCTATGGTTGGTTCAATAAAACTATAATTTAGAATTTTATTAAAATATTTAAATTATAATTTATTAAAAATAAAAACATACTTTTCATTTGAATTAATTTCTTCAACATCAACTGGTGTTTCCTCTTTTATTTCGCTAATTATTTGATAAGTATTTACATCATTTAAATCATCATCGATGTTGTCATCATTTTCAATTAAATTTGAATCTGTTTTAATATTTATTGTATCGATAATTTTCTTTTTTTTTGTTTTTTGTTTTAATTTCTCCTTCACATTTTTATCAATGATTTCTTCATTTAAACTGCTTTCTGAGGAATCGATTACCTATAAAATATTTAAAAAAATAAAATAAAATTCTAGTATCATATAATAATAATATGAAATAATTTTTTCTTTTTTTGTTATTTACATAAATCAATTTATCAATTTTAGTTCAACATTTTTTTATTAAATTTATTTCCAATATCACTTTATTCTTATCTAAATTTATTTTATGGCACAGTTTTCTTATAAATTCAACTATAAAATTATAATAATTTTGACTTAATTTGTTTGAATATTACGAAAAATTTATTGATTTATTTTTATTGCTGTGCTAAAAAAAAACAATATATAAATTAAACTTTTCGATTGTCAATTACATAATTTTAAATTTAGGCTTAAATAAGTTTTATACTTAGGACTAGGTTTACGAATTGCAATATTAAAACAAAAATATGATAATAATGAGACAATTGCAAAAACTATATATTTTAAACATTTATCAATTAAATGAGAAAATATTAATCTATTTGTCGAATTTTTCAATTTACCATCTGGGGACAAATATGGAATTCAATAACAATAAAATTTTTTAATATGAAAGTTGAAGGAATTTTTAGTAAAAATGTTGGGAAGGTAACAGTGTGAGGGAGGATACTATAAGTAGTATGTGTATTGTTAGCGTATAAGAATTATTGCAGACTTTACACATAAAATACCTCAACCAACGATGTTTTTTTTGATTATCTTACATTCTTTAGGGGGTTGTAAAATGAAAGAATTACGAATTTTTTTGTTGAAAAATTGTTATTTTGACTTGAAACAATCAACAAAAATTTAATAATAAGTGAAAAAGATCACTGGAGAAGGAAAGTTATTTCCAATTATGATTACAGATAATTCTAAACTAAGATATGGTGATCACCGTAAATTGATTTTTATGCATGATAACTTTGGAAATGCTTTGCCACTGACTTTTTATTCGATAGTTTTGTACAAAACTTCTATAGAATGTTACTAAAAAATTACTCAAGAATATTTTAAATATTTCAAATTATTTACTTTCGCCATATCTGTAGAAAAAATTCGTAAAATAAGTAATACATTAAGAAGTTTTTAAAATCTTTTTAAAACATTAGATTCATTGATAGATAAATTAGAAAATTTGAAAAATTTTTAGCTTATTATACACAATGAACAAAATAAATCGTCCTTATAAACTATATGTAATCTAAATACTCGTTTAAAAAGCTTCAACAATTTATAGTTTAAATAAATTTCTTTAACCGTTTCAAAAATTAATATCACGAAAACTATTCTAGTTGTCAAAAAAATAGCTACTAAATGCTGTTTTTTTTTTTTTTTGAGATTTAGTAATTTTGACTAATTTACTAACCAAAAATATATAATGAAATGTGGTCCCTAAAAACAAAACAGGATGCTACACCAAAATGAGAAAGTTTTTATTCAATATCTCAAAATGATAATTTTCGCACAAGTGGATATTAGTTTGACAACGAGAATTTTTATATATTTGTAAAAAATTTTAATTAAATAAAACATAAATGATTTTTTTTTTTACCACAGAAAAATATTTAATATCTGCTTTGATCTATAATTCTCTCTAGTTTTTCTTAATTGAAAATTATAAGATTATTTTTTTTTTTGGAGAATAAATCTTTTATAAACAAAGCCGAATGATAAACTTTCTAATAAAATAAATATGAGTTTTCGTTTTTTTAAGAAACAATAAAAAAATCTAGTTTTTTTCTTTTTGTATTCAAAAGGTGTTTCCCCTGTAGTTGTAAACAAATGTTTCGAGATGATTTTTATTTCATTTTATTCCTTCAGCATTTCACCTATCAGTTTATCTTGAGCTTTTTCATAGTAATAAACTTTACGTGTTCCATTCTTCAGGGAAACAAAAAATAAATGGAAAAAAAAACAAAATAAACGAAAATTTTTTTTAATTACTTAAACCAATCTTTAATTTTTTTTGTTTCTGATTATTTAAATAAGATAAAATTTTGAATAAAAATTTAACTAAATAAAATTTTTATTTTTAAAACTATCAATTCAGAAAATTTTATAAATAGACAAAAAAACAAAAAAAATTACCTTAAATTCAGCCCAAAGTGCATCATCATTACTATTTTCATCCATCAATGTTATTTGACTATATTCATCATCAAGTAATGTAATTACATTTGAATTATCCTGTTCAGTAGACAAAATTTCATTTTCTTTAGGAAAATTATCTTCTGTATTGCATATTTTTTTATTTATATCTAATAAATTTGTTGAATTTTCATCAATACTATCAATTATAATAATACCATCTTTTTCTTCATGTAATTTTAAATTTGTATCTTTTCGTTTTTGTTTTTTCCTACAATTTATTGTAATTCCATCTGATGATTCTTGTTGTGTATTACGTTTAATATTAATACCATTATTTTTATCAGATAATATAAATTCATTTGATTTTTGTTTATTTAATTTATCAATGGCATAATTTTTACCTACATATTTACGATTCTTTTTCTTTTTTTTAATATTTAATTTATCATTATTTATATTATTAGTATTATTATTTCTAGAATTGTTTAAATTAATTGTACCAATTGTATTATTAGCTGTATTAAAATCATAATCTTGTGGAAAATATAAATTTGGATCAACATTCACTTCAAATAATTGTATTTCACCATCACTATCCTCTGATAAAATTTCAATTGGTGAACTATTTTCAATAAATTGTGGTCTATTAAAATTATTTTTAATTTTATTTTTTTGTTTTGATGTTGGTAATATTGTGTTTTGTTGTTCATCATTTGGTACATTTATAATATGTACAGATGTATCAGCTGGAATTTTATATGCAACCAATTCTGATTGTGGTGCTGTTATTGTATTTGATTGTAATAATATTGGACTTAAATAATTATTTAATATTTGCATTAAATCTGTATCTAATAAAAGATTTTGATCTAACATAACTTCACGAAATTTAGTATTTTTTAAACGTAATACTTGTGAATCTAATGTTTGTGCATTATATGGCCATTTTAATGCTTTTAATATTAATTTTAATAGATCCATGTCTCTTATACAACCACCTAAAAGTAATTCATCATAAGAAACATCATTATCATCTTCATCTTCAGTTTCACTATCATCATCATTTGGTGGTGTATTTATATAATTAGTTGATGAAATTATCGATTGTGTTTCATTATTATTAATAAATTGTGATTCAATTGGATCTATTGATGATATACTATTAGTATTAACTAAAATTTTACGAAAATTTTGTTTTATGTTATTACCTTGTATATTATTTACATTTGTAGTAGTAGTATTAGTAATTGAATTTTGTAAAAGTTTTATTTCCATTAATTCATTAGGATTTTTACATCGTACTTTTGCACTTTTATCAATGTTATCATTAGTAGTATATAAATTATTTGTAATTGGTATTACTTTAGAATTTGATATTTCATCTGTTACAAGATATGACATAGAATTATTTGGCTGGTATGTTAATTGTTCCTGAAAATATTATAAATAATTTATTGATAAATGTATTAATATATATTCATATAAAATATATATATATATATTATACCTCTGGATTTTTCATAGATTTCATTAAATAATTTCTTAGAAATACTTCAGTCTTTTTTGCTGACAATGCAAAATTATGAACTGATTCGATTTTCTTATAACACACCTGACAGACAATTTGGGGAAGACAATCATTTTGATCAACCTAAATATAATATTTAAAATTTAATTAATTTTTTTGTTGAAATTATTGTAAAAGAATATATGTGTCAAGAAAAGAACTTCTTAATTCATAAATTGTAATAAAAAATTCAAAATAAAAAGCTATAGTGAACATAACCTAACTATAATCGAATTTGACAAGTATAGCAAAAATTATTGTGGTTATGTCTGTATGTGCTTTTCTATCTTTGGTTTTGTTTCTTTTCAATTATTTTTGACAACCTTTTTTAGCTCTCTACCTAAAATATTGTTTTATTGATTTTATTTGAATTTCAATTTTGAATATGTGGCGACATTTAAAAATATTTAATTCTAATATACTAAATATTATAATTTATTTAATGAGAAGGCTAAAAGTTTTTGTTCCTTTATTACTTTAAATCTTCCATGTATCAAACTCTTAAAAATATTAAAGAAAAATAAAAAAAAGAAGTTATAAATAAAAACAGTAAAAATGTTTTTGACTTTGACAAAGGAAAAAAAAAGAAAAAAATTTATAAAATTTCTTAAGGGAATTGAAATCTATGGTCAACCTAACCTAACCTTTAATGGAAATGACAATAACTATTACAATATTTGCTTGTGACTATCAAATTGTGCTTTTAATCCTTTTAAAATATCAATTTTTAGTAGTTTTATTCATATCTCAAAGCAACTAAACTGCCGGCATTTACATATATTTTTAGTACCTACAATTTTAATTTCAATGATTAATATATGTTTTGTTGTTTTTTCTAATAAAAAAGGCATGTATGTGCTTTTATATTTTATATAAAATTAAAAAATTAATAACACAAAGAGTACAAAATTGATTTGTTTTAGTTTTTCAGAAAAAAACCTCAATTGTGTTGACACTGGATTTTTAGGCATTAAATGCATTTATATCATACATACAAATACAAATTATTCACTTCAAAAAGATTTTTAGAGCATAATTTGAAATAATTGTGGTCATATATGTCTGCAGAAAGAAATATAACCTAAAAAAATTTTAACAGAGAAAATATATACTCATAAATTGAGGTAAAAGCAGGTAGTCTGAAAGTTATTTTAATATATTATTTAAAATAAATAAGAAATTCTAAATAAAATTTCCTTTAATCAATCTACACCACTACTATTATAACATTGTTGATTTAATGTATCTATAGAATTCGCGCGCCTCATAAAGTCTATCACTAATACAGATGTAATTCAATAAATATGCCATAAAATTGCAAAAAAATAATATGCATTTAGCTAGTATATTTATATATATAATAAATATAAAAATGCTGTAAATAAGTCTTATAGAAAACACCGAGACTGTATTTAGAGCAGTAAAATATTAATTTCTATTCTTCCATTCTTATTTCTATAGATACACATTTTTTATATATTCACATTAGTATATATATATCTATATACAAATAAAATAAACTGCCTGATTTTTTTTTGTTTTAACAAAATCACCATATATATTAATAAACACACATACACTAACAACTGCCGTTGCATTAATATAATTTTTACAAGAAATTTCTTCTTTTTGGCAATTTTTTATTTCCAAAATAGAAAAACACATAATTTAATTGAAATTTATATAAATAATTTATATATACTTACATCAATATGTAAATATTTTTGTAATTTTTCATAAATGTTTGTTGGACCAAATATTGATATTACTGAACACGTTTTTCTAATATTTGAAGCACATATACGACATATATTGTTAATATTTGTAAAAGATTCCATTTTCCGAATTAATTGCTATTAGTTTTTATATAATTTTTGCATATTTTTGTCACAATATAACTGAAAATCTATGTATTATTATTATAAAAATATATAACGACCATCCTTTAACTAAATTCCTTGTCAAAATGGCATTTTTCATGTTACAACACATGTACAAAAATAGATGTATATATATTTTTTTAAGGAAACACATATATATAGCTCATATATAAATTTATATTATTTTTAAGCCCAAAACAACAAAACTTTTGTTCCACTAAAATCATTGGATAACCAATACAATTAAGAAAAGTAAATGCACGCATATATTATTTATGTATTGGATATTATTTCTGTCAAATTTTATTTGCAGAAAATGGCTATAAAATAAATGTATTCTATATATATATATATATATATATAGATAATCTAGACATGTTTAATATGCGTTTTTAAAAGTATAAGAATTAGGGTCGCTAACAAAATTTAGTATACTAGTTTTTTAATAAATGCATATATTATATTTTTATTTCTGACTTTTTAAATACTCTTGTATATACATATATGATTTAAATGTATGTAATATATATAATTCTATAATTATTTATTTTATATTGTACTAAATATGATGATAAGTTTTTGAAAATTAATTTAAAAAAAAACTAGACATACAAAAATCAATGGTAGAAGTTTTTTTTTAAATAAAAATTTTTCATTAACACATTAAGATTTTTAAACTTAATTGAATAATAATAATAATCCTAAGACTATGCAATTTTTGTTGTTTATTTCGATGCACATAAGAAATATTTTTTTAAATAATTTTTTTGGCTTTGTTAATTTTTAACAACTGAATTATTGTTTGAAATTATAATTAGTTTTATTGTGCAACACAAAAAAAAAAAAAAAAATAAAAAAATTTTTTAATAACAAAATATGATCGATCATATGCAGGGAAAATTAATTCAAATTATTCATAATAAGTCTATTTAGTACTTTTAAAATTCTTAAATTTACATAAAATTATTATAAGTTGTAAATGTGCATTTACAAAACTCCATGAAAAAAAAAACTAAATACATATACATTTCTTAAATAACCTGAGGCCATATTAAAAAGTATTTTGTAGCAAATTTTTATATAAACAAGACGCTGTAAATGTGTGTGTGCGTTTCAGAAATTATGTGTGTAGATCTTTCAAGGTTTAGTATAGTTACCCCAATAGAAAATTTGGCAAAGTAAAACATTTGAAGTGTTAATTTTGCAATATAAAAAAGGTAGAATGTATGGGTTTCCTAGCATGAAAAATAGAATTTATTCCAAAAGTAACAAAATGAAATGAGATTAATTTGCTTGTATTCATTCTGTTATCTTATATAGATGTGTATATATACATGTATATTTAGATTAAGACTTTCTTTTTAGTATTAATAAAATTATACTTGTAAGTTAATTGCAAATGAATACTGAAAAAACTTACAAGATTATTCAAAGATTACTGTATTTAAAATGCAATTGTGTTGTGGTCTTTCTTCCGCTTAAATGGTAATGTTAAATTTACTCTGAAAAATTGATTTTTTTAAAATAAATGTGCCTATTTACACCAACAAGCGGAAATACACTAACAAGCTGGTATATTATGCCACACAGATAAAAAAGCAAGGAGAAAAATTCAAATATTCGGAATAGAAAAGCCCAAACCTAATATTTGGTTGAACAGCAAGTTTTTAGCTGAGTTCTGAAATGCATCAATGCCGCAACAATGCAATGTCATGAGCTCGTAAATATCAAAATGCAAATCTGATACAATGTCATGAGTTCGAAAACTTTTACGATTGTATTAGATGCACATGAATCACGCAATAAGTGTATCAAATTTTTTGTTGTTGCAATGTAAATAGTATCTAGAAAATTATACTGGAATGCATCAATGCATTTCAGAACTCAGCCTTTTTGATCAGCTAGCTGAATACTTAACTGTTTTCTTGTTATTGTGGTGTGTTAAAATTTTGGAATAAAATTTATTTCTGGCGCCCATCACGGGAGCAGGGCAATAGCTATCCAGAAAACATCATGTAACAGGCAGTCAACGTGTTAAAAAATATAATTATAGTTTAATAGAAGTTTTCTTAATATATACATATAAAACATCAATTGGCAAGGATAACAGATACATTTTTATACCTATATAAATACTAATAAGTTACTCTGCACAATAAACCCGTGTGTAATACCCAAAATATTTTTCAAAAGAATTTTGTTATGTTCTTCACCTCAAGTATAAACAGGCCTAATGTACGGCTGATCCACTTCCCAAACCAAACGACTTCTCCTCAGGGAAGGTTTTCAAAGATGATTAAATTTCATTCTTGATTGTGTTAGGTTATTTTTTAAATAAAGTTACAAAATATCAATATCAATATTTGAAATATTGAAATGTTTATTTTTGAAATTTTGTTCGTTTTTCCTATTATATTTTTAACATTTACTTATTTTAAGCTATAGCCAAAAACCTAAAATAAAGATTGAAATATAAAGAAGTTTTTATATAGATAATAATAACTGAGCACATTTTACTGATCCCCTGAAGTGATTTGAATTCGAGAATGATATAATTCCTTTATAGTTTCAATTTTGGTCCCGAATAAAATAACAATATATGAATGATTTGTATGTGTTGATTGGAGTAGTAAATTGCAAATTTTATTACATTTTCGTATTGAATAACGAAAGAATGTTGAGAATATTGTGTCAAAATTTCAAGTTAATCTGGATAAAGCTCCCATGAGTTTAAAACCATAAACGCGTTTTGATTGAAACGATGTTTTAAAAGTCAAATTCAAATACAAATTATTTAATAATTTTATATATATTTGTTGTTTTTGTTTTTCTTACACTGTTCAGGGGGTTGTAAAATGACAAAAGGGATGATATTTTCGTTGAAAAAACGTTATTTTGACTGCAAACGAATTAAAAAAATTTTTAAAAGAAAAATAAAAAAGTTAATCTATGTAAATTTGGTTTTGTGATTTCAGATAATTTAAGGCTGAGATATAATGATCACCAATAAAATACTAATTATTAAAGAATAATTTTAATCGATTGTATTTAAATAATTATAACCGTCCTTCCCCTCTGAAAGTTTTTTATTAAGTTGTTTATTTGTTTTTTTAATAAATCTCAAGGTCATTACTAATTTATAAAAGCTAAGTACGAACTGATATCACTTTTAATATTATTTCCTTCTCATTATTATATATAATTATAATAATAATTCAGAAAAGTTGTTTTACTCTTATATAGGTGAGCTGCATTGAATTTTATTAATATCTATAACTGAAAGTGTTGTAAATTTGCATTACTTAAAGGAACCGGACCTAAATAATTTCAAGGCTTTTAGAAGAAATTATAATATACTTAAGCTCATTATTTCAGTTCTTTTTATTCCAGTTTTTTTTTTTAACTATCAAAAGACTTGTTTTAATTGGATGCAAAAATAAAATTGTAACATTAAAAAAACCAATAAAACAAAATATTAAAAATGGAAATAAAAGAAAAAGAAAAACCGTCAAGTAAACATGAAAGTCAACTTAAGACCTCGTTATTATGCTTTAGGTTCAATTATAATATTAGTAAGAAAAAGAAAATCAGCCATGCCAAGATTAAGACGTCCTTTCCAATTAAAACCACAAGATATATATATATATATATAGTAACCAGGGGCGAGTATTTTTATCTTCCGCACTTTTGGTGGTATTTTCAAGGTTTTTGATTATTTCTTTAGTATTGTGAAACCGGTGGAATTTGACAGTGTGGCGAGTTGTTTGAGAATAATATTCTGTCACCTTTGTTGTTATTTGGTTTAATATCGCTTTTTTTGTTTTTGCATATTTTCTGTTTAAGTACAGAGTATAATTTTTTCATGGCTAATCTAAAGCTTTTTTTAAATTTAAATTTTTTTTACTGTACTTTTGCTTTTTAAACTTAATACAATTAATAAAATATATCAGTCATGATTATGTGAAATTGGTTTAGCATTAAAATCAATGTAGACAGGGCAAGTGATATAAGTAACTTGTCGGTTTGAACAAGTTTCTTTTTTTGAGAAATATTTTACTTTTAAGCTATTATTAAATATTAATAAATTATAATTAATTGTAAATTGTTCTTTTATTATTTAGTAAAATATTTTGGATATAAATAAGCAATAAATTTTATATTTAGAACAAAAAAAATCAAAGTCACCTAATAAAATATGATTTTAATGACTGTAATTTTCTATACAATAATAAATCATTTATAGGAAGGGCCAAATAAAAACATAATAAGTTTGATAATTTTTTTGACATTATAACAAAATGTAATTATTATTTAGAAAAAATGATTAATTTGGCATTTATTCTAGGAACGCGAAACTTTTTGCTTTATTATAAATATTTTCTTTGGCTCTTTTTGAATTAAATTTATATTTTGTAAATTTTAAAAAATTGAAATATTAAAGTTGAAGAAAAAGATTCTCAAATCATTTTTATTTTTATTCTTCATACAATATGGATACATCATATGAAATTATGAATTTTAGATATCATAAAATTTTGGTACCACATTGGTAACAATATAAAGTGTTGCTCAAAGGATCAATGCAACATTTATTTTAAGAATTAGAAGCTAAAAGAAGCAAAAACTCTTAAATATACTGGATGAAACTAAAATAACTGAATTTGTGTTTTAAAGAATGCTTAGAGTCCTACCGCATCATGTATCATAAGAAATTTAATTTAAGATTAAATTGATACAATAAACTCAAATACCTTTGTGAAAGAGTTTTTCTTAAAAAAAGTGGATTGCTTTTTAAGTAAGGAAAATATTTTTGTGTCAACTTTTTTTGAAGCCTAAACCGTCTTTTTGAAATGTAGCTCATATAAGCTAAAAAGATTCCTTTTATATAAGATATTTCAAAAAAGCAAAAGGTTAACATCTAACCATAAAAAAACAATTAAATTAATCAAAAGATGCCAGAACATCCTGAAATATATGTTAGTCAATTGTCAATTGAAAATGCATTATAACTTTTAAAAAAATTCTCCTCTTGTTCGACATTCCTGATACTTTATAAATTGATTGTTTTATTATTTTCAATCAATAGACAATCATAAGTCAATTGTAATTTCTTTTTTTGAAAATAATTTCTTATTTGTATAATTTAATATCAAAGTTGAAAATTATGGGAAAATTTTGCATTTAAAGCTATACAATATGAACTTTGATATCAGTTGGAATAAAATATGATAACTCATAACAACTCCCCTTAAGATTTTATAAAGATGTCTTGAAAATTGTCCGCACCTGTCTAATATATTTCTATTATAAACAAGAGAATGTCAAAGTTTTTTATAATGCTCAAATATCTGATTTAAAAACATTTCAAATATAATGCTGCACCTTTTGTTACAATCCTAAAATTGGTTCTATTCATATACCACACAATATTTTTAATTATATGTATATAAAAAAAATAATTTTCATATTTGGTCCTCTTTAATGGTGCTTGCCCCTTAGCCGGAAATATTAAGGCATTCTGTAAGGCATAGCAGAATTCGTCTTTTATACTTAAAAATAAAAAATATAAAAAATATTTTTTTGAATCAAAATAAGTTCTCTTGTATGAGTCACAGTTAGCTTTTTAATTTTTTTAGAAAAAAAAAAACAAGGTAAAGTAAGGAAAGATAGGATTTAAAATTCACGAATTCATGCAAAAAATTTTGTAGGTTATGAGACAGAAGTGTAATGCGAGGGTGCTAAACGTGTGTGTGTGTGTGTATGTGAGGGATAGGGGGTTGATGTGCATGAAAATGCTGACTTAACTTGGAAATTTGCGAACTGCATAAGTAGGAAATTATAAATTTTATTCTAATAATACAAATATAAGTAAGGAAATTACTATGAAATCATGGATTTTATATTTATAAATATTACTTCCTTATCATAGAAATGAATTCTTCAAATTAATTAATATGGCTGAAAAACTGACTTCAGTTGTCATTTAAATAAATGAAAATGTTCGGCGTTTAGTTGTCTATAATTATTCTTTCTTTCTTTTTTGTTTAAATTGCTATCATTTAATTAGCATTTTAGACTTTAAATCTCTCTTAAAATTTCGAAAATGACGACTCATAGATTTACAACTCACTGAAAAAAAAAAAAAATGCGCCAAACAAAAAAAACAATGAGGTTCAGAAATTAATAGAAACGGAATGTGTACCAGAAAATGTGTGGCCGATTTATGACGTAGAAGTGATTAGCAAAGCTAGTAAGTATATAAACATACATTGACTATTTTATTTTATATTCGGTGCATTCATATATTATTTTTTTAACTTGATATCCTAAAATATAAAGTTAAAAAAACAATATATAAAACCAATTTTTTGGGGATCCGAAAAGATTGAATTGTGCTTTTGACAGAGTTGCAAATAATTTGTTATGCATTTTTTCTCGGGAATTTTTTAATGGCAATCTCATTTTCGTTATTGATTTGTTTTCTTTAAGTCTTTATTATTTCAATAATTTCTAAATTCAACATTTGTAAATTAATTAATTGGTTTTTATTAAAACAAAAAAAATATTCAAGCACAACATTGTTCGTTTTATGTTCATTATTTTGTTATCAACAATATTCACACCAGTTTTTCATAATTTCAGAAGATTACCAACAAGGTCTTCGGAGATTGAAGAGATCATTTAAGAAAAATAATGTGGCCAGTTCTGATAGCGAATCTCAAGCCAAAGAAAAAGATGAACCTATGATAATGGATTCGTCAAGTGTAGCTGCTGCATTAAACAATCAACACAGTAGTCGACCTTTGGGTCTAATAAATGATATTGACGAGGCCTCAGAGCATGAGGATATTCTCCTCAAAACAGTACCAAGACGGGAACATTTAGAGCCTAAAGGTAAAGTCGCTATTTTTCTGTTAACTAATCAGCATTCTGCTAAAAGTTAATTTATTATTTTATTTTATAAATAAATTTATTTATTATTCTTTATTAATTTTTTAATGAATAATTTTTATGCAACTATATGTGTAACAAATATACTATTTCGAATATTATATTTAAAAAATATATAGTATATTAAATATACATAAAAAATTTTTTTGTAACAATTGAAATTAATTTTTTTTAGTTGAAAAATTATCATTTTTATTGTTTTAAATATTTGTACGATTTTTAGAGATCGTCGATTTTGACGGCCTTGCGAAGCATTTGGAAAAATTTATTACAGCAGAATGTTAGAAAATTAAGAGGAGTATTCTCCTTACTATGACGAATAGATGCGACAAAATTTTGCGAGCAATAGAATATAAAGCTGATCTGCCCCAAAAAACACAAGTGTGGAGAGAGATTGGCGTAAATCTACCATTTGACAGCGTCGAGAGTTTCTTGGAGTTTGAAGAAAGCTTGAAAAATAATGAAGAAAAGCGATATGCACTGGTACGTCTTCCTTTTACTGTTGAATAATATTTATAAATTATTAATATTTTATTTTTAGATGGATATCTTTAAAATGGTTGCGGCCGGTTACAAAAACTATGAAGACGATGTCACGGCTATTATGGCAAAAATAATTTAAAAAAATGTACAACTCCAGTACAGTGGATGCGGGAAAAAAGTGAATGGCGTTGGAAAAAAAAGTTTTAGGGATACAGAGACCTACAAAGTTATGGAAGGTACATTACTCTATTTAATTTGATCATTGACTGTGATTTACTAATTATAATTTTTTGCAGAATTTCTAACAGCGAAATACCATGATTCCAAGGATAAATTAAAAATAGTGCCAGCGGTAAGCAAGTTTTTATCCGGCGCGAATGACAGGGACGGCGGACGATCACAGCGGAATAAGCAAGTTTAGTTTTTGGATAGTTTAGAGTATAATAGCATAATAATATTTAAGTACTTTTTTGTACTTGTAATGTATATTTTTTATGTATATCAAATAAAATATACCTAATATAATAAATATATAATTGTAATTATTTGTTCACCTATTTTTCTTACATTTTGAACAAAATTTGAACATTAACTCTGTAAAATGCGAACATAAACCAGCATTTTTTTTAAAAATGGCCCAGTATCGCTAATCAAGTATGGCCCAACATTGACAACCAAGCATGGCCCAACATTGTCAACCAAGCATGGCCCAACATTGACAACCAAGCATGGCCCAACATTGACAACCAAGCATGGCCCAACATTGACAACCAAGCATGGCCCATCGTTGACAACCAAGCCTGGCACGATGTTATCATTCCAGACTTTTACCAAGTCAGGGCCAAGACTGATTTGCTAGCTTGGCCCAGAGTTTTACAATATAGAACCAAGCTTGGGCCAGGTCTGGCCCCGTTGTTTGATCCTGTATGGGTGGCAAGTAAATAAATTTAATTTTTGGGTATATAATTTACTAGAATTGAGTATTTATGCAGTGTAGAATGCATAAAGTTTAAATAAAAATAAATTTGAAAAGAGTAACAACACACCTTCCATTTTTCGTAAAATATAGTTTTAAAACTTCCAGAATTGTTGAATTCTTATCAAATGAACGATTTTATTTTTTATTTGTTGAATTTTATGATAGATTTTCCGAGATTTGTTTTTTCATTGTCATTTATACTATATAGTCTTGACAGGGTAGTATTATCTCACTTAAGAAAAAAAGATAGTCGTTTTAATTCTTTCAGATATTTTTCTTACATAAGTTGCTCACTTAAGAACACCTTATTTAAATTTGCAGTACTAGACATCAAACAAGACATGTGCGCAAGTGCGTGATATGAAGTAAAATGGCTGCAGTTGGTTTACTTTATGTCTAAAAAACTAAAAATTATTCTCCTTATTTTAGTGTACTTTAATTATATTTTGTATCTTTCATTAATTTATTATTGTTACTTTTAATAACTTGGTAAAGAAATTTTAGGCATAGTCTTATTGGTGCTCATAATTGCAATTTGAACACGTAATTTATTGCTTATTTTAATCTTATAAAAAATATATATTTTTTTCTAAATCAATTTTATTTTTAAATATTCAAAGAAACTACAAACAATTTTTTAACAAAACTTTTTTATAGTGATTTTAATTTTATTTTAATCTGAAAATTTTTTCTTGCTATTAATCAGTTAAGACATGATTAGACCTCTTTTAACAAGCATCAAACAAGTATGAAATAATTCATAAACTAAATTATTAGGACATACTTCTATTAAACAAAAATAAAACAAAAAATGTGTCCAAATACCAAATATTTTCTATTGTTAAATTGTATTGAATAAAAATTAGTTAAAAACTGATCAAGACGGAAATGACTTTAAAGTTTTTTTTAATGATTTAAGTAAGTTTCAAGTAAAAAAAGCAAAAAAAAAAAAAAAATCTATCATAGAAAGTACTGTTGCAACTTTAGATCATATTTTTTAGGTTTAATTTTTAACAATGCTACTTAGTCGACTTTTTATGTTGTTTTTTTTTGTTCCTTTTTTTGACAATGGTCTCATATTATACCGCTAATTATCAGATATGGTCAAAAAGGCATTCTCCAATAAATGTCAAAATTGTATTTAGAGGCAGCGGATATGCTTTGATTACATTTCAACTTGTTTTACAATAGGATCATAACGAAAGTTAATAAGAAACAAAAAAACAAAATAAAAATTTTGAACATCTATTACTTAACCTAGAGATTATCGTGTATGCGTAATAAAGATATAAACAAAAAAACTATAATATATATCAAATACTAACAAGTAAGATTTTTTTAAGGAGACAATTTGACAGTATTTTTATATCTGTTTTTGTGACACCTAATAGTTTATGTTTTATTTATTACTTAAGGTAAGCAAAAAAATTATTGAGTTTTTCTTTAAATATTATTTCAAACGATGGAATAATTGATAATCGCAATAGTTAGTCAGGTATGTTATTATTATGTTGGAATTTAATGCGAATTAATCGGGCTATTACCTTGGAAACGCCTTACTTAAAATAGTGAATGTAAAAAATATGTGCATATATGTACAGACATTTTATGTACCTTGTTTAGATGACTGTGAGAAGTGTCAGTTTTTGAAACTAATTATTTTGGTGGTAAATAAGTAAACGTTTTTCTAAGTGGAATGTCTTGTATTTTTCTTCAAAAATTTATTATAAATTCGATTTATACACCGGACATTTTTGTATTAATTCTGACATAAGATTTTAAAGCTTTATGACTGGATGAGAAATCTAATTGTGAAGCCCACAACAATCAAATTTTTTAGCATAATTACAACTTTGTTTGTCTATAATCCGCCATTTTTTATGTGTCTTAATTTTTTTTTCACAATCCTAGTTCCTTGTATGCGGACAATAGCTTAACGATCTTTTTTTTGTTTTTTCATTTCGTGTACTTTCAAGGCCAGCAGCAGTGGAAGAAATTTGTTTTTTTTGAATACTCAGGAGATGATGGATAACTTACCGAAAAGTCACTATTTTTATTCCAAAAAACTACATTGTATTTTACATTTACGTTTAAATATTTCCGCCAGATTTCAAAATATTCGGTATTATTAAAAAAATTCACACACTGTGTCACACACAAAGAGCTTTTCTTAGAAAATTTTTCCGTCAAATGAAAATATTTGTTTTTTTTTATTTAGACTAACATATGAGGACAACAAGCAGGATATCCTTCAGTGGAGAAAATCTCTATTTATAAGATGACTGGAGCTAAAATCGTTAGCTACCATAGCTAGAGAAAAATTGCTTTGCAGCGAGTTTTTCAAAAGTGAATCATGCTTAAAAGTTGAAAAATCATAAAATTTATAAATTTGTGGAAAAATTATAAAACCCTTATGCAGAAATCAGCCATTCTAATCATAGAGAAAGTCGGCATGATTGAATTCATTGATTCTTGCTTGAGAAACCCACGGATGAGCAATTTACTTAAGGGGGGAGTATGGTTTTTTCGTTGAATAAGAAAAATTCAAAGTTTTTGTAACTTATTAAGAAACTTATTAGGCAACATTTTGTAATTTTTTTGTTAAAAAATATTTACAAACAAGACGATGACGCAGCTTTTCCTAGAACCTTTTCGGAAAAAGATGATTTGCGGTGTTCACTGTATCTCAGCTATAAATTACGTAAAATCAAAAATACTTAAAATTTAGTTAAAGTACTATTAAATCCTTCTCCCAACGTTGTCTGATTACTTTTATTTTTCTTTGAAAAATGTTGGTGCTCATTTAAAGTGAAAACTGCTATTTTTCATGAAAAATTCCGCCATTTTGTAAGTGGAAAACCCCCTTAGTGTAGAAAGAAATTCTAAAACTCAACATTGGGGGGAGATATTTTTTATGTAGAAAGTGTGTACATACCAAGTTTGAAGTAAATCGCTAATGTAGTTTTTGAATGGCAGTAAACACCGGCTATTTTTTTATTTTTTTTATTTTAATGTGTGTACATTATTTAATATTTAAAAAGTAACCAGAAATTTAATTTAAATAAATTTTAAATATTTAAAGGTTTTATTTACTTTTTACTTTTGAATTTTGATCTTTTTGAAAGAATAAAAAAACCAGACAACAGAAATAAAAGAACGAAATTAAATATTAAATCTTTTTAACCAAAGTATTTTACCTAGTTTTGTAAGTTATCTTAGTTTGGTTGTCAACGATAGATTCACAACTACAAAGCTCATAAAGATAAATATAAAAAACATTTTCAGATTTTATTTAAATCTATTAAAGTCTTTAAGTTCTGCATTTGAAGAGAAGAATAACATACTTAAATTATTTTTAAGGAAATTATAAGTATTAATAAACATCACATTCATTGTATTTCTTTAAAGATGCAATAGGGAAATTTATTATTTAAGATCATAATCTAATGATATTAAATTCCCACAAAATATACATAAAAAAAATTGACTCAAAGATTATCTTTTTTTTTTAATTTTATTATTATTATTATTATGCTGCATTTATTTTAGTATAACTTTACAGATTTTATATACTTTCCCAAGATCTCTTTAAGCTAAAATTTTAGGTTTCTAAATATACCGCACAATTGTTAAATTACTTCAGGTGTGATCGTTTATTTTTACGGCACTTAACACGGGGTCATTACTTATATAATTAATTAACATAAAAGAAATTGTTTTTGTTTTTTTTTCTTGTTAAACAAGTGTGACATGATCATGATTGTTAGTTTTGTTTAAATATTTCATAAAAACAAAACTGCAATTGACCTTGTTATCAAAGTTTTTTTTAGGAAAAGAAACAAAATTAAGAAGAAAAAAAATAAATACTTACTACGGAAATGTTGGTAACTTTTTCCGAAAAAAAAAATCAAAAAACAAAAACACACTTCTTTTAGTAGCTATACTTCCTCTTTTCCCAGGTTGTAGTATTCAAGCTTAAGTCGTTGGCAAGTAAGTATAGTTCCATTGAAAACGATAAATTCATTAGGATGAAAAAAAAAATAAAACAAAAAAAATGATAAATGAAATTTTCGTTGCTGAAAAGACAAAAAAAATCAACCACATTAATGTAGCTAAAAGTATTAAGCCCTGAAATGCTTTTTAAGAAAACAATTGTTTCGTTTGTCAAGGTAAATGCAGCCATAAGACATAATATCCTAGCCTTATAACAAAAAATTTCATTTTCATTTAATATTATGCCAAAAAATATTGTTTTAAGAATATGTTATGTAATATTTTTGACTTAAGACTTGAGGAAGTCAATACCAAAGTTATACAGAAATTAGGTTTTCTTGAAAAAGAAAAAAATTTAAAAAACTATATAATAAAATTTAATTTGCGAAATTCTAATTTTAGCTTTTATATATGCAGGATTTGGAAAATTAAAATATTTTGCAATTAAACTAAATATTTCTATTTTTATTTACTACACCTAATTCCCAAAAAATTCGTGTAAAAAAAAAAAATTCGTGTAAAAAGAGAATTAGGTTTACTTAAAAATTTTGTTTCCCAAACTGTACAATATAAAAAACAAATCCCTTGCAAATGTAGAAAAATATTTTTCAAAGAAATTTTAAGCGGATTTTTTTTACTACTGAACAAAAAGTTTACTCTTTCTTTAATGGAGTTCGCTCTCAATATTTTTGGTTCTTTTGCATCTATTAAAAGTATATAGCCTAACATACATACACATATAGATGTTTTAATGCGTTTATATCAACACACACTAGAAATAGCTGGGGAGCACTATAGGGATAGAATAAAACGACAAAATCTGCGAATTGAGATGATCCACTTTTGGGTGTGAGAGGATATGTCATATGTATATGAATTTTTTAAGGAGAAGAATGCATTCGTTTTTTAGCTCATTGAGTATTATTCTTTCTTTGTTTGGAGTGTTAAGTGCGGTGTTCGGAATTGTCCAAGAAATTGAAATAATATAATTTGAATTAATTTTTTTGTATTCATAGAGAATTTAGTGATTTTTACAATTTGCATATATTTATAATCAGTGAAACAGCGAATGAGCAAATGAGAGTAAAAAATATATCCGGTAAGCAGTTTTAATTTTATTATTAGGAAAATATGAGTTTTTTTTTTAATCGTAAAATATTTGCCGTATTTGATAGCAAAATAATAGTAAATCAATAAAAAAAGCTAAGATTTAATTAAATTGTAAAATTAAATTTCATGATTTGGAATATGGCTTCCCGGTAACGCTACTAATACATCTTTATTACAGAAGTGTATGTGAAATATACACATAACTCAGCTACGAATGCAATTTTTATTGTAAATAAATAAAAATCTATTTAATAGAATAAATGCAAATGTAGTGTTTTACTTAACCAAAAATTATAAAAAGAATTAAATAAATTTTGTTGGTGTTAAAGAAAATGTTATATGCGAAAAGTGCAAGCGTTTTGTACCCTGACGTTTATGATCGCATAGGCAGAAATTTAATCTGCTGGTTGGAAGTGTAGACAAACAGGTGTATAGCAATTTTGCTGTAAATAAAATTTAAGGTAACACCTTTTTATTTTACTGTAGGGACTTTATGTTTATATTTTAACGAAGAAATTATTAGACTATTTTTTCTTTATGAAGTTTCTTTTCTTTGGATGAAGGCGATTAGTGTTTTATGCTTGTCACCGCAAGATAAGAGATTTTTTTTTGAATATTCAACACGAAAACTAAACAAAAAACTAAATTGTAACAATTTTAAATGGAAGATACTTTTTTCTAGAAAGATATTTTTGTTCTTTTTGGTATTTTTAATATCACTAATATAAGTTTTTACTCAGGATTGATTAATTTTTTTCTTTAATTTTGTTCACAATCCAATCCCAAGGGCTATAAATATTTCTAAAATTATTAATTCTTTTAAATTTTTTTACAAAAGCGCAGATAGTGTGGTGAAAACTGGATTGTGATCCTATACTTCATAACTCTGAATTATAAGCAAAAGAGCAAAATGAGAAACAAAGAGAATGAGAAGATATTTACTCAATAGTTTTACACTTTACTATTATTGTCATCTTTAATCTTATTTACTTCTAAACATTTTATAAGTTTTCATTTGTTCTTTAAGAAAGTTTCATCACAAATAGAGACCTAGTTTTCCTAGTAATTTTAATGCAACTTACATTAGTTTGTAAAATTACATTTATTCGAAACATGAGAAAATTATTCTCTATATTTTCAGCAAGAAAATTAAGCAAAAAATTAGCTTTCAACGAATTTGATTAAAAAGAATTTTTTTTCCCGAGAAATTAATTTCTACATATGGTTTAAGTATTTTAATATTTTCGAAAAAAAAAGTTAATTTTGCAATTTTTGTTCCAATAAAACCCCAAATTTACTTGTAACAATTTAATTAGAAAAAATTCAAGTATAGCCTTAATCAGCTTAAAATACAAACTGAAATCCCGCTGTGATTTGAAAGTTTTCTTTGAATTTAAACTTGCAGGTAAAGAAAAAAAGAACATAAGTGCATAGACATAATTAAAAATTCCTTTGAAGAAGTTATGAAAAACAGGCATAATATTGTACCTAATTTTTTTTTATTGTATCAAAAAGACTTCATCCTTTTGGCAAGGAATGTGAAAGGCTTAAGGAATTTATCGGTAAGTTTAGCATGTTAATTTTTTATTTTATTTATATAAGTTTATAATAGTATTTTGTCAGAGAGATGTTTTGTGTGAAATTTGATTAGTAAAAATTTAATCAATAAAAAATAAATATGCGTACATAAAATAATTTAAAACAAAAAGTTGTATTTGAATGATGGATTGTTTCCAACTCAATTTCGTAATGTTTGAACATTTCTTTTTAAATCCCAATGAAGTCATTAAGTTGAAAAGCAAATTTGCCAAAGGCGCCACCGTAAAAAAATCTTGAAGAAATTGATTTGGCTGATTGCTTCGTTAAGGTTTTAAATTTTAAAGTTTAAAGTTAAAAAATATGATTTGGTTAGTAATAAAACAATCGCCAAGCGCTGAACTATCATTTTGAACTATTTTAACTTGGTTCCGCCAGCATGTGTACCACTGGTAGTATCTCATTAGGTGATATATGTCAAATAAACTAAGAATTAGGGATGACTCAGCATTGTGTTTTGATTATGATCTGTCGTGATCTACAAATAAATGCGCCGATGACATCGTGTTAAAGTATTGTCGGAGTTTTTTTTGCACAAGATTTGAATATTTAAAGAAATTACAGCTAATAACTCTATGAGACATAGTGCAGTATTATTGAATATATTCTTAAGGATAAAAAGAAGAATATATGTAGGTGCAGATCTAAATCCAAATGAGAATAGACCTTTATTGAATGTAGAAAGGAAACTCATAGTAAAATTAGTCTAATTGTAAGTGTCAGTTTTTTTATAGCCGTTCCATACTGCTTCGATGTTAAGGCATGTGTTTTTAAAGCCTTAAGTGATTTCTGGTTATCTAAAATTATGTAAATCTAGGCCCCATATGGCAACGATATATTCCGCAGTAAAACACGAGGCTGACAGTTGTCATTTTTATGGTACGAGTGGTGAAAGGTATGAAGAAGTTTCGAAACTTTAGAAAATTTATAATTCCCCTGCTTGAGGTAGAAATTCTGCTGCTCGCTTTACATCTTACCAAAATATACATATTAAAAAATTCATGTGTAATAAGGTTTATAGTGTAAACAGATTGAAACAGGACAGGCCTAGGCTTTTTTTCCATGAAAGTATTTAAAAATCGTACTAGAATCCATTTTGGATTCATCGTTGTGCCATAAAGTATTTTTAGGAAGAGAATGATTTTTTTTTCTGACTATTTCCATTGACTTCACGTATATAAAGGATTTTCTATTTCAGTTCAATTGAATTGAAGCCTTGATGGGCCTTAAGAATCAATCAAACTTCTCCTGAAGGATTAATAAAATACTTTTGAAATTACCTTTTGTTAAAGTTTGAAAAATAAAAACAAATAGAAAATACACCAAAATACTAATCAATAATCTTGCAAACCTATTATGACAATAAAATCAAACACATATAAACTTGACCTAGTTTTTGACCCTCAAAGTAACTGACACTATGCAATCAACGCCAAAACAAATAGAATGTAATCTAAACTTTAATCAAAATTTTTCTATTTTTTATTTGTTTGTTGGTTTTGTTTTTTTTTCTTGTGTCTGTTATTTCAAAAACTTTATGAAAACGGGTGAGGCGGTTGTCTTATACGATTTACATAATGGCGCGTAAATTGTATGAAAATGCAAAATGGCAGTAAATTAACTCAAAGGTAACTCGAAAGGTATACTTTCAAGACTCGTGATCATGATAATCGATTTATATTAGTTGTTTTTGTCTATTTTATATTTAATAAACATAGTTTACTGCATATGCATATTTGAAACTGTTGAAATTGTCGATTTTCTAAATCAAATAAATAAAGAAAACAAAATGGACAAAACGTCACATTTTAAATATGTATAAATGATTTGCAGATATTTTAACAATTCTGTCTGAACAAGATGAAATTATTGTATATGTATATTGTAAGGGATATTTAAACGGGTGGGTCATATTTATTTATTTTTATTATTTTGTTGTTGTTATTGTTGTTGCTGTTGTCTATTTAAAATGTTACTAAAAATCATGTTAACAATATTTTATTGTGTAAAAATTTAAATGATTATATTTGGTCTGTTATTATGGCGGCAATTTACGTGAGTAACTTAAATGTCTTTCAATTCTTTATTTTTTTATGAAACTTGTACTGAATTTTATTTTATTTTTGTTTTTTTTTTTTTTTTTCATTTTTTAAAAGATATTTCAAAACTAGTCCAAATTAGTTGCGCATTTAACGATAGTCGTGGTAACCATATCAAATTGTATTTAATAACAATTGTATATACGATTTTGATGCTGACATGAAAACAGTTTAAGGCTGGCACCTAATGTCCGTATGTATGGGCGTTTTTATTAAACCAAATAAATATTTTGTTTAGTACACGTTTATTACAATTGCTTTTATAGTTTAAAAAAAACAAAAGAAATTAGTATACTATAGTAATTTTATTGGCATTTATTGTAATATTCAATTCGTTAGATATGGTGCAATTTTTATACTAAAATTTTTTTATTAGTTTTAGTTTGTTTTAAATTAATGTCAATTATATCTATATCTTTTATTAGAAAAACATTTCTCATAACGTACTTATTATTTTGCTTTTACCGAATTTCATCCTTGTTAAACCATTTAAAACTTTTTCAACCTCTCCTTTCCAGAACCTGTAATTGTAGTCATATGTCACATAATTTTTCGTTAAGTTTATGAGCGAAATACTCTTACTTTTATCTTTCTCATATAAAAGCAGATTTTTGCAACCTCTAAATTTGAGTATTGTATGTTCTATAAAATCATAACAGGAAACTAAATGTCATTTTCCAACTTTTTGCAAAGTAAAAAAAATTTGAAAGGAATTACTCAATGATTCTTTCCGTTTTTAGTGCTTCGCTCTATTCAATTCAAATACTTCTTAAAATAAAGTTAACTACAAATTTTAAGGCTCTAAATGATTGATTTCCTTTTAATTTTTAATAATTTAGATTGATTATATTAAATAATAATGTTTTACCCTAAAAATGTATACTTAATTATAACGTAAAAAAATTGTCCGGTTATTTTTATTTGTTTTTTCTGTCGAAGAACTATTGTTGACTCTTTTGCAAGGTAATAAAAAAAATTCAAATATTTGATTAAATTTTATTAGATATACAAGCTGTTCTTAAGGGGGTATTCTGGTCTAGAAATTTGAAAAAGTCGATTTTTTTTTCATATTTCCAAGGCATAAGCCTTCAAGATATGATTTTAAGAGGGTTTGTCACAATTGAGCTTATTTTTGGAGACATAGCTGTTTTAGTGACATACCGCTTATATTGCGCACAGCTTTACCTGAAACTTTAAATACGTTTTTCTTGAAACTACTTTTTTCGAAACGGTCGTCATGTTCCACTGAACCGATTCACTTGAAAATCTTTTCTAATTTCAATTTTTGCAATTTTAAAAAAATTCGGAAACGTAAAAAAGTGGTAAAATACACGTCTCTTGAGTTCAAAAAGCCACAACTTCCGGAAAAAATTTTTTTTTCAATTATCCTAGTTCCTGCCATAGTGGTGCTCCTCTAGATTAATTATTCGCTTTTTTTTTACTTCAGATTTTTGTTTAGGAATCAATAAATATTATACAAAATAACGAATACTAAAATAATTGTTTTTTTTATTGCTCCTCAAAAAGTACCTGAAATTCATGTCTCTAGACAGGAATACCGCCTTAAGTTAAATTTTTTAACAATAGATAATAGACATCTTTTACTAGAAATCTCATGGTTTTGGTTAATTTAATGTAATTCCTGAATTCGTGAGTCTACCTTTTTTTCCTTAGAGAAATCACAAGCTTAAGAGAAATATTTTAAGCAGACAAAAGAAAATTAGTTTTGTTTGATAAAACTGAAAACATATTTGTGACCAATTAGTTAGATAAATTATTTACCCTACAACACCAAAAATTTAACAGTGTTAGATCAGTCTATTAGTTTTCATAGTTCAGGGTTAAAATATTTCAACTACACGTAGTATAATAAAATCAGAAACTTTGAAAAAGCAAAACTAATTTTGTAATATTAAAAGAAAATCATTTCGAGGTGAAGTATTTGTTCATGCGGAAAATTGTAGAAAATTTTAGCAAATCAATTTTTTTTCATGCTTAATTAAAATTTATATAGTATTTTAAATGGATAAACAAATACAATAAATAGCATAACCAAATATTTTATTGATTGCTAAAGATTACAAATTTTAAATTAATTGTCCAAAAAATATCTAGGACAGTAAAATGCAAGAAAATATATCTATAGATATTTAATACCATGACGATATCATTTAATGTAATCATTTTTTATTTACAATTTAAATAGTTACCTGGCCTAGTTAAAGGATTAGAATTTTTTATAAAAAATAAAAGATATTTTATGTAATTATTAATTAATCATTACTTACTACTTATTTATTTTATAATTGATATAAAAATAAAATGAAAAACAAAACTGTAAATTTAACACAAAAAAATTAACAAAAAAACCATTAAAATAATAATCACAACAAAAGGTATCCAGCTAGGATCTGTTATAGAAATGTAGTTAGAATATTTTTCATATATCAAAACAATTTTCTTGTTGGAGATTATCAATTGTTTTTTTTTTTTTTAGTTTTTATTTTTGTTTTTGATTAATTAAGGCCCTATGATAATTTCAAAAAACAACAAATCAGAAATCGGTAACGATGATTATTTTAATCGAATATCTCTCAATGTAAATTGAAGGTGATTACTTGTGGTAGACATGCTGTGAATAAAATTATAGCCGTTATAAACAATCAGGGTCACTTTTTTTTTAAAATGTTTTTCTTTTGTTATTGAAAGTTACAAGAAAAAATTCTGTTTTTTTGAATTCAAACCCATAAAAATGAAATTCTAAAAGATGTAAAAATTAAAGAACCTTATGTTCATTTAGTTTTTTTCCTTTTCATCTGTACACAGTAAAAACTTTATTATTTATAAATGTGTAAATAGTAGATTTCAATTATAATTGAAGTCGATTTTTTCTATTGCTAAATAATTTTTTTGTTTGATTTAACAAAATCGGCTATCATCATTTTTACTTGTTTTGTATCTCTAAAAAGTGTAGTTGAAACTAAAATCGCATAGAACTGTATCGAACATCTTCTTATTGTTAGTCACATATGTATGTTCTTTTGTTGAACTTTTTTTTTACTGCAGGAAGTCGCAAAAACATTTTTACTCGGAAAGTTTAATTATTAAATTTATATTTAAATAATTCATTTTACTCACATACGAGTATTTAAAGGATAAATGAAATTTGCCAATAGGAGCTGATCGTTTGTGGATTATGAGAGGATGTCTCTTGAAATATAAGGTAAATAGGAAATTGGGGAATGCAATTTTAGCCTATATTTTATGCCTGCAATAAGTATTCTACTTTTGGAGTTTTATCAAGTTTTATTTTTTGAGTGATTAACTACTTTTTTGGTGCGTTCTAAGTGACGTTATGCTCAGAGGAAATCGGAATACACCGGTGAGCAGATTTGAATTCCTTTTTGCTATAATTTATATAGGAAAATATGATTTTTATTTTATTCTTTTAAGTGAAGTATGTCCAGGCAAACTTTCTTGAATTTATTGTCAGAATTTAATAAAAAATCTAATAAAATTGTATAATTAAATTTCATGATTTGCAATATGGCATCTTGTTATGATTACTCATGTATCTATTTGCGTGTGTGTGTTGTAATTCAACGAATTATGTGTTTCTTTATAGGACTTCTGAGTATGTAATTCTTATGCAAAATAAGAATATGTTATTTACTGTTTTCCATTTATTTGACTTGTACTTATGTATATTACGAGCATTTGCACCTTTTCTCGTCAGATTGTATTTATAATCCTGAAAATTATAAATCTCTTTTTTTAGCTTTCATTTTATATAATAGATTTTTCTTTTATATTAAATATACAATATAAATACCATACTTAACCTGTACCGAGCAGCATGTGATGCTTCTACTTTTTTGTTTGTTTTTATGAGCATTAACTACAAATTTTGTCAAATCATCCAGACACCAATTCCAGAGGAGTCATTGCGGTCTATTGTCTGTTTTTACTATATTTACTTCACATTAGATTTATTTTCATATGCTATACACACACTTTAGCCTAATGAGTACGCTTTTATTGTCGTTAACGGCATACTTTATTTTGAAAAATTTCTCAGCTTTATCGTTTTCTTTAGTTAACAATTTTATGGTTTGATTCTTGTCAGCTGGATGTTGTTGTGAGCATTAGTTACGTGGGGAAAAATTTTTACAAAATAAGACTGACTTTTAGATTTTTCTTAATAATTTTTTAATTTTCTGTTGCGAAATATAAATTTGTGAAAGGTAATTTCTGGGTTTTATTGGAGCACTTTGCTTTGATACAGTTTTAACAGTAGAAATTAAGTGTAAATTTGAGAACTTGCACGTAGTAAAAAATAATAGTGGTAATAATTGGTAAAAGTCATAGATTCCAATAGCTCATACTTTTGATATTATGAAAATGTATCGCTTCTTCATTGTTTGTTTGCCAAAGATATAAACTGATATTAATATCAATACTTAACCACAAGGGATTAGAGGGTGAAAAAATGGCCGATAGATTGTTCCGTCGGCCTTAAGTCCAGTATTCCCTGCTCTATATACTTAATGAGGAGGAGGACTCTAATGATAAGCAATGGACTAAACTTACTGACTAAGCACAATATAAAGTTTTGGAACAACATATAAACAAGAGGAAACAATTTTTTCTACATAAACAGCACAAGATTAGAGTGACAGATATCAGTTTAAATTAGATTTCAGTTTATGTAAGAGAATTAGATTTTTACCTATCAAAAATATCCTGGTCTCGAAATAACTTTATAAGCTCCAAAAGATTTGATAAGAAAATCACGAATTCATCATTTGAGATAAACTTTATTATTCCCTATACTTTTTTTGAACTGCAATACAATTCCTCCAGTGGTTTTCTAGTTTATTAATTGAATTCCTGAAGTGGTTATTCAAGCGGCTGCTGAAATAAGTTTCTATGCATAAGAAAAATTACTTCTTGAATTATTCTGAGTAAAGTAGTGAACTTTGTAGTAGTGAGTTTTACTTATTAGATTTAATGATTTGCATGATGGATTTTAAGCTATGCATCGAATGTGCGTTCGTCGATAAAAAATGGATTTCTTTAACTTTAAAAGCTAGCATTTTTCCGTAATTCTCTACATCCACCTGATCTTTAAGGTTATAATAATAATTTGAGTTTTTGTTACCAATTTAAAAATTCCTTTTACATTCTGAAGAACTTATGCTAACATGGCTCATTTTTAGAACTTAGATCACAAAAATATTGTTCATTCCATTTCTTACTCCATTTTTTTATATTCTAAGGCACTGTGAAAGACTTACATTTCATCTATAGTTAAAAATGATGCAATTAATCCCTTTTTATTCTTTCTAAAACTTTTCAAATGTTGTTAATTCAGATTTAAATATGTTGTTGTATATGCAAATGCAGCACAAGCCATTTCAGCCTAAAAATTGCTCACATAATATTTAAAATCAGTAAGGCTTGTGCCAAATATCATTTGATTAATGAACGATAATTCAGAATTATATTCTGTATTTTTTTATGTAGTTTTTCGATATACCTTACGGGGTTTTCCTTCAAGACGTACGTGTAACGAGCACGTTTAAGGGGAGCCGGTGGTCTAGCACCCTGAAATTGAAGGCATGTTTGGGATTTTTTTTGAAGGTGAAAATAATAAATGATTGGATTGAAACTATGTACATGTATTGTTATATTCTAAAAATATACAAAAACATTTTTAGAATTATAGAAAACAAATTTTAATTATTTTTAAAGTGACGCTGAAATCGGCCTCCTTATAAAATGGATCTTGCTGGCGTTGGTGTTTTTAGCTCTCGTACTTATCTGAAATTAAGATACCAAACAAATGATTAATCTGTATGAGTGTAGCTATCGCCCGTACCAGAAAGAAAGAAAAAAAAATTTTTTTTGAGAAAATGGCATGTCTTTGAAGTATGAAGACCTAAAACAGGCTAATTTTTCAACAGTTTTTTGACGCAAAAAATAAGAAATTATTAAGATAAAAAAATTTTTGTGGTACCTGCGATAGCTACAGGTTTAAAAAATAACATATTAAAATTTGAGCTAAATCAGATGAATAGTGTTTTTTTTTTTTGAGTACGCCGTGCAGAGAAAAGTCATTTTGAGATAAATGGGTTTAAAGTTTGGGGCTCATAGGGTGTGGCTACTGGGCTACTGGGCTACTGAGCACATCCGAAATATTGAAAAAAAAAAATTTTTTTGAAAATTCTAGACCACCGACCTGCCCTTAATTCACTCAAATTTTTCGAGTTTTTAAAAACGGAAATGCTTCCGCTTATCGATATTCAAACTCTTCCCTATGATAAAAAATCTATGATATATCCATTTTGAATATCTGTAAATATTACGAATAAGTTAATGGACGACAAGTTATATAGCGCTATCTCTTATCGAACAATAAAACTTATTCAACAAAATATTATATGTTATAATTTTTTTGCACAGTAAATACGAACAAATTTCTCGAATTTTCTTACATAACATAAAAAGATATCATTATTATAAATGCATATCTTTATATATAAATGTGGCAAAAAAAAAGTGATAGGGAAGTTATAATTACAAAATTTCCACATGTGAGAGAAAGGAATTCCAAAAATTTATTATAAGTAGATTAAATTTACATTAAATAAAATTTTCGTCCTTGATTCAAATTAATTTGCTTTTTCATAATAATTCTCTTTTGTTTGATATATTATAGAAAGGATCATTTTCGTTTTGAAAATTTATTATAAATAGATATTTTGTTTTTTTTTTTTTTTGCTGTCCTATTTTTTATTATTGCAAAGGTCTTTTGGAATTTTTTTTTTGTACTATTTTCGAAAGTTTTCAAGAATTTGCCTTAAGTTAAATAAAGCATTGTCTATGCCATCCAAGGCCATTGACTGTTTTTCAGACTCATTCTATTATAATAAATATATATATAGTACGCTAAATATAAATGAAAAATAATGATTAAAAAAAAAAAACAACTAAATAACACAATTAAAGCAGGAAAAATATCCACTTGAATCGCCAACACCTAAAAGACAGGTTTCTAGTACACACTGTACCTGAACTAAAGCATTCACCTCTGTGAATGTAAGATACCTTTTACTTTAACTAACCAAGGTTACCGGATACAAAAACAACAATTGCTTAAACTATAACACAAGGCAACTATATAGTAAATTCATTTAAAAGTGAACGTGATATATTAATATCTACTTCCTACAACGCCTTATTAATCTTTAATCTACATATAAAGATTTTAAGGTATTTAAGAAATAATAACAAAAAAAAAACAGTAGTATTAATAATTACAATGATAATAAAATAAGCTCCAACTTTTACAAAAAAAAAAAAAAAAATAAAAAACTAAGCTTACAATTAGCAAATGCTGCAATCTACGCCCGCCATTATGAAATTGCAAGTCTTCGAGATACTATGTAACTCTGCGAAAGTATTTGCAAAAAGAAACCATAACCAAAAAAATATTAAGAAGTAGCTGCAAGCTTCTAATTCAAACAAACTGTTTGTCCATTATTGTTACAGCAACCAAATGCGCGGTCGCATGCCAAGAATTTAAAATTCAAGATTTTTCCCCTTCTTTAGGCACATGAATAATGCAGTAAAACTTCAAATGATGTCTCTCCATGTCTCTCATTTCTTTCTCTGAAAATCAGCAAAAAACTTATTGCAACATATTAAAAAAGTTAAAATGTACTCAAACTGAAAGGTGTGTAGCTTTATAGTTCCCCAGTTATTTGAAATTTTTATTGGACTGTTGGTACTGAAGACTTTGCATAACAACAAACCTTCTTGTACTGCCGTAACTGCTCTTTTACGGGTGGGCATATAATTTTGTTGTTATATTTTGTTTCTTTTTTAGATACGTTTACTATGGTAGATATTTCTCCTCCCTGGATTACAAGATTTTTTGATATAACATCATTTTTATATTGAAGTCGATATAGTTTTAGTTTATCGTAATATTTGTGTATTACACCGCAAGATCAGCGGTTATAGAGATAATAAGTAGCCAAAGGTTGGTTTGCGTTAAGTTTACAGTTACCACAGTTTCAGTTAAGTGCTCGCCAGTTAAGCACTTGAAAGAGTGGCGCTATAGTTGTTAAAAGAAAAATTTGAATATTAAATTTTCTGTTTATACTTTTGTTGCCCGCGATTTTTAAAATTTTTAAATATTTCTCTCTGCAAAATATTTTTGTTTTTGGAAATAATTTTAATTTACATGGAAAAATGGAAATAATAATTTCAAAAAGATATATAAAAAATAATATAAACGATTAATTATTCAATATGCAAAACTAATTATAAAACTGACGAAATTTTTATTGCAAATTTAGATTGAGTGTAGTACACACAGTGCAAGTGATTAAAATTGATTTGTTAATCCTTGCAAAATTTACTCAATGTAAACTTTTTCAATTCTAAGTCGATTTTTATTTTATCAATTTCATTTTTTTTTTCTTTTTGATTTTTAATAAAAATAAGCAATGTAAAAATTGTGAGTTTTCTTTTAAAAATAAAAAATAAAATAGATTAAAGTAAAAAATTATTTTTTTTTTACATCACAAAAATTTTCTTGTAAATAATATCAAATATAATTGATTTAATGAATGCGTAAAATCGTGGTGTGTTGTGGTACTGATATACAATTGAATAAAAGTGAAATTGAACGTGATTGCTCCTGCATACTAAAAATAATTTAAATTATATACAGCTAAACATGGTTTTGTTAAATCGATCGTTACTGCTGTTTGGATTATTATTTATTTATAATTCAGGTGAGCGTTACAGGTGGACGAAAATTATATATATATGAAAAGAAATATATAGAGAAATTGCGTTTTGAATTTTCACGTTTTCTTTTTTGCGACATAAATTAATTATACGTTGGCAAATTTTGTAATTTTATAAAAAATATACTTTTTTTTTTTTTTTTTTTTTCATAGATGATAGGGAAAAGTGATTAGAAAATCTTTGGAAAATTAATTTTGAGTAGCTTGCTAATAATTTGAGATTAGAATAATTTTTCTGAAAATAGAGTTAAAACTTTTGAAAATTAAAAAATTTCGTTTCAATTTTCTTTTACTAATGTGTGAAGCAAATTTCGAATAATTTATAAATTTTATTTTTAGTAATCCTGGTTTTAACTATCAAATACTAAAATATGAACATATAGATTAATTTTTTGATGAGTATCTAAAAACCATTGACCTGAAAAAATAACCACATAACAAGTGGTTTTGCTAACATATTTATTGAAATTTACCAGTTAAAAATTTGGCTAAAATTGGTAATTTAGCAACAGCATATAAACGATTGGTATATTGTCTTAACTAGAGACTATTCATGTTAGTTTTTATAAAATGTTAAAGGACATTTGATTCAAACCTTTGATATTAGTTTCATTTCTTTAAAGATGCTTGATAAAAAGCCAATTTTTGGTCTTTAATTGAGAAATATCAAATATCTTCATTATTCAAAATAGATTTATACAAGAACTATAGAGAGTTGGAATAAATAAAGATTTCATCAAACATTTACAAACAAAGTTTCAACAGGATAGCTTAATTATTTTAGGTAGATTGAAAAGCATCATTTTTAACCAAATTAATATTTTCATTCTAAAACTTTAAGACAAATGCACCTAGCTCTACTTTTGTACAATTTTTATCTAACACGATCAATTGGTTGACTTTTTACACGACGTTTTTTTGAAATAACATGTTCTAAAATGAAAATTTTCAGGAAGCAGTTCAATTTAAATAAGGATAGGATCAGGGATAATTATTGTTTGTTTTTATAAATACAGTATCTCTTTAAAACGACTGTTTTTCACAAGAATTTTTTCAGGAACATATGTGTTCGTGCAAAAAACAGAATTAGAAATACTTGCTAGAATAGTTGTTGCTTAATGTCTGACTTGGATGTACATTTCAAAAAGAAATAAAAGAAATTTATTTTTATACTGATACTTAATTCAAACTTCAAAGTTTACTGGATCCATTAGTGATAGGATTATCTACGATCTAAGACGTGAAATCCGATTCATTACTGATAATTTGAGAATCTGGTTGCTCTCTGAAAAATCGTAATGCTTTTCTGCTTTTTTGCGGACACGTTGTGAGTATCTTAATGCAAGGAACATGGTGAAAGAGAAGAATCCTTTCTCTGCTGAATTTTATCCCCCTATATTTAAACAGCAAGTGGGTTGGTGTTTTCTCCATCTCTGTTAATAGTACTTGTGAAAAGAGCCGTATCCTTGGATAAACCATGTATATATTATTTTAAAACTCTTTCCTTGTTGGTATTATTTACCAGATATCTAATAAATATCTTGGGTTGTATATGTGGCAGTCCATAGATGAACATCAGTTAATGAGAAGTGTTTACAAGGGTGTAAATCTACAAAGAATATGCTTGAACTTTTTGTTGCTAGTCTATAAGTCCGCTTGTAGCCTTTAATATCTTCGTGTGCTGAGATCTATATAATTATTAATTTATTTTTTTCTGAAAAGCATTAAAAACTTTTTAACAACTTCATATTACCTTAAAACCATTGATAGCATATTCAAACAGAAGAAAAAATTGTACTTTTTGGTTAGCCTTTTTTTCTTTAAAACACACACAAACTCAAGTAAAATTAAATGATTCAAAAAGAAATTACTGATAAAACAATTTAAATTTTGAACTTGTAATTGTTGTAAAATTTTTTTTTACCTTTAACCTGATAATAAAATTTTTCCCAAAAAAACAAAAAACAAAAATAAACCAACATCCACTTAATTGGGATGTATTATTTGTTAATGTCTTTCAATAACCTCTTTTGGTTTTTAATGAGTTATTTATGTTGACTTAATTTTATTGTTTAGTTACCGTTTTTCTTTAAATACTTTTTTTTTAATTATAGTAAGAGGTTTGGAGTAATTTAGTTCAAACAAGTACTGCCCTTAGCATGGATGTGAATTATTTTTTACTACTTAGCACATGTTATAAAATTATTTTAAATTTACGTTTGCCATTAGTACCCAAATCAGTTATACTAGTTTGGTTTTTTTTTCTATTTTGTTAGTTATTAAAGAAATATATGTTTTTTAATGGCTAATGTTAAGTCTACAGTTGAAATAATTTTCTTGAAATGGGGATGAAAAGCTTTTCTTTTAAAAAAATTTATTAAAAGTTATATTTTTATTTTGCACTGTTTAAAGTCATCCTCAAACTAGAAAGAATATTTTTATAAATTAATTCGGGCTGCATAGCATAGTGTTTTGTATTTTGCCTAAAAAATCTCAGGCTATTTTTTGTAATATAGCTACTATTGATGGTTTTTTCTTTTCCAAAATAGTCCACTATTCCTTTTCTAGTCACTTTGGATGATTTTCGTTTGCTGGCTGCCCCTTCTGGATTCCGGAGTATTGTGGTGGCTCCATATTTCTTTCATTTATCAATTACATTCAATAAATAACCTTTTAATTACACCTTATAAAGCCCGAAAAACGTTAAGCATCATCTATGTGGGAAGAAAATAGTTTTCTCATGGATAAATTTTCATACAAAACTGTGAAAATATTATTTTTTATACTTTTTTCAATCAAAAAACAATTATATCAATCGACACATAAAATGTCTTAAGAAATAAGAAATAGGACGTCACTAAAACCACTAAGGCTTCTAACCTATACAACAGAATCTCATGAAATTTTGACGTGTACCATTCAAAGGTTAGCATTTTCCAAAAGTTTTATAGATTTTTTAATAGTTATATTTTTGGATGGCCTTATGACTCATATATTATGTAAGATTACTTAAAAGTTCAGTCTGTAGTAATAATACTTTCTTTGTATAAGTATTCTCGTTTTACTATCACCTATTTTCGTAAATTTTATATTTAGTAAATATTCACTTCCCAGCTGTACGTTTACTCATTTAGTATTCCGAAGTCCTTTCAAACATATCTTGATATAATACCACCTTAAAGAACAGTTTAAAATTTAGCTCCATAAAAATATTATTTAATAATTATAAAATTTACAAAAAATATGTGCTAAGATGTTCACTTAACTACATCAGCTACTTTGCATAATATTTCTGTCACGCTATATCTATACGTGTTGATATTACAAACATTACATGCTCTGTTATCCGGGAATTACATTATTAATCAAGGTTAGCATGAAATTTTTGTAATATATCAATTTAAAGCTGCCGAAATATGTAATATTTGTCAAAATGCATCTAAGATTATGACGGATGCTGTTTGTAACAGACATTTTTGGCATTATATCTGATAACTAAAATTTCATGAATATTTCAGCATTCAAACAAAAGAGTGAACATTCAAAGCACAGCCTTCGTTTCTATTCCTTTTCAGATTATTTCAAATTTTTGACTCTAGTTAATACATAAAATCTTGTTTACACAATTTGAATGTGCTCTGTTATACTGTTGAAAAAGGACTTTTAATAAAATTTATCAAAAATATTAAGCTCTTGATTTCCTGGGTAGCCTTGGATATTAAAAAAGAGTAAATTTTTGAAATTTTTTGTTTTGTAATTTACAAAAGACGCAAGTGAAGCAGATAAATCTTTGAAGATCCATTGCTTTCTGTTATATAACTTTGTTTGGAGTAGAAGTAAATGGTGTAGTGTGTAAATTCGATCAGTGGCCAGATGCAGACATGGGCGGCTGTTCCCATTTTTATAGATGATAGAGCTGAAAATAAGGACGAAATTTTGAAATTTTTGACACTTTCCAAGTAATTCTATCATCTATCTACCAAGAAAATTTTTTGGTCGGTCGTTTAACATCTTAACAATACAAACTTGCGGATTGAAATTTAGTCTGATTTATAATTTTAATTTTATTGCATATTAAGTTTGACAAAGGAGCTTGCCTTGCGTACGCTAGTAGAACAGTTTGTAGCTCATTAGTATTTCTATCATTTCTAATTTTTTGATATTTCAGGCGAAAAGTATGAAGAATAGACAGAATGTAGGCACTTTTCTAAGTTGAAGATTTACTAATACAACCAATATTTTGACAATTTACATCTGTCAGTTTTAGCCACAAATTAATAGCTTTATTTGTATATTTCATACATATTGACTCATTTTGCTGGTAAACCGAAAAGTTGTCAATTTGAAGAATACTTATATTTATATTGGGCCAATATTGATCATAGAAATCCAGTCATAATTCAACACAGCAAATATGACAATATCATTTTACCTTCTCTTTTTCTTTTTTTTCTTAGAAATCTTAATCTACTCGACCCATTAAAACTGCAATTTATTGATTTGAAAGACATAAATTTAATCTGATTCACCATGATCAAAGCCGTCACATGTAAAAAAACTAAGATGCTTTGTATTTTTTTTTAGTTTGAATTAATCACTGAAATATAATTAACTAACATTATCTCAAGTGAATTAGAAAATTGTCAAATGAAAAGAAGAGAAAATTAATCGTTCGATAAAGGAGTAGCAATAGCTTTCTTATCTTTTCACTTTAGATAAAGTATTTTTCAGTTATCGTAAGTTTTGTAAAGCTCTGATACTAGAAAAAATCGAATTAGCCACAGCTAATTCACAGAATCAATTCTCCGGCAGGATTGGTAACTTTCCTATTCAAAACTCACAGACTCAGGTTGAGTTTTGATTTTACTCATAAACATGTTTCATGAACATGTTTTGATTTTTTTAATAAGTTCTGAAAGAAAATATTGCCATCAAATCCAAATTCAGAGGTGTAAGTTAAACTTAATTTTATAAGATTATTGTAATTTAGTTACTGTTTAGTTTATAGGAAATTATACAAAATATTTGCCAACATTTTTAATTGTTCTTTGTTATCAAAAACAAAAAGGATCATAAACTCTACGAGAACTTGTTTGATAAAAGTCTTCCTTTGATTTATTTAAAACTTGAAAAATAATTCTTGAGAAACACACCCAAATCTAATTGAGTGGGATAGTCATAAAAAATTGTTAGATTTTTTTTTGTTTCTATAAATTTTCATTGCAAATTGAATTCATCAGAACAAAAATAATAACCGGAATTCTGGAAGCTTAAATATCTCATGTCAACCCACTTACATAATTTATTAAAAAATTTTAGTAAATGGCATAAACGTGTGAACTATAAAAAGAAATCATATTTTTTTTTTGCTATATTTATTTCATAATTTTTTAGGTATATCTAGAATTGACTTTATATAAATTCTCTAATTAGTTGAATATATGTAAAATAGTTTCTGTCGAGCCCATTGCATAAAAACAAAACTTAGTTAATTATAAATGTAAATATAAGAGGCAATATTTCTAATAGTAATTATAGCCTGTCATAATTAAATCCTTTAATGTCATTCATTTTTTTTTTTTTTAAATATATTTGAAAATTTTTGAAATATTTTACTTAATTTGGTCATGTCATACCTTTCATAATTAAATTCTTGTCATTCGATTGATTTTAAAATTAGTTAAAATATTATTTTATTTTATTTTTAATTTGAGTGGGATTAAAGATTTTTGTGCTTATGTTATGATCAATTTTAAAGTTTTATTTATAATAAAAAATTATATGTCTTCATAAATCTTTTATTTTGGAATTTGGTATTTGAAGAATTGAGTTTAAATTTTAGACTTTTGAATGCATTTCTATTTGAGGCTAATGCTATGTGTTTTTATTTATTTATGTTGATAGTTCAAAATTTCACACAAAAGTTTAAAATTTTTAGTCAAAGAGAACTAATAAAATGTAAGATCTATCACAAGACAAATTCTTCTTGCATTCAAAATCCGAAAGCAAGTAAAGGTATACTTTTGTAGTCCATCTGTCGTTTGCATGCAATCAAATGTTTTATTTTTCCTCCAAAATCTAATTTTTTCAAGAGTAATTGTGTTGCGTTTTTTATCTAGTTTTTCTGTTTTATTTATTAGAACAATCACCTACAAATGAATTTAATCCTTAGCAGTTTAAAAATAAAATATTCGCTAACATATTTAGCTAATATTGGGGACGTTATTGACTACTTAATTACTATCAGTGGTCTAGTGTTCGAAATTTCAGGCAAATGCTTGAAATTGCAGCTGCAAACAGCTGAAAATGTTATAAAGTCACTGTCTCTGAACTTGCAGACTTTATCGGTTTCCTTTCATTCTAGGCAAGTAAAAAAAGTGAAATGTAAAATCTTTTAATGTAGGTATTAAACAAACTAATTCTTCCAAGATTTGTCTACTACCTAATTAAAAAGTTTGTAAATCTTAAAACTGCGCGAAAAATCAAAAAATAGTTATTTCTGCAAAATAAATTAGCAAAATTCTCTCAAACCTACAAGTATGTAACAGGAAAATAGAAAATACTAATTAAATTCTTAAAAACTGTACTTAAATTTAAGCTATTGGTTTAGACTCATGCCTTAGAATTTCTGATAAAATCGTAATAAAAATTACTGATCACTTAAAGGCCCATTAAAATATTTCAAAATTTATCAACTAAAACTAAATATGCTTTGTGGTGCAGGTATATAACTACTTCTAAACTACTCGAAAATTGAACATATAGAAATTTAGAAAACTTTTAAGCAGAACTGCTTTCAACTTTCTATGAGGCTTCGGGCTGGTTGATGGTAATTTACTGTCCACGCTAATATAATTTGCGACTTTTACCTATTTGACCAGATAAAGTAAGGATATATAAACTGAAAATTAATTGAAAAAAAAACAAGAAAAAGTTACTAGATAACTATAAACTAACTGATTAAAATATTGTCTATAGAATTATTAGAAAAACTAACAAATTTTACGTAGCTAGTGATGCCATCAATTGTTGTAACGAAATTTTATAGTTTTCGTTTCTATGTAGTCTTTTGCAAGAAATACTTGATAACTCATGGCAACAAGGATGGGAAATTCTGAGTAATTTTTTTAAGGTACTAGTCCTAATGAGAATTTTCAAAAACTCGATTTTGTTTTATTGTATTTTTCCTTTCCTTAGACATTTAAAAATCTTCTCCTATAATATTTTTAAAAAATTACAATTTTAACTGAGTTAAATAGCTGAAAGTGTGCGCACACTCCAAGCGGTAGGCATAATGACGGAATACTTTAAACGCGTTTTTCTCGAAATTAGTTTTTTTTTCAAATGGCTGACAGTTAATCTCCGGCACTACTAAACCGATTTTGATGAACTTTGTCTTATTTTGTTCATTAAGATGTATTACATAGGAATTTACTACAATTTGACCCAAAAAATTTTTTTTAGATTCTTTTTATATGAAAAATTGTGAAAAAAATGCTGATTTTTCGATTTTTTTTTTCAAACGTCCCCCACTTTTTTCTTTTTGGCAATATTTCCATAAATGTAGTAAATTCCTACGTAAAGAATCTTTCTTTTAGAGAAATTGTTTGGATTTTTTGTTTCAGACTTGCTGATCCTGAGATTAACTGTCGGCCATGGAGTAACTTTTTTTTAGAGGCTTCACTTTGGTGCTTCCTGGAAATAAAAATTAAAAACAAAAATTTTTGAAAATTAAAACAAAAAAAAAACAATTTTCTTTTACTGCTAAAATATGCGAAAATATAATAAAAAAAGTTTCATATAATTTTCTTATAAAGGAACTGAGAAAAAAAGTGTTAAAAATACTCGTTTTTTTAGCATTCTAATTAGGACTAGTACCTTAAATCTCTCTTTCGCAAATTTATTATTAGATTTAATCTGACTGTGAATATGATGTAAAATAACAAACATTTGACAGATGAAAATTACACTAATCTAAGGATAAAACTGTTCTATTTTATATGGAGCAGAAGGTAGTATTCTAGCCTAGTATTCCGCCTGCTCTAAGCGGATTGTTGCAGAATGATTACTGAAGAATTAACTTACAAAAACTTTAATAAAAAATTAAGAGCTTCCTTGCATGGTGCTATACGATCATGAGTAATTAAAAATTCAAGTCGTTAATTTACTTTGATTGTATTTATGAATTTTTCAGACAATATTTGTGAATATATTTGAACTTATCAACAATTTCGTAATTATTTGTGAAAATGTACTATCAGGAACTTATTCTTTTTAACAATCTCTTAATAGACAACATAAATAAAATAGAAGGAAAAATAATCGCTTATAAAAGAGATTTTACCGATTTTTAGGGAATTTTCACCAAAAGAGGATACAGTTGAGCAGTTAATTTTTTTTTATCTTAACAAAATATTTGTTAGCCAAATTATCAACTAACAAGTTTAAGTTTTTGTTTTCCTTCTTCATAACACTGCGTTGTAATTTTTTATAGTATGATTCTACGATCTAGAAATTTAATTATTTTGGGTGTGAGTTTAATTAAAAACTTTCCAGTTAACTGAAGTTAGACACATCATTTTGAGAGTAAATTAATCTCTAGAGTAGATTTCAAATATTTTATATGAAATTATATTTTGTCTTGCATGCAATTAAAATACAGTCGTCGACAGTTAGATAATAAATAAAACAAAAGGTGTAAAAAAATGATAAACGTGTACAAAATTTCAAATACAGTCACACTAGTTTTTAATTAAAAATTTATGGTTATAAATCCCTCAATTAAATATTGTAAAATATAATTAAATAATAATTTTTATCTAATAATTTTAAAAATGTTAATAGGATAGATGTTAGAAGAATTATTTAACCAGATTAAAGGCTGTTACCTAATTAAATTGCCCTTCACAGATTAACAAATTTTTCTTTTTCATTTTTTTTTTTTTAAATAAATATTTAAGTGAAAATTGAAAACCATTCTCTCTATTAACCTTAATTATTGAAAAATTGCATAATTTAAAAGTTATATAACTGATGGAATATAGCCTTAAGCTCATTTAAACTATAGCGGAAATCAATTTAAGATTAGCAAATTTATATTTATAAATATAAGATTTCTTTGTTAGTAAGAGGACCTTTAAGCTTTTAGAACTTATTTTCATCTAACAAGATGTCGTCCAGATGTGTATAGATATTAATTGTATTTAGTAAAAAATTCATGTTTAAAATAAAAAAAGGAAAATAAAAGTATACAGCGATAGCTTTCAATTTTTCATGGAATTAGCAATTGATCAATAAAAACACGGAAGTATAAATGAAACATTATTCAAGAAAATCAAGTGAAAAAAGCGATCATTTCGTTTTTTTCCTTTTTAATACATTTTCTCTATTGCAATTTCTTTTCTATATTTCACGAGACTTTAAGTAAAGTTAATTGTGGCTGTGTACAATCAACAATCCAATTAACAAAAGATATTTCAGTTCAATAATCTGCTCGTATGTGGAAAATATATATTTTTTTAATTTTGTTTTTCTTTAAACATTTTCTTTTTATGTTTTATTAGTTGTATGTTGCTAAGATTTTCCATAAAATACGTAAATAGTAAAGAAATAATTTTTTATTTTCAAGTTTTTTGTTTAATATTTGTTTCTTAAACAAAAACTTATGAAAATTTTTATAATATAATTTTTTTTATTAAATAATATTTATGTATATAGGCCACTCCGCGTTTATCACACGAGGTTGGAAGCTGTTATTTTTATAGTCAAAGCAAGTGAAAAGTAAAATGGATCTTTGAAATTTTTGATAATTTCATATTCATTTCTCTGTTAGGCAGAAATTTTTCTGCATCTCCTTTATCATGCTATCAATAATTATAATTACGGATTTAAGTCTAGTGAGCTTTATAGTGTAATTTTATTGATTATCATTTGCTAAAGTTCAAAACAGGCCTTGTATCTTGTGATACTGCTGAGTGATAACGTTAAAACCCGTTTATAACTTTTTCTTTTTTCAATTATTAAGCTGAGTTCTATTTCTATTCAAAATTTAGGGTAAATTGTCAAGGATTTTTAATGAAACTTGCATAATTCTGTGGTTATAAAAAAGTGTAGTCCATTAAAAATTTTCTGGAGTACATATTGCTATTAAACAGCGAACAGAGCTTAATTCAAATGACTTCAATGCCTCCTTTTGCAATACCACATTCTACCAACTTAATTTTTTGAGTTTATTTTCAACTTTTTGGGCTCCAATCCCATAAATGGTGTTTTAAAATTTCTATTTTAAGTCCTTAATTGTCTATTAACTTTTAGTGTCACACTTATTTTAACGACTTCCCGCAAAAATTAGTGAATGGAAGTCAAATTGTAGTTTCAAAGCGAACAGTCCAAAACATCATTTTGGCTCATATTTATATTTTAAAGGACAGTGTGCCAAAGATCGTTTGTGGTATTGACCGGCTGCCGAGCCATGTCTTTCTTTTGAAATTAAATGTCCTGTATGTCATGTTCACAAGGAAACAAATTTTGCCACATTTCATTTTCATAGAAAAATAGCCCAATGATGCCAAAGACCCTAAATCTGTATTTAAATATTCACTTGGTATGGATACGTCAACTTTTCCATGAGGGTGTGTCCAATTTTTTGATTCTCATATGCGACAAGTCCCTTTATAGTGTATTTTCATTGGAAGATTGCTAATGCTGAATTACTAATATTGGTTTAATATAAAAAAATGTTATTTTTATTGGGCTTCTATTAGTAATCTTCATCTGTGAATAATTTGTTATTATTATTATTTTTTTGAAATTGTTTTGCATCATATTTACAGTCAAATTTAACCTAGTTTTCTTAATTAGTCATTCTCATAAGATTGTCGAAAAAAGGGAGTACGAAAAATTATGCAAAATTTCTTCTACTTACTACCATGAATTCTATCGCAATGTTTGATATAGCTTATAATGTATTTATAGTGGCAAAAATGCTAATTCAAAAAAAAAAAAACTTTGCGTTATATAAAAAAAAGATGTTTGTACTGAAATATAATATTTCGATTGTCAAAAATTTCTTATTGAACAAACTTCTTAATAAAATTGTGTTAATTTTGTTAAAAAAAAATTGAAATAAGAAATATGAAAAATCTCCTCCTAAGTTTATAAAATCGGTCATTTTATTTTTGTTTCAAGTATAACGGTTTTTTTTGTCCATTTTGCTTCAAAATATTGTAAATATTTGCATTAAATTTAATAAACTCATAAAAGTCTTACTTTTCTTTGCGATTATGATAGCAACTTTAATCCAACGTTCACAACAAATCATTGTGAAATTATTTTTGATAGAAATAGTTCGAAAAATGGCTCAAAATTTTCCCTCCGTACTGCCATACGTTTTTTTAAAAGTAATTTTTGTAAAATACGGAAGAGGTCTACAAATTTTAAAATAGTATTCTTAGTAATAATACTTGTTTAACTTTTAGTACAATTAAAAACACTAAAACTGTATTATTTTTATGATTGATTTATAAGTACATAATAAATTAATTAAATTGACAACTTCGTTGTCCTAGCTCTACTTGTGGACTGTAGCCTCTACCAAATTATTAAAAATTTTTATGCCCAGCCAAATATGCTGAGCCACCCAAGTGGCATCCGGTGGCAAAAACTAATTTCTTGTTAGTTTGCTTACATTGCGTCTTGTGTGCAACAATGTAAGCAAACTAACAAAATTTTGCTGACTTCTTAAATGAGGTTGATTAACCGTGGGAGCAAAGTCCACGGTTAATAAACCTCAAAGTTAAACAAACTCCCGGCGAAAAAAAGTAATCATAATTTTATTTGCAATGGTAATTTAGCTCTGACATATACAATTTGATTAAATACAAATAACTGACATGTTTTTAATTCAATTTAATTTTTATGTTGAACTTAAGATTTAATTGGTATACCATCAAATTATGACAAATATTTATAATTGCTTATATTTTAGTTGATATACATATTATTTTTTTTTGAAATCTTGTATAATTTTTTTTTTTTGGATTAAATATTATATTAGGCTTTAAAGAAAATTTACTTTAACTACGTATCAAATTTTTGCTAACTAAAATTTAACAAAATTTGAAATAAATAATTTGGCAGAAAGCTTTGAATATAACAAAATAGAAAATTATCTAGAAATTTGATGGTAACAAGTAGAATTCTACATTTATTTCTATATAAAATTGTAATTATAACAAGTCCACAAGAATTTAATGTTTGAATTTGGAACATAAGAAATACTGGTGATTTTAATTAAAAAAAAAAATTATTAAAATATGCTTACAATTGGATAAAATTAAAATAAAATGTTGATAAATTGTACTGTAGTAATTGCGTTAAGTATTTTTTTAAAGATCTTCGTTAAATGCAGAAACTCTGTCCCCAAGCGCTTTTCTTCTTTTGCTGACGTAGTCAGTAGTCCATAAATGCGGCTTAGCATCCATAGCTGTTAGCTCTGAATTCCGTGCTGCCCTTTCTAGCAGACGTGAGTGTCGACATTTTATGAAGATAATGCAAATTATAAGCAAGCATACTGCACATACAATTGCGATCATAATTATCCAAGAACTAGGCATCCAAGTATCCGCGTCGTTCCATGACTCCAATTCGTCTTTCATAATTTTTTGTAATGTTGCGATTTGAACATCTGTTGTCGGAGATTCTATCAAAATTTGAGGCGGTGACAGGTCCGCAAAACTTGCAATGGATGATACATTAAAACTAACAGTATAGTTCGTAGAACTTTGTTTATCGATTAGTACTTCATGCTTCTCGTTTACAATGGAGCAGGTGGTCAACGAAACAATTGTTGCAGTTGCGACCACGTCCTGAGGAGTACTGTTATCACATTCTGCAATTAATTTTTTCTTGAGTATATTTAAAACCAGCACTAAGTTTCTTCCAAAAGGGTACACTCCATCGTTCGCTTTTTTAACACGTGTTGAACAATTTGTTCTTATAAATGATATATTTGATTTTAGTATGGCTGCTGTACATGAGTGTAAAGGGTTATGATGCCACGTCTCCAATATATCCTGGTAAGAAGGGTTAGTGTCTTGAATAGGTACGATTTGTGTTTTATTTTCATTATCTACAATTATGCTCTGTATATTTTTGCCATTCTCTAGTATGATATACTGCCCATCATTATCAGGTGTACTGACAATAGTATACTCAGTATATGTTGCAGTGTGAATTATAGGAATGGTAAATGTTACAACAACGAAGTCATTTTTAATTGTTTTAGCTGCTTTGTTAAATAGAAACCAGTCCTCAGGGTTGGAAACGGACGGTAGTTTGCCTTGCGTACTGTAGTTTTGAATAAATTGCAGAAGCTCGCTTACTGGTCGTATATTTATAATGTTCTGATGTACGTTTAGAACTGAAGTAATTAAAAGTTGGATATTAGACCCATAATCAATAATTTGCTGCTCCAAATTTAATAATTGTTGTTGTTTGTATAGATCATCAATGTGTAATTCTACCTCTCGATGTTCTAAGTTAGTTAGATTAAAGATGATTTGTCCAATTTTGGTTATTTTATTTCGAGCAGTTCTCATATCCTGTTCTAGTTGATGAAGCTGAACGGTTTGAAATATAAGACCTCCGGCCATGAGAATATGTGGAGAATATTTGATTAATGTCGACACTAGGGGAGCCATACGCTCCGCGCGCTTGGTCTTCCTATATGAAGACAATAGTTTTGTCTTGACATTGGCTGATGTTGCTCTTATACTTTCTTCAATGGTGTTGCAATGTTTATTTAGAGAAGATTCTTGGTTTAGGTGAATGGTACTGCAAAATTTACGAAAGTCTTCAATTTGAGTGTCGATAATTTCTATATCACGGGTTAAGTAGAGTTGCGTTGTCACTGAGAATTTAAGTTCGGATTTGAGAAGTGATATGTTTCGATCGGTAAATATGTGAATCCCTGAATCAATCTTATAAAAGCGGAACCCTGATGTTAGATTCGGCAAAATTATCATGAAGCAAAAAAGCGTTGTTAGTAGGGCATTAGTTCTTTGCTTGAGTCGGTTGCTCCTTCTCAAAGTCTGAGTTGTTTGCTTTCCGCTTGTTTTTGTCGTCTCAGAAATAGGTGGTATGGATGGTGAAACTGCTTTTGGTTCTTCAACATGCAGGTACTCCTTTTCTTCCATCACTAAAGGGACTAATGAGTTTGTAGCACGATGAATGGTATCATGATTTATGGTTTTGATATCAACTCTTCGTGTTATGTTTGTTACGTCTGGGTAACATTTAATCACTTTCCCCATTTTCCATTCATTTGGCTTAGAATTTGGATCTTTTATTAGGACAACATCTCCTACATGAATTTTCCTGTTGTTCTGTTTCCACCTATACCTCTTTTGAAGCCAATATAGATATTCCTGCTGGTATCGTTTCCATATTTGTTGCTGGATGTCATGTACCTGAAGCCATCGTTTCGTTACAGGTCCAGCTTGTGTTGGCATTATATCTGTTGAAATATTTTTCATTTGCCGTTGAGTGATCAGTTCGAAAGGTGTTAAAGCTGGGGCTTCAGATGGATGTTGAGGTCCTGGATACAATGGCCTACTGTTCATGAATCCTTCAATACGACAGAGCAATGTATTAAACTCTTCCATTGTTATTTTACTTACAGTATCCATTCGTCTAATGAAATACTTCATTGTTTTGACTGCTGCTTCACATAAGCCGTTGAAATTGGGACTGTACGCCGGAGTAAGATGCCATGTTATTTGCTGAACTGCTTGTCGACCTTTACATTCCCCTTTAATTTTTTCCCAAGCGTCATGAATTCGATGTTTCGCCCCAATAAAATTTGTACCATTGTCACTTTGGACACTCTTAGGTACTCCTCGCCGACTTGTAAACCTTGAAAAGGCAGCCAAAAAATTATCAGTACTTAGATCTGACACTAGCTCCAAATGTACTGCCTTAGATGATAAACAGGAGAATACTGCCACCCATACTTTTATGGACCTATCAAACTTGAGAAGACTAGGTTTTACATTAAAAGGTCCAGCTAAATCGACAGCGATGTGACTAAAACTGGGTGAAAAATTTATTCTTTCGGCTGGCAGATTGGACATTTTAGGCTGTATAGGACGGGCTTGCCACCTGATGCAAGTAATACATATACGAATCCACTTTTTAATTCGACTTTTTAATTTTGGTATCCAATATTCTGAACGAATAAGTCTTTCTGTGAGGCCAATTCCACTATGACCATGCTCTTCATGAGTACTTCTTATAATAAGATCAACTAAATGACACTTGGTTAGCAAAATTGGATGTCGTTGGGCTAAAGGAATATCGGCTGCTTCTAATCGTCCACCAACCCGAAGAATCTCGTGTTCATCTAAAAAAGGATCTAACGAAGCCAACCAATGTTTATCTGGTAAGGCTTTCCTGCTCCGAATTATCTTGAGCTCACCCTTAAAAACTAATTTCTGCTGTGTTCTAATTAGACCAATTTTTGCATCTTGGATTTCTTTGGCAGACAATGCTGTGAATGTTATGTTTAATGGGGCTGCCTTAGACCATTTATTGTTTCCTTTTTGTCTTGAGGTTTTAACAGCCGCTTTCAGATTTTGAATATATCGTCTGCAGAACGCGCTTATTCGTAACAATTTGGTCAAACTTGAATATTTCTGTACAAGTGTGTTATCAAATTCTTGATTATCATTAAATAGAACAGTTGTTTTTTCTATAAAAGGGGTAAGAGGTAAGTGTTCATTTTTCATCCAAGGTGGTCCATTAAACCATAGTTGGCATTGAAGAAATTGATGAGGAGTTAACCCTCTTGTAGCAGGATCAGCAGGATTGTCAACAGACTTTACATAGTGTAAATTTTCTGGTTGTATTACCTTCAGTATTTTAATTACCCTTCGTTTTACTGATTTATTTATAGTTTCTTTCTTATTTCTGCACCATGCCAGTGCAACTTCAGAATCCGTATATGCGGTAAAGCGAACTGCTAGGTCAGAGAAGCAATTTTTTACGCTTTGATATAGTTGAGTTAGTAGTAAAATTCCTTCTAGTTCCATCTTGGGAATAGTGCATAGCTTACTTTCCAAATTAGTCTTAGTTTTCAAAGGGGTAACTCTTCCTTTTGCAGCAATTAGTTGAAGCTCAATTTTATTATTAACTTTTATGCGGCTATAGATGACGGCGGCATATCCTTCCCCACTGGCATCACTGAAACCTACCAGCTCTAATTCCGAGTCCTTGGTAAATTGCATCCATCGCACAATTTCAACCTTTTTCAAAAGCTGTAACGATGAAACACAGCTCATAAATTCTTTTTTAGAATTGCAGTCAATATTATCATCCCAGTCCATGTTTTGCTTCCATAAATTTTGCACAATTATTCTTAGCTTCATGACTACAGGAAGAAGCCATCCCAAAGGATCATATAAGCTCGCAGTGGTAGATAATATTTCTCGTTTGGTAAATACAGTAGTTTGATGCTCTTTGACATTAAACGTAAAAACATCCTTTGAAGGTATATAAATCAGTCCTAGTGTTTTTACAGTGAGGTTGTCCCCACCTAGTATTATATAAGAATCTATTTTATCTTCAGGAGGTATTTTCTCTAAGACGCGAGGGTCATTTGCCATCCATTTTGTAAGCATAAATTTACCGGCCCGCAATGTTCTGGTAATCTTCTCAATTTCTTCCTGGCATTCTTCAATTGAGTGCGCTCCATAAAGTAAATCATCCACATAAAATCCTTTTTTGATTATATGAACGGTTTTTTCGTCTGGAGCGTTATCAATAGCGCATTGGTGTAATGTTCGTATGCTTTGCCATGGGCTGCAATCACAACCATATGTGACGGTATTCAATTGGTATTCACTTAATTGGGCGTTTCGGCTTGGTCGCCATAAAATCCTTAATTTGCAGCAATCGTTTTTATTCAGTAGAATTTGTCGAAACATTTTAGTAATGTCACTAGAGTAGATATATTTAAACTGTCGCATGCGAGTGATTACATCAAATATGTGAGTTTGAAGTTTTGGACCAGCATGAATTTGGTCGTTTAAGCTTACCCCAGACGTAGTTTTTGCACTGGCATTGAATACATTGCGTAATTTTGTGGTGATAGCATCTTGCCGCAGAATACCTATATAAGGAATGTAATATACTTCCCCTGTTCTGTTACCTTGTTGGTTTAAAGCAATCTCAGTCATGTGTCCCAAGTCTATATACTCTTTCATGAAGTCATCACTCATTTGCTTAAGTTCTTGATTCCTTTCCCACCTTTTTTCCTGTGTTAAAAAATATCTGAATGCATTGTTGTACGAGTCCCCTAGAGTGGGAGGATCCTTTTTAAATGGTATCGGCACAACGTATCGGCCACTTTCGTCTCTAAAATGTTTTTCCATAAAAAGGCTTTCGCAAAATTCATCATCTAGTTGTTCTTGTTCTTCTCTAGAGACTGGCATGTCCCAGAAGTCTATTAATTGTTTTTCCAGCTCGGCTAGTGTTACATGAGTGGATACAACTGGACAAATGTTTTGTGTGACTGGTCCGGAAATGATCCATCCAAGTTTTGTATTTTGTAGAAGCAAGCCATCTACCTTTTCTACTCCTTCTTCAAATAATTCTGGTAATATACCAGAACCTAATAACATGGGTATTTGTGCAGATTTATAAAACTGAGGGTCAGCTAGTCTCCTGCCATCCTTGGTCCCGGAAAAGGTTCCAGAAACGGCACTTCGAGAAGTTATACTTTTGACTATCAGTGCTGTTATCTTGACGGTAGTTTCATTTGAAGGGTTTAAATTGATTTCTAGAGTTGCTTGTGCTCGCACATGGCCACTAATGCCGTCTATACCCATCGTTTGTAGTCGAATTCTTCTCTTTGGAAGGTGTAGTTTTTGTACAAGGTATTCGGATACATAGTTTGCCTGGCTGCATTGGTCAATTAAACATCGTACAGGTATCAATTCTCCCTCTTTTGTTTTGATTTCAATAATTGCGGTGGGCATAATAACCGATGATGAATTAGTAGTTGGATTATTTGTTAAGTGTATGCTCGTAAATCGTTGTTTGTTGATATCAGTTGTTAAGGCTTTATGCATCTCTGTTATGTGGTGTTCCTTACATCCCGGCACTTTACATATTAAATATTCACGTGAGCGGCATCGAGGTTTGATTGAACTAAATTTATGTTTCACGCAGTAAAAACATACCTTGTAACGTCGAAGTAATCCTAACCGGTCTGACGAATTTTTGAATTTATCACACTCTAATATTTGATGTGTGTTATTTTCACATATTAAGCATCTGATTTTATTCTCCTTAGAGAGTGAAGTTGCGTGTACCCGAGTTGTATTTTGATTAGCCTTTCCTTTTATTGTTACCACGTGAGGCTCATTAAGAATAGATTTAGGAGTATTGTTGTACTCATTGCTCAAAAAGCTAGTAAGTTGAGTAAATGTAGGTATACTAGTTTTATTCTGGAGAGAATCAATTAGACGACTTTTATGTGGTTCCGGCAGGCGATGAACACAAATCATAGTTACTAAATTCGCAAGTGTGATTTTCTCCCTTTCTAAATTTGCGTTTATACCTTGAATATCACAAAGATATTGCAGTATGGAATCCCGATCACGTGGTATAATTTTAGCGTCATAGCAGAGTGTTTGGATACACGCCTCAAGAAATTGTTTTGGGTTTTTAAACCGATCATCTAAAAGAGCCCATGCGATGTCGTAATTTTGCTCGACGACCATGAGAGATGAAATAGTTTTCTTAGCTACGCCGGTTAATTTTTCAGTTAAGATGTGAAAACGATCAATGATTCCAAGGCGGCTTCTCTCCATAATGGAATTGAAAATAGATTTAAAATGCTCATACTCAATGATGTCTCCACTGAAGTTTGGTATTTTTACTTCGGGTGCTCTAGCGCGACTTAACGCTTGATCACTGTTTTTATCGGCAATCGCTTCTAAAGCGCGAATGAGAGCAAAATTGGTGTCATACGGTTGGTTTGAATTTGATTGCCCTTTTTCATAATTTAATTTATTTGCCGGGCTTGTACCTGCATCATTGCTAACTGGTATATTGAAGCTTTGCTTTTCTTGTGGAGTATCCAAGTGAGAGGCTTGTTTCGATGTGAATGATTGCATTATGGTAACAGGTTGGAGGTTTCCGTTAGGCAGTTGTATAAAAATTGGTTGGCCCGGGTTGGATTCAAATCCGTTTACAATTGACTGAGGGGGTGTTACCAGCGGTGGTTGGGGGGCTGTCACATTCAGCGCATGACGCTGGTCTAAATCTAATGAATTAGTATGGTGGTGCGTTTCATGATTTCTGCCCTCAGCCATAGATGGTATGTCTGTTTGTGGATTTATTCCCGCCACCTGGATGTTAAGATCTTGAATTCCTTCTTCACTTGAAATTGTATTTTGTTCGGGATTACTTGGAGGATCGTATTCAGCTTGTCCACTGGTAGAGGGACGAGTAATTTTAGGTATATCCAAAGCGGGCTTATCCTCGCGTTTGTTTACATGTATTGCCTTGAGTTCCGGAGAAATTTTAAAAATGAAGGTTCTTGTTTGATATATAACCTCATTACCCGTGCTTAGTAAGTCATCAGCAAGTGTTAAATCAATATCTGCCTTGGATAATTCCTTATAATAGTTGAGAATTTGATGTTCCCATAATTTTAGATTGTCTAAGCACTGTGACAATCTTTCTATGCTTCTTTTTTGTGTACTTAATTTCTTGACATTTGTGAAGTTTGTTGCTAATAAATCCACGACTTCACGTAGTGATTTAAGGGTATCTTTCGGGTCAGCCATATTTAAGCAAAGGGATTGCGTTTATCAAAAAACGTCTTACAAAAGCAAACGTAGAAGGCGTTTTATCTAAAAACGGCTTACAACAGCAAACGTAGACTGCGTTTTCCAAGAAACGGCTTACAAAACCCAACGTAGACTGCGTTTTATCTAAAAACGGCTTACAACAGCAAACGTAGAAAGCGTTTATTCAAAAACGGCTTACAAAAACCAACGTAGACTGCGTTTTATCTAAAAACGGCTTACAATAGCAAACGTAGAAGGCGTTTTGACTAAAAACGGCTTACAACAGCAAACGTAGACTGCGTTTTGACTAAAAACGGCTTACAAAAACCAACGTAGACTGCGTTTTATCTAAAAACGGCTTACAACAGCAAACGTAGAAAAAACCAACGTAGACTGCGTTTTATTTAAAAACGGCTTACAACAGCAAACGTAGACTGCCTTTTGACTAAAAACGGCTTACAAAAACCAACGTAGACTGCGTTTTATCTAAAAACGGCTTACAACAGCAAACGTAGACTGCGTTTTGACTAAAAACGGCTTACAAAAACCAACGTAGACTGCGTTTTATCTAAAAACGGCTTACAATAGCAAACGTAGACTGCGTTTTATCTAAAAACGGCTTACAACTGCGTTTTGACTAAAAACGGCTTACAAAAGCAAACGTAGACTGCGTTTTATCTAAAAACGGCTTACAAAAACCAACGTAGACTGCTTTTTATTTAAAAACGGCTTACAACAGCAAACGTAGACTGCGTTTTGACTAAAAACGGCTTACAAAACCCAACGTAGACTGCGTTTTATTTAAAAACGGCTTACAACAGCAAACGTAGACTGCGTTTTGACTAAAAACGGCTTACAAAAACCAACGTAGACTGCGTCTTATCTAAAAACGGCTTACAACAGCAAACGTAGAAAGCGTTTATTCAAAAACGGCTTACAAAAACCAACGTAGACTGCGTTTTATTTAAAAACGGCTTACAACAGCAAACGTAGAAAGCGTTTATTCAAAAACGGCTTACAAAAACCAACGTAGACTGCGTTTTATTTAAAAACGGCTTACAAAAACCAACGTAGACTGCGTTTTATCTAAAAACGGCTTACAACAGCAAACGTAGACTGCGTTTTGACTAAAAACGGCTTACAAAAACCAACGTAGACTGCGTTTTATCTAAAAACGGCTTACAATAGCCAACGTAGACTGCGTTTTATCTAAAAACGGCTTACAACAGCAAACGTAGACTGCGTTTTGACTAAAAACGGCTTACAAAAGCAAACGTAGACTGCGTTTTATCTAAAAACGGCTTACAAAAACCAACGTAGACTGCGTTTTATTTAAAAACGGCTTACAACAGCAAACGTAGACTGCGTTTTGACTAAAAACGGCTTACAAAAACCAACGTAGACTGCGTTTTATCTAAAAACGGCTTACAACAGCAAACGTAGAAAAAACCAACGTAGACTGCGTTTTATTTAAAAACGGCTTACAACAGCAAACGTAGACTGCCTTTTGACTAAAAACGGCTTACAAAAACCAACGTAGACTGCGTTTTATCTAAAAACGGCTTACAACAGCAAACGTAGACTGCGTTTTGACTAAAAACGGCTTACAAAAACCAACGTAGACTGCGTTTTATCTAAAAACGGCTTACAACAGCAAACGTAGACTGCGTTTTGACTAAAAACGGCTTACAAATGCAACGTAGACTGCGTTTTATCTAAAAACGGCTTACAACAGCAAACGTAGACTGCGTTTTGACTAAAAACGGCTTACAAATGCAACGTAGACTGCGTTTTATCTAAAAACGGCTTACAATAGCAAACGTAGACTGCGTTTTATCTAAAAACGGCTTACAACTGCGTTTTATCTAAAAACGGCTTACAAAAACCAACGTAGACTGCGTTTTATCTAAAAACGGCTTACAATAGCAAACGTAGACTGCGTTTTATCTAAAAACGGCTTACAACTGCGTTTTATCTAAAAACGGCTTACAATAGCCAACGTAGACTGCGTTTTATCTAAAAACGGCTTACAATAGCAAACGTAGACTGCGTTTTATCTAAAAACGGCTTACAACAGCAAACGTAGACTGCGTTTTGACTAAAAACGGCTTACAAAAGCAAACGTAGACTGCGTTTTATCTAAAAACGGCTTACAAAAGCAAACGTAGACTGCGTTTTATTTAAAAACGGCTTACAACAGCAAACGTAGACTGCGTTTTGACTAAAAACGGCTTACAAAAACCAACGTAGACTGCGTTTTATTTAAAAACGGCTTACAAAAACCAACTTGGATTGTGTTAAGGTAATATTTTCTAATAATAACTGAAATTGAAAATATATACCTTATTTATACTAGATGATGCACAATTCAGCAACGTGACTTTTGAGTTTTCCTGTTTTCCTTGATTTCCCACTTTCACTTGTAAAATGTTTTTTTTTTTTTTTTACAATCAAAAAGAATTACTATTAGTTATTAAGAATTATTAAGAAGAATTTAAAAAAAACAACTAGACTTTTAACATATTTTCAAATATTATCTTTATTTTATAATTGTTTATGTTTTTTGACCAATTTTAAATAAAATATAATAGTAAAAGATTGAAACTAAAATGAACAATCGACTTAAATAATAAAAATGTTTAGAGGATTTTTATTTTAAAAATGAGCTTATAGTAAACTTTTTTAATTAAACGTGGTTTAAATGGTTGGTTTTTTAAAAAAAATGAGATTTTAGTACACTTTTTTTTTTTTAAACATGGTTTAACTTAACACAAATCAGAAAACAAAAAAAAACCAAACGCGTCACGCTTACTAAAATAATGCAAATCCGGCTCGAAGGACCACTTGTTTAACTTTTAGTACAATTAAAAACACTAAAACTGTATTATTTTTATGATTGATTTATAAGTACATAATAAATTAATTAAATTGACAACTTCGTTGTCCTAGCTCTACTTGTGGACTGTAGCCTCTACCAAATTATTAAAAATTTTTATGCCCAGCCAAATATGCTGAGCCACCCAAGTGGCATCCGGTGGCAAAAACTAATTTCTTGTTAGTTTGCTTACATTGCGTCTTGTGTGCAACAATGTAAGCAAACTAACAAAATTTTGCTGACTTCTTAAATGAGGTTGATTAACCGTGGGAGCAAAGTCCACGGTTAATAAACCTCAAAGTTAAACAATACTAAAGTTGTCCCATAAAAAGCTTAAATTTTTAGTATTCTTAGATTAATATTCTGGCTACTGTAAATGGACGGACTATAATCAAAATCTCCTGGAAATTTCTTATAAGAAGTGAAACATTACCATCGTGGAAATGATCTTAATCTGAAGATTACGATTAATTACTACTGAAAATGTTGATCTTCAACGTATTTAGGATAGCGCAAATTAATCAAATGATTCTGTGACTTCAGTTCTTTGGTTAAACATTGACGACAGAACAAATAAATCTAATCTAGTATGAAGATATATAATTAAGAAACCAAATTTCATAAAGCTTTATAGTAATCTTGAAAATTAAATAACGCCCAGAGCCTAAAGAATGAAGAGGTTGATTTTTTTTTGTTGTAGCTTTCAAAATATTTTCTAAGTTGACTTTGAGCCTTTCAAATCCACAATATTATTGATTATTTATTTTAAACATTTGAGACAACATAAGTCAAATGTTCTTCGATATTCATAATTGAAATGTTATAATTTTTTATTTGTTTGATGTTAGCTCATTTTGATTGTTTTTGAATATGACCTTGCCTCTGATAATATTACAAAAATAAAAAACTTAAATAATTAACAAAAAAAAAGAAGAAGGTTTATGGGTTTTCAATAATATGACAATACGTTCTAAAAAAAAATTTTGTGTATATTTTTTTTGTTTTAGTTTTTTTTAGAGAATTTATTAGTTCTAATCTGACATATGATATATTAATGTTAAAGGTTAAAAAAGATGATCTCAGCATATTTGATTACCTTGGAAAGGTATCTGATTTAAATAAAATATATTAGTTATTTAGGGTAGCAATCAAAATATCGATCATTATATATGTATATAAATTAGATTCTGTAATAAATTTTGAAAAAATGAATTATGATATTATCAATATAAAACTCTATAAGACCCTGACAATCTATTAAAGTTTTTTTTAGCATGATTAGATATTGAAATGATATATGACTTCTGAATTTGTCACACAATCAAATTGACCTAGTAATTTTTGTTGTTTTTATATTTAAAATCAAAATTTCGTTTTAATTAAAAAAGAAATACAACAAAAATACATAAGATTGTCTTTTTTTGTTTTGAATAATTTAAAAATTGTTTGAAAGTATAATTACGTCGTTTGAGATTTTTATGGTGTCCCATTAATCGATTACTTTTAAAAAATATATCTCATAAATCTACGAAGAGTAATTATAATAGAAAATCGCATAAACATGCTTTTTAATAGAAAAAAAAGAATATTTTTTTTACTATAAGTCATTGAAAATAGCACACGTCATTGAAGAAAATGGTAAAATTGCACAATTCTATCCTGAAGCTGCATAAGTATACACCAGATATGCGTCCAAATAACTATTTTGAGAACTTCAAAAAATACTCCATTTTTATCTTGAAAATTAGTCAAATAAAATGTGCCTTTAATGTTTATTTGGGATATCAAGTGTAGAGTTTACTTAATTTTTGGACAAGATAGTTATCCGTCTTAGTTTTTCAAATAATTTCTTCCAATACAATTTTAATTAATTAAGTCTCTCTTAAAAAATGAAAAACCATGGGGAAATGATCCTGAAACGAAACAGTAAGTGATGCTTTAAGGGTTTTTAAATGAGCCAAAGCTCAGAAACGTTTTTTTCGTATTATAAACTTTGATACGTGTTATTTGTTTTTTTTTTTTTTTGTAATACATCCAATGTTATCATAATAATAATTGAGAAATGTAGAACTGAAGGTGCGCAATTATTTCTTTTCCTTTAGTGTTTGGAAAAATAAAGAGAAATACCCAAGATGGATAATATTTGATCAGCAAGATCTTTACTTAAGGTCCGTTTGGGTCAAGTGGAAGTAATTTTTGATGATGCGACTTATTTATTCAAGTTTTGATTAATTCCATACATATTAAAAAATTCGCTTGTCGCTTTAAATCGCTTTCGTTACGGCTAAAGTATTATAGTTCTGATTTGATTCTCAATTTAACCCTGCTATTCCCAATGAAAAAGGATTTCCGATAACAAAAGCACCAACTAAAGCATCAAAAAACTAGTTTGAGGTCTGTGGGTCCTTGGAAAATAAAATAGCTTTTACCGAGCACCCTAGAAAGTGTGTTTTCTTTACTACGGGGAAAAATATACAAATAAATAAGCCCTTGTTTTTGGTAATATTGACCACACAGCTCTCTGTTACTTGACTGTTGAGGTACTAAAAGTAAAGCGTTACCTAAATGGCTGGGGACTATACTTAGGAATAGTAAAGCTTACATAGAAGGATATTGAAATCGAAACGGTGGCTTAGAAAGTCTTTAGAATAAGTAATATTATCCATTGTTCAATGTCAAATGATATCAATCTAATGTCGAACCAATGAATAAAACCCAAAAAATTAAAGTAGCTTAAAGGAAAAGAAGAAGTTTCAACAATTGGTCTTCACAAAAGAACTGGAAATAGGGAACACGATGAATAAAAAGACTTTTTCATATCTTCCTTATTTCACCTCAACTTTCTAACATGATTAAACTAATTTTAATTAAATAATTTTACTGATTTGGAATTGTTTATATTCCTGTTTGACTTATTGAAAAAAAAAAACATATTTTTCAATTTCATTTTTTTCTAATTAATTGGATTGGCAACCCTCGTCTTTTAAATAAGTATATGTAGTTTAGTAGGCGTAACTAAATCCTTTTTTTTTGTTAACTCCAATCAACATCCGGGAATATATACCACTTAGGATCATTATGCATAACCAATTTTTATGATGTCAGCTAATACTCAATCCTCTAAGACTTCAACAAAATGAATTCTAATTTTCCTTTTATGTTTTGTTGAAGTAAAATTTGAGTAGACTAAACCTGTTGATCTATTGGAATTCAATGTAAATAAAAATTCTAATCTGAATTATTAGTAATTGGGGCGTTATATATGCATATTTTTTTTTTTTTTTTATTTCCACTCGTAAAATATTTAGAATATGTCAACGTTTCATTAATTGGCTCTAAGAACTTGAAATCTTGACGATAGTGATTTCTATCAATCAAACTCTTTGAAATAAAGGTAATCAAAAATAACCGCCTCCACATTATATTTTAACTGTACACAAAACACTTATAAGAATATAAAAAATTAATGCTTAATCTGGCAAGTTATTAAGAAATTGTTTGACAGTTTTGATTTGGTAAAATTCTCTAGAAATCGTGATTTGTAGAATTGAATATTGTTAGCTAATTTAGAATTCAATACAGGAAATATAATACAAATGAAATAAAATAAAAAGGGTGAAAAACATCAAGTAACGATATTAAAATTTGTTGAAATTTGGCAAGGAAAATATTTTTAAAACTAAATTTGGAATAAATTTTATAAAATAGATACTTTTAAGTCGTTATTTTAAGATATATCAAAACAACAACAAAATTTTAACTGAAAATGTAAATAAATAAAAGAAAGGGATATAACTATATTTTTCATTGATATTTTATAAATTTTATTACCTTATTTTTGCTTTTATTCTGCATCTTTGCTGAGTGTTAACCTTTACGGTAGTTGAAAATGTTTTAAAGATAGCATAGCATGTATTGTATTGGATCTAGGAACTGTATCCAATCAAACTCTACTCATACTTCTAAGAGATTTTCACTAAATCTACTAACTGGAGCCTTCCTTCAAATAAAGGCATAACTCATCTGTAAGATTTTCGTCTGGTTTACTTTTTTTCAAGGGCCTTCAAGTAAACCTTCAAGGGCCTAAAGCTTAACTGATAAATTTTGTCGGAGTTTGTCAGTTTATTTAATTTTTTCTCATTGTATTTAAAGCCAACTGGTCTTTGAAACTCAGTTTTTCAAACCTCAGACCCAAAATTGTGGCAAATTAAATTTTGAAATTCCTTAGTAAATAATGGTATTTTATAAAATAAGGTATATAAAGACTTTATTGCATGAAAAATTTTTTCCTTATATTTAAAGGGTAATTTGGGCTTCCTTGCATCTTTTTGATACCTTGAAAAGTAAATAAATACTTTCTAGAACTCAGTCAAAACTGGTGAGAAACAATTTACGTCATCGTGTACAGTGTTGATCCTTAGAACTAAAAATCCATAAACAAGAACAAAAGAATGCACTTGCGTATCTTACCCGGAAATAGCTTAACTCCAAAATTTATATTGCTGTATCTTCGAAGCTTTTGTTTCTAGCTTATTTTTACCACCATAAAACTATTCCTCAGATTAAATATACTTTAATTTGAATCTTAGAAGTCAAAAAAACGTTAGCTTTTCTGTCATATTTTTTGATTTTTAGACTAAAAAATTACAAAAAGTTGAATTTTTTTCATTTAGTTTTCATTGAGTCTGAATTTTTCTATCTTTAAATTAAATTTGCCAAGCAAAAAAAGCAATTAGATTATTGGATCATATATGTGTGGTAAGCAAAAGCTGCACTAAAAGTTTTTGAGTTGGGTTAGGACACTCTACCTCTTCTGATGTCGTACCTTTAGACAATCCTAATTTTAGGTCATAGCAAAATTTTACTGTTGGGAATTAATGCTTGAATTCAAAGAGAGTTCAAATAGGGGTGGATGTGTACTTTTTTCGCAGAGGATTATGCAAGCGATTATTCTCCTGTGAAGTTTGACATTTTTAGATTTAGTTAGTGCAATATTTTCAATATTTTTTTACTTTTTTATTAACATTTTATTACACTAAAATATTTTTTAAAATAAATTTTATTACATTTTATACGTTTTTTTGTTATCAAAGTCAAGAAGAAAAATCAAGTGGTCATCTGACATATTTCTGACAGGTTTAATACAAAATGGCGGACTTTCAAATAACAAAATTGCAAAATCGACTATCCTTTTTTTTAAACTTGATAAAAGAATATAAACAATTGTTAAAAATTGAATAATTCTACCTCATATGAAAGCCGTTGGTGTTTCCAATAGTGCTTTAAAACTTCAACCAAATCAGTCTGATGGATTTCTTTGAAGCTCTTGTTTGAGTGTTTGAGAAAAGGTTGTTTCGAAAAAAACACACGTTTAAAGTTTTAACAATAGAATTTTCATAGAAAATTTATACTTACACTAATCGGCTACGCTTTTTTTTAAATTCATTTGTTTATTTTTTGTACATTGTTAATTTGTACGCTTTTTGCAGAGTAAAAGTAATGGAAAGAAAAACTAAAATTTTTGGGAAAACACAAAACTAGACAGCGAACGATAGCCATAATTTCGTTGATAAGATGAATTTCGGGCTGAAATTTTAATAGTATATATTCAACAAATGCTTCCTTTGACTTTTGATTTTTGAATTCACCACACGGGAATACCGCCCTTTAAGCTGCTGAAAAGTTTGCAAACAGTGATAACTACCGCAGAAAATTATATTTTGTTTTTTTAAACAAAAACGACAATACTTTCGCTTGCAACTAATATCACAATTTCCTTCTTTCTGTATTTAATTCATCACTTCTAAGTATAACAAGTATTAAAACTTTAAAATTATGTCCTAACTTAATCAAATAACAAAACAATAAAAGAAAAAATCAAATCAACAATTGATGTACCATCTAACTACCTGTTCGTAAGTTACAATAAATAAATTTAGGGTAATTTATTTCGTAAGAATAGTATCCATTTAATTAATGTATTAAATTTCAATTGTATTTATGAAATAAATTTTCCCAAAGTTATAAAACATTAAATCGATTACATAAAAAAGTTCACTTAAATATAAAAATTGTATTCCCCTGCAAAAAAAAAAGAAAAGCAAACAGATCAACAAAATTCCCAAGCAGTTTGCTAAGAATTTTAGACAATGGCCAGCCAAAGATTTTAATAGAAATTAATGGTGATGCATAAAAGTGGGATTCAACTATTAATTTTTTAACAATTGTTTTTTCATTTATTTCTTTTTTTTTGGCTATATTTATCAAGGTTAAAAATCAGTTGTTACTTTTAAAAGATGTTTTCTCGTTCAATTCTGTAACTCTCTTTTGATTGCATAATGAATGCATCAAATATTTGAAATTCAGTTATGTTTATTTAATTTGTTCTTTTATTGTTTTTTGTTTTTTGGAAGATTCTAAAAAGACAATTATGATTATGAATTTTGAAGATAATTGTTTTGTATAAGGCTTTTGTGATGAATGCTTAATATTTCATAGTATAGTACTTGGCTGGGACCTAAGAATTCCAGTATAAAATATTTTTGAAACATTTTTTTCACCTGAGAAGGTTTTAAGAATAAAAAGTAAAAGTCTCCTTTTTTGGAATACTTAAATAAGTGCTCAAACCAGAATCAAAAAAATTTATGAGAAATAAAATAAAATTTTTGGTATAATTTTTTATCTTGCCATAAGCGCCATAGGAAGAAAATTATTTTTCTGTACCTTGTTATGAACCTCTTTATTGCATGTATTTTTTTCAAGGTAAGAGACTTTAAACTGTTCCTAGCGGTTAATCTTTACTAAAATATAAATACATACTTGTAAGGAGGTGAAAGTGGAACTGAAGGAACTATTTCACCATTATTTTCCAGAGAGTTCTAAGCCCATTTAACATTTAAAGGTTTGTTTTTGTTTTTGAAATGTGTGCTTTTTTATGTTTTATAAAATATAAAGTGTTGTGTTGTCCTTTCACCACAGTTTTACTTAAATTGAAATATATTGAAAAAATTAAATTTCTTTTATTTCAATAACTTTAAAATTCATTGAAGGGGAAAGATAAAATATTTTCCTGCGTTAACGCATCTCCATTTATATATCCCGAGAGTGCTTAAAATTCCCTCTATACATGTTTTTTTTAATCGGATCGAAATGTTAAATATTGCCCACATTGAAACAATACGATTTGAAATTTCAATATTTGAGTTTAATTTACAAAAGAAAGCGCTGTAATTTTTTAATATTATTCCATAAAACTGTAATGGAATTGTCTCTTACGTTCAAATTTCTCATTTTAATTCTCAAAAGTTGTAAAAGTTTGACACTAGTCAGTTAGAATTCAAGCTACTTTTTATAATTTTTTCGATGTCCTACATTTACACAATATTATATTTTTATTCTCATTGAAAAGTCATGTAGCAGACATTTGCTAGATTAGATGTTCAGAAAAAGTGTGCTTAGAAAGACCTTGTGGAGGCAGGGGACGTTTATTGTGTCGTGTGTAGTCACGTATGAAGTAGGTAAAAATTGCTACTATAAAATTCACACTTTAATATTTTAATTCCAGATCAAGAAATAACACAGAAATAAAGATTTTGAACTTATTAGTTCTGGCTCTTAACATGGAAAGCTTTTTTTAATTACTAAATTTGATTATTAACAAAAATTTTGGTCTCAACTTTTAAAAGTAAAACAGGGAGCATGAAGCTCTTCAATATTTTATGATTTCAAGCAACTTCATTTAAAATTTGGTACTTGATTGCACTGAAATTATATAAAAACAAAAAAACACCAACAAAAAACAACCTATTTTTTCAATTTCCAAGAAATTTTTCTTTTTTCTACAAATAATCAACATAAAAAAGAACTATTTCAATTATTAAACTTCATTATTCATTTTTATACATTTATGGTAATTGATTTGTCAGTTAGGTACCACAAAAAAACTCACTTGGTAGCTTTTCAGAGTCAATTACTCATATTTCAATCAAAAATTTTATTAAACACAATTTGATTACAATTTCACACCTAGTGGCATCAAATAAAGTCCTTTTGATTATGATCTTTTACCCCAAAAAAACTTTCACTAACCATAACCGTATCAGTTGTTGTCTTATTTTTTTCCTCTTTTCGGTATAATTGTTGATTAATGTACCTCAACGGTGGCAAAGTATAAAACTTTAAAAGTAACAAAAAATAAGAAAAAAACAACAGAAAAGATAAAAAAAAAAAATACCTGGCATGAATGTATTCAAATTAATAATTTTCAGATCAAAATATTATAAAATTTTAAGAAAAAAATATCAAATCCATAAATCATAGCTAGATCAATGTTGGCTATCAACGGGCGGCTAAATTTAAATCTATAGAAAAATTGTTTCTTTTTTTTTTCTTCAATGTCATCGAAATTGCTGAAAATGAAAATCATAATTTCCAGCTGATAGGAAAGTTAATGCCCGCAGTGAGAAGTGCATTGCTTTCTTTACTCTATCGATCTTGTGCACATCAAAATCGATTTAGTTCTTTGGCTCTGTTTAGTTTTGTTTTCTTTTCGTTTTTGGTTATTTTATTCGTAAGTGAAAATGAGACATGGTTAGTTTTTTTTTCTAATATGCTCGTCTCTAGAAGATTTTTAAAGATTTTAATTCCAACAGTGATACGATTAATCGGATAAAATGAGGTGCATAATATCTTATCTTGGTTATATCTTATGTATGCTAGAGATCAATTTGTTAAGGGTCAGTTATAGATTTTATTTTAATGGAAATAGTTATTATAATTTTTTGTGGACTCTGACCCGCAAAAGATAAGTTTTTATTTGCCTGCTGAGATCATTTGATTTCAAACCGAATAGAAGTATAATGATGATCAAAAGGAAGAAATTTTTTTAATGAATTTATATTGAAGAAGCTTTATAATAGCTCTTGGTGAATTTTATTTAAATCCAAATAAAAAGAAAGAAGGTATTTTTATAACATGCAAAAGGTTTGTATTTAAATTACAATAAGAGGAAGCATAATATGAAGATTAGACATGGAGTCTGAGTTTTAGGTTTTTTTTGTTTGATGACCACACAAGGAGAATAGATTAACAAATAGAAAAAATAGAATTCTGAGCATACAAAATTTTTGCTATCCAATTCTGTGCAAGATGCAAGGATCATTGTCTGAGGCTGTCTAAAATCGTTAATATTATCTTTTCAAGGTATATGGGAATTAATAAAAGATCGATCTACCTTGATCTTCGACACATTAACCTTTGTCTCTGATTCTGGAGAAAAATGAGGCTATCTTCAAAATCTCATTAACATTGTATTTACAAAAACAAAATTCTTATTTAAGATATTTATTCGTAATACATAAAAAAATTTATCATTTTCTTTAATAGAAAAATATACAAAAAACTTGGCTATATTAGTTAAAAAATTTTTAGATGACGTCTAGTCACAAAATTTTAATAGATTAAGTTACAAATACTACAGAAGCTATTAAAAATAAATAAAAATAAAGCATGAGAAATTATGGAATTTTTATCAAATTTAATGTAGACCAAAAATATAAAACAAAACTGTCATTTATTTTTTATGGTGCTTATAATAAAAATAAATAAAAGGTGTCATTATCAGAAATGTCTTTATAAGAGTGGAGAATGGTGTAATAAAACTTTTAAAAAGGAATTTACCTAATATTAAGTAATAGATATAAATCGATAATAAAAAAAAATACTTAGGGCATATTCTACGGGTTAATTTTAATTAATTACATAAATATGCCGTCGCTTGATTGACAATCCGGTTTCATATGCAAAGCAAAAGTAGTCCTCAATTATGTTTTCCATAAAATTAATCATAATTGTTATTAAATTTTGCAGAAAATTAAATTTAGAAATTTATTATTATTTTTATGTTTCTGTTATGTGATGTTATGTGATGTAGCACAAAATTTTAGTCATTTGAAAGGAGTTGTTAAATGGATTTTAAGTGACATCCGTTGACATGTCTCAAATTTTGTATGAGATTTCCAAGAAATTACCAAATAAGAAAATTGATTAAAAATCTCAGAGATTGTTAAAAGGCTAATGGCAGTACCAAGGGGAAATTTAAAAAAAATTCTTCAAATTCTCGAAAGTTTTTTCAATTTGATACAAATGCTTACATTATTTTGAAGAAAAATGAACAAAAAAAGCAGTATTTTATATTAGTATTCTGGGTAATATAAAAGTACTCTTAGTAACCTCAAACTTTGCTAAAGAATATGGTGATATCGAGTAAGAATTTTTAGTCATTTTTCGAACTCTCCCTCTCAAGAATCATTTGACACTGATTAATTGTAAAAGTTAGATTGAATTTGACTTTAATTATGATGCAAAATACTTTTTACAATAATGAATGTTTCATTGATGAAGATTGCTAGTCTTCGATTTACTAAAGGCCTAGTGAAAGCATCATATTTTTTATATGAAGCCAATTTTAGTAATTCAACATCAACAATTTTTCAGGAAAAATAGAATGTGAGGAAGATACTAGGTAGGATGGAGCTTTTTAATTTTCAATAGTTCTCAAATAACTCCATAAAGTAGAAATTTTGTTGTCTCTTCTTCAACATCTTACAAATACCAATATTTATTGTTCTTAAGTTTAATTAACTTTATAAATTTATTTAATTGAACATCACTTGCTAAGTTCTAAACAGGAACTGATCTCGTGTGCGTTCATGAAATCTAGTGTTCTACCTAGTTATACATTAAACACGTATCATTTTGGTTTGACAGAGATACTCTCTTATGAATAAAAGGATGGATTTCTATAATTTGAAGGAATTTTATGTTTTCTCATCAAACTCGTCTAAAACACTAAAATCTAAACAAATTTAAAAATACTCATTGCCAACGATTCATTGAATTTCTAAAAGAAATAGAAATAAGGATTCAATTTATTTTGCATTACTCTTAAAATTATTTTAATGGGTATGGAAAAAATTTTGAACATTAGAATTAAAAGAAGTCACTGTAAATTCCCAATTCGTTATCAATACACAGGAAGTATTTCAATGATTATACTACCGCCATTTCAAATGAAAATAAAAAGAAAAAGGTTTTCAATATCAAATTTTATATTTTATACAATAAACTAGAAAAATTTAATTTTAATTTTCTTTCTTCATAATATGGACAAAAATTGTCATAAAATGCTTCTTTTTTGAGCATTCAAACTTCTTATTAAATTGAATCACAATTAAGGATCATCTTTATTGAATTCTATATTTCTGTGAGTGCCTTTATAGTCGAGCGTCGTCTGCTTATTATTTGGAAGAAAATATCACTTCAATAAAATAAACTAAAAATTTCAATTAGTGATAATTTATTTCTTATTATTGAGTTGGTCATTGACATATAATAACCATATATTATTGTTTTTTAAGTATATAATAATAAAATTGTTTAAAAAGTGCGATTCCATGTTTCTTTTCTTTTTAGTTTATTCCTCAAAATCAAACATAAGCACACATTTAAAAGTATTTCCTTAATCAATGTAATTATGTTCAAGGAGAATTTTTCTAGTTTTTCTCAATTGACTATAAAATCATTAGGTTTTCTTATTTGAAGAAAAAAAAAACAAAAATAATAATAATAATAATAATAATTTTTTGTTTTGTTATTGATTGAAATCTATTACAAAATCGAACAGGGAAACAACACACTATCATTTGGTATAAATTTTTTTAATAAAAATACTATAAGAACAAAAATTGAAAAGAAAATTATTAATTTGAAGGTAAGGTTATCAAGCTGCTGGAAATATGAGTTGTATTTAAGACAAAAGAATTAATAACGCTAAACAAAAAGAATAAGTAATAATTTTTTCTTAAAAAACCACCAATCTAATAAGTCGTATATTAAAATATAATGCTTGTATGTGTGTGTATTGTTTTTTTTTTGCTTGAGTCCTAATGGAAAATATTTGTTGCAATTACGACAGCTAAAAAAGATTATTATCATGATTAAAATTGCTTTTATAAAATCTTAATATGATCTTATTCTCAAGTTTGATTACGTAATTTTTAAGAGATATCTAAAATCTATTTAGGGCTTATAGTTTCAAGAATAAGAAATTAGCAAATTAGATAATTGCTACATTCTTTAATATCATTTTAACAAAAAAATTCCATTAAATATAACCTTGTCACTATTTAATATTATCTAATTGTATTCCTTAGATCTTAAATTAACTTGAAAAGGAAAAATCAAAAAAATTAGAGCTAAATTAGTTCATTACTTATTTTATATTTGTTTATAAACATTTTTTTAGTTATTTTGTTAAATTTCTTCATCAATTACTTTCCATGTTAGCTTGCATATAATCAACAATAAAAAAAGCACAATTTTTGTTTTACTTTCTTTGCCAGATAAGCAGCACCTGTTCAACCTGAGCAGAATTTGTCTGACTCAAAGTTTGCTAGAAATTTTCTTTTGTTTTTCTTCGTTTTTTTTTTGTAAAATTCTCTTTCACTGTGTGATCATTTTTTTATTTCTTCTCTTATGGATATAATAATATTACACAAGTACACACCAACCGTGTATTATATTTTATTTAATGGAAAAAAGTCTATATATATGTGTATATATTTTTTTTTTCTTTAAGCAACCTCCAGAAAATCAGTAGAAAATAAAAATGAAAATGAAAGTGCAATTTAAGAATTAAAAAAATATAAAAACAACAGAAGAAAAAAACATATATTTTTGCATTTACTTTCTTGAAGCATAAAAATGTTAATATTTATATTTTTAGATTATTACTTTTTCTTTTGATTATATCGTTTTTGAAATTATTACATACAGTCTAGCAGTAAAAGTGGTAAAAGAAACGATAAGTCAATGACATGGTTCCGGTGTTAATATTTCATTAATCATAAAAATTAAATTTATTAATTTTGAATGAAAAATGTATAAATTTTTAGAAATTTGAGATTCTCACTGAGAAAAATCAAATTCGGATTAAATTTTTTATTGTATTTATTATGAAATAGTAACAAGGGCTACAAAAGCTTTTATTTTATTTGATTTGCAGGGATGAAAATTTGAGTTAATAATGAATTGACTTTAGAAGTCTTTTTTTTGTTTGATTTCGTTCAGTAGGGAAAGTTTATTAGTAAAAAAGTATTTATTTTTAAAGTCACGAAAACATATCAATGAATTTTCCTTATGGATGGCCGTAAAACTCATCCTTTGGGCTACTTTCTACATGTACTCTAAATTTCACGAGTGCCGTCTAATTATTAGACTCTAATAGATAGTTCTGGATTTTGTTTTGGCAGAAGTTAAATATCTCTCTTACTTAGGGAAATTTTTGATAGCTATGCAGTATATTATTTAGATCCTTGATCAAGAAGATATTAAACGACTGATGTTCTGGCCATAATTAGTTCAAGCTGATGCTAGAATGTCCCAGAGCTTAAAATTCTCTACTGTATAAATACATTTAAGCAATATCTTCATATTTAATTACATAATTAAGGGCGTTTGTCATGTATACATGTCCAATAAAATTTATATTACGGTGCATTCGAGGTGTTTCCTTGTCGTCGATACCATTGACTATGAAAACTATTTTGATTATTTTATTTGAGAATTTTTAAGTTTATATTAACAATAACTTTTGCAGAAATTTATTGTTAAGTTTCTCTTAAATAAAAATGTAGTTCTTCGTTTTTCATAAGATTTGTAATAGGACCATTTTGTCGTCGTATATACACGTCATCGTTTGATTTTAATTCCGCACATTGTGAGGAGTTTTTTACATTAAATTTGACTCTAAACTGTTTAATGCAAAACTAATTCAGGCAGTCACCCAGAATCAAAGTTTAATAATAAAAGAGTAAATTTCACCTTTATTGGGCTTAATCCATTTAAAAGGTTCTAAGAGCCACTTTCATACTTAGGAGTAATCATAGAAGCGATACTAACTCATTTAGCTTTAATCGATAAAATTAAAAATTGGGTCAATTTATAAATTTTAACCAAACGAGCATGAATTGAAATAAAATATATTTTAAAAAAGGGATAAAACCAATTATAAGCATATTTTATTACTTATCAGTAAATTTCTCTAGCATGAATTCATGAGAATTCAATCATAAATTCATGCGTTGAAAATTTCACTTGTAAATCACTTGTAAGGAATTTAGGAAGTAGCTATTATAGCTACTTTTATTTATATTATAATGCAGAAAGCGGCCTTGAAGACTTTTGCAGCCATTAGTTAACAAAATTCAATAATGTTTTCCCCGAGATAGTAGATGCTATGACTGAAAAGTAGCTCCCTTTCATTGATGAAGTCAAGCCTAAAGTTGACCTGTACACAAAAAGTTGTGAAAAAGTTAAAGGAATTATCTGGAATGATTATTTATTTTATAAATATTGATAATTAATTTATTAAAAGATATTTTCAATATTTTCATTTCATTGCACAGAATTGCGTTCTTTTGAAGTTTGTAACTTTTAAAAACTGAAAATATTTTTATTTTTTCTCTGAATAATCATCAAGAAAGGAACTTTTTACTAGAGTATAATTTCCACAAATTTAACAAATCCTACAAATAAATGTTGCAAAAGTAGTTAAAGATCAACTTGCAAGAAGAGGCTTGGATCCATTTTCTAAAATTTCATTTATTACAAGCATAATATGTCAATTTAAGAAATTTATCAAAGCGGTAAAAAGTTTTTGTATAATCCTAATGTACAGCAAAATAAATTGAATAGGCTGAGCTGAAATTAGCCAAAAAAAAGGTCCACCAAAAGTTTTAATAAATAGAATAGCACGATTACTCACGAGGGACTTCTTCTAAAAATTCACTTATTGTTACCGTCTTAAGCTTCCTCTACATGAAGAAGAAAATTTTTTTATTAATATCGTTTACAAACATTAATGTCAGTGTGTATTGAAATATTGAAGAAAATATTTTATTTACTAAAAATAAGAAAGAAATTTTTTGGTTTGTTAGTCATTTATTTCTCATTTTAATGAAGTTATGTTTGTAATCTTCCTTTTTTTTCATATCCTTTTCTGTAAAAACTATATGTCGACAAGGTAACAGTCCTAATGGTAGCAACTTTTAATGACTTCTAGTTTGTGCTCGACTTAAATAAACTTTTGATTGTTGTCAATGTCATAAATTTAAGTTACAAGTGTTGATGAATTCTATACAAACAGGAACAGCTGGTGGTAGCTTGAATTCACACAAATTTATGAAGTCACTTCCATAAAAATCATGTTTTACCTTTTTTGGGTTTCATCTTCTGTTGATTAGCTAACAATCATGTAAAAATCATGCTTTAAAAAGATATCATAAAGTGAAAATATTCTCAAAAATAAATCTTATTATCTTCAATATGAGCTTTTTTAATCATCAAATTAGCCTCAAAGTGACAGCTTGAATGACCTTAGGTGAAAATTAAATTATTTAAGTAGTTATATTGTTGCTGTTGTTTTTATTATTATTTTTACTATAAATTATGCAAATCGTGTTCATGTAATAAATATTTTCCTAATTACAATTTCTTTATAATATTTAATATACCTTGACTAATTTTTCTTAATTTTTAATTACAGGTAAGAAGATAATACTTAAATTTCATTGGTATGCAATTTGAACATTTTAGGTATGTTAAAAATTAATAAAAATTAATTAAAAAATTAATAAATATGATTTATGTATTTTAATATATATATATATATATAATTTGTACTCTAACTGAAAGCATGTGTAAAGATAAAGATATGATATTGTTATGTATATGTAGTCACGATGAAGATGATTTCAAGAAAAATGTTAAGCAATAGATGCCAAATGCAACTTCAATTGCAGAAGCTTTTGTCTTATCATTTTTATATCATCGTGATATGTTTCTTGTGAAACATATAGCCTTGAGGATGATAACTATTTTTGTTTTGTATCTTGGTTTTTATTGGTTTACTTTTAAGCATTTATTAATTATATAAAATCAAATGTTATTACATTTTACAACTTATTTTCTTTTAAAATGGCTTTTCTATTCATAGTATAGGACAAAGATTATATTCAACAATTGAAAATTTTTAAGGGTACAATTCTATTTTAATTATTTATTAATTAATTACAAAGCCGTAGGCTTTAGTTCACAATTATAACATATAAGGACAAATAAAAATCAATTCCAAATTGTTTCACTTAATTACAAGAAAAAGAAATGAAAAAGGCCTAAAAATGAAGTAAAACTCCAAGAGCTGACAATACTCGTTGTGTTTTGCGAATGTAATATCATTCTTAATGGTATTGGGCAGTATTTACTACAATGACAAAGTACCTTAATTTCTAAGGATACCCATTCATTGTTGAAAACCCTGTCAGTTAGCTTTCAGAGTTATGTCACTTTTCGAAAACGCAATCGGAGTTAGAAACTTTTCTTTTATTTTTGTCATTCTTTTCATTTTTTGTTGTTGTAATTAATGGTACAAAACTTTTACTAAATAATGGAGAAATTGCATGTTTAGTACGGCTACTTTTTTTTTGCAAAAAAGAAAATCACCAGAACTACATAAAATATATAAAAATTTCAACTTCTAACTCATTCTCTTATACCGCAAATTCTTTTATTTCCATTTCAAATTCACTCTCTTTTGTTTCAAATAATTCCTTGTCCACTTTAATTTCATCTTTTGAAGCATAGATTTTATTTTATCAAATTTTTATAAAACTTTCAGAAATATATTTCGATTTTTGTGATAATTTATAATACAAAGGTTAAAATTTAATCTACAGAGTTGTTTATGAGTCAATTGAGTGATTTTCTGCTCCAGCCAATTGTGTTTCCATACAACTACGTTAATAATAATTTTTCCAATCTGCTGGGCTTTATGAATCATAGTCATAAGTCTTTGATGCAGAAGAATGAATCACATTTGCTAAATTTTGATCCCTAATACTTAATCCAATAAAGAAATTTTCCTCGAAAAAATTTTCGGCCAAAATTTTGTTTGTGGATCTAGAAAGTATTCAAAAGAAAGGGCAATAAATACATTAATTGATAAAAATCGCTTTGTATCAAATTTTTACTATTTATATTATAAATTATAACTAATTTTAAGTAAAATTTAATGAGGTAAAGTTTTTGTTTTAAAAGGTAAAATTGAAAGAATGAATTAGAATTGTAAAAGGTTGACTTTGAAAAAGTAAAGATTATATTCGATATGGGAAAGAGTGAATTTGATATTGAAATCCTGTAGAAACTTATAAAACGTTTACCTGTGGTCTATTTTTTTGACTTCCAGTTAATTTTTTAAAGTAATATTTACAAATATCGATAAATAACTTCCAATATACAACACTTAATTAACTATTGTTACTCAATAAGAGTTCTGAATTTTTCTTTTGGAATTTTTAATCAAAAACATAATAAAAACAAAATCCATGAGGCATGAAGGAAGCCAGATCCGTCCCATGTGGATTCCCTGCAACATTTGTGACAGTGAATAGGCACCTTAAAGATTGTAGAGTGCGATTTTTCTAAAAATAAATTCTCACATTAATCCATATCTGGACATAAGGGATCCAATTGCACTGTATGTAAATATTTATCCCAATTTGATATTTCTCTTTTAACGTTTTAAATTAATTTACGTGATTGAACTAATCAATTTGCTTGCATTAATTTTGAATAAAGCTTTGCCAAGAATTTTGAACAAATTTTTGTAACAATTAGAGAATTTTATTAGCTTTGAATGTTTTTGATAAATTAATAATGTTCATTTTTATAAAAACTCCACGCAAAAGAACCATTGGGTAATATTATTTTTTTAAAAGAAGGACGTAAAAATTCATGTGTGTAATAATACCTATATGCCAAAAATATGAGTAAAAAACCTGTCAAATTTCAAAAATTCCAGATAAAATAATATGACACATTCACTTTAGTTTTTTTTCTTTTTTCTGTTGATTTTAAGATTCAGTACCTTGGGTAATCCACATTAAAATTTTTGTTTAGCACTCTGTTTTTCTAATTTCTTTAAAAAAATGCAGCTATAGAAATCTATTTTAGGCAATATACTAATGAATTCAAAATTGTGCTCACATTTATATTAAATATCAATAAATTTATTATTTAGAGTTTTTTTTTTAACAAATCAATTGTTTCAATTTTACATAGCTCAATTATTATTACTACAGGCACTTTTTAGCTTGTTCTGAATTTAACTATATAAGAAAATTCTTTTTGATTTACCGCATACTATGATACTACATACATATATATAAATATATTTCAATAAAATTATGCAAATTCATCAGATTCAAGTTCAATTACAAAAAAAAAAAAAAATAGAATAAAGATATAATATATTTAATCCGTTAAGGATCTTAAATAATAATCAATTGCCAACAAGTTATCATAAATCAGAAATGTATTAAAATAAATATTTCAACTTGAAAATTAAAACGATTCATCAAAAACATAAATAATATACATAAAAAGATTATAATGTTCTGTTTGAAATCATATAAAAAACAACAACAAAAAGAAACTTTGGACAATGTGATCTCGATATATATATATCTTTTTATATAAATCTTAGCAACTACAAATAAAAAAAAATATGAACAATATTTATTATGTGATTGTAAAATATCCTACACATAAATTTTATCAACTATATTGTTGTTAAACTATTCTTAGACTGCAATTCAATATCCATTATCCAGCTGAGAGAACAACATTAGTAACACAATTTTTTTGTTGTTGTTTATTTTTCGTTTTTGTTAATAGTTCAACCCCATAACTTAAAGTAGTTATCGTCAAACATTCTTTACATGAAAAAACCTTTTTTTTTTGTAAATGCAATAAGCAACCCTAGTAAACAAAACTAAAACAACAAACAAAATAACAATTGTAAAAGTTTTTAACTAGAGTGCTATAGGTAATTTATCCCATAGACAAATTTATTTTCAGACAATAAGATCATTTATCGGCCAAAGAGGGCGTTTTATATCACCATAGGCGACAATTGTCATTTTATGCAAAAGGCTTTTGTGTGAACTAAACAAAAAAAAAACCAATAAAATTGTAAAAATATTGCACAAATGCTAGTGATTGTGAGTGGGATGCTGTAATTGAGTAAAGATGTTTTTCTAAGATACTTTTTAAATGTATATCTATGTATATTATTCTTGTAAATCGTGAAAATATATTTTACAATTAGAAAATGCTAGTAGAACCTTTTTAAATTTATTTCAAATTATTTAACTAATCGTTTGAATAAATTTCCTACAAGTTCTATGAAGTAAATTAAAAAACAATAAAGAACATTAATTCCATGGAAGGATTTTGAATAAAATTGAAAAATTATATTTGAAAATAAATTCTTATATTCTGATTAATTAAAGAAATATTTGCTTCTTATTGAGACGTAGAAATTTTATATTTTACTTATTTTAATTTTCTTCAATTTGTTTTTATATTCTTGTAGTCTATTTTTCATGACATAGGACATTTTTTTTGGTGATGTTGCAAAGTGAAGCAAGTATTAACATGTGGAAGTCTTTATGGATTAAATCACATATTCGAATTATTGAGAGACTGTTGATAATTTGAATATGTCATGCTTAGATTTTTCATAATATTAGGAGAAGGAGACTAAATTAATGATTTGGGTACTTTGGTATACAATTGTGTTTGTGACTTACGATAAAATTCATTTTTCTTCAAAAAAATCTAATGTTAACACTTTGTTTAGAAGCTGAATACTATCTTTGTATAGTATTTAGAATAATTTTATCTATAGTAATTTATTTTTTTTACAAAAATATTGTTTAAGGTTAAAATATAATATATTTATTTTAATTTAAGAAGAAAAGATTGATTGTAGGCCAAGTGATCCTCATATATATATTTTCTGGATCATTTCCCACCAGTAGTGCTTTGTAATAGTGCAGTTAATTGTTCATGTAATTTCATCATTTCTCCAGCGTTTACATTGCACAATACAATACTTCAAACTTCAAAACTTATCAAAAATATATTTTCTTTCTTCTGCAGATGTATGCAAGTCTTTGAACAATGGTAATCTTTATTATGGAATATTTTTTCCTGAATAAATTTTCCAAATGCAGTGTAATATTTCTTTCTTATAAGATTTTTTTAATTTTTGAAAGTAAATATTACCATTTTTTCCTGTTATGTTTGTTTTAGAATTCCGCGAAAACCTTTTCGAATTTGGTCGAAATTCTCCAAGGATAATCTCGTAGCAGAACATATATTCTAATCAAATCTTTCAAATTTATCGTATTTACCAAAGAAAAGTATATGCGGATAAAAATTAAATTTTTTGTTATCTAAGCAGTTAATTGGGAGAGAGATGCTTCCTTAATATTAGAGGGATAATTTTGATTTCCTTCATATCTGAAAAATTGTAAAAAAAAAATCAACTATGGCTATGAAAAGAAATGAAATATTTTTGAGATAAATTATATATGATCATAAATAAAACAAAAAGAATTCCTAGACTTTGGTATTTTGGCCAAAAATTGATAATTTAACTAAAATGTATTCAACAACTTATTTATTTAGTGATTTAATCTTTCCAAAGTAAAACTTTGTACAATTCTTTAATATCCAAGCAAATATATCGATATCAAAGGATTCGATAATTTCGGTCTTATTCGATATATCAAGGATGTATACCAATATTTAATCGTATATCAAAATTTAGCAAATTTTTATGCAATTTTTTATAAACCATTTTTGATTCTATAATTTCTAAAAATGAATATTTTATTACTTCTTGAACGAATCAATATGATATTCTACATTTGAATAACTAATGCAAATGTGATGCAAGATCTGCGTCAAAGTTTACTCATGTTAATTGAATATTAATATCATCTTTAGAAAAAGAACCAAAAAACCTAAAAGCGCAGTTACTTATTGAATCGCAAAACATATTAAAGAATCTTATAAGCAAAATTTATATTAAATATCTTAAAAGGCCTGTTAGCTCAAACTCAAAATAAAATTAAAAGTATAAACAAAAGGACTGATAATATTTTAATATAATCGAAATATCTTCTATCTAAATTAAAATTTATCTAGATTATTTCAAGTTAAAGCATAAATCACTTAAACAATGAACTTTAATATAAGAATAAAATAGAAATTTACTTTTCCTTTTTTCCGAAATTTTCAATAACCTAATCTAAGCCAATTGATAAATAGTAAAAAAAAATGATAATCCAAAAATTGAAGCTAGTGTTCTTTTAATAAATGGTGATTTTATTTTTTTATTTAAAAATGACAGTTTCCTGTTATTTTATTGTTGTTAAAAATCAAGCATGAAAACATATATTTTCAATACCAAAAAGATTAAGTGTATTGAGAAAGTTCATTAAAATTATATTTTAAAATTAAATAACAAAAATGTATTGTATTTAGTTCATTATACATAACTTTATGTCATTGTTTAACCAAAAAAAAAAGAAGCTAAGCCATTGCTTTAAAATAAAATTAAAAAATAAAAAATCTTTTCAAATAGTAGACAAATAACAGAGATTACCATTTTGAAAAAGATTACAGTGTTTATGCTGAAATAATACAAAGAAACTCATATCATTATTGGAATTCAACTTGTAGATTACATATTGTAAGGATATTTAAATATAGTATTTAAAAACAAAAACAAAATCAAAAATAAAATCACTTGCTTAATTTGTTTTCTAAAATCTAAAATAATGATTTGACTTTTGTTAGAAAATTTTATTCAAAGCAAAATTTGATCAGCTTTAGGAATTTATAAGAAAACTTTTCATTTGAAAAAAAAAACGAAAAATACCAAAGAAAAAAAATAAATATGAATCTGAACAAGGTTAATGAGTTAAATTAACAATAAAAAGTGGCATAAAATGAAATTTCGATAATGATAGGTCTGTAATCTAAGTATAATTCGTAATTTTTAGCCTTTTGTTTTCTTTTGTTTGAATCAATCATCAAAGAGAAGAGATTTAATTGAGTTGCAATCATATAAAGCTATTCATATATGTATTTGTTCATATATACCAGTATATATGTATGTGTTGTAAGGAAAATTAAGTACTTATTGTACGTAGTTAATTATTAAATTAATGACAAAAATATTAATATTTTATGTAATTGACTACTTTTTAAGGATATATAAGAAGAAACTGAAAGTTGAAACAATATTCAAAGTTAAGGGGATGGTTAATTCTTTGAAAGTATTTTTTTTTTGTTTTTGGCAATGAATATTTGGAGGCACCTTGAGAAAAAGATGTTTTGCGTGCGCATCATAACTCGCAACAGAATTATCCAAAATCAGAAATTCAAAATTTATTTATTAAAATAAGTGTTTTTTGTGATAATGACGAGGGAAGTTGGTTTTTTGATTTTTCAATTTTTGGTAGCCTTTAGAAGCCAAAATACTGATTTTCACTTAAAAAATTGACTTATTGTACTTATGAAAAGAAAATCTTCCATCATTATCTGGTAAAATATTTGGAAAAGCAGTTTGCAAAATTTCAAAACGATCGGTGCAATCGATTTTGGCTTCGAAATTAAGAAGCTTCCGAAAAACGCTTTAAAGTTTTGCTCCAGAGTAAAGGACGCTCAAATGCTCATAGCTTTGGTAATTTTAATCCAATTAACTTGAAATTTTGACATAATATTATTAAGATTTTATAAATTAATTTAAAAAAATAAAAAAAATAAAACTTGGAAAATAAGTAATTAAATATTGAACCATCCCTTTGACAGATGTAATAAGATTAATTCAATCCAAGTCAAACAAACAAAGTACCTAGTTATCTGAATGTGTAAGTTTTAATTAGAGCCAGTCAAATTTTGATATTATCATGAATCCCGATCCTACGTATATATGCTTAAACATTGAATATGTTGAACTTGAGTACCACAAAACCTATTACTCCAAAAGTAACTCGAAATCGAAAGATTTGAAAGTGTGTATGGATTTTTTTTTACTGTTTATTTTTATTTCGCTTTATACTATCTAAAGTTGAAATAGTAATATAATGATTAATTGGAAGGATTCAATTCAAAAATTGAATGCTCTACTGAAAATTTACTTATAGTACGTTTACACGGAAAAATTACTACAGAAGTAGTTTGAAGTCGTGAAAATGTATAAAAGTCAATGAAAATCGCTTCCATAAGGACCATAACGTTTGATGTTAAGGTAGAAATAAGAATATTTTGTAATTTATTAGCAAAATTGTTCTCTAAAAGTTTCAATTATATTTTTAAAAAGTCAAATCTAACTACAGATTATAAAAATAAAATATATAAAATAGCTGAATATAATTTTTATTACTAAAATCCTTCTATTTTGCACTTAAATCTACTTTTAACAACTAAATGATACTCTATATAAGACATATGCAGCATAAATTTCAACTTAAATGCAAGGTTATTAATCAAATTATCTTGTAAATAAATTAATATACAACTCTTAAGTTATTGATATGAGCCAACCAAAAATAAATCCGATAAAAATTAAATGTTATTAAACATAATTTTCTATCCATAAACTAAAAAATGGCTAACACTATGAAATTATAAAACCTAATTCCATGGAATTACTACCAACTGTATACCATGTCAACGGATATCGTATTAGCAGCTACTTTAAATTTTGAAATACTATCGAAAATAGTTTTAATAGCATATTGTAAATTGAAGTTGTTATTTTTTTTTTTTTTTTGAGAACCTTTCATCTGATTAATAATACTAATTTGAATAGCTGTCGGTAAAATGACCTTCATAAATTTTCTCTTTTTATTTAACATAATTCTCTATTTCATATTTCCTCGTGCAAACTAATTTGATTACAACATTTATTAAAAATATTCTTTATAATCTTTGATAATTTATAATTTTATTAGTTACGGGTGTGCCTTAGCCTTCTTTAGAAACTTAGAAATATAAATATATAGATCATATTAGCTGCTGTATGGCTATATGTTAGCTTATTTAAACTTATTTTGTATTTGAAATATACATAAATGTTAGCCATTTATAGGAAACTCTCGTGACTATTTTACGGACAATTTAGTTAACTGATTTGTAGGTTTATTGGATCTATATAAAAAAAATGCTCATATAATTTGTTTGAAATGTTATGAAATAAAATTGTAATAAAATAATTTTCTTAATATTTTTCCTAGTAATTCAATTACAAGTGGATTTGATATTATTGCTGTCTTTTGATAAATTGAAATACATAAAAATGATTTTCAATTTTTAGCATGTAAATTTTCTTTGATATTCAATAATTATTTTGATTAAGTAATATTAAAGGTTTTTGTTTTCTATACAAAAATAACATCCTAGACCGTTTGTTGGTGGTCATTATTAAGTGGCTGACCTATCAAGATAATATCACTTGCAATTACCTTGTATTTAAAGGGTGCTTATTTAAATCTAACATGGACTAAAATTGATTTTTTTAACATTTAGACTAACTGTAGTAGTACATTTTTTGAAATTATTTTGGTTGAAAATTTAGTATTAAACAAAATTTAAAAGGAAAATAGCCGTTTGTGCATTCATTGGCTTAAGAATTTATTTACACTTAATAAAAAATTAACACAAACCGTCATTTTGATTGATTTTTGATTTAATACTTAAAAGCTCTGAATATTTAAATATTATTCTTTAGATATTTCATATTGACATTAAAAAAGTAAACCTCTTATAGGTAAAAAGTGCCCAGGAGGTTCATCAATAAGAGCTAATCACGCCAGTCATAATATCTTCCAAATTTGCCCGTCTTTAACATGTAAGCGTATAAAAGAGCAACATATAAGAATTTAAATTTACAGATTTGTTAATTGCCCAAACTACTTATCCTTCTAATAAATCCCGAATGCAGACATGTTATTGGACTTTTAAACATAAATTCAAAGTGTTGCCGTATCTGATTTTTTTGAAAGATATACCAAATAAAATGCCCTAAAAATTCCAATTTTATCAATGTAGAATTTTTAGATGGAACATATTTGACGGTAAATAAAACGAAATTATGATTTTGACGACCTAACTATCTACCACTAGGGTGTAATTCAAAATTGTCATAGCTTCTAAGCTTCTTATCAAATTTTATCAAAAAATATATCAAATAAAGGATATGACAAATTATTTAGAGTATGTATATAAAATTTTTATTGTGGATTTTTTTAACGGTAAATAAAAGTAATTTACATTTTTTACTAACTGCCCCTTTAATAAAAGATTTTGCTTTATCATCAAATTCTCAGATCTTAATTTTCTCAAAAATAAACTCTATTTGGCTTTCTAATTTACGCCTAGTGTCTTACTCCTTTTTTTCAAATAATAGACATTGAAATGATTGATTGGCATGATTGAACTCCTTAAAATGTTAACCTTTTAACCTAAGACTAACAGAAAATATTTTTAAACGTATTTAAGATTTTTTTTGCATCACACCTTAAGCCATTAAAAAAATAAAACGTTTCTACAATTATTATTTTGCGTATCAAAACTATTAGGGGAATCCTTCCGAATTAAAACAATGATGCAAATTTTTATATAGGATACAAATTTATATTTCAAAATTGTTACTCAGGAAAATAGTAAGACTTTAAAATGAAAACCAAAAAGAAAGGTAAATATAAAGTTTAATTTATTAGTAAATATCCTCTAATTACGGGTTAAAAACATTTTGGAAATATAGTGTGTAATCAGTCTAAAACAAAAAGAAACACTAAAACCAATGACAAATTCACATGAAAATGTTCAAAAAAAATGCAGTCTTAGACAACCGGAAACATATCATTACAAGTGATGAAATATGGTTTTATAGTTGGATCGTTAATCGTCCCAATAGAATTCACACGGTTTTACGAGGCAAAATCAAATATTACCGCTATGTCTTCATAACCTTCTTTGATGATTCTCAAATTGAATTATTTAACCATGAATTAATGCCCTTAGTTTGAACGGTCAATTAGTAAAATTTTAAAATCGTTATTGCCTTAAAATTTCATAAAATAGTTTGGGGTATTTTGTTCGTTTTGTCATTGTAAATAATGAAATTTTAGGATACTGTATTTTCTTCTAGAATTTTTAATTAGAACAGAATAAATTTTTCTTTGTCTAGTGTTTTCCATGCTTGAAAATGATTAAGGTTTGTTGCTTATATTGTGCCTAAGATGGCTGTTTGCAATTGTAATTTTTTAAAACTAGAGAATCTACTTAAACGCATTTTAAAGCACATTGCACACTTTCCTTGCTACAACTGTATTTGAACTGTATTTGAAAATATAAAAAATTGATTAATAATTTTACAAAATTATTTGAAAAATATGGAAAGAAATATTTAACCAGAAGGAATGGATATTCAGAAAAGTCTTTGATGATCAAAACACTCTCTTCTCTATCAAATTCCTTTAAAGAGCATAGGGAAACATTTGCAATTTGTAATGGTTGACAAAAGGGAAAAAAATAAACTTTTGTAACAATGGCCAATTTTGCCTAAAATACTTATTATTTTTGAAGATATATTTTCAGAAAAATCTCACAAACTCTTCTTTGAAATATAAAAATCTTATTATTTTTGGATTTAGCTATCCAAAATCAATTTAGGAAACACTTATCTTTAAATTTAAAGAAAAAAACTTAAAATTTTTAGACTAATGTTATTAATACTTAAGGAATAACCCCCCAAAAAACATTTAAATAATAATTTAATGTGATTTTGTACAATTTATAATCATTTAGGCTAATCAAAAAGATTCATATCTATTTTAAGTTGCATTTCATGATAAATACAATATAATAAATGTTTCCTTTAACTACTTTGATTTTGTCCCTTAGCCACGAAATTATTTTTCACCAAAACAATTTTGATCAAAGAAATTTAACATTTAAGACTAAATTTAGTGCTGAGATAGTCTACCAGTATTAATATCGTGCTTATATCCAAAATATACTGAGCTAAGGGTAATTATCTATTTTTTTGTGGAACATATCCACTTTTTTTTTAAGATTCTAGCTCCAATTTTTTTAATGGAACATGAAATTATCCTCACAAGAGAGTATTAGAATTTATCTTTCGATTTTTACATATTCTTAAATAGTTATTAGGGGAATGGAAGTTACACTTAAAAGATATCCTGGCCCTAGTAAAAAGTCGTCATCATAAAATGACTGTCAAGAAAAGCAATAGATGGATAGATATTCTGATACCTACTAATAATACTCATTTAAACCTTTAAAACTAATTTTTGTAGTTGTTAGAAGTTAAAATTGTCAGTTTGTGAAATTAAATTTGATATAAATTATAAATAAAGAAATAATTTAAATATATCTGAAAAATCGAAGTCTTTATTTTAACAAAAACCTTAATTATTTATTAATTCACTTATTACGTTTTTATTATATTTTGATAGAGATTTATCTTAATTTTACTTCATCAGTTTAACAATGAGCTTCTGATGTAAATTTCGAGCATTGTTGAATGGTTTTAATATATCAAAAGTATTCATCAGCTAAAGAAAAACTAATAATAATAATAATAGGACTACAAATTTTCTATACCTATATTAATACTATAGATAATTTATTAGCCAGTTTTATTATTAAAGAAATTATGATATTTAAAAAATTTACAGTGCCCAATTAAAATCATTTAAAAATAGGAAGTGGACTACCGATTTAAAAGAACACTTAATTTTTTGTCTTTTAGTTTTATTCATAACACAAAAAATGAACAACAATTAATCATTGTCAAAAATGATGTTTGAATTTCAGTAAAAGAAAAAAAAAAAAACCACAGCTGTAATGAAACCTTTCACCACTAGAATTAAAACATCAAAAAATAACAAAAAAGTTATATTATTTCCTATTGACACTTCAAAAAATGAATAATAGCGTCATCTATTGATTAATTTATAGATTTAAATTGTTATTACAGTACAGTGTGACACTATCCGTAAAATAATCGACACGTTAAATTTTCGTGGGTCAAATCTGAGGCCAAAATGATTTGTTATGCGGATTAATATGAGATGACATAGATATAGAGCAGGTGTTGTGCTTGATTAATCGAATACTTCCCTCCCTGCCAAATTTATTAATTTACTTCTTCTTTTTTTTTTTTTGTATTTTAGCTAAACGTGTAGTTTAATTGAAATTATTGGCAAGCAAAAACTTTGATAGTAATATTAAAAAAAAAAAAAACCGGCTAAATATTTGCTATTTAATTGTTTTGCTATTAAAATTTTTAGCACGATATCGTGCGTTTTTAATTTTATTAAGAAAGAAAAAAAATATGTTTTTTTTTCTTTATTTTGTGTTTTGTTTAACTCAAAACGTATAAAAATTTATTTAATTTTAGTTTTTGTTAGTTAACAACTAATTGAATTTCAAAATTGTTTCATTAATATTTATTTTTTTGTTATATATGAAAACAGCAAATAAAAGTTTTATTTAAGATTAAATCTCAGTAAAAACAATAACCCAAAAAAAGAAAAAAAAAATTGTTCAATTATTTATTTTAAAAATGTTTTTTGAGATTTAATCAAATTTAGGGTAAGGTAATTTTTATGTTTTATTATAAAATCTATTTTAAATTTATATGATTAAAAAAAAAATCAGGGCCATTTAATATTGAACAAAAAACAAAAACAACAAGCTGAATTGTTATTAACATTTTAAGTTAGTAGTTCGATTAAAAGGTAGCTATAAAAATTTCTTAGATCATTATTAATGAAGTATATTGCATTACATTTTTTATACTTTAGTTTGTATTGTCGACTTCTATTAGATAGGTCTTTATAGTGCCTAAAGGGTTTTTGACCGGAATTTGATGATATTGATAAGGTTACACCAGTCACTTAGCACTTATGATATCGTAACAATATTATGTTTATGTATTGACTCAATCATTTTATAACAAAGCTATATAATAGCTTTATAGAAGCCAAAAAATTGTGTTTTTCGGCATTGAACTACTTATAGATACATATATATTTTTTTTTGTCTTGTCTTAAAGTTAATTTTTTTTGTTTTTACCTTTAACGGGGATACACCTATTAAAACACTCGAAAAATCAATATTTTTTGAAATATTTTCCCCTATAAAATAGGAAAATAATCAAAATAAAATTTTATTGAACATACGATGAACATATGATGAACTATTTATAAAAAACTAATTTTTTTGTCTAAAATGGTGATATTACAATCATTTGATTGATTATAGGTTTTTCCAAGATGTCTGTAGCATTATTTGTAATGTTTGTCAATCTATATGCAGGACAAAAATATCAATTTTTGCTAACTTTCTTAACGTATTAGCTCTTTATTTTTAAATTACTACTAAAATGGTCAAGGGAGAGATTGATTTCCTTGTTCATACACTTATTTACGTCACTGTGCCTTCCTAGTCATCGATCTGTAAAGCATATACAGTTTCGAAAAACAAAAAGGCATTTATGTTTATATCGCCGCTATACATTCGTAAAATTCGTCAAAGATAAAATTTGTTCTATTTGCCGCCTCTACTGTGCATCCATCCACACATTCGAGCATTGTTAACAGAAATTTTCACAACTTCACAAAGTCTGGCAAACTAAGGCGAATGCACTCTCTAGACATTCGTGTATTTGTTGAATTTGCTTATCATTACCGAATGTGTAAAGTATTTCTTGTATAGAAATACTAACTTTTTTTATAATTTCCAATCATTCATGTCTCTCTGTATCATATAAAAGCTTGCCGCCCGATGAAAACTCTACTAAAATGTTGATTTTTTGTTGTCTAATTTTTTTTAAAAAAAAGTTTAACGGGACCGGTTTATCGCAATTGCTCTAAGTATCCAACTTGTTGGGAATTATGCCACTAGGGGACACTCAAATTTTCTAGGAATTTTAGCTTTTTTCCTTTGACTACATTACTATCTCCTGATCCCATCTATTGAGGTTACTGTTTAAATTTCAAATCGATCAGATAAAGACTGTTAAAGTTATTTTGCTGGCTGATTTGAATAATGTGGTTTCGAGAAAAACGTATTAAAAGTTTTAAAAAGTTTTGAGTTTTGTTGATCTTCTTATCCTTTTTCTATTATTCCAGATTCATAAAGTTAACCTTTTAAATTAAAATTTTCATCCCCAGCATGTAAAAATAAAATACGCTTTAAACTGTTGATTTTACTGCTACTACAGATAACATTTTGAAGGCTTTATCTGATACCCGCTCCTGTTTTGTGTATCTCAGCTCGGTTTATTTCACTAATAATCATTATTTAACTTTATAAAACAATTTACATGAATAAAATTAAAAACTCTTAACTTTTCTTTAATTTTTTTAGTTAAAACACTTTTAAAAAATTTAATAACCTGTAACATCTGATTTGACATTTCAAATCATATGTTTTGAGATTTAGACGCCATGTTTTTTTGTGTAGTGACTACAGACTTTGCTGTTAAGAACAGAGTTCTTTTGTATGGAAGACTACAACGTTGTGGTTGCGTCTGTTAAGAACGGGTATGAGACTGATTCCGGAATTTAGCTCTTACAATTAGGATCATTTAAAAAATTGCTTTTTACTAAATTATTTTTATTTTTGTGATGCTTTTACATTTCTTAAGTTTATAAAAAAATGCCTAACACCAAAAACTTTTTTTATTTTTTATTAACTTTCTACATTTTTGTTTTTATGACATACATAAACAACTTCCACAGAGTGAAAATGTTCCATGCAGCATGCAAAAGACATCCATCATAGCTGACTTTTTTATCCAAAAAATAAATTCTTTAAAAAAAATTAATTGTAACCAAACTTTTCAGTGTACATCATCAAATTTAAATAAACTGATTCCTAAGAAGATGTAGGGAATAGAGTTTTTAAAATTTTAAACTATTAGAGTTTTGGCCAAATCTTCTTAAGAGCTACGACATTTTAAATACTTTCGATTTTTGTGTAGAGTAAAACACCACCCTGCTTTCACCTTAACACGCACTTTTGGAGTATAATTTCATACACAATAAAAATGTTACATTTGTATGGATTCCTAAAACTGATTTTTTATACCAGCACATATCCCTGGGAAAGTACAGTAGATCTAACATATATGCATATCAATGGTTATAAAATCCTCAGATTTATACAACAGTAATAGTTATTTTTGTTATTGACACTTACACTTATTGAATATTGCATTCATTTTTAAGGTTACAGCGTGTATTATCAAAAAAAAAATCAGACATCAACTTTCATTAGTTGTAGCAAGATTTGAATATATCAAACTAAAATAAAATTTCTACTTCTGCCTAAACTGAAATCTTAAAAGAATGTTGCAATATGGATTGGATAGTTACAAGTAAATCACATTAACTATTATATTTGTTATTAACAATCAAAAATACTAACAATAAAAATATGACCAGTAATTTTATTATTATTCTTTTTTATTTAAAAAACAAAAAATAAAATGGTTTAGTTTCAACACCAAAAATCAATATTGCAAAATTCTAATATCAAAAAGAAACAAAAAAAAATCAAATAAAATTTCTTGATCAATGGAAAATTTTCTCTTAATTTTTAAAGTTTTTTTTGACAACTATTGTTTGTAATAACAAATAATAAAACGAAACAGGTGCTTCTGATATGATAAAAAAAAAAAGAAAAAAAAAGAAAATGGACCTAAAAAGTGATTAAGTAATTAACTTTTAGTATACGCAATTTATAAAATATCAAAAAAGGTTTGCGTAAAAGTGAGCGCAAAAGAAAAAGTATTTTTATATTAACTAGAAGATTATTTCTTCAAGGTAGTTTTCTTTTTTTTTCTACTCTACTGAACAGCACACTTCAAATTTTTGCCTCATAAAGGAAAGCTTATTTAAAGAAGATATCTATTACTATCATTTTTTTTTTTTTTTTTGCCTAAATTACCTAAATTTATATTTAAAATATCTGATTGAAATGTAGCTATAAAATTCTTCTTCCTTTTGTTTTTTTTTTTTTTTTGTGTAAAAAAAAGAAACAAAGCTACCGAAAATAAAAGAAAGTACTTTTACTGTGATTAATTTCAATTATGAATACTTTAAAGTTCTTAATTTATACAAATTGCGTGCAATGACTGTCACTTATAAACTATTTGTTAGCCATTGACCTATTGCATATCAAAAATGTCCATTCATTGATTTTAAATTTAGTTAATAATTAAAATGATTTTCAAATGCTTAAATTAATTTTTTTTAAAAATTATGAATAGTGAAAGTAATTTAGGGATTTGATATGAAATTCTGGTTTTAAGAATTACATCCTAAGTTTAGTTCTTCTGAGATGACAGGAAAGTTACCGTTTTTGAAGTTTTTAGATTCAAAAGTCGATGTGTTTGACTTGCAGGATCAAGTAAAGACACAAAAATTTTGGAGATATAAAAGTGTTGATTTTCAAGTTTCAGATATTCCTGGGAAAAGTAAATGTGTGCACAGATCAATACCGTCAATGATATATAACTTCGTATTTATTTATTAGTTGGCTTCCTTGACCTATGATGATGGTCAAGGAAAAAGTAACAGGACGCGAAGAAAGAAGTTTATTTTTATATAGCAATATCAATCGGTATCGATCATATAACCTTTAGTCGTTGTGCTTTGACAGAATTTTCAGTTTTTCTATGACTTTATTTTTTTTATAGACTTTTATTTACCTTGACTTCTGTTCTTTGGGGAACTTTGATAAATCTTTGAAATACTTACTAATAAGCTATTTGTTTAAATTTTTGGTAGCATAAAATGCTTAAATTTTCAACTGGAACTTTCTCTTCGACATGCCTAAGAATAGACAAGAATCCAAATAGGTAAGCAAAAGGCTTTCCTAAACGACAAACATCGTTTAAAACCTAGGAAGATCTTCATTGGGCAAGTGTTAAGCTAGCCCAATAATTATTATTATTGTAAATTTACAAATTATGACTACGAGATATAAAATATAGGTCAAATAAAATTTTGAAAAAGTTTTAGCTTAGACGAAATAAATTTTTAGAAATTTACGTTATGTTATTATTTATCTCATCTTTTATATCAAACAAAATTTTCAAAAAGTAGGTATAATATTCTCTTATTCTGATTTTTGATTGTGATTTTTCTCTTATTTTAACCAGGATAGTATACAATCCATACCTATGTCAGCTTGCTTTGAATTTAATACAGCCGTATTGGCCATACCTAATAAGAATTGGGTGTAATTTCAGTCTCTTGTATTTCTAATTAAGCTTACTAAACACAATCCTAATAAAAAATTTAAGTAAAACTTATATGGCCTAACATTAAAATAACAGTCGGGAAAGAGTGTAATCTGGTCAAAAAAGAAATTAACAAAGTTTTACGAAAATGATGAAATCCTACATTTTAAACCTTAAGTGCCGTGAAAAAGTTTTTAAGATTTGAATTAAGAAGCCGTTAACTGCTTAAATGACAACGCATGTGTTATCTTAGAACACTCACTCTAGTCCTAACAGTAGATCTTGACAGTGAAATTGTGAAATATTTTGGGATAATAATAATCTATTAAATTTTATTGAAACTAAGGTGTAAATATGCCTAAAAAGGATAAAACAAAAATTAATTTAAAAAATAGTCCTTTAATTATGAACATTATATAAAATTGATGAACTTAAAGAAGAAAATAATACTTTATACCGTTCAATGAAAGCAGAAAGATAATGAACTGTTTATTTTGAAAGTGGCATAAGTTTGCTTTTTATTCGAGAAATCGAAATTATCTCTTTTAGGTACTAACTTTAGGGGTTAGTTTCACCTGTTAAAGCCGTTTCTCAGCAGATAAAAAAAAATACATGTCTCTTATACCCGTTCTTAACAGGTGGATGTACACATTTTCCGACTACACAGAAAGCTACTTTTGTATGGAGAACTGTGTACATAGGTGGTTGGAAATGTGTAGTAACTACATCTATTGTGAATTTTTTCTTATTGTATCCTCCTGTTTTGTGTATCTTCTCTAGCTCGGTTTACTTCACTAATATTCATTGCTTAACTTTTTAAAACAATTTACATGAAAAAATTAAAAACTCTTAACTTTTCTTTAATTTGTTCTTAAAACACTTTTTTTTAAAAAAAATTTAACAACCTGTGACATCTAATTTGACATTTCACATCATATGTTTTGAGATTTAGACGCCATGTTTTTTTTTGTCGTCATGTACAGACTTTGCCTGTTAAGAACCGATTTTTCTGTATGGAAGACTACAAGGTTGTACGTACATAGTGCCTGTTAAGAACGCGTATTAGATTTCAATGGAGATAATAACATATCACAAAATGAATGAAATCGGAGGGAGACACCCGAAAACCTTACCTTCTTAGTATATAATTATTTTCCCATAATAATTAAAAAATGATTGTAAAGTGACTTATGCCACTTTTAAAAATGAATACCTAGGAACAATTTTTGGCTTATGCCAAGTTCACTTGTCGTTTATTTTAAAGGAGATATATTTGTAAGGATTGTCATTTAAAAAACTAAATGAGTTTGTTATTCATATTTATTTATATTTGTAACATTTATTTTTTTGTTAATATCTATTAAAGTTTTTAAATAAATAAAGTTTTACTCATTTTAATCTTCGTCATCTATAGGAATAATGGCTACCTCTAAAACTGTATTCTATTTAAAATTTTTTAAAAAGAAAATGATAAATGGGAATATATAATGAAGGAATTTGTAATAAATGTTTAGATTTCTATAAGTTAAAAGTAATTCAATTTTTAACTTAATTTTTCCAAAAAGTGCTTTATATCACTTTCAAAGTAAATGGTTCAAATAACATTTTTTGCAAGATTCATTTGACATTTTATAGAACAAAAACTTATGACGTCCTTCATAATAATTACTAATTTCTGCATCAAATGAAATAATTACAAAAATTTATAATATAATCCCTTGAAAAGTTAAGTAAAAATTAGTTACTTATACTAAATGCAACTATTACCGATTTAGGATTCATAACTCCTTAGTATTCCCCCTTTTTTCTGCTATATAAAATTGTAAATGAGTCTTGTAAAAATTATTATTTTTATCTTCTGTTCTCTTTTATTTACCTTTTGTTTTCTTTAAATATCATAGACAACTATTTTTCTCTTTTTAGTTAATTAATTTCATCAAATGATCATAAATAAAAAAGTTTTTGCTTTATTTGTTTTCAAACTGTCAACTCATTACTTTTCTTGTTTGAAAACAAATAACAAAAAAACATCGCAAAATTCTATAAAAAAGTATTAAAATTTGAAAAAAAAGAATTTTCTCATGACTAAATTTTCATTTTTCAGTCTAATAGGAGCATATTTTTCAACTGCGACTTGTGTAATTATGTGAAAAAGTTTATTTCTCTAAATAATTAAAAATAAGTCTCCCAGTAAATTAAAATGATTTCAATCAACAAATAAAATATATTTAGTAATTTTTCATATATATAATTACGTATCACTAATACCGATGGGAAAATTGTTACAATATCAAAGCTTAACGTTAATCGATTCCATAAAAGGAATAGAATAAATTTAGTGATTTATAAATTAGCTAAAATTGCAATACTTAGAGTATTTTACTGTCTTAGTTGACCACTGAGAGGATAGTTTTTTCTCAACATTTTACTATCTAAACGGATTATCTCACCTGGACGCCAACTCATAGAATTTCTGATACTATTATGTCACCCACTCATTTTTACACTATATATAATTAAATAAATAGAATCGATTAAGACCTCTACAGATATTGTTGTAACTTATGGAACTTTATGAAACCTACAGATTAATATTTTACAGAATTTCAGTGTGCCATTTTATCATCTATAATAGAAAATTTATTGATATCATATAACTTGACATTAGTATTGCATAATTGCAAAAACAGATATTGGCGGGAAGATGTCTACCAAGGTTTATATATGCGTAGGTATTTTATATACTTATAGTATATAACTATTATTTTTTAAGTTTGCGATTAATTCATATACATAAATATTATAAATATAATTTTTGTTTTTTTCTTTTTCGTTTGTTGTTTTACATATTAAATGGCAAATTTTGTTCTATTAGTAAGTGACAAGGTTAATAGTATTGGAGGCGTTAAATAACAAACAAAATTATTATTAATAGACACTAAGCATTGTTTTAAGATTCATATTTTAATATTAATAACAATGAAAAGTTTTCAAAAAAAATCATTCAGTCATTAACTTTTGTAAAAACATTAAACCATGAAGGAAAAATACAATAAAAGCTGAAGGGAGGTATAAAGAAATTGTAAAAAATAGTACTTTATTCAAAGTGCACTTGAACTTTTTTAAAGATAAAATTAAATTTATGTCCAATTTTTAAAATTCAAAGGATTAGCCCCGCTTGGCGACTGTAGATAAAATCACTCATTCAGAAACTTTTTCTGCTCAAAGTAGAGATTTCAAAGTCGTTTGTAAATTTTTGTTTTTTTAAAATAGGACTAAAATAGGTTTTTTGCAAAGTGACTTTTAAAATATGAGAAGTAGAAAAACTGTTGTAACAATTTTGAACTAAAGAAATGTAAAAGAAAACCTACAAGGCAAAGGACTTGCTATAAACGAAGTACAAATACAGAGGAAATGTAAAAAGTTGGATGAGTAAGATTTGTTTATTCAGCGAATTCAGAGAGTTTTTCTGAAAAGATAGAATAAAAGCTCTAACGTTTCATGTAAATGAAAATACTTTTAGAAGACGCTGTTGCTATTATTAGTATACCTGTGGTTGATAGGCACTCGAGATGTACTTAAGGAAGAAAATATCGATAAGCTATGAACGATACCATGAACAATTTAATCGAAAATTTTGGTTGGGAAAATTTAATTTTAATTAAAAAGCTGTGTTATGAATTTTGACCTATAAAAAAACCTAAAAGCACAAATGTAAAGGAAACGTAAGAAGCATGGTATTGAAAAATATTTGAGTAAATGGGAATTCTTCAAAAGGGAAAACTTTCTAAAATTCTTATAGATTACCAAAACTGATAAATATGGTGCTATGTAACCATATTTATTTTTTATTAGCGTCCATATCCTATAAGTTTAAGCTCAAAACCGGGCATTGTTGTATAGTGAGATTGTTGTATGAGTCTGAAGGAAGGTCTGAAGGAAGATTCATCAAAACAACAAAATTATCATTTCTCTCATTTGAAAATCAAAAATAAAATAAAGGTGGGGCCTTAAGTTTTAAGTATCATGCTAAAGGAAGTAAAAAATAATAATAATAAAACAGTGACAATAAAAAATTATGTCCAAAAAATCTGGGTTGATTAATTTAAAATAAAAATAGGAGAAATCAAAAGAACAATCAATGTTGGTATGACTAGGATCAGGGGGATTAATCTCCTCCTTTCGCTAAAGATATTTCTGTGGTAATTATAGAAAAAAAACTAAAATATCTAAGAAAGTTGAGTGTTCGAAAATTGTACCCCATTTCCCACTTGTAAAAAATTATCTCCACTACTATCCTCAGGGAATAGGATACTTTAGTTGATTAAAGGAGCAAACGAGATGCACAGATTATTACAAAAGGAAATCAAAAATGATGGAAATCAGTACTTCGTGACTAGCTGATTGTGATTGATAATTGTGAGGTATTTATTTAGTCTGTTTAAATACTAAGTCAAAATGTAGAGAAAGACTTTTTTTTGCGAAATTTTGCGAATTAAATAAAAAGACAGTGTTTCATGCCTTAATCACTCAATGTTGATTATTACAGGACCCATTATTAAATTCTTAGATCCTCTTTTCTACAATATCCTCCACCTACCTAAAGAACAGAAAACTTTTTATAATACGTCACACCAATGAAAATTTTCTTAGTTACTCTTTTGTTCTATCAAATTTTGTTGTCTTCATTTTGAAATGTTTCTACAACTTTGGGCTAATATAGGAACATTTTAAACTTTAAGTTGTATGAGATATCAACATTCGAAAATATTTCTATGATATTCTTTTTTAACTACTTAAATTTAAGTTATTTCATATAAAAAATTTTTTTTACTATCTTACATATCTTTTGTATTTATCCTTCACATAATTTTCAAATTTTCTATTTAATGGTTGATTGAATTATTTTAATTATTTAAATTTCTATAAAATTGGCGAAGTGGAAAATGCAAGGTGAATGAATCAATTAAAAAACAAAACAAATAATTTCAATAAAAAACTAAAACAAATAAATTAGAGTAACTTGTGCAGTTTAAAGAAAATCAAATTAAATGAAAAAAACTAGTAATTTTTTGTTAAAATTTTAATTAAATTTTATTTATTATTGAAATTAACAAACGGAAGGCTAATTAATTCTCATTGCATTTAAAAAATCTATTTGAAACTCAATTCTGTTCAAACTATGCATTTCACAAGATCCATTTAACCTTGCTAAGAACTTTCAACTACTTAAAAAAGAAATAAAAAAATAAATGATGTAAAAAAAATTGAATTTTCTTTTACTAGTTTTTCTTTATTTGATAAAACATCAAAGGTAAAGGACATCAAAATTTATGACTATTAAAGAGATATCGTCTTTAAAGGTTTTTTTTTGTTGTAATTATATTTTTATTTTTGTTTCAACAAAGAAAAGGAAAAAAAAACCATCAAAAACTAAAATGACTTTCGTTATTTTAAGAACTAATCCAATAACTTTATACCATCTGACCTAGTAAATAGCCCACAAGTAATAAGCCATTTAATCATGGTGGTTAAATTTAACCATATTAACTTGAACGCCCCTAAAAAAATTATTTATTGAGCATTAATAGACAAAAAAAAAAATTACTTTGTAACTAGCAATTTTTATTAGAAATTAAAAATCACACTAATAATAATAATAATAACAGCAATAAATTATTATTTACTACAAATTACTTTTTCACACAATATAAAAAATAATATTTTTGAAGTTCCATTAAAAGATTTGTGTAGTGTTGTAAATTTTTAACCACAATCTTAAAATTTTTTAGTAATTAATCGAAATATCTTAATAAGAAGAAAATTTTCTTTCATTTTTATTTAATTATATAATGAAAGATGAATTTTATTTTAATGTTGAATCTCTTGTTCATATTACATTTTTTAGTTTTTTTTATTAAATAATCTTGTTAAATTTTTCTTATTTATAAATTAAGAAATTTATAATGAATTTCATTTCTTTTTTTCGTTTTTGTTTTTTTAAGTATGAAATTTGAAATGATTAACCTGTGCCTTCTGTGGACGTTAACCTCTAAATTTAATGACCAAAATAGTTAAGCACCAGCAGCGAGATTAAATATTAAAATTGATTTCTTTTTCAGAGATGTATATTTAAAAAAAGTCAAATAAAACAAGTTGTTGTATCAAATATGATAAAAGAACTATATATTGTTTTATTTTTATCTAGAAAAGTCATTATTAATTGTTTAATCTATAAAAGTTCGATTCTAGATTAATATTTAAAATTCTAATTGTGCTAGTTTTTCAAGTTTTATACTTAATAGAACAACTCATATATATATAAGTGTCTTATAGCCTTTCTCCATTGAGGTTTATACAGGGTATTTGCCTCCTGTATAAAAAAAATCGTTTTTCCATTGGCAATTATCTGTATTAGGGAAATTTAGGGAGATTGATAGAAATGTCAATAAAAAAATCATAAAGGTAAATATTGAATCTATAAAAATAAAAAAAATAATTTCAATGTGCTTACTCGCAAAAATATTATTAAATTAACTTTTAAAAAAATATCAAAACTAGCCTGAAAAAAATCAATTAATAAACAAAATAATTTTAATATATGATATTTACAAAAATGCCACCATTTAATTTACTTTTTAACATAATAAATAAGGAAATTTTTAATGTTGGACAATCTGTCAATTAACAACAGATGGCAAAATTTCTCTTATGCAGCTTTTCAAAGGTACATATCCTATTTCTCCATACAAAATTTCCGTATATTGTAATAATGTGTATAAGCCTCAATGTAGAAAGGTTATTAGAGAACCTTAAATATATATATATTTCTAAAAAAAAGCCTATAAATTTTTGATATATTTGAACAAAAAACCTTTACTAAAAACTAAAAACTAAAATTTTATTTGTTTATGGCAGATGTTTATCCAAAACCCAAACAGATATTTTTCTTCGAATTTGCTAAATTAATTTTTGTGTTATTCTTAAATTAAATTTTATGATAGTGCGTTGACAGTGGTCAAAAATACTAGACAAATGTACTGAAATTTTTCCATATATAAAAATAAGTGCTTATACTTGGCCCTAGTACATTTTGATTAGTACATATATCAATTTACTTATCTTTGTTGTTGTATAAAATGTTTTATGTCATATTCATAGTCAAATTTAACTTAACTTCCACAATTATTGACTGTCAAACTATTGCCGAAAGAGAGAATCAGAAAAATTACTCAAAATTTCCCCTCAGTACTGCCATGAGTTGTCTAGAAACTAGAGATTTCCCATACAAAAAGGTAATACATTTGTCAAATACCACTGTAAACGCACTATAATTTTGTCCTAATGATCTTTGTGTAGATCGGCTCAATCAATAAGTACAAGGTTCGACAGTAATAACTTATTCTTGAAAAAAATTGGGATTTTACCTAGAATTATAAAGTTTTTCATTTAATCCTGAAAAACTTCTGTTGATCTGTGTTTTTAACCAAGGACATACTGACCCAGAATTAAGTCTTGAATATAAATTATTTCGAAGTTTAGTCTTTTTGAATTTGTATTAAAAATCAATGAATAAAAAAAGTTAAATGTAATTGCTACAAAAAATAATTAACAACGCTTTTGTTTTAAGTATTCATACCAATTTTTCTTTTATGTTTTTTTGCTATTTTCTAAGCTACAAATGGCAGGAATTCTATAACTAATTAATTATTTCAATAAAATTTAATTTATGAGTAATTGACCTGAAATGCAGAAATTTTCATTTGTTTTATATTTTTTATTATTTTTTTTTTAGCAAAACGTCACATTAGTAGATCTACACAGCACAATAACTAATTATGGAATGTTAATCATTTTTTTATTTTTCTTTTTTTTTAATTTGGAAAATCAATTTTCAGTTTTCTTTCTTTTCAACATAATCCCATCAATTTGTTGGGTTGTTTTTCGATTGTGTACAATATAAAGAAAAAAAATCATAGTAAAGAAAAGTTTTCTGCGGTTTTGTTTTGAAAAATTTATGAATTGAATTTCTCCTATTTTTTGTGTTATTATAAAAATTCCGCAAATAAATTGAACATTCTTATATTATTTTAATATACTATTCAAAGTTACTTTTATAAAAATATTTTTGCAATTTTATTTGATTTATTAAAAAATTTTCTAATCGCTTTCTTCTTTGTATGAACATTTAATTGAGATGATCGTTAGAAACAATTGCAAAAGTTAAAATTTTAATTTGTTGCAAGATTTAATTAATTTTCATTTACTTTGAATTAGATATTGTTAGTTTGATATAGTGCAACTTGAAGATACATCCGATATTATACCTTGATTATTTCAGAAAATATTTTATATTCAAACAGCAAGTATTTATTTTAGATGATGAATCGGTAGCCATGTTTTTATTACCGAAGTAGCCGCTAGTTATTAACTTAAATTTTAAAATGTTTTTAATTTGATTTATAATTTTAATAATTAGGTCTAGAAAATGGTTTTGTTTGTCTCAAAATTGTTTTATTGGACGTTTCTATTTATTTATTCCCAAAAATACAGATTTTTATTCATCTTCAAATATTTTTCAAATAATTCATGTGGATAACTATATGTCAAATTCAGAAATGAAGAGAAAAATAATTTCCTTGAACTGTTTTACTGTTTTTTCCTTATTCGGATCCAAACAACGGCAGTCAGGATGCAAATTAAATCAATTAAGGGGGGTGTAGGTATAGTCAGGAAATTTAAAAAGAGGGTCATTTTTTAAATTTTGTTCTTGTTCTTTTAGAAATATTTTTAGCAATCTTAGCAATGCTTCAATCCTTAAATCAGAACAATTTAAATATTTAATCCTATTTTTTGTATACTTTAAATCTTATAAAATATAATATATTTTATATACAAGAAATTGAATACTTTATAAATGTTGAAAAAAATCATTGCACTAAAGAGATTTTATTTATTTATTGTTGTTGTCTCTAATAATGCACGATTACGAAAGAATTTACTGGTGTATGATTTTCAATTATTATGTATTATTTTTAAGGCACAAAGATATATCTCATTACTCTTATATTAAAGCATATCTTAAGGATAAAACTGTGCTAACATTAACTAATTATTTATCGAAACTTCTACTCTTTAAAATGTGGACTTGTGGAAAGATAATTATATCAAGTATTTTAGTCATTCAAACAATATCCTGGAAATCAAAGTTTTCTTTTGAAAATTTTTCGAAGAAATAAGGATTCATTGAAATATGTTTCTGATATACATAAAATATATAAATATGTTTCTATGTTCTACTGCACTAAAGAATTTTGTTGTTTCAGCAACAATTTTTTTTTCCAACAAGATTTTTTAGTACAGTAGAACATGGAAATTTTTTCGGAAGGGGAGAAATATTAAAAGAATTTAGATTAATATTAGTAGCAGACCCAACCGCGTGTTGCTGCGGCGGAGATAAGTTAAATCTATTAATTTATATTTAATTAAGCGCAAATCGGTGGACAATATTTTTAGTCATACTGTCTTTTGGCAATATAATTAAATTCGGTGGTTCCCATTTTTTTTAATACGTTTAACAAAATGTGATTATAATGTCCCATAGCACAATGAATATAAAATATTAGTAAATTATAATCTCCCCCAAAAAACTAATCACCCAAATTGTATCTTTGCAGTACGTGAGAGAAATTGTTGCATCAATCAGCTATATTTGACGGTGCATCATGAAGCTGACTCACTGGTGTTTAGGCTTAATATTTCGATATTTTCCCCTTACTTGCTGTCTCCCTAGCCTAAAAAACCAAAGTTAAATATAACTGAATGGATGTTTTCAGCAGCGTCTTTGAGGCGTGTTTACACGCAGTAGTACTTAATCCGCGATAAGAAACTTAGTTCTAAAACTTTATACTTTCTAACTAATTTCATTTTATCAAATTCATTAAATTGATATAAGAAAATTACTGAAAAGAAGTTAATTATATTTTCTAAAAATTTGCAATTAGCAATATACCATTAAGTGTAAACAAAAAAAATGTGAGTGCCATCTATTGGGAGTGTAGATAATAAAATATGTTGTTTTAAATGACAGGTTGATGACAACTGTTGATGGCAGATAGAAGTTATGAAAAAGTGCTCAAATAACATAATGCTACAAAGTTTCATTAAGATCGGTTCAGTATTTTGGAAGATTACCCCAAACCAACATCGTGACACGAGACTTTTATATAAAAAGATAATATATTTAAATTCTTATAAATTCTTCTTGCTATATAAAATATAAACTTAATATATCTAAAGAAGTTGAAAAAGATACCCAAATGAATACAAACTTAATGCTACTAAAATTCATTTAAAAAATAAGTATAAAAGATGTTTTCATAAACTCAAATACAATTTTCGGTTTTAGTGTTTAGGATTACCCTGAGTATCAAATTTTCAATAGATTACAAAAAAGCTATCATTTTCCCTGTTGATGTTGATATTACAGGATTACTTCAAACAATTAAGACCTATTAACTCATTTTTGATTTGAGCTCATAAAAACACTTGAATTAAATATTTAAATTGAAATTAATATTTATTATTTATGTCAATATGACTTTCGTTCGTTATAAATAGATAAGAATTCCTTTCCATGCATCCATATGATGGTCAGTAAATTTTTATTAACTATTGAGAGATCAGTGGTAATTTACTGGATTGAATTAAATAATTTCTTATAGAGAATTTATGATCATTAGTAAATTTGCGAATAAATTGTGTTGTTGAAACAATTCGATAAACAAATATTCATTTGAAAGAACACCTTCAATAGAATACTATGTTATATTAAATTTAATTCTTATTTTTTTTATTTATATAAAATCATATAAAATTACACGAATCTTTCCACCTACCTTCTCCTATATGATTGATGGTTTTTGTTATTTTTTTTGTTTGTTTCTAAAAGGTCTAAGATAATATAAACAAGGTAAAATTTCAACATTTTATAATCATATATCATATGATCAGAAACTTGTCAGTATAAAATCTAAATTAGGACAGCTATGGATCTAATTACAGATGAGTTTTTTTTATTTTTTACTAGAAAATTTTCAACAATACAAAAAAATCACCTGCTGTTTTGTTACCTATCATAATTTACTAGTAAACAAAAGAAAAACTAACATGCATCTTGTTATGGATTCTTTAAAGATTACATAAAATTTTTAGTCTATGAGATAAAGACAATTCCATTTTATGCTGTTTTTAAAACTAAAAATGAAAGGTGTATAAAGATAACGAAACATAGTCTAACGATATTATTGTATACTAATATCTGGATCAACTTTTCTAGCATTCCGGAATTGAAAATGAAACCTGCTTACAAATGGTTCACACTTTTTTTCTGATATATATATAAATTTCAGCTTTTGTTTTTACTTAACATTAAAATGTCGTTTTATTGAGTTGCGAAACATTTAAAGTACAATTATAAGTCACTCTCTTAAATACTATTATCATATATGTCTAAGGAATTTATTCGTGGTTTTTTGTTCTTATTATTGTTATTATTATTATTACTTTTTTATGACTGTGTAATTATTATTATAGCCTAAATGATTGGCCAGTGAATATTCGTGCCAACATATACAATTCTTTATTCTTATATAAAATTGATAATAAAAACTTAAGTAATAAATATTTGAGTATATATTTCATTTAGTTGGTTGCAAATAACACTTTAAGGAAATTAGTTATAAAATATTAACAAAAACAAGTCTTAGTTGATTTGTCAAAAATTAAGACGGGGGGTCTGACAGATTAGAAATTTTAATATGAATTTTTATTTTAATTTTGGTAATTTTATATATATATAAAAGAAGAAAAAAACGAACATATTTATCAAGTTATGATGGTTAATAGTAAAAATTTATGTAAAACTAGGCGCGAACAAAAACTTAAATGAGGTTTATTTTTATGGTAATATATAATTATCTGTGCTGGTCTTCATCATACATGTCATATTTTGTAAAGTTATTAAGACCCATTTTAATAGTTCCTTTCCATTACTGTCATTCAAACCCTTTGCTATTATCTGGTATTAGACTTCTCTTTTACCTTTTTAACTCTATTACATTTGGTATAGTTTTTTAAAAACTTATATAAATTTTGCCAAAAACTAACAAAAGAAATCAAGAGTTTTTAAATTAAACCTTAATATCTCAACAAATTTATGTAATTTTATTTTTTTTTAAATATACTTAAAGGAAAAAATAATTGTTTTCATGAGTTTTAATATTTTGAATTTTGAAATTTTATAAAATTTTGAGTCTTAAATGATTTAAAACTTTCTTTTGAAAATATTGCTGTAGTTTGAAGTCTTTTTCTTTAAATAAAATAATCTCTAAGAAATATTAACCGATAATAATATAATTAAAAATTATCAGGGCATAAATGTGATAATGTTCGCATGTTCGCATATATAGACAAATTAATTCTCTAGCTTAGCATTTATTCATGTTCTTTTTGTATAGAAAAACTAAAGTACGGTGAGGAAGTAAGCTATTTGGAAGATCTATAACAAATAAAAGTTCAACGGTTTCATATGTAAATTTGCAAGCCAACAATATACAAAATTTTGAGATTAATTTGTGGAATTCACACGGCATGTAACATGATGATCTTCAGTGATCATTGATGTTTTCTAGCACTGTTTTAAGTTTCAAAAATAAGTTAATAAGTTTTGAGTTCAGCTGATTTCCTTGTTGTTGTAAAGTTTTTTTCTCTATTTTCTCGCTATCTGGGATAGGTGTTTGATAAATTAAACAGATTTAATACATTTCAAAGTACATCGATTAATTATTTGTTTTCCTTTTACTTTCTATTCAAATATCATTCTTCTGAGCCCTCTTGTATACCTTCAACTTGTTCCGGAGTATCTTCTTTGAATTAGGATCTCGTTAGCTGAATTTTTTTGTGCGGTAGGACTATGGCCACTGACTTCTCCACCATGTTTCTTATTACAATTTAAATTATATTTAATTGAAAAAAAAAAATTTGATCGCAAAAGAGATAGAAATAATTTAAAATAACTTAAAAAATAAGGAATTTTGGTAACAAGAATATAAAAGGAAAAAATATCTCACTTCGACTAATAGCTTCTTCACATCAAAGCGATTCTGTGGTATATATCAATATCAGGAATTTTGCTCTTTTACATTATGTGTGGTTCACACCTTATACCATCTTATAGTCAAAATGTAAGCTTTTTTTTATAGTTTTTATGTTAAATTGTATTTAGTGGAGCTTCATCATTAAATATATAAATAATTAATATAAAAATTTCAACTGTGTTAAAATCATTACTGATTTAGAATGATTTCATTTATATTCACAATTTTTTTGATTGGTTTACCTTTAAGTTGTATGATTTATACATAAGGAGCTTAATATGTAATTTTTTTCTTTTTTCTGATTACCTTTTCTCTGTAAACATTTTCGAATGCCACAACTGATCTAAATTTTATGAACAAATTAGAAATACTATTCTGCTTCCTTTCGCGATGTTTATTATACATTTTGTTTATTTAATACCAAAATTTATCACAAATATAGGAAAGAAATTAGAATAACAACAGACAAAAGTCAACTAAGGCTTCTTTTTAGTATCAATAGAATTTATAGTCCTGTTTTTTTGCTATATATTTATTGGAATTATGTTTTACGAGAATTTTCTATTTGTTTTTATTTTTAAGAAAATATAACAATAACATAACTTTAAACTGCCCTTTTTGTAGATTCCTTTTTTTTTTTCATTAAGTTATCAAACTGATTTAAGTATCAATACTTTATTTCAAAACTAGTTTTGCCTGAAATTTCTATACCCAATTAGCAAATAGCAGCTTTATCAGCTATATCAGAAAAACAGTTTGGTGTGGAATAGATGAAAGACGAAATGCAGAACCAATTGAAAAAATCGTTTATGTTATACGGGAGTTTCATGAAATTGACAATTAAACAACGACGAAAATAGGTCATTTACCACAAACTTATTCTAGCTAGGGATATAAATTTTGAATAAAAACTATTTTCACGGTCATCAATGGTTCCTTTTGCCTTAAGAAAACGTAAAGAAACACAGTTAAACTGACTATAAGTAAAATTTAACACCCGTTTTAAAGTTTTTACCGATCACTATTATGTTGGCAAGAATTTAGTCTTTATTTGACAGGAAAAATATTTTTGTATAAATTTTAAAGATAACCCAAGCCAAACTATTACTTCTGTTCTGTCTATTTTTTGAAAATCATTGGTCATAAATATCGTCTCAAATGCTACATTACATTAAGGGATTATATACACTTAGAAGCCTCTAAAATAGGGGTTTTTCGAGAATTTTTCCTGAGAAGACCTTTAAATTTATTGATGTAAAAATTAATACACATATTATAGTAACTCTTAACTGTATTTTAACATTTTTTATATTTAAAAATAATAATATTGAAAGCTGCTATAGCTGATCTTCTGGAGCTCCACTGAATACGTCACAAACGTCTTGCGGTGACCACGATATCTCTGGATTGGATCATCTAAATTTAAAAAGCCAAATAAATTTCATTAAAATAATGTATAATTTAGGACATAGTCGTAGGAATAAGCGAAATAAACTTTCTTGACAAAATGGCGCCTTCTCAACAAAAAAAAATCGATTTTTGACAAAAAATTTTTCCTTAAACTGTTTATAAAAAAAAAGATATTTATTGTTCAGAAAAAATCTACGATTAGATCCTAAAAATATAGTTAAGAAGCTTGTGTTAAAATTTGAGGCTGATCAGTTGAGCCATTTCGAAATAATCTTGGTCAGCGACTTTGAAAACACAGTTTTGAGAAAAACGCGTTTAAGGTATCAAAATCTCGTTCAATCGCTCTGACACGTCCTTACAAATATGTGTGTAGCTTGTAGAATAATTGTCGGATTAAGTTGAAATTTTTTTTTTGAAAATTCTAAGCGTATATAATATAATCCCTTAATAAATAATCCCTAAAATAATTTATTAAGTATTTGCCAAAGGATAACTATAAACCTAAAATAAAACTGAGATTTTGCTACTTTCTTAAAATCAATCTTTTACCCGGCAAATTAGGTTTTAGTAAGTCCATGACCAAATTTTTATTTAATCAGAGTTCCTACAATCAATTTTGTTCTTGTTTTATAATCATATTCACATTTTCAATTTATGATATATGTTAGGCTTGCATGAAAGCACTTAAATCCGGACAGTACTATTGGACAGAAGAATATAAATACCTTGACCTGGTCGCAAATCATTGATGCATGCAACAAACTAAAACTTTACCGATTGTCTTAAATCATATATATACTAGTAAAAGTTTCACAAAAAGAAGGTTGCATCCTGAGTTTCGCGCTCAATAATTGGCATGTGTTGATAAAATATGCAAAAAAAAAAAAAAACAACACCAACAACAAGAAATTGTTTTCTTTGTATAAAATCTAGTTTCTGAGATATTAACTTTCCATAGAATTAGTGAGATCTTACTCAGCCATAACTTAATATGCAAGGTGCTTCTGTACATGATAGGGAAAGTGAAATATCTTCTATTTAATATACTTATATACATATATATATATATATATATATGTACTTTTTTTATACAATAATTCAAAGGAATAATTTTTAATTAGTTAAGGTATTGTCAACTATTCAATAGAGGCAGATTCCTTTGGTTAAACAAAAGTTATTTATTTGACTTGTATATAAAGTTGTATCACATAAAAATAAAAATTTTATGTTATAATTTTTGCTTTAAAACGTATAATTAATTAAATTAATGTAAAATTGACTAACCATGATTTTAATTAGGAGTTTGTGAAAAAGACTAAAGGAGGCATTGAAATAAATAAATCAGATTTCTATTGTTTGGTTTTGCGATTTCTAACCTAAATCCAAAATAATCGTGAGAATTACATATAGATAGTGATTTCTATTAAATTTCAAATTATTTAAGGACAAAGGTTATGAGAAAAATATAAAATAATATATAAAATGATATATTTATTCATAAAATTGTTTCTTTATGTATTAAAAATTATAGAAGTTTTATGTAAATATTATTTTTTTGAATTATTTATACTCAAGGATAGCTATTATAATAAATTTAATTAAATATTGTGCGTATATTGTTCAAATAAATATTTTGTTTTTATTTATTATTGAAAAAATAATATGCCAAAAAATAGAAAAAATGTTTTTCGCATTTAGTTTACCTTAAAATTACTCTGCTATAAAAGTGATCTGTTTGAAGTTAACCAAAACAGTTGGCCGATGAGATTAAAGCATTTCTTAATGCTAAATAATTAATAAAGAAATGTTCAATTTGAAAAAAAAAATGTTCACTGATAATTATGAAAACTGTGGCTTTTAGATACGTAAAACGAAATCTTCCTAAAAAAGCAATTTATTTCACTTGTAGTGGAGTTCCCAGGGCTCACCAGGAAATTTTGTTTATTAGCTTCAATAAAATGCTTATCACTTATAATTTATCACTAATTACTTTGTATCTAAATATCTCAATAGATTGATTGTGATTATCGGATTAGAGTTATGTAGCATAAATTTTGATAGAATTTTTTTAATAAGTTCTTGGCAAGTTATATTAAAATACTTAACAAGGTTTTTTTATTGATTTATTGAAAGGATAGTACTAGAAATAACTGTAGACTCAAGACTTGTATTTGCCTGTTCGGTATACTCTTAATGGAATTCCCCAAAGTACCAGTAGCTCATTTTACCATACTTTTTTAATCCTGTTTTTCAATTCACTGCAAGTGTAGACTATCGGAAATTCAAGTTTATAAAATTCATGGTAAATAATTCGCCATACGGCTCCATTTGATATAAATCAGGACAAAATGGTGGCCAATCCAGAACAGAAATTCTTTTTTCTAGAAACTATGCTTTTATTCATCGAGCATTAGCACAGGAGCATAAAATATAGAATTAGCATATCCGGCATAGGAGCATTATCCTGCTGAAATATACTATTTTTTTTTACAGTAAGAATGGTTATAAAAAGTTATTCAATATGGCTCTTTCCTCCCCTCCTGACCTTTCTGCTTTTATTTTACCTTTTATGTAAGCCATTTTAAGATTATCACTTCGATTGAAACGTGAACATATCATTAGAGAGCCTCTCCTAAAACTTATTGTTTGAACGTTAAAGTAGTCCTAATCATTTCTAAAGTAAACTTTCTATAATTATATTTAAAATATATACAAGTATTTTATTTTATTTTATTTTTATATAGAAAAAATTCAAAAACTTCTAATATCTATAACAGTACATTTTATAAAAGATTCTTTGAAATAAAATTGGGATAATTTAAAGCAAATTACCCATATTACTAAATAATAAAACAAATTTGGACTCTTTCTGAAGAAAATGGACTTTCAAAGAAGCAAATTGACTAAAAAAGCAAATTATGACTCTTTTCAAAGCCAAATTTTTCCCTTAAAAAAGTAAATGGAAATGCAATAAATTATTTTTCCTTAAATTGCAAAACTAAATAAAGGTATAAAAGCTATTCCCTTTATTTAATTTAATTTACTGATTGTTAAATTTTTTAATTAAAAATGGTGAATTTTGAGGTATTAAACATTTTAATATACATTGTCTAAGAACTAAGAGAAATATTATCAAAATTCAAGTACTATGTGTTTAACCCGTCGTTTTAGCTCCCATATTTTTTCCACCGCAAATTTGAATTATTAAGTTACTTAATTACAAAATAACTGGCGGTAAATTAGAAGTTGTAAACATTTTATTAGAGCTCTTATCAATAATCCAATAAAAAAAAATCCAATTAGTATTCCAATTCTGAGGTGTGGCCTATTTTCATCTAACAACATTCCACTATTTTAGATCTCTTACAAATGCTGTCTTGATTTTATTGTCATTAGCTTTGGTTGACCTTTTATTTATTGTAACTTGTCGCTTGGATAATTATCCATATTTTATCAACCGTTCGGTCTATTTTACAACATTCTATTAGAATTTGCTTTACTTAAGTGAATAATTCTTTTTACCCTGGAGCGGCAAAATTAATTATCTGCTGAGTGTACGACGACACACAAATATTTTACTTTTATTTAAAAGTTCTAATTAACGAAAGGAAATAAATATTGAAATTTCAATGCAAGTTGCTTTTTTGAATGTGGCATGTGTTATAGTGTGTTTGTAGTGGCCAAAATACTAGGCAAGAATTCTATCTCTATCTATCAAATAGTGGCTATTGTTGTTGTAAAATGTTTTTTACATCATATTCAAAGTCAGATTTAACCTTACTTCCGAAATTGATCACTATCAAATAATTTTCGAAAAAGAGAGAGTTCAAAAAGTTACTCAAAATTTCCCTTCCATGTTGTTTATAATATTTTTTCCCAAAGACAAGAAAAGTAAACTAATTTTAACAATTCTAGAGATATCCTGTACAATATTGCAAATTTCAAGAACACCAGCATTTTGGCCACTGTAAATCCACTCTTAGGCAGGTCATTTTGATCAGTGTTAAAATCATAAATAAAAAATTTGCTAAAAAATGGATGAAAATAAATCAATTATTTAGCTGTTGAATCACAGGAGAAACGTACATAAGTGTATTAAAAGGCTTTAATATAAATGAGTCTTACAAGATCTTATTTTTGATTGGATTTGTTTTTAGAGAGGAGCTATGTAAGGAAATTCACAAAAAAAATGTCAAAAGCTCATATACATATATTTATAAATTATAATTTTGTTAGAATTTTTTATATCTACAACGTTAAAATAAAGTCCTTTTTGTGTACACAATGTATCGCCTAATTAACTAACAATATAGTTGCTCATAAATATATCATTGTAAAAAATTCATTGGCCAACAGTGGCCAATTTTTCGTTCTATACAACCTCTGCAATTTGCATGGGATTATTGTAGTAAATAAATGACATATGTCATGCGCACAGTTATTTCTAATTTTAAGGAAACTTTTACCTCTTGGAAATATCTAATGGAGTTCTTTACGCATTTAAGAAGTTGTTTCTTTTTATCAGTTCAAGTAATATTTACTATTTTAAGAAAAATTGTTATTTTCTACAAATTTCTACCTTTTGTCTACACTTATCTTATCATTTTCAAAACTTAAGGAATTTTAGTGAAATTTTATCCATTTGGTGATAGTTTAAAGAAATAACTGAAAAAAATTAAGGGATAAGCTTCCTCGTTAAATAAGAACCCAGTGTAGAAATTTCGTTTCTTTTAACCTGACAAATATAATTTTTGTTGTTGTTGTTGTAAGGATGTTATAAATATGATGGGATTTTAATAATAAACTAATTATATTACTAAAAATATAAAAGAGACTTCACTAAAAATTATCTATTGACCATAATATAAAATTTTTAGTAATCAATTTACGTGTATATTTCGGGTGGATATTGTTTTAATCAAAAACAAATCATGTTTTCAAGCATAAACTAATATCAGTTTTTTTTTTCATTTTGTTTCTTTCACAGGTATGTCTTTCTTCAGTGATTTGTATTTCTACAGAGTGAGTATTAAATTTAAGCTATTGGTAACATTAATTGTTAACACGATCTCAAACATAAACTTTATTTAGGTCATAATTAGTTCCACTTGGCGATTATATAATTTTTAATATTGGTCAAAAATTTTATTGCTAATTAATGTAATTCACTTTCTTTAAATAAATGTTTGTACATTCTTGACTTGAGATAAATTACTAAACCAGCTTAAGTGTAAATAAACAAAGAAAAAAAAAACGACTAAGCTAATTAATTAACTTTTACTATATACAAGGAAGTAAGTTTGCATATAAGACTACCCTTTGGCTAATTTACTTACAAAATCAAAAATTGAAATTGTTTGCAAATAATATAATTTCGTTATATTTGAATAAACAAAACAATAATGTAATTTATTTTAGTTTTTGAACAACAATTTTCTTAAAAAAACTAAAATAAAAAAAAAACCAAATTATATCCAAACATACACATACAGATATTTATATAGAAAATGAAATGCATTGAATACCCAGAAAAAGTAAACCTGTGCAAAAATCTGCATAATCAAGACAAGATTTGTTATGCAATCTTTATAGTGCAGACAGCTTTAATCTCGTTGCAGCCCAATGAACTGAATTTGGAGTACATATTAAATTGACAGTGGCTAATGTAAAAAACCATACCTGAAAGGTATTTCATTGACCTGAGACAATTTTTTCGCAATCGTGTTGTACTATCAACTGATTGGACGTTATTTAATATAATAATAGTTTCTATACCAGAGTATTATCAGCAATCAAAGCTCAAAAAAGAAAACAAAATTAAATAAATACATATATAAAAAAATTTTATAATCAAAAAACTTGAAGTTTTTGTTATAAAGGAGCCTAGCAGTTAAATTATTTATGTAAATTGATTTCAATGTTTAACTACATATGGTTAGGTCACACTTTAGGATAATCTCTTTTTGGTTTTTGTTTAGCCTTTGAAATTGGTTTAGTACTTTTACTTTGTCTTGTTGTTATCTTAAGGTTTGTTCGTTTTAAAAGCATGAAAATCCTTTTGCATTTTATTAAGACTATAACTCGTAAAAACTTTTTTTCAGTTTTATATTATATTAACCGCAGTTTTATTTGGAAGCTAACTTTCTCAAGGGCTAAATTTATGCTCGCTTTACATAATTTTTACACCAAGTTTTTTATTTTTGCAATAATAAACTTATTATTGAGTAAATTTAATTAGTCAAGCTTTTAAAGCAGCTGTCTGGCTTATACGAAATTTTTACTTTTAAAACGACAAAAAAAGATGAGTGTCAAATGATAAATAACAAATTCGCCCAACAAAGCATTTGGTTTTTAAAAAGACAATTCCTTGTATTTTGCATAAATTTTACTTTTTAAAGAGATAATTTTGATTTTGGATAGCTCAATTTTTATTAGAAGCAGAAAAAATTTGTAAATTTTGATTTCTGAAATTCTGATTTTTCTTCTAAAGTAGTCAACTTGGTTTTGAAGCTATTTTTTGGGAAAAAATTTAAATTTGTTTACCTAACAATGATTTGGTTTAAAAAATACAGCTTTGTTTTGTAATTTGACATTTCTGAAAAGAAAATGATGATGATGTCATAAACATGAGGTGTTCGTCAGCCTTTATAGCACTTACTGACTAACGTGACGTCATTCCCAAATCTGTTTGTTCATATTTGCTACAATGAATGGCTGCCTTAAAAATTCAATTTTCATGGAAAATATGATATAATATTGATAAAGGGATATACAATTCATTTTTTAAAAATTTTAAATGTTTAACGAAATTAATAACTTTATTTGTTTAGTTATTTAATCAATTTATTTAAATTTAGTATTAAAATTCTAATGGTCTTCAAGCTTAGCTTACTGTATTTATATTTCTGGTGTTTTCGTAGATTTTTAGCCATTTCTCTAAACTAAATGAACTGAAATATTCAAAATAATGTACCATTATAGCTGTTATTTTTCATACATTTAGAAAAACTTTTATATAAATATAAATATCATTCGGGATATCTTTTCAATTACATCACTTGCAACAAAGATGAACAATGATAAAAAATTGATAAATTGATAAGCGACACAAAGCTTTAGTAGATGAAAATTTTGATTTGTTTTTTTATTGTATAATACTCAATTTCTGTAGGATTGCTAAGGGTTTTCTTTTGTAAAAAAATTTTTGTTACACTAAACACAAATGTGTGTTTTCTTTTTATTTTATTTGATCCTCATTAAAAAAATATGATAAATAACGTATACCAATTAAAATTTAATTTTTCTAGTTATAAAATTATTAACAGGCTAAAATTAAAATAACATGTTTTTATTTTATGTTCAATATTCAATGACATTGCGACACTTATGTTACGCATTGGTATCGCTCTATTTCTATGAATTTTTAGTTTTTTCATTTATTATTTGGCTTCCTTCCTAATTTAATTCAAAATGTAATCGTAACCACAAATTAAATACTTTGAATGCCAATAAAGCTTAAATACATTACATACCTATTTTTTTTTTTGTTTTTGCTTAACAAATATATGATCCAGAAATCAGTGCTGATATAAGTGAAAGTGATTACATTAAACTTTTGATAGTACACAAATAGTTAGTTATTTATAATCAAACTAGAATCAATTAATTAGTTAGTTGTATATCCAGTTAGTTCAAAATTGACTTAAAAAGGCGTCAGAATTGATAGCGTTGAATTGGTGTGTCTTAATTTAACAAATAGTAGAATGAAAAAACAAACGAGGATAATAAATGCAATTGAGTATCTGAAAGTCTTACTTTCATCTATTTTTTATCGGTTTCATGTTATTCAACTCATTAGACGAGGTCTACTTTTTCCAGATTTTACTTTCCGTCATAGTTTTGCTCGTTTTGTATATACTACTTAGCAAAAACTAAAGTCATATTTTAATGAATGTAACGAAAACAAGGTTTTATGTTTGATAAAATTTTTAATGCTATATATGTTAATTTTACGAGATTTGATTAATAATTTTTGAAAATAAATAAAAATATTTTTATTGTAATATTGTCAACAGTATTAAAATTGCTTCAAAATTGTGGTCAAATGCCAGAAGCTTTGAAAGCTTTTAATTTAGTTTAATACACGTGTAAGCAGAATGTGAATATTTATATTATCAAATATTTTTATATTATTTCAAATATTATGTCCGTATAGCATGTATTTTATTAATTTACCATATCCTCGGAGCATATATGTATATATCATATTTTGCAAAATAAATTATATGGAAAGCATCGGAAAAAACGAAATTAACAACGGTTAAGAAAATAAACAAAAAAACACTTGAAAAAAAAGTTTAGAGAGAACTTGCTGTGGATTTTTTATCCAATTTGATATTTTAGAGATTCAACAAAGGCAAGCTAGACAAAACAAGCCTTTTTATAGGAATAATGTCGTTTTGTCGACCATATTAATATTTTATGTCCCGCTTAAAGCAAGTTCTTTTCCAAGCCTGTTCAGAGGCCTGTTTTTGAAGGCTTTGAACACGAAATCGTGTAGAATGTAAAATATTTCACATGCAACTTATCCTTGACCGTAAATTGAATTAAATTAAAATGGAGTTATATATTTAGATAGCTTTTGAGCTGAGCTTTTATTTGATACTAGTTATAACTTTATAGATTAAGTAGAACAGGCTTTAACTTCAGGTTGAAAAGCCAAAACTTGCTAAAAATTTTTAATAAATTTAGAACCAGAAACCTTTATCGATCATTTTGAAGCTTTTAAATTGAATTAAATAACAATGGGGTTATACATTTAGATAGCTTTCGGGAAAAATGTTCCTCAGTACAATACTATGATTGCGGCGTGTCTTTGTTTTCCAATTCATGAGCATACATCGAAAATTTATCACTCATGACAATGTTTTATAGATATTTTGATGAGCTTCTATAGAATTTTCTTTTAACTATTTATGACAGAGAGCAATATGCGCTGTTTTTGATTTTCTGTCATACTTTATGGATATCAACGGCTTTTATACCTTCAGATTTCAAAGACAGAAAAAATTGGTCTCACTAATACTTCCAGATAAAATTGAATCTCATGGTATATGAAGGGCTGCAGCGATCTATTCTACTACGGTAGCTTTTTGCTAAACTTTAAGATATTTAAATTCCATGTAAAAAGATTTCATATTTTATTTAAATATCCAATGTCTAGAACTTTTGTTTGGCTTAATATATAGTATACTTGTGGTCATAAAGATATATTTTTAGTACTATAAATTTTATGATAAAGAAGAGTCAACTACCAGTAGTCACCAGCGAAACAAGATTTAAACTAGAAAATATTTAAATATTTAATTCATTTTTTATAATTTTAATTATATTACAATATTTATTTCCGCAATTTATTATACATTAAACTAATCAAAAAGTTTATCAATTTCTTTATATAAAACTCTAAATTATAAGTTTTTTGAGAACAGAAATAGTTAATTTTGGGAAAATAAATGAAATCATTGTCATCCAACACTAATAACACTCTAAAATTTTGCGGGTGTTCAAAATTTCCAAAATATTTTATGTATAACAATTTTTATATTTTATATAAAACCATTTATCTAGATAAATTATTTTTTTGATAAAATTATACTGCTTAAAATTATCTGTGGATCTGAAGACCAACAAGCCAAGTTTAACATAACTCAAACTCTATCTCACCAAACAAAAATCTGATGCCATTAATTAACAAAATTAACTTCAAATTATAGCTAATCGATGTTTTTTTAGGAATGTAGACAAAAAACTATTTTATATTAAAAATGTTTTCTATGTTAAATACTTTGCTATGTTTATTTTAAATTTATTATGAATAGTTTTACTATAAGACACGATAAACCTAGTAAAAACAAAATATAGAAAAAAGAAAAGTAGTGACTTAGGGCGATAACATAAAATGTTGTTTATTTATTAAAACATTTTAAGCTCGCGCTAAAACTAACAACTTTGGCGTAAACTCGATCCAATTAAGATGCTAACGGATCATATATCACATATGGTGTATTAAATTATATGCAACGTTATTCTATGCATGCCTATACACCCCAAATATGGTAATTATGTTCAATTGTTTCTCTTCTAGAAACAAAAAAAAAAACAACATTTTGAAATAAACATTAAACTCTAGATACAATTTAAAATAATTTAATTATATCTTAACATTTAAGCTAAAAGAGAACATACTTTAAGGTGTTTTATTTGGTCTAATTCTGTCATGAAGTTACATTCCCGTGACACCCAAAGAAAATTTTAATTTGTAGACAGCCTAACAATTTAAGGAGTTATGTTAGATTTTATCTAAATATATACATATATATATATATATATATATTGTCCAGGTTAAATAAGCCACTTAATTTGATTTTACGTATTTGTTGTCTTTTTTAAACTATTTATTTCTATTGAAAATTATTATTTAGGTGAAAGTCTTTAAAACTCAGGTAAATATATAAGACATTTAGAGTTAGTTTTGGTCTTGTTTTCTTAATTTAACATTTGATGGTGTCACTAGTTTGAGTGCAGTCGACCATTATGAATAGATTTCCCTTTCAAATTGAATTTTTACTAGAGATTTAGAAAGATTTCCGGCTATGCTGGTCCACGGGTCATTTTGTAATGATACTTATAGACATGATTACATATAACATTTTTAAGAAAAAGCTACTTATCTGACTTGTAATTGTAATTGAGACTCGGACAGATGGCCAGATTAAGTAAATTAGTAGGTATTTTAAGATTATTTTTTATTTTTGTTTTTATAGTATTTTAGTTGGTATTTACATTTTATATTACTGAATTGGTTATAGAAATATTTTTTCCTTCTATTTTTTCTTTGAAGGATTTCATAATTGAATTACTTTTTTTTTGAGTTTCCAACTCTAAGGGCTAAATTTTATCAAAATGAGAATAAAAATGTGGAATTTTGGTTTATTTTATACTGTAAACATGTCAAATTTTTAATTATTGAGTCTCACTTCTCATGAAGACAAAATCTGATCTTAGGTGTCTGAAGTTTTCATATGTAAAAGTTAGAAAGTTTTTCACCACTAAACTTGAAAGGATTTTTTTCAATAAATTCAATTTAAGTGATTCCAAGAATGGATATACAACGTTCAAGGAGCAAAACTAGTAAAATTTAAATGTTGGAAACATTCCTAAAAGCTGATAAGTGCAACGTGATCTTTAGATCTATTGTTCTCCCCAATTAACTTCCGGTTTGGATGAAGTGTCAATCTTATCATCCGGCGTCAATTTTAAGATTCCATATCACTATAAAAAACTCCTTAAGGCCAACATTTTCTTATCTCTTCAAGATGGCAGTTGATTCGGTGTTTTAATTTTTTGTCAAGACTCCATACCAGAGTCCATTTTGGCTCCATTAGTGTACCAAATAGGAGCATATCTTAAGACGGATAAAATAATATCAAATTGATTCATCTACTGGAACCTCAATATATTCTTTTCAATTCCTTTATGTACAGTAATTTATTTTTGACCTTAAATAAGTTGTCGGTTTAGATATTGGCTTTTTCATTTAAGCTCAATATCTTTTCATGCAGCATCCTTTTATAATATCTACGAGCAGGTGGTATTAGTTCAGGGCTAAATCTTGTGAACAGAAGGCATGAAAAGAAAACTCAAATCATAGTTTTCAGGTTTTTATGAAATATCCTCGACATTATAGATGTTTAAATTTTTAATTGATAGTAGAAGTAAATTCAAATTCTTTGAAGCCAATGAATTTTGTGGATGCTTGTTTTAACTTAAATAACACCAGGAAACTTATTAGCTTAAATTTTTTTTCGATATAAAATCCAGTTCCAGAAACCATCTTGGATCACATTATTTAGTATAAAAAGAGCATTATTTTCGTTCTTTGCGATACTCGTTCACGTTGTTAATTGAGATAGTCCTAAAACTTGGCACTCATATGTTTAAATATTTTTTAGTTTTCCATACAAAAATTTTATATTCCGTTTAACAATTTTGCAGTTTTGTTACACTGTTTTTCCTTATTTTCAGTGTCATGATTTTGATGTTAATTAAAAATTTTTTTTAATTCATATCAGACATGCATATTATGTCTCTTTTTTGACTTAAAATAATGTTTTTAGATTTTATGATCTCATTCACAGTTAAACAAAAATGCGTACAATCCTTTTTATTCTATCTAAAAATTCTCCAAATAATGAAAAAATAATTAATTTTTTAATACCTTAAATTTTTTGACGAACATGGCTGCAAACCTAAAATTTCAATCAAAGTACTATTCACACCTTCTAATATCGGTCATTTGAAGCTTCAACTAATAAACTCTCTTGATACTTATGATGATCCACAATCATATCCTGTATATTTGCTTTGATTTCTGGTTTTGATGGTCACAACAATCAAAATTTTTTCAAAATAATGTTGTCAACAAATTTTTTCTCATAGGAAATGAGTGAATAAAAAATTGTGAACAAAATTAATAACCCTGATAGGGTATTTAACCAAATTAGATTTAATCTGACATTTGACTGTACAAAAATTAAAAATTTTTAAAGATCATAAAATAACTTAAAAGCTTTCCAAACTTAATGAAACTAAACTGAAATTCATAATTATGACCTACAAATTTATCTTTTATCTTTTTATAACAATATTTGGTAAAAAAAACTACTTACCTGGATGGCTAATGAACTTTAAGTACAACCAATTAAAGGTAATGCTTCCAAGAGTTTTTTGTTTAAATGCTAGAACGCATTTAAATTTTTGGATTAATTATTATAGGTCTAGCAATTTTTTCGGCTTTTAGACTTAATGCATTTTTTATTGGTTCTTAAAGCAAATACATTTTTTTATTATAAAATGCATAAAAATATTATTAAAATTTCATTTCATTAACAATAAAAGATTAAAAATGAGCAACAGCAATTAAGCTTACATTAAATTTTCTTTATTCCTGAGAATTTGAAAGTCGGCTTATCTCATAATTTGAATTTGTAAAATTTCTATACCTCTTAATTTTATTATCATTGAGGTTAATAACAATTTAAATAAAAAATTTAACCTAAGACGATTCAGATTCATAACCTGTAATGAATCTGTTTTGTAATTTACTGATTAATTTGTTTCCCAAGTCTAATGTCAAAAAATAACTTTAACCTTTTAGATCTGGCCCCCAACAGCAACTTCCTTTTCTCAAATTTCAACAATATGTAACAAGCAGAAAGAGAGGAACTTGGCAGGCTGAAACTGTAGACTATATCTGATAAACAAATAAAACTTTCTACTTGTCCATAGGTATAGAAAAATGTCAGAATCTTTGAACTAAATTTACCACCCTTGAAAGAGATTATTTAGAAAGTAATATTTGCGTTTCTATGGATCAGTCTCCAGACATATTGACCAATGGGACATGATTCGATATATTCTTCGATAATTCACCTTTTCCAACAGATGTTCGTTACACAAGATCAGAGTAAATTTTAAACATGGATTTGAGCAATTATTCGAATACGAATCCTGCAAATTATCCACTCTCCACAATGCTTCTTTCCCGAAAGCAAGGAATGGCTATTTTTCTTAAGTCGATGGTTTGTTCAAAAAATTGAAGTCGATTTTTGTTATCGCTCATAAATTTAAGAATTTTTTTTGGAGAACGAGGTTGTCTCTCAACATTTTCACTTGTTTTGTATCTACAAAATATAAAAGTATTGATTTATCACTGGATCTAAATAATAAACGTCCAATCAGACGTTCTTCCATTTCGATGCTTTTATGACTACATAAAGTCAACATTTTGACTCTTAAGTCATTAAAATTTTTGTGAATTTAATATTTTTTATATTAATTTCAAACTTTTATTCAGAATTTTTATACTTTTATGTGACTTCTGATATTAACCTGGATTGGTACTTCCCCGTATATGATCACATTAGAAGGAATTATTTCCTTGTGCTCGAAATTTAGGCAAAACAGATTCTGACAACAATTGACTCAAAAAAATTTAGCAGGAAGAAATTTTTTTCTCTTAAAAGTTATTTTATTTGCATTTAATATGCTTGCGTGCTTGCTTTATTTCGTAGAAATTGCTTGTCATCAAAAATGGATAAATTTTTATTTAGTGTTTTTATAAAAAATTGACTTTCAACAACTTTCAATTAGAGCAAATGTCTTCTAAGAAAAATATTTTCCTCTATTTTAAATATTTTTAATCTAACTTACACAGTTCAGGATCTAAATTCTTATTCCAGACTGTTGATATTTTCATTATTCGGTTCTTATCCTTACGATTTTAATAACTCTTTGGTAACAGTGCAAGAATAATCTTTTCCAATTTTATTATCAATTTTTTATATTAGAATATTTTTTGTCATAGCTTCTTTTGTTAGACATTTATAGCAATTCTTTTAAACAAACACAAAACATATAAATTATACCGCATAATAAAAACTATTTAAGAAAATATATTAATTCAATAATAAACTTTTTTCACATCGTTTTAAGACAATATTCAAACTAAGATTTTCTACTGCTCTAATGTTTTTTTTTTTTTTTTTTTTTTGTGCTAAAACTCTTAACACCATCTTTAATGGCTAGTAAAAAATATTAACACAGTTATATGTATTTAAAGAAATAAAAAAAAAGAAGATTTCTTCAGGCTAAACAATATAATTCAACGTTTAAAATTTGAAAATTCGTTTTCCTATAATTAGTATAAAGCGTGACTTTTAGACAAAAAATAAAAATGATTTGAAAATGATATCCGAAAATTCCATCGCTAATTTTTAATATATATTTATTAACAGAAAATTTGAAACTTATTATGCTTTAGGCATGTGTTAATTTAATTCTTTAGCATATTTTAATTAAGTTATAAGTTATTTTGTGCTTATTTTGTTATTTTTCTCTTCTTTTCTTTGTAAAATAAAAACAGAAATCTCCATTTATGATCAATTCAAATGCTAAACAATCTATGGCACAAATAAATTGTTAAATATAAAATTTAAATAATTTAACTAACATTTTAAATTAATAAGCACGTGCCTGTTAAATTTTCTTTTAATATGGATACAATAAATTTATGTAGTCATATGTCAAATGTTGATACACACATATATATAATTCAGTAGTGCTTAAAGGATGTCTAATTAATCATTAGTCTTTGCTTTAATTTACAATGTTTTCAAGTAGTTAGTTGACATGTTTTATAATCTTGCTATGAAGAATTATTAGATAGCATCACAATCTTTAGATTTATATTAAGTATATTAAATGCTACCTGAATTTAATCATTTTTTTTTTTGTTTTGTTTTATTTTTACCACCGAGACTTCTCTATTGAATCTGTGGTTATAGTTTTTAGATCTAAATTATGATAGTATGCTGATTTGTGATATTTATACCAGACTAGCATATAGATTTGAAAATTATTTTAACCACGCCATTTCTAACAGCATTTTACTTCTGTTATTCATAGTCGCGTGCTTTAAATTGAGGAAGACAATTGTCTATTTTACATTTCATTTTTGTTTTTCTTCTTAATGTTTTTGTTATTATTGTTGTTGTTGTTGTGGTTATATTGGACTCCAATACTTTTTTCATTTTTGCTACATTAAATAATAATTTATTTAAATTTTTAAATAATTAACTAAAGATATTATACTTTAGAATATGTTTTAGATAAAATTATCTTTAATTGTTAAACCAAACTATTTATAAATTTTTTACATATCAAATTGCTAATGAGTAAATCTCTTAAATCTTTTTTAATTTATCTGAATAACTTTTGGTTAATAATTTTCATTTAAAAAGTATAACAAGGGCATATCTAAATGAAATTATATAAAACAACAAGTTTTTGAATTATTTTCTTTTTAATTATTATGATAAAAGTTGTAATTTGGAAAAGATGGAAGTGATAGTATGCCAAAACAAACATTCAGAAAAAATATTTGGAAAAAAAGGAAAAATAAATAAATAAATAAAAGCAACAATAAAACTGGTATCCAATATAAAATATATAACTATGCTATCCGGGCAATATCATTAATCTTAGGTAAGTGGACATTTTATCTAGAGCGAAATTTATTTTTGCTTAATAGTAAAGGACCAGTATTCAAAGTAAATTTCTGCATTTAAACAACTTTTTAGCTTATTTAATAATATTACCTGCACTATGCAGAAAATTGACTGCATAATATTATTACATGTAAGTAAATCTGTGTAGGTCATTTATAATACTTTAAAATTATTTCGATTGTGTATTTAAATAGATTGATTTTTGAGATAATTCATGTTAAATTATATAAGCAAAATATAAGATTAAAAGAAATTATTAAGTATAAATATTAGAAAGTAAAATGTGTAATACATTGGTAGATTGGGGTTAGATACTTGTGTTTGTTTTTTTTAATTGGAGACCTTAAATGTAAACTATACATAATCCGTATGGATAATAAATGAAGCTAGCAGATTAGTAAATTTGACAGAAACCATACAAGGTGTGGTTAAAAGAAAAGCTGATATTGAGACAGTACAAGTGCGAAAAGTTTTTTTACTTTATTAATTCAAGAGATCTATTTAGTAGTCCTAGCTCTCAGATTTTCAGTAATGACATCAATGGAAAAAATATTCGCAAAGTATTCAAAATCTAAAACGCATCTTTATAAATTTTAAATGTGGTTTCCTTTATCGTGAATCGTAGCCTTGTTATGGTCAAATTCAAACCTTTGCCTTTTAATTCCATTGTATTGAGAAAAAAATGTGGGGAACCTTGTTTCTCAGCCATTTTTGGTTAACCCATACTTTGTGAGATGGTGCGGAGTATTGTTGAAATTTTCAGATCCTAGAACTGAAATTTGTGTATTAATATGGCTACAAAACACTTCAAGGCAGTTTCACGACACACTACTACGTTTAGTTTGACGCTATGGTCTAAAAATAATAGCGGAGAGTGACAATCAACAGTTAATAAGCTGACCAAAAATGTTATCATTGATGATGACTGATTTTTGAAACAATAAATTATTGCACGACCACTTTGACAAGGAATCTCAAACATTTCGCTTTACACGATCGAGAATTGAACCTCATTAGGGAAGATAATATTCAGCGTCTAGCTACTTTCACCCAAACAAAGCAATATATTTGTTCTATTTATTCGAGTTTTTTGTTGGTAGGCGTTGAGGTGTAATATTGTGAACTTTTGGAATTTCAAAGACTTTAGCGAAGCTCATTTTTCATGGATATTAGTCATTTTTATACATGAAATTACTCTGAAAGCACTTTGAATGCTTTCAATCCGTGGGTTCTTCAAGTTTTGACAAGAACTCTCAAAATCAATTTCATGACACAGCCTGATTTTTGTACTTAATACTATTTTTTTCGATTTTAAGATAATTTTAATAGCTAAAAATCATAAAAAATCTAGATTCTCTAATGTAGTTGAAGAGATAACTCGCTATCTATCCTCTGTTTGACTACGTCAAGTTAGTGTTAAAGAAGGAAAACAAATTTCTTCATTACCTCTAACTAAATATCGAGGGAACGAAGATTAGCTTCAAAAATGTCTTAGATTAGGGAAGAAATTATGAAATGATTTTACTAGGCCTTCTGGGAAGCACAATAGATCTTTCTTAGCCTCAGTGCTTTCAGGTCTTTGAGTAACCTACAAAGTAAAGGAAAAAATATTCAATTCGAGTTTAAAATACAATTTAACCCATTTATAGTTAAATATATTGCGAAAATACTCAAGACCTATATACATAAATAAACAGATAGGCTAGATATAAAGTGTTGTGCATTTGGGGTTGTCCAGTAAGAAAAAGAAATATATGTATTTTTGTTTTTACTGAAAATATTAAACTATATTTATATTAAATGTACAGAAGAGCATAACCAGCCAACAAAATATCTATTTCTGTAAATGAAAGAACTAAAATAGAAAATTGCTGCCTTCTACTCAAAATTTAATATAAATTTTCATCTCAAGCTCTGCACTCAATTTTTTGAATAAAAGTTTTAATAGACTTAAACACATAGTTTGAATTGATTTTGCTTAAGTCTAATGTAAAATATTAATTAATTGGATTTTTGAAACTAAGTGAAAGACAAGAAAAAACCTCAAAAAACCTTAAAATCAAACCTAAACTGAATCAATATATTTTGCCTTTCGTGACCTTCTAGCATTTCACTATTCTTAATAATAAAATTTTTATTTTTATAAACAATTTTCCAAAAAGCCATATCTTTTTTATTTATTTATTTATTTAGTTTTTTGTTTTAAATATAGAAAGGGCTCCCTTGAGATTGTTTGTAACTCAATTTTAATACAGATTTTGTCATTGGAAGCCATATTGAATATTTCTAAGTGATAGGCTTTAATTTTTTTGTTTATAGATAAAATAAAAAACCAACAAAATTAATTTCCGTTATATAATTTTTACTAATCTAATTTATGCAATATATGTAATACATTTCAAATTGTTTAGAGTATGTTTGAACCAATTTGTTGTAATTTTTAATTAAAATTTAAACAAAAAATAAAAAATTTATGCTTGCATAGCTTAGAAATAGTTTTATGACATTTATCAAAACAATTTAATTTAGATGATGATGTGTCCCAATAGTAAATACGACAGAGGTCAAAACATAATGTAAAAGGTTTACGTTTTTATTTGATTTTTTTTTTTCTTATTTTTTTACAAGGCAAGTTGTAAATCAATACAAAAATACTAAAAAAGAATGTTCATCATCTATAACGATTGATATAAAATTTGAATGGTTAACATTTTTGGACTAGACATTAATGTGATTACATGTAATCGATACATTTGAGTCTCACTAATTAATTTGTAGCTGCAATCGAAACTTTTCTTTTTACTATAAAAAATTTAAAAAAAAAATATTAAAAATTTAGGTTCACTGTTTTTGTTTTTAAGATTTAGTTACATATTTATTTATGACATAAATTAAATATTAAGAAATTACAGAAAAAACGATAACTACTAGTGTCATTACAAATATTAATAGCTTTATCACTTAAAATTTATAACATAAATCACTATCAACTAATTTTAGTTACTTTGATACTAATCTTAAGTATTCGATATTTACTTTCTCTAGTCAAAATTATGTTAGTTTTCTATTTTTTGTTTTTTTATCTTAAATCAATTGCCATTTATGATGGTTAAAGAGTAATAAATTTTAAATTGAAATCATTTTTTCCTTCATTAAAGGGCAACAAAAAAGAAGTTGATTCCATAACATTTGATAAACTTGTAACATTTATCATCAAATAAATTTTGACTATTAATTTCTTTAAATGGCAGTTATAAATATTTTTGAATATCCTTTAAAAATGGCATATATTGTCCAAAAGAACTCATAATTTTAATATTTGTTAAAAGTTTTATTTACTTTTGTAGTTAATAGAAAAATATATAGTAAAAAAGGGATTATGCTCTCGAAAATCATGTCATTTTATACTAAAGAGATTTAAAATATATTTAGCAAAAATTTTCTATTTCTTTTTGCAATTAGAAAATTTTTATTAAAAAATTCCTGCAATAAAGATGAAGCGAATGTAAGTTATACACCATAAAATTATTATGAATAATTTCCTGGATTTATTCTTTCATTCCCGTTGGATACATTCCAGCTGTGTATTCTTTATTTATATTCATAATTTCTCAGCATAGCTCAAAAGCTCAGTCAGCTCAGTATTGTAATGTATGCAATGTATTCCGTTAAAAAGACTTTCACATTTTACTTCATATTAGGAGCAGAAATTCACAAATTCACAATAGAACAAAATAAGGTTTATAGCTCTAAATTTCTTACTATTAAATCTCCTTTAGAGTAATTAAATTGTTTTAATCATAAAATTATTAATGTTAGCAAGCCTTCTTGAAACCATGAAAAAAATGAAACATTTAATGCTCTTGAAATTTGGTTTCTAAAATGTGAGAAGTAGGCTAAATTTTTTTTATATATTTCTATGTAAAAAATAAAATTTTCAAATATTACTAACCATGAAATTTATGCGTATGTCTAAATATAGTGAAAGTTACAAATAACAATTACAAAAGACGCTACTAAATAAATTTGTCACAAAATAAAATACAAAAGTAGTCATATAATAAATATTACCAGAGTTTTCAACTAAAAATTTTCTCATCATTCACTCTTTAACTTTTCCTCTCATTTAGTTCTCTGTTGATTTAACCAAACATATCACAAAATCGACAGGTATTATGAACTAGCAATTACTTTGGTTTTTTTTTTGTTTTAAACAGTTTAACCAAATTTGGTTTGTGTCACTTTCTTCCGTATTTTATACGTGCATGAAAGACAATTGAAAAAATTATTTTCTAATATGAAATATTTTTGGTTTCATAAGAAATACTTGTACTAGCGCTTAGATTAGCGCTTTCCATCTCATTTAGAATTCAAATTGCATGAGACCTTGGGTAATATAACTACTGTTAAGGTGCGTAAAGTATTTTTTTTTATTATTCTATAATAGTAGTAAATAATGTACTCCAAGGCTATAACTAAAGGAAAATTTATTTATATTTCTTTTTTTACCAAAAAAAGTAAACAATTAAATAGAAAAAAATTTTTTAACCGGAACCAAGTGAGAGTGATTCTTCGCTTCATTTGTTATTAATGAATTGGAAAGGAAATAATTGAAGTGATTTTACATATTACTTGCTTTCAAATAGTTCTTTCAACAGTAGCAATACAAGGAGTTAGACAGATAGAGAGAGAGAGAGAGAGAGATACTAAAATTTTTCAATTGTTATCAAAATAAAAGAATTAAGTAGTCTTTTTCAAGCTCCACTAATACTTAATTTTGCTATGTCAGCACAGTTTAATTATAAAATTTTGCAGAAAAAAAACCAAAAGAATTAAACCTTCATTTGACTGTGATTTTCCATCTAATTAATGGTCTGAGCTGATATGCTCTCTTAAGTAATAAGACTTTCTTCAAATGCGATTAAATGCTCAATGCATTCAAGTAATGAAAAAAAAAAAAAACTAATTAGAGTGAAAAAAAAGTAAACAACATTTTTAATGAAAGAATTTGTTTTTGATGATTTTTGAACTATTTGGAATTTGTAGGAAATAAAAAAAATTTTTTTTTTACTGAGCAAGATTAAAAAAGTTAAAAGAAAATTTGCTTAGGGGAAAGTTTTTAAATCTTTAGTGGATTATAAATTTTTGAAAAAAACTATAAAATATGCTAGTCCCTTAAGATACATAATATGTAAAATTTTTGATATTTTTATACATTGTTTATTTAATAATTTTAGAGTTGAATATACGCTATGGTCTGTAGATCTATTATTCTCTTTCTCTGCAAGGATAATATCTATCCACATTTTTTGCCTCTCTATCTGTGGAGTATCCTCTTAATTAATATATTAGTAATATTATTTAATATAAATAATTTAATAATAATATTATAATTAAATATTAAACAGAAATTTTCATTTTTCTCCTTTGAGATATGGTAGTGTCGAACCAAATCCCTTTATTTTAAAATTAAACTATTAATTGCCTTATATTTTAGTGTTGTTTGCTTTATTTTGTGTGTGATAACTCTGCCATGTAAGTAATATTATCAATTTATAGTATGAAGAAAGATACCTGAACAAAATTCTAAAAATCGTAATAAAATTACTTTTAATATATACCAAAAAAATGTCAAGATTAAATTTTTCAAAATTTCAAAAATGTTCTTCAAAAACCTGATACTTTTGGAAAAAGCAAACAAATGACCTTCATCAAAAAAAACTAAATACAGTACATTTTGAATAAAAAATAAATTTCCCAAAATAAGTTCATATTTTAATTAATTTTGGTTAAACAAAGAATACATTATTCATTTTTTGTTACCTGTTACTAATTAAGGTGCATACGAAGAATTTATTCAAAATTTTTTAAATTGTAGAATCAATATATAAAAATATTCCTAACACTTTTATCAAACTACAAAAGAAGTTTCATAGGAACTATAATGTTGAACTATATGTTATTTTCCGTAAAAATTCCGGCTGGCGTATTTTTCACAGACTTTTCAAATTCGTATTTCTGAGAAAGTTATACATTGACTTCGTATATTTGCACCACTATAATTGCTAGCCCTAATTATTCTTACTTTAATGGAATTATATCGACGTGAATACGTCAAGTCGAATAAAGGTCCGTTACTTTAAGACAAATTTCGTTTTTATTTCAATAATAATAATTGGTTTTGAAATTTTCCTTTACATTTTTATGCAATCAAAAACGTTTTATCAAAACATATTCTACCATTATTCCAAATAAAATTAAAGTTGATTTTTCTTTTCCGATTTGTATTCATAATAAGCAAATGAAGCAAAAAAATTTATATTCAATAAATGTCAATTCTAATGAATTTTTTCTATAGGGGAAAATCAATTTCTTTCTTTTGTTAATTTTGAATTAAATTTTGCTTATTTCCAAAAATGTTAGTAATTTTTTATAAAAGAAATTTTTTCCAAGGTATTTTATTCATAGTTTCACTAGAATTCTTAAGAATGTTTTTTCAAAAAAAAAGGAGAATAGTGAAACATTTAAAATCTGTTTCGCCCTCAGTTCATATATTATCTACAGGATAACGTTAACGTAAAAGAGCTTAATGCCATGATACCACATTCCCATTTTTAATATTAGTTTGTTTTTTTTAAATTCTTTAAAAATTTAAGTATTCCCATACTTCCTGAGAAAGGAAAAAAAATTCCTATTTTGAAAAAAAAAACCCTAGATTTAATGATTTCTCAATAAACAACTAATTCATTAGTTAAAATTTTTACTAATTAAGCTACTAGTATTTTTATATATCAAAAAGCCTAGAAAAAAAACAAAATAGAAGACTTTCGAATCTACTAAAAAAATTTTCTTGACTACCGCATTCTTATTTGTTTTTTTAAGGAAATTCCAGCGTGTTTAATTATACATTTTTATTTTTTTGTATGTTGTTTAAAAGGATTAATCAGGCCAAATAGCAAGTTTTATCTAGATTTGACAAACATTTCACAATGTGGACTAGTAGCTAAAATTTCCTAGCTCATAGAGAACAAATAAATTCGGTAATATATGAAGGTTGTCAGCCTATAACACTAGGTGACCCTGTCGTGTGCTTATTGTATCTCCATATGATTTTCATCGGAAGTCATATAATAAAAAAAACCTTCACTTTTTGTAAATAGATAAAAGCAATTAAAGTGGGTGAATAATTTGTAACTTTCGGTTAATAATGTTTATAATATGTACATATGTAGTATGACAGTATGCAGATGTTAATTTGTCTTTTTAATATTATTATTAATTTTTAAGATGTGAATTAATCCATTTATCATTAAAACAAAAAATTTTCAGAGTATAAGTTTCAGTTGGCTTTTTCTGTTAATGGCTTTGAAACTTCTTTTAAGCAATTTAATTCAAAAAAGAATATTTTATTGCAAAAAATTAATAAATACTGACAGAGGTTTATGTAAAAATGTTGGTAAGTTTATTAAAAGATTTTGAAAAAATTTTTGCTTGAAAAGTTTGTGAAGCACAATATTTACGATGTGACCCTTTACGGATTGTTTACCCCGAAAACTTTGATACTTTGCGAAACAAACAAGATTTTAACCTTGTTATCTCTCCTAAAGTGGATGACAATTTTCTTCAATCATTTGACTAAATATTTTCGCATGCAAAGTTTCTACTTCGTCAAGCCAAGTCAAGTCAAGTTATATAAATCTTATATATAATCAAGTTCTCACAAGAAAATCATAAAAAGAGTTGTTTAAAACGGAAAATTTATACGATTTTAATTTTTTACAAATTTCCCAAACAAAATTTTAAGCTAGTAAATATTGTTGTAAGCTTCTAAATGTAGTCTAATTAAAATCGCTAAGAAATACACAATTAAAAACATTTTCAATCATTGGCAGCCCATTGAATGTGACTCTTAAACAGGAGATGTTTTTCCGTAGTCAGAATATCTCATGACAGAATCATCTGAAATTAAAAACACCAAAAATTTTCTGTTAGGAGATTGTTATAACTGGGCTCTGAACAAAGAAAAAAAAATTGAGATTTGCATTTCTGACGGAGTTTTAAATCAAAATTTTCATTTTTGGGTTACATTTTCACCGTTTTTAACCTTGAAAAAATATTTGAAATAAAGAGAGAGAAAAATCTTTCGTTCAGGTTCTAGGAAATACTATACAGAAGAAGTATGCAATATTTGAAGAAGATCAGTTCATAACTTTTCGAGAAATCGTGACTACAGATTTCCAAAATAGAGTTTCGATTTAAAAGCGATTAAACATTCACACTCACGTGGCCTAAAGTGCGAAACTTCCAAAGGCCATATCTCTTAGAATTTTACTCGGAGTGTTTTAAAATTCTGAAAGAATATTTTAGGCATATTGTATTAATAAATAATCAAATAAAAAAAACTGATTTTTTGAAATTTTAAAACCCACCTTAACAACCTCAAAAGTAAACGCTTATAAGCCCTGTGTCATTTCTAGTCAAATATTGCCATAAAATGTGTTTTTATATTCCAGCCTTGGGACTTATTGATTCATGTGATATTTAAAATAAAACAAGCCGACCTGCTAGATGTATAAAGTCAAAAAACGATTTCAACGAATGAGATGTGTATGTCTGCTTGACACTATTTCATCCTTGTTTGTAAATACAATTTTTGGGATCATAACAAATTAATTGAGCACATCAAATTGATTTTTTTTTCCTTAGAAAAACAATTTCGATATTTTTTTACATCTGAAAACTTCTCTTATATCTTAAATAAATTTCCGTATTTTAATTTTCACTTAAACTTTAAAAAATAATTTGCTTTTACTAAAAATTAGGGAAATCAAATGAAACACAATTAAAATCTACTAAAAATAAAAAAGAAACAAAAAAAATCTATATAAATTAATCACCAATATTGAAAGCCATAAGATTAAAGTTCGATACAAGTTCAATTGAAACTTTCATTCGTTTATTGCGTGTGCGCGCACTATTTTAATTTGTTATATCATTCAATGAAATACGTAATTGAAATCATGGTCCCGCATCTCATCATTTAATTCAGTTTCATACCAAAAATTTTATTTGGTAAAAAAAAACAAATAAACATAAAGAAACCATACAAAAAATTTCTAGATAAGACAATAACAAAAAATATATAAAGTCATTGCTGTTTTTCTTAATTTTTTAATTAAATATATTTTTGATTAAATTACTTGAAAGTGAAACCAATTTTATTTTCTAATTCTACACAAATACATTTTGTATTTCAATAGATTTCATATTTCAATTGAATTAAAATGTCACCATTTATTTTATATACTACAAAAAATTTAGAAAAAAATAATCAAAAGATTTAACTAAATTGGCTATCAAATTTTGAAGTAGTCAAAATCTATGATTTTGTTCTTAGCTTTCAATTTGATATTAAATATTTCAACAGCTTTTAAAATCAGGTCAAAATTATTCAACAATAAAACAACAACAACCAAAAAAAAATGAAACTTTACTTAAAGTTTAAGAAAGTGACACTTGTGGTAGGTATATCATAATAATACTTATTACAATAAAATTAAAATTACCAACAACAAAAATTTGATTTAAAATTACTTAACATTTATGTACGTGTTTTTAATATTTAACTATAGTCAAAATCTTTATAAACTCTTTATGATAAAAAATGTAGGTGTCTCTGGTTGGTCATTGTCAAAACATTCAAAATAAGATTAAAGAATTATAACTATTTTGTTAAGTGATAATATCATAAACGAAGGAAAATTGTTGAGTAATCTTTTTTGAATACATAGAAAATTATTTTCAATATGTCACTCAAGACAAAACAAAAAAAAAAAGGGTCTTAACGTTAGTTAACATATATCACTACTCTAGTTAGGTACTTGAAATTCGTTTTCATTGTCTAAATTGTTAAATAAGTATATCTCTTTTTTCTTTGTTTTGGTTTTTATTTACCTTGAGCTATATTTAGCCCTTTGAAAAACAAAAAAAATATATATGCCCTCGAATTAATCAAGTACTTAGTTAATATTTTTGGTACTTTCTTTTATTAAATTTATCAAGTAGAATGGGTGCAATCACTTCTCATTTTCAATGATCATAGATTCCATTTAATTTCTTTTAATGATGAAGAATTCATTTTTAACTTTAGCAAATCTCTTTGTAGCGTTAATAATTATTATCAAGGTGTTTTACTGTCATTCATTTTAATAACAAATTTCCTGTAATTTTTGTCCACTATTCACACTTATAAGTTATGAAATATTTTCTTTTAAGCTATGTTGTTTTTTTTTTTTGTGTGTTTTTTTTTCGCAAATGACAAAAAATTTCAATAAAAGAAAATTATAAATGTATTTTAAATTAATTATAAATATTATTTAGTAAAAAGTGCAAATTATTTGATAGTTTTTAATAGTATAAAACACAATTTGCGTAAATTGAAAACACTTTTCATATTATAAAAAGTGCGTAATTATATAACGAAATATGACATTTAATTTTTTAGTTAAATTAATTTAGCCGAATTTTTATTTTGAAAATTATAGCTTCTTTATTATACGTACAATTAGTAAAGTCTAATTGATTATTAATAATAAAAAAATGTTTGTCATTATATTTACTAATGAAGGAGAAGAAGAAAAGAAATTTTGTTAAATTTTTTTGTCTAGTAAAAATGTTCAAATCCTATCTAACCTTGTCTTATTCAATAACGTAAATAAAACTTGTTTGTTTCTTTATTGTGTGTTTGTTTGAAATTAAAGTTTTTAATAAAATAATTATTTACGCTTAAGGAAATGACCTATTACGAGCTTTTAATTAAATATAATTTATCTAAAAGCTTCAAGAAAATTGGTGAGTTTAGGTACTGGATATTTTCTTGTCAATAAGAATAAAAATAAATTTGACCAATAAGTCTCCTCGCAAATATTATAAAATTATAATTTTGGTGGCAAAATTTCATCGATTTATCTATACTGACCATGTAAAATGATTTATATTGTAATTTACCCCCAAATAAGTTGCAGTTTTAGCGATGACTTTTTTGTTCACATCAAATTACTTTCCCTTGAGTGTCTTTTAAAGATCCGCGAATATATGATTACTTATTTCTGAACTCAGAATAGGTAAGACCTTAAATTTTCCTCTTCCTTATTTTTTACAAAGAACTACAACTATACTGACCATGCCACTTATACCCATTTTCCACCGAAGCTTATACTAATTATTACAATACAACGATGGAAATTTTGTATGGAAAATAGGTATTACCAATCAAATTCGAATCCTTTATGCGTATAAAATACATCAGTGGAATTCTAATTTATGTACCTTTACATAAGATGAAAAAAACCTTTTGCCAACAGGATTGAGTTGTACTTGTGAAAGTGCCTTTTCAACTTCCCAATTTTGTTGAGTTCTTTACATAGTTTTTATTTGCGCAAATTTTAGTTTTAAAAGAGATGGAATCAAGCCTACCTTTGTTTATATTGCTAGCTTCAGGTTTTTTAAGTTCTTAGAAAAGCTGTGGATTATACTGTAAAGTTCGATGAATTTAAGGAATAAATGCAGTAATATTAATCAACCATGTGTATAAAATTTATCAAAATTTGAAGCAAATTTCTCTCTTAGTTACATTGCTAAAAAAATTTTCAATCGGAAGTTACAACTAAAACTCACATTGGTTTAGGTATATGGAAAAGAATTGCTTTCTGGCCTCGTTTTTTTCATTATTCTCTTGATATACTCAAGGAAAAAGAGCAAAATAAGCAAAAATCTCATCAACAATCAAAAGCCAACTTGAAACGTAATAAAATGCATTTTGCCTTAATTTCTCAATTGTTATAAAATCCAAAATACCCCCTCAGAGACTACTTACCGTTTTCAAATCTAAAAAAGTTGTCTGTTAAATTAATTAAAGACTTAAAGTGCTTTTATTAAAAATCTTGATAAGTTTCATTAATTGAAAGACATTACAAAATGTTAGAATCAAGGCTCTTCTACATCGAAATCATGTGACAGTTAAATATAGGTAAAACGGGTATTTCATTTTTTTAAAAACGACTCTTTAAGTATGCTTCCTTTAATTCAAATGAAGACTAAATGTTCAATGAAAAAATTAAGGTAACAAAAAAAAAAAATTTCTATTGTTTAATTTAATTAAAGAAATTTTTTTGTACATTTGGTAAAACGGGATTAAACTCGCACTTATTTCTTTTTTTGAATTTTGTTTTATAATTTCAATCAAGTCAAAACAGTTGCCGACGAAAAGTCTCTTAATTTGAAGTAAAACTCAAGTGTGTGCGGTGTGGGAACTTTCTTTAACAATTATGAAAATTTTTAGAACAACAAAGATTATTTTTCGCAGACTGAATAATTTTAAAAAATTATGTACATACATATATTTCGGGTCCTGTTATAATGTTATCTACACACGTAAACTTTCTGTTTTTCTCAGCAGTCAAATGCGTATTTTTTAGATTAAGCACTCAATAGTCCACCTCAGTTTTTAGATTTAACTTTCTGACATTTTAAATTGTTTAAAAAAAGTTCCCTGATATCTTTAATTGAATAAAATTTTCAACAAAAGCTCCAAATCTTAATATTTACTGATCAGGTCAGATAATATTACTTCACCCGCGATGTATGCAAGTTACCAAATGTATTCGCCATTAATTTGTGTTGATTTGTTTGATTTCTTAAAATTTTACGCATCTAAAACTATTTGAATTTGACTTGGAACATTAACCTCGAACGGAATAATTTTTTTTTGTGCAGATTTATATAAAAAAATTCCTTTCTTAGTATGATTTGTACCTCAATGACGTTCAAAAAATTCAATACAATAAGCAAATGAGCATAACTCGTAATTAATTTTTTGTTAGTTGTATTTTGATAAAAGCAAAAGTCAGTAAACCAAATAAATTAAAGTTTATAATATACAAGAATTTAAATTATCTTTTTTTATATTGGAAATGTTTAGTTAATATTAATTTTATTATATTTCGAAAAGAAGGCATTTTTTTTTTTATCTAAAAATTTAATTAGTTATATTTGTTGGGGTTTTTTTATTATAATTTTTCAACAAAAATTACATTATTTTTTATCATTTTGTTTAACAAACAATTAATTTTTTAGATTTTTTCTCGGAAATTCTCTTTTTAATAAATTTAGTATTTTATCATTCTGTAATTAAAGTAATCGGCGAGAAAAATTAGGAAATTGACTAAAAGAAATATAAGAATCCAAATTCCTAACAGTAGTAATGGACTCTCAGGGTCTTAGTTTGCCTTTCACAAATAAATTTTATAATAGAGAAAAAATCTTGGTATAGTTTTTAGAAAACATCATGTATTAAAGTTTTCGGATACGTCTAAGTAATTAAATTTCCTTTTTCAATTATAATCACTTTGGAGTCAACATTTCTTCACTAAAGTGTCTTATTTTATGAAAATGGGTCAAACCGTTTATATTTCTTAATATTTAATAAACGGATATTATTACTTCGATTCTACTTCTTTAAATTTTAAGCTTAGAATATTTAAACAATCAGATTCCAGACCAAAGCTCTTTGCAAGCAAGAATAGATTCACAGCTAAAATCGAAGTTTTCTTATTTATTTTATTTAACCCACATTTTAGAAACAAGCCATTTCCTTAGAAAACAACATCTCATGAAAATACTCGTAAAATATAATTTAACATTGAAACTGTAATCAAACTTTTCTAAAGGAATATTAAATTTTTTTTTGAATGTTATCTCTATCCAAAAATTTTAACCCTGTTTAATTGTTCATCTTGAACTATACTTCATCAAATCTTTTCAGACATACATGCATCTAATGTCTGTTGTAAAATGTTTGACATGGTCCAGACCAATTAGTCAATGACAGATTTCTGACAATCAAGGTTTACATAACTTATCACTTGTTGAAATTGTACTTGGACAAGCGCTTAACAAAAAAAAAGAAAAAGAAAAGAAGAATTATTTTTCTTCTTTTTTTCCATTTTCTTAGTTTATTTGTTTTAATTCAGGTAATGAACAAAAGATTCATTTATAATCCTGAATGTAAAATAGGTGATAATGAATTAGAGATAATGCAAGTTCAGTTCTTGTTATAAAAGTGCACTTTTGATTGAACAATTTTCCTATTGTTGTCATTGTTAAAGATATTTATTAAAAGAATTAAAGTATACATGACTCTAAAGCCCAAGGATACACTTTTAAAAAAATTGATATCAAAATATTACAACATATTTTACAAAAAAAAACCAAATTTTAATTTTATGTCAGATTAGAGTCTCTTGATAATTGGTATATGAGTAACAAGTACTCGTTGTACTTGTTGCAGTAAATTTCCTTACGTGCTTATTTCTAAATTTTGATCATATATGAACAATGCATTAATTTAAATTTTTTTTTTTTTGTTTTATTGAAAATCTGAAAATTCTGACCCTATTCGAATTATAAAACCCTGAAATTTTCCTGAAATTAATTTTTTGTTTTTAGTTATTACAAAACATAAATGTAAGCTAGATTTTCTAATTTATCTTATGTTATGGCCAAACAGGCATTTAATAATAATGAACCAATAAATGGTGTAGGATTTACCATTTAGAATATCTATTTGAAATTTGCAGTTCTTTCATTTTACATCAGTTCAGAGCAAAAAATAAGCAGTGGTTGCCGTTTATATCGTACCTGAGTGTAACTAATGTCAAAGATTTTGATCTTTGAACGAGCATGTTTGCGTTTATTTAGGCCAAATAAATATAACAAGTAAGGGGGAAAGCTCTAAGCATGCAGATAAAAAAAGTACAAAGCAAATTTTTTATTAAAATATATATTTTTTAGTTATATTATTAGTTGTACATTTAAAGAAGTTTTTTTAATATTTTAAATGTCAATTGGCAGTTCTAGCATATACATTTATTTCTAATATTTCTCGACAGAATTTTATGTTGTACTTCTCCTTAAATTTAAAAAAGACTGGAAGTATATATGTATAAATATTAATAAAAGAAGTTATTTTATATGTTTTTTGATAATTAGCCATTTTTAATAGTTTCATGTCATTAATACGAAAGTGTAGCAAAATTTGCAGTTTTAAGATCGAATAAGTTAAAAAAATTTGAGTCGGGTACGCTCGGGTATGATTAAAACACTTTTTCCAATCCAATATTGGATGAGAAGTATAATGAAATACTAAAGGTACCCTTAATAATAAAAGACTTTTGTTAAATGGTTACACTAGCTTAAAGGGGTTTTCTGGTTTAGACGCTTTAATTTTGGGTGTTTTTTCGGACGCCATTAAAAAGAACCAATAAATATTTTAAGCAGAAATTTTTTTGTTTTTTTTTATTGATGTGTTGAAAATATAAAAAATTAATAATATTAAAAAACCAATCAAAATTAAAAATACTCCAGGCCGGCAAATTGGAGGCTCTTAAATCAAGGTTGTGTCCTGGTGTGCACGATTCCAGCCTTTCCAGTAATCTGAAGAAAAAAATGTTTACTAACTATTCAACGAGAAGAATAGAAGTTATGGCACTACGAAGAGTTTTTATAAAAAAAGTTTTTTTTTCCCAAAATGATGGCACTTTGAATAAAAAGTTACGTCTTTCTCCTGTTTCTTTCACCTTTCGGAATTTCGGAAAAAAAATTAGTAAAAAACCTCTAGGGAATGCGATAGCCTGATTGATAAAGAATCTCTGTGCTTAATTTTAAGTGAATAAGTTGGGTAAAATTTGAGATATCATGAACATCTTTTCGAAAAAAAGTAGTTTCGAGACTGAATTGAACTAAGCACTAAATGCGTCACAAAATGAGCTGTAATTCCGAAAATAATCCGAATTTTGAAAAATCCTCTTGAGAACATTAAGCTATGCAAAGCTATAAAAATTTGCAAAAAAAAAGAATTGGTTTTTTCGAATTAGTAAACCCAGCCAAACCCCCTTAACTTTGAAAGTTTAAAAATATGACACACGCTACCAAATGTAAGTATGTACTTCATTTTTTAGATATAGTGATTATTAATTCAAAAATATTTTAGAAAAAGTTTTTATTAGTATCTAAAAATATAATTATACATTTTATTAAATTCAGTTTTTTTTTGCTTACACCAGCACAGAATATTTCTGTATATCCAATAAAAAATCAAAGGTAAAACGACTTATACAAAACTTACTTTCAAATTTCAACATTATTTTTCTAACCAAATAGCCTTGATCTTTAGATATTTCTTTCTTTTCCTTTAACAATTTATATTTTTTTGCTAACACATTAATATAATTATTATTAAAACTTTATTACATGATCTTGAAATAGAGACGGTTTTAGTTTAAATGATCTGCAATAAATTTTCAATTTTATTTGCAATTTTATTAATGATCAAAAAGTGATTTATTATTGAAAAATTAGCAAGTCAATACAATTTGGTTTAGCTTATAAGGCCAAACAAGATGAATTCTTATAAACCTGTTGTCCACTCCCTCATCTAGAGTAGGTCACGATCTAACTTTTAACTGCATAAGATTTTCTTTTGTTTCAATTATTGCAATTTCTAAATTATCTAAAATGGTAAATTATTTTACATTAAAATATTTTATTTATTTTATATTGTTATTATATAATTTCGATTTTTTGTTTTGTTTTGTTTTTTTCTTTTATCTATTTTTACATAAAAGTCATGTAAACTATAGAGCTAGAACTCAAAGATAATAAAAACGAAATCATCTTAGCAAATTTTATTATTTTTATATCTTTTCTAAATCAGTTCCTTTTGAATTGTAAAAATGAAATTAAAATGAAAATGAAATTTTAATACATAATAATTGATAGCTTTGCACATCCTCTAAGGTGTTTTTTTTTTTTTTTTGTTATATTATTTGGAAAAGATATCATGCATCAAGGGCAACACCAAAACATAACAGAAAAATAAAAAAGCAACCACCACTAAATTTGTTACAAATGAATGCCTTTAAGAAAATGATACATTGTGGGAGTACGTGATGTGAAAAGATGATGCTTGTTAGCGGAACACTCCTCATATCTATCTAATGATCTTCATTTGTATATTAAGAAGGTCAATATTCGTTTAAAGTGTTAAAATCGTTCATAAATTAATGAGCATTAAGTCAGCCATCTGGAAGTCCGTATGGTGTGTTATTAAATAAAAATTTTCTAAAACAAAAAGAAATAAAATTATTTATAATATTTTTGAATTTGTATATTTGAAGAAAAAAAATATTTCTTCAAATGTTCAACTATAAAATTCCATTAAAATTTAATTTAGATAAAAATAGGCAAAAAAAAAAAGACGAATATAGCTAGGAATAGCTTTATTTTTTGTAAAGAATAAATTATATTCCTTGAATATCTTTAAAGGAAATAGTTTCTTTTATTTATTTGGCTGGGCAGAGAGGCAACAAGTCAAAGTTAAGCTTGAATTATATATTTGAAGCTTTGATTACAAAGAAGGTGACTGCCTGAAAATTTCTACTCAATTTCCTATAAAAAAGATGGCTATTTCTTGTTTTATAGGTGAATATTTTGCTTCAGAGAATGGACTGATGACTTAATAAAACAATTGATCTCAAATATATTTGATATGACAAACATATATGTACATGTTAAACAAACACAATTCAAAGGCCTTTAATATTGGATACATCGAAGTAATATCCTAGCTATCTTTCCTAGCTCTCCCTTTCTGTGACAAACAGAATGAAAGTTTTCATCTATCATAAGTTATCTGCACTGATAACATTTAACATGATTAATTCACGTAATTTTTGTGGGAATGTTTGTAGTACAGCTAGAAAATATATAAAGAAATTTTTACCCTAGTTATTGAGGCTGAAAATGCTTTTATCCTGAATCGAATTTTTGTTATAACACAGAAGAATAGCAAGATAGCAAGAGATTTAAGGGGATATTCTGTCTTAAGCCTTGTTCAGACCAGAGCGTATTTCCATCGCTCGACGCCTGAGGTCATAAAACGGGTAGTGCATTCGCTCTGGCCATAGCTAGAAGAAAAATTTTTGTTTCATGAGGATCATTTAATGGTAAAAGGATACTTTATGGCCTTCGAAATTTTTGTTGTTTTAATTCTTGCTGTACCTCAAATTTTTGTTTTGCTTTAAAATTTTGTTGTATTTATATTAAAAAGGATAGGAAATATTACTTTTAGAGTACCATTTTGTGGCCTCCAAAATTTTTGGTGTACCTCTAAAAGTAATAAAATCATTATTTCCTATCCCTTTTAATATAAGTACAACAAAAATTTCAAGCACAACAAAAATTTTGAGTTTCATAAAGTGTCCTTTTAGTGTCATAAATGATCCTCATCAGAGAAAATTGTTTCTTCCAACTATGGCCACAGATAATACATCACCCGTTTTATGACCTTAGGCGTCGAGCGATGGCAATACGCTCTGGTCTGAGCAAGGCTTTAGACGCCCGAATTTTGTGTGTTTTTTCGGACGTCATTAAAAAAGTTTTTACCATTCATATTTTTATTTGTTATTTTTTGGTATTTTGAGAGTTAAATAATTAATAATATTCAAAAAAAAAATTTAAATTGTAAAAACTGCAGGGAAAAGTAGGAGCACACGAAGAAACGGTGTGTCCTGGTGTGCAGGATTCCAATCTAATTTAACAAAAAATTCATAATTGTCCAGGAAGAAATAAAAATTTATTAAAAAACTTTTTTTAATGCGTTGCTATAATATATCAACAAAGTTTTTGCCAAATTTCAAGAACTTGAGATATCATACACAACGTTTTGAAAAAAAGCATTTTAGAGAAAAATCTGTTTAAAGTTTAACATCATAAAGAGACCGATTTTGTTGACGCATCACAGAATGAGCTATAATTCCGAAAATTATTCAAATTTTGAAAAACCCTCTTAGGAATATTTTCTTAAACTATGGAAATATGCACACAAAAAACCGATTTTTTCGAATTTCTAAACTGGAATACCCTCTTAAATATGTTGCAATAATTAAACTTTCTTTGGTAGTAAAGCTTGAAGTGTCATAGACTAAAACAATTCTTTTATATAACTAAAAATAAAAGGCGTAGAGTAATTCTTGACATAGATAAACTTCATTAGCTTAAGCCAAGACATCATTATTCTATTTCAAATAATTCTCCTGTCACCCTTATACATATAATTTTCATTCTTTCAATAAAATATATTTTAAAATTAATATTTTTACTGACACATTTACCATAGCAAATCTTAAAATGATTTTAAGAAATCATTTAAATATTTTGTAATTTATAAAACAAGTAAAGTAAGTAAAAATATTACTTTCACAACTATAATAAAAAACGAACTTTATCAAATTTTAATTTTCTGTTCGTTTTTTTTTTTGAAAAAGCTTAAAGACTGTTATTGCTTAAATCGCCCACATTGCTGTCGGCCATATATTGCTGAATAAAAATTAAGCAAATTTAATGTATATATATATATATATATTTGCCGCAAGGCTGCCTCCTTTAAGGTAATCGAAGCGTGGATAAAACGTGACTAGATAATACTTTGTAAAAGGCTTCTACCTTACCAACTAGCTAACAAATTTAACGGGCGTAGTTAAATACCATGCAGAGCTAAATCTAAATAGAAATATTGAGACTATAAATTTTATCTTTGCTTTTTGGCTAGTTTGTTTTTTTCTTTATTTATGTTAATTTAACTAAAAACTAGTGCAGCACTTGTGGCTAAAGAATAAAAACAAAAAAAAAAAACGAAGAAAATGAAGTGATTATGCAATCCAATTGCAGACAAGAAAATAGTCGAGTCCAACCTTTTTTCGCAAAGGTGTTTTGAACTTGTCCACTTTCATTTGCCTTTACATATAACTAGGTCAGTATTTCTGTTTTTCCTGTTATTGTTATTGCTGTCATTTTTTGGTTTAGCTTTTTGTGTTTAATTTAATTTAATTTTTTGTTTTTTTGTATTTTTGTTTTTTCGTTTTTAGTTTTTAAAATTATATCACGTCTTTAAAGTATTCAATTGATCGTAGAACTAGATTTAAACAGTTGAACTTTCCCGCAATTGTGGTCTTACTAATTATGGTTGTGCTAATCATTAACCTGACTTTTAGTTATGACGTTGATTACGTGATCACAAGTTTTTCAATTTTTTATTTGTTTTGTTTTCTACTTATGGTAAACCTATTTTTAATTTTTTTTTCTTTTTTTTTTTTTGTAGTTTTTAGCAAAGTATATATTTGCCAATTAATGTTATTTAATTACTTTAAACATTAAACATAATTGATCCTTTTTTTAACTAACTTCATAGTAGCTGACAAACTATAAGAAAATTTATTCAATTTAAAAATTCCAATTGAAGCAATAATCAATCAAATTAGGGTTTAGCCAATAGTAAAAAATTAATAAAATTCTTTCGATTTTTATATCGAATCAATGAAATCATTGCTAATATAATTTTTGCAATTGATTTCCAAAGAGAAACAAAAAAAAATGGGGCATTTTAAATTCTAATTAATTGAATTTTTTGGAATAGTATAAATCAAACTTGTGTCAAAAGGAAACTTAACATGATCTGATTATTTGAGGTAATTTCAAAAAAATTCTGATCACTAAATTATATTGCTTTTTGCATCTCTGTGTTATAAAATTTGTACATGTTTTTCCAATGCAATATTTAAATTGTTTTATCTTTGTTTTCTTCACAAAACGGCCAGTAAATCGTTGCTGTTCCCAGACATTGTAATTCAAAGTTTTTGTCCTTTTGACCTTATTTAATTGATAATTGAAAAGAACCTTCGAAACGTTCTACAAAACAACAAAATTTACAAAAATTGTTTTATATTTTAATAAATATTTAAGAAAGCTTATCTGAAAACGGTTTCCCAGTTTCCCAACTGGAAAGTTGTCAAAGCTAAAATAAGTAATGGATCCTGTTTTCTTTATACAATATATATTCTGCTCCGCATCAGGCATATTGACACATAATGCCCCAGAGTTCTTACGTCTGATTGGATACTGGCCGAATAAGTTTTTTAGATCCAACAGTCTTCAGTTTATTGGAATCTATTCCTGATTAAAATTTCCATGATGAATACTTCTGGATCAGTTGGATCAGGCAGACGATTAATCCAATTCCTATTATATTTAAAATAAATTTCTTAGTAAGTTTTCACTTATCCAGCTCTGATCAAAGGTTGGGTGTTCTTTTTGTATAAAACTAGAAATTTCCAGCTCGAAAACAACCCATACTTCTTCAGGACTACCCGGACAGAAATTTTTAATCGGGATGGTATCACTTGGCTTTTCATTTATATTCTATAGACAAAGTTGATAGTTTCATCGTTAAACTTTACTTTTAATCAACATTCTCGTCTTCTTCATTTCGTCAGTTTTGTTCTGGTATTAGCGAATTTTTTTTGTAGTCAGGCTACACACTGGCTGACAAAATTAGAATTTTGTATGCTTAGATATAAATAAATATTTTTTGCCCGAGTTTCTAAATACATGAAAAGAATTTCAGAGCTTTTCTTTGAAGCTTGTTTAATGTTTAATAAGTTTAAAAATTTTTTTATTGCCTTGGAAAACAAAAAACTATTTTTTCTGCATTTAGGGACTGTGAAAGAGATAACAGTACAAGAGCTGTTTTTTTTTGTTAGACAGTATAAATTTATAACTTTGAAAATTCCGATAAAAGGAAAGAAACATTCTACAAAACAACAAATTTTTAGTTAACAACTAACTGATTTGATGATCCTTTCATATTCAGCAAACTCGACAAAATTATCTTTTGTTTAATAAAAGTTAAACATTAGTTGATTATAAATTGATTGCTGCATAGAACTATAAATCAATAATAATCACTCATCCAAATTAATTAGTATACAAATTTCAATAGTATTTTGTAAAAAATTACAATTTTCTTTTAGAAAATTTGTTACAAGGGCTTCTTGAATAGATGAAATTAAAATTTCATAATTTTTAAATTCAAACAAATATTTTATGACTATAGAGAAAAAAACAAATCGTAAAGACTACTTCAATTCTGATCAGTAGAGCGCATCCATTAATCTTTTAAATTACTTCAAACTAAAAAATTTCTTAAGCAACAATTTTTACAATTATATCTACACAAAAATATTTACAGGCAAATCATTTAGATCTTAAAAGTTTTTAGATATTATTATTCCCCTATAAAAAATAAACTTCTAACCACCATTAAGTTCAATGATTGTAACGAACTTAACTAATAAATAATTATAAGTTTCACTTTCATGAGAATAAGTAATAAAAATGTTAGAAATTTTAGGTGTCATCTTACTACAATAAAGAATAAAATATCTTATTGAATTTTACACAAATAAATAAAAATGATTTCTATTGAACTGCAGAAATATTTAAAGGTGGTTACACTTGTCTAATGGAATTATAAGATCTCACCTTGACACCTTAGATATATATTTATATATACATATATTTACTGAATATCAGATTTAACTTGGTTTAGGTAAGATAATACCTTAGAAATAGTTAAAATACTTAGAATTAAAATACCATGGATAGTAAGTAAACATTAAAAAGAAGAAAAATAATAGAAATATTTTATACTAAAGTTACAATTAAAAACAATTCTCTGAGATTTAGAGCAGAAAAATAATTTTTTTTTGGCTTAACATATGTCAAGGATATCCGTACTTTTAAAACTTTATATGAAACTATTGTAAAACTTAGCATTTTTTAATCTGTTTTTCTACTGTTAGGTAATAATATTTCATTTGAATATTACGCTTATATTTCTAGTATAAAATCTAATATGGAATTTTTGCATTTGTCAACTCATTTTGTAAAAGATTTGTTTAACAAGAAAAAGGAGATGCTTAACTTTTTCGAAAAATATATATTTCGTCATTAATATCTATTTTGTCTTCTTAAAATTTCTGATATGTGCTTTTTGGTATGACCTTAAGCTCCTTTCTTTCACTTCAGTTTTAGCAAAAAATTAACAATTCATGAGTCTTTTACAGTTTTGGAGTTATGAAAATGTTGCAGAAGAGTAAATTAAGTGAATAAAGTGTCTAAAGTATGATTATAGTGCTATTTAAGACTAAAAACGCAAGAAGAATCAATAATTATGAAGTAAGGCGTTATTGCGGTGCATTATCGATAAGTCACAATTCCACAGTTCTAGGTTTTTTTTTGTATTGATTCACGCATATTACGTATAACTTTAGGATGAAATCTACGGTTGCTAGATTAGCTCTATGATCGAATTGTCTAGAATTTTTTGTTCAGCATGCCTAAAAATCGATAAAGGCCTAATTATGCAAGGAAAAGGCATACTTAAGGTGAAATGCCTTTGATAAACTTACTTCCTACTAAGTATTTTGTAAACACATACATCTACTACCCTTTCTTAACTACACCGGAACTACACACTTTCTAACTACACAGAAAGCCACTTTTGTATGGAGAACTGTGTACATAACTGGTTGGAATCGTGTAGTAACTACAGCCTTTTAAACCCTGTAGTAACTGAAAATTGACACCTATTGTGAATTTTTTCTTATCCTCCTGTTTTTTGTATCTCTAGATCGGTTTACTTCACTAATATTCATTATTTAACTTTTATTTTAATGAATAAAATTGAAAACTCTTAACTTTTCTTTAATTTTTTTTTGTTAAAACACTTTTCAAACATTTAACAATCTGCGACATCTGATTTGACATTTCAGATCATATGTTTTCAGATTTAGACGCCATGTTTATTTTAAAAATCAGATATTTCACATCCTAGATACATATTTTAAATTATTCATTGCCATTCATTGCCACTAGATTTTTGTATAGGACAAATATTTATATTAAATGTTCTTGATAACACATCATTCTTCAGAATTGAAAGTTTTATTTAGTAATTTAGGAACATAGTAACCAAAAAATTTTGTTCCCAGTTTTCAATACATTTAAAAACTAAAGTTTTATGTAGACGGCTGGAAACAAAAATTGAGATTTTGATTTAATATGTGGCATAAAACAATCAATAAAATATGTATAGACTTAGCAAATTTTGTAATGCTATAAATATGTCATATCCATCATTTTTTATGGCCATAGTTATTTGAATTTTAGATACGACATTTTACAAAGTTCTTAAAATTTCTAGTTAAATATGCTACAGTTAAATATCTAACTGCATTTGTGAATGTTTTTAGATTTTATTATTACATATTAAAATATCACTAACCTATAATTAACTTTTGTAATCATAAATAGAATTCAAATTGTAATAAAATTGGCTACATTTGCGATTTTTTCAACTAGAAACATTTCCTTAAAATAACTTATTTTAATAGCCTAAAATTTAAGTGTTGAACTGTTAACATTTAAGCAATTTTAGAGTGAATGTTTTGTAAAATTTTATCAAAAGGAGGCTGAGCTATAGCTATATTAATGATCAGTAATTTCATCATTTATGTAGAAATATTTAGTTAGCTTAATATAAATGTCATATAAATTATTGATAAAACATAAATTTATACTTAATTGTTTATTTATTTGAAATATACAGAGTAACAAGAGGTTATTCCGTCAAATATTATTTGATTTAATACTGATATGTAATTTATATAACTTTTCTCCAACTGACATGTTATCTAATAATGATAAGTCATAAATAAAATTTATTATAATATTATATTCTTACAACATAATCAAAATTAAAAATTTGATGGCTTAGGAAAAGTGCGCAATTTCTAAAATTCTATAGCTTTGCAATATGATTTTTGAATAATTTTCAATTCTAAAATATTTAATTAAAAGTATAGTGATACCTTTTTACTAGAAGGAGAATGCTCATATTTTCCCTACATTGCATTAATTTTTCAATTCCAATCAATAGGTAGAATTTCTGTATTTCTGTAAGCTGGACATTTATTTTTCCTTGAATCGTTATTGAATAAAAATGAATTGAATTTTCTACTTTTAATTATTGAAGTCAAATTTTTGACATTTGAAAGCCAAACCGGTACACATTTTTCTTAATAATAAGCAATTTAAAAATATTAATAAAATAACTAAGTTCAGATCATACTGGAGATATCCTATAAAGTATAAAGGATGTTATTCATAATATATATTCTATTCATATAATGTTAAGCTCATATATTTAAAGCGGGCTCTTAATATCGTTGTTTTGATATCGTAGACCAGTGGTGTGCAAAATATTTTCATTGCGGACCCCCCTTTTCGTGAAAAATTTTATCGTGACCCGTGATTACTACTATTCCCATATTACCTGATACTCTTTGAAGAAAAGTCTTATATTTTTAAAATAACAAATAAGTTTTTGAGTTTTTGGCCACCCTTAACGTTTTTCCGGCAACCTCTTAGGTGGTCGCGACCCACAATTTTCGCACCGCTGTCGTAGACGATGTAACGTTTTGCTCGTTTGTTGAAAATTTGTGGGAATTTTTTTATTATTATTAAATTCAAATGTTTTCAGGGATATAAAATATAAGGGCCAAAGTCAGACTTTTATAAATAAAATTTATTCATAATTTTCTGTATTGTTTTTATGACTGCATGAAATTTTCATAAAAAATGTATGCTTTCGCATTAAACTGTGCATGTTGTACAAACATGGTTTTAGTAATTATCCTATAACAAAATAATGGAAGTAGTTATTCCACAAAATTTTTCATACTTATTTCTTTTTAATTAATTATTAATTTTCGCTACAAATTTTTTCTTTAAACTAAATCGCAACAGACAAACCAGTTCTTAAATTTTTACTATATCATCCCTTGTTATTGAATCAAAATTTATTAAAATAGTTAAACAGATTTCTTAGCTCATTTTCGAGAAATTCTAATCCTTTTTCATTGAAAGATTGAACTAATACCCAGTTTTATTATTATTTCTAGATATTTTTACAATATTCAAACAGCTACAAAAAAAAATGTAATAATTTTGTTGATATAATTTCTCTAAATATGGTTAAACCACAAATATAGCTTAAAATGGATTAAAAGAAATTAAATAATCGATTCTAATTAATTATATAGCTAAATAATTTACTAAAAACAACACTAACCAAAAATTATAGTGAAAAGTTTAGTTCAACTAATGTCATTCGTGAGCCCTACTAACCTTCGACTGATCTTCCTGTACTTTAAGGGGCGTAAGCCGTCTATCCAAGGCTGATCTTGTTTTATTTTTGTTTACTATCTTAAGTCTTTTGTTTTTTTAATGCCTGAATGATTGCATTTTCACCATAATTCGATTTTAAATTGAATGACAATGAAATTGTTTTTGATTATTATTGGATAACAATATATGTACAAATATGTATTGGATTTTAAGTTTATCGAATCATGTCAATTTTTGAACTAATTTTGTTGTTATTTTTTTTTTTTTTTATAGTTTCAATTTTCTATAATTTTTGCAATTTGACCGTGTGTAGATTAAATCATAACAAATACAAAATATGTAATTGCGTTCACTTCCTTGAAGGTTACTTGATATGGTTGGACAAATATTATGTAATTGTCGTTTAAGTTCAAAGAGTTATTGACGGGTTATACGAGTATATAAAACAATTTTTTTTTTTCTTTTGAGTTTTTTCTTTGCTTCATAATTTGATTTTCTAAAGATATTTCCCTGCGGCATAGACACATTTGTTGTTCTCTATGGCATTGATTAACTTTTATTCATATTAGATAGAAATCAAATTGACCCGATTATTGGTTTGATAATGTTGTTTTTTTGTTATTATTATTATTGTTATTATTATGGAGCTCAATTTTTTTTCATTGGTTTTATTAACTTTTTTTTTAAGTATAAAAGGAGGAAGGTCACTTCAAATTTAATTAAATTGACAACGAATATTTCTCTTTTAAGAGATTTCCATTAAAGAAAAAAAAATTAAAGTTTGTTTATTCAAAAAAAAAAAAAGATCTTTAAACTTTTTGTAATATTAAACTTGAATAAGGGTTTTTTTAAGGCAAGAATCTTTTCACCTTGTAACAAATCAATACAAAAATATGTTTTCTATTACATTCTTGTCTTTGTTTTAATAGCACTGAATTAATTACACATATTAGAAATAACTTTTTATTCATACAGCACTCCCAACATTCCTGTAATACTTCAGTTCTTCAAACTGTGTTTTGGCCACCCAAATACTATGATTACACCGGAAAATGGCTCAAATTACTATTGCCGATTGTAATCTGAAATTGCAAGAGATATTTACTTCTTCAAAAATATATAATGGATAAAAATTTTAAAAGAAAAAACAATAAAATTTTACTTAATGAACATAGCATCAAATGATTGTTTTTTAATGTACAATGCCTTAAAATCAGCTTAAAAAATACTATATGAAAGCATGGTTTGTCACAGAAATTAATGAAATGTAGGCCATAATATCAAGATCTCTATGTGGAATTATATGGTGATATAATTAAACACGTTTTAGACATATTTAGAGCTACAAAAAATAAAAACCTATCAAACTAAAGCAGGCTTAATATGCAAAACACATTAGGTAACAAGTGAAACCTGATATATTAGTTGGTTCTGAGGAATATGGTTGTGCAAAGGGAATTATATCACAAAGTAACATATAACAAGAAGAAATTCTAATATTATCCTGAGAATTTTAATTTTTTGTCATTTAAAAGATTCTGGTGGCAGTTTAGTTTTAAGCAAATTATTATTATTATTATATTATTGTAATAGGAATAAAATGATATAGTATGTTTAGAAAGCCTTGCCTTGCTCGTTTCTTTAATATTTTATTTTGTTTAAACAGATTACGCTCCTATACTCGAATTTTTGATCATTTATATTTCCAGCAACTTGAAAAAATGACAGAAGAAAGATCATATTTACATATAAATAAAAACTGCCAGTAATTAGTTTACTCTCTTACACAAATTTTGCATGCTTTAACTAAAGGCAAGCAAAAGGAATAGCTATCATTTTAAGAATTCTTTGAAAGTTTTTTCAGCATCACGAGTTAATTTTCGTTATTGCTGTGATATATTTATACAAATTATAAAGTTAAATTAATAAAAATAATACTAAATATTTCAATTTTCCATTATCTTAGAAATTATTGCAGGAGAAATCGCCTGTTGAAACTCTCCATCGTTGACTTTCCAATCATTGCCCCGTGATAAATGCGATAAATCACCCCATATAAGCTATAAAATAACATTAATGGGTGACTTCCCGGTTAGAAAATTGTTAAGAATAGTATCAAAATGTAACGCCTAGCCAGATCAGGTGACCTGATGCTTCCTGGATCAATAAGCCTGATCTGCAACGGAATACAGATAAGGGAAGCTGGATCTATTCCTGATCCTATACTTAACAATTTTCTAGTCGGGTTATATATAAAATATACATAAAATTTATACACTTATCTTTAACCTTAACCTGTCATTCCTAAAATAAATAAAATACAAAAAAATTCTTAAACTTTCCTGTAACCTATGTCCGTGATATAGGTTAAAGCTTTTGAAAAAATTCAAAAATATTTATATCCTTCTTTCATTGCAAAATCACGAAATACATGAACTTTATTTTTCTCAAGTAAAAAACACAAAATATATTTTTGATTTTCTATTAAGAGTCCTCATGTGTCCCTAATCAAGTGAAATCAAATATCTCGCAAATAAAATTGACTTCATAAAACTAGGATCAGGATTGAATCAGCGAAAAAAATTCATTCTGCATAAAGCCTTGTACAGACCAATGCGTTTTTCATTCGCACGCCGGACAAGATTGTAAAACGGGTGATGTATTTGCTCTAGCTATAGCTAGAACAAAATTGTTTTGCTTTTGTTTTTTGTCAGTAAAAGGACACTTTATGGCCTTCAAAATTTTTCTTTTACTTTAAATTTTTGTTGTGCTTATTCTAAAAGGGATAAGAAATGATTTTATTACTTTTAGAGAAGCATTTTGTGGCCTTCAAAACTTTTGGTGTACCTCTAAAAGTAATAAAATCATTATTTCCTATCCCTTTTAATATAAATACAACAAAAATTTCCATTAGAACTAAAATTTAAAATACAACAAAAATTTTGAAGGCCATAAAGTGTCCTTTTACTGACAAAAACAAAAACAAAACAATTTTGTTCTAGCTATAGCTAGAGCAAATACATCACCCGTTTTACAATCTTGTCCGGCGTGCGAATGAAAAACGCATTGGTCTGTACAAGGCTTAAGACGTTAGTAAGAGATCTTGACCCAGTACGGATCCAGGTGAAATATTCAAAACTTTATTAAGGCAATTATTAGGCTATCAAAGTCTTCTCCTGAGGAGAACTGCAATAGTAAATATTTCTGGATCAGTTCCTGACCAAGGACTACAACAGTAAATATTTCTGGATTTTTAAACATGTTTAAATTTTTACTCACAAATGGCCATTTCCATATACTTAACATGAGACGCGAGAGCCATTTGACGATTTAGAAATTTATAGTACCCGTTAAAACATGCAGGAAAACTTTTAACTGAAAGAGAACTCTCTTTTCTAGTTTTTCTCTTTTTTTTCTTCTTGCCTTTCTCTTCCAATGACATCTACGTGTTGAAAAGAAAGCCTTTTGAAGCCTTGTTCAGACCAGAGCGTATTTCCATCGCTCGACGCCTAAGGTCATAAAACGGGTGATGCATTTTCTGTAGCCGTAGTAGAAGAAACAATTTTCTTCCATGAGGATCATTTATGACACTAAAAGGACACTTTATGGCCCTCAAAATTTTTGTTGTGCTTGAAATTTTTGTTGTATTTTAAATTTTTGTTGTATTTATATTAAAACGGATAGGAAATAATGATTTTATTACTTTTAGAGGTACACCAAAAATTTTGAAGGCCACAAAATGCTTCTCTAAATTTAATAAAATCATTATTTCCTATCCTTTTTAATATAAATACAACAAAAATTTAAAGCAAAACAAAAATTTTAGGTTTTTTTTTTTTTTTGTATCGATATAATATTATTTTATAATTAAAATGCCCAGTCGATAATGCTTTAGGACAGTATTTTTAATCTAACCTAGATAATTATACATAAACATTTTAATCTCAAAGAAAAGTAAAGTTAATTTCAATATTGTTAATTCATAATTTAGAATGTACCAAAATATTGGTCAATGACAAAAATATCTTTCAAAAATATCATAAATACTTGTAGAAATCAACATAAAACACGCTCTGTCATAAAATTAAAATTAAATCAAGTACTTCTCAGTGTCTCTTTTAGTACTAAAACAATGGAAAAAAATTCAATCAAAAATTTTGCAAAATATCAAACACTTTTCAATTGATTGACAAGGTCAAAAACAAATTATATCAAAAAAAAAAATTTGATATTACAGCTCAAAAAAATAAAAAACAAACAAACAAAAATCGAACAGCAACAACAATCGACATTGATCTAAAATCATGCCCCCATATACCTTAGGCATTCAATCCTATTGCATAACTTACACCGTTGAACATGTTTAAGATGGTAACTAATAACCTGGGAGTTATATTGACCGACAGACCTAGTGGAGCATCACAAATTTTATCTTCTTGTTGATTTTTGTTTTTTTTTTTTCAAGTCAAAGAAAATACTGTAGTAAACAAACTTATAAAGCGCGATCCAATCTCTCTTTATATACATATACATATATAACATTCATTCATAACAACCAATCCCGTAAAACTTGATCTAAAACTCCAAAGTGATGATACTTAACAATTGTTACAAGCTGTGAGCAGTAAAATCTGTTTTTGGATTTCTTCTTCAGTTTTTCTTTTTCGATCTTTTATAGCCATAAGCCGTGACATTATTAACATTAGAATAGCACCTGTTTAGTGTGATCAATGGAATAAGTTAAGATGTTTGTTTACTTTTGGAATGTATCTGAAATATTTAACTTGTGAAGATTTATCATGTGAATTAAATCTATGCCTCCCATAATAATAGCATTGACATTTAATTTTTGCATTCAAAACATGTGCAAATTATATAAAATATGGCGGTTTGGGTGCAATAAATGCATTTTAAAAAGGAAGCTATAAATATGATAAACAAAAGTTTTTCTTTTGTTTTATTGCTTCTTGTTTCGTTAGTAATTTAATTTTTTTTTGGTGTGTATTTTCGTTACCTAAACATACATAGAAATTAACATTTTGGTAAGTGCTCAGCTGTTCCTGTTAGTTAAAAAACATAAAAAGAATTTTGCTACTGGTACTTGCTTTTATTTAAATGCTTTTTATGTAATCTAGAAGTTTAATTAAATTTATTCAAAGTTTTTGTAAATTTTTAAGCATGATGATAGCAACATTTTGTAATTTTTTTATTAGAAAATCTTTATATGGAAGCCGGTGGCACAGCTTTTCCAAGGACTTCTTTTGAAAAAGATGATTGCGGTGATCACTGTATCTCACCTGGAAATTACCTAAATTTGAAAACACTTAAAATTTAATCAAAGTACTATTAAATTCTTCCCCCAACGTTGTCTGATTACTATTTTTTTTATTCAAAAAATTTTGGTCCTCATTTGAATTGAAAACTGCTATTTTTCACGAAAAATTGCACCGTTTTGTAAATGGAAAACACCCTTAATGTAAAAAAAATTCTAAAACTCGACGTTGGGGAAAGTGTGTACCAGTGAATCGGTAATGTAGTTTTTGAATGGCAGTGATCACCGACTTTGAAAAAGTAGTCTTGAGAAAAACGCGTTTACAAATTTTAAAAGCTTATTTATGGCTTTAGTTACCTGGCTTCGAATACCTGATAACTTTGACAGTTTTGCTTGGATCGACTTCAAATTTTGGGATTATATTTCTGCAATATCAAAGTATAAGAAAATACTTCAGGCGATTTAGGAATTTTTTTCTGTTTCCATTTTGATTGAATGTAACGATAATTGTCATTGAAATCTATGATATTGATAAAATAGAATAGAGAAAAGTTGCTTCGACAATCACAACAGTCTTAATTTCTGACAATCCCAAGTCCTTATGGGCATGACTTATTAATCTGATGAATTTGAGTGTACGAGCCAGAAAAATTCCAGAATTTGTGAAAAATGGGATAATTATTTATTCATTTGAAGTTGTTCTTTTGATAGACTGCAGCCTTAATCCTGGTAAATAATAAGAAATTCTTTTAAGTGGAATTAAAATTTCTAAGTATTTATATTTTTGTATTGTCTTATTGGGACGTTTAAAGAGTTTATCAGCTACCTGAAAACATAAAAGGAAAACTTTAACATTATTCATTTTTAAGTTTTACCCTAACGGTCATTCTGAAGATAGATAACAAGTATTGGACTTTTTTTTTGACTTCCGAGAGATGCAAAAAAATTAAAAAAAAAAAAAAAATCCAAAGGGTTACCTGGAAAATCATTTCATCTAATAAATTCATTTTGATTTTTTTGTTTCGGTTGATCCATTTATGTACATAACAAAACTATTCTTTTACGAGACACCTTCAGAGATAATGGTGCCACCGACTTATTTATAGAGATTTCAATGTTAAAATTTAATGGAATATAGTTCGAATTTTCTGTTATTATATAATAAGTAATTAAAAAAATCAGCACTATCTATAATCAAACAATAAAAATATTTAAAATATCCTTTTTTTCACTAAATTAATATTATCTCCTCCCCTTTATCTATATGCTTCTGCCATGACTCTTAATAACTTGTAAGATAACACATTGACGAAGTAGAACAGAAGTTTTTTGAAAATTCCTTCACCATTTCAATTAAAGAAGTAAAAATTGTGCTTTTTATCTAAATCAAATTATTTTTATGATAAATTTATAAATTTTAATTTAAATATATTTTCTAGACAAAAAAAAAACATTAATTTTCCTAGTTTAATTTAATTTTACTTCATTTTAGGACATGCCAGTTCACAAACCAAAAGATCATCCCGGTTGACAGGTTCACGTACATTTTCATTAAATACAAAAAGTGCATCTGTACATCAGACAGATTTTGAATGTCCTGAAGAATTTGGTTATTATCCACATCCATCAGATTGTACACAATATTATGTTTGTGTATTTGGTGGTGCACTCTTAGAAAGTTGTACTGGAGGACTTATGTATAGTCATGAATTACAAACATGTGATTGGCCTAGAAATGTTGGATGTGAAATAGCTGAAGTTAGTTCATTACCTTCACCATTATCATCATCTACACCACATTCTCGTACCTTAAATGTTCGTGTACCTAAAATACAACAACAGACACAATATCAAATACAAACACCACAACGTTTTCGTTATTCAACACAATCAGATATAATTTCACAGCAACAAAATAAAGATATTTCCAATCAACATCATTATTCACAGCAGCAACAACATCGGCAGCAGCAGCAGCAACAGGAACACCAACAACAACAACAATATATTCAACTGTCAACATCATCGATACCTCCACCACCTGAATTAAGAATAGCACCAAATCCAGTTATAACATCAAGAGGACAACCAAAAATTTTATTAGATTCACAAGAGGATATTGCTAAGGTTAGTTAGAATTTTAACAAGGAAATTTTAGAATTTCAATAAAACAATAATTATATTCGTTTTAGTTATATGCTGAAGCACATGATAGTCTACCACCAGCTGAAGAGGAAGAAAATGATAGACAACAACGTGTCTATAGAGGACAACCAAGTACTGTTGGACAAGTACAAAGAGATCGAGATGGTATCATACATCAGCCAAATATAAATTCATTACCACATCATGGAAAAGTTGGTTCATATGCTTTTGGATCACAAGTTAATCAATATAGGTAAGTTAAAAATAGAAATTTTAATAATAAACATAATTAGCTTACAATTAATAAATTTATATAGTAGTCATATCGAAAATTTTAAACATGAACGCAATGACAATCACCTTAAGAGACGAAAACGTAATATTGACATTGACAATGATGAAAACAAAACGACTAAATTTCAATACGAATTTAATGATGATGAAACAAAAAATACTACTGCAAATAAAATTGATGAAAATAACAAAAACATAATGACTATAAATAATACAAAAACGAATACACAACGTTCTGTACGTGCTGTTAAACAAATTGCTACATCATATCAAAATGGAGATTTTTATTTTCATAATACATATTTACCTGAATCAATGAATCCATTTATTTCATTAAATCCATATTATTCATTACCGTCTGAACAAAATACAAATTTTCAAAGAGGACGAAATATATTTGGTGTAAAAAATTTAAAAACTAATTTACGATCATATGAACAATTATTAACAAATCATAATAAAAATAATTTAACACCTGACATTAAAATAATTGAACATTATAGTATTAATCCAACTGAACAAATATTTGGTGATTATATAAAATCAACAACATCAACACCAATTTCTCTTAGATCATCTTCATCATCATATTTGAATCCTTTTAAAGATTTTCGTAATTATCCTGAACAATTTTATGATTATTCAAATAATGGAAGACATGATAGAAATTATCGAAATTATTATTCTGGAAAATATTTAAATCCACAATCAAATGGACATTATGAACAATATCTACGTCCTAGTGAAATAAGAAATCAAAATATCTTTTATAGTACAATATCAAACTTAATGAATAATAATCATAAACAATCTATGTATGATCATCATACAAGACAACCATTTATAAATATATTTACAACAACTGAATCTCCTATAGATTCAACATATTTTACTCATAATTTTCAACATAAAATAAATCATAATAATTTAATACAAACAACACCAAAATCATATGAAAAACATGCACCAGATTTTAGTAATATTAATTATTATCCAAAGACTATTGTATCGATTACACCAAAAATATATAAATATTCTATAACAAATAATCAAAATTTAAATAATACAATTACACAAAATTATGAAAATTTATATATAAAAAATAATCAAACACCATCACAAATACAAAATTTATTTAATTTAAATCAAATTTCTAGTACTACAGAAAAATCTATTGATATTGATTTTAAAAATTTTCTAATTGGTATACGTCAATCACATATTGTTCAAGCAGATCCAAAAATAATTGATATGCTGAAATTTTATAAAGAAAATCAAAATTATAAAATTATAAATGAGACATCATCATCAACAAAGCAATTAACTAAAATTAATAATTCCTTTTTTAATATAACAAAACCATTAAATTTATTTAATAGTATTATTAAAAATATATCAAAACAAAATAATACAATTATTAATAATAAAAATAACTATGAAATAAATGATGATAATAAAAATGAAGAAGAAAATTTCGATTATGAAATTGAACCACCAGCAATTAAATCACCTTTTATGCCAGAAACAGAAACTATGGCACCAAAACTATCAAAATCGATAACAACAATTCATTCATTACTATTAACTAATAATAATAGTTATACATCATCATTATTAAAACCAAATATTTCAACATCAAAATTATTGTTCTCATCACACTATCGTGATCATAATAACAACAAAAACAATAATAATAATAATAATAATAGTATACCATCGATAATTACATTTCCAACTGATATATTTCATAGTATTTCATTTATTTCAAGTAATAATCATAAAATTTCAAATAGTCAAACAAATGAACAATTAGCTAATATTAAATCTAATGGGAATGATATTTTAACTGTTAGAACAACAACAACATCACCAATAACTATACAACGAACGACAAAAAAATTTTATACAATCAGACCTCATAATCGAGGTAATTTTAAATGGAAGACGACAAATAAAATGATTACTAAGACTAACAAAGACCCTAGACAATTTCAACAACATAATATTGAACTAGACGAAAAACTTCCTAACAGGTAAAATATTTATTCTATTGAAATAAAATTTCTAGGTTATATTCTTTTATGTTTTTTATTATACTAGAATAAGATTAATTGCTGTTATTCATTGTCAATTTTATTACTATCAAATATTTTTTAGGTTATGTTAAATTTATTATGTAACTTTTAATTTATTAACTATAATAATACCTATTTAATACACAGTATTATACAATTTCATGTCGTCCCTCAATTAAATATGCTTCTAAGTAAGTCTTTAAATGTGTTCTTATAAATTGTGTCTCCTGTCCTCAATAAATTCTTTTGAAGTCTTTAAGCCAAATTACATTACATTATAATAATACCGAGCTTTCCTTGAAAAGGAAATGCATTTGAAACTTTTTATTGGTTCTTAAAATCATGAGTAAACTCTATAATAAAAATAAATGCTTTTTAAATATAAGTGGAAATAGTGTGTTTACAGTGGCTAGAATACTAGTCTATTATTCCTCAAATTTCAAATTTTGTATAGTAGATCTCTAGTATTGTTTACAAGAAAATTAATTTAAAATTAGTTTTTTTTTTTAGTATTTTGCAAAAAATTCTAAAGTAGTTTTTCAAATTCTCTCTTTCGAAAATTATTTGATAGTGATTAAGCTTAAATCTGACTGTGAATACGATGGAAAACACTTTTTACAACAACAAATTTTTGACATATGAAAATTGTACTAATCTAAGAATACTAGGACCTAGTATAAACACTCTTCTGATAAATGGAGCAAAAGGTAGTAGTATTCTGGCCACTGTAAATGCATTATAAGAAGTCGCAAAACTAGAAGCTTTAGACAAATACTTCGAAATTTCCCTATGAATTTCGCTTCTCTCAACTAAAGTATTCGCATTAATTATACTGTAATGTAATTAGATCCATGAATAATAGAACCTACTTTGTAGGGAAAATGGGAGATCCATAATCAATGAAAGAGCACTACTTTTGACTTATAACATAGTAAGATGAAAATTTTTAAGGATAGTACATGAATTTTCAATTGGACTCACTCAGGTCTAGCTTCCACGCATGCCACTGAAACTGAAATTGACAACCAATTTTGTACAGACTTTTTTGGAATACATATTTTGGATTGCCATATTGGATTCCTTCTCTTCCGGATACGTAATCATATCCTTAATTTCTAGAAGATTTTCTTTACAAAAATATAAATAGTCATTTTTTGTCATTATTCCCTTTTTTTCAACTAATAATCTTAGGTGCAACAAAGTTAAATCCTAACATTAGTTATACCGTATTTCAGAGTAGGCTTCATATGAGTTTCATATGGTCCGTGTTGTTAGTATTCTTTCCCATAACTTTTAATTTGTGTTTCATTTAAACAGAGAGCTTTCTCCTAGTCCAGCATAAGTATTCTTTGCAGAATTATAAACAAGCTTTCCTTTTTTTTGCAGGAAAAACTGATTTTTATGATTCATGTCTGATACTAGGGCAATTTTTTGAAAAGTTCTATATGCAGTCTTTTCACTAACATACTCTCCTATCTCTAATGAACCTAGTTAATAATCACCAGTTTAAGTAACTGATTGTGAATCTTAGACTGTAATCATACTATGATGCTCGTTTGGACTTAAATTTAGCTATAAATTATAATTGCCTTAATGTTTAATTTTTGGCAATGCTACTTAATGGTTGTCTTCTTGGTTTACTTGTAATTTCCTCTGATAATTTCACCATAGTTTTAGTTTTCGTTTGACTATTAAAAGCCACGACACTTACGCCATATAAAAACTTTATGACTGTTGGATATAATACATACTGTGAGAAGATATTGCAGTAAAGGAATGTCTGGCTCTGTGTTATCGAAATTAGTTTACGTTTTAACTTAAAATAAAACAAAACAAAACTTGAAAAAATGGTCTCATTGAGTTTCCTGGAACTTGGATTTGATTTTTTTTTTGTTAAACTTCTAATTTATGTTAACTCAAAAAACTAGAAAGTAGAATAAGTTCTATAAATTTCCTTAAATTTTATCAAATATTAAATTCTTTATTTATGTATAAGCTGAAAAGTAAAAAACCGCGGTATATTTATACTTACCAGTATATCTTATTCCTCCATTTTGTTTACAAAATTTCAATACTTTATTTACATTAAATGAAAATTAATCAGTTAAATCACATAAATAATTTTTTTCTTGTTAAATTTAGAGTTGAAACAAGTCCACCATCATCAACAAATGTCTATCTACCACAACGTCCAAAAATTTCAAATGATCAAAATACACGAAATTACTACAATACAACAAATAATTATCAATCACCATCTTATGATTCTTTCTATTCCGTATATGATGATGATGTAGAACTTTATAGAAATATTGATTATAATAATCATCAGCAACAATATAATACAAATAATCAACGAATAAAACAAAAACCAACAATACAGTCAACATATCGTCCAGAAAATATAGTAGCGCCATCTTCAGTGCCAGCACGAGAGACTTATATTAGTAAAACACAATCAAGGCAACCAATTAATACACAACAACAACAAGAACAACAAAATTATAATCAACCCTCATTGGTATATGATACAGATTATGAAGATGCTTTAATTGCTCAGGTTAGTAATATTTTTGACATTTTTAAATTTAAATTGAGTTTTTTTTTTAAATAATAGCGTATTCCTTGAGCTATCAAGTTTACTTTTACAATCAATTTGAGCTAGTTAATACCAAACCACCTCTTGTTAAATATATTTAAAAATCATTTTATAACAGGTTGTTATTTTTTGCTCTGATTAATTATAAATTTTATTTTTATCCTTTATAATATTAATTATATATTGTCTCTAAATAATAAAATTTCAACTATTTTGAATTTTTCTCTAATACAAAATTTATAACTATGTTAAAATTTTGACAAAACTTGAAAAAAATTACATCACTTTTAATCCAATCTGTGAGCGCACATGAGGCCAGCTGCCGTGTCAAACATAGCTTGCTATGATGTAGATTAAAATTACACAATAAATCTCACTAAACTTGAATCTGTAAATGAATATATATGTAAATAAAATGTCAAGCATGAGGCAATAAAATGTATACCTCACGCAGTTTCGGCAATTAGGAAGCTCCATTTTGCCTTTCATATCTCTGATTTATACAAATAGCAGTAGCAGGCATCGTGTACGCTTGGTCTAATATACATAAGTGAATTCTAACTTCAAAGACATACTAAAACTTTACTTACTTTTAGTACATTTGTAGATATGTAGTCAATTTTTGTGGTCACGTTTTACAACGTTTGAAAACTTAGGTTAAATTTAAGCTTCATACTTTACCTACAAATTCTTTGTTAATTATTGCATAACTTTTGAGGAATCAATTCATTGCATCTAAATAAAGTGACTGCTCATTAAAATTTTTTAATTTAGAAATGTATATCCTTCTAATGTAAAGAAATTTCAAAGACTTAGAAAAAAAGCCCTGCCTTATAGTGCGTTTTTACTGAACCTAGTTTTTAATATTTAGTACTCTTTCTCCATATAAAAAAATAAGCGTTTGAACTTAGTAGTTAGTACCTATTTCATCTGTGAAGAATTTGTTTGTTGTTTGTTTTTTTATTTGTTTTAATTGTGTTAATTTTTGTATTAAATAAACAATTAAATAATCCAAAATCATATCAAGTTGAAAAATTCTTACCTTTTACTCAAAAATTATGTTTAATATTCAATAACTTCCACAATTAATCACTGTCAAACTATTACCAAAAGAGAAAATCCGAAAAAATTACTCAAAATTTCCCCTCCGTACTGCCATGAGTTTTTCCAGTACTTAAGTAAAGAACTAGAAAAAAGAACTAGATTTAGATTAGTTCTATTGAGAAATAACTAGAGATTTCCCATACAAATTCTAACAAAATAGTACTTACTAAATACTAAAAACTGGGTTCAGTGAAAATGCACTATTAGTCCTTTATTTGATTTAGTAGTTTTTAGGGAGTTTTCTCTTCCCATTTTCTTCACTTTGTAATTATCTTATTTTGATTTTATTATCGGACCTTATAGTCAGGAAAATCTATTTACTGTCATTTTCAATGCTTTTAGTTAGTTGTCTACTATTTTTGAAAATGGTTTCCGGTTTACTTTACACATATTTTTTTAGTTAAAATCCGCTTGTTTAAATGTTATTGGTAGTAAAGCTTATTCGGCAAATAAAATTTACGGATAATAATTTGAAAAATTTCATGCTCCTTTCTTCTTTTTTTATATATTTAACATCTTTTAAATTATTTTTAATCTTCAATAGATACTAGCCAGAATTTAAATCCAAATTAATATTGCATAAATTGTGAAACTTTTGTGGGTTCAAAGAGTTAGAACTAAATCTAGTATCAAGGAATTATATTAGGGTTTGTCAGATGCCCCCCCCCCCCCTCCATTAATTTCCGTGATTTACGATTGTGAAAAAAGCCATATATTTAATTACACTGGTTAACAAAATGCCTAGAAGTGAATAGCAACATCCTTCCCCCCCTAACTACGTCCTACCCTAGCATACTTTAAATTTGTAATAGTTTTAGATATTTATCAACTAATTTGCACCATATTCATGTTAATTTATCAGTTCTTAGTGCTGATTTTGTTTACTTTTATATCTATCAAACCTTGAAATTCTAAAACGCCGATCTTAACAAATAGATGGTGTTGCAGAAATGGTTCGTAGCTCAAATTTCATTCATATTTGTTTTTGTTTGTAACTCTTTAACGCTGGGGATGGCGCATTTTTTTCTATTTTGCTTCTTGGGGTTGGCAGTGACAGTCGTACTTTGCTTTATCTGGCGGCGTTTTGCACAAAATACTGTTTAGCAAAAAAGTTGATTTTAATAATAAAATTATTTTTAACCACATAAAGTTTTTCCACATCTAATAAAACTATAGCCGCTAAGAGCCATCTTGTGGTATATGTCACCAGATAAACCATTCTCATGTGTATCACTGGTGATATATGTCATCCTCAACTTGTTAGATACTGCCTTAATAAACCACAGCACACTTTACTCGAGTTGCAAAAAAAGCCTTACTTTTTAAAGAAGTCAACACTCCATAATAATGAAATTTTTATTAATTTGACATCTAACTATGTGCTTAGCTGTTTGCATCTATCATAACTGTCCAAAAAAACAATAAAAATTTTTCGTTATGTAGCGAATTCCTATCTACTTGAAAGCAGACCAAACTTATTGTGTTCAAAATTTCTTCTAAATCAATAATGGGCTCCCCAGATTAACCAAATTTTTAAAGTATTATCCGTAATTTATCAACAAAAAAAAAATAGGATTAATTCAGTCAAAAGATATAGAAACTTTGCTTTTATTTTTCTTTTTTGAATTGTTTTGCTTTTAAAAACCAAAAAGTTATTTCTATATTTCTATATAAAGCTATTTAATATTTTTTAGTGAGAACAGGAACTAATATTTGATCTTGACATTGTTAATATGATAATTAAATACTAGTTTTATAAAAATTTTCAAAAATATTTTTTTTGTTTTCTTCTATTACCATTTTTGAAGTTCAAAGAATCTTTTTAATTCCAGGGTCAATGCAATTAGGAATTTTATTAGCTTTCATTTTCAATGGTTTCAGTTAGTTATTTTTATTTTTTGCTTGTGTGTTTTTTACTATAATAGATTTTCTGTATTTTTTTTTTCATTTGTTTGTAAAATGTTTAATAAAACTTTTCCTATATTGAAGTTTACTAAACGTAAAGGTAATTAAAAACTTGTTATTATTATTTTTTGTTTACTATAATTTGAAAAATCTTCCGGTTTTTTAGCTGTGAGAAAATATAATCATAAAAAAGTAAAAGTGTATGTTTAGCCATAAGTTTCTTTTTTTTTATTTGTTTTTTTAGGAAACTTTTGTAAATTTTGTTAAATTTTTCAGTCGATTTGGTTAAACAATTTCAACCCATTAAATTGTATTTTATTTTTTTATTTTTTTGTATAAAGATTTTTATTTCGGATTTATTCTCTTAACTTAGTTTTTTATTTTATAACACATGGATCAATATGTTCTGAGGCTGACAAAAAATACTACAGTTTTGAGGCAAAATATGACTTTATGCAACAATATAATCAAAATTTTATATACTATTTCTAACACATCTATAATTTTTTATACTAGCTGCCTTTTTTGTCTTATTTAACAAAATTAAAGATGTGATTGTAGCTATTTGAACTCCATTTTATTTTATTAAGGGGTAAGGTGGGTTTCAAAGACTCAAAAGGTGTACATTTTTACGATTTTCTTTTTCATATATCAAATGAAATATTTTATTAAAACGATTTACCATGTAAAAGATACATATGGGCTGTTTTTTTGAAAGTGGTATAAGTCCACTTTTTAAAAAAATTGAGTTATCGGTAATTCTAGTAAGATATAGATACCTTCTATCCATATTTATAATCATAATTTTAAATGGACTATGAAGATGATGTTTCTAGTCTTCGATCACATTATGAAAATAATGATCAGAAGACTGGGAAAAAGCAAAAGAAATAAAGGCGAAAAATACTACACAGTAACTGGAAATATTATTCCTGCTAAGAAGTTTAAAAATAAAAATTGCAAATGTAAGAAATTGTGCAAGAATCGTATTTCAGAAAGTGATCGGAAATCACTTTTTAATTTTTTTTGGGAAATGGGGGATTTTAGCAAACAAGATGTATTCTTGAAGACGAAACAGAAATTCAAAGGGATCAGCCAGAGATTGTTGGTTATAAATACTTTCTTAATATTGAAAACCTAAAACCTAAAGTAAAATTATTTTGTCACTACTATATAAAACTATAACAAAAGATAAATACAACGATATGATGAGTTCACTGCCCTACATACCCCTAATTTATCATGAATATTTCAATATACTAACTGTAAAGGAAAAATAAGCTTTAAATATAAATTGTTACCTCAACAAAGTAATTTACATTTTACATTTGTTTATTTGTATCCTCTTTTCAATATAACTTAAGGAACTTACTTATTCGTGTGTTTGTTTGAGTGTCTTTATTCGTGTGTTTGTTTCAGTGTCTTCTTTTAATTTCAATTTTTTACATTAAAAAATACATTTCAGTGAATCTAATGTCTATAGAAATATGGACTTAACTCCCTCATGATTTTATTTTTTATAATATGTTATATTTGAAAGTGGTATAAGTCTATTTGGAACTAAAAAAAATCGTTTACTTTTTAAATATTTTCAATAATTATTATTTCTTAATAAAATATAAAAGGTGTATAGTGTTAAAAACGTCATTAGAATTGATTAACATTTGTCAATATTTTTAAATTAATTGAAATGCAAACCCTTAAATATCTCGATACATGAAAAAATGGACTTATTCCACTTTAAAAAAAACAGCTCATATTTTATTTATAATTTGTGAAATTTATATTAAAAAATTTTTAAAGTTAAACCATTGGGATCTCATTCCCTGTGACCTTTAAAATAAAGATTTCTCTTAGCCAGGATATTTCATGACAGATTCATCTGAAATTAAAAAACCAAAAATTTTCTGTTAATAGATGGTTATCGCTCGTACTTGAACAAAGGACGTCATTTTTGACGGAGTTGTGAAGCAAACGTCCCAAATTTGGAGTAAAATTTGCCCCCTCTATAATCTTGAAAAATTACTTAAAATAGAGAAAAAAAATCAATCTTTCGTTCAAATAGTAGAAAATATTATATAGAAGAAGTGTGCAAAATTGGAAAAAGATCGGTTCATAACTTTTTGGCTAACGATTTCAAAAATAGAGTTTCGAGAAAAAATAAGCGATTAAACTTCTACATTCAAATAACACGCGGCCTAAAGGGCGGAATTTCCAAAGACCATATCTCTTAGAATTTAACTTGGATCGCTTTAAAATTTTGGGAAAATATTCAAGATATATTATATTAATAAATAAATAAAACAAAAAAAAAATTGATTTTCTGAAATTTTGAAACCCACCAATTTTAAAGTACCAACAGATTTATAGACCATATTTCAAAATTTTATTAATTTTATTACTAATTAATTTTTACCGATCTGCGATTGGAACTTATTTTATCATAAGGTAAAAAGCTGATAATAAATTAATAAGTGACTAAAAATAAAAATTTGTTAAATATTTATTGGGTTGAAATAATTGAGAAATATTTACTTTATCATCAAAATATAATTTTGCAAACTTATTTATTTCTATTTATTTTTCAGATTGAGGATGATAATAATTATAATAATCCTACAAGAAATCCTATAAGGTAAGCAATTGTATATATTTATTAATAATTTAATCAATAATTAAAAATATAAATAGCATTATTCAAATAAATATATATATATTATACATATACTAAAACACTGATACTATTCAAATAAACTAACACAAATCAATCACATAATGAAATTATATTTACTTATTAATACACTTTAGGGGAGATAGAATTGAAATCAATTCAATAAATGAACGTCCAATTATTATTTCATCAACACCAAGGACTATTAATCAACCAAAATATACACCGGTTACATATGAAATAACTAAAACTATTCCTATACAACAACAACAACAACAGCAATTAAATCCACCAAAGCCATCACCAACACAACAACCACCACCATTATTACAATCTTCGATTCCAACACAGCCATCACGAAATAATCCTACTAGGCCAGTTGAACACTATACCCAAACATTATCAACAACGCAAACAACTACAAAGCCTACACAATCGTTCAGGTATTTAAATATTAAATTAATTAGAAACAAAATAAAAAACAATAAATCAAATAAAATACATATTCATATTCATAAATATTACTCAGTAAAAAAAAAAGAACAAAACAAAACATTATTTAAATAATGCAATACTTATTTTTATTTTATTATTTATTTAGTTTTTTGTGTGTTAATAATGGTTTAGCTTTGCCGTTCTTTAATTGCATTAGCAATTTTTATTGGAATTTAGAAGGCGCAAGCTTAGCAAAAAAACTTGTTGATTACAGGCAAGCTTGCCCTATTATTTGGGCTGCGTACTTATTTTTTTGTTTTTCTTTTTTTTTTTTGTATCATGTACATACATTTTACTCATAACGCACAAATTGTACATTAAATCGGTATTTTGTGGTATTCTATATCAAAACAGTTTTTATAACTATATTAGATATTCCATACTTACTATAAATTTTTTTCAGTTATTAAATTTTTCTTTTTTGTTTATTGAAATCTATGCTAAAAATTTCAACATGAATTGAATTGGCAAAAATTTCTTTGTCAAATTATACTAGTTATAGTGACTCAACTTAACTCAAAACAGCTCAAAATATTGAGAGAGTTTTTTTATTTAACTTTTATTTATTTATTTTTTTGCCTAAATGAAACATAGCGAATAAGGAAAACATGAAACGGCTTAATAATAGATGAGTATATTCAGTTTAATGTCATATTCAAAAATATAAGTAGGAATTTTTGTTTTCTTTTTTTAAATAAAAAGTTATTTTGAAAAGGAAAATATAAAAGACTTAAATCAATCAGCTTATTAAAATTTAGCCATAAACTAACTCCATTTTGTCATATTTTGGATATAAACAGAAGAAAGAAGGGTAAGTAAGACATTGGAATGAAAAGTGGGTGGGTGTATTTTAAAAATTCATCAGTATAGCTCACCAATAGCTGCATGAAATCTTAGCTATTATGAATTTTTTCTCCTTTGATGAAATTTTTAACTTTCCATTATGATTCAAGCATTTCTGCAAAAAGAACTCCCTGATAAGTATATTCTCTACTAGGATAATATCTGTATTCTGCTCAGTCAAATCACATTAGGCCAAAAGTAACTTATTTTTTTTTTTAATTTCTTTTATATATAAAGGAAAAAGTTTTTTTTTAATCAGCTTGAATAAAAATAAAATATTTATATTAGATATGTGTGTGTGAAGTTTAGGCAGTAATTATACTTTTTATACCCAAGAAAAAGTAATTTTTTATATTTGAATCAGTCATTCACAACTTTTTAAAAGACAAATTTTTTCCGAAGAAGTTAAAAATCCCTTGTTTTTTACTTCTGAAATATTTCTAGTATTTTCTGTACTAAAGATATTTTTCTAAAACTCCAATAATGATTTTAGTGATTTCTAATTTCTTTTTAACATTAAATTGTATATTAAATCTTTAAGAATTCTCTTTTAAATAAAGGAAAATAATTAGTTAAAGCTATAATGATAAGAAAATTAGCTCATAATTAGCAAAAATTTATAGTTTTTTTTCGATAACTGAAAAATATACATAAAGACTTCAACAATTTGACCAAATAAAAACACTTTTAAGGTTATTGATTTAATTTTTTTTGCAAAAAATTTTATTTATTAAAATATAAAAATATGCATAAATTATTAATAAATCATTTCCTAAATAATATTTTTGGGTAAAAATAATGTTTTTATTATTTAGTTTTTTTTTTTAATATTTTTTACAAATCCATTTTACCCGAAATACCGATTTCGACTTCCAAACACATTACACACAAATGTTAAACACATACAAAGTAAAAATAAAATATAAAATTATCAAAACCTAAACAACAACGATCATACGATAAATGTCTGATAAATGGCTTCTAAAAAAATTTGCGGTACTTATTCTTTAACAGATCAACACCTACAAATGGTGATAACAACAATATGACAACAATATCAAATACAGGGTCGCCAAGTGATAATGGCTACAACAATCATCAATCTACATTATTACCAATTAGCAAATATCGGCAATCCTTTCCAATTTCCCAAAATATATATAATATAAATCAACAATCATCCCCTAGTTTATTATCCTTAAATCATCATTTATTTGACAATGAACAATCGAATACTGACATTAAAGAAAATATTAAAAATATTACTAATATTAAAAATGAAAATAATACAAAAATATTAAATCAAAATTTAAATATTGTTGAAACAACAACTTTACGAAATATTGATACTATAATAAATAAAAATTTAATTAATCCATCAAAAGTTAATATAAATAATAATGATGATGATATTAAAAAACTTTCTAGTTTTATTTTTAAAAAAATTGAACCAAAACAATTTCAAATAATTTCTTCAACTCCAGAAAATTTAGAAATAAATAGAAATCTTAAAAAGATTCAAATAAATGATATAAATTTTGAACAATTTGAATCAGATGAAACATTAAAATATTCCTCACCATCTAGTATTGAAGAAATAACACTAATTAATGATAATATAAAAAATGATGGTAAAACGCCTATTTATATACGGCCAACTATGGAACCAGCTTCAAGTATTTCACAATATTCATTTCGTTTAACTAAAACACGTCCAGCACCATTTGCATCAAAAGATATTAAATTTATAGGTGATAATCAAGAATATAACTATGAAAAAGAACAATTTTTAGATACTAATTCAAAAAATATTATTAAAAATAATAATAAAAAAATATTAACTGATAAATTATATAATGATAAAATTCCAGCAATAACAACACGTGCACTTATATTTAAAGATAATCTTAATAAAAATTTCGATACAACTAGTTCACCTAAATTTGTATCACCTTATAAAAGTTTAGAAAATATTCTACAAGAAAAAGATAAATCTAAAAATTTTTATAAATTTAATTTAACAACAACAACAACAACATCTAATCCTAATACTAGTAATAAAAGTCCATATCGAAGTTATTTTATAATAACTTCTCCAACAAAAATAGTGCCATCTAATAATATATCATTAGCAAGTACATTTTATTATAATCCAATTACAAATCCTACAACAACAACAACAACAACAACAAGTACAACAAGAAAAACAACAACCATACCCTTAACTTCAACAACATCCCCTAATATAATTGAATCACAAATTAATACAAATAATTTTTCATTATATCAAAATTTAAATAAAACTGATATTAATAAAAATAATAGTTTAACAACTGAAAAATTAATTGAATATGATGATAATCCTTTATATAATATAAAACAAAGAGGACGTCTTAAATTTACCACATCCTATAAAGATGAACAATCTGAATATATTATAAAACCAACAACATATACACCAAAACAACGTTACATAAATACACAAAATGATCGTAGTACAGAAACAATAATAAAACCAAATAAAAGAATTGTAATTAGAACACGTCCTTTATTTACATCAATTGGTGATATTAAAGGACAACGAATTCAAACAAATAATAATCAAAATTATGAATATGCAGCCTTAAAAGCTGAAAATTTAAGTGAAATATTTTATTATAATAATAATAATAATTTTAATAACTTAAAAGGAATTAAATCATATAATATTATTAATGAAAATGATACTATTGATAAGAATCAACAATATATTTATTTAAAAAATAATTATACAAAATCACCAATTTCAACAATAACAACAACAAAATCCTTTGATAAAGATAATATCATAAAAATTTCAGATAGTATATCTGAAAATATTAGTGAAATACCGTTAATAGTAAATGAAAAAAATTCATCAATTAATTTAAAAACTACTATTGGTGATAATTATACAATACAAAAAACTATACCATTAATTTGGCCAGATATTAAACATAGTTCTACTAATTTACCAAATTTATTAACATCATCATCATCAACGACAACAACAACAACTATAAATAGTCCTAGAAGTAGTAGTACTACAATAACAACAATGAAATATACTAGTACCACACCAACAAAATCACCAATTATTACAAATACTTTTTTAACAATTAATAATTCAACAACAGATTTAATATTTAATGATAATATACTAACTAATAATACATCGACATATAAACCGACGACAACAACAACAACAACAACAACAATATTTCCGAAAATGCTTCTCCTACCTCGCGTCTCCAGAGTTAATAATGCTATTAAATCATCAATAGCTGCCACTAGCCGCTTCAAGTCACCAACGTCTACTAATGTGAAGTGTATTGACAACTCACCAAATACAAAGTGCAACGAAATTCCATCGAGGTATTGCTCGTTTACAGCTCTATTTTTATACAAAAATTTTTCTTTTGGTTTTTAGTTGTTTTTTTTTTTCAGTTTTTTCTTTGTTGTACATTGTATTTTAATTAATTTTTTTAAATACAAAAGAAATCGAAAATATTTCTAAAATGGAAATTGCATAAAAAAATAATTTTTTTTGTTTTTGCTATGCTGGACTGAAAAAAACTTTTTCAAGTATAAATTTCTTTATTGTTAGAAAATTTTCACCAAAATTTTGTCATTTTCAATTAATAATTTAAAAAATTTACTTTTTATTTACCCATTTTACCTATTTTTTTATACACTTTTTCTCTTTAACATATTCAAGTTTATTTATTCAATAAATCGTTTTAAATGCTTACTGCATGACGTTTTACTAAATATTTTAGCTTGATGGCTGATTTTTAACTTTACCATTACCAAATTTGGGTGTTCATCTTTTCCTGAAAAACCCTATCCAATAATGTTCTATATAAAATAAAAATTTGTTTTCTTAAAATATTTCTACCAATTTCTGTGTTTTTTATTTTTTTCACCAAGCAAAAACTTTAAATTTATTTAAACAAACTTCAGACAATACGAAGTATAGCAAATTCACCAAGACTTTTACCAATATACAATTATTAATTTCTAATTCATTCGGGTCCTTTTAAATATACATATTTTTTTAAATTTTAGAAATTTAAGTTCTCTGTTTTTTATCATAAATTCCTAACTTTCAGTCTAGCAAATGCAAAAGTATAAAATACTCGTAAATATTATTGAATATTGTTTTTCTAAGAGAGCAAAACGCAATGCTTGATGCGATATAAAGTTTAATTAATTTATATTTTATTTTATTTAAAATTAAAAATTAAGTTAAATGCACAAAATGGTACATCTTCTCACACACACATAGACTAATTAACGAGACCCATATATACTTCATTATACTCTTATAACATAGAAAATTAGCTTTTATGACTTAAGCACAAAGACTTCTTGCTTCTTGGTATCAAAAACAAAAAAAAAAAAAAAACTTAATAGCTGAGACAATATTCCCTTAATTTTCCTGACTATCCTTTCCTAATTTCATTATAAATTTATCTGTTTTATTAGATTTTAATAAAAAAGTTAATTTAATTTTCATTATTTAATTTAAACAACAAAACTTAAGTTTTCTTTTTGCTTTGGGAAAAGCTTTACTACTAATATAACTATTCATAAAAGTTGCCAAAAACAGTTTTTAATTTTAAATAGCTAAAAGCAAATGATTTTGCACATACATACATATATATAGAGCTCATTCTTCTTCACCTGCATAATTATTAATACTCGTACCAATAATTTGTTGTCATCTAGATTTTGTAGAGGTGTTCCATGAAATGATTTAAGGGCCAGTTTCCCACTTTTCAGTTAATTTAAAAATGTTAGAATCATTTAGTTAACTCTAAAGCCTTGGGCATACAAATACTGCTGCTGCAGCGTGCTAAAGATGTCAGATAAAAGTAAAGCTTGTAAAGCTTGCCAAGAAGTATTATTAATTTCATTGCAATTACTTCTTGGAGGTTTTTCAGTGAAATTCTTTATTTATAACTCAATTCAATTTGGTAGTAACCAACAATCTTTTTAGTTCGAAGTCGTTTCACATAGTTTATAATTTATGTGAGTTTGTCAAATTCCAACTTCAAATTTTCTTCTCTCGAGTTGTAGAATAAAGTTTTTTAAAATTAACAATAGTGAGAATAACCGTAAAACTCTAGTAGGATAGTAAGGAAATTTTTTTCAATTTTATAAAGAAATATTTTTTATATATTTAAATGGGTATCCATATAAGGAAAACAATTTTATGAGGAGTAAAGAACATTAAGAAAATTATTCACCCAATTTTTTTGAAGTCAACTTGGAATGTGCATCAAGCGCATAATTACATTTCGAAGGTCTATTATTGTTTTTTTTTTTACATAGAATGACTGCAAATGAAAAACTATAAAAAAAAAAATTTCTCTGTCCTAATTTTTTAATTAAAAATTTAAAAATAAACAGTAAACAATAAAAAATAAAACTGTTTTTGGCAATGCTATATATTTAAGTAGAATATTAACAAGCATGCTTTTTTTATTTTATTTTGGCTAGCTTAAAAGTGATTTATTCAATTTGGGGTTAAAGAAAAAAAAAATGGTAAAAATCTGTTTTTAAATTACCGCTTTAGATTAAAATAAAAGAAAAACATGAATTAAATTTTAATTTTCTTTCCATTTACTTTAGAACCAATACAAGAAATCGTGGTAATACAAACTATAATATTGGAAACAATGAACGTGATCAACAGTCTACAGTTGCAGCTAACCGAGGAACACATCCACCGTAAGATATTTTAAATATTTTAATTAAAATCATCATATTTTTATATTTTATATTCAGACGAACTCGTCCTACTTTAAAACCATCAGGAGCAATAGTTTCAAAAGCTGTTGAATTTATAGATATATATAGAAATCTTCCAAGTCGTCCTGAGGCTTTATATCCACAACCAAATCCAGATAAAACAGCAGCAAAATGCCGTAAAGATGTTTGCCTATTACCAGACTGTTATTGTGGTGGAAAAGATATTCCAGGTGAGTTTTTTGTTTTCAATCACATATTTCAAATATAAAAATGTAGTAAATAAGTTATAAATTATGTCACCAAACTTTTGATATGTTAAAATGTAGATTTATTTTAATTCTATTAAGATTGAATGATTGATTCCAAAATATTTGACTTTTAAGAATTACCTCAAACCAAGATAAATTTAATTTTAAAAATTCTTATGTACGTTATGATACAGTTTTATTTTACCATAAAGCTTCATTTACCCTTAAACATTTTCCTTAGTTATATTTTAACTTATAATAAGAACACATTTAACAATTATTAAAGACATATTCTTCTAATTCCATAGTTTCAAAGTTTCTTAAAATCAAAAATAAATATAAATTACAAATGTTTTCACTTGACATTTCCAAAAGTTCATTGCGAATTGCCTCCAGCAATACATAACCTTAAAATTTAGTTGTAGTAACCTTGTAATTTTGTTCAAATTGGTTCACTGCAAAATATTGAAAACGTAAATGGGAGTTTTTAGATAGAGTGTAAGTTGAAATTTTTGCATAGTTTCCCGTCCTTCAGTCTTTTTAGTTTAAATACTAAAGAATTACCGTCAGGGATCACAATCTAGCGCCATTGTTTTCTTTTCTTGTTCTTCAAAGCAATAAAAAGAGTTTATACATTTTGAAAATAATTTTCACAAATCACGATAAATAAAAATAGAAGGTTATTTGGCTTTAATTCTCTTTCATGACCACAAATTTTAGAAACTTCATTCCTTTGGGCGACTAACGACTTTTTTCGTATGTTTTCAAAACTTTTGTCGCGTGAAAGAAATTTCCTACTTTCGTGTTTGATAAAAGGCGAACGATCAAAAGTAGTTTTGAAGTTGGTTCCATGAAAAAAGACTTACAATTGGACTCAAATCAAGTTCAAGCGAGTCACAAGCCGAGTTCAAGTTTAAGTTTAATTTTATTTTTTGGATGCTTGGGATTCTCCTTGATTCAAGCGCTTGAAAAATGTTTGAAACCATCAATGATATTTGTTCAATAACTCATTGAACGCGTGAAAAAACGAAATAAATGTAGAAAATTTTTCAACCTGCGTTGGTATTATTTTTTGTATTTACAGTCGGAACATGTTTGATTGCATTGGTAACATATTTTATTTATTAAAGCGTGTGATGCAGATTTTTTACATGTGCTGAGATCCCACATTATAACAACCGTTTATAATAAATTCCAGTAAAAGCTCTTTATTCGCGCTTCCTTCATTCTAGTTTTAACTATTCGCAGATTAAATAAATGCGACCCAATTCCCAATTAATCAAAATATTCAAAAACTTCAATTCAACTATTTGTTTTTTTTTTTATTTTGTCACCTAGGAACGTATCCCCTATAATCCCATATAAATTACCATTCCGTATTCATGGTTTCTGTATTCGCGGCATATTTATGGAGCATATACCCCGCGAATAAAGAGCTTTTACTGTAATTTAATACTATTCAATTTATTATAAAAACATAATCGCTTAAAATGTAATTTAGTAATTATTCCAATTTTTATAGAGATACATTAATTAAATTAAGTTCATTAAATATTCAAGTGGTTTTAGGCTTCACAATTTGAAATAGTTTGGTTAGAGATTAATTTGAGCAAACTATAATCTTTGGACTGGTTTGAACGTTTATTTAATTTCATGTTTTAATACTTTCTTCTTTTTTTTTTAAATATGTGATACATATTCTTAACCGGTGTTGAAATCCGCATGACAAAAATGTTGATATTAAAGTAAAATTTTACTGAAACCAAGTATGAATACAACATTAAAAAGAACTCTACAGTAAATAAAGCACACGTTTTACTTATCTATCATTTCCAATTCAATGATTTTAAGTAGTTTTGGGATAACTTCATGTTACTTAGTTTTCAATAAAATTTGTTTAAAAATTTTATTTAACGCAATCTCATGAACATTATTTTAATTTATTAATAAATATTTCTTTCGTATAGTATTTTTTGAATTTTACTGTAATTGTAAGCTATTTCTATGATCTATTCCACTGGTCAACAGTGGTTTTGCCACACGAAGTTTGGTAAGTAATTTTGTTAGAACTACCTACCCATATTACGAAAATGAACTTAATTTGATTCAATCACCCTCAGTTTTTTTGTGATAACTCTAAGTTCATTTCAATGCTTTTGCATCTTATCCCATGGGCCCCATACTTTTTACTTCTGCACTATATTTATACATCAGTCCACTGTGACCTTATAGACTCATCCAAAACAAGCTTAAAAGCAGTTCTCCTCCATAATGGCAATGTACTTCCTTCTTTTCCACTAGCACTCGCTTTTAATATGAAAGAAACTTATGAAAATATGAAACTATTCCTTGAAAAAATCAAATACAAAATCTGTGCTGATTTAAAAGTTATTGCCCTCCTATTTGGAGTACAGTGGGATTTTATTAAATTTTGCAGCTTTTTATGCGAATGGGACAGCAGGGACAAAAAGAAATCATTACATTAAAAGAATATGTCCTGTGCGTGAATCTCTACGCCCTGGGCAGAAAAATGTGAAGGCTTTACTACTTGTAAACCCTTCTGATGTACTTTTACCACCACTTCATATCAAGTTAGGCCTTTTTAAAAATTTTATAAAGGCAATGGATAAAAATGGAAGCGGATTTTTGTACCTAAAAGAGAAATTTTCCAAAATAAGTGATGCCAAAATCAAAGAGGGCATTTTTGTAGGAAATCAAATCACAGAATCAATAAAAGATCCAAAATTTGAAAAAAATATGGAAAAATCAGCATGGCAATGTTTTAAGAATGTAGCTGCAAACTTTTTAGGTAGCCATAAAAGTGATAACTATAAAGAACTGATTAACGAATTGCTTTTGTCATATAAAACTTTTGGTTGCAATATGTCGCTAAAAATCCATTTCCTGGACTTACATCTAGATTTTTTCCCTGAAAATTTGGGAGATGTATGCAAAGATTCCACCAGGACATTTCAAATATAGAGAAACGTTACCAGGGTAGATGGAGTGTAAGGATGTTGGCTGATTACTATTGGACGATCAATGGGGATCAACCGAAAGCTAAATATTCCAAAAAGTCGTAGACCTTAATATATAATAATAAATACTGATATAAATAAATATTTATACCATAAATTAAACCAGAAAATAATTTACTATGCTGTTAGACTGGGAGCCGGTGACACAAAGTGTGCACTCATCGAGTTAAAGAAAAATTCATATTTTTAGCGATAGTTCACAATTAGGACATACAAAAAAGTTTGGGCTACCGAGCCTTATCCTGTAGGGATACGGGCAGGGGGGGTTATTTCTACACCGAAAAAAACGATGCTCAGCACCCATCGAGTTAAAGAATGAAATTGGGTTTTTTCAATCATATTGAAATTAATTTAAGAAAGGTCAGCCTTGCGATATCTTGGTGGGATTGGCGGAATGATCGGATCATGTGGTACAAAAATAGGATGCCTTGCACCCATCGAGTTAAAGAATGAAATTCATGCCAAATTAAAGGTTAAAACTTCAATTTTTAAATTTAACTGGGCTGACGAGTGTTATCTTGGTGGGTTTTTTTTTGCCGAGCAAATTTATACGGAAAAGTCAGGAGGCGCGCGGCTTAAGCTATGCTCAAAATTTGGAGTTCTTTGAGTATGCCGTAAAAGAAAAAGTGTTTTTTATACTATATTTTAGTTGCTAAATACGAATATGAAAACCATTTTTTTTTTCTTAAAAAAAATGCTTGAAATTTTCGCTAAAAACTTGTTTTTTAGCTCTTTTTAATATAATAACATATATCTTCAAAACTAAATCACATAACAAAGAAAACCAGCCTTTTAATTAAAGGTATTGTTATTTCCTTTCTAATAGTATATAATTTGTTTGATTTAATATAAAATTGTCGCAGTTGCTACCAAAGAAAGTTGAGAATACTTTACTTTTACACTTGCTTTAATATTACACATTTGCATTTGTTTTTTTTTTTTTTTTTAAATAAAATAATTGAAAGTAAAAGAAATATTGTTTGTAAAAATTTTGAGTCCAAAATTTCTATAAAATCGGACGAAAAATAAAAACTTTATTGAGCATTGAGTGGAAGCACAAACCTAACATTTTCAATTTCTACAAAGGGAGCTCAAAAGATGCTCACATGAATGTATTAAATAGTCCTTATTTGATATATTTTTATTGTTTTATTCATCCTTTTGTCAGTTAAATATTTTTATATGGACATTTTATTCAAAAGAAATATTAAGTAACATTAATAATTTATTTTTTAAAAAAAAGAGAAAAAAAAAACAGTACAAACACATTTTTGTAATTTTAACGTCTGGCTTTTTGTTTTTATATAAATATTCAAGTAAATTTTATTGGATTTGGAATAAGTATTCATTTATTCATTTTCATTCGGACAAATGAATGAAATTCTGAAATATTAACCAAATCTGAATTATATAAAATCAGAAAGTTCAAAAAACTGTAATAGCAGCCGAAATTTCCCGCGGTACAAAAAACAAAATGACTGTTATTTTAAGGAACTCCAAACAGTTTTTTGTTATGTAAAATTAAAATCAAATTTTGATGTTTTATTATTTCACCCTTTTTTGTTGAAAATCTAAATCATTTTTGTAAATTTACAGTAATTAAATGGAAATTTTTTGCTATTTCTTTCTGATCACAACTTTTAAAAAATTTTTTAATTTATATATGGGCTATTATTATTTTTTTTTTTTGTTTTTGTTATATTAAAACTCAATGCTAACGGCTCTATTTAAGTATGAAACACTTTAATTAATTTAATAAATATCATCATCAATAATTTAAATTAAAAGACAATCTCTCAATGTGTAACTGTATGGTAATAAAATAAATACTTGAAACTATCTTCCTAATCAAGCCTAAAATCATTTTGGCTTGCTGGATGATATCTAAGTTTTTTCAATTAAAAACCGTAACACTTTTAATTCACACGCTTGATATACATATATTAATATTAAAAACCAATTATAAAATTAATTTTTTTGATTTTTAGGGGACTTACCAGTTGAAAATGTACCACAAATCGTTTTATTAACATTCGATGATTCCGTCAATGATCTAAATAAACAACTTTATTCAGATCTTTTTGAAAAAGGAAGAACAAATCCAAATGGCTGCCCAATTACGGCTACATTTTATGTGTCACACGAATGGACAGATTATAGTCAAGTACAAAATTTATACTCAGATGGGCATGAAATGGCATCACATACAATATCGTAAGTAATATTAAATGAAGAATTTAGGTTAAGGTACATATATAAAAAGGTAGTAAAATAATTATAAAAAATATTTCAAATATTAGAAATTATTTTTTCTTTTTTGCCATTACATCCATAATTTCATTTGGGATTTTCTTCGGCATAAAATATATTTGTATTTTTTTTATTTAACTGATACTTAAAAGTATAATTTTATTTAGTGGGTAGAGAAAAAGATTTTTCTAGAGATACATTCAAAATTTAATACCGGATCCTTTTGAAAATCAAAGAAATAGTCAGTAGTATGATATGCGCTAGACGCAAAGTTCTTCCTAGAATAACACAGTAGAAAATTAGAATTTATAAACGTCATAAGAAGACTAATTTTATAAGTTCCTTTGAGAGAAGTTCATAAATTAAAAGATTATGACATTTTACGCTTATATGTGTCGCTTGACGACATCTTTTTCTAAATTATAAACAAAAAGTACGTGTTGACTTTAAATTTTCCACAATCATTAACTACCTAAATAAAAATTAAAGAAATCTACTTCTTTAATATCTAACGTATAAACGAATAAAGAAAGATCTGTTATATTTTGACATTTTCAGCTTACTTTTAATATAAATTTTGAAAAATTTTGCTAAATTTCATTCAAACTAAAGTTATAAATGTACTTTTATTATTTATAAACAAAATATTTGATTAACTTAAAAACAATTAACAAAACAAAAACATATTTTTAACAGTCATAGCTTTGGTGAACAATTCTCTCAAAAGAAATGGACACGAGAAGTATCTGGACAACGTGAAATTCTTTCAGCATATGGTGGTGTTAAACTTTCTGATATTCGTGGAATGCGTGCACCATTTTTATCAGTTGGTGGAAATAAAATGTTTAAAATGCTTTATGATTCAAATTTTACATATGATTCTTCAATGCCTGTTTATGAAAATCGTCCTCCAAGTTGGCCATATACATTAGATTATAAAATTTTTCATGATTGTATGATTCCACCATGTCCAACTAAAAGTTATCCAGGAGTTTGGGAAGTTCCAATGGTTATGTGGCAAGATCTTAATGGTGGACGTTGTTCAATGGGTGATGCTTGTTCTAATCCTGCTGATGCTGATGGAGTTTATAAAATGCTTATGAAAAATTTCGAAAGACATTATACAAGTAGTAGGTTAGTATAATTTTACTTATTTTTCATAATATTGTTAGTTTTATAATATCTCTTATGTTAAATATATTTTTTTAACTATATTTAGGGCACCCTTTGGTTTATTCTATCATGCAGCATGGTTTACACAACCTCATCATAAAGATGGATTTATTAAATTTTTAGATGCTATAAATGCAATGAATGATGTTTGGATAGTTACTAATTGGCAAGCATTACAATGGATTAGAGATCCAACACCATTATCTAGGATTAATCAATTTCAACCTTTCCAGTGTGATTATTCGGTATATATTTTATATTTAATATTAAATATAAATTTAATTACTAATTTATTATTTTTATATTTTCAATTATTTTATTAAAGGATCGGCCAAAGCGTTGTAGTAATGCAAAAGTATGTAATTTATGGCATAAATCAGGTGTACGGTATATGAGAACGTGCCAACCATGCCCAGATATATATCCATGGACTGGTAAAACAGGAATAAGATCATCTCGTGTAGACAATGAAATTGAAGATTAATTGAATTTAAAGTAATAATTTATATATCGTTATTTTAATAACTATAATTATATAAAATAAAAAATTGCTGAACTTTATGTAAATTTTAAAACTATTTTTATTATTATTTTTTTTTTTGTTTTTTTTTTTGCATTCACTTGACATTATTTTAAAATGCAGTGTAAAAATTCTTTTTTTCAAAAATTCTTAATTTATTGTTTATTAATATTTAATATTAAAAAGTAATTTAAAATTAAGTATTTTAAAATTCTAAATTTAGAAAGAGAAAAAAAATTAAGTCTTAATATTGATATTGAAAGACTAAATTTAATAAAATTGTGATACAAGTCATCATCTTTAAAAATAAATGAAATTTTTTTTTTGTGAAAATGCTTAGAGCTTATATAAAATAGTTTGTTGTGTTTTTTTTTTTAAATACATGTTCAAATATTTGAGACTTGTATGCTGAAATATAAAAATGAACAAATTGTAAATAAGTTAAATCTAGTTTAATTGTATTATGTTTTCTTTTAAACGCTTTTAAACTAATTTCTGCTACTTATTTGAAACTAAATTCCATAAATATTATTTTCAAGGTAGATATTTGCAAAAAAAGGAAGTAAATATAAGATATTTTACGTATTATAAAGAAAAATTGTATGAAAATTATTTCATGTGGATATAAATTAAAATATTAAATAGCTTTTATACTGATTATATAAAAAAACAAATTCATTTGTGTTGATAGTTTTACATAAATGGTAAAAAATTCATTGAATTGATATCAACAAATTAACTAATTTGATAAATTTGACCATTTCAGTCAAACTAATTAATATAATAAAATTATCATTTATTCAATTTGAAAACATACATAATTAACAGCCTGATTATTTTTATACAAATAATTTTCAAAATAAATGATCCTTTACCATATTATATTTAACTAAACACAAATTAATTTACTGTACAGGGTAATATTAAGTATAAAATTTTCTAGTTAGTTTATTATATAATATTAAGAAAAAACTTAGGCCACATACAAAAACAAATGAATAAAATTTAATACATATATTTATATATATAGTTTAATAAATAAAAATAAAGTGAATGCAAGAAAATAATTATTTTTTGATATAAATCAAAAAAAGTCTTTAAAAAAATTTAAAAGTTATTCTTTATTCGAAGTATTTTTTAAGCGATAATCTACAAAAATAAAATAATTTTTTTGTTTTTTGTTTATACTCCTACTATTAGCTTGCTCAAAAACCTTTAATTGTTAATAAAATCTTTTCTATTCATCCAATCAAGTTCCAATAAATTTTGTTGTGTAAGGAGTGCATGACAATTGATGTTGTTGTTACAGTTGTTTCAAATATTATTCTTACCGTTAGCTCATAATGTTCAATATCTTTTACAAATTTTCAATCGTTAAGAAAATCTTTACTATTCATCCAATCAAGTTCAAAAAAATTTTTTTAAACTGGCAGTGAGGAGCAATTGATGTTAGTATAGTTAGTTCAAATATTAATTTATTAATTATATTTAATAAACTTATTTTTAAAATATTTTTTAATTGAAATATTTTTTAATTCTTGTTCTGTATTTATTTAGCCTAGAGCGAAAACATTCAAAGCTTTATATTGGTTTCAATTTTATCATTTTTATATTTAAACAAATTTCAATTCTCATTGTTTTTATAATCGTTTGGAAGTGATTAAATTTTTAATAGTTCATTAAGACATTATATTTTGTTTGACTAAATTACATTTAGTGAAACAAATTTATGATCCTGCTACAATAAATTCCCTTAAAAGGACTTAAGAGATTTTTGATCAATAGTACGAGTTGAACTTAATTAAAGTTTATTAAACTATAAAAAACTTAAATGGAAGCAATGAAAGCAATAGCAAATAACAAAAAAATGCTCAAAAATACCATATCTCAAAAACTTGTAGGGAAATTTTTAAAGATGTTTATCTTTTAAAATAAAAGAACCGATGAGAAAAATTAACCACTTAAAAACTATCTACACAAAAAAAAAGACAAAATTCATTTATCTGCCATAGCTTGGAAACTACAAAAAAATCAAAATTAAAAAAATAAATTTTTAGAATAGAAATAGGTAAACGATAGACAACAGAAACCATTTTTATTAAGAAATATAATATGATTTTGCACTCCTTGCTTCCTAACTGTGGGCAATCGATGTGTCTTATTTCAATCTCTTCTTCAATCCAGAAAATTTCCATAATCCAAGTGCTCATATGCTCAGAAATATTGTAGAAAATTTTTTAAGCGGCTTTTTAGGATCGTTGATTTATGAAATGATATGGAGTGGATATGGAATGAGCTAACACTATCACATAATGATATAATTTTTAAAAATGCCAATATTAAAAAATTTTAGAAAAATACAGCATGTTCTACTTTGATTTTGTTTCGAGACAAGTTATAAATATAAATAAAATTTTTTTTTGTTGATGTTTCGCATGCTACAATTTTAACCTATGATTAATTTATTAGCATTATTGATATAGATTTTATTAACTAGTGCGGGAGGATGATCCATTGATTAATTTCCTGTGATTGATATTAATGGGTTAGCTCATACGTCTTGGTTCTTTTGAGCCACCTTGTTTGGTTTGTTATGTCCAGTAGTATGATCTACTTCTGTGTTTATGTGGTGTAGCAACCTTTTCTCGTGCTTGTAAGCATGTTCCAGTACTACTTTCTCTACTAGTTTGACTTTCAAATCCTCATGTAACTCCCTGTTCATTACATACCAATATGCATTTGTTATTATGCGTAGGAGTCTGTTTTGGCATTTTTGAATTATTTCCAGGTTTGTTTTACGGGTCATTACTACCTTTTTCGTTATATTTGACATCTTTCTTAAAAGGATATAATTTACTTAATGTAGACTTCCACTATAATTTTCATTTAAACTTAAAAAATCAATTTTATTCCTATTGGATGAGGATGCTGCTGTTAAAACTACCAAACCACAACCCCAATTTTTATTTAAGTACTAAGTTCCAAAAGTTTTGAAAGTTTAAAAGTCGTTTTTTTAGGGCAGAGTTGTACATATATTTTTGTATGTGTATTTTGTGTATTGCTGTACATATATTAAATATATGATCACAATCAAATGATAATGGTAAATACCAAACAAATACAAACACAGTGTTTTTCAAGGCACGTTCAATTATCTCCGTGGAAAAAATATGGATCTATGCAAATTTTAAAACTCTAATTACGTTTTAACTGAAATGACAAGGCCAATCGATTGTTATTAGCACAATTTATAAATAAAATATATATGAAAATTGTTATCTATATTAGCATGAATTATTTTGTGCGTAATACGCCATCTGAAAAAAGAGTAACAAGTAACAAAAAAATTCAACTCAAAAATTTCTTTTTTATTTTCCAATTAAAATAACAATTTTTTAAAGCCTCTAAGCGAAAATTAAAAAAAGATTGTTGTCAAATGCAAAAAGCCAAAAAATTTAAATTAAAAGTTTTCAGTCTTCGATAGGATGAAATTTATCTTGATTATTTGTTGTTGATTTTCTGTAAATGTTTGTTAACATCTTGCAATTCAAAATTCTTGTCTCAGGATACGAAGAATAAACATGTAATTTTTTCTTTTAGAATGTCTTGATATCAGATAACAATTTTTGTCAAAGTTGTGCATCTTTGATTTTCAGAAACGCTTATCACAAAGTAAAACAGATTTTATTATTGGACAACACAAATACTCCTTTTTAGCCAATGCATTCTTTTGTGAAACGTCAAATGATTGAAATCTTGTTCAATAGCAATGCAAAGCTGACTCATCAATTTGTCATTTGGTGAACTGCTTTTGATTTTATTGACTGCATTTTGCAGCCAAATGATGGCGATAATTTGATTGAGTACGCTGGCTAAGAAATAGTATAGTGAATGTATAGCAAACATGCCAGGAAATCTCAATTTTAATTATGCTAGAAAGCCTTTGAAACGCCATGTTGTATCCGGAGAACCATTTGTAGTTAAGAAAATAGACTCATCCAAGTAAATTGAAAATCAACAAGTCCTTTGAAGGTAACACAATGATTCTTCAATCTTCTTATCTGCCTTATTAGATCATTATTACACAGAACGTATGGTTAAAGAAATATTTCGGATAATAACTATAACTGCTTGCAAGATTTTTTATGGATAACCAAATTTCATAGTATTTAGATTTTAGTTTTACATACAAAGAACCCCAATTTTTCCTAGCAAGAGGATTTTAAATAATTTTCTTAATGTCGCCTTAATTCCACAATATTTTCTTCTATAAGCCTTTTACTTATGTGGATGACGTTATCACTTTATATAAACTGCTTTAAGCTGAATATACATAAAGCTGGAGGGGTCTTAAATGCTTAAATCTGAAGACATTTGCAATGGTTTGCAGTTTATAGTTTTTTGGCTTAAGTTTTATCTAACATACGTAATAGCTAACGCTTTAAAAGCTTACAATACCCTTAAAAATTTTAAGAAGTTAATACTTTGTATCAAATTGAAAAATAATTCACGATCGCATCGGCTAATGGTAGACACTATTGAAAACAACAGACACTAAATTTTATCATATTGTTTATTATTTAAAGTGAAAAACCAGCTGGAGTTTTTAGGTTGTTTGTATTAACAGGTGCGATCGTCTAAAAAAAGCTCTTGTTCAAGAACAAACTCTGGGTAAATATTGAATTTCCTACAAACAAAATTATTACTGCTTACTTTAGCAGTGGTATGTCAATTATATAGCTCAAAACCATTTCTATTTTTCAATGAACCCATTTATAAAGAAAATGTTAAATCCTATTCTTGCGGTGTAGTTTGTACTTAATAAAAAGTAACACAAACAAGCCAATACATTACGGTAGGCTTAAGGCTTAAGGTCAGAGTTGATTAGGATGAGAAAAACGAAAAAAGGATCGTTGCAAAATAATGGGTCAGAAACTTCAAAACATCAATATTTGCTAACGATCGATTTTTTAAAATTCTCTACGCACTCATTCCTTTAAGCAAATTTTTAATATTATTTTGATTTCTATAAAAATTGTAATTTAAATATATTTTAAAAGGAGGTATTCAATTTTGTGATGGTATTTATTTCCCCGCTCGTTAGGTATTTTACTTTATTGTTTTTGAATATAAATTTCATAAAATATAAAAATAGAAAATACAAATTTAAAGATATCAAGTAGCATATTAATTTTGGCAAAAATAACTTCGTATTAATGTTAGATAAGCTATTGTGGAAGTTTTTTTTATATTTGAATGTTATTACTGTGAGGGAGATAGATAGACTTATACACCCATGAATAATTTTTCTATATATTTCAAATGATTTGAGTGTATTTATTCAGTTAAAGCTCTACGTGGAAAAAATTGGCTATAATAGAGAATGCTATTATAGCTACTATCTCATCAGTTAGTTTGAGTTGTTCAAGTTGAATAAAAAATGAAGTTTTTTAAGCAAATACTGTTTTGCCTTATTATAACAATTTGCACCGCTAAAGGTGGTCTATTTAAAAAAAAAACTGGAAACCAATTAAAACCTCGCGAATTTGAAGATTTTGAAATGAAATTACCTGAAATGAATTTCTCTTTAATGCGTGCGGATATGGTTTTAAAAGCACCAAAACAACGCGAGTTTGAAGGTCTTCAAAATGGTCAAAAATTATTAGAAACAGATTTCCCTTACTTGTATCAGGAAATCACACAGGCACCAGAAACAACTGCAACTGGACTTGATGAGGTAATAACAATTTCAAGTACAGAGTCAATATCAACATCAACAGCTTCGTTGGATGGAATGGACTTTAAACAAAGTAAGTTTTCTGTTTTCAATTTTCTGAATTGAATTCTGTTTAATATGTCAATAAATGACGGTCAAGTAATGGCAGCCCAGCAAGTGGCCAATTTTGCATAGTGCGTTTCCTCCGCACGATTACTGACGAGATTACTGACAAATTTACTGACAATCATAGATTTTCTCATACAAAATCAACGATTGTCAGTAAATTCGTCAGTAAATTTCAAAATCTTGCAATTTATTATTCATAAAATCATTAACGGGAAGAATGATTTCCAATGAAAAAATGTTCGAAATTGAATTGGAAAAAATTATCCGAAATAATATCATTTTTTCTTTATTTTTATTCACTTACAAACTTAAAGATTAAAGACAAAAGACATATTTTATGGTTTAAATAGTTGTAAACAACCATGCAAATTTAGCTGCTATAATAAAAACTAAATAAAATCTAAATAAATAAATATTCATCAAAGGAATCAGAAGAACCTATTCACGTTCTTTCCTAATTGTTTGGACTATACAAAATGTCCTAGAAATTCACGGGGCTCCAATCATAACAATATTCAATCTATAAAATTTGTTTACACCAAAAAAATCCTTGTTTTGTATTATAATAACAATAGAAAGTCAAACTTGACAAAAAATTTCTAATTTTTTTTAAATATTAATTTTGTTAATTTTTTTGTTTTTTTTCAGTTTGTGGCCGTAGAAATTTTCAGGAACCAAGAACCCCTGCTGGAGCAAAGTCAGCAAGAATCATTGGTGGAGAAAACTCAACATTTGGTCGCTGGCCATGGCAAATATCTTTAGGAAGACGGCTATATTTAAGATATCGTCATAGATGTGGAGCTGCTTTGTTAAATGAAAATTGGGCAATAACAGCGGCACATTGTGTAGAAACGTAATGCAATTTTCTTTCTTTAGTTTTAAATAAGACAATTAGAAATTAATTGAAATTTCATTTAAAAAATTAATAAAGTGGACCAATTTATTCAATACTTCTACGTCTTGGAGAATATGATTTAGCTGGAAAAGAGGAACGATATACTCATCAAGAAAGACGAGTGCACATTGTAGTACTTCATCCACAATACGATACAAAAACTGCTCAATACGATCTTGCCCTACTGAGGTAATAAAGTTATTTACCCAAATATTTTCTTTTTTTGAAGAAAATTTACACTCAATCCTTAGATTCGATGAACCAGTTGTCTTTCAACCACATATAATACCAGTTTGTGTTCCTCAAAATGATGATGAATTTATTGGAAAAACAGCATATGTAACTGGCTGGGGAAAACTTTATAAAAACGGTCCATCCCCAAGTGTCTTACAGGAAGTACCTGTGCCAGTTATTAGTAATAATGCTTGTGAGGCAATGTACCGTACTGCTGGACATACGTTTAGCTTCCCACATATTTTTCTATGCGCTGGATGGGAAAAAGGAGGTTATGATCCCTGTGACGGTAGTTTTATATTTTTTTAACCAAATTACATAATTTTATTATTAATATAAAAAATCTATTTAAAAAAGCAAATCTGAAGAGGTCTTAAAGTTAAACTAAATTACTAAAATTTATTCTATTATATAAAAAATAAGCCACACATACATAAAAACTGAATATTTTAGTTAGGAAACCCTTAAACATTACAATAGATATTATTTTTTGTAAAAAGTGTCATGTCATGCATGACTGTAAATCAATATATACGTTTTTTAAGATTTTTCAAACTTAGTCTAAATCCTAAACTAAAGCTAAAAGCTTGGATTAGCTTTAAATTAAAACAAAATTTTGTGTAAATTCACTTTATTTGAGTAAATTCTTTAAGTCTGAAAGATTCTCCGGAAATATTTTTTCTCATATAAGACGAACAATAGCATGAAAGAAAGCAAAGAGACATCAGCTAATAAGCAACCGCTCAAAACAAAGGAAAGTTAAAGGCAAGATACAATTTTCCCAAGCAACAAAATCGCTTCTATTTTCCCAAATTAGAATTTTCCCAATTAAAATTTGTATAAAGTAGAATGCAATATGTCGTATGATTTCATTGTGTATCACTTGCTGCACCTATGAAGGTGTTTCAATTTTCTCTAGCAGACTTCAAATCAAGAAATATTAAGCCTAGCAGTTATAGTTTAGAATTAAAATTAATTCATTTCTAAAAAAATAAAAATTCAATTTTAAATTCATTTATTTGATTTAAAAATTTTTTTATTTTAAAGGAGATACAGGGGGCCCAATGGTCCTGCAACGAGATGACGGACGTTTTGTGCTTGCCGGTATAGTATCCTTTGGTTTTGGTTGCGCTAGACCAAGTGGTCCAACCGTCTACACAAGAATATCAGAAGTTAGGGACTGGATAAATCAAATTTTACAATTTTACTTGTATCAGGAAATTACAGCTGCAGCTACTACACAGACACCAACAATAACACCAACTATTACGAAGGCACCAGAAACTACTACAACTACTATAGAAGCATCAACAACAGTGTCAACAGTTAATGACTTTTGTAAATCTTTCGAGGATGAATTCAGTGATAAAATGACAAGAACTGCAACTACTAGACAGGCACCAGAAACTACTCCAACTGATTATCAAAATACTAGACTTGATGGTTCTCAAACAACATTTGATGATGATGACTATGAGGTTATACAAATTTCAAGTACAGAATCAATATCAACATCAACAGCTTCGTTTGATGGAATGGACTATAAACAAAGTAAGTTCTTTTGTTTTTAATTTTCTGAATTGAATTCTGCTTAATATGTCAATAAATGACGGTCAAGTAACGGCAGCCTAGCAGGTGACCAACTTTGCAATTGGTCGTATCAGCCTTTATGACAACCTTCAATTTTAATTTTGTCAATTGGCAGCTCAAGAGGTTACCATTGATGAGAGAGCAATTTTAAATGCAAGTTATTCAATTTTTCTATTAAATAACATCGACATGTAACCTGGTACAATTTGTTACTAGAAAATTACTTTTTCCGTTTTCATACAAGATCATTTATTCCCAATTTTGCCTTTAAAATCTTACAACAATGCGCAGAACCAGAACTCATGATTCCAATGCTTTCTGCCCATCGACTAGATTTAAAAAGAGATTTACAGTTTGTGGTGCTATATTTGAACGAAAAAATTGCAAAAAGATTGTCCTATATGAGCTACCGGCTGAGCGCTGATCCTAAAAGTATATATCATGGAAATAAATCTGCCATTACCATAATTTGAGCAGCTTTAAGAAAGTTATAATAGAAAAATATTGGAATTATTTAAAGTAATCTTCTTTTGAAAGAAGATATGTAATATTGATTAGTAATGTTGAATCCTGCCAAATAATATATTTTTAGTCGTCATATTTGGAACCTACTTATTTACTTACTTTGAAGTAAGATGAAAACAAAGATAATCTTCCAGCACTTATAACTTATCGATTCAAGACATAAGAGCAATATCATTGCCATTTTTGTTGTAAGATTTTTTTTACTAATGTCATACAAGTAAAATTATGAATTGATGCCTAAGAAGAAAGCAAAACAAAACAAATCAGTTTTGGTGCCCACTAATTTACAAGGCTCATGCCAAAAAATTTAAATTAAACTTATTAATATTGGCTTAATTTTTGAAAATGGTCAGCAAATTACCAGAGAAGTAGAGTTTCTTATATAAACAAGTAATATAAAAAGAAATTTTTTAAAGTATATTCCTACTTGAGATTTTTTTTTATTTTTTCTGAATTCAGAATTCGTAGTTCGTTGCATTCAGTTTTCTGAAGTTTTTCTCTCATATAAAATTAAGATTAGTTTATTAAATATAATTAATGAATTAATATTTGAATTAACTATACTAACGCAATTGTCATGCACTCCCAACACAACAAAATTTATTTGAACTTGATTGGATGAATGGAAAAGATTTTATTAACAATTTAAGATTTTTACATACATTTTGCAAGCTAATAGTAAGAATATAATAACCACAATATTAGAAATCGTAAGTAAGCCTAAGACTCTTTTTAAAAAACCAAAGGAGTTAGTGTAAAGTAAATTTATACATAAAAATTAAACAGCTAAACCACTAATTAAAAAATCCTTCACATATTGTTGCACGTTAAATAATTTATAACTAAAAATATGGATGGAAGCAAAAGGGTAAATATTCTAATAGTTGCTGAGTTGCTGTAATTTTTTGATTAACAAACAAAAAACGAAGAAAATTAGAGAAAAATAAGATAATTGAATCGATCAAGAAGCCAATTCTGTCCGTACACCCTATAAAATAGCAAAAAGGAGCTACAAATCACATGTAAATGAAATGGGTAAATGAACTGTAAAACAGGTGATTTGGTGGAATTTTAAGCTCAAAACTTCCGGTAAATATTGGGTATTGGGAAGTTACTATATTAGGTCCGAAAATCGAAATCAATAATTTTGTGCTTTTTTTACGTTTCAAGATCTGGAGAATCATTTGCAATTAATTTAAAGTGGTGTCTGACCGTGTGTGTGTGTGTGTACTTGAGATTCATTTTCTCAAAAACTACTGGACCAAATTACGATAGGTCACATCATGACTTAGATCTGAAAGGAGTTTGACCGAAGTCGGTCTAGCGGTTCGTTTTCTATGAATAAAAAACTAACATTCTCAAGCATGGAACAAAAATATTTATGTAACCATCATATTCTAACTATTGAGGGGTACACGGGGGTTTTCAAAGGTGCTGATTTTGAATCTTTTATGAGTTTTTTAAAATTCAAGATGGCGGACCCAATATGACGTAATTTGTTTTTTTGTAAAAATTCTTTAAATTGGATGAATTTTAGTTTCAAGCTGGGTTTTAAGTAGATAATTATAAAATATTGTGTAATGTTGAAAAGTTTTTGTTTTTCTTTTCAATTTTGAACTTCGTTTCAAAGTTATGATAATTGGTTCGAAAATCGAAATAGTTAATTTTTTGTAATTTCTTTACGTTTCAAGACCCGGAGCATCAGTTGCAGCCAATTTTAGAGTGATATAATTATGTCAGTTTGTGTATGCGTGTGAGCGTAATTTTAAGTATTGAGGGGCAGATATTGGTTTTCGAGTGTGTAGATTTCGATTCAACTCCAGAAAAGGAAATAGACGAGTCATAGAATGCATATAGTACACATGATACTTATTTAACCTTAAGTATCCATTAAGAGTTTTATGATCCCATCCTCGCAGTATCGAAATGCGAAACTTTCAATAAAAATTAAGGAATATGCCAAATTTCAAATGAATTTTGAAATTCCGTTTAATATTCGAGGTATCGGAACATTAAAAAAAAATTTTTCTCAACAGAAGTTGTTTGTGCGGTACCTGCTGCCGGACGTATTTTTTGGAGCATATCTCCCACTTGAATTAATCCAATAAATTAAAACCATTACTAAACAATGAAGTTTTTAGCCCGACTATTAATATAATGGTTACATAAACAGGAAAATATGGTATTATTTCCTATATAATACTTCTCAAATTCAATCCTTTCCATTCGGTCTCTTTTCTTACAGATACAGGGAGTACCTTCGTACAGCTCTGAGAAATACAACCAACATAAAAGATAAGCTCCTTAAATCGACAGCTCTTATTGTTAAATAGACTAAAGCTCTATTAGAAAGTACGAAATTCCAAACACCATCAATTTCACAAATCAAATAATTTATTTCCGGAATACAAGAATGATTTATTGATTAGATAAACTTTTAGAACTAATTCAATGTTATTTTATTTTCTTTGTCTTTAAAAATCTCTGTGCATAAATTCTACTCTTGATTTTGCCGCAATTGGCTTTAATATAATTTCTCGGCTTCATACCAGCTAATTAAATAAATTCTAAAAATTTAAATCACGTTTCTTTGATTTATAAATAATATTTAAGATCTGCCCAACGAAAACTACACTCCGACCTTATATGTTTGTCTATCCCGAAAAAATTTCTTACTCTATAATCAAAATATTCATCAAAGGAATCAGAAGAACCTATTCTCTTGTTTAGACTATACAAAATGTCCTAGAAATTCAAGGGGTTCGAATCATAACAATATTCAATCTATAAAATTTGTTTACACCAAAAAACTGCCTGTTTTGTATTATAAGAACAATAGGAAGTCAAACTTGACAAAAAATTTCTATACCTTTTTCAAATTTTAACTTTTGTTAATTTTTTGGTTTTTTTTTCAGTTTGTGGCCGTAGAAATTTTCAGGAACCCAGAATTCCTGCTGGAGCAAAGTCAGCAAAAATCGTTGGTGGAGAAAACTCAACATTTGGTCGCTGGCCATGGCAAATATATTTAAGACAACCGCTACATTTAAGATATCGTCATAGATGTGGAGCTGCTTTGTTAAATGAAAATTGGGCAATAACAGCGGCACATTGTGTAGAAACGTAATGCAATTTTCTTCTTTTAGTTCTAAATAAGATTATTAAAAATTAATTAAAATTTCATTTAAAAAATTAATTAAGTCTATCACCATCTGAGATAATTTTACGTCTTGGAGAATATGATTTAGCTGAAGAAGAGGAACGATATACTCATCAAGAAAGACGAGTGCACATTGTAGTACTTCATCCACAATACGATATAGTAACTTCTCAATATGATCTGGCCCTACTGAGGTAATAAAGTTATTTACCCAAATATTTTCTTTTTTTGAAGAAAATTTACACTCAATCCTTAGATTCCATGAACTAGTTGTCTTTCAACCACATATAATACCAGTTTGTGTTCCTCAAACTGATGATGAATTTATTGGAAAAACAGCATATGTAACTGGCTGGGGAAAACTTTATGAAAACGGTCAATCCCCAAGTGTCTTACAGGAAGTATCTGTGCCAGTTATTAGTAATAATGATTGTGAGGCAATGTACCGTACTGCTGGACATAAGTTTAGAATTCCACATATTTTTATATGCGCTGGATGGGAAGAAGGAGGTTATGATCCCTGTGACGGTAGTTTTATATTTTTTTAGCAAATTACATAATTTTATTATTAATATAAAAAATCTATTTCAAAACGCAAATCTGAAGAGGTCTTAAAGTTAAACTAAATTACTAAAATTTATTCTATTATATAAAAAAAAGCCACACATACATAAAAACTGAATATTTTAGTTAGGAAACCCTTAAACATTACAATAGATATTATGTTTTGTAAAAGGTCTCATGTCATGCATGACTGTAAATCAATATATACGTTTTTTAAGATTTTTCAAACTTAGTTTAAATCCTAAACTAAAGCCAAAAGCTTGGATTAGCTTTAAATTATCACAAAATTTTGGGTAAATTCACTTTATTTGAGTAAATTCTTTAAGTCTGAAAGATTCTCTGGAAATATTTTTTCTCATATAAGACAAATAATAACATGAAAGAAAGCAAAAAGACATCAGCTAATGAGCAACCGCTCAAAACAAAGGAAAGTTAAAGGCAAGATACAATTTTCCCAAGCAACAAAATCGCTTCTATTTCCTCAATTAAAAATTGTATGAAGTAGATTGCAATATGTCGTATGATTTCATTGTGTATCACTTTCTACACCTATGAAGGTGTTTCAATTTTCTCCAGCGGGCTTCAAATCAAGAAATATTAAGTTATAGTTTAAAATTAAAATTAATTTCTAAAAAAATAAAAATAACAAGAAAAATAATAATTCAATTCGAAATTCATTTATTTGATTTACATTTTTTTTTATTTTAAAGGAGATTCAGGGGGCCCAATGGTCCTGCAACGAGATGACGGACGTTTTGTGCTTGCCGGTATAGTGTCCTGGGGTATTGGTTGCGCTAGACCAAATCGCCCAAGCGTCTACATAAGAATATCAGAATTCAGGGACTGGATAAATAAAATTATACAACTTTGATAGTTAAGAAAATCACCGCAAAGCGGCGATGATGTTTAACCACAACAAATAAATAAAAAAATTTTATTTGAGTTGTACCGTTTTCCTGAAAATTGACTTTAAGAAAAAAAACTAATTGAAATAAGTTATTTCGTTTCTATTTTCTAATCCTTTTCAGATAAAAGATAACAAGGTACGATTTAGACATTTTACGCTTTCCCACCAACATATTGGAAAAACCAGACACAGAAAAGCTACGGTTGTAAAAGTTGTTTACTAAAGGTGTCCTTTCATTGTAGCAAACATGGTTGAACAAATCTAGGAATGACTTACGTCACATCAAAAATCCGTTTGACTGCCAATAGATACCAAAAAACGAAACCAAAGATCACAACACATAAGCATTTAGTAGATTTGCGCCTCTATTTGCTAATTCACCTCAAGGTTGTCGTTATTAAAGGAAATCCTAATCCGATTGACGCATGATGTGTAACGAAATATATACATGGTGCAAGGTATCCTTTGCGTCAAGTAGAATTGGAAATAAATTTTTGCAAGAGCTCATCTCTTACCTAGATGAGAAATTACGATGATTGTGGTTTGATCAGACATTCCATCCTTATTTACTTATTCAGCAACTTCCAAATTTTTTTTCAAAATCAGAGCTTTGATCTTTTAGATTAAATAATATTGAGGATATTTTTCTAGGAAAATCTAGGCAGGTCTGGGACAACAGAGTTTCCAAGTTCCTTAAAAGACTCCCAAAGGTTGAAGAAGAGAAGGGAGGAAGGGAAGGGAAGGGTGGGTGGAAGGGTGAACAAATTTAGCTATGTACAAAAATGCTGGTTTTAAAACATCAGCAAAATTTTTTCAGCAATTTCTACGATGCGCTATTTTATTTTAAATTTTAAAAACTATCTGTGTATATAACTAGCGCAAAAAGGTTAAGAAATTAGTGTAGAAAACTGAACGTTTGAGCTTTTTGGGGGATGATAGTGCACGAATTGGTAAGCATAACAGTTGATGCAGCAAAGGGATTTGTCAAAACACTTTTATTGCTTGTGAAATAAAATTGCAAATGGATCTTGTAAAAAATTTTTATCCTCTTATTGCCATTCAAAGGTATTAAAAATTATTTTTGTTAATAAATTTTGTTAAATGATCATAAATTAAAATCTATTTTTCAAGTTTTTAAATTTCGTTTTTATTTCTCTTTATTTTTAGTTCTGATTTTCGTTTTGTGGTATTAAAAATACAAGGTCACTAATGCATCTATAATTCTCTTAATGAACAGAACGTTTTTATTAAGAGTCCTAAAGAAGCTTGTCTTTTTCCGCCTAGAACAGTTTTAAATATTGCTTTAATTTAAATAATTGTGACCACAATTTAGCCTTTAAGCTCAATGAATTTTATGCCTGTTCTAAAAAAATTCAACAGTTTTATAAACATAATGCAGTTCGAATCGATTAAACAAACTAATCTAAACAGAACAACAACAACAACAAAAACAATATGTCTTAGAATGGAATATATACCTCTCCTAAATCTCTTCTGAAGCTGAGTTTCACATAATTATTCTTCTGAATATTTATAGAATCACTGGCACAAATTTCATTAGAATCTGAAGTTTTAAAAATTTCTCGTGAAACAAATTTGTTAAAGGGAAGTTTTTATATTTTTTATGTCTTATATGATTTATTACAGAAAAAATGTTCCATGCAATAAAATAAATAGTACTCCGAAAGTGCAATGTCGTTAAAAATTTTAATAAATTATAGAAAAATACAGCATGTTCTACTATGATTTCCTTTCGAGACAAGTTATATATATAAATAAAATATTGAACATTTTTTAAAATAAACCACAAAGCAACTATGTAAAGGACGAAGCAAATATGGTTTCTCAGTTCATTACTACCTTTTTCATTATATATAGGTCTTTGACACGTTTCCCTTTCTTAAAAGGATATAATTTACTTTATGTAGATAATGATTCAATATGTCCACATTTTATTACTTTAGTAACAAAATTTTGATTGAAAGTAATGTAAAATTGTTATTAAACCAAAATTAAAATTAAAAAATTGCTTAGTTACAGTCTCACATCAGCCAAAGCCTTCAATTTTAGTTGGTTCATTCTTCATAAAGGTGTTCCACTATTATTTTCATTTAAGCTTAAAAAAGCAATTTTATTCCTATTGGATGAAGAGACTTTCAAATGTTGCTGTTAAAACTACCAAACCACAATTTCAAGTTTTTTTAAGTAGTAAGTTAAGAAAGTTAAGAAAGTTTTGAAAGTTTTAAAGTCACTTTTTTAGGGCAGAGTTGTACATATATTTTTTATGTGTATTTTGTGTATTGCTGTACATATATTAAATATATGATCACACTCAAATGACAATGGTTAATACCAAACAAATACAAACACAGTATTTTTCAAACCATGTCCAATTTGATCTCCGTGAAAAAAATATGGATCTATGCAAATTTTAAAATTCAATTACGTCTTTGAAATTGATTAAATATTAATTTCAAAGGCACGTTTTAACTGAAATGACAAGGCCAATCGATTGTTATTAGCACAATTTATAAATAAAATATATTTGAAAATTGTTATCTATATTAGCATGAAATATTTTGTGCGTAATACGCCATCTGAAAAAACAGTAACAAGTAACAAAAAAACTCAACTCAAAAATTTCTTTTTTATTTTCCAATTAAAATAACAATTTTTTAAAGCCTCTAAGCGAAAATTAAAAAAAGATTGTTGTCAAATGCAAAAAGCCAAAAAATTTAAATTAAAAGCTTTCAGTCTTCGATAGGATGAAATTTATCTTGATTATTTGTTGTTGATTTTCTGTAAATGTTTGTTAACATCTTGCAATTCAAAATTCTTGTCTCAGGATACGAAGAATAAGCATGTAATTTTTGCTTTTAGAATGTCTGGATAGCAGATAACAAGTTTTTTTTAAACTTAAAGTTGTGCATCTTTGATATCCAGAAACCCTTATCACAAAGCGAAACAGATTTTATTATTGGACAAAACAAGTACTCCTTGTGAAACGTCGAATGATTGAAATGTTGATCAATACAATGCAAATCTCACTCATTAATTTGTCATTTGGTAAACTGCTTTTGATTTTATTGACTGCATTTTGCAGCCAAATGATGGCGATAATTTGATTGAGTACACTGGCTAAGAAATAGTATAGTGAATGTATAGCAAACATGCCAGGAAATCTCAATTTTAATTATGCTAGAAAGCCTTTGAAATGCCATGTTGTAGCCGGAGAACCATTTATAGTTAAGAAAATAGACTCATCCAAGTAAATTGAAAATCAACAAGTCCTTTGAAGGTAACACAATGATTCTTCAATCTTCTTATCTGCCTTATTAGATCATTACTACACAGAACGAATGGTTAAAGAAATATTTTGGATAATAACTATAACTGCTTGCAAGATTTTTTATGGATAACCAAATTTGATTGTATTTAGATTTTAGTTTTACATACAAAGAACCCCAATTTTTCCTAGCAAGAGGATTTTAAATAATTTTCTTAATGTCGCCAATTTATATATTGCCTTAATTCCACAATATTTTCTTCTATAAGCCTTTTACTTATGTGGATGACGTTATCACTTTATATAAACTGCTTTAAGCTGAATATACATAAAGCTGGAGGGATCTTTAATGCTTAAAACTGAAGACATTTGCAGTGGTTTGCAGTTTATAGTTTTTTGGCTTAAGTTTTATCTAACATACGTAATAGCTAACGCATTAAAAGCTTACAATACCCTTAAAAGTTTCAAGAAGTTAATACTTTGTATCAAATTGAAAAATAATTCACAATCGCATCGGCTAATGGTAGACACTATTGAAAACAACAGACACTAAATTTTACCATATTGTTTACTATTTAAAGTGAAAAACCAGCTGGAGTTTTTAGGTTGTTTGTATTAACAGGTGCGATCATCTCTAGTTCAAGAACAAACTCTAGGTAAATATTGAATTTCCTACAAACAAAATTATTACTGCTTACTTTAGCAGTGGTATGTCAATTATATAGCTCAAAACCATTTCTATTTTTCAATGAACCCATTTTTAAAGAAAATGTTAAATCCTATTCTTGCGGTGTAGTTTGTACTTAATAAAAAGTAACACAAACAAGCCAATACATTACGGTAGGCTTAAGGTTAGAGTTGATTAGGATGAGAAAAACGAAAAAAGGATCGTTGCAAATTAAGGGTCAGAAACTTTAAAACATCAATATTTGCTAACGATCGATTTTTTAAAATTCTCTACGCACTCATTCCTTTAAGTAAATTTTTAATATTATTTTGATTCCTATAAAAACTAGTAATTTAAATATATTTCAAAAGGAGGTATTCAATTTTGTGATGGTATTTATTACCCCGCTCGTTAGGTATTTTACTTTATTATTTTTGAATATAAATTTCATAAAATATAAAAACAGAAAATACAAATTTAAGATATCAAGTAGCAAATTAATTCTGACAAAAGTAACTGTGAGGGAGGTAGATAGATTTATATACACTCGAATAATTTTTCTATATATTCCAAATGATTTGAATGTATTAATTCAATTAAAGCTCTACGTGGAAAAAATTTGCTATAAGAGAGAATGCTATTAGCTACTATCTCTACAGTTAGTTTGAGTTGTTCAAGTTGAATAAAAAATGAAGTTTTTTAAGCAAATACTGTTTTGCCTTATTATAACAATTTGCACCGCAAAAGGTGGTCTATTTAAAAAAAAAACTGGAAACCAATTAAAACCTCGCGAATTTGAAGATTTTGAAATGAAATTACCTGAAATGATTTTCTCTTTAATGCGTGCGGATATGGTTTTAAAAGCACCAAAACAACACGAGTTTGAAGGTCTTCAAAATGGTCAAAAATTATTAGAAACAGATTTCCCTTACTTGTATCAGGAAATCACACAGGCACCAGAAACAACTGCAACTGAATATCAAAATACTGGACTTGATGGTTCTCAAACAACATTTGATGATGATGACTATGAGGTAATAACAATTTCAAGTACAGAATCAATATCAACATCAACAGCTTCGTTTGATGCAATGGACTATAAACAAAGTAAGTTCTTTTGTTTTAATTATGAATTGAATTCTGCTTAATATGTCAATAAATGACGGTCAAGTAACGGGAGCCTAGCAGGTGACCAACTTTGCTATTGGTCGTATCAGCCTTTATGACAACCTTCAATTTTAATTTTGTCAATTGGCAACTCAAGAGGTAGAATTAAATTTGTATTATTTTATGTTATATTAGAAATTCATACTAACATACTGCCGCAATCTTTGCAAATTTTTTAACGCATAAAAAGCGTTACTAGAAACGGATATCAGTAATTTACTATTATGATTCAAATAATTTCATCACTCTTTTTGTAACTGCGCAGAAGTGTTTTTTATGGGATATCAAATGTTTTGGAAGTACCATTGGTGCTTGCTTCTGCTTTTATGACATTTAAAATCCAAGCATAATAGCTATTATTAAATACATAAATAATACTTAAAACTAAGTCTTTTATGTTTATCCATGCATATATTATTCAAATTCATGCACAAATATTACCTGAAGCTTGGAAGCATAACCAAATGTTCAAAGCTCAATGACCCTTACGAGACACTAGCGAAAGAAATTGATTATTAGACAACTACTCTTTTTCAAAATATCTTATACATATCTTATTTTTGAAGTTTTATTGCCGTACATTCCGAAAAAATGAGTAAAAGGCTTAAAATTATATTCGTTTAATACAAAATTCTTCAAACCCTTATATCTTTTGTATTTATTAACCGATCAGAATGCTTGACCACTTAAAAGTTTTCTAATAGCTTAAGCTTTTTAGCGTTATAATTTTTCTTAACAATAATTTGCATTAAATATTTCAAAAATGAAAAACCAAAGGTTCAAAAAAAATTTTATGGGCCACAACTTGGAAAATATTTCGAATTTGAAAATTCTAAAAATTCATTTTCTTTCCATTTTATATTGCTCTCAACTTCAATAGTGATTGACTTAAGTAATGACTTAAGTAATGAAACATGCACAGTTTCTGATATCCCAAAGTTGTGTCGTTTTTTTTTTATCTTTATCTCTAATTGCGTCGCACCGGAGACTGCTTTCTCCTAAATTTTTATTACCTGTGATGATTTTTTGTTTTTTTAAACAAATCCAAAATTATTTTTTAGTACTTTTTAAACGAAATATGTGTTCACACACATTTCTCATTAAAACATCCACTAATGAGCTTTATGGGTTTTCTTATAAACAGTGTTGTTGATCTTATCTCCTAAAGAAATTTATCTGGAAACTATTATACGCTATAGTAAACAATTAAGGACTTAGTTATAGTTTCGTCTTGTATTTGGAGTATATATTCCACTAGGATTAATCCATTAAATGAAAACGATTATTAAGCAATGACATTTTTAGTCCGATTATTAATATAATGGTTTAATAAACAGGCAAATGTGGTTCTAATTCCTATATACTACTACTTCTCAGTTTCAATCCTCTCCATTCGGTCGCTTTATTACAGATACAGGGAGTACCTTCATACAGCTCTGACAAATAAAACTAAGATAAAAGATGAGCTCCTTAAATCGATAACTCTTATTGTTAAATAGACTTAAACTCTATTAGAAAGTACCAAATTCCAAACACCATCAATTTCACATATCATATGTTACACTTCCAAGAATAATTCATTGATTAGATAAAATTTTAAAACTAATTCAATATTATTTCATTTTCTTTTTCTTTAAAAATCTCTGTGCATAAATTCCACTCTTGATTTTTCCGCATTTGGCTTTAATATAATTTCTCAGCTTCATACCAGGTAGCCTCAAGCCAATTAAAAAAATTCTAAAAATTAAAATCACGTTTCTTTGATTTATAAGTAATATTTAAGATATGCCCAACGAAAACTACACTTCAACTTTATATGTTTGTCTATCCCTAAAACATTTCTTACTCTATAATCGAAATATTCATCAAAAAATCACTAGACAAGAAATTTTTATTGAAAAATTTATTCGCTTAGAAACACTTGGTGAGTTTAATGAAAAAACTTTAGAAAATATCATAGAAATCAGAACAACCTATTCCTAAAGGTTTGGACTATACAAAATATCTTAGAAATTCACGGGGTTCCAATCATTACATTATTTAATCTATAAAATTTGTTTTATTTCTAATTTTTTTTAAATATTAATTTTGTCAATTTTTTTGTTTTTTTCAGTTTGTGGCCGTAGAATGATTCCAAAACAAAGACTCCCTGCTGGAGCAAAGTCAGCAAGAATTGTTGGTGGAGAAAACTCACCATTTGGTCGCTGGCCATGGCAAATATCTTTAGGACAACCGGTATCTTCAGGATTTCGTCATAGATGTGGAGCTGCTTTGTTGAATGAAAATTGGGCAATAACAGCGGCACAATGTGTAAAAAAGTAATAGAATTTTCATTTGTTAGTTTTGAATAAGATTATTAGAAATTAATTGAAATTTCATTTAAAAAATTAATAAAGTGCACCAATTTCTGCTATACTTCTACGTCTTGGAGAACATGATTTTGCTGAAGAGGGCAAACGATATACTCATACTCATCAAGAAAGACGAGTAAAAGATGTAATATTACATCCAAAATACGATACAAAAACTTATCAATATGATCTTGCCCTACTGAGGTAATAAAGTTATTTACCTATATATTTTCCTTTTTTGAGAAAAAAAATAAACTCTATCCCTAGATTCCATGAACCAGTTGTCTTTCAACCAAATATAGTACCAGTTTGTGTTCCTCAAACTGATGATGAATTTATTGGAAAAACAGCATATGTAACTGGCTGGGGATCACTTTATGAAGACAAGTTAAAATTACCAAGTGTCTTACAGGAAATATCTGTCCCAATTATTGATAATACTATTTGTGAGGCAATGTACCGTACTGGTGGAATTAATATAAATATTACACCTACTTATATATGCGCTGGATGGGAGAAAGGAGGTCATGATTCCTGTGATGGTAATTTTATATTTTTTTAACAGATTACATAATTTTAATATTAAAATAAAAAATCTATTTGAAAATACCGATCTGAAGAGGTCTTAAAGTTAAACTAAATTACTTAAATTTATTCTATTTAATAAAAATAAGGCGCACATACATATAAACTAAATACTTTAGTTAGGAAAAACCATTACAATAGATTTTATGTTTTGTAAAAGGTCTTCAGCAAATATTGAACGAAAAATAAACACTAGAAACTTTAGTTCAAATAAACTCGTGCATCGATAGCATTTTGTTGTTGTTTATCTTGTCAATAATCAAGTTTTTAAGAAAGAAGTCAAGTGTCAGGAAGAAGTCAAGTGTTCAATTGAAAAAATGATCAAGTGATCAAGAAGAAAGTCTAGTGGTAACATATTTTTGTTAGGATAAATTCAGGTTACCTAGTTTATCCTAATATTAAATATTTTGTCAAGGAAAAACTATCAATCAAGAAGAATGGACCAATTAGTTGCTTCACAAACGCAACTAGGAACAGAGATTCAGAGAATCTCTGCAATTTATTACGCAGATCGTGCTGCAAAGAAAAATAAAATATATTTAAAGGAAAAACTAAACAAAATTCAAGAACTTTGGGTTAAGTTAGAAGAGCAAGATGATAGGATTAGAGAATTTGCGACAATGACTTCTCATGAGTATTTTGTAAAGGATTATTATAATAGCATCAAGGAGGAATATTCAAAAATCTATTCAAATATTCAGGGCATATTAGAACCAGAATGTATGCAGCAGTCCTCAGATAGGACGGAAAATTTAGTAAGGATTGGGGATCAAGCTACCAGTCAGAGAGAACAAAATAGAGTACCAAATGGTATTCAAGAGTTACAAAGAAATAGTGAATCCGAATCAAACCTCTAAATTTACCAAAAAAAATTGATAAGAAGCTTAGTTAATATACTAAATCAAATCAAAGGCTTGTATGAATCTCAGTCAAGGGAATTCTATGATATCAAAATTAATAACGTCAAAAGACGTTGGCAAGAAATTGCAGAGAATCATAAGCAGTTGGTCATAGAATACAATGGACAACCCATGCAAGATTATGACTGGGAAACCTTTGATAAATTAGAAAGTTATATGGATGAAGTTATAAGCGAATTACAAGAAAAAAGAAATGCTTTGGCAAATATATCAGATGTGACATTTACTAGAATGCAACCAGCATTCAAGCTACCTGAAATTCGAATACTAAAATTTGATGGAAATTATTTAAAGTGGCAACAGTTCCACGATCGTTTTTTACAAATCGTACATCAGCAAAATATGAGTGATTGTCAGAAAATGATTTATTTAAAATCAAATCTGTCAGGTGAAGCAGAATTACTGATAAGGCATATTCCTATATCAAATGAAAATTACAACTCAGCTTGAGAGGTGTTGAATCGTCGATATAACAATAAGAGACTACTAAGGAATGCGTTATTGGATAAATTAATGGCACAGCCAACAATGCATTGTGAATCAGCATCTTTAATTAAATCAATGCATGACTTAATTAAGGAGTGTGTAGTTGGGTTAGAAAACTTAGGTTTAAAAGTTCAAGGCTTCTGGGATCCAATAATTTTACATAATTTACTTAAAATTTGGATAAAACTACTCAAAGTCTATATGAGCAATCTCTCAAAGCTCCGAGAGAATTGCAATCTTTACAAATGTTTTTAGAATTCTTAGAACTACGATTTCAAGCTTTAGAATCAGTGGGGCAAAACCAAACCAATATTAATCAGCACAAGCAAATAAAGCCAACTGTTTTCTCAAACATGGAGAAAGAAAAGGGAATGTGCAAATACTGCTCAGGATCACATGCCATATACTTTTGCAAAAACTCTTTAGAATCATCAATAGATGAAAAAAGGGCAGCTGTAAAAAGATTAAATCTGTGTCTCAATTGTTTAAAAGACGGACATAAAGCAGAAAAATACCGTTCTAGAGGTTGTATGAAGTGCCAAAAGAAGCATAATAGTTTATTACATCCATTGATTTATTCAAGTTCTATTAAGCAAAATACTCCAATGACGAGTCTTGTTGGAGGTACATTAGTCTCGGAAGAATCACATGTTTTTTCGGGCACTCCTGTTGTTTTCATTAGGAATGGTGAAGGAAAACTGATTAAGTGTCGAGTATTGTTAGACTCAGGATCACAACTTTGTTTTATTACCGAAAAATTAAAACGAAAGTTAAAAACACAAAGTATAATAAATCAAAGAAACTTAAATGGAATCGGTGAAATGCGTTTAAAAGTAAAGGACAAGATTAATATAGAAATTCAGTCTGGTACATCAGGATATCAGACAACTCTGGAAGCTTATGTTCTGAAAGAGATAACATCACGTCGGGGTCCCCAAAAATGGTTTACCAGCAAGGAGGAATTAGGTAGCCTAAATTCAACCTTGCTTCGAACTTTATTAAAATAAAAATATCACAAAAAATAATAATTCAATAATAAAATTCATTTATTTTATTTAAAACTTTTTTTATTTTAAAGGAGATACAGGAGGCCCAATGGTCCTGCAACGAGATGACGAACGTTTTGTGCTTGCCGGTATAGTAACCTTTGGTTTTGGTTGCGGTAAACCGAGTCAACCAGGCATCTACACGAGAATATCAGAATTCAGGGATTGGATAAATCAAATTTTAGAACTTTACTTGTATCAGGAAATCACAGCTGCAACTATTACACAGGCACCAGAAACTACGACAACTTCTATAGAGGCATCAACAACATTTGATGATGATGACTATGAGGTAATAACAATTTCAAGTAAAGAGTCGACATCAACAGCTTCTTTTGATGGAATGGACTATAAACAAAGTAAGTCTTTGCTCCACTCTTGATTTTTTCGCATTTGGCTTTAATATAATTTCTCGGCTTCATACCAGGTAGCCTCAAACCAATTAAATAAATTCTAAAAATTTAAATCACGTTTCTTCGATTTATAAAAAATATTTAAGATCTGCCCAACGAAAACTACATTCCGACTTTATATGTTTGTTTATCCCTAAAATATTTCTTACTCTATAATCGAAATATTCATCAAAAGATCACTAGACAAGAAATTTTTATTACAAAATTTATTCGCTTAGAAAGACTTGGTGAGTTTAATGAAAAAACTTTAGAAAATGTCATAAGAATCAGAAGAATCTATTCCCGTACTTCCCTAAAGGTTTGGACTATACAAAATATCCTAGAAATTCACGGTGTTCCAATCATAACAATATTCAATCTATAAAATTTGTTTACACCAAAAAACTGCCTGTTTTGTATTATAAGAACAATAGAAAGTCAAACTTGACAAAAAATTTCTAATTTTTTTTAAATATTAATTTTGTCAATTTTTTTGTTTTTTTCAGTTTGTGGCCGTAGAATGATTCCAGAACAAAGACTCCCTGCTGGAGCAAAGTCAGCAAGAATTGTTGGTGGAGAAAACTCACCATTTGGTCGCTGGCCATGGCAAATATCTTTAGGACAACGGCTAAATTCAGGATTTAGTCATGTATCTGGAGCTGCTTTGTTAAATGAAAATTGGGCAATAACAGCGGCACATAGTGTAGAAAAGTAATAGAATTTTCTTTTGTTAGTTTTGAATAAGATTATTAGAAATTAATTGAAATTTCATTTAAAAAATTAATAAAGTGCACCAATTTCTGCTATACTTCTACGTCTTGGAGAACATGATTTTGCTGAAGAGGGCAAACGATATACTCATCAAGAAAGACGAGTGCACATTGTAGTACTTCATCCACAATACGATACAAAAACTGCTCAATATGATCTTGCCCTACTGAGGTAATAAAGTTATTTACCTATATATTTTCCTTTTTTGAGAAAAAAAATAAACTCTATCCCTAGATTCCATGAACCAGTTGTCTTTCAACCAAATATAATACCAGTTTGTATTCCTCAAACTGATGATGAATTTATTGGAAAAACAGCATATGTAACTGGCTGGGGATCACTTTATGAAGACAAGTTAAAATTACCAAGTGTCTTACAGGAAATATCTGTGCCAATTATTGATAATACTATTTGTGAGGCAATGTACCGTACTGGTGGAATTAATATAAATATTACACATATTTTCATATGTGCTGGATGGGAGAAAGGAGGTCATGATCCCTGTTATGGTAATTTTATATTCTTTTAACAAATTACATAATTTTAATATTAAAATAAAAAATCTATTTGAAAATACCGATCTGAAGAGGTCTTAAAGTTAAACTAAATTACTTAAATTTATTTTATTATATAAAAATAAGGCGCACATACATATAAACTAAATACTTTAGTTAGGAAAAACCTAACCATTACAATAGATTTTATGTTTTGTAAAAGGTCTTCAGCAAATATTGAACGAAAAATAAACACCAGTAACTTTAGTTCAAATAAACTCGTGCATCGATAGCATTTTGTTGTTGTTTATCTTGTCAATGCAAATAGGATAATAGTTATGTTTCTATGTTAACATTTTTGCTAGACATTGCATATTGGAAAAGTTAACATTTATGAAAATTTTCAATTTTAAATAGCAAATAAAGTCTGTCATTGACATTTTTACTTTTTATTATGAGACATTAATTGTCTTGCATTACAATCAATCAATAGTTTTGTAAGATTTTTCAAATTTAGTTCAAATCCTTCTTTTTAGCTTGGATTATTTTTAAGAGAGCATATTTAAAGAAAGGAAAACTTTTGTCTTATTTTGTATGGAATCTTTCGATTACTTACAGCCTTTCTGTATCTTTTGATTACTTACAAAACTTTTTGAGTTAATTTTGTTGTAAAATAATTTCACCTTTTTAAGGAAACGGTTTCTTTAATCTATTTATTACCTGTATTAAAGTTTCAAAATTTAAAACTAGCTTGAAATTATCACAAAATTTGGTGTAAATTAACTTTATTTGAGTAAATTCTTTAAGTTTGAGAGATTCTTTGGAAATATTTTTTCTCATATAAGACGAATAATAGCATGAAAAAAGCAAAGCATAAAAAGGAAAATCGCTTCTATTTTCTCAATTAAAAACTGTATCAGGTAGAATGCAATATGTCTTATGGTTTCATTGTGTACCACTTGCTACACCTATGAAGGTGTTTCAATTTTCTCTAGCAGACTTCAAATCAAGAATTATTAAGTTATAGTTTAAAATTAAAATTAATTCATTTCTAAAAAAATAATAATTCAATTTTAAATTCATTTATTTTATTTAAAAATTTTTTTACTCTAAAGGAGATTCAGGTGGCCCAATGGTCCTGCAACGAGATGACGGACGTTTTGTGCTTGCCGGTATAGTATCCTTTGGTTTTGGTTGCGGTAAACCAAATCAACCACGCATCTACACGAGAATATCAGAATTCAGGGATTGGATAGATCAAATTGTACAATTTGGTCAGTTAAGAAAATCACCGTAAAGCGGCGATAATGTTTAACAACACAAAATAAATAAAAAAATTTTATTTGACTTCTACTGTTTTCTTGAAAATTAACCATACTTTAAGGAAAAAAACTAATTGAAATAGGTTAATTCCTCTCTATTTTCTAATCCTTTTCAAATAAAGGATAACAAAAGGTATGTTTTGGACATTTTACGCTCTCCCACTAACGTATTGAAAGAAAGAAGACACAGAAAAGCTACGATTATAAAAGTTGTTTACTAAAAGTGTCCTTTCATTGCAGCAAACATTGTTGAACAAATCTAGGAATGACTTCACGTTTGCAGGACGCAATGACTGGTATCAGAGCTACAAAAAGCTCACAAAACTTTTTGTTGTTGTTATTCATGGATAGTCATAAATTTTACTATCGCAAATATTTGACTCAAAAAATAACAACAACAAAACATATTGCGAAAATAAAACTAAAAACGAGGTATAAACAAAACTAAATGTTGTTCACAATAGCAATTTATTTTTAGTGTGAATCACAGTGGCGAACAAAATTTGATATTACTATTACGTCACATCAAAAATCGGTTTTACTGCCAATAGATACCAAAGGTCACAAATAAGCATTTAGTAAATTCGCGCCTCTATTTGCTATCTCAGCTCAAACTTATCGTTGTTAAAGGAAATTCTATCTCATCTCTTACCTAGATGAGAAATTACGATGATTGTGGTTTGATCAGATATTCCATCCTTATTTACTTATTCAGCTACTTCCAAAATTTTCTTTACAGTCAGAGCTTTGATCTTTCAGATTAAATAATATTGAGCATATTTTTCTAGGAAAATCTGAGCAGGTCTGGGACAACAGAGTTGTCAAGTTCATTAAAAGAATCCAAAAGGTTGAAGAAGAGAAGGGTGGATACATATTATATGTGAACAAATTTAGCTATGTACAAAAATGCTGGTTTTAAAACATTAGCAAAATTTTTTCGGCAATTTCTACGATGCGCTATTTTATTTTAAATTTTAAAAAGTATCTGTGTGCATAACTAGCGCAAAAAGGTTAAAAAATTAGTGTAGAAAACTGAACGTTTGAGCTTTTTGGGGGATGATAGTGCACAAATTGGTAAGCATAACAATTGATGCAGCAAAGGGATTTGTCAAAACACTTTTATTGCTTGTGAAATAAAATTGTAAATGGCTCTTGTAAAAATTTTTTATCCTCTTATTGCCATTCAAAGGTATTAAAAATTATTTTTGTTAATAAATTTTGTTAAATGATCATAAATTAAAATCTATTTTTCAAGTTTTTAAATTTCGTTTTTATTTCTCTTTATTTTTAGTTCTGATTTTCGTTTTGTGGTATTAAAAATACAAGGTCACTAATGCATCTATAATTCTTTTAATGAACAGAACGTTTTTATTAAGAGTCCTAAAGTAACTTGTCTTTTTCCGCCTAGAACAGTTTTAAATATTGCTTTAATTTAAATAATTGTGACCACAATTTAGCCTTTAAGCTCAATGAATTTTATGCCTGTTCTAAAAAAATTCAACAGTTCGCAAGGAATAACTAGAGACGCTTTTTGGATTAAGCAATTATTGTCAGAAATGAATTTAGATGTGAAATTTGCAGTTACGATTTTTGAAGATAATCAAAGTAGTTTAAAGTTTATTGTCCAACAGAAAAAATGGTGGCGGATAAACTTACAAAGCCTTTACCAAAACCAAAACATTGGAGTCTGGTGAGACTTTGTGGATTGAATGATTAAGAGGGAGTGTTGGATATTAATCATATTATCTCTCTATGACATCCAGAGTGAGAGATTGTCAACTTGACATTTAACACATGTTGGATTTTGTTCTTTCACTAATAAGGTTGTCATTTGTAATGTGTAAATAGAATTAATGAATAAATACATGTTTTTGTTATTATAAAGTTATATTAGTGTTTTTCTCATCTTCGACAACATCAACATTCAGTCTTGTTTCAACTAGTTTTACATTGAAAAATCTCTTCTAAATTTCTTCTGAAGCTGAGTTTCACATAATTATTTTTCTAAATACCTATAGAATCACTGGCATAAATTTTAAAATTTTTTCACAAAAAAAAAATCAGGTCGTAACAATCAGTACATTTTCCTACTTATAACTTTTATTACTATATTTTATTGCAATGAAAATAAAAACTCACCTTAAAATCTTAGTTTTCACCACTTTTTTATTTATATAATGACATTTCACATGACTTTCTAAACTAACCTCAATTAAAAAAATTGTGTGTCAACATATTTTTTGGTAGTCATGCTAGCAATTTTTTATCTATATACGGAATTTTTATAACTCTTGCATCAAAATATACTTAAACTGAATACAGGTAAAATTAATATTGTAAATTATAAATTTTAGTAATTCTTGTATGTAGTGCAATTAAGAATTTGTGAATTGACAAAAAATATAAAACCACATGCAAATAATTTATTAAAATTTCTCATTTACTACATAAATATATAATTTCTATATTGTGCACTTAATAAATATATGAAATATTGCATATAATTAATTATAATCTTATTTTTAATTAATCGAACCAATTTAATTATTAATTTCAATACCAATTATTATATATTTGTCAAAAATTTATGACTTTAAAAAATTTTTAAATATTTAAATATTTTCAATAAGTTTTTTCTAAATCAAAACAATTACAAATAATTTTCAACACTAACATATCAAATTAAATTAAAATTTAATCATAATAAGCACAAAATTCTTATTCTTATTAACTTCAGTCAAACGTTTAATTCTTAATCTTCTAAAGGATAAAGTTTTCTTGGGCCAGGAGTTGAATAAATTGGTTCCCCAAAACAGCTATCAGCGCTATGAATAACTCTAGTTCTCCAATTTTGTTCATTTTCATACATTTCAACAATTTTTTCCATATAATTACTATTACCACATGAAAATGAATTAGAACGTAGCTTTTTATTATTAATTTCAACATCATTTGATTGAAAAGTATGTAATTCAACTGAACAGTCAGAAATATTATGACGATCAGTAAAAGATGAATCTGTAGATATAGCTTCAGTTTCTAAAATTAATTGTGAATTTTGAATAATAAAATTTGGATCTCTTTTACGATGTCCTTCAAATAATCCTTTGATAGTTTCTTTCGTTAGACTTAAACTTCTCCAACCATCAACACGATGTATTGGTTTATTATAATTTTTTTTATTTTCATTAATATTATCTTTTTCAGAATTTGAATCAGATGTTAATGAAGTTAATGCTGTTTCTGGCCGTATTGTATTTTTAATTATTTGACGGCATTTATTTGAAAATCCACCAACTATTTCTGATATAAGTGCCATTACAGCTATTAAAAATCCAATACCTAAAAGTAAAAACATTCCTTCTGTGTCGGCAAGTGTTAATTGTCGATCCTCTCTAGTTGTTATTTTTAAGGATGTACCAGAACCTGCCTGAAGTAATTTACCTGAACTTGAACGTTGCATTTTCCATGAAACTTCATTTAATATTTTTGTAATTAAACCAGTCTGATGAAATCTCATTATTAAATCATTTATTTTCTTACTAAAAACACTATTTTTTGGAAATGAGAATGCAACTTGAAAATTAACAAAACATTCTTCACTTAAATGTAGAGCTGTTCTTTTACTTAATGAACTAAAAAATATGAAAAAAATAAAAAAATATATAAATATTTCAATTTTTTTTTTTTTAATGTAATATATTTACTCGTCTGTAAAATTTGACTGAATCAAATATTGTAACTGTGCTTTAGAACCCAAAAATGCATAATTCCAAAAAAATGCGTTTGTAACATTTCCAATTCCTTCATCAAAGCTAGTAACATATTCCATTTTTTTATATATTTTAGCTGTTGCTTTATGTGTGGAATTAACAAACCATCGTTCCCATCCACCTCTGTCTAAGAAGAAGTATATAATTTATGATTGTTTGTACAATAAAAATTATTGAATTTCAAGGACATTAAATTGTATACAACTTGTTCAACTATATACAAGTAAGTTATTTAGACAAATCAAACATTTCTCATTTACAATAAAGAATTTGATTGCGGATGAGCTACTTTTCGATAAGTTATTGAGTTTTAACATTTTCAAAACTATCCTATTATTAAGTCTCATTAAAAGGATTACACACTTCTATGAAAAACTAGATAAGGTATATAGATATTTATTAACTACACCATGGTTATTTGCAACGCGCACAGTGTTCTCTCAGCAAGTGGAAATATCCAGATTTAAAAAAACAAATTTGTTAAAGGATATTTTTTTATGTGATTTAATATGGAAAAAATGTTTCATGGAACGAAAATAAATAGTACTTGGAAAGTGCAATGTCGTGGGGATAAAGAGGTTATAAAAGAAACTCTCATCCATGTTTAGAAATTTGTTTGCGGGCCTTTATGCTGCTTGAGGTCGGCCGTTATCATATTGAAGAAAAAATTCACGTCTATTAACAAGCTCTGATCGATTTTGGATTAAATTTTTATTCATTCTATTTAGCTGTTCTTTAGGTAACGGAAGTTTATAGTAAATAATTCCACCAAACGCAAAGGCAATACTCTACGAAGTGTTAAATTTAGTTTTTGAGCTGGTTTTGGCATTTGCTGTATAAATATAAATTTTATTTTCAAGGCTGTACACATATTTCTTCGAACGATTTTATTCTCAGTTGTGTGAGATATTGTTGTATCTAAACTTCTTTTCTTATGATTTCCCTAATCTTTTTTAAGTAAATTTTATACTTCAGACAAGGAGCACTGAAGTCTTTCCAAAAATTCTTGAATTTTTAATTCGGGATTTGATTCGAATGCAGCCAACAAAGTCATATCTGATCAAAGGGAATTTTCCAAAACAAAATTATCCGATTAAAATCTTTTAAACTAACGTTGACAAGTGCGAAGCGGTAGTTTATTAGGATAAATACAACAAATCCCACAATTGCACTAATTTTTTTTATGAAATCCATAAAGCAATAGATTACGTAAATAATGTTTAGTACAAAAATCATTCCTCATTTTAAAATATAGGCATGTACATTTAAAAAACATTTAACAATTGGTACTTACAAAATCGATACTTAAATCGAAACAAAAATACATTTTTCTATATAAGGGAATAGATGCAAATTGTTTTTCAAATTCCATCTATATTTAAACGCCAGAATCGAATTGTATCCCTAATAAATTGTTTTGTCATAAATTTGAATTTTTGATATCGTTTTTTTGCCAAAATTTTTTTAAGTAATTTTTATTTAATTTTCAATTTATTTAAGTTTTCAAATACTTTTGCAATTATTGATTTTGCATTACAAAAAAATAAAAAATAAATTATTTTACCTAATGTTCCCACTCGAAAAAAGAGCCCTAAGAGGTCATCTACTGAATCAACAGTAGCCGGAAAAGATGGAAGTGTTACAAAGGCTATTATTGATCCTGTATAACAAGCACTTATTATAATTGTAAATATCCAATAAAATCCAATTAAAAGTCGTGTAGAAAACTTTTCTGATTTATTCCATGAATATTCTCCAGAGAATGTTAAACTATTTGTAAATGTACCAAATACATACCAGAACATATTTTCAACTTCACCAGCATTACGAATTAAATGTTTGAATGATAGACGATCACTAAATACTAATGGAAATATAGCTAATAAATAAATAGCTGTCAGCGCTATCCACACTGGCCATTGAAATGGTCCCATAATTGCTCTATGTCTAAAGTAAATATATATTTAAAGATCTTTCTTTATAAGAGAAAAATTTTATATGTTTATAGTATGTATATATACTTAGGAAGTGCTTTTGAAGCAAGTGTTATGAATGCAGCACAATCTGACGAATGACCTGTTGACATTTCTACAATATCTAAACGTTCTTGGGTTATATATACACCTGCCATTGCTATATCAGCTCTACCAAATTGAACTTCTTGAGTGACTGCATCACCAGAACTTAAGTTAATTTTTAAAAAATTAAAATAAAACACACACAAATCAATTTATTAAATAAGTAACTTACCCTAAAGTATCTACATTTCTTGGTTGAATTATTTCAAAAGTAAAATTTAATCCTTTAGCAAGTTTATGTAATAAACGATACTCGATACCCTCCCAATCAATTCGTTCTATACCAGAGCTATCAATACTTCGAATACGAAATATAAATGGTGGTTGATTAACTGCTGCTACAATAAATCTATGACCAGAAAAACCTTCTGTAAATTTTGTAGGAAATAAATTGACATTTCGATGTGATAAACCTCCATTTATATAACTTGCTAATACAATTGGTATATTAGATCCTAAGCCATCAGAAAATAGTTTATGTGTATATAACACATATGGACGTTCCTTGAAAATTAAACAAACAAAAAATGAATATAGTAATTATTCTATACTATTAGATCACAAAAATATTTGACCACCGTATTTATTTTTTCTTATTTAACTATCTAAAATGGAAAGACTCTAATAATAAAACTGAAATCTTTTAATTTTTGCTACTCGACCAAATTTCATAGTGTGCTTACGTCTGAATGTAAACAATCCCATTTTGATAACAAATATTGGTGGCAAATACTTATGAACAATAGTGTACTATATATAAGGTAAACTATTCACTTGTTTTTTTATTCAGGTCGTGGTCCTTATTGCTTTGAGCATATAGTAAAAGTGAATTAAAACTACTTCATACATTTGCGCGACTACAAGCGACTAGCGAATTTTCCAATTTGTATGAGATTGATCGATACTTGCCATTGATAAGTCGCATTATCAAAAATCGCCTCCACTGTGTCTATGGGCTATGGCTGCCTGCAGAGTGCCGGATTACAGCCGAGCTGACACCGATTCCAATTGCGATAATCAAATCTTTGGTAGGCTTGCACTCTGAACACTTTGAGTATATTCCTATTGATTTACCCATAACGACTTTATAGTCTTCGGTATCGGAATCGGCGTCAGCTTGACTTGACGCCGGCACTCTGCAGGCAGCCTATAGCAGCAACTTTAAGCTACTTTTTCTATCGCATGAACCATCAATGATATACATTTGCACGGCAAGTGTGGTTCAATCCAATTCAAAGATTAAAAGTTGTGTAAATGCATGAAGTCGCTTCCATAATGAACACGACTTCATACTTTCGTGTAACTTATTCTCCTACTATAGCTTCGTTTTAATCTGGATAATGAGAGCCAGCCATAATTTGAACATAGAAAATAAAGAAAATTGATAACAATCTGAGAGCAAATTAATGCTAAGTTTTTTGGATAGCTTATTTATGACAACTTAACTCAGTATATTTGATAGCTTATTATTGATAACAAAACAAGTGAATAGATAGTCCCTTTTCAATAAATTTTTGTTAATTTATTACATTATTTGTAAATGTTGTTAAAGACTCTTTTATAACAAGCAAATTAACAATATTTGATGATTCCTCTGATGCTAAAAAATCCTGTACTTTCCATTGTGATGATTTAGCAATTAGAACAACTTTTGATATTGTTTGTGGTCCAATTATTTCTCTTGTCATTAATGGATCTGATAGAAATAATATAAAGCTGTAACATTTTTTTTTATATGCATCTAATAGCTCTAAATTTTTTAATTTATATTCTTTTGTAATAAGACCATGAAGAAAACTTATTGGAAATGTCTGAAAATTAAAATCAAAAAATATTTTTTTTTAGTACAATATTTAAGTATTTTACTATAAAATTTAAGGAAATCGTATAATATGTCATAATTAATATGATATTTTCAGTTCCTTTAGAAGCTAAGGTTGTTATAAAACTCAATAAAGTAGGATAGCTATGAAAATTATAAAAAAATATTCATTAATAAAAATAGAAAGTTTGAAGAGAAAACGAAAAAATTTTGTATTTAACGAGTTCTTTAAAATATTGAAATAAAATAGCTTCTTGTTTTTAGGGGTGAGAAATTTTAATAAAAAATTTACTTCTATATCCCTTGTAACTATAGAAAATAATTTTCTGGATCTTTTGGATCATAAGACTTGCTTTTCTCATATTAATACACAACTGACAATAGAAATTTAATTTACACCTTCAGAACTAAATTTTAAAAGCTTTCATTTATGGTAATAAAAAGTTCATTTATAATTAAAAATAAATTAAATAAGATAAACTTTTACACTTTTTCCTTTTTCATAAATTTTACCTTAAAAATATCTTCTAGTAGAGCATCATTAGCATTAGCAATTTCTTGATCATATAAAACGACAGGTGGACAATCTACTAAATATTTACTTGTAATATAATTTATTAATTTAATTAAAGGTACTGATTGTGCAAAAATATTTGATGTCATATTAAATTTTTGGGCTAGTTTAACTGCTTTTGTTTTTGGTTTACCATAAAATGTTGTATCTGGTATACGTTTTATTATTTTTAAATTATTTAAAGGTTCTTTAATTAAATTACATGTATTATTAGTAAAACATTTTTTTATATTTATTTCAAAAGAATATTTAATTATACTAAAATTTAAAAATAATATAATTTTTAGAAAATTCATTTTAAATAATGATGTTAACACAATGCTAGAAATTTATATACTGAATTTTATAACAATTTTTTGTTATATATATTTTATTTTTTTATTCTTTACTATTCACACTTGATACAAGTGAGATGACCTTTTCATTTATTTAAAGATTTTATTATACTTATGACTGTAGGTGTACACATTGCGTGTAATATTAAGGATATTTCAATTATTGAAATTTGTATTAAGTTTCTGTATTCTTATCTCATATAAATTTATTTCCCTAGTCTTAAAGTTAATATTTAGGAACATATTAAATAATTTTTTTTAAATATAAAAATTTCTTCAAAGAATTCTTTATTTAACTTGAAGGACTTTTCTTTGTAACTACTATGTACATTTTTTTTCTAATCTAGAAAACGGCCAAATTTCAGTTTCCTGTGTCCTGCTATTTAAACACCTTCAAATATTTTGAAATTTACCATGCATTAAAAAAATAGTTAAATAATTAATAATTAAAAAAATAGTAGAACCCGATAATATTTTAATTTTAACACTTCCTTAAGGGGAAGTTCGGTTAATTCGTTGGAAAAAGTCATGTTTTCGAGAATTTTTTTTTATCAATACAGATAGTTCCAATTTTTTTAATTAATTTCTATGATAATACAACATTTAAACAATATTTTTCCCAATTTTTATTTCAAAATAATAATAAGTGAGCTAATGGCAGTAAATATTTTTAAGCACTTTGAGCAAAAAAATTGTTTAGCGGTACTCATCATAACTCGCAATAGAATCATCCAAAACAAAAAAATCAAAATTTATTTATTAAAGGAATTTCATCTAAAAAATTAACTTATTTTTTATTGTAAAATTAATAATTATTAATAAAAAGAAAAAACTCCTGTCATAACCTAATGAAATATGTGAAGAGGTAGTGTGCAAAATTTTAAAATGTTCGGCTCAGTAGATTTTGAATTATCGGATTAGAAAAGAAAAAACTTCAGGAAACCACTTTAAAGTTTTGCTCCTCAGCAGTGGGAGTGCTTTAGCGTAAAGGACCCTCAAATGTTAATAAATTCAGTAATTTTATTCCGATCAACTTGAAATTTGTACACAATATTTTTAAAATGTTATACATTAATTTACTAAAAATAAAAATAAACAAGAAACAAAATTAAATATGCAAAAGTTCATAGTTTTAGCCAACAATTAAGACCCTATTTCAGTTGAGTAAATAATAATAACTAAACATGAATTTTTTTAATGATTTACTTCCACTAAATAGTCTTTACGATTTTTTTCTTTTTTTAGAGTTTCTTTATTCTATACTGCCTTTGATTTAAAATCCAAATTTTTTCACTTTTAGCTGCATTTGAAACTAAAATTACTATTAAGCTGTAACGTCAAATATCAAAAATAGTAAAAAGCAAAAGTATTTTAAATCAAAATTAAGCTAAAAATGAAAAAATATATTAGATTTGTACTTACAGAAAATACGGAATATAAAAACACGCTATTACATAACATACTCCGCTAAAAAATTTATCATACAATTTACACATACACAAACTCCATTTCAATTATTTTATAGTATGTTCAAATTTTGCAAAATTGAATGTTAAGTTTATTTCGAAATTTCAAACTGAAATCTTTATTATTTACAAAACTATAGCCGTTAATCAAGGGCATACTGAAATTAAACAGTTGGAAAAAAATATAAAAACGATTTTTTCTCAATTCCATCATTTTATAATTTTTATAAGAAAATTTTATCTCAATTCCTGCCAAAATAACAAGCTTTTAGATCAGTTATATACTTGGTTTTTTTTTCAGATATCCATACGTGATTCTTAAAGTGCTGTTACCTATCTGTTTTTTAGGTGAACATTTTAGTTAAAAAATAAAATTTAAATAATAACAGTAGCAAATTTCATAATTAACATTATTTCTTTTTATTCACGAAAAAAAAATCTCAAACATGAAGGATAAGACTACAAACACCAACTAAATAAATTGATTACTTTGTAAGTTAATGTATGTTAGAGTAGCAATTTTTCGCCCATTTTTAAAGTCAGCGGTAATTCTATTCATAGATAAGTAAATTTTCTGCTTACATAATTTTACTGTTAACAATTAAAAACATTTTTTTCCAACTAAACTACGAGTAAGACTTAACCAATTTAAGTAAACTTGATTTGAATTAATTTCGTTAAGCTACAAAAAATTATATTAAACCAATATATAATAATTATTTATAATAAGAAATGGAAATAGGAGAAACTAAAAAATATTTTAATAGGCTGTTTAAGATAGTTCTGTCATTGCTAAAATTAAAATTATTTTAATTAATTTAGAAAACCACAAATAAATATAAAATTATTTTAAAAAAAAATTTTTTCTTAAAATTATTTTCAGTAAATAAGTGACTCAAAAATTACAGTTTGCTTGGGTTTTACAAATACTTCCATTTTTATAAGACGATAGAAAGTAAATTTTTAATTTCAAATTAAAATTAATTTTATATAATAATTTTTTTCAATCCCTAGATAAATTCTATAAATTAAATATGAAAATAACGGTAAGAAATTTACAAAATCAAACTTTTACAATCGAATTTGATCCTAAAAAGGAAATAAAAGAATTAAAAATTGATGTTCAAAATGTTTGTGGCCCAGAATATTTACCTGATAAACAAACTCTTATTTATGCAGGTAAAATATTAAATGATAATCGAACTGTTGAATCATATAATATCAATGAAAAAAAATTTATTGTTGTAATGCTTAAGAAAAATTATACAACATCAAAAAAAGATGAAGAAAAATCGATTATGGAAAAAAGTACAGAAAATCAAAATCAAATTACATCAGAAAATGTTAATAGAACTTCAGAATTGATTACTGAAACTACTACTACATCTAATGTAACTGCAACTACAGAAACTATACAATCAACGATTGCACAAAATTCTGAATTAAATCAATTTTCAGGTGAGGAATATGAACGTAAAGTTCAAAATATAATTGAAATGGGTTATTCACGTGATATGGTCGAACAAGCATTACATGCTAGCTTTAATAATACCGAAAGAGCTATTGAATATCTTATAAATGGTATACCTGATAATATTTTTAATGTAACTGATCAAATTACACCTAATGAAACTGTAACTACAAATAGAAATCCATTAGAATTTTTAAGAAATCAAGCTCAATTTCAAAGTATGCGTACAATGATACGTAATAATCCTGATCTATTAAATGCTGCATTACAACAAATTGGTCAAACAAATCCTGCACTTTTACAATTGATATCTGATAATCAAGCAGAATTTTTACAAATGTTAAATGAAGAAAATACAACCGAAAATATATCAACTACACAAAATGATAATAATGGTAGTAATAATAGTGGCAATAATATACCAAGAAATACTCCTGTACTTCGTATTACACAACAAGATCATGCAGCTATTGAAAGATTAAAATCACTTGGATTCTCAGAAGATTTAGTTTTACAAGCATATTTTGCTTGTGAAAAAAATGAAAGTTTAGCAGCAAATTTTTTATTAGAATCATTACTTGATGAACAAAGTTAAAATTGTAATTTTAATGAAAACAATTTTTTTGTCATAATCTTATAATATATTTGAGTGTACTTCGCCTTCTTCATTTTTTGTTAAAGTGTAAAAAAATTAAATCATTTCAATATAATAAATAAATTTTACTTTTTAATTGAATTTCCTTTTGTAACATGACTGCCAGAAAAAATTTAATAATTCACGTTATATAACTGCTAACTTTAGAAACTATTCAGCCATTGAAATATTCTAATGACGAGATGTTTATATAGGAGTTCTTTTGATTATATATAAAAAACGCCATTCATAGGTTAATATAAAATAATTTATTTTCTACAAGGCATGTTTTTCCAATACAAATTCAATTATTTTAGAAATAGTAAAACAAGAAAAAGCTAAACACATAATAAGAATATTTTGTTCATTGAAATCGAAACTCAAATAAGTAATTGCTCCAAGGCTTAGGGAGAAAATTTTAGTTTTCAACTAAAAACATTTTTTAACTTTTTTATTTTAAAAACAAAGTTACATTGTATACATAAGTTTAATTAATAGATTTTAGACATTAGCTCTTTTTTATTAATAACATTATATAAATCAAAAAATTTAATTTATGATCTAAATTTAGTTTGTACATTTGATTATAATCAATAAATTGAAATTAAGACCTTAAGACCTTACTTGAGCCTTTGGAGCATATTTATTAGATTATTACTAAAAATTTTAATTATCCTACTAATATTTTTAACATTTGACCAAATTGATAATAGTTTTGAAAATGTAGTTGTTAAGATTTTAATGTACTTTTTATTTAAGTAAAGCTGTAAAAAAAAATTTAATAAAGCTATGAACTTGCAATGAATTTATATTTTTCTTGGATTTATTTAATCAAATCTTTTGGTTAATTAATTTATTTAAAAAAGCCCTACCAGACTTTCATTTGATTTGTCTTTAGAAAAAATTAGATTAGAACAATTTTTCGATTTTTGAATTCTATATTTTAATCTTCCAATAAGTAATATTATTTTATTTACCGTTAGAAATCATACATCCGCGCATTTCCAAAAATAAGAAATGAAATGATATTCTTGGCTTAGATCGTGAAACAATACTTTCCAAAATATATGCAAAACTTAAGAATGATACGATAAATATTTAATTTATTGAAATTTTAAAAAATTAGTATATTAATTACAATACTATCGCCTAGTTGTCGAAGTTCGACATTTCAACAATATATAAAAAAAAAAAAACAAAATGGAATGTGTTCTTCACTTGAATATTTTTTCGGTCTGTTTGTATGAGTGAAATTCATTGTATTAGCGAAGAATACCGTGTTTATATTCCTGTCCATGCTAGCAATACAAATATATTGTAAACCAGGAGCGTATTTGGCTTATCTACATGTTAACCGAATAGAGACGAAGACAGAAAAAAACAACAACAACATAAAGGCAAAGCAAATCACCCACTTGCGAGTGACATGTGTGGAATTTTAAAAAAGTTTTTACATTCCGTACATCTTGGCGACGTCACCTTTCGAATAAAATCGGTCGAATGTGAATAGCTTTAAAAGAAAGGACAAAAAACGCCTTACTTATTTACTTATTACTTATACTTATTTAAAGGTGGTTTTGAGTTCATTTAAACCCCCATTGATAACTTCTGCTTCGACGTTTACTAGTATTTGATTAAAAAATTCTGTAGACTTACCAGTTATTTGTGACTCTAACAGAAAATTACTATGATTTAATTTATAAAATAATTTTAAAATTATAATTTAAATACAGAAAAACAACCAACTTAATTGTATAATATGAAATTTTATGTTAGAAATATAATTAAAAAGGAAAACTGTAAAATCAAAGTAATTCCTAACATTAAAAACCTACCGAAAATTTTACCCGATTGAATAGAGAGTAGCCATTATAATTGATAGAATTCTACGTTTCATATTAAAATTTATGACAGTTCCAATACAATTCAAATTTTTATTTGCAGGAAAATAATTTTTATCATAATTTTTCACGTTAGATAATTTATAATTGTTCATCTCTTTCGTATCATTTATGTATAAATACACCTACTGCACATTTAGTGATAATCTGAATTAAATCTGTTGACAATATTAAGTGAATAGTTAAATAGTAAAGCTGAATAAAGCTTTAATAACCAAAATATTATTAGTCCGTGGCTATTCTAATGCTAATTCCAAGGAAAGTATTTAACACGGAGGCATAAGAACGCCTTACTTATTAATATATAAATATATAGATATTCATATGAAAAAAAATTGCTCTACATTGCCTTTATATTGTTATTGTTTTTTTTTTTTCATACATTTTATATAGGAAAAAGCATCACTCATTTACAATAAGTCTTAAATAGTTCTTTTCAAACCATAAATCTATTGTTTTTTATTTATTACAATTTTACTTGAATAAAAAGTATATTTAATGCTTAACAACTATATTTTAAAAATTATTATCAATATAATCAAATGTTGATAATAATAGTAGTTATAAGAAAATATTTCAAAATTAAATTTCAGACAGTTTTAGATTGGTTCATTTATTAAAACTGAAGTTTTACTCAAAAGCTATCTCAGAATTATAAAAAACTAAAACAGAAATAACCACTTTACACATTTTAATCTAATTTTATTAATGTTCCATGTTTTGCATTCAATTGTCATACGATGAAATATATCATGAAACTGAATAACCACCTTCCAGTATCAAACTATGTCCATTAACATAACTTGATTTATTACTTAACAAATAAACAATAGTGTCAACAACTTCTTGTACTTCACCAAATCTAAAAAAAAAAAAACAACCAAATAAATATTTAAAATAAAAATTTGTTTTTAGTTTTACCTATGTAAGGGAATGCGATTAAGAAGTGGTTCAGATATTTTTGAATCACTCCAATTTGCTCGTCCCATTTTAGTCATTATAACTGTAGGATTAACTGAATTACAGCGAATTTTTCGTGGTGCAAGCTCTAAAGCTAAACTTCGTGATAATGAATCAACAGCAGCTTTTGTAGCACCATAAACACTATGGCCGGCAAATGAACGGGTTGAAGCTAATGATGAAATATTAACAATACTAGAACCATCTTTAAGTTTATCCAATAAAAATTGAGTTACATTGAATACTGCTTTAAAATTAACACTGATAGTGCTATAAAAGAAAAATTTTTTTCAAAAATATTATTAATACAGAAACTTGCTGCCCTAAAAGCTATATAAAATAAGAACATTGATAACATTTTCGAAGTTGCCGTAAAATGACATAATATTTTTGAATATAAGAAAATACAGTTTAGTGATTGAAAAACTTTAGGGGAAAATTTAGCTTTCATTGTCATTACATTAGTCTACAAACAAATAAAATCAAATAGTATTAAATATTTTTTAAAAAAATATCTAAGCCTTTCTATTAAAATTAAACACCTTTAAAAAAAATTCAATTTACTCACTTATCTAAATCTTCCTCAGTTAATTCAACTAAAGGTTTAATAATTGCAACCGCAGCATTATTTACAAGTCCGTCAAGTTTTTCAATATTTTCTAGTGCTATACGTGTTGATTTCCAATCAGATAAATCAACAGCTATTATATTAATATTACATTCTTCTTTTAGAGATTTTAGGGTATCTTCACTTCTGGATACAGCAATAACATCAACACCAGTCTTATATAAATATTTACAGAGCTCATTTCCAATTCCTACAATTTTTATAAGAATATTAAAAAAAAAAAATGAATAACTTGGAAGATTACTTTGATGTAATAATGCTATCGCTTATTTATATTAAATAGTCACAACATAAATTAAGCAATTTTTACATTGTCATTTAAAAAAACAAAAATTTTTACCTGCACCAGCTCCGGTAACAAGAATTCTTTTCCCTTTAAGTTCTTCAGCCATTTTAATTTGATTTTATATACATTTTATATATTTATTTATTATTGTGACATTTAATAGTCTTGTGATAACAGAATGACCTTAATGAGATATTCTTAACCTCATAATTCTTCGTTTAGAAAATGGTTAAATGTAATATTTCTACAAAAACAATTCCCGAATTAAATTAACATATTTAGAGTATTTTCTTATCTTCATTCTTCATTAATTATAAGACAAATGATAAAAAGTGTATTTCCCTGCTAAATAAGAAAGCATAATTTGAAGGAAAATTTTGAAAAAATCATTTTATCCTTAAGTTTCCCCCTTGTTCAAACAACAGCACTTTCTTTAACTTAACTAAATAAATGTTTTAATAAATTTTAATTAATTACAATAAAAATGAATTAAAATTATACTGGAAGAATTATGCGATAAATTAAAATTGTTTACCGTATTTTTCTAAGGTTTTTACCTTTACAATCAAAAAATAATAATTACATTTCGTACAAAATTTCTCCATTCTGTCATATGTCAAAATTTTTGCTCTAGCGGTGATTTTTGTAATGAATTTTATTTCTTCTAAAGCTCTATATTTCTGCCGGTAAAATAAAAGCTTGTTGAGTTTCAAATCTACAAAAAAAAATTATAGTACATTTTTTATGTATTACTTTTAACACAATTTAATTTCTATACTTAACTTGAGATCTTTTGTGACAAAATATTATAAAACAATATGTAAATTTTTTTTTTTTTTTTAAAATAGCAATTAAAATTAGAATTTTGACTTATATACGTTAATTTTGATATGTAGCTGGAGCGCAAGAAAATCTTAGCTCAAAAGATTTCCTTAATATGATGCTTGTAAACCTAAAATTTAATTTAAAAAACTTATTTCTATTAAAGAAAAATAAAGAAATCAGATACAATCAGAAATAACTTTAACATATTTCAATTGAAATTAAGGACTTACGCGCTCTATATACTAAACTATTTCAGCACTTTGCAAGGGAAAAAAATATTTGCTGTAAACAGTAGAATTTAGTGTGAAAGAGCCCGTTTGTTTTTCTTTCTTTAGACAGCAACTACTTTAAACCTAAAATGATAAATTTCAATTTAATATAAATAACCTCAAGCAATGCTTTTTTCTTATAATAACAATAAAAGCCTGAAAATACCTTTACATATTATTGGAAGAATTTTAAATTCAGCCCAAATAAATGAAATTTCTCTACATAAATTGAATCACTTGTATTCTTTGAGCCTTGCAAAGTCGAATTTCCTCGTAAATGGATTCAATCTACAAATTAAATATATATAGTTAAAATATATTTTGTAGAAAACTCCAGCCTAAAAATTGTCTAAATTTCTAGCTAACAACTATATCCATTAGACCAGTATAAGTTCTTCTCTTTTTCTTTTTTGATTTTATCATAGCTTACATTGAATCTTAAATATTATTAAAATTCATTGATAAAACATAATTTAATTATATTTAGAATATAGTTTTGTATTTACTCATAATTTTTTCAATATGAAAAATAAATACATTACTGGTCTTATTCAAAAATGTAATTTTTTTATGTTTGTTTTTTTTTTTGTTTCTCTTGCAGTAAGCTAAAATTCAAAAAACTGTACATTAACTGAGTTGTTAGAGCTAGAAAGTCAATTTTTGATAAAATATTTCTTTGGTACTTATTCCTTTGTCTAATATTACAAAAAAATTGGTAAAAAAATTTTCTTTAAGGCACATTTATCGATTTGTACATTCTTTTGGAATTGTTTGAATTGATTGAAATATTTGTTTTTCTTGTTGTTTTTTTTTAAATTTTTAATAAAATTGTATCTACATCATTATCTTTAAAAAACAAAGATTCTTGCTTAATTTTTTGCTTTATAATTTTGTTGTTAATAAATTTAATAATTGTGTTAAAATACACGTTGAATAATTTTAATTCGGTCAATAAATATGATATTTTATGGGTTTTTTTTTTGTCTTATACATTTTTAAGAACTACATATTTTGATTGTATAAAAATTCATCTAAAATTTTATTTTCCCTGAAAGTCTCATTTTTTTATTACTTTTTTAAATTGTGGAATATGTTTAGTTTTAAAATGTTTGAAAGTTTTTTTTTTTTTATATCAATTACTTGAAAATTTAATATCCTAATGCAAAAATTTTTTAGAGAAATAATGACCCAAAAATACCAAATTATGTTTTTGAAATCAAAATTTTTAATCTATCTTGGAATAAGAATTTTAGCAAATGTTGAACTAACTTATGAATATATTATGATGGATCGCAAAATACTATTGAATTGAATTTGTAACACAAAAATTTCTTTATGATTATTTCATACAAAAATGTATGATTTTATAATATAAAATCTTTGTAGACAGACAGTTTCCCAATATACAATGTCAACATATTAAAAATTATCTAAAGTAAATAACATTTTCCGGAAACAAGTCTTAAATCAGTCCGTTAAAAACTGACAAAATATTCTACATAAGAAAATACCGCGACAGAAAAAGTAGGAAATTGTTTTTTTGTTATTAAAAGTTTCGGTTTTTAACCATTTTTTAAATGTTCAAATAATAAGTAAAATATAAAAACTGCTGTATATAATTTTAAAACCAAGTTGAGATGAATATATTACATTTACAGCTGTACAAAATTAGATTCCTGAATTTAAAATTCCTTCTAAGAATTAAGGGGCTGTTAATTTTTTCCAGAGAAGTTATTAACGTATAAACATATTGAAATATTTTGAATGCTATTGAAAAAATTTTCAAAAACTTTCTTAACAAAGTCGTTTTTCGTTTATTAATTTAGGGCGATCACCGTATCTCAGAGTAGTTATCTGACATAAAAATACCAAATTTATTTAGTTAAAACACAATTTCTTCCTCTCCACAACAACCTTCTTTAATTTATTTGCATTTATAGGTTGTTCTTTTTTTTTTTAAATCAAAACAGCGTTTTTTTTACACAGCTTTATCATTTAACAACCCCCCAAATGGTGTAAATAAGTTAGGGGAAAATATTTCATATCAAAAAAGGAAATATAAATTTTCAAATGAATTTTGATGATGACGGAATTTAAAAACGTCATTTTGAAAAACGAGTTTAAAGTTTTAAACTATTGAAAAAGATACAAGATTTGGGCAGACTTAAAGTTTCATAATTATGAGCGTTTAGATCTGATTTTCTTGAAATTTTGGAAAAACAATTTTCAAATGTTGTTAATTTAGAAAATGCAATAAAAAAATCATTCAGTAGCAGCAACAAGTAAGAACAAAATTGCTTTAAGAATCAAAGCTTGAAGTCGGTTATACTGGAGACAATTTAAATCAGCGAATAAAAAAAATAATATTAATTGCTATCTTTAGATCGATGTTGATGCATTATTTAAATTGATTACATGAACATATGTCACTTTTAAAGTAAAAAAAATTTCCTGAGTTATTTAATTGCGATTAAATAAAATAAAAAATTAATAATTTTTCATTTCTTTAAAAACTTTAAACATTAATGAAGCAAAGTCAATGCAACTAAACAACAACTGAAAATAAATATGAAAAAAATTTTTAATATAGTAAATATTAATATACAAAAATTCATACATCTTTGTGGCTTTGTTAAATTAACAGACGGAGATTTCGATTAAGAAATAGAAATCAAATCTAAATATTTCCCAAAAAAAAACCATTACAACCAAAATTATTTGATGACTTCTTATAACAACAAAGCCAAATAAGGACATGGTAAAAAGAAAACCAGAGTACAAAAAATTTAAAACAAAAAAAATAAAATTTTTGCATTAGTTTTAAAAAAATTTTTTTTTTGTTATTTACAAAAAAATTTCTTTTTTGTTTTTTCTAAAAATCGATTACAAAATAAATTTTGCAGTACAGATTTCCTTTTCCAAAACATCTATTCATCTTTTCATTTGTGAAAAATATAATCTTGTGTTTAGCAAGAGGTACGTGGTTCACGTTTTTCCCTTTTATGTTATTTTTGTTTTGTTTCTTTGTTTAGCTAATTTAACTTATTCTAATTTCCCTTTTTATTTATTTAATCAGCTTGTTCTATGTATAATATCTACATTTTGTATTCTTAAAAATTAATTTTCTATATATACAATTTGCACATATTTTAATCATCATAAACTTCGTACCCCTTTGCTATGTGTCTCCTATTGGCAGTGATTACTGGTTATTTACCTTTTCATTTTATGTTTGTTTTTTTTTTTATTTTTACTAATATTTTAACAATATTTTCATGAATTTTATACAATAATTTACTTAATCACTTTTTACATTTCTTTTACAATTGCAAATATACAATTTTTAATTATCTAGTTTAAAATTAAATAAAATTTCAAAGTTGTAAAAGTTTTTTGGTACAAAATTTAAATTAATGCAGGAAAAAATCGACATTTCTAAATTTGTATTGTTCCCTTGCTAGAAAATTCAAAAAAAATATAAAATTTCAAGTTATCATCTTTTTTTCGTTTTTGTACCAATTATGACTTTGCAGTGAAAAAAAAAAAATTTACTTCAAATCATTAAAATTTAGTAGTAATAAAAATATAAACTGAAGCATTTTGCAAAATATTTCAAATTTTTAATAACTTTTCTAAGCATTTGACAACATCTATTGTTTCGTACCTTATGCCAAAAAACACAGTTAAATTAAATATAAAGCACCTATAGATTTTTAAAAATGGCTTATTTGTAAATTCATATTTATTAGTGCACAATTTAAAATATGAGCATATTCCAACTATTAAAAAAATTTAAAAGTTTTATATATTTAACAAATAATAATATATAATATATGTATATATATAAGAATCATCTGTTTCTGATATAATAAGAAAACTACTTTTCAAAAGTTTCCTGGAAATTTGTAAACAAATTTTATTGAACTTTTCTAATTAGAACCATAGAAAATTTAATAGGTTTTAGATATTCAAATTTAGATACTTTTAAGAGAGTAATGTATAATATTTCAAAGTGTATGTTACTTTGGATATCTCTGGCAGTGAATTTTTGATAATTATTAAATTTTAATTCATTTTAAAATTATACTAAATAAAACAAACTGTTTTTAAAATTTAAAACAAACAAAGTTCAAAAGTTTCCCAAAAGAAAAATCTAATAGTCGTATAAAATACGAATAAATATAAAATAGATAAATTTTATTTTCGAAAAATTTTGGAAAACAATTAACTTTGTGCACCAATAAATTGTGTTTAAATTATTTTCTATATACATTTACTAAAAATTTGAAATTAAATTAAAAAAAAAATAATAATAATAATAATTGATACCTAATAAAAATTAAACTTATTGAGATCAATTTTAAAACTAATATTTTTCTTCTTTTTTTTCTTTGCATATAACAAAAATATTAACTTATTTTGCATATAAATTTTAACAATAATTTAAATTTCATTTGTTTTACTATGCAAAAGAGAAAGATTGCATTAATATATAAAAATTAGTATAACCTAATTTTTATTTTTTTAAAAATTATTCAATTTTTTTTTTATTTTTGTTAAAAACAGCATAAAATACGAATTTTGATCCAATTCTAATACAGAAAAAAATTTTAATGACATGCGCAATAAATTCTTTAATTTTAATATTTTAATAAAAGAATAAAACTATATAAACAAGTTTTAAAAAAATAATAATAATAATAAATTACTTGATATCTGTGATCTGCAAAATGATTTAAATTTTTGGAAAATAATATTACAACATTTCTCTTTTTAAAATCTATTTTATCAGTATTGATATCACGACGAACATAACCATCAGTTTTTTTTATTAATTTTTTTTTCTTCTTTTTTTTTTTTTTTAAATTAAATTTATTTAAATATCAACTCCACAACCTGTACACATTCAAAATTGCAAAATTAATTAAAGCATCAGTATATATTTTCTTGATTTATCTATATAAAAAAAATTTATGAAACAAAATTTCAACACACGTTTTCTTGTCCATATATATAAAACATTTCAATAAATAATAAATATATAACTGTAATTATATGTATTGACAATTTTTTTGTTTATTTACTTAAATTACTTAATAACTAAAAAAAAAAATTAACTAAGTATATTTTCTTTAAATGCTTAACATATGACTTGGAGGGAGTTTATGCAATATAAATGCATCATAAACTTGCATTAATTCATTAAGGCGATATTCTTCTAAGCACACGAAACCTTGTAAAGATGGTGTTTGTTTTCTTGCACAACTCATACAGTGAACAACATGTCGTTTTTCTTGTTCCCGTATAAAAAGTATATTGAATACCTCCAGCTATAATAATTAATATTTAAATAAATTTTAGTTATTTTCATGGTATCATTAATTAACTGTTATTATATTTAATTGGTTTTATTAGTCAGAAATTATGTTTTTAAAAATAAACTAAAAATTAATTTTTACTTATTTGTATTAACCTGAATGCCTGCTGTTAAATAAGAAAAATGAGATTTTTTGTAATTTTTGCGACTAATATTGCCAATTCTACCACGTTATAACGAATTTACATTTGAGAGAATAGAAATTTTTTTTTTTCACATAACCTAACTTTCACAATTAATCACTATCAAATAATTCTCAAAAAAGCGATTTCAAAAAATTACGCTGAATTTCCCCTTCCTGTTGCTATAAATTATTTAATATTTCTCTTTTTTTTTAAACTTTCCTTATTGGATATGTCTACTACAATATTAACATAGTTTGTTTATTACTATTAATAAATTTATTTCAAATGACTAGAAAAGAAAAATTAATTCAAAAAAAAAATATATAAAAAATTTAAAGTTTAAGATTAGTATTCTGACAACGGTAAACTAAAGCATTAAGTTAATAATAGCCCACTTTTAATTTATAGTTTAGGAAATTATATTTTTAAATTAATATTAATTTATTTTATAATTGTAATCTCTTTAGCACGAAAACTAACAAAATTTTTATCACCTGATTAGTTCGGAATTGCTATATTTATCACTATTTTGTACAACTTTTCTATTTTTAAATATTTTAGCACTCTTTTCACCTGTATCATGTGAATATTAAAGATTCAAGCCCCGTTACAGATTAAACTAGCAAAAACATTACATAAGTGCCATAATTAAATTTAAAAGAAAACATCAGTAAACTTTCAAATTTTTGAATTATCCATTACGGGAATTAGGTTTATAATAAATATAAAAAATATATTATCTGTCAGGATAAAATTGCTCAAAACCAGAAGAAAAGCAGAAATATATAAATCCATAAGATTTAACTGTCTAGTATGACAGAATCAAACAGTAAAGTTATGTAATTTTATATAAAAATTAGTATAATAAAAATGTTATCTATCTTGAAACATTACCACAGTTAGGCACATAGAGACAACAGTCTTAGATCATTAAGTCAAACAGATATTAATTAACGTTTCAATCAAATTTGACAGCAAAAAATTCCAAACTTATTTACATTTCTGTTTAGATATTATTGAACTTCAAATAAGAAATTTCCTCCGAAAAACTTTTTACTTATATTACAATTAATGATATTTTAGCTCAAAAAATAATCATTGCTCTTTTATCCAATATAAAATTCTTACCAGAAAACCAGATAATAAAAAGCACTTCATATTGTTATGCAGATTTATAATAAATAATAAATACCACACCATAACTAACTTTTAAAAGTTTCTATCACTTCAAAAACCGAAAAAAAAGAATCATCACATTAAAAATTTAACTGTAGGAAGTCTACTGCTAATTATCATTTAAATATTCTTGAATTTTTTTTAAATTAAATATGAATAACTATTTTACCTCACACTGCCCGCAGTAATGCGACGCTTCATTTTTACCACGTCCATGAAATCGTACTTCAACTCCTTTAGCCTTTACATATTCAAGGGTATTTATCACATTTTTTAATGTTTGTAACAAACAATTTCTAAAATATAAATATATTTTATTAAAAAATTTATTCAAAATATTTGATTATATTTTTGATATTTCATACTTAATTAATTCATATAATTTGGAATCAGAAACTTTTATATTTCTAGCTAAATTCCAACTTAAATGTACCATTGGTACAATACTTTTGAAACTCTGTAATTTATTCCATTCATATCTTTCGATACCTAAATGATATTGTCTAGCTGTTAATGGGCCAACATTCCATGCTATATTATTACACCATCCAACAGCTTGAACCCAATGAACACAACTGTAATTAATTTAATAGTAATATAAATATATATATATATATATTAAATTTTTAAATTTACCCAGCATTAACCCAAACAAGATCACCTGGTCTTTGAATGAACCTATAAACTGGAATGTTTTCTTTGTACAAATCTTCAAGTACTGGCCACCAAGAGCCATGGAGGTAGTTAATATTATTTTTTTCACATAAATTATATATACCACCCCAGTATGCATCTGGTACAGCAAACCATTCACAATCACCGGGGCCAATATTTATATTAATTGAACAAAAATTATTATTTTCTTGATGTCCAGGTGTTCGGCTACCAGGTACTTTCATATAAAGTTGAACTGTATTCATTCCTAATATTACATGTCCAACATGTGATAACATATTAGCAGCGGATACAACACGTGCAAAAGCTGGTAACTTTTGTAATTCTGTTAATTGTGGACGCCATTTACGTTCATCTGATAAATCAACATTTGTACCAAATCTATAAACAAAACAACAAAAAAAATAAAATAATTTTTGCTAATTTGAAGAAAAATATTTTTTTAATATAAACAAAAATAATAATTTTATTTGTTTTTTGTTGAAAGAATAACTATCAAACTCCCACGTAAATATTTATATACTGGTGGTGTTAGCGAAAAACTTTCATTTGTTATGGCATCTTTCGAATTGCTTTCTTAAATCGACATAAGAAAACATTATCTAAGATGCATAATTTAAGGATATTATTTGAATTTAATAATAAATCTCTTTTGGATAAAATTTTCATATTTTTAATTTAATCTTAACGTCAAAATAAAATTTTTAAGGCTATATAACGCATTCTATATTTTAACTTAAGAATTATTGTTTCATATATTTGTCAATATCTCAAATTTTTAGTCGAATTATAATTTTAAGGAATTTTCGAGGTAATTTAGCTTAATAAAAGCTTTTAAGCTCGAAAAGCATAAGAAACCATACAATTTACATATAAGTATTACTAAAAATTGAACAAAATATCCCTACATTATTTGTAATTTTATCGAAACTGTCCCTCTTCCATTTCAGTTATGTGTGAATTTAGAGGTTGTCCAACAAAATAAAATTGAGTTCCCACATTACTTTGTTCATTAAATATGTTTATTTATTAATTTATCTGGATTATTATTTGTTTTAACTTAATCTTTATGTTATTTAAAAACTATATTTCAGTATAATTAGATGATTAAATGTTTATTTTAAAGTAACTTATTTTGACATTTCGATTATATTTTCTAATAAGTATAATTATTATTAGATGTCTATGGAGAAAGGGTATTGGATAAATGATTAATGAGATTTTTTTTTGTATAGCTTTAATAAAAAGTTGATAACATAAACGATTATTCAGAAATAATACAATCACAATTGAGTTTTTACTTATGACGAAGGTAAGATATGATATCAAAAACCTCACGTATATTAACGTAAGAGCTCGCAAGCCTGATGTTAGATTCGTAAAAATTGGTGGATTTTTCAAAAGCTTTTAATGATCTTTCTCAATCAATTATAAGAAATATAATTTTAAATAATAAAATAATAAAACTATATTTATTTTCAATTTGCAAGAATTAAAAAATAAAAATCAATTTCTTTTACCTTAACATTTTATTTCCATTTTTAAGTTTTCTTTTCTTTCCATTGGCCAAACTATTTCCAACTGAATCTTTTGAATCTGAATCAGACATAGTATGGATTCCAGCATTTTTATCTCGTTCTTCCTGTTTTAAAATAGATATTACACATATTAGTTTTAAATTATAAATAAATATTTTTTATATAATATTTTTGTATATTTTTTTTTTTGATTTTAGAAATAATACATATCTAAATTCAGCAGTCAGTTCATAAATGGATCTTCATACTAAAATATCTCAGTAGAACGAAAGTTATGTGATAAAACATCATACTATTATTACTTTTAAGCAATTTTAAATTGCATAAATTATTATTAATTAATTCAATGATTTAATTAAAATTAAATCTAATAATTTATAAAAAAAAAACTATAAATTTACCTTTAAACTTTCTTGAAAACTTGATGCTTGATATTGTGCATATTTGGCAATTGTTGTATGAGATCGATGTGATATACAGGGCCAAACACGTTTTGCTTGATTTAAATCCCAATTTTCATCTGGTGATTGATGTACTTGTGTTCTAACTTCAACACTATGATCAGGATTAGCTTCGACTAATGTTTTTGTTGAAAATAAACCTAAATCTAATTTAAGTGCTCCAGCCATTCCTCTAACAACAGCAATTGGATGTTTTAAACAGAATTCTTGTAATTGTGGACTAAATGCATGTTTTTTATTTTCTAAATGTACTGAAGGTGTTGGTGGTAATAATTGTTCACGTGTTAAACGTTGTGGTGGACAATCGGGTGGTGATGGGGGCGGTGCATCTATATGTAAAATGGAACATGGTGGGGGTGGTTCTTTTTTACATAAACGTTTAACAGCCTGACAAATTTGTTTTGAATCCATATTAATTGAAAATGTTGGTTTATCATTATCTTCATATAATTTTTCAACTTTAATAACTGGTTCCATTTTAATATCGTCTTTAATAACAGCCACTCCTGATCTAGGTGATAACATTGTTGTACTTGTTGAAGCTGGTTCAGATTTAACTGTTGTTGATTTGGTTTTTAAATCGGTACTTAATTCTGAATGTGATGATTCAATTTCTTCTTTTATATCCAATCCATCTGATGTAAATGTTTTTAAAATATCTTCAGCGAATGTTGCTGCCAAATCTTTTTGTGATAACAATGCTTGTAATTCTTGATCTGTTACACCTAAAAATTTATTTTTAAATGTTATGATTATAATTATTTTAAATTTTTGTAAAAGAATTTTACTTCAATGTTTTTCACTTGAAATACAAATATCTAATAAATTACATAAAATTGTTGTTTACATTTTACTTAGAAAAAATATGCTTTCCTTTTTTTGTAAGATGGGTAAACTTTATTACATAATCAATGAATCACTGCTAAAAATATCTAATTATATTTATAAAAATTTTTTTTATGAAAAATTTTTTCTCTAATATCGATTTTTATAGGATTTAGATACTTATTTTAACAACTTTATCTGTAGTGATACTTTAAAACTGAAGAAGGTTATAATAAATAATAAATCCAATATAGGAATAATAATACATACAAATTATATAAAACTGACAAATTATCTACTGGGTTAGTGGGTGTAGCCAACTTAAGGTGGGATATGTAAGATAAAAGTTAAAGACCCCGAAGGAAATTTTGTCAGTGGGTTTAAATAACGTTCAAATTATTAGATATTGTGAAATGTAACAAGTTAATATCCTAAACTCCCAATGGAGTTTAATTACATCATATCTAAAAGATGAAATAAATTTTGCAAACATCGCCTACTATTTGTGATGTATGTGAAATTGGATGTACAAGCAGATAGTGCTTCGTTTTTTTTTTTTATTTATATAGAATTAAACTATAAAATAATGAACTTAAACATACCAAGAGTATTTCCTGTATCATTATGCGATGTTGAATTTATTTGTGAAAAGTTACCCAAATTAGGACTAAATGTATTCTGTCGGAAAGCACCATTAGGTATATTTGCTGATTTATATGGCATACCGGCTGCAGGTTGTGTATTTCCTGTAGCCGCTGGAAAATTGGTAGCATTTTCAACATTAAAACTAGTTTGTGCAACTGTACCAGTTAATGGTGTACGTGCTCCAGTCTGTGCCTGATATGCAGCCTGTATAACAGCTGGCTGTTGTACACGTTGCTGTTGTTGTAATCTAAGCTGTTGTTGATGCTGTTGCATTAAACGATATTGATGTGTTAATTGTTGATAAATTTGTTGCTGTTGTGGTGTCAAATTATTATGATTTTGTTGAAGGCACTGCAACATTTGCAATTGTTGTGATGATAAATAAAATTGTGGTTGCGTTGTTCGATTTGTTGGCGGAGGCGGCTGTTGTGTTTGTGTAGTTGATATTTCTTCACCACCCTTAAATCTTTTTGTTGGTATAGGCCCATGGCTATTTGTTTGATTTGGATAAGGCGGAGGTGGACCTTGTGTTCCCTGAAATTTATAATAATTTTTTAATAAATTATAGTTCTATATTACTTCTTATAAAAAAAATTTTTTTTTAAAATTTTTAACTATAGAATTTTGTATGCTCTAAGAGTGCTTATACAATTCATTATTATTTATATTTTATAATAATGATGTAAATTGCAAATTTATTATGCCGACAAGGGGACATTTGACTGTAAAATTAAAATTTTTACATCAAAAGTATGTCTGCGGCCTAACCTACAAAAATTAATAACCACGTGTTTAAAAATTTCTCTTACCTTTTCATTAGACTTTTGATTTTAATCATAATTAAAATATTTAAAAAAAATAAAACAAAACACTATTTCAAACTATTGTATTATATATATTTTAAAATTGAAAATTAAACTAAATAAAATTAATTAGTTTGAAAAATATAAAGAGCAGAACACAGACACGTCTGCTTCTTAAGCTTACATCCAGTGAAATAGAAGATAACTCTACTAAAGTAAATGGCCTTTTCCAGTCATGTCGGTGAACTTTACCCATACCATTATCAGTTTTCCAATATTTTTTTAAGTCATTAACCTTACACACACACACACTTTCGATTTTAAAGAAAAAGCTTTAAAGCTTTATTTTAAATAGCATTGCCAGGTACGAAAAAAGACTTTACTAATGTGTAATTATAGTAAATTTTGTTATTTTTAATATTTCTTTTTTATTCTAAATTTACGCTCGTGTAGTAATTATATTTTTTCTATATAATTACGGTAGGTTGAATGATTAACATTTCTCTCTTTGTAAACAAAAGGCCACATGTCAAATTTAATGTCAGCTTTTAAGTAAAAATATTATTTAGTATATTCGTGAGCTTTATTTTGTAGTTAAGAAATTAGAAAAATAAATAATATTTATTTCCATGAAATCTAATAAATGTTATTGAGACACCTTTTAAGATAACAAACATTGTTTTAAATAACAATTAATAATGTCGTGACTTCAGAAAAATATATATTTAAAAAATATTAAAATACAACAGAAAACTACCGTAAATAAATAACATAATAATTTTTATTTTGTACAAGAAACGCAATAGACATGAAATAAACAAATTAAAAATTGTAATTAGTCAGTCACAAACACAAAATAAACAAAAAAACGAAGAAAAATTAAACGATTTGATGTATGGTCAACGGATTGAATTAATTTTATTTTGAATAATCGTTTTCTTAATTTTGGATATAACTAGATTTAATTTTTTTTCTTGAAAGCAAACAGAACAAAAGATTAAAAATCACTTCCACATAAAAGAGCAGGAAAACAAATTTAAAAATTGCATGAGATTTTAATAATGTATCACCATACATTCAAACTGACTTTGATAGAAAATTTGTCATATTATCAGCGAGTCTAAAAGATTTACGTACGATTTCACCTAATTCTTGCCAGCTCTACTTTAATGTTTTACTTTAATAAATATTTTGGATAAGGTTAAATGAATCAGAATTATTAAAATTTATGTACACAAGTGTTTAGCTTATGCTTCAAATTTTTATGAACTTGAAAGTTGTGCTAATTCACGTTAGTAGAACTTTTTACGATTAAAAAATTGTTTTTTTTTTTTTGGGTTTTCAAAACAGCTTATTATATTTAAAGGATTTATGAATTAATTTTTAAAAATTACAAATTTCAAAGCAAATAATAATTACAAATCAGTTTATTTTTCAAAACTTTACTTCAACAAAAAAAACAGAGTGGTCATTACTCATTGGGTAAATAAGACTAATTTAAAAAAAAAAAACAAAAAACAAACAAATTGCTTTATTATTTAATATAATATAATGGTCCAGTGACTATCATATGTATAGTTTTATAGATAACAACCCAGTAGGAAATTTGGTGATGACATGATCTAAGCAGGCCAAAGCGAACATCGCCTTTCCCTGCTTAGAGCAGGGCGAGGCAATGTGGTGATTGTTTAAGCATGTTAAAAATTACCCGTAAAAGAATGGCAAAGATGTAAAGGCGATGTACACCTAACTAACTACTCTGGCGATGTTCGCGGCAGCCTATAAGCGATGTTCACCTTTCCTACTGGGAACTTTCAAAAGATATATAACAAAATTTCATGAATCTAACGTTTACTATAGTTTGAAAGTTACTGGAGATTTAGTGGTGCGACTTTTGTTGTTTTCACAAAAAGCACTTGCATTTGTTGATTTTTTATTCATTTCTTTTGGGAAAAAGTACTGTTAACACAAAAAGCTTCGCATGATGAATGATATATGGAGTCTATATTTTTATTTTTATCTAATTTTAACTAGGAGAGTATAAAATTCATATTAGCTTCATATTCATACTAAGGCCAAGCTTGTTTTTACTAACACATTGCCGAATTAGGAATTCTTCAAAACCGCTGAATTAGCCAAATGTAACTTAAATCTTACAAGCCTTACGTCACCCTTATTAGGCTTACCAAACACAGCCCGAATAAAAATATATTTGGAAAGCCTTATTAGGGCCTAACATAAAAATTCCAGTTAGAAAAAGGCAGTTCTAGCCTACTTTTTAAAAAAGCCAAAGAATTGGCTGAATAGAAAATCGTAAGCATCAGAGTTTTCGTCTCCTGGTTAAGACTTATTTAACCGATTTCATACCTTTTGTTGGTAAAAATCACAAGTGAAAATATTTAAGATTTTTTCAAAGTCTGCATTAAATATTTTTTTGTAAGGCATTTTTCACTGGAAATTAAATATTTGACGAAGGATACTCAATTTTATAAGTAGTAATATTTAAAAATTTAATAAGCCGAACTAAGTAAATTTAAAAAAATCTCTTTTTTAAATTGTGAAAAACAATAATAAAATATTTCCACTTGTTAAGCATATAAAACGAAAAACAAAACGATTATTATTATTTATATACAGTCATTTAGATTAAAAAATTATTAACACAAAACTATGTAAATTACAAATGTTGATATTATCATGGCATGTGGAAGAACCCGGATAAATGGGAACATAAAAAGCCTTACATTAGTTAAAAACTTATCTTTTTTGATAAGTGATAACATTACTATAAAAAGAAGCTTGAAAAAACCTTCAATTAACGGAAGTATAAGAACACAAAAGATAAACAAGAAAAAATCTCTAGCACATTAACCCTGTAGGGCTTTAATAAAATAACTATATAAAGTGAGCAGGAACTAAATTTTATAAATATTAAAAATTTAACATTAAACCATGAAACTACTCTTTTTTATATTTTTTAATATTATTATATTTGCGCTTATAACTAAAGAATGTAATACAAAAGTTTTATCAGCGCGAATTATTGGTGGATTAGAAGCAGCACCGTATACAGCTCCATTTATGGCATCCTTACAATTAAAAAATGGAACTCATTTTTGCGGTGGGACTATAATTTCAAGCCGAAATATACTAACCGCTGCTCATTGTTTAATATTACCACCATCAAAATTTAAAGTAGTTGTTGGTCAGCATAATTTTAAAAAATTTAATAAATTATTTCAAAATCTTACAATTAAAAGCTATAAAAAACATGAAAACTATACAGGAAGTGTTTCACCATATGATATTGGAATAATTGAATTAGTATCACCAATAAATCTAAGCCATTTTGTTAGTCCAATAGAAATACCTGATAAAGATTTTAAAGCTAAAGGTAATGCAACAATTTTTGGTTGGGGATTAGCTTTAAATCAAAATTTCAGTACATATCGGCCCGAAAAATTACAAACTGCTACCTTACCAATAATAAGCTATAATGAGTGTAAGACAACTTTAAAGGATTATAAAAAATCAACTTTACATCCTACAAACATTTGCACAACAACAACTCTAACTAATGGTATTTCTGGTTGTACAGGAGATTCTGGCGGACCTTTAGTACAAATAAAAAATGAAAATTACATTTTGATTGGTGTAGTTTCTTGGGGTTTTTATCCATGTGGTGGCCAAAAAAAGCCTACGGTTTACACATATGTTCCAGTATTTAAAGATTGGATAGAAAATTTTTTGTTGTAGATTATTATATTGTTATTGTGAATTTTTGGGTATTTTAAATTTAAAAAATTTTAATTTTCTAAGAATACTGAATTCGATTTTATATTAAATAAACTGTTAACCACATAAAAATTTTTTAATTAGAAGCAAAAGAAGCGATTCAAATATAAAAATCACTGCTATTTAGGTCGTTAGCCCCAACAAAACCGCTTCAAGCTATGCTATGCTATGCTCCGCGAAAACATAATTTTTTGTTTAAAGAACCTAACAGTTTTTCTGCAATAAGGGAAAAGTAGCACAAAAGATGTACCTAGAAAAGTTCAGAAAAATAAATAGCAGAATTTCTTTAAAATTTGTATGCAGCTTAAAATTAATTAAATCTATTTAAGTGCTTAAGCAAATAGTTAATGGCTCTTATACCCATTCTTCATTGATAGTTCTTGTGCGAAGAAAAGCCAGAAAAAAAGCCTTTTATCATCAAAATATCTTCTATTTTCTAGCATCTAGCGTCTATTTTTCTATACATACTTACAATAGACAAAACCCAAGTTAAGGCAACAGAAAAGCTTCAACTAATGCTTGATAAAATCAGTAACTGGACTGTAGTAGCAGACTGGAAAATAAAATAGATACGAATATGTACACATATCTCAATGGTGAAAAAATTCCACAAGCAGACTCAGCTAAATACCTTTGGCTCCATTTGGATATTTATTTAAAATTTAAAATCAATTAAAAATTAAGGAAAACCCAACAAATCAAATGAGTATTCATATAATCGTTTTAAATGCAATACATAAATTAGACTTAAAAAGATTATTATTATTAGTTTAAGAACCAATCAAAATTCATTTGGTGCAATTGGAAGTGCATTTCATTTAAACAATTGCACTTTTAATCGAACTTATGAGTTGAAGCAAAATGGATATAAATGGAAACGAAATCCAGCATGTCCAGCTTGATTCGCCGGATTCATCAAGTCAGCAATGTCGCAATTTAAATAAAATTAAGGCGAATTTAGCTCGCACCCATAATTATGGAATTTATCCTATAAAAATGTTTTAGAAAAAGGGTTATTTTATAAAGAATAAATATTTCCTATTTGGAAAATTTCACAATTTCTCGAAATTTGTTTAATTTTGCAAAAAAAAAATAATTTCTTTTTAGACGTTAAATTTTGTGTTTTCGAATTTTTTGTAAACATTCTTAAAATCTTGATAAATGCGAGTTTTTTTTAAGAATTTGATTTTTTATTTTTTTTTGAAAATAACATTTTTGTTTAGAATTTAAAAACACGTGTTTCCCATGTTTGATCATATTTAAAAATAAAACAAATTCGAATTATTTATACTATTATTTGATTATTATTAATTAAATTAAGAAATTTTGTGTAGCATTTTAGAAACTGTAATCTTATATTGAACAGAGGTTAGAATATTCTATTATGTTTATTTTCAATGAAAAATCAGCCAAGATTTTCGGCAAAGTTCACAATAGAAAATCTTAATATTAAAATATTAAAAAACGGGTAGAATTTAAAACTATGACTTTGGAAAGGTTCAATCGGTTAAAAGGCCTTATAAAAAGTTTTACATTAAATATTTTGTCAATTTTTTTAAAAAATATTTCAAATATTTAAATTGAGTAAAGAATATTTTACCAAAATTCTATTTATATTGAAATACGATGATGATTTTAACTTCAAAATTATTTTCAAAGTATTTTCAAGTTATTTTCAAACAAATTTTTTCTTTTGCTTGTATATATTATATTATACTTAAAAATCAGCAATAATAGAAAAGCCACTGTGGCATTTTTTTCCAGAACATAAAAAAAACATATAAAAAATAAAAGAAAAGCCACTGTATATGATATTTTAATGTTTATCTCGGAAAAAACAAACAAAAAACTAAGCCCCCTGTTTCAAAATTCAAGCTTAATTTAAATTTAAGTGGTTCAGTAATATTAAGATTCTTAAATAATTTTAACGCTTCGCAGAAGCTGGCTTAATTTTGCCCTTTTCTCAATTATGGACAGTTTGAAAATCGATCTTAGTTTTCTGAAAAATTGAAATTAATGATTATGTTGAAGAATTAAATTAATTAGTCCTTGGAATCATTACATTTCAAATTAGTGAAAATCAAACAGTAATTTTAATATACAAAGTTTTGACTCAAAGGGTAAAAAACAGTGCGACGACTTTATTTATATATAACATGATAAATATTCTATTCTGATTAATATTACTATAATAATCTGAGCTACGCCATAAATGTACCTCATTTGAAAGCTTAAAGTATGATTTTTAACGCAAAAGTAAAAAAAAAAATTATTGAGTTATTTGAATTTTGACAAAATTTAACTTAAATTTAACTTATTAAATTTTATTCGTTTTGTCAGATTATTCAAAAATGTTCTATTTGAGTTTTCTAAAAAACTATATGCAAATTAAGGCAAATTCTTTTTTATAAAATATTTATTTCGAAATGTGAGCGCTATTTATGTTTTTTGCGAAAAATGTTCTAAAAAAACTGTTTTGGTAAATTTAATACTCGAAATATTATACGAGTTATAAGAGTTTAAAAAAATGATTTTACACGTTGATTCACGTAAAATACACTTATTTCTGTTTTCTTTCTTGTATAGTCCGAATGATATATTTTCATCATTTCATTTAATCATTTTTTCTAAAAAACTGCTTTCTCATAATTTTTCTATCGTAAAAAATATGTAAGCATTTTACTTTGATATGCAGGCCAAGAATTTTTTTTTGTTTTTTCAAAACGCCTTGAAAATATTTTATTAAAAACTCAAAATATCTTCAAAAATATTATATTTAACCGTTTTTTTTTTTTTTTTTGCTTCATTGAGACTGAAAAATTCTTCATTAATTAAATTTAATACAAAAATAAAAAGCATTTATTTTTTTGCTTTTTATAAAATCTTCAATCAAGCCTCTATCATTTTTAATGTTTGAGATATTTGAATTCATGTTAAATTAAATTTTTTTCTAATATCTCATTTTATATGATACATTTTTACATGATAACAGTCACTAACAATTTACCCTAACATCATTCGTGTTATACAAATTATCCTCGTTCGACGTGTTTTCTTACCACACGCAACATATTAATCGCGTTATACAGAAGTCTACTTTATATTTATATGTAGCTGAATACATATAGATTCCTCGAGACTAAAGTTTTTGTAGAGCAATTTAACTTTTAAGCGTTCCGAAGCCTTTTAAATTACTATAACTCAAATATTTTGCTCTATTTTAGCTAAAGTATTAAGGTCCGCTGCCAGTTACAACAAACATCTGGAAATTTTGTGCGACATGCACGGAAATAAAACGATATGTACAGTAATTAATTTATTTAATTATTAAGGCAAAAATTTCGCATTTTATTTTAATTAATTTGCAATATATTATTAGAAATAGTCGAAAATTGTTTCTATAATTTGTTCGTATTTAAAGTGAAAAACTAAGAAAAAATTCCAACTTCTATTATGCCTAATTCAATTTCAAAGAGAAAAATTAAAAAAATAAAAACACTAAATTATCCCGTCAAAGGAATTAATCCCCTTTTTGCATATAATCCTTATCTCACATTACATGACTATAGTAAACCAATATATCTTCGTTTTTTATAGATTAATATAAATGTTTTTAATTAGATTTCACATTTCCTTCTTTTTGGTGTATTGCATTACTTTTTACACGGTTTCTATTTGCAATAAAATTACTAGAGCGTGTCCATCGTGTCAATAAACAAGTAATATAAAAAAAAATGTTTTAAAGTATATTCCTACTTGAGATTGTTTCTTCTTTTTTCTGAATTCAGAATTCGTAGTTCATTTCATTCAGTTTTCTGAATTTCTATCTCATATAAAACTAAAAATTAGTTTATTAAATATAATTAATGAATTAATATTTGAACTAACTGTATTAACATCAATTGTCATGCACTCCCAACATAACAAAATTTTTTTGAACTTGATTGGATAAATAGAAAAGGGTTAAATTAACGTCTGAAAATTTGTAAAAGATATTGGACATTATGAGCTAACCGTAAGAATAATATTTTAACCAACTGTATAAACATCAATTGTTATGCATTCTCACCACAACAAAATTTATTTGAACTTGATTGGATGAATAAAAAAGATTTCGTTAACAATTGAAGGTTTTTGAGTAACCTAATAGTAGAAATATAAAAAACGAGGTTTTTAATTAACAATAAACAACAAATAAAAGTGCTTACTTAGTCTTAATATGCTGATTATTTTTGATTTATTTATTCTGTTTCAGTATTTCAATAAAGGTAATTTCAAATCTTTTTGCACACTTTAAATTTAGTCCTTAAAGCTTAGTAAACTAAAATTAAAAAGTTTCAATATTACATATACATATATGTAGAGTTAGGACTAGTTTTAGGAAGCAATTTGTTGGACCTAATTTAGTAATCAAAAATTGTATACTTTTAAGAACTGTCACAAAACGGTAAACAAACTGCTACGTTTAAAAGCCGTTTATGCATACGTACGTTGATTAACCTCCTAATATTAAATATATCACTTAGGAAGTGAAAAAAAGTGGAAAGACAATGTACGCAGAATACAGTGAACGGAATCGTAAAAAAATTATACATGAACAAAGTAATGGGACTGAAAAAATTGAATCCACTCAATCATTTTTTCCACTTTTAATCTAATTGGACAGATCTAAATTCTATTTTCAAGGATTCTATTTTTTCAGCTCTCATTGATTACTATAAGTTTTATTTTCTTGTCAAAAAAAAAGAATTAACAGATGCACCATTTTGATTTCTTAAGGATTTCAATTTACACGTCATTTTTGAGGAACCAATCTACTATGTAAATCGAGAATTTTCTGTAATTTTTTTTTAATTATTTTGATATAGCCCTACAAAATAACATTGTCATCTAATTTGTTTATTTAAGGATATCTATTTTGAAAATTTTCAAGTCAAATATTATTTAAAAAAAAATAAATTAAAAATAAATATAAAAAAATATTTAAATACCTGAGTATAATTTTTTTGAAATTGTCTCTGTTGTTGAGTTTGGCCAGTTTGTTGTTGTTGCCTAGAACTCATTTCAGCTGATATTGGTAAATTCCACGCCTCTTCTATAGAAAATAGCTGGCGTCTTTTTGATGTTATGCTTGGCATAGGAGCGTGAGCTAATTGCGTTTGTAAAAATTTTATTCTTTGGGCTAAGCTTTGCTTTCCCCCTAATGGTATTTCTTTTTTATTAATTAACGATGGTGATACTGGAATTGAATTTCCAGAATTAGGTGAAAAATTACAGCTATTATTTCCCGATGTATTTGATGAATGTGTTGGAGATGAATTCTAATAAAGATACACAAAAAAAAAGAAAAGGAATTTCTATTATTATTAATTAATTAATTAAAAATTTTAAATATTTATAAGTTAACAACATAGTTAAAAAAAAAAATTGGGTATAATAATTAGGTATATAATTGTTTGTTTTTGTAAAAAATTGGATTCCGCTATTCACGGGGTCTATATTTTACCTTTTTTGTAAAAAAAAACCACAAAACTAAGAAACTTAATACATTAAGGAAGGATGGGGAAATATCTCTCCTTAAATTTTGCGCTTTAATGGGGCTAATGCCGAAATATCTCGTCCTTTATATTACCGAAAAATAATACCCGACCCCTGGAAATTCTTAAGACTTAAGACTCGTTTGCAATGAATTAAAAATTGTGTCCAAATTTTAGCAAGTTTTATATTGAAACAAAAATAAGATTCATATTTTAGTGATTAATGGTATCCCGAGTGAAGTTTTAAATTTATTACTTTTAAATAAAAGTTTAAACATTAAATTTAAAAACTTTAATGCTTATAAACAATAAAATTGGAAATATCTAAGCTTATTCTTTTATAATTATATAATAAAATTAAAAAGAAATATAATTTCTTATTGGTTGTTGTATGAACTAATAAAATAAAAGCTTTTTCGATTGAGAAAATATGTAAAAGAATTAGTTAAAGAAAAACTGATAATATCCTTTATTTTTGACATCAGAAAAAAATATAATTAATATAACAGGTTTTAAAATTTTGTTTGCAAATACTTTTTCATTATTTGTCTTGATTACATTAAAATTTCAGAATTATTAGCATAGTAAGTAAACAAATAATTATAAAATGCTTTGAAGTGAGCTTCTTTTCAATAATTTTATAGCTACCAATAAAAAGGAATATATATATTTAAATTCAACTGAACTAAAAATATTGTGGAATTTTAATGCAATTATTTTACTTTATTTATTGATAATTTAATAGAAAATATGTAAATGAAGTACTAAAGAAGTCTGATTTAGTAAATGTTCATAAAAAAGGTTAAACATGGTTAAAAATTGTCTATATCAAACTACTAGATAGAATTAATATTTAAATTGATGAATATAAAACAATATTTTTAGCTATTAAAATATTTTTCTTTTACATAGAGAAAAAATTTTACATAGAAAAAAATATAAAATTTTTGTGTAATTTTTTAAAATAAAAATATTTTCCTAATCAAATTAGGTATGTTGGTTTTTTTTTTGGAAATTTAATGAAAGTTATAAATTATTTCGGAATAACATTAAAAACATTATTCCGTTTTTACATTCAATCTTGCGGACGCAAATGATAACTGACAATGGCAAAATAAATTAAATCATTTTGCCCCTACTTTACTAGACAGCTTTAAGCTTAAAAACATTCTTGGATAGTCATTTTGTCTACTAGAATGGGGCCATAAAACATTAGAGTTTATTTATTTCCTCTAGAGGAGTCATTTTACTTTTTAAGTAGAGTTCGATTCCTATATAGACACTATCAAAGTTCACGTATTTTACTTTTGGAGTAATCTGAAAAAATTTTAGTCTGACAATGCAACATTTTGAGCTGACTTTAAACTTAAATACACCGAAATTAATTAAAGTTAATAGCAAGAATCTAGTTAAAACAATAAAAAATTAAATTTTATTGGCCTGGATTATAACAAATAATTATTTGAAATTAATTTTAGACAGATTAATAACATTAAAATTGATCTTTTTTTTATATAATTTGATGACATAATTAGCTTTTTTAACAATTAAACTAAAAACAAAACTTTAATATCAATTTATTAGTAATAGAAATATAAAAGACATAAGATAAGTATTTCTAATATAATACTTTAAACACCAAACAAGGAAATGCAATTGAAAACTTATGAGTTAAGATTAAGAGGTCATTTAAAAGGTTTTATATTATATGATACTTGATTTTTTTTTATAGCCAGCACGAAAAACAAATTTAAGAGTGGTTGTTTATTCAATAAGTTTAATTTAAGACTTAAATTGACATTTCAAAGTGTTTCATTTAAAATTAAGACAATAATATTGATAAATATATATTTAAATAATCCAAATGAGCACTTTAATCGTAAATTCAAATTAGATTTCAAAATAGAGTTCATCATAAGTAACAGAAAATACAAGCACTAGAATAGATCTCAAACAGTATATCTTTAATTGAATCTTCAATAATTGTTCTTAATATTATAATGAACACATATAGCCACTAATGTTAGATTTTAGCTCGAGAGCATACAAAAAGAAAAAAAAATGGAAGAAAGAGTTTTTATGGTACCGATTTTCTGAAATTACAAGGAAATATTATAAATAGGAAACTTTTTTAAGAAGTGTGGAATAATTAAATCAAAATATTAAAATAGCTACCAAACAGGCGTAACCAAAAGTAAAAAACGACAGCAGATTATCTTGCTAAGCTTTTCTTTATTAATTTATTCTGTTTAAAGTCCTTTTAGCGATTATATTTATATATGTGTCTATACTTTTTGTTTATTTCATTCTTTTCGTGTTGTTTTCGTAAGAAAGTTGTAAGGGGGTGGTGGAATATATACTAAAAAAAAAGTTAAATTTCGTTCCTAGTTGTCGAAAAAAAGGCAAAATTTTTGTTAAAAATCAGAGTTAAAAACAACTAAACAAATTTTTACGAGGAAATAACCTAAAAAGATCAATTAACTTAATTTTAAATTAACAAAATGGCTGAGTTTTTACAAAACAATAACCAATTTTAGCTGCAGTTTCAGCCAGAAAGACTTTAATTGCACTCAAAAAAAAATTAATATCGTAAAATATTTCTAATTCTGATCGTTCAGAATCAATGCTTAAAAATTAAGTAAATAGGTCTTTTAAATCCTAAGACTAGACAGCAGTAATGATTTGAAGATCATCTAGCCTAAAAACTACTACCTTAATAGCTAAAACTTTGATAGTCGTTATTAGTTAGTTATTGTTTTCCTTACACTACTCAGTTGAATATAAATCAGATCAATACCTGAGGTACACTGAAGGTGGTAGTTACACTTAAAAATTTAAAAAAATATCAATTTTTTTGTTTCATTTTCTGAAAGTGCAATGTTTAAAAAATGTTGTCTTAAAATTTTATTAAAATCTGATCATAATTTTCAAAGATATGCGACTTAAATCGAAGAGGCACCAAGCGGCTTTGTACCTTATCAAAAAATTTTAAACGCCTTTTTCTGAAAACAACGTTTGCAAAATCAGTGACACTATTGCTCTGAAGCATTTTAACCGATCATCACCACATTTTCATTGAGTATTGATAGCAGAAATTTTGGGGGTACCTGAGCAAAAAATATTTAAATTTTATGCGTTTTTTTAATATTTTTTCCGTTTTTCCTTCCAACATTTTACTGAAAAGTTTAAACAGATTTCTTCAAAGGAAATTATAGTAATTGTTTAGAATTATTATTTGATTATATAAAAACTGCGTTTTTATCATTAATTTAAATACTTTTAAAGACTAACCAACAACAGACTAACCAATTGTAAAAATAAATAGAAAAAATATCAGTTACTTATATATATAAATTAATAAATATATTAATTTACCACTTCTAAATATCTTGTTGCATTTAAATAACATGCAAGAGCATCTCTAGGTTGATTACAGCTTTCATATAAAATTCCTAAATTAGTCCAAGCAGCTTTATGTGTTTTATCTAATTGAACAGCACAAATATAAGCTTGTAAAGCATCCGTTGGTTGATTTTGTTGTTGATATAAGACACTAAAAACAAAAATCAATAATAAAAAAATTAAATAATATTTAAGAAAAAAAAATATTATTTATAATACATACCCAATTGAACACCAAGTATCAGCGTTACCTTCACTTTCTTCTACAGAATTTCTATAGGCTATAAAGGCATCATGAACTTTATTAATACCAGCAAAACATCTTCCTAATAAATATAATGATTGTCCTGATTTAGGATCGGCTTCAATTGATTTTTGTAAATAATGTATAGCAAAAGATTCACGTTGTCTTTTATCTCCTAATGATTCAACACAATGATACATCCATCCTAGATAATAAAAATAAATATATATAAAAACTTAAATAAGTTAAATTATAAAGTTAAAATTAATTTAGATTGAGATGACAATTGTTTTGTTTATTTTTTCATGGAATATAGGGAAAGATTTAATTATGATGATTAAAAACATTTTGATAAAAAAAAAATAAACAATATACTAGGGCGTTTGATAAATACTCGGCCTGACAAAGAAAATACACATTTTTTGAGCAGATACCATTTTATTTTTCAACATATTCTCCTTTTAGCCTGATACACCGATTCCAAGGATCTTCCAACTTTTTTACGTCTTCCAAATAGTACGATTTGTCCAAACGTCCTAAATAGCTATCAATTTTGACTTCCACCTCTTCATTGGACTCAAGACGCTTACCACAAAGTCATCTCTTCAGGTTTGGAAATAGATAATAATCGCTAGATGCCAAATCTGGAGAATAATTGGATATGGGCGCAATTCGTAGCCCAATTCATGTTTTGTTGTCATTGCAACGACCGATGTGTGAGATGGTGCATTGTTATCGTGAAAAATGATTATCTTCTTCTTCAAATGACGTTTAACCGACGTTTTAAAATTCGGTCATCATCGTTATTCAGAAACTACTTTACCAAATCATTTCAAATTTTACACTTTATTTTTATATATAAAATAGTTTCTACTAATGATGCTTTGCTTTGCTTTTAATACCATTTAAAGGGTTAAAAACTAACAAAAAAATTTCTCTTTGACTTCAAAAGACCATAAAAAATTTAATGAAAAATAATAATGAAAAAGATCATTAAAGGAAGGAAAAACTTATAATTTAATTAAATAAATTTAATTTACTGATTTCAGATAGTTCTAGGCTGAGATATGGTGATCACTCCTTTTTTTTTTTTTTTGAAAGACAAATTGGATAATGCAATAATAATATGTAAAATATTTCAAAATTTTTACTTTACTATATCTCTGAACATCCCCCCCTTTCCACTCATCATGAAGTTCTTATAAAATTCCTTGAATATGAAATATCTAGCAATAAAGTATAAAAAAAAAGACAATTTAAAAATTTCTATCTGGAACCATCTGTGAAAACTCTGGTAATTTAAAGTACAGTTATGAAAATATATTATCCTAAGAAAATTTTATTTAGAATTTCTCTTGGTTAGTTTTTATGAAACAATTTTAAAAAACAGATGTATCCAAATAGTAATTTTCTAAAGTATTCTGACCATTTTGTCTGGCTTTCTCACATCATCGTATCACAATGAGGATAAAATATATGAAACCTTTTATAATTTAATGATGAGGGAAAATAAGATTTCCTTATAAAATAAATAAATAAAGATATACTTTAAAACCGAAGTATTTTTTTATTTCATAGCAAATATTATAGAAATATTTATTATCCCCAAATTATCCCAATTTATTTGTTATTCAAGAAAATATTGGATTTCATATTTAAAAAGTGTTCCTTTTTATTTATATTTATATTTTATATATATGCAATTTTAATTACCTAATTGTCGATAAATATCAGCTTTCAATTGATGTGTCAGCTGCTTTTCTGTAAGAAGCTGTTCGTAGCCTTCTTTTGCTGATTTATGTTTACTTTGCACTTCATACAGATGAGCGATATGAAAACGAACTAAAAATAAAATAAAAAAAAAACAAAAATGCTTTAATAAAGAGATATATAAATAATTAAATATGTTGTTTATCAGATCAATAACCTAAAAGAAGTCTATTTTGAATATGAGGGAAAGATGTATCTAATATAATTATAATAAGTAATAAAAAATGGAATATTTATTATATACCTACTAAACATTTAAATCTAAATATTATTGTCAGTTATTATTGTAGCCTATGAAATTTTTCAATATTCTAGTAAATAGATATATAATCTTTAGCTTTTTATATTTTTGTTAAGATTTTCAAAGCCTTAAATTTCAGAGTGTTTAAATATAACTTTGAATATTTTAATTTGTTTTTTATATTTAGTAGATATGTAATTAGTTATTTTGATGCTTATTAAAATCTGAGTTTCATAGGTCATAGGTCATGGTATCACACGAAGCCTGGCCTGTTTCGAATTGTTTACACTATAAAGCTGACTATAATTTAAAATATCTATTGGTAATAAGATAAGATAATATAATAAGATAATAAGATAATAAGATTGGTAAGATGCAAAGCAAGAAACGAGAAGAATTTATGCTTCAAGCAAAGGAATGAAATTTTCAAAAGTACCGCTCTTACATAAAAAAATGACAGCTGCAAGCCTATGATACCACGGATATTCTTTTAGTCACAGCGCTTCACATATATTGTTCTAGTCACAACACTCAAAAGAAATTTACAACAAGATTTAGGATAGTTTGTACTAAATTGATTAACCTTTGAAGAACTTAATTAGAAACCATACCCACATAACTAATGATAAAAAAAAGAGGAGTAAGCTAATAATTACCAACCAGATACTACCTTGATCAAAAAGTTTCTGGAATTTATTAAATTTATACAATACCAGTTTATTGTTATAAATTGATATTGTCCCTTTCAAAGTATTCCACATCGACTGCAACGTATTTTTATGCGCTTCATCCAGTCCTCGAAACATTTTTTCAACACAATGTTAGGTGTATCCATTCAGGCCATTTTCGATTTTTCCAATATCTCTTCTTGATAGCTAAAACGCGTTCCTCTCACAGTGGTTTTTTAATTTGATCGAACATGAAAGAAGCCACAAGTTGCTTTTAGATTAAAACTCGCGGATAATGTTAGCAATAATTCTCAAAAATCGTAAACACCTTCAAAGGCACATGTACTTATCTCGACGCAATTTTCACAACTAATGATGAAATAACACCAAATTTTGGTGGAAGTGTATCAGTGATAGTTAAGCAACACCACGTATCATTCCGGGAACTTTTCAATCAAGGTAGTATTTAAGGAATTCTTAAAAACTGATAACTGATCGTATTAAGATTAGTATTCATACAATGCAAACAACGTAACGAGAAACCAAATTGACAACAGTGGATCTTGATTTTTTTCGCATTGATGTCCTGTGTTTTAAGTTAATAGTTTCAGCGAATTACTATGTTTATATGTATTATTTTTTTCTAACTTGATTTTGAGGAATGAATTAGTGTTTTGTTAAGAAAAATGATGCATAAAATGCATCTTGCATATATTTACAAAAAAAATTTTGAATTTTATAAAGTAAAATTACATTCAAGAAATTTATTCTTGTATTATTGATTCTCTGGAATTAAATTATCAGTAAAAATAGAAGACAAAAGATATTACAACTTAAGAAGGCAGGCTTTGTGGTTTGGGAATAGTTAACTTAAGCTTTCATTTGGTCTGGCCATAGCTAGAACAAAAATGTTTATTTCATGAAAATCATTTATGTTAAAAGGACACTTTGTTGCCTTCAAAATTTCTGTTGTACAAATGAAACACCCTTTTTACGACCTTAAACGTCAGGCGATTGCCGAGCGTCTCAGTCTGAAAAAGGCTTTACAGAAAAATAAATAAAACCATCAGCTTTCTATGTCAAATTTTTTTTCCCTCGAAGTGGAACTTTTAAAGACAATAACTAATATTATTTTTTAATGAGTTCGTTTTTAAATTCTAACAAAGACTTTAAAAGGAAGGGGATTTAGTGTGCTATTACCCTTTTTTAAAGGATTTTTATTATGCCAGCTTAATGAAAAACAAAAAAATTCTAACTTGATGTAATAATTGTTTTATGTATATCTTGCATACATTCATTATAATAATATTTTAAAATATAAAATATAAAATAAAATAAACAAAATAAAATTATAATAAATATGCTTCCCCCATTTTATATATGATTCTCTTCTTTAACAAATAAAATAAATCCAATTTAAAATAAGAATTTTCTTATTTGAAAATTTTATTTCTAGCTGCATTTGCTGCATTTTAAACAGAATTAACGTTTGCACTCCTCAAATATAGTAGTGACTCCAGCATATAAATATATATATATATATTAAAAACCAAAAATAAAAATAAAAAATGAAATAAAAGTTTAAAATTGTGACTAAGTAACTATGTGGCCCGTGCCATATTAAAGCAGCTAAAGAAATGTATGTGCGCGCATCTTTGCTATTATGCATTTTCTCATAGAGGGACCAAGTTAAGTTTGTTTCCATTGACTTGATGATGATGAAAGTTCATTAACACTGCAATAATGGCATACGTGCATCCAAACCAAATATATATATATATATGTATATATATATAAACGAAACTATATCCAAGAGATTAAATCAGAACAAAAGGAGCTCCCGAAATTTGTCTGAGCTCCAACACTTTATTATATCGCCGTCTAGTCTACACATACACCTGTCCTTTCTACCGTATATATTCTATGTAGAAATACCATATATAAAATCATATAAGCTTTCAGGCCATCGGCTTGTAATAAAATTCATTTCTTTGGGATTTTATTTGTCTCTTTTTCTTAATATATATTTATTTTTTTTTATTTACTTTATTTCTTACTATTTTTGTTTGTTTTTAGTTTTTGTTTGCCTTAAAGAAATTTTGAACGGATATATATGTAACAGCGATGAATACCAATTGTCAGACAATAAATTTAGTATCTTTTAATTTTTCAAGTAAATAATTTACAGTGTAAGTGGCCATACTATATAATTTTTATACATAAAACAACATATATAATAGATGTACATATATTGCGATCATATGTCAATGCCTTCTTTTTCATAGGAATTTTCATATACATATATTATTTTACCCCTAGAGAATACATGCACATAACGCGCGTGCCTCCTTAATGCATAAAAGAAACTCAATCGAAATAGAATGTACACAAAACTTTCAAAATTTATTTAGGGGTAATTGTAATATATTTTATTATACATATATATATATATATATATATATATATATATTTTAGGATTGTTGCTTTTGCAATAATTGGAATTGTCGGAACTTGAGTTGATTTCTTTGATGTAAATCAATGTCGTTAACCACTAGCAAAGATGCCGCCTTTTTTTATAGAAATCACAATTATTCTTAATGGTCATGTAAATGCATATATATACATATATATATGGGGCATTCTTTTACAAACCGAACAAAAATCGACAAAAATTGGCCGACACATTTTTGATTTGGCTGAATTTTTTTTTACGGGCTTAGCAATGAAAAAAAAGATATGGGTGTTCCAGGATTTTTTTTAAAAAAATTTTTTTTAGAAAATGGAGGGGGTCAAAGTTTTGAGAATTTCGTGATTTTGGCTTGAAGAGTAGTTTTTAAAAATTCATAACTTCGGTTTTATTGAGGCTAGGAGCTTTTTGTTTTTTTTGTTTTACAGTTAAAGGGTTGAATTTAAAAAAAAAAATATTTCAGAAAAAATTATTAACAAATTTTAATTGTTATTAACAAATGAATTGTTTATATCGATTTTTAACTGTGATAACCACCTTGTAGCGAGTTCTTTTTTTTACCATTGTGTTCACCGTCTAATTTTAAATAAAAAACAATTTTTTAATTGATGGAGAAACTATTCCTTATATTAAAAAAAAAATAATTTTCGAAGCGCCCCACCTCATTTTGCACTCCACTGTATGCGCATTTTCTTATTAAATATTGTTTTTCTTCGTAATACATATGTTTATCTTAATTTTTTATTTTTTATTTATATAAAGAAATTGAAAAAAATTATTAATAACATTAGTTATTAACAAAAAAACCCTAATAGAAAATGAAAGGAAATAAAAAAGAGCTTTATTAACGGGAGTCTACTGGTTTAGGCGTTCGAATTTTGGGTGTTCTTTCGGACGCCATAAAAAAGAACCAATAAATATTTTTAGCTAAATGTTTTTTATTTTTGGTTTATTAATGCCTTGAAAATATAGAAAATTAATAATATTGAACAAAAATTTACAATTGAAAATACTACAAGCTTGCAAAGTGGTGGCTCTTAAAAAGAAAGTTGTGTCCTTTTGTGCACGATTCCAGCCCTCCTAGCAATCTGAAGAACAAAATCTCTCTTAATTATTCAACAAGAGGAATGTAACTGTGGCATTAAGAAGAGTTTTTATTAAAAAAAAAGTCTTTTTGCACGAAATGGCGGCAGTTTGAGAAAAAAGTTACGTTTTTTCCGGTTTTTTTTACCTTTCGGAATAAAAAAAAAGAAAAACAAAAAACAAAATTGGAAAAAACTCTTCGTTGTGCTATAGCCCAATTAATGAAAAATCTTTGTGCCAAATTTCAAGTAAATCGGTTAAGTAAAACTTGAGATATCGGGCCCATCGTTTCTAAAAAAGTAGTTGAGTCCAGTCTTTGAAACTTCAAACGCGTTTTTCTCGAAACCTCATTTTTTAGAAACGGTGTGCACGATATCTCAAGTTTTACTTAACTGATTCACTTGAAATTTGGCACAGAGATTTCTTATTAATTAAGCTATGGCGAAATGGAGAGTTTTTCCAAATTTTGTTTTTGTTTTTTTATTTTAGCTTCCGAAAGGTGAAAAAAACAGGAAAAAAACATACCTTTTTTTTCAAACTGCCGACATTTTGTGCAAAAAAACTTTTTTTTTGGAAAAATCTCTTCGTAATATCATAGTTACATTCCTTTTGTTGAAGAATTAAGAAAGATTTTGTTCTTCATATTACTGGGAGGGCTGAAATCGTGCACACCAGGACACAACTTTCTTTTTAAAAGCCACCACTTTGCAAGCTTGTAGTATTTTCAATTGTAAATTTTTGTTCAATATTATTAATTTTCTATATTTTTAAGGCATTAATAAACCAAAAATAAAAAACATCATGCTAAAAATATTTATTGGTTCTTTTTTATGGCGTCCGAAAGAACACCCAAAATTCGAACGCCTAAACCAGTAGACTCCCGTAAATAAAGCTCTTTTTTATTTCCTTTCATTTTCTATTAGGGCTTTTTTGTTAATAACTAATGTTATTAATAATTGTTTTCAATTTCTTTATATGAATAAAAAATAAAAAATTAAGATAAACATATGCATTACGAAGAAAAACAATATTTAATAAGAAAATGCACATACAGTGGAGTGCAAAATGAGGTGGGGCGCTTCGAAAATTATTTTTTTTTTAATATAAGGAATAGTTTCTCCATCAATTAAAAAATTGTTTTTTATTTAAAATTAGACGGTGAACACAATGGTAAAAAAAAGAACTCGCTACCAGGTGGTTATCACAGTTAAAAATCGATATAAACAATTCATTTGTTAATAACAATTAAAATTTGTTAATAATTTTTTCTGAAATATATTTTTTTTTAAATTCAACCCTTTAACTGTAAAACAAAAAAAACAAAAAGCTCCTAGCCTCAATAAAACCGAAGTTATGAATTTTTAAAAACTACTCTTCAAGCCAAAATCACGAAATTCTCAAAACTTTGACCCCCTCCATTTTCTAAAAAAAATTTTTTTAAAAAAAATCCTGGAACACCCATATCTTTTTTTTCATTGCTAAGCCCGTAAAAAAAAATTCAGCCAAATCGGAGATGTGTCGGTCAAAAAGGTGTTCGGTTTGTAAAAGAATGCCCCATATATATATATAAAATATGTATGTTAATTAAACTAGAGGTCGATTTCCGCAAGGAAATGCTCTTAATGCATACACAAAACAAATAAAAAACCAGAAAAACAATAAAATAAAGAACAATTGAAAAAATAAATTACCAAAGAAATAACATTAGGCTAAATATTTGCGGGAATTATGTGGTTTGCATTTTTAAAAATACAGTTTTTTCTTTGCTTTGTTTTTAATATAAATTCTTTTTGCACTTATAATATATCCGTTATGCAGAATACATATTTAAATAGAATTTTTAAACAAAGTAGTCATTAACCTTTGAAAAAAAACCAGTCTTTATTGGAGTTTGATTTATTAAGTTAAATTTTTAAAGCCTTTTTTTCTTATTGTTATTGTACACTTATAGTGTCTCAACCCATGATTGTTTGTTTAAATTTTTTTTTATGCATGCATATCGAAAACAGATTAAAATATTATGGTCCATTCAAAGCAGTGGTAGTAGTGGTAAAAAGGAGGATAAATGCATCGTGGCCAGGCTCAATCTATTGTGCTCCCTGCTAGTCATATTATGATGAAAACCTAATATCGAGTTCCCTTGCCAGAGCTAGGATATCTCTTAAACCTATTTCCGACCACTCTATGCAGGTCACTTGTCGAGTGAGAAGATGCTTTACTTTTCTTATTAACACCACCCTCCCACACACCTAAGGCGTTTCCTATACCTCGTGACAGAATCTGCAATTTGGAATCGTTGATTTTCCCCGTCTATAGACATACTTAAAAAAAGGACCCTGTCATATGATGAAACGTGATCAATTCGAAGACTTTATAAGTTAATAAGTAAAAAAGTAAAAATTATGAAAATGAAATATGTTAACCCTGAGTTTAAATGGTCTTAAAATCAGAAGATTTGAATATAAAAATAAAAAAGGAGTTAATATTTGTCACTTTCACTGGAAATTTCAATAGAATAAGAAAATCAAAGTGTTGTGAACTGATTTAGAATTAAATTCAAGTTAGTCAAAACATATTCTTGGGTTTATAAGCCGCCTTTAAGCTCAAAGTAGGCAATTATTAATTTTTACAGTTTTGCAAGAAATGCACGCAGCCAATTCTTTTAATTTGCAGCCTAATAGTCCTTGCAGTTGCTTTAATTTTACATCATAAATATTCTTCGAAACGACGACATAATATTGAAAAATTTTAATTTTTCTTTCTTAAGGAGTCCTTTGAAGAAAATCTACTTTAAGAGTAAAAAAAAATCTACATATTAAAATATGTAAAAAGATAACTAATTAATGTATAGTTAAATTAATGAAGTTTTAATGAAAATTGCTGTTTTTTAGGAAGATCGGCGAAAAACTGAAAAAACTGTAAACAAATTGCGACGTTTGGCGCACATCTTGACAACATGATCTTTCGAATTAAACCGGTTTGAGTGAAATCAGTTCAGTATTAAGACCTTTAAAAAGGAGGACAAAAAAACACCTTGGGTATTAATAATAGATTATGGAAGTCATAGGAGATGCCCATCGGTACACAAGTGGAGCGACTCGCACGAGGCCGTGACGCATGGCGTGTATACATAGGCCAGTCGTCGAAGCACAGAAGACTCAAAAGAAGCTTGAACAGAACATACAAAACCAAGGAATATGAAAACTCCAAAGAGATTTTATATAGTGCTGAAATCGCAACTAACTACAACAACAACAACTAAGCTTTTTTTTAAATTATTGAATTAAAGTTTGCTGAACTTATTACATAAATTTGTCTCGTTTACAAAAAAAATAAAAAATAAAAGAAAAAAATAAATCAATATAAATACTAGCAATATTTATTTATTATGTCCTAACACTTTGTCAGCCAGTTACCCCTGTATAATAATCTAAGCAGGTCATTAGGTCTTCTCTTGATAACTTATCGCAATGAAATATTTGTCTTACTATAACTTGCATGGAATTTCTTTAACTAAATCGATATATTTGCTCTTTATAAAAGCCAAAAAAGGAAAAGTAAAAACTTGTGGAAGTTTTATATTGTTATTTATGCAAAAACAAAAATATCATAATTTCCATTCGGCACTCCTTTTATCTTATAAAATCCAAAAACTACACTAACATCTTAAAATTGCATATAAAAAAGTATATTACATACTAATTATTATTCATGGCTACAATTATTATCAGTCAAAGTCGGAAAAATACATAAAAAAAACACAGATACAAACTATTAGAAGTAATCTTAAAACAAACAAAAAATAATTGAAGCTACAATTTTCAAGGTGTAGTGACTCTTTATGTTTGAATATTCCTTTATTAGAAATTACAAAGTGATTGTAAAGCCATAAATGTCAAGAAGAACATGTTTAGTTAAATAATTTATAGTAATATGATTAATTTTATAAAACATGTAATTATTTTTGATGGCAGCAATACTTAATCTACACATATGTAAATGGAATTTCATGTAATTTCAAAACATATAAAAAAAACAATATCTGTAACAATTTCACGACAACAAAAATTTATATTTGTAGTGGCGTAGTTAGGGAAAGGTTAGTTATATTTCCAGAATACTAGTTAAGTATTCTTAAAATTTTAAATTTTGTATGGAAGATCTCTATTATTGTTCTCAAGAAAACAATAATTTTAAATTAATTTTGTTTTTTCTAGTCTTTTGCAAATAATACTAAATAGCTCATGGCAACACGAACGGTAAATTTTGAGTAATTTTTCGAAACCCCTTTTTCAAATGATAGTGATTAATTGTGAAAGTTATGAGCAATCATAATGTAACACCCTTTTTACAATAACAAATAATTACACATTTTTGACAGATGAAAATTGTACTAATCTAAGAATACTACGGCACAGTAAAAACATTTCTTTTTATATATGCAGCAAAAGTTAGTACTCTTGCCTAGTATTCTCAAAACTGTATAAGACACTTAAAGACACTTAAGAAAGTTGACAGAAAAAAATCATTCTCTTCTTCATCCTATCTAAGCTTCTGAATTTAAACATCATCACTTTGATATTATTATCAATTACCGTGAAAAAAACAAAACAAAAAAAAAAATAATAAATAAATAAATACAAGTAAAAAAGTTTTAAATAATTTAAAGATTATACATACAAACAACAACAAAAATTAAACTTACTTTCGAGTTTTGTTAAAGTACATGAAGCAGAATCCAACAGTGCTAGTTGCAGGTGTTTTAATGATGCTTCATAGTCTCCATTCACTTTAAACATAAATCCAAGACGCAGGTGAGCTTCATTGGCACGCGTAAAGTCAGGGCAAACGTAAAGCAGCTGCTGAAATGCTTTTATTGACCTAAAATGATAAGAAAAAAAAAAAAATTAAATTATTTTATAATAAATTATGTTTGTAAAATTTAGTTTATCAATAAAAATAATTAGAATTAGTATTTATTTTCTTTTTTTAAGGAAATTTATATTTATGTTTAGTCAATTTTTAGAAATAAAATTATATTTATTTGTTACATTTTAACCAAATTGCCGACAACTTTTATCGCTTTTTATATTTTTGTTAAAATCAATGTGTTTTTTACTTTGTTAAAAAGTCTAAAATATTTAGAAGAAAGAATTAATATTCTTGAATATAAAGTTGGTAAATACTAGGTGCCCAAAATTAAGGTTACAAATTTTGGAGGGATTTATATAAGGAGACGTTATGCGCAATACAACTTCTTGACAAGAAAGTAAAATAGGTGCAAAGCAATGGAAGCCGAAACAATGTAATCTCATCGTAATTACCTCGCGATTTTATCGCACGCGTTATTAGATCTACTTTCTATTGTGTTTATGATAATCAGTCTTTTTTTAGTGAAGTCCTACTAGATGGCCCTTTTCTTTTTAAATTTTGTAGTAGCTTTGAACATAGCCCATTGATCTGATTTATTTACTTAAAAATTAAATTTACCATGAATCTAAATTATTCAATTTACATCTAAAATACACATAAAATAATTAATTGATGTGAGCACACAAATTGCAGGTATAAAAGTAATTAACTAACATAACACAATTGCAGATCTACCTGTTATCTTTTATCCAAAGCCACAGTAATGGATGTTGACATTCGACATCTGCAAGGGGCAGATATCATACACGGCGATAGCCGTATTGTCAATAAAGAATGATTGTATGCAACAAATAGAAATTTATCTTGTACGTTTGTGGCTAAACTCCAAATTTATTAATAAAGTAATAATTTAGACATTTTATTAGTATTAAGTTAAACTAAGGAATTCAATATGAAGAAATTAAACCGTCAAATTTATATAAATCGGTGAAAACCACAACAATTCTAAACTAAATAAATAACTAACCCTCAAAAAATATACCTTAAGAGTAAAAATTAAGAAAGTGATTTTATTTTTATTAAAAAATAGTAAAAAGAACAACTTTCTAACATTAAAAGTGAAATAAAGACATAATTTATGTAAATAGAGTAATATGCATTTCCTGCCGGAAAATATGGTATACCCTTAACTGTACTTTATTATTTTTTATATTCAAAGGGGATCAAACAAATTACATTACCAGCCTGATAATACTTTCAACTTAAAAGGGTAGTTTAGTATGTTTATTTTTCGATAATATTAAATTACAACCTTTAAAGATAATTGTGTTAAGATTTTAATTCAATTTAAGCAATAGTCAATTAAAAACTTAGTTTTTAGTACCCGCTCATCCAACCAAAGTGTACGTTCTGTCGCCTGTAACTGTACAATCTGTAAATTTGATTTATGGTATAGATAGATAGACTGCAGTTTCCCGGCATACATTCTGTTCTCTACACGTTTTCTTAAATTTTTGTCAAAGTTTACATTTATTTTGTATTTACGTTCATCGTTTTTAGTATTTTAAGAGACGTTGCTAACTCAAACTGAAAATTAATTGAACCGTTTCCTTTTTAAATTTTGCAAATTTTTTCTATACAAAAATAACGAAGTAAGGCTATGGAGTTTTTTCACTTTTATAATAATAATTAATAATTTTTAAACAACAAAATGGCGGATTTGATTTGGTCAAAAAACGATGTTTTGGCTGACTTCAAAATGTTCTAAAAAATCACAAAATCGAAAAAAAATAAACCCCCTTAACTGAAGTAATTCATTGGATGTTTTGATTTCAGATAATCCAGAATTGGTACCGCAATTCAACTATACTCAAAATAAAAAGCCACGATTCACTGTTAACCCTCTCAATTATAAATATTTTTTAATGAAATTTTTACAAAAATAAATTAAAAATATAATTATATTAATTGAATAAATCAAATTATCAATTTCATCAAATCATTTCGAAGGACATAACTAGACTACCGCCTTAATATTTAATTTCGAGAGTAAAATATAAATCTAAATATAAAAAAAAATACCGTTGTAAGGTTTTCTGCAAAAGGATTGAATAAAATATAAATCAAGTTCTATATATTAAATTCAACAACTGTTAATGTGGTTAAATACTTAATTGTAATGTCCCTTAGGACAACCAAAACAACCAAAATTTCAAGGAAAAAATTAATCAATTTATTGATTTTTTTAATATATTTTTTTTCTTTTTGTGGAATCTAAAATTTTTTTTATATAATTCATTTTTCATTTTCCTAACCTTTTTAATTAATTGCCTTCATATTGCTTAATTTCCTTAACAATTTCTAACATATTATTAAAGTCTCCGGGTAGCCTTGGCTCAACAGGAAGTGTAACATTTAATGACAACTTGTTGATAATAATCAATCTTAAAGCACGCACGCACACACTTTAACCGGAAAATCATTTCTTTTTAGTTAACTTTAATTTCCATTTTCGAAAAACCAAAAAAGAAATTGTTTTTTTTTGTATTGATTTTCCAATAAAACTCAGGAAAAACAAAAAAAAATTTACCAACAATATTGTTAAATAAAAAATTAGGTCAGGTTTATCAATGAAAATGAAGATTTTATTAAAGTTTTTTGTTTTAATTTAATAAAATTCCACTTTTAAGATGTTATCAAATTAATAACATAAAAATTTATCTAACAATAAGTTATTAAATTAATAAAATTTAATGTAAAATATAAAATTAATAAAAACTTTAAATAAATACAAAGAAAAAGAAAGAACAAGTGAATGTCATTGACTTAAATTTTACTCCTTTAAAATTTTATGGGTATCTTTGGTATACAAAAACAAAAAGTGCAAAAAAAAAAGAGAAAAAAATAGCCGTCGGCATTACACATGCCATGAGAAAAAATAATTTTCTTCTTATGATGATTGCCACAACAGATGTTGATAATAAATTTATTTACATACTTGTCGTGTGCCGAATATTATTCTTTTTATTTTTTCTCTTTTTTCTTTGTTTTTTTTTCGCAAACTTAAAAGCTTCCCGTTTTTATATATATTGAGAAAAATTTAATTCGTCAGTACAATTGAGTATTGCTCTCTATAAAATGTTGTGGTAGGTTTTCTTCAACTTTATCATCCCGCCACGAAAATAAAGTGAGTCGCGCATTTTAATTTTTTGTTTAGTTTTATCTATTTTTTTGCTTTTTTCTGAGTATCAAAATAAAGAATTTGGTTTTATATTTATTACAATTTTTATATTTACAATTTTACAATTTTTGTTTGCTTGGTTTAATTAAGATTAGAAAAGTTTGTATATGAAAATCTATTTATTCTATTATTCATTTATTCTATTGTTGTTTTAACAAGAAAAAGATTGAATTTAAAATTTTTAAGTATGTCGTACACTATTCAGACATGGACTTTCAATATTTAATTCTTTTTTGTTTTTATATTCAAAATCATTCCTTAAGGTGTTTTCTGGTTTAGAAATTCAAAAAATTTGTTGTTATTTTTTGCATATTTTCATAGTTTAACTCTTTAACAAAATGTTCCTAATACCATTCTCCATTGAGGATTATACATATTATTACAATACACGGAAGGAAATTTTGCATTGAGAAATGTGTAATACACCTGCATTAAGCATGTCGCAACCGTGTATAAAATACAGGCTTTCAAAGGCTGCATAAAGGAAATTTTGCAATCTATAGTGAATTGACAGGTTGTCCAACATTAAAAATTCCCCTATTTATGTGTCAAAAAGGAATTAAATGGTAACATTTTTGTAAGTATATTAAAATTATTTTGTGTATTTAAAAATAATTAATTTTTTTTTCAGGTTGTTTTTAATTTAATATTTAGAAGTTAGTTTAATACTAGTTTTGCGAGTATACGCGCTGTGCTTATAAGCACATTGTAATTATTTTTACAGTTTCAATAATTCAATGTTTACTTTTATGACACTTCTTTTTGACATTTTCATCAAATTTGGAGAAACGAATTTTTTGTACCGTAGGCAAATCCAATGTTTAAGCATTGGTACAAAAGAGGGTTTTTCGAAATTTAAATTACTTTTAGAATTATATTGTGGTGTATCGACAAAACCAGTCCCCATTCGCCTTCAAACTTTAAACACGTTTTTCTTGAAACTATTTATTTCGAAACGGTATTCATTAGGCACAAAAGTTTTACTTAAGGGGTTTTAAAGGCGAAAAGAAGACATATTTTCATGATTTTTGCGGAAACAAAAAAATTGGATTGCGTTTTAAAGGAAGCGTTTTTCTTTTTTTCGATTTTTTGAATTTTGGCAATATTTTTAAGTAAAAAAACGTGATATTCACCCAAAAATTTTGGTGTACTTGTTATTATAAAATGGAAAAAAATTGTTAAAAAAAAAAAACTCTTCCGGATAACCTGTTGATTTATGTGTAGAAATAGTGTACAAAATTTCAAAAGAATCGGTTAAGAAAATTTTGAGTTATGATGTTCACGGACTCCAAACATGTTGTTTGTGAGAAAATCGAATGAAAGTTTTTTATACGAGGTTTTTTATATGAGGAGCGGTCATATGAAACGTTGTATCTTCGTTATTTTAACTCCGATATACTATAAAATTTTGACCCAATATTCTCGACATGTTGGACATTCAGGAAAAAATTTAGAAAAAAAATGTTTTACAACCCTACCCTCCCCTTAACCGATTCATTTGAAAATTAGCACTGAGCGTCTTTATATATTATAGCATCGCACTATGAAGTGTTTTTTAATAAATTTTTTATTTGCAAAAAAATTTTGAAACACGAAAAAAACAGGAATATTTTAATTCGGGAAGAATTGATTTTACATCATATCTTTATTTAAATATTTTAAATATTGTTGAAATTTATTAAATTGTGAATACTTTATTAGCTAAAAATTTAATTAAAATCTAATTTATTAGCTAATTTTTGATACATTATTTTTGAATTTCTGTCAATGAAGACAGTAATATGCTAGTGTGTCGACTGTGATTGGTATTTAGGAAAACTCTCCATTTTTACTGTGCTAAGCCGTCCCATATGCTAAGCGCTAGTGAGTTCTAGGCATTATAGACTCTAATTACACGATTTTAATTTCTTTTTTGGAAAAAAATATGCCATGTAATAATTTATTTAGTTTAAAATACTTCAAGCTTTGAGGTCTTAGTCTTTATGGAAGCAATTTTAAGCTGTGGACCCAGGTGAAAATGAATTCAAACAATTTCATAGATTTGCATGACTTCAAGCGACTAGCAAAATTTTATTAAAAGAGTAAAATACAAATAATAATTAAAAAATAGAGCTAGTGTTTAAAAATTAAAATAAAAATATTAAAAATTCTACAATGCAAACATGATTCCTAATTCATTCTACTACATTCAATATAAATGAAGCATAAAAATACAACGATAAGTGTAGGTATTCAAATTTCTCTAAGAATTTCGCTAGAATATATATTTTTTTGTGGTGTTTTTGTTTCTTACATGTTAAAATTGAACCATTTAAAGATATTATTAAGAATCTACTGAATTATTATATATTTTTAATTTCTTCCTTTTTCTTAATTTTAAAAGGAGCATATGTTGAATCTATAGAAAAAAATATCACGTGCACCCGATTACTTTACCAAAATTAACATCTGCTCACTTACTATAAGTAGTTAGATGTATATTTAATCGTTTTTCTTTTTTCTGTTGCCGTTTTTTTTTTTTTCGTTTTGGTCCGTCTTTTCATCTGTTTACATCGGAACCTAAACATTTTTTAGTGAATATATATTTGGTGATGTTATTCATGCAATCGGACCAAATATCATCACCTGCCTAAAAGATGTCTTCTACTTTTTTACTATAGTTTAGTTTTTTTTTTTTTGTATATTACAATTTCCTTTCTTTAGTCTTCTAGAGGGATTTCCTACCTGTAGGATGATCGCTTAGGGTGGAGGATTTAAGAATGTCTTTCAAAAAATAAATTCTTTTTGTTTTGTTGTTTCGTGTATATATCAGACTGTCTTACATTTTAAAGAATTAAAAAGTGGAACACATGCCTCCTGTTGTTGGATTTAGGTTTTTCTTTTTAAAAAATTTAAATTGAAATAAAGTTAAAATCTTGAGTAGTTTATAAAGAAGATCTCTTAGTGCCAGGTGCTCAATATTATGAGCATGTTAGTTATTATACAAAAAAAATGGTTGCAGAAATATTAAAACTATTATTTTATAATCTCACTTTTCTTCTTTGCTTTCAATAAAGACTGTTTTTCATCATTATATTTAAAGGAGATATAAAATTATCAAAAAAATATTAATTCTTTACTAATAATCTTAAAGGAAAATTCATGCAGTTTTTTCTGTCTCCGAGTTTTCCAACTGTTAGTTTCTTAAGGTAAGGTGCTGTCTTTTTACTCATTCATAAGTCAAATGCTTACTTCTATAAAAAGAGTATTCTCCTTTAATTATACTTAGAAAAAAAAAGACAACACAATATCTCAAGAAAATTACGACAGAAAAAAAAGTGAATTATCTTTAAAGCTTGTATTTAAATGTCATTAAAATTAAATTAAGTTTGATTAGAAACTCAAGGGTAGTAAGGTTAGTTAAATAAGATTTTTAAAAATTTTTTGCCAATACTGTATTCTTTTATATCATTATTTTGTTTTTTCAAATGTTTATAAAAGCTTTATTGTTCCTAAATTTGGGAATATAATTAGTTGTCGCTGTTACAAAACGTACGGTGACTGGTGACAGTCAACAAAGATTTAAATTGACAGCAATAATATGAATTTTTTATAGTTCTGTATATTTTTATATCTTATTATATTTGTAGATTCATTTTTTTTTTTAGACAAAACACTTAAACTAAACATTTCTTTATCATTTAAGTTTTGACAGACAATAAATGACAAAAATTTATTTTGAATAAGACAAGAACAAAATACCTAAACTAATTTTATCGCTGATTAAAAAAACTGATGCAACTTTAGTTGATTTGGCAGTTTAAAATCGATACAAAATTTTGTTAAGTAGAAAAATTTTGTAAAACAAATTTCCCTCATTTGATAGTATAAAAACCCTTTTACCGTTTGACACCCAGGGAGACATTGTCGAAGTATCCCAAACATCCCAACCGTGAATTCTCTAAATTAGCAGTAAAAGATCCAAGCAGGGCGATAGTGTTTGTTTTATTTAATTTCGAGAAATACTAGCAAAGCTGTGTGGCATATTATTGTTTTTGTTGGTGGATTTTGTCGTACTTTATTTTCAATACTTTTGCTACTACCTTCAAAATGACATTTGAAACTTTATACCATACCACACGTAAATCTTAATTGCAGCGTAGGAAGTATTAGAGTTTAGAGAATATTGACTATTTATTATGCAATTTTTTCCACATTCCATATTTTAGAAAAATTCTAACATTATAAAATATAAAATTTTTTTTAATGAAAACCAAAAATGCAATTTTCAAACCTTTATAAATACGAAAATTTCAAATAAATTTCAATATTTGTTTAATTACTCTACTTTTCTGGCCACAGTAAGACTTATAAATTAAATACAATTAATTTGCACGCTAAAAAACTATTTATATTGAAACGTTTTTTTCTGTAGTTGTGTTTTCCAACTGTAAAGTTCCTGAGGCAAGTTTTAAAGGGCAATGTTTTCTTTAGAAACAAGTATTTGACTTAGAAATGAATACAACTTACAAACTTTAGCTTGAAAGACGCAGAAAAATGCGACAGAAAGAAAGCTATGAATGGTCTTAAAAAGTATAAAATAATCAACTGGTAAAAAAAACTTTTGATTCAAATGATGGATAAGATTAGTCGTATTATACTTACTAATTTCTTATATCAAATATTCTTATTTTTCTATTTACATGATATTTTTCTGACATTAACATTCTAAACTGCCAGGAGCTTGTACCAATTACTTGTAAATAATATCATTGATGTCAAAACGTTAAGAAAAAGTAACCATTACAACAAAAATGTGTTACAATAATTAATCAGCCTTTAGAGAGCCTCTAGAGTTTGAAATTGATTGATGAGTTTAAAGGAGAACTTTTGATTAGTATCTGTTTTTGATTAAAAACAAATAGTACTTAACTTGAGTGTGACTTTGAGTAAAGTAAATAAATTCAATTAACTATTTTTAATTCATGCTTCGTATGTATGTATATTTATTCATAAATATTATTAGATGTTTCTTCTTCTTTTTCTTTTTATTCTTGGATTAGAAACAATTAGGTCAATTACCTGTTAAACACAAAGCTTATTGTTATCAAGAATTCATCTTAATTGTTTCTTTTTATATAAATGTTGGGTGTTCGGCTTGTCAAAAAAAAAAAAAAAGTCTGGGAGACAGGTGATATTATGAGCAAATTAATTATTAACTAACGAATCAAGGAGTAGCTAGTGTATAGAAAAATTGTGGTTTTTGTTTTTTAGCTTCGTTTACATAAAGAAGAAAATCTTCGTCTTTACAATTAAAAGTCTATGAATGCGTGAAAGTTTTATTTTGTTGTATCCACAATTTTAAGTAGAAAAATATATTTTTTTGAACAACAAAAACTAATCCAGATTTATTATTTACTTCATAACTTTTCTAAACAAAATTTTCTTTACCTTTTTAGAATATTTCACTTGTCTGGTTTACTAGATTTAATAATCAGGCGTTCATGATGCCGGTTGCTGCTATTTGTGTATAGATCAGAGAGGTTAACGGCAAGACGAAATTTCGAAATTTTCAAAACAATTGGTTAAGTTAAATTTTACTGCCTATCGTTTGACATATTAACAATTAACATTTACGGGTTCAAGTTAAGTAATTTTTATAGCATAATTTTATTATACAATATTTGCTGGCAGCTGGCTGGTCGTAGAATTAATTGTTTTTTTCATTTAGAATCCAATTCTAGGCATGAAAAAAAAAAAGTTTAACGTAAAATGGATGCTTTCTAAGCCGAATTACCGATTTAAAACTATTTACAAAATATACAAAAGTTTTATTACATCTACCAATAAGGAAATTACTCTTTAACCAGTCTGAATTTATGCATGATTCATGATGGAAAAGTATTATTTAATAAATTCATTAAATAGAGCATGAAGAAATTAACCTTTATGACTGAAAAGTAGTCCTTATACAGATGACTTAGGGTATTTGTGATATGTGAGATAGGAAGAAGATGAAAGCAGACTCGAACTAACTGGGATATTATTCAAACTAAAAAGCACGTATCATGTTGTCACTAGAAATTAGCAGATATTAGAGCTGTCAAAAATTTATTAAATTAGAATATAAGTGACTAATAGTTTTTTTAGCAAATTTATCATTATTAATTAAACTAAAACATGTACACAAGTTACCCTGAAAGTTATGTTGCTTAGTCTACACCTAAAAATTGGATTAGTTGTACTTTATGCAAGAGAATACTACCTTTTACTCTATAATATAAAAAGAAATATTTAACGCCCAGTTTTTTTAAAAAACAGTTTAGTGCGCTCGAATTAACTCGAGCGTGCACGTTAAGGGGTTAATGATCTACCATCACACTCTGAATTACGAACAAAAAAACACAAGAAAAATTAATTGAATACTAATTAAATCTCTTGGAAGCGATTATAATTTGACATTCAATTAGAAAAGAATAAAAATACCAAACGTAAAAGCTTAAAAATTCATTGCAGCAAATAGTCCAATTGAAAAAAATGTACCGTATCACTGCGTTCGAGATTTAAGTTGCTTGTAAAGTCAAAACAGGTGTTTATATGTCATTTTTTAGCTGTTCGCAGGCACCTATGGCTGAAATCTTGAATGATGAACTGCTAGAAGAAATTAAACAAACTTATTGATAACTAAGTGGAACAACATTTAATAAATAATAATTGACAATTAAACTGTTTGGAAATAAATAGGAGCTTGGGTGATTTCTATTGTAATAAAAAACCAAAAAAGCTAAAAAGAATTATTCGTATTAGGCTGAGCTTTTGAATGATTTCCTGGGTGCAAGTGAGTGTATCATCGGGATAATAAACGATTGCCTGCACTCAGCTTATACAAGCAACTGAGATCATGAACTCATGGTATATCTTCCTATCTTTATTCAATTAAAATCTATTTAAATTGGCAGACTTAGCTGAATTTCAATAGATTTTTATAAAATTGTATAATTAATCGTAGCTTTCCTGTAGGTTTTTGCGTCAAATTTTTTCAAAGAGTTCACCACATTAAATTTTTTTACATTTTAAATCATTATTATGAAATTAAAAAGAAAAATAACATTGTAGAGATATAAAAACGAAAATCAATAACAAAATTATCGAATTTGATACCCAGCATCCTTATAAAATTTAATAAATAATCCCAATTATATATTCATTCAATAACAAAATAACAAAAGCTCCTTTGAAGTCAATTTTTTTCAAGTAATACACATGTTAAGAGAGTAAGAAGTCAATTCTATTTGGGATCATCATTTCTATTAGAATTATATAATAAGTAAATATTATCGTCCATATTGGATAAATATATATATATATATATGAATGTCTGACAAAGACAAAAAAAAAAAAAAAAATTCTTTTTAGAAAAAAAAAATAGAAGCCAAATATACACTCTCAGAAGCGTATAATGGGAGGATAACTTTTAAAAATTCAACACCAAACGATCAATACCTTTTTTTATTTTATTTTCTCAGTCTAGAGAAATATAAGAGCTATACTAACTGCATCATTGTATATATTCACTTGTTGTTGGTCCTTTTAAAAATCCCAACCCCTGTAACTATATTAAAGAATAAATATATTTCACCAGATGGGAACGAAAAGAGGGTATAATATGCGCAAAGCGCACCCCATAAATATATGTAGGTACATTTATTTTTGTTTAGGTATAAGTTCTTGCATATTATGTTAGTTAAAGGAAGGAAGATATGTTATAAGCCACCAAATAACAGGAAACTTACTTATGTTTAAATAGAATTTATATCGATTTTTGACTCGAGATATGTTAGCTGGCATTTATCGGTCACGTACGCATTTTTTATTATTTTATTTTTTTGTAAATTTTATATAAGTAGTTTTTTTAAAAATTTTACAATCTTATCCCATTTATTTTAATTAAAAATCAGGTTTTAGGTTTTTGTTAATTTATATCTAATCATTTTCAACCACAGAAAAAAAAAAAAAAAACAAAAAATTATGGTATTAAAATAGAAGACCTACTTTCAAAACTGACGCAAATATATTATAAATTTAACTTTAAAAGTTATTTTTGTAGTAACATAAATAAAGGTCAAGTTTAGATTGTTTTTTGTTTTCATCTAAGTTTATAAAATTTTAATAAATTTTTAATTTCATGAAATTACCCAAAAAGAAAAAGGAAAAAAGATTAAAGCATCGAGAAAGCTAAAATTTTGAATGACTTAAAAAAAACATAACAATCAACACCGTCATTCACAAGGCTAGCCATTTTGTTGTTGTTGTTGTAATCATTCATTATATAAGCTGAAGGCTAAATAAATAGTTTTTAAATCATAATTGAAAATGAAAAGAAAATCTATTTGAGTAAAAATGACAAGGTTTAATATTATATACTAAAAAAACAACAACAACAACAACAAATATATCAAAGTAACTTTCAAAATATCAATAAATTTCTAACAACCCTATCTAATTTTTTTGTTTTTTTTTTTGTTTCTCATGAACCCCAAACATAAATTTAACCCTTAACAAAAAATTTTTCACATTAGCTAAATGTCATTAAATAAAATTTATATTGCCGGACACGTGATTATATGAATATGTGTGTATTTTTTCTTATATATATTCTCGTCTTTTTAATCTCTTAAGCATCAGTCATGTGACAATTTTAGGAGTGATTGAATTATTTTTGTTATAAAACCGGAAGCCTTAATAAAATGAGCATATTGGAACGCGCAAACGCGGTCGTGCCCATTTATAGGTCTCTCACTTGAAATTGTTGTGTAATCGAAAATATTTAACCTCTATATATGTAGGTGTGATTGCTAGATAGCTGGCTGGATGACTGACTGATTGATAAAATGATGGTAAAGTGCAAGGCTAAAATTATTGTTTTTATTATATACTTACAAGTACTATACACATATTTCAGGTACCTTAAGGTATGAGAGAAATTACAAAAGTTTTAGATGAAAATTCAGGCGACTAAAACAAATGAGCATCATTTTCTGTGTAAAAAATAACAAAGAAAAATAAAAAAGAAAAGAAGCTATTCATCTTGTTATTGTAATTGTATGCGTTTTAAAAAGAAAAATATATATATTGACTACGTGAGAAGCAGATGTAGCTCAATGGATGTTCCGTTCCATTTTGTACGCATACTCTAATATTGTTTTTATTTATTTATTTGTATGTATTCACTATATTACAAGATTTTATGATGTTATTTCTACATCAAAAAGTAATTTCCTTGTACAAAAAGAAAACAACAAAATGAAAATAATAAAAAATAATAGTGCATTGCCCTCATCCTTGTTTATTATAATGGCAAAAGCTATTTTGAATTGGAATTTTTTTTATATAATTATTTTTTGTTATATTGTACATGATTAATTTTAGTGTCTAATCAGACAGTTAGAAATTCAATTTTAAACAATAAAATTTTAGTTGTTACTTTTTATCTTTGAAAATATTCAAAATTAAAAACAAAACACAGTTTTGGGTTGTGTGGTCTCTATATAGAAGCAAGTCATTAACTCCATATATGTATATTCATATATGACATAACGTGACTATCAAAGCGTTTCCTATTTGTAGCATAGAATTGATCTAAATTTGTCGAGCAAATATGTATATGAAATTTACAAGTCACATGATAAAAAGTTGCTTGAAGTTGATTCCATGTGGTTCACAGATTAAAAGGATCATTGAAACCGAAATGTATTTCTCTGTCGCTAATAGTGCACTTACAGCGGCCAAAGATACTAGACAAATGTACTACCATTTCTCCATATATAAAAATAAGTGTTCATACTGGACCCTGGTACATTTTGATTAGTACATATTTCAATTTTCTTATCTTTGTTGTTGTAAAAAGTGTTTTACATCATATTCACAGTCAAACTTAACCTAACTTCCGCAATTATTTAGTCTCAAACTATTGTCGAAAGAGAGAATCCGTAAAATTACACAAAATTTCCCCTCGGTACTACCATGAGTTGTCTAGTCCATCCATTCCTAGCAAAGCAAACAAGATTTAAATTAGTTTATTTGAGAAATATATGTACTCGAGATTTCCGATACAAATTCTAGAATGATAATGAAAATTTTCCAGCTATAAATTTCATTCATGTGTCAAATTTATGTTTCCAAAAAAGAGCAGCATTCCCCTTCAAATATACTTTTGAAGGAAAAGACAATATTTTGCCTCACTTGAAAAATTGTTGAAACACTTCGGTTGAAATGTCATTATTTATAATATGACTTCACTGATGTACTTAATATGCTACATTAAACATCAATTGGGCCACAAATAAAAACTGATTGATATTGTACCTATAATTAATGGGATGATTAATTCCTTGAAATGACAATATTTCTGTGTTAAAGATCTCAGTAGCCTGCAATCAGAGATTAGGTTATCGTTTATTATTTCATTTTTTTACGTAACGGCACACAGCAAATATTTTTACTTCTTTTAGTCTAATCATGTATCTTCAGTAAAAATTTAAAATGTTACTCCTCTCTCCCCCTTTCTTTATCTCTTTCTTTAGAAAAAACAAACTATTATTTGAGTCGTTCAGAAGCCAATGTGGTTAAGTCTAAAAACTCAAAATTGAGAAAATTAATGTTTCTTAATACATTTATAACACATTCATAAAAAAAAGGGTTGTTTGACCTACAAAAAATGAAATAATGAGCAAATCCTTTTAAGACTAACAAATAAGGTCCGACCGAGAACTCGGTCTCGGCCTACTCTCGGCTGAAATGCAGGCCGAGATCTCGGTTCTCGTTCTCGGCTTAAATTTGCCGAAATTCTCGGCCATAGCCGAGACTGCACACGTACCAGTCTATCAGTAAGCTATCATAAACCAGCAAAGTTTTATCAGCTCCACTGATAGGCGTTTCAGACAGGCTCTCATATTGCAATTGAAATATTACAATACATTAGAGGAGAATTTTCCATACAAATTTACAAAATGGCGGAATCGAAATTGTAATATCAATTCTGTGTGAAACGCCTATGACTAGCGTTGCGACTTTTTAGTAGGGCTGGACAGCTATATGATGAGAGGTGGCACAACTTAAAAGGCGAAAATCTTGAAAAATTACTGTTAAAAATGTGTTAAAAATGTCCATATACTCATACATAGAAAATATAACAATTTATTGCATTTTTTGCACTTTTAACTTTTAACTCTCCATACTCCATACAAAATTTCCATCGTTGTATTGTAATAATGAGTATAAGCTTCGGTGGAGAATGGATATTACCCATTTTAGCTGCTATATTTTTAGTCTCGTTCTCGGTCTCGGTCTCGGCCGAGAATATATTTTTTCTCGAATAAAAAATCATTCTCGGTCGGACCTTACTAACAAATATATTATTTATTCTATTAAAATTTGCAAAAATCAGAAAATATGAAAAAATGGACTTAACCACATTGGCTTCTCAACGACTCATTTATTTCCAAACAGTTTTATAATAAAGTATTATTTATCAAATTTATTATCAATAAACTTAGTCATCAATAAGTTTTTTTAATTTCTTCCAATCGTTCATGGTCTCGACTACGTCAGTGTCTCCGAACAGCTGAAAAATTATATTAAAATCCCTGTTTTAATTTTACAACCAAATGAGATCTCAAAAACGTGGTTAAATACGATACAATCGATAACAACAACGTTTTTGTTTTGGGTTGAACTAAAAAAATGGCACAAATTAACATGTGTTTATTTGATTAAAAATTTCGTACACATATTTTTTATCTTAAAACATTTTATAATTTACAATTGTCTAAATGTGAATTCAATTGTTAAATTGATCCATCACATTAAGCGTTAGTAAAGCCGCAGCATTAGGGTATGGTAATTAAAGAAATGGTTTTCAGTGAGAATACATTTCCATGACACACCTAGCGGTTACCGACATTTTCCATGTGTAAACCATTTCTATTGGCAATTAACACTCAAATATATGCGAGTCGATAAGATAAAACGCATGATCAAAAATCACTAAAGACAACATGATACATAAACTTCGACTTATCAGATTAAGATTTACAAATTAATTTTTTTTTAATATTATGATAAAGAGAAATTGTAATCTTTAGTAAGCTTTAGTGATACTGATATAAAAATTGATTTGAACGGTTATCAAAATGATAAAAAGTATTTAATATATGATTATAAGCTGTTCACCAGAAAATAAAGGAGTTGGGCTTTGATCGACAAGATTTCGAAAGTATAAAAGAAAAAAATTGTGTAAACAATATTAAAAAATTTATAAAATTAATTGATAAAATGAAGTAACCTAACCTATAAAAAGAATTTTTTGATTACAATAAAAGTTTATAAGCGCATAACTTAGTATTTTTTGGACAGTTTTTGCAGATTAATTTACACTGAACAATGAAATTATCGCAGCAGTGCACCAAATTTTACCAACTTATTTTTCACTGGCAAATGTTTTCTCAAACTCTTCGTTTTTACCTCTTACCTCTTGCATCTATCACCAGAAAATGAAATAAAAACTAATCACTTAGAATGTCTGTAAAAAGCTTGAAACTCGATCAGAAAAAAAACCAATCGAATAAGTTGAAAAGGATAATATGTACCATTAGAATTAAAAGGTTCTCAATCAAATGTGTCTCATATTCCACAAAGAAATTCACCACTAAAATGCGCTCTTTGCAGTTTTAAATTCAAGTTCTCTTGAACGATACGGAAATGTAATTCTTGTAATGTTGAACTAAAAAAAACAATTAATTTCTTTGATATTTTCCTATGAAATAATTAGGAAAAGTTTTTGCAAACATTTTTAGGTAAAACGAAGTTAAAGTCAAACAGCAATATATTCGAAAAAAACACCACTTAAGAGAATAAATAATGTTCACAAGAAAAAGTAATTCGAATAAACCGAATACAAGAAAATCGCGTAAATTTAAGAAACCATGGAAAAAAGTATCGTGTAAAAGTAAGAAACCTTGTAAAAACAGAACTATAGGTGTATTAGAAAAAAGTTCCAAAAACGGACAACCAAAGATACTGCTAACGATATATAAACATTTAACAATTACCGTTGAAAACAAACTGTTGAGGCTGCTAATAATACCGTCTGATAAGTTTCCCCTTTATATCAACAGCTGTATGAGTGTGTTTTCTTTTTTGAATTTAATATCCGGAAGTCTATATAAGTTTTTAGATTTGGTACCCTGATTTTTAAAAAGTGAAGACCCTCTAGAAGTTTTTGTATTTTTTTTTTATGTTTTGAAAATTCATTTACAGCCTAAAGAATGTATGATATATTCAATATTCTAAGCTTAATAGAAAGTCTCAAATAGTTCATAATAGAAATGAAGTGATAAGCGTTGAAAGTAACGAAAGCAAATAAGCGAGCGCAGGTTCCTTACGGTCTATACTTTTTAATTTCTTAATCAGAAAAGGCCAAACTGCACAGGAAAAAAAAGCAGTCTTATTTTGACTTTTTCGAAGTAGAAGGCTTCCTTTATGACTCTTGTCCATCGCAATTTAACCTTAGGCAACTATAAATTGTTTATTAATTCTATTTTACAAGAAGGAAAACTTTAAGCAGGTTATTTTCAAAGCTTTTCTTTTCCCCGCGCTGCCGAATATGACTTAAAAAGTAATTAAGATATCATATTGAAATTTCTTTAAAGTATTGGACTTTGGATATACCTAGAAGTTTGTATTTTTTAACAATTTGTTTATCAAGAAAAAAAAGTGTATTTTTTTTTCTTTTGATCTTCAAATTTTCATTTTTGTTTTTTTCGTGAAAAATAAGTACTTAAAAAGCGAAATAATTCATTTTAATGGAAAATTTTTGATTCGTTAAGTTCAGTTATTTACGAAGCTAGACATTCCACAGCAAAACTTAAAGGAGCATCTGTAGCACCGCTATTTTGTTTATTTGTTCTTATTAAAAATTTGGTTGTAATTTGCGTGAACATCAATGTCAATATGTAATTTAATTCAATGTAATAAATACTTTCAGTTTTTTGTAAAAAATTATTGAAAAATCTGTTATTGAGAAAGTCTTCCCAACGTTAAGTCTTATGTCGAATTTTTTATTTAATCAACATAAGTCTAGAAATGCATTTATAAAAATTGCAACGGAAATGACACAAATAGAAAACCCATACTCAGTAATATACAAAACAAAAAAATTAACAGAAAATGTTTTACTTTTTTTAAAAGTTGCTTACACACCACATTCAAATATTATTTTTCAATTTAAAAAAGCAAAAAAACATATACATATATATATATATATATATTGGACATTAACAAAGAAACCATATAAGCTAAATTAGCAAATAATTGTGTCCTAATTAAAAATAAATTTAATAATATGCAATCATATAGCATAGAAATTTCAAAATGTTAATTCTTTGATAAATTGAATATTTTTAATGACTCTAAAATAGTTTTACGTAAATAAATTTTCAACAAAGAATTTCCCTACAGCTTGAAAATGAATTGCAAAACTATTTATATCGATTCATTAACAAACTAGTCTTTAAATTTGTAAATAATTATATTTAGCCATAGCTAATTCAATTTAGTAAAGGTAAAAAAGACAAATTCCTAATTTAGAATGACTCATTTGAAAAATATCTTTGATTTTGCTTTAAAATGCCTATATATGAATATTTGTTAAAATAAAAAAAAAAAAAACAAATTAAAATAAAATGTTTTCAAAGAATTCTTTTAATCGACAGAAGTCTTAGTTGTTGGTTTGATACCATTAAATCAGGTAACAACAAGCAGAAGCTGGTTTGGCTACTGTTATACAATGTGAGGACCATCACATGAAATTTAATAGAGAATAGGCAACCGTGAAAAGGGCAACGACCATATTTAATTAATTATTGAGAATTAATTTTTAAAACAAAACACAATACAAAGATCAATTTTTTTGACATTTGGGAGATTTATAGAGAATAAAAACAACAAAAACTGATAAATATAGTAAAATTGGGAAAAAGATTTCAAAATATATAAAATAAAAATGAATATCTTTTAATTACAACACAAGACAAAATGCAATTAGTTAGGGTACATGCGCATACATGTAATTCGTTCTGTAAGATTTTACCTTCAGATGGAGGTAATATGTACATAACATAAAAGCTCTCACTTGAATTAAAACAAAGTAATGCTGGAATGATATGTACAGAAAACTCATAGTACATAATGGTTTCATGGAGCTTTAGCTAGAGACACGCAGGTGAAATTTTAAATAGATGACCATTTTGACCAGGTAAAATATTGTAATTATCTAAAAATTACACGATATTTACTTTTATTAAATATGGTATAAACTTTTCAAGAATTACAGAATTTTTTATCCAGATTTAAGAGTGGCTGTAAAATTTAGGTTTAACAATAATAAAAACAAATATAATTAAGTAAAATTTTAAATTAAATTTAGAAAAATAATTTATAATTTGTGATTATAGTTTGAAGAATTATGTTTTACTTTATTTATTTTCTTTTTTTAAAGCCTTTTTCTGTATGATTAAATGTGAAGATTTCTTTATACAAATTAAATTAAATTAAATTAGTTTAACTCGAAGGCGTAAATTTAGCATAAATTATATTTCAAATAATTTTGTTTTTATTTAAAATACAAGTTGAATAAGCAAGCGTCCATTTTTACGCCTAAAAAACAATGTAAATGTTTTCTTAAGAAAATCATAAATAATTCTAAAAATATTTTTACTTTAAGATATCCATGGTATCCCTCTATCACTGATTGTAAGTTCTATGAAAAAGTTTATAAGTCAATACTAAGAAAACATTAAAACAACAAAATTTTCGGAAATGTTTTTACTTATTTTTTGATTTCTAATAGTAAGTTTGGGTCTACAACTTTATGATCAAACTTTTCCATTATTGACAAATTTTGTATGGAGGATTCAAGGGTATAACAAGGTTCATTCCCACGTGAATTTTGTAGTAATTAAAAAATTTGCTATGAATCAGCACTAACGGAAATTCCTGACTTTTTGGAAAAATGAAACCCAACTAATGTAATTTTAAAGAAATTATTATTTGAGATTATGTTAAACTCATAATAGTAGAATATTAATTAATTCAATAATAATGACTATAAAAATTGAAAGTTATGTATGATATATATAAAATATATGTGAAAACAATTATAATTATTAGTTGTCATGCTCATTTCGTATCCTTTAGTGTAACAAAAAGAGTTGTTGACATATGCCACTATATGTAAAAAGTTAGCTATAAAATGTAGTTGTAAAGTTAGAATGTACGAACCCTACTTTTCTTTATATGGACTCAAGAATAGACTGATAAAATGTGGGGTGATTGTTTATGTTTCACTTTTTTAACTCTATTATTCCAAAAATTCCTTTTTTGTGTATAACACTATAAATAGTAATAAAAATACGAAAAATCGCGTAAATTTAAATTTATATTTTATGTGCTAAGCCTCCTAATCATCCATCCTAAGAACTTTAATTTAAATGACATCTTCCAGGTTACCAATTACAAGACTACTTTTAATCTTTTTTTATTTTTAATATAATAAATATAAAAAACTAGAAAACTTTTATTGTTTTCTTAAAAAATAAAGGCTTGGCACAGGGAAATATTTCGATTAAATTCTCACCTACTTTGAAATAAGTTATTGAAATTTAAATTAGAAAATCGTAAAAAACTTTGATTATAAGCAATGTGGTTAAAAAGAAGTTTTACTAAAAAATTAAACCATTCCTACTTCTGAATTCTGTTCCCATAAAACGATATTGAATATTACCTTTCTCCTTTTGGTTCATTAATTTAATGAAATGATCATAGACCAAAGTCTATTTTTAAAAAGTTTTCTTTTTGTTTTTTTCAATAAACAGAAAAACATTTTTCTTTTTGTTTATTATACTAATCACTAAATCCAAGTATCGTAAGTATTTTATGATAAATAAAGTTTCCTAAATTCAAAGAAAAATTTTATTATATATATTGCTATACCAAAAAATTAATAATTAAAATTATTAATTTGATTGTTTTTTATCTATTTTTTTTTCAGAAAATAAAAAACCTCACATGTTCACAACAATCAACCGAAAGCTATAAAATTTCTTCATTGAAGAATAAAATCAAAAAAAATCTCATTTTTAGATAACAAATATGTAATAAACAAAAAATCCAAAAATAAATTGTTAACAACTCAAAACTTGTTTTAACTTCTCTCTTACTAATAAAATCCTTAGAAATTTCATATTTAACACTAAAATGTTTTTTTCTTTGTTGAAAAAATAAAAACAACAACAAATCCTTTCAAATGCAACTTATAATTAAATTTAATTTCATGTATCACAAATAAAATAAACATAATCTAAGTATTTTTCAAATTGATTATTTTATCCTGTGTATATATAAACTTTTGGATACCGCTAGAATATATATATCTTGAAAAGGGGAGAATAAACAAACAACAACAACAATACAACAAGCTAATAATAATAATAAAACAACAACTACATTAAGAATAAAACTAGCAAACGCCTAGTTAATCGGGTTCTACAATTCAAGTACCATCATCGGCTACAAAGGAAGAAGCAGCACCATAGAAATGTAATAAGAGTTGATTGAACTTTTCTTTAGATGAGTAATATAACAAGTAAAAACAACAACAACAATAACAAATTAAAAAAAAATATATATATACTATTTATTTTTTTTTGAAAAAATTAAAATAAAATAAAAGAAAATTTGTGAAATAGCATTTTATAGTGTAGTATACTTTTTTGTATTATAAAAATACAGGAACAGGTATACGCATATCAAAACAAACACATACTCAAAATCATCAATCAGCTGATTCTGTCTGTACTATATTTATATATAGTCTTATGACTTCTGTTTTTTTTCAAAACAAACAAAAAAATATACCGTGGTCATAAGTAACTGACCGCTAATGCTTACTCATTTTTAACTTTATAATTCTTCTTTTTTGTATATTCTCTTTTATATAAATATAAGTATATATTTACGTATGTAAATAATCCTATATAATATATGATAATTTAACAATTATTTAATCCCATATATTTATATGTGTACAATTGGTACACATGTATATAATTTATAAATTAAAAATACATATATATATATATATATATAATAACAGAATTTATAATCTTTAAGTATGAGATTTATACAAAACAAAAATGAAAAATTATAAATAAAATCCACAAATAATGATAATGCAATATAGTAAGTAGGTAGGAAGAGGAAGAAAATATTTTAATTGTGCAAATTTACTGTTTTTTTTATTTTTACTGTTTTAAAAATTACTCCATGGAATCATGAAGTTATTTTGTTGTTACTTTTTCATATATTTTAGGTATATCGGACTATAAGATGACGCTTTTAAAACGTTAATAAATTGTCATGTTTTAATACTGAAGGTTAACTGTCAACAATTATCGTGTAATCTACCTTTTTGATGATAGTAACCCTTCTTAAATTATATTAGTGTTATTTTTGTTGTTGTTTTATACATATACATATATATATAAATTATATTTTCTGTTTGCAATTATTATTGCAATTAGTATTTGTTGGTATAAAAATGTGATTAATCAGATATGAAATAATTTCGACAGTAATTATTTAAAGTGAATAAATTATATTTAATAATATATTTTTCATTATTTAAAATTAATTTATTTATTATGTATACATATAAAAATGTATTATCATTATTTAAATAAATATGAAAATAAATTTTCGGAAATATTTTTTACTCAAATACGGGAAAAACATAGTTTAAAAATAAATAAGAAAAAAACAAACAAGGCTTACTTTCTAATTAGATATTGATAGGTACATAAAAACATTGCTTAAAATTTCAACATAATTAATTAATTGAGTAACCGCAAGCATTTGTTAGTATGGACTCTAAGATGTTTTTAAAACTGAACTAAAAAGAAATCTTAGAAATTTTTATGCGTCATCTTTGTAACAGTTAATGAAAATATGTACAGTTATGTGTAATCGTAAAACCTATTGCAAAATTTAAAGAATTTCATTAATTACCGTTATTTTTCAAATTTTCTGTTTCGGTTGAAAATTAATAAAATTATATTTATAAAAGTAAAAATTTACTTGATGTATGTATATGGATAAGCGTTTTGAACAGCATTTTTAAGGCGCGTTTACACTAAATAGTATTGTATTGACTATATCAGGGGTTACCAAAGTGTGCGTCGCGAAACGGTATACGTACAGATCATCTGTACGCAATGTAATGAGTGAATATTCTTTCACCTCGCTTCTTGCTCTTTCGTTTCCTTACTCGTTTGTTTATCGTTCAGCCAGTCTCGATTTGAAAAGTTATGCTCAGAAAATCAAGCTTCACGCTACTTTAACCTAATTTTTGGGTTAGGGCGATAATAGGTAATAAAAAAAATTCAAAATATAAGGAGCAAACATGAGTCTCCAGATTCTCAGACTCATATTTAATATGAATATTGTAATTTTTCCCTTTATAGTGTGTTTCCACTGCACGATAACTGACAATCAAAAATTTTGTATAACCTACTGGAATTTCATAAGGATATAAAAATTTACTGAAAATCATATGACAGCACGCAGGGGAACTATTTTTTTAATGAATGAAACTTAACGAAAGTCATTTTGATATAAATCGGATGTAAATAAAGGTACATTGGTGCATTGGCTTCGGAACGACTCATATTATATTAATTTAAATTCTATTATTATATCTATTCCCTCAGAAATAATTTCTATGGTGTACTACACTAAAAAATCTTGTTCAAAAAGCTACTTAGGCAGCTTATTTGCTGTCTCTGCTTTGTCATTTACCAGTACATATTTATTTAGTGGTATAGTTTTACCATGGAACACTTTCCAACAAATAATTTTATTAAAATTCTATAGGGAATTCTATTGAAACTTTCTTATTGCCACGGCAAAAATCAATTGAACTATCTTAAAAAATTCTTTAAGAATTTTCTGTGAAAGTCTACTTTGGAATCCATCAAAAAATGTTAACAAGAATTTTAAAGGGAATTATTTTAGAATTCTTTGGAATTTTTACAAAAAAATTAATGCAAAATTTTGACAATTTAGCATTGTTCGTCTGCACTGAATCCACCATTTCACTTATTTTGAAATCTAAAACAAATTCTGTCGTTATCCATATAAAAAAACCAGTTTTAGTTGTTCGTGAGCAAATTATTCAAAATTTTCTTTTTAGGATATATGTATATGAGGAAGCAGTCTAAAAAAAAAAAAATAAAATAAAAAATTCAAAGCACTTAACTAAAAAAACCTGCAAGTAATCAATACATGAAGTTTTAAATAAACTAAAGGAATGAAGTAATAAACTTAGGCAATTAAATATTATTTAATTTTTTACTTATTCTGTTGTAATTATTTATTTATATATCCTTATATATCAATTTAATCAGTTTTTAAAATTTACTTACAAATTATTGATATTCGATTTTCGAAACTTACCTGAAAGAAAAAAAAAGTAAAATTATTAACAAAATGTTTATATATATTTTTTTATAAAAAAAATAAGTTTTGAGTCTAATTTTTGATATATAAAACAAGCACTAAAATTAATAAATATGTATAAATAAAGGATGATTAATTGTTTGGCTTCAGGAAAATGGTATTTTTGTTTTTTTGTAATATTTGAGCAAATATCAAATTTTTTGCTATTTACATAACTATCGATTCTGGTAATTGTAAAGTGTCAATAAGTTACACCATCACTTTTACTGCCTTAATTTATCAAGTGAGATAAATTATATCTAAATTTATCTGAACGATAAATTCTAAAAAAAAAATTTCTTTTATATTTGCAACGTTTTTATGGACAACATTTATAAATAAATTCAAGTAAAATCCAATGAACTCTTTAAAGATTTGTAAACTAATACATTCATAATAGGAATGTGAGTTATATTTAGTCTAAATAAAAGAAAAAATTTGAGCTACTTTTTCTGCGTCTTTGTTGCTTCTTGTTTCCTTTTTGCTTTTGCCAAAAATCATTGGATGCAACAAATTCTAAAGATAAAACACTTCTTTTTAATACGATCAAGGTCATTAAAGAAAACAAAACAAAAGAAAAAAAAGACCAATAACAACAATTTATCGTAATAAATCTTTAAAGTGGCGTTTTCTGCCTTATTTATATTAGTTGTTGTTCTTTTTTTTTAAATTAATTTTTTGTTTTTGAAAATAAAAATTTTACCACAATAATTGGGAATATTTTGTTTTATTTAAAAATTTGTGGTTAAGTTTAATTTTTTTTGTTTTATTTTATGTAGAATAACATTTGGAATAAGAAAATTAAACAAAAAAAACAACAAAGAAATTATAAAATTTTAAATTAGGAAAATAAAAATAAAGTAATTCAGTATGATTTTTGGATTTTTGTTATAGTTTTTATTTTCAGGCAGTAAAAAAAAACAAAACAAAAAAGTCAAGATAAAATTAAATAATTTTCAGAACTAAAATTAAATTAATTTGAGTTGAGTGTTAAACTTTTGTGCCCTTCACTTCATCAATCTTGATCAACTTTTATAACGGTATAACATAACGTTAGCAGATATCAAAGTCTAAATTTCAAATTTTTGTTCGATGGATGATGATAGCCCCATTTTAAATATTTTAAAATCTCTTTAACAAAATTGTCTATAATTTTTGGACTCGAAGGGATTTAGGATTTTTGTTTCTTTTTTTCGCTTTTTGATATTCCACCATCATCATTCTAATTGTATTTTTGTCTCGCCATCGACAACGATTATGACCTTAGACATGGTCGCCATCAGCACAGCCACTATATTTATTTATTTTTTGTTTTAGATTTTATTTTATTTTTTTTTTTGTTTGGTTATATTTTTCTTTTTTTCTTCGGCCTTTCTAAGTTGTGATATGGGTAGTCAGTCAGTGTTATGGTTTTTTCAAAGGATTCACGGTCAGGAAAGCAAGCAACTGGTTCTTTTGTCTAATCAGAAGATGCATAAATCCGGTTTTTAAGCAGTATGCTTTTTGTTATTTTAAAAAAGAATAAAACAAAAAACAAAATAAAAATTCTTTTTAAGCTGTAAATTTTTAGCTTTTATATCACACGTTTTTAGTAGTGTAAAAACCACGTTTTAGTTTTTAACATAAAAACAGAACTAAAGAAGTTTTCTGTTTTTTTTTTGTTTTTAATTTTTTAATTTCGCTATAAATACATTTTTTTTTTTGAAAAAAAAAAAATAGTTTTAAATTTTCTAATTATGATTTAATTCTAAGTTTCATTTGGATTTAGCAGCTACTAGTAATGAAAAAATATTGATCAGCTATCCCTAAAGTATCATGAATCAAATCAAGACTACCGAATTAGCATATCCTGTATAAAAATTATTATCTGGATCAAGATTTGACAAGTAAAATCTAAAATAATGGATTTCTAAGCACAAATATGGAATTACTGCTAGGAATTCTAATTAACACATCGATTAAGAAGTTCTAAAAGTGCAACAAAAATTTTGAAGGCCACAAAGTGTCCTTTTAATATAAATGGCTTTCATTAAGCAAAAATTTTTGTTTTAGCTATGAATAGAGCAAATGAAACACACTTTATACGACCTTAAGCGTCAGACGAATGCCGAGCGTCTCGGTCTGAATAAGGCTTAACGTTGTTTTCAACTACTTATTAGAAAAACTTTGAAATTGGTCACATTAACTTGAAGGAGATTATGTTCAATGAATAAAGTTAAATTTTACCAAAAAATTGTACTATTATACATCAGCCTTCTTGGACTTCTTATCCCATCTCAACCAAATCTTTAAAAAGATTTCAATTAAGATTTGTCTTCGGAATTTCCATTAATTATAGAAAAGAAACAATTTCCTTAAAAGTCCATAAAACTACTTAGTGAGCATAAAAAAATTAGATGTCTGAAATAAACCACCTTTACGCAAATATCTTGAACTTATGTTAATTTAGTTAGTTTTTAAGAAATTTGCTAATTAGCTTAATCTACACAAACATGATCCTATAAAAAAACTAACGTAAAATTAATAGCTTTTGAGATATAGGACAGAAAAAACTTGAGTTATATATTGCATTCATTTTCGCACCAGCGTTAATGAACTAAATTAATATTTGCATTCCATTAGAGAATTAATTTTGAGTCATAACGGCTATTTTTTCGTGAAAAACACAAAGATTTTCTTACAATAATGAATTAGAACCATATCCGAATGTGACTTTTTCTGCAATATTTGAAACGAAAAAAAGATTTCTTTTATAATTATGGATTACTAATCATCATTCAAAATCAAATCAAGGGGCTAACGATTGAAGCTGGCACTTTGTCTACAAAGTTCATAAAGTGGTAGAAATAGTCTAAGAGAAATTGCTATCCTCAGTTTTGTGGAATATAAAACAAATTTTGTACATGGAATACCTCCAAAATGGTAAAACACTAAACTTAAATTATTATTGTATCATAGAAATGAAATTTAATTCAAAAAAACCCGTTTTGCATAAGAAAAAAAGAATACATCTTCTTACACAGCTCAAAAACTATTATAAAAATCAGTGAATTTATGTACTAATTTTTTGCAATAGCCATCCACAAATTCTTTTCTTTCTGATTTTTGACAGTTTCCACACTTTAACAAAAAAATTTATGCATAGCCTTGGAAACGTATTTCTGAATTTTTAACTCCAAAATCGGTTTCTATAAATTAGAAATTGATTGAAAAGAACTCCAATGAAAGCATGTTTAACAATTAAATTTATTTCTAATTATTAATATTTTATTTTGCTTATCGAACAACAAAAGTATTTCTAAAAACCCGGATTGAACTCATTTAGCAATAAAGCCAAATTTCTCTACCTTCCACAATTACCAAATTTAACCTATTCAAATTTTTTCATTTGTAAATATTTCTTAATCCTTACTTTCTTGGAATTAATTACAATATACAACCATATTTAGGGATGACATTCAAGAAATGGTGACAAAAAAAAAGGATCATAATTTTCTTCGAAAAATTTTATAATATCCTTTCTATGTAAAATCGTTTACTACCATAAAAGAAGGGTTGAAAAATATTACTCGCCATAAAACTGAAATTATGAGTTGCTTTACCGTATTTAACTTGGAAGAACCTTGAAAATTAACAACTGTAATAATTTTTAATATATAATAGTTGGATCTTTTTTTTTCAGGTCATTCATATTGACTTTGGAGTAATAGAAATGGCTTTGAAAAAACAAAATGCTTTGTACAAATGATTATTATAATGTAATAGATATTTGCCATATAAAAGTTCACCAAATGGAAAAAACAGCGATTTCATTTCAACTCAAGCCTTGGAGAAGTGTATTTTTAAAAGAACGGTAAATACTAAACAAAGTAAAACCAATTGGTTAGCATTTCGCTGCATATAAAAAATATTTTATAAATTAAACTTATAGATAAAAGAGAGAAGTTTTTAATTTTAGACGACCTTCGAATGCTCGTAGACCAAGAATGCTTTAGATGCTTGTACTCGGCCTGTAAGTGTATTAAAATTTCAGGATATGATAAACTTGCTTCCATGTATACATAAGCAAAAAATTTTCTTCCAGGGTGCCAGCTACGAGATAACTCGTAGTAATTTTTTTTTTTTTTTTATAAATATTTATAAATATTATCGCGATAATGTGTCATAACACAATTAAAGTAAAAAATTAAAAAATTGCATTTGCTTAATTAAAACAAACGCTTAGCACTGGCGGCAACATACGTAAAATTTGCTTGGCACTGAATAGGTTAAACGTGTTAAAATGTAACACCTTCAATTTTTCAAATTGAAAATAAAATGACTTACGCCAATTTCAAAATAAACGGTTTATATTAGTCGCGTTATACGGAAATCTCAGTATCTCATTTATGGGGTTCTTCTCGTTTAGAAATTCGAAAAAATTCAATTTCTTTTTTGTATATTTTTAGAGCTTAACTCCTTACAAAAATGTTCTATAGATAATTTTTTGCAATTCGAATTATTTTCGGAGTTACAGCCCATTTTGTGACGCATTTAGTGCTTAGTTCAGGTCAGTCTCTAAAACTTTAGACGCGTTTTTCGCAAACTACTTTTTTCGAAACGGTGTACATATATCTCAAGTTTTACTCAACCGATTAACTTGAAATTTGGCACAGAGATTTTATATAAATCAGGCTATCGAGCTACGAAGAGTTTTTTACTAATTTTTTTCTTTCCGAAGGGCGAAAAGAACAGGAAAAAACGTAACTTTTCTTTCAAACTGCCACCATTTTGTGAAAAAAAAAACTCTTCGTAGTGCCATAACTTTCATTTTTCTAGTTGAATAATTAAGAAATATTTTTTTCTTCAGATTACTTGAAAGGCTGGAATCGTGCACATCAGGACACAAACTTTTTTCAAGAGCCCTCCTCACTTTGCCGGCCTGTAATATTTTCTTTTAATATTATTAATTTTTTATATTCTCAACACATCAATAAACAAAAGACAAAAAAAATTTTGTTAAAAATATTTATTAGTTCTTTTTTATGGCGTCCGAAAAAACACCCAAAATTCAAGTGTCTAAAAGAGAAGACCCCCTTAAACATATTTCGATAAATAATTATCTATCACGCATTAATAATAATAAGTTACAAACATCTAAGTATATCGCATTGATTACACCACATATGCAACAATTAATTGCGCATCAAAGCTGCGCATTAAATGTCACACTTATTTGAACCATACGCGCATTTAATCAAATCAAATAATCAAATTAAAATTGCATTTACTATAAACGTCCAGGATAAATTCATTAAAATATAATTTCTATATTATTATAAAATATATACTACATATAAAAAGAATGAGAACAATCCAATTATTTATCTTTAAGGTGCAATTCTTAAGATATACAGTTACATATGTATATTATATTAGAAAAGAAAACGCCCTTTATATGTGTTCAAAATACATTTGCATTCAATGAAAAAATAAACAAAATAAAAGAAGCAAAAAAAAAAAAATACAAGAAAAAATCTAAATACTATAGAAAAAATTATAATTAAAAATTTTCCTTCGTCATCTTCATCTTTAAGATTGTATTATTATTATTATTTTTTGTTTTTTGTATTATATTTTATGAATGAAATGTCATTTAATACAAGATTACAAGTGCTAACACCAAAAAAGAAAAAAAATGAAAATAAAACAAAAGCTTCAAGGATTTATGTACAACAAAATTATTGCCAAAAACTAGGTCAATTCCGTTGTTTTGTCACTTTTATAATCGCTATACAACTACCTTATAAATGTATGTATATATATATATATATATTGTGTAAGCTGAAAATGTTCCCTCATAAATAATTTCTCTCTTGAGATCTCTTTAATAACCATTAAAAAAAAAAACCAAAGAAAATTATTAATGTGACATTTATTTGAAAAAAAAAAAGAAACAAGAAATCATTTTTTAAATATATATATATATATAGAAAAAATAATTAGAAACCTTTAAAGTTGATAACTAGTTCAGAAATAGAAAATTACAAAGTTTTTTTTTTATATTGATTATATATATTAGAGAGAGAGAGAGAGTGAGAAAGCACAAAAGAGAATTCTATGTAAAACACACATTTTCTAGCTTCAATAGAAACCAAAACTTTGCCTATATGATAAAAATTATTTACCAATACAACTACATATATATCAATTTATGCCATTTTTATTTTATATAAATGTCGAATTGCAAAACAAACAAAACATTACAAAATTAAATTTTACACAAATATAATATGTAAAATTTTTAAATAAAAAAAATATATTCATACTTTTGTTATAATATAAAATCAGGAAAATGTTTATAAGAAGAACCACAAAAGAATTATTTTATTCGTTTGTTTTCTTGATATATTATTAAAATTATGAAACACTTTTTTAAATTTTAGAACACAATTATTGGCAGTTATAGATAAATTTAGATAATAAAATGTATTTACACATTAATTGAACACATATTTGGTGCACATTAATTTCTCAATAATAATAAAAAAAAAAAAAGAAATGCTAGATATTTAATATATATAGTTAATATAATATATGAACACACTTATGCCTTTTTTTTTATGCACATGAATATAAATATATGCCTGCATAAAATATCTCACATTAAACGTTAATAATTTAATTAAACAATAAAAAAAAATCAAATACTTTTTCATTCGTTGTTTAATATATTCACTTAAATATACATATATATATGTATTCGTTATAAACCCTTTTACAACAAATTTAAGTCAATTTTTTACATTAAAAAAAAACAAAATGAACACATTCTTCTATTAAGAAAAACTACCTAAAGCTTTGATTTTGTACAACTTGTTTATACAACATATATATATATATATATATATATATATATGTTTAAAATTATTTCACTTGTTTTTTTTACACAAAAAAATTTCCAAATGAATTTATTATAATTAAAAAAAAAATATTTTATAATTTTAAATAAAATTATTTTTTATCTATATAAAAAATTAAAGTCCCTAAAAGGCAGTTAACGTAGAATAGAACAACTTAACGTCCACTATTTGTGGTCGATTGTTGTAAACTAAAAAAGGGAACTGTTTGGAAAATTCAGCACACAAAATATATGAGAATGAAATAGAAATGGAATATTTATATAGTAAGTGTTCTGTTTTCATAATTTCTAAAGAAAAGGAAGCTGCACGTAGGCCAATTTTATATTCACACACGTTTCTTTGTATATGTATACAATGTTTAAAAAAAAACAACATTGTTTGAATGTATATATCATGTATTCAGCATATATATATATGCTCACGTGGAATTTAATTTTCTTTGTGTATGTATATAATTTAAGATCAAATATAATGGTGGATAGGTCTTTTCTTTCTTTTTGTTGTGTTTCTAACAAAACCACAAAAAAATAAAATAAAATATAATGGAAAAAATATGCAAGAAAACTATACTAAATGTTGTATTGCACCGTTATAATAATTAATATAGATTTTATAAGAGAATGTGTGATTTTTTAAAGACTTTTATTTATCTATCATTTTGTTTTGGTATACATTGTAATTATAATCTTTGATGAATTTAACTTTTTATTTTTTATTTTAAGAGCACTTAAATATTTATTAGTTTTAATTTTTGCTAAGAATATAATCTGAGATTCTTGAAAATCATAACCACTACTAATAAATTTATTTAAACACAAAATCAAAGCAAATTGTTTATTTATGCATATTTATCTTTTATAAATCTATTATATTATGCAATGTATATATATGTATGTATGTATGTCATAACCTACTTTTATTTAGATTTATATATTTTATTGTTCCGTTTCTTTTCAAGTCAATTATTTTATTTATTCAAAATAATTTGTTTATAATATTCAAGTAAATAATAATAAAAATAATGTATAGAAATTTTATATATTTTCTAATTAATAATAAGAAATTTTTATGTGTATGTGATAAATAATAAAATTGATACATATATAATTGATAATTTTTTACTATTTATTTATGTGATTTCAAAGAAAAGCTCTCCTGATAAAATTATATATAAAAAGGAGGAAGTGGAAATATTTTAATCCACCGCCCAAAACAAGGTGTAATCATGGTAATAAAAAAGTTTAAAAAATATATACATACCTACATGCATATATCTTTTATCCTTTTTGTATCAGATAAAAAAAATTTCATTGTATATAAAATTCTCTTCCTTAAATTATATAAATTAGTACATTACATATATATACTATAATTTTGGAAATGAAACACTAAAGATGCAGGTGGTCCGAAATATAGAAAAATAAAACACATACAATAACAAATAATACACATGGTACTATCATGCGGATGAGCTACAATAAAAATCAACAGAAACGTAAATATATATATTAAAACATTGCAAAGGAAGGAGAATTGAAGCCATCTCAAGCAGCCCTTGATTTCGTCGAAAGGGAATTGACCGCAAGGTAAACGAGCAGAAAGGGAAATTGAAAACTTTTAAATGTGTGACATATTATAGTGTTTGATTGTTTTTTTTATTTTAAGGTATATTTTACAGTGTGGAAATCAACAATGCTTGTCAAAATAAAAACAGAAAAAAAAAACAATTTATATATTGACTTAGTATTCAATATACATATCCAAACAATAATATATTTATATATATCCTTTTATACCTTGTAAGTAATTGATAATCGTGGGAAATTTTTCTAAGATTCAACAATATTTTTTTCTTTTGTTTTGGCATACTAGACATAGTTCCCTATAGTCTATAAATCCGGTTTTCCTAGATTAATATGAACAAATTGTATTTTATATCGAGATTCAATGACCTAAGGCTATACTACTAACTGTTAACATTGTAAAAAAAACAAACAATTATTCTTATATATTAGAGATCAGAGAATTAAAACAGGAAGCTGATATAATAAATTTTCAATACAATGAAAATAATGTTCAGCTTTAGGGAACTTTTATTTTTTTTTTTTTTTTTTTTTAACTTTTTTAATATATTAACATCACAAGAGTTTTTAACAGTCGGTTTGTCATTAGTTGACATACATAATTTCAACAAATGGCTCCCTTTTTACGTACTAAGGTAAATTATAATTTTTTTCCATAAAAAAAAACGCTTGTATTGCAAGTGCCATAAGAGTTTTATTATTTTTAATTGAAAAAAACTAATTTGTCATTTTTTTTTCTTTTCCTGTATGCCTAGATTCGATCCATCAAAAAATTCATTTTAATTTTCTAATTCAGATAAACTTCTTCTATTTACGACAAGTTGTTCTGCTAACATTTTTATTTTACAAAGGATTCTAAATAGACAAAACCTTTTCCTTACAAAAGTTATATAAACTGTTTGAGAGCTTGTCTCTAGGCTTACACCAGACAATGAGGCAGACACCGTTATTGAAAAGGAAAAAATATATATCGTGAGAAATTTTTGGCATATGATTTACAAATCAAAACTAAAACCAAGGAACCAGTTTATATTACAAAGGAAATATTAAAATTTCAAGGAACAAAATTTAATTTTTTATTTTATCTAAGCTTTTTTGGTGAAATTCTTTTTAATAACAAGCATAAAGTTTAAAGCCTTCTATAGTGGTCAAATAAATTATAGTTGAAAAAATTTGTTCTCAAACCAATTCTAAAATATTTTTAGCTTTAATGTTACTTTCTATGAAAAAAAAACAAGGAAGAAAGCTTTATCGATATTGCGCGCCATTTTCACTTTTTGAGGGTGTTGAACCTCCTATATTCTCCTCTTTTACCCTTTCTATAATCTGTCTGAGAGCACAAACACATAGAATTCCTCTATGTTCCTATATAATACTTTTGAATTTTGTTAAAAGTTTACGATGAATACTGACTGAAAAATCACTGTAAAACCATACCAAAAATTTAAAGGCGGGAAAATTTTTCCCAGACAAACCCAAACTTAATGGGAAAATTGTCTGGAAAATTTAATTTTCTCTAGCAATAATAATATAGCTATCGTACCACAACTATTATTCTAGGTAAGAAATTGTCTTAAAAAAAAAAACAAAAAAATAAAAATAAAATAAAGGATAGATAAATTTTAAATGGAAAAGTGCATATTCTCATGCAATAAAAGTGGCAATTGAAATAGGATAAGGAAGTCATTAAAAGTTGAGGATATTAAACATTTTTAAGCAAAATTTTGGTATAATTACATTTTTTATCTGATTAAAATGTCATAAATAGTTGAAGTTCAAATTGTATTTCATGGATAAGAATGTTTTAGGAGTTTTTTTTTTTTAATAAAAGGAAAAATTTAATATTTTTTGTTAAGACTAAATTTTTGTACTAGGAAGTACCAAGATAATTCATATTGAAGCTAATTATATATGTTTGAGACTATGTAAACAGTTAAAATATTTACTAACTTCCCTTAAAGAAAACAGCAACGGGTGGTACAAATTTTAATGTTTATTTCTACTGTATCAGTTAATAAATTTATGCATTATGGTAAAATCTGAAGCAGGTGAAACGAAAATTTGATAAAAAATATGTTCAAAAATAAAACTATATTAAAATGTTTACTTCTTCTTCTTCTTTTTTAACTTGGTTTTTGTTCAGTAGAGGTTTGTGATTAATGTTTGAAGTACTTGACGTAGTAAAATTTTGCTTTAACATTACCAAACATAAATAATTTGTATAAGAGTATATAAGTATAATAAAAATTTAACTATAAGTTATTTTTATATAATATTGTGATCGTGTGGAAAAACTTTTGGCAAAAAATTAACTTTCTCTCCGTTCTGGGCACGAATACAGGGTATACTTGCGACTGAATTCTCACCTAGTTCAGAATGAGCTATTAACCAATTAAACAATTACAACAATTAAAAAACAATCAATACAATTCAGTTATGGTATTATTAAAGAAAGGATGATAACCATAGTTTTATCATGGGCTACAACAATATATAGAATACAAGGGTGAACTGTAGACCATGCATGTAGTAGCTGATCTAGAATATTCACTTCAGGCTACTTTTGAAGTGATTGAATTTTTTATTAATTCTTCAAAAAGAAGGATGTTGTTACAGCACTACGAAGAGTTTTTTTTTTAAACCAATTTTTTTCAAAAAATGGCGGCAGTTTGAAAAATATGTTATGCTTTTTCCTGTTTCTTTCGCCTTTCGAAATTTTTTAAAATTAAAAAAATTAAATCCTTCGTAGTGCAATACTATAATATATAAAGAAGTCCTGTACCAAATTTCAAGTGAATCGGTTAAGTCAAACTTGAGATATTAATCATTCATGCAGTTTCGAGAAAAACACGTTTAAAAACTAAACACAACTGAGACTAAATGTGTCTGAAAATTAACTTTAACTCCGAAAATTATTTAAATTTCGAAACATTGTTTTAGGAACATGTTCTTCAAGGGTTGAACTATGAAAATATGCAAAAAAAATCAGAATACCCTGTTTAAATCCAAATCCCATTTAATAATTAATATTTTTTTTCTTTTTCAGATTCCTTTAGAATTAAAAATTTAGTTGTAAATAGCGTAAAGAGAATAACAGAACATTTAACCAAAAAACTTTAATTTAAATAAAAATCATTTCTAAGAAATAACTTCTAAAAAACATTTATATATATTTTTTTGTAATTTTGATGTCACTTTGAATTAGTCACCTAAAATAAAGTTTAAGAAATAATTAAAAATATCAAAAAACATTTCCTGTGTCACATATTTGACAGTATGATTCAATTTTGCACATAACTAACAACAACAACATATAACCAATAAAAATATTTAATATGAAAGGTAAGAAAAACTAATGGAATATTTGCTTGGTAAATTTTAGTTTCTTCAGCATTTATATGGCTAGTGTACCTACACACCAACAATATAGATATATATATAGATACTTGGGTAAAGGAATAATTGTATTCATTCTATATAGGATAAATATATTTTTATGAATGCAATAAACAAACAATTAATAAAAGAATTTAGAAAATTCATTCGAATTTGACCTTCTCGGTTCTAAGTAAAATTTTATGTGTCAAAGTGAACGTATATAACCGGAAGCATTCGTATACCAGACATTGATTTAAGAGTTTACAAGAAAATTTACAACTATATAATATCTACACAACGGACTTTGATATAAGGTCTTCTAGTGTAACAAAAGATGAAGTAGTGTAAAATTGACATGACATTGACTTGAAAATTTTATGGTGTCATTTAACTCAGAAGCTATATAACTTCCAAATGTTTGTAGCATACAAATTGATTTTAAAAGAAACAAAAATAAAGAAGAAGAAGACAATACAAAATTTCAGCAATGTGAAAATTATTATTTTTTCTTTTTGTACTTTTTCAATTATATTTATTTTCTAAGATTTTTTCTTAGTAAAAATTAATGTAACCTTATCTCAAAGTTTTTTTTACACACTTAGGAACTATTTATGTAATTTCATTGCCTTCAGGAAACGCTTTTTTTATACATTTATAAAAAAAAAAACAAAAATACATATAACACACAAAAGAAAAATAAGCAATAACCTTTTTGAAGGTTATACTAACGTGATCCAAAAGTAAAGTGATAAAATAGGGGTAGAACTTGTTTATGTTATAATTTATGGAGAGAAATTTTATTCATATATGATTGCATAATCACAGAGAAAATAAAAAAGGAGTACACAGAGGACAGAAAGGCTTAGAGAACACGAATTCAATCAAATGCCGACCACAGGAATTCTACAGTTAACACAAGTTAAAAACAACAAGAAAAACTTATCAAAGTTTTTTATCTAATTTGAATTTAATATGATTTTTTTCTCTTGCCGTTTTATTTTTGAAAAAAAAAGTTATAATAAAAACATAATTCTAAATTCAGCCTAGTACTAAAAATTTCTTGATTTTAGTGTAAATTTTTTTTTGAAAAAAAAAAAAGAAAAAAATAATATATATATGTAAATTTTTGATTTTTTGAAATTGGCAACTAGGCGTTATAATAGGACGGCAAGATATTTTGATAATGATATTCAAAATACTTTTTCTGATTAAGTTCACCATTTTGCAATTTGATTTCACCCTTTGCAAATATCGATAATATGCAACCAAATATCTTTTTTAAGGTTGTCTAATGTATAATGCTTATCCTTTTTTCCTAATAATTTAACTAATTTACCTGTTTTGATTAATTTATTGTCTTCATGCATTCTTCTTATAAGCAGTTTAACTTATTTTACAGGTCTTGTAATTATAATTCTGTGTTCTAAAGACACCGATTGTTCGATCTTGTTATTTAGGTTATAATACATTTATCCTCTCCTGTTGCTGCTAATAGCACTCCCAGTGATTCAACTCACCTCTTAATCTTAATCGTTGCACAATGTTTTTATTATTCGAAAGACCTTTGAATCTTTTGATTAAACAGCAAATAAGATTTTCAACTTCAGTCATTTCCAGAATATATATTTTTGCCGGAAGCAATAAACTCAATTGAAAACCATCTAAAACTTCCTTTGAGAAGCGAGCCTTCAGATCTTCGCAAATAATATCCAAAAGAGGAATGTGTACCCAGACCCTGTAGTAATCTACGCAAGATTCAATTCTAAAATTTTCTCGTCTCGTTTGTCGGCTACATGTTCTAGATTTTTGTTCGATGATATCAAGTAGTTTTTTTGCATCTAAAGAAATAATTCTCAAGTTTTCATCAGCTTTCTCTCTCCGATTTTAGAAAGTTGTAAGCAGCGTTTCTATCGTTGTTGATGCTTTTGCTAAATCAATACCCTCTTTCTAGAGCATAATGCTGATTGAATGAGTAATAGATAAAATATTACACAGACAGAAAAGCCCAACAATAAATTCAAATTTACACAAATCTTCGATGAGGACTTTTGCTTTCCTTGCTGTCTCCTTGTCTTTCTACTCACTGATGTTTGTCAAACCTTTTACGATTAACACAATTTTTGCAGCAAATTGAATCACAGCGTCATGCCTTTCTACTCATTTTGTTTCACATGGCTTAACAAGTTGTACTCCAATCATTTTGCCAATGCAGTCGCACGTTTAGTAAGATACTTATTGAACAACTTTTCGACCTCTCGTAAAGTCCTACAAACCATCTCAATTACTCGAACCTTAACGGAGTTTCTTACTTCTTTCCAAATTTCGTTGACAGCTCCATGATCCGACAGCATAACAGCACCCATGAAAGTGCATAATTTCAAGTTAAGATGGCACGAAACGTAGCTTGAAGAACACATCTCCAATAAGCTGAGTCTTTTAAAGTTTGCTCCAGACATAGATGACGCGGAATATTACAAAACTAAGCATACAGCTGTAATATCCTACTATACTCGGAAGCGGATTATTAAACTCGAGATTTTTTGCAGTACTTTCATACTCTTGGGGGGGGGGGGGGGGTGATCGATATAAAGTTCCCTGCATAATTCAGAGGGGGGGGGCACAATAGATCGATTCTGGTCGCAGTGCAGCATAGCCCTTTCAATGATAGAAACAATCATTATGTAAAATACTTTTTACAACAACAAAAAATGACAAAATTTTTGCCAGATGTAAATTGTACTATTATAGCCCAGTATAAAAAATCTCTTTGTATATGGAGCAAAAAGTATAAAAATATAAAAAGGATAAAATATAAATTACTATTTTTGAAACATTATTAATTTTTCTATCGAAAAAGAAATATTTAAGAATCCTTCTAATTTTGAATCTAGACGTTTAACATAAAATATAGAACTAAAAATTGTACCAATAATTCCAATTTTTCGAAAATATTTTCATTTGAAATAAATAAATCCATTTGACCTACATATAGATAGTTTTATGTAAATAAGACTTAAAAAATAGGAACTTCATGGAAATTTTCTGTTATTCTTCATACAATTGTTAAATGTTATCAAATAAAATAAAAATAGAATAAAAAAGTTCGTAAACAACTTCCTTATTCATGCAGGGATTCAATTTGAATCATCCGCCATTCTAATTTAAATTCACTATAAGACATTTTTTTCATTTCTTTTTGACACTCACATAATATAATAATGAATGAAATGCTAAATTCATTGCAAACTTTTGTCTGCTGAATTCTCTAATTTAATTTTTTTTGAAAGGATGTAGAAGAAAAAAGAAGATAAAACAAACATCGTTCAAATTGTGAAGACAGTTACAAAAAGAACTTACCATTTAAATGAATTGTAGTGAAAATACACAATCCCTAATCCATAAAGAAAAGGTTTATCCTTCCAATGATCTGATCGTATATTAAAATACTTTTGATAGGCTGATAATGCTATTAAAAAGAATAACCAAAAATTGATAACCAAATATATTCTTATTTATTTCATTACCTTTAGCATAATCTTCTAAAAGAAGATGAAAATGTCCTAATTTGCAATAAGTTCTAGGGTCAATATTAATAATTTTTTCAGAGCTAGTATCACAATTTTGTTGATTGATATTTTCCATTTCAACATCTTCAATTTTTATAGTTTCACATATTTGATTATTATCTAAATGTGATTTTGATATAAACGATAATGATGAATTATTTTCCATTTCAACATCACATTCCGTTTTAATTGTAATCTCATCCATATTTTCATTTTGAGACTCTTTCTTACATGTATTTTTATCAACATTTTGCCTTTCTTTTTGTTTTTGTGCTTGAATTAAAATACGTTCCAAATATTTGACAGCTTTTATGACTAACGCGCGAATTTTTACATGTTCTGGCACGGTTAGACGAAGGAAACCAAACTGGCGGCTAGAAAATATTTTAGAATTTAATTATTTATATCTAAGATATTAGAAAAGATAAAACTTTATTGAAATATAATATAATATAAATATATATAATATAAAATACCTATCTAGTTCGGATAATACTTGAAGTTCTTGAGTTGTGAGGTTAATGTCATCACAATCAATTTCCATCACAATTATTTTAGATGTATAGTTTTAGATGTTATATATTTTTATTATCTTTAAGACATGTATATTTAGCGCTAAAATAATTGTTAACGAGCAAGTAAACAAATATAACCGCACATTTAATAGATGACATATCCGGCCATTTTGAAATTTTGTTTTTAACATTGGTACTCATGTAACATCTGTATAGTAAAAATGTTTATTTTCCATAATTTCATGCTATATACCAAAATGTTTATTTAAAAGAAAATCAGACTAATTTATTGCGTACTTAACATTAAAAATTATAAAATAAATTTTTTATAGCTCTATTTTGTGATACTTGTGAATAATTTTAAAATTGAAATTGATTAAATTTCATTATATATGTAATAACAAATTTTCAGAATGTTTCATATTTCCATTTCTGGAATGCAACCTACTTCATTAAGTTAAGTCATTGGAAAGATTGATTTTGGCACTTACAAACTAATTTGCAAATTACAAAATTATTAGTAAAATTATTAAGACTGCAAAAAGGTTTTGACCATTTTAATATTCTATAAATTTTCATCAAGCGGTAACTACTTAAATTCCATCAAATTTCACTGTATTTTAATTGGTTAAAATTTTTAACTAAATTTTATTACGTTTTTCTTTTTCGTTATTTTGATACGTTTTTATAAAAATCTAAAATTAATTATGAATAAAATAAGTTAATAAAATTTCTTAGATGAGCGATTGGACCAAAACAAAGAAAGATTTAGAAAACAAAGAACTTGGCAAAATGTCTAATGAAGCATCAAAATGTCTTGGCAGATTTATAGGAGATATGACACATAAATCAGCTGCAACACAAATTCTAATAGGAGCTGTAAGTGGTTGGTAAGTTTATTTTATTACTTTATTCAAAAAATGGCTAAAATGGCTAAAACCTCTTTGTTAAAATTTTTTTAGAAAATATCTTCTGTTGTAATCAACTGCATTTATAGCAAACCGTTATAGTTATGCCTATATTGAGACTGATATAAATATTAAATATTCACGTGGTCATTTTTTAAAATTATTTTCCCTTATTTAGGGGATCGATTTATATAATAGTGAATTTACAGTGGCCAATTGTACAGTACAATTGGCCACTGTAAACGCACTATAGGTACAGTCTTCCAATTTGATGCTGCCAATTATGTGAATCGTGCGGACAGGTGTATATCAATAGAAACTTGTTCAAGCCTTTCAAGAAATGTAAAAATTGCTTTCAAGCGGTCACATCTAATTATTTTTCAGTTCCCCTCTAGTCATTACATTTTTGTTTTGCTATGATTTTAGGACATAAATTTTATACGGACATTTAAAAATAATTAAAGTCTTTCGGCTTGCCAAAATTCAGTTCAGTTATCCATTTTAAGGTCAAATTTAAAGCTAATAATCTCAGATGATAGTTTATCAGATACGTTTAGAATTTCATTACTGAAAACCTTTGATAATAGTTTATTTTTTAACATTTACTAGTTTTTGATTTACAAATAACAAACACATTTTACAGTTCTATTCTTCCACCAACTTTAGGAGATCGCATGGAAAAGTTGTAATTTGTATAGATTTTGCAGAAATAAAAAATTTGTCTTTCACTTTTTATGGAATTTTATGGAACTCTAACAAACTTTCCTTTGCGAATTAATTTTTATTGGACTAAATTTTTATAATTAATTAAACACTCTTTGAAGTTCCTGTTTGAACATTTTGTAACAAAACAAATAAATCTTTTTTAGGTTGACTGGCTATTCCACAGCTAAAATTGGTAAAGTTGCAGCAATTGCAATTGGCGGATCAATAATTTTAGTGGAAATCGCTCATGAACAAGGATTAATAAAAATTGATTGGTCAAAATTAACAAAAAAAATCGACAAAGTTAGTGATACAGTTGAAACGGCAGTTACTGGTCAATCTCCAAGCTGGATGAATAAAGTAAATATTAAATTTTTTTTGAATTATTTTATTAATTTTAAATATGGCATATTTTGTGTTATTTTTTGTTTTTTTTTGACTTTCCTAGGCAAAAATATTTGTTAAACACAACGCTTTATTTGCAAGCGCTTTCGTTGGAGGAGTTTTTCTTGGGATTGGTACATCTTAGAAAACTATCGACTTTAGAAATTTAAAGAAAAAAAGGAAAAGAAATAAATTTTGAATAGTTTTTTTCTCATGTTACTTTATATGTTATTGTCTTTCAAATGTATTTTGAAATAATAATTACAGCTTAATACCTTTAATAAAGGATGCTAGTTTAGAATAAACATTTAAAAAATATATTGCATTTTCATGAACCATGGTTTATACTTAAAAAAAACATAATAAGGTTGGGAGTGAGTTTGTACCAATTTTGATAATATTTTACAGAGTTTACTTTTTCAAATTTCATGCGAAACATAAACTATCCAATTTTCAGGTCAACTGTTAAACTTCTTGTAAATTTTTATACAAATTGGTACAAAAAATTCTTTAAATTAATAACAGGAAATAAATTAAGATTTGTGTTTATATTAATTTTTTTTCATTTTGGCATTTTCTAATTAATTAATTGGAAAATGTGTAATCCAAGGAAAATAAATAAAAACGTATAGAAATTCATATTTTGTTCAGTAAGCAAAATATGTATAAGACAAGAGAATTTTTCTTCGAAGTATTTTTGCGTGGTTATTATGGAAAAAATCATAAGTAAAAAATTCAACAATAAAAGATGTTTACTTTTTTATGCTAAAAGTAGTCAAGATGGTTATTTTTGGTTTACTTTTCTAACAAAATTCATGTATGTTTACCAAAAGAAAGTAGCTCTCTTTTGTTGATTTCTACTTTTCCTACTGGGTAATGCTGAAACGGTCATAGAAATATTTTTTTTTAAACAAATATAAATTTCCCTCTATGTCTATAATATCAGTTAAAGGAAAAGTTGCGAATCTAAAAATTAGTTTTATTTAATACCTTTAAAGCATAGTCTCTAAATTTTTCAATTAATTGAATCTAGTATGATTATAAACTCTTGAAAGCTAAAAATCTTTACATATATCTAATAAAAATTACATTTAATACCTTTGCAACCCAGGGATAAATATTTGCTTCAAATGAAAAGTTCAAAAATAAAATGGATTAAAATTTTGCAAGGGAAATGCAAAACAATTTCAGTTCTTTCATTGGCAGATTCTGGTCTAATGTGAATTATCTTTCACTTATATTTAAATATATTTAAATATTTTAATTAATATTATAAAATTTTTTTTTTAGGCCGAAAGATATATGGATCGAAAATTGGATCGTGCAGAAGATTTATTAAAACGTGAAAAAAAGCGAGCTAATAAATGGTATACGAAATTGATTGGAGATGAAAAAGGTCCGAAATTTAATGAACTTCATCTCTTTTTAACTGCATTTCTCGGTGGTGTTGCAATTGGTGTTGTTTCACATTAATAATTTTTTTTTGTAAAAATGATTTCGATGGAAATTAGTATTTCATGTCTCATAGCATACAATTATTTTTGCATTATTTTTATTTTTTCTAGTTTTTAATATTTTTGAGTTGAAATTGTACAAAATAAATAACAATTTCAGCCATACTTATTTCAGTATTGCTTTCATGTTTTTTTTTTAAACAATAAAGGATATATTGTAAAAAACTATTTTAAACTATCTTTTCTTTCTAAACACTTATTCAAATTATTAAATTATGAAACTTTTAGTCTAAGAAATGAGTTTAATTTGCTTTGAAGCAAAAAAAAATACAATATTTATTCATTATGATCGTTTACACATTATTAAAATTTTGTTTAGTTTTTTAATTTTTCTTTGTGTTCATGGGTTTGGATGGTCTGAGCTGCATCTTGTCTAACCAACAAGAGACAGTATCGCCGATATCAGGGGAAAGGGCAAATAGTAACCACAGGAAAATGATTTTTGAAATTATGCTACTATTTTAGGACTTGTTTGTTTTGAATGTTAAACCATTAAGTAATATACCAAAATGAAAAACGTCTATGAAGTTAATAATATTTTTGTGTTTGACTTTCAATTCAATTCAATTGAATTCTCTTAAGGTATCATTTCCTACTATTCCATCGAAGGTAGTGAGACCTTTTAAAATAAAGAACTTAATTTTTTCTTTATTGCTTTAAAAAGTATTAATAAATGTGTGATGTGTTATTCCTATGTTACCATCTACTAATTTTGCAAAAAAAGGTTTCTCGTTTCGAAAGGGGTTTTTTATATGCCTTGGCTGTACATAGTTTTTGTTTGCTCCAGTATCTACTAAAAATTTTAACACTTCTCCACTCTTCCTTGAATTCAAAAAACGGGAGTGAAGAGTACTTTATCCTAAAAAATGAATATCAGCGAAATATTCGGTTGGATTACGATCATTTGCTTCATACGTGTCTTGTAAATTGCTTTGATGGTTTACATTACGTACATGTCCGGTGGTTGCTGACTAACTATCCTCAGTTTAATCGGATTTAGCATTATATACCTTTGATATTTAAAAGGGACACAAGTCTGCTGTGAATATTTAGGATAATCCCGTTTTTGGACGAATTGTTTGCTTTGTAGCATGGATTAAGGATCTTTTTGAGTTAGTGGTCCCATCGATGTCCATTGGTTCCACGCGAGGTGATAGATTGGGTATCTTCCTGAAATTTTGTTGTGACTGATATTGCGGTTGAAGGATATTTTGGTATGTGAACTAATTCTGGGTAAAACCCTTTTTGCTGTGGTGAGTATTTTGCAATTTTAGACATAAATTTAGTGCTTGAGGTAAATTTTTGGGTTCTTTAAAATTTAGCAACCTGGGTAAATCTCCTTTTAATCCCCTAACAAATGTATCTATCGCTTTGTTTCGATAGGAATGAGTCATATTATCAACCGATTCTTTGCTCATTTCCATGCAAGAAATTTTGTTTAATATTAATGAAAGTTTTTGATAAACTATTTGGTAAAACTCTGTAATGATGTGATTGGCTTGAACTAAAGATAACGTTTACTATTCAAGGGTTCCGAGGTCTCTTCTGTCTGCGTACTTCATTGTTAAGCACTAAGAAATTTTGTTCCAATTTAATGGGGTATTATAAGATTCTATAGGGTAACGTGTTTACAATTTCGTGCTAGCGGTACCTCGTTATTAAATTTGTTGATAATGAGGTATCGTGGTTATTAACTTATATAATAGCAAAAAATTTAAATATATTTCAACAACATATAATAAAAATATTATATGAACATTACATTCCTCATCCTCTTTCTTTAAACAAATTATATCTTCAATTTAGGTATTATTATTATTAGAGTATTATCATTATTATTACTATTGTTAAGTTCTACTTTTATAAGTTCATATATTTTTTGCAATTGATGATATCAAATCCAAACTGGCAGTGGATATTTTCTTGCTTTCTTGTTGATGAGCTAGAAAATACTTTATTTTTTAAATAAATTTTTGATTTATGATATAAAAATATTTCATTTTTGAAAATTACCTTGACTTGCTATGCACGCTGAGTATTTCGCATAGCGGCAAGCTTTACAAAACTTCTTATTATTATTTATATTCATTGGACAGATTATTTTCGCAGTTGAATTGGTCACGTTTTGTACAACTATAGAAAGATCTACAAGTGTCATAAGTCCAAATGCAATAGTTCTAGCCAGAGCTTTTTTCACCGCATACTACACATACTGCTTTTGTAGTACTCATATTTGTACTGCAAAAAAATAAATTATAATAACAATATTTTACTTGAATGATATATATATATATATATTATTAAATTTACATAAATTTTTATGTAACGAAAATTTGACTAAAAATTTAATTATTTCCGGGGGTTTATATTTTAATTATTTCGGGGGGAGCGTTTTGGACAGCAGTATTATATAGGAGTTCTGAGGCTGTGTTATACTTATGTTAGAAGTATATTGACTACAATAATTACATTAGAAATCTTTTAGAAAAGTATAATTTGTTCTTTTCAACTCATTTTATTGCATTTATAATGCATTATTATTTACAGTAAGTGAATTTAATATAATAAAACTAGTTCGAAAGCATAAGTTATTCATTTTCTATCAAAATGTTAAACTCAAAAAAACTTTTGAGTATCACCGCGCCTCAAAACTTTTATAATACCGTTGTCGAAAACGCTAATATAGACAGCAAATTAAGAGGCCTATACACTGTACTGCAAACTTTATTTTTTTCAGGTTTAATGAATATCAAATTTAGTTAAAAAACTTAAAACAAACCGGTTTTGTATGGAAAAGAAAGCAACAAGCATTGCCTTTTTTTGAAGTGTAGAAGCATCTTTACGAATCATTGAAAGTTGTACCAACGCTAAAAATAAAAAGTTTATAAGGTTATGTCACTCTACGACGCTCGTTTTTAATCTACGCGTTTTAAAGATTTTCAATAACAAACATACAACAAAAAATGGCAATATCTATTAAATTAACAAATCTAACTATACTAAGCCGTTCAATATTTACAACATGCAGGTAATTAATTACATGTAATATAAATAATTTAAAACTCCTGCTTACATTTATGCAAATATTGTCCCTATATTTCAAGGTAAACGTGAAGGCTCCCTATTAATAGATTATTTAAAAATATTGTTTTAATTATTTTGAAAATTAACGAAATATTTTCAATTAAATATATTAAAAGAAATCGCACTAATTTCTAATTTCCGAATACTTAATTGTGGCTTTCTTTGAAAAAAGTCAATATAACCTTGAGAAAAATAGGACAAAAGTATTTAAAATCTTTTTAATCATACATCAATTGTAATAAAGAATGCTAATAATTTTAGGAATAATATCTCTCTGGGAAATCCATCATTGAGAAGATCACTAGAAGATCGATTAGGTTTGCCGCCCAAGCCAAAACGTCCTTTAACTCCGTATTTCAGATTTATGAAACAAATAAGGACTAAAATATCAGAAGAAAATCCTCAAGCTGCCGTTCCCGAAATAATTAAGTTAATTTCTGTTAAATGGCGAAACCTTGATAATAATATTAAAAAACAATTACAAGAAGATTATAAAAAGGAACAAACAAAATACATTGAGAGTCGTGTCCAATATGATAGTAAAATTACAGATGAACAAAGAGAAGATTTAAAAAATTTAAAAGAAGAACTCAATGAAGCTAAAGAACGTAAAGCTGTTAAAATGAAAATTAGAGCTTTAGGAAAACCAAAAAGACCATCTTCCAGTTTTTTACGATTTTTAATTAAAGAGAAATCAATTGCATCTTTAGGTACTTTAAGTTATAAGGAATGGCAGAAAAAAATTGCAGAAAAATGGAGTAGGTTATCAGATGCAGATAAAAAAATTTATATTGAAGAAACAAATAAAGATAAAGTGAAATACATGTAAGAAATATTATAAAAAAAAATAAATTTTTTAGAATTTAAAATCAAATTAATTTTTTTTTAGGGAAGAGCTGAAAAAATGGGAAGAAAGAATGATTTCACTTGGACATATTGATATAGTACGACATGAAGCGTTAGTTGAAATTCCAGCTCCGAAATCAAAAAGAAGAACTACAAAATTAGCATAGGAAAACGAGTGCTCTCGTTTGAATAACACATTATTAACTTCAGTAAATTTAAATAATTTTTGTAATGATACTTTATCAAAAAAACTTAATACATACGAAAACAAATTAGTTATAGAAGAAAAACCTAAAGAGAATTTTTTATTATTAGATGAGGGCACTGTAATTGAAACCAAAAATACAGCCAATTTATTAAAAAACTGTGAGCAAAATGCTAAGAGTGATAGAAAAGTTAAGGGATTATTTGTTAAGTTAAAATCATTTTTTAAAAAATAATAAGTCAATTCATTTTAGTTAACTAAATTATGTGAAATTTTTTGAAGAATAATGGATATGTCATCTTAAATAAACTTTATATGATTTAAAATTAGACTTTTTTATAGCCATATAAGACGTCATCCATTAGCATGTCTAATCCAAAAAAAAAAAAACATTGGTCTTAAAGCATTTTTTCGCTTTGCTTATAAACAAGAGGATATTGATATTATTTTTAATGTAAAAAATTAAGTTTTATAAAGATAAAATGCTTTTAGAATGTAAATAGGTTTTAGCAGGAAAATCTAATTTGGGAAATTAGAATTTATGCTTTGTTTCTCATCAAAAGCAAAAAAATTGATAATTTAATGTTGTAGTTTTGATAAATTACACTCAATTTATAGACGAAAAGAAAATAACTTTGCATCATGAGAAAATAGATATTGTATATTAATAGAAAATATATTTTAATATGAAAACTTTTTTCAAAATAAATCAAGAATCAAAAGCTCCAATTCCAGTTATTGCCCTGCCCAATATTAATGCATGTATATCATGTGTACCCTCATATGTATTAACAGCTTCTAAATTCATAACATGACGTATTATATGATATTCATCAGATATACCATTTCCACCTAAAATATCTCTAGCTGTTCTAGCTATTTCAAGAGCTTTTCCAGCATTATTACGTTTTATAAGTGAAATCATATCAGGTGTATGTAATTTTTTATCTTTTAATCGTCCAACATTAAGACATGCTTGATAACCAAGTGCTATTTCTGTTAACATATCAGCAAATTTTTTTTGAATTAATTGATTTGCAGCTAATGGACGTTTAAATTGAAAACGATCTAAAGAATATTGACGTGATATAGAAAAACATTCTGTAGCAGCACCTAATACACCCCAAGCAATACCATATCTTGCATTATTTAAACAACCAAAAGGTCCACGAAAACCGATTATATTTGGTAATAAATTTTCTTTTGGTACAATAACATCATCCATTAAAATCATACCAGTTATTGAAGCTCTTAAAGAAAATTTTCCATTTATTTTTGGTGTCGAAAGACCTTTATCATTTTCATTTCTATCAATAATAAAACCTCTGAGTTTTTCATCTTCACATTTAGCCCAAATTATTAATACATCTGCAATTGGAGAATTTGTTATCCAAGTTTTACTGCCATTAAGTGTGTAAGTTTTTTCATTGCTATTATATTTTGCATGAGTTTCCATTCCACTTGGATCACTACCATGATTTGGTTCAGTTAATCCAAAACAGCCAATTAACTTTCCTTTTGCTAAATTATTAATGATGAATTTTTTTTCTACTAAATTATTATTTATATTTTGTGTATAAATTACCCATGCTAGGTAAATATTTTTCCTTTTGTGAATCACTACCATAATCATAAATTGCACCCATTGCAAGAGAACTTTGTACACTTAAAGCTGATCTATAGGATGAATCAATACGTTCAACTTCCGATGCTATTAAACCGTATGCAACATTAGAAACACCAGCACATCCATAACCATTTAATGTACAACCTAATGCTCCAAGGCTACCCATCTCTTCAAGTATTTCTTTATGGAAAACTAAAATATAGTTTTATAATAATTGATTAAAGGAATAGTAATATTATTTATTTTAAAATCGGTTTTACCTTCATTTCTATTTGCTTCTATAATCCTAGGCATTAAATTGTTTTGACAATAATTTCGAAAAGTATCTCTTATAGTTATTTCATCTTGAGTTAATTGATTTTCAATATTTAAAGGATCTTTCCAATTCCATGAAGCTGTTTGTGTACCTAAAATCTGGCTTCATTTGAAATACCACAATTATTATTTTAATATACTACTCACAAAATGTACGACTAGGAATCTTTTTACCATATTTTATAAAATTTCTAGCAAACATTTTAAATATTCTGATTCCCCTGCTATCATTAAACTAATGACAATTCTTATCAATTTATGATAAGCTCTCATACTGTTGTTTGAATTTCTAGGTTATCTACACTTGAATAATCTGTTTTTAGAGCTTATATAACAAGAACAAAAGGAGTCACTATCTTTTTCAGGTTAATTTTTTTTACAAAAATAGTAAATAATGAAATACATTGTTTATAAATTTAACCTGTAAAAAAATATAGATAAATTCGAAAATTGAAATGTTTTGGCAAGTAATTTCGAAATGTCAAATTGACAAGTGTATGTTGTAAAACAAAATTTCTTATTTACTTGGAAGTCATGTTGGATTTAAATTCAGAAGCGCCAAATAATACTAACACAAAAAATATGGATGACCGCCGAGAAGCAAGAAGACGGAAAATTTTGTTAAATTCAAAAGATCGCTTGGAAAAAATAACCGGTCGTAAATCTAATGAAGGTACTTTTAACAAAATATATTAAAACTATTTTTAAAACATTACTTGCAGTTAAATCAAATGAACAAGAAATATTTGGAATATCAGAAGAAATATTAAATTTTAGTGAATTGCCAAGAGTTCAAATGGATTCGGATCCAGCTCCTTTAAATTTAAATGATACTAAATTATTTGAGGATGTACATACATTAAAATCGAATTCCTCTATCATTGGAAAAATACTTCAGAAGAAACTACACTTAATATTCTTGGGAATAATAACAAATATTCTTTTTATTTCTGGTTTTAAAGAACTAGTTTTTGGAAAGGTTTGCTTTCCTTTCATAGTTTGGGAAATTTTAGACACATTCGTTTTCTTCACGAAAAACAATAATTCAAATTCATTAATGAATCTTATTTTTTTGCAGGGTATGACACCGAAATATTTAAATATAATGTTAAAACTTTTAAGATTTATTGGTAGTATTTTACAAGATTTTTGTATTTATATATATTTATTTATAATGTCTGACTTAGTATTTAATTTAATTACATCAAAATTTAATTGGGTTTAGAGCTATGTAAAATGTATTAATTAATAAATTCTGGGAGCTATGTAAACATGTTTATTTTTTTACTCACAAATGACAGTTTCGATATATGTACTTTATATATGAGACATAGATAGAGCAACCCTGCAAACATTTTGTCGGATTATCGTTCGCCGCGATAAGCCTAGCGTCTGTAGCTGCTACAGTAGCAAATAATTTCTTATTTGTTTAACCGCTTGAAATGCTATTATTTTATTGAATTATGTAAACGGGATGCTACACTTCAACGTAAAAATAATTTTCAGTTTGTTTTAATTATAGTAATAAATAATTGAAAATTAAAATAAATCAAACACATTTATTAGAAAAATGATGTAAAGATTTTGATTGGATTTGGGTTTTTTTAAACCATAAAACAGAAACACATTTTTACTAGTTTTATGTTTCTAAGAATTAATACATTTCAGAAAGCGTTAGATAATTAATTGTTTGATGTCCATTTTCCATTTCTTTATCAAAATAACTCAAAGAAGATTCTGGATTTGAATCCTTTAATAGCATTGTTAAAGCATCTTCACAATATTGAAGAAAATTAATTAATAAAATAATATTTAGAATTTAAGCCTTATTTAAAAAAAGAAAAGATCTATAAAAAAAAAACATTCAACAATTGCTACAAATCATAGCAATTATTAGCAAAAATAAAAAAAAAACTGAATAGCAAGAGGCATGAATAAACACTAAAAAATCAACTTTAAACAGTAATCACAAAAATTAGCAATATTTAAGTTTAACTCACAATAATAATCAAACAAAACTAATAATCAATAATATTAGACAATATTCCACTAAAAAAAGCAACCTACATTAAGAAAAACTTGTCAACCAGATTTTGATACACCCATTTAATATGATTGAATCGGCAGCTGAAGCTGCTACTGTAGCAGCTACAGCCGCCTTGGTCTGCGCTAGGCTATACAAAGCGCGAACTGTTAGAAAAGTACAAAATATGCCAAAGAGTAAGAATAACATAGCGGTGAATCTCCCCTTCATACTACTGTTGAAGTTTTGATCACGAAATATTCTAAAGTCTTTAGACGAAAAGTCTAAAGTCCTAAGGACTTAGAAAATTTCAGTTTTTCAAAACTCATAAGATTTTTCTTTGACATTGTTAGTGTAGTGTTTTGTTTACCTAAAAGTTGCGAGTGCTTGTTCTAAATTACGTGTTTTGAATTTAGTGTATTTTGTTTTAATGTGTAAAAAATTGAAATAATTTTTTTTTAATTAAATAGTTTATATGTAACTTATGTGTATAAGAAAAATAAATATGTTATTTATATAAAAAACTATGAGTTTCCTTTCCCCTATTCTATTTTTAAGCAAAACATTCATTTTCAGGTAGTGTGAAAGGGATAGAAAATTATATATATAACCCCTTTAGAAGTCATAAAGTCGCACGATACATATCATGCAATTGCTATAACACCTATACATTTAAAGATATCGCGGTTTGTATCGTTTGTCGGATCCGAAAATGGACTAGCGTTTTTATCGCGTGCAAATCCAACCGCGATACGTTTCTGGATCCGATTTCGGATGATTTGTTAGTAGAAACGATACGAAATCTGATTCGTTTTCGTATCGCAATGTTTGCAGGGGATATAAATATAATAATATAAATGTGTGTGGGAATTAAATAAATTACTTTTTGTATGCGTTGGAATGTTTCTCGTGATACTCAAAGGGTGTTTCCACACGAGGAAACAAGTTACCGCGAACACTTTTGTTTTTAGGAGAGAGCGTCAAGAAGTAAGGGTTAAAATTCGGAAAATTCGAAATTAAATTTGTTACTACAAAAATTTTGGAAACACGAGCAACAAACCTACACATACAAGAAGTAATTTATTTAAAGGCACACACACAATTATATTACTCTATCTGCTCATGAAATGTTACCAGGAAACTTATTTCCCCGTGTGGACGATCAAAATTTGTTCGAAGAAAAATCCAGTTTGGAACGAAAAGTTCGCGTTAACTTGTTTCCTCGTGTGGAAGCACCCAAACTCCTTAATAATTACATTACATTAGACTTTTTTGTTTTTTTTTATATATTTAACTCACTCGCTTTTACTTCGTGAGTTATTCTGCTAATGTTTTTGGTTTGTCGTCTGTTACAGAAATATTTTCTGATAACATAACGAACGAGTATCGTTTATAAGTTAACAAATACCAAAGCAAGATGACAATCTCATAGCAGGCTTTAAAGAGGATGCTTTGCAGGATTACCACTTACCTAAACAATCAAAATTAATGTAGACACCAAGTAAAGCTGAAATGCTAAAACAAATTAATATTGATTCAAATCCTCAACTATTTTTTAAATGGATAAAAGGAAATGTTGATTCAAAATACATATTATATAGATTCTGGTTTTATAATGGCATTAATGACTATATTATTAAAATATGTAACTCAGGTGTGTTTATATAATTTTTTATTTACTTTTTAATAATATTAACGATATGGTTTGAATTATACTCGATTTGAATACATAATTGTTTTAATAGTTAAACAGCTACATAACTAAAAAATGCTGGGGTGAGTACATTTTTGTAATATATTCTAAATTTTTACTTCAAAAAATTGAAATTTCATAATTTACATCACCATCATAATTCTAGCAAAAATTATCAGATTTCTGATTTACTGTTGCTACACGAGGAAACATGTTTCCAGTAACAAATAGGTTTTTTTTCAAATAAATTTTAATCGTCCACACGAGGGAAGCAAGTTTCCTTGAAACATTTCATGCCCAGATAGAGCAATATAATTGTGTGTGTGCCTTTAAATAAATTACTTCTTGTATGTGTTAGAATGTTTCTCGTGATTCTCGTGATTTTTCTGGTAACAAATTTAACTTCGAATTTTCCGAATTTTACCCCTTACTTCTTGCCGCTCTATCCAAAAAACAAAAATGTTTCCTCGTGTGGAAATAGCAATTAGCTTTATGCACATGGATTGGGATTTCTAACAAAATTCCTACAAAATGATGCAGTGTGTCTAGTGCCTTATTATATTTTTGGATTCTAATCGCTCATTCAACTTGAAATAAGAAACTTGTTGACGCTTCGCATTTCCCGGTCTTTTGCTGGTGACGCTCCTTTTATTATAAATTTTTATGAAGTATTATTTTAAGAAGTTTTCCGAAAATTATTATTTAAAATAGTTAAATGTAAATTAAACGAAAGAAAATTTACATAAAATATCTTTAACATGACAAGTGAACTCTAAATTGCGGTATAATTGCAGATCAGGTGCTTTGTCAAATATATTTTATAAATTTAGGATATTCTAAAATAATTAGTCTTTAAATAATTTATATTGGTTAAAATTTTTCAAAAATTGGTAAATATGCTGTCAAATTCCTAGCATTTTAATAATTTAAATTTAGCTTAAGTAGCAATAATTATATTAATATAACTTAGAATTATTTTAATTTTTAGCGTCCATCTTCAGATAAAAAGCGTGTGTATCGGGTTCTTCAGTGTCATGAAAACGAGTTAACACAAGTATATATAAAAAATATTATTTAATAATTTAAATAAAATGTCATAAATTTTCAGATGGTATCTACAATGTCAGATGTATGGCGATTTGAACAATTAGTTAATATTGGAACACAATATAATTATGGTACTGAAGAAAACGCTGTATTTTTATTTGTTGTATCCAAGGGATGTCAAAATGCGAAAATCTATCAAGAATCAAATGATTGAGCCATAGTCTTGCAGCAAAAAGGATCAAGAATGTAATATGCAGAATTTTTTTAATATAAATAATACATGTATTAAAAATACAAAAGCAACTTCAAAAATAAGAAGAAATACAACAATTTTTGAACGTCAAGGAAAGGATAAAAATTGGATTTCGTGATAGAAAGGTAATTTATTATATTTAATAAATTATTATAAATTGATTATACTTCATAGCTTAATATGTATAAAAAGTAGATTATTGGATATGAAAACAGAATGAGAGCATTCTAAACAACCTGATAAAATTTTTCGCTATTTTGCTACTGTTGGACTTTTTATAATAGAAATATTGAAATTTACCACAGAAATAGACCACAGGTAAATTTGATAGTTTTACAACTAGTTTTTTTTTCTAGTTAATTTATTTTAACCAAATTCAATTCAATACTATTAGTTTGTTTGGTATTTATTGAGGAAATATTTTTTCTATAAACTTATAAATTAAATTTGTTTTATCATTAATTACGCTTTACAATTATTTTTTTCTATAATTAAAAAAGACAAATTTTCATCTAATTTATAAGTAATTTATAATATCAAATAGAAAACTAAAATATTACATATTTTAGATAATTGCCATATCACATTGTGGAATATTGTCATCAGCCAAGTCAATGAGTAAAGCAATGTCTAAGGTTATAGCATTTTATATAAATTAAATTGAAATGAAACTAAACAATAATATTTTTTTAGATATATTGTACAAACAGAAGATCCAAAAGCTTTATTCAAAGGACTGAGTCCAAATATAGTGGGAGTCGCTCCTTCCAGGAGCTGAGCTGTAATTAAAAGGATTTTATAAAGGTATTACAGCTAGTTATTATGGACTTTCAGAAACTTCAGAAACAACAATAACATGGTCATTTTTCTGCGCAAAGTAAGTTTTTATATACACATTTTCTTTAGACTGGGGTTTATGGTTACGGGAATATTTAGTTTGCTATGTTTTGCACATTTCGAGTATTCTTTGCCGCAGTCATTTCTAAATCAAATTATTTTGCACTTTTGCGAGTTTACTTAAAGTCCCCATTTGAGTAAGAAACCTTCACGGCTTAGTTTAGCCTTTTCGAGTTTACTAATGGCATCAACCGGTTTATAGGCAGTGGCAGTGATGGATATGTCGTCAGCGTAAAGGAACGCTTGTACCTTATTAGTATTCAAAGAATGGAATGTTTAGTATTAGTATGAAAACGATAGGACCCAGGACTGACCCCTGCGGGACTCCAGCAAGAATGTTGACGGGCTCAGAAAAGTAATTTTGGATAGAGACTTTGAAAGATCTGTCTGTTAAAAAGCTGTCGATCAATTTAAGTAGGCTGCTGGGAAGGTTTAAATGACTTAATTTTAGTACAAAGCCCTCACACTATATATTATCAAAGGCTTTTTCCAGGTCGAGTTCAAGGGCTGCAGTGCAGTTTTTGACCCTAAGGTTGGACGTTGCAAACAGCCAAGAGTGCTTGCAAAGTTGAATGACCCTCATGGAAACCGAATTGGTTCAAGGAGCGGATATTATTGTCCTCATAGAACTCAATGATTCTCAGTTAAATGACTTTTTCAAGGAAAGACTGTTTGAGGTTGGAGACAAGATTAGAGATGTTAATCCTGAGTGTATGGGTGTTTAACTGTAGACGCATGTTCGATATGGGGGCTGTTTACATTAGTTGATAGGCCAGTCGTATCAATTTTGGGAGTTGGCGGGGTGACCCGTTTCTTGGTTTTTGAGGAGGCTAGTGTCCATGTTTGTTCAGAGTTATCCTGGGGAGGGGGTTTTTCTTACAGGCGTTGAGGGTTGTTTTCTTGAATTTCTTTTGGGTACGGGGCTAATTTTGCTAGGTGCCAGCTTGGCCTCAAGGCTTTTGGGTTTGAAAAAGCTTATAAATGAAACAGAGGAAAAAAATCGATAACAAATTCAGTATATTGTCGCTATTTGTGAATATTCTTTGTCTTTGATTCTTTTAAATAGTGCTAATATTTAATTGTATTTTTTTATTACATAATATAATTATTTTTTTTTGAGATTTTTTTATTAAATTTAAGTTCAAATTTATGTAAGGTGTTCACAGCCAATTATGGAGTTCAAGTAAGTTTTTTAATATATTTAATTTAATTTTATATATTTTAAGATTTTCAAAACTTATTTTTAATTACATATTATGTGTTTTTAATTGGAATAGCTTGATAGTGATATTTTTAAATTAACGGTGTATTTAAAATATCGGTATCCTATATTTCTTTTTTTTGTAAAACTCAAATTGTTTTTGCTAATTTTTATTTTTTTAGCTATTTTATTTGAATTTTCATTTGAAATTTGTATATGCATTGTGTAATTTTACTGATATGCGTTTTTTTATCGCTCGTAAAAAGTTATTCCACCATGCATTTTTAAGTTAGGCTTACCAGAATCATAAGCAATGGGGGAAGAGATATTCATTGCAAATGACTTAAAATAGTTAAAAAACTTAAACAACCGACAACTAAGAACAACCGACAACCGACAACTAGAACAATCGACACTTAAGACGAAGCTATTTCTACCAAAACCAGTCAAAATGACTGGTCGTTAAAAAATACGTAATAATTAAAATTTCTTTTTATTTATTGAAAAATTAGTTTCTTTTATGCTGTGAGGATTCTTACATTTTATAACTTAAACATTAATAAGAATAATAAGTATAATAACTGTTTCCGTCTGTTGGGGTAGATATATGTGAAAGTCTAGAGATTTTGTAGAGTTCTTCATTGGTGGTTTCAGTATTTGCGAGAAATATCCCTACATCATTTAAAAAATCTAGTGGTTGTTTTAAAAAGCTCATAATTCATGAATCTTTTCCCTTTTAAATTTAAGCTATCATCTATGCTAATGATATTTAATATTTTAATACGAATTCTTTTATCAACACAGGAGTAGTTGTTTGGAGACTTGACTTTTAAAAAGTAATCTGGGCTTTTAATGGAGTGAATATCACCTTTAGCATTTTCCTTTATACTAGAAATTTGAGGGCAAGATTTAATTTTTACGTTATTGGCAATCTGTGCTAAGGTATTGGTTCCAGATCTAACATTTTTTTTCAATTCTTGCAAAAAATTCTTGACAGGATAGGCCGAAAAATCATTGATAAAACCCGTCTCTTTTACATATTCGGTTAGATGTAGAAGGGATTGAACGTTATACGTGAAAACTGTTGGGGAATATAAAATATGCAATTGCTGAACAAATAGGAGTAGGCAAAAATTATTGTACAAGTCATCGTTCATGATATTTTTAAATACATCTATTCCTGTATATAAGATATTTTGACGGAATTCGCTTGCCTTCAATTCAATTTATTCAAATCTACTTAAAATTACTTCGATTTTTTTTCTGTACAATAAAACAAACCACATTATTTACATTCCTTCTCCTGTTATTTACCTTAAATTTTAACTTTGTACCTAAATACTTACCAAGTTAAAAGCCATGTTTTATGCTTCAAGAGGTTCATCTAACCTAAAATTTGTTAACTTGAAAAATACTTTCAAATGAATTATTACAATCAACTTTAAGATCAGTTTTATAGCTTTTGAATACCTTCAAATGATTCGTTACCTTCAATTCCCTCGTGGCCAGGAGCCCACATTAAGGTAACTGTGTTTCTTTCTGCCAAGCACTGAAGACTCACTTAACAGCTCCAAACCACCTTTGATGTGAAGTTTGGTGCTGCTAAAGCTTTTAATGCGGCTTGACTATCCGAAACAATATATAAATTGTTATATGTGTAGTTTATTTCTTGTTTCGCTCTCCCTTATTCTACTTTGAATATAGCAATTCTTAGTTATATATTTATTTGGAGGAAAAAAAACTAATTTGTTTATTACTTTTATATTCTTTTCTTTATTTATCTGCATTAGGGCCTCCTTCGATTTTTCTAATATCTCCTCTCTGCTGCTGAAACGCGTTCCCCTTAGTGGTTTTTTGATCCGATTAAACAGGAAGAAGTCGCAGGGGGCCAAATCAGGTGAATTTGGTGGTTGCTGGATGATATTTGTGTTGTTTTTGGCCAAAAACTCGCGAACAATGATAGCATTGTGCGATGGTGCGTTGTCATGATGCAAAATCCATGATTTACTCGCCCACAAATTCTTGCGCTTTAAGCGAATTGATTCACGCACACGTCTTAAAACACCCAAATAGTACTCTTTGGTTACAGTTTCACCTTCTGGCAAGAACTCACTATGTACAACACCGTAGTAATCTATGAAAACTGTGAGCATTGCTTTCTTTTTTGACTGAAAATGACGCGATTTCTTTGGTCTCGGCTCATCTGGAGCGCGCTATTCACTCGCTTGATGTCTGGACTGCGTGTCGTATTCATAAACCCACGTCTCGTCTCCAGTAATGAGACCCAAATCGTTTACTAAAATGCTCTGAACGGATCCAAATGCAATGTTCAGGTGCTCTGCTATCTCTCTGATTGTCAATTTGCGGTTGTTGGCCAACATTTGTTTCACTCTGTCAACGTTTTCTTCGCTTTTCGATGTCGATTGTCTGCCGCTGCGCTCGTCATCGGTGACAGACTCACGACCTTTTCTAAACCGCTCATGCCACTTGAAAGCAGCTGTTCTTAAAAGAATCATTACCAAAACATTTTCGTAACATTTCCAAGGTTTGCGTAGCGCTGAAATTGTTTTTGACACGAAATTTAATGCAAACTCGTTGTTGCTCATTCAAATTCATTTTTAAAATTCATAAAAATCGAACACACACTCAAGATTCGGGTACCCTTTCTACGATTGCTGGTTTTAAAAAATCTTTTATTGAAGTCTGTATGCTCTTGTTTCGTAAATTTTTATAAATTTCTTGATAAGCAGACAAGTTATTTTGAAGATTTCGTTTAAATATTTCTGCTCTATCACGTCGAGGATCGTTCTCTAAAATGTATTCTTCCAACTGCTTAGCCATATTTAAAACTTTCTCGACACTTTTTAGTGAAAATGTTTTACTTTCTACATCGGAAAGATCGTCAGAGCTATCTCCAATCGGTAATACTTCGCTTGTCATTCCCACTAAATCTGCTTCGCTTATTTCGTCGTCCACAATTAGTTCTTGAATATCATCCATTGTTATTTCATCAAATCCATCGCCTTATTTGACTATAACACATGCGCTGAAAAGTCCCGAGCCTAACAAAGAAAACACTTTTTTTTTTGTTCAAAATTGGCTTTATTCATCAACGTAATCTCCATCAAGAGCAATACAATCGTTCCAGCGCCGCTCTAACATTTCAATACCACTTTTGTAGAACGATTTATCTTTTGCTTCAAAATAAGCTTCAGTTTCAGTGATAACCTCTTCATTCGAGCGAAATTTTTTACCGGCAAGCATTTTTTTGAGGTCTGCGAATAGCCAGTAGTCACTGGGAGCCAAATCTGGTGAATAAGGCGGATGTGGGAGCAATTCGAAGTTCAATTCATGTAGTTTTGCCATTGTTTTGATTGACTTGTGGCAAGGTGCGTTGTCTTGATGAAACAAAATTTTTTTCTTTGCCATATGCGGTCGTTTCTTTGAAATTTCGGCTTTCAAACGATCCAATAACGCTATATAATATTCAGTGTTGATAGTATTTCCTTTCTCAAGATAATCAATAAATATTATACCACGCACATCCCAAAATACTGAGGCCATAATCTTTCCAGCCGATTGTTGTTCTTTCGGGCGCTTTGGACGAGGTTCACCAGTTGTTCTCCACTCAGATGACGATCGTTTTGATTCGGGAGTGAAGTGATGGATCCATGTTTCATCCATTGTCACATATCGACGCAGAAATTCTAGTTTGTTACGTTTAAACATGGCCAAACACTGCTCAGAATCATCAACACGTTCTTGTTTTTGGTCAACAGTGAGCAAACGCGGCACCCACTTTGAACAGAGCTTTTTCATAGTCAAATGCTCATGCAATATAAAACCAACACGTTCTTTTGATATTTTCATGATGTCAGCTAATTCACGCAATTTCACTTTTCGATCATTCAAAACGATTTTGTGGATTTTTTTGATATTTTCTGGTGTTACCACCTCATTTGGACGTCCACTGCGTTTTGCATCATTGGTGTCTCTACGATCACGTTTGAATTCAGCAAACCAACGTTTTATTGTTGCTTCTGATGGAGCGGAGTCCCCATAACACTTTTCAAGCCATTGCTTCGCTTGAACGGTATTTTTTCCCATCAAGAAGCAGTGTAAAATTAAAACACGAAATTGTTTTTGATCCATTGTTTTAAAAATAGCAAAATTAGCGTCACTCTTAGCACAGTAACTCATAAACTAATGAATAAAATATTATGAAATTTTGACAGCTGTCTTTTGAAGGTTAGTACTAGATGAAAAAGTAAAGAATGTAATAAAACTAGCGCCATCTATGTGTTAGGCTCGGGACTTTTCAGCCCATGTGTTACAATATCATCTTCTATTGGCCTACCAACAGTTTCCTGAACGACTATTTTCGGCAAAAGTGCTTTCCAGCAAGCTCTTAGTGTTGATTGACGAATTTTCTTTAGTGACGTACCAACAATTTCAACGCAATTTAAAATTGAGAATTGTTTCCAGACTTCTTTGACCGTAATATTTGCTGACTCTATCTTCTCTAATATTAACTCAAATGATTTGCGTATGTAGTATACTTTGAATGTTGCTATTATCCCTTGATCTAAGGGTTGTAATAGTGATGTAGTGTTGGGCGGTAAAAATGCGACTTGAACATTAGGATGACTTAAAACAGTTGAATGGGATGGCGCGTTATCTAAAAGTAGTAAAACTTTAAATGCTAAGTTCTTTTTTTTAAATAGTTTTCTACGTCAGGAACAAAGCAATGATGAAACCAATGATTAAATAAACTTGATGTTATCCACGCTTTTTTGTTGGCTCTCCAATACACTGGAAGGTTGTTTTTGTTGCATTCTTTCATACATCTTGGATTTTCTTGGATCGGTTAATAAACATTGGCTTGGTCATAAAATCACCAGACGCATTACTACATAGCAATAATGTTATTCGGTCTTTAGAAACCTTAAAGCCCGGAGCTGTTTTTTCGTTTTTCGAAATAAAAGTTCTCGAAGGCATTTTTTTCCACCACAAACCCGTCTCATCAGCGTTGAATATTTGATCTGGTAAATATTCATGTTCTTTAATAATTTTTGTCAATTCTGCTGGATAGATATCTGCTGCATCTGCGTCTCCGGATGCTCTTTCACCCTGTATTTTCAAATTGTGTAATGCATGCCTTTTTTTGAATTTTTCAAATCATCAATTGCTAGCCACAAATTGATGGTTGTCTTCATCGGTTGATGTAAATAATTCTAAGTTATTCAAAAATAATCTGAGACAAAACCAATCAGTAAAATCGTAATTTTATTTCCGAGATAACTTATGACATTCAAAGAGTTAACTAAATTTAATAGGCGTGTAGAAAATCTAAGCTCAGAGGTGCCACTAAGCGTTCTTAACAATTTATTAACAAATTATTTTTCATGGATTAATGATCAGATTCGTATTAGTTTATTGCTTAACAAAAAATAATATTTACCAAGACTCTCGTTTAACAGGAAGATCACACCAGAAGTTAAGTTTTTATTTCACTTTTCTACGATTAGGATAGCACAAAATGAGATAACACAATTAAAAAAGCACAAATTAAAATAGCACAATTAATATGGCCCGATTTAGATAGAGCAGTTGATAAAGGATTTGTGTACTCGGCCCGTAAGTTTTCCATACTGAGGAACATTAGCCCTAGGTGCCTAAGTCCTCAAACTAAAGCCCGCCTTCTTTCTAATATTTTTTAGCGAAGAGAAAAATAAACATATGCATATCAATTATTCATTTCTTTAGAAAACCAATTTCATAAGATGATATTTTGGTTTGTTTATTTAGAGGCAGAATGGAATACTTTAGAAAATTTATTGTTTTTGGTCCTTAACACATTTCTAATGTCTATTTATAAATCAATGTACAACCAAAATCTAATGGGCTATTTTACATATGAACATTTATTGTTTTTGGTCCTTGACACATTTCTAATGTCTATTTATAAAACAAAGTACAACCAAAATCTAATGGGCTATTTTACATATGAATTATGCGTTTCTTAGGGAGAAAAAAAGGTTCAGATAAAGTTTTTCCTCAGAAAGATATTTTTGTTCTCGGATTACAAAATAACTTAACTTATTAATTTAACATAAAAAAAATAAACAAAAAGTGAAAACAGTATGTAATATGTCAAGCAAGTAAACTTTAACAGCCTTCTTGACATATTACACCTTTGTCAAACCTACTGTGGTTTGTCGGCTGAAAATGAAAAACGATGGCATGTCGCCACATAACTCCGCCACCAGGTGGATCAAAAATCCAAGGAAACACAAGGAAAGAAAGGAAATATTCGCGTTGAATATTCTTCTTCGTGTAATGCCACAATACTTGCTCGTTTTTCGGCACTCAGCTCTGCTTTTCGACCCATTCCCATACGATTGAAAAAAAAAAACATATAGTTTTCCAATAATGAAATAATATTCTTCTAATTACGTCAATTTAAATAAAAATTTTTCGCAAACAGTAACGATTTTCAATGTGAAAAATTTTTTTTTTTTACTCTTGGAATATGCTCTTGCCACACTAAAATCTTACGCGTATTAAGTGTACAAGCATCGAAAGAAAGCAACAAGTCATAACAAGTTTATGCATGATCTACGCGTCTCCCAAGGGCGCCGACTACACTCTGATCCCCTTGTTTATTTGACTAGTAGAGTGCGCAAATAGGCTACCAAATCATCTGAGTAGCCGACTTTATTGTGTAGAATTCAAAATTAAAGCAAGTGAACCGAAACTTTTGACCGGTAGTGTATATTAAACTAATTTTTTTTTTGCACTTTAAATATTTTAAGGACACGAATTATAAATTCACTTTATTGAATTAAATAAAAAAAATAGTTATAATTTAATTTAATTTAATACACTAAACATAAAATTAAACATATGTTGAAATGACATGAAATGAAATGACATGAATAATATTATCTCCTCTATTTTTGTAATATCTTGAAATCTTCTGTCAAACTCATTTCGTAACATTAAAATCTTATTAGCATATTGTTGTTTTTTTGCTTGTCGAAAAAGTGCCCTCCCACAAATTCCGTATGGTGGCCTAAACCCCAAGGGAATTGTAGTGGGATTCTTCAGTTCCGATTTTATAACTCCAGGGCCTGTTTATAAGGCCTCGAGTTTTTCTTGAAAGAAAAAAAAAATTCAAATTGTTTTTTTGCCATGTAGTTTCCACTTTTTGTTCTCATCCTGGTGGCCGAAGCCCCAGGGAGTTGTATAAGTTTCTTCTACCATGGAACAGTTGCCTCCTGCTGTAGCCTGCGATAGAGGCTTCAAGGGGTTCTGAAGAAGAGGTATTAGGAGTTAGTGCGGTCTTCTTTTTAAGCTGAAAAAATGGTTATTAAAGGAAAGATTGAACTCTCTTAGCTAATCCCTATTTTCTCTCTACATTTATATTGCTAGTCTATTCTTCGTAATAATAAAAGGGGCAGCACGTCCTTTTTGGCCCCAGCTAATACCAGGATAGTGGAAAGTTGCAAGTTTGTATTTGATAAGATAAGAACTAAAAGTAATTAGTGAAGGTTAGTTTAGTAGGTCAGTAGGAAAGAAATTGCCCTAGAGCCCTATTTCGAGAGTTCCTTTTGTTTTATTTATTGGTAGTAAGTGTTTTTACCCTTCTGCTTGTTAGTTTTTATTGTGTTAGGGAGAGCGGGGTTTAAAAACGGTCAGGGTCTTCGTTCGTCTGTCAACATGCATCTATAATTTTTCTTCGGTAACCGTTAGAGGACTTATTTCCTGCCCCGGAGGCCCGGACTACTTTGTCGATGTCAAAAAAAAATTTTATACTATAATATTTCTCCGGTAACCGTTAGGGGACTTATTTCGTGCCCCGGAGGCCCGGGCTACCTGTTAATGTCTCCTTTTCGGGTCCATAAAAAACAAAAAAAGAAAAAGAAAAAGTCGTCGTGTAGCTCTCCGGATTATCCTGTAGGCACACATGACCTAGCTACGGGCCGGGCTACGTTCTTGTCGCTTATAGGTCAAGGAAGTGGGGGAATTGTTTGTTATTGGTTTTTGTTGTGTTAGATGGGAGGGGTTAGGGGTTTGTTAGTATAAACTTTACTCTATCAGAAAGTTCGTCCTTAGGGTATTCTGTAATAAAAATTGCTTCTTTCTTTTCTCTTCATCATTATAGTGATATATTTTTTGCTTCTTGGAGCTTGTGCTTGGATGACTCATTTTTTTACGTGGATAAAAGGTTAAAATCTAAAATAAATGGAATTTATTACCAATGAAATAATAGAAAATGGTATTAAAAGCAGAACCTTACATTAAATTATGCTTACTATTACTATTGATAACTTTCATTTGCATCGATATAAGCACGACGTAACTATACTGCTCTAAATGACTACTTATAAGGATTTTTACACTTTAATTTGAAAATCGGTGTGTAGAGCTCATTTTTCCTGTATGTTTATGCACACCACAGAACTCAATAACCGATACTACACTATTTTGCACTAATCTTTTATGGATCTAATTATGAATTAAGTATTAAGTATTAAGTAATTAAGTATTAACTATTCTAAGTATTCCATCTTGAAAGTTTCATCAACAAATATTCAAACTTTCAGTAATAACATGTATTTAAAAAAAATAAAAACTTTTTCACACTATTCAAGACTCTGTTTTTAAACCACTTATTGGGCTTATTGATAATTACAATTGAAAATGATTAAAAAAATACCCAATTAAATTAATTATAATCTAAGAAATAAAAGATATAAAGGTCAGTAAGTGATTTTATTTGTATGCAATTCTTATTTGAGTTCATTATTTACCGTTGATCCTAATAGTATTATTTATGCAAAATAAAAATAAAATATAGAAACTTAATATTTTAAATATTTTCATCGACGTCTTCACTTATTGTTAGCTTAAACTGCTATTTGCACAAAATTATACTTACATACTTTTCGATTTTGCACCTTTTCAAGCAATTAAAATGTTTATATTTAAATATTTTTCATTAAAATATTGACAAAGAATGATCTCTTTTATTCTAAACCTCTTTAACTAATGCGCGCAAGTTAAATTTTATTTATTATTAAAATATTTTATTTTTTTTTTTTTCTTTATTTTATTTAATTCTTAATAAATTACAAAAGTTATAAACTTATTTAATTTATAAAATTTAAAACACTTATTAAAATTGTAAAAGAGATTACACAACCTAGCTTAAGCTCTGATTGGAACTGACTGTCTTGAGTTTATTTCTCAGGCAAGTATTTATATTCAGGATCCTTTTTCTTTATTTTAATTTATGACTTTAATTTATGACTATTCATATTTATGTTTGTTTCTTTAAATCCGAATTGCAACCAAATGTCAAGTGGTTACATTTTGTCCACATTGGATGATCAAGGAATCTTATGTACTCAAGGGTTTAAAGTGACCAAATGTCAAGTGGTTACATTTGGTCTATATTATTGTAAACAAAAGAATTTAAGGGACACTTGGTCTATTTGGGTGGCCAAGATGCAATGTTTCCTTATCTGGAAAACATAAACTATTTAATTTATGAGGTGAAAGTTGATATGTAACTCGCACTACAAATGATTGCAAAGAATAGTGTCACCATCGTACTTACTACCCTAAAGCAAAGCAATAAAAATTTCGCACAAAAAATTTCTTCGGAATCATCCATATTAGTGCATCTATAGAATTTAAGCTTAGGGAATTCATTTATAAATTTTATTTGAAACTTATTATATTGTGAGTCACTTACGTGAGAATAAATGCCAATTCTAGTTTTCCTTAGATATTTTTTTAAAATTTCTTCTGCTTGTTCTAAATCTCGAGGGGTTAGATATATTCGTGTGTTTTTGAATACAGACCTCATCTCAACCTCTTTGCACTCACATAATATTATTTGGATTTTGAATCTATTTACTATTGATTCTAGGATCGGAATATTGTTATTCAAGTTTTCTTCCGCCGTGTGAATAGTTTCTGTGGAAACATCTACTTTCATACTTTCTCCTGTATTGGAACTAATATCCATTGGAGTACCACTTTCTTCTTCTCCTTTAGTTTCTAACTTCTCTGTCAAATTTATTTCATTACAGTCTGCATTTATTCGGCTTCGAAAATCTGCAATTTTATTATCCTTCCCTTTTATGTAATCCAAATTATTATTATATTCATCTAGTGTAATCAACCACCTCGAGCAAGCGAGGGTTAATATCTTTTCCTTTGTACTTAATCTGTAGCCACTTGATAGGTTGATGGTCTGTTTGCAAATCAAAAGATACACCATATAAATAAGGGCGGAAATACTTTACTCCCCAAACAATTGCTAGTAGTTCTTTCTCAATTGTAGAATAGTTTCTCTCGTGATTATTTAGAGTTCTTGATGCATAACATATAGGGTGACCTTCTTGAGTAAGGACAGCGCCTTGTGCAAAATTACTAGCATCGGTTATTACTTTAAATTTCTTATTAAAATTTGGATATCTAAGAATGGGTGATTCAGTTAATATGTTTTTAAGTCTATGGAAGGCTTCAATATAATCAGGATCTTTTAGATTTATCTTTGAATCTTTTCTTAAATATTTTACTAAAGGATATGCTATTTTTGCGTAGTCCTTTATGAATTTGCGGTAGTAACCTGTAGCTCCTAGAAAATATTTTATTTGTTTCTGAGTTGTTGGGAGTTTAAGATTGGCAATATTTTCTATTTTCTTAGTATCTGGTTTAACTCCTTCTGTTGTGAGGATATGTCCAAGATATTCAGTATGTTTCGCCAAAAGTTATACTTGTCAACTTGAATTTTTAAATTTGCTGCTTTAATTATTTTAAATATTAGCTCAATATGTTGTAGGTGTTCTTGTAAGGATGTTGAGAAAATGAGTATATCATCGAGATATACCACACAAATTTTATTTATATAATCCTTAAGAATTGAAGTCATCAGCCTTTGAAAAGTGGCTGGTGCATTTTTCAATCCGAATGGCATTCTAATATATTCAAAAGTTCTAACTCCCTTTTTTCCATATTAATAATTGTTTTAAAGGGGCTTAAGAAGTTTTGTCCCATTATAGCGTCGTAAGAACGCCTAATTAATGGGAAAACTTTCCATTCCAAAGTTCCAGTATGTTTAAATTCTTTTGGAAATAGTTTTATGATCCTATGATGTATTTTAGTTATTCCATTTAGTGTTGAGAATTGTATTTTTTTTTTTAAAGGTTGTTCTAAATTTTTTGAAAAGATTCCAGGTCTAATGATGCTGGTATCTGAGCCTGAATCTATTAGTACTTTTATTAATTTATTATTGATGGTGAGTGGTACTATGGGTAGTTTGGTAGAGAGGCTATTGTTGAAAAATTTACTTCCTGAGTTTCAACAGTATCTATCTCCATGGGTTGAACACTTCGTTTAGATATCATTGTCCTATCCCTGTCATTCTCACACATTTTTTTGTTGTGTGGAAAATTAGTATTGTTACGCATTTCGTAGCCGTTTTCAAAAATTTTTTGATAATTTCTATTGTCTTGGTAATTATGCCTATAATTCTTGGAAAGATTTTGCTGATAATTTTTATTTTGTTGAAATTTTGGGTTGGTTACTTTATATTTTTTAAATTCAAAACGAATAATTCTTTCATCATCTAATAAATCTAAATCACTAAACTTATTATATACACTTGTTAATGTGTCAGATTGATTTAAATGGATTCTGGCTAAACCTTCTAATTTTTCTTTTATTAAACTAACCAGGGTTTTGTCACTATTCATAGGTGAATAAATTGCCAGTTTATTTTCATCAAACTCATATACTATATATCTATTAATTCATTATATGCTACTCTAGTTTTTTCTAGTAATTCTCTTAAGTTACTTACTTTTAAACTCCGGATGTCATTCAGCACTGATGTGTAGCTTGAAGATGGTTTGAATCTGCTTCCCAATTCTTTTTTGACTTGGTCCCAATTAAGTGATGTTTCAATCCTGTTCAGACTTTTCTTCGCTTCACCACGGATTTTTTCCGTAAATATTATCTGAAGGCAATATGTGTAAAGGTCGCTATCGGTTCCACAAAGTCGTAAAGCAATTTCACAAGTTGTGATGAACTCTGTTAAATGATAATCATCTTCTCCAGTGAATTCTTTAAGTTTACGATGATGTTGGATAATTTGATCGTTCGACAGCTTAAATGGTTTGTAAGTTGTGTGATTCTGAGCTGCTTCCAATTGTTCTCTCATAGAGTTCAGCTCCTGCTGGTAATTTTCCTGCATTGCTTTAAAAGCATGTTTTAATTCCTCAATTTCACTTTGTATGTTCATATTCAACTGTGATTTTTTAATCACTAACATTAATATTTTAATAATTAAATTTTCCGTATCACTAGATTCCAATCTTCAGAAAAGAATCCTACCGACTGCGCCAATTATAAATTCACTTTATTGAATTAAATAAAAAAAATAATTATTATAATTTAATTTAATTTAATACACTAAACATAAAATTAAACATATGTTTTTTTTAATATTTTTCTTACTCTTCTAATTGAACGTCATATGTCAAAATAAGTAAACTTTAAGCGCTTACTTGAAATATTACGTATTTTACAAAAACTACTGCGTTTTTGTTTAAATCATTCGTAAGTCGCCACAAGAGTATCATTTGTAACTCATGGTCGAACTGATTAGATGAAATGATTGACTTTTTTTTATCCGGTACCAGTATTTCTGTGAATAGTATTCTAAAATTTTTCCAGCAATTCAATATTTGTCGTAGGATTAAATAAATTTTACATAAAAATGAGGTGATTTGTATTTAAAAATGAGTTTTTAATTAGATGTGATAATTCTTAAACTAATGTTAAAATACCTATTGAAAGATTTTAAAATAAAGGTAATTTAATCTAATAATAATTAATTTACTAATTGTCACAATTTAATGACCCATGTTAGTCTGCTAGTCAATCCTTAAAATTCTCGTTTGAAACAGCAATAAATAATAACAAAATGCAATTGCTTCACAAAATTGCAAGTATTCGGATATTAAGTATTGGTAGGTACACCTAAAATTAAGGCGAAATTCAGTCAAGAGAAAAAGACAATTGTACCAATAAATTATACCAGTAAAAAGCAAAATATATTTTGACAAGCATCCGTTACAGTCTGTTAAAATATTTCAAAATATTCTAATGTTCAGAATTCTGTGTTCTCTATCTTCAGCTTTCCTCCTTTCTTCTGGACGTGTAAACAAATATAGCTCTTTATTTTGAGATGTATGTTTTGCAAAAACGTTTCTATTGATTATGGAAAACCCAAAATTGCCAGATTATTTGCTCTGTCTTTTCAAGCGGAAGTCATATTCAAGGTAAAATAATTTTTATTTTTTAATTTCAAATTAAATAAAGAGATATAAAAAGACTGTTATGATTGCTTATAAACATATCTTCCTTGAGGTCTTGTTTTTTATTTAATCGAGTCAATGGAACATTAAATCATTAAAACTCAAAATTGTTAAAAATGTTTGCTTTTTTTTGTATTATATGAAATCAGAAATTGATATAAGTAATTTAAATTTTATGATGTTTGAGCATGGTTTATGAAAGAAATTAAATTGTTTACGGCATTTATCATAAAGAAAACTTTTTATATTCAAGTTACATCATTAAGAAAAGTTTTTAATTTAAAAGAATAGTGAAACTGAAATCTTATAACAAAAAAATTGGGTAAAATTAGAATCGAAATTAAAGATAACTTAAACGGATGTAGTGATAAAATGGAAAAACTGTAAAATTTTACATTAATCACATATGGTTGAAGCTAAGTTGAATATATTAATAAAGATTCTAAGATTCAAGATATAAATAGTGCAGCTTGTAAGGCTCAAACACTTTTCCTGACTACTAAGAATTTATAACGGACTACAAGAATTCTCGATGAGCGTGACATCATTTTTTTAAAGTACTTAATTTTGGGATTCACCGAACGAACTAATGTTTTAAAGTTATAGCAAGAACAATCATTAGTTAAACATGAGCAATTAAGTTATAGTAATCAATAATACAAAAAAAAGTTAGCTAAGTTAAAGATATAAATAGTAAAGTTTCGTAAAGTTCAACAACACTACTCTTAACATATAAGAAGAAAAGATAATTCCAACAGGGATACCAAAAATTTGTAAACAACATTCGATGTTGAAAATCCACGGTTTATAATTGCAAAAAAAAAAATACTGCTAAATTATCATTAAATTAAATTCAAGATGAATAATAATAGAAAACGAGATCCAAGTTACATTTTTCAAGGGATATGTTTTTTGAGAAAAATAAATTACATGACTAAGATGCAAAAGTTGGCGGCTAAATTTCTATAATCATAAAATGAGTAGGACGAATAAATCTTCGCGAAATGATAATTTTGATGATGGTGCAAGGATATGTAAAAACACTTCAATTGATTATTTATTGCATTAGAACCTGCCTTTATAGAAAATTAAGATAAGATTATTATCAAACAGCGATACTAAATCAAGACTTATTATTTTTGCTCAAAGTATTTTGAATATGATCAAGGCATTACTTCACTCATCATTTAACAATAAAGTCAGACTAAAATTTACCGCTTTCTTTATGTAGCTGTAGTAGCAGAAAAATTGATCGGATTTATTCTGTTGATATACTTCATCATCAGATGATAAACAACTTTACTGTTTGAAATAAAGCAAGAATTACTTATGGCGAGCTAATAAAGTATATTTAAAAGTTAATTTTTTGGAAATTTTCAATAATATGATTGATTGCAGCTGTGAAGAGTATTAAAATTAAAAGTAAAGAAATATGTATGTCTATATTCCTGGAATCTATAGTATTAAAATGGTCAGATAAAGAGATACAAGTCTTCTATAGCAATAAAGTCGAAGAATAAATGCATAAAGCTGAGTTTATTATCTACAGAAAAAGATGCAGTAAAGAAATACACCTACATTATTTTAGCAGTTTTATTTATTTCAAAATTTCGGAAAATTTAGGCTGCTAATATGGTGTTTACACTGACCCAAGACCGTAGTATCAACTTGGTAGTATCAAATGAGTGTTTAACTAAAAGTAGTATCAGCTATACTACTCAGAGGAACAAAGTGAAGTGAAATATTGAACACTGTGAAATATCAAACTTACTAAAAAGGTTAAACCAACCCTAATAAATTTTCTAATAATTAGTGTAATAATTGCCTGTGTTAAAATATATAAAATAAATAAATACGATTTGGATATCTGATTTGGATCTGTCAACAATTACAAAATGGCTTAATCTATCACTTCAACAGCTGATTTCGAAAAGATTTTGGGCTACGTTTATAAAATAAATGCGCTGAAATTGAAACAAATATGATACGTACCACCTCCGCCAGATAGTATGAGGACCATATTGTGAAAGTAGTATCGTCTGAAAATCCCATACAAAACATGCAATGGTAGTATGGATACCAAGTTCGGAGTGCCGGTGTAGATACCCTATAACGAAAAAGGGAAAAATGATTTGACAGCCGTAAAAATAACAACAAGCAGCAGTATCAAAACATTCTAAAAATTATATTTTGCTATTACAAAAGTGGATGGAGTACAACATGTTGCGTACATCACTGAACTACAAAAATAACAGAAATAATTGTGACAAGCTGACATTACCTAAAGATAGTGAACCCGTAGAAGCTTGAAATAGAAGCTCTTTTCATGTCTGATTTTTTTGTTTTTGGTATAATTTAAAATTTTATTTATCTGAAATAAAAAGTTTTCTGTATTTATTGTAAATATTATTTTTACATTCCATTAGATTTGAAAAATTTTCATAATTATAAAAAATTAAGTTTTTCAATCTCTTAGTATTTAGAGCTAAAGAACTTAATTTTTTCTCTAAAATACATAATTTTTGTTGAATGCACACTTTTACTTCTGAATTCAAATAATATATAAAAACAAATGCTTGATAAAAAAAATAATTAAAAGCAAATAGAATGGAGAAATACAAATTTTCATTGGTCCGGCTTTATAAATTTTCGGAAATCTTCGTAACACGTGTTGTTGTAGAGGTGTTCATATTTTTTTTGGACGGTGTTGGCTTCAATGGAATAGACAGAGTAAAGGTTCTAATCCCGAAACATATCTTGTCTTAATCTGTCAATTTTTATTTTTATATCAAATGTACATATAATATATTAAACTTAGCTTAATAGATGAAAAATAGTTTTAATTTTTCAATTCAAAAAAAAAAACAATTAAAATGTACATCCTTTTAATTTCAAAATCTTATTTATTTTATACTTTTCCAACTTTTTAATACAATTTGTTTTTTACATTGTAAAATACAAAAAAAGCAGAATTATGATAAACGATATAATTCTTTAAATTAAATTAAAAATTTGAAACCTTCACAATTAAATTAAATGTCGGACATTTGAAACTTCAACTGATTTCTAGGTTCTATGTTTTTCCTATTTATGCGTTTGCAACAGATGCTTGTCAATGTTTTTATTAATTTTTTTCTCGTATAAGGTTCGCCAATACTAAATATCACTACGATATAAAACTAACCATGAATCAAAAATTAAATTAAAAAAATAAAAACGAAAAAAGACTGAAAAAATGTTCTCAAACTAAAGTATACATTAAAATAATTTAAAGAAAAACGTAGAAAATCTGTATTCTTGCTTTTTGTTATTTGTTTTTTCTTCTCATAAATATGATACCTTCTTTATCATATTGTCCATTTGTGGATTTGTTGAATCTACAAGATCCTGTAGGAAAAATAAAATAAAATACAAATAAAAACGAAGAAACACTGACAAAATATTTTCAAACTATTTCTGAGTCTAATTTCGGCATTCGGTTTTCTGGAACCACCATACAACAGGAAAACCAATATGGTATCAATTCCACATTAAGAAATTCATTATAAATTATTTGTTTGGTCTCTTTTCCCTATAAATATGGTTCATATGAACGTTTAAGTTTTCGATTGCAAAACTTGCTATTTATTAATCCGCTCATTGCATTGTCAACAAAGCAGTTTACGATCACCTAATTTAAAAATCAATAGCTCATCCCAAAGTAGGTGAGAATTGAGTCACAAGATTCCCAGATTCATGCTCAGAACCGGGAAAGGTATAGTTTTTTGACAAACCATTATAACTTTCAGTTTAATATTTTCAACATATAATTTTGAAAAATAGAGCAAATAAATTTTGTATATAAAATTCACTATATATAGTATATTCATCCAGTTATACAGCTCTACCTGAATAACACTTTGAAAACGGTTTGTTTCGTGCTTTTTCCTTCTTTGCTTCTCTGTTGCGTATTTGGTGTTCTTTCTTCCAGTCTGATTATATTATTAGCGAATATTTTCATTTTCAGCTTCAGTTGAAGAAAACCCATGGTTGGTGTTAAAGGTTCTTTTACCTTTATTTTGCTATTCAAAAGTTTACATTAAATTTGAATAAACCATTTATTTAAATCCGAGTCAAAATTTTGAGCCTCCTATTAACCTCTTTGACCGGAAAACTGTAAACGTTCGTATACTTTTCTTTTAAAAAAAGAAATGGTAAGTACTTGAAAAATTTTAAAATCTTTTTAATTATTTTATTAGATTAAATTTACACTGATACTATGAATACTTTTTCAATAATTAATGCAAATTGAATATAGTAACTTTAAAACTTGTTTTACAAATAATTGTAACAATTGAATTAAATTATAGAAACAATTTAATTTATTTAGAAAAATAAAATAACGTATTTTAGGTAATATTGATTTATTCCATTTTTTTTTCATTAACACAATTTATAATATAGTGTTTTTCATTATTAATAACAATGTATATACATAGTTTTATTAAATTTTCTATTTCTACAACTTTGAATTGATCAGTTCTACCGCATTCATTGTAAAGTCCTTCTGTATTGTACGTGGATTTGTCTCCACCTGCTTTATAGGATTTACCTATTAACATTTCTTCTACGATTGCAAAGTAATAAAATCTGCAAGTACAATTGCTTATTATACAATCGCAATTTAATTTACAATTAGTAAAATATAAAATTATGCCCATTTTTGTAAAGTTGCCATCAATATATTTTACTGCAGAGCTATACGTTTGTGTTTCTTTTCCATATTCCTGACAAACATATATCGTACCTCAACAATCGTAAAAATTGCTGTGTATGAGCACAAAAAAAAAAAACGAAATTGCTATTATTGAAGGCTGATAAAACTTCATCAGGAATATTGAATAAATCATTATATTTTCCTATAAGCTTTGTCGCATAATTTTGCTGTAATATGGACTTGTTTCTTTTCAGCATCACAATAGTTTTTAATATCAATACTCTCTATTTCGTCTGTGTACATCATCCAATTAATTAGTTGGTTATGCCTATATCCACATTGGGAATCAATGTGGGTCGTACCATGAATTAGTTTTAATATTTTGCCGTTGATTTTTTCATATTCATAGCAAGTATTAGCCCACAATGGACCCAATTCTCTTACGCTATTAGACAAATGCAATAGTAGGTGCACATTTATGGAGCAGTGCTTTACCCCATATAGCTCTTCAAGCTATCTGACAAAAACGTTAAGAAGATCTTCCGCAATATCTATTTGGGTTGAATGAATTCAAAATTAAGGGGCATCTCCACTGGAGATTATTATTTTATTAAATTTATTATTAAATTTTGTAAATAATTTTAGCAAGATCAATTTTAACTATGAAACCATCAGGAAATATGTTAGTTCCGTTTGGATAACACAATCATTTAGCGACTAATGTCTATGTTATTAAAAGTCATCAACTCAGAAAAAAATACTTCTTTTGTGTGTTTCAATTATAAATCTTATAAAAATTTAATTAATTTTCATTTTGTACAAGTTTTATAAATAAAATTTTATAATTAATCAAAAAAAAAAAATTCTATACTATAAAAATTGATTTTGTTGTTCTTGAAGATTTGACATTTCCCGAGAATAAAAAAAAGAAAGAATTTTTCTTTTAAAAAAATGAGTTGGACAATAGATGTTAAAGAAAGTCCTGACCATAGTTTACATGCCGTTGTATGCTTGCAAAAAAATTTTATTCATTCGTAGTTTGATTCCATTAGATATAAAATTTTTCAATTCAAATAGCCTAACTTGGAGCTCTATAGCTACACAAAAAGCTAAAAACGGTGAACTTACACTACCGCCAGCGGTATCAACAAGAAGATTTGGGTGTGTTATTCCTCAATTCACGATATTCCGCCATTGAGTAGAACGAACGACGGGTATCATTTTTGAAGATTTTCCAAGCAGCCGTCACTAATATTTCCAGAAAAGGCAATTTTAATAATTCTGGCTAATACTCCCTACAGATGTTGATAATAAGACCTTTGATGTGAAAACCGTCCCCATCCTGGTCACATAAGATTTTTAGCTTACCGTAGCGTAGCTTACGTAAGTCTTCCACAGTGGTATATTTTATCCTTTTTTTCACACCAATAAATGTTTTATGGTGACATTTTCTAAGGCTTGCTTTGCTGTTGCGGTCTTTACATTTAAAATTTTACCCTTTAACTGATAAACGCCATAGTACGGTCGTTGTAGGTCGGTCATTCCTGATAAAGCAAAAGCTTCACCCGCTTTACCCTCTACCAGGAGCAGGGAGCACTCCATGGAGTGTGCACTTTCCGCTAAAAGGGCATCTGTCAAATCCGGCACCTTTTTTCTGAGGATATTACGATGCATCATACTAATTGTAAGTGAAATTTCAGTAAATTATCCAATGTAACATCATACTTAATAGATACTTTATACGTTTCAATATTTTGAAAATACTCTTTAGATTCTTTTTTTGTTAGAGAACCTAAACCTCTATAGTACATTAGCTCGTATTTTTTTATAATGTGTTGTTTCTTTTGTCCACTTAACAAATTCCAGTATTGAAAAAAATTCAAATTTTTTATCTTCTTTGCTAGCCTTTATAAGTGGCGGTATATACTCTTCCAGGAATGGTAATTTCAAAATTTCTTTCCAGAAATTATGAAAGAAATTAATTAACAGTCCTTTTATTTGATATCCGTGTGCATTACTATCTGTCATTATCAAAATTTTTTTATAACGTAAATTTTCTAAATCTTCAATTGTCACATATGTTATGAAGTCTCCTAAAGGTACGTATCACTCTTTGTAGAAACCAGCTTCAAAATATAGAAAACAGGGTCCGGGACTAAACCCACAGAGCGTTTCCTTGAAATGTTATGTAATATGGGGAAATTCTTATCTAATCGTTGCAGAGAAGATCTCATCAATTACCTTCGTTCAAGCGGGTAGCGCTGGATGCCAGGCAATTGTTAAAACTGACTATTTTTGGAGAATATTTCTTTCAATTATCAAAAGTCTTAGCGAGAAACGCTGGTCTTTGATAATTGGCGATCTGTTTAGGCTACCAAAAGTCTTAGCGGGAAACGCTGGTCTTTGGTAACCAAATAAAATGATGAACACTTTGAATTTAACCCTTCGTTTGGCACCAGTTCTAGTACCCTTCGGTTTGGTGCATATGGTCTGGCCAGACCCCCATATTATTGCATGAAAAATTATGTATATACTACGTTTTTGGAGGGAATTTGAAAGAAATTTTATATCATGCAGATATAGATATTTGTTTTTTTTTTGCTTTTTTCGTATTTTTCACATGTTTAATTACCTGCTTAGGTCAAAATTAAAAAAAAATCGTAGGTAAAGTAATTCAGTTTTATTTATTTCTACAAAACACACATTTATTTTTATTCAATCTCGCCTGTGCAGGTAAAACATACATAATTCACTTTAGAGTGTTGTTGGCATACAGGATTCGAGCAATTTGAGCAGAAGAAACGAGTTTTACGGTGTAGCCTTTCACTTCCCTGCAAGCAAAGTTTGCATCCTCTTTTTTTTTCTAAAGTACTTGGACCACTTTGGCTTTGGAATATTTGTGCTGGGATCTGAAATAAAACAGCACAATAAAAAACTTAGTTTAGTTGGTGTACAGTTGTTTGAATTCATTTTATTTTAAGTACTTACGGCTACTGGTCTGCCAAAAAACCCATCAAATGCTAAGCGACTTGAAAATTGTTTTATGATTTGCGTGTTATTCATTCGGTTTTTAATATTTGAAACAACCAATGATTTTGATAAAGTAGTTAAAAAATTTCTTCTTGCATCAGATTTCTTCAATCCTTCAATTTCTTTGCAAATGCAAAATGCTGCTAATGCCATCACATCCAACATGTTGAAAAAGAAAGCCAATGTCCACCGTCTAGTTGGGCGCTTCGTTGTGAAGTGAGTGAGCATTTGATCCATGCAATCGACACCGGACTTATTTGCATTATAAAACAGAATTGCTTCTGGTTTCTTTGCATCACCTATAACGTTTGAATGGTGCACAGTAGAAAGTAAAATTACAGCCTTGTTCTTTTTTGGCACGTAGCTACAAATAGAAATCTTCTCATGGAATCCAAAAAGAGTCGAAAGAATTGGACGAGAAAAATTTTTCCTCATTTCGATAGGCACACATCGTTTATTAGACCGTATGGTGCCAACAAATGCAAGACCAATATTAGCAAGTCGCTTTGTTCCTTCTAATGATGTGAAAAAATTATCGGAAATGATTGTACGACCACTGTGACTGTACCGACTTGTTAAGCTAAGTAGGACGTTCTCACCTTGATTTGTTTCACGCTCTCCTCCTTCTTGCAGTCCTGTATATAATTTTCCTTGCAAAGGATATTTAGTTTTTGAATCGCATGCCCACCAAATCTTGATTCCGTACTTCGCTGGTTTCGATGGAATATATTGGGTAAACTTGGTTCTGCCACGATACGGAAAAAGCTGTTCATCAACAGTAATATTTTCATGTGGATTGTAGTTTTTGGTAAGATTTTCGTTCAAAAAATTCCAAATATCACGAATTGGTGCAGCCTTGTCACTTTGCTGGCGAAATGATCTGGTGCGCCTATCATCAAAACGGATATACCTTAGCAAAGAAACAAATCTCTTATGAGACATAGCGGCACGAAATATAGGTAAAGCATCAGCACGCCATAGAACTTCTGATTTTTGCATATTATTGTGCGAGAGACCAGCAGCCAAAAGTATACCAATAAATGCATCTAATTCAGAACTTGTTATTTCTTCCCATAATCTGGGTTTTTTATCTGGATTTTCTTTATTCCACTTTTCTACCACACTTTTGCCATAACTATTTGTTTCGTTTATAATGATAAACGTAATATTGGCTGAAAAGAATTTTTTGAATACCTCAATTGGCTCTGAATCTCGCTGTTTCGGTCCTCCTCGAAAATGCATAATATTGTGTTTAGGCAAACGCCCAACTGCAGCTGGTTCATCTGTACTCCATTTGGTGCCATCTTTACCAAAGAAAAATTCATTAGTTGCTGCTAAGAGTGCGTTTTCTGCTAGTATTTTTCCCTCAACTACTTCTTCTTCTTCATCGCTGTCTAAAACTTCGCTTGGTTCGATTACCAATTCTGATTCAATATCAGATGCTACATTATTGGGTAAATATTCGGGATCATTTTCATCATTTTCGTTTATGCATGAATCTTCATCACTGACATTAGAATCTTCTTCAGGATTTCGTTCAATATCGTTTGACAAGGCCGCTGCCAAACTTGTATGGAAATTTGTATCCAAACTTCGTCCGCGCAAACGCGTATTATAAATGAACTCAACCTCATCACTCATTTTTACTAAATCACTAAAATAATCACGGTATATGAAATTCACGCTACGTCTCAGTGCTCTACGTTTAGAAACTGATATGTACAATTATTAGATTTAAAAGTTTGAAATAAAATTTCCACTCAAAATTTGTGCTCTAGGTAGCATGTGTCTAGACAGAAAATGTCTAGACGTAATTTTTATGGAAAAGTACTAGCGAAAAAACAAAAAAATAAAATAAATTTTATAGATTCTGGTATATAATATTTAAAGGTCTAGCCAGACCATATGCGCCAAATCGAAGTATATGAAAAATGAAATCCTTATTACTATCGTTTTATAGAATGTACGTATGGAGTTTTTTGGTGTCTTTAGTAGTTTATGAGTTTTTAGGAAAAGTCAATAAGTTTCAAGAGGCTAGCTCAATCAGAGGTATGTTAAAAACATATATCAAAATGCAAAAGGTCTGGCTGGACCCATGCGCCAAACGGAGGGTTAAAATACCAACTGATTTATTTTAAAAAGAAAAGGCACCTGCCGAGTAGGGCCTCTTAACTATTAAAACTAGTCTACTTTTATACTTAATTTTTACTCCCACTTCTCTATATAATTTTTCATTTTCCATGATATTTTCTGCGAAATCTGAAAATCACTCAAATATATTTCGATTTGCAAAATTCGCATTTAAAAAGTTCATTGATTTGTCTGAACTATGTACAAATTTTTTGTTTTAATGTTATGTTTGCGAAATCTGCAAATCAATAAAATATATTTGAATTTACAAATTCCGCATTTCTCTACTACTACAAATTTCAATTTGGGTATTTTGTGCTAAATACACCTTGTAGTGAAACAACCACAAACAAGCTCTATAAACCTGATAGATAGTGGCGATCTCTGCAATTGCAACAAAGTTCCAAGTTGCAGTTACTCTATCATAGAAGATGCTTGTTGCTAAGCCAACAGATCTAGTAGTAACGGATAATGGCATAGCTTCCTGTTGCGATGCTTTCATCTTACTTAAAATTTCTTCAAATGAATGTTCGTTAAGTAAACCAAGTCGTTTATCTCGCTCTAGTGTATCTTGATCAAAAACTTGTTTATTTACACGCTGGCGATATGTTTCTTGACTTTTAATCTTAGATGCTGTTCCCTGACGTCGTCGAACTTGAAGAGTTTTCTTTACTAAAACTTTAACAACTTGTCATTTAAAATTTCATACACTTATACTTACACTTTTCTTAAGTTAACAACATATTGAGACACTTTCTGTCAAAGTGAAAGATGCCATCCGACTATTTTCGGATGTCCACGGTGGTGAAGGTGTGCGGTTCCACGGCGGTGGTGGTGTTGATGAATGTGTTGCTGAATGTAAATGCTCCGAATTTGGTCTTACTTTATTTAATCAGCATCTTTCCAGAACTATGAAGGTAATAATAAAGTATTTGTTTTAAGATTTATATTTTGTCGTAGTCAATTATTTTGACTGTAAACTCCGTTCTAAGCTTCTTCTTTTAAATCGTTTCTTTCAAGTATTAGTAAACTTTTTTTTAGTTTTAAAAGCTTTAAAAACAGTTTTTATTTAAGCTATTCATATAATTGTTTAAGTTACAAATGTTCAAGTCAATTGAAATTTATACTTTTTTAGTCAATTATTAGCTTATATAATATTGCGATAGCATCATTTATGGCAATGGTTTTTGAAATTCTACTTAAGCTTGCAATTAATTTGTGGAACAATTCAAGTACACAGTTTTTTTTTGTTTTTTATAAATACTTTTGGGTTGCTGTGCATATCCATATGCCTGTAGTAGGACTTACTATATGTGAATTTTTGCCCACATATCGGGCATGTGACGAGAGTTGATGCTATTCTTCCATACGGATGTTTTGTTTCGCGTTCCCCTATTGAAATGGAAGCAAATTCCGTGCTGAAACTGTGATATAAAAGTCATATATGTATATCACAGTGATAAATACATATATATACTACCTTTCGCTACTTTCTCTCCGCGGTGGGAGTGGTGTTGATGAATTTACATGCTCCAGCACGTCATGTGTTGATGAATGTGTTGCTGAATGTAAATGCTCCGAATTTGGTCTTCGGTTTGGTTGCTGATTGAATTGTTGACTTAAGCTGAAATGTAAAAATCATATATGTTTATAACATATATATATCTTACATTAATAAATAATACCTTTCATTCCACGGTGGTGAAGGTGTCAACGGTGGCTCTGGAGGAGGGGCTCGAGGAAAGATAGTCAGTTTTGGTGATAGGTCGGCCATTATTTTTGTTCCGAGTGCGGCGGGCCGAAGATCTTCCGCTCTCGGGGCAAGTTTCCCGGATTACATTTCGGACAGTGAGGTTTCATTACTCCATCCCTACCGCAGGAGAAACAGAATTTCCGTTTGATTTCTTCATCACAATCCATGAATTATGGCCTGTGCGTTGGCAATTCCAACAAGTCCATGTACGTTGGCTCGCAGCTCGGCTATACTTGTTGTGTTGAACCTCCTCTACAGGTCCAAAGTTTTGAGGCTGGTAGTTATCCTGCTGTAACTCCTGGACGTGCCTAGGATTTACATATCTAGACCGTCCTGGCTGAGGTGGTCCTTCTCTGCCTTCAATGATTAAACATCTGTGTCTCAACTCCTCTATAGTATTTATATATGAAATGTCTACTGGATAAGCTATATCCCAACGCAATAATCGATATAGGACCCTTACGAATTCTTTTTCGGGGATTGGAACAGACATTTGATGCCGTAGACCCAAAACTTTTTCAAAATAGTCATTGACGGTCTCATAATCCTTTTGTTTTTCATTCATTATTGTCATGATAATATCCAGGTCTGACGCACGAGATCCATACATTTGCAGTAAAGCTTCTTTAATGCGAGGCCAATCACAAAAAGGCTCCCTTCCCATAAAGTCGAGATACCAACGTAGTGCTGGACCTCCCAGTAACAAATGAAAATTTTGATTGAGATGTTCCCATCTGGCGTTGTAAATAATACAAAGGGAATCGAAGTGGCGAAGAAATTCTTCGACCGTGCGCTTTCCATTAATTCCTTCAAACTTGATGCCCCATTTATCCAATGTGGCATTGACGTTCTGCTCCTGAAAGATATTTGGTTGATGTTCGTCTCGGTATAAATTGTCTGGAGGTCGTGTAACTGGTATGGTTGATTCCCATCTAACCATCATTGATGCCATTTGCTGCATCATTTGGTCCATTTCGGACATTTTCTTATCCAGTTGGTTATCTTTTTGGTCGCTTTGCTTCTTTTTATTGGCTTCTCCTGGGATAATAGACCTGTTGGGATTTAAGCTCAGGTCTGTGCTTTCATAAGTAGTAATAGTAAGTGGCTCATGATTGTCTGCTGGCAAGGTTCCAGTGGTAGATGACCTAGGCATTTTGGGCTTGGTCCCTTTTCCGGTTGAAGTTTTATTTATCGGTGGATTCGTGGCCTTACAGTACGTTTAATATTTTCAAGATTATTTGCAATACTTAATATTAACTAATGTTTAATTTTAAATTTAATTGATTATTTATTCATATTATAATACTTTATAATACTTTATAAGAATATAATCTTTCATAGCCTAAATTGGTTGTAACTCTTTGATTCGAATTCATTGGATTATTTATTGATGATGATGAATTATTCTGAAATTAACAGAAAAATTAAAAATTAGATAAACAAACATGTAGAAAATATATAGTATATATATATATATATTTAGTTTAATTAAATTTAAATTCCTGGTTATGATATGGAAATGCCGAATTTGCATAATTATATTCTTTTTGATATATATTAAAATATTCTGTACTATTTGAAATATTCGGAAGTTGGTCAACATATTGATTTGTTTGTTTTCACATTGGATCTGAAATGTTTAGTCAAAATATTAAAAGTTTCATTATTACATAATTACAAAATATTACATTTATTTTTAAGGCAATTTGTTTAGTCCATGAACAAAAAAAAATAAAATAAATATTTAATTATTGAAAAAATTTTCAGCATAGTTTTAATTATAAAATAAATCATTACCACTTTCATAAGCATATATATCATTAAAAGTTGAATTTGATGATACTGGGGGATTCATTTTAATAATTGGGGTGAATGTGATGAATTATTCTAAAAAAAATTTTTAAAATAATAAATAATTATAATTTATTAGACACATTTGCAAATTAATATAAAGGAAATATATATATATTAAATTCAGTTAAAAAGTTAAAAAGAATTTTATTTAAATTTTGATCATTTTAACAAAAAGATAAAACAATTAATTGAATTAATTAAGTAATTAAATATTTAAAGATGTGATACAATAGATAATAAAAATTAAATAAACAATAAATTATGAGCGAATTTTTCTTTGATTTATTGCTAAAGCCAAAAATATTACACACTAATTTACACAAAAAAAAAAAATGATTTAAAATAGAAAAAGAAATATTATTATTTACTATTTGTTTAAGTTAAGCGTAAAATTTTATTACGATTATTGTCCTTTTTTTTTAAAATACACACACAGTTTTTAATTAAAATTTTATACTCGTAGTATATTTAAAATTTATTTAATAAATATAAAAATTAAAAACGAATTATAATTTTATATCTATTTTAAAAACTTTTAATTCAAACTAACCACTTCAAAACATGAACACAGTATATCGTTGAAAGTGTTGATCAAAACTAACTTGCTAAAATTAATGATTTAAAGAAATACAAATATTCTATTGCGCAGTAAATTTAGGAAAACGCATTTTAGATATAGTTCTTGCCTGCAAAATGCATTAAACTAATATATATATATATATATGTATGGATGTATATTTATATATATATACATAAAAGGGATGTTTCTTTATTCCTTGCATAGTTTTTATCAGACATGCGCAAAAGTATTAAAAGCTTATTTTAGTTATACAAATATTCTATTGCGCAGTAAATTTAGGAAAACGCATTTTAGATATAGTTCTTGCCTGCAAAATGCATTAAACTAATGTATATATATATATATATGTATGGATGTATATTTACATATATATACATAAAAGGGATGTTTCTTTATTGAATTAATTGAATTAATTAAGTAATTAAATATTTAAAGATGTGATACAATAGATAATAAAAATTAAATAAACAATAAATTATGAGCGAATTTTTCTTTGATTTATTGCTAAAGCCAAAAATATTACACACTAATTTACACAAAAAAAAATGATTTAAAATAGAAAAAGAAATATCATTATTTACTATTTGTTTAAGTTAAGCGTAAAATTTTATTACGATTACTGTCCTTTTTTTTTAAAATACACACACAGTTTTTAATTAAAATTTTATACTCGTAGTATATTTAAAATTTATTTAATAAATATAAAAATTAAAAACGAATTATAATTTTATATCTATTTTAAAAACTTTTAATTCAAACTAACCACTTCAAAACATGAACACAGTATATCGTTGAAAGTGTTGATCAAAACTAACTTGCTAAAATTAATGATTTAAAGAAATACAAATATTCTATTGCGCAGTAAATTTAGGAAAACGCATTTTAGATATAGTTCTTGCCTGCAAAATGCATTAAACTAATGTATATATATATATATATGTATGGATGTATATTTACATATATATACATAAAAGGGATGTTTCTTTATTGAATTAATTGAATTAATTAAGTAATTAAATATTTAAAGATGTGATACAATAGATAATAAAAATTAAATAAACAATAAATTATGAGCGAATTTTTCTTTGATTTATTGCTAAAGCCAAAAATATTACACACTAATTTACACAAAAAAAAAAATGATTTAAAATAGAAAAAGAAATATCATTATTTACTATTTGTTTAAGTTAAGCGTAAAATTTTATTACGATTATTGTCCTTTTTTTTTAAAATACACACACAGTTTTTAATTAAAATTTTATACTCGTAGTATATTTAAAATTTATTTAATAAATATAAAAATTAAAAACGAATTATAATTTTATATCTATTTTAAAAACTTTTAATTCAAACTAACCACTTCAAAACATGAACACAGTATATCGTTGAAAGTGTTGATCAAAACTAACTTGCTAAAATTAATGATTTAAAGAAATACAAATATTCTATTGCGCAGTAAATTTAGGAAAACGCATTTTAGATATAGTTCTTGCCTGCAAAATGCATTAAACTAATATATATATATATATATATGTATGGATGTATATTTATATATATATACATAAAAGGGATGTTTCTTTATTCCTTGCATAGTTTTTATCAGACATGCGCAAAAGTATTAAAAGCTTATTTTAGTTATACAAATATTCTATTGCGCAGTAAATTTAGGAAAACGCATTTTAGATATAGTTCTTGCCTGCAAAATGCATTAAACTAATGTATATATATATATATATGTATGGATGTATATTTACATATATATACATAAAAGGGATGTTTCTTTATTGAATTAATTGAATTAATTAAGTAATTAAATATTTAAAGATGTGATACAATAGATAATAAAAATTAAATAAACAATAAATTATGAGCGAATTTTTCTTTGATTTATTGCTAAAGCCAAAAATATTACACACTAATTTACACAAAAAAAAATGATTTAAAATAGAAAAAGAAATATCATTATTTACTATTTGTTTAAGTTAAGCGTAAAATTTTATTACGATTATTGTCCTTTTTTTTTAAAATACACACACAGTTTTTAATTAAAATTTTATACTCGTAGTATATTTAAAATTTATTTAATAAATATAAAAATTAAAAACGAATTATAATTTTATATCTATTTTAAAAACTTTTAATTCAAACTAACCACTTCAAAACATGAACACAGTATATCGTTGAAAGTGTTGATCAAAACTAACTTGCTAAAATTAATGATTTAAAGAAATACAAATATTCTATTGCGCAGTAAATTTAGGAAAACGCATTTTAGATATAGTTCTTGCCTGCAAAATGCATTAAACTAATATATATATATATATATATGTATGGATGTATATTTATATATATATACATAAAAGGGATGTTTCTTTATTCCTTGCATGGTTTTTTTCCTACAATTTTTTAACTACCTACCATTTAATATCTTTTGATAATCCAATTTTTCTTAAGCTGTTATCATTATAATCCCTAAACTAATGTAAACAATATTTTAAAAAACATTAAACATAAATATATTAACTAAAATAAGCTTTTAATACTTTTGCGCATGTCTGCTCGTAGTTCATTTGACTTTAAAATATTTGAAAGAATTGCATTCTTCTCAGAAACTGTTAAAATTTTTGAATCATTTGTTCCTTTGGTAAACTCCTCCTTTGTTAAATTTAGAAATCGAATTTCCTTAACAGCTTCTCTTACAAATGATTCAAGTTTACTTTTATATGAATCTATTTTGGCCATAGTTTGGAAACTGTTAATTATTTATTAAATTTTGAAATTTTGAAGTCTTTTTAAACTACTAATTTATTCAAAAATATATATATATATATAAATTCACAAATAAAAAAAAAATAACAACTCACCAAAACACAAAAAATCAAATCAAATTTATTTAATTACAAAAAATACACTTTTTATTATAAATTAATTTAAATACTTTAAATACAAAAAAAATAATAGAAAAAATTATTCAAAACAAACACTAAACAAACGCTCAAAATTAAGCAATCTTCTTGCCATAAAATCAAAACTTACTATGATATGATTCATATAAACAAACATACATAGTACATACAAGAAAAAGTTTTGTCTACGACACATTTAAAATTCTTACAAATTACACAAAAAATTAAATACAATACATATATTCGCGTCAAAAAATCAAAACCAATTATATATATAACTCATCATCATATAGTACGTATACATATCAAAAAAAAAAAAAAAAAAAAGTTTTGTCCGCGTCATAAAATAAAAACTGATTAATACGTATCTGCGACGCATTTAAAACATGTTTTGTTTTGTTTCATTTCATTAACTTACCATTACCCATTTACCCATAGAAAATATATCCTTATTATACATATATCCTTATTATTATAGAAACCAATGAGAAAATATTTATCTTATTGGTTTTACTAATTGTTGGTTGGTTGGTTGGTTGTATTTACTTACAAATTTTGAGTCGCCGGCCGTTAAATCCACCACCTAAACCTAATAATTATAAAATTATTGTTTAAAATTAATAAAAATTAATAAAATGATAATGATTATATAGACAAATAATATATTTATCTTTCAAAATAAATGAAAATAGGAATCCTTATTTTTCTAAAACCAAAAAAAAAAAATTTTTTCAAGATTAATCGATTATAATCGATTTTTTTAACATCTTACCTGTTACCTTATAATTCATTTTCAAATAATTATATATTTTTTTTCCCTGGTATTACTTTACCAAAACAAACACATTCTAAAATAATTATTTACTGTTTTGGTTATTTGCCCCAAAATGCATATTTAAATACAATAATTTTACATTTTTTTTTTTTTTTCAGGACATATCTGACTGACTATGAAATAAGTCCTTTTACTATATATTGTATATATTAGGTCTACCGGAAAGTTCTGTCCGTTTTTGGAATAAAACAAAATACAAATTTTTTTATCGTTAAATAAACTTTATTTAATAATGTAATTGCCATTACTATTAATGATTTCTTGCCAGCGTGAGGGCAACTTATAAATCCCATTTTTGAAAAATTCCGTATTTTTTGATGCGAAAAATTGAACCAGTGCTTGTTTTATACCTTCTTCATTATTAAATTTTTTGCCCTTCAAAAAATTTTGTAAGGACAAAAATAAGTGGTAGTCTGAAGGTGCTAAGTCCGGAGAATATGGTGGATGTGACAGAATTTCCCAGCCAAGTTCTACAAGTTTTTGACGAGTGCCCAAAGCAGCATGTGGCCTGGCATTATCATGCTGCAGTATGATATTCTTCCTATTGAACATTGCCGGTCTTTTTTCTCGGACTGCTGCATTTAAATTATCCAATTGCTGACAATACTTCTCCGAATTGAGCTTTTCGCTCGGTTTTAAAAGCTCATAATGTATTGGTCCTCGAATGTCCCACCATATACACAACATTCTCTTATTCAGAGTCAGTTTTGGTTTAGAGGTAGAAGAGCTAGGTTTTCCGGGTTCACAATATGCCCTTTTTCTTGCTATGTTTTCGTAAGTTATCCACTTTTCATCCCCAGTTATCATTCGGTCCAAGAAGGGCTCACTTTTGTACCGAGCAAGCAGAGAAGTGCATATGATGACTCGATCATTCAAATTCTTTTCACTTAAATCATGTGGTACCCATCTTGAATATTTCCACACCAATCCTATATTCCGAATATGGTCCGAAATGGTTTGCTGAGTTGAATTAAGCCTTTCTGCGATTTCTGATGTTGTCAGAAAAGGATCTTGCTCCAACATGTTCTTGATAACATCGTCATCAACCAAAGATGGCCGCCCAGAACGTGCCTTATCAGAAAGGTCAAAATCACCTGATTGGAATTTTTCAAACCATCTTCTGCATGTTCTATCAGAAACTGCACCTTCACCAAAAACTTTTAATAAATTTTTGCTTGCTTCTGTAGCATTTCTTCCTTGCTGAAATTCATATAAAATACAGTGACGTAAATGAACTCTATCAGTAGCCATGTTTAGATTAACGCTTCACACATACAACTAACGTCAATCGACTTTTGTTTTAATAAATTTGCTTCGTCAGTATGTATACATTGAGTGATAAAAGTAGAGGGGCACACATGCACCAAATAAACATGTCCTTACCTGTCAAAACCGGTTGCGACAAAAACGGACAGAACTTTCCGGTAGACCTAATATATATTCAATAATTTCCGTTTTTTTTAAACAATAATAAACTAAACACTAAACTTTATTTTATTTTTTTTTTTTTTTTTAAATCTAAAATTAATTCATAGTATAGGCACAATATCAAAATTATTTGTACCAGTATATCGTCTCAAAAGACACATAAACTTTGACACGGAAACTTTGCAATTTATTATAAATGTTGGCTTGCGTCCGTCGTAAGGCTTTAAAAACGCAACAAAAACAAAAACAAAAATATATTAAAGATTTAATTATTTTTTTTCAATGTACAATGCAATAGCATAGGTTTCATATTAAAAGTATCAGATCAGTAATAAATTTTTTTAGTGAAATTTAAATGATTTTGTAAATTTGTTAACAATGAATTTTTTTGTATTTTAAATTTAATTTATGGTAAAACTTAAATCATCCTCGGAATAATCTTTTATAATTAGATCAACAAATCAATCAATCTAAAATTAGTTCCAAATCTATTTTCAAAAGCTAATAGAATTAAAATTTATCTAAATATATATATATATAGGTTTTCAAGTCCGTCTTTTTTCATTTCAAATTCGTCTTTATTCATTTCAATTTCGTCTTTGTTCATTTCAATTTCGTCTTTTTAAAACACATTTCATTTTATTAAGTGTTAATCTTTTTATTTAAATCTGGTTAAAGGATCACAAACCTACACGCGTACCAGGCATATTTGATCATATCAGCAAATATCTCTGAAGACAATTGATGGTGGAGGATAGAATGAATTTTGATACAGTCTTCCCTAGAATTGATTTCTCGATGTTGATCTATCAGCGCTAAACTATTTTGTAAACGCTTCATAAAGTTTTTAACCTGCCGATAAAAGTACACATCGCACGGTTGAACTAGTGGCGTGCACTTTGGAGGAATTATTTTGATTGTGCAAGTTGGCATTTGTTCTTCATCTTGAAATACTTCGTCATATATTTTTGCCCTTGTCTGCCCCGTCCAAGAATCCATAAGCAGAAGAAATTTATTACTTCCAACATACGGCCGCAAACAGTTTTTCAAAAATTCTTCATATTTTATAGTTGTCAGTTTGCCAGATTTTGACGATGTAGCAAAAACCTTACTATATTTTTCTATGTATTTTCCTACAAGTAATTTTATTTTCGGCCCAAAATCACCCGTTGGCTCTTGTAGGCATAAAAAAACTGACGGTAAAAGCGTCCCTGACATTGTTATTCCATATTGGGCAGTATATGTATGTGACACCTTGCTGATGTCCTGCCTTCGTACAAAAACTGTTTTGCTCCTTTTTTCGGTTAATGTTCGGTTATACTGCGTTTGGTATTGGCATCCTCAAATAATATAAAAATATGATAGTTTCATGCATGTACATTGAATATTAAACCAATTTTGGACAAACTTTAAACTAAAAGTACTGAACTTTTTTCACGAATATGCAGTTAAAAATATTAAATACCTGTTTGGTCCGTATTAATAATAAAATCTTCCGCAAAATTGGCTATTAATCGCTTTGTCTGCAAACGGAATATTTCTGCAGAAGCCAATATTTCATCTATCGTTCATGCTTCTTTCTGCGATACAAATTTTGTTATCTTTCTTGAACGAATGCCATGTCGTTGCTTGAATTTTGCTACCCATGTGTTACCGGCTTTAAAATTGAAATCAGGAAACTGATTAGCAGCAGCCAAAGCCCACTGCTGTAAATTTCTTGTAGTTACTTGTACATAACTTTGTCTCACTTCAAAAAAGCGATCATACATCCAACGATAAACTGCTAAATATTTATCAAAAATAGTTCCTCCATTTTTGATGTCTTTCTCCCACGATGTGAGATATTCTTTCCTTTTTAAATGATTGCACCCATTTTTTTTGTAAAGTAGATAATTTCCAGGTAGGATGTGCTTTGGCTATATGCAAAACTTTTATTTTATAATCCACAGAAATATACTCTCCAGTGTTAGGTTGTTTGGCTTCTGGCTCGTATTCGTCAGATAAGCTACTCTCTTCTGCAATATAATCTTCCATGCATCCTTCTTGTATATGAATTAATTCTTCATCACTCACTAATATTTTTTTACTAATTAATTCTAATGTATTTTTGTATATTTCTGTACCAAGCATAATTGCAGGATCAGTTATTTTTTCAGAAGAAGTTGTGGCAATTAAATTATTTTCCAAAAGTAATGTTGGCCATTAGACTAGTGGTATTTCTAGGGGTGAGATTGTTTGGATTTGAGTCGGTCGTAGTAGCATTGGTACTGCTCTGTGCAATAGCGTTTGAGTGGTTAAATTGTAGCTTGGTGCGAAAATGAGGGTGTTAATAAATTTAAAGTACTTACTGCGTTTCCTGATGAGTCGTTGGTATTATTTAAATATTGTGGTATGAGGGGTGATTGGTATGCCATCGAGTGATTCAAGGTGGTTTGTTGAAGTCGTTCCATATCTAAAGCCTTTTGAATTAACGAATCAAAGGTAGTTTTCGTTATTGTGAGCAAGTATTGGCATAATGGAGGGTTGCTTACGCCGCCTTTTAAAGCATTAGTAGCAAAATCCTCTAGTTGGGCTTTTACGGCTGCAGATGTCGCACCGTATTTAATGTCTGCTGCTTCCTCACAAGTATTTAATTGTTTCTTTATTCTAGTTACAAAGGTATTAAGTGGTTCTAATGGGTATTGCCTTAGTGTTATTAGTGAATTAACCAAGTCCTGATAAGCTTCGCGGGGTAAATAAGTTCTATTTAATAGTTTTTCAGCTTCTGTAAAAGTAGCTGGTTGATTGGAAGCTACCAATTGGTAGGCTTTTCCGCGTAACCTGGTGGGATAAATTTGCGTAAATGCTCTCTGCTGATCTTCCGCTAAGCATTGCAATACTCTTTTGCAACAATCGATGAAAGTTTGTAGATCAGAAGCTAGTGTAGGACTTTGGTTACCCGAAAATACCGGTACTAACTGAGATGTCAATTTTGCAACTTTAATATAACTGTCGGCCATAGTGGAAATTCTCTGAATCTCCAGTGTGTTATTGCGGGATTGTGTAAGTGAAGATAATTCTGACTTTTCCAGGTTAGCACTCAGCCAGGCTAGTTCAAAGTCGGAATCTTTGAGAGTGGAATTAGCTGTAAGCGAATCGTTTGAGAATAAACCAAGAATGGGTGTATCAGGTGAGAGGGCAGTCGTTTGATAGGAGTCAATATTTTTCGTGGCATGAGTCGATTTGTTACTTAAATTTATTGTGTTGCGTGTAAATTTATTCAAGTTAAGAGGCTGAGAGAGATCGCCAAATTCAATTATTTCTTTTTTAAATTGTTCCGTGCGGATTTTAAAAGCTTTAAGATTTTCTAATCTATTTAATCGAATTTTTTCGGATTCCTGGTCAATAAGATCGCACTGCTGAACAGAAATATTACCGTTCTCTCTCACTCTCTTTGCTAAAAAGTACAAAAGCTTACTTAAATCTACAGGTTTACCTGGGTTCGGTAGTATGGTACCGCTTCTCAGTTGTCGTGGTGAAAGGCTGGGTCTTACTGTTGATCTGGATGATGTTGAAACTGTTGTTTCCTCTGTGCTTGATATATCGCTGCTGGTTGTTGCTGGTTCTGCTGATTGTTGGCCCTAGTTCATAGGGCTGGTGATCCAGCGGTGGTTGAAACGTTGTTTTTTTTTTTTGTAGGATCCAAGGATTTAATTGCAATATATATAATATTTAAGCAGACCTCAGATCCTACCGGCTGCGCCAGTTGTTATATATATAATTATAAATATATATCTATATATGTATTTTTAACTATATAATTGCTATATTCTTCGGTGTTTCGTATAATATATTTGTTGTTGGGATATTTCTCCTTTATTATATATATATATTTTTTTTGTTAACTTCCTTCACAAATTAAACTTTTTCCTTTTGTATATGTTTATTGGAATATTAACGTTGATTTTTTTTTACTTTTAACTTTATTGAAACAATATCTCCCCTCTTTTTTATGTTTTATTTATTTTACCACAACTATATTGAATAAAAATTTGTCTTTTAATTTTATTTACATTAAAACAGTATCCTTAATTTGCATAGTTAGTTTACAAATTAATCGTTTTCTGTTGCTTATTTTTATTGGAACGTTATCGTTTATTTTTATTTATTTTTTTTTTTATTTACCTAGTTTGTTAAAAAGTTAAACTGTCCTTTACTTTTATCTCCTTTTTTTTTTGATTTTTTATTTGTTTTGCCACATCTAAATTGAATAAAAATTTGTCCGTTAATTTTATTCCCATTAAAACAGCATCCTTAATTTAAAAAATTACTTTACAAATTAAACTTTTTCTTTTGTTTATTTTTATTGAAAACATCGTTTATATATACAGTGGGCTCCAAAAGTTAGTTGAAATTGTGAAGTAAAAAGTCAAGGTGAAAAAATAATATAAACATACATTGTTATCAATAATTTTTTTTTTGTATTTGAAACTCTTAAATCTTAGCTACAAAACTGTATAAATATAACAGTTTTCGCTTATCACTTTACAGAAAAAAAAATAATATTTATTAACGTCTCCTATTTTGAAGCGCCAAAGTAAGTTGAAGTTATAAAAAAAAAATTATTTTATTTATATTATTAAACAAGGAATTTTTCTTAATATGGTGTGTGTCGACCCTTATTGTGAAGAAGAGCACTGAGTCCTTTTGGCATTGATCCCACTAAGTCCCACTAAGACTATTCGCCGATATTTTAGACCATGTCTCCAAGATTGCATTTTTGAACATATTAATATTTTTTCTGGAACTCACGGGAATTTGACGAGCTAATTCATCCCAAAGATGTTCAATAGGATTTGAACTTTGACTTTGAAAGTCATTTTAATGTTTTTATTCTATTTTTCCTTAAATATTTCTTGGTAATTTTAGCACAATGCTTAGGATCGTTATCCTGTTGGAAAATAAAGTTTCGACCTAATCCCATTGTATTAGCAGATTTTTGCAAATTTTTACGCAAAATTTCAGAATACGTTTGAGATGTCATTCTGCCTTCAATTACTTGCAATTCTCCTAATCCAGACCAAGAAAAACACCCCCATACCATCAAGTTACCACCTCCATGTTTTACAGTTGGTTTTAAATATTTTTGTCTATAGGGATTATCACCATCAGGTCTTCAAATCATTTGTTGTCGACGATTAACTAACAGTTCAAACTTCGATTCATCACTAAAAATCATTCTCTTCCAAAAGTCAACAGTTTCAGTTTCATATTCTTGTGCAAATTTCATCCGTGCCTGTAAATGTTTTTTATATAAGAGAGGTGTTTTCCTTGCTACACGTCCTCTCAACTGGGAATATGAAGCCGTCTTCTAATTGTAGTTTGGGAAGCTGATATACCGGCTAATTTCAATTTTTCTTGAAGTTCTCCAACAGTTATAGTTGGAGTAAGTTTACATAGATGCACTAAATACTGATCATTTTTATAGCTAGTCACTTTTGGACGCCCCGATCGAGCCGTATCAGCAAGTGTTAAACATTTCTTACTTTTTCTGATTATTTTTCTCACTGCTTCAGGGCTTATACGATGCAGTTTCGCCACTTGAATATTATTATGTGTCCTTTCATAATCAAAAAAGACTCTAGCTCTCTCTACTAACTACACAAAGTCCGTGTTTTTGATTCATTATAAATATAAACGTTAATCCAAACTTAAATCAGTAAAAATAATATTATATAATAATATTATATTATAATCATTATATTAATATTAATAATAAAACTTATATAAATCTCACCTAATTCAGAAAAAATTTTTATAAAGGATAAAAAAGGAGAGAAACTGTTATTAACTTATTTTCCGCCACACGAAATTTCACGTTGCGAAGCATCGAACAATTTACTTGCATATGAACAGAACGTCAGATCTCAAGGCGATGCGTCATTAAGTAGGAGGGGCATAGCCTTATGCAAACAATAAGCGCTAATAAGACTGCGAAGTTTGTAGAAGGTAAAACAAAACAAAGTAGTATTACGTTATGATTACCTTAATTTCCGAGGCGACTGTAAATTACCTGTTACATTTTCAATATTAGATTATACAAAATCTGATTTATGGGCATGTGGTGCTATTGCCTATTTTTGGCTATGTTAATCCATTTTATTTAAAAATTCAAGATAATACCATATTAAATGATTTATTATTAAAAAATAAAAATTGTAAATTATCTGATTCACCAGAAATTAATAATGAATCTCCAGATATTAAATTATTAATATTATATATATTAAATCCAAATCCAAATCAAAGTCCAGAAAAAACAGCTACTATTACATAAAATTAATTATTATTATGTTTGATTGAAACTTTCCTTATTATTATTATTTCCATTACTATTATTACGGAGTATGCAGTATGGTGTTGTGATAATTTTTGTACAAACTAAACACGATATTGTTTTGCCTTTAAATATAACAAGATATTATTTATCCTTTGGTTATTTAATTAAGCACTTTTAAAACTCTATTTTGGAACAATTAAATAATTTAAGGTTTGGTTTCTTGAAACACTTATTTTGATATTTGAAGAACCTTTTTCCTTGTACGGAATGCTAATGCTCGGTATTAGACGTAATTCTCGAAAAAGTCCTTATATATATAAATTACTTTTTTACACTAAAAAACTAACTACTACTGACTCCAATAATTCTAAGTTCTTATTTTTATACAAATAATTCCGGTAGTCTTTTCCCTGAAATAATTATATTATGTTATGAAACTTGGAAATTGCAATAAGTGCAATTTCCAAATTTCATTTTTCAGGTTACATAAAATAATTTATACAAAAGTAGGTTGCAAATGCTTTGTCAATAAAGCATTTGTAACCTTGAATAGAAATTGCGTATAGTGCAATTTCATTATTTTTAATTAACTAGGTGACTATTCAAATGTTCGTAACCTACTTATTTTCTTAAATTATGGCAATGGTATAGATCTTAAAGATCTGTACCATAACAATGCACATATATAATAAAACATCATTATTTTACTCAAATGATGACTTCATGTTATGAAAGTTATGATCTAGAAAGTTATGATAGTAATCAGCTGTTATATTGTTAGTATGAAATTTCTATTTTTCTTTAATTTCTTCCCATATTTGTTAATATTGTTTGTTGGGGACATTTCTTTAAGTTTTAGTATTAAATGAGCTTAATATTTTTATTGACAATTATAAACCTTAATTCACTTATATAAAAATAAAAGAAACACTAGATATTCACTTTTTTTTTAAATTTCATTATTATTTTTCTGCCAAAGATTTGATGAAAATTTGTACTCCACTAACCTGTTAAACACGTCTCCAGCGTTAAGTTAAATTCACTGGCAAAGGTTTTTTTAACAATTTAAGATGCACTGAGAAAAATTTAAGATATATATTTTAGTCGATTCCCAAAATATCAAACGTTTCTCATGAAAAAACAAACTAACAGCCTTTTTTTTTTGTTTTTTAATAGAACTTAAGCCCTCAAACGTTAAATTCAACAACAAAAAATGGTTCTCTACAAAAATATTCTGAGAGCAACTTTGTAAATGTTGCTATCACATAATAAAATCTAATATCTATAATTTGAAGATAATTACCTTTAAATTCACTAAAAATTTAAATTTTAATTAAATCTTCAAACACAACTGCAACATTCCAGAATTATAATTTAGTAAAATATTTTGTAGCCAGTTAGAGAAGACTCAATTATATTCTTAAGTAAAAATGATTTAGCTAATTTTGAATCTAAAGACGTCTAGTCGTCCAACTAAAATATCAGATAAAATGAGAGTTTTTCAATCAATAAAAAAAATGGTTCAATCAAAGGCTATCGATAGTGATCGGTAGTGATCACTACATTCTTTTGTTTTCAAATTTTTATTGTCCACATTTAACAGTATTTTTAGGGCATGGGAGCTATTTTAAAATTTCATTAAATATTAGAACAACGAAATATCTTGCTATGAGTGTTAAGTCACTTTCCTAGCTTTAGCTTTGTTCACCAGCAAGGAGGAATTAGATAACCTAAATTCAACCTTACTTCGAACTTATTGAAACGCTATTGTTCTGATAAATTGCAGAATTAGGTAACCTAAATTTAAAATTTAAATTTGATATTAAATTCAAATTTAATAAATTTTCATTAGAAGTTGGTTTTTTGTAATTTACTATTACCTTAAAATCTTTAGTATCAAGACAGTCTTTAGGATAGAATTAAACAACCACTGTAACTAATAGCATAACTATAAATATTATTAGGTACACCTGGCATGACAGACTAGGCTTTAGCGAAGTCATGCTGAGTTATAGTAACTACCTTTTATAAAATATAAAAAAAAGTGTTTACACTGAGCCCTAATATTCTCAGATTAGTATAATTTTAATTTGTCAAAAATTTGTTATTATTTGTTGTTTTAAAAAGTGTTTAACATTATTTTCACAGTCATATTTAACCTAACTTTCAAAATAATGGGTTGGATAACACGAGGCAGTTGTTAGTTTTATGATAAGTGCAGTAAAATTTAAAAAAATTCTATATCCCTGTATCCTAACAGAAATTCTACTGCTTCTTGCTTTGCATCTTACAGCCTGTTTCTATAGATATTATTAGTATATTTCATATAAATGGTTACAAGCTTTTAATAAATTCCGGAGGCACACATAGCTATTTATGGGTTATCTTTCTACGCAAATTTATCTAATGCACATTATTAACTAAATGTGTTTGAAGGGCTTGTGTGTAACTTCAGCGTGAAACAGACAAAAATAAACCAAATGAAAAATCAAAAAAAAAACAATCTTAATTATAGAATTAAGATTAGATCTTTAACAAATGGATTATCAACTCAAGCAATCTCTTCCGGTCTAATATCTAAAGTGATAATTTAAATATCAGATTCAAGACAATAAATTATTCGAAAACGAAAAGAACCAAAGTACCAAAGTACCAAAGTACATCTTGCCGAGAGTACCAAAGATAGCGTCACTCTTTCGAGCGTGACGGTAGAATTAGATTTACCCTCAGAATAAAGTTTGAAGTGTTTCTATAGAAGTTATTCACTTCAAAAAAGAATTTATTTATTTATTTTTTTTTTCATTCTTTTAAAATGTGCGAGTTGAAACTTATTACGTATTTTCTTTTTTTATTTTTTATTATTTATTCTTATTAAAATTATAGGACTTAACGTTATAATACAAAACTTTTCAAAGGCTTCTTACTGCCATTCCATTGAATATTCCAAATTTGAATATTTCAAAATTAATTTAATTAAATATTCCATAGTCATGAAGAGTTAATTAAAAAAGCCAAAAATAGTAAAAAACTATAAATGTGAAATATTTTTTTAAAGATCTTTCGTAATAGAAAATAAAAAAAATGATTATTTTTACTTTCAAAAAATGATTCCGTTACACCTATAGAAATGAAACAAATTTTCTTAACCTTGATTTGATTTGTGTAAATAAATATACATATAAGATAACTTAATTGCAAACAGTGTAAAATAAATTGAAATGAAGGAAAGATTCCTTGAAAAAAAACTTAAAGCCATTAAGAAATTATAAAACTAGCTATTAATTATATTTACTAAATTTAATTTTGAAATTTTTTTAAACAAATTTTCTTTTATTCACAAATATATAGTATTTCTAAGACACATCCAACAACCAACATTCCATTTTCTTAAATATTTTTACTATTTTTTTAATAATAATAATACAAAAAAAAAATAACAACTCACCAAAGAAACCAATATTTTTATTTAATCAAAAAATACACGTTTTATTATAAATTTGAAATAAATTTATTTTTTTAATTTTTACTTTGAATACACAAAAAAAAATTATTAAAAACACTAAAGCTCGAAATAAAACGATCCTCTCGCCACAAAATCAAAATTTACCTTGATTCATATACATATGTACATAGATATAAGGAAAAGTTTTGCCTGCAAAGTAATTAAAACTTAGTTTTAAAATTTAAATTAAATTTTACTCTCCCACAGAAAACTAAAACGCATATCCGCATCACAAAATCAAAACTTACTATGATTCATATATAAGGAAAAGTTTTGTTTGCAACGTAATTACTCAAAATGCATTTGTTTTTAAATATGTATGTTTTTTTTTTATTCTCCATTTAAAGCTGGTATATAAAACCAAAGAGTACCCTTCATTAAATAAATACTAATAATTCTATTAAAATCCTTCAGAGGTCTATAGATTTACTTCTTTTCAAAATCTTCGGTTAATTTTTTTTTTAATTGGACAAAAATTTTCATCATTGATAGTTTTAATCAACCCCTAATATTGTTTTATTGATTGATTGTAGTTTGTAAACTCAATGCAATATATCGCATTCACAATTCATTTTTATTTTCAAATTTCTGTGTGTATGCAACTTTGATATAATAAAGCTAATTATAGAATAAATTTTATTATTGTTTCTTTTTTCTCATAATTCCTTAATGCCTTATGACGTCTTTTAAAATAAACATGTTTATTCACTTTGAATCTTGAAAAAAACAAATTATTTGAAACTACGTTATAGGCAGTCAATAACCTTTAACCAAGCATATATCCGCGCTTTTCCTCTTTGCTGGCTATTACTATTTCTTATAATTTATCTATATTTCTCACTACGGGATACGTGGGAATTGGGGGTTTTGGGGTGGCCCCCACATAAAAAAAAAAAAAAAAAAAAAACTGGTAAAAACTTTTTTTTTTTTTTTTAAGGAATTTATATATTATCACTTACAAAAAGGAAATTTTTTCAACCGTAAGTACACACTGAATCTTTTAGAATTAAAAACCAAAATAAAAAAATTTTCTTTTACTGCTAAAATATGCGAAAATATATTAAAGCAGGTTTTACATCCTTTTCTTATAACGCAGCTTAAAAGAAGTATCGAAATTCCATACCATGAATAATTACCCAATAAAGGTTTGTTTAATAGAGGAATATCCACATATAAATTGATTTCTCAAGTGAAATATAACATATCTATATTTATATACCAACTATTTTCAAAAGAATATAATTTTTTTAGGAATTTATATATTATCATTTACGAAAAGGAGATTTTTTTCTACCGTAAAATCATATCAAGCCCTGACCACGTAACCTTACTAAAAAAGAAGACTCCTGATGCCAGTATATATGTAAGTAGAGATCTAATTAATCGCATTACTTTTCGCTAAGTAAACTAAATAAAATAAAATGATATTTACCAATTTACCAATTTTTTGCACGATTCTGCACTATACTATTACTTTTTTGTGAAAGTTTGAAGACTTCTTTTGCAAACACAAAAAGATAGGAGAACAAAAACAAAAAACAGCAAAGAAAACTAGAAAACGCACACCAAAGAACAATTTTTCACTTCACTTTTTAATTACCAAAAATGAGAGCTGTTTATACTCGGCCCGTAAAGTTTCTAAACTGAAAACTCTAGACCTGAGTTCCTAAGATTATAAAACTAGAACCCGCCTTCTTTTGGGTGTTATTTAGCGATCTGTAAAACTGTAAGAACGCATATATACAAGTTATGTATTTCCTTGGAACGCAAAAAACGGCAATCTTCTTTTGGACAGCTAATTTAAATATATTGTCTTAAAAAAGGGGAACAAGAGGATTATTTATGACTTTTGAAACTTGATCTAGAAACGCACATATATGCCTGCATACAGAATTATGTCTTTCCTAGGAAAAAAAACAAATTCTGAAATTTCTATTTTTTGAAAAGACCTTTGTTTATTTATTTAAAAAGGAAAGGACAGACAAAAGGCGTACTTATGTCTTTTAAAATTTATTACTCCTAATGTTAAACACATTTCAAGTGTATATTTACATATGCTAATCGCTGTACGCCAATGAAAAAAACCAAAACGCAGTCAAAAACGCTCAAAAAAAGGAAATAAAAAAGTCTGCTGTCAAAACGGCTCAATATATTTGAGTTTTTCAAAGAAAATTTCTTTTTTCCACTAAAATAAATTTCATACCTTTATGAAGTGGATTTGAATTAATTTATATATCAACCATGGGTGCGCTTTTAGCGAATACTTATTTAAAATCCATTTTGAATCACTTTTCCATACTATCTGAATTTGCTTCCAAAAACCCACGAATTAATATCTCCCGGTAACGATTTTCATTGCTTGTTATCAGGTGGCCATTATTGCAGCAAAGAGAAAATATGAACCTAGCTTGAGAAACCCATCATACAAACAATTTTAGCAGATGAATTAAAGTATAATGAAGGAATTTATATATTATCACTTACAGAAAGGAAAATTTTTCAACCGTAAGTACACACTGAACCTTTTAGAATTCAAAAACAAAAAATAAAAAATTTTCTTTTACTGCTAAAATATGCGAAAATTGTTGTTGTTGTTGTTTTTTATGTTTTCCGAGTAGCGCCCGCCCTTCCGTCTCTGTATAGTGGCCGTAGCCCTATAGGAGCTTCCGGGCTCTTCTACCCCGAACTACTGATGGGCTCCAAGGTCTGTCACTAAGACCACGAGCTCTACCTGTAAAAAAGAATTTGTTGTTTTTCTTTTTCCGAATAGCGCCCACCCTTCCATCTCTGTATAGTGGCCATAGCCCTATAAGAGCTTCCGGGCTCTTCTATCCCGAAATTGATGGACTCCAAGGTCTTTCACTTACAAGGAAGGTGTCCCAACCCGAACTCACCGATTTTTTTGAAACTCGGATATGTTGTAGTACATCAAAAACTAAAAGACTCGTATTTTTTTTTATCGGCAGACATTCACTTTAAAGGGGTGAAATGTACCCCCAAAATAAACAAAAATGATTAATAAAAAAAAATATAACAAAGCAGTAAAATAATAAGAAATATAAAAAAATAAAAAAATTTTTCCACAAAATTGAACAAAAAAGTAGAAACCTAATTAATTTTACATAATACTTAAAAACCAAAATTTAATATTGATTATATAATATTAGAGAAAAAAAAAATATAATCATAAATACCTAACTATAATTAAATCGAAAAAAAATATATAAAAAAAACCCCAAAATTTTTATTTTATATATATTCTATTAATTTTATATTAATAAAAAAAATACATGAATATTGTTCTGGAAATCAAAAGGAAAAAAAACTTACATAGTGTTTCTTGTGGCTTGGGGTCTGATGGGCCTAGCAAACTCTATCCTAAAAAAAACTTTCATAAAAACTAAATATATGAAAAGAAATGTTTTTGTTTTTTCTCAGGATGACACGTGCCAATTAAATATATGTAATCATTTTTTTCTTTTTTTCTCACAATGCGACCTCAAAAAAAAAACAATCCATTCACCTGTTATTTAACTATCTTATAAATATATTAAAACAAAAATATATATAAAAAAACAAAATTTTAAAAGAAATTGTAGGGTCAGATACTATAAATGACATAGGCTTTGTCTCCATTCAACTCTGACGCCGACTGACTGACCCAAGCCACGCTAACTTTTTCTTTCTGTATTTTGTCAACGGGAAAAGATAACAGTCCCGTTGACAAAATGCAAAAATTTATCGCAAACAAGTGGTCAAGCTATTTTAGCTTGGCCTCTTGTTTACAGAAAAGATTTTTTGTTTAATTGGCCCGTTACACAGCGTATATATGTATGTATGTATTTATTCTATCAGACGCATCAAATCACAATGAAATAAAACTTTATCCAATTTTAGTAAGGTATTTCGATATTAAGAACGGTATTCAAATTAAGATTTTAAATTTGGAATCAATCGAAGGGGAAACATCAGACATTTTGTCTAATCACTTATTTCGAGTTATAACAGACAACAATTTGAATAAGAAAATTTTGGCGCTTTTGGCTGATAGCGCAAATACTCATTTTGGAGGACGTACACATAAAGGTGTTAATAATGTGTACACAAAATTACAAAACTTCTGAAACCGAAATATTTGGGAATTGGTTGTAATGCTCACATTATATCAAATGCTATCAATACAGTATCAAGTTCAATGTCAATAGATGTGGAAGTAATTGTTACAAAAATATATTTATATTTCAATCGGTTTACAGTACGGGTAGCAGGTTTGAAAGAATTTTGTGAAAAGGCTGATGTTCAGTACAAAACACTGTTTGGTTATCCAAAGTCAGATGACTTGCTTTAACTCCAGCATTAGAACGCGTTTTGCAGTTATATGATCCACTATACATTCATATTTCTTAAGCCTTGATATATGTCCTACTATTTTGGAAAAATTCTTTAAAAATGATATGTCAGAACCTATGCTTTATTTTATTCAGGCATCATTGTTTCATAAAATTACTTTACAAAGTGAAGGAGATAAAATTTCAGCAGCAGAAGTTTGTATTATATTAAACGATTTTATACTGCAATGTACATCAAGATTTAATGATGGATTTTTACCACTAATTCTTAAGAATAAACTGACCATTTTGAAATATTTCCATCCTGGAATAAAAAATGAATTTTTAAAAGAAGTTAAAAATTTCTATAAAATTTGCCATGAATATATCGAAGAATGGATAGTGAACTTTAGAGCATTAAATTTTTTCAAATGGAACCGTTTAAAGAGTAAAATTGAATGGAAAGAAGTTTCTTCCGCAGTCGAATTTGTAATGAAGGAAGTAAAAGATATTGTTATTATTAATGATAATTATCTCTTTGAAGAAATTCGAAGAGTAAATTTATTTTTAAATGAAGAAAAATTGAAGAAATGGAGTGATGAGAAAATAGAGCTTGACAAAAGATGGGTAGAAATCTTTCGGCATTTTAGAGTAGAAGATATCCCACATTAAAATTTGAAAGTTTTAATAGAATTTTCCTTATGTTGTCTAAGCATTAATGCTGCTGTTGAAAGAATGTTTTCACTAGGGAATGATTATTGGAGCAGTGAGAACTCGCAACTTTTTTTAGAAACATTATCTGCCGTCTTAACAGTCAAATTTAATATGCAAAATGTAAGTTGTTCGGATGTGGCTACATTATTAGACAAAGATCCTTATTTAGTAAAAAAAATTGACTCCGAAGAAAAATATATTTTTAAAACAAAATAAAGTTTTTATCGTTTTTTCTTATTTTTTTTCACCTATTTTATGCAAAGTGTATTCTATTTGAACAATAAATAGTTGGTCACCTTACCATTATTATTAATTATTACTCACCATGCCATCTTTGATATTTATCTGAAATTTAAAATTATATTTGTATTTATATCATATTAGTATTAAATATTTACTTACAATTTCTTCCTGTTCCTCAACCTGAAATTTAAAATTATATTAGTATTTATGTCACATTAGCATTAAATATTTACTTACAATTCCTCTCTGTTTCTTAACCTGAAATTTAAAATTATATTAGTATTTATGTCATATTAGTATTAAATATTTACTTACAATTTCTTCCTGTTCAACCTCAACCTGAAATTTAAAATTATATTATTATTTATATTATATAAGGGGCAATTATTTATGTACTTACTCTGTTTTTTAACATTTCATTTTTTTTTATAAGTTTTGGTGTTATTATGGTGTAACGCCTTTTAACCTGAAATTTAAAATTATATTATTATTTATATTATATAAGGGGCAATTATTTATGTACTTACTCTGTTTTTTAACATTTCATTTTTTTTTATAAGTTTTGGTGTTATTATGGTGTAACGCCTTTTAACCTGAAATTTAAAATTATATTATTATTTATATTATATAAGGGGCAATTATTTATGTACTTACTCTGTTTTTTAACATTTCATTTTTTTTTATAAGTTTTGGTGTTATTATGGTGTAACGCCTTTTAACCTGAAATTTAAAATTATATTATTATTTATATTATATAAGGGGCAATTATTTATGTACTTACTCTTTTTTCCAACTTTTCGTTTTCTTTTGTAAGGTTTGATGTTTTTTTTCTATAATAGTCTTTTTTAGGAGGATCCTGAAATTTAAAATTATATTAGTATTTATGTCACATTAGCATTAAATATTTATTTACAATTCCTCTCTGTTTCTTAACCTGAAATTTAAAATTATATTAGTATTTATGTCATATTAGTATTAAATATTTACTTACAAGTTCTTCCTGTTCCTCAACCTGAAATTTAAAATTATATTATTATTTAATTATATAAGGAGCAATTATTTATGTACTTACTCTTTTTTCCAACTTTTCGTTTTCTGTTGTAAGGTTTGATGTTTTTTTTCTATAATAGTCTTTTTTAGGAGGATCCTGAAATTTAAAATTATATTAGTATTTATGTCACATTAGCATTAAATATTTACTTACAATTTCTTCCTGTTCCTCAACCTGAAATTTAAAATTATATTAGTATTTATGTCATATTAGTATTAAATATTTACTTACAAGTTCTTCCTGTTCCTCAACCTGAAATTTAAAATTATATTATTATTTAATTATATAAGGAGCAATTATTTATGTACTTACTCTTTTTTCCAACTTTTCGTTTTCTTTTGTAAGGTTTGATGTTTTTTTTCTATAATAGTCTTTTTTAGGAGGATCCTGAAATTTAAAATTATATTAGTATTTATGTCACATTAGCATTAAATATTTACTTACAATTTCTTCCTGTTCCTCAACCTGAAATTTAAAATTATATTAGTATTTATGTCACATTAGCATTAAATATTTACTTACAATTCCTCTCTGTTTCTTAACCTGAAATTTAAAATTATATTGGTATTTATGTCATATTAGTATTAAATATTTACTTACAATTTCTTCCTGTTCAACCTCAACCTGAAATTTAAAATTATATTAGTATTTGTGTCATATTAGTATTAAATATTTACTTACAATTTCTTCCTGTTCAACCTCAACCTGAAATTTAAAATTATATTAGTATTTGTGTCATATTAGTATTAAATATTTACTTACAATTTCATCCTGTTCCTCAACCTGATATTTAAAATTATATTATTATTTATATTATAAAATTCTATTATTTATGTATGTATACTCATACTTACTTCTTCTTTAAATCTGAGGTTTGATGTTCTTTTTTTATGATAGCTCTTTCTAGGAACATCCTGTTTATTCTCTTTATACTGTTTATTCATTCTTATTTAAAAAAAATAAAATAGTTATGCTTATTATAGTTAAAAATTAATAATTTACTTACTTGAAATTTAAGAATTTCCTGCACTGATTTCACCAAAACTATGACATCTGACAATTAAATTCGTCTTATAATTCGCTCTGTTTATAAGGTCTGGTGTTATTATGGTGTAACGCCTTTTAACCTGAAATTTAAAATTATATTATTATTTATATTATATAAGGGGCAATTATTTATGTACTTACTCTTTTTTCCAACTTTTCGTTTTCTTTTGTAAGGTTTGATGTTTTTTTTCTATAATAGTCTTTTTTAGGAGGATCCTGAAATTTAAAATTATATTAGTATTTATGTCACATTAGCATTAAATATTTACTTACAATTCCTCTCTGTTTCTTAACCTGAAATTTAAAATTATATTAGTATTTATGTCATATTAGTATTAAATATTTACTTACAATTTCATCCTGTTCCTCAACCTGATATTTAAAATTATATTATTATTTATATTATAAAATTCTATTATTTATGTATGTATACTCATACTTACTTCTTCTTTAAATCTGAGGTTTGATGTTCTTTTTTTATGATAGCTCTTTCTAGGAACATCCTGTTTATTCTCTTTATACTGTTTATTCATTCTTATTTAAAAAAAATAAAATAGTTATGCTTATTATAGTTAAAAATTAATAATTTACTTACTTGAAATTTAAGAATTTCCTGCACTGATTTCACCAAAACTATGACATCTGACAATTAAATTCGTCTTATAATTCGCTCTGTTTATAAGGTCTGGTGTTATTATGGTGTAACGCCTTTTAACCTGAAATTTAAAATTATATTATTATTTATATTATATAAGGGGCAATTATTTATGTACTTACTCTTTTTTCCAACTTTTCGTTTTCTTTTGTAAGGTTTGATGTTTTTTTTCTATAATAGTCTTTTTTAGGAGGATCCTGAAATTTAAAATTATATTAGTATTTATGTCACATTAGCATTAAATATTTACTTACAATTCCTCTCTGTTTCTTAACCTGAAATTTAAAATTATATTAGTATTTATGTCATATTAGTATTAAATATTTACTTACAATTTCATCCTGTTCCTCAACCTGATATTTAAAATTATATTATTATTTATATTATAAAATTCTATTATTTATGTATGTATACTCATACTTACTTCTTCTTTAAATCTGAGGTTTGATGTTCTTTTTTTATGATAGCTCTTTCTAGGAACATCCTGTTTATTCTCTTTATACTGTTTATTCATTCTTATTTAAAAAAAATAAAATAGTTATGCTTATTATAGTTAAAAATTAATAATTTACTTACTTGAAATTTAAGAATTTCCTGCACTGATTTCACCAAAACTATGACATCTGACAATTAAATTCGTCTTATAATTCGCTCTGTTTATAAGGTCTGGTGTTATTATGGTGTAACGCCTTTTAACCTGAAATTTAAAATTATATTATTATTTATATTATATAAGGGGCAATTATTTATGTACTTACTCTTTTTTCCAACTTTTCGTTTTCTTTTGTAAGGTTTGATGTTTTTTTTCTATAATAGTCTTTTTTAGGAGGATCCTGAAATTTAAAATTATATTAGTATTTATGTCACATTAGCATTAAATATTTACTTACAATTCCTCTCTGTTTCTTAACCTGAAATTTAAAATTATATTAGTATTTATGTCATATTAGTATTAAATATTTACTTACAATTTCATCCTGTTCCTCAACCTGATATTTAAAATTATATTATTATTTATATTATAAAATTCTATTATTTATGTATGTATACTCATACTTACTTCTTCTTTAAATCTGAGGTTTGATGTTCTTTTTTTATGATAGCTCTTTCTAGGAACATCCTGTTTATTCTCTTTATACTGTTTATTCATTCTTATTTAAAAAAAATAAAATAGTTATGCTTATTATAGTTAAAAATTAATAATTTACTTACTTGAAATTTAAGAATTTCCTGCACTGATTTCACCAAAACTATGACATCTGACAATTAAATTCGTCTTATAATTCGCTCTGTTTATAAGGTCTGGTGTTATTATGGTGTAACGCCTTTTAACCTGAAATTTAAAATTATATTATTATTTATATTATATAAGGGGCAATTATTTATGTACTTACTCTTTTTTCCAACTTTTCGTTTTCTTTTGTAAGGTTTGATGTTTTTTTTCTATAATAGTCTTTTTTAGGAGGATCCTGAAATTTAAAATTATATTAGTATTTATGTCACATTAGCATTAAATATTTACTTACAATTCCTCTCTGTTTCTTAACCTGAAATTTAAAATTATATTAGTATTTATGTCATATTAGTATTAAATATTTACTTACAATTTCTTCCTGTTCAACCTCAACCTGAAATTTAAAATTATATTAGTATTTGTGTCATATTAGTATTAAATATTTACTTACAATTTCATCCTGTTCCTCAACCTGATATTTAAAATTATATTATTATTTATATTATAAAATTCTATTATTTATGTATGTATACTCATACTTACTTCTTCTTTAAATCTGAGGTTTGATGTTCTTTTTTTATGATAGCTCTTTCTAGGAACATCCTGTTTATTCTCTTTATACTGTTTATTCATTCTTATTTAAAAAAAATAAAATAGTTATGCTTATTATAGTTAAAAATTAATAATTTACTTACTTGAAATTTAAGAATTTCCTGCACTGATTTCACCAAAACTATGACATCTGACAATTAAATTCGTCTTATAATTCGCTCTGTTTATAAGGTCTGGTGTTATTATGGTGTAACGCCTTTTAACCTGAAATTTAAAATTATATTATTATTTATATTATATAAGGGGCAATTATTTATGTACTTACTCTTTCTTCCAACTTTTCGTTTTCTTTTGTAAGGTTTGATGTTTTTTTTCTATAATAGTCTTTTTTAGGAGGATCCTGAAATTTAAAATTATATTAGTATTTATGTCACATTAGCATTAAATATTTACTTACAATTCCTCTCTGTTTCTTAACCTGAAATTTAAAATTATATTAGTATTTATGTCATATTAGTATTAAATATTTACTTACAATTTCATCCTGTTCCTCAACCTGATATTTAAAATTATATTATTATTTACTACTGTGATCAAATTGAAAGGTGAATTTTATTATATTTTTAAAATCTTGATTTATTCATCCAAATTTATTTCATCCCCTTCAAAGTAATCCCCTTCCGCTACGATACACTTACGCCAACGAATTTTCCAGTCATCATAACACTTGGCAAAGCCCTCCTTCGGAATGGCCTTCAGAGCCTTCTGCGATTCGTTTTTTATCTCCTCAATCGAGTTAAAACGGTGTCCCCTGAGTGGTCTCTTGAGTTTGCTGAATAACCAGAAGTCACATGGAGCCAAATCAGGCGAATATGGTGGTTGCGGAACAATATTTGTTGAATTTTTGGTGAAATGATCGCGTAAAACCAGTGCTGTGTGAGATGGTGCATTATCATGATGCAAAAACCAAGAGTTGTTTCTCCATAAATCCGGCCTATTTTTGCGAATAGCTTCGCGCAAACGACGCATAACACTTAAATAATATTCCTTGTTAACAGTTTGGCCCGGCGGAAGGAATTCAAAATGCACCACACCACGATAATCGAAGAAAACTGTCAACATGATCTTGATTTTTGACCGGCTTTGACGTGATTTTTTTGGTTTTGGCTCGCCTTTTTCACGATATTCGCTTGATTGATCAGCTGTTTCTGGGTCGTATGCATAAATCCAAGTCTCATCTCCAGTAATAATGCGTTTCATTACGTCCTGATACTCAGTGAGCATTGTTTCACAGATGCTAACACGACGCTCTTTTTCAAACAAATTGAGTGTTTTTGGCACCAATCGAGATTTTACTCTTCTCAAGCCCAATTCGTTTTTTAAAACAGCTTGCACCGATCCAAATGATATACCCAAACTCTCAGCGATATCTCTAATTGTCAACCGACGATTCTCAAGCACCATTTTTTTGACTTGCTTGACAGAATGCTCATCAGTCGATGTTTTTGGACGATTTGACACCACATTCTTCTCCACACTCTCGCGGCCAGACTTGAACTCGTTGTACCACTTGTAAACATTCTTTGAAGACAAAGTCCGATCCCCAAAGGCTTTCTGCAGCATCCTCAACGTTTCTGCAACCGAAATTTCATTTCGCAAACAAAATTTAATGCAACTTCTTTGTTCAATAAATTCAGACATAGTAAAAATCGCAGAATTCACTTTTATTACCTCACAAAACGAAGCGTAGCTGAAAAACTAATGATTGTTTTGATGTGAAATTTGACACAGATGTCACTAACAATACTACCAACTTACAGAAAAAAATTTTTTACCGATTCAAAAATCCCTCGAAGTTTAAAATAAAAATTCACCTTTCAATTTGATCACAGCATGTATATTATAAAATTCTATTATTTATGTATGTATACTCATACTTACTTCTTCTTTAAATCTGAGGTTTGATGTTCTTTTTTTATGATAGCTCTTTCTAGGAACATCCTGTTTATTCTCTTTATACTGTTTATTCATTCTTATTTAAAAAAAATAAAATAGTTATGCTTATTATAGTTAAAAATTAATAATTTACTTACTTGAAATTTAAGAATTTCCTGCACTGATTTCACCAAAACTATGACATCTGACAATTAAATTCGTCTTATAATTCGCTCTGTTTATAAGGTCTGGTGTTATTATGGTGTAACGCCTTTTAACCTGAAATTTAAAATTATATTATTATTTATATTATATAATAGCCTTTCTTAACAGGCGCTTTGTACAACGTTGTAGTCCTCCATACAAAAAAATCCGTTCTTAACAGGCAAAGTCTGTAGTGACGACAAAAAGAACATGGCGTCTATATTTACAAACATATGTTTTGAAATGTCAAACTATTAGATGTCACAGATTGTTCAATTTTTTAAGTGTTTTAAATAAAAAATTAGAAGAAAAGTTAAAAGTTTTTAATTTATTTTCGTGAATTGAAGTATTAAGTTAAGTAATAGATATTAGTGAAGAGTTGCCAAAGTTTTTAAGTGTTTTATCTAAAAAATTGAAATAAAAGTTAAGAGATTTTAATTTGTTTTGGTAAATCGTTTTATAAAATTTAATAATGGATATTAGTGAAGAAGAAAGGGAAATTTTATTAGCAATTTGTGAGGCTTTTCGCAATTTAATTAACATGGCACAAACTTCAACAATAAGGCGAATGAGAGCATTAAAAAATACTATTGATATACAAATTATGAATTGCTACCTTTTGAATTTAAGGGAACAATCAAGCGTAAGTTTTTAATAGAATATTTTAATAATATTTTAAAAATTAATTTTCAGCCTAGAGAATCAACATACTGGGAAAAAACTGTTCCTGAATTTTCCGACGTTAAGTTTAAATATCACTTCCGAATGAAACAAAGTACGTTTCGAAAGATAGTGGACAAAATGTCACTAATAGAAAAGAAAGATACAAACTGGCGTAAAGCAATCCCGCTCGACAAAAGGGTGGCTATGACATTATATGTTTTGGGCTCATCCCAAGAATATAGAGTGGCTGCGGATTTGTTTGGGGTTGGCCTCAGCACTTTGGGACACATATTTTTGGAATTTTGTAGAGCAGTTGTTAAAGTTTTTGGGAACATTTTCGCAGAATTTTACCCTGCTACCCAAGAGAAAATTGAGGAGAATGTAGCTGGATTTGAGAAACTTGGTTTTCCTCAATGTTATGGTGCCATTGATGGCTGCCATATCAAAATAAAACCTCTGAAAAATGAAGCTAGAGATTATTATAACTATAAAGGCAGTTATTCCATAATTTTACTAGCTGTGGTGGACTACAGGTATCGATTCATGTACATAAATCTAGGCAGCCCTGGGAAATGTGGTGATTCAACTATTTTTGAAAGATCTTCTATTAAAAGGCATCATATGTCAAACGAGTTGTTCACAAGAAACTCTCGAAATTTCAATGGGGTTAATGTACCTGTATTTTTAATTGGAGACTCTGCCTTTAAATTGTCAGAGTATATCTTAAAACCTTATACTTTTCACATTGAACAACATGAATCTGAGAAGATTTTTAATGCGCGATTGTCAGCGAGTAGAAGGGTAGTGGAAAACGCATTTGGGCATCTCAAAGCAAGATTTCGACGTGTAGGCCGGGGAATAGAAAACAATATCAAGTACTGCACATTGATCATTAAAACCGCTTGCATTTTACACAACATTTTAAACAATGAAAACGATGAAATAAACGAAAAGTGGCTGAGAAGAAGACGACAGCAAACTAGAAATATATCTCACTCAGAAAACCGAGCTAGAGAAAGACAAAACAGAGGGATTCAATTAAGAAATGCAATCAAGGAATCTTTAGGTATAAATAATACTTTGCTTTTCTAAAATATTTATTTTATTCAATCTAAATTAACATTTTTTATTTTATTTAATCTAAATTAACATATCATATCTTATTTTTTGTTTCGGAGAAATTCAACTAAGTCTTTTAAACTGTTTGTTGCTTCCTCGAAAATTTTGTTGCGCTCCCTATCCACTTCTAGGGAAGCATTTGCTGTCTCCCTAGCAAATTTATCCATATCATCTAATTTATTTTTTAAAAATTCATGGGTGCAATATTTTCTTCTAGGTGGAGCTGCCTCACTAGTAGATGAACGAGGAGAGTCCGGCGACATTGACATATTGGGTGAAGCGTTTGATGACGGCACGTTTGTTGAAGCATTATCTGTACAATATGAATAAAAAATAAAATAAAACAGATGAAATTAAATAATTGCAATTTTATTTGTTACCCTCAAAACTCTCCTCTACATATTCCGCCGCATAGTTACTTTTAAAGCCCCCCAACATTTCATGCAGGAGGCTATAAAACTGCCAAGTGGACCGCTGGCCTCCACTTGGCCCAACGATAGCTCGCTCAGCCCTAAAAATTATCTAAGATTAATTGTATAATTCAGCAGCAAAAAACTTTGACATACCTGTAGCGCCGGGACAAATTTGAAATTCTGTAGCGGATTTCTGCAAGTGAAAGGAATATATTTTCCTCCTCTTCTAACTGGACTTTCATCTTTTGTAAAACACCTGCATTCCTTTAATTGCTACGGAGATCCGGGAGGAAATCCCTCCATACATTAATAAATTTACGGATCTCCGTAGCATTAAGTTTTTTTTGGATCTTCTTTGAAGATTCCATTTCACCTGAAAACACATAAATTAATAATTTAAACAAATAAAAGTTTTTGTACTTACAAATTTCCAAGAGTAAAATTTTTTATTTTGCCGAAATAGCCACCTGAAAACACATAAATTAATAATTTAAACAAATAAAAGTTTTTGTACTTACAAATTTCCAAGAGTAAAATTTTTTATTTTGCCGAAATAGCCACCTGAAAACACATAAATTAATAATTTAAACAAATAAAAGTTTTAGTACTTACAAATATGCCAATAATTTAACCAATAATTTTGACATAATCCTACATGAAACTTTAGTTTTATTTTGTTGCACAACCTGTTTCTATTCACAATAGATCTCAATTTTCCGTGAGTACAGCATTAAAAAGGCTGTTGTTGCTACACGATTCTAACCACTTATGTACGCAATTCTCCATACAAAAATGGCTTTCTGTGTAGTTCAAAAGTGTGTAGTGTAGTCTGTTAAGAAAGGCTGTAAGGGGCAATTATTTATGTACTTACTCTTTTTTCCAACTTTTCGTTTTCTTTTGTAAGGTTTGATGTTTTTTTTCTATAATAGTCTTTTTTAGGAAGATCCTGAAATTTAAAATTATATTAGTATTTATGTCACATTAGCATTAAATATTTACTTACAATTCCTCTCTGTTTCTTAACCTGAAATTTAAAATTATATTAGTATTTATGTCATATTAGTATTAAATATTTACTTACAATTTCATCCTGTTCCTCAACCTGATATTTAAAATTATATTATTATTTATATTATAAAATTCTATTATTTATGTATGTATACTCATACTTACTTCTTCTTTAAATCTGAGGTTTGATGTTCTTTTTTTATGATAGCTCTTTCTAGGAACATCCTGTTTATTCTCTTTATACTGTTTATTCATTCTTATTTAAAAAAAATAAAATAGTTATGCTTATTATAGTTAAAAATTAATAATTTACTTACTTGAAATTTAAGAATTTCCTGCACTGATTTCACCAAAACTATGACATCTGACAATTAAATTCGTCTTATAATTCGCTCTGTTTATAAGGTCTGGTGTTATTATGGTGTAACGCCTTTTACCCTGAAATTTAAAATTATATTATTATTTATATTATATAAGGGGCAATTATTTATGTACTTACTCTTTTTTCCAACTTTTCGTTTTCTTTTGTAAGGTTTGATGTTTTTTTTCTATAATAGTCTTTTTTAGGAGGATCCTGAAATTTAAAATTATATTAGTATTTATGTCACATTAGCATTAAATATTTACTTACAATTCCTCTCTGTTTCTTAACCTGAAATTTAAAATTATATTAGTATTTATGTCATATTAGTATTAAATATTTACTTACAATTTCATCCTGTTCCTCAACCTGATATTTAAAATTATATTATTATTTATATTATAAAATTCTATTATTTATGTATGTATACTCATACTTACTTCTTCTTTAAATCTGAGGTTTGATGTTCTTTTTTTATGATAGCTCTTTCTAGGAACATCCTGTTTATTCTCTTTATACTGTTTATTCATTCTTATTTAAAAAAAATAAAATAGTTATGCTTATTATAGTTAAAAATTAATAATTTACTTACTTGAAATTTAAGAATTTCCTGCACTGATTTCACCAAAACTATGACATCTGACAATTAAATTCGTCTTATAATTCGCTCTGTTTATAAGGTCTGGTGTTATTATGGTGTAACGCCTTTTAACCTGAAATTTAAAATTATATTATTATTTATATTATATAAGGGGCAATTATTTATGTACTTACTCTTTTTTCCAACTTTTCGTTTTCTTTTGTAAGGTTTGATGTTTTTTTTCTATAATAGTCTTTTTTAGGAGGATCCTGAAATTTAAAATTATATTAGTATTTATGTCACATTAGCATTAAATATTTACTTACAATTCCTCTCTGTTTCTTAACCTGAAATTTAAAATTATATTAGTATTTATGTCATATTAGTATTAAATATTTACTTACAATTTCATCCTGTTCCTCAACCTGATATTTAAAATTATATTATTATTTATATTATAAAATTCTATTATTTATGTATGTATACTCATACTTACTTCTTCTTTAAATCTGAGGTTTGATGTTCTTTTTTTATGATAGCTCTTTCTAGGAACATCCTGTTTATTCTCTTTATACTGTTTATTCATTCTTATTTAAAAAAAATAAAATAGTTATGCTTATTATAGTTAAAAATTAATAATTTACTTACTTGAAATTTAAGAATTTCCTGCACTGATTTCACCAAAACTATGACATCTGACAATTAAATTCGTCTTATAATTCGCTCTGTTTATAAGGTCTGGTGTTATTATGGTGTAACGCCTTTTAACCTGAAATTTAAAATTATATTATTATTTATATTATATAAGGGGCAATTATTTATGTACTTACTCTTTTTTCCAACTTTTCGTTTTCTTTTGTAAGGTTTGATGTTTTTTTTCTATAATAGTCTTTTTTAGGAGGATCCTGAAATTTAAAATTATATTAGTATTTATGTCACATTAGCATTAAATATTTACTTACAATTCCTCTCTGTTTCTTAACCTGAAATTTAAAATTATATTAGTATTTATGTCATATTAGTATTAAATATTTACTTACAATTTCTTCCTGTTCAACCTCAACCTGAAATTTAAAATTATATTAGTATTTGTGTCATATTAGTATTAAATATTTACTTACAATTTCATCCTGTTCCTCAACCTGATATTTAAAATTATATTATTATTTATATTATAAAATTCTATTATTTATGTATGTATACTCATACTTACTTCTTCTTTAAATCTGAGGTTTGATGTTCTTTTTTTATGATAGCTCTTTCTAGGAACATCCTGTTTATTCTCTTTATACTGTTTATTCATTCTTATTTAAAAAAAATAAAATAGTTATGCTTATTATAGTTAAAAATTAATAATTTACTTACTTGAAATTTAAGAATTTCCTGCACTGATTTCACCAAAACTATGACATCTGACAATTAAATTCGTCTTATAATTCGCTCTGTTTATAAGGTCTGGTGTTATTATGGTGTAACGCCTTTTAACCTGAAATTTAAAATTATATTATTATTTATATTATATAAGGGGCAATTATTTATGTACTTACTCTTTTTTCCAACTTTTCGTTTTCTTTTGTAAGGTTTGATGTTTTTTTTCTATAATAGTCTTTTTTAGGAGGATCCTGAAATTTAAAATTATATTAGTATTTATGTCACATTAGCATTAAATATTTACTTACAATTCCTCTCTGTTTCTTAACCTGAAATTTAAAATTATATTAGTATTTATGTCATATTAGTATTAAATATTTACTTACAATTTCTTCCTGTTCAACCTCAACCTGAAATTTAAAATTATATTAGTATTTGTGTCATATTAGTATTAAATATTTACTTACAATTTCATCCTGTTCCTCAACCTGATATTTAAAATTATATTATTATTTATATTATAAAATTCTATTATTTATGTATGTATACTCATACTTACTTCTTCTTTAAATCTGAGGTTTGATGTTCTTTTTTTATGATAGCTCTTTCTAGGAACATCCTGTTTATTCTCTTTATACTGTTTATTCATTCTTATTTAAAAAAAATAAAATAGTTATGCTTATTATAGTTAAAAATTAATAATTTACTTACTTGAAATTTAAGAATTTCCTGCACTGATTTCACCAAAACTATGACATCTGACAATTAAATTCGTCTTATAATTCGCTCTGTTTATAAGGTCTGGTGTTATTATGGTGTAACGCCTTTTAACCTGAAATTTAAAATTATATTATTATTTATATTATATAAGGGGCAATTATTTATGTACTTACTCTTTTTTCCAACTTTTCGTTTTCTTTTGTAAGGTTTGATGTTTTTTTTCTATAATAGTCTTTTTTAGGAGGATCCTGAAATTTAAAATTATATTAGTATTTATGTCACATTAGCATTAAATATTTACTTACAATTCCTCTCTGTTTCTTAACCTGAAATTTAAAATTATATTAGTATTTATGTCATATTAGTATTAAATATTTACTTACAATTTCATCCTGTTCCTCAACCTGATATTTAAAATTATATTATTATTTATATTATAAAATTCTATTATTTATGTATGTATACTCATACTTACTTCTTCTTTAAATCTGAGGTTTGATGTTCTTTTTTTATGATAGCTCTTTCTAGGAACATCCTGTTTATTCTCTTTATACTGTTTATTCATTCTTATTTAAAAAAAATAAAATAGTTATGCTTATTATAGTTAAAAATTAATAATTTACTTACTTGAAATTTAAGAATTTCCTGCACTGATTTCACCAAAACTATGACATCTGACAATTAAATTCGTCTTATAATTCGCTCTGTTTATAAGGTCTGGTGTTATTATGGTGTAACGCCTTTTAACCTGAAATTTAAAATTATATTATTATTTATATTATATAAGGGGCAATTATTTATGTACTTACTCTTTTTTCCAACTTTTCGTTTTCTTTTGTAAGGTTTGATGTTTTTTTTCTATAATAGTCTTTTTTAGGAGGATCCTGAAATTTAAAATTATATTAGTATTTATGTCACATTAGCATTAAATATTTACTTACAATTCCTCTCTGTTTCTTAACCTGAAATTTAAAATTATATTAGTATTTGTGTCATATTAGTATTAAATATTTACTTACAATTTCATCCTGTTCCTCAACCTGATATTTAAAATTATATTATTATTTATATTATAAAATTCTATTATTTATGTATGTATACTCATACTTACTTCTTCTTTAAATCTGAGGTTTGATGTTCTTTTTTTATGATAGCTCTTTCTAGGAACATCCTGTTTATTCTCTTTATACTGTTTATTCATTCTTATTTAAAAAAAATAAAATAGTTATGCTTATTATAGTTAAAAATTAATAATTTACTTACTTGAAATTTAAGAATTTCCTGCACTGATTTCACCAAAACTATGACATCTGACAATTAAATTCGTCTTATAATTCGCTCTGTTTATAAGGTCTGGTGTTATTATGGTGTAACGCCTTTTAACCTGAAATTTAAAATTATATTATTATTTATATTATATAAGGGGCAATTATTTATGTACTTACTCTTTTTTCCAACTTTTCGTTTTCTTTTGTAAGGTTTGATGTTTTTTTTCTATAATAGTCTTTTTTAGGAGGATCCTGAAATTTAAAATTATATTAGTATTTATGTCACATTAGCATTAAATATTTACTTACAATTCCTCTCTGTTTCTTAACCTGAAATTTAAAATTATATTAGTATTTGTGTCATATTAGTATTAAATATTTACTTACAATTTCATCCTGTTCCTCAACCTGATATTTAAAATTATATTATTATTTATATTATAAAATTCTATTATTTATGTATGTATACTCATACTTACTTCTTCTTTAAATCTGAGGTTTGATGTTCTTTTTTTATGATAGCTCTTTCTAGGAACATCCTGTTTATTCTCTTTATACTGTTTATTCATTCTTATTTAAAAAAAATAAAATAGTTATGCTTATTATAGTTAAAAATTAATAATTTACTTACTTGAAATTTAAGAATTTCCTGCACTGATTTCACCAAAACTATGACATCTGACAATTAAATTCGTCTTATAATTCGCTCTGTTTATAAGGTCTGGTGTTATTATGGTGTAACGCCTTTTAACCTGAAATTTAAAATTATATTATTATTTATATTATATAAGGGGCAATTATTTATGTACTTACTCTTTTTTCCAACTTTTCGTTTTCTTTTGTAAGGTTTGATGTTTTTTTTCTATAATAGTCTTTTTTAGGAGGATCCTGAAATTTAAAATTATATTAGTATTTATGTCACATTAGCATTAAATATTTACTTACAATTCCTCTCTGTTTCTTAACCTGAAATTTAAAATTATATTAGTATTTATGTCATATTAGTATTAAATATTTACTTACAATTTCATCCTGTTCCTCAACCTGATATTTAAAATTATATTATTATTTATATTATAAAATTCTATTATTTATGTATGTATACTCATACTTACTTCTTCTTTAAATCTGAGGTTTGATGTTCTTTTTTTATGATAGCTCTTTCTAGGAACATCCTGTTTATTCTCTTTATACTGTTTATTCATTCTTATTTAAAAAAAATAAAATAGTTATGCTTATTATAGTTAAAAATTAATAATTTACTTACTTGAAATTTAAGAATTTCCTGCACTGATTTCACCAAAACTATGACATCTGACAATTAAATTCGTCTTATAATTCGCTCTGTTTATAAGGTCTGGTGTTATTATGGTGTAACGCCTTTTAACCTGATATTTAAAATTATATTATTATTTATATTATAAAATTCTATTATTTATGTATGTATACTCATACTTACTTCTTCTTTAAATCTGAGGTTTGATGTTCTTTTTTTATGATAGCTCTTTCTAGGAACATCCTGTTTATTCTCTTTATACTGTTTATTCATTCTTATTTTAAAAAAATAAAATAGTTATGCTTATTATAGTTAAAAATTAATAATTTACTTACTTGAAATTTAAGAATTTCCTGCACTGATTTCACCAAAACTATGACATCTGACAATTAAATTCGTCTTATAATTCGCTCTGTTTATAAGGTCTGGTGTTATTATGGTGTAACGCCTTTTAACCTGAAATTTAAAATTATATTATTATTTATATTATATAAGGGGCAATTATTTATGTACTTACTCTTTTTTCCAACTTTTCGTTTTCTTTTGTAAGGTTTGATGTTTTTTTTCTATAATAGTCTTTTTTAGGAGGATCCTGAAATTTAAAATTATATTAGTATTTATGTCACATTAGCATTAAATATTTACTTACAATTCCTCTCTGTTTCTTAACCTGAAATTTAAAATTATATTAGTATTTATGTCATATTAGTATTAAATATTTACTTACAATTTCATCCTGTTCCTCAACCTGATATTTAAAATTATATTATTATTTATATTATAAAATTCTATTATTTATGTATGTATACTCATACTTACTTCTTCTTTAAATCTGAGGTTTGATGTTCTTTTTTTATGATAGCTCTTTCTAGGAACATCCTGTTTATTCTCTTTATACTGTTTATTCATTCTTATTTAAAAAAAATAAAATAGTTATGCTTATTATAGTTAAAAATTAATAATTTACTTACTTGAAATTTAAGAATTTCCTGCACTGATTTCACCAAAACTATGACATCTGACAATTAAATTCGTCTTATAATTCGCTCTGTTTATAAGGTCTGGTGTTAAAATGGTGTACTGCCTTTTTTTAGGAGTATTCTGGTTAAGTTCATTCATTCTTATTAAAAAAAATAAAATAGTTATGCTTATTATAATAGTTATAAATCAATAATTTACTTACTTGGTATTTAAGAAATGACAATTTAAAATCATGGAAGCGCGTTCAGAATGTTAGATGACATAAAGCGTTCAGAATGTTTGATTAGTAAAAGTGGTTTTGTTGTTTTGTTTAATTTGTTGGTATTTTCTAGCATTATTGTTTTATAGTAAAGTATAACTGGGAAATTACAAAATTAAGGTATTTACTGATAGATATAATGCTGTCACTCTGTGTCAAAAATTTTATCTAAACGTTGAACATAGAAAAAGTGAAGGTAGGTGCACATAGAGTATGTACTTCAGTAAAACAATCTATCAAATTAATTTAACTTCGTTTGACAGCTTAAACTTACTTTTTTATGTTGTCTTTTTTTGTCAATTTTTGTTTTATTTTGTTTAGAATAGGTTAAAAAATTATTTTTTCCTAGCAAAACCAATTATGTTTTAAGTAACGGTTTGTACTTTAAAATTTCAGTTCTCAACAATATATTGTGACTTTAGTAACTTTAGTAACTTCATTTTGAATTATGTAATTTAAGGATCAGAAGAGGACACGCAATTTATCTGGGTAAATCAAAACATTAAATTTTTTTTTTGGAAATAACTTCAATTATATGTAAGTATATCAAGTAATTGTATATATTAGCAGAGCTAAATTGAAAGCTCATATAAATTAACAATTGTTATCCATATAAAGTGGAGCGTTTCAGAGTGTCGTATAAAATGTATACTATAAATGGGTACATAAAGCAGTACTATAGCGAAGCAGTAAATAAAATTTTAATTGGTTCGAATATTGAGGAACATGTTTCATTAATTATCAGGTACTTAATTTCATATTCACACTTTTATAGTGTGTCAATGTCTCAATAGTTTTCTATTATTTAATAGTTTGAACATTTGTATGAAAAATTTCCTCAATTATTTCTTGAAACAATATAACAAGACATATGGGAATCAATAAATATAATGGAGTTCTTGTTTATTAAGTATTCAACAAGAATTAATAGGAGAAAATATTTTGTTTACATCTGGATATAAAATCAAAGCAAATTGTCGTATACTTACCTCAAAATGTATTTGGATATAGAAAATGTTTTCTTAATAATGATGATATTGGTCAATTTGTTCAAATTAAAGGTAATTTATTCAATAATTACAAATTTTTTTGTTAAAATAATTTAATCAGGGAGAATTGTACGAATGACTGAAAAAAATATTAGAAGTTAAGCGAGGAAATGTTGTAAGCGTTGCAAACACATTTTTATTATTGAAGCAAAATACGAGGAAATGTATATTTTTCCCACACAAATTAGTTGCCTTAATGTAAATATTAATAGTAGAGGAACTGTTTCCCAAATAAATTCACATTAGCTTAATCGAAAATTTATATATTTATTTATTATAAGGAAATTCGTGTTCAAGTTAAAACGATTATTAAGTTCAAATGTCATTTTGATTAATATGAGATTATTTTTTATTCTTAATTCAAGGAATCTTTTAGTGATTAACATGTATCTATTTTAATACTTACTCGAAACACTCTTGAAAATGATTTAGTAGATTGTTGCCAGCCCGGAGATAGTATAAATGTCTGATTTTTATAATAATAAAATATAATATAATAAATCTCTTAGTATATCATTCATTCTTATAGTGGGACAGTTGAGTGTAGATGGGAACTCTTATATTAAAATGTAAAATTGAAGTAATTTTATGCTTAAATAGAATGAGTATTACCAAAGAAGAAGATAAATTTTATTTTGATAAAGGGTCATAAAGGGTTCTTTTTGCGCGTAGAAAATGTTAAGAAGCTATTGAAAACCTTGGAGATTTTAAATCTAGAGGTTTAATTATTAAATCAATATGTCCACAAGTTTAATGGACTTTATATAGTAAAATTAGCAATAGCTCTTTCCTTATGTGGTGGGTGTAATATTATTAACTAAAATAATGGGAAAAGAAGTAATTCACTTTTACTACTAATTCTGAATTCCAATTTCCGGTATACATGATTTAATGTCGGCGACAAATGCATCTGCTTTCTTTATAAGATCTGACTCACTTGCTAAAGTTTTCTTTGTCACAAACTTATTAATTTTTCTAGATGTTATCCTGTGAGCTTTTTTAAATTTAATCAACCAACTTTGAGAAGCCTTAAATCTGAAATCTTCAGAACCAATTTCTTTCTGCGCTTGTAGGGCCCATCTACTCAAATCACGATCGTGGATAATTAATCCTTTTTCAATAGCAGCTTCAAAATTATCTAGGGTAAATTGACAAATTCGGGCGACTTTTTCCCTATAAGTGCCACCTCTATTTATTGTGTGAGCCCAACGCCGTAGTTGACTAATAGATGAGACATGCTTGAATTGGTTTTGCACTGTTTTAATATTCAAATTTTTCTTTTTACCACTTCTCCAAAATTCCACGGCTTTTTTTTTATATTCGAAACTTTTTTGCTCATTATCTCCTATGCACTCATCTGTTGGTGGCTCAATAGGATCAGGAAAATGGTGTAGTATTTCATCCTCCACAATTATTGCGTTATGGTCTTTATACTCTTCATAGAAGCACAAAGAATCCTCAACAATTATATCTAATTCATTAAATTCGTATGTAGCATCTATCAAAATTTGTTTAATTTTTTCAGAAAGTTTAACTTCCTTATAGTTATTCTCGCTATTTGGAATATTTAGCGAATGGAAATACGCTAGTACTAAATTTAATACATTTAAGGGGTTGACTCTCATTTTGTTGTGTTAAACTTTGTTTTTTAATTATTCCAATGGGGAAAAATTTATGAGTTGAAGTAACAGTGCACAAACTTCAAGGATGGAGTTCACACATCATTTTCTTTTTTTTTAAATATTAGTTTTCACTGTTCAGTTTTTTTTTTGTTTTTGTTCTCCTTGTTTTCACAATATCACTTTTATTCGCTTTATTGAATTCACTTTTATATTTATGATTTGTTTTATTTTTTTAGACTATGTAACACTCACACAATATTAATATTGCACAATTCTTTTTACTCACAACTTCTTTTACTCAAACAAGCATTTAAAAAATAAAGTTCATAACATTCGCGGTCAACTAATAATCGAGCACTAATAATGAATTTTACCAAATTAAATGTTTTCTATTAATAGTTGACCACGAATTTTATTTTCGTTTAAATATTTTTCCCTATACATGATTTTTTTATTCTATCATAGAGCCTAATAGTCAGGGCCATTTTTCCTATACATGATTTTTTTATTCTAGCATAGAGCCTATTAGTTATGTTCTTGTTCTATTAATAGTTGGCCGCGAATTTTATTTTCGTTTAAATATTTTTCCCTATACATGATTTTTTTATTCTATCATAGAGCCTAATAGTCAGGGCCATTTTTCCTATACATGATTTTTTTATTCTAGCATAGAGCCATGATCAACTAATAATTGGACATTAAAAATAAATTTGTCATGACTATTGGCTATTGGCTATTTTAATTAAAAAAATAAAGCTTTAAATAAAATTTTTTGATTTCTATAAGTTTTGTAGGATTAAATCTTAAAATATAATAGTTTTATATGTTAATAAAAAATTATATGAAGAATTAAAATAAATGAAAATTCATTGAAATTAAAATAAAATATATTAAATAACAGTTGAGAATTTGTATTAATAATTACAATTGTTAATATAATAATTATATTGTTGAAATATTATAAGTGGTTATTTTAAAAGAATAAAAAATTCAGTTTTAAAACTTTTCTTTCGTGTTCAAATTTATCTTAAAATCAAATTTTAAAGGGAGAATTATTTGGGAGTGATTGTTAAGGGTAGTTCACAGCCCTCTAATTCTTGAATGTCCATGTACAAATAATTATTTCTATTCTCCATACGACTAAAAGTAAGAATTCCGTGTTTTACAAAAATATTTGAGGGTTGGTTTTGGGGGTGATTTTTTAGGGTGGTTTTTGAGGGTGGTTTTTACAATCAAAATTATAAATGTGCATGGAAAAAGTTAAATATCTATCATTTTTAAGATAAATATCAGCATTTTACACGAAAACAAATTAAAATGTATTTATAAAGTGGAATTATTGATCTTTTTGAAGAAGGGGCAGTTTTTACCCCTGATGAAATTTTTCGAAAAAATCAAAAAATACGTCCATTTTATTTCTTTTTTTACTTTATGAAAATCTAAAATTTATAAAAATTGAAAAGATTTTACTGCGAAAATATTAAGAAAAATATTGATTTTCCCCTATAAAAATTAGGGGATGCAACCCTCACAGCATCAAGATACATTAAAAGATTTCATTTTAGAAGTAAAGCTTAAATAATTTTTTTTGGTTGAAAAATATCAACTACAACTCGAGTTATAGGGAAAAGTTTGATTTTGGGGGTAATTTTGGGGGTACATTTCACCCCCTTAAAGTGAATGTCTGCCGATAAAAAAAAATACGGGTCTTTTAGTTTTTGATGTACTCTACCTGTAAAGAAAAAAGAAATTGCAATTGTTTTTTTGCCATGGGGGGTCCCACTTTTTGTTCTCATCCTGGTGGTCATGGCCCCAGGGAGTTGTGTAAGTTTCGTTGAGTTTCCTCAACCCATGGGACTGTTGCTCCCTACCGTAGCCTGCGACAGAGGCTTCAAGGGAGGTCGTAGTCATTGCTGAAACTAAAAGAGATTATCTAGAATGATAGTTGCATTGTTAAACGCTCAAACTTGGGTTGTTATGTATTATTGGGGATTTTAGCTATTTTAGTAGGGGTTAGTTGATGGAGTTAGAGTTTTACTGGTAATTATTTTTAATTTGAGTTTAGTTTTGTTATTGTTTAGTGTACTAAATTATTAGGATATCTATCTTAGAGCTATCATACACTGAAAATACTTTTTGACATATTTATTATCTATTTTATTTTTTTTTTTTATTTTTTTGTTTTTTTAATTCTTTTTTCTTTAAAACAATATAAACCTTTTTTTTACCTCTTTTTTTGTATTTTTCCAAATCTGTCCATCCACTGGGTGCTGTAAGTGTAGTTCTTGTTATTGATGTTTTTCTGGTATACTTTGCCAGGGGTATTGGGTACTTTGGTTTGTGAAGCATGTTTATATCCTTAAGTTTGTTTTTTTAATGAACTTGAAAATTGGAGCCTCTGGGCAGAGATTTGGTGACAGCATGATGTTTTGGTCGAGGGGTAAGCTGACGGCTTTTCTTTCGGTTTCATAAAATGGGCAATGGAGTAGAATGTGTTCTGTTGACTCCGGGTTCTTTTTCTCTTGACATTTACAGGCACTCGGGGCTGGAGTTTTGGAGAAGTTGTGTGAGGTTTTCTGCAGGGCTGATGGGAAGCTTGGTATGGAGAAATTCTTTGTTGGTCTTTTTGATGCGCATTTTTGACAGTTTGCAGCCCTTGGGAAGGTTCTTGGGGCTATTGTGCTTGCTGTACGAGGTGTGTGTGGGGCTATCTCACAACTAGCTGGAAAAGATATGAAGGAGTGTAGCGTTTTTGAAGTTTTTGGAAACCAGCTTAGGGCTATGTCTGTAGTTATTCCTTTTGTAGAACTGCCGTAGGGGGTTGTAAGGGGTTCCTCTTTTAATTCATCGAGTAAGATTCGCATATCTAGGTAAAGGTTTGCATAGTTTGTCTTATTTGCTGGTATTAGATTTTCCTCTAGAGGGTGTTGAGACCTCTTTAAGCTGATATCTTCTACAGGTGCTTGAAGGTGGCATAAGCAGTTCCTGCTCTTTAAGAACGCAGTGAAAGACGCTTGCAGGGCTAATTTGTGAGATGTTAAAAGATTGACCGGGGTAAAGGAGGTTGTCGAGTTACTGGTTATCAAGATCTTTCTGTTAAAAAAAGTGTGTCCCAGTCTCAGGCGATGTAAAATTATTTGTTGTCGTCGATTGAGTTTGGTTGACATACTTGGTCTTGTCAAGAATGGCCAGACTGTTCGTAGGTGGCTTTGTCCTGTGTGCCAGGATGATTTCCTTGTACTAGACACAAACTTTTTTTGTATTTGTCTCAAAAAAAGGTCAAAAGATGGAAAGTATGTATTGTCGGCTGACATGCTTTCTTGTCGTGCAATGTCGGCGTAGGCGTCCGCCTCTTCATTTCCTGTTATGCCCTGATGGCCTGGGACCCAGACAAGGATTATTCTACCCTCTCCTAGTAGCATAAGGTTTCTAATATGTTCTGTTTCGAGATCATTTTGATTTGGGTTAGCGACTGCTTTGCAGGCACTCAAAGAATCTGTGAATATAATTATTTTTTTGTTTTTTATTTTGGATTGGTCGAGTTTGTTTTCTCGCCAGTTTTTGTTTAGCAGGATCATTTTTAAAAGAATGCTGATTGCGGCCATTTCAGCATGATAGACTGGATATAGTGATGGAATTCGGCCGAGTATAGGGGTGGCAAGTATTTCCGGGGTTTTACATATTGCTGCAAACCCATTTTCGTTTTTGCTTCTGGAAGCGTCTGTAAAGAAGTGTATGCAGTTTGCGTATTTCGTACATTTCATTTCTTTGAACTTTTTCCGATATTCTACTGCCATGGTGGAAACTTTTTTAAGTTCGTTAAGGGATGTATCTATGAAGGGCTTGACTGATCTCCAAGTTTTTGACCTGATAAAAAAGGGGTCCGTTGATATGAAATTTGGGAGTTGTGGTCCTATGTTTTCCTGTAGGAAGGCAATACCTTCTTGAATGGTGGAAGGTGGGTGTCTTGGTTTATCATGTTGTAAAAAGTTAGGACAAATGGCCTGGGTTATTGGTATGATCCCTGCTAAGTAATTATACAGAGGCTTGGATGAGAGTAGCGTTGTGAAAGTTATCGCTATTTTTACGCGACAGAGTAGAGAACGTTCTTGTAGCGAAGGGAACCCTGTCTCTATTAATAGGTCTTTTTCTGGGACTGATTTTTCGGCCCCTATGTAGACCTGAACTATATGACGTTTATAGTACTATTACATATTAATGTCTATGACGTATTTGAAACTAAATTAATAAGAACTACGCATATTCAAATAAATATTTCATACTATTACGTATTTCATATTTCGTACGAAATAACTTTTCTTACTACGTATTTGCAAGTAAATTTTTTTTTGATTCAACTATTACGTTGTTAGTTTATACACGATCAAAAATGTTTTAAATTGTTTGATGCTTGTGTAATTTTCTATGTCGTATTTTGGAATATATTTTTACTTATTTTTCACTACATATTATAAGGATATAATATTTGATTTTTCATGTTTCATCGCCTATATTAGAGTTTACTTACTTTATTAGAGTAAAAAGAGTTTTAGTAGTGACTTTTACTTTATCAAATGAATTTTAAAAGAAGTAATGTTAAATAAAATTTTATTAATTATTTTTTAAGCTAAAGATGCTTATTACGTATTTTTTTTTCATTCTTTTAAAATGTGCATGTTTGAATTTAAACATTTCTAATTATTGTTTTTATTTAAAATTAAATAAATTTTGTCCTATATGTTATACACAATGCTTTTATTGCAATATAATCTATTAAATATTCAATACTAATTTCTAGTATTAAGGACTGTTTGTAATCCTATAATGAAAAATTCTTTATGAAAGTAAGAATCATTCATATATGTTAAATAAAATTTTATTTAATTATTTTTTAAGCTAAAGATGCTTATTACGTATTTTTTTTTTTTTTTTTAATTCTTTTAAAATGTGCGTGTTTGAATTTATATATTTCTAATTATTGTTTTTATTTATATAGTTTAATGATTAATGATAAAGAAAATAGTTTATGTGTCTTATGTGTGATAAAAATTATGGGAAATTATTCGAATCGAGTACATACAAAAAATATTTAATGAAATAGACAACATACATATTTATTGAGTAAATACTTTGATTATGAATTCAATTAATTTTGCTATATACAATTTACTAATAACACTAATACTGTAAATTTGTAAACATTATAAATTTGAGAAAAAATTAATTAAAAATGCATTTGTTTTTAAATGCGTTTTTTTTCAATTTTCATTTTAAACTAGTATATAAAACCAAATAGTAAATTTCATTTAATAAAAATAAAATAATAATTCTATTAGAATCTATGAAAGGTCTATAAAACGAACCAAAAATCTTCCTTTGTTATATGTTTTGTAAACTTTTAAATGTGTGTTAAGGTTTTATATTTTGCTTTTAACTTAATTAAATGTTCGAAAGCAAAAAAAAATATTATATGTTAATATATTTATATATAAATTTTGTTAACATTGTAACAAAAAAAAAAATAAAAATACTAATAGTCTCTCTATCTACTGCATATTATTAAGACATAATTTTGTTATGACGTACTTTGATTTTTGATTTATAAATTTTGTTAACATTGTAACAACAAAAAAAAAAAAAATATACTAATAGTCTCTCTATCTACTTTAATTATAAAGACATAATTTTGAAAGTAGACTATGCAGTAACACCAAAAAAGATATGTTCCTCTTTTTTCAGGATTAATAAAGGCTTCTGAAATTCGTTTATCTATTTCCACCATTTTCGAAAGCTAATAGAGTTAAAATTTATCTAAAAATATAAATTATTTTCTGAGCTTCATCCTTTTAACAAACTACGTTTAATTCTACTATTCTATTTTTCTATTTCTTATGTGTGTTAAAAATAAGTCCTTTTTTTCAGGATTAACAATCCTAAATTTAATATAAATATATAAAAATTTAATTTGTTTTATTCAATAAAAATGAACATATCACATATTAAAAATAGTTTTTACCTCAATTCTTTTTTTTAAATTTTCAGTATAAGTTAGCACATATTTTTCTTATATATTTTAATTTCTTAATGAATTATTTTTCCACTTTTCAATTTAAAGTATTCTTTAATAAATTTAAAACCAACTTAAATAAAAACATCTCCACTCTGTTTATACTTAATAAAAAATTACATTAATAAAAATAATACTCTAAAATCCACTTTTCAATTTAATATATATATATATATTATATATATATATATATTCTATAATAAGTGTAAAATCAATTTAAATAAAAGCATCTCCACTCTGCTTATATTCAATAAAAAATTAGATTAATTCAAATGAAAATAATAAACTCTAACAAAATTACACCAAGTCAAACCAAACCAAAATATATTTATTTGTAATAAACAGTAGACAGTCAATAGACACAACTTTTTTGGTTTGATCTCAAGAAGAAAATAACACCCTAAAGTCAAATCAGAAAAGTTATGTTTTTCGACAGATTCAATTTAATATATATATTCTATAATAAGTGTAAAACCAACTTGAATAAAAACATCTCCACTCTGTTTATACTTAATAAAAAATTAAATTAATAAAAATAATACTCTAAAATCCAAATTACGTTTTAAAAACTATGAATCACAATAATAAAATCACGTGATCGCGTCATATTTAAATATATTTTTATATGGAAGAGAGAAAGAGATATAAAATAAAATTCCTACACGACATCAAATTAATATTTTAATGAGAGTGATAAAGATAGAACTCATACCAAAGTACCTCTTGCCGAGAGTATCAAAGGTAGCGTCACTCTTTCGAGCGTGACGCTAGAATTAGATTTACCCTCAGAATAAAGTTTAAAGTGTTTCTATAGAAGTTATTCACTTCAAAAAAGGAAAAATAAAACTCTTTTATGCAGTAACACCGAAAAATATAGGTTGCTCTTTTTTCCGGCTGCTAAAATTAGTTTATCTAATTGCATAAAGCCCAACTAAATTGTAATAGTGAAAACATGATGCTCCCTGGGACGATAGTCATCAGGATGAGTGATCTGCTAGTAGACTATGCAATTATACCAAAAACAACAACAACAACAACAACAACAACAACAACGACAGTTTCAGCAAAAAAATAACCGAAAATATTACACTAACAATGAAAGAGATATAAAAGAAAATTCCTACACGACATCAAATTAATATTTTAATGAGAGTGATAAAGATAGAACTCATACCAAAGTATACTCTTGCCGAGAGTATCAAAGGTAGCGTCACTCTTTCCAGCGTGACGCTAGAATTAGATTTACCTTCAGAATAAAGTTTAAAGTGTTTCTATAGAAGTTATTCACTTCAAAAAATTCCTCCACGACATCCAATTAATATTTTAATGAGAATGATAAAGATAGAACTCATACCTAAGTACCTCTTGCCGAGAGTATCAAAGGTAGCGTCATGATTTCGAGCGTGACGCTCAGGATTAATAAAGGCTTCTAAAATTAGTTTATCTAATTGCATAAAGCCCAACTAAATTGTAATAGTGAAAACATGATGCTCCCTGGGACAATAGTCATCAGGATGAGTGATCTGCTTGTAGACTATGCAATTATACCAAAAACAACAACAACAACAATAACTTTTTGTGATAATTTAAGCATCAATTCGCTAATTTTTATGACTCGTTTAAAGATCCAAAATTTTAATCCTTTTTTCTCTTAAAACTAAGGTTTTGTTTTTTATCTTTGAATCTTTGAAGTATCATATCAATTCGCTAATTTTTATGACTCTTTTAAAGAGTCATCTATAAAAAAAAACATGCATTGCAGCCATTCCAAAAAACTAATGGCTTTGTTATGCCTTTTTCAAACAATTTCTTGAAAAATGAAGTTTTTCTATTGAAGCTATCCCATTCTTCCAATCCAGTGGAATCAAGTTCAGTAAACAAAAAATTGCTAGCTTTTTGCTTGTGTTCCTTAGACAATTTATCGTCGTTGTATGTAGGATGTAAATGATAAGCCGCTAGAGCGTATTGATTCAATGCCATATCTTTTCGTAATTTTATTTTTTTGTCAAATTTCGATTCGAATTTCTCCGGAAGTTTCATGGATAACCAAAGATCCACAGCATCCGCAACAGAATAATTAGGTGATTGACACTTATTTATAAGTTCACATATTGGATCAAAAAGTTTAATGTTATCTTCAACACCGCTTATAAATTCATCGTCGAATATCATTTTCAAAACATCTTGTTTGATTTTTTTGTGTTTCGATTCGGCTGCTACGCATTTCGTATGTGACAAATTATTTATTAAACAACGATAAGAATCTCTGTATGAACACCATCTTGTATCACATGGCAACTTGATTCTATTTCCACCTTTTTCAATAATAAATTTTTTGAAGTAGGCTTGCTTGAATTCTTTTAAAATAGATGTTACTTTATCTGTAAGCTCCTTATCCTTTGCAAGGAGATTTCCAGTGTGGCTGTTACAAGTGCTATGCCAAATAAAATGCGTTGATTCTTTTCCCATTTTCAACATGGCTGCTGCATTATCGGTCACAACAGCATAAGCGTTTGTTGAGTATAGATTTTTCGCAATATCCACTGATTCTGCAACAACTGCGGTCAATTTTTCACCTGTCTCGGAATCACCTGTTATGTCCCAAGCCTGCAAAAATGCTTGTTCGTCATTAGCATTGTGTAGCATTGAAACAACAGTTTTAGTATTGCTGGAAGTATTTTTCCACCCATCGACCAATATTACACTCTTCATATGCCTTATCAAGTAAAGTGGTCGATAATGCTTTTCTCCCAGGAATTTTCTTTGCATATGCCGGCCGAAGTTTTCTTATGAAATTTTTGAAATGAATAGAATTAACCAATCTTAATGGTAAATTTCACCCAAAAATTAAATTTGATAGAGCTTTATTTATCGCCACTTCATCATTATCGTTCAATGTGTCAACAAAAGATGACAGAGACTGCGACCTTTTACTTTTCCTAGATTTTATTAATGGTGGTGATGGTGACGGTGAACTAGTCGTCAATGTTGATTCATGCAATGAAAAAACTGAAAATGGTTTCGGGCATTCATTGGGTTTTTGTGCCTGTACCTGTAATTATATTTAACATTATTTAATTAATTTATTGTGACAAAATTAGCATTGAAACAAAAATATAAAAAATGCAAGTTAACTCACTGTCTCCATTTCCACCACACTTTCCACAATTTGATCATTTTGTCCGTTTTTTGCTCGACACAAATTTCTAGAAAAATTATTTTAATTGTGAACATTAAAGTTTTAATAAACAAATTTTTATTGTTAAATAATAATTAAAAGAATTTTCCTTACCTATGTCCTCTCAGTCTATTTTCCGCTGTGTTTTGCAAAGCTTTGTTGCACAGGTTACAAATAGCTGTATATTTATTATTAACTTTAAGCATCGCAAAACCCAACTCCTCAAAACCTTTATTTTTTTGTCGGCCTGACATTACGTACCACTTATAGGGTGTTTACACCAAAAGTAGTATCAGTTATTTAGAATGATTAATTATTACTTTGGTTTCATTAAAAATATGCACAATTAGAGAAAGGCGAGAAACTATGGTAGTGTATTATAGATAAATATTTTTGGAATATTGTTATATAAGTTAATTTAAGGAAGAACGAGATTTTTTTATTGTACAATTTAATTAAATAAATACAATAAATACTGGTTACAAATAGAATACTAAAACTAATTTACTTATTAATATCATATGAAAATTTTATCGAAAAATATGTGACGAAAATATAAAATACTTCGTCGCAAGTTAATAATTCTTTGATTGTATGATTCTTTAATTATACTTAAAATGATTATATTCAGTAATTTAAATTAAAATTACTTTAGATAAAGCTTCGTAAGATTTCAATAATTTAAGAATAATAATTTAATTAATTAATTTAATTTAATTTAATATGCCCAAACTTATTCAGTTCATATGTTTGGAATTTTTATTTCAAACTCCAAAAATTAAATTAATCAATTATCATATCAACATTGGAAATTTTCAATTTTTATTGATTGTTTTTATAAACTAATAATAATTATATTAAAGTAATGGATGTGCTATTATCTATATTTTAACTATAAAGTAGTGTAATTAATTATTAATTTTCAATTTGCAGTAAGTAAAAAAAACTTAATTTAACTTAATTTAAACTTCAATTTTTTCCTTTGCTAAAAAGTCTTATTACTCCCACAAACGTGTGTTGTATTATAGTTAAAAATAAGCAAATTAAATATATTAGCAGTTGAGATAAGTCGGTTGAAGTTTAGTGAACTGTGCCGGTGAAAACAATATTAAAGTACCTTGATTTGTTTGCGAAGCGTTTGGTAAACACTTTTCGGGGGTTGTTGTTGCCTCAATTTAGGATTTGTAGGATTTACTAAAATGATACATATAATTATTCAAGCACATGATGAACAATTTGTTATTAAATTTGTCACTAATTTTTCCTTACACCTCGAACTTTCTCGTGATGGGTTGTAACCCTGTAGCGTGCTCATTTCGCTCTCAGTTGAAAAAAATTCCTATCAAAAATAACAAATGTGTTTTTTTCCTCTTCTTTTAGGGAAATGAACTCTTATATGCTCCCGCAAATTTTCGAGTCTTGTGAAATTTTTGGAGCAGTGTTTACATTTATATTTTTCTTTATTATGTGAACTTCTTATGTGTCTCTTTAAACTATTCATTGTAGTAAATTTTTTCGTGCACATCTGGCATGGATATTTAACTCCCATGTGCACATTTTTAATGTGATCATGTACGGTTTGTAACGATGCAAAATCATTTTTACACACTGGACATATGAATCTTCTAAATTTTCGATGTTAAAGGACTCCTCAACATTCTGATTAATCGACTTACCAACCTCATCAATCTGGAATTAAAATTAAATGAAATGGTTTATTAAATAAAAATCATATACAAAGTAATTTTATTTTACTTACAATTGCTTGAAGAGACTTAACCTCTTCGGTATAGTTTTTCCTTTGGTCATCAATCTGAGTTTAAATAAAATTTTTTAATAAAGGAAAATCATATATATAAGTAATTTTATTTTACTTACAATTGCTTGAAGAGACTTAACCTCTTCGGTATAGTTTTTCCTTTGGTCATCAATCTGAGTTTAAATAAAATTTTTTAATAAAGGAAAATCATATATATAAGTAATTTTATTTTACTTACAATTGCTTGAAGGGACTTAATCCCTTCATTTATTTTTTCTTCTTTCCCTCGCAAATTGTACAGCATTGATCTATTGCAATTTAAAATGTTAGAAATTTCCACTATTTCTTTCCCTTGACCCTCCAACTCCTTTATTTGGTCGAGTTCCTCCTTTGTGAATTTCCCTCTCTTTTTTTTCCTAAAATTATTATTATGAAAATCTTATTATATTACTTATTCAATAATTAAACTTGAATTTACCTTTTACATTGAAAGGAACTTGATGGACTAGTTTCTTCTAAAAAACAAAAGTAATTTCTTACAAGGGGAACACGCGACCTTGGGGAAACGGATTTGAATGATAATTTGCATAGTAGTAGATCATGATGAGTGCACCTCAAACATGAAATATTAGGACGCAACTCTCAAGGGTTGCTGAGAAAACTGCCCCCAAAGATTTTACAGCAGCTTAATTCCATAAAATATTTGCGAAATTTCAAGCCGTCTAGTGGTATTCTTGAGTTCGAGTCCCCGTCAGGGCAAGGAGTTTTTTTTTAGTATATTTTTTTTATTTATATTATTTTAAATTTTATTTGCAAATTAATTAATTAAAACACTACACAAAATACACTAGAAACTACGTAATTTTCACAAGCCAAACAAAACACTAATTAAAAATTTTTCTACAATAATGCTTTTCATGATATCGTAAACTGCTTGCAGCTCTGTAGGGCTTTTTACAAATAGGACATTTGTACTTTCTATCATATAAATGAACTTCCATATGCCTTTTAATGTGTTTTTTTACAATTTTATTGCAAAAATTGCAATGGAAAGCCATTTTTTTTATTACGACATTTTTCACTTTTTCCATATTTTCACCTTCAAAGCTTGGAAAATCGTCATTGTCATCCACTATTTTCCATTCATTCGTGTTATTCTGTTTTATTAACTAATTTAAAATTTATTTTATTTTATTTAATTACTTCATCATCATTTTCAGGAATTGTTATATCCTCTTTCTCCCTCTCATTTATAATCAATCTATTCTGTAAACGAATTAAATGTTTTATTAATTAATTTAAAATTTATTTTATTTTAAATTAATTACTTCATCATAAATTTTAGGGATTGTTATATCCTCTTGCTCCCGCTCATTTATAATCAATCTATTCTGTAAATAAATTAAATACATTTCTTTTGAGATGTTTTCTTACCCCTCAACTGTTCCAATTTTTCTCAATTTTTGAATAAAAGAACACACCGCCGAGCGCGTGCAATCAGCATAATCGGATATATCCTGTGGATTCATTTGGTTCATTAACTGTATTATTATTTTTTTTTCTTCTTCAGTCAATTCCCTGCCACTAACCATTTTTTTATAATAAATTTCAAAATTTTGTACATTTAAAAATGATCTTACTATCTTATCTGGCTTAATCAATCTTTAAAATCCATCAGAGAGTATTAAAAATTATCATACCCACGTTTTAATAAAATTTTGGAGGGTGTAATTTATATGACTACAAATTAGTTGAAAAGTAAAATTCTTTGTGACTTAACTTGAGGAATCAAGAAGAACTACATGTTGTACCTAATACCTGAATACCTTCTTCTGGCAACTTATTAAAATCCAAATCTGGAGTTTCTCTTCATAATGCTAACTCTACTTCCATAGCATCAGTTTTCTCTTTTTTCTGAATTATCCACAGCAATCACCAGTACTCATTACATCAATCAATTTTTGAGGATATATATAACGTATATCACGCTCACTTGTAGACTTTTTACATGTTGGACATTCTTTAAACCATTGTTTTATACACGATTCATCATATAAATGACCACATTTCAAACTTGATAAACGATGTGGTCCAGACACTTCCCGCTTGATAGCGATAGAGACAGCGTCGTGTGGAAGAAGGGCACATCTGACTCAAATAACTGGTGCCCACTTGATGGCTGAAAAAAATGCTCTGACTGTGCCGGCGTTGTAACTATGTTCGTTGATGGCTCATGGAATTGTGCTGGAAACAAATTTCCTGACTGCCATTCTTGCAGCTCTTCAAAATACCTATTTACAAGTACACACAACTGATTTAACTTAAAATATATTCCGCAATGAACTTTTTTCAACATTTGGTACAGATGGAAGTTAGAGAGGGCTAAATTCGGAAACTAAGCTGGTTGCTCTAACACTTCGTAATATAAATCTCTAGATTTTTCAAAGATTTTGCAACTTCTATAAGGAGTTTTTACATCCACTCCATAAGTTTTAAATTAGTGAAAGATATTGGCTTTAAGGAAATAATTCAGTGTTGAACTTATATAAGGAAGGACAAATTTTGGTACGCAATTTTATATTAAAATAAATGCTTGTGCTATGTTTATTTTATGTATTGTTTTAGACAAAATGACTAATGCTCAAAGAGGAAAACGTCCGACACAAGAACAAAAAAATCATTTATTGAATTTTTTGGAATTACATATTGATTTTGTGAATGATAGGTAAGTTAATTTTGATTTGTTAAATTTTGCACTTAATTAAATTTTTTCAAAGGATTGAAGCAATAGACGGACACGGAAAAAAGATAAAATGTGGGTCGATCTTATGTTAGTGAGGAGTTGAACACATTAGGCGGATGCAGTAAGACAGCTGCTCAATGCAGAAAATTTTGGATAAATTTGAGGTAGGTGTGTATATTTTCCATTTATTTTATTTATCTAAAGCTTAATTATAGGAACTATGTTCGAGAGAAGAGTGCCTTCCTTAGAAGTGAAGAGAACAGGAAAGGTGTTAACGGGCCACGGAAAATACCACTGAGTGATCTTGAGAATAGGGTGGTGTCTCTTATTACCCCACAGAGCATAGAGGGAGATGTTTCGCTTTTAGAGATAGGTGTAAGTTAACTTTATTCATCTTTTTTTAATTTATTAATAAAAAGCATTTTTAGTTGGATCACATTGACAATGATGAATTGGAGTTCCAAGTAGAGGAGTCTGTCTTATCTGCAGAAAAAAACCGTCGCCATCAAGCAATGAGGAGGAGAACGAAAATTTGAAGAAAATAGTCTCTCTTGAGGGAGAAAAGGTCACTTTTCTTAAAGAAATTATGGATACCCAAAAATGCGGCTGGCTATAGAAAAGGAAAGATTGCCGATGGAAAAGGAACGGTTGGCATTGGAAAAAGAACCGTTGGCATTTGATAAATCCCGACTGTAAACCGAAAGGTGGATTATATAAATGTATACTTTATTAACTTTTTAATTTTAATGTTCAATTAAGATATCATATACATATATCTTATATCTAACCATATATCTTATAATATATGTATATTACTAAATCCCTAAATCTAAATTCAAACCATTATTTCTAATTAAATTATTTAAAGTGTCCCTTCCATCTCGAAGGATATCTTCAATAGCTTCTCTCTCATCTCTCAGCGGCTCATCTTCTAGTTCTTCTATTGGCAAAAATTCTTCATAAGAAATTTTTGCCCGCATAAGTATATTATGAAGAACAACACACGCATTTATAATATTTCCACTTTTCTCAGGTGAGTAACGCAGTGTTCTTTCTTTCGAAATACATGGGAACCTGCTTTTGAGGACCCCGATGCACCGTTCCACAACACAACGTGTAACTTTGTGGGACCTATTATAACGTTTTTCAGCTTCTGAGTGTGTTGTATGAATTGGTATCATCAACCACAGTTGACGTGGATAGCTACTGTCACCCAAAAGCCAAAAATCTCGTTTCCCTTGTAGGTATCTAAAAATAAAAGCAGGTATTGTTAGACACTGATTACAAACTCTAAGATATTAAAATGTAAAAACGAACCTGTTCTCTAGCAAAGTTTTTAAAGCTGAACGACGCCAAATATAAGCATCATGTGCTGTGCCACCGAAACGGGTGTTTACGTTCATTATTATTAAATTGGCATCGCAGACTATTTGGACATTTTTTGAATGTCCCTCTTTCCTGCGAAAATAGACGTGTTCTATAGCTTTGGCAGGGGCCACAATTTTAATGTGGGTGCAATCTATTGCCCCTATAGCTCCAGGGAAACCAGCTACTCTATAGAAACTGTTTTTTATTTGTACTGCTTCATTTTCCTTAGGGAAATATACATGTTTTGTTTACCATAGTTTGTGAAAGGGTTGAGAAGAAATCTTGCTCAACCGAGCGTTGAAAGCAGCCACTTGCAAAAAATCGCAATGCATGTGCATAAATCCTCTTTGACAAAAATGGCTCAATTTCGTTGCACAAATCTCGGATATTTAATCAGTTTTTAGAGAATTTAAGCCTGGCGCAGATCAACGCTTCCGATGCAGAAGCGGCTTCAGTCGTAGTGAGTGTATCCAAATCTGGTTGGCAAGTTTTTTTTAATGTAGGTTGCTTTTTTTTAGTGGACTATTGTTTATTATTTTTGATTATTATTTTTTTCTGTTTATTACACTAGTCTACAAATTTTTAACTTTTTTCGTTAAGCTCGACAAAAAGATGTTTTTTAGGGAAATTTTGGTCGCTGAATCCAAAACCCACAGTCAGTTTTTTTATTGAAAGAAGCATTTTTGAGATATTATCAAAAAACGTGTTCTGTTGGGTGTATTTTTCTTTTATTGGTCTGTATCTCCGAAAACACATTTTGATTGACTAATTGAATGGAAATGAAAGAAGCTTTTTTCTTTCTCGTTCGTTAAAATAAAATAAATCTAGTTTATAAATACATAACACAGCACGCTTAAGAAAATCATTTTCATTTAAGAAAAATGACAGAAATTTAAAATCCCTAAGGATCTAAAAATAAAATCAATAAAATATATAAAGAACATAAATTTTGTTTTAATAAAAAGTTTCAAAATAACATTTTTCTTCTCCCCCTCCTCTATTTCTCTTCTCTTTAAATATTTTGAATTTTTTACATGTATCAAGCTTACATGTATCAAGTTTTTAACTTTTTAATCAGAATCAGAATCAGAAGTCCCGATGTACGTGGTTTATTAGATTATAATCTAATCAAATGAAATCTAATTTAACTAGCAACAGGAACATGACGAAAATTTTTTACTTTTCGTGTGTGACTAGGCTGTTATCGCTTATGATGCATATTATATCTTTTTCAAAATTAAATCAAATCTATTTATATGATTCAGTTGTCAAATGGCTACGGCGAAAAGAAATTTTTCGCCTTTAGGGTTGCAAGGGGATCATTTTTAAACTAAACTCCATAATATTGCGTTCGTGAACGTCGTATTTATCGTAATATCATTGATAATATATTACGAAAATATTGGAGACGCACAGAGAAATATGACCATTAAGGGCTAATGGTCATTAAAAGTATGTCAATTAGCGCCTGTGTGTCTACCATGTAAGATGGCCGATGAAAGATGCAAGTATTGCACAAAAACTAAATATTGTTGATAATTATACACTGTTAAATTTAGATATTGTATGTTGTTATTTATGTCTACAGGTAAACTTGTAAACTTCATTTTATTTAGGAAAAACCGATTTTTTCTTTTTGCTTTTGTTTTAGAATTTGACATTAAAAGAAAGTTCTGAAAATGAACAAGCTCTTATATTGAGACTTTACTTATTAAAAGCCATCGTATATACGATTCTGAAATAAAAAGGCTTAAGATTGATGATGTAGTTGATGATCCAGTTGGGTAATTTTGAAGAGAAGAAGAAGAAAATTTTTTGTTTTGACAAGTTTAATATGGCGATTTTAAATGGTTTGTAGTGCAAACTGTAAAGATCGAGAACCCCATTAAAACAACCTTTTTAAATTTTTTAAACATAAAAATTACAATTACCATCAAAGATGGAAATCTCCCCCTTTATTTTAATATTTGGCATTTTTAAATAAAAATAACGGGGAGGTTTCCACTAGTAGGGACACTCTAATATGTACTTTTTCCGATTAAGTCCGACACCCAGATATCGGAAAAAATAGTAAAAAAATTTAAAAAGTTGTTTTAATATGATTTTTCGATCTTTAAAGTTTACACTAAAACCTCTTTAAAATCGCCATATTTGAACTGCCACAATATAAAAATCTTCTTCTTCTTCCCATCAAAGTTGTCATCACTAATTCATTTGTCAATGAAGGCTAGTAGTTTAGACCTAAATTCAAGGCTAAGTTAATTAATGAATTAAATTTTTTCTTGGTTGGTCTAAATAATGTTATTATACTATTTATTTATAAATATATGTATTATTTAATTAGAAAAACTATTATCTATTCGTCAGTGTACTAAACTTGAATATAGAAGACGAGAACTTTTTTTTTACCTGAGCTGACAATTTGATGTTTATATATTTTAAGGTGTCATAATCAATCATAATTTAAGAAGAAAACATATTTATTGGTATCAATTATTATGGAAACTAAAAATTTCTTTTATTTTTATTTACAGAATTATTGCTCACCAATTGTATGCTGTGGTTTTTTGCATAAATTCCTTGTAATTTTATTGGAACCCAAAAACTCGCAAAAATATTTCATAAAGGTAAAATAGAGCTTACATTCCAACCCGATTGGTACATCAACGTATTTGAAAATTAAATAATAAGTAAAATAAAAAGAGACTGATAGTTAATATTCTTTTTATAAAATGAATATGTAGCACTGGGTAATAATTGGTGATAATAATAAAGGAATATTATACTCTAACTAAAAAAATCATTTCAATTTATTCCTTACACCAAACTTATTTGGATTTGTGTATCAAATAGAACATTCGATGGTTTTTTAAATATCACCTAGAAAGAGGTCAATACATATTACGAAGAACAGAAGGTCGTATTTTAAAAACAAACAGTTAAGTTATTCGGTTTTTTGTGTAGGTTTCCAATTGATACTCATATATTTTCTATATTCTCATATATTTTCTTAAAGAGACTGAAAGTAAAGTTTTAAGACATGATTTTGAAGTCACTAAAAAAAATTCAAATACAAGTAATTCACATGACTTATGAAATAAAGTGATTTTAATATCACACTAAACTAAATAAACACAATAATGTATTTTACGCTTATTCTTTTTTTCTTTTTTTTACCATTTCTATAATAACCTTTTTATCCTTTTTATAATTTTTATAATTCATTATAAATTGGTTTCAAATTCTTACAATGTTAACACAATAGTGCATAAAATTCAATAAGTGTATCTTTTTCATTATTTTTGATAATTTCTTGTTATGAAATGAAGATGTATAAATGGTGTTGATTTAGATGGGAACGATCTAAGCATATATGATTCACCATCTTTAACGTCAGAATTTTAGGGTAGATTTCCACTTGTGGCTGTATAGTCTGTGCATAATTTTTCCAAACTCCCATATTTTCAAAGCACAATCTAAGTTTCCTAAAATAAAATAAATATCTCCAAAACAATATGTCGTTATGATATGTCGTTTTAACAATGAAAGTGAATCTTGTGATATTTTGACAACAAATTTCTAAACTAACTAAATCATTATTTTCCACATGTGAACTATTTTTTATCAGTAGTAGCTGTTCAATATCGTCTTGATATTAATATTCTTGTTCAGGGTTATACTTCTGAAGCAAAACCTTTGCTTGTTCCTCATTTCCTTTCGACATTAGCTTTCCAATAAATTTGACATAACATTTGACAAGTAACGATTAAAATTTCAGGGTCTTTCACTTTCACAAAATGCTAAAACCGAATTCACATCGGAATCAGAAACATCTTCGTTTTCTTCAAGATTGGCTTCTTCCCACAAAACTTCTTCAGTTTCCTTATTTAAATATTATATGTAATTGAAAGTTACATCCATTTTTTCAGTAGTTATATTTTCATTAATAAGTTTTTAAGCTAATTCATTATAAATTGGTTTAAAATTTTTACCATGTCCATACCATGTTGCATAAAATTCAAGTGTTAAATTCATAGCGTATTATTGTTTTTAATTTCTTTTTATCATAATGCTTACATTAAAGGTTTTTCACCTAATTTCATCTTGGATTAGATCCTTTGCACTAATAGCAATAATTATTATCTGCAAAATAAGAATTAGAATTATTATTTAAAAAAATATTCATAAAAAAATACAACCTGTATCAGAAGACCTGCTATATCTGCTTAAACTAACTTACACTACTTAGACTAAAATTGTAATTGAAAAATTAATTCGAGTAATTATCAAGGGAGATTTCTTTATCTCCACTTTCTCCTTCGTAGACCGTTAGAGGGTCAATAATATCTTCTTCATTTTCACTTTCTTCTTCGTAGAGCGTCAGAGGGTCAATAGTATCTTCTTCATTTCCGCTTTATTCTTCGTAGAGCGTCAGAGGGTCAACAGTATCTTCTTCATTTCCGCTTTCTTCTTCGTAGAGCGTCAGAGGGTCAATAATATCTTCTTTATTTCCTTCATTTCCTTCATCTTGTTCATTTTCTTCATTTCCTTCATCTTGTTCATCTTCTTCGTAGAGCGTCAGAGGGTCAATAATATCTTCTTTATTTCCTTCATCTTGTTCATTTTCTTCATTTCCTTCATCTTGTTCATCTTCTTCGTATTCCACTTGGGACGGATTATATTTTAAAAGGCCTTCAATCCCTTCGGATTCAACTGTAGGAAGGTCAATAGCTCGAAGCTGTAAGCCTTCTTGAAGGATTCCATTTATGTAACCCGGGTAGATCTGTAAAAATTTAAAACAATTAATTTATTATTTTATTTTCAGAATTTGCTTACCTTAATCAGGTGCTTCAAGAAAGTATGTATTTTGCTTCCCTCGTCAACGCATTTCTTAAGGTAATGTTGGCGATGAAGAAAAAGAACCATGTATTGATTAATAGATTCTGTAGTAGCTCTATATTTTATGGAACGTTTCAATAATTTATTCTGATTTTCAATGTGGTTTGTAGTGTTGTCCGGGTTTCCTTCTTCTACGAATTCCCCTATGCTATGGTTCGTCGTCTTATGAATAGTTTTCTCAGAAATTATGCGATCGACCCCTTGGTACTGCTTGGCACTATATGTATATATAGTATCGGTATCTTCGTGAATATATTTCGACAGATAGGGCCAAAGATCTTTTTTTGATTTTGAGTTAACTTTGAAAAACAGACCCGTTTTACCAGATACCATTATAATAGCAATAAATGAAGGATTTTTAAGTTTATTTTGTGTAATTAGATAAGTTATATTTAAATTTTTATTAATTATTTTAATATTATGTCCATATTTAGCTAAATTTCCCATTAATCCAAGTGCTAAAAAGACAGGCTTTTGTATTAATTGTGTATGATGTGGACTTGTTAAATTCATTTTAAAACATGCAAGTAATGTTCTCTGATCAAATTCATAAGGATGATAGCTTAAAAATGCATTAACAATTATTCAGCTGTCTTTTTATGTTTGTAGGCCTATAAGTTCGGCTTTTTGCACTTTTAAACCATTTTTTGCGACACAAATGTCACGTGTTCCACAATTTTTTCAGGTTTTCACTATGCTTATAATATATAACACATCTACAAGTTTGCCAAAGCTTTTGAGAAACTAATTAAATATTTTTTCACATTTAAATAGTAATTTTTTTATAGATTTTACTGTAGATATTGTTTTTAAAATACGACCTTCTGTTCTTCGTAATATGTACTGACCTCTTTCTAGGTGATATTTAAAAAACCATCGAATGTTCTATTTGATACACAAATCCAAATAAATTTGGTGTAAGGAATAAATTGAAATGATTTTTTTAGTTAGAGTATAATATTCCTTTATTATTAACACCAATTATTACCCAGTGCTACATATTCATTTTATATAAAAAATATTAACTATCAGTCTCTTTTTATTTTACTTATTATTTAATTTTCAAATACGTTGATGTACCAATCGGGTTGGAATGTAAGCTCTATTTTACCTTTATGAAATATTTTTGCGAGTTTTTGGGTTCCAATAAAATTACAAGGAATTTATGCAAAAAACCACAGCATACAATTGGTGAGCAATAATTCTGTAAATAAAAATAAAAGAAATTTTTAGTTTCCATAATAATTGATACCAATAAATATGTTTTCTTCTTAAATTATGATTGATTATGACACCTTAAAATATATAAACATCAAATTGTCAGCTCAGGTAAAAAAAAAGTTCTCGTCTTCTATATTCAAGTTTAGTACACTGACGAATAGATAATAGTTTTTCTAATTAAATAATACATATATTTATAAATAAATAGTATAATAACATTATTTAGACCAACCAAGAAAAAATTTAATTCATTAATTAACTTAGCCTTGAATTTAGGTCTAAACTACTAGCCTTCATTGACAAATGAATTAGTGATGACAACTTTGATGGGAAGAAGAAGAAGATTTTTATATTGTGGCAGTTCAAATATGGCGATTTTAAAGAGGTTTTAGTGTAAACTTTAAAGATCGAAAAATCATATTAAAACAACTTTTTAAATTTTTTTACTATTTTTTCCGATATCTGGGTGTCGGACTTAATCGGAAAAAGTACATATTAAAGTGTCCCTACTAATGGAAACCGTGCCAAAATAACTTCATTATAGTTTGATTTTTGTTTTTTGTTGTAATAAATAAAACTAATGGTAGCTGTCAAATCTAATAGTACAATGCTAGTACTATACTGTACCATACAGATATAACCAATCATCATAATTTGATATAATAATTAATTTTAATTAAATTGTATGCTAAAAGAACACAATTTTTCATGAACAGTAGCCAATTTTGTTTTCACTGGGCAATAATTAATTAATTTTTCTGTTTTATATAAAAAAACTGCTAATTTTTTTTCATACTAATAAAAAAGCGGCGGAATTAATTTCAAGAATCATAAAACTGTTATTGTGAATTAAAACAATATGTCATCTATTGTGAATTATTATTTTTTGACATGTCAATTTAAAAAGTTATTGGAAATTTGCCTCTTTCAAATTTAAAAAAAATTATTACTGCATTCGATTTTAATCTTGCCGGTTTAATGTAGTTTTTAAAAAATTATTTTATTTCATAAAAATTGCTTTCATATTTTCTTAATCTACCACAAAAAAAAAAAAAAATTATGTGCATTTGAAGAAGTTTTATCGATTAAGTAATGAATGTTAGATTTATCGGTTTCGATTTTTCCAATAGTTAGCGAAAATTGAAGTTAACAAAACACCAACAATTTTTCAATAATCTATAAAATGACGGAAAATTCTGGTGGTGCCTATTGTGTACATTTACAGGAATATTCTTGTGAAATATGTGGAATGTCAGGATTGACTGATGATTCAATGCGAGAACATACAAGAACATGTCATGTTGAGGGTAATGCACAATGTCCGTTTTGTGGTTTGTCAGGAATTGGTCCAGCAGGTCTTCTATTACATGTTAATCAGGCTCATTTGGATTATCTTACACCTGAAAATGAAGCAATGAGCTTTATAGATGATCAAAGTCCTGGGTATGTTAATGTATTTAATATTCTTTTATAATTAGGACAGAAAATCCTTGAAAGAATTTTATAATGGATAGCTATATTCTTGAAAAAATGATATTCTTAGGATTATAATTTTCTTCGGTTAATAATTTTGGCAAAAGTTTACACATTTTTCACTATTTTCTAATTCAATTTTTCATATTATTAGACAACACTTTGGCTTAAAGGTTTGCTTGCTTCTAAAGTAGCTGGAAATAATTGTTTAACTCATTTGCATTAGCGATGTTCAACTGAAGAATGGTCCGCATTAGCGTGTGAGGTCAGTCGTTTGTGTAATAAGAACTAGTTCCGGGTGCAAATGCAGCTAGCAGAAATGATAAATTGTTACCAAAAAATATATTCAGCAGCGTAAAGTGGAGTTGTCTAAAATATTTGAAGGGAATTTATTTCAAATGTGTGCTTGAAATTATTAAGGCAATAATCAATAATTCACAGAGTGGTGATAATGCATAGGATGCGCGTTATCAGATTTTAATGTTATTTTTACTAAAAAAACGGACCGTGGAATAAATTCTAACAAATAATGAGAAATAGTTTAGTTTGTAGCGTTATTTTCTGTTTTTTGTAGTTAATCATCCTTTTTTTAAGTTATTTTTGCTTTTGGTTTCTTCATTCCTTTTATTATTGTTATCCTTTTATTATTGTTATCCTTTTATTATCGTCTCCACTATGAATACTTTGAGCTGGTTGCTTTGATTTTTATACACATCACCTTTGGTTGCAGCAATTTTGCATTCCTGTGAGCTCCGTTTGTAGGACTATGAACGAGATCTGAATGACATTGAATTGATCAGAATTTTTCGTCAAAAAATGTACTGTTTAAAATGATAGATAAACAAAATTATATCGTATTTTACATTTTCTTCGTAAAAAAATAGAAAAACCTATAAAACTCCCGGAATATTCCGTGCTTGGCACCTCGGACTAGCATACAATTACGGCTGATAAAAAATTCTACAATGCAAATGGGCTAAAACATAAATACACAATTCTATATTTACATTATATAAAAAATTTTTTATAATATTTGTTTTATTTATCTTTTTTTTAATAGCAATGGTGAAGATTCAGATACTTTATCTGATTATAAATTGTGTTCTCCTGAAGGATTTAGTAATAATTTAAATTTAAATCAAAAATGTATTACAAATACTAATACTAATGATACTTTTCCCAAAATTAATGAATTAGAAACTTGTAAGAGTTTAAGAAATATGAATGTTCAAAAAAATATTCATTCAATGGTTAAATATGATAGTAAAGAGAATAAAAATGGCAAAGAAATTTTTGAAGATGATAAGAATCATATGCCTTCATGTTCAAATAGCATAGAAACTAATGATAAAAATTTAATCGAGAAAAATAAAAATATTGAAATAAATGGTTCTAATAAAGAAAATATAAATGATCATTATGTATACAGCCAAGCTTGTCAAGGATCTCCATTACGATCTCAATTAGGTTTGAAATTAAAAACAAATTCTCCAGCTATCAATAAATTTTGTATTTTGCAGGTGATATTTAAATATATGTAAATTATAAAATATTTTTGCTAATAATTTATAATTTCAGTGTCCTTTATGTTCTTATACATCGGAAAATGCTAATATTTTACAGGAACATATAAATAGATCTCATTTTGATCCACTTAGTCCTAGTATTAATGGTTCTACTTCAACAAATAATTACTCAAATACTCTAACTACACTCCAGTGTCCAATATGTTTACATTCCTTTCAATCTTCTTCAGATTTAGAGTTACATGTTAATATTGAGCATAGGTAAAACTTTGTAAAAACTTTGAAAATTTATTTTAATTAATTAAAATATACATTTTAGGGATATATTAAGTCCTGGTAAGGCAAATGCTAACAATTTTACAATAAATAATGGATATAATGTTAATAATTGTCCTATTTGTAATATAAATCTAAATGTAATGAAATTACAAGATGTGGAATTACATATCGAAAATCATTTTATTAAAAGTCCACGAAACTCTAATCCACAAAAAGATATTGAAAAGGAAGCACAAAAGCTAAGAGAACAGCGTGAATTTGAAATGTTACGAGCACAATATGGTATGGACGATCAAGGTATATAACATTTAAATATTGAAAAAGGAAATATTTGTATAATTACCAATTAAAAAATCGCCGTCACTATTATAATAAGCGGTATTCTCCATATTTGTATTACACAAATAAATATGTATAGCAATACCATGTCGACTACGTTCACATCCTGCTCCACAAATCGTATGAAGGCCTTGTATAAAATTAATATTATTATTTGTAGGGATATCAAATGGTTTCCATCTCATCTTAAATTATTTATTTTAATATAATAATTATTTGTGTAATTCTAATAAATTTTACCTGATTTGGATTTGTTTCTTCTTCATCCCATTTATTTTTCAAGAATTTCGCATCATTGAATTTTTTAAATGGTTCATGTACAACACTAGGACGTAATCTATATAACCATGTTTTAACATTTTCATTCAATCAAATCAAATAGATAATAATATTTTTTGGTTATTTTTTAATGAAACTCCTTATCGCGGGTTTTATCATAAGGGTTAGGCCAAAAATATTAAATGGTGGTATCTAAGGAATGCTAACACGAAATTTCTAAACTCTAATACAAAAATTTAATTTTTTCTTATTCTTGTTAATTGTTCTGTTTTTTCAGTTAATCCTTTTTTCTTTTTCTCAAGGTAATTTTAGAGAACAATCAGCAGCTGCTATGCAACGTGCTGTATATGCTGGTGAAATGAGTGTTGCTGATTATTATGAACGTCAAGTATCTGTCAAGTATGCTGAATCTCATGGAATCGATGATGGTACTTCATGTACAAAATCTGTTTCAGCACGTGTACTATCATTATCCTCATCATCATCTGGAGTAATAAAATCATTAGTATGTTCATCTGTTGATCATTATGCTTCTAGTTATGGTGATAAAGGCTGGGGATGTGGTTATAGAAATTTACAAATGCTTTTATCTTCTTTGTTACAGGTTGAAATTATTTTTAACTTTAGTATAAACAAGTTTACTATAGTTTTTTTTAATAAAATTAGAATACAACTTATAATGAAGCTATATATTCCGCTTGGGGTACACATGGACCTTCAAGAACTGCAATGCCAAGCATATCAAGATTACAAAAAATGGTTGAAGCTGCTTGGGCACAAGGATTTGATATTCAAGTTAGTGGATTAAAATTTGTAATGTTCTAATTATAATGTTAAGTGGAATACATTTTATTTTTCCTAACTAGTCTTGTGTAATATTTTGATACTCGTTAAAAGAATAATTTTAGAAAGAATCTGTAGAACGTTCTTCTCAATTATCAAATGTTAAAGCGGGTATCGCCCACCTTTGGCAAATTAGGAAGGAATTTACTTGTGAGAAAATATCTTTTGGTATCATCAAAACTTAAAACACTATCTTTCGTCTTTGGTAACTAGGCCGCACTATTTACCAAAAATTAAGATTTAAATCAATCAGTAAGAGTTTTAACGTTTGATTTTATAAAGAAATTTTAGATTCCTACAAATTCCAAAATAATTATTATTAATTTTTTAGTGTTATTTAAAAATTGCTGATTTAATACCAAAGTTCTTAGTTCAAAAGAACAGAAATAAATAAAATTCATATGAGCACTAATTTGCTGGCTTCAGCTTTACCAGGAGGCCACAATAAATCGTGACAAAGGCCGTTTTTTTTTAAATTCATAGTCTAAACATTTAAATTGTTTGAAAGGGATCGAAATTTACTAAATCTATTGGGTTCGTGGGTTACTCTAGTCCTTCTACTGTCGATCATTGTATTTATGCAATACAAATTGGTCTAAATATCTTATCATTTCCCTACTCTTTTTTCCAATGACAAGAGTTCAATTTGATGTCTTTGGTAAGAATATTTTGAACCTAAATTGCTGTAGTAAAGAAAGGTTTTTTTTGCCAGCTCATATAGAAATAGAGAGGGCGTTTATTTTGATAAATCCAAGGGAGCCGTTAAGAAATGTGCCTTTATATTTTCTATTGCTATAAAACTAGATATGTTTAGTTTTTTCCATATCAACTCTATCCCAGTACGAGAAACAGAATATAGAAATAGTTTTCAAATAAAACAAAACAACCAAATAAAACCTTAAGTTTTTCTTTGTTAATGTTGATTTATAAAATTTTCTTTAGGGATCTGAACAGCTTGGTTGTAAATTATACAATACAAGAAAATGGATCGGTGCCACAGAAGTAGTAACAGTGTTATCATGGTTAAGAATTAACTGTCAATTAATTGACTTCCATCGTCCTACATCATCTGATGGACGTCACCCAGATTTATTTAATTGGGTATTTCAATATTTTGATGAACCTGGTCGTGTTCATACTCCACCTTTATATTTACAACATCAAGGTAAAAAATTTTATTATAAATTTAAGACAAAAAAAAAAAAATATATATAATTAATATTTTAGGACATTCAAGAACAATTATTGGTATTGAACAAAAACCAACAGGTCTAACACTATTAATACTTGATCCTAGTCATGGACCAAGGCAAGTTGCTGCTTTAGGTTCATCACAAGATTCATTAAGATTAATAAGACGTGGTTCATCAGCAATGAGAGCACCACAATATCAAATTGTAGCTGTTAAAGGTATAATTGATACTGAGGAACAGTATCAGGTAAGTGGATTTTTGTTATGTTATGTATGTATTTAGTTTTTTTACATAGTTTTTTTCTTTTATGAATGGTAAATACATAGAATTTTAATATTTATTTTTTTTTAATTATAGGCAAGTAAAGTATTGAATTCGTTAAGAATTCCTCCAGATCGTTGATTTGTAATATAATTTCTATTAAAAGCATAAAAAATTTAAATTTTGGCTGTTATGGAAAATATTTCTGTTAAATGTAGATAGATAAATTAAATGTTGAGGCCTATTTATTTTTATAACAAAAAATTTATATTTGTTTGATATTTTTCATTTGATAAACTACAAAATATATAATTGTAATATATTTTTCAAAAATTATTGAATATATATTCCGAAAAAGTTTCATCTTGTTAAATAAAATCAATTTAAAAAGTAAACTTTAATTAAATTTTAAAATTAGATTTAAATTAAATGACCAAAATTCAATTTCAATAAACATTTTAATTTTATTTTATATTGCAATATTTTCGATTTTATGTAGATAAAATAGTAACAAATTGTTAATTATTAGATAATAGAATTTTTCGAAGTAGAAGTTTAAATTCTCGAAACCAAAAATATTTGGAATTTAACAAAATTTCAATAGAATTTTTAAATCACTTTAATATCGAAATGCACGCGATCGTAGAGTTATTAAAAATATTTAATTGAAAAATGAATCTGTACCGTAAAAGAGAAATTGTCATTTAAAATAAAGTTTTTATAAGATATTTTCTGCTTTGCTAGCTTAATGAAAGGAAATTTCTTTGGTCATATTTTTATTTCTAATTAAAATTTAAGCTTTGTGATTTAAGTTTTTTTTTCATAAAATTGCCAGTAGGAAAAATGAGAATTGGTGAAAGTTTTCTTATATGAATTTCGAATGCACTGTAATAAAGATTTGCTTTGACGTATTTACTCGTCGTCGTTACCATTGACTATGAAAACTAATTTATTATTATTTAAGAATTTTTAAGTTTATTATCACAATAACTTTTGCACAAAAATAAATTGTTAAGTTTCTCCTAAATAATAATATAGTTCTTCGTTCTTCATAAAATTTGTAATAGGACCATTTTGCCCTATGTGCGTCGTGTATACAAGTGATCGCTTGGTTTTAATTCCGCACACTATGAGGAGTTTATCCAATTAATTCCGATGCTTAACTGGTTAATGTAGAAAGTAGTCAGGATGGTAAATTCGGATATCGAAATATTGAATTATGTGTTCTTTGACTGATAATTAGTGCTCTTTTATTGAACTTTTCCGACTTGGTTAATATTGAACTTTTTTTTTTATAATTTCAAGATCTGCCATTGCTTGAACTATTTTTGTGTTGTATTTTTCTTACACTTCCGATATATAATTCAAATAGTAACTTAAATGTGATATAGTGTAATCCATAAAATTTCTTTAAATAAATTTATACTACAATAATTTCTTAAATATTTTTAACGGATAACTGTCCACTGTTGGCCTTAATATCGAGCCTTCTAAAACCCGGATTTGTATGCTCCGATACTACTTTCAACAGCTACTGAACTTAAGATTTCCTTAGTTTTAGTAAGTTCTCAAATAAAATCTCTTTAAGTGATTTCGACTCCAAGACTTATGTATTTAAAGGACTTATAATTTCTTTTGAATCTATATATCATTGCTAATAGAGGTTGTGGTGTTTTACCACCGTTAGAGTCTGCTTAGCAGCTATTACTGAGAGTTTCGTATTATGGACCAGATTCAAGTTAAAAACTCAACTTTATTGGCATTTATTTAGCCTTCAGTGAACATGTTTCACCTTAGCTTGGGGTTTGTTTCCTTAGCTTCCCTGGAATGCTAAATGTAGACCAGGTACTAAGCTCTTCCACCACGACAAGGTTGGAAACCAGAAGAGTATTAAAATTCAAAATTATTAATAAAAAGCCTTATAAATTTTAGTAGTTGTAATTAATAACAATATGTCAAAATATTGGAAGAATATATATATAATATTTTGATATTAAAACTGCTTTTCAATTACTTTTTGCTTCAATAACCTTTTCACTGTCTGCTGCCTTTAGGTAAAGCCAGATATTTTACATCGTTAGTACTATCTTTAAAAAATTTAGGATATTTCTTTAAAGTTATACTTTTTTCATGTGTAAATTTATATTTATTTTTGATTTAAACTAGGTGCCTATTGCTTTTTGCAAAAATACAAAGTCCAGTTTATATTTTTTAATGACAATCCTTTTAATTAAGAGTACAGATAAGGGACTAAAGTAAAAAGAAGCTATATTTTTTTAGTAAAAATTAATAAAGTCAAAATAATAAAATTAGCTGTTAACAAAAAAGTTAAATTTTTATGTTTTCGAGAATACAGTTAAATTAAATTGTGTATAATTAAGTATTTGTAAATAAAGTATTGTTATTTTAAGATATTTGTTATTATAATTCCATTAAGGTTATTGTTGAAATTAAAATGTTGATTAATTTTAAATTATAAAAACAGAAAAATGCTTTAAAAAATTATATTCTAATTATTTGCTTAAATGCTACAGTTAAAAAAAAAGCTTTTCTTTGTATAAATTTTTAATAATATTTGTTACAATATTCTGATTTAGTCCAAAATAATCTATTTTAATAATGCTTATCTGATTAAAAATTTCACAAATAATATTAATTTTATTTATAAATTATATTTTCAAATTAATTAAATTTTTTATTGATTTTTTGTAAAAATTTCAAATTTTAAAATTTTTGGCAAGAGCTTGCCAGCATTCATAATATTTTTCGTCAAGTTTTTGACAAGTCACATGTCCCCATTTAGTAACAGACATACTAAGAGATGATTCGAACATGAAGGCCTAAGAAAAATAAATTTATATTTTAAACTAATTCGATTTAATTAAACACATAAACAAAAATCAAACCTGAGTTCCTTCAGCAATTTTTTCTGGCTTTAATTTAGCATTTGAAGCTGTTTCAAAGCACTTACTATCCGGGCCATGTGGGGTCATCATGCCATGCAAAGATGCGCCACCAGGCAAAAAACCATCTTCTTTTGCTTCATATTTACCCAATATCAATCCCATAAATTCACTCATACAATTTCCTATTAGATTTGATATTAAAACAAAAATGATATTCAGCCATGAGTGAGATAAAAATAAAAAATAAATAAAATCTTACTGTGATAATAAGGCGGACGAAATGTATTCTCTTGAACTGACCAACGTGGTGGAAATATTACAAAATCAGCAATAGCAGTACCATAACGTGAACTTGGACATGTTAATACTGTAAATATACTTGGATCACAATGATCAAAACTTACTGAATTTATAGTCATAAATTTTGATAAATCATATCTGTAAGGAACATAATTTCCATGCCATGCAACTACATCAAATGGTGAGTGTTTTTGTTTTGCAGAAAATAAACAACCTTGAAATTTTGATATTATTTTATATTCTAGAAAGAAAAATAACAAATTTTATAGTTATTATTGTTAATTTTGTATTAAAAATTATAAAAACAAAAACTTTTATTTTCAGTCAAAACAATAAATGGATCTTAGATAACAATTAAGGTTAAAAGAAAAAGAATTTTGTTCTTGTTTATAGCTATTTCGCACTTTACTTATCTTTAAAGGCGTTTTTCTTAAATCAAAAATTTGCTGCAGCTGTAACTCAATAACAAATCATTCAATCGATTTGTTTCTTATTTTAGAATATTTTATACTTGTTTTTCCATACAATGACCTTCCGTTTTTATGATTGAATGAAAAATATAATTTTGCCAGGACCAAAACCCTCATATTTTTAACAAAATTTCAACTTATTTTTTCTAAAATCCGGTATTTTGTGTCATTTTAATTTTTTTTTTCAAATCAAGGAGCATTGTATGGGAATATCTTCTTGATTTAAGGCACTCTGAAGGCCAAAATCACTGCAGCAGTGGGAGACTCAGGAGATGGTGGATAGCTTGCCAAAAAGCCAATATTGTTATTTTAAAAAATTACATTATATTTTTCATTTATGCAAAATACCAATTTTTAGTTTAATGAATTTTAAATTAATAATGAAATAAAATTATTCTTCGTTTTCGAATAATTATTAATTTTCGGAAAAGTTGAGTTACCTAATTAAATCATCGAAATTTTTGTGATTTGTAATCATAAAATTGATATTTTACCTGAATCATCTTTATCTTCGTACCAAGCGGTTGGTGTTTCAAAATCTCTTGGATTAGCTAAACCATTAGCACCTATAGGTCCTAAATCAGGTAGTTTAAAATGATTATCATAAACTTCAAGAATATATCCTCTGTAATAAAATTAATTATATATTATTTTATTATATAAACTAGTAACAAAACTAAATACCTTGATGGTCCATTTACTTGTACTGAAAATCGCATTCCTTGTTGAATTACACATATTTGATTTGGTTTAACTTTTATTCGACCAAATTCAGTTTTAATATCAAGTTCACCTTGCTGGGGTACTTAAAATTTTAAAAATAAATATTTTTTTTATATATAGCAATTAAAGGGAATATTTGTATATTTACCAATTAAAAAATCACCGTCACTATTATAAAAAGCGGTATTCTCCATATTTGTATTACACAAATAAATATGTATAGCAATACCATGTCGATTACGTTCACATCCTGCTCCACAAATCGTATGAAGGCCTTGTATAAAATTAATATTATTATTTGTAGGGATATCAAATGGTTTCCATCTCATCTTAAATTATTTATTTTAATATAATAATTATTTGTGTAATTCTAATAAATTTTACCTGATTTGGATTTGTTTCTTCTTCATCCCATTTATTTTTCAAGAACTTCGCATCATTGAATTTTGTAAATGGTTCATGTACAACACTAGGACGTAATCTATATAACCATGTTTTAACATTTTCTGTTCTGGGGGCCGTAAATGCTGATCCAGATAATTGTTCAGCATATAAACCATAATTACATTTTTGTGGTGAATTTTGACCTTTTGGAAGAGAATTCGGGCAACGTTTATCTTCTGTAGAAAAATAGGATCCAAATCCAGTTAAATACTAAAATATGAAGCATTTGACAAATCAATATTTTAAGTGCATTAAATCACTACATATTATTTTTCGCCTAAAATTTAATGCAGATTCTTTGATCCATGTTTTTCGAGAGCAAACCACCACCAAGCATACCGAAATACATCTAAAACTTACATTGGTAAAAAAAAAAGGTTCTAAATGGCTGGTGAATGAGTTATGGTGTCTGACCTATTACCTATTTATAATTTATCTATAACATAATTAAGATATGCATGCCAAGGTAATAAAAATAAAACAATGAAAATCGAATGTAATCCGCGAAATTAAAAAATTCATTTTACTTGATCAAACGTCGTATATTAAAATCTGACTCATTCCCATTTTCAATTTTCAAGTAATTAGAATTCTGTTTCTGGCGTCAAAAAAGGAAGTATCTCAAAGAATGGAAAAAAAGTTACTATTAAAACATTTTAGAGCTCTTCTAACATTGCTAAAAATCTGGAAAACAGCCTGGTAGACTAAAGGCCAATTTAGCAGTTCTTCGTTAATTCAGAGTAGAAGAGTAGCTGTCTAGAATGCGCTAAAGGTTTTAATTTTACAAAGTTGATTTTTATGTATTTTTATTATTTTTATGTATTTTTATGTATTTTTATTAGATATGATATTTAATCTCACATTATCACTTTCTTTATTTTCATCTATCATTCCAAATTTACTAGAGAGTAAATAAAAACTTCAATAGTGCTTATGAATATGTTCAAAGAAAATTGACAGGCTAACGGCTGGTATCACAAGCTCTCTGGTAATTTGAAGATTTATAAAATCATCAGTAAAATCTAAGGTACATTCAGAGTTACAGCTGAAAGTAGAAGTGGCGAAAAAGGGATGTTATATATCACACCTACAGTTGAGATAGATTGCTAACCTAACTGTGAGTTAATTAACCTGTGAAGTCAGCCGTCTTTCTTATAAGCAAATAGTTTTTATTCAAATATCTAGACTGAAAGAATATTCTAATCCAAGAAAAGTTGCTCTTGTCTACTGTTTACCAGAAATCGTTATAATTTTACTCTGCAGAAATCGAACTTTTTTTGGGTACATTTGATTAAATTTCTTTAATTAATTTTTTTGAATATTTTTCAATCACAATAACACAAGCTAAAAATATAAATACGTAAAAATATTGTTGTCCGATTTTATATTTACGAACGTCATATTTAACAATTTGAAAGCAATTGATTGAACAAAAATTATCGGAAATATACCACTTAAACATTTCTTGTTGAATTTAATTAAAAACTTCATTGGTTTTTGTAGTGAAAAAGTTTTACTATAAGTTTTAATAGAATTTCAATTTGCAACTGACAAACAAAATTCGTATAAATTTCGATTGGATTTTAACATTTTTTTTTTACATTGTCTTCACATATGTATTGTTGCCGTTTTATTTTTCTTGCTTAACAATTGTTGACTTATCAATGTGATACTTAAAGAAATTTCTGATATTTGCCAATATATTGCCACTTGTTGTCAACAGATAATTCTGACGGCTGCATTATCTCTCTACTGAGAATACTTTTAGATAAAAAATAAACAAATAATTTTTATCTTTTTAAATCTATTCTAATATGTTAAATGTCAGTATTAAATTATCAATAACATTTTACTTATTTATTGATATGTGTGATCTAATAAAATCTTTAATTGCAATAATTAAATTTTTTTACATAAATTAAGCTACTTGAGAAAGTTGACGTAAATGGCACAGAAATATTTACATAATGTTGATATCTGATAAAAAATGTTATCAATTGGAATCCAAGGTAGATTAGAAATTTTTTATTATATTACGAAACAGTTTTATTATTAGAAAACTTAAAAATTCTTTAAAGAAATTTAATTAAAATTTTTTTTTGACTTTATTAAACACGTTTAAGAAATTTTATACGATAACTAAGTTAAATTTATTCTTAGATTATTTTAAATTATTTAAATTAGTTTTGATAGTTTTTAACAATTTAATTTAATTCACATAACAACATAACAACAGTTTTATAATTAAATATACTTTAATTATATTTAAATCACTTTTGCTTACAATCTAAAAATTGATAAATAATACTTGATAAATGTTTGAACTTAAATTACCTCGTAATCGGTCATCATAAGAGAACCGTGTTTTAATATTTGGGGGTTGAAGTCAGATAACTAATGATTGGCGACTAAGAATGGGGACACTTTTATAATGTTCCACGATTCAAAAGGCCTTCACAACTAAATTTTATACATATTATTGATAAGTATAGAAAATAAATTTTAGCATCTTGATAAACCTGTTCGGATATATTTTTTGTTTTGTTTTCTTCTTAATTTATTCCGGTTGATTTTTCTGCTTAACGAGTAAACAAGATGTTAACCATTTGTATATATATATATATATAAATATTTACATATATATATATATAATAAAAAATTCCAAATAATGTGATTTGAATTTTTAGAATTTCAAAGGTGTGTGAAAGTATTGAATACACGTTTTTGGATTTTATGATAAATTTGAAATTCTACAAAAAAACAAAAGATTTTTTAAGAGGTCAAGCTACCTGTTCAGAAAACATGCCTAAATTTCAATTCGATCAAGGGAGAATACCTGAAAAGGTTACTTTTTTGGCTAATCCATGATCTGTTACAAAGGCTATATTGAGCCGGCTTTCAGTATGTAATCTACGTCGACGATGGAGTAAAGTAAATGAGGAGTAAATTTGAAATAATTCTACTAGAGTGTATGTAGTACGTTTAAATATAGTAAAAATTTTGTGGGGACAATAGGTTTCTCTATAAACATACATATAAAAAGTTAAATGAATATCCTTTACTCGAAGGAAAATATTGCAATTTAATATATTACAGTAGGATGTTATATTATATCAAAATTGATTAATGAAATCGAATTCCTTAGAATTATTATGCAGAGGGATCTCATCTGAAATATGATATTAGTAAGTCTTCCCGTTCCAACTTTGCATACTAAACTACAATAATCAGAAGTTGGACTAAAGCAACAAACAATTTTTTGAGTATATTTGGTGGTGATATTAAAAGTGTTCTGGTGAGTAAAATTGATAATGATGTATGTACTCTGCGGTTAAGATTCACTCTTCTTTTTTAATTAAAATCACATGCAGAAATGTTAAATTCCATCTTTCCAATAGGTGTGATATTTAACAATGCAATCAGAATAGAAGTAGCATACACGGAATCAATTTTAAGCGCTGTCGGGTACAAAAAATGTTATTTGAAATGTTAAACATTATGCATGTTGGGAGGGTGAGATTTAACATGATATACAAAAACATGCAAAGAGTGAACTTTAGCCACTGAGTTGATCCAAGTGTAAAGAGCTGCCTGTTTATAAAGGACTTGACATTAACTTAAAGCTGGTGACATGAAAAAGATAGCAATGCTGATACTAGCGATAGTCTCGTTTAAATAATGTTAAATTTGCAAGAAAAATCAAAAGATTTCAATGTTGAATTTTGGATCAAATCTAAAGGTTTGGGAAAATGAAAATTATGACTCGGATACAAATTAAAAGTTTGATTAACATAACGAAATTGAGCAACTGTTTATGTCATGTTAAAAAACGGTTTTTCAGTAAGAACTCAGCGCTTAATTATATTTCTACTATTACTTGCATAAAAATTTTCAACTGTTAATAAAAGCTTTTTTTTTTCAATGACGATTGATGTTAATATAATTAGTTCAAATATTAATTCATTAAATATATTTAATAAATTACTTTTAAGTTTTATATGAGAGAAAAACTTCAGAAAAAGAATGAAACGAATTCAGAATTCAGAAAAAGGAAAAAAAAAATCTCACTGAATGGGAATGAATGAGAAATATAAGTAGGAATATACTTTAAAAAATTTCTTTTTATATTATTTGTTTTCTCTTTCAATCTTCTATTTTAAAGGTATAGAGAAAAAATCTTTTCTTTGCGTGTGATTTGGAAACCAGGGGTATAACCGATCTAGGTAAATTTAAGTCTGCTAAGCATTGATGATACAAAGGAGCCCTTTGGAAAAGTCTCCTAACTTTTCGATGTTTACGTATAAATGTGTGTGATTTAATGTTGCCATACTCAAGCAGAATATTTTTTTTTTATTGTAGGTATATATGCTCTCCAGCGGTTAATCACTCCCAAAACACATATGCATATTTTCAAAAATATGAAAAATAGACGTAAAGGAATAATAAAATCACACAATTTTGAAGGACAAAGAAAATGTCCATTTGACATTTAAAGTTTTGTTTTAGTTTTCAAAGTGTGTCCTTGTTTGTATTTTATGAAATAAAAAATGTTGTGCTCTCCTTTCACAACATTTTTACTTAAATTAAATTATTAAAATAAATTATATTCGAAAAAATTAAATTTCTTTTACTTAAACAACTTTAAAATTAATTAAAGGGGGGAATAGCTTAACATCTTCGTGTGCATAAATATATATACAATTATATATGTATATATGTGTGTGTGTATGTCTATATTATAATTAAGTGATAGAAAATTGAATTAAAAAATTTCCCCTGCATCAATGCCCTCTATCAGGGGCATATCGAGTGGGGGATGTGGGGGTGTGACACCCCCCCCCCCCCCCCAAAGCAGTCGGCAGTCGGCAAATCTGAGTTATTCTATCGTGCAATTCAAATATGAAATGGGTAGCTTGACATGGATTCACGAATTCTGGAATTTCTGAGACTACATTTTATGAAGAATGATTGGTGTAACATTAACTTCTTTAATTGTTTTTTTATATCTAACTTTTTGCATTCGATATATCTAAAAAATATCTAATAGATTTTTGCTTGAAAGTGCTAATTAAATGATACCAAGTGAAACAAAATAGAGAGGAAGTAGTAATTATAGAAAACTTAACACTGATTATTTTTTCCATTAGAATGAACACTGCAGTCAGTTTTTAAATCACAGTGATTCAAGTCATAAATAATGGTTTCGTTTGATTACTCATACACAGAACACGTCGCATACCAACAAAATATGATGAATACCCAGAAACAGTTACTAATTTCGAGTTTATAACAAGGAATTTAGATATGTATGTCTTGCAAGTTTTGACAAGCTGTATTGACGACAATATGAAAGAAACTTTTTCAATGTTTGTACCTATTCAAAAAATTTTCAAATTTCAAGTTAACAAAAGCAACGTCACGATTAAATTAATCAAATCTATTGTGCAATTAGACCCAACATTTTGCACAGAAGAACCAGAATGCTTGTTTGATTAATTAGAAATTCTTTTGTATTCATGTGCAGAATGTACGAATTTTGGAGATATTTCTAAAATAGTGTTCAAATTGGGTAAGTTGATTCCGTTGGCGCATAAGCTTGTTTGTTTTATTTTGACTGCTCCAGTGATATCAGCTTCTCGATAACGCTTATTTAGTAAATTAATAACTAGTTTAGAATTATTTACGTACAAAAATGGGGGATGATCGTTTGAATGCGTTGATGTTGTTTTATTCTTCGAAAGATAAAGTTGACGAAATTAGTCTGCGTAAAGTCGTTGAGAAATGGTCGGTATTGAAACATCGCAGAGTTAAACTTAGAAATCTATCATTCTATGGATAAAAAGCACTTATGAAAATAAGACAATGCTCATTATATACTTAATACTTTTTTTATTATTTTTGCGACCGTTTAGCTGTGATAATGTTGTTTATTTCAAAAAATTCTTTAGAGTAATTATTTGTTTTGTCATAATAAAATTCTAAAATAGTTAATATGAACACACTGATATTAATATATTTCCACCCACATGCCGCATATGCAGTCATCAAGCTTTTTGGGTAAGTCGGCTTTTTTATACCCAGCACCCCCCCCACACTCAACACCCTCGCTACGGCCCTGCACTCTATTTATGTACCTCGAGAGTGCTTAAAATTCACTCTATGCATGTTTTTTTTCTAATCTTTGCACGCCTGTCGGGAAGGTGAAAAAATAAATAATAATGAATATTTTTGATTAAAAAAAGTAATGAGTTATAGTAAGTGTCTGATAAGCCTGTCAAATAGTCATATGTAACAGGTTCAAGCCAAATTCAAAAATATCGATTTGGGAGGAATAAAAATGTTAAAAAAACGTTTGACTGATTTTTATCCTCTTGAAACATTAAATTCGAATTTTGCTTTTTTACTTCCTTTCAAATTTTTTAAATATTGCTCAATCTAAGATCTTCTAAAATTTTTGAATGGCTAATTAAAAACTATAAAATTATTTTCTGTGTTGTTTCTTGAATAATAAAATAATTTCAAATTATAATTGAATTCAATTTTTAAGTGTAGAAAATAAATTTAAATTCAAACATAAAATTTCAAAAAATGCAAAATTTTATAGCACACTATTGGCACACACTACAAAAACTAGATTTTTAAATTTAAATTAAAGAAGGTATATACGTTGTATTTAAAATATGTTAATAAATTAAACAAAGTCTTAATCAAGTCTAGGCGCATAAGTTTTCTTAAAGTATAACTAACCTTCAGGGGGATAAAATATATTATACACTAACGAAGTCTTACAAATGCTTGAATCTTTCAAGTAGGAAATTAATCAACACTTTCTTAATCGTACTTTGTGTTGCTACAAACATTACTTGAATTGAGTAGATCTTGGTGGTTAAGGTGCAAATAAACATGTTTTTTTTTTTTTTAGATGACATCGTTGGTATTTGCCTTAAATTGAAAATGAATATTTCACATAAAAATAGAGAAAAAAATTTCAAGTAGGCGCTCTAAATAAACTAACGACTCATATAATTTATCTTATGATTATAAGAAATTTAGAATTTGTGAGTTTTGCTTTTATTGCTAATTTTTATAGAAGATTTATTTATAAATATTTTAATTTTGTTAGAAAAGTTTAATTTTATGTATTTTTGTATCTTTTTTATTGGGTTCTTAGATCAATTATTCTTAAAAAATAATCTGTCAAGCTATGCAGATTAGTTTTTTTGGTGACCCACCTTCGGTATTTTACAAAACAAAATGTCCTAAAAAACAGCTGGACTAGAATGTGAACCCTGCATTCATATTTTCGGGTCACCATTCATGGATTTTGAGTTGTAGGTACTATTTACATCAAGTTTGCACTTGTTTTTTTTTTGAACTTTGTCTGGATGTAAATTAATATAAAATACGATATGAAAATTTTTATGGGAATGCCTAAAAGTTGGTAAATGGTTTTACTCCGAAATTTCGGATCTTTAACATTTTAATTCACAATAGCGATCATGCATCGATCTTTTTGCATAACCGAGATTTTAAATTGTATTTTAAAAATATTTTAAGATACTTCGTATTTCGGCTGGAGTTTTGTATTTATGTCTTGGATTTCTTTAATTAGAAATTTAGAATCGTTTTTTCTCTGGTACAATAATTATAAAATGTGAAATGGAATTTAAGCTCTCTACAATTTGTAGGTATTTATATCGAGATTATTTGCAAAAAATTTATATTTATTAACTTTCTTCGTTTGATTAAAGTATTTATCAGTTTATTTAGATCCTAAATTACAATATAGGAAAGCCTTCAATCAAAAAACCGCTAAAATTGATAAAAAAGTGTTGCTATAACATTTTCAAAGCCATTAGTAAGTTTGAACGTATTTTTTTCCAATCTTTCAACGTAATAAAACTAGAGAAAACGTATTTTAACTTTTTTCAAAGGAAAATGAATCACAGCCTTTACTCAAAATTAGTAAACTTTAATCGATTGTGAAATTTTCTTGTGGTTTTAGGGTAACTGCAATGTCAGAAGGGAGATATTATTAATTATTAATTCAAACTGGTTACAAAGTTTGACTAAATTTAGTCTGAATCCATTAAATTTTTTGACATTTACAGTGATTTTAGAATTTCAGAAACCCAAAATTAAATCCTCATTTTTGATGCTGAAGAAATAATTAGAGTAACGTTTTAAAGTTGATGAAATTTTTTCTTTTAAAGTTCTTGTAATATAAATCTAATAATTATTGGAAAAGAGTAAAATATTCTTGGATGGTTAATCAAATGGCAAATGCTGGGTTCTTTTTCGCTAGTTTTAAAACCAAAAAGTTGCTTCAAATTCCTCTAACAAGATTTTTTTAAATTTCTCGCAATTGATAAAAAAATTTCATTTGAAAGATATGAAGATATTCCATATGAATTTTGATTTCAAAATCATAATCACCTTTCAATTAAGATTTATTCGAAACAAAAAAAAGGAAGAATGTTTATCTTTTGGTTAACATAAATTTAAATTCGTGGGTGTAAGTATAATAAGTACGACTAATTTTTTTTTTTTTGTTCCTTTCATAGCAATAATATTATTTGCCGTGAAAGATTTCACCAGCGCGAAAAAGTGGTTCAATTTCAATTATATTGTCACGCTTTGATCACGACACAATTCATTTAGTTTTGCTATTGAATCTTTTGGGACACTAAATGGGATGGTCGCATGAAGTACTACAGTTAACTATCTTCGATTGTTTTAAATTGAATACAACTAAAGTAAATAAGTGAATACTAGGCTAAGCAAATGAAAATTTTTGATGTTAGTTTTTAGCATTTATTGAAGAAAAAAAGTTGCAACATCACGAATTTTGTTAAGTGATTTCTTTTTAAGTCGTGCCCTGGGATAAGGAAGTAAAATTTGTATATAGTCGTCTAAGTTCAGCCCTTTTATTTTTATTAAAAGATTCCTGAGATATTCAATAATTTTGTTTTTCCGTGATTGAAATTATCAGTGGTTTCAATACCAGGTGTTATTTGGTTTATAGATCGCTAGTGGTCTAAGTAGTGGATGTTTTTATAATACTTAAATGAACAATTTGCATGAATTTAAAATAATTTATTATAAGAGAATTGTTTCTCTTTTGTTTTTGTTTTTTGTTAAATTGCGAAATAATTATTTATATTAATAATTGAATAATTTTTCTAATTAATTTTCTTATAAAGTTTAGAAAGAAGAAAATAGTAGAATTATAATTTTTAAAAAATAATCAAAACGGGAATTTTTTAACATCTTTGGAATTATAATGCAACATGAAGACATGAAGAGGTTAGCCAAAGGTGTATTTTCGGTTCTCAATTCTAAACGACAATAGTTTGTTGGTACAATGGGATCTAATCCTCTTTTTCTTTGATTATATAAATGAAAACTGAAAGAGTTTTTACTATCACTTAGCAGCCATAAAGTTTATTATTTTTAATTATTAGGAATAATGCGTTAATACTCAACTTTTTTATTACTATAAATTAATATTTAGGACATGAATTTCAAAATTTATTTAGCTTGTAGTAAAATCAAAACAGAAGATGATAAATTGTGCAACAATATAATCAAAGCGTGTAAATCATTTAAAGAAAAATCACGATCATAAATTAATTTTTTTGTTGAATATTTTAATCACCTGAAATTTAGTTAACATTTTTATTGTGTATATTATTACGACAAGTTTATAATAATTATAGCAATTCATGATATGATTTTCTTATTTGAAAGTAAAAACTTTCAAAGCTATTGATTTTGTAATATTATAAATAAATAAAATTTTGGCATATAAAAGTGATACAAATTGATCAAAAAGATGAAAAGCTTTGATTAAAATGTCGTGATTAAATATTATTTTTTTTAGTAAAGCTGATTACGTTTTGTATATCATACAACAATAAATAGTAGAAAAATACAGAAACAAAATATTTCGCAAACATTTAACCTTAATTTTTATATAGAAATTTGGGTAATAATTTTGCACATAAGATTAAGGTTAATAAAAAATTTTTTGAAAATAAATTTAAGGTATTTTCTTTTGAAATCATTTTCCCACGATTCCGCAAATTCACTAAACATACATATAAAAGAAGAAAAAATTCTAAAAATGTTTGCTAAATATTCATATCATAAAATTGTGATAAAAAAAATTTTATTTGTTTATTTAGTGTGAAAAGGGTTTTCTTTGTCCAAAACATAGAAAGCTGTTTTTTTTTAAATCTATAAGTTTTTAATTTTGTTTATCTTACTGAATTTTCTTGGGTATAGTATCTAAGAATTCATTAAAAAATTCATGGTATTAACTAATAAGAATTTTTTTATAGAAGTTTCAGACAATAACATTTTGGTTTATTTTTACTTGGGTAAATTTCCTTATTCCAAATTGTTCAATAAATATTTTTCAAATTAAAAATGAAAATGATGAATCCTTCTTAAGTGAATTATAGTTAAGAATATTTTTATTAATTTGTTTTATTTTTCTTTATAAATATACTAGGAGGCTACTTTCAAGATTTAATGTGATTAAGTCATAAAATTTGATAATAAACTTTGAATGTAATCTTGATTATAATCACTTTTGAATTTAGAGCTTAGATACCTGTAAAATCAGAGTAACCGACCATTCTTTTGCTTAATTATGTAAGCGCGACTGCAAGCAGTCAGTAATTTTAAGTTTGAGATGAATGTTACAGTGAATCAGTTACAGTTGCTTCTGTTAAAAACTACCCGACTCGAAATTTTGAGCCTCCTTTCATCCTCTTTGTAATTAATTTTAATTGTTTTAAATAAACATGACACTTTGTGAAATAAGTTAATAGAACTGTCACTTTAAGGTTTTCATGAGAGAATATATTTCAATACATGAGAAATTTTGCTTCTCTCGTTAAAGTATACCAAAGTTTGCATTTTTCAGGTTAGAGGGGATGGGAAGAGGATAAAAGTATACCAAAAATACGAAAGTAAGCTGGCCATATTCAAAAGTAAGATCAACCTCATTTTGGCCTCCTTAATCTATAATACATGGAAACTTTGCATTTAGGAGATCGAAAAGGTAAAAGAACGTTCACAGTATACCAAACAAACTATAGAAAAGTATGACGAAGTTCGTAAGGGGGATGAAAGGAGGCATTTCGAGTCGGGTAGTTATTGCCTTTTTACTCTTTTTTCATTTGTTGTCATAAAAGATTTCTTATTACCACTTCTATTAATTATAATAGATTTATATTGAATTATACAATTATAGTCGAAGCATTATTATACGTTTATTATGTGGCTAATTTGCTAATTAATTAAGATTTAAGTAAGTTGTAATTTGCAATGCGAATTATAATGTGTTAATTATTTCCATCGTATGATTTAGGATTTAGTTTGATACACCTAAAATCAATATCAAGAGGTTCCTAAGTAAGGACTAGAGTGACTAAGATTGACAAAATTGCTGACTGAGTAAAATTACCGAAGTTATGACCATTAGAACATTCTTTGCTCTAGAGCAGGGCTTCTTAAACTTTTTTCATTCACGACCCCATTTATGATTGTGAGTTTCTGGGCGAAATCATATAAATTTCAAAGAGAGATAAATTAATATTTTTTGATGATGTATTTATTAGGTAACAATTTACATATTACATAGGAAAATATATAGTTTTAGAATTCGTTTAGAAACATACAAAAATGTAAAATTAAAATTTGCACAAAAAGTTGTAAAATTGTATTTATTATAGCAATATTTTTCATCAAAGTTGCATTCTTTGTAATAATATAAATAAAGGGGGATTCTGACCGTCTTGTTTTGCTCGAATTTATTCTAACGCAGTCGCTGGGTGGTAAGTATTAAATTAAATTAAAGGAAAAAAATATATTCTAAAATCGTGTATTTAAATATTTGATATTAAAATCTCTCGCGACCCCATTTAGGGTCGCGACGTATAGTTTAAAAAGGCCTGCTCTAGAGCATTGGTGCGCAAACTATTTTCACTGCCGACCCCTCTTTTCGTGTAAAATTTTATCGTAACCCCCGGGTGGGGAGTGATTTTGTTTAAATCTTCAATGCAGTTAAACTAGAATTCATTTTGCTATAATAACGATTAATTAAAGTTTTGAATAAAATATTTTAATCTTATAAAATAATAATTTTATTAATGCGAGGTATGCGCTTGTAAATTGCTCAGGATTTCTTCTATATTCGGATGTATATTGGAAATCGATTCTCGATAAATGCATCACTGCGTCTGTTCACTTACCGATTGCTATTAGATACTGATATTCTAAATTTCTTCCGTAAAAATTAAAGGTCTATATTCATAATTACTATACTGTTTTCTGTTTTCTGATATTCGTTGAAGAAAAGTCTTATAATTTTTAAATAACAAATAAATTTGTGACTTGAGGGGTCGCGACCTACATTTTACGCACCGCAAGTAGTGAATGAGTAAAACTTTAAAGCATTTTTCTGAGACTTCTTATTTTTAAAGTCGGTGTGCACGATAACTCCAAATCTACTAAGGCGATCGTTTTGACATAATTTTCCAGGTAACATAGAGAGCTGCTCTTTTTTAAATTATTAATTTTATAGGACCAAATAGGTTGATTTTTTTTAGCGAAAATCGGTATTTTGACTTACAAAGGCTTCCAAAAATATAAAAATTGAAAAAAAACCCCTCGATGTTACCTCGGAAAATATCTCCTTTAATAAATAACTTTTAAATTTGTTGTTTTAGATCAGTGTTTCCCAACCATTTTTCTTCCATGCCCCACCCAATTCTTTCTAAAGTTCTTATGCCCCCCTATGTAACATATACATAAATTTTAATATTAAACAATGAAATTGGTCACTTAAGAAACTTAATGATAGATTTTAGGAAGAAATCACTAGGAAATTGTTAACGAAATACAGTAAGTGAATTTTCAAAACATATAATGAAAAATTCAAATTCAAATTCGAAATTATTTTAATAAAGATTTTTCGATAATATGTAATTTAATATGTTAATTTAGTGAGTTCCTTGCGCTTGATGCTAGCTGCAAAGAGATTTTATGTTAGGTTCCAATTTGATTAGCTTCAGTCTCAGGTCTCCCCGTTATGTTATATCTAGACGATTTCTTTTTTTTACCACTAAATCATTTACAGCACTAAATCCACATTCAGCTAAATATAAACTTGGAAATGGTAGTTCTCAGAATGATTGACAATAACAAGTAAAGCCGTATCACTTACTTCACATTTTTGGAGCCAATAAAATTGCTCAAAGTTTCGGTTTTTAATATATATATCAACAAGAGTTTTATTTGTTCCTTGAAGTTGTTTATTTAATATATTTAGTTTTTCAAAGATATCGGCTAAATAACTCACAAATGCTTTACCATCGACTGTTAACAGGTACTTCATTTCTAAGCTTTTACAGAACAACATTTCTTCAGCAAAATGCCCTTTATCAATATATCTTACATAAATTATCAATACTGCCTCACTGCCTCTCAAAGTAGATTCATCCATTTGCACTGAGAATTTTCTTGTTTTCAGCTTTTCAACGAGTTGTTTTTCAATATCTTCAGACATTTCGTCTATTCTTCTGGCAACAGTATTGTTACTGAGTGGCATAGCTTTTACATTTTTGTCATCCTTTTCAAGAAGCCGCATATAGCATATATAAATGAAACTTCTGAAAATATATGACTATAAAACCAAAAGCGTTTGTGAGTTGTTAAGTTCGGATAGTTAAGTTTGTTTTATGTTATGTTTTGTTTTTGTGATTTCTTGTTTGGTTGTTATATAAAACTAAAAACAAAAATAATAAAATAAAAAAAAATGGGCTCGCACCACTTTCACAATGTCCCCCTTAACAATCAAACTGCCCCCTGTGTGTGTGTGTGGGGGGGGGGGGGGGGGGGGGGGCTGGCCCCACGTTGGGAAACACTGTTTTAGATGATTCCGTTGCGAGTTGTGTTGCACACCGCAAAACCATTTTTCTGCAAGGCGCTTCAAGATATTCAATTTTACTCACTCACTTACTATTATTTTAAAATTTAAAATTTAAAAAAATTATTGATCAAATGCTGTGCTATTATATAAAAATTAAAAAAATAAACTAGAACTACTTGTATCGCCAAAAAAAATTCTTGAAAACATGCCTTTTTTTGAGCGAATTAACTGAAACCCCCCTTAAAATAATTATGGCATTGCATAACTTTAGGGAAACGAATATTTTATATATTGCCTAACCTCAGGTGACCATTTATTTTGAATTTATATCAAATTTTTTTTAGATCAAGATCAATCATTTATTTTGAGCTTCTTTTTCCAAACTAAGTAATGAATTATAAAATATTATATTAAAATTTTGATATTTTTTAAAAAAAATAATAATCTATAGCTTTATTAACAATATTATAGTTTAATACATAATTTCAAATACTGATATTATTCAGGAGCCCCCTAAGGCGATTATATGTTATGCATACATATACAAATGATAAGTTGCACATAAATTTAAAGCTAAAAACTCAAATCTGCTATGTAATATTAGTTGACAATTAAAATGGTTATAATTCAGGACTTAGAATTATAGAATAACTAAAAAAGTAGTTAAACTAGTTTAAAGATTTAATAGTCTACTATAATTACAATTTAATCCTTTCACAGTATTATTTTTTCTGTTTTTTCTTTTTAGTTTTGATTATCCTTAGTTTTGTCTTTTTATAATTCAATTTATATGCACTTTTCAATATTTCTGTATAAATATTTTATATATATATTAATGTGAACAGCAGCTAGGTATGTATAAGAAGCTTAAAATACTGAAAAATTGTAACTTTCTCTACTACTACTATATAAATACCATTTAATAATTCCGACAAAGTGTGCAAAGATATATTGAAAAATTATTTCATAGCTGTTGACCCGATGAAATTTACTAGACGCACCATGACTGGTCAATTTTTTCTTCTTCTTTTTCTCAATATTATGTTAACTATGATTTGCGCTATAGAAATGCATTTGTTTATCGAGTCCCACACACCTCTCATAAATGTGTAGATCATTTATAATATGATTCTCGATCGATCAGATAATAAATAGTTTACGGTTAATAGCGCCGATCTATTTAAATCTATACCTAAGCCATGTCATTTTGCTTTGAGTTTACGTATAACAGCGTTTACTTGCTGACAGAGTAATTTTATCTTACCTGTCAATTGGTTTGGTATTCAATATGGATTCTGCATATCATTATCAAAAAGAATAATGCTTTAATGTATATTAATAATATAATTATTTTCTTTTTCAAATGATTTTTGATATTAATGCTCATTATAAATAAAATATATTTTGCAGAAATTTACATGATATAAACGTTGTATCTAGTGATTTTTCTAGTTTAATGCATTCATACTTGAATACTTTAAACAGAATTTTGAGTTTTTTTCTATATAAAAATTAAAATGATTTAAACTAAAATTTTTTGGGTCATAGTCTTAAATAGGATTTATTTTAAATAACTCATTGCACGTCTTTATTATAACTCTCCAAAGCGTTCTCAATGTCAAGTTTTTGGGGATTTATTTCTAGGCTATGTGTGCCAAAGTTGGTAAATGTTTTAAAATAATAATAAGTATCTGTGCTAAATAGAAAATTTTTCTTTGTTCTAATTTTAAGTTTAAAGATACAAAATTTTCACATGGGAAAAATTAATATTTTGTGTTTATTAATAATTACGACAATAATATGAATTTTCTTTACACATATAATTTTTTAAGTTTGAGTTTTGTGATCTTTGTTACATATAAAAAGAATTTATATGTGTATTTTTTTTTAAATGAATGTTTCTATCACTTTAGAACTTACATAAATTTAAGTTTACTCGAGTCGAAATTTTAGTTCTTCCTTTAAACTTCCATGTCTTCTCTACTCAAAGAAGCCCAAGAAGTTCAAAGGAAGTTCACTCTCTCATTTAAGTTTATGTAAACATTGGGCATCATTTCGTCGTCTTGGTCCTAGATAAGTCGTGATTCTATACTAAGACGACGAAAGGAAGTTCACGAAAGCTATATATATATATATATATATATATATATATATATATATATATATATATATATATATATATTGCGAAAAGCTGTATTTATTGTAAAATGTGGAATATTACTATTCCAATTCTATATCAATTGTGATCAATTCTTGATAACAAGCACATACAGTATTATATTAGCTGTGTAAGTCATACAACTTAAGACTTCTTCACATATTGCGAAAAATTGATGAGTGCAAGAACAGCTATTTGCCGAACATGGGCACTTCAACTTGCATTTTATAAAACATAAAATTATACCCATTTTTGTGACTTCTTTGTAATTGTACTTCATTGCAGAGCTGAATGTTTATGTATCCTCTTCATATTCTTCTGAAACATACAATTTACTAAACATGACACTTCCGACAGTTCAAAACCATGACACTTAAGAATACTGACATATTAATTTATTAGTTGTCATTTCAAACTTTTCATGAGAGATTTTAATACACGAGAGAGATTTTTGCCTCTTTCTTCAAAGTATACCAAGTAGGATGAAAGGATGACCAAAGTTTACGAAAGTATACAAAAGTATACGAAAAGTATACCACAGTTCGCATTTTTCAAGAAAAGGAAGTTCAAAAGAAGACCAAAATTTCGACTCGGGAGTCTATATTCCTGTCATTTCATTAGTTCTTAGCTGCTCCCTCAAAACAAGCATGCTATCAGTTGGGGGGAGGGGGTGTACGAATATTTCCGAGAATCATCCCAGCGGGAAAAATTCGGTCGATAGGTTCCGCGTGGAAGGCAAGTTAGCACGTATCAATGTTATTCCATAGATTCCGTGCACCAGTGAAATGTTAGATACAAATAAGCACAGAAACGGCACGTATCCGTTTTTAAATGTGTGCCAACTGATAGAATAGAGTAAAGGAAAAGCATATTTTTTATATTAATATATTTATTTTTCTCAATTATATTAATTACATATAAATTACACAGATTATTTAATTAAAAATAATTTATTTAAACAATATACACTTAAAACTACGTAAAATTTAACACGACTCACTCACAAAACTCTAATATTGGCAAAGAGAAGTCTAAGCTGTACAGAGGACAGTGCATGTTTGAGAGTCTTTAGGACTTAAAATATTTTTGTGTCTAAGCGTGCCATACATTTTACACATGCTTTATGGGTGATATTTTAGAACGCATTCGTGATTGAGGGGAAATTTCTTGCTGGGATTGTATGTAGGTATATAAATATAAGTATTTGATAGTCTTGCTAATTGAGGTTTAGTATATTAAAAAAGTTATTAAAATATACTACCTTACAAAAATTATAGTTTCCAATTTAAAATTATATATTTGAATAAATTTTAGCCCTTCAGCACCAGAAAACTAGAAAATAGTTAAGTTCACTGAATAATTCTGACTAATTTCTGACGGAAAATCACATTGTGCTTTTTTAGTCCGAATATTTGGAATTTTCTCATTTGCTTTTTCCTTTTCTGGCCTAAATATACCAACTGTTGGTATGTCAGAGACAAATGTAAATATGTATAAAGTGGTAGAATTGATGACAGTACCAGTGTTGTTTTAGTTTGAACTAAAAAATGACGAATGTAAACTAAAAATTGGTAAGTGTACATTGGATATGAAAATTCTAGCATATTTAATTATTTACCCAGCAGAAAATGCTTTGCTAGACATACCGCGGTACATCCATGCAGTCAGTACGGTTTTTATAATATGCGCATCTGTGCACGCGACCAGCATGCTTTATTACAAATGCATAAAATTTGTTACAAATTCATATATAAACGTATAAAATAGATAAACCTTTACTTGTGTGCTGTAGAAAATTTGTTTCCAATCTTTCTTGATGTTTCTTGATTGTTCCGTTACCCAGTTTCGGCTGGGTAAAGAATTCACAATTAGTGGTATTAAACTTTTTTCTAGTATCGCCATTTTGGTATAAATTCTAATTATCTAATTATAAACAATATCAATTTATTTAACTCAAATCAGTGAAGTAAATATTTCGAATAAGTTGGTTTCATATAAAAAAAATAAAAACAGAAATAAAAAAGCTTGCAAACTTGTTTAATGTCATAAATCATCACAAAACTGATCCATTCTTCAATTAAACTGCGACTTGTGATGAAAAATAAATACAAATATTATATTTTGAATTACTGCATAGGACCTAATCTCTTCTGAGTGCCATTTTTTCCACAATTTAAAATAAATTGAAAGAATTTTGAAACTAAATTTTAATTCTATTTCTTAATATATATTTTCTTTTAATTTTGAATTCTTTATGAATTTTTCATTGACAATTTTTGTAAGTGATCATAAATTTTAAAAAGAAATATTAATTTTAAATTTTAATAAAGTTTTTATCTGCGATTTTTTTCAAAATTATTGAATTTCATTTGCAAATACGATTAATTTATAAATATGTTCTATAATTTACAAAAAATTATAAATAAAAATTAAAAAAACAAAACCAAAAACAAAAAAAACATAAGGTCAAAACAAAATTGTTTATAATAAAATATAAAATTGTGATGTTTACTGGAAAATATTTTATAAAAAATTGCACCATAAAATATAACTCAAATGAAGTGCTGAAGGGCGGTTACATTACTGTGAAACATGCTTTTTCTTGATTTAATTTTCCAGTTTAAATTTAACTCTATAACAAGATACTATATTTTCTGAATATCCTTAACATTTTGGAAAGTATTCTCCTACACGCAATCAAGTTTTAAGTTAAATAACATAAGCATATAGACGATTTTCTTCTCATTTTCGTAATGAGATATGACATTGCATTGGTAATTAAATTCTCATATGTCCAAGTATTGAAAATTATAGTGACCCCACATGAGTTTACTGGCGTTTTATTTATAGTACCCTCTAAGTATTTAATGGCAGCCCATTTATATAAAAACGCCAACTCTTCTCATAAAATTAATGAAGTGGACTTTCGCTACAGTTGGTATCCTAATTCTTTAACTTAAGGCACCCTACTGAGTTAAAGAATTTAAATATGTTAACAACTTGCTTCTGTTTATATCAGGTCTTCTTAATGGAGCATCATTGCTTGATCTGTGTCTAATTGTATAAAATGAATATCAATTTGCAAAATTGAATTTGAATTAACTGAAGAAAATCAAAATGATCGATAGAATGTTAAAAAGTTATCATTCTAAGTATATTATTAAGGAAATTTTATTTAATAAAATTTAGTTTGTCTGTATTCTTGTTAGAGTAATAGAAAAAATTTTTATAATTTTTCAAGTTAGAAAACAGTCCAAGGAAGTAACAGTTCTTGAAAACTTGTCTTATAAAGCTTTTTAGGAAGGAAACACCTGCAGAAATTTTTGCATCAATTTCTGTATAACCAATGAGCTTTTTTGTTAAGAATTCATATGAAATTAGGCTAATTTTTGTTTTTATAATCTCAGCTTCAACTTAAGGTGGGAGCCTTTCAAAAATTTTGAGTTAAATATAAGACTGTAATATAATTTTCAGTTTAGCAAAATATTTCATTACGTGTAGTAATCATTTGGAAGATATTTTAAAGCTGCCTGTTTTCGACAGCCTCTGTCTTACAAATATGTTTCAAGTTTCAGTTATTTTGAAGAAAATATTTTCCGTTTTGACAGCATTTAATAAAAAATTCAATTAGAGACTAAATTTTTATATTATTCTTAGTAACATAAAAGACACATATGCAGCAGAATTCAATCGATTGAATTTTATTTTACTTCTACGAACATTTTGCATTTGACAGGGTGAAATAGTATATTTAAACCATTTAAATTTACCCAAATATTTGAAAGTAGTTTTGAGAGTTGCTAAAATCCACAGTTTTTTATTTTTTTAAATTTTCTTTAAAGTTTTTAAACATCAATCTTTTTGAATGTTATTCGTAGTTCACGAATACATTTTCGAATATAAACAGAAAAAGTACACATTAAACAAAAAATATATTTGACTTGTGGTGTAATACCAACATTGCAGCAAACTAATTAAATTTTGAATTAGGTTTTGGAGATAGTGATAGATAAAAAGGTTATGCTATCTGTTTTGTGGGATTTCAAGGGGATCGTTTTTTCTTAGCCTCTAACTGACAAAACCATGGTTAGAATTCTAAAGTATACAGGGATAAACTTGACAAGCTGAATGATTCATTCACATAGAAAAGATCAGAATTGATCAATAGAAAAGGTATAGTGGTCCACCTTGATAATGTGAGATCTCATATAAGCTTTTTACAGATTATATGGGATGTTCTAGAGTACTCAAGATATTGTCTAGATTTGGCAACTTCAGACTATTACTTATATCGGTATCTGCAAATTTTTTGGAAGAGAAGATCTTTACTTTAAGTCAGAGCGTCAAAAATATTACTTAAACCAGTTTTTCGCCAGCAAAGATCAGAAATTTTATGAGCATGAAATCAGTCTCCTACTCAAAAGATGGCAAAAAGTATTGGAACAAAAGAGAAAATATATAATTTAACAAAATGTTAGAAGATCGTGTTTAATTTATACCAAAACAAAAAACATCGAAATGACTTTCCGAATGATCCAATTTAATAGGAAAATATCAAAACACTTATTATTTTCTAGGGATTTTCAAACATTAATCCTTCGATTTTTAAATTAAATTAACCCTGCTATTAGGTTGATCGATCTTTTTTTTCTTACTTGTCTTTTCTTACACGATATGCACCTACCACGTAAAAATAGACCTAGGTATATTATTATATTATAGAATATATACATCTCCTTTTTAGAAGTTAAAATTATTATGCTGTTTTTTTAAATTTTAAATTCTAGCACAGCGATGCGCAAACTGTGGGTCGCGACCCCCTAAGGGGTTGCAAGAAAAATTTTGAGGGTCGCCAAAAACTCACAAATTTATTGGTTATTTAAAAAATGCAAGACTATTCTTCAACGAGTATTAGGTAATATCAAAATAGCAGTAATTATAATGATAGAACTTTACGAAAAGAGGGGTCAGCAGTGAAAATAGTTTCCACATCACTAGTTCTAGCAACTTAACCAAAACCAAACAAACAAACAACTGGGATGAAATCGAAAAAATTGTCAAATTTATTATACTTTCAGTAAATTTATTATTAATAATTTAATTAATACTTGTAAGCAAATGATAAATTATACCTGAATATCCTGGAATAACTTAATATCTGTATATGAAGGCCAATTTTCCAAACAGATCGAAATCGTTAATTGATTATAAGCAGCCATATTTCTTAACAAGCAAACATTTTTTTTCTGTTTTTGGCGACAGCAGCAAAGAAACAGAGCTTAAACAAAAACAAACTACTGAAAATTGATATATTGATACAAAAAACAAAAATTTCCAAAATATTTTTTATTGATTCATAAGGGTTAAATATAAAAATTTCACTGGGAACATTAATTTTCTTTAAGCTGTATTATAGCAGTACTTATGTAGCTTACATACATTCACCAAAAACCGTTTAGAAAAATGACTATATATTATTACGACATATCACAATAATTTAATAAATACAAAAAGAAAAAAGAAGAAGAAAAAATTTCCAAATACCAACCTTATGACCTTTAAATCTTTCAAAAAAACTTAAATCTCATATTTCTTGCATATATTTTCAGAAAACGGAAAGCAGAAAAATAAAAAAATAAACCAAATAAACAAACGACTCTGTCACTTTATATTTTCCCGTAATCAGACAAAAGTTTAAGTCTTTGGGTAACTTTAAGGCTATAGAATTTAAGAAGCCACAGATTTATATTATTTAATATATACATATATGTATAAATAAATTGATAAGGCAGGTGTCCATGTTTTTTTTTTTCTTTTTTTAAATCAAATTGATTCCTTTTTCGTATATATACACATGATATTCTCTTCTTCCTTTTAACATATTTACCTTCTGTCTTGAATAATTGAAAATAAATTTTTACCTAAAGATAATCCAATCAAGTGCAGATCACAAAAAGTGTATATACCGTATAAAACTTACACTTGTGTACATATATTTTGACATATTAATAAGCCTCGTGCTGAGTGTTTTCTTTTTAGGGTACCAAAAAAAAAACAAAAAAAAAAACAAAAACAAAAAAAAAATATTAACAATAAAAAAGAGAATAAAAATTGAATTCCATGAATTTAAACAAATTCGCTAACATATATCGAAAATCTGCAGGCAAAATAACACTAGTCCATTTGGTAACATATGAGTTGTCCATTCGAAGGACAAGATACATAAATTCATTTATGGTTGTCAAAAAAAGAAAACGCTTATAAATCTTCATTTAAGCACTTGTACTAATCCATGGATGTATCTGTGGGAGGTTCAGAAATGTTTTTTGCGATTTCATTTTCCTCATTTATGTCATTGTGAGCCAATGCGACAGAAAACGCACTTCTTTATACATTTTTATTTATTGAAAAACTTGTCGGTATTTAGCAGTATACAGAGTATATAGCTTTTTTTTGTGGGTCATTTATATCCTTTACTGATGTTTTGAAATTAAATACAAACAAAAAACCAAAACTTCATATATATTGTCATTTAGGACAACAACAACAACAAACAAAAAAGAAGAAGAGAAAAAACCAAATAAAAACTGTTACTTGTTGAAAGTAATTTCTTGTATGATGTCGTGTTTTTTTAGACATCTTTAAAATTAAACATGATGTTTAAAAATCAATTATGGTTAATCCAGGAAATCATCCTTGTTTAATTTAACCTCTTTTATACTGATCATAAATTTTTTTGAATATATTTATGTAACTAAAATTTTATTCTGTCCTTATTCTTTTACAAGTGTTAAGTAGAAAATAGACCAGATTTTAAGCATTAAATAACTGATAGATCAAATAAAAGTTTTAATTATTAAAACTTTAGATAAATTAAAGAAAAGTATAAAGTTTGGTAACATCTAGAACAGGGATGGGCAAACTTTTACGGTCGCGGGCCAAAAATCGAAAAATAAAGGGTTGGCGGGCCAAGATAAATTTTTCCAAAATTTTAAAAACAATATGCAAGTATTACAATTTAAATAGGTTAATGAGATGAATGAAGTTGCGATTTCATTTTTAAAAGTTCCTTATATTGAGGTTCGAAGTGAGATGTGCTGATTTTAAGGAACGAGGCTAAATGTTCATCTGTCAGTACTTCTGAAATTATTCTTTCTAAGGTTCTTAATTGAAAACACTTGCTTACATATATATAAGATGAAGCAAACATAGCACTGATTTTCTGGGCGTGAGATATTAAATTTGGGAAACTTACTTTTGATAATGATTTGTAAAACTCTAACTTTGGCATATTTAGAAACAGCGGCTTGAGATGATTGTTAGAGGGGAACTCAATTAATTCAAGCTGCAAATCTGACATCATACTTCACAATTTACGTTGAAAGGCATGCGAAAAATATCCAATTCTGTTTGAATGGCACTGAAATTTTGAAAACTGCGTTCGAACTCAAAATGCAATTTTTTCAAGCTTGGAAGCTGTCTGTGCTTGCTTTTTCCGTAGATTTATGTTTTGTAGCACAAAAATAAAAAAAGTAAAAATATCATTAGTCCTTTGTACAAAAGGAGAAACAAAATAATATCTGAACAAAGTAGAAAAGGAGATAGATATACATATAATATAATATATAAATCATATTTCGGACCGGAAAATTAAAAATCGGGGCCACATAAAACCTTCCAGCGGGCTGCGGGACTTCGAGCTTGGAGTTTCAATCTTAATATTTCTTCTACATATCCAAGCTTGGAAAATGAGTACCGTATGAGCTATCCGAAGTAAATTGGCAGCAGCAAATAAATATCTGCACTTTCCTTCTCTTTTTTTTGCGCTTTGAAAGAGAGTCATTTTTAGAATATTCAATAACAACAATGCAGATATTTATACTGAACAAAAGGCCTGCGATTGATGAATATCAAGAAGTTGTTGTTTCATTATAATAACGCTATACGACATACATCTCGAAGTTGATTGGGATCTTTTGCCGCGCATCTTGCTTACTCCCCAAAAATTACTCTAAATGATTTTCACTTATTTTATGCCCTACAAAATTAATTACAAACGAAAAAATTATGGAATGAAAAGGCTACCTGTAAGACGTTGTAGATAGTGGGGGAAAAAATATTTTTAATTGATTAAAATGTTTAATTGTGTTTTATTAAAACTTTCTAAAACTTTTTCAAAAAAGAGCACGAACTTTTGTTAGATTAATCGTGCTCCTTATTAAAACCCTCAGATAGAAAAGTATTTGCAAGATACCGTCGTCTTAATATCACAATCTCCTTGGGGCTCATACTATCCTCTTCCTTTAATAGGAGCCGTTAGGCTGTGCTTTAAGCCTAGCGCACACAGTAAAGCAATTATCTCTTTTTTGCAAGAAGCAGAATCTATTTCAATCTGATTGAAAAATTGTTTTTTGAAGAAATTTTGTTTATTTTTGTCAATTATTGTTTACAATGATTAAATATTGTTATATTTTTATTTGATTATTGTTTACTATTATATTTAATGTTGATTTCTCTTAATTATTGTCATTCTTTTATTATTCCTTATCATTTTTATTATTTTTAATAAACGAAAATATTTGTTTATCATTGTTTATAACACTGGTCAACAGTGGTTTTGCCACACGAAGTTTGGTAAGTAATTTTGTTAGAAATACCTACCTATATTACGAAAATGAACTTAATTTGATTCAATCACCCTCAGTTTTTTTGTGATAAGTCTAAGTTCATTTCAATGCTTTAGCATCTTATGCCACGGGCCCCATACTTTTTACTTCTGTGCTTTATCTACCTATACATCAGTCTACTGTGACTTTATAGACTCGTCCAAAACAAGCTTAAAAGCAGTTATCCTCCATAATGGCAATGTTTTAAGAATGTAGCCGCAAATTTTTTAGGTAACCATAAGAATGATAACTATAGAGATAACTATAGAGAACTGATTAACGAATTGCTTTTGTCATATAAAAATTTTGGTTGCAATATGTCATTTCAAATATATAGAAGAACGTTATCAGGGTAGATGGAGTGTAAGGATGTTGGCTGACTACTGTTGGACGATCAATAGGGATCAACCGAAAGCTAAATATTCCAGAAAATCGTGGACTTTAATATATAATAATAAATACTGATATAAATAAATATTTATACCATAAATTAAACCAGAAAATAATTTACCATGCTGGGCTTTTATTAATTTTTCTCGAAAAATGTTATTTTTTCTTCAAAATCAATACTCCTCCACCAAATAAAATTGACGTGTGATGAAAACTGCTTATTTTTACTGGTGGCATCCTCTACTTAAAAAAAATCATCATAAATTTCATGTGGCGCAAAAAAAGTTAAATTTTGTCGACCAGTGTAATTGTTAATTGCTTTAAATAATTTTATTTAACGAAAAATTATTAACAATTACTAAGAAATTTAGCCATTGTAAAAAAATCATAAAAATTTATAAAAAATCAAACAATTATTTCCAGTTATCAAGAATGACAAACAATAAAAAAGACTTTAACAATAAGAAAATCTGATCGATACTAAAAATAAGCAATAAACAATAACAGAAAAAAATTCGGCAATATTTAATAATTACTAACAAAAACTAATAATAAAATTATTCAATCAGATTTTGATAGATCCTGCTGCTTGACGTGATTCTGTAGCCGCATCTAGTGAATTTAGGCTTTAATCTTCTTAACGATAGTTCTATATAATCAAAAAAAAAGTGGATGGGTGTCTATTTACGCCATTAGCAGAATATATATCCATCTCTTGCTGCCTCTACTAATATTGAAAGGCTTTTGATCCTGGTTAAACGATTTGGAAATATTAAGTCAATATTGTTTATCCCGTGTTTGAGGAATGTATTTGTTTGGACAAAACTAATTGAATCAAACCTAAACATATTGGAATTCTTGGTTTAATTATCCGTGTGAAAGACATACGGATTGCCATCCCCTGTATTAGGTGGCTTAACAAGTGGATAGGTAATTGAAAACTAGAATAAAAGGGTTTCCATAAAAGTCTTGATTAATTTTCAACACATGTTCCTTTCATATTCGACTTCGACGTTATTATTGAATTTTATGAAAGATGAAAAATAAGTTTAAAGTCCATTTTACTATTGTTGTTTAAAAAATATTCTAATCCTTCTCAATTGTTTTTTCCTTACAGTCTTCAAAAAAATAAACAGTTAATGTGAATAAATCTAACAAAGTTTTAAAAATTATTAATAATAAAACTATTTAAACGATTCTCTTGTTCTATACATAAAACTACCGCACCTTTTTTTCTACTCTATATGAAAATTCTGTTATCACTGACTAATCCCACTTTTAAGGTCCAGCTAGAAGCACTTGCATAATAGTTGCAAGAATTTTATATCTGTTTCGACCTACACATGTCACTATTATCTTTAGTAATTTATCAGTACCTTTAGCCACCAAAAATAGGGAATTATATAGAAAATCATTAATAAAAAAAAAAAGACAAAAACTAAAAAGAACAATTCTTTATTTTTGTTTTAGTACCTTGATTGAGATCTTAAGAACTACCCACACAAAATTTTTCACTTTGTATATTGAAAAAATTAAATTGTAGTGGACCAACAGTTTTTAACATGACAACCAACAAGGAGTAATACATGTTGCTACCTGAAGACATAAATCGCAGTGAGCGCAGTTTTATGGATAGTGTTTCTATATTGCACTGCCTGACACTATTATCGCAAACTGGACATTTGCGTGGTGGTTACCTTTACTAAATTATAGTATTCAGTTTGGTTATCGAAGGACATACAGTCTTGTTGAAATTGTTTTTTGTTTTTGTGTTTGATAAATTTTAAATAATAAAATACTTATGCTAAAATTTAACCTTTGGAAGTTTTGAACAAAAAAAAACTTTTTTGAGGAAGTTGTTTAAGTTCTTTGATAATAATAATTCTAAGTAACGAAGAAAGAGAGTTTCATTTTGAGATCAGTTCACTGGTAGCATGTAATCATTTTTTAAATAATTTTGTTACTTCTTCAAAAAGAAAAATATCTTAAGTTTGGACATTTTATATGCATAGGTTTTATAATATAAGAGTCAGGCATATGGCATATACGAGTACATATGACAATGTATCATGTTTTCAAATCTTTGAATATCATGTTCAAATTAAACAAATTGAGTATCGAGTTGCTTCCATATTTATCGTATTAGGCCAGATTTGGCCCTCAGTGGCTACTAAAGTTCACAGATCTCAATAAGACACCCTGAGCCAAGAAAAGGTATTGAAAAGTCATAAAATTGATTATATTGATGAATAAAATTGAATTTTACCAAAAATCTGGAAAAATATCACCATGTTAAGAAAATTAAAGGAGATGTTTGATTTAAACAATGAACATTATCGCAAATTGTTAAAAATGATGTCTCTTGTATGCAACTTATACACTAGATATAATTTTAGAAAAGGAGATTTGAATCAAATGGCGAAACCATAGTATCATTCCTGAAGGAAATTATGCGAATTAATTAAACAAAAATTGTATTTTTATGTATCAGTCCCAGGGTTTACAGACCAATTGTTACTATCAATTACCAATTAAATATTTACCAATAATTTTTGTTCATAAAACCACATTTGAATTTGTCAATTAACACATCAGCAGCTTCATTACTCTTATTAAATCAGTTGTCTTTTTTTTAATATGTATAAAAAGCTCTTTTCAAAGGTCAAATAAAACTAGTCGCAAAAAAACTAACTACATAATTCCGTTTTTTGATTAAAGTTTTAATATTCACTCTATTAAAAATTGTGCTTATAGCAATCACTACACAGAATTTGTTTTCGTGCTCATTTACTTGGGTTAATTGTCACGTGATATTTTTTAGTTTTGATTATTGCCACATTACTTTTGCAATAAACCAAAAAAAAATAAAAAACCCATTGATAATAAATACATTAAAAGTGACAAAATATTCCGGAAACTATTTTATTCTTAATGTATTTCAAATTAAAACTTGGTCAACTATGATTTTTCACCTAATTAAGTTTTATCATTTTTGGCGCCTAAAAAAGGTGGAGTCAGACGATGGACCAATATTTCTCTTGCAATTCTATTGTTCTCATGAAAATATCAACAAATGTAGGCGTTTAAAGTAGTGAACAATGTTAACAAACTATTAAAATATAAATTCAAGTTATTTCTTTGTTGCATACCCTTTAAAAAATTATGGTTTTTTATTTTATATATTCAAGAAAGTAAAAAAAAAAAAAAATAGATGAAAGAATATCGATCGCATTTCAAGACAGGAGGAAGGTTCATTGGCATAATATTGGTTTCATTGTGATGTGAGGAATAAGTAAAAAAAAAGAAAAAAATCAATAGGTAGACAGAAATTTAAAATCTACACCTTCTATTCACCTGTGCCTTATTCGACAGTAAAATTTTAATATTTATGATCTCAAGATTGGATTAAAATTAACGATCCTGTTTTGATCTTTATAACAAATATGTATACTATACATATCTATATATATATATAATTATTGTGTATGTATATTTAGAATCTATAAGTATTTGTTTAGATTTATTAATCTTACTATTACTATAACTATAGTGACGAGTTCAGTTTATCTAATCTAATCTGATCATAGTGCACTTGGTTAAAATGAAAGATGCATGTACGAGTTTCATGCTGTGGTATCATTGTTATGATTTATGTGAAATAGTGGCGCTTTTTTGTTAAAGATGCGTATTGAATATACCTTGATAGTCTTCAAGAATCCAATCAAATATAATATTCTGATGAATTTAAAATTTTTTAAAGTGACATGTAATTTCCTGCTTAATCTTTGAGCATTTGTTGAATGAAATATTTTTAAAGGTGATATACACCTGTCATATTTATGTATTTTAAAAATATTTTTCTATTCATTATTAAAGAATGGGCTTGCTTTTATGAGCAGTTGATTTAAATGGAATTTTTTTTTTCTTGAAACCTCTTCCTTTTTGTTATTTTAGTTTGTTAAATAAATAATAAAAAAAGAAAAAATTTTTTATGAAATTTATATATTTGGAACTTAATAAAGCGATTTAAGAAATTTTTTTTAGATTCCATTTATTCTATTAGTGTCTTGTTAGTGAATATTTAATAAAGAACTTTGTCCTTAGCTGGCTTCTAAATTTAAATGCGTTTAAAGTCAATAGAATATTAGCCTAGTATTCTTAAAATTTCAAATTTTGTATGAAAGATATCTAGTATTGTTCTGAAATCTATTAATCTAAATGTTGTTTTCTTTTTCTTGTCTTTTGCAAAAAGTATTAGATAACTCATTGCACTAACAAAAGGAAAATTTAAAGTAATTTTTTAAATTTTACTTGTCGGAAATAGTTTGATAGTGATTTAATGTGAAAGTTGAGCTATATCGGTAACATTTGATATATTTACAAATATTAAAACAAATAACACAAATAGTTGCTCAACAAATAACAAATTTAGGACGGATTAAATATGCTACCAATCAAAAAGTACTAGGGCCCAGTATAAACACTTCTTTTTATATATATAGAGTAAATGGTAGTGCTTGGATTAGTATTCTTGGCCACTGTCATTCGAAAAAATTGCATTAGTTATTTAAGCTTATGTTAATGACAAAGCTACTTTAGGGAAAGTAAGCATTTGTAAGTGTTTGATAAAATAAAAATTTCCTTTTCAATTTTATATACAATAATTTAATGTAATTCTTGAAAATTTATTATAAATGATCTGTGGAGCCTGGATATATTTAAAAATATACAACAACAAAGTTTGAATAAAACACAGAGGGTTCGTTTATATAAGAATTGTATGATCTGAAATCACTAACAATAAGTTTGACTAAAAATACAATTTCTTTTTGGTGTGGTATTTTCTATTTGTACTTAAGGAGGGAGTATGATTTAGCACTTTTGAAAAATCGAATTTTTTTTTGTATTTTCTTATATTTTAATATTTCAAAAATGTCAAAACTGTCAAAGTTATCAGGCAATTAAGGCCAGGTAACTAAAGCTATAAATAAGCTTTTAAATTTTTAAATGCGTGTTTCTCAAAACAACTTTTTCAAAATCGGTGATCACTGCCATTCAAAGACTACATTACTGATTCACTTCAAACTTGGTACACACTTTCTACACAAAAGATACCTCCCCCAAACGTGGAGTTTTAGAATTTTTTTTTTTACATTAAGGGGGTTTTCCACTTACAAAATGGCGGAATTTCCGTGAAAAGTAACAGTTTTCACTTTAAATGAGCACCAAAATTTTTAAAAAAAAAAGAAAGTAGTCGGGAAGGATTTAATAATACTTTGACTAAATTTTTAAGTGTTTTTGATTTCAGATAATTTCCAAGTGAGATACAGTGATCACCACAAATCATCTTTTTCCAAAGACGTCCTTGGAAAAGCTGTGCCACTGGCTTCCATATAAAGATTTTCTAAAAAAATTACAAAATGTTGCTAACATCATGCTTAATAATTTACAAAAACTTTGAATAAATTTTCTTAATCAATATTCATAAAAAAAATTCACGAAAAACGTGATTTTTTTACGCTTAAGCCCATACTCCCCCCTTAAAAAATGTGCTGAGCCTTTCTAAGCTGTTATTAGGCTTTTAGCTTGATATTGATAAATTTTTTAAGTAAAATGCCTAAATATAAATATCAAATACAAACTTTTGTGGCATGGGCTGGCACTTAGCTAATTTAAAACAAATTTTATCCTTCTATTTGCCTCATTTTAGTCTTTATTCTCTCAGCATTTAAAGATTGCACTGAAGTTTTTTGGCACAAAAGATGTACGCTCTTATAACAGGTTAATATGTTTTGAAATTCGATCATAGGATGAAAATCAAAGCCTTCGAATAATTTAAGAAATTCAATGATTTTTTTTATAAAAACTATAAAAGTTGTACAGAGAAAAAATTAAATTTTCAAAAAGAACAATTGCAATATAAATAAATAATTACTTTTTTAATTTTTCCTTCGGTTGCAACCAGTGGGATAGTAGTGCTGTTAAGTCATTTATCCCATTGCAAAAATAACTTAAATTATTCTTTCAAATTTAATATTAAGGGGGAGGTTCGGTATTCAAATTTTTTTATCCATTTTTTTTGTATTTCTTTAAATTTATGTACAACATAAATGTTATAAATGTTGTGTCAAAATTTCAAACCAATTCAAGTAAAATTACCGAAATTTTGAGCATTTGAGGGTACTTTCCTCTTCAGCAAAGAAAACTTTAAAGCGTTTTTCTGAAGTTTGTTATTTTCGAAATCTGTGTTCACGATAACTCAAAATCTACTGGACTGATCGTGTTAAAAAATTGCACACTACTTCTTCACATATTTCGCCAGGTAATGACGAAACCTTTTTTTTTATTTATTTTTATTTTTACAAAACAAAAAGGTTGATATTTTAAGCAAAAATTTTGACTTCCATAAGATACCAAAAATTGAAATTAAAAGAACCCCTCGTCATTCCTTTGAAAAACATCTTTTTTAAAAAATAAATTTTGACTTAATGGTTTTAAATTTTTCTGTTGCCAGTTATGATGAACAATGTGAAAACCTTTTTTTTGAGGCGCCTCCTTTGTTGCCATTCGCTTACATATTATTAATTTGAAACGAAAATTTGGAAAAACATTATCCAAATGTCGTGTTATCATACAGAAATTGACTAAATATACAAGAATGAAAAAACATGCCTTTTTTCAACGAACTAACCAAACCTCACCCTTAAATGCAAACAAAAAACAAAAAGAATAAAGTAAAGACGCAATCACAACTTTTTGCAAAATTTATCCAATATTAAAAGGAAATATCAACAAGATTCTAAACAAGTTCGAATATCATTTGGTTTTTGTCTCTTTATTCCACTCACTTTCTGTGGGTAGTAATTTTAGTAAACTAACGATTGTTCTCTATGTGACTCAAGATACAAGATTAAATAACAAAGTAAAATTTTATTGGGTAAATTGTATGTTTAACATCCATAATATTGTGAAGCACAGTTTATCACAGAAATATCTACTTTACACAGAGAAAACAAGCGATAAGCCAAACGAGATCATCTCTGATGATATTTTATTTGATTGTTATGCTGATCGCGTTTAAGTAGTATTCTTAAAATTTCAAATTTTGTATGGGAGATCTCTAGTAATGTTCTCAACAAAACTTATTTAAAATTAATAAATGTTTTTCTTGTGTCTTTTGGAATACTACATAAATAACTCAAGGCAACACGGAGTGGAAATTGTGAATAATTTTTCGAACTATCTCTTTCGAAAATTATTTGATAATAATTAATTGTGGAAGTTAGGTTAAATCTGACTGTGTATATGATGTAAAACACTTTGTACAACAATAAAACAGATGAAAATTTACTGATCTAAGAATACTAAAGTCCAGTATAATGGTTTTTTTTTGTTATAAGGCTATGAAAGCACTATTAGAGTTTAAAGTCTAGGTTTTATTAGAAGTTATCTACATAACCAGATTGCAATATATGAATTTATGAAGCAATATTAAACTGTTTGTTTCTCAATTCCATAATCTCAAATCATTTTACTGTCGTTATTTTCATGTTAACCCAGTACAATATTTTTAAAATAATTTCTGCTAATCATATCAACCATAAGTTATTTGGTGCAATGCCGGCAAACATTATATTAAAATTTTAATATACTGTTTAAATACAAAAACTTAAGCTATATATAATATTAAATAATAAAAGAAAAAATCCATTTGACTAAGCAGATATCGATAACACCTGAAGAGAATTCGATGATCGCTTTACAAACAGCAGATCGTGATATTTTGAAATGTTATGCTTCATCAGATGCTTTACTACAATGTATCTTAATCAGCTTGAGAAGAAAAAAAAAAATAACTGTTATGTGTAACATAAAATATTTTTTCTTGTATTTTTGTTTTGCTGATAAGATGACCAGCAATGACAAAGCTAATTTTCTTCAAAATTGGAAATAATAGCAATTATTCCAATTTGAGTTTGATTTCATTCTTTTAGAAAAATTTCTTCAACTTCAATTTTGCTTTGTATTAAAACTTTCTTCGTAGTTTTAAAGGCGGTAACTTTATTTTGTTAACAAACAATTTTAGATGATGTTAAGCTTGAATGTCGGGAAGATGATTTGCAAGTTTGTTATTTTTTTTTTCTTGAAAATATTAACAGGTCGTTAAGTAGATATTCACAGGTGAGCACATTTTTTAAAAGGAAAAAAATTAGATATTTTTTAAATTTCTTTGTATTTTTTTTTTGTATTTGTGTAAAATTTTTAAGATAAGTATTGTTTTTTTTTTTGAATATATTTCGGGTTATATTAAAATTCAATTATTATTTTTTGTAACTTATAAGGCGCTGACTAATTGTCTTCAGATTTTGAACAAAAGTTACTATGCGACATCAATTATTATATCTGTAAATGGAATGTTTTTTACACAAAAACTTAGTTACTATGTCTTTTTTTATAACATTGTTTATTTTGATAAAACTGCAATAACTCAGAAGCCTTTGAAGCGTATCAAAAGGCTTAGTTTTATTGTAAAACTCACTTTATGGGTGTCAACTGATAAAATAAAATTTAAAAAATATAATTTTGATATACTTTTATCCTTTTTGGCAAATAAAAATGTGATGGAAAAAGCTTCCTTTCTAATGCATTGGTCTTTTCAGATGATTTTTGTTCGCATGATTTTTAAATTATTTCATTTCTCTGGCAAGTGTTGATAAATTTGCTAATTGCTAGGGCTAGGAAAATTTGTTAATTACTTGCATTAGTTTCCATAAAGGACATGACTTTACCGTGTAGGGCTTGAAAAGTTAGATTAAAAATCTGGTGTGTATAGAAAAATTTTGTGCAAAATTTCTGGAAGGATAGCAAAATTTTAGAGAAATATTAATTAAGAAAATTTCTTTTTCAAGGCGAATGAAAGAATACTTTTTTCTGGTTAAAAGTTAAGTATTAAAAGCGAGAAGAGCAGAATGGATAAATTTTTAATATGCTTTTTTTGTTGTTGTCTGAAGAAGACCTCTTTTTTGGAAAACCCGAAGATGAGCTAAAATTTGAGAAGCATCTTTAAGTATGGTTAGAAAAGAATTCTTTGTTTATTGTGTGGAAGTTTTATCATCTCCGTCAAATGCTCATATGTATCACAAAAAACTTATGCTCCATGGCTTGTGGTGTCAAATATATATAAGTGAAAAATAAATTTAATTCTGGTTATTATTTTTAATAACTTGATATTATGAGCACAGAAATTCATCCAATAAAAACAAGTTAAATTTTTTATCGCGAATGGACTAAACCAAATGTGGCTGGTAAACCCGTACAGTAAATTACATGAAGGAAATATGTATATCCTCCAGATATTTTCTAATGTTTCAGTTTCAACCTTGCAGGTTTAGGTTGTTATCAAACTGCAAATAGGTTACCGACTTGAGAGTGGTTTCGAATTTTAGTGAAAAATAGCTGAGATTTTTGACGGATTAAATTTTAATTATATAAAAACTATCGAAACGTAAAAAACAAGGACTTTAATTGCAGAAGTTTGGATTAGCTTTCAAAACAAAGAAGATTATTTAGCTTATAAAAATAGAGCCCATTTTAATATTTAAGATTTTTTTATCTTTCTACCAACAAATTATTCTTCCTTCATCTCAGCCATCTCAGCTAGGGGATAGTGAATTTACCGCTACATATTTACATATTACATATTCTTTCGAATATGACCTTAAAGTTCATCAAATCGCCTAATATTATTAGATTTTTCTTACATTTAGATACAAGAAAGTTGTTATTGCCGGTGGTGGCAGGAATCTCCAATTTATCCCACCTTAATAATCGGGGAACTCACCACATCCCCACACAAATGACAACCTTCAACGTAAGCTCATGTATTCGTTCTCCATGACAGGGGATTTAATTAACTATAAGAACCCTTAACAAACTGTCAAAAATCTCCAGAAAGAAGAACTTTTTTTCCAGGGTATTAGATAAGCTGCTTAAGCTTGACCTCTTGAAAACATAAATCTGTGAAGCATTTGTATGCTAAGTTGTTTTACACTCAACTATTCCTGAAAAATATAAAAAAAATATCTCAATGACCTCAAATTATCCAACACAAAATGATCTTAAGAATTAGCTAAAACAATTTCTTGGATTTTTTAAATGTTTTCATGACACATAAACCAAAACTAAAGTTTGTATTTTCCGAAACTAAAGCAGAGTCGACATATTTTCATCAGTCCTAGAACAATAACATGAAATATACCAATGTCATTTTAACATTTTTTTTATTAGATAGTTAAATAACTGACTAAAAAATACCTCAGGTAAATTCAAAGTTCATACTAAGAAGTAAATTAATTTTGTTTGTTTTGTTAAAAATTAGACAATTCTCATTAATCCACAAACTAATTGCAATTAAAAACTCATAACTATGAAAAATGATTTCTCAAACAAAATATAATGTACATAAATACTCAATCATCTAAATAATTGTTATCCTTATTAAGTAGGATACACCTTTATTTTTAACCAAATACACCTGAATAAATAAATAAATTAATTCTGACCTTAAATTTCCCAAATAAAATCCTTACGTTTGTATGTTTATTTTTCATAGTTATTAAAACCTTTAATTATATATTTCATCTTTAACTGTAATTACTATCATCTTTTGCCTTTTCATCTTATTTCAGACATTGAAAAACTATACCCAACAAAAAAAAACATTTCTCTTGGTTACATCCCAAAAGGTACATTTATATCTCATCGATTTCCCGAAAAAAAAAAATTAAAAAAAAATTTCTTTTTTACTTAAATAATATTTATACCGTTAAGTGGTTGGACACGCATTTTTATTAAGTGCCTACGGTGATGACAAGAAACTAAAAAAAAATTGAAGGTAAAATGAGAAGAGTGTTGGACATGAAAAACAATTGTAAATATATGTGTATGTATGTCTTTGAAAGAAGATTCATAACAAATAATTAAACTCAGTTTTTGAGGGTTTGTTTTTTTTTTGTTGAGTAATTTCATTTCAGTTAATCCTGAAAACTTTTTATGGTTAAAAGAGATATTAATGCTCTATATTGACCCACTTAAGTTTTTTGTTTTGTCTTTGGCTTTCACTTAAATATATTTTACTTAAGGATTTTATTTCATTTTTTGATTATGTTACCAATGAAAATTTCCTTCATTTATGACTGATTTTTATTTTATGTTTTTTTTTTTTTTTTGAATGAATGATTTTAAAACCCTTATAAAGGCATGCCGTTCTTGTTTGATAATTAAGAAATTTGTAATCCAATCTAAAGATTATAAAATCATATATGGTATAAAATTTTTATAGTTTTTCATTTATATATTTAAAATGCAAGCATAATTTAATCCAATTATAGTTTGCAGTTAGTGAAACTGTTGATATATTTTCCCTTTATTTAAAATAAATTTTTAAAATTAATAATAAAAAAAAATTTATTGTGGTTTCCTTGTAAATCAAATATATTTTTTAAAAAAATCCTATATATATATATATATATTATTTAAAATTTAAATTTATACATAGCTAATCACTTTTTGTTAAATTTATTGACAAGGATGATTTGAAATAAACAAAGAAAAGTGTTTGGTAAAATGATTTTTGTAAAACATGTAGAACTCATAAAATTTGATTTATTACTCTATTAACTCAAAGATATAAAACACTTTCAAATAACTATGTTACAGGTAGATTATTGTTTGCGGCTAGTGGAATTAGTTAAGAACAAACAATTTGCATAAATTTTATTTTATAGCAATGATGGTGGCCATCTTTATGATATTTAAATGAAATAAATTCCAAAATATAGATTAGTTATATTAAATAAGAAAATGTTAAATAATTCAATAAAGTTATATAAAGTTAAAAATAAATAATATTATTATATTCCTTTAGGCAATATATAAACTGAAGATAAATTTTGTAAAGAAAATAATGTTAAAAGTTAGCCAGAAGGCGATGAATACTCGAAACCAATTTTAAAATATTTGAACTAAATCAAAATGTCAAAAAGAGACATTTTAATGTTATTTTCTTGATTTTCCGTATAATGTTTTACTAAAACTAACGGGTGGCAAGGAAACACAGAGGAGAGTGGGGGCAAATATTAGCACTATACGAACATTTTGGTTAAATTTAATTAAAAAGCATTCAATAAAATATCTTCTTATCTTAAGTTTGTATTAGAATTTATTTCTATCTTTAGTTCAAATTAAGAATAAGTAATATCTTACCCCTAAAGGTATGCAAATATCCTAAAATATTTTTTTGTACTAGAAAATTTTTAACAAAAGTTACTTAAGCATCTAGATATGAAAACTGAAAAAAATATAGACATCTGCATAGTAAGTGTGAACAAGTAAAGAAAAAAGGAAACTTGTGTAGATTTGTTTCCAGAAGTATTAAATAGATTCCACAATGACGTCACTTTTGTTGAACGTAAGAGATCTTGTGATTATGCTCTCTCTCTGTTTCGATTAATCTTCTCAGTTTTTTTTGGTTGTGTTCAAAGTGTTCTACATTGATATGCTTGTATATTGTATGCGTGTATGGAGATATTGAATGTATGGAGAATCGTGAATTTATCATGTTGCTATCGGGTATTAAAAAACAGCTTTTGAAAGTCTGTATAAGGGGAAATTTAGGATGTTATTCTGAATTTACAGGTTATGCAACAAAATAAAACCCAAAATTCACTAATTTATTGTCTTTAAATATATTATTATCTACAATATTATTTGTTTGTTTTATGTTCTTGTTATTTTATTAATTAATACAGTGTTTTCTCAATGGAGAACCTTTTTTTTTGGTACACAAGGCTCAAAAGTGTATGAGAATCTATGGAGAAAATCTATCAGGCCATTCATCAAGTTTGGCTTTGATTTTTTCTGTTTTCAATGCTTAGGCAGTTCAAAGTTTTTATTCTTCTTAATTGTAAATTTATTTTTGCTAATTTATTAATTAAAAATTTACCAGAGTTTCTCGACTTACCTCCATAATTTATATAAATAAATAAACATTTATTATTGTGAAGTGAAAATTTTGTTGGTATGTTACGTTCAAAGACATCAAACACAAAATAATTATGCATTTGACTTAACTAATTTCGGATGGAGAAAGGAGATCAATCATCTTCCATGGCTAATAAATATTTTTTCAATAGTAATAAAAGAAGAACGCTGAGACCTCTAAAACAGTATAGTATCAGAAAATTATATCCCTTCCTTCAAATCGAAAAAGGTAAATTTTTAAAGAAAATTATTAACAAAATAAGACAAAGCATTTTGGACAATTTATATGAATTTTTGGATGGCTGTTTTAATGTTAAAAGTGATTCTTTCAAGATTGAAGCAGGTGAAAATTTTAAAAATCGTCAAAAATTTAAGACTTGATAAATAAAAGAATTTTGATGATTTTATTAAACATTTAAAATGCACTTTCTGACTTTGAGGTAAATTTTTTAAAATTTTGAGTGCATATAATTGAATAAAATTTAAAAATATTTTAAATACATATTTTTATAAGCGTAATTGAAAACAGAAAAGTAATAAAAAAATATAAAATAATTTTACAAACAAAATTTTAAGGTTTTAAAAATGTTTAACTTTTTCATAAAAGAATAATGAGGAAAATTTAACATTGATTATTTTCAATTTAGAAAGTTGAATAAAATACTTCAGCAGGTAAAATATTGAAATTTTTGTAATCAAAATCAATATTTTTGCTATATGATTGTAAAAAATAAAATTATATTAGCTCCTTATACCACAATTATGGCTACTGTTGAATAATAAAAATACATACAATAAAATATAATTGCCACTTGGAAATATTTCGTTATTATAGAACTCTTCATTTTTTTTTTTTGTTTCTCTGTAAAATCATTAATTTGACCACAAATAACAAGTAATCAGCTCTATAAAAATAAAATTAAGTGCAGCGAAAGTTTAATTTAGAAAAAATAATTTGGATTTTTTGTTTTTGTTAGTGTTATTTCAATTCAGATCGAAAATTATGTTTAAGATATTAAATATTATCAAAGATAAAAGACTGACAATAAAACTGAAAAAAAGTATAATTTTATTTAATGAACTGAAACTATAAAAGAGTAATACGGAACTACACTTGTTTTAGCTGAATGCAATCATGAAACACCTGACATCGAAACCCACTTGTACTAAAGGGAAGTTAGTTACCTTTTACTTTTGGAATATTGTAAAAATGGTTCAAAAAGCCACAAAGATCCGTTTATTATAGCCGAACACATATTAAAAAATAAATTTCTTTTTTTCAAATAATTAAATCTTTAATTTGCACTCGGTGAGTCGGTCGGTTGAGAGATTACGAGCTAAAATTCATAACTGCCAGCCAAATTTATTTATGGAAAATTCATAAAAATCAGACTCGAACTGGGGTTTTTGTTCATGTGCGCCCTCGCATAAAAATTTTTTATTGCGTACTGCCTTTCAAAATTTAAATGTAATATTTGAGCGTAAAAATCTTTTTGGTTTAGTTTTTTTTTTTTTTTGAATTTCATATACGTTTATATGTATTAGTTTTATTCCTTTTTCTTTTTTGTTTGTTTTTTTTTTTTTTTTTTTTTTTGTTTTTCGTTTTAATACCGAGACCACTCGATTCCATTTCATCTTCCATCATTTTTTTACAATCGTAATAAATCAATAAGATTGAATATCGATAATATTTTAACACCAGTCCGACAAAAACGGACAATAAATAACTCTCTTTGTTGCATTTCAACTTATGGTTCAAGTGTCCATTCGCCAAGTGTTAGTAATACAAATTTTGGTTATATGATGATCCAAAAAAATTTCTTTTGTATCTTTAAAATATTTTGATGGTCTGGAAAAAGACTTTTACCGCGAAATTTTGAAAAGAAGGCATTTAAAAACGATCGACTGTGGTTAATTGCTCTTCGGTTTTATGTCGCAAATAAATGGTAGGCTTTTTTTTTAATATTAACCAATTTCAGGTTAGTATAAGGTCAAGGTTGATTGAAGAACAGCTAAAATGTATATACATATATCCTTAATATGAATAAAATGCTTTTAGCTTTTCAATTAATTCCTTTTTTCTTTTAATTTGCTAACTTACGATATTAAAAGTTTATAGGTAAGCAAGAGATTTATAAAATGATTTAATTAACTGTGAGTTGTACGAATTGTTCATTTGCTGATACCAGATGGCACTATATTGATGTTATATATGCATAAATTATGAAATTTATAAAACTTTAAGGCAAATTTATCCATTAAAGTGGGCAGTTTTTAATTTTTACTCAAAGATATGTAAAATATATTTTAAAGAAAGGAGTCTTGTTAAATAATTAATGATTTTTTATACACATTCACTTATATCTGAACGTGGTTGTATAACCACAAAAGATGTCGCATGCCAAAATTAACCATTAGCTTACCATTGAAAAAATCGTTCAAAAAATCCTTAATATTGTCTTAAAAGCTTTTAAAATGAGAGTTTGTTAAATAGATAATACTACAACGATGTTGATAAGGATAATGTTCTTAATTTTGCATAAATATTCTGTTATAAAAACTCTTTTTATACAAAAAGTGGCACGTTTGCTTATAATCAATAAAAAACGGTAATGTATTTGAGAAAAAATAAAAGGACGTTAGTTTTGAATAAAACGTCTTCAGGTTAGAATGAAAAATATTCAGGCGTGTTTGCTTCAATAAATCTATTCTTTAATAGTGATAGTGTGTGCTCCTAAAGCTTGACAATCAAATGAAAAAACTGAGCACAAAGCTTAATATAAAGGATTTTTAAGTTCACAGTTAAAGAAATTAACAAAGGTTGAGAAAAAAAAATACAAAACTTTAGATGTTAATAATTGAGATTTGACATCTTACAGCAGTACTAACCTAAAAGTTAAGAAAATCGGTTTTAATATATACCGAATATAAGCAAATATTGAGACAATCGTATTTCTTTAGCACTTAATTTAATAGGATAAAAATCACACTTAAGAAGTAAAAAATTAATATTTATGTATACTTGGATTGATTTGTTTTTAAAAATAAATATTTTTCTTTCTGTTTTTTTTTTTTGACACTATTAACAGCAATTCGATTTATGAAGTAAAGTTTGTTTTTGGAAATGAATTTCTAGAAGAATGTTCACTCCCTTAAATGTTTAATTAAGCCGATGAAAAAAATAGGAAATAATTATTTTTTAAGTAAGTTTTAAGGAAATTATTGCAAAACCTGCTTGCAGACTTTGGTTTGAAAAATTTAGGAAAAGATTCATTAAGGCAGATAATGACACATAACATAACAAGAATAAAAAGTGACATCATATGATCTCACTTCCTACTACACAGCATCCCCTATTCGGTAAGTGTACTCAAAGAGTACCTGAATAACTGGTCTAGCGGCTACAGTGCGAAGACATGGACCGAGTCATCTGGCTTAGTGCAGTCCAAAGCATTGTACAGGTTCAGAATAAGGAACCTAGACAAGGCAAGGGAGTTGAAAAAGGAGTCCTTTAGGATATTGACATGGTTCATCACGGGACATGATGAGTACCTTAAGTACCTTAATAGACTGGGAAAATACACGACTCCAAATTCTGTCACGAGATAGAGGAAATGCCTACTCACCTGCTCTTTGACTGTGAATGGGTGGCGTCAGAGAGAATGAAGCATCTTCTCACTCAAATTGGTTTGACAGATATTCTAGCTCTGGCAAGGGAGCTAATTGTAAGTATTAGGTTTCCAGAATAACATGTCTGGCGGGGAGCACAATAAATCAAGACTGGTTGCGGTGCAACTTGTGCCATTTTCTTTTAAATACTACTACCGCTATGATCTCACTTAGTAGAGTGGAAGTGTTCTTATTACTTTATTTTTACCTTTACTTGAATTTTTTGTGAGATGGATACCTTTCAATATAGTTTTTCCAATGTTATAGCATATAAATTAGAAATTAATTATATTTTGCACACTTGTTGATGGCGTTAACTTTTATTAAGAAATATGAAGTAATATTTTTAGTTGTTGCCTATATCATATGTAGTAGAATTTTTGTTATTTTCTTATTACATGAATATAAGATCAATTCTTTTATTTACATGAAACAAGTAATTTTTATTTTAGTGTTTTGAAGCAGTAGACAGTAGACAACAGTAGTTTACCGTAAAACCATTTTATTAGTTGTGACGTCAGTTTTTTTTGTTCGTTATAATATCCGCCTTGTGTGGGTACCCGCCTTTAGATTAAGCAAAAGCAAAATATACAAATATGATGCAAATTTTATTATGAAAAACTAGACTCTATGCTAGAAAGCTATATTCAACTTAAAATTCAATATGTTAGGAGGATTTAGATCAAAAAATTTTCATGTCAAATTTAGACTATAAGGTCAATATATCTTTAGTTATTTAAACGGTTTTTCTATTCGATTATTATCGTTTTAATTATTCTTTTCTAGCCTTTCGGTATACACCTACGTATATGAAATCTTTTTATACTTATCTTTTCACCTGTCTCTGACCTTAACAAAAAAAAAAAAAAAAAAAAACACAGAACTAAAATATATTCATGCATAAAATATCAATATGCTATTATTTATGCTCCCAATTATTATAAATAGAAATTTCAAAGATCTTAATAAGATTATAGATTAAACGATGACAACCTAAACAATTTTTATATCGAAATTTTTGTTTTTTGTTTTTTTGCTTTTTTACTATCTGAATACAAACTAAAGATTATTACTTTTTTTATATAAAGTACTGTAAAATCGTTCCCTTATAAAATGAAACATTAAAGATTGACATAACATAAAATTTAATTTTTTAATAACAAAACATGAAGCAGCTCGAATTCAAATAAATTTATTATTGTCTTATATAGTGTTTCTAAGTGAATAGAATTGAGGTTCGCATCTTATTCATGGACGTCAATCACATTAATCAAGTTATAAACGCCCTCACATTATCTGGTATCATGGTACAACCTGTTGTATTGTTAGAATAGGTAAACTAAACTATCCCTTGAATAGCCTTTTGAATGGACTAGGTAAGTACAAATTTATGATCATAATAAAAAATAGTACAATAGTGTTTCATTACAGTGAAAATGACAAGTCGATGATGGTTTTCTCTATGGAATTTTATAAGCCTCTTATTTAGTAGAATAACATATAAAAAAAGAGAATTTCATCAAATACATCAGGATAAATTTTGTTTTTTAATTCTTATTATCTGCCCTTTTTAATTGTTATATATTAGTCATTCTCATTTGCATTTATAGTTCTATAAAATTCTTTCCTAACCATTAACGATTAATATGATTTAATTGTAAATTTAAATTTTTTTATATATATTAAGACAGGCTTAAACCAATTCAATTAGGATTAATTTACACCCATACTTTATCAAATGGAATTATTTGTTTTGGAGCTAGCGATATTTTAAACAAAACGAATCTGATATTGTTGTATATAAAATCAAAGTTAGCTTTGGAATGAAATTTTGAGACGGGATAAGGTCAAGAATATTACTTCTAAATTTTTAAAGAAAATAAAAATTAATTTTAGACCCCAAATAAAGCTATGTTTGGTCTTTAAGTAGTGCTAGAGATTTCAATTTATTCAGAGTTACACACAAAGCTTGATTCAAAACCAATTTGAATGAAAATGTTCAATTCAAAATTATATTCGGAATTAAGTTTAGCTAAGAGTTAAAGCCGTAATAAGATAAGTATATAAGTAAAATTCAGATCTTGCAAGCATAAATTTCAATTGAAAAAAATTCTGAATTAAAGTTAAAATCAAGATTAGGGTCTGAGCTAAAAGCTAGCATGAAGACAAAGTTGTTACTTAAGTCACAGTAAAAATTAACGTTCAAAGTCAGAACAAATGCTAACGTCAAAACTAACGTGAAATTCAATTAAGAAATGGAGCCAGAATTATGTTTATATATTATAGTTGGCCTGAGTAAAATTTAAGGTCATAGATTTCAACAGATTTAAAAACTTAATTTATTTTATCTCAATTTAAGGCACAAATGAGTGACTTAGGCTTAGACCTTAGGTAATGACATCTATCGTCCAAGAGTAAAAACCAGAACCAAAGCTTATATTGAAATTAGACTCACTAAAGTTACAGAAAACTCACAGTCTGAGTTAGGCTGCCGAACACTATAAAGTCGTTATATGGGTAAATCAATAGGAATATGCTCAAAGGGTTCAGAGTGCAAGCCTACCAAAGATTAGACTATCGCAATGGGAATCGGTGTCAGCTAGGCTGTAAGCCGGCACTCTATAGGCAGCCTTAAAGGCATTAAAACTTACATTAGTGATACAAAAATGATTGTATTCGGTAAAAATTTACTAGTTATTCACATAATCCAGATAAAATGCTGTAATTCTTTAAAAGATACACACAGAGCCTAAATTACAGCTAAATTGATTAAAAAAAAATTCGTAGATTTATAATGTTTTAGATTATTTTTTGAAAGAAAATCAAAATTCCTAAGATTTCAATCTGGCCACAATGGTAAATATCTTAAAAGTTAGCAAGCAAAAACTAAAAAATGTTGTGCCACGTATCTCATTTCTTGTTGTTTTTATCCACGTCATCACCTGTCAACATTAAGCCGCGTTCACAATGGCTTGCGCCTGGCTCACACTTGCTTAACAGTAGTTAAAAACTCATTGAAATTCAATAAATTATCCCTACATAGAAGAGCCTTTTTTTTAAATAACTAGGGAAACAAATATGTTCTGCCATTTGTAGATATGAATTGTAATTTCCAAAGGATAAGTCTGGAATGAAAAAACAGTCTTAAAATTCTATATCATTTCTACAATCTTATTAAGGCGAACATTCTCCTTCTTAGTTCATAAAAAATGAGATCCCTGATTTCTTTAACAGTAGCCCCATTTAATCAAATAGCGCAAATTTTTCGTCAAACTCTTAGCACAAACAACATCAATCTGTTGCTGCTTTCTTTATCTACATGGAACAAATATTTATTAATAAGTCTTTGACAATAAGACTTGGCGATCAATTTTAATCACTCTGTCAACATTTAATATCTTTATACAGACTAAGACAAGTTCACAATTTTTGATATATCATGTGAGAATTTTAAGAGATTTCTGGTCCATTTTATTCATATCGTAAATTTGATTTATCTTGCATTTTGAGAATATCTTTCCTTGGAATAAGTTAAAATTGATTTTAAGCACAGCTTACCATTAAAGTTTTTGTTCTAATTACTATTTTAGTGGTTGAAATGTGCAGATTGATTTTGAAAGACTAAGATCAGGTCCTTTATACATTTTCACTGATCCATTTTTTGCAAACTGGTTTGACATTTTATTTTTCTCAATTCCTTTGCAGCCAGGTTTCTATAGTATGGTAATTTAGATTTTTACAACTAAATACTGAAGGTTATATAAAAGAATTTTATTGTGAAATATTATTAATTAAATCTCATCAATCTCATATCTTGATAGTTTTATTTTATTTAATAAGACAATAAAATAAAAGCATTTGAACTATTATAAATTTAATTTATTAGCTTTTCCTGCTTACTTAAAAAGCTTCCTAAAGTGTTTAGATAAAATGTAATTATAAACAAAAAGTAAAAGAAATAAATTATCTTTTGATAGTACGTCAATTTTTGTGTATAATACAAGATTGACAACTATATAGCTCAGTCAATTATGACAAACATGATATAGCAATTAATAAAATCGTAAATTATAAATTTTGAATGTATTTTATTTCTTAGAAATATCTTAAGTACTAATAAGAAAATTGGTTGCATTTAATTCATTGTCCAGTTAATTAGAATAAAAAAGATATCAATTAGAAAGTGATGATAGAATTATCTTAACTAAGTGAACAAAAATAATATCTAATAAAAAGCATTCATTAAAATTTATAAAAGACAATTCTAAGTGGTAAATTTAATTGATTAAAAACCATATTCCGTCTATATTTGTTATTAATACACAATTCTTTTCTTTTCTATAAACATTAAATATAAGAAATTCTTTTATCATTGAATTTATCAATCATCGTTATTCTAGCATTTAAGAATTTTTAACACCTATTAATCTCAATCGTCTTGGTATTTTTTAAATACACTTATTTAGTGTACAAAATGATCTTTCTACCAATCTCAAAGAATTGAAAATACAGTACAATTGCTGATAGATGCATTTTTATATGACAGGTATTAGCGGCAAAAGACAAAAAAACAAAAATAAAATTATTCATTTAAAAGTAATTGGCTATTCTATAGAATCGACCCTTTTTAATAAACGATAGTCTCATCATGATATAGAACTTAGCCAATACTTTTGCTCCCTATGGGGGGCTCGCTCCTATACTCTAATGACATTAAGCTCTAGTACAAAGATGAATTCTCTAAGACTAGCAACGTTCAATCGTTTAACCTGTCTTAAGATTATGCGCTTATCTTGAACGAATAAATTGCGCTTTGCCGGTCATCATTGAATACTTAGATTGGAATTAATGGAAAAAATAAACCAAAAAATAAAAAAAATAAAAAAACCAAATAAATAAATGAATTTTTCTTATTTCTTATGAATAAAAAACAAAATTAAATCAAACTCTAGACAATAAGTATTAAAGGATATATATATATATATATATATATATATATATATACAATATATATAACTTGATAGTAAAACCACAAATATATATATATATAGTTTTGGTAAGGGAAAAATTCTTATAGTGGAAATCAATTTACTGTTATGACGATGTGCACTTGTTCAATTTTATTGTCAGCCTACGCTCCATATCATTCGATGGTTACCACCGTGAATAAGATATCTTTACCAAATGGCTTCATATATGTCCATACATAGAGTTTGGTAAGTTATTATTATTGTCTTGACCACTGGACGATTATGTTAGCTTCTACATTCTATAGATCTGGTAAGATGACTTTAAAGAAGATTCTTTATTTTTCTACAATGATCAAAGTAATCACAAAGCTAAAGTAACTTTTTGCATATATTCTAACATATAAAATTTATGATGGTTAACCAATTGAATAACTGTTAACCGAAGAAGGATCATTTAATGATTATTTTTTGGTCTTTGGTTATAATAAAGAGATCAATGCTTATGAAAACTAGTCAGGTATAGAGTTTAAAGAATTATTTTTATTTTGCTATAAATTAATGTGTTTTTTTTTTTCTTTTAGTTTTGTTTTTATATCTTGTAAGAATTATGACATTTCAAGGATGAAATGATTCTCTATGGATTTGAAAATAATAGATCTACTTAAAAACGAGGAATTTAGATTGTGTTTTTTTCTAAGGAAAGCATTTATATTGGGCACTCCTCTATAATATATGAAGTAAATATTTATATTTATATGAAATCGAGGGGTGTAAAATTTAATTAACTGTAGTCTATCGTGAAAAATTAAAAAAAATGTATGCAGTAGAAACAAAAAAAAAAGTAAATTTTGATTAATTTTTAATTTTTGATTGGAATCATTGGTTAAAACATGAATAGCATTAAAAAAAGACAATATGGATTTTTTGGATATTTCGATAGAAAATTTGTGTCCAGGTACTACATGGGAATCATCTTAAAAAAGACAAAATATTTTATGGCGTGGTGAAACTAGAAATAAAAATTAAGTTGGCGTTTTTTCAAAAATTATGATTAAATTGTTGGTCTTTTCTACAGTAGCAAAACAATATTAAATAGAAAAATAAAATCTCATGAGAGATAGATCCTATCCCATTCCATCCTATGAATCTAAGAAAATCTAAAACCGACGAAAAATGTTCATAGAGTAAAGAGACAAGAATCAAAATGTTCAGAATATTAAAAATTTTAATTGAAATGTTGGTCCTTCTTTCTACAGGAAAAGAATGCAAAAAAAAAATTTTTATGAGACAAAAAGACAGAAAGTAGTGAATAACTTTAGATTTATTTTTAAATATTTGGTTAAAATTGTTTGTTCTTACTTCACCAGATATTCTTGCAAATTATTAGAAAAATTGAACAAAAGATTGAACAAAGAAAGTTCAGAATTTTTTTAAATGCTTGATAATATTTGTATCCTATCATTGAAAATATGCACAAAAAAATCGATTTTTAATAAATGGTTTTACATAGCCATCATGCAAAGGTTAGGGACGCCTTAGAATAAAAGTATTAAACTAGAACAAAAATTTGTTGAATAATAAAGTCAATTTTTGCCAAAAAATAATAATTTAATCTGTCAGCCTTGGAGTTGTGATAAAATTTCTACAAAAATTAAACAATAGAGATATCACAGGAGACGGCAGTCTCCGGTGTGACACAATTAAAGATAAAAAACGACACTCTATTGTTCTGTAGAACAAATTTGGGATATCACAAACTGTGCATGTTGGCTCAAAAATAATGATTGAATTTAAGAGGAATATAAAATGGGAAGAAAAATGAATTTTTGGAATTCAAATTTCTACAAAATATAAAATACCTGTTTTTTATTTGAGTAAGAAAAGTAAGTATATTTATTTTATCAATATCAGAAAGAAATGAAAATGACGATAGGGGACTACCCAAACCCCCATTATTTTTTTACTATTTATCTTTGATTGAATTTTATAAAAATATAAAGCGTCTTGTGAAAATGAAACTTCTTTATAAATTATCTTAATAATTCAAGATGAAATCTTAATGAAATTCAAATATTATAAAATGATATACCAAAAAACATTTATGAATCTCCCACAATAAACACCAAAATTTCATCATTTTCATAATCAAATTACAATTATTATGATTTGTACACTGATTTCCTTGTACAGGTGCTCAAGACATCAACAAATCAAGCCCACACGATACTACTGTCTGGTTTATCTAGTCAATGGTTAAAGATTCTTTTTACATGTTTCTCGATAATAAACTTTATAATCGTGATTATTGATCATGTTTTTAAGTTCAATGAACTATCATGAAAATTTGGTACAGGTATATGTAATAATAAATAGATTGCGTTTTAGTAACAAGTGTATCCGAAACGAAGGTGTATATATCGCTGAGTCTAGATAAGATAATTAATTTGAAATACTCACCTTGGATTTTATATGAGAGAATTTAGACAGGGATTGCACTTAAATTCTAAGAAATTTCATTTGTATTTTGTTTTATTCTTTTTTTTATATATTTCTTTTATGATTAATGATTTCATTTATTGCTGGATAAGTGATAAGCGATCATACAAATAAAGTAAAAATTGATATCATGGTAGTTTAATAATGTTAGTCGTCTTGACGGAAACTACATGTTGTATTATTTTTATTTATTTTATTTATTACCAAAAGTTGATGAAATATGTACATAAAGTATTTAACAATAAATGCTAATAAAATTTTATTTAAACTATTAAGGCTATTAAATGTAGTCTTTTCCGATGAAACTCAAATCAGATTCAAAGCAAGAAGTGATAAAAATCCCCCTGACGTAGTTAAATTTTGACTTTGAAATAAAAAGTAAATGTTGTATAAAAGTAATTGATGTTTAATTTGTGTTTAATAACTTAAATTCAACGGTGAACTCATAGATCAAGTCTAAATATTTGAAAATATTATTATTGACAATTTATTTAGGGCATTATTTTATTTAGATAAAGTTATACTTTTGTTAATATACTTATTTTCTAGCCAACCCTGAATATGTTAGTACCACAATGTGTTTTATTTGATTAAAGTTCTCAATAAAAAGAGATTAGAAAAGATATCATTGAAGATATTGAAGGATACCAGCCCAGTCAACAGATGAAGTCATTGCAAATGACGAATGCATAAAGAATTGAAAATTTCTGAATTAAATTAGTGCCCCTGTTTTTATCACAAGGATATATAGCAGTAAAAAATTTTCTCCTTTAAGCTTTTGGTTTAATAAGTTTCGGTTTAGTGATGCTTCCTATTATTTTCTTCATAACTATTCTTGTAACATTGCAAACTCAAAAACCATTTAGTTTTGAGAGAAATAATAGGGAACCATTTTCTAGGCGAAAATTAAGTGTATGTAAAATTTTTCTAGAAAGCCATTTTCACCATATTTAAATTTTCAAATAGTTTATGAATAACAATCGGAGCTGGTTACTCAATGGAAAATAAAGCTCATAATTTCCATACAACCGAGTTCACTTAGATAATTTGATTTACCAAGTTTGGTGTAATTGGATTTTAAAGACTGAAGTATTGAAAACAATTCCAATGTAACTGCACAATGCTACCGAATACAGTTCCTCTTTCAAGGTTGCATTACATGTTTACAAGTCATTATTACATCAGTTATATTTTAGCTAAAGAATTATAATAACTGAAAACAATTTGATTAGTAAAAAATCATATGCCCATATCAGACGGTGTAGTTTTATATTTTATAATTACGCGTAAAATGAATTTTGATGCGTTTCCTAGATATTACACCTGAAATTTCCAATTTTATATGAATGAATTAAAATTGAGGCTAAATACGCAGTGTTACCGTTAAGGTTATAATATTGTGAATTTGCAACTTGGCAACTTTGGGCCATAACTATTTTGCGTCGTATCTGTTGACAAGAACAGAAGACAAATTCTCACTTGACAATATAAGCCTTTCTTTTCATTTTAAAGGTTTTGCCGTACTACCAGTTAATTTGGAATTTGTTAAAGCTTGCTATAAGAAACGAAATAACCTAATAATAATAATTACATAAAAAAACAAAAATACAGAACTTAATCTTTCAAAATTATATTCTCTACTAATTTATACAGAGAATAACAATAAAAACTGAAACATTTTTTAAAGCTAATTTGAATTTTTTTATGGTGCTTTTAAGATATTCGCGGCATTTTAAACTGGAACAATTGGTAACCACAAAAAGACAAATTTCTATTGTTTTAAGGTTCAAGCTTCCGCTCAATACTATTCCAATTATCTGTCGACTTATGTGACCTGTGGCCCTTTAATGCCACAATCATTTTGTACAAAACAAGTAAAAATTGTAAGACTCATATTAGAGCACATTATAACAACAAAAAGAAGAGTCCTTACTTTATTTTTAAGATACTGAAATCCCTAAAAATTGAATATATTTCTTTTATAAATTAAATATAGTTTTTCATCTTAGCAAATTTTATATAATAAAAAAGCTTTGAATAATTTTAGAAATATCGATCAACAACAAAATTTTAAAGACTTGGGATAAGATATTTTTAATTCAATATATTTTATTTTATTTTTTCAAAAAACAAAGAATTTATTTCAAATAAAACTATATTTATTTAATTTTAAAGTACAAAATAACAATTTCTTCTTTTTATTCATGATTATAAAAATAATTTGAAAATAAAAATAAAAATATATAGGAATACAATAACCAATTCTTAGCATTGTATACAAATTAAAGGAATTGATCCGAAACAAAAGATGAAAAAGTTGTATAAGTTACACTCTTTAACAAAAAATAAGATACGTCAATTTTTGTTCATTAACAGTGAAATGGAACAATACAGTTGACACATTATCTTCTAGGGTCACTATAGAAAGGGATCTATAAGTAATCTACAAATGGCATCCCATTTGTAAAAGATGCAAAATCTAATAGAAGTTCATGTGCTACCAAATATGGATTATAGCATTCGGATACCACTAAAAAAAGATCAATTCACAAAGCTATTATACATTAGAAGGATATATAGTGGCCAATGGAAAATAACAACAATAAAAAAGTAAAAATATATATTATATATATATATATATGATGGAAATACTCTATAAAAGGTTAATTTAAAGCACGAATGCAGGCAGCTAAGATAGCTACACACTTAAGGTACACGACTTGGTTATCAGGTGTTTTGCTGTTTTCATGAGCTTCCCATTCACATTCATTTATACAAAGTGGAGGAGATTAGTGGCACAAAATATGATAAATTGCTGAACGTGAGTGCTCCTGGACACTCTTGCTTGATTAAACGAGTTCCATTGCAGATTAGTCCAAGTGGAGAGATCTTGGTATTTAGTTGGGGCTGCTGGAATTAGGCATCCATAATAATTGATGGTTTTTAAGTATAAATATTTTTTTTTTTCTTTCTTTATGTAATTTGTTAAATTATTTATAGATATATATAAAGTTTGCTTTTTCAAATTAGATAAGATTAATAACAAATATTTTTAATTGAATAAAAAAATAGCCATTTGTCTATGATTAACAATTTCAGAGCCATATTTCTAGCAGAAGAAAATTCAAGTGAGTCACAGAAGATTTCTGATAGTGTGATTAACCGTCACAGTATCTGTAGATAGTGTAATAATGAAGTTGGGCTACTTTTCAGATATAACACCTACTTTCTTTGTGGAAACAACGATGAATTTTTTGATGAATTAGCATAGAGGTAGCTCTCAGGGCGATTTTTTTCATAAATAATTAATTGATGAATTCACTAACTTCGTTTTGGTCATTTATAAACAAATCTATGCTAATCTATTTTGCGAAATTTTACTTTATATATATATATCCAATATCCGACGTAAATAAAAATTAAATGTGTGATATTCTCATAATTATTCTCATGTTAAATGTGTTTACTAGACCTTTTTACTAGGGCCTTTGATTATATTGGAAAATTTTTTTTCAATTTGTCATGTGAAGAAAGAATTTTTACCTCTAACAAGTTTTCTTTGAAAACTAGAAAATCAATGAGAAATCTTGCTAAATTTTTTCGCTTATTTGTCTAAAAATGATGAAAACGTGAACGTTGATATAAGAAAAAACTCCAAAAAACAAAAATATTTAAAAGTTAGTTTACTAGAGTTTCCAATGATTGGTAAAAAGAAACAGGGTAATATTAATTCGGTCCACAAAAATATTGAAAGCAACGAGAAAGCTGGCAAGAATAAATTCAAGAAATTCCTACATTGCCTCACAGGGTAGTATCTCCTTCTCTATAAAATTATATCTGGTCCAGGAACTCTTATGCTAAGCTATACCCAAGTCTTCTGGCTTAGTACAATCGACAGAATTTTATAAGATAGAAAATTTTGGCGCAGCAAAACACCCATTAAGAATTTTGACATGTTTTATCACGAGAATTGATTCTTCTCTATAAAATAAAGAAATTAACGACTCCCAACTACAGATTCTGACACAAGGTAATGAAGATCCCTACCCTTTAGGAGATTTGGTATTGTTATTTTCTAACGTATCACAATCTTGATTGACCAATCGGATCTTTTCCCTGAATTTAATTAATTACTTTCGAATTTTTCTCACTATCTTTAAATATTAAGTAAAACTTTTGCATCCCACAAAATTCCTTAAACTGAAAATAATCCATTCTTCTAAGTATATTATACTAATGAAAATTCTTATGGGTTTGTGTTAGTTCTCTAATAGATTCGATAACTCAGAATTATTAACTGAATTTACTGATTCCTTGATTACCCATAATTGCTTGAGTTTCCAACGTCTACACTCTCCTCATAAAAAATTCTTCACTCTCTGTTTGAAGTTGAATCTTTTACTTCAGCAATTGATTATATTCTCCCAGCAGCAAAATATTTAGTATCAAGATAAATTATATAATCTTAAAAATTAAATAATCCTTAAAAAAAATACATTTAATTTCTTGAATGTTCTTTTTAACTCCAGATCACATGAGGCTTACCAAAATAAACACTATCAAGAACAAAATTAGATAGCATTAATTTTATTTTGATCTGAAATTTAAAAAGTTTTCATAAAGTGACAAGGCAAACAGGTAGTCTAGGTTTCCTAGTTTCCTACCCAGTTACAATGAATATAATGACAAGTACTCGCTTTGATTTCAATTTAAAAACTGAAATTTCTATAACATTTTTTTATGCCACGCTAAGAATTTTAAATTAATGTCTGTTTAGTTAATTAAAGTTTGGCTACCTCGTAAAATTTAACTTGGTAAAAGTTTCTTTTGAAACCTTACATAGATCTGTGTAAATTATAATTTTAAGTGACAAATATTATTTTTGAAGTTAACACTTTCTTTAAAATGAGCTACAATGAATAATTTCAACAACGACAAAAAATAGAAAATCTATTTAAAATTAATTCATTGAATAAATTTTACTTTCTCTTCAAGCACATCTGCTTGGATATAAAAAGGAAATATATATAAATACTTCAAAAATTTTAAATAAATAGAAAAACAAACAAAAATTCCTAGACTTAAAGAAATTTTATTCTAATTACCAAAACTACGATCTAATATTGAACAGTGACGTCATGCTCTAAAGATCATATCCTAACTTAATTGGTTTTTAGTAATTTCCTTTTCATATAAAAAAACAAAAAAGAAAAACACCAAAACTTAAAAATAAAACAAAATAAACTACCCTTAAGTTAATTTGACTATGGTTACAAGCCAATGAGCAGGTGAATATTCTTTTATCATTTGTTGAATAAATATCCCTTATGGCATGCGACAAAAAATCAGTCTTGCATATCCTTAAGGCATGTGCCATATGTATTATGTGCAGTACACTTGTGAATTTGCATAGCTATGCACTCCTTTCAATTTTACTTTTTGTTACCAGGTTGCTATAGCACCTTTCCCCTTTGTTCTTTCTAGCATGAAGTAGGCCTGCGGGTGAAATTCAACGATCCAAACAATGGCACACTTTGAAAGTAACATCAAAAAATTTTGTATATAGTTAAAATAATATCCTTAAGATGCTTTTTACCACAAAATACTTGAGGGTGATACGCATGATAATTTTTCTTATTTTTCTTTGTTTAGTCTTATCAAATTTATATAAAAAAAAATAAAAATGCAGGTTATTGTATTGAAACAATATATTTCAAAAATATATTTAATATTATGTTTTAAATATGCAGGACAAAAGAAAGCGTCATTGGTTATAAAAACGCAAAAAAAAAACACACTTTAAATAAAATTTTAATTAACATTGTTCATCCTACTCGAAGACTAATTGTAAATAGAAATTGGAAATTTCCTTTAAACTTATAAATACTGTATGAAGATTACCTTTTGTTATAAAAAGACTGAAGAAGACAAAAAAATAAAAACGATAGTGAAAAAATTACATGAATTCGCCTACACTATCATCTCAGAATACAGTGGTTCACTTTGCAGTTTCTTTGTATTTTGATGCATGGTGCACTTTCTTGTATAAAATAGCTTTCGTGCTGTAATTATCGATTTATCGTCGTTTTATCATCGGTGCCCCGTGTCTATACTTCCTACGCATCATATGGCTCTAATTATTTAAATGTGAAGTTAGGTAGATGCGACTATAGATATACCTAAATACATATATATACTTATATATCAATATTTATTCCTGTATACAACCACGCTGGCTCTATTAAAAGAAATCAACGATATAATCACTCTGTCAAAGCGTTAGAAAATTGAGCACGCGAACATATGGCTTAATTTTTATTTCCTAATCTGCAAAACTGTCAGTCACGCACCTACATCTACTAACTATTGATATTTTAGTTTTATTTTTATTTCCTTTTTTGACTAAATTCAACAAAAAAGGAAACTCTCTCTTAATATATTTATTACAGTTTAAAATTGTTTCCTTCAAAATTATCTTCTTATGAACAGTTTAAGGAAGTAATAAATTTTGTTAAATTCTTTTAAATTAATTTTTGTAGGTTTAAGCAATTCTTAAGAAGGGCTTGTAGTTTTTTTCCAATAGAAGAGAGTTCAGGAAAGTTCATTTTTGTCTTGTTTGATAATCGAATCACATTCATAGCTTTTGCATCATCCAATTAGAAAGCAGAGTGGCTTTGATGTAAGCTCCTGATCTTATGGACACATAAAGTCTGAAGGAAGCCAATAGAATGGCGAGAATATTTTTAAATAGATCTTGTGTGGTTTCACATCCAATTTTTTCGTTTGTAGAATTTTCTAGTTCTAATATGATTAGCGTAGAACTTCAATACCAATACTATTAACCTAATGATATCTTAGAAAACATACTTTACAAATAAAAACCTCTGGATTATCTTCTCTGTCTAATTTTATTATTCCTCTTTTACTTAAGATTTGCGTCGGGAAGAGTTACTAAATAATTAATAATTAAATGAGAAAATTATACAAAATTTATCTGAGAATGATGAGATTTATGATGAGGTACGACGTCTTTAAAAAAATGCAGAAATTAGGGACGACATAGTTTGTTATATGACATGAAATTGACATTGACAAGTCATAGGCTCATAGTCAACCATAGCCAGTTAGGTTAGAAGGAAAAGTAACTACTCAGCTATTATTAAACCATGCGAGGTTAATGACTAAACAAACAAGGAACTTTGACATTTGAATCCGACTTTCGAATAGAAATAGATGTTATCCTTTAAAAACAGTTTGGTTTTGGCAAGAGATCTTAGAATATATGCTCCAAAATAACTGATTTAGTTAAGAAAGTGGGGAAGGGATTAAGTAAAAGTAATCAAGTTATTTTTACTTTCTCTTTAATACGTTCATAGAATTTGTGCTCTGATCTATCATCCACACAGTAGCATGGAAAAAGAGAGGGAATCAATCAACTTAGGCTAGCAATGTTTAAGTAGTAAACAAAGAAAATGTCTAAGATGGCTAAGAAAGTTAACAAAAAAAGTGTTCTCTATCTAACATCTATATAACATCTATCTAACGAATCTAACACCCCCGCCTCCTACCCTATCGTAACAAACTATCTACAGAAATTTCCCCAAGGATATCCTTAGGATGGAAGATCAATTCAAAAATCAAATATCAGTTGCATAAAGAAATACAATTAAAAAGAACCTGAGTAACTATTTTCTAAACTTCCTGACAGAATCTGTACATGTCTGCATTTATTTCCTTAATTCCATTTAGATTTATATTAAAGACTCTTTCAGTTATGGTAAGAATATTTAACAACTGAATTGATTGGAATTGATAAGTTGCAAATGTGTACCTTTTGTGAGCAGATCAAGTTTAGTAGATTAAAATTGAGGTCTTCATTTCCCAAATTCCTGGATTTGTAAATCCCTTAAGTGGTACATACTTTTTCCAATTTATATAAACATGAATCTTTTAAATTTCTGAGATCTTTAGCTAACTGCGGTATTTTTATTCCAATGATAATCTTAAATGATTTTTATCGAATGTGGCGAAAAGAAATTTAATTTTTATAAAAATCTTACATTGATATTAATATAAAATTTTTGAATTAATGTCAATTGAATAATCTGTAAATAAAAAATTTAAATCAACAAAATTGTAAACATTTTTGCTTGAAAGAAAAAATTATTTTTCTGAAATTATTAAGCCCGCTAAAAGTTATTAAGGAGCAGTATATGCGTAGACTATTTTTATTGGGCTTATGCATAAATTAGTTTGGAATAATTTAAAAATATCGAAAAATAATTTGGATACTATTAATATTTTAAATATTTTCAATGCAATGAATTGAAATTGAAACAATATAATAAGACTTACGCTAATCCTTATTACATATATGAATGAAACATATAATCATATTAATTCTAGTAGACAATTGACATTACTCACAATTAGCATAATATTTGTCGGGTCTAGTAAGAAATGCAACAGCAGCCAATCAATCAGTTAATGAGGTAAACATAAGGCAGTCAAAAGTGTACGCTAGTTTCATGGCATTACCTCGCTAAAACTCCTACAAGATGTCAAAATAAATCAATTGATTGATCTTGTTTTATTTATGTCCAATTCAATTTTGATCACTTTTGAGTCAGCCACTGAAGCAACAAATTGCGTTTAATTGAAATACAAGATCTTGGAATACCTGAATGTATCTTTGCTCATACCTCAATGTCTGTATGCATGGCAGCCGAAGCCATTATGTGGCCATTTGACGGTTTATTGTAAAAAGCAATAATAATAAAAAAAATACAAAAAAATAAAGAAATAAATATATATATGTATATATGTCCAATGCTGGTAAAGATTGAACACGAAGATCATGTAAAGACATTGTCAGAGACAAACTTTCCGCCATAGATAGCTGAATACGCAGCATGAAAGTCATGAACTTAAAAGAAGTCAGGTGAAATAAGCTAATATCAGGTTAGGGATACGATTAAAATTTAAACTCATGACTCTTTTTGTTTATTTGATATGGATTTGAACGGTTGACTGCTTTTAAGATGCCTAGCAAAATGTTTTAAGCCAATTAAAATTTATGCAAATTTCAAAATGACCAAGTGATGAACGATTCAAGTGAGAATTTAATTGACATTAGAGGTGAAAAGATATTTTAAATGTATCTAGTTTTATATTTATAGGTTTTAAAGAAATTCTTCAAAAGAATACCGGGATAGAAGTACTCAAAGAGTGTGTCTAGGTGGATAACTTTAGATAGATATTTTGTATTTAATTAAATATAAAATTTATAGCTTACAATAAAAAATTTTATACTGATTTTATTTAACTTCTAAATGAAGTAAACCTGTAAAGAAGACAATATTAGATATAGGATACGATCATGTGGGGCTAAATGATCACTAAAATTTGTTATTGATGATGGATATTCTTTTAAATATCAACTAACATTTATGTAAAAAAATGAGTACTTTCAATTTAGATACATTTTGTTACATAATTTTCAAGGTCCTTTATTGCCTGGAAGACTAATATTTAGACACAATTAACCACGATTGATTATTCTCAGATTGCAGGGTTAAAATGGTAAAGTTTTTATGATGGGCTGTCTTGACAAGCAAGGAAATCATTCCGTAATAACTTTTGAAATAAATCTATAGAGTAAGAGACGAAAGATAAATAAAAAAAGTCAAAGACAAAAATTAACTAGAAAAGACTAGGACAAGATTTTATAACAAAAAATTTGTTGCTGTTTCTAATATGTCAAGCAGATTGTATTGGTTTAAAAACAGAAAATAGACGGCTAAAAGCAACATGCAAGAGAGAGATTAAACAAAAAAATTGAAAAGAAAATCCTGTATAAAAAGAAACTTTTACGATTTTTTGTATGGAAATTTATGGTCCTCAATGCAAGCAAGTGAAGAAGCAGTTAATATGGGACTATAAACTAAGCTTGAGATATTTTTAAGCTTACAAACTTAAATGAGGAAATTTAGATGAAATAAATTAAGCTCCTTAACCTATTGATCGTAAAGTTTGGATGCCCGATCTACAATAAAATTGTAGAACAACAAAAATATTTTTAAACAAATAACTAAATTCAACAGAAGAAAAACAAATTAAAACTTCAAAGAATTCTTAATTTTACTTTTGGTTAAAATTGGATAAAGCTATGCCTTAGAAGGATACAAACGGTTAAAGTATGAATGAAAGCTAATTTTAGAGAAATTTCAATTTTCAAAAAAATATTATAAATAGTATAAACTTTTGAATTACATGAATCTATGCTTTTGATTGATATCTAATAAAGAGTACCTGACATGTTCTAATACAAGCCTTCTTAACTTTTGTACACGTTTTGTAAAAAAACTTTTGGCATGCATAATTTACCAAGATTTACAGGAGAAATTTTGGAATATAAGCAATAAACAACTAGTTTTATATTAGCAGAATTTCAGGTCACAAAAACATATTCCACACAAGCATAACAGAACTTATTTGGATCCTTTTTGTATTTATAATTACGATTTAATTGGTTTTGCGTATTTTTTATAATTTTGCGAATGCGATTAGTATAACAACTAGAACGGACGAGGATAATGAAGATGCTTCAATCTTTTAAAAAATGTACACTGGAAGTGTAGAATAATTTTAAGGAATATTAAGACGTAAAAGTTGTTGACGTACGTACTTAAACATACAAAAAGTAAGTAATTCCTCGAAAAAGTTCTGAAATGAAACGTAACAAAATATTTACATTTTTGTTTTTGGACTTTTATTTTTATCTTTTGATAGGTGCAATTTAGTAAACATCTTTTTTATAAAATTGCAAAAAAAACAGCTGAAAAATTTGTAGACAACGTCTAAGTGACAATTCTAACGAGAAAATAACACATCAATAAAATACAACAGATTGATATAAAAATTATGAAAATCTGTTAACCACAAAAGGAGATAATTGTGAGTAAACAAAAAGTAGTTTTTGTAAAATTGCAAAAGAAAAGGTTTATTCACAATATTACGAAACTGTTCTACTTGATTATTTGTTATTCTCCTATAAAACCCCATCAATCAATATTAATTAAAAAACCTTCAGTAACAAAATTGTAGAGCAAAAGTTATTAAAAAGTTTCTTTCAAGGCTCATTCGAGCGTTACAAATAAGGCGTCAGGCAACATGGGGTGTAATTAATACGGATTATTTGTTCTTTTCAGCTTTAGCTTCGTCAATAAAGAAAAGAAAAATATTATTTATTTTTGTAACCTCGATAGCAAAAACTTTGTGTTGTAGTCCTTAACGAAAATTGGAAAAAATTGATTGTATTTTCAATTGCATTTAAAAAAGTACCACAAATTTTTATGAAATTTTGTTTGAATTCTCCATCTGTAAATTATGATAGTGAGTGAGAATTAAAACTTCTCTAGCATAGGCTTAAATGGTTTCAAACAGACAAACAATCTAATCTCTTAATTAATAAAATTGCTGGCTCAGTATTAAAAACTACAAAAAACAGGAAACCTTGAAAAATTAAAGAAAAAACTGAAAATATTTAATCAGATTTTCTTTTGTTTTTTGATTACAAAAAATAAAAACTAAATAAAAAATGCAAGGAAGATCATTTAATTTAGTAAATATTATATTTGTTTTTATTTTCATTTACGATATCAAAACTTGTCAAATTTTTTAGCATGTTTAACACTGAAAGTTAACAACCTTAAGTTTTCCAGTTTCTTAAGGATAATTTGTCTTGCAAATTCTCTAATTTAATGGACATCATAACTAGTTAAAAATGCATATGTTTTTATAAATTATTGTTAAAGTATAATTTTAAATTGATTAATATTGAGCCTACTTCATTAACTGTTACAATTAGTTCAAAAATGGTCTACAATGAAGATAAAATCAAGTTGTGTGCTTAACAATAACTTGAAGAGATTTATAAAAAATAAAATATTCAATTTACATATTGAACATAGAAAATATTTTAAAAATTTTGGGGCGTCATTAAAACCAGCCCTTCCGCTGTTAATTTTTATTATTTTCATTACTTAAATAATTTTTTAACTTCCCTCTTGAGTTATAATCCTTTGTTATGCAGAAATATAATTCACCCTTATGAAATGCTTGACTATGCTTGTTCTGGATCGTATACCTTCAACATTTGTACCTATCTAAATATAATATAAATTGTTAAGGAATCACAATCTGGAACGATACAAGTGATGGTATAACACCTGAACATTACCAGCTGCACACCTTTTTCACTTAATGCACTTTATTCTAATGTTTTTATGCAACAGGAAGCTTTAAAAAAAAATTTTAGGATATAAAGATGCGTTTTTTTTAAATAACCAACTATAAGAATTTTATATATTTTCAAATTCATTTCGGAAGTTCATTGAATTTAAAATTTTCAAGGATCCGAAAGTAACATATAGTTAAATTATTTCATGAAGAGTAAAAAAAAGAATATATTCAAATTTACTCTTGCTTGATTCTTATGTCCTGTTTTATATTTATTCAAAAAAGGGAGGCTATTGAATTACTTTCAGGAAAGTTTTCTTTTAATAGAATTTTAATTTAGGTGGTTTGAATGTTTTGTATAAAAGAATTTTTATTTAAAAATAAAAAATAAAAAAAAACACAATCAACTTTCAAAGATTCTTGATTTTTATAATTACTTCCGGTTTTAGAAATTACTTAATTCCTATTTGATTCAGTTATATTCGTAGACATGGCCCATGTGTTCGATAAATGGCTTTAGTGTTAGCAATAAATTACGAAAATTTCTACAATCATCGCTCAGTAAAAACCTTTTTTTAGGATTAATAGAAAAGAAATGGCCAATGGACTGATTTTATTAAATAATTCTTTCATTTTCATGAAAAGTTGATATAGTATTTGATTTGATCAGTTAACACCATCTTTACGTACGATTATTGAACATTTATAATTAGGGACAAGTATGAATATTAATGATCTTAAAAATAATTTTTGTGTGCAGTTTCTATTTTTCGTGAATATATGAATAAATAAGAAAAACTGTTAAAATAAAATACACAAAAGAAAACTTTTCTCTATTAACTGAATTTTTTTGATTGCTCCTCTTTGACCTCATAAAAGTCGAGAAAAATGTTTATAAATTTCATTTATATCTAGCTAGGACTACACTTAGCACTTGACGATATCAAATTTGGTACAAAATGTGGATGAGCACACTACCCTCCACAGAACTGGTGAATAGCTTAAAATTGTGTCTAGTTATCGATGGCTTGTCGGTTTTTTAGAGAAAATCAAAGGAAATTTATTTGCGTAAAGTCTGACATGACGGATGATGATATATGTGGAAGTATGTATAGTTAGATTTAAGAAAATTTGTACCACATTTGACAAGTGAAATTGCTATCATTTACTTTTTGTCATAAGCACAGCAGCATTAATGAGTCTACTCTGATAAGTTTTAAGCAAAAATTTTGATTTTGAACGCAAAAAGTCAACCAAAACGGAAATTGTTAGCGAGCCTTAGGTATTAGAAAAATGACACATCCTTTTTACTGGCTTGAAGTAGAATAGTGACAAATGAAAATAGAAATAACTAAAATCTCAAAGCTCATATTAAGTACTCCATAGTTAAATTAGGTTTAATAATAAAACAAAATGAATAAATAAATAAAAACTTTATTTTAATTTCTAAAGTTTTCAATTTTTATTATATTCCAAGATAGAAACGACTTTCTATGAAATTGATTTCTATCTCAGATATTACACTTGAAAAAAACGAATAAATGTAATTACACAAAAAATATGACCAATATTTTTAATATGACTATTAAAATACTAAAGGATGTCTTACAATAAACGAGACTCTCTTCATAGAAAATATAATTTTCATGTTGGCCTAAATACAAGAAAGATACAAATTAGAAATATAATATTACCTGTATCCATTAGAAAATTCTTTTAAGCCTTTAAATAAATTAATATTGTTCATTTGTATGACAAATTTACAACATTTGAATGTATATATATATATATATATATATGTATATATACTTGTACATATATGCTAATTGTATGCAAGCTTGATATAAATAATCAGAAACTATGGAGGTGTATTATTTATAAGATAAAAAAAAAATAAAAATACAATTGCTTTGCTAACTAAGTCCATTCGAAAAAGACATGTTTTATTTATTTATATATTTACTTTTCCTTTTTTTATTTTTATTTATTTCAAATATAAATATCCATAGTAAACATCTTAAAGGGAAGTAGAATAAATTTGATTTCTACACTGAAAATGGTTTTTGAGACTCCAGGTTTTCATTGGCCACACCTGTGATAAACATCGTCTTAAAGTTGAAAAACAAAAAAACTCAATTTAAAAAAAAAAGAAAACAGTTTTTTGTTTTTGGTTTAAAAATGAACTCTTTTATACTATAAACTGTGGCCACCTACTCAATTTATAAATATTATGAATATGTTCAAAGTGATTATGATTATTGGTCTGGATCGCGTGATTTCCATTAATCCAACAACTATAATTTTTTATCTAATAGATTTTCAAGTATGATATACTCAATTTTATTTTTTATGAATCTTTATAGAATCTAGTGATCAGGTGAATTAACCTGTTTTTTAAGCTATATACCATATAAAATTTTCACAATTAGACCCTTATGGGTATAATTTGCACTTCACTTTGATTCTATCTTGGGGGTATACTGTCATTTTAGTAAATCATAAGTAAAATAAATTATGATACCCTAAAGGTAAAGAAGGTAAGTGATTTTGATTGAAAGTGTTAAATGCTTTTGGCTATATTAAAATACAGCAATTTTATGATTGTATATAATAGACATTAAAATTAATACTCTTCATACTATATTAAGGATACTTTCTTTTTAATTTTGTTTGTTTATTTTTGTTTTTTATTTTAAATTTACTATAATAATAACTTATGTGCTGTTTATAACTGTTTAATATTGAATTTGAGTATGAAAATGTAATAAAACTTTTACCTTCAAGGTTTTTCTATTATAATTTCATGAAATTGTTATTTAAATTGATATTTATGTGTTTTGTCATAAGGAAAGTTTTCAGAGAAATTTAGTCTTTTCTTTTCGTTTAAAAATAAATTAATTTGAAATAATTTTAATGTAAAATAATATTTAATATTGTCAAAATCAAAGAAAATATTCCTAATATTCATATAAAAAAGAATAAAATGGAAATTATTTATTCATTTATGTTGAGTAGAAGAACATTTGAATGGCAAACAACAAAGTTTAAGGCGATATTCTAGTTTAGAAATTCGAAAGACTCGATTTTCTCTTTTTTGCATATTTCCCTTGAGAAAAATATTACCAACAGTTTTTTTCGAAATTCATATAATTTTCGGAGTTACAGCTCATTTTGTGAAGCATTTAGTTTTAGTTCAATTGAGTCTTTGAAACTTTAATCGCATTTTTCTCGAAACTTTTTCGAAACGGTGTTCATGATATCGCTAGTTTTACCCAACCGAATTACTTGAAATTTAGCACGGAGATTTCTTATATATTAGAGCACCGGACTACAAAGAATTTTTCAATAAAAATTTTTTTTGTTTATTTAAAAAAAAAACCAGGGAAAAAACGTAGCTTATTCGCCATTTTTTTGTGAGCATGATATACGAAGTTCTACTTAAGCGATTCACTTAAAATTTGGCACAGAGTTTCTTTATATATTATAGCATTGAACTATGAGGAGTTTTTATATAAATTTTTTATTTTTAAAAAATTTTGAAAAGCGAAAAAAACAGAGAAAAAACCTGCCACCATTTTAAGGAAATATCTGTTTTAAAAAAACACCCTCTTAGTGTTGGAACTAAATTCCAACTTGGAAGAACTAAAAAAAAATTTTTGTTGTCAGATCACTGGAGATTTGCCGGCCTGCCTCCCCCTTTAGATATAATTCCTTACTCCTTTGGAATGAGCTTTTGTGATTTGAATAAATAAATCATAAGCTTCTTGGATGACAATGCATTCAGGTCAAAACAACTTTACCTAAAAAATTTAACTTTTCCTAATTCCAGTCATAAAGGCGGGCAAATTTTAAGACCGACTTCAAAAGCACTAGTTACGAGTGTAGAAAAATTTTGCTACAAAATTCTCAACTTCCTTGAAATGAGCTTTTGTGATTTGAAACAAGAATGATTTTTCCTTGATGCCAAAATGTAATTAAAATGCTTTTGACAAAATATTAGCCCATTCTCAGTTTTAGTCAGTAGTGATGTAGTAGATTTTTGCAATTAAATTCTCAATTCCTTTATAATGATTAACACTCGCTGAATGAAATGGATCAAATAAATAAAAATTTATGTATTATCATCCCATGAAAAGTTCAGTCAGAATTAATAAATTGTATTATATGCTATAGTTACCACTTTGGAATTATAATCTCCCGACACTTTTATTTTTCGTGATATAAAATTGTAAATGAATCTTGAAAAAAAAGCAAAATTTTTCCTCCCGTTTGTATTTAATGGTATATTTTTATCACATTATTAAACGCTCATAAATAAAAGTGTATTTTTTTAGATTGGTTTTCTGTATTAATTTTAAATGTAAGACGCAACTAAATAAAAACATTAAATATTTTCCATAAGATGAAAAACACAATTTCAGCGTTTGAATATTTATTAAAATTGAAAGCATAGAGCAAAAACGCAAAAAAAAAAAACAGAATTAATGAATTAATGTCAGGAAAATTGTAATAGGTTGTAGTGTCAGTCATCTAAGTAAAACCGACGATATATTCGCTAGAGATGCTAGGACGACTAGAAACAAATGATATGAGTGTCCAGCCTTGACTGACATTCAGACAGATAGACACGTCTAAAAAGAAGCATAATAGAAAGCAAAATGAGATACAGTGAGGGATTTTGGAATTCGATTTTCATTTAAATAATGGATAAAATTATAATAGAGATCGGAATAAAGGAATAATAAATAAGAAATACTACTAACAATAAGATTAAAATGAAAGGTGAATTAATTTAATTTAAATTTCACGGGATTTTCGAATCGGTAAATTTCTGTAAATTGGTGGTATTGTTAGTGATATCTTTGTTAAATTTCCCTTGAAAATATTTATTATTTACGTTACGCTTGGTTTTGTGAGGTACTATACTAAAAATGAATTCTGTGATTTTACCGAAATCCCGTGAAGTTTAAATTAAATTAATTGACCTTCCAATTTGATCACAGTAGTATTTTACAGGAATTCAGACTTTTATCAATAAAAGGCCTATAAAACATCCCATAATTTAGATTAAATTTTTTTATTATGTATTTTAAATTAACGCAGAAAACAATTTAACAGGTGTACAATAAAAACAAGAAAGGAAGAACCTACAAGCAATATAGATTTAATTACAAATAAACAATACCTAAAATATATACAGCATAGAATATATTTGAAAAATTTTAATCTCGCCAGTAAATAATTGCAATATATTTTTGTACAAGGTATGCAAATCTATATTTAACCCTATATACACGGATACAACATCAATTTACAGATACCTGACTTAACCCTCAAGCATACTTTGAACTAATCGATTTGCTATGCATGTTATCTTAGCTGGTTAGTAACATAAATAGAGAAAACATTGGGTAATATATGAATCTAAATTGAGTATTTGAGAAAAAACAGATAACATATTTACTCTTATTTTTATTTTTATTATGTTATATTAACAAAATCCTTGTATAAAATTTTCTTTAACCACGCATCATGCTCTGTTGTACATTAAGTAAAAGCTATAAAATAATAAAGAAAAAAACGGTAACGTTTCTTAAAGAACATTCGCTTACATCAAAGACATTAGCCGTACAAAACATTTAAAATGACCGTTTAAATGATGTTGACAACCTCTAGAGCAAAATAGTACTATAGGAATAGAATCATGACAGTCAATTACCATAACTTTTCATTATGTCGTATGCCATTTACTTAAACAGTCATCCCCATATATATATATATATATCTGTATAGATCATATAAAATATAAACTTATTTTATAAGAAGGATATTGTAGAAGTTCGTGTGAATCTTGAGTCACATAAAAAAACGGAATTGTGATTGTCGACAAGAATCTCATGTAATATCTGAATTATTTACGAAAATGACACTTGACTCTCACCTGTTTTGTTTGCTTTTAACCAAGTTCAGTCTTTTAAACTCATTTGGGTCTCTTCTTTATTATTATTTTGTGTCTATACAAAGGAAACGTGTTTATGATTTCTTTAAACAGATAAATGCATAGGGAATTGCCTGGGTTGTTAGTTAGTTTTTTTTTTGATTTCTGCAGATCTTTATATTTTCCAAGATTTTGCTTTTTTGTTGACAAAAAATGAATGAGATTTTTCTGATGATAACATAAGTTTCCTATAACAGCATCTAATCAAATTTTTAAGAAAAGAAATTTTATTCTGCTGCTGGACCAATTTAATACCTTTTTTCAGTTGTGTAGGATAATCAAGTCATTAACCATTTCGATCTTTGATTTGATCTCGTTTAAAATTTTCTTTTTCTTTATTGTCATTTGAAACTTTCTAATTTTTGAAATCTTTGTTTTTATATCACGAATATTTTTCAATGTAATTTTTTCCAACTCTACAATTTACCATTTCGACATATTGTTAATTACTAATTCCATAATTATATAAAAATTCTATACTTTTCCAGATTTTTATCATGATGTACCAAAAGTTAGTGACTATAAATACTAAATTTTATAATATTTAGAGTAGGTACATTTTTTTTGCATATTAATTTAAGATATTTAAAAATACGTTTCATCTGAATTTATATGAAAAATTACCACAAGTGACAATAACTCAGTCAAATTGAAAAAAAATCAAAGGAGAAAAGCATGTTTCACATTTCTTACGAGTGAGATATTTTTTCGTTTGCCTACTTTATAATACACAAAGGTCCATGTTTCCATTCCATGCTTACGTCTAATTTATAAAAACTTCTAGGTTTTTTGATAGAAACTTCAAATGAAAAATTTTGCTTAGGAACTGAACTTCAATCATTTTATTGAAATAAAATATTTGCTGGAAATCTATAGAATGCAAGATTATTGTTTCCATCACGTAAAACTTTTGCTGGATAAATATTTTGGAGTACAATGGTGAGTAGTGTTTTAATAAAAATATGTTAAATAATCAACCATTTCATCTGCTTTTTAGGAAACTGTCAACGGAATCGTAAGTAATTAACAAACTTTGAATATTAAAATGAATATTATTCCTAGCTTCCATAATATCTTTAGTTTTAACCAAAATAATAGCCCAGTCAATCGGCGTTCTATTAAGTGATTTGTATATTGGAAAAATAAAATTCTTTTAGCTAATTCTTGTTTAAAGGTCCATCCATTTCATTAAAAGAGTAAATATCAAAATTTACCAAAATTACTATCGCAGGAATAGTACTAAATTTAAAAAAAACCACCAAACCATCAATACTATTGCAAAAATAATGTCAAAATCTAATGAAAGCATTAGATCATCAAAAAAATTAATTAGCCCTGCTATGATGCAGATTTAAATATCTGTTAGGAAACTTACGTCGCATATGCTTCCATTTCTAATAAAAAAACAAAACTGGGTTACAAGTATTGCACGTGTAGCCTAGTAGAATAAAATTGCAAATTTTTCCCCTTTTCCAATTGAGCAAGTTCATGAAGAAAACAAAACTAGGTTATAAATTTTGGATAAAATTGTAACGTGGTGAAACGATTACTTTTTTTACTTTTAGGTGAAGGTTGAATTGATTCTATTGAGCGTATTATTTATGAGAGTTTATTCAATGAAAATTTAAGAATTTAGTTTCTATACATTTTTGTGTTATTCTATAAGCTCTGTTTAAAATTATGGTTAAATTTTAATTTCACTAAAAATGCAATTGTAGACAAACGGCGGACCCAAATTTCAATAAAATACTCAAACAATAATTTCAAATATAGGTATATTAAAGTTTTTTGAAAATTTCCATGTAATTGACTCACTACTTTTTGGGTTTTGCAAAGAAAAACATACCCAAGCTGACCAACTGGCATCCATTAGACCCAAAAATTTTAAACTTAGTTACATCCGAAAATATAATACGAATTCAAAACGTATACAGTAGCTCCCAGAGTAATTCGAATACCCCTCCCCCTTCCCCCTATTCAGTAGCACTTAGTATGTTTTTTTAAAGTCATGTTTTTATCCATTGTGCCTTCAATAAATTTTAGATTTTCAACTCAACTTACCGACATACAACACCACACCATCACTGATCTACCAACATATTGTACTGTCTTTAGGTCTTAAGTATTTCAGATCGAGCTCAGTATTCACTTGTCTCGACACAAAGTGACGTCAATCAGACCGAAAAATGTTAAACATAGTTTTATCCGAAAATATAATACGATTTTAGAACGTATTATCCGTATCGACATACATTTCTGCAAAATTTAATCATTTTAAACGATTCATTATATTAATATAAAGTTTTTAAGGAGCTACTCTTCCTTTAAATCCATGATTTTTAACAACTCTTCGACATATTTCAACGCTAACAGATTTATTAAAACTATTTTCTACATATTTAGCTAATTATGGGCCACTAACGAAAGGATTTTTCTTAACTTCTCACAAAAACAAAGTTTTTTCACGTTTAGTTGAAATTTTTGAACGCCCCTGCTATATGATAATTATTACATATTCCACATTCTTTTTTTTTTATTTATTTGATTTTGTATATATATAAATTAAAGATTTACGGTTTAATTAGATAACTTCTACATAATCATAACGTGAAAGATGTTTGTTTATTTTTTCTCCTAAAAATTTTTCTAGTAATTGAACATATATTTTTCTCTTAAGGACAAGGACTCGCTTAGCGCCACCAAATGCTAATGTGTCCACTAGTCTCTATAGAATTGCTATATTTATAGCCTAAATTGGTGTTTAATAATTAATCAATAGCTTGCCGGTTTTTAATAGAAAATCAAAGGAAATATAAACATCTAATGTGATTAATGAGGATAATTTCAAGTATAATTATATAAAATAAACTTTTTGCAACTAAGTAACGCACATAGTCTCATAAAAGGCCAATAACTGGTGAACCCTAAGCATCTTAATTTAACTTAAAGTTAAATTCTAATTAAAAAATCCAATTTTTACACTAGCATTTTTCTTGTAATTGTATTAAATTTTCAATTGAAAATGAGTTTTTAAATGAACAATAAAAAAATACATATATTCAATGTAAAAAAATCGCAAAATAACTGCCATTGACAAACACAAAAATTGAGTTGAGTTTATACCAAGAAACTTAAGTACTTATAGACTTAAAACTTATGCCTACGTCTATCTGATTCAGAACACCTTGTTTATTTGGAAGGATACAAGTTGAAAATGTCCACCGTTGAATAATTTTCAAACGATGGACATTTTCAACTAAAGACACTTTATCTTATAAGATATACTGACCATTTAATAATACCATCTAAGGAAACCGGCCTAAGCAAAATTTAACCAACAAAAATCATGCTATCCACAATAATTATGCAGTTATGAAATCATTTCAGCTATAATAGTTTTTATTTTCTAACATTTTACCGAAAAAAGATTAAAAAAAAGATATCAACACATAATTATGGAACTAATTTTTAAGGATTTTGAACTTTGAAGAGTCATGCAAAACGTAAATGGTTAGTAAATTTTTTTTGTTATCTTTTTAATATGAATTTAGTTAATTATACACAAAAGTTAGAATATGAAAGCTTATGAAAGCATTTTTTTATCTTAAATCTTATATCGGTAGTACTAAAATAAAACAAGAAACCATTTAACTAGTTGCTTTAGAGCAGGTGATTTTTAATGACACTTGACATATTTCACGAGTATTTCACATATCTTAATTTCTCATCCCAACTTTTTTTTTTGTGTGTAGAAATGTTGTCACTCCATCTAACCTACAGTATTTAGATGAATAGTTATATAGTTTTTTAGTTGTCACATAAACAAATTTGACATAATTTTACCACTTATGAAGAACAAAAAACAGTAATCCAAACTACTTTCAATTTATCTTTTTTAAAAGATCTGTTTTTATTTTTTTGTTTTCATTTTTGTTTTTTTTTTTTTTTTTTGTTTTTGAATTGTTTTTATTTATTCTGAAGCTGGATAGACAACATATCCAACATCTAGAGAGGATTAGATATATTTTATTTAGGTTATGAAATTCATTCTGTTTTTCCCACACTATTTCGGTCTTTCAACGGGATTTGCTAAAGTTCTGAAATACCTGAACTATGAAATGAGAAAAGAGACCAAAATAGAAGAAAAAAATCTGCACAATGCTTCCGATTACTGCTGGACAACAATGAAATTCTTTGAAAGGTTTAAATCAGTACAAAAAGAACTGAATGACTTGATATACAATAAAAGGAACTCTCGTTCATCATTTACTCCTTGAAAGGTGCATTCAGGATTTTAATGAATGATTCCACTTGTTAAGTAAAATTTTTTCGTATTATTGTTTTGAATTTTTGTTGTTATTTTTTTTTTTTTTTTGATTTTGAAATTCAAACATCAGGTGACCTACGATGTACCTGTTACCTACCTGTTTATTGTTCTCAGTTTTTATGCTTCTGAAGATTTATGTTTTACAATGCGGGAAATAATTTCTGTATCAAGTTCCTTTTAGCTTTATTTTTTGTTATTGTTGTTATTGTTGTAACGAATGAGGTCGCGTTGATCTATTAACCCATGAAAATGAATTCTTTTTTGTACTTTTATTTTTTATTATTACTTTTTTTTATGGGTATATGTTTTTTTCATATCTAGGTAACATAGTTTAGGATAATCAAGAGGTTTATATCTATGACGTCGATAATCCATGTACAAAATATGGGTGGTCCATTTTGCTTGAGGTGTTTTGTAAACATTTGGAAGGTTTGTAAGTAACTTTTCTTGAACGATTTTAATAGTTTTGTATCAATTGCAATTGTATCAAATCAAGTTACTAGGATTTGTTTATGAAATATAAATAATTGATTATATTTTAAACTTCTTTAATTAATCATTATTCAATATATTTTCACTACATCTGAGAAATCTTTAAACTGATTAAAACTTGACTTAATTTTAACTTTTACTTAATGTAAGTTATTTAACGATAAAAAGTATGAAAAACCCAAGACTAGAAAATTTTATACAACAGACAAAAATAAAAAATGGTGGTGAAAGGGCTAAAATTTAAGTCATATGGAATTTTTCCTATTTAATAGCAGATATAAACAGGCTTGTTTAGCGTTTCCCAAAATTCAAATATAGTTTTGCTAGATTTTTTACAACAAATAAATATATTAAAATATAAATATCAAAATTAATGTAAAAAGTTGACTTACATAATTTCAGATGAAGTGTAGTACAGGACTGCTTATAATTATATTTTTTTCATTGGATTCCTGTAATTTAAAGAGAAAATACAAATTTATTAAATATTTTTTCTTGCCAAAGGTATTATAAAAGAGCTGGATAAAAACAAAAACAAGATGTACAAATTCATTAGTCCTAACCGTCAGTCACTAAAATTTAAACTCACAAATATAAACAGGAATAGGAAATTTTGACTTCACTTAGGATGTATTATGACATTTATAAAATGAGAAAAATGTTCTAAAAATTAAAGAATGATTAAACATCTTTAAAATAGCAAACAATAGAAATTTAGCATTATTGGAGACAAAAAATTATTACTACTAGAGTTTTATGAAACTTTTATAGTAAATCTTGATAAAATTTATCCCCAAATAATTAGATTCATACTTGAGATATGTAAGCAATCAAGAAATTCACAAGGACTTAAAATAAAACAAAATGGGTCAACCAAGGGGTCTAGGAATATGCTGATAACCACGAAAAACATTTACTTCAATATAGCAACCTAGAAGCTATTCAACTCCTGTATATTAATTGAATCTTTTGATACAATCCAAGATATAAGATATAAGAATTTAAAAATAGGTAAGGAAACTGAAGTTAACATCTGATAGAGTGAAAAACGAGAAATTAGGCTCTAAAATTTCAAAAAAAAAAGAAATACCAAGAGCTCCAAAATGGAGATTTTGGCATGAAGTTCCATTTACTTTTTGAGTAGTGAAACTTAATTTTAAAAAAATCAGAATGATAAATTTAAAGTAAAATTTTCCCTAAAATAGGCTTATAATGAAAAAATAGTTCTTACAATAATAATTATTTAAAATTTTAATTAATTGAAAACTTTTAAATTACTCTCTTCGTATTCACAGTACAAAAAAAATCCTACTTGGAATCATAAACTTATAGACACGTATCATGCGTTTTTGCTGTCGCTGTTTTTTCAAACTATAAATCTCATGAGGCAGTGTGCTATATTTGCCGTCTTACAGTATTTGAAGGAGAATGCTTTCTTTAGAATCAAGCATTTGACTTGTCTTGAATGAATAAAAAGACAAAACCCTGCCTCAAGAAATTTTCAATTCTTCATGTGTGAATGATGTTAAAAAAAAATCTCATTTTTCCTTTAAATTTTTTTCACATAATTAAGAAATTATTAAAAGTACCTCAAAAAGGGACAATGGGACATAAGGACAATGAACTACGTAAGGTCTCGTTTTATGCGGATTATTTTTATGCGATTTTGAAGTTGTGCGGTTTGTATTTCATCCAAAAATAGGCTTGTTTAGGAAGCCCGCGTATAAAAGCAAGAAAAACCAATCCCCCTCACTACAAAATTAATTCGAGAATTCTATCATAGCGAAATTGATTGAAAAATGTAAAACTATATTACTTTTCAATAAAATAAAATGCATTAAGTAAGAATACACGTTTATTTTAAGCTTTTATATGAATTTCTTTTAGACATTCGAAGTAATTCATTAAGTAGCCTACTTCTTTTAATTTCAGCAAACTTTTTTATGCGGTTTTAAGTTAATTTTAACTCGTTGTTTTGGATTTATGCGATTTTGGAAAATTATGGAACCTATCCCTAGGTTTTCAAGGCAAGTAAAGTCTTTTTTAATGCGAATTTTTTATATGCGGTTTTCTGTATACATCGCATAAAACGAGACCTTACAGTAATTATGTAAACCGAACTTTTCTAGGGTTCCTTAAAAACATTTTATTGTAACACATTTTTGAACAGTTTAAAGTTTTCACCAAGTTTTCTTTTAAATTGCGTATTTAAAGAAAAACTTTAGCACTTTTTCCTTTAATAATTTAATTTCAAAAATTTTGCTTTTCAAATACTTAGAATTTAATTAAAAAATAACTAATTTGAAATAAAGTTATAAAGTTATATGTTATGAATCCTTCAGGTACTATTTCTTTCTTGTTGGGCAAATATAAAGCCTAAAATATCAAACATTATGACGTTAATAATTCAAAGAAATACTATTTCCGGAAATATGGTATTGACTAAATATAACAAAAAATTTATTTTCATTCTTATTTTATTTTAAAAGACTAAAAATACAAAAAAAGGTAACTCTAAATCTTAAATAGTAAAAACTGGTTCTACAGGACAAAACTCACTTTTTATAAAATGCATAATGCAATTTGCGTCAAAGGATCTTTTATACTAAATTGAGGCCGGAAATATCGTTAAATATAATAATGGTATGAATTAAAATGAAAATTGTGAATCCATCTACATCCTGGGTACTTTTATTTAATATGTCTGCAGATGAGTTCCTGTTCTTAGAAAATGCACCTGTTATATAGATTTTGCCAGAATTCTTGTGCAACAAGATCTAAGCCAAATCTAAGGATTTAAAAAGAAATGAGAATCATATGAAATAGATTTAAGATTGAAATTTTTTTTTTGATATATTTTAAGTAGAGTTTTTTTAGATAAAATTAGCTTAAAAAAAGTTTTACATAAAATAGTAACTTTGGCATCTCGAAGTTATTAGAATTACATATAAAAATTTTCAGCGAAGGATTTTCAATTTTATTTAAAGAATTTGTCTTTTTGCAATCACTGAACTGAAGAAATTAAAAATTGGAAGTTGTTTAAAAAAATGTTCAGTTAGGAGAAATAAATAATAAAAACACTTCAAATCGGTAAAGCATGAAAAATATTTGTACATATCAGAGTAATAAAAGCACTAAGAAAAGAGGACATTAAACGGAAAGAAATGAATTTCCCCACAATAAATGCCAAATAAATAGAATCAAAGCTACTGTAAAAATAATAGCGCAGCAGTTTAAATGCTCTTGAAAGTGGAATGAATGAATTTATTCAGCCAAAAAGACTTCATTTATGCTCATAAAAAAATAATTGCATCAGATTTCTAAAGTGATGTACACACTGTGCGATTTTACATGTATATTTAGTATTTTATAAATTCAAAGTTCCAGGAAAAAATTTTAAAAACAATAAATTTAAAATTTTCAGCACTTTTCTATGATAAAAAAATCCTATAAAATCGGTAAAATGATTAATGATTTTGGGTTGAGTTTTCTATATAAAACTCCATGGAATCTGTGATAGCTGACAACTTACCTAGTACCTAGTATTATATATTAGAATTTAAATGGGAAATCTGTAGTTTAGTTCTCAAATAAACTAATTTAAATCTAGTTTATTTTTCTAGTTAATTGCTAATGTACTAGACAACTCATAGCAACACGGAGAAGAAATTTTAAGTAATTTTTTCGAACTTTCTCCTTCGGCATTAGTTTGACAGTGAATAATTGTGGAAGTCAGGTTATGTCTATAATTATTGTGTAAAAGGTAAGAATTTTTTAATTTGATATTATTTTGAATTGTTTAATTGTTTATTTAACACAAAAATTACAAAAATTAACACAACACAAATAAAACAACAAACAAACAAAAATTCTTGACAGATGAAATGTGGTAGATTCAGTGAAAACGCACTATTACATTTTAAAAAGAAAATTTTTACAACAAAGTTATTAAAAACTTTTTAGACAATTTAAGAAATCCTATTTATATTATGGTAATAAGAAAAGGATATTCAGAACATCTAAAATTATATCCAGACAGACAACTCACAAATAAATTAAAAAAGCTATTAAAGCTGTTTTAAATCAAAATCTGAAAATGAAAGCACTATTAAAACTCAAATGACATTATTGACACATAATTAGTTGCTTTGAAAATACTAAGAATTCGCCGGTGTGCCACCGAATTTATATTATCATCATTGGCAAAATATGATAAATAATTAACGTAGTGATTATTGGTACCTGTGTGAGTACCACATTAAGTCTATGTAAAAAAAAATGGAGTCTTCATAGCAAAAATTCTATGAGTTAACGTTCTCTTCAACAAAAGAACCACATTTTTCATTCTTTGACTGTTCTATCTATTTAACTAACAAAATGACTTTCGTTAAGATTCGTCACTACTATAATTTCAAAATTCCATTGCGTATTGCCATAAGAAACTCAGATAATTAACGTACCGGAATGAAAAAACTCACAATCATACAATGGTTATTTTTCCATACTCACTTTAAATTTTAATTGTTATTAATTTCTACGCATTCTATGAAATTTAATCGTCTGCCTAAAAATTTCGAAGCTAATGTTCGAAACTTGAATCAATCATTGAAATAAATAGTATAGAATTCTTTTATACAAAGTCTTAATTATATGAAGCGATAAAAAGTAAAAATTTACCTAAGAAAGTTAAGAAATTGGCTTCAAAACTTGAGCTCTTCGCACTAGTAAATTTTCTTTGTATTGTTACTAGTTTCAACACAATTTTAGGGTTAAAGGGTCAAACATTTTTGCGTTGAATTGTATTCAACTAAATTAATAATTGTAAAATTTCAACTAAATTAATATTCTTAGGGATTTAAACAAATATGAATACATATAATTCACAATTATTTTCATTAGTCTATGTTGAACTCAAAGGAACTTAACATAAGGAGCTAAATATAAAATTTCCTTTCTCTTTTGGTTCATTTTTTTTAAATATTTTGTGCTACCGAAAGTGAACAAATAAAACAATGGAAAACTTTATTATTGGCCTCCCTTTAGGGATTTATTTCATTTATATATTTTATCTGATACCAAAATTCAACAGGATTATAGGAAAGGAATTAATGTAACGAACAAAGTTTAATTAAAATTTCTTTTTGATATCAATCAAATTTAGAGGTTTTTTTTTGTCAAACTGATTTTCGAAAATAAGATTTGTTCAAAAGCTTATTATAGTTTGTTATAAATCTAATTTTGCCAGAAATATCTGATATTATAGAATATAAAATTCTTTTCACAAACCAAAAAAAGAAACTAAAAAAACGCTTTTCCGATGGCACAAAGCCTCACCAAAATTTCTTTTTTATCTCATTATCATTATCATTATCAATCACTAATGGAAATCATAGTCCTCACTAATTAAAATAACAAAAACTAAAAATAATTATAGCAGCTAAAGGGAAATTCGAATATAAGAGCTATTCGTTAGCTTTAATATCAGTCTCGGTAAGCATTACACCATTAGGGACTTTATTCATACATATAAATATTCGGACATGAGACTTTTATTTCTGCAACACACGAACTTCTAGAAACGATACCAACAAACATTATGATTTTCGAAAAATACCAACATAATCATAGACATCGAGAAACGTTTTGCTCTTTCTCGAATTCATTCTCTGATTTATTTTCGAACTATTAGTTCGTCGAATCGGTGTGAAAATGAATTCATTCTCGAACTAAAATATTTGCAGAGAAGTATCCATAAAAATCATATAAATGGAAAATTAGCTAATAACTAAAAACCATACAAATTTATGAAGTTTATGAAAGTCATTTTCATAAGGACTAACAGCCTTAATGACACTTTCAGATGGTAGTCCTTATAGAGCCTACTTTATATTCTTATACAACTTTGGGTGACTACTTATTTATGTGAGATTTATCGATAATTATCAAGTCGATATGATACTCTATCAAAAATTGCTTGAAGTCTCTGGTACAATTATTTATCACGACCTTAGCCATCATTATTGTCAAAATGACTTTTCAATACACGATGTAGTGAGTGTATCCATTTGACTAAAGAGCTAGACATTTTTAAAATATATTTCATGAGCATATTTTTAACTAAAATTTAGTTATGATATACAAAATGCAAATATCGCGCGTCTTTTATGGCGGGATATTTAAAGCAGCTGAGTCATTTTAAATGAAATGAATTGCGCAAAAAAATTAAAAATAAATCCCAATACACACCATTTTAGACAGGTATGTCTAAAGGACATTAAAAAAAATTTAAAATGCATTCTTTCATAAGCATTTGACTATACCCAATCTAAAATTATACATGACAAAGGTTAAGCAGATGTATCGTACATCACCCTTAATAATAAGGGATGAAAATCTTATTTCGATTGGGCCGTTACATTTTTCAACCGGTAGCACGCGCTAAAGAAAAAATATATCACCCCAGCCAGTGCAATGATTTGTTACTAAAATATAAAACGTCTTAGCATATAAGAACCATTTATTTAAATACAAATACTAATAGAAAATATTCCTTATAGGATATCCTCTATTGTATTATTTACAGGCAAAAAAAAACAACATAATAATCCAAAATCAAAACGTCATAAGCAACCAGGCTAGTCCTTTTTATAGAAATATTTTTGATTATCATTGGAACCTCTATGGCAAAAAAAGCAAAATAAATAAAATTTGATCGTTTGGCAGGTTTTCGTTTTCTTTTTATTTATATTATTATGTTTTTTTTTGTTGTAGTTCTTTTGCCGTCGCCTTTTGTAATATAATTCTGGCACAGGTAAGTTTACCGCTCAAACGTCTTTTGTGATGTACTTTGTCTCGAATCATATACGCATAATGACAATACAATTCATAAAAATCGAAACACCGGGCACTAGAAGAGCTTGAGCACTTGGCTAAGAATTTTCTTGAACACGTATCCTTATAGGAGTATCTGTCGTCTTTTGATAGAAAAACTGCCAGGTGCGTTGATTCAATCTGAACAATATGAGGGTATTGTTTTGTAGGGTTACTTGATTTCTTCTATAAAAGAACTAAAGTTAATACAAGGTGATAGAAAACATCAGGCAAAGTTTTAGCTAGGGTTCGTGCCACATATCATTTAACGGTTTCTGTTTGATTTTATTTTGTTCTTTATTTTATTTTTCTGGATTTTCAGACATGAGATCATAGGCTGCACATATTTTAAAATTAAACAAAAAAGAAAGGAAAAAAATTTATACATATTTTCTTATTTATATTTGGAGAATATTTTCATCAAAGGGATAAAACTTCTGCTTGAAGAAATGGCTGAATCTTTGGAATCTTTGTAGGTAATTAGAAAAAGTAAAAAATATGCCAACAAAATATTCCCCTACTGAGGGACACCAGTAAAGAAAGTAAGGATGAAGATTTTATTTATCGGTGAAAGCATCAATTAGTTTTGTTCTAGGATGGCCGTTAAAATTAATCCTCCTATCTGATTTCTACATGAAAAATGTTGAAAAATTACCTAAGATTATGAATAAATTGAAAATCTAACTGATTAATATTTTACCAACTATAAAAGGACATATATAATAGCAACACTCAAAACAAAAAGAGTCCAGAAAGTATAGAAGAAAATTGCTACATTTAGTTTAAAATAATAATATATAACAATATATAAAACAACGGAAGTGACCTATGAAGACATCTTAACCTTTAAATAAAAACAATTCTTAATTTGGATTCTTAGTGCCGCCTTAAGTGACTAAGACAACAGACAAGATATTTGCATTTAAAATGTTCAATAAAAGGGCACCAGAGACAATTACTTAAAGTTTGCGTGTTTAAATCCCCTTCCGTTTATTTTTATTTATATGTATATATATACTATATATATAATTTTATTTTCATTTTTTACAAGTAAAATCCATGTCTTAACTCTGGTTAATAACATTAAAACCAAAGAATTAGTTTCGCTTAAGAATACGTTAAATATTTCTCTTGTCATTTGTAATGATATTAGGCCGTTGGATATATAAATATTCGAATTTGGATGGGTTGTCTTTTTAACCAAACAATTCTTCGTATAGGTCTTGTCCTAAAAAAAACCTAAATTTGTTGCCGACAAATATTTGACAACACGGAAGAATTAAAATTTTTATGTGCACGTTTTTTCGTTTTAGCACAGGTTTGTTTTTTATTTTGATTTTGGTTGTTTCCTTGTAATTTTTGGTTCGTAGAAGCCGCTTTTAGACTTATGCCATCGTATCAAAATTTGTTATGTATGTAGGTTTTTTCAACAATTATTTTTATTTTTATATATATATATATATATATATATATAATTTTTTTTTTCCTTCTTTTTATTATTATTATTTTGGGGAATTGTAAATGCTTCACATATAATGTACGACCAGCATATGATTAAACTTAAAACTTGAGGTTATGTGTAGGATGACCTCATTGTTTTACGACTGAATTTCTTAAGTTTTATGGTGTTGTACTTAACTTACAACAGCCTTCGTGTTCCTTCATCGTTTAGTGTCTTAGACCCTTTGTTCCTTTAGTGAAATGTTTTCACTAAAAAAGAAATTACGATGGAATTCTTGAAAGTGATTTTCAAATTGGTTTTTGGTTGGCCTACTTTTCATTTTGTTGTTACACCAAAAAAATAAAAAAAGAAAACCCCTCCAAAAAAAAAAAAACAAAAGAATATTTTAAAAATGTTAAATGTGTATAATTTTGAGTTAAACGTTTCGTTTATAACGAGGATGTTAAGGAAATAACAATAAGTTTCAAGCAACAAAAAATTAAACCATAAATTTGTAAGGTTGGTTAATTTTTATTTTATTTATTTCTTTCGGTTTATATTTTTACGATAAATATTAAATGAATTTTCTTTAAAGATTTTTTAAAAGTATAAATTTTACTGTCACTTGAGGTGAAAAAATTTAAGTACCATTGAAAAAAATACACAGTAGTACCTTTCTTTTTGTAAAGCAAATAAAAATCAAAAAGTTAAACCCATTTTTTACTTTGGTTAAGATTTCTATTTTGAGACTTACACACAACAAAAAATGATTAAAGTTTTTTTTGAGAAAGTTAATTATAATAAGGCCTTAAAATACTCTAAAATAGATATGACTAACTTCAGAAGGAATCAGAAAAGAAGGCATCATAGCTACTCTCGAGGCACATAATATCAATTTTAAATTAAAAATTAAAAAAAAAACTTATAGTTTTATTTTATATAAGATTTTTAATTTTTAGGAATTTAAAAAGTTACAAAACGAATTACATAGTCGAAAACTTCACTGAACTAACTTTCAACTTAATCCAACTTAAGGATCTTTTTCAGTTCACATAAGCTTTATACTTTGAACTTTTAGAAGAAATTCAACCATTTATGGAACACAGAAATTACCTACATACCATCTAATCACATCATCTTCTTCCAATTTTTATACGTTAATATCAACTACTTTTTTCGAGATTTTATTCTCAGTGAGAAAATATTTCTCACGTGAAAAGGTTTTTTTAATTTCCACTGCAGCTTTGAATCGCTCATTTTAAAGCTTCCTGTTCTCATTCGCATTCTCATTTCTCAGGGCGGCAGAAATCCATTTGTGGGTTCCTAGTTAAGGTGGGATTTTCGAAGCAATATTTACAAAAAAATTTGAAACAGTCTCTTGTTAGATAAGAGTATGGAATTTTTTTAGACAAAGCTTAAAACACAATCATTCATATACTAAACTACTGACTAATCATCATTTTGGAACAGTTATTTAGTATTAAATAGGTTTCAACCAGCTTAGCTTAAGCTTAGCTTTTAGTAAAAGTTTTATCCAAGAGTCCCGATTTAACATTCAGCATTGGGAGTTAGTATACTCGTATAGTATCTCATATATCACTTGTTATAAATAATCTAAAGAACATTAAACAGACTTTTTTTAAACAAATTTTAAAGACCATTTTCGGGTTCGTTTATTATTCTTACTGAGTGAGTGATTTCAAGTAAAAAAAACTTATTTATAGGAAAGAAAAGCAAAATGCAACAAGCAGAGTTTAAATAAATGGAGTTGTCCTAAATGAGGTGAGAAACGGCCCAATCAATAATAATTAATTTTAATGGAAATTTTAAACTTAATTTAGGGACTTTTATAAATTACAGCTAAATGATTGAAGAGGTTTGCAGATGGCTTTGAAAACGTAAGTATGTAGAAGGCTTTTCAGAAACAGATGAGATTATAAAAAGAGAATCAAAGAAAGTTGATAGTCCCATCATATCATGAATAATTTTCCATTTAACAAAAAATTAAAAGTATTTATGGATATTCTCATCACTAGACAGATACTCAAAAGCTATTTCGTGAGTGTAGTTTTCTCTGAATTTTTGGAAAAGAGTTTTAATAGTGAAGAATTTCATTTAAAGGAAGTTCGTAAAAATATTTGCTCCCGTTGAAAGTCGACGGAATTAATTCAAAAAAAAAATTGAAAAAAGGGGCTGTAATGACGTTTTTATTACGTTCAAATGTATAACTCTCGAAAAAATATTTTTATGAAAACAAATCTCTTATATCAACAAAACAAATGAAGCCTTAATTGCTTCTGCGCTCAGTGTTTTTACCAGATATATATTTCAACCAAAAGTTGTTCTGAAAACGATATCCCAAGGAAAAATATTTGACTTAAATATTAAAACCATTGCCAAAGCTTAGAACTAATCTAAGGCAAAAGTAAAATATATTAATTGCTTAACGCAGACCACAATTTGATAAATGAAATCTAATTTTAGTGAAAACTATATTTTCATGAGTCAGTCTTAGGACTTATTAATCGATGCATCAAAAAAAGTTTTGTAAAGTAAACTAATTTTATTTTGACATTGATAAAGTTAGGTCATGCGGAAGAAACTATACTTCAATTAAATTGAGGAAAAGTAACAGATTTACATAAAATTTATACAATGAAAAACCAAAGGATAAATATTTTAGACAGTTTTAATTTTAATCTATAAGTTAGACTCGTAGTTTAACGGCAGCAAACAAAAATTTTTGAATTTTATACAACACAGATTAATTCTTACGCGTTCAGGTTTTGTTGGTATTATGAATAATTAGTGACTGCAAATAAAAGAACTCCTAAATACTCTCCTAGAGGGCTGCTTCTAAAATTATTATTTATTGTTGCCTTACCTACAACGAAGTGCTGGATATTAAATGAAAAAAAAGGCCGAAAAAGATTTTTTTCTAATATAATTGTTAAGTTGTTTCACCTTTTTTCCAATCCTAATCTTTTTCCAATTCCCAATTAAAACTGATCAGCAAAGAACAAATTTCTTGCTTAGTATTTGAAATATAAGAGCGCACAGTTCCGTAAATAGCTGATGTTTACGATATGAAGATATTATTGACGGCACTAACACACATTCATATCCTTTCAAAATTATGAATATTTTCATACTAAGGAATTTTTCTAATTTCTATTTAAAATTTTAAATAAATTGCTAATACGATACAAACATTTTCATAGATTTTCATTTGATAAAACATTCTTTTTTGAACAATTTTGTTAATTAATTTTATTACTCTTAAGGAGATTTACTAATTGTTAAGGCCACTCTGGCTAAAATCCTTGGTAAGTGAACCTTTCAAAGATTTCAATTTAAATTTTTTAATTAATTTTCAAAAAAAAACAAATACAAATGAAGAGATATTAAAAATGAATCCTTTAAATATTTTGAGTTATTTAAAAAACTCAAGTAATCCTTTAATTTACTTCAACTGACCATATACAACAAATAATAAAATTTATAAACATTAGTTCAGAAGTTCATGGATTAAAATTTAGACCACCCATTAATAAATAGATATTTGCTAGTTTTCATGCTCCATTTCCTATTCCGATTAATTAGAAAACCTTTTCGTAACTTTATGCATAATTCAAAAACATATATAACATATACAATAAACTATATACGCAATAGCAATTTCTAATTATTCAACTACAACATACTGAATTGTTTCTTATCTCATCGACATTTGTTTAAAGTTGCAGAAACTCCTGGACCACCCGTGTCTCACCAACATCCTCAGGTTTTATATGTTTTATTTTAATTCAATAGTAAATTGCCGTCTTAGATCGAACAAGAGCATGATTTAAGATTTTAAGTGTTAATTGAGATAAGTCGACAATTTTAGCCATTAAAAGCTAATGGTGACAACTTTATAATACTTAAATCGTTATATTGGAAATAATATAAAATTTGTTTCTCTTAAGTACATTATAATTAAATCAAAAAACGATTTTGTTAATATTTTCAGTTTATATAGTTTTTGTTACCGTGGTATGCATAAATTTTGAAATAATTCCATTTTAATTGATTTGTAAGTGCTAATTTAATTTACTTTATAATTTCGTATCCTTTGAGTTATTATAAAACTGAATTTAGGATACTAATATTAAAGTTGTGTAGTTTTTACATTTTATCAATTGATCCAAAGCATTTGAACTATATATGTATGAATATCTTTTACTTAGAAGAATTGGGTGTAGATATCCACAGAAGCTAGAAATTGAAACCTTACACTGTTCTATTGCTACATCAGATAGTTATAAAATACATTTTTTAATAGTAGCCCAGTGGCCAAAAGTACAAGAATAGAATAATTTGTGTTCATGTGAAGTCAGAATTACAGAAATATCAAAATTGCAAAAGTCTTTTATGATTCCCCTTTATTTAATACATGAATTACAAGAAGGGATTATGGCATAGTTATAAATTTAAAAAAGTTAGGCTCTATGTGTCTCATACTTTTAGAGAAAAGTGCTAAAAATTTGTGAGCAGATATTGAAGTAATACAAAAAGATAATTGAAAAAAACTCAAATTTACATCATTAATAACTCTTTGGAACCGAACGAAAGATTATAATGGGAATTTTTTATTTTATTTTCCTCTATTATATAAAAAAGTTTTCTGTTGTGTATAAATTTTATTTATATATAAGAGTACAAAGTTAAATGAGTGGAAAAAAGCTTAGAAGAAGAGCGAAAAGTTCGTTTAGAAGTACAAGAAAAAAAATGTAGTGATAAAAGAAAAGAATTTTTTCATAAAAAACGTAGAGTAGAAAATTTATCATGAAAAAAATTAAACAAACAAAGGAGATATCGAGAAAAAGTGGAAAATTTATCAGGAGGAAATATTGAGAAAAAGAGAAAAGTTAAGCCTGTCTCTTATAGAAATAGAAAAGCAAAAAAAACAAAAAAATGAACCATGAAAAGTAGTAAAATATCTAGATATTAGTGTTTTCAAAATAAAATGTTTATTTTGTTAAGTGTGCGGCGGGGGCAGGGGTTTATGATCGAATCAAGCAGGGAACGGCAGGACTTTATTTTATTTATCATTGCTCTGCAAAACTTTCATAATCATGCATGAATTCATGCGTGAATCATATCGGAAAGTTCACTTGTGAAATATTCATTACTGATACATGCGAAAAGTAGCCATCATAGCTACTTTTCAGTCATATTTTCATGCAAAAAGTTGTCATGACAGCGAGTATTTCGGCTATTTGTTAACTAAATTCATTGATGTTATCCCCGCGAAAGTAGATGTTGCCACTGAAAAGTAGCTCCCTTTCATTGCTGAAGTAGATCTATTTTTCCTACTGGAAATGTAGCAATATTTTAAGTGGTGCTGCCATATCAAAATTCATATAAACAAAAACTAAATTTAATATGAAACATATAACGTCATTACTTTGATATTCAACAATTTTATTGGGAAAATAAGAAAGTTTTTACTTTAAAAATTAGGGGATGCAACCCTTATAAATTTTAGTTCTTGTCAAAAACTTTAAGCTTTTAATATACATAAATCATAATATAACTCGAGTTATAATGCAAGGATTGTTTTATGAATTAATTTTAGGAGCAGTTTATACCTCGCTAAAGTGTACGATAGGAGTTCTCTTAGCAGGTCTCTTAATTTTTTTTGTATTTTAACTTAACTGATTTTTGCAAAAATCACCTATTTCTGATTTAGATACCTTCAAAATTAGATACTTAACTTCACGTTTTATTGTAGCAAAACAACACTAATATCATCAAATTTAAGATATTCTTCAATTGGAGTTTATTTTAAGTAAACATACAAAGATGGCAGGCATATAATTTTGCCTTAAGTGGTAGTAGACCTCTTTATTCAAGGAAGCCAGTAATAGGAGTAATAGAAATGGGAGAAAAAATTTCCTTTCTTTTTTTAGTGCAACCAAAATCTTACAATTCACTAGTGTTAAAATATATTCGATTTAAAACAGTCAAAAGACCTAAATGTGTAAATAAAATTCATAAAGAAATTTTTAAGTTCATTTTTAATATTTTTAGCAAAATTAATACAGATGTTTTCTTCAAAGGCTAATAATTTTGCAGATGTTTTCCTTAAAGAAACAAAAAAAATTTCTTTAAAATTATTTCATAAAAATAAATATCGAAACAAAACATAAGGAGTCATTAACAGCAATAAATTCAAAATAAATCAATAGCTATATTAGCACACGTCCTCATTTAGAATTGATTGAAAACGAAAGGGTAAAGAAACGATATTTCGATTATTAGGAATTGGTCAGTTGAAATTTAGTCTGATAAAAAATTTTTAATGAAAAACTACCAAGGGTATAAAATATGAAATGCTAGTCATCACTTGAACATTATGGACAAGGCGCCTCATAAATAAGAAACATAACAAAAAACTGAAAAAACTCATAATCCTTAGATAGAAATTATAAATGTTAAATACTTTTTGTAAGATGGTATTTAAATCTACTAATCATCATCAAATTTGATTGCTTTACGAGGATATACATAAGATAAAAAGGTATCACCTTACAATTGACCAAGCACTTTGCTAGTTTGAATACCACCTGCTACCTAATTAATCAATAAAACTGATCGTTTTCAGGTGATGATATTTTACGCCTTGTTCTAATTCATGTTTTTTTTTTGTTTTTTTTTCTTCCAAGGTAAAACACTTTTGTTAAATTCATCTGTCATCGCATCATTTAGGAATGTTTAGATCGCATTGATTGTTGGGAATATATAATCAATCCGATTGCTATCAGGGGGAGTTATTTTTCATATTAACATTACTTGAATATATTGAAAATGATGAAAATATTTGAAAGTCATGTAGGTTAGTTATATGGAAACGAGTGAAAAATTTAGAAATTTTTTTTTTAACTTTTAAGATAGAAGATTAGAAGTTTGAAAAATAATAATTTAGTTTTTATTAAAATTAGCAGCTAAATGGTCAGTAACTTTTTGTAAAAATTTTAACCATAATTTTAAGTTATATTTTACGACGTCATGGATTCTTGATTTTTCGGAAAAATGCATTAATTATTATTTTTTAGAAATAACTATGTACAATGCAAGTCAAGTCCCTCTTCATATATAGTTAACAATTGCCAAATAGAAAAATATTACATTGGTCACCACAAAGCAAAATTGATTAAATCAACAAATGACATAATTTGGCAGGACTGATAAAATTTTGAGTACCTACTATTAATATTCTCTCTATACAAAAGACAGAATTTCATTTCAGTTTACAAAGGGTTGAATTTAACTTGCAAAAAGATAACCTCTATTTGAAAATTAATGAGATCAAATGTGTGTAACCCGTAGAATAGCTAACATGTAGCATTCTAACTACAAATAAGATTAATACCTCTCAAATCAAAGATAGATAAACTTCAAAAAAACTCAATAAAAATAATAATAATACTACAAAAGTACCCTAGGGATTCATATTTTATCACGGTTTCTCTACAGAAACTTTTAAACATACTGTGATTTCTAGATTATTTTAAAAAATATTTCAACTTAAGACAAAAAAATAAAAATAGAATTCCTTTTAATATAATTCATAGAAAAAAAGTTGTCACACTCTTAAAAAATTGCACAACAATAGCAGGTAATATGCAGTATATAAACTACAACCTGTTCTCCTTTTGTGTTGGTCTGATGCCATCATCAAGATGTGTGCATCCAACAAAATATACAATGACCATAGGACCTTTGCACTTTCTTTAATGCTATCTTTTTTTTTTTTTATTTTATGTCTCATTTATTTATATTCTTTATTATACAAAGATTTTCTATTTGCAGAATACAAAAATTTATTTTGTTGTTGTTTTTGTAACATTTTTAATTTTTCTTCTTTACAACAACAATCAAATAAAAACTTACAAAGAAAAGGACAAAATATATTAAAAACCACCGACGATGAGGATGTGTGAGCGTATTGTCATTTATACCGCAGATTGCAATCGCTCAAAGTACATCACAATGGATGCCTGTAAATTTCTTAAGGAATACACATTCAAGAAAAAAACAAATAAATAAAAATAAAAAATGAAAAATAATACCCAATATTCTTGGAATCAATGTGCACTCATCTTTGGATCAGTCACAAAAAAAAAAAAAAAAAACGACAAAAGAATTTACTGGCAAAATGCTTAAATGCATAAAGAACGATATTGTTCCTATAGTCTATAAGTTAGTTACTTTATCCTAGGGATGACAAACAGGCAGGTGAGAATATTTCGAGACATGTGCAAGAAGTTAAATTATAAATTGCATTGAATCAAGAACAAAAAACAAATTCTATAAGATTTTGATTCGCACTTGTCACATGGAATTAAAAAAATCATCGAAATTTTTGAAAATTTCTTTGTTCTCCTTTTTGACAAAAAATAAATGCAATGTGCAATGAAACAGATAAAAAATGAAAGTAAAATATGATGCCTAAATTTCTTGTGCAGGATTTATTTTAAGTAAGATTTTTGTCTTGGATTGCACACTAGATTTTCTTTTGATTTTTATTAATCTTATAGCGTACATACATTGACAAAATTATCAGATCTGGCTTCATCTTCTACACAAAAAATTCATATTGTAACCTTATCTGTTGGATTTGCCAAAAAAAAAAAATATAATATTAATCAGAAACAAAAGTTCGAGGAACATTTATTTAGGAAAACTTTTACTAGGTAATGATTTTAGTTACACAGAATTGCATAGCAGTCTTACTAAACACAAAATGTTTTTGTATATGTGAATAGACATGAATTTATTGACTTCCCCATATTATCAGCATTACTTTTAAAAAACAATATAATTTGTTTATTATTTGTCAAAACTTTTCGACGAAAATACAAAACATACTAGAATAGATGTTGGATCCTTTTCCAAATTTCAGGGAAAATAAGTTTGAGAGCTTAAGGCCTATATTATGCTGTCAATTAAAATTTCGCAAATGTGAAAAAAAAAATATTAACGACAGACTAAATTAGAGGGAAAATAAATAGCATTCAATTTTCTACTTAAGCACTAGCCCAAATAAAAATAATTTATACTTTTTGTTCTGTGGATACATCAATATTTTAATTAAAGCTTATAAGACCCTGCCTGTCAGAAAACTCTCTTCTAATTACAAAGCACGATAAACATGCACAAAGCTTAAAGAAAAACGATTTTTATTGTCTGATAATCTACTAAAATATAAAAATCTTGGATGGAACTAGCTTTGATTGAAAATTATGTGTAATAGAGTCGCAAAAATTGTAATTAATAAAAACTGATTTAGGTACCTTTACTTTAGCTTAAACATCATATATCAGTTTAAGCTTGGATCAAAAAAATTCTAATTAATTCATTAACCACGTTTAACTTCTTATCAGTTTAAACCCTGAAGTTTGGGCGTTTGAATTTTTCAGCTGTCACTTGTTGGCCATATTGACATTTTCTTTTGTAAATATTTCGAATTTAAACAAAGTTTATATAATTTTACAATTAATTTTGTATTATCAAAATCAAAAATTTTGTTTCGATTAATTAAAAGAAGGATATTTAGTGCGTTTCCTCAAAAATATATAAATTGACTCTGAATTATAAAAATAAAACAAACCTTTTCACCGTCTTCACCTTTTTTTTGGAGCAAATATAGACAAATTTAATTTTATTTTGCATTAAATTATTTTTGGTAGTGTTTTTTTTCAAAAATTAGTTGTAATAATACATATAAGCGTCAGTTGACATAAGTAGAAGTAGTTTAACTATTTGAAGTTAAAACTCATACTGGGAACGCGATAATATCTTTAACTGAGAATAAATTTAAATTCAAATGGAATTTAAATTCAACCAAGCTTAAACTTGAACTGTGAAACCGAGAGTTAATAATAATCAAAGCTTTGTTAAACCAACAGATTTAATATTTTTAAAAATGTCAAAATAACTGAACCAATATAAAAATGTTTACAGTTTTAGGAATTTATTTAGTCCCTTGAAATTAAGCTTGGTAATGCAATGGTATTAAATAATCAGTTGCTATAATAGTTGATCCGACTATGTTAAATAAATAAACCTAAGACTTCTGGAATACTTGAAAATTTTCTAAGTTCTAGGAATATTTGTTTTTCTAGTACTCTCAAGAAGTATTTTTGAGAATTTAATTTCAATGAACATCAAAACTTAGTTTGAGCGACATAAACAGAAAAAGTAAAAGAAAAAGTAAAAGAAATATTAGACCCAGAGGCTCATAGAATTTTAGTTTAAAGAATTTATCAATTAAAAGTAAAATATTTAGGGAAATTTCTTAATTTTTAAATTCACAGCTGATTAATTTTAAAAAAATTATAAGTAATCAACTGAGTGCAAAGGTGTCAAAAACTTTAAAAAACTGCACATCTTAAAAATTAAAAATGTTAGAAATTTATTTTAAATAAATAAATAATAAAGTTTAAGGAGCTACATTTTAATTGGATTTCTATTTAATTTCTGCTGATTAATTCTTTGAAATATTTATGAGAGCAAACTTTCAATTTATTTACAAGTTTTTATTATTTTAAAATTAATTTTGTAAGCACCTGAAATGATTTCAATAGCATTTTAAATATTATTTTTCCTATTTTCAAATCAACTAATCCTGCATTTATATTGTCATTAAAACAAAAAGAAAAAAAGAAAAAAAAAACAAATACCTAAAGCGTGCTCACGCGACTAAACCGATGCCAAGTGTCAAAAATATCTTCCCCCAAAAACCATTAGCATTGCTACATATTTTAACGGAGTACAACTTAAGAAATTATTTTTATCTAATTTTAAATTTTTGTAGGGATAGCAAAAAGTAACGGAATCAAAAGGACAGCTGCTTAATATTTGATGTTTGCTTTAAGAAAAATTCCAATAGCACAACAAAATTTTGTGTACATTATACAATTTATTCATGGCATCCTTCAATAAGTACATTATAACTCCCTAAGTATGAAAATATACGGAAGAGGAAGGCTTTTAGACAGGTTTAAAATTATTTAGGGATCACTTTGGTAATCTAAGGTACAGCTATATAAATATATATAATGGTCATTACACACACATATATATACAAAATTTTAAAATTGTATATGGTACATATATAACTTCTATTTAAAGGAATCGAAAAGTGATGATCCCTTCGATATATTTGGGGTTTTTTTTTTTTGCTTCATCAACTGAATAGCGCACCGGCACACGACAGATGTGATATTTTTATCCTCTGATCTTTCAATGGCACGCACTGAAAAAAAAAACAACTACAAACAACAACAACGAAAAATATTTTTCTATTCCGGTTATTAACAAGGATACAGGAATTATGTGACATGTGCGTACACATGAAGGCATTTTAAAAAAGGACTTTCGTATAGGAATCACTGCAGTCTGACCCCTTTTAGTTTTAGGCTTTGTGTTTTAGAATATAGTTCGACCCTATCCAATCGGTGTCACTATAACTGAAAAATCACATCTGCAGTGTATTTAAAGATGCAGAAAAATTTAATCATTTGATCTTCTTTGTTTTGTAGATAAATTTATGTATAGACAATATTAATAATTATTTCTTTTTGAGTTGAATATTTCAAAGGACTAAATACTTTTAAGGAAGTTTTAAAGTAAGTTTCTTTTTTGAAAAAAAGAGCAAACATCTTCATGAAAATTAAACAAACAAAATTTTTTAGGGGTGGTCCGTTTTGGAATAACTGCAGATGATTATTGCTTGTGAGGCTTTCCGGTTTAATACACTTGAGTAACAAAAATATCGATAAATTGCATACAAAAGAGAAAAGTCGCAAGTTACTTAAAATTGCTAAAAGCCACTGCCATAAGGACCTGAAATATTTTATAAAATGTTAAACTGCTTTTTGGCGTAAATTAGTAATTTGCAAAAAAATGTACCAAAATTCACGAACTGATTTCTTAGCTTTCAAAGGGATTCGTTTTTTGGACTTTTGTTTTCATTCAACGAAAAGCTCAAAAAACTGCACTAAAGCTATGTGTGTAAACAATAATAGAGAACAATTTAAATTTTACACCAATATTTGCATGATTTTTTGTGCGCATCGATATTCTAACTGTACCAAATAAATCTGGATAATTAATGTTTACAGTAATCATTAAGAAGTAATAAAGTTATGATTGTAGCGATCAGTTTGGCGATCATGCAGGTCTTAAAGATGCAAGGTTTTATTTATTCTTATGATTTTCTCTTTTCCCAGACAAAAATATGTCTGGGATTGTAGAGTAAATAATGGTGAAAAAATTGAAATAAATCAAATTAAAATCTTAAGACATTACGCACGATGGATAAAATTTTAAGGGTACGCCTCAGATTAAAAAGAAAAATTTTGTTTTGTTTCACATTTCAATTGGCTCCATTACTTTTAAATTCAAAAAAATTTTGTTTTTACTGTTGTATTCTAATGGAGAAAGTAGCTCTACTCTTTTTTGGCAATTTTTCAATCATAGGGTCTACTTTGTGGATGAAAAACTCAATACATCTGGCTCTGAAATGGTCACCAAAGTCACCATATTTGCTATTTTCAGAATAAAATAAGACTACAATGGTAAAATTTCTCCGACTGTAGCCAGATATCAAATTTCTTCTTTATTTTATTTCCAAAATATTTGCCCAAGAAAAGAAGTTAATTTTTTGAATATTAAAAAATTTTACTCATGTGAGGACTCTAAATATTAATTACAATCGAAAATGAATATCGTTAAACTATTCCTGTAGAGAAAATTTAGACCATTTGGTCTTATTGTGGCAGTTCTTTTATATTTTAAGCAAAAAAAATTTTTTTAAATGAAATTTGCATATATATTTTTTTATAAATCCTATAAAATAATTTCTTACTTTTAAAACTATAGGAGCCATAGCACACACCAAACCGCAAAAAAATTCAGCTTGTATTACAAACTAGGAAATTTGTTGTATTTTTTACCAACAAAAACGTCCTCTATTTATGAATTTAAATTTAAAAAATTATATACATACATTAAAAACAGCTCAAATATGAAATTAAAATATTCCTTCAGTAAATTTAGGTAACCAAAAAAATTTCTAAGCAAAGCATTTAAAAAAATATTAGTTTCTCAGCTGAAATTCGCATTAACACGAACCCTAATCGTTAGGTACACAAATTACTAAATAATCATCATCAAACATACGTGACCGCATGCTAATAAAGTGATCTAGACAATCAAAGACCACACTGGTAATTATTATTCCAGGTTACCTTATAGCAGTAGCACAGGAGCAAAAATAAAAAAAAAAATGAACAAAAAAAGCGAAAATAATAAAAAAAAAATTTTGACAAGAACATTTCATATATAGCAACAAAACAATAACAAAATCACAGTATAAAACGTGCCCAAGATACTACAACTGGAATTCATTTAAAAACTGCTCACCCAAGTCACTGACCTGTTTCCCTCGTTCCTGACAAATCATCCATAACGCCGTCTACAATTGCAGACTTAAGTTTCTTCTTTTATATTATATCCTGATATCCTCTTCGTATTTGTCTTTTTCACGCTTGATTCCTTCTGATCGTTATGTAACATTTGTGACGCACTTTTAAGAAATATACTTCCAGTAATAAAGTAGCAAACCAAAAACAAAAACAACAAAAATTGAAAATTTGTGTGTATATTTTCGTTTTCGTTTTTTTTTGTTATTCTACAAAGGTGAAGAAATTTACCACCACCGGCAGGAACACCTAAAGCTAAAAAATACCCCAGCCCTAATCTCTGGATCGATCCGTTTGGTCTCATTTATGTTTATCTACCTCTTTTTTTTTTGGTTTTATGTTTTTTATTTGCTGTCTTCTTGATATTATTTTAAAAAGATCACAGGTTCAAGCCGGTGTGTGTACGTGCTATATCTTGTTTGGCTGAAAAGGTGCCCATAATGCACAACATATTTAGACCATTCACAATTTTCTGAACGCACACCTGTCTCTCCCCCTTTTTAAAGAGACAAGGAAAACGACGCAAATAACAATGTATACGCCTTATACCACCTAAGGTGCTGAATGACTATAGAAGGAGAAGTATTATAAAGGTTTTTTATTGGTTAAACGACACGTGCTTACCATTTATGTTCAATAAGTGGGGAAAAGTATATAAATCTAGTTACATTTTATTGATAGTGTAGTTCTTGTTTGAATGCTGTTGCGCAAAGGCATTTTTAAGGAAGTAGTGTTCGTCTTTCTTTGGATAGATCAATGTGATCTTGTACTATTTTTATTATTATTTTTTGTTTGTTTGTTTTGTGACTAAAATCGTATGATAGTTTTGTTTAACTGTGTTTTTATTTAAACTTTTTGAATTGTATCAAAAAAACAACAACAAAAACAAATTATTATTTTTTATATTTAGTGTAAATGCTATCAATATATAACAATGGAAATTAATTATAGTAAGTGTCCGCTTAAAAAGCGTCCTGTGCATTTTACATTTGAAGAAAGTGAAATTAAAGATGAACCAGAAAATTTGTGTATTAAAAATAAAAAATTGATTAAAGAAGAAACAATTATTAAATCGGATAATAATAATTTATATAGAACAAATGTAATTATACCAACACCAACATATCCAAAATTAAGATTACAACCATGGAATTTTCAAATACCATCATATACAAATCCAAATGAATTATATTCAAATGTACAATATAATTGTCAACAGATATCACCAACAGTATCTGATATTGAATCACCAAGTTCACCATCAGAGGCATCAATTTCACCACCACCACATTATTTAAATGGAAGAGCTAGTTCATTATCACCAATATCAAATGATATTTATCATAATCATTCAACAGGATTAAAAAATATACAATCATATCATCATAATTCTTATATTATTAAACCAGAAGTTTTAGGACCACATAGATATATTCCATATCAAATACCATATCAGCCATATGTTATGAATTTAACACAACAACAACAACCACCAATATCACCAGCATATAGTGAAACATCTGTTGGTACATATTATTCAATGCGTTCATTAACACCTGATTTAAATAATATAATAACACCTGAAGATTTATCAATTAAAAATAATTCAACAAATTTTAATAATATTATTAATAATAATAATAATAATAATAATAATAATATTTCTGATATAAAATTATTAAATGAAACTAAAGAAAAAATAACAGTACCACGTTATCAATGTCCTAATTGTAATAAATCATATTCAACATTTTCTGGTTTAACTAAACATCAACAATTTCATTGTCCTGCAGCTGAAGGTAATCAAATTAAAAAATCATTTAGTTGTAAAGATTGTGATAAAACTTATGTATCACTTGGTGCATTAAAAATGCATATTAGAACACATACATTACCATGTAAATGTTCAATTTGTGGTAAAGCATTTTCAAGGCCATGGTTATTACAAGGACATATACGTACACATACTGGTGAAAAACCATTTAGTTGTCAACATTGTCATCGTGCATTTGCTGATCGTTCTAATTTACGTGCACATCTTCAAACACATTCCGATGTTAAAAAATATTCATGCCAAACATGTAGTAAAACATTTTCAAGAATGTCCTTATTATCTAAACATACAGATGGTGTTTGCCATGGTATACAATTACCTAATAATAATACCATTTATATACAACAGCAACAACAACAATTAAAGGATCCCAATAATTTTTGTTAAATTTAAAATTTTTTTGAGAAAATATTTTTATACTTTCGATACCAAATAGTAGTTCCTAGAACCCACCAATATATATATATATTCATATATATATATATATTTTTTTTTAATTGTTCTAGTCACAATCGAAATTTAATTACTTTTGCTATGAACATTCTTAATTTTTTACAATTTCCTTCTATTGCTTTTATTTAAATTATAATTATTAAGGACTCAAAATGAACTTGCTACTCTATAAAGTGCCTATTTATCAAATATTTCCTAGAAATAAGAAATTTAATGTACAAAAAAATGTAAAACAGGATTTTGAAAGATTTGTTTATTATCAAATTGTATTTAATATGAATTTATTTTTTTTTTTATTTTTTAGACTTAAGAAAAGTTATTGAATAAAAGTTTTTTTTTGTCTTTATAAAAAAAAAAACATTGAATTAAAGTTTGTGTTTTAATTTAATTACTTTAATTAAAATGTTGAAGTATTTTCAGGGAAGGTGTTGAATTTTGAAAGCAGTTTTTTCAAGTTAATCTTGGCTTTTCTGAAAAGCGTTAAATTAATTTTTGATAAAAAAGGATGAAGTAGTTTTTTATATATATGAAACTATAAGTAATATAAATGAAATTTAATTAAGGGCTTAATATAGTTTTAATCGTTTCCTGTGGTATTTTAAGGTTTTTATTTGTAGAGTTCAACTTATTGTTTTAGTAAAAAATTTTCGGAATATTTTTTGGATTTTTTTTTGGGTAAATTATTTCTATTTATTCATTTTTAATGTGTTGTGTCCTGAAGAAAACACAACGTTGGGAGAGATATGGGAGATCGAGAAATTGGAATATTTAATTAAATAAAAATAGTTAAAAAAGGATAAAAGATTATCATCTTTTTTGTCTTTTTTTTTTTTTAAAGTAAAGAAGGTAATTTTTTTTATTAATTGTCTTCACCGTTCTTTAAACTGGTGAAAAAAATCCACAAACGACATGTCAAATGATAATTTTAATTTACCCAAACATTCGCTTGGATCATGAAATTTGATCTGAAAGAATGCTATAAATGTCTGCTTAAAGCTCGGTTTTAGCATGTACATGAAAATGTCCACCATATCCATCTACCTGTAACCAGGGCTCAGATTTCTTTCATACCAAGCAAAGAAATTTGTTTTTTTATTCTCAGTTTTTGCTTAATTCAATTTTAATTCTAATCAATAAAAAATACAAAAAAAAACTTAAACGTGAGTATTGAATCTGACAATACAAGCAAACGTCTGTTAACCAAAGAAAAAATAAGCACTGGGATTAAGAGTTGAAGTTAAATCTCTAGAGATTTGGAAACAGTTACTAATATCAGGTGGAAATTTCTGATCAATGATAGAGTTTTGATAATTGCTTTAAAAATTTTTTATTATATTTTAATATTACCACTTATTAGTAATATCCAAAGGATAAAAATATTTTAAAGTACATAAATACTTAATTTTAAAGCAAAAAGATACCCAAATATAGCTAAAACTAAAAATTGCTAATAAAATGTGCTGTCTAAAAATATCAACTAATCGTTCACTTGTTGAAGTCTTGGGGAAAAAAATTCAACAAAAACAACAACTTGATATATTAGAAAATTATTTATTGCCCGAAAGTTTTTTATATTAGGCAATAATATATGACATCTCGATTTGAAATGTTTAATCATGACTCGACCTTCTTGTGTTGGCTACTTAGCAGGCTCACCAAGCTCACAAAATAATCAAAATTTACATTTAAGCTTATGTTAAAATTTGGCTCTGATATGAACCTGGAAAAGCCCACATAATTCTCAATATTTTGTCAGCTAATTACATATATTGTCTATTAATATCTAATTCTAAATATTAATTATTATTAGTCTATTATTAATATCTAAAAATCACTTTTCATTACACTCATATAAAATAAACGAACTGTAATTTTTAAATTTTCTATATTCGAGCGAGTTTTTACTTTCTTTTTTTAGAATATACAAAAGTAGAACAAAATACATTTAAACAAATTTAAGCCTGCTGAATCTTCCATTCTTATAAAGTTCATTATTTTCAGATCGTTCAGTATTTTAGCAGAGTCAAAGTTCATTAAAACTGTAAAAAAAAAGTATACAAAAATTAGCAGTTTTGAGGTAAGAGCTGATTCAAACCAGATTCGAAAATTTTATCTAAGGTTATTTTAAGTCATTTAATGAATTGTCTTTTTCGCTTTTAAATAGTACGTTAAAACTAAGTACTTTGAAGACACTTTCAAAATCGAAATTCATTTGATCTCAAAAAATATTGCTTGAGATTAAAAGTTATTCTAGATTATTTTAAACTTTAAAACCTAACGCCTAATCAAGGAAGATGTTTTTTATTTTCAAAAAATCTGAATTAATTAATTTCGGAATTACGGATTTATCAATTGATCTAAAAAAAATTAAAAATACTTCAGTTATAAATAAATAATATTATAAGCGAATAGTATTAGTAAATTTATTTTAATTATTAAAATTAATTATTTTCCCTGCTCAGTTAAATTTTTATTGTGTTGTCAAGGCAAGCGCATGCCGAATAGGATAAGGAAGTCCTATAAAAGAAAAAAATCTCATTAATTAATTAAATACAAATAAATAATTCCTGATACTTCAATATCAATAATGAAAATATTAAAATAATTTCTGAAAACAGTTGCTGTTGCTTTGAATTTATCTCTTTAGAATTTTTATTTTAGAGATTGCAACCCAATAGGGAAATTACTCATTAGTGAGTTTTCCGTACATGAATCATATTGAAACGTTCACTTGTGAAATATTCATTAATACAGCATGCAGAAAATATACCCATCATAGCTACTTTTCAGTCATCTTTTCGTGCAGAGGAGGTCGTCATGATGGTGAGTTTTGTGGTTATTTGTTAACTAAATTCATTTCCATGTTTTCCATGAGAAAGTTGGTGTTATGACTGGAAAGTAGCTCTCTTTCATTGATTAACCCTTTCGTGGGCCATTTATTTTTCTTTTGAATTCCTCCCAGTTTTTTATGTTTTATTAACAATTAAGCAATAGCATTTAAGGAAACACATTTTTCTGAATTATATTTTTACATTTAAATTACAGGGGTGGAATTCCATTCAGTCGATTGAACACTTGATGGCAGCACAAAAGTGAAGCGTCAATATATTATAATGGGAATTGCGCTTCCCGCAGGCGTATTTTGTAGGATCTTGTAGTTTTAAAGAACAAATTAATTTTAAGTTAATTTCGTTATCTGTAAAATCATGTTAATTAATACATATTTAGCGCAATAAAACATTATTAAAATTAGAAAAAAGAAATTGCAATAAAAAAGCATAAATATCAGAAGTTTTGAAGAAATATTAAGGCTGGCAATATTATTTTTTAAAAAATAGATCAAAATTTTGCATAGATTGTCCTAATCGATTTTAATTTGTTAAAGAATACTTTAAACTACATATATATATTGCAATGACCAATAATGTTTCAGTGTTAATCAACGAAAGTTAAGTGTACGCAAATCATAAATATTTTTTTAAATAAATTTTTAATAACAGTTTAAATATTTTTAATAAACTTCTAAAGCAATTCAATAATCTTATAATAATATGAAATAAATTTCGAAATATCTATTAAAATTTACCTCATAAGCACGCACTATACCATAATAAGAATTACCACATTAGATGACGTGGTCCATCCAGAACTTAACATAACACTCAACGTGTTAGAGGGCAAAAGATTTGCAAAAGATATAAAAAGTATAGCACTTTAACGTTTCCTTAAACTTTGACTTATTACACCTCGTATAAATTGATTCAATGTAATTGGAGATTTAATTTAATTAATTAAGTATAGGATGTTGAATAAATATCAATTTTTCTTGAATAAAGTCATGTTTACAACTCTTATAATGTAATTGTGTATTAATTACAATAAAAAAGAATCAAAAGCAAAAAATTTTTAATATAATTCAAACATAAGGGATATCAATTTTCTTAATCAAGTTTCAGGAGAAAGCCATAAATGCTTAATTTTTACTAATTTTCTATGAAATATCGAAAAATCCCGCAATATAATTGCAAAGCCCAATTGGAGCCTAGAGATCACATTTCACTTATACATATATATATATATTCATATATATATATGTATAAGTGAAGCAAGTTTTCTAGAAAATTAGAAGCAAAATAGCTTGCGGTCTTAGATCTAATGCATGCTCGGTAAACACTTCTCAAGAGATCTTTAGTGTTGCATCTGGTGTAGGTGCGTTAAAATTGTATTTTGTATATATCACTTCACCAACGAGAAATTGGTACTGATGAGGGATATACTATATCATTTGTATTTGGGTGCAGTTTTGAACTTGATTAAAAAAAATAGGAAATGTGGGAAAATAGTTGACAACTGCCATTTCTTTTCAATGTCGACCATTTGTGGTTTAATAGTACTCTAGCATGCTATTCTAGTGCTTCCAATGCAAATATGGTTTACATTACATTAATTTAATGTAACTATTACATATATATATATATGTAGTTTAAAATTTTAAATTGTGCAGTTAGATATCTGCTAATGAACTGAAAATTGGGTTATTAGTCATATTGGTTAAATATAGAATGGTGTTTACCAGGTGGAAATTTATTTCATTTATATGGTGAAAGTTTATAAATGAGTTGTGTCGGATTAGATGAGGGATATCTAATAATATCCGTCCTCTATCTTTCATATTGGGTTCAGAAATTTGATACGTATATCATTCAGTTTCATTTTTGCATCAAAAACTTTTTATCTAAAAGAAAAGTGTTGTTTGTTTCAATTTTTATGTGTTATATGCTTTTGTTTTGTTTAAGTTTCTGCATAGCTAACAAGAATTGATATATACTTGCCATTGATTGGGTCGGACATTCCTAACTGAAATGGTGCCGCATAACGACGATTGTATATATAGATATGAATTATTAGTTTAAAATGTTAAGGTATCAGATCAAAGTTCCTGAAACTGACCTAATTGATCATTAAAATTGAACAACAAAAACTTTTCTATATGATTTTGTATCGTATTTTGATATTTTTTTTTTTAATTTTTTTTAATTTTAGCTTTTATGATTTTCTGCAGAAATTACAAGGTAAACTTTTTGCTTGTTAGACATCATTTATTTTGATGTCAGACCTTTTAACTTTCTTCTTAAGTATACAGAAGTTTTTTGAAATATAGTTTAGAAATTATAATCCTCTAAAAGAGCTATTATATATTGTTGTATACAAATTTAATTAAGCTTATGCTAAAGAATATTTTGAAATATTAAAATTATAGGATTCGTATTGATTTTTTTCGAGAAAAAAAGTATTGCATATAAAAATAGTGAATAATATCTGCTGTCCAAATATGAGAAAGTTTAAAACTTTTTTTCCTATATACAATTAACTGTATATTCAATTAGAATAATATAAGAGTCAAAATCCATTTTACATAAAATGTTTCTTTGTGTTTAGTTAAAAACTTTTAAGAAGTATTTACAAAAAAACTGTTGCCATTAAAAACGTTAACATTGGCATATTATAAGGTGCTATAATGGATATTGGCTTAAAATATAATTACTACAATAGAATTTCAGCACAAATCTGTCTAAATTTGTTTTTGTGTTCTATTTTGAATAAAGGAAGAAGATGTCCTTATTTTGGCTTTTTAAGATAATTAACTTTTTGATAGTGATTTGTGTTCAAATAAATGAGAAAAGATATGGCAATACATTTTGGATAAATAAAATTTTCTAACACTATTTAAAGACGTACATTTTTTGCTTGTGTTGAAAATATATTCACAGTTTAAAACGATGAACGCTTCCACCGACTTTTGATTCCAATTTACTTCATGAATTTATCTATCCTTTTTTCGCATTAATATTTTCTTCTGTTTGAGAATCTTCCTATATACATTTGGTCTTTTTAGTATTTTTAGTATTTAAATTTTGGCAAAATATTCGGAATAATAAATTCATTTACCATTTGATGTCATTAAAATTGTCAACTTTTTGAAATTGTATGCCTGACTTGAAGAAATTCATATTTATGTTAACAAAAAATTTAAGAAAAAATGATCACATAAAACCCTTAAGTATTATACTTTTACTTGAGATAATTATGCCTGACATTTCAGGTATTCACAATGTTTAATATTTTGAGAAAAGAAAAAAGGAAAGTCAAATTAGCTGGTTGATAATTTCGTTTACATTTAATCCATCAGAAAATTTAGTTGTTTTAAGGGTGGTATTTGTTAGTTGGATATATTTGCATAATGAGCCCGAACCAAAATTTCTAAGACCCTTTTCAGCCTCTTCAATCTAAACACAGAGAATTTGAGTATACTTTTGTCAAGTTTGGTATACTTTTAATCTATTTTCATACTAAAAGATTTCCTTAATGCAAATTTCTGCATATTAGTGGTCGAGGAGGTCTAAAGAAGATTAATCTTACTTTTTTACTGTGTTCTTGTTTCAAGGAACTTTCTCGTTTATTATAATATTCTTTTATGTAAATCGGTAACAGTTTTTTAATTTATTTTATAAATAATGTCATGTTCTCTTTGAAAAATTAAAATAAATTAAAAATGCTTAGTTTATATTAATTAATATAATTTTATTATAAATCAATATTTATTAATAATTCAAATGTTTTTTGAGTATAAAACTCTGTTCGTTTATGTTTAGTTAATTGAATTCATACAGTGAAGTGAAAATACTGCCTAGTATTAAAAGTCTAATAAAAATAAAGAAATGATGAGTATTAGAAAAATCTGGAAACCTTTTTAATTGTTTTAGAATAAGAAATTTTTTAAATTTAGTGAATAATTTTCGCTCTTCCAATAAGTAGAGATATTTTTTTCTATATATAATTATAGATATTAATTATATATTGTATGTATTGAGCTTCCTTTCAGTTTGAGAACCTCAAAAATGTGAACTTTCCCTAACATTCTTTGGCCCTCTGGGTACTAAATCGGGACTTATGTAGGATCAAGACATTGAAAGAAAGCCCAACTTTTACACAAGCTTAAATGATAGAGTTGAACCCCCTTTAAATTCCATCAGCTCTTTAGTAAGGAGGTCAAAGAGGATGAAAGGAGGTTAAAAATTTCGACTCGGGTATTTTCCATTACGTAAGGAGATTCCAAAACATATTTATATCTGTGAAGTTTTTTGAATAAAAAACGTTTTATTTATATTTATTTATATCGCTATTAGAACTAAAGGAGCTATAATTATCTTTAAAAAATTTTAATTAAACCTTTATTAACCTCTTTTCAGCTTGGTGATAAAGAATCGAGATTTATTTAGCTTTACGAGGTTAAAAAAAAGGATAAACTTTAGACATAAGTGTAAATGAGAGAGTTTAACCTGCTTTCAACCTTATAATCTTTCTTAGTAAGGAGTTCAAATATGCTAAAAGGATGTTCAAAATTTCAATTTGGGAATTCAATCAAACTTTCTACTTGTTACTTATCTTTTTGATAAGTTAATAATTTTTTGCCTTAAAAATAGTATTTTTGAAAATTACAGCAATAGAGAAACATAAAAAACTTTAGTTTTGATTAATTCCACTTTTTTTTTAAAAACTATATTTATATAAATTATATTTATATAAATATATTGAATTTCTATTAATTTTCACAAAAATATAAAAATAACAGAATGCACTTTGTTTATAATAATTGCAAATTGCAAAAACTCTAATTTATATTACTAATAGTAGGTTAAAGTCACCCAATTGCATTCTATAATAACTTTTTATAATATGACAAGCTAATAGATAGGTTTAGTAAAATTTTAACATGGAGCTTTTTAGTTTTTGTTTTATTTACCTGTTCTCCTGTTTTAACTTTGTCGGTATCTTAGGCGGAACATGAAAGCACTTGATGTTAATTTGCGTAGATGACTAATAAAATTTTGACATGCAAGAAGAATGTCACAACATAATTTTCGATCTATGAATCACACACGAAGGTAGAAAGATATTAGATATAATATTTAAAATATATATTTATATATGTAGATATAAATATAAAGTAAAGTCCGGCAAAGTTTATTATAGGGCGCATGCCGAGTACTCTTAACAACACATTCATTTCAATTTGGTAGTGTTCCTATATAGCAATAAGCACGCAACTAAAAAACCCGCTTTAGTTAATTTATCGATATTGAATTAATAAGCCATGTTAAACATTGTGTGGTCTTATTAATTTACCAGCGATTTATTCATGACTTAAAATTGTGGGTAACATCAATAGGTTAAACGTTTACTAGAATTATTTTTGAAATTGTATGTAATCAACTCTTGTTAAATTTTATTAATATATATATATATATATGTATATTTATTATTAACAGTAGAAGATAAAATTACTTATAACAAATACGTACGTAAGGTAAAAGTTTTGACAAAATGAAACTGGTTTATTTTTTAAATTAAATATTTTATATAATACAAAAAAAAAAAAATTATTTTTTATATTTGAACAACAATAAGAAGTTTTTTGTTTTTGTTTATTTATTTATTTTTATTTTTATTTTTTATAAATTGAATTAAAGTAAACTGATATGATTTCTTTCAAGGTAAATCTTGAAAATTTAATTGAAATTACTCTAAAAATGGTTTCAGACGTCTATTGTTTATCACGAATAAATTTCCATTTAGTATGGCAATTATAAAATAATTGTCCAATTCTTATATATAAATTGAGACCCTAGAGTATATGATATATATATATTTCTACAATTTTAGGTCATTGCACTTGTTTTATAGAATAAAATATTAAATCCCTTTTTTACTATCATTCTATTTTGATATAATATAAAACTTGTAGGTATATTTTTATTTATTCATAAATAAAATGTGCAATATCAGAAGAGTTTTGTTTTTACATTATTTATGAGATGTATAAATTGAAAAGGAAAAAAGGAAAAATAGTAAATACAATGTTTATCAACAAATTTTAAGCATATGTTAATAATATTTGAATATTTAATTTAAGTTTGATTTATTGAATTTGTAATAATCACATTTCAATTTTGTTTTGGTTTTTTTTGAACAAAATATTATTTACTTGAATTTTCTTATGTAAAATTAAATAATAGTTTGAAAATTTTGATTAAGTAGAAGAAATATTTTAATTTTTTATTTTAGGGTCTTCATTATTCGGGCCATTTGTTTCTTTTATCCTATTTTACAGTTCAAGATTAAACTTGATCTATCTTAAATTCCATTTAAACTTAAATTCACTCCAAATTTCACTTCAAATAATTAAATTACCGCTAATTAATTATTTAAGTGACTTTTGTGCCAGCTGACGCTTGTAGAGTGCTGGAAGGCCAGGGTATTTTTTCTGACTTTTTCCATATATTTCATTTCGAGGTAAAAATATTTTATAAAGTTATATTGCCTTTTAAGGAATTAGGTGGGTTTCAAAATTACAAAAAATCAATTTTTTTTTTATTTTCTTATTTATTAATACAATATATCTAGAATATTTTCCCAACACTTTAAAACGATCCGAGTAAAATTCTAAGAGATATGGTCTTTGGAAGTTCCGCCCTTTAGGCTACGTGTTATTTGAATGTTAAAGTTTAATCGCTTTTTTCTCGAAACTCTATTTTTGAAATCAGTAGCCAAAATTTCTCAAAAAGTTATGAATCGATCTTCTTCCAATTTTGCACACTTCTTTTATATAATATTTTCTACTACTTGAACGAAGGATTTTTTGTTTTCTCTATTTTAAGTAATTTTTCAAGGAAATACAGGGTACAAATTTTACTCAAAAATGGGACGCTTAATTAAAATCTCTCCTAAGAGGAAAAAAGAAACCCTGAGAAAAAGGTAGCAAGAAGAGATGAATTATTTGCTAAGAGGTATGCAGAAATAAATTAGTGGAAGATCATAATGGATTTTCGGAGAAAGTTACACCAATGACATTGCTAAGAAAATCAAAAACATTATGATCAACATCTAATAGAAATCAAAATGCTAGCTAGCTGTAATGCCAACACTGAATGCATTAACTTTCAATACTAATCCTTATCTAAAAGAAAGTAAATACTTTGTAAAAACAGAAAAAAGTTTTTAGAAAAAATAGCAAAATTGTTAAATTTTTTTAATAGAATTTTTTAGAGCTTTCCACTTCTTCCTTGGAATAACTTTAATGAGATAAGGATAGAATTAAATAAAATATAGAAAATTTTCTGTAAAATCTTTAACTGCAAATTATATTCAACACTTACTTCCTACATCCTTTTGGAGATATATAAATAAAGGTAATATTATGCATACTTCCTTTACTATAGTAATTTTTCAAAAATAAAATGCAAAAAATAATTATCATTCTATTTTCTTTAATGCATCATTAATATCTCCAGCCTGAGAAACATCAAATACCGTCAAAATTTGAATAACCAAATTGAAAAATAAATTAGTGTCATCTAATCACTCCTAAATGATTCAGGAAATAAAAGAACAACAAAAACTAAAACTCCATTATCTAACTGAGCCTAAAGGTATTGAGCTTCATTTTAAGTTCTATAATAAATTATTATCTTGTCCTGAACGAGTGTTTAGAATTGTCAACGTTAGTGTTCAAACCATGCCACTAAACCAGAAAATTAACTTCCATCCTAAGAGCTCTTAAGCTATGCTTATGGAATTTAAGATACTTGACATTACCTACACCTTTTGAAATGGTGTATTTACATGAATCAATTTGATCAATTCAAAAGAATTTTGATCTTAAATAATCCAAATAAAATTTAGGTATGTATACCTTTTCTTATGTAATCATTTTTTCTTTGTTTTTTCGTTTGTAATTTTTTTTTTTGTTTGTTTTTGTAAAAGAAGAAATTAATTAACCACAACTTCACGTCTTGATATGTCGACGCATCCAGCTTGTTTAGTGTCTCACTGAAACACGATTGACTTATAGAAGTGATCGGTCAAGTGCTACTTGGAAGTCTTGTTACGCTGATCATGGCACTGGCCTTGATCAAGATCATTCTGTCTGTTGACGGAATGACTAATCGAATTTTAGTTGCCATGTTATTAATTTTGGTATTAAAAGTTTTGGTACCGATAGGGTAAAGTGGTTAAACTGCGCTTTCCACTAACGGGAAATTGATATTTGATACTGTGTCTTATTAAGTGAACTGTGCTTGTTTTTGGGTTTTTTTTTTTTTGTTTTCTGTATTTATTTTTTATTTCAATAACAGTTAGAATAGATTATCAAGGCTTTATTGCTAATACAAGAACAACAAAAAAAGGGTACATGATGAATCTGAAGAATGTATAGAAAAATTCGATCATCAAAGTCAAGTTGACCTCAAGCGACAATAATATAGAATGAAGTTCATTGTCGTTGTTGTTTTCTTCTTTTTTTGTTTTCGTCAAATCCAGGATAAATGCATTCCATGGTTCCAAAGTGAAAAGAAAAATTCTTTCTAATCGATAATGCATCTTTAGTCCAAAAAAGAATTCAAATAATTTCATATAGAAATCTTAATTTTTATTTATTTAAAAAAAAAGTTGTAAAAAGTTACATTAGATATTATTTAGTAGAAAATTTTAAAATTTTTATTGCTAAATTTTTAGTAAAATAAATTTTGCGATTGTAGTTTTGCTTTTCCAAAACCTAAGAAGGATCACTGCAAACGTATTTTAATATTTAAAAATAACTTTAATTTCATTCCTATTGTATACCAAATACGGTTTGAGTCCTCCAAGGTAGTAAATTAATTTCGAATAGAAAGTTGAATTCTAGATCTTTGATCATTGGCATAATATTGCTCAGGCTGATGTCGGTTTTCTTTTCAAAAGAAAAAGAAAGGTAAACGAAAAAATGCAGGTTATTTTCAGGTGTGAAGATAAAAATGTATTCAATAATTAAATAAAATATCAAAATAATAAAAAATATACAAAGAAAAAATAAGCAATTTAGAAAAATTTCAAGATGAGTTTCAATAACCAAGAAAAAAATTGGCAAAAAAATGCAAACGCCGATTCCAGATGTGGATCTTAAAGGTTAAAAAAGTAGGTTAAAAGCAAGAAGTTTTAGAATGTTAATTTTGTTGCTATTTGATAGGTATTTAACAGTACTTATTCCTTATCCCTTAAGGAAAATATGGCTGTGTAATTCTATAATTTTTAAGTATCTAAAAACTTTTTTGTACGATAAAATATTATTTTTTAATATTAGTTTCTTACTAATTATGCCAAGGTTCTTAAATTCTCAAATATCTATTAATAGTAGTTACGAGCTTTTTAAGAGAAAAATATTGTTTGATTTTGTGTGAGTTGTAAAAAAGAAACATCACTATCAAAGCTCTACAATTATTAACAAAGCCTGATTTATTGTTTTTTGGCTGTTCCCGATATTCCCTTCATCAATAAATACAATGCGAAAAACAAACTCAATAACAGCGTTTATTATTTTCGGTTATTGGGTAGATCGAAAGAACAAATTGCAAAAAGCGGTCCCCATAGGAAATGGGGCTGCTTCAACAGTAGTAAAATTACATATTGACCATTGGAGATTCAGAAAAAAAGATTTGGCAAAAATTAAATATCTTACCGCTCAAACTTAGGGTTGTTTTGGGACTAAAAGTAAATCATTAAAGTAAATTTAGAAACGAATTAAGAGGGTATTCTTAGGGTTGTTTTTTCCGGCTTAGAAATTCGAAAAAATCAATTTTTTCTCCATATTTTCATAGTTTAACCGTTTAAGAAAATGTTCCTAAAAGGATTTTTTGAAACCTGAATAATTTCCAGAGTTACAGCACATTTTGTGACGCATTTAGTGTTCAGTTCATTAAGGTCTTTAAAAAGTTAAACGTCGTTTGTCTCGAAACTACTTTTTCCGAAACGGTGTGCATGATAACTCAAGTTCTACTTAACCGATTCACTTGAAACTTGGCACAAAGCTTCTTTATATATTATAGTATTGCACTATGAAGAGTTTTTTAGTAAATTTTTTTTTGTTATTTTTAAAGTTTCCAAAATCGAAAAAAAAACAGAGAAAAAACGCAACTTATTTTTCAAACTGCCACCATTTTGTGAAAAATGTCCGAGGAAACACCTAAAATTCGTGCGTCGAAACCAGAATAACCCTTTAAAATGTGTGTAATAAATCCAAAAATTATCCTTCATTTCAAAATCTTAGTTGCCTTTAAAATAAAAATAGGCAATTATTCATTAATCAAATTGTACACGCAATAAATCATCTTATATCTAAGCTTAATGCTTTATCAGTTACAGTTGCCTCAGTAAAAATGTCTTAAATGTTGCTCCTCTCTTCTCCTTTTACGTCTCATTTCATAAAATCTCTCAAGCTCTTTCAGTTATTTCCAAACAATTTAATAATAAAGTTATATTTATGATTAGCTGATGCCATAAATGAGTATGTTAAACTATGTATTTCCAATGGTTCGTTTAAGCTCTTTATTACTAACAGCTAAAAAATGACATTTAATATCCTATTCTAATTAGGCAGCCGAGATCTGAAATCAGCATGTCCTAAATTGATAAAAATAACGAAGAATTTTTTCAAAAATTATATTCATAATATCTTTTGATACAATTAAATCCTGCAAAGTTCAATTGCATATTGTTTTTCTTAGTGATATCTTAAGTAATTTTATCAAATAAAATCTTTTATAAACCGTTTTTGTTAAATTTACCAACCAAAACCAAAGGCTAAACAATAATTTATTGCAGTTTATTATAATTAGATAATTTTATTTGGAAAAAACAGACAGAGATTTCGCAAATGGTAGATATAATAGAAAATAATACATTTTGTTTTAAAATAAAAAACGTAATATAAAAAAACTGGTAATATTTATGCTTTTTTTATTTTTTTTTTTGAACCAATTAAACCACTTTAACGAACAAAATTGTTTTGCTTCATCAATAAATCATTAAAACTATTCTGATGAAATTAATGAATAGCTCTCGGGTGATCGATTGATATTCATAATATAACGGATATTAATAATAATATTAATTTTTCCTTTGAAATATAAGTAATAAATATTATTTAATAGCAACAATTCGAATAAAGTATAAAGTGCAGAAATTATTCTGTATAATTTAAAATTCAACATAATAAAATTTTCGTATCTAGTTTGAATTTGAACATTTATTTAAATCAAATATCATTGGCCATTTTATAGACCCACTTCTAGGTTTAAAATATACATATATACTTATATACCTATATATATATATATTGTTGATTACTTTAGGAAATATTAAGTTAGATAATATTTTAGAAATAAGAAAACACCCGCACTGTCACAATTTGATAGCAGACACTATTTGGCGCCATTTCATTCACGCCATGCTGAGGTTTATTGCTATTGCAAATCAACATTATACATTATTATTGTTCTGATGAAAAATACAAAAGAAAAAAAAACAAAGAAAGTAAGTAAGCCAAAAAATAAAATGAACAAAAACTTTTATAGAATAAACAGTGAACCCTACACACTATACCTACGCATAATTGTCTTATTTAGCGACAAAAGATTTCACCCAACAACAAAAGGTGCCAGCAGTACAGCAGTGAAATTTTATTATACTAGTACTGATCCGATGGTGCCATTTATAAAGCTATATTTTATTTACATATATGTGAAAATTCTATTCTTCGACGTATTTGATGATCTAGGAAATTGTATACAATGGAAATTACCTAAACATGGAAATCTTATCGTTTCTTAGATTTGCATCTTATATGAGAATGTTACTAAAAATTTTCATAGAAAATTGGCCAAAGACTAAATTGGTATTATATTATCTTTTTTTTTTTTCAAATTAAGAATTGATAGGATAACTGATTATAATTAATAAAAATTATAAAATAATTAGTCATTATGTAGAGAATTTAGTATTGTAGTTTGGGATAATGAATTTTGAATTAACTAGAATTCAGATTGTGAAGTTTTAAAATTTATTCAAGAGAAAAAAAAAATCAAAGCCAATGTAGAAATCATGCAGTCAGAATTTAAGCTGGAGTAGAATAAGTTTGTGAACCGAATTCTATAGACTTTTAGAAATGGAACTAGAACGTTAAAATCAATATCGGAGGTTTCAAGTTTAGATTTCAAGCCAGTTGGTAGGGATACCAAACTGTTGCCAAAAGAAAAATTCAGAGTAGTAGGGCAATGCTTGCAATATGGACAAAGTTTTGTTCTACCAAATTGGTTCCTGATACATTACTTTTTTTTTAAAAAAAATTAAAATTTGTCAGCCTAAAAAATTTTAACTAGTTAAAATTTTTAGCGCTTCTTACTGTTTATACCGTTTGTTTGCCTTTTTTTTGGTTTGCTGATTCTGTTCTATTGTTCTATGTTATTCTAATGTCCGTTGTTCACATTATATATTAAACATATTCCTCACAAATAATAAAAACTTCTATCTGTCATCCTTAAAGGTTGTGGTCGATTCTTACCAGGAAACAGAGATAGCTACCACTCTGATGGTTTCGAGTTGATTTCTTTGATTTTCATACAAGACATATTTGTCCCAGCAATCTTACATTTATGTCAGATGGGACTCTGAACGAGGCCTAAAGCAAGGTTTGATTTATAATGTCGCTGGAAGCTGGAAATGTAGGTTCCAAATCAATCTCTAAGTCAGACTCATAAATCTATAAGACTAGAGGTAAGATAGTTAGGTCAAATCAAAATAAAATGCAAAGATTTTGGTTTAAATTGAAAATTAGATTTTGAGAAAGATATTTTGGTTATGATATTTGAGTCAAATTGGGATTACAACAAGAGGACTGTAAAATCGGAATTTTCTTTATTAAGGTTAAGAAATTGGTAAAATTTATCAGGTTAGGATCAAAGTCAAAGTATAGTAATGCCTAAATTTGAGTAAATAGTAGTATAGAACAAGGACTTTTTCTTAAAAGTCGAGCTCCAGCAAAGGAATGTAGCTCTTGTGCATCTATGAAAAATCTGAAAACGGAAGTACACAAAGATAATAAAATTAAGAAAACGGTGTTCATATAAATTTTTTCAAATTGTAACTTTTAAGGATTTTACATTTTTTCTAAGAGTTTTAAGATTTGATTATTTTCTTAAAAAGACGTCATTTGACTCAAATGACTCCTTTGTGGTTAATTGAGGTAATCTATTCCACAAAATATTATCCATCAACCCCAGGCTAATTGTTAATGTTAGCGTACTTAAATTAATTCACTACTATTAATTTATAAGTTAATGAAAAGTATCTGGGAAAAGCTCAACAACAAAAAATCAAACAATTTTTTAAATAAAGATAAAACATTTTGATTTCTTTTTTTAAGAAAATATTAATACAAAAAAACATATGTGTAGACCTTCTAATCTGTTGCAATTGATTACTTCATTAACAAAGAGGTCTATATTTATTACTAGTCCAGTATGTATCCAAGATAAATATATTGAAATTATGGTGTAACAATTAAAAAATTTTTAACGATTCATCTTTAAAACAACAAAAAAATGGTTTGTATTCACTTGTTTCATTGGAAATTATTTGCTATAGGTTATCTTCTTTCAGGTAAAAGGGGTCAAAAATTTTTAAAGTTTATCCATAGCTCTCTTCCTTTTTTAGCGTATTTACAAATCTTTTTTTTTTATTGTTTTTTCTTAGGTCACCATAGCGTTTCGATCATTATGAGAACCATGATTTATTTCAAAATCTAAGATTAAACGCAAAAAAAAACAATGATCATTCGATCCGTTTTAGTTCTCCCACGATAAATAAGACGACTTGGCTCCAAACTTAATGAATAAAGACAGCACAGACTATCCGCAAAAGGAAATAAGAAATTTTGAAGGTTTTTTATTTTTTTCTGTCATCTTTCGTCTGTTTGTTTGTTGTTCTTGTTGTTGTTTTATATTTTTCGATTGAGTAGACCACTTTATGCGCACTTAACCTTGTAAACATGTTCACAGCAGGTGCATTCACCTGCAACCTGCTTAAATCAGGGACATTTTTGTGAGAAAAATTGTTATATTTTATTAGAATAATCAAACATCCTGAATTTGTTGTTTTTTGTTTTTCTAATGGGTTTATTAAAAAAAATAAACAAATTTTTTGCAAGTGAATTGGGATTAAATTTTTTCTGTAAAATTCTTAATTAAATATGTAGCATTCAGAAGAATAAATATGAATTTTTAACTACTTAAAAGAAAACTAAAGTGATGGATCTTAGAACTCTTTTTACAAAAGAAAAATCATGCTTACAAAATACTAAATATACAGACCAATTCTTTGCTAGCATATTTTCTATCATATTTAATACCAACAGAAATATTTTGTTTTGGGAAGTGGATTGATATCTATTAAATTTGCTAGAAAATTCTCAACGGATATAAGATATTTTCACTATCCTGAGCCAGAAATTTATCAATAAAGCATGCAAAAAGTAACTATGTTTTCATGTAAAAATTTCATTATGACTGAAAAATTGACCTTTTTCATCTATGCTTAATTTAATTTAATTTCACTGCTTAATTTGGCAGTCAATCAGCACTAAAATATTTTAAAAAATAATAAAAATCATTTTTGTTAAAATATAATTTTATGGCTATTCTTGAAAATAATTGAACAAATGTTTATTCAAATTATTTTCCAGTATTAAACATGAACAGGATGTGAAATAATAGAAATTATATAATTTCAATTCATCTAAAACACATCCAAAAAAAATAAAAAATCAAATTATAGTATAAGCGTAGATAGTCTAAAGAATCTTCGTGGGAAAAAAATTATTATTAAATACACTTATTACAAACAAAATAGTTAAAACATCCTTCCTAGAAATTATAATCACAAAGAATTAAGTATTTTATGTTTATTATTTTATTGTGATACTTTTTAATTTTTTTCTTTTTTAAAAAAGAAAAATGACAGAGGAAATAAAACCATAAGTATAGTTATTGTAATAAACGGAAGGTATCATTTTAGTTTTTTCTTATAAATAAAACGAGTCATCACTTAAAATTCCTTTCTTGGCCTACCAAAATGTTCAATGATCTTAAAAACAGAAGAGATTTTTTCCTTAAGGTAAATCTAATAACATTTTATCATCCGTTTAAATCGTGCAGGTGCATATATGGTCTGAATTTGGTTATGTTTGCAGGTTCATATAGCTCAGACACAGAGGCGGAATACAATTTCGGGATCACCAATACCTTTCATCTCCTTTAAGGGAATATATATATATATATTAAACTATATTTTTCATTCGTTATAACTACTTAACTAATTCATGCATACTTTTTCCAGACTATTTCCTTTGCTTTATTCTTGAAGACAAAGAACTCGCGGGCATATATATCCGGGATGTACGCAAGTATGTACCAATATGGATTACAGGTATTAAAAAATTTCATTTCTTATTTAAATATATATATATATTTATTTTTATTTTGGCATATTTATTGCTGTTTTTTCTTCAGTTTACTTTTTTAACAAACAAAATTTAAAAAAATGCCATATTGTTCTGATTTGTAACAATCTCGCGAGTAATTTTCTTTTTAGGGTTCTAGAGAAATACAATAATATATTTACATATATATATATAACATTGGTTAGTATTTATAACATACAATGTATCACCCATAATGTTTATTTTTTTAAAGAAAGCACGCATAAAAGGTCACACGAAACGCTCTGTCGTGACAGATACTGCAACCGTGCGCTACTTAGCGATAATCTTTTTCTTTTGAAAATATGTCTTATAAGATATATAACGAAAGCTCCTTAAGAAAGTTTATGAAGTTGACATACATGTATTTTGTGAAGCCTTTTGCATTGACCTCAAAGGTTAAATATTTGAATTTAAAAATATTTCTTCAGCAGTCAAAACTGTGGTTTAAATAAGATGTTTAAAATTTTGTTGTATATAATTTTAAATGATCATAATTGAAATAAAAATAAATTTTCATTTTAGAAATTTTTTTATAAATAAGAGAGATTGTTAAAACAAAACCCAAAGATTGATTAGTTTGTTTCTTTTTTAATCTTAGATTGTTTTATTCCATTCTTTGGATTTTTCTTTAAGCTGAATCCATGCGGCATTATTCTTGTGCTTAAGGGAATTGTTCACCAGCAAGATTGAATAAAGTTTCCTAAATTCAACCTTGCTTCAAACTTCAAAAAATATTTTAAATACTTTTCTTTTTAAAAATTTTAATAATTTATTTGACAATTTTCTGCCTTATGTACACAATGATAGCCAACTAAGGTTGATCCATTGCTAACTTAGTTCAAAATTAAATTATTAAATTTAACTTATATTTAATATATTAAACAGGGATTGTCTAGTATTTTTTTAAATATTTAAGTAAAACTTTTCATGATTATTGTGTTAAAACTTTAAGTTGACCCAAGAAATAGTCACTGAGATATTTTTATAGTTTTTAGTATCCGCCAACCCGTATAACAATAAATAACTTTTCAAATGCGTTTTTCTCATTCTCAGTATTTTGAGAGTCAGTGTCAACTGTAATTCAAAACCTCTTGCACCGATCCTTTTCAAATTGAGCAAGGTAGCACTGTCAAGTTTTTTAATTTTTTATAGTTATTAATAATTAATAAATCGCAGATTTTATTGCTCAAAAGCCCAGCATTTTTCAAAAATTGAGAGAAACGTAAAATTATACAGTTTCGTCCATATTTCTATTAATCAGTTACATAAGTGCGTTTGTCGTGTATACACGTCAAACACTAATCTCTATTACGTTGCGTTCGACGTGTTTACTCATCGACTATGAAAACTAATTTTTCATTATTTGAGAATGTTTGAGTTTAAAATCACAATAACTTTTGCAAAAATAAATCATTAAGTTTCTCTTAAATAAAAATGTAGGTCTTCGGTTTTCATAAATTTTGTATTAGGACCATTTTGCCCTATGTTCGTCGTGTATACACGCTTGATTTTAATTCGGCACACTGTGAATGGTTTTTAAAACTGCTTAAACTTAAAGTAAAATTTTTTTCGTAACGAAACTAATAAAAATGTTTGATATCTTTTCTTTGCTGCATTATTTTAGTCAACCTCACAAAGACAATAATCCTTTTGAATTTATCTGAAATATTTAATTTCATATTTAAAAAAAAAAACAATTATGCCTGATGTTTTGATTCGATCACAACGTTAAATCTATCCAAAAAGGGGAAGCAAAGGCTTAAAATTGTTAGCTTCTATTTATCTACTATGAACGCCAATTAATTCTTTATTTGCTCACTTAGAAGCACCTTTTGTAGTAGAAATGATAGTCGTGTTTTCAATTTGAAAATTAAGTTATTAAGTTTTTAACTTCTTATACGTTCCAACTTCCTTTTAAAGGTGCATGTGGGATTTTTTTCTACTGATAAAAGAAAACGTAATGGTTTTGATTTTGAAATATTCTATAGACTACAACAAAAAGAGACTTTTAGTCAAAACATAAAAAACTACAAAGACCTGCTTTAAGACGTTTTTCTAGCCATATCTTATTTTTTTATTGTTTGTGGTTTTTTTTCTCTGAAGCTAACTACTAGTTGTAGATAACCGAACCAATTGTACTATTTTATTACTAGTATTGCAGTAGAACTGTTATGTTTTCCACTGTTTCACAAATCCTGCGTTTCCCATTCAGCATCTTTAAGAAGTATTGTTGTCAATACAACAATTTCTATATCTCCTACTCACGTGCTTCTATGTCAAATGTTTCATAATTAACTTTTGCTAATTTATTATAATTTTTGAAAATTGAAATACTAAAAAAAAATTATTTTCTAACGAATATATAAGGCTATCCTTTACAAAAATTTCAAACTTCAATAAACATATACAAAAAGAAAACTATAGGTCAGTTTAATTATTCATTTATCTATAAAAAAAATAAGTAAAGAAATAATAATTAATTAAAAATTTAGGAATTTTTGCATAAACAATCAAATACTCTTTTCTTCATCATCACTCTCTCCACAATACCAAAAAAAATATAATTCAGCTTGATATATAAACAAAAGCTTTCATACTCAAAACCCCTAACGGGCAGAAAAATAAAAACACAACAAAAAATTGGAACATAAAATCAATACTAACTCTGAATCTGACTTCAAGGATGCCCTAATACGCGCACAAATGTCACAAGGACACATACCAGCCGTTTCTTTCAGTCACGAATATTGTACATGAGTACATCAAAGGAAAATAAACTTCTTGAAAATAAGGATCAATATACCTCTAGGATTTACAGTTTAATGTTGTTGTTTTCGTTAGAAACCATGTCCGTACCACAGGACTCTCAATTTTAAAGGTTAGCTGGTAATATAAGCTTATGTTGGCTTAAAATAGAATCTCCATACACAAATATAAATATAAATATATATATATATGTATATGTATCTATTCTATATATCTTTACATAATTTCAGACTCTGCGCAGTTTATGTTATGTGTCACCGAACCATCAAAGCAGGAAAATTTTCCCTATCCTATTGCCATAGTAACGCAAATGTACCTCGAAATCCCCTTCTGTATTCAGTTTACCCGTTATTTAATAACTTGGTATATACAGCCAAACCAGATCCGGACATACTGGAATTGTGTGTAATGTAATTATACATACATAAAAATATAGAACGCTTTTATATAAACAAATCCTAGGCTGGAACTTTGAGTATACGTTTAACAGTGCAAAAAGGACGATGGATGAGGTAAGTTGTGAATAAATTTTGTGTTATTTTGAACATTAATATAATTTTGTGATTTTAATTATTTTTCTATTTAATATTAAAATTTTGATAATATTAATTTATTTTTCTAGCTGAAATCGAAATTTGTCCGTCCAAAGAAGACTTTATCATTGGCAGAAAGAATTGCTGTTATTGAACAATATGAAAAAACACCCAATGCACGTTTGCTGGCAAGAATGTTTGGTTGTGGTCGTACACAAATCCAGACAATACTACGTAATAGAGCATCATATTTAAAGGATTGGCAAGAAAATCCACAACAGACTAGAAAACGTCCAAATATTTCATCCACAACTTTGAATATAATTGTACATGAATGGTATAGACGTTGTCGTTTAAATGGAATTGTTGTTACCGATCCAATGATACGTACAACAGCTAAATCAATAGCAAATATGTTAAATTATACTGAATTTTCTCCAAGAAGTAGATGGTTGGAACGTTTTAAATCTAGATATAAAATAAATGAAAAAGATATGGGTCATATAAATGAACAAATACAAAGACCAATTAAAACACAGCAATCACTTGAATTTAATGATATTATGAAGGATATGCAAAATGAATATGGTGATGTATTATTTACACCTGATGAGCTACCACCACAAGAATTTTTAACATTAAATGATTATGATATGGTTTCAATGGAGCCAAAACCATGTACTTCAACAGAAGCTACTCAAAATGACAAAACTTCTACTATAGAATGTATTGATTTATCATCTGAAGGCTATGATTCAGAAACAAGTCAATCACCGATTGATGGAACTAGTCAAAAAGGTGAAATTAATTCAAAAAATATTGATGCAGATGATAATTACAATGAAATTAATGATTGCAAGGAAGCTTTAAATCATTTGGGTCCACTTGAACGTTTTGCCTTGGATCAAAATAATGTACGAGCAATCGGTCTAATTAATCGTCTGGAAGAAATATTTAAAGAAGAATTGATGAAATTTTGTTCTAAATAAAATTTAATGTAAAAATATATTTAAAAAATAAATTCAAATGTTTAAATAAATTTCACAGTTTTATTTGTTCATTTATTTTAAGTTTTTTCTTATATATTCTTTAATGCTTGAAACACAGATATCCTCTCTAGGATATATGAGAGCTGAGGAAAAAGCTGTGAATTTAAAATGAAAGCTTGACGTGCTTTCAGATTGAAGTATGAAATAAGTTCAATGCTAAAGAAATAAAAAAAAACTTTATTAAGTTGTTCTTAGAATGACAACAGAATTTCCTTAGCAATGGAAAAATAAAATATTAAATTGAATAATTTTAGTTTATTTTCAGTTCTATGTTAAAGCTTAAAAACTTTTATTTTTAAATATGCGTTAAGTCTCAACAAATCAATGTTGATCTTTTTTTTTTATCACGGTAATAATTTGATGCAAGAAATTCTATTTTTCGTGTGGTTTAAGTAAAATTTTGCTAATAGTTTTTCTGTTTACGATGTTCACGATCGTACAATTTGCGTGGTACCCGCCATTCTCTGGCTTTCTCAATTTCTTTGCTATTGTATATAGACACATGGTTTCTTTTTTAATGCTTAATCTTTCAGCCAGTTGTTATTAAATTTGAGTAGCATCTTCGTCCAAAAATTCTTGCAGCCCGCCATTTTTAAAACTTTTTTGGTAGTCTTCCACTTTTTTCATTTGAAAATCAAAATCATCGCCTTTAAATCGTTTAAGCCAGCGTCCATAAGTTGTAAGATTTGTAGAACAGCATTTTAATAAGTTTTAATAGCCCAATTGAATTGTATATAAAAAGCAATGAATGTCATTTCAACTGATCAAAAGGCTCTAATGTTATTAAATAATACCAAAGTTTCTGACTTATACGATTTTAGAGTGTATTGTCAGAACAACAAAATGAAATATTTTTCAATTCATAACAATGCACACATATATGTAACGAGATCTATAGCTAAAAATGGGAGTTTGATATTTATACATCTGCTACTTCGACATTACGTATTCCTTAATCCAAAAATATCCAAAAGCAAAAAAATATTCTTCTGATAGTAAGTGGTTAAAGAATAAAGGGCACAAACAGTTTTACGAAAATTATTTTTTCAGGATTTTAGAATATTATCATTAATTTAATTTAATTTAAGGTCAAAAGGATTTTAAAATTTTCAATATACATACATATGTATTTGTCGCTCAGATCAAAGTTTCAGTTTCAGACAAAAAGAAGATATCGTTCTTTTCTTTTCAAAAAAAATACTCCATGTTAATGACAGACATACAGGATATTCACATTGAGTCCGGTAACATTTAATTTTATAGTAAGCGGAGGTGAAAGGTAAGACGGAGTTTCGCAAATTTCGAAAAAAACAAGGTGAATACCCCCATAGTCACTTTTTTGTGAAAGTGATTGCGTCTCCACAATCATTTCAGATCTCCAGAAATGACAACTTTACTTATATGTATATGTTTATGTGAGTTGAAAAAATCTCATCACTTATAAAAGATTTTTGTATCCATACAAAATTACGTTAATACGGTATCTAAATTATTCAGTAGCATTTTTCTATATATATACAGGAATGATATAAAATTTTTCATAAATCCTAACAAAAATTTCTTATTCCCACTTAACTTCTACTACAATTTTCCTGGAATTCCAGTAGGGATCATTGTCACCAAAATTTGACACGTGCGGCTTCTTTATTTGATTGGCTACAAAAATTACAAGGTTATCATAACATTCTTTCCCACGTACGTATATATAGTTTGGGGCTTCATTGAGAACGCTGGAAAATTATTTTGCCTTGTTCGTTTTACATAAACTTTCTATTGGGCCGAAAATATCAGTGAAAAGATAGACACAAAATCAGTAGCTGAAAGAATAAAATTGCCTGTGTGAAATTCGCCGACACATAGTATTGAAAAGAAACTAAATTACTAACCTAGACGATGGAAAACTTGACGTTGGATGAGGTAAGTTGTGAATAAATTTCCTGTTACTTTGAATATGTATTAATATAATTTGGTGATTTTAATTATTTTTCCATTTAATATCAAAAATTTGAAAATATTAATTTATTTTTCTAGCTGAAATCGAAATTTGTCCGTCCAAAGAAGACTTTATCATTGGCAGAAAGAATTGCTGTTATTGAACAATATGAACAAACACCCAATGCACGTTTGCTGGCAAGAATGTTTGGTTGTGGTCGTACACAAATCCAGACAATACTACGTAATAGAACATCATATTTAAAGGATTGGCAAGAAAATCCACATCAGACAAGTAAACGTCCAAATATTTCATCAACAACTTTGAATATAATTGTACATGAATGGTATAGACGTTGTCGTTTAAATGGAATTGTTGTTACCGATCCAATGATACGTACAGCAGCTAAATCAATAGCAAATATCTTAAATTATACTAAATTTTCACCAAGAAGTAGATGGTTGGATCGTTTCAAATCTAGATATAACATAAATGAAAAAGATATGGGTCATATAAATGCACAATTACAAAGACCAATTACAAAACACCAATCATTTGAATTTTATGATATTATAAAGGATATATATGGTGATGTATTATTTACACCTGATGAACTACCACCACAAGAATTTTTAACATTAAATGATTATGATATGGTTTCAATGGAGCCAAAACCATGTACTTCAACAGAAGCTACTCAAAATGACAAAACTTCTACTATAGAATGTATTGATTTATCATCTGAAGGCTATGATTCAGAAACAAGTCAATCACCAATTGATGGAACTAGTCAAAAAGGTGAAATTAATTCAAAAAATATTGATGCAGATGATAATTACAATGAAATTAATGATTGCAAGGAAGCTTTAAATCATTTGGGTCCACTTGAACGTTTTGCCTTGGATCAAAATAACGTACGAGCAATCGGTCTAATTAATCGTCTCGAAGAAATATTTAAAGAAGAATTGATAAAATTTTGTTCTAAAGAAAATTTAATGTAAAATATATTTAAAAAAGTAAATTCAAATGTTTAAATAAATTTCACAGTTTTATTTGTTCATTTATTTTAAGTTTTTTCTTATAAATTCTTCAATGCTTGAAACACAGATATCCTCTAGGTTTGGCGTGCTATCAGATTGAAGTCTGAAATAAGTTAATTACTAAAGGAAAAAAAAACATTTATTAAGTTAGGCTTAGAATTGAAACATAATTTCTTTAGCAATGGAAAAACAAAAAGTCAGATTTTATTTTAATAAGAAGGCAACTATCATCCCATTTAAAAAAAAAAAAAAGACAGACGTAATGACTTTTTGTGAATGTTTTCACAATAATTTGGTCGTTTTCAAATCTCCAGAAATAACAGCTTTACATCTATGAATGAAAAAATCTCATTACTTTCAAAAGATTTTTGTATTCATACAAAATTACATTAATACGGTATCTAAATTATTCAGTAGCATTTTTCTAAAATTTCTTATTCCCACTAAACTTGTACTGCGCTTTCCTGAAATTCCAGTAGGGATCATTGTCACCAAAATTTGACACGTGCGTCTTCTGTATTTGATTGGCTACAAAAATTACAGGGTTATCATAACATTCTTTCCCACGTACGTATGTATAGTTTGGAACTTCATTGAAAAGGCTGGAAAAGTATTTTGCCTTGTTCGTTTTATATAAACTTTCTATTGGGCTGAATATCAGTGAAAAGATAGACACAAAATCAGTAGCTGTGAAATATTAAATTCCCATTTGAATGAGGTTATTATAGAAATTTGCGGACACATAGTATATTGAAAGGAAACTAAACTAAACTGAACTAAGGGAAGCCAGTGGGGAATATTTAATTATGAGAATAAAAAAATTCTTGGAAATAGAATTTTTACGACCTGACTTAAAGTTTGAGAAAAATTTTATTAGGTCAAAATTACAAAGAGACAAAAACAAAGAAGAAAACAAACAACCAAACGTATAATTATTAAATCACATCCAAGTGATAGTAAAAAACAAATTTGTTATACATTGAAAATAAATTTTTCATTAATTATTTTAGGCAATAAGTGATAAATGTACAAAAAACCAAAAAGAAAAAAAATTAGTGACTGAGTTTAAGTTTCCGTTACAGGGCATGGAAAAAACGCAAATGAAAAAGCAAAAAAATCTAAGAAGCCAGACTTAATTGAAGACTTTGAACAATAAATTTTGGTAGAGTGTCCTCTTCTACACAAATGTTCTTGTTTGTTTGTTTTTTTTTTGTCGTTTTTAAAATTTTCTTCAATTGCTCCGTTCGTTGTTTACTTTTCCGGTACACAAAATGGAAAAGAGGGAAGAAGTGAATAGAAGGTAAGGAACTAACAAACAAGACAGCTACAAACAAATATTCGTGATTTCTGATTAAAATCTTGGAAAGCCAAGTTCAATTCAATTGGCTGCCAGATTTTTTATTGTTGTTGTTGTGTTTTTTATTTTTCATGCCCTATAGCAAAGAGCAATACTTGCTGCTGGTGGTTGATCAGTATTATCGTTTTAAAACTGCCATAATATAACTCGAATACTTGAGGTCCAAGTGCATTAGACTTCATAACATTACCTAAGCCAAAGACACGTCCACTTAAGAAAATAATAGAGAGTGCATGTCTTAAAAGCAATTCCACTTGGCCTTAAGGTAGAAATATTTGAATTTTCGCTAATGTATAAACTAGGTTTCTTTACTATTATTGTTTATAGAATACAAATATAGATACATAAGTACCAAATGAGATCAGTAGTTTAGTAAACTGAGAAACCTGCTGTTATATTAAATAAAATTAATTTAGATAGAGAGAATCCAATTATTAAGACCATCAACTTCATAATTGACTAAAATTTATAATATAATGAAATGTTTTTCGTTTAAATCAGATACTTCTGTAACCAATATAGTTTTTTGTATGCGTAATTCATAGCTTGCGTTTTTATATTTATTTTACAGTAATTTATAGAAGAGAATAATACAGGACAATATTTAAGTAAATTTCTAGTTGCATTCTTAGTTAACTAGTTTAAATTGTCTCATATTTATTGGATTGTCAATTTTAGTCTTTTTAGTGTAAAACAAGAGGCTCAGAATAGTCATAATTGTAATTTAGTGCCAATATGCCCTCTAGAAATAATAGTACATTTCATTCCTGGACATCATTTGTAGCCATCATTAAGATGACCATCGTATAGTAGAATTATATTTTCAAATAAAATTTAAGTAGGTTGAATAGGATCCGTGTATTATGGAAATTCAAATTAAATTTACTTTAGTTACTTTTATATAATAAAAAGATTTCCCTACTTTCTTCAATAAATTAATAGCCATAACTTTATATTAAAAAAAAATATAGCAAACGAATGATTATATATTAAGTTTTTGTTATTTACGGTTAGAAGTCAAAATTTTGGTTAATTAGATATTTTTTTCGCTGATTGAAAGACCAAATTTATTATAGAAAAAAAGTGACTACAAAATTTTTATTAAACTAAACTATGTCAAATGGGATAATTGGTGTTCATCATAATATTTTTTTATGAAAGGTCACACGTGGTGACAATAGCCACAACTGGAATTTCAGAAAAAAAAAATCTCTCCTGAAAGTTAGCAATTTTTGTAATAATTTTTTAAAAATCTTCATACATTAGTTGTATATTAAAAATTATAATTAATGCATCAACAAGTCCTGAGTCGAAAATACGAATTTAATTCCATTGTTAAGTCTTTTCAGTTTTCTAAGAGGATATATGTAAGTATTACATGAGTCGTTCAGAAGCCAATGTGGATAAGTTCAAAATATCCAAACTAAGAAATTTAATGTTTCTTAATGCATTCATAATACATAACATATGCAGAGGCTATTAAAAAAAGGGTTTTTTGACCTACAAAAAATGAAAGTATGAGTAAATCCTTTTAAGACTAAGAAATATATTATTTATTCTATTGAAATTTGCAAAAATCAGAAAATATGAAAAAATGGACATTGGCTTCTGAGCGACTCACATGACAATCCGATTCTTGTTACTCTTCAAGTATTTTTTCAAGTAAAAATCTATTCAAAGAACAGAAAGGAGCTATGAAATTTTTATTTAACTCAAGGAAATTGATTTTTAAGAAACAACTAGTCTGGAGGATTGTTTAAAAATTTTAGTAGGCTTAAGAATTTAAGAATTAACTCTTAAAGTACTGATGCTGCGTATATATGTAAGTCAATGAGTCCTGCAACTAACACATTTGAGAATGTCCTTTAATTTTTAAAAAGCGATAATTTTTAAACGGCAAGTAAAGCAAAGTAGATATATTTTTGTGATGGAGAAAATATGATTTGCGAAGACTCAACTTTTGTGGGCATTTTTACTTTTTTTCTTTGCGATAAGAATTTTTTATTAAAGTTTTGATATAAGTGACGAAAATCAGGAAAAAGAGATCTTAAGTGACTAAAAATGCAATAGTCAACTGGGATTGTTATTTCTTTTCTATTTATGTATAGTCACGATATTATTCTTATTTTAAGAAAGGAAAAAATTTTACTACTGACTATCAAATTGCAGTATTTGAAGTAAAAAATCATGAAAAAACTTACAATTAATCTAAATAATGCTATATGTCACAAGTTGTTGAAATCAATAGCCAAACTACCTGAAATGAGTTTCATGTTGCTTCGGATCTGACTAAGTTTGCCCTGTAATAACTTAAAAGTATGCTCAAGGAAAAAGGTTGGGCTTAAATGCAGAATTCATCACCAAAAAGGCTAAAAATAAATTTTTCAAGAAGGAGAGTGCAGAAAAGTTGCAGAAATTTTACCAAAAAAAAATTGTCATTTTAAGTGTCAGGCTGATGGGGACTTATTGCTTTATTATATAAAAATTCATGAGTAATCGCAAAATCGTTATATTATTGAAAAATATAAAAAGTGAAGATTCAGTATGAAAAGCTTCAAAAATTTTAGACCTTAATTTGGTAGCCTACAAATAAAACAAAATTTTTCTTCTTTTAAGGATGGACAAAAGAATTGTAATACTTTTTAATTTTTAATAGAATCAAAAAACACAAAGAAAACTTATTCCACTGTATCAGAAAAATAATATCAAATTGATCCTTTGTTTTCGTTTTTGAAAAACTCCTTTTTTGACAAAATTTTTTAAAGCACCTGCCTAGAAAACAAAAAATAAAAACACAATATATAGTAAAAACTAATTAAGCACCTGACCCATAAACCTCAAAATGGAGTATATATTTATTTAGCTCGATTAAAGCACATAAAGTAGTCATGACTTCCGAGTTTTGCAAGTCAAAGAACTTCGTGTCAGCTCTATAAGAAGTAAGTCGTAACTAATAAAAGCACAATTTGTAACATTGGTCGTGACGTTGGAACTGTATTAAGTTGATACATATCTTTCATTGATCTAAAAAGCTATATATATATATATATATATCTTTTTGTTTAGAGAGTACAGACTTTATAGCAGCCAATAAGCCATATATGCCAATGAATAAACAAATAAAAAACACACACAAACACAAATATAGGTACTTTTACTTAAAAGTCATAAACTTGAAAATTATTTTCCATCAGAGGATAATGAAACTCTAAATTAATATAGATAATATAGAAAGCTTATAATTCTAAAATCTTCAAACTGTTATTATCTTTCAAATATCTTTAAAATTTATTTTTATTTTTATTTAGTTAACAATTTTTAATTATTATAATTTGTGTAGGTAAAACTGCCCTGCATATTAAAAGATTATAGTTTTAGGATAGTTAACTGCGCGAATATTTTAAATTAAAGATATTCATCAACAGTCACGATAAATGCGGTTTTTTTTTTTTGCGATTGTGATTAAGGTCAAGTCCATTCTAAATTTTTTTTTTTTATAGAAGCAAAACAATTTTATCATTGGTTGGATAAAAGTGTTAATTAGTTTGATGCCTTTTTATTATACCTTAACCATAGAAAATTGGCAAAATAAAAAGAAAAAGAAAATTCCTAATAGTCAATAGACATAAATGCAAATGACTTAAGCTAATTGATATTCATTAATCCCTTAAGATGTCTTTCTGCTTGGCTTTTGGTCGTTAGTAGTTTTATTAATTAGAAGACAATGATACAAAAAAAAAAACAAAGAAGTAAGGTTATGAATTTTAAACCCTCTTAAATATAAAAGGAGTAAGATTGACTTACAATTAGTGCCATATTTAGATAATAATATTTTGTATGATAATTATACAAAGGAAAGCCCAACTTTTAGTCAAGAATATTTGCCTATTAAAAAAATTATTGACAAACAAAATATTATTTCTGATTTTAGAAACTAAAAATTATTTAATTAATAACAAAAATATTTGTTTTCTATGATTTTTAAAGCGTGATATCGCATAAGTGTTCGCTTTAGGCTCAGTTTTTGAAGGTTTCCACTTTTTGGTGTAGTGTTTAAGACGATATAGCAGCTTTTTCTCTACCAAATCTAGCTTTGATTTGATTTGATAGAGTACTTGGCTTCTTGATGAAAATCTTTTAATTTTATTTTAAAAACATGAAAACTGGGGGCATCATATCAAGACTAGTCAAAATTATAGTTTTGTGATTCTTTCATGTGTAAATCAGCATGCATAATTGAGTTTTTTAACCAAATAGACCAAATGTATGATAAAAAGACTGTTTAATGCCATTTATCGATGTTTTAAGTCTTTCCAGAAAGGCGTCTTATATACTGTATTGGAATACACAGGAAAATATTTTCCTCGAAGAATCGTGTATTTAGATAGTTGGGAACTTGTATATAAATAAAGATTTTACACAGAGAAAGTTGGGCATTTATTATAAATGCTCGGGTTAGTAAAAAATAAAAATAAAATCTAACATACAATTTTCCTAATTATATGAATAGTTCATGTTTTTCAATCTCTTTTAATAATTTGTTTAAAAAAATAATTTCAATTTTACTTTAAAGTGATTAATTAAAATATCTTTAAGCTCTATTTCAGCTCGATTAGACGATTCATTGTTCTTTATTATATGATAATTACTTTACATTTTGATCAGGTGTTCTAATACAATTTATCACCGTTTTTTGCCGCGTACCTTTTTTGAAGCGCTCTTTAACTTCTGCAAGAAGGAGAAAGACATGATGATCATATCAATAAAAATATTCCACTGAACAGTAATTTTTGTTTTCGTAAAACTACCTCTCTAATAATATAGGGTTTTAGTTTGCTTATGGTTCCTTTTAATTTAAAATAAGCCTTATGATGATTTTTTTGTCTAAAATTATTTTCAATTTCTTTTACTTCGACCATAGAATTTATAAGTAACGATATTTATTGCCTGAAAACAGTGTTTCAGGTGAATTTCGAATTGAAATGACATTGGGCTAACTATGTAAAACGACCTCGAGATAATATTGTTGTAAAATTTTTAATATTTTTGGTTTCGGATTGGAACGCTGATAGTTTGAAAATTTAAGGCAAAATAATACTTATTCCGAAAAGGTTTTCAAAAGAGGAAGAGTTAAGACATACTAAAACTGATTATTTTTATCCTATTCAGTCACTTGATGGCGAAGTATTTTGTAATAAAAATTTCAAACATTCTTTTAAATTGAGTAAAATTCACCATTGCAATCATGAAAAGGAAGTTTATAAGGTTTTATGTAAATAAATTCGATATTTAGTCAGTTTTGATCTTTACTTAAATTAATGTTAATAATAATTAATATCTAATATAAGTTTTTGTTATTTTGGTGATTTTATTTATACGCAACTTTAACACTGACAATTTGTAAGGTAGTTGTCAGAAAGGTGTCAAGAGTCTTCTAAATATTTAAACTGAAAAACTAGTTTTAAGATAACTCAATAACGTACCAAAAAGCATATAGAATTTTACTTTTTATCTACAAGAAAATGTTGAAAGATACAAAGTAGTGCCGAAAAAGCTTTTTGTAAGCTCCTTAGCGGAAATTAAAGCTAACAAGTGTGAATAAGCCGAATGTATGTCTTAATAATTTAGTGCGTCTAAGGAATTATTTATAATTTTACAACAGAAAATTTGGTTGCACTAGAAAAAAAACTTTAAAAAATCTGATGAATGATGGAAATGAACTTTATTTTAAAAATTTCATATTTTAAAAGTACATAATTTGGGACTGATAATAAATTAGTAGTTTTAAAGGTGATTTATTTAAGAGCTTAGATTTTGGAGTACTGCTGGCTTTCATTATTTAAAAAAAATAACGAAATAGACTTTCATTTATGATCATTTTACAAAAGCAATGAATTAAATAGAAAAAAATATTTTTTTTATATTTTTGAATAGAAACAAAAAGAAGAAAAATACTTTTTACAAATTTTATTTCTAATTTCATAGCGTGAAAAATAAAAATGCGTCATAAGACTATAATTTCGAAGGCGTTTATTGTTTTGTTTAATACAATTTATTAATTTCAAACAAACTTTTCAACGGATAATAAATAAATTGGTAAGTGTTACATTTGAAGCAGCATTTCGTAACTATTTTTTAGGATGCTCCACACTTTTATTCTTCATGATATTAAATTATAAATAAATATTGACACCATATGTCTTTAATATAAGTTATTAAATATAAATTATATTTTTCTAAAAAAATGTAATTATCACAGTTAATATAGTATTGGGTGTAAGCCCAACTCGAAAACGCTTATAAAAACGCTATCCAGTGCGCTAATCTAGACAAAAAGTGAAAAAAAGACTCATTCAAAACTATTTTTCTTCTTTAAGTTTAATATTTTTTAAAATAATCATAAATAACAGCCTCTTTTTTAAACAGTTGTTCTTTTATATTATTTTATTTTATCTTTTTCAGCCATAACTATCTCTTACTTTTAGCATTTATGTTATAGTAAAAATAAAAAGCTAATCATTTTATATTTTTCTAGTTAAGTTTTACTGCATACGTAATTAGAAATAGAATTAAATTGAGTGTTCTACAACAATTTGCCAATGATTTTGCATTTTGCATCATCCAAAGAGTTTATACCCAAGTTGAAATGTTTGATGATGACTTCATACTGTTCATCCTACTACTTTATACTCGAATCAGTATAATCTTCTACATATAAACTTATGTTAAGATTTCGACGAGAATAATTTCTTAATTTAAATCACAAAAGCTCAGTCCAAAACTGTTGAGAATTCAGTGGCCAGAATTTTCTACATTTATGATTAGAGTTGGGAACGGTTTAGTTTATGTACCAATATGTTGCCAATATGTTGCCGAAATTTAAATCAAATAGCTCATCGATAAATACCTTTAAAATTGATCACTAAACTTTACAAAATTAACAACAAGATCTATAAATATGAGAAACCTAAAGAAAAAAAAGAAGCTAAATTACATTTCGGATGCTTCAATATCATTTAAGTGTATCTGTTTCTCATTCTCAGCTAGCTTTATTTATCTCCAAAACACTAAAAAAATATTTCCATTTAAAAAGCCATGACTTTATAATATTTTAGCATAAATTTAATTTTTAATTTTTGTAAAAATTAGTCCTTGATTTGTGTTCTTAAAAAAATATTTATAACCCAGACAAATGACAAAAAAAAAAACATGATATATAATTCTGTTTTCTGCAATAACTTTTACACAAAATCTATCATTAATTTTATTATATAGCAAAGAACTAAATCATATTTTATTTTTATACATTTGAAATAACTTTTTAAATGAAGTACCTTAAGGTTTACATTTCACGATAATAATATTTTATCTATAAGAAAAACACTAAAGTGAAACTCTGGACTTTAAGTGCTATTTGCATAGTTTTTCTGCTAACCGTTTGTTTAAATGAAAAATGGTCATAACTAATCAAAACAACATTAACAAGTGTGAATTTCATTATAATATGGATATTTGAAAAAGAAGCCACCATCTTTTTAATGTATTTAAATGATAAATATACTTAAAAAAAAAGAAGAAAATAATTTTGAATACTGGAAACCTAAAACCTTAAGCACGAGACTATTGTGTAAAATAAATTGAATATTAACTTGAAACTCTGTGCTTTGAATTGTTTTTTGTATAATTTTTTTTTTCTCTCAATGTATTTAAAAGTATATGTGTGCAAGATTAATTCAAGATTTGAGCATCCTTTTAGAAAACTAGAGAAAAGTGTAGGTGGTCTATTAAAATTGTTAATATTATATAATTAAAGAACAATATTATAAAACCAATTAAATTTATATAAATGTGAAGAATTTTCTGCTAAGGAGCATTATATTTTTTGTATTAAACGAAAAAAATTAATCTATTGCACTGCTGCTGTTAGATGCTCGTTATCCTAATTAAATTAAATATATTTATTAATTAGTATACATATATTTATATATGTACACATATAAATATATATTTATGTATAAATATGAACTCTAAAGTCAAATGATGGTTATCATCTTAAGCTCATCATAGTTCTACGTCTGATACAATACTCATTCTCCATTGAGGCTTGTACAGTGTATTAGCCTTCCGTACAAAAAAATCGTTTCTCCATTGGCAGTTGTTTTTATTAGAAAAATTTAGCGAAATTTGATGGAAATGTCAAAAAAAAAGTGTCATAAAAGTAAATATTGAATCTTTGAATCTGTGAAAATACACATAATAGTTTTAATATACTTACAAAAATGCCACAATTTAATTCTTTTTTGACACATAAATAGGGGATTTTTTAATGTTGGAAACCTCTGAATTCACAATAGATGGCAAAATTTCCTTTATGCAGCCTTTCAAAAGCTGTATTTTATACGCGATTGCGACAAGCTTAACACACGTGTATTACACATTTCTCGATACAAAATTTCCTTCCGTGTACTGTATTACTGTGTATTGGCCTCAATGGAGAATGGGTATAAGTTAGAAAATATTACTTTCAGTTTTTCATTGATTGTTAATAAAAATCAATTACTGCCCAAATATCAAGTTATATCTAATAAAATTCTTATCAAAAGCTTCTTATTAATTCTTAAACTCATGAATAAAATTCAAATTACAATCTTCCATGCCAACAATCTGACTTTCTGTATACTCCAAACAAATATTTTTTAAATGGATTGGTAAAAAACCGAAAAACTTGTTGCTTGTAAAAGAATCTACGAAACTATCGAAATTTTCCATTACATTTCACCGATTAACGAATGTCGCTCGAGTTTTAACTTCGAAAAAGTTTATTCTTCAGATTATATGACAGCAAAATTTTACTCCACAAGAAACAAATAAAATCAAAAAAATGTTTTATCAGCAGTTTTTATAATTAGCAGAGCAGTATATAAATCTGTCGTTCATAAACTTAAAATGCTACATGAATTTTAAACGAAGAGTTTGTCCTTATTTTAAAAATTATGGAAATGGTGTCCATTTAATAACTCTAAGATGTACGAGAAACCTCGAAGCTCGAAGCTTACAGAGTATGCTTTGTCTGAAATCACAAAATAGGGATAGGGCTAAGGCCACAGTTAAAAAAAAAATTCTGAAAATGATGCCTACGAAAAAGCTGCAGCTTCTTCAAACACCATACCATTAGTGACCGATTGACTTTAGTATAACCTTACTATAAAAATTCTGTTCTTTAAACGTGTTTTTTTCTCAAATACTCCACAAACTTCAAAGAAATCCATTTGACAGATTTGGCTAAAATTTTAACACTATTGCAAACGCCAAGAGCTTTTGTGGAAAGCAGAAGCATTTATTTTCCCCAATGATTTATTTTTTTTTCAGCCATTTTCAAAAAACAAAACAATCGATTTTTGAATTTTCTTTCTTCAAATTCCGTCAGTTTTTTAATCAATGGATGCAATTATTAAATTCTGCTTTAAACTAGAACGATAAATGCATAAAATCAATCATATTTTCTTTATTTCAGATCATACTTCTGTTTTTCTTTGCTTCAACTCCGAACACAAAAGAAAATCTATAAAATATTATAGAATATAGTTAGAAAAATTTATTTTTGTATAATTTAAAACGTTAATAGTAAGATAAAAGATATTGAAATGATTATATTTTATTTAATTACAAAAAAAGAAGAGCTAAAGAAATCTTAAAACCTTTAAAAACAGTTAAATATCAAACTCAATTCTCAAGCATCTTTATACACACCCATCCAATCCTTTTGTTAGATTAAAGAAAGAAATCATTTCACAAAGGGTCAGAAAAAGGCGTTCGTGCTACAATGTCAGTTTACAAAATTAAACTTTCTTCGATTGAGAAGTACAAGTGCATTTTTGTTTTTAGTTTGATACTTTTTTTAAAGGACCAACATAGTATATACCATCTCACAGCCAGATAAAAATAATTATATATTTAATACATATAAGTAAAGAAAGTTTATTATATTTATACCAATATTGGATAATCGATCGATTGGATCAATTAAACTAAAATCATAAAAAATATTTTATGAAGAAAATAACATTATGAAGGTGGAACCGTAGTAAATTTGCATAAAATATTTTGGTTAACTAAAGTCGGAACGAAAGAAAAAATTTGCTCGAAATTTTAATGGTATTCTGTCATATCTGTGAGAGGACAAAACCGATCAATTAAAATTTCGAAAGAAGACTTATTTATATATAAAGATCTATAGATTTATATATATATATATATGTATATAATGTGCGGTTTTGTTACCTTTGTCGGATATCACTTCTATCAAAAATTATACGATCTCAGGTTTTGGGTTTAATAAGCAAACACCAAATTGATGATTATCGATATTTTATCGTAATTTCGATATATAGGAGTGACTTTTAAAGATTTCAATTTGATCCCTTGCGTGATTTGTTTCCACGATTTAGATCTTACTTCATTTTGATATTTTTGTTATTTTAAATATAATCCAACAAAATAGCAAAAATAAAAACAACAACAAAAATCAAAAACATTGTAAATATGTATGAGATTTAAATAAATAAAATAAAAAGAAAAAACAAAAAATAAATATATTAACAAAGCCCGTTAGTGCTAGTATTATTATTCCAAGTAGTAACATCTTCATTTAACTATGATATTGTTAACATGGAGGATTGGATATTTTATAGAAGCTAAACAAGGGTCACAGTTAGTAGTATATGGTTTGTTTACAACGGTATACAACAACATAAAATGCTACGTAATTTGAATATGATAATCATGTCGTGAAGTTGTCATCTTACAAATTTTAACACAATACCTGACACACAGGATCTAAGAACCTTTAAGACTGTAATATTTGCAGTATTGAATCTCATGAGGAAAGCAATAAAAACAAAAAGGTAAGAAAGTTAACTCAATTTATTTTTATACACTTGTCTATACATAAATTTATGGGATAATAGACTTTATCCTTATTTGGAATTCATAACATAAAGTTTAATTAGTTTGATCTAATGGTGGTGTTAAAAAGATTTTAGTTTCAGTTTTTTTTTTTATGTAATTGAAGAAATTTTATCTCTATGGAATAAAGATATTAAATAAGAAAGTTTTTAGTTTTTTCTTTTATGAAATATTCAAAAATATGATTACTTAGTAGAATAATCAAGATTTATTTGATCACGTTCTGATAAAAATATAACTTTTGTTTGGTTAAAAATTTGAGATAGTTTAAATCGAGTCATATTTTTTGTTTTTATTATTCTTTATCTTATTTAGAAAGTGTTTGTTGCAGAGCTCTTGGAAAATGTTTTCTAGCATTGCTCAAAGAAATAATACTTCACTATTAATCAGGCATTTGGAAGCGAAATAGTAGTCACCTAGCGATTTTTGGCTTTTCTTTCCTTTTCTTGAAAATAATTAACATTGTGGCAGTAATTAAATATTAGGCATAGTCTTGTATAATTGTAGTCGTCAATGAAAAATTTTATGTGTTTATTTTTGTTAAAAGCCCAATTAATCGTTTTTGTTTTTGGTTGAACGGTATTTTACGATTTAAACAGTTAGCAAAAAGGGATAGCAAAAAGGAAAGATTTTTTTGTAGTATCTGAAATATAACACTTTTTGTTTTTATAAATTACATCCTTTATAGAATATGTCTTGTAGAATCTTAACTTAGTTAATTTAATACTATTATTAAATTTTGCTTATCAAGCAAAACTTGTACAGGTTTGGTTGAACCAATGTTCAACTCCCAATTTATAATTTTTTATATTTTTCAGTTTATGTGGTTTAAGCATCCTGATCTCATGTTTAATAAACACTGAACTTATTTTTTTTTTATTGAAGAAAAGAAGATGTGGTAATAATGGAAATATATATTTAGAACTAACACTGAGACGCTTCGAGACGTTCTTTTATGAAAAAATGTTTACATCGGTGTGAAGATGTAAATATGTGTGATGTGAATAAATTCCGTAGACTTTTGTTAAAACCAATTTCAAGGGTTTTATTGAGCCAAATATTTACGTATGTTCTCTGAGCAAATATTATTAACCAATTTAGAAGTTTTTACATGATTTTAGAATGAATACCAACAGGAAATTTATAAAATTTTTCAGTATAAGTAATATTAATCAGACGTTTAAAAGATTCAAAAGGAAAAGATTCATCCAACCGGATGGTTTTTTAAGTAGTTTTATTTAACTAAAACTTTTATGCAAATTATTTTAGCGATAATTACATCACACTAGGAGCTTATATTAGTATTCCAAATATTACTAGGTCGGAATATTTTCTATATTAAAGAAGAGGATAACTTGATCAAATCAAAAGTTTAAATAAATTCTTGGAATAATTGAAATTATCCGATTTTAAGTTCTAAAAATTTCCTTATTGTATTTGCTAAATTTAAAGTACTTTCATTAAATTATTATAATATTTTTAATGGTTTTAATAAATAAAAATTAGGAAGCTCAAATCCATTCAAAAGAGGTACAAAAAATTCTTTTTCATGTATTAAATTTTACCATGATAACTAATTTGAAAATTTCTATTTTCATTTTATTTATGAAAACAGAAAAAAAGATGAAGAAAAAATTTCTTTTTTTTTTTTTTTCAAATATAAAATGAAAGCTGACTAACAAGGAAATAACTTATGTAGTTTGAAAGCTATCATTATTGAAGGATGTCAAGTGACTTATTGACCACTATTTCTAGCACTTTCAGTTAGCACTTGAGGTGTAGTTCTAATCAGGCCATAAAGTAGTCTAGTTATCGCATAAGTTATATCCATGACTATAATAAATTCTTTAAGAAATGTCAATTAACTTATTCAAAGAATAGAGTGTATAAGAGAGTGATGTTAAAATATTAGTATTAAGAAATGTTATTTTATATATTCATATATGCATGTATATATGGAAGGAGAGAGTGGAAAAAATTGAATAAACCAACAACAGGAACAACAAGAAAAATTAAAAAAAAAACCAAGAACAAAAGAGGAAACACCTTACAACTTTGATAGTTATATCTTAATAAACATATATAGAAAATATATCATGTTATTCAGGAATCAATAATTCAGTTAAACAATGGATTCAAATGAGCTCTAACACTTTTATTTCCTATATATCTGACACATCAATGGATGTAAATAAACAAATATGTATACTACTATTACTATTTTAGTATTAAAGTACAGATGATCCTAGCTGACGTCAATTCCATAAAGAATATATATATGTATATATATATAATGTTTGGTTAACCTTATTTAAGAAGTTGTTCAACATAAAATGCTAATTAGGACGTAGTCTTTTATAAATGCAACAAAGAAATCCGCCACAATAATGCAATGTGATATAGAGAAGAATAAAAAAAAATATATATGTATATATATATATATATATATATGTATAATTATTTGTAGAAGAAAAAAGATAGGAAATAAAGGAGATAGACAAATATATTATAGTTTTAGCCAAAAAGAAATGATATGAAAGCTCTTCGTTTGGACTACAATTACAATCGAAATTCAGTTCGGTGCCTAGAGTATTCTTATCTTTCTTGGAATTCCCTTCGGCATGGTAAATTTTGTTTTCCAAATACCTTTGAGAAATGATTTTCATGTAAAAACAATGTGAAACTTTGATACAATTACTTTTTGTGTAGGTTTTTCTTTTTATCCTAAAGATTATGTATATAAGGTATGATGAACATATAGAAGACGACGTTATCACATAACCTAACTTAATCCATATATGAACATACATATATGGATAAGAAAAAAATAAATAAGAAATAATAAAGTTTCTTTATTCAATAATGGCGTGATATATTACACTAGCAAACTAGTTAACCTTTGACCGAGATAATTTATTTAAAAGTTTTTTGTGGTTTTCTATAGTAAAACAAAAATATTCAGAAAATTTTGTCTAGTTTTTAGTTAAAAAAATAAAATAGAAAACAAAGAATAGCTTTCAACTACTAAATTGATTCTGATATGATAAACGTTAACTATTTTGCCCAATAGAGATAGATAAGTTTTACTTAGCAAAGCAAAAAAACAAAATAAAAAATGAATGATCGCTGCATCATCACAAAAGAAGTTATATTACATAATCAAAATTTGTTTATTATTAAAAGGATTTGAAATTAGAGATTGTCCTAAAAACTGGACACAAAATTTCGTGATTTATAATTTAAGATCGTGTGGCAGATATTAATTTCAATTTTTTAATTTTATAAAATTTTTTTATATCAAAGCAAGTCATTAATTATAAATTTACTTTTACATTAGACAAATAATTCAAATTATACACTTTTTGAATTTTTTTTATTAAATTAAATTTAAAATAAGAATGATGTTAAAAAAAAGCTTTTATAAATAATTAATTAATTAATAATTAATAATATAAAGTGTAGAATATATAATTAAAATTATTAACGCCTTGCACTCCGCTGCCTTTTTAATTCTAGAATATCGTTTGGATGTTTTACGGGGCTGTTCAAATCAAAATCAATTTGTTGTTGCATATTAGTTTAACCCTTTAACAAAATGGTTCTAAGAGGATATTTCTAAATTTAATTAATTTTCGGAGTTACAGCTAATTTTGTGAAGGGTCGACAACACGCGTTTTGCTCGAAACAATTTTTGTTAAAACGGAGTGCATGATATCCCAACCGATTCACTTAAACTTTGGCACAGAACTTTTTTATATATTATAGCATCGCACTACGGAGAGTTTTTTAGTAATTTTTTTTAAATAAATTTTTTTGTTATTTTTGAAGAATTTCGAAAGGGAAAAGAAAACAGGGAAAGCCCTATCTTATTCTTCACACTGCCGCCATTTTATGGAAATTTTTTCTTTTAAAAAAAAAAAAACCTCTAGCAGTGTTGGAAGTACGACCTTCTTCTTGAAGAATTAAGAAAATTTATTTTTGTCAGATCACCGGAAGGACGGAAAACTTCCGCACCAGGACATGCCATTTCTGCGTGAGCCCGCAATATGCTGGCCTGCAGTTTTTCCAACTTTGACTTTTTTTAATGTTATTAAAATTTTATAATCTCAAAATATCAATAAATAACAAGCAAAAAAATAAATTGTAAAAATATTTATTGGTTTTTTTTGTATGGCGTACGAAGGAACTCCTAAAATTCAGGCGTCTAAACATGAATACCCCCTTAAGAGGACATTAAAGTTGATTAATAATAATTACGGGGGATTAATTTATTGCAGCACAGCTTTTTGAGATATTCCTGTTTCCTAAAAGTTTTCTCTAGAAATGGCATAAATGATCAAATCAAATCAAAATATGTTAAAGTTGCTATATTTTAGGAAGGCCCGGGATTGTTTCGAATGCAAAGTGTTAAGAAGAATAAAAACAGTAAAGTGTTGAGCGTTTGAAAACAAAACGAAAATAATAACAATAAAATACAAAAATATTCGCTACTCATCACATATGAAATGTTATTTTCTGTCTATTTTAGTTTTTGGGCATTTTTAGGGAATTGAATAGATTTTTACGGAAAAGTTGAAAAACATTTTTGTTGAAACTATAAATAACCAGAAAGCCTAATAGATCTATCTTGTTTGGAGTAGATTCAATTACCCAAACTATAACCACTATCTTCATTTAGAACAGACTTCTTTTCTCCTAATCTCATTTCTCTCTTTTCGTCTCTTTATCCTCCAACGGTCATAAAGAAGAACATTAAAAAACAAATTTACAATAAAAATATAATATAAAACTCCAAACAAATAATTTTTTTTTGGTGAAAGTAGAACCTTTGGTTTAGCTAAATGTGGATTTTTAGTCCCCTATGGCGATTATTTATCTTGTTGACAAAATATGATTTTATGATTAAATTTCTTATCAGTTTCACAAATTTTTAGAAAAATTAAAATAGTCAATAAATATTTTTCTAATTGATCTTATATGGATGTAGGGAGGCAGATCGATAAGAAGGTCAGATTCAGGGAAGCCATATGATTCACCCAATCCTAGTTTCATAAACTTGATCTTCATACTCAACTATTAAATTAATAACGGCAGTAAATTGTCGACGCATAATATTTTTCAAATACACAACAAAAATTTAGATAACGCTGGGCTGCCCACTTATAATTCTCAAATATTGTACCATGTCGGAAATGTGTAATAATTGAAAAGATAACTACCACCTCCTTTTTTAAAAGGATTACTGGTAAAAAGATGGAAATATCTCATCCTTTGTAAATTGCCACCGAAAACGGATAATAATGTGAAAATCAAAATGGCACAATGAGTTTTTGTATATTTTATCCTAAAATAATACGGAAAAGTAAAAAAAAGTTTTGACTCTTCCACAAAACCGTGAAAACAAACGAGACTTGCTTTTTGTCATTGTTAGAAAAGGTAGCATCACTTATGTGATATGAAATTTCGGAAGGTGATTAAAGGTGATATCTCAGTGGACCTGTGTGAACTTTTCACATGTTAAAATGCAATAATAGAAAAATGAGAAATTGCAAAAGTTATAAAAATTTCTATTCAGCTTATAGTAAGATTTTTAACAAAGCACTTACTACGAAATTTACTATCAAATTTACTGGCTAAAAGAATTTTATAACGTAAAATTTATGACTTATAAAATTTCCCCAAAACATTCTCTTTTGCCATTGGTTGTTAATAAATTCACAAATAAAATTTGTAAATTTTTAAAGAGAAATTCTTAGCTAGTAAATTTTTTAGTAATTGCTTTCTTGTCAAGGTAAATTTGTATTCCTCTTCTATTTCAAACTGTCAGAATATACATACGTCGTAATTAAATAATAACCATTTTAAATATAAAACACAAAAAACAAAACAAAAAACAATTTTTAATTATTTAATAAAACACACAATTTTAATATTCGTAAATCTAAAGAGTAAAAAGGTGCAGCAGCTGATTATAACTTAATAGTTTAAACTAAAAACTTAATAAACAATAAAATAAAATTAATTTAATGCTATTTATTCAAATGCTATAAAATATTGCATTAACATTTGATAAATTTAATGTTTTTACAATTGGATATTGAATTTCATGGAGGCCAAAAAGGAATTGCAATTTAAACTGCAGGTGTATTTCTTATTTTTACCTCTTATATTTATAGATTGCCATCTTTATGGCCAAAATCTTAGTTTAGAACTAAGTAAATAGCCATTTTATATCTCGTTTTCTTGGATTAAGGCAATTTTAAATCCATTTGATTCGTATGCTCATTTTAGCGTGACTAACTGATCAAAGAAATGAAGGTGAACAGATTATTGGTTTTCATTTTTTTTGTATTTTCACTCTTTGATTAACTTAAGGAATTTTGAATTTAGTGCAAGTAAATGATCATCAATTTTAAAGTTATCTACAAAATTTATGGTAAATCAATATTTTCGTTGTTTTATTATTGATATGAAGAACGTCCTTTTTGGGTTTACTATACAACAAACATGTAAATGTGAAAAATGTTCTTTAGATGGAGTTTTTTTTTTTTTTGATTTTATTTTTGTTTAATGACATTTTTCAATAAGTGTAAAAAATCTTATGGTAAGTTGTTATCCTTGACAGTATTACAGAATTATGTAGAAATGGAAAAATGAATAATTTAGTGCGTTTTTATGTTTTTCTATTAGTTTATTAGCAATTTATACTGTATCTAAAGTGTTAAATGCGAATCTTCAACCTTTAAACTACTTAATCGTATTGACTGTTCCTCTTCTTTTGTGATATTTTGAGTAAAATATCGCAAATATTCTGAAAAAATAATTCAGAAAAACTCTGCAAGTTCTAAATTTTGGATTCTTATAAAGTTTTTAAGAATTTAAGTAAGTTAGATATTTGACTAAACATATAAATCGTTTTCCTTTCGAGATACTTTAAACCCCTTTTTCCCTTAAAATTTTTATTATTTCAGGTCAGATAGTTCAGCCACAGGATGGATAAGCAAAGGTGCTTAATCTTTTGGCTTTAGTTTTTCTGTGTTCCTTTCCTTTAGGCGAAACATAAAATTTTGGTTCCCATTCTTTATAAATAAATATTAATAAAAAATGTTATAAAGAAACAATCATAACTTTTGTATACCAATCAGTTTTTACCGATTTTAAACAAAATTTTTGCAAAATTTCCCCAAAAATCTAGCTACAATTTACTAGAAACCCAGTAACTGCTTGACAAATCCATAAGTCAACAAGAAATTTTAATTTTTAATTCATAATAATATGAGGATATTTTAATAATAAAATCAAATAAAAAGAGAACTTACTTTGATGCTGGCCTTGAAGATATATGAAGAAATCTTTAGAAGTATTAATGTGATTAGATTATATACACATTAGAAATTATTTTTGGCTTAGTTTCATGGTATAGAAATTTTTTCAGTTAATAATTGCAACTAAAATACTTGTCACTAATCCTTTCTAGTTGAATCATATTTGTAATTTTTAGTGTTGTTCACAAAAATTTTCTGAAAAAAAAATATATATTAATTGCTACTTCAGGGGACTCTTGAAATATACAAACAAACTAGTAAGGTACTTTGATCAAAATGGTGTTTGAAGTAATAATTAAATTAATATTTTAAAACTAACTATTATTTACATTTATACATCTGGGAAGGGGAATTATTCAACTTTTAAGCCATATTTTATTCTTGAACTAATTTAGCAACCCTACGTCATCATACAATAATTGCATCTACTTTTCCAATTCAAAGTTTTCCATGTACATATATATATTTGACCTGATACTGACTACAATTTTTAACAACTCTATTGCTCTATTGAGCATTATTTCTCAATAGTTTGATTTTATAGTTTAATATGACCCTTTGCCGAATTTAATTGCAATAAATTATAAACATTTCTTAAATACTTTTCCCTTTAGTTCAATAATTTCAACAAAATTTATACATTTAACATAATAGCATTTAATTGAAATTCATATTATGAAATTGTTTAAAATTTTAATTGAAATAACACAATTAACTTGATCAATTTAAAATTATGAAAGTTAATAAAATATTACACAAAATTAAATAATAATAATCTAAAAAATAGTTTCTTATATCATTTTGACAAAGAGAATGGAACATTTTTACTTACTATTTATATGATAGAAAAACTTAAAATTTATTTTCTTGACATAACAAATACTGCTATGACTAGGTCAATAGATATTTTATAATTGGGCAGATTTATTCTTCTTAACAACATAAATCACAAACTATCAGACAAAGTTGGAATGCTGTTTGTTCTATCAGATAGAAAATAGTCTTTTTTAACAATTTCTCACAGTACTTTTTGAAAAATTCTAGTGTTTGGTTTATATGTAATTTTATGTTTATATAATATATAAATAGACTATGAGTTGTTCAGGTGCAATTTAAAACAATAGAATCATCCAACAATTGAATAAAACATGTTTTTCATATAGACTAAAGTATTACATTACGAATATCATACTTGAAAAAGTGTCAGAGTATATATATGTATAAGTCATATATATATATATATAGGGAGAAGTCAAGTGAAAAATTTTCTTCCTCTTTTATTGAAAAGAAAATAACAAAAATAGTTAGATATGCTTTTGATTATCATTTATTTATTTTTTCCTTTTTTATAAAACTTTTGATTTATTTTATCAGATATAATTTTTTGATTAATATTGGCTGATGTATAATAATAGCAAAGGATATTTATTGAATAATTTTATCTAACATCGTATTCATCTATGAAATAATTTCGAAAAAGGAAAGACTATTTCTGGTTATTAAAACCTTCATAAATTTAAGAAAAAACAGATTTTTTTGGTCTCATTTTCTGAAAGTGTAATCTTTGAAAAATGTATTTTTTTGGAATTTTAATGAAATTTAAACAAAGATATTTTAATCGAAAAAGCACCAAACGGCTTTGTACCTTACCCCAAACTTTAAACACGTTTTTCTCGCGAGCATTAAAGCTCTTGAACAGCTTAACCGATCATTACCAAGTTTTGATAAGTTTTTGGCTGAGTTCTGAAATGCATCGCTACAATGTAGCGATGCTCTCTAGATGCTTTGGACAGATGAAAACTGATGCATTGCAACCATTTGCTTTGCAAATTAGAGTTCATTTACATTTATGAACTCATGACATTGCATATTTGCGGTATTTATGCATTTCAGAACTCAGCCTTTGATAAGATAAATGTGGAGTACTTGAGCGAATGACATTTAAGTTTAATGCATTTTTTTAAATTTTTTACGCATGGAAAATTATCAATTTTTTAGTGAACAAATTTTTCTTTGTTCAGACATCTGCCAAATAAAGGGATTATGAAATCCGTTTAAATAAAAAATCAGAAAGTGTTTTTTTTTTTCGTGAGTGTATGTACCCCATTAAAATCTACCTAATAAAAATTCGTTAAAACTTCATCTAATGAGGGTACCGAGCTTTTACTGAAAGTCACATTTTCAGCGGTTACATGGCGTAATCCAGGCTAAAATTAAGCATATGTTCAGCTAATAATTTTTCAATACAGAGCTTTTTAATATTTTAGTCATATGTCTCAACATAACAAAGTTAAACATTTGACAAATATTTGGTAAAACTATTATTTAAAAATTTATAAAACTTAGCTATTTTGACCTCATATCATCTGACTCCATGTGTTGCCATGATAACTGATAATAGATTCCTCCCAAATTTAAACTCAAGTTAGAAGATATAAAAAACTCAAATTTCAATATCAAATTAATATTTGACTTCTTGGTTTGACTTCGAGATTTTTTTTACAAAAAATTCAATTTTTTGGTATAACTTTTACCACATATTGCCCTGTAAAAATTATTGTCATAATAAAAAAATCCTTAATGCAAGAAAAACTAAATCTTATACTTAAAAAGTGTTAAAAACTTGAATAAGATCACTTCATTAGTTTTTAATAAATTATAGCAATCAACTTTGAAAATAGAATTTCGAGAAAAAAGTCATTAAAAGTTAATGACGCAATCAAACAATGGCTGGAACTTTACAAAACTCAATCTTCTGAATTTTTATTCTGATTGACTAAAAATATTGTAGTAGAAAATAAAAAACAAAAGATTTTAATTTTAATTTAAAATTTAAGGACTTTTATAAATTAATAAACATTACACTACCCTTTAATATAATATATAATTTTATTTCTACGACTATTAAATATAAATATTAAATGTTATGATAGCTCTGCTTAACCTAAGCTCGAAATCTAAATCTGTCCTCTAAATTTTTAACTAACTAACATCAATTTATAAAATTTTATGAAAAATCAGAACTGAAATTATATTACAGAACCTTAATAGATTTCTATAGTTTTGTTTAAGTCCATAAACAGGAAAACAGTAAATAAAACGAAAATAATTTGAAACAATTAATTTTACAATTTTCTAAACAAATATTATGGCACTAAAATATTAATAATACTTCTTGTAGAAATTTTAACAAACATAACACCACTTTTAATTATCTTCAGGCAGAATTGATCTGTAGACTCACTTTCAAATAATGGTAAATAAATATCACCACATAAATATTCCAGTATATGAGGAGAAATTTTAAATTAAAATAATATAAATATGAGTGTTTTATTATTTTAGGTATTATTATTTGAATGTAACAATTTATTACAATAAATTGGGGCTTCTGAAATTATTAAACATTTGAGTGCTTAAGAAAGATCGTTAAGTAGGAGATAACATTAAATAAAATATTAATAAATTTCAAGCATCAATGAAAAATTCCTTTTAAATTTGCCCCATTATTTATTAGCACAAGAAGTTCTAGTCTACTTCATACTAAAAACTAAGAGTATGAGAGAATTTTTTTTTTAATCTTTTAACAAATTGAAATTGCTAGTTTTATCTAAAGTAGTTAAAAGCCAGTAAGCTCAGTAAATTGTTCAGGTCAGCAGCTTAAAAATTATCTAACGTGTAACAAGGTAATGACTTGAACTTAAGAGAATATCATCAATTAACAAAAAATAAAACAAATTTGATATCCACCTTACTGGGCTAATGCACTTTGCATCAGAAAAGCAACATACTTGAAGCAAATTAAATTACATTGATTGTTAGGGTTAAGGTAAATTCATTTTCACCTATGACCCCTATTTATATATATATATATATATATGCCATATTAAAACAGAGCAGGAGCACTTAAATGTTGTTGGAATAACTGCACGAACATCACAAAAGTGCTACCAGGGTAGTATTTTGTCGATAATTTATGCACGTCTACAATATAAAAAATAAACAAATCTTGAACAGCAAACAGGTATCAAGCATTACGTCTTAAGTCCAAAGGCAGAGATAATTCCGCATCGCGAGACAATCTCGAGCAAAAATACATATACATATATATATATCTATATATATATATATGTTTATCATATACATAAAAAAACAGAATAAGGAGTATATCACACAAGTCTTGTTTCATGGTCATGACTCTTTGGCTAGTTTTGCGATAATATGCGATTTATTGGCAAGTCCACAAATTCAATTACATTGGAATGTAGCGGCAGAGATTATAGGATATCGCCTTACTAGACGATATAAGGGAGTAGGTGATAAATAAGACGCATAGTAATAAAGTAAATAAGAGAGATCCCGTAAAAAAAAAAAAATATTTTTTAAATGTATGGAAATGTTAAAAGACAACTTTGGTCCATGGATTTCTTTTATCTGACCGTGAACATAAAAATTTACTCACTTGCCAACTACTTTTTAACTGATATTGTCATGTCGAGACTATACTATGCCAGTAAAACACCTTGTGATGTTACTAAATTGTAAATGGAAGACATGAGATCCAATCAGAATAGAATTTTTAAAAATATTTGTAATAATTTCCATCATGATTATTAATTTAAATTCTGTGTAATATTTATGTTAATGTCTTAACCTAGTTTAAAGTGTAAAATCAAGTTTTCTTTAATCTTTTATATTATGTTTATTAAATAAATTTTCTAAAGTTTTCAATAAATTTGATTGGCAATAAATGTTAAGTTTAAGCCTAGATTAGATTATATTAGAAAATATAAAATCGTTAAGAAAAATTTTTATTTCAATTATTTAAATAAATTAGATAATTCTATTCCTTTTAGACTAAAGTATTTGTTTAAGTTTTCCGAGGGGAATATTGGAACTTGATTGCAATTATTTAAAATATATTAAGCAAAGTAAGATCAGATGGTTTCAATAAATTATTTGATTATATGCTTGAGAATGCTTGAGCTATGATAACATAGCATTCAAATGAACACTGAAAAAGATATGAAACAATTTAAAGCTAAAAAAAAAAATAAATATACTTACATTGTCCTTTTACAAAACCTTATATCGCACTTCCTTTGATTTAATGTGGATACATCTGGAAAAGAAGAAGAAAACTATTGGTGTAAAACCAAAAATTTGAACTACTTTTATAGCTGATTAAAAATTCTTGCTGGAATATTAAATATTCCTTAAATAAAAACAAAAACATTATTAAGCCAGCCTTTAACAAATTTATATGTATAAAGAAGAGTACCGAAATTTTTATAAACTTTTAATTTGTTACTCTCTAATAATTAAAAAAAAGAGGTGAAATTTCTAATCAAATATTTCTAATATCATTATTTTCTTTTTGAAATTGTTTCTCAAGGATATAAGCCTTACATTACAGTCTATTCCTTTATTTCAAATAGTTTTTAAGCCCGAAAAATACCTTCATAATGACATGATCGTTCAATTATGTTGGTTTTAGCAGATTTTTTAAAATAATCAAAGTTGAATATGACTGAGTTCTCCACAAAAAATTAAAAACATTCATTGATAATGTAGATCAAATCTTAAAAATCTGGTATTTGCTACCAAGACAAAAATAATTAAATAAAAACTTTAAATCACACTCAAAAAAATTACCTTATACCACGGTAAAAGTACTCCAAGTACCACTCATAGTACTGAAAATTCAATTTGATTCAATGTAGTATTTTACAGTTGTGATATTTCTACAAAAAATAAAACAAACATTAGTTTATACATGTAGTACAAATCTTAAATTTTTTCCATAAAAAAAAATACATACTAAACGAAATAAAAGTTTTTTTCAAAGATATTTAGCAAAATTGTTTCCCTCATATTAGCCCATATTAAAAATATTAATTAAACTTTTGAAATATTCAATTTTCAACGTAATTTTAAGATGATTAGGGTACCTTATTCAGACATATCAAGAATTTTTCAAATCTATTATGTAGCCATGTTCTGTACTCTTTTTAGATCGTAGCGTCACACTACAAAAAGAGCAATTATAAAGTTGTTCTCTCATATAAAATTTATATACATGCAAATTAGCAGGTAGTTCTCTCAGAGAGATAAAGATATTTTATTGACACCAACCCAATAATTAGAATTCTTTATCTCTTTGTATTCTATCTCCTGAAATATAATTTTGTAAGACAAAATAACAAAAAATATCAAAGCAAATGAATTCCAAAATGGCCAGAAAATTCAAGTTAGTTATGAAATATACCAAAATTTATGTTCTATGAAGATTTCTTTTTGTTTAAATAAACTATTTTCTGTATAAATTGAAAATTAATTAATAAATAGATTAAATTAAAAAACTGTCTATAATAAATGAAAAGGTTGTAGGAATATCGTAAAAATATCTAACAGACCCTTGTCTGTTGTAAACCTTTTTACTCGATTTTTTATGGCCAAATATCAAGGAAAGGAGTTTACAAAATTATATTGAATTTCTTTTAAGGTAATATTTTTACTATTAGAAAATTTTGCCAACTAAAACAAAAAACGACTAGGACAAGAAGTCAATATATGCCATTCTTTCAGGCGGCAAAATTTGATTTATCAAAAAAATCTTAGACAGTCTGCAACTAAGAAATATAAAAGCAAGAGTTTTTTGTTTTTATTATTACATATCTTACTTTAGTAAAAAGTTGAAGCAGACATAAAAAAAAGACTTTACTGTCAACAAATTCTGAATTTTGCTACAGTCATGGGTTAGAAAATATAGCAAATAAAAGCCGCCATTTAATACATATTCGGCAGGTCAAAGATCTTTTTACTGCAACTAATAGAGGAATACTTTGATTTTTTTTTTTAGTCTCAATAAATCAAGGCTTTAAATTCTAGAATCATTCTCAAATAACTAAAAATAATAAAAATTTGTTCGCTTTGATTGATCTAAGAAAGTGCAGACATTTTTTTTATTTTTATTATTAAAAAATTTTTATAAAATTGCAATAGAACTTTAGGAGGTTTTAATATTAAATTATTATGGAAATATCCATTGCAAATTATTATTAATTATTATAGAAATATTTTATTTAAAAAATTTATAAATTTATTTGTTTTTGTTATTGGAAAAAATTTCAGATATTGAAAAATAACCAAACTTTAATTCTAAAAATCATCAATTTGAATAATAAATATAGAAAATTTTTTAAAACTTACTTAAATAAATGTTAATGTAATATAATCATTTAAAATTAATCCAAATTACAGTTGAGTATGTCCAACAAAATGTATGAGTTGATCCTACCAATCGATTCTGAAAAATATGACACATTGAAAACCAGATAAAATTTTTTACATACATATATACTTAGTTAAATTCCAATTTTTTTTAGGTAATTACTTTATAAGATCAATTAACTTTTTAGAATTATTAAAATTTTATTGGTTAGTTATCCTTACTTAAAGTTGTTATCATAAATAAATTAATTATTTATTGTGAAAATTTTTCCGCACGAATTAGGAAGCGTCTATTTAAAAATGGAGAACTTTATGGAATGATCCACAGAGGGGAAAAAATTTGTTAATAATATATTATGTATATCGAATCAGCAATAAGTCTCTCACATACATATATTGGAGCGACAATATATGTATATTCTCCTTCAAATTAATCGCGACTATTGCAGTTCTCTGATTGATATAAAAAATCTCTTAATTTTGGATGTGCTTACATGAGTTGTGGTTTAGAAGAATAAATACACCAAAAAATATACATATGTACAACAACAACTTACTTATAGATTAAAAATTGCATGTTGATTTTTAAAATTTAATTTCAGAAAAAAATATTCAAAATATTAATATTTTAATTTATTTGTTTTTCTTATAAAGTTTATTTAATTCCAGGAAATCGTTAACTATAAAAAGTTAGAACAGCACCCGAGTTAGAACTGATTCCATATATGCATATCAGAGAATGACGTCTTAAGTGCTGTTGTATTAGTTGATTGCATTTAACAAGAGTTTTGCATGGCTCTTAAACTCTTCTTTTTTAACTCTCTTTTTTTTTAGCAAAACAAAAGAATTCCCTAAATTTTCTTGTAAAATCTATGAGAGAGATTCTTTCTATTTTTTGTTAGTAATGTACCCTTGACAACTTTTGACAAGTCGTAAAACTTTAGTGGAAGATGCGCGCCATTATCCAAAAGACGCTATTTATTTCACGTGGTATAATTTTAGTTATAATTTATTTAATTTTCAGTAATTACACTTAAATTTGTATTTTTTCATCGTAATTAATGTTAGTGATATAATTAAATAGCTCTAAAGAATGTGTGTGTAAAACATTTATGTGCTATTGACTAATATTTTGCAGACGTAAAAAAGAATAATTTTTTATAGAAAAAACAGCAATTCAAGAAACAAAAACGAATCAAGCAGAAATTGTCGTATTGTAAAATTAAAAAGTAAGTGATTATTTTTCTTCTGATTTTTTATTACAATAAAAACTGTTTGGAGTTTTTAATAATTGTACTAGAAGTGTATTAGTTTGTGTGTTTTTAAATAAAACAATAAATTTGCATGTTTTTAAATGTTAATTAGCATGTAATATACGCCAAACATCCTTGAGAAATACAAATTGTTATTAGTGTATTGTACATTTCATGGCTTAATATCCAGGATTATGGTATACATAATTGTAATTGTCCAATCTAACACATGAGATACGGAAGCAGTTTTTAATAATTTCAAATTTAAAACAATTTGTTGAATAATAATTTATTCACTTCAAGTGTGCTAACTTTCCAAGTAATTCACCTAGTACTAATTAAAAAGTTATTAGCATCTATTTTGTACGTTGCCATATTGTCACATGATTGTAAAAATTTCATTATTTTACTAGTAAATTGTGGTCATTATAGATTAACATCAATTATGCTTTTTTTACGGATTTTCTGTAGGCATAGTATATGAAAATTATGTTGAAAAAAACAATTTTAAGTTAAGGTAAGTCATCAGGGATATCATTTTTTGCAAAAAAAAATAATTCAATTACTTTCAACTAGGATATTTTATTCATATTTCAACAGGCTTTTTTTGTCTTTTTATACACACCGTAAAAATTTTTATTTAAAAAAAATAAGTAAAATGCAGACTTAAAACTAAGCCTTATTTACTATGGTAAATAATACCAAATATAAATCTTGTCTGCAGTGAAAAATTTAACTACATCCAAATCTATGAACAGACATTTTTGGTTTATTTACTTTTACTTGAGATTCAGTCTAGAATTTTTTTAGTTTTCCTTCATACTAGAAAAAAAATCAAAAATTTCTTCTTTGAGCAATATTGCATATATCTGCCGAATATTAAATGGCGGCTTTTATTTTTTACATTTTCTAACTGAGGAGTATAATAAAATTTAGATTTTGTCGGCAAGACTGGCATTTTTTTTATGTCTGTTTCAAATTTTTCCAAGAGATCTAGAAATAAAACCAAAAACTTATTTTTTTTTATGTCTCTTATTGCTAGTCTACAAACTGTTTGGGATTTTTTTTGATGATTTATTGTAAACACAGTTGTGTCACATGGAAAAATGCCATATATTGACTTCTCCTCCTAGTCGGTTTTTGTTTCATCTAGCAAACTTTTCTGATAGTAAAAATATTACCTTAAAAGAAATGGAATATAATTTTTAAATGACAAAAGTCGTGGTACTTGTTTAGCATTCTTTTACATCTCTGATGCTGATATTATAGACAAATTTTCAACTCTTTATTTAGTTTTTTTTTTTTATTTACATAAAAAATAATTTATTTAATAAAAAATGGCAAAAATCGAATTTTTAATGTTATCATCAATGAATTTTTAAATATTTCTTAATGACACAAACTTTTCTGAAAGCAATACAAAAAAAATGTTTTTCCTTTATTGTAATTCCTCTTACCCATTATCTTACTTACTCAATAAATAGTTCAATTTCTTTATTTCAACTCTAAAATGAATGGCAACAACTAAGTAAGTGCAAATGGGACAATATAAAATAATAAAAAACCGTGTCACTAGATAAACATAATAAAATTCTAAGAATTTGAAAAATCTTAGTTTAACAAGTGACATAAAAATTTTTTTCCTGTTTTTGTTTTAATGCCCATTACATAAAACGTGCAATAATTGCTCAATTTATGGTAAATTTTTTTGTTTGAATACCTGTTCGTTAACGAAGCTATTGCAGGAACTCACGCACCTTTAGAGACAACAAAGGCATTCAAAGCTGGCTGGTTTAGAACAATTCGCAAGGACAGAATCACCTGTACCAGCATAAAACCCCTGAACAATCTAAAGGCGATTGTAAAGCAGAAAAACCAGTTGGAGTTCAAGTGGAAGGTGAAGGAGCCTCTGTTATGCCCACAATATATATATATAAATATAAAAAAAGAAGTAGAAACAAAAAGAAAAAATAAGTCATCAAAAGAACAAAAAGGTATGGAGACAAGTGTAGTTCTGATGAAAAGCCATAAGCAGTTAGGCCATAGAACATGATTACCTCCAACACCTTCGACAGGTTTAAATGTTCTACCTGCTAAATTTGTTGCTATAAGGCAGCTAGTGATCGTACTGAGCATACTGTGTGTGAGGTATATCAGTAAAATATTTACACACGTTTGCATCGTGTGCTATGGTTAACTTTAATTTATCGCTTGCACCTCGATTAGAAGCCATCAATTACCTTTGTGAGAAATACCTAAAAATACAAAAAAAATCAAAAAATAAGAACGGATCATAAACAGGGTAGCAGGGTTATCTAGTCTTGATCGAAAATTGATCAATAAAATTCTATAAATGCCTATCAGACTGACTACATGAGAGATGGTCAGGTGTTTAACTTATTACGTGGGCTGTTTATTAACATTTTTAATTTTTCAAATGTCGGCAATGGTGTCATATCGACTGAAGTTTTTTTATTTCGTTTTTTTACTTTTCTTTTTTTTTTTTTTGATGTTGATATTTTGGAAGCAATTTGTGGCTATAAAAACCAAAACATAATATTTTATTAAATTCGTTGGTGGGCTTCCATATTTCGGAAATAGTTTTTATTTTACAAAGCCGAAAATCTAATGAGAAAAAAAGAATAATAAGAAATTATTTTAAAGAAAAAGTTTTGTTAAACTTTGCATATCTGAAAACAAAGAGCAAAAACTATGTTACATTAGGAGCTTATAAGTTTTTGGAATAATTTTGTAGTAAATCATGAATGGTAATATTTTATTTGGTTAAATTAGTTAAATTGATTCATTTGAGGTTTAAGTTTTTATACAAAACAATAAAATAACATTTGTGAATTGAAATTTGGCAATTAGAAAAATTTGTTGGTAGCTTAAATAATTTAAAATTACAAAAAATCCAAAGAGCAAGGAAACAAGACTCTAGCAAAAAAAAGTGTTTATTTTCTGAAGCTTCTATTAGCATTTGAACCATTAGTGAAATTTGGAATCTTTATAAATATCTAGTGCACCAAAAGGGACACAATTATAATAGGAAGTGAAGTTCTCATCTCAGAATTCATTTTCAGTCTATTGAATAGGACCTCAATAGCATTAGTTTCTGCTTAGAAGATGATTGACCTTTTTCATTGAGCTAAGAAAATTCTTAGAATGGGGAACACTTTTTCCTAAGTTAAATCTTACCTATCTTAGCTGTTTTTTTTTTAAATATCTTGGATTTTTGTTCTTAAGCTCCTAAAGCTCTTAAAAAGTGGACAATTTTCACAAGGTCATGTTGAATCTAAATGTGTACAAAATAAAGATATATTTTTGGATAAATTCAACTCTTTCTCCTGAAGAAAGGTATTCTTCACAACTTTCACTCATTCATCAAGTAAAGCAAAAGATTTCCTTATTTAGCACATTGGTCAATAAATCCCGATGCTTACATATAGAAGTATAATTATTTTGCCAAACATAATCCAAAAGTCATAATCTCAATCCTAGAATATTTTTGAAAGATCAACAACCAAGTGATTTCCGCAAAAGGATTCTGTAAATATATTACTTAACTATTGCGGAAGCAACTTAAAGCTCAATATGTGTAATTTTGGCACCGTTTTCAATAGCTTATAAAGCGTTGCATAGTGACCAGACCTGTTACATTTATGGTGCCATTTTTTGGGACTCTTTGCGTTAAATGCAGGAATATATTATTTGTTGTTTTTTCTCTTTCATTGTAATCGATGAATAGTAGTAACAGTTAAGCTATCCACATCTCGATGCCTTTTTTCAATAGGCTCTGCAAATTTTTTCCCCATTTTTTTCTAGAATGATATTTTCAAAATATTAATCTTACCATTTCTAAATTTAAACCAAATTCAAAAGTTTTAGTAAAAGTACAGTTTTCTCAACAATTATATCAAACTTATGAAAACTTGAAACTTTGTGAAAACTACGTGTGCTTAAGATTATTTTTAAAAGAACTCTTAAAATGCAAGTCACGTGCATTTAATGTGTAATACATTTATATATATACATATATATACCATATACACAACGATATCCAGGGTCTATAGAGTATTCCACCAGCATTAAACGATGGATTACTGGATGAATTTGAAGACTGAGACCGGTTGGTGAAATAAGGTATTAGCCTAGCTATATATTTTCATTACTTTGGACATGAGTTCCATGTTTTATACCTTCACGCAAAGATTGGATTAAATAATTAATTCTGGCTCCACGATTAATGTTCGCACAAGATACTTATCAGCTACAAATTAATTATTTCTTCGCTGAATGCCAATGCTTTGATTTTGGTTTTTATGTTATATCTGTCCCCGTGCCCAAATTCTTACGTCATCATTACTGAAAATGGAAGGGCTTTTAAAAGAACAGAGAAAAACTTGTCTTGTTACAAATATGAAAAATGCGAAAAATCATATAATATTTTTTTGATTAAGTTTTTGTTATTTGTTTGCTCTCTGCTTTTAACCAAGGTTCATCCAATTGACAGATTGAAAATTAGGAAGATTAATTCTTTAAAAGTATTATTAAAAATTCACCTGTGCCCGTATTTTTACGGAAGTAGATTGGTTCAATGTTGCACCTTGTGTTATGGATACGACTGGAATATTAATTGAATATTATAAAAGAGCAAGCAATTTTATATTTGAAAGTTTTAAACATATTTATGAACACGTTATGTTGCATTAGGTACAACTTTTACTTAATATTAAGCTTATGTTGAATTTTAAAGGTTGGACATTCAAAACAGGATTTTGTTTGTTTTGATTAAGTATTCAGAAAATTATTTAATTGAGCAAATATTTAAATTTAATCTTTTAATTATTTGAATAAAGTTCTTTTAGTTTAGTAAAGAATTTTTTGACTTTTTTTTAAAAAAAAGGCATAAAAATGAAATTTGTCTTATTTAAGGAGCCTTAGTGTTTTTTTTTTCAAGACCATATCTTAAATCTTTTCTTCCTTTAAAAATATACGACTTTATACTGTTTCCACGGCGTCCTTCTTTTTTTTTAAATCTTATCTATGTCTAGACAGGAGTCAAATAATTACTAGAACAAAAAAGTTTCTTAAAATTATCTAATTTAGTCTATTGGAGGGAATTTATTGTCAACTGAAACGTGATCAAAGGTACTGATACTAATTCAAAAACCGGTTACACTTGATAAGGTATTATTTGGTGATCTTTACAGTATATCATAAAAATTATATCACAATTATTTTGATTCCTTAATGTGTGCCTGTTTAGTCTCAGATAATACCCAAGTAGTAAAAATGCACATTATTGAATTTCGCACAAAAGTGCACAAGCCCAAAATGTAGTTTTTTCATATAGAAGGTACCAAAAGATATCAAAAGGAATATTATTCTTAATTTGGTACAAATACGTGGAATTTAAGTGAGTGCTGCTATTTTTTATTTCACCCCTGCTTTTATTAACCGTGATTCATTGTATTGTTACAAATTATTTTAAAGAGACGAATGGAAATCTTAGAGTTGAAGAATTGTTTTCAATAAAAAATGAATCAATGACAATACCAAGCTTAGGAAAAGAAACAGAATATTAGGTAAATCGTGGTAAAGGTTGAGCGAAGCAATTAAATTTTCAACAATCGCTTGGCATTTAGTATATTAAAAACCTTTAAAGAAGAATAAAAAGTAGATGGATGAAATATGGCACCACAGCTACACTAGAATCAACATAAAAAAGAGAAAAGTTCACCAAAGCAATGAAAGGAACATCACTTAAAGTAATTAAATGGTCTTAGTAGTAATAAAAAAGGGCTGAGAAATAACTGTAGATAAAACTGAGATTTTTTCATACACGCCGGAATCATTAAGTCAAACAAAATAGAGAAAACTAAAAGACTCAATAATCCGTTGGCAAGGCTATGATTTATGTTTTTCATTGCGCTCATTATAGATGGAGAAACTATCATTTTAAAAAAGATAAACCACAGCAGAAAAATGTTAATATTTAGTATAAAAATACTACGAAATAGGACAGTGTAAAAGATAAATTCAAGTAAACTAGAACAGTGGGTCTAGTGAAAAAATAAATGAAATTCTGTTCCCGTTGCCTTTTTTCCAATTTATTTACTAGAATTAGATTTATCTTTCTCCACATTCAAAAATAATAGGTATAGTTTCCCGTCAAACAACAACTTTTAATATCTAATTAATAATTCTTTTTTTTGAAAAAAAGAGAACATTAACATATATTCCATAACAAAGATGAAAAATAAACAAAAAACAATTTTTTAACTTATGTAATAAACACATAAACTATGAAGCAGTGTTTTATTTTTTTTACGTATTCTTGGTATTTTTTCTTATAGTTTTATAGTAATTAAACACTTCATTAATTTTAGTCAAGACTTATTAAAAATGCTTTTAAAATAAATTTTCAAATACAAATTCCTGAAAACTGAAAAAATTTTTTAAATATACAAATTTATTTAAGAAGGGACAACTAAACTCTCAAAAATCAATCTTTATTTAACTCTTAAACAATACAAGGAAACTAATTTTATTCTTAATTCTAACTGAATAAAAATTGACTGACTCTTTTTTCTATAATATAATTTACTTCAAAGCTTTTCTAGATCTATTTTAGACTCACTCAAATTATTTAATTTTGATACTTACCAAAAATACCCAAAATAAATAAAATTAAATAATTTTTTGACAAATGTCAGCTACAAAGTGTAAAATTCAATTAAATTTCTTCGTATACGTATTTCAAATACGTTAAAGGCAACATCAAAGTGAGTTATTTTTTTATTTTACTTTTAATAATCAATAATTAATTTCTTTTGTCCTTGTGATACTGTAACTTTTTATTTGTTATGGATTATTTATCAACTATTTGGCTTTAGAGTTTCTGAATGTCTTGTGGCTAGATTTTTAGTCAAGTTACTTGCAAACTTTTTTCAGCTAAGGTTTACTAAGTTTCTATTTTTCTAATATTTGAATAAAAGATAAAAAACTCCTTGCTGATTATTTTCGTTTTATCGAAAATTATATTGAAAGTATTTATAAGACAATAAGTCTTTATAAAAGTCAACAATTGATTGAAATTTTCTAAATTCCTACATTTTATTATAAAAATAAGAATAAAATATTGTTGTCCTTATACAAAAATTATGAGATCCGATCCTTATGAGCTAGTAAAACTAGTTTTGAAGTTATAAAACTAAAAAAGATTCTTAATGAAATTTTAAGCGAAAGAAAAATTTGTTTTCGTAGTTCAACGTAACGAGTGGATTTTACCCTGTTATATTGATTTGAAGTTGATAAAAAGAAAAAAATTACGAATTTCTTAGTAAATAATGAGCTACAAAATTTATCGATCTTTCTATTTTACCTTAAACTAACCATAATTGAGCTGGTCTTTTTACTACTTGGTTTGAATGGTTTAGCAGAATTTTATTCGCTTAGAAGCTTAAGTTACAGGAGATAGATTTTTGCAATTGAAGGGAATATGATTTGAGGACACATAAAAATTTCAGTTTTCTTGCTCTATAACTATCATTGAAATGTTTTTAAATCAAAGAAGGGGATCGATTCCCTAGATAACAACCCTAAGTACTCCTCTGCTTCCAGAAATTGTTTTGATTAGGAATTAAAGAAGTCAATAAAGTCAGGTTTTTTTGAAATTTTAAACCGTTTACTCTTAGACTCTCATTTTATTTATTTTGCTTGGTACACTATTAAAAAATAAATTGGAAACTATTAACTAATATTGGATAAATTAACTAAAACTTTTGGTTTTTTGTGATTCTCACGCTTCAAAATTCTGGAATCTATTAATTACAATATCCCTGGAATAAACAAACTGAAGTTTAAAAAGAGTACATCGAATAATAGGATGCACTTAATTTCAGAAAATCGTAGTTTTATGATCTGCTCGATTGAAGTTTATTAAACAATTTAGTAAACATTGCTTTCAATAGAAAGGAAATAGTCTTTAAAATTTTTCAAATATCCATTTGGAATAAATATTTACTGATTCTATCTACGAAAATTTTAAATATCCTTTTTTGCTATTGTTAGAGGACATTGTTGGAATTAAGGGGATGTAAAATATCGTAACAAAATCAAAACTAATAAATTATTTACAACATCAAATATTTTAACTTAATTTTCTATTTTGCTAGTTACGAGTAATTAATTATAATTTTTTCAATTTAAAATTCATAAATTATATTCTTGTTCAACACAATGTGTGTCTTTCGTATTACAAATCATTTAATATTAAATAGTATTAATTTGACCATAATATACGCATAAATAAAAATTTCGTTTATATTGATCAAAAATGAAGACATATTCCGATATCATAAATCTTTTGATCACCCAAGTTTGGCATGTCCACTCTATAAATTTACAAATTATCACATTAAATAAATGATAGTTAAATTTACATAGATTCACATTAATTAACGATCTCATGATTTATTGATATACAATGTTCAAGCACTAAGAAATGATGTAGGCGAGTTAAGGGAGATACATTTTATAATTCTACACAATTTTCATATATTGCCAGTATAACATATTATTGGAACTAGAGATGAGGGGAAACATAAATTATGAAATCGTGTTGTTTCTTGTATTATTAATGGTGGATAAATTTACAAAATAATAAGGAACAAATAGAAAATGAACAAAACTGACTTACAAATTCTTTAATTTATCAAGTCTACTCTTGTAATCATGATCCTTTTTTTGATTTTCTTTTATGCAATATCTTGTTATATGTAATATGTTTTTATAGATGAAGAAGTTAAATGTAAATTGGTATAAGATAAGGAAAAAGAATTTAAGAAAATCATAATTCTAAATGATTCCTTGGACTTCTTTTGTATAAGTTTAAATGTTTTATTAAAGATCGAATTAAAACAATTAAATTCTATTATTTAAAAAAAAATAAGTAAAATAAGTGTTCAAAACTTTTTGAATTTTATTTTGAACTTAATATTCAATTCCACAATCTTAGTATTGGAATTTAAAGGACAATTATACAGAGAAAATTTGTACAAGATTTATAATAAATATAACAAAGTCTTCATGGGATGTGTCTTCGTAAGAAATGTGAGAAGTAGAAAATATTTTTCAACTTTCTTCTTCTTACTACATTCCCATTTTCATCATTAAATAAAATGTGAATCTGTCACGCATTTCAGAATTGCAGGGTGTGAATTGTTATCTGAATATTTGCAAAAAAGTTCTATTTTGAAAAATCTAGCAGTAATAGTAGTGAGAGTTATCGGACTCGGATGAATTTCAACCAAGTTATATCCAAAGTGCTCCTAAATATATATTTATTATGCTAGAATTATCATTTCAAGGTCAATCTAATCTTTGTTCCTCTAAAGTATGAGACTTGGTGAAGAAGAAAGTGTTTTTTCTTCTTTAGCAACACGTTCTTGTACTCAAAAAGCAAGTATGTAGGTACCCACGTTTTATAAATTATGCCTCGATACTTTTTAAACATGCCACGATCCATGATGTTACACGTCACTATTCTAATAGAAGTTTTACCCAATTTTACTAGTAAATAATGTCTGTTTTCCACTTCAAGACCGCTTTCTTAGTGGACTTGGTTCATAGCTGAGTGTTTAATTCCTTGGACCAGACACAATTTGAATATATAAATAGAGTAGCAAAACCAGAGCTGTGGTATTTGCTTGTGTCAATCCAAACATGTATATCAGTCATTTAATTGCGTTCCAACCACATTAATGCATTTATTTCTTGCATAAAAGCACTGTAGGATCTATAAAACTTTGAAGAAAATACGGTATTAAGAATAATGTAAATTTGACTTCTTTTCAAACTTTTATTGATAAGTTGGTCTGCAGTGGCTTTAATGAGAACAATTTTTACTTGAAAAATAAAGTTGAGTAAAATGCAAGATCTATTACATTCCGCTCATAAATTAAAATAAAAAAGGTATTCTAGAAATATTCAACTCTGCTAACTTTCTATAAAACAAAATAAATTTATAAATAAATCAAAAAAGAAATAGCAAAATGATTTATCTTCCTTATCCATTAAATGCACCTGAAAAGTAAATAGCCCACGCAAAAATACGGAAATAATAATCAACCCTATTACACTAATTAAGGGAACACCTAGGTAACTTCACTTGTTAAGATGATAATCAAAAAAAAAGGTGAGGCTTGCACCACCAACGCATTTTTTTAACAATTTTCTTGATAATTTTCAATCCTTTTCATCATGAAAGCCAACAAATCAAATAATTTACTGGCAAATTTGATAAGTTAAATTTTCTCTTCTTTCACTTGAAAAATTTTCAGATACTGATGACAGTGGGCTGTGAGATACCTTATATAGTTGTATATATATATGTCAAGATGTGTGTTTATTTTAATTTAGCTTACTAACAATAAGAAGCTTAATTAGATTTTTATTTTCATTTTTTTTTTCAAATCACTCAAAATTCTTATAAAACTTAGTATTGATTTAGATTAAATTTATGCGGTGAAAGGTTATATTTTTTGTAATATTTAACCAGATAGGCGAGTTTGTTGTCTATACATGTCAAACGGTGCGTGCCTATGACATCGTTGCGTTCTACGTGGTTACTCGCAATTTTTATTCTTTTGAATAAAAATGTAATTCTTTCTTTTTCATAAAATTTGTAATACGACCATTTTTTCCTCCGTTCATCGTTTATACACATCATCGCTTGATTTTAATTCGGCACACTTTGAGCGGTTTTAAAATTAAATTCCATGCTTAACTGATTAAATTGAAATTTTATTTATGAATTAAATGAAGATTACAAATTTTTTTATTTTAAAATTTAATAATAAAAAATTTTGAAGATGTTCTAAAAAATTTGAAAATAGTACTAAAGAATTTTTAGCTGGATGCTTTTATTGAAATAAAGACAGAAAAAAACATTTTTTTATTTTCTTTTATAAATTTCCTTTAAATTTATATTTTTTTTTTTGTTCGTTTATTGGCAAAAATTTTTTGGTTTGCTGTTTTCTTTGGGTGATAGATTAGGTTAAGCTTGTTGCCATTAAATTAATTTCTTTCGGTTAACCTTTTATATAAAAAGAAACGATCGACTTTCTAACTTTTCAATACTAAAAACAAAAATCAAGAAAAAATTATTTTTAAAGATTTTTAAAGATCACCTTCAGACTTAGTCTGTTTTGTTACCTACCTGACTTTTTAATATTATCTGTTTTTGAGGATATATAAGGGTCAGTTATATATTTTTTAAGTGCTATTCTTTAATAATTTATTGCAAAATGTTGATTTTCTCAGGGATCTAATCTTTCTTTCTTTGTGTCAAAAATAAGATACTAAAATATATACAAATAAATAAAAGAAATATAACAACAATAATAATAATATATACAACAAAATCGCGGCAAAATTTTAAACAAACAACTAAGAAAATGAAGAGACTAAAAAACTAAAAAAACTATACATAAAAAAAAAGAAGGAATTATAATAAAAACACAGCCTGAAGGGGTATATTAATACTTAAAACTAGTGTTCAAAAATGAAACCGTAGATAGATTTGTTTTTTGTATGATGAAAAATTTAAATAAAACGTGACTTAACTAAAGTCATGGAATTTTTTTCTTTTTCTTTTAATTTTTGCTGTTGTTGTTGTTTTTGTTCTTATTGCTTAGATATTGCTTTAGTTTTGGTTTTTTATTTCTATGGCTTTACCTCTCTTTACCTATAAATTTTTGTATATATGTAGTTTGTTTTTTTATTTTGGTGTTTTCATCATGAAACTACCTGCTCTGCTGGCACTATCACTATATATAAAAGGCTCTTATGTCCTCAGATTAGGTTAGCACATTTCATCTGTCTTCTAGTTTTTTGTTTTTTTTTTTTATTTAGTTTTTTGTTAACATAATATATACATAAATATATGCTAGCTACTGCCAACATAATGTAAATTAAGCCACGATGCGGTAGAAGTAAAAACAAAAATAACAACAACAGTAAGCAATACAGATATATCCGTGGATCAATCATATAATATAGCCTAAAGGTATTTTATATACACTTGACAAAGTTTATTTTTGTTTTAAACATTTTTAAAGATTTGATCAAATGAAATAACACTACATATATAAAATACGCCATCATTTTAAACATTCTGTACTTAAAAAACCGAAAAGATATATGTCGTGCAGTACTGAAATGCAATTAATGCATCGATTGTAAGCAGGTGAGTGGGTGGTATTCGTTAAATTTAGTCAATATATATGTATATATAGTCACAAGTATTTTGTTAGAAGATGCAAATGTAAAGAACATTTAAAGGAGGTGATTGACTCAACGATAATATGCAAAAATTTTTATTCTAAGTAAGAGTTCTATAAAAGAGTTTTTAAAATATTCGAGGTTAAGGTTATGGTTGTTTTAATTTCAAGGTAAAATAATAAAAACAAAAATTATAAATGAAACACAGGTGACTTAATTTATTTCCATCAGTTTAGTTGATCCAAATACTCGTATATACACATATGTAAATAGTTTTCTATTTGTTTGCTTTTAGTTCTTGAAACTTTGCTTGAATTGTTATTATGAACTTTAGTAACAGTGTTCATTGAACTAGTGTACTATTATTTTCCCATAAGATTTATTGTTTTATATGGCTTATAAAAGAATTAAAACTCTACAGAGTTCTTCAGAGAAAATTAAGTGAGAAAAAGCAAATTATGAAGATAGTTTTTATGGGCTGAAATTGGCCTGATATCGTTTCGAAAAAACGGTTAGACAAACAAATCCAGAACTGAATATGAAATATGCCCGACTTTAACCTCTCGTTTAATTATTTGGCGATTTGGCCCATTTCGGACACACTTTCGTTCCGAATTTCGTTCCGAATTTTGTTTCAAATTTTTGTTTGTTACACTTATAATGACATTTTTTTCCCTGTTTGATATATTGCAACCTTTAATTGCTAGCCAGGAAAAGTTTGTTTTTTGAATAATTGGCAATCTGAATGCTAAACACATTAACAAAAATTTGAATGTAAACGCTTGTAATAAAGAAGTAGATGATATAACTCACGCTGCATAACATCCGTAAGGAAACCGACTTTTTCGGATGTCGGATGAAATTTTTACATGGAATGTTTCGAAAATTTGAAAACTCCATATTTTGCCTTTCACATTTCTCATCGCCTTAAGAATAGATTTCAGAAATTGCAGAGAACAACCAAAGTGTGTTTAAATGTTTAAGAGGCAAAAGTTGTCAAAATATTTGGTTATATTATTAAATCTGCCCGAGATCGTTTTTAACTTCGAAAAAAGGCTGCATTTACTTGCTGTTTATATTTTTGCCATTAATTTTGAAAATTTTAATTTGTAAGGAATATTCGAATGGCAATATTATTGGTCAATATTTATCGTGGTTATGTGTCATCCGATTTGCAATTTTTAGGCTGAAAAATTCCACTCATTCCAACACTAAATTTTCTACACTGGCCGTGTTGAACCATTTTTATTTTTGGTTTTAAAATAACTCTTAATTTCGATAATGACTTTTTCATGTAAACCAAATGACAGCAAGTAAAGACTGGGGGCGAATAAAGTGCATGCAAAAGCATTTTGCTTACAACAATTTATGATACAGTGAATTTTCTGGTTAGACAACACCTTTTTTTCTTATCAAGGGGATTAATCATGATTTTTTCAATCAATTTATACAATTTTAAGGTCGATGTTAAGATTTTTTCCTTCCTCAATATAGTCGAAAAAGATTTCAAAGATTGCTATCCATTTGATTTAGGAATCTTGAGGTGAATCCATATTTTTTTGGTTGACCTATAATATTGCAAATAAAAACTTTGTGGCCTAAAAAACTTGACCTAGGGGGATATCATATCATACCATCTACAATATTGTTACTGAAGAAAATATATGCTGAGTGGATACGTTAACACCAGTGAAAGCTATGATTAGGAAGCACAAAAATATATTGTTTGCTTGCAAAAGATCACATCACTACAACAACTTTAAAGAATCGAAAAAAGATCATTTTTAAATGGTATACATTCATAAGCGTAGTACATTATTATAAAAGAACTTATGATACTGAATCATCCTGCATGATGACATTGAAAAGTGTCTCTAATAAATATTCTTTTGAAAAAGATTGACTTAAAGAAAAATATTAATTATAAGGCCATCCACATATAGTCCTGATTTGTGATACCCAATGATTTCTTTTATTCACGAATGCTAGGATGGACTATATTAACAGCGTTTTTCATCATTGACTTTTGTAGCTTGTGAGTATTCCAACTTCAGCCTTGGCTAAGTTTTCACATCTTATGCATTGCACTAAAGTAACTCATTAACCAAATACTAATTTTAAGTTATTCTGTAATACTATCCCCGATTTAACAGTGCGAGGATAAATTTCAAATAGTTCAACTAGTTTTTAAATTTGTCAGCAATTTTTAATTCGGTTGACACTCTTAAAATTTATTCAATACAAAGGATAATTGTAAGCTATTCAAAAGTGAAATAAAGATAAATTACTAATAATTTTGGAAAGTAGCTATTTACCAAAAAATATTAAAAAATTAAAATATATTTGTCCTAATATTATTCAAGAACATTTGCTTATTGTTTGTATTTCATTTTATTTCAAATAAATAATATTCTGATGAGTCCTAAGCTTTATTTAATTAATTAATCTTTTATCAAGAAGTAATTTTTTTATAAGTCTTAAATTAACCACAAAATTATTAGAACACACCGAGAGTTTGTAATGAAAATCCGCTGAATATTTATTTTAAAATTAATTTTATTAAAATTTTTGATTTATTAAATATTTATTTTCAAAATTTTTTTGTAAAATTGCAAAACCTTAAATTAATTTAAGCAATAATTACAAAGCTAAGCTAAGTTTAAGAACGCAAATTTGAGGGCTTTAGTTGTTAAATAGCTAAACACAATTAAGGACTAAGCTTAAACTGTGATACACAAATTTTCTTGATCAAAGCTCAAATGGATATATTATGCTAAACTCTATTTAAACTTGAACTGTGAAATCGGACATAAGTATGATTCCTTTAAAACCATTTTTTCATTATTTTTCGTTTCTCAACATTTATTTAATAATTTTTCTATGCTTTTAAGTCCAAAGAAAAACAAAATAATATGATGCTTACTTAATAGTCAAAAAACAAACAAAAAAATTAAATTTATTAAGAAATTTCTAAGGAATAATAACTCCTTTGTTAGTTATTACAAAAGAAAAGATTTACAATGTTTGTAAATATCCATTATTTATGTGTATATCTTATGTGTGGGAAATAATTCAAATTAAAACCATTGGTAATCCAAAATACTGAAAAAACTAACATGTGCTATTTTAAATTAAACTCATGAAGATAAATTTGTTGCTTCCAGATGATACATCTCACATATCTAAAACTTTTGATTAATGCACCATGCCATAATGCACTTTTATCCAAATTGTTGTGTATTATAAATTATCTTTAACCACGAAATAGGCTCTCCAGTTTTAATTACTAAAAAGATATGAGTCATCATCCCTTTTAAATATAGTATATATTTTAAGGGTGATACCCCTTAATTATGGATTATCAAAAATTGGAGTATAACCTGCCAATGCCAGGTGGTAGATTGATGAATATTACAATAAAATTAATGTAATTTTGGATTTGTCTTATTTTATTTGTATTTTCTTTTTTATTTATTGGCAAAACAAATGTCGAATTACACTCAAAATTAAAAAATTTGTATTTATCACACATGTAAAATTATGTAAAATGTAAAATGTAAAATGTATGTAAAATGGAAAAAAAATTAGTTTGAATTTTTTCGTTAATTTTTCGTAACTTTTAACCCAGTTAAAAATTCTGAACCTTCTTTTGTCGCCTGTCATGAAATGAGAAGAACAAAAATATTTAGATGTAGTATGACTGTGAACCTTCATTAATTAAATTTATTGATTAAAAAAATATGGTGGCGATTTACAAAAAAAGAACGAAAAACGAGTGTTTTTTTTACAGTTTTTGCCAAAACAAAAAAAAAATAGTAAAAATCAAAATTTTGCCATGGTTGAGGTTCACACGATAGCCACTTATGTCTTGAATATGTAGTTGAAATTTCGGTAGGGTCAGTTAAGTGGTGATGGAGAAATCACTATCACCACCAAAAAAAAATGACCTTTTGAGTAAAACGCGTTTAAAGTTTAAAGCTATAGTAGAGCGAGGAGGAGAGCATTAGACAAAATGACAAAAATAATATATTTTGACTTCTTCGATTGTTTTGAAATTTTAAAACAATATTTTTAAGGAATTATACTTTCGAAAAATGTAAAAAAAAAAAATTCGATTTTTTAAAAATCATAAAATCGATAAGCGCGTTTTTCTCAAAACTGTGTTTTCAAAGACGGTGACCATGATTGCTCGGAAACGGCTGAACTGATCAACCTCAAATTTTAACACAAGCTTTTTAGGTATATTTTTCAGGGTTTGGCGGTGGCCTTTCTTTGAAAAATTTTTGTTTTTTTATAAACAGTTTAAGGTCAAATTTTTTGTCAAAAATCGATTTTTTTTGGAGAAGCCGCCATTGTGTCAAAAAGCTTATTTTGCTTATTCCTTTCCACCAAGTTTTAGATTATACATTACTTTAACGTAATTTATTTGGCTATTTAAATTTAGATGATCCATTCCAGAGATATCGTGGTCACCGCAAAACGTCTCTTTTGAGTGGAGCTCCAGAAGATCAGCTATGGCAGCTTTCAATATTATTATTTTTGATTATAAAAAATGGTAAAATACAGTTATGAGTTACTATAATATGTGTATTAATTTTCTCATTAATGACTCTAAAGGTCTTCTCAGAAAAAATTCTGGAAAAACCTCTATTTTAGAGGCTTCTAAGTGTATATAACCCCTTAATAACAAAGGTATCATCCATTGTTGCTCAATTTCAATTTGATGTTGTAAGTTATTTACTAAAGTTATCCTAAAATATAAGTATGCAAAGTAGAAATATACAACTTTTGGTTAAAGTCTGTCAATAATTTTTTTTAATAAACTCTGTCGATATTTCTTCTAATAAAAATAAAGAATTTAAAAAAATTTTTCAAATAAAATATCAAGTGAAATCCACTTGATTTCTAAGACATAAAATAATATCCATTTATTGCATAATTATTAGCCAATTTATGGTAAACGTATTAATCAATACGACAAAGAAGGCATCTTGGATATTAGCCAGAAAAGACAGTAAAATTAAAAGAAATAAATTTTCTGTTATGCTCGATCGATAATTCAAGAGTCCATAAAATAGATCCAAATAGAGAATAGACGTCAGTGTGGGCTTCATAGACAGTAGATAGACATAGATAAAGTTCTACGGACATATACAATATTGTATGGCCTAAGTTGAAAATCGTGAATGCGTTAATACATCCATAACAGGTTTAATTCCTTTTTTAGTGCTGAAGACTATAAAGTACAATCCTAATGACGGCTGTGTTACAAAAAGGGGCAAAAAAAAATTTTTTTTCTTTTGTCAACAAATGAAACTTAATAGAAGAAATAACAGAAATAAATGGATAAAGTTGAGCTATTGGAGCATAAGGTCAAAAGAAATTTACAATTAAATGAAATAATTTTTTTAAACAAACTAATCCTAACCTAAAAGTTATCTGAATTTAAGGAAAATGTAAATATTATTTTTACTTTTAAGGGGTTTTTATGTTTATGCACAAATTTTCAACCATGGTAATTACTATCCTAATTTTAGACATCAGATTTAATTGAGTAATATGAAAATTATAATTTACAAATAGATTTTGTTCAGGTAAGCTAAACTATGCCTTTTATTTAACTCTAAATTGGCTTCGGCTAATATCTATGTATGCCTAGAAACTATAAAATGAGTAACTATAGTGCTGTACTCCAGGGGTCTTTAACTAAATATATATATATGTATATGATATATGCATCTATAAATCATACAGATTTTTCCATATAGCCTTATAAATGAATGACTCACAAAATTAGTACTATAACTTTTAATGCACCTACACAAAATAAACGATTTCAGACTTTTTGAAGTACAATGCCTAGAATAAATTTAAATCTAATAAAATTGGCGGTATTGTCTTGTTTAATCTTTTAGTCATAATTCTTGTTACAGGTATCTGTATTAATTATAAACATGATTATCAAACTATATTGACAGCATAATAATATTTTCCGACAGGATTTCAGTTAGCTAACATTTATTAAGTTGACTTTTGATTAAAAAAAAGTGAACTAGAAAATTTTTTAAACAATTTAATATAATTGAAAAGTTATTTGAGTTAGATATTAAACTTATTATTTTGTTTTTGAAAGCTCCTTGCTGGTCAAATAAAATTAATTTAAAAATTTATTACTAACGTTCAGTATTTTAGATTTAGTTTAAACTAGTTTTATTTAATTGACATATTCATAAATAAGCACCAACTTAGCCTTGTTTCTATTTATAACTAACTAAATGTAAAATTATTTTCTAACTGGTATAGAGTTGTTTGATGCAACGAAGCCATTGAAACTTTTTTCTTTGAAGATATTCTATGGATGAAAAATGTACGACTTAGGAGCCAGGATAATTATAATTTTGTATTACAGAGAGGTAGCTCATCAGTATTGTTAAACACTTGAATTAGTGTTAACTCAAAATAAAAATATTTCAGTCTATTTAAAAAATAAAAACATTGGAACTTAAGAAAAGTAACAAAGCTATTAGCAACGGAACAAGTTACTATTCTGACCAAGTAATAAAACTAGAACATTGATTTGTTTCATCTGTACATTTATTCAGTTTTTCATAATTTAATTTCGTTTTTTCCCAACAGAGGACCCGTTGAAGCCAATGAAGACAAAATAAAATTATTAATAGATGCAAAAAACTTGCTAAGAGATTAAATTTATTGAACTCGACCGTTAATTATCACGTGAAACGTCTTAGTTGAATTCCAAATATGGGTTCTAGAGGATCTTACAGAACGAAATTTGCTTCTTCACATCAACGACTATGATTTGCTTCTTTAAAGTCAAGAAAATGATCAATTTGCAAAGCGAATGATCACTGGTGACAATAAAAATATTAAATGCAAGAGATCACGAAGAAAAAAGATAAATCAGCTCAAACTACTTCGAAGGTTGATTTTTACCAAAAAAAGGGAATACAATTTTTTTTGTGGGAATTTAACGGAATCGTCTTTTTTTTTGAGCTTCTATCGAACAATTCCACGATTAATTCTGAAGTATGATCAGGTCGACAGGCTAAATGATTTATCAAACAGAAAAGGCCAGAACTGATCAATAGAAAAGGTATAGTGTTCCACCAAGATAATCTGATTGGTCCCTCACCAAAAGCTTTTACAGTTGGAATGAAATGTGCTACTCCACCGATAATATTTTCCAGTCTAGGCACCTTCGGTCACTTCAAATCAGGACGTCTGTCAAAATAGAAGCAAGGAGACATAATAACTTTTCAAAGCCTGAAATCGTTTATTTTGTGCAGGTGTATGAAAAGAAAGTATCCATTAAGTATTATTTAATTTTGGACCTAAGCTATAAAAATATAATATTTTCGCGAAATTTTACTTTATTTAATAGCGTGACATAATCTACTTACAAAAATCAAAATAAATGTTTATTTCTAGATTTCTATGGCACTTTTGATAATTTCTTACATTACGTTACTACTTCGGGTGTAGTAAGGACTCATAAGAACGGGTTAATTTACCAAAATAATGTTCCTTTTTGGAAGTTATTAAAAACAATGACCAAATTATATGAATTGAGCTTTTAGTCACTTTTACTGGTATTTTCTTTGAGAGAGCAGTCAATCGATGGAAAAAATATCATGAATATCCTATAATTTTGCCAGCTGATTTTGTAGTAATAGAAGTAGCGTAGTTGTTTTTTTTTTTTTACGTTTATAGGACGAATGATAGGATGTGCGAATACTTTGCAAAGTTTGTTAAGTGCGGGTATTCATATCCCAGTTTAATCAAAACTAGACATTTTTTTAAACTACAGGTAACTCTTTTTGACCAGGAAAATTTTGAGCAGCAAATTAATTGATAATTTTGGACCTCATGTGAAATTCTAAAATTCGCCATGCCTGTTTTCTGGATTTTCGCTTTTAAAATTGATATTTTTCCTTTCTTTGCATCACAATTGACAAAAAATCTATAGCGACTTCCGGTTATTATTGGAAGTTTTCCTTTTTCTTCTTCTTTTTCTTTATAAACTTATTGGGAAATCTGCCTACTACTGAAAAACTACGTGATAAGACAAATATGTGATTGTGTTAAACTGGCTTTAAGCATAAACTCAGAAAAGCTGCTCACACTCACATTAAAATGAAATACTAAGCCAAGTATCTGCTCAAAACCTGAAAATTTTTACTGTAAATAAGATGTAACTAAAAAATTTGATTGTCTAAAGAAAATCTAATTCTACCTTTGATGATCATCAAACAGTTTTTCTTTTATATAGAGTTATCTAAAAAATTCAGATTTAACACATTTTATTGTAGTCTGGCTTGATCGAGTAATAATAAAAACAACAAAAACACTTACTCCAGCTGATATCTTTGATAAAAACTGCACAATAAGATCAATTGCTATTTACCACGATCTCTTTTTTTTATATTCTATTTACTTTTGGCGGCCCTTTAAAACTATTTAGAAAATGGCATCTGTACTGAACACCTTTTCATATGGTCGACTTAAACAAGGGATATAATCATTGCAATCAAACGAGGGTTATTTTTATTATTATTATTATTTTTGTTTTTTTTATTTTCTCAATAGCAAAATCCTATTGTAAAGATCAGATGCAGCAGCAATTTCATCCCCCTGTGCCATATAACAGCTGTCATTTTTATATATTTTTTAAATAGTTGTCGCTAAGGAAATTGCATATAAAATTTAACAATTGTAATGATCGCGCGCAAAATAGATTCAAAAAATTTATATACTATATGAAAAAAATAACTAACAATATATGAACAAGTATAGAGAGAGAGCTGTGATCGTGCACAACCACTGACCACATTTCAAGTGACACACATATTATATTTACTTGAAAAATATATATCAAGGTGTACACTCTTTAGAGACCTTGTCAGCTGGGGTCTTTCAGTGATTTAATTCAGTCAATTACTTGTTTACCCTCTATATTTTAAAATCAGGAAGAAAATTGTTATAAGGTTTTTGAAATTGTGAACACCTGCTTTCCCACTCTTTGGTTATTTTTCATGAATATTATAACTCCACCCAGTGTGATCAAGTAATATATATATATATATGTATATAAATTTTATTCACCTTTCTTAGAGGGGGATTAAAAGAAAATCTCGTCAGGTAATTGGATGAATGGCACGTGCTCATTTAGTTTTTACACATTGGAGGGGTATTTTGATATAAAACAATCTAAACTAAGACGATTTTTAAGTTCATATGATGTTTGTTGCTCCATGTGATGTGATTTAAGATGATTTCCTAATAAATTATATTAACAGTTTATATTTAAGTTTAGTGTTTAGTATTTATATATTTTTAATTAATTATGGAAAAATCATATAATAATTGTCCACTTAAAAAACGACCGGTGTACTTAATTGAAGACAACAATGATCATAATTTTGGTAGATAAAATGTTTTTTTATTTTTTATTAAAAATTAATATCTTGTATTTATTTTTTTGCTTATTTATTTCTTTTTATTTTTGTTTCGCAGATCAACCAATTGATCTTTCAATTAATTCATCTAATAATAAATATAATAATAATAATCATAGAATAAATAATTCTTATATATCTGAGGATATTATTTATTATAATAATAACAATAAAACTAACCATAATTATTTGGATAAAAATTCAGAATATCAAAATTCATCAAATATAAATTTTAATTCATCACAAAAGGAGCATATTTATTTAAATAAATTTAATGATCAATATCCTAATCAATTTCAAGAGCTTAATAATAATAATAATAATCAACGTTATGAAGAAAAAGTTCAAGGATATGAACATATTTATAGGACTACAAAAACAATACCAAATCAACATGATAAATTTTATTTATCAAATAAAATAAATGATAATGAACCAGAAGATTTAAGTACTAGCTATTATCGTAAAGATTATAATATCCTTACAGATTCTAGTGCTAATATACAAAGACAAAAAATTGATAATTTTATTAATAAATCAAATATATTGGGATTATCATCAACGAATCCATCATCACCATCATATTATCAATGTCAACGTTGTAATAAATGTTATTCAACATATTCTGGCCTAATGAAACATGAGGAAGTACATAAAGGATTACATATAACAAATTATAATACACCATCAAATAATTTAAATGGACAACAAATAACAATTACACAAAATGATAATAATACAACTATACAACGTTATCAATGTCCTAATTGTGGTAAATCATATTCAACATATTCTGGTTTAACTAAACATCAACAATTTCATTGTCCTGCATCTGAGGGTAATCATAATAAAAAATTGTTTAATTGTAAAAATTGTGATAAGGTTTATGTATCACTTGGTGCATTAAAAATGCATATTAGAACACATACATTACCATGTAAATGCCCATTATGTGGTAAAGCATTTTCAAGACCATGGTTATTACAAGGACATATACGTACACATACTGGTGAAAAACCATTTAGTTGCCAACATTGTCATCGTGCATTTGCTGATCGTTCTAATTTACGTGCCCATCTTCAAACACATTCTGATATTAAAAAATATTCATGTAATAATTGTACAAAAACATTTTCACGTATGTCCTTACTTAGTAAACATATACAGGGTGGTTGTACTGGTATACAAATTAATATTGAACAAAATGATTTAAAAAATTCATCAAATTATAAAGTTTCGGATTATTATAGCCATTTATCATCTGGTGAAAATTATACAAATAGAAATGGTAATGAGGATAATCAATGGGAAACTGAAAGATATAACTTTTAAGTGTTAAAAATAATCTTAAAATCTAATTTATTTTAGTTTATTTATTTTTTATTTCATTTAGATTTCAAAACCAAAAATTAGTTTAAGTATTTATTGCTTTATTGATTTCAAGTACAAAATAATTCTAAAAGTTTATCAGTTGTCCTCTAGTCAGTTAATGTTTGAGCAAGTAGTCTAATAGCACCAAATAAATTATTATCCTTATTTAAGAAACGAGTTTTTATTTTTTTTTCAATTCAAGACTTTTAATCTACACTAAAAAATCCAAGTCCTAAATCTATAATTGACTTTTTTTTTATTTGTTGATTCCTATTCTTCAGATTTAAGTCAGCTTTATGTGCATTTTTATGACAGTAAAGATAAAAGGCTACCATAAGGCCTAATTGACTCATTTTTAGTCTAAAAAATGCAAAAGCATCAAAAACGGAAAATTTGAATAAAAATCTGTGTCCCAGCTTTTGTTAGTAATGCATTGAAAGCAGATTACTTCTTATTCCTAAAGGGTAGAAATTTTTGTGAAAAATGACACACAAACGATTATATCATTTTGGCCGCGATCGTTATGGAAGTGACTTTTAGCCAACACATACTTTGCCTTAATTTAATGAGACTAGGAACTTTTTTTTTACTTGTATGCAATTTATCGTTATTTTTCATATATGTAAATGTGGGAAATCAGTTATTTGCACTATAAAGAGTTAGGCAATAGCATCAAGCCGTGGTCCTAATAACAGAAAATTGAACAGATTTTCAGTGCTTTCATATGACTTTTAAAGATCTGGCGATATTTTTCACTTTATGAAATTTTCGAGAAATGTAGGAGGACAATAAATTGCACGATCAAAAGTCACTTGAAATTGTTTCCACAATGCCACAGCATAAAACTTTGATCCTAACACCTCTACTGGGTAGTGACTTTTCCTATTTGTATGCAATTTATCGGTACTTGTCACTTAATTATATAATAAATACGGATAGGTCATACAATCTAAAGTCAATTGATCTCATTTTGTATTTGTACAAAAACAAATTCAAGTCTCATGAGGCTAAAAGTGCAAAATGAGAGTTATAGAAATATAATTTCGAATGAGGTTGAAATCATGAGCTCTACTTACTCTTGAAAAACATTGATGAAAGTTTTTTAACAAGGCAACAACTGTTAATATTCTTTTACTGAAAATTTCCTATGATATTTCATTTGAAAACTAGAGTTTTAGAATCTAAACTAAAATTTAAAAGTTTGAATACTCTAATGGCCCAAACTCAATGATGTGTTTTGCGTTGCCGAGCACGTTTTCATTCAAAATTCTGAAATTCAGCTATATAAATTCCTGTGACAGCTGTCACCGCTTAGGCACTGCAAAATGCGTTATTGGGCTTGCACCTAAATCCTAAACAGTGTTCTATCGATTCTAATTTCGTTATCGAGTCAAGTTTTGTTACTGCCTCCAGCTTAATAGCTTTCCATAGGAAAAATATATAGGTCAATAACTTCTAAAGATGACACATTGTTAGTTGGCATGGTCGTATACTCAGTTACGTAAAATATGTCCCTCAATTAAATCTTTAGTATAAAAAAACCTTTCAATGCACTTAAAATATTTGGGTACTGAATATGGTTGCTTTTTTATTACTATTTTTAGTACCTAGTTATTTGCAATAAAAATAGTAGAATATTTGCAAGAAATCAAATTTTTTATAAATCCAAATCATCTGTAGTTAGCCTTCCTACACAAATCAAGTTTTTGAAATTTTTTCTAACAATTTTAAGCTTACTATGATCACTGCATCAATTTTCCACCTACTCTAAATCAGCTAAGGTTCACCTGTTCGATTGCAATCAATGTTAAAAATTGCATCCAGCTCAAGTTCCAGTGTGAAAGTTGTATATTATAACTTTATTAAAATTGATGTTTTCTTTCATTTTATTTATTTGTCCATATTTTTCTTTTTTAAAGAAAATCAGATTCATTTTTAAAAATAATTATTATTTTTGTTTATAAATGGAAAATATTTGAAAAAGTCTGCAAATTTTGAACTTCTGTTTCGTTTGACCAATTCTGCTTTCTTATCGCTATTTTACTTTTTCTTTTACTTGGGGTGAGGTGAAGGGGAAAAGAATGATAGATTTTTTCTGACAATTTAAAAAGGTCTTCAACATTATTTGGTATTAAGGTCATACTATTTCCAAAGACAGTTTTGATAAAAATTTGACAGATGACTATTCCATTCAATTTATTTACTATTTTTAATGAACATTTAAAGCAAAAAATTGATGTTCTGGCTGTTGTTTAGATAATAAGAAATGTTATTTTCAAAATATTTAAGCAGTCCTTTTTAGAGATTAAGGTCAGCCAAAGTATTAATCTTACTTCATGAGAGAAATTCGAAAAAAAAAACTTAATACAGTTTGTAACTTAATATTTTAATTGAACTAGATAACTTTGCTAACTTTGTCCTCGATCAAAATAGACTAAACAAAACTTTTATTTTTTGAGCACATAATTAACAAATTATAAGTACCGCAGTTATCCGCAGTGAGTCTCTTTGTATATACATATATGAAAATATTCACTGTAGAAAATTGAGAAGCCAACTCACAAGGAAAGGATTTTGTGTAACCTTGAAAAAGGTATTTTGTAAGACCTATAGATTTCTGGCTGTGGAAAATTCTCTTTTAATATTATTTTTTGGACAAATGCCACTTTTAACAATTAGTCATCGATGAATTTTAAAGTGACGACTTCTATGAAAAATTATTGGTATATATTTCTAGATGACTTTTCATATCATAGTTTAATTTTCTTCATAATTTTAAAAAAATTTTTGTTGTGGTAATTGTTTTAATCCATGGAACTTAGCTTTGCGTGCCAAATAATTATGCCATGCTTCATAAAAGTCATATAAAACTTATTTTTAAATAAAATATATAATTAGAGAGAATTTAGACAATATCTAAGTCTAAGACAGTATTTGATTACAAAAAATACTCCTAAAGCCTAGCGCAGACTAAGGCTACAGTTGTCACTATATAGAAAGGTAAATTTTTGGTATCTTTTTATCTTATTTATAGCCAAATAATTTCTTATTTGTTTAACTGTTTGAAATGCTATTATTTTATTGAATTATGCAAACGGGATGCTACACTTCAACGTAAAAATAGTTTGCAGTTTATTTCTATTACACAACTGAATAAAGGATCGAAAAATAAAATAATTGAAACACATTTATTAGAAAAATTATGTAAAGATTTTGATTGGACCTATCAAGATGTTCTTGTTTGTCAGGTAAGATATGTATTTTTAAAGAAAGTCCCGCAACAAATAATCCTTAATTACTTTATTACTCATAGCTTGCAAGAAAGTGCAAAGGAAAATTTTTTTTGGATTTGGGTTTTTCTAAGCCATAAAACAGAAACACATTTTTACTAGTTTTATGTTTCTAAGTATTTTTTGAGGTAATAACAAGGGGATTATTTTTTCTTCTTTTTTTTTTTGATTTTTCAATCTTTTGTAGCCTTTGGAAGCCAAAATACCGACTTTCATCTCAAAATCGACTTGTTTGTTATTGTAAAAGTTGTAATTTTTTTCAAGAAAAACAAAAATGCTCTCGTTATTACCTAGTAAAATATGTGGAAAAGTAGAGTGCAAAATTTAAATCAATCGATCCAATATATTTTCAGTTATCATTCCCACCGACTTTGAAACTAACAAACTTCAGAAATACGCTTTAAAATTTTGCTCACTCGTTCCTTACTCTAGCTAGAGTGCAGGGCCACTGAAATGGTGGCACCTTCGTTAATTTTACTCCGATCAACTTAAAATTTCGACAAATTATTTTCAAGATGTTCATTAATTTAAAAATAAAAAAAAAGTGAAAAATTAAAACTTAAATACCGAAATGATCATAAATAAAAGTTTTTTTCTATGTTATTTTTATTTTATCCTTTTTAGTCATAGTTTTACTTGACTTTTAATATTTTAAAGTAATTGAAAATTTCGTTACAATGGTAAGGGCTAGTAATTCGATGAAAAATGTTCATTGATATTTCATTGTCATCCAAGCAATTTACGATTTTTTAAATCTAAGCCAAATATCTCATTGTGAAATTAGTTGTCAAATTTTTCGGAATTCGTAAGTACAATAGGGAATAGATTGACTTTTTGGAAAAAGTTTTTTTATCCGATTACACAATTATAAAAGCAATTTATATTAGGAAAATTTGAAACAGGTACTTCAAAAATCAATCATACCAGAACAAAAAGCAAGGTAAATAAAATCTATAATAAAAACTAAAATTGAATAAAATGAAGGGTGACCGGTTGTTGTATTTCTCTAAAGCAGTTTTACTGTAGGACGATTATAAATTAACAAGAGGAAATTATTTAATAGCACTCATTAGATTTCTCATGATAACTTCCTTATACAATTTTTTAGTTAAGATATGTTAGCTACTGCTTAACTTTTTATTAATATCTGTAATTAATTTAAATTCACGATTAAAGGTGGCTATAAAAGATTACTTTTTCATGATATAAACAATTTATCTTATGATGTTAGTTGCCAAACTATTTAAATTTGTCAAACTATTCTATAATCAAGATAATCAGATATCGGACCAGTTTTAAATAAATAACCAATTTTTTTTTACCAATATATTGATGTAAAAATATTTTTTTAATAAAATTTAACAGATTTGTTACTTATATTCAAATGACAAGTGTCCGTATGACTAATTCTCGATTTACTTAATATTAACTATTTTATACTGTACGAAAAACAGAAAATTAAAAAAGAATAACCTGTTTTCTTAACAATTTTTCACTATCATAAAGTCAGTTGGACGTATTTTTGTCTGGCTGTCATTAGCTTTTTACAATATTGAATGGTCTGGGCTTGAAATTAAATAAACTTTAAGTCATTTTTTTTTTCATTGTTTTTTTCTGTTTTAGATATATTTTATTCACTGGCCAAGTCGTCAGATTTCAGCATCAATTTAGCCTAAGGCTTAAGCGCCATATACCAGTTTCATTTCAATATTGAAATTTTCTTAAAATGAATCATTTGGTGATCGCTAAAATTGTTGTACTTTACGATTCTTTAAAGTTGTTTACGCTCTCTTTATACCATAAATTATGCTTTTCTTGTTTTTTGATACGATCAAAATAGCCTAGGATGTAATTGCATTTCAATTGACCAAAATATGTTCAACTAATGTAGAATATATAGTAATTGTATTTATATCTTATTATTATTGAACTTAAAAAGAGAAAATTGTTTCATGAAGCGTGTCAGTAATTTGTTATTAACATAAACAAGAATTAATACTAAGATTCTAGCTGATGATTAAAGTAAATTAAGGTTAAAATATACATAACTTCATCGATAAATATTGTAGAAAAGAAATATTTCTCTTAAATAATTTAATTTAATTCTTTAACCTTATTACTCTTATCGGTTTTTCTTTCTTTTGGATTGTTTGTTAACAAAAGTTTCATTAAAACTGTAAAATAGGAATTTTAGTAGTTTATTCTACCTCAGGCTTCCTGCTTTGACTAAAAAGTTTCAGATTTACGTCACATTTTGCTGACTATAATGCACAACACATCGTTAAATGAGTCCAGGAATTTGCATATAAAAATTTAAATATTTGGAAAAATTGTCTTTATGAGTTCCAAAGTTTCTCTAACATTTTTATTATAACAGTATAGAATGACTTAGTTTTTCCCTTTTTATAGCTCTTAATAAATTCAATATGTACAGTTGCCTGTCAATTATAAAATTCAACGCATTTCACTGTATAAGGCCCACTTGATCTTCATTACTAATGGCAAAAAATTTCTTTGTGACACTTACAAATCCGTAATTTTTTAAAAATAGTTAAATTTCAAAGAATTATCTGAATTAGTGCTAATTTTTTACTGGTCATCCTTTGTATGTGCTTCTAGTTGAGTCATTTAGCGTTTAAATCATAAAAAGGTTTAATTTAAATTTGAAGGAAAAGAGGGAAAAAGGAATTTAACGTTTTTTTGTTAAAAAAAAGCTTATTCTAAAATATAATCTGCAAAGGGTGGAAGAGATATATTCACGTATGATAAAATGAAAGGAAAAAATGAGTAACCTAAATACCTTAAATTGATCTTTAAGCAAGCAAACAAAAGGTGTTAGGATGGATCAAAGGAATAAAGGTGATATTATAAGTAAAGAAAAAAATAGTGAAAAAAATCAACCGCGGACAATATAGTCAAGACTTATAGTGGTATATGGAGGGACGACATATATTCAATATATGGGAACAACAGTAAATAAGGAAGAGTAGTTAGAATTTCTAATTCAGGGATACAAAATAGTTAGAACATTTTAAAAGAAATCTTGTTTTTCAAAACATTAGAAGTGCTTATACACGAAAATATTTTAAATAAAAGTTGTATATGAAATTTTTTTTAATAAAGTCCAGAAATAAAGCAATGAAGTTTTTTTCTTTCCATATGAAGTCAATTAATTATTGGTGAAATCTTCTTAATAAACAAACAAAAAACCCTGAAAAAAGTCAGTAAAAATTTTACCTTAAGCATCCCAAAATTTTATTGATTTATCAATAGTGGTGCCATCGATACCTCATTCGGTTGGGATAAGAATTAATTATCAGCTCTTTTATTATTATATTCTTATTGATGTCATTAACTTTTCTTAAAGGAAAGTACTCATTCAAGGCAAAAAGCTTAACAAGACAAGACTATCGAAATTCTCCTAATTTAGTTGACATATATGAGATCATCTGTGAGACAATACTGCTCTATAATTTATTTTAGTTTTGTTGCCTACAGCCTTAATATTGAGTAAAATATTCTTTTTTATGCTTACATAAAAATAAATCCTATTTTATAATATTTTTATAGCACAAAACTGCGTATACTGTACCTTCATTTAGAACAATTAAAAAATACGCGGCTGAATTTAAATTGGATTTTAGCTTTCTTTAAAGATAATCTATATGAAGGAAGGTAAAAATGTAATCACAAGTGAAAACATCTAAAAGGTGTATACTATGAGATGTTTAGGTTTCAAGAGAATTGAATTTATGTGAGGATTCATAAAAAATCCCTGTTTTGCAAAATAAAAAATTTTTTTGGGCACTACTTTTTAAATTTAATTTTCCATGACTTTTCTGATCAAAATATCTTTTGTCCAAGGGAATGTTGTGACAGCAATCGTAGAAGGATATTTTGTAAAGCTTCTAATAACCGAATTCAAGAACAGCATCCATCCATTAGAAAAGCGTAAGAGTCTATTTGGATGAATGGGTATTTAAAAGAAAAAGGAAAATACTTTTTTTTTTTAATCTAAAAGTAAAATCAGGCCAAAGCTTTTTCACCTTATCCTCCTTACAAAAGTATAAACATAAATAATTTTTATTCAAAGAAAAATACTGAATAAAATTTATGGGCAACATGGATTTCAAAATTATTCGTAAAACTATCCAAAAAGGTAATCAAAAAATGCAAAAAAATAAAATCAATATTCAATTCTCAAGTTCAGGGTTGACAACATTAATTAAATTAAAGTAACAATTGTAATAATTATGGCTTTCCATTGGCTTCCTAGACCTGACGGTCACATATGCCAATAAAATATATATCGTTTAGTATACCGCACTTAATATAAATTGTTTATACTGCAAATATTTGCAAATGGAAATCGAGATGGCCGTATTGAAGGACTATTATGGGTGTGAATACCAACTAAATCGTAATCCGCTTATGAGCTTTAATCGCCTTCTTGCGTTTCTTAATCACTTGTTAAGCGGATTTAACTAATTTATTTGTATCATTTACTTAATAGCTGAATGCTACATAGTTGTATGCCACCTAACACATCCAGTTTTATTTCAATGTTACCATTCAACACCATCAGATTTGTAGATCGTGTTTGATAGCTAAACTTCGTTACATTTAAACGTTTACTCTTTAGAACACTTGTCTGAAACTCGTAATTAATTAGTATTTCTCGTAAATTTTCTGTCAATTTAACAATTAACGCTATAACAATAAGTTTTATATTTAACTATGCTCATTCCTTGTTTCAATTAGAGTCAAAGAAAACTTATAATTATTGCTGAATTTTATTCGATTTATGTTAATTTACTTTAATGTTAAATTTTCATGTGTAAACATACTGAAATATATATGTTAAATGGCATTTTATAGTTTTAGTAAGTTAATAATTTCTAATAAACAAAGGATATTTTTTTAAATGTTATTATGTATAATAAAGTTTGTTCGATTACAAGAATTTGCTTTCACTTAAAATAGATTTTTCCACCTGAATTGGATTCTAATGCAGTCAAATTTACTCGAATTTAGCTTTTTAGAATTTGCTCAGAGATTGGCATTAATGTTGTACGATTGTATGTAAAAATTAAAGAGATAATTTTTCAAGAAACTTATCCGTTTTAGTGTTTCAAGATTATTGTAAGGAATACCAAGGAAATATATAAAATACACATAAAAAAGTAGTTTTAATGAACTAATTACCTTTCCAACAATTGTTTCCAGTTAAGCTAGAAGCTACCAAAGCGTAATTTAATATTTTGTCAAAGTTTGAAATCATTTTCTTCGTTTTAATTATGAAAATTCTTATATAGTGTTATAAAATTCAGATTATGATAAAAATTGTTATTAGATAGACAGAAAAGTCTTGAAAGATTTTAATATAATAAGTGGCGCAAGTATGCATTAGCTTTTTTTGCTGTTTACATTGGGTAGATTGGTACTTTGTTCCTCAGTAGGTTTCCCCGAAGCCCACAAACGATACAGGAATAATGACCTAATTCATAATAAAGCACTACTTTTGTGGTGGAATAAAATCAGTAGTAGTGATGCATAAATTTTGCCAAAACGTTAAATAAATACATACCCATCTGACAGATCAACGCTTTATAAGCATAAATTACCTTTCGAAATAAAGACGCAAGTTTTTATGAAAAATTAGCTGAAAATAATAAAAACTCCAAAGGACGGATCCCTTATAGAAGCGATTTTAAGCTACTTTCACTACTTTCATTTGGACCACTTTAACTGATAGGTTACTTTTTCAACTTGTATGGGATTGATCGACATTAATTACGCAAATATATGGAATCGATATAGACTGATTACAGGAAACATGTCATCATTTTGGCCAAGAAAGCAATAAAAATTATTCTAGCTTAGTGTCCAGGTTAAAATACCAAACAAAATATCTAATTCTTGACAGCTACTTTTCTTTTTTGGTATTCTTTCTAAATCCTTTGTTTACTACCTTTTTGCTATATGCTCATGTACAATAAGACATTTTAATGTCGATTCTTTTAAATTTTAAAAGAAAAAAAGTATTTAACACGATGAGCCTGTACATATTTGGATCTCAAAGTTAAAGTTAAAAGTTAAATTCTTTGCTTAAGCTTTTTCAACGATAGGTAAATTAAATAAACACATAAATCCTTATATATATATATATATATATATTTACATGTTTCGATAAAGCCTGTAAAAAACTTAGATGCTTAGATGTGATGCTTCAACCAGAAAATGTGAAATTTTCTAATCATGTTTGAGATTTATTTTCTATAAGGAATTTTTCAATTTCGATCATTTATAAAATAAGAGGAAAACTTTATATCGTTATTTGGTCCTAAGTACAATGAAAGTAAATATTTTCTAATTTTGAAAAATTTTAATTATAATTTGTCAAAAACTCATGCATAAATTTAAAAGACTTCATCTGTTTACGAATTGCTTAGCATAAATTACCAAATTCGTATGAAAGAAACCAAGTTTGATTTATTTAATCCTTCTTTTTCCATTCCTTTTTCTTTTATATTTTCTTTTATGTCCCAATTTTAATGTCTTATAACTTTCTTTACTTAACCATGCAACAAGACTAAAATATTACTCATATTTTTATTTATAATTCTAATAAAATCGATTTACAGTAATATTTACTTCAATATCAAAAATCTATTATAGTAAGTTTTACATATACAAAGAGATTGCTGCTGGCATTTTAGCTAATTTGCATACGAACAGCTTCATTAAGATATTTTTCTATACCATTGCCAAAGATACAAGACTATCTACGCCTCTCATTTCTCATCAGTAAAGTGACCGTTTCTCCTATGGACAAAGATTTAATCAACCGTGTAGTTCTCGATTTATGGATTGTAATTGATCTCGAGGTGCACAAAAACCTGATAAAACATTTGTCATTATGATACTATGATACTCTCTAACAAGAAAAACAAAATTGTAAGCCAAGATAAATATCAGATAGCATTTGTCCTTATAAATTATATATAGGAAAATATGTTAAATACTTCTTGATGGTTTTTTCAGTTTCGTTTTCAATTGTTTTTTTATCATAGGAAATTATTCATTAAAAATTTTTTGCTATTATGTTAAATGGGGTGTTTTAAGAAAAAATCTCCTTAAACGCACTTGTTTTGGTATTTTTTAAAAATAAAAAATTCTTCTTGTACTTAAGTTGGAGATTCTGTTTGTTGGAAAACTTTTGGAACTCCTTGGAAGATGAAGATTTTTAGGCATAAAGCAATAATTTTCGAATAAATTGCTTAGATTTAGCTGGAATTTTTTTATTTAACTCAAAAAAACCTTCAGGGACTATCAGAATATTTTTTTCTATATAAAAAAATTCCTTTTTTTTATATACAAAATTGAAACTGTAGAATTTTTTGTAAATTGAAATTGGGTATTTTTTACAGGAGATAAAGTCAAAAGATATTTTTAGGAATAATAAATTCTTCATGTAATAAATTGTTGAATCCAGAAACCTGGATTAAACCAGAGAAACATTGATTGAAAAAAACTCAGGAAATCCCCAGAATATTTTTTATATTTAAGAAAATTCGTCTATGGTATTTTTAAAGTTAAAAATATAGACTTTTTATAGTAGACAAATTTTTAGAATACATTTTATCTAAAAGAAATCCTTATCCTTCATCCGTAAGGCTGAAGCTTCTTTGGGGAATACAAAGCCTACATAGTTAATATAATAACTCTGCTTATATTTCCTTTGTATCAAAACAAAAGATGAAGACCTTTTAGGAAAAAAACTGCTAAAATTAAGCTGAAATTGGAGCTAACCCTGAAAACTTCTAAAATATTTCTAAAATTCGAGAAAATTCTACTATGAAATTATTTAAATGTAAATATCTTCAAGAGAATTGCCTAAATTTTAGATAGACACATCATGGAGTTTACAGCCTCTGACAGTAATCTTATGTAGCTTAAAATCTTCTATTGTAAATAACTAAAACTAAGGCTGGAAGCTTTTGGGGTTAAAGAAATTATAATTTAATTAAATACTGAAATTGGATTTGAATAATCCTCAAGCTATAGAAAATTACATAAAACTGTTTAGTTTAAATCAAATCCGATAATGTATTTTATATATAAAGAATTGATCCTTGAAATTTTCCATTTAAACTCAAATAATATAATTTAATGCAATTAACACTCGGTTTCACAGTAGAAATTTTAAGTCTCATCTTTGGCCTCTGTCACTTTTAGCTCCTTCTTAAGGAAATTTTATGTTTCAACTCCTAAAGGTACTTTAACTTCGTACCCAATTTTCATGACTTAAAATTGGCTTAGAAATTACCTAAGTAGAAATTTTAAATATATGAAATCACGTGAAATCACTAAATACAAATTACAAAAAAATTAAGATCGTCAAATAAATTTTATTTATATAAATTTAAATTTGCAATATTATAAGCGATAAAAATAAAATCAAATAAACGTATAAAAAACGTTCAGAAAAATTTCAATAGACTTTTTGATTGAAAGCAAATTTTGTCATTCAATAAGATGCCAAAAGGAATTGGTATAACCAATTTGTATAAAAAAAGAAAATGTAATTTACTTCAGAGTTTATCGACTGTAAATATCAAACTTTGCATGTTAATGAGCTTATCCTTTACTAAAAATGAAATAGTAAAATTTATAATTTTATAAAATGTATAAAGCCATTTATTCCTTTTCAAAAAAAAATACTTAATTTTATTTTAAATAAACTGAAAACTAGTTTTATAGTAGTGAAAAGAGACACTGTTAAAAATTTAGACGTAAGTTTAAATTCATTATTTCATTTTTGTTGTTTTTTTTTTAGAGCTTTCTAAATGGCAGCACACTATGTAACCTCGTATTACGTGCTACCAATAGATTAATTGAATTGTTTATAGGAAACTAAAACCGATTTAGTTGAATGGCTAAAATTGCAACCAACACCCTAGACAACTTATATCTGTATATGTATATCCTTTCCCCTACAGCATGAAATGTAGTTTATTTCTAATTATATGATTATAAATAGATACATAAATCTAATACATGATATCATTAAATCAGATATAATGAGAGGTGTTTATGGAACTATTCTAAATGGTTATAGTTACCTGAACAGAATAGTGATCAAAACTAAAACTAATATTATAAGTAAGCCAGTAAATGTTTAACTTTCTGTATTATGGTATTGACTTTATTTCTTTATGTATATATACATAAATATATATAATAAAAAAAAGTATTATAAAATTCACATGTAATAAAATTTTTGTTTGTCGTCATATTGTCGTCTATAGTAAATACTTACCAGGTGCGAGTATAGAACTGCGTTTCACTTTTAACAAGTTCTTTGATTAGACTGAAACTTTTGTTTATCGTTTTAACATCTAATGTTTACTATATATCTATTCATTCAAATAGAAAGTGCCGTTGGGCATTGCTATTACATTTTATTGCAAACGAAAATTTCCTGATTTGTTTTATTGGTCATACCTTGTATAGGGAAAGGTAACTTAATTTTGTTAGCTACTGATATTACTAAACTATGGTAGTAACTTTACGGTAATTAAACTAAACAATTGGTAAAAATTTTACACCTTGGATTAGGTAATTGACAGCATGTTGATTGTTAAATAGATTTTTAAAAGCTCAACATTTTTATTAATAAATAATGAGAATTATATGGGAATATTTTGTAGTAAATTTTAGTGGAGGACTTAAATAGAAATAACTTTTGTTTTAGGGGTCAAATTATATGTTTTTTTGTTACTTTGCTTTCTATATGGTGAAATATCGTTTCCACTTTTATTAAGCTTTATGAAGAAATGCATCATATTTTGGTAAAAATGTGATTAATTCTTAAAAGTCCGTTCTTACTTTAGTTTATTTGCAAGAAGGAAAAAATAATCTTTTGCTCTATTTTATCAAGAATTCGATAATTGATCGAATATTGATCGAATGGAACACTTCTTCTTTTGAGGCTCTTCACTAATAGACTTAAGTTTTTAGTATCTCTATAGAATATAAAGTGGTTCATAGACAGGCCATGCATCGCTGGAAAAATAAACATTACAATCAAAAAGAAAAACTCCCGCGAAAAACGATGAGTGATTTCTTTTTCTATGACTTATTATTATCGATATAGTTTTTAACATCAGTGAAGAAATTATGTAAAAAGCTCTTTATTTAATATGGACATGGAAAGTTCTTAGCAAAACTATAACAAATTTACGATTAAACTAATAACCAAAGAACTTCCCCAGATAAAAATTGTTGAGTTAATATGCAGTTAGCCCCGTTTGTACCCACAACCCTGGTGTAAATCTTCGCACAATGACTTCAAATATTTAAGAAAAGAACCACTCAACTTGAAGAAAATGTCTACAAGTCTAAGAAATATTCTCTAAGAGTATAAAGGATGAAATAATATAAAATAGAGGGCCCAAATAAAATATAATTTCACAAAACATTTTTACAACAAAAAAAAAAAAAACGTTTAAAACTGGTTTAAAAACTTGAAATCCCAAAAATACCCTTATATGAATGGAAGCTACCAGGTGGAAATTGGTCCTGCACTTTAATATTTGTAAAGATTGAAATAGGGGTACATATGGCAGCAATAGGGTGGAATATATACATATAACTCAGTACATCAAGTTTTCTATTTTATAATTCAAGGGTGCAAGGTTGAAAAGGATGAGATTTTACCAACCCTCTACCTCACATGAATAGTAATAAAAGGGCTAAAACTCCCAGTCTGTATAACAATTTTCAGACAGGTTTGAAACTTTTATTTGATATTTTTGTGTTTCCTGTAATTTGATTGGCTTGAGATCAAAGTCTAAGAATTAACATAAGATATTTAGTTTTTTATAAGGATCATTTGGATTAATCTCAAATATATGCAAAATACATACAAATTTTATAATTTGGGATGACAGAACTAGATATCAATTTTTGCAGTTATATGACATGAAGAATTTAAAGGCAAGGAAGAGGTAGAAATGATAGAGTTGGGAAAATTTTTTATAATATCTGAATCCAGCTATGCGGCAAGTAAAAGCAAGGAATTAAGAGTCAACTGGGCCAATCGGACTAGAATTTTCTGTTCGGCATACCTAAAAGTAGATAAAGGCAAGTAAAAGGCATGAAAATTTCTAAGTTAAGTATTGAGTTAGCCTACTACTAATTTCCAAACTTATTTGCTTGATAAGATTTGCTGGGAATAAAAGCAGAGAAGGGTCAAATTTGCAAATCAATAACGCCAAAACAGCCAAAGGAATCTTAAACGTTACCAGTCTTTTAATAGTACTTTCTAATGAAAATGATAAACTTATTTGCGGGTTAAGATCAGTATTGAAAACCTGCAAATCCGGCTTTATCCCATTAACAATCTTGACGATTTTATTGAGAATCTCTTTAAGGAAGACTGCGTCTATATTTGTCTATGTATTTTGTTCGAAAATAACTGATTTAACTGATTCTTTTGGCACAACTAAATGGCTTGCAAGTTAGAATTCTCTAAACTTCAGGATACAAGTTACATCTATGTGCCTCATTAGGACTTCTGTTGAGTGATGAGTTCATGCTCGAGCCCATCCAAGAAAGTATACTAAACACTAACTTAAATTTAAAGAGATTTCTTTTTGTTGCACTTTGATAGAAGTTACTACCAAATCCTTGGAAATAAATAATCTTTTGCATAATAATTTTCTAACCACTCAATTTTTCTTGTTTCTTAAATTCTTATATATGATTCAAGAAAACCAGGTGTGATTTAAATACAAAAAATAAAATTGTTTCTTTTATCTAATGAACAATGGAAAAAAAACTAAAATAATTCCTTAATGTATTGAAAACTTTAGGGCAATTTACAAAAGCAGTTTAACGAACAAACTATTCAAGCCCCAAAAATTAAAACTGAGGGTTACTTTGTTTTTTTTTTTTTAGAAGTCCTTATGCAATGTAAGCTGCCAGGTGTAAATATTTGAATGCACTTTCTTAAGAAAATATAGGGTATATAACTGTTATGGGGTGGGAAATTTTTGCCTTATCCAATTTAAAAACTTAAGTATTTTTGTTTTCTTCATTCGAATAAGGGTGCAAGGTTAAAAGGGGATGAATTTTAACGCAATGAAATATTTAGCTTAGCTTAAATTCCCACTGGAAACGTTTACACAAGTTTTTTAGACAGGTTTGAAGTTCTAATGTGAAATATTTTGTATTCATTGTGTTTTTGTACTGTACTCGAAATGACAAGGTGTGCTACCAAAATTAAAAGACCTAGATGAAAATATTTAACAAAAAATAATAAATGTGAAAGCCAGATGTAATATTATCAATGTAATCAAACCTTTTATTGATTTAACCAGATGTGTGTTTTGTTTTTGTCAAGTTCCTTTTTAATTGTGTTGATGATATTCCTAAGGGATCTTGCTTGGATGCATCAATTAGTTGACTAGTCTTAATTTATTTTTGTTTCTATATAGAAATAAAATTATAGTTTGAATACAATATGAAAGCTGATGCCTTTATATTAGTATATTTAATAATTTTTACCATTTAATCAAGAGGATTAGTAAACAAAAAAAGCCTACCACTACAATACATGAATAAAAATCTAAATTTGTCTTTAGTCTGATTTCCGGTTGTCTCCCAAATGATACGATAAACACTTGTGCTGTTAAATTGGAAACCATAACTAAATAAATAAAACGTAAAACATTATTTATATTTGTTTAATAAAGTAGGATTATTTTAAAAGATCCTTTTTTAAAGGGAATAATATCAATAATTTCAAAGTAGATTTTTATATTATTGCTTTAGTTCCTAGAATTTAAGTTTTTTTTATACTTACTTACTGCTGACTATTTATTTATGATAACAAATAAAAGAGTGCAGATTCACATGCTAATACAAATCGGAGATCTTGAGACTATTTTATCAGTATTTACCCAGTAAGGATAGGCACAGGTTTGTTAAATATTGAAAAACTAAATTCGAATCAAACACTGTCTGTAGGGGAAAGATAATTTTTAAGTTAATGCTGATAACAATATTTAAATTTGATTCTATATAAATATCAAAATATCCATATAAATTTATTTTTTTAGTTTTTTTATTATTTTATTTTACTTGTTGTATAAATTTTCTGTTTATCAATTGAATTCGTCATTTGCATACATGTCCCCTATGAAATTTTTTAAACTTTTGCGCATCAGCTTTGGTATGATATAGAATTGTGTGGATGATTGATTGTAAACCACCTGGATATGATTATATGCCAAATAAATAATCAAATCAACAAACAAAAAAAAAATATACAAGGAAATGGTTGTCTTGGAATTTATGGAGATTTGTCCACGGCATGTGTTCACTGACCTCATTTTAAATGCCGCACGCAGCTAATATTTAAGTCAAAATTTCTATTGATATATTTTGCTTTGACAATTTTTTATACAAAGAAAAAGATAAATAAATAAATAGAGATTCGGTTTTTGGAAGAACTCAACTTGTTATTAGTGTTGACATAAATCCAAAATTAAAACAAAAGAAACGAGAAAAAAGCTGTTTTAACTTTGCTCAAGTTTAAATTAAGGGTATGTGGTATAACTTTGAATAGATATCTGCTATCTATTTCTTAATTGTATAGAGTTAGTGTAAAGATGATTAAATCACCTCATCTACTATCAAGTGCCACTGAAAAGGGAAGAATATGTTGGCTCTAAGTTGATTATGACCATAAAACGGAATCTTGGGCTTGACTTTCAATTATAATTGACGGGTCTCTCGTAAATTCCATTAAATCTGCTATTCGCGATTGGTAATACTTTATTGGTGTAACTTTAAAAGTTGTAATGAATAATTCCATCTAGTGACCAAAAAATAGTAGTGTCAAAATATCTATAATTTGAATATTTGTATCATATTAAGAAACCATTACACTTGTACGCTTAATGTAGCTTTTATTAGATATTTATTTAGATAATAACAGAATTGTCAACTTGTAAGTTTTTTAACTATATTTGATCAATATTTTTGGCTAGCAGAATTAAAAATATACGTCTACCAAGAAATGAAACAATAGAGATACAAAATAAATATAAATATTAGATTCCGCATATCTATAACTCAAATATTTGTATCATATTAAGAAACTCTTACACTTGTACGTATAATGTAGCTTTTATTAGATATTTATTTAAATAATAAAAGTATTGTCAACTTGTGAGTTTTTTAATTGTATTTGATCAATATTTTTGGCTAGCAGAATTTAAAATATATGTCTACTAAGAAATTAAACAATAGAGATACAAAATAAATATAAATATTAGATTCCGCATATCTATAACTCAAATATTTGTATTATATTAAGAAACAATTACACTTTTACGTAGCTACAATGTAGCTACTATTAGTAACATAACACATAAGATTCTTTTTCCTCTATATAAAGCAGTTGAAGTATTAGAGTGAATTAATTGAAATTGCTAAGTAACATGGAACAGAAAGTCTTTTTTACAATTGTGATGTTTCTAACTGTCGCTAGGGGTGGACGAATTTCAAACACAAGCCCGCTAGGAGTTGTTGGTGGAAGTATGGAAACCATTACGAATAACCGTTGGTTTGCAACAGTAGTGATTAACGATACTTTAAGTGGTTTAAGGTATTGTGCTGGTACAATTGTAACTACAAAAATTGTGTTAACAGCAGCTCAGTGTTTTGTAAGTAACAATCCTTATAAAGTTTATGTTCGGCTTGGTTCAGATGATATTCACCAAGGCGGAAGAATTATCAATGCTTCATTTGTAATAAAACATCAAAATTTTAGTGAAATAAATTTTGGTGGTAACTATGATATTGCCGTTTTAGTATTAAAAGAAACATTTCTTACTGGTCGTCTATATGGACCTATAAATCTTTTAACTCTTAGGAATACTCTTCCCAAAAGTGGTACGGGAAAAGTTTGTGGTTTTGGACATGAACTAACATTAAATGCTAATAGACAAATGCATTTTAAATGTGCTTATTTAAATATTCTATCTGAGTGCAGAGCAAAATCAAATAGTCCTGAAAACAAAGTTATATGTGCTGGCAGTGCTACAAAAAATGTTTGTCATAATGAGATTGGTGCTGGACTCATCGTAGACGGAAAACTTGTTGGTGTTTTTTCATCATTAGGGTCAAACGATTGCACAGAACCATCGGGATTTACTAGTTTAACTACCTTAAATTATTGGTTTTTTGGATCTTCTAGATTTTTTTCAGATTATACAAAGCTTATTGAGAATATGGCTGAGAGTAATAGGGCAGTCAGAGTTTATTTTGATTAGTCAGGCAATTAAAATAAAAAAATTTCAACATATTTTCCAGATATTTTGGTTCCATAAATTTTTTTTTAAATTTTAAGTTGCAACTATAAAAAAAAATTTATTTAATGTAATTTATCGTAATTAAAGTATGTGCATTAATAAATAACTAAAAGCATATTTTATTTTTCTTAGCTGAAAGCTATGAAGCTACACTTCATATATTTAAGGATTGAAAAAATGAAATACTTGTGATAGTTACACTTATTTTACAGCTATCCACTATTTTTCTCTTTTGATTCTATTAATACATATTTTGAGAAGAATACTGCGGGGCAATATTTCTTGTCATCGAAGTCCTGTTCAATCTTAGTTGTGACTCGGTTTATTTTGTCTATTTCTGACTGGTTGCTTCTAAAACCAAATTGGAAATCAGGAATGTTCACTAATGGTTTTAAGCGCTTTAACAGTAACTTTTCAAATAGTTTTGAAATGGTTGGAAGGGTTTTCAAAAAGTTAAAAATAAAAGAGAAGGAAGACTTAGTTCTATTTCACACATTTGCGAAGGACAGAGGAAGTTTTTTATAAGTCCATTTGATATTTAAAGTTTTATGTTTTATAAAATATAAAAGGTTGCGTTGTCCTTTCACCACAGTTTTATTTGAATTATAATAATAGACTATGTTGAAAAAAATTAAATTTCTTCTATTTTAATAACTTGAAAATTCCTTACAGGGGAAATTGCTTAAAATTTTCAAGTGTATAAATATATAAACAATTATATGTATATGTGTGTGTCTGTCTAAATTAATTTTGAATGAGTGATTCCACTAAAATTTAACTTAAAAGAAAACAAAATATTCCCCTGCATATTCGTTTTCCAAGAGCGCTTGATTTCGTAATAAAGTATTAAAATTTCAAATAAATGTAAAACTACAGGTCGAGAAAATACTAAGCCAAAGTCAAATTTTAACTCTTAAAAAGTCAGCTTTTTCCGATGATTTGATAAGAATTTTCTAGAGGCTGCTGGTTGTGTCATTTAAATAGTTATCTTTTTCCCAACCTTATCCTTAGGGAAGAATTGTTTTGTCATTGCTGGACACTTAGGTAAACTCTTTTAATATGTTGGTTTGCTCTGGGAGGTAAGGTACTAAGTTGTACGCTTTTATCCTTTGCCATCCAATAACTACCCTAGAATAACGAATTTCAACTTTTTTCTACTAAACTACTTCGTATTTTTCACTTAACTACTTCAAAACTTAAATATGTTCTGCTTGTATATTGATAAGCCCTTAAACACAGTTAGGTAGAAAATTCTCATGAAATGTAAATTTTTTAAAAAAAAATTATCAAAATCGGAGCTGTTCTTTAGAAGTTCGAGGTTTTGCCTTCATTGACTCCACTATCACTGAATCTGCTATTCGCGATTGGTAATACTTTATTGATGTGACTGGAAAGCTTAAGCCCTCAAGATTAAGGACTTAAACCTAATTTTGCTGTCATTTGTTGGTTAGTTTGTTATATTTTTGTATTATCTACATAGAATTTGTGTAATTTTACGTAAATAATTTAAATTAAGTGAATTTATATATTGTTAACAAAGTTATTATTATTTAAAAACTTCTTTGTATTATTTTAATAACATTATTTACCACAAATATATTGTTTTTAGTGGGTTTTATTTACTTTAATTGTGTAAAACGTTAATTATTGGTTACAAACAGATGTAATATTTAAATTAAGGAAGTATAGTTTATATTTTTTTAAAATATGGATGATGACTTAGTGGATTTTGAAGAGCTAAAGGAATTGGAGATTGTTTTAGCTTTAGAAGAAAGCTGCGTGCGTCGTGCAAGAAATATTCGCTTGCACCCAAATCATTTCGATATTTGGAATGATAAAGAATTTTTTAGTAGATTTCGTTTGAGTAAGGAAACTGCTTGCATTATTTTGAAGCAAATTGAACTTACTATTTTCACTTTCTTTAGCATTTCCAGAAGCACTTTTTCCATTATCTCCAGGAGAATAAATAAATTTTTAAAATAATGTAAAAAACGACATAATAAACTTACCTATTTGTTCATCGTTATCATAAGCAACTTCCATACCAGAGGAAGTACCAGAGGAGTACCTAACCATTAAATATATATTATCTATTGGAGGTTCTAGTGGAACTGAAGCTCCGCCACCAGTTTTAAAGCACTCTCTTCTCTCTAGAGCTAAAACTTTTCAAGACGTTTTTTTAATATTTTCATATGTTTTTTTTAAGACGTCCATATTTCTGTGCTTTCACTATTGAACTCATTTTGAATAGTTTCCCACACTTGATTTTTCTCACTTTTTAAGACACGATTGGTTTTTTTATTCTCTACGACTCTTTTATGGTTCGTAATAATTTCAACAAGTCTTATTTCTTCTTTCCGGGAAAAATTTGCACTTCTTCTAATTTTATTTTCCATTTTCTAGCAGAATTTAATTTTATTTTAAATCAAGTAAAATTCTTAAATATTAATAATTACACTTCCATAATTTAATAAAACTTATTTGGAGCTGACAATTATCGTTTTACATAATTAAAATAAATAAAACCTACTAAAAATAATATAATTTCAGTTAATGTAATTTAAACAAGTTTTTTAACTATGAGAAATTTATTTACAATACTTGTATTTACTTAATATAAATTTTAAAATAAAATTACATAAATTCGATACCATTTTCAATTAAATTTTCAATTATTTTTGATAATTATGCATAATTTATCACTATTTTACTTTTATATAATATACTTCTATGCTGAGTGAGGCCCAAATTTGACACTTTCCGATCAGCTGTTGTAGAAATGGACTACAAAATTAGAAATATTTAAGCTTAAGCCATTTGCAAAAGTAGACTGTGAAACGCTTTGACATTTTTTTCCACGCTTAAATATTAAACCCACTTAAAAAATTTTTGGCTTAAGCTCATACTGTGAAACCGGGCGTAAAAGTTGTAATGAATAATTCCATCTAGTGACTAAAAAATAGTTGTGTCAAAATACTTCTAATTTGAATATTTATTTTAAGAAACTCTTACACTTGTACGTATAATGTAGCTTTTATTAGATATTTATTTAAATAATAAAAGTATTGTCAACTTGTGAGTTTTTTAATTGTATTTGATCAATATTTTTGGCTAGCAGAATTTAAAATATATGTCTACTAAGAAATTAAACAATAGAGATACAAAATTAATATAAATATTAGATTCCGCATATCTATAACATATATTTGTATCATATTAAGAAACAATTACACTTGTACGTTTAATGTAGCTACTATTAGAAACATAGCACATAAGATTCTTTTTCCTCTATATAAAGCAGTTGAAATCTTAGAGTGAATTAATTAAAACTGCTAAGTAACATGGAACAGAAAGTCTTTTTTACAATTATGATGTTTGTAACTTTCACTAGGGGTGGACGAATTTCAAACACAAGCCCGTTAGGAATTGTTGGTGGAAAAATAGAAACCATTCCGGAAAATCGTTGGTTTGCAACAGTAGTGATTAACGATACTTCAGGTGGTTTCGAAAGGTATTGTGCTGGTACAATTGTAACTACAAAAATTGTGTTAACAGCAGCTCAGTGTTTTGTAAGTAACAATCCTTATAAAGTTTATGTTCGGCTTGGTTCAGATGATATTCACAGAGGCGGAAAAATTATTAATGCTTCATTCATAATAAAACATCGAAATTTTAGTGACATAAATTTTGGTGGTGACTATGATATTGCCATTATAGTACTAAAAAAAACATTTCAGACTGGTGTTCGATATGGACCTATAAATCTTTCAAGTCTTACGCATATTCTTCCAATTAATGGTACGGGAAAAGCTTGTGGTTTTGGATATGAAGTAACATTAAATGGTAATAAACACAGGCATTTTAAATGTGCTGATTTATATATTGGATCAACGTGCGAAGCAAAATCAAATAGTCTTGAAAACAAAGTTATATGTGCTGGCAATGCTACAAAAAATATTTGTCATAATGAGATTGGTGCTGGACTCATCGTAGACGGAAAACTTGTTGGTGTTTTTTCATCATTAGGGTCAAACGATTGCAAAAAACCATCAGGATTTACTAGTTTAACTACCTTAAATTATTGGTTTTTTCAAGATCCTAAATTTTATTCAAGTTATACTGAGCTTATTGTAAATATGGCTGAGAGTAATAGGGCAGTCAGAGTTTATTTTGATTAGTCAGGCAATTAAAATAAAAAAATTTCAACATATTTTCCAGATATTTTGGTTTTATAAATTTTTTTTTAAATTTTAAGTTGCAACTATAAAATAAAATTTATTTAATGTAATTTGTCGTAATTAAAGTATGTGCATTAATAAATAACTAAAAGCATATTTTATTTTTCTTAGCTGAAAGCTATGAAGCTACACTTCATATATTTAAGGATTGAAAAAATGAAATACTTGTGATAGTTACACTTATTTTACAGCTATCCACTATTTTTCTCTTTTGATTCTATTAATACATATTTTGAGAAGAATACTGCGGGGCAATATTTCTTGTCATCGAAGTCCTGTTCAATCTTAATTGTGACTCGGTTTAATTTGTCTATTTCTGACTGGTTGCTTCTAAACCAAATTGGAAATCAGGAATGTTCACTAATGGTTTTAAGCGTTTTAACAGTAACTTTTCAAATAGTTTTGAAATGGTTGGAAGGGTTTTCAAAAAGTTAAAAATAAAAGTGAAGGAAGACTTAGTTCTATTTCACACATTTGCGAAGGACAGAGGAAATTTTTTATAAGTCCATTTGATATTTAAAGTTTTATGTTTTATAAAATATAAAAGGTTGCGTTGTCTTTTCACCACAGTTTTATTTGATTTATAATAATAAATTATGTTGAAAGAAATTAAATTTCTTTTATTTTAATAACTTGAAAATTCCTTACAGGGGAAATTGCTTAAAATTTTCAAGTGTATAAATATATAAACAATTATATGTACATGTGTGTGTCTGTCTAAATTAATTTTGAATGAGTGATTTAACTAAAATTTAGCTGAAAAGAAAACAAAATATTCCCCTGCATATTCGTTTTCCAAGAGCGCTTGATTTCGTAATATATGTAGTATTAAAATTTCAAATAAATGTAAAACTACAGGTCGAGAAAATACTAAGCCAAAGTCAAATTTTAACTTTTAAAATTGTGAGTTATAGTGAACAATAATTTGTTTTATGATCATGTTTGGACAAGTAAACATCAGAACTAATTTGCCATACAAGAATTAGCCACGAAGGCCATTCTTAAACAAATTGATTGATTTTTTTCTTTCGTAAAATTTTTTTTTTTAATTTTTAAAAAATTTCCAGTTTCCTTATGGGCTATATATTTTCTATTTTATTGTTCTTTTTATAAGAAGTAGTTTTGTAAGAGCTTTTGCAGGCTTTACTTTATATTTTTTGGAAACGCCTTGTTATATATTTTGTTTAAATGCATAAAAGTTTTCAAGTTCGCATTTTAAGAAGTCTTCGTTTTAAGCTCAACTGTAATTAAAAAATGAAAATTATTACTTAATCTCCTTCCTAACACTTAAAAAATATCTAAACCACGAAACAATCTATTTTCAAAAGTATCATTGAAATATCTTATCATTAGTCTAAACCGTAACCAATTCATCCTGTTACGTAATAAATATAAGTATTTGATGCAGCCGTTTCATACTTTTCAACCCTATGCAGCTTGTACTTCCGTAATAATTTTCAACCCTCTGGGATTGATCAAATTTCAGACACTAACTGATGTAACCATACGTTTTAGGTACTTCACACGCAGCTACTTGTGCCTTATTTGATTTATCCCGTGGGATGATTTTCATCTCAATAGACTAAGTTTGATTATGAAAAAAAAAACACAAAACAAAAAGTAAAATGAATTGATGAATCCTATCACCAGGCAGGCACCCGTATTTGGACAACTTTATTGTTTGCCGTGGGTAAATTTTATGAAAGATTAGGGAGAAAAATGTAAATGTCCAGTGTGAGAACTTTAATATTTTGGTCATTTATTTGGATGAGAGAAATAAATAAATCTAAATGAATATGAATTAACAAAAAGTATTTGTTTAGAACTGTTTTTTCTTTCACTATTGATGGCTTTTTTCTTTTTTAAGTTAAAAAGCCAATTAACATAACACCATCAGCATTCCACTTGTTTTAAATATAGTGGTGTCATCTATATGTGAGCGTTTGGACTTACTTGGTGATGTAATGAGTGTAGCTTTAATCATAAAAGTGCTCTACCTGATTTTTCTGCTTTTTTCAAATATCATTTAAAAAATGTTTGAGATTATTCTCTGAATGTAATTGAGAGAGAGAGAGAGAGTTTTTGGCCTATGACTTCATTTGTATGAATGCCTAGAGAATTTTAAATACCTAGCGGGAGATATAGCAAGCCATATTTAATGGTTGCTTTATAATTAATCTAAATGGGAATTAGCTAAAAGTATTTTTTTATACATTTTACATCAAATAAAGTAAAAGCCTTGTGTTGTACTGTGGGTATATCTATGAATTCACGAAAGTAAAAATGTGTATCCTTTACTTCATTTCATTAAAACTAAAGTTGAATACACATGAAATTTAAAAATGAAATTAAGTTTCTAACCCCAAATTCTGTGTTTCAGGGTACCCGAAAATTATTTATAAGGCTATTAAGTTTTTGTCAGATTTTCCTTTTGTTTCCTTTTTTTCAATTTGGTATAGCTACTTAACTTACACTCAATTTGTTCTATTAAAAGTTCTTAAATTTGAGTCTTTTATGTGTGAAAATCTTTCCTTCATTGTAAAAAATTTTTCGAAGGAAGGATAGGGGATTTTCTAAAATTACAATTTCTTATTGCATATTGTTACTTTTCCGTATTTTAATAATGTTATATCAAAATGTCAAGCCAATTCAGACAAAAAACCCTTGTAGCTAATGACATTTAAGACTCTCCACATCTTGAAACGCATTTTTCTCGTAAAATCGTTTTAAATCTGTGATCAACGCATTCAAAAACTGTTCTCATCATTCATACTTCCTTCATAGAAACTACCTTCTTCTATGTTTGTTTTTTTTATTATTATTTTTAACTATTAGTGGGTTGTAAAGTGAAAACATTGCGGATTTTTTCGTTTAAAATCACTGGTTTTAATTCTAACTACCACACTGTAAAGGAGATCTTTGTGACTCTTATGGCCTTTTAGGTTTGCCTATTACAAAAATTTCTCTAATTTTTGTTTAATATAGTAATTCGCTTCATTTAGTTTTATAAGCACAAATATTGAGAAAGTTAAAATTTCTAGATATATTTTAAAATATATATTGAAAACTTGGATCAATGAACCTCATTTTGTTTAATTAACTCATGGAGCCTTTTTATATTTTTACATAATTCTCTTTAAATGATTTCCATTGATTTCTAAAATTTACAAACACTAAATCAACAAATGCATGTGACATTTGAGTTAAAAACCTATTGCAATATAATATCTCTAAGTGATTCAAAAACCCCTACAGTTTCAGATAAATTATCGAAAAATTTACTCACACTAAATACTAACTACTTGAAAAAACATAAAAATTTATAAATTTCTACCATCCAACATTTTATACCCTAAAAGCTTTGATTGACTTAAATTGCTCTTAATAAAAATAACAGAAAATAAAAAATACAAAAATTTAATGAAACATTTTATTCCATACAAGTTCTCATGGTTTATCATACTAAAAATATTATTCCCGCAGTTGTCAATTTCTTACATATTGTCAATGACATGCAACATATTTTCCACTCCCTAAAGTCCTTTTCATTTGGCCAATTGAATTAAACGTATAATGTCAACAAGGGGTTAATAGTAAGGGTAGATAAATGAAAAACCAGCACTTGCTAAACGCACCCTTTTTCCGGGCACGCTCCACACCCGCTTTACACATTAAATATGACACGTGACCCACACTTTGCAGTATACAAGTGAACTTCCGTTTAAATAAATGTAGAAAGATCCTTTTTGTTCATTTGATCATCAATTTATAGCAATTCTACACAAAAAAAAAGGGATGCGTCACTTATATAGATTTATTTTCTTTCCAATAATTACCCTGTTCCTTATTTTCGTTTCTATTAAATTGAAAATATCTGATTTTAAGTGTGATGCATTTTGAACTGTATACAAAATTTTATTTTTAACAAAAACAAAAATATTTAACTATTATGTTAAGAAATTTTCAAGAAAAGGACAATTTTGTATTTGTATGTGGAATAAACAAAAATAACAACAACAATAAAATGAAAAATGGGAATAGGCATATGGCACACGATAATCTACTGAGATACGAAAAAAAAATATTTTTTTTTTCAATAAAAATTGACACGGGCCAGCTGAAGCTGGCTGACCATAAACAAGAAAGGATCTTAAGGACATAAATCATTTGCTTTACTTTTATATATTGACCACTAGATTTTACACCTGCTTACATAAAAAAATGAAAGATTTTCTATGGATAATTTGCATTTGAAACAGAAGCAGCTGGCATTTCAAAAAATATTTTGCAATTTAACATAATGATAGAGATATTTTAAGTGAAAGGATAAACAAATTAAGTTTACTATTTCCACTTGTTAACTTAGGTTATGGATGTTAATTTGAAATTCAATATAATTTTGCTAATTAAGTACTGAATTCTTAATTTATATTTAATTGTAGATTAAGGACTTTACTTGCACACAATAATAAATCAATTTTATTCCACAATTTACATCCTGTATGTTGACAACTTAATCGAATTTCTATTGCCAAAATTAAGATACGATAGCAAAATTTATGACTGTCAGTGAGTAACTTAAGTAATTAAAAACCTTGTGACGTAAAGAAATACTTCAAAGTCAATTGTCAAAGACAGATATTTTAGATTTTATCCTCTTATAAATACACATTCTATGTCCTTATCCTCCTTTTCTTAAATTTGTTAAATTAAAGATTCCTAAAGTTTAGTAAGATTAACAGCTGGAAAAAAAGGAAAAGATGCCTTTACAAGCCAAGGATCAGTAGAACTTATTTTAATATTACGATTGAATAACTCTTTGTCGTTATTTTTCCAGTTTTATAGAGTTTTTGAAATACGGACCATACTCCATTAATAGATTTTGTCAATATTCTGAAATATTCTTGCCTTTTGTTGGAAAAATCTTTTAGACGATGCTAAGCCAGTAGTTTTGTTTTATTTTTTAAAAATAGGGCCCTTGGACCAATTAATAGTGCATATTGTTGGATCTTTTTAAGTTTCTTCTTAGTAACCTCTTGTTACTGCTTTGCTAGTTTACGTATTTAAAAAAAAAATCGTTACAGGTTTTTTTAACACACTGCTTAAAATCTCTTTAAAACTTTTAAGATATTCATAAATTCTAAAAAATTATTTGTAAAAATTTAAGAACAATTTCCAAATCTCATATTAAATAATTCTTATTTAACAAAAAGAAAAAAGGAAAAATTCGTTTTTAAATCTATTACCATTTGATTTACTAAAATTTCCCAGCTATCAGATTTAGATTTTGTTCTCCTGATCGCCTCAATGTATCACGATAAATTTATAGCGGATACCGCACGATCAATCAAAAATCGTGAATGCATTTGAATCTCATATTTTATATTATTTTTTTCTTTAGAAGTTTAAAGAGAATTATTGCACCTGATTTAAATCAGAGTCCACGAACTTGACCATCACGGAATATCGCAAATATATTTTAGTAGTAGTTTTAAATCATTGATCAAACCTTTAGGTAACTATCATTATTCTTTATATTGAAAGGATATGTTTTGATAATCTTTTAATTTTAAGAAAAGCCTTTGGCTAATTTATAGAATTTTATTAGTTTTGTTATTTAATATTTTCTGTTACAAATCAATGACATGAAAAAGATAAAAAAAAAAACAAAGAAATTGAGATCATGAAATTTTCTTTAACTTTTAATATTAGTTAGAATTAATAATATTTATTTTTTTTTCTTCTTTTTATTGTTTTTATGTCAGAATCTTTGGTATGTACCAAATGAAAAGTATAAATGCTTAACAACACGACAGATATTAATTGGTAGTATCGTTTTTTTTATCTTTAATAAATGGCATCACTTTTCTTACCATATATAAACAACCTGTAATCAAAAGAACACATGTTGGAATGTATTCCACCCATAAATTGCTGGTAAGTGGCGCATTATTAGCATGCTTCTTCTTCTTTTTATTTTTTATTGTTTGTTTATTTATTTGTTTGTATATTTATATATACGAGTATATGTTTTTTTTATTTATTTGTGCTCTTTTGCGGTATTCTGTTAGCAACCTGCCGATCTTTTGTATTTATCTGTAATGGGACTAATTTAATCCATAACTTGGCGTGCCCATATAAGAATGTTTATATACATTTGATTAATTGATCACTCTATCCTTATCAAGGAATAACAGCATTTGGTTTAATCCAAGGATTTAAGAATTGCAGAAATAATTTCAGTTGAATACTTTCGAAAAATTTTTTTGAAAACATTTAAGCAATAAGAAAATTTATTTAGTATTTTATTTCGATACATTAAAGTGTTTACCAAATTTTTAATGTTATAAAATTTATTATTTCTGTTAACTTTTATATTGATTTCATATTTTTTTTTTTGTTTTTCTGTCATTTACAAAAAAAAACTCGAGTATATGTAGGCTTTTAAAATTCATTTATTCAACCAATCATAAACTTCTACTGATAACAAATGAATTGAATCAAGAAAAAATTTCCATGTTTTTCATAATTGATGTAATTTCAAAAAAATTAAATTTCATATATGAAGGGATGTATTTATTCGAAGATTTCCAGACTGATAAATTGGATTATAGCTTTAAACAAGGAAGTCAGCATTAAACTTTATATATTGGAAAGTTCATAAAGACACAAATATTTAGGACAACAGGATATAACATTTATCACTAGAATGCAAGCATAAAAGAAATTCACAAATGTGGTATAAAATATAAAAATCTCAAATTTAAAATAGGATATGCTCAAAAAATGAGTTGAAATTTTATCTGAGCTTATGTTGAATGATTAATTCTAGCAAATTATTTAAAGACAATTCTTTTAGAGTTTCAAGCAGCAGTTGTATATGACTTGTGGAATTTTTATTGAAACTCATAAGGAATTCACACATAAAAAGAATTTAGCAGCTCTAACTAAATATTGACAGCAGTTTTAACATTTTTTAGTGTGGAATTGCTTTTAAAAACTATTGTGGAAGCGGGACTTCATTGAAGATGTTAAAACATTATTGGTTGTCAAATATAATTTTATTTTAATTAAGTTTTTTGCGAAATGAAATAAAACATTTAATTAGTGATAGTTTCTACAAATTAAAAATGCTAAGAAATGTTTATTATTATGAGTTTACCGAGCGAATTCTGAAAACCTGGTCTAGAAAAGTAAAAAACTGCAAAAAGTTATTCAGCTACAATCAATTAAATATGTTAAAATGATAAATACGAGCTGGTTTGGACATAACCTAAAGAATAAAGTTTATTAGGAAGAAGAATGAAAACAGTGGAAGTGTGCAATGTTGAGGGAGTGAATGCTGGTAGTTATATAGAATATATCTAATGAAAATGCAATTGCAGAGCTCTAGAAGCTTTTATTTTGTAGTTCCTAACTTATTTAGGATTTCCTTTCAAATAAAGGACATTCTAAGAACAAATGGTTTAAGAAATGAAATATTCTTGAATTAGATTGAAATTGCTGAAAGAAATCAGCGGTGAAAAATCATTGAAAATTACAAATATCGGTATACGTGACAAACTGGTATGTCATGTGTAAACTGTGTTATGTACAGTTGTTATGTAAAGTTCTATTTAATGTCTATCAACAATGCATGGTAGGGAATAAGTATGATAATGAAAAAATGTGAAGGAATGATAGTCATTAAGGTAACGGAGAAACTTGAGAAGTGGGTTAATAGCTACCTCTGGTACGAAGTTGTGACCGTTGGAGCAGCTCAGCAGAATTCACTGAGGGAAGCAATAGACAAAATAAGGACGTGGTCTACATGATTGAAACTTTTAATCGTGTGACTTATCAATCCCATATTTTTGCGCGACAAGTGTCAATCAATCTCCTACAAAAGTCACGAGAATATTTAAAATCACAAAAGGTAGCTTTAACTGGCTTCTATAAGATCCTGACGATAATCCTGCGGGATAAGGAAAGGAGGATTTGCGAGAAAGCATTTTAGCACAAAAATAAGTTAAAAGTGAATATGCAGGCTTTTATGGAATGAACAATAGAACTGTTGGATTAATTTAAATAACAACGAATAGATAATAAAGGATCCTGTTGAACGAATGAGAAACTTATTATAAAATATAATTTGAAGTCAGAATGAATGAAAACAAGTTAAAATATGATTACGAATGCAACTCTTGTAGTTTAATCAATCAATCAAAAAATTAATGGATTCTTGTTAAATGGTCAAAAAGAAAACAATAATACAAATATCAAATCTTTAGCGTTTGATATAACAAAACAAACAAAAGGCTTTTTTTATAGATAAAATAGATGAAAGATTTGTTCCAGAGGCATCTAAAGAGCTAATTTTTCTAATAAAAGAAAGTAAAGTTGACAAATGAATTCATCGGCACAAGTGATAGATAAAGAAACAATAGAAAAATATGAAGAAGAAAAAGAAAGTTTGTAATTGTTCATGGGCTTGAGATAATAATAAACGAGAACGGGATGAAGTTGGATAAACGATTCTCTAACTAAGTGTGATCACAAAACTTTTGAAATAAATGTGATAATTAAATCAAATTTACGCCAGCCCTGATGTCACTCTGAATATTCCCTAATATTGGGAAAAATTACACATGGTATATCTGTACTTTGAAAATATCATGTTATATGTACTTGATGGAACTATACACATCAAGCTTCCTATTGGTATAACAAAAATTACAATCCTCTCATATACAAAAATCAAATGAAAATTAAATTGAAGAAAAAATTTGCTAACCCTCTAAAAAATATGAACAAAAGATTTTTAAATCTTCTAAAAGAATCTACAAAACTCTTGTAATTTTCCCTTGAATTTGACCAAACTAAACTTAGAAATGTGAAGAAAGGTGTTTGTATTATAAAATAGATTCTAAAAATTTCAAAGATCCCTGCCATAAGAATAATTATTTAGTAATTAATTTCAGTTATTTATCAAAAAAATAAAAATAAGAAAAACCATAAGAGGATCTTCACTAAACCGTATTAAAAGAATATAAAATCTAAGTCGAATTTCATTTTATTTAAAAATAACATCCTTTAGCAATATAGCAAAACATCTGCACTAATTCAATGATAATTAGTTCCATTACTGTTAAGAAACTGAAGTAAACAAAAGTTAAAATAAAAATTTGTATTGGAGAAAAATTTTCCGGTACAAAAAGGATTAAATTCCATTCTGAAGTCAACAAAGCCAACTATAAAATCTTTTAAAAATACTTTTAGGCAAGTGAAAGATATTTAACAATGAATTTTGTGGCTTTTATAGTTTTTTTTCCGTCTTTATTTTGTTTTCTTCTTTTTACTGGTATAATAGGATGATACCTAGATGACGGCTATGAAAAAAGGATTGCAAAAGTAAAAGTCTAAGAAGGCAGATGCTATATAGTATAAGTAAATAGCAAGATATTTGGGCAAATATGACATCAGTATCAAATCACTCCAAATTAATATCTTGTGTGTAGGTCTGTAGAAATATATATATATATTTCTACACCTGCTTTTGATGCCTTTAATCTTTTTCTTTTAGATCTTAACTAGTTTTTGCCAATATTATTTGAATAGAGTATTAACAAAAGGATGAAAAATCGGAATTCATTTGTTGTAGGTATTTCAGGTTTTTTGTATGGCCACCTGTGATATTTTTTTCTTGTTTTTTTCATTTTTCCTGTAAGAAAAAGGCAAAATTTTTAATATTTTGCTATGATCTTTTGGAGAATTTAAAAATTTGTCTTTCTATACTTTTAAGATTCTCTTGTTATAATAAAAATTTCTATAATAAGCCACAATAAATTTTTATTCCTTTTAATGCAATATTCTATATATATAAATAATAAATAGGTAATATAATTAACAGTAGATTGAAGGGAGTATTTTTTCATTGTAAACTTGAATTAATTAGTAAAAATAAGGATATTCAATATTTTTAAAGTTAATTTAAAATTTATAATCAACCAGCGTTTCTAATTGCTAACCCTCTACTAGTAGTTTAGTCCCTTTTTTTTATATGTATATATTCAATTTATATAAGGAGTTTAGCCGACATTAGAAAATAGTATACGCTTCATATCCCTTGCCGCCTAATTAATTTCGTTACACACATTGAACGTATGGCGCGTGCTTAAAGTAATAAATTCGTGGTCTATGACGGCACCAGCATAACTCGTAAGGACCCTTAGACATATTATATATAGTAAGTCTGTTGTCTTGAATTTCCAACTGTGTTTGAACCCACAAAGTAAGGCAATAACTAGGAAATAATATTTTTTTTACATATATATATATATTTATATATTTTAGATAACCTCATATAGATAGATTCTTGGTATACTAAATTGCCTATTTGTGATTTAACGTGTTAGTAATTCGATAAACCAACAGCTACGTTTATCTTAGATACTACCTGTATCATTTATTTATCCATATGGAGGGATGCACTATATAACATCAGGTGTCGGAAATTAAATTAAAGACTTAGACAAGTCTGTCAGCATTAAGATAAAGTGAATTAGGATGTTTTCCTTGATTTTAGTTTAGTTACCTTCATTGTGTACGTCATATGGTCAAAATGAATCCATGTTGTGTGATATGCTACGATTAGAAAATAAAATTAAACGTCATGGTAGAATATCTTTTTCTTAGATATAAAATGATGACTTGTTTTTCTAAAAAAATATTTTTTTCAATTTATCTAAGGATGAATTTATTTAAAAAATTTTTCTAATTTATATGTATCATTGTCTTTTTTTTGTCTTAAAAATCAAAATAATTTTTATATGTATCCACAATTTAAACAACTACGTACATATCCTTTTAAGGTTCTTATTAGCTATGATTGTTTAATTAATTACAAAACAGGAAATGAAACCTGATTCGAAAGATGAATTTTAATAAGTGAAAGCTACTTAGTTTTCCTCTTTAGTTAATTTGCTTTTAAATCACATCCTAGAAGTCCATATTTTTACCTATAAATTAAATTAGTCTTAAAGTTTCAATCCGGTCAAAGTAATAAATTTCTATTAAGGCTGAAAGGAAATTTAAGTGTGCAGGATGCAAATTTCACTTTAAATTGTCTTGTTAAGATCTAAATTTAATAATAGGAAAAAACATTGAAAATATAAAAATCACGCTAATTTTTGTTGAAAAACCTCTTGAAAAATTCATGTATCATAAAAGCCTAACTAAGAGACATTAAAAATCAAAAGAAATTAATTAAAGTTTTAAGTGATATCAAATTGTTTAAACTTCTCACTATCAGTTTTGTAATTATTGAAACATAATTTTTATTTAGGTCCTTTATAAGACTTGGCGGTGATCATAAAACTGATAATCATTCTGTGAATAAATTTATTTTTTACAAATAAGCAAAATATTTGAGAGGAAAATAAATTTAATGAATAATTAGCTTGGAACGAAAATAAATTGTTTAAATGTGTAAATTTTTGACTTATTGCAAAAACTTTCCTGATATTAAAAAAAAAAGAAATAATATACTTTGATAGTTAGAAACTTCTTTACCAATTTAACAAACAAATATCCTTCTCTGAAATTTGTAAACAGTTTTGTTTTTTGCCAAACATATTTATTTGTCTATTAAATGCTTCCGAGTTAAAACGTGCTATCAACACAAAAAATCAGACTCAATCTGTCCTAATTAATCTGAAGTATTTGGCTTAAATTTTAATAATGCTGTAAAAGTAAATCATAAAAAAATTTTTCAAGTCTGATTTTGCACGAGATTCTTGTTTTTATTTTTTGTTTGTTTTGTAATTGTTATTGTTCCATGAAATGCTTAGATTTTAAATATTTGAAAGTTTTCTTAGCAGAATCTTTTTCGAATTTGCTAAAAGTTCAAATTTGAGTTTTTTGTTTCTAATTATGATAATTTTTTTATAATTATTTATGGTTTTAAATTACAAAATTTTTTTAATGGAAATTTTAACTCCTTAACTTGTATGAACATCGGATCAACGATTTTTCCAAACCGGGCAAGATATTTGTAGTTGCGTCGAACCAGGGCTGCTTTCCACTCCAAAAACATTGAAAGTTTCTTTTGCAAAGCGATCTCAGATTTCTCAAATTTGGACAACAAATTATTATTTTTCTTAGGCAAGTAGAACGGCTATTCTTTAAATCTAGTGAGGATAAAAGGAAATATTCATGATTTTGACTATTTATTTTGTAAAAGTCTCTGTTGGATATATCTCATACTATTCTTACAAAGTTAACTAATTGTTCTTGTGATACAAACAACGCACAAAAAGATTGCTAATAAAAACAAAAAAAATTTCTTTTTCTTGTATATAACTTTTGCTACCGTTGACTTTGCATATGTATTAAAGTATACAAAAATAATGTTCAAATTTATAAATGCTTAATGCAACTTGAGGAAATGAACAATCGGCAATTATCACGCGACGCTGGTTTATAAAAAAACTCTTAACACGGAGATATCAATGAAAAATCACGCATATCTTCATTAAATGGAGATAAAAAATAAAACGGTTCTAGAGCCTGCGGAGATATGTAACACAAAACCAAATAAATTGAATGCAACTTCGTAAAAAAAAACCAAAATAATTCAAACCACAGTATTCCTCTTTGATAAATCGATGAACTGTGATAAAGTGTTAGTAAGTACGAAATTTGTGAATGTTTATACGTTAGTGGTGTATGACATGAAGAAAGTAAAACATTGACATTGATATTTGTAGACATCCTGAAATAGGATATCTTGTGTGATATAATAGAACCTTGATTACTTGAATATAGCTTTTATTGATAATTTGTTGCTAAATTTTCAGCTAAGATCCATTACTGACAACAAAACACATAATAATTAGCTTAATTGGTTTTATCTCTCAAAGGTTTTTAGAGTCTTAATTTTTTGGAAGTTATTAAAATGATTTTTGTTGCTTTATACTTCTCTATTTCATTTTAATAATAAGTTATCTCGTGAATATTCCTCGTGAAATAGAAATCAGTTTAATAATTTTTTTGCACAATATTTATGAAATTTTTTTAGGTCCTTTAACACTCAAAACGAGTATATATGAATCATTATTATTTTTAATAATAAAAATATTTTACCGTGTCTAAAGATTACATTTTTAAAATGAATCCTTTTAGTCATTGAATATACAAAACAAATTTAATACAGTTATATTAAAATTACTACTTCTAATTGTAATCAATAACAAAAAATATACATGCAACAATATTTTACTAAAAAAAACGAAATTTGATTACCCTTGAATTACGTAAACACTTGGCATGCACAGGTGTAGCCTGAAGTTAGAAATTAAAATCAATACAACATTTTTTTGTTGGTTAAATACAAATGTTAGTAGCCTAAATTTAAGTCATAACTGTATTTGTAGTTATTTATTATTAATAATTAAGTACCTGTTCTATATAACATCAACACTATTAAAGAGATCATTTTGGCTTTTAAGATTGCGCCATTCTTAAAATGCTAGTCAATATTTATACCTTGTTATGACCGACATTAATCAATTGCGCAAAGGATTTAAAATCAAAAGACAAAAAAAAGCAAAAAAAAAGCAACCAAAAATTCGATAGTTTGTAAGAATTATTGAAGTTTATATTAGACTTACGTAATATAAAATTGTAGTGTGTTCATCAGTGATCATCTTGCGCCAGATTGTGGTCTTCTATCATAAATAACGTTAATCTAATTTCTCTTCAATCATGCGAACCAAAAATCATGTCAGTAATGATTAGTCGGCCATTACTTTGATATCTTATGTTTTTATAACTTAAGAAGACCTTTTATAGACGGGACGATATATATATTTATATATATGTATATATATTTGACCTAAACGGGGTACCTGTAGTTATGGAATTTTTGAGTTGTCAGGTCTAGAGTGCCTTCCAATTTCTCGATTAGTTCGTGACCGTTTAGCTAGTTTTCGATTGGAATTTCTAATGATAATAAGAAAAAATAAAAAAAATAAAAAAATTATAACAAACAAAAAATTAAAAAGATTTTTGCAACAATCATGTTATGCAAATCAATTGAGATTGAGGTCAATGGGCATTTAACTGTGATGTACTGGGGCAATATTTAAACTAACGAAATCGTTTAAAATTTATAATAAGTAGTTCGATTTTATTGTTTGATGAAGGTAAAATTCTTAAGCAAGAATTTACCTAATAGAAAATATTGTTTGAATTTAATTGATGGGAAAATATTGATTTAATCATATTTGAGAACATAGGTTAGTTACTTGATTGAATTTAAGTATACAAATTGCTCTAATTGCGATTGAATTTATATTCTTAGTATAATACAGTTTTAATTGAATATCAAGAGCTTCTAGCCTTTTTGTAACAACGGAAAGTTTTTAGACTTTGGGTAGGTAACGAGGACACAACAAAAAAAAACATGGCTTGTAGTAGAATTATGTAGTAAATAAAAATAACATAAGAAGGACTTTAATTTTAGAAAATCAATGAATTTAAGGCAGGAAAAGTAATTTTTAATATCGTTGAATTGGATCATAAGGATATATATTGCTTTTAACAAGATTCATTTAAAATTTATATAATAATTATCAAATCTTATATTAAATATTATAATTATCAATTTATCTCGCGAAAAGTACAGTGAAAATTATTAAATTCTATAAAATGAAATAATATATTTCTGATTTACAATCAATTTGACAATTTTTTTGCCAAGTTTCACTAAATTTTTGACTTCGTTTAAATTAGTGCTCTACAACAACAATAACATTTTAATAGCTTGGCTAAGTTATCCAACAAGTAGTTTTTTAATCCAAATTTAAATAGCTCATCCAAAAGTAGTTTTGAGGATCAAGTTTCAAGATTCTACTACATTTGTGCCTAGAACTGAGAATTAAAAAACTTTTATTATACTTATACTAATTTTGAAGCAAATAAAAATATCGCAGATATGTTAAACATTGATCACAAGCTTCTAAAGAAATAAAAGCAAGGTAAATAAAAATCTATGAAAAATTCAGGACAATATGAGTACTTACAATAAAAAGATGTAATTATAGCTCATTAATTAGTAAATCTCAAGGCTGACAAATAGAAATATAATTTTTTCATAATTCAGCACCATTATTTTTTTTCCCAGACTGTGCATTCCTCAACTTTTTTAAGCTAGTCGCGTAGAACTATTCATTTTTCTCCTTAAAATATCTCTCACTCAGTTATGGCAATGACTTCTTTATCCAAACCGAAATTTTTTTCCTTGAGTATTATTTTTAGGATCTGCAAGGAAAAAGTGGTCTTTGAGGACTAAATTTCACAAACGCAGTGGATATATAATCTAACTTAATGGGACTTGGCCATCGAGACAACTTAAAACAGAGTGGCAATAAAATACTTTTTCTTTCTCATATAGAGCTATTTTTTTGTTGCAGTTGTCACTGTTAAGCGTTTTTCCTTTCTCAAGGAACGAAAAAAACAGCCCCCATAATTTTTTGTTTTTGATTGCTTCAAACTATTTTCATTTAAGTTCTCTAATGTAAGTAAAAATTCCAGAGTTTTTCCTTTATAAACTGATTTATATTTTTTGATTTTAATATAGAATAAACCCTATCCCCAGGACGTTCTTCTTAGGTACCTTGAAAAGTAAAAAAAAACAAAAAAAAAAAACACTATGATAAGTTCACAAGTGTTGAGATATCAAATAGTTCTATTATTTTTTGTTTTTGCTATAGAGTTAAACATTAATAAGTATAATGTCAATGCCAGATTATATCCATAGACCCCTCTAAAAATGTTTACTTTAACAGAGGATCTGTTAATGTTTGGGGCGTCAAATGATTTACTTCCCCACAGAGTAGGAAGATAATTGACATACGCTGACACCTTACACAGCGTACTCTATAATTTCTATGAAATATTATGTACCTTCTTTTCTTTCGATATATCACATCAGATGTTGTAATGTATACTTATTTTTTTGTAGTGTAAGTCATTTTATTTTTAAAGTTTTTATTAGTCGCCCTTGGTAACATGATTGAGAGTTTATTTTCTTTAAGTGAAAATAACAGAAAAAAAAAAAAATACTTTAAAATATTTACCAGCTGCTTACCAAAAGATCAAACATCAATTTATGGTTATGGTTTTGGATTTCTTTCCGCAACTAATTAAATTTAATTCAAAGTTTAACATAGAATATCTTGAGATATTCCTTCTATCTTTGTTTTACTATTCAATTGCTAAGGGTTGAAGTTAAAGACATGAATTTCAGAAGGAAATCTTTAACCAAAATAGAGGAACTTAAGAATTTTGTTTTTCACTGTAAATAGAAACAGGTGTAAAATAAAATATTGATATGGATGGTTTTTTTTGCTATTTTTAGATCTTTTTCTAATTATTACATCCAGACACTTTGAAAAATTGAGTCTGTACAGCATCCGAATTAGCAAAAGTTTTTGGAAAATACTAGGGCTGTACTAAAAGTTTCTAGCCTGGTAACCCTAAAGCAATATTTTGGAACTAACTTTAGTGCTTTTTACCGCTTAAAAATATCATTTGGTATTAAGTTTTTAAAAGAATTTAAAGTTTTTGTGTTTAATGAATTTAACGAAAGAAATTGTTAGAGGCATAATTTGGTATAATTTTAAACGTGGATTAACTCGTCAACAATGCAAATATGAAATGTTTTCTTTTTGTGATAAAGATACACTGTCCCTGGCAACAATAAAAACATGGTACAATGAATTAATACATGGACGTAATTTTCTACAGGTTGGAGCTGTAACTGAACAAAAGATCGCTATAATTCAAAAAGTTATTGAAGAAGACAATCGAGTTTCGCATTTCTCAAATTTTGCACAATAATTTAACACCGACCGAAAAAGACGTACGTGTGAAATGGTGTAAAAAACAATTAGACGATTTAACCGAGGACTCTCAAATGATATTTGCCTAACTGTTACTGGTGAAGAGAGTTGGATGGATGCATTTGACCCGGAAAAGAAAGCACAATCTCGTCAGTCGGAGTTTGAAAATGAAGCAAATTCAACGAAAGTGCAACGTGCACGCAGCATAAATAAGAAAACGGTACTTTTTTTTGATTAATAGAAAGACAGTTAATTCAGAATGGTATACTACAAATTTTTTGCCAGTTATCTTAAATAAAATGCATAAAAAACCATCCAAGAAAGAGCACACTGTTACATCATGATAATGCACGTCCATACTCTGCTGTTGCAATAAATGCATTTTTAATTGAGAAAAAAAGTAGAATTACTATTTTATACAATTAATAGTCCTGGTGTGGCGCCTTGTGACTTGTTTTTGTTTCCGAATATAAAGGATAAATTACGTGGAATACGATTCAGCACAGCAGAAGAAATAGTTGAAGAATACAAAAGGCTCGTTTCAGAGGTACACACTGCAGATTGGAAAAATGTGTGCAATCAAATGGAGAATACTTCGAGAAACAGAAAATAAAGAAACATTAGAAAAATTAATTTGTTTTTTGTTTCAGGCTAGAAACTTTTAGTATCAAAATTAAATCAAATTAAGAGAATGATTTGATAACATCACTGAAAAAAACCAAATTTCAATATAAGTTCTTTCGAACTTTGTAAACTTAATTAAACTTTGGCCTGATATTATTAGTTTAGAATATAAAAAGCACCATTTGTACTACATTAAAGGAAACAACTTTCCTTTTACTAGTTCTTATGGTTCAATCTTAGTAAATTCCGTGGACAAAAAAGCTAAAAATATAAATAAAGTTGCATTGAATTTCTATTTTCTGACAAAAAGGCAATTCGATTTTTCCGGAATTATGATCACCTTTTTCCTAATTTATTATGAAAAGTAGGATTGAATCGATGACAGAAATCTAATATTCAGTCATAAGGTTCTTATTTGTCTTTTTTTTTTGTGTGGCAATATCAATGATTTTTTTTTTGAGATAGCTACTAAAATTGCGATCCATGCAAGAGAAACTTTATCATAAGCATTATTGATCGTATTGCTATTTCGAAGATTTAACATTATGAATCCACTTTTAAGCCATTTTTTGTAGTGTTCCAAAAATACACTTACAGTGCTATCATAGAATCAAGGTATTTTTTCTGGGTTTTTCCATATATTTGATTTTGAAGTAAAAATAATTTATCAGGTTATATTGCCTTTTACAGGTAATTATTTCTATTTATGTGTGGGTACTTACTTAAACGAGGCTTATAACTAAATTCGTACTCCAAACCTGGGAATTACTATAAAATCACTTCAATTTTTGCAATAATTTGAAACGTTTCTAGTCCCAAATGTAAAAAGTTCTTAACAACACCCTGTGAATGGTTCACCTTTGTAGCAATTTGTCTTTGTGTCAAACCAGCATCTTTAAGTTGGCATTACACAAACAATCCAAACTTAAAAGTGCAAAGGAGTGCAAAGTTTATTAAAATTAAAGGATAAAGAATTAAAATATAAATATTAATATTAAGATAACAAAACTATCTGGAATACTAGCGAGCTCAAAAAGAAACTGGAATATAAAATGAGTTTATAATTATTTCCAGGTTCAGAGTGGGTATTTCGTCATAAAACAAACCTGTAAAATGAGAAAATATTTTTACTACGAAATCAAATATATGGAAAACCCCAGAAAAAATATGTTGGGTCTACAGTTATTTCCAGTACTGTAAAGCACACATGCTATAAATGTACTTTTTTTGTCAATATTGACTTAAGAAAAATAATCGGAATGAGAATTTAACGTCGGCCTAAAAATTTCAATGTTTGGTAAACTGATACAGAATTCATGGGAGCTAAGATAAACGGTTAGGAGTTTAGATACTTTTTAACACTTAGAAAAGAACATAATTTCGTAATGATTAAGAATTAACATCCTATTAACTAAAAGAAAAGTTATATAAAATTTCTGAAACTCAAAAGAATACTTGCAAAGAATATTTAGATATTCCACTAAAATAAATCTTGTGATCAACATAATTATCTTAAATTATCCTGTCAAGTTGACCCGGTTGTAGTGGAGGATTTAATTTCTTATCATATACCGAAGAAGACGTCTTTTTATTGAGTTTTGACAGCTTCAAACTGTGCTCTGAACTGTTTTTAAGTCACTTGTGAATAAACGTTGCATTTGTTTTGCGAACAACTTTTATATTTATGTATTTTCATGGAAAATTTCAAGCAAAAAAACTTTTGATATCTTTAAGGACACTGAACACTTACTAGACCAAACTTTTGTTTTGATAGTATTTTTCCCATCTAAAGGCCATGATAAATTAAGACATGAAATTGTTTTGAATTTGTCATTTTGAAAATGATGAAATGAACATCTCTAAAAACACGGAAACAACTTAACTAAATACTAGATTGATATTTTTACCTTTTTCTTTGGTAAATTCACACTTTTTATAATTTTATTTGTGAATAGCTGTGCCATTTTCTGTCTAAACCTCAGAATTTATCCATTGATGTTTTATATTAAAATTATATTAAAAATTTCTTTAGTATTCAAGTTCAAGGAAAATATTTTTAAATAAGAAAAATTTTTATTCCGTTATACTTTGCAACCACAATTGATTCTATTTAACAACTTGACAGGTTACAGGTATATACAATATAACTTGATATCTGTACATTAGTAACGCTTGTAATTGAAGTGCACTAGAAAGAGTTAATTTTGTATATACTAACATTTACTGACATATAAATCCAATGAATTGAGCACAAGACGATATCATTTGAATTGTATTTGAGGTATGAACGATGATAAGGTGCATTGAACTATAATTAATTGACCCTTTAACATAAAATCTAAACGACATCTTCCTCATTGCAATCTTATTCAATGACAAAAAATAAAAATAAAATAAAAATATAAACCACATCTTGGTAACTAGAGTGAAATTTCAATATTCCAACATAGATTTCTGTGAACATATTTAGTAATTTGATACCAATGTATATGTATTAGTCATGTGGTTATTAACTTTAAAAAGTAATATAAAAATAATATATAATTTTATTAAAAAAAAAAAAGAAGTATTTTAACAAACGCATTTTGCTGCGAGCTTATTACTGAATTGAGAGCAGGTATTAAAATTTTCAAACCACATTAGAAAAGCTTAAGAATAATTTTCATTTAATTTCGTTTAAATATTACAACAATAAGTACGAAAATTAATCGTAAAGATATGAAAATATGAATCTATGTAGAAATTAAATTTTATTTTCAAAGTTGGAAGGCTTAAATCACACGCTGCCTTATGTGGCTAGTTAGTTAAGTTAGTTAGGAGCTAAAATTAAGGGTTTGTTGAAAAACCTGAAACAAAAATTATTAATATTTAGAAAAATTATTTTCACTCATTTAAAAAAACATAAAAAAAATTATTAACCAACAGATTTCTATTCATGATCATTTCATGGAATTAGTAAGCTTTAAAGGGACAAATATTTTTTTAAGGTTTTGTTAAATAGAACTTTTTACAATAAATAAAAGTTTGGGGATTCTTTTGTAATTTATTTGTCTTTCTTTCATCAAATATAATAATTAATAATTCATTCAAAAAGTTCCGGAAGAATTGGTTTTCTGATTTCCTATAATTTTAGGTTAAGACGACTTTGGAGATGCTTTTTAAATAGCTTATTTCTAAATGTTTCTATAGAAAAATCTTGTATTTATTTTTACCGTATCTCTGAAAAAAATTCGTAATAAAAAAGTTTGGCGAATAGCCAGGAGTACAAAGGAGGCTAGCAATTGCTATTTTAATGAATAAGAAAGGTAAAACAGGTAAGACAGAGATTTTTCCCTTATTTATGCCTCTCGGAATTTTTTAAATATACAAAAAAAAAAAGTTAATTATAAAGCTCTTCATAGCGCGATGCTATAATATATTCAAGAAGCTCTATTCTAAATTTTAAGTGAATTGGTCAAGTCTAACATGAGATATCATGCACGGAGTTTTGAAAAAAGCTTAAAGGGGCTTAAAGTTTTAACAGTTGAACTGAACTGAGACTAAATGTATTACAAAATGAGCTTAAAATTTCAAAAAATCCTTTTAGAAGCATTTTCTTTAAGGGTTAAACTATGAAAATATGTAAAAGTAGAAATCAATTTTTTCGAATTTCTAAGCCAAAATACCCTCTTAAATGTTTTTTAAAAACATTAACCTTTAAAAATAAAAAAAAATATTACAATTATGTCCTGAAAGCTTAACCCAATTATAAAGAATCAAGATACAAGAAATAAATAACGAGAAAACAATTTTTGTAGTGCTAATTATAAATATTATCATATTTTAGTAGGTTAAACACGTGCATAAAGAACAATAGAGCATAAATAAATTGATGATGTTGGAACATGTTCACTGATCGAGGGTACACGAAAAAAAAAAAGACAAAAAGCAAAACAAAAGTCCTTTTTTTTTCAATAATATTATAAGCAAAACATAACAAATAAGATTTCATAATAGTCAAATAGACTTGAAAACAAACAGAAGCCCTCAGGAGATATCTATTGTAACAATTGCACCGATTCTATTGCCATTGTTTTGGTTAATTCGATTGGGTAATCTCGATTGCGTTACAGACCATTTAACACATTTAACATGCAATTGTAAGGTAGTATAGGGTCCTAAGATTTTATATGATCAAAAGTTGAATTTCTTTGTCACTAATTTCATTATTTTTTATAATTATAATTATATAATTATTTAAGATAATAATCATTGAAAATTAAATAATAGAGTTTCCATATTAAAAATTAAATTAAAACAGGAAAATATTTGTAGTATTTTGTTAAAGGAAAAAAATTAAATTTAATTGCAGTTCAGGCTAAAGGCTATAATTACTGTATAAATGTATTCAAACAAGTTATTTTTACACAAAAATTCTTAAAACCATTTTTATGAAAAAGTTAAACTTAAAGCACTTTAGTAATCATAAAACTTGTGAAAGTACTAAATATACTTCCAATTCTTAACTAATAACTGAGATTCACAAAACTTTGAACTCTATTTTATTTAATCTGTGTAAAGTGTCATTTAGAAAAAAAATTTTCCAGTTAGATTGATCGAGTTAATCTAATGAAACATTGCCTCCTTTTTATGTCTAGTATGTGCTTAAGGGGCTGGGTGGGTTTCAAAATTTCAAAATATCAATTTTTTGTTTTTTTTTTGCTTATTTATTAATACAATATGTATATCTAGAATATTTTCCTTACCAAGAAAACAACCAACAAGGTAGCCAAGATGTCTCAAAAAGTTATGAACCGATCTTCTTCCAATTTTGCACACTTCTTATATATAATATTTTCTACTGCTTTTTTTTCTCAATTTTAAGTAATTTTTTAAAGTTATAGAAGGCGCAAATTTCACTCAAAAATGGGACGTTTTGACTTAACAACTCCGTCAAAAATGCAAATTTTTCATTCTTCATTCAAGCACGAGGCATAACCATCTATTAACAGATAATTTTTGGTTTTTTAATTTCAGTCATGTCATGAAATATCCTAGCTGTGGGAAAACAATTTTTCTTAAGGGTCACAGGGAATCAGCTCCCAATGTTTCAAATTTCAAAATTTTTTAATATTATTTTCACGAAGTACAAATAAAATATGTAAAATATTTCATTTGATATATGAAAAAAAATCGTAAAAATGTACAAGTTTTGAGTCCCACCTAACCCCTTAAAATGGCCAGAATACTAGTCGAGTATTCTTAAAATTTCAGATTTTGTACAGGAGATCTCTTAAATTGCTTTCAAGAAAACTAATTTAAAATATAAAATTCGTTTTGTTTTCTTTCTTTCAAGAATTAATTGATTGTGAATAATTGTGAAAGTTAGGTTAAATCTGACTGTGAATTAGATGTAAAAAACTTTTTACAACAACAAACACTAAAAAATTTTTAACAGGTTAAAAACTGCACTAATCTAAGAATATAAGGGCCCAGTATAAACACTTTTTTTTTAAATATAATAAAGCAAAAGTTAGTATTCTTGCCTAATTTTATGGCCACTATAAATGCACTATAAGCGCCAGTTTAGGAAGCACTCTAAAAAATCGTAATAAAACCAGCGAATATAATTGAAATGTTAGCAGATTTTACTTTAGAACATAATTAAATTTCCTAAAATATTTTTTTCCCACGACTTTAGTTGTAAATAAATTGTTCTATAGACATTTTATTCGTATTGAATTTAGATTTATTTTCTCATCCTATAATAATCCGATTTACTATAACATAATAAAAAAAAAACTTACATACTTAGCTAAATCTATACTTAGTTTTGCTAAAGCAGGTAGCTATATGGGATAGACTAAGCCTGTACCAATCATTTTCTAAAGATAATATTAAAGTACATTCGTTTGGCTTCAACAATTTTTATCAAATTGTTATGTCTTAAAATTTTAATTTGGGTGGCCAAAAAGGTTTCAATTTGGATCAAAGCTTTTTGGGAAGTTATTTAAGCACGATAAAATGTAAAAACAAACAAAAATAAATATGTATAATATCTCTTTCAAGACTAGAAATTATTTCGGTTCAGTTATTTTCTAAACAGAAGCCAAATATTTTTTGGTCATAAAAAAGCAAGCATCAATACCAAAAAAATTGGACTTGTTTTTCTATTTGAAGGTAAGATTAAAAAAGTGTTCTTGAAAAGTTTTTGTATGATTTCAAATAATTTAGAGTCTTTATCTTAAGCTTTGCTAGATATTAGATATTTTTTCCAATTAAAATGACGTACTTGGCGTCAGCAATATACTTATACCTGTTATTATTATTTTTCTGTTTTGATGGAATTAGAGGAATAATTATAAATTATTTATCGTACCCTGCGTGTTTTACGCATACAGTAATAATAGCTTTATAAAGTGTTCCAAGTGAACTATAATCCTATTTTTTGTTTGCAGATATCAATCTAATCCGATGTTATTCAATTCTTAATCACTGAACATTGCTTCCGCAAAAGTAAAGCAATGTTCAGTATTATTCCTTTCGCAAAATTTCATGCTAGGAGAATAAAATTACTGACTTTTGCTTAGTTTTAACTCGGACTAAATAAATATGAACTTGATAATAGCGAAAAATTCCTTACTTCGTTCAGAACATTACTCATTTGAACCTGATTTCATACTGAATGTACCGAAAAATGTAAAATTTTTAAGTAGAAGGATGTTCAGGTTCAAATCATGTTAATTTGAGGTAATACCGAAAAATAAAGTTCTCTTTGAACCTGAAATGGGTAATTTCTAGGCTCATCAGATCCATAGCAAGTTCAACTTTTAACATAAGCGTAAAGCTAAAACATTAACCTGGATTGAACTTGATCAACCTGCTATTAAGCAAGCCCATCAAATTCAATTCAGGTTCAATTTTTTCGACTTGGGAATTCTTTAAAATACATAGATCTAACAGTCATTGTGAATTTGTTTAAACATTTGTTTTCTCCGTATTTCACTCCTTCAAGGAGAAATGCGGTGAAATATTATTTAATGACAGTCCAGTTTTTTTTTATTTTGCAACATCTTTTAATGAAATATTGAACCTAGGTCCTAAAACTACACTTTGTAGTTTAGTTTAAGGGGTTAAGTCTAGCGCAGACCAAAGCGTCTGTAGCCGCTACAGCAGCGGCTTGAGCTGCTGATTCAATTATATTTAATGGGTGTATCAAAATCTGGTTGACAAGTGATAATTCACATTAAAGACGAAAAAAATCAAACCTGGGCCATTTTTAAATTCTAAATAATGTTATAAAATTTTTATTAACTATAAAAAAATCTAAATTTTGCTCTTTTCAATTAAATAATCATAAATAGCCAACCTACCCATAATTATTTTTGAAATAGTCATGTCACATGGTCACCGATCAATTTTACCTGTTGTAGTTGGACTGGCCTTAAATTATTATTACATCCGCAATTTTCGACTAATTTTAATGAATTATACCTTATTTTATTTATAGTTAATCAAACCTTAATATCCAAAAATAAAACAGGATCAAAAAGGATTTCTTCATAGTGTAATCGTCAGTAAAGCTTACATTTTTATGAAAAATTTGGCCAAATTGACGGAAAATGGTCCGTAAATGCCAAAACGGGTTTTCCCAAATATCTCAAAATCCGCTCTAGCTTAAATTTTTTGGACCTCATTTTCGGCTTAAGCATGCCATTTTACATAAGAAATGACTATAAAATATTGAGGATACAAATCACTGTAAACTAGTGTTATTAGTTTTGTTTGTTTATTATTGTGAGTTAAACTTAAATATTGCTAATTTTTGTTATTACTGTTTACAGTTAATTTTTAGTGTTTATTTATGCCTTTTGCTATTAAGTTTTTTTTATTTTTGCTAAGAATTGCTATGATTGGTAACAATTGTTAAATTCATTTTTTAACTAAGACTCAAATTCTAAATATTATTTTATTAAATAATTTTCTTCAATATTGTAAAGATGCTTTAACAATGCTATTAACGAATTCAAATCCATTCAATTCAAATAGATCGCAAGAAAGTGTAAAGGAAAAAATTTTTCTGGATTTGGTTTTTTCTAAGCCATAAAATACTTAGAAACATAAAACTAGTAAAAATGTGTTTCTGTTTTATGGCTTAGAAAAACCCAAATCCAAAAAATTTTTTCCTTTTCACTTTCCTGCAATCTGTGAGTAATAAAGTAATAAAGGATTATTTGGTGCGGGACTTTCCTTAAAATATATAACTACCTGACAAACAAGAACATCTTGATAGGTCCAATCGAAATGAGTACATAATTTTTCTAATAAATGTGTTTCAATTATTTCATTTTTCAATTCTTTATTCAGTTGTGTAATAGAAGCAAACTGCAAATTATTTTTAAGTTGAAGTGTAGTATCCCGTTTACATAAGTCAATAAAATAATAGCATTTCAAGGGGTTAAACAATTAAGAAAATATTTGGCTACAAATAAGATAACAACATAATAAAAATTTACCTTTCCTTATCATAATTAAATTTATCTATATTTTCGATATATTCATTATGGATTTCAGAAAGTGTTAGAATTAATCCTTGATTTCGTTTTTTAATTTCTTTATCAAAATAACTTAAAGAAGATTCTGGATTTTAATCCGTTAATATCATTGTTAAAGCATCTTCACAATATTGAAGAAAATTAATTAATAAAATAATATTTAGAATTTGAGTCTTAGTTAAAAAATAAATTTAACAATTGTTACCAATCATAGCAATTCTTAGCAAAAATAAAAAAAACTTAATAGCAAAAGGCATAAATAAACACTAAAAATTAATTGTAAACAGTAATAACTAAAATTAGGGGTAATTAAGTATAGCTCACAATAATAAACAAAAAAAATTAATCAACAATAATAAAAAATTTTCCAACAAAAAAAAGCGACCTACATTAAAAAAACTTGTCAACCAGATTTTGATGCACCCATTAAATATAATTGAATCGCTACTGTAGCGGCGCTAGGCTTTAGGGCTACTTAGCATTTTTAAAAAATCGATTTTGTTTTTTTTACATTTTCTTAAAGTATGATATCTTAAAAATATTCTTTGAAAAATTGAAGTGTATCCGATAAATAGTTTTCGAGTTATTCGCCCATTAACAAAGGGCTCTCCGGCTATACATACATCGAGTGTAAAACTTTAAATGCGTTTTTCTCAAAACTATGTTTTTGAACCGGTGACTACTTTAACTCGAAAACCGCTAGTTAGATTTCAATGAAATTTATACAGCTTTTGGAGAACATGAAAATCTCGTGCCTTATCGAAAGATTTTTTTTTTGGTTTAAATTTGATTTTTTATAAACAATTAACTGCTGTTTTTTTCCCGAAAATCTGGAAATAGAGTTCCTGAGGCCGCCACTTTGTTTTTTTTTTTGTTTTTTTAAAAAAAGCTTCAATCAAGCACAAGAATATTTGACAATAAAAAACTAATTTTTTCTGTCCCATTGATTTTAGATGAATCTCTAAGGATTTGTGTTGGTCACCGCAAGGGACTTCTGTTTTGAACTGGGTCAACACAAACAGCCATAACTTTTAAAATAGTTAAATTTTTTTCTTCAAATTTTCGTGAAGTCAAGTCGAAACATTACGAAATGATATTTTTACTTTTATAAAATAAAATGATTTACTGGGAGAAAAATTTAAAATTTTCATTTCTTCATGTCTCTGAGTAGCCATAACCCCTTAATGTATTACTTTTAATGTCTAAGGTTGAAGAGGATCTCACTCACCTCTTTTTCAACTTTCTAACAACTGCCTTCACAAACAAGAGTAATGTAAGCCTCACAAAGATTATGGCAACGACACGATATCTAAGGATTGATTACTGTTATCCGGGGCAAACGAAAGACCTCCAAGGTTGCAGTACATATACATACTTTCCTCTTATTTTACATATTTGTGTAATTCTCAACAATCAAAAAGTTAAACAAAATCACTGAAAATATTTACTGAAACCATAACATGAATAACATAAAATTTAATTTCATAGTAATAAATTCTTAATAGCATTTAGTCCTAGTCATCAACCAGTTTAATGCTACTTACTCAAACTAGTTAAACAAATTAAAATCTATAACTTTATTAAAAGTCAATGAATCATATGTAAATTATTTTCTGGCACTCCTGTAATTTATTTAAAAATTATCAAGTGAAAAATTGATCAATACAGGAAAACATAATTTGTCGTTTTTATTTCTGGGCCATTAATTTTTTAGACTTTAATCAAAAACAATAGTGTGCTTCATAACTTGACTTCCTTTTTAAAAGAAAAAATCTTTAAGAAAAATACACCTTAAGATAGTCGTGCCCTTCCGTTGGTCATCATAAAAATGATGTACTTAGCATGATATGTGAGCTTCATTGGAGCAAATCAAGTGTTAACCAAACCAGCCAATATGTATCGTGAATATTTGCAGGTGGAACAATAGCCTAATATAAGTTTACAAAAACTAAAGATCCGTGAAATTGTAATTAAAGTACTAAAACCATTGGTGAACCATTTAAATCGAGTTATAAAAAAAAAAAACACCAAGGGCTTTTCTATTTTTTTCTTTTCTTCTTTTTTTCAGCCAATGATTTACGACAGATTAGTACAATTAGGTTATTCAATACTAATAGTAATTAATTTTTTTCCATTTTATTTTGAAAATTTGATAATTAAATTTAAAAAGAAATATATTCGAATCCTTCAGTATTAAATAGTTTTAAATTCTCATTTAAGCATATTTCACCGAGTATCCAGACCCTCTCATTGGAGTGCCTCAAAAACTTGATTTTAATTTTACATTGTTTTATAAGACCGTTTTTTATTCTTCTATTTCCTTATCTATAAGAAGGAAAAAAAATCAGCAGTTTTCTTGGAAAAATCTTAATAATGACCAAAAATTTTATGTCTTTTATCGATTAGTTTCTCCTACTTTTTCTGATTAGTGAAAAATAGTATACCCTTGTGATTTTTCTTGACGTGAGGTAACCGAGATAATTGTATACAAGTTTGCTTAGAAATTTTATAGAAGGAAATAGCGCATCCAAAAATCCCGGCCTGTTCTCAAAACCAAGAACAGTTTTCTTTGCTTATGTTGATTTTGGATAAATGCTGACTTGAAAATATTGTGCTTGTAGATTCTAAAAAGCGTATTAGATATGACATATTTATTTATTACAAAAGGAAGATATTTAAATTTAAAGAGCTACAAAATAAAAATTAATCTTCTTAGAAACAATTCACTTTTAAATTATTATTTTTTACGTTTTTTTTTTTTTGTCAAATCACAAATTTACATGCTACAAAATATTTTTTATATATTTATACTAGCTAAAGATTGCTATCACTGATGACAAAAAATAAAATTGATGTATTTACATATCAACTAAAAATGAAAGAACTGTCAAACTGTTAAACAGGTAAACTTAACTATGTCATAGTCTATTTGATCTAAAACCTACCACAGTTTTTATAACTTTTTGTATTAATTTTTAGAGGGAAAAATAAAATTATTTTTGCCTTTTCTTCCATGGCTTTTGTTACTATCTTGAAGGAAACAAATCCATTCATCCCTAAGTAAAATTTTGGACACACTATTCCTTGTAAAAAAACATAAGAAATGTATAACATTTAATTATTCATAACTTGAACAACAAAAGTACAAGTTATGTCATGTAGCCTGATATCTTCCAGCTAAATATTACCTAAAAACAGTTTTAGAGTTAAAAATCAAGTAATTTCAAACAAAACTACTAAATAACTTCTATATACCACTTTCAGGAGTATTGTGTTTAAAAGTTCATCAAAACGTAGGTAGAAACTCCCTCAGACAATTGTATTTAGAAGAAGGCTTTTTTATTCTAAAAGAAAAATGTGTGCATTGTGTGCATTCCAATTAGCTTGTATTTTTCTTATTTAAAATCATAACAACTCATTATTAACCCGTTCGTAAAATGTTCTATAATATTCGTGACTGAAACTGGAATTGACGAAACCAAGAGAAAAATACTTTAAAAAAAATAAAATGAAAAATACATAAAAAAAAGTAAAATGAAGTATAGTTTTGTAAGTTTACTTTTGTTTTCACTTTAAAGCTAACAATTTTCTAATACATAACACACGTATACTTTTTCTACTTCCTGACTAGCTTAAATTTTATTCATCCCGATTCCTGCTATCTTCATATTTACACAGTCACCAAATTGAATAAATTTATTGTATTCTTATTTTTATTAATTTACAAATTATCTTAACTAACCTTTTTTTAGAAAAACAATAAACAAGCAATCAAGGATTGTTCTACTAAGGCTCAAATTACACTAAAAGATATTTCTGTTCGGGCATTTAGTATTAAACTTTTCTTCAAAGTTGCCAAATACGAAAATTTACCGATCAATGTTAATTAATAGCTTCCACGCTATATGGGGTGATGCATCGCATTTAACCAATGGACGAGATTGAAAAGCCCCAACGAGAAAATTTCAGCTAACTGTAAGTATGGATTATCTTGGGTATTTGAGATTGAGTTTTTTTCTATTACACAATTTAATAAAGAATTGAAAAATGAAATAATTGAAACACGTTTATTAGAAAAATTATGTACTGATTTCGATTGGACCCATCAATATGTTTTTGTTTGCCAGATAAGTTATGTATTTTCAACGAAAGTCCCGCAACAAATAATCCTTTATTACTTTATTACTCATAGCTTACAAGAAAGTGCAAAGGAAAAAATTTTTTGGATTTGGGTTTTTCTAAGCCATAAAACAGAAACACATTTTTACTAGTTTTATGTTTCCAAGTATTTTATGGCTTAGAAAAACCCAATTCCAGAAAAATTTTTTCCTTTACACTTTCTTGCAATTTATGAGTAATAGAGTAATTAAGGATCATTTCTTGCGGAGCTTGCTTTGAATCTTTTAACTATCCTTAAATTAAAACTAGTTGAAAACATAAAACTAGTAAAAATGTGTTTCAATTATTTCATTTTTCAATTCTTTATTCAGTTGTGTAATAAAAACAAACTGCAACTGCAAGTGTAGCATCCCGTTTACATAATTCAATTAAATAATAGCATTTCAAGCGGTTAAACAATTAAGAAATTATTTGGCTACAAATAAGATAAAAAGATAATAAAAATTTACCTTTCATTATCGTAATTGAATTTATCTATATTTTCAATATATTCTTTATGGATTTCAGACAGTGTTAGAATAAATCCTTGATTTTCTTTTTTAATTTCTTTATCAAAATAACTTATAGAAGATTCTGGATTTTAATCCGTTAATATCATTGTTAAAGCATATTCACAATATTGAAGAAAATTAATTAATAAAATAATATTTAGAATTTTAGTCTTATTTAAAAAAACAAAAGATCTATAAAAAGAAAAAAATTTAGCAATTGTTACCAGTCAGAGCAATTATTAGCAAAAATAAAAAAAAACTTAATAGCAAAAGGCATAAATAAACACTAAAAATTAACTGTAAACACTATTAACAAAAATTGGCAATATTTAAGTTTAATTCACAATAATAAACAAAAAAAAAAAAAATTAATCAACAATAATAAACAATATTCCACTAAAAACAAGCAACCTACATTTAAAAAAACTTGTCAACCAGATTTTGATACGCTCATTAAATATAATTGAATCGGCGCTGAAGCCGCTGCTGTAGCAGCTACAGACGCTTTGGTCTGCACTAGGATTAACTCGCAACAGCAATAAACCTCCTAAGGTTAGAAAATTTTTCATACCAAAAGGATATATCATACTTAAAAGGCTTTTATTTAAATAAAGGGAATTAAATTAAATTTTCTAGATTTTTATTGTTATTAAGTAAATATAACATTTATCTAAAAATATTTCAAGAAAAAAAAAAGAAGCAAAACAGTGAAAAAAATCCCAACTAGTCTTAAATTTACTATAAATCGCAGTTATGATACGAAGGGTTACTTCAGTTTTAAAGAGAGTTTCACTGCTGAAAAACTATCAAATCTTATCAAAGTTATAATTTATGTAATAATACTCACAATACGCACACAAGACATAATAGAAACCAAATCTTATCTTTGATCTTATCTAAAAAAAAAAAAAAACCCACAAGCTGATAGCTAGACGTCAATCAACGCTATATAACTTAATTCAGTGGTCCGCATTATTAGCATTTGATGCCAAATTTTGTGTCACCAAGCGTTAACGAGTCCTAGGTATGAGAAATAATAATGTACCATTGGCCTATAACAGATCTCAAAGGATATTATAATTCTTTTCATATTTTAGAAACAACTGCTAAATTTGAAAAATAAGAAACTTTAAGGTGTTTTTATAAACTCAAGTCAAAACTAAATTATCATTTATTTGTTCAGAGGACCAAACAGAGGAGATTAGTTAAACTATAAATAGAAAACTCCACTTGAAAATATGTTCGATTAATACAAACCCGGCACTCAGGGTAATCCGAAAAATTTTATTGAGTTTATTACGACACCTATAAATAGATAAAGGATAAAGGAAAATAAAAGGATTTTTTAACTTATATAATTTTCAATAAAACTCTTGTTATTTTTTCCATAAAATTATTTAATACCTTAAACATATCGACTAGATTTGTACCCAAAAACTATAAATAATTCTTAGATTTTAAAATAAAGGTTAAATTTTTTTTTTGTACATTTTTATTTATTTATTTTTGTTTTTTAATTAAAATTTTTTTTTTTTTGTATTTTTTGGCAATTAAATAAGGCACACAGTATCTGTGTCATCATTATTAATATTAATGAATATTTTGATATAAAATATTTTGTCCAGGACATCCATTATCATTATGTTTAGCCAATAATGACATTCTTGAAAATGATTTTTGGCATATTGAGCATACATATTTTTTAATATCAGTATGTGTCTGTAGATGTGCACGTAAATTAGAACGATCAGCAAATGCACGAAAACAAAATTGACAACTGAATGGTTTTTCACCAGTATGTGTCCTAGAATGTCCTTGTAATAGCCATGCTCTTGAAAATGCTTTACTACATATTGTACATTTATGTGGTAATGTATGTGTTCTAATATGCATTTTTAATGCACCCAATGATTTATATGATTTTTCACAATTTTTACAACTAAATTCTTTAGTTTTAGTAATTTTATTAGCTGAACAGTGAAATTGTTGATGCCTTACATAACCAGCATATGTTGAATACAATTTATTACAATTTTGACATTTATAACGATTATCTTTATTTAAATTAATATTAATATTTTTTTCATTATAGAAATCATGATATAAAGCTGGTAATGGTATATCATTTTTAATTGATAAATCTTCAGCTTCAATTGAATATTTATGTATTAAATTTAATTTAGTTGATATTGATTTTTTTTGATATGGTTTATACCTTTGTGTTGAATTTTTAATATCTGATTTTAATATTTGCTGTTGATTTAATCCTCTTAAATGGATATTATTAAAATCGGTATAAGCTGGTGGTGATATGGATGATTCTCTAAAAATTTCACTAGTACTACTAAATGATGATGAAGTTGGTGACAATGATCTTTGATCTTGATCATATCCATTATACCAATTTTTTGGATTAATATAAACCATTTGATCATAAAATGAATTTGATGATAAATTTAATGCAAAATTTTGTGACTGATGATCATAATTTATATTCTTTTTTATTGATAAATCAATTGGTCTCTCTTGAATATTATTATTCACTTGATAATCATCTAAATAATTATAAACAATAGGACGTTTTTTCAATGGACACTTCTTAAAACTTTCCATATTTTAATTAATTTTTTTAAATGAATTTTTTTTCGTCAAAAATAAATTATAAACAGTAAACAAATTAAGTACTTGATTTTTTAAACGATCTTAAATAAACACGGAACTAACAAACTTGGCTGATGAGCTCTCAATGTCAGATACTGTTGGTTAGGTTTAACTTATATATAATCTCCCCACTAATATTTTTAACACGTGTTACCTACATTTATAGCCAATAGCGTCTGGAAAAACCCGAATTCCCCTAATGTTTAAATAGCTAATGAAATCCGGGCGGTGCAAGTTATATTGATGAACAGCAGTGAATATTAACTAAAGGGGCAGGTGCTACAGGTATTACCTGTGTTTAAATTTTTCCTAAAGTTACCAAGTAGATTGATGAACATCTGACCACTCTGATAGGTGCACAAAGTAATACTGAAACACTGGAAATATGGAACATTGGAATGAGGAATGATTGGAAAAAAAAATTTTTCATCATATGATCTTATTGTATGGAAAAGAATTTATTTATTTTTGATATTTTGTTGTGCAATTGAGAAAATTTTTGATAATTTAATTTATTTAAGGAGTTGAATATTTTAAATGAAAATTTAATTTTGTTGTTTAGAGATTTTTTTTTTTTGTTTGAATATATTAAGATTAGATAACAAAAAAAATTAGAATTACACTTGCCAATAATTTCGTAATAAGTCTTTTTCAAAATTCAAATTAATTCTAAGTTGACAGATGTTTGAATTAATTTTCGTATATAATTGGATAAAATTTCTGATATTAGTCAGAAAAATGACTTAATTTTTTAAAATTTCTAACAATAATATAAAAAATAACAGCTCTGTTTCATTTTATTTAAATCCGATAAAAAATACAATTATAATTCAACTACTTTGAGCTACTTTGAGTGATAATGGCTTCTTTCTTGGTGTAAACATTAAACTAAATTCGTTTAATAACCAAATTTACCATCCTGCCTAATTCCTGCGGGTAATATATAACTTTGATGGCCAAATTTGTATAAATCTTTGTTTTATTTTTTCTATTTTTATCAGTGGAAATAAAAATGTCTCTACAATCAGTGATAGATCAAATATTCTTTCAGAGAGACGTATTTTGTTGAAAAACTCTTATCAAAAAGATAAAACATCATTGCGCCAATTTCTGTCTCTAAAACACGGTAAAAGTTTTATCTTTTCTTTACGCCGTCTACCAAAAAATTGATAAGCATCTCTTCAATAATAAAACCTGGTCCTTTCAATTTTTTAAATATTCTACCTATTTTTCTGCTTAGCTAAAATTTATTGTCTTTTATTTAAAATCTGATATGATCTGCTTAACGTGTAGAATATTATCAAAACTTAGTATTAAAATTATAGATTCTGCTGTTAAAATACTGCTTGACTATACATGTAGAGGGAAGGATATTGTACTATGAGCCAACGTATCATTTATTTGAAGTCATTACCACCAGATAATAACACGTCTCATTACCTTCTATCTTGGGATGCCTTTACTTACCAAGAGCTTAAATCATTTTTTGAAGGGAAAGCAACATTCCTAAACACTTAGTTTTTCTTTATATTTTATTTTGCTGTGCTTCAAAACTTTTATAAAGTAAAAGGAAGAATAACACGAAAAGTAACAGTTCTCTTCAGGTCTCACTTATATGCTGCCAAGCCTTGCTAACACTCTGAAGTACAAATTTTCTAAATTTCTAGATAGAATTTCAATCAAAAAAATTTTCAAATCTTTTATAGACTTTTGATTTTTAAGCTTAAAAAATTTTTTATTTGTAACTTCCTTGGAATAGATTCTTTAAAAAAAAATTCCTTATCTACGCAAACTGTATCTTTGTCTTTTAACTTATGTCTTTCAAATGAAAAATTTTACAAAAACTAGATTAGAGGGCAAATATTTTCATTTTATAAAATTATTTTTATGACTACACAAAATAAAACTCAAACAAAACTATTTGTTCATTTAAGAGAAATGTTATGTTGATTTTCTTTTATCATTTTATATCCTATTCTAGAGATAAAATGCTGGAAATGCTCCTGTTAACCGTTTTTCCTTTCATAAAGAAGTGTATTAAAAAACTACCGTTAGCCTACCGCAATACAGAAATCATAACTTGATCAGCTGATTGTTGGATTTTTGGTTACATCTTTTGACTTTCACCAACTGTTATCCTTTCAGCTAAGTATCGATTTGGCTCCAGACTTCAGTGTTGTATCAATGCTTTTCCCACATAAATATCACTTGTAGAGATATTGATAAGAATTAATTACAAAATCTTTCTTTCTAAGCAAATTATACTTTACCCAATATAAACCAATTAAGGATGCAAATATCTAAAATAAAGTTTTTTCTGTTTTAATAAATAAATCAAAATATTTTTTATTTATTATTTTTATATTACATTTGCCTTTCTTCCTTCCAATTAAAAATGTTCTTGAGATTTTAATTCCGCTTTGGATTAAAAATATTAAAATTTTTATGCCAAAATCAAAGAAGAAATACCTTTAGCTTGTGTTTATTATTAAATACAATAGCACTCTTATATTTAAAATGTCATTAAATTCTCTGGCAAAATACCACAACAATAAAAAAGAAACATCATGTGAACTATTCTAGAAAAATTTAACAATAGTTTTAAAATAAAAAAAGAACTGTTCACATATGGAAATGTGTGTAAAGAAAATTTTTGTATACAAACTGTCGTCCTTCAAAAAAATTAACGTAGACATCACGGCGCCCAGATGTCTATGAAATGTGTGAAAAATATCTTTCCTAAGGTATTGTTATATAGGATTAACTTAAAAATCTTATGTTTATTTATTTTACAGCTAAAAGGATAGTACAATGACTTGTTGCGTTCAAGATGTTAGTCTCCTGCAAGCATAGAAGAGGCGAATGTATTACATTTTTCAGCTTATAAGCGTTTTTGGCTGCAATCTTGAATTCTTGCCTGCTGAACTTAATTAACTATACTTGATTAAAGCATCAACTGAGCAACATTTGATAAATATTGTTTTTTCTTTTTATCAAACTTTGCTCTGGATTAACCAGTAAAAACGAAAGTGGAGGCGTAAATATGCAGTACTTGACTAACGCATTTAGTCAGAAATATAAACGATTTCTCCAATGCCGGTGTAAGTCACGGATAACTTACTTCTTCACTTGAATAACTTAAATTTTTTTATCAAACGTTTAAGTTTCAACGAAAATAATTCATCATCAAAAGATTTTCTTTAACATTAATTTTAATGCATGAAGGTGTGCTTTAATTTTTGTTTTTCTTTTAAAAAACTAAAACATATTTTTTTCATCATAGTTTTCAAATATTTAACTTATACAAAAAAAAAGTGAATCAGGTGAAAAATTTATATTTGAAACTGATGTAAACAAATTTTATTGTATCCTTTTGCTATTCTCCTCGCATTCATTTGTTTGTCAAATTAAAATTAATAGTAATTGTCAACTGAATATATCGAAGTGTCAATATTAACATATCGTTGTTTGATGGTTTTATGCTAAAATACTCAAAACCAGTGACTTTTGCTTATCATTGGAACAATCAATTGCTTTATGGAATTTTGTCGCACAAGTACACTTCTATAGTAGAAGGGCCGGAAGAGACTCTAGAAAATCGAAAAAATAAAAAAATTGTCAAGTTTTTTTCCAGGTGTACTTTCTACTTGGTTATATAAAAACATACATTTTAATATTTACATATATATATATAACCTTGTCGCAACCTTTTGTCTAAGAAGTCTCTGATAGAAAGGGAAGATAATATTCGGTTAGTGTTTACTTGAATTTTTCTTCTGTTTTTTATATCTTTTTTGGTATATTATTTAAACAGTGTCCAGACAAAGGGTTTTTTTGTTGCTTTAGTTAAACTTATAGGGGAATATTGAAGGTCTCATTAAATCCTTGTAGCCTAACAAAAATTATAATTTAAATTACATACTTCCGCTTCATTGGACATTTTATTTGACCCTTGAGATTGATTATTATTCCTTGGTTCTATATATTTCAGTTTTTTGTTCTTTTGAATACATCAAAATAGAACAAGAGCAAATATGATACATCTTCAAATATAATTCACTATAGGAGTAAACTTAGATTTATATTGTATGAGATTTATCAATTCGTGATCGGTTCTATAGTCAATTTTTATCTGACCTAAGTAACTTAAACTATTACTTCCTACTTAAATTTGAATATTTTTCTATTTGACACCCTTAGTTCCAAAGGATAATTAACGAGAATATTCCGAATATATTATACTTGTGTCTGCTGGCGGATGGTTTTTTGTTTTTGTCTAATGGACCACCGGAAGTCAATGGATTTAATAAAAAACTAAACAAAGTAATAAAAAAGTCACTTTTGTGATTTTCTTAAAGCTTAGGCTATGCTTATTTATATATTCTATCCTACCCTTATGCTATTATTTTAAAAACTAGATTTTTATCTATCTTTTATCCTTGCTATATGCCAAGTCACATATAGATTTAACTTATACAAATTTTGTTTGTTCTTTTAGGATGTTGTTCTTAAGTACGCCTAAAGCAGGTTTTAATTGTAAGACTTACATTTGACTTACAAAAAATTGTTGAATTGAAAAGTAGCTATTTACTACAAATTGTTTAAATTTATTAAGTCCTTGCAATTATTTCTATATAGTTCTGCGAGCTCAGGTATAAGATCAATAGGTAAACGAGTTCAGATCTTTTTACTTAGTTTATTGTGTCCTTTTTCGTTTATTTTATCTTCACCATTGGAGTTTTAAGCTTTTTATTTTAAGTAAGTCGTTCTATATTTTACTAACATGAAAGTAGCTAGAGTCATCCTTTAATTGCATCGTAATGACAGTGCATAGAATTAAGTTTACTCCACTATGAATAAATAACAACTGGTGCACCATTCCTATTACATGCTCTTCAAAGTTTTGATTCACAATTAAACCAAAGGATTAATTTTTTATACAAATCAGTGTTATATATCCCATATCCATTATACGCAAGTTAGCTAACAAAAATAGAGTACACGATTTTCTGCTTCAAAATATCAAAAACAAATATTTTTATATTTCATCTGAAATAATAGTTTTTTCTGCCTTTTTCAAAAATTTATCAGGGAATCGTTAAAATATGATGTTTTTTTTGGTTTTATTTTAATAACGGGACTTCTATTTATTGTAACACAGTTTCCATTAAAATTAATACAAACTATTCCTGATATTTGTGACTTTCTTATGTCACAAATTGAGGAAATATTAAATTCACAGCTATTAAATTGATTTGTAGTAACTTCTAGAGCCCGATAATATTCCACAGACAAAGTCCTGGACGTGACTTAGGACCTTTTCATGGATGTAACATATCCGTAATATAATTATGATTCTTTATAATTGTCCAAGACCAAAATTTTACTACTTAACATACATTGATAGACTCTGGGATTATATCCCCTAATCAATATTTCACTTAAAAAGGTAGAAATTTCACGATAAACTAAATATACGAGAAAGTGAAATAAAAAAACAAAAAAAAAGCCTATAGTTTCATAATATAAAAAGAGTTTCCTCTTTAAACAAATGAAACGAAAATTTGTCAATATTAAAGCATTTTTATAGATATGAATTTAGGTCATTATTTTTTCATTTGAGTAAAACTTGCAGAATTTCTATTTAATATTTCTTAATTCTATATAAATTTTTACCTGATCTTATATTTATACTAAACAGCTTAATAATTTTAAATATATTAAGAACAGGAATCATATATTCAGATGTCCATCTAAAAATCAACTGATTATTTAAATTTCTTTCGTTCGAATAGCATTAAAATTTAATATTAAAAACGTAAATGAAAAATAAATACCAGGTATATAATAAATATGTTTTTTCCATCAGTTAATTACTTTTTGAAAAATTTTATCCTTAAATTAACAATACCAAGGCATAACATAAACATAAACCTACGAATATTTTCAAAAATTTCCTAATACAATGCAATCTAAAGTCACATGTGTTGATTGTAATATACCAAAAAGTACAATATATAATCTAAAAACTGGATTTTCCCATCGAATTTTGTATATCTATAAACAAAGATCAAATACAATCCAATCATATGTTACCTTAAGATATTTACCAAATGTTTGTAATTTTGTTGTCTGTAAAAACCTGGTCTTAGTTTTCAGTAATTATCGGAAATTCCTCTATTAGGGTAAATTTCACATATTTTTCACATATTTTTGCCATATGTAGTATAGTATATATCATTTTTAATTTAGAAAATCCCAAAAATAATATTTATCCTTCGATATATATATATATATGTATATACATACACAAGATGGAACGGCGCTAAATTGTTTTAACACCTCCTGTGTAGATTACCTTTAATTGTTTTATTAGTGTACCTTTAACATGCTTAAAATTACTTGGGTAATATTTTACGGGAAAATCCAAGTTCCGACATTATTTGTAATTTTGCCATATGTTTACGGATATCAGCACGAGTTGGATAGCATGAAATTTAAGGATTTTGTAAAAATTTGTTACGGTTGATAATAATAGCGCCATTTTATTGTTTGTTTTTTATATATAGAAAAAGATTTTTATTTTTTGGGAATTCATGAATAAAATTAACATTTTTAATAGTTTTTGCATTCTTTTATGGTCCTATTTAGGATGGAAAGTCAATCCCAAGATCTCGTAAAACTTTAGAATTTCGTTTAGTTTTATTTAAAATGTCTTTAATTATAATAAAATTGAAGAACTATTTCTTAAATTTGATGTCTTATACTCTTATACTTTTTCATGCTGTGATATAAATCAAAGGACACTACTTTGACTTTATTTTGAAAGCTGATGGGCTAACAAAATCCAAAAACAAATTCAGCTTGTCATAAAATTGGTTTATTTAAAATTCAAAAGGTTATAATATTCTAAAACAATTTAATGTGCAGATTGTGAATTGAAATACATTTGGGCTATTTGCAATAATACAAATGACTAGTAAAATTTTTATTATTTCGTAGGTCATATTTACTCAAAATATACGAAAAACACTTGTAAAGGCATTGTCGTCTTTTGACGGTATTTTTCTCAATCAATACATAAAATTATTTTTCCCACCCACTGTATCTAATTCGAAGTGACATTTTCCTTTTTGAGTTGAAAATTTCTAAAGGTAATATAGATTTTTTGTAAAAAATGACGTAATTCTCTCATTCGTGAGAGTTTTCAGGTCACATGTTTTATTTTGCTTCGAATCATTTTCGAATATTTTTTTTTTTGGAAGGCTCATAACATTCAGTTCTTTATATCTTTTAAATAATATGAAGAGTATAAGCAATCAAGAAAAGATAGTTTCTGCCTTTAGTTTCTTAAAATTAGAAGAAAAAATGGAACTAAAACCCAAACAACAAAGATGATATTAGAATCAATCAAATCGATAAGCCTACATTTACTGCCAAATAAGGCGTTTTTAAGATTTTTCAATATTTTGGTAAACAAAACTGACTTTAGGTCTAGCTTTTTAACTTCGCACGAATGGAATATTCTGAGTTATTTCAATAACTTAAATGGCTTCAAGGTATGATCGTATTTTGTTAAGAAATTTTCTTAGTAAGCTTTATTCAATTTAAATAAAAATAAAGATTTTTCCATTTTAAAAATAACCCAAATAATATGCCGTCATATTATTCATGAAATTTACAATATTTTCAACCGCCAATTGTAAAAAAAAATGTTTTATTCATCATTTTTACTCATGCCGAAGTTATATAGTTACTCTTTATGACTGATTTCAAGTAAATTTACTATCAAATACGATCATCAATAAGTTTTTTGGACAATGGGGGAAGTCAAAAGGTGTACATCTTGTTGATGAAATCAAAGCTCATCAAATATTTATGAATTCAGTTATTTTAATCGTTATACATCCACGTTTCTTGAGTGTTAAGATATTTCATAGATTCAGTGGTCCCAGTCAGAGATAAATGTTTCAGGTAGTTATTGATTATTTCGAAGTAGGTCATACCATCTTTCCGGAGATGAACTGTATTCCTAATTTTTTGATCTTAAGATGGATATTCGGGTTGTTTGAATAATATATAGTTAAAAACTATTTTTTTGTTGTATTTCACCTTGAGCTTAGTTGTTTTTTACTTTTAAGTTCTACAAACTATTAGTCTTATCAATTTCTGGTTGACAAATCCATTTAAATTTGATTCTAGAGAAAATCCTTCATAAATGTTTAAAAAATGGTTCCCAGCCATATTTAATATTCAATGACAATCAAAGATGACCCTTAATTCTGTTTATATGTCAGTTCTTGGTTTAAAAACAACAGTCTTAAACTTTTTTTGATTTATAACTTTGAACCTCTGCGTCTTTTCTTCGATTCAGCAAAATACTGGAGAATAAAGCTTCACTAAATTTAGTGTAAAACGAAAAGAAATTTCCTCCTATAAAATTTAATTTTGTCAACTGTTTCTATAATATGCCAATCTACACAATGAGCCCTCCAAGGTAACAAGCAATATTTTTAGAATAAAGAGGCTTGATCCAAAATGTAAATTAATAAGTTGAGTTCCTCATATTGAACAAATTTTCCTATTCTCCTCCTTGACTTTCGTATAAAAAAAGTCAAATGGTTCCGTAATAACAGAATTAATGCGATTGTGGCTCAACGTAAGTGAAGCTGGTAAAGTCCCTTTAAGAAAATAAATATTCAAGAAAAAAAAATTGAAAAAATAATAATTAAAATAGCTTAATCAACTTGAGCCTCTTGGATACCCAATAAACTGTCCTATTCTTAAGAATTTCACGAAGATGTATTTTGAATATATTGACATTGTACACAAATATAAACAAAAGATGCATAAATTTGCTTTAATCGTCTCCATGTTAAATTTGGTCTTTCCATCCGCGGGACACACAAAAAGAAGAATTTTCACCGTTAGTTACTTCTCCAAACTTTATGTTTTACTCCTATCTCTTGGAGACTTTTGTTTAAAAAGCAGCTGAAGACGCATGAGGCTGCTTGTGATTTTGGCCAGTAGATATTTTTGAGAGAAAAAAAGGAAGAAAATTTCAAGCTTTAGGGCCATTCACACCAAAGTCTGTTCACATCGACGAAAAAAGTGCTTTAGTGTAAATCAGGGCTATCCAATTCCCTGTTTTTCTGTATTTTTCTCTTTTCAGTCCTTCGGTTTTTTTTTCTCATGAGATAAGAATTTTTTGAAGCAAACAATAACTAACTCTTTTTTGCGAACTTCACCTAACCTAACTTTATTTGTTAGTATTATTTTCATTTGATTTGCTTATTCCTTTTTTTCCAATTTTTTATTTATCAATCAAAACAGACCTTTTTATATCTTTTTTAACCCTTGGCGAATAATTAGTTCTTATTAATTCGTAAATTTCGATACTTCAATCTTTGGCCGAAAGATGTTTTTTTTATATATTTCTATATATATTTTCTTTTCTAAAGGCTTATAACATTATCCTGTTTCCTTTATTATGTTTGAAATTAAATAACTTGAAGGGTTATTAATTGAATGAAGTTAAATAATTTCGTTTCTTTACATGCTTGATAGAAATAATTTTTTCTTTTTTTCAACAAAAATAAAAAATTGAAATCAAATAATAATAAAATACAGTTATATGATCTCTATATTTCTCAATTTTGAAATTTAATTATTTAGTTGTATGTACAAATTATACTTAAAGTAGAATATTTTCCTTATGTTTTAATTTATGCATTTTATTCATTTCAATTAAATTTAATAAATTATTAAATTTAATTTTATTTTTTCCATTCTATTGATCGATAATTGAAATCTTGTGTTAAAGGAGTATCTTTCGTCGCCAATAATTATAGACAGTTTTATTCGATACATGAACAACCTGATTATAGAAATAATTTGAAATATAAACAACTCCTTATATTTGATATAGGATAACATGAACTCTGTACCTCAACCAATGTTTAAATAAAATCAATTTATATATATATATTATTAAATGTAAGCCTTCTATTTGAAATTGCGGTTGGGACTAACAGTCACAAGTGAGAAGTGAGAAGTGAATTACATTTAAAGATTGGTGTTAACAATTTTAAAACAGTTCAAGTTGTGGCACCTTTTAAGAATTAACATTGGATCATTTATCAAAATCTCACATTACTAGTTTGTACTTGTCTCTTTAATAAGCTCTAAACCAACTACAATATATATGTTTAGTTTCCTTTATATGCCCATGTATGGGGAGTAGTAGTAGCTAATGAGATGACTGGTTAAAAAATTTCAATTTGTATACTTACACTTAATACAACAAAATAACAAAATGATGTAGCAAATTGATTTGCATATAAATAAAAATTACTTTTTTTATTTTATATCATATAAAATTTATTTATTTGTATTACTTATATTCACCGATTAAAAATTTCCTTAATATTTATATTTATTTTCTTTAAATTGATCAATATTATTAAAAAACTTTACAATTTTATATAACTTAAAATCAATTAATCTTTAGAATTATGTCTTATTAACTATTTTAAAAATTTCTATTAAATCACACTTGAAGGGCTTAAATATATCCAAAGAGGGATTAATGGAGACCATAATACTGTTATATTGCTTCATGTCGATTCAATTAACAAGTAGTCACGTTTATGGACTACTAAATTGCTGATACCAAACCATCCTATACATAAATTATAATAATTGTCATACCAAACATTTTGATAAACGGCCATAGTTGGACGATTATAATTTATCTTATAGATCATCTTATTGCATTCTAAAATTTTAGTTTTAGTTATAAAATAGTATCGAAACTAAACTTTTATTATACAACAATTTTATGCAAAAAAGTTTTATCTTTGTGTTATGTCAGCTAAGGCGTGATATGCATATCTTAGAGTAATATAAGCAGGTTGTTTTATGATGTAATCAAATTGAAATATTAAATTTAATATCTATCCATGGTAATTTGTAGTATCCTTCCTAATCTCTGGCTTTAAATAGAATTAGTATGTAATCTGTATTATGACCTAAGCAACTTCAAATGTAATAAATGTAAAATATTTATTGGAGAGTATTAAATTAGATGACAGGTGCTAAAAATTAAATTATATACTTTAAGTGCTTAAAAAAAAAAATTAATCTAATACTAGATTAGTTAAATTTAATAGTTTGATAACAAGATTGAATAAAAAAATAATTGAAATAAAAAGAATATAAAAAAAATTATTTTATTTGTTTTTCAAAAACTTTTAATATAAAAATCAAGTCTCTTCTTGCATTTAATTTGGTTGTCTGTTGTTTTGTTGCACTTAAGTTGTTTATATTTCTTAAGGACATCATATTTCAACCTTTGGCTGAAAATACATACTCGTATGCTAAGCATGAATTTTTTTTTTGATATAGTTTTTTTAAGAAAGGCTATACTTACCCAGTATGGATTTAACTAGTTTTTAAGGAATATCTTGAATCTAAAAGTTTAATCAAGAGCAGTCTACTGAGCTCTAGCACAAAAAAACCAATTATTTTTAACCGACATAAGATATCAAAGTCCATATATGTATATCACGTCTTTCCAAAAGTTTGGGAAACTTTTAAAAAGTTTAAATAAGTATTTAAAATTTTTTGCTATTTTGATTTCATTTCTCTGGTTTTGATGCAACAAAACTTAGAAGTGTTGTCTGCTTAGCGTTTAACTTTTTCTCTTGTCCAAAATTTTCTAAAGAACAAAACAAATGAAAATCACTTGGATTACTTCAAGGAAGTCAACAGGATGTAACAATTTTCGAATTGAATTTGAGTCGTATGTAGACTAGGGTTATCGTGATATTCATCAAACGTGTTCGTTCTTTAAGCAATTTTTAGTTTTAACGACAAAGTTGTTCAACTTTGATTTGATCAATTACACAATAGATACTCCACCAAAAAAGTACCTTTTTAGGATGTTGGAATTGGTTTCTTATTTTGATTTCTACACTATCTTTTGCTTCTAATATTATGATAAATAATCCATTTTTAATCACCTGCTACCAAACAGTCTAAAAATGGCTCTCTTTTTAAGCACGATAAAAGGTAAGTAGAGATGTTTATTCCCTGGTGTCAATTAGCCTCAGATAAAGTACTCACTATCCAAATTTGGATACTTTCCTGATTCCTTCCTCTTAATGACGAAAGACTCATGGAACAGAGTTGAATCCATCCTTTCTTTGATCTGATCTACTCTTAGTTGTTGTTCTGACTCCATCTTTTGGCCCAATTTCAAGTCAAAGCTGAAAAAATAATAAGAACTATCCAAACTATGACGCTAATTGCCCATTACTCTAAATCCCATTTCTTAAAAATTTTCAGAAAAAACATCAAATTTTGATTTTTTTATATTTGACTAATGCTTGAATTTACAAATTGAAACAGTTATTTTTAAAAATTTACAACAAAAGTAATGAAAATGGTTTCTTTTTTAACTTCCTGACAAGGCTACCCCTTTAATTGAAAAAAATCACATATATTCGCTACAATTTGGGGAATATTTATTTGCAAATTTTATAATTATTCATGTTATTAGCTTTACCAAAAAACACTTAAGTTGTGATCCTTAGGCCAAGGTTCTCATGGAAACGAGTTCATGTGACTTTCATCGATTTTTTACATTTGCGTGACTTCAAACGACTTCTGACTTTTTCCATTTATATGGGTTTTATCAATACTTGTCATTCCAATGGTATTGAAGAGTCACACGATTAAAAGTCACTTAAAGCCGCGATGTCATAAAGAGCAAGGCCTTGTATTCATTTCTTTTTCTGTTGGTAATAAATTTCAAACAAACAACAAAATTCAATTTTTCTTTTATTTTACCTAAAAACTATTTAAGCTTCTGTTTAACTTTTTATTTTCAAACGAAAAAAGACCTTTATAAAATTCAATTTAAATATTTCAATACTACAAAAGACATTTTATTAAGAAAATTCCAAAGTAGATGAATGTTCATTTTTAAGAAGTGCAACAGATGGTGAAATATTATTTACTCGATCACCATAATCCTTTAAATTCAAATTTATAGAAAAAGCATTCCTCATTAAATTCAATAGCACTAAAAACAGGATTTAAAATTCATAGTTCTAAATGATCTTCACCTTAAGTTGACGCTTTAATTACACCAGCAATTATGTAGTCTTTTTTTTTTAAATCCTTCAATTCAATATATTTAAACTAAAATCAGTTTCGTCTCTCATAAAAAATATATTTGCCAGATACATTTGAGCTTACATAACATCAAAAGCTAAAATTTTTGATCATACAGCATGAAGCAGAGTTAATTACAACAATAGCTAATAATTTTTTTATATCGATTATATCAAAAAAGAAAAGTATTCGATTTTTTCCTCTTAATTAAAGGATGATTACAATAAAGTAAAATTTATAATTCTTAAAAAAAATCAAAAAAACTTAAATGATTAGTCCAGTAGATTTTAAGTTTTGAAGTTTTGCTCACTTCCTCCTTGCTCTAGAGCAAAGGATGCTCAAATGTTCATAATTTCGGTAATTTTACTCTGAACAACTTGAAGTTTTAACACAATATTTTTAAAATGTTATACATTAATTTAAAAAAATGGAATAATTAAAAGATACATTTGTATGTGTAGTATCAAAGTGTCAAATGAATAAAATACAATTCAATTTTCTGTTTTTCTTTCGAAGCATTGTCTAAATCATGTGAGGAAGCTTTTTTCATTTTTGTACTCCACTTTGACCGTAAAAAAATGCATAAATTATAGCTTAAAAAATTTGTTTGCATAATTTAATATGTTAATGATATGGTCAAAAATTGAAATGAATGAATTTTTCAATTGTAGTCATCCTTTAATTTAAATAGCTTAAATACACTGTCAATGAAGGCTTAAAACTATTGTATTCTTTAATACAATGTCAGTTTTTTATATAAAACCTCTCAAAAAAAAAAAAAAACAGAATCAGAGTATTAAAATATTACTTTCTTATGAGTTATTAAATTTTGTATCCCTAAATGATCATACAAATGTAGCTCCGACTTTAAGAGCGTAGACATAACTAATAAAATTTTAACAAAAGAATATTCAAATTAGTATTCCAAATTTCATTTTGAATGTTAGGATTTAAGCAGAATATTCGTATTGTACATCGAGTTTTGAACCTGAGAACCGGAAAATTGAAAAACGGGTTTGAAGTATTTTATCATTATTTAAATTTCATTTTGTTATAGTTTTTTATCTTCTCATTTTTTGATGAAAATGAACGGAAGCATATTATTTTTGTTTTTTGTCTTTAATAATTTTTTAAAGGACCACTTTTGTTATGTTTTTGTTAAACTTTTATAACCATAAAATTCGCTACAAGGATTTAGTACTATAAAAGCATATTTCTTGTACATTACATTAAATTCAGAAAAATTTAACAGAATTTATTATTCAAGCTGAAAATTTGAATGACATAGAGCTACATATTCATGACTACTGTCATGAAGAAATAACAATAATTTTTCTAAATATCATTCTAAACCATCCTTTTGCTGATATTTAATATGAGTATTTTTCGAGTTTTTTTCGAAATAACCTTCATACATAATGTAATGCTTATGTTAAATGAAACGACATTTAATTTGGGGAACATTTACCTTTAAAATCCAAATGATCAAAAGCCTTCAATAATGATCATATTTCATGATGCATATTTTTGTAAGTTCACCTTAAGTTGTCAAGCTTTTGGTGAATGTGTTAAATATATTAACTCACTTCCTTTATTTGATAACTTTCAGGTTCTTTAAGGTAAACTAAGATGTTTTTCCTTTTCAAGTTTTAATTTATTCTGTAGCACAATCTTTCCAAGGACAATACAATCAGCGTTTGCTTTCACAATATGTTAATTCTTTTTTTATGTATATATAGAAAAGATTTGTTTGTGCCTCCAAAATAGGCTTAAGTTCTTTCATTTGCTTTCACTAAAAGACCCAAAACTTATACTTTCCAAAAATATATCCTTTATATTATCCCTTAAAGATGAAATCCATATAACCACTATAGATTTTTTCAGGTGACATTTTGCTATAAATTTTTATACTTTCACTTAATTTTTTGAAAATTTATTTAATTAATTAATATTTTTCAAAAATCTTATATCTTCAATAGAGAAAGTAGATACAAATTTTAATTAACTGTCCACTTTTATATAGTATCAGGATATATTTTGAATGTAGCTACTTAAGAAATCTTTAAATTATAATTTATTTTTTTTGTTTTTTTAATCATTTCACTTTCATTTATCATCTAATATTTTGATATTAATCTCTTAATTTAATCTTATTTTCTATCGTTGATTTTAAATCACTTGCCAACATTTATTAAAATCAAAAAAACATACCCAAAAAAATAAAACAAACAACAAATAAAAAACCTACAATATAAACATATAAACAAATTAATTGCGAAAATTTTTAAATGAAAGCTAAAATGTATTGATTGCCAAATATTAATTTTGTAGCCGGATTCAAAAAATATATCATTCATTTATGACAAGTGTCGTGTAACAGTAAATTATAATAAGGAAAGTAGCTTAAAAATAATCTTCCCAAAAATTGACCAAATGCTCTATTTAATTGTCCATTTTTGCCGTCCACTTAACTTAACTATACTGAGGTGTATACCACTTTTTTGCTTGTTTGCTTGTTTGGCTTTTTTTTATCTAACTTCTTTTTGTTATTGTGCATTCCATTAATAATCAAACATATCTCTATTTCAATTAGGCAACGTGTATCATTTGATATATCCAGTGCTGCTTTATAGAGTTATGTCAATTTTAATTAATATCATGTCAAGATATGATCTATTGTTTTTCTAGATCTTCATTGGTTTATTTAAACAAAAAAAAAAACAAACACACATTATCTATCCTCTATAAAGGTTACATGGTGATCGCAAAGTGAAATTATATTATTTATAAGATTTATTTGACATGCTTTTGCAGGTACTCCACCTTCGGACCCATCAACCAATTATTTTTTAAAAGTTTTATACTACTACGACAGGTATAGTTACAGTTACAAATAGTTGTAGTTATGTCTTATTATGTGTCATATTTTGATATAACTATAATACATTCCATTAGATGACGCTAGGAATTTGTTGTTTTTTTTGTTTCTTCTTGTTAGTTAAATATATTGTAACGGTTGATTACTTTTTTAATAATGCACAAACCAAAAAAAAAAACAATAATTTTAAATATTATGATAGTTAAAAGTTCCTATGATCGTTAGAAATTTAAGCGCATAATAGTTATCATAGATGAAGTTTTTTGTTTGTTGTGCTTTTTTGGAACTATTTGTAAGGTTTTATTTGTATTCATTATAGTAAAGCTGTTTAATTTTTTTATATCTACTGTTATAATATAGAAATATTATCTGAAATTTGGTTCCATTTTATTTGGCAAAATAAAAAACATTAACTTGTATTAAGTTTAATATTTAATGCTAAGAAAAATTATTCAAGTTCCTTTTTTTTTGTTTAATTGAATTAAAAACAATCAAAGCATATAAAGTTAACTGTGTTAATAAGGATAACAAAAATAAATTTTTTAGGAAAATTAAGATGGAGGTTCGGTATTTTATTTTTTTTATTATTTTGTTTAAATTAATATATGAAATCTTAAAAGTTTTGTGTAAAAATTTCAAGTTGATCGTAGTAAAATTACCGAAATAATGAGCATTTGAACGTCCTTTTCTCTAGAGCAGAACTTTAAGGGGATATTCTCTTTTAGACACTTGAATTTTGGGTGTCTTTTTCGGACGCCATAAAAAAGTAAAAATTTTTTAGTTAAAAATTGAAAAGTGGGGTTTCTTGAAAAAAGGTTGTGTCCTCGGGTGCACGATTTAAGCCTTTCCTAGAAGAAACTAGAAGAATGTAGTTATGGCACTACAAAGATTTTTTTTAAAAGAGTTTTTTTTCACAAAATAGTGGCAGTTTTTTTCTTGTTGTATTCATCTTCCGGGATTTAAAAAAAAAAAAAAATTTCGTAGTGCGATAGCGTGATTTATGAAGAATCCAGGTGCCAAATTTCAAGTGGATCCAGTTGATTGAAACTTGTGATATCATACACACCGTTTCGAAAAACACGTTCAAAGTTTTAAAGACTGAATCGAACTAAGCACTAACAATAAGTGTGTTACGAAACGAGCTTATTCAGCTCTGAAAATAATTTTTAATTTCAAAAAATCTTCTTGAGAACATTTTTCGTAAAGAGTTTTTTTTCGAGTCGATTTTTTCGAATTTCTAAACGAGAAGACCCCCTTAAAGCGTTTTTTTGAATCTTCTTATTTGCGAAGTCGGTGCGGACAATAACTCAAAATCTATTATATTTTCAACTAATTTAATTTGCCTTATGCTGGCAACAATTTTTTCAGGAGTATTATTCTTTTTTTATATGCCCACCTTTTTTTACACTTTTCTAACGCGGTTTCCATAATTTGCGCAATCTTTCTTTTAATTTACATGATATTTTTTACGCGAGTTTTTTTTTACACTGTATGCAATAACTCCATAAAAATAGTACCTAGGGCTACTTAAAATTAAAACAATAGCATTTTAATTATGAGCGAAAGTAAAATAACGGTTTTTACCTATCCAGGTACAACTATTATAATGTCTATGTTAATACGAACTTTTAGAAATAAATTGCTTTATAGCTAATATTTATTGTATTTTGATGACCTATTCTTTCAGGAAAAACTCTATACCATTTGTTACGACTCCTTTCTCATTAATTCAAAGAGTTTTTAAGCGATTTATGTCACTTTGAAGAGAACAAAACTGAAAGTGCTACATATGTATTATATACCATAAGGATGAAAATACCCTTACTCGTCTGCCGCTTTCCTACACAAAAAGTCATGTCGAAGAAGACAAAACTATTTATTTTCTTTACAATGTGTGCCAATTTCATAACTTTGGGAAAATATTTCAAAAAACAAGATTTTATTGGTAAGCACAATAATACACAATTATTCGTCACAGGAAATCCTGGTCATCGAACTCCTACATCTGCTACAATACTATCAAAAACGTAACTAAAATTTAGGCGTATTAATAAAAGCGAGCTGTCTTGATATTCATTTTTTTTTTTAATTTTATATAAATGTAAATTTTTTTAAAATTGACATCTTTGTAATTTTGATAAGCATTTTTTCTGTAGCTTTTCGGGATGAGCATATGATTTTTTTGTCTACATTCCTAGACGTCTTTGCTTTTTTTCTTTAATTATAACTAGAATATTACTGCAAAAGGACCTAACATTTTAATATGTCTGCATATTTAACCAGCAACTTAATAAGATTTGTGTCATTCTAAGGTCCTGTTTACAAAACTCAACAAATATCGAAGATTATTCAATTTATTTGACGTATACTAAACATGAAATAAAGATTGAAAAACAAGTTTTTTTTAAAAAATTACTTAGCGTAACTTTTATATCAAATTTTCACTAAGAGAAAGGTTAAAATTTTATTCAGTAACTTTAGTTCTACTAAAATTCTTTAGTCCAGTTAAAATTCACTTTCTATTATTACTAAATATTTTCTATATTGTTTAAATGTTACATTAACCAGCAAATTAATGAAATGAAATTGCCAATAAATAGACCATAAACTTCAATAGATTTTCACCTTTATTAAACACCAATATAACCGGATATAAAACAATTTTCTTGATTTGTTTTGTTTTTGTCCTTGAAATTTTAAAAATGATTCATTAACAAACCTCTATCATAAATGTATCTGATGGATTATTTAAACTTAATTCAATGTCTAATAAAGATCTTGGGACAAGTGCAATTTAATTTTCTTGGAAATTGTTACATCACGCCCACATGCAATGTTGAATTGTTTATGAACGAGGTGATCAACGTATTGATAGTATAAACGCTATAGAGAGTAAAAAAGAATTGTATAAAAATCTCAGTGTAGATAAATATATATATATATATATATATATACATAAAAACTTCAAAAACCAGAATAGAAGGGTAAAATATGTAGAAATAAGTGTGAAAACAAAAGAAGAAAATGTTCATTGTGAGGTCATGGGTCAACCAGTAGGTAGTATAATTTATCAAGCCAATATAGGGTCCTTTAGATTTTATTTTTCAGTTCAGTTCAGTTTTTTATGTTATTATTCTTTTAATACTATACTTTATTTTTTTCTTTTTGTTTTTTTTTTAGTATATCTTGGCATTTTGCATATACAATTTAACGAGAACATAGTCAATATCAGTAGAAACTGGTTTTTGCATGTATAGCATTCAATAAGTAGATGTAGAAATTAAATTTAAAAAAAAAAAACAAAAAAACTTATAGAGACAGTAGAACAAACCCAATATTAACACAACCCAACAGCTCCAGAAGTAGCTAAATATTATTTAACGGTATCTCGGAAGTTAGAGATTTTTTTTTTGTTTTGTTTTTGTTTGTGGCTTAATTCAAACTTTGGTGTCGGTATTTTGATGTTTTGTGTCTTGTAGAGCTTATGTATGATCTTAGTCAGTTTAAATAATAAATCACGTTCTGACACCAAATAGCCTATCCCCTAGAAATAGATAATAGCTAAATGAATGGTTTTGTATTGTCTTATCTTTTTTAAGAAATCAAATGTTGTGTAATTTTCAATTAAATTGAGAAATTTACAAAGTTTTATATATACAGTAGCTATTATAGATTACTGATGATTACTACTTTTACCGCGTACACCGTACACCAGGTCAAGTGTAATTCTTTGGGGTGACAATTTTTATTTTCTATAATACAATTTTAATGCTATATAAGAAAAATATAAACCATTATAATTGAAAGGTCAATTATTTTGAAATCAATTCTAAAGGGTAAACTTATTTTTATTTTTGAATATTCCTCAATATATGAAACGGTTTAGCTATGTCTACGTAGACCAATATTTTCACTGGTCCTCTTAGAATATAGCAAATCGACCAAAAAGTTCTGTCCGTTTTTAAAACAGTCTCTTATTCAGAGTCAAATTTAGTTCAGAGATGGATGAAATAGGTTTTCTGGGTTCACAATATGCCTTTTTCCTTACTGTTTTCGTAGTAAATCCACTTTTCATCTCCAGTTATCATTTGGTCCAAGAAGGGCTCAATTTTGTTCCGAGCAAGCAAAAATGTACACAGACAGAACTTTTCGGTATACCTAATATTTAAAATTCAATTTAATTAAAAAAATTAACACACAATCCTGTGTTTATATGACCACCAGGTCATATCAAAAACCTCTGACTAATATTACGATACTTACATGTGAAGAAAACTGGAAAATTTTTGACAACTCAGCTCCAAATACAAATTTCTCGATTTCTTGGTGACATTAAAACATCAGTTTTGACACAATCTATGTCCCATGGTTCATAAATATTTCTCACAGTAATAGATTTTTTGTTTGAAGTCATAAAAGAGTACATGATTCAATTTCCATGTAATGTCAATGTATATGTAGAAATTTGTCTATCAAAACACTCTGGGACTCTTAAAGCAAAATAGATGAAACTTAAACAGCGCAAAATGTATTGATTAATAGGACATCACTCCCAAATTAACTTGCATTGGAAAAAAATTGGTTTATACACCCATTATCAAGCTGATTTGGATGTACCAAACAATCGAATCGCAAGATAATCCAAAGAAGTCAAAATAAATTCCTCAGCATGATATGAAATGTTTATTGATATGTGAGCAATCAGGAAATACACAAAGACTTAAATATTAAATGGGTAAATCAAGTGATCCAGTAATGTGCAGATAATCAAGAAAAACGCTGAAGCTATTTAACTTCAGGATTTTACCCACGAGATCAGGGAGCTTAGACGGAATAAACCCTATGAGCTGACGTAAAAAAACAAATATATAAAACATAATAAACTGGAAGTTGAGCATTGGTTCAGCCAAACACGTACACATTTTGCTTGATGAGCACATTTTAATAATAGTAATAAATTAACTAAGCTAAGGTTGTGTCTAGACATATCCAATAAAGGATATCATTCCAAAAAAATGGAACTATGTTTGACTTTAAAAAGTCGTTATATTCATTCAGTCTTTTATACTTCTCGCCTGTAATTTTGAGGAAAAAACTAAAGTACCACGGAACAATAATCTTATTGGATGTCAATTTACGCAATTCCTTAAAATCCAATAAGTATCCAATAAGTAATATATCTATCGTTTAAGATTCTTACAAGTCACTTAAATTAACACATTAGCCAATAAGTCTCTCATAAAAGTAGCTCTTTTGCTCAACTTCGGCTTTTTTCATTAAACTTCAGGTCTCAAATGATTCAACTTCACTAATGTTCAATGCAATGTTATATAAACATATGAAACCTGGTATAAAAAACGATTGCTATTATGCCTAATTAACGATTATTGCCTTCTAATCAGTAATATTTCTCAATGCCTGACTTTTATATTGTTTGGCTAGGGAAATAATAGAGAAAAGAATTAATTCTGAATATTCCAACCAGAATATGTTAGCCAACGATAGGCCTGGTACATTTTCAAGCTTATATCTATTCCGAACATGTAGGATTTTTCCATACCATTACGTACGTAGCCTAAAAGCAAAATTTGATTTTGTGAGTTAGGCATCGGGAACTATATCTGGTAGAAGCGATAACAACGCCATCCTCATTTTTGTGTTTTGCATACACAATTCCATATTCAAATTATAACTGACTTTTGAATCTATTAATCATCCAGCCCTGAGTAACTAGAAGGGAAATAATTTACATTAATAGCTAAACACTTGCTTTCACTTTTCAAGTGAAAAAAGGATCTTCACCACTGCAAGTATATTGATTTCAACACTTCTGTAATTTTTCCTATAATGATCATTTAATAGAACGATTCATTTTAAAAAACCATTAAAACCGTATTGATTTGTTAAAAGTAAAAGTAATAAACAAATTGCATAAATTACCAATTGATATAAATCTTATATGATAAATCTGACAACAACAACAAAAACCATATAATAAAAACACTTACAAAACTTATTTTCATTGAAGAAAATATATTTAACTAAATAAAATTTTGTCAAATTAAATATTTACGTGGCGTCTTACTGTTGATCACATAGCCGCCACATTGTATCTCTGGCATCGCACGTCGAATAGACATAAATCAGTTCTCAAGATAACATGAGTCATAATTATGGGGTCCGCCTACCGTAGAATTTAACTAACAAATTATTATGCAAAACTTCTCAATCTTTATATAAAAGCTAAAATAAAAAAAAAAATGGTTTTGTTTTTTAGTTTTATTATTATCATTACAGTTACAGCAGTTGCCTAATAACAAAAAGTTAATCCATGAACAATATTATTGCTATATTGCTGCAATTAATGAAGTCTAGTTTAGACCGCCAGCTTAGATATTTTGCGACACTTTAATTAAGACTACAACACATTTACACCTGAGATACATATTGTCTAGGAATTAGCCATTGATTTGCTTAACATATAATACAAAGAAATCATAAAAACAGATTAGAGTCTTGATGATGTTTAATTAATTAGGATAACTATATTATCTTGGTATTTTTAGGTTTGTTAGTTTTCAAAAGCTTTTAACTACCGCATTAGATTTAAAAGTAGTTAATACCATATATAACGTTATTTAAGTTGTTTTTTTAAGATAATTTGTTAGATTTAGATCTGAAAAGTAAATTATTGATTTCTTAGGTGTTAATTAAAAACTCGTTTAGGATGTTATGCAAAGTTTTAAATGTCAAAATCACTTTGAAGATACTTTAAATAGAAAATTTATGCTCGAAAAATTGAAATCATTCGAAAATTTGTCAAAATTTATTTTAAAGAGAAATTTAAAAGATTTGTCCTAATTTTTACGAACAAAATTTAGAAAAAAATTTTAAACACAAAATACTAACAGAAAAACTTTTACCTATGGGGTCTACATATTTACAAAGTTAGTTTTTCTAAACTTTACTCATTCTTAGTATTTTTGTTTAGCCCTAAAACTAAAACAAAAAGCTTGATGAAAAAATACTTACAAAACAATTTAGTTGATGTCCTTTTTATAGTTTTCACAGAAAAATTTTTACTTTAAGAGACTGGGATTCACACAGGCCTTCTATTCAGTGAAATAAAATTAATGACAAAATTAAACTCCATATATTAGTGAAACAGTTTGACATTTGGTGTATTCAAACTTAAAAGGTTGTCTGACTTATATTTTTTTACAACACTTTCCTTATCATTGAGACACACATGGAAAGTTATTACAAAAATTACTAATAAACATTAACTAAATATAATTTAAGTTTCTGGTATACTAAGCAATAGGATCAAAATTAAATTTTGAAGTATGTATACCAAAAATATAATTTTAGCACTCAGGGTTTTTTTATTTAAATGCGATCCAGTTCATCCTTTTGTTTACTGTTTTCACGATATATTGATAATTACTTTGGAAATTTAGGCTCTATGAGTTAAGAATTTTTGTATTTAATATTCTTTCCGAGGTTTTGCAATAAAATTTAGCAACTTATTTAAATCCTTTTCTCATAGATCCGGTGGTAAAAAATGTCGAAAACAACCAAGAATGCTACAAACAGTCTGTTTTTCAGAAACAGAGAAAACCATTTACAGAAATTATTACATCGTGTTATTGGATCGATTAAAGAAAGAAATCACATAAAATAGTTCCATACGTATACTATATCCAAGACAATAGCATATGTCAAAAATCGATCAAAAAGATGTAAATTGATCTTTTTTTTTGTTATATTAATTATACTCACAGTTCTGGCATTCAGCGGCTGCTAGACTGCTGCAAAGAATTTTTAAAAATTCTCAAGGGATAGAAAGAAGTTTGGCTAAAATGAGGAGATATTTTAAAGCCAAACACAACCAATCAAAAAAAAAGTTAAAGGAGCATTAGAATTAATATGTCAATACTGAAAAGGGTTTTGTTAATGAAATAAAAACAAATTTGCCAAAAAGTTGTAAATTTATGTACCAAATTCGATTACTATCTATTAACTTCATTAGTAGTGGAGTTACTATTTAGTATTACCTTCACCTCTTATAGATGCGATACAAATTTTTTTATACTCGTACACTTCAGATATTTAAATCTGTCCTATCTCGCTTAACTGTGTGGCCATCTACGATATCTGCTAATTTATGATAGTTAGAATTTGCGTCTCGTTTAAAATCCCTAATATTGCGAAGATAATGAATACAAACAATTCATGTACGTACAGCATTGGACATTATATCACAAAATTTGTAGTTTGGTTTCTATATTTCAATTATATAAATCCATAATAGATAGATTTATATCTATAACAATACTTCCAATTATTATAAATAAATTAAGACTTTTAAGAACTCCTTTAATGATAATCCGATTGTCAATCTTTTTTTTATTATTTGTTAGTTAATTAAATCGTAAACTATAATGTATACAAAATCTTTGTTAGTAATAAAACTCACGCAATCCAGATTCAATTTCAATTTGATATCAATTACAAATAATAATAAGGCTTATATCAGCACATTTATAATCGTTTGCATGCAATATTTTAAAACAAAGACTAACTAAATAAGGCGGAAAAGAAATTTTTGCATTATTTCAAAATAAAAACAAACAAACAAAAACAAAATCCATAAATGATAATTGTTTTAAAATGTTAAAATATGAATTTCGTGTAAAATTAAGAAACTAAACATACATATATCAAAAATTTTAAGATCATATATATATACCCACACCCATTTTTATCTAGCGCCGTGCAATTTATTAGAAAAAGTAATTAGAGAGTAATTTATGGATAACTTGACCACAAACTGTAGGTTTCCAACGTTTTATACACTTGCCTTATATATTCTGCATACATTTCATTTAACTATTGTAAATTTGTGAGCTATAAAAAATACTATACAACAATATTTCTAACTACTATAGAGTATAATGTCACGTAAGTCAACAAGAATACGTTTTTCCGTGATTAGGTAACAATATAAATGTACAACAGGACTAGAATTGTGTGATACAATGAAATGTAACATGAACAATTAATTCATATCGGCTGAGTTAGTTAGATATCCTAAAATGGTTTAGTAATAAGAAATTATTTTATAGATTAGTTAACCTGTATTTCTAATTAATTAGAAAAAAATCAATTGATCTGCTTATATTTTTGATGTTCGCTTTAATAGTTTCGATTTCAGCTGAAGATTAATAATTTTATTTTATAACTTTATTGATGGATTTTTTTTTAATCCCGTCATACAGACTTGTAGTTAATATTTGTGATATACAGGAATAATGGAAACTTTAATGAGTAATAATACATTTATTGCATTTAAATCCTTGAAGCATTGATAAAATAGAAGGAAATTGAAAAAAAAACTACAAAAAATTAGAATTTTAATTGAAATATCGTACAAACAGCATTTAAAATCTTCTTCTTTCTTAAAATTTGAAACTAATTTTAAAAATTCAACTTATTCAGTTTTCGGAAGTATATAATCAGGAAAAAATATTTTTCGAAATTTCATTATTCGATTTCAGTCGCAAAACAAATGACCACAAATATATTCTTAAACATTTTAGGAGCACACTTGCAAAAAGATACTCATATTTGACCTGTAAAACCAACTATACATTCAGCATATACTACAATTTCCCCTAAATAAAATGAATATAAGAACTCCCTGCTCTGTATACGTCTCGCCAGTAACTTCGAAAAGCGTGCATGTCATGACGACTCGTGTGTCACCCACCACCCAATGAATTTATATATGTTTAGGTTAAATGAATGTTATATGGCATTACTATCGCAGACATAACCATAATGTTATTTCTATTAAAAGTTTATAAAGTAATTAAAATAAATAAACCTCTTTATAGTAAATAAATAACAGTATAATAAAAATGATGTATCATGTTAACTGGTTTGTAAAGATTCCCTGTCGTCTAATTCATACTTCATCAATTTCTCATGATAAATCTTTATCAAAACAAGTAAATATATTATCTAAACTTGTTGGAAAGAAAATGGTGGGTAGCAAAAAACGATGGTTTCCAAACAAAGATACAAATGAAACATTATCAGCCCCACAATTATATTCAATTAAAAAACAAAGTAAATCTTCATCTAGGCGGCTAACTGTTCTCAATAAATTATTTACAAAGCATATAACTGATTTACTTGCAACAGGCTCTATTTCAGAGGATATTGTAGGTAAAGGATTACAAATAATTCGTGTTCAAGTAACTCCAGATATTTTGGGAGTAAACGTATTCTGGGCTGGACAAGGAAATAATGAAGACGATAAAATTGAAAAAATATTATCTGGATGTGCAGGTATTTTAAGGCATGAACTATCTCAACTAAGATTAATGGGAGAGGTACCAAGAATACATTTTGTAAAAGATAAATCATATGCTAAATTGGTCGCAATTGAAAATACACTTAAAAAGTGTGATTTTGGTGACGATCACATTGAGATTAGCAACCGTAATAAAATTTTAACAGATCTAAATCTGGATTATACCGATGAAAGAAATGATGATTTTCCACAAATGAGAAATGATGTTTTTGGGTTAGATCGTGAAACAATAATTGCCAAAATATATACAAAACTTAAAAAGTCTAATGATGCTTGGACGAAATATGCACAACAGGATACTCAACTGATTGTTGATACTAATTATCCAAACGCTATTACAAGTATAGAAAAAAATAATAATGATAAAGAATTGAAGCAATTTTTATTAAAAAGTAAAAGTAATAAAATTAAAAATGATAAATTATTGGTTAATATTGATGACTATGAAGAAAAATGGGATGATTACGAAATAGAAACTAATTTAAAAGACAATGATTATGTAGAAGAATATTAACAGAAAAAAGGAATACATTTAAGACTTAGAAAGATAATAAAAATTCTATTTAATAAATATCTTTGTTTTACTTATATAAAATTTAACTAATACTAGTAAAACATTTTAAAATATCTTAACTTAATTCTTACAATTTTCTACAATTATTACTCATTGGGTTTATATTGAATTCATTCTGACTAATCGTGTTTATAATTAATATTTTTATTCTGTTCATGGGTTTTAGCAAAAATATTTCAATTTTGAGGGAGATATTCTTTAGTTAGACTAATAAATCTTCAAATTTAGAACTAATTTTAGCTTGATGCTTACAAGTAGACTCTTTTTTACAAATTCTGTACATTAAGGACAATTTTCCTCACTCCTTTCAAGTTGCACATACCTCCTAGGATATATAGTACCGTTATTAGTAGGAAATCATTTTAAGTAAAATATATCTTACTCGAGAAATTAAAAGATAATTTTTATTTTATCAACTATTTTATTTTTTAAAACTTATATTTCATATAAATAAGATGTAAAAATAAGAGCTCGTTGATAAAAATCTGAAATAAGAGAAAAAAAGCGTGATTTTATATTATGTTAAACATTGTTTGGTTTTTTTTATAATTTTAATGATAATCAGATTATTGAGAAACATCAATTTTCAGTCGAAAGATGGTGATAAAATATTAATCATCATATTAGTTATCTAAACTAGTTAACATAGGGTAGTTTTTATATATTGCAATTCATTATACTACACAAGAAGTAACTTACGTTTTAATCGAACAATCCAAAACCCATATCGCCATCGGACTCAGAATCCTCTTTTTCGGGTTCCTTTTTCTTTTCTTCCGCTGCAGGTTTTGCATCAGCTGAAGGCGCAGCACTAGTTTCAATAGCTACACCACCTCCACATGGCATTGATGATAATTTTTCTCTCCCTTGGGCAATAAGTTCGTCAATATTTTTACCTTTTAATTGCTCACAAACTTGTTTAAGCCGCCCTGAATCTGTTTCTATACCAACAGAACTAAGAAGTTTTTCAATATCATCTGTAGATGGTGATTCCTTTCCTCCAAGAACTGCTAACATATATGCCGCCACGTAACGCATTCTATAATTATAAATTTAATATCTTTATATTTGTACAATATTTTTATTATAAAAAATATAAATAGAAATAATATTTTATTTAAAACCAAGAATTACTTTTAAGTCTATATGATGACACGAAACGTGGAAAACAATAAGGTTATGAATGACGCCTTTTGACAAATAATTTTTACAGGACACACACTGAACAATAATTATAAATGGCTCTAAAAGGTTTTGCCAACTAATAAAAATAATAATCGAAAATCTGTTCAGCAAATAAAATACTCAGCGTTTTATTGCTGAATTCTCATATATAATTCAGCTGACACGAGTGATATGATCTCATGCAATTTTTTGGATTTTTTAGTTTTTAGTGTTTTGATATATTTTTATTATTAAAAATTATGTAGTAATTTATTATAATTTATAAGGTTTAATTTAATTACTAAATTTCAGCTTTAACTTTAGACTTAATTAGCCTAAAAATAGACTCAAAGTAGCATGCAATTAGATGCGACAAAGAATCTGAAAAAAATGCTATAAACTTAGCATAATTAACTTAATTTTGAATTGAAACTCTATTTGTTCAGAATAATGAATACATTAGAAAGTTACATGGGACATTCAAATCTTTTAGATTAAATTGGGGTAAGCGAGGTAAGTGTCAAGCAAAAACTTTTCCTTTCCCGTAATGTAACGAATTTTATGCAAGAATTCTGGTATATAACGAACCAATCTTTCTTTAATGACCTTGGTAATTCGATGTATTTTAGCTCTTGTCCTTTAACTTATTTTTTGGAATCAAGAAAAACAGGCAATTAGGTTCATATGGAACTTAATTTTTGCTAATCTATGAAAAAAAAGAAAAATTTATCAGACCAAATCAAATATTTGCAAAGAAAAGATATATTACCGGATCGGACATCATTTTGAAATTCCTTAAAGGGTATTATATTTCAAATAATACTGTTGCACACATATATCAGTAACTTATTTAGTTTTTCACCGATAAAAAAAAGTATTTATCAAAAAAGTAAGGCATTATTGAGTTAATTCAAAGTTGACAAAAGGTTATCCATTAAAATATTAATGATACATCTTTATATTAAAAAATAACTTTCAATAACATGGATTATTGACTTTTTTGATAACCTAAAAATCAATTCAATTCGTGTATTTCATATAAAATTTATTTTTTCCACATAAACGAATTAAATAAAACATCTTTTATATAATGCATATTCTATTCAAATGCAATTTACATTTATTTATCAAATTAATATGAATTTTTTTGGTCAAGTAAATATAAGCATTACACAATAAAGGTGACCCAACTATTCCTAAAACGTAATTCTAAATTATATGATTAATATTACAAAACTAAAAACAAAAAAGAAAAATCTATATGCTCTTTGTTTTTGTGAGTAAATGCAATAAATCTTAAAATCAGATTATAATAAAAAAAATTAAGACTACTCGTCGATTAGAATTTAATTTCATTGACACCACATTCCTTTGTTTTCATTGATTACATTCAATTTATTCAAATGACTTATTGTTAGTTTTTCGAAATTTTCATTTTGAAATATTTTCAACAGTAACATATCAAATTTTACCATGTAAATTGATCCTATTTAATGAACGAGATGGGAAAATCAGTTGCATTTGAAAGATTAAATTACATACGTTGTTATATTTCTGTTTAAGTGTAAAAGAAACAATAAAAAAAAAATTTAACCATAATTACGCATGAATTATTTTATAATTTCATTTAGTTGACCTTGTTTACAATCTAATTAAGTTGTATTTCATTTGAAATTAACACACTGAAAGTTAAAAAATAACGTATTTATAGTTTTTTCATAAAATTTTTCATTTTAGTTAAATTTCCAATTGTTCCTTGACCTTAAGTATTTGGTTTCAAGGAACTCAAATTAAAACAAAATCATATCTTACAAGTATTTTTATTTAAACATCCTTGGCAATGATTTAAATTTTAAGTTCATTTTCCCTATTAAATTTGGGTCTGATTGTGATTATCAAGGTTGTTTGCAATCATCGAAGAAACTTATCTACTTATTTTGAAGTTTTGTCAAATTTATTTTATTATTTGTTATTTGACGTTAATTTTATCTTCCTGTGCACCAGTTTTGAAAAATATCTTACAAATTTCAAATTTTTAGACAAATTTTCATAGAAATAACTCAAAAATTGTTAATATAATTAATTTAAGATAACACAAGTTTCTGTTGTGAGATATAAGAGGCTCTTTCCTTTCTACTGCTTGACAACGGTAGGTAAAGTATGTTGAAAAGATTAAAGCACATTCACCGATGAGCTCAACTTGCACAATATTTTAGCTTTTCCATAATATCTTTTCCAATATAATGGGTTGTTCGAGTAAGTACTATTACTGTAAATTAATGTTAATTGATTAATGAAAGAGAAAGTTGATATAAACCCCCGAAATTTCACTTTTATACTGCCATAAAAGCTTTATTATTCTTTGAAAATTTTACTATTTCATTCTCCAGCTCACAATATTTTTTTCAAAGGATTTCTAGATTTTTTTCTGGAAATCTGCGAAATTTCTTAAGTTAGATGTACTCAGTTGTATAGATTGAGGTAGGATAAGGGGTATTAATCCTCTCTCTTTTAGTAAATATAAAGTTTTAGATGATATCAATAAAAGTTTTATGTAAGACACAATTAATGCAAACTCTAAGTCAAGAAATTCCAATTATGTCATCATTTTTAAATACTCTTGGAATTATATAAATTGCAAATATTTTTATTGATATTGAAAAAAATTCATTAGCGGATATCTAAGGCGGATATTGCATCATATACATAAGCATATAAGTACAGATAATTATCTTTAATTAATATTTGAAATAAAAACTAATGACATTAGCTAATTTTTGCGAAATTATTATTGATAACACTTAGAAACTAGAGCAAATCAGAATTCTTATCACTAAGCTTCATAAAATATAAAATCAATCGTTAAAAATGAAATATATATATATATATATATGTGTGTATATATATAAAACTATAAACTTTTTTTCCGGGGTGATTATCCCTGCTTAATACCTGGACTTTTCGTACATCTGAAATGAAGTTGGAGCAAGGAGCCTTACGGTATTATTCAGTATATTATATTCAAATAAAACAGAAAAGAAATTATAATCAAATTAAATTTTATACGTTAAAATTATATCTTCTCTCAATAAGTTTACATTATAAAAATTTTCTTTAAAATTTTTATTTCTTCTACTGAGCTCAGTTCGCTGAAAATTTTACCAAAATTATGGCAGCTAAAGTAAAAATTCAAGAAAAGAAAGAAATTATAGGGAAATTTTTACACAATAATTAAGAAAAAAATTATTATTTCCTCAGCAACTACTTATTTTTTCAATTATTCTATTTATAATCATTTATCGTCCTTTGTTTGGATCTAACTTATAGAATTTATTAATTTTTCGATTCTTTGTTAAATTTTAAATGTAGCATAATAACAACTAAATTTATTGTTCTAAAAGGAATATTTTGTTTTTTGTTTAGTTCTAAGTTGAACCCTGAACTAATTAACTTTTTACTTTTGACCATTGTTTAGATTTAGCTTGAATCATATAAGCTTACAAAAACTATTGTTCCTTTGTTTCGCTTTTACTTAAATTTATATTTTTTTAATCCTTTCTTAATTCTAACTTGATCCTTTAAGCATTTAAGCACGTTTTTTTTATTTATACACGTTAAACCAAATCTCTATTACTTTTCACGTGCGTTCTATTATTTTTTTTCTTTATTTTTCATATTTAGTTCATTTCAAACAAATTAATCTCCAATCAAAAACTATTTATAGCTCTATTTACTTCCATCTAATTGTACTCAAGCTTTCATCCTTATATATACAAAAATATTTTTTCTTAACTTCTTTCTACAATAAATATCTTTGATTAATTTAACTGCAATAAAAAAATCATTAAATTGATTATCAGAAATGTTCTCACCATAAACATAAACAATTTAAAAGTGCGTCAAAAATAAAGCTTAAAAAATTTAATTTTAATTAAATTATATTAAATGAACTAAAACAGAAAAATATATTTATTTTAGTTTTTACACTATCAATATCAATTATATTAGTTAAATGTGAATTGCTTTCAGTGTCATTATTTGCGTCAGTTTGAATAGTATAATCAAACAGATATAGTAGAATTATATTAAGACACGTTTCAATTAATTTAAACATAATATTAAAACTTTAATTCCAAAAAAAAAACACAGATTCTACTATCATTTTGCTGTTTTTCAAGTATACGATATGATAATTTATCATTTAATTCCTTTCTTTAAATTCTTCAAACACTAACTTTTTTATATAAGTTTTAGCTAATCAAACTAGTTAACTTTATACTAAAATTTTTTATAATTTCATCAAGTACTTTTTTTCATACGGTGTTATATTACTTTTTCTATATTTTTATATAAGATTAGGCAAATATTTGATTACTTTCAACACTTAAAAATACAAAAGTTATTATTAAGCTTAAAATACGTATTTTCTTGTTTTTCTTTTCTGAATTTGAAAACAAAATTTTTTATAACAAAATAAAAAACTGATAACAAAAATTATGTCTTCCTAAAAAAAAATTTCATTTACATTTTTAATAAAACCAAGGAAAATTGTCATCTGATAACAGCTATCAATTTTGTATGAAATAAAAATATATTTAAATCACGCGAATAGCCAACAAGGTATCTGTTTGTTTGTTTTTTTTTGTTTCTAATAATTTAATCCATAACAATTACTAAGGGTATATATGTACCACAATCGGTAATATAATATCGTTGTTTTGCGCAAGCGGTTTTCATTTTTATTTAAAACAGTGAAAATGTAATAAAAAGTGGCCGTTATTAAAATCAGTAATCGATCATCCTTCAACTTGAATAGATCAAAAAATAATTTTTCTTATAAAGTGTTTATAATATAAATAAATTTTGTGCAAAATTTATAAACAAGTATAGAAAAGTTTTATTTTAAAATTATAATTATTAAATCCAAAGAAAAAAAAAAAGGGAACGTATTATTATATGTAAAATGACTAGTATCGATTCCGAAACAATTATAACATCTGATTTGAAATCAATAAATAGTTTGTCATCAAATAAAATGTTATCAATAACATTGACTGCACTATTAGGAAATGAAAGTCAAGTAAAAAATGATTTTTTACCAATTATAACCTTAGAGGAAACTTCTAATCATGATAATATTACGGATTGTTGGATAGTACTGTACGATCGAGTTTATGATGTAACTGAATTTCTTAATATGGTATAAATGATATTTAAAATTTAATTGAAAAAATAACAAAACTAATTAAAATTAATATTATATATATATATATATATAATTCAGCATCCTGGTGGCTATGATGTAATATTAGATCATGCAGGTCGTGATGCAACCATTGCATTTCGTGGTACTGGACACTCAAAACAAGCATTAGCTATGCTTAAGGATTATTTAATTGGTGAACTGCCAGCAAAACAAAAAATTTTTCATAAAGGAAAGGGTGGGCTATTATTATCAAATATTCCTAAATGATTACCTAAAATATGTAATATAATTTTTAAATTTTTAAGTTTAAATATTTATATGATATTTATTGCTTATTTATTCACTCTTAACCAGAGACTGTCAGTAAGATACAATTTTCTTCACTTTTTTTTAATATAAGTGAAATAGGTTTAAGATTTTATAATAACTTTTGTATTATTAATTACATAAAGGAATAGTGCAATTATATATATTTAAGTTTAATTCTGAAAACATATTAAAAAATTCGTTTAGTTTTTTCTATAGTTTAAATAAAAAAAGAAATTTTATCTACTAGAACTAGATATACATATACATATATGCTTGTACAATAAGAGATTTTTCTCTTTCAACTAGAGAAAACACTATTTTAAGATTTGAAATATATTTTTTTATTCAATATATTCTCACTAAATTTTAATAAATTTAAATTTCCAATAGTATTCTAATTTATGGATTCTATTCTTGATATGAAAATCCTGTAGACTTATTTATGTTATCTGTCAATTATATAAGTTTTTAGATGTAAAAGTAACCAAATATCAGAAAAAAATAAAGTCTGGTAAATTTAATTTGTTCATTTTGTATTTTTACTTATTTTTGTGTATGATTTTTTGATCTGTGTATGAAAACTCTGAAAATTTGTCTGTTTTTTTTTGTAAAAATTTTTTAATCAAAATGTCTAAAGGCCTACAATAGTACTCTTGGTTTATTTTCTTATCAGTTTTGGTGGCTTATATTAACAAAATTTCTTTTGTATGTTATAATAACTAATGCTAACCCTTTCTTAGGTGATTTTATAAACCTAAATTATATAGTAATCAAAATATACAGTTAATTCTACTTTTTAGCATTTTATTTCTATTGTGCAATATAGTATTAGACCTAAATTGCATTTTTTATGATAAAAATGTTCATTTTATTTATTTTAAATGGAGGTATTCTGGTTTAGAAATTTGAAAAAATCGATTAATTTTTTGAATATTTTCATAGTTTAATATTTTAAGAAAATGCTCCTAAATTTTTTGAAATTTTTAATGATTTTCGCTCGTTTGTGACGTGTCGACAAAGCTGGTCCTCCTTTAACCTCAAACTTAAATGCGCTTTGCTCCAAACTACTTTTTTTGAAGTGGTATGAGACAGAGCCTTTTTATTATATATTATAGAGTTTTTAGTAAATTTTTAATTTTTAAAAAATTTCGTAAGGCGAAAAAACAGGGAAAAGGAGTAACTTATTTCTAAAACTGCCGTCATTTTGTGAAATAAATTATTTAAAAAAAACTTCATTGTGCTGGAACCACATTCTTCTTTGGGCTTCGAAACCAGATTACCACTTTAAGAAATACGGAAAAAATCACATTCAAATGTACTTTCGTTTCATTGTTAGCAAGTATAGCACAACTTTACGAAAACAAAAACTCCCCTAATTAATTAAATGTATAGAGCTTTTACAAAATCCCAATTAGCTAATTGATGATTTTTCAAAACTATTTTCTATATTTTTTCTATGATATCTGGTCTTAATGCATTTTTAGGACAATTATTAGGTGAAGTTCTATGATCAGGCTTAATTTTTGGTGAACAATTTTTCTACTGAAATGAAGAATCTTTGTACATTTTAACAGTTTTTCATTTTTTTCTTTTGTGTTTTTTATTTTAATTAAAACTAAAGTACACAATTTGACAGTTTCTTTTCAAACAAGATGAGTTAATGACCAATCTTTAGGAACATAAGTTATTAATGTTTTGTCATATGAATCCAATAAGGGACCATTTATTTTTTAGTCTATTTCTCTTAAGCTCACAGCAATTAAACAAAAAGTTGGTAGCTAAATAGATTTCGGCACAAAAATTTCTTCACCTCTTCCTCCTCCACTTGTTATTTAAGGAAAAATTCAATAAACAGATTCTTAAATGGTGCCTCATATGGTTTTTCCTCATTTAAAAGATATTTCATTTGACACAGTTTTCAATTAATGCAAAAAAATCCTTTTATAATTCTCTTTAAACTTGTATTCCTTGTAACAAGACAAAAAAATGACTGAAAACTTTATATATGCCCATTACGAAAACCATAAGCTTTTCAGAAATAACAAAGAGGCATGCTTTAGTCATTTTTAGTCATAAAAACCACATTTACAAAAAGACAACTAGTGAATTCTCGTCTAAAATTGGTGAAAAAGTTTCCATCAACAATAATGGCTAACTTTTGCATCATTTATTTATAATTTTTTCAGTAGTTTAGTTTTCTATAATAAGCTTATATAAATTTTAATACATTTTTTTATTAGTTTTTACTATTCTTACTGAAAATAAAATATTATTTATAAGATTTTAGGTTTGCTGAGATTAAAACGCTCAAAAGTGCTTAATTTAACCCATTCAGTGCCAACTACGAGATAGTTGGCGAGATGGCAATTTGATAGACATATTTGTATTCATGATTTGGTTAAAAAAGTTACTAAATTTGCTCCACAAACAGATATAGTAGTGTAAAATTTGATTGCTTGGCACTGGCGGCAGCATATGCTATCACATATTAAAAGACTATACAGATTACATTGGAGAGTAGGCGATTCGTAAATGCCTTTTTTTCCGCTGGGTATTTGAACAGTCTTCACTTGGAACACTAAAACAATTTACTTACTATTTAACTACTTGTGTTAAATATATGCCAGCTTCCAATACTTTTTCTGGAATATTGAGCTACTAAATATCTACTTTTGTTTTTCAAAAATAATGGTTTATATTTCAATAAGAATTATTTAAGATTGAGTTTTGAAATAATAATAAAAATTTAATAATACACAAATAAGAGATTTTTTAGATTTGCATACTTTGAGGATAATAATAATTTATTTTATGGGACTGCGTCTTTTCCAATTTATTTAAATTATTAAAATTTACTGACTTATTTTCTTTTAAATTTTGTAAACTTAGAAGTATTTGTGAGGGAAATTCTAATGCCAACCCAGAAAACACTATATATATTCAAGGTTGGCTTTAAATTTTCCAATTTTAACAAGGTAATATTTTAAAATTTAAAAGGTAAAAACCTCGGTATTATTTTTGGTAAGATTTATTTAGAATATCTATAGAAGAGAAGAAAAATTTAGGTTATCATATATGGAAACTTGATAAAATTCAAAGAAAAAAATAAAACTTATGAAAAATTTTGTTCGAAATTAAAAGAAAAGTTACAACATAAGACGTAATATTTTCTCCAACAAACTCCTAAGAATAATATTCGTACAGATTTTAATAATAATATTCAAATAAATTATTATATTTTCATGCTAAGGGGTTAGGGGTAGTCAGAGACATAAAAAATGGTAATCTTAAATTATTTTTTTTCCCCAGTAAATTATTTTATTTTAAAAAAGCAAAAATATGGCATCATTCAACTTGACTTCACGAAAATTTGAAAAAAAAAATTAATAATCCTAAAAATTATGGCTGTTTCGGTTGACCAAGCTCCAACAGAATTTCCTTGCGGTGAACATCACAAATCCTTGGAGATTCATCTAAGCTCAATCGGACGAAAAAAATTAGTGCCTGATTGAAGATTTTCTTTCCAGATTTTGGGGAAAAAACCAACAGTTAATTGTTTATAAAAAATTGAAATTAAAAAAGAAAAGAATCCTACGATCTGGCACTAGATTTTCATGTTTTCCAAAGGCTGTATAGTTTTCATTGAAATCTAATGAGCGGCTTTCGAGTTAAAGTGGTCACTAGCTCAAAAAACCAATCGATTTATATAGAGCCCGTGAGCCATTTTTAATTGTCAAATAACTCAAAAAGTAGTTGTCGGGTTCACTTCAAATTTTTAGAGAATATTTTTAAGATATTTTACTTTAAGAAAATTGAAAGAGAAATAGATTTTTTTTAATTCTGACTACCCCTAACCCCTTAAAACAACAACTTTAGGAATTTATTTCCAATTATACATACATAATTAAATCAGTCTTTTATTACTAAATGAAACCTATTTTAAACTGAAGTAGCCTACATTTACAATCATTTTAATTAAAATAAATTAAAAATTTTCCTAAAACAGTACATAAGTACTTTTTTTTTATTATTTCTACTATTGTAAGCTTCCCAAAAAGAGTCCCATTTGAAATTGATATTGAAATTTCTTACTAAATATTCCTAAGGTTATCAAAATTTGACCATATTTAAATAATTAATTAATTGCTTAAGACTTATCTGTTGTTTTTTAACACAGAATCACAAAAAAACAATTTGATTTCCTTCGTAACTACAGGAATTTTTATGATAAAATGAAAATAAAATTGAAACCCTTTTAAATATTAAATAAAATCACGATTAACAATGTTTGGTTATTAATTTTGAGCAAAAAACTCAACAAAATTCATCAGGCTTTTTAGTCATTTTTTTTTGTAAAATTGTTTAACAATTAAGATTTAAAGACTTATATATAATTAACAATATGAAATATTGACGTAATTATATTTTTAATATTGTTATACAAAGAAACAATTTTACGTATTCGGTTGTCAATCATCTTTTTAAACCGACTTGATGGATTATAATAGGAATTTATCTGGATTTTAATATTTACACAATATTTATATATTAATTTAAAGAATTTATACATCAATAGAACAAGTAATATAAAAAGAAATTTTTTAAAGTATATTCCTACTTGAGATTGTTTTTTCTTTCTACTGAATTCAGAATTCATAAAATTCGTTGCATTCAGTTTTCTGAAGTTTTTCTCTCATATAAAACAAAAAATTACTTTATTAAATATAATTAATGAACTAATATTTGAACTAACTGTATTAACATTAATTTTCATGCACTCCCAACACAACAAAATTTATTTGAACTTGATTGGATGAATAGAAAAGATTTTATTAACAATTGAAGGCTTTTGAGCAAACTAATAGTAGGAATATAAAAAATAAAACAGAAAATCAAAAAAAATTGTAATCCTCTTTTACAAAAAATTAAATGTAAGTTATATAAAAATAAATAAATAAAATCTAATTTATTACTAAAGTTGAGATAGGAATTCATCAAGTTTCCAATTAAACTTAAGATATTATTTTTAAATTTTTCCTGTCAAGATGAAAAGAATAAAAAGAATAATTCTATATATCTTGAATAAAAAGAAACAGTTTTAGAACAAGTAGTAAGCCCGGAATAGACAAACTAAAACTATGACTAAAATAAATACCAATAAATAAGGTATTATCCTTTTTTTTCAATTCCATATGATACATTTTAGAAATAAACAGTTCTTTTCTAGATTTAATCCTGACTGCATTTAGAAAATTTTCGGAATAATACAGAAACACACCTAAAAGCTTACAATATGCTTTTAAATTGAACTTGAAAGAACTTCAAAAATAAAGCTTTGATAAATTGCTTCAAAAGGGTATAGTGCCCTTATAGAAAATATATAACCTTCAGTTCCGTTACTACTTTTATCCAAGGGTGTGATTATATTTTGGGCTACCTCAGTGTCTTATCGTAAACAATTTTTTCAAAGGAAAATAAAATATATGAATTTAAATTGATTATTTTTAAATTATTTTAATACTTGATCAAATTTAATAAATTAAATAATGTGTTAATAAAGTTTATATAAATTTTTTTGTTATTATAATAATTCTTTAGTTGACATTCTCAACCATATTGTAACTAACTAAAAGTGTCAATAGTTAAAATAATAAACAAGTTTGGCTTAATAACTCTAAGTAAGTAAATTAATTAATTAAAAATGTGTGGTTTTTGTTTTCATTAATTTTTTTTTGTTTATTTTTAAACTCAACAAGTGCTCTTTATAAATATAATAAAAGGAGTGGTTTTGTGCCATATAAAATATCTTAGGATACTTATGTCGGTTTTCGTTCAATTTATTAAACACATAAAATTGTCTTTTTATTACGTTTAATATATCAAGAAATATTTATCACTTTTCTTTATGAACTCCTTGTGGTATATAAATAAAATTAATAACTCTTTTCGATTTACCCATACAAATAACCAAAACAGATAATATATTTAAGTTCTTAATCAATCAATTTTGTAATTTACTTTTTCTACTGTCCATTATTACACTATATAAAATATTCAATAGAGCAATTTTTAAAGTATTCTATCTCAAAACAACAGAAATTATTTTTCATTTTCATTCGAAATTTTTCTTTACTTCTTTGTAAAAGAATTCCAAGAAGATTATTATGCAAGTCACATTAAGTTTTATGTTAGGAGTCAATGCCGCTTAAATTCATTAGAATTTTTCATCCTTTACTATTAAAAGAAATATTTTTGAATATTTTCTAAGTAATATTTTATTTTTTGCAGCATAATTTTTTGATAATCATTTGAATTCTTTATTATTAAAATCAGTTAAATTAAAAATCATCATTATAGGAAGCTTTGTTTAAGTTTAAAGTAGAATAGTCCTTACCTTCTTCTGATATAACAAGTTAGGAAATTGTTTTATTATATAATCAAAATTAATTTTTCTAAGCCAAATGTGTCTGTGAGAAAATTATCATAATAAAATACAGAGCTGTTCTGTATTTAGCATTAAGTTTTATTAAATTTTTGCCTACAAAAACTAGCAGAAATTGTTAAAATTCCACAATTTAAATTAAAATCATGTATATTAAATTTGTATAAATTACGTCTAATACCATAGAAACTATACAAAAGAAAGTATTTGTTCCTTATATGAAGAATTTTTTATATTCTTATAATTAGTCATAATTTATTGTTTAATCATTCAATCAAAATGTAATAAAAATTCTTTGTAAAGCAAATGTCCCATATAATATTTAAAAATATGCCTTTTTCATACAAATTATCTTTACATGGCATAAATAATTTAAAAACACTTATCCCTCGACTTACACGGTAGATACATATTTTTGAAAAAATCGTGCAAAACGAAACCATGTAAAACGAGACAAAGAGTTCAAACAAAGTAAACGGATATATTCAATTAACATGAAAACCGTGTAAATCGATCTAAATAAGGCAAAGCAAAGTCGAAGATATGTTGATTATAATCGTACAAAATGAGATAAGGATTGAATAATAAAAATTAGATTTGTTCATTCAATTTAGTATTTTTGAAAATTAAAAATGCAAATATTAATTAATAATACGTTCCTTTCATATGTATTCCTTTGAAATAAAATCAATAAAAAATGTAAAAAAATTAACAACATTTTGTACAATTAAAAACAAACCTTCGTTTGTTGTGAAATTAAAAAAAACAGAAATAAAAATCGGCCTTTACACTCCTTCTGACCTTTACGAAGCTATAATTCTTATTGGTGTAATATCCGAGTCACTAATAGAAAATTCTTCAACGTTTTTCATAGATACAGTTTTACTAATTGAGATGTTGTCTACATTTTTCCCTTGATGGTTACTAAAATGTTGTTTACTTTTGGGTAGGGAGAAATCAGTAATCAACATTTGCTTACTTTGGCGGGTATTCTTATAAATTTCTTCATATTGACTATAAGCACAAATCAAGGTACTGGTGTATATTATTTCCTTTATCTTCAAAATGTTTAAAATGAATCATTCTAATTATATTTAGTATTAAATAATTATATTTAAATAACTTTTATGTTTTAGGATCCCCGTATATTGGACTATGCCTTATATAAAATATGTTAACTCTATTTATACTTTTAGTTATAGTAAAAATTTGAACAGTTTGTAGAAGATTCCACTTATTACTAAATGATCAAGAATGTAATGTGTAATGTTTATATCTCTGCTGGTTTAATAACCAAGGTTAGTTTCCTTAATCAGACCAGAATTTCTTCGCAGTGGTGAAAATTCTCTCTTGCAATGTACAAAGTCACCGATCAATGTAATTTCATAGATTCCATGTTACATGGGGCAATGCATCACATTTAACAAGGTGACAAGATTGGAAAGTCACAAATGGAGAGTTTTTCATATGAAAAGAGTATGAGACTTATCACCTATGGCTATACGAAAGGCTTTATAGCGTTTTAGAAGGTTTTCATTTTAAAAAAAGGAAATAACTTTAAATTATTAAATAAATTATATGGTTATTAAGTAAGTATTAAATTTTATAAAACTATTTAAAAAAAAAAAAGTAAAATACAAAATCTCCTATAAATCGCGGATATGGTACCAACGGATGCATCGAATTTAACGAGAATTTCAGCGCTGGGTTTATTTGTTGTACCCACAAAGCCAACTCCTTTCAATTAAATTACTGAGCCAACTTTAAAATATTAAGTAATAATTAAATCCAAAGAGAATTTGTAAGTGTGTGGAACCGCAAACCTTTTCCTTTTTTTAAGCGAAAAAAAAAGAGGGTGTGGAAATTTTTTATCGTCCGATTTTATTAATCTATACCACAAATGAAAGGTCCTGACAGTGCGATTAAGCTTCTGAAGTATGATATCCTAAAAAGAATCCTTGAAGGAGCTAAAAGATGAAAGCCACTAAAAAATTTCTTTCTCGGACATTTCTTTTGGGCAAAAAATTCGAAATCATTTTCAAAACTTATCTTGATCACTTATTTACTGTTTGAAACCCTAAGATTACTGTTTGGCTGAGTCTTTAGTAAGTTATACATACCTTTACATAAAAATCATCTCATGGGGTGGGCTTAAGGGCTAAAAACTTTAAATAAACAATTCTTCCTTGAAAATTTTTTTCATTTCATTCGTAAAAAAACTTCTTGAGCTTTTTATTTAATAACATTATTTTTCTAATATAAATTGTTTTAAGATCCTTTTTGACTGTCAAAATTATACAAAAATTTTGAAAACTTTGTAATTTTCAATCAAAAATTTCATCCTTGAACAGATTTTCAAAAAAATTTAAATTAATGTTTCAAATTTCCTTAAACCTATATTTTAAACTGAGCTTACCAACATATACTACTATCCTAATTTAATCAAATAAAAATTATATCTAATACAGTATATAATTTTTTAAATTTATTTTTGCCATTTTAAACTTTCAAGAAATCTTGTTAATATAATTAATATAAAATTAAGCCCAAAGCAAATATCTACCGGCTTTGAATTAATAAAATTATTTTAAAAATATATTTTTACTATTTTGATGCATATCACGTCATACAGCTATGAGTTTATTAAATTAATATGCAAAAGCTTAGAATTCATAAACAACACAAAAGAAACACTTTTCTTTTATGCAAGCCTTAGAAAAATGATGAACGTTTATGTGAAAACGGTTCAAAGTTTTGCTCACTCTTGAGCGAAGAACGCTCAAATGTTCATAACTTCGGCAATTCCTTAAAATAAATGTTTTTACTTTGATGTAATATTTGTCACGTGAATTTTCACGTGTATACATAACAACTGTTACCAATTAATTTAAAAGACATTTAATATTTTTCTGTTATGACATTTTCATGACATTTAAGTTAATATACGAATAATTCTAAAAATAATTATGTTAAATTAAAATTTTTCTATAAAAATGTGACAGTCCCATTCACGTCTCCCAAACTTATCAGTGAGTTTCTCATGCATGAATCATGACGGAAAGTTCACTTGTGAAACCTTTTTTAATACTTCATGCAGAAAATAGCCACTACAGCTACTTTTCAGTCATATTTTCATACAGAATGTCGTCATGGCGACGATGTTTTTGGCCATTTGTTAACTAAATTCATTTATGTTTTCCCCAAAAAAAAAAGGATGTTATGACTGAAGAGTAGCTCTCTTTCATTAATGTAGTAAAGTTGCTTTTCTTTAAAAAAAAATTAGTAAGACCCATCCTACAAATTTAGGACATCTATGATAGCCCACAATAGGATAGGTACGCAATAACTTATTTAATTTATGCGCACTTTAATTTATGAATATTTAATAAAAATATTTTAAAAAAAAAAAACAAAACCCCATACATGTAATTACATTTATAAATATTTTAACGTTTAAATTTTAGATACACTATCAAAAGAATTTCTAATCATTTTCAATTTATCGATTTCAGTGATAAATACATTCTGTAATTTATTTATTTGTTTTTTTTTTTTAATGTTTTTTTTTGTGTTTGTCTTTGTTATTGATATCAATTTAGCCAAAAAAGATAACACGCATAGATAACATACGTTTTTCTATTATTGAAGAAAAAAATCCTAAATTGTAGATTTCAATATATTTCTTTTAGAAAAACAACATAATTCCTTTAAGGGATAGTAGATAATCACATTAAATCTGGTTTAGAAAGAGCAAATTAAGTATCAACAAAAACAAGATTTTATTTCATTATTTATAGAAGGGTTCATACTATCATAAAAAATTCATTCTTATAAATCTTTAATAGGGATTGAAACTCATAAATATATACATAGGATCTGTAAAGTCTAAAGACAAAATAAAACCAAAAAAAAAAGGAAAATAATATAGTAAGAAAAACTGTCCTAAGATTGCTTATAAAACTATCAGGTGTCAAATTGTGATTTTGTTAAAATATATGATTCAGAAATTCTCATTTTTGGTTTCCTTTTTTATCGATAATAAAATTATTATCATATAAATTTTGTATAGATATAATCTTCTACATAACCTTGGATGTTTTATTTAATTTTTTTCAAGTCCTTTGGTCTAGCGTCCTTTGCTCTAGAGTGAGCAAGACTTTAAAGCATTTTCCTGATGCTTATTATTTTCGAAGTCGGTGCTCACAATAACTCAAAATTTATCGGACCGATCGTTTTGAAGTTTTGAACACTACTCTTTCGTATATTTTACCAGGTGATGAAGATAGCTTTTTTAATAATTATTATTGTAACAATAATGAGTCGATTTTTTAAGTGAAAATCGATATTTTGACTTTCCAAATTTCTAAAATTGAAAAATCAAAAAAAAAAAAAACAAAAACAAAACTTCCCTCATCATTAACTTGAAAAATATCTTCTTTGATAATTAAATATTGATTTTTTGATTTTAGATGATTCTATGGCGAGTTATGATAATTTTTTTTTCAACGGGACTCCAGACATTCGCTGCCACTCACTCATTTTTTTAAATAAAAATTTGGAAAAAAATTATTCAAATGTTCTGTTGTCAGATAAAAATTAATTAAATAAACCAGAACTATTCATATTGCCAAAAAAAATTCTTGAAAACATGCCTTTTTTGCAACGAATTAATCGAACCTCCCTCTTAAGAAAACTTTATTTGATTTTTAAATGTATAAAATAAATAGAAATGTTCTGCAAGCAATAAAGTTTGGTTAATAATAAATGACTAGAACTTAGAGCGATACTTTTTCTCAAATACATAGGCCCGGAATTTTCTTATGACACAAAATCGAAACGTTTGAATATACTTTTCTTTTTATATTTGTCTGTGGCAAGGTACGTCAGATATTTTATGATAACGAACAAAATTCAATAAGTTTACAATCAAAATAAATAATTACATAAAAATATACAAAGAAATATTTAAAGTAGTAGTAGTAAAAAGAAAGGGGGACAAATTGCACCGCAACTAGTCTTCATCTATTGTAATCCCCGCCAGACATGTTATTATCGAAACATAATATCCAGTTCCCTTGCCAGAGCTGGGATATATCTCAAACCTACTTCCAACTCTCCCATGCAGGCTACTTATTGAGTGAGAAGATAATTCACTCTCTTTGACGTCACCTTCCCGCAGTCAAAGAGCAGTGTCTAGGTTTCCTATCCTGAACCTGTAGAATGCTTCCGTCTGCACCAAGCCAGATGACTTGGTCCATGTCTTAGTACTTTTAAAATGAAATTTAATCAAAAATATAAATTTAAATTACATTTATTATTCTTCAAGAAAAATTTTAAAATTTTAAAAGAATTATCTAATATCTTTAAGTTATACTAAATATAATTTATTTTAATAATACAAACAATAAATATTGATTTCAATAATTTAATAAATATGGAAAAGAAAAAAGAAAAATATTCATTTATAGCTAAAATAGAAATGAAATGAATGTTATCGATTTCATTATATCAACAATATGACAAGTTTGTTGTATCGAAACCACCCAACAAATAAACAAAACTGTTAGTTTAGTAAAAAGGAAAAACAAATAAATTAATTGGAGACAAGTGATTGTTTATCGTATAAAATAATTAATAGAGTGAAATACTACATAGAAATATTACTAAAATAGCTTCAATTTGAATAAAAATCATTATTTGAAAACTTCAACCCTTAAACAATTTTGGAAATCTTTGGAATGATATAATAGAATTTAATTTTTTTTACAATATCAATTAATTTTGTTTATTTTTTGGGTTCTATTAAAAATGTAATATCATTTAAGGAAAAAACAAGAAGCAATTATAATACCTGACAAAAATTAGGGTCATTTTATACACATTAGGTAAGAAAATAAATCATTTTTTGCTACCTTTTAAAAGTATCTAAATTTGAATTTATCCATTGTTATGAAAGGAAAACATTAATTTTTTTTTTGCAATTTTTCATCGTATATGACTTTTTTTTCTTATTTCTTAATGTTTTGTGTTAAATTTTTTATATAAATTTTATGCTTAGATGATTTTTTAGAAATTTTTCTTATCACGTATATTTATATAAACGTTTGAATCGGTTGTTTAGTGAAATTTCTTTAGCATAAATTACAACATTTATAATTTTTCTTTTGACACTAATAGTTTTTATGATTTAGTATAACATTAATCAAATATAATATAATATACCTTTATAAAGATGTAAGTTTTTCTTTATGTCTATCTTTTCTATTATATTTAGCAAACTAGAATTTAATTATGTACAATATAAAGAGCATTTTTTCTATATAAATCAGTCTTATTTAGTTGTTAACTTTTATATTGGTAATTATCAAGCATATTTTTCATCATAGTTTAACCAAAATTTTGATTACTCTAGTCGAAATATTTGATTATGATTTTCATAAGTTCCATAAAATGAATTTTATACCTAGTGGCTTGTTCGCTACTTTATTTTCCATCATTTATTTGTCAGTACGTACAAAATTTCCCAAATCTTTTGTTTATAAATCAACATCATTCGAGTCAAATCAACTTTCCACATCTTTTTGGAGTTGTATAGAATACAAATAATGCATGGATACAACTAAGATAAGTAAAAGAGATTTCCAAAGTTTATTTTGTAATTTTTAAGGCAGATTTAGAGTTAAGCTTAGCTACGGATAACCAGAGTTTTTATAATTAAAGAAAAATAGCGGTTTCAGAAGCCACTTCAGAAGCGATGGTTTACGCTAGGCTTATAAATATCTTAAAAGCAACCTTAAACATCTTACAGGCTTGATTATTATTGGTTTATAAGTTTAATTTTGTGAATTATTTAAATAAAAGGCTCAATAAAAGCAATTAATATTTAATAAGACTTCATATATTCATTTAATTTATAAAAATGATATAGCTCCGAGCATAATCATAGTAAGTAATGTCAGCGTGTCTTGATAATACAATCTCTGAAATAAGTTTTGTTTTATTGATTAAAAAAAAGTCAATTTTATTTATTAAATATTTAGAGTAAAAATCTTGATTCTATAATATCAATTTTTCAAAATATGACAAACAACTTTGCCACAATATCTTTTAAAATTATTCTAAAAATTTAAATAATTAATTGCTTAATTTAAAAAAAGGCCCATGGCATATATTGTAGAAATCAATTAAACAACATTTTAACACTTTGTATACATTAAAATTAAAATATTTTACAAACAAAAAATGTATGCAATTCCAATTACGAAACTTCAATTTAAATTATTTGCTTAAAAAATATTTTATGTACTTTAAGTAAAAAACTATTATAACAAACCATAACTCAGTACATTCATTACCATTTTAATAGAATTGAAAAGGGAAAATTTAGTAAATAAAACTTTGGTTATTCAGGCCAAGGTTTTTTAATCTGAACCCTTTAAAAGAACAGAATTTAATTAAAATATATTACATGAATATAAATTTTATGCAGGCTTTACTCGTGATGAGAAAAAACACAAAAAATAAACTAAATTTTACTTAAATCTAATGAAGAAAGTAATATTTTTTTAGTTATATAAAAAAAACAATCAATTTGATAAGAAAAAAATGTTCCTAATTCTTAATTAAAATTTTTGTAGAATAATAATGGATATAATTATAAAAGAAGAGGATTTATCATTAACACAAATTATTTTATATGCAACTGTGTCCTTTGGTATAGTCTCATTAATTGGGATTGCATTATATGTTGCTTGTTCTAAACGAATTAAATTAAATTGGTTTGAAAAAAATCTTCTTGAAGCTGCCTCAGAAGTGGAAGAGCTTGTACAAAGGTGAAAATTTGAACTTTTTTTTTGTTATTTTTTTTTTTATTTATTGTTGTTTGTTTTTTTTTTCTTTTCTTTAAATTAGCCATGAAGCACTTGTAATCACACAACATTGCTTAAATGCTGATAATATTAGTGAAAATTCACTTAAATCAATTAATAAAGGAAATAATTCACCAGGATCATTAAATGAAGAACAAATACAATGGACCTCAAGACCAAGTTGTGGAACAATTCAAATATCATCAACAGGTTTGTGTAATTAATATTACAAAGTTTTTATAAAGCCCATAATTAAAATGATTTATTTAATAAATTTTTATTTATTTTTCCAAATAGATAAAATAGTTAAAATATCATCGAAAAGAAAGCTCCTTTTCAGTCGTAAAGGTTATAATTTCTTTTGGAATTATATCAATAAATTTTGTTAGAAAAGTAATTACAAAATTCCCAATTCTGGTTATTTTCTACCGTAAAAACTTTTTGAAGAATTGTTGCATTGTTGCACTGAAGCGTATTTTCTCTATTGGGATTTCAATTCCTTTCGGCTTTTTTTTTTGTTGGTCATGGTTTTTATACCCAGCGTTTATAATTTTCTCTTCATCTAATTTTTTGAAAGGATTTGTTAATGTCTTCATACTGAAATTACAAGAAGATTTGAATACAAAAACGTTAATGAGGCAAACTCAGATCCTAATTTCAATAGCGATAAAGTTCGTCTATATGTTAAATGGAGAAATACATATATATGTATATATAGTGTGAGTAATTTTTAAATTTTTAAAGTTACTCTTAAAAATTTATTCAAAATAAATAGTTTTTATACATATTGATTTACACAATTATTAAGCAATTTTTCTCTGTAATGACTTTTAAGGTTATGAAAATTAAACAAATTGAATTTCTTTCAATGTAATTAACTTAAAATGTTTAATAAACACATGCAACAAATTTCAGTTAGTTAAAAACCAAATAGAAAACATTCCATGATTTATAATTAAGTACCGTTTAAAGTCTTAGGGTGCCTGCAGAGTGCCGGCTTACAGCCGAGCTGACGCCGTCTCAAAAGACGTTTTAAGTGCGTTGGAGGACTTTATTACATTTTTAACGCAAAATTTAATACAGATTCTTTGATCCATTTTTTTTTAAGTAAAAAATCGAAGAACACACAAAAACGTGACCAACGTACTCAGTTGTTAAAAACAAACTACTAATCCAAAATGGCTGATAATGTCAACATATGAGAAACATATGTGTACCAACATAACAAAAAAAAAATTCGATAATCGAATGTACACAGCCCGCGAAAATTCAAAATTCATCTTTGCTTTTGAACAGACCTCGTATATCAAACAATTACAAATAAAAATGTATTTTTCAAAAGTTCAGCATTCAGCAGCATGTTATATTTTCGCCTGAACTAAAAAAACATCAAACTTAAGGAATTAAAAACAACAAATTAAGATAATTTAGGATAATTAGTTAATAATATATTTTAAATAATAAAATTAAATTAAATTTAGCTCATTTTAACATGAAAATTAATTATAATAATTGAAATTGCTAATTTTAATTTTATAGAAGAATCGCCTCCAATAACTCCACTTTCTCCTTCTGATAGCAACAAGTCAATGACACTTTCATTTGGATCTGGTTCAATACCAATTGCTCGTTCTGATAAGCATATGGTACTAGCAAGAAGCCCAATACGTCAAAAAGTATCTTCAATGCATTCAAAACTTGATCATACAAAAATCGAACCATCTCTATATAAAGAAGTAGAATTATTTAATTTAAAATTTTTCAAAAAAAAAAAAAATATATATATTTATTTATAATTACAAGAATGAAACATCAAATGAAACATTCGATGATATACGAGGAAATTTACATATAACAATTTCTTATGATTCAATTGCTGGTATTCTTACAGTTCGTTTAATTGAAGTTAATTCTTTTATTTTATTTATTTCATTTCAAATAAATATTTATATAATTCTAGGCACAAGATCTTCAACCACAACAATTTAGTGGTACTGCAGATCCTTATGCTAAAATTCGACTTCTACCTGATAAAAAAAATATCTGGCAAACAAAAATTCATAAAAGAACTCTTAATCCAGGTATAAATAAATTATTTATTAGCTAAAATAAAATAAAATAATTTTTTATTATAAATTGCTAATTAAAACAATTTTAGTATTCGATGAAGATTTTATTTTCGAAGAAAGACCATCAATTGTTGGAAAAAGAACATTAGAAATTTTATTATATGATTTTGATGCATATTCAAGACACGTTTGTATCGGTGGAGTTAAAATTCCTTTAGCAAATATTGATCTATCCGACAAAGTTGATATATGGAAATCACTAGGTGTATGCTCTGAACAAGTTAATAATATTTAACTGTAATTATATTATATTTTATAACTAATTTTGTATTTTTTTTTCTTTGTTTTTTTATAGGATGCCAAAATTGATTTAGGAGATTTAATGATTTCATTATCATTTTTACCATCAGCAGAACGTTTAACTGTTGTTGTTATTAAAGCAAGAAACTTAAGAGTTATTGACGATACACGTAACTCATCTGATCCTTATGTTAAAGTGTCCTTGATACATGGTGGAAAAAAAATTAAAAAACGTAAAACAGGTGTTATACGTAATACTGTTTGTCCTATATTTAATGAAGCTTTAACTTTTGATGTATCAAAGGATATACTAAAAACTTCACTTTTAGAGTTTTTAGTACTTCACGACAGTTTATTAGGTATTTATAATTAAATTATATTTAGTTAATTTTTCATTTTGTCCGTTTTATATTTGAATAATTTACATTATAGACGGAGTTAGTAATTTATTCTTGTGTCCTGTGGCCGTAGTCCTTATGAAGGAGACTACAAGCTACATTTTACTGTGTGCCTTTTCGAGAACAAGAATTATATTTTTTTTATTAACTTTCTCCAGGATCATGTTTTTTCACACCTCGTGGTGCGCATATTTACAACACTCTTATGAATTTCATTAAAGTTGAATATAGAAAACGTGGATTCCAGGAAGTAATAACTCCAAACATTTATAATTCCAAACTATGGCAAACATATGGACACTGGCAACATTATGCCGAAAATATGTTTTCATTTGATGTCGAAAAAGAAATATTTGCTATTCATCACTTACTTCTGTACATCCTTCTTGTATACCTTTGGAAGTGTTATCTCTGCTAGGAAACCATTTTTATAAAATTAATATAAAAATATGAAAAGCCTACTTTTCTGAAAAAATCGAAGGAAGAAATTCATCCTGGATAGCTTCTTTAATTATCTGAAATTGATATAAAAAATTAACAAATAATCAATTGGAAAATATATGAAATTAATTCATTTATTAAAATAAAACAAAATTAAACTACTTACTTTGGGTTACCTTAATTCTCCTATTTCCTTTAACTTCTTCTCTAACACTTCCAAATCTTCTAACCTCAAGGTTATTATTTCTTTCTTATTAAGGCCTTCAAATTCCTTTGAATTAACGTCTAATTTTTTCAACAAATTTTCTTTCCTTTTAGCATAAAATTGAAGTCTTAATTTTACAAATTCCTTCAATAACTCACTCGTTGACATGAAGGTTTTAATGAAATTTTGTTCGTTAATTGTATTAAATGTTTTAGTCGATAGATATTTCCTAATTTTGAATACTCTTTTCAATCCGCCAACTTCACCTTGAATATCATACAATATATTTTTATCGATTTCACATATAAATTTAACTGATGTGTTGTCGTTGTGTGCTTCATATCCCCTCATCATTCCATCCTCGAGTAACTTTTGTAGAACTTTGTCTCGATAGGACCATGTGCATGTTCCATGTTGGTTTCAATAAATTTATATTATTACCACCTACAAAATTTTGTGCCATAGCAATCATTGTCTCGAATAAACATTGTTCACCATGGAGATACTGCGTTAGTGATATCGTCCAACTGGAAATATTTGATAACGGCACCTCGTGATCATAACAACGATCAAAACAAGTGAATAGAATTTTTCTTTGAGACGGCTTTAACCCATCTATCCATGAAGCAATACTCCTAAGGCAATCTTCATACCAGAACGAAACAAGTTCTTCTTTTATGCATTGGGAAATTGTCATTTCCCTTGTTCCGCGCTTTTCGTATAAATATTTTTCAATTCTACCATCATTTTTGAGTTTCTTAATCTCCTCCATATATTCCTTAATCCATTCTTTGCGTATGTCAGTACTATCCTTTTCAAAAGCTACATCAATATACTCATCGGTTTTCTCATCGTATGTTAATATAACACTATGCTCTTCTATCAGTTGTATCAGTTGCAGTTGCTTCACTCAATATCTAAAATTTTGTCTTCTCTTTCCTTTTTTTTGTCTATTTTTTTTTAAATAATCAACTAATAATTCATAATTTATTATATCTATTTTTAAAAAACAAAAAATTTATTAATATAATAATAAAGTAATAATATAAATTTATATTAAGGGACCAATGAGATACTCGGACGTGCAGTTCTTGGATATGCATCTGAAGTTAGAACAGAAGATCGTATTTTCTATGATCAAATGTTTAGAAGTAAGACAGCTATTGGTCAATGGACTCCACTTACGGAATATAAAATGACATAAATAATTTTTAAATTTTCTTATGATTTATGATGTCCAAAAAATAAAGGGCACAGATAGCCAAAACAAAACTTAAACTAGGATATAATAAAGCGCATAATTTATTCAAGTAATTAAAAATTACATTTTCTATGTCATAATGTACCTTAAAAATATTTTTGAAAAAGAAATTATAAAAACAAATTTACAAAAACATATAATATATATCCTTTATTGATGTATTTAAATATATTTATATATGCCTATTTATAAATGTGAAAACGCTTCTACTATTGTTATAGAAGTAAATATAAAAAATAAAATATAAATAAGTTTTTACTGTGAAAGGAAATATATTGAAATATTAACTATAGAATTTTTTATCTATTAAATGAAATATTTAAGAAATAGTATCTTTCTTCAATTTGTTATATCTTCTACAAAAATGTCCTTATTACATAATAGAAAATATACCAAATTGTAGAACTTACCATAAAAAAGAAACAAAGCCAGCACATTTACTGTAGGCAATGTAAAAAAAGGACAAGATACTTTTCATCTATTAAATCATCTGTTTTTACAAGACATGCGGAAGTCAAGTTAGGACCAATCACTCTAAAAATATAGTGTTTCTATCCTCCTCCGTTGTCGTTCCTCCGCTGCGCTATTTTAAATTTCCTCAATTAGTTTTTATTTATTCATACTTAAAAATTAAATGCTATATTTAATTCAAGAAATTAACAAAATAACTTACCTTATTCTCAAAATTTTCCAACCTCTCTTCAGTTTTTCTGAGTTTCAATATAATTTCCCTGCTTCTCGTGAAACAGAAAACATTTTAGTTTATTTTCAATTTTTCAAGTAGAATATTTACAAGGATGATTGGTATTGAAAATCACCTTCCTCCGTTTAAGGAAGTTGTAATGCATATCTGCGATTTTCTAATATTATCTGCAATGTCCCACTCCATCCACCCTTGAGATCTCAGATCAACAATCCTTTTTTCTTGTTCTTTCTAAGATTTTTACATCGGCCCATCTAAAAAGAATATTTCTCAAATTAAATCAAACACTGTTTTTAATTTTAAAACTCCAGCAGCCTTGATATTTTTGGGCTTTTTTTTATTAGAAAACACATATTTCTAAATTCTAAATGAAAATTTCATTTTCAAAAAAGAATTAAAAAAACTATAAAAACTAAAAATGAATCAAAATTTATAAAATTAAATTTAATAAAAAATACAAATTAAAACACGTGTTTTAATTTCTACCATATTTAAACAAAACCTCACATTAAAGATATTAAACAAAAAACAAAAAAAAATTAAAATTTTATAAAGAAATTACAATTTAAGCACGTGTTTAATAAAAAATTTTTAAAATACTCACATTTACCAAGATTAAGAATGTTTACAGAAAATTTAGTCTTAAAAAAAATTATTTTTTTTTTTTGCAAAAATAAAGAAATGAGAAAAAAACACAAAATCAACCATTTTCCTTTTTTCGAAAGAGAAATATATTTTATTGTACCTAAAGACGCCGAAAAAACGAAAGATAATCATAAATGTCATAAACGGAAGGGATTAGATAAGGAAATATTTCAAAATTTGTCTTTATTTTAGGATAAATTAAGAACAAATTTGAATTGTTTTCTATTATTTTTATATGTTCTTCAAAAAAGGCCATAGTTCAAATCCTAGTCACGGTAGCAGTTTTTCATATATTTAATTTATATAAAATATTTTATTCCGAGCCCATTACCTTAATTTATGAGCTTCTTCGCTTAAACTATTTGAACTTCACCGTAGCAGAAACTTCAAAATACAACTATATTGATTACTCATAAAATCATACTTAAATAATCAATTATTATGACTCAAAATTTTAATTACATCCTCTCAAAATTACAGAATATCGAAAAAATAAAATCAATACCGTTATTTTAATTTATTTTATCTGAAAAATGACTTTTGAAATTAATAACTCTTATATCATCCGGAGTATTAGTTGCTTCTGTTGCAGGCATATCATCAAGGCAACGATAAGTTCTTGAATACATTTGATTACGAGGGATTATTACCTTCATTCCACTATAAATATATCTACCCTTTCCGACCTGATTTTTAATGTCTTTTACCTCTTGTTCTATTTGTCCTTCTAAAAAATCTTCCGGTGAATTTATATCAATATCTCGATTTGGAGTGTGAGAATCTAATTTCGAATTTAATCCCCTAAAAGGGATGCATTTTTTGATAACGAAATAAGAGCTTCTAAGCTATTTTTAAAAAAAAAATTTCAATAATTAGCTTTTTCTTGAAAATTATTTTTAATTACCTTTAATAAATTTAATGATAGCATGGTTGATGACTAAAAAAAAAATATAAAATGAAATAATTGATAAAAAAAATAAATACTTCATTGTTAAATTTCATGGCCGGGTTTGATTTATTTTGTTTTTTACTAACCAAGTATAAATATATTGAAATTTACAATTTACTACAGTAAAAAAATTCATTACCTTTTTCTAAAGAACATATTATAAATATGTACATAAAAATTTTTCAATGTTCAATCAAAACGAGCTTCTGGAGATTGAAATAAAATTTCTGTAAAAGTACAGACAACTCTGTTTGATTTAATATTTAATTATATTAATAACTAAAGATTTTTTTTCAATCGAATAAAATAAATATCCTACATACAAATAGTAAGTTCTCAAAAAGAGGTTATTAGCACTTTTTTTTTTGAATGGGAGATGCAACCAAAACTATAGGGCAGTAATACTTTACTAAAAATGCGAGAAATTTTTTAGTAAAACTAAAACCAACCAAATATTTTTAATATTCTCTTTATGGCAAGTAATTAAGGCAATCTTGGCTATTTTCATATAAATTTATCCACTAAATGCTTTAAATAAATCTGCCTGCTTTAATAGTTTACCTTTTTGTACCACCTAGTAAATAGAAAAAGTAAAAAATTTACTTTTTATTAAAATTGAATTAAATTTATTAAATATACAACGTATCTAATAACGGAGGCAGAAATACATCATCGAAAAAAGAGAACTATACTTTTTAGTTTCCATGGAAAATATCAATGAATTTCTTTTAGAAAAGGCTGCCAAAGGGGGTATTCACATTGAGTCCGGTAATATTTAATTTCTAGATAAGCGGAGGTGAAAGGTAAAGGCCCAAACACAATGCACGCGGCACGCGGCAGCGGCGCACAAACGGCAAAGTAGGATCCATACAAACAAATGGGAGCTGACACAATGCGCGTCGCGCTGGAAGAAAACCGCGTTAAAAGTAGACCTAATTTCTACTTTGACACGCGGTTTCCTTGAGAAAAATTTAACTAGATGGCTCTGCTTGTGTAGCTTTAAAAATTTTCTAGCAGGATCGCTCATCGTTGAAAGATATTTACTTTTATGCCGACATATTTGTTGTTTACTTTTCATGTTGTGTTTAAGAAAATATTTTCGATGCTTTTTTCATTAAAGAGTGTAATAAAGTGTTTTAAGTGGACTAATTGAATGTTTATTGAAAAGCGATCTTAAGGCCATCTGTTTGCTTCTGATAAAATACACTAGCTAGATAACAGAGTCATCTCTTTTTTTGCTATAAAAGTTGGTAATATATGTCAACCGCGCCGCTTGCATTGTGTTAAGTAACCGCGTTCAGGTTTTGTGCACAACTTCACAAAAAACCGCGTTTGCGCGCCGCTTGCGCGCCGCGTTCATTGTGTTTGGGCCTTAAGACGGAGTTTCGCAAATTTCGAAAAAGCTTTTACCCCTTCCTGAGGCAGAAATATTTCTGCCTCATGCTTGGTATCTTACTAATACACATTTATATACACATGTTATCTGTAATATTTTCCAACACATTTTCGCATATTTTAGTGGACTGAGAATTGTAGGGGAACATTTCCGAAATGTTACAAGCCTCAATGTGAATACCCCCAAAATCCTCCTTTGCATAAAAAATAAGCTATTAAATTTTTCGTCCAAAGCAAATTCATACATAAAATTTGTTTAACGTGTATTTTACTTACTGGGTTACTTTATTAATTTATAAAACAAATAAAACTGTATTTATAAAAATAGAAAGTATGGTAAACCGTGCCTCATAGTGCGTTTTCACTGACCCTATGTACTAGACAATAGTACTAATTAGTAAACATTTTCTCCATATATATAAAAATAAGTGTTTTCACCGAAACCTAGTACATATTTGCTTAGTACTAATTTGACATTTGTTTTTTGTTCGTTATTTTTGTGTTTATGATAATTCTCTGAATCGTGATAATTGTGTTAATTCATTGAGAAGTGTAAGTAATATTCAAATATATTTATATTATGGTAATTTAAAGTGAACATGTCACGAATTATTTATTTAATTTAATCATAAAATAGATCCTTCATAGATTGTAATTTATTCAGTATAAAACTAATGGTGGGGCTCTTGTATAGAAGCTTAAATGCTAAGTTTAATTTATTAGAACCGATATGACCACTGAAAGAACTGAAAAATTAAGTATAAAAAACAAATATGTGGACACATGGTGTGGATATAATTAAAATTTGATTTTATACTATTAATTACAAACAAAACATTAGAATTAAACTAATTAATATACGTGTTCTTACCTTTATCCAATAAAAGAATATAACTTAACCTAACTTTCACATTAAATCACTGTCAAACAGGGGCCTTAATATCCCATGATTTGTCAAAAAAATTTTAAGCAACAAGAATGGAAATGAAAAATGTTAGCTTGGCAGCCCTAATCATTTTAACCTACTACTACCTCACTTAATTTATTACTTAAAGTTGCAAAGCAAAGGTTAGACCGGTCAAACTCAATAATTTACTAAGTTTGTGTTTATTTAAGTTATTTCAAGTACTATATTTCGTTTATCATATAAAATTCGTGAAAAATGGTATGTAAACTGATAGTATTTTACGATTATCATTAATTTATTTATAAAATGATTATCAAGAAAATTCTAGAACTTACACCGCATGTTTGTAATTTTCCCATGTTTAAGGAAAAATATTGCAAGATTTTAAAAATAAAATTTTATCTAATATTTCCAAATTTAAGCACCTGCTTTGAGTAAAACAACAAAACTGATAGTATTTTGCGATTATCATTAATTTATTTTTAAAATGACTGTCAAGAATATTCTAGAACTTACACCGCATGTTTGTAATTTTCCCATGAAAAATATTGCAAGATTTTAAAAATAAAATTTTATCTAATATTTCTAAATCTAAACATCTGCTTTGAATAATTTAATATTTAGGCAAACATTGTGAAAAAAGTTTTACCTCTGTTGGATCGAGTTCTTGTCCGCAAAGCTGAACCGGAACTAACAACAAAAAGTGGGTTAGTTATTCCTGAAAAAGCTCTGGGTAAAGTTCTACGTGGCCTTGTTGTTGCTGTAGGACCTGGATCTAGAAAAGAAGTAAAGATTTTATATTACATACAATGACCATTTGCTTAAATATTTTCTTTATGTAGAATGGAGACTATGTACCATTAGATGTCAAAGTAGGGGACTACGTTCTTTTACCCGAATTTGGTGGAACTAAAGTATGAATAAATACTTATTTTGAGTACTGTTATTAATATCGTTTTTTATTTCTAGGTTGAACTAGAGGATAAAGCAGAATATCGTCTTTTTAGAGAAAATGACATTCTTGCTAAAATTGACTAATTCTCTTTAACAATTATTCCATATAGCATTTTATTTTTAAATTTTATTGTTATGTAGTCCATCATTATACATATACATATATGCATTTAATGAATCTAAATTGATTCTGAGTTCAAAAATATTTTTTGTAAAATAAAGTAGTACTATTTAGTAATTATTGAGTTCTAATTTTATATCCTAGTCCTTTTTTTTTTTTAAATATAAGTCAATATAAAGGAACTGATGGCTAATAGAAAAGGTGGTAAAAAAATAATCTTTATAGAAAAAAAAATTGAAATTTATTCTGAAGAGATAACTAAACTTTGACGCCTTAAAGGAGGTCTATTCACTATTTTTTCCAAAGTCGTTAATTTTTCTCGTCGCATAAAAAGTGTATGGAAATGATGATTTATGAGTAAATGTTTTAAAATCCGTGCGTTCGCACTGTATGACTTCCGTTTTGATAGCAATAATAGCTCTGAGGTAAACAGAAACTTGTACGCGGTTGTAATTAAACAAAATGCAAACTACTTTGCTTAAGGAAGGAAGCCCTCACCGCGCGTCTGCAAAAACTATAGTTTCACAGTTTTGGGGAGTCAATCAGGATATACCTTCCTAATCTGATTCACTTGCATCTCCTCTCATATGAACAAAGGTGCACCAAAAAGTTTTCTTTTGTAATATTTTGAATGATATCATATGATAATTATTTCAATTTAAGACAAACCTACTACAAAATTAGATAATTCTCCCCATTTATATGAAACTTCTTCTACATCACTTGTACTTCCTTTTTCGCCTTGGATTGGAACTTTAGTTTCAGTGCACATAGCAATCAATGATTTTCTAACTCTATGATCCCACTGTATTCCGGCACGTTGTAAAAAGCTAAAATTATCATCTTAAAACTGTTAATAATATTTTAGCTGAATTACGAACTAAATGGAATATCATATTTCGAATACTAACTTCAAATCCTTTTGACTTGATTGCTTCTTCCAAAGTTTCCTTCATATTATCTTTATCAACTTCAGGGCTAGAAGCAATCTTCTATAATTAAAAAAATATCTAAAATTGAGTAAAATATTTTGATAATTTTAAGACTTGCTTGGAGTTTATTATAATCATATATTTATTTTTCAATAACAAAATAACTGTGGGAGACTCCAAATAAGGAAGAGAATTAATTATGTTAGGCCGAACAAGAAAATCTTGCTAATAAATAATTATTAGTCTCAAATAAACAAAAGTTTTTCTATTTATCTATTCTGGGTATGGTCTGTATTAAAAAATCTTAATAAGTAAAATAAATATATAAATAAATGCTGACCATTAAAAAATTAAATTTTTACTAAAGCTTTTAAGTTTTAACATAAACAATTTTTGCATATGAATAATGAATAAATTAGATAAAAAATGTTGAATATTATTTTTTTCCTTTGTTATGTAAAATCACCGAACCCTCTTGAATGACTAAACATCTTTGGTGCATCTGAAGTTATCATTCCTAGTCGAACAGTTGAAAGCATTCTTCCTGGATCTACAGCCTTGAAACTCATTAAAGTACCAAATTGTAAATGTTGTATTACTGGAAATTTACTTAGTATCTAAATTAATAAATACATATAAATATATATATATATATATATGTATATATTTACTTATACCTCTTTTTGATACATTTTTACCAAGCCTGAATTAATTTTGGACCAGGATTGTACCCCACTGATATTCCATAGTTGATTTGAGTGCTCAGCAAAAAGACCACTTTTAGTCTTAAATATAAATTTAATTTAATTTTTTTGTAATAAAATACACGAGAATAAAGAATTTATAAAAATTATATTTTAAACTATCAGTAATATCAGTACTTATGCTAAAATGCTAGTAGATCAATGAAATGAATGGTAATTTCAAATAAACTAATCCCAAAACCCGTAAATAATCACAATTATAAGGTCAAGCTCTATCAAGATCAATAATTTTTTATATAAGATTATTTGAAATCATTAACAAAACTTTATAAATGAAATTGTCCTTGATTACCTTACATATATAATCAATGCAGGAAATAAACATATAGTCATCTTTATATTGCTCAATAACTTTTTTTTCCATGAATTTATGAGGTTCTATTGGTGAATTTACTATAAAAAAAATACAAAAAAAACAACCTTGATATCAAAAATTAACTTTCAACTTTTTTTTTTACTTGATAATTGAGCACTTCCCCATAAAAATGGTATAAATTGATAATCATCTAAGCTCCAGACTCCTTGACTTCCTGCTGGTTCCATTCTATAGGTTACTTGAAGTCGACGAACAAATATTAAATAAGTATTAAATAATTTAAGTCCACATGCTAGATTATCTTTTTCATTTAAAGCTTTGATCTTATAAAGAGAACAAAGGAACATTATAAAAGATAATTCATGTCCAGTCCCATAATCAATTCTCGTTTGATTTCCGAAAGATTTTATAAAATAAAAAGCAATCTCAGGTGTAGCATTTGAAAATTCTGCTGTTAGTGCTTCTTTCATTAGTATCTCTGCATTCTAAAACAAAAATTAAAAACACTGAGTATAATAAATGCAATCAAAGATATTTGCATTTTTACATTTTGCATTTTTCTATACCATTCTCTATATGATTGGTTTCCAAAACGTTGAGGCTCTTCCATAGGTGGTGTATCATCAACTAGCTTGTTTAATGTATCAAAAATTTCAACCAAATTTTTCATTAATGCAGATACGGGATAATTATCGGATATTTTCTTTCCTTGTATTGATACACTTATTCCATTAATGAATCCAATCAAGTCATAGTAGGCTTCTGAACGTTGCCAGGCGGGCATATCTTCCATGCTTTTTACACACTTAACGGGAATTTTATAGTTATGCACCACTGGTTCTGATAAATGCAAATAAACAAAATTAATATTCATAGTAGAGAATAAATAATGATAGAAGACTTTAATCTGGATAAGTAGTAAGTAGTACCTGCTGATAAATTTATTTTTTTTGCCAAATAAATTTAAACATAAGTAAATATTTCTAAGTAAATACATCCTGAATAAAATTAAATCAAATCGAAAAAATAAATGAATTGTTTTTATATAGTTCGCTAAAAAAAAACACATTTTATTAGTACCTTGAGATTTAAGCTCCGTGTTTGGTGATATCTCATGAGGATTATCCATATTTACAATATTCAAAAGATAAGCCGACTTTTATATCTTTTAACTGGCTTTTATTAATATTATTCTAATTTTTTTGCAAATGACATTTTGTTGTTTACGTTCTCAGTAGCTCAAATTGGGTTTAGCACGAAGAAAAAGGTTCAAGTCTTTGCAATAACTAAACACTATTTGAGTTCCGTACGTGTGATAGAAAATTTTGACATTTCAATCCTGTTGAGTTTAAAACAAAGAAGCACCTTAATAATGTTTTATAATTTAAAATGTGTTAATTTAAACATTATTATAAAATATTTTTTTGAAATTGTAATAAATATTTAATTGTTATGTTTTTCTTTTGATTATCATTAACAGATAATTTATTGCTTCTTAATCTACGCCAATCTAACGGCATATGAAATGAAGCCTTTCTTTCATAAATATAATAGTTATGCGTAGAATAAAAAAGTTATGTTAAGCAGATGTGATATTTGAATGAAGTACAAAACATTAAGAATAATACCTCAAAGGAACCAAATTAAAATACATAGAACGTGAATAAACATTTTACTACTATGAATAAAAAGAAAACTGTAGTTCATTGGTTTCGTAAAGGTCTAAGGATACACGATAATCCAGCACTAAATGAAGCCTGTCAGAAATGCATTACAGACCCTGTTAATTACGTCTTAAGACCTATCTTTATACTAGATCCAGAAATTTTACAGTGGATGGTTGTTGGAGCAAACAGATTTCGATTTCTTCAGGAATCATTGAAACAATTAAATGATAATTTAATAGCAATAAACACTCGACTTTATGTAATAAGAGGAAATCCAATGGCAGTTTTTTCAAGAATTATAACTGAATGGAATATAGATACAATTACATTCGAAATTGATATAGAACCTTATGCAAAGAAACGAGATGCAGCCATAGAACTTTTAGCAGCCGCAAAAAATATTACCATACAAAAACATTATTCACATACAATTTATAATCCTACCATAGTATTAAAGAAAAATATGAATAAACCGCCATTAACATATCAAAGCTTTCTGGGAATTGTAGAAAAGTTAACAATACCTAAACCAGTTGAAGCACCAACTAAAATTCCATTATCTATTATGCCAACACTTGATTCACTTGAAAGCAAAGATAAAACTTGCTATAATGTACCTGATTTATCGGAGCTAATTAGCGATTTAACTCTAGTAGGGCCAAATAAATATCCTGGTGGAGAATCAGAAGCTATTAAACGTATGAAAAAATATTTATCACAGAAAGAATGGATTTGTACATTTGAAAAGCCTTTAACATCACCTAATTCAATTGAACCCAGCACAACTGTATTAAGTCCATATATCAAATTCGGTTGTTTAAGTTCACGGCTTTTTTTAAAGAAACTAAATGAAATTCTTGCAAAACATCCAAAGCATTCAAAACCACCCGTTTCATTGCTTGGTCAACTAATGTGGCGAGAATTTTACTATACAGCAGCTGCTTCAGAACCAAATTTTGATCGTATGATTGGTAATTCTATTTGTTATCAAATACCATGGAAAAAAAATGATGAATATTTAAAAGCCTGGACATATGGGAAGACAGGTTATCCTTTTATTGATGCAATAATGCGACAACTACGTCAAGAAGGATGGATACATCATTTAGCTAGGCATGCAGTAGCCTGTTTCTTAACACGGGGTGATTTATGGATATCATGGGAAGAAGGACAAAAAGTTTTTGAAGAACTATTACTTGATGCTGATTGGGCATTAAATGCAGGTAATTGGATGTGGCTATCAGCATCAGCGTTTTTTTATCAATATTTTAGGGTATATAGTCCAGTTGCATTTGGAAAAAAAACTGATAAACAAGGCACATATATAAAAAAGTATATACCAGAGTTAAAAAATTATCCTTCAGGAATTATTTATGAACCATGGAAAGCTTCAAAAAAGGATCAAGAAATTTATGGATGTATTATAGGTCAAGATTATCCTAAACGTATAATCAAACATGAAGAAATTTATAAAATTAATATATCCAAAATGACTGAAGCTTATAAAAAAAATAGAGAAATGAAATCTAAAAGTAACACGGATATATCTCAAAAAGAAAAATTTAGTAGAAAGGTCTCTGAAGGACAGTCAATGCAAAAAACTAAGAAAAGGAAAATATCATCAACGCTGGATAAGTTTATAGAGAAAAATTAATCCTAAAAGTAATATTTATTCATTTTATATTTTTCATCTTTATGAAAGATTTTTAGTAGTATTAATTGTATTTAAAGTTTTATTATGAATAAAGTATTTAATGTATCTTCTTTTCTGGAATTGAAATAATAAATTTATTTAATAAATAATTTTTCTAAATTTACTTTAAAATGTCACAATTGCTTGTTATCAGCTGATTTTTATACTAAATATGTCAGCTTTTGCTTAAAAAAGGTATAAAAATAATATTGAACTAATTTTCAATAAGTAAGCAAAACTGTGGCAGTACTGGTAAAAAAAATATTCAGTGTCAATAGTTTTTTTTTACAAGAAGAAAGAAGTGAATCAAAAATATATGTGATTTTGCAATTTAATATTTAATAGGGATAAAAAAGAAAATGTTAAAGATATACCAATCAATTATTAAAAAAAGTAAAAAATTTTAAACGTATAATAGTTTAATTTAATTAATGATTTAATGAAAACAAAGGATACAGTGTAAAATATCTAATTTTTTAGAGCATAACCTTTGTGTGTTTCTAATGTTATAACTAAAAATCTTATCAGTTGTCGGTAATACAAGGAGTTTAATTAAAAATAAACGAAATTTGAATAAAAAAAAAAACTTTTACAAAAAATTAGTTGTTATTGTTATTATTTTTTTTTTTCTTAGAAATTGTGATCGGTTAACAATTCAAAATAATGAGTGAACTAACACCAGAAGAGGTATGTCATTGACCTTTTGTAAGGATTTTAATTAAAAATTTCATTTTATAGATAAGAGCAAGGCGTTTAAGACGCCTTGATATAACAAGAGAACAACAATTGCCGAGTTCAAGTTTATCTAGTTCTACAGAAAAATCAAACAAAGAAATGTGCCAAAATGAGTCGCATAAAAAACTTAAAGAAGATGAAACCAAAAATCAAACTGATGATCTAAATAAAATATGTAAGTGTTAATATTAAATCTCGTAGTATATATATATATATATATATATATATGTAAGTCAGAGTTTAAATTAAAAATGTATTTGATTAATTTTAATTTTGTTTAATTTATTTTGTGTCAATGTTTACGCATGATGTTTATTTATAACTCCATAATATATCGGGTAATAGCCTTAGCCAGGTATTTTTTTTTGTAAAACTGAAATTATTTTAAAAATCTTTAATGGAAATATTGAATTTATTTAATGTATAAAAGGCGTATGAATTAGTCCTTGATATTTTTCAATTTTTGAAAAAATATAAATAACAATTTCCTTTTAACCATCGAATCATGAATTTTAAATAAAAGTTTTACAAAGCCTTTCTAAATGATTATTATAAATTATAATTATTAGTATCATTCTTTGTTATCCCAATTATCAAAACAACTCTTCTTAGTTTTCACTATATTTGTTTTCTAATATCTTGGATTGTTGCCAAAACTCATATTTTAGCAATCAACAAAACACTTATTTTGTATACAAATTTTATGTATAATTTTACTTTTAAATTTTATTAAAATAGAAATTTTATTTTATTAATTATTATTGCTTTATTAAATCAATCATATTTTAATTCAAATAATAATTTTTAAATTCTTTGAAAAGTATATTTTTTTGCAACAAAATTCATTTAAAGTTACTATAAAATACATATAACTTTTTTCTACGAAATGAGTATTCTTATTGATCCTGTGTAGAAAATTTACAATAACATTTTTTTAATATTATTCTTAATAATTTCAGCAGCACTTAGTCCTGGAACAAAATTCAATCAAATTGATTTACAAAGTATAAAAATGGATGTCGAAGTGTCATCTACAGGAAAACCAATTGATAAAACTGGTGATATAGATTCAGGTATAGAAAATATGGAAACTGATGATATAAGCTCAGAAAATCCAAATAAAGAAAAATTTATACAAATCTGTTTATCAAGAATTTTTGATGCAACTTGGGCACCATACTGTGAAGGTGAAATAGTTTGCGAAGAGACAAAAGAATTATTTCAAAATTTATCTGAAGTAGATATAAACTATGAAAATTTAATTTCTAATATTATATCTGAAATATTTTTACATTATATTGAAGGAGAACGTATTGAAAAATATGAATTTAATGAACAAACTTTATTTTCAACAGATAATAAAATTGAATTAAATAAAACTACAATAGATAATTTTGATGAAAATATAACAACAAATTCTTCTCTAGATATTTGTCCTAAACCAAATCTAGGTCCTATATGTACTGCTAAACAATCACTTATAATTTATTTAATTAAATGCTATAAAAGAGCACAAGTTATGCGAGCTAAATATAATTGTAAAAAAAAATATGAAAACTTAAATAATTTAGTCAAAGAAATTGAAATTGCTCGTACAAAAATAATAAAATATACAGCTTGGTGTCTTTTTAATCTTGAAGATGAATATAATCAAAAAAATTTAGATCATACAATACTATTGGATTTAATTTATCGTAATGTTGTACATAGTGAATTTTTAGATGATTTAGTTATTGAAACATATAAATCTAAAGAAATATTTGAAGCAATATTTGGTACAATATTACGTGGTTTATTTTTTGGTATGCAAAGATCATGTGTTTCAGCTAGTATTAATACTGAACAAATACAAGTATTAGCTAATCTTGTAACAATACGTATTAATAATACTTGGCCAATTTGTGATCTTATTTCAAAACAATATAATTTTTATCCAAAATTATGTACTAATATTGATGGTAGAGAAATTGTAAAATGTAGCTATTTAGGACCATTTTTAGCTGTATCTATATTTGCTGAAGAGAATGTTAAATTTGCTGAAAGTTATGGAAAACCTGGTGTTATATCAACATTATCAGGAAAATTACGTTTGGTAATTTAATATATATTTTATTTAATATAATTTAATTAAAACTATTTCTTTATAGCAATTACATTCAATGCGAATGCTTCTTCATACTGTTTTTCATTCATTTCTTGTTAATCTTGAAAGTAGACACAGTATTTTAATGTATATATCATTGATATTAAAAAGTAATAAACGTCGTATACAATTTGCTGCTGATGAAAAATCTTTAGCTCGTGATGGTTTTATGTTAAATTTAATGATTGTTCTTCAGCAATTATCAATTAAAATAAAATTAGATAGAGTTGATCCACTCTATCCTTTTCATTGGGAATCTTTAGTAAGTATTGCTAAAGATACTAAAATTAGATCTGAATCTGGAGAATATGATGAATTTTTAGAAAAAATTCGTAAGTTATATTTTTAAATTTAAATATTAAACAAAATAATTAATTTCTTTTAAATCTAGTTTAAATATTTTACTATGACAATAATGAAGTTTTATAATTTAACTAAAACTTTAGAAGAAAAATATTCAATCAAAACTTAAACTAAAATCTCACAAACATTCTTCAAATCTGATCTTAGAAGAATTTTTTAGAAAATTTTCAATTTATTAGTTAATCTTTTAACTTATTTATCATTTATAGCATTAAGAAGAATAGAGGAATGTTTGGAAGTAGTGATAATATCATTAACTTTGAATTTTCAAATTATACCATTTAAAATCGTATAACAATTATATTAAATGTTATGATAGACTTTGATTTTCTTTTTTAGAAAAACATCTACATTTGGAAATACCAAATTTTCAAACACAATGTTGGTTTTTAACACTACATTGTCATCATCTTGCTATAATGCCAGCTATACTACGATATAGTAAAAAAGTAAGAGCAATGAAAGAACTTCAAAGAATGATTGATGAACTTGAAAAAACTAAATCACAATGGGAAGGTTTACCACATGCTAATCATAATAAACAAATTTGTGATCGTTGGACAAAACAATTAAAAAAAATAAATACGTAAATAATAAATTAAAATTAAAAAATATTTTATTTAAAAAATTTTTCTATTCTAAATAAATAGGTCTAAAATTTGTAGTGAAATAACAATACTTGATCCAAAATTGATATCTTCATGTTTCTTTTTTTATTCAACTGTATGTGAATTTCTATTATATCAAATGGAAGGTAGAAAAGTTGATGGACCATTTATAACAACAATACCACCATCAAAATTAGTTCCAACTGATGCATATTCCTCATTACCAGAATGGTATGTGGATGATATTGCAGAATTTATATTATTTGCAATGCTATTATGTCCAGAAATAGTACAAACATCAGTTGATCATTCAATTATAACATGGATACTAACATGCCTTTGTGCACCACAATGTATAAAAAATCCATATGTAACTGCTAAATTAGTTGAAGTACTTTATGTATTTTCACCTAGTATACAAGCAACAAATTCACTTCATATTTTAGTAAGATATTAATTAAAAATTATAATTTTGTTATTAATTTTAAAAAATTTAAATTTTAGATACTAAATCATGAATTAGCTCAAACAGTACTTGTTAGTAGCTTAATGCAATTTTATACAAATATCGAAACTACAGGGCAAAGTACTGAATTTTATGATAAATTTACTATAAGGTAAATTATATTATAAAATTTTATCCTTTTTCAAATATTAATATAGATGTTTTTTTTTTTTTTTAAACTGTTAGATATCATATTAGCCATTTATTGAAAGGTATGTGGGAAAGTCTAATACATCGTCAATCAATTGTAAACGAATCAAAAACAGGAAAACAATTTGTAAAATTTGTAAATATGTTAATGAATGATACAACATTTCTACTAGATGAATGTCTTGAATATTTAAAACGTATACATCAAACTCAGGTAAATTTTTTGTAAATAATATTACTAGGTGGTTCAATTAATTTGTTAGTGAATGTGAAATTTTAGCACTAAAGTTATTTTGAACAAAGTTCCATATCGCAGATTTTTACATAAAGACTTAACTAAAGTTTTTAATGGTATCTAAGGAATACTAACACGAAATTATATTACAAAAATTTAACGTAAAATTCTAGTAGAAAAATGTTTCTGGTTAAGGTTATTGGGTTTTTCTTGAAACTTGAAACTAGGCTTCCTAATCTCCCACTTTTACCAAAATTGGCTTTAAGTGATTTCTAAACGTTGGACAAAAACCTATTGCAAAAATAAAATTTTTATTCAAATATCCAAAGTTTATCCATAGTTAATCAAAATTTTTGTTAAAAAAATTTCTGTAAGCTGATAAATTTATCGAACCACTTTCTATATAAAAGTTTAATCAAGATAAAACTTTATAATATTTAAATATATATTTATAAATATATAAATAAAATTTTATAGGTTCTAATGTCAAATGAGGAAGAATGGAAGAAGTCTAGTTCAGAATCTCAACAAGTTCGATTAAGACAATTGTCGCAGGATGAACGTCAATGCCGATCATACTTAACACTTGCTCGTGAAACTGTTGACATGTTTCACTATTTAACTGTAAATATATATATATATATTTTCATAGTTAAGAATTTTGAATTTGAATCCAGCATCCAAATTTGCTTTATTAGTCCTAGAAATTTTTCTATTTCATTTTTTAAAATTATTTTGAAAGAAAATTTTGTATTCAAATTGTTTATAAAAATTTAATTTAGTATTCCAAAATACAGTTAAACTCTGTTCAAGTCGAAGAAATACAATAAAATTTTTTAATTGATAAATAAATTCAACTAAATTAAACATAAATCAATTATTATAAAAGTTATATTTAAAATGTCAATTTTAAAAAGAATTAATTTAAAAGTATTCCTACAGCTAGAATTAATTTGTAATTCGAAATGTGGCAATTTTTGCTAAATAAGTTAATAATTTCGTGTTGTAAATATGTTATAAGATAAAATCTAATCGTAATATTGTTTTCTTTGACTTGAACCTTATGGCTGCGTTTCAGAATTAATAGAACGTTAGCGAAATTAAATATTTTATTCCAAAAGTAAGCTATCGTTTTTTGTTTCGATCTTACAACAATGATTTTCTTAAAACTAGGAAAGGTAAGAGCTATACAAAAAATACACTTCACTAATGGAATAAAGTATTAAAGTTGGCTAAGATTCTGGAAAACTATATATACCATACTTACTAATATATTTATAAAAAATAAAACTTTTGTTTTTGTTTTTAGATCGAAATTAAAGAACCATTTTTGCGACCTGAATTAATTGATCGTTTAAGTTCAATGTTAAATTTCAATCTACAACAGCTATGTGGACCTAAATGTAATGATTTAAAAGTTAAAAATCCTGGAAAATATGGTTGGGATCCAAGACGTTTACTTGGACAAATTTTTGATATTTATTTACATCTTGACTGTGATATCTTTGCTACAGCTCTTGCTGAAGACCAAAGATCATTTGAAAAACATTTATTTGATGATGCTGCAACACGTATCGAACGTCTTCGTATACGTTCAAGTATTGAAGTCGAAAAATTTCGAGCACTTATAACTAAAGCACACGATATTTATGGTAAGTTTTTTTTTTTTTTAAATTTTTGCTTTATTATTTCATTAGATTTTGAAGACAAAATTCATGAAAATGTTAAGTTTAAAACTTTTAAACCTGATTAAACAATGTTCCCTTAATAACGTTCAAATTTTATTATAAATATTATGTAGTCATTTTATTGTTTATTTTACTAATTATATATTTAATTTAAATAGTTGCAAATCAGCAAAATGAAGATGTTTTCGCTGATGCACCAGAAGAATTTAAAGATCCTTTAATGGATACACTTATAACAGATCCTGTTTGTCTTCCATCTGGAAAAATAATGGATCGTTCAATAATAACAAGGCATTTATTAAATAGCAATACAGATCCATTTAATCGGCAGACATTAACTGAAGATATGTTAATACCTGTTCCTGAACTTAAAGAAAAAATTTTATTATGGAAAAAAGAAAAACGTGAAAAATCTAAACAAGAAGATTTAAATTTAAATGAGAAAAGTTAATTGAATTTTTATTTTATAATAAAATTTTGTTATAAAAAAAAACCTTAGTTATAAAATTTAACTTTTTTTCTTTGTCTATACAAGTATAAAATGGAAAAATCAAATTTTTTAATAACTTGTATAAACTATTAGAATAAGGTTAATAATAAAATAGTTGAAATATATAAATCTAGTTTTTATTCAAATCATTATATGCTGTTTTTAATCGTAATTGGCTTTTATTTAAAATATTATTCATTTGAATTTAGAAATAGTTATCAAATTAAGGTAGAACGTGCTTAAAGATTTGAGAATTTAAGCGAATTATCACCTTTGTATGTAATGTATTGATTTTTTGAACTTAAGTAAAAAGTTATTTAACCCAAAGTCTCTTGAAAGTGTTAATGAAGACCATAAGATCGGAATGTGTAGTATAAACTGCTGTAAATTTCTCTATGTTGTAAAATTAATTTGCTTTCAGTATATTTATTCTGTTGAACTTCCTTCCTTCCTGTGCATATTGGGAAAAGTACGTGGAAACCAATATGAAAAGTGATCTTCTGTGCCTTATAGGGCCACGCTAAATATGCCTATCACCCTGATGTTGAAATAATAGTCAAAGTTTTATATATAAACAAAATTTACAATTTATTTTTGCAACAATATGTCAGCCGAACTAAAGCCTTATTGATAACATTCTTACAAGAATACAAGAAACTCTAAATCACAGCGAGCTATCGTGGCAACATTCAGGTGTCGCAACTTTGATATTGAATTCTAATATAATTCATTCCACTTAATATACTAATTTTATTTACTATGATTGTGAGAATTTAAATTTCCAAAATATAAATTACTCTAATTTCCAGACACAGCAATTTGCAAATTTTGTAAATTTTTTATCTATATAAATAGTCTGATAACAAAAATTTGAATTTTAATGATTATATTTCGTATGAAGTAAAATTGTTTCCATAGAGGATATACATTAATTATTAATTAGAGTAATTTATTATAATAAATTTTCATGTTCTTTGTAAACAAAATAATTTAACTTACTTTATTATAATATGACAAAATTAGTACCACTAGGAATGTGAGCAATTTACGTTGATTGGAGAATTTAATTACAATTTGCTAGATTTGCTAGAATTAGAATATGCTTTGATTAGGTATCCTTTTAAAGAATTGTACTTTAAGGAATATCATTAAAAATTATACTTAAATTGTAAATAATTTAAAATAATAATAATAATAAGAATTATTCACAATTTATCCGCCATGTACGCGACTAAAAGTTGGACTGAATTTAGGGAGTTCTAATTTCAATAGCTCAACCAAAAGAAGTTTGAAATTTGATCGCAATATTTTACTGAATCCACGAATTGGAAAACGGGTTAACGGGTTATCCATCAAAGCAGTTTATAATTTCTTAATTCAAATCTTAATAAAAGTAAGTAATATTCCCGTGTATTTGTGCCTAAAACTGAAAATGGGTTAATTTTTTGTCAAAACTTTTTTTATCATTTACTCTTATGAAAAGAGTTTATGATAGCAAAAAAAAAAATAGCTTATCAGCAAGTACTTCAAACATCGATTACAAATTCTCTATAGAAAAAAAGCCAGGTAAATGAAATTCTATAAAAATTGAAGAAAAAATAAAAGTACTATATTCTTTTAGTTGTATTATTTTAATGAAAAACTACATACAAAATAAATGTTTGGATAAATTTTCAACAAATTTTGAATGTAAATTCTTAACCTAATTATTATTAATAAATATATACAGTAACAAAAAATGATTATTTTAGACTTAAAGAGAATTGAAAAAAAAGATAAGCTTATTATAAAACCTTATTAAAATATTAATAAACGAATAAAAAACACATATAATTTATATATATATATATAGATGTATATAAACTACCAAAAAGGACACCAGCCAATATAACATTGACATAAATTTTCATTATTTGTTGCTTGTTGTATAAGTAAATCAACTTGCTGTTGTACAGTAACTGCATTTTGTGTATGAAAATCATTACCAGTTAATTTCTGTTTAACACGATCAACAATTAATCTAGCTTTTTTATTAGTTACTTCAATTTGTGCATGTCCATATATATCATTATTACATATTTGTCCATCAAATTGTTTTAATTTAGCATTTTGTGCTGTTAAATATAAATTGAATGCATCATCAGCAGAACCATTAAAACTACCAACAATAGTACCACCATCATTATTTGTTTTAGAACGATGATTTTTATCAGTATCTAATAAACGCCAATTAAGTAATGGATCATATACAAATGCTTCAAGTACAGCCATAAGGCTATCTTTATTACGTCTTAATACTAGCATTGAACTTTCACATGTACGCCTATATGTACCTTCAATACCAGTTACTTCCATAGCATTAATTAGCATACGTGTTAAACGGAATGGTATTTTTTCTGGAAATTTTTCACGTGTCATAGCTACCTCAAAACAATCACCAAAATCAATATGTAATATTTTACCACTTAATCTATCTAACATTAAATTAGATGGATGACGATCACCTAAACCCAATATATAACCAACCATTGACATAACAGCTAATGAACGTGTATAATTAGTACGACGATCAAACCATACTTCTGATGATGGACTTTTTAACCATAATAATTTAGCTAAATCATCACCTTTAGTATGCTCTAATGCATTTTCAAATACTTCAACTTTTTGCATTAATGTTAAATGATCATAATCAGGTGCCATACGTAACATAATACGATGTTCTAAATTTAATAAAGTTTTTTTCTTTTCACGATAATCACGTATTAATGTATGTAATGTATCACAATGTGGTACCCAACCAATTAAACCAGAATTTGTACTTAATGGTATTACAGCATATCTTTGAATAGTTAAATTACGTCTAAATGTATCTGGATCATTAAGTAATAATGTATTAACTAAACTAAATAATTGCATAACACGTTCATCTTGACGTAAATCTTCATGTCCTTTTAATAAAAACATATAATCTTTACCATTTGAACCACGTATACATAATTTACGTGGTCTTTGTTTTGATGTTATAACTTGTAAATTAGTTTTAATATGTGCAATACGTATTAATTCTTGTCCAGGACTATAACTACCCGGCACAGCTAATTCTAAATCTTTACAATCTAATAATTTTGGGCTAACATATTGTAGCTCCAATGATGTTAATTGTGGTAATTGTCTTGATATTTTACGAAAAACATGATAATATAAATCCCATGCCTGATCTAAATCACGTATATTACCAGATATTTTATAATGTTGACACCATTCTAATGCTTCAGTTAAATCACGACCATATGCTTGATTAAATGATGTCTCTTTAAGTGTTTGTGGGCCACGTTCCAACATTGTATGTAATGGTTCTAATGTTTCAAACATACCTTTAACATTCCTTTCACCAAAATATAAACGTGATGCCTCTTCAAGACCTTCATGCCATTGTTCATGCCATAATATAGCAACACGTATTAATTCTTCACTACACATCATTGCCTGTTCAACTAATGTTGGTGAATGTTTACGCATTGAATCTAATATTTTGTGTGCAGCATTTTTACGTGCAACTGATGCTGATTTTGATGCTACCGTTAATGGATATACTAATGCCTGTGGATGTGATTTACCAATATCAATTAATAATTGATGTATTAATTGTCCAACAAGTGTACGATGTGTATCAATTCTAGCTATTAATTGTGGTATTACTTGTAACCAAGTATTTATTTCAATCATTTTCATACCAATTAATAATGCATCATATACTTCTGGATATTGTCCATAATCAAACCATAATGTTAATAATCTTAATGTATCTTGTAATGAATTACCTTTTAATAAATTAATTGATTTAAAAAAACCATCAACTGCTGGTACTGCATATTGTGATATTATTGTTTTTTCTTTTTGTATTCTTTCTATATCTGATAAATTATTTTGTTGATCCTGAAGTTGTTGTTTTTGTGTTTGTACAATTTTAAAATTCATATATGCCCATGAATGCCATGCTTTATACCAGCATGGATCATATGTTGTTGCTCTTTCATATGAACCAAGTATACCTTTAATTGATTGATCAGTTATACCCTGTAATTTATTTTGCCATAAACCTAAACGCATATAACAACGTGCTAATAATCTACGATCATCCTTTTTAATATCATCAATACTATTATTACATTGTAAACTATAGCTATTAACAAAACGATTTAATTGTTCATATGCACCTTGTACATCATCAGACATAGCCATATGTTTAGTATATGCAAATGTTACTTTTGGTTGATTTATAATTAATGGTTCATTATAATTAATTGATGGATCCATACCTAATAACATAACAAGTGTTTTATGTGATAATTTTAATGAACCAGATTTTCTACATAATGATGCATATTTAAGCCATGTATGTACGTCTTCTTGTGGTGTTACAACTAATGAATGTACTTGTATTATTCTTTGCCAATCTTCAACTGATCTTTGTCCACCCTGTAAACGTTTCCACCACATATCTTTAATCGTATTTCTACGTTCTGGTATTAATTTATATTGTATAACTTCTTCTAATTCAGCTAACATTTGTACACATACTAATGCACCATATGCACGTTCATATGATTCACCAGCCATAGCTGTTAATTCTGTATCAAGTAAATCACGTGTTTCTTCAATTAAACGTTGTGCTGTCTCAAAATCACCATAATGTACAGCTAATATAGCACGATAAAAGCTACCATCTTGTGTATCTTCTGGTATACATTTAACATATTCTTGCATACCCTCCCAATCTTGTAGACCCCATGATGCAACTGCTGCTAATCTACCAGCTCTTGATTTACCATCACTATCAAAATTATCCCATTCATTTTTGGCAACATTACTTAATTCAGACCATTCACCAAGTGCTTCAAGACAACGCATATGACCTAATTGTGATTCTAAATCATTTGAATCAACTTTTAATTTATCTGTATAATGTTTTAATGCTTGATCCCAATTATGTAATTTTTCATACCAACGTCCTTGTACTTTTAATTCATCAGCAGCATTACGAAATGTTGTTAATAAACCTTCAGCAGCTTCTTTTTGTTGTAATTTATTATTAATTAATATTAATGCCTCAAATACTTGAGCATTTTTTTCTAAATGAAATTCTTCTTCTTTATAATGTAATGCTTTAGCATATGCACGACATTCCATAGCACGTTTACCTAATAATTTTGGATCAATTGGTAATGGATCTTTATCACAATGTTCCATAAATTCAGCTAAATTTAATATTGTTTGTGTTATTTCAGGCATATCATGTACCTCTAATGCTTGTTGAAGGCTTTCAGCTAATTCTTTACGTAATTGTTCTGATAATTCTGTCCAACATGATATAAATGCAGCATTAAATAAATCTCTTAATAATTTACTATAATTTTGTGCTAATGCTTTACATGAACGTAATGCTGGTGATGGTGATTCCTTAAGTAAACCAATTGATAAACGTTTTAACCATTCTGACCAATCATCTTTAGATACACGACGAGCTGCCTGCCATGCTAATTGTAAATCAGTTGATGATACATTCAATTTTTTAATTGTATTTATATCACTACAACTTAATGATACATCGATATTTTTATATTTTGCTTGTCTAATACGAAATTCATCATCTAAACAAAGTGTTGTATTACTTTGTATTTTTGGTATTAATTTTTCATAATCTAAACATGTTATACGATGTTTAAGCATTATTTTATGTACAAGTGGAACAAATACTAAATATTTTTTACCTAATTGTATAACTAATGAACGTAATGTTGACATTGCTTGATCTCTTAAATCATTTTTATTATCTAAAACACGTACAAGTGGATGAATTATACGTGATGAAAAATCAGTAAAATCTAATATACGTGCTAAATAATCAATTGTTTCTAATGCTGTAACTGATACCTGATGTGGGCAATCATTTGCATCAAATAATTTAACAATTGGTGGTACAACAAGATGTAAATAATCATTTAAATTATTACCAAATTTTTGCATTGCTTGTAATAATTTATTAGTTACAATCCTATCTTTAGAATTATCATGATGTAATACACGTAATATTTGTGGCATTAATTGTGATAAATAATCTTTAAATTCACAACCTAATGCAATTGCAATTTTTTCAATTAAATTAATTATAGTTGCTTGTAATGGTGTATTAACTGTCCAAAATTCTTTAATTAATTTAAATATATCACTCATATAACATATTATATGCTGTTTAACTATTTCAATTAATGTTGATAATTGTTGAAATAAAAATTCTCTTAAATTCATATCAGCTATACGTACATTATCTAATAGGCTTGGTAATACCTGTGATAAATATGGTACACATTTAATACCTAAACTTTGAAATATAAATGTAACCGCTTGTACAACACTTGTATGATGTTGTGTTAATGTTTGATCTCTTAATATACGCATTAATGTTGATATAGCTACAGCTGGATAATAATCTTCAAGCATATTACCCATATTAACAAGCATTTCAGCTGTTGATAAATCTTGATTTTCATCAGCTTTATAATCACTAAATGATATTAATATTGTATCCTTTTGGCTATCAATTAATCCTTTACTCATTTTATGTTTATATGGATCCATTGCACCTAATAAACCTAATACACGTATTGTTTCACGACGTATCGAACGACGTTGTTCTGTTTTTAAAAAATTAATTAATATATCAATTAAAACTGGATATTTATGATATGGTGATACAACACGACCAGTTGCACTAACTAATTGCCCTAATGTCCATAATGCTACACCACGTTTATCTGGACTACCTGAATCAGCTAACATTTCTAATAGTATTGATAATAGATCATCAGCCCATTGTTCCATTTCATTACATCCACCATTAACTTCTGATAAATCACCAATTGCACGTAAAACAGTTAAAATAACTCCAGGATTTGATTCTGGTTCTTTTAATTTTGGTACTAAAATTGTTAAAATTGCCCTCATGTATGATGATATAAGCCTAAAAATAAGTAACGGATATAGAATTTAACTTTTTATTAATAAAATATTTTTGTAATAAATTATTATCAAGTATTTTTTTTTCAAACAATTACTTTAAAAATAATTTTTTTTGTGTTTTTTTATACATACTAACAACTGAAACTTGGATCCTAAATCGAAATAGAAAGATAAAAATAAAAATTCTTAGGTTAAAAGCAAACCAAGTAGAATATTTAAAAACAAAACGCTGTTCAATTTTTGTTTTTTGCTTTTTGTAAATTTATTCGTTTTATATCTCATCTGTTATAGCTTAAGTACATCCTGGACCCCAAACTACAACACAAAGCAAACAAATGTGATATTTCAAAACTAAAAATTAGAAGTAGTAGCACTTCGTTATAATCGCTACCACACATTTCGAATAATATATTTCGAATGTCGAATAATATATTGAAGTAAAATGTAAAAATTACAAATTAAGCCACTTTAACTTTATGAAGAACTTAAATTATTTTGTTACCCCAAAATTTAAGTATATTATTCTTCATGCTATGTTACAGATATCAACCATCAGCAGAATTCAGTCATTTCCAATTAAGTATAAACTTGAACACAGTCTCTGAGAGGCTTGTTTAGGGAATTCGCGACATTTACTCATCAAAATAATAGGTATTTATTTAAATGTCTGCAGATACAAGAAATCCATTAATCTTTACATTTAATCAAAAGAAATGAACTATTCATAGTAAAATTATTTAGAGTTTATGTTTAAGGAGCACAACTAGTGTAACATTTTCAAAATTTTGATTTTACTTTTTTGCATTTTTCGATAATTTGTACCTTTCTAAATAACACAACAAAATTTCAAATGAAAATTCCAAATATTTTACGAGTTACATCCTTTTAAAAAGATGCTGCTCCTCTATTAGAAAGGAACGTTACTTATCTTTAAACGCTTTTTTCTCAAAACTACTCCTGCAGCTGTAACTTGGTAACCAATCATTTGATCGATTTTACGATTACATAAAAAATATAATTTTGCTAAGCAATAAACCATGAGATATTTAACTTTTTCCTTCAAAAATCCGCCATTTCGTCGCATTTTAATTTTTCTTCAAAACCGAGGTTCATTGTATGGAAAATATTATCTAGCTTAACGTTTTTTTTTAGTTTTTTCGATTTCAGGCACTCTGAAGGCTAGAATCACTGCAGCAGTGCAGAAGTACTTTTTATTCTTGAAGCCTCAGGAGATGGTGGATAATTTCCAGAAAAATTAATATTTTTTTTTCAAAAAATTACATTGTATAATTTATTTATGGAAAAATATGTATATGGGCAAAATTTTAAAATATTCCGTGCAGTAGGTTTTTTAAAAAAAATTCACAAAAATTACTCTTTTTTAAGAGCGTCAACTAGTTGGACCCCTTAATAAAAATCATAAATTGAACTAAGAATAATAACTTTCATTCTAAGCTAGAAACTTGTAAAGAAAACTATATTTTCATCACTTTTTATGCTTAATTATTCACTAAAAACCAATGGTAGTGTGTGTGTTTCAAAATATTTAAAAACATATTGATATTAAAAATAAACAAATAAATTACCTTGGTGCACTAATTATTAAATGATCTAACATTCTTGCACTTTGTTCCTTATTTCGACTCATACCTGAATGCTCTAATTCAGTTAATAATTGTACCAAAGTTTTTCTTAAACTTGGCATTACATATGCTGGATTCATTGCTGATAATCTACCAATTGTAATGATAGCTAATTCACGTATTTCAAATACTTCATCATTAAGTGTAACTAAAAGTGCACTTAATGATTCTGGTTGTGCTAATTGTTCATCAAAAGTTTCATCAAAAGATCGTAAAACACGTAAACGAACATTACAATCAACATCAGTTATACTAACGACTAAAAGACGTTCTAAAACATGTGATACTGTTTCTCTAAGTGCACCCGAAATTAATGAATTCTGATCAGATGTTTGTATTGCTAATTTTAATAAACGTGTACATGTATGTACAGCTTCTAATCTAATCTCTTGTTGTTCATGTGTAATAAAATGATCAGCACATCTAAAATTATAAAAAAAAAAATATTTGTGATTTATATTTTTATATGTTTTTGTTTGTTACCTTTGTACAAATTCCAATAAAGATTGATCTTCAAATGAAAAACTACCCAACGTTTTCAAAGCTAGTACAATAATTGTAACATCATATTGATGTTGTGTATCTGATAAAGTTAACGATGAAAATGGTACATTTAAATTATGCTTAGGAGTACCAAGAGTTGATGAAATTTTATTCATAAGAACTTGTGATAGCATCCTTAATAATCCTTCAGATATTTCACGTTTAACATGTGGTATATTTTCAGCTAATTCACGTAAACAAACTGTAAGTGCAGTTGATAATCCTGTTGCTAACATTGGTTCTAGAATTTCTTTAATATCTTCTGTTATTCCAGATTTAACTGCATGACCCAATAATGTTATACAAGAAAATACAGCTGGATCTAATATAGGTTTCTTTTTAATCGGTACATCTCGTGCTGGTAATGTTGTTTTAATAATATCCATGATACTTTTTAAATGACGATCAATATCACGTTCAACAGCTACAGCTATATAACCTAATGTTATATATGCAGCATTTCTATCCCTATCTTTACCTTTTAATATTGTTAAAAGATAATTAATTGTTATTGTTAAATATTTTCTAACAAAATATTCTCGATTAAATGATGCCATTCGTGGTAAAAGTGATAATAAACCCTGTTGTATATGAATTGAACGTGTTTGTCTATATTCCATTACACGATCACAAATTTCATTAAATTTTTCTAATAAAATTTGTCGACTATTAGCTGATTCTTGTACACTAACATTAGAAAATTTTGTTTCTGCTAATTCTGAATCAACAGAATTTAATGTTGAACCCAATTTATCAGTAAATGGGGCTTTAAATCTTGGCATTATGGTTGAACCAATTTCAGTATTATATTTTTTTTGTTCTGTCTGAAGACATTTAAGTATATTATAACGTCTTTCCCATACTGCATTTGAACAACGAAAAAGTTCATTTAAAACAATTAAACAACCATGGATACGATCTTCACGATTAATGCCTTTTTCTCTTGTTGGTGTTTCTCCAACTAATGTTTTTATAGCTTCTTTATAACAAAACATATACCATTGTGGTTTACTTGATTGTTTTGTATTTTCTCTTTGTGATGTAACAATTAAAGCAGCTCTTAAGGCTTCACCAGCTGATTCACGAATAGATGGTTTTGGATCATATAAAGCGTTAAATATTTTTTCAAAAAATATTGACATAGATTGATAGAAATGTGTTGGCATTGCTAATGCAAGTTCTCTTAAAATTATAACAGATGCATTGCGACGGTACTAAAATTTAAAAAAACCAGAAATAATAATAAAGATTTTGGCTAGAGTATATAAAATCAAAAAGTTAAATTATAACATAATACTTTAACAATAAAAGATTTAGAATGTTTTTTGTAATTATTAAAATTTTAAACTTTTTTTATACCTCATGTCTTTCTTCTGATAGCCATTCAAATGCTCTTTTAATATCAAATTCAAATGATTCAGCACCTTTAGATCCCGGTAAAAGGGCTAATTTGACTAGAGTTTTAGCTGCTAGTTCCATTACTGAAACATCATTTGATGGTAAAAGATCTCTTAAATTATTTGAATACCGGGAAATTCTAGTTGTTGTATTAACAACATCACCACTTATAAGACAATCTAGAAGGATACAAAATAAATGAAAATAAAACATTACTTTTAAAAAATTCCAAAAAATATCAAGTATATATCTCACTAATTGCTAGAACGCCACCCTTTTTCTCATTTACGTCAGAACTGGATACCATATCATATATTTGATGATTAAAATCATCAAAGAATTGTACAAGTTCTTCTTGTGACATTTCTCGTAGTTCAGTTTTAACATATAGTAGAAGATCTCTGGCTGCTTTAATTTGTACATTACGATACCTTGATTTAAGACCTGATACAAATTGTTGAACTGTTATTGACGACATTTTTTAAAAATATATACAGTAAATATATTTTGTTATATTAGTTTATTATGAAATTCCTAATTCAACTTATTGAGACAAAAAAATCATGTTCAAGAATTATTTAAGGTATAAAATTGTACATCATACAACCCTTAAATATTAAATTTTTATATTTATTACACATTTTAGTATATAATAATTGGAAACTTGGAATTTTTATTAAAAATATCTAAAAAATTTTAGAAGCCGGATTGTTTGTGACATAAAAAGTTTTATTTTAATTTCATAAGGTTTACAGCAATGGTATTTTTCGACAATATCCTATAACCATAAAATGAAAAAAGGCCCAAAAACTAGGAATCTGTATATTTAAATTATAATTGAATTGTTTAAATGATACAAATTATTCTCTTAAAACTAAATTTTCTTTGTTAATTACACTATTTTTGTGCTGTAATTGTTTTGCCTTTTTCTTTTACACATTTTTTTACTGTAACGATTTGAAATTGTTTTAATTTTCTTATTTGAAATATATTAAAATGGCAGCACTTAAGGCTACAGAATTTTCTTATCTGACGTCTCCCGGCTGGCATTTAAATAATTTTAAACTAATGCATTCGATTTTTATAATAATTTACTTATATTTTATAGGTAATAATTTTGTTTAATTTTTATAGTTTAACAAAATTAATAAATTGTGATATCCTTGTAAATTTTTTTAACCTCAATTTCAATAAATGATAATTTTAATTTAGTTAAAAAAATATTGTATAGTATAACCTTTTTTTAGAATTAGTTCACGTAAAGAACCAAGGTCTTAATCTCTAAAATTGTGGTTTTATTATTTATTTTTATTTGAATATTATGGAGGTTATTTTCTTTTTAATTTGAATTGTTTTGTTATAACTTTTATTTTATAAATTATTCATTATTGAATGCAATAATATCACCCGGAAATAATAGAGCATATCTTTTAAATTGATATACCTAATTATCATTTTTGATGCCACTTGTGCTTGAGTCTTTTTTTTTTAAATTTAAATAATTATTGAAATAAAAGGTTAAATCAGGCTCGATTTTAGCAATTTTTTGATACAGTGATGCTTGCTATCGTTCTAATAAAATAAAATTCTATCACATTTTCTTTTATAACATTTTCACATCTAATCTCCTAGCTCGGAATGTCTAGCGGAATAAAGCCGCTAGATTAATGTATTCTAGTCAGTACAACTAATCTTAACTTCTAATATAATGCTTTGCACTTGCCTTATAATTTTTAGTTTTACCAGTCATTAAAAAAAGCCATTAGATTTTTAACTATATAGACTCCTGGGATTGAAATTAATTAAAATATGCCAAATATTTTGCACTGATCCAAGAGTCTAGTTATTACAAAAAATATATATATTAAAATATTAAAAACTTGTGTTAGCAATTACCTTTATATAGCTCCATAAAGTTAACAACAAGCTTTAATTTAAAAAATAAAACTTAGCATTAGATGATTTGTTATATTTTAAGGACCTTCCTTCTTTAAAGATAAAATCATCAAGCTGGCTTGGCTGTTCTCGTGATAAAGATTTGATTAAACGTTTTTAGTAATATGAATTGTCAGGGAACTCAAGTATTAGTTTAATTTAACAGTAAGTTTCCTTTAAATGTAAATATCAATTGAACATTTTTCTTTTTTTTTTCTAGCCCAAATAAAAGGTTTGACAAATATGAATCAAGCATCAAGAAATTTGACTTTAGTGAAATGGGCTCACGCTGTTAACAGTCAAAAAGAATTATCAGAAGCATTAAACAGTAGGTTAAAATTATTTTTAAATACAAAACTTTATAATTTTAAATATAAAATTTTTTTTGTTTTTAGGTAATATTGATATGATCGAAGCTGATATCATACTTGGAAAACTTCATGAAAATGACGATCAAGAAATACCTGTAATGGGTCATCCACCGGCAACTAAGTCTGATATATCATTAAAACAATTTTTAGAAAAAATTATATCATATAATAATAAAAATAATGATATAAAGGGTATTAAATTAGATTTTAAGTCTACCAAAGTTTTTGAAGAATCTATTGAAATAATACAAAGCTATTATTCTATGGTATTACAATTATTTTTATGTAGTGTTTTCTGTTTTTAAAGAAAAAACAAAACACAACAATTAATTATAGATATTTTTTCCTTTGTGGTTAAATGCCGATATTTTACCAGGACCCGTAAATAGTACTATTATACCTGTTGATTCAAATATATTTTTAAAATTCAGTAAAGAACTTAAGAAAGCTATATTGTCAATAGGATGGACAACGCAGTGGGGTTCTAATTACACAGAAGGTTTTTATTCGGACGATCAAATCAATTCAATGATTTCTGTTATTTTGGTAATAATTTTTTTTATATATATGACAAAGAATATTATTTGAATTTTTAAACTAAATTGAATCTATTTTTGTTTTGTTTTTATTAAGGATAACAATCTATCACCGGGCCAACAAATTACATTTCCTGTTCGAGCAGGAATTGCTGCTAAATCGACTAAGACTTTATATAATTTATATAATACACTTAAGGGTAGTTATCAATTATCTTTGACAATATGGTCATCACCTAAAGATAATGTTGATATTGAACAATTACGCAATCTGATATTCTTATTTGGTGTTAATAATATTTACTTAGATGTACCTAAAGAAATTTCTACAAAACTACGACTAGATATTCCGAATTCGGCTGAATGTTTAATACAAAATTGCAATACGTAGCTCTATTTGCTATAATTACATTTATTTGACTGAATGGACTTAAATGGTAAGCAAAACAAAAAAAAAAATATGTAATATATGTTTAATACAACAGGTAAACCCCGATTTACATAGCATTTAATTTCACTTTAACATGGTTAAAAAATAGTTAAAGAAATTCCACTTTAATCCGATCGGGTCAGAAACTTTTGAAATTTTTTTATTAAAACAAACTAAAAATCAAAAAATAGAAGGAAGAAAATATTAAATACATACTACTCATCCATATAAACTGATTAAATTTATTACTAGTGTATTTCTAATGAATTCTAATTACACGATTTTAATTTAAGACGGCGGTCTTAGGGAATCTATCCTGTAAATCGGGAGTTTTCTGTATTTTTTATTATTTTCAAAAATTTCCTAATTTTTAAACACTAAAGAGGTTAAGGATTATTTTTGGTTTTGTTGAAATACTATTTTAGTATGCAAAATATTTATTTCAAAAAAAGAAATTATTACTATTATTTAATATATACACATATACATATATATATATATATATATATATATATAAAACTTTGTCTATTTAAATTTTCTTTTTAATTTTATACTTAAATTCTGTTCTCTTTATTTTGCTTTCTTTTGTTTTTTATTATAAAAATGTATATAAAAAGTTGATTGTTTGTTTTAAAGAAATTTCATTTATTTGTAAAAAAAATTATTTTTTACGTAGAATAACGTACAATTTTTAATTTTGTTTAGATTTTTAAGGTATTTTATGTTATTGATAATTAAAAAAATTCATAGAAAAAAATGCAATCTTTGTGTTTTGTCTTTTTTGGTCTTTCGTTAATATCACATATTTAATTGGTCTTAATTGACTGAAAGATTATTTTGGTTTTGGTATTTTTATACAGCCAATAATTTTAAATTCATTTTGGAATTAAATTTCTAGACTAGTAATATTATCGTCATATAATATCACCTTATTTAATATATAATGCATTCCTAATATTATTTTATTTAATTTTATATAAACTAATAATGGACATCATTTCTACTACTACGTATATATACGTAAATTTAAACTTTTATAAGTTTAAAGCGAGTATTATTTATAATTACTGTAAGAAATTTAATTGTTCTTATTTTATGTGTTCGATATTGAAACCTTTTCTTTACCTGATTTATTTCCAAAATAAATTACATTATCGATTTTTTCATTTTTTTTTAATAATGATGAAATTTCTGGTAAATTTTCAATATTTAAATTTTTTTTATCATAATTTTCTTCATTTTTCTTAAGTTTATTTTTTTTTGTAAATATATGAACAATAGGGAACCATAATGCAAGTATAAATCCAGTTATCATAATAACTAACGAAATTATTAAACTAATTTTTGGTATTTTTAAAACAGTTAAAAGTTCATTAGCTGTTTCTTGTTGTATACGAACCTTCTGTTCAAACCATAAAAGTGGAAGAAATATATGTGGTGCTTTTTTATATAGTCTGAAATGTGTTTTGTATATTTATTTGTTTTTAAATATATATTTAAAGAAACCTTATTAGTTTACTTACGCAATATTTGGCGATGGTCTTATCAACATATTTATTTGTAATCTTGCTGCTACTTCTAATGGTATTCCAGTTAAAGGTTCAAGTGTTATATAAAATTCATGTTTTTCTTTGGATGGTTTTAATCCCTCAACTTGATTTAAATAATAATTGTCGGCATTATAATAATGTGGAAATGACATAAAAACTGGTGTGCCAAATCGACATGAAGATATATTAAGAACACCCGACGGTACACATTCACCATTACAAAAACAATTATTGTCCTTATTAAGTGTACCTTATTTATAAATAAAAATTTTAAAAAAAATACTAAAAATAAATACAGTGAAATTTTTTTATAATACCATTATCAACAGTTTTATAATCTCCACTATATTTAAAACCTTCTAATCCTTCGATATTTACTGTCTCTGTATGATATAAATTTATACTTCGACAAAGATCTGCTGAAAAAAATGATATTGAACTATCTTTGTTACGTCGTGGTGGATAAAATTCCCCAGCAGATCCATTTACTTGGCCACAATATGATTGATAATAACCAGTTTCTTTTTTGTAATTCCATGTATTCATTTGTCCAAAATTTTTCATACCTTTTTCACCTGTATATACGTTAAAATAACCTGTTAAATCAGCGGTTCCATTTCTCTATAAACAAACAAAAAATTTATATGAGTATAAAAAATTATTTTCTAGCACAAAAAAAAATTATAAATTATTATTGATACTAAATTGAAGGTTAAATTAGAAATTATTTCATTGCTAAAAAACACCTTATCCAAGCTGTAATGATATATCTCATGAAATATGACATAATCTCGTTTTTAATGGCTGCAAAATGCAAAAAAAAAATAACCGCAGAAAATTCTGGCAATTTAATTTTTAAAAAATAAACATAAATCCCACGAAAACTGATAAATTTCAGTTTTATAAAAGTATGTATAATGTAAACATAAATTTGCATATTAAAGAAAGTTTTTTACTTCACCATAAAATTATATCAAAATAACTTTTTACTAAATTTTGCAAATTGTTAAGTTCTTCTTCTTTTTCTACCATAAATAAAAAGTATTAGTTTCATTTCTAATTTCATTTCACCTATGAGAGGCCAAATATTTTTATGTTTGTATTAATTTATTAATTTCAAGATCGAAGGAGTAGTAGTCCAAAAATAACTTCTTTTCGTCTTTTCGTGTTTTCTTTGTTTATAAAGAAATGAAAAATAAAAGCATATGCATAAACTTTGGTATGTGAATTTTTAATCTTTTAAAGCAACTTCCCATCAGAAGAACAAGAAATATTATTTCCTTTAATTCTGCTTTGACAAAATTTTTACTATTTCATTTTCCATTATAATTAATGCAAGAATTCGTCATTCGTTATATTTTTAACCTAACCTTTGTGTTCGACTGTTTTTTTTCTTGTTTGCTTCTTTGTATGCAATAAGGCTTTTTGTAAGAAAACCTAAGAATATACCAAATTTTGTCAACAAAAACAAAAAAAAAAAAAATAATAATAATAATAATTATACTACGCTAAAATCCAAAGATTTTTTGTTATTTTCATTTAAGGCATTTTATATAAAAATTTTGTAATTACTTACTGGATAAAACCAACCAAATCTATCAAATGGTACTGTTACATCATCACCAAATATCGGAAATTCTCTTGCCATATCAATCATATTATCCTGATAACCTTCGAAAAGTAATTCATTAGCTTTTTTTGTAATTGAAATTTGTTGTTCATAAACATTTAAACCAACAGAGACACTTTTCTGTTTTATAAAATTCCAATATCGAGCAGTTTCGGCAGCTGACTATAATTATCAAAAATTTATTTTTATATTTTTATACACTTCAAAAAACAAAAAAAAAAAATAACAAAAAACACACAACAAAAAGAAAAGAAGAAAAATAATACCAAAGCAACAACATTTAATGTTGTAATTTGATCATCTAAACTACCACGACTTCCTTCTTCATCAAAAAAATAAGTACTTTTTCTTCTAAAACTGACGGTACCATTATCTTGATGCCAATCTATATCAACTTTTTCTGTCTTTTCTGTAAATCTGTAGGGTCCTAATTCTTCTAAGATTGGTTTTGTTGAAATATTTTCAAAATCTTGTGGATTTGTCCAATTAAAAAAATATATATCAATGCTTATTGGTATTGGTACTGATTTCCATGCATCATAAACTCGTGAATTAGGCCGTAATGTTAACTCCTTAAAAAAAAAAAATAGAAATTTTAAAGTGGTTTAATTAAATAATTAATCTTATCATTTTTGATATCAATGATTTTTTTTTAAATAAAAGTGAATTCAAATATAATATCTTTCAAAAACTAAAAGAAAAAATAACCTAAAATTGATTTTTGGCACTCTACAAAATTTTTTAATCTTATTAGTCAAAAAATTAGAATGATCTAATCAAACATGTATAAAGAGATTAACTACACTTACAAGTAATCAAATTATCTATTTGAATTTTTTCCATAATATTTGGCTGATATAAGTCGATGTTAAATAATAATGTATGGTTTGATTGTTTGATAAAATATTTGTAATCATTTAAGTAAATGTAGAAACGTTCATTTTTTCCTTTTAAATAATTCACGATAAACAATCATTTAGAAAGTCCTCACGTAAATTATTTCGTCTTTTTAATTTCAATCTCATATTTATAGAACATTTAAAAATTTCATCTTTTATAAAAACGATTCCAAAATATTTGTTACAAAAACGAAGTTTTTATGGAAAAATAATCAAAATGAAGCTAATTTCATTATGGTTTAAAAATCTTGTAAAATATCAGTCACGTATTAATATACCTGTTTTTTTTGCACATAAATGAAATATTACCGGCTGTCCACAAAATGTTTATTATATAACACCGTGGATCTAAAATCTGAATTTATTGTTTATTGAATATATTATAAAATTTTTACACGCAGATTTTAAGTGTATGCTTCAAATTAGAATATTCACGTTTCGATTTTATGTTTTGTTATTTCTTTCAATTAGCATTTTTTTTTGTCATTATTGTCAGACATTACGCGTGTTTGACATAAAAAACAAATTATGTATGAAGAAAATAAAGAAAACAAAATTTTTTTTGTGTATTTGAAATTGAATTAAACAGATTTTTTTTCTTCCAATAGTTAAACCACAGCAAATATTATTGTTTATTATTATTATTATTATTATTAATAAAATATTCTAATCTAAAAAAAAAAAAACTCTATGAAAAATACTACAGACCTTTGATAACATGAGGTCAAATATATCATCTCCAAATATCGCAAGTAAAGCTCCAATTATTCCAATACAAAGGCCAATACTACCGAGAGTACAGCGTTTATTGCAAATATCTTTTGCATGCATTTCGTCTGTTCAATGAACTATGTAGATCTGTAAATTTATACAAATGTTGAAATATAAGCAAAATATATTAAATAAAATAAAATTCTTAAAAGATGTTAATTAAAAACAATTTACGAGAATTTGCTATACATAAAGAAACCTTCGAACTTTACCGAACTCAAACGGTACAAATTTAATCGGCTTAATTATATATTTAGAATAATTGAAGACAATTCATTTTATACATATTACTTAATCGATTTAAAATAAAAGAAATAACAAGAAAAATTATTCATTTTCTACAGAGTTCATACAATTTTAAAGTAATTATTTGTTAAATCAAATTTAATTGGATTTTTTTGTTTTAATTAAAGAAAGGTCAAAATATTTCATATATATAGTATATAGAATTTTCATTTGTTGAAAGTACTTAAAGTAATACAATTCAAAATTTACCAAATTTTTATTTCTGTTTTTTTTTGCTATAGCATTTCCTATGATTTCCTTCTTAAAAAAAATTCTTAAATAACGCCCACTAGACTACAAGAAAAACACTGATTGAATCATACTTTAGACATTCCTTAATTTGTATTAATTTATTAAATTATTTGCTTTAAAGAACGGTCAAGAATGAATGAATGCATAACGGAATACTCAATTGATAATATAATGTCTAGGAAAACTGAAACCTTAGAAATCTCTGTAACCTAACCCGAATTTTAAATATAATGAATATTAACATGTGAATAAAGTATGATAGTATTAATATAATAATAAAAAATATTTATTTAAAAATTTAATAATTATTTTAAGAATACCTATAATTTTTATTAGAGCTGCTTAAATATTAGTTGTTAAATAATATCGTTAAAAATTACTTTTTAATTAAACTGAAAATACGAGAAATTGTTATAATTTTCGATTTTTAAATTTCTTTATTTAAAATATTACAAATTTAAGTTGTTAAAAGAAAAGTTTTTTTTTTTTGTTACTAAAATTTCAAATAGAACTTTTGATGTAAATTTGTTATTTAAAACAATATATGTATTTATAATCCTTGAATTTCTGGGTCATGCTCTAAATAAATTAGTTTAATTTGTTTTTAATTTCCGTTTGTTGTTTGTAAAATGTGATAATCTATACGTTACGATAAGCAAAATATTTCCATATTATAGATCAGTTTTTGTATATAAAGACTAAATTTTTTGCTTTTCTTTTTTTTAAATTAAGAGAAGCAATCTAACAAGTACTGTTATCAATTTAATAGATTGTGATCCTCAATAAACGTCGGTAAATCATTTTTATTTACTTAAACAATTCTGTGAATCAGGAACCAATTGGGCCTGTTTGCATTAAAGAGAAGGAGACCATGAAATTCTTTTGAAAAATATTTTCAGTATTACAACTGGACTTATTGCAACAGAGTAATTTATTATTTATATATTTGTCAGTCTTGCAAATTGACATTTAATATATTAAGAAAATTTATCTAACAATAATTATACGTTTAATTATTTTAATAAATTTTATCCCTTCAACACAAAAATAACATGAAAATAGTTTAATATTCAGCCAGCTGATCAATAAATATCAAAAAACACTTTTTGTGTTTTCAACAAAATATTTGTGGTTTTGCTTTTTTAGTTGGAATGTTTTCCCTTGCTTGTCATTTCTCTGCCCAAAATATACCAGCTTTTTTTATCCTTCCCTATAAATGTAAACATGCATATTATGTGTTCAAGCCCAATTGCTTATATATATTTAAGCATGTTGTCCTTGTTAATATTCTTGTAGTATTAGCTATTACAACGGTCATTACAAATGCTAACTTTATAAAGTCGATAAATTTTTGAACGCCACTTTTTTGTGGAAAGTCTAGTCTTTTAGAACAGCACTTAAACCGATAAATCTATTTACTATCAATTTTTTTCTCTCTAAAAATAAGTTGTAATTAAACACGAACTTTGTTTTAACAGAAGGCTGAGTATTAAACCTGAAAAGTTTACTAATTTTGAAATTAAACGCCTACTTTTTAATGATGGAAAGTAAAACCTACGTAGTTATTATTACTAGACCGGACGTTTATATATGTTTTCAAAATGTTATATTTTACGCGACCCGACGCTTTAAAGAAAATTAAAGTATATTTTTCCGTTAATTAAAAAAAAAAAAAATAAAACAATATTAACCGCCAATCTCAACAACATGTTCACACTAAGAATTTATTAGAAATAGCTACATTAGGAATTTGTAGTAATATCACAATATCCACTTACTTCTAAGAAAAATGCAAAACATCTAATTACTGTAGTGGTAGAATTACACTATGACTATTTATTGTAATACCCACTATGTCTAATGTTTTATTTCTCCCTCTTTATGGATATTCGATATGTTTTTTCAATGAATGTCTAGCCTTAAGCTTAGGAGACTACTAAAAAATTATAAACCACTAAGTTACATTTTAGCTGATTAAATAAATCTAATTTATAAAATAACTTATTTTTAAAGTAGTAAAATTTACTTAGGACATTAATATAAAATTTATGTAAAAAGGAAGCAATGGTTACTTAAACCATGTATTAGAAGAAATTAAGTATTTCTGGGGTAAATAATATTTGTGTAAAATTATATCTAAAACTAAAACTAAAGTCTCGGATATAATACGAAATTAGGCTCTAATAGCAGTATATTTTTTTTTTTTTTTGAGTATCAGAGTATTTTGCCTTTTTGTTGTTTTCCTATCTATACGTTAGTTACAGTCGGGAAATAAATAGCCTTAATAAGAGCTAATTTTTGAAATCATGATATGTATAGATTAAAAAAGCTTGCCACTAATACTATTTAAAGCTTAGAAATAAAAAAAAAGCCAAAAGCCAAAAAAAATTTGATATCATGCTAATTGAATTTATGATACTATACTTCAATGACATTTATAAGTTTAATCTATGACAAGTTTAAATTTAAATAAATACATTTTCAAATACTTCAAAAAACAAAAAAAAAAAAATGGTGTTTGATTTGGAAAGTAAACTTTTTGATTATTTACTATATATTTCTATACTTACGCAAAATTGGATTTCATATTTTAATAATTTGTTAAACAAGATAAGTTCCTACATGGTTTTTTGTTGTTGTTGGTTTTTTAAATTAAAAAATAAATATAGTGAAACTATAAACACAAGTCAAAAATTTTCTAATATGGCAAAAACTATACACAAATCATTATTTAAACAAACACAAACAAAGGAATGGGATTTTATCAAATCATATCCCTTTATAATTCTATTTTCCGTTCGATAACAGTATTTCATGAAAACGATCAATTGTATTTGCTTGCATTTGTATAACAAGCAATTTTGAAAGAAATAAATAGTTCAAATTATTTGTATACTAGAGCTCTTTGATGATTAATAATAATTATCTGAAATATTTTTGATATGATAAGAAATATTTGTGAACAAAAATTTTTAAATAAAATACAGCTAATATTTGTATTATTATCTATATTAGCTAAAAATTTTAAGTTTTTCTTTTTGTTTAGCTTGTGTTGTGTGTATGTCTCGCATATAATTAAATTCAAATTCAATTTAATTTTTGTATAATATTTGTATACCCGGCTTTTAAAATTTGTTAGATAGGTTATTGCGGCCAATATGTTTCCCCCTTTTTTTTTGCTTCACATAGTTGTCGCTGCTTCTCTAGAGTGACGCAAAATTTATTTCTGCTGAAGCGAAGTTAGCTGTACGTGTGTTATTTGTTTAGTTATAAGTTTTACAATATGGCGTCAGAATCAATTAAGGAAATATTAAAAGCTGTTTTGATACATATATTAAAGATGTTGTTTGCTTGCTGTGTACCAAAAATATCTCCAGATGATGAAAAGAAGGCAAAAGAGCAAGTAAGTACAATTATTGTGCTCCTTACGGGGGTGGCGGGTTAAATACCATTCAGTTTATTAGGAACCGATCAGTTTATTCGTAGTTAATTGCAGGTTGTGTAATTTTCAATTAAAGTTTTAGCTTTACTCATAATATGTGGGTGAATCTGGTCAATTTTATTACCTTTTGATTTTTTACAGCTACTACTTCGCTCAAAAATCATTTTCGTTGGCGAGTGCTCTCTCTACAAGTAGCAGTAAAACTGCCGATATTTTCCATCGAAGATGCAAGGAGTAGCAAGCACGTCAGCAAAACAATTGACTCTAAAGGAAGCAACTGAACGGAAATTGCCTTGGGTTATTAATGACCCGATATCAATACAATTTCATTATTTAATAGGAGAAATGATTGCCCTAAATAATGAGCCACTTTCACTTGTCGAACGAGTCGGCTTTGAAAGACTCATGGCAAAAGCAGTACCTCAATATAAAATACCATCTCGCCTTATATTACCTAGAAAGTTTTTCCAGATATGTATATATCAAAAAATTTACTTAAAAATTGAAGTTAGCATCTCTCAAGCAACAGCAGCCTCTGTGACATTTGACATGTGGACATGTCAGTACAATAATGAGAGTTTTTTTGAGTTTTACTGCGCACTGGATATCTCCAGAGTTCATTTTTCAACATGGTGTAATAACATCGCAAAAGGGCTCATTTGCTACCTCAGGGCAAAATTCATTTACTTGTCCACCACAGTGGAGCCAACATGGTAAAAGGTGTTCGAGTCGCAGATTTTGATTCTGCAAGATGTTTCATACATACAATGTAACGGGCTGTTGAGGAATCAATTAAGTCTCAAGCAGATATCCTGAAAATGGTAGCTGCTGCGCGCCGAATTATTACCCATTTTAATCACTCTGGTATAGCACAAGAAAAGTTGAAATCTATTCGCCAAGAACTTAATTTGCCAAAACACCAACTAGTACAAGATGTTAGCACACGCTGGAGCTCTACGTATTATTTAATGGTGCGATTATTAGAAAAAAAACGAGCTGTCTCTCTGTACCTAACGAATTACGGATCTTTAAATAATTTAACACCGACTCAGTGGATTTTAACGGAGCAATGCATCAAATCCTGAAACCATTTGAAGAGATCACTAAAATAACTAGCTCAGATTTTTCTTGGATCTCTGAAGTAATTCCACATGTTGTCACGTTGTTAAAATACCTGGAAATGGCAGAGACTGCCGATGGAACACAAAATTTATTAAAAATGAGAATTTCGCTAAAAGTTGAAAAACGGTTTGATTTTGACAGTAAATACAAATATGTGGTTGCTACTTTTCTCGATCCGCGATTCAAAACTACATAGTTTCTTGGGATTAGTTCAAACAAAAAAAGCGAGACAAAAAATTATCTTAGAAACTTTGAAAATTAGTTGTGATGAATCTAGCTCTAATGATGATTGTTCTCCCCCTCGTAAGCAAAAAATTGAAATATATGACAGTTTCTGGAACTGTTTTGAGGAAATTGCTGCAGAAAAAGATAATACGCAAAGTGAGGCTTCGGGGAAAAATGCTAATGCTAATGAAATTGATTTTTATTTAAAAATTCCTCGGCTAGAGCGAATGGCAGTCGTTTTCCAGTGGTGGTCAGTAAACGCACAACAATTTCCGTGCTTAGCAAAATTTGCAAAGATTTACCTATCATCTTTTGCAAGTTACTGTTTATAGTGAGAGACTATTTTCAGAAGCTGGAATTATATATGAAGAAAATCGCAATCGTTTGCTGCCATCAAATGCTGTGAAAATGGTTTTCATTCACCATAACTTACCACTTGTAGATTTTAAGTATTAAAACAGCTTATAACTTTTTCTTTAAATACATATATAGAATTTTGAGTAACATGTGTTATTATATGTAATGTATGTGCTTTTTATTGGAATATCACGTAGTATTCGGCCGAAGACGCCGAATAACGAATAGTAGCCGAATATTCGTTACATCTCTAGTTATTTGTAATATGTATATTGTACGTAATTTGATATTACACAAGAAAAACTTTCTATAGAGAAATATTCCCATCGCATTAAAACTATAATTTTTTTCTTCTATAAATCAAAAGTCTTAGCAATAAATATTTTTTTAACTAGTAAATATTTTGGCAAATAATAAAAAAAAATTAACATTAGAAAAATATTATATCAGTATGCCCGTCAGGCCATAAGTATATATATAGGCATAGGCAATATTAACTGACCCTCAATTTTGATTAGAGTATTCGCAATAATAAGAAAATTAGCTAATACATAATAATATTAATACATATAACAAAAACAATTTAAAATAAAGAAATGTGCTTATCATGTTTTTCTATCATTTAACTATTGTCATGGTCAATCTTTTTTAAATTAATATATATTTAATCACATTTTTTAATCAGAATAAAGAAAATTAATAAATTATTTATCAATCAGAGTTTTAAAAAAATAAATAAAAAATAATCAATTGTATTTAACACATTGAATTGTTCGATGAGCGCTCTATATTAATTACTTTAAAATATAAATATATATATATATATTATATATTAATTGTATGAAAAGTTAATTAATACACATATATAAATAAACATTACTTAAGAGCAACCGATAAATCTTCCGGGGGCATCAAGAAATGCTCATTACCATTCTAAACAATGCATTACAATACATTTAACATATAGTCAGCAAGACGCAAAAAAGCACGAAATAAGACTTACCTTAAAGATTTTGGATTAATTCTTCAGTAATTATATTTATCTATAATATTGGAAATTATTATTCCCAAAATTAAATTGATCACTTTAATATATGCAGATATGTATATACATGAATGAAAAGTATGTTCACAGTTCTTTTAACAAAATAATCTTGAGTATAAAACGTTTTTATTGACCCCAACATGTTCTCATCTTGGCGGCATTTGTATCAATTTTTTAATTTCTCAAAAAAAAAAAAAAAAAAGAATCTAATTAGCTTTACTGAAGATTATTAAATCACTTCCGCGCATGTCAAAAACAAATTGTGAGTATTATTGTCACCGCCAAGACACACAGAATACTTTGAACTGAACCAACAAATATAATCTAAATTCTAGCTGACTTAAGTCGTCTCTAAAATTGATTTTGGCAGAGATAAAGCGCGTATATGACAAATGAGCAGTTAATAAAAAAATTTAGTTCTCACTTTATATTGGCCATTTTCAGTATAAGTGCGAGAATACCAACCCGAGTCGAAATATTTGATGATGATTACAGTTTGATCTGAATCGAATATGAAAAAATATATATTTTATTTATTCTTTTGTTAAACTATATTTTTTCCTTTTTTATCTAATGAATTTTATGTTATACTATTTAGAACAGTTGATTCGATAATTTTAAATAGCAAAGTCCTTAAGTAAAATGACTCATTAAATCCAAAATAACTAATTAAAAATCTTTAATTTGTGTTTTTAATCAAGTTTTTTTAAACCTGCTTTAAGGTTTAGGCTCCCTATAAAATATTATTAATAAGATATAGTTGTTGTTAGAACATATTTTACTCAAGGTTTAGTATTTAAAAATATGTATGTATATGTGATCTTGAAATATATAGCTATTAACGATAATCCTTTGTCCTTTTACTTTCGAAATACATGATAATATATATTATTTATTATAGACTTATTAAAACTTATTTAAATTGTTTATTGTTCTGTTGAGTTTGTGATCCATGTTTTTGAAATTCTTGCGCAAAAGATTTTTGCATAAAATTTCTCTTACGCTCAATTTTCTGAAAATATTTTTATATTTTATTTTGGAACCTAAATTTGAAAATGTTTAATTTTTAATAATGCCGTGAACATAATTTAACAAAAATATAAACATAAAACAATAAAATATAGAATTTTTTTTTTTGTTTCTTTCCTAAAAGTCAGATTTTATAAATTTTCTTAAAGTTTTTAATTTGTTAAAGGTTTTTTTAAGAAACGATTGAACGAATTTTATTTTTTTTTTCAGCCAAAAAAAGTTTATCAGGCCTCAAAGTCTATCTTTGTTATTGAAATTAAAATGTTCATTGTAAAATATTCTTTGTTCGCAAACATTTGCTAAATTGACGCAAAATGTGGTTAATTTTTTTTTTAATTTCTTCACCAGTTCAACATTAGCATTTTTTTACCTCACGGTTACTATTACGGATGATCCCTGTGTGCAAATTTTTGCAGCCCAAAAAATTTAAACATAAAACTATTAGGATATAATCCAAATTAATTTAATTATGTAACAAATCCAACTATCAAATCTATATATTTCTTTTTCTCTTCTTGGTGAGAAAGAATGACAAAAATTAAAACTGGTTTTCAAAGTGGAAATAGCAAGCGATAAATAAAACAATTGCATGTGAGTTAAATTACCTTTTCATTTTTGCAAAAAATCGTGGCAAATGTTTATATCCAATGGGTGGTGACAAATGGACATGCCTAATTCTTCGAAGTTATGGGCAAGACGTATAAAGAGCAGTGAGTTTGCAGAGAGCTCACCTCACCCAATGGGGTGATCCAAATTGAGTTTTTTTTTGCGTTGGGGCCCGCTATCTCTCTTCTCATGCGTTGAGTCTTAATATTAATTACTAACTACATATCTTAATTAATTGTATTACATTTAATAAATATTAAAAACTTGAAAACCTGAGCATCAGTGAAGCCATCAAACTATCATGATAGCCCATTACGCAACAAAATGCTTCTATTCTCGTAGAATGGATCCAGAGAGACAAAAACAAATTTAAACTGTTTTGTAGGCATGGAAATTTAATACAATAATTTGTGCAACTTGATAACAAAGAATAGGTGACTCAAAATAGTTTTCTAATTTTTTTCTATAATTTAGGTGTCCGGTTTTAAAAAGATAAAGCGTATAAAACGAATAAATTTTTACTTGCAAAATGCACCCACGCATTTTTGTTGCTTTCGCCTGCTGTAGACCAATTTCCTGGTAGGTATAATTCCAACTACGCTAAAAACTTATAACTTCACTCCTGATTTGAATTTTGACAGTTCTCGAGAATAAGTCTAATAACTGTCGACCCAAATTATAATTTCATAACATATTTTTTATTTATTTTAATTAAATGCTTTTATTATAGAATATAGCATAATAAATTATAATAATGAAGAAATGGATTCTCCTGATATTTCTTTTCTAGAGAATACTATTGATAAAACCCAGGTGTGCTCGATTTTTTTTAAAATAGTTGCTGTTTAGATATTAAATTTTCCAGGTTTAATAACTGGGACATAATCTTTTTTTTCCGAATAGTTTTTGATTGTTTTTTTAAACTCAGACTTTATTGATATATTTTAGTAATTTTTATGGCCCGATTCATATATCTTGCGACCTCAAGAAGAATTTAAATGATACAATATCTTTTTTTCTTATAGATACCTCCAATAAATCAAAAAAGAATTGTCGCATTTGTTAATCACTTTATCATAAGTACTTGTTCATTTCTAAATGATTTTATTGTTAAATGCGAAACGAAATTTATTAATTTCGAAAGTAAATTGCAGAAAGTTGAAGCATCTTTAATTATAATAGAATCAAAGGTAGATTTAAAAACAAAAACAAATACGCTATATGTTATATTCGTTATTATTTAGTTATCATCAATATCTGGTTTAGCTGGTAAGACAAACGAAAGTAAGATAGAACCGCATCAACTTCCTCCAACAAATAGCTCAAATGACACTCTGAGTATGCATGAGGAATCAATAGATGAAGTGCACATTACTGCAAGTCAGCCATCAGAAGAATATGATAAAAATTATGAAAAATATAAAAAAATGGTCCAAGTTGGTGTTCCAATTGCTGCCGTTAGAATCAAAGTGAAAAACGATGGATTAGACGTTAGCCTATTTGAGTAAATAGCAAATATATCATATATAAATCCTTTAGACTCATAACTAATTTCTTACAGTTCTTATACAGTAAACAAAATCATTTGAAAATGGGATAATTAAACATTGAATAATAATTTTAAAAAACTCTTTTTAATTCTTATTAAGTTAACAACTTAAAATTGAATCATTTGCCCTTTCCTTTTCTTATCACCTCCAAGTTCAAAATGTTTGCATCGTTTTAAAGGTGTTTGTTTACGGTATTTACATTCTGTACACTCCATTCGAAGAACAATCTTTTTCGTTGTTTTAGCCTGAAATATATTTTACTAATTAAACTGAGGAAATAAGTACATAATTAGTTTTGTTCGAATTTCAAATTATATGACTGAAAAATCTATACCAGCCATTTTATAAGAAATTCATTCACTATTGCACAGAAAAATTCCCACCAAAAAAATTATTTATTTTGCATTAGTTTGGTTCTACAATATGTGCAAAAATTGAATGAAAAAAATTGTTTACCTTTTTACGGAAAATTGGTTTAGTTTGTCCACCAAAGCCCTGCTGTTTCCTATCATACCTTCTTCTACCTTGAGCACTTTTTCTTTCTTTCGATTTTTTATATTGTGTTACTTTATGCAATTTATGTACTTTGCATTTTTTACAAAATGTACGACGCTGCTTTGGTACATTAACCTTGAAATAATAAAGAAAAGAAAACTTAAATAAATGCTGTATCTAGCAAAATAGCAATTTTAACCAGATTAAAATAATTAGGTTAATTTGACTTTAAAGTTTTACTTATTAAAGATTCAATTGGATAACTATAAAAACTTAACCTACCATTTTCGTATGTCTATATACGTAGAAAAGACAGATGCGGAGGAAATTAGTTTTTTGACAACTCTACTTAACGTATGAAGTTAGCACAAAGTTGTAGTAAAGATAAAATATAGAAAAAATCATATTCAATTCATATTAGGGAATGTAAATAAAATCTTTTATAAAATATATTGCATTAGGTTTATTTTAAACTATTGCAACGTTTGTTTTTATCCTTTTGCATTCTTCATGACTATAACAAAAAGTTAAATATAAATATTCCAATTAAAAAATTATTCTAGGAATCAAGTTTTTTAGATCTTTATTTTCGTTATTTTTCGGAAGAAATACAGAGTATTTCTTAAAACCCACGTTCATTAACTCAATTTTATACAAAACTAGTCTTATTTTAAATAGCTAGAAAAAATTTCCCAAGAATTTATTACATAATACTCTAATGTTCCTATTTTGAAATACAATAAAACAATCAGTTTTTATATATTTAATATTTTTGATATTATTAAATATATATTGATTTAAATCTCTAATCTACTGTACCAAAACAATATTTTATTTCTAATTTGTAAGAAGAATTTCATTAATCATTTAAATAAAGACTATTCTAAAGTTCATAATTTCAACTTGAATGCTATTTTTTCTAACAAAAATAATACTCAAAACATTTATTGGTATTATGAAAATATTTTGGATATTTTTTCAAAATTATTTCTGGCAGCCATTTTTTATTAATGTTATATATATATACATTAATTAGTAATTTTTTATGAAGCACATTCAAATAAAATTTTACTCAAAATTAGAATTAAATGAATGAATATGATTTCAAAAATAAAATAACTAATTTTAATTAAAAAAAATACATAAAAAAAACATCATAGAATTCCTGAAGCAGAGATGAATGCGCCATCTTGATTTTGTAAGCAGAAATTTTATCATCGCTTCAGTCTTATTATAGAGTTCGTGACGTGAAGTCGCTTAACCTCGTTTAATTTTTTTTTCTTAAGAAAAGAGAAATATATAATAAGGTTTTTGTTAGTGCGCGACTAATAAGAAGTTATTAGTTATTTTGTTAAAATATTTTTTTTAACATAAGTTACATAATATAAAAAATAAAACAAAATGAGTTCAACAGAAAAAAATAATGATGTTGCGGTAGAAAAAGTAGCATCAGAAGAAGTAAATAATCGACCAACATCACCATTAGAAGTTAAAGAACAAGTCAAAGGAATAAAAAGGCCTGCAGATGTAAGTTTAAATATTAAAATAATAAAATATTAGTGCCTTTTAATTAGTAAGATTTTTATGTAAGTAAATGCGCGGGTTTTCATAGTGATAAAAATTTTTTTACAAATATTTCTCCATATATATATATTTATATATATGTATATATATAATACAAAATTGTTGGCTGAATTTTAATTTTCTTATCCAATTTTATATACATTTCTAAAAGCTTCCTCAAACACAAGCGCATGCTTAATCAAAATATTTACTATTATTAATTTCGCAAGAGTCGAATTTACTTGGAATTATTATTCAAAATGATTATATATTTAATAATTTCTCACAAGTGAATACCCAAAATACTTGATACAAAAAAGCATGCATTAACCGGCGTACCTACTAATATGCTATCTCTTTCCCACATTCATAATGTCTTTTTAAGAAAAAAAAAACAAGTTTATATTTATATCCTATTTTATTCATTTTCTAGTTAGTTTATTAATAAATACCATTGAAACTAGATTTTTCACATAAAATTGCTGTTTGTTTTTTTATAATAATACATTGAAATTAAAATTTTATAGAATTTAATTTGAAATTGTATTTGTTTGAAAAGTAAAAATGTGTGGGAGATACTTATTTTCATATATATATATATATATATGTATGAATGGGATTTAGGAAATCGCACAGCAACGCGGCCAAGTTTAAAATATTCTTGTCTCTTTTTTTCTAGCTAATAAGTTTGTTTATGTTCATTTAATATCTTCTTTTTCTGTTGTAATCAATTTAACCTTTGGGAATGTGAATAAAATATTGGAATGGAAATATTGATAATATTTTTCAGACATAAAAATTTAACGTAGAATTAAGTTAAATATATTGTTATCATTCTTTAATTTATTTTTTGTCTATTAATAATCATAAACAACGTCAAATTATTCTATACACATATCACAAATATATATATTTCCCCTATTTTGTAACTTGGCGTCGCTTTTTTGATTCCCCTTTTACCTTGTTTTCTCAGTAAATTTGTGTTCTGAAATACAAAAGAAAAAAATATATATTTTTCGTATATATATATGCATAAAACATGAGGATTTGGTATTTGTGTAACAAAATTTTCTATTTTCTAGAAAAAAACCTTGATAAAATAAATTCATATTATTATCAATAATAAATTTTTATTTAATTTATATACACATGTGTATATATAAATAGAAAATATAGATAAGAGTTGGCTTTTTTATTTTAATATTTTCTTAAACTGAAAATTTGTTTATGCAACTGTGTGTGAAGAGAGTGGGTACATGCGCGTATGTTTTGCACGTTGAACTCACTAGTAAAAACATAGCTGTTTATAGCGTCCTAAAATATAATTCATATGCCCGCCATTCACCTGAAATCAATTTTTATTCTATTTTTATTTAGTCCGGTATATTTAGTATACTAAATATTTTTTTGTCAGTATTTGTGTGAAAAACATGCTTTATAATTATTTTTATTTTAATTATTAAGAACATGAGGTCATTTCTATGATTATTGATTATAATTTATTATTTATTATTTTTATCGTCTTGAGATTTTAACAACTAAAATTTTATTTCAAATTGATTATGTTTCTAAAAGAAATTTCAAATCAAAACAAATATGAGTTTACGAAAAGGTTTCTAAAGTTTAGCCATAATTTTTTTTTTACATTTTGCTTTATTTTTCATTAAAAATTACTTAGCAAAAGATTTTTTTTAATTGAAACTTTTGCTTGAATAGTTCACATCTATGTTTCTGATAAGTTATTGATTATCTTTTTTGTTTTAGAAAGAACTTATTTTTTTGGCGGGATAATTTGGCGATTATTTTCATATAACACAATGGTCAATTAATAAGGCTGAAAAATATCTTTTGTAATTTGGTATGCTTACTGTACTCATTTCATCTACTACCCTGAGAAAGGGAAAATCATCAATAGTCAGAGATCCCACTAAAAAGACCCAATTGCCATTAACTGGCAAAAACCATTGAAACCAAAAGTAGATAAATTATTCTTTTAATTTCTCCAGCATCCACAATTATCGTACTGGATGTTCGCAGATCCTAACAAGATCTTCAGAAAAATAAATTTGGTTCACATTAAGAAGACCACTATAGAAAAGTTAGAGAAATGTTGAAATGAATATTTTTGAAACATTTCAATTTAATTTAATAGCTATTTTGAAATTGTAAACTGATATTAAAAAAATTGTAGGATAATTGGAATTGACAATAAGTTTGAAAGAGTTACAAAATATTCTGAACTAGTTTAAAAAATATTATTTGGTTTAGCATAAGCTAACTCTTATTTGTATATAGAAGGAATTTTTCTGATTATTATATTTTTGTTGTTGTTGTTGGTATTAGGAAAAAAATTCAGATACAAAAAAACCAAAAACGGAAGAAAATTCAGATACAAAAAAACCTAAAACGGAAGAAAATTCAGATACAAAAAAACCTAAAACGGAAGAAAATTCAGATACAAAAAAACCTAAAAAGGAAGAAAATGGTGGAGGAGAAAAAGAAAGTGACGAAGAAGAATATGACGAAGAAAGTGATGAGGAAGAGGAAGAAAGTGATGAGATTGAAAGCGATGAGAGTGAAAGCGATGAGAGTGAAAGCGAAACTGAAGATGACAAATGAATAACAGTTATTAAAATTTTATTAAAAACAAAGACTAATAATTTCATATTAAAATTAACTATGTATTATTTTTAAATTTTAAATTTCTTATAATATATAATAATTATAATTATAAATCAAAGGGAAAAAAGTTTTTTTTTCTTTTGTCGGTAATATAAAATCGAAAATAGATTTCAGGCTTTAGACACATGGAAAAATGGAACACTAGATGGCTCTGCCTGGAGCTAGTAGCATCCACATCGTACTGGATGTTCGCAGATCCTAACCAAATCTTCAGAAAAATAAATTTGGCTCAAATTAAGAAGACCACTATAGAAAAATTAGAAAAGTGTTGAAATTGTAGGATAATTGGAATTGACAATAAGTTTGAAAAAGTTACAAAATATTCTGAATTAGTTTAAAAAATATTGTTTGGTTAACATAAGCTAACTCTGCTTTTTATATAGAAGGAATTTTTCTGATTATTATATTTTTTGTTGTTGTTGTTGGTATTAGGAAAAAAATTCAGATACAAAAAAACCTAAAAAGGAAGAAAATGGTGGAGGAGTAGAAGAAGATGACGAAGAAGTTCTGGAAGAGGAAGAAATTGATGAGATTGAAAGCGAAAATGAAGATTATGAGCTACCGTATGAAGGAGAAGATTATGACGAAGGAGAAGGTAAATTAAAATTAAATTAGTTGTTTTTTTTTTTATTATAATTAAAATCAATCAAATTTAAAATTTAGATGAAGAAGATGACGACGAAGATAATGATGACGAAGGTGACAATCCGGCATTATAATAATTTTAGTCAAAGAAAACAAAATAAGAAAAATTTTTTCTTAATTATATTTTTTTATTTAAAAAAAAACATAATTTCTTTTTCTTTAACTATAAGATTTAATATATTGGTAAAAGAAATTTAAAATAAGTAAGTAAAAAAAAACATTAAGATTTTTTAATGATTTCATAAACAACAAATTTATAGTTTAAAAAAAAAACAATCAATACCATTTTACATAAAAATGGTTTTTATGTAAAGCATTCGTCAAAGTCAAAATTGTATTTAATTCTTTTCTTAACTTGATTCTGTTCAATATAACAAAAACAATTGCTTAACATCTAAAACAAAAAAAATAATATCGAGCTACGCAATATCTATTTTAAAATTCATAATTTGTATAATATTTAAAAAAAAAAGAAGAAGGATTTGTAAGAATTAGACTTTTTTTAATTTAAATTTTGAAATCACAAATCAAAAATGGTACTTTCTAAAAATCCTAAGGAATTTTTTGATAGTATTGTCATGCATGCGACAACTTCCTGGCTTATTGAACGATGTGAAAATTTAGCACTAAATGCTAATGCTCGACTAGTTAGCGCCAGCATGTCGGCTTTTCAAAGAAGATTGGCATTTTGCTTTCCGTCAATGAAAACAGTAATATTCTAGTGAGTCCACTACGATTTGGTATTTAGGAAAGCTTTCCATATTTACTGGGCTAAGTCGTCCCATAAGCTAAGCGCTAGCGAGTCCTAGGCATTAGATGGTTTATTTTTGATTATTCTATGTCTGTAATTAAAATAAAATAATGATAAAAATGCAATTTAAATGGTTTTTTGGCTTATTTGAATAGAATTCGTCATTGAAATATTAATAAAAACAATTTATATAATTTCCAATGTAATTCTTAATATTTTTCTGTGTTTTGTACACTCAAAGGTACTAAAAAATCGATTAACATAATTTCCATCTAATTTTATACAGCCCTAACATTCCTCAAATTTTGCTTTTATATAATATAAACACAAACACATACAGTATTTATATTTATATTTTATTTTTATGTAGAATTTTCGAATTTTCTTTATCTAAGCCGAAGATTTGATGGAGCTTAAATTGCATTTATCTTATTTTTTTTTTTTTTTTTTAAGTATAAAATTAAACTCGCAGAAAATTGTAAATTTTTAACTGAATTATTTATGTATTCGAAGATTAATCTCATATTGGAATTTTCAAAAAATTTAATTTAAAGTTAAAAGTCTTTTGTTTTTAATACGTAAAATGTAAGATAAAAAATGCAAATAACTTCAGGAGCCACTAAAGATGTTTTCATAAATTTAATTAATAAAAAATTTGATAATTTAATATTGAGTTGAGTTTATGAATACACCTTAAGTCTATCTTTATTGCAACTTTTCCAAATCATATATTCAAGAATATATTCTAGGGAAGCTTGAACTAGATAATTACCAATCAACTAATGATTGAATTTTTACAAATGGTAAAAAACTTTTTAAAATTTCAAAACAAACTCTGAGAGGTTATTTCTTGTTTATATATTGAAATGATGATAATAATAGGATTATTTAAGCTTTACACAGCTTAATATTTTTCTTTAAAAACAGGGAAATTAAAAAAATTCAGGATAAATATTAATCTCAAAAAAAAAAAAACTTTAAATCTTACATAATTCGATTCTTTTTTTTTTTTTGTCCAAATTAATGAGTTTTTATTGAAAAGTTTTTGTAATGAGAAATTATTTTTAAATAATTGAATTTTTTGTACGTAGGTTGCTCGAAAAATTTTCAAAATACTATATTAAAATATTAGTTAAGCACGAAATTTTTCCAAAGTTTCTTTTCTTTTTTTTTTGTGTTTTAATAAATATATTTATATTAAATTAGCTAAATTTAAATATATTTTATGGAAAATGAATCTGTGACAACAATGTTAATCAATGAAATATTCAAAATTTACGTATATATTTTAAGTAAAGTATTATGTATTTATATTATTTAATTTTTTTAAACTTGCCAAGTTAACAAATTTTGTAATTCTTTTTAACATGTATAATTAAAATTTAGTAACTTATGAATTTCAAAAAAACTTAATAATTGCGTGTGTTCAAATTTTAATGATTATATAATTAAGTAAAAATTTTTTTTTTTAAAGAAGAATAGTAAATAATTCTTTTAAAAAAAAACTCGATGTTACAGATATACATAACATATACATTGAAAAAACATAACAAAATTATATTTGTTTAAATTTTAAAATATATTTTCACACATTTTATGTTTATTAGGAAATAAAAAATATTTATTTGTCTTCTTAATTTTCAAATCAATTCAGTTATAATGTTTAAATGTTATATGTAAACAGTTACTTCTTGTACTTTGACGTAGCGTTAAATATGTATTGTAATAATGAAGGCATTTTTAATTTCTTTTTCTTTTTCCAATGAAAAGCATAACTGAAAGTACATAATAAAATTGTAAATTTAAAAGTTTAAAAGAAAAAAAGAAAAAAATTAACAAAAAAAAAAATAAAATATAAGTGCGATATAACCAAAATGGATTTTATTGTAAGAAAAACAATAGATAATTTTATAAGAAAATATATATTTAGCTCTTATGTTTATTTATTTCGGTTTTTAAACATTTACTTTTTGTATAAATGTTAGCCTAATAAGGTGAATTTTAATATAAGAAAAAAGGTAATATTTCTCTTTTATTTAACTAAATATTAAATATTTTATTATGAAAATAACACAATTAGGTTTCTCATAGAAGCTACCGCTGTTAAAATGTCCAAATTAGTTTTTTTTTTTTTTTGTTTTTATATATTTCTATATATAAAAATTAATTTCATTGAAAAAATAATTATTAACGTATATATATATATATATATTTGATTTTATAATTTGTTCAAAATTTTATTTGAATGACAGTTATTAAAATTTTATTAAAAACAAAAACTAATAATTTCATATTAAAATTAACTATGTATTATTTTTGAATTTTTCGATTAGATTTCTTAAGATTCTATGTCACGAATAATTAACCGAAATAAAAAAATTTTTTTTTTTTTTAAAAATGATAATGAATTTGAGCTATTAGAGTATTCGTGATAATTTTTTTCTTTTATTTATCGTTAATTGAATTTAACTTTAAGCAGCAGCTTGTTATTTTTCAATTTATAAACAGATTTTTAAATAATTTAACAATAAAAACCAGAAATATAAGATAAAACAGCAAACTATCTTATATCAAAAGAGGGTATTACAACTCTTGTTTTAATTATTTTTATTAAAATGTTGCATTTTGGAATCGTATGAATCTATCAAAGATTTATAGGAATTATTACATTTGAATATTTTTTTCATTATGAGATGTTTTATATAAGACAAAAAAAAATGATATCATAATTTATAATAGGTAACATAACAAATTCCTTCCCTACTTAAAAAAACACTGTCAAAGTAGTCACCTTTTTCTTCACAAATTTGAATAAGTATAAAAACCCAGTTTCGAAACAAAAAGTGAACAAATTATAATTATATTTTTTAGTATAGACAGAGTTAGATGTGTAGATGAGCGAGAGGACAAAATTTTTATCAACAACATTCATTTTCTCATCATCGAAGTTGTTACTAATCACTTTTCGCCATATTCCGACACTAATCATACAGAAACGTACGAGGGTGGTCCTATAATAATGTGGCCCCCCGATCACTATGTAACTAATATTACCATGTTTATTAGTCAATTATTAAGCGAAAAATCGTGCACTGTTTAGTTTGATAATAGAACAATAATAGAATTTACAAATAAATATTAATAATGCCGAAAATTGAATATAGAACTGTGATAAAGGTTTTTTTTAAGAAGGGAATAAGCTAGAAGAAATTAAACAGGGTTTGGACCGCCTGTTTGGTCTTCACTTTCTTATGCCACGGTGAAAAATTGAGTTAAGGAGTTTCGTTTCGGCAGAGAAGTTGTGAAAGATGTTGAGCATGAAGATCGATCAGTTGACGTGCTAACTTTAAAACTATTGAACAAATCAAACATGAAATTTTGTGCAGCGCCGGCTTAAGATAATAGAAATAGCAGCTAGGTTCAGACTTTCAAAAAGTAGTGTTCATCGGGCTATCCATGATAGTGTGAGGTGTGAATGTGATGGGCTGAGGGTCTGTCGGCGCACTTAAATTAGGAAGCAAAACATGGATCTTATAGGCTATTCATACAGGTAGCTCACAGCAGTTCATATAAATTTAATTTAAAGCCTCACTTTCACTTATATTTATTATTTTAATGCAGCACTTTCAATAAAACTTCATTAAAAATGACATTTGATGACAGTGGAACTTTTTAGAAAGAAAGTTGAGCTGTGAGTGGTCTTGTCTGAACAGCCATTATTTATTTTGATTTAAAGATCTTTATTAATTAATACAAGCGCCTTTAATTTCAGCTACAAAATGTAAGAAAAAGCAAATAACTGTACCAGATTTGTAAATGTGGGACATGCGGTACACATTTGACGTTTTGCGGGACAATTTTTTAAGTTACGGCAAAGCGGAATTTCAACCTCCAATGTGGGATTGATTGCACAATTCGGGACGGTTGGTCCATGACCATCTTCCCATGAGCAAAGTAAGTGTAAACAAGTGAAAAAACAAAATTTTTCTTTGTTTAATTACAAACCAAACAAATTACATTACATTTGAACGCTTCAATGTTCTAAAAACAATGATTCCCTATCCCTGCCTGCAGTCAGCACAAAGAAGCAATGAAGTTTAAAACAACCTTGATGAAGGTTGTTTGTTAAAAACTGTTAATTTTTAGTTGTTTTTTGTTTTGAAATTATTAATTATTCAAATTATAATACAATCAAGTAATAATTAATAAGGGCCTAATTCAAAATAGTGTTAATAATTGCATTTTCGCGAAAATCTAAAATTTTTATGTGTGTGGTGTGTGGTTGATAGCAGAGAATAGATAATGCCAATAGATGACATTAAAATAGTTTGGAGAATTTTACAATGAATGTTTGTGGCGCTGCCATAGCTTAGTGGCCTTATATGTCAAAACATATAGCAAAAAAATGCTTGAAAATATGAGACGTGAAAAATTTAGATAAGAAAATTTACTAATAATTTAGTAATAAATAAACAAAATTATTCAAAATTTATTTTGTTAATATAGTTTTAAAGTAATCCAATTTCGTTTCCAAGTTTACAAAATTTGTAGCTTAAAAATTAATTTATAAATATGGAAATTTGTCCAACAAGTGACGCCGTACACCAAGGAATACTAACTTTATATAATAATCCTGACAGCAAGGAAAAAGAGAAAGCGAACAAATGGTTAGAAGAATTTCAAAAATCGGTAAATTTCATAGTAACATAACCTTAAAACAATTAATTGCTAATAATAATTTAAGATATATTCCTGGTCAATAGCTGATGAGTTATTACGACAAAAACGTGATTTGCATTCATGTTATTTTGCTGCACAAACAATGAGAAATAAAATACAAAATTCATTTCATGAATTACCTTCAACAGCGCACAATGATTTGCGTGATTCATTAGTTGCACATATAGAACAAACAACCCAGGAAACTAGTCCAGTTATATTAACGCAGCTTTGCTTAGCAATATCAGATTTGGCATTATTAATGCCAACATGGAAAGATTCTATTAAATCTTTAATAGAAAAATTTTCAAATTGTCCTGGAACAATTTTACCACTTATCGAGATTCTAACATTAATTCCAGAGGAAATTGATTCAAGAAAACTTCGTTTAGGAGCAAATCGTCGTAATGAAATTCGGAAACAATTAGAAGAAAATTGTAGTTTAGTTGTAGATTTTTTAGTTGGATGTCATGGAACTTACAATCAAAATACACAAATTATTGATAAAATTATCAAATGTTATAATTCATGGCTATCTATTTATGCAATACCATTTTCAACTTGTCTGGAAAATCCTATTGTTCAACAAGTTTTTGTTATACTTAGTACACCTTCACCTTTGCAATTACACGAAACATCGACAGATTTCTTATGTACACTTCTGCAATGTTTGGAATCTTATGATTTTGGTACAACAGTAGAACTTCAGTTATTTCAGGCGATTATAGCCTTAGAAAGTTTTTATCATGAAAGTGTAGCAAAAGAAGAATTTGACAAAGCAGTTAATTATTGCAGAATTTTTACAACGTTAGGTAATTAAATTGATAAAATTAATATTCAAATGTGAAATCATAAGATTTAATTTTCCTTCAGGTGAATCTTTATTGGAAAAAATTGTATCAGATGATAAAAATCCACATTATTCAATTAAATCGTTAGATTTGGTGTTAACATGTTTTGGTCATTATGATTATGAAATTGCTGAAATATCCTTTAATTTTTGGTATCGTTTAAGTGAAGAACTTTATCAAAAAAATAATGATGAACTTATTAATCATTTTAAGCCATATATTGAACGTTTAATTTCTGCATTATATCGACATTCACAAATGGATTCTGATCATGAAGGATTAATTGATGAGACCGATTCATTTTATGTAATATCGACAAATTTTTAATTATATTAAATTCATTTTAATTATATTTTACAGGATTTTCGACGTAAAGTCTCTGGTTTAATCAAAGATGTCGTTTTTATTGTCGGTTCAAGTAGTTGCTTCAAACAAATGTTTCTTTTACTTCAAGATCCATCTGTAACATGGGAGGGTAGTGAATCTGCATTATTCATAATGGAAAATGTAGCTAAAAATATGCTACCGTAAGTTTGTCTTTAATAACTTGTAATAATATTACTATTTTGTTTTGAATAGTTAAATATTAATTTTCTATCCGTTTTTAACTAAGTTAAAATTTTATACTTCTTTATCTAAAAAAAAAACAGGGTAAACATAATTTTCCGTACATTTCATTCAATATATTCAAAACTAATAATTTATTTTTCATACTTGTAGCGATGAAAATGAAATTGTTCCCAAAGTTATTGAAGCCATTCTCAATTTGAAAGACAACACACATTTAGCATTCCGTTACACAGCGATTATGCTTTTGGGGGAATTATGTGATTGGATTAATAGTCATCCAGAGACATTACAATCGATTTTAAATTTTTTGTTATTTTCACTTCAACAAAAAAATGGACTAGCATCAGCAGCTGCAGTTGCACTAACATCAATTTGTACTGCATGTAAAACACATATAATATGCCATTTTAATGGATTAATTGAAATAGCAAGAAGTTTGGATAGTTTTGAAATATCAAATGAGTTAGCAATTGGTTTACTTAAAAGTATAGCGATTGTTTTAACTTATTTACCAATTAATCAATTAGAAATCTCATTAAACGAAATATGTGGTTTTCAGTTTGGACCACTTATTGATATAACCAAATCGCCAAATAATACAGTAAATAAAGGAAGTCGTACAGATCCGGTTTATTGGATTGATCGGGCTTGTGCTATTATTCGACATATTTTACCAAATATAGGACCAAATGAAATTCATCCTGTTGTAAGAATTTTAACAGATTCATGGCCAGTAATAGCTAGTGTTTTTGATAAATATCAAACTGATAGTAGAATAATGGAACGTACATGTCGTTTTATACGTTATGGTATACGTTCGGTTGGAAAACAAGCATCACATTTATTAGAACCATTAGTTAAGCATATAGTTTGTTTATATGAACTTCATCAGCATAGTTGTTTTTTATATCTAGGAAGCATTCTTGTTGATGAATTTGCCGTTCTAGACGATTGTAGAAATGGTCTTTTAGAAATGCTTAAAGCTTTTATTGATCCGACATTTAATCAATTACAAGTCGAAAATGGTCTTAAAAATAATCCAGATACTGTTGATGATTTCTTTCGTTTATGTTCACGTTTTATTGAATATTGTCCACTTCAGCTATTACAGAGCCATTTAGTAACACCAATAATACAATGTGCATTATTAGCTTGTACATTAGACCATCATGAGGCTAATATGTCAGTTATGAAATTTTTCATAAATTTATTAAAATGTGGTCATCCTGATGCTAAAAATCCTTTAACAAAACATTTAGTTAAGACAATTATTATACAAAATGGTGAAGCATTAGTTATGAATTTAATTCATGCATCAGTATTTTGCTTACATTCATATCAATTATGTGATGTTGCTGAAGTATTAACAGAATTAAAGGCTGTCGATAGTGAAAATATTGAAAAATTTTTAAAAAATTCATTAAATGCTTTACCTAAGAAAAATAGTGCTGGTTATATTACAGCAACTCAACAACAATTAGATGAATTTTGTAATGATGTTTTAAGGTAAATATAATAGTTAAAATAAGTTATAATAAATTTAAAATATTTATGTATATCATTTAGGTCGACAACAACAAAACAAGTGACATATGCACTCAAGGAATTTACTCGATTATATCGATGAGTAAACGTAATTCCTTGTATTTGCTAAATTTAATTTATACAATTCTAGACAATTTTTTTAATGGTTTACAAGCAACAGTCATAAATTTAAAATGTAACAATGTAATGTGTATTGTTTAAAAAAATAAAGTAAGTACTATTAACTTATATTCATGCTTCTGATGTGATTAAAACAAAACATGTACGTTTTTTTTTAAATATGACTAAAAAATAGATGATATACAATTATACGTAAATTAAACTAGTTGTTTGTTTTTACTGGAGATTGAGAAGACGAACATAAATGTGTATTAATACCCTTGGGAAGTAAATTAATGTAATTTCTAAGAAATTTTGTTTCTTAAAAATTTTGAACTTTTAAACTGAAGTTATTATAGGGAAATTTGTCAAAACCGCCGTAATATTAAATTAAAAGCTTAATAAATGTGTATATACAGACAGAGTGTGTATATTTTTTTCATTTGAAAAAAAAAAACTATATATATTTATTGTTAGAGAAAAAATAATTCATTTAACATAAATCATAATATATGCTAAATAATTTCCATTTTTATATATTTACTATAAATTGATCGTCAATTTACGTAAAAATTATTTGTTGCTTATTAAATATTTTTATATTTAAAAGTATGTAAATAAAATGTCATAATTTGATGATGATTTCAAAAAAAGGGGGATCGTTTCTTGAAATCATAATTATCTTTAAGTAAAAAACTACTGGATCATTTTTATTGTCAGTACAGACATTTTGGTAAATAAAATAGAAGTTTAATATATATCACCAACTAAATAAGCATTTAAATGGTAAGTAATTACATATAATAATAATATTTTTTTTAAGATAAATTTATTTTTCATTATTTCAAACTAAATAAAAATTCAAAGTGTTGTGTTAATACTTTATTAGCAAAATTTCAGTTGATCTAACCTGTTTTAGCTTGAAAATTTTTAATGCTACCTAAACTTATACTGTTTTCACTAAAAAATTATTGTACTATATTAATTTTATTTACATGTAATAAATCTTTTAAATGATATAAAAGAACCGCCAGCAACTTTAAATGCAAATATGCCTGATAAAATTGTAATTAAATAGCTAGAAGTAAGAGTTACAGCATAAATCTCATTCTTATTTAAAAGTGTTAGACAAGAAACTAATATATGGCTTAGCCCTACATATGTTATATGAGTGTATTTTAATGTATCTAAAGCATTAAAAAATATCACATTCCAAAATGTATGTAATAAAATTACACATAATGTTTGTGCTGCTGATGTTATAAAAAATATATCTGAGCCACCTTTTAAACCCATTGTTGCAGGTCCAACCTAAAATTATTTAAAATAAATTATTGTATAATAAACAAGAAAAATTTACTAACCGAATCAGCTAAAACATTGATAAGTGCAAATGCTCCACTCATAATACCAAAACCTAAACCAGAAACATATGCTAAAATATGCTTATTTTCAGTAACGCAACTATCGGCTGATACTTCTTGAAGTCCTTTTTCGGTTTTTCGAAGAATTTTATAAACAATATATCGAAAAATTTCCTTAAATTTAAAATATTTCAAAATTTGTTGGATATTTCTTAATTAAACTTACTTGGAATAGAATGGAGAAAACTAGTCCAAAAGGTAGATAATCACGTAATGGTACAACAATAAACCATAATAAAGATGAAACTAACAATGAAATAAGCCAGAAAAATGCAGCTGCTATTAAAATTATAATTTTTATAGGATCATTAGCTATTGTTAAAGTAAACATTGCAAAAGGAGGCCCAAATGCCAAAAAGGCGCACCCAAAAAATTCGGCTACTGTCATATTCGTGCAAATTACTTTTCTATAACTAATAATAATTTGTAAAATAAGATTTATATGCATACATAGCCAAAAGTATGTTTATAAATGGTTCTTGTTAAAAATTAATGATTTGACAAGTGATAGCTGTCAAATTCCAAATACTTCTTTTTCTTTTTCTAGTATATGTATCTCTTTCTATTCGCTATATACAATACCAATTTGAAGAAATGTGAACAGAAGTCAACAAAGCTTGCTCCAAATCCTTATAATAAATAAAAATAGAGGGCAATTGAAAGAAAGTAGAAAAATTAAAATTTTTAATTGATAATTTTTAATGTTGTTATAAAAATTGACTATACTTGCATTTTCGAATAAATTCAATTGTTTTCAGGATTAAAATATAGATGGCAAAGGTGTCAGCTTAGGAAATCTGTAATCCAACAATTGAAATTTCGAAAATTCGGAAAAATGAGTTTGCTGGGACCTGCTATCGAGCGTATTCTACAATTATTTGAGCCTCTCCGTTCATATTTTTTAATTTTGGACAAATCCCCTGAAATAAAGGAATCATTTTTCAATAATGAAATATCTGAGATATTGCATTTTGCTCATAATCAAGCTTCTATTTTTCACAAAACTACTCAAAAGATTGAAGGCTACAGCTACAGAAGTAAGTCTTATTTTGAATGACATTATCCTTCAATTTAAATCTCGTTTTAAAGAAAAATTTTTACCTTTAATTGTAAAAAGAAAACTCACAAATTTGGAGGAATCAAATTCAGGCAATTCAGGAATGAAATTCATATATTTTGTACATTTCAACTAATTTTATTGCATTTATAATGCATTACTACTTACGGTAAGTCAATTTAATATAGTAAAACAAGCATTTTCGTTAATTTTTGGGTTAAATAAACAATTAAATAATTCAAAATCATATCAAATTGAAAAATTCTTATTACTCAACAATTATTATTGACATAACCTAGCTTCCACAATTATTCACTGTCAAACAAGTTCGAAAAAATTATTCAAAATTTTCCCTCCGTAAATAAACTAGATACATATTCTAAAAAAATAGTACTAGGTACTAGAGGTTTAGTGAAAACGCACTATGAGAATTTTAATAATTGGCTTTATTTAACCGAGATATTAAAGGCAAGTATGACTTAATATTTTCTTAAAATTATATTTGATAGGATTGTAAACATATTTAAAAACAAAAACAGTTAACTCAACAACATATATTTTATTTTATTTTAGAATCCGTTTAGAAATAACAATGAAATACTAACGGAATGATAAACATTTTATTATTTTTAAAGAATAAAACACATAAAATTTATTAATTTCATGCTTTTCCTGATATTGGTGGAATATTTGATTTTCCTGTTGCTGGCACACGTTCACTTTCTTTTTCCAGCTGTTTACCTAAATATTCCCTGATTGAAAAAATGGAAACATTTAAATTCCTTTTCTTTTTTCATTTCTAATTTATAAATTTTCTTGACAAGTAATACAAGGATTTTTAACAGGTTAAGGAATTAATACTGTTAATAATTTTAAGAAAAATAATTACTATACAATTAAAATTCGTTATTTCAAATAACAAAAAAAAGCTTACCAATTATGCACCATTAATTTTTGAACAGCAAGAAGTGCTTCATATCGTACATTAGGATCTTCATGACTCAATAGTTGCATTACAAGTTGTTTACCACCAAGTTGTTCAATAACGCTGTCATAAAAACACAAAAAAAAAAATTCAATTATGATTTTAATATTAATTTAACTCGTTTTTAATATGATAAAAAAAGTTTCAATAATTATTTAAACAAAATTATTAAAATGAGAAATTTTAAAAAGTAATTTTAACTTACTTTTTACCCCTTGGATAATGGCGTACATATTCACCAATATCAAAGCTTGCAACTGATAAAACAAGAGGATCTTTTGAAGTTTCAAGTAAATGAACAAGCATTCTTAATAATTCATAATTTTTTTCATTAAGTCTTTGAGCATTTTCACGCCAAAATTTAGCAGATTTATGAACAGGTGACCATTCAAGACGACCACTTCTTATTTCTGTAGCATATTCATCGAATGAACTTAAATCTTGTACAGAATTCTGTAATTTTTCGGTAAGAAATTCAACATCAGCAATTATATCTTCATCATCAAAACGACGCTGTTCTAGAATCGATAATTGTTTCAATACTTTACATTGTACCATAGCAATACAGTGTTCCTTGGCAATTTGTGGTTCGTCTGGTTTTTCAATTAAATTACGAAAAACAGCTAAAATAATTCTTGTTACCTAAAATTAATATTAAAATTGTTTTTTGTTTTAGATATTATTTAATTACTATACGAATGTTTTGATAAAAATTATGTATATGATTAACACGTTTTAAAATAATTTTGATATAATCTCATATTTTATATTTAAATAAAATAGATATAACTTCTGAAAACAAGAAAATAACAAACCTTCTCTTTAGCACTGTCACTAAGTATATCGGCTAATATTGGAATAACATTGAATTTATTCATTTTTTCTGCCAAAAGTGGATTAAATGTGAGAACCCATAGACAAAATATTAATTGATATTGCACCTGGTAAATACATTTTAAAAATGATATAATTTGTAATAATTTTTAAAGAAAATCAAATCAAACCTGAAAATTAATACGCCATGAAAGTATAGTAATTAATGTACTTATTCCATCAACATTAACGAACGCAAAACGATATTCATCTACTCTGAGCATCATTTGAAGACATCGGGCAACAGATTGAATGTATTCATTGTTCTATTTTTTTTTTTTTGTGAAAAAAAAAACAAAAAAATTAATTATGTTATAAATTTCATCAAAATATTTCGGTTAGTTATATTAGAAAATTTTGAGAAACTTTTTTATTTTTTAGCACATTACTTTAAGACACCGATTTTATATATTGAAAAATATACAAAAAAGTCCATTATCCTAGTAGTAGTAAATAATATCTACATTAGATTATTAGTGAGTTAAGTTTTAGAAAGGTTTTTAGGGTGCTTTGAAGTACATATTTGCAAACATATACACGGTTTTTATCATATTATTAAAAACAAAATATTATGACAAAAATACAAAAATAATTAACTTAAATTAGATATATTTGGATATAAACGAAATAAAACAATACCGATATTGATATAGGTTTTTGATTATCTGGTGGTGTTTCATCAATCCCCTTTGAAACCTTATTGTACGATTCAGGTGTTGTTTGCTGTGTCTGATGATGTCCATTATGGTGATGATTAATAACGACGGTCATCTTTTTAGATTGTTCAGCCATTTCTTTAATATAGCTTTGTGCCTGGTTTTTGAGTGTTTTTTTTTATGTCCAAATTTTCATTTGTGTTTAAATATGTCATTTATTTACTCCATATTGATATATATTTTTTCAATTTTATATTGGTTATTGATTGTTATTTATAAAATGGATACTTAGACATTGTACACAAATAATGCAGTTACGATAGAAGCCATATAATTATTATTTCTTTTAAATTAATAATTTTGATGTAAAAGTTGTGTTGTTAAAAATGTGAACAAGTAACGGCAGCACTAATATGTTTATATCGTTAAATGATCCGAAAATTAATATACCACTCTTAATAATAATATAATATAAATACTTAATTTTGATGCGATCAAAAAATTACAAATAGATTTTTATTTCTTTTTTATCTAAAGGAAACTAAAATTATAAGAGTGGTTTGTGTGATGTGTGAAATAATTTATGTAAGATAAATGCAAGTTAAATTGAATGAAAATCTTTTTAAATTGATAATATGATGCATATTATTGAAAAAAAAGTATAATATTTTAAACAAAAATGAATATGCATAGTTAAATGGTTACAATATTTTGAGAAAAGAAATTTTTAAGTATTTACAAAGATACACACGGCTTTTATCATATTATGATCAAATTACAAAATTATAATTTCTTATAAAAATTTCATTTTAATTAAATCTGTTATGTGGCATCCTACCAGATAAAATCTTAATTAATTACAAACTGATTGTTATGAAGAAACTTCCCTTTAAAGTAACCAATATTTAAAACTGCTGACCGCAATATATTTTCAAAAGCACGATTTAGGTTTCCAGATTCTAAAAATCTTTATTCAGATACATATGATGGGTTTTTTCAATAGAGATTTAAAAACTTTATCCCAAAAAAAACTTTAGATTTTTTATTATAAATCAAATATAGACATTTTTATCCACAAGAAATAGAACTGTTAAAACTAGGCACAGGGATTCCTTACAAGCCTAAGGTATAAAACATGCATTTTATATTTTCGAGGGTGTTAAAATAGATATACAATATATACTCAATATAGTATACTTAAACTGCTGTAAAAATTCGATAATAAATAATTCACCATTTCAAAAAAATCTTAGATACATCAAAAAATATTGATATTTACATACGTGAGCTTTAAAAAATTTGTTTTTTTTTTTAATTATTATAAATAAAGAATGATTTTAGTGCATATGTATTTTTTCAACATGCTTATATATTAGTTAAATTATGCATTAATAGACAAGTGAAAAAATTAATAATATTTATATAAAATAATTATCTTACTTACTTGAATTTGTAATTGATCTTTTAATAATTGTAAATAAAAATTAAGATCAGATTTTGGCATTAATTCACGTCCCCAGCATGCAATTTTAGCTAAAATTCTGGATGACATATTAACAATAAAACCATCTTGACGATTTAAAAGATTTAAAAATGCTGCCCAACAATTAACTTTACGACTTGAAGAAAAATCATGAAATATATCAACACGAGAACGATCTTCTTGAAGTATATCATCAATCATAACTAATATATATTGTATAGTTTGATCTTTTGAAACATGTGATAGTAGATTAATAAAAGTTTTAGCACATTGTCCTGGATCCTTTTGTAAATACATAGCCTTTTTTTCACTATCTAATGCAGCTATGCATGTAAAATCTTCATTGGTGATCATTTGTGACTGTAAATAAGATTGCCAGTTAACACGATTATAACGAATATCTGCAGCTTGTTGCTGAAGAACACCAGTTGCTGCTATCATGTCTAACCAATTAAATATATAAATTTATTAAAATTGAAATAAAAAATTAATTAATTTTTAAGTTATTTTCAATACCAAGTTTATCGTCAGGAAGTGACATTAAACTTTCCATATTTCGTTCCATTTCTCTAATTTAGTACAACCTAATTTTTTTTACAGATAAGGAATTTATTACAAATAATTTAATTTTTTTTAATAAACTTCGTAAATCGATTTGACAAAAAAAGAGTCTTGTGACTTTTAGCAAAAAAAAAAAAAAAACAATGACATAACAATCTTGCACATGCGTTGCACAACTGAATTCACAATAAAAACGAAATTTTTGACAGGTAAATGTCATGATAGAAGATGAGAAGAACCCGAATATTTCATAATTTTATTTTTATTAATACTGAAAGCATTTAATATCAGAATCAGGCAATTACATCCAAAAAATTTCCTAAGGGTAGGTTTATTATTGTTTATTAATTGAATAATAAATTAACTTTACATGGCTATAATTTTAGAACTAAGTTCAAAAGGAGATCAATTTCATAAAGTAAAATCATGTTTACACCAAATATTAAGAAAAAGAAACACTATAAAAGTGACAATGTTATTATTCCTTTTCCTAATATTGAAAAAGATTTTGATCAAAACTTGGAAGGTACATTTAATGGATTTACGGTAGAAATACAAAGAGATGATATAATTTGCTCGATATATCAGAATGGTTGCTTTGGATCTGGATCCATCAGTCATAGATATCCTAAAATTTTGAAAACTCAACAAGAGGAAAATAAAAATACTTTACAAGAATCCTTAATTTTGGATTTAGAAGAAGCATTTTTTCTTTCGCATACCATGAAAGTTTTGAAAGTAAATAACATGCAAAATCAAATAATGTCATCATTGGATTTGTTAGAAAAATTTATAAATATTAAAAATAACTTTATTTACACATTTATAGCATATCAATATTTAAAATCTAAAAATTGGATTGTTAAAAGTGGACTTCAATTTGGCGGAGACTTTTGTATGCTGAAGTAAATTATTTAGTCTGGTATATTAGTTATATTATATTTTTTTTTTAGTAATTTATAAACAAAATCCTGGATTTTATCATGCAAGTTTTCTTGTAATTGTAACAAGGGGTGAGACTTTTCGAACTAAACATATTCAAAGTGCACAAAGAGTGTCAGAGACTAGTGGTAAGGATCTTTTAATGCTTGAAATTTATGATCCACCAATTCAGTGTAATCATTCAAATTTTCTTAACATTATAGATCAGTTCAAAATATCAGAAGTAATTATTAAAAGATTTGATTTTCAAAAAGCATGTAAAAGCTAGTAATAACAATATTTAATGACTATTTTTATTCAAAAATTAATTTTTCATTTTTTCTCTTTGACTTTTAGTAATCCCTGTTCGCCTATATTCTGTCCGATCTTTTAAATATAGATTTTTGCATTCTTCTTGAAAGTTAGTGTCTTTATACCACTTCTCTTGACAACTTTTAAGCTCACTGTTCTCTTGACGACATGTGATAACCATTAGCAAACCATTTTCTTTACAACACTTTTCGAATTTACGTACTTGTTCAACACATTTCTCCGTTTTTGTGCGATCTCGCATTACTTTAGGTATTAAAACCTCCTTTTCTACTTTTCGCAGTGACAGATCATCCGGATCACCTATAAATAGAAAATTGAATACTTATTTTTTTGAAAAATATTTTTTTACCAACACCATGAGGACCAACACCATTTGTACTAACTTTTGTTTTCATTTAAAAAGGAAGTTTAAATATAAGTTAAAATGCACTAGCCTGATATTTTTGACAGGTAAAAATCTATTACACACGAAAACGAAACCCAAAGTCAAAGTTGCCAGAGTAAAGATAAAATTTCTGGGCAGGATTATAGTTTCTTGGGCACCACATTTGGTCAATTAAAGCCTCCCCACAATATAATTTTACAAATTAAAACGCCAAAATAATAGCGCTTACATCTTTTTTTTCCAATTTTCCACTTTTTCATACAGATTACAAAAATTAACAAGTAACATTTTAATTTTCTTCTTTCTGCTGAATACAATGCATAATCTGTTTGAAGAATGTGATAAGGTGGTGACACGCAAGTCGTCATAACATATGTACAACTTTTCGGTGGCGGCTTTTCTATTTGCTGACACAAGAAGATGCACCCTACGGGAAAAATAATGCAGACATTGCGCTTCGCCTTCGTGAACACATACACAAAGTAGCGCTCCTGTTCAACTCCTATCCCTGTAGACATTAACATTGGTATGTCCGCACTGCAAACGCTATCAAAGGTATTACCCCTATACATGAAAGTCTGTGGAAAATTGGTGCGCATGCGTATAAATACACATGCTGCTGACAGTGTGTAGTTTGGGTGCGATTATAATGCGCTTCTTGAGTAATCGCAAACAAATTTCCCATAGGGCATTTAGTCCAAATACAGGAAGTGCACATATACATTAGCAATTTGGAAAGCAATTTTATAGGCAATCTGAAGCGCGGTTACATTCAGAAGTATATTGACTGCAATAATTATACAGTTTTATTGAAAATATATAACTTATGGTTTCTAACTATTTTTATTAAATTGACTTACCTTATACCCTTTCTTAACAGGCGAAACTACACACTTTCTAACTACACAGAAAGCTACTTTTGTATGGAGAACTGTGTACATAACTGGTTGGAATCGTGTAGTAACTACAGCCTTTTAAACCCTGTAGTCACAGAAAATTGACATCTATTGTGAATTTTTTCTTATTGGCTCCTCCTGTCTTGTGTATCTCAGCTCGGTTTACTTCACTAATATTCATTAGTGAATAACTTTATAAAACAATTTACATGAATAAAATTAAAAATTCTTAACTTTTCTTTAATTTTTTAGTTAAAACACTTTTCAAACATTTAAAAATCTGCGACATCTGATTTGACATTTCAGATCATATATGTTTTCAGATTTAGACGCCATGTTTCTTTTCTACAGACTGCCTGTTAAGAACCGATTTTTTTGTATGGAGGACTACAACGTTGTACATAGCGCCTGTTAAGGATGGGTATTAAATAACAATGCATCATAAATGCAATAAAATTAGTTAAAAGGTACAAATTGAATTTTTGGAAAGACTTGTAATGTATAATTATTGCAGTCAATATACTTTCTGGATGTAACCGTGCCTCAGATTGCCTATAAAATTGGTAATCTAGACACATATAATATAAAACCAATTTTAAATTTTGAACAATGACAGATATAAAAGGTCAAAATAACATTTGTATGTATGTATTAGAAAAGCTGCCCTAGAATCCACTTTAATATGCGATTCTTTTTTAATTTTGAAAAGTGCATGGCTACAAACTCCCTGTTCGTTATATACGTCTGGCCCGTAAGTTCGAAAAGTTGTGCATGTCATGACGACTCGTGTATCACCACTATAGATTTCTTACCGGGTTGAATTATAGAAGTAGTCGTTACAGAGGTTCTGCTTTATATCCAGCAGAAAGAAAAAGATTCAAGTGTTACTCGCCAAGTTTAGTAATTGACCTTGACCTATTAACCGCCACATTTGGCGCCCAAGAAACTATAAACTTTGGAAATTTGCTTAAGCGTCTTACTATTATTGACACACAACTTCTAATAAATTTATACTTTTCCTTTTTTTTATGGCAATTATTCTTTTTTTAAAAGAGGTCCTTATCAAATAAAGTTCTTTTAACCTTCTTGACTTTCTTGATATCTTTAATTTAAACCACACGAGAAAAAATTAGACCTCCCTTCTCCAGTTGTTCCTACTTGTATATCCGTTATTTCTAGAAGATATTAGGTTTTCATTACTGAACACTCCTAAAAGCTAAGAATGTCAAATAATCAAATCCAAAATTAATCTTTATTAACTATAGCTATATTTAAAATTAAATTAGTATTTGATAGGATAATTGGGAAGTAATAGCAGCTTTTTTTTTGGAATTTACCCGTTAACTCGAGCATATCACAAAAATTCACTAGTTTGCTATTTAAAGAAATTACGAAATAATTATAAGACTGTCATAAACTCAAAAGACTATTTTATTCATTTTATAAATTGCAGACAGAATGATAGCAAATTATAGTAATTTTCTGATAAAGGCATCTTTTGGCCTGGTTACTTATTTAATCAGCTCGACGGCATTATAATAGACCAGTTTAACCCGATATCTAAGACAGGACGGATGCTTCACACTTCACTGAGTAATGAATACATTGCGAGCTCTTAGAATATTTTCAATTATTATATTTGTGGCCTTATCCCAAGTGGTGGCAAGTAAGTGAATAAGTTTTGTATCCATAAGGGAAAAAGTGTTTAATTGAATTGATTTAATAAAAACGGTTACAGTTTACAAGTGGAATTTGTCAAATTTATATTGATTAGTGCAAACAATTTTTTTGGAAATGTGAAAAATTGATTATGCTCTTTGTGCTTAGAAAATTAAAATAATGGATAAATTTTTTATCGAATGTTCTAAGTTGGTTTTTGTTAGTGTGGCTTAGGCGAAATAATTTTGATAACAAAGTTGACTTCCTGTTGCAGTAATATTTTTCATTTTGTGTAGTTAGTAGTTCACTTGATATGAAAATCTATTTAAAAGTATTAAAGAAATTAGTTTTTAATATTAACAATCAATGTTCTGGATTTAATATTTTTAAGTTATTGATTAGAATATCAAAAAATTCCCTCATCTCTAAAAATATATTTTCTTACTTTTACATGAAAATAAATTATGCGTTACAGAAATTTTATTAAAAAGATTGCATCAAATCTTCGTGAATATTCCATTATTTCAGTTTTTCACTCGTCAAAATAGTCATAAAATTTTGGAATATTTTTTCTCCCTTATACGAAATTTTGTAAAGCTAATTGAGTACATTTAAAGCTATAGATACTCTCAGCTCAGAATTTATTTTGCTCAGCTAACGTCAAATCTTCTTTTTCCGTTAAACAAAATTTTAAGGTGCAATTTAACTATATTTAGGATAGTAAAGAAATATTGCTTGATTTTACTTATGCTTAACATCTTAAACTGCTTAAAAATTACTAACAAACCAAATAAATATTACCAATTACACTTATATGTATTTTTTAGTTTTAATAGTGAAAGAAGAAATAGATAAATATGGAAACAATTGAAACTTCCGGCACAAGCAAAAATGTTGTGGGTTAAAATTTATTTCTTAAAAGTTAGCCGTCAATTGAATTTAATTCTGAATTTTTTCTTTTGGTTTTTTGCACTCATAAATTGAAGCAGTTTTATGATATTAAATAATTTCATTGAAATTAAGTTTGGTTTTCCAGAAAATGGACATAACTCTACTTGGCCCGACATATTGAAAAGAGATTTATTAGTTAATTATGATAAATTTGTACGACCAACTCATCATGAAAATATTACTACAGTGGATTTAGGTTTCAGTATTAAACATGTTGAGATTGATGAGCTAAAGGGTTTAATGGCACTATATGGATGGCTTAAAATGGTAAATTTGTTTTTATTTGTTTAAGGTTTCTTAAGTTACAATTTACTAATATTCCTAGAAAACAAATGTAATTATTGATCAGTACAAACTAAATTAATTCATTTTTTTGTATGGTATTTTTCAAAGTTAAATGGGCAAAAAAAAATTGGCAACGAAGACGAAGCGTAAACCTAAAAAATTTGAATGTTAAATTTTCATTGTTTTTTGGAATATTATTTCAATTTTAATTTCTATGTAACTAAAATTAAAAGGAGTTTCTAATCTAATGTGGCTGTAAAAAAGTCTGATTTAACTAGTTTGTTGATAAAATTGCTATAATAAAATATTCTCCATAATATAACTATCCCATATTTATTTCAAATGTCCCGGTCAGTGTTCTAATATTTATGGCAGGCCTAAGCAATAGGGAAGTTGTGGTAGTTCTCAATTTTTAAAAAAACAGTTGACTTCCTAATTCAATTATTAAATTATTATGATATGAAAATTGAATAACACATTTTTGTTCCTAAAGGTCAGAGTTAATAACATAAACACACAAATAAATCAATTGTTGAAATAATTATGATTCTCTTTTAAGGAATGGATTGATGATAAACTCAAATGGAATACTTCTGATTATGGTGGATTAAAGCAACTTCGTTTAGCTGATCATGAAATATGGCAGCCAGATTTAACTCTTTATAATACAGCTACTGGGAATTCTTTGGATCATTTTGGAAATACTCTTAGTATAGCATTTTCTAATGGAAAAATATTATGGGTGCCACCATTTAAATTTGAGGCATTTTGTGAATTTAATATGCATTATTGGCCAAATGATGAACATACATGCAGTTATACAATTGGATCATGGACATATGATGGCTTCCAAATTGATTTAAATTTGAATTCATCAGATACTGAAATTGAACAATTTATTGAAAATCCAGAATGGAAGATATTAAATGTTTCAGTTACCAAATCAATTGTTATTTATAAATGCTGTGAAGAGCCATATGTAGACGTTAAATTAAATGTAACAGTTGCGAGAAGTTCACCAATTTATAGGGCCGTAGTAAAAACACCAGCATTAAGTATAATTTTTATGACACTTTCATGCTTTTGGTTACATCCAAAATCAAATGAAAAAATTACTTTAAGTGCTGTCAATGTGATTGTAATTTGTATATTTATAATGTATTTTGCTAACAAACTACCAGTGATGGCTGTGAGTGCTCCTCAAATTGGTAAAAAAAAAAAAACAGAATTATATTCAAAAAATTTGATTAATTTTTTCGTTTTTTTTTTCAGTACTTTTCTATAGTAGTTGCCTTCATCTAGTTGCATTCTCTGTAATTATTTCGGTTTTAGTTTTGTATTTAGCAACAGCACGACATACACGTCGCTTACCAAATTTAATTAGAAATATTTTAGATGATTGGCTACAAAAAATTCTGTTTTTACCAAAATTAACATATGAAAAAAATAATACCAGCAATCAACATGAAGAAGAGTTACGAGATCAAAGTTTCGACGATCATCAAACTGGCCACGATGATCATCAAATTCTTAATTATTCTTCGAAAATTTCTTTAGAACAAGAATGGATTAATTTTGCAATGGCAATCGATAGAATTTTTTTTATTGTTTACTGTTTTCTGTTTGTTATACTTTCATATTTATATTATATTTAGCTATTATTATATTGTATATTATTTACTTTTTTTAATTGATTTTATAAAATATTAGAAGACACTCATTTGTAGGTCGTGTTTTTTTGTTTCAAGAAGTTATAAACCTATTAACTTTTGCAATGTTTATAAAGTTTTTGTTGTAAAATTAGTAGAAATATTTTGTTCATCTTAAGGGAACCACTACGTTAGTTGCAAGCATATTTGTTAACAAAAATAGGCTACAATATAAATTAAATTCATAGAGAATTTTTTTCTTAGCATATTTCTAAGAAAAATTTCTTAGCTGATAAATTTTATAACAGAAGCACAATATCGGATATGTGTTTTCAGTGGTGTAGATTAGGATGGGATGAGGGAGATAAATCCCCCAGTGTTCGCAATCGTATTTTCACTTGATTGACAAGCTAGCGCTAATTACCTGCTAGGTATGTAGTTCCAGAAATACATTCAGAGCTTTACACTAAACCTGTATTTCTTAAATTCTGATTGCGAAAAAGAACAGTCTTATTGTGACTAAAAAGCATCTTAAATAAGAAATATTTTCATATTGAAACTACATACCAACACTTAATTGTGGTCTTGCGAAGATGAGGAAGCTTTTCATTTATTTCTACTTATTGGAATAATTGAGAACTATAGTCACTTAAACTTATGGATATGTGCACAGTCGGTGATAGAAACTTAATTATGAAAAGAATACCAGATACTTAAGAGACTGCTTTAAACAGGAAATATTACCTGACTGGGAGTGAAAATAGATTTTCCAAATGAACTTAATTACATTTAATTAATATTTTAAAATATCATATATCAAAGCTTATTAAAAACTTGGTATAGTAATTCTCTGTTAAAGAAAAATTATTTTTAGATTAAATGCAGACACAATGATATTAAATTATAGTAATTTTCTGATAAAGGAATCTTTTTGTTTGATTATTTATTTAATCAGCTCGACGGCGTTACAATAGACCAGTTTAACCCGATATCTAAGACAGGACGGATGCCTCACACTTCACTGAGTAATGAATACATTGCAAGCTCTTAGAATATTCTCAATTATTATATTTGTGGCTTTATCCCAAGTGGTGGCAAGTAAGTGATTAAGTTTTGTATCCATAAGGGAAAAAGTGTTTAATTGAATTGATTTAATAAAAACGGTTACAGTTTACAAGTGGAATTTATCAAATTTATATTGATTAGTGCAAACAATTTTTTTGGAAATGTGAAAAATTGATTATGCTCTTTGTGCTTAGAAAATTAAAACAATGGATAAATTTTTTATCGAATGTTCTAAGTTGGTTTTTGTTAGTGTGGCTTAGGCGAAATAATTTTGATAACAAAGTTGACTTCCTGTTGCAGTAATATTTTTCATTTTGTGTAGTTAGTTAGTAGCTCACTTGATATGAAAGTATATATTACAGAAATTAGTTTTTAGGATACGAAAATTATTCATTAGACGATAAAAAAATTGTTTTAAAAAGTTGCATCAAATGTGTGTGAATATTTTATTCTGGTTTTTTACTCGTCTAACAACACCCTAGACAGACAGAGAAAAGCCAATCATCGCTGATGATGATGATGACATCGCGACTTCTGATTGGTTGAGACAAAATACTAGATTAAAAGACTTGTATCTTTTCTCTGTGTGTCTAGGGTGTAAAGAGTCTAAATATCAAAGTGAAACAAATTTTGGGATATTTTTACTACCAATTTTACTACCCATATACGAAAGTTTGTAAAAATTATTGGATGCATTTGAAATTCATTCTTAGTTTACAGAATTTATGTCTTGATTATGTTAAAATTACAAACTTTACAATAAAAATAAACATTATTATTGCTCTTTGCATTAAATAAAAATTTAATCAGTGAACATTCTTATAATAATAAAATTATGTTTTTATTTTTCTCAGAAAATGAACATAACTCTACTTGGCTCGACATATTGAAAAGAGATTTATTAGTTAATTATGATAAATTTGTGCGACCAACTCATCATGAAAATATTACTACAGTGGATGTAGGTTTCAGTATTAAACATGTTGAGATTGATGAGCTAAAAGGTTTAATGGTCCTTTATGGATGGCTTCAAATGGTAAAATTGAATTTAAAATATTTTACTTTTTTATTAAAATCAATTTATAACTTGAGGCACCATTTCTAACAGTTTTTCTTTTTACAGTATATTTTTATTTCATTTCACTTTCGAAAAAATGAATTTTTCAAAACTGCCACACTGTGAAACATAAAAAAATGTGTTTTTATTTAGTATTTTAGATAAATTAAACAAATTTTGAGATGAACTTGAATGAAATAAATTACAGCGGCTATAAAAATACTAGACAAATAAATCATGTGCAATTTCATTATTAGCTAGCTGTGGAAAACTAAAAAATTTAAGAGAGCATGCTATACTACAACAACAAAAACTATATATTCAAATTTAATTGAAAGCAAATTAATTTATAATCACAGTTATTGAAATATTTACATACCTAAGAGCTCGGCTTAGATTATCGCAATTCATATTGGGCTTTGCCTTTCGTTCGGTTAAATTCTCCATGTTTTTCCTCCCATTTAATACAAGCTAAAATTTGAAATTATTATGCCTTAAAAAATGTGAAAAATCACTCCAAAATAACACCCAAAGTTTTTAACAAGAAAATTACTATTTCAATATACATTTTATTACTTCAACGCCAAAAAACTGGAAGCATTAAACTAGCTGATCGTCAAATGCCAAAACACAATTTCTGTTTTCTTGTTCAATCAGATATTTGCTGTGTGCTGTTTTATTTCGAATCTTCGAAGTTTTCCCCTTGCTTATTACCTCTCTAGCCAAAATATATACGCTCTTATTGTGCTTTCCACTAATGTAAACAGGCCTTATGAAATGTCAGTGAATTTTTAGTAATAAAAGTTGTCAAAGTTGTAAAATTGCCTAAAATTTCACACCAAGTTACTTTCGTAGTATCAATACCAGCAAAGTTGGTGGTATAATTACCGGTTTCACACCGTGCGCGGTATCAATACCACCTAATGCTTTCCGATTTTCTTAGATATATTTTTCAAAAAGAACAAATAACATCAATTTCACAAAGATCAAACTTTCATTAATTTATTTTAATTAAGTTTAAGGTTTATTCTTTACCGATTACAAAAATATTCAGAGATTTTATACGATTTTGATGTGACACAATCTCAAAGCACATCTGACACCCATTGTATATTAACAATAATTAAAGGCTCTCAAACTGATTTTCGGAAACAAGTTTTATTCAAAAATGTTTTGCCGCAAATTTCCATACAAAATTTGCGAAGCTGGTATTGATACTACGAAAGTGACTTGGTGTGAAACGGCTATAAGAATCTATTTTGATATTGGATTTTTTTTAACTTAAATCAGTGGGTCATTCCCCCTTCCCTTTATATATCTTGCCTGTAATGTTGAAAAGTTGTGTATATAAGGGATAACATGTGTGTAAATAGTCCAAGAGCTAGTGAACCTTTTAGAAATGTTTGTGTGTAAAACCAGTAATTTTTTAAATCCTTAGTTTAATATTACCTAATTCGTGAGATATTATTCCTCAAATTTTTCCATGTAGCATGGAAAAAATTCTTCTTAAAATAAATTCTAATGTTTTTAACATTTAATTTCATTTATAGCTTAATTGTAAATTTGTATACAAACCTGGATTTTAAAAACTTAGAATTAGCAATGTATTTACGAAATCTTACGATTTATCTTTTTATCTTTCAAGATTTAATTTTGTTTATAGCTCAATTAAAAGATAGTTGGAGTAGGCATTGTCATTGACTGGAATGTAAAATTGCAAATTTCCATTGTCTGATTACAGCAAAAATGAATCTTTCCTGTTTTTGGCTAAAATTGTGAAACTTATAGGTGTTATATTTCAAAAACGCCCCAAAACTCATCTGATAAGTACCATCCGTGTAATTAAATAATATAAAACTACGATTTTTCAAAATTTCAGCTTTTACTAACAATTTTTTCTGAAAGGTTCATTAGCTCTCCGGCTTTTAACGCTAAAGTTAAGCAAGCTGAAATGGCCTTAATGCTTTTGTTTTACAATCTTTTGTATTGAGTTTTTAAAATTTTTTTACAAAATCTTCTAAATATGGAACAAAAACAAATTAAATTAATTTATAATAAATATATGACTAGGAATGGACTGATGATAAACTAAAATGGAATTCATCTGATTATGATGGATTAAAGCAACTTCATTTAGCTGATCATGAAATATGGCAGCCAGATATAGCACTTTATAATACAGCTACTGGGAATTCTTTGGATCATTTTGGAAATACTCTTAGTATAGCATTTTCTAATGGAAAAATATTATGGGTGCCACCATTTAAATTTGAGGCATTTTGTGAATTTAATATGCATTATTGGCCAAATGATGAACATACATGCAGTTATACAATTGGATCATGGACATATGATGGCTTCCAAATTGATTTAAGTCTTAGTTCTACAGAAGTTTTAATTGAACCATTTATCGAAAATCCTGAATGGAAAATATTAAATATTTCTGCAACAAAACAAACAGAAATTTATGAATGCTGTGATGAACCATATGTAACAGTTATTTTAAAAGTTAAAGTTGTAAGAAGTTCACCAATTTATATGGCGGTAGTAAAAACACCAGCATTAAGTATAATTTTTATGACACTTTCATGTTTTTGGTTACATCCAAAATCAAATGAAAAAATTACTTTAAGTGCTGTCAATGTGATTGTAATTTGTATATTTATAATGTATTTTGCTAACAAACTACCAGTGATGGCTGTGAGTGCTCCTCAAATTGGTAAAAAAAAAAAAAAAACAGAATTATATTCAAAAAATTTGATTAATTTTTTCGTTTTTTTTTCAGTACTTTTCTATAGTAGTTGCCTTCATCTAGTTGCATTCTCTGTAATTATTTCGGTTTTAGTTTTGTATTTAGCAACAGCACGACATACACGTCGCTTACCAAATTTAGTTAGAAATATTTTAGATGATTGGCTACAAAAAATTCTGTTTTTACCAAAATTAACATATGAAAAAAATAATACCAGCAATCAACATGAAGAAGAGTTACGAGATTAAAGTTTCGACGATCATCAAACTGGCCATGATGATCATCAAATTCTTAATTATTCTACGAAAATTTCTTTAGAACAAGAATGGATTAATTTTGCAATGGCAATCGATAGAACATTTTTTGTTATATATTTTTTTCTATTTGTTGTACTTCTCTGTTTATATTGTTAATTTGATATTATTTTATTTTGTATGCTAAAAACGCAAGTCCAAAACCACAAATAAAATATGCAAATAAAAGTTGTTACTTATATGATTTTTTGTTAACTTTCGTATGTGTCCTCATATATGTATAACGAAGCTTTCTTTTTATCGCTGAGTTTTCCAACTATAAATTTCTTGAATAAATTTCATTTATTCCATTACCAACTTAGAAGCAATCAAATTACTTGATATAACTGGTCAACTGAGAAGACTTCAACGCACCAAGCCACATGAATTAGCATATTAATAACACGTAATAATAACAACATAGGGAAATGATCACAAGAACGGAACTCCCACACATGTAAATAATAACTTAAGTAAGTTAGTAGTTAGCTAAAATCAATAATACTAATAAATTAATTAGATTTAAGATTAAGATTGTAGTAAAATGGATATTAAAAAAAAAAAAAAAATTAATTCCATTAGGATTTTTTGTCTTTTACACATTGTAAAATGGATAACTTTATTAAAGGAAAAATGTGTTAAAGATACAGGAGAAAGTAATAAGAAAACCGTAAAGGAACGAATAAAACCCAGAAAATATGACGACCAATATTTAAATTTTGGATTTACCGGCGTTTTACTAGCTCCTTATAAGGTCACACAATTTCTGAAGTTCTTATTTTACCTTCAGCAATTAAAGACTTCATTTGATCATTTCTTCTACATATAAAATTACATACGCTAAGAGATTTATGCATAAAAATTTATGTCAAAGCTAAAAAAATTAGAAAGTCAAATGAAAACTTAAAGGTTCACTTACTTGCTATATGAAAATTGTTTTAAAGTCGATCTCATTTACAACAATTTTTAATTACATTAAAAAGACGATATGCAAATTTTCTCGAATTTTTGACAAAATATACAACTATGTATACCAAAGTCTGAAAATAAAAATAAATTAAAAGAAAAACATTTTCATTTAATGTGTTGTTTGTATGTCAAATAAATCTATTTTTTTTTTTTTTGACTCTAATTAAATTAATATTAATACTTAATCTTTATAAATTATAACAATAATTATGAATTATTTCTGGTTTTGATTTAATTATACTCCATAAGAGTTAACTAATTTTGACATTTAGCCACACAATGACCAGGATATGTGTTATATAACAATAAAAAAAATTGAACTTATTACCTCTATTATTATGGCACTGGAATTCAGAGTACACAATTTTATAGTTACTTCACTGCGGGATATCCTGTATATTAGAGGATAGTTTTCATTACAATTTTTATTGTTATGTTTTACAATTAGAATATTTTATGCCTATATGTAAGAATATTTACTTATGAATACAAAATAGGAACATTAATTTTATCATAAAAATATTATAAACTAATTAAATGTGCTGGTAGTAGTTAAACGATTTTCAAAATTTGATGAATATGGCCAATATGAATGCGAAGAAAATAAAGTTGTAGAAGGCGCATTACTTACTGATTGATTTAATGATTTAACACTATTAGGGCCACAAATTGTTGATGGTGTCACTATATTATTATATGATGATGTTGTTGTTGAATAACCTAAGCTAGATGATCCTGTTATCCTGTTATCCTGTTGTAGAACCGAATGATGATGATGATGTGATAGTATTGCATTAGCAGTATCACAGTTTTGTGCTTGAGCCTGACATGCTGCCATTAAGCCATGAAAATCAAATTTATATGCATAACGTTTTCCATGTACTTTAGTCATGATGTTTTTATCATAATAATATCTATTTACAAATAAATAAAATGGAGGATATATTATTATATTAGCATTTTAAAGAAAATACTAGCATAAATTTTGTTTGTTTGCTTCCTAGTTGAGTTTGAGTTTAACAAATTCATTCAAAGTAATAAAGCGATCTAATAAAATAAAAGATGATTAAGCTCCTTTTAAGTTATTGTTCCAAATATATATTTTGTGTCAAATTAGATCCAACTTTTTAAATAAGTTTATCATATCAGTGGCATAGTAGCTTTCTGCTATATATGAGATATGAATTCCTTTTGTCAACTTTCTTAGGTGTTTTTACTTTTATCCATTACTTACCACTAACATGTGTATTACTAGCCACGGAGCAAGACGAATTGATCCCTAATCAAACCGTTCTTAACGCCGCGCCTTCAAAGAAAATCATGGGGCTGTTTTTAAGAACAAAAACGCTTCTAAATTCCGAAACGTTCATCTCAGCTTACGATTAATAATCAAATTTGGATCTATCAGTTTATCCTTAAAAAAGGTAAATTTCTGTTTTTGATACATCAGTTTTTCATTTGAGTTTAAACAAAAATGGATTGTAAACTATTATTTAACAGTTTGAAACTTTATTTGATTGTAATAAAATGTGTACATGCTTGACAATAATATGTAAATATTTAATATTCAAATATTTAAAAATAAGGAAACGCCTATGAAATGAAAATATGTTAACAAAATTACAAAATTTTCACTTCTGACTAAGGCTAAGGGATTTTTCGCGTGTAACACTAGAGATTGAAAGATTCTTCTCAGGGATTTTTCATTAATTAAATAAAATGGAAATTCTTCAATTCTTTTAAAACTTATTATTCTCATTTTAAATTATACAAAAGAATGATTATTATTCTGTACATTTGTCGCTCCAGTTTAAAAGAATTAAACATTTTTGTCTCACACATTGATTATAAAATGGCAGCCTTTAAAAAAAATAAATTGCAAAGTCAAGTGCTATTTTTTTGAAAATTGGTAAACAAATTAACATTCAATAATTGTGCATCAAAGGAAAGCAATTAGTATTTATATAAGTGCTTTGAAATTTTAGTCAAAACACTACCATTTCCTCCTATATAAGAAAAAGTGTTTATACTGGACTCTAATATTCTTTTACATCACATTTACAGTCAAATTTAATTTAACTTTAATATTTAATACCTATCGAATAATTCTCCAAGGAAAGAGTTCGAAAAATTACTCAAAATTCCCTCCGTATCACCATTATTCTAGCAATAGAAGAAAAGTAGTATTTGAGGCAAAAGACTAGAAAAGAAAACTAATTTAGAATTAGTTTTCTTGAGAACAATACTAGAGATCTCTCATTAAAAATTTGAAATTTTAAAAATACTAGAGTAGTTTTGTGGACACTGTGTAAACGAACAAAATCGACTACAGTTTGTGTTTTAGTCAGTCTTGTTGCATTGGACATGGTTTACCCTGCAAACGGTGTTCGCAAGTTCAGCCACAGAAAATCTTGGCTAAATATTAATTACTTCCATAATTTTTAAATCAGGTGTACATACAGACATGCAGCTTTCTTATCCACATTTACACTTAATAAAAAACAAATTTCTACTATTTTATCCCTTGTAAAACTCCTAACAAAACATAGTTTTTCTAGTTTTCTAGCATTTATTTTATATTTGTTGTTAAATAATATTTTCCCACAATAAAAACTAAATTGTTATATTTTCAATCTTTACTCTACAAGGAAAAGGAAAAATAAAATCAAACTTTTCGAAAATTTAACATTGATATTCGTTAATCGATTATGTGCTAAAACTTCGTCAATATTTTAAATCTTGTGTAAAAATTTATTTTTACAGTATATTTTTAACCCATTTCACTTTCGAAAAACTCAATTTTTTAAAACTGTCAGACTGTCAAACATAAAACAAGTAATATAAAAAGAGATTTTTTAAAGTATATTCCTACTTATATTTCTCATCCATTCCCATTTAGTGAGATTGTTTTTCCTTTTTGCTGAATTCGGAATTCGTTTCATTCATTTTTCAGAAGTTTTTTTCTCATATAAAATTAAAAACTAATTTATTTAATATAATTAAAGAATTAATATTTGAACTAACTGCATTAACATCAACGGTCATCCACTGCCAACTCAACAAAATTTATTTGAACTTGATTGGATGAACAGAAAAGATTTTATTAACAATTGAAGGTTTTTGAGCAAACTAATAGTAGGAATATAAAAAACAAGTTTTTTATTTAGTATTTTAGATAAATTAAACAAATTTTGAGATGAACTTGAATGAAATAAATTACAGCGGCTATAAAAATACTAGACAAATAAATCATGTGCAATTTCATTATTAGCTAGCTGTGGAAAACTAAAAAATTTAAGAGAGCATGCTATACTACAACAACAAAAGTTATATATTTAAATTTAATTGAAAGCAAATTAATTTATAATCACAAGTTATTGAAATATTTACATACCTGAGAGCTCGGCTTAGTTTATCATAATTCATATTTGGCTTTGCCTTTCGTTCACCCCACCTTCTGGCTACCTCATCTGGATCGATAAGCTTAAATTCTCCATTTGTTCCCTCCCATATAATACAGGCTGAATTCGACGAATCGGCTAACAGTTCTAATAGAAATTGCCACAATTGGATTTGCCCAGAACCTTGAGCAACCAATCTGTGTGATGCAGCATTTAAAAGCTGATATGGATCTGAAAATAGAAATTTTAAAGAGGGAGTTGAATTTTAGCTTCCATTATTGAATTTTCGTATTTGTTTTTTGTAACTGGTTGTCTTAAGTTTATTGTGTAATAAAATGGCAATGAGGAAATTTTTCTTTGACTATTGGTTAGTCATAGTTAAATTTTTATGATTTCTACTATTTTAATAATTATATTACGTAAATTTTACTTGTGAGCATAAATTATGTATGTATAGTTTGAAATAGAGGTTAGGTTAGTCTAGAATTCGTTTTAATAAGGTAAGAAAATCAAATCAAATAAGCAAATTTTTCTTACGAAAAATTTAAACAGTTTATATCTGCCGACACAGGAATTGTTGTTTTTTTTTGCGGAATTGTGTGTGATTATTTTGTAGAATACGTTATGTAAAGGTAACAATTTGACAAAAATTCGTTTAATAGAGGTGAATTGTCCTTTCTATTTAGATTCTGCAATGATTGAAAATTCGTTATAAAAAGATTTTTTGACAAATGTATTCGTAATGTTAAGGATTATTTAGCTAACTTCCATCAGGGAATTTCTAAAAATTTGTTATATCAAGAAAATCGTTATATTGAGGCACATGCACAATTTCCTATATGCACAATTTTCTATCGATATACTCATACGTTTTGAGGGGGAAATATTTTATAAAAAGTATTTTTGATCAAGGTAAAATTGGCTAAGTAAAATCTTTCATCAAACCATAAAATTTCTTTGATTTCATTGAAACAATAAATTAAGTGTTAAGGGTAATTTTGAACCCAACTAATTCTTAAAGTTTTTACAAATATGAAACTAAAAAATAAAAGATTTAATTCAATTTAACAGTTAACTGTTAAGTCGGGTAAAGCTATCTCTTTTCGAGAAAATTACGTTAACATTTTCGAAATACTAATATTACCTTTAATCATTAGCTTAGTGAGTTAGTTGTCAAACTTAAAACACGGAATTAGATTTCGTTTTTCTTTATTTATATTATGTCCAATATTTGTTGGTGGAGATAGTGACCATAAGTAGTTTAAAAATAATCCAGGGTTAAAAAAATTTTGCACTACAACTAAAAACTAAAAATTGACACTTCATTCATTCTGACCAGAGCTTTAAATTTTTGAAACGTTCTGTTTACTCCGCTAACATTCTAGCTAATATCTGTAGTTATTCGAGACAAAGACCAAAGACTGCTAATATATTTGGTTCATTTTTTAATAAAATCAAAATAAACATAAAACAAGAAAATAAAATTACACAAAAAATAATAACTTTACTTCTCATGCTAGTCATGGATAATCCCCTTGGTTTCTGGCCAAGTCTTAGTATGGGATTTTCCTCAAATTGGACTTGTTTTTAAGTCCAATTTGGTAAGCCCAAATTCCCATATAAATTCGCCCAAATTAGACTCAAAAGTCGCCGTGATCTTCAAAAATTTGCTCCCAGAGTGATGACAACCCTGCCTCCTGACATCTATGCGGCGAATACCGCATTCAATTGTTTTTTTCTTCCATAATTGCAATAAATTAAGAACATTTGATACTGCCATCTGGTGATGAATTTGGTTTCTACTTCATAAAACAGCTCCTGACTCATTTTGACTCTATGGATAAATTTTTCACTAGTGAACTTTTTACAACACCAGTCAGGCATGAATTCAACAATGAAAAACTTATTAATGAATCAAAAAGGCCATATTAGCGTTGACATCGATTGGTGTATTATATTTGTTGCAGTGATTTATGATAATAAAGAGCAAAAAAAGTATTGGTGTATCTTTTATTAAATTTAAAAAAAAAATTAAAATTTCACAAAAAAATTAAAAAATTAAAAATTAACCTTTTTTTAAAAGAACACATTAAAATTACTATGGAAAATTTTCATTCATATTTTTTTTTAAATTAATAAATTGAAAAAAAATTAAGCATAAAAAAAACTATTTATAAATGTTTTTTTTTGTAAAAAAAAAAACTCAAAAAGCTCCTTTGATTTTGACGTTTTTGCAGTAAATCCGATTCCTTGCAATCCTTCAAATAAACAAATTCAATAAAACAAATAATAGTAATAATAATTTAATTTATAATAATAAAAATATGGAAAACGACCTTTCCCTTTTTCGGCATGGGAAAAAACTTGATATCTTTTAACTTCAGAAATATTTTTCTTTACTTTTTTTTTGAAAATATTTCTCATTTTTTTAATTCAAAATTAATTTATTTCCACAATTTTTAATATAAATTTGTTTGTTTGAAACCTTATTGCAAATTTTTACCATTCAAATTAAGGATAAGAATTTGTTTTTCATTGATTTTGAGAAGGGGTTTTTAATTCCTTCTATTGAATTTCAAACATATTTTGTTTTTTTTCCAATTTTCTGTGTGTTTTTGATTTTTTCACAGAATTTCAAGCAACAATTTGGAACTTTCTCATCATATATTCTCAATTAAATTTAAGTCTCGAATCATAAGGGACTTTCAAGATAATAAAAAAGTTGATATAAAAAAAATATATCTCGAATGTGAGCAGAAAAAATGTGTTTACTAGCAAAAAAATCACAGTGGCACAAGTTCAATGACGTTAATTTCTTGGAGTTCAAATTTTCCTTTATTAAACAATTTTTAGCCATACTAGATCTTCAGCAATTACCATAACTAAAAAGACAAAAAAATATGGATAAAAATGAAGAGTTCATTGGGCAAATTGGGACCCTAGAAGTAAAATAAATGAAGCTGTTGTTCTTAAGAAATATTATATTAATCTAATGGCTAACATGTCTAAAATCATATAGTAAAAATTACTTAGAAAAAATAGAATAGTTATGACTCTGGATAAAAAAATTGAATTGCTTAATGGTTTGACTTCAAGAAAAATATACGAGGGTATGTCAAAAAGTCAAAAGCAAGATCTCGCTTTTGATTTGAATTCATTTTAGATATCGTTTTACCGCGCAAAGAAAAGTTATTAGAAAAAGTATAAAACTGATAAATATCCTAATATATTTTTAAAACTTATAATCCTGTAAAATTTGTATACGCCTACAACGCGTAAAATAAAGTCAAATTTTTTTGTTTACAATGGATTCTAGTGTATAATTAAACATACATACAAAAATTGACGGTGGGAGCACCTCACCGCAAAACATTCCATAACTGCATTGATTTAATTTCATAATAAAAAAAAATTGAAAAACTCTACATCAAATTCTTAAAGCATGAATAAAATATTTTTCAGCATATTTCTAGCATAAAAAATAAAATAAAGAAAAAACTAATAAAATTCAAAATAGAAAAAGAAAGAGAGTGAAAAACCTTGGTAACCAAAATTTATATAATGATTATTAAGTATTTCCTCGAATTTAATTTCTAATCCGGCACAAATTGATGCCGGTGTCATAACATTTTCTCTTATATGCTAAAATTTTAGATAATATCAAATATAATTATAGAATTATAAGCTTAATTTTTTTGATAAACTTCTTTTGAATTTACCATTGTAAAGAACTGGCCTGGCGACAGGATGATGATGATAATGAGAATGCATACCAAATCTTCTATTAAAATTTTCTGATAGGCGCCACATAACGCCCATATCAACACTAACACTCATGAATTGTATATTTTTATTTGATTTATTTAAAAAAATCTTTAACAAAAAAGTAATACACGATTATTTAACCTTCGTTTTTATAAAACAAAAACAATTCAAATAAATTCGTTTTTTTTTTTGTTTTTCAACACCAAATTTTTTAAACATCCAACATGCTTAAACTTCCGTAAGCAACTAACTAACTAAACTAAGTTGTGTGTGCAATATCAAAAGAGAAAAAATACCACATAAAATCATTGATAAGAATTTTCCGGTCTTACAAGGATTTTCCTTTTGAAGGTAATCCTTGTTAAGCTTGATTTTCTAGCTAAAATAAACATATGTCTAAATGTTAAGATCAAAGTTAATAACTATTGAAATCTTTTGAATAAAAAACAAATCAATTAAAGGACCCCCCATTATGATTGTCTGATGGGTAAAGATAAATTTATTATAGTAAACACGATTTTTAGACTATATTTTGAGGGTTAACTAAATTAACTCACCATTCCCTTATCTAGGATATATATATATATTTATATATAAAATATGCGCATTGAATATAATCATCCTGTGCTCTCACTTAACACTTTAGGGGTTTGAGAGTTAAAGGATCAACGGATTGGTGGAATGATATTGTTGTGGTATTAAATTTTTGGCAAATTATCATATTTTTGTCGTTTATTATATCACTTCAACTTTATTAAAGAGGTCTTAGATTATTTTTTTCTTTTATTATTTGTTGTTGTTGTTTTCTGTTATTTTCAAAAAGAAATAATTTTATACTAAGAAAAAGGATAAAAATATGAAATTCTTAAAAGTCAAATAAATATTATTAAATAAATTTGAAATTAAGTTTTTTGATATATTTGGGTAAATAATTTTTGAAAGTTTTAAAATCTTTTTGAACAAAGTGTCGAAAATTTTAAATGGTATCGACGGAATGCTAACACGGAATTCCTAAACGAAATTCTATTACATAAAAAATGTAATAGTTCCTTATTGTGGTTAATTATTGTCTTTATTAAAAGTTGGTTAAAAAATTATGAAAATAATGTAGAAAATAAGAAAAACCACAGCTGCTCAAAAGGTGAAAAGTTAGAAGGAAGAACTTGAACACACTTTGAATTATAAGGACAAGGGAAATGTGGATAATTCAGTGAAAAAAATACATATGTTAACAATTATTTTAACGTCAATACAGGTAATACTAATTTCTTTAATTAATTATTATGCAATCATAAAAATTTGAACTATATTCTGCATAATCTTCACAGTAGAATTTTCATAGATAAACCGTTAGCATCGAATCACTGAATGCTTCGGCGTTATACACTATAATTCACCATTGGATCCTCCGAAACGAAATAATAAAAATTAATTTTTTAGGTGAGATGTATGTCATGATAACCACTATGAATTTTTTTCATTTTCTATAGTTCTCAGAAATCAAAACTATGGTTTTTTCTTAAAAAATTGTCAAATTTTTTATTGTGTAATAAAAAATGATTTAAAAAAAACAAAAACTTGATGGTATTACCTAGAGTGATTTAGAGATGAAGAACCAGTGTACAAACTTCAAAAGACATCGGTGCTTTAGATTTTTAATTATTAAGTACAACAGCTTCAAAGCTAAAAAAACTTCAAAAGAACATTTTGAAATTTTAAACAGAAGAAAATCTATGATAATTTTGTTCTTAAAAAAAGTCATCGATCCAGGTTCATAAAGTACAAGGGGTTCCATTTACAATATCTGAAGCAACTTTTTTGTTATTATCTGCACAAAATTCTTTATTCTTCTAATTTTATTACTGTTTTTCTCCTACATCGACTGCCCGACTGCTTCCCTAATAGGTATAGCAATTCAGCAATTAACATTTAAATATCGATAATTATGTTAATTTTGCTCCGATTGTCTTGAAATTTTAAGAAAATATTCTTGAAGTGTTGTACATTCATATAAATAATTAAAAAATTTGCAAAAAATATATACACCTCTGTCCGACGTCATTTTTTCTTCTTGTTACTCTTTCCACTTGTGTAGATACACAACTTAGTAGCTTTCGCTATTCAATTTTTCTTCTGATTTATTTACGTTTAAAATACTTTCTCTCTTAATTTTTTTGTTGTTTTTGAAATTATCAACCAAATTTTTACTTTTATTAACTAATTCTTAAAAATAATTTAAAAATTTTAACCAAATAATCCTTTTCAAAATTTTTTCAAATAAATTAAAAAGACACAAAGTTTTCTTTTTTGTATTTTTAATTTCTTAGGACTACTAGACAACTAAATCTCATCTTCATTGCTTAATAATTCCATTTAAAACAAATGAAATTCTAAGAAAATCTACGTGATATCAGCTTAAGCTTTAGAATACATAATATAACCAAAACTGAATATCCTACCAGGATATCAGGTTAAGTAAATGATAATATAAAACCATTTACAATCCAACCCCCAACAACACAGCAGGTGATACACAAATATACATTTGGCTTGAGGGTGACATATGTCAAGGCATTTATTTGTTAAAACCAATAAAGATCAGAAAGGAAGGAAGGAAGAATACCAAGATAGTAAATTAGAAATAATGCAGCTTTTAAGGTGCAAATAAAATAGAAACAAACAAAAAATCACAATATATAATTTATTTTTCATCTTTTTCTTCAATCTTAAGCGATATAAATAAAGAAATAATCTCAAGTATTGGTATTCACTTGAAATAAATTTATTCCCTAGTGTCCAGTTCAAAGGATAAGATTTATTTGTTATCGATAAGAATTTAATAGACTCATTTACTACCCTCTGAACTGTTTTCTGATTTTCAATTGTTTCGTTTAGTTTCTTAGAGCAAATCAAAAGGGTTGAAAGCATTTTAATTCGTGATTTTTGTAATCAAAAGATAATAAAAACATTTTGAAAATATATCGAGATTTAATCTTTCAGTTTTTCCCTCAAGAATCTATAAGACCTGTAGATTAGTAAAAGTAGTAATATAAAGAAGTAATATAGTCAATTTGAATTCAGTTTTTTGAAATCTTAGAGGTTTTATATATATTATTTTAAGGCTCCCAGAAAAATAAAGAAACACATTTTAGTAATCAGCTTTACCCATGTACGTTTTCAGATTTACAACCCGACGGCTAAGTATTAATATATGGAAAATATTTAAAAAAACGCAGCCTCTGAAATTATCAGAAATTTTTTAGAAAAGAAAACGTTAAACTTTGCGCTCAATATTTTAGTTAAAGTAAATTCTTACAACAGTTTTGTGTCTTTTGGTTAACAGTTATTACTCATGACAGCACTTAGAAGAATTATATTTTTTGAAACATCAAATTTAGAAAATGGAAATTTTGACAGCTAAAAAGCTAAAAGCTGAAAAAACCACTCAAATTTTGGAAATTTTGTTGATAAAGTTCATTTCTTTTGTGCTCTTCTTTTAAATAATGATTCCCAAATAGTTGAATAGTTGAACCTTTGCGTGGGTAATTTACATTGAAGTACATAAATCCACCAGCCAGGTTTTTCTCAATTTTTTCTTATATGGTTGGGTAAAAATTATCAAAAGAACTTCCATAAGCTTTTTCAACTGCTAGAGTGCTCTTTCAAATATAAAATGGTATTCCCAGATATTGCCAGAGTATTCATACCTATTGCTACTTTTTTATCTAACAGTATAGCTTAATGCCAACTGGTGTCCTTTTCTACAAGGCAGATAAATTCTTAACTATTCTATAAAACGTACTTCGGTTGCACCGAATGAAGTTTTTGAAGTCTAAAATAACTATAATACAACTTAGAGAAAGAAAATTTGTGTCATTTTCTAACGATTAGCAGATCCTTGCAGCTGTAATTTTAAACGCTTGACTTCAAAAAGTAATTAATTATATTTAATTTAATTTCATCATCTGAGCGAAACTTTAATAATAATTTTTTGGTATTGATTTGTTTAGAAAAAGGGTAGAGAATTTCAAATGTAACTGTTTTTATGTATAAGAAATAAACAGAAAAAGAAAAGAAGAAATGCAGTATTTTAATCCTTAACTGAAGCAATTACAATTGATGCAGCATTCATTTAAGAATAAAAATGAATGGTTGAGTGCAATCACTTTCAATTTGAAAAAAATTAACGATTACCTGTTTAGAATTTGATTGAATGCAATTGAAACACTTACTAAAAATTAGTTAAGATCTTCATGAGTAAGAAAAAAAAACAGAAAAAATAGAAAAAACAAAGAAATAAATTAATTACCTGGCTCTTTATCATTAAGAATTGGACTTGTAGCTCGTCCTGTTGCACTATATAACAAATGAGCAAAATGTTTAGCTAAAATATTTCCACCATCTTTAGAACCAGCACATACCCAAAAATCAGCTTTACTCATAGTACATAATTCATTTCCAGTTTTTGGAAATTTTTTAAAATCTAAATTTGGTTCAATTTTAAATTTTTTTGTTATCCATATTAACCAATTTTTTATATTTTCATTATTCCATTCATTTGGATCAGATGGTACTAAAATTAATTGATCATCATTTTCAATATTATTAATTTTTGTCGTTTTTTCCACATTGGCATTAGAAATTTTTTTTGTATTTTCACTTTTTGTTTCATTATTTTGCATAATGATATTTTTAATAAGGGTGAAAGAAAAACAAAAAACACGAAATACTTTAAAATATAATTATCACATAATTGATTTATTGTTAAACTAAATAATAGTTAAGTACATGACGCACTTAAGTAAAATACTAATAATTGTTTCTTTTTTTACACATATGTAACTCAAATAATTTATCCCTTTGTTATTTGCTTAGTTAATAAGGTTGGGCGAATAAAAAAAACAAGAAAAAAATTAGCATAACATATGATTCATTTTTACTGTTAAATATTCAAGGCTTATTTAAACTTATTATGCCTGAATTTTATATTCAATAAAATAATTTCACTGCATGTAGTAGGAATTATTTTCAAAACGAGCAACAAAATCAAAGAAACAAAAATTCACAAAACTTGATTATATCACATTAACTTCCAACTCTAATCTCATGTTTGTTTTACGCATGTCAAAACACGACTAAACTAAAAAAGCTTGAATTTGATCAAGATGAGTACCATAAAATTTGCAACTTTTGCTGGATCGTTTGTTGTTGTTGTTTTGTGTATCATTTTTTTAATGTTTGAAAGCTCTTTCAATCAAAAATCGTTCTTTTTTTTTCTTACCAGAGTGATTATAAAAGTAAAAACCTTTGAATGAAAAGCTTTGTTAGCTATACATTTTGTATGAATTACAAATAAGGCAATGAGTCATTCTTTGGGTTTATATTGTAAAAAGATTAAAGCGGGAAAATGCACGCGCTAAATATTTTTACTACTGTTATAAATGATTAAATATTTTATATATAATAATTCATATGTGTGGGGTCTTTCGGCGTCTTTAATTCATTCATAAAAGTTTCTTTACTACATTAGAGCATTAAAACCATTAAGTAGGCCAAAATATCTTCTAGGTTAAAAAATTTTTTTCTCCTACCAATTTCCATGTTTTTTTTTTGGTGTGTTTGTCATTGGACAAAAGATTTCAGGATGATGATTCACATGGTTTTTTTTTTCTTAGCTAATTTTTCGGTATCGATGTTTCATTTTAAATGCCAAGAAAAACAAATTTATCATACATTTTTTCAGTGTGGGAAATTCAAATGAATTTTCATTACTAACAAATATTTTTTATGTACATTTGTCACATTAACTTAATTTTGGTATTGAATTTCAATTGATTCCATAAAATAATAGTTTTAAAATATACTTCTAATTAATTTTAGGAACAGCTTCTTCCTAGTAAAGAAGTATTGTATATTCTAATATAAAAAGAAAGTTATTTATGACGAACTCCTTTCTATGTTACAAAATAAAAATGCCCGCTTTATAAGTTTTCTGCTCATTAATAGACTTTTGATGTCATTTGTAATAGTGCGTTTACACAGTGAACGTTTACAGTAAAAATAATTGTTTATGCTGGAACTTAGTACCTTTTGATTAGTATATAAGTTAACAACAGCGATAACTCGCTATCAACAAATTTGATAACGAGGTACTGTTAGCCTGAAATAAATTGTAAACAAGTTACCGTTTACAAATTACAGTTTGTTCTGGCATGTTAAAAATAACCAGATTTAAAATAAGTTAGTCGACAGAAAGAACTCAGTGAGTAGAGACATAAGAATAATTACTTAGGAATATTGAAATTTTAACTGTAAAATAAAGTTTTATTATATAAAATATAGTATTATTAACTTATATTTCAATTTGCTTATCTTTGTTATTGTAAAAAATGTTTTACGTCATATTACCGGTCAAACTTAACCTAACTTCCACAATTATTCACCATCAAACTACTATTGCCGAAAAAGAGGATCTGAAAAATTACTCAAAACTTCTCCCTCGGTACAGCTATGAGTTGTTTATTTCATTAGCAATGAACTAGACAAATAAACAAGGTTTAGATTAGTTTATTTGAGAAATAAACTAGATATTTCCCATACAAATTCTAAAATAATAGTACTATGTACTAGGTTCACTGTAAACGCACATAACTGAGTTTGATTGTTCCCTTTAAAATTTAAGAAATGATGGAAACAATAAGAAAATTGCATAAAATACTGTTCAGGAAAATCAGAAAAACTGTAAAACCTTATAAAAAACTTTTATTGACATAATAATATACTGACAAAAAAAATAACCAACGACACGCGGGATTCTCCCAAGCAGTCTAAGTACGCGAATTTTAGGCTAAAACAACACGAATACCACCCAACAAAGACCAAATCAGGCATCCGTACATAGTTATCAGTCTAATTAGGGTTTTTTTTTACCAGTATGTGATAGTTAAGATACTTAATTCCCCTTAAAAGTAATTTTCTACTTGCCGCTAAAATCTGTAATAAGAAAAAGTGGAAAGGTTCTTCCACTTTCTTTGATCACTTTGTTAAAAATCTAGAGACTTTGATGAACTCAAGATCATTAGCCTGAAGGCTTTTAAATTCTTGTACGATCTCTGTGACCTCTTCGGTATTCACTCAGAGCTTTAAGGATAAAAATCTGAGCTTTTCATTTTTTGGGATATTCGAAAAAAACGAGACATTAGCCTTTTCTACCTGGATATCTCTAGCTGTTAAAAGCTTAATTGATAGCTTTTTGTTGTTTATTTTCTTGACGGAGAATTTTTGAATACCTAAAATACCTTTAAGTAATTTTACCATGTCCTTGAGATTTTTATTGTAGACATTGATTGGTAGTAATGGTTCCGTTGCATTTTTTCCACTATTGTGTCTACTTTATTTAGTTTCTCGTCTTATAAGGAGCCTGCAGTTGATGAATTATATCATCGTTTCCTTGTAGTGCTTCAAATCTATTATTAGAGCAGATTTCCATATTATCAGCCTTCACTTTAGACTTTCCCTTTCCCTAGATTGATCCCAAGCTTTATTCGTATCGTTGTTTTATGCATTCACATATATCTACATATACATATATATATATATTTATATCAATATGTTTAGTTAACGGTCAGTTAAAATTATGTCAATAATATGGCGTCTTGCAACCATCAAAGCTTTGAACGACTGCGTTCAACATAGTATGTTCCTTGGCAATTATAATAACGAAACAAATAATTAAAATGTTATTTTCCTATAGAAAGAATATCAATAAAAGAGAGCTACTTTTCAGTCATAGCGGCTTAAAAATAAAAAAAAAAAGATTAAAACTTGCAACATTTGTACTACTTATTTAGAAGTAACTTCGTCTTTTTAGAATAAAGTACTGTAAAAAATCACGGTTTTTGTTCCTTATCGTGTGCATGAGGACCAGGTAAATATTTTGAATGCTGACACGAAATACTATTACAAAAATTAAATAATCAAAATAGTTATTTAGTTAAAAAATTTTATTATCATAACAAAAGTGTTAAATACATTTTAATTATATTTTTTTTCATAAATTTATACAATAGTTTTATTTTTTATAAATTTATCACGTAACATATCCCAAATATTACATTCGAAATTATCTGAACACATTAATTTCCAATTTGGTGATGGTTTATCTGTTGATAACCAATTAAAATCAGCAATATCATTATATTTATTAATATTTCTATCTAATCCAGATTTAATATAATCATCATCGATTCCATTATATGAATAATTATAATTATTGATTAGAATATTTGTGCAATCTTCAATAATAGCACGACATGTTACATGTAACCAAATTTTAATATCTTTTGAGCTATGTAAACGTAATTGTTGACATGCTATTGCTATTTTAAAATTAAAACAGTCTTCAGCAAATACAGAACGTGATACTGGTCCCGATAATAATATAAAATTTTCACATTTAGTTATTTGTATTGAACCAGGATGGCCATAAATTTCAATAAAACAATTTTTAATATTTGTTATTGTTATATCTTTTTTATCAACTTCGTCACCTTTTAAAATAATATAATCATTATTACGATTTGATAATGTCCATTTAAAAAATGATGTTAATGATTTTTTTTCATTTAAATCATCTAAATTAGCACCAATTTTTATACTTGATTTAAGTTGTATGGATTTTTTACTATTAAAACCAAATTTTTTTTTAGGTATTAATTTTTGTTTCATTTCATCTGATTGATTGGTTAAATCATTTAATATATTTTGACATGCTTTAATATTATAATCTGGTAAAAACATTGTTGAATTTGATAAAGATTTTTGTAATTCTTGAATATTATTATTTATAATAGAAAATGTTTGTATTAAATCAATATTATCAGATTGTATATTATTAATATTTTTTTCAATTTTTCTAGCACGTTCTAGAAATATTTTAACAAAATAATCAACATCTTCGGTTTTTGTTGTCTCTTTACTACGCTGTTCTAAAACTGTTTCAAAATGATTTTGTCTATCTTTATTTCGTTTATTTAATTTTTCAAGAACATTTTCTTTTTTATTGGTTACAAATTCTAAATCGTTTTCCATACTTGTAATTTGTGTATAAAATAAAAACCAAATTAAAAACAAAAAGGGAATACTTTTTATAAAAATTTATTTCTCTTTATCTGTCAAATTTTTAGTTTCACTTTCAATATTAGCAGATCCTTTTAATTTTTGCATTAAAAAATAATTTTTTTTTCTTTGTTCCTCTTGCAATGGCGTTCTTGATTTTCGTATTAAATCAAGTTTTTCTTGTGATGGCTCAGTTACTTTCATTAAAACATAAGCAGCACCACCTGATCCAAGTAGCCAAAATATTGATTTTAAATACACATTAATACCCATTCAATTATATAAATATGAATTTACTTTTTTATAAATATTATTTTATTGAGTTTTATCGTCTTTTAAAAATTTCTGTTCCCAAACTTGTAAATCAGTTTTCCGAGTATTATAATTATTATCTAAGACTTCACCGGTTTTATAAAATACATTCAAGATTGAAGGATAATTTTCTCGCATATAAAAACGATAATCTAAAAGAGAAATATTATAATTATTATACTTTTAAACTATTATATAAAAAAAAAATATATAACCTAAAAGTATACATATTAAGTACAAGAAGCAAGACTTTAAGCAAGGGAAAAAAGTAATTTCAAATAAAATGTATTGAAATATTAACCTAGAACAATAGTTTTTTTAATGGTGGTGAAATTCAATGAACTGACAAAATAGCCACCTCTTGATCGATTTGAGCAGAAAGAGCAACCAAAAAAGCATTATTGAAATCTTGATATATTTTGAAATATATCACATTAATTCTAAAAACATTTGCTGTTGTTCAAAGCAACAATAGTCAGTTACAAATTAAAATTAATTTTAGAGGAAGAGAAATAATTAAATTACAATTCTTGTAAGCAGTATATCCTATGGTATATCCTAGTATTCTTCCTATACCCCTTAACTTCATAAATTGAAGGTTGAATTTTTTAAATATTTGTTACGAAATTAGGGGCTCGGTCTCCATAAGAAATGTGAAAATTATTTGAGACCATGATAATTTAAATATTTCCAAAAACATTAGTAATAAGCAAGTACATAAATATTTATTTCAATTATCGGATCAACATTATTTTAGCTAAATAGCTTGAAAACTTTGTAATTATTTTGGGGGAACATGAGATAAAATATATCTATGAACTTTTGAATTTTGATGTAGTCCATTTAATTTTTTTCAAAAAATTAAAAAAAAAAATTTATTGTGACGCAACCTCTCTTTCGGTCAAATTAATTTTTAGGATTTAAAATACGAAATTTGTATTATAAGGGATCGTAAAAGTTATGCAATTTATAACGCCTACGAAAATTTTCTAATATATTAATTTTATATTTAAGAGTGAAAGAAAGAAAATTATCTACACATGGCTAAAGTAAAAAGTAAAAAAAAAACATCTTACCTCGATTTGTATTAAGACGATGCCAGACAGTATATGCTCCTGTAAAGAAAAGTTACATGTAAAATTAACCTAATAATTTTTTTATATTTTTTGGTTCAGTTTGAAAAAACAAAAAAGAACAATTATTTAATATGAGTATACGAAAAAAAAAAATATTTGTTATCACCTGCAAAGAGTACAGCTTCCACCGCAAATAAAAATGCAGCTGTTTTTCCTAATAATTTTTTAAAATTTCTTTTGGGTACTTTCCGTAACATTTAGCGGAAATTCATGTATTTTTTCTAGATATTAAAATTAACATTTAATTTTGACATATGGTAATGCAGCGCTTTTGTAGGAGTTTTTGAGGCAAGTTTACACTCAGAAGTATATTGACAAGTCTCTTCGAAATAAGACAAGTCTTTTCGAAAAGAATAATTAATATACTTTCAACTAAATTAATTGCATTTATGAATGTGTTTCACTCGCCAACCAAGTTGGTGAATTTAACTCATTTGGTGAGAGAGGTGAGAGTAAGAGTAGTGCAGTTTTAGTTCGTCATGCCTAGGACTCACTAGCGCTTAGCGTATGAGACGACATAGCATAGTAAAAATGAAGTATTCCTAAATACCAATCGGAGTGGACTCACTAGCATATATTATACTGTTTTCATTGACAGAAAGCAAAATGCCAAAGTGAGTTCTATTTGTAATTTATGTGTTGTTATTTGCTTTAAGTACAAAATCTTAATTCAATGACTAAATTCTTCCCGAATTAAAATATTCCTTTGATCTTCTTTGAAAAACCGACAAGCTAGCGCTAACTAGTCACTATTTCAGGCCATATACCAATTCAGTAGAGACTAATTGGACTCATTGAGGGTATTAACTTAAAGGCCGGCATCTGTCAATATTTTTATGGTATGCGGTGGTGAAAGGTAAGGCGGAGTTTCAAAATTTAAATCTTGAATGAATAACTGACGTTTCTGTAATATTTCTAGGCAGTAGGCAACAGATTCTAAATTTTGTGGCTTCATCTAGATTAGCGTTTTGGACAGCAGAATTATAGGCGATATTGTAGTAATTCTGAGGCGCGGTTATACTCAATCGTTTTTCTAAAAATATATAACTTATGGTTTCTAACTATTTTTATTAGATTGACTTACCTTAAATAATAATGCATTTTAAATGCAATAAAATTAGTTTAAAGGTATTTACAAATTATATTTTTTGAAAGTACTTGTAATATCCTAATCGCAGATAATATACTTCTGAGTCTGAGAGTGTAACCGCTCTTCAGATCGCCTATTAGGAACTCTTCACTATTTTTTCCATGTCGTCAAATGGTTCTCTCGTTCAATGTAAAGTATATGGAAATGGCCATTTGTGAGTAAAAATTTAAGCAAGTCTAAAAAGCGTGCGATAAAATCATGAAGTAGCGGATGTGATTACACTTAAACTTGAGTGATCAATGTAATTTTTTACTGCAAATTGAATTTAGTAGATTTCATTTGAATCCTGTATACCATTTTAATAAAAGAGAGAAAAGAACTTAAATCTATGCTAATTTATCATTTATTTAAGAAGTATTTACAAATTCAATTCAATTCAATTTATTTATTTATTGAGTCTGAAGGCTACAAACATTTACAAAGCATTTACGAATCAAACAAAATAATTGCAATATTATATTTATGCCCTCAATCAAAAATACGTGTTCCATTTTTGACAGTTGCGTCACAAGTGGTATGGACACATATAAGGAAGAAGAAGAGGTGTAATGTTAAGGCTGTGTCTATATAGATTCTCGTTTTGACAGCGATCCTGGGAAGCTATGAAGAATTCTTTCATCTAGTCATTGCAAATTTTAACCATCAAACCATGATCGCAGTATATGAGCTGTTATACTCTTATAAACTGTTATATTTTATATTTCATTAGTAAAAGAGGGATGAATATATAACACATAGTGATGAAACAGCATATGGCATATGCTATATAGCTATATGATCACCATGTGTTAAGTACCCATCCTTCTTTCACGTAAGTATAAGTCTGAAAATAAATATATAATTAATAAAATAATTAAAAATGGAATAAATTAAACATAGTTCATAATTAAATATTTTATTTATTCAACACTATTCACAATTACACAATTTATTTAATAAAACTTTACTTCCTACAAGACTTAACCTAAACGAAGTAATAATAATTAACTATATTTTATTACAAATATTAAATTAAATAGGCCAAATATTTCGAATTTTCCTTTTACCTGGTCTCTCCCACGCCTAAAAACCAAAGTGAGTCAGCTTCATGATCCACTGTCAAATATATCTGAACGTGTAGTTCGGAAGTAATGTCAAACAAATGAAAAATGGAACACATGTTTTTGATAAGTTAATATTAATTGGATTTTTCTGTTTGATTCGTAAATGCTTATTAAATAAATAGAGGTACAAAGTAAATAGTTTATTTTGAAAAAAAAAAATGATCAAATTTTTAATTTTTTAGAGTTATCCAAGAAAGGCAAGCAATCTTTTTATATCCTACAACATAAATGAATATAAAATATTTTCACAAAAAACTAAATTTATCATTAATTAGAAAATGTATTGGACAACATATATAGAAAGTGGACCTCGAAGAGTTAATCATGCAGCTGTCGCTGTAGATAATTTAATATATTCATTTGGTGGTTATTGGTCTGGGGGTGATTATAATTTTTGTGGACCAATTGATATTCATATATTAAATACAAATAAATTAATATGGTCATTGTTACCAGATCGTGTTGATTTAAATGGAGTACAATTAAAACCACCAGATGTACCATTTCAAAGATATGGTCATACAGTTGTTGCCTATGATAAAAAAATTTATTTGTGGGGAGGCAGAAATGATATAAGAACATGTAATACATTATACTGTTTTGATACTGAAACTTTGACATGGTCAAGACCACAAGTAACTGGAATAATACCAGGTGCTCGTGATGCCCATTCAGCATGTACTTTAAATCATCAAATGTATATATTTGGTGGTTTTGAGGATAATATTGATCAATTTTCACGTGATGTACATTATCTTGATTTGAAGACAATGAATTGGAGTTATATAACAACTATTGGTAAAAGACCGTCATATAGAGATTTTCATTCAGCAACGGTTGTTAACAATCGCATGTATATATTTGGAGGACGTGGAGATAAACATAGTCCATATCATAGTACTGAAGAAACATATTGTACTGATATTATGTACTTAGATTTAAAATTAAATCGATGGCATCGTCCAAAAACAACTGGTAATATACCAATTGGCCGAAGGAGTCATTCTATGTGTATGTTTTTTTTTAATTTTTTAAATGTTAAATAGTTTTATGAAAAAGTTTTCTTATTGTTTTTTCAGTTGTACATAATAACTTAATATATGTTTTTGGAGGTTATAATGGTTTATTAGATCAACATTTCAATGATTTATATTATTTTGATACTAAACGGAATCATTGGAATTTAATAAAACCACGTGGAAAGGCACCAACACCAAGAAGACGGCTAGCATGCATAGTTATTGGTGATAAAATGTTTTTATTTTGTGGAACTAGGTAAAAAAAAATTAATTTTAGGGTTATATAACATTAAATTTCCGAAATATTTATATACAATTAAATTTTACCAAATATTCTTGGATGAACCAAACAGTTTATGTAAAGGTGTAATGTGATGCTCAGACAAACCCAACAAATTTCTGATAAATTTTATTGAAAAATCTTACTTATTGGTTTTCTTCACTTAGTTAGCCGTTACTGTATTTTTTAAACTTCCTTTTATTCAAATATTTAGTGTTGTCATATTAATAAGAAAAATTATCACACAATGTACACAAATATTCATTGCGTGGATTGTGATTGGATTATTCTTTTTGCATGATTTGCAATGGAGACCGTGGACAATAAAACTTGTCTGCCTTAGTTCTTCATTTGTCTAAAGCCAGTCTGAAGTTTTTTTTTATCAACTATGTATTTAGTGCTTAGAAATCAGCGCATACCTCCTTTTGCCATTACAAATCGTAATGTTTGTTTGTTGTAAAAGTAGAAGACCTTTGTCTTTTGTAATTTTTAGTAAGTTTAACAAAGGCAGCTAAATTTATTGGATTAGAAATCCTTCTAAATACTTTACATTCACTCTTTGCTCTTCATGACTCTATCCAAATGTCAATAAGAAACCTTTAAATGGTGTGCGCCAGTAAAACGCTTTAGAATATATTATCATTTTTAATTTATTTGTTTTTTAAGGACTAATTACTTCAAAAAACTATATAAATATGTTGTTTTTTTTAGCCCAACAAATGAGCTACGTGATCGGCCTGGCTATGAATTAAATGATAACAATGATACCCATGTCTTGGATTTTAATCCTTCGCTCAAAACACTAGCAATTATGGTAGTTATAGAAAATGAATTGGATTCTTCATGTTTACCAAAAGAAATAAGGTACTTCTTAGTTCATTAATATAAATTTGAATAAATGTTTTTTTTTTTTGTTTATGGAAAAGGAAATGTAATTTAATACAACTTTACTTTAATAGAATTTTTTAGATTTATTTATTAAACAAATAGCCCCATTTTTATTGGAATTCCCATTATGGACAAAGTACAAAGCCGCTTGGCACCCCTTCGATTTAATTCGCATATCCTTTAATGAAATCTTAAGAAAACATTTTTCAAATATTGTACTCTTAAAAAATGAAAGAATTTTTTCTTTCAATTTTTTGGAATTTATAGGTGCATCTGTCCCAAAAAAAGTAAAGTTTTCGTGAAACTTCTCCTACGTCCTAAATCTCAGCCACTTGTAAAATCATAACAGATGACTAAATGTCCTTTTTAAGCTGTTGAAAAATGCTTGCAACTAAGATCTTGAACGATTAACAATTGCAATAAATTAAACATACTCAAATATGGCTTTAACTAAGCAAAGTTAGATAATTATTAAAATTTTTTGGAAATAAATAAGGGGTTAAGAGATTCATTTTCTAAAATAAAAGGGAAGAGAGGAGCAACACTTTATATCCTGAGTAAAGCTGCTTCAACTGATGCAACATTAAGCTGAGAATTAAAATCAGTGTCTACTTGCAGCTTGCAAGCAACTGAGTTCAAGGAAAAAAGCTCCGATGTGTAATTTAGAAGTAATCTTACTTCCAAATACTTTTCAATTTGTTGGCACTCGCCGCTCAAATGAATTTCATTTATAAAGTTTTCTATATTTTGAATGCTAACAGAATTTTATTTATCCACTATCTTGAAAAAAATCATCTCTAACAACTATTTATTGTTAATCTTTCTTTAATGAAAGATATTAAGAAAAAACGACCCATAAAAAGAAAATATTTTTGGTTTGCAGAGACAAACAATGAATAGTTTGAATTTATTGAATAAAATTTTGATACTCGTCAACAGAATACTACCAGAAAGAATCCATAACATATTTATTAGATCACCTATTTCAACGTCTCGATCACTAAAAGTTAGAGCAGGTAACTCTGGGCTTATATAGAAGAAATAACTAGTAGAAAAATATTTCTCCGTACCACCAAAAGTTTTAGAACGAAACGCTTATCTTTGATAATTACGAAGAAATATTTACCCAAAGCTAAGTTTAGACTTAATTACCATAAGTTTAAGCGGGTAACGCTCGTCTTTGTTAATCAAAAATATTAAACAATCTGTTCAAAAGTTTAAAAAAAAAACTAAATTTCAATTCGGAATACTTATTTCTATATTTATAATAAAAATATTTAATGTCTAAGCAAAATATATTTAAACCAGGGTTTATAGATGAACATGTATTAGTAGGTAATCCATCAAAAAGATTCAATGTCATAAAATGTATATAATGTTCTAAAGAAAACGGCATGATAAAATTTGTATATCACTTTTTGTGATTTGCTGCATCTTATCCAAATGGCATCCTGGATAATCAATAATTAAGCAGAATTTTTGCCATTTCATCTTAAAAAAATTCTCAAAACCAAAATTAAGACAAAGACGAAATTAAAATTGTTTTTCTTATTTTGATTTTTAATGTTTCAAATATAAAATTTCTAAATATTAAATGTTAGTTTTTTAATTATTTCATTACAGGTCTGAAATTCGTTCAATGACAACATTTAGCTCAATAGCAAGACCAAAAGGTCAATCAGGATGATATTTTCAATGTAAATTTATTTTATTTACTATCATTTTGCCGTTAATAATTAATATTTTTCTAATTGTTAAATATTTTTATTAAATAGTTTATTTATTGATTTATAAGTTCAAAGATTTCATATGTGATTCAAAAGAGTGCTGTAATGTTCTTTTTAATTTGAGCATTGAATTTAAGTTTTTTTTTTATTTTTGTAAGATTTACATATGCAAGCATTTCTTTTTAATTAAAAATAAAAATCTATTTAATTAATATCAATTGTGTTAATTTATTATCCAAGAGTAGAATAACAAAAAATAGTAGCAAAAATGATGGTAACTAAAGCCGATTAATAAACCCTTTTTCATTATTAAAATCATATACAGGATCCAATTAAAGATTTGCACTCTAACCTTACATTAATCAATGGGTCAAGATTAGTTTAAGGGAAAAAATTCTTTAAGAAAATAATCTGAACAAATGATACGAGTATGATGAAACATTGTTATGCTCTATTGTGAGTCACAGAACGTTTAAAAAATATATCTGGAATATAGGGAAGATCTGTTTTTTTAAGGGACACTTAATCACATGTTTTTTGATTCCATAAATTTTTTGTTCGAATGGTTGTCAAATTTTCTAAACAGTTATATCAATCCAGAACAAAAAGACTTCTATTAACTAAACCTTCAACTTATACCTCTAATTTTCAAATCAAAATGCAATCATTCTTTTGTTCAAAAGATGAACCGGTTACAAATTTCTAGTTTGCGTTTTTTTAATGATTTTGCTGATTGCAAAGTTAAAAATATTGCATTTGTTGTATTTGAATATGCAATGCATATTCTTTAGAAATTAAAGTAATTTATCAATAATTTTAATTATAAACCATGCAAATGATGTTTCTATAGGTAAAAGAATAACAATATATGATGGATAACAGTGGAGTTTTTCCTTCATCGTCGGCATTAAAAATTACTTTTCTCAATTATTTGATATTTTAAAATCTATTTTTTATATCATCCCAAAAAACCCTGATTCTTTTGAATTCTGATTCTGTTCTCATCTTTTTATCTTATAATCAATATATACTTAAATCTGGCAATGAAATACTTGGAATTAACTTTACATTATAAATATGTAGGTCGAGGAGCATAGTACTGCTATCTACAGATTAATAAAAAAAAAGAAAATGTGAAGTTTATATTGAAAAAACTTTCTTTAATCGACATGTTTTGTTCTTGCCTTCCATGTTTCTATTTCAAACTATAAGTTTAACCAAAGTAGAAAAATTTATCTACCAAATTCTTATCTACTTTGAGTTAAACTATTGAGATTTAAATTAGGAAATCGTCAACTCTAATTCAAAGTCATTAAATATTTTGTGAGACATCCAACACTTTTAGTTCTGCTCGGGTATTTGGCAGGATATTGAGAAATATAAAAAAATTATAAAATAATTAGAATACTAAAAAAAGCTTTTAAAAAATAGACTTTTATCTATGATCATTTTACAAATCTAATGAACTACAAGAACAAACATAATTTTTTATATTGTTGAATAGAAGCAGTACGATAAATACTGTTTTTTACCAAATTCATTTACAATTTTGTATTACAATAACCAAAAGAGAAAACACTTTTCAAAAATTGCAATTTTCAAATCAATTGGGGTAAATTTCACGTAGTTATTGACATTTGAAACTCCGCAACTCTTGTACCTTTTTCAGAGTTTAAAACTTTAAACGCGTTTTTTTTAAAATGACGTTTCGTGATCATTATAGTATTCAAAAACTACTGTACTAAATTATTTGAAATTTTTGTTGTTTTTACAGCATTTACGGGGTTTTAAAATACAAAAAAAAGGCGGATTTGTTCGTTGAAAAAACGTTATTTTTACTTTAAACGAACACAAAAAATTTCAAAATAAAAAAGATGGATGCGGTGAGGAAGAATTTATGTTGTATCTATATAAATTTGATTTTTTGATCTCACATAATTCTAGGCTGAGGTAAGTGGAACACCGTAAAATGATTTTTTTGAAAGATGACTTGGGAAATGCTTTGCCACTGATAATTACTTGATAATTTTGTACAAAAATCTATAAAAATGTTGTTAAGAAATTATTCAATGTTTTTATTATTTCAAAATATTTAGTTTAGTCCTCCCCCCCTATTTGATCATAAAAGTTTTTCTTTTTTTAAAATTTGATTACGAGATTATATTGAATTGAAAAAATAAAAACCTAAATTTTTTTTCTAATTCAAACTTTTGTAATGAATATATATGATGCGTTATTTACTATTTAGATCAAATGAAACTTTGAAATGAACAAAAACTAAACATTTTATATGAAAAAAAAACGGAATAGTATGAAATTTTCAAAAATATTCATAAATTGACTCAATAATATAATTTAACAATTTATTTATCGTTAAGATATCTTAAATAGAAGATAAATAACATAAAATTAGATTCAATTTGTGTACATCAATATTAAATATTTTATTTTAATTTAATTAAAGCAATAGTTTTTTTTTGTAATTTAAAATCACAAATTTTATCAATAAGTCCGTTTAATTTGGTTTTAAAATTACTTTAACTAAATGTCCATTTTATATAACTAATAAATATAATCTGATCAAATTATAAATAATACTACAAGCATACTTATTTATTAATTAAAGATTATTTTTTGCCCTATACAAGTTGTTATTCAAAAATGGCATAATAATAATTTTATACACAATTTGCTAAGAGATTTTATTGTTGTTAATTTAATTAAGTGAAGAAAGTTGTGTGTGTGTATTTCTTTAAGCTGTTGCACTCTTTAGATAAGATATTAAATCAGCACGTTCACCTTCCTTTTTAATACCAGCAAATATCATTTTAGTTCCAGGTATAAATTTTTTAGGATTTTCAAGATATTCAAATAATGTATCTTCGTTCCATGTAACACCTTTAGATTTATTAGCATCAGTATATGAATATCCGGCTGCTTGACCACTTTTACGACCAAATATACCATTTAGATTTGGTCCTACTTTATGTTTGCCACCAGCTTCAACTGTATGACATTGTGCACATTTTTGTACAAAAATTTTTTTACCTTTTTCAGCATCACCCGCTGGTACACCCATTTTAAAATGTTTTGATTTTTTTTTTTATAGTTTCAAATATAGTTTTTAACAAAATTCTGGAATTATAAATTAAAAATTTATTATTTGGTTTATCGGTTTTGGAATGATAAAAGGATCTGTTTTACTAATTAAATGATAGAGAATTGATATTTGAAATAATTGTAGAAAATTAAAGGTTATCGTTAAAGGTATACAGGGTCAGTTTCATAATATTATTATCCACTTGTTAGTCAAAATAATATGTAGGAAAAACCTGCATTAAGAGATTTTTATTAGATGAAAGAGATAAATTTATGTAAAAATGGTTGAAAGCAAAAAGTGTTAAAAGTACCTTTTTTCTCTTTAGTTATTTAAGATTTATTACGGCTAATATTATGAATCAGAAAAACCTTGCTTACTTTTTAAATTTCCAAAAAAAATAATTTAGTTTCAATTTTTTTTGTTGCCAGGGGAAATTGTTTTTTTTTTTGAATAAAGAATTCGATGATTAAATAATATTGATCCAAAGTCTCAACTGTTGTTTTATATTTATTTCTAACAATAAAAAGCATCTTAAATTCTTTATAATACAGTACAATATCCTAAATTTAATCAATTTAGTCGTAATTGAATGTGATTTATTTATAAATCGCGAATTGTGTTATTAGTTCAATGTCAAGCTGACACAGACACTTTGCACAACTCTGTATTACGTAATAGAAAGAAAAAAAACATTTTTTGCCCTCATGCAAAATTATCAAATAACATTTTTATTAATTTTCGTTAAATAATAATTATCTATGGAAATGACGATAAAATTTATGCCTTAATTAACATATATATTAGCTTGACCTTTGTACTATGATACACGTGCTTTCTGACGTTGTCATGCTAAATTAACACAATTAAATGAAAAAAATCGTATGAAATCTTTGGAAGATTTTATAAAATTTACACATTAACAAAAAGAGTATATAAAGGTTTCCTTTTTGTTAGAATTTTATTTTGTTTTATTTAAGTATTAAAAAATTTCTAGGGAAAAAGCTTGTTAAATAAATTAAAGTTTTACGTAAGCATTTTGAAATTATATAAGCACTTTACAGAAAATACACAAAATGATTTTTAAAAAATTAATTAAAATCATAATTAACATTTACAAGAAATTAATATAATTACTTTTTGGTATTTAATTCAGTTTTTAAAAGATTTAAACAAAAAAACTTACGAGAAGAACTAATTTTTCCCACCAACTAAAATTTTTATAGCGACAGTGAACTTGATTTAAAAATGTTTTACAGTAAATAGTGCTACCAGATTTATTTACGGAATTTAGATTGTAGTGTTCTTAAAATTAAAATGTAAAACTCAGTTTGCTATACTGGAAATGTCAAAATGTATAAAGCCCTGGATAAATATTTTCTTCAAAAATTTTATCGGGCACCCGAAAGAATCGGGTTCTTTTTGGATATTATGGAGTCTGAGCTTGTTTTCTCTGTTATAAGAGTAGAAATGCCAAAATAATTTTGATAAAATTTGATTACAGTAGTTTAGTTTAGTTTTTGTGATTTTCTTGTGATTCTAATTTAAGAAAACATCAAACTGGTAAGATTTAAAAATTTTTTTTTCTTGTAATTAAAATAAGTTAAATTTTAATGGAAGTTATCAGGAATTTGCTTCAAGGACAAAGGTAAATAAATTTAAGCTTGCGATGTGTCATGTATGTAACAAAATGTCATGAATTTACACAACACTAACACACGAAAAGGTTTCAGTTTTAAATGTTTTGTCCGTTTTATTTGGGCTGATTTAGGGCTGAAATTTGTAATCAAAAATATTTTTATAACATTGCCTGTTTCAGGGGGAGGAAGTAAAGGATATTCCGCACAAGAGTTATCATTATCAAAAAATCTGCAAAAAATCTCGAGTTAAATAATCCGCTTTAAGTCACTTTTCCCCCCAAAAAATTAGCTCTGGATTCCCCTGTTTGTAAAGTGTTTTCTACGAATTTTTGTATTAGAAAATGAGCCAATGAAAGAAGAAAACATCTTGAAATACTTCTGGTTTGGTAAAAAAATGTGTTCAAGCATTTTGGTAAAACAGATAGCATTAAGCCTAAAATTTGATTTTCACATTTATAGATTTTTTCATTTAGGCAAAAGTGATACCTATTAAAATTTATACAAAATTGGGACCACAAAAAGTGACGGAAATTGGAAACTGAAAAATAGCAAAGAAAAATAATATAATAATAGGAATTTATAACAATTTTGCCAGATTAGATATCCTTAATAAAGCTTCCTTAATGAATAAACGCATGAAAATTTGAAGTATAACAGAAAGATGTAGACCCTCTGGAATCAAAACAACTTGCAAAGATAAAGAATGTAATAATATTCCAAACTTATATATGGAGAGAGCACTACATAAAAATTTTGTTTGATTGAGGAATAAGAAAAAACTTTTGTACTATCCCCACACAGTTGAAAATTAAATGAAGAAGTCCTTTATTTCCCTTTTGACAAGAGTTACATTGATTTAGTGATAAAAAATTACATTGAAATTTTAACGAATTTTTAGCCTAATTTCCTCATTTTTTTTTGAAGAATATAATATCTGCAAGAGTTCTATTGTTCTCTAGTCTATATATTGCTTAAGCCTAAAAGTCATACTACAGGTTAACTGTATCTAGTTAAATTCTATTAAGGGTTTTCCTGTGCAGTAATTGGTAGTCTTTATGTTCTTGTTTTCTTATTATACTTTTTTATGTATTGAATGCGTTGGATACTGCTAAAAATTTTGTATTTTCTCAGGACGATATTTTAAAATTAGAAGGAAAATAAAATAGTTCCATTTTTAGAATAAAAAAGGTGCTCCTTTTTCCTGAATCATTGCTTACTATTTAAACTAACGACACCTCGTAAAATGTTGGTTACTTTTTCTAAAAGAAATTCAACTTTCTGGAAGCGAATTTCTCTTGAAATCATTAAATATCAATGCATAATATGTTAATTCCAGTAATTTCAGTGCCAAAAAAGGGGAAAAAAAAAGAATCAGAAACCAAAAATTCTAAAAGCAAGAAGCGATAAAAACCTTAAACTTTATTTGAAATATAATCACAACTCAAGGAATTAGTTATCTAAAAATTTCATATGCCACAAATATTTCCGTTGTGATAAATACAATTAGAATAGAACGCAAAATTTTATTAAATTATTACAAAATAGTTTTTGTTTCGGGATATTACAGTTGTAATTTTTTGTTAAATATTTTAAATAAAAAAATTCAAATAATTATGTTTAAGAGACTATTATATTCAGATGATGAAAATGAATGTGAAAATCAAAGTTGTTCAGTTCATATATTAAGAAAAAAATGGCAGTATGCGATAATAAGTGCAACAGGAGTTAAATATTCTTCTTCAAAAAGTGTTCCAAATAGTCCTAGTAAATTAAATAAAAGTTTTTTTCATGGTGATGTTAAATATGAAAAATTAACTGAGTAAGTTTTTGTTGTTGTTATTATTTAAGATGATTTTTGCATGCGTTTTGCCTTGTGTATAAAAACTTTCATAGATATTAAGAATTTTTTTGATAGTGTACTCACACTGAAAGAATAGCTACTTTTGAACTACTAAAATTAGCTCCATATAAAAATATTGGTGCCTTTAGCGATTCGAACATTAGTAATTAGGGGTCGCATATGTGAATTTGCAAGTAATCTACTATTAAATTTTCATCTCTCTCATCCATAAAAATGGCAGCTGCCCATTTTGTACGCGCCTGTTGTCAAAATTTCCTCTTCATAAATTTGGTAATTTATACTTCAATGATTTTCTAGAAATCTCATATAAAAATTAAAATGTTACATTAGCAATTTAGCCTGTGAAAGTGCACTATGGCTGAGTTCTGAAATGCAGTACTACCACAGTAATGCATTGTCATGAGTTCATATAAATGTCAAACTGCACATGTTATACAATGTCATAGTTCGAAAACTTTTACATTGTATTAGATGCACATGAATCACGCATTAAGTGTATCAAATTTTTTGTTGAAGCAATAATGTAAAAAGTATCTAGAAAATTACACTGCAATGTATCACTGCATTTCAGAACTCAGCTTATGTCTCTCGGCTCTTCCTTGATATGTATTCCCAAATGATGTATGGCACAAAAATTTTCCTCACAATCAAATTTTTTTCAAATACAAGCGAGAAGTATAAAAAGTAAAAGAAATGTAGTCACTTTTCGCAGCTAAAGTGAATCCCATATCAAACTGGATTCTCTGGCAGTACAACCAAATATTTTGACAGTTTTTACTAATAAAGACCAAATAAACAGAAAAGATGCTACCGAAGAGGTGCAAGGAAATCTCGTTTACTATTCTTAAACAAGATTTTTTACACTCAGAAGAAGCTTCATTCTCCACAGATTAGCTTTTTTTTCCATTACTGCTCAATGTAGTTAATATATTTAGAAATTGATTTTTTCGAAATACTCAATAGAGGTTCCATAGAAATTAGATCACGTGACCTTGGAATTAATGCTGGGTTTACATTGTGTTGTTGAAGTTTTCTAACAAAACAATTTTTCACACTCTTTCACTGTGATTAGTGTTTAACAGATTAATTTTAGATTAATCGGATCAAACCATTTTCGAATCCAATCCGTGGCTACCAGATCTGGGAAATACAATGGATCCGTAGTAATTTCAAGTTCAAAACGTTATTAACGATTTGTGTCCTGATGTTAGGTGTTTTTCTGTGATTTCTTTCTTTGAATACATGACGAGCGTAATGTAATAGCATCCCAATGTCAGCCATTTATTGGTCATCTTTGCTATTACACTGTCTAACATTGTTCGGTTAATTTATTCATGTGTGAAAGGTGTCAGCACTTATTCTACAATTAAATTGTGCTGATATCCAACAATAAGTCATGTTTCTATATTTTCGACTACCTTAGGTCTAAAGTACAAATTTAATACATTTTTTTAATGCAATAAAATGCAACTGAAAGTAGAAAAAGTACTAGAGTCTAGGGCAGTCGAATCGTGCAGAATGTAAAAACTATAGAAATTTTCACTTGAAATCACTAGAAATAGAATTTTTTTATAAAAAAAATTTTAATATAAAAATTTGATTGTTCAAATTTTATCTATCCATTTATTCCTTTTAAAAGATATAAATTACAATTTAGTTGGGAATTTAGCTACAATTATTATTTAGATTTTCTACTGAACAAAGAACGACACCATTTGTAAACAAATTTTGCAATTATTTCATATTCAATTCTATAGACTACTTTGCATATTTATATTACAATTGCTTTATAACAATTTCAAAGGTCATAAAATCTGCATAATTAGCACCTACTGGACAGAAGTCAATAAACACATATTTTCAATTCAATCTAGTTTAAATTATGTAAAATTTTAGTAAAAATATCTAAGGGACACTTTAAATAAGAAAAAGAAAATAAGAAAAATTTTCTCTTACAATTGAAAAAATCGATTAAAACCCAATCTGTAAGACAAGAATGAGATATTGTGTTAAGGTATCCAACACAACTGAAGAAAATTCTGAAATTAGGTTAAGGTCTGGTTATTGCGCTATTGAACGATATTCTGGAGAAGTAAAATCAATGAAATTCTTGTATACAAGAATTATGTAAACCTCAAATTTATTATAATTTTATTATTTTTGAATAATTTATAAGATTTAGTTGATATTTAAAATATTTACAAAAGTTAAAATTAATTGTATAATAATTAAATACTTTCAGATTATTACAATATTTCCGGGGTTTAAAACTATCCTTCAAGTTATATAAATATAACCAAAATTTCATTTTGTATACATGAAAATTTTTCCATCATTTATAAAATTCATGTTTCAAGTTATTGCTAGCTATTTACAAAAATTTCTGTCGAAAAGATATTTGGTTCTTTTTGTTTTTTGACTCCCCAGTGTCTGCTAATTGAAAATTTTAAAAGTTTTTTTCTTATTAGTTAACTGTAAAATTTTTGGACGGAAAATAAAAGTTGACAATTAAATGTTCTGCTAAGCCGCACGAGTTTCTGCATTTTTCCAAAAATAAATTTGAGCTCCCGTTTTTTTTATATGTATTTGTGGATATGTTATTTATTTTAAGGAAAAGGTCTTTAATTATATTTTAGGAACTTGAAAACAAAATAAAATTTAAAGAATTTTATTGAAAAAATGAAATTAATTTTTTAAATAATTTATTATAGATTTTTAATTATCTGTTGTTTTTCTGTAGATTGTATACATATGATTCATTTTTAGAATAGTTTCTAACAATTTGTAAATGAAATTACCCCTCACGAATGTGGTAAAAGTCTTGTAAGAAAATTCTAAGCTCTTTTATTATGAGCTATAGAGGATACAATATAACAATCAAAAACTGCTTACGTTAGAAGCATACAGCGCCAATTTTATCTGGTAAAAATTTAATGGATAGCTAGACTATAGTATCTCAAAAAGAAACAGAATACTTGAGATTTGGTCCGTATGGAACTATATAGTTTTTATTGATAATCACGTAGTTTTTGTAATATGATAAAAAATATCAACTTTTTTCCACTTTCATTCCCAAATGTGTCCAAATCATTTGAAAAATCCTGAGTATATTTGCAATAAATTTTTACAGTAGATTAAAAAAATTTGTTTGTAAAAGGATTAATACGAAACGAAGTCTAGACAATAGAAATATGATTCTGATTGAAATTGAAATTGATTCTCGCAACTGAGATATTAAAAAAAGAAGCATTAGACTTGACTTAGATTTATAGGTTTAAAAGTATCTTTAATTTATATACGTTATTTTTTATCTTAAATAAAATCTTAGCTCTCTTTTAGTAAAAATAATCAATGTCACAATTGCTGCTACTCCCTTTGAAAACAAGAAAAATAATAAAATACCGAAAAGTTTTTACGTAGTTTAGGGGTCAAGGTTTGAAAGTTTTTAAGTGCGTTTGAACATGAAAGATTTTATGTCAACAATTAATATTTTCTAGGAAAAGTATAAGAAAAACCAGTACACATTTGCTTGACAGTATGAGTTAAAATTTCAAGCAAAATCGCTTCTGTTTTTTTTGAAAAGCTTTTACGTATTTATTCTCTGAAAAATTTTAATTACAATTTTTTCTGATGTTTTTTGTTTTATTATAAAACTGCAAACAAATAAAAGTTTCTATTAAATGAATGAAAAAAGTAGCAAAAGGTTATTTTACAATAATAACGGATACCTTTTTTCGGGGAAAATATCAATAACTAGGAAATGGAACCAAAAGAAAATCGCTCCGGCTACTTTTTGATTGAAAAAGAAATTATTAAGCTACTTTTCTGCTGGTTCTATTGATGGATTTTTTTCTTGTGCTCATTTCCATCATATATGAAAAAGTCCAGTGATTCACTTTTTCCCTACTGGAAAATGATTTAAAGATCTGGTTTTGATTTTGATATTATTTACATAGATAGATATTTCTTATGTTGTTTATCTTGGGTGTAAATATCAAAAAAACAAAAAAACAATGGCTCCAGATTATGGCTCGGCAAATTTTATAGCCATTTTTGTAAATACATTTACCAAAGTAATACTAATAGAGACAAAGATTAGTAAAGTGAATAATTTTCTGGAAATTAAGTCCATGTTTTTTAATAAAATAATTTTTTTTTGGGAAAAGGAAGTTTCACAATTTTTTATGCATATTAACAACTTTTCTATGTTTAAATTTCAATTGTAAACTTTAAATATTTTCTAATAAAACAAAACTATTTTATAGTTCCATCGCGATTAGCGTTATTTTATGGTTGAGGGTTAATAACTTTTGGTAATTGTAATAATTTGGTGCAATTTTCAAAAATTTGTTTTATTATTTAATTTCTACAAAAATTAAAATTTAAAAATATGATTTTATGATTCATAGAAAAATGCACGAAAGGCTTAACACGATTTTTGATAAACAAAGCAAAATTATTTTGTATTACGACCAAACACTTCTATTTTTTTAAAGCTAATAAAATTTATACATCAATTAATTAGTCAACAATATTCGGTATCCCTAAATATAATTTAGAAAAATATACATATACAATATTCCAAGTCATTCCCATTTCCGTATTTTGTTTTCAACTTCGAAGTATCCGTCAAAAGAAATAATAAAAAGTGCAGATTATATTCAACAAGTTCCCATTGGGCTCATATTTGTAGTTTACAGCAGTAGATGACTTCCTTAATTCTTAGTTAGACCTGTGATAGTTAGCAAGAATTGAAAAGCTGCAACTCCGCGAGTTGCTGACTCTTTTAGATGTTTCTCGGGATTGAGTCACTAAAACTTATTTCATGTGATCCATGCGATCACTACATAGAAAATTTAGCATTTCAGTTGAAATGAGTGAACTAAAAATTGAAGGAGATAGTAGTACTGGTGAATAAAATTAAATTTTGCCAAAAAAAAATGTATTTTTATATGTAGTTTTTTCGGAATTAATTAAAAAGAAAAAATTATTCAAAAATAATTAAATCAAGGATACATTAAAATTTCCTAAAGTCATATACATAGTAACCATAGCCTGAGGAATAAAAACAAAGTTTTCCTTAAACTCATTAGTCACGAAATGTTTGGGCTAGCATGTCATTTAATCTTGGCACATACTCCTTTTCTTTTTACCGTATTATTTTTGGTTGTTGGTTTGTCAACATACTTAAGTTGTTTTTCTTTTAGGGCCTAGGGAGTAAATGGAAGGTGAACTAAATAGAACAGCAAAATAAACGAAAACGCAAAAAAAAAATACTTTAAAGGCATTTTCTATTTGAGTATTAAAATGTTAAGCCAATAAAATAACCAAAGTAAGTTAAAAAAAACAAAAAAAACCATTCTCGCCTGATTTATGGTCGATTATTTAGTGATTTTATGTTGGTTTTTGCTCTTAAAAGAAATTTTATTTAGTTGAACATATAGAGTCTGACTGAATGCGATTTATGTTCTTTTTATAAAATTTTATCGCTGTCAGCGATAAACTAAAATTGCAGCCACGTCTTAATTGAAGACATGATTTGTAGTATACATATATATATATAATTTTGAATAAATTTTGTATTCATACTAAATACAGTTATTTTATGATATTAGTAAGCAAAACACGTTGCTGATGATTTAATATGTAAACCAGTGATAGAATATTGCTAAAAGTTAAACAATTGCACATTTTCGGAAGTTTATTGGCCTTTTGAAGAAGAAGAAAAAGAAGAAGAATGATCAAAATCAGAGAGAATTAATATTCATTTTGTATTCTTTCTTCTTTTTATTGGATATGAAAGTTTTTAGTTACACGGTATCAATTGATTATATCATTCATTCCTGGATATATTTAAGAAATCAGTCAAAGTCTCTTTAAAAAATTTTCCCTTTGTCAATAGTTTATTTTCGACATTGATTAAAATCCATTTTCGAAAGGTTAGTAGGAATCCGAATTAATTATTATTTAATTGTTCTTTAGCTTTGTAATCAACAGGGATTTGTATCATTATCCAGAAATTGCCATAATTATTGCCATAGTCCCCATAATAATTTTAACTTTTTCTTATGAAAACCGGTCTCCTAAGTTTATAAAAAATATTTAAAAAATTTTAAATCTTCAATTTATTGGATTTTTCCTCGCTTAAAATTTATCCTAATATTCCTTCGGAAATATTCAAAATATAATTTGTCAAAATAACAATTTCGTCTTTTTTACCTTTTTTAAAGTTTGCTTTTGTGTCCAGAAATATTTTAAAATTTTTATTATATGAAAACTTATTATACTTAATTAATTCTAACGATCCTTAAATTTTTCAATATAATGAACTTAAAATTGTCTATTTTTTGGATGTAGTTCAATAGAAACTGTGCTCATCCTTACGAAAATCATCAAAAAGAGGATAATGACCACTTTAATTGAGAAAATGAAGAAAAAGCCAGAAGTATGTTCTATTTAAACATTCTTAGAAAGTGTTGAAAAAAGTCAGATTTTTCTATTTATAAATTTCTTCATGCTTATTAAGTGATATTCTATATATATACTCGTAGGTATATATATCCTATGGACATTATACAAGGAAAAGATTTATAATTATCAGTACAAAGAATTTTGAATATTGCGGATTTCAATTTCATTTTGAAATTTTCATCCATTGTTGAGCTCAGAACATTTTTAAAACTCTAAGAAATTAAATTAACATTTAATAGGTGAATAATTTTTAAAGCATAAAAAAAGGAGCGATGAGGAAAGAATTGTTATTAGGATTATGTGATGTTTTGAAATGCATCCCTAAAATTTATTTCATTAAATTGTTGATTGAAGGCCATCACATGCAAGGAAATAATAGTTTTTTGTTTTAAAAAGAACAAAATTTTTTAAGTAATATTTCAAAATACACACACACATATGACATATGTCTGCAAATTTTTCTCTCTAGAGTGCTTTTAATACTCCTCGTGGACATCAGCTATGTGGAAGTACAATTTTTATTTGAATACCCAATTTATTTGAGAACCCAAAAAGTCAGATTATGACAAAAGGCTTAATTTTTGCAGTTAACTTTTGGACAGGATGAAATTATCTGTTTGCGTAAACTTATATGTAAACGTTTAGTGCAATATTAATACACTGAACATGTTTGTTTGTTTTCAGGTTCACTACCTGGATGTCTGGATGTTTACGCAAACATTTAATCAGCCACTTAAACGAAGCTTGTGTTGAGCTTGTAGGCTTTAAACAGGCAAAATAAAAATCGAACACTTTAAGTAACGTGGCGCTTCCTATAGCTTTTGACCATCTACTTAACTTAAATTTTATACAAAACATAAGCACCATAGTTTTTTAAATTATGTAATAATACCATAATTGCATTGAAGAAGCGGTATTTTTATTTAATTCTCATGTGTCTTCAAGCATTTGTTCTATAAAATTTATACATTTAAAAGCTAATTCCTTTATCTATTATTATGTTAAATTTAAAATTGAAATTACTACAACAAATATCTTAGTATTTATTGTTTTAATATGAAACTGTACCATGAAAAAAAAAGTATTATGGAAATTATAGAATTACTTTAAAGAATAAATTTTCTTTTTATTTTAAAACTTACAAATTCTATAGTAGCAAGGAAATACTTATTTAAGGACTTCAAAGTAAATTTTCAATTGAGTTGAACAAGGATGGTTTATGATATCAAATTGAAAACCGTTTTAAGAGTACTTAAAAGAAATTTATGTGAATAGAATTTAAATTCAAGAACATCTCACAAAGAAAATTATTTTTAAAATAAAATTACAATGATTAATTGAGCTTTAAGCTGAGTTGATTAGTGGTATTCTAGAGGTTCCTCTAATTGATTTAAGGCAAGTGAATTTATTTAAGGGGGTCTTCTGGTTTAGAAATTTAAAAAATCATGATATCTCAAGCTTTTCTCAACTGATTCGCTTGGAATTTGGCACAGAAATTTTTTATAAATCAATCCACTTTGCTGGCCTGTAGTATTTCAAATTTTGATTTTTTGTAATATTATTAACTTTTCATATTTTCAACATATCAATAAACAAAAAAATTTTTGCTGAAAATAATTATTGGTTCTTTTTTATGGCGTCCGAAAGAACGCCCAAAATTCAAGCATCTAAACCAGAAGACCCCCTTAACTTTTTCAGAATTTTCTTAACTTTGAAGTTTTCTAGAATCTTTTCTAACATCTTTAACAAGTTATTAAAAAATATTTTTTTATATTTTCACTAATAATAATAATGGATAAAAAATATCATAACTCAAAATATTATTAATTTTGGAGAAATTATTCAAAGTTTAAAATAGCAAAATTGTCATTGTCAGTAATATTTGACATTTGAAGACCTATATTAGACCTATATTCCAATAAAAAGAGAATTTACTAAAAAGTGGTTATGAATTAACTTTGTTTTACTTTTCAAATAGTATACTTTTTAAATGATTTTTCAATTTTTTATTAAAGATAAAATATATTTTCTTAATAGAAATAATTTTTAAGTTTTTTAACTTTTTCTTCTACTTGAGCTCTTAAATTTACCTCTATAAAATCGTCAAGCAAAAAGAAATATTGATTAAGAGCTAACTATAACAAATTTTAATTAAAGGAAGTTTTTTTAAGAAATGTACCCAAAGATTTAGAGTAAAAAGTTCGTAAAGGGGTAAAAAATTATAAAGAGCCAACAAGCGTTGTTTTTAAATATATTTTTCTATTCAATATAATCAATGTATTTTATCATTTCAAATATAATGGGAATTAAAATATAAATTTCCTTGTTTAAATTCAATTTTAACAATTATAAATGTCATACGAAAACTGCAATCAAAAAATTTCCCCTATTTCAGCATTTAGTTTAAGGGGTTATATACACTTAGAATTATACTTCTGAGTATAACCGCGCCTAAGGTTGCCTATAATATTGTCTATAAAATTGCTGTCCAAATTGCTAATCTGGACATCAATTTATAAACAGTTTAAGTTCAAATTTTTTGTCAAAAATCGATTTTCTTTATGAGAAGCGGACATTTTGTCAAAAAAGTTTATTTTGCTTATTCCTACGATCAAGTCTTAGATTATACATTACTTTAAAGAAATTTATTTGGCTCCTGAAATTAAGATGATCAACGCAAGACGTCTTTTTTGAGTGCAGCTCGAGAAGATCAGCTATATCAGCTTTCAATATAATTATTTTTACATATAAAAAATGTTAAAATACAGTTAACAGTTACTTTAATATTTGTATTAATTTTTACATTAATAAATCTAAAAGTTTTCTCAGGATAAATACTCGAAAAACCCCTATTTTAGAGGCTTCTAAATGTATATAACCCCTTAAGAAAATTGAGAGCAGTCAAATTTTTAGCTCTTTCAGAAATTGAGTATACTTGAATAATTGTTTCATTCCTCTTTTCTTTCTTTTTTATCAAAATTTAAAGAAAAAATGGTAAGTGTTAGAATAGAAAATATAACATTGAAGAATTTATTATTATTCGTTTTTTTTTTTGTTATGAAAATTATAGAAATTAGTTGGTTACATAAAAAATCACAATCTTTTCTTAACAATTAAAAATTTCTTTCACCCCACATAAAAAGTACGAAAAACAAAATATTTCATAATGTTTCTATATCGTCAATGTCAAGTAGAATGTATGCAGCTCCACAATACAAACAATAAACCTTTCATTTCCTTATCACATGGACGACAAAAAAAGAAAGATAATAAATTGAGAAGCTTTTTTCTTCATATCTAGTTCACTAGGTTATACCTTTTACTACTCAAAGACAAAATTTTTCGTCTAAAAACTTTAATATTTAAGCATGAAATAAAATTTTAACTTCCCACATATTGCACAAAAACAAAAGCAACAACAAACCAAAACTTGTGGGTTTGAGCTTATTTAGGTATATTTTCTCCAATCCAGTGTTTTCTCTTTTAAGGAAACATTGAATAATAACGTAAGCTTTGAGAAAAAAGCACAAAATATTTCTGACTGGTGTTTTTCAAGTAAACAAGCTTAAAGCTATAAAGATATAAATGAAATAAAATTTTGAGTGGGGATAATGATAATGGATTAAAGATATTTCAAAAATTTTAGTTCATTTAATCAGCTGACAGTACTGGCTTAAGAAGTGACTTGTTGTTGAGAATTTGTTTCTGGAGTATAATTAAAGAAAATTTCAATTTTATGCAATCAAATTTTACCTATAAAGTGGACAGTAATTATTTCAGTTTGAGATAAATAAGTGGTAAATAAAGTGCAAGTGAATTAGAAAATTTACAAAAAAAAATAATAATATATTATTATTTTTATTATTTTTGATAACTGCGTGTAAATAAAAATATTATAATATATTTTTGAACTTATAAAAAGATTTTAAAAGCTTTGCTTATTACTTCGTTACATTTTTGACAAAAAGAAGGTGCCATACAAAACAAGGAAGTTCGAACAGTTAGAGGTGTGCTATTACATAAACACGGAAGAGCCCTCTTCAGGATTTTGCAGATAATACCAGAGCCAAGGTTAGTATTAAAGAAGCAAATAAAAATATATATATATATATGTATAAAATTAAAATACTTGTTTTTTTAAAGAAAACAAAATTTTCATTTTACGTAACATTTTGTAATATTTCCTTGAAAATTTTCTCAATTAAGGATTCTTGTTTTATTCTTTTTTATTGGAAAATTATTATTCGAAGTTATTTTGTTGTTTTATTATTATTATTACTATTATTATAGATTTTACTGGTGCTTTTTATTATTATAGAATTGCAATTTTTAAAAATAATAACTGTGTTTAAGGATATGGTGTACAATATTAAATTCGACTATAGAAAATAATATTTAAGTGTAATGGGATTTTATCTATGTCGTTAAGTATTATGTCATGAAGGACACACAATTTATTGTTTAGAGGATTGGCTGGTTTTGACGTATTTTTTTAGGTTTTGTTTTGCGAATGAAATAAGATTCTTGTTTTTTTTTGGTTTTTATTTGAATTAAGATGGTTTAGAGAATTTTCATCTTTTTGGATTCTTTTTTACGCCTTTTTTTTATAAAGGAGGAAGCAAATTCTATTGTGTGAAGAATAATATTAAAGTTTTGTTTGAGATTTGATAATATTTTTAGTTAAAAATTTAGCTTTCATTTTTATTATAATTTTTATGTAAAAATTTGTTTGAATTTAGTTCATTTTTAAATTTAAATTAATTACTAAGCAGGGCTAATTTTGTTAGCAAAATATTTAGAACATTAATAATTTCTTAATTTTCAATGAAAAATATTCGATTTTAGTTAAATTTTAGAATTAAAAACAAAAATTTAGCTAAAGTTTTTTACTTTACAATTCAAAAGTTTTGTAAGTACTAAAATATATATTGCAAGAGTACTCAATTGTAATAAATTTAGTCTTTTAAATATTTTCAATATTTTCACTTGTTTACACTCAGGGCTCTAAAGTTTAAACAATCAAATGTGTGACTAGTAGGAAACTTTTCATTATATAGAGACGCATTTATTCTTATTTAATGTATTTTATACAGAACGTTGATAAAAGTTTTAGAAAGAACGTAATAAATGTGTTCACTTTAAACGGGAAGAAAGTGAAGTTTTTTTACCCAAAAAAAAGGTAAATAAAACATTTCCTTGTTTACACGCAATTAGTAAAAAACTTTTCATAATAGTTTTGCTTCTATTTAAATATTATGGTTGGATTCTAAACATGCGGAGTTATTATGATTTATATGAAATATGATTAATTCAAAAATGTCATTGATGAAACGCTAAAATCGTGTACAGCTCCCACTGACCGTTATAATCGAATCTAAAAGATTCAGACTTTGGCAGGATTTATATGAAGGATTTTAAAATGTTTTTCACTTATATTCATTGTTCATCATTACAAAAATTTGTAGAATAAATGAATAGACAATAAACATTCAAAATTTGGGGGTTTGATTTATTTTTCTTCCGATTTTTGAAAAAAATTTTGACTGTTTGGCTTTTAGCTTGCTAAAAATTGAACCAAATCAACTTATGTAACATCCGAAGTGTAGTTCTTTACAATACCTTTGCAACGGTATATAGTTACACCTTTCAGTTTCTCAGAGTTGAAAATGGCAACCGAAAAAAGACCGCTCTCAATCTAGGTGTCGCACCCCTAATATGTAAAACTGTATATAGAATCTATGTTCAAAATAAGGCAGCATAAATACTAAAATAGTTAAAAATAATTAAAATATCATAAAAATCTAATTATTTGAACTGAAAGTGCGTCTAAAATCGAAGGAGATATCAAAGTTTACATATATTTCCATAATCATAATTGAGGTAAAAAGTTGAAAGGTGACGTAGAGACTTGCGTAAATGTGTAAGCCAGTATTGCCGATTCCTTTAGGCTTTAATTTTCTTCCCGATACGATATCTAACAGTATAATTAGTAAGTTTGGTGGTTTTTTGTGTTTTAATTTAATCTCCCCAAAGCTGGACCACTTTTTTACGTTTACACAGAAATAAAGAACGTAGACACCAATTAGCAACTAAACCAGTAAATCCTCTTGAATCTATCGGGCGGAGCTAATCCGATTATCCTACAGATGTTGGCAACTAGTTTAGCGCTAAGAATTATTAACTCAGAGGAGTTTAGCGGTGTCCTCCCCAGCCTATCTGAAACTGCAAAACAAAACCCTTTCTTCTTTCACAAAATTTTTATAATTATTTTCTTGACTGTAATAAAAATTTTTCTGAGAACGTTTTTCTTTACAGGAGAAATACTAATATCATTTTTAGCTGTGTCGCCTATTAATGTTTATTTAAAGATTATTTTCTAATTTAACTTCCTCTTGTTATTATAGAAACCTTGCCGTTTTATACCTTTTTTTTCTCTATTTCCTTATAACTTGGTATTACTATTAGTTATCGATTTTTCAACCCTAATTTAATTTTATTGCTTTTTCTCATTTTGGCTATTACTTATTAACCAATTTTTACCAATTCTAATATCCTTTTTGACTCCTTTAAAGTTAGTTACTAATAAAATTGATTCTTATGCCTTTTTTTGTTTTTTAATGCTTAATTAGAAAATTTGGTTCTTATATATTGTTTAATTAAAAGTTACAGATTTCCCAACGTAATGATAAAAAAAGGGGACGAAGATCTGTGCCAAATAATCTCATATAGTTTAATTGGTGAATAATTTATATTAGTTTTTACTGCAAATTGTTTTTTTTTTGATATTTTCTTCCTTACAAAAATAATTAAAGTTTAATTCAATGTATCCAATAAAATTAGCTCTCATTATTTTGTCATATTAACATTTTTTAATATTTTTCAAAAAAATATTATTACTTAGCAAGTAACACCTTCAATAATCCCATATTACTAGTAGACTAGTTCTCAATTACAAGGATAATATTCTTACATATTGATTACTTAATTTATCTTAAGTTACCTGATCCTTTCCTTCATGGTTGAGTGCTCTTTATAATACTCCTTAGCTAAGTAAATGTTTTCCAATGACCTACCCTCTTTTACATTTTCATTTCCTCTTGGTAATATGCCAAGAAAATACTATCTCTGATATACTAGGGATATTCCATTTTAGGGTGGCGATATTTTCTGTTAAATAGGTCAAAATATTCTCTAACATAATTCTTTAGTATAGTTAAATAATAATTTCCTTAGAATTTAGTAGGTCAAATATGATTAAGTACATTTGGAAATTTTAATAAAAATATCAAAAGTACTCCAGTACTTTTTTAAGAACTAAATTGAAGAAGAAAATTGAAGTAAAAATTCAATTTTTGATTTTTATAAAACTACAAAATATATTACATATCCTTATTTAACTCAATTTATGATTTTTATTTCAATTTAAAGTAGTTGAAGTTAAAAATTCTTATGTTATAAATATCGGAAATATATTTATAAAAAATTACTTTCAGGGTTAATCATTGGGAATACAAATAAATCTTTAAAGTTTTTACTTAAAAATTTAGTATTAATTGTAAAAATACAATGCCTCATTGTTGGTTTTTTTTTTTTTAAAAATGTTTCCAATAGTTAACCAATACTTTTTCGGGGTTTCCTCACAGTTAAATCAACCCAATTTTTTGTATCTTTACTTAATTCACTCAGGCAGGCTATGTTTCATCGATCGAATGAAATTATAATCATAAAAACCAATTTCAGGTAAATACCGTGGGTAGGGTAAAAATTACAAATTGAATATTGTCCAGTAGATATTGATCTGCACCTAAACATATGGGTGAAAATTATCATTCAATAGACTAATTTTTCGTGTCTTGGAGTATTAATAGAAATGTTATTTTTTAAGTTATTAGCACACTTTAATTAATTTCTTTGGGTAGACAATTACACTTTAGGGAAATTACTCATCCCTGAATTTCCTATGCAAATTTTACTAGTGAAAATTTTACCAATGCTGTATTGAAAATAAAGAAAATAGTGATCATACCAGCAAAAAAACGCTATGATGGCGACTTCTATCAAAGGCGTATGTAAGGAGACCAATCTACCCTTGAGAGTAATTCACTTTTTTTGATTTATTTTTGAATTCAGGCAAGAATATTATAAAATGACCATGAAACTCTAAGTATTGGTCTAAAATCGAAGCAGATGTGATTTTTATGGTAATTAACGAAAATAAGTAGATACGCCTAAGAAAGTTGGTAAAATATTCATATCCCTCCCTCAATCATAAGAAGCTATCAAGGATTTGTTTTTCTTTTACTACTAATGGATAAATCTTTTCTCTGAGCAGAATACTTCTATTAAAAATGCAATTATAGTTGACGTGCTCTAAATTTTCAAAAAACAACGAAATTTTAGTTTAAAATTCCGTAATTGAATTTGAAATGCAGAGGTAATTAAATGATTGTATAATCCAATATTTAAAATTATTTTCTGACTAGTATATAAACATTTCTAGGTATTATTTGAACATAAATTTTGATTTTGATTAAACAACTGTTCTGCTTTGTTCACTAATCGAAGAAGAGATCGATGAAATTAAACTATTAATACCAGCACAAAAAATGACCGATTTTTTAAAAAAATAATTCAAAGTCAAATTCTAATTGAGTTTTAGGAAACACTTTTGGTTCTCATTGATATTTCTATATGGTCATAGTTACTTAAACTTTGCTTAAAATTCTATTTAAAATTATCAACTTGGATAAAAAATTATTGTACTTACATAAATATTTCTAAAATTCCCAAAAAACGGAGCTGAAATATAAAATTTAATCGATGAATTTGAATATTAAAATAAAAACGTCAGAACAATTACAAATGTCATTTTAGTAAAATAAATTTTATTTACTCTTAGCATGTATAGCAGAAAAGATTAAACTTATTTTTTTCATTTATAAATGTTAACAGGAATTGCTTTTAGCCAAGATTTTTGTTTAAGTAATTGTTAATGAAAATATTTACATTAAAGGAAAAAGTTTTCTAATCGACTCACTAATTACATAATCGATAATTAGAAAATGAATAATGGAAAAATCAATTCATATCATTAAAACAATGAACTAGAAACTACCGAAATATACAAAAAAAAATTATGGAAATTTTGTTATGTTGCTTAAAAAAAAAAAACTTATAAATAACCCAGCATTTCATTCACGATCGCGGCCGTATACAAATTTTATGCTAGCTTTCAACTGCACCTATTTCATCCCTTTTAGCTATATCGAAAGTTATGGTTGGTTTTGTGAAAAATTAGGCCATTGTACTTTATAGAAGCGATTATTGATCATGAGGATTTATTGACTTTGTTTGACAAGAATAGATTAATTCCAAATAAATAGTACAAGTGGCTTATTGTCACGTCAATTCACACAATTGTATAAGGTTGCTAAAAGTCACTTCCATAAGGGTCACGATTTTAAGTGTTAAGCATTAGCGCACATATGTAAGTAGCAACTGTATTATGACTAGCTGAAATTGCTGCTGCCACTTCTGTTGTAGCAGCAATTGATTAGATATGCAACTAATCTTTATTTTTCTTTTTCCCTTTGTCGGGTTTCTTTAATGAATTATACTTGCATTTTCACATAATCCTTAAGACAATTTAATAACAAAATATTATTAATTGAAATTTTATTTAAATGATGTCATAATTAAACTCCAAATTGTATTTATCTTATAATATAAAATTTATTGTAAAAACACAAAAATTTTAATTAATTTCAAAATAATTACAAAAAAAATATCAATATGGTAGCTGAACTAAGTTTAAACGCCCAAACTTAAGGGCTTAAACTGATGGGGGAAGTAAACGTGGTTAATAGCTAAACTTCATCTATGAAACGCAAATTTTTCTTGATCCGAGTTTAAACTGACATATGGCACTGAAACTGAGTTAAGCTCGTTCTTTGAAACCGGGCTATACATCTACATAACGCTAATGTACTTAAGGGGGTATTCTAGTCTGGAAATTTTAAAAAAATCGATTTTTTTTTCATATTTTCAAAGCTTAAACCTTTAAGAATATGTCTTTTCGAGAATTTTTAAAAATTCAAATTATTTTTGGAGATATAGCTGCTTTAGTAATGTATGGCTTAACTTTACTAGGAACTTTAAAAGCTTTTTTCTCGAGGCTACTTTTTTCGAGACGGTCGCCATTATGTCTCAAGTTCCACTAAACGGATTCAATTGAAAATTGGTGTGAGTCATTTTTATATATATTTCCCTAGCGCTGGAACAAGGATTATAGAAAAATTTCAATTTTTATTATTTTAAAAAAACTCGGAAGCATAAAAAAGTGGTTAAAAATACGTCTCTTAACTTCAAACAGTCACAACTTCGGGAAAAAATTTATTTTTTCAATCGTCGTAGTTCCTGCCATAACGGTACTCCTCTTGATTAATCATTCGTTTTTTTTTTACTTCATATTGCTCAGAGGGTTAAAATTGTGGCGACCATCGAGCACCATTTTTTTGAAACCCTCCAATTAATCACTGTGACTTTTTGGATTTTAGATTTATCCACTTTTTGTTTTATATATTCTTTAGGAATTAGTAAATATTATACAAAAAAACGGATACTAAAACTATTGGTTTTTTTTATTGCTCCTCAAAAAGTACCTAAAATTCATGTCTAGCTCAACTCAATTAAGTTTTTTTGAAAAGTTAAATCTTATTTAACAACTGAAAGCTTTTCACAGTTCATTTTTATAATTGGCTTAACTTAGCTATCATTGTTGCTGAAGGATTAACTTCTAAATATACTACAAATTAATACATAAAAGTTTTATTTCTTGTTGGATTCAACAACAAAACAATGGACCAAGTGAATAGTGATAAACAATACTATTTGTTTCGAGCTTGAATAAATTTTAAATTTATTTTTATAAAGTTCAATAAAATTGAATGAATAGGATCAAATTAATTTATTAAAACATATCCTTGCAGAAATTTACACTTCTTAAATGCTGTGTTTCATAATTTATATAAACAAAATGTATTTTATTAGCATAATTTTTTCTAAAATTGGTCCACGGAGCTAAAATAATTAATTAAGCTAATTTTAAGTAGTGAAAATTGGGGACTTAACTTAAGTACGAAATTAAGGTACCTTAAGAATTAAGTAAGAACTGTGTAGCGCCAAATTTTTTTAAGTAGAAGCTTAAGGTGACAATTTCGTTAAACCATACTTAAATTTCTAATATGAAACCGGACGTTAGTTTTTTTAAGTAGTCGTCAAGATTTCAGGTTAAAGTGCCTGCAAAAAGTTGAAAAATGAAAAATGAAAACGTCTGCTTTTGGCTTGCATGCAGGCAACTGTGAGATCTTGAAAGGAACAAATTATTCGCACTTTGTTATAACAAGAAATATAATCACTGGCTGATGATCAAATTTTCATTAATGTTTATAAGTGACATAAAAATAAAACAACAACAACAAATAAGTACGGTATAAGTGAGAAGAGGAAAGTTGTTTTCCTTTTGATCAAATTTAAATATTTCAATTTGATATTTTGAAAACTGGTTTTTAAAAATTAAATATAAGCAAAAAATAAAAATTATGATGCTATTATAAACTTGACATGAATTTTGTTGCAATGTCATTTTTTGTTTTGTTTATTAACTGCGCTCATATGACGTAATTTTTGTTGTCTTAAAGCATGTTAAATATTGTTATATCAATTAAAAAATGTAAGTTAAGATCACTTTTTTTTGCTTGTTTTATCAGTTGATTAATAAAAATTATATAATTATTTGTTTTTTGTTTTTATTTTAAAAAAACAAAATACTTTTTAAGTTTATTATTGTCTACAATTGTTTGGTTTTAAAGATATTTCTGTGTGTGTGTGTATGTTTTTTTTTCATGCCCTCTAATAAGTTCAATGTCTTTTGATCATTTTATTTATTATTTGATTATATTGATTATTGTCTGAACTTTGTCATCTTGTGTTGTGATAATAAATATAATTAATTAAATATAATAACAAAAAACAACAAGAAAAAATTAAATTGTTATGTAATAATTCTACTTTGTTATTACATAGCCCAAACATAGTTTAGACAAGGTTATTGGCAAGGTGGTTGCTCTGTTATAAAGTTCTTTAATACCGGATCTAAAAGTAAATTTATAAAAATGAGGGAGACGTAAGTTACAAACTGTATTTTCATTAATTATTTTTTATTTTTATGTCTGTCCCCAATTTAAATTAATTGGTTAAATGGCTATAGTTAAATTGATATAAACAAATCAAACATTCATTAAGACATATGTATATACGCAATTAAAAATATTACGAAAAATCAATTGTTATATGGCAGTCACAAACACATACAACACAAAAACAAAAAACGAGAGAAATAAAAATAATAATAACAACAACATGACTACTCATAAAATGACCTAAATATCGTTTAATAATATTAATTACAATTGCATACATTGAAACCAATTGATTCCCTATTAAATTTTTTATTTTTACTACCTAACATAAAAAATAGACTGACATGAGTATGATTCGAGATGGTAGATATTTTACAAAGGAGGTACAGAGGGTGGGTGTAAATACATGTAAATTTATAAAAATGTATAAAAAATAAAAAAAATGGTTTATGGTTTTAGATAAAAAGAAAAAAGTCCTAAATTTAAATAACGATAAAACACAAAATTGTTACATTTATCGTTTTTTTTTTATTTTTATTTTCAACGAAATCAAAAGCTGATAAACTATAATTGAATGGAGCTAGGAAGTTTTTTTTTGTGTCTATTTTTTAACACACCCTCTTCAAAGTATATCTGTTCACTTTTTCTTGTTTTTTTTTGTGCTGATAATTTTTCAAATGACCATGAACACAGCCAACATGAATAATAAAGTTACCTAAAACAAAATCGATCAGTCTTAAACATTATTTTTGGTTAAATATGTTGAAGTTATACTCATAAAGCTTTTAAAGAAAGATTTAACCAATTTAAATATTAATATTTAGGGATGAGGGTAGCTTATAGCCGGAAATATTTTATTATTAAAGTCTTATGAAAATATGTATGTATAAGAATAATAAATTGAACCTTTTTAAGGTTATATAATTTTTGGTAAAAATTCAAGCTAGGCCTGTTTGAATTTTGTTGTCTTGTTTTTTTTAAATTTTAAAATAAAATAAAATAGATGGGTTTATATGGTGTTTAAAGGGTATACTGAGAAAATTTTTGATAAACATTAAAATTGGAGAATTGGTTCATCGAAAATAGGAAAAAGAAATTTTTAAATAATGGTGGATTCGTGTAAATGACAGATTTTTGTGTTACTTTTTTACCTTAAATAGCAATTCAGTAAGCTCATAAGGGTAGGTTACTTTTGTATGGGAATAAAAATTATTTAATCATATTCTAGTAGTAATATTATGATATCTTAAGTAATAAGAATTAGCTAAAAAAAAAGTTGAATTAAGCGATATTTTTAGCCCGCGGATGTAATCCAATATTTCGGGAATTTTACAAGAAACGACGTAAGACTTGACTTATATAATTTATTAAGAATCAATTTTATATTAATAGAAAGTACAAAATATTATACATAAAATGTATGAGTAAGAGGAGACAAAACACCCAAAGCCTATTTAGAATAAATCAGTAAATTATTTCTAAAAATTAAATTGAAATTGAATAATGACAAGAATTAATTTTTAATCTAATTACGTTTAACTTTTCTAATTTTATTACTTGATGAGAGAAAACTCATTAATTACTTGAAGTAATATTTTACTTATTTTGTTCCCTCTTTACAGAAAATTACAAAAACATATTATTTCAACTAATTGAAAACCATAAAATCTTTAATATATATTTATGAAAATCTTATTTTCATTAATTTTACCCATTAATCATTTAATGATTGTCGTTTTCAGATATAGAAAAATAAATAAAATCTAACCATAAATAATATTCTAACGTCCCTATATAAAATCATTAATCAGAATTTTGTACAATATTTAAGGACATTTTACCCTTCATTTGAAGTAAATAAATAAAGGCTAATCAAACTATAATTTGTCCAAAAACCAAATTGGTGTATTTCATGTTATTATGAATAATTGAAGTTCAAATGGAAATCAATTAAAAAAGATTAAAATTGAAAATAGTTTTAGATTAAGTAGTCTCCTTTTATTGAATTTTGGAAAAAAATAGAATTAAATATTTCAATATCAAAGAGCTAAAATGTGATTTGGAACTTTTGTACCATGATGTCTACAGTTATGATTTGTCTTTCAACTCTTATGCTAAAGATAGCTAAGCTTAGCTAAAAAGCCATAAAAATCATTACATAAAACTCATATATCCTTTGATTCACACTTATGTTAAATTTTAGCATTTCTTTTGTTTTAAGGCTGGTCAAAATATTTAATCGAAAAAATCTATTTATTATTCAAGAAACGAGACACAAATTATGTTCTGTAGTTAACTTTTATCTCTTTGGAATATATTCTGGATATTATTCAGTTAGTCGTGAGTACCAAATCATATAAATTGAGTATTTATTTGCTTCTGCTACTAGCATTTTCCAGATTTTGCTTCCGGTAACAGATAACTATACGCAGATCTTATGAAAAGAAAATTGGTTCAGATAAAGAAGTCGCCAAAATTTCGTGCTATTTTGAGGGTAAAAATAAATCATTCTACACAGCCTGTATTGAATAGATCTTGAGATAGTAAAATCTCATGATAACCCGGAAAACTGTTTTAATGGAACTGTAGAACTTGACAATATACAGTTAAAAAATGCACTGAAACGGCTCGTGAATTTAGTAAAACCTTTCAGACTTTTATAGGTCCTCTGTACTTAACAAAATTTTACGAAATAAAACTATGCACGGACACTTGTTAATGAAGAGGCAGAAAAAACTCTTAGGTGTGAATGGTAAATTTATTGTTTAATTTTATTGAAAATCATTTGTTAAGTTTGACACAGTAGCCGACTTTTTGGAAGTGGACAGAATATTCTTTTGAAGTTTACCAAAGCGTCGATTTGTGGATGCACCTAAAAAGAAATATTTTGTTCTGATAAATTGCACCCGTAGTTAAGTTCGTTGGGTAGATCCTAAGTAAGTTTTTAAAAGAAGCCTACATCCCGATACCGTAAAATAGTTTATTTTAATTAGTATCGGATTATAGGAGAATTTCTTAAAATAGTTTTATTGTTAATTATTAGGTTAGAAATAGGAAAGGCCTTGATAAAGGGACAGAGTCTCTAACGATGCTAGACATAAGTTTTCCTTATTATTACCCTAAGTTTATAAAATTTCGAAGAAATTAAAGAAGTAGGCAGCAGTCCTATATTAGAATGCAAACGGAGAAGATTGTGATATCAAAGAAAAATTTATATTATTATTATTATTAATAAAGGGTGTCCCAAAATTAACGCAAGATTTGAATTAAATATAAAACATAATGTTTTTCTTTAAGTTGATATTTTATGTATGAAATAATACACAAGGCAAATGGCCTCCAAGGCTTTGCTGTCAGATACGCACTCTTTTATCGAATTTTTCATAGTCGTTTTGATTAAATGTGGCTAAATTTCATTGATGCTACGTTGAGTTTCATCCTTTAATACACGAGTGGCTGCGGGCTTGTTTGCATACACATTTGACTATAAATAACCCCATAAAAAGAAATCTAGTGGTGTTAAATCCAACGATCAATCACGATAAATCAATTCCGCATCCATTTGTTGCTGTTCAATATGGATTATTACGAATTTTCTTCGTCGTGCATGCTCATTAGGCTTCAGTTCTTGCGTCAATTGAACTTTGTTAGCATGAAGACACAGATCTTCAGTGAGTATACGCTGAAATTTGAAATTCTTGTCCACGACGCCGAATTGATGGTCCAGGACTTTCAGCAACACTTTAATGCACTGCTTCGATATTGTCATTTGAACGGCTTGTTTTTGGATGACTAGTACGTTTACTGTCATTAATTGATCCAGTCTGGCTAAATTTTTTAATTAATGTCCTCACATTTGACGAAGTTAAATCACTATTTCGACCATATCTTCCTATATTATTAATTTTTTTATATTTCTCATAAAGTATTTTATCTGTTTTAAGATTTTTTTTTAACTCCGCAGATGTTAAAATTGTAATCAGAAATATTAATATCATTTTGCCAGAATTACCATCTGGATCTCTCTTAATTTATCTATTCTTTTATTATTACATTCATTCTTTACATACTACAGAGATATCCCTTTCAATTTCTTTTTGTTGTCAAAAACTTATGCATGCATTTATAAAAGTTTTTGGTTTTCCAATTCCATTAAAATAAATATTCGTTTGAATATTAAGATAACTTCGTGTTTAACTCAGTGGGGTTGATAGCTTATAGTAATGGAAGGAAGGTGGGGGGGATGTGATTAGCTATTTTCTTTAATTACCACTAAAATATTATTAACCAACATCAGGTTCAATCCTCTTGACCATACTCTTATTTACGCCACTAGTTTAACTATTCAAATCTATTATAAAGCAACAAAAATAAATAACAATAAAAGAATTTTATACTGCACTAAATTAACTTTAATAAATAGTTGCATAAATATTAAAATTATAATTATAATTTTAACATGAAAAAACAAAAAAACTAAACTATAAAACAATAATTCAAATGCAAGTGTATCGATTGACCTCATTGTTAATTGCCTTAACTACAGGCCTGGTAAATAAATCATAAACATTAAAGAAAACTTCTATAGAGCCACACAACACTTCTAATAATTAATTTAATATATCCACTTTCGATTAAGAATTTACTCTTCCAAACCCTTTTCTTTCTATACCTCTAGGAAAAGTGATGGATTCTTATATTGAATCCATAGCTTAATGCATTTCTACTTTTAATAAAAGAATTGGTAAAATGCCAGAAATGCACATGGCCCAAAAATGCATTTCAAGTTTGCTATATTATAAAAAAAAAAACAACATTTTTCCAATTCATTATATATATTATATATGTAAATGAATAAAGGGGTCCGGTAGAAAGGGAATTTCTGGAATAAATTTGTTTTTGTATTTTTATCATTATTACCTTTTTTATTTGATTCATTTTTATTATAAAGTGGACTCTCTGTTATACCATTTTATCTTATATGAAGACAAAATATATGTAATTATACTAACACTGTAATGATTTTCATCTAAAGTGGAATATGAGATGGTTGCGGAACATCCGGCAGACGTTTATTTCACTTTTTAGTTGTATGCTAATTTTGAATATATATATAGCATAGTTGTATATACTACTATATAAAATTTCATAGCTCTATGGGATCAGGAAATCTTGCAAAGTAGTAGCGTCTTAAATGACACGTGCTTGAGTGTTAAGTAACAGTATTTATTCAATGGGTTGAACTTATATTATCTGTCCAAGGTGCTCTGTTTTAAAAGATATAATCTAAAAGTTTGTTTGTCTTTCTTTTTCGATGGCGACTTAAGATATTTTTCTTGTTGACATAGTAAGATGCATATTATAATATATAATATCTATATTCATGGATTTAGCCATATATGGACATATAGATAAGTGGGTGTTTAATTATGGTACCCAGTTACATAATTGAAAAATTTCTTCAATTTAAAAACAAATATTTGAAATTTTTTTGTTGGCAAATGTTGACGTATCATAAAATTAAAAAAAATTAAGGAATGTTTTTTCTTTGTTTTATTTAATTTTATTTATCATAATTGATGGTCCATTAGGATATATACAAATCAATCAGTCATAAAATTTATTAAAATTTTCAGTTTGCTAGAAGTCTTAGAATTTTGAATTTTTAAAGCTATGGATAATACAAGCCTACGATGGTTTTTTTTTTTCCTGAAAAACGTGAGTAGTAATTTTGATAGGTATTAAGTACTTAAGGAAATATTTAAAAAATTCAATTTGGTAAATTTTCTGAGAAAAAAAAAACATTTTAAATCTTAAATATTCCTATGAACCCTCATGTGTCACGTGTTTATTGTGCTTACGAGTTGATTTAGAGATATATGTATGTGTCCTGCAATGTGCTTTTATTGATATTGAAATAGAAAGAAAGATTTTCTTCCATATTTAGCAATTTACTTTATTGTTAGCAATGTGCCTAGTTTAACACGGTAAAGACGGCGTGTACCCTCGGTAAGCCACATGTAAAAACACATTATGTGGCCAAAAATAATTTTTTTTGTTTGTTAAAATCAACCTTTAATTGCTTGTACAAGGCGCCGCCAGATAAAGCAAAGTACAACTTTCACTGTCACCCGATGAAGCCAAATAGAATAAACTGTGACATCTTCAATGTGTTAATCAAATTGTATGATGTAGAACACATTCCATACGATTGAAGAATTTTTAAAGATTCTTCAAAATGATATCTTTAAGCGGTAATACTACAAAATCGTAATAAAATTTGGTTCTTTGTTGTCGGAATTCCATTCATTTGAAGGAACATTAGGAAAATTTAGATTTCGTCTTTCTAAAGATAGTAACCATAATTTTGAATCAGCAAGTATGATATAAAAAATAACTTTGCCTTATAAGTAAATGGGAGAGTTTGCTACAAAATCATTCAAAGACATTAAGGAATATTTTTTAGAAAAAAAGAAACACCCCTATGCAGATTTAATCAACAATATGCTTTATAATTCCAATTAACTGGGTTAAAATATGTTTCATTTTACCATATTGACTTCTTTGCCGAAAATCATGGGGCTTTTAGGGAAGAACAAGAATGTTAAAGGTGCAAACACAATGAACGCGGTTGCAGAGCGAAGCGAGGTTTCATTTAGAATTCTGCGTTCATTGTGTTTGCACCTTAAGAGCAGATATCATAAAAGGTGTGACGTAAGCATAGTAGCTGATTTTTACTAGATGTAACTAAAAGAGCCAACAAATTTGACTAAAAGTTCTGAAGAAAGAGGAAAAAGATATCATAAATTTCATTAGATCTAATTTCAAACCAATATTTTTCTTTTTATAACTCAACATTCAATTTTTTATTCCTTTAATTTGATTATTTCATAACAAGTGCTTGAAAAATTTAAAAATAAATTTCGATGAGCTATAAATTCAGCATAAATTAACAATTTAACAAAACCAAAATTATTTAAAAGGAGAAAAATAATTTTATTCTGCAGGACTATGTAATTGAACAAAATGAGTTATTTACATTTTCTAATGTGTCTAAAAAATTTGTAATTTTTATTCTCAGGAAATAAATATTCAACAATTTATAACCATATCTAAAAATGTCACATATTGCATAAAACTTATGTTTAGGAAAGAATAAAAAGAAATTGATTTCTTATTCAAAGAAAGTCAACGCATTAAATTATTGCTTGCAAAAAAACTCAATTCAAAGAAAGGTTTTATATTTTAAAAAAAAAGCAAAAAAAACAACATATAACATTAGAACTAAAAATAAGGTCATTATAGAAGAATTAATTTTATTTTATCTTTTATGCAAACATTGATTAACGTATGCAAGACACGATAACTAGAAAATTCATGAAAAGTTTACTTATCGTGAGAAATTTTCTTTTGAATAACCGCAATTAATTTAAAAAACGTGTCCAGCTATTAAATTTTGTTTGTTTAGTTCTTTATTTTTTGTTATTATTGTTCAAATATATTTGTTGTAAATAAAACTTATATATGAAAATTTAGACATTTTTAAAAATATAAAAAGGTATTTGACTATATGTTTAAAAGGTCTCAATTTAAATATATTTTTCAATTTGTTTTCCTTTAAACGCAGTAGTTTAATGGATATTATTAACAACAACAAAAAAACACATAAAAAACAAATATTGATTTGATGTCAAATTTTAATGGAAACTCATTTAAAATTTAGCATTTCTGCTAAAATTAGTAAAACAAAAGCTAACAAGAAAAAAACCAAAAAAGGAAAAAACATACTCATTAGTTTTAGCATTCATGGCAATTAAGACAAAATAAAGCAAAAACTTAACTGTCAGTAATTTTTTCAGTGACTTTTTATTGTTCTAAAAAAATAAATGTTTTAGCCAGCAATAAATTTTTCTTTTATTTTTTCTATAACATTAAAGAATTAACAGAATTGTTTTAGAGTTCAGATATTACTAAAAATTTATTCCTTTTTACGATTAAAAAAAAAACACTTTTTCTAGAGATATTCCTAAAGTAAATATATTGAAATATATTTCATGGCATTAAGTAGCTTTTCAACAACTTTTTGTACAAAAATATCCAGAAATAAGCGAGTAGCAGAGCATCTCTTAAAGAGGAAAGACATTGATGAAATTGATGTTCAAGTGGTGCTACAGAAGTTCAAACTTGGCTTCTTTAATTTATCCTGTATACTCGACGCCCATTCCCTTGTAATCAACTGAAATCAATAAATCCAAAAACAAAATTGAAAAGATTAATCCGTGATGCAAGTATCATAATTGCTTTATTTTTGGAGCAGTTCTGGCCTTTTTATGTTAAGAAATTAAAAGTTATAGTCCGTAATTTGCGCGCGCTTGCTTAGCTTCTGTCGTTTCACTTCTAAGGATTTTTAAAGACTTTTGAGCTATTCAGCTCAAAACTTTAGAAATATATTTTGTAGGTTGTAAATAAATTTTAAAGCAAAAAGTTGTGAAAATTAAAAGTTCTGAAAGGGATTCCATCCTTAGGTCATCATCTTTCAAACCGTATTTCAGCCTTGAGTTATTTAAAATTTAAAAACTCCAACGCCATTTTAAACTGTTTTTTTTTTGTCATTTCGTTTAGAGACATTTCTATATTTTTTTGTGGTCGTTTGAAGTCAAAAAAACGATTTTTACCTAAAAAAAAAATCAACAATTTCGTCTTTTTATAATCACCAATTGATTGAAAATGTTGTCAAAAAAGACAATTCAGGGATAGGACTGAGTTGCTTTATATGTTAAAAAGTAAATATAAATAAATATAAAAATAAAAAGTAAATATTTTAATGCCGATGATAACAGGCTTTTAAAATGTTGTTTCAAGAAAAATGCGTTCAAAATTTTAAACTCTGGAAAGCACAAAATATGGTGAGAAGACGTAAATGTCAATAACTACAAGAGGTTGGTCTCGTCAAAGTCAAATTTTAAGATATATTTGTAATTAATTTCAAAAAAAAAATTATCGCAACTTGGTTTAAGAAAAATTTTACAAACTAGGAAGTGTTTTTTTGTTTTAATTAAATTTAAGTCATATAAAGAAATATTTTTGCATTGTTTTCCCAGTTTATACAGTTTTCAAATAAAAAAAAGTTATAAAAATATTCTAAAATTAGATTTAAAATAAAATTACTGAAAATTCTTTTCAGTTTATGAAATGTCACTTAAGTTCAATGTACGCTTTAAATTTGTTTAAAGATCAGACTGTCTAAGTATTTCTGCTTAGTTTTTCTAAAATTTAAATAAAAGACAAAAATAGTACTATAAGTCAAGAAATTTCAGCATATCAGTGTTTTTTAGACATGGCACTTGTACCAATTAATATTTTAATATAAAGTCAAAATAAGAATTATAAATAGCAAAATTTTAAGAAAATCTAATCAAGAAAATGAAATTATAAAAGTTAAATTTCTTATATATAAATCATATTTATATAAGTTCAACCTTCATCATGTTTTTCTATAAAATTTTGTTGTAATTTGTTAACACCTGATTAGCAAGCATTATCAACAGTTGGCAGCTTTTTAAAGGCACAAAATCTAGAACATATAAAACTAATGCGTCTAATCTGAGTGCTATTTTCCTAATTACTTTTTTACTTTGAACTGGTGAAAATGGAAATTTTTTGCTTGTATTTATGGATTTTATATAGCTTTATGTATGTATATAGATAGAATCGTAAACGAATGGAAAAGCAAGTTTTTAATTTTTTTTTTCTGGTGTTTTTCTGTATAAGAAATTGAAACGACCGCCATATTACTTGATGTCGTCGTAACAAAGTTACATATGTTGCATAATTCTTGAACTAGTTTTCAACTATTTCTTTAGAAGTTTTTTTTTTTGTTTTCCTTGTTATTTATGTTGCAACAACAAGTCATGTTATTTTTGTTATTATAATTAGCTATACAGGATATATTTATTAGTTTAATTGTATTTCCAAGGTATCTTAAAATGAATAAGTTTAGTGTTCTTTTTTACAAATTTTAATATTTTTAAGCTATTGTTCTCTAAAACTAAATATCAAAAACTTGAAAATATGAAAAATTATTAAATTAAATTAATGTAGAATAAAAAATAATTAGTAAAATGTATGAATTGCATAATCGGATTTTAAGGAAACCGTTTACGTGGTTTTACGTGGTTGTTCACTGTGGTGTAAATTTTGATAAAAAGAAATTTTCTGCTTGCGTTTTCAAACGTCCACAAAAAAAAAAGAAAGAAAATAATTTTTTGAAGTTTTTATTTCTGGATTAATTTAATTAATTTGTGATTGAAATTAGCTCGCTTTAACTATGGTGAGTGCTCCGAGTGTTTTATTAATTTACAGGTGTAAATTTTTATAAAAAGAAATTTCCTGTTAGAGTTTCCAAACGTCCACAAAATAATAGAGGAAAGTTATCCTTTCTATTTGAGTAGGCTTCATGGAATATTTAGACGCATTAAATTATTTTTTAATTTTCTTATTCAATATTGTCCATAGTTGTAATTTTTATGACTGTATATAGTTTTTATTAGTACTGCAAAATTTTGTTAGATAACAAACTGGACAAAATACCTAGCAGTACTAACCTCGAAGTATTAATACCAATTTTGAGTAGCTGTAGGCTATTTTATTGAATCGAAAAAATTTGATCAAAAGGAATATAAAAGCTGCTACAATGATATCTCCATAGGAATGAGCTTTGCTCACCCCATCAATAAATTTATTTTAGTTTTGTTTTAAGCATAGATCGAATTCAAATCGATTCTCAGCTATTGTTCAGTTTTAATGGTTTCTTTTAGACTTCCTTTGTCATAAATTTTTTGTTTGTTTGTCAAATTTCTAACTACAAAGACATCAACAAGAACAAAGTTATAAATTTTGCAGAAATGTTATAGCATGACAAAATTTTCCCAAGGTATATTTTAATCATAATAAGGATTTGGGATTTAAAGAATTTACTGGACATATTCAAGAACAATAAATGTCACGATTGGTAATAAAATATAAATTTACCATAACAAATGAAAAAACCAAGGTAAATACCTGATATAATAGGATGCAATTACATCATCATGACAAATATTGACTATTTAGTAAAATAATAATTTCGAATGTACGTCTGGATGACAGAGTAAAAGCTTTGTTCCTTATGGCATCGATGATTGTATAAGAATATAAAAGAAATATTATAAATTTTCTACTTTGTGAAACTTTGAAGCATTTTTTTCTTGAAACTTTTAAATAGTTTAGAAGGTGGTGTGTGCTGTAATTCAAAATCTTAAGCATTAATTCTGGTTCTGAACATAAACAATCCAAAAATTTCCTTAGTTTTTAATTATTTTTCTTTTTAAAATAACAAATTTGTCAATTTGCTATTGAAAATCGTGTACTTGATCTCAGAGAGATACAGAAAAAGCACACTCATTTTGAGTTTTTAAATTTGGATGATGTACGTTACATCGCAAAACTACATTTTTAAGAGGTGCCTTCGTAAATTCGCTACCAACACCCTATTTATTGAAATTTGGCTGTGAAATTTTTATAGAATATATTTTGAATGGCTGTATTATTGTGTAAAAATTAATTGAATAAAGCAGTATGAACTGTTCGTAAAAATACTGAATTAACCTAATCTCCCTTAAATTTCTTGAAAAATTATTTTAAATGGAAAGTAAAGAATGTACCGCTTTACACGTGGGATGCCTTCTTGCTTTAAAAATGGAGATTTTGCTTTAAGCCGATCGAATAAAAGAAACGATAAAAATTCAAACAGTCTAATGTTATCAAAATTTAGAGGTGTCAAGTCTTAGAGCAAGCCAAAGTTTTTTGATTTAAGTTTTATAATAGCAGAATAGGCTCTTTATGGCTTATTTGTATTTATTATGCCTGTTATTTGCTATTAACATTATTTTTTTCTTTCAAATTTTTGTAACAGCTGTAGTGTTTTATACATATAAACGGTATTATATTAGAAATGTAACTTTTTTCTTTATTTTTTATTAAGCCAGATTGAGTCAAACTAATGCATGACCATATGCTACCATAGTTGGTTATAACTTTTTAATTAAAATCAGATACTCGCAACTACTGCAATTCTAATATCCATTTGTGGAAATTATAATATTCTTAGTATTATTTAATTTTGAAGTTTTAATAACGTCCTAGAATTTTAAATGAAGGCTAAAATCAAATATAGCCCATGGTAAAACTAAATAAATTATTTCACTTCAAACAATATAATTAAAGCTTAGTAAGGAATTATTTAATTTGTAAGTCAAAATAAAACATATTTAAATTAGAATAATATTATTAGTATCTTTTATATCTTCAAGGTTAAAAATTGTCTGTAATCTATCAATTTCTATTGGTACAAAAGGATAAAGTCTGTTATTAATTATTGGATTAAAAATAGATAGAGATATTAAATTATATGAAGACCTTAGACCACAAAAAACCAAGTTCAAAATTTTAAAAATAACAAAAAAAAAAAAAGAAATATTTCTACAATTTCCGGGCTGCCCTTTATTACTGTTGTTGTTGTTGTTCTTCTTATTTCTTTGTTGTCACAAATGAAATATTAGCTAATAAAATTTTTCAATATTTCTGTTTGATAAATTTTTCCTTTGCTTTTTCATATTTGTTGTTGTCATTGACACCCACGTCATATTTTTAATGTCATGTGAGCAATTAATTAGCAAAAAAAAACTGAAAATCAGTTCAAGGTTAAAGAAAAGTATATTAGATTCGTTACATTTATTATTTTAAATTGTGACAATAGCAAATCAATTAAAATAATCAAAATTTAATTGAGATTAAAGTTCAATGGTATTAAATGAATTTAATTTGTCTGGGTTTGAACTAGTCTAGAATAATTGCAAAGGAAATGAAATGAGAAATATAAAAAACAAATAGAAAAATCTATTATATATGAAATAAATTTAATATTTGTGCTCTATGACCTGATTTAATAATCGAAAATTATTAATATTATTAAATTTGTTAATATAAATACCTTTTTTTTACAAATCCACTTCGGGCTTCGATGCCCGAATTTTAGGTGTTTTTTTGGAAGCCATAAAAAACCAGAAAAAATTTTTACAGGATTCGTTTTTCCAGTTACGTTTTTTCCCTGTTTTTTTCTCCTTTCGCAATTTTTTAAAAGCAAAAAGAAAAATTCATTGACAAAAACTTCGTAGTGCAAATTTTATATGGGAAATAAACTCAAATTCAAATCAAAAAATCCAAATTAAAATAAATTCAGGAAAAAATTTACCAATTTTTTTGGATTCGGATTCAGCTAGTTCAATAAAAATTCAGCAGTCCGAATCTGAAATAACTGAAAACTAAGTAGAACTTGATATATCCTCAAAAAACAACGTAATGAAAGTTTTAAAAACTGTCTACCCCTAACTGGGGACACTAAACCAGAATGCATTTTATTTTATTGTTTAAAATTAATATTTAAAATAAAAATTTTTAAAACTATTTTTTTACTTAAATTTCAGCAAATGAAGATGACATCACCAGCTATTAAGCCAGCTGATAAAGCTGAAAAAGCTTTACAGCCAACACCACCACCGAAGACAACCCAAGACAACCACCAAAGTAGATTATTCGAGTATTCGATTATTCGTGTTTTCCGATTCGCGAATTTAATTATGCAACAGGGTTGTTAAATTTTAATTTCTGAATTTTTTTTTCAGAATTATTTGTTTTTGGTTTTTGTTTTTAAATGACGTCATGCATGACGTCAAATGAATTTTTATTATAATTTTCTTTAAATAAATTTCATATTTTTGTTTTTCAAAATTTAATTTACAATTTTTACATAATAAGTATATGAAAAACTATGAAAATAGATTTTAAATGATAATACAATAAAAACAGTGACAATTAACGCCAATTAAATATACGTTTTAAGTAGTTAAGCGATTTCCAGACGTTTTCAGTAGATCTAAAAACAAAATAAAAAATTTAAATAAAACAAAAAAATATGAAAAGAAAAGCTAAACCAAAACTTTTAGATTTAGTCAATAATTATTATTGTTTGAAAAATACTAAAATTAAAACTAAAACAACAAAAAAAAAAAACTTCATTTGATTAAAATTAAATTTAAAAAAACTTTCAAAACAGAGAAAATCTATATCCATGTTGAAAATATTTTAAATTATGTTAATAAAATATATTCATCGTTGAATAGAAAATGATAACATTTAAAAATTTGAAATTATTAATCTGATAAAAAATATATTATATATTTTAGCATGAGAAGCTAAATGAATAAAGCTAAAATTCTTTCAAAATTTTTTTATTATTTTCACAATTGAAAATTTGTTAGTCAATGTTTTGTTTTTTTGGGAAAAGATTTTATATGTACTTCTTTTTTATGTTGAATCATTAAATTTTTACAAGGGCTAAAAATATTAAAATCTTAAACTCTTTAGAAAGTTTTAGTTAATTTTATTACAGTATCATTCTTTAGAATGTTATAAAATATGAACTAAAATTAATATTTTTACGTTAAAAACTTTATTCTAAGGGTATAAAAATTGTCTGAAGTTTATAAGTTATCAAAGTAGATGAAAAATAAATATCTTTAGATATAAAGTGTTTTCTTAGACTCAAATTAAATGTGGTATAATAGCTGTCTTGCTAAATTTTTTAACTTCACACAAAATTGGTAGGAGAGGAAGTGATGTCTATTAGGATAAGTAAAGATCTAACATCAATGGGAGTGAGCTTCTTTTTCCGTGAAATTAATCATTCTACTTTAGTTACCTTCGTCTTACTTTATTTAAAGCGAGGCACTCAGGCTAAAGATAATTTTAATTGGAAATACATACTTTGAATTAAAGTTTAGAAAAAAACTTATAGAAACTACAGTTTAATTAGGAGTCATTTGTGTAGTTTTTTTTTAGAGTTTGTGAACTTTTAAAAGAGGGAAGGGGAGAGAGAAGATATTTTCTATATTTTTCAAAGAAGTACTAGGAGGCTCACCCTCGTGTTCACTTTATTAGTAAATATGTATAGTTTGTGCTTATATACAAAAATTAAAATTTGAACTTTTACCAAGTTCCGGAAACCGTCTTCAAATATTAAGTTTCAACAAAAACGTGTTGAAAACCTGTCAGCACCAGGCAAACAATGTAATGAGCTGAATTTTTCAAGGCTCTATTTTTTTCGAGAGTTTTATTCTGATTGACTTAAAATTGTTAGAGAGTGTTTTACTGTTTAATTTTATAAAATTCTGACATTCATTTTAAGATATTAAAGAAATTTTTAATTACAGACTCTTCAAACTACAATGAATGAAATTTTATATTATTTTAATATATTTTACAATGCGGTTATGATAGTCATTTTAAAAAAATCAATTTTAGATTTTCTTTTATATATTCTGAACGTTACTCTGTTTTTCTAATTTTCACTATTGAGACTAATGTCAAGACCTAAAGGAATCTATGTAGTCTCTAATTATCTCCGAGGCATTAGATTGAAGAAAACTGGTATACAATTGGTTTTTTTACTTTTTGAAATAACACAGTCATCAAAATTTTACTTACAATTAGTTAGGTCAAATATTTTGCTCGCTATAGGTCATTTAGTGTTATTCCAGTTGAATCATATCCAATCACCTAACAATACCCTGCGGTAAATATTAGTACTCGCTTTAATGTCACGGTAATCATCACTTGCAAAAAAACATAAAATACAGGCCTATAAAATGACTAGCATAAAAATCAAAACAAATCTTGTGAAAGTAATGCTGTTCTCTTAAACCATTCCTTTCTGACTATGAAATATGTCGTAGTTTGTAGTATTAAACTTAGATTAATTATGGTTGGGTGCGGAATAAGTTTATAGCCGTTCAAATTAGGAATTCTTAATTTATGAAATACGATATTGTGATGAAAATCAGGACAAGTTTTAAATATTTCTAAAGATCGACTTTAGAATCAAAACTTTGAATATGTAAATTATTTTATATCCTGTGTGCACTACATTTGATCTTATAGATATTTAGGAGATTTTTTATATTGTTTGAGCTATGCTTAGTTCTTGTTAACATAATAGAATTACTAATTTTTCAGTTTTCGAAGATTTGTGATTTATAATATGTTAATTTTAAAATTTTCAAATAATTCAGAATTTTTTTAATATTCTCAGACATAGCCATGACTATATCCAAAATATTTTTGACGTTCACTAAATTGTTTATTTAAATTATTAAGTCAACTTTACTTTTTACTTAAATGTTTTGCCTTAAATGTTGGATTAAACATTGTATGGTAATTCATTTCTACTAGATTTACCGGACCCGTCAATTTGACGGATTTTGAATTGTCAAATAAAATTCCTCAAAACCAATAGTAACAATTTTAACCAGGTTGCTTCGTAAATTAATCATTTTACCCAAAGAATCTATACACAAAATTATTTCTTCCTAAGTATCCTAATTTTTAGGATTTATATGTAATATACCTATCTCTACGAAACCCGTCAAATTGACGGGCCGTCTAATTTCATAAATAATCATATATTTACTTCGTTTGTAATATTATTTTTTCACCCCTTTTTGAATTCGGGGGTGGTGCTTCCGCTATCGGAAGGAAAAAAATGAGAAAGGGACATACATGTGCTCATATGAAGAAAGATCAGTGAAAGCTTTCTATCAATCGTCAAAAAATGGAAACCTGCTTTTTTCGTAATGAGCAGAAATAAATTTACAGAAATTCTGGAATTCATACGCTTTACAAAAAAAGCCAACGATCCGAAATATTAAAAAAAGATAAATTTGCACTGATATCTGAGATATGGAACAGATTTATAAATAACAGCCAGGTTTATTTTAAGCCATTTGAAAATATATCAATAGATGAACAGTTATTCCCAACAAAAGCCCGAAGCAGGTTTACGCAATACATGCCGAAAAAGCCTCATAAATTTGGCATTAAGTTTTGGCTGGCAGTTGATGTTCGAACAAAGTATATATTTTGAATAGTTTTCCTTATATGGGGAGAGATGAAACTCGATGCTCACAATCATTGGGCGAGTTTGTTACATTAAAACTAGCCGAACCATATTTATGACGAGGCAGAAATATAACAACAGACAATTTTTTTTACGAGCATCCCGTTAGCTAAAAAATTGCTTGCAGAAAGAACAACCTTGGTTGGGGCCATCCGATCGAACAAAAGAGAACTACCAAAAGTAGCGAAAGAAAGACAAGATGACTTTGTTTTCCTAACATTTCTACAAATCAGAAAATTGTATGCTTACTGTGTATAAAAGTAAGTCTCATGTAAAAGTCCTGCTTCTAAGCACTAAACATACAGGTGTAAAAATAGAAGACAATTATAAAAATGTTCCAGAAACTATAACTTTTCATAATCAAATATACTGTGAAAACAGGTAGTTCCCGATGGCCTCTCCAAGTTTTTTTTAACATTTTAAATTTAGGAGCGATAAACGCGTGGATATTGTATAAAGAATGCACCCGATCGAAAATATCCAGAAAAGAGTTCCTATTTTGTTTAGCTGAAGAATTAGTGGGAGAAAATTAGAACATTTGCGCAGATACTTCACTTGTGTCACCTTCAACATCAGAAGTGCGGAAAAGCTGCCAAATAGGCTGCTGCAAAAACGAAAAAAGAAGCAATAATTATTGAAATGCCGGTAAACCTAGTGTTAAAACCAGATGAAATTTGATACTTCCACGTAAAATATGTTAAATCTGAAAATGGTATTTTAAAACCCTAAGCGATCCACTCTTGTGTAATGACAGTATAAAAGAGCGTTAAGTAAAAGATCCCTTTTCTAATTTGTAGAGTAGATCATTCTTAGCTTATTACTCATTAGAAAATAGCAGACGTTCTTCGCTTGTGTCAAGCTACTTTAATGAGCAATAGATAACAGAAATGAATTTTTTTAAGTAGAAATCTTTAATGTATTTTGACAGTTCTATATTTAAGCTTTTAGTTTTATTTCTTCATTTTACTAAATGGCACTTGATAAGTCAAGTAGAAGGGTATTGAAAATGTTCAGCTTAATATATTTTTAAAATTCTAATAATAAAATTCTATACATACGTAAGCAAAATTATTACTCTGGTATGATATGAATTGGTTAAATGAAGCTCAAAATTAATTGTAAGAATCACAATATAAACTGATTGATCTTAGCTACTGATAATTACCGTTTTGCATATATTCAAACCTTAAAAGATTATTTTTATGTCATTAAAAAACAACAAAGAAAATAATTCAATTCTGTAAAACCAATTTATTTAGGAAATTTCTTAAAAACTTAATTGAAAACCAAACCAAAAAAGATGTTTACCAAAACAAGATATAGTCGATTTATTATTGAATTTCAATTAGAAAACAACATTAAAAAAACAACTAAAAAAAAAATAAAAGAAAACAACACATAGCACACACTTCAATTGGTGATTCTAGATACAAAAATCTCAACTAGTTCAAATATGTGGAATCAATTTGCTTTAAAATTCCATAAGGTAAGCCTTAAATGGTTAAAAGACACAACAGGCACACGTCAAATAATTTTTTTATTTTTATATTTTACTTTAAATTTTTTATTTAATGTTATTTTATTTTTCAAATCAAAACCAATAAATAAAATTTAGCGAGGAATAAGACCATATGGCTGTGCATAACGAATACGATAAATTGCGTAAAATTGTGAACTTTTTATGTTTCATGTAGCACCTCACCTGAAATGATAGCAGTTCTAATCCTAAATTGGATATTTTATTTATCTTTTAGCTAAAGTAAGTAAATGTTTATTGTTACATATATATGTATTTATGTATGTATTGCAATGACATTTTCTGGTAAATCAATGTAGCACAAAAAATACGATTAAAAAGAAAAAACTAAAATTAATGATCTGTGACCTAAATTGGGGAAAAAAACGAAGTACCGTTGAAAATGTACTGTAATACTTTTGGAAATTGTGAAGGGGTTAAAAGGCTTATTGCCAGGTGTTGTGGGTTTTTATGGATTTGGGTGTTACATAATTTGTTTTAGATTGTTTAGTTTGGTATATTTTCTTAAGGGTCAAAAGGACAATGTATTTGATTTGATATTTTGTTGATGTTTGGTTTTTGATACAACACAAAAAAAAAATAAAGCAAAACATTCAAAAGTTTTGCTAAGCATATACCATACTAAAGTTAAAATGATTTAAGGAGAACATACGATTTAAATTGGACTTTGCGACTCATTTCTCAATTGATAAACACAGTAAAAAATAAAATTTGGAAATTGTTGTAAGGTATGTGGTGTGATGGAAAGGAAAAGAAAACACTCCAGAGCTCCTAGAGTTGAAAACAAAAAATGACAATCGGAAAAGTCAATTAGGAAAATGGTATTGTTAAATGATTCTAAATCTCCTTAAGTGGCAATATTGGCAATAGCAGTTAGAAAATATTTAGATGTGGATTGGACGTTTTACCGAAGTTTGAGTGTCTTTTTAGGTTGCATCACGAGTTTTACAACTTGCTATTAGCACTTACAAAAGTTTCACTAAAAAGGGGAAAATGATAAAGAAAAAACAGCAAACAGCAAAAAAACGTTTGGAGAAGAACGGCCAACAAAAACTTGTGTTGTTTCTGTCATTACATTGAAGTCATATTATTATTTATTTTCAGGCTCTAGAAATTTATATGAAAAATTCATCCAAACATATTTATATCTTATATATAGTATAGTTAACAATTTTCTAATCGAATGAGGCTGAGTGTGAAACCACAACTAACAGAACCTGGCTATCATTTTGATTGTGGCTGTGATTTTCTTCTATATTTTTTCAGGATGTTGATATAATTGAAAAATACAAATATCTCCTCTAGATAATAGTTGGGAAAAAAATTCAGCATCTAATGATTAATTAAGGTTTCTCTTGATTACATTTTTAACAAAAGTCTTTTAATTAGATAATTGTCAGACTTTATGTAGGGCTTTTACAACATTTTTGTATCTTTATACACATAGAAAAAAATTAAAAATGTGCACTTGTTTTACTCAGATTTTCAATTAAGTCTTAGCAAATATGACATTAAGTGTTGCTCAAGAAGAAGACAGAAGCAGACTGTTCTCTTTATATCGATATAACTACTTGTTCTCTTGTTGCTATTATATAGATCATAGAGGACTCTTTAAGATGGGAGTGCAATCGACTTTGGCTTTAAGTTCTTCTGTTGATATAATGACTAAATATGCAAAGTTAAAATATTGGAATAAGGTCTTATAGACAATTTTCTACTCTTCATTTTTATCAGTTTGTTTCTTTATTACCATCGATCAAATAAATACCAGGAGCCTATATAAGTAGAACTAAAAGTGTTTTATGGCAACTGCATAAAATTTGTCATACACAGGTAAAGTTCTCATATTATAGGGATTTTAGTAAGTTTCAGAAGCCATCAATGAAGCTAAGCTGCATATAACAAAATAAATTGAGTCTTTTCTAATATTTCTATTTTGAGGTCTACAGGTTGCAGTGCATGATTCCCAAATAGCCTAGGTGAGAAAAAAAGAAAAGAAATACCATTTTTGATAAACTAAGGTACACAGGCTACAACTATTAATGCTTAGAAAAATGACATTTAGGTACTTAGTGCTAAAAAAATACCTAAGTCCTGAACTGTTTATTCGAAAGTTATTTCTTTAACGTTATTTTGAATACTATGAATGTATTAATTAGAGGCATATTTTGGGGGAGATGGAGTTCTCTTTCCTCTCTTTGTCATTCAGAGAATACTTATCACAAAGTAACTAAAAAGTTATTTGAAAAATCCCCAAATGTATAAAAAAAATTTAGCAAAATTCTATAATAATTCTACAAACAAAAAAAACAATTGCTTGAACATACAAAAAAAACCATTTTTAATTAAATTTTCCATTTTGATTTAAATTGTGAATAAAAAATTATAATTTCTAACTAATTCAAAACGTAATTATGCGCTTACGTTGCTACATATTTAATCAAAAATTTAAAATAAATTTATTTTATTTATCTTTTCAATCTCTATATTTATCCTTATAATCATTTAAATAATCAGAACCAGAACAAATAGATCCCATATTTAGCTTTAAGCAAATAAAATTAATAAATTGTTGAATAAGCCACATGTAAAGAAAATTAACAATTGTAATTATACTAAATTTTATTAGTGTAGCGTATTTTGCTTATCAGCAGCAAACACACAAAAAAAAAACACAACATAATTTATGTATATAGGAAAAAACAAAACATAACCTCTTGCCTTGCCTCTAGCCATATGTAAGGAAGCAACCCAAAATTTCAAACCAAAAAAAAAGAAAAATATAATAACAAAGCCAAATGAAACAAAAACACAAAGTAAACAAAGGATGTCCGACACAGGACAAATGTCGAAATTAAAGGCAATTTTAAATTAAGAATAGACATTGTCGATTATAGTTGCACCCCTAAAATTTTATATTTCTAGTCTTGAAAATTATTTGATGATTTGTAAATTATGTCCTTGAAGTTATTTGTAACACATTTATAGCTGAAAGCAATTAAATAATTCTATTTTATTACATGTATATATATATATATATATATATATATATATATATATATATATATATATATATATGTAAAGCAATAAAAACCCTAGTAGTGCTAACAGTTTTCATTCAAATCACTTAATTAAGGGTCGTCACAAGGACATTGTACACTATATCCAAAAATATAACAAGCTGCTGACAATTTTCTAGATATTCCTCCAATTTCAATAAATTTTCAATCATATTCTAGAGCAGATGGATGCTATCATGATAATAAATAAGGGAAAAATATCCTATATCATTTTAAGGAGTTTACAAAAGGATTTATATAACCATCAAATATCTCCAACTGTTGATTTTTAGAAATTTTTTCTAAAGTAAAAAATATTTATATACAAATTGTTTTTTTAAATTTTTAAGAAAATTTAATATAATTACTGAGCTAATATTTAAATTATAAACAAAAAAGGGTACTTATTGATCCTTTTAAAATAACTAAAACTTAAACAACTAGTAAAATATTAAATATCTAATATTTCAAACTGTAGTTTTAGTTAAATTAAGGATAACTTTAATTAATTATTGTTTCAATTAGTTATACAAATTTAATTTAAATAAAATAAACACTTTTCCCTTACCCTCTCTACACTTAACTAACAATAATCAAGGTGTGACGGTTTTTATATTATCCATAAATAGCTTAAAAACCGAAAATCCTTGATAAGGGACATGCACACAGTGTCCATAAATTTATTTTACGTCATTGGAATCTGAGAAAATTTCTACACGCGCTAATCCCTTTGATAAATTTTTCTATTGTCATTATGTGGCTTAAGGCTAGGGATTATGTGGGATCCTGGATAAAAATCAATTGAGCATTAAAAGAATTATAACAAGAGAACACTCAATTTATTTTTGGTTTGTCGTTTTGTCATTAATTTGTGAGCTTTAGATTTTTGGTTTTTTTCTTTTATGAGTGTTTTATCTAAAAAACGAAAAGTAATGAATACCATAAAACTTCCTTTTGATTAGTAAAAATTTAGTATATTATAGGGTACAGACAGGATTTTCATGTACAGATGATTGATTTAATACTAAAAGTTTTTCTTTTGTTAAATTGATTTTGCTTTGAATTTAATTTTTATATAGCAAAAACACAAGGGATAAAATTTAAGACTTTTCTCGCAATTATGTTATACATAAAAAAAGGGAAAAAAAACTGCTTACAAAAATTAAGGATAATAAATTTTGTTGTTCAGAAAATTCAAAAATTTGTTTGTAGCTGTATCAAATATGGAATCAAAATTGAATTCAATTTGTAATTGCAAGACAGGAAAAAATTTTTTATCAAGTGGTCAATTCTCTTTTTCGTTAAAGGCGAAATTGAAACGAAATTTAATTATTTTTTTGTACAATTATCATTGATTGTAGCTTATTGAAAACTTAATTTGACTTAGAAAATATTTTTATTGGATTATAAGATAAGTCTTTATTTATCTTTATGAATATTTTTTGGTTTATAAAACGAAAAAATATCAACTAATGATATAGAGTATTCAAGGACGAAAGTTAAAGACTAGTAAAATACATTTTAAATAAAATACAAAAAGATAAGATCAAGTTTTTCAAATATTGAAAAAGTCTTAATTAGTCAATACGAAAAAGTTCAATTTTTGGTAATAAGTTCCTTAACGCGTGCTTCTACCTGAGAGCTAACCCAAAATTTTTTAATAACATCTAAGGATTGCTAACATGAAATTCTTAAACGAAATTCTATTACAAAAATTTTCTGCAAAATTCCAATAAAAAAATTTAATAATTTTTAATTATTGTTAATTTTCGTGTTTTTAGTTAATTTTCTGTCTTTGTCTTTTAGATAATTGTTGGTTTTAGCGTAAGTTACTGCCCGACTAGAATTTTTAGTGCGGCATGCCTCAAAGAATATGAGCAAGCCCCATGTGGACCGAGTGCGGATAGCCGCATTAGGGCCTAATATAAATTTAGCGTTACATGCCTCATGCGGCCCGCGTGGGGCTTGCCGCACTCGGCCCTAATATCTAAGTGAGGCAAGCCTAACGAGGGCCTAACAAGGGCCGCACATCAAAATTCCAGTCGGGTGTTTTGATTTGTTGGTTTTTGTTAAAATTACTGTTTTTAGCTGGTTTTTTTTTTTAATAATAATTTTTTTTCTTAGTTTTGGGTTTTTAATTCTTTGTTATTACTTTTTGTAGTTTTTAATTGTTTCTTATCACTCATTTACTTAACTATTTTTGTCATTTTTTTATACAAAATCAAATGAGTTCATATGATTACTAACTATTTTAGTATTTGATGCTTTTAATTTCTATCGTTACATCTATTCAATAAAAAATGCAAGAAATTCATATAAAAATATGACCTTTTAATATCAAGGATAAAATTAGGTAAAACATGGGACTGTAAAAATGCTGAGAGAAGACAACAACCACCGACAGTAAACGAGGAAATCGTGAATAAGAAAAAAGAAGTGCTTTTTCATGAAAATAATTCATCGGGAAACAAATCATTGATTACGATTGCCAAATTACATAAATTGAGGTGGAAAATTCTTTGGTGTTTATCATATATACCCAGCTCTGGCCTTAAGTGTTAAATGACTGTTGAATCTTAAAAATATGCAGCTGATTGTGAGTTAAATATTTGAAACCAAATGGCCAAAGCTGATAGCTTTTCTAAAGCCAAAAATGATAAGTTTTATACATAAAAATTTATAAAACTGTAAAAAAGTTAAAATTCAGCAAGAATTATTTTTCCTTATGAAGTAAACTATTCCACTAGATCCTTGCAATTATTTTTTAAAAATTTCTATAGTAGTTCTCAAGTTAAGTTCATTTTGCTTATTATTAAATAAGCAAGAAAATAATTATATAGCAACAAAATGAGAATAATTACAAAGGCATTTAAGTGTAAGGAACTTGTTAAATTAACAAAAATTTCTTTGATACTAATAATCATTAAGTTTTCCAAGGATATTAACCAAATCAAACATCTAAGGATGATTAAAAATTCTCTTAACTCTTTGAAATTATTTTAATTACCCTATTTAACTTGAGGTTTTTAACCTTAGATCTAACATTTAAGGAGCTAAAAGTAGTTTTAAGTATATAGAATAGAAAATACGACAATTTTTCTTTATAACCTCCTATTCATAAAAATGTTAACGCTCATTGCTTTCTATCTGCTATTGATTAATTTATATTTCATTATTTTCTTTAATTTAAGGGTCCCTTAAATATGTAATATTTGCGGGAAGTAATTTTTTTTTCAATATATTTACTCCCACTTAATTTTAACAAAAACTTAAAATTAACAACGTTAACAAAATTTCCTATTTGTGTTATATAGAGTAAATTTGATTTTAGATCGATTAAATCACCAAAAGTTATTTATTTTTAAATTTAAGGGTTTTTTTTGTTGTTCTTGAAAATCGTTTTTCAAGTACCAAAAATTCGAGGGTTATATCTAGTAATCTGGATACATTTCAATTGAATTTATTTGATGGAAGGTAACCGTCATTTTAGGAGGGTTTCAATGTAATTTGCATCGATTGTTATCATAATGCGAAATTTCGATAGTATTTTGTTTGTTTGCTGTTGTTGTTTTTCTTTTTGCAGTAAGGAAAATTGTACATCCCTTACAGATTTGATAGTCGATGTTTCAATTTTAGGTTATCATTCGATTATTGATATCCCCTTTAGTAGATAAATATCTTTATTTATTGGGGTGGTTTGTCAAGGTGAAGATAAATTATTTTGAATTTGATTTTGGTTTGGATTTATTTTTTGTAAGAATGGGTTAAATTTTGTTGATGCTAGAAGGTTTTTTTTTATGGTATACCTTAATTATAAGTCATTGGAATTTTGATTTTATTTGTTTTTTATCCAATACTTTCTTAATTTTTTATTTTAGAAAAGGGAGCACCGAAAATTGCGTGATATTAGAAGTAATGTTGAAAATTTTTTCTTAATTTATTCAAAAATTTAACGTAGTAGTAGTAACTTTGCCAAAAAAACATTAAAACCATAAGAAACCAAAAAAACTATCCAAATGTATGATACTTTTGCTAAGACATGTATCAAGTGCAGATGAAAAAGAGTTACTTTCATTTGGCTTTACAAAACAAAGTGATGCAGATTTAAGCGCCTGGCTCTAAAGGATTGAGAGAAGTGAAAAGTTGTCTAATTAACTATAGTATTCGGTTAAAGAATTCCAGTTTTTCTAACTCAACCTACATAATCAACTATTAAATTAAAAACTGATTCAACAACTTGCATACTAATAATTCGCTTAGCCAAGCCTAGAAATCCTTTGAGTACGAGATAAAAGATAAGATCTTGAACAAAAAAAGTGAGCTAGGCTGAAACCTTATTATACATTTCCATGGACTTTTTCTTAATGAATATTTCAAAGATTTAGGATAAGGAGCAACTGATAAATATCGGTTCTGTGAAGAGGTTGAAAAGACATCTTTTATAGTATAACATTGCTCCCAATCAAGGGAGCAATCAAATCAAGGTACTTCATCTTCCTCTATCAATTGCCGTCCTAAAGAAAAGCAAATGTTAGCTTCATAGTGATTGAAGCTATGACACGAGATCTCGGGATTGACTTTTGATCCTTGACAAGTCCACTAAGGACTATTAAAAAAAAAATTATCATCACTCCATTAATTCGGTTTCTGAAACTTAACTTTGGCTTCAGTAAAATTAGCTCTCTTTTTTAACAATTTAGCAATTTTCTAATCCTATTAAATCAAATGGAATATTCTATTATAGATTTAATGGATATAATTTTCTTGTCATACAAAACAAAAAAAAAAAACATGACATATGGCCTTAAATAAATAAATATTTTGTTGTAATCCTTCATATACAGTTTGAATAAATGACCAGTCCAAGCTAAAATCTTTATTGAGGGTGAAACAACCCTATAATATTCAAATTTAGTGAAAAATCAGTATTGTGTTTTTTTTGTTTCGCTATAAATCAATCTAATAAAAAAAAGTGGAAATCCTAGCTTCCAAAGTTGATCTATTAATTAATCATTTGAATATATTGTAATTATATTAATAATACGAAAAATAAACAAAATATTTTCCACTTTTACAAATCCAATTCAATATTTCTGTTATATTGGATTTTTTTTTTTATTGTTACAATATCGTCTATATATACGTAATGAATCCTTGTTCCGGTAGGCTGATTTGTATTTTCAGGACAATTGTATCTTTCAATCGTAACATTACTTTGAAACCAATAAATTATATACGAATAAAATTTTCTAGGGATAAAATGAAGGGATGTAATTTTCTATATATATATATATATATATAAATGTGGATTTTGTCTGTTAAATAACAAAAGATAAAATTAAAATATTATGGGACAAGCGAGGGTTACATCTGTAAAAAGGGAGACAAATCATATTTTCATATGATGTCTGATGTTTTAGCTTATTGAACAAGTCAAACCATCAAAATATATAACAATAAGGATGCCATCCTTTTTAGTTGGCACTTCAAAATTTTTATGCAAATTTTATACGTGTTGTATGATGTTGTAAATGAATTTAAATAATTTAACTAAAAACACTAATGAGCATTTATTGATGTATGTCTGGAATTTTGCTTGTTTGTTTTTTTTTTGTTTTCTAGGGGTAGAATGTTTTTTTTTTAAGTTTTGGGTAGTAATTGTATTGTACAAAAAGTATTTTATACGCTACTCAAAATAGTACTCAACCTTGACCTGAATGTTTTCAAATAAAACAAATAAATAAATTGTTTAACTGAAAATGAAAATTTACTTACCAGTAATTGTTGTCTATATGAATAATAAGAAAAATTTAACAAACCGTTAAACATCAAATCATTCTTTGGTATGTGATGATAATTTTAATAGAAAATATGTTAAAAAAAACAGCAAAAACTAAAAGAAATTTTTTAAGCTAAATAAAGTACATTGGCCTTTTTGTTTAACGTACAATGGAGTTGAAATGTGTCTAAAAAAATTAATTTTTATATATTTTTTGGTATTTCTTAATATTCTTTTAATGAGTTTTACTTAGCATATGAGAAATTTAAGATAAGACAAAATAATTGTTATCTAAGAGCTAGCATAGAAAAAACAAAAAATAGTTTTCATTTTATTTACATATTTAAGCAAGAATTTATAGTTAAATGGCATAACTTTTTAGGTAGTATTATTATTGCTAGGTGTGTTAAGTGGCACGCGTTTTGATGTGAGTCATTTTTTAATAGCATTTACTTATATGCAAAAAGAAAAGTGAAAGAAATATATAAGGAAAATATAGTTTTTAGTTATATATACTCAAAGAGAAATATTTGACATATTTAAACATCTTTTTTGACATGAGTTCTGCACATTATAGCTTACGATAGTCAACATTGATATTAATTGATCTTTAAAAGGAGCAAACCCGGTATGAAAAATCGAAGTTTTTTTTTTGTCTTTTTTATAGTTAAATACTTCAAGAATATACTCCCAAAATTCTTCTTGTTTAGAAATTAGCCTTTAAAATTATAAACGCATTTTTCTCAAAACTACTTTTTTCGAAACGGTGTGCATGATATCTCAAGTTTTACTCACCTGATTCATTTGGATATTGGAAGTCCAAGAGTTCTTTACTAATTTTGGAAAAATTTACCAATATACCCAATGAATTTTATTCTATCGAAAAACTGGTGCATCTATCTATTAAAGAATTTGACATTTAAAACTTAACTAAATTTAGTTATTGATAAATAATGCACAAATTATACTCACCTGGAAAATTCTACTAGTACAGATATGCTTTGTTAAAACAAGCGTAAATATTTCAATCCTATTTGCTTGTATCTTGCTAGAATTTGAATGTTTTTACTATCGTTTTTTCAAAGCACAATATTTTTATTAAATTTTAAAACCGAATATATTCCGACTTTACAGAGCGAGTAAAAGATTTCCCATTCTTACAATTTTTTAATATCCGTTTTCAAAATTCCCAAGCTTTTAACTAAATTTTAGTTTTCTTAATTTCATATTTATTTAGTTCTAACCGCACACTGACTCTATAGTAGTAGGAGCTTACAATTCACAAAATATTACAAAAAGAAATAATTTTGCAGAATATTTATTAAGGTGGACACCCACTTAGTGCGTATAACTCAGCGGATAACTTTTTTGACGTCAAAATGACGTACAAATGAATTTCACGCTGAAATATCCACATATGAGGGGGAACTTTAGCGTGAGTCTATGACGTCATAAAAGTTACCCGCTGAGATATACGCACTAACTGGGTGCCCACCCACCTTTAGAATAAACACTTTCAGTTGTCCCAATTCCCACCGCATGCATTAAACTCTTGTTCATTATATTGATCCTTTTCTACTCGAAGTCTTTCATTTGCTTTACATCTCACCCACAAATACAAATATTATAATCAATGAGAAAAAAAACTAAAAGAACCAAAAACCCAACAAAAGCTTTACTTGCATTCTTTTTATAACTGTTTTCTATACGATTTCGCTTTCCCCTTTTCAGAGATAAAATACAAAAGCGCCTGTCTAGCCGGCTTACTTCAGTTTTGTATTATGCAAGTGTGAATTTATATATTTAGAAGGACGCTATAAAATAAAATAAATCAAAGAGATTCGTAGGAGGATTTTTGCACGTTTACAGGAGCAAAATTGACGTTGAAAATGCGGCTTGAGTTTCTCTCATTATGCCTGATCCAAATGTATAAAACGCATTCGTAATTTAAGTCTCAATAAATTTGCTGCATTCGCTTTGACCCCCAACTTTGCCAAAGATAAGAAATAAAAACACATTAAACAAAATATTCACATCATTCATCACTTCAAATTTCAATTTCTCCTATTTCCTGATGTATTCAAGCGGCTGCCTGTCTGGTATGATTCTGTTTTATTATAAGCAAAAGAGCTGCTCTTGAATTACACAAACAACAATATTTTATGTATATTTTTGCAAGAGCAGAACTCTTGCAATTTTGCTCTTGTAATATGTGTTTTTTATTTCTTTTTGTCTGTTCATATAGTAAATTGGTAAATAAAAACCAAAATGTGATTGAAGATGCGAGTTATTTGAGTGTGAGTAAAAATATTTGAAATGCACGCGAAAATATGAACGTAATAAATTGAAATTCTTCGTAAATTTGGAAAAGAAATTGAGAGTAAAAGTGATGCCGCTTCTCAAAATAGAAATATTAAAAGAACTTTTAAATGAAAAAAGTCTATTTGAGAAGCCGAATCAATTTCCTTATTTCATATTCTTGTTAAAATTTCTTGCGGGGCAGTGTTTGATGTTGAACTTTTTTATTCGCATTGAACTTGAGAGAATAAGTCAAGAGGTTTCATTTAATAAATGAGTTTTTTTTATAATTTTAGAAGAAAATGTGAATATTATTAATGACAAATAAAAGAATTTTAGAGCAATACTTTCCTTGGAATATTTTTTAGGGTAAATTTATGACTTACATTCTTACAACATTTGGTTAGTGCTTAACTTTGTAGAGAATTAAGCCGCATAGTAATTTCATAATTACTGATAACGGTAATAGTAAGTTTTTTTAAAACTCACAATTTCTTAGTACTGCTCCCTTTTGTCGTATTTTCTGTCGTGAGGTCAAAAAAAAAAAAAATAAAAAAAATATTAACATAGAAAAAATTAGAAACAAGTATACGTAAATTTCCAATCTAGTTCCGTAGCAAGGAATATCTGCAATAGCATCCTTCTAAAAATCAAATCTACGTCAATGAAAAATAGGAAAAAAAGAATATTGTGACAAATTTGATAATTAATTTTTGTAGTTTTTAAGCTAATATTCTATTCTCTTTAACCTGATTTGATTCTTTCCTTTCCTGTTTCAATCATAGTATATAGGGAAGTGCCAATCAAAATTAGTACTAAAACATTCAATGGACAACTTATACGAGCTGTGATTGAATTTAATTTTGTTCACATATAATTTTTTTATTATATTTGCCTTTTTAGCTATTAGCATATCAAATGATCCGAAATGAATATTAAATTAAGCGAAAGCATAAGATTATTACCATTTTCTGTTTATTTCTCATGATTTTAATTTAATTAACTACTTTTACGTTTGAAGCAAGTTTATCAACTTTCATTTATATTTTATTTTCGTTTGAATGGAACGCAATAAAAATTTTTTCTTTCTTTTTGTTTTTGAAAAGTATTTAAAGAACACAAATTATTTTTGCTTTTTCAAGAACAATTCAGTTAAATGAAGTTATTTTTAAAGACATTTTTCACGTGTTTTATGTCATAATCAGAGACAAAATGTTACATAAAAATTTTATTATTAGATGAAATTAAAGACAAATAAAAATAAAAACACATTTTTATCAAATAATAATTAGGGTTATGCAAGTTTCTATAGAAAATGCCAAGGAGAAGGTTATTACGTAAAATTATATAAAAAAAAAATTCTACTTTTAGCTTTCTGTTACCTTAAGAAGGTCTAGAAATAAATATAGATAAATTTATGACTGAAAGAGAACTTAATTTTGAATATAGTTAAGCTCAATAACGATAACAAGTTTTTTGATAAATAAATTTTGCTGGATTGTTTGATTAATAATTAAACTTTATCCTTGTAGTGAAAATCATTATTTTTTATACTATACTTATACATAATTAAAGTAAAATTTAATGTAAACTTAGGATTTGTAATTCTGTTAATCCTTAGACAAAACAAAAAATATCCTATATCTTTATACCAATTTAAAACACATCATTATGGATGACAAATAAGGGTGGATAAAGTATTTCAATCCTTTTAATATAGAATAAGAAAAAAAGGAAAAAAAGAAGATAATAAATATAAGCTTTCAATAACTACCCTCTTCTTTTGAACTGAAATTTGACATAACTATTCAAGAAAAGGATTTATTATCATGAGAAGAGCTTAAAAATAGATTTATGTGACTGAAAATTTTAAATGAACATTGAAAATAAAAGTGACCAAATAACTTAAAGTAGAAAAAAGAAGGATATGTACAAAGAATTTTGTGATTTAATACCCTGTGACGTTTAATCAACCCTAAATAATTGACAAAGATTAAGAAAAAAGGGAATTTATAAGTTCTGTACAATACTGCTTTAGAAGAATTTCGTCCTATTTCTGTAAAACAAATATTTTATACAATTTATTTCATTTTTATTTTTTTGTTTCTAATGTTTGATTAATAATGCGTTTATAGTGGTTAGAATATAAGTCCAGTATTCTTAAAATTTCAAATGTTTTACGGAAGATTTTTAATATTGTTCTCAAGAGAACTAATTTAAATTTATTAATGCTTTTTAGTCTTTTTTTTTTGTGAAAAAGTACTAGATAATTCATGGAAACACGAAAGGAAAATTTTAAGACTAATAGGCTAAATATTTTTGCAAACTGTAAACGCACTATAACAAATACTCATATGAAAAGTAAAGCGAAAGAATCTATAAAATTACGGTGCTTGTGTGCCACAGTAAGAGAAATTAAATTGACTGATTATTTCCACGTAAATATTTAAATTTCATTCAAATGTAGGTACTCCTTACTTATTTTTGTTAAAAAGTGGAAAATAAAGTAATTAAAAAATTCTAAAGCATAGCTTTATCCTTGAATGCAATTATTACTAATGTAATCGTATAGCAGGAAATTTTTTCCTTATTCCTTCATCCTTCATCAAGTTAAAAAGTTGTTTTTTATTAAAAATCTCCTTGAGTCTCATACATGAGTCACCAAAATAAGCAAAAAATTGTAGCAAAGTCTCATTTGTATCACAACTATGCATAAAAGTCTATACATATTGTCATAAAAATGTATTCAACAAGTTGAAGTGTATTATAATAATTTTTGGCGCCCTTTTTTCTCAAATGTACTAATACCAAATAAAGATTTATCTTATATAAAAAAATTGAAATCTTTTTTGTTAGGCATTTCAATTTAAATAAATTTAATTAAAAATAAATAATTTACAAACCCTACACTCACATAGAAAAAATTATTGTTATAGGTAATTTGTTAAAATAAAAAAGAAGCTCACCTGATCCTATCAACTTGTATGTAGTCTAAGTCTAAGTCTTTGTGGTCTTCTAATCACATCACTTTTCTTATTTTTTAAACCAAATTCACTTTTATTAAATACTTAAAAAACAAAAAAATTACTCTTACATTTAATTAATTTTAATTTATCGAATTTGAATATTTTATTATTATTATTAAATCACGTTTAACTGTTTAATTTTCTAACTAAATTCAATTGGATAATTTTATAAATATAACAAAAAAAAACATTTTTAGAATATTTAAAACAAAAATTCACGATTGACGCTTGCAATATTGCGGATTACGACCGCATCCATTAAACTGTACTTTACTATTGATCCTTGTATATCGATCTCCTACTTTTTTTTGCATCTCACTATAGAGTAAAATTAAAGAGAAAAAACAAAAGCAAGTGAACCAAAAAGCTTTATTTAGATACATATAAATGTGCTTCCAATAGGATTTTAATTTCCCCTTTTCTGAGATAAAGACAAAAGCGCCTGTCTAGCCGGCTTACTTGATGCAGTTTTTTAAATATGCAAAACAATAAAAAAGAGTTCAAGATCTTTAAAGAGAAATTTTGGTAGCACAAAAACCAACAAAAAGTTAATTCCACTTGTTGAATATATAGAATATTTATAGTTAGGAAAATATTTGTATTTATTAACGTAATATACTTGACTAAAATATATAACTGTATAAAAGAGTATCGCATACATACAGCGGTGTAATAAATCAAAGAGATTTGTAATATCAATAGATTTTTGTTCTTTATAGTAGAGAAGTTAAAGTTAAAGAAAGATTTCATTTTTATGTTTAAAACTCTTTAGATTTTAAATATTTTATAAGGAGAAAAAATCTAACTACCAGTAATGTTTTAAAGAAATTAAATATTTAATTTAATTTTAATCCATATTTCCTATACTGAAATAAAAAGTTAAATTGCTTTGAGCAAGCTAATAAAGATCCTTTGAAGTTGCTAATAGGATTTCAAATTCAACATATCAGCCTTATTTCTTCTTCGATGACTTCTTCAAAGATTATCATCATAAATCTCAGGTATGGGCTCATTTGTTTTAATAATCTTTAACAGAAAATATTAAAAATTTTACAATTTATGCAAAAAAAACGTAGTAGGAGAGATTTAAAAAAATATTGAAATCAAAATGAAAGAAATCAACATAACCGTAAAAACAAAAATCAATTTACTGGAGAGAATTTTTCTTTTCAAGAATATTTTTTCCTCATATTAAGGTTTTTTAAAAGAATCTACCGAAATTTATGTTTGTGGAATTATGCTAAGAAATTCATCTAATCTTCAAGTAATTATTTATATCCTTAAAAAGAAAAGAAAATGAATTTAGTTATAATATTTTTGACATCTGGTGAATTTTTAATGATATTAAGGAAAATTAATTTAAGTTTAATTAAATTTTTTGAATATTTTAGTAACTAGAGTTCGCATTGAATTAAAATGATTAACATTTAATTTCTAATTTCAAATTTGTTTGAGGCCATATTTAAATATTTTGAGTAGTTGAAAAATTTTGTTAATTTATCGACAAGTTATTCAGGATTATTGATTTCTAAAAAAAATATGATTCAAAAAATGTGTATCAGTAGTATGATGTATATTGAGTCCCAAGGTTGATATAGGAGGACTTTTTTTAAGCTTATGGTAATCTGTTCATGGAAAAAAATATGCACAGTGGCTATTAAAGGACAAAATCATTAAAAAATGAACAAAAACTTGATGGAATCTTAAAATAAATTAGAAAAATTAGTTCTAAAGCATAAAATTAAATTGTCTTAAATTTTCATAAAGCGTTCTTTTATTAAATTAAAATTATTCTAGTAATTAAAATTTTTTTTGGAAATTTTAGGAATAGCGAATTTCATTTAGGGTGAACAAAAGAAATTAAGACTAAATTGAACAAAATTTAAATATAACTATAAAAATATTTTTCAAAAATAGTTTTAAATGTTTTTAGCTTATTTTATCAATAAATTAAAGATTTATTTAATAATTAACTGCTATAAAAGTAAGAAAGATCATGGCAATTAATTTAAATTATTAAATAAATGGTTGTTATGTTTTAAAAATATTATAAGAAAAATATTATTCCAGTTCCATTTAGCTAAGATTTTTTAAAAATAATATTTAAGAAAACATGGTATACATACATACATGAAAATTTCGGGAAACCTGATCAACTCAACCTAAATTTATTCTGTTTATATTATTTGAGCTTTTACGTTAGAAAAAAACCCTACACAACCAAGAGTAAACACTAAATAACACATTTTTGAGCAAAAACTTTAATAATTTTTAATAATAATTAAATAAATTAAACACGGTAATAAAATATATTAAACCGACGCCAATGACTTTCGCGCGAATAATAAATTCTGAGAGGAATAGAATAGTTGAAAATGCATACATTTAAATAGAATACAGTTTTAAAATCCCATAAAAATACACGAATACTTCCCTTTTTTATACTCCCGTTTCAAAAGTTGCATCCACATCTCTCAGAGAACAAAACCAAAATTAAGTTTAAGTACTGCCAGTTTATAGCCGTAGGATTGAGAGAGGATCAATTAAGTTATTTTTCGGGCTGCCAAATATATCCATTCTTTTATTGGATGGTCATAAAAAATCAAAATAATATAAAACGAATATTTAAAAATTCTTTAGATAGAAACAAACCTAAAATACTAAAATTTGACTGACAAAACAAAATCAAGAGGACAATAGAAATAACAACAAATATAAAAATTCTACAAAAACAAAAACATGTCCCAAAGCGTTTTATTTTTTTTTTGATAATATTTTTATTACTTTTTTGTGAGCAAAGAATGCATATTTTTGGCAGCCCTGGAAATAGATTAATACATTTGCAAAGTTTAGATATGATAGATTATATATACAAGTATATATGCATATATATAAATACATTGTGTTTCGATTCTCAGCGATGTGGATGCAATTATTTTAACGGATATGCACGAAAGCCAATTGCCGAAAAATTTTATAAGTATAGATTTCTTTTTTAAATTATATTTATCTATTTTTATTAATATTATCGGTATTTTTTATATAAAAATCTATGCAGCATATAAAATTTTTTTTTCGTCCACCAAAAAGTAGTTGACGTTGATTTAATAAATTTAATTATCTTGCTTAATTTAACTATATTTACAGCAATTATTAATAAAAATACTTATTTTTTTAGCCAATATTGTGTAATTTACTATTAATTTTTGGTTGTGGTGTATTTTAAATATAAAAACTTAAAAGATAAATATTTTGAGATATAATAAAGTAATTTTAAGGATTAGAATTTATATTTTTGCTCTTATGACAGACAGAAAATAGTTTAAATAATCCATATAACAGTAAAAGTCAACTGATACATTTATATAATAATCTAGTCTAGGGTTCGGCAAACTTTGTTGCGTTAAAATCCTTCTTTATAATTACTTTTACCAAAATAATGGAGCTGACATCCGGCAAATTGAAAAATGAAATATATATTTATGAAAATTAAGTCTCTGTTTTTTATTAAAATAATATATACTAGTATATATTTTTTAAAGTGGTGTAATAAAACATACTGTAATTAAACTAGTCCTTATTATATCTACATCTAATCATTGAATTGAAAAGCTAAATGAAGTTTCACGCTTTTACATAAATATTAACAACTTTTCTATTGATAAATTCAAAACATAACTTTAAATATTTTCGAATATATTATTTATAGTTGCCTTTCGTTATTAGTGTTATTCATGATGGAGGATTAAAAAATTTTGGTATAAGTAATATTTTAGTACCATTTTCAAAAGTCTATTTTATTATTTTATTTATACAAAAATAAAAATTTAAAAATTTGATTTTATCACTCATATAAAAATGCACAAAAGGCTTAACACGATTTCTGGTAAACAAAACACAATTTTTTTGAATTACAAACAAACATTTATATTTTTTTAAAGCTACATCACTTAATTATAAGTTAGTAAATTTATCCCCAATATTCAGTATTTATAAATGTAATTTAGAATAATATATATACCTATATATATATAGGATATTCCAACTCTTCTCCATATTTAGTTTTTAAGAGAAATAATAAGAAATGAAATATGTCCTGCTGCATTCTTAGCTATAACAAAAATCAAGAACAAATATTTTTCCTAGAATTTTCTTTCGAGATTTTGATAATTGTAGTAACTTCTCCATTTGATCTAGGAATCTATTCTGTTTTTCGCCAAGTTGCAGATTATATTTAAGATATTCCGGCAGGTGCCCATGATTAATGGTAGTTCATGGTATTAAATTAGCCCACTAGTTCTTAGTTTGCTGTCTAAAATACTCCAGTGGTGTTTACCAAGAATTAAAAAATCGTAATTAATCATTGAAGGAGCCACGGGTTGCTAACCCTTAATCTAGGATATCTAACCCTAAGCTATTATAAATTAAATTAATTTAAAAAAATAATATTAAATTATTCATAATAAAATTGACTTACTACTATTAAATAGTGCTGAAATGCTGAAAAAAATATTTTTAAGTAATAAAACTCTTGAAATGCTTCGAAATTATAAACTTTCATATAAAAAAATACTCTAAATCCTTAATCAAAATAAATATATTCAAATCTCTTCTTTTTGCACCTATTTTTCGCATTGTGTCTCCCTTGAGTATAATCAAAATAAATCATTTCACATTATAGCAATCATCATCGAGTCATTTGATTGCAGTTGATTGTGTAATAATTTTCTCTGATAAAAATATGTATAAATTGGACGGATGACCCATATCTATTACCCTAATCAGACAGAATCAAAATCACTAAAACATATAACGGCTTATCAAACTGTTTGTTGAATACTTTTATATATATATATATATATTACATAATGCTTATCCACATAAAAACTCAGCATCATATGAAACAGAACAGACAGAACAATTTTCTAGTTGAGGAAGTCTATACCACCATACCATAAAAAACAGCAAGCACATGCTCCGTCACTAACAATATTTACATTGTTTTTAGGTTTTATTATTGTTATATATTATTATTATTATTTGTTTACATGCTTTTAGTTAAAAAATCAATTCCAAAAAAAATATTCAGTTTGTTTTTTATTTTCAAAAATTGAAACACGTTGTCCATTTGTTTTTCAATATTAAAATCATCGTTTATAAACATATAAAACCGTTATAAACAATAATAAAATAACAAAATTTTGGCTCACTCTTAAAACATCAACACCGCAAACTTGTTTTTGCTGTAACGATATATATATATACATATATATATATATATAAGTGCAGTATAGAGTCTTGCAATGACGTAGAGAAATTTTTGTTGGATCTATTGAGTTTCTGAAAGTTATATTGTGGGGGGCTAAATTATTGCTCCTGCTGATGTTGATTTTAGTCTTCTCGAGTCTTTCGTTAAGTAAAGTTTTGTCGGTAGAAAAATAAATTTTCTATATTATGTGATGGAATTAAGCGGTATAATATATATATATATATAATTTTTGTTTTGTTTAAGATTTGGATATGAATTACAGTTTTATTGTAAGCAACAATTAGAATTTTGGCGGTTTCTTTGTTGTTTACGATTAAATTGTTTGCGGTTTATTTTCCTTTTTGTTTAATTTTTTTTTTAACAAATAAATAAAATGAAAATCCTTGTTTTTCTATGTTAATATATGAAAGTGACAGTGTTATAAAATATTACTATAATTTCATGATGTTGTCGAAATATTTAAATTAAATTTTTACAAAAAAAAAAAAATTAAAAAACCCTGTGTGTAATTTTTTATACATAAATAGAAATAATAGATTTCTAATTTTATTAAAATAAATGCTATAATAATTTCCTGTTGTTAAGGATCATCAAATTATTTTATTATTAATTTGTATCTTCGCTTGTTAGTACCCATTGTTAAAAGAAATATTTCTTTTTTGTTATCATAAACTGGTTTTTGGCTAAGTGATAATTGGAAAAACATTTTATAACTGTTATTCATTGTAGTACTTTTGTTTTAGTTTGTTTTGTTAGGCCCTTATCAGATCTTGAGGTTTATTCTGTTCAACGGTTATTAACAGTTTTATTTGATTTAATTATGTTTTTTTTTTGTATTTATATCAAATAAATTAATATAAAATTTTGCTATAAATTGTTAAAAGAGCATAAAAATAAAACCGAAATTTAAAAATGAGTAGAAAAAATATTTCGTATTGCATTTGTACCTAAAACTTTCTCTATGAGAGCTAAAACTGATAAAGTATTCAATCAGTTTCACCTTATTATAATTTATGTGTAGATTAATCATGAAATAATTCAATTAAGACACCGACATAAACTTGAAAAGTTTTTTGTTTTTGTTTTTAGTGCTCTAGAAGGTCGCAAACGTAGAGTTTAATTCAACACAAACAAATAAAAACATTATTTAGATTTCGTTATACTCTAATAAATTAGAGTATTAGTCTATATAGGAGAATAAATTACTATAACCTCAAAGTTAAATATTTTTAGTAGGTGTCAATTGTTTTCTTTTTTTTGTCTTGGATATAAACATGCATGTATTTTTTGTTTTTTATTTTTATTGAAGTACCAAAGACATTGAATTTCAACTTTCTAAATATTTGATTAAAGCAAATCAAAATACTATTAGATGATTAAATAAAAAATAAATCAATTTTATTTTTCACTTTTAATTAAAATAAAAATGTCAATTTTTATAGTAGATAAAAAAGTTTTTGTTAAACAAGTTTAACGTTTCCTTATTCAAAAATTTATCACAGATACTAAATTTTTGAATATTTTTACTTGATTTTGTATTTAAAATTAAATGTATTCAATAAAATTTGAACTTTAATTTGAAGGTTAAAAAATTTTCTTCGATTAGCTTTACATATTCGAAGATATTTCCTTAAAAATCAATTATGGGGTTATATTAACACATTCAGTGATAATTATCACCGAAAAATATATGAAAATAATTTCAATCTGGCCTAGACTTGAATATAATTTCCATATTTAGTATGATGTTTAGTTTCTATGATCAATATTTCATTTAAAGTTTTTAAATTAAAAACTATACGTTCTAGAAAATCCTTGAAATTTTTTACATATTGTCAAATTTAACTAAATCATATTTTAATATTATATTTAATATTTGATAATTTTTAAGTAATGTTTTAAAAATATTTTTATAAGTTTCATCTTAATTTGCAAAAGGAGATATCTACAGGTGAAATAACTATCTATTTTTTATCCAAAACTTCTTATGGTAGAAAAATTTTATTTTTTAATTTGAGAAAATTATTTTTTAATTGGAATATTCCTTAAGATCCACTTCGATAACAAAATTTAAAAGTTTAAAATTCTTTATGTATCCTTTAAAGATCCTTGCTAGTTGAAAAATTGTGAGCACCAGTAAAAAAGAAATTCCAAACAGTACAAACAAGCAAAGGCTAATAAATATTAACACTGCTATCCTGAAAAATAGACAGCTAAAGAAATATAAAATTAATAAATTTTTCTTTTCTAAGAAATAAATATTAAACTTAATTTTTCCTGAGTTATATCAAAAATTCCACGAATAAAACTTTAGAAAATGATTTCGAAAAAGGTAATAATTCTCAATAAAAAGATTAAATTTTATTAGAAATTTGTTTAATATGTAAAATTAATTTTATCTAATTTCTAGATAAAATAATTAAAATATATCCTAAATTCACTTATATCAAAGCAAACTTTAATAAATTAGCAACAAACTCTAATTTCCTGAAAAATAAAGGCTTATAGGTATATACATATTTTTTCTTTAATTCACCACCACAAATTAAATTTACAATGGAATATACAAATAAATAATACACCTGTGTAATTTGACTTCAGTTCCGTTGAAAAAGCAGAAAATATTTTGTCTGAACTTAAGCTACGAGATTAAGTTTTAATTTCTAATCCTTATTACAATACTTCAAAAATATTAATTTTTCATGATAAACTTTTGTAATTTTCTTAAAAAATATTTCTATGAATTAAAATTCTTTTTGCAACAAATTTAACTTACATATAGCAAACTTTAATTCATGGCTCATAGTACAAAACAAAAGAATAAAGACTAAACTAAGCAGGAAATTTAAATTTAATTAAAATATTATTTTCACATTTATTTTGATCTTTTTTTAATATTCTTTATTAAATAATTTTAATAAATAGTTAAAAAAGTTAATAACATTTCTAGGGATATCTAGTGAAAGCTATGTTCCATAAATCCTGCCACGTGGCAACCTGTTTTCAAATAACAACTTACTATAAGTCAACAATTAACATAAAAAAAAACCATCTAATCAAAAGAAAACAAAATAATCAAATAAACCATAAAATCAACAATTAACAAAATAATAAAAAACTATAACATTTTTGTATTAAATTTTTGTAATAGAAGAATTTAATAATTTTTTCTAGGAATTTCGTGTTAGTATTTCTTAGATACCATTAAAAATTTTTGTCTAGCCCTCATGTAGAAACTCGGGATAAGAAATTTAGTTCTTGATATTTTTTTAAAGTGATTTATAACGGAAAAAAGTTATAGTATGCATACATAAAGATTACCTGTCTAAACCTGTGTCACCTGTTCTATCGACTTTAGAACCTTCATAATTTTTTTAAGTTTTTATATTTAAAATACACCACAACCAAAAATTAATAGTAAATTACACAATATTGGCTAGAAAAATAAGTATTTTTATTAATAATTGTTATGAATATAGTTAAATTAAGCAAGATAATTAAATTTATTAAATCAACGTCAACTACTTTTTGGTGGACGAAAAAAAAAAGTTAAATGCTGCATAGATTTTAATATAAAAAATACCGATAATATTAATAAAAATAGATAAATATAAATTAAAAAAAAAATCTATTCGGCAATTGGCTTTCGTGCATATCCGTTAAAATAATTGCATCCACATCGCTGAGAATCGAAACACAATGTATTTATATATATGCATATATACTTGTATATATAATCTATCATATCTAAACTTTGCAAATGTATTAATCTATTTCCAGGGCTGCCAAAAATATGCATTCTTTGTTCACAAAAAAGTAATAAAAATATTATCAAAAAAAAAAATAAAATTTAGTTTGCCGCTTTCGGACATGTTTTTGTTTTTGTAGAATTTTTATATTTGTTGTTATTTCTATTGTCCTCTTGATTTTGTTTTGTCAGTCAAATTTTAGTATTTTACGTTTGTTTCTATCTAAAGAATTTTTAAATATTCGTTTTATATTATTTTGATTTTTTATGACCATCCAATAAAAGAATGGATATATTTGGCAGCCCGAAAAATAACTTAATTGATCCTCTCTCAATCCTACGGCTATAAACTGGCAGTACTTAAACTTAATTTTGGTTTTGTTCTCTGAGAGATGTGGATGCATCTTTTGAAACGGGAGTATAAAAAAGGGAAGTATTCGTGTATTTTTATGGGATTTTAAAACTCTATTCTATTTAAATGTATGCATTTTCAAGTATTCTATTCCTCTCAGAATTTATTATTGGCGCGAAAGTCATTGGCGTCGGTTTAATATATTTTATTACCGTGTTTAATTTATTTAATTATTATTAAAAATTATTAAAGTTTTTGCTCAAAAATGTGTTGTGTAGTGTTTTTTCTAACGTAAAAGCTCAAATAATATAAACAGAATAAATTTAGGTTGAGTTGATCAGGTTTTCCTGAACTAGAATAATATTTCTAAGTTCTAAAAATTCTAAAATTTCTAAGTATGAAAATTAAATTCTAAATTTTAAAATATTATGAAAACTAGAGTAGTCCATAAAAAAATTAAGATTTTTTTAGTGTAAGAGAAGGGGCAAAAATTAAAAGTTAATTTAGTTCTCTCTGAGCGCTTTTTACAAATGTGAATCTGATAAAAACTCAATTTTTAATTGAAAATTAAAAAAAAATGTATTTAAAATTATTTTGGGAAGTAAAAGTTTTCAGTAAAGCTTTCAAAATTTTTCTTAGGTGATTGCTGAATTGTAGTTCTACTCTACATTTTTGGCTCCTTTATAAAAAACATTTTTTTTAATTAAAAAAAATATTCCGCATTAACAATAAGAGAATAAAGCTTTTTGTTAAATATATTTTCACAATTTTTATCTTTAAGTACAAATTTATGATCTTATAAAAAAAATATATAAAAATTCTGTTACTTACCATTAGATTTTTGAATTTTTTCTTTTGATTTTGCTTTTTTACTGCTTTTTTTGGTACTGCTTAGAATTGCTCGATGCTAATATTCACAGTATTTTTAATTGGCCCAATGGCTTGTACCCCTTAGGTAGAAATTAAATTAGAGTTTCCATAGATTTAGTGAAGAGGATACTTTCAACTCTTTGAGTATGTTAGTGAATTCAGATTTCTTAGTCGGATCATTAATTAGAATTTACTCTTATTTATCAGGACAATTCAAAAAACTCGTGCGCACTTTTTGCAAAAGTTTAAATAAAACACAATTTAATATTTGAATGAATGATATATTTTTCTCCATAATTTCTCACCATCTTTTTAATTCCATTGCTGTAGAAAGACTCTGATTTACATGCAAAAAAAACATGAGAGCTCATTTTGTACATCATGCCGGGAATTTAATTTTTTTCCTATTAAAGAAATTTATTAAGTATGAAGTAGACTAAAATTATTCGAAACAATATAAGGACAGGATATGGCACAAGCTTCTAATCAAATTCATTAATTTTTTGCAGCATTCTTCAAGCAGAATGTATGGTTATCATTCATGGATTCTAACAGTTAAGAAAAATTACACATTACATATCCCAGCAATCACTTAAAAAAATTTTTGTGGGATGTAAATACAACTTTGCTGTTGGAATTGGTTGCTTATTTTTATTTGTCCCCTGTGTTTTTCTTCTGACGTCATGATAAATAATAAATCTTTTGTCACTCTTTACCAAACGGTCTAAAAATGACCAAAAGAATAGTGCAGATGTTTATTTCCTGCTAACAATTGGCTTTGGACAGCTCATGTGGTGTCCACTTTCTAAACTAGGATACTTTCACAACCTATTTTAAGTGACAAAAGACAATTCCATGTGATGAATCCATTTATTCAGTGATAATTATGGTTCTGACGTCACAAAATTTTTAAAATTCTTTAATTTTAAATGCACACGAAGTTATTGAATAGCCTGATAAATAGAAGAATATGGAAAAAGTTTATTATATTTTCTTTAGATAACAGTTAATTGAATTTTAAAAAAATGTAGTAGCCATAATTTTTTTAAAAATCCAGGATTAGGAGAAGAGTTCAACAGTTTACAAAAATCAGTATAAAATTTTGTACTAGAATAAAGTCCCTTATCGCAGGTTTCAAATGAGGGCTAGGCAAAAATTTTAAATAGCATCTAAGGAATGCTAACATGAAACTCCTTAATAAAATTCTTTTACAAAAATTTAACACAAATTACTAATAGAAAAGTGCAATAGTTTTTTTTGTCATTGTTCATTGTTGTTGTTTTGTTAATTAAGTTCGTTTTTTTTGGCTAATTTTTGCTGTTGATTTTTATTATTGTCTTTAGTTGTTAATCTAAATGAGGTTGCATACAGTAGGACTTAAAAAGCTTCGTTCCTTCCAGATACCCATAGACATTTTACTTACTTTTGTTTTTCTTTTTGCATTCCACTTCACCTATAGATCGGGAGGATTGTCTCATATCCTAGCATTCCTGGATTAAATTCAATTAAGTATGCCCTCTACGTAAAATATTTTTAATGTTATTAAAATGAATTTATCAAATTTTTTGTAAATGAAAATTGTTAATTCACCAAATTGTAAAATAGTTAAACAGCGTAACAATTTCTTAACATTTTCCTGTCTTATATCGGAGAAATTATATTCCTTTGAGCACATTTAGCTAGTTTTAGTCATTTATGGACTATTTTCCTATACAAAATTAACAAACTAAAATGTACTTAAAGGAATTCTGTGTCTTCATTATTACTTAAAACTCTAATCTAACATCCTTATTGAAGAATCTGAATATTATATTCTCTATTAACATCATCTTTTTTGTTTCCTAAGTTCAAGAGTAACATATTAAAGGAAAAATTTTATATCTCTCATAAATTGTGCTTTGTTGAAGAAAAAATTTGCCAGCTTGTACTCGAATTTTTTCTTTTTCATTATGTTCTATTTAAATAATTTACTTAAAAGTATCCGTAGCTCTAAGTTTTATGGTGATTTTGAAGCCAGTTCTGTGGATTTAGTTTTTTTTTTGGTTACTTTAGTTGAATTCTGTAGATCACAGTTCCAGTAAGCATAAGCTAAGCACTATAGAATAATTTTACAAATTATTTATCAATGAAATATAATATCTAAGTGCATTATTTAAGATAAGATATAATTGGAAATATCCTTTTAATAAGCTTAAGAAAGTTCCATTAAAGAATAAATTATGTATCAGATATACAATTTTGCTTTGATTTGGAACTAAATAAGTTTTTAACTTGCTAATCAAAAAATATAAAAAGGTTCTTTTTATCAATAATTCTGTTCTCAGATCAATTTGATGTAATCTATTTGTTATTTTCTTTTTTTTTGAAAAAAAAAAAAAAAACAACTGTCACATCCCCTAATAAAGTTACCATACCAAAAATCTCTTTAGAAACAATTCTTCTTCTTGATGCTAGGTGATAATATTTTAGAGTATTTTATTATTTTGGCAATCACTCCTCATTCACCTATATAAAATTTCCATAAATCAATTATGCTAAATCATAAAATGATTTTATATTTTAAAATAAACGAAAAAAAAATTTATTAAATGAAAATTTTTTCATCAGGATCAGCAATTTTGTTAGATAAATGGAAAAATTTTTTGATAACACATAAAATATATTAATAAATAAAATCATATACAATGAGCTTAGTGAAAGAAAAATATCCTAAAGCTTGACTTAAATATATTTTGGTTTGGAAAAATAGTTTTTTTTTTGGTATAAAATTCAATTAATAAAAAATAATGTTTAAATTTTCAACAATTTGTCAATCTAACCAATTCTATTTTTAAACGGAATAAAATAAAATAAATTAAAAAATCCCAAAAATGTTAAAAATTCAAATGCTGGAACAGATTGTTACAAATGATAGTAACGAAAGCAATGAAGACGATAAGGAAACTAATCGTATAAGAAATACTAGACCTTCACCGAAGCCAGGATGTTCTCCAGCAAGGTGAGCAAATAAAGATTTATGTTTATTTTCAATGTATCTATATCTATGTTTTATATATTTTTATTTATTTTGGTAGTAATCCAAAGATAAAAAAACAGCTGTATTTGTTTTCTTTCTTTTTTGATTTTTGGAAACCCTAAGTGCAAAGTGAAAGGTGTAAGGATTAGGGTTTACAATGATTTTACCCTAAAATTACTAATAATTTTGATGTCTCAATTGTTTTAATAATCACAAATTTTACATCAGTATTTTTTCTGTTTGATCAGAGTTTGCTTTAAGAAATCAAGAAAATAATATTAAGAAACAAAAATTAGTAAACAATATGGATGGAAGATGGTGGGTAAGACTTTTTTAAGTTAGATAGCCACACAAAGAAAGGTAACATTTGATGACGTTTGAGTAGACACGCAATAATGTCAATAAAATATTACCAGATAAAATTATAAATGAGCTCTTATTATCATTAAAGAAAATATTTATCACTGAGTTATTCTTGTATGAATGAGTTCATGCTTGAATTATGATTATAAAGTGGATTAATGAGAAATGTTTCTAAATGGAAAAAAGAAAATAAGCAATAAACATGCTTTCAACTCATATTTCAAGCAAAAGTTAGAGAAAAAAGTAATTTTGGATGCTGTCCTTGAAGAAAGAGGTACCTTACTTGGTAAAGTATCTCCCTTTCACTGATGATTTTGTGCTACTTTCGCTATTAAGATGGAATATATTTGTTGATTATTCAATCAATAAATTATATTAGCTGGGCCAAGAAGCTAAATTCAAATTTTATCTTGGAATAAATTAGCAGCCAACTGAATGGAGAGTAGCAAGTTAAAGTCATTCAAGTTGACTAAAAAATTTGAAAAGATTATGGCACCTGTATTGTTAAATGCTTCCGGTTTTATGTATTCTCTAAAATTAATAAAAGAAAAACCATTCCTAGTAGGGAAATTGGTTCTATTTGTTCATCGAGGAAAGAGAGCTACTTTTCAGTTATAATGCCTAAATCCATTAATTTTGTTAACAAATGGCCACGAAAGTCACCGTCATGTCAATTTTCTGCATTAAAATACGACTAAAAGGGAGCTATGATGGCTATTTTTGGTATGCTGCATTTATGAATGGATTCATTAATTCGAAACTCCTCAGTGATGAGAAATTTACCTACAAGGACTAATAGTGACTACCATATTATGTTGTTGCATCAAATAGAAAGAATAAATTGTATAAAAAGTTGCATTATATGAAGAAAACAAAAGGTTCTGAGGTACCAAAATAAAACACTGCCTCACAAGTCATTGAAATATTGGATAAATTCGTAAGAAATGAGCATTGAGATGTATGCTTCCGCATGTACTGCGTTAGTCACCAACGATTATTTTAGATTAATTTGGGGTAAATTTTTACGCTATCTTGAGAAAAGTAGGCTTGGTAAACACATGAAAGACTACCAATAAAGAAAAACCAAAAAGAAAAAAACTACGCATTTTAAAGATTTAAGATACTGTAACCACTTAAGGGAAATGAACTTCTTTGTCTCATTTTATTTCCAAAAACAAGATAAAAACGTCAATTTCAGCACAATTACTTTCCCTTCATTCTTTTTATATTTAAATTCAAGTACGTGATTTTTATTGTATTGAACCAACCTATTTTTTATTAAAATCATTTTCACTAATAATGTTTGCCTATATATATTTCTCCTTTTTTTGGCTCAAATATGTGAGTTGTGTCATATGATAAAAAATGAGGGATAAGCAAGCTAATCAATTTAAAGATGGCACATGCTAGGCCTCTCATTGAATTTCTTATTCCTAAAGAAAATTTTAGACAAACGAATTGAATCCTTTAATCATGCGAATTTTCACAATTGTCAAATTTTAAAGTGTTTTATGTTACTGCCAAAAAAAAACAGGCAATCACATATATCAAAAAATTACAGGATATTTTGAACTTAATTTGAATCTGTGAAACTTTTTTATTTATAGACATTTAAGGCTTTTGTGTGATTTTGATGCTAATATATATTATTAGGAAATTTATTAACTTGGGAGATATAATTTATGATGAGATTTTTTTTAGCTGTTTAAATTGTTTGTGTGTGTGATATGCATATTAAGTGATTTCCTTTCACATTTTTATAAATTTTTTTACATAGATGTCTTACTTAAATTATAATCCTGTCTTTTGAGTTAATTAATAATAATATTTTTCTGTCTGAATATTTTTATTATCTGTTTCTATTTGCTATAAGTTAGTAGAGTCAATAGTATCGCTAAGAGGTGGCTAAACGATTGCTTATGGTTATGCTTAAGAATTGTTATAAGTTTTTTATAAAAAGTTAACAAATTTAGTAGAGGATTAGCAAACTTCAATGTTGTAGCTCAAAATTGAGCTGCTTATGTGTTTAGGATCAAATACGAAATTCTCTGTCTTCTTCGTGAGAGGCAAACATAGAAATGAGAATAAGTAGTTTTTACGATTATTTTTATGTGAGCGCGGTTTTAAATTGTATTAAAAATGAAAAAAACCTGACGAAAACTTTTTAAGGAGCGTCATGAGAGAAACTTTAATAATGAAATATATATTTATAAAAATTAAGTCGATGTTTTTATCATCAAAGCAATTTTGTTGTTGTTCTCATTTATTATGGCGTAATAAAATACACTCCAATTAAATTAATTGCTTTGAATGTTATAGTCGTCCTATTTATAATTATATTTAATTATATTGAAGTGAAAAAGAAAAGAAGTTTTAACAACCTTTTGATAGTTAAATTCAAAATGTAAAGTCCAAAACTTCAAAAATTTTGTAATAGTAATATTTTAGCGCCATTTTTAAAAGTTTGTTTTTTTATATTTGATTTCAACAAAAACAAAAAACTTTAAAAGTATGATTTTATGATTTATAAAAAAATCCACTTAAGATTCAACACGATTATTAGTAAAGGAAAAAAAATATTTTGTATTATGACTAACCACTTCTATTTTTCAAAAGCTAATAAAAGATTTAAACATCAGTTAATTACTCAACAATAGTCGGTATTCCTGAATGTAATTTATAAAAAAATATACAATATTCCAACTCCCCTCCATATTTAGTTTTTATATAAGTAATTAACTTCCAAGTATCCGTTAAAAGAAATAATAAGAAATGAAATACGCCCTGCTACATTCTTAACACTAACAAAAGTCGAGAAAAATTTTTTCCCTGGAATTTTCTTTTACATTGAAAAAAAAGTTTTCGATTTTCAAGTAAACATATTTATTTGATTTTTGATGTCCTTGAACCAAGAAAATAATTTTTAAATATCTAGGAATCCACTTTGTTTTTCGCAGATATCCCATCGGCATCCACATTTAGGTTTACGGTCTTAGATTGCTCCTTAATTCTTAGTTGGCTTTATCTGACAAATGTCTAATTTACATATTGTATGTATCTAGTACTTACCAAGAATTCAAAAGCACTACTTGTGCATTAAAGGAGCTATATGGGCTGCCAATCTCTGACCTAAAGAAATTATATTTATGCGATCTTTGCAATAAGTTTTTTATATCAAGGCTTTTGATTCAATAACTTCATATCCAGAGCTTCATATCCTGACTTTTATAGCAAGATCTTTATATAAAAGAAAATTTCGTTAATTCAAATATCTTATTCTACAACACACAAAAAAATATTTAGTTTAGTTTAGCAACAATAGTCGGTATTCCTGAATGTAATTTATAAAAAAATATACAATATTCCAACTCCCCTCCATATTTAGTTTTTATATAAGTAATTAACTTCCAAGTATCCGTTAAAAGAAATAATAAGAAATGAAATACGCCCTGCTACATTCTTAACACTAACAAAAGTCGAGAAAAATTTTTTCCCTGGAATTTTCTTTTACATTGAAAAAAAAGTTTTCGATTTTCAAGTAAACATATTTATTTGATTTTTGATGTCCTTGAACCAAGAAAATAATTCTTGAATATCTAAGAATCCACTTTGTTTTTTTCAGATGTTCTCATCAGCATCCACATTTAGGTTTGCTCCTTAATTCTTAGTTGGCTTTATCTGACAAATGTCTAATTTACATATTGTATGTATCTAGTACTTACCAAGAATTCAAAAGCACTGCTTGTGCATTAAAAGAGCTATATGGGCTGCCAATCTCTGACCTTAAGAAATTATATTTATGCGATCTTTGCGACAAGTTTTTTACATCAAGGCTTTTGATTCAATAACTTCATATCCAGAGCTTCATATCCTGACTTTTATAGCAAGATCTTTATATAAATGAAAATTTCGTTAATTCAAATATCTTATCCTACAACACACAAAAAAATATTTAGTTTAGTTTTAGCAAAAGAGTAAATAATAATTTAAAAAGGGCTGAAATCTTTATTTTAAATTTTTAATTTCAATATTAAGAAAAATTAAAATGAAAAAATATACAGACTCAATTTTAATTGTATTAAAATGAAGCTAATAACTGGATTAATTTATTTTAATTTACTGCTTATCTGCTGAATTGTATTGTAGTTTTTTTTGTTTTTGGCTTTCTTTTTTGAATTTCTTATCAAAACTTTTAGGCTTAAATGCGAAATACAAATCAATAAACAAAAATCAAACAATGAAAATGATTTTTCATCGGAACTGGACCAGTGAATCTCTCAATAATTGCTATATACATATATATCCTGAACACTAAAAGAATATTTAAAATAAAATAAAAGAAATATAAGAAATACAACTTAATGCACTCACTGAACATACTAACAACAACAATAACAGCTAAGTAATTGCTTTGCGGAAGCCAAAAAGAAAAGTAAAAATGAGTTAACATAAATTGCGATATGTGCAATTTTTATTACATTACTGGCACACTTTGTTTGGTTTTGTTTTCTTTTATTTTAATTCCAATTTTATTAATTTTTGTTTATTTATATTGCCAATAGTCATGGCCAAAGTAATAATTTATTGCTGGAATTTATATTAAAATCAAATTACTCATTTTATGTATAAAACTTTAATATTAGTATTTTATTTTTTGATTTTGTTTCTAATAATAATACAAAACAAAAAAGAAACACCTTAAATAGGACATACCAACCGACATATAATGTATATAAGCTAAAGCAATTTCTAAATAATATTCATCAATTTAAATTCTATTGCGTCTACACATAAGCACGCGATTAAAGTTGTTTCTTTTTTTTTATTTTTTATAATGGTGTTTTTTATTTTCAAAGAGGGAAAAGCTGATGCACTTTGTATGTCAGTTAAAAGTGATTGATGATGTGCTTATAGGTACAATTTGTTTCGTTTTTTATTTTCTTTTTTTTTTTTGTTGCTGTCTAAAGTTTTCAACACAATTGGTGTTAAAAAATTTTGTTATAAAACTCTTAATGCTTTAGAAAAATAAAAATCAAAATGAAAATATGGCTAGCTAAATATCAATCTTAGAAATTATTTAAATTTTCTTTTTGTATAGGATTTTTTTTTTTTGTTATTTTGGGTTTAAAAATTAATTTTCTCCCCTAACAAAAAAACTAAAATGAGGGTCATCACAATTGTCACATAGATTGAGCCAAATAAAAAGAAAAAGAGAAAAATAAAAGACAATATTTAAACGTGCGATAAATAAAATGGTTGCATTTATTTGAGTATTGCACGATTTCTTTGTTAGTTAAAAACAATGATAAACTCTCTCTATTGTAAAATAATTATTGTTATTGTAGTTATTGTTTTTTTCATATGATTTAATTAGGAATCGAAATTGAGGTAACAACAACAACAATAGCTAAAAGGTGAAAAGAAAAACAACAAATTTTATTGAAAGAATTTTTTACTCCTTTCTATTCTTCTTCGTCTTTAGTACCATTTATTGGTGTTTAATTGGCCAGCCTTTTGGTAAAAAAAATTATTAAACCATTTTTTTAAAAATCATGATCACAAATTATGTTAAATGAATTTAACATGTTTTCTGTTTGTTTATTGTGATCGTGTAACTTAATTTTTATTTATTAAAAATAACAATTGAAATATGAATTTTCTCCAGTAAAAAAATTTCCTGATCTAACTTACAATCAGAAGATCACAAAAAATAACTAATTTGCTTTCTGATTTTCGTTAGATTGCCGGCAAGAACGATAATCAGATAACATTTCTAAGTTATAATGTGCTTAGCAGCACTAAATTTTTGTCCAAATATCAGTTTAGCAGTCTAAACTTTTGTACAGTTATCAGTATTGTTGATTTTTCAGAGAAGATCAAAGGAAATTAATTTCTTTGTTTAGAATAAGATACCAGGTGTATGAGCTTAAATCCGCTGTTTGCTTGTAGATGGCGTTTGTGAGCATACTAAGCTACCATAGAAACGTTATCCTTTTTTTTGTATGCGTTCGACACCTGTTTACATCATCAGTGATTTCATACAACAACATACATTTTTCCTTGTGTAATCACGTCTAGTCTGGTACCAGAAAAAGAACATATGTGGGAAGATCTACTGTTTTACTTTAAGTTGAAGAAATCGTCTGCCGAATTGCATAGAATCTTTGTGAAGGCGTATGGTGACAATGCGTTGCAGAAACTAGCTTGGTTGGTTCAAAAACGCCCATTTTGACTTGAGTGCGTTTGGTGGGATCAGCAGGGTGTCATTTACTAGGAAAATACGCCAAAAAGGACTTCGATTTGTACAAAGACGTCAGAAAATGACTTGATGAGTGGTTTGCCTCGAAAGATAAAGAATTCTTTTGGCGTGGTATACACAAATTGCCCACAAAATCGAAGAAATGTATAGCTAGCAAGTGCAAATAATTTGAATTACTTATTTTTTTGCTTTCCATAAAAAAGGAGTGGGTTTTTTTTCGATTGAAAAACAGCGGATTTAAGCTCATACACCTGATATGAGTGATGGTGACATGTATGAATATAATTTGACCGCAGTTTGAAACATAAATCACCATTTTTAATGCACCTAATATACCAAGTGCTAGTGAGTCCTAGATGTTGATTCAAAAATAAAAAAGGAGCACTATGTTGGGTAACTAGTAAGATTCTTTACAAGCATTTATTTCAACCTTTTAAGGTGTTTAATAGCTCTTGTAGATGACAGCTACTTTATTTTACATTGTCAAACGTCTTTGGAAACTATCCAGGTCAAATGATCAAATTAGATTTGCTATTGGCCTGAAATCCTTATAAATCAGGCTACATGCTTTACCATATTGTTATAGGTAAAAGAATTAACTTAACTCATTACCAATTCGTTTTATTTATTCTTTTTATCATTGTAAATATATTGAAAACTGCTTAAGTCTTCTAGAAATAATATAGAAATTCATCAGATTAAAATCACAAAAGTTATTCTAATTTTAGTTAAGAAAATATTTTAGCCACATTTAAAAATTTATTTACCTAAATAATTCAGTTTTAAGCAATTTTTGGACGGCAATTCCTTTTGAAATTGGTAAAAATATATAAATATATTATCTGTTGCTCAGGATATAATTTTGTGTATAAAACTAGTCATAAGTGCAAAAATATTATTTAGTATTTAAATTTAATTTAAGGTTAAATTTTTTCCAACATAATTAAGTCCTCAATACGTTAGAAAGAAAGAAGTATAAACAAATCTCCTTTGATTTTTCTTCTTTCTTTTTTGCGTGAAATTATTTAAGTGGCTGTAGTTTAATTTTGCTCTGAACTAGTTTTCACAAAATCAAAATTGGAATACAAAATCCAAAATTAATGAAATTGTCTACTTCTCTTTTTTTTTTTTGTTACAAAAATTGACTTATATTACTACTTTCATATAATTATAATGATCCCATATATCTATTTATGTACGTTAAAATAATATAAAGTTTATGGTAAAATGTCATAGATCAAGATTTGATCATTTAATTCACTTGAGACGACAACAGTTTATAATTAGGTTCATTTAAGTATGTCTTCTTATCAAAATGACACCCAATTGTATATATATATATGCGAACTACTAACAATTTACCATTTTGGGATATTTACAAGATTAATTTTTTAGGCAGTTGATATCTTGTTGGCATAGATACCTTCTATGCCAATTACTTTTTTATTTTGTTTTAATCTTACTAAATTGTTGTCTCATATGAATGTCTTTAAAAGACATTAAAATTCTTTGGTCTTGTTGTGTTTAACCTGTTGCCTTAATTTTTTATGTTTTATGAATAAATTTTCCACCAAATTCAATTATATTTTTATATTTATAAAAGCTAATCATAATATTTAAAACTTTTACTGACAGAATTCAAAAAATTTTTTTATCTTCGCTGGTTTTTGTTTAGTTTATTGCCTGTAAAAAAAAGCTATGTCATCATAAGCCAAACAAAAAAAAATTTCACTATTATTAGACATAAATGTTTACATAGATTAAAAAATAATTTTTGTTGTTAGTGTTTTTAATTCAGGTGTTTGTGTATTTTATTGTTGTTTTTTGATATATTTATTGTAATGTTTAGACAAATTGTTTTTAAGCAATGCTATTTTATACAAATTTATGGTCTATAAATTTATATTAAGACGACATTTAGCCCTAAATTAATGACAATTTATCTTCGAAAGACATTTTCATGTCATTTGAAAATCAATTATGTTATGGAGATAATCAAGAAACCTAAAAAGTCGTCAGAATCTAAAAGAATTTTTGTTGTTGATACTAAATTGATTTTTTCTAGAGAAAAAATAAAATTCAATAATATATTAGCTAAAGTCATCTTTTATTTCTTTAAAATCAGAGTTTTTAGCTAATGTTTTAAAATTTTTTATGAGTGAAAAGTTTTTTTCCTACATTTTAAATTTAATTTATGTAAGTGAAATTTCAAAAATTTTTTCCACTATTCAATATTGAATATTAAAATATTCAAAGTTATCTGTAGAATATTTAACAATAATAAAATAATTTTGAGTAAATCAACAGATATAACGTTTTATATGCATTAGAAATGTTTTTTAAGATCACTTCTTTTCTATAGAATATGTAATTTCATTTAGATAGATTTTCGACTAGTTACTATAATTGAATTTCCAATTTGCTTTAATCTTACTTAAATTTTGCAATTTTTGTAGTATTTTTTTTAAGACATATTTTTTCAATCAAAAACTATTTCAAACCAAAATTTTGAAACAAATTTATGATAAAAAAGCTGCACATATACTTTTATCAGTAATTCTAAAGCTAAAATTTTAAAACTACATTCAATCATCATTTTGACTTCTAATCTTTAAAGTAAGTTATTAAATTTATCTTTTAGCTAACATTTAGAGAAATCAAAATAATGTTTAGCTTAGTCCTTTAGATTTAATTGTACTAGATATACTCCATAAAATTTTGGTTTTCAAATCAAATTTTTTGAATAACTTTCACCGATTTTCGAATTTACTTTTTCGATTTTTTTGGCACGATTTCTTCTGAATTTAGACAAAAGTTTTATACATGTTAACTGAGAATACTTTAAAATATTTAAAAGGCTTGAAATGAAATTATTTTGAAGTGCCTGAAAGTTAACAAAATTTTCCTTGAAAAGATTTTACATTGTTTTGTTTGAAATTCTTTGAAATTCATAACTTTGAAATAGCAGTTTTTAACGAAAAAGTTTTATATATGTCAATTGAGACAATTTAAAGGTATTTAAGAGGCTTGAAATAAAGTTTTTGTGAAAACCCAAAAAGTCCAAAAAAAATTTATGTTTTTTTTTCTTAAATTCGAATTTTTTTGAATCCATAACATGAAAATAAAAAAGGCAGCATCTGTTTTATTAAAAGAGAGTTGAATAAAAGATCTAAAAGTCAAACAAAATTATCTTTGGCAAAATTTTACTTAATTATATTTGATTACAGATGGCATTTTAAATTAAAAGCATATGAGGTATCAACGGTGGTTCCGATAAAAACGAAATTTATTATGTTTCTTCTTCAATTTCGTGAAGTTCAAGTTCGTGAACTTTACCATGATGAAAATGTAGACTTTGACTGAAGTCAAAGTTTTTAAGTAAGTCCTCGGCTCTACGTGTCGGTTTTTTTATGGGGTTTTTGGATTAAGATTAAGCATTACAACTTTTTGATGACGTTAAGTTTTTTTTTGAATTGATTTCCTGTTTTTAAAAACAAAAACCGATTTTTGGAAAATGTCACAAATGGTATACCCTTAGGATTTCTTTTTTGTTTTGAGATGTTTGTTAGTCATGGTTAAATATTCCATAAAAATGCATACCCTTAAACTTCACTATAGCTTTAAAAGCATACCTTAATTTTTTATAAAGAAAAATGAAAACATTGGTAAAATTTTATTGAAATTATGATGTTATAATGTGAAGTGGGTAATTTTTTCCGAAAGTTTAAACAATGTTTATCTAAATTGTTTATTTAATTTTCAAATTTTATATTGCACATATCAATTGCATAACTTTTCTTTTAAACTATAAAATTTTAAAAAAAATTTCAGCATGATCAATAAAAAAGTTTCAATTTTAAATTCTATCGTGTGAAAAATAGTTTTACATTGTTAAGAAGGAACAAATAGTCAATTATTTGCACTAAAATTCACTAATCAACATTTTGTTACTGCTACAATTAGTTAAGTATACATATATGAGGAAATAATTTGCTGCTATTATATCAGAATGTGGGAATTTTTTATTTTTATTTTTTGCTGTTTTTTATTTTTTTTTTTGCTGTAGCTAAATAGAAAAATAAAAATTCATTACAAAAGTTGAATATTTCAATCCCAGCAGCAGTATTACAAATTATCATTTACTAAAACATTTAACATAGTTATGCTAAAAGCAGTTAAGTGACGGTAGTTAAAAAAAATAATAGTTTTATGTTGTGGTTTAAATCATTTTTGTTGTTATTGTTTTTGTTATTTTTGACATTAATTGCCATAAGCACAGGTGTACAATGTTCAGTGTTTATTAGAGTTTTAGGTTTTTGTTTTTTTTTTGTTTTTTTGTTACATTACTTGACCACATTAGAGAGTTGATAAAGATTAAAACATGAAATTATTGCATCACGAGTTTAGCCTTTACACAATTTAACTAATTAATAATTTTTATTTTTATTTTCTTTTTTTGCAAAAGATATCGATTACTATGAAAGAATTTTAATATAACAAAATTGATATCGATTTTTTATTTGTTACCAGTCTAGTCTAGAAAACTATTTTGTTCTTTGATTTACTATTTTACGGTAATTTTATAACATTCCTAGTGTCTATGATGAAATTATATTTTGTTATTGTTCAGACAATCGTAATAAATGGTAAAAATTTTAGTTTTAGCTTTTGTTTCTATTGTTCTTAGGATTTATTTCTTTTGTTTTAGTTTAATATTCAAATATCATTTTTGATTACATATCATAAATTGGAATTGATTAAAAAAATTTACTATTGTATTGTCCAAATGTAAATAGAATAGTTTGTTGTTTTGTTCTCCTTGAGTACAATAAATTATAGCTGTGAAACTATATTAGTAAAATCGTACCGTAAGGAATTAGAGAAATTTTTTTTCCATAGAATATACACAACCAGTCCTAAATTAATGTGCCACGATTTCACTTCAACTTTGTGATAATATTTTTAAAGTGATGTCCTTTTTAGTTTGAAAATGAAGTCTGGGACAAATTTATATTTCAATTTTTTTTTTTGTCTTTTATGTTAAATTCTTCTTTAAGGCTTTTATTAACACTAGTATCGTGTCACATCTTTGATTGCTTAAGGCTATGATCCTTATAAAATTAAACTTGGATTTCAATTGACTAGCAACCTTTTTTAATTTTCTATTTGATTTATTGATAGAAATTAGATTAGGTAAGACGATAGCCTAAGTCTGTGGAAGCATTTTTTTTATCGTGCAACTTATCGACTTCATACATTTGTATGCAACTATCCATAAAATTTTTACAAATGGCCTTTGTAAATATATGAAGTCGATTTTATTCGCTTCTATTGGGCCCAACAGCCTTAATCAATAATTTTCATAGAATTGATTAAAAGTAACTTTTAGTGACTTTCTTTGTTAACATGACTAGAAACGAATAGAGGTTTTTTCAATTTGTATTGAATTCAATGACATTTTTCGCTTAAATGTATAAAGTTGTTAACTTGCACAATCCAAAGTTGCTTTAATAAGGTTGTTCTTAAAGCTAATTTATGAGGTCAAAAGGGGCAAATTTATTATTTATTTCGTATAAATCAAATCATGGCGTTAAGATAGCTTTTTGCGATGGAAGGGATATAATTTGCTTTATCAATTCTTTTAGGCATCTTAGCCTTCTTACTTTAACTACTACAGAAATATTACTAGCCAAGGGTGGCGAAGAGGGAATTAATCTCCTTGATCTCAACCTTATGTACGTCACTGGCTCATATTAACAACCTTAAAAAGGGTTTTAAAAAGAAATGAGCTTTACATAGTATAATTTGGCTTTGATAAATTCAATGCTGATAATTATTTTTTAGCCCTCATAGAGCTTAGAAAAAATTACTTCAAGTTCTTCTAATATAAAAAATGTGAAAAACTTTGATGGAAAAATTCACTAATAAATAATTTATTAATAAAGTATGTAAAATGCTGTCAAGATGGTTGATTATGCAGTATTAAAAAGCAAGTTCATTTATATTTTCCCTGATATAAATAGTCCTTACTACTACTAGAATGGTAGTATCTTTCGTTTTCGGATGGAATAGGAGTATTCTTTAGATTAATAACTTTTGGAAATCATAGGCGCAAAGGATAAAAAGCAGAGGTAATTTGGACGCATTATGAAGTTCAAAGAATCCCATGTCAAGCTCGATTATATTGGACGGCTACAAACAGACAATTGAAATACCGAAATCAATCCATAGCCTCTAAAACTATCATTTCTTAAATATTAATTTTAGAATTGAACTAGGCTTTCTCAAACTAATGAGTCTCAGACATTAATTTCAAAACCTTAAAGAGCTTCTTAAATTATTATATCTCAGATGTTAATTGAATTTCTGTTAAAAATCAATTTCATGGATCTTATTTAAATATTAAAAGGAAATTTTTAAAATATAAATTTTAGATTCAAAAACCAATTTTAAATTATGTAAAATCTACTCCCACATAACGAAAATTATAATTTATGAATAATGAGACTTCAGACTTTTAATTTTAAATTCAATTTGACGTTCATGTGCTGCATATTTTTTTTCTGTTTTGTTTTTTTCCTATTTATACTTTACTAGTACTAAGAATTATTAGTCAGATTTTCCCTTTTTTCACATTACAATTGACTGTCGTTCAAAAAGTAAATATGAATCAACTTTTTCTATAGAATTCCTTGTTTTTTTTGTACTATACTAAATCCTAAGGTGCTTCTAACGACACGGAAAAACGACAAAACGATATAATTGTCTGTCAGTAAAGGAAACTGAAATAAAATGATTTTCACAATACAAAACAAAAAAAAAATGGCGTAAATACTGAATGAAAAACCAAAAAAAAACAGTAAAAATTTTTCTTCTGCTGATTTTTGCTTTTCTTTTGTTTTTGTTACTTCTGATATTGTCAGTAGTATAAAATTTTCCATCGTGTCATTTTTTGACGTTTTTTATTTTGTTTTTCTTTTCACTGTGGAAAATATATTCATGCTAAGAGCAATTTTAAATTTCGAAATGGAAGGGGGGGGGGGGCAAAGGAGTGGGTAAACAAGCAATGGGATATTATATTAATACTTGGCAAAAATAATAAGCCTTTTCGAGGAAAAGGAAATATGTACTTGTGAAAATTCTGACGTAATTGCTCTGTAGTTTATTTTTTGCCTCTTTTTGTTGTTGTTGTTGTTGAAGCCATAGCAAAGAAAGAAAAAAATATTTTACTGTTTTTTTTTTTGTTTAAATGTAAAACTTTGAGTAGTAAATAAATTATAAAGAATTTTATATAAAAAGGAGAATTGAGACTGAAAATAAAATAATATTGAAGTGTTTATGTATATTATGCTTGATATTTGACTTCGAAACAAGAACTTTACTGGCAATTGTTAGTTGTTTTTCAAATCTTTAAATTGTAGCATTTGAATTGTTTTTTTTATGCTTATCCATAACCATAATTTTTCTTTCCTTAGACCATTTCCTTTCATTTAAATATAATAGCAATTAAGATCCTTTTAAAATACTTTTATTGTTAGCTATATTTAGTTAATGAAGAAGATTTAAAACAATTGAAGTTATGTAAAACGATTACATAGGTTCAAAAAAATCTGGGGATTTAGTGAACTCATTATAAACTTCAGGCTAATAAGGCTTTTGTAATGGGGAGTAGATGTTAAAAGGGAGCTAAAATACCACTTAAAATAAAAATCATAAGCATAAAAAACATCTTTAAATGAATGATGGGGGTCTTATGAACTATATCGACAAATATAGCACATTGATTAGTACACTTGATTCCTATTTTGATTGGATAGTGTTAAACACAAATGTTACAGTTAGTGTGAATAAACAAAATAAAGTTTTTCTACTATGTGTTAAGCTGTTTTGGGTATATTTTTGCTACAACAATTGATCTCAGTTAGTTGTCTTTAATTGCAGTAGGATATCCTTTTGTTTGCTTCACCAATTCTATCTTTGATGATCTACATTTAAAATGGTTATTTCTATTATCCTTATTGTAGCAACCAGTTTTAAAAAAAATCTCGGAATGACATAATTCTAAATGTACGTTATTTGAGCAAGGCATGCTATCAAAAAGCTGTGAATGTGAAGAATAATCGTTTTCTATTCCTTATTAATGATAGAGTTCTGTTTCCTATATCTATTCTATCCTTTTGGAATTTGAAATTTTTCTAATATAAATTTAGACGACTTAGTTTTATTTTTTCACAGCCACTTAACACTTGATAATCTTTATATATTTTGACAGCTGATATAGTAAGGCTTTTTTGTTAAAAATTTTGTTGAGTTTCTTGTAATAGTTTTTGCTTAGTGCCCTATCAAAGATGAAAAAGTGAAAACAGAATTTTCGGCGAATTTTACTCTTTTAATATCCAAAAAAAAAAATGCAGTTCAAGTAAAACGAAAATTACTTAATGTGTATGGAAAAGATGTATAGACCGAACCACAATACAAAAATTGGTTTTTAAAATTTCGTTCTGGCAATTTTGATGTTGAAAATATACCACGCTCTGAAAGGCCCGTTCAATCCGATGAAAATAAAGAAAGGGCCCTGATAGATGCAAACCTATGAAAAACAACTCTTGAGATTGCTAAGAGGTAAATTTGACAAATTCGACCGTTCGTGATTACTTGAAACTTCTTGGTTTAATTTCAAAGTTGACATATGGGTTCCAGAGGTTCTTATAGAGCGTAATTTGTTTCATTACATTTACCACTGTGATTTGATTCTCAAATGTCAGAAAAATGATCCATTTTTGAAGCTAATCAAGCACCAGAGATCACGAAGATGATTCACTGAAAGATAAAAGGCTAAAATTGTATTCATGGAGGCATAGTATTCCTCCACGACAATGAGAGACCTAATATGAGTTTGGTAACTCACCGAAAGCTTCTACAACTTGAATAGGATGAACTACAATATCCACCATATTTTCTAGATTTGGCATCTTTAAACTATATTTTTTTCCAGTTTCTGCAAAAATTTTTTGGGCAGAAAGACCTTCACTTTAAATCAGGACGCCAAATATCGCTGGAACAATTTTTGTGCTAGCAAAGGTCAGAAGATTTATGCGTGTGAAATCAATCTCCTGTTTGAAAAATGGCAAGAGGTATTGGACCAAAATGGACAGTGTATAATTTAATAAAATGTATATATATTCTAATAAAATTGTATTCCATTTTTACCAAAAAAACACACAAATTACTTTTCGAACAACCCAATAGTTATCGTTTTTTTAAAAAAATGCTTTTCATCTGTGACAAAGAACGCTAGATATTCAGTTAGTAAAAAATAATAAAAACGAAAGACACCAACAAATCCTCAAATTATTTGGTCAATATTGTCCTATTAAATCAATTAGTTTTGCTGTTAATAACGGAAAATATTTGATTAAATTTGATTCCAAGCACTACCATTCAGTTCACAAAATTAATGATGATCCCCTTAAAGGTTAAATAATAAAAATATTTACATACATACTTTAAAACTCATCCATCTAAATAACAATAACAAAAATGTATATTGAAAAACTTGTTAAATTTTTATGCTATTTTTTTATATCACAAAACATTGCAGAGGGATTTACATTTGCACAAAACATTGCAGCTCATTGAAATTTGCAATTTTACTGAAGGGCACTTAACAATTAGAAACCACTGTGTTAAAAAAAAATATATAAATAATAAACGGGAAGTTTTTTTTAGCAGCTGGACATTAAGTTGACAGCAATAGAAAAACTGCAATAGATAAAAATTTTATGCAAATCAAAGTAAATAAATGAATAATTGTGAACAGAGTAAATATGGACTACACACACAATTAATAATTACATTTATAAATTCGTCTTGTTTTTTTTTATTACTTATTTAAAATTCACAGATGACGTAGCGATTTTCAATAATGAATTTCCCTGGGATATAATTATAGCTAGGAAAATAGCTTTTTGTTCATAAATGCAATTATAACTCAAAAGTTAATACTGAAATAATCGAAATTTGTTTAACTATAAATGGTAATGGAATATCTTTTTGGTAATCAGTTTTGCTAAGTTAGGATAACTATTTTAATTGGATAATTGAAATATATGCAAATTAAATTTTACATATTTAATTGTTGGATTCATTCTTGAAATCTTTTTTGGTATTGGCTTAAAAGAATTTTTTTCTTCTGATTATGGTGACAAATAAATTTCATTCAATTAAAATCAGGAAATGAAACTAGATCCAGACAATGACCAAAAAAGTTTATGCAATGGAACTATTTTCTATCAACAAATTTTATGCATGTTTAATCTATTTATTAATATATACATTGATCAAAAAGTTTCGAGGCAGACATAATATAGTGTGTTCTTATTTTCTGTGTCTACGACTAGACTAGGACAGAAATACAAATTTAGCATCAATTTTTACTTCCCTTTACGTCTAAAATACTAAGCCAAAACGACAAAATGTAGGAGAAAAAAAAATTAGCATTAGATTTGTATACATTTGTTAGTAAGGAATATAGAAACAGGCTTTTAGATAAAATGCATTTATTTGAATGTGGGAATTAATTCATTTTCAAGGAATAGAATTTCATAATAAAATAACATGTGAGAATTATTCTGGAAAAACATACACGCTACATTACAAACGATGCAAGGAACGAAGTGTTGACGCCATGAAAAGAAATAAATCCATGAAGTTGGTGGTGTTATGCCTAGAATTCACAGCCACTTGGCATGTTTGATGAATAGATTATCCTAAATTACCAACCAAGTTAAATCAATATCAATAACGACTATAATAAGAAAAAAGATATTTAAAGGCAAACATTTTATACTGAGGTGGAATATAGCTGACTCATTAATTGAGTGAAACCTCAATTCCTTCATATCAATCACTGAATTAAATTTTTGTAGGTTTAGTAAAAGACCCAGTCCTTGTTGGTAACTAGTCACTAATATTAAGCTGATTGTCTAAATTTGTAAATAAATAAATTATTTAAAATGAAAAATTGCGGCTTGATATTAGTCCGAAATTTCACGTAAAATTTTCTTTGATCTTTTCTAAAAGACTGAAAAGTTTGGAATACATAGATCAAGAACGTCCAACCCACGGCCCAAAGGAAGTATTTATGTGTCATAGAGAGCTCCAAGTGAAAAAAAGCTAGTAATAGCCGACTTTGGCAGTAATGTCATTCAGTCTATACAGATCCCGCTTTGAAGAATTTGACAGTCGATTTCTGGACTTTTGGAGAAATAAACAATTCTTTTGCATCTTTGCTATTCCTTTTACAATTGATATCGATATACTGCCAGCAAATTTTTAAATAGAATTACGTTCTAACATGCAACTCAAAGAGAACTTTGATCAAGTTTTATTGTTGTAAATTACAAAAGTTTTTTTGTAACTATAACTTTCTATCATCAAAGCAGGTTAGCTCATTCCAAAGTCGATAAGAATTCTATCGCAAGATTCTCCTGTATTCGTCCCGAAACAGGGAAGGGGTTAGATTTTTGACAAAAACTTTTTCACTAGATTGTACTACTATAAAAGCAGTTTATATTTGGAGCAAAAACCTTATGAGCAAGTTTTTCGGGCGTCAATCACATGCCTCCAGAGAAAAAAAAGGAAATTAAATAAAGGTCTATAAAAATTTACAAAAAATATGGAATTTAACATAAGCTTCCATATCACACATGCAAGCGCGTAATATCCCATGCTTTAAAAACTTACATAAAGATCCGGTCAGGGAATATTACTCACTTACTTATTTTTCCTCTTTCTTCAACTACGAGTCGTTTATTCGTAAGCTTTAAATGTTTATTGTCTGCTGTCTACCTCTATATTCCAACTTCATATCCCGACGATTAAGTGTTAATATCTTTCATGTTGAACTCTTATTTATATTTTTAGAACCTAATATTTAGTCAAAGATAAGTTTCTAGGCATTTTCTAATTTCACTTTTTTTCTTTTAGTTTACTTGATGACCTTTTGAATATTACGCACAATAGAAAATCTTATTTCTTTTTACTCTTTGCTAAGTTATTATCTAACCAACTGCGTTTCGTTTGCATTTTGATAAAAAAAAAAAAAAAACAAGAATTCTTCTTTTTTGAGACGACAAAAAAGAACAATTGCAGGCGGATATCGTCTTATGAAATTATGCTAGACATTTTATTTGTATACCAAAAAAATCTATACATATTCCAGATAAATATTGAGCATAAAGGGACAATTGTCTTAAATTTAATTATACTACCAAGAAATACTTTCTTAAGAAAATTATTGTTTTGTGGACAGTTTTATAGCAAGACAAATATTATTATTGCTAGACAGATTTAATTTTTGATTTTGTTTCCAGATTATCTATTTGGCATTATATTTAGATTTATATTAATTTAGAAATAAATCTAGAAACGAATGTATTTTAATTATTTTGTATGTTTAGTCTTCCTGGTTGTATATTTTATTGTTGAATTTAATAAAAATACAAAAATATGATGAAAAAAAAGAAGAGGTGCGAGCGGTGTATTAAAATGGGAATTTTATTTTAAGGACATTTGGTTGTTTACTTTAAAATGAGAAAATTAAAATTTTATATCGTTTAAAGCCTAGCGCAGACCAAGGCGTCTGTAGCGGCTATAGTTCCCATTTAAAGTATATGGAAATGAAGAATAAGAGAGAAAATATCCAACATGTTGAATATTTTACTCACAAATGATTCAGCCATATATTTTATATTGGCTGAGAGAGCCGAATCATTGATTCGGAAATATAGTAAATACCCCGCTTAATGGAAAAGAAAAGATGAATAATTTCAATTGCAATTTTAAAGTACGAAAAAAGAAAATACGGTCTCAATGAATTATAAAACAAAAACGTTTTTTGATTCATGAAGCTTTATTGTCTTTTTCATAGAACAGTAAAACATAAATTGTAAATTTTTAAAGTTAATTGATTCATTTTTTAGCATATTTAATTAATATTTAATTTCATTTTTTCTTATACATATTAACTGTAAATATCAATAATAATAATTCGAAATTATTTTTAATTAAATAAAAATTTAATTGTTAAAATTTTCCTTAATTAATTTTAACACAAGAACTTATATTTTTTTAAGATAAAAGGATAACTTCATTAAAAATAGTTTATTAACTTTGGCTAACTAACAATTTCAAAAAATATAAATATCTCAAGCTTGAGTATATTTAAAATTAAAGAAAACTAAACATTAAATGCGAAATCATGCATTTCATGAAATTATTTTTTTTTGTATTAGTTTCTTTAGCGATCATCATTCAAAGACAATCCTTTTTTAAAAAAATGTGATTTTTAGCTATTTTTAATTTTCTAGAGCTATAAATAGGATAATTATCTTGTAAATTTGTGTTTTAAATGAAAATTTTAATAGTTCATTGAAAAATTTGGCCACATCTTAGATGTTGTAAAGAGAAAGAGAAAGGATTATCTCTGGGGACCGACTGGGACAGTAAATGAATTAATTGTTTTGCTAAAATTTAATTTTGTTACAATACTTTATAATGTCTAAGAATATCTCTTAAGCTAATTTCTATTTTCCGACACGTGAAAGATGTTAATGTAAAAATCACTTTACTCCTTTTTTGATTTAGATCTCAAATACACTTAAACCGAAGGTGAAAAGGCATCTCTTTAGGTCTGAAATTTTATATCGTTGACTTCCCCACTTTCCATGCTAAGACTTATAGGGATATATAGGGACTATTCACTATAAATTTCTAAAAAAGATGTTTAAAAATTTACTCACAAATGGTCATTTCCATATTACTTTGTATTGAACGAGAGAGCCATTTGACAACTTGGAAAAAATAATGAATAGTCCCTATAAGTCATCATTTATGGACTTTCATTGAAATAATGTTCAAGCATACATATAGAGTCGGAAATACTGGACTGTTTGGCTATGCAGTAACCACTAAAGCCATTTATGGCTATTTATATTTCAAAATCCTTGTTGCTTTTTATCCCTTTACGACCAAGAATTCTCAAAAATGTTACTTAATTTATTCTACAAAAACACTGAAGGCTCTTATTGCAGTTTCAAACGAATATACAAGTTAAATATAGCATTGCTAACGTCTTAAATGCATTTAAACCGTCAGAGATAATGTAAATCTAAGCTTTTCTAATACATTTGACCTTTATTTATGTAAGAATTTGATGAACCTCCTACCTTATTGATATTTCTACAAAAAAAAAAATTCTTAAACTTGTATGAACAAAAAGATTTAATTTTTTTCTCGGTAATATCGATTCAAATGCTAAAATAAACAGTTATAAGTTCCCTAAATTTTAGTCTCTAAGCGACCCTTTTCTACTTCTTTTTTCTGTTCATAGATAAACTTAATTTAACATAATCCAAATTTCATAATGAAAAATATTCTGACAGTACATCCAAATAACCTTTTTTAATCTCTTAATTATGAGGATGACATTGTTTGAATATAAATCCAAAACATATTTTTATTATTGGTATTCAGATGGGTGTTTTAACATTATCAAAAAGTCCTACAATCTCTAAGTCTATAAAGGACAAAAAATAAATAATTTTTTTTAATGCCACACAAAAATAAGTAAACAAGAAAAAAGATGCTCCGATACATTTGGCCCTTGTTTGTAATATTTTTGTCTAAAAGAAACTATTTTTTTTATTAATTAAAATGATTCAATTATCCTTTTTTTCTAGAATAATAAACCACAGGCTTACAAAAATTTAGTTATTATATATATATCTCTTTTGATTCCATAACCGATTTTATTATTATTATTAATCTTTTGAAAACTTTTTTGTTAAACTCTTTTGGGATTTGTTGTTTTTGTTGTAAAACTCTCTCTCTCTCTCTCTGATTTTTGTTGTTGTTCTGTTCTTGATTGAAGCAACAACACACTTACATTTATTATACAAAACGACCACGAAAGTGTTTGTTGTACATCCGTGACAAAGTGGCATTAAACCAAAAAAAAAAAAAAAAAAAGGAAAAAGGATACTCATGTTAAATGTTTTTTTATATTATTGCTATAAAAACAAAATCCCTTTTTCGGATTAATCTAAATAACAAAGCATATATAAAATGAAACGAGGACCTTAATTAAGAGCACGTGCCCCTTCCTTTAAATTTTTTGGCCCTTTTTTTATCCTTTCATTATTACTATATATTTCCTTCTTTTTTCTCTATTATTTTTATTATTCTTTGTCACTTGAGTACCATAGCAACTTATCAAATTTTCTAGATGACATGACATTCGAAACGAATTGTGCGCAATTGACTCAGTTTTGATAGATTGCGCACAATTCATCAAATTTATATATGATATCCGTTTGGGTACCAAAAAACAAAAACAAAAAAAAAATACCCTTTTGGCCTGTTGGCTAAATGTTAAAATATGATGTGCAAGCTGTACTCAAAAAAGATTCATTTTGTTTTTGTTTAGTAATTTTTTTTTTTACTTGAGCATTTTTCAAATTAAATGATGTCATGTTGCTAAGGATGTCCTACTATGTTACGGATTTTGCAATTTTGTTTGCTTCTCAAAAATTAAAAGGGTGTGTCGCGTTTCAAAATCTCTCTACATACCAACAAAAAACAAAACACAAAACAAAGAAGGTGTTCATTTTTTATACCGTAATAATAATTTTTGTGGTGGATTTGAGGAGTAAAATTTTTAAGGTTTTCGTTTTGTTAAAAGGTTGCTGCACTTACCTATAAAAAAGAAATTTTTACTATATGAATTGTATAATTGGTCGCCGTCTGAACTGATGCCAAAATTCATTCAGCTCAGCTTATTGAGATATTGGTTAATTCATTTTTATAAGAAATGTTTATGAAATAGTTCCAAGTTAAGCTTGCTTGGCCTTATATCTATTGTGACTATTATTGACAAAAATGATTTTTCATGACATCAGGATGATATTAACCTGTTTTTTTTTGTGGCATATTGAGCTGTTTCATTTTAGGATATAGTTGTTATAAGAGTAAACTCAAGCTGTGCTCAGCGACTAGTGACATATTTTGTTTGAATATAATTAATTAACAATTTATGACATCGATAAATTGTATAAGCGTGTGGTATTTTATGTTTGCGCTTGCGGTACACTTCAATCGTCTTTTAATCGTGCAACTTATTTATTTGAGTGCTAAATGATAAAAAACCGAAAATTTGTTATTCGCTTGAAGTCGTGTAAATGTATGAAGTTGCTTAAATTTTCTTCCATGAGAACCAGGACCTTAGACTGAAATTACATTGTTCGATTTGTTAGTGTTGTTAGGGTTTTTAGAACAAAATTTTTAATAGCGAGTGTTTGCATAAGGGCTAGGGCCAAAAGTTTTAATAGCGTCTAGCCCAAAACCCCTAAATAAAATATAAAATAAAATTCTAAGAGAAAAATGTAATAATTTTTCTTTTTAGTAAATTTCTTTCCCTTTCTTTTTGGTTAATTATTACTATTTTTAGATGTTTAAATCAGGCTGCTATAGGGTAGAACTTAAGGAACTTCGTTTCTACCAGCCGTCCGTCCCTAGACATTTCATTTACTTTTTTATAAAATAAAAATTCGCTTAAATAAAATTTAATTCTAGCGTTAAGGGTACATGTAGCAACTTCAAACTGAGCAAGTGATTTTTGATAAAGCTACCATTCACAATTTGATCAATTTAAGGTAAATATTAAGTTTTAAATGTCAAACTCTGATCAAATTAATCCGAATTTTCAAAAATGTATTTAGCTTTTCCTCTTTCCGACATGTAAAAATGACAATTATGCTGGATGAATGTTTCCATTTAATGAGACTAACAAAAACACACACACATCTTTATGAACACTACAAAAGTTTTATGAGAAAAATTGTTACCTTCAAACAAAAGAAGCTAAAAGTGATAATTAATATTTTTTTGTATAGATCGTGTCATTATTTAATGACACATTAAAATTCATTCTAACTTGCATTAAGGGCTTAATTAGAGCAGTATAAAATCTTTTTTCTCATAGAAATTGACAATAAGTGAACATTACTCTTACTCACGTGAAAATAAGGAATAATAGATGAAAACCAACTTCCCGCGATTTTATTGCCATTTAGCGTGAAATTTAGTTGACGTAATAATCCCTTCTGAATTTATATATATCAAATTGCATTTAATAAAATATATGTCCTTTATAGAAAAGAACTAAACCTTTTTTCACCCGTATTAATACTTATTTACAATTTTTATTTAAATTATTGGAAGAACTTATGGATTAACTGAGAACAAAATATTACCCACTGTCGTGCATTACGTTAGCAAAAACAACCCCTCAATACCCCTAAAAATAAATAACACAATTAAAGTAAATTTTCGGCATGGACTACTTGTCCTGAAAGACTGAAGTAATAAAATCAAAATCATACACTTGCAAACATTTTTCTTATAGAAGTGAAGTTAGCTTATCTGCATTTGAAAAATCCTTCGTAAAGCCGACCAAGTGAACAAGAAAATTTTCTGAAAAAATTTTGATAATGATTTAAACTTATTAAGCTGTGGGATGCTGTCCGCAAAGAAACGACTTAAAAGTTTTTTTAACTTATCGGTAACATAAATTCGATTAACTAGTATCAACGGATTTCATTACAATTGACAAGCAAAAAATCTTTAATTGCTTAAAACTGTTTTTATTCGCTTAAAGCCATTTTAATTCGCTTCCACTTTCTATCAGAACTTTTGTATAGTTTACTTTTCCCGTTGAAATATTCTATCACAACAATGTGATAAAAATCTACCCTAAATTTTTTCTAGATTCATTTAAAATTAACAAACCCTTGACAGATATCAAATATTGTGCTTTCTCCTGGAAAAATAATTTTTTTTTCTTTCTTAATTTAAAAAATGTGGTATTTGGTATCTTTGGTAATTTTAATCAATTTTTTTTTTTCTATAAATTTTTCATTAATTTCATTGAAAGTAATCGGAAGTAACAGCTTTTATTTATCTATATGAAATTCTTAAATTTTGATTTCTTTTTTTGTTGCTCTTTTTTTTGTTAATATATTTTGACATCATAGAAAATTAAATGTAATAACAGTAAAACTCAAATATAATTTTGTTTTTATAAAGAATATTAAAGTTTTTCTAACTATTGGACTGCGCAGAAAAGATATCCTTAAATAACCAGTAGTAAAATAAATCAAACAGAATGGCTGCTTTAATTTAGAACGTGTGGCAAGAAAATTTTATTAAAAAAGGTACTTTCCTTTATTTTACAGCTATATTTTTATATATCCTTTTGCTATAGTTGAGAATTAAATCTGATGGATTTTCATCAATATTTCAAACTTCTTACGACTATCATCAATCTTAAAATTTACAAGTTTATATAACCATTTCTTATTTAACTATATATATAAATTTAGTTCTATAGAATTCCAGATACTTAAGGATATAAAAATTTTTCCTTGTTGGATTTTAATCTACAGAGTCTTCATAAAATATGCACTCAAATGAAATTTATATAGAATTACATCACATCCTTTAATTTCCTGTTTAACAAAGCAAATCGTCTGAGGACATAAATTCAACCATAAATTAACAAACATTTTTCTGTTTTGATCGCTTTGAATCATAAAGAACTATCGTACTTTATGGAAGCTAATTATAAAAATAGAAATTTTCTTTAACTTTTAATTAATTCAAGAAGCGAAAAAAAAATTATTTAATTGTAAATTCAGCAAAAGAAAAATCTTCTATTCCTTTTTTGTTAAAGAAATTAAAACTTAAATTAATATAAGATAACTTAATCACCAAGGAGCTGTATAGTAATTAAAACTTTTTTTTTGTGCTGGTTATTTTCATATAAAAATTATAAAAAATTTTTATTGCAATTAAAAAACTGAAAATTTGTAATTTAATATTGAACCCAACATTAATTGACTTAAAATCTAAGGATGCTATTTGTAATTAAATTGAAGGCGTTGAAAATGATTTTCTGAAAGGCTTCAAAACCAAAAAAAAAAGGATGCTTTAAAAGTCTGATTTTAATATTAATACGCAGTAAATTAAAAATTGTCCATTTAGTTTTTTGCTTAAAAAGGAAAAGTTATTTAGTTTTCATGGCCTTAACACAATATTTCAGTTTTAATTTTAGATAAATTAAAGGATAGTTAGGAAATTGAAAGTTTATTTTATTAGGTGAAATCTTTTACTTTTGTTTGTTGGGGTAAAGTAAGAAAATTGAATACCATTGTTTATTGGCGTAATGAATTTCCGATTGGTTTGAAATTGCATTCTTAAAAAAATTTTTCGCTATCTTGTGTACTCTTTATTTTTATTCATTTGAAAGTATTGATGTAGTTTTAAAAATAATATTTTCATTTGAAGTTTTTACAATTTTTAATAAAACTTAAATAAAAATAATAAAGATTTTGTTTTCTGAGTTTTGGAAATGAAGTTCTATAATTTAATGATAGCATATTGAGAATGTTTTTTTTTGATAATGAAATATTCCACGGAAAATAATTTTTGCTGTAAAAATATTCATTGAAACATCATGAAATTTTGTTGAGGAATTACCATACTGAATTTGTTTACACAAGTCTGCCAAATAGAAGTAGAAATCATCGTAGTATTAGCAAAAAATTCTATCCTATGAAATGCATCCATTTGGTATAATAGTGATAGATCTAAAAAGAATTTTGATGCAGCGGTGGAAATCAACGGTTGAGACTATAGAAGCCTTATAGTTCTAGGTAACAACACAATTGTTTCTAAAGCAGAAGCTGTTGCCATCAAGGCATAATGTATTAAATTAAAATTTAGTAAAGCTATTATTTAAATTATTTTTGAGAGTTGAGATGCACGCAGAGCCTTAACAGCACTAGTCGAATGGACAATTCAATGCTTGTCAGAAAGAATTAAAGTAACACTAATATAAACCTCTGTTCATAAAGGTATTGAAGGTATAACGGTATTGTTCATAAGGCTAGAAAAAGCTCCAATAGGTATTATAAAAACCTACATTTTTTATCCTCTCTTCTCTTTGTTATGAAGACGGTAAATCAACAACTGGTTTTGGACTGAGTCTGATGTCTTGGTAAAATCTTAAAATCCCTTAATTTTATAATTTAGGTGGGGGTATGAAATTGGACAGAATATTCCAAAAATTTTTGATGTAGTTTATCATGGGATGCGATCTTCTCAACAAGAATCTCTATAAAATACGATAATCAATAACATTGTTGTATAAATTCTGTAAAATGGTAGAAGATACATTTACTTAACTGCGCTTCAAATTACGGGAATTCAATGTTGAAGAAGGCAACAAGACATCTTTTCCATCAATTCCCACAGGTTGAACGAATACAAATCATTTTGAAGAACGTTAATATTTTGCAAAGAAATCTTAGAACGATTATCACATTAGATCATCAAATTTAATAATATTGAATTTTTGAAATCCGAGACTAATTTCTAAACTAAATCTCTTAATTATTTTTTTTAATACGATGCCTTAATTAAATATCATGAATCAATTTTGCTAAACTTTTATTTAAATAATATTATTACTACTCTGATTTATCATTGTTGTTAAAATGTGTGACTTTTTTTCTTTAATAATTAGAAGCATGCTGTGGAACAATATAAAATACAGTAGCAATGACCTACTGAATCATATTAAAATTGACAAAAAATAATGAAAATTAAATAACCTTAAATCATTGTCAGGTTTTGTTTCTTTCATGTAGAAACCTTCAAATTATGTTGCCCTAAAGAGTAAAGCTATTATCCACCTTTGATATATACTAACAACAAAATCTTAATATTTATAATTAACTAAAATATTATTTAGTAACCTACTTTACTGCTTATATTTGTTATTGTTGTTTTTATTATTGTTGTTGCTGTCATAGATACTACGTAATATGTATATTTCAAATGTGATCCCAATTGAAAAACACTAAATTTGTTATGTTAAAAATGAAATGAAATTTTAACATATAGATCTTAAGTAGGTTTAACTTAGGTTTTACTTATAAACAGCACACAACTTAAAAATCTTATTCAATATTATTTTTAAAAATGTCGTAAAAAACCCATAATTTTAATACTTATACATAAAATATTGTCTCATTTTATTATTTGGTAGCTCTGATTTACTTTTACTTATTTCATAATTTATGTTAAATACTTTAATAAAACTAATAATTTTTAGTTTTAAGTTTAAAGAATTTATTATAAATTTATAGGTGAATGCTGTAATGAAATGTGTCATTAAAATATCAAAAGTATTAAAAAACCACCTACTTGTACTACAAAAATAGTAAATAAAAATAAAAATTATAGTATAGTTATTTATTGAAATGTGCGGACATTATCGTATCAGTAAAGTGGAACACCCTTTTTTTGTTTTGTTATATTACTATATTGCCATCAGGTATCATAAATTGAGCATGACATCCAATTTCCTAAGACATGAAATCATCATTTTTCTTATAAATGACTTTTCTATTACTTTTTTCCTTAGTTTTGTGTTTTAATATTGTCTACCTAAAACAGCTGCCAAACAAAAAAAAAAAAAGAAAAACAAAAAAGTTCGGGTGCTATATCTTTATGACCGGGTGTTAGTTAATTTAATTGGGAAATTGTACAGATATATCCATTAAGGGTTCGACTACTAAAATTATATCTAACCTAATCAATTTATTGATAGGAATATAAGACAGGAATACAAAAAAAAAAACAAAATTTACCTTTAAATTAAAGAAAAGAAATAAAAATAAAAGAAAGAATTATTTATGTAAAAGAAAAACGATGAAAAAAAGTGAAATCAAATTTTCTGCTTGAATAAACGGTGACACTGTTTTCGACACTTTTACAAAAAAATAAAATAAAATAATTTTTTCTTTTATCATAAGTCACGCTGACTGCTTTTATTACAGTAAAAGTAATCCTTTGTTATAAATAGGCTTCCAAGGATGTTTACTTAAGGGTTTGTTCATTAAATAAATTTTACTATAATTTTAGCTATATTGTCTGGGTTTTCTTCCTTTTAGACAGTAAGTTCTTATTTCTGTTTTCAGCAGGCATTTATCACGTATTTAACGTTTTTAAATTGTGAATTTAGAATTGCAGGTTTTCTTTATTCTTATTTAATGAGTTGGCAGTTAAATATATATATATATATATATATTCTATTTAGTTAATTGCAATGCATTATGTCCCCTTTTCAACCTAAATCTATTTTGTGGCCTAAATTAAAAGAATTTTTTCGTTTTCTTTTTAAACATTTTGGTTTTTTGTCAAATGCATTTTCTAAGCATATCACAAGTTAATGGAAAAATGACTTGAAGTTTTTTGTTTGTATTGTTGTTAAATTAAAATTGTGTGTTCAAAATAGTAAGCAATTTAAAGAAGTAATTAAAATAAAGCTACCGTAATTTAATTTTTAAGTGTTAATTAAATGGGTAGTAGCCTATATCAAATTTGTTGTAATCTCATTTTTTTTTTATTATTTCTTTATCAATTTATGTAATTTTTTATTAAATTACTTACTGTGTAAACTTTTTAACACTAGAAATACCAATCCTTTATTTTGACGGATTGCTATATTTTAGGCATAAATTTTATAATTGTAAATATGGTTTTTTAAATTTATGATGACTTCTAATATGAGACGAAAGTATGCACAAATTAACTTTCTTCTAGGTTGTCAAACTTTTAATTCTAAGGGTGCCTGTAGAGTGCCCGCTTACAGCCGAGCTGATGCCGATTTCGATACCGAAGACTATAAAGTCGTTATGGGTAAATCAATAGACATATTCTCAAAGTGTTCAGAGTGCAAGCCTACCAAAGATTAGACTATCACAATGGGAATTGGTGTCAGCTCGGCTGTAAGCCGGCACTCTGCAGGCAGCTTAAGGAACTACCTAATATACACCTATATATACCAACCCGTCAAAATGACGCAATGAATAATTTTGTTCTTATACTTAGATATATGTATAAACGTATGAGCCAAATTTGTATTTATTTGAATGAAAAAGTAAAACTTCACATTTACACAGCAATTTTACGCATTTTAGGCTTTTCAGGGAATCCAAAAAAAGAACAAGTTAAAGTTTAGGTTGGTAGCTGATGTTTAAAATAGATATACACTAAATAGTTTTCCATACTTAGGAAAAGGTAATTTACAAACATCATCAACGCCTTTACATGAATTTGTGGTTCTAAAGCTTGTTAAACCATATTTAGGTTGTGGAAGAAGTATAACTACTGACAATTTCTTTACCAGTATTCCATTGGCAAAAAACCTACTAGCTAAAAAAACAACATTAGTTGGAACTCTGCAAAGTAGTAAAAAAGAATTACCAAAAATAACCAAAATAAAATGGCTCCGTATGATACTATTAAAATCTAATATAGTTCTCACTATTTACAAATCCAAACCTAAGAAAAAAGTATTAATTCTAAGTTCCAAACATACAACTGTGAAGAAGATTTCCAAAAATTATAAACTTTTACAAGAAATTGACGAATTCTATAACAAAACTAAGTTCGGAGTAGATACTATTTATCAAATGGCTCGCAAGTACCATATAAAAGCAAGCTCTTGTAGATGGCCATTGCAAATTTTCTATAATATTTTAGATTTAGCAGGAATTAACGCGTGGATACTACTCAAGAAAATATAACTAGAAAACAATTTCTATACCAATTATATCCGAAGAGCTCGCGAGTGAATATTGCATAAGATGCACTCAGCTAGAGAAATGAAATATAGATAGCGTTGATTCAACTTCGAAAAAATCTAAAGAAAATTTGCACCGAAAATTCTGTTTAATTGGATTGTGCAATAAAAGCAGAACAAATTCTATTTTTTAATATATATTAAAGATTTGTTATTCCTTATATACTTTAACTGAATGTTTGCCTTTTTTTATTTTAAATTACAATAAAAATTGAAGTTTATTTATTCACAATTATTTGTATTAATTCCATTTTTTATACATCCGTCAAATTGTCGGATTGATACAACTAGGTATACATAAAATCTTGGTAGTTCTAGTAAAGACTGTTAGGACTGAAATTATATATAAAGAAGTTCCTTGGCGAAATATTGGCAAACTGTTTAAAACGCCTGATCTAAGTTATTTAGGTAAAACATATGCTTCAATGCTTAGATATTAAATTAAAAATAATTTTAAAAAATAAATTTTTTTTGTCACTTAACAAGACAGCAGAACTTTGTACCAAATTACTAAGTCTGAAAATAAATTCCTGTATAGCAATTTTATCTTGTTATACTGGTAATAAATATCAACAAGTATAGGATATGAAAAAAACAACAATAACAAATAAAAAGCAAAAATTTATATTCAGTTTTTTTCTTCTTTGTTTTTGATTAATAGTCTGCGCCTGGTGATCTACCACAAATCTCTAATAACTACAGCAAACAAATCATCCAAACCGGAAGCAGTTGATCTGCAAGTGCAAAACCATAATAATAACACGTGTGAAAATATTAATTAGAAATTCAACATGACTTTTGCAATATAAAGTAGTTTTAGTCAGCTATTCCAGATGTTGGCCTTGCTTTTGTTTTTTTCTTAAGACTTTAAGACCTTGATGCGTTTTATATGTCTAATGTATTAAATAATTTTCAGCTTTTCTATACTGTGTCCATTTTTTCAAATAGTTGATCCATTGTTCGTATGACAATTGCTTGGTTATTTTTCTTTACATTTACATTTTGTTTTTTTTTTTACCTTAGGCTTGATCTATTCTTTTGTATCTAATAGATTTCATCAGTATGAAGAGTGTACTTTATTTCTTGAGATTTTTATATACTTTTGGATGTAAAATTTTGTTTTATTTTCAAAGGGTTACAGGGCCAACCTTAACCAATTCAGAAAAATCTCCTAACGGCAAAATAATGACTAGCATTTTGTTAGGTAACTTTTCTTAGTTTTATTATTATTATTATTATTGTCGCTGTTGTTGTTGAAATTGGATTTATGCATTGTAGATTTCATAAGAATTTATTTGTCCTACTTTTTCTGTGATCAATTTCTGTTGATAGCTATAAGGGATCACCTTGTAGTCATGTTTAAATCGTTTTTTATTTTGCTTAACAAAAATTTTCATGAAATTATTTTGTTTAATGAAGTTGCATATTTTTTTCTTAAGTTATTGTTGTCTTAATATGATTTATTTTTGATTGCTAACTTTGGGTACTGTGTTATTTCTTTTTGTTACTGTTTTTTGTACGTTAATATAGTTGTAATTTAATTGTTTAGCTCAAATTAGGATTTTTTTAGTTAAAGAGCATAAACTTTTTCAGATTGAATTACGTTATATTTGATTTATATCTTTAATTGTTTGTCTGTTTAGGCTTATATGACTCTGAAAATTGTTTATTGATTGCTTGTAAGTTTTGATACAATATAGCATATGTTCATAAGCCTATTTGATTGAATTATACTACTATTATATTGATGTAATGCCTGTAAATCAGAAGAAATTTCTTTTTTATAGAGCTAAGAAAACCTAGTTAAAATTTTTAGCTAGATTAATTTGATCCTTAAATAAGATAACTTAATTTTTTGGACATTTTTAATAGCTCAAACATTGCTACTGGATGGGAGACCTACTTATAACGCTTTAGAGCTAATATTCATTGAAGTGACTAATTCCAAAATTTCAAAAACCCCTAATTAAAGAAATGCAAAATTATTGCTCAGAAAGGATTCGTAATGATGCACAAAAACTACCTAAAAGTTCTAGATCGATCATGGTAATATTTGCAAAAAATTTTTAGATCATTATAGACAGGAAAATACGTATCAGTTAATTTTACATATAATAATGTCTGCGTACTTTTTTAAAATATACAGAGCACAATTCTTCTTTGGAGCATGAAGATATAAACCATAATAGCTACTTTTTTAAACCAAAAGTAACCAGGAGCGTGAAATTTGTGACCATTCAAGAGTAAAGTTCATTGATATTTTCCGGTAGAATGTTATCCTTACGGCCAAGAAATAGCTCCCTGTCATTGATAGTGAATCGTACAGACAAATGAAAAGGAAAATACATCCATTATTATTCCTTGATTGAAACCAGCGAAAGAAAATTATGCCCAACTGAAAAATTTTAATTTTTGGTGATTTAACAAGACTTTAAAATTAACTACAAATTTTCGTTTTCAGTTGTACCACAGTTGATCGACTAAAAATTTCTTATATTAAAAGGTGTGAAGATTGAGGTAAAATTTCATCTGACTTCAAGATGAATTTTATTACTTCATAACTTAACGTCAAATATTTGAAAAATTAGTTTTCGTTACTTGTGTTCCCCTAGATTTATGTTGCTCTCACTTGCTTCTTTTTTTCCTAAAATAAGCCAATCATTTCCAGGATATTACGAGGGTAGTGCTACCATTTCCATGCTTCCAAAAATAGGATCTTCTATACATCGGAAATCCATGACTTGCATTCAAATAATCATTAATTAATTTCATTTTCACAATTAAATATAAACAAAATTTTTTAAAGGGAAGAACATAATTGTTTTATCAACTCAGCAAAAAATAATTCCCTAACTTTATTTGAAATTTTGAAATGGCTAAGACAAATTATTCACAATAGATTTTTATGTATCACTGACACGTGAAATTTATTCTTTTTAAAGTGTTACAAAATAAAACAACTTAACAAGAGTCCCTAATTAACATTTTTCCATTAGAAAATCATCACTAATGTCGTTCTCTATTACTTTAACCCCAAACAAGTTCCTTTTTCTCTAGATGTCTATAAGAAAAAAAACTTTTTTATCTTAAGCAAAATATGTTAGCTAGGATCAACAAACATCTTTAATATATAAGATCGTGCTGAGATAAATAGTACTTTACCAATAGTTATCCTTAAATCCTTTTTAAATTGAAATTAATGCACACCCATAACTTAATCGTTAAAATATATTTATGTTAATGTTGAAGGTAACTAGTTCGTTTTGTTGTTGTTGTTGTTTTTGTTAATAAATTTCAACACTGGTTCTACTCGTTTAAGAAAAGTGAACTTGAATTAAAGTAAAAGGATGTTAACGATTACAATCTTTACATTTTTGCATTAATTTCTTTTTATAAAACGGAAATAGGTGTTCCTTTCTATGAATTTCAAATCATTTTTAAAAAGGATTTTAATAGTTTCGTATTCAATTTTGTAGCCCAAAAGAGGTAACAAAAATAAATAAATAATAAAGTAATAAGTATGAGTTACATAAAAGGAGACATAAAAACAGGCGTTACCCTTAGAAAAATTTAAATAAAAATGTCTAAAGCAATTTATTTTGATCTGTCAACCATTCGATATTATACCAAAGGATATTCATTATAAAGAATAAATTGTTTCACGGAGTCTATAATAAATTGAACAGTTCGATTATTTTTACCGCATGAATAAATTGAAAAACCTAACAAATGAAGTGGGATTTAATTGTTTTATATCAAAATGTTTTTGTTAGATTTGCTTTCATCTTTTTGAAATTTTTCCATAAAATTCACAGGGAAAAGACAGCAAGACAATAAAAAAATGTAAAACATTCATACTTGAAATACAAATTTTTTCCTCTTGTTATTGTTTATTTTGATTTTATTGTTTAAAATTAAAACAAATTTTGCTTTATTCAATATTTATTTTCAATTTAGCTAAAATTCATGGAGAACACAAAAACGTTTCAAGAAATTAAAAATAAGATAACAATAAAGAATTTTACTTTAGCAACTTGAAAAGCTTTTTAAAACTCCCACCTGAATAAACATCAGTTATTTGAACTATCAAAATTAAATACACGTCTGATATGCAAATTTAATCGTATTAAATAATTAATTGTAATCACAAACAAAAAACCAAAAATATGAGACACAAAACCATTAATAGCATATGGTTTTATACTCCTTCCAAAATTGCTAATATAATTTGCAGTTCATGGTTTCATTTTCATAATTTTCATCATTTTTAAATTTGCTGACATTTTATCACACTTGTTAGCTTGATTTATGCCAAAATAAAAGCATATATTCCTCAAATTTTGAATAAAGAAAAAGAAAAATGTAAATTTAGCAAATTTTGATAATAATGTCCTTTCTTTTATGCTTAGTTTACAAGACATAGCAACAAAGGTTCAAGGTTTTCATGCAAATTGAAAGGATTTAGGTATCATTCAAGATAAAATAATTTAATAAAGGAAATCATTATTATAGCTTTTTTTTTATGTTTCAATTTATTGTTAAATGCGGTCCTAAATCAAATCTGATTTGGGTTTTTTATACTTCAATATTTTTATAGGTATTTGTTTACACGTAATATATTACTTTCAAAAACTAAACTTTTGAATCCTTTTAGGAAACAAAACTAATATTAGTTAAACTTTATTTAGAAATACCAAAACCCAACACATATATTTTTTTCAAATCTGAAGCAAGGAAGAGTGTTAATCGCACACTTCTGAACTCAACGATTTCAAAGGTAAAGTGGAGCTTACAATAATTATATCGACACAAATTTTCACCCTAGCCCTTGTTATCATGGCAGTTCGAGTTCTAGTATCCGCTTCTTTGTCCTGTATACATATTAAACACATCTTATAATTATGTATCTGCAAAGAGTGCAAATTTTCGGTATAAATATAAGAAAAAATTGCGTGAGTTAAAAATCTGAAAATTCAAACGTAATATCAACGGGTTATTATGGTTCGTTTTAAAAAATTTACTCAATACATGGATTTTTATGCAATTGCGCCAAGAAAAATTTTTTAATAAAAACAATTGACCAAAACTTGAATGAAAATATAATCAGCCTTCGGCTTACAAGGTATTCAAATTTGTCAATAAATCAATGACTAAAATTCTTAAAGAGACCAACTTGAAGAAGAGTTCTTAAAATTATTAATAATCAAAAATTATCAGCTCTTTTTACACGGTATTAACAAAATTTTCAAAAAGAAAAGAAAAGAAGGATTGAAATATATCTGTATTTTACTTATCTGAAAATTCGTGGACAGGAATCTGGAGTGTAAGAGATGTGATTTAAATGCTCGAGAGAGAAAGCCTCAGATAAAGTATAAAGAGGATGTAAAAGAGGTGTTTTATATAATATTCAAGATTCCAGGTAATTTCAATCTACAGGACGTTTTTGTGAATCGATTAACCCTTCAAATGCTTAATATTGACCGAAATTTTCAATGCAGAAAATTCAGAAGTTCTTAGTTATGTCTGTTTTTATGAGGAAAATTAACTGAATTGAGCATTGGAGCCTGATAGGATTTGTCATGGATTACAGTCCTATCAATAAAGTTATAGAAAAAACAAATTAAAATAAATTTATGGAAGCGAAACCAAAAAACAAACTTGCCTAAATAATTTTTTATCATCCTTGTAATTCTAAGTTTTATAAAGGCTCTAATGCTTTACGAAAGATTAATAATTTTTACGCCTTATAGTACTTTTCTATCAAAACATAAAACCACTGTCAATAAATTTCGAGTGTCAATATGCCATAAACACAAAAATATTTTGAGAAAACAAATTCTAACCTAGATCTTTAGCTTAATTTAATAACAAATAAAATTTACCAGAAAATTTTCGAAGTAAAATTTATTCATTTTAAATTATAAAAATGATATTATTTGTACACCCAAACATAGTCAAAAAAATTGATTGATTTAAAGGAAAGCTTTTAAAATTGACAATAATACAAACAATCAAAATATTTTTACAATAAAAAATTGACTGTTTTCAATATTATTTCAAAGACTTTCTTCTGAAATCCAATATAAAAAGTGGGCTGCATCGATGTTTCGGTTTAGCTGTGCAAGTTATGAATACAAAGCAAGAAAATTGATATTTTGTTTATTTTCTATCTCTTATACAAAATGCACTTAAATATCTTTCCATATGGATACATAAAATGTGTTTTGGCATTTTTTTTGTATTATGTAAATCATAATTTCTTATGGTCAGTCAGTGTATTTCTATAATGGAAAAAAAAATGGGTGTAAGTGCGATATGAAATTTAGGACACAAGAGAAAGTTTTAGTACCAAATGCTTTTTCTTCAAAATAGATAAAAAGTAAAACAATTTTATCAATCAAGGGATATGAACGAAAAAAACTTATGCACATGGCGAATTAATTATCCAAGTAAATGCCGAGTAAATTGATAATTGCGCAATTTTAATTTAAATTTTATAATAAAAATAAAAAGTTTTTATCTTTCTTTTTTCAATTCCAGACACCTTTTTATCTATAAAAAGCAATATTAGACAAAAAATAGTGTAATGTAATTGCTTCTATTGTAAATATAATTATTTGGAAACTTCTTTTTGTTAAACTGAAATTGATTCTATATTTTATAAATTTTCCTGTTTCTTACCATCTATTTAAAGAGTTTATTTAAATCTTCATTATATTGGCACTAACTGGTATTAGCCGGCTCTCAGATTTGTAAAACAGGTGATTTCTTCTGTGTTCTGCTTCTATATTGGTTTAAAAGACTTTCAGTTGATAAAAAACCAATTTAAAGGCTATGCTTGACTTTGATTGTGTCTTGAACTTCTGGATTATTAAATTTCTTAGCAACAGATTTCATAGAGAAAAAAAAAATACATATAAATCACGCTCCGTATGTTTTTGTTTTCCTAATTCGTTTAATTCCACATGGTATGCCACACATGCGTCTCTTTTCCTATCTTTCATGTGGTAGCTTAAGCTTAATTTTAGAAGGATACAATACCCAGATATTTGCTGCTGGCGCAAATGTTTTTGAAATTCTGTTAAACAGCATTTATTCATTCAGTTGGATACCCTTTTTCTGAAAATTTTTTTGTAATTTCTATTGTGTGTATAGTTTTAAACTGCGACTTAATTCATTACGAAGTTAAGCACTAACCGAACACTATCAGAATGTAAATATGTAAATTTAGCCTGAAAATATTCCAAGAAAAATATTGCTTTAAAATTCTTATCAAATTTTATTTGTTATTAAATATAACCACATTTTATTCTAACAATTATCATAAAAAAACTCATTTATAAAGTCAAATGAAACCTCTTGACTTATTCTCTCAAGTTCAATGGGAATAAAAAAGTTCAACATCAAACACTGCCCTGCAAGAAATTTTAACAAGAATATGAAATAAGAAAATTGATTCGGCTTCTCAAATAGACTTTTTTTCATTTAAAAGTTCTTTTAATATTTCTATTTTGTGCTGAGAAAGAAGCGGTATCGCTTTTACTTTTAATTTCTTTTCCAAATTTACAAAGAATTTTAATTTATTACGTTCATATTTTCGCGTGCATTTCAAATATTTTTACTCACACTCAGATAACTCGCATCTTCAATCACATTTTGGTTTTTATTTACCAATTTACTATATGAACAGGCAAAAAGAAATAAAAAACACATATTACAAGAGCAAAATTGCAAAAAAACATATACATAAAGTTGTTGTTTTTGTAATTCAAGAGCAGCTCTTTTGCTTACAATAAAACAGAATCATACCAGACAAGCAGCCGCTTGAATACATCAGGAAATAGGAGAAATTGAAATTTGAAGTGACGAATGATGTGAATATTTTATTTAATGTGTTTTTATTTCTTATCTTTGGCAAAGCTGGGGGTCAAAGCGAATGGAGCAAATTTATTGGGACTTAAATTACGAATGCGTTTTATACATTTGGATTAGGCATAATGAGAGAAACTCAAGCCGCATTTTCAACGTCAATTTTGTTCCTGTAAACGTTTGCAAAAATCCTCCCACAGATCTCTTTGATTTATTTTGTTTTAGCTTTCCTTCTAACTATATAATTCACAATTGCATAATACAAAACTGAAGTAAGCCGGCTAGACAGGCGCTTTTGTATTTTATCTGTGAAAAGGGGAAAGCGAAATCGTATAGAAAACAGTTATAAAAAGAATGCAAATAAAGCTTTTGTTGGATTTAGCGTTCTTTTAATTTTTTTCCTCTTTGATTTTAATATTTGTAAAGAAAGGTGTGATGTAAAGATAATGAAAGACTTCGAGTAGAAAAGGATCAATATAATGAACAACAGTTTAATGCGTGCGGTGGGAATTGGGACAACTGAAAGTGTTTATTCTAATAAATATTCTGGAAAGTTATTTCTTTTTGTAATATTTTGTGAATTATTAGTTTCTAATAGGGTACTACGGTATTACGGATAATGAGTCGGTATGCGGTTAGAACTTAATAAATGCAAAATTAAGGTAATTAAAATTTAGTTAAAAGCTTGGGGATTGTGAAAATGGATAATAAAAAATTTAATATAATTATAAGAATGGGAAATCTTTTATTCGCTCGGTAAAGTCTGAATAAATTTGGTTTTAAAATTTAATTAAAAATATTATGATTTATAAAAAGGATAGAAAAACTTTTAAATTCTAGTAAGATACAAGCAAATAGGATAGAAATATTTACGCGTTTATGAGTTGGAAGTATGTGTCATTTACATACAGATAAATTAACATTTTGATGTGATTTAATCAAGTAGCATATATTATAACAAATTTAAGAAAGATTTTTATTCTTTACAGTGGGGAAGTTGGAGGAATATTTTAACTAATTCGACTACATGAATAATAAAATTGGTTCTTGTAGGCCTTAAATATTTGTACTGTATTTAAAGCAAGAAAAAGATGTATTAGTGATTAAAACCATATTAAATTTATTTTTCACACTAGAAAATTAAATGACTACGAGCTTATTTTTATGTATTTAATTTTCAAATGAAGCGTATAAACGCTTGGTGGGTTTACTTACTTTATATGTAGTGGTTGTAAGATTACATAATAATATTTTTAAATAAATAAAATTGTTAGTATAATTTTGTTTGTAATCTAATAAACTGACTTTTCACTAATAAATATCAAAACCAAAGGACAGAATAAGTAATATGTCCGTCAAATAAGTAAAATTCTCCAGCTTTACTTTATTATTATTTTTATGTTTAATACTTAAGTAATATGTTGCCACAACATTTCTCCACCAGATCAAACTTAAGATTTTTCGACACAAATTTTGGGTTAACTATGTGGGAGCTAAGGATAAAATGAACATTTTTAACTAGTTTCTTAACAAAAATCCATTCCTTTATGGTTAAATAACAGGGTTTTAATCTTTCTATCGAAATCTTAAGCTCTTTGTTATTAAATTTAAAGATGAAATAATTTGATACTTGCCTTCAACAACAGGAATCAAGCTCCTTAAACTTAAAAGACCTGTTGATTGAATGGTTTGTAGCTGGCACGAGGTGTAAAACTGAAAATAATTTTCTTTATTTATTAATAAACACTAACTGGGAAAAATTATTTTGAGGGTCCTGCAAAAACCAGCTTAATGAGTTCTTCAAGTTCAGCTGGATTAGCTAAAATAGTAAAAGGGAGTAATTTAGACTAAGGCTGGTAAATATACATCATTAAAATCATTTTTAAATGAAATCTTTAGGTTAAGGTTAAGAGTTATAGACTGTCGCTCTATTTTTTCGAAACACATTATTTTGGCAAACTCTCTAAATAAATCAGACTCAAAATGTCAGTCCTGGTCAGTTATAATAACTCTCAAATCACCAAAGCATTGATCATTGATCGCTACATAAAGCTTCTGTACAAGTGTCAGCTATGTGTTTGGCTCACGAGGATATCTGTCAATTATATCATAAGACTGTACCTTAAATTTTGTGTTATTGGCAGGGATTTACCTTTGATATGAAAACGCGTCGAAACTGGCTCAATAATATTTGGTGAATTTTTAATATGCTTAGAAATTTTTTTCTTTTGACATGCTAAACACGCTCAATGGTATATATATATATATAAATATACATATATAATTTTAGTTTTTTGTTTCTATAACTTCATATTTAGGTGCTTTTTGACTAATGCAAATTAAAACAATTTCAAGTCATTTTCCTCATATATTCTGTATACGAAAAACCTTTCCCAAGACAAATAATACTTGTAAACTTTTACTGTCTTATTGTTGTGGTATGAGCAATTTTTGATATTGCAACTGAAATGAGAGGACTTGTAACAATCAAAAAGACTATACAGTAAATCGGATGTCTAGGGATATCCAGTGCGAACGAAGATCCTTTCATCCTATTCTATAGTAACCTGTTTTGAATTTACAACTTAAAGGAATAATAAATACTGAAAACAACAATTAACCAAAAGAAAAAGAAAAAAGAAACTAAAACAAGAAACAAGAAAACAAGAATTTCGTGTCAGCATTCCTTAGATGCCATTAAAAATGTTGGCCTAGTCCTCATGTAGAAACCCGTGATTAGGAACTTCATTCCAAAATATAGTGAACTTTGTTTAAAATTTGATATATATTGAGGCCTTGCCTTCCTATGAAGTACAAATATCAATTGAAGGATGTAAAAGTTGTCTTCATGGTCTTACTAGCAAATTAGAATTAAGGCTGTCATTAATGAACAAATTTTCTGTTAGATGCTTCGAAAATTTACTAAATTGCCATTAGGTATCTAGGACACATATAATTTTATTCTTAAATAGTTTTTGTGAACAGAGAAAAAAAAAGTTTCAGAGAAAAATTATTTTGAATGATTTTTCGTTAAATCAATGTTAACAATATCTAAATCTTTTTTTAAAATTATAAAAATGATTTAAATTTTGATCTCTTGTCTATTATCCTTCTATCAAATGAAAATTATAAATTTATTTTCAGATATTTTAAGTGAACAAAACCCGATAAATTCCTAAAATGCTTAAAAAAAGCAATCATTCATCAAACAAAAGAATGATTTTCATAAAATATGAAGGAAGGACATTTTTTTTCAATAGATTTATTAGTGAATTTTTTCAAGCCCTAGACATCAGACGATTAATTAAGTTAAGTCATAGTTAGAAAGAAATTTGTCATTGATTTAGTTAACTTTTTCCTTTTGTTCTTTTTTCGAAAAAATATTTTTCAAATACAAATATTTCCCAAAGTCATGCCAGAACTCAAAAATTACATTCACTTAATCATCTGTAATCGCAAAAACATATTTTTTGTCCTTTAGTGATTAATTTCTTTTGCCAAGTTTTTTTAAGGACCAATTTTAATATTATTATTATGATTTTTAATTAATTAATTTACATAATGAAGAAAAATATTTATTTCTCTAACGATAACTTCATAAAATATGCATAAAATGATGATTTATATTTAGTATACATACATATATTTAGTTAGAATAATGAAAATATCCTAGCTTTAAAAATCCTTAAAAATGACTTTAATTTGTTTAATAATGGAAAAACTTGAAGCTAACTTTATCAAAGCAGTCTACAATACGGAAGAAAAAATTTACTAATAGAAATAAGTATATATCTAGGATGAAAAGAGTCTGTAATATATCCAACCCCAAAGGATATGTCTAATGAGCTTAGTAAAAAAACTGTATTCCGTCCTTTGGTGCCTGGTGGCTATTTCATTAATTATATGACTACAAAAGCTTTACTAAACCCTCTTGTAACTTATTTGTAGATCCTTTTATAAGATTCAAGAGAAAGCCAACGACTTTTTAATAATTTAAATGGTGACTCGTGTGCTTTTGAAATTATTTTAAGTGTTACAATCTAGAAAATTTGAATTTTTACTAAGAAATAATAAAAATAGTTTTGATAATATGTAAAAGAGTTTTTAAAGGGATTTTAAATATATTAAATTTTACTTTAATAAAGCTAAAAGTTTTATAATTGTTAGAAAAATAAATAATGAAGGAATTCATTAAATTCTAACATTTATGTATGTAGAAGCTATGCATAAATTTGCATGAAAATTAGCATATATATGGATAACAAATATTATCTAGCATAGCTTTATGTACAGACAACACAAAATCCTAATATAATGAAAACCAGAATAAAAGTGAGTGACATACACATATAATATTATTCTAAATTGTTATTATCTACTCTGATTTTATTACGTAACACTAATAAAACAAAGTAATATACACAAAACCTAAAGAATCTTTTCGACAAGCTTGTTTGGTCCTAATTAAAACCTTTCTGATGAAAACTTATATTAGATATAAGAATCAAATAATGAGAATAGGAAGATCTTAAGGATAAAAGCAAAAATGCTTTAATGACAATAAAATTGTTTGAAAAAAAGAAAAACTGTTGCTAAGTTTATGGTAATTACTATTCCTTGATAGATTTGATGATGATTTGATATTTGCTATTAAAGCAGAATATCCTTAATAATGTTCGAGTTTTATTTTATTTTTGTGTTTGTTTGCCAATGTTTAGAAGATAATAAAATTCAGAAAACCAGCAATATTGTCGTTATGATGAAAATTACAAATTGAAGAGGACTTATTTAAGTACAATACAATAAAAAACAAATATTTTTTCGTTCAATTAGATACAGATAATTTTACTTGAAAACGTCACAAAGAGGATTTCTTTTAGAACAGCAAAAATATAGCCCAGTCGAGTAGGGAAAAAAAATGAAGAAAAAAACGAAATATATTTTAATTATATTTCCAGGGAATATTTTAAGAATATTTGTTTGCAATGGGGAAAATATGATTTTTATTTCGTCTTTTTTTTTTGTGGACTTAATTTCAAGCCTGAGAAAAAATTCTTCATAAATCTAATCCAATAAAATCAATAATATTGATTCAATAGAGGACATCATCTGAAAAAAATATTAAATAATAAAAATTTCAGTTGTTTTTCTAAAGTTAATCCTAACTTTAATGTTGCATTAAATCAACACGAATTTGACTTACAATCCTAACCCAATTACATAGAATTGACAGGTTCTGCATGAAATTTATTGATTTTTCTTACTTAATTTAATTTAGAAATTCAGATTATGAAGAATAAAAACATTTTACATGCGAATTTATTGCTTGTTAACAAACTAATTTATAATTCCATGTTTTCAGTCAGGCACGCAAAAGTTTCGTAAGAGAGATTAAGTATAGACACTTAACAGTTTATCTTGAAAAGTGATCAAAAGAGGAAAAACAAAATTTTTCAAATTCAATTTTCTTTTAAGCACAAATTCTGATCAAAAGTTTGGCCTATTTTGGTGGAACTAATAGAGCTAGAGGGATACTTTTACAAAAATTTTTACTTTTGGTTTCTTTATTCACGTGTTTTTTCCTTGTTATGGCCTAGGTTGATTTTTAAACAAAACAGAAACCTTATTTTCAGTATCCTCAAAATTTTGTACAGTAAATTCTCAAATTGATCAAGGTTAAGGATTTAAGAAGGTTTTTTTCAAGTTTTAACTCTGGAGTTATTTTATATCTGCCAAGATTACAGAAAGAAACTGCAAGCCAAACTTTCACCTTAAGCATTTTAAAAGTTTTATATGGGAGTTCAATAAAACAATATTCTAAGAGCTCAACTGTAAAAAAAAACTCTTACCAAAGACTGAAAGCATTCACTCTAGCACTCTAGCAAGCATTCAAATTAGAAGCTGAGGATTGGTTTAGCGCATTTGTCTTTTTAAGGTTTTTCCATAAAGAATCATTTATACAAAAGTGTTTTTTCTGTCACTATATTATCCAACTGTAAATATCTTGAAGGCAGGATGCTGTCCTTTCATTCTAAGAATATTTGAAGGAGAATACCTGCTTTGAAAAAAAATATTTGACTTATGAATGAATGAAAAGACAGAACCACGATGAGAAAGATGGAATTAATTCAAATATGAAACCGTTAATTTCACATGAATTCGAAAATTTGGGACTAAATTTTATGAAGAATGAACGGTTTACTATGACTTTTTGAAGCTAATCAAGCGCAAGAATTCATGGATGCACCAGATTAAACAATTTCAAAGGCCAATATTGACCAAAACATGGGTTATGTTATCTTTTCGTGAATTTTCAATGAGTTTGCTTTTTTGAACTTTTACTGGCCAATACTACAATCAATTCTGAAGTGTACTGTGATCAACTGGAAAAGCTGAGTGATTTACTTCAAACAGAAAAGGCTAGAATTGATCAATAAAAAAGGTATAGTGTTCAACCACGATAATGCAAGTCCTTATATAAGTTTGGTCACTCACCAAAAGCTTTTACAACTTAACTGAGACTCGGCATATTTTTCAGAATGGTACTTTTGGACTATTACTTGTTCTGGGAAAACCAGGGCATGACATGGACCACTTTTTGCTGGCAAAGTTCAGAAAATTTATGAACGTGAAATCAATCTCCTAACAGAAAAATGGCAAAAGATTATGGACCCAAATGGAAAATATATAATTTAATAAAATGTTTATACATTCCTCAAAATCGTGTTTAATTTTCACTAAAAACAAAAAAAGTGAAATGACTTTCTGAATGTCCTAAACAATGAATTTTAATGGAAAAGTACAAATTATATTTTTCTAAAAGACTTGTAATGTAGTCGATATACCTTGGAGTATAACTTCGTCTTTAAATCCCCTATAAAAACAATTGCCAGAAACATTAATCTAGACATCAAGTGAAATTGATAAACGTTGAGTTCAATAATTCAAAATATTACAGGAAATTTTTTTTTTTATTTTTTCGCCTTTGAAATAAAAATCAAATCAAGACTTTCTGCTTTCACCCATTAATTATACTCCAAAATAAAAAATTAATTCACAACCAAATTTTTTTAGATTACATTCAAATTATTTACTTTTTATTTTAATCTGGCAGCTCTAATTTCAACCCTACTACAACATTTAATGTTGCTTGCAGCACTGCTGCTAGCTACATCAAACTCAGAATGCATTTTTAGCTGCAATGGACTCTCAGTATTGGTTAAGCCGTCTGATTGTCGGGTGCATATGAAAAGCGTGTGCGTAAAACAAAATTATATACGTCTTTAAAATTTTTTTAACGTGCTTAAGATTGGTGTTTGTTTTTTCCTCTAATCGTAATATCTTCGTTCACATTTTTTATTTATTTTTTAAAGATTCATAATTAATATGTGCTAACTAATTGTGAACTGAAGTAGGCTGCAGTAGTAAACCTGTTAACCACAATTGATTTGTGGCAATAAGAAAAAAAAAAAAAAATCCCCTTAGGGTGAAATGAAGTGTAAATTGTTGAAACTATAATTTTTTATTTTAAATATTTTCAAACTAAAATAAATAGTGCTGTAAATTATTGAATTCAATCGAATTTCTAAGTGCATACTAGAAAATGATTTTTAGAGTTTTAAATTTATTTAAGTACTTTAAATGTATTTAATTTGAAAGGTGTTGAATGACGCAATAACGATTTACAAGGATTATATATTTGTTGGCCACACGTCATTCTTTTAAGTGTTATATGAATACGAAAAAATAAAATCGAATTAGGATTTATTCAAGTGGAAAAATCATCAGTTTAGATATGAAGTACCTTCATGGAGGGCACAAGGAGTCATATACTCTTGTTGCTCGCAAGAGGTACATGAAGAAAATTTTGTACGTATTTCTAGTGTAAAATATATCCTTGAACTAGTTTGATATATAACTACATATTTCAGGAAAAATCTTTAGGTTGCAACTATTTTTTGTTGTTTTGTAAAACAAGATCTTGATTACGAAAGTCTTTGCAGGAGTATTTTTCTTGAATAGTTCTTTTTCTTTGTGATTTGTGTTTAGCATATTGAAATATCCTTTTTAAATTTATTTATCTTTTATTTCCTATATTGTAATTGTATTTTTTTTTTCTAGTACATTCGAAAAAAATTTTATTCTTTTTGAAAATGCGAGCATGTAAGAAATATCTTTTAACAACCTAACATAAAATTTTGTTAATTCAATTCTACTCGCTGGAAAGGTGGAACAATTGTTATTAGTAGTGTCTAAATTAGAGAGTTTTGTTTAGCTTTTTTTCTAGGAGCTAAGCTTACACTTAAATCTATTACACTATAGTGTAATGACTTTGGTCTGAATTCATTAAAAGTGGCTTTATTATAAAGCATAGCCCTCAAATCTCCTTTCGTATGAAATTTAAAGTTGCTTACAAGATCAGAACAGGTCATTTTTCAGGTGCCTTCAGCTGAGATCTTAAAGGATTAACAGTAAATAAGAAACATCAAATAAATAATATTTATTATATTTATTGTTTGGAAATAAATTTGATCTTGAGTGATATTTTTTCCTTAAAAAAAGGCAAAGACGAAAAGTGAGAAAAGGAAGGACACTTTAGAAATTAACTAAATTGTACCAAGTAAAGAAAGTCATTCTTTTTCATTAAGAGGGGAAATACGTTTATACAAAGTAAAAACAGTACTTTTTCATGAATTTTTTCCTGTGCTCGAGTTTACGAAAAATTTGATTTTTTTGTTTCTTTTTAAAAATAGTAGTGGCTCTTTAGTCGTCTGCTTCTAGGCATCGAAACTGCTGCAGCTCTCAAGGTTTTTCTATTCATATGAAACAAAAAATGCTTTTTTTGCATTATTGAAATGTTCAAGGGAAGGACAAACCTATAAAATTATAAAAATGGTGAAAATTTAAGCTTATACCTGTTGTTTAATAAAGGATCTATATAGATTTTCAACTCTTTTTTGAACAGTTTTTATACCCAAAAAAATTACTTAGTTATTCGATATCTTTTATACTTTATAAACTTTTTAGGTATATCCTTCTTATAGAGAGAAATCTATCAAAATTTATGTCAAAATTGGTTAATAACTTTTTGAGCTACAGCAGGAGCAGTTCTTAGAAATTCAGTTTAGAAATAATTTCATCAATGCGGTATAACTATAAACTTGAGTGACCTACCGATTCCAGAGTTTAATACAATATACCTTCAGCCGTCTCAAAAAGCTAGTTATTTTCGAGCAGCTACAGTTTTCGAATTGTAACAGCTGGTTTAGTTTTGGTTTAGTTTATCGGTGTTTTTGGGAAACACTTTGCAATAAGTACCAACTCAGCTTGTTCATAAGTTTCAGAATGGAGTTGCAATCTTCCTGTAGTAGACTGAAATTTCACCAGTTTTGCTTGAACTTCTGGTTTGTCTTGTATTTATGCCTGCATATATCTGAATGCATATATACCGGCATATATATTTTTGGATATCTGCGTACATCTATGGTATATGTGTATACATTGTCAAATCTCTGTAGACTTGCGTAGGTGTAGGAGTATACACACTCTAACGCTTTATTTCGCTTTAGAGTATATTCTAGTTATGGAAAAAATAAAATCTATTTTTTAAAAACTCGAAAGGTATTTCCTCCCTTAATGAAAGGAAGTTATAACGCCTTTTTTCTCGGGAAAAACAACAATGACTTTTCTTTAAAAATCTCCACAAAAGTATTTTACTAAAAAGTAGCTAAATAATGAACGATCTGCTTGCAGGTAACTGAAATCTAGGATGCAGAGTTTTACTATTTGATTGGAATCCCTGTGATGAAAATTTGGTATGGTGTGCATGGCAAAGACTTAACAAATTTTTCTTCAACTATTTACTTGATCAAATGCCATACCATTTGTCCCTAATCCGAGTTTAAGAGGAAATTTAAAGCTGGGATCATGAATACTTATTTTGAGAGCATGTAAACGCTTCTTTTGTTTTATTTTTTGCTGTATATATATATATATATATATATATATTTTCGAAAAACAACTCAGGAGTTTATTTTGAAGAAATACTTTAAGGATTAACTATCTAAGTTACATGATAATAATTTATATTGAAATTTCTACCTCCCACGTGTTATTTTTATTCTAAAAAGAATTGAATTGTATTAAAGATTTATCTATTAAACAAAAAAAAGGAAGAAAATAACTTGCTTTGTACTTAGTTTTGGGTCACACAAAAACTTTGTCTTATCCAACATATATATTATATTTTTCTTTTATAAATGAACGACTCTTGTTCATGTCTTTGGAATTTTTTTTATCACTTTTTTTGTTGTTTTCTTCGTTATTTTATCATCAGAAACTATGAAACTTAACCTTTACGATATCTATAGCTTTAGATTTCTGACACGTTGATTTTTATGTTAGTTTTTTTTGGTTTTTTTTGTTTAAAAACTAGTATTCCTTTGTATAAATTTGAATCAAATAAACCTAAGAAAAGTGTTAATTAGATATCTTAAGGTATTTATTATTATTAATAAATACTGTCACTTCCGGATTGATAGGAATTATATAAAAAGGTGTTTTTCTCTGTTGTTTTGTTATATTTCAAAGTATTTAATTGAATAGAAAACTAGTGACTGTTTTTTTATGATATCATTTTTGATTAAAATTATTGTTTTTTTACTAACGGTTGCAATTATATTCCTCAATCAGGTCTCAAGTTGTAAAATAATTAGAAACAAAGGAAAAAGAATAGTCTAGTCTGAAAATATTTTATTTTTAATTAAAGTAAAATTTCAAATGTTAATTCGTTTATTAGAGAATTGCTAGTTTTCTTTGTTTTTGTATTCCTTAACTATGCAATTCATTAAATGTTATTAATTGATTGTTTGAAATTTATGATGCTATAAAGATTCTTTAAAGCTGTTCTTAAAAACAAGTTTTAAAGTACATGAAGTTATTTTCAAATCTGATGAAACGATGACCGCCTCCCGTATATTTGAGCTAAAAAAATCTATGCAAGCAGACAGGGTATTAACATGAAATTTGAGCTTTTATGCCTACAATTCATTATTACTTGGTCACACCAAATACTAGTCAAAGCATCAGCCTGAATTAAATTTGTGTCTATTTGTTACTATTTTGTCAGGTTTTTGGAAAACGTTAGTGATGGCGTAAGCATAATTACATATATTACAAGTTTGCAAACATTTGACAGCTGTAGAAAACCTGTGGCAATTAAAGACAAAAAAAAACTAAAACATCAGAGACATTTGGCACAAAAAAATCATATCCTTACCTACGGCGAAAAACTATCTACCCAATTGGAAATTTGGCAATGTTAAGTGGTGTAGTAATGGTAAGATATTGAATGGATAAATACGAAATGAAATAAGCCTCTGCAGCTGCGGCTGCTGAATGTGTTAATCAATTGGTTGACCTTCATTTCCGCTTCCAACATTAAACTTAAAGTTTCTCTGCTAAACAATTTCTAGTGGAAAATTTGACCGATGGTTTTTTATACTCGAAATATTCACTTTCCGTAATAGTGAAGTACTAGTAAGACATTATGAGAAACACATAAAAGTTTTCTTTGTTAGGTGCTATTCGGACTAGAATATTTGTCTTTAATTATTGAGTCTTCAAAATCTTACGCCCTTACTTCAGGTACTTTATCCTATAATATTTAATGCGTTAAATAATCCTAAAACATGTTAATAAGTTCGATTAATTTTAAATCAAGATTGTGTATATTTTTCAATTTACTTTTGAGGAGTTTACTCTAAGGCCGTGATCTTTATGGCAGTTACTTCAACAACTTTCGGTGGCTTCCTTTATTTGCTAAACTTTTAGTCACTAGCGACACCCATTTATTTTTCATTCGCATAGAATATTTGGCATTTTTGTCTCTAAAGTTTATGGCATCAATATTTTTCTCAATGACCAAAGAAACTTAAAGTTGCTTTTATATGAATTAAAGTTTCATTTCGACTCTGCTTTCTTAATCTAATACAAAGCTTCAGTTCTATAACACAAAACTTGATAAACAGTTAAGTTTTTTACGTATTCATTTTTTATCTTTCAACGAAATTTCAACCAAAAATATTTTAAATAAATTTAAAATCTAATATTTCCTAATTTTACCTAAAGATGCCCTGTGTTACTTTTAATATATTAAAAAAACTTTAATTTTTCCCCTTTAACCATTTTTCCAAAAACTTTGTCTTTAATACAGATTTATAGAAGACAAAAAACTTGAAAGGTCGTCTATTAAACTTGCTAATATTCAATGTACTTCCTTAATTGGATCATTAAGGACTTTGTTAAACTTTGTTTCAGCAGGTAATCACAATTCCATCAAAACTTTTATCTTATTTTCTTATACGGAGTCTTTAAAAACTTTTTAATTGCCTTCATACCTAAAATAAAGCCAACATTTTTGCTATGACATTATTTTTGATTAAATTTCTGACTTAAATATCTTTATATCTTTTATATTTTAAATAGATGACTAATAATATCTACTTAAAAACATGAAAATGTCTAAAATTTTCAAGTTTTATATATGTCCTTTTTATTTTTGCTTTCATTCAAAATACATAAATAACATTTCCATGTGGATTCTTAATTTTTGTTTTGGTCAAGAGATATTTGATCATATTCTATCCCTAATAATCCTGTCATTAATCATTAGAATTATTATCTAAGATTCTTAGAGGGTAGCGCGTCACTATATTTTTTGTTTCTTTGTTTGTTATTAACTAAAATTATGAACATTTATCTTAGTTATTATAAATATTTTATCTTTAGAAGTATATTTTACACATGTGTGCGCTTTATTTGTTGTCCTTTAATATATATTTAAGAAGAAATTTCTTGAATTAGGGGCACATTGCATAAATTTAACTCCAAAAAAAAGGAAAGAAATTATATTGAATTTGATTGATAATAATTCAGTAAATACGACTTTTAACATTATCTGTGATTGATTAAATGTTAAATAATATAATTTGAGGTCCTTGTAAAATTTTATCTTCAAAAAGGGACATTCTTAATTATTTATTTGTAGATTCAACATTTCGATATTTCAAATATAAGTACTTAAAATATATAAATTAAAGAAAAAACGAAATTAGATATTTATAAAGATTTCTCCTTAGAAATATTAACACTTAAAACCCTTGTCACTTCAAAATGTCTCCACTTGATGTCAAGAACTAAGTTTCGATATGTTTGTACAGTTGTTGACCTATGATCTAAGGATCTGTTTGAAAAATGTTTGATATTTTGTGTTCTTTTTCCCAAAGTCTATTCCAGATGTTTTGGTAGTTTGGTTATTTTTTTATTTCAATATAAAAAATTACACATTCAAATTGATTTATTACTTTAACAAAATATAAATTCCTCTAAATTCTTCATTGCATTTTTTTAATTAATTGATTTCGTTCCTTTTAAAGAGGATCATTTAAAATTATTTTAAGGATTTAGCAGTTCGTTTGCTTTTATTGTTTCTTATTAAAAAAATTTAAATCAAGTAAAAAAATTGGAATTTGTTTTATGGAAGAAAAATATACAATTATTGTCAGCACCTTATGATACTTCTATATATAACACCTGAAATGGGAAAAACGTATAACACAATGAATTCTGATTCTTAATAATATCTTAATTATTTCGATTAAAAATATAATTTATAAAAAAAGTGAATAAAGAATATACCTCGCAAAAATATATGAATTCGCTTAAAGTCACTTAAGCTCGTTTAAATTTGTTGAAATTCGTTACTTCTTAAATTCATTAAATTCAATATACAGCTGAAGCATCTGGACTACTTGCATAACTTTAGCCTTTAGCAATTTAGCAAGTGACTTCATACATTTGCCTTACTTTGAGCGTCTAGTCAAATTTTGTATGGGATTGATGAATATTTACCATAATAAATCAATAAATTACATGAAAAAAAAAGTGCTAGTTGAGATAAATTATCTTAAATGGTTTCAAAAACTTAATAACGATGAATTTGACACCGAAGACAAAGAATAAAGTTTGACATTATAGGAAAACTCGTAACTGAAAATAATATTGGTTAAAGATTTGAACTTAACTTATTAGAGTAACTCAAACAGCAATTTTATAAAAAAATAAAAGTAAAAGCAACTGAAAAGCGTTATTTGCTGATTTTTTTACATGTGAAGTGCTACTGGCCAAATATTACTGGAAGAGTTGTTTCAATCGTTTATTTAAAAAAAATGATAAAGAAGAGAATAAAAATATGGTCTCCTAAGATCACCCAAAGTAGAAGAATTCAATATTAACTTATTAGTGGGGAAAGTAGCTCTATTTTATTAATGAGAGAATTTTTTTTAAGGAATTTATATTTTTATTTTTACTTCTTTCAATCAATAATCTATAGCCTCTCTGATTGTGAGCAGCATAACACCTGCATGATATATAGGTACGTAAAACTAAATTAATTTCTGAATATCCTCAACAAGTGAAGCTTAGCTATATGGATCTTATATCCATAGCCTAGTGGCGTTAGTAAGGATGTCATCAAGGGGAACATCCGCCCCTTCCCCCTTTCCTCTTGGGCCTAGTAATCTTTTAGCAGTAATTAAAGAAAAAAAAAGGCTTGCAAAAAGCTATCTACGCCCCTGCTATATCTTGTCAGAAAGACAAGACTTTCAATGAAACATAATTCACCATTTTTTCCCAATTTTTGATTAAAAAAATAGCAGAGAGTTGTGTAGACTAACTTATGTATTTTTCTTAGATTAAATAGAGACAAAGTTTATATTTAAGATTTTTGTATCCAATAAAAAATAGTACCATAAATTAGTAAATTTTATTTTTGTAGATCGCAATTTTCGACTTTTAAAAATTGCTAAAAAATCAAATTTATAGTAAGAAAGTTTTCTCGCTTATAACTTCCGTTTATATTTTTTATCCTTTCTTTTTTGTTGAAATTTTTACATATTCCTAAAAATTAGTGACCTTAAGCTTTAACACAATCATTTTTGCCCTAATATATCTTAAAGCTCATTTCGAACACAAAAATTTCGTTTAACTCGTTAAACTTATAGTCTCATAATAATAATTGGTTACCAGTTAGCAGCTGCGTAATTTGTTTGCAAAAAATAAAAAACTTAATATTGCATAAAAGGGTAAAAATATTTTACAAAAAAAAAACATAAAGAAAAGGGAAAATAACACCCCCGCTTATCAAAATCAAACCTATAATCCTCCTAATTAGTAATCATTCCGGGATAATGATTTCCCTTAAAGTATTAGCATGAGTTGTAGGTCCTAACATTATAATTTTTGTTATTCGATTTAAAAAATCAAAAAAAAAAACAATGGTTGACCCTATTTAATGCGAAAATTGTTTGATATATCAATCACAGTTGAATTGATTATAAACAAAGACATCACCCTCACATGCCACAAAACATAATAACTTACCCCTGATTTTGCTGTTTTTTTATTTATTTGTATTTGTATTGCCATTTATAGTCATTTTAAGAATATACATAAAAAAATCGGGTGCAATGAAGTACGAAAACAATTTTCGAGTTCTTTAGAATTTAAAATTTCACCAAAAAATTACAAAAATTTATTTTATTAAAGCACAAGGGTTTATTTTTATTGTTTTCTTTATCGATCCCGTATAAAGCATTTAAGGAGATTTTCACAAATCATTTTCAATAGTTGTCAAATAATGTTGACAAATCTTTTTTAACGGGTTTGAGCTTAATTATGACAGTATCCTTAATGAAAGGAATCTTTATTTAGTAGTACGTTATTTTTTTTACCAATATGGCTAACCAAAACAATGACAGCTTTTGTAAAGCGGTATTTCAACTTAAGGGGGTATTATCGTGTGATGCTTTTAAAAAGAGATATTTTTATAAATATGCTATAAAAATTTCATTTTTATGTTTTTATTTTTGTCAAAATGATGTGGGGTAACCACTTGTTATGTTGTTCTTTTTTTTGCTGCATTTTAAACACAAAAATTATAGAATATAGTTAAAACGAGTGGTGTAGATAAAGGATATTAGCAAGTGGATCCACTCCCTCCTCAACCTTCTCCTTGGTTAGTAATTTTTTAGTAGAAATTAAAGAAAATAGGAAAGAAGCCTAAGAAAATTTACAAGAAAAAATCTGCGTCACGGATTAAAATACTTTTTCAAGATGTTAATAATAAGAAAGAAAATTGAAATGATTGCACTTTACCTAATTACCCAAAATAAAACAATATCTCGAGCATCACTCAAGCGTTTCCCGATAGGCGTTTAACACACTGTATTTCAGCTCATACAAAGAAAAACTCTCAGACAGAGCTAATACACCGTTTTAAGTTCAAATGTCATATAGCAAAATAACAATTATAGTTATAAACAATAAATCGACCTGAAAGTGTTTTAGTTAATTAATTAAAGAAGAAAAAAACAATTAAATGCTATTTTATTGCACAACTTGAATATAGTTCATATTTTCCCTCTATACAGGATTTTATAGGCTGTACTAATATACACGATTCTAGTAGTCTATATACATAATTTCTGTATAAAATTTGTTTTGGTTAATTCTAATACAGTGCCTTGGATGGCTTGTGTGAAAAGGTTATTAAGGAGATACTGCATAGAGTTTATCTGAGAAATTGTCATCAAATGAACATACAAAATGTCACAAACTATTCTCGAAAAAAAGGCAATGAACATTTACTTCTTGGATTGATAGGACAAATAAATTACTTCTGGTAGAAATATTTGGAAAGAAAACATGTGGAATAGAATTTAAACAACAAAAAATTATACATTATTTTTCATATTTTGTAAAAAATAATACTTGCTTCAAAACCAAGTTCATCAGACCTTGACTTAATTATTATGAAAATACAAAATACTTTTTTTCCAAAAAAGTACTTAACATATAAACAAAATCAATATCATAAATTATTAATTTATCTTATTAGCGCTCATTTATGCTGTTTAACAACATATAAAGATACACAAATTAAATTTTTTATGAAATTAATTTTCGATTACTATGAAAACTAGTCACAACGCCTACTTATTATGTTTATTATTTTTTTTTTATTAAAAAAAGAATAATAAAAAATGATAAACTAAGCTTATTCATTTTACCTTCTTCTTTACTGTCACCGAAATGGAACCAATAGCTGTGTGGACACATTAAAACTTTACTGAATTAAAAAAAATAAAACATTATATTGATCCATGTTTGATTTTAAGACAGTAATAAATCAATAGCTGCTTCCAATTGTGGCAATTGAAGCTAGAATACACACTATAGACAAATAATAATATAAAAGATCTAATAAAACTGATCTTGTCTTTATTTTACTGTTTTTTTTTTGGTTGACTAAAAAACCCACCTACAACTTGCAATTGGTTAGATATACTCAAATTAACACTGTTTCATACTCATGTATGATGATTGATAAATCTAGTTTTAATCAAAATTGTTATTTTAATATATACTAAAAACAAAAGAAATAAAATGAAATAATTGTTTGTCCATCCATAAGTGGTGGTAAATTCTAATCAAAAAACTAAAATTTTCCAGTTTTTAATATTGAGTTGGTGTTTATTGTTTGATCTCTATATATGATTAGTAAAATAAAATTAGGTTTATGATATTTAACATTTGTAGGAGTTAGGTTTTAACGCCCCTATCCTAGATAAAATATTTTATATGATCACTTTCAAGATCCATTATTTAAAGACTTGATTGAAAAGCTAAGTGAGTTAAGTAAGATACTATAATAAAAAAAACAAAAAAATTATTGTTAAATGACCACCTGTGGATATATAACTATACTGTTCGGATATTAATAAATTTCAATCACTGATCTGTAAATAAGTTAATAAAATTTAATACTGCTCTAACTTGTTTAGTTTTTTTTATGTTTTTAACTATTTTATGAAGTTTATTTGTCTTGTATGACTTAATTAATATCAAAATTTTAAAATTATAGATTCAAGTTATGTGAAAAGTAAATTTAAAAGTATTTTTTTGAATGTAGAAAAAAGTTTTTTTTATCAGGATAATCAATTGTGGAGTTGGGTTATTGTTGCATTAATAAAATATATTTTTATATTATTTCTCTCTCTTATATAAAAAAGTTTTATGTCGTCTATGCATTATATTTATATATATATATATATATATTATACAAATAACACTTTCTCTCGTGTAGTATATGTCACCAGGATGTATAGTAATAATATTGAGAAATTTATGCATAGGCGATGGATTGTGTAATAGAACAAGATTAGTAGTTAGAAGAATTACAAAAAACATATTAAGTTGTGAAATGTTAAACAGGAGATAAAAAAAGGAGATATTGGGTATATTCCTAGAATAACGTTAGACACAAAAGGTAATATAGACATGTTGTTTGTATTAAAAAGATTGCAATTTCTAATCAGATTAGTATTTGTCATGACAATAAGTATATCACAGGGTCACATGATCAATCGTAAGTAGCTCTCTATCGAGGTGTAGAAGTAGGGCAGGGATATACATATAGTGAGTGCAAATTGAAAGAAAAAGTAATTAAAATAAAGTGTTTGAAGAAGATACAGACTAGCTATACCCCCTGATACGTATTGTTGTAGCTTGAAGGGAAAACAAAGTAAAGATTGTAATTTTAGTCACTAATATCGAAATTTGGGTATTTCGTAACACTTACCCCATATATGTCAATAATTTTTCAAACTTATTTTATCCCTTTGCCATAAATTTAAATTTCCCCTAAAATTCAATGCTTCGTTTAACTTTCGTAAAATAAATTTATATATTCTAAATTAAAGTTTTTATTTCCATAAATAAAACTAAAGAACAAATTTTTTGTTTTCCACTTGGCAATTGATGGTTACAATGATTTAACGATTTACTTATCTTTTCACTAAAAAATGGGCAAATGTTTGATCTGAATTTAAAAAAAAATTTCTCAAATAAACATCTGAGACATTTTTTGAAAGTTTTTTGAAAATTTGAGCTCAATCGATTCACTATACTTTCTAAATTATCTAAATACAAGAATATGCAGACTGAATTTTTATATATATTAATTCAAAATTTAGTTAATGATAAAACCTTTCAAAAGTTTCATAAAAAAAATTAACCCTCAAGTACCTTAAGACTTTTGTTTGTTTGAGAAATATGGTTAAATTGCTTAAAGTGATCAAAAATGGAAAAGATAGTTTAGTTTTGTCATTATTATATTGATAATATTATTAATATTGTAAATAGCTTTTTGATTTAAGTTAAGCTTTATTTCTCATATTCTGAGATACGATTCTAATTTCATCAGAAATATATTCTAATAAAATTAAAAGAAAAACCATTAAAAATCATAATCACGTATATTATTATACTTTATATTATTAAAGCCTGGTTTCACATTATAATTTTAAACTAAGCTTAACTTAAACTTCATTGAATTTAGTTAAAAATATAAATATCTTTTACAATGTGAGTTTAAATTCAAAATAGTTGAACTACTGCTACTTAATTTTTTAAGCGAATTTTATGCTAGCTCACGCTTAAATGTCAACTCTTTATTTGTTGTATTTTTCCAATTGAAGGTTAGTTTACAACCTTCTTTAAAATTTTTATAGCAATCAACTGAATATCCTTCTTTTAATTAATCGAAATAAAAGTTTTGATTATTTATAGTAAAATTACAAAAATTTTATTTAATTTCAAAATAAATACAAAAGAAAATACCAAATATGGGTAACAAATGACAGTTGAACTAACAATAAGTAAGTAAGTTTTAACTCCTAAACTGATGAAAAGTTTTAGACTGTGAAACGCAAATCTTGATCTGATTTTTATTTTACATATGAAGTTAAATTCAAGTTAAACTCCCACTGTGATATCGGGGTTAAGAGTCGCTATTGTGCTTAGCATGTTTGTTTTTGCTATGATTCCACTTATTTTTGTGTTTTATTTTTGATTATTGTAGCCCATAAAGTTGATTTTTATTATTGCATACTTTGAGAAAGAATATAAAATTTTTCTTGTACTTTGCACATGATATTATTGATAAAAAATTCAAATTTAATAATTTTTTATTGTTTTGGAAATGCACACACTCATAATTTCTTTGTTTTAAATTTTATTTATATACCAAATACAAATATTATACATTTTTCACAATATAATTTCTAACAAATGGTAGCACTTCCTTTTCTACTCAATAAGAGAGAATTATATTTTTGTAAAAAGTGAGAATAAAAGTGAAAATAAAAACAAATATTTTTCATTCCAACTTGTCACTTTTCACTAAAACTATCGCTTAATGCTAGATTCCTTAAACCTGACTGACTTGCTCGTTATTAACCCAGTAGGGAAAGCAGACATAATTCATAAATGAAGATGTTTTTGGAGAAAATATCAATGAATTTTGTTAAAAAGAAGTCTTTTCGTATGTAAATATGATTAATGAAGAAGAATTTTTCATTAGTGAACTTTTCAACGTGATTCACGCTTAAAAAACTCACTAATAATTATTTCTTGCACATTAAACTTTTTTGTATCCCTATGCCAGTATTTTAATATTTAAGTTTTCTTTTATTTCTAACATGTGAACATTTCTTGGTACAAATGTATGAAAAAAATTTATCAAGGATTTAAAATTTCAACTTTGGAAATACTTTTCTTTATTAATTGTCATGTGATTTCTTAAGTCTAGTTACACAGTATTTTTTTTGTAATGTAATTATGTAATTATGTGTTTGAATCCTTCTTATCATCTATTATTTTATACTAAGGACCTAAAGAAAATGTGTATGCTAACACATTTCCATACAGTTTTTAGTTAGATTTTTCTGCTACTGTAACGTTTAATTTGCACTTTAAAATTAGTCCTGCCATATAAGTAAAGCTAAAAGCAAAACAAAGTTATTTTTTAATTAAATCACCTCAAGTTTTAGGTTTTCTAAAATTACTGCCATGTTTAATCCTTGTTTAATATTTGATACCAGTTCTTATGCATATGACTATGTTTTAAATTAATTAATGGAAGTATAAAAAGACCGATCGATTTAATTACATTATATTGATTAAGAAAAACGTGATACAACACAACAAGGCTTTCACTATTACAAAAGATAGAACTTAACCTAGAAAGATAGATCTGTCAAAAATAGCATATTAATATGTTAAGGTAGCGTTTCCATGTCACAATGTATTTTAACACTTCCACTCATTGTTACTGGAAAGGCAATTTTCCTTTTTCTTCAAGAATAATTTCATCAAGCCACATAGGTATTCATGACATGTCCTTCAGTGTTTTCTTTTATTTTAAACACCCATTTATTATCTATTACTTTTTGTTTCTCAGGTGCCCTTATTAAGCTCCATGTATTATTTTTAATTAAGGAATTATATTCTTCATCCATGGCATTCTTCCACTGCGACCTTTCTGCTGACATTATTGCTTCATTATACGTTTTAGGCTCTGTTACAACTGCTGAATAGCCTATTTCAATTAGACGATCAGGCGCTTTGATTTTCTTTCGAAGATTGTATCGTTGATTGTCGCATTTATTTTCATTATTGTTATGAAATTCATTCACACAATCTTGTGAATGCAATGAAACTGTGTTATCTCCATGTTCCAATTCCTCTTTGTCGCTTGTATCAGTGTTGCTAACAGATGCTTCGTTCTTGCTGTTATCTCGTATCACATACGTTTGTGGATTTGCTTCGCGAAAACAAACATCACAGCTTAAAAACACCTTATTTGTGCATGGGTCAAATAGTCTAAAGTTCTTTGTAGTGGGTTCAAAACCAACTAAATATGCTTTCTTTGCTTTTGGATCCCATTTTCTTCTGTTGACTTTAGGAATTTTTGTGAAACATTCTGTACCAAAAATTTTTACATGACCAAGATATGGTTTATTACCAAACCATTTTTCATACGGTGTGCTTTTGATACAATTACTGTTTGTTGTTCGATTCAGTAGGTATGTTGCTGTTCGTACTGCTTCTGGCCATAGATGTTTTGATAGACCACTGGCTATTAGCATTGTTCTTGCGCTTTCTTGAACTGTTCTGTTATCTCGTTCAATTCTACCATTCTGCTCTGGAGTGTATGGTGATATGTATTCTATTTGAATGCCATTGTCTTTCATTAAATTTTTAACATTTTGATTGCAGAACTCTGTTCCATTATCAAATCGAATGTGTTTAACGCAACTATTGTTCATGTTTCTTACCATAGGTATAAAAGATTTCAGGCACTCATAAACTTCATCTTTTGATTTTAGTAGATATGTGAAGCGAAAGTTTGTTGCCTCGTCTTTTATTAACAAGAAATATTTTATGCCTCCTATTCCTATTTCATCCATAGGACCACAAAGATCTGCATGCATATATTCTCCTTTCTTTGAAGGTCTTTTCACTGTTTGTTTGTGTGTTGATCTTGTCATTTTTCCGACTTGACAGTCGTCGCAAAAAAAATTCTCATTGTTTGATAAATGGATACCATGAGCTAAATTATCTTTATACATTTTTACTATAGAGTTTGCGTTTACATGTCCTAAACGACAATGCCACTGTTTAAGAGAAGCACTTGCTACATTTGCATAGTAATTTTTACGTAGACGAAGATCCATTTTTATTTGATTCATCTCATAGCGCTTTCCTACTGCAACAGTTTTATTTGATTTATCAATGATTTTACAACCATCCTTTTTAATTATAATACTTAAACCTTTGTCTGTCAGTACAGCTGTGGATAATAGGTTGTGACGTAGCTTTGGAACGTACAAGACTTTTTCTAGACGAACCGGTTTCCATTGATTATTGACTCTTGTCTCAATTGGTATTGTTCCAACACCAAGAATTTCTAAGTAACAATCATTTGCTATTTTTACAGCATGTTTTTCATGGTATTTTTCAAAAGTTTGGAACCATTCACGATGATACGTCATATGACTGGATGCACCTGAATCGATTAACCAAGATTCACTTTCATCCTTCCAGTTTGTACACTCAAATGTACACCATGCTGTATGTCTTTTGTCTTTGTTTTCGGGACACTTTTTGTCTTTGGCCCAATGACCTAATTGACCACACGCATAACACTTTGATTTTTCTTTGTGTTTGACATTTTTATTTTTAAAAAACTTGTTTTTTGTTTTAGTTATAAAAGCAGCGTCAGATTCAGACGTTTCTCCACTGTTTATTTTATTCAAATTGTCCTCTTCTAATTGTAAGGAAGACATTAATGTATTTAGCGTTCGCGTTGACTTTGTATTGTACCAGACTGTTTTATAATTATTAAACTTGGTTGGTAAACTGCTTATTATCCGAACCATTTTCAGATTTTCAGGCAACTTTTCACCTTGTTGTTCAATTTCATGTGCTAGTTGGCTTAATTTTGCTACATAGCTAGCTACAGATTCATCATTTTTCATTTTTAATGCAAAATATTCCTCATATAGAGTCATGATGCGGATGTCCGAATTTTTTTCATATATACTGTCCAATTTAAGTATCATTTCATTTGCAGTTTTACATGATAGGACTAAATTGGCATGTTCAGTATCTAGGGACTGAAGAATGACACTTATTGCTCTTCCTTCATTTTGATCATATTTTTCTTTTATCGTTTCGGAATCATTTTCCGCTGGTGCTTTACCTTCAACATTTTTTGTTAAGCCTAAAGCCTTCATATGTGCATTTATTTGCACTTTCCATAATCTGTAATTTGATCCATTCAGTTTGTGACCAGTGAACAAATTTTCACTTTTTACGGAATCCATATTTAAGAGGCACACACTATTGTTCCCCTTTTTGTTTATTTAAAAAACGTACTTGGTACACAACTATTGTCTTTTTATTAGCACTGGGTCCATAACCTTTTAAATTAATTAATGGAAGTATAAAAAGACCGATCGATTTAATTACATTATATTGATTAAGAAAAACGTGATACAACACAACAAGGCTTTCACTATTACAAAAGATAGAACTTAACCTAGAAAGATAGATCTGTCAAAAATAGCATATTAATATGTTAAGGTAGCGTTTCCATGTCACAATGTATTTTAACACTATGCCATGTTTGTTTTCTGTTTTTCCTTTATCTTTTAATAACTTCATGCTGATTAGTTTAATACTTTTGATCTACCCAAGGATATTTTTATCTTTTATTTATATTGTGCTCAAATTTCTTTAATCAAATTTGTTCTTAGTCAAATAATTTTTAATCAAAAATTCTGCCTTTACTCAAAATTAATAAAAGACTCCTTTTAACTTTAACTTTAAGAAACATATACACACATAAATATATAAATTCATTAATAAGTATCTTTTAATTTTATTTATACTTTCCTAAACCTTGGATTATTATCCTATTTCAAGAAATTTATTAAACATAATAGAACTGCTTTCTTTTATTTCAATTCAATTCCTTATATTCGTAGGATATTAAATGTAAACAATTTTTGTTACTTATTTCTTTGAACATATTTTTATTTATAAAAGTATTTAGGATTTAATAAAGAAAAGATTTAAGGATATATACAAATTTTATTATGTTCTTTTGTTAATATTAAATATTTTAGGGTTTTCTTTTTCTTTTTCGCAGCAAACTTTTATCATAATTTTCTGCCTTATTTTTTGCCATTCATTTAATTTGTTCATAGTATTTAATAGATTATTCCTTGTCTCGTCTAAAATAAGGATTTCAGGATAACAAATTAGATTAAATATTGTATCTTTAGCTATGACTTGTGAAAAATAAATTGATTTTCAGAATTTTTATGATACATTTCGATTCCCTGAAATCATTTTCGTGTTTTGTATTTTTTTAATAAAACAATTTTTTAGTCTATCAGCGGATTTTATTAGAATTCCGTTAAAATAATATGACTTGCTATAAAAATTGAAACGTGGCAAATTCATTATTATTTTGTGATATATCATAAAAATTTTTATTAAAAAAGGAAATATTAGGCTAACCACAGACTCTTAAATCAAAGTATGCTTTGTGGTACATATTTAGATGTCTGTTGTTAGTATTTTTTGTTGTTACAACAATTTTAAGAAAAGTTCAACTAAGAAAATTTATATCTAATGAATCAATAAGAATTTGTGACAATTTGGGTTTGTGCCATGAATTTTTAGTATATAAAAACTGTATTGAAACTGTATACATATTTTTTGAGACTTTTTGGTAGTTTATGTAGTTCCATAATTCATCACTTGCTACTATACTCCAAACATTTTTTTTTTAAGAAAACGATTTAAAAACCACATGATGTTTTAATAGAATCCTATAATATCTTCTAGAGCTTCACTTCGAATTTTAATTGAAGTATTTGTAGTGTTTTCAGACAGTGGTATTATACACTGTATTTGTTCCCGTACAAAAAGAGGTCTCCATATAGAGCTGAGCTTATACATGATTGCAAAAGCCTAAATACACGTTTCGTCATACAAGAAGTTCCATTAGATACCTATCTGCAAAAGCCATTAAGTGGTGTAAATTGTATTTTTTTTAACCCTTTAAGACTTAAGGAATTAGTAGAAGATTGCAGAAATGCGAAATTATGCATTTATATTCATTCAATCTCTTACTCCTCCTTATTTCCTGCCTCTTTCCTGACTTTCTCCCTCCTCTCCGTTTCACATCCTCCTGCTTCCTATTCCACATTTTTCCATATTCACTATTTCTTTTTATAATTAACTTCCAGACATTACCAACTGTTCATATATTTCAAAAAGAGATTTGGTGTTAATAATGAAGTTCTCCAAAAAGCTTAGCGCTTTCTAAAATGTCAAAAACAAAAAAATCGTTCTATACGGCCGATATATAAAATAAAAGAAGCTTTCAAAAGTGATTTTTTCAATGAATACAGAAGAATTTTGCTAAACAAATTTTGATTTTCTTGTATCAAACTTGTGGAAGGTACTTTAGGAACATTAAGAACTATACTTTCACCAAAATGCTGATGCAACCTAGAAAAAATTTGTTTCAATCCCTTTTAAAAGAAGATATTTATTCGATATCACTAAGAAATCGATGACTTGTTACTATATTTTTGCCCTCTTTTGAAATTAAAGTTACAAAATTTTTGCATTTCAAGCAAATAACATTCAAAAAATAATTTTTTATACTGAAGTTTGACAATCAGTAAAGTTTATTAGTGATGAAAAATTTTTATTAACTGACAAACAAATTTGATCTGAATTGAATGTTTTGAAAATTCAGCTAAAAGATATTTATTGAGTAAAATTGATAAAAAAGAAAAAATGAAAAATCTCATCGAAATAATTAAATATAAATTTAGCTAAATTAGCAAATATTTCTGCTGTTAAACTGTCAAAAAAGTTTAGTTTGTATTCTGTACAAAAATAAAAAAGTTTCAAATATCAAATCTGTTTCTGAGTGTTGGTAAATCTTTAATCCCTCTCAATAAAGTCTTAACATTTATTTATTATTAATTTTGACATATATAAATTAATATATATCAGGAAAATTCATTTTCCAATAATTGCAAAAAGTTTTTACTATAGAAAACATTAACAACAATAAACAAATAAAAATTTTTTTGTTAATTTCTATTATTTAAAAAATTTTCTTCATATTTTTTCCTTTTAATAAGCAACATAAAAGAAAAGAAATGCAAAAAATAAAAAAAACTTAAAAGAAAAGAAAAGAAAGAAAGGTATACCAAACAAAGGAAAAATATAAAATTCGCGTTCGTGTCCTGAACCTTTAATTAGAAACAATCCAAAAGAATTTTATTACAATTGAAGTTCAGTCAGCTTGAAACCAGTTCAACTATAAAAATTTTAAACCCTTTTTATTCTCGTATTGCATGCAATATTAACAACAACAAAAATAACAATAGGAATGCATCTGAAATTTTTTCCATTAGATTTGGTCAAATCACTTTTAATGGTAAATGAAAATCTCTTTTCTTCAAGTGTACTTTTTAACGGCTTTTTACCATTAAGCCGCGAATTGTATTTATTTATTCTCCCCATTCAGCCGTCACTTTCTTTAAGACTTTCTTAATTTATAATAAAAAAAAACAATATGAAAAAGAAAACCAAAATTTAAATAGGGACTTAAGGCTTATGGGGTGTAAACGAAATGAATATATATATATGTGTGTCTATGCATTTTTATTATACTAAGAGCAAATTATAATGACCGAAAAAACTAGTGTTTCCCCGGTTATTTTCTCAATTACCGGTTTCAATATTTTAATGACTATAAAACTGAATTGGCCGCGTTAAGTGATAATAGAAAAACAGAAAAATATTGAATAAGTCAATGAATTGAAAACAATAAAAAAATACTAGAAGAACAAAAAGGCGACATAAAAAGACAATACAGTGCAATGCGTCCATACGCAAACGCTAATGACTTTGGTTATTTTTTTTCATTGACATCTGTGATGGGAAAATTTTATCTAGTTTTGTCATTTTGTTGTTTCTATTTTATCGTTTTTTTTTTTTTTTGGTTTCTTTTGGGAATTTTCGGGGTAAGTTAACTAGAGTACACATAATTTGTTTGGTAATTTAAAATTAAACATAAATGGGTGTAATAATCATCAATACCAAAATCGGATAATGAGAACTGTTTTTTTCTTTTTGTTTTTGTGTTGTGTCAAAGACGACAACGAAAGAAAAAAAATTCATTTGTATGAAATGACATTAAAAAAAAAAACAATATAAATTCAAAATTTCTTCTTGTTTTGTTTTATTATAATTTTATATATTCGGTCAGGAAATAAGTGAACCAAATCCTCCTTTGTTTATGTAACATTTTCAGTGGAATATAGGGGAAACCTGAATTCAGGATAAGTACAAAGTACAGTGTACATTGTTTAAATTTTATTACCATCCCAAAAATGCTAATGGTATTAAATTTTTATCTATCAAACTATAAGAGAAGAATTTATGATCATGGAAATCAGTTTAAGTATCTGAGAAAAATTCTTTATGATCTCCAGCTTCATTTCTTCTTAATTCTTGTTATGAGTATTCTTTTGATTATTCAGCTGTGTAATTTAAATAGGCTCAGGAAAATTAAGATTTGATTTTGTTTTAGAAAAGATTTAGGGTATGGAATAATGCTAAAATCCGGTTTTATTATTTTACCAAAAAAATTTTTGTTGACCATATGTAATTGATTATTAAAGGATATAAAGGATTACAATAACTTTTTACGTTATTTTATTGTTGTTTGGTAAGAAAAAGATATTTTATTTTTTTGTTTGATTAAGATTATATCCAAAGATCATTTTTAAAAATAGACTCGTTTTCTTAATGACTAATAAAAATTAAAATATTATTTTCAAAAGTCAAAGATGACATTTGAACCTTTTAGGGGTATCATTTTCTTTGATAATTTGAATCCATAAATAGCCACATATCCTGCTTGATGTGTTTAAAGTCTTCTATTTGTAGAAAATTCGTAACTACAATATAAAATGCACGAAATTCCTTCTAGTAAAAAAAGATTCCGTTGTATCACACAAGACCGGTAGCTGTTATTTTTATGGTAAAAATGGTAAAAAGTAAAATGGAGTTTCTAAACTTTCAAAAATTCCATTCTCCTGTATATGAGATAGGAATTTTTCTTTCTCTTGCTTTGCCAAATTTAAGTCTGATGAGTTTTATAGATTAAAAATTTGGAAACAGTCCAGTCTTCGTATAATACCGAGAATTTTATGATCAAATTTAGAAGATAGAAAAATCTAAGACATGTCTTAACAATGAATTTATTCTAAAAATTATATTCTTGCCTATTTTCGTTAGCTGGAAAGTTATTATAGTTGTTCGCATAAAAAGAATAGTTGAATAAAATGTCTAAGCTTTAATGTCATGCCTTTGTCATATCATGAAAATAAGATCGTTATTGAGTTCACTCTGAAAATTTCTGCTAGGCTCACGTGCTCTGCTTTACTGCACTACAATTAAAAAAAGACAGAAATAGTATCGAGCTTCTTCTGAGCATTACAATTATATAAATGCTTTAATTATTAAATTAAGAATATTACAACAACAATAACATAAATATCAAAAACTTTTGAGAAATATTAACTCTGTAATTATTAGGGCTAAAAGTTATAATAGTTAAATTTTCAGGCTAACGTAGTCTTATAATTTGTCCTAGGCCAAAAATACAATCCTCTTTTTCCTTAGAACTGTAACATGTTTTTACCAGTCTATAAAAATTACATGGAAATGTTAAATGCAAACGTGTTAGAGTTCTAGAAACAATATGAAAGAGTATCAGAAGACTAATAATTTTTGTAGCTATCTCAGATTAAAATAAACAAATAAATTAGCAATTACGATTAACAAGTAGTTCCCTCTGATTGATGACGGGTCTCTATGTTTTTTTCATTACCATTTAAAAAAGTTTAAATAGCCGAAGATGTAGTAAATCCATTAAAAATTTGTACTCAAAACAAATTCGATAAAATTCTTATTAAACTTCGATAAATTTTTCAAAAGAAACTCAATACATGTCCTGTGGAATTCGAATATGTTTGCTTATTGGAAGTAGTTTTATCTAAACTGTATATCTATTTTTGTTTATATGAAATGATGCAATATTTCAAAAAATCTTTATTTTCTTTACCAAAATGTAAAAACTATTTTTGTTTAGAAAAGGTGTACATAAATCATATGAAAAAGAAGATAATATTCAAATAAAAATAAAATTTACAATTTTCTAACAAATCATCATGAGTTTAAAAATGGTTTTACATGAATTTACAAGTTAAGTTAATTTATTTCCCATTTTTCATAGGTATTTTAAAACAAGAAAGAATTTCTATAATACTTTCATATTTGCCCTTTCACAATTACATAAGAAACTTATTTATGTGTTAGTTTTTAAAGAATTTCCCCCAATTAAACAAGTGTTTTATTCTAACTGAAAAATATTGTAGATTTGGAACTTAAGTTTCGGATATTCTTAAGGCACATATGTTACAAAATGTTTTCTCTTTGATTTCAGTGGGCTACCAGCGTAGCTTATTAAACTAATTACTAACAGTAACGATACTCTTACTATCTTGATTGTCTAAAGTCACAAAAAGAAAAAAAATTATAGGGTTCGTTATATTTAACCCTAGCTCTAGCCTATGGTGTCATTCAGTAATGTAAACCACACTTAACTCCCGTGAATTTATATAAACGAAGAGTAAAATCAAAGGGCGTACTTCCTGTATTTGAAAAGAATTTAAATAAAAGTAGAAAGAAAAAAAAAGGCAACACAAAAACAGAAAGAAAACGAAACAAACATTTTTGGAAATACTTAACCTAGGGTTCTATCTGATCTCAGTTGATCATAAATTATTTGCTATGTGATCATAAGAATTTCATCAGAATTTTTATCCCTTTTGTCTTTTAGAGTTTAATTGATGTTCAAAACCAATAAAAAAAGAATTTTTTTAGGTGCGAGATGCTAAGTGAATTGGTTAAAAACAAAAACCTAAATTACTCCCCTATCAAATTCCAAAATTGATTTTTATTTTATTACCTTTTAAAGTTTTTCATCTTTGTTTCTTCCCGCATTATTGTAGTTTTTTCAAAAAGAAATGAATTTCTTTAAGATTGTTGTCAGGTGATAAGGACAATTTCAAAGGAAATGAAAATAAAATATTTTTTTAAATAAATGAAAATTTTTTGGTGTTGATATGAAACACACCTAAGGGTGACCTAATATAAATTTATTAGGGGTTAGATTAAATGTTAAGACTTATTGTTATTTAAATTGAAAAATTTTAATCAATTTAATGGAATTTATTCAATTTTTAGAGTGTATTTTATTCTTTAATTATCGAAAATGGAAAAAAGTATTATTTGTTTAAAAATTTATAACAAAAATTACATGTGAAAATAATTAAATTGATACCAACAAAATATTAGCACAGACGATTTTCAGTATAAAAGTTTCGAATCAAAAGTGAAGTTAGGAAGCCTTAAGGCAAATATGGATCTAAAGAATGATTTTCAAATCTAGCTGTCTCCTATCGGGGACAGGTTACTACAAATATTACATTAATCTCTGGTGATCTCAGCCACTAGTAATATAAAACTCAATATGAGCTAAACTATTAAAAGATTTTAACCTCTTCAAAATTAGTTTATCCTTAATTAGCAGTTCTATTATTATTAATTTTAATTTTTCTTGAAAGATATCAAATTTCAATTAGTTCTTGAAAATGAATTGCGTAATAATGAATAGTTTTAATCAACAAATGTCAGAATTAATAATTAATTTTGGATATTTGATTTGTTAATCGATTACAACCTACTCTTATTGATTTCAAAACTGGTTTTAACTAACATAGCAAATGACTTACACTAGTTACATAAAATCTTCAAGGACAAGAGGAAGAAGTCTACTACGTTTTTTTTTTTTGTTTTTTGTAGATTTTTTTACACTGGTTTTTTGTATTATCTTCCGTAAGAAAAGATTATGACACCTGCTTAAAGTCATACAATTTTTTTCTATATATTCAATACCAAAAATTTCTTTACTTCTTTTTTAAAATAAAATTTAAACAGAACTTGTTGCTGATATTTATTACTTTGAAAAATTTCACTGAGATAAAAAATAAACTAAAAATTATGCACCCTAATTTTACCGTATAACATCAAAAATGATGATCTCTTACCCAAAGTGTAAAAAAGAAAAAAAGAACCAAATTCAATTCTTTTTGTTTTTTTTTTTGTTTTTTAACAATTCACTGAACACGGAAAAATGATAATGATACAAAAGAAAATCCTTACTAAGCTGCTATCTAGAGTCTTTTAACATTTTAAATACAGCTTAGACTTTATTTTTATGGATGTGTGACACAATAAATATAGATTTTAAAGGTTAGGGTTTGCTGTTTGTAGTTTCATTACCTCTAATCCTAGATTATAGTTTGTACTTTAGATCACTACTCCTTTCGTATTTACATTTTTAAACCTGTATATATATATATATATATATATATATGTAGCTTAATTTCGCTACAATAAAAGATTTATGCTATTTTCATGCCAATAATATAAAAATAGAAGATTTGCAGACAAAAAGAGCGAAAATAAAATATAAAAATTGCATTTGGTAAACGCGTTTTTTGAACTTCAAATTAAATTGTTATTCTTAAAGCTAATTTTATGATTAAACTTTACTTACTTAGAGGTTAGATTTAATATAACAACAAATTAATTAAATGGCAGGGTAATATCTAAGATATTATTTGCTATTGCTATTTTATTTTGAAGATTTCACATTAAAAAACAATAGCATAAAAGGTGTTTAATTTGAGAGATCAGAAAAAATTATTTTTCAAATGTCAAAATGCCAATTTGTTAAAGAAAAATTTGATCCTCTTTTTTTAGCAGGATTTTCTATAATTAATCAAAGCATATTTAAACAATTAATACTGAATAACTTTAATGTAGTTTGCAATTAAAAGGCTATAAATGGCAAGCATTCTAACATCAAAATGACATATTTAAGACAGCAAAAAGAAATTAGACTTCTTTATGTAAATGTAACTTTTTTGTGTTAAATATTGACAACATTTGAAATTAATCCAGGATTTTAAAGAAAAAGTTTCAATCTATTTCTTTAATTGCATGGAGTCACGATCTAGAAGACTAAAAGACATGTTCTTTGTTTAAAATTCCCAACAAGAATGGATCTGCCAGGGTGCACTATAAAACTTAAAGCTCTAATTTAAACTCTATCTCCTTATATTTAAAAAATGTACACTTATATGGCAATCTAGAGTCCTATATAACTTATAATTTTTATTTTTTTACAAATCTCATTGTGTTAGGGTAAATTCCTTATAATGGAAAAATGCACAAGGGAAAAATTCATCAATGGATTAAAAAAAATAAGCCATAATAGTTATTTTTCTTCCAAAATAACTTTTGTGACTGTTCTAGAATAAAATTCATTAATGTTTTCCCTGAGAAAATCATCGTTATGACTGATTGGTAATTTATGGTTTATTAACGATATGGATCTCTACTTTTTCTACTGGTGTAATTCGATGGACAAAACTCAACTAAGATGAAATTCACGAAACAAAAGATTTATTAGGAAAAAAACATTAAAATTTCCTTTTAATTGTACAAAACTTATCAGCAGAAATATTTTGATCATTGTAACCGTGGTAAAACTGTTAAAATATTAAAATTTCAGACAAGAAATTAAGCTGTGTACATTAAGACAAACAAAATTTTATATTACATGGACTTTAATCCTTTTTAAAATAAAAATTAAAGCATTTCTAGATTTTATTTTTTGAAAAGTTTCCTTCTAAAAATTACAGCTGCTAAAGTTAACTTTAATTTAGGTTAAAAAAGAAATATATGTAAACCAGTTTAAGCAATTATAAATTATAAAATAAAAATTAAAAATTTATTCTCTTTTTATTAATTAAATTGCCTGACAACTAAATATCATACAACTGTATCCTGTGGCTAACTTTAAAATTATTCCAAAGAAAAAATAAAAATTTCCAAAGCAAAAGTAAACCGGAAAAGAAATTTATTTAACATCATATTACAATTACTAGATAAAATTTACCAAAGGATATAAACAGAAGTGTGGCTGGCACGCGATTATACCACCTGTCAGACTTAAATAAAAATTGCGTGACTTTTACTTTATAGAAAATTGTTTATATCCCTTAATTCTTTTTGTAACTAATTTAATCCTTTCAATTTATCTATAGTTTTATGAGGAAAGTAATACTAATGCAATTCTATTGTTTTTTTTTCATTATATTTTCCTAAAAGGCGTCAACATTTATCAGCATGGAATTCATCAGGATCCAATCAACAAAATACTGTTAGTAGCTTAAATCCAAAGAAGAGTGGCTCATGTAGTACTGGTGCAAGCCCTGAACGTATACGAGGTGCAACACAAGATTTATTTGAACTTCTGGAGCGAGTCCAATCATCCCGTTTAGATGATCAAAGATGTGTTCTTCCAGCGTATTTTTCACAGGTAAATTATTAGATTTTGTTTTATTTTTAGCAAAAATATAATTTTATTGGTTTTTTAATATAACCCAATTAAATTAAGCATTTCTGTTATTGTAATAATAAAATTATCCTTAAAAAAAGAAACTAAGCAATAACTATTAAATTAATTAATTATATAGATCGGAATAATTGTTTGAAAGATTAACTTTGCTTTGATTTCTTTTACACCTAATTAAACACCTCCATAACAAATTCTATTAGTACAAAACCAAAAAAAAAAAAACTTAAAATAAACAAAAATGAAAATGAAAACGATAGAATCTAAAGAATTCCAGAAAATTTGAATTTTAATCAATAAGGACAGCATGAGAAGCTGAAATCAATTTAACTTACCGCCCATAGCGAATTGATTTCATCTGGTTAAGTCCCAAGCCTTTTAATTCCTATGCTTGATATAGTTTCAGCTGAAAAAAGAAAAACAAGAAAAACAAAAACAAAAAATTATAAAAAGGGTTTTTATAATCAAGTTTATTTTGTTTTATATTTTCAAGACTTTTACTTTCGTGACAAAATGATGATAAGAATTCAAATCAGAAGAATTAACCTTTTAAAAAATGTAGACAACAATTTGGCTGGCTATGATAATTTTTACTCTAGTCCCATTGACAAAACTGATTTTCTACTCTATTTAGTGTCATGTATTTTCCCGCTTTAATTAAAATTCCATATAGATTTTTTGGTATTTCAGAAGAAATCAATGAAATTTTAATGAAATTTTTTCCAAATGGAAAAACAATAAAAAAAAAAATAGAATTGAATTCTTAGACACGTGACATATACTGTAAACTTTACCTTTTCGCAGTTTTTAATGCGTTTGAAAGGATATGGTTGAATATGACTTCGAGTAAAACAATTTACTAAAATAAATTTAATCACGAAAAGTTCTTTATGCAATTTTTTTGCTTAGAAGATTTTGATTTATAGACAAAATATTATCCACTACAATTAACTTGTTCTTTTTTCAAATGTAAATCTTTCTATGTATTAGTAGTATGTGTCTTGTAGTAAAGTTTTGCTTGGCATGGTATAATCGTACATCAACGCGTCGATATATCGTACATCAACGCGACCCCCCCAAACGACCCCTGCAGATTTCGTGGGTTTTAACGACCCCAAACAGCAATTTTTTGGGCAAATGCGTAATGTGGATGTGGATGTGGAAGCTGAAACTTATAACAAAATCAGAATGAAAAAAAACACAGTATTGAATAATTTCAGAAATGTGGAAGCTGAAATATTTTTCTGAATGGTTACAATACAAAGAATTCCGAAACTCCGCTATGAAATTTAAGCAGAATTCTGAATATAAACGCGCTCCTGCGATAGAAAAATAAGTCACATTAATTGTGTTTTGTGCTAACAGATGGCCAGCATCTTTACTGTTATAGCATATACTGTTATACGAAAATATGAGCCACATTGGTTATGTTTTATACAAATAGATGGCCATATGCTGCCACGTTAAAATTTTTTGTTTTCGGAATTCAGCTAAGAAATTCAGATTCCGTTAACTCCCTTGAGTTAACAGATTATAGTACTATTGTTCTATAGATGTCAGATGTAAGTTAGGCGACTTTGAAATTTGAAATTAACATCTGAAAAACTCAGAATTTGGAAAACTCAATTGATTTGGAATCCCATTGAATTAAATTGAATCCAAAATATTGTAAATTTTAAAATTGGGACAACAGATATAATATAAAAATAAAAAAATACGTCCGGCAGCAGGTACCGCACAAGCAACTTCTCTTGAGAAAAAATTATTTTTAAAGATAAAGATAAAGATGCAAAAACAACACCTTCGAAAACCCCCATGTACCCCTCGATACTTAGAATATGAAGGTTACATTAAATTTTTGTTGAATGCTTGAGAACGTTAGTTTTTTATTCATAAAAAACCAACCGCTGGGCCGATTTCGCTCAGACTCTTTTCAGATATAAGCTATGATATGGCGTATTGACTGATATGGCCACAAATGTAATTTGGTGCAGAGTAGTTCTTTGGTAATCGAATCTCACTTTTGCGGGCTTAAAAAAGTCAGGTTTTTATCAATAAAAAACGAACCGCTGGGCCGACTTCGCTCAAACTCCTTTCAGATCTAAGTCATGGTGCGGCGCATCGATGGATATATATAACACGTAATTTGGTCCAGTAGTTTTCGAGAAAACGAATCTCATAAAAAACCTCACATCCCTACATACACACACACACACACACACATACATCACTCTAAAAATGATTGGAAATGATTCTCCAGGTCTTGAAACGTGTAGAAAACGCAAAATTTTTGATTTCGATTTTCGGACCAATTACAATAACTTCTCAAGAGAAGTTAATAAATTTTTTAGAAAAATCAAATAAAGCAACAAAGAGCTCATCTTCTGGAGTTAAAAAAAAAAATTACCGTACAATATTTCATATTGTAATAACAATTAATGGCTCTTAAATTATGTAATCAGGCCACGAATAACTTGTTTCAAACTTTGCAAAATTTAAAATGCCATCAATTGGCTATGTTCCAGCTTAAAATATCATCAAGTCATTATATCTTTTACCTCATCCAAAATTATTGGGTGTCATACAATAATCGCAAACATTTATTTTAGATTTTCCACTTTTCGGTTGAATTAAAACCTAATAGCCATATTACTTCAAGCAGAAAGACCACTGAATGTAAATTAAAGCGCCTGGAAGTGATTTAAAAATAATTCCAAGCACACCATATTTGTGAACGTTAGAAGGAAATCTTACTTGAAATACTGTAGTTTAAGAACTAAATATCCAGAAATAGCTTTTAAAAATCATATGTTCAATGATATTAAATACAGCAGATGGGTCATTTGTTTATCTTGTAAAAATCTTTACTATTATCAATGACAATCGATTCAAAATAATTTTTCTTTTCTTGTATAACAGGTGCTATTGTAAAGGATCCAAAATTTTCTTTTACTTGTTACAAAAATAAAATTGTTGACCCCAATTTAAGACTAGAAACAAAGGTAAAAATTTTTTAGAAAAAAAATAAATGGAATGATGGGATCTAAATTTGTAAAATTTCTTGCACGCGCAAGAATTTTCTGTTTATTTGTATAAGGAAAAGGCGGGTAAAGGGGCTACTTAAAAAGATCAAAGTTTTCACACTGAAAATCAAAATATGTCAAAAAGAAAATAAGTTTACATTCTTAGCTTTTGTTTAAAAATAGACATTCATATTTTTAATATGTTTTTATTAAAATCAAAGAAAATTTTTGTGTTTAGTCGAAAAACTTTGACAAATGAAAATTAAATAATTTAATTGATGATTTCCTTTTTTGTATGGGGTTAGGATTTAAAGATTTATAAAATTTTCATTTAAAATAAACAAAATCATTTTTCAAATATTTTTGAAAATATATACAGGATGTAAAAGGGTGAAAATAACAAATTTCTAATCAAGATGCGAATGAATGAATTAAATGTCGAAAAAAGCCACAAATATTGGGGGTCTCATTTTCTATTTTTTAACTGCAGTGTCTTGAATTTTTACTGTTACGTAATACAAATTATTACGAAAATCTTAAAAAATGAATAAACTTTTTCAGGAAGCAATTCCAAAAGATGAACTTTGAATAAAAAGTTTACTAAAAATTATTTGTTTATTTCAGGGAAATTAATGCATTTAAAGAGTGTGATTTTTTTTCCAAATCTGAAAAAATATTTCTATAAAAAACCTGGCGCATTTTAAAACATTACATTTGTGGTCTTTGTAGAAGAAACTTCAGCAACTTAACATTTCCAACATGACATTTCCCAATTGTATGGAATTTATTGAATCTTGTCATTTAAATATAGGGCATTTATAGGGTATTAACTCTGATCTAACTAAGTAAATTATCCTATTGGCTATCTATTTACATATTTTACTGATGGCTTAGCAGCAAAGCCACCAAAAACATCAAATTTAAATACAAATATCCCTAGAATAAAACATAATATCAAATCTAAGTGTTAATTTTTTGAAATTGTCTATCTTTTATTGGCAAACTTTGTTGATTTCTATAAAAAGTTGGAAATCCCTATTCTACCAATTTAAAAAATTTTTATAAACAAAAAAACATCAGTGTCTGTTTCTCATTAAACATAAATAACAAAACACTTAATCAACAAAACTTTAAAATTTCAAATTTGAAATTATAACTTTAAACACGAAACATAAAAAAAATGTAAAAATTAAGGTCAAATAAATTGATAAATTTAAAAAGTACATAAAACATAACTATAATTTTAATACTAAATATCCAGTGGCCTATTAGTCCGTCACTCAAATAACTTAACATAACGTTTTGATAAATTTTTATTTCACCAATAACAACAATCACTCTAACCACCATTTAAAGTAAGAAACATGATAATCCTATCAGGAAGCATGAAAATTTCAAAAGGGGTTAGTTACTAACATAAGGGGAAGGTGATAGAATTTTATAGACTCTAGGAATCCCACATATTGTGTGGAATATGGTCGATAAAATCAGTATGCATAATAATTTATTTGATTTGCATGCAAGCATGTTCGACACACATTGTTAAGGATGTGAAATCATTCCATCACCACAAATAGTATTCAAATTTTCAATTCCGCACAAGGAATGCAAATTTCATGTTTGACCTGAGTTGCACTCAATAGAAATTAATAAAACTGGGGTTAAAAAAACCAAAGGGTTTTGAAAGACAGTTGAAAAAAGGACGAATGAACGAGAATACTCTCGGTTATTTTAAACTAAAATATTTGTAGCATATTAAAAAATTTCGCACTTGTTGGCTTAATGTGGATAATTTTAGAATATTCATTTTTATCATTAGTGAATTGTCAACTTGTAAATTTTTTAATTACATTTATTACATGTAGAGAAACATGATTTTGAATACAACTTTTTCATCGACAAATTTAAATGAAAAATTCTGAATAGAATGCCTTAAAATATCTTTGAATTTAAAAGTTATCCCTTTTGTGCATTTTTTCGGTATTTTTCCTTGTAGGTGCTTAGAGGATTCAGCATTAATAGTTACGAGCCCAAGTTTAAAGACAATTAACTAGTGGTCCATCTTTGATTTTTAAATGAAACAGAGTTGAGATAATACTTATCGGGCTAAGCTTTTACAATGATGGACACAAAAAATTTCTTTGAGTCCATAATTTTAAAAATAACAAAAGCAACATCACCAAAACCAATGCAACTTCTAAAGTAAACTTTGTTTGTCATTCAATTTTGACACTCATCATTAAAAGATTGATATTTCGTAAAAATTATACAGATTTTTTAATAGTAGCGTCATCTAGGTGTAAGGATAGAGACTTATTGACTGATGTCTTATGTCTAGGGGTCAAATTACAGAAATTTAGGAAAAAATAAACTAATTGCAGTTTTTCTGTATACTAAAGGTTATAATAATTTCTATTCAATTCACTTTTTGTTTATTACTTAAGACTTAATTTCAAATAATTATCAACATAAATTTTGTGAAATTACGAAGCGCCTGAGGTATGATTTTGTATGCTTTCAGCGATTCTAATCATATTTTAACACTACCCAAAAAAACAATTGGATGAAATTATAGGTGGGAAATGATTTCTATTGAATCTAAAAAAAGAGGTTTTTTCTTATCTATGATAGTAAAATGCAGAATAGAAAGTGTCAAAAAAATACTTTTTGTTTTAAAACTGAAATTTTTATTCACGGTTGATGCTGATGATAAAAATTATTATCTTATATTGCTACCTTGAATTAAAAATGCAGACAAATAATTGTGATCTGTCAACTTTCACTCTGAAATTGATGCAGATTTTTTTTGTTCATTGTTCTTTTTATAGCTTTACCATTTTCAAATTTAATTGCTTATAGTGCTTAAAAGTTTGTTTTTTTGTTGACTTTTACTATTGAAAATTTTGTTGGAAAATTCGTTTTAATGTTTCTTTTTTAAATAAGCTTTTTGTTTTTGTTTTTTGAAGTTAATATATTATTAAGGATAACCATTAAATATAGATAAAATTTTAATCTAAGATTTGCTGTTGATGACACAAAAAAAATTTTTTTTAACTTCTTACGGATCTGGGATTAGTTTTCCAATTTATGGCGTGATTTTCAAACAAATCTTATATAATTTACCCTTCAATAAAGAAGAAGTAAATATGAATGTAAAAAAAATTTTCATTTCTAAGGATTAGGATAATAGGACACCATGTGTCTTCTTTAGCCTAAGTAGTTCCTGATAATTTGACATGTCAAATTTTTTAATAATTTAATTAACTCAGTAGTGAAATTAGTCATTTGTGATATTAATTATCACATGGTTCTTTTTTTTGTTCTCAAAATTCTCTCTTTACATGTTTTCTGTAAGCAGAGCTTTCATGCGAAAATATTTAATCTTCAGCTCCTAACTTACATGATTTTTAATATTGCAATCAGCTTTGAAAAAGCATGCAAAGAGACAGTTATAAACGATAAAAAAAAAATAATTTCTTATACATTTAGTTTTTGCAAATTTTTCAATCAAATCGTTAAGATCCTTGGACTCCATATAATTTCACTTCCAATGTGCAGTATTAAATAATAATGCACACAACATGAATTGATATATGTATACATACACAATACCAAACAAAGAAACAATAAACAAAGAAAAAAAAAAACTCCTAAAATTCCAATTCCTAAAATTTTAATTCTGGTTTATTTTTAGTAATTTGATAATTAGTAAGTTAGTAATTTGAATAATTATATTAATTTCTAGCGTTTAATTGGTTTTTATTTAAAAATTTAGTGTCATTAGTATCAGTTTGAGAATGAAGATTTTCAGAGTTCCACAGTTCCCTAATTTGCGGCAGAGATTGTTGGAGAGTTCCGTAAAATTCCGTAAAAATGAAAAACAATAACTTGAAAATATTTTTAATTCTGGTTTATCGACAGGATGATGATTCATTTAAAAATAAATTTAATTTATCTAATGCTGAATTATATGAGGTTTGATACTCTTGAAATTCTGTACTTCCTGTACAAAATCTTACAAAAATTTCACTTAATTTCTTTCTGTTTAGTTTTAAAGCAATTATCGGTGATTTTTTTGGTATTTCTGTTATACTTTTAACAACTTTAAGATGTTGTGTTTCATATTTCTGACATAAAAATGATCTTTTTATAGCTAAATTAATCATATTCTGAAGAAGTCTTGATTTTTTAAATTTGAAAATAACATAACCATTTCCAAACAAAATTTCAAAGGCACTTTTAATAGCATCTTTAAATATTGTACATGACATAAATACCATTAATATTATTAAAAAAACTTTTAATATAATTTTCAAGACATATTGTATCTGATTTTTTACCAAGACTATATTCTCCAGTAATTTGAAGGTAATCTCTAATCGATCTTAAAAAAATTACATTACAATCAGAAATCGTCAAATCATTTGGTTTAATTCATTCTTGAATTGTTTGATATATTTTTGGTGCCTTTACAATTTGTTCAATTATCCAGAAATAGGATTGTAAATTTTTTGTATATAAATTTGTACAGTGACTTATAAATCCGCCACTGGTTACATTATAAGAAAGTGCTAAAGCTTTAACAGCTTTAACTCCCCATCCTTCAGGTCTTCTCATACGATTATCAACAAAAAATGAAGATTTTGTTGGTATTTCTTGTGTTGTATTTAATGCTAACATTCCTGTTTTATCTGTTAGTAAATAGGATACTCTACCAAGTTCTTCAGGAATTGTAGTTGAACGAACAACTATTCCTTCGATTTCAGAATTACTTTGTATTTGCCAATAATAATGTTCTTAACTAATTAAAATATTTTAAAATTTTTAACTTTGTCACTTTGATCACTAGGTTCTAAATGGGTATAAATTTATATACTTACCTTTAACTGCATATATTGCAACAAGATCGACTTCATACAATTAGTATCAGGATTGGATCAGCGAAAAAAATTCATTCTGCATAAGGCGTTAATAAGAGATCTTGACCCATTACGGATCCAGGTGAAATATTCAAAACCTTATTGAGGCTATCGAAGTCTTTTTCTGAGGGAGACTGCAATAGTAAATATTTCTGGATCCATTCCTGAACAAGGATTGATCCAAAGCATTTAATTAAGTGTAGTTCAGGTTTCCCTTAACTAATTTCCAGTCAGGATATTATAACATAAGATATAGTACGTTTACAGTGGCACACAAGTATTATTCATTAAAAGTTTCTTTTTAAAAAATATTCCAGTACTTCAGGACAAGGATACAAAGTAGATAAAATTTAATTGAGATTTTTGGAGTTGCACATTATTGTTTAAAATATTTTGGCATTAATGTGCGTCAACATATTGATAAAAACGTCCAACAGTAGATAAGGTAGAGGTTCCTTCAAAACCTCCTGATCTCACACATCGGAATTATTTTTCAATGCGAGATAATAAAGAAAGGTTGTATAATCTGTGAAAAACACCTGTAACAAATTTATAAACCGCATTATCACTGATGTACATAAAATTTGAACATCCCTTGGATGTGTTAAGAAAAATACACAATTTTTGAGATTACGGTACCTGTTCTTGTGTTCAAAAATTAAGGAAGTCACTTTGAATACTGTATTATTTAATTTAATAATATCAATGTCATCAATATCAATGTCAAATAAAATATTTTTACAATTTATGATAGAAAAACTAAAAATTATCTATTTGTGATGAGTTTTTAAAAATTTACTAACATAGATCGGAAAAACATCATTTAAGTAAAATTTTTGTGGATTCTTTAAATTAAAAGTTAGGCCCTTGGTCTTTATGGAAGCATCTATAAGCAATTTTTGATCTTTTTGACTTATTAATGCCCTACATTTAAATGACAAGATTTAATAAATCCCATAGAATTGGGAAATGTCATGTTTAATTGCTGAAATATGCTTTAAGTTTCTTCCACAAAGACCATGTGAAATATTTTTTCAGATTTGAAAAAAAATCACACTCTTTAAATGCATTAATTTCCCACAAATAAACAAATAATTCTTAGTACATTTTTAATTCCAAAACAAAAACAAAATTTCCCTATAAATGTTTGAAATTAAAATAAAAAAAAATAGACTCAAAGAGGATTAGTCTAAAGTCTAGATAGCACGCGATAAAGTCTAGATAGCATGCGACCAGATACAACGGCGATTTTTAAATAATCCCCAAAAGCATGCATGCACATAATACTAATACATAGAAAGATTTACATTTCAAACACAAAATAAATTTCCCCTCTAGTGAATTTCTTTTCTAGTGAATTTCATTCGAGTATTACTTGTCTCACGTAGTGGACGTATTTCGTGAAGTTTCTCATTAATGAAAAAAAGAAAAAAGAACCAAATTAAATACGTGTGATAAAATAAATAAAACTTGTTTTTTTTTTATTTTTAACCGAATTTAAATACTTATCTAGTGTCAATTAAAATTGAAAGACAAAACTTAAGTAAATAATTATAATGTTAACATGTGCAATTAATTAAATATTATTTTAAAACTAAAACATGTATTAAAAGTGAAACAAACAAAATAGGTAAAATACATAAACGAAAATGCTGTTATCCTTGGCCTTATGGGCTGAATGTGTATCACTGCATTCGTTAAATACCGTAAATAAAAATTAAAAAAAAAAGCAAAAAAAAGTTCTTTATAAATATATGCACATGTGTTTATTTATCTAAATTAAGATATACATATATATATATATGTAATATTTAGTCCCGAAATGGCGATGACCCTGTTCAACAGCAGCAGTTTATACAATTATCAGATGTCTGTTTATGTGTTTAAATATTGCTCAATTTGTTTGTTTTGAACAAAAAAATAAATAAATAATAATAATTAATTGAATAGTGTAAAAATAGTTGAACGCAATCCAAAATTCTAATGCAAGGCTTTTCTCTGGTGTTTTGCTAATAGTTTTTATTTTGTTGTTGTTATTGTTGTTATTAAACTGACAGCTAAATTTTAATTTGATCAGACGATATAGTATATCCTTTCCCTCTTACATTTTTAACACATATACATACTATGTATAGATATATATATATAAATTGTTGAACTACATTTCTATAAGAACTCGTTTTGCTTGATTGAAAAGCTGCAGGTAATATAAAATTTGCAGTCAACATTTTTATTTATTTTTATTATAAACATAAAGTTAGCTCGTGTGATAAGAATAAAATTTTTTTAATATTATTTATTTTATTTATTCTTTTTTAAATAATAATTTTGTACGTTTTATTTTTTATTAAAAATATTTTAACTTTTGTGTTCAAAATAATTGAAAAGAAAAGACTTGAAAAAATTTTTTAAAAACATAAAAACTATTATTAATTATTTGAGACTAAAAATTAAATAGAAAATTTTTGTATAAAAAATAACGTGGCATTTAATAGTCAAATAAGTGAGCGCCGTTGGCGTTATACCGCTGTTATGGGTGTGTTACGCTGGCGTGATACTGGATCACGTGTTTCAATTGGAAATGCTAATAATAATCGAAATGAGGTATTTATTATATTTAAATGTTAATTTTTGATGATTTTCTTCAATAAAAAAAAATATGTTATTTTTTGTTTATTATTACTAAAATTTAATTTTTATGGAGGATGTCATACATCATTGAAATATTTTTTTTGAATAGCAGTACTTTAATAATTTATTGATATTGTTTTTTAACTGTGGGTTTACTTTAATTATTATTATTTGACCTTTGAACATATTAAGGATAAAAAGAGTACTTTAAGATCTCTTTCAAAATTTCTACAAACAAATTTATGTTACCCTTTTTTGATATCTTTTAGACAAATATGTTGTCAAGTTGTCTCATATTTCTTATACCTAATATTTTTGATTTTTGTTGAAATTTGGTACGCTGATGCGACAAAACTTCATACCATATCGCACAGTCTATACTATACAGTACAAATCCATTATTAATTAAAGAGAACATCTTTTAAGACTTATCAGTTATTTTTAGAGGAAAACATCAATAAATTTGGTGCTAAAATGACCACAAAATTCGTCATCTTGGCTACTTTCTACATAAAAAGCTATAACGATTTGTAGACATTAAACTTTTTTAGGTGTCTTAGTTTTTTTTTTTTTGTTTTGGTCTTTAATAACTACTAAAATATTGGTTGATCCACCTGATTCCATTTCTTTTTATGCTACTTTGGTGCTCTAATGGATTTGTGTTTCAAAGTGCGTTTTACAGTGGCCAGAATAACAGTCCAGTATTTATAAAATTTCAAATTTTTCATAAAAGATATCTGGTATTGTTCTCAAGGAAACTAACTTAAAATTAGTTTTCTTTTCTAGTCTTTTGCAAAAAAAAAAAATACCAAATAACTCATGGCAGGTACGGAGTCGAAATTTTGAATAATTTTTCGAACTTTCTCTTTTAAATATTATTTGTTAGTGTTTAATTGTAAAAGTTAAGTTAACTTGGACTGTGAATATGATGTCAAACAACAATCAATAAAAAATTTTTGACAGAAGAAAATTGTATTAATCTAAGAATACTAGGGCCCAGTATAAACACTTCCTTTTATATACGGAGCCTTTTAGTTTTTTTGTTTAATATCCATTAAAACATTATTAATCCCAAAGAAGGGGATTGATCCCGCAGATTCCATTCTTATCGTTAATGGAGCTGATGGATTTATGTGTTAATCTATTCTCACATAAGAAATAAAAAATTTTTTTTGTATTATACTTAAACAACTCCAAAAATTGCTCTATATCTTCAATGTTTTGCTGTTCTTAATCAAAACGTGGCAGTAACTTCAAGAATTGCTTTCATGCCAGATACTATACTGTCATAAAAATATTAAAATTCTTATGGCCAGTTCCACAGAAGGGAGTGTTTAGAGTGAAAGTTTTCTAGAACGCATGATTACATATTCAGCACTATAAAATATGCGTATCAATTACAATACACTTAAAATTAAACTTTTTTTCACATTTAAGTCACCTTAATTTTTAGCTTCTTGCTCTGAATATACTTCCCTGCAGTTTTATCAGCTCTGACAATCAAATAATCTTGCAACTAACTGAGAACTGTAAAGCCGGCTCTTAGCTTTCGGATGGTAATGATCTACAAGGGTAGATAGATAAGAATTTACATTAGAAATGAATTACCAAAAAACGACTGCATTTTAAAAAATTCTAAGTCTCGTTTTAAAAGAGTTCAGAATCTGCAAAACTAAAAATATTCGTCTATCAGGAAGTAAAACAAAAGAAAAATATTAGTTCTTCTCTATCTTAAACTAAAATATTTGTAACACATTAAAAAAATTTCGCACTTGTTTGCTTAATGTGGATAATATTAGAATATTCATTTTTATCATTAGAGAATTGTCAACTTGTAAATTTTTTAATTACATTTGATCAATATTTTCGATTGGCAAAAGTAACAATATTTGTCTACAAGGAAGTAAGATAAGTAAAATACAAACTTAAGGTATTTACACCGTAAACAAAACTTTATTGTTTGAAGCATAGGAAAAGACATGGCACATGAAATACATAGAAAAATGATACCATGTATAAATCGGCTTCGATACCGGAATAAATTCAATAAAGTTATAACATAACATGGAGCAAAACGGTTTTTTTATAATTCTGTTAATTGTAACTACTTCTATGGCACGACAAACTGCCTATAAGCAGCCTATAGGAATTGTTGGTGGAGCAGAAAAGGATATTTTTTGGGTACCTTATTTTGTAGCATAGACTGTTTATAATAATACAAAACCTGTGGCATTTTGTAGTGGTTCAATTATAACACCCACAATAGTGATGACGGCAGCTCACTGCATAAAAAAGAATTTTACCAAAATTGAAGTTCGGATTGGTTTAAACTACCAAAGTGAAAATGGAGATGTTTATGAAGCTTCAAATCATTTCATACATCCATTTTATTCGAATAAGAATGATAGGAATGAATTCTTTGATATCGGAATAATAAAAGTGCGTGGTCAGTTTAATTTCAGTGATACTGTTAACGCTATCCAGTTGATTGATTTTAAGGACACTATAACTTCAAAGGGAAATATTTGCGGATTGGGTGATTTAAGCATTGATGAATTTTACAATGGTTATTTGCGTTGTGCTAATGTAGTAGTTCGTCCCTTTGAAGATTGTTATAATGATAGTGTTATCATAATATCTGATAAAAATAATGTTCTATGCGGTGGGGATAACACTGGTAACATTTGTAGTGGAGATTCTGGGTCTGGACTTATTGTAAATGGAAAATTAGCTGGTTGTTGCGTCTGCAGTAGGGGATAATAATTGTAGTGAGCCATCGGTATTTACCCACTTGAATTCTTTAAAATATTGGAACAAAAGTTTTAGTTATAATGACTATTATGAAATTATTCGTTTAATAACAAACAGCTAAAAATAGTAAATAGTTGTCAAATTTGATTTAAAAAAAATATAACATTCTTGAATATTTTTCCGTACTAAATCATTTATCTAACCAAATAAAATTAATGAAAAGAAAAATTTGTTTTACTTTACACAATTCACCAATTTTTAAAATAAGAAAATTATTCCTAAAGTGTCTGAGTATATTTGGTAGATAAAATACAATGCTGCACGAGATAATCAAAAAACTACAATAATTTCACGGCAATTTTATCAATTACGTGTTACTCACACAAGTGTGATATTCTTCCAAATATTCAAGACGTATTCTTATCTCAGAAAGTTGTATGGTGAATTATCTGGGCATAACTCAGGTATAGGTTTTTATTTCTAGAAGTAATTGTGACTAATTGGTTTTCATCTCCGTTTACTGGACGACGATTGAAGTTCTTACAAGTGTTGCTGAAACATATCATAAGTTAAGATTACTAGATCTACATATATATTTCAAAGTCTTCAAACATCCAATCCGGCGGATACGGTGCATTAAAAAGGTGCTTTATTTTTAGCTGCTTTTATTGAATAAGCTTTCCTGCAGTAATAGTACATTTTTATCAGCTCTATTTACAGCTGCTACTCTGAGTGTGCCCTAGTATCAACTGAAAATAAAATAATCTTTAAGTTAAATGAGAACTACCAATATCAAATCAGTATTAAAGTTACAAACTTCAGTATAAACTTATCATCAAACATTTCGACTAGAGAGTTGACTGCATTTTTAAAAATTCTAATTCTCGTTTTAGAAGAATTCAGAAACAGTTCTTATCCGCACTAAATTGAACCCTTTAAACTTTTATCTATACAAATAACAGAATTTTACTAAAAAAAATTTTGTTGTTCTTATGATTATAACCAAAAATCCACCAAAAAAATGTAGTTTTTCTTATGTAGATGATTTTATGTATTAAAAAAGAGAAAACAGAAAAATTTGGGTCATTTTAGTGCTTCACATTCTGATGACATCACATCGTAAGTGTTGGAGTAATTTCCATAATCCAAGAATTTTATGTCTGGGCATAATTAAAACAAATTAGCCGTTATATATGTATTTTCAGTGTGAAATAATAAAATATTCAAGAATTTCTATGTATGTATTTCTACTTTCTTTTTCTTGCTTTATTATCAAGCGCTGATAAATTTTACGCAAAATTTACAATTTTGAGTAAAAATTTTGTTGTTTTTTTCATTAAAATTTTAGCAAGCTTTTCATTATGTTTTGTCGCTCGATAAGTAAAATATGATTTTATGATTTGAAATTTATTCAATATACTCTCCCAAAACTTCTCTACGTAGTATCTTCGATAAATTTTGTGTTTTTACTGTCTATAGAAAGAGTTCGCAGTAATAATGATTTCAAACGCAAATCAAGTTAACCAAAATATCCAGATACACATTTGGTATTTTGGAATCGCCATATATATTTCCGGTAAAATGAACTTAATGTGAAATGTAGATCGTTTGGTGACAAATTTTCTAAAAATTCTCCAAACATGGCCACTGCACAGAAACAAATCGATGCTGTAATAAAAACCATCGCTAAAAATCGTAATATGAGACTCAAGGGATTGTGAAGCAATAGGACAACATATTTCAATAGTAGCATGCGACAAAATATCTCGGAAATGCCAGCAATTTCCAAGTCACTAGTTTTTAGTTAATTCAGTAAAAAAAAAAAACATATTTTTTCTTCGACATTGTCTCTTTGCTCCATTGCTAACAAATATAGAACTTACTTCACAAATAGCGTTCGGAAGCCCAAAAATTAACCAAAAATATTGTTAACACTGTCTAATAAAATTCTTAAGGTTTCCAAAGAATTTCTTTTTGTTATTCGATGATCTTTCAAAACTATGTTTTACTTTTGTTGATAAACTTTTAAGAAATCCTTCATGTGGATCGAATTCAAAGCTTATACGAACACTTTTAAATTTAATTACTCATCTTTTATTTGAAAGAGAAGAGCCCTAATGCACTCCAAATATTTTACCACTACTCGTTATTAAATTTATTTCTTTTGTGACTCTTCAACTTAAAATTGCTAAGATTATACGAACAATTTGACAAAGATCTCTTACTTGCATAAACTTACTTTCGTTTTTAGGGTATAAAAGTAACAAATAATACCAGAGCCACACATTTCCCCATATTCGGACTAAATATGAGTCTGAAAATATAGCAGGCTCCTTGTTGGCTTAAAAATGCATTTATAGTGGCCAGACTACTAATCTTAGAATACTAAAGTTTCAACTTTTGCATGAGACAAACGTTATCTTCTTCTCAAGAAAACTAATCTAAAATTAGTATTCTTTTTTTTAGTATTTTGCAAAGAATCCCAGTAAGGAAAGTAATTCTATTCCATCGCCATAATGCCTACTTTCTCACACGCATGAATTCATGCATCAGAAACTCACTGATGAGTAATTTCCCTACTGGATCTACTAAAGAACTCATGGCAATAAGAAGGGGAAATTTTGAAGTAATTTTTCGAATTTTCTCTTTTGAAAATCAATAGCGATTGATTTGTGAATTTTTTATATATGAAATAAAAGTTAGGACTCCTGCCCACTATATTCTTAGATGCTTTATGAGAGATACAAAATTTTAAATTTTAAGAATACTAGACTTTTATCCTGCCCACTGTAAGCGAGCTGTTCCCTTTCTAGCTTAAAAACGAAAGTGAGGCATCATTAGATATCAACGAATAAAACTTTAGACAAACAAAATGATAAATCCGAAACTGCAAACAACAGCAACAACAAAAATTATTAAATTATCTAATTGCATACAAATTTCGATTTGTCATGATGTGAAATATTTTGGCATATTTGGGTCTGATATTTCTTTTTCTTTTTAAAATAGAAAAATATCGAAAAATGATTGTCATTTAGTCGAAAATTATAGGCGAAGTTTGAACAAAGCCAATATTCATATATGACTTTTTGGTTTATTTTTCTTTTTATATATTTGAATTTATTAACAAAAAAATTGATAACGTTTAAGTTAAATTGTTTTATCATTGTGTTTTATTTTTGTTTGTTTATTTGGCAAAATATTTAATTTAGTTAAGTCCAAAAATGTAGGACAAGGTTTATGTGGGATGTGTTGACCATCGATCTAATATGATATATGCTAAGTACTAGAAATATATACAATAATTCACTAAAAAATACTTCTAACATCATTTTCATAAATTAATTTTTTCCTATCTATGTTTTGACATAGTCCAAGGTTGATCTAAATTTTGTTTTGTTGTTTTTTTTTTTTTGTTATTGATTTCATATATGATAGTTGATAATTTTATTTTTGATATTTAATATACGAAATTTAAAGTATTTTAAGTATGAAAAAATATAAAAATTACAAAAACAATATAAATTGGTAAGAAAAAAATGTTCAAAAGGAATTAAAAATATTTAGCATTAATTATATCTCATGTGATGCTAATGATTTTCAGAGGCTTTTAGGAATACGTTTTTGGCAAAAAAACAAAATCTAATTTGAATGTCTGATATATGTAGCTACATTTTGGTTGGCTAAAATTACTTTTTAGACCGTTTTATATTTTATCGAGTCGAAATTTTGCAACTTCCTTTGCCTAAAAAAGTGTAACTCTTTGTATACTTTAAACATCTTTTCATGCTAATCGATCTTTTCAATGCAAACTTTCATGTATTTGAGGTTAAGGAGGCCTAAAATGGTTAATCTCACTTTAATGTGAGCCTGCAACTTTTAGAAGGTGGATTATTGGCTATAGCTATTGCTATATACTAAACTGTTCAATACCCAAAGTATTATTTGAGAAACTTTTAATTGAATTTTACAGCTAAATTCACTAATTCATAGGACATTGATTACAAACTTAGCTGTCTCGCCAAAGAGTGCCAAATAACAGGCTGACTATATTTCTAACTATAAATTTTATACCTAAAAACTTAAAGGTGCTAATTCATTGTAGTAAATACAGTCAAAAGGATTTATGAATGATGTCATGTTTGCCAAATGCAAGTATTAACAAAACGATTCCTCATTTAGCGGTTAAGCGATTCATCTGCATTCTTGCTGGGAACAAGCACATTTGCACAATATCAATGTGTTTCCTGTTGTAAAATTACTGTTCAATAAGAAAAAACAAACCAAAAATTACTCTGTGTAAAAATATTTTTATTTATTTTTTCAATTATTATATCCAAAAATAAAAAATTCATAAAACCACACAATAAAGAATAATTTATTCCACAAAAAAAAAAGTCTGAATGCAATTAACATTAATTTTTCATCTGTAACGATGTAATTTTAATTTTTGTTTTTACCCTAAAATATGATATGAAAGAAATTTTATTGTTGTTGTTATTAGTAAGTTTGATCCCTTTGACCCCTTCATTTTAGCATGTAGTTGTAAAAAGAACAAAGTACAAAAAAAAAAACGAAAAAGGCCAAGCACCTTCTTAAACATTTTAACTATATATCTGCTGCCCTTCAGCTGGAAACTTTTCATTGTTGAGAGCGACCTGAAAGATATAATCGTACAGTAAACGTTTTAAATTGACAAAAGTACTTTTTTTTGAAGAATCTTTGACATAAAATGAATAAATTTTTTCATCTTTTGTTCATTTGTTGTTTTTGCTTTTTTATAGCACACAATAATATTTTTCAATTGAAGTAAAAAACAAAACTAAAAACTCAGAATCCAAGTACCTTCAATGCACTTATATTGTTTTATATGTACGTCCTTAACTTGCCTTAAATCTACATTTATTGCTAGTAGTAAATACACAAAAAAAGCAAAAAACTTCATAAATCCTTTTTTTTTTTGTTTTTATTTTCATTTTTCTTCCTACTAATACTTTGATTCATTGAATCTGAAAATCTTTTTATTTATCCCGTTGAAATGTAAATTTTTCTATCATACAAAATGGTTTCTTTTATATTTTTTTTTTGTATTTTTATATCCTTTGTACTTTAGTTGCAAATTTCAATACATTCAGCCTGCTTAATTCTAGGTGAACAGTTAATAAAATTTAAATTTCAAACGATATCCGGACTTAACCTTAAATTTCATCGTTTCAAATTATCTCTTCCACTTTCCCCTCGTTCTGCTTAAGAGCACTTCTCACAGTTAAATAAATGAAAATGTATTTCCTTTTGATGTATAACAATTGCCTTCTTTTTTTTATAAAAAAAGGGTAGTGAGAAAATAAAAAATCATTTTTCATTTGTCAAATCTATTTTAAATTGAAAGTTCTTTTTTGTTATAACGAAAACATTTGAAACAGTTTTTTTTTTTTGAGATTTTTATTACCAATTTTTGCGTATTTAGCAAGTCCTTAACATTTTGAATAAAGGAAAAAGCCATAAGATTCCCTTTTTTGTTAAGGTTAAGATTTATTTATAGCCTTAAGGATAGATAATTTATTTTTCTTTTATGGTTTTATTATTAAATTTGTTTTTGTAATCTTTGCAAAATATTTAAAGTGATTTTTTTTTTTATTTCAAAAACCACAATCGAAAGAGGTGAATGTAATAAAATTTTGTACGAAAATATTGAATAAGGATTGAATATATGTGATTGTACTGAATATTAATGAAAAATAATTTTGTTGTTGAAAGAATTTTAGGTTTTTAGAAATTTTCAAAACAAAGGAATACTTCCGGTTGTAAGATTTTCAGCGCTTTTAGTTTTTATATCATTTAGGCAATTATAAAATGACAAAGTAGGTGATTTTTTTTGGTTAAAAATTGCTTTTTTGACTTTAAGCAAAAAATAAAATGAAACGTTGGGGGTAGCAAAGTAAATTTTGCTTATTGATTTTATATCTAGGCTGAGATATGGCTAACACAGAAAATTGACTTGTTTTGAAGGCCGATTTGGATAATTTTTTGCCACTTAATTGTTCCTTGATAATTTTGGATACAAATTTTACAGACCGTTTTTGGCAAGTTAGGCAACAATATGTAAAATATTTCAATATATATTAACTTTAAAAATGGAAGACCCTCCAGACAACGTTTCTAAATTAAGGGTATTTCTTACATTGAATGAAATTATATGTATTGTCATAGTTGTTGAAATATAGTCACTAAAATTCCTGTTTAAGAATTTAAATTAAATGGTGACACTAAACCTGCTTAAACTTGTTTCCTTCAAGTTGCGCTGTGTAATGCCCAGCCCCTTGTAGTCAGTTTCAATCAATTAATCAAAAAATTTTACATTAAAATAAGTTATTTCTCTTTGTATTTTAACAAAAAAAGAAAAAACTAAAAATTTGGACACAAGAAGAAAAAAATTACAATTATTTTTTCATATAAATAAACTGTTAAAAACAATATTTTTAGTAATAATTTAATGCAAACTTTTAGGTATATCATAAGTATAATATGTTAAAGAAATTACAAGCTGGTATCTGAATTACTTCTTATGTCATATTTGACAGGGCGATGAAAAAAATGTCTTGAGAAATAAAAACGCGATTGAATTTTTCGTTCTTGTAGAGTAAAGTTAAAAATAATTTAAAAAAGTAAGACTTCTACTTCAAAAACAATCTGCATTCTTTCTTTTATGTGCAATTTTGGTCTTTTCTGAGTAAGGTATAGGGCTTTCAATACTTCCAACGGCTATCACTTCACTTTTAGGAACTTTTCAGACTTTCTATTGAAGGTCTATTTCATTTAGCCAGAAAGTGCGTTTGTCGTATATTCACGTCAAACCAAATCTTTATTACTGTGCGTTCAACGTGTTTACTCGTCGTTATTACCATTGACTATTAAAAATATTTGATTATTAGTTTTAAAGTTTATAATAATGTAATGATATTTGATTTTAATTGATTTATTGCCAAGATCAAGTTTGGAAAATATATACAATAATGAACATCAGCACAAGTAAACTAAAACTTAGGACTCTTAACTATAAACTCTGAATTACAAGATTAAAAACTAAACTAAAACTGACTCCAACCCCAAATTGCAGTTGCTTTTTTTGACAGCTCTCGCCTACTTTGTTTTTCTTCAGCCGCCTATGTTCAAATTCATAACAATAATTATAACTTTTGCAGAAATAAATTGTTACGTTTCTTTTAAATAAAAATGTAGTTCTTAGTTTTATAAAAGCATTTTTCCCTGCGTTCGTCGTGTATACACTTCATCGCTTGATTTTAATTCCGTACACTGTGAGGGGTTTTTAAAATGAAGTTTGACGCTTAACTGGTTAAAATATATTCTTTAAATTGTAAATGAATTTTTAAAGCAATAAAAAAAACATAGAATTTAAAAGTTCTGCTTAATGTGGAGAAAAAAACATTAGCTCTACAAAAACAAATAAAACTAACAAAAAGTAAAAAATCTCTAACCATAAGCCCTTAATACTTATAAGTCGAAAGAAATATATGTAACATAACAAATTTGGCCTAGTTTAGATATTTAAAAATTCATAAATAATTATCCTTCCACTAAAAAGGAAGGAAGTTTTTCTAAAATATAATTTAAACCGTAAATATAAATGAAACAGCATGAACAACAAAAATCTCATTAATTTAGTAAAGCATTATATAAAAGAAGCAAAATAAAGTAAAACATAAAAGAAATAACTTTTCCCTCATGAGAACTAATCATCGATTAGTGGAGTTACTAAAAGGAATTTTCGCAGTAATTACAGAGAGTCATTGGGGCATCCGATAAATTTCAACTTTCTATATATTAATCTGATCAAGTTTTCACCATAATTTTAAAAATTTAGAGATGGAACACCTCATTTATAATTTATGAATGAATGAATGTCTATAGCATTTTCTATAAAGTCTATGCCGTCTTTAAATTTGATCAATAATATTATCTGTTTTTTAAGCATAAAATACAAGCAATTAAATTTAACTTTTTTTTTTTCTTTTAAACACCACAAACTTTCTTAGTATAAGTTTTTATGTTTTTATTTAATTTTTCTGATATTTGTAACCTTTTTTATTTAACAAATTAGAATTGATCTTTAAAAAGGCATCTGGAAATTATTATATAGCTTCACTTAATAAATTGAGATGGTTATAGGAGGATTTTTCTTTATTTTGTTTTGGATATTTTCTGTTTTATACCTTCTAATCATAGCTGTCAAATTATTAACAAATTGAGGTCTATCTGAGGAAGTTTTATAAGGTTATCTATTAGATAGCTCTTTTAAAAAAAAATTAATGCTTCTGGCATTAATTAGTTGATAAGTTTTATGAAATTATTAAAACAAGTTAGTTAGGTTTTTGTTTTTGTTTTTGTGAGTAGTAATAGAAATAGAAATAAAATTGCCCAAAAACTTCTTAAAGATTTAATTAAGGCTATTAGAAATTTTTGTTGTTGAAAGTAAATTTTTTGTTGTTGTTTTGCTTCTGGTTAACAAAACGGTAGCTCGTTTTAATTGTCAAAATTAATTTTCTTGCTATGTGTAATACCTGGAGTAGATTGACCTAAAATTTCTTAATTTTCATTTTCTTTGTGCTCTTTTGGGTAATCATAGATAAACGATTTCTCGGTTTTTTTACTTTACTTATGAAGTTTATCTAATTATGCGTGAACTAAATAGATTTTAGTGTCAAAAAATATAATATTGTACTTTGTTTGACGATTGAAGCAATGTTTTTTTTTGTGTTTGCTAAATAAAAGTAAAACGGAGTTGATTCTTTTGTATAATTACCAAATTTATTTATACTTATTTAAATATTTTATTTTGTTTTTTTTTTTTTTTGAATAATAATTTTAGTTTTTATAATTTATTTTACGTAAAGGATCACTTGAAGATTTTTAACTAATTTCAAAAACATTAAAATCTGCAAATCTATCTTGACATATTTAAATCTGATTTCAGGTTTTTAAACTTAAATTTCTACCAAAAGGCGTCTTCTTGGAAGTTTCTAGACTTTTGTCGTAGGACAAAAAAAGATCAAAAATGCATTAAACGCCCCTTCTTAAGCAATTGTGTCCAATTCCTAGTAGAATCCCAGTAAGCTTTATTTATTTAAAATTGCAAAAAACGTTTGCGTTTTTTTCTCAGTGTCATTTCAATTTCATTGATTAGTTGCTAGCAAAAAATGTACATGCCCGACTGGAACAAATTTTAGGAAGAAAAGACTTTCTCACAATTTCATAATAGATTTTTTCTTCTTTATGTCGATTTCTAAATCGTTTCAAATCTTTGATATTAACCTTAAAATTTTTCAACTAATCTCAAAATTTTGTCATTTATTTTTTTTATTTTCATTTTGTTGTCTCCTATACCATCTCGCCTAAAGTAAAACTTATACTAGTTATACTCATGTGGAATTATACCCCATAATCTTTAAGTCAGAACATGCAAACGACAGTATAAAATTAATCCTAAAGCTTTAAAGAAAACTCAGAAAAAAAAATATTTGAAATATATTAAATTAAAAATTAAAAAATTGGATCAAAAAATGGAGTAGCTAGACAGATAACTAATAATTCCCCATCCTCCTCCTTCCCATCACGCACACATACATACCCACAAAATGACTAGCTCTAATAATGTTGCAATCAAATTTCCTGTTTTCTAATTTAATATGCAAGTAATGAAAATATATCTCACAATAGAATAAGAAAAAAAGCTTCAATAAACACAAAATATAGTCATAAACTTTTGTTTGTTTTTATTGGTGTTCTTCTTGTTTTTTAGTCAATTTCATTGACTTTTCATAACTGAAAAATTTCTCACCTTCCAAAATTTATTTAGACATAAATATGTAGCAACAACATCTTTAATGAAAAGCTGTTTATTTTTTTATTATTATTATTTCTTTATTGGTTTTAAGAAAAATTCACAAATGTATAAAATATATAAAAGATATAACAGCAACAAATTGAGAAGCCATTGGTATCGATGATGATGAATCATTCTATTATTATATAATTAATTTATCAGAAAGTAATGCAATAAACTATTGTGAATTAACTAATTTTTCAAAAAAAAGTCGGTTTGTTACACCCGATAATTATGACTTAGCCCTATTAATTAATTCTTTAAGTATAAAAACTAAATGAATAAAAAACAAAAAACAATTAAAAATCAATGGCTTTTATATTTAATATTTTATTATTATTATTTCTAGATCTTCAAAAAAATTGGTCTGTCTTAGCTTTTAAATTTTTAACAGAAATAATAAAAAAAGAAATACATGCACAATTTAGACAAAAAACAAAAGTAGGTAAACATTTAGAAACAGTCTTCGTTTCGAAGAAACTATAAAACGTGATTTGTTGTTTTTGTTTGTTCTCAAAATGTCATAACCTTAAAAATGAAACTAGTTAGCAAATAATGCTGGCGGGACTTTATTTCTAAACCTAAATTAACCTTTTTTGGGTTTTTATTTTATTTTTTTTTTATTTATTATTTATTTTGGTTTGTTTGAGAAAAATTAAATAGAAGAAAAATTAAAGTGTACAAGACAAAAAGCAATTTGTTTTTATTGTTTTCTTATTCTCAACTGAAAAATTTGGAAGCTTATCTTCTAAATTTTATCTTTGTTAAATTAAGAAAACCAAAAGTAATTATAATTTGGAATAAGTGTTGATCAGATTTTATTGGATCGACAAAACACTTATTGAATGATATAGAAACACTTTCAAACACCGAAAAGTTGTCTTTAATATCGATTATGGTACATTTTAGACTAGAAATAAACTTTGTTCTCTTGAAAAAAGTATGAAACCAAAGTGAGAATAAATACATGGTGCCTGGGAATCAAACAATCCATTGGTTAGCCAAAAGTTCATTGAATGAGCCCAGAGCGTACATCAGGTCATATGTTGCCACTTTTACGGGTAATAGTGCGCTTTTACTACAAGATAACAAATGTTGAATTACATAAAATTGGCTGGGTACTTATTTAAAAAATGTGTGTTTTTACTGCACCTTTAATAATTCGAAAATGAAGTAATTTTCATTTGTCCATAATTTGTTATTGTTTGGTGTTGTAAGTAGTGTTTTATTCAGAGTGTACGAAAATTTTCCAAAAAATTTTCCCTCAGTAATGTCATAATTCCTTTAGCAATATTTAAGATTGCTAATTTACATTTTAGCAATTTCATGGAAATCTTATACAAAAATTGAAATATTACTAACAAATTCAACATTAACAATCCTGGTCAAAAAAAGCGAGATTAAAGGACTAACGAAGTTTTGAAATTTTGGAAGTATTTTGCTCTTTTTTTTCATCTTACAAATACGATTCAAAGAGTTTAAGTGTAGTGTGAGCTTTTTATCTCGAGAGATTTTTAAATCACACTCGAATTTTTTAAAGAATTCTAAAATTGCTGCCCTTAGATCTCTCTTAAGCTGCTGATAACATTTTTTGAGTCATTTTTATCATTCGAAAATTATATCTCAGTTTTTAAATATATTTCAAACTCTTCAAATCTATCTCAAGATTTTTAACATATCAGATCATTATCAACCTCTGAAGGGCTTAGGGAGAAAAAATTAAATTTTTTCCCCGGTAAATAAAATATTAAATTTTTAAAATATTGCGGACGATAGCGTGATTATCGCGTGATAGATACCTTTTGTTCAAAAACCTGTGACAAAAAAGCTTTCAATGGTTCTTTTTCTTACATATATTTATATAGATATATTTTAAAGATATATATATCTTTGAAGAAAAACAATAATTAAGTCTAATAAAAGTTAAATAGAAAACCAAGCAAACGTCTTAACTTTAATTTCACCTACACAAAAAAATAAAATAAATTAAAGACATCCCGACATATCAAGTAAAAATAGACCACTTCAGGAATTTTCTTCTTTTTTTTTTCTTAAACACTTTAAGTGAAATAATTCTACTACTTTTATGATGCTAATATTGCGCAATTTTTTTTTCCAGACAACAAAAATGTCAGTAAAACAAACAAAACAATAACAAAAACCATCCTAAAGTAAATTTATGATAGAAAAAGACAGAGAACATTTTTGTTATAAATGCGCCAAAATTATATTTACACAATTTTATTAGCGAAATTCTTGTAATCATATAAAAATGTTAACTAAAATATTTTTATTGCTATGATAAATAAAAAAAACTAAAAAAACAAAAAGGTGATTTGAGCGCTAAGTAATTAAAAGTTTTGGAAAAAAAAGTTCCCTGGTTAGTAGCACGTAATGCTTTGACGAAAAAACAAGAAAAAAGAATTTTGACTGGATATAACAAACTTAATTTTAAGGCTTATGTTAGATAATTGAAGATAATTCTTTAGAAGGTTATACTGAAAAGAAACTTTACTTTTGTTTTGTTTTATTTTTTGCAATAACAATTCACGTGACAACACCAAAATTTGTAGTGAAGGCTATAGTTAATAAAGAAAACAAAAAAAAATAAACAAAAACAGCACAAATTATGCAATTTTGGCACTCCCTTCACCGTTTCTTCTTCTTCTTTTAAATTTTAGCTAACCAAAAATTTATTTAATTATATTTAACTTTCAAGTTCAGTACACAAAACAAATCAAGGGCATTCAATAAGCGTAACAAATAGAATCAGTTACAGAAATTTCAATATTTGGCATTAATCAGCCTTAGCATTTGGCCTTAATTGGTAAACAGTTAAAACCACCCATACAAAAATTTATCAACAAATTTTTCGATACGGTAGAAAAAATAAAAACTGTTTTTTTTTTAAATATTTTAAATTTTGTTATAAGGTTACTTGTCTGTAATTATAGGAATTAATTGTTTGGTAAAAAAAAACACCCCAGGGAAGCTAATTATTAAATTTTTTTTTGAGTAGCTTGAAAATAAACCAATTGGTAGTAATAATAATTTTGTACTCTTTGCGATGGCTACCTTGGAGTTAGGAAGCTAAAGAGATATCCCACAGGCAATGGGGATTCATTGGAATTCTTTGCTTGCTTTGTAGAAAATAAAAACAAAACACACAACAAAGAAATTAATTTTCTTATAGATTGAAAAGTTTATTATTGTTTTCACATCCTACGTAAAACTTCAATAATTTTTGACGGCTAATCAAATTTTCCTTCTTTGATTTCATTAGAAAAGTTATTGACCTTTTTGGTCTATGGAATCTTTAGTCTTATGGAATCTTATGGTATATTTAGTCTAAATAACTTAAAATTTGCAACCATTCTGATTAAAGTTTTGTCTGATGAAACAATGCAGATGACAGACAAGATAATGGACTTTGTTCTTTACTATTAAAATCATTTCGTGAATGAATTTAGAATTATTTATCATAGGATTACATTGATACCTTTACCCTTTAAAATTATTCCAATTCAATCTTAAATTTTTCCAACAATTAGATTTTTGTTAATGTTCGTAATTAGCTCTTTGGATGGGTTTTAAAAGATTTAAGGGTTATTGCACCACTCTCAAAATCAAGTAGAAAAACGACTTCAGATTCTCTCAAATTTTTATAATTTTAAGACGTAATATTTGTTACGTTGTTATTGTTTTATTTATTTTACCATAACTTTAAGTTAAATATTTTACGATCCTTTAAAAAATCTTAGAATTAGGTCTTTCGAAAAAAAACGTTCCTGATAGGTGCTCTCAAATGAGGATTGTAAAAAACGAATTTAATATTTGTACTTTACAGGTGTTTAGATATATTGTCACAAGTTTTTTTAAGGCCCTATTGTTGCACTTGCCACTGAAGACCTTTTATAACCAAAAAAAAAATTTCGGTGGTACTTTATGTAAAATTGATCAGGATGTTGTCTTTCAATGATCACTTACACAAAATTGATCAATACTTTCATCCAAACTAAGCTTTTTATGACTAAAAAGTGAATCCTTTTCATTCCATTCCATTCCTAAAGGGTTATTTGTTCCTCTTAAATAGGTACAAACTTTTAAATACCAAAAAACACAAAACAATATGGTGGATAATAAAATGCTACCAATTAATCTCATATTATATGCCATTATTTCCAAATCACCCTATAATTTTTTATAATCTTTGCCTAAAAACCGAAGTAACAATTTATTATAATAACCAAAAAATTATACAAATTGAAAAGGAAAAAATAGTAAAAATCTAATTTAAAAATTTAATTCTTGTGCATTTAAAAAAGATTCATGTCATGACCAATTTTTCGCCAAAAATTTTTATTCGAATAGATTTCTAGTAAAGGTCAAATATTTTATTTCCGGCACGAAAACTGTGAATTACTTACTATTCCATAAATTAGTAAAAACAACAACAACAAAAATAATAAAAACAAATCACGAGGACAAGGTGAAGCAACTAGCCATTCCTAATTAGGAAGTTGAAAACTCTCATTATTAAAAATAAGAAGAAAAAAATTTTTTTTCGTTTAGATTAACAAAAAATTTAAGTTTTTTTCATTATTTTTTTAAAAGCGATAAATTTTTCGTGTCTTAAAATATTTCTTTAATAAAATGCAATTGACAATCATGGGACTTAATGGTACAAAAGTGAAAAGGGTAAGCCAATAGCTAAGAGGGAAAAGTTTCAACATTTTCGATAATTCTTTGACATTGCATTAAGTCAAAAGCTAAGTCAGACTTAGGTAAAATTCAAATTCATTTGTTCCACTTTTTGATAGCTTATTGGCATTTGGTGGAAATGATACTTAGTAAGCCAAAAATATCACTTCTTTGGACTAAATGAACTAGATTGAACCTAAGTCTACTTTAGGTTAGAGTAAAAAATCACGACTTTAGACAAGAAAACGGATGATTGGAAATTATTGTCAATATTTATTCTCTTCTTATTCACGTTGTACTTGATTTGATTAAGTGGTTACTTTCTATTTTAAGCTTGAAACAATTTCTTTTTTTATCTTTTTTTTTGTAGTTAGTGTTGCATTGACTGAAAGCAGAAATAGTTCTTCCATAGTTTTATTGAAATGTTCTACAATTATTCTATTTAATTTTTTAGCTTTCTAGTTTGAATCCCTCATAGAGATTTTAATGAAACTTGTTGTATTTATAAACAGCTGCAATAAGTAGGCGTTTGAGTTGACTTTTTTCTTTCTTTTTTTTAATTTTAATTTGAAAAAAGTTGATCAATTAATTTGACATCTTAAGTTGATATGTGTTTAAGGTTCTTAACAACTTTTTATAAATCTTCGGTTTTTTCATTATATTCGGCACAAAAAATCATGAATTGAATTATGTTAGGAAAATACGTATCAGTGAATTCTTTCTTCATATAAGAATTTTCCTGCATACTTTTACAATAGAAAAATGTACAAAAGAAATAATAATTAATAGAGTATGTCAAAAGTAGCCTTGATAGCTAGTTTTCGCATGATGAAATTAGACAAAATGGCGACATTTCTGTTCATTCTAGGATGAAATTCTTTGATATTTTCCCCGAGAAAGCCCTTAGTAGTTCCTTTCATTGCTGATGGAACCCTAATTTTTCTTAAGGGAAACATGTTAGCATAATAGATTTCATTCAGGTTATAATGCCGTGTGAGTCCTATTTTCCTTACCGGTTATATACATAAATTTCTCAAGTTAGAATTTCAGCCTTCTATGTACCTTTTCAGAATTAGTGTTCTGCTATTTAAGTAGTTTTTTATTCACGATATAGAATTATCAACAATTTTCTTTAAACTTTATAGAATTTATCTTTTTTCGCAATTCAAATGAAAATATAGGCAACTTAAGGCTTAAATACAAAGCACGCGATTGCGGAGCGTAATTCTACCTTACTGTCACTGCTTGCGCTCCGCAACCGCGTGTATTGTGTTTGAGCCTTTAATGAGGTAACCAAACTAAAAGTAGAAAGTTCTTTACATAAATAGGATCAATGTGAATAAATAACGACGAGAATTCAATCTTCTCAAAGACATTCCTTTTGCTTTTTTGTTTTTACCATGAAGGAATACTTCAAGTAGACTCTGAAATGTAAAGTGGATTAAAAATTTCGTGTTTTAAAAGCTTTATAGTTTTAGTTAGCAATAACATTTTCAATCTAGGCCTATGTGAATTTAATATGATTTAAAAGATGCTGTAAGGATATTATTTCTGTGCTTAAATCTTCATTAAAAGCTTTTAGAAACTATAAAAGTTTAATTAGTTCTTAAGAAGAGTTACAAAGTTTTAAGAGAATTCAAATTTTAAACATATTTTGTAGATTTTCTTATATTTTTCTAATTATAAAAAATTCTAAATCAAATAAAGAAATACCAAAAACTTGTACAAATTTCACAATTAATGAAGCGAAATAGGTAAATAAAAAACCAAAATGAGTACATGACTTAGAAAATATTCATCAAGTACACATGCAGTAAACCTAACCTCAAATAATGATTGCATCACAAGTGTTAACCAGATATTTTTTAGGTCACTAGCTTAAATCTAAGATGATTTAACAATAGAAGCAATTTTCGAGTATATCTCAAAGCAAAGATCGCTTTTGAAAAAAAAGAACAACAACAACAACAACAACAACAGCAAGAAAATCAACTAAAATAATGCCATCGAACGGTTTCCGTCCCCTTAAAAATACATTTTAACCGATGATCGTGTGCTAGTTTTTAAGCATCATGACATTTTAGAACTTGTTAAAATGACGCCATCTTGTTTTAAATTATTATTTAAATAAGTGTTTTAAGATTTTGCTTATTGGTTTATGTTTCAATTTTAGTTTTTTGGATTTTTATTTAACAAAAGAAAAATATTTAATTTTTATCAATGATAACACTTAAAGGCTAGCAGCTTAATTATTTTGTTCTGTCTTCCTTTTCATTTGTTTAGTTTTGTTTTCATTTTATGATAATAAATTAACAAGTCAGTAGATCACCTTGGATTTTGTAGTCTCTTATATCATTGGATAAAACTGGTTTCACAATATTATAAAAAGAAATAAACGCTAACAGAGCCACATTAAATGTCTAACAATGTCTAGAAGTCATATGTGTAAGGTTTAACAAGAAAACCTGCCTTTAATTTTAATTGAAATTGTTTTTTTAAACAATTATCCAAAACTTTAAAATGCATGAAAAATGTTATATAAGACTTTTAGATATAAAATTATGTTTTTAGGTTAGATTTTAATTAACTTATTTGTTTTTTTTAGTGCACTTAGGAAAATAATTTTTAATTTGGTAAGCTTCAGTTTTTTTTTTTTGCTTATCAGAATAATTAACTATAGTTGATTATTTTGCACCTGTTACAATTTTTTTTGCTCAGAAAAGAAATTATGATAACTCTGGCCTAATTTTGAAATGAAAATTAGAAACATTTGTTTTAGGAAACTTTTTGTTACTATAAACAAAAAAGAGAAAATCATATGCTAAAGAGCATAGAATCATATTGAACCAAATTTCTTTGCGCTGTCCTGACTTGAGCATTTTAAGATTTAAAATTCAATATAGTAGCTCAAAGGATGTCAAGTGTTTCAAACGAATTTTGATATTTTTGAAGCTATTTAGAAATCTAATTCTGCTCTGAATCAAAGACATTTGTTGTGTTGTTGTGATTAAGGCAGCCATTATTTATTGAAAAATTTTAATGCAAAACGGTAAATACACCATTCCTTTTAATTATCTTTAAGGAGAAGTCGGCTAACTCTTCCACATAATTTTACCTTCCAATAAGCGTAGTTGTTGACTTTAGGTATTTTTCAATGTTCAATGTTGATCTTTCCTCTTTTTGTTTTGATATTTTTCAATGTACATATTAACCTTATTTGGTTAGTCAGAGATTTTAGAATGATTGGTGGTGGTTTTAGGGCCACTATTATCGACTATTCCCATTCTTCATTGAGGTCTGTACACATTATTACAATACACAGAAAGAAGTTTTGTATGGAGAAATGTGTAATACACGTGTATTAAGCATATTGCAAGAACATATGTGAACCTTTTAAGTAACGTTTTTTCCTTTTAAAAGTAAATATCTTTTTAAATATGCGTCATAGTAATCTAAGTACAAAAATCACAATTTGACAGATATTACCCCTGTACAGGAGTTCATAGTATATCTTAAAGTGTAAACAAAACTTGTCCCTCTATTTTAATATGATTTACCAAAAAAAAAACCGTTGACAGACGGCTTCGATAAAGGCAAGTACCTGCCAGACGAGTCTAAAGATTTGTAGTAAAAATAGACTTTATTTTGTGAATGTTGACATTTTATAAGATAATATTTTTTTGTTTATCCTGCTATGTATTTAGTGGTTGCCAGATGCTTTGCACTGCATCCACAAGATGTTATATCTTAAAGTTTCCCTTTTTGCATTAAATGAAATCTTCCTGAAATATATACATATATATATATATATATATATAATACTTCCTAATGTTTTAAAAATTTAGTTTTTTCTAATAGCTCAATTAAAATTACATAACAAATGTGTTAGTTGACTAAGCAAATAAAAGGGACTTTCTCCGCTGACGTTAATAAACCTGTGTTAGTCATCCTGTACAAAAAAAAAGCTTCTCTATTGGCAATAGATTAGAGCATATTATGGAAATGTCAAATAAAGTGTCTTAAGAATTAACATTTAATAATCTAATTATCCTGAAATGTAGTTTTAAATGTTTAAATTCATTAATTAAATAACAAAAAGACAAAAAACACACAAATAATAATTTAGATAATTAATAAATAATATATTTAAAGACACAATAAATAGAAAAATTTTTATTTTATTTTGTTAAATAGCATCTAAATTTACAATAAATGGCTAAATCTTTTCTTACACAGGCTTTCAAAGGCTATGTTTAAAATAAATGATTGCAACATACTAAATACACAACTTTTCATACAAAATTTCATTGCGGGTAATGTAATTAATTGTATAAATGTCAGTGGAGAAAGGCAACTAAGGGTATATCTAATGTAAGCCATTTTGAGTGAAAATGACAGCTTTGAATGCTGCTTTGAAAGTATTAAATTTTGTACAAAGTACACTAACTAGGCCACAAGATTGCAAAATTTTAAAATGCTTACAGGATATTACGCACCAAAAATTGCCTTTTTTTTTACTACAAAAAAAGGATGAAATTTTGTAGATTCGTAGCTTTTTTTTTTTGTTCAAGGACATGAGTAATTTCTGGTAGCTCATTTATTAAACCATTCGTGAAATAAAAGATTTCAGAATTTTAAATTTTATATGAACGCTATATGTGTCTATATGTCAGCTTAAGGACAACCAAATTTCTCACATTTTTTAACTAAAACATATTGTTCCCTATTTTTGGTAGCCTCTGCATGTTTAATACAAATGCCATAAAAATATTCTTATGACTTAATCCTCTCTATTCTAATTTTTGTTTTATTTTTGTAATTTATATTAACAAATTATCAATATATGAATTTTTCTCCATTTTAAAAACTAAAAAAAAACAAGACTCATGTTGGACATTTTGTTGTTTTAATATATTTTTCAATTCCTCAAAATACTAAATTTCAGTAAATTAATTGAAATTTCATGGCGTGTCAGGCATTCTTTCACTGTCATCTAATTGGAATTGATTCAGCAACTTTCACTTTCCTTTAATTTATGCAAACCACTGCTGCTGACTTGTTGATTTTTTTGTTTTTTTTGCTGTTGCAGCCAATGGAAGCGAAATAAACTTTCTCATAAATTGATATATATATATATATATATATATTAAGAAACTGTTCATTTTTTCAACGATAATAAATTTTATAACTCAAAAACAAACAAAAAATAAAATTTCTTCTAATCAGAATTAATACAAAGTTTACCTTTAAACATGAATGACGTGATTTTTGCGTATTTTATACGTGACACCCATATAATAAATTCTTATTTTCTTTTTATCTATAATAAATCGAAAGAATATGCAGTTCAATAAATACGATGACTCATATCCTATGGTATAAAGGTCTGTCTTATGTACTTATTTCCTTTATTTTTTATTAATTTAAAAGGTAGTAGTAGCAATACTTTTAGTTGGTTTTTCTAACAAAGTGATTCTATGTATTAGAGAATTTTGAGTGGGTGTCAAATAACTTTCTATCTATAAATCTAAATAAGTGCTCTTTCATTTGTAGTGCCAACAAGAAAATATATAACCATATTCGACGGTGTGTCCTGTCTTACTTTATTCTGTTATCAAACAAAAACGACATATATTGTTGTTGTAGGGTTAAGAGATACAAAGTAAATTCCCATCAGGACTATGGATAATGAATTCTACAAAAAAAAAAAAAAAAGAAAAAAAATAGTTAAATAAGAACATACTAAAATTACCCTAAAAGTAAAGTAAATAAGGTGCTTTTATTTTCATAGTCCCTAAAGGGGAAGAAATATACGAAAAAAAAAAAAACGAAGTAAAATAAATACATATGTAAAGCTATTATATATATTGTATAAAATTAGAGGATATATTTTGTCATATATATGCTTGCCACTTAAATACTAATCCATCCTTGTTAAAAAAAATAAAATTTTCCTTGCGGCATTTTATCTCAAGTTTAGGACACAAGTGTAATTCTTCCGTTTTGAATTGCTTTCATTTTTGTTTTTTATCTTTAATAAGGTGCGTGCGTTTCCTCAAAAAATTTCATGCTTATGAGAACAGATGATGAATCTATGGGAAATTTTTTATATACCTTCCGGATGTTACAATAGCATAATAACTTGAACATAAATTTTCACATAGAATATTTAATTTAAAACTTCTTTATGAACTATTTTTTTTGTTTAACATTTTTTGTTGTTTTATTAATTAGTTTTTTAATCCATAGTTTAAAACATTATAGACACGCTAACATAAAATTAGATATCAGGGCTTCTTGAAAATAACGTAGTAAAATAATTTTTATTCTTTATTAAATATCTGTCAATAGTGAACTGCCATCTAGCTTTTTATTTACTTATTCTTAGTGTATTAATAGAATTGACTTGTATGCAAATAATTTTGTTGTTGCTTATAATCGCGTCTCTTTTGTAAATAATAAAATTGACTTCGCGGTACACAACTACTAAATGTTAAAGTGTATCTACAACAGTTTTTTTTTTAAACTTTGAATTAAGTATGTATTTTGTGTCACGTTCAAATGATTTAACGGTTCTTTAAGGTGAGCAATAAATTTTCTTAAATTATTTATATTTAGAGCGAAAAAAGGCAATTATTATTTTTGGAATAATCAGTTTTATTTAGCTAATAACAAATTTTAGGGCTTTTCTTGACTATTTTTTGTTTGTATTCTTAACTAAAACAGAACGCAATTACAAATCTTTTATTTAGGTCTATATAAATTAGTTCTTGTCTAGTGATTCCTTTAATCTAAAACTAAAAGCTCCGTAAGTAATGTAGTTTAAAAAAAAATTCAAGAATGAACTATTAATTGTGTTTTTTTTTTGGTATTCTTTGTTTTTGGTTTTGTTGTTTCTTTTAATAAGATGGGAACCAAATATGCACTGTAGTGACCTGTACCCAGGGGTACAGGCGAATGGGAAATCAACCCCAAGATTTTATATCATTTTTAATTTTAACCTTTTATATAGCTTGAGTTATCTGAATTTTAGTTTTGGGAATCCAAGTGATACTATATAAAAACACAAACCAATAGATTTCTTTTTTAAAATTCTTAACTAATATATTAAAGTCTTTATCCCCAAGAAAAATGTTTCAATTAAAGATTTTTTCTGTCAAGAAAATCTAGTTGCTACTAAGTCCAATGAAAATGCTAAAACTGGTCAAAAAGAAATACCTAAAATCTAAAATATCATTTTTAACCAATTTATATCCTAAATTAATTATTCTATTTAAAGAATTTCCTCCTAATATAATTTGTAGAATATCTATCTGTGGTAGTATATTGATTTATCGACTTCAAATATATAAATCCCATAAGCGATCAAAAGTCACTTCCTTAAGGAATCTACACTAGCGACTCAATATTGCCGATTCTGGCAGATGTTAATTTGTTTCCTGCAACGACATATAAAAATAATTGGTAAGTTTTTCTTGTGCTTCAACCTCCCTAAACATGAAAGCGGTTGGAGAAACATGAAATCCGTGCCCATCAATGTCACAAGAGTGACATTTGTTTATAACCCTGGTGGGCTTAAATGTTTTATAAAACCTTAATAACAATTATTTGCGAGAAAATAGAAGTATCTTATGTTTTATTATCCCCTCCCCTTTTCTTCCTTACCCTATTCAATATCCCAAAATTGTTAATCTTTTCGTGTCCTACTAAATACCTCGATCAGGTGTCAAATATTTTGTATTTTTATAAATTTACATATCATACTAATCTTATTTTTAAAATTCCTTTTCATATTGAAAACTATGAAAAAAATTAATTCAAACTAAACTTCGGACTGTAAGCCATTGGCTTAAATTCTTTAATCATATTACTACAGCTGTTTTCCTGCCTATAATTTTATTAAAATTAACGCTAATACTTTAAACGCTGTGGTAAATTTCCAAATTTCAATTTTTAATTTATTTTAAATTACCTTAAAGGGTATATACAGACTCATTCCTAAATACAATCAAAGAAAACTTTTATTAAAAAAAGATTAGAAAATTGTTTTCTATTATTATCCTAAAACAATTTTAAGTAGCTTTTCTTTGAAATAAATAATTACTTAAATTTGTTAATAGGAAGTGATACGACATAATATTGCTTTAAATATTTTTTTTTCTTTTTTTTTAAATTTTTCCCATTAAATCTGTGAATTCTTCTCATATCTTAAATAGCTAAACATTTTCTGATTTTATTTTTTGTTAATCTAACCAAATTGAGGCAGTAATTTACTTTAATAAAAACGATGACTAAGCATATTTTAAATTTTTAATCTTTTAAATGCTGATTATGTGTTTTTATTCTTCTTTTTTTTCTTGTCTCCAATCAGTTTAATATTCTAATTTTGCATTTTTTATTGCTGCTCTTCTTTTAATTGTGTTAAATAGAATTTTAAGTCTTTATCTGAAATAGATTTTTTATAAATTTTTCAAAAGAAAAATTTTGATTAACTTTGTTCTACAATATTCCCATTACTTTTTTTTTTAAAATATGAATTTAGAAAAATTTTACCTTTCTTCAATTTCAATTAAATTCTTAATATGAATTGAATTGAAGATAAATTTAAAAACTCATTTCATAAATTCAATTTTATCTTTGAACTTTCATAAATTTTATTACATCCCTTTGGGAAATTAATGATTTTTATGAATAAAATTTTCAATTTCTTTCTCAAAAATCAATCAAAATTTTAAATAAAAAAATATGGAAAGTTTTTTTCATCTCCAAAGTTTTATTTATAAAAAAGAAGAGAAAACTGAATGTGCTCACAACTATATTAGAAATAATATATTATTTTTTATTTTCTTGTAAATTTTGTTTTAAGAAACCCGAAACTTCTAAGACGTTCAATTCACTTTGATATCGTTTAGAATTGTAGATAACAGGCTTAAGTTTCTTCGTTATAAAGTGATTCCCTTAAAGTTAAGTTCAATAAATTTCTCTCAAATTCTTTATATATTTTTGTTGTTGTGGTTTCATTTGAATATCACAAACATCATTTCTTCATGTCATCCTCAAGAACATCTTATATTCACTTAATATAAAAAATTTTTATCAAAGAAATTATGGGGTTAAAAAAATATAAAATTGATGATATAAGCAGAAATATTTTAAAATTCGTGCAAGTATGAAAAATTTTGTGCTTACAAAAATATATTTAAAAAAATGTTCTAGTGATTTTAAATTTTAAAACTCCTAACTTAGCATTAAAAGGTAATTAAAAATGACAGGGATTTATTTTGCTTATTTAATGTAAAAAAAGAATCTGTTAAAGAAAACTTTCATAGATTTATTTTATGAGAAGATTATAATATCTCGTAAAATGTAAGTATTTTACGTGAGAGTATTTAGCATTTGGTTTTTATAGATAAATAGTTAATCTTATTTAAATTCATAAATTATTTTGTTTTTTCTTTTCAGTTTTCTAAATCAAAATCTCATAATTTCTTGAAAAATTGTTATTAGTGGAGTTTTTGTTCTTTGAAATAAAGTAAAAAGAAATTCAATTTCACAAATTTGTAATGAATTTTCTATTTGGTCTAGCAAAAAAGTTATTTATGACTAAAGATTTTTTTTTTTTGTGTTTGAGAAACTTTGGTTCAGAAATCCATAAAATATATATTCATATGTATATATATATCTGTAGTGTGTGTGTGTTTATAACTTTGAGCATTTTAAGACAGAATTGGAAAGGATTAATATTTTTCATTTAGATTTTAAGAATTATTTTAACCACTTCATAGTTGAAAATCTGGTTGCCATTAAAGGTCTTCTGACCTACACACTTGTAAGGTGAACGTTCTTCTACTACTCGCAATATAAAACCCAGTTTCATTGGATACTGGAAGACCTTGCTTAAATTTGAATTAGAGTTTTAAAGCTTTCTTACAGGTTCATTATAATATAAACAAAATGTGGCACATATTTTTTGCTGGGAAAGATTATTTTTATTTTTCCTGCTGCTTTCTATTAAAATTTTTGTCCTTTATGACATTTTCTTTGAATAAAAAATTCTATGAATCGAATTTTATAGATTAATGGATGACTGTTCTACTTAGAAAAAAGATTCAGTAAAATATAATGCAAATTTTTTCCATGATAACATTACAGTTTATATGACACTTAAGGACTATTCACACCGAATTTTTTTTTCCGACGTTGTGTTTTCCAACATTAAATTTTTTGTAAGCGGGGTGTTATCTTTTTCTTCTAAGAATATTTGAAAGAGAATCTTGTCTTTAGACCTAAGGATATCACTTCCCCAAAAAATTTACAATTAGAAAATGCAGCGGTCCTTCAAATGGGTGCATTGTTACTTTTTTTTTTACTAATTCTTTTGCAATCATTTGAATCTTAAGGAGCTTGATTTAATGACGTAAATTCAAGTCCTTACTTTTATCTTATATTAAAAAACGATATATAATTAATTAGACTTATTGCTCAGGTATAAAAACAACTTAAAAACCAATGTCTAAAGGTTATTCTTTACTACCGCATCATTTTTGTTGTTGTTGTTGTTGTTGTAGAATATTAAAATTGATAATTTTATTTCTTTTTATAAGCTCGTCACATATTTGAAGGTTTTTGTAACATAACTAACTAAGAAATTAAGTTCCATTTAGCCTTCAAAAATGATGAAAAAATATAAATTTAAACATTTGGTCCATAGTTTCTTAAAATTTGTTTGTATTTTGCTTTAAAAGATTTTAAAAATAAAAATGTCAAATTCTTTTGCCATTAGTTTGAAGCATTCAGTAATACAAATATCCGAGCAAAAAAAAATTACAATTACCTATTACATCTAAGATTTTAATCCATATCTCGTCAAAATTTTTACCTTTTTTACACTAGAAAATGGTTAAAATTAAAATTTAATTACCTTTAATATTTCTATAATCCTTTGAAGTATTTTATGGAACAAATAATTAAAAATTATTGAAAATGAAGCTTTTTTGCTTGAAACCAATTGGACTAGACTTCTTAACTTTATTGTCTTCTTGTGCTAACATTTCCAAATGTAAAGTGCTATCAAGGATGTATTTCATGTAATTAGCCCAATAGAGAAAGTAGCTCTACTTCATCAATGAAAGAAAAGCTACTTTTCTTTACTCTACTTACTATCTCGGGGAAAGCATCTATGAAATTTGTTAATAAAATTGGCCATAATGGCCATAAAATTCAATGTCATTGCGACTTTCTTCATTAAAATATGTCTGAAAATTAGCTATAATGGCTACTTTTTCCATGCGGCATAAATGAATGTTTAACAAGTGAACCTTTCAACCTGATTCATGCATGAATTCATGCATGAGAAACTCACTGATGAATGATTTCTTTACTGCCAATTCGAGCAATATACCAATTTTGTGGAGACTAATGGTGCTCCAAAGCTAGGCATAATATATAAAATATTTAAATAAAACTAAAATTGAATTATAAGAAAAAATTTAAAGTTTCATCCTTAAACTTTTTGATGTCTTAAGTTAAGCTTAAGAAAATACTAAAAATGAAAATGTAATTTCTTTGAATACTTTTTTCACTACCTATAATAAAATCTTTCATAGTACAAAAAAATAGAGAAAAAAACGTTAAACTAAGTTTTCCAAAAATGTCAAGAATTACTATTATAAGTTTCCAATTATTTTCTAGATTCAGATTTACACTATTTTAAATCTAAAAACGACTCAATATGAACTTTATTACAAAAAAGTTTTCACTGATGTCATCCTTTCAATCGACCAGCATCGTTATTTTCTTTTTAAAAAACTATTAAACTTTTATAATATTAGGGCTTTTAGTATGACGTCAAAATTGTTAACGGTTTATCCATTATAATTTTCTTTTAAAATTTCATACATACTTCAAGGCTCTTGACACCAAATCTTAAACCTTAGAATAAACAACATTTATCTTCATTAAAAATTAGGCACATTTATTGCTTGATTGAATTATTTAATATTGCTCTTCCAACAATCAAATGAACTCTTCATTAAATTTAAAGTTTTTCATGACACATTCAAATCATTAAAAAATTTATTTTTTTAGTTGTTTGTATAACTAGTATGACTAATTCAGTTTTTTTGTATTCTTTTCTATTACAGGTTTGTACAAAATTTACATAACAACATTTAACAAAGATTCGTAAGTACCAACAAAAAAATATTGATTAATCATATTTTTTATTGGATTTAATATTTTTGACGCACTGAATAATAAACTCTTTTAAAGATGATTAGCACTTTTTCACTTTGACTGAAGGTTAAATATTGAACTTAAATCTGATAAAATAAGGGATATTAATGTTCTGTTTAGAAATCTTACTATTATTAAGTGATCAAATAAATATTATTAATTATCTTAACATATAATTGAATTATTATTTAGTTAATCATGAATAAGGAAGTAAAAACTTTTCTTAATTTAATTTTTCTTAAGTATAATATTCGAAATTAAAATTAGTTCTATGGAAAAGAATCCTAATGGTTAGATTCTACCTCCAACCCCTTAAAAGCAAATTATATTGACGATTAATTAAGATTTTAGTAGCAAAAACTTTATATTTCTTAGTTTATCTGACAAAATTAACTACAATTATTTATCAAGCAAAAAATAAATTTTCAGACGAAAGCAAATAAAACAAAATTTGTGATATTTGATCCTAGAAGTAAATGTAATTCTTCAATTAATTAAGGATATATATCATTTTAAGGAAAATACTTACAGAATTGTTCATGCATGAACTCATGCCTGAATTAATGTATAAATTTAGTAACTTGCTGTTAGTTTAGTAAAGAAATAACCATCAGAACTACTTTTCTAGTCATATTTTATGCCTAAAAATATGGTGACATTATCCACTTTTCTTAAACGAAATTAATTAATGTTTCCTTCAAGAAATTAGTTATTATGAGTAGGAAGTAGGTCAATTTCATCAATAAAATTTTCTTACTTTCTCTGCTGGGTTTGATTTATTTTTTGTATAACTTTTAAAATTCGAATACATAAAAAAAATTAAAAATTAAATCCCTTACCTTTAACGAACTGATATGATAAAAGTTGACTGTTTAAATTAATTTACTTCACTACAAAAAATTATATGCACGACATGACACAATAGTTTTAATACACTATAAGTAACTTAACACAATAAAAAAACCAACAAAAAAAACATTCTAAAGCTGCTCAAAAAATGAAAACAGGGTATTTATTTTATGATTTTTCGAAATTTACCGGAAATAAGAGGATCAATTTACATACAACAAGCCAAATGATGTGTGCAGCAGATGGAAGACGTGAGGGGGAAAGAAGCACCAGTACTGCAAAAATTAAATTTTAACAAGATTAAAAAAGCCTATCACATATTGTTGAAATCTTAACTTGTTATTATTGTCTGAGATTTAAGTTATTTTTTAAAAAAGGACAGCTTAAAACCCATAAGTCGTTAACCTTCTTATGCTTATTTGTCCTATTTTTTTTTTTTTTGTTTATTCCTTTTGTTGTCTTCATGTTTTCAATAATGAAATTGGATCATTTTTCTCTTTGTCGTCTCTCAGATGACAGTATAATATTTAATCTATCCAACCAAGCATACCTGTTCTATTTTTGGGGATGTTCATTTTAGATAATATTATTGTCTAGAACAAAAAAGGAAAACAAAATAAAAAAAAAAGAAGATACATTTTAATTTATATCTAAATACAATAGAAAAGGACATGTTACAAATAAAAATTTGTTGAAAATGTTTCTTTTTATTCTGTACTTTTTGTTTTTTTTTTTTACAATTTCATTTGGATCCATTACTAAGAACTTTGTGTGTTGTCATCAAAAATTCATTAAGACAACGTATGTTTTGGTTTTATTTTCTTCGATTTTCTTTTAATTAAGCTGTAGAAAAATTTTTGGTTTAATAGAAAAAAACAAATTTTCAAATTAGAGAAATGACATGACTGTCAGTCCTTACTCTAGAGTTAAGGACGCTCAAATGCTTATAACTTTAATAATTTTACTCCGATCAACTTGAAATTTTGTAGCAATATTTTAAATATGTTATCTATTAATTTAAAATAAATTAAAAATAAAAAATTAAATACCCAACCATCCCCTGAATACAGCACCTTAACCATAAAACCCTCATCAACTTTTTTTTATAAGAATCAGAAATTATTTAGCTTCATTATATTCAATAAAGTCTCAAATTTCAACCTGAATGTAAATACAAATGTTGTACCTGTTTTTTTTCACTTGAGCCTACGAATTTTAACTTGGGTACCTTTTATTTACCTGTTTTTGTTTTTGAAGGTAGTTAGTGTTTTTTCTTCATACTTTTTTCATACTCCAAAATATCGGAAAAACAAAAAACTTTTTTAATATTTCTGTATATTTCACTTTAAAAACAGAAATTACAAACACAAAATAAAATCTCATAACTCATTAATGAGAGAATTCTTCTTCAACCCACATTTACTACAATAGATACAACAAACAAAATAATTCTTCTATAAAACTAGGCTTACATACAAAATGGGCTTGGCAATAATGGTTTACCTTACGAAAACATAGAAGAATAAAACAAGAATAGAAATATATTTTCATATGATTATACTAAAAGTTTCAAAGGATAAAATTCTTTTACATCTAAGCACAATATGCGCACATTATAATGACATATTAAATATTTAAAAAAACAAAATAAAAATGACCTTTCACTCTCTACCTTTCATTATAAAAAAGTAATTGGATAAATTGTATTAAGGCGCCATCTAACCTCAAAATGTGGGCGTTAAATATTTTCAATTTTAATTATATATATTTATGCTTAACAGATAGAATAAATAATATTTTGCAAAATTTGTTTCCTTTAGAGAAATGTTTGTAATGTTATTTGAAATTTAAAAAAACAAAAAACAACAACATGGATTCAAGTTTAAGTATTTTTGTTGTTGTTTAAATTAAGTAAAATATCTAAAGTGGGTTTTGAATGATAGAAATTCAGTGATTGTTAATTTTATTCTCACCTATTATGTAAATTATTGTTTCTAGGATATAACTAACAAAAATTAAATATTTTGTAGTCTGACAGATGTTGTGCTCACATGAAAAAACAATAATTCAATTTGCTTAAAAATTTTATGTTTTTTTTTTTTTGTTCTAATAACAAAACTAAATAATTGATTGATAGTTGTTATGGCAGCAACCCCATTAATTTTGGCCATCACAGAAATTTTTGTTTAAATATTTATTCTGTCTCTCTCTATTGATTATAATTAATATTTGAAAAAATACTAACATTAAATTTAATTAAATTAATTCCATTAAAAATTCGTTTGAATTTCATGACATTTTTACAGTAATGTTTTATTAAAATTCTTTTTCTTTTATAATGAGGCTGAACTAAAATTTTAGGTGTATATTGTTGCAAATAGTGGCGAAAAGATTCGGAAATGATTTCGTAAAAATTTTTTTAGACTGCTAGACAAAAATCTTCTGTTTTTTTTGTTGTTGTTAAGAAATCCAATGCCTTCACTCTTGGTAATAAATTTTAATATTTATTACTGTATTATTTAGAATAATTAAAAAAAACCAAAAAAAGAAGGAAGTTAATTTCTACAAAAACATTCGATAGTTACAGGTTTTAGAACCTCTAAAAAAATACAAAAGCTTTTACCTTAGCTCTGATTTCATTGCGTTCAGCAAAAAATGATGTCATTCCGAAATGTGTTTGTTACTAGTCGATGTGATGTATACCCAGCTAAAAACTTTTAATAAACTAATACATTGTGCCATTCCATAGAACAGTTACTGATTAATAATCGAGTTAAAGGTGAAACGTTAAATGAAGTTCCAAAAATTCTAAACGTTTTTTAATGCAACTTAATATGATGTCTTTGCTTTGATATTTACCAATAAGTTTAGACTTGATCCTTTTAACTACGTCTTACTTTACTTGATGCTAAGTTTGCTAGTACGCGAAGCATATTGTATTTTTCCAGCGTTCCATGTCTCTAATAGGCAACAAAATTTTGTTGTCATTCAGAATTTCTTCTGAGTATAGAGTACTTTTAATGAAAACAAACAATTATGGACAATCAACCACTCTGATATTTAAGCTCAAAATTAATTCTAAGGAACCAAGTAAAATCTTAAACCATTTTATTTTTGGATTAACTATTCGATGAAATTATCCTTATTCATTAAATTATTCATCTCAAGATAAAGAAACTCAATTATTTCTCTTGTCACAAAATTTTTAAAATGTCCTGATAATATTTAAAAAATTTTCCGTTAATCAATTTAACTAAATAAATTTTTAATAACCTAATTTAAAAGCCCTTAAAATGAATATTAAATTTTGTATTTAAAATTTCTTACTAAAGTTTTTGTTGTTGTTGTTGCTCTTATTATTGCTAGGGTTAATTAAAATGCTATTAAATTATTCTATTTAGAATTTAGAATGTTAGAATGTTAACTGATAAATTTTATACAAATTTCTAGTACCATTTTACTAACCAAAATAACACAAACTTCCTTTTTGAGTTATTTATGCTCAAACTTTTTGCCCAGGGATTAAAAAGAAAATAAAGAGAAAAATCATAAATTCGAAATATTGACTTTAATTTTGGAAATTATATATATTTGATTTTTACAGCATTTTTCTTCAGTAAGGAAAATTTCTTTAATATTTTTGTTTGCCAAAATTTTATTTTAATACCCGCAAAAAAAAGAAGGAAACTCTAAAGCGATATTATATTTAAAAAGAAGCCAAAAAGGTACAGTAAAAGTTCAAACTAGGAAAAAAAGAGGGATTTTCAAAGGAAATGCACATTAATTTTTCTTTTACCCATCAAAGCATGAATACGACGAAAATTCTTTTTATGCTATATAAAAAAAAAAGTAATAACTGAAAGGAATTTTGTAGATTTAAAGTTATGACTCATCCTCCATAGTTAAGTAAAATAAAATTGATTCAAAAACTTTTCTAGTAATTTGGAGAATCAAAGACGTCGGACAAGAAAAGTTTTTATCTTTTTAAATAAATTAAAACTCTGAATCAGTCTGGAAATTTTTTAGTTCCTAATTTCAGTAATGGCAATTTTGAACTTATGTAATTAAAATAGAAATCGAGATCTAAAATCTGAATATATATTAAAGTTAATTGATTTTAATGGCTGACATGTATAGATTATATTGTCATTGAGATTGAGCAGTATTTAAGGATCTATAAGTTTTACCTTGATTAAATTTGTCGGGTAAACATTTTGCCTAGTAAATTTAGGAGACATCTTTTAAAAACAGTCGAGAAATATGAATTATATTAGCTGGCTCGTGTGTTAGAACAGAAATTTTTCTTGTATTTGAATTTTACCGACAGTTTTTTGTTTCAATGAAAGAATTATCACAAAAAGCAACTAAATAAGAATAAAACTAACAATGTTATTTTTTTTAATTTTTAATTTTTAATTAAACTAAAATAAGTTTACTTGGAAATATTTAAAAACAAAATAAGAGAACATTTTGACTTGTCAAAATTTCTTATTTTTTTCTCTAAATCCGTTAAATTGAAGAATGGTTTAATATAAATAAAAGTTGAACACTTCAATAAATTTGTAGCATTCATCAGACAATTTTCAATATTTTGTGAATGATATTTAACTAAAATTCATTTGATCGAAACAAACGTTTCCATCCGAATACAAAACCCCAGAAAACATGTCAGTAAACAAAAGAAAAATAAACTTCAGCAAATGGGTAATATTACTTGAGCGGTTAAATAATTTTTAAGCCTTCAAGAAGACAAAATATGTATTTAATATATTAAAATTTTTAATATTTTAATCGTTTATTATAGTAGCCAATTGAAATTTAAATATTTCAAAAAAGCGACGACAAAATGGCGTCATATTACCCATCACAAAAAATTTTGTATCTATTGGCAAGAAGAAAAAATAGGCCACACTGAATTTATAAGCCAAAAATAGGCGAGTTTGCTACCAGTGAAACAAAATTCTTCCAAGTGTTCCAAAAATTAAATTTAACAACGGAAAATTTTTACAAGCGATGCCATACGTCGACATGAATGAATATAAATTTAATGGAGAGCAAACATTTAGTTAAAGCAATGAAACTGAAATTAGTTTGTTTCATGTTGTTCTTTTCTTTTAAATTTTATTTTATCAAACATCAGGATGCATATTTTTTTACGCTATGCAGCATTTAAAAACAAAAAAAAAATTTATGGCATAATTTTACTTACTTGTGTAGTAGTTACAATATGGCCATAAATAAGTTTTCTTAATATTTCTTTGTTAACAACGCGTTAAGAATCAAATTAAAAAATTTAGAATACATAATCGCAGTGTTCAGACAATTTTCAAAATAATATATAATAAGGATAATGGCTTATATTCATATGTATTATTATGCATCGTAAAAGTTTTCTTTATATAAATTCAACGGTGTTGGCTTCTTTTATGATTTAATATAGTTACTTAGGAATTATCCAAAAACTACAGCAACCCAAGCTGTCTTTAAGAATGTTAATAATGATGTAATAAAACAAAAAATACAAAAAAAAAATTAAAAGTAAAAAAACAATATAAGCTTTTCGTGTGCCGTAATTAGTAGTGAAGTGGGTTAGATTTGTCTTCATTTAATTTCTTAAAATGTGTAATTAGCTCTATGACTGCCCACAGATGTTAATTACTGGTGACTACATTCCAAATTATGCTGCCTACTTTGATTATATCAAAAAATGAAAAAAAAAACAAAACAACTATACGCATGAAATTCTTCATATTTTTGGAGAGCTAATGATAATTATGTCACAATGAAAACTAAAATTGCGGTTAAGAAAAGTTTTGCAACAATAAATATTTATTGTTTTTTACCTTTCAGCTAATATTTAGAATTATGAGAAGTAGTTTTTTTTTTGGTTTTCATTTTTCGCGGTAGTTACTTTTATTATTTAAAAAAGGCTAATAAAGTTCATTAATAGATATTTAAGGATGTATATCTAAGGTTATTTACCTTCGAGGTCAAAGACATTTTTGAGTAATAAAACAAAAATATAAAATTACTTGGGGTCAGAATCTTACTTAATATTCTTATATAATATTATTTTTATTTGGTTTCTATTTAAAGTTTTCATTTTAATTTTTCATGAGAACGGCGTACATTTTTTGTTTTGTAGCTTTTTGGTAATTCAAATTTAATTTATTACAGCTGTACTCTAGCAAGTAATAAACATTAATTTTATTACCATCAACACTAGATCTAAGTTTTATTGTAATTTTGCCCTTTTATTTACAAACAAAAACAACAAAAAATAAAATAAAAATTGTAATTAAGTAATATCAATTTTCAGAAGTGTTTTTAAATTTTAAGCTATTCTAGACTTATTTGCTATACTCAATGCCAAATTTGTCATTACTGCTTGTAAAGTAGTGGGCACACCTGCTCAGGTAGCTCAGATTTTAATAGAATACGTTTCTCGCAGGCAAAAAATAGATGCATCGATACTAGCTACTACGAGCCAAATGCTTCTGGGCGTCGTCTGTCACAACTGATGATTTGGTGTGTGCGCTAGGCTTGGAACAATCTCAATTCTTGTCTACACTTGTAAACAGCACTTTTTTTTTTAAATTTAAATTTTATATTAATTCAATTCATAAATCACACTCTTAGTTATGAAAATAATTCTTTCAACTACTCAAATCTTCCCTAAAAATTTTTGAAAAGTATTTTTTAAGTAAAAGCCTTTTCAAGGAACAATTTTTTTCCAATATTGAAGACTATTCATACCGAAGTGTTTTTTCTGAAGGTGCGTTTTCCAACTTTATGTGTTTAAAGGCAGGATGCTATCTTCTAATTCATTTCTTAGCCGAATGCTTAAACAACTTAAAGAGAGCATTTCCCTTCCAATATTCAAATAAATGAAAAAGACAACATCTTAAGAAATTTACAGTTAGAGAACGCAACGACGGAAAAAACGCTTCTTTTGAATGGTTCTTTAAGCAACAAGGAGAATTTCTGTTGCTGGATGCTCTTTTATAATTTGTTGCTTTATTTACAATTCAAATTATGATTTAGTTTAAAAATTAATTGAAATTTTGCAATTTTTTGTTATCTATATTTGAGCCCTTGGAAAGATTTTCATATAATCTTCTTAAAATTGATAGAGAATGAGACATAACCTTAACAGCCCCTGGCTATAAAGAAATTGATTGCAGACTTGCAAGCTTAAATTTTAAGTAGAGTATGCTTTTACTCTTACATTTTTGCATGATTAATAATATTACTCCTGTCGTCATTTAATTTGAGATAACATACATCAAGGTAAAACTCTTATTTTACAATTTTTAAAGATTAGTAATTTTTACGCGCAGCTAACTTGAAAGAATCAAATCAAGTTGACAGCCAAGACATCAACTGTACTCAACGTTTAAATTGAGGCTTTTTTAAATTATTTCAAAAATCATCAGTAAAATGAACAGATGAAAAGTTTAATTGCATTTTATGTCAGATATGCTTCTTCTTTTGTTTTTATTGTAAAAAATAGATTTTCTTTTATTCCCATCAGCTAATTTCTAAATTTTTACTAAGTTTTTATATTTCTTCACATTCAAGCTAAGCAAGTTAAACGTATGCAAAGCACAAACAAAGCTTAACTTTAATTTGTTATTAAAAATAGAGTAAACCGTTAACATTTTCACAAATTCAAAGGGAATAAAAGTCATCAAATGCAAATGGCAGAAATATTTTGTTGAATTTTTTTAAAAAGATACACACAAAAAAAATGAATAAAAGATTTTAAGAAATTTCTTCTGTGTTAATTGTTATAAATTCTAGATTTAATTAAATTTTTATATTTAATTTAGTTTGAAAATTATGTGACATTATTTTCTTATAAATTTGTTTAATTTTATAGGCCATTGTATAATATAAACATGTATTATTGCGTTTAATAACGGGATATCGCATCATTTTTTTTTTTTTGGTAACACCCTAATTCACAAAGTTTGTTGATTTGATTTAATATTTCATCATTTGGTTATACTAACTTGGAGTTAGGTTGACCCTAATCCAATTAAATTCAGCCATTTCAGTTGAAATCTTAGACATATGTATAACAAATTTGATTTCATTTAAACGTTTTTCCTGTTTTTAAAACAGGATGTAAGAATTTGTTAGACTTTTACGCAATTAGAAGGTGTTAAGCATCTATCATCTAAATAAATTATTATTTTTTTTTGTTTTTGATTTTGCTTGGATCCAGTTACAAAAATGGAATTCATATGACTAAAAGTAATAACCAGCATTTGGTAAAAAGTGATTAAATTTTCAACAGTTTTTTGAAAAATAAAACTAAACTAGTTTTGTGATGCAAAATCCTTAATAAACACTTAATAGGGGGGCTGGTGATTTAATTTGAAACCTAGCATATGCTGCCAATGATTAAATTTTAATCTCAAGACCTGCATAGGTGTCCGACAATATTTTCCTTCTTTATAGAAACGGAAATGTATGATAAATTTATCAGCTGTAATGTTTTGTGTCTGGAAAGCAAAATGTGGTGGGTGTTATTTAAAAGGTTTTTATTAAGGAGCTATATCTTCTAAGTTATTTAATAAGTTTTATTATTTTAAACACATTTAATTATTACATATTTTCTTCCTGAACTTTAACAGCATTTTTCTCGTGAAAAATGAGAATCCTAAACACTATTGAAATACATTCGCATGGCTACACTTTTTTTTCCTTTTGATGAAAATTATTTCCCACAAATGAATCCTATGAAATCTAATAACAGCCAGAGATCAGAGGAAGATAAATCTGGTGAGTTAGGTAAACGCAGCAATAACACTACTCTACAAATTTTAAACTTTTTTCATTAACCTTAACCAAACGATTTAGTTTTGAAATTATGACCTACTTAACTTCATGAAGGCATAATTTCTATTATTTCAACCATTATTTCCCACTTTTATTTACATAAATTGTAAAAGTTACATAACAGTAAAACATTTAATTTATTTTTCAATTTTCATGAATTAACTTCATTTAATAAATTGGCAGAATTTTGTGAGCGTCCGTAGCAGACCTGAAAAATGAAAAGTCACGTCCCCACTTAAGGATCTATAACTTTTTTATTTTCCTTTTGATATTAAGATTTTACCTTTAAAATTTTTGTAACAAATTTATCTTTTACTCAGTCTTAAACATTCTGTTTAATAATTTTTTTCTATTGAAAAAAAGAAAATAAAAATGGGTCATTTTTAAAAAAAGGTGAAAAAATCACGTCAAATCAATATTAATTGATTTGCATGTTTTATATATCAAATTAAAGAAAAACATGATAAGTTTTTAAAACAAGCCATTTTTAGTCAATCAAAAAATTATTTCCTGAGATATAGACCAATAAAAGAAAATATACATAAAAAACACGTTTTTTAGGAATATCTCAAAAATGCTTCTTGGATGAAAAAATGATTGTTAATTTCGGACTCAGCGACTCAAAATTACCCTAAAAACCTCTTTTTGTTGAGGTTTAATTTTTTGTGTTGGTTTTGGATGGTGTTACCTTTTTTTCGGATTAAAATCATTTTACTAGAAACAAATTAAAATGAGTTAAATCTAGTGGATATGATGAATCTTACAAGGAATTTTACACTAATTCACTGATTGTCCTGATAATTTTTTTAACTGTGTGAATTTATATTTTTTGATAACAAGTAAATTGTTTTTGCTTGCGAGAACTTTTCTTATGGATTGATATACATCAAGCTTGCCCCAAAGCTTATAATAATATTTTGAGTTTATTTATTTACCTGTTTGAAGCTAATTCACCTTTGTCTGATATTAACACTTTTTGGTTTATTACTAAAAACTTACTTATTAAAAGTTAAAGTACCGAACCCACGTCACTTCGAGACTAAAGAAGTGGCAGACTAAAGTCTCATCCATTGTAATGGAGCAATTTATAAAGTTATTTTTATCGACAATCTCTCAAACAAATATTATATTATTTTGCTATAAATTCTGGGTATGTCAACGTTCATTTTTTCTCATTTTCCAAAAAAATCTATAATACTTCAACTTTGAATACTTCTAATTATTTAAAGCAATTGATAAATCGTCTTTAAAATTCACAAATACTCATTTTTTTAAAAATTAAATAGCATCAAACTTACTTAGTAACAGCATTTCTTATTAAATGGCAAAATTTTTTAAAGAACATAATTTTAGTTCATATTCAAATATTAAAAAATAAATTTTCCCGTTTATTTCTGCCTTTTTCCATCCCACTTCTTTAAAGTGGGAGCGGAGGTAGACATATGCAAACTTTGTTCTGTAAAAAATTTTAGATAAAATTTTTTCGAAATTATTTTGAGCAAGTGCTAAAAACTGTTATGTATTAATAGTAAAAGCAAATATACTTTAAATACTCGTAATTAAAAGAATTCACTTTACGGGCATTTTTTTATTTATTTGGTTTTAAGCAAGAAAAATATCTTTTTCGTCAGGTATTAAAATAAACTTTTAAAGCACTTTAAGAAACTATAAGAAAAATGAAATTTTTGTTAGATTCAAGGCAATAAAAAAAAGGTCACAGAATCCATTGATAAGCAGGAATATTGCACGAAATTTCAAGTGTAAAAAAAAAGAAATCAATAAAAAATATTTATTAAAAAAAAGGCTAACCTGAATTGAAACAAACAAAAATACTAAAATATTAAATCACTTTCTAAAATGTTTAATAATGTTATACCAAAAAATAAAGACGTCAATTTGATACTCCACCTAACCTCAATTACCTAAAACTATTCTGTATTACAATTAAGTAGTAAAAGTTTGTCTCATTTATTAAATTAAGAAAAATATTTTTACAATCAAAACGAATTGCATCCCATTTTGAAAGTCCAAAAAGCCTACACAATTTATTCAACATTTCTAATAAATGTTTTGGAGTATATTTTTTTTTTGTCATTATTATTATTATAAAGGTACCTTGTAAAAGCTACCAGAAGCAGTTACAATCATCATACACAATAACATTTTAAATTAAAACTAGTTTAAATCTATGAGAAGAATAGTAAAAACGATTTGAAGGCAAGCAAAAAAACTATAAAACTTGCAACTAAAAGTCATGACAATATCTCTTGCATAATTTTCCCAAGTCAACAGATATTTGTGTTGAGAAGAATCTGTATATATATATATATGTATGTGTGCATGTATATGACAGTAAAGAATTGAAAACCTCCTGCTAAGCTAAAACAGAAAAAAAGAACATAACAAAAAGCCATTGAAAATTTTCTATAGGTTACTGCTACATAAGTTATAAGCCTTTTTAATTTAGTTTTTTTGTTTCTGTCGTTTTTTTTTTTTTTACTAAAGCCAACATACACACAATCTTCTTAGTATATATAGCAATAATTTATTAACAAAATATATTTTCCCTTTTTTGTCTTTTTAATGTTTGCTTTTGTATAAAGTTGGCAGACTCTCTCTCTAAGGTATATATCCACCCTAACCAGGTTGGCTGGTTAATAATTACGAGTGCTTCAATTATAGCACACCATGAAAATTATGTTTAGTTTCACCTACAATAATTATTGTGCGAAAATATTTAAAAAGACGAAAAAAAATATTTATTTTCAAGATTTTTCTTTAGATTATAATTTCAATTTTTAATTACACGAAATTTCCAAGACTGGAAATAATTTTAATAACTAGAGGTCACACACTTCTAGATTTTTAATTTGACAAAAAAAATAAAAAATTATTTCAATAGATTTCTTTGAAATTTGTTATGATTTATTTTCAAACGAATACTGGGTGTTTTTTTTTCTTGTTTTGCTTTAATTTGATTATCAAACTACTGGATTTTTTTCTGATAACACTTAGAAGACCAAAAAAAACGAAAATCTCTTAGAAAAAAATTTTTTTTAAACTTCCAACTAAATTTTTAAGTTTATTGAATTATTTGTTTTTTGTGTTGTTTTTTAAACCAACTTTTGATTTAAGTTGATTAAAATTTTTCATAGAATTCATTTCAAATTAAATGGAAAAGTGTTTTAGAAAAGACATTACTTTAAGTTCACAAATAAAATATCAAATTTTGAAAACTCTGTCCAAAAAAAAATAAAAATAAAAATTCTCTGAATAAAACAACTTTAAAGTATATCAAAATTAAATGTGTAAATCCTTGGAAATGTGTCTTTAAACCCATCTTCTATGGCATTTTACTTCAAATTTAACCCATTTGCATCACCAGAGCGCATTCTATTTAGGCATATTACAATCCATGCATATTGAGTGCACAGTCAGTAAAGGGTGGTGTTCGGAAATAGTTTCAGGATAAAATAACATTCAATATAACAAAACAAAGAGAGCCCGATTCGGAATAAAATACTGCAAGCTATGCAATTCGAGGAAAAAATGTTCCTGGAATGATGTGTGGCGTTCGTGTCTTTTTGGCGCAACTGTCACGATATTTTCCACCAAAAATTAGCGTCAATTTATTATCAGTTGTGAAAGTTTCGTTGAGTTGATTACATGTGCCTCTGAGGGTGTTCAAAATTATTCACATTATCTCTTCCCAGCTACTAAAACGCGTTCCTCCCAATGGTTTTTTTGATTCGATTAAACTGGAAGAAGTCACAAGAAGTATATCAGTGACATTTGAACAACTTAACAACAACAAAATTGATAGCCGAGTGCTAGGAGCGCTATATAAAAGTTTTAAGCTTTAGTTAGCACACAATCCCAAAACAAAATTAAACTAAAATATCAAAATGACAGTATAAATATTTTATCGTTATTTCACTTCCAATTTATACTTTCTTAAAAACATTGTTAAACCTTTTAAGAGAGATAAATATTGTAGATATAATTTGAGTATAAAAGAAAAATAACGTGTAAAACTTTACTTAAATTTTACAAACTAAAGATAGGGAGAAATATTGTAATTTTCGTACATTTTTGATATCATATTCGGATACAAAAATATCCTTCTTGTTTTAGTATTTGTTATTTGCACATTATTCTCTTAACTCACTGTTTTTACCTCTTTCCTTTTGTATCTCTTTTCTGAAAATATACTAGAACCCATTCGAACGAAAGGCTACATATGTTTCATTAAATATAACTTCTTTTTCACTTATTGCGTTGTAACCGATTTCTAAGTGGAAAAAATATGATCTCAAAAATAATCCTGATCATAAGAAAATTATTTATAACAAAAATTTAAAAACTGTTTGAATTGCAAAAAAAAGTAGAAAAACAGCCACGTTTAAAAATATTTGTTAAAAATGTGCAAAAAAAACTCCCAAAATTGCTTAACCGCACCTGTCGTCGACAGATGTCCATCTAATTTTAATGATTTCAAGTTTTTTTCTTTCTTTTTTTAACATAAAAACACATCAACGGAATTCGATATCATCAGTGTTGATATCAACAACAACAACAACAAAATAAAAACGAACACCAAGCAAGGAATAAAATTTTTTAGCATATATATGCCAGGAAATGGTTCAACATCACCGATAAATATTCTTCTATTATACCTTTTCACATAATCCAAAACATATGTCCCGAATGTTAGGACATCTAAGTAAGCATGTATCCTTCCAGGAAGTTCATGAAACCATACATCTGCCATTAGATATAATGAAATCATCGGAAGGCGTTTAAAATTTTTAAAATTTCAGTTTCGTTTTGGTTTTTTGTTGTTTTTTTTAGCTTAATTGGCGAAAACAAAGTGACTTACAAAATTAATGCCTTACTTAGAAAAAAATATAAGAACACAATTGCACCATAGTTTTTTTTTTTAAATATATTTTCAAAAGAGACTTTTTGTTTGGATTTTTTTATTTTAGTAATTTATTGGCCTTCAACATATAAGTCACCTTTCTATTATTTGTGTCTATTATTTTTCTATATAAAACCAAAGCTAGATTTTTTTTTTGTATTTCTGTTTTTGTTTTTAAGACGCCAATCAAACAATTTTGTTTTGATCTTCAAGTTAAGATTATTAAATAAATTTTCCATTTGGTATTTTGCTGGCATATTTTCACTTTTATATTGTGATTGAAAAGTACACTCATTAAATTGGGTTTTGGATATTTTTTTGTAGGCTAGGTACACGATTTTGTTTTGTTTGATTATGCCATAATTGATTGAATTCCTTGATAAGTGATTTAAGTAACTAAAATAAATTCAATGTTTTTTTGCTTAAAAAAAAAACAACCAAACTATAATTAATGCAAAATCAATAATAGAACGAGATGCGTAGAAACGTACTGTAAACAAACAAAATGAGAGTCATTGGCCAGACTCACATGAAACCGGTAGCTGCTATTTTTATAGGCGAGAGTGATTGAAAGGCAAGACGTTATTTTCAAATAATATTCGTGTGACAGATATTTTTCTTACATCCAGTTTGAAATTTTGTCACCAATGTAATATTTAAGTTTAGCAAGCTTTATACCACAATTTTACAATATATTACTTGCTTAGATTCACACGGCACTTGGCTTCATGTGTTCTCGTAGTTTGATTCAAATGAAGTCATGTACAATATTTGAGTTTAGTTGCTAGCATCACATTTAAAACCGGCTTCCATAAAAAAAAAACTACTTTTGAACCACAGCGGAAAGTTAAAGTTAATTTGTTATTCTTCAAATTTCTAACCTGTCAAGCTATGATTTAAAATATTTTCATCTTTTATATCTATTGTAATATACGCCAAATTAATGTATAGAATGGAAGACAAGTATTTTCGAGTAGAAACATGTTTTGGCGTAGTATAGCAACAACTGAAACACAAATTACAACTGCGATAATGAAACTGTAATAAACAAAAGATTAATATAATTGAAAGAACATCCGTAGCGAAATGAAATCACTTCACACTATATTTACACTTGGGCAAATTGACAAAATTTCTAAAATATATCTAAATTAAACTTCAAAACACAAACAGACCATTATCTCTGGATCGAGAGATGAAAATGAAATCGTATTAGACAGAAGACTGAACAGTCAAAGCTTGAATGATGTTCATGAATTTATTGGCTATTCGGTCAAATTTCTGAACTTAGTGTTCCATGCGGAAAATTGTATTATTTTCAAATCGATTTGAATGTACACAAAAGGAAGGAGAGAGGCTAGTGCACAAAACTTAAGCCTAGACATCATTAACTTAAGTTTAAAAAATCGCTTACCGATATTAACCAAACAGAAAATGTGTCAAGCATGAAATACTAATGAAAAATAGCATAATTAATAGTTAATAACATCATTTTCCATCTTGTTAGCTCTTCAGCTTATCAAGACCATAAAACCAATGTCTCTTCTTTGGTTTGTTTAAGTCTAAATATTTTGTTAAGAAAACAATTGCGTCTTAAAACTCTCTTTATGAAGTTTATTTTAATCAACAATTTGTTTTATCATCTAATTTTTATTTATTAATATAACTGCGGGATTAACTATACTAAAAGTGTTTATAATATTTGTCTAATTTTGTTATAAAAGAAGGGTATTTTCAGATTAATTAGGTTTTTTTTATCAACGAAAATGTCAACACTGATTTTTCATTTCGTTAAAATATTTAATCATACTCCGTAAAAGCAAAAAACCAAAAAAATAGTTAATTTTTTGTAAATTGAGACCAAAAATACTTGACATCATATTCTTGTTTCACGTTTTTTTGAAAAAGTGTTTAAAACTGCAGGATTTCTCAAACTTCTTGTTACAATAACGCATTTAACATTTTACTGTCTTACGACTTTAAGAGCCCTGACTTGGGATCCTGTCTCGATGAATAATCAACGTGAAAATGAATCCAAGTCAAATTTTGACATATTTTCCATACATTATATGTCAAAATCCTGTCATGCTGACAGAATCCCACTTTTGTGATTTTTCTGCTTTTATTTATTAACTTTTTCCAAAGTCAATTTAGAGGCTAACTATCACCTCTCTTAAGGTTGAAGGGAGAATAGCTTTGCTCTCCACGATATGACTCTCCTGAAGTCAAGTAGCATAGATAAATTGCCGTTTATTTTAGTCATCATATGCCAAAAATATATTTCAATCAAAATTTTATTGTACACATTTAGATTGAACTGAAAAGAAAATTTTTAATACTTCAAAAGGAATAATCTCTTGTAATCGTTTCTCATAAGCCTAGTTCGAGATTTATAATATATTTTTAAAGATTTTAAAAACTTCCAAGAAAACTTTTTATGTATTTATTGTTAATAATATCCAACACTATTCCTAATGTATTTTACAAGGGCTTAAGGAAACTATTTTGACTTAAAGTGGTTACTCGATTGGAATTATTTAAAAAAACACGTTTTGATAATACTTAAAAAATAAAATAAGTTTGACAAAGTATTAAACAACGTTTGAGAAACTGTGATACTGAAAGTTTTCTTTATATTTTTCCTACACATTGTACAATTTATGTTTTTGCTTGGCTGCACCCTTGGGTTTAAGATATAAATAAAATTTTAATTCAGAAGAACTAATTTTCTATCATATAGCACGGGAAGTGCTATATCAGGTCATAATTCAATAATCAAATATATCTTTAAAGGAAAATGAAAATTTCTCTTTTATCTCCCCAAGACCAATTACTCCGAGAAACTTTATTAAAACAAATTAAATATAGCATCCTCCAGGCAAACAATTAGAAGATATATCTTGTTCTTGTGTCTTTGCTGAGGTTATATTATCCTTTGGTAAGATTTTATCTTCTCTTTGGAAAACAATATTTATCTTAAAATCGATGGCGCTGCAACAGTTGTTATATTATTGTAAATTGCAGGGCGATAATAAGCTCATATATTTTAGATATTTAAGGATAACTTGATTTTAATATCAAAAATTTGATGAGAAATATATTTTTATCATAAAATTGTTTTAAAAATAACAAAAAAAATTAAAAATTCATAATATTTAAATGGTTAATTAATTTTAAATATTTAATTTTATTAATTAATTTTGCAATCGCTAAGGATATTTTTTATATAAAATAATTTTGTTCACTTTTTCTTAAATTCAACTCACCTTAATGATAATTCAATGAAAAATAATTAAAAAGTTTAAGAAACTAAAAATATTAATTAACACTTTACAAAAACTTTTTGATTGTAAAAAAAAATAAAATATATTCGAGGCTAATTTCAGTAAGAAAAATTTTCTTATTTCCAAGCCATGAACTTAGTATAAAGCATTTTTCATATACAAGATTGAGTATCTTGATTCCTTAACGTCATCTCGCTCCCCACAATAGAAAAAAAGCAGTTTGATAGGTGTCTCTTCCACCACGTAGCAAAAGTGCTTTACTCTTTTCGACATTAAATATTGGCATTTTAGTTCGCATCATAAAGGACATTAAACAGACAAGAAAAGACTTTTACTCCTGGTAAGATAAAAAAAAATGAAATACGAAGAAATTTGTAAATAAGGAAGTTAGAAAGTAGCAATCAAAACTATTTCACAGTTGTATACCGAATCCTGGAAGTAACTTTGAATATTATCCTAAAAGAACTTATATCAAACCAAAAATCAAACAAGGAAGCAGCCAATTAAACGACGTATTGTAGTATTTTATTCAGAAATTTGATAACACGATTCATGCTGATACATCCTAGAAATATTGTCATTATGAAATTGACTTTCAGTGACTTCATGCATTTATGTGGAGTTTATATCCCATTTTCGCTAAAATTTGTGACATTTAAATTTGTATCATTAAAAATTGCTGTAGTAAGGATCACGGTTTAAAAATATAGCCTTTAAGGAAGTACAAATTTATGTGAATTACAACAATTTCATACGATTTCGTAACTTGAACAAAGCCTTTTCCAAACTTATTTCTTTTCTTTTAATATAATCAAAGCTATTTTTAACCATTTGGGCTAAATTTTTTAGCTTTGTGAAAACGAAAAAACTTAATAATTTATATTTGACATCTGTTTTTTTTTTTGTTATTGTTGTTGTTAGATGCCCAACTATATTCCCTTTATTGAAAATTTATATTGTGTTGAAATATATTTAACAAATACATATAAATATTTTAATTATGTATACAAAACACGCAATTTATATTGATTTGATTCTAATATGCTACCAAAAATTTTTTCATATTTTTATTCTTTGTTTAGTTTTTTAGGATGTAACGAACTTTTAGCTCGTGTAGTATTAGTGTTATGTTTTTTTTCTTTATGAAATTCATTCTCTGAAGGTTATTAGCCATTTAATTAGTGCACACAAAGTATAAATAATTTATATTTTGTTTTATGATATTTATTTTTTTTCTCTTGAAAATATTTTATGGCTTAAAAAAGGGAATATAGAAAATTTAACTTTGGGAAAATTGATTTTATGGTCCCTGAAACTTTATCCTTGTAATATTAACATTATTTTCGAATAAGTACATTAAATTTAATTGATCACGAATAAGCCTTAAAAAAAAAACAAACCATTAAAAGTAATGAGGAATTATCAGAAATCAACTCTAGAATAATGAAATCTGAAAGGACAGCTTGGGTAAAATGCAAAATATTCCCAAATATTAATTAAAAGTTATAAAATTTAAACATATCTGAAAAAAATAAATTTGACTTCTTATTGACTTCACATTGACTTTCTAATAAGAATAAGTGTAAAGTTTTATGTAAATGTGTCAACCGTTCGTATATTTACGACTTTTAAAGGTTAAAGTGTCACAGTAGCTTTGTACAAATTTTTATTAATAAATTCATAAACAACTTATGCACAAGGACTCTTATACCTCTAAAGAAGCAGACATTATCCTTCTTAAGATGAGTTGCTTGATTTAAAAATGGATCCATGAGAAGTTTATTCCAAAAAGCTTATCAACAATAAAACTCATAACAAAACTACCGAATATATAGTTTTGAAAAATTGCTGATAAACCAAAGGAGAGGATATGAAAACTTCAAGACTTTTTGTAAGCAGCGTCAACGTGATAAATTTATTAATTTCAAAACGCTATTTGCCCAATGGTTTTCGAACTCATTTCAAATGTAGCAAAAACGTAATTGTATGAAATTTTTCCAGCAGTATTTGGGGTGTCTTATGTTAGAGAGGTTAAAAATGATGTTTACATCGCTTATTTTAGTATTGATGAGATTTGAGCCCATCAAAATGATTCTGAATTAAAAAAAAACTTTTCAATTTTTAAATGGAGAACTTCTGAATCGAATCTAGAATCTAAAAATTGGCCACTGGTTTTTTGGGGAGAAAATTAAATTTTTTTTCCTTGATTACTTGCAAACGGTCAAAGCAATTAAATACCATTATTATTGTTTCCTTTTGGAAAAAGATTTAAATAAAAACAATCATATTTAATCAAGGCAAAGCACCCCACTCACAATTCAAAAAGCAATCATGACATTTAGTGAATTAAAGTAAATACTATTATTATATGATCAACATCCTATTTGGCGGATTTAGCTTGCTAGACCTCTTCGTCTATCTACTGCCATCAAAGAGAAAAGAAAATATTGATCTCATGAAGATTGTGACAATCATAAGATTTTAGAAATTAGCTGCCTCTATCTGGCAAAAAAATAGATTTACAAATTATTGTATTTGTTGGATTTCCATCAGATTATTAAAAAATAAAATATTTCATGGCATTCCTCAAACAAGAAAAAATTATTTCACTAAATTTTGGCCACCTTAGTCGCGTGTTTACAGATTTAGCCAACCAAGATAAGTAGTGGGCTTAAATAAACTACACTTACTACTGTGCCTACTTTAAAAATAAACATAATTAACAAAAGAGAAAAACCGAATCGACAACAAAAATTTCCGCATTGATTTAATTTTTAACAAAAAAATTCTTTCATTTATCATTTACGTTGATCTCATTAAACTTGTTTTTTTTTTCATGGTTTTTTTGACTCATTAGAAATTACAATTTTATAAATTTTTTTTCATACTAAAACAAAAAAAAACAAAACCAACAAAAAAAGTACAAAATGACTAAACTACGAATTTATGCTTTGCTTGATTTCCTAATTAGTAGGTTAGAATTTCAGGGAATATTCCTATGCATCGTTCACAGTTTAACCAGTTCCCATGATTCTTGAATTTTTGGTTTTATTTATGAAAATTTTCATTTCCTTAGTTTTCCTATAGTGTAATCTAAAATGATCAAATGTTTAAAACATCGACTATTATACATGAAAGACAGCTAAATGAAAACCATTGAGATGGTTTGTGTATTTAAATATTTACGGTCTGTTGGTCAATTCTCATGATAATGTGAAGAAAAAAAAATAAGAAAAAAAGAAGAAAAAAAAAGTCTAAAATGCATCAACTTCAGCAAAGAGGGCTATCAATGAACTGTTTCTGTTTTTAGCCACAAAAGGTTTCATTTGCCACTTGATTCTATCGATGGTTTTCTCTAGTCTACTATATTACTTCTTCCTGTTTTTTTCCCTTTTATTATATATTCATATATTTCAAAGAGAATAAAATGCAAACAATATTTATAAGAATTTCTTTGCCAACTATACAATTTTTATATACTTTATATTTTAACAATACATAAATTCATTTGGTAATATGCTGGTTAAATAATAATTCTTAAGCTGTTTAGAAAAGTTAGTCAGCTGAAACTGACATATGTTAATTTCATTTATAGCAATTGTACCTATTTCAAAAGGATAATCACTTAACTAATTCTTTCTAATAGTATTTCATTGTCTATAAATATAGAAAATTGATCACTAGTGATAACATTAATTATGTACCTACTTTATTCGATTCAATTGTTTTATTTCAGACACAGTTAATCAAATATATACAATTTGGGGATAAAATTGAATGTTCAAATGATCCTAGACTATAATTTTAGTATGGCAAGTAATTTGATTAGACAACAAATTGGTTTTTTACTGGGGATAGACTTAAAACTGATACCAATTAGCTTAAGTCACTAACAGTTTTAATTATTTTTTGATGAGAGAAATATCAAGCAAGGCAAGAACTTCAAATATAACAAATAAAGTTGTGGTCTTTATGGAAGCGACTTCATGCAACAAGAAATTTTTGTCATTTGTTTAGTATTTATTAATACAAATCACTCAAATGTTTGAAGCATGGTTAAAAGTCGCTTGATGTCACCGCCGTAAACAAGCCGGACTATAAAAATTATGTCAGAAAATTGTTGATATCCTTTCAATTGATATACTTTGTTAATACTTTAGTCAGACAAGGTATATCGCAAATATAGACAATAAAGTGTGTAAAAAGTCGTCTATATAAGCTCCCCTAAATTTTATAGTAGAGAAATAATATTTTTTTGTTTATTCTTACATTCTACGGTTAATTTGTTGTCGTTTTTCACAGCTATAAAAAGCTTAGGTTTATTATTTGCCTGCCTTTTCAATTCTTGATGTTCTTCTTACTTATAGTCATGAATTTTAAAATCTTGAATTTTTGACATTACATAGCTAAAAATAAAGAGAAGGCAGAAGCAAAATCTCACGTTCGCTAAAGCAATTTATTTCACTGTGACCAATTTAATTTGACGTCATTCCTAAATTTATTTGGCTATGTTTGCCACAATGAATGGCTGCCTTAAAATAAAAAATATTTGTTTGTGGAATATTCGATTGATGTTGGCAAAGTAAATCAGTGGGAAATTTCCCTTTAAACGCTGATGAGTGGCAAAATGTCATGTATTGTTACCTATAATCACACTATATACAAAATTTTCACGTATTTATACGCACAAACCTAACGGATAGGTGAACTTTCTGTACTCATTTACTTTTAAAATGTCAACGGTGCGTGGAATCTAAGAATTTATTTTATCAGTGAAAACTTGGGATCTTCGTGTCTCTCATCGAAGGGAATTTTCACGCTGGGAAAGTTTTGATTTTCAGGACTTTTGAAGATGAAGAATGGGAAATGCGTAAATTCTTACTCGGATACGTCGTCGCAGTTCACACAAAATCACACATACAAATTATACATGACTTTTCTTCAATCCCCTTGCAATATTAATTGTCCCCAATAATTGAGAGAGAAGATTTAACATTTGATAACTGACAACTCTTTTTCTACTTGTGACGTAAAGAGCAAATATTTACCGCTTAGTAATTTCCTTCCAAGTTTTGAAATTTTTAATTTTGGTGATTTTTTTATATTAAAATTGTTTTTTTTTTTTTAATTTGTTTAGAGACGAGTTTAATACTTTATAATTTTATTTTAATTCTTTATAATTTTTCAATTTTTTTGAATTTTTGTGTTTCTAAAGTTAACGAAATTAAGAAAATTTACTTACAACTAAAAATTTAGTCATTTCTCCGTTTTGGACCAAATTTTTAATTCAAATACATATAGCAAAAACAATATCAGTTTAAATTTTTTCCTTTAGTTATGTTGTTTTCCAAAAATTGTCCTTTTTCTATCTAATATTAGTTAATTACATATAGTAATTAAAATATTGTAACTAAAGTTTTGAAAAGAAACTAAATAATAGCCTGAAATTTTATTTAAAAAATCCTTTCAAGCTTTAACGAAATTCAAAGAACTAGATTTTAAAATCATTAAACAAAAGCTGTTGAATATTTTTTTGTTTTAAAATTATAAAAAGGGTTCAAATCTCTGCATTAAAATGAAATTATTAAATTAGGGAAACAAAAATAAATTTAACAAAAACAAAATCTTTAAGATCAACTTTTGTTTTTCTTAAGTTAATTTTTCAAAGCATAAAAAATAGTTTTGTATGTCATTGATATGCTTGAGAATTGGTCGACTGCATCTGATTTTATTATTTCGATTCATTTACTTGAGTATCTTTTTGCTAGCAATAGTAAATTCCTTCTTTTTTTTTTTGAAATTTTGTAATTCAATCTGTTTTTTCATTCAAACATTTGATACAAATCTAGGCCGTAAATAATATAAATAGTGAAAACTAGAAGATATATTATTACGAATAAAACTAAACTGTTAATAGATTTACGGATTGTTTTATCAAAAGATGTTTTCTTTCTTTGTTTCCTTGTCAGCACCACCAAACCATTAGATATATTGAAATACATAGTTAAAATATTTTATTGAATTGGGGGGTATTTGAGTATCTAAACTTTGACAGATATAGAGTGATTTTTTTTTTGTATGTAAATAATTTTTGTTATATTTTATGCCTGGAAACTTCCATCTTTGGAAACTGAACCTTAAGATGCAGCCGTAAAATTTTTTATTTACAATATTGTGAAGTATGCTTCAAATTTGATTGCTATCACTAGCAATCTAGCAATGCTATGTTTATATAACCTAGAGGCAATAACCACTGAATGATACGGAAGCAACTAGAAGCTCTCTAAAGTGTAATTATGCCATAGTTTTCAAGAACCTATGACATGTTATGCTATCTTCATGAAGCAGAAATTTTTCCTTATTTATAATAATTTTCACACAAAATGTGTCAGAAGCTAAAATAGGTCTTGGAAGCTGTAATAGAACAGGCAGAACATAGAAACCACTTCTTTGTAAACAGAAACAAAACATTACAGATGGCTTTTAGAAAGGGCGAAAAATCCATCTCCAAACTCATATCACTCGATATGACTTTATTTCTTGTCGCAATTCTCGCTTATGGAACTTATCAACTCGATTTGTTAAAACCTTAACATATTTAGCCTGACAGCAACTGAGAAGTTAAAGGTGAGCTTCTTAAAAGCAGTTCTAGGTTTATCAAAATATAAGCTCTCCTGACTTGCATATAAGCTGACTAAAGAAAAATTTTTAATATGGCACCAACGTCCTTAAATTTGATACTTTGCCTTAACAAAAGTGAAACGTAAAGATATGACCCAATTTTAATGGCATGGATGCCATAAGACTTTTGTGGACAAATCTAGCTTACCATTGCTTCTATAACAAAAACGAAGTATATCATAATCCTAGCGATGACTATTTGTAGTCAGTATGTGAGAAATACTATAGCAGCGGAATAAAGTCCCTTAAAAATATTTCTGGAAGCTAAAAACATAAAACAAATCATTAAATTTATTCACACATTTTATGAGTAACTTTATTATTATGTTCTTCTACATATGTTTCCCTTTTTTGTTGTTGTTTTACTATATTTCTTCCGTCAACCGTCATTATTTTGATATCTTTTCTGTTTTCAAGATAGGAAAAGAGAAGATAACCGTAAGAATTCCCAAATACAGGATCTTTAATCATGCCAAATTATTATTGTTTACTTGATCACTTTGAACGTTTTTTATTCACTTCTATCGCCTTATTCGACTGTTCATTTAATTTCTCTTGGGCTCATATTTTATTCATTATCACATATCGCGATTCAAACACAGTAATTTTTATTGTGTTTAAATTACTCCCAGCACTGTTGATTTTAGTGCACAACTATGTGCAAATGTGGCATCTGTTTCAAGAATAACTTTCTCATGGACAAATTTTCATGTGAAATGGTGAATATTATGACTTTTGATATTATTTTGAGGTTAGCTATTTCACTTTATTAACAACAATAGTTATATTGTTGACTTTTTTCTTTTTGTCATCTGTGTACCTACCTCATTTATGTAGTTATACCCTTTCTTAACACAAGCTTGTACACAGCATTTAGTTCGAAAAAAGACACTTTTGCATGGAAAAATCATGTACTTCACTTGTTGGAATCGTGTACGCAGTACAGCCTTTGAAACGCTGTACTCCGCGAAAATCTCACATCTATTGTGAATTTTAAGGTTGTGTACCAAATCAAAATTAAAATTCCGTAAGGGCTTATGTCAAAATTATAATGCAAATGTTGGCAAATTTGTAAGTATATTAGTTTGTTTTGTTTTAAAAGTATATTTTGATTAATTACAATATAGATTAGTGATTTTTACAGTGATTTATATATCCTAATAGTAATTGATTGCTAGATCCGCGTAGACATTCCGATCATATGTTTTAATAAACTGCCATGTTGTACACGGTTTCTCTGCTAAGAATCGGTTTTTTTAAGGAGGTGTACAAGCATGTACACAGCGTCAGTTAAGAAAGGGTATTAGACATTTCACCATAATTATAGTCCATATGAATCTGGATTTAAAGTTAGGAAATTAATGTTTTTGATTGCTTTTTATAGCCTGGGTAGCAAATATAAAACTAAAATTTTGCTGTGACGCAGTGACGTAGATAAAAGTTGGATGATCAAAGGAATCAATCCTTTACCTTTGCTAATAATATTTTCGTGATTATCATAGAAAAAAAGCTAAGATTTTTTGGATTATTCAGTGTCACAAAAGCATATCTCCCTTCTCTCTCCACTCATCCCATAAATTTATCTACGACACTACTGTGGTGGTATTTTCTTCCAACAAAAATCAATGATGAAACAACACACGAAATTAGTTTATTATACTGTTCATACCTTCCTTCTATTATTAGCGTCTGTTTCTATACTATGTAGAAAATGAGAAGTAGCGAAATATCTTCTAAAAAGGATTGTTTCACTAAATATTGCGATGCGTTTGAACCTGTAAACTGAAGTATATACCATAAACTGAATGTTAAAAAAGTACAGGCATCGGAATGTCCATGTCGCTCTGATACGAAAAACTAATCTTGAAAACTTGTAGTGTAATATTATCGAAATAAAATCCTAAACTTATTCCCATTAGAACTGTTATTAATCAAACAGTCAAACTAAATAATTTCCTACATTCTTTTATATTTTGATTTTAATTGAATCGAATCAACTATTCAATTGATTTCCAATTGAGGCAATAAATTGGCAGCATTCAATTAAATAAAAGAAAAACTTCTATGGAAGAAAGACTATTTAATCCAGTATGATATGATTTTTTGTTGTTATTGTTAACTTTCTTAGGCATCTTAGCTTTTAGTAGTAATTACTACTAAAAAAAAAAGAAATTGCTAGCCTGACGTGGGGAATTGATTCTTCTAATCCTCGTCACAAAAAATTAACTATAAGATATCTATAATTAAAATGTAGTTTTTTTTTTTTTTTTTGATAATTTTAATGACAATTGAACATATTTCCTTTTCTTTTATTTTGTCTTGTTTTTTTTGTTTACATATAACAAAAATTCAATCTTGTAACTTTAGTTAAAGAATGAAACATCATCAAATGAATAATTCATAAGGGTATTAAGATTGTTCTGCTGGAATAATTTGCAATTGATGTTACGGTAGAATTGTACCGGAACAGACAAAGATAGAGTATAATAAATTTCTTTTATATATATGTATATAAAAAACAAAACAAGGGCCAGGTGACGGATGGTCACTATAATATATCACACAACTACTAATATATATAATTTTATCTCATTATTTATATCTATAATTTGTTGTTGTTTTTTTTTGTAGAAAAAGGTCAACCTCCCCTTTTATTTGAAATAAAAGGAAGTAATCAAAATTTTTACTAGTTAATATTCTCTTCTCTATATCAAAACTAAATTTCAAAGTATAAATTAACACTAAATAAATTGAAGAGAAATTTTTGAAAGTCCTATTACAAAAGTTTGTTGATAGAAATTATCATATAAGTGTTGTTTGTTTGAGATTTTACAATTTTAATTTGAAGATGCCCTATATACAAAGAAAAAGAAGCGAATTAAAGATAATGAACTTTATTTTAATGGTAATTAAAAAAATAAGAAAAAGGTTCTTTAAAAAAAAGAACGATAAAAGAACTGTTCTTTGTTTTGTTAGAATTTTCTATAGACTATGAACTATAGAAAATCAAAATAATTGAGCTATATTAGCTTAAAAATAGCTGTAATTTTTATAGTAGTAGTTAGTTTTTTATTGTAGTTAATTTATTTGGGAAATATTTTTATAAAAGAAACTAAACGTATTGTCTTTTTGTAAATTAAAATTTTCTTAAAAACCAGAGGCACAAAAAGAATTTTTTTTTTTTAAAAAAAAATTTCAAAATTTTAATTACAAACTTCCTTTTTTTAAATAAATTCACCTAAAAATTGTGTGAATAATGTAACAACTACAATTCAGCTACATAAATTTTCCTAATTATTAAAATCTTATTTAATTAATTAGTATTTCCGAGTAAAGAATGAAATTTTGTATTTTGAATTGAAATTGATTATTATGAGTATCTAGAACATGTTTTAATCAGCTATGCCAGGTGTAGATTACTTTAAAAGTAGGGCAAAAATAACAAATAAAAAGTACTCCTTTTCCTTTTTTTTTTGAGGAAAACTTATTCAATATGAAAAATTCACTGATGTAGGTTTTTTCTGCTGCATAAGGTAACTTTTTATTTTTTTCAACAAAATATTTATTTATTTATCAAATCTATAGTTCTATATATACATTACTAGAAATTATTCTCATGCATCCTCGTCTGTCAGTAAATTTGAAAGCTGATACCAAAAAGTTATGCAAATGGAAATCATCTAAAAAAAAATTACGATTTTTCAAAAGTGTTATCTTTTATCCAGTATTAAGTATTTTCATAACTAAAATTATGATGTTTTTTCAAGTATAATATTTTAGTTAAAAGATATAAAGGACGCAAATTTATTCAATTACACTAATAAAAGTTGTTAATAAATCAAAAAAAAGGTACACGTCCGGTGTATATGCAACTTATTATATAAAATTTTGCAATCATTAAACGTTTTCCTTTCTTCCTTTTTGATATCAAATCTTCATTTTACCTCCTCGATCGGGTATTACTTCTCGTATCAATTAATATGCAAAAACTGACTTGTTTTCTTGTCCCTTTGTTTTTATCATTCTTTGTAGTTGTTTTTAAAATAATTCAATTTTACTTGTATAACAATTATTCGAAAATTTATTAATATTTAATATTTTTTAATTTTTTCTTCTTATTATATTTACAGAATACACGAGAAGAACGTGTACCAAATTTACATTCAAATCACGAATTAAATACAAATGGTATACAACATTCATCGAGTCGTTCAAATTTACGTAATTCAATAAGTACACAATCAAATTCAACACCAGCATCACCACAATTAAGTGGATCACCTCATCATCATTATCAATCACAGTCATCGATGTCATCACAATCATCAATTATATCAGCGATACCAGCATCACAACGTTTATTAGAGGATACATTATCAAAAACAGGACCATATCCAATGATAGTATTACCAATTAATGGTGGATATTGGGTTGATGGAACAGATCATGAATGTACATTTGATACACGTGGTAATCTAATATTACCACAAACAATATGGCGTGGAAAATTTGAAACTGATGATACAGCCAAATGTTATCGTAGATTTTATATAAATCGTGAACATTCTAATTTAGTTGGACATGATGAACAACTTGGCCCAGTATTATTATCAATTAAAAGTGAAAATGTTGCTAATCAAGAACATATTAGAATATTATTACGTTTAAAGACTGGTACTATGCATGAAATAATACCATCAACATGTATGTCACCAAATCCAAATCCAATTAAAATGGCACGTATATTAAATGAACAAATAAATGTTGATAATTTTATTCCAGTTATATGCCCAAAATCATCACAATTAATAGCCAATTATGATGAACATGTTTTAGTTACTAATTTTAAATTTGGTATATTATATCAAAAATATGGACAAACAACTGAAGAAGAATTATTTTCAAATAATGATACAATATCAGAATTTGATGAATTTTTAGATATACTTGGACAACGTATTAAATTAAAAGATCATAAAGGTTATCGTGGTGGTTTAGATATACAAAATGGACATACTGGTGATACAGCTATCTATGAAATATTTAAAGAACGTGAAATAATGTTTCATATATCAACATTATTACCATATACAGAAGGTGATCCACAACAATTACAACGTAAACGTCATATTGGTAATGATATTGTTGCTATTGTATTCCAAGAAAAAAATACACCATTTTCACCTGATATGATAGCTAGCCATTTTTTACATGCTTTTATAGTTATACAACCAATTGATACAAATACAAATAATACTACTAGTTATAAAATAAGTGTTACAGCACGTGATGATGTACCATTTTTTGGTCCAACATTACCAAATCCAGCTATTTTTCGTAAAGGGCAAGAATTTAAAGAATTTTTATTAACTAAATTAATAAATGCTGAAAATGCATGTTATAAAGCTGAAAAATTTGCTAAACTTGAATTAAGAACAAGAACATCATTATTACAAAATTTAGTTGAAGAATTAAAAGATAAAACAAGAAATTTTTTGGGTACAGAAAATATAAATAATTTATCTGGTAGTAATAATGGTATATATAATGCAATTAGTCCAACACCAGATACACCAAAATCAGATAATAATAGTAATGCTGGTTCTAGATTTATAGATACTGTTAAAAAGGCATTAATATCACGTGTTAGATCACAGAGTGTTGATACAAATTCAATTATTGGTAATTCTGGTGATAAATTAAATGTAATAACAAAAAGAAAAGAGCCAAGTATTATAGAGACACCAAATTTAAGTGTAAGTATTTAAAATTTTATGTTAATTTATTTTTTCTTTCCTTTTTCTTCCTTAAAATACCTTTTTTTTACAGTATGAGGCTCCCACTTCATCATTGAAAGAGAGCTACTTTTCAGTCATAACGTCTACTTTCTCATGCCTAGCACCAAAAAATTTAGCACTAAATGCTAATGAGTCCATTAGTTTCCACTGAATTTGGTATATAGCCTAAATTAGCGTGTTGGTTTTTCAAAGATCAAGGAATATTTTAATTCGGGAAGAATTGATTTTACTTCATATCTTTATTTAAATATTTTAAATATTGTTGAAATTTATTAAATTATGAATTCTTTATTAGCTAAAAATTTAATTTAAATCTAATTTATTAGCTAATTTTGAATGAATGTCAATGAAAACAGTAATATGGTAGTGAGTCCACTCCGATTGGTATTTAGGAAAACTCTTCATTTTTACTGTGCTAAGTCGTCCCATACGCTAAGCGCTAGTGAGTCCTAGGCATCAGGAGAACAATCACTGAATATTGTTAACAAATTGCCACCATGGAAATTTTCTGTAAAAAAATATGACTGAAAAGTAGATATGATGGCTACTTTTTTTATTCTGCAATAGTACATGTTTCACAAGTGAATTTTTTCAACATAATTCACGCATGAATTTCTGCAAGAGAAATTCATTGATGAGTAATTTCTCTAAAAGGGAAAACACGAACATATTTTTTTAAGGTTTTTAGTCAATACAATCAATGCTGATTTTGTTTTACTTAATTTCGAACCGTCAAAAGCGCTTCCAAAAAACGTAGTTTTATTGAATCATTCGAAATAAAAAAATCAAAATAAATTTTCTAATTTTTCTACTTTTTGTAGTCCTCACCCCGAAGTCAAAAAACCAGTATTGTATTGTGTAATAAAAAAATAATTTAAAATAAACAAAAACTTGACGGTGTTACCTGATGATTTGATCTTAAGAACCAGTGTACAAAATTTCAAAATAATCGAAGCTTTAAATTTTTAGTTATAGGACCTTAACACTATCAAAATTGTTGACAAACAGTCCCATAATTCTATGTGAAGCGGGGCACACACTAGAAGAATGGTTGTCAAAATAGTGTGGCTCTGGTATCAAAATACGTTCAAAATTGTGCTTCAAAACAAAAACGCTTTTCATTTATTAGAATATACATATAAAGAATTCCTGTATAACTGATGACCTCTAAAACATGTGAAAATTCGTTATTTTCTCTGAGCATAAAATAAAAGTTTTAAAAACTTTAAAACTTTACAATTTTGAGGCATTTTTGAAGCAATTTTGATAACGAACCGATAATATTTTGACAAATCTTTTTCTTTACGAGTCACTTTATACTTTTACCGAGTCATCGATATTAGATCCATAAAGTAGAAACATTCGTCTAAAATATTACTTATAAAAATAAATCTTAAATCAAATTAAATTTTAATTTTAATTATTAATATTTTAGATTACTGGACGTACAAATTCTAAAACATCATCAAAAAAATCATCAAATAACTCAGAATCTTCATCACCAGATATGACAACACGTGGTCCAATCATAAATAGTAATAATAATAATATAAATAATAATAATAATGCATCTAATCCAAATAATATACAAAATGTTAATAATAATGGCATTGCAACAATGTCAGAAGCTAGCGATGATTCAAGTTTAAATAGTGTCGATCTAGATCCAATGGGTCATTTAGATACTGGTACTACATATATTGATAGTGATACTGGATTAGAATCAATGTCTTCAGCTGAGGCAACTACAAAAGCATGCTCTTTATGTTTAGATGGTGTCCAACCAGCAATTATATCATCATCACTAAATAATGATACTATCGTACAAATTGAAAATCTTCGACAAGAAGTAACAAGACTTAAGTGTGATAAATTAGATTTGTTACGACAGAATGTGGTAAATATATTATATTACTTTATTAATAATTATAATATAATATTTTATTTTATTTATTTTAAATTTTAGACATGCCAACGTGATATCAAACGTTTAAGAGAACGTGAACTTTCACTACAAGGAGATTTAGCTGCAGCAGGCAAAGAAATATTACGATTACGTGATCTTCTTAAGGAATATGTACCGAGTGCGACAATCACAGGACCGCATTCACTTTCACCAATTTAATTAAAAGTGTTAATTATTTTAGTTTTTTTTTGTATTTTCCTTTATGTATTTTATAAGAGATTTAAGCAATATTATTATTTTAATGAATTTCTTCTTTTTTTTTTTGTTTTTTTAAAGTAGTTAAATAAAATATCCAACACACTCACCAACCTATATACAAAAAATACACCAAAAATTTTGAAAAAATCTTAAATAGAATGTAAAAATATTTTATAGAGAAAACTTGTGTTGAATTAAATTTCAATTAAAGAGGCATTACATGTTTGAGCAAATGTTTAAAAAACATTAACTCTTCAAATATTTATGTAAAACTGTTAAGAGCTTATATTTTAGTTTAAATATATATATAAATTAGAAATTAGATAAAATAATAAGGATATTATTATATTGATTCTAAATTAAATAATATATATATATATATATATATATATATATATATATATATATATATGTATATATATATATATATATATATATATATGTATATATATATATATATATATGTATATATATATATATATATATCAATGTACTTTGATTATATTTGGCTCTCAAAAACAGTAAAATATTTTACTTTACTGAATCAATATTTAACAGAAAAACAAAATTGATGAACTACAATTGCTTACTGAATTAACTAGAAGTATTTATCCAAATTTTTTTCATTGAATATTATAAAAAAATGTCAGAAAATATAAAGAAATATGTTCATAAAAAAAATATATGTTTTTGTTGTATCCCTCAACGCAACTTTGATTAGGATATGTAAAGTGAATAAAATATTCCAGTTAAGTTTTTTCACTTTTTTTAAATTATCTGCTTTCGGCGGGAAATTAATCGCCCTAGAATAAAGTGAAATTAAATCAAGTAATCCAAATTAATTAATTATTACATAAAATATTACAATAAATTTGAAAATTCTAATATTAACCTCACATTAAATTGATTTTCGAAGAGCATGCAATATTCATTTGTCGCGAATTATTTAAACAAAATTCAATATGCCGGTATAACTCTGTAATTAATTATATCATAATGATAATTACTCAAACAGTTGTATTTTCGCCATCTTTGCCCTATCATTGTCATTTATTGAAAATTATTATTGAAGAAACAATTAAAAATAAAACACTTGAGCACACATGAAAATAAGACAGCTTTCAATCTATAAAATTACATCAGATGTTCTTTAAACATCATTGTTGTTTATTATTTATTTATTACGCGATCCTAAGCGACACGATGTGACTTGTTGAGTGTGTGTGTGTGTGTGAACACAGTGTGTGTTTTAACACTAAACTCCTTTCTATTTATAGATTTTTAAAGTTTATTAACTTCCATATAGTTAAGGAATAAGTTTTTTGTTAAATTTATTAGATTTTATTGTAATGTGTTTTTTTTTCACATCATTCCTTCATTTATTTCATTCTCACACGCTCTAATTGTTGATATCGGTTGGGGCTGCTTATAATAAGCAGGCAACTTAATCAATTTTTGATTCTTATTGCCAAATTTTCTTTTGGATAGTTGAAAGTTTCTAAGCGTCAATCATTTTAGATGTTTTTAGGTTTTATTGTTTAGAGGAAACAGTACATTTTAGCCAAAAGAAATTTGTGAACCGCGGGTGGGGCAGCTACAGTTTTTTCACTTTCACTTCAACAACCTACAGCGTGAAATTGGCTGAGCAAAATTCCTTATTCTCATTTCTGATCACCCAGTATCAGCAAAAATTTTTTAAAGTTGCTTTAAATGTCATACGAATGAAATTCAAATTTCTTTTTATTGGAGAATTAGAAAAATTGATCTAACTTCTATAAATTTTATTAAATTTTCTTAAAAAATAGTCAATGAAAAGTCAATTATATCTAAGAAATCAATCTTAGCTAGGACATTAGAGGTTTATCTTAAAGTCAGCAAAAAAAGGTTAAAAAAATTTTAAAAAATTTATAAGTTTTGGCCGAATGCTAAAATGTTAATCTGCAAAAACAATAAACGAAACTTCGCTTGTATCTTTTTTTAAAAATTGCACTCTTTTAAAATTAATGAAAAAAACCTATACAGTTTTAGTTTTTTACTTACTTTTTTAGTTAATGAATTATTATATCCCAAATTTTTATGATCGAATTCTCCTTAGGTCAACATCTAGTCGTTAATATATTTCGCCAACCATTTATGCCTAAAAGTTTTAATATAATTTCATTACTTATTACATATTGAATTTCTGTTTGATAAAAATTCCATAATTTTGAAATAGTTTTAAAACATTCCAGTTCAAACTAAGAAAATATTAAGAATTCCCCCTTTTGTTTGACATTTTGAAAATATTTTACTAACTTTTCTTAATGTTTTAGCTTTATAATATAATCTAGTCATAATCTTAAATATTTTTAATTACAATCTTATACTCTTCGCTAAGGGCAATAACAAATCTTGTTCAAAAAAATCTAATAACTTACTATTTATGTTTAATTAATAAAATTTCCCTCCCCATTCCTAATTCTGTTTGCCATACTTGTTTACAATCAAACGTTTTATCAGCAACAAGTACATTTTCAAATTGTCTTAAGCCTCCACCGACGCCAAAATAATGTACTTTGCCTGCCAATAATATATAGCCACCATATTTAAGTTTCTTTTTAAAAACATTTATAAGTTTAAAATAATTCTTCGGATTGTAAATAGTTTCTGATGTTATAATTACATCATATTTATTATCATTTTCTTTTTCAGCGAATTTTCCCCAATCTCCAGAGATAAATTTTGATTTTGTAAAGATATTAAGTTGTGAAAAATTTCTTTTCACACTTGGAATTGTTAAACTTTGTAGAACATCTTTATTCTAGAAATTGAAAAAAATTATTTTAATAAATTTGTATATACATATGTAAAATTTAATATATGTACATACATAATCTTGGAAACAAACTGTTGCTCCACACTGCAAAGCATAAATTCCAAGTAAACCAATACCACATCCCAAATCAATTACTCTTTTACCATTTAAAGGATAATCAGTAGAATTTTGAAATAAGAATTTCAATAAATCGTCTGTACATTCCCAAATTTTAGCACCACCTTTTGTAAATAATTTAAAATCTTTAATTTCTAAATCATAAAGAACTAATATTTTAACACGTTAATCGCCACATCGGTCATATATCTATATATCATATTGAAAACCGAGTCAGTCATCTATGTCCGACGCTATGTACAAATTACCTTTACATGGCCTATTAGGACAAAACATAAAAATGATTTGGTTTTTTAAGGAATAAATAAAGCATTTCATTTCTTTCAGGTTAAGTATCTAAATTATTTAATAAAATTACGATGGCTCAGGGGAAAATATTGTTGAAATTCCCGTGGCGATTAGCGTGTTAAAATAATATGTTATTCCTTAGGAAAATAAATGTAAAGTTTACGTTAAAAAGAATTTAATATTACCCTCATAAACACCAGGTATTAAATCAGAATTTTTTTGATTCGCTTTTAAAATACTAGTCCCATTAATGTCTGGTACGTTTAATATATTTAAATATGATATTGAAATATTCTCTACTTTATGATGTTTAACAATCTCTTTGTTTGAAGTTAATTTTGACAGGTTTTCTTTGTCGGGGCTAATTTCCTCCACTTCAAAAGACAAATTATTATCTTTGCTAAAATGCAAATTATTGATTAACAATTTCCTTTAAATTTTAATCATATACTTTTCATTTATAGTATTTTCATTGTGCCTTTCAGAGTTTTCTGTCGGACTTTGAAAGTCGAACTTGAACATGGCGTTTTAGTTACAAATCTTACGTCTGAGACGTCTAAAAAGCTTTTTATTAAAATTATATTATTTAAATATTTTTTACTTACCAAATATTCATATTAAAAATATTCTATTTTTTTTTTTTAATGCGGCTTTTCATTTGACAGATTACTTTGACAGATTATAAGAGTTTTGAGGCGCGGCTATACTCAATATTTTCTTTGTATGTGACATTTTAATTGAAAAGATGCTTATTAACTAGTTTTATTATATATAATGCAATAATATTAGTACAAAGTACATTTTAGTACAAATTATACATTTCTAAAAGATTTTTAATGTATTTTAATGCAGTAATATACTTCTAAGTGTAAACTTTTCTCAAAACTCCTATGCCATATCATTTGGGGTCGTTAAAACCCACGAAATTTGCAGGAGGCATTTTGGAGTCGTTGGTAAGTAGTGCGTTCAGAAACTCAACAAAATGTCAAAATGTGCTATAATAGTGCGTTTAGACACAGCCTAAAAGTGCTTTCCTGGTAGTGAGAATATATTAACTAATTTGTTTGACATTTAATCAATATTTTGTAAAAGAATGCCGAATTTTCAAAAATTAATTATTTTTAAATTTTCTCAATTAAATTTAATATGAGTGATGATGATAATGATCCATTATGCTGTTGTGAATATTTTGATAACAATAATGAAAGATATCATATGTTAGAATGCTGTTGTAATTGCCATAAAATTTTTGCTAAGTAAAACTTTTGTTATATTCATTAAAATTTATGATTAAAATTGCTTTTTATATTTTAGTCCAACTTGCTGTTACTTTACAGACAAAAATTGTACACCTGGGAAAATGTTACTTACATTTCAAGACAGATTACGTATACCATGGCGCGAAGGAGCAAGAAAAATTTCTATAGATGCTATTATACCAATATTTATAATTCCTTTAGTAATTGCAATCGCTGCAATTAATTTTTATTTTTCTTTATTCATATTTATTACTACTCCTATTTTTCTTGGTTATTCATATTACTATTTACGTCGAGTATTACCAAAATCAAAGTTTTTTGTTGTTTGGACTTTATGTTCAATAATATATTTAATTTATTTATTTGAAACATCAGTTCCCCTCTTAGAAATACTTCCTGAAGAAAACTTGGCTCTTATGTTATTTACATGCCTTTCATTATTTTTTCTATTTAAAACACGACAGTATGCCAAAAAAAACTTCATAAACAAAAAATTAATGTCTACAAATGAATTTTCTGATAAAGCTGAAGAGGAAATATCTTTAACAATAGATAGTATTGATGAAGATAACATTAATACTAGTAATATTTGTGAGAATTGTAGAAAATTTGCACCACCAAGATCATTTCATTGTTATGTCTGTCAAGTTTGTATTATACGTCGTGATCATCATAGCTTTTGGTTAGATTGTTGTATTGGTCGGGCTAATCATAAATATTATTTTATGGGATTATTCTTTGGATTTTGTGCACTTTTAATTGGCTCCAATTTAACATTAACAGCCGTTTGCCATCCTTTTCTTCTATTCAAATTCGTAGGTATTCATATTTTAATGCCAGACGATTGCAGTCAAGCCTATGATCAATATAAGTAAGTATAATCAAAATATTTGTTTTTGTTTTTAACTTTATATTAATTATTTTTTTTAATTCTAATTTTCAGTATCGGTATATCTTTTATTTTATCAATATATGCGTTACTGATTGCAGCATTTATATTAATTGCTTTAATAATGCAAGCATTTTTAATATCAAGTGGTCTAACTTTATCGGAATGGAGACAAGGTCAATATGCAAATAAGAAATCCTTATTTTGTAATTGGAAAAATTTCATCTGTTAAATTATAAATAAAACTGCACAATATTATGCCCAAAATAATAGAAATTAAATAAAAACAAATATTTAACTTTGTGATAATTAAATTCTAGTATATTCCGGTACTTATAGAGGAGCTTTTTAATAGTTCTAGTAATTTATTTTATTAATTTAATGTACTTAAATATAATCATTATCATACAATCGGTTTTTTAAAATCAAAAACTTTGTTTTTCCTTAAATACTTCAAGTAAAAAAAATGTTCGACACAAATTAATTAGTAAAAATAAAAAGACGAAAGTTGGATACGATATGGGGAATATTAAGTACGTTCTATAAAAAAGGAAGGAAGACATACTCATACATATATATTAAGGAACGACAAAAATACAAAACACATTTATAATCGACTAGTTCAGAACATATGGAACAGGAAGTAAAATGCATAGCAAAAGATACAATTAAGAACTCTTTTATTCCCCCAACACAGGTCTTGCCTATACTCGCCAAAGTAATTGGCATTGAGGGCTCGGAACAATACTTCTCGCAATTGCTCAATACTAGAGGGATCATCCCATATCAACTAACAAATTTGCACAAAGAGCCGCAGAAAAATTTATACTGTAAGAGACGAAGTAAAAAAGAGCAATTGAAAGCTCAAAAAATGGAAAAGTTTGCGTCTTAAAAATTCTCAGGGAATAATTTAGCTCTAGGAAAGACAGGAATAAACTTCAGGCAGTCGAAGACTCAATTCATCGATTTTTCTAAATTTTTGGCATGTGAAATGGCTGCGAAAAAACTGACACATTAGAGGTGTCAGAAACCAAACTAATGCAGAAAATTCTAGCCTATAAGCATCATAATAATTCTATTTCCTCATCCCTATCCCCGATAAACAAAAATAGTGAATTCTTTTAATTATTTGGCAATCACAATGGAGACTACAGGAAAAAAACTTTAGGACACATTATTATTAAGTACAATACAAATATTTATTAATAGAACAATTCAAAAAAAAAAATAAAGAAAAAAAATCAATATATTAAAATTCATCACCTCCTCGGTTAGGTGTATAATCAGGTAATAATTCCCATATTTTCATCCTCCATTTAAGACGACGTCTTTCAGTTTCTTTTTCAATTTTTAAGACTTGTGGAAGTCTTTGCCAATGATCTAAAATTTTCCATTTCATATGCCTTGAAAATAAATTTTATTTAGATTATATTAAATTATTTATAATTTTTTAACATTAATTAATTACCAGTTATAATGGGATTCAGCTTGTTTTAATTTAGTCTCTTGTATTAGACTTTCTAATTTAACATAACCGATCCAATGTTGTAATATTTTTTCTGATATTTTTAGATCATACCAATCAATAGCAACATTATATTTACTTTTTGCAAAATTATAATAAAGTTTCCACATACAAAATGCATATTTTGTATAAATTTTAAATTTTAATTTTTCAGCACAAATAATTTTACTATTCCAAATATTTTGTGTATATATTTTCCATAAAGTAAATATTTTTTTTAATTTCTTTTTTTCATAGAAATTTTTTGCTTTTAAATAATTATCTTTTTTTAAGATAATAAGAATTTTAAATGCTCTTAAACCAATATTTTTAAGTAGTTTAAATTTGTAAAATTCTTCAGCTTTTTTATTATGAGCAATCCATAGCTCATGATCTTTTTGTTTTTGTAATTTTGCTAATTTTTCTTGTCGATGTTTTTCTCTTAAGGCTTCAATTCTTTTACGTTTAGATTCTTCATCTTCAAGACGCTAAATTAAATTCAATAATTAATTAGAAATTATTCTTATTTATAGATTTAATTATAAAAATAACAAAAATTAAAAACCTTTGCTTCTTCAGCAGCCTTTTTAGCAGCTTCTTTTTCCTGTTCTAACTTAATACGTCTTTGTTGAGCTTGTTCATGGCGAATTGCACGTTCCATTGCTCTTGTATTCATATTTTCAAGAAAATTTCGATTTAAAAATGATTTACCTTGAATATGTTCATATTTTTCATCTTCAGAATCTCGTAAATTTGCAGTTATTTGAAGACATTTTGCTTTTGAACGTAATTTTGTTTCACCATTGCGAACAATTTGTTTTAATTCCGTTTTTAAATCTTGTTTAGCTTTATAATTTTCTTCTGACAATTTTGATAGTTTTAATTCTATAATCATTCTCTCTTGTCTTTCTAGTTTAACTTTTTGCAAATCAATTATATCTTTTTGTATTTTTATCCTAATTAATAAAATTTTTTAAAAAAAAAAAAAATTAATAGAAATATTTTTATAAGGCTTATATAAAAGTAAAAAACAATCAATTGGAAATACGAAAACATTTAAATATAAAAATCTCATATAGTCAAATATGAAAGTTTTTAATACTTACTTGTTTTGATATTGTTTTGCTAATATTATAGAATTATGTTTTCCAATTTCTATTTCTTCAGGTTTTTTATTTTGTATTTTATGCTTTTCTTTTCTAATTTGTTCAAGAAAACTATTAATTTTTTGTATACGTTCATTTTTGCTTCGAAAATTATTTTTTTCAATTTTTTCAGCAGTTGTAAAATAAGTCCATTTAGAAAAATATTTACTTAAAATATTAATATTAGGTAAATCGACTTTAATTAAATTTGATATAACATTTTCATCTTGCTCACTACAATTTCTGTCTAAAGGAACAATAAATTCCTTATGATTTAATGAATTTTTTTGATTATTATTTTCACTATCTGAGACTTCTTTAATAGAACTTTGAGGAGCATTTATATTTTCATTATAAACACTGGACAAAGAAGGCTTGAAGCATTCTTCTAAACAACAAGACTCATCTAATAACTGTTTATGATCATTTGAAATTACATTATTCTTATTTACCACAATATCATTTTCTTGTTCGAAATTTAAAGTATTAATTAAATTTTTAGTTAAAACATTATTTTCTATTGATTCTTTATGAATATTTAATTCATTTTCAAGTTCAGCTTCAATTTTAACGACAATCTCATTAACATATTCGGATATAAAAGATTCTAAGTTCTGAGTTTCATTTATAGACCCATTTTCTTGTATTAAAGAAATATTTTGTTGATTTTGTATTAAAATTTTATTATTACATGAATCATTAGTTATTTCTTTTGGATTATCTATAAAAATTTCATTTTTATTATACAAATTATCTGAAATACAATAATTATCAATTTTAAGCGTAGTCTTTAACTTCGTATTACTTTTTGGTCTACTTTTAGCAATATTTGCTTGAATTTTACTTATTTCATTTTTTATATAATGTTCTTCAACATTAAGATTATGTTGTTTAACTTTTTCCAAGGATAATTCTTTATATCCATTCATTTTTTTTGTACTTTTAGGAACACGATAAATCTAAAATTGGCTAATATACTGCTAGTAATGTAAAACAAACAATTAAATTTACCATTTCATGCCTTAGATCCATAACTAATAGTGGATCTAATTTTTTTTCAGAAATATCTCCATTAAGCATTTTAATATGCTTATTACTAATAAAATCAATTTTTAAAAACTTTTCAACTATTTCTGATCTAACGTCAAAAGTTTTAATATGCCGTTTTCTAATACGATCCCATCTTGAATCTTTTGCTCTTAATTTTTCATCATGTTCCCGATCCATTTTATAAATTCTAATATAACACAATTCAAAATAAAATTGTCACCATAGAAACAATATATGTTATATCACTTAAATTAATAAAAAAATAATAATATAACAGTCTTTATTATTTAATGTGGTAACACTTTTTTCAACTTTATATGTCAAACAATAATTTTGACAAAAGTATACACCGCACTGCAGTTTAAATTAGCCACGTTTTAATCAATTTAAACGAATATGGTTCTTGATTTAGATCTATTCCGTAGTGATAAAGGTAATAATCCGGAAAATGTTAAAGAAAATCAAAGGAAGAGATTTAAAGATGTTGCACTTGTTGAAGAAGTCATTTCTTATGATGAAGAATGGAGAAAATGTAGACATCGTGCCGATAATTTAAATAAAATAAAAAATGTTTGTAGTAAAGAAATTGGTGAAAAAATGAAAAAAAAGGAACCAATTGGTAATGATTCAGATCCTGTACCAGATGATATTAAATATAATTTAATAAATATTACATCAGAAAGTCTTAAAGAGCTCTCTGTAAATCAGATAAAGGTAAAAACATATTTAAATAGTCTAGAAACTAATCTAAGATTAACATATTTTGAAATATTTTAGTTATTCTTCTTTTGGTTTTTGTTTATTTAACATAATACATATATATTTAATTAAAAATTATGAAATTAATGCTTTTTTTGGTGTCTAATCGCTAATCTAGCCACAGCCTTTAGATAATATTAAAGGAAAAACTTGTGTTCTTATATTTGGTTTTCTGTAACAACGAAATCTACTTTTGTTAAAATGATAAAATTCAAATATTTTCTAAATTATGGTTATTATTAATAATAATTCTTAAGAATTTAACTATAATTCAAACACAACCTTTTAATTTAATTTTCATTTCATCATTCGAATTAAGGAACAGCCGAATTCGAAACTTTGTTGGAACAAATACACATTTTTTTTATTAAATTTTATACATATTTTCTAATCTTGGCATTGTATAATTGTATTATTATGTTCTTTTAATAATACATCTTTGATATTTTCTAAATTTTATTTTTAGTACGAATTTATTTTAATAATTGATAGCATAGAATTTTTCGATCGATTCTTTCAATATGGGATAATTTACTTTTCCTAAAAACTTCTGGCGAATAATTTGCTTTTCTTTTAAATGCTTAAAATGGAAGGAGATTAGTTTTTAATCAGAAAAATGGCAATAAATTTAGAAAGTATATCCATATAAGGGCAGAGTCTTTTAAAAATTAACTCTGTAAAATAGGGAAAACGATAGTGAGCACGATTTTTGAGTTAGAGAGATCAAGACGAAGCAGGGACGTATATAATGGGGGGTTCAGGGGTTCAAACCCCCCCCCATTAGTTTTTCCTGATTTACGTTGGTAAAAAAAAGCTATACATTTTAGTTAGAAATTTAATTACATTGGTTAAAATAATGCGAGTGTGTGCATCTCGAACAAATTTAAACCTGTATTGACTAGTGTAGTAAAGCTAACTGAACTTAAACGTGTACTATTTAAAAATATTACTCATTATCTGTTGACACAGATTTCGCTGGTAAGTGTCAGTTTAACTTATGAAAAAAAAGTTGGTTAAGTCTTAGGTTAAACTTAATACTTTAAAAATAAAATTCATAGTAAAATGATATCTAAGTTTTATTTGATGAGTCAAACAAAATGCCAGAAGGCTAAATAGAAACCCCCCATGTAACAGTCATAGCTTTTTTATATTCCTACTATTAGGTTGCTCAAAAACCTTCAATTGTCAATAAAATCTTTTCTATTCATCCAATCAAGTTCAAATAAATTTTGTTGTGTTGGGAGTGCATGACAATTGATGTTAATACAGTTAGTTCAAATATTAATTCATTAATTATATTTAATAAACTAATTTTAATTTTATATGAGAGAAAAACTTCAGAAAACTGAATGCAACGAATTCTGAATTCAGAAAAAAGAAAAAACAATCTCAAGTAGGAATATACTTTAAAAAATTTCTTTTTATATTACTTTTTTATATATTTAATTAATATATGGTTTGCTTGCCTTTATTTCTAGAAATTAAGAATGCTAATTGATGAAGCCATAGTTGAAAATGAGAAGAAATTAAACGATAAAGAAATAAAAAGAAACTTGGCCTTACGTGAAGTTGGAAATCATTTACATGAAAGTGTACCAATTAGTGACGATGAAGATAATAATAAAGTTGAAAAAATTTATGGTGATTGTACAACTAAAGGAAAATATTCACATGTTGATTTAATTGCTATGATTGATGGAATAAATAGTGAAAAAGGTGCTCTTGTATCTGGTGGAAGAGGTTATTTTTTAAAAGGTGCAGCAGTTTTTTTAGAACAAGCACTTATACAGCATGCATTACAAATGCTTAATAATAAAGGTTATACACCACTATATACACCATTTTTTATGCGTAAAGAAATAATGCAAGAAGTAGCACAACTTTCACAATTTGATGAAGAACTTTATAAAGTTATTGGAAAAAATAATGAAAAAACTGAAGATGGAGGAATTGATGAAAAATACTTAATAGCAACATCAGAACAACCAATTGCTGCTTATCATAGAGATGAATGGATATCAGAAACATTATTACCAATTAAATATGCGGGTATATCAACATGTTTTCGTCAAGAAGTTGGTTCACATGGTCGTGATACACGTGGTATATTTCGTGTTCATCAATTTGAAAAAATTGAACAATTTGTATTAACATCACCACATGATAATAAATCATGGGATATGATGAATGAAATGATAAATAATGCTGAAGAATTTTATCAATCATTAAATATACCATATAGAATTGTTAATATAGTATCTGGTGCACTTAATCATGCTGCATCTAAAAAATTAGATTTAGAAGCATGGTTTTGTGGTAGTAATGCATTTAGAGAATTAGTATCATGTTCAAATTGTTTAGATTATCAGGCTAGACGTTTATTGGTACGTTATGGACAAACGAAAAAAATGAATTCAAATGTTGATTATGTTCATATGTTAAATGCAACAATGTGTGCTGTTACACGTGTTATTTGTGCTATATTAGAAACACATCAAACAAATAATGGAATTAATATACCAAAATGTTTAGAAAAATATATGCCAGAACAATATAAATTAGAGATACCATTTGTTAAACCAGCACCAATTGAAATTGAAATTGTTTCAAAAAAGAATAAAAAACAAAAGGATGGTATGGCTAAAGCTGCTGCTTAAATTTTAAATAAAATGTATTTAAAAAAAATTGTTTTATTTAATAAATAAATGTTTAGAAATTAAAATCACCAGCTGTTAATTTAATAAGAGAAAAAACTGACGTAGATATTAATTTTTGCTTATTTAACTGTAAATTAAGTGTAATTATATTTTTTGTATATTAAAATAACTCTTGATTTTTTTTTTGTCTTTTTATATTTTACAATATTTTTAACAAGAGTTCACTATTGATTGTTTCAAAAGCCATTCAAAAACTGAAACTACTTTCTTTTCTATCAGCCAACTTTCAATAATCCAATTGTTTCCGTAAATTGATCTCTAATCTAAAGCTTTACCGACCGACATTCAGTTAACAATTCATTATTTTTAATAAAGTGCATTAATGTTTTATATTCTATAATTTCTCTTCATTTCCTAATATTAGGCAAGATATTGAAGGTTCATCGTTTCTAGCAGTTGGGGTTTTGGGAATTCATCCAGCCATGGTGACTTTCTCTTCTATGTTACTTTAGTTTTAATAAATTCTTTTCAGTATCTTATTTGATTTAATCATGGATTTCTTCATCTCATATTTGAATTCTGCATGCAAAATTATAAAAATGTCAAATTAATTTACAAGCACAAATTATTTTATGCCACTTTGGTTGTGTCTAGTTTGGCCAGCGGTCTTATAGGAGTTCTAAGGCGCAATTATACTCAGAAGTATATTGACTGCAATAATTACATTACAAATCTTTTAAAAAAGTATAATTCGTACCTTTGGACTAATTTTATTGCATTTATAATGCATTATTATTTACGGTAAGTCAATTTAATACAATAAAACTAGTTGAAAAGCATAAATTATATATTTTCAATCAATGTGAAGCTCAAAAAAACTATAAAATATCACCGCGTCTCAGAACTCATATAAAATCTCCAATAATACCGCCGTCCAAAATGCTAATTTAGACACCAAGTTTATTTTATATTTTTCAATAGTTTATTTCACTATATTATTTAATTTTAATAGCGAAAATAAAATCACACTAATTGAATAATTGATATGCTTGAATTATAAATATTTAAAAAGAAAAAAGGCACGCTCGCAGAGGAAGAGCAAAAATAAAGAATTAAACGTAAAACTTGAATCCACTGAAAATGGAGTTACACATGTATTCGTTATTCTCTATTTTTTGTATATTTACAAATACAATTTTATTCGGTTTCTTGCTCATTCTTAAAGTTTATTATTAAATTGTTAAAATTAATAATAAATAAAAATATTTATGATGAAAAAACTACATATGTAAAACCACAGTAAACAATACAATAAAATGGTTAATAAAATTATGAAAAACTTTAAAGCTATAAATTTATATTTTAAATTTATAAAAACTTAAATTAAAAATTTAATTTATATACATAAAACTTTTATTCATTCAATTAAAAAAATTAATTTGTCAAGAATTAATTTGTTTCATTTTAATATTCTAATATTAAATTATTTTTTAGACACATTCTTTTATTTTTTTTTTCTTTTTGTTATTCTTTCTAGAATAGTTTCTTGAGCTACTAACTTCTAACTTGATTCCAGCTCCTTTGAGCTTAGACCAAAGAGAAATTTTCATTTTCATTAATATTTCATCTAAAACAAGATTATTAGTTTAAAATAACTTAAATAAATTTTCGTTTTTCAAAAAAAAAATTTACAAATTTTTATAGCTACTTAAGACTTTTTCTTTTTTGAGAAAAATTATTCTGAAATTTAATTAACTTTTGAATTGAGGCAATATTTTTTATTTTGAAAAATTTAATGAAAATTAATAATTTAGTTATTTTATTTTCCTAAACTCAAATCAAAGGTGATTTAACAGTTGTTTGACTAAAAAGATCTAGTAAGGTTAGATCAGCAGAAAATATAAAATCTCTCTTATACTCAATTCCAATCTATATATTCAAATCAATACAAATAATTACAAATCAATTTTGAATTGAGTTTAAGAATACATCATATTTATTTTTCAGTAAAAATAAAAAAAAACACATTTAGGAGATTTCTATTGAGGCCTTAAACAGAAAAAAAAATTTTTTTTTGGATAGAATTTTTTCGTTTTAAAATAAAAATTTAGTTTTAATTTTTTTTTTTTTATGTTGTTGACTTTATTTTTTAAAATATTTCTAATTTAAATTTGTATTTCAATCATCCAATTGTTCATTTAACTGAGCCAATAATGCTGCACGTCTAGATTCCAATTCAGATTCACTTAAACCTTGAGCATCACCATTTTTTGATGAAACTGATGCAGCCTGTTCTGATATATTACTACAAACTGATGGTGAACGTCTACGTTCTTTATCCTTTCTTTTTTTATCTTTTTTCTTCTTTTTATGTATTTGTACTCCAGGGCTTTGAGATCTTGATGCAGAAGAATGATGACCAGATTCATATGAAAGCTAATTTACGTAATTTAATACGTATATTATTGAAATTTTTCTTAATTTCTTTATTTTTGATATATTATTAATTATATAAATATATAAATATATTATTATATATGTATTATTGATAAAAATATAAAAAAAAACATATCACTGACTCTCAAAAACACTAACACATTTATGATTTATATAAAATCTTTAATTTTTATATCTTATAGCACAGCAATGAAAAAATAATACATAATTAAATGCTTTAAAATCAAATTCTAAGCAAATGCTAAGAAAATAAAATCTACTTCAGACGGATGGTTATGGTTTCAAACATTTAAGAGAACCGTTATATTTCTTTTCGAATAACGCTCTAAATGTTTACTGACACCTTTGACATTGGATATCTTGGACAATGTATAGGATCATTTGCATCCATGTCCAGCAGAATCATACTAAATGGCAATTAATTAAGAAAAGCTTGCTTAATACGATAAATGTTATAATTGTTTATAATTTAAAATAGGAAATTTGCCCATAATAAAAATTAATAATGAATCTAAAATTTGGAAAAGAGAATTATCTTTCACACAAACCTTAAGGGACATAGACATAATAAAAGTGTGTCAAATAAAAAAAACCTTTATAGTGTTGAAACTTTTCTAAAATTGAAACCATATCTAATAGAACTTACTAGATGGCAGTATGTGTATATTGGATATTTAATTCAATTTATAAAATTTCAATAAAATTGAATTTGTGTATGTGTATGTATGTGTATATGTGTATATATGGTTTAGTTATAAACATTTCGATTCATAATAAAAGAGTAATATCTTTAAAATGAGGTTTGAATACTTTGATATTTGCTATCAGAAAACTGGTTATAGTTCTGTTATTTTTTAAATATAAACATGGAATATTATTTAATGATCTAGTTTTTAAGTTTATATAAATATAAATCATTGCTTAAAAGGTGCTCGTATAAAATTCCCTTGAAAATAAACACCAAAATATCAAATATTTTATCAGGCAATATTATATTGTTGTATTGAAATAATGCTCTAGGGAGCATTTTCAATTTCACAATTAATTTCTAATGCGTTCTTGTTTTTCGTGCTAATTTTTTGAATTTTTGTCAAAAATGAAAAAATAAAATTGCCGAAACTTTACTTTAAAATTCAAACTTATGAATATAATAAAATAAAGTATAATTGCATGAAAATTATAATTTAAAAAACTTTAATAAATTTGCTTGTACTCACCGAGCGTGAAATTTTACGATGTCTTTTCTTTTTCTTCTTTTTTGATAGTTTTTCACTTTTAACACTTTCAGAACTTGTTGAATGCTAAAATTTATTTTCAATTTCAGATAACTATATATAAGCAAAAAAAACTCTAATATATAAAACTTACAGAATTAGATATAGAATATTTTCTCTTGCGGGCAATTACTTTTTCTTTTTCTCCATCAGAGAGACTTTCAACGGCCTACAATAAAAAAAAACGTTTTGTACTTAATGTACTTCTTGCTGATTTGATTTTTTTTTTTTTTTTTTTTGAAAACTTACTGATTTTGAACTTGTTCTAGATCGTTTTTTATGTTTTTTATTTTTCTTTGATTTTCTCGAGCGTGCATGATGATGGCTACATACATCTTCAGTTTCTTTAACAAAATCTTCCCATAATTTTTCTGTTGAACAATCTTTTTCATATACGGCAAATGCTTCCAGATTTTCAATAAGTTTTTTAGCTGTTTCAAATGACTCACTAGGTGCTATTCCACTTTCCAACCAAATGGTTTTAATTTCATTTTCTAATTTTCTTAAACGACGATTTTCTTCCTTTAATCTTTCTTTTTCTATTGCTTCCGCCTAAATAATAAAAAATATTTATTAACATATTTTATAATCTTTAAATATATATATATATATATATATATTTACTTTTTCTAGAAAAGCATTATATGTTAATTTAACATTTCCTGCATCTAAATTGGCAGATCGTTTATCTTCACAAACTACCGTTGCAAAATCTTCAAATGTTGTTTTTGATTGTATTGTAAAACATTTTTCTTTAAGTATTTCTTTAATAATTTTCTTTTCATCATGAAATCTAGCTTTAAGATTTTCAATATAAAATTTAAATAAATCAAGTGGTGTAGAACCTGATTGTCCTAACATAGCAGAAAATCTTAAATCTGCTGAAATCAATGGATATAATTCAACCCATAATGACATTGATGTAAGTTTTCCTTCTTCATGTAGACTATCTAATAATGTCAAAAAACCATCACGATTTTTACGATGTTGTCGTTTTGAACGTTTTTTAATACGTTCCTTTTCTTCTTCTTCCTCTTTTTCTAAAGTTCTAATATGTTCTTCAAATACAATTAATGCATCTTCTTTATCCATACCCAAAAGATTTACATCATTTTTAAATGATGCATTTTCTAATAACATAACTTGTGCTTCTGCCCATGTTGTCTGATAAGTAACTGAATGCATTGATTCTAAAACTTCACCTAATACTTTCATATTTCGTTTTTTAAGAACACGTGCTTCCTCTTTTTCACGTTTAGCTAAATTAAATATACAATCCTGATATATATCACGACGATCATTTTCAGGAACAGATGTCCATAATTTAAGATTTGAAAATAATTCATCACATTTATAATATTTTAATTGAGAATTCATACTTTCTGATGTCATTAAAAATTTTTCCAAATCTTCTTTTGCTTTTTTAGCTCGTAATCGTGATTCTTCACGTTCATCTTTTAATTTTTGGGTTTTATAAGCATTAAATGCTTGCTTTTTTTCATTTAAATTTTTAAATGCAGAATATCTTGGATCTTTTGATATAATTTTAAAGCATTGATCCCAATTAGCAGTTGAAGATACACAATTTTCTTTTAATAATTCCTTAAATGCTTCGATTGCTTCCTTTTTATCTTTGAATTCCAATTTAATTGGTTCAGGCTCTACTTGTTGTTTAACTACAAACAAAAAATATTAATATATATATATATATTTAATAAATTAATTTTATAAATAATACCAATTTTATCTTCTTTAATAGTTTCTGGCATTTCTATTGAAGCTAAAGTTGCTGCCATTGCTTGATCTAATGCTGATGAAGAATTATCGTTGCTAACATTATTATTTTGGACCGGAGAACTTACATGATTTTCTGGAGGCGCTGATTTTTTTACATTTGAAGGTAAAATAGGCATAGCTGCTGTTACAGCTGGAGGTATTAACAATCCTGCCATTGATGATGATGTCATTGCTGCGACTGCTTTTGCCGCCATAGCAGCTCTAAATATTAAAAAACGTTTTTTTTTTAATTAGTTCAATATTTTTATTTATAAAAACTCAAAAGCATTAATAGATACTAACTCTTCAGCTTTAACTTTAGCTTGCATATCTAAATATTCTTGTGGTACTTCCCATCTGGATTCCTTAGTAGTTATATTATGATAATATATTTTACCATTATCAGAACGATATTCTTTCCATGGACAGGCATCCATTAATTTTTCTGCTGTCGTTTTGAGCTCTTCAGGTTTTTCCCAAGAACTTTTTTTTGTTATACTATTATAATAATAAACACGTCCATCAGGAGCTTTGTGTTCACTCCATTCGGTATTTTGCAATGATGAAATATCTGGAGGAATGCCAAACCCTGGCGGTGGTATATTGAATTGAGGTGGTATATTGACAATGGGAGGGAATGCAAGCGGTGGCACAGTCACAAGTGGTGGCGGTACATTCATTTTGATTTATTTTCTCTATATAGTCTTTTTACACACGCAGATTTTTTAATATCAAATTCATAACCTCGATGTTTATATTTTGCGATAAAAAAACAAAATAACTAGCAATAAACAAATTTAAACATTTATTGAATTGTTTATCGAATTTTTTAAGTTAAGAAAACTGTATTTATTTTTTTTATAAATAAAAAGACGAAGAAAAAACACATCGGCAAAAAAAATTACTCTCTGACTTTATTGTCAAACACACACGCTTAGCGGCGTTTTCAATTTTAGCGAGTTCATATATCATAGAAATATAATATATTCCTAGGATTCAACAGATTGAATAAAATACAATTTTTAAATATTGTATAATTATAATATAAATTCTTTAGTTAACCAAAAAATAATTTATTTATCTTTATTCAATAACAGTTAATTTTAAAACTATATTAATTCATGATTGGTATTATTATGTGGTAATAAATACATTCAAAATTCATTCATACTAAAATAAAAATTATTTAACTAAAAAATTTTCAATTATGATGATAGTAAAAATTGTAATACTATTTGATTGGAACATTTTTCAATTAATTTAATATTACTGCAATAGAATATATGTTTTAAGTATCAAATTCTTGAACGGCCTCATTCTCTTTCAAGTATATATATATATCAAAATTCTTCAACTGTCAAATTTAACGCATGTTTTTTATCTTAACCAATTAATTTCGGCCTTTTTTTACGATTAAAATTTTTTGGTGATAAATATGAGTGAATTCAATTTAATCGGCTCCCAGATATCACGCAATGAAATATTACAGTTTTTGCTAAGGGCAACTGTTGCAACTGTTGTTACATATTACTCAGTAAAATGGATGATGAGCCAAATTGATCCAACTAATAAAAGTAAAAAGAAAGCAAAGTCCAGGGCGGAAACTCTTTTAAAAAGGTATAATAATATTCCTAATAACATTCAATTAAAAATTAGTTATTGAATATTTACCCTGCAAATTTTATTTTTTTTAAATGCTTTTTTTTGGGAGCATTAAAAATTAATACATACCAGACTTACTTTTTATTAGTTTTTTTTTGAATTGCTATTGAAAAAGTATTATTTACTTTTAGATTAGAAAATGAAAATGGATTTAAAATGAACATTAAGGAATTATCTGATTATGAACTGATGATCGCTTCCCATTTAGTAATTCCTGAAGATATTACTGTAAGTTGGAGTGATATTGCTGGATTGGATACAGTAATTCAAGAACTTAAAGAGTCTGTTGTATTACCAATTCGCCATCGTGAGCTCTTAAGTCAATCAAAACTTTGGCAAGCACCAAAAGGTGTACTTTTACATGGCCCACCTGGCTGTGGAAAGACATTAATTGCTAAAGCAACAGCAAAAGAAGCTGGAATGAGATTTATTAATTTAGATGTTGCTATATTAACTGATAAATGGTATTTATTAGTTTTAATTATTTCATATTAAATACTTAAATAAATTATAGGTATGGTGAATCTCAAAAACTTGCATCAGCAGTTTTTTCTTTAGCTAAAAAAATACAGCCATGTATTATATTTATTGATGAAATTGAATCATTTTTACGTTCACGTAATGTACAAGATCATGAAGCAACAGCAATGATGAAAACACAATTTATGATGTTATGGGATGGTCTAAGTACAGATCGTGGTTCAACTGTTATTGTTATGGGTGCTACAAATCGACCACAAGATTTAGATAAAGCAATTTTAAGACGTATGCCAGCTCAATTTCATATTAGTTTACCAAATGAAGAACAACGTTTAAAAATATTAAATTTAGTACTTGAATCTGAATTATTAGATCCAAGTGTTGATTTAAAACGTTTAGCTACAGTAACAAAAAATTTTTCAGGTTCTGATTTAAAAGAATTATGCCGTAATGCATCTGTTTATCGTATGCGTGAAATAATGAAATCAGCTGAATGTAATCTAACAGCTGGTACAAAAGAACTATCAAATGTGAATGGTCTTGCACCAATTACAATGCAAGATTTATTTAGTTCTTTCAGTAAAATGAAAGAATCAAAATTACACACTGGGGTACTATTACCGGAGAATAAAATTGATCTTGATTAATTATATACAGTGTTTAGGTGGTCTATATATAATCATGTACTCAGCTTATAGTCTTTGTTTATATGGAACTGGCTTTTTAAACTGTTAAATTTTAATGTAAATTTTGTAATAAAAACATTCTATATCGTAAATTATTACATTTCATTTAATGTATTGTTTAGGCAATTATTTCAGCCGAATTATAGTTTATTTTTCTAAAAATTCAATGAATATTTTCCAATATATAACTAATTTTATTGCATTTATAATGCATTATTTACGGTAAGTCAACTTAATATATCAAACTAATTTGAATGCATATTTTCATTCAAAATGTTAAACTCAAAAAAACTAGTATAATCGTATCTCAGAATTGCTATAATTCTGCTGTCAACAATTCTAATCTAGACACCATGTAAAAGGGAACAAGTCCCTTCGGATATTTGCTGCAAACGTGTTTTTTGAAAAATTTAACCATTTTCGTATTTTTGGAGTCATTTTAAATGGAAATTTGAATGAATAAAATAAAGGTTGATTTGATTTTTCAGGGACTATAGCAAACTTGCTAAACTTTAACTTAGTAGTAGTAGTAAAGAGGGGGGGACAAAAATGAACTACGACCAGTCTTGATCTATAACTTTAACTTAAATTCATATTCAAAATTTTTATAAGAGTAATATAGATACCAAATTATTTTAAATAGGATTATAACTATAACTTTACAATTAAAGGTACTATTCAAACCATTAATAAAAATAACTAACTTTATTTTTATTCGTAGGAGCTATTTCTACCTTATATATTGTAGTAAAGGTATTAAAGACAACTTAAAAAATCGGAAAGGTATATAATTACCGAATTGGACAGTACCATTATAGGCGATATGAGGAGCGGTTACACTCAATAGTTTTTCTGAGTATGCCGTTTTGATTGAAAATATATAACTTATGGTTTCTAACTAGTTTTATTATATTAAATTGACTTACTTTAAATAATAATTCATTATAAATGTAATAAAATTAGTTTAAAGGTACAAATTATATTTTTCGAAAGGACTTGTAGTCCTTATTGCAGTAATTTAGCTATATATTTGACGGTGCATCATGAAGCTAACTCACTTTGGTTTTTATGCTAAATATTTCGAATTTTCCCCTTACCTGATGTCATTCTACCCTAAAAAACCAAAGTCAGTCAGCTTCATGATGCACCTTCAAATATAGCTGGATTATACTTTTGAGTGTAACCGTGCCTCACATCGCCTGTTGTCTATTGGGTGTTTCCACACGAGGAAAATAGTTGCCGGTAACATTTTTGTTTTTAGGATAGAGCGGCGAGGAGTAAGGGGTAAAATTCGTAAATTTCGAAATTAAATTTGTTATCAGAAAATTTGTGGTAACAACGAGAAACAAACCTACACATACAAGAAGTAATTTATTTAAATGCACACACACATTTATATTACTCTATCTGCACATGTTACCTCTGTTATACCCATTCTCCACCGCAGCTTATACTCATTATTACAATACAACGGAAAATCCATACAAAATTTCCGTCGTTGTATTGTAATAATGAATATAAGCTTCGGTGGAGAATGGGTATTACCAGGAAACTTGTTTCCCCGTCTGAACGTTCAAAATTTGTTCAAAGAAAAACCATGCAGTTTAAAACGAAAAGTTTCCGGAAACTTGTTTCCTCGTATGGAAACACTCTTTCTATATAATTTGCAACAAATAAAACAGCGAAAAACAACGAAAAGAATTTGATAAAACTGACTAAATGCATCTTGCATTAAGAAAGTTCATTAAAATCAAAAAATTAAAATCATTTTATTACAACAAATGATAAATTAATCATAAAATCTTTTCTTAAAAGTTTAAAATTAATAGTTGAACAAAAATTACCTTTGATGCGGCAGCACTTAAGTTTTTTTTATGAAAATGTAAAAGATAAAATACCCTAAGTACATATAAAGCTCATCATATTCAAGTGATGGACGGACGCCATCGTGTGTAGTTTAGATGTAAAAATTTTTTTATACGGTCGGTTCTATTTCGAATTTAATATTAATGTTTTGTTAACACTTTATTATTATATCAAATCGATATTCTTTTAATTAAATATGTTTAGAAGTTAATTAATATGCTATATATGATGGAAAAAAAATCAAGTTTTTCATAGTGTGTAAATGTTGGAGTATAAGAATAAAAAACAAAATTAAAAAGGAATATAGAAAAAGAATGCAAAAGAAAAAATGGTAAAAAAAAGTCAGCGGCCACAAAAGATCAAAAAAGAAGAAAAAAGTGTTTGAAAGAGTTTGACATTTTGTGCGTATGTTAAAAAGAGGCCAAACTATATGGATAAAACAGTACAGATAGATCAAATTGAGAATTTAGTTTTCGAATTCTTTAAAAAGTTGCCTTCCAACAGGAGTAATTTTCCGACGTAATAATAATATATATATATATATATATGAATATATATATAAAAGAAAAAAACAAAAAACAAGAAGCAAAAGCATAATTTAAACTTGAAATTAAAAAAATTTAATTAAATATGGCTATTGAAAATTATTTTTATTTATTAAAGAAAAACTACTGCCAAATATTTAAATTTAATTTTCAACAATCACCGATTTGTGACCGTACAAAGATGATATAATTTTAAAATAACATAAAGCGGTAAGTTAAATAAAATGGAATTTTTCTATTTGTAATTTTCTTTTTCAAGTTTTATAACTATAATATGTAAAGAAACTTAAGTTTATTGTATCCAAGTAGAAATTTTTTTTTGTTGTATTTTCTTATGTGAGAAGAGTAGAGAAATTTTTATTCGAGATATATAATTCTTAAAAAGAATGTGTATTTGAGCTGAACAAAAAGAAACCGAAAAATTTTGTGACAGTGAACATATACATTAGTAGTGCATGTGAAAACATGTGCGTACGGCATTTATAAACTTAAATATATATATATTTATAAATAATATATTAAAAAAATTTTATTTCAATTTTCAAAACTAAAAAATTAATATTGTTTTAATTTCATTTTGTGAAATTTATAAATAACGGAAATTTTAGTAAAATTATTTTCTTCGAAATTAATATATACTACAAAAAAAACGAAAAGAAATTTAATTAAATTTTTGTTTTTGTAATATTACATCGATTTTCTATCTCTTGTTTAGATAAGGCGAGAATAGGCGATATAGAAGTAGAAATTTTTATGTAAAAAAAATAGATGAGTATATGTTACTTTTAGGTTTTTGCTTTTTTTTTTTGGTTCCATACTCGTAGGGCTGCTGATTTTTGAATATATTTCAAGCTCAGCCGGCTGTGGGTGATGATTTTTGTTACTCGATTTTCGCTCTAGAGTGCCCGCGTACGCACGTAATTTTCTCTTCTAATTTTTAACCTTCTAATTTTTAACCTCTTCTAATTTTTTTTGTAGTATAGTTTTGCAAATGCGGGTTGTTAGCATTTCAATAATTTTTAGTTTAATTTAATTTTTTTTTTATTAAAAATTTTATTTGAAATTTTCAAAATAATTTAATTGTAAATTGATTTCATGTAAGTTTTATTAAAATTTTATTTAATTTTAAAAGTATTTATTAACTACAGTTTGTAATTTTTTTGTGAATATATTTTTTAAAATTGATTTAATTTAAATTTTTTTACCAATTTTTGTTTATTTAAATTTCATAATTGTTACAAATATTTTTTTAAAATTAAAATCATTACAATATTTATTTATATTTTTTGTTTTTTAAAATCTAGTTCAAATGAAATAAATTAATTCATAATTTTCATCAATAAATTAAGAATATCACAAAGGATAATTTTAAGAAAACGTTATTTTAATATAACAAAAAGTGAACAATGATTTATAAATTTTCTTTTAAAAAGCTGAAAAACTTTATTTTAATTAAATATCATATTAATATTTAAATGCAAAGTTGATTTGAAATAATACGGACGTATTATATCATATAAATAAATAACAAATGGTTCAATATTCATTTATTATTAAAATCTAGTTAATTCAATTGGCGGGATAATCGCTTGTCAATTTGCAAATAAATTTTGAAGTTTTATTTAGTTAAATCTAGTACAATTTTCAATATTGTCAAATAAAAAAAGAGAGTAAAATATTAAATATTAATAATTATTGATAAAAAATAGTATAAAATTATTTAAATCGTAATTCTCTAAATATTAACTTCCATCAATATTTTGTTTGTGTAATGAGGATAAATGTTTTTTCACAGATAATTCACACTTTCTCCCCGTTTCTCGGAGATTCCATTTGAGAAGTTTGAAGCTAGTAAAACTTAAAACGAATTCTAATGAAATGAACTTCTTTCATTCCTAATTGCTCAAATTTTCGATATTTTCAATTAGTCCTCTAATCGTTTTCATCCTTTAGAAGACTTTAACCTTATTTCGGATATTTATATTTACCACTCTTGATTCACTTTACGTTAGGGCTCGGCAACCCGCAGCTCCGGAGCCTCATGTGACTCCTTCAATACGGCTCTATTATTCTTGTTAAGTCTCACTGGTGTGGTACACACATTTTATACATTCGACAGTCATCAGATGAATCAAACTAAAAGAATTAGGGGGCCGTCTAATGCTGTAAACTAAAAATATGGATGTCTACGGGGACGTGTTAAATAAACTGCAATTTGATAAAAGACAGACAGAATTCCTAGATTTGTCAAACCTCAAAAGAAAGTTTAAGGAAAAAAAATTTTTTTTTTTGACTTTTGTCAGTGCAGTAGTTACGATTGTGAAAAAATCGATGGTTTCCGCCATATTTCACTTCTTATTTTTTCTTTTGACTGATACTTAGAATTTAGCTACTTATGTAAAAATTCAATACGGAAAAGAGTTAGAATATCGTACATATTTGGTTTTGTTCTTACTAATCACAATTTCTCTATACTTGATACAGGACGAGAGAGACAATTTGTTGATTTGAGAAGTAAAATGCAATCCTCCATTATCAAGTAACACATTAGATAAATTACTCATCAGTGAGTTTCTCATTCAACATACATGAATGCAGTATGCAGAAAGTCGCCATCATAGCTACTTTTAAGTCATATTTTCATTCAGAAATTCGTAATGGAGGTGACTTTTGCGACCATTTGTTAACAAAACTCATTGATGAAGCTACTTTCCCTACTATTCTTTGTAGTCCAAGCTTTTTTTCTTCCTCTGCAGTCCTTAACACGTTCGTGGACGTGAATGTAATAGCATTCAAGTTGTAAACCAATTTTTATAATAACCAATTTTAATCACCTTAAATTTTTGGAATTAAAATGCATTTCAAAGTAATGACCAACTTATTTATTAGGTACTTTCATATTATTTTATCCTTTTTTCGTGTATTTACGAATTTTCTTAAGTTAGTTGTACTAAAATAACAAATATCTGTAATAATTTTTTTAGAATTTACATTTACTCTCATCTCTCTCACCTAAATTAGCAGTTTTAGCGGTTTTAGCAACTTGCTATCTTTGTGAAACACATCCATAATGTCGATGAATAAGTTCCGAGGCTGACAACTAGATGACTATTTTAAGAATTACCAAATTATAAAGATATTTGTCAAAATTCCATAAACATCTGACATTTAATTGAGAAGTTATAAAACTTCTAGTGATGCTATATTTTTCAATTTCGGAACAATTGATTCAAAATAATTTCTTTTGTTGATATTTAAAATTTAAAGAATTTTTTAATTGCGTGCACCTTCATATCTAGCTAACAAGTTGTTCTGGGTTACTTTCGGGATAACTTGTTTACATGTACTAATTAAATTAATATTTATAAATTTGCTAAAAATAAAGTTTTAAATACATTTTTAGCGGTTCTATTAATACTGTTACTATTGTTACACTACTTAATTCGCCGGTTATTTCGAATTTCTCCTTATATGAACTCCTTTCTGTTGAGTGAGCAAGCTATGAGTACACCGGGACAATTTTTCTGTCAAAGAATTTTTATTTATTCTTTATTTTACATGTTAATCTCCGGACAAATCTAAAAGATTTATCTAATTCGTGCAGTGGACTTGGTTTAATATCAGTAAAATCAGTTAAATACGATATTTTGTAAATATATTTCCAACATTTTGCTGAAAAAAGGTTAGTTTTTTAAGAAAATCACGATATAACCTAATGCAACCGAAAATTAGTTTTTATTTATTCTCTTTCAGAATTCCTTTAAGTTATGAAAAATTTGTGTTTGCTTTCTTTCTTTGTAGTGACAGAGTAGTAAACCTTTTGATATGAACAAAACTAAATTCCCTAGGTAATTTTCAAGGTGTGTAAGTAGTATTGAATGATTTTCCACAATTTTATTTTTTTTTACTCCTAAAAAGAAAAAACTTAAGTACAATATGTACTTAAGTTTATTTTCTTTTGAGAATTACAAATCTATTTGCCTTAACTTTTAGAATACTTGATGCATTGTTCATTGAAAAAAGAACAATGGATTTCTTTTCATTGTATAATGATTCCCTTTAATTTGACAATGGTGCTTGAACCATTTACAAAAAAAAGAAAAACTATTAAGAGCTTTTAAATGATCTTACTATTAAAACCAAATATATAAAATGATGTATTAATAATTTTGTGTGTATTAACATCCGTGTTACTGATTATTAAGTACATCTTTGGGTTTTCTTTTAAAATATAAAAAGAGATGTGAATTTTGTCTTTTGATTATTGAATGCTAGTTAAAAAGAAAATTCAACGAAGCTAAACCTTGTTTCATTGTGACAAAAACTGAAATATATTTTAATTGTTTTAAATGTGACCATAAAGATACAAATTATTTTTTTTGAATTGGGATTATCAAAAAATTAATATGACAGAAGATATAATTAGAAAATTTGATGAAATCCTATGCGAAATTCAAATAACTGTAACAAAATTGTGCGTGATGCGTGTGTGATATCTGTAAAATACTGACTCATTGCCTAAAAGAATAATAGATCATTCACACCGGAGAATATTTTTCGTTGCCGCGCTTTTCAATTGTAAATTCTTGGTAAAAAAATGCTGTCTTTTCCTTCTAAGCATATTTTAAGGAGAATACTATCTTTAGAAATTATTTGACTAAGGTATGAATAAAAATGTAGAATCCTGCCTCAAGAAATTAAAAATTTGGAAATGCAACGATGATCAAAATGCTTCGATATGAATGATTGTTAACAAATGGATTTTTTCATAGGTGAAGAAAAATTCCCAAATTAAGGTGCTCTTAGTCTGACATAAGTTTTTTTGTCAGAAAATGTTAGAAATGTGCTAAGAGGTACTAATAATTATGGAAGAGTCAATTTACACGATTTAAGCTTTGAACTATTTCCGTAATAAAAGAATTTATTAGATCTGTCTCCCAGGAACTATATTATTTGTTTGCAAATTTCTTCTTAAATTAATTAGTCAGGACTATTTTCAAATCAGAAATAAATTGTTCTACATACACCGATAAACAAGTTAGAAAGATTTAAACATGAATTTTTTAATATTATGAACCATTTGAGCTCTAGGGGATATTGAAAAAACACTGTCAAAGGAACCTAAACAACGCAGCCGCGGTTTTTCTATATGAGTTGGAAAAGACCCAAACACCCAAGAAGACAATCGGTAACGCAAAGCCAGTTGTCAAATTACTTTATGTTTTAAATCCGACACTTAATTGTCAATGCCATTGGTAAAACGATTGCCTATTTAAGATTTATATGGCCCCGATATTATCAAAATGATTGACAAAAGGTTCCATCATTCCTATGAAAAGCCTGTTTCTCTTACTTTTCACTTGTTCCAACTACAAAATATCAAGCCTGATGAAATTATACAAAGTAAGATCTCCTCTAAACTTTATATATGCTTTTTATTTGAATTTATTTTGTACGCAGTATCAAAAAATAATAGTTTGATGGTTAGCAGTGTTTATTACTTTTTTTGTTTAGAAAAAAACTGATTTTAGATCGACATGTATTACGGTTATTATGAAATTTTCACTTTTTATAATAAAAATCTTCTATTTTTTTCTTTTTTAATTAAAATTTTTTTTAATTTAATAAAACTTTACACAACTTCCGTTAAACAGAAAATAATTCTAAGAAGATTTATAAAAAAAATTAAAATTTATTGAAAAATATATTTATAAAAGTTAACTGTTTTTTTTTTGTATATTTTCAGAAATTATCGCTTAAAAATTTAAGCCTTACAAAAGGAAGGATAAAAGGGCGTCATCAGTAATTAAAGATAGTTATATCTAATGAAAACTATCTTTTGCCATATCATTTTATCATCACAAATGCACACAATATTTAAAATTAAAACACCAATAATTAAATATATAGTAAAAACAATCATAATAATAAATTAATAAATAAATAGAAAATTGCTTGTGTTAATAAATAATTAAAGCAAGAAATTTATAAGCAAAAAAAAAAAATTGTATTTTTTTATTTAATTATTACTATTTTTTGTTTGAAAGATTTATTGTATTTGCTAATAGTTTCATTAGTTGTTACAAACTCAGCATATTCAACTAATTAATTAAACAAAAATTATACAAAGAAAAAAAAAAACAAAACAATGGCAAATACTCTTTCGTTAATGACTAATGTATTAAGAAATGCGGTTAGTAAACAGCGCATTCGATATACTGAGAATGGTTTTAATTTGGACTTAGCATGTAAATATTTTGAATTAATTTATTTTATTCCACAAAAAAGAAGAAAATAATATCGGTTTTTTTTTTTAATTTTAGATATATGCGAGAATATTATTGCAATGGGTTATCCTGCTGAAAATATTGAGGGTATTTATAGGAATCGAATTGAAGATGTATATCAATTCTTTGAAGAAAGTCATCGTGACCATTATAAAATTTATAATTTATGTTCAGAACGGAATTATGATATAAGCAAATTCCATGGTGTAAGTATTTAAATTTTATTCCTTAAATATATTTCTTTTATTTTGATTTCTCGAAAACTATATATTCAATATGTCTCCTATAACATTTCGTTACCACTGGTCGTATATATCCTTATTTTATGCATTTATTCCTCATATACCAAAAAAAAAAAGTGATTTTCTGATCACACAATATAATTGAAAACTTAATCATAATTTATCATCCCCAAAATATATTTAAATATCTTACACACATTTCAAAATTTAGAAATTAAATAAATATTCCTGTGAAAAATTATTAAACATTCTAAACTATGAAAAATAATAAACATTCTTGTTGACTTTTCCCTTTTAAATAGCTTTCTTTTTGAAATTCAATCATTAACTTTAAGCTTTTAGTTATAATATAAAAATACTACAAAAAACGATATGTCCTCATATAACCGGAAAGAAAAGCAATTTTAAGCAGAAATAACATGGAAAAACAACGAAAAACAATTTTAAAGCAAAAATGACGCTACAAATGATAATAATCTATAATAAAAAATATTTAATTTCTTTTGCTTTGGTTGAATACTATGTCAAAATGCATCTGGCAGGATATATCATGATCTAATGTTTATATATATATATGCTATATATATATGCTATATAAGTATATCTCATATATAAACCACTAGGCATGTATACATTCATAAATCTTCACTTAAAATATATTCCCCTATCTACCATCCTGAAAAATTGGAACCCATCTCTTCCCAGCAACTTAGCTTGCTTCCAAAATGAAACTTTTAGAGCTGCTTGCTTTTATTTTTGTACAAGCTACATTTTTTCTTTTTTTAAGACTTTTCTAATCACCGTCAATTTTTACTTTTTGAAACATTTTTCTACAACTTTTTAAAAAGGTTTATTATAATATTCTAAACTCTACAAATTCTCTACTTTACATTTTTCATTAAATTTACTTGGATCCACCAAGATTCTATTTATACGTTTTTTTTAGTATCCCTTGGGAAGAATATTTAAAGAAAAATATAATATATAAAGTTTTAATATATCCGGCGTAATAATACAATAATTTATTAAACACAATGATTTTTTATCTAAATAAGATCCGACCAAAGCACATATCATCTACGTTAACTCCTCTTTAGTCCACATGTAATAACTACATATTTTTAGCTTGATTTTTGGCTAGTAACCGATTTTAACCATATTTGGTTTTATCCAATTTAGCGTAATGCGTTCGAGTGCGACGGCTCTGATTCGTGTACTACCCTTTGTTAAAGTACCTCAGGAAACTTTCACTGCAAAAAAGCGGGTTTCCACTTAGTTCTGTATACATCACTGGCCCACGACACAAAGATATTCCTCACATTTACTACTTTAATAGAAAATAGAAGCTAGAAAAATTAAGAGTAAAGAAAATGTATTTATTCTTCGAAGTTAAAAAGTTTCCATCTTTGTTCCCCCGTGTGATTGTAAACAGAAAAACTACTACCCAAAAGTTGTGAATATGAAAAATATCTCATGTGCCACGCGCCAGTGATGTATAATATATATTAAGCTATTTATTTCTTTTTATATTTTCATGTTGTTATAATCTCAAATATATTTTTTATGAAATTAAGGAGTTTTAGAAGGAATAAATAAATAACCAAGACCAAATATTGAATAATTAGCCGTTGTAAGTAATTAAACATGATTAGTTATGGCATCAGTTAATCACAGTTTGACAAATAATATTTTATTATTAATCTGTTTGGAAAGTAATATGAGCTTAGGTGACCTATTTTCTAAACAACAGCAACAATGGCGAAAAAAGCAAAAATTTAGATCTTAAATGAAGCAAATGCAACTGATGCAACATTAAACACAAAATTAAAGTAATTTTTTGCGTGTTTCTAAATCACAAGTAAGACTGCAGATAACTAAGATCTCGAACGCAGAGTTTATTTATTTAATCTTTCTTAACATTCATAAACATTCGAAAATCCAATAATCTAATGCCCACAGTCTGGAGTATTTAAAGGAAAAAACCTAGCAAACTACTCTGTTGAAATATTTGAATTTTTTTATATTGGCGGCTTGAAACTATTTTGAGCCTTTTCATTATCGGCGATAAAAGAAAAATTTCTTTATCTGAAACATTATTTTACGATCTATAAACCGTTAATATCGTATCCTTGGAAACTACAAACTGATAACTACAATAAATGTGTGACTAACTTCAAGTTTAAGTTGCTTATTATTTAAGCCGTAATAATCACTTTTTTCGTACATATGTGCTGTTTTGGGTCGATTTCTTTTAAATTTCTATAATTTAATCAATAGTTGAAAAAATTTTACTTAAAAATATTGAAATTTTTCTATTTATAAATCGTTTTTTTGACAATAATTTTACAGAGGGTTGCAACTTATCCGTTCGATGACCATAATCCGCCAACAATAGAATTAATACAAAATTTCTGTGATGATGTTGACCGCTGGCTTAAGGTAGACAAAAGAAATGTAGCGGCTGTGCATTGTAAAGCCGGAAAAGGACGAACCGGTATAAATTATTATTTAATTTTTAAATAAAAAATTTTTATTTTTTTCTTTTGTATTTCTAATTTAGGTACAATGATTTGTTGTTATTTATTACATAGTGGTTTTACAACAATGGCTGATGAAGCACTTGCCATTTATGATGAGAAAAGAACTAAGGATAAGAAAGGTGTAACAATACCTTCACAAAGACGTTATGTTGATTATTATTCAAGATTAATTAGATCTGGAAGAACATATGAACGTAAAACTGTTCAGGTAATTAAATTTATTATTTTGTTTTTGTTTTTATATTGACGTCATAGAGTTAAAAATTTTTTAAAGAAAAATATTATTTTAGTTGTATTTGATTTAGATTTAAAGAGCTTAAAATTTTTAGTTTTATCTTTGATAGTAATAAATTTATGTTATAATTTTTTTTTATATTTGTTTTTGTTTTTAATGCTGATATTTGATAAGATCTTAAAATATTTGATTTTTGAATAAAAAATCTTTGTGTAGGTGTAGATTTCCCTAAGTACCTTAAATCTTTATGAAAATAATTTGTTTTATGTTAAATTAAATAAGCAAAACTAAGCTTGTTTAATGATTTTGTTTTTCTTTTTCTTTAGACATAAACAACACAAAATTTAAAAATATTAATATAATCTAGGGAAAAACTACGTTATGATCATTAGTAGCAATATAAAATTTTTTCATTCTTTATATTATTACTCATCAAGTGAAAAACATTGTAAAATGTAAAAAAATACTAAATATTTACCAAAATAATTTTTAAAAGACTTTCAGAAGAATTTTATCAAATTAAATTTAATTAAAAAAAAAGTTTTATTTTAAAAAAAATATATTAAACATGTCTGATTACTATAAATTTTTGTACATATATTATTTCAAATATGAAAACAAAACAAAATGTTCAATATAAAACCATGAATTATGTTCAATTTTAAACCCTTTTAAATTTGAGTTTTTGTTTTTGGTATATTTTGTATATTGCATATTGCCTTGTAAAATTAGTTGTAAAAAAAGAAAACAACAAATCCTTCATTCAAGCCATACTATAATTTACATTGAAGTAGCGTGAAAAATTTTTGAAAAAGATCAAACCATTATTTATTTTTTTAAGTAAATTATTGAAACCGACTTAAAAATAAAGTTTCACAAAAAACATGATTAAAGGCTGCTTGCATCAGGCCGACAAATAAAGATTCTCAAGGCTCTATCTCTAAAAGTTTTATTCTGATTACTTTGCAACCTCAGAAGAATATTCTAGACCAGTGTTTCTCACACATATTTTTTCGTGACCCACTAAAAACTTATTAGTGTATTTCGGCATATGAGTACAATAAAATAAGTTTACGTCGCTATTATTGATTGTTTTGATAATATTTCATTAAGTCTAACAATTACCTAATTAAAACAAATAAAAAAAGATAATTTATCAATTAGAAGTATGCAATTTCTTATTTTCAACAAAAAATTTTAAGTTTAGAGGGAAAGATCTTAGCTTAATTCTCATAGCTTGACTTCCAATCGGTTCCTATATTTATTTTTTAGGAAAACCAGTGTTGAAAACCCTGTCTCACATTTATAGGTCGTAACAAAAGGCATTAAAGAATCTATCGCTTTTTTTTGCTAAAACAGGGTATTCCTGATGACAAAACAACTAAAAATCAATCAGTGGCATTTTATAAAATATCTCTTTCAGTGCCGTTTCACATGATAGTTCAATTATATAATTAATATCTTAACCCGGAAGCTCTGGCTCGGAATGTAAATGAATTTATTATCCATGTTTTGCTATTATGAATGAGGGGAAAATATTCCTTCAGATTAGACTCAAGCCCTAACAGCCCCTTTTTATTTTTATTTATAACTTACTGTCGTTTAATTCAAGGACATAGTAAAAAAATCAAAGCAAAAACTATTTAGTAATTAGAAGAAATTGCTAACAATTATGGCCATAATCAGAAATATAGATTACTTAACTATATTATTAATATCATATATTATAATATTATATATTAATATCATAATAATCATAATAATCAACTTTATATAATAAAGTCTAATAATGTCACTTCCATTACTTTTACATAATTCTTCTCTTTATTAGATTATTATTTCATTCATTTCATTCCATTTAATTTCTAACCTTAGAATAATTGAAATAAGAAAAAAAACTAAAATATTTACTTTTTTTTGTTTAATTCTTATAGATTTGTGAAATAAAATTCTCTTCACCCCTTTTAATGCATAGTCAGGGTACTGTGCATTGTAGTATATGTAGCCTACAAGAACCAACACTAACAGATAAAGTACGGGTAAGAAAATATAATTAACAATTTAAATTTAATTATTAATAAATATTATTTAAATTTTTATTATTATAGACTCTTCATACATTCACAATTGATTTTCGTAAATCACAAACAATAGAAATAAACGATCGTTGCATACCATTAACTGGTGATGTTAAAGTTGAAGTTTATCATAAAGTAATGCGAAAAAAAGAAAAATATTTTCATTTTTGGTTTAATACATATTTTTTAATTGATGAAGCTGGTAATTATAAAAAATACTTAAAATAGTTAGATTATATTTGAAATTGGCTTATTCTTATTTGTTAAATTAAGTAAAAATTTAAATTGAATTGTAAAAAATTAAAACTAATTTTGTATGTATAAGTTGAATAGACCAAATTACATTTATAGTATAACTATAACGAGATTTCTTTGAATATATCAAATTATACTAATGGGAAAACACTTTAAAACTTTTTATGTGTTCTTAAAATCATGAAAAATTGTACGATAAAAATTACAATTTTAAAATATTGCTGATGCAAAAAAATTTGGTGATCGTCTGAACAACACAAACAAACGTTTTTTTTAAAAAAAATATATCGGTAAAAAGCGACAAGACCTAGCAGCTTCAAGAAAAATCTTTGAAATTCTCAATGCTTTTCATAAATTTTCCCTGGCATCTTACTTATCTCATCGGTTACATCGTTATAGTTATACCGTAATATAATTTAGCCTAATTGCAATTTTTTTAGCATTGAAAAAATTTGCTCCAATCAATAGACTTTGAAATATGTGTTAAAACCAATCTTTTTTTTATAGATATACGCCATTTTCATATTATAACAGTAAATATATATATATATATATATGTATGTATTTTTTGTTAATATTGATTTAAATAATTAATTAAACGTAATATTTTTCATATTTAATTAATTTCTTTAAAATTTTTTTATTGTATTTTTAGATTGGATTGGTGAAGGTGAAGATGTTAAATTAGTTTATGAACTTCCAAAATGTGAGTTAGATGATGCTCACAAAGATAAGGAGCATAAAACTTTTGCTGAAGATTTCAAGGTATTTATTTAATATTCTTTTATGTTTTTAATATTTTGGTCATTATTATCTTTTATTTTTTATTTTTTTGCGTTTATTGCTTTTTCAAAATAAATAAATTATTCAGTAAAGGATCAAACAAAGCTTTTGCTTCTTTTTTCTCTTTATACTTTAAAGTTGGTCAAAATTATTTATTCCAAATGAGTGCGTAGCAAACAGTCTTTAAAATAAAATTAATTTTAGTTTAAAGGGCTAAATAAAGTTTTTGTTGCTCGTTATATATAGCACACATTAAAACAAATGTTAAAATTAGTCTTCTTAAATCTTGAAAATGATTTAAAAATTATTTCGCCATGAGTTAAGGCTTCCAAATTTTATTCAAAATTGCAAGAATTCGTCGAAGAGAAATTCACTGATGCGCGATTTACCTACTGGGATGGTTAAAAGAAAGTAAACAAGTTCTCATTATCTGTAAATATTGTTTTTTTTTTTTTAGGTTAGGTTATAGTGGGTTTTCACATAACCTAGTACCCTAGTACATATTTCATCTGTAAGTAAATAATTCAAAATAATATCAAATTAAAAAATTATTACCTTTTACTCAATAATTATTATTGACATAACCTAACTTCCACAAATATTCACTGTCAAACTATTGCCGAAAGAGAAAGAGTGGGATTCTGTCTTGGTGAGAAGCCACCGTCAGAATGAGGTTAGGATTTTGACATAATTTTGACATATTTACTATAAGTGCTCAAAACCGTGCTAAATAACATTTCGGCAATAATAATAATAATTGTGCAGTAATAACATTTCGGTTTACATTTTAGGTTTTATTTAAAAATAATTTAAATAAAGATCAAATTGTTCAATTTACTACACTATGTCACAATCGCACTAATTCTTCAGTTTGGTAGTAATGGTAATGGTAGTAAATACTAAAGAAAATTTTGTTTTACAATACATTTGTATTTATTGTAATTCTTTAGTTAAGATTCATTTAATTTATCCTCCTATGTAAAAGAGTTGGTTACGTTGATTCGGCTACGCATTGTTTAGGTATCCTTTTAAAATATAATATATTTATTTTTATTTTATTTTTAAGGTTTTATTTCAAATCATATTAAAGGAATAAATAACAACATTTTGTATATTGCGAGATTTTTTTGAAGTAACTTTTTATGATTTCCCGTAAATAATAATGTATTTATTTGAAAAGTACATATTATATTTTTCTAAAAGACTTGTAATAATATTATTGAAGTATATATATTAGCGAAAACGCTTATCTAAACACCAAGTAAAGAAAGAATTATGAAAAATTAAAACTATGCCTCCTTTAGACAAAGGTTTTTGATTCAGGACTTTATTTTATTTAAGCTAATATAGAAAAAAATGTTGATATAAATTAATGAAGCTCGTAATAAAAATTACTTGTAGTGTTATTAGACATAATTCTGTTTTTATTATTATAATTTTTTGCAATTTTTTTACTTCTTCAAAAATTTTTTTTTCAATTTTAGGTTCAGCTAACATTTAAACCTGTTCCAGTACGTACATACCTATTTAGCAATGATAATTGTCATAATAATCATTTTGTGATAAATGGTCCAATAAAAAATATAAATAATAAAAATAATCATGATATACATAGTAATAAATTACAAAATAATGTTCATAATACATTTATATGTAATAATCAAACAACAAAAAATGGACCAATATTTGAATCATTACAAACAAATAATGATACAAAAATTGTAACACCACAATTAAAATCAATTGATATAAATAATATAAATGATGAACATCAACAAAATAAACAACAGCAACAAATTAAAAAATATTGTAATCAAAATTTTGTTGATGTAAATACAACAATTACAAATCAACAATATTTAAAAAATCATAATTATTCAAATATAATTGAACAAAATGGTATAAATTTTGATGATAAAATAAATATAAAAAAATCAAATTCATCCTTAAATCAAATTGAATGTAATAAAAAATCAAATAATCAACATAAACCGTCCATTAGTCCAGATATATCTCATACAAATAGCAGTAATACTAGTAGCAGTAATAGCAGTAGTAGTAACAGTATAAGCAGTCAAGCATCATCAACAGCTGATTGGGAATCTGGTGAGTTAATTGTTAATCAAAATAAAAATCAATTAACTAATTTAAAATTTAATAATTTTAATAATGATATAAAATTATTAAATATTGTTGATACAAGACCGAAATATAATAAAAAAAATTTAATATTATGTAAGATTAAAAAAAAATATGCCAGTAATAATGCCAATTGTAATAGTAGTTATAGTATAAATAGTAGTAGTTATAGTAGTTTTAGTAATAGTAGTAAAATATTGTTATCAGTTTCATCAAAATCATCGATAAAAAATTTTAAAGCTAAAACATTAAATATAAAATCATCTAAATATATAAATGTTATTAATAATAATAATAATAAAAAAAATATATTTAAAAAAATGAAATGGTTAGCTAATATTAAAAAGAATCCTCAATTATGTGAAAATTTAATATCATCAATTAATTTAACAAATAATTCAAATATAAATGATTCAAATAAAAATGATAATCAAACAATACAATTAGATGATTTCTATTCATCATTATGTGATAAACAATTAAGTTTTGGTTCATCACCATGTAAAAGTCCAAAATTAGTATCAAATATAAATAAAAAAATTTTATCAAATGATGATAACATATTAAATACAAATAATTATATAATTGCTAAACCAATTGATACAAATTCAATTGTCGGTTTTAGTATAACAGCAAATATAATTAATAATGCCAAAACAGTTAATAATATTAATAAAAATATAACTAATAATATTGATGATATAAATAGTACAAAATTTTTTATAAATGATGAACAAAATAATGATTGTGATAATATTATTGATAAAAAATTAATAAATATAAAAAATAATTCATCATCAAAATTATTAATAACAAAAAATAACTCAAATGAAGAAGAATCACAATTAAATAATTGTAATAAATCATTTAATTTTTCTGATATTAAAAATGAATTACAATCAGTTAATAAACAAAATGATAAAATTAAATTAAATTCAAAAAATAATAATAGTAATCGTTTTAGTTTACGATTAAATAAAATAAAAGATTCATTACAATCATCATCTTCGTCATCTTCATCATCCGGTAATTAAAGAAAATTTTAAAAATTGGAAGTTAAATTATCTAATTTAACAAACACAAAAATGGTGTATATATATTTATATATATAAATAAATAATTTCGTTTTTATTATTATATGTGAGTTCACTACTTATTTCACTTAATATTATTAAAAAAAAAAAGAAAAGAAAGATAACATATATAATAAATTTTATTTAACTTTAAAAAAAACAAACACAAAACAAAAAAAAAAGAAACACATGAAATTTAAGTAGTTTTTAAATGCAATCATTACGCTTTAATCGTACTTTTTAATGTTGATGTTGAGTGTTTTATTCAATCATTAAAAACAAAATTATGATAATAATATTAATATTATTATTTTTTATTTTTTTGTTAAATAACTATTTCAATTTAAACAATTAAAATATATTTTTGCAATACTCCTATTTAATAAAAAGCTGGTATATTATTATTCTGTATCATTTAGATACATTAACTTATTTACAAATTATTTGGTTAAAAGGTCTTTGTAATTTATTAATTATTTTTAAAATTTAAAATATTATTAATTTTAATTAGAATTCTTATTTTATTTTATTTTTTATTTAATTTTATAACTCTAAAAACTAAAATCAAATTAAGGGATAGCAAATTTGGAGAAATGCTCATAAAGTACTAATTAAAAATTTTTCATATAAATTTTATTATTAACTATAAACAAAAATTATTTCCAATTTTATATAATCTTTATTGAGAATTTGATTCCATATTTACAAGTTGTTTAAATAATATATTTAGGTAAATATTAAAATTAAATTATGTTGGTTTTTGTATTTAAAACTAAGTCACTATATTAATCGATAATTTTCTGATATGGATTGGTCTTAATAACCTCAAGTATATTTCTCAAAAAATCAAAAATAAAAATATAGTCTGGTTTGTATGCTATCAAAATTCTGTCATTTGTCTATGTTTTATGCAATAAGTGTGTACCGTGTTAAATAAAAAACCGCGTAAAGAAGAATTATATTCCTGGTGGAAAAAATTACTGCCAGCATAATATATTTCAAAATACTAAATACATATATACATTTATTCTGTGTTGCTGTCTACAATACGAAAAATATTATTTTATCGTGATGGAGTTAGTAAAGGACAAATTGAATACGTTTTCAATCATGAATTGAATATTGTTAAAGAAAAATTTCAATCACTTTATAAAGGTGCTGGTCACGAAGAAGAACCACGATTTGCATTTATTGTTGTTTCAAAACGCATAAATACGCGCTATTTTTATAACTAGGAAAATCCTCCACCAGGTACAATTGTTGATGATGTCATAACAATTCCAGTACGTTATGACTTCTATCTTGTTTCACAATCAGTAAGGCAAGGAACTGTATCACCAACGCATTATAATATTATTCACGATAATATTGGCTTGAACTCAGATCAATTGCAAATTCTAACATACAAAATGACACATATGTACTATAATTAATTGGTCTGGAACAACACGTGTTCCTGCTGTATGCCAATATACACATAAATTGGCATTTTTTGTGGCGCAAAGCCTTCATAACAGCCCATTAAATTTATTGGAGAAACAATTATACTATTTATAAATAATTCCTTATTTCTTTTTATCCCTTTTTGTAACTCATAGTTTTACATATTTTTATTAATAATATTAGGATTAGGATTATAGGATTGCTTAGGTTTCGTTGAAATCTTGAAGAACACTGTGCATTGGGATCATTAATTGTAAAATGATGATGTTCAAAGCCAATTCTAGGTATGTCGGGTGAAACGTAATTAAAGCCAAACAACACTAAATAATATGATGAAAAAGATAACCCCACAAAAGTTAGTAAATACTCAAGTTAAACTTAAAGATGCATAATATTTTATATTCTTTTTCCATTGACGTCCATATTATGATTTTTTTATTACTCTTCCATATTAAAAAAAAAAACGGTTCCATAATTAACATGTGATTTTCTATTATTTGCCGTTTATACTTACATACATTTGTTAGAATAATTTAAGTTATAAATGCAAGGGAAAGTTAAATAATTTATTTAAAAATTTTTCATAGTTTTTGGTGGTGGTGCCTACAGGAAGTTCCGTTATTTCTATTTTATTGCTGGCAATAACTTTCACATTTCTTTGTGTTCGGTAACAATTGCGATATGAATCTTTATTTATCGATCCTTTGAAGTTTTATACCACGGGTGGATTAAAACCGGATCCTCTTCGGGGGTTTTTAATCATTTTACGTGCAATGTTGATGATGTCAAGTGCATTATATTAAGGGATGTTTGTAAACCATCCTGAACCTATTCTTCTACATCCATTTACTAATATCAGTGGAATTATGCCATTCAGGTTCAATTTTTTTGCCATTTTCATATTTATATGTTATAATGGGATTATCTTCACGACGGAAAGTAAGTCGTACTACCTTCGTTAGTATGGCAGTTTAATACCGTGGGTGAGCGCTATCTTCTCCAACACTTGTTTGGCCTCTTGATTGTAAAAGCTTTACATTGTTTGAACCAACATACTCTTGGACTAGTTTTACGATTACCTTTTGTATGCATGCTTCACCATGTTTATATGACGTTTCTCCTTTTATAACACCACCAGCAGTTTCCATCTCAACTTCCACATTTTTTAGAGTATATTCAAAAAATATATATATTATTTTCCTTTCAACTGGCTTAAATCCATCTATAAATGACGCTAAGGATCTTATAATGTTTTATTTATATATTGTGTCAAATTTACTATTTTATCGTTAGAAGTATTCAAAAAGCTCAAACATTTTTTATTTAAAACACATTCATTCATATATTTCTTTATTTACATTTTTCGGTAGGGACATTTATGCTTTGCGAATGCTCTTTCCATACTATGGTCATTCTCGGGTCCAGTGTATTTTATAATAATACAATATTTGGTATAATTCTTAATGTACTCCTGGAGTTCTGCTCTTTTAAAAGATCCTAAGCCTTTGTAATATTGACTTATAATTTTATTGCTTTCTGTTTCTGTCCAATTAATGTATTCTTCGAAAGAATAGAAACTTAATTTTTCTTGGTTCTTTGTTGCTTTAACTAATGGGGTTATTAACATTAATACAAAATCTAATTTTAGCATTTCTTTCCAATTTTTATATATCAAATTTATCATTAATGATGTCCTTTATCAAATTTATCATTAATAAAGCTTTAACCTAGGACATTCGTTATTTGCTTTTATTTCTGCAATTAATGTGCTTGCCGATCTATTTATTAATTATATATGTTTTGATAAACTAAAATTTTTAATTGAGAAATAGATGTTGACTCCCTAAACTTAAAAAGATATCAAGTGCTAGACACTTGATCTAAAATGTTTATTATCTTTCTTTATTTTATTTATATTTTTTTATCTTTGTTTATTTTATTGAATTTAAGTCAATAGAATATCCAGGAGAGACTTCGTAAAATAAATCCGTGCCCCGGTGTTTGGCGTGATATAGATGTACTGTCTGGTAGACACCGCTCCAAGAGATCAGCGGTGAGATTCTACCCTCTTACAGCTGATGGTCAGGAGGGAAATCCTACGAGTAGCCGTAGGGGTGAAAGAATGCGCATCAACCTTGGCATTTTTAAGAGCCAACAGACAGGGAGCATGAAAATCTGAGAAGTTAGTATAGACTTACCTTGTTACCTCTATTGATTTTTAACCAATATTCGACTCCAGAGGGAGGCGTAGCTCTCTAATTATCTTTCTGATGCCTATGGAGTTTAAGTTACGTATGAGAATGGGCGGGCAGCGTTCCTGAGGGGCTTCTGAGCCCACAGGGGATCATTGGAGTCATCCTGCTTGACCCAGTCTTAGGGGGTGGTGACCTCATGTAGATTGCTGAAAGACCCACCAGTATTCGGGGTCGAGTAGTCATGGTCTAACTCATTTGTAGCATTAGGTCGGGAGACGCAGTGTCCCAGAGAGGGGCTATTTTGCAGTTTATAGGTGGCTACATTCGCAAGCTCTGCAAGGGTAGTGTTAAACAGCGGGTGTTTCAAAAAGATTTTTCTTTGGAGCATTGCTAAGCTCCACACGTTTGTCACGTTGGGGCTTGCTAGTACTTGTAGGAGTGAACACATATTTATTGGTCATAGTAGGACTCATTTCGGGTGGATCGCATTCATCATCAGCCTTATCCAGCCCGCAAACTTTTTTCATCTTCAGGATTTCTTCGACGGAGAGCAACTCAGAGGGAAGCTTGAAGCATCTCTCATTACCTCTAGGAAAGGGCTTTTTCCTGGGCATGGTGTGAACGCTTAAAATGTGTGAACATTCTTGCAAGTCAGTGTACCAATGTAGTTCAGACTTGTTTAAATTTAGTGCTAGAAGAATTCGAGACAGTCAACAACGCAACAGTAACAAAAGAGAATTCTTAGGTGTTATTATGCCAATTGCAGTGAATCTAGAAGGATATTGTAATGCTTTAAATATATGATAATAATATGTAAAATATGTAAAATTTCTTAATACTCAATAGATTTTACAAACAAAAGTGTAGAAATTAATAAAATAATTATGAATAATAGCTAATTTATGAGGTATGATTAAACTGTGTCTTCTGTTGTTTCATCAGATTGTCAGTACAATCTTTATCAGCCTGTACAAAACCACGTAAAATTGACCCCTTGAATTAGCAGTAGTACTTCCACGGCAATTATTTTTATTATAGTATATATTATAGAAACATTTTTCTTGTGCAAGGATACTGTTATTTATGCAAATACGGAATAAGCCTTTACGAATTTGTAGGAATAGGACTGCAATACAATTTAGTTTTTTCTTTTTTTTGTTTCTATTATTATTTACACAATATGCTATTTAATATATGTCTTTATGGATTTTGTATCTTAGACAGTTAAACCACGTGGAATACTTCATAAATTACCACGAATTAGGATATATAGTTCAGCATTTAAACTCACAAAATGAGTGATTATTTAATGGACGCCATTGACGTGCGTGCATAAAGTCACGTGCGCCTCGTTTTATGTAAAAGTTTCACTAAAATAGATTAAAATGTTCTAAAAATTCAAATGAAATTTGAATGATAAAGCACATAATCGCGGAAATTCAGTATTAAATTTTAAAATATATTACTTGTAATCATATTAAATAATTGAAAATATGTAGTAAAGCAGCATTCATAAAATTGTTAAAATATTAAGTTCAATAATTTGAAAATATACTCATTTAATTTTAATTTTAAAAAAATTAACAAATTCTATTTCTTCTTTTCATGCTGCATCGCGTGCATTGTTGCTCTTCAAATCAAATATTTTTTAATATGTATATATTTGTTTTATTTATTAAAATCATTTGCTGTACTGAAAAAATATATATATTTTCTATTAAAAACAAAATTTACACACAAAAAACAAGCAGAAGAACTGCTATCAAAAAAATGTGTTATTGGTAGATATCATTTACTTTCTGAAATTGATTTTAATGAATCTTGTACTATTAATTGCAATTGTTTAAAATTTAAGTAATACTTATTATTCAAATTAACAAAATAAAGAGAATTTATCTATTTTCTTATTTAAAAATTATGCTGCATGAATATTTTCTTTGATAAAAATTGTGCACGTCTAAATATAAAGAGATTTCAAATAAAAATTAGCATGGATTGCTTAATAGGTAAATAAAACCAACTTGAATTTAAAAAAAAATTAAATCAGATCCTATATACAGTAAAAGCTCCTTATTCGCGAGGTATAGGTTCCATAAATATGCCGTGAATACAGAAACCGTGAATACGGAATGGTAATTTATATGGATTTATAGGGGATACGTTCCTAGGTTACAAAATAACAAAAAAACAAATATATAAACAAATCACTTTAATTGAAGTTTTTGAACATTTTTATTAATTACCTTAAGACTTAGGCAATGGTTTGAAGAATTTTGTAATTTTCTCTTCCGTGGCAGTTTTTAAAAGCTCCTTCAATTCAGACTGATACGCAGCAGTGGCATCAGCAATTTTCCTCTTAAAAATAAGACTTCGTCCATAGACGGATCAATGTTCATAAAGAAATCGCAAAGCTCATTTGCCATTCTTAAACCTTCACTAAGATTTTTCAAATTAAATGTCACGTTTCCAGTGCTTGTTGAAGCCTCTTCTTCAATGGGCTGTGAATTTAACATTTCCTCCAAGTCGATTTCAGTCAAATCGTCATCTTGCGATTCAAGCAACTCCTGAATGTCACTTGATTCCATCTGTTCAAACCCATCTCGTCCTATTCCCTTCGCGATTTCGGCTATGTTTGAAGTCAAAGCTTGAACTTCCATAGATTCTTCGTCATTTTCCGCAGTCAGAGCAGGACACAGTTTTTTCCAGCATGACTTCAATGTGTGTGGCTTCAGTTCTTCCAATGACTCTTTTCTGTTAACGATGCATTTTGCTATGTCAAATTTCTTCCAGCATTCCATAATATTCATATCAGGATTACATTCCATATTATCCAATATGATTTTGAAGGTTTGCCTAATGTAATAGAGCTTAAAGGCCTATATCCACATTAAAGGCACTAAATCCACATTCAGCTAAATATGAACTTGGTAACAATAGTTCTCTTGCAGATTTGGTTAAATTAAGGTATTTTATTTCTGTTTCCTCACAAAGCCATGCCATTATTCCTTTTATATTAAATAAAGCTTTAACTGACTCATCATTTTGCATTTCTGCGAGTTCTTGATACTGCATATTGGATATATCAGACAAATCCACTAACATTGGCTGCATCATCCATGTTGGAAAATAAATTTGTTTTAAATCAGAAAATCTTTCTTTTAAATCAGCCGATAGAATTTTCAGATGATCGACAATAGCAAGTAAAGCGGTATCACTTACTTCACATTTTTGGAGCCAATAAAACTGTTCAAAGTTTCTGTTGTTAATATAGTTCTGACATAACTCAATAAGGGTAATGAAACCAAATATCTTCGCTTTTGCATCAACAAGTGTTTTATTTGTTCCTTGAAGCTGTTTATTAAATATATTTAGTTTTTCAAAGATATCGGCTAAATAACTCAAAAATTCTTAACCATCGACTGTTAACAGATACTTCATTTCAGGTTTGTCGCTTAAAAAATCACTATGGCTCAATTTATAGTAAAAAGTTAATAATTATTTTTATATTTAAGTTTTCAGTCACTACTGCACGTCATGAATATCTTTCTAGAATAATTTGCTTTCATGTGCCTACTTTGAAAAACACACAAAATTTGTTTTATTCTTCAAAATGTCTGTCTTGAAGATGAAATTTATACACTTACTAACAATTATTTATTTAATTATTATTTATTTAATTAAACGATTCAATAACGAATTTGAACATATGGCCAAAATGTATAAGCCATGTAAAATATTCTTGCCACTTTTAATTAAATCTTTAAGAAAAACCAGCGCCATTACGCTTCTTACACCAGGTCACGTACACCCAATGTGCAGTTACTCATATATTAATACTAATTAATCTTAATGTCATTTTGTTTAAAAACACATATTTATAGTTATTTAATATTTAAAAATTGTTTAACTGTATAATAATTCTTCATTTAAACAATATTATTAAAAGTTTTCTAAATAATATTAACTGAATATAGCTCATAGTATAACTAATTTTTTGTAGAGACAACCTTACTTGATGAATGTACGCACTCGCATCACTTTGACAAGGTGGCACCTATAGAGAAAAAATAGCACGAATTTGTCAATATACACTGGACAATTTTCAATCTGCTATCCAAAACGGTTTAATTATTCATGATCGCGATATACGCAGGTCGGCTTTACAAGCTCAAAAAGAAGTAGGTTCTACAGATATCAGATTTAAAGCTTCCGAAAATTGGTTGCAGAAATTTAAAAAAGCTCATAGAATAACCTCTCGAAAGATAAATAAGTTTATAACACGAAAAACACTGGGAAGTGAGTCAGATCTCCAAACTAAAGCAGATACATTTGTTAATGAAATTAAGAGCATCAAACAGTTCCATAAATCTTTTTAAGCAGTTCTCTTTAGAGAGCCATTTAATTTCAGTGTGAAGTAAAAGTCTCACATGGTCTGCATTTTGTTTTTCACAAAACAGCTTGAAGAGACCCTCACATTTGGCATTAGCTTTAATAGTATTGATACACTTTATTACTGAATGTAGTACTTCATTTAGAACAGGCGAGATGTTTTTAGCTGCCAAGTTTTCCCTATGAATAACACAATTCACAAGAATCATTTCTGAATTCTCATCTTTCATCAATTTTAAACAGCCATTTTTCTTGCCCATCATATTAGGAGCACCATCTGCAGCACCATATATTTTTCATTGGTATATTATTATTGACATCTAAGTAGTCTTTTAGCTTATTATATATGTCTTTAGATGTAGTGGTGCTTTCTAAGCTTTTACAGAACAACATTTCTTCAGCAAAATGCCCTTTATCAATATATCTTACATAAGTTATCAATACTGCCTCACTGCCTCTCAAAGTAGATTGATCCATTTGCACTGAGAATTTTCTTGTTTTCAGCTTTTCAACGAGTTGTTTTTCAATATCTTCAGCCATTTCGTCTATTCTTCTGACAACAGTATTGTTACTGAGTGGCATAGCTTTTACAACTTTGTCATCCTTTTCAAGAACTGTTTTAAGAAATGCTGATATCGACGGCTTTATTAAATTCTCTCCTATAGTATGATTTTTTCCAGATTTAGCGATCAATAAAGAAATTTGATAACTGGCCTTAAAAATACGATTATGAGTTGAAGTGTGAGCAGTAAAGAGAGACTTTACTGTTGTCCTCTCTTCAAATTTTTTTTTTAAAGTTTGAAAGTAATTCAAATCTGAATTAATATGAGCATTATGTTTTGCCTTCAAATGTGCCTCAAGACGACCTCATTTCATTGATTCGTTGGACAAGCATTGCTGGCATAAAAGACAAAAAGGAAACCGCTCATCGTGGAAAGCAGGTATGAACCCAAATTTTAAATATTCCTTCGAATATTGACGAATTTTTTTCTTACTTGCACCACTCATTTTACTATGGGCCGAAAGAAATATATATAAGAGCAATTAAAAACTAAAACAAATGTATGTATTAAAATAATTTAATGTGACATGGAGTAAAAAATAAGGTTTTACTTTTTAAATTAAAATATTTAAAAATTAAAGCGTTTACATAATATAAAGTCATAAAATACAATTAACACAACGACAAACAATTGGGGCATAATTAACAATAGAATTCATTAAATTTTAATTTTCGTTTGGGCTTTCATATAAAATAATTTGTCTTACTTGTCTTCTTCATCTGAGTGTTCAGTATACTGTTGTCTTTTATTTTTCCTTTTCTCATAGGTTTTTTGTGAGCCAATATGCTGATTTGTTCGCTGACCTGTTGAATTTGTACGTGCACTTGTTCCTCTGTTGCTATGTTGATCATTTTGCCAACAGTCCTTCTGTATGTGCCCAGCTTTACCACATTTGAAGCATTTGGTTTTAGTTTTGATATGGAATGTACTCATATTCGACTTTCGTTCACCATCTACCTTACTTAGGTTTTTTTCTTTTATTTTTGATTTGACCAAATCAATCGTTCTTTGTTCTTCTGGTACTAGGTCTATAAAATCACCAATATAACAGTAACTGAGTGGTAGTGCTTTTATCATATATCTTATTTTTTCATTTTTACTAAGTTAGCACCGCCTTTTCAAATTGAACGAAAAATTCTTCAACTGTTTCGTAGTTTTTCAGTTTTACTGAGTCTAGTTTATTTCTATTTATTATTTGCAAGGCTGTTGATTTATTTATGTACATTTGTTCGAGTTTATTCATCATATCATACGCGGTGTTACAACTGTTCACATATTCCAATTGTGTGTCTCATATCGCACTTATTAATATTGTTTTTGCTTTAAAGCTCTAGTTTTCTCCATGTTTCGTCGTTGTCTTTTTCGTCTTTGACTCTGACGATTGGATCATAGCATTCCTTATATTGTAGAATACTCGTTATTCTTATTTTCCAGCTTGAAAAGTTCACTCCATCGAAGATTGGAATGCTAACATCATCGATTCTTGCTTGTCTAGCCATTATATATTTTTTTTTAACTTTTATTAATTACACTTTGTATAACCTTAAAATTTGCAAACCACGTGTTTATTTGTTCTAAATCATTTGTCTCGCTAGCGAACCACGCTCTGCTACCATGTTAAAATAAAAGATGTGGTGTTTATTCAATTTAATGTTAAACTAATAATAATTATAATGTTACTATTAAGATTGTTTAATATTGACAAACTTAAGATACATTTGATTAACAGCAGGAAGACTCTCAGACCATCTGTTAAAAAGTAAAGCAAAGAGGTAGGTAAGCCTGTTCGTTGTATTAAGAATTGTAGTTTTCTAATTGTGTCAATAGATGCTGCTGTTGGAATAATTCATACGTTCATACATATATCCCAACAATTCTGCTATGAAATATGAATGACCTCTTTGATACTTTTTTTTCACAGGGTTCGAGTGTTTTGATTTAAATGTTAAATAAATAATATGTAACTAGGCTTAATAAATAATTATTGACGTTTTTTTACAGAGGTGTGACTATTTTTTATTTTAACTTTCAATTTTTTTAATACTTTTTATGACTCTAAAAATCTCAGAAAAATCAATATTGCTCTACTTTTGCCCATCTATAATTTTCCGTAGTTCCATTTGATTTGATCCAGAAGATCAAGTGAAAAAAAATTTTTTCCTAACCCCTAACTTATGAAGATTTTTATAATTATCTTCAAAACTATTAGGGATAAAACACTAAAAATGCTATATTATTGTACAGTTCGACTTAATAAATAAACGACGTAAATAAGTCCCACGATCTAGAAGAGGGGCCACTTAGCCATGCTTATCCCGCTATACCCTTTGATGGTTTCCCAACTCGTGAACACCCAACGTTCAGCATGTGAGAAGCATGGATTTATCAAATTTAATCCACATATTTGCAATGATTGTCCCTGCGCTTTCTTAATGGTCATTGTAAAGGCTAGTCGTACAGGAAACTGTAGACGTTTGAATTCAAATGGAGTATCCGTTGGTATCATGGGAATGCGTGGTAGTAGTACATGTTCCCCTTGGTGTTTTCCATTTAAAATGGTTGCCTCAATTATGTTATTCATTAATTTTTTTACTGATAGCCTAGTCCCATTGCATAGTCGTGGTGGATTTATATTTCGAAGAAGGATGATTGGGGAACCAATTTTCAAAGATAAAATATGCGGTGGCATTCCTGGTAGATCGAATGAATTTAAAAATTCTATTGGATAATTAACTGATTCATCCTTATTGACAACAGTATCTATGGATTTATATGTTTTTTCTTCATCAGGTATTTCATTTGGAATTGTGCAGTTTAATAAATTCACATCAATGTTTTTTCCTGGCAATATAGCACGCTCACTAACCCATTGATTATTTTTATAATTCTGCGATAGATTTGGAAAAACTTTGGCAATCAATTCATCCGTGGATTTTACAATGTGACAAAAGTTTTCTGGTAATGTAATTAAGTGAGTGGATTCGTCCATTTCCATTTTACCATTCCCAATATCTAACAATTGTCTCGCAAATTGTTCATCATGTTGTAATTGAACACGCATATTTGTCTGTAAAGATATTTTAAGAATAATTAAGAATAAGAATAATTGAAAAAAGAAAAGTTTTGCCAGTACATCTGCAGGTGCATCTAAGAAATATATACCACAACTTTTGTTAGATATTGCATTTATAATTGTGTCATATGCTGTTGTTATGCCGTTGTTCAATTTCGGCAGATTAATTCGAACAAATTCTTGTAACTCATTAACATCGAAGTGCGTTTCTTGTTGTATATCAGATCGAAAATGTCATTACCAGATCTATTTGGAGCAACCATTCCCAATTCTGTCAGTGATTTGTTGGCTATTGTCAAATATACATCCTCAATTGAAATCAATGCTTCATTGTATATATTTGATGTAAATTGAACGGTGGGATTAGCATTTATTCGACGCACGTAAAATGTCTTCACTCATATAGCCTTTATATTTTTCCCAAAGATCCTTTGGATTAGCCGGAAACATGTAGTTAATATGGGGAATTTTAGTCTCCCCATCTTCCTCCTCATAGCAAAAAAACAGATGCCTCCAACGTTTACGCTCTTTACTGAAATATTCTTTCGCCTTGCTTATACGGATATATATATGTTACCGTTAAAGTATTTAATGCCGTTATTTCATAGAATACCTAGTTATTCTATGGAATAACTGATCGTATCCGTTAAAGTGTGTAATATATTATTGATTTGACACTTAAACTCTCTTTGTTTGAAGAGGTCTTAAAACCACGAACTTTGTAAGGTGATCTTGATAAACTAAAATAAATTTATAGTTTCCATCAGGTTGTGACTGAAAATCTATGAGGTCAACCTGACATCTTGAATTCATATGTGAAAAAATCATGGGCTTAACAACAACACCTTTTCTGCCCACTTTGCGTTTTTGTTGACAAGATTCACAAAAATTCAGGAAAATCTTAATATCATTTTGCGTAATATTTTTGTAACGACGATTAAGTTCTTTTATCATTCGGTCTCTACCACCGTGCCCAATAGCTAAATGAGTTTCGTACAAAATGTCAAACAAAGAATCACTTGAGCAATAAAACATTACGTCTGGTGTTGCATTTGTTACTGGGACTATTAATTTTTCTACTCCTTGAACTTCAAGAACATCGTAATGTTGAAGTAACCAATAATCACGTGGCACTTTCTTATCTGATGTTTTAGATTTTTTTACATCAGCTATCAAACTTAATAATTTTTCATGGGTGAGCAAAGCACTGTTTTCTTTCACATCACGCTTATTTAGTAAAGATTCAAACTTTTCTTTCATTGCAGCTTTTTTACATTATCACTTAAAGAATTCATTGTTCAAAGCAATTTAAGGTCTTAAAAATAATTGCACTTTAACATAAGCACACTAAATTAACGTAATAACAAATGACTGAATTCTAACTTTAAAAAATAAATGTATCTCAATACCTGCCACGTGCTGGCACTGTACGTGTAAGCAATCAACTAACCGGAATTAACTGGCGCCAATACGCCAACAACACAGTAGGAGTAAAAGGTAAATGTATTTGTCGTGCGAGATATATGATATCGATTATTTTACACTTTAACGGGCTGCAGATCGTTATTCTATGAAATAACTAGTTAAACCATGAAATACAAGAGAGTTTTACACTTTAACGGACACGATCAGTTATTCCATGGAATAACTAGGTATTCTATGAAATAACGGATTTCATACTTCGGTAACATATATATATTATATACACTTTTACATAAAGTATGAATATATAAAAATATCACTACGCCGTTGCAAAAGTATCAACAAGATATATGTGATATAGTTTTTGGATTATTGATATTAGCTGTTACTTTAGTATTATAATATTTGTCACCGTGAATATTATGATGCCTAATATTAACTAATATCATCAATATCTAAATGAATACTGATATATCAGACTCATCTCTATTTACAATTTAGAAAGTTTTTTAAGTCCAAATCTCCTCTCCAAGCCATTTCCAGCTTTAGCTAAATGCATAAAGATTGGACCATTAAATGCATTTTTTTTTAAATTAAAAGTTGCAATTTCAGTTTTTTTCAACCTAGAAAAGAGTAACGTATCAAATCACACATACATAAATAATACAAACATTTTCTTAACTAAGTATTCTAATATTCAACAAGTCATATTAATTTTTTGTTGGTTTTTGTGCTACCGAAATGTCTCTTTAAAAATCTTGAGCTCTTTTTATTGTTTTGCATATTACAAAACTGCAAGTAAGCCGGCTAGACAGGCGCTTTTGTCTTTATCTCAGAAAAGGGGAAATTAATATCCTATTGGAAGCACATTTATGTATCTAAATAAAGCTTTTTGTTGGGGTTGGTTCACTTATAGTTTTTGTTTTTTCTCTTTAATTTTACTCTATAGTGAGATGCAAAAAAAAGTAGGAGATCGATATGCAAGGATCAATAGTAAAGTACAGTTTAATGGATGCGGTCGTAATCCGGAATATTGCAAGCGTCAATCGTATTTTTAAATATTTTAAAAAATGTTTTTTTTTTGTTTTTTTTTTAAATTATCAAATTTAATTTAGTTAGAAAATTAAATAGTTAAACGTGTGTCGTGGGAACCTAATAAAATCTTCAAATTCGGTAAATTAAAATTAATTAAATGTAGGAGTAAATTTTTTGTTTTTTAAATATTTGATAAAAGTGAATTTAGTTTAAAAAATAAGAAAAGTGATGTGATTACAACTTTTTCTAGTGATTAGTGATTAGAAGACCACAAAAATTTAGACTAAGACTACATACAAGTAAATAGGATCAGGCGAGCTTCCTTTTTATTTTAACAAATTACCTATAACAATAATTTTTTCTATGTGAGTGTAGAATTTGTAAATTATTTATTTTTAATCAAATTTATTTAAATTAAAATGCCTAACAAAATAGATTTCAATTTTTTTGTATAAGATAAATGTTTATTTGGTATTAGTAAACTTTAGACAAGAAGGGCGCCAAAAATTATTTCAATACACTGTAACTTGTTGAATACATTTTTATGACAATGTGTATAGACTTTTATGTATATTTGTGATACAAATGAGACTTTGTTACAATTTTGCTTATTTTGGTGACTTCTTATACCCTTTCTTGACTGACGGTGTGTACATGCTTGTACACGTCCTTCAAAAAGACCGATTCTTGACAGAGAAAAGCGTGTGCAACATGGCGGCATATTAAAACATATGATCGGAATGTCAATGTTATGAAATATTGTTTTCACTAAAAAATTATAGAAAATAAGTGTAATATAATATAAATTAAAAGTTAAAGTAAAAAGTTGGTTATTAAAGTGAACTTATTTATACCAATTAAAAAGTTAAGAGTTTTTTGGAAAGTTAAATAGACGAATTAAAAGGTTAATAAAATGAACATTAGGGAAGAAGAAAAGCAAATGCTACTAGCCCTTTGTGGGGCTGTTGGCAGCTTAACTAATATTCTACAAACAACTTCAACTACACGTATTATAAATAGATTAAGAAATAGCATTGATATACAAATCGCGAATTCTTACCTCTTAAATGCAAGAAAGCCATCAAGTGTAAGTTTTTAATAGAATAACTGTGTGAAAATATAAATTGAAAATTGATTTTCAGATAAGAGGATCAACATACTGGGAAAGAACCGTGCCCCAGTTCACAGAGGCTAAGTTTAAAAGCCATTTTCGTATAAAACGAAGCACGTTTCATGATATTGTTGAAAAAATGAGTGTTTTTAAAAAGAAGATACAAACTGGCGTAAAGCTACCTCGATCGATAAAAGAGTGGCAATAGCTTTATATGTTCTGGGTTCATCCCAAGAGTATCGGGTAGCTGCTGATTTATTTGGCGTAGGACTCAGCACTATTGGCCACTGTTTTTTGGAATTTTGTAAAGCAATTGTTCAAGTTTATGGAAATTGTTTTCAAGAATTTTATCCTGCTACGCAATCTAAAATTGAAGAAAATGTTCGCAGATTTATGCAACTAGGTTTTCCGCAGTGCTATGGAGCTATAGATGGCTGCCATATTAAAATAAAACCTCTCAAATCCGATGCAAGGGATTATTACAGTTATAAAAGTAGTTATTCTACAATACTTCTTGCTGTAGTAGACTACAGATATCGGTTTATGTACATAAATCTAGGAAGCCCTGGGAGATGTAGTGATTCTACTATATAGGAAACATCTTCTATTAAAAGACATCATATGTCAAACGAGTTGTTTTCAAGAAACTCCCGTAATTTCAGCGGAGTAAATGTACCTGTGTTTTTAATTGGAGACTCTGCTTTCAAGTTATCGGAGTATCTTATGAAACCATATACTTTTAGCATAGAACAAGATAAATCTAAGCAGACTTTTAACGCACGACTTTCGGCGAGTAGAAGGGTGGTAGAAAATGCTTTCGGACACCTGAAAGCTAGATTTCGATGTTTGGGCTAGGGTATAGAAAATAATATTAAGTACTGCACATTGATTATTAAAGCCGCTTGCATTCTACATAACATTTTAAACAATGAAAATGATGAAATCAATGAGAAGTGGTTAAGAAGGAGAAGACGGCCCATGCCAAGAGGAAGAATATCTCGCTCAGTGGACCGAAATAGAACCATACAAAACAGAGGGATCCAAATAAGAGATGCAATTAAAGAATATTTAGGTATAAATAATACTTTTACTTTTTTTGAACATATATTTTATTAAATCTAAATTAACATATATTCTTATTCTACCTATAACTAGTTAAAGATAATTTAAAATAAATCTTATTTTCTAATTATAACTATATTTTAGAATAGATCCTAAAAGCAAAAACTAATGAATAACTATATCTGCTTAAAAATAATTTAATTTCTTTTCTCCATAACGCTTGCTATTCTTTTGAGGCTATCCGACACTTCCGCGAGAAAAGCGTTACGTTCCCTTTCAACTTCAATTGAAGCATTTGCGGACTCCTTCGCAAATGCTTGCATGTTTTCAAACTTTTTTTTGAAGAAACCTATTCTTACTATTCCTTTGGCTAGGTTCAGGCAGGCTAACAGGTACAGGAGAGTCCGGCGACGACGAAAGTATGCTATCTGGAGACATCGGAGATGCTGTCATCGGGGAATCCCGCAATTGAATAGGCGATGACACCGTGCTTGTTGAAGATCCTTCTATATAATATGTATAAAAAATAAAATAAAACGAATGAAATTAAAAAATTGCAATTTTATTTAGTACCCTTAAAGCTCTCCTTCTGGAACTCCCTCGCATAATTACTTTTAGCCCCCCAACATTTGATGTAAAAGGTCATAAAACTTCCAAGGGGATGGCTGGCCTCCACTTGGCCCAATGATCGTACGCTCAGACCTAAAAATTAACAAAAATTAACTGTATAATTCATTAGGAAAAATCTGTTATTTACCTATAGCGACGGGACAAATTTGATATCCTGCAGCGGATTTCTTCAAGTGTAAGAGAAATATGCTCTTCCTGCTCTAGTTGCAGCTGCATTCGCTTCAAAATCCCCGAATTTCTCTTAATACCACGGAGTTCCGGTTCGTAATGCCTCCATACATTTATAAACTTGCGAATCTCTGCAGAGTTTAATTTTTTTATGACCTTTTTTGATTCCATTCCACCTAAAAACAAAATAATTAATTCCAAGTTAAACAAAACTTGTTTTACTATAGTTAATGATATTGCTTTGCTATTTACTCAATAAAACACTTCTTAAATTAAACACTCCGTATCAAAATTTCTAACCCAGAACAAAGTTTGTCTCTCAATTTTCAAATTAATATATTTAAAGTATTAATATTTGAGACTCTTTGTTCTTTAACAAGAAATATGAAGAGTTTTTTTTGCATTTTTTTCATTATTTAGGCGGATCTATCAATCAATTAGTATTAGGATATATAAATCACTGTAAAAATCACTAATCTATATCGCAATTAATTGCAAAAATTGCTTAAAGTTAGTAGCTTATAAATTTTATCAAAGTCCAAAGCGAGATCCAAATAGAATTTTAAATATAAAAACATTTTTCAAAGCAAATCCAATAACTATATCATAGAACATAACTACTAATAACTAATATACTTACAATTAATGATTCTTATTCCTGTATAGTTAATTTATTATTTTGCTGAAAAATGCAACCTAAAAACAAAATAATTAATATACTTTTAAAAGAAAACAAACTAATATACTTACAAATTTGCCGACATTTGCATTATAATTTTGACATAAGCCCATACGGAATTTTAATTTTGATTTGGTACACAGCCTTAAAATTCACAATATATGCAAGATTTTCGCGGAGTACAGCGTTTCAAAGGCTGTACTGAGTACAGGATTCCAACAACATGATTTTTCCATACAAAAGTGTCTTTTTTCGAACTAAATGCTGTGTACAGGCATGTGTTAAGAAAGGGTATTATAAGACTCAAAGAGATTTTCAATAAAAAATAACTTTTTCTGTTATACGATTACATTAATAATAATTGCATTCAAGAATTTTTTAATTACTTTATTTTCCACTTTTTAATAAAAATAAGGAAAGAGTACCTACATATGAATGAAATTTAAATATTTATGTGGACATAATCAGTCAATTTAATTTCTCTTATTGTGGCACACAAGCACCGGAATTTTATAGATTCTTTTCGCTTTACTTTTTATATGAGTATTTGTTATAGTGCGTTTACAGTTTGCAAAAATATTAAGCCTATTAGTCTTAAAATTTTCCTTTTGTGTTTCCATGAATTATCTAGTATTTTTTCACAAAAAAAAAGACTAAAAAGCATTAATAAATTTAAATTAGTTCTCTTGAGAATAATATTAAAAATCTTCCGTAAAACATTTGAAATTTTAAGAATACAGGACTTATATTCTAACCATTATAAACGCATTATTAATCAAACATTAGAAACAAAAAAATAAAAATGAAATAAATTGTATAAAATATTTGTTTTACAGAAATAGGACGAAATTCTTCTAAAACAGTATTGTACAGAACTTATAAATTCCCTTTTTTCTTAATCTTTGTCAATTATTTAGGGTTGATTAAACGTCACAGGGTATTAAATCACAAAATTCTTTGTACATATCCTTCTTTTTTCTACCTTAAGTTATTTGGTCACTTTTTTTTTCAATGTTCATTTAAAACTTTCAGTCACATAAATCTATTTTTAAGCTCTTCTCATGATAATAAATCCTTTTCTTGAATAGTTATGTCAAATTTCAGTTCAAAAGAAGAGGGTAATTATTGAAAGCTTATATTTATTATCTCCTTTTTTTTCCTTTTTTTCTTAGTCTATATATAATCCAAGAATAGGATTAAAATACTTTATCCACCCTTATTTGTCATCCATAATGATGTGTTTTAAATTGGTATAAAGATATAGGATTTTTTTTTGTTTTGTCTAAAGATTAACAGAATTACAAATCCTAAATTTACATTAAATTTTACTTTCATTATAAGTTTAGTATAAAAAATAATGATTTTCACTACAGAGATAAAGTTTAATTATTAATCAAACAATCCAGCAAAATTTATTTATCAAAAAACTTGTTATCGTTATTGAGCTTAACTATATTCAAAATTAAGTTCTCTTTCAGTCATAAATTTTTCTATATTTATTTCTAGACCTCTTCTTAAGGTAACAGAAAACTAAAAACGCTAAAAGTATAATCTTTTTTTTATATAATTTTACGTAATAACCTTCTCCTTGGCATTTTCTATAGAAACTTGCATAACCCTAACTATTATTTGATAAAAATGTGTTTTTATTTTTATTTGTCTTTAATTTCATCTAATAATAAAATTTTTATGTAACCCCTGGTAGAAAATCTAGCCGGGCTCCAGACCGGGTGCCAGTTAATTTGCCCGTATACAAAGTAGGCGCCAGAGTGGCATGCCCGACCTGGTGTCATACTGGGTGTGTGACGCTTTGTCAGTACAGGCGCCCTAACTTGGCACCCGATTTGGCCCCGAATTGGCACCTGATTTGACACCTGACTTGGCATGTATGGCAATGCCCTGTTTCTAAGGTACAATACATATGCACTAGTAATCATGCTAGAGTATATATATTTACATACCTTATACCATATAAGAAAAAAAGGGTTGGATATATGACATATAGTGATCATATGTTATATATCCATCTTTCTTTTACTTAAGTGTAAGCCTGAAAATAAATAATGGATTTTTAAAATATTTGAAAAGGGAATAACTTAAAGAGATTTATGATAAAACATTTCATTTATTGAACACCATTAATATAAATTCACAATTGAATATTTTATATTATCATATATATATATATGATAATGAATTTTATCCTGAAAATTCATTCAATGATATTTTTTAATAAACTACGACGCACAGTTTGTTTGAATATCTATCAATTACATTAAAATAAAATACATCAAATAAAATATACAGTTTTAGTTGAAATTCATAGTTCGCAGACTAAAAAGCACGCGAAACGTAAATTTTAATTCCATAGTTCAAATAAATTGAAATCATTATTGCGCTCTTTCCTATATAAATACAATAACGTGGCTCTTATCTTGGGGTCAAATCAAAGCCAAAATAGGCGCCCATTTTTTTTTACCAGACTATATATTGTGGCCAGAGTAGGAAAGCCTAATAGGGCACCAAATCGGGCTCCCGAGCAAATTTGCCAAATCGGGGCTGCCCGGCTCGTGCCAGATCAGGTGCTAGTCGGGGACAGGGCTAACCTGGCTAATTTTCTACCAGGGACATTTTGTCTCTGATTATGACATAAAACACGTGAAAAATGTCTTTAAAAATAACTTCATTTATCTGAATTGTTCTTGAAAAAGCAAAAATAATTTGTGTTCTTTTCAAAAACAAAAAGAAAGAAAAAAATTTTATTGCGTTCCATTCAAACGAAAATAAAATATAAATGAAAGTTGATAAACTTGCTTCAAACGTAAAAGTAGTTAATTAAATTAAAATCATGAGAAATAAACAGAAAATGGTTTCATTTCTTATGCTTTCGCTTAATTTAATATTCCTTTCGGATCATTTGATATGCTAATAGCTAAAAAGGCAAATATAATAAAAAAATTATATGTGAACAAAATTAAATTCAATCACAGCTCGTATAAGTTGTCCATTGAATGTTTTAGTACTAATTTTGATTGGCACTTCCCTATATACTATGATTAAAACAGGAAAGGAATGAATAGAATAGAGAATAGAATATTAGCTTAAAAACTACAAAAATTAACTATCAAATTTGTCACAATATTCTTTTTTTCCTATTTTTCATTGACGTAGATTTGATTTTTACAAGGATACTATTGCAGATATTCCTTGCTACTGAATTGGATGTGAAATTTACGTAAAGGGAGATACTTGTTTCTAATTTTTTCTATTTTAATAATGTCGAAAGAGAATTTCGAATAATAAAAATAAAAACGCAACGAAATTTTTAACGAAAATAAAGGATGGAGAAAAAAATTAAGCAACGTGCCTCCTAAACATAATACAACTCCAACCACCTATTACACTCCTTAAAGCTTGAAAAGTTCAAAGTTAGTCTAAAGTACAAAAGCTGTGCTGAATTTAATATCGAATTCTGAAAAATTGTATGCTGATTTTCCTCTGAAATAGTTCAAATTATAGCAGAAAGCTTTGAATTGCAAGAATTTAAAAACTTTTAACTTTTTCTGGATTGATTTCGCTCTTAAATTTATAGTTTATCTTCTTTAAAAAGCATTTTTGTGTTATTGCAAATGTTTAGTTTGCTCAGAAGAGTAGGATTTAATTTTTTCAGAATACTGTACTTTGCTTATGTCAAAGATTTACGAAATACATGAGAAAGTGCTTCTAAGGAAAACAAAAAAATAGATTATATTTCAAGAACATTTAATTTCGCATTGTATACATAGAAAAATTTGCAAAATGCAACATAATTTTCTGCTACTCATCGTAATCCAAAACGCGCATTTTCTTGTGATGGGTTGATTCAAAATCGCTTTCGTCACTTGAAGATACAATGTTTATTGAATTAGTTTTTGTGACCATTTATTATTAGCCCATGCGGGCCTACTTTGAGAAAATATTATCTTAACAGATCTCTTATCAGATAAAAGAAATGACATCACAATATTAATTTTAAGCTTAATGGGATTCAAATTATAACTCTGCATAACGGATTTTATTGATGAAGCTTGCATAGAAGACTATAAAGATTCAAAAACACTATAATTCACGTTAAACATTCTGTGCTGTTATAAAACTCCTTCGACGCTTAACAAGAATAAAAAAATAAAATCAAATTATTATTTGTTGAACACACGGTCATAAGAAATTTAATTGCTCAATTTCTGCTTTAATAATAATATTAAATATATTAAATTAAATATATTATTTTAGAATTTCTTCTAATATTTAGTTTTTCTATCCATTACTTTTATTTTTAGTTAGATAGATAGATAGATGGCTATCAAAATTGATTTAATATTTTTACAATAAATTTTCAATATAAAATAAATGCATCCCAATATATATACTCAAGTTAATAAACTATTAAAGTAGTTGTTTTTATTATATATATACACATATATTTCTGTTTTAAAACGCCATTAAAACCAAAATTATGTTTTATGTTTCTATTGTTTATGTTTGTATGTCTTACAGGTGAATCCACTTATCTGTGACTACTTCTGACATAACTACTCTACAAAAAATCAAATCAAACATGCCAACTCATCCATGTTTTTTTTTAATATTTATTACTTGTTAAAAAACAAAACAAAATAAATTTAAAAATGTACATTTTTAAATATCATGTTAATTTTCTTGTTCTTCATTTTGTTTCCTTCTTTAATATTTTTTTTTTTAAATTTCATTTTCAAAATTTATAAAAACTTCTGATTGATTGTTTGCATCATTTTTTACTGTATTTATATTAATTTTGTTTTAATTAATTTTTTTAAAGTTCTGATCTGTAATTATCTCTAATTATACAGAAAGTTTAACTTTTTAATTATTTTATTTAAATAAATATACAAATTCCTTCAGGAACTCAATTAATAATAAAACAAAATTATTAAAAATATCCTATAAAAAAAACTTTCTAAATTACTATTTTTTATTTTATATTTTTAATTCTGAATCGAAACTAAAATGAATGACAAAAAAATTCATAATTTAGTAGCTTAAAAATTAGAATTTGTTAATTATAAAGTTAGATTTTATTCAAATTTCATAAAATAAAAGATAATAATTTTTTTTTATCTAAGAAAACTCCTTGTAAATAATTAGCTGTTAAGTAATAGCTAAAAAAACGTAGTTACTAATTATTTTTGTTCTTTGCTTTATTATTTGTTTTTTTTTCGTTTTTATTCAAAAAACAAACAAAACAATTATAGGTATTAAAAAAGTAGCTGTATAAAATATATCAAAACATAGTTATTATTTATAATATTTTTTTAAAAATTTGAAGTAACTGACGAAAAAAAAGAATATAATGGTATATAACAATGCATTATAAAACTAGGATAATTATCTTCTATATCTTTTTGATGTATTTTTTAAGCTCCATTTAATATTTTTTATAGCTTTTTGATTACGATTGAATTGATCAAAATAGTTATGGGAATTGTTTATTTTTGAATAATACAAAAACAAAAAATGCATTTCAATATGTTTTGTGTTAATTTTTTCTGTATTTTATGTAAATAATTTATTTTTTGCACTCCGAGTATATATTTTTCTTTTTTTGTTTTCTTTAGTCTTCAACAAAAGTGAAATATATATATATATATGTATTATATTTTAAAAAATCACAAAAAAAAAATAAAATAGGAACACAAATTCAAGCTTTATACATTTATGAAATTTATTTACTCTTTTAAACTCTTCAAATTATAAAATTTACAAAATACTAAAAATTAAATTTTGATTAAAATATTAAGTAAAATAATTTATATATTGAAAATATTTTTGATTCCAGTTGCACTGAAGGTACTCATTCACTAAACAAAGTGTTTCCTCACAGCAGCAATTTTTCGATAAAAACAACTTGTTTTCTTTTTAAAAGCTATTGCTTATGACTAAAAAAATTTGTCTCTAATATGAAAGTTTAGCTTAACACGTTCGCTGCCAGCGCCGCATATATGCGTTATATCAGTTCTTGCATTTAAGCCCGTCGCCACAAATGTGTGACATGTTTACTTTTTCAGTTGATAATAAATTCTTACACTTATTTTTAGCCGAAGTAGCCATAATTGCCTTAAAAAAAAAAAACAAAATGGATACAGGCTGACCTTAAATAAGCTCCTTAAAGATTTGGTTCTACCTAGTGTAAGCAATTTCACAATACTTTTATTCCTGCAACTGATTTATTCTTAGATTGGTTAGACAATTATCAATAAATTCCATATAACTGAAAAAAAGTCTTAAATTGATTGGTTTATCGATTTGAATATGGTCCCCAAGAGCAATATTTTACCTATCGATATAATGCAGAATTTCAGTAGAAGAGAAAAATATTATCATTTTTGAAAAGAATGTTTTACACATCCCTTTTAAAATAAACACTTTATATCATTTTATTTTTTTATCTCGTGTAAAAAGAAAAAATAATATCTTGACTAAAAATATACTAAAGTTTACATCATTTTTAACAACCTTTAAAAATGAAATATGTTAAACGTTATAAATATATATATATATATTTTTATATGATGCCTGACTTCATTTTTTTTTTAAATTAAATCAAATAACTTCAAATATAAATTAAAATATGGCGTCCTTAATTGATGTAAAAAAAAAGTTCCTCATATTATTGAATATTATTAATTAAAACTCACTAAATAAAAATAATGTTCTTTTATTAAAATGTATATTGTTTGTCTTATATTATAATCACTTTTTAAATGCTGTTTCTAACTGTATATATGTATTAAAAAATCAGAATTCTATTTGAAAAATTTTGTAGAGTACAAATTAATTCTAAATTTAAAATAATGTATAGATCAATATTTTTTAATTAAGATAAAATTATTTCTTCATTTACTCGCTAATTTATATACAAATTTCTTATTTTTACGATCGAAATGAAATTAATTTGATTTAAAAAGCAAAAAAATGCTTTTTTTCTTCAAAAAACTGTTTTGTCAAGATCATTTTTGGTGAAGGGGTTACCCCTGTTTGTTTTTGCTAAAAAATGGAAATTTATTTTTTATTTTTTTTTCTTAAAATACTAAAACTATACTAAAATATTTTAGGGAGCTAAGCATTATATATATACTCGCTATCACTTTAACAGCCAATTTTTATACAAATTCATACTAAAAAATGTGATCACAACTTAATTGAATTATTTATGCCAGAAAATCTTTAACTGGGTTCTTCTGCGTGATACTCGAATTCTAAAAAAGATCTAAAATTTGATCCGAGATTTTAATAGATTTTAACACACAAAAATTATCGAATTGTATAACTTTTAAAATAAAAGAGCCAATTGAAATCACATTAAAATTTCTTTTAGTATATTTGCTTTTTTTGTGCTTTAATAGTTATTAATGAGTTTTTTGCTTTTATTCTGGGTATCAAATTTTTCTGTTTGAAAATTCTATTTTTTTTTCTAAAATCAATTTATATAAATTTCCTGAATCATAATAAAACATGATAAATTTCTTTTCTTTATAATAAATAAATTTTTAAATGTTAAAAAAACCTTTTAAGCTTTTTCTATATTTAATAACTGGAAAATAAAAAATGTAGTTTTTTAGTTAGGTTTCAAAATATTGTGTGTTTTTGTAATTGCTTTTTTATAAAATCAAACAGTATACAAAATTTATGCTTTATTTAAATTTAACACTTTCTAAATGATTAAAAAACTATTAAAATATAAAAATATTTAACTGATATAAAAAAAAATTGTTAATTAATACTCTAAAATTATTCCAAAAGCTATCCCAATTGTTAAAATAAAAGAATTTGTGTGAATTTTAAATTATTTTAATTTTGTTTAAATATCAAATAATAAATATAAATGCTTTAATTTATCTCGGAGTATGTAAAAATGTTTTTTTTTTTTTTTTTTGAGTCTAAGTACATAATTTTTAAAATAGCATCGCCAATTATTTTTAGTACCTGAAAAATTATTATCAAAAATTATTTGAAGCAACTTTCTTTTTTTTGTTTTTTTCTTCTTTTACGGGGCATTAGAAAAAATATTAAATCATATTTTAATATATGTATTTTTGAGTCAAAAATAATTAAAATAAAAAATTTATTTTGATTCATTTAACCGTAACTTTTTTCGTTTGAAAAAAAAAATAAAAAGAAGAGAAACAAAATATTATTTAAAAAAAAAAAGAATTATAGAAAGTTTAAATTTCCTAAGCTTCAATAAAATATATAAAACTAGAGGCTATAAAAATGGAAAGTATTTTAAAGAATTATCTTGTTTCTTGTTTTGTTTTGTTGTTAAAACAAATATATTTTCTATATTTGTTATTAATAATCAAATAGTTTTCTTTAACAATACATAATATTGTACTATTATATTAATGAAAAATTTTGTTTTTTTTTTTTTTTGTAAATAAGAAAAGTTAAGAATTTCACCAATATATTTATATAAATTTCATGTATTGACAAAAAAATAAAATATATAAAACAAAAAAGCTGAAAAAATTATCTACTTAAACTTTGTAGATCAAAGCAAAAATTTTATAAGATATATGTAAATATATATCTAATCATAAAATACTAATTAAAAATTTATATAAAACTTCAAAAAAAAAACAAAAGAAAAAATCAGAAAATTTTATCTATCATAGATCACGTTTTTTAATTACAAACAACAATCTGATTGTACAAAATATTAATAAATTATTTATATTTCAATAATGAAATAATTGAAAACTTAACAATAACAAAAAATTAAATAAAATAAAATAAAATGTATAAAATAAGTTAAAAAGTAAACTTGATAAATTTAATGAAAATAGTTGATATTATATCTTTTTTAAAATTTTCATTATTACTTACAAAAGATAATTAATAAATAATAAAATTACAAACAACAAAATCTATATCTTAAGTTATTATTATGTGTATATTCTCTTTTTTATAAATTATAAACTGTTGTAAATATAAAAGTAAAAAAAAAATTAAACAAAAATGAAAGAAAACAATACAAAGTACACATTGTGTACACATTTTAATTGTTTTAAAAATTAAATTTGGTTACTTTATAGTATTTTCTTATTTAAAAAGTGCAAATAATAAATAAAAAATTGTAGTTTCGATATTTTGTATATATATATATATATATATATATATACAAGTATGTATATATATGCATAAAAATACACGTCCAGAAAATTTGAAATTTTTTTTTCTTAAAATCCAAAATTTTAAATAAATCTCTGATCCTATTAAATCCATGTCTATCTATTATCCTATTACCTGTTTTTAACAATTATTGTAACTGACAGTTACAAAACTTAATTTTTTAGTTTTGTTTATTTTTCAATTTAATATTTTAATTTCAATATACATTTTTTATCTATTGTAAATATTATTATTTATTTATTTTTTATTTTTTGTTTTGTTTTTCTAAGAAAACGAGTTCACAATGGTTTCCCTCAATGGAATATCTAAGATCTATGAAGGAAGAGAACTAAATTATAAAAACAAAGGCTAGAAAATTGTTGAGAATGAATTTTTTGATAAAATTCAAAAATTAAAAAAAATAAAACAAATAAAAATTTAAAAGAAAAAATTAGATTTTTTTTTCAAAAATTTTACCAGTAATATCAGTAATAGAATATCATCCTACCTTTTGATAATGACTTAAAACGTTATCATTTACATCCCTTTATCGACAATACCAAATCTTTAAACATCGATTTGAATAAATATTTTTCTCTAATAGAAATTGCCAGCATTAGACTCAGGCCATAATATTGAAAGACAAAAAACCGTCTACAATTTAAAAACAGGCAAGGATTGAATTTAAGTCATAATTTCTTGAAGTGTAAGCTTTTATCATCTTAAAAATTTTACAGTAAATAAAATGGTAAGTCTTCCAAGTTTTCTTATAAACGAAATGAAAATTTTATGGTCATACAAGTTTAGATGTGAACAAATTTTTAATTTTTTTGTTAGCTAAGTCAGCAGTTTTCTATATCAATGATCTCTTTTTTTTAAATATTTTTTTATTATATATATATATAATATATGAGAAGATTTAAATTAACTAAAATGTTGGTATATGGCTGCTTTGCAATTACTTGAGGATCAACAAATTTGAGTCCATTGTGTCCTAGTTTAAGTAAAGTAAGATATATCAGCAATTTTTTGTAATTAAAACTTCAACTTTAATGAATTTAATAACATTCATAGGATTGTTGAATTAAATAATTTATCAGGTCATAAATAAAAAAGTATAATTATATTCAACCAGTGGAGTAGGTAGATAAGATAATTATTTCGTCCATATTTAGCAGTTATGAAAAAAAAAGGCTGAAATACTTAAGAAATGAAAAAAAAACATCATATTCCCCCTCATCGCAAAACGCTATCTACGATACTGCATCCAAGAATATAACCTGCAATTATTTTCCACTTTCTAATCAGAAAACAGAAAAAGAAGAAAAAGTAATAAAAAATTTTAATTCCGAAAGAATATTTAAAAAATAAAATAAAACAAATGCTAATTTTGTCTTCAAGTTATTCTGTTCGCCTAGTATGATTGTGTGTGTCGCGTGCCGAAATTTCATTGTTACGTGGCTCCTCGCTATTTCATTAAGTCAGTCACGAGGCCAAAACATGTCCATAAGATTAAAAGAGATATCACAATACTAACACATATGTTAGAATAAGATGCAATATATTTTACACATAACAAAAATTATTATAATTTCCCGTTTAAGTAAATTTCCTCCTTTTATTTAATACAACCAGTATAAAATATACATTTGAAATATGTAGGATTGTAGGGGCAGTGCTTGATAAATTAATCAATGTAGTAGTTTTAGCTTTTATATTAAACAAATACATTATAAAATTATAATTTTTCTGTATATACATGTGTATATATATTTTATATCAAAGTAGGCGTGGGTGGGAACTGTTTAAGAAACTTTAATATTATTATTTTTCTCTTTATAAATTGACACCTCTTGCTACCTAAAAACGGATGATACAATAACAAAAACCGGGGCGAGAAATTTGGCAGTGTTCAGGAAAAACGGACAAACCCCGCCAAGTCGAGTTTTGCTTCCCTCTTTTCTACTAGGCACTCATAATCAGTAATAAGGAAAATAATTTACTTTGAAAATTTGCCTCTTGGTATATATGAGCTGCACTTATAAAACACGTACACATGTGATATAAGTAAATCAAATTGGGTTAGTATCAATATATTTTGTGTTTTTTTAAATTATATGGAAGGGTACAGAATACAGAGATTATGTGTACTTTATATATTTAAGCATGTAGAATAGAGTATTATTGATGTGTATGAATACACACATATACGATAAATTTCCCCAAAAAAAATTTCATATTTTTTTCTTTCTTTTTCTAAATGAATGGAATAAGAGACATTTTAAGATGTGTTATACCCCTTCCTATGAAAATATTGTATTTTCTGAAAAATATACTCAAAAATACCAATCAAGGATTCAATTTAAAAGTAAATCATCTTTTATATTATAATTTATTAGTTTAATAACATCAGAGGGGCCCAACATTTCTGCTAATTTGATGAATAAACACCAGGTGATCATAATAGAGTAAGGAAAATTCTAGTATATTTTTTCAGCAGCAGAACAAATATAAAAATGTATTTATAAATAAAAGTGTGTATGAGGATGTATAAATATATGAAATTGAGTACTAAATTCTTTATTTAGAAGAGTTTTTTCTATTATAAATTGAATAAAATTTTATTTAGAATCTTATACATAGTATTTCTAAGGCTGTGTCTAGATTAGCGATTTATTATAGGCGATCTGAGGGACGGTTACACTCAGAAGTTAATTGACAAGTCTCGAAAAGTATAATTTGTGCCTTTCAACTAATTTTATTGCATTTATAATGCATTATTATTTGCGGCAAGTCAAATTATAATAATAAAACTAGTTAGAAAGCATAAATTAAATATTTTCAATCAAAATGTCAAACTCAGAAAAAGTATTGAGCATAACCATCCCTCAGATCGCCTATAATAATAAATCGCTGTCCAAATCGCTAATGTAGACACCAAGTAAATATACTTAAGTAATATAACCTCGTGTAGTAGTTACATAAATATATCTTTTTAATTATAGTTACTATAATGTGAGATAACTCCTCGTGCTATCTGGAAGTGCTGAAAATATAAATTAATTTGTATACATACATATATATATTTTTCATTATTTATTTCGTAGATCTTTTATTATATTTTAATATGGATACTTACAGAAATAACTTCAAAAAAACAATTAAACTAATTGGAATATTAATTCACTTAAAAATTAGATTGCCCTATTTTGAATGCACTATGCACACATTTATTATAAATAAATTTCTTCTATTTTAAATCAAGCAACAAAGCACAATACATTAGTAACACATATATATAAGTGTAAATTAAAGAAAAATTTTTAAAGCACATGCCCAGATGTTCTATACAAAGTAAAAATTCCCTATACACAATACAATAATGCCTATATCCAACAAAAAAAGCATATAAGGTACAAAAATGCGTGTAGCTTATTTATATATATATATCCATGTGATTCTTTTCATATAGTCATCGATTTCATATGATTGCCTTTATGGTTGGTATAACTGAATTATGTGCACCTAGTAGAATCGGCGCTGACATTTCACAATAAATAACTACAATTGGTGACGATGGCAGCACAAGCGTTTCACAATCAACCAATCAAAATAACCTGTTTATTGTGTATTGCTTTTTATATTTATAAAAACTAAATGTTTTATGAATGTGTGTGTATTTTGTGAGCGTAAACGCGATGATGTATTAAAAATAGCAGGCATAGAGGTATCATCATATATGTCGTTGTCGTTTGGTTTTTGTTTTTTGCTTTAGCTATATTATAAATTTGCGACCTTCGCATTGAAAAACCTTGATGAAGGCCAAGGCTAAATGAATGGCATTGATATTGGCCATGAAAATTTTAGAATTCAAGGTTTTTAGAAGGTTGTTAACATATCTCAAGGTAATGAGCTATTTTCAATTTAAAAACAAAAGTTTATTGGCATTGAACACAAGGTTAAATTTAATATTTTTATGTCATACAGATTATAACACTTGTAAAACTCATTTAATCTAATATTTAACTTAATTATGTTATTTTAATTTGAGATGGCTTGAACTTAAAGTAGTATTTGGTAATATTTTAACTAGTGATAATGTCATATTTTTTTTTTGTTTTAATTTTCAATATATGTATTATGTTATTATATAAGATTAATATTTCAAATTAACTGTGCAAGTACAAATTGAAAATAAAAGTAGACTGCGAAAACATTTATACAAGGAGAATGACGAAAACAGAAAATTTTCGTAGAGGGGAATATTTACCTCTTGGCATATGTTTCCTTGGTATCTAGAAATGTTTTTTTAAACTCAAATACAATTTTGATTTTAGTTTTCAGGATTAGCATGAGTGTCACATTTTTAATGGACTGTAAAAAAAGCTATCATTTTACTTGTTTATGTTTACAGTTCTATTTGATAGGATAGACATAGAGGATTGTTTGAAACAGCTGTTAAATCACTTTTGATTTGAGTTTAGATTGATTTGACTTTAGAATAAAGAAGTTTTTAAAGGCGGGTTTACTCTCGATAGTATATTGACTACATTACTTAGAATACTATTTATTTAGAAAAATAAGATTAGTAATAATAAAATGAGCTAGAAAAAATAAGTTATATATTTTCAATAAAAATCAATAAAAACCTCAGAAACGCTAAGTAAGTCTTTGCTTAAACCTTAAATAAGTCTTTGAAATGCGTAATTGAATTTAGAGTACAATAGAAAAAGTACGGTTTTTATTTCAAAATTTAACCTTTACATTTTTAAATAACTGGCGCGAGCTTAATATTAAGAAGCAGCCAGATATCGAATTATGCAGGATAAAAATCTATTAGCGTTTTTCTAAGCATCATTCAATATTAAAGCAATGGTTTCTTTAATAAATAAATTTTTTCGGAAAGTATAATAATGAAGGCAAAATAGGAAATAAAATAATTACAAAACACAACCTTAAGGGTGGGTTTCAAAATTTCAAAAAATCAATTCTAGAATATCAATCTAGAATATTCTCCAAAAATTTTAAAATGATCCGAGTAAAATTCTAAGACATATGATCTTTGGAAGTCCCGCCCTTTAGGCCTTCTTCAAATATTGTACATTTTTTTTTGTACAGTATTTTCTAGAACTTGAACGGAGGATTTTTTTCTCTCTCTATTTTAAGTATTTTTTCAAGGTTAAAAACGGTGAAAATTTTACATATGCGACAGTAAGTTTTTTTTCCCTTTATAAGCTATTTTACTATGTATCCAATAAGTAGCTAGGAATTTTTAAGGTTTTCTACAGTTTTGATTTATTCACTTAGTGGAAAGAATTGCAAAGAGAACCAAAAACAAAAAAAAATATATCCTTGTTGATTTCAGAAGAATAAATGAATTAAATTAATTAATTACAAGAATGATAAATATTTGGATATTTAAGTTGTGAAGCCTAAATGAAATTCGCGCTGGCGGGTTCGTTACATAATGACACATAGTTTGTTTATGCATAGCATAAGAGTGAATTTCGTTGATATAATTGTATTTGAAAGATTATTTGTGTTTTATTTGTGATTTTAACTGTTATTTAATATGGCTAGTTCAACAAAAAAACAAAAACTGCAAGATAGAAAGACTACCAGAGAATTTCAAACTTGGTGGACAGAGAAATATGACATGATTAGTAAAGGTGACAATCTGCAATCTCATCTAATTTGCAACAACAGAAGTCACATTAATTTTACTTTTATTTAAATATGCATATAATCGAAACATTACAAAATGCTTCTATGTTTTTGTAGTAAATAAAGAGTTTTGAGTTGATAGTATTTGTCATTATTGTTTTTCCAATTATCACCAAGTCAAAATTATTTGATGGCACGTTTCTGACCTCATTAAACATTTCTTTAGAAAAATGGCACGTTGATACGTAAAGGTTCGCCATACCTGGTATAGAGGGTCTATGTGGGACTTATGGTTTGGTAAGGAAAGGGATGCAATTTGGGGGAACAATCCTCCATTAGCTAATTATATTTTGGGTTTGATCAAAAATAAAAAGCGAAGATCTTTAATTGTAGAAATCTATCTACGTTACTGCTGAGTCCTATTATTTAAGATAAACTTCCCTAAAGTTTAAATCAATAAACAACCAGTAAGTATCTTTCGTTATTCTTTCATAGAGTATTGTGGCTTATTAATTTAATAATCATTTTTTACTAAGTAAGATAAATGCAAAAGTATCTAGTAAGATTTTATTTAGATATTTTAATAATACAATATAAACAAAAAGCTGTTCGTACTAGCTTAAATCTGAAATTTGGGTAGATTTATATTTACAGTCAAACTTAACCTAACTTTCACAATTATTAACTGTCAAACTATTGCCGAAAAAGATAATATGATAAACTTCTCTTCGGTACTGCCATGATTTGTTTAGTCCATTTAGCAATGAACTAGCAAAGCAAACTAGATTTAAATTAGTTTATATATACTATATATATACATACATATATTATATATATTATATTCCCAAATGGCAGTACATTTGTCTAGCATCTTTGGCCACTGTAAATGAACTATTAACTAATTCAAAAAACAAATCAAAATAAATCTTTAACGATATAGCATATAATAATTATTTTTCCTGCATAAATTTACTATTTTTATAAACTTTTGTATTTTTTTATTATGATATTATAAATTTTAACAGAAACTCCTGCTCAAATGTTTATTTTTTTTCATTTAATTAAATTAATTAATTAGCAAATAACTAAAGAACATATTTAACACTAAAAAACTAGAATCGATTTTAAAAAAAGAAGTCAATATTGTAAAGTGAAAAACTTTGCAAAACTTCATTATTCATACAACCTTGAAAGTAGTATTTTTACTACAAAAATATCATAACACATATTAATATAGAAATTTCTAAATTTTACTTAAGATATTTAAAACAACAAAAGCCCATCAAAGGTATAAAAGTATATAACAAAAAACGAAAACAAAACACTATAAGTGTGATATGTGAAGTGGATTCGAATATGTGTGGAATTCGGGGAATCTTTTTAAATATTCAAACTTCAATGTATGCTATGTCATTTTAACCAGGAAAACATAATTTCACCAAAGAAAATATATTCAATCGCATATAAAAATATATGATACGAACATTTCCTATGATACAATCATGTATGCGAAGTATAAAACTTATATTAATGTGCAAATGACATTGTTTGTAGACCTGCCCTCCATAAATGCGAGCATATCATATGTTTTACGTGTGCAGATGCTTATTACATACATATAAATAACCTTTGATATTCATATAGATATTTATTTCCTGGGGTTTTTTAAAAATGTATCTATATATAGGTATCAAAATTAATTCAAAATTAAAGTGTGCGTAATTGTTATATAAATACATATTCATATATAATTAAATTTAGATACATGGTACAAATACATTTAATATCAAAGCCTTTTTACTTTTAAGAATATTTGAGTTAAGAACTTATATATAGTACCTACAACGGAAATTTGGGCTCCCAGGACCCAATAATGAAATTTGGTAAATCCTATTAAAGAAATAGTGGAATTTTACATCATTATCACAGTTTTTGTTCTCCATTTTTTGACTCCCATCATATGTTAAAGTTTACCATAAATATCTTCAAACTTTATGTTTATTAATGGCTGTAACATAAGATAAACGATTGAAGTTTGGAGAATTACATATATAATTCACACATCTTTCCAACGAGCAGTTTTTCCCGAACGAACAAAATAGAATGGATATGAGTAATGTTACTTATACAGCGTAAACTACATATTTGTAGCATGTAATTTAGAATTACAAGCTGGAATTTTAGCTAATTGTTTAAGATTATTAAAACCAGGTGGTAATCTTGTTTCTTCAACATGTACTCTAAGTTCAATACAAAATGATGGTGTTGTACAAATGGCTTTAAAATCTGTATTCGAAGAATATGGTATAACTGCAATAGTTAAGGATTTAAGTTCATCAATACAATTATTTTCTGATATATATTTCGTTTTGTAAATCCAAAAAGTTTGAAATATGGTCAAATGGTTTTACCATATTTGCCAAATAATTTTGTGCCTATTGTATTTTTCAAAAATTCTACGTAGTAAATAATTCAAAATTATTTTATTTAAACTTCAGCTCTAAGAGTTTTGTAATAAAATTTCAATTATTTGAATAAAATTAAAATAAATAATTTAATAAAAATTTACTTGTTCCAGGCACGGGATGTTTTAGTTTTTTCTTTTTACATTTCTGTTTAACTTTTTCCGGTAATTTGAAGACAGTTCTGGAAATTTATTCAAAATATATTTAAATAATCAAAAAAACTTGAAATAAATACTTACTGGAATGTAGTGCATATAGGAGTAAACTTACAAAAAACTGCAATCAAACAAAAAAAACATCAATCGATTTATATAAAATTGTATAATAAATAAATTTACCCAATAAACAGACTGAACAAACGTATCTATAATATTGTAGCGGCAATTATCATATTTAAATTGGCGAAAACAACTATAATGTTTTTTTAATTTTAAAAACACAAAACACAGTAGTTTTGATATATACATAATATGTCAAGCAAGCCATAGCTTGCATAAAAAGTTACTTGTTTGACATATTATTTACAAAAGTTAGTCAGCTAGTTGTTTAAAATAATCAACACATAAAATAATAATTATAATGACGAGACAAAGCCTACAAACTCCAGTGTGAGGCTGCACTGGCGTGTCTTTAATTAAATAAATTATAATAACTATTAATGTTAATTAAATTATAATAACTGTTAATGTTAAATAAATTATAATAGATGCTAATGTTAAAAAAAATGTAATAACTGTTGATGTTAAATTAATGTGGAAACTCTCTACAATGTGGTAAAGACAATATTTACCACAATATCAATCAATTCTCTATGACAAAAACATGCAGCACGATAATCAATTTTTTTTTTGTGGAGGTAATACTAATTTTGTTCTAGTTTGTTGATCAGGAAGAAATACCCATAAAAAATATTGTAGTAGTCCTTCTATGTGTGGTATTTGTATAAATTGGACTCCTGTTAAATCACAACCCTGTTGCAATAAAGTATGTGTTTTATTTAACCCACAGCAAAGATAATATTTAATTTTTCGTATGTAAAAAAGGCATTCATATTCATATTGAAGACTACATACATAACTTCCAGAGACAACAAAAATAAGTGAAGATAATTCGATTCCAAATAAAATCCAATAAAGTTTAATAATTTAATTAATTATTTTTAAACAAACAAATAAAATGTCGGAGTTTTATATTTAAAAGAATTTAGACAGATATAAATCAAAGAGGATGTAAAAATACTAAAGAATAGTATAAAATGTAGAACCAATAAAAAATAGTGAAAAAGTCTGGAGTTTTTTAGTTTAAATAAAAATAAGTGTAGAAATGAAATAAATTTCATACTCTATTTATATAGCATGAAGCCAGTCCGATAGCAACAACCAAAAGAGATTCTACTGGTTTTTCTAATATCGGTGACTTATTTATAATTTCTGCTAATTTTTGTTTGATTGACTCTTCAACTAAGATGAACGCTTCGAACTGTCCATCAGTTTGACGAATTTCAAGCTGTTTCTCAGAATTAGGAAAAAGATATTGACTATAAACAATGATAATTAAAAACCAATACATACATATTATTGAAGTTTATTTTACGATCCATTATAACTAGAAGCAAGTGTTTTGCAAGTGATAGAGTAGTAAAAAAATTATCCATACATAAAGTCCTTCCACTTCCACGATATAGAGATGCCAATTCTTTTACAACTCTCTCTCCCTGATTTTTTTCACGGGTATCATTTGTTTTACCAGTGTAAATTATACCATACAAAGGATATGCGTTTTCAGCATCGCAAATCCATCAGATTTTGATATCGTACTTAGCTTTGAAGGTATATATTGAGTAAAACCTGTATGGCCTGGATAAGGGTATAGCTGCTCATCAATTGTTAGATTTCCAGTAGGTCTATAACACTGAAATAAATTTGCATTGAAAATTGTACATAAATCACGAATTGGAGCTGCTTTCTTCTTTTTTACGTTGATTAAGAGCATTGCTGTCGTCAAACCTTAAAAAGCGCATAATGTGGATTCTATTAATTCCTACTGTCGCACGATATTATGGATATGAAATGAAATGCCACATGTCAAAAATATGGTTAGTATTGGAATTATTAGCTCCTTTGCAAATCAAGATTGCAAAGAATGAATAAATTTCCGCTATAGTTACAGGCTTTCATTGACGCTGAGAGTTTGGATTATCTGCATTGTAATTTGCGTAGGTAGACATTGCTTTCTTATTTGTATGTCGAGCGATAATATCTACCATACTTTCGATGACAATTTTTTTAAAAGTTTCGTTTATTGATAGCATTTCTGTGCTGCGATGAGGTCCACTTCGCTGTCGTAAAATATTGTGAGCTTCAGCTTGATGTTGATTTGGTGGTGTTTCTTTCCATTCGGTTTTATCTTTTGCAATGAAATTGCTACTTACTGATCCTAGAATAAGAAATTATTACGATTTCATTGAATATCCGAATATAATTATTTATTATTTGAAACATACTATAAAGTTCATCGTCTTGCTGCTCCGATCATCATCATTGACGTCTTCAGAAATCTCTGATTCCTAAATATCCGAAGCTGTTATATTTTTATATTTTTCGTAAAATTAATAAAATTTTTATAAAGATATGTCAAAAATCTCAACCATTTAAGTATATATTTCTGCAAGTTAAAAGAATGCTATCCGTAAGCAAAAATATCAGCATTGTTAGAATAATTCATTTGTTTGTTAATTTAATATACGAAAAAAATAACCTGGGTACTAAACAGTGTCGATAAACCAAGAAAGGCTAAAGGAAGAAATTATTTATAACATTTTATAAAATAGTGAATTAATTACTTAATTAAAACATGTACTAAAGACAATATATTTACAAGACTGTAAAATCGGCCGTAAGATAGTAATTCGACTACTTCATAGATATGATTTCAATCTCATGTTTTAATTTGATTAAATAGAGTTTTATCATTACATGAAATTTAACTAATAATAGATATATGTATTTATAAATTCAATTTAAATTTCAGTTCAATTTTTAGCCAAACAGCTGATACTTCAATTTTAAGTTAAATTATTAAAAACACCGAATAACTAATTAATTAATTAATTAAAAATTGCTGTAAACTAATGTAAATAGGTTAAATTCAATTGATTTACACAAAAAAAACATGTAAAGATTTTAAAAATCAAAATTAATATTCTTTTAACAAGTCTCTACAAAATATAGCCAAACTCATTTACAATATGTACATGAACATTTACCATCCATGCAATATGGGCTCCTGCTATCAAACGATTAAATTCTGTTCGGAATGACGATTAAATTTCACGAGCATCATTGTTGAGATAATCCAGCGTTTAATTCTTTTCATTTGTAATAATTAAATCAACAAAACTAAACAAAAAAACCATACAAATGCTTATATTTGGCCTATATGCGCGCATATATAAATCGATGTATATATATATATTACACACACATGTATCTATCTAATCCGTATCTAATGGTTTTCTTCATATATAGAAAAATTATTTTACTGAGCACAGCATCCAATAACAAAGGAATAGCAAAATAGTCCCGCATCTAAAAATTATTTTCACTTCCTCAATCCTATGTTATGCAATCCTAATAGAAATGTTTGTTAGAATTTGAAAACATTCCAGATACATATTTAGATATTTTCCTTTTCAGCATTGTTGATTTTTCTCTTTCATTCCTGGCATGCAGATGTATATTGTAATATATATATATTTAAATGTTCCAGTGTCGCGTCAAATATACAAAGTCATTTGGTAGAGAGGGAAGAGGTTGAAGACTGTTGTTTAGCTACATATATGTTTCTAGGAACGTAAGTTTTTCTTGAATGTAAAATTACCTTATGAATATTTTTCAGATATTCAATTCTGAATGCCTGATGTTCTGTGGAACATTAGACTTTCTTCTTCCGCTGTCGATGTCAATTTTACAATTTGTTGCCAAACTTGAAGTTGTAAACTTGTTAAGTCTTTTACTATGAAAAATTACGAAACGTAAAATAATATATATACATGTAGTTCACTTATACAATAAAATATTAAGTATGTGCACAAACCAAACAGCAACGCGTTTATATATAGTTTCTGCTGCAAGCGGGTAACGCAGCATTTTTGTATTAAATAAATTGTTTCCACCTCTTTAACGTGCATTAAATCTCGTAAGCACACGCGTTGAACGAGAAAAAAGCCTTCAAGTACAAAATTTTTGTGCGAAATGCGACATCAAATACCAGGCAATCATAAAATAGAATCAGAAGTCTAGAGAACAATTTGAGATATATTTTTTAGTACAGTCTATAGGAAATACAAATTTTTGTATACAAATACATATGATTCTATACATGCATAGAAATCATATGTATTTATGGATCTTTGGCTTTGAAATTTTTCAAATGAAAACACCTCCTTATAAAACAAACGGTTTAGTGTTAAATGTTTTATATGCGGGCGGATCTAAATAAGTGTGTTTAGAAAAATTTAAATATAAAAAAAAGTAATTATATATAGTTAGCTAGGTGTGTGTTAGAGTAGTCCCCTTTTATTTTTTAATGAACGAGAAGAAATATTGAATTTTTGTCTTTTGAACACTATTCAGTTAGCAGGCGCTCATAACTGGCGACAAGGGATATTTAGTATATTTTCATACTGAAGAATGTCAGCTATTCGAAAAATATTAGAGCATTGAAATGTTTGGTTGCCATTTTAGAGTACAATTCAGAGTGTCAATGTATGTATACATATAAATATATATATATATAGGCTTGATATTGAAGCATGAGATTTGTGATATAGAAAAATAATTATTCATTTATGATTTATTAAAATTCTGTATTAAGAATATTTAACTTTATTTAATTTAATTTTACAATTAAGAGATAAATTCAATATGAAGTTTTAGTTATATTAACCCTAATTTTGAATATTTAAAAAGTATATTTCTCTATTAGTGCTATTATTGTTATTGAACTTTATTGAAAGAATATTTTCACATTAAAATTTTGTTATGATTCTTTTACAATATATAATTAAGTTTTTAGCGATATTTGTTACAAGGAATTTTGTTCTCCTGAAATAAAAAATTATTAATTAAACAATTATTTATTAAGATGTTTACCTTTTTTTTGTTTTTACTACAATATTAATTAAACATTATTAATTTATTATAATACTATTATTGATATATGAGCGTTGGTATTGATGGTATGTGTTAAACTTGTGTGGGTTAGAAATCCAATGATTAGTCCCCTAGTTATTGTATTTTAAGGTAATATCATATTTATTTTGATTTGTTTTTTAAATACATTATTTTATTAAGAAAGTTTCGCATAAATGATTTTTTATTTTGTAATTTAAGAAATATTTGGAAGTCTTAAAAAAAACACTTTCTTCACTAATTTTTCATGAGAAGATATGAAGATATGGTTAACCCTTGACGCTCATGCTGAAATCGATTTGGGCTGCCAAAAATAAACTTTTTTTATTGCTTTATTTAATAAATATTGATGAGTTTGATAAAGATTTCGTTCTCACTGATTAAATATATGTTGTATTTTGACAAATTCACAGCATTTGCTTGTCCGATAGACAAATGACGGCTACAGACGTCCACTAAATTTTATTGGAATTTTTGAGGTATTTAGTAAAAAATAAAATGTAAATATTTTAAACATTACTCTATATTTTGCACTTTATTTTTCGCTTGTTCATTTATTAATTTAAAAATGAATTTATCCAATTAATTTACAATTTATTATCATAGCTAAATAACTTATCACTAGGAATCAAAAATTATTATATATAAAAGAACCCCAATTCTTACAATAATCCTACATGATATGACTCAAAGCATTCTGGACACAAAGGAGGTTTTTCTGCACAGGATTTGCATCTGTAGCATGTTTCTTTCCTAACCTTGTTTTTTGTATATTTCCTACATCGTCGGTAAACTTTTTCTTTTTTGCAATTTTTGCCTATTAGTTACAGCATTGGAAGAACTTTGTGTAGTTTTTTTATGATATCGATGTCATTATCTCCGTAATGAATAAACGACGTCCTGGCATGATTTGTTGGTGAATTGGTGAATAATACAAAATATTATTGGAAAACAAAATGCAATAAAAAAAATTGTAATTTAAAAAAAAAAAGCTACCCTTTATCTCCCTACTTAATATTTTTCTTTTGCAAGAAGTCAATAAGAGGTCATAAAGTTACAATAAATGTACTTAAAAATATTGGAACGACAAGAAAACAATTAAAGTCGTTAATTTTTTTAAATGCACAGTTATTTTAAGGCAAATGTATATTGAAAAACAACATATTTTTGTAAAGAAACTCGGGCTATACTATATAGAAAAAATTTAGTATTCAATGTTTAAAACTTTTTTCTAGCAAATAAGCCATGAACTGTAATTTCTAATTTCAAATATTTTTTAAACATATTATCTATAAATTTTATATTCAAATAATTTTTTTTAAAAGCTCTCAAGTAAAAAAGTATTTTAACAAATAAAAAGGAACAGTTTTGAAAATAATTTTAGATTTTATTACTTTTGCTATTCTTTGGATTTTAACAGATATCTTTCACTACTAATTAAAAATATTTTACATTAGTATGAATGTAAATAAAATCACTTTTACTTAATTTATTATTTCTAAATATAATAACATTAATCCTAATAACTAATTATCACACATCTATATAATTATATATTTAGTATAGGTCAAATATTTAAAAATATATATTAACATAGTAAAACAATGTTTCCACTATCATTTCCGGCTAGAATCATGCGATTTAGAGGTAATACAGCAAGGCTAGTTAAAACACCTTTAAGAGTATCAGAACGTAATTTTGTGACGGAATAATTATCATTGATATCAGTTAGACTTGAATAGACACCAATTCGATTAGCTGGTGTAGCAAAAACTAATTCATTATCATTAGGAAATAGACAATGAGCTGGTTCAGGTGGTTGTCTAAAATTAATTAAAATAAAAATAATTTCATATAAATTATCGTTAAAATTAAACTTACTTTAATTGTAATTGTAGATGAAAATCATTAATACTCCATACTGATATACTATGATCTAAACTAGAGCTAACAATTTGATGATTATTTGGTGCTACCAATTGTAAAAGTTCACCATCAGTTGCTTTCCATGATCCTAAAAGCATACCATTTCTTCCATCTAATACAATTATATTACCTGATGATAGACCGGCAGCTATCCAATTACCAGATGATGAGCATACTAAACAGCGTACAACATGATTTTGTGATTGTGTTATCTGGACAATAACAAAAAAAAGAAGAAAGAAATTCCATGCAAATTTAAATAATATCATAAAATTTTATATTAAAGATATAATTGACAAACCTTCCATTCATTAACATATGAAACAGTCCTGGAATCAATTATTTTAATTGTTGAATCTGCAGTACCAGCAATTATTAATGGACTTGGGGATGGATATGTACGTACAACACTAACTGGACTATAACGTGTCTGTGAATCTAATATACCAATTGCACGGCCAATAAATGGATCCCATATATGTACACCAGAATCACATGAAATAGTTAAACGCATCGATTCTAAAAATGATAATGAATGTACAGATTTTTTATGTCCATTATAAGTAAATTGGCATGATGTTATTTTAGTTCCATCTCCTTCACTACGTAATGACCATAATTTAACTGTTTTATCTTTAGATGCTGATATAAAACTATTTTCATTATCTAAACATAATATTGAACGTACTGAATTATTATGTCCAGCAAATGTTTGTAATTTTATTTGTTTTAAATTTAAATGATTATCTTTATCAGAACGACCAATTTCATGTTCCCAATAAGCTAACCAATTTCCACGTAAATGTCTGGTTGTATTTATCTAAAACAAAAAAAGAAAAGCAAGAAATTAAGTTTATAACAACAACAAAAATGATAATTCTGTTAAGGTAATTATATTGTTTATGTATTCAAACCCCAGATTTCTTAATTCAAGTTAACATTTTCTATTAAGAATTACAACTAACATGCTACAGATTTAGCAAAAAAACTTAAATATAAATAAAATTTGCAATAAATAGTACTTTTAACCTATTTATGCCGAGCGGGTTATTAACGACTCATCTTACATAAATATTATTCACAAAAAGGTGTTGCGCTACTTATAGTTGAATATTTCTTAACTATAAATTTACTGCACAAACACGCAATAACTGATAGTAGACAAAATTGTCTATTTTATTTTCAAAGTTGAAAAAGTGCGCATCAAATCAGAACAAATCCATGTATCTTAAAACATTTTAGGATATCTCTTTTAAAATAACCAAAATATTCTACAGAAATAGTTCTGTACACGTTAAAACACGAAATTTATTTTTTCCTATCTTCGAATAACAAAGAAAACTGTTTGTAACAAATTTTTGTAACGAAAATTTAGCTCAGTGTGTCTGTAGCTTTATTAGTTGCAAATAGTAAATTTTGTAAAAATTAATAACAGAAATTTTTAGTTAAGTAAATTTAAAAATTTGTATAAATATCTAAAGAAAAATAAACTATTATTCTATAAAAAATAAAGAGAAAAACTTTACTTGATCAAATTTATGTGCAACTAAATCCAATACTTCAATTGGTCCAATCTCAGGTTTAATTGTATTAGTTTGAACTTCAATTCTATTTCCAACAACTGGTGTACCAAAACTATTTGAACTACTTATTTCATCATCTAATAAATTTATTTTACCATCTGGTGATAAATTATTTCTATCATTCATATTATATCCAGGTTGTTGAAATTCATGACAAAAATTTAATATTAATTCTAAATTAACAACTGTTTTTCTCATTACTGTTTCACCTAAATATTTTAAAAATGATAAATATGAACAATGTGCTAATGGTGGTCCAAATGTATCACGTATTTCTTCCATAGCTTTTTCACGTGAATTCATTTCAATACTTTCAATATTAATATCATTTAATTTTGGTGGTGTAATACTTTCATTTGTTATATTATCATTATTTGTTTTAGCTTGTAATATTTGTGTACCAATTATATTCCATTCTTTAATACGTCCATCACGTTGAATTTCAAGAAAACTAGTATCATCTGATGTTAAATTTATATCAGCCGTTGGTTTTATTAATTTATCTTCATCATCGGGTATATTTAAATTATCGGTAATACCATATGCTTTATTAAAAATTAAAAAAAATCTTTGTAGTGCTGGAATACATAAATGTTCTTTAGACATTTCTGGTCCAATACGTATTGCAATTACATAAAGAGTATCTAAAAGTTTTCTTGCAAGTATATTACGTGCTAAATATCCATTTGGTAATATACATCTACTTGATCCTAATAATCGTATTACCGGATGAATAATATTACGAAGGATTGAATCCTGAAAAAAAATTCAAATTAAAATAAGAAATTTTTAATTAGCATTTTGTATGAAACATATTTAAACAAAAAATACCTGCAATTGTTCCATTATAGTACTATCAATTAGATAAGGTATTATATATTTTAATAATTGTAATGAACCAACTAAAGCCCCTTCTAAATTTGGTGTTATCTTTCTTTTACAAAGTGCGATCAGCTCACTTGCATGCGGAAGATACTGTAAGAGTATAAATTGTTCTCCATATAAACCTGTAAATTAAATTTTAATTAAAAAAAACATTAAACTTATTGTTTATAGTTTAAAAATACAAGAAAGTTTTAGCTATAAAACTATTTTTTAAATAGTTCAGATAAAAATGTTGGCTTTCCAAAATTTTAGATGGTACGTGATAATAAAGAAGAGAAAATAACTTTTTATGCATATATTTTAATTTAATAAGTTTGCGAAAAGCCTATTTCAAAGCTTAGGGTCTGCTACGCAGAAATGGTACACAAATTTAAAGAAGGTTTCTTAAGAATAAATGACACGGCCACAATTAAATATACATTAAGAATTTTATGAGCAAAAAAAAGGGCTCCAATAGATTTTTTTACAAATTGTTCTCATAGATATGGTTTAAGTAAATATATTGAAATATTTTGAAAGCTTTTGAATAACTTTTCAATAATATTCTTTAAAATTTTTGCATAAAAATATTTAGAAATAAGCTAGTCGTCTTTCAAAAAAGTCAATTTACGGTGATCATCATATCTCAACTTAGAACTATCTAAATTTATTTAGTCAAAACATAAGTTTCTCTTCCCCCTAATGATCCTTGTTTAATTAATTTTGTCATTTTTATATTACTGAGGTCGTTTGAATTCAAAACAGAGATTTTTAACGAAAAAATCCGCTTTTCCATAATTTTTTTATACTCTAAATGATATAAAAATTAAGTGTAAAACTTCAAATGTTTTGGTACAATAGTTTTTAAATGACTTTTTAAACGTCGTTTCGATAAAAACGCTTTTGAAGTTTAATCTCTGAAAAATTTACAAGATTTGAGAAGATTTAAATGTCAATAATTATGAGAATTTTAACCTGATTGCCTTGAAATATTGACACAACATTTTTAAACTGTTGTACAATAAAAAAATTACAATATTTTTGTGCTATCTCTTAACAAAAAAGAATAAATTGAAAATTTATTTAATTAAATAAATAACTTACCAGCTACTGATGTTAAACATTCTAAAACTCTAGCAGCATTATAATCACCAACAATTTTAGCATCAGATATTGTAAAATAATTTAAATTATTGTTTAAATCAATATCATCATCATTATTAATTGGTAATAAATTTTCTTGACCTACATAACAAATTGTTAACATTTTTAATAAATTTCTAGTTAAATATTTTGCTGTTAATACTGGCCCAAGCCTATGTGATAACCATATTAAACTTTCTGTACTCATTTCCGATATACGATTATTTTTAATTATATTTTTTATATCAGATTTTTGTGATATAACTGATGATGATGATGTATTATTAATTTCATTAATATCTTTCTTATTAATATTATTTAATTTTGTTGATATTAAATCAAATGAATCAATACTTTTTTTACTACCAATTTCACAATCAATTGTATTTATATCATAATTTCTATTAAATGAACTTGGTATTTGTATTGTTGATGATGATTTTATATTTTGTTTATATAAACTATCTGTTTGACTATTAATTGATATTTTATCATCATCAATTGAATTATTATTTGATAAATTTTCATTATTAAATATAATATCATTAATAGCAATTTTTTCTAATAAATTAATTGATTCTTCACGTGCTTCATCAGCATTTAAATCAATTGATTGTATTTCACAATCATTTATATTAAAATGTTTATCAAATGTAATTGAATCATCTGTTTCAGTTTCAAATTCAAATAAATCTTCAGTATCATTTTTAGATGATGTAATATCATATGAATTTTCAGTTGATATTAATGTTATTGAATTATCTGATTCATTATTATTACTACTAAATTTAATAATTTTTTTATTATTATCTAAATTATTTTCATTATGATAATGATAACCATTATTTTCTTCTGGTTCTTTATAACCACCAATTGCTTCAATAATTGGTGATATAAAATTATTTAAAAAACATTTTAAACCAAAACGTATTATTAATCTAATTAAAAAACTATGATGATATAATTTAACTGATTTACGACTTTTAAATGATGAACTAATACGAAATTTAATTGTATCATTTATTAATTTTATACGATTATAATTATCAACATCATATAAATGTAATATTGTTTCTAATAATTGTTTTTGTGTCTCATGATGACCCAAGGATGATGCTAATGGATCAAATAAATACCATGCAGCTAATATTGATGTTTGTTCTAATTTAAACATATTTATTATATGTGGTAATAATAATTCAACAATACTAAATTGTTCATATGCAATTGGTTTTAATAAATTATCAAGATGTAAACAACATGATTTTATTTTACATTCAGCTATTTTTCTTTCAAATAATATACGTTTTTTATCATTATCAATAAATTTAATACAATTATTACCATCACATTGAAAATATGTATATAAATTTAACATATTTGTAGCTATATCAAAATCATATAAACATGATATTAATGCATGTATACGATAATAATAATATGGAAATGGTATTATTTTATAACCTAATAAAGGCTGTAATAATTGATGTGCTGTTGGATATGGTAAACCTAAATTATTTATAACTTCATTTTTAAGATTATCATCTAATTTAAGTAGTATTTTGCATGCTAATTGAATACATTTTGGTAATTCTTTAATATATAATTTAGCTACTGTTGAACATAATTGTAAACGATTTTCAAAATTTTTTATATTATTATTATTATTATTACCACTAATTAATGGACGTAATTTTTCAATTAAAAATAATTCAATTATTAAACAACCAATTATTTGTAATTCTTTTTCACGTTTCTCATATAAAATTTGACGATAATTTTTTGTTACATTTTGTACTAATAAATTTTTACATTTAACATTAGTACGAAATTTATCATCTTTAATTGATGCTATAGCACCTAATGTATCTGAAAACATTTGATTTGTAAATGAATTATCTGATGAATCTTCAAACATCATATCATTTTTTAATATTTTATCATTATTAATCAATATATCAGATTTTTGATTTAAAAATGTTTTACCAAAAAATGTTTGCATATTTTCAATTTTATTTAATAATAAACATGGATTATATTCTTTTGGTAATTTAATATAATTAGATGATTTTTGTACATTTGAATGATAACTAGTTGATCTTTCCATATTATTACTATTATTTTCTTGTATTTTAGTTGAATCATTTTTTATTTTTTGAATTTTTGTTGTGTTTATAGTTGAATTTTTAATTAAATTGTTATCATTTGTTTGTGATGATATTAATGAAGAAAGTTCCTCAGAGCTACGTGTCATACGATTTTTATATTGATTATTTAAATTTAAACGTGGTGGTATTGAATTAAACCATATTGATGGTAATTTTTTTGCTGGATGTGGATATGTAAATAATTGTACAATACCACGTTGACATAAATGTTTATGATTATCAACTAAAGGTAGACAAACATTCTTTGATTTAATAGCCGCTATTCCATGAAGTTTATATCTAAAATTATTAAAATTATTTTATCAATTATTTAGAAAAGAATATTTAATAAAAATTAGAAATAAATATATTTTAGCAGATATTATAAATATGAATATATAACCGGAATGTATTTATGTAGATCAGTCTTATTAACCCTTGAATCGCTACTTGATTCCGTTCGGACGTTTTTCTTTTTAAATTAAGCATATTTTTGGACTAAGTACAAATATTAACTTGGGCTTTCAACTAGTTTGTAAAATTTCATTAGCGATCTATTTACGATTTTATTTTTCCGAAGAAAAGAAGGATGGTATAAGTGTTTTTGAAATACACCTTTAAATTGATATATGGTCCGTGCCAGACTCATTTTTTTTTATTCGTAAATTTAGCATATTTCTGATCTAAGTATTAGTTTGGACTTCTAGCAGCTTCCAGATAACTTCCTAAAATTTTATGTACGATTTTGTTCGTTTTAAAAAAATCATTAAAGAAGGATTGTAAAAGGATCTTTTGAAATGCACGTATAAATGATGCCTGGCTAGACTTCTATAGATTTTGTATAAAAATCCATGAAAGATATGCATTCTACCCACGTTCTTACATATTTTACTCTAGTTACCTCTTACTGTATTTACATCTGTTAACTTCGAAGTAAATCCATTTTAGCTAATAAAACGATTTAAATTAATAAAGAATTAACTTTTTTTCTTCATGTTATTAGCCTTCAAGTTAACAATCATTTACAAAAAAAACTTTTCCCGAAAGCAATTTCAGCTTGCGATATGTCACCATGCGAGAAAATGTCATGCGTCCAAAAAAAGATTAACGCACAAAAATATTATAAATCAAAATGCGGATCCGAAATTGGGACCAGTTTTAGATGCCAAATAGCCCAATGAGCAATAAAGATTGAAAAGACTTCAGGCCTAGTTCATGATGTTTAGTCTGTTCTGTCGGGCCAAAATCGTGCTAGTTTCGCACGAAATGTTTATCGGACATATTGTTATTTTGGGCTGCTTCTTTCCAATTTATTGGCATAAGTTGACAAACACTCGATGAATCAATTCTTTTAAATAAAATATTTCTTCCTGATGAAAGGAAAAATTATCTTTCTCGTCTTGTGCTGCTATCTCCTTTTGGTTTTCACGAAAACTTGGTTTCAATTTGCTTTCCACTTCAACCTATTCAAAATATTTTGGCAATGAATGTAGAAGCAATTTTGTATTATAATGCAAATAATAATGATGTTGACGGCATGGGTCAAATAGTAACGTCTTATTTAGAGTAAAGTCCATAAAATTTTTTATTTTTATAATCCGAAAATGTCTAGAATATGAATATGAATATGCCAGAGATACTGTATTTATATTATTCGTTTTTGTGAACTGCGAATAAAAATGATATTTACCTAAATAAATATTCTTTAGTAAATTAAATGATATCTTATCAAAAGAATATTAAATATTTCTTGTGTTGTGCTTAGTTTTTTTTCTAATTAGGAAGTAGTAGGAGAAATAATCAACATGACAATACATATTTTATGTTTTTTTTTGTTTGCCTAAAATCTTATTCAAACAGTATTAATATATATCCAAATTAACTAAAGTTTCTACGTAAATAGTGTGCAGTTTTTATGCAATATAAAAATTATGTATTTCTGTAATAATTTTTCTATACCGTATGGTTTACTCCTGGCAATTTCTATCGATTGGCCTCTTTGCAGAGGACGCAGTCCTTCCAATTGCTAATAATGTCATCGATTTTCAAGAAAAAGCATGCACTAAATATATATCTTTTTAGAATTATTACCGCCAGAATAATATAGGCAAGGAATATTTTGCTAAGTTGTAAGTTGAAGTCTCGAAATAAATAAAATAAAAATATGCGTGTATTTGAATAAAAAATTTGATTAAATAGTTTCAAAATAAATATAAACATTTCAAATTAATAAATAATAAAAACAAATAAATAGTAAAATTTCTAAATACTCCTTTTGAAATTTTTATATATAATGAAAAATAAAGATATAAAATTTACCCAAAATTTAAATCAATCCAATGATGTAATCTTTCAGATACATGTTGACTCTCTAATGCTTCTCTATGTTTTGATATAAAATCTTCTGGACATGATGCCCATGCTGGTAATTCTAAATCAGGTAAATCTTCATGTATACTTTTAAATACCATAGGATCTGAATAAAATTCTGGTATACATTCATCTGGTGACCATTCTTGTAAACGTTGTATAGATGCTGGATATTCAGCTGGTACCCAAACAGGTCTAACATGTTGACATAATATATTTGATGGTGTCCTTCTAGCCATATATACAAAATAAGTTATTTCACTTAAAAATTCTGATACATGATGTGGTATTTCACTATTATGATGTGATGTAAACATTAAATCTAGATGACGATCACCTTTATTAATACGATATTTAGATTTAGTTAAATCTCTCCAATTTATACCATTACGTAATGTAAAATCTGTTACCCATGGCATAATATGATGATAACTAGGTGAACTAATTTTACGTCCAGATACATTATTTAATATAGTTAAATAATCATAATTTGATAATTGACCATTACACCACATTTCACAATATTCTCTTAATGTAAATTGTTGATAATCATATGTAAATTTTAAATCAAATTTTAAACTTTCTGGATATTCTTCAGTTGGTGTCTCATCATATTCTTCTTGTATTATATTTGATTCAAGATTTGGTAAAATTTGTATCCATAAATTTTCAGTTATATAAATATCATTTAATCTAATATCACCAAGTAAAAGACTTTGTTCATGTAAATATTTCATTGTTTTAATTAATTGATAAATAATAAATAATGTTTTATTATTTGATTTATTTAATATAGCTGGACTATATGTTATACAATCATATAATGTTGTTTCAATTGCTGGTGGATAAAATATAACAGTTATATGTGAAGTTGTTTCAATAGCAGCTATTGCTTGTAATAAATTTGAATATGTTTCTAAATTATAATTATCATAATTAATTTTTTGTGATGATCTTATACGATCAAGTTTATAATGAATAATTTTTTTACCAAAAATTCTATAAATTAATTCTTTTAGGACTGATTCATATGGTACAAGTAATGAACGATTTGTATTTGTTTTGTTATTAAAATTTTTCGATGTTTTCATTGATTTATTATAATTATTATTATATTTACGGTAACATTTATTCCAAAGATTATGAAAATTATTTTGTGATACAAAATCAAGAATTTCTGAATGTGTAAGTACTTCATTATTATTTATATTATCGATTTTACTTTTTGGTAATGGTATTACTTTATGATTATATTTTTTATAAATATGTATACATACTTTAGTCCAAATATGATTTAGTTGGGGTAATGATCTTTTATCTAAACCAGGATATGCTTGGAATTTTGTTAATTTCTTTTGTTGTTCTAAACATTTTAACCATGATTTATTCACTAAAAGAAAATAACGATCTTTATTATCAGTTTCAAATAAATGATTTTTTGGTATTTGTAAATCTTCACAAAAAGATTCCATTGTCATGTTGTGATTTTATTTAGTCTTTAATATAAAATATAATTTTGACAAAATCAAATTATATTTGTGTCGTTTCTTGTCTAAAATTTAATTAGCTGTGTTGACATATTTTCTAGTATAAAATTTCTATTGCTAGTCTGATGCTAGGCTGTTATTTAACTAAAAATATATTCAAATTTTTATTAATTTTTGTTAAAAAAGAAACTTTCACTTTGACAAAAATCATGCCAATTTTTTGACATTATAATTACTGCAATAATTTAAAGAGAATTAAGCTGTGTCTACACTCGAAGTATATTGACTGCAATAATTATTTGACAGTTTTATTGGAAACATATAATTTATGCTTTCTAACTAATTCTAGCATACAAAATGATTTGTTATGAATAATAATGCTTTATGAATATTATAAAATTATTTGACATGTACAGATTATACTTTTCTAAAAAATTTGTAATGTAATTATTGCAGTCAATCAGCTATATTTGACGGTGCATCATGGAGCTGATTCAGTTCGGTTTTTAGGCTAAATTTGAGTCATTATTTATAGCTGAATATACTTTTGAATATAGACATGCCTCAAAAACTCCTATAAAAAAGCGGTCAAAACCGTTAATGTTTACACAGAGTAAAGGTGCAAACACAATGACTTCCATTCAGAATTCAGAATGCGGATTCATTCAGAATTCCGAAATTCAGCTATATAGATTCCTATAGCTGTGACAGTTGTCACCGCTTCTGCACCGCAAACCGCATCATTGTGTTTGCACCTTAATAGCGCATTTACATTTCCATATGAATTTTGCTTCAACTCTGCAACCAAGTGCAGGGAGACACCAGGTAAGGGGAAAATTCGAAATATCTAGCCTAAAAACCAAAGTGAGCCAGATTCATGATGAACCGTCAAATATAGCTGATTAACATTTTCACTACACAAATCACAAAGATATTTAACAAATGATAGTGTAAAACCGAAAAACAAGATTAAAATCGGTAAATCTCTCGGTAAATTGGGCTCTTGGAAGAATAAGAAGTTATTATTTTAACAAAATATATAAAAATCCGAAATATGGCTACAAAATCTGTATCTATAGGCACTATTAATCCTCTTTTAGACAATCCTAGTAAAATGTAAGCAAAAGAAATGCTGGTGAACAAAATTCAAAATAATGTCAGAATGACATTATTTTTTCAGAATATTTGCCATAATATCCACTAGAGAAATCTATATTAAATTTTTTTGCTATAGTGTTCTCTAGCGAACAGAATTTACTTGTATGTATGCATTTTTTTTACTGATATTATTTATAATAAATTTTGTAATATTTTTCTGTCAAAAATTTGTGGCAATAAAAATTGACTAATGACAACAAGAATATTATAGTATATAGAGAATCATTTTTTTAAATATTTTATTGCTTATTATCTCTTAAGAATGCTATGAATAATGAAATTGTTGTCATATATGCAGAAAGCTTTTTAATACCCAAATATTTATAAAAATTTGAATTGAGGATATTAATTGGGTTGTTAATACTTACAATGTGTCTTATCTGATTCAAATTAAATTTAAATTTCTTTGATTATATTTGACGATCACCTGATCCGGATAAACCAAAAGACGTTATTATTCACTTGAGATAAGGTTTAAAATGAATATAATTTAATTTGTTTTATTTAAAATTATTTATGTTTGTGTTTTTATATTGAGAGATGGGGACTATATATGGTGACCTGCTTATTTCTAGGGATAATAAGATACGCTTATTAGCTAAAATAATAAACCAATTAGTTTAAATTTCTTTTAGGTGACCTATACCTGTGTCAATTTATATAACGAGTACTCTTCCGTCTATGAAAGTCCAATTACTTCATCCAAAGCAATATTGATCACTTAAAGGAGTTCTTAATATTTTTTTGTTTCAATATAAACCCATAAAGTTTTTTAATTTTTTTTAAATTGAAGTCGATTTCATGGAGTTCCTAAGTAAGAATCACTTAATTAAATATACAAAAATAGCCTAAAATGAGATTAAATCGTTGAATTACAAAATAAACAAAAAATATTTCTCTAAGAACCATTTGATAATCGCTGAGAGAAATATGATTTTTTTTTTTGCATTTTTGGGAGCATTAAACAGTTATATACTCTGATTTTGAAATTACATTTAATAGACTTTGTCTAGTTGAGCAGTTGCACTTTGGGCTTATCAATTACATTTGCCTTTGATGATAATTTTTTAATCTAATTCTTTGATAGCGCAATATTATATATATTTGTTTTTATTTAAAAACAAAATTCTAGCCTTATTCTAAATATTAAATTTAGTGTTCAAAATTCTTAATTTTAAATATTAATTATTTTATATTTATTCTGTTTAAGTGTAAGCAAGTCAATGTTTTCATTACAAAATTATGAATTCAATGTACGAAAAAGAAATACTATTACGACCTGGTGTTTATCGAGGCAAATACCGTTGTTTAAGACAAGGTACGAAAATATTGAATGTGTTTTAGTTTTTTTTGTTTACCATTTGTAGTATTAAATAATTTATTTTCACCTAGATTTTGCTGTAATATAAAAATTAAATAACATTTAATTTTTTTTATGGAAGGAAACTTTAATAAAATTAATTAAGAACTTTCAATAAAATTTAATTAATTTTTTTGTATATATACATAAATTAAAAAAGAATTATTTCATGTGCATATTCGAATTCATATCACGTTTTATTTCTTGTTTGTTTTGATTTTATTGCTTTAGACTTTAAAATTGATGTGTTGTTCCGGTATATTAAAAAATAAAATTTAAACTCTATGAGGAAATAAGGAGTTCAAGACCAATCAACCTTCTGAATACCATTTATGCATTTGTGTCATCAATTTTAAAATAATTGCTGGTTTTTTATTTTTTATTTTTTATTAGTAAAACATCAATGAAATCAATTTTAAATAGTGCAAAAAAAAATGACTAGCCATGATTTTATTTCGTACTAGTAATAAATGCCATAACAAATAATAAATACGATTTTAATTTAACACTTTTATAAATTTAATTAATTTGTTTATTTTTGTAGTTGTTTTTCTGTAATTTTTTGTTATTAAAATTATTACGTGATTTTTTTTTTTTTAGGTTTTAATAACAAAAAACCACAGTAATGTTTTTTATATGAAAAATTTTGTATGATAATTTTTCATCTCAAATTGTTATAGTTTCAACCAACCGAAAAGATATATTTCTAACGCTTAAATTTGATTTATATGAATGTTATTTTTAATTTAAATTATTTTTAGTTTTTATATATTATTTGTTAACATAGTTTATTTGAAAAAAGATTTGTAAACGAAAACTATTGATGTAATAACTCTTTTTTGCTTATTATTATTAATTATTCTTTGTAGTAGTATTTTGATAGCAAAAAACATTATTATGGGTGAAATATTCACACAAATATTAGAAATAATGAACTACATATTTCTATGTATTTGTAAGTATGCCATTAAATAGAAGTGGTTGTAAGCTTAGACTTGATATCGAAATTTTTAAAATTTATCAATTTGACATATCGTTCTTTGCTCTTTGAAAGAATTAAATGAATATCATTCTTTCATACGTGTTTTCAAGTGTTGTAGAGCTCAAACAAAACATATACATATGTATATATACATAATTAATAGTAATATTAAGATTGTAGTAAACTAAAATGTAAAAAAAAAAAAAATTTCATTATTTATTTGATAAAATTGTCACTATTGTTTTCTATTAATTGTATTGATGTCAAGTAATCTTTTTACAAAAAATAAAATTAAATAAAAAACTAATTTGTTATACTTGAATCGTACAAAGTCTTCCAATTGTTTGTTTGACATCAGTATAACAATTTGTGCTTATATATTGTTAGATAATTTCAATTATTGTGTCAATATCAAAGTAATAATTGAAGATATTTCTCTAATTAAATCAAAAAATCTGAAAGAAAATTATATCTTTAAAATTTCAACATATTCCATAAAAATTTTTAGATGAGTTTGTCAAGAATGTAGTAATTGGCCTCAATTTTAACCGACAAAACACAATGAAAAAAACTATAAACTATGTCAAATGAAGTTCAGAAATTTCTTGTTAATATTATTAAAACTTATACCTAATTTTATATGTATACAAAGCTTTTTTCCTTGTGTTTTTCTATTTAATTTTTATAGCCCGATAAGATTTATCCTTTTACTAAAGACTCACTATATATATAATTTTTAGATAAAATTCATATCGTTTTATCATTTTGTAAACTTGATTGCATATAAATATGAAAATTTCAAAACTTAAATGTAATTTGTCAAAAAAGTATGTTAGGTTTATTATTTGGCGTTTACCTATCATAAATTTTAATATCTGTTACAAAAAAATAAAAATATATAAGATATATAAGGCAACGACTTTTTTAGTGAGCCTTATCACCTAGAAATATTTTTGGTTAGATCGTAAAATATTAATCGGATAAATTTTTCTTTTTTGTTTTGATAAAAGAATATATATTTTTATTTTTTGTATAATTATGACTTGTTTTACCTCCTCCTTGTCTGATAGAATTCAATAGCACTGCTTAAAATAATTTCTAAATGATAAAAAAATCTGCTAAAAAATATTTCTATTGTATGCCACGGTACCCAGGCCTCAAAATTAATATTTTATTGTGGTTATATAAAAAATAATGCCAAAATTGGCATAACTTTTTATATTTGACCTAACAATAAGAGATAAGGTGTAACCGCATATCTTTATGATCCAGAAATTAAAAAAAATAATTTTCAGTATGATGTCAAACTTTTTGAATGTCAAGATCATTTGAACAGTTAAGAAAGTTTTAGTGACAATTTAAAGAATGATAAAAAAAATATTATTATTTTAAAATTTCTGGAATTTAAAATGGAATTCAAAGATAATAGTGTTATTGTGTTATATTTAGCTGGAAACTAACAATAAATTATTGCCATAAGTTCATAACCATATAACGATCATAAATCATTACAATGATTCAAGAAGGATTGTCAAATGCGGTGTAAATGGGCACCTGAAATGTTTCAGAAAGTGAAGATATGCCTTGAGCAAAATTCTTGACGCAATGGAAATTAAAAAGTTAAAAAAACTGAAAATATCGGAAGGAAGTATTTGAATATTTCATCTCAAAAGAGCAAAGAAACAGTTGTGTTCGCGAAAATTAATTAATTAATTTTCAAATATTATATCCTCTGATAAGAATAATTTCCTTATTTTAACAAATAATGATCCTGTTTCCTTGATTGAAGTATATACGAGAATTTAGGCTTTCGAATAACCACCCAAAATAATTTCCCATCTACTTTTATAGTTTCGAGAGCAGTAACTGCTGATGGTGTTTCTCAAGCTTGGTGTCAAAGACAATGCGTTTTATTATCAGGAAAAGAGTTTTAAAGCTGCTTTGAGGTTATTGTCATGCTGTAGACCGGTAAAGTTTCAAGAAGATGTGGCAATGTACTCGTTTGAACTAAAAATGACAACAAAATCATTTATAACATGTTATATTGTTCAGAAAACTCCCTAGATGCACATCTGATAGACCTTTTAGTTTGGTTCATTGAAAATAGCAAGTTGAGGACAAAAAATATGAAAATATTAAGACGCATGAATATGTTAAAATATTCCAACTTTAAATTTGCCTGTCAAGAAACTCATTTTCTTGGCCTTGTGAAGGCTATAGTGTTCTTAAAACTTGGAACAGGCCTTGTGTGATATCGCAAACACATCTCTTTGTCACTTAGGGGCTATAAATTCCTTCTTTGCTAATTATAATTTTCCTTGGTAATTTCGAAATTTTTTTGAGTGGAAGAAATACTTATATGCTACTGGCCATTAAAATCTTTTCTTCTTTGATTTGATTTCAATAAAAAAATCCACTAAATAATTATATTAACTTAAATCGGACTTCATTGAATTTTTTCCTAAAAATAGTGTTCTAAATTTGAAAAAAAAATAATTACATAATAAATAATAATAATGTAAAAAAGATATCAGCTAACCTCGGATTTCCAAACTCATAAACATCTGATGATTTAGTCTAAATGCCAATGAAGTATTATAATCTCTTACTATTTTTATGACGCATTTTTATCCTTTCAAATATTTAATCATAGTTTGAATTCCATAAAATTTTTTATTTAAAATTATCGTTATTGAACTGATTACTTTATCAATTTAACAATTAAAGATTTATTTTCATTAATGTTTTTACGTGTTTTTCTTTTTCTTCTTTTGTTTGAGAAAAATGTGCTGATACCATATCGTATCAGGCACACTTCATAAATCTTCTATGACGAATTTAAAAACTGAATGTCATAGAAATTATAGTCTTTTATTTTATGATATAAAGAAATTTTGTTGTTGATTTTAAATTAAAGGAGCACAGTAGACTTTCAGACCACGTCCCTAAAGAAATTTGATCTTTTCGTAATTATTTATGATTTACCTTTACCCTTTAATACCATAAGCCATAAACATAAAGAAAACTTTAAAAATTTTAAATAACCCTTTATCGTGTAGCTAAATAGCGATTAAATAATCGCACTCAACTTTTGAACCCTTAAAACAAAAAGTATAAATTATATATATATTTTTTAAATTTTATTTATTAAAAACTTAACAAAATATCTTAGTATTAATTTTTAATTTATTCAATCGGTTTTGTTATATTTTAATATGTTTGAAATTTTGAAAAATCTCACAACAAAATATTGAATACTTTTTCATTCGTAAAGTACACACACAGATGTTCCCTAGAAACCTATATAGCAACATTAAAAGTTAATTGCTAGACACAACTTATATGTTTTTTTTAATAAAATAAGAGAAGCCAGAAAGTTAGTTATAGAAATGACAAACTTAAAATGTCGATATACAAACAGGAAATTGTGTTTTAACTTATGAAAATACGAGGTTTTTTATTAGTCAGGAAAATAATAATTTTAACCTAGAAATCTCTAAAATTATTTATTTGTTTTTCAATTACTAAAATTATATTAAATCATATTAAAAGTTAAGAAAGCAGGTAAACTATTCATGTGAATCAAGTAGGCCCTGCCTAGAGATATAGTTTCTAGTTATATTGATAAATTTTTTCTACCCTTAGGCAAGAGTAACGCTCGACTAATCGGCACAAATATTATTAATATACTTTCACAGTTCTAATTTTTTATTTAAGAAAATTGATTTTTTTTTTTTAATTAAAGTTAAGATATTATTTTCGTATATATGCTACAATTTTATAGTATTCGAGGCATTTTAAAATCTAATAAGATTAGATTAATTTAAATATCTTTGTTGTTATACTAAAATTGTGATACCCAGACTAAAATACGCTCTTTATAATGAGAAAAAAGCTTGAAATTAAAGAATAATTTAGTAATAATTGATTTTTTTTGTATAAAAAATTATTATTTTTACTTTAATTTATTTATGGTATCGTTAAAATTATTTTTATAGGCTTTTATTTAACTTGCTTTTTGTTCGGTAGAGTCTTATGATTGATGTTTGAAGTATTTGGCAATGAGCTATTTGCTTCGAATTTTGCTTCAATAAATTTGCATAAGAGTATAATTAAATTAGGTGGAAAAATTCTTGTTAAAAACTGAACCAATTTCCAATTTCTCTCCTGAATGTAGACAAATCTTACTGCTGAGTACTCACTTTAGAATAAGCTCCCGGTTAGAATATATTAAAGCTCTCGACGTCTCACACTTTTATTTTTCGGGGTATAAAATTGTAAATATATCTCGTTCAAAGTTTTTTTTTTATCCTTCTGAAGTTAAAAGAAAATGTATTGTATTTATATGTATCCGGTTCGTGAGACTGACACTAGACTAGAGTATTGCATCTAACAAAATATTTCTGAAATGTTTTATGTGCTTTAAGCTACATTTGTCAATATTTTAGAAAAACAGAATAGAATCTATTTTTGAAAAATCGACGGTTCATACTCAAAAGTTGTTTGAAAAGTATTACAAGTGCTTTTCCTCCAAAAATCGAAATTTAGTAAATGCGATCGTAAAAATACAAAGAAATGCTGAACGTTTTAGTCGGCTAAATTGATCATTTACTCAAAAAAAAGAAAAAACCACAAAATTGTTCTAGAATTTAAATGATCACAAACTAATTTTTAAAGTATAAATGAAAAGTGTTGACTTTATTCTGGACTGGGTGTCAAAAAACTTTTACTTTATTATTTTTTGTTTGGAGTGCTATTTGAAGCTGTTTAAAAAGAATAAAATTAGTTTCTTTAATTGATGCATAATAATAAAACATAAATTAATCATATACCTTCCAAATGCGCAATTGGTAGTCTTCCAAGTGGCAGAGATCTAGTGTTAGTATGCTCACACAGAACGATTGCTGTTTAAATTACTAAAAAATTTACTAGCATTCAGAAATATTTGTACGAGAAATTTATGGGTGCATAATTGGAACATACCCAGAGGAATTCTTAGATCAACAGTAAAATGTAATAAAAATCATTTTTCCGCTACAAAAGGAGCATAAATTATGAATATGATTCATATTTGTATGTTTTTGAAATTTGCTTTAATTTTGTACGTTTGTCACTTTAGTAGTGTAAAGAAAAATTCAACAATTTCGCATATTATTTGTAAATTGGCGGACTTTAAAAACAAAAATTCAAAAATCGATTACTTTCGATTTTCAGAATTGGTTAAAAAAAACAAAAAACAAATATTGTTGAAAATAAATAACTCGACTTCATTAGTGTTTTAAAATTTTAGCCAAATTATTCCATAGAATTTCTGGGAATTTTGTGGAGCATTTGGGAAAACATTGTATCAAGAAGAACACGTTTAAAGATTTAAGAACGAAATTTCCACAGAAAATTTTTAATTAGGATAAACAAGTACGCCAGTTGCGTACAATATGTCCTTAGCTGCTACACAGAAACTGTTTTCGGCAATTCATGTTGATCTGCAGTTTGTCCTTGCCAGCTTTGTAGCCACAGGCATGGCATATTTTGCAAGCGGTATGTCATAAATCTTTAGCGTAAGTCACAGCATTTCGACCAGATTTAAGACCTATTACTTCCTATAATAATTTATAAACAAGTGTATGTAGCTTTGTTTTTTATGTTTAGACTATATCAAACAAGAACAAAGGAAATCAATATCCCCATTAGATAGTACTAGTTTTGTTTTAAGACGCCAATTTATCTTCCAAGTCTTTTGAGTGTATGACCAAAGTTATACTATTTTAAATACGACGAAACTTTTTTCTTAATCCAACATTATTCGATCAATATTTTTATTCATAAATAAATAAATAAATAAATTTTTTAACTTTTAATGAAAAACATAATTGTTTATTTTGAAAAATGCAATTTACTTTGCATTTATTGAGTTAACTCGCTGTCATTTAAATATAATTTCGTGCTAAATTATACTAAAATAAAAAACAAACACTTAAGAAGTTATCACATTAAGCGTCGTTTTTATTATGTAAGAAGACTTTATGAGAAATTAGTTTTTATTTCTAAATTCAAAATAATAACAAAAATTTTATGGCAAAGCCGGAAATGAATTTTTTTAATACTATTTAAGCTCATTTTAAGAAAAATTCATATTCAAAAAAAAATTAGGAATGGAACTGCTCTCTATATTTGCCTTAGGTATAATCGTCATAATGCTAAAAAGAAAGTATATATGAACACTTACTTTTTGTCTCTTTATCAATTATCTAAAAATATTAATACAATAAAAATAATATTCAATCAGAAAAATATGAAGAAAAAACAAAAAAATTACAGAAAAATTTTATCAATATAATAAAATTAATGGAAAGTGCGGAATATTTTAACTCTTCAAATGGTTAAATTAAACTTTACAATTTTTTTTTATGCCAAGTTTTAAATGTTTAATAAGTTCACGCCCGACATCTAATATCAAATCTTTTATTTTTATTTTTATTTATACTGATAATAACAAAAAAAGAAAAAGAGTAAGAAAAAATAATTAAATTGATCATTGATCGTTATTTATTTTATTTTAAATTTAATTTTTTATTAAACTACTTTTAGTTTAATTAATTAATAAAATTTCTGGTTTAATTAAAATACAACTTGTATAAAATATAATCGTGTCGGAAATTTATATTTTGTAAAAAGAAAAATTTTTTTATGTATTGTACACAATTTATTGTGGTGTAATACCTTTGAAATAAAGGTATATAAATGTCGGCTTTTGTTGACTTAGACTCTCATTTTTGTGTTAACCGTTCATAGTTGCAAACGTTTATTGTAGTTTAAATGGTTTTTTATTGTTCTTTTTTAGAATTTTAGTATTATTAAAATATAAAAAAATTTTATGTAAAATTGTAGTGAATTTATTTTAAAATTAAAAATTATTTTTAAATAAATTAATTATTGTTTTTGGTTTTTCATTTATTTTACAAATAAAATAAATTTTTTTTGGAAAAAAATGTGAAAGTGTTTTCATATTTCCTAAAATAAAAAATTATATGAATTTTTTGTATTAATTTGTGTGTTTGATTGTGAACTTAAGGACTATATTTGTAGTCCTTAAAGAAAAATTTTTAGTGTATATAATTTTAATTATTTCCATTTTGAAATATTTCATTCTTTAAGAAAAAAGGAAATTAAAGAAAATAAAGAAAATGTTAACAGGATGGAAAAAAACTATATCAAAATGTAAGCGTCGTTTTTTCTATTTTATTGGTATTTTTCAAAAACTTATTTTATTTATAAATATGTTTAGATAACAAAAAAGATATTTATTTTGATTTATAGCATTTGTTTTAACTGTAAAAGGTGTCTTAAAACTGTAGTTTTATAATTAATTTTTTCTTTTCAAGTTTTGTGATTTATTTTTTTCAATATTTTATCTTATGACTGATATAAATGTTAACTTTTTCAATGTTAAATGTTTCAATGTGTTTTTTCGCTTTATTTATTGATATATTAATGAGTTATAATTTTATGTGATTATAATTAATATTTTATTTAACCATTAAAGATATTTAGGGGTGGATAAAACAAGAATTTTAATTAAATTAAAACAATACATTGAAAAATTAAAAAATTATAATATTTAATAAATTATATTAATTTTATATAACATTCAGCAATATTTCCTTACTCTGGACTTGAAGTGGGAATGAATTAATTTTTCGAAAGATTGTTTTTGTATCATTTTGTATTTGATTCCTTAGAAGTTCTTAAAGCGGTTATGAATTAAAATTTCAATAGTTAATTACAAACTGATGAGACAGAATGAAATTGGGAAGAGGTTAATTTTTCTAATCTGATCAACTTTTTTTTCAAAAATTTATACATTTTATTTTATACTGTCAAACAAGCTGGCCATATATAGTTCAAATTTAAAGCCACTAGCTAATTGAAAAGTACTTTAAAAATAGTTTGGAATCCTCTATAGAGTGTAAAATAAAAGTCTATAAAAAGTTTATACAAAAATATAGAAAAAGTACGCTGTAACGGGTAAATTTATTACGGTTTTTGTTAAAATTAACACTAACCACTTTCTAAATACTGTCTGAAAGTTCTTAGTTGTTAATTTAATGATTTATCAATAAATTTTGATTGTATTAATCACAAAATATAGATCCACGTCCGATCGTTATCACTGCTAAAGAATTACAATTTAAGTGAAAAATAATTTTACTCTTAAAAAGAATAAAATTTACCCTTTTTGATGTTCTTAATATCATTCAAAATGCCTTAGTTCCTTAAAGTAATACATACACAAGTCCTTGAAAGTATTAAAAGTCCTTAATTTAAAATTGTAACATAATTTAGCTATAATAAATGTTTTAGTTTGGCAACAAAATTCAAACTATTCCTGTTCCTAACACACATACCTATTTTCCTGTTATTTTTCTTTGAAACTAAAATTTCACAATAGAAATTTTTATTCAAAAAGATATCCTTGTATATTCTGAAAATAGTCAACATGTATTCATTAATGTTTCCCGTATTTATAGTTAAATTCGTTCCACTAAATTTAGGAGACATTTTGTTATGGCATATTGTTCTTATCTGCAGGAGAAAACATCTGGTTATAAATTATTACCTGATTACAAATTTCTTTATATGGTTAAGAAAAGGATAAGAATAAAATAATTTTATCTTTCAAAAATGTGTTTTAAATGAAAAGTAGAAAAATATATTTTTGAAAAATTTTTTTCTAGGTCAGTTTTAGTTAGAGATCAATTTTAAAGAATTTCAAACTATATTTTCCATGAGTCACGAGAAAGTAAACATTACAGCTATCCTGCATTGATATTTTTTTCCTAGTTTCTCATCTGGGTTCATTGCTGAAAGTGAAGAATATTTTATAGTCAAAAATAAATCATTCTACATGCCTGGTACAGAAGAGTTAGAAAACCTTTGAAAGGAATACACCTAATTCTCTTTTTACACGATAGATACATTCCCAAAAAATTCGTGCAAAAAAAAGGTATTGGCTAAATGTAAGAATAGGAGACATAATCTAACTGAATTGTGAAAACTTTAACATGAAATTAAATGCATATTTGTGAGGAGTGAGAATGAAAAGAATTCATCAAAAAAATTCACGGAAAAATTCATAAAAAAGTTCATAGAATATTGAAAATCGTGTTAAATCAAATCCGTGTGAATAGAGAATTAGGTTTATTCAAACTTGCAGACAATTGTGTGGATAAATAAAGTTAAATTTTTGTTAAAAAACTTGTATTTTTATGTGTCAGTCTTTTGACTTACTTATCCCTTAGCTACCAATGAGTTTTTCTCATTGTTTTACATCATTTTGTTAAAGATGAAAATCATTATTTGTTTAACAATAATTATTCTATGTGGAGATCAGTATATTATTATTACAATTTTTAAGTAATATCCTGTTGAAGAGGAAGGACACTGAAATGGACATTCTTTTTTAACATTAAGCTCTATTACAAAGATTCCAAGTATTTAACTATATATTAAAAAAAACATATTGTTCAATTTTCATAAATGTTTATAATTGCCCGTTTACTAAAATTTTTGTTTAACAAAAATAATTTCTTGTAACAAAAAACAATTTCATATTTTCACCTAATAAACTCTCAATAAATCCGAGACATATCATAAAAAAGAATAAAAATTCCGAAAGTAAAAACATTTATTTGTACAAGTGTTTTTTTTATTCCTCCAGTTTTACCTTTTTCAATGAGTTTTTTGAGTTGTTTAGAAAATCATAAAATATAATGTCACCTTACTGTGATGATAAATGCTTTTCCTATATTTCAAGTTCAATGTTATTTAATATGGTTGACACTAATAATCCCCAAATTAGTTTGTAAACATAATTTTATGCTGTTCTCCTATTAAAATTGTTTGCTTTTTTTTGCTCCGGTTAAAATTTTACATAATAAACGCGGAACATTAGAATGTTGAGGTTGGTCAATTTTGCTTTTGTTTTTGTTTCTTTTTGTCTTTATTTTTTTTTAAACATATTAAAGTCTTGTTTTGTAGTTATTATTATATTATTTTTAGTCTTTTATTTTTTCTGTTGTTGTTTTATAAATCTTTGGATTAAATGAGCACAGTGACTTATATATAGGATCTTTAGTGCTATCTGGCACAAGAACTAGGATAGAGTATCAATTTATTAATAAGACTGTTGCATTGAAAAAAATTTTCCAGCTTGTTTTTTAACAATTATTAGTGAAGAAAATTTCTTGCCCTTTTCGACTAAACTTTTAAAGATTTGAAAAGCAGATGGATAAGTGTTCTTAGTGCCATTGATAAAATCTTCACTAATTGAAGTGTAATTTACTTTTTTTTTTGTTCTTTAGAAGGTTTTATAAAAACGGCTGTAACGCACTGTTTTATAATTTTTGAAAAATCCTTTACTCTTTCAAGTTTTAGTTTTAGTACATATAGTTTAGTACATACCGCAAAGGTTAAGGGATAGTTTTTGATTTTTTTCTTGACAGGTGTTTAACGTTTATTATTTTTTTGAAAATAGATACACTGTTAAGTTTTTCTGAATTAAATCATAAATAAACTAAATAAATATTTTAGAAACTAACTGAAGACTAAAAAATTTACTTTAGTTAAACTTTCTCCTATATTGCAAAACAAACTTTGGGCTTCAATAGCACGCAGGCTCTTGCGACTAGTCTTCAGTTAATTTTAAGGCAAATAATATTAGAGGATATGCGTAGAAAGATGAATAAAAAATTGGTTATTTTAAAAGTTGCTTTCACTAATACATTCAAAGCATTTATATCTCTTATACATATAGATAAAATTTTACAGATCGCATGAGGCTTAGTGTGAAACAAAAAATATACAAAACTTGGTTTTATGTTTTGGTCGCATAAGTGTACGTGCAAATCAAGTCATAAAGTTGTCAAAATTTTGGAATTTCTTTAACGCTTTCATGGACACTAAGGCTGTATTATTTTATTTTATATACCTTTCGAGTACTCTAGGCGAAAAGTACAAATCTTGTAAATTTTTTCTTGGATTTAGGATTAAATCCTACTACTAAGCCGATATTTGCAATATAACCAATATAAACGTTCTTGAGTTTTAAATACAACTCAAAACGGAAAATGTACTAAATTATTAATTTTAGGCCTAAGTTCCTTCCACGAAAGGTACAGAATAAAGTAACACAACCTTAAAGCATATAGCCATATAGTCTGTACCTTTAAGTCGAAAGTAAAACTTGTACCTAGTTTGTTTGTTGTGCCAAATTGGACTAGATGGAATACAGAATAAGGACAATAGTTAGATAGTATGAGAAAGTTAAACAAAATAAAATATTTGGGAGTCTTTAAGGGGTATTCTGGTTTAGAAATTCATAAAAATCGATTGTTTTCTTTGCATTTTTTCGTAGTTCAACTCTTTAAGAGAAAAAAGAAAAAAAATGTTTTCAATATTAAAATAATTTTCGAAGTTACAGCTCATTTTGTAATATACTGTGTGCATGATATCACAAATTCTACTCAACCGATTCATTTGAAATTCGGCACAGAGCTTTTTTAATATATTATTATAACATCGCTCTAGGAAGAGTTTTTGAATATATCGTTTGTCAGATCACTGAAAGGACTGGAATCGTGCACGCAGAGGCACGTCATTTTTTCGTTAGCACCCACTTTGCCGGCCTATAGTTTTTTTGTCAATATTATTAAAATTTTATACTATTAAAATATTAATAAATAAAATGTAAAAAAATAGATGGCAAAAAATAATAATTGGTTATTACGCTTAGGTTATTTGAATTTAAATTTAAGTGGAAAAAGTTAATTATTTTTATAGTAAAAGATCCGTGATGACAATATTGTTGCGTAAATTTCCAAATCTATTACTATAAAAATCAAATAAAATGTACTAAAACTTCTGTAAATGTTATAAAGCATGTTCAAATTGGATTAGAAATTAAATCAAGAATTTTATTTGATATTTTCAATTTTTGTCCAAAGCTTAAATTTGATTTAAATAAATTTTTTTTTTTCATTTTATAAAAACAAAATAATAACAATTCTTATCATATTTAGGTTTTTAGTTTTATCAAAGTTTTAATTTTGTTTATATCAAAGCACTTAAATTCTTTCTTAATACTAAAAAAGCTATTTAAAAAAAACACATGTGTTTCTTATCTTGTACACATGCTAAACCATTCATTATGATTATAATAAGTAATTTTGATTGATTCAATTTTTACGTAATAATCTTATTACTTTTATATGAATTTATTATGAAATAAATTTGCAGTTCCACTTATAAAACCTTTAGAATGAATCATTTTATATCTTAAATTAAAACTTTAAAACTTGCTCTAATTTTATTATTATCCGCTGCCATAAAAAAAGCATTTTTAGAAAAGATAATTAAAGCTTTTTTAATTTTAATAATATATGAAATATTTAAAAGAAATTGAATTACTCCAATGTAAAATGTGCAACAATAAAAATTTAACTTTAAACAGAAATAAGATCTGTATTTCAGGTTATATTCATGGATATGGATAGATATAAGAGAAAAACATTGATTTCTATTCAATTAAATATTTTCTCTTTCTTGTCGTATAGAAAATTTAATTATATACAGGGGCAAGAGTTTAATTAAACTACGTTCAAGTTATTATAAAATTATATAATTAAAATAATACATAGAATTATATTCAATTATTAGAAATTCAAAGTAATTTTATTTAGAAAATAAATTTAAAGTCTTAAAACAACTTACAAAACTAGGACTAATTTATTCATTTGCCATTTTAGGTTTTATTTTTATTTTTTAAACTTAATTTGATTTTCTTTTAAATTTTCTTTCTATTAAAAAGAAAATAATAATTCAGCCGCTATAATATCAATTAATTTTGTTCTTGAATTACCGTAAAAGTCGTCGACTTTTTGCTGTCATCATGTTTAGAAATACATAAATAGAATTTAAGTGATTTACTTTCTCAAAAAAAAGACAAAAAAAAAGGACAATAGGAGCAATATGCTTTAGATCTTGACTGAAGCAGCTGCAACTGATGCAGCATCAGCCTGAGAATTAAAACAATTTGCTGAAAGCAGTTGCGTAAACAATCACCTGCTTTTCCAATTTGAAGCAACTGAGATTTTGACTATGTATGATTCATTGGTGTGGCGAGGATTGATAACTTTTATAATTAAAATAATTCGAAATTTCATCAAAAGACCTTCAGCAAATACATCAAATCAACTAATAAAAGGCGCTCACCGATGTCTTAATTATTAATTTTACCAACAAGTTAAAAACGATAGATTTCCCAGTAAAAGTTTTCAAAAGAAATTCTTGAAAAAATCAGTTAACACAAATTTAACTTAAATGTTAACCCTTCGTTTGGCACCAGTTCTAGTACCCTTCGGTTTGGTGCATATGGTCTGGCCAGACCCCCATATTATTGCATGAAAAATTATGTATATACTACGTTTTTGGAGGGAATTTGAAAGAAATTTTATATCATGCAGATATAGATATTTGTTTTTTTTTTGCTTTTTTCGTATTTTTCACATGTTTAATTACCTGCTTAGGTCAAAATTAAAAAAAAATCGTAGGTAAAGTAATTCAGTTTTATTTATTTCTACAAAACACACATTTATTTTTATTCAATCTCGCCTGTGCAGGTAAAACATACATAATTCACTTTAGAGTGTTGTTGGCATACAGGATTCGAGCAATTTGAGCAGAAGAAACGAGTTTTACGGTGTAGCCTTTCACTTCCCTGCAAGCAAAGTTTGCATCCTCTTTTTTTTTCTAAAGTACTTGGACCACTTTGGCTTTGGAATATTTGTGCTGGGATCTGAAATAAAACAGCACAATAAAAAACTTAGTTTAGTTGGTGTACAGTTGTTTGAATTCATTTTATTTTAAGTACTTACGGCTACTGGTCTGCCAAAAAACCCCTCAAATGCTAAGCGACTTGAAAATTGTTTTATGATTTGCGTGTTATTCATTCGGTTTTTAATATTTGAAACAACCAATGATTTTGATAAAGTAGTTAAAAAATTTCTTCTTGCATCAGATTTCTTCAATCCTTCAATTTCTTTGCAAATGCAAAATGCTGCTAATGCCATCACATCCAACATGTTGAAAAAGAAAGCCAATGTCCACCGTCTAGTTGGGCGCTTCGTTGTGAAGTGAGTGAGCATTTGATCCATGCAATCGACACCGGACTTATTTGCATTATAAAACAGAATTGCTTCTGGTTTCTTTGCATCACCTATAACGTTTTTTGAATGGTGCACAGTAGAAAGTAAAATTACAGCCTTGTTCTTTTTTGGCACGTAGCTACAAATAGAAATCTTCTCATGGAATCCAAAAAGAGTCGAAAGAATTGGACGAGAAAAATTTTTCCTCATTTCGATAGGCACACCGTAGGTGCCAACAAATGCAAGACCAATATTAGCAAGTCGCTTTGTTCCTTCTAATGATGTGAAAAAATTATCGGAAATGATTGTACGACCACTGTGACTGTACCGACTTGTTAAGCTAAGTAGGACGTTCTCACCTTGATTTGTTTCACGCTCTCCTCCTTCTTGCAGTCCTGTATATAATTTTCCTTGCAAAGGATATTTAGTTTTTGAATCGCATGCCCACCAAATCTTGATTCCGTACTTCGCTGGTTTCGATGGAATATATTGGGTAAACTTGGTTCTGCCACGATACGGAAAAAGCTGTTCATCAACAGTAATATTTTCATGTGGATTGTAGTTTTTGGTAAGATTTTCGTTCAAAAAATTCCAAATATCACGAATTGGTGCAGCCTTGTCACTTTGCTGGCGAAATGATCGGGTGCGCCTATCATCAAAACGGATATACCTTAGCAAAGAAACAAATCTCTTATGAGACATAGCGGCACGAAATATAGGTAAAGCATCAGCACGCCATAGAACTTCTGATTTTTGCATATTATTGTGCGAGAGACCAGCAGCCAAAAGTATACCAATAAATGCATCTAATTCAGAACTTGTTATTTCTTCCCATAATCTGGGTTTTTTATCTGGATTTTCTTTATTCCACTTTTCTACCACACTTTTGCATTACCTATTTGTTTCGTTTATAATGATAAACGTAATATTGGCTGAAAAGAATTTTTTGAATACCTCAATTGGCTCTGAATCTCGCTGTTTCGGTCATCCTCGAAAATGCATAATATTGTGTTTAGGCAAACGCCCAACTGCAGCTGGTTCATCTGTACTCCATTTGGTGCCATCTTTACCAAAGAAAAATTCATTAGTTGCTGCTAAGAGTGCGTTTTCTGCTAGTATTTTTCCCTCAACTACTTCTCTTCTTCATCGCTGTCTAAAACTTCGCTTGGTTCGATTACCAATTCTGATTCAATATCAGATGCTACATTATTGGGTAAATATTCGGGATCATTTTCATCATTTTCGTTTATGCATGAATCTTCATCACTGACATTAGAATCTTCTTCAGGATTTCGTTCAATATCGTTTGACAAGGCCGCTGCCAAACTTGTATGGAAATTTGTATCCAAACTTCGTCCGCGCAAACGCGTATTATAAATGAACTCAACCTCATCACTCATTTTTACTAAATCACTAAAATAATCACGGTATATGAAATTCACGCTACGTCTCAGTGCTCTACGTTTAGAAACTGATATGTACAATTATTAGATTTAAAAGTTTGAAATAAAATTTCCACTCAAAATTTGTGCTCTAGGTAGCATGTGTCTAGACAGAAAATGTCTAGACGTAATTTTTATGGAAAAGTACTAGCGAAAAAACAAAAAAATAAAATAAATTTTATAGATTCTGGTATATAATATTTAAAGGTCTAGCCAGACCATATGCGCCAAATCGAAGTATATGAAAAATGAAATCCTTATTACTATCGTTTTATAGAATGTACGTATGGAGTTTTTTGGTGTCTTTAGTAGTTTATGAGTTTTTAGGAAAAGTCAATAAGTTTCAAGAGGCTAGCTCAATCAGAGGTATGTTAAAAACATATATCAAAATGCAAAAGGTCTGGCTGGACCCATGCGCCAAACGGAGGGTTAAAGGCTCTCAATTCCGTCTTTATCTTTAATGGGTGTTTTTGTTGCTTTACTTTACTTTACCCATAAAATTGAATGTATGTACATAGAAATATTTCTTTTCAGTTCGTTTATTAATAATTCAAAATTCGATATAAAATTAAAATATTTTTTAATAATTTTTTTTACATATAATCAAAAAATAATTAAAATAAATTTAAATAATTCTAGTTTTCATAATTCCACAAAGAGTTATACTAGCATTAATGGGTTTTTTTGCTGTTACAAATGCATATACAATGCGAATATGCCTTTCATTAGCAATTACACAAATGGTTAAAAAACACAATAATACAGATACTGGAATTAAAGAACAATATTGTATTCCAGAAGAAACTGAGGTTGTTAAGGATATTGTAAGTTTAAACATAAACTTTAAAAAAAAAAGTTTAGTAAATAAATACTTATTAATTGCTTAAGGTTGAAGGCGAATTTGATTGGTCTGAAGAACTACAAGGAATTATACTTTCTTCATTTTATTTTGGATATGTTATAACACATTTACCAGGTGGAATGTTAGCTGAAAAATTTGGTGGTAAATGGACACTAAGTTTAGGAATTTTATCAACAGCAATTTTTACATTATTTACACCACTTGCTATTGAGTTAGGCGGACCAAATGCTTTGATTGTATTAAGAGTTTTAATGGGTTTAGGTGAAGGTACAACCTATCCGGCATTAAGTGCATTATTAGCAACATGGATCCCATTAAAGGAAAGAAGTGTTATTGGATCTTTAGTATTTGGTGGAGGACAAGTAAGAGAAAATAATTTAGTTTGTTTTTATTTTTAAATTATTTGTTTTTATATTTTTATATTAAAGATGGGGACTATACTTGGTACATCAATATCAGGTGTACTTTTACATTATTATGATGGCTGGGGATCTGTATTTTATTTCTTTGGTTTTGTTGGAATTTTTTGGTTTATAATTTTTGTAAGTATATATCTGTTTTTTTTGACTATTAGGCTTTTCTTTACTTTGGGTTGGTAGTAGTGAAATTATTTTTTAATTATCGGAAAACAGAATATTCACGGAGAAATGAGAGATTTATTTTAACTCTCAACTAACACTTTTATGATGAAATATCAATTTCAAATTACAATTTTATTTATAAAAATCCTTTCCAGAAATCAAATTTGATAAAAGAGGAAGTGACTTAAGCCTTGCGCAGACCAAGGCGTCTGTAGCCGCTACAGTAGCGGCGTTTGTAGCTGCTACAGTAGCGGCTACAGACGCCGATGAATGGGTGTATCAAAATCTGGTTGACAAGTTTTTCTTGATGTAGGTTGCTATTTTTAGTGGAATATTCTCTATTATTATTGACTATATTAGTTTTGTTTGATTATTATTGTGAGTTAAACTTAAATATTGCTAATTTTTGTTATTACTGTTTACAGTTGATATTTAGTGTTTATTTATGCCTCTTGCTATTAAGTTTTTTTTTATTTTTGCTAATAATTGCTATGATTTGTAGCAATTGTTGAATTTATTTTTTTTTATAGATCTTTTCTTTTTCTAAATAAGACTTAAATTCTAAATATTATTTTATTAATTAATTTTCTTCAATATTGTGAAGATGCTATTAACGGATTCAAATCCAGAATCTTCTTTGAGCTATTTTGATAAAGAAATGGAAAATGGACATCAAACAATTAATTATCTAACAAATTATAAGTTCAATTATGATAAAGAAAGGTAAATTTTTTTTATCTTTTTATCTTATTTGTAGCCAAATAATTTCTTATTTGCTGATCCGCTTGAAATGCTATTGTTTTATTGAATTATGTAAACGGGATGCTACACTTCAACGTAAAAATAATTTTCTAATATAGTCAATAATAATAGAGAATATTCCACTAAAAATAGCAACCTACATCAAGAAAAACTTGTCAACCAGATTTTGATACACCCATTCATCGGCGTCTGTAGCCGCTACTGTAGCAGCTACAAACGCCGCTACTGTAGCGGCTACAAACGCCGCTACTGTAGCGGCTACAGACGCCTTGGTCTGCGCAAGGCTTTAATCGTCTCGTCAATTTAAAAGAAAATTATTGACTTTTCTCTTTATATACTTAACTGATATTTTTTTTCTATCAGAGATATTTTTTAAATGATCATGACTAAAACATGTAACGATGTTAAAGGATATATGGTCAAAATTATTTATCAATAGAATCAGAGAATGGCTTAAAATTGAAGTTCCTGTATTAGTTTTTAATATGACGGATATATCATACATCCAAATGGACTGTATTTAAATTCTAGAAATGGTTTTCTTTGATTTCGTCCTTTCAAATCAACCTGCTTATTCATTTCTCTTCATCTTTCCATTACCTGTGAACAATCGTAATATCATTTTATTTATTTTAGTATATTAATAAAGGCTTTTGCAACAGCCAAAGTCTAGACTTTCCTATAAGTAATATACATTTATTTTCGTTGCCCCCCAAGTCCTATACAAGGCCATTTCGGATACACAAGTTTACCGATTAGAGTCATATAGTAATATAAATTTAAGAGAATCACAACAAAGTAATCAGCGAGCTTACTATGTATATAAGGAAGGGCTGTCAGAGTAGAAAATAATACAGTAGGAGACTCAGTACAGGACCGAGCTTTTGTATGAGTAATTTGTAGTTAGCTACAAGCTAGTAACTTAGTGATCGTTTTTTGCTATTTTGGTTAAATCCACTATAACATTTATGGGATGGATTAAATTTTCTGTGTTTGTTGGTTAGTTTTATACAGAGAACTTTCTATGACTGTCTTTTTTATTATATTACGAATAATTATTTATAAAAAATTTTTGTCTTCAGTGAATTCGTGCATGAACTCTAAAGGAATGTGAAACGGTGCAATTAATTAAAAAAGAAACAATTTTAGCTACTTTTTATTGTTACGTCATGCTAAAAATTGTTAGAATAGTGCTTTTGTCTGATATTTTAGAACAAAATTCATCAAAGTTAACGCCGTAAATATATCCTAGAAAAGTAATTCCTTGTAATTGATGATTTTTTGCCAAAGTTCTTATTTCTTATTATAATAAAATAAAATTAAATATTAATTTTTAGACATTGCTTTGCTACAGTGACCCAGAATCTCATCCATTTATAAAGGATAGTGAAAAAAATTTCTTAAAAAAAGAACTAGGAACATTAGAAAGAGATAGAAATTTACCACCAGTTCCTTGGAGAGCGATAATTACAAGTGCCCCGATTTTAGCACTAATTTGTGCACAAATTGGTCATGATTGGGGATTTTTTATTATGGTAACAGATTTACCGAAATATATGAGCGATGTACTTTTATTTCCAATAAAAGAAAATGGTCTTTATTCATCACTACCATATTTGGCAATGTGGATAGTATCTATATTAAGTGGCTTTTTAGGTGATTGGATTATCTCAAGACAAATTTTAGGTATAACAGCATCAAGAAAAATGTTTACATGTGTTGGTAAATTAATTATAAAATTTTAAATCAAATTTTAATTATAAATTTAAATTTTTTTATTAATAATTTTAGCTGCTGTTGGTCCTGCGATATTTATTGTTTTAGCATCTTATGCAGGATGTGATAAGACAACTGTTGTAATACTATTTACAATTGCAATGGGAATTATGGGAACTTTTTATTCAGGAATGAAAGTTAATCCATTAGATTTAAGTCCTAATTATGCTGGTACAATAATGGCTATTGTTAATGGAATTGGTGCTATTACAGGAATAATAGCACCATATATTGTTGGAATAATGACACCAAATGTAAATATAAATTTTGAAAATTATATTTTTAATTTTTTAAATAATTTTATATGTAATTTTAGGCAACACTTCTTGAATGGCGTATTGTATTTTGGATATCATTTGCTGTATTTACAATAACAAGTATAATATATGCTATTTATGCATCTGGAGAAATACAGCCATGGAATAATTCAACACAAACATCAGATATAATGAATGAAAAGGGTGATAATATTAATTTAGACCATAAAAACAAATTTCATAAAGAAATGCTACAAATTAAATAGATTTTAATTAAAAAAATATATAATAAATAGTTAAGAAAATTGTTTTTATCTGCGATTTAGACAAAAATTATAAATTTATTGATAAATACTTAACCATAGTTAAAAATTTAACTACACACCGTTTAAAGGTGTGCTCTTAAACTATTGAAGAGGGAGGTTCCGTTAACTCGTTAAAAAGAAAGGCATATTTAAATGAATTTATTTTAACAATATAGGTAGTTCTAACTTATATAATTAATTTTTATATGACACAAAAATAGCACAAAGTTTTTTTCAAATTTTCATTTCAAAAGATTATTAAGTGAGCGAGTGGCAAAGAATGTCTGAAGGCCCCTTGGAAAAATTTGTTTTTTGTTGTTCATCATAGCTCGCAACAGAATCATCTAAAATTAAAAAACAATATTGATTTATCAAAGAAGATGTTTTTCGAGGCAATGACGAGGGGTTGTTTTTCTTTTGTTTTTGATTTTTCAAAATACCGATATTCGTTTAAAAAATCGACTTATTTGTTATTGCAAAATTAATGATTATCACAGAGAAAAGCTAAAAGGTCCAGCAGATTTTGAATTATCGTGAACAACGAGTGCTTCGAGAAAATGTTTTAAAGTTTTACTCACTCACTTCTTGCTCTAGCTAGACTCTAGAGCAACAAACGCTCAAATGCTCATAACTTGAGCAATTTTGCTCCGATTTAAAACTTGAAATTTTCACACAATATTTTTAAGATATTATACATTAGCTTAAAATGACAAAAAAAAATTAAATACTGAACTTCCCTCTTAAAATAATCGATGTAAATAATTTTGATTTTTTCATTTAAAAATGTTATGTATAGTTAGTTTTATTAGTTAAGTTTATATTTAAAATTTTATTTAGTTTACAAAGCCACTTTACCGATAAAAGTGACCTAGTCATTTTAACAAGAAAGAAAAACAAACAAAAAAATAAAAAGAAAAACGAAAAAAACTATTGCAAAACTTTTCACTTTTTGTTTAAATAAATTATTTTTGTAATTTTATTTTTCTAAGCAAAACAGGCGTTTTAATTGACAATTATTTTATCTACAGCAAAGTTTTGGTCTTTTATCTTTAAAAGTCTGAATTATTAATTTTTTTAATGTGTATAAAAATACCTTAAAATAATTTTGTGCTAGTTTTATTATTTTTAACTAATGTTTATTAGTTCGTTTAAATATATATCGACAAAAATTACGTTTTTATTATTTAAGAATGTATTGTATTAAATTTCAGTAATTTAACTAGATTAAAAATCTTTTCATATAAGACAAGTTCAAAATTTTATATGTAAAAAATTAAAAAGATAAACATTTATTAATAGTCTAGAATAAATTTTGCTTGCTGTAGTTAAAAAATAAAAATTATTTTGCAGTATTCTTCGTTTTTTTCTATCAATATTAATCAATTTTCTATCTCCTATCCTTTACTTATTCATTCATTCTTTTTTAGCTTTCAAAATTTTCAAACGCATTTTTCTCAAAACTACTTTCTCAAAGTTTGTGATTAGTGCCATTCAAAATCTACATTACCGATTCCCTTCAAACTTGGTACACACTTTCTAGATACAAAATAACAGTTTTCACTTTAAATGAGCACCAAAAATTGTTAAATGAAAAAAGAAACAATAAGACAGCATTTGGGAGAAGATTCGTAATTCGTTGCATTCAGTTTTCTGAAGTTTTTCTCTCATATAAAATTAAAATTAGTTTATTAAATATAATTAATGAATTAAGCTAACGGTAAGAATAATATTTAAACTACGAGTAACTGTATTAACATCAATTGGCATGCACTCCCAACACAACAAAATTTATTTGAACTTGATTGGATAAATAGAAAAGGGTTAAATTAACGATGGAAAGTTCCAAAAAGATATTGGACATTAGGAGCTAACGGTAAGAATAATATTTGAACTAACTATATAAACATCAATTGTCATGCACTCCCAACACAACAAAATTTATTTGAACTTGATTGGATGAATAGAAAAGATTTTATTAACAATTAAAAGTTTTTGAGCAACCTAATAAGTAGTAGGAATATAAAAAGGAAAAATGTATTGCTGGATCTTTATAGTTTATAGTGGAGGACAAGTAAGATATTTTTGGATTTTATTTTTATTGTATTAGATGGAAAGTATACTTGGAACTTTAATATCAGGCTTACTTTTAGATTATTATGAAGGTTGGACATTTGTGTTTTATTTCTTTGGAATTGTTGCATTTATTTGGTTCATACTATTCGTAAGTAAACCAGTTACAAAACTATTGATTTAATTATATTATTTCAAAGATATATTTATAATCCAATTTCTTTAGGTTTAACTTTTTAATAAATAATTCATAAATTTAAGTTGCATTTTAATTATTATTTTTATCAAGGATATCTCTAAATTATCACCCGATATTACTTTATTACTCTTAAAAACTAAAATGATTTTAATTCTTGCTGATGGGATAGAACCGATACGGAATAAATTAACCATATCTAGTTTGAAAGTAATGGAGAAGTTAAAGGTATACTTCTCAAAAGCTGTCCCAGGCTTATCAAAATCTATGCCTACTCAACTTGTATATGAGCTAGCTAAAGGACCTTTCATATTACTAGAACTTAGAATTAAAATATTCTTACCAAATAGGATTCTTGTCATAGATAGAAAGAAAAAGAACGAACGATTTTTATGGCAATGACAACAGCTGGACTATAGCAAACTAGAAACTAAAGTGTCCCCTTAACTATCACATAATGAAATACGATATTGTATAGTATTGTATTGTGTAAAACTATTGTGTTAAAATATTGAATAGACAACTTTTGTATGGATTTGAAAGTCATGAAATGTACAAAATATTTTCAGTAATATTTTATGAAAATATGTCTCTTAAGGGATCTCTTAAAACGCCAACAAGTTGGCGATAACTAGACTCTAATATACTAATTAAGTGAAGAATAGTGGACTAGTGGAATTTGGTTTTGCCAAGGGGTCCCTTCCTTAAGGTTTTTGCAGACAAATCTAATTATCCATTGTTATCTAGATCGAAAAATCAGCAAAGAAAAACCATATTAATTATCCAAAGAATTGATTATGTGTTCTCACTATGTTGGAAATCCTGTGATAGTTATCATTTTATTAAATGTAGAGGCAAAATAAAGTCTTAAAAACATTTAAGCTAAACACTAAAAGCGTGTAGCAAACTATTTAATTTGTATTGAACGTTTTATGCTAAATTTTTTTACTATTGCTTATATTTAATTATTTTTTCTAAAAAAACTGCTTAAAAAATAATTTCTTTTGCAATATTGATTTCTTTTATTTTTACCGAATTCACCGAACAAAATGGAGTACATAACTTTTGTGGTGAGTTTTAGATTTTGGTTTTAGAAAATACTGCGTTGAAAACGTATAAACGTTGATTATAATTTATTATTTTTGATTTTTTAATAAAAACGTGTGATTTTCGAAATACAAGGAACACCATTTAAAAACATTGATTTCTTGATGGTTGTCATTTGACGATTGAACATTTTAGCGTAGAATATGTTTAATTAATTTCAAATAATCAAAATTACAAATGGGAAATCATCTAACATAAGAATATGCACTGTTCTTTTTTATATTTTTTAAATTTAAATAAACAAAATAATAAAAATTTAAATAAATTTATAATATTTGTGCTAAATCTAAAAATTATGAACTTATTAGAAAACTAAGGTTACTATGGTTAATATTTTAAAATAGTTTTTTTTACTTGTAAACTTAGGACACCTTGAATTTATAACCTTTGATTGAATTTATTTTCTGTAGCTGTTTCTTTTTTTTTCTAAATTATTTTATACATGCTTTAAACAGCATGTAATTTTGTGTTTTGTGTCTAAGTAAAATTATTTATTTATTTTGTATTGTTTTCTAAAAATAAAAACAAAATTTGAAAATGCCGGAAGGATGGAGAAAAACAGTTTCAAACCGTAAGCCTGTTTTGGTTTCTTATAAATATTTATTTAGGTGATGTTAAACTCTTGCCAAATCAAGACATAATTTTGAATTATATAATAAAATTTTTATTGATAGAAATAAATTTAACAATTTTTGTAGGAAATCCTCTAAGCTTACAACATTTAAATTAATTACTTTATTCAAAAGAAAGCGTCTTCTTTTTGTCTTTTTCAAAACCAATTAATTTTATTTTAAACATATTTTTAGTATTCATAATCCCACAGAGATTTGTGTTAGTATTTATGGGATTCCTGGCAGTTGCAAATGCCTACACAATGAGAAATTGTCTATCAATAGCAATTACAAGAATGGTTAAAGAAGTTAACACAACTGGACCTATAAATACCGAGCAATATTGTCCCCATATTACTAATGATACTAGTCATTCAAAGGTAGTTTGTTTTTCTTTACTAAAAATCAATTAATTTAATTTAGTTTGATATTTTAGCATCATGGTGATTTTGATTGGTCAGAAGAATTTCAGGGAATTATATTATCTTCATTTTATTATGGATATGTTATAACACATTTACCAGGTGGGATATTAGCTGAAAAATTTGGTGCTAAATGGGTATTAAGTCTAGGAATTCTGTCAACTGCAATTTTTACATTATTAACACCGCTCGCTATTGAGTTAGGCGGACCAACTGCTTTGATTACATTAAGAGTTTTTATGGGAATAGGGGAAGGTACAACATATCCTGCATTAACTGCTCTTTTGGCAAGATGGATTCCATTACGGGAAAGAAGTATTGCTGGATCTATAGTTTATAGTGGAGGACAAGTAATTTATTTTAAATTATAATAAATTTTTTAAATTTAATTATATTATTTTAGATGGGAAGTATACTTGGAACTTTAATACCGGGTTTTCTTTTAGATCATTTTGAAGGATGGTCAGTTGTGTTCTATTTCTTTGGAATTGTTGCAATTTTTTGGTTTATATCATTTGTAAGTAAACTACTTCGAAATATCTTTGATTTCATTATTTTATTTTTAATTATATTTGGATTTCGATTTCGATTTTTGTAAATTTGATTTTCGTGAATAGTTTATTTGTATCATAGTGCTTCAGTTCAAAATATTTATCGCTTGTAAGAAATAATTGTTTGGAAATGAAATTGTCAAAAAAGTTTCATAGAAATTATTTTAGCTCTCTAAAATGTTTTACAACTGAAAAACTTCTATTCTTTTTATTCTAGGAAAGGTTAAAGAAATTTTCACCTATTAATTGTAAATATTTTATTAATACAAATTATTTTATTTTCAGGCATTGTTATGTTATAGTGATCCAGATTCGCATCCGTTTATCAAAGACAGTGAAAAAGAATTTTTAGCAAAGCAATTAGGTCAATTAAAACGAAGCAAAGATTTACCACTAATACCGTGGAAACAAATGTTCACAAATAAACCAATGCTTGCATTATTAATGGCACAAATTGGCCATGATTATGGATTTTTTACAATGGCAACAGATTTACCCAAATATATGAAAAATGTACTACATTTTTCAGTAAAAGATAATGGAATTTTTTCATCATTACCATTTATTTTAATGTGGCTTGTATCTATAATGAGTGGTTTCTTAGTTGATTTCCTTATTTCACGAAAAATTATGAGTATAACAAATGCAAGAAAATTTTTTACTTGTGTCGGTAAATTAATTATAAAATTTTGAAAAATGTAAAATTTATTTTTAAATCTTAACTATTTTGTTATACATTTTAGCTGCTGTTGGTCCTGCAATATTTATTGTTTTAGCATCCTATGCAGGATGTAGTCGGACAACTGTTGTAGTATTATTTACAATTGCTATGGGACTTATGGGAACTTTTTATTCAGGAATGAAAGTTAATGCTATAGATTTAAGTCCTAATTATGCTGGTACAATAATGGCAATTATTAATGGAATTGGGGCTATTACAGGAATGATAGCCCCCTATGTTGTTGGTGCATTAACACCAAATGTAAATAAAATTTCTGAAGAATTAATTGTTTTTGAAAAATATTTGAAATTTTTGTTTTTTAATATTTTAGAGATCACTTACCGAATGGCGTTCTGTATTTTGGATTGCATTTGTTATTTTCGTTATAACTAGTATAATATATGGCATTTGGGCATCTGGAGAAGTTCAACCATTTAATGATAGAAATGAAAAGCCAGATTCATCACGGGATGCTTAAAAAGGAAAAGAAAAAGTTTAATATTCTATAGTAATTAAATACATACTTTGAGAAATATATTAAGGACAAAATTTTCAAATTCTTCTCATAAATAAAAAGAATTTAATACATCTGTATATGCAAGGGAATAATTGTTTTGTAACTAATAATAACAATTAAATATGTTGGAATTTAAGTTAAAATTTTCCAGTTCTTAAAGTAATAACTAATATAATTAAATGTATATAACTGCAGTTAGTTTTTATATTTACCCTTTTACTTAAAAAACACTTTTGTATTAATTAAAAGTAGAATAACCACTCAGAAATCTTATAAAACAAATATTATCCTGGCAACAAAATATTTCAGGCTTTCTCAGCTATAATGGAATATTCAATAAATTACTTATCAAAAGAAAAATTGCTTTTATTATATTTCAAATTCATCGAACTATATTTACGTTAACAAATATAACTAAAATATGTGTTTAAACAAAACAAAACAAATTTCTTATATATTATTGAAAATTGAATAAATTATTTTTACAAAAATTCATTTGAACATTCAAATAGAAAATTTATTTAATCAATAAAGAAAAAAAGAATTAAAAATTTTAAATATAACTTTTATTTTAAATTTATATACTCTGCAATATAAGAACAAGAAAAAAAAAAATTGCAATTAATTGCTTGCCATAACACCTGATTTAGTTAATGCCGCTATTGTTGATAAATCAATACCTAAATTTTTTGTTACATTAATTTGTGAAATTGCTGCATTCTTTAATGAATATATATGTGACATTTCTGTATGTGTTCTAACATATTTAAGAGCTGTATCAAAGAGTTCAACAGCTTTATTTAAATTAGCACGTTGGATTTCTAATGAACCATATGTTTCATATGCTAATACACATTTTTCATCTGTTTCAATTGCTTTATCTAAATAATTGATTGCTTTTTGTACATCACCTTTCCATGCTAAAAACATCATACCCCAATGTACATAAATTGGTGCATTATCTGGCGTCATTTTTATAGCTTTTTCAAAAAATAATTGAGCTTGTTCATATTGTCCCTGATCAGTTAATACTTGTGCCATTAAATTATAACATTCAACACAATTTGGATATTTTTCAATAGCATTTTTAAAATCATTCATAACTGATGTTAATCTCATTTGATCATTAGCTAAATATGCTAAACGATAATCAGCATAACATTTTTGTACATATACAATCCCATGTTCTGGTGATAATTTAACTGATTTTTCATAATCAATTAATGCTTTATCCATTTCTTCTAAAACAGTATACATTTGTCCACGTTGATGATATAAATCTGAATTATTTGAATCAAGTTTTTCAGATAATTCAAAATCTTTTAATGCATCTTCTTTTCGTTGGGTTTGTATATGAACTGAAGCACGTTTTATAAGTGCATGAGCTCGAAAACTTGGATCTAAGTTATCTAAAATAAAATTTATATAATTAAATTTACATAATTATAAAATTTTATTTTACTTAAAAATAATGAATTATTTTCAAATGATTCTTTTAGAGAAAAAAAATTTTAGGCAGTAATAAAAGAAAGTTATTTCTTGCTTTTTGAATAGAAAGGAAAAAAAAAATTTTAACAATCTCAAAGCAAATTTATTTAATTTTCTTTAATGTTTTTTATTTTTACGTAGTTTACCCAATAAAAAAAATAATTATATAATATGTAGATCTTTGTGTTGTGTAATACTTTGATAACCATCAACAGAATACTAACAGAAAGAGTCCCTAGAATATTGAGTATATCACAAACTCAAAGTCCTTCTTAATCTATGGCAAAATATCTCTCCAAAGTTTTTAGCGGTTAACTTTGCTAACCAAAAATATGAAAAAAGTTTTACAAAATCTAAACTTTTATTCAGAATATTTAATTCCATTTATAATAAAAAAATACCTAATGGGTCACTAAATTTCAACCAGGGTCAATTTACTTTGCTAAATGCACAGTTTTCTTTTTTAAAAAGTAAACTCAAATACATCTTAACTAAAAGCTCCTTTGCTTTAGTTAAAATATATTTTTGAAGGGTAATCGTTATATTTAGTTTTATAGTTTTTAATATATACTTTATTTTAATGTAATCTGTTTGAAATTAATTGATAAGATAAATTTTTGTCATTTTATTAATTATCCTTAACCAGACTCTTTTAATTAAATAAACCCTTATATTAGTATATAAGCAAAAATTAACTACAATAATATTAATAAAAATGTTAAACTCGAGATCTTACCATTGTTTATAATTGTAGAAAAATCTATATATGCTTCATCATGAAATCCATATAATAAATTAATAGTTCCACGTAATAATAAATTCTCATACTTATACTGAGAATCTTCATCATTCATATTTATTTCTTCTAAACAAGCTGGTAATATATCTTCATAGTTTTCTGCATCCATAGCCATTTTGGCACGTATAAAACCTTTAGGTTCAGTACTAGCCACTATTATTTTTCTTAATGGATCATTAACAAATGAACGAAAATATGTTCTAATAAAATATTTAGATGGTAAACATGGTATACGATTTTTCATACCCTTATCAGCATCCATACTACCTACCATTTTTAAAAGACGATCAGCATATAAAATTGTATTAGAATTTTGAAATCCTTCTAATAAACATGTTGCTGTTATATCATTAAGACTTTGTGAAAAATCTTTAGTTTGTTCATATGCTTTACCACGACGAAAATATGCTTTTGAATAACGTGGATTATATTCTAATGATTTTGTACAATCAGATTTAACTTGATTCCATTTTTTTAACATTTCATATGCTGCTGCACGATTTTGATAAAATATTGATAAATCAATAGTTTTATCATTTGGGCAATTTTCAATTGCTTTATCATAATAATTAATTGCTTCATCGTATTTACCATTACGAAAACATATATTTCCTTCATTTTTATGTAATAATGCTATTTCTAATGGTGATGATTTCTCTTGAAGATCATTTTTTATTTTATTTTCGATATCAGAATTTTCAATTGTAATTGATTTTTCATTAAAATTTTCAATATCTTTTTTACAATTAGATTTTTTTTGATTGCTAGAACGTTTTTTGTATACAGCATAACCACAACCTAAAATTATAATGTTAAAATATCACTTTTTAAAATTAATAAGTTTAAAGGTAATCAATGTAATAATAGTAATAAATACTCATATAAATAAATATTTATACCAATAACTAATGGTGTCCCTATTATAATTGCTAAATGCCATTTATTTAAATGAATAGATCCTGTTTTTCCAGTCGTCATATTTTTATTTTAGTTATATAACCTAAAAGAAAACATCAAATTTTAATATTTATTGCAAAAATTCAAAGATGTATATAATTTATATGTATGTAAATAAATAAATAAATAAATAAATAAATAAATATATAAATATATATATATATATATACATAAATACAAAAGCACAGTTTAATTTAATTAGTGTTAAGTTATTTAATCAATTCAAATAGTTCAAATAAATACCATAAAAATATTGCGAATTGTAGATTTGAATTTTCTATTAAATCAAATTTAATGATAATGAATCCAAGCAAATATTTTATTTACACAACTTATCAGTCTTAAAAGAAAAAACAATTTTCTTGCCGGTAACTAATGCAAATTAACATTTTTGTTTTTAATTCACATGAATTTTTTTATTTAAAATTAAATTAAAAAGTTTTGTAAAAATAATTTATTTACTCTAAATTTTTTGATTGATTGTGGCACTTTAAAATGTGATTTTTATTTAATAAAAACCACGAGTTCTTAACTTTTAATTCAATTTGACATTTATCCATGAAATTCAAACCTTACTCATAGCAAGCTGAAGATAGTAGGCATTCAGTAGGCATTAATAAAAAATATACTTTTCATCTAAAATAAACACAACTAATTTTTCAACCTAGAAATATTCATCTGATACTAAATAAAATTTTTATTTACAATAAATAATAAGAAAATTTAATTTTATATATAAAATTATTTTAGTATAAATAAAAAAAAATAAAGCCTAATAAATAGAGTACAGTGGACACAAGTATTATAAATGTCAGATTTTAGTTATTTTTCTAAAGGAAAAAATTTCTAGAAATTTGTGAATAATTTAATCTTTGTGAATCCTTTGAAATATTAAAAAAGTTTTCAATTTAAATTCAATAAATATTGACAGAATAATAATGGCTCCAAAATCAGGTGTAGTTTTGCAAAAACCAAAAGGGACGGCCTATAAAGATAAAAGTAAACCGGCTGATGTTAGAACAAGCAATATAAATGCTGCTAAAGGTATTTTTCCTTATATTGGTTGCAAATTTAAGTCTTTATCAATCAAAATTTTTAATATATGAAATATTTTATGTATTTACATATATATTCCTTAAATCTATGGATGAGTCATTACACTATGAACTTATAATTAGTAGGGATGTCTTTTTATTCCTGAGTTACACAACTAATTAAAATAAGCAATTTTTTTAAAAAATTCTGAGTATAAAAGCACAAAAGTAAATTGATTTGATCTTCAAATTTTCCATATGAAAACTGTCTCACAATAATCATTTTTTTCGTAAAATTTATAAAATGCATAACAGAATTTTTTTCTTAAATGTACAAATTATGATCGTATTAGAAATATTTTCTAGAAATAGATATAAAATGGCTAAAAGGTCTACTAGTTTTTTAACCATTTTTTTCTTAGTTTTGGTCAGGCTCGACTGGTGTTACCTACTTCTTGTAAATAGAAAACAAATGATCAATTAACTCCAAAATTTCTATATTATTTAAACTCTTAAAAGAATACTCATAAAATTCCCAATATGTATTCGATAGTACTAATGAATGAATCTTTTCTGGAAGTTTTATTTTTACAACTAGTGACATTTTATTTAAATAATTTTTTGTATTTTTTTGTTTTTTTTAGCTGTATCAAATGCAATCCGTACTAGTTTAGGGCCACGTGGAATGGATAAAATGATACAAGCAGCCGATGGAAGTGTAACTATAACTAATGATGGTGCAACCATATTAAAACAAATGAATGTTATACATCCAGCTGCTAAAATGTTAGTTGAACTATCACGTGCACAAGATGTTGAAGCTGGTGATGGTACAACTTCGGTTGTTGTTATAGCTGGTGCATTACTTGAGGCTGCTGAAAAATTATTAAAAAAAGGTTTACATCCGACTGCTATATCAGATTCATTTCAACGTTGTGCTAATAAAGCTGTTGAAATTTTAACAGAGATGTCATCAAAAATTGAATTAAATGATCGTGAAACATTAATTAAAAGTGCTTCAACAGCACTTAATTCAAAAGTTGTTTCACAACAGAGTAGCTTATTAGCACCAATTGCTGTTGATGCTGTTTTAAAAGTAACTGAACCTGGACGTGAAAATAGTGTTGATATTAAAAATATTAAAGTTATTAAAAGTCTTGGTGGTACTATTGAAGATACTGAATTAATTGATGGACTTGTTTTTACACATAAATCATCTGGAACTAATGCACCTAAAAAAATTGAAAAAGCTAAAATTGGTTTAATACAATTTTGTATTTCACCACCTAAAACTGATGTAAATTATAAATTTAATATTATATATATATGATTATAATTAATTTCATTACTTCTAGATGGATCATAAATTGATTGTTTCCGATTATGCTGCCATGGATCGTGTATTAAAAGAAGAAAGAGCTTATATTTTGAATATTGTTAAACAAATCAAAAAAGCAGGCTGTAATGTTCTCCTAATACAAAAATCAATATTACGGTAATAAATTCATTTAATAAATACATTGTAGAATAAGTTTTAAGCCTGATACACGACTTATAATTACTGAAAAATCTTAAAAGTCGTATCAACCATCGAATACGTGATATCAAAATTTAAAAACAAACTGACTTTAAGTTTAGGAGTTATATTCGTTTTAGTTTTGCTACTTTAGTTCCTTGATTTATCATTACTTTCTGATATAAAAAAATTCAGTCTTAGCAAAAAATTGACTTGAAAAGTGTAGTGCAGAATTTTCTAGATTAAAAGCAACTTTCAACATTTCATCTTTTAACCGTTAGATCTTGTTGGTATTAGTGAATACTGGCTATTTGCAGATCTTAAAAAGATGTTTTAAAGAAATAAATTTAGCTCAAATGAAGAAGACAAAAAGAAGGGATAACGTGTGAAAAAAACACCTATTTTACGGTTCTAGGGATGTCCCTAGATATTTTATTTAGTTTTTTTGTTTTAGAAAAATGATTAATGTAAATATATTGATATATTTTTTATGCGATTAAGTAACTTTTCAACAAGTTTCTTTTAAATTTTTAATAAAAATCGTCTTTCAAAGAATTAAATTTACGGTAATTGCCATATTTCAGTCTAGAATTATCATTTTTAAATGTTTTATGGTTGTTTAAAGTTAAAAAAGCATATTTCCTCCAATTTGTTAGATTACAACCTTCTGTAGCTAAAAAACATCGTTGGTAGAAGTGTTCTATATTTAGGAAGTATATATATAAAATTTCAAATGAACTGGTCTAGTAATTTTTGAATGCGATGTTTCGAGAAATGAAAAGTAGTAGGAGAATTATGTACTGAAATTTTGAAGAAAAAACATTCTTAAAATGTTGTACAGTAATAAAATACAATTCAAAGAAATATAATTTTTAAAATGTTTTGTCCGTCTTTAATTAGAATTTCACAAAACAAAAATTTATATTTTTACATTTCATTCTTGAAAATTATTGACAGATATATTATTTAAATATAAAATTAAAAATTTTCTATTTTTAGTGATGCTCTTTCCGATTTAGCACAACATTTTCTTGATAAAATCAAAGTTCTTGTTGTTAAAGATATTGAACGTGAAGATATTGAATTTATATGTAGAACATTAAATTGCCGTCCTATAGCATCATTAGATCATTTTATTGCTGAAAATTTATCAACAGCAGATTCAGTTGAAGAAATATCAAGTGGAACAAATAAATTTGTTAAAATAACTGGTATACAAAATCCAGGACGTACAATATCAATTATTGTACGTGGTTCAAATAAATTGGTATTAGAAGAAGCAGCAAGATCATTGCATGATGCCATTTGTGTTGTTAGATGTTTAGTTAAACAACGTGCACAAATAGCTGGTGGTGGTGCACCTGAAATTGAAATGGCAATAGATTTAAATAATTATGCTCAGGGTATTGATGGTGTTGATGCATATTGTTTTAGAGCATATGCAGAAGCACTTGAAATTATACCATCAACATTAGCTGAAAATGCTGGTTTAAATCCAATTGGTACAGTTACTGAATTACGTAATCGTCATGCACAAGGTGAAAAAAATGCTGGTATTAATGTACGTAAAGGTTCTATAACTGATATATTAGCTGAAAATGTTGTTCAACCATTATTGGTTAGTACATCAGCTATTAATTTAGCAACTGAAACTGTACGTTCAATTTTAAAAATTGATGATATTGTAAGTATTTTTAGTTTTTTTATTTTATTAATTTATTAAAATTTTTTTTTCTTTGCAGGTAAATACAATTTCGTAAATTTTTTTTTAATTACTTTTAAAATAAACAAATCATTTAATAATATGAACATTTCTATGAAAAATATTTATAATACTTTCTTTGTAATCTTAAAAATTATATTTCTTTTAACAACAATTATATAATATTTTAACAGTATTTTAGTTATCAGGCTATGTCTTGATAAGCGTTCTGAAAAGTCAATAATATATATTGACTGTAATAATTATTTGACATTATTGACTAGTTTTACAAGTTACATTGACTTGGCATAAAAAAAAGTGTATTATAAATATAATTGAATTACTTTAAAAGTACCAATTATATTTTCCTAAAAGGCTTGTAATTATCGTAGTCAGAATGAGTTTAAATGCATCTCAAAAACGCTCTTCAGAACGCTAATCTGGCCACCAAGTCAAATACAACGTTAATATTGTTAATTGAGTGCATTTATTTTGAAATACACTGTTAAATTTTTAATATTTGCTAAAATTTATGTTTTTATTAGCAGATATAATTTTACTTATTTGAAGGATTTTCTTATTTTTTTGGGTTATATTAAAATTATTTTGTAACCACTTTGTAATAATATATAAGCAAGTAAAATTAATTAAAATATGCTTTTTACATAAGAAAACCACTTTTATTTAAGAAAGAAGTGTCTAAAATATTCATTAGTAGATTAAGTTTTAGCTTTATATAAATTTTGGAATGTACATTTGTTCTCCCTTTAAAGCTATATAATTATTATGTAATATCTAATCTTTTTATTTCGCATACAAATTGGACGTAATGTTAAACTTAGGTGTACTATAAAAATTTCTGTCTTAAATTCATACCACTAGATTTCTGAGAAAGTTTTATATTTCTATTGTTAAGATTTATGTGACAAATTAATAATTTTTAATGACTATTCCATTGTGAATAGTAAAGCTCTTAGAGATGTGAGATAACATGCATATGTGTCTTATAGTCTAAAATTTCATTTGACAGACATAACTTACAAACTTATCACCTCAGGTTCCTACTTTATAAAATAACATATTCAAGCAAACCATTAACTAGCAAAGTTTAGTGTATGTTAATATTAAGTTGACCAACTTTTTTCCAATGAAAAGGAGGACAAAAAACAAAGATTGTTTCAAAAGTTTCGTTAGGAGATGATACTAACAATAAGACATTTATTTATATAAGTGATCATTGAATTTTTATTTATTGTAAATTGATACTTTTCTACGCTATGAATAGTTTTTGTCAATGTTTCATTTTCTAACAACATATTGCAAATATCTGAACAAGACATATGTTTCTGATTAAATTTTACCGTAAGGGCTGCAGCTAGAGTTTTTAATCTCGATTTTTCAGTAGTCCAAAAATCATTAGCAATTGAAAATACTCTTTCAACTGCTGCAAGTAGTTCCAGGGCAGCACAAAGTAAATTGAATTAGCATAAATAAATTTTTGCATGGACTATGCTCATTTTTGTAATGGCTGTATATTTTGACCCATCTTTGATCACTTTCCACATGATCATTTCAAATCACAAATCTTAATATGTTGCCACAAATTTCAAAGAACTAAATCTGTCTTGATCTAACGATATGATGAAAACTAAATGACTATTTCTAACCATTTGTTTCACAATTTTACCTTGGTAAAATAGTAGGGCCGATAAAATTTTTAGAATAAGGCTGAAATGTGATCACCTTCAATCTTTTGAGTAGTTTTGTGAAAAGTAGAAGTTTGAGTATGAACAAAATGCAATAATATTTCAGATATTTCGTTATTGAAAAACGATTCCAGTATTTTAGGGCATTTATCCAAGCTTAACAAATATGAACGGAGAGGCTCAAATAATTGTAGAATACGCTCGATAGCAGATGTTAGAGCAAGCCATCTAACTTTTGAATATCCTAAGAGTTTTTTGTACTCAACATTTGCTCCGTTCATGGATTAGTCTTAAAATATTGCAAAGGAGGACATTTGGAGGACACTTTGCAAAAAGGAGGATATTTGGAGGACATAGCTTAGAAAAGGAGGATTGTCCTTCTCAAAGGAGGACGGTTGGTCACCTTATTAATATGTCATTTTTCTTTGATAATTTCAATGTAAAAATGATACATAAAAACTAACCAGGGCTCTTAGTACTTTATATAGAAAACAAATCATTTGCAGTAGAGAACTAGAGCTTTTTGTAAATACTCCATGTAATCAGCTTGTTTAGAGGAAATTAAATTAACCCTGTGGATTATTTGGATTAATTATTGCAGAATTGCATTAAAAACTGAGGTTTTATATTTTCTTTATTTCGATTTGTGTTATAAATTGGAATAATTCGCGTAGTATTTTATGTTTAATTACACCTAGTTGAAGTAAATAATAGACCCAATATGTAATGAGTAAGAAACTTTTTAAACTAAAGGGTATTTCAAATAAATAAACAATAAATTCTATTAAATATTACAAAATTGCTAATTAAGAATTAATACCTACATTTTATTTAACAGAAAAAGAATTTTGAATAATAGATTACATAATTTAACAATATTAATAAAATCTTTAAATAAATTTTCTTTGTAAACAATTTTCTCCTTTATATCACATATAAAAAAGGTTATCTTTAAATACACGACGAATTGCGTATACCATTTTTTATCTACAGCAGGAATGACATGTTTTTACTCCTGAGTTTTTAATTTATTTACGGCTCGGTTTTTATATTAAAAATATCTAAATTACTTTAAATAGAATTTTTTAAATAATATTAATTATATTTAAAATGTAATATTAAATATAAATCTTACTAAAATATTATTTTTATAAACATCAGTTTAAATTCAACAATTGTGTATATGTGTTAGTGCTAAGCGCGTATATGACAGTTAAATGAACAAAAGATCTATTTGAACTTTGACGACGCCATTTTGAAGAAATTAAATAAAAGCATTTGCTCTCCTAATTAATTCAGTTTTTAATGATGGTTAAGTCTAATTTTTAATTTTTAAAAATAAAAAAATTATTTAAATTAAAACATTTGCTATTCTATTACAATATATTTTAATAATTATCTGTGCTATAAATATAATAATATAAAATAATAAAATTAATGATAACAGTGCCGGTATTAGTTAAAAATTTATGATCGGTAATTGGTAATTTCTGGTAGTAATTGGTAGTAATGTAATTTTTTTCTTGATCAAGTCAATTTTAATTTATCTATGGAATTTGTAAAATCGGTATAAATACGAAAAATAAACGGTTGTAGTTAACAATAAAACCAGTGCAATAAGTGTAGTATTAAAATTGTAAGACTCGGTCGCATTTTTCTTTTTGGTTTACTAAAAAACTAGTGAAAAGTTTTATAACAATCAATTTTAATTAAATATCATAATAATTTCTTTAATAAATATAATCTAAAATATAGACAAATTGATGTACTAATTATAAGTAATGTTACAGTTATTCTTCAAATTTGAAAACCAATCTAAAGTAAGGAATTTCTATAAGAAATTTTATAACAGGTAAGATTTTCTTAGTAAATTTTTTTTAATATTTCTAATTAATTTTTATTTTTCAGTGCATATAATCAAGAAAAATGTTTTTGGTATTTTATAATATTATTTTTAAGAAACTGCAATTATAACGGTAACGATAGAAATATCGGTTCTAATAGAAATCGTGTAAAACATTAATTTTGTTCTCTAAAAAAGCTGGCGATTTAATTTAAAGTTTTTTTTTGGTTTTTATTATAATTTTATCCTTATTTAACGACGATCAGCTCACTTTGACTCTTAAAACTACTTCTTTGTATTATTATATCCAGGCAATTTTGTTTACTTAGTAATAATTACAAAATTGTTGGTTTACCTAGAATAATTCAAATTTCAAGGTTCAACATTCATAAGAAATTTATGACAAGAAAAATGCTTCCAAGAAATTATACATTTTTTATTATACATGGTGAGTAATTTTTTTTGTTACAAAAAATTTATTTCGTTATACTTTACAATTACGTTTTCTTATTAAATATAACTTATATATTAGTTGTAATTCTAAAAATAATTTCCATAAGTAAATTTCACTAGCCAACAATACTAGTTTTCTGTAAAACTAAATTCTTGATGCTTTGATGATTTTTAATTTCTAGAAAAATTCACGAATGCCACGAAGTGCTAAATATCCGGCTGTAATATCCATTGGTAGGCTTCTAATAGTATTAAATTCCTCCGAATTATGATAAATTAATTTACTTAGTGGATCTGTATATAATCCCTGTAATCCTGATATATCTGAATATTTTTTATAGGGTTTAAATGAGGGTGGTGTATTTATAGATGAATAAGTAATAGCATTTTCACTCCATTGTAATGTCTTTTCTGTAGCTAAAATTTGTTTTAATGATTTCCACATACGTTTTTTGCCACCAATTTGATTTTGTGCTAATGTTGATTTTTTAAATACATAATTATCGTTTTCCATTTCACTTCAAATAAAACTTTAAAATTTTGTTACTGATTTGAAAATATGTTTATCTTCTTGGTTATGAAATTAGTTTGACAGATACGAGAATAAAATATAGTCTAATGCACAAGAGATAATTTTTTCAGGTATAAAGAAGGAGTTTCGAAAATTCGAATTGTTTTTGATGTATAGCTAAATCTGCACGGTATTATACTTATGTAAATCTTTGCAATTGCATAGATGTGCGATGGATCTGTATCCCCCTGCATGCAATTTATCAAAATTTCTAGGTTAGGCTTGTCCAAGCACTCTAATCAATTTGTGCATTGCATGTATCTTCATTGTTGAGGTTATGTAAGATTTTTTCTAAATTAAATTTATGATTCCAAGTTCTTTATTTTGTGTAATTTATAAAATATATCCCTGAAAATAGATATTTACGAGTTTAAGGAATACATGTTCTTAATTTAGACTATCATGAAAAAGGCGAGAGCAAGCATTAGAATTAGAAGCGTCTACAGAACAAAAATCTAATTATATAAAAGTCTATAAAAAGAAGAATGAAAAGAACAAAGCTGAAACTCTAGACATAAGAACAAAGCCGAAACTTAAGGCACAAGAGCAGTTTTTTGTGCAATTAACCATTTTAACACGAGAAAATCAACAAAAAAATTTTAATATTCCTTTTCGTTTATTATACCGAACAAATTATATGGTTGTTCAATTTGAAATGAATTTTTTGGATTATTTTGCCCGTAATCACGGCATTAATTTTATCAAAAAGAATATCGTTCTTAAATTTGAATTCATCAGTTATAAGAATTGTAGCGAAGTGATTGACTACTTGTGTTTATGGTTAGTAAATATAACCATAACTGGTTTAGTTTGTTTTTTTTTCTGTATAAACGAAAAAAGCTTTTATAATATCCAAATTCTAATCATTATAATATGAGAAACATATTTTTTATTAATTGCTACTATTTAAGATTCACTAAAGGGATGCAATTGGATCATATTTTATATAATTTAAAGACTTTTTTCATATAAAATAAAAAACTAATATAATCTTTAAGTAATTTTAATGAAAACCTTAGAAATTTAAAGAAGATTTATTTACAAAACAAAAAAAAAGCACTATGACGAAACTATTTAGCGAAATGATTTTCACTTTTTCATCTTGAGGCTGACCTAAATTCGTAAAAAATATTTAAAACTAACATTTATAGGTTTTTTCTTTGTTTCATATTATCCTGATATTTATTCTAAAACAACTTCGTCATTATGCCAAAAAAAAAAAACCAAAATTAGATTAATTTTAGTAAAACAAAACAATTTCAAACTTAAAATTTTACACCATAAGCTTCTGGCATCCTTTCAATAGCATATTTATGTTGAGCAACATACATAATTGGTACTCCAGGTATTTTTCTTATACGATTTTTTAAATCTTTATCATTTGTAGCAACAATATAACATTTATGCTGTGTTATACGATTAACAATACAATCATCAGCATATGTTCCTTTATGTAAACATGGTAGCCTATCAAATCTAGGATCTGATATTATTCTTAATGCCAATTTATATTTAGTACCAAGTTTTTCTAATTCACCACGAACACAATCAGTTATATATGGTATACATTTAGCATATAAACAATCCATCATATTTTGTATAATATCTAATTTTGATTTAATACTAAAATTAATAAAATTTGTATCTAATATAATATGATATGGTGGACCAAGTTGTGTATTATATTGGAAAAATAATGCTGAACTTGATTGTGGTACTTCTTTAATTTTTAATTCATGTGGATTTTCTGGTTTTTTACGTTTAACTCTTAGCTCTTCTTTAATTCTTGAATCAGTTGGTTTAATAAGTCGTTTTAATTGTGCTAAACGTTGTTTTTGTATCTTTTGTGTTTTCTTGTTTTTACCCTACGGTTTTATTTTAAAAAAATATTAAAAATTATTAATTTATTTTAAGATAATCATTTACCATTTTTTAAATATATTTAATAAGCACGTTTTGTTTGACAAGTTATTTTTGGTCTATCTGTTCCATTTCCATTGTACTTATTTCAATTTATGGTGCTGCCATATAGTAAAAAACTTAATCTAGAGATTTAAGGCTGTGTTTAGATTAGCAATTTGGAAAGCAACAGCAGTTCTGAGGGGCGGTTATACTAAATAGTTTTTTTTGAGCTTGACATTTTGATTGAAAATAAATAACTTATGCTTTCTAACTAGTTTTATTATATTAAATTGACTTACCGTAAATAATAATGCATTATAAATGCAATAATATAAGTTTAAAGGTACAAATTATATTTTTCTAAAAGGATTTGTTATGTAATTATTGCAGTCAATATACCTCTGAGTGTAAATTTGCCTCAAAAACTCCTATAAAAGCCCTGTCGAAAACCCTAATCTACACACAGCCATATAGTTTGAAAAAAATTATTTTAATTTTTTTACGTTATTGGAACGAAATTCTTATCCATAACAATAGAAGCGGCTTTTAATCGCGTAAAATATTGGCTTCATATATTTTAGTGACGAGTGTCGATTTAAAATTCAATACAAATTGGAAAAAACGTAAATTGCTCAAAGTCGTTATCATAAGGATCACAGCCTTACATTTGACTTCATAGCGATATAAATGTAATTGTTAGTTTTGATATTTGGCAGATGTTAAATTGAAACTTTAGTTTTTAAGAGTTTATTTTGACGAGTATGTACTCGTAAATAGTCTAGCAATACGTTCAGATGTTCTTTAGCTGCCAAGGATAAGCTTCCTGTGTAAGGATCAACTACCAAAAATTTCATTGAGATCTTCTTACTTAAGAAAAATTTTTAGCAGTAAGAGTTGAAATTTTTTGGTACGCTTTTAAGTTTCACAGTGCTTACTATAGTAATCCATATGAAACTGATTGCTAGTGAAGAGCATTTTCTTATGTTTTTGCTTCTCTTTTATTCCTAAATTTGCAAAAGCAGAATTTCAGGTTGTCATCAAACAATAGCTGTAGCTGTAATTTGTATTTTTTTGTTTGATTTCCATCAAATAAAATTACAGTTATGCTTTCAATATGTCAGGATCATTTAAAATTACAGGACAGAAGACGTAAAGATTTTTTATACATTGCTTCATTCCCTCGTATCCCTTCTAGTTGAAAGCTGCAATGATAGGCCTACAAAATATAAAATAAAGCAACCTACTTTGATATCATTTAATGTGTTCAGTAAACTTGATTTACATCTAAATTCAGATCGCCATTGCACCTTCCTTAAAAATTGTTAAAATCATGTCCAAGTTATGTCACATATACCTCATTATATTTCTACTTTGAATGTTTTTTTTATATTTGGTGTAATGCGGTTTAATATTAAAAAGAAAAAATAAAATTTAATCGTTTAGCACTTTAGCTCAAATATAAATCAAAAAAAAACTTTTCTCCATCAAAACCAAAAATTCCAATTTTATTTTGAATTATTCTATTTTAACCTCTAAATTACTTTAGCTCCTGAAGTTGGGGCTGTACAAGTAGAACTTGTAATCTCCTCTTTTCATTCCTTTGTTGTTAGCCGTTACCTTTTGCAAGCACAAAAAAAAAAAAAAACAGAAAAAAGAAAACTGATTTTATCTTTGACCTTTCATTTTAAATTGAATCAGCATCAAAGGACCCACCATTTTTCCTCATCGTCATCCCCTAAAGGTATAAATGCGGCCATTCTAATAGCATTGATGTGAAAGATTCAACTAACAGTTTTACCTTAAAGATAAATGGGTGGTAGTCCTTTTTACATGAAAATTATGCTGGTTGGTTATTTCAATAGTTTAAATGGATAAAAAAAATGTCTTTAATCTCTTCCAATTTTTTTTTTTCATTCGTGTTCTTCTTCTTTTCCTCTCTGTATTTATGTTCAATGAGCTCCTCCTTAGAATGGTTCGTTAAACAAAACAATTGCAAGTTTAGGGAAACGATGACAAATGTATGAGAAAATGGATTGCTAGATGTGGAGTTATGGGGGATAGAATAAGAGTATTTTATGTGTGTATATACATTGTTTATCTTCTATCAGAGATGAAGCTGAAGAATAGAATAGATCCCCAAAAACTAAAAACAATTCAAGATTCCTGCATCTGAATTCAATGATTACAATCAACTAGTTAGCTTAATGCGATTTTCAAATAATGAAAAAAATCAACACACTGTAGAAAGAAGTCCTTTTTTTTGTTTTTTTGTTCTATTTATTTTTCTTTGTACTAAAAATTACTAAATTACCAGCTCATTTTTCTTTTTAAGGTTTTGTCTTTGATGGCCCAATGTTGTTTTTTTTTTTTTGCTTTTATAAATTTTTATTTATATATCTTTTAAATTTTAGTATAAAACTTTGCTTAAGTATAGTTTATTTGAGTATACCGTGTGCTTATTGAAGTATGTAGTGTCCTTCGTATCGTGGGGATTCGTATCTTTAAATTTTTTTTTAACTTCGTAAAACAAAGTTCGCTTAGATATAAGTACGAGTTTTTTATTTTGATTTTCACTTTTCCCACCTTTTTTTTTTTTCGAACCTGACTTCTGTTGGAAGTTGACAAAAACACTTTTCATCTTATTTGTATTGACAGGGAATACAATCAGGATTGAACCTAGTGGTAAAAATGAAAGTATATTTCTTTTTTTGACAAGCCGCTGCAGATAGATAATATTCCTTACTAACGAAAGACAGAATATTCAGCTCATTGTCACTCATTTCTATATTCTATAGCGGTGAGTTTGAAAAAGATCGCATCCCGTGGTAAATCATATCAAAACTCCTTTGAACATTTTGTCCAATACCTACGCTTTATTAAATTTTTTATTTTATATTTAAATTGATACTTTGACTTGTGCTAAATCTGTTTCAATTTGAAGAGATATTTACTTACCTGATCTTCGTTTCGAGAGATAAGGACATTTACGCCTTTATCAACGGCTCCTGGAAAAAGAGGAAAATGTTGGCTTTTAGGGTGATTTTAGTAATGGGGTCTTGGAATTGAGCTCTCATCCTAGGAATGTTTATAAGGGACTGCAATACAATCTAAACGCATCAGAGAATGTTTGATCTTTAAATTACATATTAAAAAATAAAAAATCTATAAATTTCTTTTATATAGGTTTTAATACTTAAAAGGAGTAGCAAAAATTGAATAGTTGGCTTTGAAAAATCTGATGAATCCTCTTCAATTTTCCTTTTACTTTTTATATTATCATATAGTTAAGGCTCTTTAATACTTTAGGCGTGAAATGAAGTGTTAGTAAGGCCACGAATATGGCATGACAGTAAAAAATCGTATAAATATGGAATATTCTATTTAGAAATCCAGCAGCATAGATTATATTGCTCCTTCTTTGACAACCATGCTATCAGAAGTGTTGAGAAACACGGACTTAGATGACAATGTAAGAAAGCCAAAGAATTTTTTTATACAAATTAAATTTTTCTTAGTATGTGGTGAAAATTTCCCAAAGAAATTGCAACTTTTAGTAGAACGAGTTTCAAGATGAAGCAATTCAAAGCTTAACACTATAAATATAAAAATTTCTAGACATTTGGATATGGAATTATGAACAGATCAGATTTTGGTTAAAATTTATTTTTTCCTTTCAAACTGTAGTGCAAGAAGTTTATGTAAGTTTAATTAGAATCCAATCGACTAAAAGCATCTGTAGAATAAAGAAAAAAGGATAGTTATAATTTTAAAGTAAGATTTTTTGGACTCCTCCAAAAATCATTTAAAACAATAATAAAGAGAAACAAATTTGAAGTCTAGCTCTCCTTGTTGCCAAATTATTTAGATAAGTGTAATTAAAAAATAATAATTATTAATTTTTCCATCGTTTTTTTTAAACGTTTCAGTAGGTCATAATTAATTACACCTTATTTACAATAACAAAACAATAAAAATAATTTTCATATAAAACCTAATAGAAAAAATAAAGAATTTTTTTGAGCAAGTGTAATAAATTCATTTTTCACCCATTCAATTGGTGTATATCCTTTCAAGCACATAAACGTCACAAATTTCATTTAAAAAATGATTCAAATATAGTAAAATAGGATACGAAAAACACACTTTTAACCCCTTCTATACATCACATATTGGTAGATTTATAAACGACAAGTGAAAACATAGGGAGGGCACCCTTAACTGTTTTATCCTTTCATTCCTATGCACCGGATGTTATTGTTGCCGGAGGCGCGTGCCTTATATATATATATTTTATTTTTTCTTAAGATTCACATCAATCGAATAATATCAGTGTGTATATAACCATTCTATCAAGGATTTAAGTAAACATACATGAACCGGATGCATTCAATATTCGACGAATCAAAGAAAATGTCGTATTTTTGACCCTTTTCATTTGGTTATAGTACCAAGCTCTTGTTATCCCTTTGGCATTTTATAATATTAAAAGACTTTAAGTGGCTGGAATCTGGGAATAAACCTAATAGTAAAGTGTTTTTCCCCCCATTTTTTTATTATTATTTTTATTTTAGGTTGTTGTTTTTTTAAAAAATAAAAAAAAAATGCTGTTTCGTTTTTTCTTGTAAATATCCTTAGAGCTCCAAATGAAGAGTCTAATCATAAATAAATGTCAATGCAATGTGACGACAACTGAATTATAGTGTCATTCCTGTTGTTTTAACCTTAAACTGGTGGTATGTTGATCCTTGTTAATTCTCGAGGGTAAGATTTAGGTCCCTTTAAAGATGATGATGATGAAATATTATAAAGTTGTTATGAAAATATGTTGAATTTTTTGTCACATATGATTTTGAGTTGTAGTTATATATGAATTTTTTAGGATTATGTGTTTTGTTTTGTGCTCCTTTTTGTTCCTTACAGTCAATTTGATGATTTTTGTAATATTTAGATGATTTTTAAGTTAGATAAGTCAATTAATTTTAAGAACTCAGGTAGGAAGTACTTTTTTAGGATTGCTGTCATCAATGTAGCATAATTCTTATTGAGAAACTTGAGTAACTTTAGTCAATTTTCTATACTGGAATTGTGGGCCATCAATTTCTGGAATGAGTTGTTCGCTTGAACAAATTTTTTTTTCTTAGACTTTTTTAATGAGTGAGCGGTGTTTGGCTGCTAAATGTAGCCGAAGTAACTGTAAGCTTAGATAGAGCAAATTGGTTAATATTTTGAGCCACTTGTACCTCGTTTCATTATTTTGGTTAAGCATCATTTTTCCTGAAGCAAATATCGTAAGTATCCCACAATGCAGACCTATAAAATTTTTCAGCTAAGTATTGTTTGTTTTTTTTGCTTTGGCTGTTGTCCGTTCTGCTGAACTACCAATTTGAATATGGAGTGAGATAGTAGATCCATCATTCATCCATATTGACTGAAATAATACTTTTTATTTTACTTAAACAGCTCCAAATACTTCTTTGAATGGTCAACATTTATTTGTTTTTGGTTAAATTGTGAGGAAATGCCACACTTATTTTGAGAAGAAATTATCAGTTTTTTGATTTCTCCAAGCAGTTAACGAACGGTAATAATAATAGGACTTTAACGGCCATAACGTTCAGCATTACTGGTGCTTTCGCGACCACAATTAAGCCAACTTTGAATTTTTGTCAACGTTATTTTCACCCAACATAAGGGAATTGTATTCAAAGTAACAAAATTAGTGTCACTTATAGACTTTCTCATTGATGTTTATTTACTGTATACAATACTAGGAAAGAAATTTAGCCTGGAGAATCATGTATTAAGCATATTGTAATCGTGTATTTAAGTGCAGCCTTCAAAAGCTCGTATAAGGGGAAATTTGGGCATTTATTGTGAATTTTCAGACTGTTCAACAAAATAAAATAAAAATTCCTCTATTTATTGTGTCTGCAAATATGTTATTTATTTACTATCTAAATTATTGTTTGGTTTTTTTTTGCCTTTTTGTTATTTAATTAATTGATTTAAACACTTTAAAAACTATATTTCAGCACAATTATTTCATGTTAATTTTTAATACACTTGTGACATTTCCATCCCATATTCTAATACGTACAGTGTGTTGCCAATGTAGAAGATGTTTTTTACGGGGCTAATACAGTGTATAAGCATCAATGGAGAAAGGCTAGTAGATCACTATAGTTTCTAAACTGAATATCAGACTCTCATAAAAGATGTATAGTTTGAAAATTGATACTTTCAAAGTTTCCAATTCATTGCAGCAAACACGATCGAACAAAAGTGATGTCATGTTGCCGTAAAATTATGTTCACTGTAGTGATACATATCATATCGATGCTGCTCGCTATTCCTCCTTTTTAAATTTATTTTATCGAAAACAATTGTCAAATGTTAATATACAAAGTGTCTTAATTTGTTAACCGGAGAACTTACTTTTTAATTTTGCAGTAATCGAAAAACTTCTGAAGATAAAACAAAGAAACTTTTTTGGGGGGAGCTTTTAAAGTTTTTTCAGGATGTAAAATGAAGGGAACTAACACTACTACAAAACAAGTTTCCACGGACTCTTGAAATCTATGCATAGCCCTGTGTGCTTGTTGCAAAATTTACTTAAAACATTCGTTGAGGAAATTAGAATGTAGAAAATAGAAAACAAAATTTAGGAAAAAAAAAAGCCAATTAAAAACGTCTCTTAATAGCGTGCAAAAGAAAAAATAAAAAGAATGGCACAAGATCTGTTCGTTAGCTCTGATACCATTTATTGCGTTTAGCAAATTTGATGTGATTCCTAAATTTGTTTGACTGTATTTGCTAAAATGGATTTATTGGTACCTTAAAAATCTATTTTCAATGATTGGGTTTCCGATTTATTAAACATGGAATTTTTATTATCCACATTATCTTCGGTTCAATTCAGAAGCATGGTTGGTTACAGATTACAGATGTTATAGTTTAACTTTGTTAATAAATTAAAAAATAAATTTAGTAAATACTCAAACTATTAATGTCGTATACAATATTATTTTTTTTTACTATATATTTAGTCTTAGATTTCCAATAGTTCAGGAACAATAGTCTTAAGAGTATAGACATTTGTTTACAAGTACAATAAAATGTTACACACTATTGACACTACTTAATTATTAATAATTAATTTAAATTTATTTTTTATAATAATAAATTCGTTAAGAATATTTTCATTTATACAAGATTCGGCTAAAAGTAACAAATATTCGGACATTTAGGTAATTGTTTTTTGTTTTTGTTCTGATATTATTTAATTTATTTGAATTCGGTTTTATAATTTTTCTGATATGATTTATTCTGTGCGCCAGACTTTTTTGATTTTATTAATACTTTTTGTTATTGTTCTGAAATAGATTTTATAGGAAAAGGAAAATAGAATTTTCTTGTTTTGTTCCTTTTTTCTTTCTCAGCAATTATATTATTGAATTTTAAAATCGATATCCAATATTATGATGTTCTTGATAATTAGATATTTGTATACCATTATAATTATTATAGCTGGTAGGCCATTGTGTGGGTCATTCAGTTTTGATTGGCATTTGTGAATAATGAGGTGATATACTACTTACAGTACTGCCAGCAGTTGAATTACCACTTTCACCACCATTAATACCAATTAAACCAGTACCAATTGATGGTATACAAAATATACTTGATGTACTATTTGGTGTACTTGTTGGACTTTCAGGTGGATTTATACGTTTTTCTTTTTGTCGCCGATTACAAAACCAAACACGTACAACTTCTTTTTCCATACATAATTGATCGGCTAGAGATGATATTTCTTCACTTGTTGGTTTTGGATTGATCATGAATGCCTTTTCTAATGCACCACGTACTGTTGTTTCAATTGAAGTACGTTTTTTTCTACGACGACCCATTGTTTCTGGTGTTGTTAGTTGGCTTGTTAGAGTATTTGTTCCAAAAAACCTTTAATTAAATAATTTTTATTTATTTTTTGTTTTTTATATATAAAAAAAATTATTTTTGTTAATAAATTTCACAAGTTATTACATAGAAAAATGAAGCTTATTTTTACTGGAGAATAAATAAATAGAAAAGTTAGAAAAAGCACAAAATAGATTTGAAGTCCAGAATAAGAAGAACGCTAGCAAATGAGAGTTATAATTGTGTACATTTTTTAGACTTCGCCGTACGGTTAACCAACATTGTAAATATTGTTATAAGTTTTGAGCATAGGAACCCTTCTAAGCCTGTGGGCGCTGTGGAAATGAATTCAAGTGACTTTATACATTTGCTCAAATTCAAGCATCTAGCAAAATTTCTCATTTGTATGGGAAAGGATATCAGAAAAAATTAAATATGATCTCTAGAGGGTATTTGTGTCAATAAACTTAGAGGATTGTCAATCTCTTTTAGTCTAGAGAGTTGCACCAGCTCTCTCTAGATCTTTATCTAGACCATTAATCAAATGGATAGATTTTTATTAATTGAAAATATGAAGATATACAAAAAAATACATTAGTCTACAAATCTTGAGACTGATTTCATTGACTCCTTAAAAGTATGCAAAAAACCATCAACAATGTATTCATTAGTCCGAAAAAAATCGTGAAAAAAGAGCCCGTATGAAGAAGAAAAATAATACCGATCCACTATTCTAAAAATTGCTTTAAACTTAAACGATCATCAAGTCACACATTTTAAGTTTTAAGCTCCTTCTGTATCCAGCGTTGTTATCAGTAATCATCGATTACTGACTTTTTGCATATCTTGAAAAAATGGTCAACGGAAAAAGATAAATAACGGCACAGTGAATATACAGGGTGTCCCAGGCAAAGTATTACAAACTTTGGGGGTATTAAGTAGATAAAATTTTATTAACAAAAAAAACAAAAAGTGGGGGTTTAACTGTTTTCGTTTCTGAGTCACAGGCTTTTGAACTTTTCGTGTTCAATTTTTAGCCTCGATCACTTATAACTTTTGAATCTATGTAATAACGAGTAAAAAAAAATACTTTTTTGTAGCATTCAATATTGTTTTATTATTAAAAATGCAAAAATTTAAAAATATCAACAAATGGCGGAGAAAAAATTTTTTAAGTAGAACCGTTGGTGAAAATCCCGGGCATTTAGTTTTTTGCTTTTTTATTAAAAAAAACACCAACATAATTTGGTTTTTTTATTTAATTTTCTTAAATTATGAATATTTTCCCATAAAATGTTTGTACATTATAATGGCCCAACTGTTTTCCATAGAGAAATAAAAATCTAACAAAGTAAGCCAAAGTTAAACTATATCAAAAAATTATTTTTGTTTAATCAACTCTAGGAAGTATTTGCTATCAGATAATTAGCATAAAACTTTAATCGAAATTTTAATTAAAATTCGGCTACGTTAAAGTTTAAAAATTATTTCAAAGTTTTATGTAAAACTGTCACTTTTTCAGCAAAACTGATTGCATTATTGAAGGATTAACTCCTAACACTATTAATATCGATAATAAACTTTTCAATTTGTTTTTAGTATTTTGCTATTATTAATTTTTACGTAATAGAATATATTTGGAAACGTTTTTTATACAACAACTTTGCATACTTTTAGGCAATTGTTAATTTATGTTTAGTCAAAAAAATACTTACCCTCCAGGTTTTGTTATACTTGTATCGGCATCTTCTAACCATTTTTGTAATAATGGTTTTAATTTACACATATTTTTAAAACTTAAATTTAATGCCTCGAAACGTGAAATTGTTGTCTGTGAAAAATCATTTCCATAAAGTTTTCCCATAGCTAAACCAACATCACCTTGTGTAAAACCTAATTTAATACGACGTTGTTTAAAAGTTTTAGCAAATTGTTCTAATTCTTCAAGATCAGTAGTCTCTTCAGGCGATGGTTCTAAATTTCTTTGTGTTGTCATATTTTTTGGCATTAATGGTGTATGTGGCCCACCAGGTGTTGTTGGTGTTAATAAATTACTTAAATTTGGTCCATTTGAATTTGGCGGTGTAGTCTGTTGATGATTTATTAATTTTGGTAATAATGTTGTATTATTTATATTATTATTATTATTATTATTATTAAAATTATTATTATTATTATTACTAGCTGGACTTAAGGATGGACTATGTATTGGTGAACCAATTAAATTATAATCAGATTTAATTAGTTGTTGTTTTTGTAATGCTTGAAATTGTTGTTGTGCTGCTTGTGCCATTGCATGAAATGGATTTGAAAACATAAATTGTGTATTTTGTACCGATGTTGTTGATCTTATATCTGGTATTATTTGTGTTTCATTTTCATTTTTTCCTCTCATCAAATCCATATAATTTTGTAATTGTGTCTGAAATACTTGTTGAATTTCTTGTGGATTAATACCAGCCATACGTAATTGATTTTGTAATAATAATGGTCCTAAAGGATTTTGTAATGCTGCTATAGCAGCACTTAAATTATTTGCTGTTGTATTATTAGTTTCAACTGTTGTAGTATTAGTTTTTTGTTCTCCTATATTAAATGTTGGTAATGTTATTGAATCAATTTTATTAAAATTTTCTTGTTTATTTTCATTTGATAAATTATGTATTTTATTTTGTATATAAATATCATGTGATCCAGTCCTTTTTGATATGTCATTTGTAAGATTTAAAATATTATTTGTTTCATTAATATTTCTATCATTTTTATTTGGTGTCAAGGAGCCAGTTCTTTCACTTAACCCATCACTACTTTCCAATCCATCTGAAATACAAAATACAAAAAGAAAAATTAATCATAATTGAAAAATAAAAAGTATTAACAAATTTTAGTTCAGATGGAAATTTTTCAATTTATTTTCTTAAGAAAATCAAATATAAAGCGAAAAGGATTCCTATGAGAAATGAAAACATATTGTTAGCTTTAAATATATATATATATCTATAAAAAACATACACGGTTCCTTATTTGGCTATTTGCTATTTTTTTTTTCTTCTTTCTTAGATCTTATATGGGGACTAAATTTTCATTCAACCCCAAAATAATTTGATTTTCTTAGAGTGGAATTGAATGCCGAAACGAAAAAACTGAAAAACAACTATAAGCTATATAAGATTCCAACTATGTCCTTTTAGATTTGAGATGAAGGCGATTTCCTTGTAAACACAAAAAAAAAAGGACGCAAATTTTATTCAATCTTCCACTTGACTTAAGATTTTTGGCTTATCAACTTGTCCACAACATTGGTCAAGTTAAGGGTAATGTAAAAGTGGGTTCACTGGTGTACGATAATAAAATAAATAAATGAGAAAATAATATGAACATGGATAATATTTAAAGGAAAAAACCTTAATTCTATAACTTAGAAATCATAAGAAAATAAAAAAAAAACAGACTACAAATTTGTTTATTTAGGGAAAAAATATTTTGTATTTTGTATCGATGTTGTGATCTTATATCTAAAAATTCAAAATATTTTCAGTCACCAACATACGTCTGTGTTTCTTTTTGCAGTCGTGCAGTCAGAGTTGCATAGATTAAAGACTGTTACAGTCAGTAACAGTTCCTATAACTATAAATTTTCGAAATGTTAATTACGATAAATGGAATGCAAAAATAAAAGTAAAAGGCTTTTATTGTTCAGATAATACTGGTTAAAAAGAATTTTTATTTTTTAGGTACCATCAATCTTCATTCTTTTAGCAATCAATTTTTCTAAATTGCAGCCGTAAAATATACAGTAAAATATCTTAAAAAAGGTCTCCTTTTAATACCTCTTAAAATTTTATAACCAAAATCTATTCAAATTATTCACGGTACTTTTAATTCAACCCCTTTGTATTTTATTTAAAATAGTTTCATAACCCCTTTTTTTATTTGAATAAAACACGGTGTTAAATTTAAATAAATTTGTTTAACATGGCTATACCTGAGCATTAGTTAAATTAAAGAATAATCAAAGGTATGACATTTATACTTGTATTGAATGAGTTTTTATACTAGCGAAAACCCTCTTTTACATATTGTTAACCAAAAAAATGAAGTGTTAATTTGAGGGTTTTGTATTTGGGGTGTTAAAGTGGTGAATATATAATGATCAGTTAAGAACAGGTAATGAGACACTTGATATGCCAATTAACTTTTGATTATAGGGGTGACAAATGCTTTTGAATAAAAAAAAATAGGGGATGAATCAATTTAAATATTTTTTTATTGTGTAGATACGGCTTAAGAGTTTTTCTTATGATTTTATTTTATCTTTTATGAATTTATTGCTAGCAACTTTTTAATTTTGATAAATATCAGATCAGTCTATGCGGATTTCAAATTAAAGATTCCTAAAAATCTTGTGCGGTCAGAACCAGCGATCAGATCGCTAAAAGAATGGACTTATATTATGGAACAGTTTTTGTCTCATTTGAAGGAGATCCAAGCTTGGAATGTGTATACCGGATGAGATATCCCGAAGCCGATAGCAAGAAAATTTCGAAATCCTATCTTGTCTTTTGTACTCCGAGCAAATGAGTTTATGACTTTGGAATACCTTTTATCAAGGTCTTTTTAGTTTACAACTGAGCATACTTTAAGGCCACGCTTTAAATAAATTAAAATCAGAAATATTTTAATATAAAAACCAGCCTGCAAGATTTCAGTTACCTGCAAAATCAGAACAGATAATTTAATATCACTTTCGAACTGTTTGCAGTCCCTTCGACTAATTGTAAAGTCTGAAACAATTAATATTTAAAACTAACTAAACATATTTAGTAATGGCAAAGTTTGATAAATAATTTTCTATTATTAAACTGTTTGGAATTATATAAGAGCTCTTATATAATGAGAGTGAATTATTTTCTAAAGAAAATACAAAAAAGATGAAGAAAAGAGTAATAATTTTAAATTTGAAAGAGAATTTGCTAACAATTCTCAAATAGTATTAATAAATGTCCCTAAAAGTCGACATCATGCTGTCCTCTGACATGAGACAAGAATTTTAGGTAGTTTTTTAGGAGCAATAAAAACAAAACAAACAATATTTTTAGTATTTCTTATTTTGTATAATATTTATTGATTCCTAAATAATACACAAACAAAAAATTGAAAAAATTAAAAATCCAAGAAGTTACAGGCTGATGTGGGGGTGTAAAAAAATGGTGCTCGATGGTTATCACGGTCTTACCCTTCTGAATAATCTAAAGTAAAAAAAAAACAGCGAATAAATAAACTAGAGGAGTATCGTTATGGCAGGAACTAAGATAATTGAAAAAAGAAATTCTTCGCGAAGTTGTGGCTGTTTGAAGTCAAGAGACGTGAAAATGTATAAAAAAAACTCACTCCAATTTTCAAGTCAATCGGTTTGGTGGAACTCATGGTAGAAATCATGCCAACCGCTTTGAAAAAAGTAGTAGTCACTAAAACAGTTATATCTCCAAAAGTAATTTGAATTATGGAAAATTCTTTCAGGAGCGTTTTCTAGAACGCTTATGTTTTGAAAATATGAAAAAAAAAATCGGTTTTTTCAAATTTCTAGACCAGAATACCAGCTTAAATTTTCTACATGATTCACACATGAATTTATGCATGACAAACTCACTTATGGGTAATTTTCCTGCTAGGGAAGCAACTACTTTTAAATCAGCTTTAAACTTAGTAATTAAAATAATTTTCTACGTGCACAATTGAGTTAATGAACAATTGCCGAGTCTCAGTTTGCAAGTAACTAAGATCTTGAGCACAGGGAAAGTATAGATGAATTTTGTCGATAGAAGATTAATTAGACTGAAATTGTAGTTTGATAAATTTTCTGCGAAATTTAAACTTAAAACAAGTTGAAATAAACAACAACAAAAAAATATTTCTGGCATATCTATTTGTTTGCTTTTTTTTCATTGTATTTTCAAAATTACAAAAAGGATTTGAAAAATAGTCTTGTTTTTTTTTTTAGCTAAAATAAAAGATGTTTCATTTATATCCGACAATTTAACCTCATTTAAAAAGAGTTTTAATAAATTTAATCCTTAATGCATTATAAATAACAGTATCATGATTCAAATTAAAATGGCGTTTTGTTTGATGGCAACAATTGCTCCTTTTTTATTTTATTTAATTCATCATATGTCACCAATAGATCATTTTTAAGAAATTGACGCCTGATTACCCAGCAATTATTAACAAATAAGGGTTAACTGCCCATTGTCCTTAAATATGATATTAACTGACATAACTCCCTCTAAAAAATATATATAATACTGTCAAAATTGATGAATTGATAGCATTTAAAAATGGCACCCTTAAGTCATAGATTTATATTAATCAATTGCGCGTATTCGATTATGCCAGCAATAAACTTTGTCTAAACTATAATGCTATAAAATTAGATTTAAAATGACGGAAAAAGTCAAAAAAAAAAGTTGTTTTAAAAAAATCTTAATTTCTAATAAAATGGCGTCAGTATATCGCGTAAATTAAGCACATCTGCTTCAGTGATTGGATAACTTCACCCCTTTTTTTTATTTTATTTATAATTTACCCGGCGATTGATCTCGTGCCTGCTAAAGGATATATAATAATAGGAAATTTGTATTAAAGGACGAATATACATATAGATCGATTACAATACATAATTTTATCGCATATATATCCATAATTCATCAATTTGGGCCGGTGATTATGAATTTTGGTGTTGTTGTTTCTAATTTTTTTGTTACCCCTGTTTGGCTTTTCATTTTTTGTTATGTTGAAAAGAAATCAAAAAAACAAAATAAAACTCTGCTTATTTTTTTTCTTTTTTGTAGATGGGTTAGTTGGAATAACTATGATCCCGGATGGTAATATTGAACAACACAAGATGTCGTAAAGATTTAGAATTGGACACAAATTATTTCGACAGAAAACGAGTTGTGATTTGAAATGGATGAATTAAAAATTCGTATATGATAGGGTGATATTATGCACTGATGTTATCCTCTTTTGTATATAAATTCAATGGGGATGAAAATAAAAAAAAAATAAAAAAGTTAAATTCTCACCCCTTATTTAAAATATTTTCAAATTTTGAATTAGAGGGGTACATTTTGATTGGCTTGTGTTATAAGGAGATTTATATTAAAAGGGGTTCCTTATAGTATGGATACTGTTTGTGATTTGCTAACCCTTAGGTAGTTAGTTAAGAATTCGTTTTGTTTTTTTTATTCTTACTTTTGAATTTTTTGTTGGTACTTCAAAATGCAGCATCATCAGCAAATATCACAGCTGGAGGCTGTCGTTATGTATTTAGTGGTAACAAAACTTATGACTTGCAACCACTTTGAGTTTTATAGGATAGAAATGAAATAAAAAAAACTTCATTTCATTTTTTTTTTGTTTATTATTATTAAGGTCAAATTAAAGTGCGAAAAGAACGCATCAAAAAATTGTAGAGTTGTTATGTCGTCAATAATTTAAATGGTGTCATGTAGAGCTAATGTTCACCTTTCATAAGTCTTTCAAATTAGTTTTTGGTTGATTGTTTTTTTTTTTTTTGTTGTTGTTGCTTAACTTCAGTTTTTTTTCTTAAGTATACTTTTATTTGTCTGATTAATTCAAGGGCATAAAGAAGCTAAAAAAAAATATTTTCACATGGATTTCATTTTGAATTTTCATCTCTATTAAATGAAGAAAGTTTTCCTTGATGAGTTACGAACCACGTTATTTAGGTTATACATGATACATACGTCCCTTTACTGATGCCCAATTTTGTAGACTGTAAATTTTAGATTTTCATTTTTAATGTAATCAGTTTTGAGATACTAATTAATATTTCACTAATGTCATTTTTCAAATTGCAGTTAAATAAATAAATCATAATTAGAGTGACAATTAATTTGTCACTTTATAAGAAATTTGAAAAATGAATTGCAAATATTCGTTAAAATAATTACATAACGTCATGTAAGGCTTAAAGTGAAAGGACCTTCAAGAAGCTTTTGATCTTGCGATTTATTGATGCAATACATTTTAAAATAAGTTCCGATCAATCCAAATAGGATAAATTACTCGTCATTTGAAATCCTGAAAATTGATGATGCTGTTTTCATTAGCACCATAGTATTAGGACCTCATTTTTTGCGATAAACATGGCTGAATAGATTTAGGAATGACGTCAAAGGTGACAACAAATTCTGTTGGACACAGTAATTCACATTAAAGCGAACAGTCAACAAATTCCATGATTATCAGTTAGTAGCAATAAAAAATTAATTTAGACTTAAAAGGATTTCTTTTTATATTTATTTTTCGTGGCTTGTGCAATCTACTTCAAAACTAACTTTAGAAAAAATTTACGAACAAAAAGAACACCAAACTCTCTCCATTACTTACACAATAAGACTGGCGACAAGTAAAAACACAACAGTTCCACACTAGATTTGATACCACGAATTGCTTTTGGCAAATGTAACGTCATCTCTAAATCTGTTAGGCTGTATTTGCTACAATGAATCAGTGCTTTGTTAGGATATATTATTCTTAAAAATTATGAGAGTTGAACTTTTATTCAAACTTAAATTAGAGCAAATGTATATTAGAAAAAGGCAGGAAATATTTTTAGTGAATCCGAGTTTAAATGCAAACGTGTTTGATTAAAACCCAGCCAAGAAGTTTTACCTCTCATACAAACATATTGGCCAGATACATCTGGGCTTATATATGATCAAAAAATCCCGCTGCTGTTAGCTACAAATTTTGATTCAATGTTTGAAATAAAAGTCTAATAGGACTAGATCTATTCTTCTCATCAGCATCAGATAACTGGACAGCCATACTAGACGAATATACCACAACTTTATTTTGTGTTAATACTGTCAGATATTCTATGTGACTAAAGATCATCAGCCTATTCTGACTAAAATTTTGGGTACTCACATTTCTACATAGAGTTAAACTTTTATCTGTCTCATCAAAAGACTTATATACTAACTACCCAGAGCCTTTTAAAAAGGTTGCCAAAACCATATCCAATAAATGCTTTTTTTGTTAACCTCATGACCGACGCGCTAATAGCATGGCCTACCATAATTTACAGAATATTTACAACACTACTTGTGGTTGGGATGATTTAAGAAAAACAAAACAAAAAATAAATAATAGATTTTATAAAATTTATGCTATGATTCCTTTTTAAATTTTTTGTTTAAGTATGGTAATGTCATGACAAGAGTTACCATACATTTATGCAAAACATTAGAATTGTTTAAGAGTATACTAACAAATGATCCTTCTAAATACCTTCTTTTCCACAAAATTAATTTCGAATGATACCATAGCTAATGATCCTTCTTACCAATGTTCCCTAAACGGCTGACTAAATAAAACCAATGAAAAGATATAAGGTCAGGATATATACATATAATAAATACCAGATATAGAGTGTGCTAGTCTCGTGTCTTCCTTTACTAAATAGTTGACAAAATAAACCCTAACATAAAATCTTCATAATATATCCTTGATCGTCCTTTTGCTTAAAAGTATTCTATTTGTTACAAATAAAATCATAGTAGAAACATCTCATTCGATGATAATAAATTTGAAAGCAATACAAATCGTTTAAGAATTTGCGTAACCCTCTTTTTTTTACAAACCCTTTATTGTTAATCCTTTGACAGAAGGAATTTCGGTTTTCTGTTTTTTTTTTACCTGTAAGCCAAAGCCTTGCGTGTTTATGTCAAATCCTTTATGTGTAGTACTCTTAATCTCTGACGTATGTTTTGACAAATAGCAAAAAAGATTAAGGACATCTTTTTTTGTTTGTTAAAAAAAAATTTTGTTGTTGTTTTTTCTTTAAATATTTATTTGGGTTTCTATTTATTAAAATTTTATTAATTTTACAGAATAATATTAAAACTTACCAGGTGATGGAAGTGGTGATGGTGTCCTTGAAATTCTGCTTAGATCTACAACAAAAAAGGTAAAAAGAAAAAAAAAATACAAAGTGAGTAAATATTATATTTCTTTTTTGTGGCTTTATTTATTTATATTTTATTTATGATACAAATTATATTCAAATTGAGTGCATTATCCTTTCAATTATATTCAAGAATATTGATTTCTTGTATTGCTTGTAGTTTTTATGAAAATCCAATAAAAAAGAAGAAGAACAAAAAGTACTGCTGACAGGATATTGCATATAAAGTATTAAGAAAAATGGCGCCGGTTAATGTGCATATTAGATTTGAACTGGACATGCAAAGTGAATATCTTTTAGGGGACACGAAAAGACTGCAGTATCCTTTTGGCACATGTGATTCATTAGTTTGCATTTGACTTGAATTGGATAGAAAAAAAAACTATATAGTTTTTTTGTTTTTGGAACAGTTATTTCTAAAGTTTTGTATCTTTACTTGTGGGGTGTTTTGTTTCGTATTGTTTTTTTCTTCTTCTTGTTTTATATATTTATTACTCTCAGGGGATAAGTTCATCTATGGTACCAATTCCTTTTATAGAGTATTTCTTATTACGTAAATGGGAATTTGAAAATGTCGAAAGAAACGATATGGGTACAAAGAAGATTTATATTAGGAAAATGGTTATCAGATTTTTTTTTGGGCTCATTTTTAGGTAGTTTTTGAAAATTTAGGATTTATATATGACACATTTGGCAATATTAAGTGTCCTTATAAGGTAATTTAAAGATTTCTATATTCAATTAGTTATAACCAGACATAAAAGGTTTGGTTTTAAAATAACTTTTGAATGGGATAGAAATTTGTTAAATTTTGTACTTGCTTAACTTTTTCTTGTAATTTTAAAATGTTTAAAAGTCATATTTGTTGGCTTTTGTCTTTGTTAAATGTGGGTTACTAATAGAAGATTTTAGCCTGCTTAAATTGTAAGCGGTTTTTTAGATTTCTTCTCAGAAAACTTCTGGAGTGAAGTAAAATTTTAATAATTTGTTTTATTTTCCTTTTAAATTATGCAATAAAAAATGTTAGTTTTGGACCATTTTTATAGAATTGTGATGTCTGTCTTTTCATTAAAATAAAATAGAAATGAATATGTTGAATTTCGAAATTAGATCTTTCAAAATAAAACATAAAGTTCTGCGATATTGAATCCATATACATATATAAGGTTTATTTTTAGTCAAAAATCTTATAAAATATTTAGCTGAATATTTGTGCGTTCAAGATTTCGGGCTATTTCAAATAATTTGCTATACGTCATGTTTGCCTTTTCATAAAGCGCTTACGATAGATTATGAAAAATTCGATGGTGTAAATAATTAATTAATTACTTATTAACAGCGTCAACTATGAAAAATTTTATTAATAAAATTTAATTGCTTAAGAAAAAGTTTGAAAAAACAACGTAAACAAAGAAAAAAAGAAGAAAAAAGCAATTTTTTAATTCTTGATTGCAGGAACTGTAATTAGAATTCAACTCAGAATTAAAAAATTCGCTTGCATGCAGATATCTGCTTGCCTGCGATAATTAACGATCGCTCGAAAGCGATGGAAATCTGCTAAGGGTACATCAGCGATTTTGATTTGCTGAAGTTACAAAGCCTTGTATAGAAAAGCTATACCTTTCCTCACTTAGGATTAATAAATACAAGAAACGTGAAATATCAAACAAAAGGCAACAAATTGGCAGTTGTTTCAAGTTTTTGTAAGACGGCCTATCCTTTCACCTCTCTAATATAATGATGTCCATCACTATCAGTCATAGTTTAAGTTTAGTAAAGTTTTGAAGAGTTGAATATTCAAATATTTTATTTTAGTTGATTTTTCCGAGGAATATTTAAAAGTGATATAAACTTATGATCCTTATAAAAGTGATCGTATGACTTATCCCTGACAAATATTTGAGTGAAAAGTTTTCAGCAATCTCATACAAGTGGGAAAAGTTGCTCGTCATCTTATGTCGTTAAAAGCCCCTTAAAGTTGTTGAAAATTGCACTACTATAAGGATCACAGCTTAATGCTAGATTTTTCTCCTTAAACATCATATAAAAGAACTATCATTTTTATGATATCCTAACTAAGATATTCCTTGCAAAAGTATTGAAAACTATTTTTCCATTAATTTTCTAAATTCTAGTTAAAATATTTTTTCGTTTTTAAGATATGAAATTTTGGAACTTGCTATTGAAATATTTCCCTGTTTTAAAATAACATCTGCTGGATTTTTATTTGTTTTACTATTCTTTTTTTCAAATTAAAGTGAAGCTCATTAGTCAGGTGAAATTTTTAAGTCAAGATATTCATTTTTCTGACCAAATCAGGAATTAACTTATAGCGCTACCATAAAACCCAAAACCCAAAGAAGTAAAATTTTTTTTAATTTTTGTAAACCATGACCCTAAAAGGTTCCAATTATATTCGGTTTTACTACTAGATCTTAAAAATCTTATTAAATTTTCTAGGAATTCATATCATTAACTATCCAACTGCCTTCATCTACATAGTGTAGGTGCCAGGATATTTTTAACATCGATACTAAATGTCAAATTTTATGCATATCAGAGATTATAACAAAGGACCTTTTTTATCTTTTTCTTTTTTTTATTTTGAACAATTTATGTCCATTTCTGAAGATCCTTGTAGATTAATTGTGTGATTTGCCTTTTATTGTCATTGTTTGGAAATTTTCGTTAATGTTATTGTTGTAACTATTTCATATACATACATACACGGGTCCTGGCGTTCAACTAAAAGAAGCAAGTAGAAAAAAAAAATTAAGCAAAAGAAAATAAAAATAAAAAAATATTTAAAGGACAACAGGGAAATCTACAAATCACCGAAAAACTGCCTACTAATGACAAGTTGCACCTTTTTATAGTCAGTCGTCTGCCATACGGGATTTTTAAATTTTCTGTTTGATTCTTTTGTAAGGAAGAAAAATATATACACTAGGACTTTAGTATTATTATTATTACCATTTTTATGTTTGATTTTTCTACTTCCATTTTATTTGACAAAAAAAAAAATTTAAAAAGGATAAAAATTTATTTGAAGAAGACAACAAAAAAAATTTTCCGTTTTTTTTAATGATTATTCAACTCAGGTAAGATACGATTTGAATATGCCAAATGCATTTTTGACCTTTTTTTGTTCACTGTAGAAATTTTTTTGTACCAAATTGTAACACGATACGGTGTTTTAGAGATTATGGAATTCCTGAGGATGACAGCAAACGCATTATGCAGATTTAAAAAACACCTTATACAGGTATTTATTTTAAGGGTACCTTGAAAATTTTGCTGTTGTTGCTTAAATTCAAATTATGTTTTCTATATTTAATTATACTAGTTTTTAATCCTGTGATAATGAAACCACAAACCGGAAATTACTTTTAAGCTACCTGTAACGAAGTTATTTTAATTTATCTGAAAAATAACTTTTTCCATAATAAGTCAAGAAATAATTTTACAATCGACTTTGAGCTAATTTTTTAGTCAAAAAATTCCACTTCATCTTTATTTTATATTAGCGGCAAAAAAAAATCACAACAAAAATATTTACAAGTTAACAGACTGAAAAAACCAAAACAAAACTAGACAGAATCGAATTGTCGTCTAGCAGATTGAGTCGACTTAAGAGAGCAATCATCAAAAAATTTGTTAGTCGTGAAGTCAATTGTTTTTTTTATTAGCTTGCGATTTTGTGACGCCGGCTGTTTTTTTTAAAAAAAAAATCTTTTGCCATTCTCATTGAATAGGCTTGTCTAGCCTTGGAAATATATTGAAACAATAATATTAATTAGCAAAAATTCTTTTAGTCAAATTGGGTTTTAATCATAGGACAACAAAATAAAGTTTTTTTTTTTTAAATTTTATCAAACATTTTTCTTAACGTAAATAATTCTCCAATAGAAGGTGGCATTTATTAATATTTAAATAAAATTAAAAATAATAAATTAAGTGCGACTATTAAAAAATAAATAAGCTGGAAAATTAAGGAGGCAAAAAAAAAAAAATTAAAATAAAAATATAATTCAAATCAAAATACATACATTTTCTACCTGTAACTGAACTAGTTGCACGCGATTCCAACAAATTTCCTTTCTTCAGGGAACGTTTGATTTCATCATGACAATTATCCCAAAGAATGTGTGAAAGTATCATCATTCCAAATTTATCGTTAAACTGGATGTTAACCAGCTGCTACCACAAAAATAAAAGACGAATACCATCACTACACACGCATCACTATCTATTTGTTTTTGTTTCTTTCCTATAACTTCATTTTATACAATGTCTTTTTATTTTGTTTTCTTAAAAACTTTAACAACAACAACAGCAACAAAAAATAAGATAAATTAACTAATTACCCCCAGTCTACCAAATTAAATTCAGTTAAATATACACACCGCATGAGTTATTGCAATGGCCTATCAAATATGACTGAAGTGCGAATCAAGGATCATTATACATGCAGAGAGAAAATAAATGTGATGTAAACTAAACAATTTTGTTTTTTTTCTTCTTTTTTTGTAAAAAAAAAAGCACCAAATATAGAATTGTTAGATCACAAGGGAAGGGGGGAGTTGATCCATATACATATATGTATGGTTTAACTTTTATGAAGAATTCAGGACAGGGGGGTTAACAACAAATTCAAAAGATGCTTGCACATTCTTCTCCTGATATAATTTTAGATTTTATCCCCACTCTATTGCAATCAATCTGAAATTTTACTGAGTTTGAGCAAATATGGGTTTTTTTTGTTTGTTTAAAGTTGTGGAATCTGTTTATTATGTGGAAATCATTTGGATATAGTAAGAACTAGAAATATTTTGTAATGAAAAGGGAAAACATATACTTTGGATATTTCATTTGGAAATATAGTGAATTTTTAACTACGTATACATATACATATATTATTTAGGGATATACTTCAATTATATTGAGAATAGAATTATTAGGGGTGTGGCTTATTAAAAATTTCATTATATCCTCTATAAGTATTCTTTTAAATAGTTTGTGGAATATATTTTTTGTTTGCTGGGTATTCTTTCTTTATTTGATTATCAAAAATGTCCTGCACTGACTGACCAAAGGTCAGTGCAAGTTCATTTTAATACAAAGGATGGTGGTACACTTGAATTTTATTTGAAGTTTACCTTATATCAAGGGTAGTTTTATGGGTTTTTTGTTTTCTTGTTTTTTTTTTTTATAGAATTTTTTGTTTGATGGTTTACTTGTTCTAATCAGTTTATTCATACATATATATATATATATATATATCGGGCTTGATAGTTTTTGATGAATGTTCGTATAATCAGAACTTGGTATTCTCCAGTTTTTGTTTTTGATATGATGTTTTTATTGATATATCCGTTTTTTAGTTTTAAATTAATTACTTAATCTATATTTTAAAAATCCTTACTAATTTTTTGTATAAATTATGAATTCATAATTTTCATACCAATTCAATTAATGAGATTTAAGGTAAATTTTCCAATGAATAGAACTAATACTAATTAATATGTAAAATTTTGAATGAAATTTGAAAATATGATGAATTTTAAGATGAGATGTAAAAGATGAGGTTTTACAACTAAATTAATAATAAAATGTTGAATTCCAGCGTACTATTTTCATTCTTAATAAAACAATAATAACTTGGTGTCAAAATTAACGTTTTTTATAGGCGTTTATGAATCACATTTATACTCATTAGCATATTGACTTCAATAACTACATGAAATCCTTTTAGAATAATATAATTATTACTTTCTAATTTATAATATTTTATAATATTTTTAATGCGCTATTATTAATTGCAAATGATTTTACTAGAATAAAATTAATTAGAAAGCATAAATTATATATGTATTTACAATAAAAATATCAAGTAATTAATACAGTCAATACATTTTTGTATATTCGCTGGCTTCAAAACAGCCTATAAAAACACTGTCCAGCACGCTAATCTAGGCACGACTTAAGCCAAACTGTCAAACAGAGCTAATTTTAGGTTTCCGCTGGGTTTTCTAAGATATTCATCATTTAAAGTGGATTGAAACGTTAGGTACAACTATTAAGAATTTTAAACCTTTTATTTATGTTTTAAAATTAAATTTCTTTTTTTTTGGATCGATAGTAAGACCTACTTTTCACTCATAATATAAAAAAGAGATACTTCTTTGCGTTCTAATTGATTAATTTTTCACTTTTTCATCCATAGTTGGAAGTATCGTCGTGGTGAAATATTTGGGAAAATGCATTTAATATTTTATTTTAGTCAATCAAATTGACGCCAAATGTGTCTAATAGAAAAATAAAAGAATTATGGGGAGTGTCAACTAAAAGCAATTGGTTACCTTTGTAGCTTCCAAATGGCATGTTAGAAGCTTATTTATATTTTATAAAAAAAGGTTTTTAATTAGGGAAATTACTGATCGCTATGTTTCATGCATTAGATATAATGGGAGAGTATACTGCTGAAAAATTTACTAAAGGGAATAAAGAGCACGTAGGAAATAGCTAGCCATCAAAGCTACTTTTGTAGTGTCTTCTGCGGCCATAATTTAACAGAATTCATTGCTATTTTCCCTAGGATTGAAAAAGAATTCTCCTTTTTCAATGATATTGATCCATTATACTTACTATTGAGGATAGTAGCTGGAAAAGACAGTGAAGTAACTTTTTAATTAATAAAACACTTCAAAACTTACGTAAGGTTTCTGGAAAGCATTGGATTTTCAATTTTAGAAATTAATGGAAATTTATGTTATAAACGAATTTAAGACCAGTCTCAAAAGATTCAGATTTTTTCTCTCCTCAACTAGACTTTTTATACGAATGAGAAATTTCCCATGGAATACTACTGGTGTAATCAGAGTAAAAAGACAGCAGGGAATGGTGTGGAGCTTCATGTCTACGAATGTCATGTCTCAAGGAATAATTTCCTTGTCGTGTAAAATAGATCTTATTAGGTTTATACGTATGAAAATCATATCCAACAAAGAAACAATTACACTTCTAAATGGAGCTAGAATTATGGTACTAAATTTTATCGTATATAACTACAGGCATAAGGGGACGATCGCAAATAAAAAAGCTGTCTGGAATTTCATGCGTTTTGTGGCTATCACTATTTCTAAACTGTATAGGCATACATTTGTGTGGGTCTACACAGGGCAACTCACAGCGAAACAAGTTATTTTTCATATAAAACTCACAGAATCGCTGTGAGTTTCTGCTGTGTAGACCCACTCTAAGCGCAAAACAAATCTTTCTCGTGTCTTATGGAAAAAAATTTTAATTTACTTTTCGTAAATAATAAAAACTAACAACTATAAATATATAAGTAACAAAACTAAAAGGTTTTTGTTGAAAACTTTTGTATCTTTTATGGCTCAATTTGAAGAAATATATAGCTATAACCCTCTCAATATATTTTTCCTTAAAGGTAAATTGACAGGTAGAAGTCTGATTTTCTATTTTAAAATACGAAAATTGACACAAAAAAAAGAAATTGTTTACCCTATAATCCGAAAAGGGTAGTTTTAATATTATTTTTCTCTTGAAAAACCATAAAAATAGTTTCAAAACTGACAAAAAAAAATCATACCCGAATGACCTGATTAAATTTTTTTCACGATTTCATTTTCATCTTTTAGCAATCGAAAAATTTTTTATTTTTGGTTTTTTTTTTGAAAATTTACTAAGCACAACGAAAAAAAGATAACAAAACAAAAATCTTTGAACCCTCCTAAAGAGAGGGATAAATTGTTATATTTTTTTTTTTACCTTTCGTATGCATTTTATTGTACTTTACAATATTTTTGAAGAATTTTTTTGCCGCCGTTTACAATATTATATATTACGTATTTTAGGAATAAAAAACAAGAAATTTAGAAAAACTAAGGGGTCGTTAGTTTTGGTATGCGTTTTTTACTTATTGTTTAGTTTTGACTGTAAAAAAGCGAAAAAAAAGATATATATACACAATTTTTTTAGAGGGATATTAAGTAGTGAATGCTGAACATTAGATTTGATTGAACATTTGCGCGACAAACTGAAAATTCAATTTTTGTTTTTTTTTGTTTTGAAATTTAGTTTCTTGACAATTCTAGCAATTTTTTAACGAACTTTCTCACGATTTTTCAAAAATTTCAGTCTATTTTGGTTAGGAGTAGTGAGTTAGGTTTTTTTTTTGTAACTTGTGTTACAGAAAGAAATTCTAAATGCTGGTATCTTAGGGATGATTACGATATCTTAGGGTTGCAGATTTTTTTTGATTATATTCTTAGTGGTAGCAAAAAAGCTGAACAAATGTAGAATAATGATGAAATTTGAATTCAGTGGAAGAATAAAAAACCAAAAAAAAAAAATTATAAATCAGCTTGGGAAGGGTAAAATTTGTTGAACAGTATCAGTTTTTTTTTGTTAGAACTTGTGATTTACAATATTTTTGTATTTAGAAATTTAGATTTTTTATGAAGCTCAATATACAAAGGGAGAATTAGAAACAGTTTTTAGGCGCGAATTTATATTTCATTTGTAACCGTCAAATTTATAAAAGAAAATTAAATATCCTTTTGTCAGTTGTCAGGGGAAAAGTTTTAAGTTTCTGAAATTACCTGCTTAGCAAATTTCAGAAAGGATTATGTAATAAAAATCCAAAAATCAGTACAGATTCAGCTGCAATTTGACAGTTAACTGAAATTTTTAAATTGAGTCCATGGATTAAATTTCAATGAGTATTTTTTTTTTCTATTTTGATGATAAAAGTTGCCTCCAAGAATATTCTTAGAATGATATCAAAATTACATGAATTAGTTGAGGTTTTAATGCAAAGAATAACTTAAGCATGGACTTCAGATTCAGCCTGCCATTGTTGAATTCCCTATTTTATACTGATATTTTTAAAAAGGACCATGCTCCATTATGAGTCATGTTAACAATCTAAAGGAAAATTTGTTCAATTTCCTTGTCTTTCTTAGAATTTTTAGTTAATATTAGAAGAATTCTTTGAAATTTGAATATCTTAGCATTAGAATCTGAGGATCAGTCATTTAAGTACTGTTGAAGTCTGTATGTCTGTTCGTCCCACGTAACATCTATTATAGTCAGTTTATAGCCTCCTCGTCTGCTTTTATGAACTTTTTTTACTTTACTTTTGTAGAGGCTTGGGATTAATTTTTGAAGTAATTGATTTAGTGATAAGCTATTTGTTTCAAATTTTAATTAACGAATTGTCAATTGCTTGGATGACAATGCAATATGTAAAAATAGTGTTTCCAAAAATTTAACCCCTTTCTAGTTCTAGAGAAGGAATCAGTTGAATCTTGTGACCAAATTCTTTACCACTTTGGAATTAGCTATTGAAATTTTGCTTAAGAAGTCAATCAACTTTGATTTCTAGTAAATTATTTATGTGAAAATTGGCGGGAAAATTGTTAATGAATTTTTAAAAAAGGATTACTTTTTTTTCTGTTCTCATTCAACAATATCAAAAATTATTTTTGTCCTTTAGGTTATTAGTTCTATGAAATATTCATGTCTATTTTTAATGAAATTTTTTATTTACATTCTTGAGTCAAGGCTTACATTTACATTAATTTTTTTATTTTAGACAAATAATGTGCGGGACTATAAGAAACCTGCTTAACCTGTCAGTCATAAGTAGGAAGTACTATTTGATTGTCTTAACAGGATCTAATGTCTCTAACCGTAAGTTTTTAAGGTTAAGCTTAGAATTTCGTTTAAAAGCATTTCTAAGTCATTTAAACTCTTAGAGTGGGTCTACACAGGCCAAATCACAGCAGAAACTCACAACGATTCTGTGAGTTTTGTATGAAAAAAAAAACCGGTTTCGCTGTGAGTTTTCTGCTGTGAGTTGGCCTGTGTAGACCCACTCTTAGTTAGAGTCTTTTAGTAACAAACTAAAGTGAAGATTTAGAAAAACTTTTCAACTTAATTTTCCATATTTAATATTCCCGAAAACTTAAATAAAGTATTTGTATTCATTTTAATTAGAAAATTATCATAAAATTATAATTTCGAGTAAATAATTATAAAGATCATTTTTAGAAAAATATTTTCATTAATTTCTCTTTAACCAAAAACTTTATATCCAAAGAATATTAAAGCTAATTGGACTACTCCATAGCTTTTACGATTTTATTCAATTGGCGTAGAAAAATAAAATTAATTTTCTTTCATACCATACATCTAACAATAACTATAGCAAAAAACAAAAAAAATTGCTTGAAATAATTGCTAGGTGGATACAGTTGTAGTCCACTGATGTCCTCTTTTTACCCCCCTTGGAAATTAAGCAACATCCAACAATAATTATTGAGAACATTAGCACAATGTCTAGAGCTATATTCGATTTAATTACTTTCAATCAGTCAGGCCAGATGGTGTTTTGAGTGGGTAAGCTAATCATCAAAGTGTTCACGCACAAAACAGATTTATCTTATCGAATTGGCTACACAGGACCTCATTAGCGTTTAATTCACCAACTTCTAACTTCCTTTAGCTCACAAATACCTTTAAATAGTTTTTGATTTTGATTTTATTCTTAGAGATAAAAACGCCCTCCCCAATATTTTTTAAGCTTAAAAAAAATAATACAAAAGAAAAAAGGCCAAAATATTTAATTTACAAATCTCAATATCGTATTCTAAAATTGTGACTCCTACAAATTTAAATGTTTCCTTAAAAGGGTGGAGCTTAGTATATTACTAAAAAAAAAATAAGAACACAAATTATCTGTAGTTATTTTTATTTATTTATTTTTTTTTTTGCTCCAAAAATTTTTCATTCTATTGAATGGGTTAACTGCCAACAATCATACATATGAAAGTCCTTTACACGTGATGAAAGTTACCATCAAATTTGATTTTAAGGGGGATATAAGGGCAGAAAAGGAGGACCTTATGTGTTAAAGGATTTATCTTTTTGTAAAGTGATTTTATTGGATTTGTGAGTTCAGTTCCTTAAAACTCTGTTAAAAGATTCCCTTAAGTTAGTTTCACATTGGCTATGGATCAATGAGTGATAAGTGTGCGCTCAATCGATTTAGATAGAGAGGGAATTATGGAGCTAAAGTGCAAATGGTGTCTAATGGAGTTGTAAATAATTTAAAAGTTTTATAAAGTATTTTATGGGAAAATTTTAAATGCATCCGGTGACAAAGAATTTCATTTTTCTTTTTTGCTTTCTTTCTTTTTTCTTCTTAGAATAAATTTAGTTTGTTTAAAAGTGATTCAAGGGAAGAATAAGAGTTACATAAAGGTTAAATATTGGCTAAATAATATTTTGAGAATAAACTTATTTTTTCTAGCATTTCAAATTTTGTTTTATGACTTTTGATGACTTCAATAATCAGTTTTTTATATAATAAATTATTGTATTATATAAGTTTTACGTTTTTTGATAAAAAATATTTTTAGGAATTATTCCTAAAACTTTGTGATTTTAATCAATTATTTAATATACTTGAATTTATATTTTTATTATGGTGGTTAGATTTTTTTTGTAAAAAAGGGCTTTATGAGTCATTTAAGAAACGCCAATTATATATTTGTTTAAAAAATGTATATGGAAGTTATTTCATAAATGTTATGCCTTAATTAAAGCTTTATTGCTTTTAAAGTCTTCTTCTGAAGGATAAACATATTCTAGCATACGTTCAAAATACTTTTCATAGCAATTTTTTTCACTTTCACGTATTATATTCTTCACGAAGAGCAGTCAATTGCTCTAAAAACTCGGATGAGTGACAAAAGTCAGGCTTTGTCATTTTTAAACGCTGTTATGTAAATACAAAGTTCTGCGTTCTCCGCGGGAAAATTCCCCATAAACGGGGATGAGTGACAAAATGTCACACATTTTTACCTGTAACCACACTATACATATACAAAATTTGCACGCACTCAAACGTATTTACACGCACACACCCAACGGATAGGTGAACTTTCTGTACTTATTTACATTTAAAATGTCACCCGTGTGAGGAATCTATAAATTTATTTTATCAGTGACAACTTGGCTTTTTCGTGTATCTCATCGGGGGGAATTTTTCCTCAGGGTTTCTATATAAACCACATACGAAATATACGTGACTATCCAGGGCTCTTTAAATTGTCATCAGTGTAGGGTGTAGGGCATGCATAAATTTACATTTAGCAGTGATAATTTAATTTCTGAATATTACACAGAGAGCGGATGATTTTAAGTGTACCAATTGAAGCATAGTTGCGTGAGAGAGCTTTTGATGGAAAATGATTATGCCTCTTAAGATTAATTTCCATATCGTATTAAATAGTCTTGTCTACGCTATTCACTGTACTAACATGACAAACAATACCACAAAAAGTAGGCAATATTTTCTTTTGTGAGCAAACAACTTCTGTTGGAATTAGTTTACCTTAGAACACCAAGACCGTTCTCATACACTCATAGAAGTTATACATTTACCAAAAGAAATGTTCTTTTTAGTGAAATTTTTTAAAGAAAACCAATGAAGCTGATTAAGCCAATTCCAAAGATTAATTTCAGTTTACAGAATTTGTTTAAATGGGCTTTAATTAAGGCTAGACGTTTGATGTTTTATGCCGTAAAGAATGATTTTGTTTAAACTACACGAATATCATCTATAATTTACAGTGGTAAAACCGCGTTTCCTTTCAATATCTAAATTTTCTGTTAATTTTTAAATCTTTTCCCGAAACTCAATTCACAGGGAAGTGGTTTTGGGTACTTAAAATAAATTTTTAGGAGTCGGCTCCACTTAAAATTTAAATTTTTTGTTAGTTTTATAAAAACAACTCCATGAATCCAAACTGTTTGAAAACTTTTAACTTTCATTGAAAAACCTTTTCCTTTACATTGATTCCATTAAATTTTTCCGACCCCTCTCCACCCCCCCCCCCCCCCCCCACCCCTCTTCTATTTACCATAAAATTCTTAGTAAATTAAATTTTTTACATAGACAAATGAAAACCTTTTTTCATTAATTTGTTTCGAGATGTTGACATCTTTTAAGTATTTTGTTGCTAAATAATCCTGGTTTTTTAAAGAAATCGGGTTTAGCTTCTAGATGTCCTTTCCAAGAATCTAAGCATAATGGAAATCATTGTTGGAGTTTATTGGGTTTAAAATTCAATGCTCACTACAAAGTTCAGTGGTGTTGAAGAACATTTTTTATAATATATCAAAAATTGTAAGTTTTAATACTTTGTATACAAACAAATCAAGGATATTGCTCATACAGAAGATAAAGGGAGTGCTGAATTAACATAAAAATATTTCTGCTATGCAAGCTTCTAAGGAAGACAAACTTTAAATACCCTTAAAGCTTCGTTAAGTCAACTCATCGAAAATTCCTTGAATATATACATTTGATTTTTTCGCTTTGAAAAGATGATTGAATTGATTGGGGTATCCCTTTCAATGTATTTACCTTCTTTCTATTTTTTTTTTATTCAAAAAGGTCCATTTAAATATTTGCTTAAGGAAATTTATAACAAAAATGAAAAAGAAGTTAAATAATCGTTTAGTCTTACTTTAAGTTTTTTTTAATGTATGTAAAAATGAGCACTCAATCTTTCACAAAGGATGTTTCCGTTTTTGGTCAAAACTAAATAGTCACACATTGAATCCTTAAATCCACTTAAAAGCAGGAAATTGAAAAATAGTGCTTTGAATTTTAAATTAAACCCTGGCTCTTTTAAGGTAAAATGCTTAAAAGTATATTGAACTTTTGAATTAGTTATCCTTCGTATAGTAAGGACCTTAATTTTGTTTAATATTAAAATATTATAAAAAGAAACTTAAAACGAAAAGAATAATAAAAAGGAACTCACCCTTAGTACTGATGTCATCTACTAAACGATTTTCTACGTATAAATTTTGGTCAATGTTCTCATCAGGATTTATAATATTTGGACTATAGTTACAAGGATTTCTTAAGGATGATAATGAAGATTTTTTCATTTCCATTCTATGTTTTTGCTGTTGTAACTGATGCTCTTGTATACGACGGTCTCTTTCATGAAAATGAAGTGCTAATACATTTTTTTCATCCGCCAAAGTTTTATTCAGTACTGGTGATGTCCTTGTATTTAGACTAGTCAAAAAGTTATCAGAATTTGGGCGTAAATTGTTAGCAATAGATGAAGGACATGAACTGTTTGGTGTTGTATTATAAATCCCATGAGAATGATAGCTAATTTGAGATGAATCCTGATAACTATTGTTGTGGCTGGCACTTGTCAATGAATTAACAGTTGTTGGCAATTTTTGTTGTTGTTGTTGTTGTTGCTGCTGGAACATTAACTCATGAAATGGTATAACTGGACTAAGGCTAGTAAATGTTGTCATTGGATTAAATGTTTTCGATGGTAAATTATTATTAATGTGTTGATGTGTTGTGGGTGAAATTGTTTGCGGTGGCATCATCAGAAGTTGTGTTGTTGTCGATGGTAAAAATTTTGATGATGATTGTATTTGTCCTGTAGTTGTATTATTTGGGGATATTTGATGTGATGATGATAAATAAACAAGTGGTAGTGATGGTGGTAATACAACTGATTTTTGTAGTGTTGATGACAATTGTGATGTTTGCTGTAGTATTTTAGATGGCATTGGTGGTTGTTGTAATGTTTGTGGCAGTTGTAGTGGTAATGCTAATGATGATGATGATGATGATGGGGATAAATGCTGGCGAATTTGAAGAGGCTGTTGCTGAATAATTTGTTGTGTCTGCTCTTGATCTTTTATATTGGTATTGTGATGTTTATCATGTTGTTTCATTAATATTGTATCTGTCTGTGATTGCCAAAATTGTGGACGCCATTGTAGTTTATGGTCAAGCCAATGTTTGCCTGTAATTGATTTTTATTGTAATCACAATTGATATTTAAGGATAATTATTTGCAACAAAACTATATTATGGTTTTATATAAAGGAATGATTTCTTGAAATCAATAATTAAGAAAAGTGAATATTTTTATTGTTGTTCATAGACATATTTTTTGGTAGTAGTCATTCTTTTATATATATTGCAAAATACATTTGAAGTGGTACTTTACTTAAATTAAATGTGAAAGTTCAAGATGAAGTTAGGTTAATAAAATTTCTATTAGTTTGGCATTAAATTTATTTAGAATTATTCCAGAAGGATTTTAATAGAAGTTCTAACTAGGGTAGGTTTTAATATTTATGTTTTGGCCAAGGATGTAATGCAGTTGAAAAAAGATACAAAGTTGTCAAATAACTAGAAGCCAAGCCATTCGATTGCAGTTTAAGCCAATTTACAGTACTCAGTTGATTGTATTTCTTATTTTATTTTCTATTCTTTCGTTTCCCTTTACGTTTTAATTTTTTTTGACCTGCTCTGTTTGTCTTCTTTTTAAATTAGAGAAATGTATGCATCGATTAATCAAAATATTTGGACTTTACAAACACCTTTTCAATAATCCAACAAAACATCAAAAACATTAGCTAAAAATTAAAGCGGAAACAACATGCTTGAAGAGTAAAATTTAAATTTTTTTTAGGCTGAATGAAAAAAGAAAAAATTTAAATTTGCGTTACCCACCAATTAAATCGGCCATTTTCATTTTAAAAAATATTTAAAAACCTCCAAATTGTTATCGAATCACATTGAAATATTTAGAGACATGTGTTTGCCATTAACCAGTAATCCTTAAGTAGGCATGCAAAAAGGGCTAAATTACATGAAGGAATATAATAAATGAATAGAAACGAAAGGGGTTCTTATATTATACCAATAACTAAGTCGGATATCAGATTTACTTTTATTCATATCCCTTAGCTACATTAAATACCACGAGCCTATCACGTTCCAAATGTAAAGAAAGATAAAAAAACGACTATAAAAAAAGGGTAGAGCCTAAGAAAATTAAACACTTCAGTGTATTAAGTATAAGGATATTATTTCAATTTCTAGAGCTCCTAAACGGAAATTTATTTCTTTTAGTAGGTTCCAAATTCTAATCGAATCTAACCCTTTCTTGGAAGTTTTTTTTTCGTCTCGTTTTTGTTCCACACAAAAAAAAAGCCTTAAAAAAATAAAGGTAAGAAAAACTTATTGGCTCTTGAAATTCTAGATTTTTTTTTTTTTTTGTTTTTACTAACTTAATATACTATCCTTACTAAAGGATCTTTTAATATGTTTCAATGGTAATAGTTTTGTAGTTCCTTTTACAGGGGGAAAAAATTAATTAGTATTCGCGAATTATTGATTAGTTTTATTATCCGATATTCTTACAAGGGAATTTTGGACGCATGCGATTTGCTTGGTACATATATGCAGATTCCATTTAGAATGGGGGAAGTTACTCATTAATGAAAATATCGTGCAGGAAAAGGGCTTTGTTCTCTGATTTAATGGGGGATGAAGTATCGATTTAAGGTAAAATTTCTCTATGCAAATGGCTGAAAACATAATTTAGATTCTTTAGTATTATTTCATTTGATTTATGATTTTTTTATTAAAATGAAAATTGGAATTGTAATTATTTGTCAAATCAAGGAAATTTATTTAAAAGTAAAGATATTTTTGAATTTAAGATAGTTAATTATAATTGTACAAAAGGATTGTATATAGTTTATGTTTTAGTTTCTCAACCTCTGATAAGATAGTAGCTGTGAATTCTTTTATGTCACTTGGTATTTATATCCAGATTAAAAACTTACAGGATTCACTGTCATTTCTGGTACAAAGTGAGAATTTATTACAATTATGATCACAATCCCAAAAATATAGGTCTTAAATGTTAAATATACCAAAGTGCGTTGGATTTTCTGAGTTTTAGAATCACTGAATAACAAAGGCCAATATCTGATAAAGGACTTGCTGACATAATCAAGGCTTGTTATGAATTAACAGCTAAGACTTGCAACTGAGTAAACAAGACTTTTTTTGATATTGAATCTTAAGTTAATTTCTCTTTTACTTGATAATTTTCCTTCCTTCTTTACTTTGCATCAGGTTTTTTTCAACCCTAGTTGATCAGTCCACAGTCTTAGCTAATAATGTTCCAGTGATCATCAAAGAAAAAAGCTTAAATGTCTAAGAAAGTTAAGTTAATTATTACGTTTCCTTTCCTTGCCGCAAAAAGTTATCTACGCTACTGATCTGCACCATAGTAGCTACCATTGATAAAGATTTTTCTAATACATTTTGTCAACAGTATATTTTTACTAAGAGCCACAAGCTTCATCTTGGATAGTTTTCGTACGAAATACCACAAAAAAAGTAACCATGAAAGCTGTTTATATCCTTTACCATTGCTACGATTTATCCATTTAATATTTAGCTTCAGTAAGACTCACCATTGATTAGAAAACTAAAACCTTATTTTTAAAGAAAATCAAATTTTAAATCCAATTGGATATTATGACAAAGAAAATAATTTTCCCATTGTTTATAGCTCGCGTATATCTATATAAAAAAAACAAATCACAAAAATTATGAAAAATGAATTAACTTAAGCCAAGTGGACATAATTAATGCAACCACAAGATTTTTTGAAGACTCAATTATAGCATTTATCTCTATGTTTTTCATTTGTCTAAAATTTGAGTAGATTGATGCTAAGGGTTTTGAAAAATTAGAAAAAAAAAAACTATATTAATAAAAAATGAAACAAAATGAAAAACTAAAGATAAAAAATAACCGACAAAAAGAATTTTTGTAAACTATACCGCAGCTAAGTGTAATTTCATAAACAAAAATGATTTATGATCAAATCATGCCTAACCAGAGTTTTACTTTTATTCAAATCACGCTACCACGCCGAATTCTAACACCATAATTGCTACCTTAAGAGGTGAATTTTCTTGTTGCGTCCATCTAATCTTTATCCATTAGATATGAATTTTCTTATTTTTTGTTTTTGGTTTTTTAAATTTTATTTTTAAATTATTATAGTTTTAATATAGTATTATTAGATGCGTGTGTAGTTTTTAAAGGATGTGTATTTGTATCATGATTAGGTATAGAACTATTAAAATGATATTAGCCCAGATTAGAAGGCGTTAGACAATGTGCTAAGATCGTCGTCTTTAATGTTCACTGATCGCCATTTTAATGTTGTTAACTTGATCAAATCAAATGAACATTAAAAATTTTTTTAGTTTATTTTTGTTGTTGTTTTCTTAATTTTCTTTTTTTTAAGTTCGTCAGTTAGATTTGATTTGATTTTATGTTTAAGTCATAACAAACATAAAATTATATGTCTTTTGGTTAAATTTAATAAATATATGTTATTGTTTTGTGTTTTTTATGACCAACAACAACAAAAAATGAATCACACATCAATGGAATTGCTTAGGTTTTATTTTATTTGAACTTTTTTCTTCCGGATGTTGTCAACTAATTCTCTTACACTGCTAGCAAAGCTAATTTTTTATTTAGGTTTTATTTTTTACTTATAATAGAATATTTCAAAGTAATTCAATGTATTTTCATTTTAATTTGTGATATACATCCTAAAATTGGTAGTAATTTAGTAGAATATATAGCAAAAACCAAAAACAAAAAGAAAAATTAAAAAGAAAAGACTTGAGTGCCTTACTAATTAATTTTATGATATTTAGTATAAAATTATTAATACAAAGCAAATAGCGTAACGAGTAGAAAAATTTACCAAACAATTGTGAGCTATTTGATCTATACTTTAAGTGGGACACAAGTCAATAGTTTTATTGGTGTAGCTGAATAATTTGAAATTCAAATTTCTTTCTGCTCCTTCAACTTTTTAGATCAGCCAATTACTGACTGCTATACATCAAAGATAGGAAAAAAATTGTACATTAAAACAATATTTGCTAGCTGTAATCCTTAGGCAATTAGTAGGAAGTTTTAAGGAAAATCTAGATAGGAACTTCAAACTCTTTTCCAAGGGAATTTTTTTGAACAATATTTTGGAATTTCTTCAAAGCTGTAGTTAAATTTTTTAAATAATCTTAATGAAAATTTGAGAGTTTTTATATTGGATATATAAGAATCTTTTGACACCATTAATTTTTGGAATTTTGGATAAATTTGACACCTCAAGGGTCTAAGTTGCAAGGCTGTTATGAATTGCTGTCAATGGAATATGCTTACGGTTTTCTATTAACGTAACAACGCAAGAAAATGAAAAATTCATCAAAAAATCGTTTATTAAGAAAAAAAGTAAAGTTATTTTTATGAAAAACAATGAACTGTGTTTCAAAAAAGGCAATTTTAAAAAATGAGTCAATTTGCCTTAATTAAGTTTCGAGTTTATTTCAAATGTATTCCTATCAAGTAATGACTATTTGGAGATCTTAAAAAGATATTTCATGGATAGGTATTTGACTGAAATTGAAAATAAATCTCTGAACTCTGTTTAGAAAAATTAAAGAAGCATTAAAATTATTGTGTAATGCCTGGGACTCACTAGCGCTTAGCGTGTGGAGACGACTTAGCACATTAAAAATGGAGAGTTTTTTTTATATACCAGTGGAGTGGAACATCAGTGGAGACAAATGGACTCATTAGCATTTAGCACTAAATTTTGTGCCGCTAAGCGCTAGTGAGTCCCAGGCATAAAATTTGAGAGCAATTGTGTTGATAAAGACAAATTTTACCCAATTTTGATAGTTTTGTGTATCAGATTCAGAACTTATTGTCTGATGTGGTTTTTACTTATTTAAAATTAATTATTTTTGTTAAAGCTAGTAGGATGTAATTTAAGTAGTTAAAAGTTGATACTGAATCTACTGAAAATTAATTTCAAACCTTAAATGAATTTGGTAATACAAAAATTAAGTTGAACGTAAGATTATTTTCAGTATAAGCGTAGCTATTTGATATACGCCTGGTTTTCAACTCAGGAATACACCTTCCAACCAAAATATGTAACTATTAATTACATTTATTTAAACTTTGAGACTTTCACTTAAAATCAATTACAATCTGCCATGTCAGTTGCATGCTACTTTATACTATAATAAATTTTCCGAATTTTCCATTATCATAATGAAAAAAACCAAAAAAAAAAAAAAAAAACCACTAAAGAAAATAAAACTAATCAATTAATTCTAATCCTACACATGATGAACACCTGCAAACTTTTCTAATTTGATTTTCTTACTATACACTCATAAACAATTTTCTTGTTTGAATTAAATAAATTGTTCGTCATGGATAATGATTTCAATGAGGTAATAAAATAATTTATATTATTTTTTACAACGTTTTAACATTTTGCATTATTTTTTTTTATCATTTCATTTTCAGACAGAAAAACTTCTTTGAAGACTTTTTTTTTTTGCGTAAAGAAATACTTTTAAAACGATTCATCATCATAGAGGAAATTACAACTGTATAAAATAATAAAAGGCAAAAAATAAAACAATAGGAAAAAAATATAGAAATTAATAAAGTTAAGTTTTGTTTTATATCTTGCAGACTGCTTTTTTTTTTGTATGGTGTTCAATTTTGACTATTAACATTAGTTTTAATTAAGATTAATTACATGTACATTGAATAGTAATAATCTACACCAAACATATATTTTGTGCATTCATTAAATATTTATTAAATGCTTTCTAGTAGGCAGAGAGCTAATTTTAATAACAAGTAAATGTTAGAGGTGGGGACTTTTTTAATGGAATAATTTTTTTGTTTAGAAAATCTAATAAAATATCTACATTGACGCTTACATGTTTGGTAAAATTTGAACTGAATTTTATATTTAAAGTAAAATCAGAAAAAAAAAACGGATTATACTTCTATTCTGTCCTATATTTATCTATCTTTAGTCAGATATGTTTCTATGTGTTACACAATCGTTTATGGTAAAGGAGCAAAAATAAATTGTACGGGCTTTATATGGCCTTAAGCTTTTGAAAATGGACCAAATGTTTCTTTAGCGGAAACCTTCAGTATCGAAGCTTCTGCGATCCAATGTTTCAATAGTAGTTCCAGAAGAGCCAGGATTTAAACTGCTTTAGACAGTAAAGTATCACATATATAACGTTGAAATTGAAAGTAGTATAGGTCTGTGATAAAAATCTCCAACTCTTGACTAAATGAAAACAAAGTTGCCATGTTATGGGCTCTGTGTAGCTTAGAAGTAACAAAAAATGAGAAGAATGACCGATTGACTAGAATAAGATTTAGGAAATAACATATAAGTAACAATTCTGCTTCGCTTGAGCTGCATGCATTATAAATAATAAATAAGCCACGAATTTCAATTCAAAATTGTGCTTCCAATCAATTGGCTTATTCCAAAAAAAGATATTTTTCAAATGGAAGACTAAGCAATGTAATGAAAATCTCTTAAAAATCTTATATTATTACGGGAAACGAGCTTATTAACAACGATTTCTACAAGATAAGAAACGAAATAACATATAAGTTAAGAATCTGCCACTGAGTTAAAGTCATTGTCCTTGATTCTATGGGATTGTTTTAAAAAAAAATGAGAGCACTATCTCCTCAAACAAGAAGGTGGAAAATGTTAGTTTCAGCGAGATTGTGGCAAAAACATGGGAAGACTTTCAATTCTCAGCATGTTTTCAGCAAACGCAATAGATCAACAGGCTGCTGTGTATGTCGAATCCACAGATTATTGAAAAAAGCAATTATATAGCTTTGATCTCTGAAGGAAAACTCTGTTTTTGTGATAATCTGGGCTAGGAAAAACTGTCAGTTATTTTGAAAAGTTTCTGGATATTTTAAAAATTGTATTTTTTGTTTTGATTCTCACAAAAATCTGAAGGTAACGACTGATTTGGATTGAAGAGCTAAATATTACATCAGCCTTCAAGTAAACCTTTGAGAGCTGATATCTCCAAGAATCTCAAAAGTAGACAGGAATCAACTACCAAGAAAATTTTTATTTGGCTTTTTAGCAATTAGTATTATACTTTTAGAAGCACAATTTAGCTGAGTTCCATGAATTTAGCTCACATAGAAATAGTAACATGGACAAAACTCACATTACGTTCAATTTCATAGTAGAAAATTCTTTTATTTTTTTAATTTTAAACTAAATTTAAAACTTTCGCCATACGGAACTTATTTAACTCATCTTCTTTGCTCTAGGTTTGCTCATCCAAACAGCTAAATATAAATATTCAATCAAATTTTACATAAGATAAAGATCCATTTTTTAAGCAAAAATATATAAATCGTCATTCCCGCAATTTTTGGTCATAAAATTAATTATACTATCAAAAGCGGATTAAGACCACGTGTCTATGCCACGCGTTAATTTCTTTTAATAACAAATTGAAGGGGCTGGCAAAATAAATTTGATAGCAAAATGAAGACTACAAAAAAAAAATAATATAATTCACGACTTCTAGCAGCGGCTGCCATATACATACATACATCAGTTAAATATCAAAAAAAAAAAAAAAAAAAAAAACAAATAAATAAAAATTAAAGGAAGGGTTACATCCGTCTCAATCATATACAACATCCTTTCGATATCCTTTAGGCAAAGTAATTATGGCGGCCTTTTCCATTAATCAAAATCTTTGGACGATATAACTTTCTCTTAAAATCTTCCTACGAAAGGATCAAATCACAATAAAAGATTTTCCTTTTTATTTAATAAAGTATGTATTTATAGCTAAAGAATATATAGAATCCTTTGATTGTGGTATATACAAAATGAAAATGAAAATGAAAGGATATCATTTTTCAATGTTCACCATATGTAGTAAAAATACAACTTTTGCTTTTTTCTTAGTATTATTATATTTTTTCTTCTTTTTCCTTATTTTGTTGTTGTTGTTGTTATTGTATAGTACCTAAAATGCGTTTTGGTATAACAAATGATAGAAATTGCGCTTATTTGGCAGTTACAAATCCTATTGTATCCTGAAAATCCATTGAAATCATCTTAACGAATATTAGTACGTAATCTAAAACTGTAGAAAATTTTTATTTCAATTTTATTAAGACATCGACAATTCTCTAAACTAAGAAATTCGAAGATGTTGCAATATGCTTACAAAAAAAAATTCAATAATATCCAAAAGGATATATTTATAATAGAAAAGGATTCCACATACATTGAAATTCACTTTTCATATTTTGCCTTTAGCTGTTTAGGAAGTGAAAAAAATTAAAAATTTTCTGTTTAAATAGCAAAAACTTAAAGAGGGCTGTTTTTTTTTTTATTATTATTTCTTTGTAAAATTATTTCAGCTCGATCAATTTGAAATGGTGAAAGGTTTCATTTTCATCGCTTAGAATAAGGTAAAAGAATATTTTGGGCTATTTTTGGTTTATTTTTTTCTCTGTTGTTTCGTAGTGCAGATTTGATAGATTCTCGGATCATTTTAACTCTATTCTTTGAATTGATTGGTGATCCTTTTAAATTAAAGATATTATAATATTTTAAAAGTTGAAAGTTAATTCAAGAAACTCAATTTAATAGTTTTTGATTAAAAATATAATGAAATACTCGCTTAGTCTGTAATTTTCCTAGTAACCTTTTGATTATTTGATTTGAATAAGGAGATATACATATTTCTAAGTAACTGAACCTAAAATTAAATTAAAAAAATATGTTTACCCAACTCTAGTTTTGTAAATTTGAATACCTCACATTAGAGTACCCTCCTATCTTAACCTTTTTTTAATCTTGTCTGCGATCATTTTCTGTGATCACACTTCCATTGGGAATTTTAATTAAAAATATTTATTCAAATACAAAAAAAAAAAAACAGCAGAAGAAATTATTTTCTTGTTCCTTTTAAGTGTAATTTAGATAATCACAGACCAACCAAAACGATCTTTAAAGCTCATATTTAAATTGATCTTGTATGCTCTAGTGAAGATGATTTTAGCGAAAAAGAGGTGTAAGAGAATGATGGAATTTTTGAAACGGTGTACATATATTGGTTTTGTTGCTATCATAATTTTCATATTTCACATGTAACAGGTTATAGAGTACTCCACCCAATCTAATTGAAGACTTTCTTATAATTATAATGCTGGATAAGAAAATTCTGTTTTGAATGGTGGTTTTATATGTATATATTTTTACCTTATGGACTTACTGAAGAGGAAAATTGATCTTCCTTAAATGGTTTCACGAAATTTCATTAATCAAATTATGAGATAAGAGGTAAAAATGACTTTCCTTGTGGTCAGTATTATGGTAAATGTATTTTGTAACAGATGTTCCGGGTTTTATAAGTTGTGTTTTTTTTTTTGAATAATTTTGCGTGTTGTTTTTTATGTATATTTTTGTTGTCATACTTAATCGTTATTTGTGATTATTAAATATTACGAGACTTATGAGAAAGTGCTTTAAATTATGAAATAATTATCAAGAATACGAATAATGTAAAAATTAACATTGTGCAAAAAAACATTGCAGAAAATGATTATTTTTACAATATTGAAAAAATTTAATGATTAGAAGAATTTGCTTGTATTTGCCAAAATCAATAAAACTAGCAAACCAGTTCAAGTCATTTCTCAAGGTGAAATTTTTAAATGATCTTGACAATGACAGCTATTTAAGATTTTCATTAAATAATTTGTTGTATTTAATAAATTAACGTGTAATCAGAAAATACAGGCTACACGGAAGTAACGACAGATAATATTAATTTTTAATATTATTTTTAGAAAATGTCATGCCAATCTTGAACCGTCAACTGTCAATATTTTATGAAATGATATTTTATAATTGATTTAAAATGCTTTGAGAGAATACTGCTTTTACAGTTATATAATCAAACGTGTTAATTAAACATTTATTTTGTTGTTGTTAAAAAGTATTGTTAAAATTTAATAATAGCTTAAAATGCGAACAATCGTCAAATTTTATTCAGTTCATCCATGAAATGGTAATGAAAGGACTGTCAACAATACTGTGTCTATAACTTCTTCGTTCGATGTAAATTGTTTCATATATATACTTTTTTTTGTCATGTATAAAGTGCCTGAAATCAGAATAATAACCTAAATCTGTCAAATGGAATTGATATTGCAAGAATTTGTCGTTTAATTTATTAATTTTTTAAAGTTATGTAATAGTATATTGATAGTTCAATGGCTATATGAATTTTTACACAAAACATTTTTCTCTAGTCTACAGAAGTTTTGAAAAATTTTTTTACAATCAGCTTAAAAGTCTAAGAGCGCCCATTCACTGTAGTAAACGCGGCTGAACTGATTCTGGAATGATACAAATTTGTCAAACGCTATGAGTGGTATCAGAGCAATCGAACAGTTCTTTTGTTTTTATCCTTCATTTTGTTCACTCCTGGTTGTGTAAGTAGTGAACATTATGGTATTCTATTTGTCTTTCTTTGGTTTATTTTTCTAGACGAGATGTAAATTTCATAAATCATGAAAAATCTAAATAAATCCCAAATCCACTTTAGTAAATTTTCATTTCATTTCTCGCTGTTGTTACTCAGTGATGAATTTTGCTATCGAAAATTTTTGATTAGAAAACGATAAAAGCAACAACAAAACATATTACGAAAATGAAATTTAAAAGAGGCACAAAAAAAACTATAAGCAGTTTGCTATATCGTTCCATTCCAAACATGATGTCATTTCTAAATATGTTAGGATGACTTCAAAGGTTATAATAATAATTTAAGTTTATTGATTTACAAAGTTTGAGGTAAGCCCTGAACAAAATTCCATTTGGATCCTTTAAAACTGATGCTAAAACTTTTTTGACTGATTTATGGCTTCTATTTTGCTTTGCAGCCAAAGTACCGACTTTAAATAATTTTTTAATTTCTTGTTTTGGTTCATTGCCATGGTAATAGACTCAAATCTCATCTATGTTGATAATATTATAAAGAAAATATTTTCGTCGTATATGAAAGCGTTTGAAATCGCTTCAATAAGGACCATAGATTAACTGCTTGGAATTTAAAAATCTACTGTGGTTAATTCTGATGCTTTCAACTGAGCTCAACTATAAATTTAGCCAAAGTTAACTTAAGTTAAAACTTGCCCTGTGAAAATAATCGTAAGACTTGTCAGACTCATTTTGCTCGCTCTAAACTGAAAGCATTGAAAATTTTTTTAACAAAAATAAAGAATTCTCGTTATAGTAATTATGACCAGTTCACAATGTCGATACAATATGGAACATATGTGTCTGATTTATAAGATATTTGATAAATTTTACATGATTCTAAAAAATATTTCTTTTGAAGCACCAATTTCCGCCAATCATTTTCTTAGTTTCAAAGGATAAATACTAACTCCCTTAAACATTGAATGACATCCTCAATTATTATTATTAGGCAATTGAATGTTCTATTAAAAAACAATTTCACTAAATTAGAAACATTATTTTCAACCCTTTTACAACCCTATTGTTAAAGATGACGACTTAGTTAAATTCTCATAAACAAAAAATAAAGCGAAGGAACTTCAAATGTATGCACCCCATTTTGTAAGAAAAAATTCCAAGAATAGTCGAGAAAGAAAAAAAAATGATAATAATTTAATTTTGAAGGGTGCCAACCACTAGTCATTGCTTGTTGACGACATCTTTGAAGTGATAAAATGACGATAAGACTCATAATCAGAAGCACCCCTTTTTTTCCCATAATTTTTGTTTTTTTTTCATTCTTCATCTCAAAGGGTTATTTAGGGAGTTGTCTGTTATCTAACAGCAACAACAACAGCAATTGAAAACTGCTAAAGAAGCTAACAAGGATGAAAAATTGAAAGCAGCTACTTAAGATAAAACCAAAAAGGGTGGATTGATATTGTCATGTTAAATGCAGTGTTATGCAACCTGTTAAGAACTTCAACATAATAAAAAAAAGAAAGCTACAACAAATATTTTTAAGAAAAAACAAAACGTGATTTTCTCCCCCAAAAAAATTTTTTTATTCACCTGTTTTTTCATCCTGTTGATCTGTATTAGAATTTATTTCATCATTTTCATTGCTATTAATTTCCGTTTCAGGATGATGATTCTGATCTTGTTCTTTAATATCATTTTCTAGATTTTTTTGTTCTATTGTAGAATTTTGAGTTTGTTGATTAGTGTCATCATTAGAATTTGTATTTTTCAAAATTTGATTATTATATGCCATTTGATGGCACTTTTGATACTGATGATAATTATTATTTATTGAATTATTAATATTATTGTTATTATAAGTTTTAAAAAAATTTTCACTCCAATTTGGATCTGCTAAAAATGGATTATTTGTACAAAATTTTTGTTTTAATTTTGATACAGTAAAATCGAGTGGTTGATCTATATTTCCATTCAATGACTCCTGACAATTATTTGCAGTTATTGTAAATTGCTCAAACATATGATGAGATGGTGGTTGTTGATTTCGATGAGCCAACAGTAACGGCATAGTGTTAATGCCAAATTTTTTTTTAGATTGTTTTTTGGCTTAGATGTTTTATATTAATTGTACTTTTAGATTAGATGACAACTGATTGCATTATGGCTGCTGCAGTTAGTAAGTCTGCAATTAAATAAAAAATATTAAAATAACATTTACATGCTTTAGTTTAGTGTTTGCTAATGACTGTCTCAGGGATGCTTTGGTTTTGACAGCAGTTTGATTTGGATGCAAACAATTTTTGACAATTTATTTTTTAAAAATCAAGAAGCAAAATTAATTTTTTCGAAAAAAATTCAAAATGGTATAAGTTATTTCTATTTGTGATTTAAAATTTTATTATTCATACATTTTGCGAAAATAAGTCTTCTTAAGGATAACATAGATCTTGATTATAAATTATGAAAAATTGATTGACAAGTACAAGTGAAACTAAAGTCATACATACGAACTAATCAAATTCGTTTTGAATACTTAAAAATTAAAACTTAGCCTAGAACTTCTATCGTACGTCAAGGTCTGAATAGATTAGATTAGTAGTCCAAGTGACGACATTCTTTAAATACAAAAAAATAGTCTGAAAGAAGGGAGTATAATGGACTGTGAGTTTGGTGATATTCTTAAAAAGTATAACAGGAAGCTTAGACTTTTTAATAAATATCTGTATAAGACAAGGAAGACAATATCAGATAGGTAAAAGTTATATCAGAACTTTGAGAGGATATCTGTCCATTTGATCTTTGAATATATGGAGATGTTGTGGAAAAGTTTAAGGTAATTAAGGTTTAACAATAGGACAACATAAGACGAAAGTTCTTAAGATTTACCTTTTATTCTATACGTCTTTCTCACGGAGCACATTAGATACATTAATTTACATTGCATTAAGTATGTGCAACGATATTGTCAACAAGCCAAAGGGGTTTAGATATCTCGCATAATTTTCTTAGAAATATATTTCTCTAAATTCATGCTGCTTGTAAAAATAATTTTAAATTATTTGTGAAAAAGATTGAATATATATAATTTAGATTTTTAAGGAGTTTTATCGTATTTTTACGTTTATTAATTTTGATTTTCTTGAGGTATTAACGCTAACGAAACACTTTTGAGAAGATACAAATATACTTTAAATGCCATTTTTACAAAAAATTTTTGTATAGTAAGTTCAAATGCTTTCAAATAATTTATGTCATAATTTATCTTATGCCCAAACTATTATTTAAAAACTTCCAAAGTAAATTTTATGAAATATTCAGATGTTGATCTATTTTAAAACTCTTCTAAATAATTGTTTAATAATAATTTCTTACATCAATTGAAGCCTGACTTAACGAGCTTTATGTTAAGAATATACCGCTTGGTACTTTGTCTACATTTCAACAGAAATTGCTTTTAATATCAGAAAATAAAATATTTGAAAAATTTATTGTCTACCACGAAGGCACTAAAGTCTGTCATTTCACATTTTTTAAATAAATTCCTATTCGGCTATTTTTAACATAATTTTTGATGTTCAAAGCTTTAAATTTTCTTCTTGAATTATTCTTATCCATAAGGATATTATTTTTTGGCATAGATTTATGAATGACATTTTTCGAAATTATGAAAGATAATCTATACAATTCAACTGACATAACATTTAAAGATCTAAATTGGTATTTCTTAGAGTTTGATGTAATTATTTTTGGAAATAAGTTTTGAATTAATTTTTACAGCTTAATTTTTTAATTAACTGTGTCACCTTTTATGTTAAATTTTGAAATTGAAATCAAGTTAAGAATCTTAAAATATTTGGTACTTAAATTTTAAGTAACCTGAAAGTGTATATTAGAAATTAAAAAACAAAGCTACTCACCAATTTTTTAACAAAATTGTTCCGTAAAACTTTTTTTAACCTAATTTTTAGCTCCAATTATTTTTAATTTTAATAAAAAAAACATTTTTCATTATGATATCATAAAAATAATACATATATCAACTAAAACAAATCAAAGAATTTAATGTTACACTTTAAAAACGTAACAAAACCAAAAACAAATAAAACAAACTCACAAAAAACAAATTTTAGTCTTTAAAAATATTTCCACATAATTTATCAAAACATTTTTACATTTTTAATTTAATTTCTTCAAAAATCACATAAAATTTCACTTTTATAAATTATTTACACATTATCAATTTAAATTGGATTGGATTTTTCAATTTTTAAAAAAATCAAATATAGAACAAAACTTTATGTTGTTGTTGTTGTTGTTAATGGTGTTGTTAGCACACAGCAAGCATTGAAATTCAACTAAAAATAAAAATATTGTCTTTGGGCGTCAAACACAATTTTCCGACTGTTAAAAATGAAATAGAAAAAAATAAAAATGTAAAAAACGTCTTTTTTTCTTTTTCCCAATCATTTATGTATATTCTAGTGATTTTTTCCTCAATTCTTTTTATTTTATTTCTCGTTATACTAAACAATCGTGTCCATGTGTAAAATTTTATTTAAAATCAGTGTCAACATTTAGGAAAGAAAGAATATATCCCAAAAAACTACCAACCGACTGAACGTACAACACAACACTCTCAAGTCTCATGAAAATTGTGGAGCATCTCCCGCGCCACCCATCAACTACATACATACAAAAATTTCATATTACAACCTGCATACAATTTTCATGCATGTTTTTTTTATTTTTGTTGTTGTTGTTGCCTTAAAGATAACAAATGAGCATAACTACATACATATAAAGGTATACAAAAATTGGGGAGCAGTTTGCTTGGGTAGCAAAGAAAAAAAAACAAATTTTTTTTTTTTACATTTTACAACATTTCAAAATCCAAAATTGTGTCTGGCAGCTACCCCTCTGTATCGATAAGGGAAACAGGCAACAAAAGAGAAAAAAAATTATATAAAACTATAGTTTTGTTTTTTTCTTTATCAAAGTATTCGTTAAAAAATTTTATGTAAATAAAAAAATTTTTATTTATTCACAAGAGAAATAAAATTGTTCCAATGTATATATTATATGTAGCCTCCTTATTTCATGCCACCCAACTTTTAAACAGCAGCACAAGCATTAAATGGAGCAAATGTGTATTTTATTGGGGGGAGCAGCATACTAGTAGCGGGAACACAGTGCGTACGTATACTGTCATAGCTGACAACAAATGGCAGGGCATGCTATGGAAATTCAATGTTTTATCTTAAGGAGAATGTGGGCTGTATTTTGTTACTCTTTCCTTTGATTATATTCTTTAGTTTGGTTTGATTGGGTGGGGGATGGGGGGAAGTTGTCATGAACTCTTGGAGCCAATTGGATTATTGCATTCACCAACAAATTCATCTCTGAATATGAGAATTAGAAATGCATTTGTATTAGATTTGTTTTTTATTTGGGGAAGCATTGAATTACTACTTTTAAGTTTTACTCTCCAGATGGGCTTTTGTATAATAATAGCGGACATTTTTGTTTCTCTATATATATATATGACAAATAAATTGGGGGGATATAAAATTTTAGTAGACACTGTTCGTTTGTTTACAAAACATTTAATCACCTGGATTGAATGTATTAAATCTAGTTTTTTCTTATATCCTGATATTGTTTGAACAGTGATTTTTTTTGGGGGCGATTTTTTTTACTTCAATGCAAAGTTATTCATTTAATTGCTTCGAAATTTTTTATTGTAAGGTTTTTTTTTTTGTATTGTGTTTGAATTATTGGAAATAACAAAAATATCTATAGATTTTGGCTGTGCACAATGAATTTCAGATATATTGTTTTATTTATTTTTTTGTCAATTTTTAATTCATATTTTTTGTAATAAAACTTTGTTAGTATTACAGGTGAGATTTTAATGATAACCGATATTTAAATGTTGTTGTATGTATTTTTGAACAATTAGTTTTTATTTCGGTATTTTGAAATATTTTTTGAAATTTTAAAATATAGAAAAACTGGATTGTCTAAAGGAAATTTTAGTTCTTAAAATTTCTTCATTTGACATAAAATCAAAATAGAAACTTGTTGAAAAACTGATCCCTTATGAAATTTTGTACTTTTTGAAGAATAATTTAAGAACATTTAGATTGTTAACCCATATAAGAAGCTAAGTAAATGTTTTATTAACCTCCTAGTGGATTTAACACATCACTGCTTTTTTATTCTTTATCTCGTAGATACATATATTTACTTGAATCTTGTAGATACTTGGAGATTAACAAACATACCGTTCGATTAGGCGTGTTTATGAAAATTTTTGATCTTGTAGTTAAGGAATGCCTACGCTTAAGTAAGATTCAAGTCATTATTAAAAATTAATATTCTTGAGCTATTTACAATGTGATTGTTGAGTCAGGTTAAGTCGAATCCTATTAATATTTTCACTGTACCAATTTTTGCCAATAGGTCTGTTTTTTATTTCTTTCTTGATTTTTTATATGATTATAACCTTGCCTAGAATATGTTTTATTATGTTATGCAACTATTACGAAGGAGCATAGGGATGCTTTATCAAGTACGGAACTATCTTTTCAAAGTAATGAATTCACCCTATAACACGCAATATTTTTTTTGTTTTAAAATGATGAGAAAGATTTGCTAAGTAACAACTTTATTTTATAAAGTTTTAGTTAAGATCAACTATATTTTTATACAAAGAAATCAATTTGCCTTAAAAAACGAAAAAAATCTAATTTTCTAATATATAAGAAGGGATGTTTTTAAGTCAATAGTACTTAATTTGTTTAACCAAGTGTTTGAATTTATTTTAATCTAATTAACTAGTTTTTTAGTGAATTCACCCCGGAAAATGAAAGCTTGTTCTACAAAAGTTACAAGCAAGAAATTTACCTTAAAAGCTTTTCTTTATTAGAAGGAGAGCAAGACATCTTCTTACATGCAATGTGTTTAGCGTCGGGGAGACAGGGTTAAATTTGAAATATCTGACTCTAGCAAGTGATTTAAGTCTATGGTATGTCTGTTGAGAAGCACAATAGATCACAACGGTGCATTCTAATCCTTACTACTGATGTTACTACTACTACTACTACTACTGCTACTACTGCTACTTTTGCTTTACCTATTGATGAGTTTGTGTTATAAAATTGTTCATTGTTTTTACAAAGTAGAGATTTTGATTTAGAAAGCAAAAAACTTAAAAAAAGGTACACTGTACTTGTAGAATGACATGTTAACCTTATCTAAAGAAATTTTCCTTTTCAAAATATTTTGAAAGGATATAATTTCTTTTACCCAGTGGCAAATTGCTCTGTTATAATTTTTTGAAGTTTCAATTTTATTACTCCTTATTTTGTGGCCGTTTTGAAATTATTTCTTTTTTTCAAACTTCTTTCATAAGGTTTTCAATATATTTTATATGATTTCTACTTTAATCCTTGATTTATTGTTGTTTTGGCATTCATATACAATACAAAATTTCTTCAAAATATTTCTGTGGAACTTTTTCTACTGATTATTTTTGGTTCCATGTTCTATTTTCTTAACGCTAATTATATAAATTATCTCCTAGACTAGTTTATATTTTTATTTTTTAATAAAATGTTAATATTTTTAAATTAAAACTACTTTTATCTACTTAATGTTTCGATCATTTCAACTACATTCCCCTTAAATTTTTAATTCAATGCTCCCAGTATGTGTCTACTTTAAATGTAATTAAAGAAAAAGAAAAACTTAGTTTTCTACAAATATTATCTAATAAATATATTCCGAGATATTTTAAAAGAATTACAAAATGATAATAAAAAAAAATAAGCGAAGAAAATATGTTCAAATTCACATAACTTTTAACATATCTAAGCCCTTATGCGGATCATATGCGGCAATCAAGTTTTATCTATCTTTATTTTATTTTTTTATGTTTTTAATAAATTCACTTAAAAAAGTCATCAGTCCAGTCAACTAGAGATTTAAAATTAGCATAAAGAATTGTATTTAGTTTGTCGTATATCAATAGTAATGTAACTCATAAAATATGTTTAATGTTGAAAAACTTGATATTGACGGCGATGTTATTTGCAAAATAATTGATGGATTTTATAACTTAATGTTACTTTGAATATTTTCTATGATATTTGTTTTTGTTTTGTCAGTTTGTGATTTTATAATGTAATCAAATAACTAGAAAATACTATTTTATATACTTATTAATTTTGTTTCATGTAAATTATTAAAATATTTGTAAAAAAATGTAACTCTGTGAATTTAATTACTTTGACTAACTTAATACGCAGAATTAATTATTGTTTTTTTTTTTTTTTTGTTAAAATTCTTAACGAAATTCTTTGTTTTCTTATGTTTTTATCATCTTGTTTTAATCGTATTCTATTTAGTTTTTTTGTTTTTTATTTAAAACACAGAATTGCACATGATCCAATCCATATTGCATTCTTAAGTTGTTAGATTAGTTTTTCGAATGGAAATTACATGAAAATAAGACACAACGGAATTTAATACTAAAAACTAGTCAATGATTTGTTGGGTGATTTTTCTAGTTTCACTTAATCAATTAGATCTAGTATCTGAGTCTTTGGAACTACATATCTATATCTATATATGAATATCTATAGCTGTACTATTCCATGTTATTTGTTTTTTTTTTAAATATCATTTTGCAAGCTATATTTAAAAAGTGTTATCTGAAAATATGAAATAGTAATGTAATGATTACTTCTTCTGAATTTTAAACTAAAAAATTCCTTTCATAGGATAAAAGTTAATTATTTTATTGCTAACTTATTTTTTCAATTAATAAAAGAGAGCTACAAAAATAAATGGTTGCAAATAAAATATGAAAAAAAAAGTTGATCACAACAATTTCGGCTTTATTTTGACTTTTGAACCTTAAATCCAAGATGACTCCTCAACAAGAGACATAAGACTCTCAATACTTAAAAGAATTAAAATAATCTTAGTCCCTCCAATCCAGCAATTGTAATGGCGGATCAGAAAACCTTTAACAATAAAAACAAAAAAATTGAAATCAGAAGAAGTAAAAATAAATTGTAAAGCGACAAGCAGAAAAATGTGGTTTTTCTACCTTGATGAGTAGAGAAGAGTAAAGAGCTTTGATATTGCGCCAATATAAATGAATACGGGCGTGTGTAAATGAAACATATAAAGGAAATCCTCGGAAAAACCAGTCCATTGTACAGAAATGGTATCCTGAAATGAGTTTTTGTTGTCAGAAGTGCGAGATACCCACCCGCCCGCCCCCCTCCCTCCCGTCACTCATTATTTATATATTTCGTTTTTGTATTGAACGAATCATTGTCAACGAAATGATGAAATGAAGTCTTGGCACGTACAAACATATATACATGTTCTTGGAGTATAAGAGGCGTCCACTATTTTAACTGATTTTTGCATAAAAATCTCTGCGACTTGTTAAAGGAGAATCGAAACAAAAAAACGAATCTAAAGATGATATTTATTTAATTTAGTTTCAAGTTTAAATTATTCACCATGATTTGTAAGCCTTACGGTTGAATTGCATTTGTTTTTTTTATTTTTTTATTTTTTTTTTATCATTTCCTAGTAATATTTCTTCTCTTGGCTCTAGTTCTAGTTCTTTATATGTATATTAATAAGTTATATGTGGGAAATTCTTTCAAGTTAACGGTTATATAGTAAGACTTAGTATATAAAGAAAAAAAGCTAAAGAAACAAATGATTCATGAGATGATCGCATGCTTAAACGATGGTAGTGCAACATTGGATACAATCCATTCAATTAAATTGTTATACCAGTGCTAACTAATGAGTATGAGAAAAGCATACTAATTAATTGATCAAGAGCCGAAATTAGATAATCACAAAGCGTTTTATCAATTATCCTTTTAAATGTCATTTATTTCATTATAATTGAGCTACAGTGTGCATTCAATTTAATCAAATTACTGATGAACAGATCAAACAGTTCAATTAATTTTTATCAACAAAGGCGTATTCCAATGATCTTGTGATGTTTATCAATTTTAATTAAAGGACAATATGTTGGCATTAAACATAATAGCTGTTAATAACGCGTCGAATTTTATCCTTAGTAATTGTAAAAAAAGTTTTTTAAATAGATGATATTCTATTCTGGGTTGTATTAATTAACACTCCAGGGAGTCCTAGATTTTTTATAGTGTTTTGAATTTTATAATTAAGGGATTGCTTAGGGTATATGAAGGCTTACAGTTTTACTTTGAGTGTAACATGATCTCTTTTACGAGCTATGAAAACTGCCTTATAAAATTTGCAATAATGAAAGGTGAAAAACTAAAGCCTTTAAGGATGGTTTAAAAAGATTTTAAGGTATATATATAATTTATATAATTTAAATAAATGAACAAAAATATAAAATTAATTTTTTTTGACTTGTTGATTTGTTCTAAGGACAAAGTTCAATCACATTTTATTTAAAATAATTATAGAAATTTTTTAGTAAACCAAACTATTCACCAAATACCATTCTTTTGCCAAATACCATTCTGTGTGGAAAATTGTGTTGGTAGCTTAACTTCCTTGCTTCATATTATTTTTTTATGTAAGAATTTGTCTGTATTAACAATCCTCTAAAGAATGTAGGTTATAGCAGTCCAAGATTTTAATAAGGTAAAAACATATCGTAAAATATTTCATTTAAACTTTAATCATTGTGGGTTCCTGTCCACTCGTAACTATTAAAAGTCGCATGAATCCAAAAGTCACCCATTCATATAGCAAAAACAGCCATACAGATTTAGGAATGAAATCATGTTAAATATTAAATATATTGATATAGCATATAGTTTTGTTTATGCCTCCTATTTAGATCTACTTTCGTAATATATTTTGTTGTTGTTATATTTTGTACACAAAAATGCGCGATAGCAAAGTTCATAACTGTCAGTGAGTAACAACAATAAGTAATGAACAGAATTGCAGGTAAAAATACAAGAGCTGTTTTTTGCAAGCGTAAAGTCATTACTAAATCCTTTCAGCTGTCTTTGTTGCAACGAAAAGGCACTTTTCGAGAGGCTGGTTTTAAAAATGAGATTTCGTGTCTTATTTTACTCTGCCAGCAACTGACATGATTAGTTTCATTTTTAACAGAATTTCTTAAAGCTGAAATACTTTCGATAATGACTTATGGGCTTCATACTAAAGTGGTCCTTTTAAAAGCGACTTTTAGTGACCTTTGATAGAGCAAATTATTAACTTCATACACTTGAATGGCAAGGTTTGGATAAATCCTAGACACATGACGGGGCTCCTACACACCTAAAGTTGAAAAAATGTATCAAAAGCTTTCATAATGTCTACAGGCAGATGTCCTTGACTAGCCCAATGTACTGTATTTAAGAAGTATAATTTATTTTTAAATATGCTGTAGGGTTCAATGATTTTATTTAGTTTCTTATTCATAAAATTTTCAGTATTTGTTTTTTGTTTTTTTCTTATCAAATTTAATTATGTTCTATTCAAGGATTTGATAACAAAATTCAATTTACTTTTTAATATTGATTATAATTTGTAAACATAATAAAACAAAAAATATAAACTTCACCAAATCTCTTTAGGCAATTTCAAAATGTTAGTTATAAATTTTTAATATTGTAATTACATTTATTTACTTCTTATAGGAAAATAAATTTATTTTTTTCAGTCCAAAGGATACAATCAAAATTTGAGTAAATATTTAGAATAAAAGAATAGGTCTACAAGTTTATGTCCTTCATAATATAAATATAGTAGGCAGACCAATCTAAATTCATTTCATTAATAATTCCTATTGTAATTTCAATAACAACAATGGTACTCATAAATATTTAAAAAAAAATAAAGAAGTAATTCAGACAGAACAAGAATATTGGTCAATAAATGAATTCTTGACCTCATCAAGTAAAAATAAGAATAATAAAAAAAATATCCCTACCCCATTCTAGGTTCTAAATTTGGCCGTTTATCATTTCAATCACATCCTTTGACAAATACTAGAGGTTCTATATTACTTTTTCTATTAGTCTATATACACATGTGTGTGTGTGTGTGTATGTGTAATTTTGTAAACTTATATCATATCCTGTGTGAAAAATTATTTTTCATAAATCTAAAAAAGAGGAAAATTTTATAAGGAGCAAGGGAAAAAAACAAATTTTTATTCGTATACAAACGAAGTAAAGACATGCGCCAGGAAACATCCAATAAAATAACGTTTTACAGTATTCGTAGGGAAATATGGGCAGAAAGACTTTTATTGTGGACACCAAAACTTTGAATTGTTTAAAAAAAAAAAACGAAAAAACAAGAATATAAGATTTTAAGGGTACAATCATATTTTGTGTCCTTTGCACTTTATATCCATATGTTAGAGTAAAGACCTTCCTTTTCTTTTATATCGCTTTTTTATTTGGGGGGGTGTGAGATTTTTATATTCTATGTACTACTTGAGAGTTGGAACATATGGAGCAGCGGTAAACTTAATTACGCTGAAGTTGCTATATTTATATTTAAAAAGTTTTGTTTTTGTTCTGATTTTTCTGCTGGTTTTGTGAATATTTTAAAGAAGCTTTGAGGTTTGTAAAGATTACTATAAAAATAGGCATAAAAATAATTATTAATTTAATTATATATTTTTTAATTAAGTCATAAAATTTGATATGGATTTTTTATTATTATTACATATTTTGATTGGGTTTGAAATCAATAGAAATTTTAATAGTAATACAATTTTTAACTTTTACAATTTCTTGAGAGTTAATGAGTTCACATAATGTTTTGGATTACTTTTTTTTTATGTCTGTCTTATAGTATAATATTGGATATTAGATTATTTTTTATGGCATATCTTTTCCTCTTGATGCAGCTTAACTTATATTTTAGATATTTTGGAAAAATTCAAGCTATGTGAAATAAAAAAAAGGTTTAAACTATTTTTAGCTGTTTTTGTGATTTTTATTTTGATTTTATTTTATTTTGATATATGAACTAAAAAGATCAGCACCTTCGTGTATATATTTACCTCCCTTAAAAAAATTATTTGAGTCTTATCCATGAACTAAAAGGTAAGAAAGATCATCAATAAGCTCAAGTTAAACGATATATATATTGGCACACTGTCTTGATAATAACGAGCAAAAATATAAAACAACAGCAATTCAACTACTAATAGCAATATAAAAGGGTATACCCCGTTTGCATCACTATAAAGAAACTGATTTTAATCTCAAATACTCACCATCTTATCCAATTTTTTGATCTTTTGTGTAGCAAAGAAGTGATTTGGGTCTCATAATACCGGAAAACGTGATATACTTGTGCATGCAAGAAATTGGATGATCCTCTCCGGGAGCCAAAAGGCTCGATGCTATATATCTATTCATATATATTGTCTTGTGTAACAATATTTGTTGTTTTATAATAAAAAGGGTCTTTGATAATTTGGCGTCGACAATTTTTCTTATTTTTTGTTTTTAGTTTTGTTCTTATAGAGCTTTAATGAGGTCTTGCACTTATTTATATTTTATATGTGAGAAGTACTTTTTCTTCTTTTTTTTTTGATTTAAATGATTTCGTGAGGCGTTTCTCTAGTTAATTAAGTGAGAGGAATACATTTTTTTTTGTTATATTTTTAAAATTTTTTGTAAAAATTATTTTGATCTAGTTTAAACAGAAAAAAATCATTGTATCAAATTTTCCTCTTTAATCAGATAAAACAAAAGTAAAAAAAACTTACTAAAATAGTAGCGAATAGTAGGAGAGTAGCTAGTGGTGGGACATGTTTTGATTTTCATGCACAGATTTTCAGTCGATAAACATTATTGCGTTTTAGTTCGTAAAAAAAGTTGTGATCAAATTAGTAAATATGGTCAAATTGCCAACAAACAAAATTTGTGCCCGGTTGTGAGCCACTGTTAATTCTAAATCTTTGAGTTAAACCCCAAATTATTAATGAAAAGTTATCAAATTTACCAAAAAATCAAAAAAAAAACAAAAAAATAAACAATCAAAACCATTTAGTTAATTTAATAGTTCTCATCACTGTCAAAATTTTGGCAAGTCAAAATGCTTTTGTTTTGCAGCCAACAAGTTATTATTGCATTTAGAGGCTGACGACTAAAAAAATTAATTATGGTGCAAAATAATTTCTAAAATGTCAAAAAACTAGCTACTTCTCTGCCCCACATCTAGGATTCGACGCCAGTTCTTCGAGGGACCCAAAAACGTTTTAACAGTTGAATATCTTTACTTAACATTTTTGTATGATAAAAAAGACATGAAATACTGTTCATTTTACTTACCTTTTTAAATAATTTTTGATCAATTTTATAAACAGTGAAAAAAAGATGTAATAAATTTTTTGTAAAAGCTTAGCATGAAATCTCTAGCAACAATAAAGCTCGCATCAATTTACTTTATTGTTTGCTTAAAAACTACCTTTTGTCAGTAAAAATCGATTACATATAACAAATTTAGTATTTATATTGTGCGTTCTTAAATATTATCCTGTCCTACAACCGGTCATGTCCCACAACTAGCTACTCTACCCTATATACATATCTTAAAATTTTGATCTAATTTTGCAAATTAAACCATGACTTTCTAGTGTATGATGTTGACAATTAGCGGCAAATAACATAAAGACATGCAAAATTAAAATTAATTAAAAAACAAAAATGAAAAAAAAGAGAACAAAATAAATTCCAAATTAGATGCAAAATGAATGCAACTGGTGCATTTATTCGTTTTAATTTATATTAGTTGCACCGTCATTCATAGCTCATCAGCTATAGTCAATGCGAAAAATTATACAGTTAGATAGTTAGTTTTTATATTTGTTGCTATTGTTTGTATTACTTATATACCTAATTGTAGCGTTTAAAATTTTAAATGAATACACTCAGCTCAATATAATACAAATTTTAAGGCATTAATTTATTTATACGCATACAATACTGATTACAAGATTAATTTCATTTAATTGGTTTGTAGTTTGCCGACACTATTATGGCAATTGATGCTTATAAGAGCTTAAGGTTAACTAACATATTAGAATTGGTTGGTATGTAGCTATGATGAGAAGTAAAATTTGAGAAAAAAAAATTTAGATTTCAAGGTAGCTTTAGAGAATAAAGTTTAAGATAGTTGTATTTTTCTTATGGACAACAGTGTCGATAATTTCTTGCAATTTGGGGAAGTGGGGGTTGTATGAAGCTTTATTATCAACTTTTTTAGACTTTAGTGCGCTTACTACCCTCTTGTTCTATATATAAAAATAAGCGTTTGTGTACTTGGCCCTAAAATATAAAAACAATTTTCATCTTAAAAAAAATTTAAATAGCTACTTAAAATTTCCCTTCCATGTGGCCGTCAGTTATTTCATATTTTTTGTAAAATACTAGAAAAAAGAACTAATTTTATGTGTGTTTTCTTAAGAAAAATGCTATTGATCTTCCATACCAAATTTTAAATTTTAGGAATACGAGAAGAGTATTCTGGCCACTTTAAACGCACTATTTGTTTTTTCCTTTGATTACCACTGAAATATTACTAGCCCAGGAGGGAGAAGATTGATCCCTTTAATTACAACCTTATCTACACCATTTCATTCCGCATATATGCATTTTTGAAACTTAAGAAAAAAATAAAATGTATTTTAACAAATTTTCTGAAATGAATAATATTCAATAAATATAGAGGATGCTTGGTAAATGAATGTAATTGTTATAAATTGCAGATAAAAGGAACCTATTTCTTTCTAAAAAAAAAGTAGAAATACAAAGAAAGGACATAAAGCTTTTAGAATAAGTCTGGAGAGTTACACCGAATACATTAAAAATATTATTGTTTTGAACTTATTATGGGAATTTTGAGTATAGCAGTTTTAAAAATAAAAATAACACCGTTATAAATGTTTAATTGCTAAAATAATTATAGCACTGAACAATTATAGAGTAGGTGGAGAAAGGAATTCTTAAAAAAGTCAAAATTCGGCATTCATTCATTCTCCCAGTAAGATTTACACATTTTGTTTATCACAAAATTTTATTTGAAAATAAATTGTAAGAATGTAATGCACTTTTGAAAAATAATTCACTAAATAAAATTTATTTTTCGTATTGTAAAGAAACTTGCGTGTAAGTAACACTAATAATGCAAATTGTTTAAGAATTCTCATTCATTTCGAAGCATATTCCATTCCAAATAAATCCACATAAAAAACTGGCATAATAAATTTAACACCTGTTAAATAAAAAAAACCACACAATTAATTAGGGTTTTATCATTAACCAAAAATATATTCTGTATTTTTAAGGATTAACACGATCAAATAGTCTAAATGAATGGCAAAATTTTATCGGATCATGATAAAGAAAAAAGCCATGAAAACCATAAGCCACGCTAAACGATTTACGATATTTATTCGCGTGCGTTTCAATTCATTCATGCCAGTTTATTATAACTGGCATAGAATTCAAAAACAAGAATTATTTGAAAGGTATAAAAGCAATAACAACAATAATCCAAATGTTAAAGAAGAAAAAAAACTGAGCAAACATAAAGACTATAAAATTGCCAAGCAGTAAGCAAAACTTTACTGTCCACTAATCTAAAAGAATAAAACTGAAAAAAGCAACCTTAAAAATCTAAAGAAAAAATAAATAATGAAAAAAAAAAAACTAAACCCGCACGTCTCTGAGATCGGTGCGCATTCACGCACATGGTCATGGTTATCGATGCGATTCAGGCCATTTATTTTATTATTATTATTATTATTTTCGTTTTAATCATCATCATCATCATCATCATCATCGTCGTTGTTTTTTGTCTTATCCTTATGCATTTTTGTTTTTGATTTTATGAAAGTGGTGAACCTCATTATTGTACCATAGTTACATGATCTCAAAACGATATCTAAGCTTAAATTAACAAGCTATTATTTAGCCACAATTTTTAATACTATTGGCTTTATGCAAATTTCAGAATTATTATACCAAAAGTTAGAATAAGGAAAAAGGAGGAGAAAGAGAAAGAGCAAACAAAATATTTGCATTGTTTTATATGTGTTTAAAAATAAAAATTTTCTATAAACTTAGTTTTAGTTTTAAAACATTATTTCTTGTTTTGATTTTATAATTTTAAAGTATTTTTTGTTTTTTTGTGTATGAGACATACAAAAACTGTAGCTATATAGAATCAGAAAGGAACTCGATTAAAAAAAGTACATAAGAGACCCCATTAAATGGCCATTTGGAGGAATTATTGGAGTCCGATTAAAATCTTCTCACCTCATGGTATTCGAAATTGCCTTCTAGATAGTTGGCACGGTAGTTGGTTTAAAGTCATTTTTACTTTATTTACTTTTTTTTTTTCCTTTTTTATTTACATTTTATCATTTTTCCCTCAGAAATGTTTGGTTTTAACTCGACCAAGTCTCGTAGAATTGTGCACAACACCACATTGGATAAATCGAAGGTGGTCGTCGTTCTACCATTTAGTTAGCACCCAATTAACACATGTCAAAGAAAATGACAGTTGAAAGTTTTTCTTTTTTTTTGATAATATTTCGTTTTTACATTTTTTTGAGAGAAATTTTTTTTGTTTTATTTTGCATCGAATATTTAGAATTTAATTTGTTTTTTAAAGCTTTTCTTTACAAAAATTTAAGAATTTTATTAGAATACAATTGTCTAGAATTCACATATGATTTCTATCATTAGATATATATATATATATATATATATATATATATATATATATATATCCTTATCTCATTTCTGATAGAAAGAAAAAAGACCAAACAAAAGCATAAATGAAAAGAAAGAAAACAAAACTGTCTGCTAATTCTCTAATCAGGTTGTTATGAGTTTTATTTCTTATCTTATGGCAAATACCATGAAATTTTATATATGTATGTATTTTTCTTCTTCATCTTTGGTCAATAAACATTAGTTTGAGCTTTGTACAATTCCCTATTCCTCGTTTACAGGATATTTTATTCGTATTCAGCTTTCATTAGCCACAAGAGCAAAGACATAATATCGATTAACCGTGAACTACATTCAGTAAAGTCTGGTCAATAGTACAACTGATGTATGTATATAAAATCTTTAGTGCCTTTAAGGAGGTGAATTTCTGTTTTTGTTTTGTTTTTGTCTTAATTTTAGTATTGGTATATATTTATCTTTAAGGTTAAGAAAGACAAAAAATATCTTTAATATTAACTAAATTCTGACCTATACCAACTATAAATGTGTTTTGTCATAAGATTTCTAGTAACTGATAAAATAGTTAGACTCATTTATTTCAGATATAAGTTTTTTGGGTATATTATACAGATAAATAATAATGAGTGTTAATGTTAGAATTTTGTTTTTTTATTATTATTTGAATATACTTTGAATGTCCCTGAAGGGATTTCTTTGTTTAAATTGATCATATATCAAATTTGTGGCTATCATAAAAATTGACTTTATCTTTTATTGCACAATATTCGTATTAAAAGCAATGTTTACAAAATTTAATTATTTTAATAAATTTCATTCAATATTGAATCACCAGCAGCTTGCGTAAATAGTATAAAATAAGGGCAGAAGGGTTAAATTAAACATTACAAAATACATAAAGAAATTAAAACCTCAATTTCAAAGTATTTTTGATATAATTTATTCAATCTAAAACTGAAATTCATTGAGCCAAAAATTCCACAATCGAATTTGAATTTGATTTATTAAAACACCTTTTCTTACTTTTTCTATTTTCTATTTTCTATATTTTTAAACAAATTTTGTAGAAACGTATCCCCAGGTCAGTACATAACTTTTTACTCATTTTATATTAAAGATTCTTAAAAATTTTGTGGAGTCAAAAACACAATTAACAGAGAATCGGATCGCAGATCGGATCCTTTAATCAATTTAAAGGAGATTAGGAAAGTATCTAAGTGCATACCATATGACTTATCCGAAGTCATTACTCTCCGGATATTTGCTTCAAGTGATTTTCACTTATTTCGTGTCTTACAAAATTTTTTACCAAATGAAAATTTAGATTCTAAACAAAATGAACTTTTAAGTCTTTTTGCATCAAAACAAAAGTCTTACTATAGCAATGGAATAAAACAGCTACCTGTAGGATGGCGAAAAGTTGTAGGTAAATATATCATTGATTAAAATTTTAAAAGTTTCCCAAAAATACGCATAGACTTACCTGAGACTTTCTTGATTTTCTTCAAACTAAATTCAAACTTTAATATAGTTTTTCAAAAATTTGTTTGTTTTGAACCTTATTTAGAATTTTTCATAACAACCTGCATTTAGTTTAATGGATCAATTATCCTATCTTGACTGTACAAGTAAAATATTTTTTATTAAACTCTTGAAAGTTAATTATAATTATTTTCCAGTCTTTATAGGGGGCATTATTGCTTTCTCTTGTAATATTATGATAAAATTGTGAATTTGTGTGTAGTAAAATGAAAACTTATTGTTTCTCTTCAAATATTACCACAATTTAGATCTAGTACGTAAAAATGTAAATTCTGTAGTCGAACTCTTATAGATATGTTTAAATAAGTTGCAATCCTATTTAGATACTTTTAAATCTTCGTAGACTCATTAGAGTCATTAAAAAATTTCTAAACTTATTTTATTTTTAATTCTCTGAACTATTTTAAGCTGAATGGCAAGTCAAATTTTCTGCATTTGTGGTAACTCAACTATTTTTTTTAGAACAAATGCAAACAGTAAAAAGTTTTTACTACTTGGTAACTAACTAACTAACTAACTATACCAACTTAAAATTTATCTTAATCCAGTACAACTTTGCTAATCTAATTCGTTCAGCTATTGTACATTTTGGTTTACATTTCTTGAATTACTAGGAAGAACCTAACACACAAAATCAACAGAATTGTCTTAATTCTAAGAAGAGAAAGGATTGAATAATAAATTACACCACTACAAAATTATACGAAGAAGAATATTATAATAAAAGGAAACTATGAAAAAATTATAAAATTATTACAGTTTTGCTGTGCAACTTTGGTGTTAGTTCTATCTCATGTCTCTGTCCACTTCTACTTCTGAGGTGATAATTCAATTGTATTTTTCTATTAATTTGAATTTCTCGATGACGTCTTTTTTGGAAATATTAAGACTGCAGCTCTCCATATATTTTTCATGTATTCAATTGTTTTTGTCATTAGCGGTCTCAATCCATGGTTAGTTAGAGTCATGTTACTTTTGAGGTTTTGTACCAATCCTTCTTTGTCCAACTTGATGAAATATGTATTTAGGTGCAATTTAGTCTAATGTGAATTCAAATTAGTCATATGTCAAGATGTTGTCCGTTTTTAAGGATGATTGTTGGTGCTGTGTTTTTTTATGTGATTGTCCAATCTTCCAATGTTTATTGTATGTGATATTGTAAAGCTTTTTGTTTGTTATAAATCTCAAAGAACTTATTTCTAGATAATTATAGATATTTTCTTTAAAATATTTCTATTCAACTAATCCTGTTCCAAATTGGACACTCATATGTGTAAATAAGCTGTTGAAGTTCGTTTATAGGTACAATTGTCTGAGTGACTAACAGGGTAGATTTTCTTTATTGTAAGTCCTTTTGAAAAATTGAATATTAAATTCTGAAATCTAAAAATTGTTTTACATATTTAATTTTTTTTTTCATTAAAATTCTTGAGAAGGAAGAATTTTGTTTATCAATTATTATTTAAGTCGTGGTATCTTTGCACTTCTAACCAAAACAAAGCTTATAGTTTAGCTTGGTAGCAAAAATTGTTAATGAATCTTAGACATAAGAATGTCCTCTTTATTTGCATTATTTCTGCCAACTCTTATCGTGTTTAAACTTTACTGCAATCAAACACAAAGGTACATACATTTTTCTACATACAGATATAAAAGGCGCCAGACGTTAAAAGAAACTTGTAGTTACCTCCTTGCCTCAGAAAAGTGTTTGTCAGAAATTTACTTTTTGGATACACCCTTTTTTTCACCTAATTTCCTTTAAGGTCTTTCAGGTCTGTTAGTAATATTTTAAATTAACATCATTATCGGTTAATACCCTAAGATATTCTTGCAAGCCTTTTTGTATTTGACTTTTTTCTGTTGTTTTTCTTTTTATTATTCTTTTAACTGATATTCTTGATTATCCACTTTTCTACGTCGTGCGTTAACGGTTCCAAAATCATGTTAGATTATGTTTATAATTAAGTCATTTCCATGTTAACCCTTTTGCTACTATGGTGGATATTGTTGTAATAAAAAATGACATTGTCGTGGTTTGCAATTTTTTATAGTAAACTTTTGCTGTTGTTTTTGTTGTTGAATAAATTAACTTCATTGAATGCGTAACACGATTAAATCAAATTTTTCATTTTATTTTTTTATTTTTTTATCATTCCTGGTTCAGTGGCTGCAGCCAGCATTATGAAGATCGTTTCAGACAGTAAAGTTCGATCAGGTTGACTGTTTTTTTCTGAATTTGTCTAGAATGGAGCTTATTCTGCCAAACTACAAGCCCTTTCTTAATACCATTCCGTATGATTTTGAAATCAAAAACTTAATTTTATAATTTATATTCCCTTACTTTGATGCAATCTTTCGTTAACGGCTAACATGATATTTAAAATATTTTTTACTTAAACCGTTTTTATCATTTGTTGACATTATTATTAATTTTCCGATAAATGATTTAAGCTCTGTTAACTTTATGAAATTGTTACGTATATTTGTCAAGCTTTTATCAAAATGATTTAATTTTTCTTGATATATATACATTGTTGTTGTTTTTCTCATAAATTTCTATCACCTCTTTCTAGTAATATCGATGACACGTTTATTGTACAATAATACATCAATATTATTTATTTATTTAACACTTTAAAATTTAGGCCTTATTTAAAAACATTTCTTTGAACTGGGTTAACTCTGATTTGGAAATTATAAAATGTGGGATGAAAAAAAGTGAATTTCGTGTATGAATTCCTGATTATTAATTTTTTTTGATTGAGTAATTGATTTGAGAGCTATGGTGACCGTTGGAAACTAACTTTGAATGAATATGCCAAGATCAGGGATAAAAGTAAAAGAATTATGATGGTATTATTGCGGAAACTTACAATTACACAAGTTTTCGAAACAAACAATATTTTATGACTAGGTATTTAAGGAACCTTTTAAGCTGGGTCTTAACCCTTACAATTAAGGGTTAAAACAGTTTTTTTTTCACATGACCAAAAGCATTTTCTATTACAAAAGCAATGCCAATAATTAAAAATAATAATTTCTATATTTGATTGTTGTCAGCGATCAAAAATTAAATATATTTTGAGAATTTGAATTGGTAAAGATCTTGGGTTCATTTTATCTAGCCTAAAAAAATTTGTTTTACATGGAAGAGTATACGTTTAAAAATTCCTATAAAAAAAAACGACTCAATATTTTTCAATGCTTGAACATTTATTTGAAAGGTCAATTCATAACATTTATTTATATAAAATAATTTCAGCCAAATGACCACCACAACTTGCTTGGCAGTAGCCTATTCGATCCACCCAATTTTTGAGTACATTTTCAATTTTTTCGGGCCTTATGTCAGCAATAGCAGCTTGAATTTTGGACTTGAGGTTGTTAATTGTTTCGAGACTGTTGGCGCAACACTTATATTTCACCGCTCCCAAAGAAAATATGGCGTTAAGTCACATCACCAGTTTTGCTGATTTTTCTATCCCCGAAGATAGGACGTTCGCTGTATGACACATAGCACCATCCTTTTGAAATCAAATATTGTCCAAGTATTCAGCTTTAATTTTCTTGAAGAGCCAATCGGTCAATATTGCGTGGTAGCCCTTGCCATTGACGGTTACGCTGGCTCCTTCTTTAATGGGCTGATTATGCCGTTAGAGTAAAATCCAAACCAAACAGTCACTCGTTGTAGGTGCATTGGCTTCTCTACGATGACGTGCGGGTTTTCTGTGCATGACAGTTTTGCTTATTAACATAACCACCAAGGTGATAATTTCTCACTCTTTGAGTAGAACACTCACCACTTTGGAAATAAGTTTTCTTCAAGTGAATAGCATCCCATTTCGTAATTTTTAGAGGTTTTACTAATTATATTTGTCACTTCTCGAATGACATCTGACGTTTTTGAAATCAAATAATCGGCAGTTCAAATTTCAAACACTAGATATACCACCCTATATTTACTATGAGATATTGAAACCTGATGAATGTGATCACTGATCAAACCAGACACAAATCAATCTACTCAACGTGAAAAAAGCAATAAAATGAAAAGTTGATTTTCTTCTATGAAAACTGAAATGGATACCAACCAATGTTCTAATACTACTTGGGTATACTACTTTTCAGTCATAAAGCCTATTTTCTCGGGGAAAATATCAATGAATTTTGTTAACAAATGGCAGTAATTGTGACTTTTTGTATTAAAATATGGCTGAGAAGTAGATATTTTCTGCCTGCTCTATTGATACTTTTTCACATGATTTACTTATGAAAAAGTGATCTATCTAATAGATTACTAATATGCCTGAAAATGTCTGTGCCTTTTTTTAATAAAAATCAGTGGATTTATGCTTATATTACTCAATTTTCAGAAATTACTTATTTTTATCATTAGTAATGTAGTATTCTTATTATTTGTTAACATATTTATTGTCATTTATAATAAAGATCAAATTTTTATTTGACAATTTTAGTGCAATTATTATTATAATAATTCCTATTGTGAATATTTTTAGAATTGAAATATGGTGTTGTAATCGCTGAATAAATTCCAAAAAGCTTATAAAAGATTCATATTTAATACAAAAATTTAGATATTTTTAAAATATTATAAAAATTCTCTTATTAGTACTTTAGTTTTGACTTTAATATTTTTTCGCCATTAATGGATTGTTATCCTTGTAAAATACTTATTGTCCTTCTAGAGGTATATTATTATAAAATATTTTGATATAATGTAAACTTAAGTTTACATGTAATGAGATATCTATAAGGCTAGTGAATTAATTAAGTAAATAAACTTTTTTTATTAAATTCAAAATTAATTTAACACATTTAATCTAAGCTATGTTACAATTATATTATCCTTGGTTTTCTTAATATTCAGAAAATGATAAATGTCTATCGATTAAATTTAGTGTAATTAATTTTTGTAATAAATATCGTGGTAATGAAAAACAACTATGACAATAATATATATATTTTTTTTTATTGTTGTTAAATATGAAAACGATCATTAGACCTCATTGATACACAGTATGTGTTCTAATTAATTTTATTATTTTTTTATATATATATGGCGTAGTAACACTTAAATTCAACTTAGTTGAAAATATTAAAAAAATTTTCAAGGGTATTTCAAAATTTATTTATTAAATCAATCAAACATAATTTTATTTAAGTATGCTTTTAAAAGTAGTACAAAATCGAAAAAAATTTTTAAATAAACTATAAAAACTTATCTCTGCACTTGATAACATAATTCCTCAAAACTGATAAGATCCACCTGAATAGATTAACGATATAGGCACTCCTATGGCAGTAGTAACTTCATGAAAATATATATCATTGGAAAATAATTTTTTTCTTAATTTTTAAAGGCCTAATTTCGCATTGAAATTCGATTTGATAATAATCAGTCGGCAACTTATCAAAAAATTTATGCGTCTGATGTCATTGTTTGATTTAATCAGACAAAAAACAAAAACATAATCAAAATAAAAGTATAATAATCCTTAAAATAGAGGGTTTTACATAAAAGTTTTATTTTTTTTTTGTTAAATTATTAATTGTACTTATTATGATCTCGAATGATATAAACTTAATAAAGAAAAAGTAGATCACTTTGAGTGGCATGTGTTAGATATGTTTGTTGTTATTTTTTTTTTAAAAAAACATGAAAATTAATAAATTGTTTTTTAAACTATAGCAAAAAGGTTTGTTTTTTCTATCAATTATTTATTATTTTGTTTTGTTTTCTTTGGAAATCAAATTTTCTTAAAAGTTATTTGAAAAGAATGTGATATACTGGCGCCCAATTTTATTATTTCTTTCAATAATTATAAATAAACAATTTTATATTACTATTTCGTTTTATTTTTATTTTGAACTCTATATTATTCGTGATATAAATTTTGATTAATTTTTAATGTCTATTTAAACTTAATTACAAAAGACTAGAAAAGTAATTTTTCATGGTGGTCCCTTAAAACAACAATAATTTAGTTTTTTTTTATATATAAAATTAGTAGAATAAGGTGGCAGCTAATATTCCCTTCCGCCTCTTGTTTCAAAACTTTAATATAAAATGAAAACAAAAAAGACAGAAAACAAACAAAACAAAAACTAAAAACACGAAAGATGAAATATCTTAAGTTGGCTGAATGGTAAAGGTCACAATAATTTTGATAGTTCAGTCAAATTGTTGACAATCGAATAGTAACAAATAACGGATAGAACATATATACAATATAACCATAAAAAGGTGATTCTTTTGAATTTAAACATTTTAAAACTATTTTAGAACCACCAAATAGTAATCAGTTTGGTGCCAACCATCTTCTATAGTCTAATGAAGTAATATAGCATCAATTGTTCATTGCTTCTATTTGAACTCCTTTGTTTTCAATATTAAAACATCTATCATTGAGGCTATCGGTTTTAGATAGTTTTTTTCTTTTCATTTCCATATAACCTTTTCCACATACACATACATATATAGAAATAACATCTTCAACAGTTTATTACACGAACTTTCACCTTATACCCAACGATTGGAATCAATCATTGAAGACAAACAATTTTTCTATTTTACTTAGTTTCCGCCTTAAAAGTTTGTGTACCTTTACTGCCCTCAAACAAATTGCCTAATTTTTATGGGATCTAGGAATTTCTCTAATTAACTCACAACTTAATTATTAGAACTGCATGAGTAGCTTTAAAGGTGGATCAGACGGCGCTAAGACGATTAGTTGATGATCCTCTTTATTGTATTTTGGTGTTCTTCTTCTTCTGCCTCAGGTTGTTTTACTAATGTTTTTATTTTGTGTTGTTATTTAATTTTTTGTTTTTTTTTGTTTTTGATTTTTTCATTTTTACTTGGTCGCAATCTAAAAACCCGTTCAGTTTTGAGGTGTGATCGTTGCTTGATTGAAATCTTAATTATACGGAAAATGATAATTTAAATATTGATTAGAAGAATTTTTTTGTGTAAAAAAAACAACAGTTATGAAGAAAAATGAAAAAATGTGTTTATACTAATTTGAAATATAGTTTTGATCCTTAGAAAACAAAAATAAAGTATTTAATTTCATTTTCTTTTTCTTTGTTTTCTGTTTTAATAAATGCTTGGATTTTACTCAATTTTTTCGACACAAAAGATGTCTTTTTCGTTGGTTTCGGTATAGCCAACTTATACTTGGAGCCCTTTCACCGACTGTTTTGATACTTCACAGCTAGAAAACTTATTTTTTTCAAATACCTCAAATTACTTATCATTTCCTTGGAATAATATTTTGTTCAAAACAATGAAAAGGAAATATAAAAAAACTTTACCGTAAATAAATTAAAATTGCTATTAATAGATACTAGTAAGCTCCAGCTCTCAAAATTCGAGAGCAACTTTCCTGCGTTCTAAAATTTTGGGAGTGCCTAAAAATTACTTCCTTTGTAACTTATGATTTCTTAATTAACTAACATCGTTAGCCCTTCTTCACAACATGGTCAGTTGAAATAATACCTTCACAAAGGTTTTGAAAGTATAAATTATGTGATAAGGGAGACAAAGATACTTACCCCTTATGACAACAAAGAGTGAATATATTTCTATCCCCATTAGTAATCTCAGATTTAAAATATTTTGCTCCATATAATGAACAAAACTGATTTATTTCTCTAAGGTTTGACGATTCAAAATATCGTGGAATGGAGTTTAACGCACATTTATATGAATATCTCAAGGAAAAAACATTTATTTCATTTTGATTTTACTGAATTTTTCTGTAGACCCTCAGTAAGAAGTCGTTAAATAAGGAATAAAAACTTTTTGTTTTCTGGCTTAGTACAGTCCAAGGAATTTTTAATGTAAAAGATAGAGAATCATGGCAACGTAAGTAAGTCTCTAAGAATGTTTTTGATTGGTGATAGATGATTTTTATAAAAAACCGATTCTGGCAACAGTACATTTTGGTCCCTATCACCACTTCTACTGCTACTTTTGGACAGACAAAGAATATAAACGTTATATTCTTTTCAGTAATTATCAAAAGAAGAAAACTCTGTTTGCTGGTATCCAAACTTATCATCCCAGTTAATTTTAATGAGATTTTAGGTCAAAATTTTGTTGTGTAGTCCTTTTGGCTTACAACTACAACTACAATAGTCAAAATATACGACACTTTTGAATCAATAGTAATTGATTTAATTTCAACTAACAATAAGTGACATTTGCCTTTCAGTCACGTTTTCTAAGTTAATTATTGTTTTTTTCTGTTAAGCTATCTTTTTCTATATAGGAAAACTATTATAAAATGAAATTTTTTTCATAATATCATGAGAAATAATGTTGAAATACATTAAATAATAAAATCATGAGAAAATAATTTAAATAAAGCTAAAACGGAAAATATAAAACCACAAACTATTAATTTCAACCCCTTTTTTCTTGTCTTCATATAAAATTTTTATAGTTTTTCCAATGAATTAAAATCAATGAGGAAATGACCTTTTTTCTTGAAGGACTTAATTTATATTTCGTGCTGTTAATTGAAAAACGATTATTGTCCTGTGTGTAAATCTAAAATCCACAACTTATTGACAGTTTGACAGGCACGCGAAACCACAAATATTTAATTATTACTCACCCGTTAGACTACTGTAAACAATATAAAGGATATGATTTTATTTGGTATAAAGGTAAAATAAGGAAAAAAAATTTTCTTTAAAAATTATATAAAAATGTTTAAGCACCTTTCTTTGAATACTAAAAATGATAAACGAGTCTTGTCTAATTGTATGTTATTGAAACTTGGATGTTATTTGATTTCCATATTTCATTTTGTCATTAAACTAATTATTGGGTAGAAGAAGAAAAACGTTAATCTCCGATTAGCCTGCAGCTAGGATTTTGCTGAAGTTTTACATGTAATTAATCTGCATTTCATAAATATCCAATAAATAAAGATGGGGAAATTTAATAAAATATAAAACTGAAAAAAGGTTTTAGATGATTCAAAATAGACTCAGAGGATTTATATCAGAAAAGAAAAAAATACAATAAAGGAAGGGAAGTTCATCAGAAATAAACTTCTCCCCTGTGTAAAATGTAGCTCCCGGTTTTTTTACTGGGTATTTACTAAGATTCTTCATTCCCCATACAGTGAAAAACATTTTTTGTTAGGTAAATTTTAAGGAAATTTTTCTAAAAACTACAGTTAAATTATTTTAGTTAAAATTGTACCCTGGTTTCCTGGGCCTCATTTTGATCCCAATGAATATGGTTTTACATATTTACTATTTTTCTTAAATTTATATATTTTTCTTTCTATCTTTTTAATGGTTTTCAATACTTTGTTTAAATTTTTTACTTCATTTTGTTTTTATCAATTTATATGTTGTCTTTGCAATGAATGAAGAGTTTTTATCGGAGCAAAAACTTTAGCATTGTAAGCATAAATAGCTTGATCAAAAGAACGTTAAAATAAAATTTAAAAAAAAAAGGAAAGGGAAAAAACTATCGACGAACCCAAGAACAAAGCAATGAGCTACTGTTATGCTCGAATGATGATCATATATATATATATATATATATAAAGAGCGGTCAACGATCAAAGGGGGCGGCACTCTATGAAGATTCGATGACGTCCCTGGAAAAAAACTCTTCAAAGTCAAATCAAGTCTTGAGATTTAAATTCTTTTCGTTTTGATATTATTGTGATTTAGTTTGTGTATCTTTGTTTTTATTTCTGTTTTCTTTTTTTGAAAAATCTTTGATCGCTTTGTCGCTGTATTTTTTATAATGAATATTATCATTTTCATTTGTGAAAAAAACTTAAAATGATGGAAAAAAAAACAAGGAATGGAATGGTTACCACCCATTTATCCAATGGAAATTAAAGTTTACTATAGAAGAAATATAAAAGATGCAAAATAAAAAATGTTGAATTCAAATCTTGGCTTTAGATAATAATATTTTGTATAATGATCAAGAATCAAAACCTTTTTTCTACAGCAGATTCCTCAAAGACTATCGATTTACATTTATTGATCATATCCTTGAAAAACTTTGCAAAAATATTTATGTTGGAGTTTCAGACTTTCGAAAAATTTGTAAAAAAACATTAACATTCTATTTTGATTTTAGCGAAAAAAATGTAACCAAGGAAATCTGAAAAAAAAACTTTTTATCAAGATCTTAGGTAAAAGCTTAGCACAAGATGATATCATGGTCGCATTTATCACGATAAATTAATTATAATTTTTTTTTGCATATATGTATTTGTGATTTATCCACATGCAATTTTAAAGGATATTTTATTTTATTACAACTTGAAAATATTTAGAACTCATTTCATGGTTCTTAGGATGCCTACAGAGTGCTGACTTAGGCTGCTTACAGAGTGCTGGCTTACAGCCGAGCTGACATGGATTCCCGTTTCGATAGTCTAATCTTGGTAGGCTTGCACTCTGAACACTTTCGGCAGATTCCTATCGATTTACCCATAAAGACTTTATAGTCTTCGGGATCGGAATAGGTGTCAGCTCGGCTGTAAGCCGGCATTCTTCAGGCAGCCTTATTTTTGTTTGTTTTCATCTCTTCCAAATATTTGTTATGTCGATTAAACCAAAGAAGCGAAAATTTGTTAAATCCATAACAGAAACTTTTATTCACTTGTAGCATATAATCTACTTTTTACTACAGAAATATTGTGGCGTTGAGGCGAAATCTCGGAAGTGTGTTGGTACATGATAGATTTTAGGTATGTGATGGATATACAATCAAGAATCACTATTGTTAGGAACTTACAATTAGTTGTGCTCTATTGTGTAATTTCCTTTTTCTTAGAAAATAAGCCAATAGAACATTTTGCACTATGACATCTGTATCGCTTATTGAGAAAAAAATTTCCTTAAGCATTAACACCATGAATTTTAATGATAACTATTTACAAAATTTTTTTAGTAATTTAAAAAGATCAACACCAAAATAAAATTCAGTTTACCTTAAACCGCAAAATACTTTCAATTACTCATAAAAAATAAATTGGTCATTCAATTATATCAAAATACGAAATTCTCTCAACCATTTCATTATTTTATTTCTATTTTTTGTTTACCTCATCACAACAATTCCTAATAAGCTTATTCGAACAGTTGGCCAAATAGATGGACACTAATAATACGACCATAAATATTCATAATTCTCCCCTATTTCGATACTATAAAAGTATTCTTAAAATTTCGGATAGAAATACTCCAAAATTGGACAACAAAAAATAATAGTAAAAGAAAAGCTGCCTATTTTTATAAAACCAAAAAAAAAAAAGAAATATAAATACATAAGACAAGCTTGATCATATAGGAACTCTAGGATCTACAAAATAGCTAAATTTGTGACCCAAAAACCATCAGAGAAGTTAAACAAAAGCCAATTTGACAGCTAACATAAATTTACATGCATTATTCTAGGACAACTGTATGGTTAGCAAGAGCTTAAGAACTGTTTCGATATTCCAAATATCTAAAAGGGATACTTGTATTAGGATAAAAGAATAAGATATAACAAAAACTATAGTAAAATATATATATATGTTTTGTATATATGTATTTTTGTTATGCATGTAAATCAAACCACCCTCGCAATTTCAAAGGACCAGGTGTCCAATATCTTTGGCAGTTGTTGAATTATTTTAGTTTTCAGTATATGGTGATTTATTGAAGTCCTATGTGTTAATTGTTGTGAGACAAAAAGAAAAATGAAAAGCACCAAAAAAAAAAAAAAAAAAACACTAATAATAATAAAAATTAAAAAGAAAAGGGCTCACAGTTGGTAACCGAATTAAACTTTGCAGAACGATTTCTTTTGTTCAATGAAACATTATAAATGTCACCAAAAATTCAATGATTCCTGTAGTTCTATTTAAAATTGAAATTTTGTACAAGTTAAATTTCTTCAAATTTATATCTACTCCCTTTTACTTTATCATCCCACTAAAAATAAAGAAAAAACTACTACTTTTACATAAAAATCATGAATCAATTACCCCTCATACTTTATATTAAAGAAATTCTAACTGACAAATGTCACGAAAATGCCAAACAATTTCAATAAATTAATTAAATGGTAATGGAAACAGTTTAATTTTCAGTAAATTTACTTGATACGCCTTAATTTTTTCCTTCTTATCATTTTCTTATCATCATACCCGAAGGCTATGTTTAGCTATTTTCGGATATATACATAGTGGCGGTTATTATAGATGACACTTGCTGCCAGCCCTGAGGCAGCCATCTGTTATTTATTATGACCGCTAAATTTTCACCCACATTTAATCAGTCTTACGGCATTCTGAGCTCCTTAATTGGATAAATATCGAAAACCTAATTCATATCTACTATAATTAATTAATTGATTTGATTCTGAAACCCATAAAATTAAACACAGACACACACAGGCACAGAAATCTTTAATTTAAAGTGAATTACGTGACTTTATAACTAAAAAGGAAACAAAAAATAGGGAAGAGAGATAGTATAAAAAGAAATTCGAAAAAAAAAATTTTTTTTTTAACGAAACGCCACGATCCCGTTTTTAATTTTGCATTTTTGTCGCATTCCATTTAAGCATAAAGAAACACACATACACAAACATTGAAAACAAAAACAATGCTAAATTTTTTCTTGATCCATTTTGCGGCATTGTTTTTATCAATCACAATTATTTCTAAAAAAATTTGGGCTATTTGTTGAATATATTTATATATAGAATAGTGGGGATGAATCTACTTATTAGATTTATTGTTTCAAGGATTTGTACATATTAGTGTTCCAAATCAGCGACCATAAATAAAAACAACATAAAAAACTTTCATCAAATCAAAAATGGGTTTTAACTTTTTGATGCCGCAGTCAATTTGAATAGAATTCTTTTCGGATTTTTGAGTTTTTGTCGGTCACACAGTAGCCAAAGAATTTATACGAAATTCTTGAACGACTTAACAACAAAGGGAAAGACTAATGCCAAGATTATATTTAAATTTTTATTTTTATTAATTTTTTTTTGTTTTGTCATGGAATTTTTGAACAAATTGTAATGGGACTAAATTCAAATTAATTTTGTTAAAATCTGAAAATTTATAAAGTTGACAGGAATTTTAGGAAGCTTAAATATTGTAAAATTTTGTTGATCCTTCAGAATAAGCCATAATCTTCATTTTTAATTTCACACACAAAATCCACCAAGAGGCAAAGACTAAAATTACGAGAGGAAAATTTTAGGTAATTGCGACAAATGTGCTCTCTTATAACACAGGAAAGTAATGTTGGAAAAGATTTTCCCTTTGGTAAGGTTATAATTTAAGAAAAAATTCCAATTTTGAAAACAGAACACTTCTTTTATTTGATATCTCCCAGATATTTGAGTCCAGATTGTGTTGAACTCAATTGCAATAGATCTTTAGGAAATTTCAAATTTGTGTTGTAAAAGAGTCACCGATCGTTCAAGTTTGTCCCTTCCCTAGTATGAAAAATAAGATTTTTTTTGTAGATTTCAATAACGGGAACTAAGAAAAAATATTTTTAACATAATTGAACTTTTTAATTGGGTATAAAAATGAAACTCCCATTTTACGACATTGAATTATCGGCAATATTTGCCTAACAGCAGCCTAACTAATTTTGATAAATTGATAAATAGTTTACTAATAAAATAAATAAATAATAGGAATCGGTAATTAATAATACTGTGGAGCTCATAGAGTAAAAACAATTTCCCTTTTGGATGATAATGTTGTTACATTTGACATCTTAATCCTCTTTAGTGTTTAAGTAGTAAAGAATTTTAGTCACTTAAATTCTGCACACTTTCTGATAATTAGTTTTACTACTAATTTTTGAAGGTAAAAGATAATTATTGCTCTAATAAAACAAATCTTTTTTAATTCTCTAAGCTAGCTAATTAGATCTTCTCATATAATGTTTGTTTTCTTAGTGAATATTTCTTTTCTTTTTATATATTTTTTTGTAAATTTCATTTCATTAAGTCATTTTTTTTCTACATGTGCATACATATATATATATGTTTTAATAATGCATGGACGCCCTCCAATTTATCCGCCTGCTAATTGTATAGCTTAAGTCTGAGAAATCTTGTTAAATTAAATGCAAAGACAAACACAGGCATTAACCTTATATTCCAAGACTAATAAATTAAGAAACGAACAGATAATTCTTGGTTTTGCGATTTCTTAGTTTCTTCAATTTTCACTTTTTAACTTGTGTTTTTGAATGTTAAATATATATATATGTATATATATCAATATAAATTTATATATATCAAAAAAGTAGTGAACCTAAAGGAGCTTCGGACTTATATTATAAAGGGCCTTATATATTAGAAGTTAGTAGTAGCCAGTTTACTTATTTCGGTTTATTCATTATGCCATCCGTTTCTTGAATTTTTTTCCAAAACAAAAAAAAACAAAAAGTTTAAATTATGGCCAATTGTAATACATTTTAAGATGACTTATGTATTTCAATTTTTGAGTGATTTTTTCTACTTTTCTGCTAAGATGTTAAACCAGAAGCTTGATTTTTGGTGTATTTATTTTCTTTGAAAAGAAAAGGAGGAAAAACAAAAAAAATAATAATAATAAAAATAAAATTAAAGCCATTTTTAAGGTAAATTTATTAGTTCTGTTATTATCTCATTTAAATTCTGCAAGAGTTATTGTATATATGCGAGTGTACTTGGGTAAAATTTAAGTTGTTTCCTTTCTTAAAAAATTTATTTTCATGTAAATATAAGATATAAGTATCATAAAAATGTTTGTGTGCTTAAAAAAATTAAGTCCCTTTTTTTTTTTTTTGTTGAATATTGATTTTTTTACTACTACATATTATTAATAACTTAGCTTTAATTTATTTGAAATTTTTGGTTTAGTTTTTTATTAAATAATTAACAATAAAAGCCATTCGCCAAGTTTTACATTAGAATATTTTTTTACAAATTAATTTTCTTAGAATGCGTAATACTTTTTTGACAGTTATGGTAATTAGTTAATTTAAAATAATTAAATTAAAGCATCGTAGTTAATTAATTTATGGTAAAATAAAATTTTTCAAATGCTAAATAAGAAAAGAAACATGGAATATTTCAAACAAGGAAAATAGTGTAATAAAAAAACATAACCTTAAGCTCCTATAGACGATTTATATGAATTATTTTCAAAAATCTTTCTTATTAAATTTGCAATGTTTATAACAAAATTTTTTATAGCTGATTTATTTTTATAGCTTCGGGTGTTATGAATATAATTCCTACAATTTCATTCTTGTATAAAATTAATATTTTACAATATCCTTTTATTTGCTAAATGCACCATTATTGCTCAAAAACTTAATAAATTATGAAAAATTAAGCCTTAATTTACTTACTGATATTTTTTTATGTATAAATAAAATTAATTTAGCACTTGTTAAATAAAATTAAGCAAAAAGTTTATGTATAAATAATAATTTTATTCAAAACAAAATTAATCATTTCAATAAAAGTCAAAAAGTGTTTATTTTATTTTCATGGATAAATATATTTCAGGCAAAATTAACCGCTTCGAAAACTTACATAAATGTCGGATCGGCAAATATTATCTGTTAAAGCTGTGGCTCATTTTTTTTTTGTTACTGTCTTTTTGCTTATGCTTTAGATTAAATATCCTGCCCGTCCGTTTTTAGACCATTAAATACTAACATATTTTTCTTTCTATTCCAGGGATTATTTACCATAACTTAAGAATAATCCTTTTACTGTTAAGATAGAAAAAATGCTTTGAGAGAAAGTAAACTAGGAAAAAGTTTATTAAGCGAGAAACTAAACCTCATATATTTGGCATGCCCAAATAGCCAGAAAGCTGGTTTCCTCCAAGAAATAATAAGTGAACATTAAACCCCTCGGCTCGGCTGTAAGCCGGCACTTTACAGACAGCCTTAGAATGTTGACTGTTTTTTTTCTGTCTTTATTATTCACTACTCTAACATAAAAATTTATTATTTGTTATAAAATTGCGTTACCAAAAAATCCATACTTGATCAATCAAATATGTTGATCTCATGCCGTGTCGTGAGTGATTGGCAATTTGAAAAAATTAGAATAGTGTGCCACGTAAAGATATTTTGTTTTGGAAGATTTAACGACAACAAAAATTCAAACTTGATGACGACATACAAACAGCTCTCCTTTTTCATTTTTTATATTTTTATGCCTAAGTTCAAGTATTGGTTGTATTTCCTTTAAAAGCGATCCATGTGAATGATCACCTGCTATGCAAAATTATATATAATATCAAAATAATCATGATATAATCGATGATTGAAGTGTATAAAATGAATTTCCTTTATTTGTTTCTTATGGATGGATAGTGAATTTTCAAATCTAAAAAAGATTCTATCCAAAAATAAAGACTAAATGTTGAAAATTGATAAAACTACTCTTCACAAACCCTACGATTTACAAGACAAACCTATATTATCTAAAGAATTCATTAAGATATTATTGAATTATTGCTATGTATTTTATGTTTATTTGTGATTTGTGATTTCTTTAATTTTTGTTTCTATTTAAAAGTTTTTGCCATATATTTTCTGTTTCTAATATACTTTGAAACATATTTAAATCTCAAAAAAAAAGGTTAATGAACGTTATTATTGATTGTCCTCATTTCAGAAAGTACAGAATAGAATTCTTATCATTATTCTATTAGCACTAAATAATACCCAGCCTTATGAAAATATTTATCATCATGAAATTCTATAACTAAAAATTTCTGTTTGATTTGGAAAAATAAAAAAAGAAAGAAAAACAAAATTCAAATGAAAAGTAAAAATTTATATTGTTGTTGTTATTCATAAAATTTCTTTAAAAGAAATTTTAAAGATTACAGTCATACGTCCGGGTGTGATAGACCGCCATACCCTGATGTTATCGTGCCTGCCTGCTGATCATTTTGCTGGTAGTACTTTAGATAAATAGAGGTGTGCGCACTATATTTAAGCGCCGATAAACTAAATATTTTTCTGTATATAAATTGCTGGAAATATTTTCCAAATTTGATGACAATTTTTTTAATAAGCGTGGGAATACTTACTAATCATTTTAAATATTAGCCTTCTGAATCATTTTAAAAAATTATTTTTAAATTGAATTTGATTCTATTATTTATATAAAAAGAAGACAAATCACAATTCTAATAATTTTTATTAATTTATCACAGTGTTTATTTATTATTATTTACATACGATCAAGACCTATCTCTAAAAGAGTTAAAAATTGATATTGATTAAAAATTTTTTTCCTTAACTAATTTAATATTTTTTCTTATTGTTTCAGCTTATGAAAATTAACTAACACTAATTTAACTTATTTTAAAAATAATAATAATAAAAGAAATTATTTTCATTTTCTAAATATTTGAATTAGAAACAAAAATTAAAAACAAAAAAATTAATTACATTAAATTCTTAATATCTAATGATATTGTCATACAATTGAAATTAAATAAAAAAAAAATCTAGCGTAACATCATAAATGAACTATCTGATTGGCAATTAATACCATTTGGACTTTCTAATGCTGGATTTATTCTTTTTTCCTTTTGTCTACGATTACAGAACCAAACACGAACAACTTCTTTTTCCATACATAAACGATCGGCAAGTTGTGTTATCTCTTCACTTGTTGGTTTTGGATTAATAGTAAAAGCTTTTTCTAATGCACCACGAACTGATGTCTCAATTGATGTACGTTTTTTTCTACGACGTCCAACCATTTCGGGTGTTGTTACAGTTGTTTGTAGGGTAGATGGATCAAATACTCTAAAAATTTGTTATAGAAAAAAGAAACAAAAGAAATACAATTAGTTAAATATGAAAGTTAGTATTATTTTTGGGAATTAATCTGTTTTTAGGAAGCTTTACTAGTACAACCCAAGATTTTGATAATTTATACACCAACCAAATTAATGGACATATTAATTATCGTGTGCCCGCATATAGAAAGACTACTACCGAAAAATTATAAATTGTGAGGAATAATAATGTGACATATGGCCCAATGCTATAAACTTTTAAATCGTATTCTATCATGTCCTGTGAACAATAATGGATTATTATTGAAAGGAATACAAATTCCCATCGTGTATAGAACTTTCTTAAGAAGTTTATATAATTGGCCAAATGTCTTCCACATTTTGGTTAAAGATTGTTGTGTTTAGCTGGAGTGCTACTTTGAGTAAAGTATTTAATATCCGTCATTTTTTTAAATTATTTGGAAGTAGATATCAATTAGATTCTTGTATTGTATGAAATATTTTGAGATCAGAATATTGAGCTTGTTTACAAATAAATATTAAAAACATGACGCAACTTTCTCATTTTCTAAATGCTGATTTTTGGATATGTTTTAGGGAATATTATTTTCAAAAATTATTTAATATTGCCAGACACTTTTCGTCGGTCAAAACTTCAGCCAGACAAAAAGCAAAATGCCGACAATGAAGTAATTGTTTTTGCTACATAATATCCCTTTGAAGTAGTTTTTCGTAAAATTTAAGAGAAGAAAAACTTTCAAGAAAAAATTTTATTTTTATCTGGAATACCTAAAATTTTATTAGGGATTAAAAAAAAATATTTCTTAGAAAAAATTTATTGCATCTCGTTAGCATTTGCACAAAATTTTTTCCTATGTTTGTGTGACCAATAAAAACATTTCTTTTTTAGGGTAACACTCACAAAATATATAATCCTTTTAAGTATACCTGAAATTTTATTAGGGATTAAAAAGAAATATTTCTTAGAAAAAATTTATTGCATCTCGTTTGCATTTGCACAAAATTTTTTCCTATGTTTGTGTGACCAATAAAAACATTTCTTTTTTAGGATAATCGTCACAAAATATATAATCCTTTTAAGTATATAATGAAATAAACATGTGTATATATTTGGATTTCTTTCAATGGCATTTACCTCTATTCCTTTACAATTTTATTGCATTTACTTTGAAATTTAAAAAAATATATTCTTCTCAAGGTGTAATCAACATTTCCTAAAACTATTTTTCAAAGACATCCTAATAATCCTGATACATAAAACTTTTCAAATAAATAGTAAAATTAACCAGCATATGAAATACAGTATGCATATATGTATATATATCCCTTCGCTGGCAGTATCTTCTCTTTTTTCCGTCTTCACACAGGATTCATTTTAAGTGAAAATATTGATGATTAATAAATTTATTTAATAAAAAATTTTTTCTTGAAATTTGAAATTTTTCTTCTCTTTTTAATTATAAATTTTCGGAAAAACTACTTTAACAATAAATTTTTTATATTTTTATACATATTATTATAGATCCAAAACTATCGACTTAAAAGTATTGATTTGAAATATTGAATCTTGCATGAAGGCGACAAGATTAAGATAATTGTAAAAGAAGTGAAATTACTACCAACGAAAAGATAAACATTATTAGATATAACTCAAGAAAACCATTAAATATAAATTTGATGATGTTTTTTATAAAATAATCTAATTATCTCGTTTAAGCTTATTCTTAGACCGGAACTTTGTGTAGGTCTGGGTCGTCAAATTGTTCAAGTTGTCCAGAACTGTTGTTCATAGTAAATATAAACTTGTTACTCTAAAAATAAAGAAGCTTCCGCTATTTTGTTCATATTTTATGGCGTTTAGCTGAGACGTTTTTTTACATTTTAAGGTGTCTGGCTGAAGTTTTGGCTGACGGGAAGTGTCTGGCAATATGAAATAATGTTTTTTTAATAATATTCCCTAAAACATATCCAAAAATCAGCACTTAAAAAATGAGAAAGTCTGCCCATGTTTTTACGCACACTCCCCTCCTGATATCTCCAAAATGACAGCCTAGACAAGTTAACGAATATGCAAACATTCTTAGATGCATATAAGTACTACTACTTACTCCTTAAATTTCGTTACTTCAAAATAAGAAAGATCTGGCGGCCCTGCGATCTTACTCTATTGCGGATATAACTGGCTACTTTGACATTTTTATCTAAGTAAGATTAATTCTATTATTGGTAAGCAATTGTAAATACAATGCAGACCGATGATGAGCTCTATCAGTTCGTTCATATTGCGCTCTTAGGGGCCATTGCTAAAATATTTTTACTTTCCTATTACTATAAAAATAAATACTAGGTCATTAGGTAAGATTTGCCATTAAAAATTTGGGTTGTAATATGATAACTATCAGATCAAGTTTTTATTCGAAATATTTTTCTACTTTTAATTTTTTAAATTTTAAATCTTCCCGCAAGAAAAATAATCGACAAATATTTCATAACAACATATGAAAAAAAAAAAATAAAAATTATGCTTGACATTTTTATCTAGTCACAAATGGAATGCAAAAAAATAAATTTGCTGATTGATCATGTGACTTTCAAATATATTATTAGGAATGCAATTTCTATCTTTGAGAATGTATATTTTATATATATGTATGTAGGTAATATAAAAGCACTACAAAAATTTTGATTTACATAAGTTTTCGCTTTTTCTGAAGAAATGTAGAAAAAAAAAACTTACAGCTACTTGAATTGATTTTCTTTTTGCCTTTTCTAATTATGTATTTTAAAGAGCTGCTTTTGAATCGTACATAAAGCGGAAAAAATACATTTTAAATGTTTTACTGAGTTTTTGCCTCTCATGTCATGTCTTTAATTGATTTTTTACTATAAGTTTTTAAATTTTTGACTGCAAAATTTAAACCTCCAGCTTTTGGTTTGCATTTTATTTGAATTCCTCACTTTCTATTAAGTTTTTACTATTCGCGTACAGATATTTATATAAAAAAGACAATTTTAAAACATAAATTAAACTTGCAACACTATTTGTTTAGTTTTGAAAGAAATAAGAAGAAACATTACGAAGAAATAGGAAGAAGGTATATTTTTCGAAATTTTTGTATTCTATTATCTCTCAGTTTTGTCTTTAGAAAAATAAACCAATTTCGAAAATTCCGGTTAAAGTTTTACTTTTGTTTAACATTTTTCAACTAAATTATATGATTTGATTTTTTTCCTGCCAAATTTTTTTGTAAATTCTAAATTTCATGTTTAGTAAAGCTCAAAATTTTTAACAACAAAAAACAAGCAAGCAATCAACAATTTAAGATGAATATAATTTAAGAAAACAAAAGAAATACATAAAACTTACCCTCCACTATTCGATATTGAACGATCAGCATCCTCTAACCATTTTTGTAATAATGGTTTTAATTTACACATATTTTTAAAACTTAAATTTAATGCCTCGAAACGTGAAATTGTTGTCTGTGAAAAATCATTTCCATAAAGTTTTCCCATAGCTAAACCAACATCACCTTGTGTAAAACCTAATTTAATACGACGTTGTTTAAAAGTTTTAGCAAATTGTTCTAATTCTTCAAGATCGGTAGTCTCTTCAGGTGATGGTTCCATTGGTCTTGGTCCTGTTGTCATATTTTTTAACATTTGTGGTGTATGATTTCCAAGACTTGGTGTATTTGGTGTTAATATACCAGCAGAAATTTTATTATTAAAATTTGGTGGTGTTGTTGTTGTTAATTTAATTGTTTGACTACTACTACTACTATTACTAAATGATATTGGTGTACTTTGGTGGCATGGACTATTACCAGGACTCTGATGTGGTGGACTATTACTTATTGGTGGTGATATTGCATGATGTTTAGCAATTTGTTGTTTTTGTAATGCTTGTAACTGTTGTGATGCCTGAGCTAATGCTTGTAATTGATTTTGTAATAGAAATTGTGCTGTTGCTATTTGAGCATTTACAGCTGGATCATCTTTTGTTACCCCTAATGTACCACTATGTATAATTTCAATATAATTTTGAAATTGTTGTTGTAAAGAAATTTGTTGTGCTTGTAATGCCTGTTGTAATGTTGTTATATCTTGTGGTGCTAAATTATTAAAACCACCCAAAGTTGAAAGTGGTGGAAACATTGGATTTATGCTACCTGTCATCATTATCGATGGTAAACATGATATTTGTATTGGTGGTGTTATACTTTGAGCTATTGATGTCGGTGGCGTATTATGTAAATTTTCATTTGTCTATTTTAATGTAAATAAATCAAACAAATTATTATTTTAAAATTGAACTAGAAGAATTTCACTTACCAAATTTAATGCTACTGTTTCATCTCTGACACTAATCGGACTTGTTGATCGACATCTATCACTTGTACTTCCAGCACTTCCACCTTCATCAGATGCTGAAAATATGCAAAATTTTAAGACATATTAAAAATAATTTAAAAAATAGAATGCTAAATATTTAAAATTACATTTATAAAGCTTAATATTTGTTTACTTTTGATATCATTATTTTGGTTGTAAGAAATTTTAATCTATTTTTTGTCGTAAAGATAGTTGTTAGGTAGCTAAAAAATATTTAATTGAGATTCTGTAGTTTGCTTCTAATTACACAAGTTGTGCTTTTGAATATTTTCTTAATTTTTAAACTCCTTAACTTCAAAACAAAGTACTTATATACATTGGATCGCAATGATCTAAATCAATACCATTTTTGATTGAAAAATATGTTGACCATTATCAAGTACTAAAATGGATGCAAGGTTCTTACCATTTATTTCGCTTCCCGCATCAAGATGCATTTCGATTAGTATACCAAATACAGGCCTACTTAGAGAGATATGGAACCATTCGCATTTGCTGTTTGTTGCTTAATTCTACATTTACAATAAACTTTCTATTGCATATTCCATTATTTTGTCCATGTACTTTATTTTTAAAAACATATCGGCAGGTATACACAATATATTTTGATTATTACGCTAGGATATTTTCATTTTCAAGGCATACTTCAATATCATTTATTCTAAAGGTCTTCATTAATAACTAATATGGCCAAAAAGAGTTAGGAATGATACCAGGTTTTCCAAATACAATCAAGAATATTAAAGCTAACCAACAGCACTTGTGTTTTTATCTGACATTGTGCAAAAACAGACAAAACATTAAACGTGCATTTAGCTCATATGCTAAAAATTGTCTATAACATAATAATAATAACTTTTTAAAATTTCTTGAAATTTTAGAGTAATTTTTCTTTCCTTTAGATTCGTGCTTTCCTTAAAGAGTTATATTCTTTTCTTTAGAATTTTTAAGATATTTTCGCTTCTTTCAAACAAAAAATGGGTAATGTATCATTTTTTGTTTTGCCGCAATGCTAAAAAAAAATTCTATTAATTTCAATCAAAACAGGAATAAGTTAAGGATGTAAATAGTCTGAAAAACCCCTGTTCAGAAACTAAAATGTTTCATGTTTTGTTAAATTTATATCGCAATATTTTTTATATAAATTTTGCGGAAACCAAAATTTTCTGACAATTTTCTTTTGCAATCCTCTTTTTTGCTGGTTTAACAACTGAAGTGGGATTCTGTCTCGTTGAAAAGTAAACGTGAGAATAAAATTTCATTAAATTTAAAACTGGAGACCTTAAATTAAGGGATGAAGGGAAAGGGGAAGAGACTATTTGCTTTCCAATTCTGCTGCATTATTTTATGGTGATCATTTCAGAGCCATAAATCCAATTGAAAAACTTTCCTGAACCTTGCAGCCAAAAACCTTTTTTATCAGTTTTTTTAGCTTACGAAAATGAAAATTTTTCAATCTTGGGCTCAATATTAATATAAAATAAATAAATAAAATTTTAGAACTTCTAAGAATTTTGTCGTATTTATAAAAAAATAAATTTAAATTAAATGATATGTAAGGAGTTTGTTTTAGAAAAATTTCTTCCTCATACGGGTGAAACTTTTAATAGCTATAAAAAGTAAGGAAATATTTTTTAATTTACGGTCAAAATTGTTGACAAACATGTTTATAAATAAATATATTTGATTAAATCAAATTATAAGTAAAAGAAAAATAAATCTTGGGCTAATATTTTGCTTAAAAACTGTTACTGCATCAAAATGTATTCCACACCTTTTTTACAATTACTTCCGATTAAGGATTGAGTAAAATTTCCTATGATTTTTATATATTAGATAAAATAAATCGATATAACAAAGATATAAAGCAATATATGTATATCGTTCCCTCCTAAAATAAGGATCAACAAATTTTCAAATTGAGAACATGAGCTGTAATTTATTTTTGTATATTAATTTAGGCTCAATTCTCCAATAAAATCAGCAGTCTAATTAATTATCAATAAGAATAGCTAATAATATTTCACAAATTTAAATTTTGCTCATAATAATCAGTTCTTTTTTTTGTTAATTTAAGGACTGGTTTACCATACTGGATTATCCCTCAAAGGATGACAATCACACATTAGAAATTCCATTCTCGTTTATTATATTCAAATCGAAATACTGACCGTTCCGCTAACATTTCAAAATATAAATCACGTCGTTGTGTTGTATTATTAGAGAACTTTATTCATAGGAATATTATAAGCACTCTAGTATTTTGCTGTTTTTCATCCCTATTTTTGTTATCGTTGTTGTTGTTATATCCTATGAATTTGAATCCTTAAAATTTTCATTTCCCTTCGTTTATATAGTGTTCACTCATAAAATCCAATATGAATGCATTAACGAGACCCTTTTTTGAATATTTTAGAATCAACATGAATTTAATATTCATCTTTGGTCAACGATTGGACTCGAAAAGGATGAAAACTCACGTCCACTGGACAAGGTAGTTTTATTGTGGCAGATGGAATCACAACCGAAAAATTACCCTTCAATCCTTTCGTCTATATTTGATATATATATATATATATATGTTTATGCATATATAGATTCATAAATGGCGACAGTACGAGTAGAGCTCTAAATTGCCAAATCATGTAAATCCAATTACGGTTCAGTTGTTGAAAAAGGGTATAGCCAGCCATTTGGTGGGCACCATTTGTGATTATTGAGAATTCCAAATCGCTGATCTTTTGAAAAAAATGAAATCTTTGATGTTTTTCGATTTATCTCAACGTATTTTCTGTTGACACACATGTCCAAGGTGTACTATCCTGGTAATTGACTGAGAGTAAAAGTTTACTCAGTTGTGTTTGACTATGAATATATTTTCTTCTATTTGAATTAAATACACAAAAAATAAAAAATAAAAAAACATACAAATTCAATTGAAATGTTTTCATTCTTTTTAAGTGAACATGGAAAATGAATTTTAAGGATATCAAATTTGCAAATTTTAAGACGAATTTTTCTCTATTCTTTTTAGATTTAAAGTTTTCCAGACCATGAAAATATTTTCACTTCAGTTCATCTTATGAATAATGCCTTAGTCCAGGCTCACATGTTTCCATTACTTTTTTGCATATAAGAGGGTAAATTTATACCCTTTTTTGTGTTTGATAGAGAACAAACTATTGACGAATTCATGAATGCATAAAATAGAAATTGCCTGTGATCTGCATATCAAACAGATTCTTTTTTAAATTGACCTTCAAAATATTTTTTTTGTATTGTTTTTATTCTATCATAAAAATGTTTAGCATAAAATTTAGTTATATCAGATGTATCCTTTAAAAATAAAATTTCCATCATAAAAATATTAACGCGTTCTGTTAAAGGCATCAATGAATTTTTTTTAGTTTTGAAATTTCATAAGTGTGACAAACACAAGCCGATAAATTTGATTCAATAAATTTCTAATGAAAAGATGAAAAAGGGACACCCTTAATCTAAGAGTTCCTTTTCACTGCACCCCAAACCACTTCATTAAGAGAACCAGGAAGTGTGTCGGACTCATGTCATTCCATAACAGAACATCTTTAAACATTTTATTATATGTTTTGTTTTTGTTTTCCTTCTTATTTTTTGTTTCCTTCAAAAGGACGATATATCCTTTGTGTATAACACGTACCAATGTGTATTAGCAAAAATAGAAATCCTTTAAAAGGAGGAGCAGATGGTTCACCTCTTACACCATATTAGGATCCATTTAAGTAACCCGTCTTAATGTGAAACCGAACAAGAATTTTGGGGATAGTTGAAAAGGGATCTGAAGAGAAAAGTCATAAATAACTGCCACCAGCTCGTTTCTAAAGGTGAAACCCTTTAATCATTGAGTAAGTTTTTTTCTTTTTTTTGGGTAAGTGACTGGTGTTTAGCTTCTTAAGGAAAATTTAGGCCTCTTTGACAGATCCTTGATAAAAGATATTTAGTTTTATTTTTTGCTTTTTGTCACAATTGAATTGAACTAAAAAATTTTATCATTTACCAAAAGTGCTGAAGAGATTTCTTCTTTATTTTTGATAAGAAAACAACCAAAAAGAAATAAAAGTAAATAAATGAATAGAAAAGGATTGAATTAAGTTTTACTTACCATTCGATTGTGGTGGAGATGGTGATCTTGACAGCCGACTGATGTCTACAAACAATAAAAAATAGAAAAATTATTAGAGAGAAAATAATTTGAAAATTGAATGTTAAAATTGATATAAATGTTATTGATTTATTTTATATTGTAAAAAAGGATAAAATCTAATGAGATTTAAGTAGTAATTTAGTAAATAAAATGATCCAAGAAGAGAATGAGTAGGAAAATAATATTTAAAGTTATTTTTTGATTATTTAAAAATTTAGTATACTAATTCGTTCAGGTGAAATTATTCTAGCTCCTGTTAAAGTTATTTCATAGATGTTTTACTCCTAATTTTTTGAAAAAAGGAAAAATCTGGAAAATTCTCATAGTTTTACGCAAAAAACTTAAGTATGGTCGGAGACATTTAAATAATGTGCATTTGATAATTTTTTATGGAAAAATAAACTATAAGTAACTAATACACATGCAAATTAAGCTATAAGAGTATTTGTGTGTTCAGTATAATATTTTTATAGAAAATAAAAAATTTAAGCTGGACTCAGTACTATGAATTAATCATTGATTACAGCGACCTATTTTACTTTCCATTATTTCGAAAATTTAATAAATTTGAAGCAAATCAATTTTTATTTTTTATTTTATTAAGAGTTATTCAAAATTTTTTGTTTTCTTTAACTAAATTTTTCTACTTTTTTCTAAGCTAATTATCATAATGTTCTCTTATATTAACTGTGGAATTTTTTTCAAGTTAATAATAAATTCATTTTGCAGTCCTTTTTCTTTTAAAAACATTCTCACTTGAGATTTCACTTATCTTTTATTTTTTGTTTTTGCCTTTTTTGCTCAGTAGTCAAATAATTTTTGGAACCATCTGTAAAAGTTTTCACCCTCAGGTCAACAAATAAGAAACTTCCCATTCAATTTAGTGCATCACCCACGCTCATCGAAACAAAATAAACAATTTTTGCCGAATTGACCCATGGATTTTGCTTGATGTATAGGGTTAGAATAGAAAACAAAGCAAAAAAAACAAGAAACAAAAAAAAAATCTCACCCTCTAATCAGACATTATCACATGTGGTGGAACTCATCTATTCAGTATAATCTAAATTCACAGCAGGGATGCAAGTCGCATCCAACAACCATTGTTCCAATTGATAGTGTGTATAGTATCGATTTAGCTGAATTCACAAACAGACAAAGACATTTATCTACCTGAGATATAAAATAAAAAGGAAGAAAATTTTTCTATCTATATTCGAGATCCAGACACACGAATACTAATTCTATGAATATTCATTTGTTCAACTATATAGATAGAAAATTACCCCACTTTATATATATATATATAGGTATAATATGATGAAATACGAATATCCTTTAAGTTAGTCTATATGTAATAAGATTCAACGATTGTGTAGATATCTTAAGTTACTATTTTTAGTCCTTTTAATATATTTAAGACTAAGGCCACACAGAATGGCACCAATAATAAATTATCTTATCGCCATATGATGATTCCTTAGAATTTAATATCCTTACTGACCAGGTGCTAAGTTAAAAGGAATTTTTTGTATTTAGAAATTTTTCAAATGGCATTTATTAATAGTATTATTAAAACGATTGTTTTGGAAAGTATGAAAAAAAAAACTGAAATAATAATCAAAGTATTTTATACTTTAAGCTTAAAATGATCAAAATATCGTAATATAATTTCACCAGATAAAATTAGCTTTGTTAAAAATTCTCTGAATATATTCGTGAATAGGAAATAGTTGGCAGGTTTAATATTTCTGAGTTACCATGAAGATTAGTTATTTCTTGGATGCGTTCAGGCTGAAAGCTAAAAGGATATTAAATACAATAAAAATGCATGAAAGTCACATTTTTATGCTTTAAAGTATTTTAAATTATAATACACTTAAAATAAAATTCGAGCCAGCTTCATTTTGAGCTGTCATTTTAAACGCATTCTAAAATTAACTAATCCTCCAGTCAGCACATTGTGAAAAGGGTTAAGTGTGTTTTTCGCTAATTCTAAAGATTAAATTATTCGATTAAAAAATATATCTTGTGAAATTTTATTTGATAGTTTATGAAGGAGACTCAAACTGACTTTATTTTGAGATATTTCATAAGGAACATATCAGATGTCTTTTTTTTTTTTTTGTTTTTCAAATTACTGTAATGGATTTATTTTTGGTCAAAAGTATTTCGCTAGGGTTTACTCTTTCAATAACAAAGTCTCGCATGTCGATATCCTGGCATTACTTCAAAGAAGGATGACTTTACTTTTTATTAAAGTAATCAAATTTTATTAAAGCTACGAGTTTTTTAAAATTACAGTTTGTATTTGTAAATAGATCTGTTTTTATGTGTTTGTCGACCAAGCTGAAAAATTCTATGCCGAGAGCATTAAAGGTTTTAATTTTTGTTCTTTGTTGTTTTGACTTTTTTGTTAAAACAAACATTCAAATGAAAATTTAAATATGAATTACAAAACATAAGCTGAGTATAAATTACTTCTGGTAGTTTCATGTTTGTAGAAATCTTTTAAATGTTTGCTGTTATTTGAGTTTAAGATTTTTTAGCAAAATTCATCGTATTAATTAATTAAATTTAATTTAGTTACCAACTCTTTTCAAACAATAAAACTCTGTAAACCTTTTTTTTTATCTAGAGTTAATTTAATTTTAAAATTGTATTTACCCAATTTCAAGAAATCGAAGAGAAGTAAGCTCAATATGACAACATACAAAATGCAATAAATAAGTTGTGGAAAATATCATTGAAACAGAATATCTTAAGATAATATCCTTTAATTTTAATGCGTCTTATTGAATGGGTCCAACAGTCATGTAAATATGTATTCCAGCTTACTTTGAGAAGTTAAGTGACACCTTGTGTTTGGGTTGTAGCTATTTTTATGGGTCAAATTTAATTTAAAAATATTTTTTCTGCTTCAATTTCAATGCAAGTAATAGAAATAGAAGTTGCGGAAAGGGAAATAAGGTAAAAGTGGTGTGTAATTCACCACAAAGATTTGATTAAGAGCCAAAATTTTACAAACAAGGAATGGCATGTAAATTATGTTGCAATAGGTATAAAGTTTATATCTCAAGATAATTCTGTTGATATAAAATTTTCTGACAGGCTAAAATGAATTTCCTGTAGATAATTTTGGGGACTATCGTAAAATGTAATCAAAATTAACTTTTGTGTAGACGGTGTAAATTTTGATAGCTTCATTTGAATATGACAAATAAAATAAAATAGAACCGTGGTGGCTGAACGGAACGAAGCCGGGAAGGGGATGAGCGAAGCGAGCAGTAGATGGAGCCCACTAATTTAAAAAAAATAAACTTGTCAAATAGCTAAAACTTCGGTTTTACATTTCTCTCTAAACTCTTGGTTTTCGCTTGTTGCTTTTTCTAGCTTTCAACTGAAAATAAAGAAGAGATCAGAATTGCATCACATACAGAAAATATTGTATGTGATGCAATTATTGTTGGAATAGTCAGGAAGTTAAGAATATTATCTAACGAACTATTGAAAATATATTTTCTACAACTAAGACTGTGTGTTTATAATGATATCATATCCTTTGCCAGAAAAATACCTATTGGTGAGTCTTTAATTTATTGAAATATGACCAACAATTCGTCAAAGCTCAAGCAAAAAACGAGCAATAAATAGATATGTTTCAACTCATGAGTTTTGTGGCCATTCCAGAACAAATTTTGTAGTATTTTTAAAAAACTTGAAAGTAGACATTATGATTTCAAAGAATTTTTCTTTAATGAATAACTTATGCAGGCTTTCTCTACTGGATTACATTAAAAGTACCAAAATTTTACCTCTAAAGTATTTTTAACCTTTTTCAAGAGTTAAAAGTGCTTAACTCAAATTGAAAACCTAACTTTTTTATACAATTCTAATCATTCCAATGTAGCCCTAATTAAGACATGAATTAAAGAAAAATTGTAATTATCAAAAGTATTTTTAAAGTTTATTATAATTTTTTTATAAATTGTTTGATTTGATAAAGTCCTAAAGTTTACCATTTTCGATGGGTGTTTGAAACATATTTTTCTCCTGTTACAGCAACCAATGTGAAAAACTTTAATAAAATCCCCTAAGCATTGACACTATTGTTCAACAAGAAACAAATTCTTTTTTTTTATAATTATTTAACTGTCAAAATTGAATGTCAACATTTTTTGTAAACTTCTACTTTTAAGGGATCATCATCAATACAAAAGTGGAAAGTTTTTGCTCTAAAAATATTTTGATAATCCCTCAACTTGTTATGCCTGGGACTCACTAGCGCTTAGCGTGTGGAGACGACTTAGCACAGTAAAAATGGAGAGTGTTTTTTATATACCAGTGGAGTGAAACATCAGTGGAGACTAATGGACTTATTAGCAATTAACACTAAATTTTGTGCCGCTAAGCGCTAGTGAGTCCCAGGCATTAGAGTGTAAATATATATTTTTTTAATATGAATAAAATACTTTTCTAAATAATTATTACATACAAAAATAAAAAAAATCCAAGGATAAGAATTTTTTTTAAATTTCTAGCTTTTGAATTTATTCATCAAAATAAAAACTGAAATTTAAAAAAATTTACTTACAGTATACTTAAAAGCGAAACAGGACATTATTAGAAAATACTAACAAATTAATAAAATATGATTATCCTAAATTAAAAATTATGTCCTAAGTTAAATATTTAAGAGAAACGAATTTCTTAGTAAAAATTTAATTATTTAGGTATTAAGTTTTTATTTATAATTACGTCTTTCGGATTGATTTCAAAAGCTTCACCCTAATTTTTTATAAATGATTGTCCTTCTTAGAACTCTATTTTTATTAAATCAAAATTTTCAAGACAATTTAAAGCTAACCACTAATTTTTCTTCTGTATAATATTTAAAATAAATTAATTTTATTCTACATGTTTACATTTCGATTTATTAAAAAAAGGTCCTAATTAAAACACATTCATGACATTGAAAATTTGGAAAAAATTTAATTAAATACATACATCCTCCATGAACAAGCTCTGTAGCTGGAATTTTAAGTAGTTCACGCTTAAAGGAATTATTATTGTCCTCAAGGCTACCTTTCCATCGTATCTCAGACATTACCATGTTTTTAAGTTATAAATTAAGCGAAAACTTAGTTAGAAAAAAGAACGAAACACAAAGGATAAACTTAAGTTTAAATTAAAATAAAAATCACAGATTTTAACACTTTACACAGACAACACACGCGTAATTTTAATACCTTTGTATTTTTAAAATTCTAAATTTTTTGCATAAGTCATAATTGAAAATTCACAATAGAAAATTTTTTATTATTGTTAAATTTTTGAGAAAAAACTTTAATAAATTAAGTAAAAAATGTTCACGTAAAACAAAATTTGTCTACACTTTCTATAAGGACCTGTTCCGTGTGAGCATGGAAATGATCTGAAAGGATATCAGCAGGATACCTGGTGGCTGTTAATATTTTTTTTGTTGTTGTGTGAGATTTTTCTTAGTGTTTCTTTTTTTTTGGTGCCTTTAAATCTAACTCATTCAATGCTCAACGGATGGCATATAGGCCTAAGAAATTCGCTCTGCTTATCCAATGTAATGTATATACTAAAGCATAAACAAGTTCCACAACTTTGACTTGCAGAGAGGGGTAAAATATAATGGATAAAAAGGATATTGTATACAAGAAATGCAGATAGGGGATATATGCGTATGTATAGTTAAAATAGGCGTGGCTATTAGATAAGAAATTCTTGTGGATCCTATTAAAATATATGGAAAGTATTTTTTTGAGTGTGTTTGTGTTTTTGATTAAATATATCCACTTGAAGAGTGCTTAAGATTTTTTATTGTTAAATAAAAACAAAGAAAATGGAATAGATGAGGTGAAAACCTAAGAAATATTTCATACAAAAATAATTGTGACTGATAAATCTGTGGATACTATAAAAATATCCTGACTAGGTTCCACTGAATACAATAAGTAATTAATAGAAAATATAGGGTTGAGTGATCCCAGTTCCCATTGGGGATGATAACACATTATTCGATATATTGTGATTAATATAAAAAGACAATAAAAAAAAAAGATTGCTTAGAAAATGTGCAAAAATAAAGGGTTGAATGTCCCACAATACTTATGTCTGAAATTTTTAGGATATCATAATGAAGAGAAACACTAAAATAAATGCAAAGAGATATATGTACATACTAGAAGGGGAAATAAAAGTTAAAATGAATTAATTTTGAGATAAATTGAAAATTATAGCAACTGACTAACTGATCTTAATTGAAACTCTTCGTGTAGGTCCTGCATAACAGATGCTTAATAACAGTAGACTATAGGGCTAACTTTTTATTTTGTTGATTTTCTTTCAAGATGTTTTGATTAGAGCTTTGTTTGTATTCTTTTTTGTTTTATTTACGAAGTAAAACTTTCTTAGATAATAATTTATAGTAAAGAAAAACATTATTTTTATTAAAGATTTTAGGATTTAGAAAAATTAATTTAAGTAATATAACATGGAAATATTCAAATTTAATAGTGTTTGTCTCTGTGTATTATGTTATCTGGAAATTAGAATGAAATTTCTCACAATTGAAAAGTTATTGAATTCATGAAGGATAAATAGTTTATAACAAAAAACTTTATCGTAGCTTTTATCTAAATTGAATTTAAAGATCGATATCTTTATTTATAAAAACTTAGTAGTAAGAAGTAGTTTTTTATAACTAATGTAAGTTAACTATAGTTTTGTTGCATAAATATACTTTTTGAAAGCCTTTCTTTACTTTATAATCCAACCAAGCTGTTGTTTTAATAATTAATTTTTTTTTGGTTTTTGCTTTTAAAGCCTGATACTTGTTAATTTTTAGAAATGTTTCAATTATTTTTGATTGTTTTGCTTGACATGACTTGTGGATTAGTTTGTTTTAATGTATTGAAAGATATGTCCGGCAAATTAAACCAAAATAGCAAAAAATTTATATTTTAGAAATTTTTTTATATGGTGCAAAAGATTTCATGCAACTAACTTACTTTATAAATTTGCATTTTTTCATTTAATTGAATTATAAAAGTTTAGTGAGAAGTGAGTTTTAGCTTTATTTATTTTTTTTGTTTTGGATTTAATAGTGATATGACGAAATCTTATTTTGATTGATTTTGATTTGTTGCAGCCTCTGAATTAGAATTTTATTATTTGGCATACTTGAAAGTATAGAGGAAACATTTTTTACATGTTTTTTAACCCTTTGCACTCGAGAGGTGTGTCTCGCTCACCACATGATTTAATGCCGCAGCTCGAGAGGTTACTGTCATTCACTACTTTGTTTGGTCTGGAAATTCGATGCTCTGTGTCAAAAATTTATATTTTGGGGTCTTGAAATTTGCTCAATAGATTATTTATACTCTATAAAATCACTAAACAGAAAGGAGAACAGCCGTCTTATCACTTACCGAACACATATGCCTAAATGGAAAGCTGTATAAAATTCTAACAGGAGTTAGGAAATATTGCAAAGTCTGCTCTCAAAGAAATAAGCCCGGCAAAAGACATCAAACGATATACAATTACGACCCTTGTCCTGACAAGCTGGGCATGCATCTCGGCAGTTGTTACATTAAACAAAAAGCGCTACGAAATGCTTCGAGTTGCTGATTAGTCCACGCGAAAACAACTTTTGTGTTACAGATCTGCAGTGAATATATTTTTTTTAATGTTTTCTTAAGTAAAAACTAAATTAACTACATGACAACAACAAAAATTATTATAACAACAATAGTGAATACTACTGGCAGCCAAGCTGATGCCACAAAAACAAAAATCAGACTAGACCAGACAGTAAAAGAATGTCTTGGGAATTATCTCTTCTAGACCATACGTCAAATATCTAAAATTTTGCTAGTTGTAGAGTTAGCTTTTTTTCTCATAACGCTATTCAACTTTTTTGAGTATTCACTTTAATGCTAGACACAAATAACTGAAATGCGTTAAGCATATATCCCCTAGCGGATGATAACTTTAATCAAATTTGCCTCTTTTCGTTCTCCTTTCTCTTTTAAAATGTTATGTTTTAATTAAATGATAATAAGGTTAATTTACTGGTTACTTGAAATTTAAAGTAAAAAATTCTGCGAGCTATATTGTTTTTTTCTTTTAGCATAAGAAAAAATCTAACATAAGTGAATATTAATTAAAGCTTGAGGAAAAAAAAGATCGCATTTTAGCTTAAACATTAACCAACCCACTAAAAGTAAAATCTCTTGACCACCAAGAAGCTCAACAATTTTATTTTTTTCCAATTCAAAATTAATATACGCTAATATAGTCCAATCTTGTTTCATAGGTACTATTGTTTTTTAATTAAAACCGCCTTTTTTATAATGTTATTCATTATATTGTACCTCTTCGCAATATTCAATTCAATAAAGGAATTGTTTTTTTTTATACCGGTTATCTGTACAAACATTTAATCAAGTATGGCACAAAATAATTTTAAGGCAGCTGCTGTACTCTTTTTGGATCAAAATAAACGAAAAACAGAATAAAAAAAAAATAATAATAATAAGAGTAGAATCTCCATCAGATTGAAGGCGATCAATAAATTTCTTTAAATGGCAAAAATGAAATCGAATATCACGACAACTGTTAAATTTTCTTCTTGTTATTATGGTACCATATACTTCAGATATTAGCTACAGAATTACTAAGTCACCACTTCTTTAACAATTGCTTTAGGTTAAGCGCGAGTTCTGATATTTAGTTGTGTGTAGGTGGTAAAAGTTAAATTGAAGACGACCACCTTAAGACAACAAAAAAAAAACATAAAAACAATACAAAATAAAAATGGACAACAGATAATAATTATATAGAAGAAAGTAGCAAGATATCCCGATCCTAACGACATGATAAGAAGGTCATAATGTACGATGGTATCCTCTAACTGACATAATTTTGCTTTAGTTCACGATTATTGTATTTAACTGTAAATCAAATAAAATGACACCTCTGGTCTTTTTAATATAATATATTTGTATATAGCGAATATAAGTTTTTTTTTTTTGATTAGAAAATATTTTTTTGAGATGGATAGTTAAGCGAATATCAGCCAAAAAGTTAGGAGAATTAATTTTTTAAAACTTTTATACCTTAAGTCTTTTTATTTTTGTTTTTGTTATTTTTTTTTTTTTGTAAACAAAACACGTGACTGAACTTTGAATCCTTTAATAACATAATGAAATATTGCTATCACGTGCATTTGTCACAACATTTCAAATTAAGAAAATTTTAAGATAAAATATTATTTAACTATTTTTAATGATATTATTTGCAATTAATCAAATTGACATTTATTAAAACGGGTGAAATTTTAGATGAGCATTAAATAGAAGGATAGCTAATTATGTGTTATTTTATAGCGATCTTGTTTTTTTTTTGCTTTAGATTAAAGTAAAAAAATTTAATAGGTCACATATAAAAGTAATAAGCATAGATTTATTGTTAATGTGCTTAAATTACTGAAAACTTATCATATAAACCCAATAAGAGCAAACATTCCAAACAAAAAAATCAATATTTGACTTTTTCTTCATTATTGATTTGTTTTTGTGAAAATAAGTATGCAATTAAGCCCTGTCAAATGAAGCTTATATTTAATTTCCCTAATGAAATGCTGCATTTAATATATATTCCTTTAATCCAAGATTAGAATTTGGCTGTTACACCCCAAGCTAATTATATCTAACTTTTTAGCGTGAGTCTTAAGTTTTATTCAGGCTGCACTATTCTGAACATTTTTAATTTGTGGCCTTATTGATGTTTAACGTAGCACTAAAAGCGGCAGTGAAGCAGTAACACTAAACAGACATACTTTAAATGACGGAATGAAAAGAAAATTATGAATTTTCGCAAATAAAGTGCTTCACATTTGTGTGCAAGAAGTTAACTGTCATTTAAAAAATTTGGAAGAGTTAAATTTAAGGTATATGTCCTGGAATGTGATTAATTCTTAACGGAAGGTATAATATTCAAAATATAATATTTCAAAAATATAAAATTTATTTTTCCTTAATACCAATACCATAATATATACATAAATAATAATAATAAAACTTTCGCCTAACTCCGTATATTAAATTTATTCTCGCAATTAATATTCTAAGACAACATTTTTACTACAAAGAAATTGTAAATTTACCCAAAATATTCTTAGAATTTATTTTGGTTTTTCAAAACTGATTTCAAAATATTTTTATATCTATCATAAAAATAATAAATGACACGAAAAAACTAAATCTTCTTTTCCAAGTACTTATTTACCATGCAAAATAGTTAAATAAAAGTATTTGCAACCTTTACCATAAATTTCTGGAAATATTTTTTAAAAACTGTAACCCTGAAGCTAACTTTTATAATATATTCTTCTGTTGTAAACCTTTTTTTGTCCTCAAAAAGGTTAAAAATTATTTTTTCTAACAAATACCGCATGTAAACCAAAAATCATAAAAATTAAACAATTAAAAATATATTTTTTCAAACCTTGAATTTTATACAGTCTTTGGTTATAAAATCGAGTTGAAAGGACTTAAAAATGTTTTTTTGTTTCTGTGTTATAAAATTTTTCCAAAAATTTGTTAAAAAAGACCTCTAAAAAAATTTTGAAGCGTAACATACAGTAAAAAAAACTATAATAACACAAAAAAGAAAAAAAAAGGACAAAAAATATTTGAGCCAGTTAGTCGAACATTAATCAGAAAATAAGAGGGTTTTAAGAGAGCTTCATAAAAATCGCACAAGGTCCTGTGTCCAGGTAGAGTGTGTAATACAGCTGAGGAAGGTAATTGTGTCTGCATCGTTACACGATAAAGTAAGTCCTTTGACGAAATCTTAAGGCTTCAAGAATCAGTGTCTTGTGTTTTTTTTTCTGTTAATTTTCTGATTTTTAAGATTTATATCACCCTCTTTCGGTTTTTAGATATTCGTTTTATATTAGCTACAATAAATATATACATGTATTAGTGTTTATATATTTTTGTTCTTTTTGTATATTTTTTGATTTTTGTTTTATATCCTCATTCTAATCATCCCTTGTTATATATGTATATACCGCATCGACTTTCGATTTTCAATTTTTATGAATTTTTTCTAAGAAAGTTTTTGTGTAAATAAAAAAGAAATTCAATTTTAGCCTTTTAGCACTAGGGTTTGAATGTAGTAAATTGTTACAAAATATATATATATATAGAAATAAAATAAGATAAAAAATAAACAAGAATAACTGATTTGATTTGGCAAAGTGTTAGGAATTTTACATGTGGTTGTTGTAATTTTTTAACGGAAATTCTCACGAATTTTCGCGCATATCTTTTTTTCTTTTGGTTTTTTTCGATATAAAACGAGGTAAACGGAAAATTTTTTATTTGTGAAATCTAAAAAAGGATTTCATTGTTTTGTATAGTTTTTTTTGTTATTGTATAAAAATAAATTTAACAGGGAATGCAGCTGTGTTTCATTTTAATCAAAGATACATATTTGTTATTTTATTGCAATTTTTTTTTGTTTTATTCGAAAAAGAGTAACACAAGCCAATGTCGATAAAAAAAAAGAGCTTGAGCTCAAATACCAGTATTTATTAATCCTTGGAAGTTGATTTTAAAATTTTAGATTAAATTGTGGTTATTAGAGTTTTTGTATAAATCTGAAATAAAATTTGGTACATTTTATAATCCTTTTTTGTAATTTACATTCAAATTATCAAAATTTCAGCCTATTTCATTTTACTCGTAAACTGCGATTTTTGGACATTCAATCAGCATTAAATTACTTGGCATCTTATATATATTATTAAAAAATTTTTTTGGGTACAATTTTTTCAAAATAATAATAAGTCTTTCTAAAAATTTTTTTTTACGATACTTAAAATTTCCTTTGTTGCCTTGTGTTTTAAGAAATTGTTATAGATCTTTTGATTCTAGTTGAATTCTTTGAGAGAACGTGATTCGAATACTTAAATTGAGCTCTATATTTAAAAATAATTACCTTCTAATGTTTTATGAATATCATTATCCTTTGCTGAAATATTTTTTGGTTTTAGCATGAAATCTTCCTTGTTAACAGAATCTTTTGATATAATATCAGATTCTGTTTTTAAAGTTAATTTACAAGTAATTTCATCTGTTGGTCCTTGATCTTTGTTACTAGCATTATCTGAAATTAAAGTAAATAAAAAATTAAAATTAATAATAATAAAAAACTATTCTGAAAATATTAAAAGATATCTCCATTTTGACTTAAACTTGAATTTTTATTTTTTTTTTTTGGTTGATATTTAAACCCTAAACAATGATTGTGCGCTCAAATTTAACCAATCATTTTCCATTTTCATAGTTGAAGGGTTGAATTTACATAAGTAAAATAAACGTGCTCTAACAATTTACATAATGTTCCCCTAAGGGGTTTGGTTTTTTAACACCAAATGCTTTACTGAATATAAAAAAAACAAACAAAAATAACCTTAAAATAGATAACATAATAGAAAAAAGAAACAACCTAACACTACAAAAGATCGAAGGGTTGATACCATCGTCAAAGGATAAAAAAAATATATTTTGTAATGGAATTTGATTGGTTGATAATTCTATTGTAAAAAAAAATACTCTATGATAATTTGTGTCACGTAAAAGAGAATGCATATGTAGAGCGTGAAGAAATTTTTTTGTCTTTTATTATTTTCTTTTTAAAATAAATAAAAATTTAATCCTAACTAAGACGATATTATTTGTTGCCCATGAATTAACTAAGTGTCGTAGTGATATTTGTTGTATTCAACTTAATTATTCAAATCTGTAATTAGAGTTGAAAATTAGCAAAGAGTGGTAGATTTTTATAAGATTTTTATTTTTCTTCTAAAAAATCACTAACCATGGAATATTTATAGCTATAAATTTTTTGTTTTGCTACGGCAACATTTACATCAATGACACGCGATTGACAAAACTATATTATATGTAAAAGTAGCATAAAATTTATATTTAGTGAATAGTAAAATAGTTTGCCTGCAAATTAGCAATTTGCCATGCAACCTACTTATCTACTAAAAGAAATATGATAAGTATCTTCTTGTTTTTTATGGCATATAAATTTTACAAAAAAAAAAAAAAACACTTAAGATGAAACGCTTGAAAAAATGAAGACAGCACACAAAAAATATATATAGAAATATATAAAACAAATTCTAGCTACATTTATCACATGAAGCCATCAAATTAATTTCATTAATCAAAAAATGCATTAACCATGTTGGCTGCTAACAAATTTTTCTTTATATAAAATGTTTTTTGTGTTCATGAGTGCATTATTTTTATGTTTTTAATAAAATTTTAAATATGCAAATTTCGAACTTTTTAAAAGATAAAGATCTATTGCAAAAGTTTTGAGTTGAAAAAATGAAATAACATAACAATAAAATAAATAGTTATATCTACAACGAAGTAGAAAAATATGCGTATATAATTTCACACCATACGCGCTTTCTGTAATGAATTATTTCGACTGGTCACGCAAATTTCTTTTTATGAGAAAAGTTTTAAATCAAAGAAAAAAGTTTCTATGCATATATTTACATATACATATATATCAGGTTGAATACAATAAAAAGATTATTTTTGAGGACTTAATAAATTAATCAATCAAAGAGAATTATTGAGGAGCATCAAATTTTTCAAATTTTAAATAAAAAAAAAACGAAAAGAAAAATGTGGAACACAATAAGTGAACCTACAATTGATCCGAATTGAATCTAAAAAAACAAAAAAAACACAAACAAAACACACAAAAACCATCTGTCGAAAATTCATTTTTTTTCCCCGTATATTTATAGCTTCTTATATAATTGTGCTATCTTTAGATCCACTATAAAAAAAAAATAAGTAGAAAAAATTCTATTACAAAAAAAAAATGATTATTGCTGACCAAAAAATCCCCTGCTAATGGCATAAATTGGATTTTCTTATATATATATATATAAAAAATGTAAAGGACTATAGAGAGACCTGCTATCTTATTGTCGTTCCCACACTTTTCAAATTGTATAGGTGCATTTTGCAAAACAAGAAAAACATTTAATGCTGGACAATAGCAGTATACAAATCTAGGGTATCCTTATGACAATCATAGTAAAAACGTCCTTCTTCTTCTCTTGTAAATTTTATGATGACCTAAAAAATTTTGATTTTCATGCAATTATTGTTGACAGGTGATAGGCAATGTTAGGTAGTTATGTAACTTTACAAAAAATTATATATATATATATTTTTCCTCTTTTATTTTATTGTTGTTTTTGTTTTTGTAATCTTTGTGAGAAAGAAGATTTTTCTATTTATTATTTTTTTGGACTTTCATAAATTTTTTAAAATATTCAATTTAAGGACACTATGAATGTTACATTCCATATATAAAAGAATTTATCTATCTTACTTTTGGTGTTGTTAATTTAGTGGGGTAGATAATTGTTTATGATGGAGATGAGTGAGGTATAATTGGGGACACGCAGCTTTTCTCAGCATCAAACCTTTTTTTGATTTTTGATGACCATCTCAAAAGACTTTAGCCAAGGGGAGGATTTATCCTTTTAGTGACACCTATTTTCTCGCCACTCTAAGCAACTTTATTTATAAAATGTATTTCCTGGACTTTAATTTATTAAATATTAAATAATAATTATAAACAGTAAAAATAAAATTTCTTAAAATGGGTATCCAGATTGGATACACCAAAATCGGTGACAACAAAGAAGAACTCCGCTTCCGTTCCGCAACCGCGTGCGTTGTGTTTGAACTTTAATTCCGAAATTAAATGACAGTTTGCTTAATACGTAGATAAAATCATCAAAGCTAATAACTATCTCTTGAGTTTAATAGTTTAGTTTTTTGAAAATAGAATTATTTTGCTGCCCTGATGAAATTCTGAAAATGACACGGGATCTTTAGATTGACTTTCCGTATTATTCTGGTCGTTTTTTATAGATATCGTCAGTTATATTAGTATTGCTTATGCCTAGGACTCATTAGCATTTAGCGGTATAAAAAAATTTGCACTAAACTCTAATGGTCTCCACCAAAGTTAGTATTAGCGGCTGGTTGGATTTTCGCAGAAAATTTTCCACCTTAAATCTGTTTAATAATTATCATTTGCTTCTTTTCACGAAATGAAAAAAATTAGTTGGCTCTGATTGGTTTTAAGCAAAGTTGTCCATTTTTAATGCGTTAAATTCTTCAAGTTGTCAAGCACTTGTAATTTCTAGATATTAGAAGGAGGTAAGTTTTAAATTTTCAAATTAGATATCTACTTCATTTATTTTATTGAGGATGGTTTAAGAGTTTCCCTACTCTTCCATTCTAATATTTTATTTTGACGTTCCGTTGTGTTTGGGTATATTTTAAAGTTCCAAATTCTTTGAAATTTGGATACGTTTTCCTATTCCAAATATCATTCGTGTTTTGTTTCTTTCTCAGCTACCCTTGCAAAATATTTAGGCTCGTTCACTTTAACTGATTAAAAAAATTATACAAAATTTTCTAAAATTTAAAATTGTATTATCTGATGACATATTCTTACATTTTTTTAATCGAAAATTTAAAATCTTTTTCTTAAGAAGATTACTTGTGATTTTTTAATTCCAAATACAATTCTTATGTTTTCAGAACAATTATTGTCTACATATAAAACTTCATTAAAGATTTAATTTACGTCAATAGCAAGGAAAATAGTTTATTGTTGTTATTGCATAAAATACGAAAAGAAAATAGCAAATAATTTAAATAATTCTCGTGACCTGAATGATTCACTTTAATTAAAATTATTAATGTTAACCATCAGATGGTAAATATATGATGAGGCTACATAAGTTAATTCTTATGATCATATTTATCATTTCCGGTTACTATCCCGCAGATTCTATGCAAATCAAAAGTAGAATGGCCACTAATAGTACTAAAGGGTAATCAGGTGGATTGTTTGTTATGCGATAATCTCATAAAACCTAATCAAAAATCTCAAATGAATATTTAAATTTGAATTTTTCTTGATTATATTTTTTTTTTTTTCATAACGCTTGGATAATTTATGTTTACTTCAAGATATCATTTACATTGCAGCAGTTATTAAAATCTATTTTCAAAGATTTGCATCTCTATTTTACTACGGACCGTGAAATTAATTTCTAAAAAGGTTTAGTTTTGAATATTTTTTATTTCCCTTTTATCGTTTTTGTTAAGAATACTATATTCCACCTAGTACTATTAAGGTTTTGAATCTGATTTATTGGTTTATTATCAAAGAAAACTCAAAAAATAGATTAGTAAATTAGGCTAGTGAAAAACTTACAAGTAATAAAAACAAAAAAGTTTCGGGAAATATATATTAGTTTATTAGTTTAAAATCCTTTATCGTTTAAAATCCTCTTCATACACTGTACTAATAATCTTCATAATTTTATATTCATACAAATATTAACAATCAGCATTTGAGGTCTTTGGTATACATTTTTTTTACATTTTTAATAATGTTATCCCGTTTTCAAATAAAAAGTTACTTGATAGAGTATCACAAAGTCTGGAAAATTTAAGAAGTAATATTAATTTAATTACATCCGTTTTCATTCTATGTAATAAAAACGGCTCAAGGCAATTTTACTGGCTCTATTGTGACATTGGCTTTATTTAGTAGCTTTTTTCCCGGAGGGAAGGGGATATGATTTGGGATACTCAATTTTCTTAAGCCTCTTAACTCTTTTTCTTAAATTACCACTAAAATATCACGAGCCAAAAAGTAGGATTGACCACCCTAAAACTACTCCCAGCAATGCCAGTGACTTTTATCTTAAAAACAATTTAAAAGTCTCAGCGAGAATAAAAAAAAAGTCAAATTTTTCTTTCAATATTCATACTAAGTAATTCGGTGGTTACATAAGTATTGTAATCATTGGTCAAAAAGTATAATTTCCACTAATAATATTAAAAGTGTCTTATTCCATTTTGTAGAGAATTAAACGAACACTTGTTACTAAAATGTATAAATTCAGTTACTCACACGATCACTTGAAGTCGCCTTCATAAGGACCACAGCTTTGACTTCTAAATTTAGAAAAACAGCATAAAAATTTCTGATTGGATACTTTAATTTTTCATCCTTAGTAATTTAATTCTAATTTATACAACTGTATTTTATATGTTAAGCTGATTATACACAAATGGACATGCTTGGGGAAATTTTTAATGACATCCTATATAAACGATGTGTATAATTACTTTTATAGAGTTTTCCTGAATTAAAATAAATGTTCGAGTAAATTTAAAATGTCTACAATGTATTAATCTTCAAAGTGTATGGGACTATGCCCGTCTGCCTTGAAAAAGTTGTAAGAATATTCAAACTATCAATCAAAATCATTTTGTTTAAAACATTTTTGAAATAATAAAATTAAATTATGTTGAAAACTTTAATGGAGTAAAAAATAACTTTAAATTTTGGCGCGAGACAAGCACACATTCAATACTTTACCCTTTTTTAAATTTTTATCTTTATATACACAAATGAAAAATAGAAAAAAAAAAACAAAAACAAAATTATATAAAAGAAATCTACTCCTTTCAACCCTTCAAATACAAACATCGCGTGTCATGGAATCTGCGATGCACACTTTAACAATTTATAAAAATCAAACCAATCCTAATAAAGATGGCATCAGATTTTAAAATAATATCTTTAAAGATATTCTTGTAACGGAAGCATAATAAATGGAAACAATAAATAAACAAACAAAAATATCAATAATATATATATATATATATATATATATATTGATATATACATATATATTCATGTAGCAAAAGGTGTTACATGGTTGCACAACTCTCCTCTTGTCATCCATCCTTTGATTTAGGGATAAGGAAAAAAATCTAAAGGTGCATACAATAACCAATAAAAAAAAAGATATAAAAAAAGGACTACCGCATCGCCGCGATCAAGATGAATAACCGTTGAATAAAACTTGCGTGCATGCCAGAACCCTTTTTTTTTTATTGGTGTTCGTTTATTTATATAGCGTCACAAAAGATGATCTGAGTAGCTATTTAAAATTAATTTTAAATATGTTTTTCTTTATTTTTTTTATCGTTTTTAAAACTAAATGACATTAGTTAATTTTTTTGTTAAATATAGAAAATTTCTTTTTATATTTTTAAATTCTTAGAAATTCGGCTTACTTTCACTTAAAAATCTGAATAAAATCCAATTATATATATGGCCGTAGTCCTTAATGGTAGCGACTACAGAAGAAATTTGATCGTGCGACTTATCGGCTTCACAAATTTAATCGGCTAGTGTCGATAAGCCTATGGCAAAAAATAACAGCTTTATTTGATTTTCTCAACTACTTTTTCTTAAAAGCTCTTTCAAAAAAAAAGGTAAAAAATAGCAATTTTATGGATATTCTAACGGTATAAAAGATACACCAATCTACAGCCCAAATTTTAAAATTAGAATTTGATAGTTTTAATTCATTTAGAAATGATAAATGAACTCAAATGATTTTTGAATAATTTGCAAAGCATTATTATATATTACATAGGAAAATGCAGTAAAAGTAATTATAGCCATCGTCTATAAAGGATGTTATTAAAAATTTCCCGCAGCATTTCCATTTGTGTATAATCAGCTTAACATTTAAAATACAGTTGTATAAATTAGAATTAAATTACTAAGGATGGAAAATTAAAGCATCCAATCAGAAATTTTTATGCTGTTTTTCTAAATTTAAGTACATGTATATATAACGACGATTCATAAAAAGGATAGGGTAAAGGAATGTTAATATTGGATAGAATTTTTTAGCCCAAATCATTTTATTTAAATTAATTAGGAATCTGTCATATATAATCAAGTTAAAATATACAATAGGCAATTTTGAGGTTTTTTTTTTATAACTGAGACTTGTTTTTAATATTAAAATTAAAAGCAGAACAACTTATTTTATTAAACATCATGTTCTATGTTATATGCCTGGCCATTTTACACATGTGCACATTGTTTAGATACATAGAATGACTAAAAATATGACAAATATTGAATCCAGATGGGCAGTGTTTCTAGTCCCAAATCACCAAACTTAAAAGTTTCATAATATATTTATAATTTATAAAGACATCGTATGATAGATGGATTTCTTGCCTTTGTATTAAAAAATACAAATCAGGTAATCCGTCAACAAAATAATATGAATGTATGTACAAAAAACATTTATGGGGGACTGTACAAAGCAATCAAATTGTGACATCATCTAATAACGCCAAATAAATTTCGGTGCATGATAACAAACGCTTATCGATATATGACTAATCAGAAAATTTAGAACGATTTTAATAACAAACGGATGTTTAAAGTAAACTAAGATTCCACTAAAACGTTGTTTAAGCAAACCAAATCACATAAACTAACATATAAAAATAGTTTTAAAAAAAAAATTGGCAGCTAAATACATCTAAAATATTAAAAAAGATCATACTAAACATATCTCCTAAAAGATTTTTCTAAATTCTAAATTTTTGGTAATTGGTTTTTTGTTTATCAAAAATAATTTTATTTTGGTGAGCATGAATTTATTATCAAGTTATTTTCATTAGAATTTTGTAAACAATGTGGAACGATCAAGAAAAGGATAAATTGTATAATTGGATTACATTTGACTAATATTTGCTCTGTACGAAATGTAAAGAAGAGAAACGTTAATGAATTTTAGTTTAGAGTGGCCGCAAAAGTCGTCCTTTTGGCTACTTTTTTCATCAAAAAAAAAAAAAACCTATGAGTGCTACTTTCTGCATACTCTACTAAAGAATTTTTCATTTCTATATTTTTCCTTCATATGAGCTTGAGAGAGATCTTATGTATATAATATGTAAATTCACTAATGTACTTCCCCTCATGGCTACCTACAGTTTTTGGAAAATTTAATACAACCTTTCATTAGGACTATTTGTATGCCATCCAATTTTTATTTTATATTAGGAGTCTTGTCATATTTCCTTTTTTTAAAAGATAACTTTAACAAATACGAAAATCGATGTGAGATGTGTGATAAAATTTAATTTCACAAAAGCACACTTTAACTTACTTCATAGATTGATGTTAAGAGAAGGAAGACTTTATAAAACTTTAAAACAATAGACTATAGACTGAAATATATTCCTAAGGTTATCTTATGAGCTTAAGCATAAATAGTCTCTTTAATATTATCTATTGCAAGGTTTTATCATGACTTCCATACTTTATTATTCGTCATTCTTGATTCATATACAACACAAAGTTATAGCAATATCAACTTGATAAAGGCAGCATTTTTCTATATAAATAATAAAATTAGAGTAACTACTTTCTTTATGTTCTAGCTCCCAAAAATCAGACAAGAATTTTTTTCCACAAATGAAATTAAAAAGTTATAAGATTATGGCTAAAAAGACAAGAGAAAAAAAATTGAAAATCTGATTATCATTTGAAAAAGTTAAAAAAAAACCTATATCCGACTTATGATCCCTTAATATTAGGCTCAAGTGAATTGAATATTATTGTTGGTGGACAAAGAAAAAGTGTTTTTCACCATTTAAACAGTAAGTGAAATATTGAAATTTAACAAAAGATTTTGAATATCATCTTCTTACACAACCTCTAAGGGCAGGTATCTCAAATTAAAGAATCTACCTTGCAAATGTAGTCAAATAAAGGAATTGTTTTTTCTTTCGTTGTTGTTGTTATTGTTCTTTTTTTTTCAAACAATACCTCTATGTATATCCTTTGCATTCCAGCTGTATATATTTATACTTTTACTTATGTAAGTAAGGATGATCCTTTCAAAAAGGACGTGGGAACGTAAATATTTTCTTTTCTAAGTTATATCCTGAAATTGAGCACTTTAAATAGATTTCATCATAACATGTTAAAAAGGACGATTTCTAAATATATTTTTTGTTGTTGCTTTTATCTATTAAAATTTACCTTTTACAAAATAAAAATATTTTTCTTCTTTCTAGTCTCTAGACTGTAAAATTGAAAATTCAAAGCAATTTTATTAAAACTAAAAAGGAATTGCATCTCATTTATGAATTTTACCTTTATTGTAATTTGATTGATTGGGTCAAAAGGATCAATTGAAATAGCTTCAGGTAAATTCTTTTTAACCTAAAAATTTGATTATGGTCGGTGCAATGGCTTTAAACGAAAAAGAAAAAAATTTTCTTTTTTTCGAATTTTTTACGCTTGACTGAAAAATATATAGTTATGAAAGGATCACACTGGATCATAACTGGAAAATGAAAAAGGAAAAGATATTAATGGAATATTCGAAAATAAAGAAAAAAGAATTCAATTTCATCGAATTTAAAAAATATATAAGAAAATTCTAATTGGATGCTCAAATTTCATATTCGAAGAAATTATTTGCTGAATAGATTCTTATAGTTCTAATAGGGAAGTACATGTCTAATATGATTTTTATGATTTTATAATAATTGAATTAAATTTCCTGTTTAGAATAAAAATAAATTTTTCTTTTGTAGGGCATCAACTAACATTAGTTTCAATTGTCTTAAATATAGAAATCTTTAGGTAATTCAAGCTTAAAGACAAGTATTCTGTAGGAATGTTTACGCAAAAGAAAGGAAAAAGAATACCATGAAAACAAAGAAAAAGAAAAACAAAAGATATGAGTGGCAGAAAAATGAAAAAATGTTTTGGAAATATGTAGGTCTCCTGCGTTCCTTATTGCCAGAATTAAAACAAAAATTAATTTAAAATAAAAGAAAGGAGTTTTTAAAGAGACCAAGGAAAGACTATAAAAAATTTTATTTCTAGAAATTTTCAAAGAAAATTTGAAAATAATTTCATCGAGCTTCTAGAATTTAAAATATCTAAAATAAGATTTAATCAAGTTATTATCTTTTCCAGAGACCTGGCAATAATAATCTTACATAAATACATATACATATTTTATTAATAATTATAAACATATATAAAAAGTCATAAATATGCATTTAGGTAGAAAAAATATATCACAAAATCAGAATAAATTTAAAATAGAAAAAAATGTTATTGAGAAAAACTTTTGCACTAGGAAATTTTAAAAGATTTTCAAAAATTCTTTATCCAACTTTTTATATTTTAAACCTAAAAACCAATTTGAAATTGAGATCAGAACTAATTTAAAATCAAATCAGAAAAAATAAAAGGAGACCTAGAAAAGTCTATAGAAGCAGTTCTTACAAAGCAAAAGAAAATCTTTATAAATAATTCTAATCATTTTCTCACATTCAACTTAAATTAAATCAGAATTTAAATTAAAATTATAACTAATTCAAAATAGAATGAGACAGAATTTAAAGAGACTAAAAAAAGGCTAGGATAAATGAGAGTTGCTTAGAAGAAAAGAAGAAGATTTTTATAAATCTTAAAAAGTTTCGAGTATTTTAGGCATATCTTATCGTTAAATCATTTTGACTTTTGAAATATTTGAAATTAAAAACCTAAATAGGTTTTTTTAGCCTTTTCTAGTTTTTTTTAAAGTTTTAATAAGTTTAAAAACATAAATTGAAAATTTTTTTCCTTTAAATAAACAGAAAGCTTTTTATAAATATTTTTTACTAAATAAAATGTAAGGCCATAGTAGCTAAAATGATTTCAAAATTCTCACAACATTTTAACCTGTCGTAATAAATTTTATGGTAATATACAGTTAGTTAGCCCTAAATTGAACCGTCTGCATATGAATTTTATACTTAAACGAACCATTCAAATCAGAAATTTATTTTTTTAGCTTTGTATTCATAATTATAATAATAATAATAACAATAATAATAATAGTAATAATAATAACAAGGCTCATACAGATCCCATCAGTTAAATACAATATAGGCTGGTATTATAAGACGTTCGATTTTGATGAGGGATACCATAACCGACATGCAAAATACGATGTAATAGCTCCCCATTCCCATGCTACATGCTATTACTCATCTCTAGTGCTTCTCCATTCTTTAAAATTATTTCAGTTTCAGTCTGCCTTCTTTAAACGTATCGCAAAATCATTGTACGAGTCCATCGATTAAATTTTAGGTTTATAAGAGATGTGAAGAGACTTTAAGATTGTTGTTGATGTTGCTTTTACCTTTATTTATATTTTTGTTTTTGTTGTTAATTTTATTTAACTGCTACAGTAGAACTTTATGTTAAGCTTAACTAAACCTTCTCACGTTTATTCGATTTAATCATAAGATCTTTTTTTCAATTCGGAAGCACCGCCCTCAGGCATTTTGCTGCGAAGAATATTTTTTTAGAAAATAATATTAATAATAATAATATTATTTTGTCTTAGTGTCCTAATATATGTCTATGGAATGAAGTGTAGACAGTTGATGGAAAAGTATATAAATTGTTAACTTTATGTATAAAGTTAATATTAAAAATTCTTCTTAGCCGTTTTTCTTGATTAAAGGATACAACCAAAAGTCTTATTATTTTATAAAATTTTCCTTGATTCATTGAGAAATTTCTTTACACAAAGAATTTTGAGAGAAATTTTAAACAGTCAACAACTTAAATAAACAAATGAAAGTCGTCATTGAATTTGGAATGAAAGAGTACTCCCAATCAAGAAAGACTTCATAGTTTCAATAAAACAAAAAAAACAGTATAAAATCATATACAGTATATTTATATATATATATAGGAAAATCCTTGATGACCTTGCTATACAATTAGTAAAACATAAAACATAATTTTTTTTTCAAGTAGTCTTAACATGACTTTCATGACTCCGCATATTTCTTTTATAGGCTCGCTTATTAAACACAACACAAATTCAAGGGATTTATTTTTTATTTTAAAAATATTGAGTATCTCTGTCAATAAAAAATCGTTTAAAATATCGTAAAATATTTTTGATATATCGTCAATTGGTGGAAGTTTAATAAAAAGTTAAGTGAAAAATATAAATAAAACTAAAAAGGATATAAAAAATTTGGTAATTTAATTTTTCTTCAAAAAAAATACCAATATTTATATGTATTTACTATTAGGGCTTCTTTTATTTTTAGTTTCTATTTTGAATAACTTTAGGGGAGCTAAGAGAATCAGCAAGATTTGTTGGTAAGCGTCTATTCAAAAGCGATTTTTAGTAATAGTAAAATTTTTTTAACCAACTCAGTGCCTAAAATAACCACCGTAATGTATTTTTTTTTTGAAATAATCAAAATTATCTTAAAATATAACAAAAAAAAACAACCAAAAACAGACAAAAAATATACCACAGTTTTTGGGAATTGATGAAACATTTGATGACTTTAAATTCACTCAATCTACCATTAAATTGAATTTTCAGTATTTACAAGAAGAGTAGTTTAACCACACAAAATAAGATTTTGTTTTCCTAGGCATGGAAGGGAAAACTTTTCATAACTATGAGTAATTTTTAAACAAATTAAAATTTAAAAAATATTTATTTTCGCTTATGCTTTTTGTTTAAAGCTCTAATTGAGAACATTTTATCCTGATTTTTAAAATTAATCAAAATTTACCATGTCTCAATTGTCATCAATATTGGCTAGTCCTCGAGCAGAAATTGCACTTGATTTTATCCAGTAGCACATCGCCTGCATTAAACTACATTTTCTTTGACTAAATTCTATTATAAAAAATTTTTCTTTTATGTAGTTATAAAGGGCTACCGCCCTCTGTTCGCTTCACTCCTCAACTTCGTCCCCTGCCCCATGCAGGCGATATTCATCTGATTTTGAAAGTAAAATTTTCCCCTGAGCGACAAAAAATATTTTTTGAACTACTCATTTCATAATCAAATGTTAACGCTCCGCAAAAATCACATTTTATTTTTAAAGCACAAATGTCTAAATATTTTTTGACTCTTTTACTGGTCCATACAATCCTAAAATCACTTTTTGTGTTTTTGCTTTTCTATTTCTATAAAAGTAACGCTCAAACCTTTCTCTTGATAAATTTTCTACTCTGCATTTTTTATTCAAAATTCTTTTCTTTTACTACTTAACTTTTTCTTCTGTTCTTCATTCATCTAAAATTTGTGACTTTTTTCTATTCATTTCACTATGTACTCTATATACATAAATAAAATTCATACACAACAGAAAGCTTTTTTATATAATAGAGAGATAATGCCATGATTTTATCACAACATTATTTTAACTGTTTTTTTATATTATTTTACTTATTACATTATTTAAAAAAATTATAATTCAACAAAAAGGAACCAACTGACCCCTTTTTTAATCCTAATTATTTAAAAAAATATAAATTTATAGTATTAAGTATTATTTTAAAACAAAAAAATATTAATAAATGATTGTAACATCAGATTTGTAATAACAAATCATTTTAAATGCTCCACTTAATCCTTCATTATGATTAGCACTACTATTAAATAACTTCCGGGCACCATATCGTTAAACCTGGCGCCATATTATGGTTAACATCAAAAGATTTCCAATGAATATATTTTCAGTTTGGTTCATTGTTTACCTTTTAATCGTTTTCTTTGATCGTCAATACGATTCCAAAAAGTTAAACTATTTCAACTAAACAATGAAATAAACAACAACAACAACAAAATAAAAAGAACTACCGTAAAAATTCAAATTTTTAGCAAACCTTCGAAGAATTAAGAAATGAAAGATTTTTGAAAAAATAAAAAAAACAGGAGCGAAAACTGGCACACATGATCCCTTAAAAATGAAATATTTTTATTGATGTTAGTATATATCCTCATTGTTAAGTTTCACCCACAGCAACAATTTGCCTTCGGCACTTATTAAGTTTTCTTGCGTTTTTTTTTTATTATTATTATTGCGGTGTTTAAGTTTACCTGTTTTGTAAGGTGATCGCTCAAAGAACGCTAAGTTTTTTTTTTTCTTAAACATGATCACCGTAAAAAAAACATCACAGTGGCCAAGCAACAAGTTATCTTTTAAATCGCATACTTATATATACATATATATATATATATATTAATTCTAATTCGGATGTTGGGAAATCCGGTCAAATTTTGAATATGTTTTTGGTTGATAATCGAAAAGTCCCAATTTTATAGCATCAGAAAGATCGGTGGTAGAACAAAGTGCAGTAGATTGATGGTGTGTTTAAAAGTTAATAGACTTGTGCTCATTTAGTTGTTTTTTTTTTTTGTGCTATATATATATATATATATATATATATATGTATATCCTAAGAAAAAAAGGGGATAAGAAAATGCTAATTGTTGGTTGCGATCAAGAAGCAAAATCACGGCTCTTATTTTCGACTATTCGGATGAAGGTTATTTATGAATATTATTATACGAATGATCGATCTAATTGTTAGTTTCGTATATTTAATTTAGATATCCTTCTCTTACCGTTTTTGTCTTTAATAGAAGCACAGCTAATATAGCCAAAAATATATTGGTATTGCAATCCATAGTTATATAATATAGAGGATCATCATCAAGCATCAAGGACACTCTTGTCTTACCGATAATGATGTGAATTTCTAGGAAAAATTCTTACCACCATTTAATTGTTGGCTGTCAAACAAAAGTGATATATATACAGAGAGAAATCAACAGAAAATTTACACAATAAACCAGGTAATATCCATTTGTGGATTCCAGTTAAGAATTCCTGATCTTGGCTGTATTCTATAAACAAATTTCTTTATATTTACGTTTTACTTTGTAAAACTTATTTTGATTTTTTTAAATTTTTTTTATTTACTATACTCCTGTAGTTCTCTCTCTCTTTATCCAATGATCGAGTCCTTTAGTCTCGTTTCAAAATAATGAAATCATATTTTAATTCAAGAAATTCAATTTATTGATAAATGCAGAAATTTTTGTATCACTATACGAATTTTATTTTAAATTGTATCAAAGAAAAATGCATAAATTGTTTTACCCGATCGAATATATGATGTATATATGTATGTATACATCAGTGTCCGTTCTATTCTGTTTTTTATTTTATGTTTTAGTTTTTTTGTTCATGCTGTTATTGAGTTCTTGCATATGAACTCTTTACACAATAACTCTAGAAGGCTATGATAGATAAAATTGAATAACAAACTAAAAGTTAAACTTGCATCCCCTTACTTGTCAGCTAAAATCGTTTGATGATCGGTTGAGTGATTGTCGTCATTGATTATGTATTCAGTTAACGTTTTCGAAATGGAATTCTTTAATATTAAAAATTAAAATAAGCAAAATACGAAATTAAATTCGGCTCGATCAAAGATGTTTCTTTTTATCCATGTTTAGAACTTTAAGTGATCAAAGGAAAAAATTTTTTTAGTGAATTTAACTTTTTTTTATCATATATGCTAATTAAATAGTAAAAAGTACTCATAAAACATAAGTAAATAAACTTTGAAAGACTTGAAGAAAAGCAAAACACCATCCTTACATTCTTGGGTGATTAGTGATGCGACGCAAATCTATTCTGAATAAGTTTTTACTCTAAAATTATTGGAATTATATTCCTTATAATCTTTCCAAAAGGACGTATGATTTATTTAAATACTTTGAAGGAATTTTTGTGTTTCATCATAAAGGTTTCATGTCTAGATGCTAAAAATTTCACAAAGTCAAAATATTATTTTCCTCATTTCCATCGTAAGGCGATTAATATTTAGAAAATCTATTTCCTCTTTTTTTAAGTTTTATTGCCATGACTATAAGATAACGTTACAGGATATTTCTGGATTATTTCTTTTTCTACTATGTTGTTCAAAAAGTTGGAGCCAATATTTTATAGACAATTGTCGAATGTAATAGTAGGATTAGAGATATTAGTGAGGCTTGGAGGAAGAAGATATAAGATAAATCTATTGAGCTGATTGTTTTGAAAATTTTGTTTAAATACCTATTCCTAAATCCTTCTCCAAAGGCAAATATCATTGAAGCCTACTGCCCCTCTGATATCTTTATGTCAGGGTCTGCAACACATTGTCATTGATTTCTTAAGTTTTTAAAGTTATTTATTAAAAATACCATGACTAATAATTAATTTTGTCAACATTGTAAACAGTTTTGATCAATTTGAAAGAGTCGATTGATTATTTTAGTAATAAAGAAAAAAATGATCAAATGAAATCAAAACATTTGATCAACATTCGAAACAATCGACACATTTTTACGGAAACTATGACGAAAATTAGACTAGTGACGAATTAAGAAGCAAGCAATTGACTACAACAGCTATTTTTTCTTTAATAATAGTCGTTATGACTAAAAAGTATCTCTTTTTGTAGAATGACTTCTCACTCCCACCTCACTCGAATTAAAAATAGTATACATTCGCCTGCTAGAATTTTTAAAATATTATTCTCATATAGGAATCTAAAAAATATAAATCCTCGAGGTTTATCATATTCTTATAGCTGTCAATTGCTTCTACAATGATCACAAAGCAATTAAAATTCTAAATAATTTTTTTAAAATAAATAAATTTCATTTCGTTGAGTTTCAGAAATAAAAATAAACAACATTTAATAATAATTAATCTTCCCATGCATTAAAGAAAGTGATTTGCGTGCCAATTTTATATATATATATATATATAAAAATAAAATAGCAAACTTAAATATTTCTGCGTCATGATTTTATAGTTGGTAATTTTACGACTAATACTAACGATTAATTAGCTTACTTTGAATTTAATAACATGTTAATCCATCTAACCAGACGGTAGCATTTAATTAGTAATTAAAACTTCTGTAAGCTAACATCATTTCTAACTACCCAGAAGGTTTTTTAAAGCTATAAAAGTCGCATAAGGAATATCTAGAGTGAATTATAGATAAATGTACTAATAAAACACGCAACTATTAATAAAATTTAAAATTTTTATGAAAATATTTAATTAAAGGATTTAATTGGATAATTTAAATCTAACTTTAGATATTTACTTATAGTAAAATTTTGTAAATATTTTAATATTCAATTAAGGTTTAAATTAGGCAGGATAAAATATAAATTGTTATTTCAGAATATTTCGTGATTAATTATAATTTCAGTTCTAAGTTTAAACGACAAAGCTGTTCAGTGTAAATGTCTGCATAAATTGTTTGCTTTGATTCTAACAGTTCATAATAAGTTCATAACAAGTCACAACATATATATGTATATATGTATATATATTCCACCAAACACTTAAAAGTATCTTTTCAGGATGTAAAGAAACCTTTGCTAATCGAATTGGCTATATATCTTTATCTGCTCGCTGTCTTTTCTTTCTGACGTTTGGTTCCATTTTTTCATCAATTGCTGCCAAACGGTCTTAAAATGGTTCCTTTGGAAGCACGATAAAAGAAAAGTGCACTTTCTAAGTTTGGATACTTTCTCAAACTCCTTTAAATAACGAAAGACTGTTCCATGAGATGAATTCTTTCTTTCTGAAATCTGAATCTGTGGTTCTGATTCCACAAGTTTTTAAAGAATCTCTGATTTAAAATTCATACGAAGTTTTGGGCTAATCGATGTATTCAGAAAAAAATAGTTAAAATAGTTAATTGATTTCGGTTTTCACAGTGATCTTATTGAAAATCTTAGATAAACTTAACAATGTTAAGAATTATTGATACTAGAAAAATAAGGAAAACTATATTAAATTTTGGAAAAATCATTTGTGTCTGTGTCTTGTAAATTATAAGAATATAAAATCTAAAGTTTGGTTTGTTTGCTTAGTTTTTTAACAGACTAATCAAACAAACTAAGAACCAAATTCTTTTCACTTTGGCAAACGTGATGCCCGTTCTAAATCTGTTCAGTTATGTTGGCTACAATGAATAGGCACTTTAAGGGTAGACCGATTTTCAAAATGAAGTTTTACACCTTCAGTCTACAAGCTGTTCAATAGCTTAGTTCCATTTTTAACAGAATTTTTTAAAGATTTTTTAGATTTAAATACTAAAAATTTCCCAAAATTAACTGTCTGAATACTACTTTATGAATTGTAATTATTAAAAAACTATTTAAACTATAGAAATTTATTTACGACTCAAAAATGCCGACTACTTTTGTTTTTACTTTGAATTATTTTTTTTAGAAAAAATTAATTTTTCAATTGAAAAATTTTGTACACTACTATTTCATTGATTTTCGTGTTGTAACTTTCAAAATTTGCAGCAATTAAAACGTGTTTTGTGTAAATAATAGTGGCCTAGTACGGAAGCTCTTTATTATGAATATTTTAGATGTAAAATGAACCCTCAAGGGATATACAACTTAATTCAAAATTAAACTTAAAATTGTATTTAGTCAAGAGTTTTAAGTTTTTTTTTGAATGGTGATAACCTAATTATTGTTTTGAATTAGTTGTTTTTCATGTTTTAATTTTATTAATGGAAGTGCAAGGGCAACATGAATTTATTTCAAATAATAAACAAACTATTTAAAATTTTCCCTTGGGCTAGAATAAAAATGTGTGAAATTTCCATAGAAATTTGATTACATTCACTAAAAGTTTTCTTTTGATATCTAAAATAAATCAATTTTGTTTGGTTAAAAAAGACTTTTTTTTCATATTTTAGCTGTACAGGTGATCATTCCACAAAGTAAAGAGCGTAATATAGCGAAAAGTTGAGTTTATACGATTGTGTTTAGCTTTTCGTGGTTCTTTTGCACGGCAAGACTTTTGCTTTATTTTTATTTTCTTCTGTTGTGATGTGAAAGGACTTTTCCTAGTTAAAAAATAATTAATAGCGAAATATAATTTTTCTCTACTTTTATTTCTAAATATATTAATTATTACCGATTTATTTAATTTTTTTATCGAAAATGAAATTGTGGTTATTAAATTTCCTTCATTATTCAAAAATTAAATTGGATATCAAATATTTTCTAAAATCAAATCTAAAGTTATTCACTAAAACGATTAAATTAAACTACAAATATCAGTAGGCTGAAGGAAATTTACCTTTAAGCGAGTAATAATAAATCACACTTCTTTGAGTTTACAAGGACACCTCACTTTTACTATTGATAATTCTTGAAGACGAGCAAAAAGAATTTAGGAGAAAAAGTTTAAGATAAAAAACTCCTATGCGCCTTATCTAATTTTGAAATCGATTTAACAGTAACTGTCGCCTATATAGTTATTTCTCTGCTACACTTGCTCTTTGTTATATTTCCCAATTCAAACGTATAAGAAACCGCCTTCATTTAAATTAGACTTTAGATTCACTCTACTAAGAATTTGTCTGGATTTTAAATTCGGGAGATTGAATCTTTATTCCGACTAATATTGAATTTAACATCAAATAAAGTTGTCATTTCTATAGAAGCAACTTAAAATGACTTTTTATTGTGCAATTTATCGAGGACAAGTTAAGGCACCCACTCATTGTGGCAAACATAAACGAATAGATTTAGGAATTACTTCAAATATGCGATGTATAATAAAAAAAAAAAATATTAAATATTATTTAAAAAAATATAAGGAAAATACTACAAAAAGAACTCCTTCCATAGCAAGAAATGAAAAGAATGGTTGGAAAAAAACACAAAATCTGTTCTTTAGTTTACTCATTGCATTCGGCAAATGTGACTTCATTCCTAAATCTATTCAGTAATGTTTGTTACAGTTCCTTAAGAACCTTAGTCAAAAAGTCAAAGTTCACTAGAAAAAATTGGTTTAGAGTTTTTTAGGGCTCTTTTTTTGCGAAATAAGACTTTGACAACTTTACTTCTACACACTACTTTATTTAAACAAGAGAGAAGTGGAAATTTCTTCAAATTTCTCCACATCTGAAATGTGAATATAATCAAAACTGTTTTGCTAACCAGGAAAATAACAAAAAAATTTACTTACCATCTTTTTCTTTATTATATTGGGTTGGATCTAACATAGTTGCATATAAATTTCCATGAATATTAACTTTTGAAAAACTTGGTAATGGATGCTGTTCCTGTTCATTATTCGATTGATAAACCATAGATGGATATTGTGTTGGATATAAAGATGATAAATTAATTGTGCCTGATGATGAATTTGGTGTTTTATATTTTGACATAGTAAAATCAATCGGTTGTTGTTCACTATAAAAACTACTTCGTCTTCTCCAGCTTTGATTGTCAAGAAGCATTCCGTAGTTTATATTTGAATTAATTAATAAGAGTGGCATACTCAAATATTAATTTGTCCAAAAATCATTTGTTTGTCCTTAATTTTATTCATTTAAAAAGAATTTTTTGTTTTTGTATGAAAACCATGGATTTTTGATTTTAGTGTACTGAAAGCATTTTTCAAAAAAAAACCAAAATTATTACTATGATTTTTTTGTTTATTTAAGTATAGAAAATAATATCAGAGAAAGTTTTCTTTAAAGGATGCGGGATTATTCTTTAAGTATTAATAAATTAGATTTTTGCCATTTATGTAAGTCACTCAAAGCGACTTCTTTTTAAGAGTCGTTCAGAAGCCAATGTGGATAACTCCAAAACATCAAAATTGAGAAAATTAATGTTTCTTAATGCATTCATAACACATAACACATGCAGAGGCTATTTAAAAAAGGTTTTTTTGACCTACAAAAAATGAAAATATGAATAAATCCTTTTAAGACTAAGAAATATATTATTTATTCTATTAAAATTTGCAAAAATCAGATAATATGAAAAAATTGACTTATCCACATTGGCTTCTGAGCGATATCAATTGATGATATAATATTTAAAAACATCGCATTTTACCTTAAATACCAACCATGACAGTTGAGGAACATTTAAGATCTCGTATCAATGACAACATGGAAATATTTTCTTTTATTTTAACTCACAAAGTATAGGAAAAGTTAGTTGAAGTTTATACAGAAATATATATTCAAACCTTAATTATTTCTAATTGTAAGAGGAATTTATTTAAAGCCTTAAGAGTTCCCAATTGTTGTTATTTTAACTATATATTATAATTAGGCTTGATAGCATTATTCCAATAAACAAAACAAGAAAAAAAACAAAAACAAATTATTAAATTTACATATGAATAATATAACATGGCTTAATAATTAATTTTGATCATTGTCTACATATCAAAATGTTAGAAAAAAAGCTTCAAAAAACATGAGCGGAACATCAAAAGTAAAAGTGAAACTAGAAATATCAATCAACGTCGAAGTACGGTCATTCAGGTCATCTAGTTCTTGCTGGGGCATCTATTGTGTACAGTGATGTTTGATGATTTTTCAAAAAAAATTAGTTACGCACCGTATTTTTTATTTTTGTTTTTATTAACATCTTACCAACAAGATTATTTTAAAGAAAACAATAACAACAAAATATCCAAAGAAATTAAATAATAAAAAAAAGAAAACAAAGCTAAAAACGGTTAAGGAAAATGAAAAATACATTGTTGAAAAACTCCCCTTAAAAAAAAAAAAACAACATAAAAATAAAAAATTTGACCGAACAACTAGTTAAATGCACACATTGGCGCTAGATTCTATCCGGTAAATATCTCTTCAGTCCCCTTAAATACCTAAGGCAAAATCATAACAGAGAAACGGGTGGAATTGATTACTAAAAGTGTTGATGTTCACAAATAAAAACAAAAAAAAAGGCAATTTGTTGGGTTCGCGCCTCCGTATTTTATTATTATTGTTATTGTTGTTATTGTTAATGTTGTATTTCATTACTACTAGCACGCGGCCTTTTCTTTGTCATAATATGATCCGAACTTTTGGACTTTATATAGTATACGAAAAAATTATAAAAATATTTTTCGATCAGTAGTTGAACTTTTTATTCATCAATTTATTAACCGTTAACTCACGATGAGCAGCTAGAAATAATTACGTCCGATTTTCAAGGAAATTATATAGCGCATAGAATTATATATTTTTTTCTTTTAGATAGTTTCGAATGGATAAAACCAAAAACTAAGCTGCCAAACACAGAGGCTGATGTATTCGGCTCTTTTATTGGACAAAATATGATTAAAGAGTCGATTCGATGCTCATTTATCAAACTTTACTTAATTTCAAGTGAATGCGTCTGCAATAGTTGGTAATTTTTGGGTTTTTCTTTTTTTGTTTTTGTTATGATAGAAAAGTTGTTTTTTTTTTTTCGTCATTGCAGTGTAGAAAATTTGTACTGTTTATTGTTTCTTTTTATTTAATTTTAAGACAAAGAAATTGTGGTGATGTTTAAAGCTATACATTTCTTTTTATCTGTATAAAATACAAAATTTTTTATTTTCCGATAGTTAAGTTAAAAAAATGATGCGGAATTTGACATGATAAATTTATCCTATAGGATAGATTTTTGTATTATTTAGTAATTAGTTTTCTTTTACACCCAAATATTTGGTTGTTGTTATCGTTTAAGATATCTGGTTAACCTTTAAGGTTTGCAAATTATAAATAATTTTTCGATATTATTTTATCATTGTAACAATAAATATAAATCCTGAGATATTTGGAAAAGTTTATGACTATTCAAGCTTAATTGGCTATAAAGTTCTTAGTTAGCCTGGTGAATAATTCTAATCCATTACTCCTATTTTTTGTTTTTTTTTTAAAAAGGTTTTATGATATTTTTTCTGAATAAAAATATGACTGAATACAATATTCTTAGCCAACAGAACTTTGTGGAATTGACACTCACCTTCCATCATTTTCTTATATTTCGGGAAGTAGCAATAATTCTATTTAAATCATAACATCAGTAACATCAGTAATTTTCAAGACAAATTTAGAACAGAAAATGTACACAAAAACAAAATATTTTTGGACAGTAAAAAGATGTTTACTGGCTAGCCTGCATATGATCACAATGAGTAAACAAATAAGTTCTTTTGTGGGGGATTATGATCCAATAAATGCTAACACTGGACTAAAAAATTTCTGTAACCGTTTTTTTCAATTAGTCTTATGCAAGCGAATTCATACATTATTGTAATTTTTTGAATTTTTTGAAAGTTGCTGCTATATAGAATTTTTTTTTAGTTTTTCACGAAAAGCAACAAATGTTCCGGTGGTACAGATATTTCCTTGAAAATGAAAACTTCAAATTGGCAATTGGTACCTTTGGAAGGATGTTTTTAGCTTATATTTAAAAAAATGATAAAAAATATAAGTTGTGCCGAGCCTATATCTACTTCAAATAAAATCAAGTCATATAAAAATCAAAAATTATCCAAAACTACAATTTAATTTTATTCAATGACATATGTAATTAATTTACTTGGAAACAATAAATATACTAAATTATATTTCTAATTTATAATTTACATTGTTTAAAGTAGAAGCTAACAAAAAAAACAAAACATAATAAAAACTTATTGTTAACTAGTATTTAAGAAAACCAGACATTAGGATTTCCTTGAACTTCAAAAAATTCATGAAATTGATATAAACTAAATAATAAAATAGATAGGTCCCAAAAAAACAAAAAATCAATTACGCAAAACGCTATCAAATTAAAATCTATGATTAATTTCATAAGGTTTATATATTATTTCTCAAGAAATTCCACTTGTCATACACGCAAAGTAAGCGTTTTAATTGATTGCGCATTCACAATACCACTTGAAATATTATTATTTATCAGTAATTTGAATCATCCACTACAAAAAGAATACACAAAAAAAAGAAAAAGGAAACATAACAAAATACTAAAAATAAATAAATAAAAAAATACCTGAAACCGTGTTGCCGACTTAATCTAATTAAAGCAATATATTTTATTATCATTATCAAAATTATTTTACACCTTACAATAATGTATTATATACCACCTTACTATCCATTTTTAGTTATCAGGGTAAAGAAATCAATCAATATTTGTATAAATAAGTTTTTTTTTTTTACATTTTTTAAAAAGGCATTTCATAAATCAACAACTTAAGTAAATTAAATACAAAATTAGTTCATATTTACCTTTCGTTTGGCTGATTTCTTTCAGACAGAAAAATAAAATTTAAATCGTTTTAACACTTCACTTATACTACTTGGCATTTAGGTATTTATTTTACTTTTTTATTTTGTTGGCTATTTTATCAATATGTCAAGCGCCTGTTTTATATTCATATCAAACAGATAAATCATAAAAAATACAATTATTAAAACAAAATTAACCCCTTTCTTTCAATTAAATAAATTAAAACTAAAATCTTTTTATATACAAAATACACATAAAAAAAAAATAATATTAAAATTCCCTTTACCACATTTTACACTGCACAGCAACAGTAAGCAAATAATATAAACAACAACAAAATATAATTTACTTCACATGGAAATTTTTTCCAACTATTTCTTCTTGTTTTATTTTTTGTTTTTCTTTTCTTTTCTCTTCTCTTTCTTTAATCTTTTTTAGAATCGACGTACTTCAAATTTTACTTGTCACGCGATTTTCTAGCTCCGCGATCATATTCATAAAAACAAAAAAAAACAAAATGTCAGGCGGAGCTCGTTTTTCTGTTTCTCTTTTCTTAAAATTTTTTTTATTTTTTTTTTTCAATAAACAACACAAAAATATCAAAAATAATATAGTAGCACATCAAAAAGAGAATCAACTACGACGGCACAAGTCAGACTGACTGCAATGATGCGCCCACATGAAATAATGGAATATAACTAAACACCTAGAGAACAGAAGTGCAAAAATATGATCATTTGTGCCCCAAGACGTTTATTTTCAAAAGGGGTCCAATCGTTTTGGGATCAAGAGTGCCATTAAACAGAAATTCTATTGGTCCAGTTGGTATTAGCTTCCCCCCCCCCCCCTCCCTAATGTGATTCTGTTTTAAAAAATGAGCTGAAAGCATATATTTTGAATTCATATACAGAAATAACTTTGAATTAAGTTTACTTATAACTCAAGAGGTTGGAGCTAATTTCTCCCTCTCCCATTTGAAATTTAGTTGCTTGAGTTCTTACTTTGTTTATTTTCTTAATCATATGGGTTGGTTTTAGTTTATAGGAGGAAATGGGGGGATTTATAATATCCAATTGAAAATTTGTTATTTGTTTAGTTTATCATTGTCTCTCTCTTTTTTTCTTTCATTGCTAGAGAGAAAATCAAAGCACGCATATCAACTTAAAACAGTTTAAAAGTAAAGCTGTGTGCGCATCTAACTTTTAGCCCGCGTATTTTATTTAAATTCGATTGGTAGAAAGAACAGAAATGTAAGCTTAAATTATAACGATTTGTTTTAGTATTTTTATCTTTTATTACCCAATCAAATGTTTAGTTTATAAAATTTGTTTTTGTGTTTTTTCTATTACAGATTAATTTCAATTTTTTTTTTACTGTATTGTAGGTAATTTTTTACTATAAATTTTGTTGTTTGTATTTTTTAATTAAGATAAATTAAAAAATTTCATTTATTTTGATAATTTTTCATTGGGTGAATTTAATAGTGCACCTTACTATATACGGCAAAGCTTATAAAAGAATAAACTTTAGACAAATTAAAAGAAAAAAAAAAATATAGATTAAAGCTATAATTGACTAAAGTGTGTTACTTTACGTAAGAGTGTTGTGTTTTTAAATTTAGTTGTAAAAAAATAAACAAAAATTTAGTATTTAATTTATTTTAAAAACGAATTGAACAAAAAAGTACTTTATTTTAATTGGAGGTAAACATTAATTCTCTGAAATAAATCAAACAATTTTAATGGTAATAATATATTAAGTGATCTCTTTAAGATAGTAATTATGTAGTAGCAAACTGCAAGCTATTAGTTATCTCTCTTCTTTTTGTCCTAGCATTTTTAAATAATTCAAGTTTTTATATAAAGCTTAGCGCTTAGCGGCATAAAATAAGTCAATGAAGCCACTCGTATATATAGCTTGAATCATAGCCTACTTTGCGCTGGCTTGCTGGCTTTAAAGCAAAAACCCAAAGAAATTTTTTTTGCCTAAAATGTAACGTGAGTGATGGTGGCATATGTGTGAGTATAACTATATATAAAATACAATTTTGATAATATTTGACAACTGGGGTTATTATAACTTTGCTTTCGGTTATGGAAAAAGGATGCTATTTAGTCTACTCCGATTGGTGTTAAACTCCATATTTCTACATTTTTAAATCGCTAAGTCATACGCTAAAAGCTAGTGAATCCTAAAGGTGGGTACTCACTTAGTGCACATATCTCCGCGTGTAACATTCATGACAACAAAATGACGTACATATGAATTTCATGCTGAAATTATCCACATATGAGGGGGAACAGAATCAACAATTTAGCGTGACTCTATGACGTATTAGACTTTAACACGACTTTATTCTTTTGAAGTCTAGAAGAAATTAAGATGTGTTCTTGAAAAGTGTTCTATAAAGTAATCTACACAAGAAATACAGAAATTCCTTGAGTTAATTTTTCTAAATGAAAACAGAGACTAGAAAAATTCTTGGTTCTAAAAACTTATTGCCTTCTTCGAAATTTTTTGACAGAGTTTCATCATCACCACAGAAGGAATAATTTTTTCATATTTTTTTTATTATCAATGTGAACTGTAAATCTATTGTAGATATCTATCTCTTAATCCAAAGATCTTGTATAAGCCTCATATTGGCTGCTCCACTAAACTCCTGACAGAATCTATACCTATCGATTGTTATAGTTAACTTATGTTAGTGGCATAACAGGGATGGATCAGGAGGTGTGGAGTTCCCTTGGCTAAGAATTTTTTAGTGGTAATCAAAGGAAAAAATTTAAGATTCCTATAAGAAAGTTGAGTGTCTGTAATAATATCCCACTCCTTTGAAAAAACTAACTATGCCTATGTATGTAGATTAAATATGATATGACATGAGCTTCGTTTAAAGAAAGTTTGAGCGTAATATTTTGTTATGCAATTTTCAACATTTTTTAAATAGCTTTTTGAAAGATTTTGACCATTATTGTTGTATCCTTTTTCTAAATTATCAGAATTATTCTTTATTGAACTTAGCTTTAAGAATTTCAGAAAGATTACGAAAGATCCCTTTAGTTATATTCTTATTAATGACTTTTTTAAAAGTAATATTGCATATTTAGCAGTTGCAAGTTGAATTGAAACTTAAAACATATTTTTTAGTTGACTTAGTAGACCGAATTGCATGTTATGTTGAGGAGGCATTAGTATGGATATAACTTTTAATAATTTTGCAAAATTTTTTGATTATTATGCTTTGTTTGATGAAATTATTCCTATTTTGCCAATTTAAAAATATTTTTTGGCTGCTGTTGTTTGTCAGTACTTGAATCACTTTTGTGCGTTTCTTTTGAAAACTTTTGTTCTTCTACATTGGAAAAAAAAGTTTGGTTTTCAAGTAAACGCATTTATTTAGATCTTCATGTACTGAAATCAAGAAAATAATTCTTGAGTCAATAATTTAAATACTCAATTCTAGTAAATTTAAGCAAACTGAACAATCAAATATATTTACTTGCCACCCGTATTTATTTTTTTCAGTGTTATAAGATTGTTTTGCATTTTATTTTGTTGGTCCTTACAAAATTATACAAAAAAATATTTGCCTATCATTATCTTGTAGAGCTTATATTAAAAATTTTGAAAAGGAATCTGATGACTGTATTTTTGTTAAACAAAAAAAATCTTCCTGCCTATTTGTTTCTATTTTGAACAATTACCTGGGTAGAATTTTGGATTTCTTACTCTTTGATAAAAAAAACTTTCATTTATTCCATTACCACATTAAAAAGGCTGAAACTTGAAGGGATGCCTTCAACCAATTGATAATTAATTAGATCATTTAAACTTATTTATAAAACATTTCTCTTTTGAAAGAATTTATTAAACAAAATATCCAAAAACTCTTCTCTTTGGAGACTGTAAGTTCACTGGATCGAAAAATATTTATAAATATATCTAGAAAAATCAAATTAAAATTATTGAAGAGATATTTAAAAACTTTATAAAGGATACTTATTAAAATCGTATAACACAAAAGTAAGAAATCCATTTTAAAAAGAAATTTGTTTTTATTCTTTAAATGCGCGTGTCCTATTTTTTTTTTAAAGGAAAAATATGAATTTTACATAGATCTGACGTTATTATGTAAGGAATCAATTTGAGGGGTTTTGATGGGTGGATACTTTTTTATGTATATATTTTCAAAAGTTTTGAAAATTTTTCAGTACTTTCAGATTTTCGATTGGATATCGAAAAAAAAACATGCGCATAAATTTTTGTTGTTGTTGAAATAAATCAAATCAAATAAAACTATTTTAAAGTATAGAAAGAAGAAAAAAGTTGCCTGTAAAATTTAATACAAAATGAATAATGAGCTGAGATAAAAAAAAAAAAATTGTCCTTTTGCTTTAGACTCCTGTCAAAATCAATTGAAAATACGAGATTTAATTCTATATATAGATATTTTTCTTAAAGATAATTTAAAATTATTTTCGGAAAATAAAAAAGTTTAATTTTGCTTTTTCTATGATTTATTTTCATGAATTAAATATTCATATGAAATATTATTTATTATTTTATCAAGTGTTTACATGAAAGATGTAATTTGGCCTTGGAAATATAAATGTAAAATTAAAATTTACTGCTAATTTTTATGCTAAAATATTCAAGATCTTCAAGCTTATTTTTTTGCTTTTAATAATCTTAAAATTAAACTTACGACTTGAAGAATAATTTTTTCTAAAATATGAAGCTACTACTAAGCAACTGTGTATCTGCCACGATTTCCTTATCACTAAAACCGTCTTCGAAGTTCTGGTAACTTTGTTAAAATTTTGCTTATATTTTTTGCTTAGATAAATATTTCAAAATAAGTTATGCGTCCTTTTTTTACCTATGTAGTGTTGGTAGTAGGAGTAGTAGTAGTAATAGTAGTGGTTCTGCAACTAGCAGAAGAAATAACTCGTTTCTCTTGTAAGGCTAGAGTATTTTTAGAGCTAATCTCTATTTTTTTGATCGTGGGGAAGGAAAAATCATTTTATCCTCTAAGCCATTGTCCTCCCACAGTCAAACACCAGATGTCTTTCACCTCATGGCCGAATCTCTCTATGCCGGTTGATCTTCCAATTTTATGGAAGTACTTGCTAAAGGTCTATGATCATTGTTGAACTACATAAATATTCTGATAGAAATTCTATTCAATCCAAAAAGTTTTTGAAAGAGAGAGCTTACAGAAAAATTTCACTTTATTCTTAGGCCAGTCAAAATGTTCACATAACAAAAACTTGACTTATTTGACAAACTTATTTTGTTTGTATTTGTAAATTTTTCTAGAATAATTTAAATTTAAAAATACTAAAAATTAATAAATCAACTGTGACTGATGAAAATAAAATAACAAAGAAAATAATAAAAAATTCCTACAAAGCTCAACTAAATTCCTAACAAAGCTACTCAATAACTAAATTTAATTGTCATTAAAAAAATTAGAATCAACATTTAAAGATACCAAAATGTAATTTATTGGCGCCCAGATGGTCTTTGAAAAATTGAAATTCTTTTCGAGAAAAACAAAAAATTAAACCAAAATTGCTTCAGTTAACAATTGAAAATTGTTATGAAAAAGAATAAAAAAACAAAAAATTAAAAATTAGTTGTGCACGCATTTAAAGAAGAAAGAATGTGGTGCCATGGAATTGCAGTACTACCGCAAAACTCATACAAAATTTTTAAGAAAAACAGAATTAACAACCAAAAAATCCCTATTGGTCTTTATAAAAAAAAAACAACAAAAACAGAAACATTACAACAACAAAAAATTGATTTTCTTTTAAATAAAAGAAAATTTACTAACAATGCTCAGCACGGGGTATTTATACACACGCTGGCAGTAATTTATTTAAATTTCCATTTCGAGTTTGACATAAGGCCCTAACTTTGGACAGATTACATTTAAAGTTAGGCTTTGATCGTTTCAATAATGACCGCCGTATTGGTCATTTGAATGGCCCAACCCGTCTATATGTTTTTTATCCATATGTAGTAAACAGGCAGCAAATAACCCATGGTTAGATCTCTTATGGGATTTACCCACCACATGTGAATGCCATTGCAATTATCATTGTTGTTATTTAGCTCTTGTTGAAATTAGCTTTGGATCTTCAAAGATATTTAAGTATCTACATGTAATAAGATGATTCAATGACTTTTTGTCGCTGGCTGAAATTATTCTATAGCAGTGCTGTTTATTTCTGATGATGTTTAAGCCTAGAGACTAGAGGCATTGTCTTTCTTATAAACTCAGTATGTATTCCCCACATAATGACCATAAGTAATCATTTGGACTGCCGTTTTATTGTGGAACTTGTAATGGAATGAATATATATCCATATCGAGTACTAATGTCGGCTTTAGATCAAATAAAAAAATTTTCTTAATTGGATCATAAGTATAATATCATATCTACTCTAGTCAGTTTAAATATTATCCAGGTTATCTTAGATTTAGTTTTATCTAAAGATTATTATTGCTACTGTTAACAAGAAAATAATATTCTTAGAATTTTATTCTGATTATAAATTTTTATTTTCTTTTCCTTTCAATTTTGAAAGGATATTAATTATATTTTTGTTGATAAGTTTTATCATATTCATATTCATAGTTTTTTCCATATAGATTCTCTGATTTTTTTACTATAATCCAATAAGCAGCGCACATATATCAATACCAACTTTTCAATTTTCTGTTTAGGCATTAGGAATGAGATATTGAAACAAGTAAACACAAGAAAATTCTTTTTCAAACTTAACAAAATAAGGAGCTATACACTTAAATTTAATAAACGTATATTAAGATCGTTTAGTATATTTTTTGAGCCATCAAACTAAGAGCCATACAGAGTGCCGGGCTTACAGCCGAGCTGACAACGTTTCCCATTGCGATAGCCTAAGTTTTGGTAGGTTTGCACTCTGAACACTTTGAGCATATTCCTATTGATTTTATCCATAACGACTTTATTTTTTATTTTTTTTAAATAACATCCTTTATTTGATATGACTAATACAATCTTAATTAGTTAATTTATTATTATTGTTGAAATGTACTTTATATAAAGCAAAAAGGTGTGCAGTTGTGCTGAACCAGTGCTCAGCTCCTAATTTACTATTTTTATATTTCACGTTAATTCATGAAGCTTGACTCAGCTTGAAGCTGAGTTGTCTCCAAGAGTTGTATGGCTTCTACATTGCTATGTCCTAATAATCGTTTTCATATTTAACAGCACATTCCTGAATCACTTGGTTGAACAATTTTATGTTTAAATCCTTGTGGATTTCATGATTGCTCACATATCTGTAAGCATTAGATGTATCTGTAAGATGTTGCTTTTTCTATAGGCTTGTTCAATTTCTTTACCATGATAATTCGGGCTGTTTTAAAACTGTTTGGAATTTAATTTATTCTCAGACAACCAATGACTTAATAATCTTTGGTATCGGAATCGGCGTCAGCTCGGCTGTAAGCCGGCACTCTGTAGGAAGCCTAACTCTCTTAAAGGGAAATTATCTCTTTATTACCCCTGGAAGGAATTAAGCTTAGAAAATTCAACTTGCTGAAAGCTTATCTGTTCTTATTATTCTAATAAACATAAAAAATATCCTTAACGTATTAATATTGATTAATGAATTATAAATCAAAGAGCCGGAAAATTAAATCAAGGAGGCTAAGCCGTGAGAAAAAAAAGTAAATAGACAACCGATAGGACTATTATTTAGTCAGTTAAGTCAAGTACACAGCTAAACTCATTTATAAACTTGTAATTGTTTTTTATAATAAGCATTTTAATTTTTTATTTCTATTCTTCTGCACTTATTCTAAATATTCTAATCGATTATGTAAATGTTCATATTAATATCTATGTGAATTGTTGTGAGTTAATTTTAATTGTCATATTATTAATTTAAAGTAATATATCCTCAATAAGTCTGGAGGCTATTACGTAAAAATATTCAACTCTATCCATCAGCATAACATGATCCCCTTAAAGAGTCATTACTTCTAAATCTAAACTTTTATTATGGCTTTTATTCTAGTCTTGGTAATGACTTCTTCATTTGAGCCAAATTTCCTTTCATGAAATATTAAGGTTTTGTGAAACAACCGGGCAGGAAAAACACTTCAAAAGTTCAATTTATGCTACTTGACAAGCATTTTGAAAGGCTTCTGATATCGTAAATTTTCTTATTGTTAGTAAAATAGCATTTTTATCCTCTTTATGTGGTGTCATTTTTTTTCATAATTTTATCCTTCAAACCAAAAGTTATGCAATTAAATATTCGCTCTTGATTGTTTGTATTGCTTTGAAGGTAGTTGATGAATAGAATAGAATGAGCTTTTGAATTTTCATATTTATAGATATGAATTTTTTTTAGTCAGTTTTCTGTTCTAGTACAAAATTAAATCCAATTTAAAAATTTGTTTTAAAAGTTTGCCAATTATTCATTTAATTGTAAAACATTATTTAAATTTCATATACTTAAAAAAACTTGGATTGTAAATTTAAAAATTAAATTAGTTTAAAATCTAAAAAAATTTTTATCTAAAAACTCAATATCAAAATAACAAATTTTTATATTAACCATCAAAGAAATCTAAAACCACCATAAATCGTGATTTAATGCTATATTAATTTTAGCTACATGCTATGGGGGATACTATTGAGTTTTTCTAGATGATTGGCTGTCTCAGTAAATGTTCATAAAACTCCGTCTTGTCTTATCTTACAGGTTTCTCAGTTATCCAATGATCAGTCGTCTCTGGCTTCTGAAAAAATTGTTCTGTCTGTTCCAGTATCAATATCATGGTTGTCTTTTATTTTGTATTATTTTCTTATTTTTTGTTTTTTATTATTGTTGCTGTTGAAAATATGCAAAATAAGATTATTTATCATTTAAGACATATTTGAGGAGGAGCTTAAAGCTGATGTTTTTGCTGTCGTTATTATGTTTAAATACTATAAAAATTCATATTTGTTTAAAATTTGTTCTATTTTTTGTGGTCATTTTCTTGAGGAAAGGGTAACTTAAGTGCTATTTATATTTATGTGAGTCGAAGCTTTTTGAGGAATAGTAAAAAATTTAAATGATCTTAAGGTTTTAAATTTACGTCTGAAGCTTAACTGAAAAATATTAAAATTTTAGTAAGCTTATAAAATGAATCCAAAAATCATGAAAAGAGATACCTATATCTGGTTTTTGAAGCTAAAAAAATCTTCTGTTACATTTAAACCACATTTAACGTCTGTCCAGAAAAACGCTAATACAGTGACTTCGTGATTTTAGGTTTTAACTGCCAGATAATTCATAATAAGCTTAATTTTTATATACACCTTTAATTACTTTGATATTGGCTGAAAAAAAATGCTATAAATGGCGACGTTTACAAAAAAATTCTTTTTCACCAAGATCTAGCATTCTATTACTCGAAGATCAAATAAGGTAATGATATAAACTCCTAGTCATCTGATCTATGAAAAAATTCTAATAGAATTTTTTCTGAGAATACCTATTTTCACCATAGAGCCCAGAATAATGCTTATGCATTTATTTTTGCCTTAAAATAAACTACTTTAGACCATTAGTCTTATGGAAATGACTTTCACTTATGACTTTTCCCATTTGAATGGAATTTATCTAAATTTGTCGTTCAAAAGGTATCAAGTGCATGATTGCAAAAGTAAAATTAGATATACTTCTATATCTAACAATGACTTGTATAGAAAAAGTTAGAGAAGTGTTGGTATGAAAGTATATGTTATCATCTTCAAACGGATCTATGTTAATAAATTAAGTTGACTAAGGCCCAAGTTTATATGTCAGTGTTGACCAATGTGTTTTTTTAATATTCCCAAATACAACAAAATTATTCACTTTTCGTGGAAAATCAAAATGCAAGATACAAATAAGTCAAACTTCATTGGGCATAAGGATAGGACTCAAGATATTTAGCTTGATAGTGAACATATAAAATCATGCTAAGTGTAAGTAAAATCTATTCATAACAAAGACGGCTGAACATATTTAAGGAAAGGAGAGCTACCGGCTCTAGTGCTTTTTTGATTTCTTGTTGTGGAAGTAATGGAGAGAGTTGGACGTTCTCTGTTTCTGTAAATTTTTGTTCTAAGCAAATTGTGTAAGTGATTTGAAAAATAAAAATAAAAAATAAGATCCTACATTTGTTGTTGTTTATTAGACATAAAAAAATTGTTGGATATTTATTAATAATTTGGTTACATTTACAACCAAATGAATTACAGCCGGTTTCAAAGTTATCAGTTTAATTAAAAATCAATGAATCATCGATTAATTATAGGGCACATTCAGAACGACCACTTAAAGTAAGGCTGGCGAGAGTTTAACATTCCTACCGAGAAACATATTTAGTGTAGTAGTTAAAAGTGTAGCTAGCTAGAACGAACTAAAGAGTTATGTATGTAAGTCTATTATAATTTATCGTTAAATAAATTTCATCCTACAGCATTTATATTAGGTATAATATTTAATCTCAAAGTCCCAACATTTCTGCTTTAAGCTTTCACTCTAAATACTCTCTTAAATTAACTGATGATACGCTAGCCGTCAAGTTAACTCAGAACTGTGAAACTGGTCGTTAAAAATTCAAAGCTAAAAAGAAAAAACAAAACATAAATTAAAAAATTTATAAATTATAAAATTTATTTTTCTAAAAAACCTACATCAGCAACTTATTTTAACCAGCAAGAAATATAAATTCCTTTTAAATGATTCCCAATTCTAAGTCTACAAAGAAAAATACACAATTTTTAAATTTTTCTTATTATATTTAAAGAAATTTTTATACAGTGACTTTAGGTACAGAAATTACATCTTTTGAATCATATTTTAGTTCTAAAATCGATCCAAACCTTCAAAATTTTAAGCTTATTTAGTATAGTTGCTTGTTTTTTAACCACAAAAGTTAGTAACAATTTTTAGCAGCACGCTATGATCCCTGCCTAGCCAAACTGGGACAAACTATAAAAAAATAGGAAATCTTAACTTATAAATTTGTTAGAAAAATTAATTTTACAATTTTCCTTTTCTTGATTTTATTAAAAATTTGTTTAAGGCGTTTGAGTTGTCTCTCTTGCCATCTCTGATTTAAAGCACTTTTATGTAATGGGCATTTGATAATTTTCGTTTGGAAATATAAGCATTTATGGCCTAATGAACCTAATACCCTTTCTTGACTGGCATTATATACACACTTGTAGTCTCCCATGTAAAAAAATCATTTATTTTATTTATGACTGGCAAAGTGTGTACATATGTATATGAGGCCATCCTAAAACATATGCTGGAAATGTCAAATGCGCTGAAATACGGTTTTAAAAGTGTTTAACCTAATAAATTAAAGAAAATAATGGTAAAGTAAAAAGTTAAGAGTTTTTAAATCATTTTGGGAAATTGTTTTTATAGACAAAGTAAAAAGTTTTAGCCAGCATTTAAATTATAATTTTGACATAAGCCAATACAGAATTTTAATTATATTTTATTGCACAACCTTAGAATTCACAATATAAATGTCAATTCTCCCTGAATAAATTACTGCATACTTTAATTAAACTTTTTGTTTTCAACAAAAAATGATGAACCTTAAAAAGAAGTTTTGTTTTTTTGGTTTCTTAGTCACTCACAATTAGTGATTAATTAGGTAAACTTATTGTGAAATTTTAAATTGGATTTAAAAAAAAGAAACGCACAAAATGACAGTATACAACCATAACTGAGTTAGTTTATTTTTCACTAAATATGGTCAATAAATATTTCAATTTGAAATTTATGCGAACATGTAACCCAATCATGGGCAAACATTATCCTCCCCTTGGCTGAATAATTATTATAATTCCATTCGAGGAGATCAATGCTTCAATCATTTTTCTTATGCTATTTACTTTTCAAATGAATAATATTTACTCATAGAATACTATTTAATATATATATATATAAATATATATATATATATATATGAATTTTATGAAATCAAGAAATTACTAAAAACGAATATTATTAGCGTTAGTTAATCGTTTTTAATACGCGTGATAAGGTATGTATCTATGTCGAAGGCTTATTTAGAAATTCAAATTGTTGATATGAATGCGGCCACGATCTCTTTTTACCTTTTTGAGAGTGTTAATGAGACCTGAGAATCGTGGGAATAGGATAGATTTGTATTAATATAGATTGATGCATATTTAATTATATATTGAAAGTTAATTACTTCAAATATTATAAAGTCTTTTTATTTTAGTTTTGTATTCTTTATTTTTTTTTTGTAGAAACTTGTCCATAATTTCAAATCCCTAATTTAGTCATTTTGTATGTTATTAATAATAAATCTGAGAATTTAGTGGAGTTTATGCTTTTGTTATTACAGTTTTTTAATAAATTTTTTATTTTATTGTTCGTCTTTCTCTTTCTTATATCGTTTTACATTTGAGAAAATCCAAAAATGGTTAAAATTATATATATATAAAAATTTGGCATTAAAAATGGATTTTTGTACAAGTAATCGCTGAAAATTTAATAAAGCTGTTAGGATAAGTCAACTTAATCAACAACAAAAAATACCAATGCCAGAGGTATAATTCCTTCAAGAGTGGTAGAAAATTTCCTTGAAGTCTTTCTTATCTTGTGCCCCGTGTGTTCAACTGAAAGAACAAAGACAAAATCATATTGTCTGTTTTCATAGATGTTTTGTTGGGCATGTAGTACTCCTCCAAAAAATTCAAATTCATTTGGGAGTTTTACGGTGTTTAAAAGAGTAGTTCAATATTTCTTTACAGAAAACAAATCGTTTTTGTATAATAATAATGCAGCTTTTCCCCAAGTGATTAATGTGAAATACGCAGTCAATAATAATAATGGCACTCAATGGAAGACTTTTTCAGTCGATAAGCAAAATAGAAGAAAATTTTCTAAGAGAACTGAAGGCTACCCTGGCTTCAGAAAGAGCTTATTTTGAAGGCCAAAAAATTAATTGTAATGTTGAATAAATGTTTCGTGTTTTTTACAATAATTCCTTTGTAAAATTTACTGAGTGTAAAATTTAATTTTATATCAAATCCAAAGTAAACTGTTTGCTATGTAAGCTTTTTTCGAAAAATTAAAGCTAAACTGAACATAAGGAAATTTTTGTTACAATATCTAATTAGGTTACGGCCATGTTTAACTCTGAGTGCCTTATTCCCTTTTATATAGGGCCATAATCAAACCATTTTATTTTTCAACTTATTTCCAAACAGACTAACAGCGATCAAATACATATAGCTTTCCGGGTGAATTGTTTTTTAGTTATGAGGCTACAGGCAGGATATGCCATTAAGTAGATATGATTTAAAAGTCAAAATTGACTTTAAATTTATAAACTTCACTCATTACCTCTTGTTGCTTTCAACTGAATTTATAATCATTTATGCTGATATCAAAAACCATAATAGGAGTTCTATATAGGATACTTCTTTACTTCCATATGCAAAACTATTATTAAACTGGTCTGCTATCGAATTAATTGCCCAAATGAAGCATGTACTAGAAATAATTAATATGTAGTTAGACAATATAAATATATGTGTGTGTGTATTTAACTTTAAAATAAGTAAATTACCGCTGATTAAGTTGCTTGTGTTATCACATTCGGCAGTGAATTTTTGACCATAATATCTCGCTTTAAAATTAATGTGTTTCTGACACCATTAATTTTTGTGTGAACCAGCTTGATAAATTATAAGAGGCACCTTAATTCATCTGGTAACGTCTTTTGCTTATATTTACACTTCTAACATTGTCAGAATGGCCTAAAATAATTATTTTTTTATTAGAATCATTAAATTAGAAAAAAACCTTTAAATTAAATTTTTGATAGTTATAGAAAAGATGAAGAATTTGAACTGGTCAGCGCTTTTATTTTTTAAAATAAAAAATCTCTATCCTAACTATTAAGGCACATAATTTACGAGATTTCTGGTGTACATGTGACCAAATGTTTCACACATAGATGTCGTTTTTAACAAGAAATCCATATTATTTTTTAGGAAGTATCAATCCCAAAAAGTTCAAGCTTTTCAAATTTTTGGCCATTTAAATAATTTTTTTTTTACTACTTTGTAAGGAACAAGAAAAAACAAGTTTTGAATTTTAATTGAGCACTGCATTTGTTGATAAAAAAAGTAAATTTTTGGTGGTTTTTTGAATTTTAAAGCTGTTGTACCGACACAAATGATGATAAGCGCTGTAGGCGTTCCAAATTCACAAAATTTTTATTTCAAATTAATCATTGAAGGCTTTTGATATATTAAGTTCCCAAATTAAGTGAATAATATTAATACTATTCCACTTAAAGTAAACAGCATTATTTATTTTGAAAAATCACCACCTTTGATACCGATAGAAATATTAAAGGCTAATTTCCAAAAAAGTTGCTTGATTGTTGACATTAACTAAACCACAAAACTAATTTCGGATTTAAGTTTTAACATAATTTGACATAATTAAATTTACTACTCGTATAATATTTAAATTTAATAACAACAAAAATAATTAAAAACAAAAAGAAATATTTTTAAGGGATATCCCATCTGAAAATTTCTACAAAAATTAAATCACTTTTGGAAATGTTTGGCAGAATAAGAAAAACTTTGTTTATTTCACTCTACAATTTGCCTACGACTAAAAAACGTTTCTTATCCTGTTAAACCAACCCTTTTTTATGAAGTGATTCAGCAACCCCTCTGTTTTTTTTTCACCCTTTTACTTTTTATTTGCATACAGCAAGGAAATTTAAAAAGGGGAAAAAATACACGAGGGGTTAAAAATTGATTTCGAAATTTTAAAATGGTGTTCAAAGAATTTTCTTTTTTACTATTTTTCGAAATTTGTTATAAATTTTTCAAACTTTTTGTTATTTCATTTGAGGAATTTTTTTTTTAAGGTTTTTTGGTAAATAATAATATTCTTTAGAAAAAACGCCGAAGTCAATAAATCCCAGCTTCAATACCCAAAATTATAATTTTGTTGACAAAATTCAACTTTATTCATCAACATAGGCAATAAATTTATTCCAACGCTTCTTTAATTTTTCTATATTGGCTAAATACAGGGATTTATTTAAGAAGCACCTCAGTTTTGGCATTAACTATGCTATTAAGGACTAGAGTATTCAGCATCATTAGTGTTTATGTTGCTACATTCAGCCAAACTAAATTAACGGTTGATTTTGATAGAACAGAGGCTTGATTAACTATGTCGTTATATCCTTCCGTCAAAAAAAAACAAGTAAATCAGCATTAGAAAATGCTTAAATTTAATTTTTATGAAAGTAAAAAATGTAGGATTATTAAAATCTTTTTAAAATATGTAAAATATATGTAAACTTGATGTAAACATTAAGTTGTCATTAAACTTCTAGGTTTACTGTATGAAAATTGTTGCTTTTAATAGGGGTAGCATCTATAATTTAGGATAAGATTTTTTAGGATTTCTCTTTTTCAGAAGCCGTTTTGTGTGATACAATCTAATTTATATAATCAGCTGACTATTTTTCAATAATTTTCTAGCAAAAGTTCCTTTTATACCTTAGATTAGGATTAAGTTTAGTTTTTATATTATTATTGTTCACATCAGTACAAAACTGAATTTACGATTATTTATTTAACATAATAAATTCCTATTTTTCCCTTAATTACAAAAAATAAAATCGCCATTGTTCTAATTTTTTTTAAAAGTCCACAATTTTGTTACTTATTACTCTAACTCCTGCTCAAATGTAGATCAATTTATCTATGTGGCTTTTTTGTTTTCAGATATCCACAAGTCCTGCCACTTACTTTTTAAGGCGAACACATTGCCCACAAAGAACTCAATGTAAATAATGTTAAATAAACTTAAAGAAATTTTTTTTGTACATTTTTTTACTGTAAATAAATATTTAACAGTTTGGGGTTTTTAGAAAAATATTATACGTCACGCAGAATCTAATTTTTGACATTTTTAACATATTTTTGTTTTAAAGTTAGTTAAATTGTTTCTTAGAAGTAAAATTCTATATTTTTAACTATATAAAATAATTATAAAAACTTGATTTATTATTAAGCTATGATGGAAACCTAATATCCAGTTACCTTGCCAAAGCTAGTATGTCTCTCAGACCTATTTGCAGGTCACTTGTCGAGTGAGTTGATGCTTTTTATTATCGATTAAGAAAACATAAACTGAAAAACTGATATCCAAGATTTTTTTAATTAATCCTTATTTAAGTCATATTAAATTTCTTTAGTAAAACTATTTTTTAAATTTTTACATATACATGAATATAATTTTGTTAACTACCCTTATCTCAACCAAAGATGTGATATAATGACAAAATAAATTCCAATTTTAAACTGAATAAAATTGTATCCATTGCCAATGGATTTCTTTTCTACTCTCCAACTGTTAAGATGATCAACTTTTTTGCTGATTATGCCATTCAAAGACAACATAGCATATGTAAACTTGATGGAATGCCACTGACAAGATGCTAAAGCCTTATATTTATGTCTCCCTTCTTGCATTTTTAACCTTCATTTTAGTTTAGAATTGACTTCTTATAGTCAATGTTAAATACATACATATATATAGTATCAAACAGTTTTATATCTATTTCAACATTTATTTGTTAGTCAACATATATTATTCCTAATAGTGTAATATTTTTTAACATTAAAAACTAAATAAAATAAAATCATACCCACAGATATATTAGAAATTAGTTTTTAATATATTTTACAATAACAAAATTAAAATTACATTCGAATAATTAAAAATTTTAATATTTTCTTGAAACAATTATGTAAAAAATTTTTATTCAAACGAAAAAATCATAGGTATACAAAAAGAAAAAGAAGATCTTAAAATACCTTCTTCTATTTGTGGAAAAAACATCACACGCCATCCCCAAAAAAAGAGAACAAACAAACTAAACATTCAATTGCCATAAAAAAAAAAATAAAAAAATTTCAACAGACGTGAAAATCTTTTGCCAGACTTGATTTGACTTTGAAGAATTTTTGTTTTGTTTTTTTTATTTTCATTTTCATCAAAGAAGAATAGTATTTGTCAAAGCTTATGCTTTGATATGACCCGCAAATTTATCAATAGCCTACAACGGTAGCAAAATCGCGAAAAGAATACCTGAAGGAGAGATAAGTTGATGAAGACGAGGCCAGCGCTACTGTGTTACGCCGCATTATAATTTGCTAAAACTATCTTCAACCGTCAAGTTATGATGGTTAGCTCTACTCATGACAGATATAAAATACAAATATAAAAAAATAAAAAAAATTTTTTATAGTTAGCCAACGGCCGTCGGCATTATTGTGTGTTTAGATTTTTTTTTTGTGATATTTTGCTTTAAATAAAAATCAACTATTTGTAAGCCCTTGTATTGTCTTCCTCATTTAATATTTTTTTTATAAAAATAATTTTATAATTAACAACTATCATATTATTAGTTTAGCATTTGTACTTACAGTTAATAAATTAAAACAAAAGTGCAAAAAAATCATGGTTAACTAGAATAGAAAATAAGAATAAAAATCTAAAAACCTTAAATTAACACATTTTGACCTCATTTTTGAGTTGAATTTTTATACAGTGTCGTCGTTGCAATTTGTTGAATGCCTTTCTCACGATTCAAAGTTGTTGGATGTCATTCATGTTTCAAAGAATATTTAGCCTATCTATACAAGAGTAGCTACAATTAAATAATTGCATTAATTAAAAAAGGAAAAAATAAAAAAACAAGTCATTAACGTTATCTTGAAAAGTTGTTACTGTGGTAAGAGTAACAGATATGCGAATAACCAGTTTTTTTTTTCTTGATTTTTCGTTTTGTTTATTTAATTTATATATATTTTTATTTTGTTCTGCTTCTATTTCAATTCAGGCATCCAGATCCATATTTGGCAAATTTACTGCTCATGGTATCCATTTCCTTGATTTAAAATATTTTTATTAAAAAGAAAAAAAGAAATCATTCAATTGATATGCAAATTTCTTATTATTTGTCCTCTTTAGCTTTAGGTAGTTTTTCTCTGGAAAAAAAGTAAAATAAAAAAACTTATAATTATTGAATAACTTAAATTTTTAAAAACAATGAAATTTTTATTTTTCTTATTTTATATGAGACACATATTAAGCAGTAGTTTAGAAATAAAAATATATTATTACCAATTATAGTTTTATTATGCTCCTTATCGAGGTATCTTATCCTAGAAAACTTATTTACAAATCGATGATCCAAGCTTATATAATAATCTTTAGAATAATCTCCACTTTTCTCCCAGTACGCTAGCGATAAAAAAAAAGATATCCTACTCATAAAATATCATCTCCTTTAATAAATAATTTTTGAGTTTTTGGTTTTGGATGATTCTGTTGCGAGTTAAGATGTTCACTGCAAAACACCTTTTTTTAAGGCGCATCCAGATATTTATTGTCACTCGCTCACTTATTATTATTTTAAAATAAAAATTGCGACTATAAATTACTAGCCTTATTGAAAGTATATTTCATAGGTGAGATTTCAAATGGATATTTGTCATTTATTAGGCCAACGTATTGTTCAAAGGCTTTTAACTAATTCCTGTTTTGCTATAATTGCTAATGTAAAGTTAAATTGTAAATTACTTAAAAAAATGTCAAACAGCTAAACTATTTATACTTTTTTATGTATGTATTAAAATTTTGCCAAATTGATGCTGCATACTTAAGCACCTAGTAGTGAAGAATTTAATAATTTAAAAAAAATAGAGAAATAAATAGAATTAGATAGAATTTTGTTAAAGTAACTAAATTTTTCTTTGCTTCAAAAAATTAAATCGAAGCAGTGTGAACACATACTTATGTATGTCAAATAAAATTTCGTGGGGATAAAAAGTCATATGCTAATCAAATCCATTGCATCATAACTTTTTCAACTTTAAAGTTAATCAAAATATAAATTACTTTTATTGGCCGCTAGAAACTCTATATTTTGAAAATCAGGTTTAGATTGCTTACAAACTTGTAAAACCTTCTTTTATTTGATATACTCTGCAAAAAGAAATGCCGAGCAGCTTAGAAAATATATAATTTTTTCTTTAAGGAAAATTTTGTATAGGAAAAAATTATCTAGTATTTGGTGATCACTGATGCGTATAGGAAAAGTTTTCTTCCAAGCTGCCAACTCGAGTCGAAATTTTTAGCCTTCTTTCATCCTCTTTGATCGCCTTACTAAGGAGGCCGATGAAGTTCAAAGGAGGTTCAACTTTCTTATTTGAGCTTATATAAAATTTAGGCCTCCTTTCAATGTCTTGAGTCCTGATTCAGTGCAAAAGAGGCCCAAAGGAGATTAACAAAAGTTTGTATTTTTGAGATTAAAGAGGATGAAAGGAGGTTGATGAGAATACGTATTTTTCAATGAGAGTCCACATTTTTCAGATTAAAGAATCTCTATCTATTGAGAATATATTTTAATACAAGAGAAATTTTGTATTCTCTCTTCAAAATATACCAAAACTCGCTTAATTCAAAATTAACCTCTTTTGGGGCTTCTTAACCTCCAATACGTGAAAAGTTTACATTTAGGATGTCGAAGAGGATAAAGGAAGGTTCACAGTTTACCAAGGTATAGAAAAGTATACCAAAGCTTACGTTTTTGAGGTTAAAGAGGATAAAAAAAGAAGCTCAAAGTTCCGACTTTCAGAAGGGATTGAAACACACGATCCTATATTGGCATAGCCAAAGCATTTTAAAATTATAATTTTCAATTGCCCTGAGGTATGCAATCCAATACGTTTTGCTATTTTTCATCTCATTGTCATTTGTATATTTATAGCTTCATCTTAATTTTTTTTTTTGTTTTTTCATTTCAAGTGGCATAATGCAGAGTAGGTCTAAGAAAGAAACAAAATGTCAAGCAGATATTGTTTGATTTTTTTAGTTTAAAATAAGAAAATACTGATCAGTTTTTCAAAAATTTTGCACACTAATTTTCCACATATTTTACAAGGTACTGACGAGAGATTTATTTTTAATTAGAAATAGAAATATTAATCGTTTGTAAACACTTTGTTACTTTCTTCTAAATTTGGTGAATGGAGGACTAAATTTCAGAAGTTGATTTAAGATTTATGCAACTTATGATACCAAGTTGTATAGTAGGTATAATAACTTTGTCTATAACAAACAAAAAACTTAGTTTTTCACTTTAGCTAATCAAAGGACGAAATGTGTGATTATGAGCCATAATCTAGTTCAATTTTACTCGAAAAATAAATATGATCTTTTGGTGGTTTTCAATCTAGCAATACTGAAAAACAGTGCTGAATATTAAATATCGAAAATTATTTTCGTAGCCATAAAAATACATATAAATAGAAAAGTTTAGGAATTATTTAATTATATTTCTAAGGTTTACAGTTATTGTTTTTCTGTTTTGCTTTTTAGTGCAAAGTATGAGATTTTTTATATGTCATATCTTTAAATAACTACAGTTTTTTTTTTTTTAAAAGACTAGATTTCATAAAACTAGGATTTTTTGTATGTCTAACTAGTCTGTAAGACTTAATTAAATAACTTAATTAATAACCAAATATACATATACTGGATAGTTGCTAAAACCTCAACGCAGTTCTTATAATCGTAAGTATTGTCAAAATATTTTCATTTAGAATTTCTCTTATTTAAAATTCCAATTGACATAATCGTCTTATCTTAATTTTCTCCTAAAAAAGGTAAGTCGAAATTGTAAGGACAAGTTCTCAGAAAAATTGTTTCAAGAGTTTACTCAATTTTTTTAACTAATTTAAACGATTTTTATAGTTATAAAGTTATAACCTAAGCGAAAGCATAATAGGTTGCAAATATTGCAACCTTTGATAAAAATCTATAAAATATTTATATATTACTGAGCAATTACAATTCCAGACCAAAAAAATTTTAGTCAGAGTTCCCTACAATTAATTGATAATAAAATTTCGTAATTATTTTCAGGTAAATGCCAGAAGGTAACACATTAAATTCAGAAAATTGACCCTTAACTATGATCAAACTAATTTGGTAGTTTTAACTTAATCATAAAGCATCCGCCGTTTTGTAAGTGGTATTCAGTGTCTCATTAAAGACGAAGAAAAATTTAATTGCAAATTTAATAATATTCAATCCAAGAGAACGAATCTTTACGATTTTATTTTCAAATAATGAATTTCATAAATGATAAAACCATTCAAGATTATAATTTTGATTTGTGGATAAGTCTCTAGCAATTAATTTTTTTTTTGTATTAAGAATTCACAATATGATATACTTTTAAATGATTATCTGAATTTAGAATTCAGACATATTTATGGAATGCTATTTTTAAGTAATGAAGAGGATCAGTAATTATTTCCAATACAAATTTTTGTAATATAAAAATAACTAAAAAAAATCAGTTTTTTGTCTTTAATTTTCAAATAAAAAGTTTCATTTGATAATTCTATCGATATTTGTTGTGCATTACCAAATATCAAAATCACCAAAATTTTCAAAATAAACTTATTCATTAGAAACACTTGCTTAGGTGGTTTTATGGACTTTTATGAATTGGATTTCAAGAGTCTGTGGAACATTTAAGTATCCGGTTTTTTACAAGAAAATTAAGAAATGTCAAAATTAATGTGTCTCTATCGTATGAAAGTTACTTTTTTAGTGTAATAATAGTTTTTTTTTAGAATATTTTCATATATTAAGTTCTCGGTATAGTTACCAATTACTAAGAAGTATGAAAAAAAGGCAAATATTGCAGTCTTTGCATGACTAAAAATCGTAAATAACTTCATTAGGAGAGTTTAACATATGTCCACTAAACATTGAGACTAAACGAACAAATGAATTGAAAATTCCTTTTATTGATATTTTAATCTATTCATTAACTGCCGAAAAATACATTTAGAGTTCATTCAATGGACCATTGATTTGATTTTTCGTAGTGTAGAGCGAATATCCCGATTTAGGTTTTGGACGGTGTTTATGTCGACTTTTATCCACTTTCACTTGATTTAATTAATCAGCTCTTGCTCATCTTGTGCCTCCTAGCCCTCTTCGTTAACTATACGCTTGAAAAGTGCCCAAAAATTTTCGTTTGGACGTGCCTGGTATTGTCTTTCTGCGGCTTAAATGGTATTTTTTTGCTTGGCCATCCAATCTAATGTTTTGTTCTCATAATGACAGCTTGCAAGATCCAGTTAAAACATGATTTCATAATTAATGTGATATTTGCTGATGAATTGCTCCAATTGACTAATATAAACTTCAGTATTGATCGTATTGGCTTTGTTTGTGCGAATCATTGGTACTAAAACACTCTTCAAGGAAATGGCCGCCCACACTAACACTTTTGGCTCAAATTTTGATTTACCAACATATTTAACTTTTTTTTATACTGTTTCAATGTCGTCATTGCCACACACACAATCCATGGTGCCAAGTACGACTCATCATCCAAAATGATGAATTTTTCATTTGCAAAGTATTTACGTCAAAGTGCACCTCAACATTTTGATATTTTTTCAAGTTGTTTGGCCGTACATTTTAGTGCTCGCTTACGTTTACAATAAATTACTTTGTTTGTCTTCAAAATCTTGTAAACGCCGGATTTTGAAATGCCAAATTTTCGTGCTAATTTGCGTGCTGATTGACCAGCAATGTTTTTAGCACTTGATAGCAGCCTTTTCGTTATTTTAGCACTTAATTTTGGTAGGCGACCAGGTATAATTTTATTTTCCGGCAGTTTTACATCACGGCAACCCTTCAAAACCCAAAAATAGTCGCACGTGTGATAGGCTTCCCATTGCGGACATCTAAAATTTCTCTTGTATTTAGCTGTCCAAACAGATTGGCGACAGATTTACGTAAATCCAGCTTGTATGACAATTTGAATAGGAACTATCGCGCAATTTGAGTTTGATAGTTCAGTAGGAGCACAGTTAAGCATGATGAGTGCTTTGACCCGACATTTTTGTGTTTGTATATGTCACCAAATAAACGCCTAAAGTTAGTCTCAATGTTTACTGGACATATATTATTATTTAATCAAAGTTTACTATGTTTGGTCTTTTGGGTTAAAGTACATTCTATTTGGTTGTTTTCTATTAAGAAGTCAAAGTTTTAACAAAAAATTTTGAAGTAAGATCTTCTGCAATAGAATTAGAAACCATATTTTGGTTTTCTTAGAAGGTTTGGTCTCATTAGACGGACTCTTATTGATATTATTAGAATTTTCTTTAAGAAATGTTTCTTTTTAACATAAAGGAAACATTCATTACATGACAGAGAATAAAAAGAAATGAAAACACACGTCACAAAAATTTAATAAAAAAATCTAAAATTTTGCTAATTAAAAAAGGTCATATATTCACAAACTTCTTTTATTAGGTACTATAAATGAAATATTTTAATGAAGTTTTCATAAATAATAAAAATAAACAGTGACAGTAGTTAAATCACAAATTAAACTTTTCGATTTCAAATTCCCAAAGAAAGTTTTTAATTGAAAACCCTCTTAAATATTTTTTTTAGCTGAGTTTTAAATAATTATGCTTCTAAATATCTATAGAATCATTGACATCAATTACATTAAAATCTGAATTTTTCAGAAACATTTCACGAAAAAAATCAAAGCATCTTTGAATGAAAACTCTACCGGCAATAATCGCCAAATTGAACTGAAATTGTAAACTGAACTTCTATGTAATTAGCCGATTATTTTTTGTTAAATTCTGAAATTATGAAGTGAGCTTTTGAATAATGTTTGAAACTGTACAGTGAGAAGATGTAAATAACAAGTTTTAATGTACAGTCATTACTACTAGATGATAAGTTCTGACACCAACATCATTTTGGACGTAAGTAATGAATTATATCAATACTATCGTTGCTAATTAATAGTTTTACATGAGCCTCAATGCATTGTGCTCACTTGCCGAGCAATTAAAATTGCTAAACTTTCGTACTAATTTTTTCTTAAATCACTTAGGAGTCTGTTATACTTTAAATCACAGAAAGAGTTTATTCCTTGCTTTTTGGCTTGCAATTTAAGTAAGACTAGTATTTTGTGGGTTACGTAAGAACCTCTTAACAATTAGGTGATATTCAGATTAGCTAAACTTTTTAAGTTTGTCCAAATGACATAGACAAAAATTTACAAAAAACTATTCATTAGTAAATAATGAAAAATTGATGCTAAAAAGATAACCAAAACCATTTTATCAAACACAAAACAGTAGAAACTTTGCTAAATTATGTATAATTATGAATTAAGAATTTTATAATTTTACCCTAAAATAATGTGTAATCATTGATATTCTTCCTTTGCAAAATATACTATATGCATCGCCAATTGACATTCCCTTAGATAAGCTACTTCAAGAAATTTATTTTTACAAAACTTTCAATAAAAATATATCGAATGTTTTAGTTTTTTATTACATAATAATTAAATCAAAATATAAGCAAAAAGTAGTTGATTCAACTACTTGCCAAATTTAAATAAAAGAATAAATTTCTTTTTTTTGACCTGTCAAATATGACATTACTTGAATAATGAACATTGCCAGACCAACTTATTTTCGAAAACTGAAAACGCATGAGTAGTTTAGATTTAACAAAACCAAAAAAAAAGCTGTGAAGAGGGGGGGACTAGACAAAAAATCACATTCACCCCTTTAATTTCCTAAAAAACAGGAGTAATACCGTACTGACTTATCGAAAGGGTTATTTTTGTTGAACAGCAACCCTCATTGCTATCACAGGAACCCCATTTATACACTCAACACTATTATAAAAAAAAAACTTTATTTTTTAAGAAGGGATTCAGCTATTAGACTTCATTGCTGTATTTCGCGCATATTCAAATTAGTTTTAAGGACGATAAGGCAGATGAAATTTATTTTAAAACGTGATTTTATTTAGAATTTTTCATTCCAACGTCAGAAGTCGATGTATTAACTTGACAAGATTTAAGTACTTTAAATTCGAAATCAAATTATTTTAAAAAAGTGATATTAACCAAATAATATTCCGTGTAAAATATTATGCTAAATTTTAAATCTTGTGAAATTAAACTAAAAGCTAAAAATTTCGTGTTAATCAAATTTCAGTTGGTTTGAAATATAAAAGGATATCCCCCTACAATTGGATTATAGGCCAAAAAATGGCTACTAAAATTTTGGTAAACTATTTTTCTGTGAAAATATTTTGAATCAATTTTAAACTGAAAAAAAGCTTAAAATTATAATACATCAAGCAATATCCATATTAAATTTAATTAAAAAAATGCGCTAACTATTGAAAGAGACTTTTTTCGTACAAAACCTTGAAAAAATCCAAAAAGCCAAGAATTTTATATGCCTTAAAACCTTTCAAAACCTCAATGTTAGCTTGATATTTCAATATTAAAAAAACAAGGACCCCTTTTTGCCCACCGCAGATTTAAAAAAGTTTGATTGTTGAAGATTGTAAATTTATATCTATTTATTTTCTTTAAAAAATACAAAAGAAAAAGTTTTGAGTAATTTTTCCAAAAAGTTGTTGATAACAAATTTTTGATTTAAAATTACCCACAAAAATATCTTTCGACAACAAAAAATCTGATAATGGATTTTTCTAACAAGAAAAAAATATCATAAAAACTTTTGGTATAGTTTTTTTTTTTAATTTGAGGCTACGACTTTTTGTCAAAAACGATAAAAAAGTCTTGATCACTGTGCAAACAAAATTAAATAAAATCTTAAGACTTTCTATAACTCTTGAGATTTTTTCGAGTATTTATTAAGTTTAAAATTGCAATTTTTTGCTCCAAAGAGGAATATAAAGTTCTCTAAAAAGATATCCTTTCTAAATTACATATTAAATTGAGATGGAAAATTGTTTTCTCAATGAAATAGAAAAAATTATCCATGACATCTTAGTCATGGAAAATTTGTTCCTGCTAATTTATGCTTAAAAGAACAAAGCCAAAGATATTAAAGTTTTCCGAAAAAGGCTTTAAAATTCTGTCATTACCAGAACTTTTGTATAATAATATTGAAAATATTTTTGAAACTTTCAAAGACTTTTTGCAGACCTCATGTCAATTGAGAACCATCTAATTTTTCCAAAAATAAAAAGAAGAATTCTACAAGGAAATCCTACTGAATGGGTTAATTTTTTGCCAAAAATTTTGTGAGTAGATTACACTCATAGTCTATGTTAGCGATATTTGAAGCACATAGCTAATTAGCAAGTATGTAGTTCAAACATCAATCACAAAACTACCAAATTTTTTCCAATTTAAAATTAGCCTGAAAATTTGTTTTAAATTCTATTATGGTCTTTATTCCATTTTCTCAAATTTGTGGCTTTTCCATAAAAAATTTGTTTTATTTTGATACAAGTACAACGAAATTACTAATTTATTATTTTATTTAAAAAACTTAATCATAAAGTTAATATTTTTAAGCAAGAATTCTTGTTAAAAAAAGAGATATTTTTTTTTGGTAAAACCAACTTAACTATATTTAAAAAGTTTTAGATGCTATCAATAAATATAAACAATAAAAATATGTTCTTACATAAGCTCCGCTCTTGCATATCATAAGTTATTTAATGTTGTTTTATTCAGTGACTACATTAGATGTAATTAAATGATAAATTCATTAAAACGAAAATAATCAAAAGTCAATTTGTGAAATATTTAAAACAAACTGAAATGATTATCCAGTTTAAGTGGAGGTTTAGAATTAAACTGCACGATGAAACTTTTGATTTTAACTATTTTTTGCGCAACAGCCTTAGCCTTGGTATATTTTTCTAAATTACTTTTAGAATCTATAATAATATGTATATATTTTCAATCAAAATAGGATTACACAGCAACCCTTAGAAGATTGGAGTGCAATAATATAAATCCAAAATATATTTTAAATATAACCTGTAAACTTCGTTCGATTAATCGAACTGAGCAAAGGTTTTACTTATATTTAAACTCAAGGACAGCACTTAAGGAGTTAAATAAGAATGTTAGTATCTTTTTAATTTAATTATTTTTAAATTTTTTAAAAGTTTTTCTTAATTCAGATACGGATTCAAACATTTAAAAGATACTCAAATCAATATCGTCCATCAATAAATTGATGTTAATTTAAATTTATGTGAAAATTCAAAGAATAGATTTCCCTTGTATAAGTTCCTACACAACTTTGGTAATCAATTGTTCAATATAACATATATTTGCAGTAATTTAACAAACCTAAATATAACCCTTAACACTTCATTTGATGATTATTTACCTCCAAAATTTCCCAGTGGTATGTGGCGTATAGATCTTACAAATTGGTCTAAATATCGTAAAGAAATAATACTCAAAGCACAAATTTATTTGGATATCACTTATAAAGGTGCAAAAGATTTTGATGTTTAACTTACTATATATTTTTAAAGTGAAAACTTCTTTGGGCGCACTTTGCACCCTTTCTGGGGGGTAGATTTAATTCTATCGTCACGCTCGAGTGCGTTACGCTAGTTCGGATAATTTCGGTTTCCTAATACTCCTAAGATTATTTCAATAGTTGTCAAATTTTCAAAAAAAATAGTTTAATTTTTAAGTTTTTAAATTAAACAAACGAAAACTTTAAAACTTAAGAAAGGGAAAATTATTCATTGATTATTGTGGTTTTTTAAGGGGGTAGTAAAGTTAATTGGGCCGAAAAAAGGTATATTTTCTACAATTTTTTCTAAGGATACAATTAATATTTATTTATTTCTATATATAAAGTATAATTATATAATATTTAAAGAATATTCTGTGAAAGTTTCATTAATAAATATTAAAAAATGAGCCGATGGCAGCGAATCTCCGCAGATGTCTCAAAAAAAAAGTTGATTCGTGGTGAACATCATAACTCATTACTGGGTCAACTGAAATCAAAAACCCAAATTGATTTGATTAGTTGATTTTAGTTTTCTCAGGTAACGCTGTCAAGTTTTTTTTTTTTATTGATTTTTCGATTTTTTACAAGGCTCGGAAGTCAAAATACTGATTTTTCATTAAAAATATCAGAAATTTTGTTGTTTTAAAATAAGTTAAAATTAAAAAAAACAACTCGACAGCGTTACCTCATAATTTACGTAAAGAAAAAGTGTGCGAAATTTCAAAAGGATCGGTTCAATAGATTTTGAGTTACAGAGTTCACCGACTTTGAAAAAGCTAAATGTGAGAAAAACGCGTTTGAAAGTTTGAAATTTATTCTATAAAGTACATAAAATAAAAGACTTGCAAGTGTATATCTCCGTTAGTTTTACTTCAATTGCGTTCAAATTTTCACAGAATAATCTTCGGAAGTTATACATCAATAAAAAATGAAAAAAATATAAAAAATACTTTACTACCCCCTTAATTACAAATAAAAAGGGATCTTTTCGTGTGAAACTCTAGATTTTAAGCTTGCTTTAGGAATTTTTTTGGGCAATAAAATAAAAAGTAATTATTTCAATTTCTATTTGGTCTTATTTTAAATATTTTAAGTTATGCAAAAAAAATTTTTTTCTATAAAACTTGTGAGACATTTTTAAAAATTTTGTTTTAAAAAAATGCGTTTAAAGTGTTAAGAAATAAGTAATCGCTTTGAGTTAATACGAACTTAATGTTTTTTAATACTATGCATTCCGAGCTGAAATCTTTACAGCATATTTTCAACAAATGCTAATTTCGAAATATGTAAAAAAATAGATTTTTCAAATTCGTCTTACGAGAAGACCCCGTTATGAAATCTACAGATATATAAAATACCAGATATAAATTTGTGTAAAAATTAATATCGAATCCCGTGAAATATTAATCATGCAGTCTAATACTTTGTTAAATGTTTAACAAATTTTTAAAATTAACAACATTTTAAAATGAATATGAATCAAAATCTAATAAAATATTTATTTTTGTAAATTTTTTATGGATAAAACAAATACAAAACTTGCATTGTTGAAATTAAGTTACACTTAAAAATTTAAATTATAAACAGAAGTATTTGTAACCCATACTTTTTCTTAACTTCACTACTTCACAAGGAGCTAAGAAATTTAATTTATTTATATTCTCAATATTGCTAACAGGCTTTATCACCTGTTCTACTAAATTCAGTATTAGTTAATCGTTATAAAACAGAATGATTGAAAAGTTTATTATTGGACTTTTATTTTATTAAATATTTTAAAGTTATTATTTATATATTTATTTGTAATAAAGCTAAAATAAATATTGTGGCTTTGTAAAGTATAAAGAGATAATATGTATCTATATACATATATATACCTACCTATGTATTTACTACACCAATTAAACAATACCATTTTAATTAACCATATATTATTATACTAAAATATTCCATTAAAACTATTAAGTATACCTATAATAACAAATTATTATACAAATTAATAAATCTAAAGGTCTTCTCAGGAAAAATTCTCGAAATTTTAGAGGCTTCTAAGTTTATATAAACAGTTAAGAAAACGGTACTTTCATAAGGTATTCCTGCTGTGCCTAGGACTCACTAGCGCTTAGCGGCACAAAATTTAGCACTAAATGCTAATGAGTCCATTAGTCTTCACTGAATTGGTATATAACCTGAATTAGCGACCAGTTAGCGCTGACTTGTCGGTTTTTCAAACAAGATCAAAGGAATATTTTAATTCGGGAAGAATTAATTTTACTTCATATCTTTATTTAAATATTGTAAATATTATTGAAATTTATTAAATTATGAATTGTTAATTAGCTAAAAATTTAATTTAATTCTAATTTAAAACAAAAATACTAATATGCTAGTTAGTCCACTCCGATTGGCATTTAGGAAAACTCTCCATTTTTACTGTACTAAGCCGTCCTATACGCTAAGCGCTAGTCCTAGGCATTATATAGGCAATCTATGTTATACCCATTCTTCATTGAGGCTAATACATATTACTATAATACACGGAAAGAAATTTTGTATAGAGAAATGTGTACTACGTGTATTAAGCATGTTGCAGGCTTTTGAAAGCCTGTATAAGGAAAATTTTGGTATTTATTGTGATTTTACAATAAAGTACAACTAAAAATTCCCCTATTTATTGTGTCATTAAATATTTTATTTATTTATTATCTAAATTATTATTTTTTTTTCGCCTTTTTGCTATTTAATTAATTAATTTAAACACTTTTAAACTATTGTTTCAGTGCAGTTAGATGATTCAATGTTTTATGATACTTATTTTAAAATTTACATCAAATATTCCTAATACAGATTATTATTGCCAATAGAGAAACGATTTTTTTTGTACAGGAGGCTAATGCACTGTATAAGCCTCAATGGAGAATGAATATTAGCGAAATTTAAAGCAAATAATTAATCGGTAAATATTTGAAACATTTACTGAGCATAAGCCTTCACTGAATAAAAAGCGAGATAGATAAAAAAGAATCTCATATTTATGTATTATCTCCTTAGTAAACATAAATTGTTATTATTTTATCTCTTGAGCTTCTTTGAAACAACAAAATGGCTCTTATCATTTGATTTCTTCGATATATAAAACACAAAGCGTTTTAGCATAAAAATAAAGCAAAAAAAAAAACTACTTTATTTTCTACTAACAATAATACCTTTAGTTGAAATATGATCTCAATTTTTAAAGGCTATAAAAAAAAAAATTCCAAATGTTAATCAGCAATCTCAGCATATAAAAACGGAAATAAAATGAAATTTCACATTCACATAAAATTTTGGAACTCAATTTCATTGATATAAAATAGGATCTCCTGATTCTAACACCCATCACACAATCCAATAATAAAATATCTAAAAATATTCATGAAGTAATTCCAGAAAATATGAATACCTTCACCTCAGTTTGTGTCTAGCTGAATTAGAAATGTAGTATCTCCTAATAGGATTTATGAATTTAACAATACAACAAAAGTAGAAATAGAAAAAAAATTTTTGTATTTTGTTTTATTTCCTTTAGCAAATAAAACAAAGTGAAAATTATTTATATATGAGCATAAGGTTAAGAGCATAAAATTTTTATATTTTTTTGATAGAAAAGAAATAATTCAATTACTGTTAAATATATATATATTCCTTTATATTTTTTCGTATATAAAGATAAAAGTAGATATTTTATTATTAAAAGCAAAACTTTTTATTATAGGTTCGACAACTAAGCTATAATAATTTTAAATAATTCACTTGAGTTTATTACCAAAAAAAAAAAAAAAAAATTACACAAAAAAATACAGATACTCAAATTGGAATTCCTTTAGTCATCTAAATCCTATTTCTGATATCTAAGCTGAATATAACACTTAACTTTAATTTGTCCCTTTTGATGATTTAACTGTATTTAAGCTTCTTTATACATTTCATATACAATTTATATATACTTCAAAAGAGAAAAAAGCAAAAAAATACATAAAATAATCATGCAAAAAGGACTAAAAAAAAAAAACACAGGAAAATGAAAAAAAAAATGTCAATCTAATCAAGCAAAAAAGGAATTTTCGTATTCATATGGTGAGTGCACATAAAACTGACACTTTATCTGCTCCCCCATTCTTATCCACTAACCAAAAAATCCACCACCTTTTTATTTTTCATATTTTCTCCAATAAAATGTACTGTAGACTTAGATATTACTAAAATTCTATCCCTTCGCGTTCTTGTTTTATGATTGTTGTAGTCGTCCATCATATAATTTTTTTGTATCTCACTCTCTTTTAGTTTTTTTATATTTTCTTTATATTTAACGAAATTGGTTTTTGCATGTATAGTATATTACTTACTTATATATATATATATATATATATATATATATATATACAAAAAAAGATTAAGTTTTATATATATAGATATAGCTCAAGTAATATAAAAAAAAAATAGGAAAATAAAGCAGGGAGCCACCCTTATTTGTGAAGTAAAAAGGATTTTATCACTTTCTTTTAACTTTTGATACCAATGAACACTTATCACAAGTAACACATGCTCCCAACTTCTTTATAAGGTTTTTGATATGAAAAAGGGAGCCTATGCTTATAGGATCTAAAGAGATGTGATCAGATTAAATATATAAAAGTGAAGTATACTCCATTATTTGATCTATCCTTTGAAAGAATTTCTAAATAAAAAAATTATTCGAGTTACAAGCTTACATTGGTAAATCTTTTTTTGATAAATTAGTAACTTCCTGTTTTTTTTGTTGTTTAAGAATTTAAAAATTATTTCAAATTTTTTCTCTTAAAATTTCAATCAATTATAATTAAATTTCTCTGCTATTTTGTCGTATAATTACATAATTGATGAAAATAGAATACAAACATTAAGTGCATAAGCGAAGCATATAAAGCTCAGTTGCTATTTTAGATTTAAAAAAACACAATGGAAAAATCTAAAATTAGTCACAAAGGCAATAACAATAAGGGTTAATGAGTTATCACAAGTCCATTTCATTTGCATGAACTTAAAGCATTCAGCTACCCACTGTATATACCCAAGTCTTTTGTTTTTTGTGGAATAGATACGTATTGGAATACATAATATTATATAACGGGATAAGATAAGTAATTGTTCGAAATAAAAAACAGCTAAATAATATTTTCTAGTAACTAGCCTAAAGCCAAAAAAAATATAAGATACCAATGGAAGCCTAGCAATTCTTCTTACAGCTCTTTACACAGATCGTTTTCGTTTAGACCCCTTGTTCAGAGTGGTGCTAAAAGCAAAACTGAAAGTAGATTTGTTAATTGGTTGCAACAATTACACTTTGTATGAAAATTAAAGCAACCAGCTCAAAACTTTTACAGTTGAAGCGATCTAAATTGCTGTAAAGAGTTGGTTTCAGTTTTTCAAGATAATGAAGGTTTATGAATGTATATTTGAGATTGTTTATCAATTATTTATGGTAATAATAAACGAATTATTAATGTGTCAGCTGGGGATGTATGTTATAAGATGCATTTTCGATATAATATTTTAATTAAAAACAGTTTTTATCCAAAACACCCGCAAAAATAGTTAAATTGGCAACTGTAGATCCTACAGTCTACGGCTTTATGATTTTTGATTTGTATTAAAATTAAAGTATCACATTTAAGTTTTTTATTTTAGATTATGAAATAAAATTTCTGTAATTACTTTAATATCCTCCCACATATTTAAATTAACTAAAATCCTATTTTTCAAAAAATTTCACTTAAAATAATTCTACTACGCCTCATATTTAGACTAATATAAAGAGTTTTCGTTATAAGTTTTAAGATAACAACTTAAAATATCTTCTTTCCAAGGACTGATTATAGTTTTTTCTTTAAATTTTAACGTTTAGAAAATGTTATTTTTTAACTAAATTTCTTTAATATTAAAGATAAATTATCAACTGAAATTTTTACAATTTATAAAACATAAATGTAATTTAAATATTTAAGTTTAGGCGTGAAAAAAAACCATTTTACAATGATTACTGATTTACCTAGCAGACCATAAATAGTTTGCATATTTAAACTTACATCCTCTACTCATAATTTCTCTTTGACACTACAATAAAAAAAACTATCGTTAGTCTATATGACTAAAAGAAGGTTTGCATGTTTAACTAATGGAATTATTAATGATCTTCCAATAAACTAACACGTAAAACACTCTTTCTAATGCTAATTATATGTATTTTTTACAATTTGCCATGTTAGCTAAGTAATTATTCATTCTTTTCTACTTGAGAAAAGGTATTAAAACTAAAAACAGTTTAACTAGAAAAAGCGTGTAATTTGCACATCTGATATTATTAATTAAGGAGTTCGCATGAATAAAAATTTTTATTAAAACTCTGGTTCATGACACTCTTAGTTGATTCCAAGAAATCGTTAATTTATTACATTTAAAATAATTACTATGAAGTTTATTTATTCATATTTATTTATGTAAAAATCAGTAGGTTCAAATTAGCTGTCGAAAAATCAATTTGTTTTTTAATATTTCGAAAGTATTAAGAATATAAATACTATTCAATTTTTGTAAAGATATTTATAATGGCTCAGTTATCTCAAAACTACTTTTTTCGGCATAGTGTTGTCGAAAAAACGAAAAACTATTGAACCGAATTTGATGAAATTTTAATATGTTATTTACAACATTACTGGCTATCGCCGGAACTAGAACTATTTGCTTACTTCAATGGATTTGTATTCTTCTAATTAAATAATACTTGAAAATACCCCGGTTTTTGGGATTTTTTTTTAAAAACGCGCCATTTTGGCAATTTTCAAGTTTCTTTTTCTTCTAGTTCCAGATATAACTGATCTCATACTGATTAATATTTTTTTTAGCTTTTATTTTTCAGATAAAGAGAAGAACCAAAATCGACAACACCGTCGAGGTCCAATTGCTCGAAAGAGTCAAATTGAGGAAAATAATTTTCTTGTATAAAAACAAGACCAAATATTAAGGCTAAAAGATTAAATTATCATTTTTCATTTTTTTTATTACGAAATAAAATTCCTCAAAATACCTTAAATTTTCGAGCTCTAGACATCCGGGACTAAAATATAAAATTAGATAACTTCCATTAACACGAAATTATAAGCAAACTCCAGTAGTTGATAAAATTTGAAAATTTATCTTAAAAAAAATATAACGTACTACATAATAATATTTTGTAAATCTTTTCGAATTCTTATTAGTTATGTATTACATACAAAATTTAATTTAATACTTTCATTAAGTGATACATAAAAATTTCTAAAAATGAAGTCATTGTAAGAATACAGAAATCAAATAAATTCTTTCTGCCTGGTATCAAAGCCAACATTTAGTTTACTACGCAAATATTATTTACTGTAACAAATTTATGGCACATTTTTATATTTATTGCAATTACTTATCATTATGGCTCATAACCATTCAGCCACCCTATTTCATACCCTAAGAATACTTTTTAGTAAGGTGACTTATCTAAGCGGATAGCATCCAAACTATATCGGCTTGATACTAACAGAAAAAGAAATAATAAAAAAAAAAAAACACCAACAACAACAAAATATACAAAAAATTGCAAACGCCCTTCTGTGAACTCAAAACCCTTAGCCATTATGAGAAGCAATTTTTTATGTTTTCATTTCGTGAATAACTTGAGATTGTGATAAGACACCAGAAAGGGCTTCACATTTCTCATACTTATTGACCATTGTATCCCTTAAGGAATGTCCTTTTTGCTAAGTGCAATGTTTTATTGCTAAGACAATCATTGATGATAAAATATAGTTTGAAAATTGAATTAAGTAATAAATTTTTCAAAATCATATTTTATGATTAAAATAATGAATTTTTAATGAGATTAAGTCAGCAAATAGTTTTAAATAGACAAATATTTTCAGGATATTTTTGAATTAAATTAGGTAAATTGTTTGTAATTATTTTGAGTTCTAAATATCCTCAAGTGATGCTACGTATATATGAATCTATAATATTTTTAGGCTAATTTTTGGTACTTGAACAAGTAAACTTTATCTTTTTTTATAAACTTTTATTTACCTACCTTTCTTTTTGCTCTGTAGAGACTTACAATTAGACACAGTTTTTTTATTACTTGCTAACGAGCTCTTTGCTTCAAATTACTAATATTAACTGCCAGTATCAGAATGTAGTTTGGTTAAAAAGGTTAATCTATTCCCAGTTGTGGATATAAATACAGTGGAATTTTGTAACCGAATTTTCATTTACTTTAGAATGAGCTATTGAGATTTTAATTAGAAAATCGCAAGCTGATTTTATGAAAATGTGTTTTGCTTAAAAATTAACCCGTTTCCAGGTCCAGGTCATGGATTCAGGGGAATCTTGTGACTGGAATGCTTACAACTTTGGGATGTGCTATCAAAATTTTAAATTGGAGGGTATTCTGGTTGGGAAATTCAAAAAGAGTGATTTTTTTTGCATATTTTTATTTTTTAACCCTTTAAAATATGTGTCTAACTTTAACCGCTTTTTCCTCGAAACTACTTTTTTCGAAATGGTATGCATGATATTTCAATTTTTACTAAGCCGATTTACTTAAAATTTAGCACAGAGCCTTTTTATATATTATAACAAAATATTACCTAACTTCAAGAAAATTTTCGTCTTTCTTGTTCTAATTATTCTTTAATTAAAGGTGCTTATTTTGACACAAGTAAGATTTTTCGACAACGATGTAACTGTTTTGTATTGAATGGCATAAGGACTAAATTCCCAATATTTTTTCTAGATTACAGCCCGGCCAATCCGGCATTGCGATCGAATGCACTTTTTACCTTTTTCTTAAAATGGATTTACATATAATTTTTTATTAGATAATTTCAAACATGTATAATAAGAAAAAAAATAATTCCTTCAATGAAATGCCAAAGTTAACTTTTCTACTTTTTGAAAAAAGCAAAAACAATTTCAAGCTGTCAAATACTATCCAAGATTTAAGAGGACTATATTTTTTAGATACCAAAATATAAGAAATTCTTTCAGTTTTAAAACCTTGTTGTTCTGAGACGGAGGATAGGTTGTAATAAAAACAAACCAAAAACTTTGTAGGGCGAAAATTTGCGAGAATTACAAAAAATGTAAATTATTTGTTTACGTCTTAAGCTTATTAAAAATGTTGCTATCATGTATAGCATTAGAAGCATAAGATATTGAATCTGACGCTTCTTATGTTAGATACAAATAGTTTGTTAAGTGTAGCAGTTTGTAATTTTTAATATTCAAGTTTTAGAACTAATAGGAAGTTTCACTTGTATTACGAGTATCAACAAATATAATTTTCAGTATTTTTGAAGTATTACTATACCGCGCGTTAATTGTGTTAACAAAACACAACAACAATTAACAACAGTTAACAATTAACTTCCAGAAATCCTTAAACAATTTTGTATAAAATTATTTATGTACTGTTTCTTCAGTAAAAATTAATTTTACTGATTTTTTTTTAAACAGTTAATTTAAATAACCAATTTGAAGTCATTATCTTTTATCTTCTTCGATTAGATTAATTTTAATGGTTCAGAATAAATTCGAAAATAATCCTCCATTTTTAAATGAATTCGTTTTTACAAGTTACACAATTTTGATTTACAGTTATTTCAGAAAAGTATCAACCCAACAGGCAATCGAGCGCTCGGAAAGACCTTTTCTAACGCTCTTCAATCAGCACCGAGTGCTTGGTCTTCATAAGAGCCTTCATTGACGTTTTAGCATTGCATGTCATTGGGCACCAGTGCTTGTTTTAAAGGGCTTTAAGAACGCTTAGTTTACAGAGGCTTACGAGCACCTTATTCCTTTTTTTGTAAATTAACAGAAATTTTTTTTTAAGAAATAATTTATTTTTATTTTTCATTTTGTTTTAACATTAAATTATCCTTCACTGCTATGGATTTTGAAATAGATTTTTATTAATTACACAGACAGTTATATTTTAGGAATACTTACATATGGGACTCATTCTTTTCCTTCTTTTTCTTTCTATGCTGTTACTTAGAAAACACTTAAAAAACCAATTTACATCTTTCACTGCTAAACCACAAATGAAATTGTCAATATAAATTTCTAAATATTCTTGTGTAATTTTCCTATAAATCAAAAACGTATTATTTTCTATGTCTAGACAACTGAAAATAAAACGGCACGTGTACAGTAAAAGAATGCTCATATTAGGATTCATATAAAAGAAAAAGCTCAATTCGAGCGCTCGGATTGTACTCTGAATGAATATGGTGAGAGATCACTCGAATTGAGCTCGGTATATGTGCGCTACGAAAATTCCCCGCTGGGAAGTCATCAAGATATTTAATTTATCTTACCGAAACAGAAACGAGTTCACTTTCTATATATTTAGTAAAACACAATCAAAACTACTTTGAAAAATAAAAAACTTACATAAAAGACCTAATTATATTAGCCCAATCTACAGTTACAAATTAAAACCAATACTCTACAAAATAATTCCAAGCAGCATATTTTTAATACAACAATACAAAAAACAATATACCTATACATGCATACAATTTTGTATTTTGTATTTTTTATTTCTAATCTAAAGCATTAAATTGTTGATAATTTACAACTGACGTTTATTGTGATCATTGACTACTTCATATTCTATTACTTTATAGCCTTCATCATCAACATAGTCATGTTCGTCCTCTTCGTCATCATCATAATCATCCATATCTTGTTCATTTTCTTCTTCTTCAACACTTATATGATCATTTTCCTCGTTATAATCCCAATCTTCTACTTCAGCATTTTCGCCGGCTTCGTTTTCATTGTCCTCTTCATTTTCATTATCTTCTTCTTCGTTTTCATTATCTCCTTCTTCGTTTTCATTATCTGTTTCATTTTCATTATCTTCTTCTTCATCCAAATCTGCTTGAGTAAAGTAAATATCGGGATCATTAATGTCATCATCATATTCAACATAAATAAAGCCTAAATCATCACCATCATCATCGTCATCATCGTCATCATCGTCTCCATCTATATTTTCATAGTCATCATCATCATTATCCCCCCCATTGTCAACAGAATCTGCATCTGCACTCCTAGCAACACGTTGGCTATGTTTATCATCTAATGATGTATTATTTTCTTCATTACTATCATTTGCCATGCTAGAAGTTGTCTCAGTTGGTAATTCTGTTGATGCTTCTGATGTATTTTCTGTAACATCTTCTGATTGATCTTCCCCAACATCAACATAAAGTATATCTGTTGTATCTTCGATCCATTCTTCTAAATTTTCATCACCTCCTGTTTCCTGCTGTTGTACTTCTTCTTCAGGTAGCTCAGATTCAGGGAATTCAGATTCAAGTAATTCAGATTCAGGACTTTCTTTTTCTGTCTGATTATTATTATCACTTGAAGGTAATTTCATTAATTCTTGGAATAATGCTGCCAATGGTATTATTATTTGTGGTTGTTTCGATGAGGACGGTGGTGGATTTGTTGTTGTTGATTGTGGTGCTTGTGTTGTTGGTTTCTTTTCTTCTTCTTCCTTTGGTTTTTCGAAATTATAAATACTTTCTGGCCTAGAATGGAAAGGTGGTAGTGGATAAAACATTACTGGTGGTGGTTGCTGTGGTTGCATTGCTGGAGGTAACATTTGTTCATCTTTTATTTTTTCTTTTGTTTTCCCTTTATCTTTACCCTTATATTTACTTTTATCCTTACCTTTACCCTTATCCTTATCTTTACCCTTATCCTTATATTTCTTTTTACTCTTCAATTTCTTTTTGATTTTTTCTTTGATTTTCTTCTTCTTTTTAATTTTTTGCTTCTTTTTCTGTTTTCCTTTCACTTTATATTTTGATTTACTTTTTGATTTCTTCTTCTTCTTGCCCTTCTTTTTCCCTTTCTTTTTCTTTTTACCCTTCTTCTTGTGCTTACCTTTCTTTTTCATTTTCTTTTTCTTTTTCTTTTTTTCTTTCATTTTCATTTTTTTTTTCTTTTTCTCCTTCATTTTCTTCTTTTTCTTAATTTTCATTTTCTTCTTCTTTTTCATTTTCTTTTTTGCTTCTTTTTTTCGTTTTTTCTCTTGTTTTTTTAAGTTTTTGATCTGTTTTTTTAAAATTTTTTCCTTTTCTTTTTGTAATTCAGTGTCAGTTGGTGGTGGTTTATTTTTAATAACAATTTCTTTAAAAAAAGATCGAAGAAGATTTCCTGATACCTCAGCAACATTACTAATATCTTCACTGGCTTGCTTAAATGCATCTTGTACACTAAGAGGATCAAGTGAAAATGTTAATGAACGTTTGGTAAAGGTTTGTTCTTCAATTGTATCTGCTACATATTTAAGGATATCTGTATAAGTTTTCCGGACTTGATCAATAACAACAATCTCTTTTTTCAATATAGATTCAGTATCTGATCTACCACGTCGTAATGCAAACTCTCTCAAATCAGATACCTGATTAAGGAATTTTTCAAGTGATTTTTTTGTCTCCTCTAATAAATATGAACGACTTGATGTTATATCTGGTATAGATCTTGCCTGATGTTTTCGTAGATCATTAACAAAATTATCACTAGCCTTTAATACTCTACGCATTTGCATTGATGTATCAAGTAATAGACGACCTGAACTAAGGCTCATTTGGATTAATGTTCTTAATGTATTATTAAAAGTTCCATTTGTTGCTCCAGATGCTATTGAAACAATATCATATAATGCCTGTGGTTTAACTACAGTATCATAATCTTCTAATGAGCTTAAATCTTCAATATTTTCACTATTTGGTGGCATAAATTCATCAATAAAAGTTTCTAGTCTCTCAATGATATCCTGATTTGTGATATTTTGATTACGTATCAAGTCTACGGCATCCTTTTGTGCACGCATTACACCTGCTACTACCGATGAACCAACATCTAAAGCATTTTTTAGAACTGTTGAAACATAATCAGCAACTGGTGGCTGTGCAGTATCCATTGAACGACTCCTAACCCCCTGATACAGGATCAGGAGGAGTGCTAACACTAGCACTGGATTCTTCATTTTCACTCCTCACAGCTCTATCCGTAAGTTAGGCCGTCTTTAAAACTTCTATCTGAGACAATCAAAAACTAAGTGATAGCTAAAATTTACTATCTAGCGTCTTTTATACTCTTAAAATCCAAGCATAATTTCAAGTATATATCAATATTGACTTATTTAAATAATTTCGACAGTCTTTAAAAAAGCTACTTAGTACCAGATGTGTAAATAATGGCCAAATATTAATTTATGCTTGCTTAATTCTATTTTCTTACTTTATATAGTTATGCTTTATGCAGTTGAATAATTTATCTTTTGGTATACATACAATAATTAAATACAATTTTTACTTTCTGTCTGTTGAAAGTAATCAGAATTTAAGCAAATTCCTATTCAATTGCTGTTTCGTGACATTTAAATATGTCATACTTTTAGGTGTTTTGTAATTTTTATTATTCTTTTGTTACAAGTACATTCCAAGCATTTAATATGGTTAATTTAAAACAAAGACTATTTATTAAAATATTTAGAAAAAATGAGGGAGAGTGATTAGTGATCACGAAAAGAGTTTTTTGTAAATAAAACTTAAAATTTAGTTAGTACATCTTTCAATTATTTAACATTTATTGAAACCCAAAGCATAAAAATATGATATGAATTTCAAAAACTCAATTTTTGCAACAATCAGTGGCGGTTTTACTCATTTTCCAAGTGTAGGCTATTGAATTTTTGCCGCTCTTACCTTTATAGTTGTCGTTTCTAGATTATTTTCTATATATAGAGGTAGGGTAATATATAATACTAAAAAAAGAATGTACACTCGGTAAACGTAATTAAAAATAAATTTATTTTGCATAAAAACTTTTCATTAAACTTGTTGTAGGCCTCTTGCCTTTCAACCAATTTGGATGCGAGTCTATCAATGGTGGCGAGAAATGTGTTAATCCCTGAAAATATCACTCATTTCTTCATCGGGTGCTCCAGTTGTCTTTTTCCCGCTTCTTTTTCGAAGTACTTGAAATTTTCTCGTTGATCTACGAAAAACTTGCGAAGAGATTCATTAAGATCAGCTACAGTAATCAAATCTACGGTAGAAGCCTGAATTTGAACATTCACTTTGTTTATTCTTTCTAAAACAACATTCCACACAACAACCATTAACGCAGTACTAATTGTTCTAATTTTAAAAGAATGCCTGTCGCTTTGTTTCGTGTGACAGGCTTTTCGGTAGAATCATCCCTGATTGTTTCCAAAGTCAACAATCTCTCAAACTTCTTCATGCATCTTCTCTTGCTGGCCAACGTGTGAGGTTTACTCTCTTTAATGTGATGTGTGATGAACTCACAAAGGCTCCGAAACTCCTTAGTTTCATTTAGCCGTAATCCCTTCAGGTATTTTAAATTTTTGATCGTAATTTATTATTGATAATTATTACATATAATGGAATATATGATGATCTGAACTGTTTAGTAGGAAAAGTAATATTAAATGTGCACGGGTATTTAATGTGCAATGGAAGAAAAAGGGAAAAAGCCATCCGAAATATATCTTGCAGATTTCTTTCTGCAAGGAAAAATCAAATCGTATCATAGAAATCTTTCTGATTTTTTGTAAGACATTAAAAAAAATCGGTTCCCAAATTTGCCGCTCCTTAAATTTGTCGTCCTAGACTCCAGCCTACTCAGCCTGCTAGTAAATCCGCCACTGGCTACAATAGAATTAATTCATGGATGGTAATGTTGGCTTGTATTATTTATATCAAATATTTTAAGTTTTTTGTCAAAAAATTTAATGAGTTTCATATTTGATGATTCGCTCGTAATTATCTAAACTTGTCAAAGAATTTCGTTTATACTAAATACAAACAAATTTTGATCTAAAATTTCACATAGACATAAAAACTATGCAACCTAGGATTAAGAAGACGGTTTCAAATAATTTTATTCTTCTAAATATAAAAAAAAAATATTTAATTGACATAAAGACATTAAATTAGTTTTAAAAACTAAATGAAAAAAATTATTCAATACATTCAAAAATATTTATCTTATTTAGGATAGAAAAAAAAATACTATAATGATTTATGAGTTATGAGAAACTTTTTATTGTACTGTTGTTCAAACAAATTGAACTTTTTGATCAGCGAGTAGCTCATTAATATTTTTTTCTTCACAGTTATCTCACTTACTTTTTTCGATTATTATGTGTCAAACTCCTTTTCAATGCTCCTTTATAGTTGAACACGTGAGGATATATATCGCTTCATCTGGCGACAGTGAATATCTTATTTTGCTTTATTTGGCGGGCATTACACAAAATATTGCTTAGGAAGAAATTAAAAGTTGATTTTAATAAAAAATTTTTCATCAAACAAAACTATAGCTGATGGGCGCCATTGGTGATAACGCCGTCAGATAAAACATTCGCCTGTGTACCACTGGTGGTAAAAGTGTTAAGTTAAGAGCTCAGTCAATACCATTGACATTAAAATTGAAATTAGTTTTATTAGCACCTAAGTATGCTACACAGAGAAAGTAGAATTGGACGTCTTATAGAACATATGAAAGCACTTTCTCCCTACTTAAAAATGCAATGTGGATTGAATCTTAAAATCAGCCCACATTCTAACTCAAAACGGTTTATATACATACGAAGATATTCCTAAGAAAGAATGAGTACCAATGAACTTGAACTTATGTATAACATTTTACAATGAACAAAGCCTGCTTTGCTCTTAGATTTTCCGCCATTTTTCTATTGAATGAAGCAAATGAGAAAATTAAATATTTTTTTTTAAATTAATATTTTAGAGGGAATAATTGTCAAGAATTCGAATAGAAAGATCACTTACTTTGAAGAAGAACAGTAGGTGCAGGAGCTTAAAACATTTTTTTAAAAATAAGAAGCGAATGGAATACTGTGGCTAATCTCAACCCTACTGTACTCTCAAATGAAACATTAAGGGTTAAAAATCTTATGCTGAATAACAACCTACTCAAAAACTCAACAGCTTTAAGCAATACCACAAGGCCAAGTAAAATAATTTCATTTATTCTAAATAAATGACACATACAAAAGGATGGCAATGTCGAAAACGGTGAACAGACTTTTGTTGATGTCCTAAAGCAAGGACACTAGAATCAAGACAGGACTAAATAAAAAGAAAAATAGACTAAAAGCTTACACCTAAGACACCTTAATACAAATATAAATGTTGTGGGATAAAATTGCACAGGTTCTATGGAATTTGCAATGGAAACTTTATTCAACATCAATATAGACGTGAGTAATCAAAGGGCAAACTAACGAAATTAGTTAAATAACATGTATAACATGACTTTATATCTTTTCTCTATTATCTTCAAATCAAAAAAGATTTCATTAGGATGCCCAGCTAAAGCTAATAATTTCATTAGTTTATAAAAGTAAGGGGCTTAGCCAAATTCATTCACATTTAAATTTTTAATATCAATTGATGTCATTTAAATAAACATAAAGAAAATTCTAAAATGTAGGATTGAACATTTGAAATAATATTTCACATTTTATGTAGAAAAATATATCTACAAATATTTGTACTAGAAACATTTTATTCAACTTTTAGATGCTGCTGAACCAACAATGGTTTTTCATTAATTGTAAGTACTGTCAAAATTTATCAGCTAGTTGCTATTTACTTTCATTGCAGAAGTTTTAGTTTTAATATGCCAATTATACAAATTAAGGCTGTCTTATATGATTATTTTTTCTCGTGTAAACAATACGACTTATCCAAAGAGACGAAACTATAATTTTAGAAACCCTGTTATAAAAAAACAACAACTGGAACAATTTGACTTTAAGATTTTCTGAATCAGATCAAATATGTACAAAAATGTCATCGTAAAATTATTTACTAGAATATATTAAAATGTTTGAAATGGAATATATTTCAGTAGTCAAAATAAAACAAAATAATAAATATTTATAGAATGGAATGAAATACTTGGAAATTTTTTCAAAGCTTTAAAAAAAAGTAATTTTAAGTATTCAGAAAAGTTTTACTTGATCATTTTTATGATATTTATTGATTTAACTAGACTCCATTTTAAAATAAACTTTTTTCTTTTGATATCTTACGCATTCAAACATGAAAAATATTCATTTTATAAAAATTGAAAAAAAAGAAAAAACCAAAACACGCCCCCATTTTAAAATTTACGACCAATAAAAAACCTAAGCACACCTTTTAAACCAGCTCCCCATAATACTTTGCATAACTTTAAAAAGGACGCTTGCGCGTCATTTTAAAATTCTATGTATTTCCTTAAACTTTTTTCTATTTATTTAAAGTAAATAAAAAAAATTTTATATCAAAACTAAAAAAATCCCTTGAATATATACTTATAAAAAAAGAAAATCTTTATAATTAAATAAAATAAAATGACAAAAAATGAATATTCAAAATATTTTAAAAGAAAAAAACAATAACATTTTGATTGATGAATCATCATAGAATATTTTAAGTATCCCTTTTTAAACAATAACAACAACAATAGATATTCAGAGGACTATACACAAAATATTACTCTATAACTGACGAGACTATGAAGTAGTATAATAGAATAAATAGGGTGGCTAGGAGTTTTAGCTATCAAGTAGCTTTCAAACCAAATCCTAGTCACATACAAAATTCAAACATGACAAAAGTAAAATCGATTTTTTCTTGTCACACATATAAATTTCTTTTATAAAATGGCTATATGTATGCATACATTGGGACGAGGGCGTAAAATCACATTCAGAATCTATAAAAAAAAAAAAAAAATGTAACCTACCCTTAAGTTATACACATTTCAATATATATATAGATATATAGGTAAGTATAAGTATACATATATAGCTTATAGATATGTACATATATAAACTCTTTCCTTCTTTTTTTTCTTTTTGCATAAGAAAGTAACAACAGCAACCACAACAAAATATTCTGTTCTAATATAAAATTTAAGGGGGATAAAGGAAATAAAATTATATTCCATATACATATATTTAGTATACACAACATCTAAAACTAGTATAAGCTAAAGCAATTCTATTATCGTAAAGGGATGGATATTTTTTTTGTTTTAGCCACCCTTATATCTTATGTACGATAATTTATACAAATTTATGACTGGGATACACATTATTTTGCATGTCAACCATTTTTTTAAGTTCTTTTTTTCATTTCAAAAAGTTAGAAAATTTGTTTTTATGAATTTCTAACACTTTCAATTTTCATATATAAAATAATTATCTTGAAGATATTTTAAATTTTATCAACCATTCTTTATTTTCTGTTTTTTTTTTCATAAAAATGCAATTTCAGTTTTAATTTTAATTGATTCTGCAATTTAATGTTAGGTAGCTAACATTGAATTTATGCCAAAAAAAGATTAATTTTTATGCCGTAACTATACAAAAAAAAATATTGCAAAAGGTCAAACAATTAGAGTTCTTCAAATCATGTCAATTAAATTTTCTAAAAAAAAACAAAAATAAACCTTAAATTAAGCTAACACTAAATGACAGGAACATCTTTAGTACATCTGAAAAACTTTGATAGAGGAAGCATTTCATTTACAATTTCCAAGAATTGTATGCTTTTAACAGATAAGCGCATTTTATTTTTTTTTTAGTTAGGGGATCTTTTGGAGAGGGTGCAATATCTCCAATAATTACAAAAATATACAGATTAATATTTTCTTCCTTTTCTTTTTATACGTTAGTAAACATAGGGAGTGTTGTACATATACCTACATAATATACATATATATATGTATATACATACATTTTCATAGAAAATTTTTTCCTTTATTTAGATAATCTTGAAAAGTATCTTAAGATTTATTTTTATCCTATTGAAAATAGAATTTCAGATAATCATTCAAAAAATTCTAAAAAAAAAAACTAAACGTTTATAATTTTAGTTTAAATCGGATTTGGAGCTTTATAAATTCCAAGGTTTGCAAAAGGATTTATTTGGAAAGGAATAAAAGAAATATTCTTTCTTATTTAAGTTAAATTAGGAGAAAAACTTTCAGTGAAGCAAGAATTATAAAAAATATAGAAATGTCAAAATAATTTATGCTATTTTGCACTCAGCCAAAATAAAAAAAGTAATAAAATATTGTAGTTATTTGTACTTAATATTTTGTTATGTCACATTCAAGCTATCACCACAGCTTTTTGGATACTTGGATATCCATATGGTTGCTTCAAAAGTAAATTCTTTTTCGGTTAATGAAAAGTGCATTACGAAATTGAATGACAATAATGAAATTATTATTTTGTTATACGATTTAGTATAGACATATCCAAATAATGACCTTCATTATAGAGAATAAACCTGCAAGTGAGACATGAAGTCAGACAGAAATGGAAGCATTGGTCATCTCAAGTATTGCTCTCAGCAAGTTAGATACTAATTTAGCGCTTCTAGTCGAGACTACAGCACTCAACACTTTTAGTCTATATTATCTATGGATTGATTTGATAGTAGGCATAGCAGCAAGACTTTCCAGTTCTTATTAAAACAACAAAAAAAAAAGCTATAAATTAGTCAGTGAATCATTTATCCAACTTTTTTGTAATGTGAATATTACTATCTGACAGCTCAAAAGGAATAATTTTTTACAGGTCTTGAGGCATTAATAAATCTAAAGATTTATTTTAAATTAAATAATGTTAAATGTAAAAAAAATTTTATGGTTACTTTCTAAATTGTTTTAATTGTGATTAATAGATAAAAAATTAAATATGTTCGACTAAAATTATAATTTATTTAATTATTCAATTCGAATTGAAAATTAAAAAGCTTCTTAAACAATTTCAAAGTGACTGAAGTGTTTTCACCAAAATCTTTGATAGTGCATAGCTTTAGGCTAATTCAAAATATCTAAAATTATTTTAAGGCTTCTTTTAGAGAACTATTTATGGAAAACAAGCTCAAAAATTGTCATAAATTAAAGCATTTTTATTTAAATCTAATTCATATTCAAATTATTTAAAATATTAAAGTAGCTTCCTCCTTTTTACGTAAGTCTACACCCTGAGTCGAAATTTTGTACCTTCTTTCATCCTATTTGCATCCTTACTAAGGAGGCCGATGAAGCTAATATATATTATTTTTCAGTCACCTCAAAACTTTCAATAAATGAACATTAAATTAAAAAACTTATTAGGTACCAGTAGAAGTAATAATTTGGGGATGTAGATACACTACAAATCGAGCTGTTTTTTTGGAAAACTCATTTCAATATACTTTGCCAAAATCCATTCTCCATCCCTTCGTGCTCATTGTGCTCACTATCATACATTACTTCTGCTTCATAGTGTAGTATCCATTTGTGTACAAATCACACACTGTTATATTACTTTAAAAATCTTTGACTCTGGATATCAGGAGTTTTCCTCTTATTCATACTTCTCTGGCCTAATTATTACTATCTTCAATGCCTTTAGAATTGGTTGCTTCACTCTCCTTTGCTGAAATGTAAAGAACTAATTAACGATTGATGTATAGTCCAAACACTATCAAAGCCAAGAAATAATATAAATAATAAATAGTAATGAAAATATTCACAATATACATAACACGCGTATTGAAATCTATTTTATCCCACTATAAATATTATTCTCTTACTAAAATCTGTAACTTCTGATCCCATACAAGCCCTAAAATCTAGCCTGTCTTTCTTTACTTTACTTTAAAAAAATGTAATAATGAAGTTCTCAAATAATAACAAATTCAAACATAACCGTGTATGGAAAGATAGTCCATAAATAACTAATGCATATAAACTAAATATCCGTGAAGCTGCTCTGTGTGTCTCCTGTATAAAGCTAGTTAATTTCTCTCAACAAAATTTCCTTGGTGTCAGATCGTAAAGTTTCTCTATTCTAACTTCGACTATCAAGATAAATTTAGTAATATTTATAACTAAGGAATCTCTTTTTACTGAGTGTACTCAGTAAATATTGTAACTTCAGCTATTCTTATATATTTACCATTTTACTGGACTCGAGTGATTTGAAAAATTTGAATATCTTAAGTTACAAGTTTTGGCTCATTATTCAGGTAATAATTGCTATTTTGAATTCCTTGAAAGTTTATAGTTTTTCTCAACTGGATTTTTGTAGTTTTTAATTGATTTTTATAGTTTACTGGATTTGATAATTTCATTAAATTATTAATACTCTGCTTATTAGACTGTTAAAATGTAAGTGATACAAATTTAAGGGTGTTTTTTAGTTTTTATATTAGTTTAAATTTTTCGACTTTTTGTAAAGTTACTTAAATCTTTTTTTATGCAATATAAATTCTCAATTAGAATATAAAATTTTAAAGATTTCTTAAAGAGCAAATCTATTTCGCAAATTTAATAATTTTTATGTAACCTATAATCAAATATTTTTTAAGTATGTAGTCTTTATTAAGATCTATCATAAACATCAATCATTAACCATTATTCTTCTTTTTTTTTTAGTGATACTAGACAAAGGTATCTATATTAAATCCCAGCATAATATATATCATAACACAAAAGTATTTTTACTATTAAAATCACTGAAAAAACGCATAGACATGAAATGAAATGGCCAAAAGAGATTTGTGGCCTGTAAAAATACGAATCCATTCTGAATATAAATAGCCATTAACACTTTGCCCATATAATGGTTCTATGAGTATAGTCTCGTTTATTATTATGAAAATGGTACTGGGAATAATATTGGTTTCCTTGAATATTTTCCCCATTAAAATTATCCCCAAAGGGATTTTAATCCAATGGCACAAAATATAAAACTGATACAAAAAGAAAAATATACATATATATATATATATGTGTATATAGCAAAAGGACGTATAAAAAAAAGTAAACAACATGGCAGAGGATAGCGCATATCGTTACAATTGTATCCAATGAAAATTGGTAAACCTGGAATAACAAAATCCACAAACGTTCAACAATATTTTACAGGATAATGTGACATTTCGATTATTCTATTGGATTTAACGTTTTTTATAGTCTTTTCCTGTCCGCTAGGATCATTTCTCTATTTTTTATGTATTTTTGGATGTTATTTCTGTTTGCTTGTTTTTTTTTTTTTGTTTTGTCATTATTCTCTTTTTCGAATTTTATTCTATTTTATATTTCGATTTTCTTTCACTCAATAAAAAAAAACACAAAAATATCAAAATTTATTACAATTGAAAACAGCAACAAAAACCAAAATAAAGGATAAATTAAAGAAGATGACTTAGTTTTCGAGTGACCAATTTAAAGGATTAGCTTGTAATTGTTCTCAAGATGAATGTCCTGTTTTTTGGTTTTTATTTCATATTTAGTTTTTATTTCAACTTAATTTTGTTTTATTGCCTATTTAAGGCTATTAATGTTATTTAACTGTAATCTTTTATTTTTCTTTGAGAATGCTGAAGTGAGAAATTTCCAAAGTCTTATCAAAATTTATTGGATCACTATGTGATAAAATTATCAAACAAAAAACCAAAAAAGATAAAATAACAATGAAAATACGCGATAATTTATTTGCAAGAATAAATATCTTTTAGTTTTTCTTTTCAATATTTTTTATTTTATTTTAGTTTTTTGCTTTGTTTTAAATTAAATAGTAATAAACACATCTGGATATTATACACAGGATTTGTCATAAATACATATATATATATATGAAAGAATAACATGAAAAATGATACTATTATTATTCTATTGGTTTTTACTCAACTAATGAGCACAAAATGAAAAGATGATTGATGATTGTCTAACCTAAACCCTTTTTGACAATTTTCTTAATAAACTACAATAGATTGTTATCAAGTTGCATAATCAAAACACTTTTTTTTGTGTTCAATTTCTTAGATTATTTGACAACTGAAGTAACTTCATATTCTTTGCAAGTTTTTGGTTGTCAGAAAATGTATTGTTAGAGCCTTCATTTATGGATTCATTACAAAAACTTCTAAACCACATTTACAGATAAAATGTTATTTCTTTCTTTTTTTTTGAAACTATAGTGAATAAAATTTTTTTATCCTTTTCTAACTAAAATAACTAACATAAAATGATGACTAACAATTTTATATGAAATTTATAAAAATGACATGACGAATAGGAGTTCTCTGTTAACATAATCAATTAAGTTGGGGACGTTGTAAAAGGGTTGATTATATATCTTAAACAGAAAAAGGGGTAAATTTCATTTATGGTTTATGAAAACAACAAAAATCTCTAAGAATATAGACTTAGAAAATAATATCTATCATTAATCATATGACTTTGTTGCTTAAAATGATAAATGAAATAAAAAATTCAATCCAGAGATATTTTTACATTTTTTTCCACAAATTTGGAAAAAGAGAGTAAATTAATTGCTTAAACTTTTAATATAATTTATTAATAATTTTTTAACTCGACATTGAAAAAAGTTTGAGAACTATAAAACACCGGGAACCATTTTCTTATTCAGAATTTCTTCGTTAAAAACGGAGATTTTTTCTTTAAATCAATCGGATTGAAATTGCTAACGGTCTTACACTCATAGCAGAAAGTATATGTTAACAAATCCAAATGTAAGAAGTTAATTATATTCATACATATAACCATAAGTAACGATAGATTTTATGCAAGCATATATCCTTTGATCTTTCATGAAAAGCTGAAAAGCTAGTGATAAACAATTTGATTGGAGACCAGTATACTCTCATAAGCGCTAGTAGTGGACTTCCTGGAGCATCCGTAGCAGACTTGAAAAATGAAAAAATCACGTCCCCAGTTAAGGACCTATAACTTTTCTATTTTTCTTTTGATATTAAATACTTTAACACCAAACTTATCATAACTTCATGAAGGCATAATTTCTGGTATTTCAACCACAATTTCGCACTTTTATTTGCATAGATTATAAAAATTGCATAATATAGTTAAACATTTAAATTATTTTTCAATTTCTTTGAGTTAATTTCATTGAACTAGTTGGCAGCATTTTGTGAGCATTCGTAGTAGACCTGAAAAATGAAAAAATCGCGTACTCACTTAATAATCTATAACTTTTTTATTTTTCTTCTGATATAAAAGATTTTAGCAGCAAAATTTTTGTAACAAATTTATCTTTCATATAAGGTCTTAAAAGTAAAGAAAAAGAGAAAAGCAAATAAAAATGGGCCATTTTCTCGTTAATTATTAACACTTTAAGAGTGTAAAATATTAATAATATTTCAAAAAAATCAAAATTGAAAAAACTGTAGGTCGGCAAAGTAGGGGCTTAAAAAAAAATGGCGTGTCCTGGTGCGCACAATTTCAGTCCTTCCAATAAAATAAAAAGTTTTTTTTTAATTCTTCAAGAAAAAAGGTGCAGATAGGGGACTACGATTTGTTTTTCATAAAATGGCGCCGGTTGGAAAGAAAAGTTACGTTTTCTCCTTGTTTTTTTCTTTGCCTTACGAAATTTAAAAAAAAAAGTTGAATGAAAAACTCTTCATAGCCGCATACTCTAATATATAATGAATCTTTGTGCCAAATTTCATGTGAATCGGTTAGATAAAACTTGAGATATCGCACACACCGTTTCGAAAAAACTAGTTTCGAGAAAAACGCGTTTAAAGTTTAAATGCACAAAAAAATTTTTGGTAAGCTTTGCGATTTAAAGTATGAAAAATAAAATCCCATTTCGAAAAAAAAAATTCATTCACTGTTGGTGAAATCGGCAGTTTGCATGTTTTTAATGCTCCAGGAACTCTACTATAATAAGTTTTTGGAATTAGAGGCATATTATGTTGTAAACATAATTCTAAGATCTTTTGCCACATTATTTAGGCTATCCAGCGGTTAATTCCTTCTGAAGTACATATGCATGTTTCTAAACAGGAGCCAATAAAAATTAAAGAACACATAATATAATTTCATACATTTTTATAGGACGAAAAAAAATTTTTCTAAACCCGTAAACCTGTTAAAATATATCTTTATATTGCACAAGTGATAAGAATTTTGTCATTTAATGTCAAGTTTATTTGACATTAAAAGTTTGTTTATAATATCTACTAACAGAAATAATTTGATTTTTTAATTTCAGATGAATCTATCATGAGTTAACTTGGCCACGCCAAAGCAACTTTATTCTTAGTTTATGAGGCATAAAGTCATAATTAAAAAATATTTATTAAATGTTAAATATGTTAAAAAGTTTGAATAAAATATTTTATTAGAAAAAAATTTAAAAAAATATTCTTTTCTTTAGCCTACGAAATCCTATTCTCTTAAATTCAAAAATAATATTAATGTCAAAGTTTTTGTCTCCAAGAAGCCCCTTTTTGTGTTTGATAGTAGTTTTACCCATTTCATTCTTAAATAAATTACTTTCTGTCTTTGAGATCAGATAGTATTAGCACTAGTGAACATTTCTGAGAACTTTTTTTACTGTGCCCCAAACAGTGCATCTTGAATAAATTTACCTTGGTAAAAACCTGATATAATAGACTGGTACCTTAAAATTTTAATTAACACCTATAAAAACATTATCGAAACCACAAATCTAAACACCAAGTAAGTTTCCAACTAATCGATACTTCTTTGGTGTTATTATTTTGATCTAATCTAATGTTTACAGTCAGATTACAGTAGAAATTTGAAAAACCTTCCTTTTCACTATGTATTACTTTTCTTTTAATCTTTTTCATAGTTTCAAATCAAAAATTCTGTTTACTTTGAAATTAAGAAAACAAGAAAAAATCTTTTTTAAATTTATTACAAATATTTATTTTTTCATAAGAGTAAAATGTTATTTTCTTTTTAATTTCTGTTCAGTGAATAAATTTAATTTTATTTTTTTATCGAAATAAAATTTTAAATTTCCAATAAAATAAACAATTCGAGATTGCTTTAATTACATCATTAATACTTTTAGAAAAAAAGAAAAACAATTCAAGAATTTTGATTTTGATTACTTTTTCAACTTATCAAAGTGGACGACATATCATCAATGATAGGAATTTCTTTAATATTCTCCTATTGTACAAATAAAAAACGTTATCCTATCACAACTTCGTTTTGAAAATAAAGAAAACTGCTGGAATCTAGTTATCAAACAAGAATAGATAACCAATAGCTATCCTACCTGTTCAATTTTCTTACTGTTTTGATGAAGGAAAAGTATCCCTTTTCAAACAAGCAAACATAATGATGTGTCTCTTTGAACAGAACAAAATAAACAAGGGTCTAGAGAGGAATATATATTGAAAAATCAGTTAGGTATTGGTATTACAAAAAAAAGAAGGAACTTATCCAGGCTTTTTTTATTAACATTTTTTGGGAATTGGGTTGGCCAAAATACACCCAACTCCCTAAAATTTTCAACTATGTAACCCAATCATTTGGACATAACAAAAGCTTTATCCTATATAAGAATTTATAGAACTTGACAAGAAGCTATTGATAAACATCATACTTGAAATTGAAAATGAAAATTTGAAAAGAAAACAACAACAACATTGAATTTATTTGCTATTTTTTGTTCTTTTATTTTTTTATTTCATGTTTTTCATTCATTTTAAATTCAAGGATATGAAAAGTGCGTTTTGTTGGCGCTTGAAAATATTTATAAAAATAAATAATAGAATTTTTCCCTTTATGTTTGTTTGTTTTTTTTTTTCTTGATACTTCTGTTGCCAAGAGCACAAAATTAAATTCAGCTGGACATAAACGGAAGTATAAGTTCCGTTTTCCCTTTTTCTTTTACTCTAGCAACATTGTCAAAATGTGTCTTTCCGACAATTGTAGAAGATTTTTTAAGTCTTTTATTTTTTTTTACATTAGATTTGAGCAATGACTAAGTAAACACATTTCCATTTTTAGAAATAATCTAAGAAAATTAGGGAAATGTGTAGAGGTAGTAGTAAAAAAAACCCTATATTATACTACGTTACATGGATCTTTGGCTTAGGGGGTTTTTGAAAATGACGTTTACTTTGGGTGTGATTCCTTTATCTAGAGAACAAAATTCACTTTTTTCTTTGCCCCTAAACTTCTTAAGGGCTTCCTTTTTTTTAGTTTTTTTTTGTATTTTTCATTTCTAAGTCTGTGTATTTACCAAATGTGAATACGTGCCATTAGAATGATTGAATTTGCTAACAATTTGACATAGTCTTCAATTTTTTATGTCTTTCCATACCAGACATGGTTTAGAATATTCCATTCGAAGTAGTCGAATACATTTTTCCCTTGCAAAACAAAATTGAGGGTTCCAATTTCTTTTTTTTATTTTATTTGCTTTTAAGCTGATTATTTTTTTATAGGATTCGTTTTATTTAGATTACTGAAACAAAAAATAGTTCAAGCTTGATTTTAATGAAAAAATAACCTTAACGAACATTTACCTTATTTATGATTGTGAAAATTTTGCTTTTTTAAGCTTTCAAGCATAACTAAAATGTTTAGGACAATCTAGTGAAGTTTTTCTACATTCTAATTGGAGGTTTTATGGTTTTACGTTAAAGAAGGCACATACTAAGCACCAATATTTCTTTGTTTTGTCAAGTAATCATTTTATTATTGAGTAAAGAATATCCAAAGCTAAACATCAACTTTGAAGTACCATTCAACAAATAAAATTATCTGAGAGAAAATAATAAAAAAATTTTATTCACGTAAAGAAGTTCAAAGAGTGCAATAATAAAGGTAATTAAATAACAATCATTTTTGGCAACATTTGGCAATATTTGGTAACAGTTTTCGTAAAAACAATTTTCGTCAAAACTATAAAAATTATAATATAACATATTATCTTTTTGATAACAAATGTTTTGATCATATAACAACAAACAAAAACGCACATAAAACATATTCCAATAACCCTTTTATTTATATGGATATTTGTTTATATTGTACATATTCACATATGATACATGTACAATATATATACATAAATAGAAAAGTATATTATAGATATTTTATATCCTTACGTAGATATATTACTTAATAAATGCTTTTTATACATATAAAAAGTATAACTTTGGAAATATTGACACATGATGGAGTAACATAAATGTTGGTCGCATAATTATTATGATATTAACAAGAATATGCGAATATAATGTTAATTGAAGGATATTATGAAAAATATTTCCAATGTACCATATAATACCATATCCTTACTACTTTTATATCATGTCATGTCCCGTCAGCACTTACAGGATACTCTAGATGATCCCATTCAAACCAAAAATAATAATACCATAATATTAAGGATATATGATATACATACATACATATTTATATGTATATATATATTTAATAGAAAAAGTTGGTTATCTCCGTTTTTGGTTTAGTGCTCTTGAACTTTGATAGTTCAATGATATAAATGTCAATAAAAACATAAATAAAAATATCATCCTGTTTTTATTTTTATAAATTTCGCGCTCATAGTATTAAGAAAGTTTTATGAGATTCTTCTTTTCGCACATGATTTTTGGTATCCTGTATTTCTGGAATAATGGTAACACTTAAAGTAATTTTATTGATATTTTTTTCTTTAATACAACAACAAAATAAATAATTAGAAAAACTTCAAATATAATTTAAATATATATATATATAATCCTAATTAACTGTCAAAATTTAAAAAAAAGCAAAAATAATAATTATTAAAATTTATTCTACTCCGTTAAACTGTTCATTACTTCTACATAAATATAATAAACAAACAAAACAAAAATTAAGATAACCACAAAATAAAAAAAGGTCAATTTTTCATAACTTAACTTTGATCCAATGAATAAACTCAATCAAATCTGAATTGCGGTTATTTTAAACTAAATATGGGGGATTGAAAAATGTTAAGCCATAGGCAAAAAAAAAAAATGAAAAAAAATAAACAGAAACCACAGCGGTATATTTCGTGGGGATTTTGTGAGGAATAGCTGTGAAACAGAATTGAGATCTGACCCTCATGAACCTGTCGTCATCAACCATTTATGGAAAATCATTTATCAAAAGACGAAAACACAATTTACCTGCCCCTCCTCTTCATACAAATTTTCCTTTGGGATTAAACGCCCACTTCAATTTAAACCCCCCTAAAAAGTATATCGTTAACTTGCATGGCTAGGTTTTTCCTTTTATTTATGTTTTTCATCTATATATATATATGTAATAGAAAGAAAATCATGAAAATGAGGCTGAGGTAACGACTTTTTAGGAGATTTAAATTTTTTTTTGTTTTTTTTTTAGTTTTTTACTTTCTCCCTTTTTGGATATATATAAAGTGTATCTAGTCTAACGTAAAGGAGCTTTTTACTTTTTTTTATACTAAGCTAATTTTCGATTTTGTTTAGCAATTCAAACGGATAGACTAATATTTGTTGTTGTATTTGATATTATTACTGTTGCCACCCTTGTAAATTGTCCCCCAGTTGGATGTCTCATATCCCTCAAGGATGCTCATATCTTTCAGCTTGTGTGAGTTCAACTTGATTCTAGATTGTGTTTAAGGGTCGCATTGGTCATGTTTCTGCCTGACGGCTCTGTGGTTATATGAAAAATTGTTCTATAATAATTTTAGAACGATAAATATGAATTTTATTTCTAACGAAACATTTATCCCATGAGATTTAGTTCATTTTATTGGATACAATTATCAAATAAACTGAAATTTGTAGATTACAAAACTTAAATAAAGATATTTAACTTTATGTTGCTGTTGTTGTTATTGTTGTTGCTGTTGATGATGTTATTGTTGTTTGGTTCTTAGGGTTTTCAATATAATGGTAAAATTTAAGATATTTGATTAACAGGGCTTTGATTAATTATTTTAAAGTACATATTATTAAAAATACTTTAATTAAACTGAAATCTAGTATTTTGAGCTAAACGATCTTGTTGACTTAGATAAGATGTATTTATTGCTTTCAAAGCTTAACCAATTTTTTTTATTGCCAATTTGATTTCTATGAGATCCTAAAACTTGATTTTTTCAAATTTTGACTTTTCTTATATTTGTGGTCACTACAATAAACATCGCAGCTATCGTCTGAGAAATAATAGTAACCTTAGTTTATGATACAACATAAAAGGAAATTGAAATTATTTCAAATCTTGTCACAACAAAATAAAACATCTCTACATATCGTGCTAAAATATAAACAAAGCCACAAAAGTACTACAGTAATAACACAAATGCTATGAAAAAAACTAAATTTTATGAAGAAATCAATAACAAAAGTGAGAAAAAATTAAAAAAGTCTATAAATGATCTAAGAATTTCCGTCTACATCAGTTTCTAATTTTAAAAATATCAAACATACATAAATAACTACTAGTAAATACTGTAAGGAAATAATGACTAAATCTACAGGCATTTCAGCATGAGCAAGAGTAACATAATCTTGATATATCGAATTAGGCCAATATTATCGAATTTTTTCGATATTAATTTATATCAATTTATTTTTATCCAATATAATAAAACGTTCGAATTTTTACTTTAGAAATCTTAAATTAAATCAATTTAAATATAATTAATTTATTTGCAAAAACATTTGTCGCTAATTTTACAGAAATTTTAGAAAATATTTCTTTTGATTTCATAGCTTTATAAATTTTGTTCCTTTTACAAAATTTAAGGTACGGAAGACATCAAAATATAAGGAAGTAAGCTGTCTTACCTTCTGCTACGAACCTTATATGCATAACTTACTTAGAAATTTTATTTAACACGAATTGGAAGAAAAAGTTTAACAAATCCTAACTTTGAAAACCGACTGGCTTACTCAAAAGCCGTAAGCAAACATAAAAACTCGTAAAAAGATCAATGTGTAGAATTATGTGCTGCTATAAGATTAGATAATTATATCACAGTTAGAAGGATTCCCATAAACTGGTTCAGTGAAATTGAAAACACATTAAACATGATCCAATGATGAATTATTGTAGACTGGCAAATTACTTTTAAATGAGACGTCTTCGAAGTTCCCTGCCAAGGACTTATTGATGGAGATTTTATTGTGAAAATTTATTGAAATATATTTGAAATATTGTATTATTTTATAGTAATTAATTAAATAAATAAACATTATCTGTATCAACGAAGAAAAATCTTTACAATACGTTTTTGAAGCTGCCCAAAATCCAGAAAGTGTACTTGTCATTTAGCATAAAATAGTAAAGAAAATAGTTCAGATAATTAAAAATAAAATAAGTTTAGAAATTTTTAAATGACTTTAGTCTATATATAGGATTGCAACTTATCTAAAGATCTAAATTATGATAATATTTTAAGAAAAACAATAAGTTTTCATTTTACTACAAAAAAACTCACAATTTTATCATAATATTACAAGAAAAAGCAATAATACCCCCCATAAAGACTGGAAAATAGTTATAATTAACTTTCAAAGGAAATTTAGTAAAGAATATTTTACTTGTACAGACAAGATAGGATAATTGATCCATTAAACTAAATGCAGGTTGTCCTGAAAAATTCTAAATAAGGCTCAAAACAAACGAAATTTTGAAAAACTACATAAATATTAAAGTTTGAATTTAGTTTAAAGAAAATCAGGAAACTCCCAGGTTAGGTCCAAATCTCTATGCGTATTTTTGGGAAAATTTTAAAATTTTTTAATAAAACACAGTTTAAAATTTTAATCAATGACATATTTTCCTATAACTTTTTGCCATCCTACAGGCAGCTTTTCAATTCCGTTTATATAGAAAGACTTTTGTTTTGATGCAAAAAGACTTAAAAGTTCATTTTGTTTAGAATCTAAATTTTCATTTGGTAAAAAATTTTATAAGACACGAAATAAGTGAAAATCACTTGAAACAAAATCTGTGGAATATGGAAAATGTGGCAAAAGCTAATTCGCTAATTTTATTGCAGAGTTGTTTAATAACCTTTCTTGACTCAGGTTGTATACATGCTTGTAGACTTCCTTCAAAAAACCGATTCTTGACAGAGAAAGTGTGTAAAACATGGCGGCATACTTGTTAAAACATATGATCGGAATGTCTACGTGGATCTGTCAATCAATTACTATTAAGATATATAAATCACTGTAAAAATCACTAACCTATATTGTAATTAATCAAAATAAACTTTTAAAACAAAACAAACTAATATACTTACAAATTTGCCAACATTTGCATTATAATTTTGACATATGCCCATACGGAATTTTAATTTTCATTTGGTACACAACCTTAAAATTCACAATAGATGTAAGATTTTCGCTGAGTACATGATTTTTCCATACAAAAGTGTCTTTCTTTGATCTAAAAGCTGTGTACACGCTTGTGTTAAGAAAGGGTATAAGCCATACGTGGTCTAGTGTTATTATGATAAAATAACACATTTTTGATATTCACTAATCCGTTTTTTGAATGAATTTTAAGTTTAAATGTCCAATAAAAAATATCTGCATTAATTATAGTTCATAATTAATCACACTATATGATATATATATCCCAACAAACACTTAAAAGTTAATTTTTACGATGCAAACACACCAAACACTTAAAAGTATGTTTTTGGGATGTAAAGATAACCCGTGTGTTTTTGTTCACTGTCTTTTTCTTATGACGTAATAATAAATAATCCATTTTTGGTCAACTGTTACCACACGATCTAAAAATGGTTCTTTTTCAAAGTGCAATAAAAGGAAGGTGCAGATGTTTATTCGTTACACGTAATTGGCTTTGGATACCCCATGCGGTATCTACTTTTTAAGCTATGATATTTTCCAATCTTCTTCTATGTTCTATGAGACAAATCTATCCTTTCTACGATCTGATCGAATGTTAATTGTGATTCTGACTCCACAAGATATTTAAGAATCGTCAATTTAAAATGTGCACGAGGTTATAATTTCTACATACATATGTATGTATGTAAACCTTAAAATTTGCAGTTAAAATGAATTTTAGGTTTGATAAGTTTTGGTCTAATTCTAAAAATCAAGTTCAACTTTGTTTTTTCCTATACGTATTTATTACTAAATATCCTTTAATTGCTTGATGTTCTTTTCTCTTCTTCTTTTTTATTTCAGTTTTGTTATTTTGCAATAAATTTTTTAAAAATTGATGCTATCTAGTATATAAGAAAGTATATAACATCTAGAAATAATAAAATAAATGTATTCCTTAGAAAATTATGGACTCTTTTTACATTTTTTATCCATTTTGGATATCTATAAATAAAATATTATTTGTTTGAATAAATCGAAAAATTTCAAAAGTTTTACTATTGATATTGATAGATATAAAATAACACTTGATTTGCAAAAATAGTAAATTTTATTAGTAAAAAGAAAAATTTATTTTCAAAGCCATTCCTCTAGTTTTTAAAATTCCTATAAACTTAAATAAAATGTCAAATAAATAATTTACAAAAAAAAAAAACCTATAATACACTACTTAAATAATTTTTAAGAGTCAACAAAAAATAAATTATATAAATTTCACAATTTCTTAAGATTTATGTGTTAAAGTAAAAGAAAATCCTGTCGGGCAGTAAAAATAAGAAATGGCTAGCAATAAAACAAAACGAAAGTCCTTCATAAATTTTAATAACATGAAAAAGTATGGGCAAAACTTTCTTGTATATGAATTTCATATTTTACCTCGTCTCATATTCTTAACATATTTTACATTAAAAGACATTACTAATACAGATAAAATAATGCAATATTTAATATTATCATTATATTTTTGTATATATTTTCTAGGTATATACCTATTTTTATTTTATTTATTTATTTTTTTTTTTTTTTTTGAAGATTATATGCAAGCAATATATCCTTAAACGTTTTTATTATGTATAATGTAAGTATTATAAAAATAACATCCCTAAAATATTTTCTTTAGCTGTATTAGTTAAACATATAGTAACTATAAATGCAAGAAATATATGTATACATTTTTACATCTAATGCCTGAATAAAAATGGTGAACGGAATCAGGGATTATAGCGTCTGTTTTTATTCTACTTTTTCGTTTTTCATCCTTTTTCGTATTACTTGTTTTTTTTTTTTTTCTTTTGTACTATGTGGTAATTCAAAAGAATTATGATATATAACTCTTTTTCAGAACGGATGTGTTAGATGGATACAAGGATGCATTCTTTCGTTTTTGATTTACGGAGCTACTTCTGTATGTGATTAAGTTATTTGGTGTTAATTTTGATACTTTTCTCTTATATCAAAAATAAATAAATTAAATATTCTAATTTGCACTTAAAATAAAATTTTATATAAAGTAAAAAATCACCAACTCCATAAACTTTTTAGCCAGTATTTTCTCGTTGACTTTATCTAACTTTTGTCCGTTTTAAAGCCTAGGGTAGACCAATACTTCTGCAGCTGCTCCAGCAGAAGCAGCGCTTTCTGCTGCCGATAGTGAGTGTATCAAAATCTGGTTGACAAGTTGTTTCTAATGTAAAAAAAGGAAAGATCTATAAACAAAAAATAAATTCAACAATTGTTACCAATCATAGGTATTATTAGTAAAAATAAAAAAAACATAATAGCAAGAGGCATAAATCAACACTAAAAATTAACTGTAAGCAGTAATAACAAAAATTGGCAATAACTCACCGTAATAAACAAACAAAAATTATAATAAACAATATTCAACTAAAATCAAGTAACCTACATTCAAAAAAACTTATCAACCAGATTTTGATACACCCATTTAAATATAGTTGAATCGGCGGCTAAAGCCGCTTCTTCATCAGCAGCAAAAGCTTTGGTATGCGCTAGGCTTAAAGCACTTCTTGACTTTTTCATTCACTTTATATGGATCGAAAATCTTAAGCAATATATAATAAAATATTTCCATAAAATAATTAATCATCAGCTTTGAATGCTGAAGTAAGGGTGACAGGATTGGTCGAGAAGTACTTGTCTTTGATGACAGGCATACTATTGTGTAGGGTGTTAGTAGTAAAAGTATTACCATTTTTTCTTTTTATTTCTTTTTTAACAGCATGATATTGCATGTCTTTTAAACTTTCTTTCATTTTTTTTCCTTCTGTTATTTATGTGGATACATTCGTTTGATACCATTTTTCATTCATTTAAGAAACATTTTAGGCTAATATAATTTCATGTAATAAAAATAAAATAAAAAGAAAATATATTCAGCATGCTTACTCAATTTGATTATATTATATAAAAAATTGTTTTATTTTGATTGTAATTAGATCAAACTTTTATTGATGATTGATGAAATTTTAAGTGGTGAATGTCTGAAAGATTATAGATAGTTGCATTTTTAAAATATTTTTTACATGTTTCAAGCCTATAACAACACTTGAAACAAATTAAAATTTTATTTCTTTATTTAAAACTATTAGTCTGCATGCGTTTCAAACTATTCCATGTGATATCATGATTTGTTCTGCTAACTCCATTAAGAAATGGAAAAAAAGAATATTCCTTAGCTAATTGTTATAATATAAATAGTGCCCCTTTTTGTTTTTGTTTTTTTTTTAATATAAATTTCCATTCTTTGTTATAAAAATTGGACTTGAGTCATAAGCAAAATTAAATAACTATAAAAATTAATATGTCAGCGTAAAACACCCAAAATTAAAACCTAAATGTTTTTGCTTATAACTCAGGATATTCCAACTACTTACATTTAAGACATAAGAAAAAGCTTATATTGTTGATAGTCATAGGTGACGTGACTCGAGCGGTAAAATTTTTATAAATTCAAAAAAATAAGAAATAGTTTATGAAATCTTGAAATAAAAAAATTTGTGATTTCATTTAAATTAAATATAATTACAAATCTAGATATATAAAAAGGATGGATTAACGAAATCGGATATAATGAAGTTTAACGTCATGAATATTAAAGTGTTTTGCTAATCTATTAATTGCATACTTAGTGGAGTAAATTTTATTTTTCTGAAATAACATTCAAGTCAGTAAGTCTTTTGCATCTTTTGGAGTTAAAGAAGTGAGCTGTAGATTTTACTGAATCATTTCATAACGATCTCATTTCTTTGTTCGTTGATTTAACATACGTTCTTTTACTCTTAGGCAGCGTTTTGTGACGTAATCTACATCATGTAAACTACGCCATTCTTTACACGTCAAAAATTCGATGTAGGCAATAATTTATTGTCTACATTCTTTAAGCGAAGACAATGAAAATGGATTTTTGATGTAAATATACTAAATAAATCCAAGCTAATAGATGACTTAACTGATAAAATACACTTTTCATATGCTTATCAAGTAAAATGCTCGATAATGTTTTTCTCTCAGGAATTTTCTCGACATATGTTTTTTTACACAGGTTACAAACAGCGATATATTTATTATTAACTTTTAGCGACTGAAATCGTAGCTTTTCAAAGCCTTTATTTTTATGTCGGCCCGACATGTGTCAATATACACTAAATACAGGCTGTCAAAATAACGATCACAATCATATTTGACATTTCAATTTGTATAACAATAACCATGAAATATGATCCTAAAGGGCACCCTAGACTATCAAGGCTTGATCAAGTAGACTTGATGGAATGTGAGCAAAATTTGCTAAAATAGTTGCCAGAAATTTGATCAAGGAAATTTGAGCTTATTAATGCCAAATATCGATACGTTAATTTGATGTTTTTTTTGATAGATTTTGTTGTAAAATTAAATTTATTTATTTACAAACATGTCATATTAAAAAAACTCGAATATTTTTTTCTATTATTAATTAAAAATAGCATTTGAACTCTTTCGAAGTTTTGTTCAATAAATTTTATATCTGTCAAAAACTATGATGAAATTTTTTAAAAACTTTCATCAAGTTGTCATTTATACTTGACCAAATCTCCCTTAACTATCAATTTTACTTGAACAAGGTGATTTTGATCAAGGATCCTTGATAATTAAGGGTGCCCTTAAAATCTAAAATATTGTATTGTCTTCATTATATACGTCATTGTCGACATAGTTGATATTTTCTACGCCAAATTTAATTGTCTACGTATGGTTTACACTGAAGTTTAGACAATTGAAGTCTACGCGTAGAGGAACATCCCTGCTCTTAGGGAGCGAATGAGTGATGCTTTCTCCGGTTTAACAAAGTTATTTAAAACTTTCATAGACTGTAAGCAATTTTCTGTAATATAATCAGTGGTTCCTTGTGCGATATGATTGAATCGTAACTTATCCAAACCTTTCAGTATCAATTCAGTACGAACTTTTAATTTAAAAGTATATGTAAAAGATTATAATGATTTGACTATAAAGTAGCAGAATGAACAGTATGAATTATCATCGAATATTTAGACTAACGTAAACACTGGAAAAATCAAATAAATTAAAATAAATTTCTAGGGATTGATTTTACAACCATGAATTTAATATAAAATAACTGCGACCATACGTTTTTTTAAGATAGAAAAAAACATAATTTGAAATTAAATGTTGAGAAATATATATTTAGCACATGGACAAACAATCCAAATGGAAAAACAATTAGCAAATTTTGAAACCTGCCAGAATATACTGTTTTAAAAACGGTATTCCACCAAAGAAAGTATTTTGGTCATAGTTTAATGATTTCAAAGTGAAGTGGTTTAGGATACTTTTATTGCCATTTCATAATCTAGAAATAAAAGTTTACCAAAAACTTTATTGTGAACCAGACTATTGGTCCAAAATAAATACTAACCTTCTGATAATAATATTCCCTTTGAAATATTTCATAATTTTGTTAGATGAAAAAGACTTTATGTGGTTAAAAGTAATTTTTTTTATTAAAATCAACTTTTAATTTGTTGCTAAACAACATTTTGTTCAAGACACCGTCAGATAAGGTAAAATACGATTTTCATTAACATAAGATAAAAATGGTAAAAATATATGTCATAAAAGTAAACATTGGATCATCTAATTGCGCTGCAAAAATATCTTTAAAGTGTTTAAATTAATTAATTAAATAACAAAAAGACAAAACAAGCAAATAATAATTTAGATAATAAATAAATAACATAATAAATGGCGGAGTCAAAAACAAATAACTAAAAAATTTAAAGAGGCACATTTTTGTCTCTAATGCCTTAACAATAAATCTTTTATTCAAGTAAAATTCACTACTTTAAAAACTCATGTCACCATACTACTTTTATCTGTTTTAAAAACTAAGTTTTTTATAATATTAAATTTTTGTATGTCTTTGTCATATACTTGGCAATCTATGTAAGTATTCAAATTTAGTATCCCGATAATTAATAATTTAAATAATGAATGCTATAGAATTATTCTTCAAAATACCAGTTAAAATTATAATATGAATTTAATTTGAAAATAAAAATATTTTTTATTTAAAATAATATCCTTAATTAAATTTAATAAAAAGAAACAAAGGAAAAGTTTTAAGTAAAACTATACCCATAAAAATCAAAACTACACAAAAATTGTTGAATTGTGGGGTGTGTCATTCAACAGTCAAATCAAATTCAAGACTTTTGGTTACATCCTTTTATGTCTACTATAAATAATTGACCTCTATATATATGTTGGAAGCATGTCCTGTTCACTAGCTGACTAATTTCGATCAACAATTTTGGCAGTATAGACCTATTTTAATGACAATAAGAAGTTAGATTCTATTCGTTTAGACAAATTGCGTTTTAGGAATCTTAAAATGTCTTTAAATCACATCATCCGTATCTAATTGTTTTTATTATTTTTTGTTGTTGTTTTTGTGTTGGTTTCATTTTTATATATACTGATTTGAAAATAAAAATGGACGTATATGTACATATAAATGAAATTAATTTAATTTTAAAAAACTTTTTCCTTTATTTTACTTTAACTTCAAAAAAATCTGATCTTAAGATATTTTCACCTCGAGTACATCTAAAGCTAAAGGATATGTGTTCTCTAATTGGGGTTAACATTCTTTTAGGCTTTTCTATTTTGATTTTTTTTTTTTTTTTGTTAAAGTCCTTAAAGAGATGGGAACGTAATTCTGTCTGAAAAATTGGAAAGACATTCCTTTTTTTGATTTATTCCTTTTTTACACAAAAAAAAACTCACAATGCTTAGGTTTTTATAATAGTTTAAAATGGATTGAAATTTTCTTATCCAAGCTGATGTATCTTAGAAAAATTGATTTATACAAGTTCCCATTTAAAATTATTTAAATATCTATTTAGACATGCAAATAAAATAGATTTATTCTATAAAGCACATACCTTAAAACATTTTTCAGTAAATTTAGTCAAATTTTTAAGATAGCCTTATTACATAAAAAAAATGGGTTGTCAATTTTTTACTTATTTTTCATAAGAAATTTGATTTTTATCGTATTTCCTAGTTGTTATCGAACATAATCTGTAACTAAAAGAAACTACTTTAAAAAAGCGATTTTGTACTGAAAAGAAATGAAAAACCTGCAACATTTTTAGTATATGGCAGGCTTAAAAAAATTCTTATATGAATCTAATAGTAAATAGATTCGATTCAATGACCAAATAAGAATGATAAACTTTAGATTATCTTACTTCAGACAACCAATAATAAAATAAATAAAATAAAAGTTTATGTAAGTCACGTTATTTCTAAACAACAACATATTGTTAGCTGAATGAGCATGAATTAATCTATACAGAACACACTCATACAATCATATATATATATATAAACTAATTATATTCACATTATTAACATAAATTCCATTATAGATCGTTCTCTGGACACTTGCAAATGACACATAGACTTAGGGAATAACATTTTTATACCACCCTCAGTTTTCATAGATTTTCATAGCTATTACACATACATATAATGTAGTTATTTAGAAATTTAACAGGACAAAGAAGCAATAAGAATAAGGAAATACATCCTTTTTCTAAAGTATATGAAAGATGGAGCCATCTACCATAATTGTTTGAGATTAAGGGGAAGAATTTAGCCAAGTCTACTCTAGTATTCGTTTGACTTTATTGATTTTTCATAAGAGGTAATTATAAGAAGTTTATTGCTGTCCATGGAAAAAATGTTTGTCAACTGCATTTTTACATTTCAAAAAATTATGGTTTTTATTTAAAAAATTTTTGTATAGTTATAGGAAGTAAGTGTATTTTACGGTTCATTTTTCAATAAGCTAATTTTTTTTCAATTATTTTTATTGAGAATTCGGAATGGAACTATGGAACTATTTTAGTTTAAGCAGACTACAAGTGAAATTTAAGTTTTGGATAGTTTGACGGCTAGTAAAGTAACTATCCCATTAGGGAAATTACTCATCAGTGAGTTTCTTATGTATGAATTCATACATGAATTATGTTGGAATGCTCACGTGTGAAATATTCATTAATGCATTATGCAGAAAGCAGCCATCGTAGCGTCATGACGGCTAGTTTTGTGACCATTTGTTAACTTAATTCATTATTGTTTTCCCCGAAGAAGTAGGTTTTATGACTAAAAACTAGCTTTCTTTCATTGATGAAAAATAATAATTCATTATTAACTAGCTGAATACCCATCGTACTTATTTACATCTAAAAAGCAAAGTAAAAGTATTTCTTAAATTAAACAATAATTTTACAATCTTTAATATGAAATGTAAAAGAAATTCTTTTCTAGACAGCTATAAAGCAAGCGATTGTATTATCTATAAATAATAAATTATATTTAACATATTTTATTAATCATTAGCGGAAATTAACAACTCTAACCAAAATCTATAATTAACAACCATTAAAATTTTTAACCATTACAAGCAATGTCAAAAAGTCTAATTGCAGAAATCTGATTAAACAAATTGCATTTTGTACCTTCTTGCATTAAAAACGTAAAATGATAAGTGAAAGTCATATTTTTAAAAGTCTGCTTAATTAAATTCTAATCAATTTTATATTTAATCGCAAAGCTTAAGAAAATTAACATAATAAGAGAAATTTTTGTCTACTCGGATGATGCTTATTTTGTTTTATAAATTATAAAATTTTTAGATTGAAAAAAATATTTAAAAAACACCTCCTATTTTTCTATCCACTCATTTTCTTAAGGAAAAATATTACTAGATAAATATCGTTTTAAAATATACAATAATTCCCTAGCAATAGCCACACATATGAATTTGCTAGCCAGAAAAGAAATCCGGAATAAAGAAAGAACAAAAAGAGTCAAAGTCTATTTAGATAAGTCTCGCCATTACTTTATGTTGATAGGGTTCAATAATTTTTGGTAATTTGATAGCCTGTCCATTTTCTAAATAGCCAATTCATTTTGTTAATAAAATGGTTTCACTTTTTCAGACAATATCAAGATTATAGAAACCATTATTCCAATTATTGGTTGGCCAAATTTAAGTCAATAGCTCTAAATTTACAAACAACACCGCGACACATCAGAATTATATCCAAAAACATTATCATAAAAACTATCGACAACTTATACTATATTGTCTGTTTTTATTAAAGTTCAATAATATATCTACAAAAATATGTTCCTAATAGTCTAAAAAGCTTAATGAATAAAATCACAATTCTCTTAAAATGTCTGCTGCCTAAGCACTAAAGCTAAAAGGACTATTAACAGGGATTAAATCAATTTGATAATAACTTACCCTTAAAAATTTATTTTTGCCATTCTGGGTTAAATCCAATTGAATTTAAGTCACCTCAAACCTCCCCCATAAAAAGCAAAATTTAGTTATCATAAGCCAAAAAAAAGAAAATAAAACCAAATGACTACAACATAATTCATGTCTCACAGATTATTATTAGTTAACAATGGAAGTAAATTTAAAGGAATAACATTTTGAAAATTTCATGTCTTGTCCTTCGTTTAAGATTTAATATTAAAAAAAAATATATAAAAAAAAGGTTTCTACTACTCCCCTAAGGGGCCTGAAATTCATGTCAAATGTTGCATAACGCAAAATTATTTACGCAATTCTTTATTTTCGTTTACAAAAACAACAACAATATAGAAAAGAAAAATAACAGATCCGTTGAAAATGACGACTTTTCATATTTTTCATGGTTTTCACTAAAAAAAAATATAAAAGAGTATATTGAATATTATTTGAAAATTTCACCCTAATGAGAAGAGGGCGGATTTCAGCATTCATGAAACTAAAAACTGACTTGGTTATTTTCAAAATAAGAATGTTTAGTTAAATGAAGTGATAAGACTTGGGGGATAGTATAAAGAATTTTCTTTTGCTATTTTTTTTTATTCCTTTTGGAAAAATCCTAAATAAATTTTAAAAATATTTTTGTAGATTTAATAAAGGAGGGGAGTTGACATATTTCGTCAATAAAGCTAGCTAAACGCTTATTCATGAAGTTAAATCATTTAAAAATTGTCGTAAAATGTTATTTTAATTGAGAATTTAATTTTTTAGATTAAAATGCATAAAATATTATGAAATTTTTAAAGAACTAATTTATTCTCTTGGCATCAGTGGCGTATATATGGCAGAATAAAAGCTAAGATAGCCAAGGAAGTTAAGTGTCTGCAAGAACCACCTCCCCCTCTTCGCAAAAACCTATCTACACTACTAATTCCTATTTTTATACATAGGTTTCGGTTAGTCTCGAAAACATTTTGACATCTCTGTTAAAAAGTCAAACAATTACAAAATTAATTAAAGTATTTGTGTCGATTTCAAGTGATAATAACTCATTACAAAAATTTTATAAAAAGAAGAGATCGGTAGCAATTATGAAGCCAGCAAGCATGAATCAATCAAGGAATGTTTCATTTTAACCTTAAGCTTGAAGTTAATGAGCAACTTGCTAATTTCAATAGTTTGCCCAATTATTTGATTTTGACCAAATACATATCCGATCCCAACAAGCAATTTCATATAGAATTCCACTAGAAATTAAATTGTTGCTGCATAAAAGTGATTGGAACTTCAAAGGAATTGCTTTGGAATACCTGGCAAAACATACTAAAAAAAAACTTCCTAAAAATTCTTTAAAAAATGGTTTTGAAATTTCTTCAACATACTTTGACAATTCCTTAAAAAAATCCATTTGAATTCTTAAAGAATTCGCTTTGAAAACTTTTCTTAAAAACTGGAACCAAGAGGCCCGTTGAAACGTCTTTCGCCAACACAATTTGATATTTATATCGTAGAAAAACATTTTACAGAAAAAATTAACCCATTATCAGTTCTGGGCACAAATACAGTGGAATTTTTCGACTTATTTCGCACTTTGAATACTTTGTTAGGTAAATCCAGTTATGGTACTTTTAAAAGAAAGAAGCACTTTGAACATTAATTCCAATAAAACATTGCTTCCTGGTGAAATGTAAAATAATCCTTTTCGTCTTATGCTGCCCTTTTTATTTTAAACGAAAATTTGTTTTCAATTTGTTTTCTGCTGTACACTCTTCAAAAGATTTTGAAGGCGAAGCAATGAAACCAAAAGCACTTTTAATATAAATAAAGCTGGTCTCAATTACATGAATCAATTAATTACGTTTTTTACTATAAAGCAAACTAGTATGTTCGGATGTTATTGGCTGCCTGCTATATTTGCAAGAAAGCCGATGAATTTAATTGACAAGAAGTTATGAAAACATAGTTTCTTGCAAACATAAGAAATTTAATGAGTAACATTCACACCGTCAAAGAACTTTTGAATTTGTTTTCGTGGAGATGATAAACTATGCAAATAAACTCGTTTTATCATTCAAATATCAAATATACTTGCTTTTTTTGCTTTCATTGAGAACATACTATAATCAGTCCTATCACCAACTGACAATTAACTGATCTTCAAGAAAAATTTAACATTATGAAACTAGCTGTTAGAAATTTTAACTTAAGCTGTGTTCACTTACTTGGTGTCTACATTAGCGATTTGGACAGCGAACTAGAAAGCGAATTGGAAAACGATCTGAGCCGTGGTTACATTCCGAAGTATATTCACCGCAATAATTCCTTTACAAGTCATTCAAAAGACTAATTTTATGGCATTTATAATGCATTTTTATTTTCGAAAAGTATATTTAATATAATAAAACTAGTTAGAAGGCATAAATTATATACATAATTCCAACTAAATTGTCAAATAATTTTTGCAGTCAATATACTTCTGAGTGTAAATCTGGAAAGAAAAATCTGGGAAAAGATCTGAGGCGCGGTTACACTCAATAGTCTTTTGAGTTTGACATTTAGATTGAAAATATTATAACTTATGCTAATTAACTAATTTTATTATATTAAATTTACTTTTCGTAAATAATAACGCATTATAAATGCAAGAAAACTAGTTTAAAGGTACAAATTGTATTTTTTGCATGAGTTGTAATGTAATTATTACGGTGAATATACTTCTAAATGTAACCACGCCTCAGATCGCTTTCCAGTTCGCTGTCCAAATCGCTAATCTAGACACAGCCTTATACACTATAACCTTTTTAAGTCGATTGTAAATTTCCTAAATTAATAATAACTGATATCATTACTTTGAGGTCATATTTACGGGAAGTCTTACAATATTTTTTTTGCTACTTTTAATCTTAAATTTGTTATCGATTTATGTGTTTAGAAATTTATTCATAATAAAAAAATATTTAACTAGATTGCAAATATTAATAATTATATATGTGAATTTAGGCAGTGGAAAACTATCTCGTCCATAAAAATAAGAACGAATTATTAAGAAGCTACCAAATCTTTATAATTTATGTCTCACCTAATAAAAGAAATTAATTTTGTACTAAATCATAATCAAGAAGTGAAAAGAAAAGGAAATTTTTTTTCTTTTTAAAAGGAATAACAGAATATTCACCCGCAACTCATAATACAATTGTACCCAAATATTTGGACAGTATGATAAGAACCCTAAAGATTTTTTTACATACATATATGCAACAAGGCCTTAGCAGACAATTTGGCTGACTAGTAAAAATAACAGAAAAATTTTAGAAAGATATAAGTTATAATAATTACGACCTTGTAATAAAATCAAACAATAGACTACTAAAAGCAAAAACTTATCACCCTAATAGACATACAGTTACAACGACTCATTATAATTCTTATTATTTATCCTACAATGATTTTTCTATTCTTCTTTTCTTTTCTCTTTTTTTTTTGGTTTTTTTTTAGTTTTTGTAAAAGAATCATTATTTTTCACATGTGCCACTCTGATTTTCTCAAACAAAATTTTTTTGTTCGTCATTAGAAAAATTGTTAAAACGAGTAACACTTCTTGTCAAATCATATTAATATATATATATATAAAGAATAAGAAAAACAATAAGTGTGAATAAGAACGTTTTACAAACAAGCAAAAAAATTTTGCATGAAACAAATCAATAAAAATTATTTTCTTCTATCCTACTCTATCTATACTAACTATAGATCTCCATCATAACCCTACCAAAACCATATGCACGAATGCACAATATTTTACATAAATATATATAGATATATATATATATATATATTCACACCAATACAATTTCTTTAGTAACAAAAATTTACATTACTTTCTGCATAGAAATCTCCCTTCAACCCTTATTGGTTCAATTATAATATATTCTTTATCGGCTGGTGGTATTCACTGAATATCCCTCATCCCTTTTTGTCTACCTTACATTCTTCATATTAATGCGGCCATTAAAATTATAAGCATGCGCTTACAATATATATTTTTATAAAAGCTTTATAATAAAAATAAAACGATTGCAATTATAGTTAAGAATTGATAATAAAAATAAACACTTGAGTTTTCTTATTATTATTATTATTAATATTTATCACACCCAATTTTCGTCAACTCAAGTACTTGTGTACTGATTCAAGTATTTTACTACCCCCTTTAATAAAAAACGCACTTTATTCATTTTAAATATTGGATGTGTTTCAAAAATCTAGCAAGTTGCTAAAACAGCTCACAATTTAGATGAGAGTAAGAATAATACGTTCATATAAATTCCACTAAAATTATGTTATAATTAAAATAAATTTTACTTCAACGAGAATTTCAAATGCGTTACGTATTCTTGGCGCATTTTTTCATTAAAAAATCAGTAAACTTATAATGTTATAGATGAGTAAGTAGTAACAATTCACTTATTAATATAACAAAGGATAAATGTTTATTAAAAAACTTTAATTTTATTCATGTATGACTTTAAACGTGCTTCTATTGCACAAAAGAACCAGTGAAAAATTTATTACTTTCATACAAGAATTGCAAGTAGTCGGGGCAATGACTTTTGCGGTCATTCATACATTTTCTCCTACAAAAACTTTTCGTTATGATCGAAAACAATTTAACCATGATTCAAAAGGATTTATCTATCGCGGAATTTAACCATGCTATCTCGTCCCACGCGTTAGTCTTATTTTCTCCACGATAATTAATTAATCTTATGTTAATTACTTGCATTTACATTGCATTTTATATGCATGTTAATGATGGTAATGTAAATTTAAAAAATTAAAATTATATTAAAACCTGAAGAACTGAAAGCTACTAAATATTGTATTTGTATTTTGAACAATTAGCTTAGACAATTTCATAACTTAAATTTTTCAAATATAGATGGTACTACACAAATATCTGACATTTCAAAATGGATGTTCCTATGAAATAAAAAAAGAACAGGACACTTATGCCGTCTCTACACATTTGTACACGTTCGACAAATATAAAATTCGCTCTATTTGCCGCCTTCACTTGTGCATCCATCCATATATTCGTGCACTTTATCACAATCAGAATATTTTTTATAATTATATTATTACAAAAATGCCTTAAACTATTAACAAGTCCGATTTATCTAATTTTTTTAAAGAAAAAGAATTCACTTGCTTTGTCACTTTAGGTGCAAACACAATGAAAGTGTTTGCGTGGTGTGTTCCATTTCCAATCAAAATAAATAAAAAGATGAGTATGAGATGAGAAAGAAGAAGAGCTGTGAAGTGTCAAATTTTTAAGTATTTGTGTACGTTTTTAAGGGATTTTAGGGAAATTAATGTTAACAATTTTTAAAAACTGCAGCGGATTTAGATTCAGGAGGATGAATAGATTGTAAAAAACAAAAAAAAGTGTTAATTGACAAAATCTGAAGAATGATAATCGTGCCTCTATGAAATGAAGAAAGAACAAATTATATTTTTAGCAATTCGAGCTCATTTTTGTATTACCTCTAAACTGGACTAAAACTAATTGTAAGTTCAATTTGAAAAAAATCCCATATAAATTAATGGAATCAAACCAGAAACCAGGTGAGGAGACTAGATTTTTTAAGTTTACTAGAGTGAAATGAAAAAAATAATCAACTCTTTTTAGTTAAGAAACCTTACATACCGATCAGCAAGAAAGTTTGGCTAAATACACTCTAGGATGAGGTGGAATTATAAAGGTCATACTTTTAATAATTTACAGCTCAGAGATACATTATTTGGTTCCCCATTTATGAGTAGGAATAAAACCAAACTCTTCTATAGCAAGAAAAATTCCCACCCCTCTGATACCAAATTAACAAACTCAATACGACATCTTGGTATTACAGATCCTAGACAAACTTTTATGTGCATCTAATAAGTACTTATCTCGCGCACTTATGCTTTATTTATGGTTATTTACACCCTGAATATTTTTAACCGAAAATACTGTTATCTTTTGTCATCAAAAAATTTACTAACACTTGATTTTGCTATAAATTTCCCAAAAAAAAAACAAAATGTTACCTTTGTAAAAATCATTTTCTTACTGTCTAAATCCAGTTGATATAATGAATTGATCCAAAACTATGAACGAAATATGTAATTAAACAATTTAACGTTAGTTGAAATATATAATAGGATCGTCCAGTTGTTGAAATTTTCAACAATACATCGAAAAAACCAAAATGTAATATATTCTTCGCTTGATTTGTGTGAGTGAAATGTGGTATATTATTCACGTCTCTGCTTTCAATACAAAAATATGGCAATCTGAAACTTAAATATACACTCGGCTTATCCACGAGTTAGTTGAATAGAGCCGAAAAGAGAAAAAAACAACCAAAACAAAACAAATTTCAAGTATAATACAATTTTCGTCAAAAATAAAGTTCATACATATTGCAATATGTCACATCTTGCTTCATCTTGAATTTATTTCTATCTTCTTTTAGAAAAGAACTTTTATTTAGTTAAAAATTCAAAAATAGCCTTGTAGAAAAAAAGAGTACAAAAAAGCCCTTAGGAGAAATAGCAAACCTTAGGTAAAAACAGTTCAGTTCAGTCTCAGTTAGTAGGAAACACAGTGAAGAAAATAATTATCCATGGCACAAAAAATCATCCCTTAATAACAAAAACTGCCAAAACAATAAAAATGTCATTGAAATAATCGAAATAATCGTACAAAATAAAAAAACCATTGTTTTCTCAAAGTTTATGAGCTCATAAACTGCATTCTCAGTAGAATTTTTGTCTGCTACTAGCTAGTGCCACAAGCGGCCGTACTGGCATATTTTTTTAAACGAATTTTCAATTCAAATAGGTACATTAAAAAGGCCTAATAGGTGAAGGGCAATTTATCGCACATAGATATAGACATAAAAGGGTTAATTATATTTGATGATAAACATAAAGTTTTAAAATAATTTTCCTTATGACATATTTAAATAAAACCGACTGTGGCCTATAGACCGTATAGGGGAAGCCGGCTATGAAAAGAATAATAATTTAATGCGACTAAATGGTACCGTGGAAAGACATTTGAACAATTTTAAATTCCTTTTCAAAATATGTGTTATATCACAGAAAATTGTCGAATTTTGAATTGGTTTTTTCCACCATTTTATTTTAGAATTGAGACACATTTTAATTATTACCTTAAGGAGTGAACAGAATGGACGTAATGTGCGATATTTTTATACCCGCAGAAATCATTATTATATATTTAAATCAAATAACTTAGATTCATGATAAATTTAATTTTTATATAAATAAATTAGAAAAGCTGTTCAAAGAAACTGCTTTGTTAAAAACTAACATAAAATTTTGATATTGAGATATGTACGTTTTCCCTTGATTATTTTGCCCAAATTACTTTAGGACTTTTTTATAATTTATAAATATATATTAGTAATTATTTTTCTTAATAGATTTATGTACTACAAAATCCGTTTAACTACATTTTAATTTGTTTATAATCTATAAATTCTAATGTTATATCATCTTTTGCAGTCTGTTGCTATTTTATCATTAACATTTTTACAATTTGCTTCTCTTTTTTGATAATTAGTATTATATATATATATATATATACACAAAAAATATTCTATCAAAAAAAAAAAGATTTTAAAAATAATGTCTTCAATTCTTTGAAATTAATCACAATAATTTTTTAGTTTTATTATTTATTTAAAAGAAATTTTATTGATGTGTATTTTTAGCATTTAAGAGAATATCTTCTTCAGGTTCTTTTTCAAAAGATTTTGTTCTTTTTGTAGGATTATTCCATGATTGTAATTCTCCTGTACCAAAAATGACAAATACAATGGCACCAAATATATAAGTAGCTGCTAAAATCCAAAATACAATCTGCCACTGACTATAAGTTTGCTAAAATATAGAAAATTATATTATATGAATTATATTAACTGATTAAGAAATGGGAATGGAGTTCTTAATAAAAAAAAGGAAACAAATTGATTTGATTTTTACTCAAAATTGAAGATAAACAAACTGAAAATTGTGGTTATCTTAAATCTTCCTTTGTAAAAATTAAAATATAAACATTAAATACTTACATTATTATATGTTAATACTCCAACCATGTAAGCTGATAGAAAACCACCAAAAGAAGATAAAGTATTGGCTAAACCTAAAAGATATGTTCTTAAAACTTAAAAAATTTGGCGGTATTTTAATCAATTCAGAGGAATTTGTTTTACCAAATATAGTTCCACTGAAATTTGGTGCAATATCAAGCCCATTACCCAAATAACCAGCAGTTACAGCACCATTAAATGTTAATGCAATTGTAAATATAGCTACTGACCAAGTAGCATCGTAACCATAAAATACTTGAAGTATCATCATTAGACCAGGTGTAGATACAGCTAAAATAATTTGAAAAAGATTAGATATTATAATTATTTCAAAAACAAAATGTTTACCAAATGCTGTAAAAATTTTTCTTGTTGCTGTTGTACTTATTTTTCCACTTTTTCGTAAAGTATCAGCCAAATAGGATGCACTTACTGCCATTAAATATTTTCCAAGATATGGAAGTGATGAAAGAAGTCCATTCTAAAAACAAAGAAAATAAGTTTTATTAATTAAAAATTAGTGAGACTCCACTTTTAATATAGATCCTACTTTTGATTTAGTTAAGCAAATTGAAGACTGAGTTTTGAATTGAAATAGGAATATTGACATTGAAACAAAATTGAGTGCTCTGGTGTACTCTAAAATTTGGAATTTTGAAGAAAAAATTATATATCTTTTTCTATTTTAACAATCAAAAGAAAATTTTATTAGTAATTTTCGGAGCCCTTTCAACCTTCAACCTTTTTCTTAAAAATTCATCAAGCCATAAACATTTGCCTAGGATATAGGAAAATTAAAATAACTAAAACTGCAGCTACATTTTGATTTCCAGGCCAGAAACTTTTCGGACATTTTATAAAACTTTTATAAACAAATTTATTCCCATAAAAGGGTATTTTAGAATTTCGAAAAAATCGTTTGTGGATATTTTCATATTTTAACCCTTTAAGAAAATGTTCCTAAAAGGATTTTTTTTTTAATTTAAATAATTTTCGGAGTTACAGCTCATTTTATGACGCATCGACAAATTGCCGGCTGTCAGCCCAATACACACTGTGTGAAACTTGACATTAAACTTTAAGCGCGTTTTTGTCGAAACGGCGCGGCGTACGTGTTATCTCAAGCTCTACTTAACCGATTTACTTGAAATTTGGTAGAAATCGTCTTTATATATTATCGCATTACACTACGAAGCGTTTTTAATAAGTTTTTTGTTTTTTATGTTTTTAAATCCTGAAAGGCGAAAAAAACAGGAAAAAAACGTAACCTTTTTTGTAAAAAAACTACATTCTTCTTCTTGAGAAATTAAAAAAAAAAATTTTTTCGGATCACTGGAAGTACCGGAATTCTGCACATTAGTGCACGCCAAAGTTCCCACTTTGCCGGCCTGCAGAATTTTCAATTTCGTTCTGTTTTTTTAATAGTGTTAATATTTTTTACTCTTAATATATCAATAAATAATAAGTGAAAAAATGGATGCTAAAAATAATTACTGGTTTCCTTTTATAGCATCTAGAAAAACCCACTTTTGTGAAGTGTTTGAAGTCAAGAGACGCGTTTTTTACCACTTTTTTACGTTTCCGAATTTTTTTAAAATAGTAAAAACTAAAATTTTTTTATAATCCTAGTTCCTGTGATAGCGAAATATATAAAAAAGACTCAGACCAATTTTCAAGTGAATTGGTTCAGTGGAACTTGCGAAATCATGGCGACCGCTTCGAAAAAAGTAGTTTCGAGAAGAGCGCCTTTAAACATTCGGATAAAGTTAGGCGCAGTATGAACCATACGTCACTAAAACAGTTATATCTCCAAAAATAATTTGAATTTTGGAAAATCCTTTTAGGAGCGTTTTCTTAAACGCTTATGCTTTGAAAATATTAAAAAAAAAAACGATTTCTTTCAAATTTCTAGACTAGAATACCTTAAGGAAAATAATATTAAATAATTATTCCAAAAAACTTACTTCTTTTATATTATAATTTAAAATATACTTCATGTATGTAGGTAATTGATTAACAACTGTAAAATATCCAAAAACTGAACATCCATGTGTTATGACTATAGCCCAAACAGGAAATGATGTTAAAAGTTCAAACCATGGTACATGACTAGGACGTTTTTTTGATGTTGTTGTACCGATTGCTTCTTCAATTTCACGTCTTTCTTCAATTGTTATTCTAGGATGTGTTGCTGGTGATTCATAAATAAATATAAACCATGCAATTGACCATATTAGACCGATACCACCTTAAATATTATGAAAAATAAATTAATAAAATAATATTTAAAAATATAATTTATTTAAATATAATTTTTTAAAGTTTGCCGAAAAGGTTAATAGAGTAAAAAAAATTACCGAATTCATTAAAAATAAATTGATAAAAATCTTAATATTTTTAAGTAAAATAAACATTTAAGCTATTTATAGTTTTCACAAAAACAAAAAGTTCAAGGAATACAATTATGTATTTCATGATGAGCACAACAATTTAGCTAAGATTCTTATCACATCAAAATTGTAAATTATTGTTGGAATAATTACAATTTGATATTTGTCTAGGAAAATTAATACAATGAGACAATTTTAATTATTATTTCTTGGAAAAACAACATTATATAATAAAATACCACAATAGCCGTTAGTATTAAATAAACTCTAATTAAATTCAATTCTGTACAATGGAAATATATCGTCATAAATTCATTCTAATGAAAATTTGCAAATAAATTTTACTTTTAAATTAGTAAATAATTTATAGTATTTTTATTCTTTTGATTACGACAATTTCTTATCTAATATTAATCGTTTGACTATAAATAGAAATTTAACAAAAAAAAAATAATATAAGTTGCTTGTAAAACTATACTATATGAATAAGTTTTCCCCAATATATTATAATATATCAGAATTCTTTATGAAGCAATTAACAGAGATCAAGGTATTAAAAATAATAATGTTAGTACAGTTCAGTATACAATTTAATTATCTACTATGTACATAAAAAGAGTAAATATTTAGATGATAAATTTTGCCGATGTTAGATATTTACAAACAATGTGAAAATTCTAAATTTCTTTACAAAGGTTACCCTAATGTGGACTCCTGGCCACGAGGGAATTGTAGGCAACGAAGAGGCGGATAGACTGGCAAGGATGGGCTCGAGCAGTTGCTATATAGGCCCACAACCCAGCATCCCCTATTCCATTAGTGTACTCAAGCAGTACCTAAACAAATGGTCAAATGACTACAGTGTAAGGACATGGACGGAGTCATCTGGCTTGGTGCAGTCCATGGTGCAGACATGGTTCATAACGGGACACGGCCCTTTTCTTAAGTTCCTCTACAAATTGGGAAGATCAACAACCCCTATGTGTAGATTCTGCCACGAGGTAGAGGAGACGCCTACTCACCTACTCTTTGAATGTGGTAGGGTGATGTCAAAGAGGGTGAAGCATCTTCTCACTCGACAAGTAACCTGCACAGAGGGGTTGGAAATAGGTCTTAGAGAGATCCTAGGTCTGGCAAGGGACCTGGATATCAGGTTCCCACAGTAGCATGTCTGGCGGGGAGCACAATAGATCAAATTGGTCGCGGTGCATCTTGTTTCCCTTTCACTACTACTACTACTACTACTACTACAAAGGTTACCCTATTATTATCTGTATTTATTTATGGAATTTTTAAATACCTGTAGCATAAAATACACTTTTCCATCCAAAATACGATATTAGATATCCACATATTGGCATAGTAATAGCAGCACCAAGTGAAGATGCTTAAATAAATAAAAAATTATTATAATTTATTTAATTTGTATATAATATAATCAAATTAATACCCATCATATTAGCTATAAATTTTGATCGTTCCATTGGTGGTATCCAAACGGCTGTCATTGGATGTATAGCTGGCCACGATGCACCTACATAAAATAAAATAACAACAAAACTTTTACTATTATTGATTCTAAAATTTGTTTCTACAATTAGAATTTGTGACTAGTTTGCAATAATAATTTACTGCTAACTAATTTGAAAAATTTGTTACGACTCCCCCTACTAGACCATATAATAACAACTATCAGGGCAAGAAATTTAGATGGATTTGTATACAAATAAAGAAACAGCTTAATTTTTACAAATGATAATAATTCAACACCTTTGTATTTTTTAATAATTCTTTCCATTCAAAGAGGGAGCCTCTATGGTCAAAGTTAGCTTAGGAGAGGTTGAATAGAACAAAAAAGTCTACTGGTTAGAAATTGAACAGAGTTTAAATTACCAAAATAACTACTCATGTATTACATCAATAATAATAAATGCTTCATTTGAAATAAATTAGTTTAAACTTAAAACAAATTTGTTGAATCAACACATAATTAAATTCAATTAATTAAAACGGAACATATATCCAATAACAAAATAACAAGTTCAAAAAAAAAAATATCAAAATTTAATGCTTACCTAACATAAAACCTAAAAGTACTCGTATTATAATCAATGCAATATAATCTAGCATTGCAGCAAACGGTGTTATCAATGTTAATATGCTGGCCCATAGCATTGAATGTCCAAATACTCGTCGGCCACCAATTATTTCAGCTAATCTCCCACCTGGTAATTCAGTTAGGATATAACCCCAAAAAAAACTACCAAGTATGAAATTTTGTTGATATGCATCCCATTCAAATTTGAGCGAATTTTCATTATTACTACCCTCACTAGAGTTATTAGCTATTGTTGTATTAATATTATTATTGTCAGAAGTTTGATTTACAATAGTTTTTACCATAGCAACAATTGCTATTGTCAAGTTAACTCTAAGTGCATAATTTAACATAAATCCTAGAATTACCATAAGATTTAAAACTTGTCGGCATGTCAAGAGACCTAAAATATAAAAAATTTTAGTTATTTTTTATTGATTGAAGTAAAAGAAATTACATATTTTATAAATACAATATATAATTGATTATTACATTTACATAAAATGTCCTTTAAAATTTTTGGTTAAAATGATTTCAATTTTATTTAGCTTTTATAGAATAGAATAATTGATTTTTTCGGTTTTTTTTTCTTTTCCAGTTTTTCTACTTTTATTAAATATTCGAACCAATCATTTAAAAATGAGTCTAACGAAGAACTAATACTTAAAATATTTAGAAAAAAGGAAATTAATACCCATTATTATTCAAGTATTATGCTTTGTAAACATTCCAAGAAGATTAATTAAAAATTTAAACGGAACATCTCGGATATCGATTAGAATCAAAAAAATTTAGAAATCAAAAAATTTAAGACAGTCAGACCGCAGGTTGCCTAACTTTTCAGGTTAAAGTAGTATATAATTTTTGAAAATAACTTTTGAAATGTTGATTTTTTTATAGTTGAATATTTCAAGAATATAATCCCCAAATTTGAAGTCGATCAGAGCAAAACTCTTTCTCTCCTCTCCTTTTTACCTTTCAAAATTTTTAAACATATTTCTCTCAAAACTACTTTTTCAAAGTCGGTGTTCACTGCCATTTAAAAACTATATTATCGATTCACTTCAAATTTCTACATATAAAATACCTCTCCCCAACGTTGAGTTTTAGAATTTCTTTTTACATTAAGGTTGGCTTTCCACTGGCGGAACTCTTCGTCGAAAATAGCATTCTTCACTTTAAATGAGCACAAAAAATTTTTAAATGAAAAAAGAAACAATCAGACAACATTTAGGAGATGATTCTATGATACTTTCACTAAATTTTATGGGTTTTTGATTTCAGATAATTTATAGCTTAGATACAGTGAACAACGAAAATCATCCGTTTCCAATGATGTCCTTAGAAAAGCTGTATCACCAGCTTGTTTTAGATATTTTCTAATAAAAAAGTTACAGAATGTTGTTAAGGTCATGCTTAATAACGTATAAAAGTTTTAAATGCATTTGGTTAAAAATTCTTGAAAAAAGTGCTTAAGTGTTTTTTTTTTACGCTGAAACCCTTATCCATCCTTTAAATGGCAAAATTTATTACCAAATAAATGACATAAAACCTACACTGAAGGTATTAACTTTTTGCCTTTGTTTTCTTTTGATTCTAACTATCTTTTGATTATTATGTAACTTTTATTAAGATTTTATATTTTTTTTTGACAGATGCATATTCGAATTAAACGGTTTTATAAAACACCTAATAAGTGAAATTTTCCATTTCCAATATGTTCTTTGTCAAAAAACATCTTTTTTTTGTAGTTCTTATGTTTTGAATAACAATCTTTTTCTTGAAAAAAATTTATTTATGATTTAGAATCACTCATTTAAACATTAAAAAAATATTATATAATATATACGCTCTAATTATTAATTTTACAAAAAACAGACCAAATTTTATTTTGATTTTTTAAAATAAAAACAATTAAAATTTGCAAAAATAAGTCTACTTGGCATAATTTACATTTGTATATGTGCTCATTTGAAATATTGCCAAAAAAAACATTTGGCTCAAGAACTTGTGTATATTTGTTTCTATTTATTTTTAATTAACTTCATATAAAAGATTTCTTTTTTATTTTTGTTAGTTTTTATTGTATTTTTAAGAAGATATATATTTATATATGAAAAATACCCAAATGCAAGTTAAACAATCTAAGGGAGGTAAACACACTGAACTGAAAATCTCTTAAGATTCTCATATGTTTAATAATGGGTCACCGAACCTTAAATGAATATATTTTCTAAGTAGGGCAAATTATGACAAATAGATAAAGAATCTTACAGAAGATATTTCATATTTGATTACTCCAAATTACTGTTAGGAAGAGCATAAAAGGGCCTTAGCAGGTGCTACCAAAGGAGGGAAATATTGTAGATTTAAAGGAAAATTGTAACGATAATATAAAGAATATAAAAATTTCTTTTTAGATTCGATGTAACCATCAGGATACACAAGAGATTTTTACGAATATTTGATTGTTAAATAAATGAGAAGAGCTTTACTAGCTTCCAGTGAACATTGTACAATCTATCTATTAATTCGATTTTAAAAGATAAAACTATATTCTAATAAGTTAATTTGTTTTTTACCAAACCCTAAGTTAATCCTTAAACGGACATAATAATAATGCACATGACGTATCTGCCAGGTAAATCTGCGTTGTGTCCAGATAACATTCCCTCTCGCAGGTTTGTTCTTTTAACACAATTCACTGTGTATGTATAGCCTTGCGTACACCAAAGAGTTATCACTTCTATAGTAACTGCTACAGGAATTTAAAATAAAAAATTCATAGGGTATTTGGCATAATAGAGCTTGGTTAGGTTTCAGGTTTATTGAAAAGTGGTAAGAAAATTCGTGTTAACAGGCGACATCGATGAGCTTAACGAAAGCTTGTTTTTCCTGTCAACTTTCTTATATATTGGGATGATATATTAGGGAGGCAATTATCCATCGGGTAAAATATTTATTTATGTATATAAGAGAAAATTGTAAAACTTTGTGTCAATTTTTTCAAGTGTTTTATTTTAGGATTGAAAAATATTTTAATTAACGGAGCAAACACGATGCGTAATACGATTCAATGAAACTCCAAGGAATCAAAGAAAAAAAGCTAAAATGCCTAAGGATGTTAACAGCAAAAAAATCATATCCCCCTTAGCGACTAAAGCTATCTACGGCAACAATAGACAATTAAATTCTCTATGGGAATGCCGAATATATGCCAGAAAATGGAAGTAGTTTATGAAGTTTAGTTTTATACCTCTTGTTTTTTGCTCTCTAAATTAATTATGCATACCAATCTGGGCTGGGATTCTGTCTCGGTGAGAAGTGAGAATGAGAATGAGAATGTCAAATTTTGACTTATTAGCCATACATTACATGTCAAAATCCGTACATTACATTACAGTACATTACAGCCCTCGAATCATACATAGTTGCCATTTTTTTTTGGTAAAAATAAAGGATTTTATTTGCCATATTTTATCCAGCAAATAATGAAATAAAGGATTTCGAATTATAAATGAACTTCACCAAAATCAATAACTTGGTGTCTGTATTAGAATTGTGGAAAACATTTTTGTAAGTGCTTTGTAAGTTTAGTCTGCATTATTAGCTGTGAATGCTTGTCATTCAAGATTTAAAAAAAAGTTTTTCAAATTTAACACCCCTATGGCTTGCTATTAAGGAAATAAAAATGAATTTTAATATCAAATTTAAAACAATTAATTTTCTACTCATAACGAATTATTTCTTCAGTTTTGAGCAAAAAATTAAGCCATTGACCGAGAAATGTTCGTTTAGCACGCCAATATCACTTTTTTAATTATGTTAACTAATGCGCATTTTAATCGAAATCAATGTCAAGCTCGAGCTATAAGTTCATTTGATAGTGCAAATGTGAAACAAAAAATTGACACTTATCGTTAAATATTTTTTTTAAGTCTTCTTATCGCATAAGCTCAAAAAAATAATATAGTGTTTGTCAAACAAGATTGTTGCAATTAATTGTTAGACATTGTCACAAAACTAGTCCTACTATGGTTTACAAAAATTCCAGTTTCATTCTCTTGTGACTACTAAACAAGGAATTATTAGCTTTAGTTTCTTTGAGGTTTTGAAGACTTAAAATTAGTAAATTTAACAAAATCGCGGTTTGTCTTAAAAAATAGTGTTTACACTGAGTCCTAGTATTCTTAGTTAAATACCATTTTAATCTGACAAAAATTTGTTATTTTTTTTCAGCCTCTTTCACCTGAAAAATGGGAATTTTGTTATACTTTTGTCAACTTTGTTATACTTTAAGCTTCCTTTTGTACTGAACGTCCTCTTTAATTCAAACTTTCACGTATTACACGAGGTTAAGGAGGCCTAGAGGAGATTAATCTTATTTAAACTTTACTAAATTCTGGTATCCTTTAGTATTCTCTAGTAAGAGAACTCGTGTAGGAATTTTACTGTATTGTTTCGACAAAAGCATAAGCATCATAGAATGAACTTCCTTCAAACTTTTCAACCTCTTTTTAAAAACAACCTTTCTCGTGTATTGAAAGTGCAAGATGAAAGTTCACAATCAATTTATTTTACAGGTGAAGCCGTGTTCTCTTTTAAAAATCAAAATTAATTCAAGATATTTAGAGTAGGTTTATACAATTTTATTATAAATTAATATTTGATAATAGGATATATGCATGTATTTTTTTTTTTTTGAAACATTCTTTACATCGTCATAATATAGTAAAAAAATATAAAAAGTGTTAAAAATCTTTCGAAGCAATTTCTAAAAAATATTTTAAATCGGTAAAGAACTCTTGTTCTTGAAACACTGCCATCCTCACTCAAGTCAAAATGACGTAAAAATGACCTCGAATGCTATGAAATAGAACAAATGAAATGTTCTACGACATGTCATATGATGTCACAGTAATGGTGGGGCGTTTTATGAATTCGAATTTGTAGCATGCTATTTGCGCATTTTATTTTATTTTTCACTTAATAAATAAAGAGTTAAATAAAAAACAAAGGTACAGATAGAATCTCAGCTAGATAGAGATTCCAAAAAAAAATATAAACAGAAAATTTAAGCTACACGCATATTCCCTATTAATCTATCGTTAATTGAAAATGAATTTCTCTTTGATTTTAATCAAATTTCAGTTAATTTAATTCATACAATTAATGAAGTGGAAATACCGCTTAGATTTAGAAGTCTACTTTAATTATTTTAGTGTATAATTTTAAAATTTGTTTTACAACTGATTTTTTACTTCCTTGTTAAAAAAGGTTCAAAAGTTTGAAGGAAGTTCATTTTATAAAATTTATGCTTTTGTTGAAACAGTATAAGAAAAAAACTCCCAAATCTCTTTCACTAGGCTCAAACCGAATGTTAAAAGTTGGCATTTGTCATGTTTCTCATTAAATATATATCCTCAGCCTCCCTTGAGACTAAAAAATGCAAACTTTCGTTAACTTCCTTTCAGTTTCTTAATAAATAATCGGGCTCAAGAGGCTAAACTTTTGTTATTAGTAAAAATGAGAGAGTTGAACGTCGTTTCAACCACTTCAGCCTTCTTACATTACTAAGGAAGTCAAAGCTATAATTGCAGTCCTGTTCACAAATATAAGAATTAAGTATTTAAACCAAAAAAATGAAAGTTATCTTCTTGTTTTATTTTTTTTTTTTTTGGAAAATTAATTTTATTAATTAATATTTATAAGAGAAATATTTGAACAAAGGTCAGTTATTTATTATTCACTTTTAGAAAGTTTAAATGCCTATTTTTTAAACTCAAGTTAAAATATATAGTTAATTACTGATAATTGCAAATACTCACACATACAAATACTCATATGTATATATATATATAATAATGTGTATGTTTTTCATGCAATAACATATTTTATTTTTCACGTTATTATGATAAAGAGACAATAAGCTTCTAAAAGATAATAAATTAAATTTCCGGTCATGGAAAACTTTTCAAAATAGTTTTTAGATTTCTTGGTAATTTTTTGATAAAAGCAATAAATTTTATTTTTTACTTATTGATTAGGTTAGTAGGCATTTTTTTAATAAGCCAAAGATTACACATTGTTCAAAATTATTCAATTATTTATTTCAAAACTAAATTTAACATGGTCTGATCTATTTTTGATGAAATTAAAAACAAATTTATGTAATAAAAATTTATCAATTGATTTTTAGTCTTTATTTATAGAAAACAAAAAATACAATTTTGAAAGAGATTGTACATTTTTGTTTATAATATTTTTATGTCAAGTTTAACAATGTTAAATTACATTTCAAAACACTTTAGGATAACTTTGATTTTATTGACAATTTGATTTACAGAAATTATACAGAACCTACTGAACAGATTTCGCAAATTCACAAAAAAAAATAAAAGAAACCATTAGTTAATATCGCTATAACTTTTGGTTAAATATTTATATCTCACTATAATCATATATGCAACATATGATTGCTTGTAGTCTCAGTCGAAGATTTCTAGAAACTTTGGATTCTATCAAGTAAAACCGGAGAGGTAAAAGAATTTTGTCATACATATTACTTTTTATTCTAGCCATGTCAATTATATTAACATTAAAGATTTAAATGTCGCATGCATGTTTAACCAGCCCAGAACGCAAACGGAGAACTAAAATATCTTAAAGATATCTGAATTTCTAGTAAGTCCTTTTTTCGCTTTGTCATTAAGTCAAGCAAAAAGAGATCTAAAAGTCATCTTACGTCCTGGTTTTTGTGCTCTTATAGAGAAGTCAAAAAGATATCTAAAATACATCTGAATTCTGAGGTCGAACGATATATAAAATTATGTCTGAGATCTAGATGTAAATTTTATAGATCTAGATCTTCATTTATCTTGTTATTTTAGTTTTTATAATTTCTTTTTTGTTTTTTTTTTCTTTTATTATTTTTTTTTTCATTTGGTTGATATTATTTTTATTTAATTACTTTAAGTGTTATATATTTTAGATTTATTTGCGATATGATTTGATTAATGCATTCGACTGGGATCGACTGGGATCGAACCCAAAAATAGTTACTAAAAGAATATTTTTTTAGCTAAATTTGTGAACATAACAAAAAAAACAAGTCAATATTGTATTAAAAAACTTCAGGCATAAATTTATTTGTTTTTTCAACATTTATTATTGATCGATACTTGGCGCTCAAATGTATGACTTTGATAAGTCACACGATCAAGAATCACTTCCATAGGCTAAAAAGACGTTGAGTCCGGTAACATTTAATTTCAAGGTAAGCGGAGATGAAAGGTTAGACGGAGATTCGCAAATTTCGAAAAGCTTTTACCCCTTTCTGAGGCAGAAATATTTCTGCCTCATGCTTTGCATCTTACTAATACACATTTATATATACACGTTATCTGTAATATTTTACGAACACGTATACCTATTTTAGTGGAGTGAGAATTGTAGGGGAACATTTAGATAACTCTAAAACCTATCGCTTATATATGGTAGTATAAGAATGTATCATTGAGGCTAAATAAGATAAACTGGGATTGAATTTTATAAAGGCTTTACGCAAACCAATTTTTACAATACTATTTTTGATAACAGATTCTATTAGCTTATTTACCCGATCAATTAGCTTTAAATTAAGTGTACCTAAAACACATTTAATCTATTTAGCCAATTATATTAAATGTAATATGCCATCACTTTTTTTGAAATAGCTCAATATAAACTTGTAGATTATTTTGATAATTTTTTTATAATAAAAAGACATTTATTTCAGCATATAAATCTCATGATAATCATGATAAATATAGTTAATTAAAAAAAAACCTAACCTTAAAAATTAATTTGAATAATACAAAAAGCCATTTATTGCTATCAATGAACCCGACATAGCCTAAAAGGAATGTACCACTAGACTTAAGAACCAATTCGCTGTTTACCTTGCCCCAAATTTGAGAGCTTAAGTTATATATTTATATATATATATATATATATATATATACCAAAGAAATAATATGATAATAATTTGATTTCCTAAAAACATGCGAAATGTCTTTACTATAGACGACAGTTTAATGTCATTGTCAATTTTATTAATTATATTAAAATATAAAACAAAAAAAATAAAGGCAAGATCTTATAGTGATCCTATATAAATGATATTTATAATGGTGAAATTTTTACTCATAAACTGAGAACTTATTTTTAAAATAAGCATTCATTCAACTATTGTAATAAAGCCGAAAAAATATTTTAAGTTTTTATCATTTTTACTAAGATTTAATTATTTAAATTTTTATTAATTTTGTTATATCTATAAAGCAAAAAAAGTAAATTTACCTTTAGATTTTATAATATCTTTCTTTTCATTTGTAACCATTTTTAATTACTTTTCGTCTTATGAATATTTCAAGTCTGTAAAAATAAAAATATTTACATTTTTTTAAATTAAATAATTTTAAAGTTTAAATAAAATAAAATTTTAGAACAATTTTTATGATTAATTAGGAATAGAAAATAATTATTGAAATTATAAATACGAATTGAAAATACACCAAAATTAAATAAGAAGAGGTGGATTTTATTTCTTGCTACCCTAGTGTTAGTCTATTATAGCTGGGCGCTCCTCTACCCCACCCTCCCGAATACATACACTAACAAATTTATCTAAAAAGTTTAAACAAAATAGGGAAATGGATAAAATTTAAATTTTTTAAAAGCTTTTATTATTTATTATTTTCCTTCTACATTTATATTTTGCAAATTTTTTTTTAACAAAAAATAATATAATTTTTGCTACACTTTTTTTATTCTATTTTGTTCCTTTTTTTCTTTAAATATTTGTCATTACTTCGTTGTATTTTCTCAAAATACGGTGAAAATCTATCTACATGCACTACCTTCATCTGTGATTTAGATGAGCACCGTATCCTACAAACAACGTTATTCAGCTTGGTTATTATTTTGTAACGTCACTCCCAATACTGCATTAGCTTAGATAATTTTTTCTTCTTCCGCTGTTATTTATATAGCCATACTCTATATAATTGATTAAATACTCAACCAACACGGTTAAACAAATTCATTGTCATCATCAAATTATGTGTTTGGTTGAATGTACTTGGCTGCTATGCTCAGTAAAAAAAAACACGATCAAATGCTTTGATTTACCTGAAATTTTACACGTGTAACTATTTTTCTATAGATAGAACCGTATGTAATGATTAACGTCTCGCTTTAGATTTGTCATGTTATTTTACAAGGTAAAATACAAACCTAAAATTGCACATATTACCTACACAAAAGAATATACATATATCAGCTAAATAGTTTTAGCTAATAATAGCATGAAAAGCATAAGCAGCTATTGGAATCATATTATCTAACGTCAAAGATTAGGATGGTTATCGGCGAGACAGAATTAAAGAAACGCCTAAAACTGATAATTTATAAAAATAACTGTAACTATGTAACTGGAGAAGCGATTTTCAAAATAAAATTAAAATTGTCCTTTAATAATAAGAATTATTATAATATGTTACTTTTAAAGGTACAAATTATTGAAAAATGCAAAAACAAAATCGAAATTTTATAAATTTCACACTAGCTGTGCCCCTTAAATTTTATCCTTATTCGTATAAAAAACAGCTTATGATTTGTTTGTTTTGATTCTTCAAATTTTAAAATAATCTGAATAAATTTGTATTTATTTGGCTCTCTTCCCTCTCAAAATTTATTGTCTTAGATTTTTCTTACTTAGTTTTCCTTTGAATATTTTACATTATTATTTAGCAACTTGTTTAAAATTTTAAAAAATAGAAGTTTTAATATCGAAGGACAAATTCAATAATAAATCTTCTATATTCCCAGACAGAAATATATTATTGTAAAAACTTATACCAAGTAGAATGTCGTAAAACGTAATTTGGGCTAATTTTCGTCTCTATTTGATTTCAAAAGAAACATCAGCCCCATCCACACGCAAACAAAGTCTCTACTATTTGACTACTCTTTGCCTTTATTACAATGATAATTTTTTTGTTATTCCTTTAACTGCTAGACTTCCTACTCTTCTTAAGGGGATGGTAGGGTTTTAAAGGCGAAAAATAGCATATTTTCATGACTTTTTTTTATGAAATATGAATCACGTTATTTAATTTATAAACATGTTAGAATACAACATCTTAAGCATCTTTTTTGAGAATTTTAATAAAAAATATTAATAAATAAGAATTTCCCATCACGCCTTGGATAAATGTAGTCTTGCGATGAACCTTATAAGTCGTTACCATATCTTCAGAAATAAAAAATTGGAATTGCGTTTTATAGATGATATATGTTTCCCGAGGTAATCAGGAAAAGTCTTTTTCCCATTTTTTGATTTTTGGCAGCAATTTTGAAGTTAAAAACGCGATTTTCATTCAAAAACTTCGGTGTATTTGTTATTATAAAATAGAAAAAAATTATTAAAAAATTAAAAACTCTTGCTGATTACCTGTTGATTTATGTGTAGAAATAGTGTACAAAACTTCAAAAGGATCGGTTACGTAGTTTTTGAGTTATGATGTTCATGAACTCCAAAAATGTTGTTTGTAAGAAAATCGATTTAAAAGTTTTTTATATGAGGGGGAGCAGTCATTTGAAACCCTGTATCTTCGTTACTTTTACTCCGACATCCATATAATTTTGATACTATATTCTCGACGTGTTGGACATTCAGATAAAAATTTAAAAAAAAAAAGTCGAAAAAAAAAAAAACCCGACCGTCCCCTTAAATAATCACAAAATTCAGAATTTCTTTTGCTATTAAAAATTAACAAATATAATAGACAACGCTATTAATTACCAAACTGTATAAACACACAAACTAAAGAGGAAATTGATCAATTGGCATCAGCTATATTAACAAATTCAATTAATTTTATTTCAGATATTCGAGGTTAAGATAATAACAAATTGTTAAAAATATCAAAAGTTAAAAGGAGATATCTCCTCTTCATAATAAAAATAGTTATAGGCACGCATATAAAACACTTAATATAGCTAAAAACCATACAATATAAAATATGTATGTAGGTGTATAGTACATATATATTTTATTTTTATTCTTATTTTTTTATAAAATGAATGATATCAAAATATCTAATCCATTATTGCATAACTTAATTCTACATAAAATCAAATATATATCACAAACAACAACAAATTTTGCACAAAACAAAAACAAATTAAAACTGATTGATACCTTTCTTTAAATTCTCGAAAAACGAAAAAAAGAAACTTGAAAAATAAAAAGATTTTTTTTTTTTTTTTGTTTCAAATTTTTTAAATTAATTGAAAAACATGTTCTAAATAATATAAGCACAACATAAAATTCACTGTCTTAAATTTTTTCAATCCGGTCAGTATTTTTAATTATATCTAAATGGGAAACGAAGTATCTTACGGAATGTTGTTAACACGACCGCTTTCAAACACCAACTGAAACATACTTGCCTTGATGCAAGTTTATTTCTTGAATGTGTACCACCAATAAATGTCGTGTATTTTTACATGTTTGTAATTTCTTTGCATAAATAGATTGTTTATTAAATGAAAATTTTATTTAAATAATAAAAAAAAAAAAAAAGATACTTAATTCTTTTAGAATTAAATGTTTTACTTAACATATCCCAAAAGGAAAACTATGAGAAATGATCTGCAAGTGAACTTCATTGCCAAAGATCGCCGACTATATTTTATTATATGCTTTTATTTATTTATTTTTTTTATTTTATTTTATTTTATTTTGCTTTTTGTTCTAGGGTGGTTTGTGAGCAATTTTAAAGCTATTTTACGATGAACTGAAGAAAATGAAATATGCAAAAAAAATTTAACCCGTTTTTTACTTCAGAGGCAAAGGAATTTTTTAGTAGCTTAAACTATAGTGGATCTGTTTACATTTCCAACCACTTTTTAACAATTATATTCCATAGATTAATTTTTTTATTTAAAAATAGTGCTAAAAATAATAAATTACGTATTTCTAAAATTTCATTTGGGTTTTTTAGTGATATTTCTTTTGTTATTTGTTCGATGTCTTACAAAAAATGACTATCAATAAGTTTTTACTTTGTAACAAAGTTATGGATTTTTAAGTTTTTCAATATATGTGTAATATATATTCCCTTTTTTACAGAAATTAATAATTTGCTATGTTCTTTTGGTTGTGTCAGTTTCTTCTCAAATTATTACAGTTATTTCTAATTCTATTGTCAAAATCTCATAGGTTCTAGGCTTGCCAGGTTCTAGAAAAAATACTACAGTGACTTGTGAGTGTTTCATAATCTTTGAAAAAAAAAAAGAAAACAAATAAAAAATAAATTAAATTAAATGTAACATATCAAAAATTAAAAACCTCTATTAAAAGTTTAAAACTTGGGATAGATTAACCACAAAAATTTAAACTATTTCCAACACATAAAACATAATTGTCCTATATGTCTGTTATCTTTCATATACATGTCAATTTATTATTATACAAAAGTTATATTAACTATAAAAATTTATGATAATCTTTATTAGTTTTGCAAGCTATTTAATAGCAACTGATTAAAATTATTTATAATTCGTCAAGCTAGTCAAATAAAATTTTAAAGTAGCCGGTTTTATAGTCAGAGGGGATCAGTGAACTAATTTAATTAGCAAATAATGAATTTTTAATTTTAAAATATATCAAAACTTAGTTTTGAAATTTGTAATCTTTAAAATTAAAAAATATTTAGACTATGTATATTAATAATAAATTATTAGCTTTTTTATAAGCTTTGACGATGGAAACAAGAAAATAATTCCATTTTTATGTCATAATATTGACCTCTAGATGAAATGTGTCAGAATTATATATCACACTATTGCTACTTATTGCGACTTTATTGTAGTCATATCAAATTCATTCAATGATATTGAAACTCTCTAACTTTTTTTTTTTTATAATTTGGAGTAATTTAAGTTTTTTAAATTGATTATTTATTCATTCATAAGCGCAGACAATATTCATAAATGATCTGAACCGGTTGTTGAAGCATGGAATGTTTATAAAAATTACAAACTTCGGAATGAAAGACTGGTTGTTAATCATATACAACTATAGAGAAAATTTTTACAAAAATATATCTAGAACGAGAGTGTTTTTTCAAGTCTTTTAAAATAAATATAAATTAAAAAACGTTTGTAATTATAATTGAATTTTTTTAAATGTAAAAAGAAACACAAATTTATTTTATTTGTATCTAGCATTATTACTTCAATTAAAATTGATAAGATATTTAAAAATAAATATTTCAAAGGTAACCAAAGTAAGACTCGACTGCTGTTTTTTTATTTGTTCTTAATTTAAATTATATTCTTTGACGAATGCATCTAACACACAAATAATAAAATCATATAATAAAATTTTTTCGTTTTTTTTAACTCGACAAATTTAAATTGCTGGCCTTAACTACTGTTTATTCTATTCCAAGTGCCAAAAAAACACACATAGAAGAACCAAAATCAAAAAGACAATAGGAAAGAGGGAGAAGTAATTGTTTTTAATTTATGCAAGACTATTTTGCTATATCTAATCTAAGTAAAATGACGTCAAAGGGGCTCGACAATGGGCAACGATTCCGAAATCTTAGAGACAAAAATGCAAGCCATATGATGTCATGATGACTTTTAGTATACCAAGGAAAAAAGAAAAACATTTGAGTGTATAAATATTTATTTAAAATACCGTGAAATATTTTTCTTATATCTTAAATATGTTCTTATAGATATAAAAAGAAATTAATAATTGCTAGCAATTAAAAATACTAACATATCTGGTACAGTCGAAATATTAACGACTTATTTTATTTTCGATTAATTTTCTGGGTAACTATTATTGATAAATTTCTATTTAAAAGGTTGCACAAATTTCATAAATTAACTAACTTTGAAAAGAAGTTTCAATCAAAATTACTTTATTTCTTGAACGATGAATTTGTTACTATTTCAGTTTTGTAAAAACTCTTAATCAATTCTTTCTTTTTACTTCAACTTTTGATTTTATTCCGTTGAACTTAGGAACATTGTTTAAAACTTCGAGTTAAAATATAGTTCGAGTGACTTTAAATTGCTTGACATTTTAAATATTTGTGAGTAAAAAGGCAGTCAAAAACGGAGGTACTTATTTTTAACAAAAGAAAAATAAAAATTTCAACTAAAAATTTTTAGTGCTGATGAACAACAACTAAGAAAGTATTACTTATTTAACAAATATTAAAAAAATTGAATTCCATTTTAGAATAAAAGGTTCGAAGAAAAAGATCATGTATGAAGATAAGGTGAAAATGGCAAAAATGCTGGATAAGGAGATATCGCATGAGGCAATAGCAAAGGAGATAAATTGCTACAAGAACTCCGTGCAATACTTTAAGACGCACGATTACAAAAAGTTTACTGTAAGGATATTTAAAGAAAGCAATTTAAAGTTACTTTTCTCTTGTTTTATTAACAAAGTTTCTTATATTGCAGAAAAAAGCGGTACCTAATGAAGGATTGCAGGAAAAAGCGGTACCTGATGAAGTTGTAAGCCTTAAAAAAAGAGCTTATTTTTTTGTGCATTAACAGAATATATTCTTTAATTTCAGAATGAAGAAATGAAAAGAAAAATAATTAATTTGGAGGTAGATGTAAGTTATACAAAACTGTATTTTTAAGGTCTTTCATTAAACTTTTTTTTCTATATTTTTAGAACCTGCAACTAAATAAAGAAATTCAAAATATGAAACAAGTTGCAAGTTGAAAAAAAAAAAGTTTGTAAAATTTTCTTATTAATTTTTTTTTTTGGAAATGTAAAAAAATGGAGTAAGTTATTTTTATTTTTCATAAACTACATATATTCCTTAATTACAGAATAAGGAATTAGGAGAAAAAGTAAATGCTTTAGAAGCAAAAGTTAGTACTTTGGAGACAGTTGTAAGTTATGGAGAAGAGTAAATATATTTCACAAATAACATATTTTCTTCAATTATAGAACAGTATATCACCAGGTACACTGATGTTAACCGAACATCAAGACGACGTAAGTTATGGAGAAGAGTAAATATATTTTGGTAAATTTATAATTTATAACCTTAAAAATGCTTATAATAAGTGGATTATAAAATATATTTAGGGAATTAAAAGAACTTCAAATTTATATTCTCCAATAATGGTGCTAGAAGGACATCAAGCACAAAGTTTTATGATGTAAATAATAACAATAGTAATAATAATTTATTTAATAACAAATCAGAAATCAATATTCGACTTAAATAAAGTAAAGATAAATAAAAATTTTGCCTGTTTTGAGGGGCAAACAAAAAAGGTTCGACTAAATCGGGATGACAATCAGACGTGAAATTGACATGGCTCTAACAGGATTTTTTATTATTTGTTGATGTTGTTTGGACTAACAGCTATCTTTTGAGGTACTTCCTGGTGCATAATGTGAAACTGCATGCCCATAAGAAAAATATTTCTAGAAAAAAGCTTTGGAATAAAGAACAGATATTCCAAATGTATATACATATATACATTAATTGTTTGGGTGCGTGTTAATTTAAATAAATTTCCTGAATTTTGTTCAAAAAAATTATTTGTTATCTCATTATCATTATAAATGTTCTTTTGATTGCTACATCTGAATCAAGTCTTGCAACTGGAATTATTTACTTGTGAATTCCACCCGGACGGTAATTTATTAGTTTCATCTGGATTTGACCGTCAGATATGTATGCTTATTATTCAATAAATATTACCTAACTATATATATAAATATTTAATAGATTTATGGAATGTTTATGGAGAATATGAAAATTATGGAAGCACATTTTCCGACCGATGGAAGTTACTTATATACGTTTTTCTACTGATAGAACTTTAGCTGTTTGGGACATTGGAAGTTGTACTCATATTCGAAAATTACGTGTAAATAATAAATACATTTGTAAATAGTACACAAAGGACTGGATGTGGTTTACAAATGTTATGTTCTGGTTCTGATGATCTCGAATTTGGGATGCTAGAAAACGTTTTGCTGTACATTCATTTGAAAATGTTTACCAAGTAACTGCTGTTTATTTTAATGATACTTGCGAACAAGTGATAACTGGTGATATTGATAATGATATCAAAGTTTGGGATATTCGTAAAAATGAAATAATTTATAAACTTCGTGGGACATACAAATACTATAACTGGATTATCATCCTATATTTTATCAAATTCAATGGATAATACACTAAGAATATGGGATATAAGACCATATTCACCTGGTGAAAAATGTGTAAAAATTTCTACTGGTAATAAGTATAATTTTGAAAAGAATTTACTTCGTTGTGCATGGTTGATTGATGATAGTAAAGTAAGTTATGAATTTTTTTTTTGTTTTCGATTGAATATAACATTCTTAATTTTCTTAACTAGTTATCTGCAGGCTCAGCTGACCTAACCTGACCTTTATATATGGGATACAACTAGAAGAATTTTATATAAAATTACCAGGTCATAATGGTAGTGCTAATACCGTTGATTTTCATCCTAAAGAACCAATTATTTTATCTAGATCTAGTGACAAAAATTGATATATGGGAGAGATTGATGCTTAAGGAAAAGATTTAGCAAAATTTTACTTTGTTGTTATTAAGAAGTAACTTTAAATAATTATTTAATAAAAAGGACAAAATTTGATTATTTCATAAAGAGTATTCAATTATACTTTGTGTATCTCAAATAATTTAACTCCCTAAAGTCGAAAGTATGTTATATTTTTACATTTAAAAAAAATTAACATATTATGGAATTAACTTCATAACATATTCTGAAGCCCTATTTCCTAGGGTCTTGCATAAAATTCTTAAAATTGCTTAATTTTAATATTTAAAAAATATATATTTTATTACATAAAGAAATTTATAAATATATATATATATATTATGTGAGATTAAAATGATATTATATAAAATGTATATCACATTAAAAATACTTAAAAATAAATTATTATCTAGCTATACAGGCAATGTATTAGAAACACTGCTTTTAAACATTTGACCAAAAAATTTTAGTCCACTTGTGCCTCCAGGTATACTTCCAACTATTATTATCAAAAGAGAAATTATTTGAGCAACAGCAAAAACTACAGTTAATGCAGTACTTTGAATAATTAACGCAAAATAAAGTGTAGCTAATAAACAAGACATATATGAAATTGATAATGCCAAACGTGAGCGAGAAAACATTTGTTTAATAAATGCCACAAAACCTAACAAAAAACAGAAGCTGTAAAATAACATTAGTTTATTTAATAAATTTTAACTATTTATTATATTTGATAAATACCTGAATATGAAAAATAAGCTACCTAGTGTATATAATAATGCGAATTTTCTTGCTTTTAATATTAATACTGGTATATAAAATGTTGATATTGTCATACAAAAAACTCCTAAGCCAAGACATATTACAAAACCAATAATCCTCTGTAATCGTGTCTAGAAATGTTTAAATGTAAACGAAAATTAAAAAAATATGTAACTTAATTCTTTTTTTTTTTTTGTTTTTTTACTAATTTTGGACAACAATTTGTTTGTGAATCGTTTAACCAACTGTTTGCTTCTTCAGGTTGCTCTCTACCAAATAATTTACTTATTCGCGGTACAGATGGAATTTTAAAGATATTTTTCTTTTGATCATTTTGTAACAATAAATATTGATCTAAATCATCCTTTAAATTTGCCATTTTAAAAGTTTTTTCTTAAAATAATTGCTTGATTTTCTCTTCTCTCTTTTAGATTTTCGTATCAAGTTTAATTTAGACACCAAACTTTACACCAAATTTGAAATCCGTATAATCGGCTTTTATGTGCTTTTTACTTTCTTTTCTAGTTAGTTATTTTCTCACTAAAAAAAATAAAAACTAAACCGATATTTTGCGTAAAAAACATTTATAAAATGTATGTCAAAATTCCTCTTATCTATTTTGTTATCCGTCATCTGTTGTTTTTATATATTGTTGTGGGGGCTGACGTTTATCTTGTGCGTTTATAAAATGCTAAAAACTTTATTCTTTGAGGTTATGTATTTAAATTAAAGTTTTGTCATGCTTGTTGTGCTCGTTATCTTTATAATTATAAATTACTTAATTATTTTAATTTTTATAAAATTTACATAGTTAAAAAACAAAATAAAATTACATAATCGACAAGTAAACAATTTAAAGCTTGCCTGACACTACATATACTAATATACTAATTGTAAGATTTATTGGGCCAATTACTAATTTACGTTATTTTAATAATAAAAATTTGACAAAAATATTGCTCATCCTGCTCAAAGAAATTCGAAAAGATTCTATTATATCTTTTCATATAAATTAACGGTCTACAGAAATTAAGAACATACATATTTTTGCTATGATATTAATTTAATACAAAGAACATCCTTCACATTCAGCAACAAATCTATTTACCATGGTTTAAAGATCCACTTACTTTTCAACTTTCGAATGCCTGAATTTAATTTCAAAATGATGTAAAATAGTGTGATATCTAACAAAAACTAACTTTCAAGACTTGCTTTCAATTTTAAAGCTAGGAAGGTACCAGGGAAAACTCCATATGAAATAAAGTGTATGATTAAGACCATACGACAGAGGTGTAAGATTAGTACTTTATATAATTTATTTTAAATTATATAAAGCACCCAATTAAAAAATACACAAATAAATAAAAATTAAAATAAAACATATGAGCATATCCCTTTTATGACAATTTTTATTAACAATATAATTTCGGCTTATAGGGCGTTTACAGTGGCCAAAGATACTAGACAAATGTACTACCATTTCTAAAAATAAGTATTTATACTGGGCCCCTTGTACATTTTTATTAGTAGGTACATATTTTAATTTACTTATCTTTGTTGTTGTAGAAAATTTTTTACGTCATATTCAGAGTCAAATTTAATTTAACTTCCACAATTATTCACTAATAAACTATTTCCGAAAGAGAGAATCCGAACAATTACATTGAGTAATGAACTAGTAAAGCAAACTAGATTCAGATTAGTTTATTTGAAAAATACCCTAGAGATTTCCCATACAAATTCTAAATTGATAATACATTTGTCTAGTATCTTGGGCCACTGCACTGTCCTCAACGTGTTAAACATTATTCTAAAACAGAAATTATTGATTTATTATAAATAAAGTATAAAACGAGTAATTGTTACTGAAACCTTCTAAAAACCTAATGAACTTTTTTTATTATTTTGTTCCATATCATGTTGAGCTTATTTGGAAATCATTAGGACATGGTTAGGTTCAATTTTTGATATAGATAAAAAATCAAGCAATTGCCTGGATAATTTTTCATAGTAATATTCCTATTTAATATAGCCACTTAAAATAATTACCAAATATTTTTCTTATTGTTAGAGTATTTGTTTACATTTTTTATTAAATTTTATTTGACAAAAATAATAACGGTATTTTTTAACAAACAATAAAATTAATTTAACAATCTTTTAAAAATTTTAAATGTATGTATAGTAAGAATAATTTATCTTTTTGTTTTATTAATAAAAACTTCTCTTACTTTATAATAAATATATTTCAATTTTTTGTTTAAATTAATTTTTTATTATTTTAATTTACTTTTTTATTTAACTTTAAGTTTCAACTAATTGTAAGTAAACTAATTCATATTACATATTTTTTTTTTATTCTCCCCTTTTTATTAAATTTAGGGCTTTAAATATGATAGTGTCATAATATATAGATCTATTAGCAATTTTTCAATTTTACAAAAAAAAAATAAATGATTCGGATAAAAAAACAAAAACAAAATAAAATACAAAAATATCTGTTATCAAATTGTCGTCATTGAAAATTTTTTTAAGCTTTGCTGTTTGGTACACACAATTTGATGCGTAGAATAGTTCGATGGGTTACGTGTATCATTTTGAATCGTTTTTTTTTTTGCATTTTAAAATGTGTTAAATTTCAAATTATAAACGATATTTATGTTAATATATATATTAATAAAAAATGTAGCTATTGTCAGAAAATTTGTGATTTTGTGTTTTTACTTTAAAAATTTGGTGCTAGTTTTATTTATAAGGATTTGAAAAAGAAGAGAAAAAAATTAAATTTAAAAAATAAATAAAACAAAAAAAAAAAAATGGATAGTCCAAATTCAAGTATTATTTCAGTTTCATCAGATGAAAGTACAACATCAGCAAATTCGCCAGATTTACCAAATGTACTATAAAATAGTACACATCGCATCTGAGACTTAGGAAAAAGGTTTACACGTTGAATCTCGTCTGAAATGCTCGCAAGTCATTCAAACTCTTCCGAATAGTTATTTCAAGCAATTGCCCTCCTCCTTCCCGCAGGAAAATAACAAAAAACATATTTTAACAGTCAACTGTGAAATGTACTATAAAATAGTACACATCGCATCTGAGACTTATAGACTGTGTTTATTTTTTAGTTTAAAGCTGAAGCAATATTCGTCAATAGATGGCACACCTTTTTTGTGTTTTAAACGTCAAATCCAAATACACTCATTTTTTCGATTGGTTCTATGCACGATGTGCTTATTTGTTGTGTTTTTTATGTATTTTATGTAGTGAATAGAGACAGAGATAAAATATAAATTTATTTGAATAGTAAAAAAAGAAAAAGAAAAAGAAGTATTTCTAACTTGACAGCTCTTATCGTCAAATGGAAAAATAAATGAGCTAGTTAACTTTTTAATTAGGAACATTTAATTTTGCTAACTTTCTACTAACTTGATTGTTTGTGTTGGAATTATAATTTAAACTCGAATTTGCAAAACTAATAAAATTAAAAAACTGTTGGTCAATTAAATTTAAAATCATTTACACATATCGCCATATCCGTGAGACTTAAAGTGGTAATAATAACAATATCAAAATTTAATAAATCCGAAATCTATAAAATCTGTTTTATAAAATATTTAATGTAATATTTATATTCATACGGCAGGTTATCCGATATGGTTCTGTGTAATTACTTTTTAAAAGGAAATTGTCGATTTGGCTCAAAATGTCATAACGATCATATAGATATCAAGTAAATTATATATTATATGCTAAATTTATTTATTTATACCAACTTTTTAGGATAGTAATAAAAACAGAGGTAGAATCGGCTATTAAAGGGAAACAATGGCCTCTTTCATGCTTTGGCCCTTTTAAAGATGCTCAAACACTTCCTAATTTTATTGATGATCAATCATTTGAAGAGGTTCGCTATATGTGCTATGAGGCAAAAAAACAACAATGCTTTCCTGTATATGTACAACAATTTTCACAGCAAGTTTTAGATAGTAAAAGAAAAATGGAAGCCCTATTTACACTCTCTCCAGAAATAATTAATAATGTTATTAAAATTTATAATACAAAACCAGATACAACACAAAATAAGCAAATAACAGAAAAACAAAATCTTCCAGCTAATCACAGCTGTTGGACATCTTCAGAACAAGGAAATATTAATTGGGAAAGGAATAACAATCAATCTATGTTTCCTGGAGGAAACCAGACACAATCTATTTTTCAACAACAAAATCTTTTGGGAGTAAACCAACAAGGATTCCAATTAAATAATAATCAATCAATAAATTCAAATCTCTTTCAAATAAATAACAATAATTCAAATTCAGCAATTTCTGGTGGGAATTTATTTGTACAACAACAACAGATACCTAATTCAGGTATGATATTACAGCAACAATCATTACTACCAAATCAACAAAATATTCAGCATAATAGTAATATATTTGGCCAACCACAACAACAATCATTACTTCCAAATCAACAAAATATTCAACATAATAGTAATATATTTGCCCAACAAACAAATGAACAGCAAAACAATTTATTTAATCAGCCATCTCTAAATTTTCAAGTTGGTTCACAAATTCAACCACAAATTGGAATGAATTCTATAAATCAACAAAATATACATAATCAACTCAATTTTTCTAATGTTTATAGTAAACTTGAGAATCTACCCCCAGAAGCTATTGAGGCATTTAATGCTCAAACCTTCGTATTAGGTAAAGTACCAACTATGCCGCCTCCACAAGAATTCTGTAGAAAAGTATAGCAATTAGTTTTAAATATTTTGTTAAAATGCTTATAGCTAAATTATGTAAAATAGTTTTTTTGTTAAATATTTTTTAAATTAAACGAAAATTTTATCTTGAATTTCGATAAAGCGTTAAAAAACTACAAACATTAAACATAAAACCAAAGAATATTTAGAGCTATGTCGACACTAGTTTTGAATATGGACAAATAAGGATGAGAAAATTTCCTAACTCAGCCTTAATAACCTGAAACTGCTGAGGTTATGATCTCCCAAAAAAACAAATAGAAGAGTTAACAACTAATAATTATTGATTGAAATACAATATCTTAATTAAAAATATAACTTCCCAAATTTAACTCTAATTTTTTTTTTGTTTTTCCTTAATATAAACTGAAATACACATTAACCCTTTGAACTGCAATTCATTTTCAGTTAGCACTGCTTGGCTGCGTAGATTTATATAAGTTATATTCTGACGGTTACCAAAGGAAGAAAACAAGAGTATCAAGGCAATAGGCTTATGTATGACTTACATATACTTCCCTGATAAGCAGTATCAATCCTCAATAATTTCTGACGAGTACAGCTCGTCATTGTCATTTTGCTCAAGAAAGTTCATGACGAGCTAGACTCATCATTTCAGTTCAAATAAAGGGTTAATGGTGTTTCAGACAGTTCAGAAATGATCAGATGTTTACAGGTTCGCTTAAATAGATACATAGATACTAGCCTCACTGCCTATCTTTTAGGATCTATCCCTTTCACGAGGACGTGGGAATTAATGCTTATCTCGTCTCGAAGGAATTGCATTTCAATGTGTTTATTGCGTACATTTAAGGGATGACTATAATGATATTTCTAAATAGTTATACAAAGAAAAGTAAAAATACCTGAAAAAGCAATAAAATTATTTTACTAAAAAAAGTTATTTAAAAAAACGACAGGCAAAATTATTATTTTGTTAGCTAAATTCTTTGAATTTAAATGTAAAGAAAAAACAAATGAAATAAAAAATAATAAATTTATTTGTAATTTATATCTATGATAATATATCACATAGTGTAAACAAATAATATTATCCCCACGCCACGTAAGTATATTAAAAATATAAAATTGGAAGGAACACGCACACAAATGCATATAGATTTGCCACTTCAAGTCATAAATAAATTGTATTATAAATTTATTTAGCAACGAAATAGCTAAATTATTAAATTTAATTTTAATAATTATAAAGACGGTAAAAAAATTCCCAAGTATTTATATAGAATTTTGTTATTGAAAAATAATAATTATGATGCTTTCTTTCCCCAAAACAAGAGTGAAATAGCAGACAAGCTAATTCTGTTATAGAAATGAAACAAATAAATACATATCAAAATATTTTGAGGGGTATCTGCTCTAACTAATATGCTAAATATATATTGTTCTCTTTCTCCAGCCTAAAATACGTATGTTACAGGGTGTTTCGTTTTTCAAAAATAATATACTAGAAGAGGAAGTAAATACCGTAAATACAATCAAATATAATTAATTATATATATTATAAATGAAAAAATTATAAAAAAGTATTAGTATGCTTTATTTATTTTAAATTTAATTTAATTAATAAAGTATTATTATGGATGAATTGAATAATTATTGTTTGAAAGGTTTAAACTTTTTAGTCACCCATTGTTGATTCTATCATAGTCGGATACATTCTAACATTCGGATAAGACCGAGAAAAGATTGGATTTGATGATTTTTGGATTTTGTTTCCATTTCGTTTCACTTTTATCGTTTCCATCGTTTTCGGCATTTACTTGCAAGTACGATTTTCCAGTTACTGAGTAAATCACGAGAAGTACACATCGGTATACATAGTTTGTGTATTAAATACGGCAAATGCTGTGTAAATAAATTTAAAATTTATTTTACTAGTAAAAATAATTTTTTTTTTGTGAAATAATCTAAGTAAATAATTAAATATAAACAATAATAAATCAAATTAAGTAATTAAAACAATTATAATTACCCGCCAAAATTTTTGTTATTCTTATTTTAAAGTGAAATAAAATGCAATTTGAAAAAAAAATTTCGTATAAGTGAAATTTGTTTCCCGAATGAAAAGAAAGAAAAAAATATCAAACGTGTGTGGATAAGAGTGAGAAAAGTTGTGTAGTGATTTTTATTTTTATTTTTTTCTTTATCATTTTTGGCTCTCATATTTTTATTTTAAATTAATAAAAATTATAAAAGTAGGTATACGTATATATATTTGTGCTCTACAATCAATATTTAAGACTAAATATTTGAAAATTTCTATAATAATGTAAGTTTAATTTAGAATTTTCAAAATAATATGTATTAAATTTAATTTTCTTTTTTTTTATTTCATGTGGTCTGACTTGCATGCCATGTTGGACACAGATTTTTGTATATTAATTTATTTTATTAAAAATGTATATATATATATATATATATACATTTGTTTGGTGTGAGTTTGTTTGTGTGTGTGTAGTTTTTATTTGGTGAATTTTTATTTTATTTTTGTTTGAGTTAAGGCAAATATGCATTGCTGTTATTAAAAATGCTATGGGAAGATTTTGTTTTTTTTTTAGCTTCAATAGGCCAAATTCAGCAGTTCAGATATTAGCGGCAATATTTATGATAAACATTTTGTTCTGACGCGGTATGTGCTACAATATTTTCGGCGTTCATTAATGGCGACAAGTGAAATAGTCAATTATATTGTTTGGTTTTTTTTTTCTTCTAATTGTTGAAACATTTATTTTTAATGGCTGCCAGCAAGATATAAATTTATTCTATATGATCAATGGACAATTATTTACAAGATTTATGTTAAATAAATTTTTTAGAATTCTATTTTTTTTATTTATTTATATTTTTAGGTTTAATTAAATAAAAATATCTCAATGGTTGTTTTGTTGTGCTCTACTGTAAAAATATATAACAGTTTTTTGTAGGTCAAAACAATTATGATGACTTTTTCAAAATGAAAAAGTAAATTTTACCATTTCACATTTTACTGAGTTAGTAAAAATATAGATAAAAATCTTATGAAGGCTATTATGATAAGAAAGTAGCAGTTTTTTACACAAAAATAATATATCATCAGGTTTTGTAGTTTTATTTTCTACAAATGCTTAGAAAATTATTTTATCATATATTTGATAATTATTTAAATATTAAATTTATCAATTCCTGTAGCTATTACGACATTTCAGTAGATTTCATTAATTATTAATTTATTTTAAGTTTTTGATATGACTGCTAGAAAATTTCCAATAATGATATAAAAAAATTATTTATTTCATGTTAATTTAAGCTTCTAGGAAACAACCACTATTAATATTACTTAAAAAAATAATAACAATTGAATACTACAGAATTTCAGAGTTTGGTGTTTTTATATTTTTGGCTTATGCAATATTTTACGATTAAATGAAATGGAATGAATCATGAATTTTTTTGATAACATTTGTTTTTAATATATTTCCAGGCATTTTAAAATTTATTTATTTTTTTTTATACTTATCATGCCATTATTTTCATAAAACTGTTTCTAGTAATACGGAAAAAATCTGTATAAATCAATTTGAAAATTATGGTTTTTCGATTAGTATGGAGGGAAATTTAGCAGTAAAATTTTTTGTATGTTTTTTTTTTAACATAAAAATTTACAATTAATTTATAGCACATCTGTTTCTCGTAACTAGATTAAATTTAAAACAAATTTCCTTTTGAATTATTGGTCTTTAAAAATGCATTTTGATTTGATTTAATGTTATTAAAACTGTTTCTTTCAACAAACAAATGCTGTTCATAAAAATAACGTTCATAACTAATGTGTGGTGAATATGAATAATATTTAGGATATAATTACAATTTTTGTTCACAAAATTAATGATTAATAGATAAAATCTTGTTTTATCTCTTATCCTAGTTTCTAATTAAATAGGGCCACACATGACCAAATTGGAAGCCAACAAAAATTTTCTATTTTTTTTGTTTAGGTTTTTTTCCATATTTAAAGTACAATTTTTCTTAAGCAAAATAAGAAATAACTTTTTTACTTGGTGTAGTAAAATATCAGGACGAGATATTAAACTATTCGTTTTTTGTAAGTTTCATCATGAATCACTTGCTAGATTGCAAACATTAACAAATTTCATTAGATCAATCGAAATTTTAAAGAACTAATATTCCTTACAAATAATTCAATCCGAAAATGGATCTTAAGATTGAGATGAATATGTTTAAAACCAACAAATAACAGGACACAAAAGTTAACTAAACTAAATTTCTTATTATTCGAGTTTTCTTGTTTTTTATCCATGTCGTAAAATGATCTTCTTATCCCATACAAAGTATATGGAAATGATGATTTGTGTTTAAATTTTTACCCATAAGTCGTCATTTGCATGTATATACTTTACATTGGACGAGAACCATTTGATGACTTGAAAATTATAGTGAATAGTCCTTTTTTAACATTCTACAAACTTTTTTACTTGCCTATAATGCACTCGTTTATAAATTTCAAGCTTATCTCCTTTTTCTTAATAGTAGTTTTTATCTGGAATAACGTTTTCTATTCAAAAAGTTCATCTATCTAAAGTCAGCGAAAGAAAAAGTTTTAACAAAATGTTCTTTCTTATATTCAACCGCCAGATCCTTATCACCAATCAACCATTATTTCTTTTTGCTGACTAATAACAACTTTTATGCATTTAAACTTGTAAATCAAATTATGCCCCGCAAAATACACTTTTAAAATAAAAAGTCACTTTTAGGATCTTGTGGTATTATCAACTTCCCTATAACGGAATCCCTACTTTTCATTGGCATTTATCAAAGGATCTTTGTCACTGTAATATTACCTTGCATTTGAAAAATGTTAGACTGAGATATAGGATTCAATACATGGTTTTTCTGAACCCATCTTCCTATTTTCTACTACTCATTAACTCTTTATAAGGTGAATATATTACTTTCAGTTAGGCACTGAAGGTTACATACTACTTTCAATTTAATGCTGCCTACAGAGTGCCGGCTTACAGCAGAGCTAAAGCCGATTCCGATACCGAAGTCTATAAATTCGTTATGGGTAAATCTATAAGAATATGCTCAAAGTATTTAGAGTGCAAGCCTACCAAAGATTAGACTATCGCAATTGAAATCGGTGTCAGGTCGGCTATAAGCCGGTAGGTAGCCTAAAGAAATTAAATTTTTATCTTTTTATACATTGGATTCCATCAGGACTTGATTGTAACAACTTTAAACTAAAATTAAAGTTTCAGTTATTGTTAACAACTGAAAATCATTCCCACTTGTACCTTGTACTTTAGTTTTATTTATCCAACTAAAGAAAACCATCAATTTTAAAATGTTGGTCTCATATATTAATAATAAATATAATTAAAATCTGTAATCATTATTTTATAAATTTTATTCACATTTTTATATCCAAGAAAAAATTATTTAGTTCTACGAAATTTCAGCTGAGATTCAGCAACAAATTCCTATTTTGCTTGCTATTTATTTATTTTTTTGTGCATTTATTGCTTTTTTACTGTTTAAGGCTAACTTATTTAATAAAACCAAGGATTACAGTTTTACAGTGTGCTTTGTTTTTAATGATTTTATTTTTGCCATATTATTTAACTTGTATTTGACAAAAGCAAAAAAAAAAAACATTTTTTTTCTCTTATTTTACAGATATAAAATCTTCAATCAACTTCAATTTAATTTTGCACAACACACAGCGTTCTCAAATAATTAAATAATAAAAGGCCTTTTTTTTTTGTTTGTTTTTTTTTTTTTTTTTAAATAAAAATGGCATCAACAATGGGCTTCAATCATTCAACAATGATCTTCGATCAAAAAGACTAAAAATGGGATTAACTGTGGATTATACACACATACAATTTGGATATTAATTTAAATAGAAGAAGAAGAAAAAATTAAAATAATTCAGTTTAATATTAAAATTATTATTTTCGATAAATCTTTAATTGGTTCCTATTGAAGAAAGAAGAAGAGCGAAAAAAATAAATAAATTAAATCAAAAATATATATTAAATAAAAATAAAAGTGAATGTGTATTAGTGTAAGAAGTGTTTGGTGGTCAATAAAATAGAAATAATAGTATATATATATGTATATATATATATATATTGATTTGTGCATATAAAAAAGTTATTAATCTAATTAAAAAAAATATTTAGAAGAAATATAAAGAAGTGAAGTGTAAGTTTCTATTTCTATTTGTTAATAATATTTAATATTACATATGTATATGTTTAAAAGTGATTCCTATTTTCAACTTCTTGTTTATAATACTTTATTTAAATGTTTTTTTTTTTTCTTGTCCTTTTTTTTTTTGTTTTTAATAATTCTTATCATATATCTAAGAAATTGTGTTAATTTTCTTTCGGATTAATTAATTTTATTTAGCCTTTAAACGTGAAGAAGTGTCAGATATAACGAAATTGTGCTAACTATTGTGCAAAAAGAAATTTCTAATTTACTCGTTCTTTTTTTTTTTTTATATTTAATTTAAGTTTTTCTTTTTGTAATTAATTTTGGTTGTATTGTGCTAAATAGCAATGTATATAGTTTATATTCAGTTATAAACTTTTTCTTTGAATATTTTATTTCTCTTTTCATAGAAAAAAGTTATTGCAATTGTTTTGTGTGGATAATTTCGTTTATGATAATTTGATAAAAATCAAAATGATTCCTTAAAGAAATTTTCAAAAGGGAACAACACAAATAACAAAATTCCATTTGACTATCTACTATACCAATAATAGATATTGTAGATATATTTTTTTTTTTTTTTTTTATTAGCCATAAATTTTGTTTTTATTCAATGAAACAAAATAAATGAAAAAAAAGTACTTTAAGAAAAATATCTATCTAGCTGTCTCATTTAAACATTGTGCAATTCTATATTATGTGCATCTTTTTCTATCATACACCGCTATAACAAGCAAGGTGTGTCACTATTAAATAGTGGATTTAACCCGGTATATAAGCCTGTTTTTTTTTTTTGTCAAGATATTTAATAGTATTGGTATACATTTGTGCTATTATTATAATATCTTCAAAAAATAAAATTATTAAAAATATAAAAAAATTAAACCCATAAAAAAAAAAAAAATGCAATATTTTACAATAGAAATTTCTATATATATATATATGATATGTATTTGTATATGTTTATATAATTTCACACAACTACATTTTACTTAAAAGAACAATGAACGGAAATTTTGTCAAAAAAATTATAAAATGAAAAACGAGAAAATGAGACAAAACTTGTACTAAATGCGCATGCTCTTTAAATTGATGAACTAAGTTCAAAGTGGTATGGCCCTCATTTATATAGATATATATATATTCTAAAGATGTATGCAAGTCTAACAAAAAATTGCATATAAAATCCAGATGAAAAATTTATATACACATGCACATATACCATTTATAAAATCTACACGATAATTATATGCATGAATGTATTATTTTAATTTATTTAATATTATATTTTAAATACAAAATAAGAGAGAATATAAATAAAATTTATTGCAAAAACAATTTAACCGGTTAAATATGTAAATTACTTAAAAAATCACAAAAATAACAAAGTCATCATATTCTACTGTTTTTTTTGGTTGAGAATATAAAAAAAAAATAGATAACTGGAATCGCTGTGTATACACAGGTTACAGTATAAAAATATAGTATTCGTACGTCATGCACATTAAAATACTATATATATACATATAGATATGTACTAAAAAAGAAACGCGTGATTTAAAAGTATAACACACTACTACGCACATACAACCAAAATATTTATATTTTATAAAACAGAAAAAAAAATATTTTGTTTTCGTCCATCCCAAGTTTTTACTTATTTTTTGTTTTTATGTAATAAATAAAACGTCCTGATTTCTTCTTTTTTTTTTTACTTTAACTGTACTATTAAACTCAATTTTACTTTTAAAAGTATATTTTTAGTTTGTTTTTTTTTTTTTTTTAGAAGTGAAAAATTAAAAATTAATTTGCCATTAATAAAAACTTAAAGAAGGAAACAAAAATAAAAACACTTTTTTGATCGTATTGAGTATAATAAATTAACAAAAATAAATATATATATATATATATATATAAGGAATAAAAAATCTTATAATTTCTTTTTTCTCTTCCTCTCTCTCTCTCAAGAAAAAAGAAATATAATTTTTTTTTGGGAAAGGACGTATTACCAAGTGGAATCGCCTCCATGAAGAACTTAAAGCACAATGGTACGCGAGTCTCGACATCTTTGGGTTGGAAATTTGCCCGAAACAGTACGTGAGGACAGAATACGAGATCATTTTAAACGGTAAATATATTTCTATCAAAAAATACATTTAAACTTGTATATTTTTGTTATCAAACTCATCCTAACAGACACTAAATATTGTTTAGATAAAAATTTTTCATTTTTATTATGTGATTAATTTTTTAAACATTTATCAATTAAATACTGAATTTATCTAATTTATTTTAGAAAAAAACAAATTAAACCATTTTTTAACGTCATCACAATTTAGTTGAAATGTGGCAACATTCCTTTTATATAGCAATAATACCATGAGATTAGTTTCTTGTATGTTTTTTTCTTCTTGCTTTTTTTTAAACACAAATTTCAGTCAATCTTCTATATTTGTATATGTATATATGCGCTTATGTATAAATAAGTAGAAACTTTCATAGAAAAAAATTTTATATATATATAATAAAATTTTCATTCTATCTCTTACCATCCAATTTTATTGCTTTCTCATTTCAACTTACTCAAAAATTGATGAAGAAGAAGATGATTTTTGTTCAGAAGATTCTATCTCTTTCTTTCTTATAGGTTAAACTTATGCGCATTACAAATGTATTGACTTGGAAATAAAAATAAATAGCCTTTTAAAATTTATATATACTAGCCATATATATATAATTTTGTCTGTATAGGTTATATGTATATATACAGACAGTCATCTGTAAACAAGGATGAGATCAAAGCTCAAAATTGTACATTTGCTATCTTTTTCTGATGCAGTATAGTAAAGTTTTTTCTTCTTTATCATTTATGGATATTTAAACTTCCATTGAAGGCATCGTTGCCAAGTTTTTTTTGTTGTTACAGCTTAGTTTTTGTTTGATTTTTTTTTAGTTTCTTTATTTTAAATTTAATTCACGGCTTTAGTGTGACATCGTCATCAAATTTATAATTGTTGTTGTTTTTTATTTTTATTTTGGACTTTTTCCACAATTATTTCTGGTTTTTTTCTTCTTTTTTTTTTGTATCACCAAACATAAATTTTAATAAAAAAAATATTAATTATTTATTTTGTTATATTTATAACATTATTTTTCACAGTTGATTGAAATATTAATTCTAGTTTACTAAAAAAAAAAGAGAAATTTTTACGTCATGAAAATTGAAATAAAATAAACAGTTAAATATTTATTATGTGTTGAACGTAATTTAAAGAATGTTTGTTTTTTAAACTATTTTATTATATAAACACTTAAAGCACTTTTTGTATAAATCTGAAATTTTGTCTGATCATTTGAGCATTTAATAAGTTAAATCTATTTGTTTTAACTTCGTTAAATATTCAGCTTAATATTTTCAACATATAATTTTGAAAAAAAGATCAAATAAATTTTGTGCATAAAATTCTATTGATACTTCCAGATGTCACACGAAACTTTACTTTTCGGGCTAAAATATAGTTATTCGGGCTCAGTTATAGTTATCAATCAAGAAAAAAACCCTAAAAAATAGAACTAAGAGTATTTCAGAGAGCTGAACTAATTCAAAATAATATATAAAAAAACAAATAATTATCAGGCCTGGTGAAAATTGTCAAAATAAATTTCATTAGGTATAAAACATCAATAGAAGAGCCATAACGACTACTTTATCCGGAAAAACATCAAAATAGAAACAAAATGTATCCATCCAGGCTACTTTTTGCATGCTCTATTGATGAATTTTTCCAATTTCTTTATGAGAAGCTCAATAAAGCTCAATATAGCACTATATTTCTGAATCAATATGATTTGGCTCTTAATTCCCTTTTAAAGTATATGGAAAGCACGAATAAGAGAGAAAATATCCAACATGTTGGATATCTTCGCTCAATTCGTGGTTTCCATATATTTTATATAAGATGAGAGAGCCGAATCATTGATTCGGAAATATAGTGTGTTTTTCTTACTAGGAAAATTACTGTCTCATTCAAAGATAATTTAGGTTATCCTTCACAACAGGCTTGTTATGCGGTGTACTGTCCGGTTCAAACAACTCCTTCCCCACAAACGACATCTTTTTTGCAGTTTCTATCCTAAAATATAGCAATTATGAACTAAATATACGTCATTATCTGACTTATGCCTAGGACTCACTAGCGCTTAGCGTATGGAGACGAGTTATTTTTAGCACATTAAAAATGGAGAGTTTTTTTTCTCAGTGGAGTGGAACATCAGTGGAGACAAATGGACTCATTAGCATTTAGCGCTAAATTTTGTGCCGTCCCAGGCATTATGACATCAATTTTAAGAGACTCTTAACGGAATTTCTTAAAAAGAAATTTTAATCCTAACTAATTTTGTGTAAAAAAAAATGATGATAATATTTTGGGATTGATCAGTAGCTCTTCTTCATCGATGTTCATTCTCACTTGCTAATCTGGGTACTGTGTAGCTACTTTTAATTTATATAGAATTTTTGTTTTTTTTATATAAAAAAGATTATTTTCTTCAAGAGCTCAAATTTTTATTTTTAAAATTAAAAAAAAAACGCTAACACTTCTCCCATTTTTTTGTTTCTCTAAACTAACTGTGAACTAATATTTAATTTCAAGGTTATAATCAAAATAACAATTTATTTTAAAACAAAAACATTTAATTTATTTAATCATGATTTTTTGATATTCTTTCGAAATTTAATAATAGCAATAAATTCAATAACAGCATTCACTGTGTTTTAAGTCCATTGACCCACAACTATATAAAAACTATTTAAAAGCATAAAAAAATCTTATTGTGAAATTTTGCCTTTTTGGTGGTTTATATTGGAAAGGTTCATTTAATATTGCAACATAATTTTTTGTTTTCTTCTTTTTATTATAAACATATATTGTGTGTATATTTATAGTTAATTTATATGTATATACATATAAATTGACATATATACCTCGATATTTTGTCAGTGATTGATTATTTTTTGTTTTAACAGTTTGAATGAATTAAAGTTTAAATGAATTATTTTTGTGCATTCTGTCATATGGTAGTCAAATATTCCATATAAAATGGCTATATATATATATATATATATATATATTATTGTTTTCACTAAAACAACAACAAAATTATATTTTAAATTTTGCCATTGGTTTATTTTTAATTAGCATTAATTTTAAAGGAAAACTAAATTTATGAAACAAAAATATTTTTAAAACTCAGAAAATATTAAATTGAATTTTCTAAGAAGAAAAATTTCATAAGCAAAACAATAAGTCCTATATATACATATATGTATATAAATATATAAGGGTTAAAGGCAAAGAAAAAAAAACAAATGCTCCACGTGTACATTATTTTTCTTATTACATATATTCTAAATTATATACGATATAGATCCCATTTTTGTTTTTCTCTTGGTATATATAACATAAATTTCAATATATATATATATATGTATATGTATATTTATTATCTCTATTGCTGCTTTCTACTCACAGCTTAATTTTTATATCTTTCTTACTATTCCCCCTTTAATATTGAAAATTTTATTTTTTATTTATTGCACCTTGAAATAAAGTCGATTGCAAGAAATTTAAATGAAAGAAAAAAACTATCAACCGCTATCTATTATAGTGGCAGCCATCAGGGCTCATGGAGTTTTAAATATAATACATATAGATGCATGTGTGTATATGTATATGTATGTATAAATGTATGCATCTGCGCCTGACTGAACTCAATGCAAGTTGAGCTATATAGTGATGATGATGTGGTTAAATTGCATTGGTGCCAGGTTTCATAATACATAATTCAAATGATAATTAAATTTTAATATATTTCAATTGAAATATTAAATTAAAAAACGCAAAAAAAAGGGTGTTATTTCTATTAAATATTTTATTTATTTCCCTTTTTGGAAAATTCTGTAATTATTTAATGTGTAGACGGATATTTAAACTTTATTCAAAACAGATCTTTTTTTCCTTTTTTTTTTTTTTATTATTATTTAATATTCCATAAATTTTAGAGAAACACAAAAATTTTTCTTACCTGTTATGCTTTACAATTTCATTAGTGTCTAAAATTTCTGATTATTTTCCAGACGGCTACAACAAAATGGTTGACAGAAAGTTCATATGTTTTTTATTTAATATGAAAAATAGTCAAAAAATAAAAAACAAGAAGTAATTAATTTAATTTTATAGTCTCTAGAAAATTATTAAATAATAAAAAACTAAAACTACTTTAATAAAACTAAATTCTTTTTTTTTTTTCCTCTTTTTTAGAAGGTAAATTGTCAAATATGATTTCTTTTCCCTCTCTGAGGGGTTGGTCTAAAATTTTCATTTTTTTTTTGTTGATATTTTGAAATTATAGTCTTTGCAGAATATAGTGTAAGGATATTGACAGTATTTTCATTTTTATAGCCGTTTTAACCTTTACTTGGCAGACTGGGGTGTAAAGCACCCCAGCCTTTTCTTCTTTTAATTTGTAGTACTTGTGTATATTTAAAGAACTGATTGCTCTAACCTTTGGCGGTATTTTTATGAATTTTGGCAAGTTAGTTTATCTACAGTAATGTCCAAAAGTTGCACTGAATTTTGAAGTGTGCCAAGTAAGGGAATTTGTTAAATCCTTAAAAATATCCATAATTAAAATTTTAAACTAATTTATCGTAAAACTACTTTTTTCTACGTGGTATTATAAGCAAAAGTAAACTTCGCTATTGCTGCAAAATATAAATTTCAAAGAAATTATGAAAAATTTTTCTGGTATCATTGTTTTTCTTCAATAATTTCGTATCTTTTTTTCATTAAAACAACTGGTTAAAAAATTCTGGTTTTTTAGAATTATAATTTCAAAAGTGCGTACATTTTGTCAAATGTCAAATAGTCTCGACCATAACTGACTCATACTCATACTGATTTAAAAATTTTTTGGTTTTTGTTTTTCAACTAAAAAGAAAAGCAAAAATTAACAACATTGGCCTAGGTCCGATTTTTTTTAGAGGATTCAGTATCATTTTTAAAATAATTTAAATTTTGAACAAAATTTCCTGTATGTAAGTCGAAAAATACTTCTTGAATAATTCTAAAAAGTTAAAATATCGTTTTTAATTATTTTAATTATAACAAAAATTCTTACAAAAAATTAAACTTTCGAGTTCTAGACCATCGGAACCCCTTGAATGCACTTCAATGCACTTTTGAATTTTAATATCCCACAAATATGTATCAAAAATTTGATTAGTAACAATATTTTTGTTCCTTAGTTTTTTAATTGGACTCGCATTAATATTTAGTGCATAAAATTGTAACTATTCACTTTTCTATTCATACCAAAATTAGAAACTTTGAAGCTTAATATCACTTGAACGCCCCGTGAACAAATCAGGTTGCTGAGACTAAAAACATAGTTATATAAAAATTATAATCCTACAATATTTTAGAATTTCCAAGTAATTTTTTTCGGATATAATTTCTCGTAAACGCATTAAATTTAGTTGGTAGGCTACGATTTTGCTAATTTGAAGCTGTAACAAGTAATCTTCTCAGTAAAAATTAATTAGCTCTCCGGGTATTAGATGCTGGTGTCATCATTATATTTTTCTGATTGATCAAAATCAGTCGTACAATTTCCACTTGCCAGAAAAATTAATCATAATTTCTTTGAATTCTATTAAACCGAATTAATTCGAACCTTAAGTTTTGTTAACGACTTAAACTTCAATGGTCTCAAGAATTTCTTCATGTCAAAGGACGCAGATTTGTTGTTTTATTGTCTTAAATATTAATTTCGTTTAAAATTTTAGAGTTCCAAGTAAATCATTATCCGACTGGATCTTTAATGTTAAGGTCTTATAAGGCTTACCTGAATTTGTTATTTTAATCGAGTTTAGCAAGACTAATTAGAGCCACCAAAGAAAATGTAGGTAATAAATGTTAATAAGAAATGTAGTAGATTTCATTAATGTATTCCGCATTAAAAAAAGCCACAGATACACTGTGTCTCTTACAGCGCAGTCAAACAGACAAAGATTCTAGTTTTTTACTTTAGAAAATCAAATGTCAAGATAACGTAGTATTTTAAACATAATCTAGTTCAATTATACTAGAAATATGAAGGTGGTCTTTTGGTGTTTTTTTCTCTCAATCTGGTAGTGCTGAATTCATAATATTAACTGTCAAATATCATTGTCAAAAAGTTTTATGAGAGAAATGAACGTATTTTCTAATTATATTCAATTATTGTTTTTTTTTTGCTCCATTTTTCTGTGTAAAGTACTAAATTATTCATATGTCATGGCTCGAAAGGACTCAAGTTTTTTGGAAAAGATTAACATTTCAAAGAACTGTTTTTTCTTGCTGTTGGACTAGACTTAAAAATAATATTAATCAAAAAATTAATTTTAAGGACTTTCATTCTGGAATTTCTTATAATCTTCTAGGAGTATTTCCTAGAATAAGGGAAAATTCGAAGTTTTAAGTACTTTGAAATTATTTTAGAGATTTATTTGAAAATAATTATAGTTTTTTTGTTTTTATTCTACTTAAAATCCACACGCGTAACTTTTATGGCCGGCGATCACTAACCTTTATTTGCTTAATATCATCATAATAACTATATATATATATATATATATATATATATATATATATATATATATTTATATCTGTCAAACACGAGTTAAGAAAATATTATTTTTTTTCCAAAAAGAAAAACAAAAACAAATAATTATTGAAACTATAAAAAAAAAATTGTTTAATACATGATGTAAAAATTAAATTTCAAATGTCAGTATGTCTTCTTTGAAGTCATAGAAAAAAAAACTTGAAGCATGAACTATAATAATAATAACAACAACAACAAAACGAGATCTCTTAACTCGTCATGGAAAATTGTAATTTATTATCCAGTAATAGGACCAAAAGCTTTAAGCATTTTTAAAACAGGTTATAAGCAGGTTTTGTTGTTATTGTTGTAGTTTTTGTTAGTAATATTGTTAAAGAACTATACCCACCTGTGTGTGGACTATGCTTTGTTTGGGGTCAAAAACAAGTCGTACTTGGATTTAAATTGACTACACCTACCTATATAGACATGGCCTAAAAAGCAAAGCTTGTTTTAAAATGGATTAATTAAAAGTATTGAAAAACAAGAAAAAATAAAAACAAATAGTTTCTAAAGAAATTTAGATGAGGATGAGCTTTTGGATACAAAATTTAATAAACTAAAGTTTAGTTTTAATAAACAGATAAACCTCGAGTTCTGGTATTAATTTCTGACGTGAAAATCTAATCAAATTTTAGTATCATATTTTTATTTTTGAAAAGATATCAAAAATTATTTTAATTTATTTTTATTATATGAAAGAACAATAATTATTTTCTGTGTAACTGGACGCTTGATTATGTTTATCATAACTTTTTGTACATGTTTTGCTTAATTAAATTAAGTCAGTATTAATTTTATAATTGGAAGGGGGGGATAGCAAGGGATAACAAACTAGCAAAAAAATTTTATTTATAGATATTTATTAGAGATATTGTTCAAGTAAATATATTAAAATATTTTACATGTTATTATGTAAGTTTTCAACAACTTTCTGTAAAATTTTTTCTACAAAAATATCAAGAAATATGCCACCATTGGCACAAAGAAACCATTTATCAAATCGTCTTTCAAAGAAGTTAATTTCCGGTCATCGCTATTATTTTAGCTTAGAATTATATGAAACTAAAATACCAAATTTATTTAGTTAAATAATAAATTTTTCCTCCCCCGAATGTACCTTTATAATTGTTTTTTTATCATTTCTATATTCCTTATGTTCGTTCCAGGTCAAAATCCAGTTTTTTAACAAAAAAATCCACCATTTTATCATTTTACAACCATTTAATTGTTAAAAAGATTTTTAAAAAATTAATAACGTTGGGAGACGTTGGATTTCTCTCTATCTGGAAGATGATATGCTAAAACCAACACTTCACTGACAAAATAGTAAGAAATTCCAAAAGCTTTCTGAAATTGAAGTTTACACCACATCAATTTAACATAAAAATATTTTTCTACGTTCATTCTAACAAGTTATCAAATAATTTCTAACAAGAGAATCACTTGATTGTCTAATAACATCAATTTATTTCAATTAAAGTATAAGAAACTAAACAAAATTGATTTAATTTAAATAAATTAATTTTAAAGATTTATTTATTTATTTAACAAATTAAGTCTCAAAGCAGCTACATCCTCTCATTTTAAGACCTTTTATATTTCTAATAAAAATACAAAGGCATTTGAATTTTCTTTTAAGCAATTTAAATTGCTTCGATGCAAATTAATTAAAGTCGGAATTAAAAAAATTAAATTATTTCAGAAATAGGATTATTATTTAACATCCCTGGGTCTGACAAATTAAAATAAAATGTTTTAAGAAAAATTCAGTTTTATTCATTAAGATGGTCCTAAATGTTAGTGCTGATTTTTTCTAGAGTATCTGGAACTGGTGAATATGTTGCCAGGCGTAACAAATTTTGATTGTAATTTATTTAATTTGGTCTTTTTAAAATAGTAGGGATGGGAGAAGATATCACTTTTGAACATTGGAACAAAACTCTCTTTATTTTTAATTATTAATTCTTCTCACCACATGTACATTTTTCTGAGTTTAAAACTTCTATTGCATTTTTCAATAAAAACGACGTCTTAAAACTCCGCAATGTGTGGCATTAAAAAATTTGAAATTTTGGAAAAATTGGAAAATTGGTCAACCAGAAACGTTGTTTTTCCATTATTTTTGGTTTATATGAGCTTTGTAAAAAGGTGTTGAATATATTGATAAAATGTCCAGGATCTACGATTAAAATGCTTTCGTAGTAAAAAAAAAACTAATTAATAATTTATCTAACGTATATGACATAAAAACAGTCAAGGAGGGTGGTAAAGCTGCCTGTTTTTATTTTTTGTCTATTAGCAGACTGTCGATTAGAAGCGGGAGTTAAGTGAAGTTAACTACCATCCAGAATACGCATATTGTCGTGTATAAAAAGAGGAAACTTTCGCAGACGGGTAATAATACCATATTATAAATATATTACAACATTTAAGTATGGTTCGAAATGAACAAAAACACTCAATAGGATAAACTAAATGTTAACCCTTTGTACTCGAGAGGTGAGTCTCGCTCACCACGTGATTTAATGCTGCAGCTCAAAGGGTTACCATCACTCACCACTTATTGTTAGTTTGGTGAAGAAATTCGATGCGCTGTGTAAACAATTTATGTTTTGGGGCCTGGAAATTTTCTCAATAGACTCATATATACTCTATAAAATCACTAAACAGAGAGGAGAATAGTGGTAACACTTGCGGTATGTGAAATACTTAATTCAACAATTGACTGGAGATTTTTTTCAAACACGTGCTCGAGCTTTGACTGCAACCTCCGATTCCGAACATATATGCCAAAATGGAAACCTGCATAACATTCTAACAGAAATTAGGAAAGATTGCAAAGTCGGTTCTCAAAGAAATAAGCCCGGCAAAAGACATCAAACGACATACAATTGTGACACTTGTCCCGACAAGCTGGGCATGCATCTCATTGGCCGCTGTTACATTAAATATCATACAAAGACTAATGTTTAAAAAATTATCTTCGTAAAGATGTAAAGTTACATTAAATACTAAAATATAAAAGTTTTATGCTTTACTTTATGTGTGTAATCGTTTTAAGTCAGAGAAATACAACAAAAGCGCTACGAAATGCTTCAAGTTGCTGATTTAGTCCACGCGAAAACGGCTCCGAGTGCAAAGGGTTAAAATGAAATTGTAAAATAAAAAACAATGTATTCTATCAAACACAAAATTAATTACATACAATGATGTTATTTAAATTTATTTTTTTATGAAAACAAAAGAAGAAAATACTTTCACATTATTTCATTAAAATTTTAGAGTTTTCATTTGTAACAGAATTTTATCAATAACAAAAAATCACGTCACAGTCTCGTGAATATTCCCGGAAATCTTATCAAAAATTTTCCGGAAATCCTAGAATACCAAAAAAAAAAAAAAAAGATACAGGTAAATTATATTAAAATTAAAGGGAGTGCAACTAAAAATTCAGTCAACCATTTAGTGAACAAAATTAAAATAGAGGGCGATCAACTAAGTGTAACAAAAGATTTCAAAGATAAAGCAATAAAACCGCAAAAGAAGACAAGTGTTGATAGTAAAGTACAAAAAAAAAACAACAAAATACAATATAATAATAATTCTGAATTTTTTGGTTTAGTGATTTTGATTAAATCTGCACTAAAACTTTATTAAACGATAAAAATTTTTTGCCTTGAAATTTTCTTCCACTGACGACCGATTAAAAATTTCATTTTTCTAGGCCTATTTTCATGTTTAAAAAGAAAATAAAAAGTTTAAAGTATTCGTCAAATGTAGTTTATTTAAAAATTAAATAATTAACCTAAGAAATTGCATTTTTAATTAATGCCGGAGATGCACATTTATTTATACACATTAAGTGTTTCTGCCTTAAATTATCGAATTTAATAAATTTTAATAAATATACGTAATTTGATTTTTAGTTAGAAATTGGGGCCATCCTTTTGGTATTATACATCTTAGAAGTAAACGCGGGTATACAATTTCTACACAGACGCTAATAGGCTGTATTATAAAATACACGGAAGAAATTTTTTACATAGAATTTAATTAAGACCTTTTAGACCTTTTGGAATTGTGTATATAAATACACTCTGTATACGGGGAAATTTCAGTATTTATTGTGAATTTATAGGTTACCAAAACATGACGCTTTGGTGCGTTAAGGTTTTCCATGAAACTCTGATTATATATAATTTGGAAAAGTGCAACGCAGAGAAACACGTGAAAAGCAGCTTCGTTTACCTTCAACTTTGGCTTGAGTTATCTGTTCATAGCTACTTATGTAGACGAACAATGTTCATGAGACTAGATCTGCATGAAGAAAGACACATATCTATATTTAAACTATGGGCTTACCAAAACCTTAGGTAAGAAGGTATAAAAGATATTCGAGTTATATGGCGCATCTGAATTCGGTAATCAACCAAATTGGCGGATGATATGCGAAAAGTTAACTACACCTAGGCTATCCAACAAAATAAAACTTAGATCCCACATTCTTTCGTCTAAAGATATTATTTATTTATCTAAATTAACATTTGTTTTTTATTTTATTTAATTAATTAATTTAAACACTTTAAAACTCTATTTGAGCACAATTAAATGATCCAATGTTTACTTTTTTTTTGGAATTTCTATCATATACACAGAATATTGCCAATGAAGAAGCGTTTTTTCTTTGTACGGGAGGCTAATACACTGTATAAAATGTATACCCTGTAAAATATTTCAATATATTTACTTGAACTGAATAAAATTTGTTGATGGACTGTAGCCACAGTAGTTGATGATACTGTGACCATCTAAAAATACACAAAAAAAGATGTAAAAGCTCCTTCATAGAACTCCGAATGAATTCCCCTTCCGATCCGCAATCGCGTAACTTTTGTTTGAGCATTTAAAATTTCCTTAAAAGTAAATGTATTTAATCTTTTGTTTTATAATCCTATAAATCTGGTTAGCAACTTTTTTTTATCTGCCGGAAAGAAAATTCAAATATGAACATGGTTAATGCTTACTATACATGTCAAACTTCCATCAAATTTTTGGTGTCTCATTATTTTTCTGATGTTCCAGTTCATATTCGGGAATTCGTTTCATAAATTATGTTGAATATAGGGAACGAATCAGAAATTTCGTCTATAGAAAGAAATAGATAATAGCCTGTAGAGTAATTTTGCATTTTCCACCTGCATAAATTTGCAATTAAAAGAAAAGAATTGTGGTTCCTCTTTTATTTTACAAAGGCCAACTTGGTTTTGGTAAAAAAGTTTAATGAATTGTAATTTTATAATGAAATCCTTTACAACGTTAATTAAAGTTTTATTCAAAGATGCAAAGCGTCAATCAATCTTTCTTTTTTTTTTAAATTCTTTTAGGAGCATAACAAGCACTGCTGTCTGTAAATCTCTGTTTTGCTTCAATCTTGAATTTTAAACCTATAATATTAAAAAAAAATCTTTCCCCACAAATATATAGACAAAATTCTTATTCAAGTTTTTTTCTTCTCTGGGTAAACTTGTGTCTTCACAAATTAATATGACCCGAAAGGCACAATCATAATAAAAATCTGTCACTATAAAAAAACAAAACTTAATTTATAATAAATATAAATAAAAAAAATCAAAAGTTATTTTTACCTCCTTGATAACTTTAACCTGAGGATTCCTTACATTCCTAAAGTTCTAACCAAAATGCAAATCACTTTTAGAGTATTTTTATATAATTTAGTTCTTTTTTTTTTGTCGTTAATGATTAAATGAATGAATCTTAACAATTAATTCAGGAAACTTGTTCTTAAGATGACATTCCTTTTGTGATTTGCATATTGAAACCCTTTTTACCTTTCATAGTTTCTATGTAAATTTAATTTGTTTTTGGTCATTCAGTTCTCTTAGATTCGATTTCTGGATACTATTAGATATTGATTTGGAAGGGTTCATTTGTAATAGCTAAAAATCAATATTTTCAGGTAATATTTATTTGGTTTGATTTTTTTTTTTTGTTCGTCAAAATTTTATATTTTTCTTGTAAATACAAATAAAAATTTGAATTTAAATAGCACAATATAAAAAAATTCAACCCCTTAGGGAAATTGCCTTTCAGTGAAACTCTCATGAGAAAATTAAGCTAAATACATAGTAAAAAAAGTAACTCTATACTCTATCATCATTCATCGGTCAAAACGGCTATTTTTCGGTGAAAACATCGATGAATTTTGTTAGCAAATGGCCTCAAAAGTTGTCATCATGATGACTTTCTGCATGAAAATATAACTAAAATGTAACTATGAAAACTATATCATAAGTGAACTTTTTAACATGATTCACCCATGAATTCATGCATGAAAAACTTACTGATGAGTAATTTCCCTATTGAGGTATTTGACTTGTAAACAAGTAATCATCACGAAAACTTAATCTTGTTAAAAGGCATTTAATTCAGTTTGATTTTGGCCACCATATTAGTATAAGGTTTGGAATTGCAATTCTTTCATTTTTTGCTTCTCTTCAACATAAATTGGTGGGAAAAACAGTATTTGATAGCCCGGGAAATGGGAGCACATAGATGTGACCTTAAATATACGTATTTTAACTATAATCGTTGTCAAATGTGTGTGTGTGCCTTGAAATGAAATGCGGCTCCTGAACTCTCACATAACGTGATATTTTATAGAATGATTTGATTTTATCGTGTAAAAACTGTATTCATATATTGGCTTTTTGAAAATTTAGAAAATTAATTTGAAAGACTGAAATTTTGAGCAATTATACTCAATATAATTTCAGTTTAAATAAAAATTAAATATGATAGAAAATTTTTAATTTATCTTTAAGCACTTCATTAAAAAAAATAAATAATGACTGTTAAAAATTTCATATCTTCTTCTAAAGGATCCCAAGTAGCTAAAAAACGTAACGTTAAAAACAATCTTTTATTAAAATAAATAAATTCATTGAATTTTCTATCCATGCTCAAAAAGTTTTGGTATTGCATGAGTTCTTTAAGGCACAATTTCATGATTTTGTTGCAAATTCTTTCTCTGTATTAAACATTATTTAATATTATTGTTTTCGTGGATTTTAATTCTTTATTTATACCTAATTCTAAAACAACAAGAGCACATGCTTCTTTTTTGTTTTTTTTTTTTTTTTTACTATCGCCCATGATGTCGGACACTTAAAAACATTATAGTCAAATGAACTTAAGTTAAATTTGTATATTAAAATAATAAATTGAAATTAAAAAGTTAAGAACTGTAAAAATTCTATGATTAAACACTATAAAAAAATATTGATTTATGTAGTTCAGTAATATTCTTCACAGTCTCTTGAAGGATAGTTTGTGTTTACGTATACTTTAACACAAATATTTGCGTAAATAAATTGTACAATCAATACTTGAATGGTTAAAGAGCACAACTAGTTTGATCATATGTAAAAAAGGGTGATTTTTCAAATTTGGCAGATATATTTTAGCATAAATAAAAAATATAATATAATTTTTTGAAATTAAAATATTGGCATTTCAGGAAGTTATCTTCTGAATCTTCAAAAAAAAAATTTCTAAAACTGCTGCAGTGATTCAGGGCTCCAGAGTGGCTGGAATCAAAAAAAAAAAAACAAACTTGTAGATAATATTTCCTATAACGTAAACCACAGAACTATGAAAAAAATAATAAAATGCAACAAAATGGCGGCGTTTAGAAGAAAATAAAATTGAAATTTTGCTAAAAAGTCTGATTGTTTTGGCCTGGCAAAGTTATATTTTTTATCCAATCATTAAAACCAATGGTTTGCGTTACAAAACATGCTAAACAAGAATCAAATCGATAAGATGACTTGTTATCAAGTTAAAACTGCAGCAGTTTTGACATAGTCCTGAGAAAAAGGCCTTTAAAGACAAGTAATCTGCCTCTAACATAGGTACAGCTTGTCTTTAAAAGGATGTAACTCACAAACTAATTGAAATTTTGATGTTATTTTAAACAGTTAACCGTGTCGCGCTGTTTACAAAGTGCACACAAATTTGTGTCTTGACATATATCATATTTTTCATTCATAGTTTTTCATATTTTGAATTTTTTTTCTTAATTTAATTCCGACTTTGTCTCAAATCATTCTAAACATATTGAAATTTAAAAATATATGTTTCTTTTTTATCACAAAAATTACAACTTAATTGGGTAATGTTAACTGCTTTTTTTGCATGACGTGTATACACGTCATGACAAAATAATTTGCCACATTTCTTTGGCGTATATATACGACGACAAGCACAGTTAACTGGTTAAAAGGTACAAATGATGGAAAAATGCAAAAAAAAAAAAAAAAACAACATTTGAAAATGTCACACTAATTGTTATTCCATCCAATTTTTGTGTAAAACATTTTGATGGTTAAGGTGTCCTTAAAAATTCATTTTCTATAAACGTTATAGATTTAAATAGGAGCATAAAAACCGGATTTGTATGCTACAAAAAAAAAAAAGTTTAATTCTAGCATCTAATAAGAAAAAACTTCAGAGCTAAATTAATTTACACAAGTCGTATTTTTGTTAATTTTCTTGCAAGTCAGGCTTAAAATTTTTGTTGTTGTTGAAATTGTTAAATAGTTTTTATCTTCATTACTCATGTTTTCCGTTTTTTGTTTTCTTTTGTTCTTTTTTTTTTATATATATAAATGACTAGAAAAATTTAAGTCTGTCATGCTCTTAAAAAAACAATAAAAATAAAAAAGAAAACTCCAAACGTTGAAAAATCGATTTATTCTTTAATATAACGTAATCGAAACGACTACAATCTTTATTTGCTAATTGATAATTTTATTATCGAAGAAAAAATATGTTTAAAAACTAATCTTATCAGGTTTTTTTTTTGCGTATAAAAAAAAAACACTGACGTGTACATCCATAGATAATATAAAATTGAAAATTTGATAATAATAAGAAAAAAAAAATATTCTTATTAAAAATTAAATACTGTATAAAATGGTAAAAATATTTCTACAGCTTTAGGTATAGAAAAATTAACTAAAGCGCCATCTTTTTTTTTTTTGCCGTATTTTATTATTATTATAAAAATTAAAAAATGTTTTACTAAATTATTTTAAAAATGTATATTTTATTAATTATATTTTTCAATTAATTTATGTTCTAACAGTATTCATTGTTCAATGTACTAAATACACTTTATTTTACACAATATAAATTTATTTTCATGAAAAATTTACATTAAATTTCTTTTAAATTATTTTTTCCTTAAAATATTTTAAGATTACATCATTGGGCTACGTCTTATTGGTTTATTTTAAAAATGAAATACGCATTAAATATTACATAATTTCACTAGAGTTTGACTTTTTTTTTGTGTCTAAAAAATTTTATCAGAATTTCTCATATTTATTTAGAAAACAGAAAAACAATAAGAATTAACAGCTCGTACTAAAATGGGTAAAATCTTATTTTTTGATATTAAAAAAATGTTCTAATTTTGTTTTATTGTTAAACGATAGAAAAAAAAAAAATCAAGCTAAATTATAATTTCAAATGATATCCACTTAATTATTTCACTTATTAAAATAATTATAGATAATACTCCATGGAGAACCTCTCTCCACTAACGATTCAAATGAAATGGGGAAATTATATTTTCTATACATCTAATATATACATCTATATACAAATACAAATAAACAAAATTGTTTATATAAAAATATATATATAGCAGCAGCTTGCATATAAACAAAAAAGCTAATCGATTTAGCTGGCAACCTTTCATTTTTTTATTTTGGCTTATTACACAGAAAAGAAAATCTCACAACACCGCATTTCATATATTCTCCGCTATGCATGTAAGACTATACATCTATAGAATAAGTATATATATTTGTGTTTGCACTTTTTTTTATTATATATATAAAACAACACAAATACATGCAATCAAAAAATTTTATATTCCTAGTATATTATATGTATATTGCAGTCTTAGAACTTGTTTTTTTCTTTTAAGTTTATTTTTGTGCATTTGTTGGATTGCAGTAAAATATAAAATTTTGTTTTGCTATGAATATAGATACTATACCAAATCAAATACACTTCTATATATTCGATTTAAAATCAATTATATATGTATTAATGCTCTAAAATTTTGTTGTCATTCTCCTGTACCCCCCTTTCTCTTCAAAGTTTTTTACTATATATTTTCTTTCATAAGTTTTGTTTTTGGTTTTTGTAAAATAATATGGTCTTAATGTGTTACATTATTCTATCCTCCATACCTTGAAAGTGTAGATTTATATTGTTTTATATTATAGAAATTACATTTTTAATGTATTTGGCAGTCAAGCTATATGGATAAATTCATAATAAATAAATTGAATATTTATATTGCGTATACACTGCATGACTCATTGTGTTTTCTCTAGATATACTTTTTTGTTTTGGTTTCCATTCTACTGTTTTATATACATATGCATTTTTTATGTATATATATAGTTTATATAGAAGAGGGGCTTAAGTGGAAATTTTTGTTCTTTCTTACTTTAACTTGTTTAATTAGAGTAGGATAGGAATAGTAATATAATATCAAAATACTGCTATGTTGCCCTATTTCAAGTATGACGAACTATTAATATGACAAAAAAAAAGGTAAAGAAAAAAACAAAAACTTAAAACAAATATACCAAATAATTTTCTAAAAGTAGTTTATGCGATGTTGCCATATTTTCATGAATGAATGGCTATTTTTTTTTTTTTCAATACATAAAATATCTTTTTAAGTTAAACAACATACAATATTTTATTTGAATATTTTTTTATTTAATAACTTTTTGATTTGAAAATAAATAAAACATATAATTTAGTAATGAATTTAATTTTGTACGGAAAAGAAATTTTTGGTTTTTTGGATTTTGTTGTGGATAAAAAAAAAATTCTAATATTTAAAATAATATTTTTTTCATTTAAAATTAAGTAAAAAGATATTTACATATAAAGATATGCTATACTACGATATGAAAACAACAAATAAATAATTATTATGAAAAAAAAAGAAAAACTTTGGTGAAAAGAAAGCATTCTAACATAAATAACGGTAATAGTTATTTAAGCAGTTATTTTAAACAATAGAAAAAGATTTCTATTATATACACAAAAGGCAAAAAATATTTTCTTAAGCTATTAATTTATTTATTTTGAATTGTGGTGTTGAAAATTAGAGAAATTTTTTTTTTGTAAATTAAAATATACAGTTATCAAATAAAATAAAATAATTAATTATAAATAATAGTATTTGAGGATAAATATGAAGAAATATTTTAAAATAGATATATTTTGGCTAACAGAAATTGATAAAAATTTACTCTTTGATTTGTAGGATTTTGTATTTTTTTACTAACGAATAATATTCAAAGATTCTTTGTATCATTTGTTTTTTTATTCTCAAGATTAAATTTTAATCAGTTTGTCTTAATTTTTAACGTATAAATATATAAATCAATAAGAATAAATAAATTCAGAAAATTGTATGTATCTTTTTATTCTTATTTTTAGTCAAATAGCTTTTATGTAGGAAAAACATAATTATATAAAAAAATTGTTTTTCTGTTTTTAATAATATTTCACAGCATTCAAAGCAATTTACTTTTCTTTTTCTCAAAAATACTTTTATTATTATCTTTATTTTTCTATTTGTTTCGAATTTCATGTTTATGTATTTGTTTTCATAAATAAATAAAGTTTTTTAGTAGTATTCTTTAAAATTTTTAATATTGTTTTCGTAAACATTAACAATTATTTATTCAGTTGACCAGAAAATTTTTCTTAAAATAAAAATGTTCATATGACCTCTAAATTTAAAATTTAGTCTAAAAGAAAAAAACAAAAAACGAATTTACTCAAATGGTTAAAGTTTTGTAAATTTTTAAGTTTCGTTTATTACCTAGATTTCAAACAGACACACATTACTCATGTTTAAGTCTCGTAAGTTTAGTTAACCAAACAAGAATGACATAAGACGCAAATATTATTAATTTAAAGTATTTAGACAAAATTTATTAGGCTGAAAGGAATTTTTTTTATCATCAATACAATGAAAGTAAAAAATTTTTCTCATCTCTTTTAGTTATATAGCAAGAAACACATTTTTATATTTTATGAGACTATATTAAGATTTTTTTAAGGCTTTTCTATTACCAAAATTAAAAACTTGGTATTATATAAAATCTATTTTACAAGCAAAAAACAAAAAAGGCATCCTATTTTATATTCTCAATGTTATAAAAAAAAAATTTCTTATTTTAATTCAAAATTAAAATAAAAAAAAACTTTTGTTGCTTCATAGATGAATTGAGTGTACCTTAAGACTATTATGTAACAAATCAGATATATGTATATATTCTGAGAGATTTCTAAAAACAAAAAAAAAGGAAGAAGAAAAAGTTATGCTTTATTTATGCTAAAAAATTTCAATTGTAAAATAAAATAGAGAATTATTTAGTTTTAATTATAATTGCTTCTTTATTGCATTTTACTTTCAATTTTTTCTATTTTTATTTTATCATTACTTAACCATTTATTAAATGCATAAAAAAATTCATATTTAAAAATAATAATGTTGTTTATTTTGAAAAACACAAGAAAACTTAAATAGTTTACGTAGCAGTAGAATATTGAAGTTTTAGGCAGCCGGGAGTAAAGCTGCATATTAACGTCACTGTCATTTATGTCAAAACCTTAGTACTTCTCCAGGTTGAGGATGCATAAGTTGCTTTAAAGGGGTCATCTAGTTTAGACGCTTGCATTTTTGGTGTTTTTTCGAGCGCCATTAAAAAGAATCAATAAATATTTAAAGGAAATATTTTTTTTTTTTTTTGTTTATTGATGTGTTGAAAATATAAAAAATTGATAATATTAAAAAAAAATCAAAATTGAAAATACTAGAGGCCGGCAAAGTGGGGATTCTTGAAAAAGGGTTGTGTCCTGGTGTTCACGACTCCAGCCTTTCCAGTAATTTAAAGAAAAAAATCTTTCTTAATTATTGAACTAGAAGAATGAAGTTATGGCACTACGAAGAGTTTTTTTTTTTTTTTTCACAAAATGGTGGCAGTTACGTTTTTTTCACCTTTCGGAATTTAAAAAAAGAACCAAAAAAAAAAAAGTATTAATAAAGAATCTCTATGCCAAATTTTAATGGAATGGATTAAGTAAAACTTGAGATATCATGCAGACCATTCCTAAAAAAGTAGTTTCGAGAAAAACGTGTTTAAAGTTTTAAAGACTGAATTGAACTAAGCAATATAAATGCGTCACAAAATGAACTGTAACTCCAAAAATAATTTGAATTTTGAAAAATCCTCTTGAGAACATTTTCATAAGGAGTTAAGGTATGAAAATATGCAAATAAAATTAATTTTTTATGGAATTTATAAACTAGAAGACCCGCTTAAGTTGGCTTGCATACTATATCGGGCCAGATACCATGTGTAATGTGCTTTTTTTTTTTTTTTCTTTTTACTAGTATAAGGCATTTTATAAAACTATTTTACTATATAAGTCTCAATAAAAAGTATAGAAAAAAAAAAATGAAAAAAATTTGTTTTGAAAAACAGCAACAACAAAAAATTAAAACCACAATTCGACAATCATCAATTTAATCTTATTTTTAGACTAGAATATTTTTGAAATTCTAACATCGTCATCTTTAACATTCAATTATTGTCATGGCAATCATATATTTGTTATTTATTTATGTATCTCATGCAATCAATTTATAATAATAAATGTTTATTTGTTTTTAATTTAAACATTTTAGAAATAAAAGGAAAGAAAAAAGATAATAATAATTCTAAGAAAGCCACGTGGAATAGTTAGTTTTTTTTCTTTTTTCATTCCTTAAATAGAGAAACACGCTAAAAATTAGATTCTACCGATCTACATACATAATCAAATATATATATATATATATATACTAAATATTTACAATCGCATATATATGATATGGAGGTGACTCGTTTGGTCAAAGTACTCTCAATTGATTGTCATGCTAATTTATTACATAATCAAATGTCATTTGCCATATATACATATATTCAGTGGCATAAATAAATTAATTTATATAGATTTATATGAAAATCGATAAATATCATACTAAATTTATTTGTTTTTTATTTAATATTTTGATATTTTATTATATTCGTGCTTTTCAAATAAAATTATAAAAGAAAAGAAAAATACTAAAATAAAACTTCAAGGATATAATAATATTCCAAATATTTGGCTATCTAGAAATATAGAATTAAGATTTCTAAAGCCAACGGGTTACAGTTTTATTTATTTTAGATTAGTTTTTTTTAATACCTTTAATTTTGGGTTTTATGATTAACAAATTGATTGATATAGAAATTTTTGTGTTTTTTATAGCTATTTTATATACATATAGTATATAAATATATTAAAATACATATATGCAATATATTTACAGTTAAAAATATATATTTTAATCTGACATCAACTATGTTATTTTTTTTATTTGTTTATTACAATTTTTTATTTACAATAATAAATTATAAATGACCTTAATTAAAATGTCTTAATATTATAAAGTGTTTATAAATTTTTTTAAATTATATTCAAATATACAAAATTTTTTTTTTAAGTAGCCAATAAAAATTATTAATTATAAAGAACTGTTAAATAAACGCAATAAATTCAATTTCAATAAAATATATTTTTTCTTAAGTATAAATAAAAAATAAAATAAATAAAAAACACTAACTTAAAGTGTAGTACAGAGAATGTCAAACAAACAAAACAAAATTTTAAATGAAAATAAGAAGAATGAGTTAAGGAGAAGTACTCCATCAAAAAAAAAAGAAGTAAAGTACACTCTTGCAAATGGCTTAATATTTATTGAATATTTTGATTAAAATTAAAATAAACTACAGTAGATCTTAAATTAGAATAAATTAAAAGTATTTCTAAGGAAAACGTAATCTTGTCTAGTCAAAAAGTTATTTAAAATTTTAACTGTAAGTTTAATAGTCATTTCATTATTTTTATTTTATTTTTCAAACGGTATTAGGCTTTTGTGTTTTGTACACTTTAAACGTTATCTTATATATTATCAGTTGTCCATACAATTTCAAGATATTCGTAAAATCTTCTTCATAAAATAATCAATTTTTGTTATACAAACAAAATTTCAAAGTCCTCAGAATAATCTAATGATAGTATATTTAAAGAAAATCAATATTTTTTTCTTTTTTAAAATATATTTGTATGGATTTTGAAAAAAAAGTATTCAATGTTGTATTTTAGAATATTTCTTTTAAAGTTTCTGAATTTTCATATCAAATCTTTAAATATTTAAATTAAATGTCTTCTATTTTTTTTTTTAGGTATGTACAACTTTCATGTGTATGTGTACCATAAATATGTTAAAAAGGTTTGTTATGTTTTTGTTTTTTTAAGTGTTTTCTAAGTATATTTTCTGCAAAGTTTTAATAATTTTAATATTTCTGATATGGTGGACAGGACTTTAAAAAATTGCAATTTTAGTAGACGCATTTGGATTACATTATTGATGATTTTTAAATCTTTTTTTTGATATAATGATGTAAAAATAATAAATTTGGCAAAAAGAAACCATATATTTTTAATTGTAGACATTCGGTAGCTTCTTTATAAAGTTTATTCATTCATTTCCAAACAAAGTATTTTTAAATATGTTGAAAAAGTTTCATGTGTAGTAAAAAATTTCTATTCATATGTTTGCATTTTGGTAATAAAACTATATTACTGCTAATTTTTTGTTGAAAAAGATGGCTATAAAAGAGAATTTGATTTTAACTCATATTAATATTCAAAATTCAATAATTTAACAGTTTAAAGTACATTTACAGTCACCATAAATATACTAGACATAGATACTACCAATTCCCCATATATAAAAGTAACTCTTTATACTGAGCCCAAGTACATTTTGATTAGAACATATTTTAATTAATCACAGTCAACCCTTACTTCAAAACCTAGTGCAACTTTTGGACATTACTGTAGATAAACTAATTTGCCAAACTTCATCAAAATACTGCCAAAGGCTAGAACAATCTGTTCATTGAAGACACGTATTGCTAAAGAACAGAACCTTCCTTATGTTCAAGTATTACAAATTAACAGATAAAAAGGACTGGGGTGCTCCAAATAACGGTTAAACTATTTCCGAAAGACAGAATCAGAAAAACTATTCAAAATTTCCTTCGATACTGCCATGAGTTGTCTAGTACATTTATCAATGAACTAGAAAAATAAACAAGATTTAGATTAGTTTTTTTGAGAAATATACTAGAGATTTCCAATACAAATTCTAAAATGGTGTTACTACATTTGTTTAGCATCTTTGGCCACTGCAAACGCACTATTATTACTTGTCATTATCTCTTAAATAAATACCAAATTAATATTCCTTTACTTTTAAACTTTTTTATATCAATTTAAGGATTTACTTTTAGATTTATTGTTTTTAATCCTTAACTGTTTTTCTTTTCTTATAATTTTATCACTTGCCATCAAAGAAAGTAGTATAAAATTAAATGGGAAGATTTTGTTGTGAATAAATATTCGACTATATTAGTTTTACCTTAAAAACCAAATTCGGCCCAAAACTGTAGGTCAATATTGAATCTGGACTTAATTTTTTTTCTGTATTTCACCAAAAACTGTTGGAAAAATATTAAGATTAGCATTTGAAGCTATATTACCAACTTAATTAATAGATATAACTTGTTCCTTCAGTTAGCAGTATTTTTTTTTTGGTTTTTTTAAATTAAAATTAAATAAAATAATACTCTAAAATTATATTATTTCAACTGAAAGCCAATCAGTGCTCTATTTTCCGCATTAATTAACATTATTATTATTAAATTTATAAAATAATTACAAAATACCGGTAAATAAAACTGGAAAAACATTTTTTGTTTATTTTTCTTAAACCAGTCCCATCAATGTTTTTGCCCTAAGGAAAATTTCTCATGCAATTGTTGCATACAAAATTTAAATTTAATATATGTATGTATGTACTTACAATTTATATAGTTTTATAGCTACATACGTAACATATATACTACTATTATGGTAGTAAATAAGGAAGAAATTGATTGTGCGTAGAAAAATCAACAAAAGATAAAGAAGAAGAAAAACTTGAAATAAAATAAAATAAAAAATAAAAATCACAAAGAAGAACTTGTCATACAAGTTTTATAAATTGCCATAACAATGGGCTGCAATATTATTGGCTAGCATTTGTCCCTTTCATATACATATATTAAAAACTGTTCCCTTAAAATATAAGTTCCTTATATTTCCTCCGTGAATTTTACACACATACTGTGTATATTAATATATATATATATATATGTATATATAATATAAACAAAAAAGTAATCAGAGCATACAAAAGAAGACCTTGTCTGCACTGAACCATCAATAATAATATGGTTTGAAGTAAACTTCTTTTATTTTTGTTTTTATTATTATTATTATATAGTTGTTGTTGTTTGAACTGTTGTTTTTTGCTTCAATACTTTAAAACCACAAGTAAGCAAGTAGTAACCTCATTGAAAGGATATCTGATCGAAAAAGAGCAGCTTTTTTGTTACTGGTATTCACCTGTTTGAATTCTGTTACAGCAACAACAAATTTTTTATATATATATATTAACTATAGTATATTTTATATATACTATCAAAAAAACCGGTTAAATATAAACAATGGCTGCCATAAATTGCTGTTAATTTTTGGTTTTTTGTTTATTGAAAACATAATATTAAGGAGGGAGAGGGATATACTAATTTAAAGATACATATATAAGTACAATTGTTTTGTTTTGTATTAATAATTTGATATTATTAATAAGTAATGACATGGAAAAAATTAATTATAAAATTTTGCTTGCAATATTATAGTAATTTATATATATATATATAGGATATACTTACAAAGATTTAAAATATATTTATACTTATTACCATCAATAGCTTTCACTCCTAAATTATAGGCGAAATTGTGAAAATTTCTTTGCCACAGAAAATTAACATTTTGAAAAATAAAACAACATTACCACCATTGATTGACGGGTTTAATAACCGATGAATGCCAATAATGACGTTATTAGCACAAAGAAAACTCGTTTTTTTTTTTTTTTTTGCTTCCGTGTATATATCTCTGCGATTTCTTTTTTGTATTTATTTTATTTTTTATCTTTTGGGGTTTTATTATATTTCATTAAATATATATATATATATCAATGTTGTTATTTTATTAGATGATACCATAATGTTATTTTTATATATAATTTTGTTGTTGTAATGCATGAAATACATGAAATATTTTATTTCAAATTATTGCTTATTATAATTATTTGGAAACCAAGTGATAATTTTTCCATAATTTTTTAAAATATAATTTCCAGTTTTTCTGCTACTGAAAAGTTTGGTGTTTATTTAAAAAATTTTATGTTTTCATTGATATTATTCATTGCTTAAATAAATGAGATAAAAAAAGAGTTGTTAATTTAGTGTTCATATCTAGTTTATTACTAAAAAAAGGTCTGATTTTTGAAAATTACATAAATATCGTAATTAGAAAATGATATGAAAGAGGTCAAAAATTCATGAGAGATGTATTTACAAATAATCGCATCCAAATTGATCACTTAGCATGTACACTGGCTACAGAAAAGTATAAAAACTTTATAAACAAGAAAAAACTTTACTTCTGTTTATTGGTAAACTACTTTCTTTGATACATCCTTACGCAGGCCAAAATAGGCATATTACAAATTTTATGAAAAACAAAGAACTACATTTTTATTTAAGAGAAACTTATAACAATTTATTTCTGTAAAAGCTCTTGTTATTATAAACTTAAAAATTCTCAAATAATAATAAAATAGTTTTCATAGTCAATGGTAATGACGAAGAGTAAACACGTCGAACGCACCGTAATAGAGATTTGGTTTGACGTGTATACATGACAAACTCGCTTAACTAGTTAAATACTGTAATTAGGTTATGGCTACTTATTTATAAGAAAGTCCAATGCGTATGAAATGCTATTTGAAAATATTTAGTACGTCAACTTGCAGAATCAATAACGTAATTAACTTGGGAGAGGGTTAGTTTTGCAACCACTGAAAAATCATTACCGAACTCTGTAGGAAAATTAATCATCAAATGAATTTCTCATGCGGTAATTCATGTGTAAATCATGTTGAAAAGTTCACTAGTAAAACATTCATTAATTCAGTATGCAGAAAGTCGCAATGACTTTTTCGCCGATTTTTTAACAAATTTCATTGATTTTTTCTCAGAAAAAGTAGGCGTTATGATTGAAAAGTAGCTCTCTTTCATTAGAAAGAGAGAATTTATCCACCTAATCCTACCTGCTTATCTACGCCAATGTGCACAATAAACTTTTTGTAATAAGTCTATAAACTAAATTTACTGTCCTAAATGATTGCAACCTTAAGGAAGTAGAAAAATTGGAGATATATAATAAATAACATTTTACTTACATAAACATCGATTTGAATAATAATACCCGTTTTAGAAATCTGATCAACTGTCTACAAAGGTTATAACCGGCTGTGATTATATATCTTCAAAGCTAATATCCGTTTTAGATTTAATATTTTTGTCTGTCTACGTCGGTTATTTGATTACTTTGTTGTTGAGTAAGTAAGTGTTATTTTAATCTTTAAACGGAAAACGATTTCTATCTAGAATTTACTATAAATTTTTTAATTTAAAGTAATTAAATAATGGAATGCCATCCATATAAATCGAAATTTTTATTTAAAAACTGCCCTAAATTGTTAAAAGCAATTAAAATGTTGATTAAAAATCATTGATGATGATTGCAATCATACGTCATATTTTATATAGTAAGTGGAAGTTGTTAGGAATCGAAATTCGGCCTAAAAAGGTTTATATTGACTCCAAACTGTAATGTACACGATATTTATTATATTGTGAAATAGAAAATCCTCAAAAAGCCCCAAAAAGAAAAAGAGTCTTTGCCTTTAAGGACTTTTACTCTAACTCTACTTTGTTTTTGAAGTGAAGTTAATAACAATTTAAGGGGGTATTCTAGTTTAGAAATTTGAAAAAGTCGATTTTTTTAAACCCTTTAGGAAAATTTTCCTAAGGGAATTTTCAGTTTAAATAACTTTCAGTAACAGCTCATTTTGGGACGCGTCAATGAAACTGGTCCCCTTTTGACCTCAAACTTTAAACACGTTTTCCTCGAAAATATGCATATCTCAAGATTCGATTAACTTGAAGTTTGGCACAAAACTTCTACGCGCACTACGAAGAGTTTTTTAGTAAATTTTTTATTTTTAAAAAAATTCCAAGACGCCAAAAAACAGGGAAGAAACGTAACTTATTATTTAAATTGCTACCATTTTGTGGGAAAAAATTTTTTTCTAATGCCAGGGACTCACTAGCGCTTAGCGTGTGGAGACGACTTAGCACAGTAAAAATGGAGAGTTTTCTTCATATACCAGTGGAATGGAACATCAGTGGAGACTAATGGACTTATTAGCATTTAGCACAAAATTTTGTGCCGCTAAGCGCTAGTGAGTCCCAGGCATAAAAAAACAAAACCCCTTGTAGTGCTGTAGTTACATCATTATTGAATAATTAAAAAACATTTTTTTAGTCATATTACTAGAAGAAGTGGAATCATCCTCCTGCACATCAAAACACGCCATATTTTTATGAAGCCCGAATTTCCGGCCTACAGTTTTTCTAATTTTGATTTCTTTTTTAATATTATTAATATTTTATTATCTCAAAATATCACTAATGAACAAGTAACCAATAACGAATGGTAAAAATATTTACTGGTTGTTTTTATTATGACGTCCGAGAGAACACCCAAAATTCGGATGTCTAAACCAGAATACCACCATAAGTTCTTTCTTTATAAAAAAAAAGAGTAATAATTAAATAATTTTTATATATTGTACACATATGTAGAATTTTTCCTAATTAACAAAGGTGAAATTAACCAAAAATATGATCAGGTTCTAGGGAGAGAGAGAGAGAGAGAGACCCCGGGGAACTAATATATAGGGGAGACATTTGTAGGTTGAAACACCACCATTTTAAAATGTTGCTGAATAGCTCGCTCAAATGTTTCGACTGCCAAAGTAATGTCACATCGCATGTTCGTTTTTCATAGTCATCCGGAGAAGCAAGTGGTATCTGTTGTGCTGTTGTTCGGAAAATGCTGTTAAGAATTCCGATCTAATTTCTGTAGTATTTTGCTTCTATATAAAGTGATCGTATTCTTTTAATTCGAGAAGGTGAGTCGACTTATTTTCTTAGTGTTTTATTGTCTTTCAGTGTGCCAAATAAAAAAACGTGAAACATGAATTGGAAAAGAAAAAAAGGGTGGATTTCGGAAATGTTACTTTTTTGCAGGTTGAGACACTGTCGTTGTTCGTCTCGAGTATCTGCAGACGCCATTTTTATGATTATTTTTCATTGAAATAGTTAATATATTGACTGCGAAGCATTTAACTGGGATTAAATTACTTTGGGGAATGTTCATTTGATTTATAATAGATGTTCGCTGAGAAAGGAAAACAGATCACGGCATTCCTGATTTCAATGCGCTAGTCGGAGCAGTGAAGGAAATACATATTGAGAAAAAACCTATTGGGAGAGAAAAGATCATCGAAAAAGAAGTCGCATCTTGGTCGAAAATCATTGCTGCCTCTGTGCTGAATACACCACAAAATAGAGCAAACATAAAAGAAAAGTGGCAACAGCGAGATGTGAAAAAAGGGCAGTTAAAAAACACAAGTTGATAAGCTGATAAGGACCAAGATGCAAAAAAACCAAGCAGAATGAAAAATTAAAAAAAAAGAATCCTGCGAAGTGTGAATCGGATGAACAATGATTTCTTTCCATCGGATTCTTACTAAATATTCAATAAACAGAACATTTCATTGAATAATCGATTTATATCTGGTGTATTGATGTCATTTTTTCACTTTTCCAGTAGACTAATAGTGGTGTCTCAACCTGCAAAGCATTTTTTTTTCTGTCTCATATTTGGCACTTTAGAAAATCGTCTGCCAAAATGTGTTTTTGTTCGCTAATCAAAAAAAAATCTTTTACAAAATTTTGCTCTGGTTTGCCGCTTTTCAACGATATACAGTATGTCCTCATAATTTTATTGTATTGAAAAGTTATGGCCCAAAATCAAAACCTGTCTCAATCTGCAAATGTTTCCCCAACTTTTTTAATAATAGTTTTTTTTATTTTTACTTGATTAATTACGTCAAAAAAATACTTTATAGCTACTCCTTTAAATTTTCTTGAAATATTTTAAAAATTCAAATGAAAAATAACTTTCTTGCCATAATTTAGTTTAGACGATTTTAACGAAAATAAAATAAGTTTTGCTCGTCATTGTATTAATGAATCTAGAATTTCTTAAATAAAATCTTAAATAAAAACAAAAACTCTTAATAACATCCAATTTTAATAATCTTAAATAAAATTTTCTAAGAAAATTTCTGTAAAAATTTTTTTTAGTATTTTATCGTTTTCTTTTGTTAATTTCATTGAAAATTTTGTATAGTAATAAAAAAATATCATTTTTGGGGTAACTTATATCATTCATAGAATACAATAACTTAAAAAGATAAAAGTTTTCATTTTTATTTTAATTACTATAGATATTTATTATATTATGAACCTGAAAAATTTCAACATATTTCAATATTAATTATGTTTATAGTTAAGCATTTCAGGTACAACTTACATAATCAACATATTTTTAGTTTATAACCAAATTATCCCTTTTAATCTCTTTAAATAAAATTTTTGAAATTTTTCATAATATTTACGATGTTTTATTATATGATTTTTCTTTCAAGTAGCTTAATTGTTTGAGAAATTATATTCAAACTCATCAAATTTGTAATTTTAGTATTTCGACATTATATAAATTACTACTAGACATTTAAAATTATGTTTCATTTAATTTCGATTATAAATTTTACATAAAATTTTGATAATGGCCAGACAGAGAAATTTTAACTTTACCTGATAAAATTTTAATATAGCCTACATACATATAAATGCATAAGTCTATCATTTTTATGACAGAAATTAAGCAGTAAATTAAAAATATAATTTTATAATTTTTTATAATTAAAATTTTCAAATTAAATTCATTAGTTAAACTTTTTATTTTGTATATACATATTTTATTATGAGTAAAAATTAGTACATATAAACATGGCAACAACGCAATTTAATAAGAAAACAAACAAGATCAGAGTATGTATTGATAAGTTCTAGCACGCATGTATATACATATATGCATATAAAGGCGCAGAGTTATATAAAACAAAATAAGAAAAATGTCCTATAGCATTTATATTTATGTTTTATATATAAAATTATTATATATATATATATATCCACCTACACTGCTTAACAGTAGTTTTTTAACTTGAACAATTGTTTAAATTAATCATACAAATGAGTGAGTGAAATAGAAATATCAATAGTACTGAATGAATGAAGGAGTAGACATTAGCTTTCGAAAAATGGTGTATGAAAAAAATGAATAAAAATACGCGTGCATAGATATTAAAGTTTTATGTAGTATATCACTCAAACAATGACAAAAATATAGATGAATTTTTTTTTTTACAATGGTGTAGTTGTATATACAATAAACAAAAACTTGAGAAATTTTGCAGTATTGCATTTAAATTTTTAGTTTATATACAAATAGAAAAAAAAAAAAAAAACATTTGTAGGACGAACAAATTAGAAAGTGCAAAGTCTGTCATTTTATTGAGTTTTTTGTCATCAAAATTAACAATCTTAAATGCCTTTAAGCATTTAACTTTTTAAAGCGAAAAATTTTATATATTAAAATTAATGCTTTAATGGAGTAGTCTAGTATTTTTTTGTTTTTCAATAATATTAAATTAAAATCTTTAATGATTATTATTTAAAAATTTTAAATTGTTTTAATCAAAATATCATGAAGAGCAACGCAAAAAAAAAATCGATAAAACGGTGATACGAAGATCATAAATTGTAAATTTTCAAACGTGTTCTTCTCTGATATTTAATATATTAACCCATAAGAGACAGCACATATTTTTGGCGACTATCCCCAGAATCCATCATTATTTTCAATATCACTACTCATTTTCTGCAATCCCGATGATCCTGACTTTGACTGATAAATGCAATTCAAGATCATTGCACACCCTTTGTGCAATCGGTCCTTTTGACTTGGAAATGCATTGCAATTGGTCTTGAATGGGTTAAGAGTCTGTGCTAACTGTGATTGAAAATCTATTGCACTAATTCTTTTAAAATTTTACACACTTTTTCGATATATAAATAGCGAAATAACGATGTTAGATTTTTTTTTTTTTTTTTGTTTGGTTTTAATTATAAATAAAACTTTTTTTTAAAGGAAAATGGCGGATTTTGTTATACGGAATACATGATTTGCCTTCAAAAATACATGATTTGCTTAAAAAACCTAGAAAAATTAATACTTTACAGCAATAGCTCTTGAAATCTCTTGGCTAAGTAATCCATTTGGAATTTTGATTTGAGTTAATTCAAAGATAAGTTATTACATTTTTTCAAAATCATCGACCACGATTCCCTTTCAACGACTCAATTTTAATAATTTATTAAAGAAATTTTCACAAAACATACTTTACAGGATATCCCAAAACGAGACGTTACGTACAGGTCATCTTCACACAACGTAATGAGTTAATATTCCTTCACCACGCTTTCCGCTCTTTCGTTTCCTTACTCATTTGTTTATTTATCGTTCGGCCAGTCTCGATTTGTAAATTTATGCTCAGAAAATCAAACTTATCCTTCTTATTGATTTTATAATGTACTATTATTATTTCTAATAAAAAATACTAAGAAAGAAAAATAAATCATAAGATGATTTTTGGAGTTTTTTTTAATAATAAATAAAGTAATCTTAATGTATGTTAAAGCAAGCAAATTTTTTTTTTTTTTTAAAGAAGGGCGTCGCGAAAAAATTAAAGCCTGTAAAGGGCGTCACAGGTTTTCAAAGATTGGGAACCTCTGGTATAATATATTAATTGAATAAATAAAATTATACTGATCAAATCGTTACATAAAAGAAAATTCGCAAAAATATGATTCATTTCGAGAACAAAAAATCCAATGAGGAAATTTAATTACTATTTGCTCAAGTACACCAGATTTATTCTATCAATCAATTGGTGATGATCGATTAAGCCATTCCAGAACTATAGTGTTCACTGACTGTTGTTTCGAAAAAATGAGTTTAAAGTTTTGGGTGGTGTACAAAGCCACTTATTGCTTCTTCGATTTAAGTCGTATATCTTTAAAATTATGCTCAGGTTTTAATCTTTTTTAAAGCTTGCACTTTTAGAGAAAACAACCGTTTTTTTTTAATCACGTTTAGTTATTGGAGATATGATATATTTGTATTGTACATCTATGTCTCCTACATTACACACATCTAGCTTACTCTTGGTTCTGCATAGAAAACAGCTTAGCTGTCATCAAAACCTTAGCAAAGTCAATAGTGCCTTGAATTTCATGAAATTTATTTAACTTGAGACATATTAGCCCGAAAAATGAATTTTTATTAAATCTTTTGGATAACTTAATCCTTTTTTTGAAGCTAGCAAAATGCAAAGAAATTTCCTGTATAAGAAATATCATTTCAAAACTAAATTAATATCTGTTTTTAAACAAAAGAAGCAAAAAAAACTTCAATTGATCAATACAAGTATTTTTCCAAAGAGTATTCAAATTTTTGTTGTTTTTTTTTGTTTAAGGAATGTACTTGACAACCACTTTAAATTCATAAGTAAAGTGAAAATCAGAAGAAAAATGTCGGCTTCTTGAATTTCCGAAAAAAAGAAGAAAGCATAAAATTTAGTTGAATTTTACACAAAGAATGTTGCCTAGACGACACTAAGTGAAAAAAAAAATGGACTAAGGATTCCTTTTCTATTGGTCTTGAGCTTTTTACGACTATTTTTTATTTTAGCTCCTTACGTCATTTCCTATAGTTTTTCTTATACTCATAATTCTTGATACCTTTGTATTTTTTTGAGTTGTTTATGGTTTTGAAATATCCAAGATTTCCGTCTTATATGGTTTCTATGGAAATTTCACAAAAGAAAAGGAAAAAAAAACAACAAAATCCTGCTTCTCGAATTGAAGCTTTTGATATAAATTTCATTTTTATCACGTGTTTTTTTTTTTTTTTTCATTTTTCTTCTATTAATTTAGTTGTATTTTTTTCCATGAGAATGAAAACTTAAAAGTGATTTCTTTGGAAGTTATTTAACAGGTCCTTGAGAAGTGTTTGTATATTAAAGTCAAAAGAAATGAAAACATCTAAAAAAAATTGAAAGGAAAAGAAAATTAAATTCTTCTTAATAAGGCACGTGGAAAAATAAAAGGACAAATATAAGAAACACGTTGTTGACAACAAAAAATAAATATACTAATTTATATTATAAGTTAGATTTAAAGAGGATGATTGAAATAAACAAGAATAAGAGCCAGAATTTTGAATTAGAATTTTGTAAGAATTTTCAACGTATTTATTATAAGAGATAAATTATCTGTGTTAGGGATTTTTATTTTGATGTTCCAAGAAATTTTTTCTTACAGTAATTAATTTGGAGAAATATTTAAAAAAAATTTTCTATTACAATGAATAAAAGTGTAGGTTGTCCTTCATAATAATTACACAATTTCTACATGAAGTTCAGTCGAAATTGTAACTATCCAAAAAAAAGGGTGATTTTTGTGAATTTTTTAAAAAAAAAAAGTATTACACCGAATTTTTTTTTAAATTTGGCAGATATATTTTTGCATAAATGAAAAATACAATGTTATTTTGTGAAATAAAAATATTGGCTTTTCAGCAAGTTATCCACTATCTTCCGAGTCTTCAAAAAAAAAAAAGAAGGCTTCAGAGTGCCCGAAATAAAAAATAAGCTTAAAATGCTACGAAATGGTGGATTTTAGAAAAAAGAAATTGAAATTTTGTTAAAAATCTGATTGTTTTTGGCCTGGAAAAATTATAGTTTTTATCCAGTCATAAAATTTGTACTTCAATGTACAAAATATGCTTAAAGAAGAATCAAATTGATTGAAAACTACAACAATTTTGAGAAAAACTCCTTTAAAGACAAATAACGTGCCTTTCTAACAGAGAAGCAGCTCTTTAGAAGGATGTAATTCAGAACCTATTTGAGATTTTCACTTTATATTTTATAATGTTATTTTTAAAGGTACAAATTATCGAAAAATGCAAAATAAAATCGTAATTATAAAAATTTCACACTAGGTTAATAGTTATTGATTTAAAAATTATAATCTCTAAATTCCCCACACTTTTATTTTTTGTGATATAAAATCGTATATAAATTTTATGAAAATCATTCTGTTCCCATTCAATGATATAGAAAATTATTTTTCTTCTTTTAGTTGATTAATTGTACGAATGAAATGTTTTTCTAGCTCCTTCCTAGTCATATTTATCCTCTATTTTATATATTTATGTTAAAGTAAAATTAATTACTTCATCGCAAAATATTTTGCAATTTTCTGCTTAGTATGAGATTAGAAATGGCAGTGGGTTGAGTGTCCTATAACAAATTTTTTAACGACTCAAATTGACTTTTTTAACGCAAACTAATTGCTGCAAATTGGGAACTGGTTAGTTTTTTGAGAAATTTGTTTTTAACTAAATTGAATTTTGTCATCAAAGCAGTGTATGATTTCGTAATTCAGTCGAAATATTCCCCTGTCTTTGCTCCTAGAACTGACAAAGTCTTAATTTTTTTACAAAAATTTTTCCACCAGATTATTACTCTTCTACAAGAAGTTCATGTAAGCAAATAGCGCCTCCAGATCTTAATAATATAAAATTTTCCTTCATACATTTCTAAAAAACTTAATACTATACAAAATAAAATACATATTTACCATTAAATTAATTTTTTCTGAAAATTCATAGGGCTTAAAGCTTTTTATTATGCTCAATGAGCATTAGAATTTTTTTATAATTAAAAAACGGCAATTAATTGATTTTGAGTATGTTGTTTAGTTTTTATTATATTACAAAAAAATTAAACAAAAACTTCAAACATAGAATTTGTTTGTTTTAATACGTTTTATTTATTTTTTCAAAACTTTTTTGGTTTTGCTTACAATCAAAGTGTATAAAGAGTAAAATTTTTCTTTTCAATCGTTCTTCTTTTTGTTAAAAATAAAAAAGAAATATAGTTTTAGAACAAATTAAAGTAAGCTCTAATTATTTTATATGGAAAATCAGGTTTTATTTCAAAATTGAGAAATTTGAAAAGAAAAATATTTGTTGTTTGTTTTTAATTAAATTAATGAATTTTATTTTTTGTGGTTATTAAATGGAGTAGAAAATTTTAATTCAATAACTTTGTTAATTATTACTGCAGTATATTATACCATCCTCTCCCACTTTTATTTTGAAAAGTTTTTAGGATATTGTTTTTCTATAATCAAATTTATTTTTTCAAAATTATCAATTACGTAATCAAACAAACAAAATTTTCCTAGAATTTCATTATTTTAAGACTTTTTTAAGTTATTCAAAAAAAAAAAACAAAATATAATCAGACTAAAGTTGAAAATATAATTATTATTTCCTTAATTTCGAAAAAATTATTAATTGAGCAGTTTATAGAGCTAAAAGTAGACTAACTTAAAAATAATTTTGAAGCATACTTGAAATTTTTTTTGTTTAAAAAAAAACATTTGAAGAGAGTCTGTAGCCCGGATGTTAAAGTCGTCATATCTGGAGCTATTTCAATTTCTATTGATTTAATTTTACAAACAAAAAAAATATTATTATTATTTGTTGCTGACAGATATTATTCTTTCTTTTGTTTGTGTCTTTTTAATGAAAAATATATATATAAAAAAATCTTCTAATAAAAAATTCTTTATATTTTTGCTGTTTATGAAAGCACACATCCTCTTTTGGTCAACAATTGCAAAAAAAAATTCTTGAGGTTAGGAATGATCTTAAAAAGATCAAAACCAAGAAACAAAAAATAAATTTTTGCAAAGACGAGTTTCTATAAAAAATAACCAAAAAAAAAAAAAAATGAAGAAAACACTAGACAAGATCTGAAGACCATGACATATAACTAACCGCGACAGAACTAAATAAAATTAAAAACATAAAAAACCAAAAGATAAAAAAAAAAGAACTTATTTAACCAAAGAAGCCACCTGAAGATTTAATGCCTTTGATTAAAATTGGTAGTCGTCTCTTTTATTTTATATTTCTTAAAGTTTATATCATATGGTTTAGAAAAATTGCAAGCCATGACGCGGAAACAGTCTATAGATATTTCAAAAAACCAAAAAAAAAAAAAAAAAAAATTGAATAAAATAAAATAAAATATAAAACCAAATATTATAAACTGGGACAAAAGAGTATTCAAGGACTATTCAACAAGTTATGATGAAATTTTTGTATTTTATTTTGCAAAAAATTTTAATGGAAAAAAGCAAAACCAAAAACAAAAAATATATATGTATATGAAGAGGAAGTTTTTTCATTTACCTCTAAAATTTTCTAATTTAAATTTTATTTTGAAATTTTTTAGTGAAGTTTACTTTTACGAAAGTGGAATTTTTTGCTTTTTTTTCTTACTATTTTATTGATCTTTCTTATTGAAATTTAAAAATATTAACTTATACGCTTATAGTAGCTGATTTTTTTATTGAACTGATTAAATGAATAAAGTTAGGTCTTTTCATTGGAAATGGTTGTAGAACACTTCCTTCACAAGATTTTTTAGAAATGGCAACACTTTTGTCAAATACTGTTTTTTATTTGAAATATTAAAGTTTTTAACTTTCAATATTTTTAGTTGCTATTTTCCATTAGCGTACGCGTATATTTAAAGGTGTTTTATATGTTTATAGAGAAATTACACATTAAGTAAAAAACATTTGATTTGATTTATGAGCATTTTTGAGGATTTTTTATGAATTGAAATTTAATAAGAATATGTTAATTGTCTTATGGTATTAGGTATAGAAGCACTATTAAAAACTTTTATATTTATGTATCGCTAAGTCCAATGTAGTAACATGAATCACTTAGTAACGATTTCTATGAAGATCAGCCAAAAACGGTAGTAGTAGTGCATGAAAATATTGATATTATGAGAAATTAGATCGCTGAAGATTGTCATGTGATATACCTAAAGATTCAACTACATAGTAGTACATTTGTTTATGTTTTATTTAATATTTCATGAAATATTCATTAATTTTAATTTTGAACGTCTTCTCTTCACAATTTTTCTAGTTTGAAAGTTGCTATAAATTGGATTTACTATGCGCCCATTATATGAGCTCTGATATGGGACTCTCTGTCTCGGTTAAAACTGAGCGTGAGAATAAGAAAATCAGTTTTTGGCAAATATGTCAAAATAGCAATGTCAAAGAACATTTTCAACCAAATATTTGCGGTGTGTTTTTTTTTAGACCGAATGTCCCTTGTTCGTTACCTCTCTGGCCCATAAATTAAACAGCTGTTGGTGTTCTTCCCCCTAAATGTAAACAGGAGCCAAAAATTTTATTGCAGGTGCGTTTACACCCAATAATATGTTGACTGTTATAATTACATTACAATATTCTTTTAGAAAAGTATAATAAATAGAAAATTTAAAATTATAATTTATGAATTGTAGAAAAATGCACTAAAGATTTACCACGATTTTTAATAAACAAAATAACCTTATTTTGAATTAGGTCTAAAGAATTCTATACCATATTTAGTCTTTTATGTATTTTAGTTTTTATATAAATAAATCTTTTAACACTTTCTCGCCGGTGCCCATATCTTTAGTTCACGGTGTCAGACGGCTTTCTAATTCTAGAATTACTTCATTTGACGGTTGTCTAATGTAAAATAAATAATATGTATGTTTATGTACCACCAGTGATACTTACCAAGAATTCAAGAGCCACAATTGTCCCATTGAAAAGAGTCACATTTGATTCCGGGATCGTGGTTTGCCAAACCTTTGGTTTGACTTCGCATTTAAAATTTTTCCCTTATTTTTAATAATTATGTAATACAAAATAAAATAACTCTTTTAAATAATTAAATCTGCTTTTAAATATATTAAATTTTCTCCTTAAAGTACTATATAGAGACATGAACAAAATAGCGAGAGAGAGAGAGAGATTTTTTTTTTTTGTCTTAATAACTCGAATGCAACTGCAAAAATTTCTATGAGATATATGCGTGCCACACAGGATAATTAACTGTAAATATTTTTCTCTAAATTTTAATTTACCTACATATAAAAATAATATTTTTTTTTTTTAAATTAAATCATAACAATCTAGTAAATACATACCAATAAGCTATTTGCTTCTAACTTAAATTCCTACAGTCCAAGGTTCCAAAGTGCTTGATCCTATGATAGTCACTTTGTTTTTCAATTTTATTTCTGGGTCGCTATGTTGACTCATTACATATTTTATTATCTATGTTTTACCATACGCTAGTTCAAATAGTTTTACTCTCTTGAGCCGTCTTATTATCCTATCGTTATCTAGGAGAGACTCAATGTTGATGTGATGTTGTAACCGTTGTTCGTGTTTTTTGGCATATTTCGTAATAACACTATCGACCATTTCCACCTTCAAATCCTTGTGAATATCATTGTTACGTATGTATATACCAAGGTACGTTGACGATGTGTCGAAGTACTTTGTTTTGGAATCGCTGAATTTTATTTTTATTACTTTGACTGGTACAACCCTATAGTTGAATGTCATATGTCCAAACTGGCTTGAGGATTTGTTGATACAGCAGCAGCTTGTTATAGATTAATAATGTTGAATATCTGCCTATTAGCCAGTACATCTTCCTGTACTTTAGCTTTTATTCTTCGATTTTTTTTTGACATGTGGCTTCCACCTAAGTTTTGCATCCAGAGTCATACCAAGATATTTAGCGGTGTCTCCATACGGAGCAGCTCGGTTGCTGATATACGCACTGGTTTGTGCTCGATTCAAATCAATGTGCACAGATATAACAAAAAGATAAGGAATAGGAATTAAAATAAATACATATTTGAGCATTCATTAAGCAATGCTACTGCATTTCAAGAGTACCCACTGATAAGTTAGGACTTGATTACAAATGCATTAAAATTACTTAATTTTATTACTTTTTTTAAATACATATTGAAATTTTGAAAAAAATAATTATTTTTCATTATAATTAACTTTTTTTGTTTTAAAAATTAGTTTTTCTGTTAATTTAAATCCTTTAAACTATAAAAAAAACCATAAACAATGATCAAGTTGAAGGCTTTAAAATTTGTGTGTGATTCATGTAAGTCTCCCGTAATAGAATCCGTTTTTGTTTTGTTTGATTTTTATTATCGTTTAAAATTAAAATTTTGTTTTATTTAAATGAAATATATTTTATTATAATTTTACTTGATAAAAATATTTATTTTAGTTTTTCGTATTTGACATTCATTTTATAAATGTTTAATTTTCAATTGAATCGCAAAATATAAAAACTGAAGCTTGCAAATAATAAATTTATTGGTTGACTACTTTAAAATCGTTTTACAATAATAAAAAATATACATTTAGATTTTTAAATATGGCTGGTGGTATGGTTTTTTTTTTTTTTTACAATGCTAGGCCCTAAGTATAGCAACTTTTTTCTAGTACTACAAATATACTAGATAAGAATTTTTGTTGTTGTTGTTTTTGTTGATTACCCATACAAAAGAAAAAAAAAGAAGCTTTGTGTTTCTTATCTAAATTTATTATATTTTGATGGGCGGTTAATATATTTATAAAATTGTTTCAACTATTTGTTATGTGTTATGAAATACGACATGTTGACTCATTATTTTGCTATTTTTCTTGTTTTGTTTTTTATTTATTTAAAAATTTTATTCTTATTTTTTTGTTTTTTGTTTGATAATCTTTATCAGTAGTAGACAATATTTAAGTCGTGTTTATTATTAATCTTAATCATACGCCCATATAAACATGATATTTGCTAGTGTCGTACTTAATTTTATTTTAACTGAATAAAAATATTGATTATTATATTATATATATATATATATATATATATATTGGATTTTTCAATTGGTCTGAAATTATTCCAGTTTTTGTTTTTGTTATCTGTATTTTGTTATAACTTTTGTGATGAACTTTTCATAGTACGATGCCCTTTTGGCTTTATTTCGATTTATTTTTGTCTGATGAAGATGCATTAAGGGTTCGGTATTTAATTTTTTATTTTGCTATTCTATTTTTTTTGTTATTTTTTTTTTACTTTTTTAAATTAATGTATAATTTCTTAAAAATATTGTGTCAAAATTTCAAATGGATCGGAGTAAAATTATTAAAGTTATGAACATTTAAGCGTCCTTTGCTCTGGATTCTAGATCAAGGAGTGAACCAAACTAGTTTAAAGCGCGCTTTCCTGAAGTCAAATATTTTGTCAAATTTAATAAATATGTAATAAGTTTTAAATGAAATATTTTTCAAAAAAAATTAAGTACAAGATTATTAAAGATTTTCTTTTTATAATTTAATTTCAAAAATCTAGACAAAAGTAATCTCCTATTTCGCCTAAAGGGATTAGCTTACTTTTTGTTTTGTTTAGGGAAGAGATGAGGAATGTTTTACCTGAGGAGGTCTTCTAGTTTAGACGCTTGAAGTCTGGGTGGTTTTTCGGACGCCATAAAAAATAACCAATAAATATTTTTAACTAAATTTTTTGTTTGTTTATTGTTTATTGATGTGTTGAGAATATAAAAAATCAAAAGTGAAAATACTAAAGGCCAGCAAAGTGGGGACTCTCGCAAAAACGGCATGTTCTGATGTGCACGATTCCAGTCCTCCCAGTAATCTGAAGAAAAAAATCTTTGTTAATTCTTCAACAAGAGGAATGTAGCTATGGCACTACAGAGTCTTTTAAAAAAAAGTTTTTTTGCACAAAATGGCGGCAGTTTGAAGAAAAAGTTACGTTTTTTTTTTAAACTAAACACTAAGTGCGTCAAAAAAATGAGCTATAACTCCAAAAATAATTCGAGTTTCGAAAAATCCTATTGGGAACATTTTCGTAAAAGCATAAGCTATGAAAATATGCAAAAAAAAGGCGATTTTTTCGAATTTCTAAACTAGAAGACCCCCTTAAAAGTAAACCTTACGAACCCGAATTCATTCATTTCCTTAAAACTCAGATGTGTTAAAGTTAATCAAAATTTAAGAGATTTGGTTTATTGACTGAGGTTTACTTTAAAATGATGAAAAACATCTCGTCTAGTCTAGAAGTCTAGAAAAGAAACTAATTCACTTCCCCTTGCATTTAGATCTAAAATTATACTGAACCAAAACGTCAACCATCGAAAGTAGTACTTATATTTGTATTCTAACAACGTATTTCAAATCTAAATGATTCTTGAAAGAGAGAGTAAAAAAATTACTCTAAACTACCCTTTTATGTTGTTACGAGTAATCCAGTATTTTTTTTGTTTGCAAAGGACTAGAAAAGAATACTAAGTTTGAATTTGCTTTCTTGAGAACAATACTAGAGATCTCCCATACAAGATTTAAAATTTTAAGAATACTAGAGTAGTATTCTGGCCATTATAAACTTACTAATAACAAAAATTTACCCTGGAATTATAAAAGATTTCTTTTTGTTGCCCTTAAAAATAATTCTTCCCCAAAAATTATTACTCAAGACACTGATTTAGAAATTAAAAAATTAGCTATTTTATTTATAATCCAAACTACGACTTTAAATTAATTTTCAACCATTAACTACTGGAAAAGGATAACTATACCTTTAACGTAAGCTCCCTGCAAATATTATGATCCATCTACGTTCTGATTACGGGCCAATAAAATCCATGAATTCTTCATAATTGATATACATATCAGTAAACAGACTGTATTGGATATTGATATGAAAAATACAAGGTATCCGGAGTTGAAATGTTTTTACAGTCTGTTAAATATTTTCTGGTTTTATAAAAAAAAACAAAACAAAATTTCCCTACGTGTAGATCTTAAGCTCGCATTCAAAGAACGTGCCGTTCCCGGTATTGAGACTAAAATTCTTTGTAATTCAACTTCTGAATTTCCAATGATTTTTAGTTAATTTAAAAATAAAAATAAAAATGTGTTCAATTGAATTATTTCTAAAGTATTTAAGAAATTTATAATACATATATGAAATTTATTTATTAATAAAATCTTTTCTTCTTTTTTCAGGTATGTATGTTTTCAAGTTGAAACAACTTTTGTTTTATTTTTGAGTCAAATAATAAAAGGAAACCAATGTAAGTCTTTTAATTAATTGCTACATAACTTTTAAAACATGTGTTTGATATTTTATCATAAAATTTAAGTAGCTATAATTTTGAATTTTTAAAGGCAAACAAAAACACAAAAAAAAAGAAACACCAGGAAGAACTCAAGTACTCAACGTAATTCACTTTGAAATCTTTCAAATTTTTTCGGAGTACTGTTGGAGATAAACATTCCGCTTAAAGCACATTTAGTTAATGTACATCAGTCACATTGTTTGGATTATCGTGCCATGGAAAACTATCAAATGCGTCTTAATTAAATGTGCTTGAAGGAATATGTGTGTCTCTGGCATAACACATCGGTCAATTAGTCCCTAGAAGAAAACTTAAAAATTTTTATTTTGGTAAAATTTAACTAAAATTCATTAACATAACTTAATTTTCTTCAAGTTTCATTCGATTCATTCCAACACTTTTCTGACTTCTATTACATATTTTTGATTTTAACACTTTTTATTGCAGTCAAAAAGTTTTTTTTGTCAATTGTGAGCAAACGCGGTACCAATTTCAAGAACAACTTACTCTTTGCCAAATTTAAATTGTAAAATAATGAATACACTTTAAGAATGTCTTTAAGAAACTTACAATTAGTTATCTCTTAAAACTTTACTTTATGACATTATTAATCACTTTGAGGAATTTTTTTTTGAAGTTTACACCTCTTTTTGGCGACCAAAGCGTTAACAGGCAAAATTTCACTAAAACTATTGTAAATTTTAAAATGAACGTTTTTTTCGAACGTTTCTTTTGAACGATTAGTTTTTTTTCACATATTTGGGAATAGTAATTTGAATTATGTTTCAGTCTCGCAATTTATTGGACGATGTTTTCAATTATTTGCTCATATTTTTTTCTAAATTTTTCATTTACCAAAAATAGGAATCAAGAAATATGTATTAGTGATATTCTTAGAACTTTTGACATTAAACAAAAATTTAAGAAAATTTTCACTTACTTTTCATTGCAACAATATGACGAAATTTTTTAAGGAAAACTTCCGATACTATTTTTTAAAGTATTTGACATGCAAAATCATTTGTTTTATATGAGTTTCTTTTAAAACGGGTTTAAAAACAAAAAAAAAATTGTTTTTTCTTTTTATTTTATTAAAATAAATTTAAAAAATTACACGTGACAGTAATTTTCAATTTATGGATTAATTTTCTTAAATAGAATTTTGAAAAGTTTGTCGAACTCTGAGAGAAATATAAATAAAATTTTTGAACAAGTAAATTTTATAAATTCGGCTAATAACCTCTGACGAATTGAGACGTAAACAATAACTGTGGTTCCTTAAATAGTTAATGATGATTAAGTTATATGCTAAAATAGATAAAATCCTTTGAAGGAATAAATTTACAAAAAAAAAAAACCAAATTATTGAGCTAATGATAGAAATTTTGTGATACTATACCTAAAATTGCTTTGGTTATTAAGGAAGAAAGGCATTTTCATTTCGATTTCAAGCTGTTAGGTAGAAAGAACTTTAACTTAAACTCAAATTGCAAAGTTAATTTGTAACTTTCTAATTTCTTTCCACGAAAAAAAAAAAACAAAAAAAGTAAAGCAGTCGTAATATGTTGGAAAAGTTTAATGGGTTTAACATTAGTACTCAGGAGATTACTTTTGAATTAGCTTAGGGATTCTTTAGTTAAAATTGGAAAATACATTATTTCAGTTTCTTAATTATAAGAAAAATTTATCTTTCACTCCTGATGAAAAAGTAATACCCAGAACTAGGAACAAATTTAATAATATTTCAAAGTCAGGATCTTGCATTAATTTCTTTATGTCAGAACTTATAAAAATGCCTTCTTTGATCATTGCATTCGATAATTGATTGAATTAATTATATAACTATTTAAAAAAGGGATCGTCTTTAAATAGTGCTTTTTCAGATTGCTTCATAATTCCTAATTTAATGTGATGTGATGTAGAAGAAGTTTTGAACGATCAACCAGTGCTTTTTGTTTTTTTTTCTTCTCTGTGGCCAAGTTTATTTTGATCTAATGTTATTCTCCTTTCCTAATATCCCATTCACATAGAAAGCAATAGTATTTTGATCTAAAAGCATAGTCAATATATTCAGATTACTGCATATTGTTGAACCATGATCGGAGTATTTTATTTTGTAAAAAAGAAATCTAAATTTTAATCATATTTTTTCAAATGCATAAATGTACGATAAGCATAGAAGAAAATTCTGTCATCATTATGTAGTATTACCACTTTCAGACTACATTTCGAAAAGTTATAAGAGCTCTACATTTGTTTGGATTGTGTTCTACATTATACAACTTGAATTGAACTTTTTTTTTGCAAAATATGGGAGAAAATCCTTTTAATTCTTTAATACTACTAATAAAACTTCATTGCAGAGCACATATATCTCTAAATAACCACGTAAGCATGATTAGTAAGGGTAGTAGATATGAATATTTAAGGGTTGAACATACCAGAGCATCCTAGAATATTCTTTTTCTCAGAAAAATTTACGAAATCGAATTTTTTAAATAACCTATCCCCCGATTTACACGGTACTTTTTTTACACGATTTCGCTTTAACACGTTTTTTTGGATGGTCTTATCCTCCGATTTGCACGGTAATTTACGCTTTTACACGACTTGAAGTGTAAAGGCAAAATTAAAAAGGGTAAAAAAAAAATTTATATTGTTACTGGCGACAATCAAAAATTCCGCGACAAAAAGGAGCCGACAATCCTCCTTTGTGTGAAGAATATTTCATCAGGAAGAAAAGATTAATTGCTTATAATAGTGACGATAGCGATTGAACTATTGTATTAATTTTCATTAACTTCGTATTTAATGTTTTTTTTTTTTCAATTTTATTCTTATTTCACGTTAAAATAAATGAATTAAATTTTTAAAAAACTGACTAAACTATGCTTAATATAAGTTTCTTTTCGATTTACACGGTTTTTAGTACAAAAAATATGATTTCGATTTACACGATATTTTAGAGAACCGATCTACCGTGTAAATCGGGGGACAGGTGTTCATATCTAAGTTCTTAATAACCTATCAGAATTTCTACACAGATAAAAACCAGCACAGGCCTGGGTAATTAATGTTAAAACAAAAAAATAAAAAAAATCAGTTCATTGAAAACTGTAGGATGTCGTTGAATATGTCAAAGAAAAATATTTTTTTTAATAAAAACATTAAAAATAAACAGAACCTTGTTGTGTGTACATCCACATTAGAATTTTGTTGTTGTTGTTTTTTCTAGCTAAAATTTAAACCATGTTATATTATACTCCAGGGCCATTATTAGTTTGCATCTATTAACTCAGTTAGTTTTTCATTAAAGGTTTATGTATTTTTAAGGTGCAGTCTTCTTGAAAGGTACTTCCTTTAAAAAAGAAAACCTATAATTTAAATTCTCATTTATGCAAATCATTTAAGCTAATTAATTCAAATTTGTTTATTGTTATTTTTCTATTTGGCTTTAGTTTAGTTTTTTGTTTTTTGTTTTTTGTTTTTATAAACTTTAAAATCCTAAGGGAATAATGATTGTAGGTTGAAGATTTTGCATAGGTGTATAAAAACAGCATGATACAACCTCCTCAAGGTAGTCTGCTGCACTCAACCATGGACTCTTATATTATTTGTGGCGTTGATTGCTATTATACACATGACAGATGATATACTCTAAGATAATATCTAAAAATATTTTGTTTTTTATTTTTATTTAATTGTTTTATTAATATTTATTTTTTACCTTGGCAGTTAGTTATGCTAATTATATATACTTGTTGTCTTTTGTCGTCATTATAAATTTTGTTAAAATAATTGCATTCCAAGGTATGAGATATGATAAGGTTAACATTTTTAATTGTTGTTGTTAAAATTTTTGCGTAAATATTTTTCTTTTTATCATTATAAACTTTTATTTACCTTGTAATGGTTTATTATCGATTTTTGAAGTGTTTGCCAATAAGGTATTTGCTTCAAATTTTGTTAACATAAACTGCTTATATGATAAAATAATCTTTTGATAAAAGTTTTATCGAAAAGTTAACTCGTTCTCCCCACGAGTAGAGTGGAATTTTTGTAAAAAATTCTAACATACTTTGGGATAAGATATTTTGAGATTTGAATTAGGTAATCCTAAGCAGCCTTCATAATAATGTAATAATGGTTTAACAAATTTTTTCCCAAAAAATTAATCTATTTCTATATTCAGTACTGAATGTAAACCGATTCTGAGACTAAATTCTTAGGTCCTTTGAGAGGAGGAGCTATTGAAATGTGGATTGAGAAATTATAAACTACTTGGATAACAGTGCTAAGCCATTTAAAAAATTGTTGTAAAGTACTCCTCTCACTTCCATTCATAAATGCATTGTTTGCGACTTCGAGCGTCTAGCGAAATTTTCTATTTGTATTGGGGAATTGTTTGACACTTGCTAAAAAATTTTTGCCATTGATAAATGGCACGATTAAAAATCGCTTTCGTTGTGTCCACAGACTAAAAGATAAAAAATAATTTTTTATACAGTTTAATAGGAACACAAGGATATCGGTCGGTGGTACACGCCGAATTCAACGTGTTAAAGAATATTTACAATAAATGTTTTATGAAAAATTTGGGCTCTCTAGCATAGAAGAAAATGTAAGTTTTTTTATATCTTTGAATATTACAAACAACTCAAATTCATGTTTAACCCTTCTGTGGCTTAAAAATATCTTTCACGTCGTCCTTTTTATGAATAACAGTTTAAACCAGCGTTGTTATATATTGTTAAGAGCCTAAAAACATATTCCTTTCTTTCACATTGATTTCATATTTTATTTTTTGGTGATTAAAATTGTAAAGTATGGGAAATGTATTCTTTTTTTTGTTTTAATTTATTTTTAATTTCTAATTATATTTTTTATGGATTTAAAACCCCCAAAACCAAAAATTTTAGACAGACAATAATAATAGCTAATAATAATAAACGATTATTAGCGTTTTTTTTCTTCCTGTAATAGTTAATCTTACTAGATCTGTCAATTAACACATTAAGCACAATTTGTGCCATGGAAATCCCCATCTGATCACAGGAACTGGGTATATTGTGTTTTTCATATGACCACTAAGCACTAAATCCGTCACAGAATAAAGTGTAACTACGAAAATTATTTAAATTTCGAAAAATCCTCCTATAAGCATTAGTTTAAAGGGTTAAATTATGAAAATATGCACAAAAAAAATCAATTTTTTAAAAATTTTAAACCAAGATACTCTCTTAAGTACTGAATTGAGAATACCTATAATTCAAAGTGTTCAAAACTTTCAATTCAGAGTACTCCCTTGAGTTAATGACGGTATTTATTTAAAAAATGATTTCTTTAAATTTATTTCTACTAGTTTTAATTTTTTTGTTAGACGTCCAAATAAACAACTAGAGAAATATAACTGGTATTATATTAGTTCATTAAATTCTAAGGATTATTCTTTTTCATTTTATTTTTTTCTTTTGGGCTTTCTTTATAAATAAAATTCTCCGAAAAACAAAACCATCAAACGAAGGATACCCTATAAAAATGAATAAAAGCAAAACTGAAGCTTCCATATATTTATGAAATTGCGTCGTTTACGAATTCCTTACAGGAACAAGAAAAAAAAAAACAAAAATAAAAGAGAAAAATAATTCATTACAACTACACACTAGCAAACCAACCTAAATTCTGTCTATTCAATTGCCGCCAATGCGTCATACTATATATATATATATATATATATATATATATATATATATATATATTTATTTATTTTTATTTTTGTTACCCAGAAAAAATTTTAGGTTTTCCCTCAATTTGTATCCAGGGCACGTAGATTTCTGCGCAAGTTTTAATGATGGGACCGGAAGGGAAATTCCATAACATTTGTTAGTATATATATATATATAGATTTCCCTATAAGAATTTTAGAAAGAGAGAATAAAACTTATATAAGAAGAAAAAGATTAGCTCTATATGAAAACTAGAATAAGTAAAAAACAATGAAAATACTGCTACCCTGGTGGTTATTGTGAGAAGCTATGTGAAAATCTTTCTATTATACTGAAAATATAGAAGGAAGCATCGTCCTGTTATACCCAAAAAATTTCTAAAACATTTTTCTTTATATTATTCCTGTCCTTATTTTATTTTCTCATTTATCTGAGGAATTCGTGTAATATATAATAAAGCTCGTAGAGTGCTATCGAATTCGAAGTAATGATGTGAAAAATAAAATAAATTTTTTTGTTTTTTTACTTTAGTTTTACCAGAGAAAAGCAGTTGCGATGGTAGCATAATGAGAATAAAAAGAATTTTCCTATTTTTATATTCTCTTCTCATTCTATTTTTTTTGTTGCTCCCAAATAATCCTCAATCCCTAGATTCAAAAATGATGTCAATGTTCATTTTCGTAATACCTTAAGGATTTTTTGTTTTTTTTTTTTGGCATTTTTCCAGCTGTGACTTCAAAATTTCCACTGCGTTTTTAGTGTTTCGAACTAAGACAATAAATTTTAGTGAAGCTGTTAGGTAATTGCTTTAGGAAGGATTTTCATACGAGTAAAATGGAAACACTTAAAGAAAAAATAGGGAATATTAGTAGTGAGATGGAATAAATTTAATTAAAATAAATAACATAATGCTGTTAGATTTCTGATATCAATAAACTTAATTCCTGTAATTAATGATATTATAATGAAAAACATGTAACCTACGTTATATTTATTTTAATTTATTTAAAAATCAAATTAAAAACAACTTGGATTTTTTGTAACCAAGGCTAAGATAAAAATATATGAAAAAAAGGAACTAAAAAGCATTAAGGGTTAAAAAGGGTTGCAAAAATGAAGATTCATGTAAAAATGTTCGAGAAAGTAAAGATAAATAAGTAAAATTTAAATAAAATTCTTAGTTTAGAAGGATATTTACAGTATACCAAAGAGTCTGTGTACATTTTAAATTAGGGTAAATTGTTTCAAGGTTAGTGAATTTAATGCATCAGAAAATGAATATTTAGGTTTTGGTTACTATGAAGATTTCTGGAGAGCGTCCATTCAAACTTAATAAATTCGAATAAACTAGTTTTAGGTTAATTGAATATAAAATTTATTTATATTATATTTTTAATTTCAAAATTGAGAGAATTTAATTGAAATTTGGTCTTTTGGACCAATTTTAACCCTAACAAATAGTTTAATCGTCCTTACTTTAAGTGCATACTTTTTTTTTTAAAAATTGTTTTTCTATGACAAACTTTCAAATTTATTTTCATTTTCTATCGCTTTACTGAACTACAAATTTTAACTATATATTACTCGTAATAGAATTTTCAATCTTGATCCTATGAGGCTTGCATTATCTAATTTTTATACATGCATGGAATATACCTAGAATTATTTTTATGCGGTAAATGCGTGAAAAAAACCGCCTAAAAGCAGATCTAGGTATATAATATCTCATGTATTGATATAATTCGTTGTAAAAGCTTGACTAATCTAAAATCCATGAAAGTCAGTGAAGTGTAAAGGCAGTCAGGAGGCAGTCACCTATTTTTTAAGTGTCTTCTTATAAATAGATTAAGATATGCATGAATTTTGTATATGTATAGTACGGTTTTTGGTTGACAAAATCTGATTTTTGTTTCATACTCCTCAATTTAAGGGGTTAGGGCTAGTCAGAGACATGAAAAAATGATAATTTTAAATAATTTTTTTTCCCAGTAAATTATTTTATTTTATAAAAGTAAAAATATGGCACCCTTACATAATATTTCGACTTGACTTCACGAAAATTTGAAAAAAAAATTTAATAATTTATGGTTGTTTGTGTTGACCCAGTTCCAAGTCCGGCTGAGTTCTGAAATGCATCAATGCCGCAACTATGCAATGTCATGAGTTCATAAATGTCAAAATGCACATATGTTATACAATGTGATGAGTTCGAAAACTTTTACGATTGTATTAGATGCACATGAAACCCCCAATAAGTGTTTAAAATTTTTTGTTTATGCAATGTAAAAAGTATCTAGAAAATTATACTGCAATGCAACAATGCATTTCAGAACTCAGCCTCCCTTGAGGTGACCACCACAAATTTTTGAAGATTCATCTAAAATCAATCGGACAATAAAAATTAGTTTTATTATCATATAATCTCGTGTCTGATCGAAGCTTTTGTTTTTTTTAAACAAACTAGCAAAATAGCGGCCTCCGGAAAATTTTTTCCAGATTTTCGAGAAAAATCCAGCAGTTAATTGTTTATAAAAAATTGAAATTTAAATAAAAAAAAAATCCTTCGATCAGGCAAGCTAAAAGCTGCATAAATTTCATTGAAATCTAACCAGCGTTCTACTACTATGTTCAAAAACATAGTTTTGAGAAAAACGCATTTAAAGTTTTACACTCGATGTATGTAGAGTCCGAGAGCCCTTTGTTAATTGGTGAATAACTCGAAAACTATTTGTCGGATGCACTTCACATTTTCAGAGAATATTTTTAAGATATTAAGGTGGGCACTCACTTAGTTAACATATTTCCGGCGGGTAAATTTTTTCACGTCATAGACTCACGCTAAGTTGTTGATTCTATTCCTTTTGCGTGAAATTCATGTGTACGTCATTTTGACGTCATGAATGTTAATCGCGGAGATATGCGCACTAAGTGAGTGCCCACCTTTATACTTTAAGAAAATGCAAAAAAACCCTAACCCCTTAAAACTAAATTGCTAGTGAACTTTTTCGACAGTTGCGACAAAATTGGCTGAAGAAAAATTTGATATTTATAAAAAATTCAAATAAATCAAATAAAAAGCCATTAAAATAATAATTATTTTGTAAAATAAAATTATCATATGAAGTTTTTTAATCAAATAAAAGGATAATAATTAAGTATTAATATTTTAATATTTTAGTTTATTACTTTTAATAGCTATTTAAATATTTTATTTAAAGCTAAAAATGATCATCATAATTAAGGTCATATTTAATATGTTTTTAATTTTCAAAAGGATAATCTTTTTGTTTTTGGTTTTTTTTTTTTTTTTTTGATTTTTATCTAAATATACAATTTGTCAGCCTTCATCAACATTATTGTACATTCAAATATAAAAAAATTTGTAATTATAGTTTACTATTTTCATTTTTCATATTTATATATCTGTGTATAGATCGCTAAGTCATTTTGCGTTTAATGTAAAAAATGAAACAACCATTTAATAGTATATAGCTTCTTTTTTTTTGTATTGTTTTTTTTTCCATTAGATTCAATTGCAGCGATATAGATTAAATTTACCAATGTTGTTGTGATAGAAGGAAATTAAACATAAAAGAAACTAAATTACACCTTTAGCTGTCTATCATCTGACATGCAATTCATAAAAGAAAAACAAAATAATGCTTATGCAATATGTAATTAAAGTAAAAAATTAAAAAAAATACATTATAAAACTTTATTTTATTATAACATCATAAAAATCAAAAATTGTAACAGATATTTAATGGTAATATTAAGGGCCGCTACATAAAATTGTACTTAGGAGTTTTGTTTTTGTTGTGTTGTTGTTGTTATTTTCATAGAAAAAAACAATTGCCAAAAAAAGTCTATTTAAACACAACTTTAAGAACTTTTCATAAAATTTCTATATCACTCTGCTAAATTTTAAATACGAATCGATTTTCGGATCAATATTCTTCAAACATGGATCCCCCTCTTCGAATTAATGCAAATTAAATGCCAGACTTTTGCTTTTATGTTTGCATTCGTATAAAATTTATTATATTTCTGTACTTAAATTCTTAAAGATTTTTAATTTTTCTTGTATATATTTTATTACCCCTTTCCTTGACAATCAAAAATGTGTTTTTAAAAAAAGAAATTTATAAAAAAATTTTCTAATTTTTATTTTTGTTTTAAATATTTGATAGCAGAGTTCAATAACTTTGATAAAATTTATAAATTTGGGGATGATTTAAAGTAAAATTTAAGAGATTTTCAAATTATTAAAAACTTTTAAAAATGTAAGAGACTTTAAAAAAGTTCAAACACTTATTTGAAAGCAATTATGGGGATTGTTCGATTAATTTTGCGGTGCGCATCATAAATCGCAATGGAATCATCCATAAAAAATTAAAATTTATTTATTAACCGGTTAAGTGTTGAATTTAATTTTAAAAACCCCTTTACAGTGTGCGAAATTCAAAGGAAGCGATGACGTGTATACACGACTAATGCAAAGTAAAATGGTCCTATGACAAATTACATGATAAACGAAGAACACATTTTTATTTAAGAGAAATTTAACAATTTATTATAAACTTAAAAATTCTCAAATAATAATAAAATAGTTTTCATAGTCAATGGTAATGACGACGAATAAACACGTCGAACACACTGTAATAGAGATTTGGTTTGATGTGTATACTCGACAAGCGCTTTTAACTGGTTAAAGGAGATATTTTTCAAGGTAATGATAAAAGGATATCGTCTTTTTTTCGATTTTTTCAATTTTTGGTAGCCTTTGGAACCCAAAATACCAATTTTTAGCTAAAAATCGACATATTTCTTTATATAAAATTAAAAAAATCGTAAAATATGAGGAAAAGTAATGTGAAAAATTTCAAATTGATCGGTCCAGTAGATTTTGAGTTATCGGAACTAATAAACTTTAGGAAAACGCTTTAAAGTTTTGTTCACTCACTTCTTGATCTAACTAGAGCAAAGGACGCTCAAATGCTCATAACTTCGGTAATCTTACTCCAATCTACTTAAAAGTCTTGACACAATATTTTTAAGATGTTAAATATTAATTTCAAAAATGAGAAAGATGTGTTTTATCGGATTTGCTTCGGTCCTGCCTTTGGGTTAAGCTTATGACATTTTTTTTTGTGACGTATAAACATCTTAATATATAATATCTTCCTGTAAAGCATTTATTTTATTAAACTTCATTTGACATTATCTACGGTAGATTTTTTTTTTAAAGATTTGCGAAATTTAGTATCGGACAAATTTCTTAACGAAGAATCCGCTTCATTGTGTATTTGCAATAGATAAGAATAAAATTTTTCGATGGTCCTCAATTGGCTGATTGATGTCTTGTTTACAGATTTTTTTATCAATTGTTTTCCTCTGGGGTACGTTTTTAGTTTGTTAAACTTTTTTTTTTTAGCTAGTTTATAGTAGTTTCTTTTTTACTGTATTATAGAGCACAGAATAATGACCACATTTACTTTTTAGTTGTACTTTAAGTTTAGTAATCTGATGGGGAACAGAACAATATTATTTTTTCTATTTTAATTATTTGCTTGCTTAAACTTAACCTGAATCGCTGGTCAAGGTATCTAATATTTTTGTTCTTATTTTTTTTATTGTTTTTCTTTGTAAAAATTATGATTCTCCACTACTTCATGTAAATTGAGTTTGCTATCAATTATATTATTTTTATCTGCGTTTAGTTATTCTGGAAGATGAATAGAAATATCATTTTAAATATATACACTTTTCGTATTCAAACGATTAAGTGTTAAAAGAAATTAGAATGAAAGAAATTTTCAAAAAAGGGCTAAAGCTATAGACATTTCGATAAATTATTAATTTTTCAGACTATAATATGTGATAGCTTAAATTTTATAAAAATAAAATTATAGAAGTTGAAAGAAAAGAAAAAACAAAATGAAGTTTCTTAGAAAATTATAGTCAAATTTTGAAATATTTATACATGTTTCCTAATAATTAATGAAAATGATTTAAAGATATCCTATTTTGAATTTTAACAATCGTAGAAATCATTTTTTGAAATGCATGATTTTGATTGCCACAATAAAACAGAATCGTTTTGGTTTTTTTTAAATGTAATTCCTTGTATAAAAATTAAAAACTTTTGCACCACAAATAAGGCCAACTTTTTAAACTTAATTAAGTCCAGAAGTTTGGCAATTTTTCAAATATCAAAAGGATTGAAAATTGAAAACTTTTTATATCCCCGATAAGATAAATTGTAAAAAAAGAAAATTATAGAATCAATTTTTTCTTTATAATATAAAAAGAAAAAAAAAGCATTTTATCCAATTATATCATGGTAGGCTTTGGGACTAGTAAATTTCCCAAAGTAATAAAAATAAAAAAAAATTATTTTCAATTAAAAAATATCTTCTACAAAATTAAAAAGAAACAAATTAAATTTTTTAAAGGGGTCCAATTTAAACTTTTTAAAATTATTGTAGACATCTCAAGCTTTAACTAATTCATTATAATAAATTATTGACCAATCAATTGAAAAATTGTATCTTTCATTATTGAGTTCAGCATCTAAAATTCTATATATTTAATCTTTTTGTCATATAATTTAATTAGTTATTTGTGCTTGTTTCGATGAAAGTTTTATTAATGTGTACTACAAAATGATCAAAAACTTGGTTTGTTTTTCAAATATTTTTCTTTAAAATCAGAAATTTTTAATTATATTTTTACTTTTTGTAATATTATTTTAATACATACACATTCTCCATTGGGGCCTCCCATACAAAATAATCGTTTCTCCATTAGGGAAATTTGATGGAAATTTTAAATCATCTAACTGCACTGAAACAATAATTTAAAAGTACTTAAATTAATTAAGTAAATAACAAGAAGGCAAAAAAAAACACAAAAATATAATTTAGATAATAAATAAATAATATATTTAATAACACAATAAATAGGGGAATTTTTTGTGTTAATTTGTTGGACAACTTGTAAATTCACAATAGATGCCAAAATTTCCCTTATACAACCCTTTCAAAGTCTGTATTTTAAGGCACGTTTGCAACATGTATTTCTTCATACAAGATTTCTTTCGGTGTATTGTAATAATGTGGTATAAATAAGCTTCAATGAAAAATGGGTATGATATATGATTTTTATTTTAAGTCAGATTGCGCCAGACACTTCACGTGTCTGATTCTAATTGTGAACACAGTGAGATTAATAAATAACCACAAGTTTTTTGATAGTTTTTTTAAACCTTATTTCATGCCACGAAAGATAGATGAAAGTAATTCTACATATATAGTTTTATGATTTTAAAATATTCTATTAATAATTGTATATATAAATAGCCTTCACCTTTTTTCCTTAAATGAATCGAAAATCAAACTAAAGTAAAATAAATTTAATATTTTTGAGATAAAAAAAAAAAGAAGATACTTACTGTTAATAAAGATAGTTCTTTAAGTTAGCCAATTATAACGTCCTCACTTGTAATTTTTCTTAATCTGAGTTTAAACTGAGATATGAAGTTAAATTCGCACTATGAAATCGGTCACAAATGTAATTTACAAACATATCTTGACATTTGTAAATTTTCGATTATAAAAATTAAATATTCTTTTAACCTGTAAATCGGGGAACTCCCTTTTTAATTGAGCAGCATATCTAAAAACTTGTGAAGATAAAACAAAGAAACTTTTTTGGGGGGAGCATCTAAAGATTTTCCAGAATATGCCGTGAAGGGAAATGGTTCCTAAGCACTACATATATTTCAAGGACGTATTCATATGTCCTACCCGTACCCGATATTGTTTACGTTTGACCTATTTATATATACGTCCCGCCCGGTTAACAGGTTAAGTGTTTAGGAATGCACAAATATACATTTGAGAGTGTATATATCTCATCACAAATGGCATAAATTTTGATGAGTAATTCCGATTAAATATATTAGGTACTTATTTATATGTGTATTAAAAATTTGATAACTGAAAATAGAAAATAATCTGTCAAAAATTACCAACCTTCAATTTATAAAAAGAAAAGGCAATAAATAAATTTTTTTTTGTGTATTTTAAGCAATTTTCCGAAATTTTGATGAATAAAAATTAGAAAATAAATATACTTCAATTTTTTTAATTTGGTTGTTTCTGAAAAATCTTAAACTCTAAGCAAGGCAATATGAAATTATTTTCTTTTAAATTAATTGTTCCAAATATTTTTCAAATGATCTGGATTAATACCCTCTTAAAGATCAGTGATCAACTCAAGATCTGATTATGCAATTATTTGTATTTATTTTTATAAATAAAGCTTTCAAGATTGTACACCTTTTATTTCCAAGGAAAAAAAAATTTTTTTTATTTTACGAGATTTCTATTTTGTTTTTTTACGTTTTTTTTTTTATTTGATTTACAACAAAAATAAATATACAAAATGTCCACTATTTCTCATTAGTAGATTGTTGTTATTGTTATTATTATTATTGTTGTTGTTGCTGTTGCTGTTGTTTAAAACACACCTGTTCACCTCGATGAGTTTGTCGACCTCTTTTTTTCTTTTATTTATTTCATTTCTGTATATTATAAGTATATCTATGTATTTATACATAATATATATATATATATTTCTCATTTTCTCTTAAATCTGTTTCTTTTTTGATTTTATTTGAAAAATATACATTAAACAAAGAGTCAAACAACAAATACAGACGGCAGCCATTTTAGTTTTATTTTGTTTTGTCTTAAAAATTTCCTATTTATATGCATATGTATATATATATATATATATATTATTGTGTATATATTATATATATTCACACCTTTTCAAGTATTTAAAAAATGCAGCTATGCAATGCGATAATTTTATAAAAATAAAAAAAAGAATAAGAAAAGTCTATTCTAAAAGAGTCTCAACAATAATATACAAAATTGTATATAACAAATACAATTGAGTTTTGTTGTTTTTATAGATCATAAAGCGAATTGTTGCATTGTAAAGCGACCCACTTATAACTGTCCGAATCACTTTTGAAAAACCCTTTATATTATCAGCTATCCAAACATGTATAAGTAATATTTATACTACTAAAAATCATCTAAATTTGCTGCTCTCTAAGAAGATTTATAAGAGAGATTAGTATTGCTCAAGTTTTCTGAGCTCTAATTCAGCTGCATACGATTTCGTTTATTTAGATAGCTGACATTTTTGTTTTTTTATAACATTTAAAATTTATTTTACCGTACACCACATAACATAACTTGTTTTTATTTTATTTTTTTAAATAAGTATGTATGTGACTTTTATAAATTAGATATATAAAAAAAAAGTTGCTACTGTGTGTGTATTGGAATATTTCTGATGACATCGATTTCAATGATGGCGTGTTTAGTAGTTTTTTTTTTCTTATTTTCTTTTAGATGGTTTATTTGCTTTCGAACTTGGATTTAATATTTGAAATGTCATCATCATTATATCGAATGCAGTCACGTTAACTGTTAACTGAAAACTGTTTCATGTTATTATTGCTAAATATTTATTTAAAAAAAGAGAACAAAAACAACAACAAAAATACTGAAGCTTTAAGGCTTAATTTTATATTAAGTAAATTTTGTACTGTTAAATAATTGTTCCGTTTAAATTATATCAAAAAGTTTGGAAATAATTTTTTTTATTATTAAACTTAGCAAAATTATTTTATTTTATTTAAATAAATACTATACTAAAATATCAAAATATTATATTTTTGTTCTAAATTTGAAGCAATATATTTTGGCGCTATCCGAGTCGAAATTTTAGTCACCCTTTCATCCTCCTTGTCCTGAAAAATTCGTACTTTGATATACTTTTGTATACTTTCGTAAACTTTGGTCCTTTCATCGTTTTTACTCTGAAAAATGCGAACTTTGGTATATTTATTTGTATACTTTTGTATATAGTTATTAAAATTTTCAATGAAGATGATTCTGCATAATAGTTGCATAAATTATACCTTTACCTGGCTTTGGTGGTCTTTTTTAAATAAACTTTAGCATTTTTGGAACCAGTCATCCAACGACAGGATTAATGCACAAAAATAAACGTGTTTCAAATGATTTGTTACAGTAGCTTTTGGATGCCGATGATCACTGACTTTTAAAACGTCGTTTCGAGAAAAATACCTTTTAAAAAAAATATTTAAAAATTAACAACTATGACAGTTTCGATCTGATTGACACTACGTTCATATAATATAATAAAAAAAAAATAAAGAAATTGTACTTTTTTAAAAGTGTTTACTCTTATCCCGTCTTAAAAATTTAATTTAATCTAATTTTTGAACATTGGTTTATATTGATTTTTCTAAAGATTTCGTCATTCGTAAATATTGAAACTAGCCAGAATGTAGCCCTAGAAAACTTGTAAACCTGTAAGTTACACATGTAAATTTTCTAAAATATTTTCAAACAAATTTTAGACGCCAATTTTTAGAAATTGTACATAGTGGACACAGGACTATGTTCAGCTATGTCCTTTTCACTTTTCTTTTGTATTTGTGAAAGGATCTTAATATTATTTTCTGTTAGAAAGAACTCGATATAAAACAATAAATTCATTTTAAAGGGTAGGAGAAATTTTAAATAGCAACAAAAAAAAAATTTCTTTATATCCTTTTGAAATAACAATTTTATATAATTATTTGAATCTTTCACGAAAGATATTTGAGTATATATCATAATTTAATATATATATATATCTGTGTGTATACTGTTTACACTTAACCTTAATTAAAGTCCTTAATTTCCAATAATTATAGTCTGTTCTATCCTTTTTATTATGTTTTTTTTGTCGACATTAATATAATTTCAGATTATAATTTGATGCTTGTGATTCTATCATGAATTTGCTTCTTTTTTTCTTTGCTTAAGTCTTCAATTAATTTTATGTAAGCGTATAAGAGGTTAAGTAGCTATCAGGGAATTGAGGATAAAGCAAAATTCCTGTTAGCAGAGCAATTTTACACATTTAAGTTTTGTATTGTTCAATTAGTTTATCTAATTATAGGAAAAATATCTTAAGGATTTTAAATGTTGTTATGTTTCTTTCGTAACTAATCGATAACATCATAAAAATGTTTTAAGAGATATTTTTGTTTTTTTTTTGGGATGATTTTTTCAATATGCTTATCATAATATTTAAAAAGTTTTGAAAACAAGTTGTAATTGGAATTGGGATTATACGATGGATGAATATGACAGTAAAATCCTGTCATTTCTGTCAATTCTTAATCTTTTCACATCCTTGGCTACATTATGTGCACGTTTAGTTTAGTTAGAGTTACTGTCAATAGTAAATTCAACAAAAATAGAAAAAATTTGATCACAATTTATTCACTAATAAAGATAAGACAAGTAAAACTTTTTTGGTTTAGCTACACTGATAATTGTAAAGTCTCTGAAGAGTTTAAATCAATTTTGTTGCACCATTTGTCATTGCATTAACACGTAGCAAGTTTATTTTTTCAAATCTTTTGGGTACTTCTGGGAAACACAGCTTTAATTTAAAATTTGTTGTCGTTGATATTGAGTGTTTTACTTTATTTTTGATAGTTCGTAATGGAATATTATTTTTTTATGGTAGTAAATTTTAATATTAGCGTTACTGCCAACGACTAGCTACTTTTTCCATTTTTATAAGATTTATTGGCTTAACATTCAAATTTATCGAAAGCTCTTTATAAAAGACATTCTTTTTTTTTGGAAATATCATTGCCCTTGTTTTCTGATATGAATATACAGAAGTATAAACAGCTCCATATAAGTTATACATCGAATATTATAGATGCGACATGCGAAACTACAAGTTAACTTATTAGCTTTAGCAGGACAACTGGAAACAAAAGTTTCAGCCTGAAAATCTTATTTTTTTACTTTTGTCTTTGAAGACGATAGACTACAACGTAACGTCTTAGAAATTTTATACATTTATTCCAATTGTAAACACGAAGTTAAAGAACTTCTATTGAATCAAAGTCAATAATGTATAACATTTTAACCATTTAAGCGTCGAATTTAATTTTAAAAATCCCTCACTGTGTGTGGAAGTAAAATTAAGCGATGAAGTCAGGGAAAAATGGTTCTATTACAAATTACATGAAAAACGAAGAACTACATTTTTATTTAAGAGAAACTTAACAATTTATTTCTGCAAAAGTTATTGTTAATATAAACTTAAAAATTCTCAAATAATAATAAAATAGTTTTCATAGTCAATGGTAACGACGCCGAGTAAACACATCGAACACACTGAGATTAAGTTTGACGTGTATACCCCACAAACTGGTTAAGAGTACCTACCAACTTTAACATTTCAGTTTACAACCAATTTTATATATGGCGGCATTTGTCAAAAGCTTTTTGCTAATAATTATAATTATTTTTACATACATATATTATATAAAATTTTTAATTTTTGTACTTAATATAATTAAATTAATAAATATTTAAAAATTAGAAGGTTAATATAACCTCAAAAAATATTTTCCCTACTGTCAAAATTTCTTTCGTTAAGTTTCGTTCGTCTAAAAATTCAGAAATTTTCGTCAGTGCTGTAATATGACACAGCAAATTATTAAAGTATAATTAATTATAATTATTTCCACTTGGCGTAGATATATTTATTACACTGTTAAAATAATTTCTAGACCATTTTTTTCTTCTCGAAAACAACTTAAATTTTTTTTAAACATTATAAAAAGGAAGATTCATTTATAAAGGAAAAACAGAACAATTCATAATAGTAGTAGTAGTATAAAATACGAAAACTAAGTATTTAATAAAATTAAACTTAATTAAAATTTACCACAAATACAACATTCTTCTATATTATTCTTTTGATTTTAGATAAAAAAAAAAACATAATCTTTTATTTCCAATAATCTAATTATCAGTTTATTGTTGCTGTTAAGTAACACTTCGAACGATAATATAATATTATTTAAATTAAATTTTATTTGTTCAATACAATTATGTAAATTTTTTAATTGGATTTAAGAGTAATAAAAAAGGAAAGCAATTTTTTGTTGTTATTGGCTTATGTTATTTATTTTTTTTTTGTGCTATTTATTTTTATTTCCAAAATAATTTTCCAGCCCTCTTTTTTTTTTTATTAAATTTAATTCTGTCAAGCTAGGATTGCATAACATTTCACTCCATTAAATTAAAAAAAAACACAAGGAACAAATAAATAGAGGAGTAGCCTCTGTCTCATCATGAAATTGAATATTTTTGCCAATAGTAAGGATTAAATGGTCAGCAAAAAAAGAAAACACATATACCTAGATATATATATATATATATATATACAGACAAAATAATTCCCCAGTTGCTGTTGGACTTGGACTGTTCCTTTTTTCGATTCCATTTTATAATGATTCATAGAACCAAAACTATATATATAAACGAATTTAATTGTTTTTCTTACAACAAATTGTACTAGTATTGAACTTAAGTTTGTTTTTAGTGTTTTTTTTATAGCTTTTAACATTCCTGGAGTCAAAAATTACAGAAAATCATTTAAAAAAAAAACAATATCTTAAATAAATAAAAAATACAAAAACAACTTTAATATTACGTGTTTTTATATAAGAATTTCACTGATAACTAAAAAACGAAAGAGACAAATATAAAATCTCTCTCTTAATGTACAAAATTAAGGAAGAATCCTGCGCATTAATCAAAATCCCGGAAACTTGTTTTTAGGATAATTCTTTCCATAAGATTTTTTTTTAGTTTTTTATTGTTTTTAGCTTTCCTCTAGGCAAATTTAGAGTAAATAATATTTAAAAAAATAAAATAGAGAGAAAGAGAGAGAGAGAGCTTATATATAATCAGCTTTCTCCATGCTAGGCTATTACATAAAGCTGTTGCTTTCTGCTGAGCATACATTCCTTCGTTTTTAATCCTTAAAAGTTTAATATATTTTAAAAAAAAAGCCGTATAACGGATACTAATCTATTATTTTCCCTTTTTTTTACTTTTTAAAAAATATATATATAACAAAATGCGGACACAAATACACGTAAACACACATAGTAACTAAAATATTTCATACTATATATGTATATATTATGTATATCCTTAAAAGTGTGTGCTTACTCAATTTGTTTAGTTACATGTAAAGAAATAAGATAAAACTTTGCTAAAATCCTTAAGATTAACGTTATGCTGAATAAGGATATAAAGTTAGTATAAATCTTTAGCAAATCCTCCCCTCCGGATAATTGCAATTTAAAACTGGCAGGTACTAAATTTGAAAAACAAAAACCAGAAAATAGAGAAAAAAAAAAGGATTTTTTAAAACTTAATATCATTAAAATAAAACTAAAATTTTCTAATCAATTGAAGTTAAAAGTATAAAAATTTGATATTATTATATAACCAAACACTAATGCATTTCTATTAGATTTGCATTGATTTTCTGTCAAATTTCGAAATAAATATCCAGGATACAAATCCTTATTTGATTGGTAGACAGGATTCCAGTCTCTAGTATTAGTACAAACATGGTTACTATAATCTTTTCCCAGCTGTCAGGATTTAATTTAAAATGTTGCATTGAAGGTCATTTTGATTGGCAGCATTAGGAAATTATTTTTTTTTTTATTTGAATACAAAAACAACATAAAATTTTATATTATTTGCTACATAATTTTAAATCTTTTTTTATAACTAATCAGATAGGAAAGTTAAATGTTATAAAAATCTTTAGTGTTAGCAATTTTTAATCCTTTCTGATCAACTTATTTTATTCATTTTGTTTGTTATTATAAATTATCTAATTTGTAATCCTTCTTCAGTTAAATATTATTACATTTTGAGTTAAGAAATTTTAAAGAATATCTTGGAAAGAGATTCTATCCAAATTAAAAAATTATTTCTCTTAAGGGGAAGGTTCGGTTAAATCGTTGAAAAAAATGCATGTTTTCAAAAATATTTTTTTGACAATCCAAGTACTTCTGGTTTATTTTGTTTCTGGTTTCTGGTTTATTTAGTTTGTGATAACACAACATTTGAACAATGTTTTTTCCAAACTTTCATTTCAAAATTTTTATAAGTAAGCGAATGGCAGTGAATATCTGGAGGAAACTTGTTTTTGCAGTCATCATCATAACTCTCAACAGAATCGTCCAAAACAAAAAAATCAAAATTTATTTATTAAAGGAAATATTTTTCAAGGTAATGACGAGGGATTGTTTTGTTCTTTTTCAATTTTTGGTAGCCTTTGGAAGTCAAAATACTGATTTTCGCTTAAAAAATCGACTTATTTGTTATTGTAAAATTAATTATAATTAAAATAAAAAAATAAAAAGCTCTTGTTATTATTTGGTGAAATATGTGAAAAAGTATGTATGTAAAATTTCAGAAAGTAACAAATGATCATAACTCTGTTCATTTTACCTTTACCGTTTTGAAATTTTGACACAATATCTTTAAGATATTATACTTTAATATAAGAAAATAAGAAAGAAAATAGGAAATATGAAAATTAAATACCGAATACCTTTATACAGGAATAAAATTAGTAATTTTTCATAATTTTTTTTCAAAGTTATAAAATAATTGGATTATTCTTAATATATTTTTTGTTTAGATGCTGTGAGGCTTAGAAAACTGCTGCAGCTAACAAAATTTTTCTTTTCAACGTCAATATATACTTTGATGTTTTTTATAATAAATCGATAAGATCTTAAGGTATTTCCGCCTTAAATCAATTATGACAAAGTTTTACCTTATTCTTTATAATTAACAAATTTTTTATTGATAGATTTTTAATTTTATGGGATGATTTTTTTACCTGACTCAGTTTCAAATGCGCATGGAATAAACTTAAAAAATCCTCATTTAATCTTAAACCATTAAATATTCATTTCGTGCATAGAAAGTGATCAAGTAACTTTTTTAATAATTTTCATTCAAATGCGTTGGACTTTTTTTCTGCAAAGCAGTTTAAGCTCACACCAACTCTCAAACTAACGATTTTCTTAGATTTGAGATGGATCAAGTATTGTTTTTTTTTTTGATGATTTTTCTAAAATATTTCTACTTAAACGTATCAGAATTTTACTCGGTATCAAATTCGTTATCTCAATTCAGCTATAAGTAGGAATTATAAAATTATTTTTTATCGATTTTTATTCTCCGCCATGTCCTATCATACTCAATAAGGAATTAGCATTTTTGTTATTGATTTCTTAAAAATTCTTATAGTAATCTCATAATTCCAAGCTAATAAATTTTATATAGTTTTGTTTTGCTTCGTTTATCATCAGTTGACAAATGATCTTCACAACTCGTAGTTTTAGTAAATATTTGAACAGCTCATGAATATTAAGACAAGCTTTATATCCAAAGATTCCCCCATTACATCCTGATCAACATGTAATGACGCTCCCATAATTTTATACATACTACGACACACCTCTATTGTTTACATATCTTAAATGTTTTAAGTTTTTTGTTTGCTTGTTAGTTTTTAAAATGGTCGACTTTGTGTTTTTCTTTTGTATCCTTATATATACATACCTCTCGATAGTTGGTGGTCTTGGACATAATTTGCTTGCAACATTTGCCTATTTTGTTTTTCTTTTTAGATTTTGTGTTAAGAATGTCAAATATTGATCAAAGAAATAAGCAAAATATTATATTAAATGCTGTTAATTTGTTTTTGGTGGTTAACTATTGGGTAATAAGTTATGCAGTTTGATGACATTAAAATTTATTTAACAACAAATTGTGATCACTTTTAACAGTGGGAGTTGTGGTGTTGGGATATAAAATTAAAAGTACAAGTGCAGTGGGTGAAATTGGAATATTTACTTTATTGCTGTTGCTTTTTTACCAATGTTTATATGAAAATCAAGTTTTTGCAAACTATTTAATTGTTTTAAAGAGCATCGATTTTGTAATTTTATGAGAATTCTGTAAACATATTGTTTTCAGTCAGCCAGACATTAATCAATTGACTTACATGATTTTGAGGTCAATTTAGTTTAAGCTTTTAGGATGTAATTAAACTGATGTTATTTTGCTTTCCAAATTTTTATTTATTTATTTTCTTTTTTTGAGGTTTGTCCTGTTTAAAATAAAATTTTTTATCAGTTGAATTATTATTTTTGGTCTGAAAATAGCTTTAAATTTCTGCAATGACTTTTTCGTTTTGACTAAATCTTTTAAAGATCTATGAATAAACATTAGCTGCTAAATACCAGAAGTGGGATTCTATCTCTGTGACACGGTGAGGTGTCAAAATTAGTTCAAAATCGGGCTTTCTCATTCTCACGCTGACTTCTCACTAAGACAAAATCCTACGTCAGATCTGGAAAATATTATGCATGTGAAAACAACACTAAAATTATTTTTTTGTAATTTGATCATCCATTTAAACGATTTGTGATAATTGTCTTGGTAGCGCAGCATTTTTTCTCCTTTCTAGGACATCGTTTTAAGACTATTTAATTCTATTACGCTATTAAGAGTTATTTCTTTCGCAATAAACAGAATAACGTGAGTCTTCCAAACAGCGATTCTGTGAGTTTTGTATGAAAAATAACCGGTTTCGCTATGAGTTTCTGCTGTGAGTTATCCTGTGTAGACCAACTCTTACTGAGCTTAACTAGCTCCAAATATATCTCTGAAATCTGTAATGTGTTGGTGTTTTTAAATAACTATAAGCAAATGTGACATTCATTTTAAGAACACAGCTTTCTCATTTAGAAATTTTCATGTGATTTTCTGTTTGGATATCTAAAAGTTCAGGAAGATTGTAGATGTACAGATGATCTACGTAATTAATTTATTCCCACATAATAATAATAATAGAAAACTTTCAATTTTCCTAGTTAAACCTTGAATCATTTTTTGCTTATATTGGGAACAGTTATTATTTGACTTGAAAATAAAGAATTTTCATACCATATAAAATTTATTTAAATTAAATATTTGATTAATTAATTTTTTTTTCCAATTTTTAGGTCAACTGAGGACGTATCACCACCGGCATTTGAACAGAGGAGTAGTAGTTACTATGAACGAAGTACACGTCTTAGTGAGACGGATCAGTATATAAGGAGACCTAACAATTATCATAGTAGTGATATAAGGGGAAGAACGAGAGATAGATTATACAGAAATGGGCCATATTCTTCGATAGTAGATAGGTAAATAATTAAATTCTATTATCATAAAATATTTTTGTTAGTTACAAAGGAATTTGTTTCATAGATTTTATTTTATTCTATCCTCTATCAAATTATTTGGCTCTTTTATAAGAAACTAACTCAAAATATTTCTGCTATGTAATTAAATAACGATTTATAATCCTAACTTTTGTGAAAGAAAAACGTAAGACGACAAAAGTGCCTCTTTAGAATTGTTTCAACTTTTCTTTTAATTTTGTTCAATTCTTGACAAAAGCTAAATCTTTTGCGAAAAATTAATTGATCGTTAAATATCACGAATCTGGATATAATTTATTGAATTGTTCTATTAAATTATTGTAAAGATTGTTTTTTATATTTTTTAAATAAACGAAATTCAATATTTTTTTTGCTATTAATTAATTAATTTTATTATTTTATAATTTTAGAACAACTGCAGTTGGCCACCATCGTGTTTCATCATGGTACGATACAAGTCCGAGTGGTACGTCATCTCTTACAGGACAGACATCGTCGCCAGCAACACGAAGTATCTATGGGAATGTAGCCAGTGCTGTAGTACAACCTGACACAAATAGTTACGATTGTCAGCTATTAAAAAAGAAAAAATCTCGTTCTGGTTCTGAATCACCCTGTGGTATTGAAAGTGTTGTTGGCGTTGTAGGTGGTGGGAGTTATGGTGGTGGCTGTGATGGAATTGGTAGTGTTGGTGTCATCGGAAACAGCATTAATAGTATAGCCAGTGGCTTAGGAAATAATAGCAGTAATAATAATATTAGTAATATAAATACAACAAATTGTCATAGTAATCATTTAACAGATCGTGGTAATGGTGGTAGTGCTGCATCAAGTAGATCACATTCACGTAGCCCAAGTAGCTGCAGTTCAACAAATAGTTCATCAAGTAATTCACATAGATCTAGCCCAATATCTGGTAGTGAACCAACACAGCCATCATCATCATCATCATCAATAAGGACAACTAGAAATTTACAATCTGCTATAACATTAGCAACAAACCAAAGTAATAATAGTATGACAATTAATACACAATTAACAAATCAAAATATAGTTGTTACATCATCAACATTATTACAAACAACAGGATCATTAGTAGTAACTGGTATATCTGGTTCTACACAATTAACATCATCATCATCATCATCATCATCATCATTATTATTGTCAACACAAACAACAACATCAACAACACCAAATTGTGGTAATCCTGTTGTACATTCAGATGATAATAGACCATTAGCTATCTGTGTTAGAAATTTACCAGGACGTTCCTCGGATACATCCCTTAAGGATGGTCTTTTTCATGAGTACAAAAAACATGGTAAAGTAACATGGGTTAAAGTTGTTGGACAAAATGCTGAACGTTATGCACTTGTTTGCTTTAAAAAACCAGATGATGTTGATAAAGCATTAGAAGTATCACATGATAAATTATTTTTTGGCTGTAAAATAGAAGTAGCACCATATCAAGGATATGATGTTGAAGATAATGAATTTAGACCATATGAGGCTGAATTAAATGAATATCATCCAAAATCAACACGTACATTATTTATTGGTAATTTAGAAAAAGATATTACCGGTAGTGAATTACGTAAACATTTTGAATGTTTTGGTGAAATAATTGAAATAGATATTAAAAAACAAGGTAATAATGCATATGCATTCTGTCAATATTCAGATATAGTATCTGTTGTTAAAGCTATGCGTAAAATGGATGGTGAACATTTAGGTAATAATCGTATTAAATTAGGTTTTGGTAAATCAATGCCAACTAATTGTGTTTGGATTGATGGTATTGCTGATAGTGTCAGTGAAAATCATTTAACAGCACAATTTTCTAATTATGGTCCAGTATCACAGATAGTTATTGATAGGGAACGTAAATTGGCACTTGTATCATTTGATCAAATTCAATATGCACAAACGGCTGTGAAAGAGATGCGTGGTGCTACATTACGTGGTCGTAGACTACAAGTAGATTTCGCATCTCGTGAATGTCAAGAAGCATTCTATGATAAATTGGATAAACAAACAACAACAGGTAATTTTATATAACTTGTTATTTTAATACTTTAATTAATATCTTAAGAAAATTTTTTTCTTTAAAATAAATTATAAATTATTTCATGCTACTGTAGGACGGTTTTTTTTATTTAAATAAAATAATTAATTTATATCTGGAAATTTTTCATTAAGAAGATTTCTCTTTAATTTTCTTTCTCTAAATATTATTATTTTTTTTTTATAATAAATTTAAAATTTAACTCATTAAATTATACTTAATATTTAAAATATAAAAATAATAAACATATCATTTTCTGTTTTTTTTTTTTTTGCAGGATCACGATATACAAGATATGATTCACAATCAAGATCACGTACCTCATCATTTAGCCGTCATAGTAATATTAGTTCAAGTGGTGCAACATCACCAAATAATATTGGTGTTAATTCAACATCATCATTAGCATTAACATCTGGTCCAAATATATCAAATACAACTGGAAATCAATCCACATCTGGTTCAGTTTTGGTTGGTAATTCAACACCACGTGGTAATCGTACACGTACAATTAGGCATAATGATTATGAATATACAGATAGAAGATATCGTAGCTATGATGAATATAGTCAAGGATCAGGTGCATCACATGATGATGATGCATATAATTATATTAATAATAATACTACAAATAGTAATATTAATAATAATAATTGTACACGTGATCAACGTTCAAATTCACCACAAACAAGATTGGGTGGCCCAATTGCTGGTAGTAATGTTGATACGCTTGATGTTATAAATAGTAGCAGTGGACGACGTCGATGCGACAAAAGTCCTGGTAATTATATTTATTTACTTTATGAGTATTTTAAATACTTCTATTGTTATTATTATTATTATTTTCTTGTTTTGTTAAGTTAGTGATAATTAAACTTAAATTCAAGCCCTATATATGTACAACAATTAGGAGGATATTATTGGACTCATTAACATTTGCTTCCGAATTTCCTACTGCAAAGCGCTAATGAATCAAGAAGCATTAGAAATAATCAATTGTTAAATATAATTAAAGTGAAAAAGCATTATTAGCATGCAATTCCGTAGATTAGCTTTCTGAGGTGGGGAGGAGTAATATGATTTTTTTATTATTAACTCTCTTAGGTATCCTAGCTTTTTTTCTTTAATTACTATTCAAATTTTTCTAGCCTGGGTAGTGACTGATCCCCTAGAACCCTCCCCGTTCTATCTACGCCATTGTTATCAGTTTAAAATCAAGCAATGACATTAATACACGAAAAACGTAGGGTAAAATAATTTTATAAAAACTTTTATGAAAAACGAAGAACTACATTTTTAATCAAGAGAAACTTAACAATTTGTTTTTCAAAAATTATTGTTATTATAAACTTAAAAATTCTTAAATAATAGTAAAATAGTATTCATAGTCAATGGTAACGACGACGAGTAAACACGTTGAACGGACCCTAATAGAATTTGGTATGACGTGTATACATGTCAAACGCTTTCAATTGGTTAAAATCCATCGTCTTCGTCTTTTTATTATAAAATGAATAAATGATACACAAACTCATTTTTAATAATACGGAGAAAAGACAAAAAATATCAAACTTTGGCCCTTTTTCACATGTGTTCGCTTTACTTTTTCTTTAAATAAAAAAAATTTGCTCGATTATGACAATGAAAGAAAATAAAACAATAATAATCTCAACTAGTTTTTTTTATTCTTTAAATTTTGTTTATTTTCATGAAAATTCAACAGAACTGGCGTCTCATATTTTTGTTTAAAAAAATGCTTTACAACTGTGGTTTTCTATCCAAAAAAAAATAAAGATAAATAAATGAAATAATAATAAGGTCATAAAAGTTGAAGAGTGTAAGGTTCCATTTGACTTTATAATTCTTTATAATTGCTGTTGTAGGCAGCTAACTTGAAGGAAAATGTAGCTTTTTTTTTTATTGTTTTATCATTAAGAAAAGCCTTTGGGTAGTATACTAAAACTATTGATTTTTGAATTCCTGCATATAAAAATCAATGAAACTACTTTTTTTGATTATTTTTATAAAACTGGAGATTTTATATTCTTTCTTTAGAAATTGCAATATTCTTCCTGGATTGTTAATTATAAAAATTTTTTTATAATTTTATTTTTGTAATTTTCTAATTTCATTTTTTTAACTTCTTTAGCTGTTATTAATAAATTTATATTTATTTACATATTAAAATATTTTAATATTAAAAATATTTATTTTCTTTTAGGTGATATAAGAAATTTACAAAAGGAAAGATTTCATTTACTGGAACAGTTAGAAGAATGCCCGTCCAGTGGTGATGAATTAGTTAGTCCTAAGAAACGAATGAAGTTTGATCACTCATCTCATCACCACAATCATCATCACACAATATCCAGTGTAGTAAGTATTTATTATATTTGAATTTAATTTCATACTTAATAATCATTCTAATAACTATGCATATAGGGCTAAATTGATACACAATAAGCCATTTTCAATAAATTAATCAAAAATGAACTAAAAAGTTTTTGTATTACCAAAAGTATTTCACGAAAAAGCATATATATCTTAATAGTAAATTTAAGTGAGTGTTAGAACTTTTACCGGAAATATTACTTATGATATCACTAAGGATATCATCCGAAGTTAAATGACTGTTATGGCCAACAGAATGCCATAGTATTGAATACTTAAATAAGAAGGATTTTGGTAGATACGAAATTTTTGATTATCTAATTCTCTAAATAAATAGATACAATCAGGAAAGAAAACTGGAATAATCTTGTTAGAAAACGGTTTACTAAATTAAAAAAACCTTCTATTATACAAAATTCAAATTTTTTACCATATTAGAAATAAATAAAAGTATAAATCTTTTTATTTTTAGTCCTTTTTATTTCTAAAAATTGGTCTCTTTCCATGACATGAATCCATTCTTTCTGCGATTGTGTTTCTAATTCCAGAAAATTTTTAAGAATGTTTAATTTAAAATACGCCTGAAATTTTGACAGTTGTCACTTGAGAGTTAGTATTTTTGAACATAAAATGGTTTTCCTATAGCAGAGGACATTTCCATATGGATATAGACTTTTTAGGACAGTCATAAATACAATAAGTCACAAATAATTCAACATTTATCAAATATTTTTAGTATAAGATTTATTTAAATATATTTGAAAGTTTTTAAAACAAATTTAATGCATTTAAGATATTATTTTAAGAATAAAATTTCATTTAATTTTTCTTTTTTCAAAGCAATCACATCAAACTGATTGTACAATTAGTAGCAACAGTAGTAATAGTTTACAACATTCAAATGTTTTAAACGTTGACTCCAACTGTGATGTATTAAGCAACCATATTAATGAAAATAGTAATACTATATTACACAGAAAATGTGTTGAAGTACGTCGTCTATCCGATAGTAGTAGCCTTAAATATGCAACACAAATGTCAATAGCATCAGCATCTGCAACTGGTGCTTCAATATTAGGATCAACACCATTATTATCATCATCGATTAGTCGCAGGCCGTCCACTGAATTAAGTTCAACAATAAATTCATCTAATTTAAGGCATAGTAGCAGCAGTTGTATAAATAATAATAATAATAATAATAATAATAATAGTAATAATAATAATAATAATAATAGTAATCATGATCATAATACTGTACAACAACAAATTTCAACAGTTTATGCTGGATCACATACAATATCATCATCATGTAAAAGACGGCGTACTAGTAATACAATATTATCAACTGGAATAACATCAACATTACCATTAACAACAACATTAACTGGTACAAATGATATTAATGAATATCATTCATCACGTGGACGTGGTCATCAATTACATTCGCATCATTCACATGAAGCATCTGGTGGTGAAAGTGCTGATGGATCTAGGCCAGGTACACCATTATGTGATGAAAGACCAGAAGTATTACCAACAGAACCAAGACGTTTACCACGTGATAGACCACATGAACCAATGTTATTACCATTACCTAAATTTGGTATACAATTTTTTCAACAGAATCGTACATCAATTAATAGTATTGGATTAAGTGGTTTATCTCATAATACAGGTCATATGTATTCTTCAAATACTTCTATATCGTCAACGACAAATATAAATAGTAGTAGTAACAACAATAATAATAATAATAATAATAATATTAATAGTAATATATCTAATGTGAATTCTTCTTCACTGTTAAACAGTAGTAGTAGTCATTCTAGTCTTAATAATACATTATCAAGTCCCCCATCTATTGTTGGTACAAGATTACAATCAACATCTTTTCATCATCATCATCTTCCACCTCCACAGCAAACAAGTCAACAAAATTATCATCATCATCACTTGTCACAGCAGCAGCAGCAGCAACAACAACAACAACATAACCACCACCATCATCATCATCATCATCACCAGCATCATAATCAATTGCAACAACATCAGCCATCTAGTCCATTAAGAGCTCGTTCACTTAGTTCAAATTCAAGTGATTCCGATACAGCTCTAACTAGTACAAGTCCATCAATTGAGGAACGTATTAAAACACTTGATGAAATGTTTGAAATATGGTCTGGTGGTGGTGGTGGTAATATAACTGGTAGAAGTCATGTGTTAAACATAGATTCATTACCGAATAATACTAGCCGTCATCGATTTTTGGAATTAGATGTTAATGAAGTTAAACCATCTGAAATAGTTAAATCGGTTTTAGCAAAAAAATCAATATTTGATGATGATTTACAAAGATTAAAAAATATAAATGATAAATATGATCAAGGTGATTTAAGTAATTTAAACCGTAATACGACAATAAATTCAATATCACCTGGTTTACCTAATTTAGCAGCAACAAAAGCACCAACTGTTGGTTGTAGTTTATTAATGAAATCGAATACAACATCAACAACTGGTATTAATCAATTACAACGTTTAAATTCACCTATGAATAGTCCTCAGACAGTATCACCGTATAGTAGTCCATCACCATCACCAATAGTAACTGGTATTAGTGGTTTGAATTTTAAGACAACTATAACAACACAATCAAATATTACTACTGGGACACAACAGCCTGGTAAAGGCTTACAATATCCATTTCCAAGTCATCCACCAATTGTTGCTTCACACAAAACAAATATTTCAGTTCCTTCAACAACAACAACAATGACAACAACAAGTAACATAAATTCGTCTATGGTACAGCAACAATTACAAATAACATCACCAATATTACCGTTACAATCAAAAATTTCAAATCCGGAAATAGTTTCGGTGTGTAAACCAAAGACAAATCAACTAACAAAAAGTGTTAGCTTACAAGAGAAGATATCATCAGCATCAAATAATTCATCGAATTCAAGTATTAATCGGGTACTCTGTAAATCAACATCAGTACCGGGTAGTACTAATATTGGAACAATTAAATCAAATAATTCGATTACAACTGATGATAATGAATTTAATAGCAATAGTAATAACGGTCCTGGTGGTAGTGGTAATAATGGAAATAGTAGCAGTAGTAGTAGTAGTAATAGTAGTAGTGGCATTGGGGGAAATAATTTAAAACCTAATGATTCCACTGATCCGACACAAACAAATATAAAAGCATCTAGCTATCAGAAATTAACAACCAGTAATACCTCGAAAAAGGGTGAGAAAGCCCATAAACATAATCACAGAAATGATACTGAAAAGAAAAGTAAAAGCGAAAAATCACGAAGTGAATCAATTGATAAAAGAAAATCCCATAATATTGATGATGTAGATGAAACAACAAATGATATTGGTAATAATAATAAAGATAATATAAATAGGCTAGAAGATGAAATACAAAAGAAAGAACACGATGACAAAGAATATTGTGATAAACAGCAAATACGTGAACGTTATGATAAAGAACGTCAAAAATTAGATAAAGATAAAGAGAAACAAGAAAAGGAGAAACGTGAAAAAGAAAGAAAACGTGAAAAAGATGAAAGGGAACGTGATGAAAGAATTCGTAAAGAACGAGAAGAAAATGAAAGGAAACAACAACAGGAAATAATTGAACAAAGAGAATATGAAGAACGTGAACGTAAAGAACGTGAAGAACGTGAACGTAAGGAACATGAAGAAAATGAACGTAAAGAACGTGAAGAAAATGAACGTAGAAATCATGAAGAACAACATACAGATTATAATGATAGAATAACATATGATAATCAAAAATTAGATGAACATAAATTATACCGGCAATTAAATCATAAAGATGGTAGTAAACATAATAAAGAAAATACAGAAACACAAATATTTATAAATGAAACAAAACGACGTTATGAACGTAAAAATTCATGTCATTCACCAATAAGAACAACAAAGCGTCGTCTTAGTTCACAAGATAGTAATGAAACAGATGATACAATAATAACATCAACAACAACAACTTCACAATCAGCTAAACGTTTAAAAACATCAATTGATAATCGTAAAATACTTGATAGACGTGATTCAAAAGATATTAATAATAAACAAACAATTAAACATCATAAAAATCGTTCTAGTTCAATTAATAATAAATTTGATGATAATAATAAATTAATAAATACAGAAGAAAGATATCGTAAAGATTCTGGTTTTGTTGATGAAAAGAAATCACGTAAAAGTAGTAATAGTATTGATAGAGATAATAATAAAAATTCACATCGTTCACATAAAAAGACTCATGGTAGTAGTAATAATCAAAATAAGGATAATAAAGATTTAATAACAGCAACAACAACATCAACAATAGTTAATTATAATGAACGTGATGATGATATGAGAAGTTCATCAGAAAAAACAATATTTGATTCACATGATTTAAGATCTACTGATGAAGATGAATTAAAACAGCAACAATTAATGTTGCAACAACAATTGCATCACCATCAGCAACAACAGCAGCAGCAACAACAACAACATCATCATCAAAGACATAAAAGTAAAAAAGAACATAAAGAGAAAAAACGTCATAGTGAACAGCAACAGCAACAACATAATGACGATAGTAATAATAAACAAAATCATCAACAACAACATAAACGTAGTGATAATAGCCGTCATAATGAACGTAATAAAATAAATACAACAACAACAACAACAGTATTATCACGTTCAGATGATTGTAGTAGTAGTAAAATATCACGTAATAAAAGTACATCATCTAGAAAATTAACACAAAGTTCAAATGATTCTGATTCTGATGAACCTAAAAAACATTCCATATTTGATATATTAGATGATGGTCCATATATATCAATGTATGATAAAGTTAAAGCTAGATCATGTAAAAATATGCAAAAACAAGAGGAAGAGAAAAAAATTAAAGCAAAATTTACACAATTAAAACAAAGTCGTGCTAAACGTGAAGAAAAGAAACGTTCAACTAGTTATGATGGTGATTCTGATTCTGATATTGATGAACGTCATTTAAATAATAAATATAAAACAACAACAAATTTATATAAAACAACATCACGTAATTTAACCAATTTTATAAATAGTTCATCTGATGAAGGTAATTCAATACGTAATAAAGATAATTTATTAATATCAGATTCAGATTCAGATATATTACGTAGTAAATATAATCGTGCTAGATTAAATGAATTATGTGATAATGAAAGTTCTGATGGCTATTATCAAAATAATGATGATAATAATAGTAATAATAGAAAATCAATAACACCAATAATACCAGCAACAACAACAAAATCATGTAAAATGATACAATTAAAACGTAATTCACGTTCTGGTCGTATAGCATCTGATTCATCTGATACTGATTTAAGACAACATAAAAATATTAAAAATGAAAAATCAAATTTATTAATTAATAATAGTAATATAAATAAAAAATTATTAACTAATTTACCTAATTTAAATATTGATGATAAATATAATATTAAAAGTGAATTTAAATCTGAAAAGGATATTAAAAAAGAAAATATTAAAATTGAGAATATAAATGAAAATATTACAACAACAACAGAAATATCACAAGAACAACAACAATTGCATACATTAACAACAACAGGACAAACGGTTAAAGTTGAAATTAAAATGGAACCAAATGATGATAATTCTTATTCTGATATGGTTAAATCATCAATAGTACAACAACAAAAACAAGAGAATCATAATTTACAAACAAATGATAATAAAGATATAATATATGAACAATTATTTTCAACAGTTACAACAGATACACGTAAAAAACATAAAAAGAGTAAAAAACGACAAAAATTGATAACAGCAATGGCTAATCAACAATTAGATAAAAATGATAAATATATTGAATGTAGTAATAATAATAGTAATATTATTGATAATATTGATAAAACATCATTAATAAATCCAGCAAAAACAACTACATTAACAGCATCATCATCATTAGAACATGTATTTGATGAATTAAAACGTGAATCAACAATTAATATATTAGATAAGAAAAAGCATCGAGAACGTAAAGATAAAAAACGTGACAAATCACATGATAATAGTCATGATAATAAAACAACAATAATAACACAAACTAATCAATTAACTAAAGAAGAAAGGCATAAATTAAAAAAATCAAAAAAATTACAAAAAACCATAGATAATGATTTATTGATGTCAACAAATAATATTATAACATCTAAACGTACTGATGAAAAAATGGAAGATATATTTGGTCCATTAACTGATGATGAACAACAAATATCATCATCAATACATAATACAATAACAAATCAACAGACAACAACAATATTAAATATAAAAGATGAAACAAATAATTATCATATACAAAAACCAATTGTATCAGCTGCTATTAATCCATATAAAATAAATATTATTAATAATGATATTAATGATAATAATAAACAACAAAATAAATTAAATATAATAAGTGGTAATGATTATCATGAAAGTAAACATCGTCGTGATAAACGTGAAAAGAAACGTAAAGAACGTGATAAAATACGTTCTACAACATCAGGATCAATAATAACAACTGTATCATCAGTAATACAACCATTAATAACAACAGCTACAATAGCAACAACATCATCTATAGTAGTATCATCAAATAATCATCAATTACAACAACAACCACATAAAATAATTGATGAAAATAGTGTTGATTTAGATGAAGCTGGACGTGCTGTTGAAGCACAATTAATGTTTGATTCAGATACAAATAAAGTACAAACGGATGATATAACACAATTATCATCAATAAATAAAACAATTTGTAATAAAAATGATATTAATGATATATTTCGATTTTCTGAAGGTGATGATAATAGTATGGAAAAACGTGATACTAATAATTGTATTAGTTCTAGTATTATTAATAATGTTGTTGATCAACATAAAATTAAAGAAAAGAAAAAGAAAAAGAAACGTTCTAAAGAAGAACGACACCAAAGGCGTGAACATCATCATCATAATAATACTGCTAATAGTAATAATAATAATAATAATAATAATAATACTATAATAAATACAACAACATCAGATGATATTATTACTCAAAATATTACAACAACAAAAGATAATGAGCAAAGTTTATTAATCAAGAAAAATGATTTATTATTATCAAAACAATCACCAAGTTTACCAATATTATTTGATGATACAATACCAATTGAAACAATGACAACAACATCAACAATTTTAACAACAACAACAACAATATCAAATACAACAATAAATACATCTTCTATTGTTGAAAATAAAAAGAAACCAGATAAATTTATACCTGGTTTTGATGTTGAATTAGATGATAAAATAAGTGAATCAGCTGTTAAATCAATATCTGATAATTATATTAATAATATTCATTTAGATAATATAATTGATAATAATCAATTAAAATTAAATGATAACAATTTAATTGATAATAATAAAACTAATGATATTAATAAATGTGATGAAAAATCACGTGTTGTTATATCACAAGAAGAAACTGAAGATGCTGTTGCTGCATTATTAGGTGAAAGTTTTGGTGTATCAAATATAAATGATTATTCATTTGTTGATGGTGATGAAGTCGATGATAATATAGTACAACAAATAAATCAAAATAATAATAATAATAATATTAATAATAGTAATATAATAAATAATGATACTAATAAAACACAATCATCACTAGAAACAATTGATAATGATAATTTATTATTACAACCAAATATTAATAATATAATACCAGAAGTTGATGCTGAAGAAATGCGTAAAGCTGTACAAAGTTTAAGTAATGATGATAATATAATTGATATTAAACCAGATACTCCACAATCAGATGAACATAATTTACAAATTGATACAGATACTGAAGAACAAGATGATGATATTAGTACACAATTAATGTATGATGATGATTGTACAAGACCTAAAACACCAGATATAGATTTAACACAAATAACACCAGGTACAATAACTATGAAATATGATAAAGATATTCAAGAAAATTTAATACCATCAACAATAATAACAACAACAACAACGACAACTGAAACAACAACAGTTATAACATCAATTAAAAATAATAATGATAATAAAATAAAACCATTAATAACAAAATTAAATATTGATATTGATAATAATAAAAATGATTTATATAATATATCTAATCAAGATAATAATAATACCAAAATTATTAAAACAATAATAACATCATCAGATGATGTAAGTAAATCATTAGATAAACAACAACAGCATCAATATACTTATCCAGCAATGAATGCTTGTTTAACATCAACAAGTAGTTTACCATTGAATGTAATACCTGCTTTAACAGTTAATCAAACAAAAGATTTGCATGGTATACAGAATACAATACAACAACAGAAACAACAACAACATATTGTTATTCAACAAAAACAATCACATCAATCACCAATTATGTTAAATCGTTTATCAACAAATGTTGTAACAACAAAAATTGTTACACCAACTAGTAATATTAATAATAATAATAAAATGTTACAATCAACTGATATTAATAAATCTGATATAAAAACATTATCATCATCAATAACATCACATGATGTAAAAGATTTAAAAACGATATCATATCGTGTTGGTAGTGTACAGAATGCTAGTTGTAATCTGAGTATAACATCACCATCTAAATTACAACCAATTAAAGTTGTTCAAACAATACCAGTTTCAACAACAACAACAATAACAACAACTTTATCATCACCATCATCATCGTCACCAATTAAATCAGTTATTGAAACAAATATTCCACAAACTTCTCATATGCAACAAGTAGTTCCAATACATGTTCAACAACAACAACAACAACATCAAAAGTCAAGTCATATTATTAGTATACAGAATCAGAGAATACAACAACAACAACAACAGCAACAAATGATGCAGAATAAATACATACAGCAACAGTCGCAACATGTTAAACAGCATCAATTACAATCAATACAAGTACAACAACAACCACATTCTCAGCTGGTGCATGTAATGCATAAACAACAGCAACAGAAATCACAACAAACCCAACAACAACAGAGGCTTGTTCATCGATCAATTGTTTGCTCATCACCAACAATACAAACATCTAATAAAGATGTTCAACAGGTTACACCAAATGTTGTTGTTTTACGTCAGAATCAACCAGCATTACCACAACAACAACAACCAAGGCAACAACAAAGTTCGCATATTATTAGACAGCAAGCACAGCCAACAGCATATCAGCAATCATATCAAGTACCACAAAGACAAATACAAGCAACTGCTGCAAATCAATCTTATCAAAAATTACCAACAATACCAAATATTCATCAACAATCGCCACAAGTTTTACAATCACAATCAAATTTAAATCAAGCTGCTGTAATTTCAACAAAATTAGCAACATCATTAGCAGAAGATAATAATTTATCAAAAAGACTTACAAAACCAGCTTCAACGTCATCTATTGTACAAAATTTAACATCATTTGACAATTCCAGTTTAACAACATCGGTAACACGATCAGTTACAACTGGCGCTGTTAGTGATGATAAAGAAGAATCAAAAGAAAATATCGAGAAAAATACAGAAATTAAATTAGAATCGCTAAATGTTAACACACAAGCGACTCTAGGTAAAATAAAAGAAAATGTGGAAAAAGATGACGAGAAACCTGTAAGTGAAAATAAAGATGAACAAAATGAAAAAACTAAAGGTGAAATTGAAAATCAACAATTTGAAGAATCAAAAAATAAAATTAAAACAGAAATCAAAGAAAATGTTGATAATTCTATAATTGATAATGAAAAAGAATCTAAAATTTTAGCTAACATTGATAATGGCAGTCAATTAGAAAAAATATCTAGTTGCAAAGAAGAAAACATCAAAGAAAAATCATTAAAAGAATTGGTAGAAAAGAAAGAAATATTTATTGATAATGAAGCTAAAGATGATACTGATTCTTGGTCAGCCAAAGAACTCAACATTGATTCTGTAATCAAAAAAGTTGATGCACTTTGTTCATCTGATGAAGTTGATCAATCGCCAGATACTTTACAAAGTGAAAAAGATAAAGATAAAGCTTGTATAGTAACTAAATCAGAAATTATTAAAAATGAAAATAATACAATGACCGATACTGATAATGGACAAAGTGATGATACACGACAGCCAGAAATGAATAATGAAATTGAAAAATGTGATGAAACTCATGATGAAGAAGAACAGGAAGAAATAACATCAGAGACTTCTGAATCACATCGAACACGTGGTAGTAAACGTGGTCGTGGTAACCGTAGTTGTAAAAAAATAACACCAACAACACAAATAACATCAGATTTAACATCAAGTACTGGCATAAATATAACAGCCGAATCATCATCAGATGGTGTGCAAACACGACGCGGTAAAACTTCAACACATGGTAGTGGAAATGTAGGAGTATCAAGATCTCGTCGTGGAAGTAGTGCTATTACTGCTGCTACTACTACTGTTGGTAATGTTGGCAATACTAAAACTTTACAAAAAGTTAGTAGCAATTCAACAACAACAAGCCCAACAATAACTGAACATAAACTACGTACTTCAACATCAGATCAAGATGTCTATGAATTCCATGAAGATTCTGGGGATGAAAATGGTTCAAATAAATCAGGTGAAAGACCACGTTTAATATTGACAATTAAAAGTCCGGGACAGGTAACATCAACAGCAATTGTTCATACAAAAACTGCTGAAACAGCTAATGAAAATGTTGTACAAACACAAATAACAGCAACGACAACTTCGCAATTAATTGATACAACAAAAACATCTACTATAACAATGTCTCCAACAACAACAGCTGTTGTATCTACAACTTCAACAGCAACCATAACAACAGCTACGTCACCACTAACAACATCAGCAGTACCCGTTGCCTCATCTAATACCATAAATGATAATAATACATTAATTAAAGATGATTTTTCAACACCAGCATCAAATACACGTAAATCTCGTCGTTTACAAGAAAAAGATAATGGTGGAAATAGAAATACTGTTGATGATATTATTGAAGATGTTGTTAGAAATTTATCAACATCATCAACCAAATTAGATGGACAAATACAAACAAGACGTTCTACACGTAATTCAACAACGCAAAATAATACAATAACAACACGTACAACAGGAAATACAATACAACAAGTACAAAATAATGAGAAAACAGTTACACAAATAACTGATGTACGTAAATCACCACGTTCAAATCGTCGTACAAAAGATCGTAAAACAAGTGAAACATCAGTGGATAGTAATGATGAAAAACTAAATAAGATCGATGAAACAATAGTTAAAACATCATCAACAAATGATGAAGATAATAATAAAATGCAAAAAGATAATGATGAAACAATAAATACATTAAGATCAACAGTATCACCTCCAGCTATAAAATTAGATCTTTCAGCAAATGAAAATATTGATAAAGTCAAAATAACAATAAAGGAACAATCTGAACAACCGTTAACATTGATTGATCCAGTTACTGGTGTATTAACAGTTGTAAGACAAAGTAAAGAGGGACAATATGAGCCTATACCATCAGCGTCTAAAACTGGTAAATTAACATCTACAACAACAATAACAACAACGACTACACCAACTATTGGACAATCAATACCGATAATAAATGATAAAAAATTAAATTCGAAGAATGATATAACGCAATCATTGGCATCAATAATTACAACAATTACAACAACGTCAACAGTAACAACAACAACAACAACAACAACAGCAACATCAATTAATCAAACATCTAGTGTTGTTGTAACTGCAACTACCACACCATCAATAATTAAAACAGGAAGTATATCAGTAACACCATTATCACAATTACAACAGCCTAAGCAAATACATCAATTACCTCAACAACAATCATCATCTATATTAAATCAACAAAAATCTGCACATCCATTAAAAGCTCATGTATTAAATAGTCAATTAAATAAAACACCAATTTTATGCCAGAATATAGTTAAAGTAACTAGCACTAATCTTGGTCAAGTAACACCAGTTGTTGTTAGTAATAATTCAACAGCATCATCAATAAAACATCAGCCAACAACAATAGTACAAACAAATGTATCGGTAAGGCATGCACAACAACAAAATCAGCAGCAGCAACAACAACAACATCAAAATTTGGTTGTAAATATACCACAATCAAATTCACCACATACAATACAAACAGGTATATGTCATTCACCACGTATACAACAAAATGTTGGTGTTAATAAACCACAAGTTGTACATGTTGTAACAAAACCAGCTTTACCAATACAACAACAACAGCAACAGCAGCAGCAGATTTTAGCTCAACATCAGCCAATTGTTATTCATGGTAATAAAATTCAACAGCATCCAGCTACATATACAGCAATTGTTAAAAGTGGTAAAATACTACAACAAGTATCATCACCAATAACAATACAATCAGCTAATGTTAAACATCAAACAATACAAGTACCAATATCTCATGTAACACAACAGCATCAACAACAGCAACAAAATCAATCACAAAGTCATCAAACTATAGTACAAAAGCAATCATCAACACATGGTGGAATATCAGTTGTATCACATCAACAGTTAAGAAAATCGAATTCAACTTCACCAATTCAAATGCAACAACAAGCTCATTCACAACATCATATTCTACAGCAATTACAACAGACACAATCAAATCAAATTGTTAAACAACAAACAATTACTGGCCAACAACATATAATTTCTCATGCTGCTCATCAAGTATCTCATCCACATCAGCCAACTGGTGCAACATTATTGCAAACAAAACCAGCACATCAACAACAGGTATTAACACAAACAAAAGGTGTTATTGGCTTACATCAGGCACCACAAATTATGACCGGAGCTGTAGCTAGCCCACCATTAAAACAGAGTCATATGACTGGACAACAACCTGTTGTTACTGGTATAATAAATTTATTTATTTCTTTTTTTTTTTTTATGTATAATTTGTTTAATATTACATTTTTCATAGGTGCGAGTAGTTTAAGAGCATCAATACCACCAATTAGTCCACAAGGTAGATCGCATATAATACAGCCAGGTTTACCGGTTCCAGCATTTGAAGCTAATTTGGTATGTTCTTTAAACAATTATTTTTATTTTATAAAACAAAATAACTTATTTATAATTTAAAAGTCATATTTATAAAATTAATGTATTTATATTTATTATGTTAAAAAAAACAAAAGCAAAAAAAAATTATTAATTATGTTTTGTCTTTATGGACGCAGCATGATATTGGAGGATTTAGTACAAATCGATCACAAAGCCCTCCACCTGCACATCAGCAGGCGTCTCCAATAACACCGGTAAAACTTCAAAATTTTAAATAATTTGCGATAACGTTTTTATTGTTTCATTATTTTTATTACACTTTTATATTATGCTATAAATAAAACTTTGGAATTTATTAGGGATAAATATGAACAAAAAAGGAAGAAAATAATCTCATACATATTTAAATATAACAAATCATTCTTTTCGTTCTTTTCTTTTTTTGATTTCAAAATAAAATTCACTTAGTTTATTGATTATAAATCATAATCGGTTCCGTTTATTGTGTTTATTTACCTGAAAAAATATTAAAAGCGATATCAAATTTTTTTCTACAAATTGCCTGCCATGACCTATGATTTAATTAAAATAGCAGAGGGTAGAAATGGAAATTCTTTTCAGCCCCTAAATGTAAATCTTGAACATTTCATTCAAAAAAGGTCTGATTATCATGCCAAAAACATATGAAAAATCCCCTGAAATCGAATAATGAATATTGATCGTTCATGGTTCGGAATTATAGACATTTTACACACATCCTTTTACTGTATTTTTTTTTCTTGTTTGCATAAATATAAAAATGAATAATTGAAGAAAGTAACCCAAAATCATATATTATTTAATTAAATTTAAAAACAGTTAAAACAAATATTAAAAATTTAAATACATACGTGATATTCAAGAGTAAAATAATATTACAATGTGACATTTTATTAATACAGATCTTACCGTGTAACCAATTATTGCAGTAACAAAAAGGGATTGTATTTCAAAACCAACCTACAGATCGTAATTGTATACTTATTTAGCATTGAAATAAACATTAAATGTTTTTTTTCGATAAAACTTTTTAATTTTCTAATTAAAATTTGTATTTTAAATAAAAATCTTATAAAAAAAAGTCTAGGTAAACATTTAGTGGAAAAGAAGCTCCTTAAGTTCTATCATGTAGATAGAACTGCTAAAAATTAGCAATGAAAACAACAATTAATCAAAAAATTAATAACAAAAAATATTATAAAAAAAAAAAACAATAATAAGAAATAATTGACAACCAAAGCAAATACGAAAAGCAGAAAATACCCAAGAGAAAGAAAATTAAAAAAAAAAAACGCTATTAATAACAAAGAAAACAACAAATAGAAATAATAGCAAAGAATTAAAAATTGTTACTTTAACACATAATTTTCCATGAGTTTTCCTCTTACTCTCATCTCTCTCTCTCTCTCTCACCTAAATGGGCAGTTTAAGTGTTTTTAGCAAATTGCTAGACTTGTAAAACAAATCCTATTTAATATAATAAGAAACTATTACATTTTTCTATTAGGTTTTTGTGTTAAATTTTGTAATAGAATTTCATGTTGACATTAAAAATTTTGGCCTAGCCCTCAAACTCAAATGAAACAAACATTCTGAAGAAATTTTTCGACATTTTCATTAAAAATTATGTACATATATTATATGTATATACATAAATAAATAAATTAATTAAATAATATTTAAAATAATAAATATTTATAAATATTTCTTTTAGGGTGAAGGGAATTTTCCAGCAACAACTATGCGAGGTGTACCAAGAGATCATTTTATCATGTATCAACAATATTTGCGTGCTCAACAAGAAGCAGCAATTGGGGCTAGAATTCCATACATTCCAAGGTAAAAACTATAAAAAAAAAAAAAAGAAGAAATATATTAAATTTTTAATACATGAAATAAATTTATTTTAGATCACCACTTTTACCTGGTACAACAGATCAAAAAGATATGTCTGAAATTGATGAATCAATGGTGGCTAGTCCACCCCTTGAATTACGTCGTCCTGGTAGTGTACCACGTACAATTGCTGTACCACATAGTTTACAAAGTCCACAAGATCGTGCTACTGGTAAATAAATTAATTTTTCAAAATTAATCATATATAATTAAAGATTAACTTTTTTTTTTTTAATAGATTCACCACAAGTTGCCCAAGTTTATGTACACGGTACAAGAATACCACATCCACATTTTCAAGATGTTGGTGCACGATATTTTGATAGTGTACGGCCAGTTGGAGCAGAACCACCACCAGCACATCGTTCTGCTCATAGTGTTGTTAATCCATCATCATCAAATTATTGTACACAGCCACCAACAGTACAATCAACAACACTAACACAACATCTTCATCCAAAGGCAATTGAAAGAGAACGTGAACAAAGAGAACGTGAAAAAGAAAGGGCTTCAATACCTGGTTAGTTTTTTTTTGTCATGTTATTTAGTTCTAAACAATAAATCATATTTTAATTATTTTTTCTTTTATAGGACATGCAAGTATGCCTACTCATGGTAGTCTAGTACCGGCTATGATAGCACCAACTGGACGTAGTATACAAGTAGCTACACCACCACATGCTAGTCAAGTACCACCTCAGGCTGATTCATTACTTATGCTATTACAACGTTATCCTGTTATGTGGCAGGGTTTATTAGCATTAAAAACTGATCAAGCAGCTGTACAAATGCATTTTGTATTTGGTAATCCAAATGTAGCTAGAGGTTCATTGCCATGTAATAGGGATGGTAGTACACCACCATTACGTATTGCTCAACGTATGAGACTTGAACAGACACAATTAGAAGGTGTTGCTAAAAAGATGCAGGTATATATTTCAAATTTTTCATTAATTACTAACAAAAAAATTTCAAAAGTTTCGAATTAATAAAAATTGGATCGTTGAATTGAGTTTAAATAGCATTTTAAAGGTGCTTTAGTTAATTAATTAAAAAAAAAAAGCCCAATTTTACCTATATACAGGTCTTTAAAGGATGTATGCATTTAACCGTTTGAGTCCCAGGGGGTATTAAAAATGTTAAAGAATCCCAAACAGCACAACCGCGCTTTCTTTAAATGATTACGAAAATACTTTAGCACCCAAGAAGGCAAACGTTTTAATATACGATTCCTCAATCTATCATTGCTGGTTCATCTTTTGTTTTATTTTTACAAAATCTTCAACTAATTTTATGTTAAAATCTATCACAGTTTTTAAATGTGCAAATTATTTTTCAAAATCTATTAAATTATGTTTATTAAAACAGAACCTATTAAAAGTTTTAATGAATTCTTTAAATATTTATAATAGAAATATAAAAATTGTATTTATGTAAATTTTGTGCAACTTATTTGCCACTGTGACCTTTATATTAAATCAAAGAAAGGAGTTGTAATTTTCGATAAAGATTTCTTTAATTTTGTTGTTTTTATTACAAATCTTATAATATTTATTGATCTCTATTTAAATAAATTTTTATTTTATCCGTTTTTAGTATGAAAATGAACATTGTATGCTTTTGGCACTTCCATGTGGACGTGATCATATGGATGTATTACAACAATCAAGAAATTTACAAACTGGATTTATAACATATTTACAACAAAAGATGGCAGCTGGTATTGTTAATATTCCAATGCCTGGAAGTGAACAGGCTGCATATGTAGTACATATATTTCCTTCCTGTGATTTTGCTAATGAAAATTTAGAACGTGCAGCACCAGATTTAAAACATCGTGTAGCTGAAATTGCACATTTACTTATTGTAATTGCAACCGTTTAAATTAATAAAATAATTTAATAAATTTCAGCTTTATCGGACTATATAGAAACAAAATATATTTGAATAACTTGTTAAAAAGTTAATTTTGATGGACTACTAATTTCGGAAAATGAAACAAAAAACAAAATACACAATGAACTTATCTTGATAATTCTTTTATATAAAATGAATTGATAATCAAAATCAAAAGAAAATATACTAAAAGCTTTATATAAACTTAATATATATGTAAATATATTAAGGAATAAAATGCAAGCTTAAAGTTTTTCTTTTTAAATAAAACAAAACAAAAGCTAAAAATGTTAATTGAAAAAGGAAAACATTTTAGCATGAAAAATTATTGCTTCGGATTTTGTAAATATAATTAATGTAAAGTATATTTTGTACTTGATCTCAGTTTAAAAATAATTTTCCTCAATCTTTAATAAAAGAAGAAAAAAAGAAAAGAAACTCTAAAAAATAAGTGTAAACAAACATGTTAAAGTTTTTAGAAACATTTTTTTAGTGTTTATTCTTAAAAAATTAAGAAAATGCAAAAAATTATTATTATTAATATAATTACATAAACTTGTACAGTACAGAAATAATTAAAAACAAAAACAAAAAAACAAATAACAATTAGTAATATAAGAAAATTAAAAATTTAAAGTTATATTCGCAGAAAAAGAAATCAAATTCTGTTTATTTATTTTTCTTCCTTAATATTATATTATTCACTTCTTTAACAAAATGAAAAGAAATAATTTTATTAAAAATAAAAAATGTATAAGATATAATTGTAAATAGTTGTTTAAAATATATATATAGGTGTATATAAAAAAAAATATATATATATACATATACATAAAAAATAAAAAAATAAAAAAAAGTAACATTTAAATGGATATAAATTTTTTGTTTTAGTATAAAATAATTAGTTAATTATTTTTATTTGTTTTGAAGAGAATTTTTAATTTTTTATTTTGTTTGATTTTTCTTCTTTTACTTTTGATTCAAGTTTAAAGTCTTCTTTTAAATTCAATACACGAAATTTTCTTCTTTATACGATTCTGTCTTATTATCTTCTTTTTAATTATTATAATTAAGATTTTATTACTCTTAAAAAATTATATATACATATATATATATATATATATATATATATGTGTATATTTAAATATAAATATATATATGTATATATATATATAGAGATATATATAAATATAAATGAAATTAATTTCTTGTAAAAATAGTTCGCTCAATCTTGTACAGTTATTTTTAAATAAATGAACATAAAATTAAATATATATATACGTATACATATATATTAATAATCAATTCAGTAGCGAAATATTTTTATAATATTTTAATTTCTCGAAAAACTGAAAAAAAATTTTTTGTGAAAAGAAATATATATGTGTATATTTAAATAAAATTAAAATTAATAAAAAAAAATTGTTTTAATTGTTTTTAAATTAGTTTTTAATTAAATATACATGAAAAAATTACTTCTTTCCAAATAACTCGTTATAAGTTTTTATTGTCCTTAAGGTATTAAAATAGTTTTCTAAAGAACATCAGTGATGCAATGGTAAAGTTATGGTTGTAGTCATAAATCATTCATTTTTTATATCAATTCCATTTATTTGATTTTTATAAATCATATATTAAGAGTACTTATTATCCCTGTGGGAAAATTCCCCTCGATGAAGGACACGAAAAGCCAAATTGTCACTGATAAAATAAATTTATAGATTCTACGCACCAGTGATATTTTAAATGTAAATAAGTACAAAAAGTCCACCTTTCTGTTGGGTGTGTGCTTTTAAATACGTTTGAATACGTGAAAATTTTGTATATGCATAGTCTGGTTATAGGTGAAAATGCATGACATTTTGTCACTCATCCGCGTTTAAGGAGAAGTTTCCCACTGGGATAATATTCAAATAAGTGGAGTACTGGGAAGAAGTGGTTTTATATGCGTGAGATCCGTGTTCAAATCTGTTCTGTTCGTTATTCACATAGAGTTAAATAATACAACGAGAGGGATGGTAAAACCTTTTTCCTTTTCTTGAGGGGAGCTACTATTGAAATTTTTTTTTGGCTTGAATTTTGATGATCTGTACCTTAAACAAAGAGCACTTTTATCAAAAACTTTTAAGAAAACCACCTTAAAACCACATAGAAATCACTAAATTTCAAACTGTTACATTTTTTTTTGTTCACTTTAAGTAAAAATTTAAAAATAAGGTTTTTGGAAGTATAAAAGCCTTATTATTGTTTTGAAAGTTCTTAAGTTGTCTTTTATTTTTTAGTTTAGGCACGATGGAACGTTCTCACAGCCATACAAGGGCTTACCAAAAAGCACTTTCTTCAAAGTTCTCGACCTTTTTCTTTAATTGATATTATTTCGATTCAATTATAAAGCTTTGTTATTTTTAATTAATATGAAATTTTACCTGAAAATTATTAAAATTATCATTTTTCAATGATCGAAATCCGATTGTGATTTTCAAAGAATGTCTTTTTTTTTAACTATAAGTTTTTTCCAATGTGACAATGAGAAGACTCATAAAATATCAATGCTGAACACGTCTTACCACATGCTTAAAAAAAAAACTGTTTTGAAAACTGGTGAGGTTTCGTTCACGTATGTATCTTTTTATTCATTATTGTCAGTATTTCTAGACTTAAAACCGCGCACCTATAAATTTCTCTAAATTTAATTTGAATATATTTTCAGCTCCCTTATTAACATATTTATTTAAAAAACTATAACTTTTGCAGACTTTTTATTAAAAATAGAATTCATAACTATGTATCAGGTATTAGGAATTTTTTAAGTTTGCTCTTTAAAAAAAGTTGCTTGAAAAGTTATTAACTTAACATTGTTGTATTTTTAACCATAAAAACAAATAATATAATTTTTGATAAGCAGCCTTTTAGGTTGTTTGATTTAAACTAAATATTTAATTTTTTAACAAAAAATATCTCTTTAATAAAAAATTTTTTCATTAAATTAAATATTCAGAACTTTTAGCGCCTCAGTCGGTAAAATACATGTTTCTTTTTCTATTTTATTTTTGTCTTTTATAGATTTTTCCCATGCTAACTCAAATGGGTCTGTTAATATTTCATCAGTAATTTCATTTAATTTAGGTATAGTTGTATTTTTATCGGTTATCCCATAATTATGAATACTTTCTAAAATATCTGCATCATATGAATCAGGTTTTAATGCAGTTATGTATTCAAAAAGTTCATTTTTAGTATAAATATTGGGTAGTCCACGACGTTGAAAAAACTAAAATTAAATTTAATATATAAATTTATTATTAAATTATTAATAAAATATATCTTACATTAATTATATTAGTACAATCACGCATTAAAAATTCTAATGCATGAGGATGACGAGGTTCAACAGATTGAGCTAAATCAATAAACCAACATTTATCATTATGCCAGAGTATATTATATTCTGATAAATCAGCATGTATTAATTTTGCTTTATTATATAATTTATGCATCATTTCAATTATTTCTTCGTATGCAATACTTAATTCAGCATCATTCAATTTTGCATCTTTTAATTTAGGTGCTGCTTTATTATTATTACCAATAAATGACATAACTAATATATGTTTTCTTAATAAAATCATATCAGGACAATTTATACCAATCTTTTTCATACGTATCATATTAAGCATTTCTTTTTCAGCCCACATATTAATAATTACACGATTATTTTGTTTATTAAAACGTTCTTTAAAACGATAATCATCTTTAATATAACGATCACGTTGTTTGAATTCATTTAATGTCGTTTTGAAAATTTTAATAGCACATTCCTTTGGTATAGTTAAATCACCAACATAATTAGGATCATGATACGCATGTAAAATTAATGCTTCCTTGCCAGTTGATATAATACCATTAATTTGTTCAAAAACTTGTTTATTAATTAATTTATATAGTATTAATCGACTTCTTTCATCGACACCCATTTCAGCAGTAGCAATATATTCTTTTTTATCATACATTTTGTTCTTTTTAGTTTTGTGTGAATATGTTTTTAAATCATTATAAACTGAATTTGATAATTTCATATCAAAACCAGCACTATCACCCGTTGAAAACTCTAATGGTAGGGACATAATACGGCAAGCATTTCGTATACCACATATTTGGGCGTCATGTTTAGTAACTATCATGTTTAGTTCTTTATCAACTTTAAATCCACATTTTGGTATTGCATTATATTTTCTTTCATTTGTTTCAAAACGATCCCAATCTTTATTTTTATCATTTCCAGCATCCTCATAATAATCTTCATCTTCCTGGTAATTTTCATCATTATATCTTTTATAATTATCAAATGAAATTGATACTTTTGAATCTTTATTTTTTTGCTTTTCAATTAATTTTATTTCATGATTATATTCATAATCGAACTGTGCTTGTACTACTTGTGCTATAATTGCGTCTGAGTCGCATACTTCATTAACTTTTATTCCACTTTTTTCGGTGTCATTTTTAATTATTTTATAAACATTATCAGAAATAATTGATTTCGTTTTTTCTGATGTTATATCACTTTGAATATCATCTGGACAACAGTTTTCTGAAGTTTTCATTATATCTTCAGCTACTTGATGGGAATATTTTTTATTTTCTCTATCCTGTAATCCTCGAGCATATTCTTCAGACATAATATCAACAAAATTTGTATTTTCGATTTTATCTATTTTACCCCATGGCGAAGACATAATTTATTTTTTATATATATAAATTGAAATTTACTTATTTTACTTAAAATTTATAAAAAAAAAAAAAAAATTGTCAAAGTTGTGAAATTATATTTGAAAGTTTTACCAAGATGTCAATATGAAGTTCCGTTTCACACTTTTGGACAGCGTTTTTATAGGAGATCTTATACGAGTTTTGAGGAAAGTTTACACTCAGAAGTATATTCACTCCAATGATGACAATACAAATCCTTTAGAAAAGTATAATTTGTACCTTTCATAATTTATAAGTATAATTTACGGTAAGTCAATATAATATAATATTAACTAGTTAAAATGCATAAGTTACATATTTTTAATCAAAATGTCAAACTCAAACAAACTATTGAGTATTATCGCGCCTAAAAATACAAGAATTTCGTATTTTTATCGAGAATATTTATTTATAATTTATAGGAATTTTTTAGTTAAGTTTAAACTCAGAAGTATTTCGACTGCAATAATTGTTTTACAAAAATGTCAACAAACACTTCAATTGTGGACATTTTTCAGGTCTTTTTGTACGGAGTCCGTACCATCTTCGGACTTTTACTTTTTTAGAGCAAAGTTTTAGACTTATTTTATGTATATTTCATCAATCAGCTTGAAGCTTAATTAGATCTATAAAGCATAGTTTTTTTTTTTATTTTTCAAATTGCCAATATTAACAAAAACTCGCTGTAATTAAAAATTATTAATCCTCCTTTTAGTTAAGAAAAAGTTTAGTTAAATTTAATTTTGGTATTTAAGTAGCCCCCTGGATTTAAGCAAGCGATGACTTCGTCATGTGAATAAAACCTCTTTCACTAGAGCTTATTTAAGGTTCTTTAACAAGTAAGACATGTTAAGAGGCAAATTTAGCGAAAAATCAATTGATTAATTAAATAATTCTTTTAGGAAGCTTATATAAGTGTTCATTATGTGTAAGACCATATTCAGCGATGTGATATGGTAAAAAAGTAATACAATTATTTTAAAAAAAATTAAAAGAAAAGAAATAAACAAAACTCATTTTTTGTTGTTGTTTGTCAAACAATCGATTTATTTTTCCTAGGAGTATATACAAGTATTTACTTACAGAAATTTTTATTCTTATTGTAATAAACAAACTATCGGTCCATAGGGATGTAGCTCCTTCGAATGTTAACAATTAAAAAAATTTATCAATTGAAAATTAATTGCTTTAACAATACAAAGTTCATAAAATAGATTTTAATGTTTATGTTTTAAAATTGAAAAGAGTAATTTAAGTAGATGTTATACAAGTATTTTTATTTTATTGAAGATATTGCAATTAAATAAACATTTTTTATATTTGATTTGTATTTTAAACTTGATAATAAGAAATTAATAAATTTGTCAAATTTAATTTGTGTGTATAGAAGATTTTTTTCTATTTAGTTATCCGTACTATATATTTCTAGACTAGAGCTTTTGGATTCATTTCATCTACTGAAAAAAAGAAATTTTAAAATGAATAAAATATGTTAATGGGATATTTAATTAAAACTATAAGTAATTTATTATCAAAAAAAAGATAACTAACTTTTAATATTTGAAAACTAGCTTAAGCTACATATATTACTTTGTTAATTATTAAGGAAATATGAAATTACGTATTGTTTTTGGCAAACATGAATAATCCAATCCATTTTCTTTAACTGCCATAATTGCCAGTGTTTTTAATGAAGGATTAAAATCCAAGACATGAGTAAAATGAATGTAAGTAAAGCGGCCTGTTGAGCTAAAAAAAAACATATTTATAAGATTTTTTGAAGTAATTATTCTTTACATAAAAAGTATCTAGTAAAATTAAATTATATCCAGATATTTTGGATATTTAATATTATATAAAACTAAAATTAATCTTTTTTTTACCTCTTTTCATAAAATAAAAACATTTTATCACCAATAACTACACATATATGCTCGCCTCTTGGTATTGGTGATTTTCCACGTGGTTTTATTAAATTCCAATGATTCCGTTTTGTATCAAAACAATATAAATCATTCAAGTGTCTATCCGAACTATTACCTCCTCCATAAACATATATTAAATTATTATGAGAAACTGAAAAGACAAAAGGAAAATTTATTTATAAAACTAGCATTATTTAAAAATTATACAAACGTACACATAGAATGATATTTTCGACCTACTGGTATATCACCAGTTGCTATGGGACGATGCCATCGATTTGTTTTCAAATCTAAATATATAATATCAGTAGAATATGTCACTTCATCATCACTATCTTCAATAATATAGTTATTTGGCATTTCTATAGTTCCTCCAAATATATATATACGATTGTTAACTATAGTTGCTTCATAATATTTTCTATGTGATAAAATTTCTCCAATATTTGTTATACAACTCCAATCCATTGTTTTCATATCCAGACAATATATATTCAGAAACGATTGATCATCCATATTCATATCCCATGTATACATTAGGTGATTTAAAGAACATGTTAAATTTCCACTGGGTGCATGCTTTGGTATTATTCCAGTTACTACTTGCGGTCTTGACCAATTTAATGTTTCAGTATTGAAACAATAAATTGTATTACATGCTATTCCATGATTTCCACCCCATAGATAGATTTTTTTATCATAAGTAAAAACTTTATGTCTAAGTGTATTGCAAGGTACATCTGGCGGCTTTAATGGTACACCATTTACAGTACGATCAGGTAATTTTGACAATACAAACTTATTGGTATTAAGGATATAAACACTAATTTGCCTTTCATGATCCAATGTTATACCAAATAAATATATTAAATGGTCAACAGCAACAGCTTCATAACAAAATCCCCATGACACATTTTCGATACAGTTTGTCCAATACATTTTTCATTCAATAATAAATCTAATTCTTCAAAATATGAAATCTTAACCACTAATAACGAAGTTTAAAACTGACAATTATCATTTGAAACTTCTCCTTTTTCCTGAATAGAATACAGATTCTTTGTAATCATTAACATAAATTATATTTAACTTTAAATTTACTTTATATGAAATAAAATTTTTAATGTATTATAGTAAAACATAAATTAAGTTTGTGTAAATAATTCTTTGATTTTAGTATATAACTGATTGACATTTTGATTGAAAATATATAATTTATGCTTTCTAACAGGTTTTATTATATTAAATTGACTTACCGTAAATACCGTAATAATGCATTATAAATGCAAGAAAATTAGTTGAAAGATACAAATTGTATTATTCGAAAAGACTTGTAATATATAATATATTTGTGAGTGTAAACTTTCCCTAAAAATCTTATAAAAAGCGTTGTCGGAAACGCTAGAGTCTTGACACAGCCTGAAAAAAGAAACCACACCAGATATTTATGTATTTGATAGCTGTCAAAATAATATATTTCTGGTTAATTTTTTTTTTTTTTCAAAATAATTGGTGTTTATCAAAATTTCTTTATTAGTACCTAAAAAAAAAAACAAAATATTATAATATATATTTTGCAAACAACTCAAATTAATTTTTTATTGAATGCCAAGTTTACTAAGAATTACTGTACAGAAAACTAGCTATTGAAATATTAGAAAGAAAAATAAATAAGAATATATAAAACTTCATGGTTTTGATTAGTAAATGAGATCAACTGTAAGCTATATGTTGTCCCATGGATCCGATGAGACTTTAATGTCTCATCCGGATTATGAACAACATGCACATCATCATCGATGTCTGCTAGTATTATTACGTGGTATTGGTTTGTCCAAACCTCGTTCATTACAAAAAATATTTGAAAGGATCCAAAAAATTAATAATGTTAAAATCACAGGTAATTTTTGTTTTTGTTTCTTATTTTTAGATTTAGTTAAATGTTAATAAGATCCAAGCAGAATTTTATTTTTCTATTACAAAAAGTAAAATTAAACTTTAAACTGTTTTTGTAAAAGTAGTAGAAATCTAAGTAAATTTTCATTATTTTAATCATTTTATTGATTTAGTTCTAATTGTAACATTACCTAGAGAAATATAAAATTCTTAGTTCAATCACATTAAACTTTTTTTAAAGCTTTTAAAATATTTTCCTATAACAAAATTAAATAATTTTATTTTGAATGAAAATTTGACACGACTATTAAACCATAGCCACACAAATTAATTTTACTTTTTCTTATTGAGACCCAGCCCCTAAATTCGTAAAAAAGTATTTAAACAATTCTAAAACTTCAATTTATATGATTTGTTCTCGTTAAAAATGTCCCGATAACCCTTAGAAAATGTAGATTAAAAGTGTCAAAATAACGGAATTACTCTTCTTATTATCTCTCAAATATGCTTCTATAAAAAAACTTTTCAATTATTAAGTATTATTATACTTTTTATTTCCTTTTTAGATTCTTCTGGTCAAATACGGGATATATGGATTAGATATATTCATGATTATCCCATTGAAAATAATGATTGGGGTGATTTTCAAACACATCGTCGATTGTTAGGATTAATAACAGTTGGAAAATTTGATAATCAAATTGAACTTAATGAATTATGCCGTCTACATGAATCATTAAAGGTTAAATATTCATCAACATTATATGATTCACGTTCAATATTATGTGGACCACAAATTCAATCAGATGAAAATAATGAAATAAATGATAGTTTGAATGGTAAAATAAAAACAAATGGTGGTTTTATACCACCATCAAATTTTAAAACACATGCATTTTTTTATCCAGAAAATGATATATGCTCAGATTTAGAAAATAATATAACTGATTTTATTAGTTCATTATTTTGGATATTAGAATCAAAAAGATTAGAAAGATCACGTGAAAAAGTTGATAAAGTTACATTATTATTTGCACCATTTGAAAAAAAAGAAATAATTGGTTTAGATTTAGATTCTCGTACAAATAAGAAAAAATGTATTGGACGTTTAACTAAAAATTTGGGTGATCTAACTCTACAATGCGGTTTAATTGGTGAATCATTAAATTTATTTCAGACAGCTAGTGAAATTTTGAGTGCCATAAATGATTCACTTTGGTTAGGCGCAGCTGAAGAAGGTTTATGTACAGCATCATCGATATTATTATATCCTGATATTAGACAAATAGAATATTTTTATCGTAATGGAAGCCTACAAGATGGTCTATCAACAAAATTATTAGATAAAAATAAAATAAATGAGAAAAAAACAAATTATATTATACATGGTGGTGGTGATTGTACAATAACATCAAAATCATCATCAAGTTCATCAGTATCGTCGATAACAACATCTTCATCAACATCATCTGGTTTATCATTAAATTTTAAAAATTATAAAACTGATAATTTACCAATTAATATATTAAAACCAGATGATATAACACAACATTATCGTAAAGCCATAATTAATTATAGTCAATACCGTCATGCTAATATTATTGAAATTGAAGCAACATTTAAAGCAGCACGTATATGTATACAACAAAATAAAAATTTAGATGTTACTATGTTTTTACAAAATATATTATTTATGGATTTAAATGAAACTGGTCGTGTTAAAAGATTTGAAAAATTAATTGAATTATATCAATGTATTGGCTATCGTAGAAAAGCTGCTTTTTGTCAAAGATTAGCTGCATGGCGTTATGTTGGACAAGGAAATCCAAATCCAGATTGGTCACAAAGTTATAAATTAATGTTAGATAGTTTTCCTGGTTATATGTTATCATTAGATTCATTAGATGTATTAAATAGTCCATCCGGTTGGCCAGCATTGCAAATTGATTTATTACAATATTTAATTACAGCTGCTAAACGTTTAGGTCATTCAGCATTAGCAACACGTCATATGACATATTTATTACAAACACAATGGAATAATATGACATTAAATGAACAAAAAGAAATGGCAATTCAACTTCGGGTAAATTTTTTTCAAATATTAATTAATATTATTTTCAGGTTTGATTTAAATTATCTCAATTGATTTAATTTATCTCAATTATTTTTGTTGTTGTAAGAAATGAATCGAAATTTTTTCTGTTTTTTTTGATAGATTTACATGTGAACTTCTGTTGAATTTTTCTCTTTCATTCTCTTTCTCAATCGTTACTCGACGATTGATTTCAAAAAGTTCTAATATTTTATTTTCAAATATTTATGTTAATTGTAAGCGCGATGTCTTTCAAAGAAGCATGCTAGAATTAAAAAGAAATTTTATTCTAAGCTATCATCGTAGCTGAAGGATCGCGTGGTTAACAAATAAAGAAAGCTTATTACATTATTAGCTGAAAAAGTACATGAGATATCTAAGGGCACTTGATAGGAATGAAGTCCCTTACGTCCTACTCTATAACAAATTGCGTTTAATTAACAGCTAAAAACAATATTAAAAACCATAAATAATAATATACTAAAAAAATAAAAACCATTATTAATAATAATTAACAATAGTAACAAATAAAAACTTACACTTTTCTGTTCGAATTTTAACATTCTTCAGATGCTATTCCGACATTTTCAGTCCAGCTTTCATGTTAAAACCTGCGATAAGGAATTTTGTATCAAAAATTTTCAACTGTCAAACTGTCAAATCATTAGATATAAAACTTTACACGAAAATTTTCAATTGATCTAAAAAAAATTTAAGAAGGTTGAATTTAACACTTTTGTGCAACGTACAAAGTTATAATTACGTTTTATTTAATCTTTCCTTTCTTGGTTTTAATTAATGCTCATTTAACGAAAAGCATACGTTAAAATTCGTATCAACGGTTTCTCAACTTTTGATTTTACGACTTACTGATTTTATATATTTGACAGTTGGTAAAATTTCTACAAATGAAAACATCGCTAGCCGCAAATATATAACGTTACGATACCCTTGAAGGATATTTAAATATGGATCTTAAAGAAATTTATTCAAATTTCAACAATTTTGATATTAGCCTTTTATGTAAATATTTACTTATTTTTTCTAGTTATTAAAAGCTTTTCTTTTTAATTTAATTTGATTGAATTAAAATAATTTATATTTTTAGAGCTTAAGTGCACAGTGTGAAGGATCACCAGTACCGCTAGTACTTGAAAATGGCATTGTTATCCCACCAGCTAATTTAACTGATTTACCATTTTGTCTTCAAATGCAAATTAGAGATTTACAATCACATTTAAAACCAATTAAAAAAAATATTGAAAAAATTGATAATGGTCCATTTTTATTTACACCAATACATTTTAATTCAATTGATCGAAGAGATAATAAAATTAATGATAATAAAATAGGTAATATATTTTTTTGTTTTTTTTAATAAAAAACAATATTAAATAATATTAATTTAATTTTATATTTTAGTATTTAAATGGATACAACATGATCCATGTGAGGTTATACTAAAACTTAAAAATATTCTTCCATTTGAATTAATTGTTAATGATATACGTTTATTAACAAATGGTATTGTATTTGAATCTTTACCACAAACTATTTTATTACAACCATTACAAACAACAACAATTTCATTACATGGTACACCAATTGAATCAGGTCAATTAGAAATATTAGGTTATAGTACTCATACACTTGGTGTTAAATCGAATTGCCGTTTAAAACATATGAAAAATAGAAAAATGCCATCAAATTATTTAGTTGATGTTATACCAGCATTACCAAAAATAAGTATTAAAACTTCATTACCACAGACTGCAACATTTAGTAATTTTTCAAATTCAGATAGTGTTATAACATCAGTTAATTTAATTTTATATAATGGTGAAACAACTGAATGTATAATAACAATTAAAAATGAAACAAATATACCAATAGAATATTTAGATTTTATGTTTAAATCAAATTTTGATATTGATTTACAAAAAAAAATATTTCATATTAATGATAAAGATATTGAAAAAAATTTACCAATACCACCGTATGAATCAATTGATTTTCGAATTGAAATTTATGGTGAAGCTGATTTTTTATTAACATCAAATCAACAATTAATTAATTCATTATGTAATTCAGATGTTATTGGTACTAGCTGTAATTTATTTAATAATGGTATAAATAATAATGAAATAAATAGTTTAAATCATTCAATTATATCATCTGGTCATGCTAGTTTACCAAGTCAAATAAGTTCACCAACACATTTAAATATATTAAAACGTAATGAATTAACATCAAGTTTTCGTTCATCAAATTCAGCTGGACAATCATCATTAGCAACATTAAGTTTAATACAACCATCAACAGGAATTTCAAATCATAATTATGAAACACAATTAAAATTTAAATATTCAGGTGGTGAAGCATTAAAAGAAGGCTATTGTAGACAATGTGCAATATTATTTTCAATTGAAATGTTACCTAGTGCTCAAATAACTAATTGGGATGTTTTACCAGCTGAAATGTAAATTTTATATATTACTATTATATTATTATTATTATTTTTTTTGTAGATCTTCTCAGTTTTATTTAGTTTTAGATGTTGCAAATTTAACAACACAAGAAATGTCGCTTCATTATACATCAAACAAAAATATATTAATTGAAGCAAAAGAAAGTTGTCGTTTACCAATTCCTGTTGATAGATGTTCATTACAAAATTCTAAAAATAAAGATATAAAATGTGATGGAGAAAAATTTTCTAATGATATCGGACAAGATGTTCAGGGTAAGTTTATGTTGAACAAAAAGTTAAGGAATTTTTTAAAATAACTAAAAATCTTATTTTCAAATTTAAGATATTGGACAATGTCCTAATTTTATTTTAATTACTTATATTAGTTTTTTGAAAGAAAGAGAAAAATGACGGCCGTTTTATTATTTTTTGTTTTAATTTAATAATTTAATTTCAATTAATAATTTGGAAGGAGTATGGTTTAGCACTTTTTAAAAATCGAATTTCTTTTTTGTATATTCTTATAGTTTAATATTTCAAAAATATAATCCCAAAATTTGAAGTCGATCCAAGCAAAACTGTCAATGTTATCAAGTAATTAAAGCCAGATAACTAAAGCCATAAATAAGCTTTTAAAATTTTTAAACGCGTTTTACTCAAAACTTCTTTTTCAAAGCTGGTGAGCATTGCCATTCAGAAACCGCATTACCGATTCACTACAAACTTGGTCCACACTTTCTATATAAAAAATACCTCCCCCCAACGTTGAGTTTTAGAATTTTTTTTACATTAAGGGAGTTTTCCACTTATAAAATGGCGGAATTTTTCGTGAAAAATAGCAGTTTTCATTTTAAATGCGCACCAAAAGTTTTTAAATAAAAAAAAAGTAATCAGACAACGTTGGGGGGAGGATTTAATAGTAATTTGACTAAATTTCAAGGGTCTTTGATTTAAGGTAATTTGTGCCTCAGATACAGTGATCACCGTAAATTATCTTTTTTCAAAAGGGTTCCAGGAAAGCTATGTCACCGGCTTGTTTGTAAATATTTTTTAAAAAAAAATTACAAAATGTTGATAAAATCATGCCTAATAATCTACAAACACTTTGAATAAATTTCTTTAATCAATATTCATAAAAAATATTCACGAAAACAACCATACTCCCCCCTTAAAATTACTAATGATATTTTTTATGATTTTTTGTGTTCGTTTGAAGTCAAAAAAGTAGTTTTCAACGAAAAAATTCGGCATTTTGTCATTTTAAAACCTACTAAATGTTGTATAAAAACTTCGTTGGAGGAAGGTATTCAAAATTTCAAATAAATTGGTACTCTAGGTTTTGAATCAAGGATTTTTTAAACGAAGTTTTGAGAAAAATGCGTTTAAAGTTTTAAACTTTGAAAAAGTTACAAATGTTGGGGACATTTAAATAAAAATAAATACGAGAATTTTGTCCCGATTAACTTGAAATTTTGGCACAAAATTCTTAAAATGTTATATAATCCGAAAATGCAAAAGAGAAAAAAGTTAAAGTGAGAAATCTGGTTTGTTTTTTAAGTTTTCAGTTCTAGAAATACATAAAAATTTTAGAATAAGTTAAATGTTTTATGTATTCTTCTCTAGACTATTTGAACTACTTTTCATAGTTCCTATTAGTGTTTAACATACGAATATATTCGTCGAATACTATTCGAATAATTCAGTAAATATATAGTATTCGATATTCGAATACTTTTAATCATTATTCGGCGAATACAGAAAATTACGATAATTCTAAGAGATGTCGCTATTATGTAATAAACTCAAAATTTTTTTTGTGTTTTTTGACTAAAAAAAGTGACAGTTCATGAAATGTTGTAATATACGAATGCGTAGATAGATTAATTAAAATTTTATTGATTAATGATTTCAACGAAATAAGTTATTAATATAAATATACCAAACAGTAAGATTCATTAATACTATTATTATTTATTTAGAATGATTTTGAATTTCACATTCTTAGTCCACATAGACATACATAGTTTAGTTAGTAAAAAATGTCTAAACGAAATTCTACTGAGGTTTGGGAATTTTTTAAAAGAAAAGGAGATGAAGCTTTCTGTAAAAAATGCCCACACAAGGTAACGTGTAAAGGATCTACCACAACACCCATGTTGAATCATTTAAAACTTAAACATAACCTGGATCTTACCAGTACAGGCTCAAAAGACTGCAGCTCCAGTTCAAAAAAAATGTACACCAACAATAACCCAAATATTCTTAATTTTATGAAGAGACAACAGCTAAATGAAATTGTGGCAAGATTAGTTTCTGAAGATGGTTTCACAGTAAACGCAATAACAAAAAGTTCATTCATAAGGCAATCTCTTTCGGATAAAGGTTATAATCTTCCAAAAAATCCATCAAAAGTAATGGATTTAGTAATTTCTTATTTTCGAGAGCAAAAAGCCACAATAATTGAAAATATAAGTAAAAAATCAAGCAGTGGTGAAAGATTCAGTCTTACTCTCGATGAGTGGACAAGTCTTGCCAATAAGCGATATTTCAATATTAATATTCATTGTAACGAATCAGTTTTTTTTAATTTGGGGCTAGTTCGAATAATTGGAAGCTGTGATGCCATAGAAACTCAAAAAATCGTCAACCAACATTTGAAAGAATTTGGAGTCATTTTTGAAAAACATATTGTTGCATCGACAACTGACGGTGCTAGTGTTATGTGTAAGTTTGGACGTGAAAGTCCAGCTCACCACGTGCAATGCATGAATCATGCCATTCATCTGGCTGTATTGAATATTTTCTACAATAATAGCGAGAAACTGGATTTTCGTGAAGAAATATGTGATGATGAAACTAGTTCAGAACTTTCAGAATTAGAATCGGAAGACAATTCCAACGAATTTGCAAATGGTGAATTGGTTTTTGAAAATTATGAACAAAACCATCGAATTATTCTTCAGCCAAATTACAACAAGGCAATAAAAGAAGTTCGAAATGTTGTAGATCTGTTTAGACGATCACCCACTAAAAATAGCATTTTGCAGCGATATGTAAAACAAGAATTTAAAAAGGAAATTGGTTTGATAAGAGATATTAAAACTAGATGGAATTCTCTTGGAGCTATGATTGAGAGATTTATCATGCTGTATAGCTGTATAAAAATCAGTCTGACTGAATTGAATGCTATTGAAAAATTTCAAGAAAATAATTTGGTAATTCTTAAAGATATGTTGGCTGTTCTGTCTCCATTAAAAGCGGCTGTTGAAGCACTAAGCAGAAAAGATGCTACATTATTATCTTGCGAAACGATATTAATTTTTTTAATGAATAAATTGACAGAAAAAAACTCCTCACTAAGTTTAAATTTCAAAGAGGTTTTACTCAAACATATACGCCAGAGAAGGCATAAACCGATGGTGTCACTTTTGATGTTTCTGCACAATTTTTCTTCATCAAAAGAAAATACATGGTTTCCGTATTCACCAAGAAACGTCACATTAGCATATGCCAAAGAGCTAATGAAACGATTATTTCCAAAAGAAGAAACTGCACAGCGAAGTACTGATGAAGAACATGAAGAAATTTTATGTACTCATGATGAACCTGAGCCCTTAACTACATCACTATCAGTTTCCGATGAGTTGAATTTAGAAATACAAAAAAGCAAAAATTCTGTTATAGCAATTAGTGGGGATGATTTCAATTCTTTTAACAAAGAATTTCAACTTTATGAAACCACTGGAATTAGATCAAAAAATATGGATTTATTATATAATGCTCTTCTAACAGTGAAACCAACATCAACGGAAGGTGAAAGAGTATTTTCAATATCCGAAATTGTGGTGTCAAAATTAAGAACAAGATTGAAAGATGAATCCATAAACGCTATTGTGTTTTTAAAGAGTTTGTTTCAGTCTCAATTATTAAATGATAAATAATAATCGATTTCAATAATAACTGCTTTTTTTTCTTTAAATTTTATGTTTTTAGCATATTGTTGAATTATTCGAATTATTCGAATAATTCGAATAGTTAAAAAATTCTTATTCGGATATTCGAATATTCAAAAAACACGAATAGTGTTAAACACTAGTTCCTATATGCTTGTACCTTTTTTCTTCCTTTAAAATTTTAACAAATGATTAATGTCATGTTCTTACGACTGAAATATTTAACAATTAACTCGGCATCTGCCGAGTAAAGTTTAATAAATTATACTTTATTACTAAATTGTTTAGTAATAAAAAAGAACCTTAAGTGATTTATTTTGTAAAAAGGTATATCTGATGTCTAGAAATACCTGGTAGGAACGAAGTTCTACCTAATAACAAATATTTTTGAACTAACAACTAAAAACAATAACAAAAGCCAAAAATAACAATTTTGTTCTATGGTTAAAATAAAAAACCAGCAATTAACAAAAGTGGAAAATAATTATATTTTTGTAATAGAAATTCGTGTTAGCATTCCTTGAATATCATTTAAAATTTTCGGTTTAACAATCATGTTGAAACCCGCGTTAAGGAAGTTCGTTCCCTGAAAAAGCCAAAAACATATGAAGAGAATAATAACATTTAAGTATGTTATCTAAAGTTATTACAACTGATGCAGGATTAGGCTAAGAATTAAAAGGATTTGCTGCTTACATAATTGATATAATGAATGATTGCCTTGTCTCAACTAGCAGACAACTAGCAGATCTAATCTGAAATCTGTGTGTGTCTAAAAGGAGTTATCATAGATAAATATTATATGGAGTAAATATGATGTCAAAATTTATTATTTTATTGAATTTTTAGAAGGTTTCTTTATTAAAACAAAATTGAAGAATGATTTTTAAAATATAACCAATTAAAATATTTTAGCTCTAAATATAAAAATTTCTGATTTATTACATTAGCATAAAATTGATTAAAAATAAATATTATTAATTAAATCTTAGTTGAATCTGGTATCCTACCTTCATATACACAAGTAAGCCTTCAGGCTTGTTCCGAACACATTGCTCAAAGGGTTAAATTAAAATGGACACTAACAGGTACTGAAACATCAGGTATTGCCTCTCTTCAAGGAATATCATTTTCACCAGCACTAATTGATTTAATAATAGTTTCACCATTGCAATGGAGTAAGTATTTTTTTCTATACAGCTTATTTTTGAATAAAAATTTTTTCTTTTAGATATTTCTTTTAATAATACTCCTGTACATCCACAATCGGAAGTTGTCTGTACTGCTGGACAAAGTGTTTCATTAGATATTTCAATATGCAATTTATCTAAATCACCACTACATAATTTAGCTTTAACTGTACAATTTTATCAAGATTATCAAAATGGTATCCATCATTACCATCTTGAGACACGTGTTACAATGTCTGGTCCAAATCAGTATGTAGTCTTTTTTTTTAATATAATAATTCATAATTATTTTATTTAAAATATAAATTTTTTTTTGTTATTTTTATTTTAGAATTCATATACCTTTTTTACAAAATGGTGAAGATGTTAGACATGAATGTAATATAATATTTTTTACTGCTGGACGTTTTAAGGCAAATATACAATGTCGTTCCTTACAAAATATACCGTTTGGTAATTCATCTGAATCAAATTATTCATCAAATTTATCTAGTGATGTATGCCGAATGGCTAACTATGATGTACAACATCATCAAAATAATGGAATTAATTCAGGATATACAAGTTATAATGAACCACAGCATATATGGAAATTTATTCCACCAATTGAAATTACAGTTGTTAATGAATAAAATAAATTTGTGGTGGTAAATATTAGTTCTTTTTTAGTTTATGATGTGTTGGCTTATGGTTTTTTTTTTAAACAAATTTTATATGGATTTGTTTAAAATTAATTGAAATAATGGATAAAGCTTAATGTTGAATATTATTATTGAAACTGGATAAATGCTCTTTGCTTTAAATATGACGAAAGCTGTTAATGAAATACTTAAAAATTATTTGTTGTTATAAAATTTTATTTTTTTATATATAAAAATATATGAAAAATCAAAAAAAAATTTGTTTTTTTACTCTTCAACAACAATCATCATTTTTTTTATTTTAATAATGCTCTTACTAATATCACCAAATTAAATACTTATCATATCAGAAAGTGAAAGAAAACGAAAATATATCTGGCTGACTTTTATGGTACGCACACAATAGATGAAAGAGGTTGCAGTAAAGCAAACCAGGAACAATCTAGTCTATGACTTTCATAACAAAATCTCCAAAGAGAAAATATATCATATTTTGATGCGAGCAACACTGATAAATATCATATTATTAAATGTAGGAGCAAAATAAAATCCTTATAAAGGAATATGCAAATGCAAACCATTAAATTTTTCTTGCATATTTTGTGCGTAACTTTATTATATTTAATTTTTCAATACATTTTCAATACTACTTATTTTTATATATGGTTCATAAACAGTTATTATAGGTTATTATCAAATTTTTATTTGACTTTATATTTATCTCAGAGTAACGTTTTTCCTAATAGAAGTACACAACACTTTTTACTTTAAGAAGTAAATGAGATGTTTAGGGGATACCTGGGAAGAACGAAGTTCCTTAACACTATAGAAACCCGCTTTAAATTTACAACAAACAACAATCAAAAACTTAACATCCCAATTATTCAAATACCAAAAGAATCCATTATTAACAAAAATTTACAATAATAACATAGTTAATATCTAACTCTAAAAACAATAATAAATCAAAAGAAAAACAAAATACAAAAATAGTTATGAACCATAAGAAAAAAATTAATTAATTAAAAAAAACAATTAAAAATAATAAGACACTATTACATTTTTGAATTAAGATTTTGTGTTAGGAATTTCGTGCTAGCGTTCTTATTAAACTGCGATTAGGAACTTCGTTCCAAAAAAAATTCTAACTGCATTGTCTTCTACGTCAATAAATACATTCCTAAGGCATAATTATATTACTAGGTAAATTAAATTAAGAAATAATCATATATTATAGAAAAAAATCATTATCAAAAAAATTTTATTTGTAAAAAGATTCAAGCGTTGATGTGCAGCACGTGCTAGAAAAAACAGCAAGCTAAGCTTTGTAACGGTCATTAACAGCAAATAACACAACGATTAAAATTGATAAATTGATAAATAAATACGAAATTGTGCAACAAAAATCTTTTAAGACTAACTTTTGCTTTGAAGTTTTATTAAAAACCCAACACACTTTAAAATGCATAATTTATTTGTTGCCTTTTTAAGTATTTCTGCTGTCAATTAAAACATGTCTTATAATTATAATATACTCATATAAGACAGATATTCATGCATGTGTATGTATATTAAATCAAAATATTAAAAATTATTTCAATTTTTTTATATGATTTTTTATTATGCTTATTAAAAATATTTGACATTTTTAATTAAAGTTTAGTGAAAAAAAACAAGATCTTTTTATAACCTTTTATTTCTTAAAAACTAAATAAAAGAATGTATAATATAATATATTATCTTAAAATTAATAATTTTAATTAATTAATTATTAATTAAAGAAAATTTTAACGTATATAAGTTTTTTTATAAAAAGTGAATATTATAACAAAAATTTACATCAAAGATATAAAATAATTTGGGTTAAAAAATTTTAACAAAAAACAATAGCTGTTGTATTTTATAATATATAATTTGAAAAAAATATTTCCTTAAAGGATGTAAATTAAATTTTAAATAAATTCATAAACAATATAATGGCATTTTATATTTTCAAAAATATTCAATTTTTATTTTAAATAAAACTTGATTAATTATAACAATTTCGAAAAAATAAAAAATTCAATAAAAATAACAATTTTAAATTTTGTTACATTTTCTTTTATCGCTTTTTAATTTATATTTTTACATAACACCAATTTTTGATTTAAATCTAATTGCACTCATAATTTTGCAAATTTAAACAATAATAATATAATACATTTTTTAATATATTTTAGAGGAAATTTCTAAATGTGTATATTTCAAAAAATTTTTGTTGAAAAGTTTATAAAAATTCAGCACCAAAAGTTTTTCTATTTTAATATTTGTTTAGCATTTTATGAGCAGTGCTAGCTTAAAATTTTAGGAATGCTTTGATGTATAATATCTATTACAGGATTTTACATTGATTATTTCCTTAAAAAAAAAAATATATATATATATATGTATATAAATATTTTATTTTATTATAAATTCATTGAAGTTATTTAAACCAAATGGCAATTTAATTATATTTATACAATTTATTTATTGATCAATTTGCATTAAAATTAAAAATTTCCGTAATTTGATATGTTTTAACAATCAACTTATTAAAAGGAAATGTAAAATTTATAAATAAAATTTGTAATATTACACATAAATTTTAGAACTTTTTGTATATATAAATATATATGTTTTTATTTTAAACAATTAAAATAATAAAAAATCTTTTGGTGCTGTTTCAAAATTTCTTTAACCAGATTCACAATCTTATACAAATATTACTAGTAAAATTTTTTCTGTTTTTTATTTTATTTATTTCATTTTGTAAAATAATATAACATCATATTATTATTTAAGTGATACGATTTGTACTTTAGAAATAATTATTGTTAAAATTAAAATTTTAATTATATAATCTTAGTTCCTATATAAAACATCAAGTTAGTTAAAAATGAATGCACATATTACATCACACCTGTACAGTATAAAAAAGTGCACTTGCGATCTAATCCCAATTATATAGTTAAAAACAAAACTACAAGCTGAAAAATAAAGCCTGTATAGGTAGAATCGTTTACTCATAATTTTAAGGAGTAAAAGTGCAAAATTAAAAATTTTCTATGACAATATTGTTGGAATTGTAAATAAATATTTTTTAAAAAATTTAAAAATAAAATATATAGCTTATTTTTATTCTTTTTATATAAATTATCCCTATTACTGGTACTATGGTAATTATACGTGACGCCTTTTGATAAATAAAATAAAAAATACAAACAATTCATTTTTATCTGTACAGTCCGCAAATTGTTCAAATTGATTTTGTTAATTACCAAAATATCTTATTAGACTTTTATAACTAAACCAGTAAAGAAATTACTCATCAGTAAATTTCTCAGGAATGAATTCATGTGTTAATCATGTCGGAAAGTTCACTTGCAAAAAGTAGCCTCATTTTCAGTTATATTTTCATGCAGAACTAAATTTATTGATGTTTTCCCCGACGAGAAAGTAGGTACTATGACTGAAAAGAAGATCTCTTTCATTGATGAAGTAGAGCTATTTTCCTTTTAATATCAAAGTAAAAATGCAGAAAAACTATTAACATCAATTGTGGCCGATAAATATGTAACAATAGAACCAAAACAACAAATAGAATGCATGAGGCTACCAAAAATACAAAACTCGGTGGGAAATTGTTTATTGAATATTTCAAACAGGAAAATGTGTAACTGAATATTTTGTAAGGTCAACAACCTATGGGAGAATATCTCGTTTACCACAAAAAAAAAAACTTTTTGGGAAATAATTAGAAGAAATATAAAAATTAATGTTTATATATCTAATTTACCAGATTTGACTTTTCACCACTATTATCTGAAACTAAATGTCAAAATATGATAATTTAGTTAATTGAACAAATAATATACATTTTAAACTAAAGGTGTTGACTTAAACGAAATTTATGTTACACATTATGGATAGTTTAAATTCAAATATGAATCTCCTAGATAAATAAAAGTTTTAAAAAAGAAAATTTGATAACAAATACACATCCCTCAACGAACGCTTCCCAGAATTCGACGAAAAGCTTCAAAAGACACAATTGAACGAGGACGGTTTCTAAGAAATTCGCTAATAAGGCATAAAAATGAATTGTAATTATCCGATAATTTTTAATTATCTTCATAAAATACGATTTGTTAAAAAACTGAAATAAACAAAGAAATCTCATTCAATTTGTGAGTAATACACGAAGATAGATATCGATTCCTTTAAAGAAATAAACAATGGTTTCTCTACGTCATTATGAAACATAGAACAGAGTAAATGGTCTCAAAACTTATCTCGAAGCTAAAATAAATCTGTATCTAAAGAATATTATGATTTGGGTTTAGTTTCTTAGTTAAGAAATTAGAATTAACTCTGAGCTTACAGGCAATAGAGATCTTTTATAAAAAAATCATCAAAAAGAGACTTTTAATCAAGGATACAAATAAATTCATACCAGTACCAATAATATTGTCTTTAATTTTGTTATATTTAATAACCCACTTTTTTACGTAATTTTAATAATGTCTGTTCGGTAGGTTTTATGATACGTGATGAAGAATTAGTTACCTGACATAAGTTGTTATCGCTGATAGGATTTGAACCTAATCTACGTGTTAAAGGTGAGCTTTTTGTTAATACATTACTAGAATATGAAGATATTGTTGGGGTTGTTTTAGTTTTTGTTGTTGTTAAAGTATTCATTAATGAATTTGTAACTGCTACATCAACACTGCTATTATTATCATTATTATTATTATTATTAATATTATTGTTTGTATTATTAGCCTTTCGTAATAATTTTGTATTATATTCATCACATTTATCTTTATCTATTCTTGTACTACTTAATGATCTCTTACCACGTTTTACATTGTTACTATTGATTGGAATTCCTGAGGGATGATTTGATGATAACATAATAGCAGTATTTAATTCAAGTGTAATACCATTATTACATTTATTTGGATTTTTGTCCATTTTATTTATATTATCATCAATTGGATTTGAATTAGCATCAACTATATTTGATGAATATTGATTATAATTATTATTTGTTGTAATATTTTTAGTAGATCGAATATTTTTATTATCATTATTATTTATATTATTTCCACAAATACGTACTCTTGATCTACCACGTAATGTCATATGATGATAATGACGAGATGTTAATTTTCCATCATCTTTAACAATTGGTATTTTACTTTCATTTATTGATGTTATAACATTATTATTATTTGATGATATTAATGAATTATTATAATGTTTTGTTGTTTTTGTTAGGCCATCAATTGTAATTGGTATTTGTTCATTATTTGTATTATTTGTTGAATAAATTTGTTGTCCAGTGTTTCGTAGTTGCATTATTCCCATTCTGTTATAAGATTTTAAATATATGAATTAGTTAGTAATGATAATAAATTTAAATTATTTAAGATTTTATATTAAATTAAAATTCATTCACCAATAATAGTTTAAGTTAAGATTAAAGTTTTTGCTAATGATTTTATATGTCGTTTTTTTTATTGATAATATTATCATGATGTAAATATATTTAAAAAAGACTAAAATTAACATTAAGACTTTATTTAAAGCCAGAGATGAAATATTAGGAAAAGAAAGTAGATAAAATTTCATTAACAAAAATCATAAAAATGCGATTTCTAATTTCGGATTTAAAATTATGTTAAATTAATAATTCCAAAATTTATTGTAAATATTTAAATGTCTAAGGATTTTATGGAACCAGATTTAAACGAATATTTTAACCGTTTAAAAAGTGTTTTTATTATCAAGTATAACTGTATAAAATTTTAAAGACTGAATGTAAAAGACAAAGAAACAGATAAAGAAAGTTAATTTGAAGATGAATATTTTGTAAAAATCATCATAAGCTTTAGAGAATGTAAAACTTTAAGGTACCACCAGTTGAAATGAAACCTATGCATTTTAAAAAATTAATCCTTTTAATGTCTCGGTGCATTTATTTTTAATTTTAATATCTTTAAGATCTTAACACTATTAATCTTTTCCATATAGTAATGAAAATTCAATGAAATTATACTACTACAATAATATTTGTAGTCTAAGGCCATATTTTTTTATCAAAAATTTTCAAAAAAAGCTATTCTTATTAATTATTGTTTTTTAAAACTTAAAAAATAAAAAAATTTTAAATGATTTTTAAACCAAAATAAAATCTTCTTGTCAAAATTTAATTTAATTATACAAAAACTACCAATAATGTATTCTTCGAAATTACTAAACAAATTTAAGGAATGTAATTTTGATGTCTTTTTGCAATAAAAATATTAAAATATTTAGTCAATAAAAAATCTAATAAGAGATTATTTTAAATAAAATCTTTAAAATATAAGATTTTTTTAATGTACACATATCAAATATGTAAAATTTGTATATTGTTTACATTTAGCTAAGTATTTTGTTAACTAATTACGTTTAGCATATTTCTCTACAGTAATTAATAGTTTGTTCAGTTTAAATTGAACATATAGAAGAATATTACAAATAAGAAAACTGGTTAAAATATATCTAATTATAGGAAATATACTTTTAAAAAATCAAAAATACATATAATTTTATATCGGTAAAAATGAAATAAAAAAAATGATAACGATTTTTTCTAATTCACTAATTTTCTTGAATTTTATTCATTTTTGTTTACGTATGTTTTTTTAAACAAAAAATTATAATAACATCATGTGACTAGGCGCAGCTGTTATATTGATAAAAGGCAAAAAGAAGAGTTTTTAAATTTTCAAACGACTGCGAAAGGCAAAAATTTTTCTGCCTGGAATTACAAAATGGTCTTTATAATGTAATTTTATTAAATATCAGTTGCTAAATTCGACATGACAACTAGCCTTTTGTGCGACCGTGCGCGACAATTTATTAATACAGTTTTCTACTTTGTTTTTTTTTTTTCTTTAAAAGAAAAATTGATATATTTTCAACATGTTCTTAAAGGAAATGCTCAAAACAATTAGAAAAATCTGTGTATTCAATGAATCAATGTAAAACTATTTTTAGTAATGGTATTCTATTACGCTTCATTCCTAATCATAATAAATAAAATCCCCATTATTTATTATTTTTAAAAGAGCAGTGTGTTGGGTTGGCAGACTTCAATTATTTAAAGTTTATCAAAATTTGAAGAGCGTTCAATAAATACAAAATTTTACCATAATAGTAACGTTTTGTTTTTGCTTTAGTAAGCATAATTATTCAATTTAAAGCTATCAAAGTCACGTTTATAGCGCGTTTTCACTGAACGTAGTATCCAGTACTAAAATTTCTCCATATGAAAAAATAAGTGTTTACACTGGAACCTAGTACCCTAGTACATATTTCATCTGCCCAAAATTTGTTTGTTGTTATATTTATGTTAATTTTTGTGTTAAATAAACAATTAAATAATTTAAAATCATATCAAATTGAAAAATTCTTACCTTTTATCCAATAATTATTATTAACATAACCTAACTTCCACAGTTATTTACTGTCAAAATATTGCAAAAAGAGAAGGTTTGAAAAAATTACTCAACATTTTCCCTCCGTAGTGCCATGAGTTAGTTGTCTAGTTCATTAGCAATGAACTAGAAAAATAAACTAGATTTAGATTAGTTTATTTCAGAAATACATATACTAAAGATTTTCCATACAGGTTCAAAAAAAATTGTACTAGGTACCAGATACTTATTAGGTTCAGGAAAACGCACTATTATCGATTACTTAGATTTATTTTTATTGCGATTGAACTTATGTTCATTCCTTAACTAGGAAGGAGTTAGTGAATAGCTTTCTGAACAATGGCGCACGGTAAGCGACTTAAGTAGTAAATTTGATTTAATTTTTTAATTTTGAGCCAAAGGGTTATGTTGAAAAACAATTCAAATTATTTAAAAAACAAATATGTATTATCTACCCGAAATATTTTGTTTGTTAAATAAATTTCTAAGGACTTATTGAATTTCTATACGTTTTTTTTTTGTTTTATCTAGAAAATTTTTATTAAAAAATTAAAATACTTCGTATCATTGACTTTTTCCATTAAAATTAATTCCATTATTTTTAATATTTTTTATACAAAAATTTTCTGATATATGAATTTCAATTAGTGAAACATAAAAATCAAATTTTTCATATAAACAAAATAGAAACCTTTTTTAATTATTCTGAAATTAGATTTAAGTCAAAACAATTACTTAGAAGCTTTAATTTTTGATTTTAGCAATAACAATTTTTGTTGTTGCTATTATTCAGCCATAACTGATATAATTCTTAAAATAAAATACTTTCCTGAGATAATTAAATTAAGAATTCTATTAAAATAATAGAAAATAAGATTTTATCAAAGTAAAAAATATCTTTATTTCTTTTTTTTTTGAAAAATATATTGCAAAAAATATTTTTAAAAAAATTACAAATGACAGTTATTCTTTAGAAAAAAAAATATTTAGTTATTGTTATGAAAAAATTTGATTTTGCTTCCTAATATTGTTTACACACACAAAAAACAATAACAACAAAACAAAACTTACCTCTTGCTAAATAATGAAATACGACTTGTTCTATTAGTTGTTTCAATTATTTCGGCTTTAACTGGAATATTTACATTATTCCTGAAGGGTTGAGATCTTGCTCTTATATGCCGTAAAGGATTATCACAGTCGCTAAATAATCAAAAAAGAAATAAAAACAATAACTGTTAAAATTTGTAACAATAAATCCATATATAATTAGGTTACATACAAATTAATTTATAATATTTGGATAATTATTTTATTTCTTATAATTTCTTTAGATCCATGCAGACCAGTAAATAAATTTCTAATAACTTTTCTTCTATTATTTTTCAAAAATTCTTCTTCTATTAGTAAACCACTTAATTCTTCACAAATAATAAGAATAATTTATTGAACACATTAACTGAAATTCTGTAAATATATTAGTTAAAAGTTAAATTATATTTAATCCAAAAAAAAATTGTTAAACAAAAATATTATGGAAAACAACTGTTAAACTGTAAAAAAATAACTCTAAAGAATAAAGATCAGGTATTCTCAACGTGTTCATTGTGACGCCCTGCGTTACGGGACGTACAATAAACCTGCACACCACACAATGAGTAAATATTTCATTACCTTTCCCCTCTATTTTTTTTCCTAATACTTTTGCTTGTTTATCGTTAGATTAGTCCTTTATTTTTGTTGATTATGAGTATTGAAAAATTTTATTTTCTTTTTACGAGTCTCGTATTCAATTTAATCATCATAAAATTGACAATTTTATTCGTTCAATGTTGTGTTTTTATCGGTTACATTCCTCTATATATTTTGTTTTGATTCCAATTTTGTTGTATTTTACCCAGGGTAAAATGGATAATTTTATTAACGACAGAAAAAGAATTAAAAAAAACAATTTAACAACTAGAATCTCGATTTAAGAAGTTATGTTTAGAAAAGCAAGTTCATTCTTCTCATTAGTTTTACAATGTACTATTATATTTTTTAATAAAAAACAAAAATAAGAAAGATTCGATGACTTTTGAAGTTTTCTTTAATGATAAATAAAGTAATCTTAATGTATATTAGAACAAAAGCACAGATTTTTTTTTAAAAAAGAACGTCAAAAAAAATATGTAAAAGACGTCAAAGGTATAAAAACATTGGAAACCTCTGATATAGATAGTAAATTTCAAATATTGATAGGAAAGGGTGTTAGTATAACGTTATCGAACTCCTTTTCTCTGATCCAAAAGCGAAATATCATATCTAATTTAATTCTGAACTTTGAGAGGCATAAATGATGAGTGTAACAAGAGTAAAACAAAAAAAATGAGACCCAATTTTTCTACTAGAATTATAAAGTTCGATTAAAATGCTTTTACAGTTATCAGAACACTATCCTTTGCATTATATATTAAAATAAGAGTTTATGCTGAGCCCTAGTCTTTTTAAATTACTACAATTTTTATCTGTCAAACATTTGTTATTATTTGTTGTTTTAAAAAGTGTTTTACTTCATATTCACAGTCAGATTTAAACTAAATTTCAAAACTAATCATTATACAACAAATTTCGAAAGACAGAGTTCGAAAAATTATTGAAAAAACTTGATACAATAATACTAATAATCAAATAGCAAGGCTTAAAAAAAAGCCTGTAATAAAATAAGAATCTAATCGTTATTTATAGAAAGATAAACTGTAAAGAAAAAATCGAATTCTCCGAGTGCAATTTGCTTCTTCAATCCAATCAACTAAGATTAACTGTTTATCGAACAAAATGGCAAGATTGTGATTTTCTATCTGTTTTTGAAGGTTAATTTTGTTAATTCTAATTCGTTATAGATTAATTTTGTGTCAGACCAGCTTTAGAATGTCGCTAATTGAACAACATGTATCAACTTTATGTATATGCGATTTTTAGTTTATTAATTTGTCAATTAACTCCAAGTATGTTTACATTTCATTCAAAGAATGAATTACTAAAATGGCTGGGTAGTTTGATAAAAATAAAATATCAAACTAATAGCTTTCCTATTTTTAGTTATCTTTAAATACTAGATAATCAAATAGAAAGGGATAAAAAAAGCCTGTAAAAAGAAGAAATAATAAAATATGCTCATAATATATGCCATCACAATTTGTTAATTTTAATTAATTTTTTATCGTTTGTATCGTATTTTGAATTAATTGAAAATTTGCAAAAAAAATTTAAATAATTTTAAAGAAATAATTGCATAGTTCCTAGACCGTTAGTTAGTATTCGATTTTGTTTTTTATATGATTGGAAAAAAATTTTTTAGTTAGTAATATATACAAACAAGTAAAATAAATAAATAAAAAAAAACTTACACAATATTAGTCACATTTACAGAACGTGAATGATGTCTTCTTAATGCTTTAATATGATTTAATTTATCACCTTGGGTCTGAGTTAATTTCTTATCAATCAATTTATTTCCACTAAATTTTCCACTTAAATCAATAGATTTTTGTTTTCTTTTTTCAATTTGTACATTTTCAATACTTATTGGAATTTTAGGTGATAAATGTTTAATTTTATTTTCTTTGATATTAATATTTTCAGTAATATCATCATTTAAATTCATTGTATCAACTTTTTGTGATATACCTTTAACATTATTTAATAAACAATCCGTAGTATCATCACAATTATCAATTTTTGTTTGTTTTTTAATACTATAAATACCATATTTATGTTTTATTATAGAATTTTTATGTTTTCTATGACGTTCTCCTTCAGACCATAGCCAAGTTTGTTTTCTATAATAAAAATATACAAAGAAAAATTTTCCTAAAAATTAATATTATTATGAAAATTATTTACTCTTCCATCCATTGTTGTTGATGACCAATAACAGAACCCGGCCGACATAATCGAAGCCAAGCTATTGCTTCAAGTGCTGAAAATCCATAATGTTTCATCATGTAAGCACCAATTAAACTTCCTGTACGTCCAAGACCAGCTATAATAAAATTCATATATAAATATATTTTATTTTAACTTTTTTACATTTGATTGTGAATTTATGAGTCGGTATTTTTAAAAATTTGCCATAGATTTAAAATCGAAAATGCCAATTAAATAAAAGTAAGTTAATTAAAATTGAAGGAAATAATAACTATAGAAAACTGAAAACTTAATTTTTTTGAATACACACTGAAAAGAGTTTTTAAGCCACAATGATTTATTAGACTTTCAATAACTATAGTAGATATAACACATTGTAAAGCTTTCCTGTGTTAAGTGCAATATTTTCTGCTTCATTAATTTTAACCTCATATAAGTAAACTGCGGAATAGAACTCCAATAGAGCTTCTGTACTATCTAGGTTGAGGTTTTCACACATTTGTAAAGATCACATCTTGCAAATAGAATGGGTCAGACTTTTGAACTACTTTCAATCATAACAGATGAAAGATTTTACTGTCTAGAAGAGAGTAAATACGGAGTCAAAAGCGAAAAATAAAAGTCCACAGCATAAATTCTACTACTCTTCCTTTACTATTGTTTTCTTTAATTTTTATTAGGATTTTCAAGGCATGAACATTTTATAGTAAATGTGAAAGCAAAATTGACAGAGAAAAACCATTGTTTACTTTAAAACTTCAAAAGGTTTTCTTGATATTTTAGTAATATACATATCTTTTATTATTAAAATATTTTGGCGATCGTTTTATATGTTTTCAGATTGTAATGTATCAAGTATAATTTTCTATAAGTGAATTTATTACTCATTTATAAGTATATTTTATAAGTTAAATTATTTTACTCGCAAGAAACATTAATTGTAATAATTTGAATGTTTTATGTTAGCTTTCAGGCACACATAAACTGAAAATTTATTTATTTAATTTATATTTTTTATGCTAATTTTTATTTTTTATAAGTTTGAAAAAGTTATTTAAGTTTTATCGCAAGCAAAATTAGCTCAAAAGAGAAGAACAACAAAGAGTAGTAGCATGCGATCTGGGACAAAAAACGCAAAAATTAACATATGCCCCAAAAGTGAGCTTAAATGTTATGAAATTTGGGCATATAATTTTTGTAAAAATGACAAGAAAAATGAAGAAAGGTATTTTACTAGAATCCAAATATAACTTCGAAATTGCGTGTAATTTGTGGTTGTTTGAAATGCCAAATTATCCGCATGCAAAAAATTAAATTTTTTAGTTTGGTTGTCAATAAAAATATGAAATTTTGGTAAAAATGCGCAAGAAAAATGAGAAAGAAAATGCGAGAAATATTATGGTTGATATAAATTTTTTGACAACCAAATTTGGTTTATCGCTAAAATTTACAAAAAAGGAATAAATTGTATTAGAATTCAGTATATTAATCAAGTGATTCATACTTTCTTTAACAAGTAATCATAATTAATTGTCTTTCATTTATACAACGGCATAAAATTCAATTTTAACAACCTTAAAGGGCAAAGGAGATAAATAATAGACTTATCTCTTTTGAATTCAACTTTTATTAATTTCTTCTTTGTGTTTGCAGTATTCAATCAACAAACGGAAAATTTATCATCGAATCATATAACAAGATTCAGTCCCTGGTCGTCTACCTAAGTTTTCAGGTATAAGTAACTACTCAGCCGTTTAAATAAGTTTTCAAATACAAACTACGGTGGTTATTTACCAAATAAATATATAAAATTATTATTAAGGTAATATTTTTACTTCATACTTAATTTAAACTTTAAATATTGTAAGATAGATATTTTATTAATTGTATATTTACTAACCTTTACAATGTACAGCTATTGCACCATTAGTTGTCTCACAAATTAATAAAAATTTTTTTAATATTGTATCACTTGGTGTACTACCATCAATAAAAAATAAATCTCTATGATCAAAACCAGCATTTTCAAAACTAGAAGCATTATAAACTTTAGCATTAAGACGTATTATAGTTGTTACATTATTTCGACGAAAATAATCAAAATATGTTTCTGGTGCATGACATGGATAGCCATTAGCTAAAGTTTTTGATTTTTGATGTGGTCCACAGAATGCTATAAATTTATCTGGTATAATCCAATTTAGATCACCATTTTCAACACGCTAAAATATATTGAATAAATAATAGAATAATATTTTAAATTAATCTAAAATTAATATAAACCTCATAGTATTCATATTCATTAGCATCAAAATCATCAAAATCAAAAAATCCTGCTTTAAAAGCTTTATAAATAGCATTAATACAATCGATTAATGAAATTTTAAAACCTGAAGGAGTATAGGATGCATCACAATATCTTATATAATTTGGTATATGATCACCAACAAGTGGTTTATATGCTTCTTCTGGAGTTTTATTTAAATAAATTACCTTAAATATATTAAAAAAAATAAAAGAAATTATATTTTATTTATAATTATTAAATTGAAATTTTAACTTACAGCATATGAAGCAATTAATAAAGCAGCATTTAAACGTTTTGCTGGATTTAATGATGTATAATGTACAATTTTTTTATTTGAATGCCATTTTGACATAATTTTTCGATTTAATTTTTGGCAATAACGATATAATAAACAAATATTAAGTGGACCAAAATCATTAAAAAAACTTTCATAAATTAATTCCTCATCAATACAAAAGTAGTGTGTATTTATTGTATTTTTAGGTTTGATAATTTTTTTAAATGTTACAAAATACAAACGATCTATAAATAATAAATCATTTTTTAAAAAATTATTATATTGGAATAAATTTAAATTTAATATACCTCGTTGTATTTCTGATGCAGATACTAATAAATCTTTATTATCATCGCCCATTGTTTTTATAAAAAATTCCATATTTTGTATTGTTTTTAAACAAATTTCATAACTAGATAAATATAAACAACAATTATTTAAAAAAACCTTGACATATCTTCTGTTCTTTTAGTTTAAAATAGAAAAAAATATGAAAGGTAAAAATTTAAAAACCAAACGAAAAATTACTAATAAAAGTCTTAATTAAGAATTCAAGCTCATTGATATTACACCCACATAAATCTTAATTGAGTCTTAACTTTTTTTTTTGTTAATGTTATGAAGAAATTCAAAATGAAACTAAAAGCAAATTATTTAAACTTGATATTTAGCTTTCAATGGTCAAATTTGTGTAGGTTTTTTTTACTAAATATGATAAAGTTTATGTCATTTTAAAATAAAGAAGAAAAAAAGTCAAAATATAATAGTTAAGTTATATTTAAGTTGTGGGTTTCATACAATACTTTAAATGGTTTTAAAAAAAATAACAAGTTAAGAGAATTTCTTTTAAAAAAGTTTTAATTTTTTAATAGAATAATTTAGAAAATTTTGTAAAAGTTTAATTGTAAGTATGAAGTATACGGATTAATAACCTGAAGTTATAATTTGTCTTTCTGAGATACCTTTTATTCTTATTCTGTATTCTAGCGAAAATAGGATCTAGCTAGTCCCTCTTAGTTGAAAGTGGAGGACATGATCTATCTAATATATGCAAAGAATTATCGGTAATGTGCAACAGATGTTTTGAAATTAGCTACTCTTTTTCTATATCTTTCTCCAATGAACTCGCTTTCGACAAATACTCGTGTGTTTATGATGGAAAATAAGTTATAGAAAAATATGACAGTTGCAAAATGTTAAATTAACAATTATAGCTCTTTATATAAAGTCAAAGCGTAGCTTAAGGTGATATCCTAGAGTAAAATTCAATTCTTAGCCAATTGACACTCTTTAAGGTTTGTAATTATTAATCTTTGATTCGGGATAAACCTGTGGCTTATTTGTGTACAAATTGTCGGTACGATATTTTGCTAACTATGTTGATAATATCATCATAATCCAACTTGTTTGATTTTTTTCACACAAATCACTACTTTTATATACTTTATATGGTATAAGGGAGACGAATCGTTGATTTAAAAACAAAGTGAATATCCCGCTTTATTGATTGCATATAAAACCTTCAATAAACAGACAAGATTTCTTTCTTTTTGATTTAATTAATTCAAAGATTAAACTTTTATACATACAAATCGTGCTAACGGTTGTGGATATAGATTTTGAAGTATTTGAGAATTTGATAATAAAATATATCTTTGTAAAAGAACAACAAAAAAATATGATGAAACACTTCTTATTTCCCTTGATGGTAATTATATAATTAATACAAAAGTTAAGAACATAAAAAATAAATTTTTGATAATAATCATTTCAAAAGTTTGTAACGCATTAACTGATATTTCATTAGAGAAAACTTGATTTTCAAAAATTCTATCAAAATAATTATAGTCAATTTAATGTAAAACATTTTTCGATGTTATAAATTAAATATCGATTATGTATTTTGCAATTATTATTCTGTTTGCTATAATAAAATATGTATTTTAATATGCCAGTAATTACCTTTATAGCAAGTTCTAAAATCTAAATAACTGCATATACAATATACACGAATTTTTTTTTTTTTAAATTTCAAATATAAATTCAAATTTCTAACCACCACTTTGAAAATAAAAATAAGACGTGTCAAAAATGCCCAAGAAAAATGTTAAAACGGAGAAAAAAAAACACATAAGTTTTGTAAACCGAGATCAAATTAAATTAATTCATTTTTATTTTAAATATAATTTGTTTAAAATTATTGTAGTATAATTTTTTTTGTAATTATTTTTTTTTTTACAAATTTTTGTTAGAACTTCTTGTTTTTAATTAATTTCTTTTTACAAAAAAAAAAATTTATCCTACATCTAATCAGATTTTTGTTTTCAATTTAATTGTCAGTAATACCATATATACAGAAAACTCAGATTCACAGTTAGTGCCAACATTATAAGGCTGTGTCTAAAGTGTGACAGCGGTTTATTGAGTTTTGAGGCAAGCTTACACTCACAAAAATATTGAATGCAATAATTATATTATGCCACCTCTACACATTCGTCACATTCGCCAAATATCAAATTCGTTCTATTTGCCACATTCTTTTGTATATCCATCCACACATTCGTGCATTTAATCAGAATCACAATATTATTTATAATTATATAATTATATTATAGAAAAGTTTTACAAATTTGCCTTAAACTATTAATAAGCCCGATTTATTTAATTTTTTGAAAAAAAGAAAACTTTTGCATTTGAATTTGTTAATTTTGATGTTTGTGTTTTAATAAATTTGTATGTTCGTCAACAAAGCGAACTTGCACAAACTTCACAAAGTCTGACGAACTATAAGGCAAATGTAACCTCCACACATTCGCCTATTTGCAAGAATTGCATAGTTTGCCGAATGTGTAGAGGCGACATTACAAATCTTTTAGAAAAATATATTGTAGTTTGTACCTTTCAGCAATTTTAGGTGATATTTGTTTTTTAAAATGTGAAGTTAAACAATTTTTACAATTGTTTAATTTTGAAAGTGGTGTAAGTCCAATCGCAGCCCATAAGTATGTATTAGTAATATAAAAATTTATATAACCAAATTGCATATTGATAAAACAGTAGAAACATTGCCAGACTTCATATAACTTGCATAAATTTTTTAATTAACAGATATGTTAACTTTTAATTTTCCCGAAACAAGAGAAAATGGACTTACACCACTACTAAATATAAACGGTCCATATATTTTTAATTAATATGTCAAAGTCAAACAAACTATTGAGTATAATCGCCCCCAAAACTCCTCGAAAAACGCTGTCCAAAACACTAATCTAGGCACCAAGAAAATTTTATAAAATGAGAGATAAAAAATATTTGACATTTTTAGAAGTTCAAATTATAATCAGTTTTTAATATTTTGTTAAATAAGAAGGCTGCAATATAAGTGATTGCTACATAATTTGAGGAGAGGCATTTTTTATTAAGAAAACTGTAAGTTTCATTTTTGAGTTTATATTTTTATTACAAACAGTTACTAAATTCCAAATTTAAATGTATTTTGGTGAGTTATATATTTAGTATGATTAGAATGAAATTAATTATCAAAGTAACACATAAATTCAGTATTTAAATTGAAATTTGTTTAATTACATATATACAAATAATATGGTTATTGTGCCAATAACTTCATGATACGGCGTTATTCTCAGATGTAATTTTGAAGTTGAGTTTTTAAAAACAGGGAATAAACTTAGAGTATATATTTCACTTTAAATACATTTTATTTTATAATAAAGAAAATTTTAACGCCAATAATTGTATTACGTGTAGTATATATATAATAACCTGGGGTAGGATTCTGTCACGGTGAGGAGTGAGAATGAGAATGTCAAATTTTGACATATTTGCCATATAATGTCACAATCCGACTTTCTCATTCTCACGCTAACTTCTCACCGAGACAGAATCCCAGCCCTGTAGTCATCCAATAATCCAAAAATATAGTTCAGTGAAACTAATAGTATTGAACATACTTTACTCACAAAGAATTCTTGGGTTTTTTCCAAGAAATTAATTTCCAAGAAAAAAAAAAAGCTGCCAACTTTTGTGTTAAAAAAGTTAATTGTAATTAAAAATTTTGGCATGCTTAACAAATTCTAAAACAATTTTGTCGAATTGATCGATTAACAGCAAAATCTATAAACTATTTTTTTTAATATATAGACGATTACACTCTTATCATGGATGATGATAGTATTATAATACTCACTGAAAGTGACCAAGACGATATGGAAATAATTGAAAATATATTTCCAGATAATCCATTATCGTAAGTTAATTTTTTTTAGTTTTTATTATTAAAATTTTATTTGGTATTAATAAATATTAAGTTATATAATTTAAACAATTTTCATTATAAGAAAGATGTAGTTAAGACACACTCCTCTTTTCACGCCAATTTCATAGTTTTAATTGATAAAGTAATAAATCTAAAAATTAACAAAATTATTCATATTTATTCATTTCACATTTTAAATTATTAACTCTAATTGCTTATAGTACCTTTTATACTTGAAATTTTTTTAGCAATAAAAATTTTTTGCATGAGTAGAGCTAGGAAATTTTTATTGTGTGTATATGTTACTAAGGAATAATGTTTCAGGCTGATTTGGTGCAGGCTATAAAATTTAGATTTTAATTAGTAGTTTTTAAAGTGAGCATCACTCTAGGTTTCACTATATCTGGCTAAATATTATATATATATACAATATGAAAGTAAAAAGAGTTGAAGAGTTGAATGTTTTTGAGAACTTCACACTAAATTACTTTTTCAGTTTTAATCAACATCAATTTTTCTGCTTAAGGCTATAATAAAAACGACTTCAAACCAGTGAAGTGGTAAAAACGAATTTAGGATCACAACCTTATCGTAAAATATATATTTCGCATGTGTGAAAAAGATTAGGGTTTTGGACAGCGGTTTTATAGGCGCGGTTATACTCATTTGTTTGAGTTTGACACTTTGAAAATATACTTATAACTTATGCTTTCTAACTAGTATTATTATATTGGATTGACTTACCGTAAATAATAATGCATTATAAATGCAAGAAAATAAGTTGAAAGGTACAAATTATACTATTCTAAAAGATTTATAATGTCAATATACTTCTGAGTGTAAACTTTTCTCAAAACTCCTATAAAGCCGCTGCCCAAAAAGGTAATCTAGACACCAAGTAAAGGGATTTAGGGTCACAACCTAATCGTATTTCGCATGTGTATACGTCACGTTAAGATACCGCAAATCACTTCGCAAAACTTTTAGCATTTGCTCAGAAAAAAATTTGTTTAAAAAAATTCAAATTTAAGTTACTAAGATAAGCCTTTATATGATTAAAAAATCTTTTGGATTTACTTAGTTTACTTGATCATAGATATCAAAGTAAATTTCATTTTTCAAACCAACAATTTTAAATTGATAATATCATTTATTTTAAATATTTAAATTAAATTTTATTGTTATTGTAATATTAAATAAAACTTCTTTTAGATTGGCTGAAGAGAAAAAAACAAAAGGAAATGAACATTACAAAGCACAAAATTATCAAACAGCTTTAATATGGTATTCAGATGCAATTAATACATGTCCAGATATTGCTTCATATTATGGTAACCGTGCAGCCTGTTATATGATGTTATGCGATTATAAATTGGCTCTACAAGATTCACGTACTGCAATATCATTAGATCCAAATTTTCATAAAGGTTATATACGTATAATTAAATGTTGTTTGGCTTTAGGTGATATAACTGGTGCTGAACAAGCAATTTCAAAACTTTTAGAAATTGATACAAATAATAAAAGTATTAAAACAGAAAAACAATATTGTTCACAATTAAGACAAATTGAAGATAAAATTCAAGGTTTATTACAAACTAAAAATCATCGTACTGTTATATATTTATTAGATAATGCATTAAAAATTTCACCTGCTTGTAATAAATATAAATTATTAAAAGCCGAATGTTTAATATATCTTGGTAGGATGGAAGAAGCTAATGATATAGCTGTAACTGTTATGAAAATAGATCCAGCGTCCAGCGATGCTGTTTATATACGTGGATTATGTCTTTATTATGGTGATAATCTTGAAAAGGGCCTATTACATTTTGAAAGAGTTTTACAATTAGATCCAGATCATCATAAAGCTAAAGAAATGCGTATTAAATCAAAAAAATTAAAAGAAAAAAAAGAAAAAGGTAATCTATTATTTAAATCAGGTAAATATCAAGAAGCATTGAATATATATACTGAAGCACTTGAAATTGATCCATTTAATTCTGATATGAATAGTAAATTATATTATAATCGTGCATTAGTTAATTCAAAACTAAGAAATTTTCCAAATGCTATTGATGACTGTACAAATGTTTTAAAATTAAAAACAAAATATTTAAAAGCATTATTATTACGTGCTAAATGCTATTCAGATATTGAAAATTATGATGAATGTGTTAAAGATTATGAGGAAGCATTAACATTTGAAAAAACAACATATATTCGAAATTTATTACGTGAGGCTAAATTTGCATTGAAAAAATCAAAAAGAAAAGATTATTATAAAATATTGGGTATAAATAAAACAGCTAGTGAAGATGAAATCAAAAAGGCATATAAAAAGAAAGCACTTGCTCATCATCCAGATCGTCATGCTAATTCATCTGATATAGTTAAAAAAGAACAAGAATTAAAATTTAAAGAAATTGGTGAAGCATATACTGTTTTATCTGATAGCAAGAAAAAAATGAGACATGATAATGGACAGGATATGGAAGATGAACAAGCAGGTAATAAATTTTTTGTTTTTTTATTGAATAATTGATGCTCAGCAGTTATACTTTAGTGGTTTTTTAGAATTCTTTCGGCTATCCCTATTATTATTATTTTTATAAGTATACAGAATCCTTCATTCTTCTAATAAATATACTATTACTTAATTATTTAAAATGTTTTCTCGTTGTACAAGGTGTAAGATTTTAGTATATTAAGCCGGGCTGCTTAAACACCTTCAAATGCAATAAAATTTTACAGGTAGTAAGAAAATGGATTCCATTTCTAATTAAATTTACTTGCATCAAAATTCACAAACTTTGTAATAATTAATTAACTACCGATTTTGTCATTCAATAAATAACTAAAAACCAAAAGAAAAAAAAAAATTAACTAGAAAACAGCGATTTCGAATTTTTTTAATAGTATATTTTTAAAAGATCGTGTTAGCATTTCTTAGATGCCATTAAAGATTTTGCCCTCATGTAAAAACTAGCGATAAGGAACTTTCTTTTAAAAAATCTAAACAGAAGAGATCATTTACATCTACATGGGCAGTAGATAATTTTTTATTTTTTCTTTTATCCATGCAGCGATGTTGATACAATTAGATAAATAGTTATTTAACAATAAAGTTTAATTTGGTAATTTCTTAAAATTATTCTTATAATGTCTTCAGATCTGGTTTTTTTGGTTAATCAAATTAAAATATGTGCATGTGTGTCAAGCTTCATTTTTTATCTCATAATGTGTCTGGCTATATTCTTCTTCAGACTTAAATACAATCTAGCTACAATCTATTATTTTAAATATAAATGAGCAATCTAAAAGAACTTTATAATTTATTTTCAGAATTTGATCCAAATCAAATGTTTCGACATTTCTTTGGCTTTGAAGGAACTTCATTTCAGTTTGAATTTTAGAATAAATAAGTACTTACAGTCAAATTTAAAATATTTACTGAAAAAAAATTCTTTAATTAAATTAGTGGAAACTATTTTATCAAATTTTTTTTTTTTTTATATTAAAAAAGCAGAAATTTATAACTGTAAAAAACGTAATAATTAATAAGTAATTGTTTTAATTATTTTATATTTAGTTTTCAAACAATTAAATTTGTAATATGTCAGTTGACAAATTAAAAAAATTAATTACATTATTTGTTTTAATAAAATTAATTTCAATGTGATATATTGCAATTAGAATGAAGTTAGTTAAATTTTTATAATGGATTTGTTAACGGAATTAGATTTATTTCATAAGTGAAATTTTCTGTAGAATTCAACGTGTAGCAATATATTCAAAAAAAAAACAACAAAAAATTATTTTATTTAAAAAAATGTGGAGATTTTGATGAAAAAAAAATTAAATCATTCATTCATTCATCTTTCTAGATTTTCTATTTTGAATTTTTAGTTAATTTTTCGTCTTGATATTAAAATTTTGTATGTATGAATATTTTTGATTTGAAAACTTTTATTAAAATAAAATATTTGGAATAACAAATAATATTTGAAATTAAATATGAATAAATAAATGTTAAATGCTTAAGTTTGTAGCTTTACATTCGTTTTTGGCTTTTGGTATTATATAAAAAAAAACTAAAGATATATTTTTATCTAAATAGTGGTTGATTCATAAATGATTGACATCAAAAATAAAATATTAGGACATGATTAGTTTGATTAGATATCTTTTTGGGTCATGTGGAGTATAAAATAGCTAAAAAAAATGCTGTAGAAAATGGATTAAATATAGACATGCTTAAGGAATAGTAAACACATGAAGCAATACTTTTAATCGAAGTTGTTTAGGACGATCTACATGAGAACTATCCAAAAATAATCGTATAGGAAAAGGCTAAAACCGAAGGAAAAAATTATTTCTTTCAAAAATTATTACTTAACTTTCGGAATAAAAATATGATTCTATGTTATATTAAGGACTTCACTTTTGTCCTATATTTTTATTATTGAGATATCTATCATGTAACTCATTACACAATGTTTATCGCGATGATTGTTTCTATATTAAATTAAAGAAATCGTTTGAATTTCCTTGCGTTAGTAATTTATATTTGATGACTTTACTGTTAAAATTTACTTTTTTTAATCTTAAACGGTTATTTTTTGAGATTTTTGTGCGATTATTATTTTACGGCCCAAAAAATCAAAGGGTTTTTAGATGTTAATAAATCGACAATGCAATCTTCCTTTTGACTTCTGTCTGGGGTTTTCTATTATTTTTTCTGCTTATATGTTCCTACCTTTCCTGAAAACAAATTGCGGTTCTTTTATCGTGAGTTGTATTGATTTTTGAATTTTCCTGGATATTTTGAAATCAGTATTTTTTAGCTTGTTCTTTTTGTCTCTCAAGTTTATATACTTGCATTAGTTTATCAAGTATCTAAAAAGGTATTTGGATGCTAAAAGTTGTAAATTAATATCATATGAAACTATCTTATATTTTATTAGAAATACAAAAATATATTTAATTTACAATTTGCATTCAAAATTTCAAAGTAAATATATGTTGCAAACGAACTCCAATAAAAAATGCTTATTCTATTTACATTGAAGGCCATAGTTGATATCCTTTTTAAAATATTTCTTATCTGGCTTAGGATAAACTCTAGAAGGCACATTCACAAATCTAAAAATTTACATTAAATGTATATTTAACAGATATATGAATCGTTTATTTTGAAAATTTTCTATGTTGGATTTGTTCTTATTGTAAAAATCATACAAAGAAATAAACTTAAACTGAATCCTTACTGGCTATGATTTGAATTTTTATATAAATAGTAATCATATTTATACAGAACTTGCTGTATGAACAAGATGAAGTGAAGTCGAATAGTATTAACATATTTTTTAAAAAAAAAATATATAAAATTTCCAAAATATACGTTTCGTATTTAAATAAAATTTTAATTACTTCTTCATAATAAAACGTTTGCTTTCATCTTTGTTTAAATTTAATCTTTTATATGGTGGTGGTTGTATAAATTTTCTTTTACTATTAACAGCTCTACTTTTATGAAATTTCTTAAATTCTTTTAACCAAACACGGCCATATTCCCATCCCATTAAATAACCCATGCATGTAATATTTCCCTGTAAAAATTCAAATTATATTATTTTATAACACATATATAATAGTACATTTTTATCATATGAAGGATAAAATTTCGATGCATTTAAATGAGGATGAGATATAAGATTATCTTTAGGAATAAAAGGAAATGCTCTTGTCCATTCCATATTTTGTGATCGAGCCTGTGAATTACACATATTTATTTATTTAAGCTAAAAATTTGTTTGACCAAAATGACAGCTATCTAATTAAATTTGAATTTTTTGATTACTTTTTTGTTGAACATAACCTACTTTGTAATTATTATTATATGGTATAATTCTTTGGATTTTGATCTAGCATATATTTTTTTATAAACCTCAACTATCTTCATACCATTGAAATAATTTGTTGAAGAGCGTATTATCTGTGTTAAAAAAACTGTGTATAAAAAATGAAGTGTCCAACTATTGTGCTGTGTAAATAAGGATATTTAATAACTTTTGATGAAAATTGATTATGTAAAAACAATATAATAAAAAAATACTATAGTAAAAATCAATATATAAAAACATGGCAGCCGGTTTTAATAATAATAATAATATATGTATATACATATATGTATATATATATATATACATATGTCTCCTCAAACAATAAAAATTTAATAGTATAAATGTATAAATGTATTGGTGGTATTGGTGGTATAATGCAAAAATTGACATTTGATTCAAAAAAACATCAAATGAAACAGAACGTGCACGCCGAAAAATTTTTTTTTGAAAAATTACGAGAATTTAATATCAAATAATTGTGTTAATTTATAATTAATTGTTAATTTAATTAAATAACTGTGTTTGTTATGATTGTTATTTATTTAAGTCGCAGTTTATATGATATTGTGTGAAAAAGTAAGTAAATCAAAATGCATTATAAATATGGGCAATATGTCGAGAAAGTTATGAAGAAAAGTGATGGTGGGCGTTTCTTAATTAAAATTTTTAAAGTTTTTACAATCGTTTTTTGTTTTGACTAGAATATTCTTAAAGTTGAATTACATTAAAAATACAAAACTTGTATTAAATCCAATTTTTCAACAATTTTTATCATAGTTATAATTAATTTTCTTAGACTTTTTTGCAACAATATGTTTCACTGTTAATATGAAAAAAAGATGCTCTATTGATTTAAAAAGAATGTTTTTATTTTATTTTTATCTAAATAGGTAAATCTACTATAAAATAATAATTGGATATATTTGATTAGCCGAAACATATGGAATAAGTTAAATAGTAAAAAATTTAATTTTTTAAACTAAAGCGTCTGTTGTTCTTTTATTTATTTATAAAATTAAATTTAAATTATTTAATTTATATATATATATATATACACATTTTTTGTTTTAATTTAAATTTTTAAATTTTGAAAGCCTAAAAGAGTTTTTAGATCAATTACCAATTAAAATTTAACAATTTTTCTTTTATTTACGGCAGCAAAAATTATTTAATTAATAAAAATATTAATTTTGTTTTAACCAAAAGTTTTAATCTATGCATATGGCGTAGTTTTGAATTTTGTTTTTAAGCATTGGCTATATTTGAATAAGTGTTTTAGGTCCTAATAATACTATTCATATTTCAATATATGTATGTATATAATTGGATTTTTTAAAAACTGAATCAGTTTTATTTTTTATTTTAACATATTGTTAGCATATGTTTACTAATTTTCATCTTTTTTTTCTTCTATTTTTAGTATTAATTCATTTATATTAAAAATATTACTTTTTTCATGTATAAAATAAATATATTATGGGCAAAATAAACTATAAGAAATTACCAAACTTCGGTGGGGATAAATTCAGTTATTCTGATATTTAATTGAAAAATAATTAAAAATTAATCTTAATTTTCTTTGCAAGAAAATAGGCGTTGTAAACTACTTTTTTTTTTATACATATTGTAAATAGAATTATGTATATTAATTACATATGTTTCTTTGGAAATTAACATCTTAGATAAATTTGTGATGTTATAAAAAAAAATGTAATTGCTTTAATATTTTACTTATTTACAATAGTTCATCCATAAAATTAATTAAAAAAAAAAGGAAATAGCTTCTTAAATATGAAATTATACTTAAAGGTATACAAACTTCAAATCGGAATTTGTGATTGATTTCTTTTCTTAACTTTAAAATTGTTTCGAAAAGTAAAAAGTTTTTTTATTTATATTTTACAGGTTTGAATTGTGTATTCAAAGAAAAGTTTTTTTTGCTTAATTGTAATTGTATTTTTATTAAAAATTTTACCGATTCCTATAAGCACATATAACAACCTGTTGCATCTTTGTTTGTGTACATATTAATGTATTTGATTATTTTTGTTAAGTTTGTAATTTGATAACTATATATACTTCTAAAAGTAATTAATTTTATTGTTTTATTATGTTGTACATATGTATATTTATTGTAAATATAACCAGTCGCCATTTTAATGTACACTTAATGAAAGTTGTGCTTTGGCTTTGGTAGAAAGAGATCACTTATTATAAATGGTGAAATGATTAGACTAATTGTAAATATATTTGTTAAAAATAATGTAAACATAAGATTAATTGTATAATTTTAATATGAAGCTTGTTAAAATTTTGTTAATAATTAAACAAAAAGCAATCGTAAACATCCTTTGAAATTCTCTAGGAGTATATCGGAGGTAATTTATTGATATTTCTTCTCAGCACAACAGTCATAATATTTTTATCATATAAAGTTTTTCGCTTACGTAATACTTACTATCTTAAAAATTGAAAGTGAACCTTCGTGAAATATCACTAATTGCCATTAAACGTGAAAAGAATTAATAGGTTAAGTTTTTGCACATAACCTTCTTGACATTAATATTTGAAAACTTATTTAGAAAGTCAAGTACTAAAGCTGAAAATGTTACGTTCATTATATCAGAATGCCAATTTCTAATTTTGAAAAAATATATGCATTTTTTGTCATGTTTAAATTTTAAGATTTGATTTCTTAAAAATATTGGCTCCTATATATTCTAAAAATTAATTAAATAACTGTACATAGAACACGATATATGGTAACTAATTCAATTCTGTGTAATCTTCATTAAATTTGTAAAAAAAGGGCTTTAGTCTTATAAAAATTTACAGTTATTTTTTTCGGTTTATCTTATTTAATTTTATTTCAATTACTTGAGAGAAGCTTTAAAGAGCACGTAAATAAATTCTTTATCTGAGTGGTTGTTTTTATTTATTTATTTTTTCTTTAAAACTTCAATAGCACTTTCTCTTAGGATTTTTAATGATTTTGGGGGTAATTTGTAATTCGACAATTAATTCTTTTGTGGCAATTTTTGTAGTACCTTTAAAACTATTTTGTAGTCTTCTAGTTTAAATCAAAAGAAATTTTTTTTATAACTTTCTCTGACTTTGATAATGAAATTTGTGTTTTTTTTTTTTGTATTTTCTGGTAGTGTGAGTATTGCAGATTTTGTTTTTGGATTACCTAGAAAAAGCTGTGTAAACGCTCTTATTTTGAATTATTCTTATAAATTTTATACGGCTTTTGTTATTTTTTTTATACTATTTGGTTTTATTTTTAAACAAGATTTTTTATTATTACTATTTATCTAAATATTTTATTTTACGTATATTTTCCAATCTTATTCTATTACTAATTTTTTACAATAGTGTTTTAAAAAGATATTAACATATTTATCTTATAATATTTTTAAAACAAAAAATTTCAAATATTTTTACATATTTGTCTTTCAAATCCAAATCTTTTATACCAAATGGAATTAACTAACCGGATGTATATATAAGAATAATTTTTTGTTTGGGTATGATTAAAATAAATCTTTCCATTTCTAATTCTCCTTTCATGTTCATATTTATGCAGTCGAAATTTAAGCATAGTTTTTTTTTTCCATAAATGGAAAAGGAATGTTTATTATAACAAGTGCTCACTCACATTTATCAAAATAAAAATATGACAGGTAAAGAGTACATGGTTAAATTTATTGCGTGTTTGAATGAAATTGATTAGAAATATATAATTCATGTTATCTCATAACATGCTAAGCTTATATATATATATATATATTTACTTTAATTCCTAATTCAAAGTTAAATTTTCGCAAAGTATCATATTTAGAAATTAACTAAAATAAATTATAGCCAGAATTTTAACAATTTTAAAAATGAAATTTAACTAAAAAAATATGTTAATATTTCTTATTTATTCACTAAAAGTTTTTCAATCTAAAAAAAAACAAAAAAAAATACTTAAATTGTTAAAAAAATATTTATTTCAAAGCTCTAGGGTTTTTTTAAATTGTTGTAAATGTGTTTCAATTAAACCCTCTCCCTCTAAGTTATATATACTACGCACAAACTCTTTATCAAATATTTAAATATATCTTCTCTCCTTTTTTTTTGTTTTTATATATTATAAATATCAAATATAATAAAATATTTTTTAAAATTAATAGAAGCGTTTTTAATTGTTATTTATCCTTATACAAGAAAAGAAGACGTTGTAAATTTTGTAAACAATGAATGACATCATTTTTATTAACCTAAAATAGTAGTATCCTTGCGCATTACTTGACATTCATTTCTATACCTATAATATGTTAGGAGAATTTTCCTAAATATACATAAATGTATTTATCCGATCCCAATGTGTATCATCAACCTTGAACCCGTATTATATATAGATGGTAGTAAAAAATATTCTATAGAAAAGGTAGGTATGTAGTTGTTAACAAGGATGCTAGATGCCATGACCTGGGTAAGAAAAAAAAAAATAAAAATTATACATAATACGCAACAGGTTTACAGCTGTGGGTGTTTTCTTTTGAAATTTTGGATACAATAAATATTTCCATACAACTATGGAAAATTTTTAATTTTTTTTTTTTTTATTTAAAGATTCAAATAATGGTTTAAGATTATTTAGAGAAATAACCATAGAACTTACAAAATTTGTTAGTTTTATATTCTTATTTTTAATAAGATTATTCCTGCGTTTAAAATATCAGTGCCTAATAGTCTGGCGATCAAGATTTCAGCTTAAAACCTTTGCAAACGGCTTGAAAATGACATATCGTGTCTTATCTGAGCTTGCGAGCGATATGAAATTTGCTATATACATACTTGGAAAACATATGAAACTATTCACTGATTTTGAAAAATTTAGTTACAAAAAGCAAGTAAGTTCGGAAATAAAATATAACAGCTCTCACAACCCAACTGGGGTTAGATATTGAACATATCGCCAAATATATTACGAAAACGTAGTTGAAGGTTTAAACAACTGCAAATTTTGTAGCTTCGCTTTTGATTCTATATTTCAGCAAAATCACAATGTTGCGTTTTCTGATGGATTCTATGATAATTAGAATTTAATTCGCGAAGAATTTTTGAAATTTCTCCCAATGAAAGCCCAAAGCACAGATTATTTTGATATTATTTGTAATTTTTTAGAACAGAACAAGATAGATACAAATAAATTAGTTTTTATGGCTGACCTTCTATGATTGCATCTGAAAATCGATTTATTTCCCTACTAAAAAGGGAGTATAGATTGAGTTTAGATTAGTCATTGCATAATTCAACAGGAATCTTTAGGAGCACGTGCTAGAATCTGTGATGAAAACAATCATAGAAATTATTATTATGCAATAGAAGCTGAGAATAAATTTCAAACTTTGAGAAAAATTAAGAATATGCTGTTACTAATGAAAAAATTCCTGGAATCTCCTGGAAAGTTCCTAACAATATGTGTATTTGGATAAAATCATGCAAAATTATTTGACAAATTCATTGAAATGAAAAACAAAATACACACCTAGAAGCTGTTTTCAAAGATAAGAGAAGGAAATTGGATTATGCAGAGTTTTGGAAAATAGTGACAGAATAATATATAACTGTACAGAAATGTGCACAAATTTTGCTTACGTGATCCACATCAATATATCGTTGGGAGTCATCCTATTCAAAAATGAAATATGCTTAGAATATCTATAGAAATAGCAGTACTGATTCTCACCTGGACAATACATTGAGAGTCCAAGGCCAAATATCAAGGCAATTATTGAAAATAATTCACAATAATTCACATAATTCACAAAATAAATTGTTTGATAAATAAATTCATACATAGCATTTTTTCTTATTACCAACCCTGCGGCGCGCATATGTTAAGTACATTGAGTATAAGTATTTTAAATAAAAACTGTTAAGAAACATGTTTTAATTTATTCCTAGTCCTACATGGCTTTCCTATAGCCAAATCTACAACTATCATTGATTAACCTATTTGTGCTCGGTAAAATTTCCTCCTTTCAATGAAATTTTTTATGTATTTAAAGATTGTTTCGAACTGTGCCAACATTAGGAACACACAGAAACTTTCAGTTGGTGTCGGATAAAATGCTAGTTGGATAATTTTTAAATATCACCCTATTTAGAAAGAGCTACAACATTTTAGCAGGGTTAAATTTCATCGAATAAATTTCCCTGTATTGTCCTAGCCTTCATTGACAGAACCTATCATTTGATTTTTTCGACTGCCCATTTGAAAATTGCTTTGAGTATACATGTTTAGTAGATGATCTTGAAATGTAAGCCCTGTGCGTGTATCTGTCGTAAGAGAAATAAAGAGAAAAAAGGATATTTTTGCAAAACAATTGTAAGAAAATCTGACTTGCACCAATAGCACCAAATGAACATATTTCATTTTTTTTTTGTTAGAAAAATCAAGCTTTGAAATCTATAAATTAATTTAACTTAACCCTTTCAACTGCATTTTATTTCAGTTAGCACTGTTCAGGCTGACAATTTAATTTTCTTAGTTTTACATAGAAGTTGACATAGAAAATTAGGGTTTGCAGCGTAAGTTCCCTGATTGGAAAGGTTATTCCCTGATAAGCAGTAGCAATCCTCAATAATTTCTGACGAGTGCAGCTCGTCATTGACAAGAAGGCTCATGATGAGCTAGACTCGTCATTTCGGTTCAAAGGGGTTAATGTGAACAATAAAAACTAGCTTACTGACAGTTAAATACAATTTAACTAAAATAATAATAATTCTAACTGACAGTTAGAAACAGAAACCATTACATTAATATTCAAAAAAATACTTAAAAAAATTTTTAAGTCTATTTGTTTTAAATTATTTTTCTTCAAAATTGTAAACTGTACACACATCAACACAAACACAAAAAATTAAAACCAAATACCAGAATAGCTTTGAGGCTTGTATATGCCTTTTAAAAATTTTTTGACAAAATGATGTAACGTAATGTAAGGATTTTTATTTAAATTTTCAAAAAAATCTAAATTTTATCCCTTAAACAAAAATTTAATTATTAATTTTCTTTTTTCTTTTCTATTTCAGATTTGATTTTGACTACTGTAATATGTGAAAATTCTAAACAAACCATTGCAATTAGTAATAAAATTTTTTTACCTGTTATTTTTTGGTTTTTTATTTTTATTATTATTATTATTGTTTAGTTTTTGTTTTAATTTTACGTATAATTTTTTTTTTTTTTAAAGCTTTTATTAGTGAAATTATGAAAATTATCCAATGGTTAAGGCACCTGTTTTATCTTTAACACCATCAGCATCTCCAGCATCTGTAAAAGTTGCAGAATTAGAAAATGAAGAATTTATAAAAGAAACAACAAAAATAAATTCATATCAAGAACAAAATAATTTAAATGGAAAAAAATTTCAGAATGATAATTATAATACCATAAAAAATATACCAAATGAAACAGGTATGGCTAATAATGAAACCGAAATAGTTGAATGTGAACCAAATGTAATCGATGATATCGATGAACTAGATAATACATGTGTTATTGATGAAAGTAATTTTGTTAAAAATAATAATAATAATGAATGTTATAGTAATAATAAATTCAATGATTGTCAATTACAAAATTCATTATTATCAACAACTATAATACCACAAATACTGTCACCAGTTGAAGCAATTAATGTTAATCAATTAACATCATCTAATAATATTAATCCGAATCAGGGTAATGTAATACCAATACAACAAACAACAACAGGACAAAATACATTAAATTGTCAACAGCATCCACATCAACATCATCATCATCATCATCATGTTTTTCCTGTACAGGTTATATCGTTACCACAACCACAACATCCATCTGGTTCAGGTAGTATTGTAACTGGTGCATGGCCATTAATTGAACCACCAGTTTATGTTGATGCAAATGGTGAACCACGGCATTATTGTCCAGCACATTCACAACAGTGTAATGTTCAACGTGAACACCGTGTCCTTTTACATTTGGATGCTGGTGTTTCATTGCCTCTACAAATTGGTGGAAAGCGAAAAGTTTTTCGGGGTAAGTTTGTTTTTTTCTATTATTAAATTTATTCATTTAATAGTCTTTTTTGGACCGAATGGGCAGTGCGCTGAGTAATTGTTATGGAATGAAATTCTATAAAAGAGTTTGAATTTGTCGTTAAATATAAATTTGCATTGCATTTGGACAATTTTATATTTGGAAGTTTTATACCCCGACGTTTTGCAGCGCCATCTTATGTCAGTAAAATTTGGCTAATGTGCACTGCTTTTTCATTTTTTCGCACGTTTTGTACTGGAAGTATCCGGTTGTCTTTTTTGTTTTTTTTTTTTTACTCCTCTAATTGCTTATCTATGTATATCAGTTGAACAGGACGATCTTTTTTCCTAGGAGTCTTTTTTAAGCTTCTGACACAAACAAGATGCAATGTCAGTTTTAAATTACAATTAAGAATATTGACGCTTGGCACTCAGAATGTGCGATAAACAATCTCTCTCATATAACAGCTACGCATTCATAACGGTTAAATCTAATAGATTAAACATCATAAGATTGTAAGATTTCCTTGATCAAATTTTTATTTGGTACAACATTATCAATAAGTCAATTAAGTCCAAGTCTATATACGTTTAAGCGTTCCAAGTCAATTTTACTTTTTATTTTTCTGTCCCACCTCTTCACCACGTCTAATGGTTTTGCTTCGTAAAATGTGTTCATCAAATGAGAACGACCGTGTTGTCGTACCATTTAATCGCAGTAACCTGATCGAATACATTAAGAGAGTCGTCCCTCCTTTGTCTATAATCCTTCCTTCCTTTGTCTATAATATTGAATAGCTTGTCAGATAAAAACTTACAATTTTTTTAGTCTGTTTAACCGCACAGTTATAACACTTTGTATTCCTAATTCTTTTAATTCAGTTATTAGAGGAATTCTTAAAAAACCAATTGTCGAAATAAATCCTTTGAAACAATTGGTTTGGTATAATTTTTGATAAATGTAACACTACAAATTTCAGGTAATTACTTTCACGATGTCTATTTCAAAATTGTAAATCAGCCGAGATGACTCGCACAAAAAAAACGCATTGTAGCTCCATTTTTTAAGTTTTTTATGCATATTGTACTGTTAATACCTCAAATTTATACTGTTTAAAAACTTGTAATTTGTTTACTTGACACTATTATTCTGCTTCCAACTCATATACGATAATTTTCTGTATACAAAAGTTACAAACTCTTTTCAATTTGCTTAAAAATTTTTCATTTTTCACCTATTGTTCGGTTTAAATGGGATTTTTTTAATACATAGGCCAGAAATTTGGAAAAAATTTAGCCATTTTATAAATATTCCTTCTATTAATTTTTTCTAAAAGTGCTTATAATATCTTTAAAATTTAAACAATAAGTTCTGGATATCATTTTAACAAATAATTTTCATTCAATCTACTTAAGTAGGACTTATTGTTAGTAAAATTTGATGAATATACATTAAGCTTTGTTCAAATAATTTTTGATGATTTCTAGTCATTTGCCATTATTTTTGAAATAACTTTATCCACAAAAATTGGAATTAAAAAACTTAAAGAGAGTCGTTCCCCCCCAACTCCGAATAAAAAAGAATTGAACTTACAAAAACTGAATTGTCCTCTGACTTTCATCTATTCTCAAAATTAAAAATTAAAACTCACACCAGAAACATTTTGGTTCAAATAATAATGATGCATGTGAAAAACAGAGTAAAGTTTATCATAAACCATTTTAAGGCGGACTTTTAAATGTCAAATAATTTTTTTAAGGTTTAAGTCTAGTTTTTGTTTAAAATTTCTATTGAAAATTTTTCATTTTCTAAAATCTAAAAAATTTCTGTGTATTACAATTTAATTTGGTTTTGTAAGCAGACAAACCAAAATGGAGGGTAGAAAAAAAGAAATTAAAAATCACGTGATTCTTTCCAAACACAAACAAATATGACTGATAGCCTTATCTTTGTTGTCTTTTAATTTTCTTTTTAAATTTCTTTGGCAATGAAATAGCATCCGTTATCACTTAAGGAAGCTTTAAGAAAAAATATAAGTAGAGGAAATAAAGGTATTAATCTCTACTTTTTTTTTTCATTATGAACTAAACGGATAAATGCTATTCAATTTTTTTTAATCCGGAAATACGACATCCAAATATTTTTGGGTGTTTACTTTTGTTCATGCATCTTCTAACAATTTTCTAAAATTTTATTTTTTTTCTTTACAATAAGAAAAATTAAAATAAAATAAAAGTTTCTTATCAAATAAAATTTCTTAGAAATACAATTGAAGCGGATGAAGAAAATTTGTATCTAAATTGGATCGTAATTAGCACAAAAAAGAACAATAATAACTTATTAAATAATAGAAAAGCATAAAATAAATATATTTAGCTAATGCTGATAAGAATTTATTATTATTATTAATTTATTTTAAAAAAATATTTTATTTTTCTTTTGACTTACTACCAACTAACTTGGTTGAAGACAATTTAAAATTATCACGCACTTAATATAATTTTGATCAAATTATATTTTTTTATTTTATAACGTGCTTGCTATGCTTTTAGGCCAATTTTTTAACTGGTAAGTAATTTTGATTTTTTTGGTCAACCAAACATTTTAAAGGCTTCGGTTGAATTATTACACGCGCAAAATTTCAACTTATGACCAGTAAATAGAAGGGAAATAATTAAAATAGAATTTTTGGCTAATGAACTGAATATGTCAAAATTTTTTGTTGATATTTTGTTGTCGGATTATCGAAAATAAATGTGTTTTTTTTTTTGCTTAAAAGTAATTGAGTAAAACGTGATTAAATAAAATTTTACATAGAAATATTAATAGAGCGCCCTTTATACTGAAATTAGATAAAAAAAAAAACATGAATAAATTAAAGCTGTAGAAATTTGTCAAATCGCGTACTACATGTGAATTTCTTTTTTTTACCTTATTTTGAATGGCATATGATATCAGATTTTAACCTATTGATGACCGATTAAGAAGATCTTCCTGTTTCTTCAGTAATGACTGCATTCTTTCGGAGAAATGATTATAAAAGATTTATTGTATATATTACATTTGAGAATTTTGCAAATTGTAGCTGTAAAAAAAAATGTGCGGTAGCTAACTTTTTAATTACTTTATGTCAATTAATGGGATAATGGCTAAAAGCCCTTCATTGTTTTTTTAAGAACTTTACGGGAAAAAATCAAACTTTAGGGGAAGGTATTTTATATGTATCAAGTAAGTGTGAGATTTCAGATGATAAAGCACTGCCACTCGATAAAGCGAAATAGAAAAAACAGCACAGTCCTCAACGTGTTAAAGCTTTAAATTTTGAAAAATTTACAAGAGGTGGGAAGATTTAAATTTTAACTCAACATTTTTAAGTGTTGTACAATAAGAAAATATTAAATTTTTGAAAAATGTAATCTCTTACCCGCACGCCTTAGATTTCATGTATTTTTTGAATCATTTTATTTGTACTTCTTATTTTCTCACTAAAATTCGTTTTTAGCCTATACATCCATTGTCAATAAAAATCGTTCGATAAAAATGAAAGCATCTGGATAATCAAACCGCATATCTTATTTTAACTCTGAACCATGATGATGACTTCTGTGGCAATTTCTTCTTCTAAAAAAGAGGCATTCTGACTGAAAAATGGTTCTTTTTCACCCATGAATTAAAGTCTGCATGAAAATATGACTGAAGGGAATTCAGTCGAGACAAAGCGCATCCGTGGGCTTATCTTCGAGAAACTCTTAGGTGGTTCTGATGAAATAGTTTACAAGTGAAAAATGCATTAAGTAAGAATTCAGAAAGTAGCCATCAGAGCTACTTTTTTATGCGGAAGTAGCTATAATAGCGAATTTTGGTTTACTTTTCTAACAAAATTTATTGATGAGAAAGTAGGCGTTATGACAAGCAAGTACATCCTTTTCCTAATGGATAGCTACGATCACTATACGATCTAATATAGTTTTATCTTTAATTCCGTGAACTAAGCTTAGTACAAAAAGATAATTTTACTTGGTAAAATTTTTTCGAGTAGTCTTTTTATTCAAGTAAAAAGTTCTCCAAAGATAATGCGATATTTGAGTTTTGCTCAGTCTGTATTTACGTAATTTTAATTAAATGTCGCCTAACTTTTCTAAAATAACATTTGACCTGGGTAGAGTAGTTACCTGATACAATTTTACTGGATAAAAATGTCTGTCTGTTCCTAATGTAAGAGTTGGATAATTTTGAGTAGGTCTTCTTTAATTAGAGATCTCATCAGGTAGATGATCGCTCAATAAATTTTTCACAGTTTTGATTTGAAAGAAAAAAATTTTTTTATACAGTAAATCGCATTTGCACCTCGAATATCCCACTTTAGAGTTTTTAGGGAAGACTTTTGTACTCTCTTAACTGAGCATAATTAGAAATAATTCAAGATTTCCTTAAAAAATATTTGTTTAATTTATTTATTATTTACAGTTTTTTAACAAATTATATAAATATCAAAACAAAAAAATTGTTTTGCATTTGATCCACCCTGTATTAATCCCAAAAAAACGAGAACTTAAGACGTTTTTGTTGTTGTTTATAGCCTTGTAAAGTTGTTAATATTTAACCATTCCTTGTTGTGTTATTCATGGTATTAATGGTGTTATTAATAGTCTCTTTAATGGTTTCATATGCAAAAAATAAAAAAAAAATGTTTATATAAGACGGTGATCATTGAAAGTAAATAAAAAAACATCAAAAAATACATATCATTTTTTCAAAGTTTATAATAATAATAACGTTTGTTGTAAATGGCAATTTCGCTTATTTAAAATAAAGAAAATTGCTTTTCTAATTAGATAAAGTTCTAAACACTGGCGGCACCTAGCCGCCATTAAGGAAAGATATCAATTTTGAAATTACATAAGTTTCAAATTAAGTTTCACTTTTTTCAAGTGAAAAAAACAATTCGCATATGCTGATTCTTCTACATTAGAAATGTTATAACTTCAGGAAAAATTTATGATTTTTAACATTTGATGTACAAAAAATTTATAAAAATCTATTATACTACTACTACTTGTACTACTTGAGTCCAAGAGTTAGTGAATTTTTTCTGAGAAGTTTATTTTTAAAGGCTTAAATTTGTGAAATTATATTTTTATATCACCTTATTACGTGTTTAATGCCTGCCATTTTAGTTTTCGTGCTTTCGCGAGCAATTAAACCTGAAAGTTTTTGCAAGCTTTTGCAAAAAAATTAATTAGTAAGGTTAAAATTTTATAGGATGATCATTTTCATATGCCTAAGTATGTTTTTAGTGTTTATCATCTGATTTGTGGGGTGTTTGCGAGATATTAAGTCTGTAAATTTGTCAAAAAAAGCTTTCTGAAGAAAATAGTTAAAATTTTACTCTTTTTAACGTCTATAAAAACGCTGTCTAAAATGCTAATGTAGACACACTCTTCATATCCCGCTAATTGCATTAAAAATTTTCAAATTAAGGTATAAGTTTTCTGGATTCAAATTTCACTTGTATTAAGCCTTCTCTTGATTTAAGGACATACATAGATGATACATACCATTACTATTTTCACAGAACGTTCAACTGCCTGGTAGCTTTGAAATAGTTAGGTTTTCTTCTTACTGAGACTTAATAACCTAGTTTATTTCTTGATTAGTCATGTATTGAAGAATTGGTCATTCGAAAAGCTTTTGTTACCAATCTCTGAGGTCAATATATGGAATTAAAATCGATTGTCGGAACTTTAAATACACGAGGTATAGCTCTCTTGTATGAGAAGAATTTCATGTTTTAAGTATCCTCCTGCCAGCGAGCTCTCTCATTGTTCTGTTTTCATCAGGCAACATCGACAGAAAAAAATTTTCTGGTCTACAGATAATATATGTATTTTAAGATTTGATGAGTTTTTTGCACTTTAATTGATAAGCTGAATGACTCTTGTGGGTGAAACTGTAGGAAGGGAAGATATCCTCTAAACATCTTCAACTATTTGGAACAAAACTAATATCTAAAACTGATAGCACTTTGATAGTATTTCTGCTAATTTTGTTGTTGTAAGTTGTAAACTATTCCATTCATAACTTTTCATGAAATTTTCGTAGGTGGCCATAATATTGCGCTTAATATCTTTTACCCTCCCGAATTTAGGACACTGATAACTTTTTATTTGAGAAAAACCGTAGTAACTATTTAATACGAAGTATATTTAATATGCGTCCAGTTTAAAAAATAACGTCCATGATGTTTAACATCAATATTGTATAACTTTGGTATCAAACTTATGGATCGTGCGCGGGCTGGGATAAATTAATAATATTTTACAGGCTTGTAATTGACTAATGACTAGTTTGACTAATGACTAATTGACTAATTTTTATTATTACAAATGTATTTAAGAAAAAATATATTTTTTGACCCACCCTAATGTATACATCTTTAGTGGTAATAATAAAGATAAGTTGAAGACAGTGAATAATTGTTGAAAGTTAGGTTATATTTGACTGTGAATATGATGTAAAACATTTTTTACAACAACAAAGATAAACAAATTGAAATATCACTCGTCAAATGTACCCAAAATGTTAAGTTTTCAATTACGAACCGCAATCCATATACAAAAAAACTATAGAAATTTCAAGTAAGCCTAAAAATTTTAAAATAATCGAAAATATCAATATTACTGCCATTTTAATTATTTTTCTTTTATAAATTACTGACATACAGAGCTTTAATGTACTAATTTATAATTAAAACAACTTCTTCTTCTTCTTCTTCTAAATTCTTAATAGATCCATGAGAGAAGAAAAAAAAATGATTTTATGCTTATTATTCAGGCCGTCAGGGATGGTTTAACGCTTTAAATATCTTGGCTAGTCATAAGTTTCTACAGTTTCATAATTTAAAATACAAAATCTTTTAAAATAAAATTGCAAATAATAAAAATTGCCAATACAACAATTAAACTAATTTATATATATATATATATATATATATTTATGGTAAAACTACAACACCATCACTACTTCACCATTCCAATTTCAGTTTATGTTGCTTTTTTTTGCATTAGGTTGATAACCTCATGAAACTATAAGAAATCAAGAAACTCAAGATTTCATGTACACTGTATAAGAAATGTATTGCGCTGGTTTTGCGTACTTACAAACACCATTGGCCGCCTCTACCATCATTACAAAAACTATTTGAGACTGTAGGCGCCTCCATCTTTTTGATCAATAATTAAAAAAATAAAAGACGATGTACTTTTAAATTTGCCTTGGAGAATCGTTGTTATACTTTCGCTATAAAACAGGCAAATGTTAGTATGTATTTCCATCATAATAAATTCCGCTAATATAATATATTAAATCGTAATTTAAAAAATTGTTAAATACATACATACATGAGTATATATTGTATATTTTAAAAAAAATAATAATAATAGTTATAAATGGAAATATAATACAAGTTACAACAATGAAGTTATAAGAACTACAAAAAAAAAATCATAGACAGACTATAAAAAATGGATGGAAAGAAGCAAAAAGGTTTTGCTAGTGATCTTTATAAAATCGATCCCTTCTATTATACTTAAAAGATTTTTTTATTTTAGTTTTTTTTTTCTTCTTGTTGTTATAACTTATTTCAGGTTTTTTTATCGCGTACATTTACCGTCACCTCAGCAGCCTCAACTTTAGTTTTATTTAGCTGAAAGGCGTTCGACCTTGCTCGGAATTCCAATGAATTGCCTTGGGCTTATGGAACTTACCACACTTAACTCTTTGTTAAGAAGAAACTTTTATGTATTTTTTTCTTATTTTTCTCTGATTATTTTCTAATTATGTTTTTTTTTTAAAGTAAAAAAATCCAACTAGACCAAAATGGATTAAATTTGCAGGTATTTTCTTGATATTATTATTATTTTATAGGCAATTGTGTTTTTTTTTTAACATTTGATTTAAATTTAAAGAAAGTGTGTACTAGATTTTAGTTTATATTTTTTATGTTTGCATGTATGTATAAAAAATTCTGAAATTATAAATTAGAAAGTATCAAAAATCTAGAAACATATATAAAATATATTTTTTATACAAAATCCAATAGTAAAGTAAAAAATTTTTATAAATTTAATTAAGTGTATTTCAAAATGTTGGCTAATTTTTAAATGGTTAAATATAAAAAGCTTTTTATTTATAAGGACTTTCACTTCAAACAAAAAAATAACTACAGACTAATAACATTTTAATGAAATTACGATTACTTTACTTTTTCAATTTAGGATTGTTGTAGTGAAATAATCTTAGAGAAATGATTGCGAAATGCAACAAATTAAAATTTCAAAAATTATTTACACTATAAAATCATATTTATTAAATTAATTCAAAAGCGAAATACGTTTCAAATTATCCAACAAAAAGAAAATAAAATTTTCATAAAATCTGAATATTTATTGGGTAGGTACACGAGTCGAAATTTTGAAACTTTTGTTTTAATGTTTGTTTACTAAGGAGGCTGATATAAGGTCGAAAGGAGATTCAACTCTCTTATTTACGCTTATGTCTTAAGTTAAGACTCTTTCTAATCTCTTGAGCGGGCATATAAGTCCCAATTGTTTGTCAAGAGACTTAAGGGGTTCTTCTCGTTTAGACGCTTGAATTTTGAGTGTTTTTTCGGACGCCATAAAAAGAACCATTAAATATTTTTAACTAAATTTTTTTTATTTTTTGTTTGTTAGTGTGTTGAGAAAAGTCAAAATTGAAAATACTACAGGCCGACAAAGTGGGGGCTCTTAAAAAAGGTGGTGTCCTAGTATGCGGGATTCCAGCCTTTGCACAGAAATCTGAAGAGAAAAATAGTTACGTTTTTTTCACCTTTCGGAATTTAAAAAAAAAACACAAAACAAAAAATTGGAAAAAACTCTTCGTTATGTCCTAGCCTTTTTTTATAAGGAATCTCTGTGCCCTATTTTAAGTGGATTGATTGATTAAAACTTTAGATATCGCTCACACCGTTTTGCAAAAAGTAGTTTCGAGAAAAACGCGTTTAAAGTTTTAAAGACTGAACTGAACTAAGCACAAGTGTGTCACCAATTGAGCTATAACTCCAAAACTAATTTGCATTTCAAAAAATCCTTTTGAGAACATTTTTGTAAGGAGTTAAGCTAACGAAAATTCGCATATATGTACATATATATACTCCCGTGGCTTTTTTTTTAGTTTTTAAATAATTGCTTATTAAATTATAATAAAAATCGCCAAACTCAAAGTAAGATTAACTGTTATAGGTAACCCTACAGGTGAACCTATAAGTAACATTAATATATTGTAAAATTACAATTTTCAGACAAAGTAAAACAAGGTATTGTACTGCCTAAAACTATAAATTCATAATTTATTAATCTGGGAACAAAAAAAATCATAAATCTCTAAAACCTAGACAATCACTAAATGATTTCAATAAACTAATAATCAAGAACTAAAATTATTAACCTCCTTTGGGCCTTCTTAATCTCAAATATACGAAAATTTCAATCAAGGAGAAGGTCGTTCAGTACCAAAGAAAGTTCAAAGTATACCAAAGTTGACAAAAATATACCAAAAGTCACAGTTTTAATGCTGAAGAAGCTCAAAGGAGGCTGAAAATTTCGGCTCAGACAACCTGTTTAGAAAAAGCATAATATTTCTAAGACAAAGATTTTTAGCTATATACAAAAATTTTCTTAATTCTAAAAGTATTTTTTTTATCTGCTACAAAAAAATTTATATTTTTTGAAAATTACAATCAGATACCCTTTAAACATAAAGTTTTTATGTTTAAATTTTGTTATCTACTGTTATTTTCATAAAATTGAATTCTTTAATTTCTAAAAATCAATGACATTAAATTTTTGTTTTGTTGAGAAACAAAAAAACATAACTGCAATTAAAATGCTGAAGAATGGCATAACACTTTGGAGAATACAAAATAAATTAACTGTATGGTGTATCGTCTTTTAAAACAAAAAACAAAATAATAATGGTGAAAGTGCAACCCTAAGCAAGTTGCATAGCGAAATATTCTTTCAAGCAAAACTTTATTTGTGCTTTATACCAACCGCTTGAATGCTGATTAAACTGGTTTACCTTGTACTGTTAAATGTGAATTTTATAAATAATTCAATATGTGTGTATATATAAGCATACATATTATATACATATATATATACCTTAACATTCCCTGATTTTTCTTAGTTTTTTTCTTTTAACTTATAAGCAAAGAAAAAATTAATTGATTTTATAATATTCTCGGTAGGAGTTATAAGTGTCAAATTCCAAATTTGATTCGAAATTTGATAAATTCATTTTAAATAATTCTTTTCTTATCAGAATTATAATTTTTATGAGCATTTTGTATTTTTTTTTCTTATACAAAACGTGAGGAGTTTGTAGAAAAAAGAAAAAAGGTAATGGAAAAATAATAAATTCAAAGTAAATATATTTTATCGAAGTTTGAATAATTTTTAATTTCAGTTTGAAAATGTATTTATTATGAATGCTTAAAACTTTTAGTATTTACTTAAGGTATAAATAACTAATACATATAAAAAACTTTAGTTATGACTTGAATTGATTACAAAAAATTATTATACTAAAGCTCGAACTCCATTATTGAGGGGAAGTTTTCATTTACTTTTTCGAAAAAATCAATTTTTTTTTAAGGATCTTAGAAAAACATAAAATAAAGATACCATCCTAAAACATCATTAAATAATATAAAAAATTAATTAATATTGCTATCAAACTTACACAGAACTGGGAAGGTAGAGTATGAAATGAAGTGATTTTATATCCTCAAAGATTTTTCTAACACTCCAATAATAATCGAAAATATAAAAAAGATGTAAACTTTTTTCATATAAAGAAGTTTGCCAAAGGACTGACCTGGAATTAGAATAATTAAACGTGCTATGAATTTAAAAATATTAATGGATAATTATTGATAATTAAGTAATTGCAATAGCACAATTGTTAACCCTCTACAGTCCGATTTTTGTCGCAAGTATTAAAGAATGTATGCAATGAAAAATCTATAGCTATAATTTTATATACAAATTGACAAAAAAAAAATTGAATTTACTGTACATGAGTGTTGTCGTCTTAAAAAAAGTTCCCATTAGATACTATTAATTTGTCCCAGCACTTCTTCTTATCCCCAAAACACTTCTCAAGCTCGATCTTAGGGATAGCCTTTAGCTGTTTCAGCCATGTCTTGCAAATATGGAGGCTGGGATATGGTTATAGTTTTATATTTGGTCAAAAATTGACGAGCAAGCAAAGAAGTATGAGCAGGTGCATTATCTATTAATTTTTTTGCCACAAATCGGGGTGTTTTTTTTTCGGATTGCGTTATACGCAAACGGCGTAGAACTTGTATGTAGTTTTCATTATTCATCGTTTGAACTTGTGACAAGAATTTATGATGCACTATTCCATTGAAATCGAAGAACACAGTAAGTATAAGTTTCATGTTCGATCTCACCTAGTCGAGCCTCTTTCGGTCTTGGTGATCCAGAATACTTCCACTGGGATGATTGAGCCATAAGTTTTGACGTAATATCCATACACCCATGTTTAGTCATCTGTTATAACAAGTTTAAGTAATTCTGCATCGTTGTTGACTTCATTTAATAACTAATCAATTAAATAATTGATCCAGCATTTTAACAAAAATCATTTTTATTAAAAAATAATAAAATGGCGGATTTGTAGAGTAACAAATTATGATTGTTTGTTTTCTGATTGAGCAAAAAATAAAAATTTATTGTATTAAATAACTGATCCTGATATCTGCCATAGCTACTATTGGAACATAATATTTTTTGTGCACGCCAAACCGGGAAACCCCATTGGGCTAAATTTTTTTGACTTTTTAGTTTTTTTTTTATGTATACTGAAAACTTATCCTTTTATCAATGTCCTCTTTTGTGTAAAGACAATTAAGGATTTGCGTCATTCATTCTAAATATCAAAAACATTTATGGTTTAATAATTGAGTTCAATTGAATATGAACCAATTAAATTGAAAATATATAAACAGAAAGTTAAAACTAGAACAAACAATGGTCATATAAATCAGTTTGTTTGCTAAATTTGTGGTTTTTTTCTGCTTGTCTATGATTTTATTTTATTTCAATGGATTTTTGAACATTATAAATTCATATTTAATTTGAAACTATTCAAATAGATTTGTAACACTGTATTATTATTATTATTTTTATTTCAAAGTAAATTGTATTTTTAATAACATAAGTATGAATTTTGTTAAAATATGTTTTATAGAAAAATATTTATTGCCATTGATAGAAGAATATGACAGCCCTTTGTCATTGAGGAGTTATTAAAAAAATGAGATATGATGTTTAAGTTTTACCAAGTATGAAGATGATTAGGGATAAAATTTGAAGAAAAAAATTAAAGTTGAATTTCTTCAACTACAAATCTGAGAAAAACATTTTATTCAGTTAAGTGTGTATTAATTATTCCTTTGAGGCGCCAAATCTGAGCTGAAAAACAGGTGTTGTGTTCTAGTTATGTAAGCAATCAAAAGAGTTTTGCGTTATTTTTTTCGTTTCTATTTTATACAGTTTATTTTGCTAAATAAGTGGTGAAAATAAATTTCATAAATTACACAAAATATGAATAAAAAATAAACCCCTACATTTTACAGTAAATTTACTTTTATATACAAGAATTATAAAAAGCTCTAGTGTTCTTATCTGCCATTATTTTTAATTCTTGTTTTTGTTTCGCACGGATACTCATGAATTTTGATATCGGAAATTTTTGATTTAATAAAATATCAACAAAAAATATTCCGAAGGTAAGATTAAAGAGAAAACAGAAATAAATTTACGTCATAAATAACGTCATTCCTAAATCTGTTTGGCAATGTGCTGTAATAAACGGGGACCATTTACACTTTTGCCATTTATGGGGCAGATTTTTTTGACCTGATTCGTTACATTGTATTTTTTGTCAGGGTTCTTAAAATACACCAGGGCTGTCCAACCCGTGGCCCAAAAGAAAGATTTCATTTGGCCCAGAGAGCTTCAGAGAGTGAATTAATTTATAATAAAATATATATGTTAACTATATATTATACCTTTTCTGCTCATCAATCAATTTTAAGGCTAGATATATTTTTGTGTGGCCCAAAACAATTCCTCCACTTTCAATGTGGCCCGGGGAAGCTAAAAAGCTGAACACCCCTGAAATAGACAATAAAAAATTCATTATCAATTAATTGTGATAAATGTTGTGGGCTTGTAGCACATTTTGATCATTTATCCTTATCCAATAGTCGTGCTAAATGTTTGCAGTTGTCATGCTGAATACATTTTTCAAAATAAGTATAATTTTGATTAAAAAATGGATCAGATTTGTGACAAAAATATAACTTTAAGCAAACATTTTAATAATTTTATTGAGTTATTGTGGAAACTAATTTAGACCATGTTCTACATATATATGAAATCTACGTCAAGCGACATTTGATTGATTACCTTGAAACGATGTTTTAAAAATCCGTATTCAAATCTTATGTACAATTATTTGAAATTTTATATATGTATAATTTCTACTTATAAAATATCTCCGTCCAACGATGTTTTTTAAACACTATTTTGAGGACTGTAAAATAACAAAATGGTGGATTTTTTTTAGAAAAAATGTCACTTCGACTTCCGACGAATTCAAATAATATAGAAATGAAAGAAAAGAAAATAAAAAAGTCGTTGCGGGAAGGGAGGGGGGATTATGCTTTATCTATATAAATTAAGTTTAATGATTTTAGATAACTCTAGGCTGAGCTATGGTGATCAACCTAAGTTGATTTTTTTGAAAGACGATTTTGGAAATGCTTTTCCACTGGCCTATTACTTGATTATATTCCTACGAAATTTTACAGAATAATGTCAAGAAATTACTTAACAATATTTCTGAATATTTACTTTCACGAAAACCTGTAAAAAAGTATTTTCTTCAATTGTTTTCCCGTTAAATAACACAACAAATAAAAACTTTTGGATTATGATTGAAATTTAAAATTTTCAAGATTCTTGGAGGACTTGCTTATCATTTCTCAAACAGTAAAATATCATTTTGCCTATGATTACTAAATTTTATATATCACTAAAATCTTAATATCACTTTAGACTTCTATTAACTTAATTACAATTCAATTGAATTTTTAACAATAACCTCGTGCCAGCATTTCATTTTAATTAAATATAAACCGATCAACAAGACTGATCTAGCCATTTTTAATAGTTAGTTAATAAAACTAATTACAGGTAGTATTAATTTTCTTATGAAACTCTAGTGATATTAAATAAGCTTAGAAAATACGTTAAAAAGTACTCTAGATAACAAAAGCAAGAAGTTATAACTACAAGTTACAAGAAAATAAGTAGCAATAGTTAACAAGATGGTTACAATCATCCGTGAGAAAATTAGTTATAACAATTCCAAAAGACTTAAGGAAGAATTACATAATTTTCAACGAGGTAATTCAAGTTAGTAAAGCTCCTAAGATGAGGAAAAGATTTAAATTGCGGGTGAGAAATAAAATCTTTTTTATATCTGTCCATTCACCTTTAGATAATGTATTTCATTTGGTTACATAAGATTGTTTTGTTTTGTATTTTAAAAAAAAAGTTTTTTTTTAAAAATATGTATTTTTGCTTGTAGCTCCTGCATATGTTGATTCATTTCTATGACATTTTTATGGCAAAATTTATTTTTCTATCAATTCAAGTTTTCAAATATAAAATTATACGCATAAAAGTTTTTCTTATTAATTTTTTTTTCGAAGCAATTCCATTAATTTGGAGTCTTTTATAAAAAACAAAAATGTTACTTATTCGTTTTTTTTTTATAGACTAAATATATTAATGAAATTTTTATTTTTTAAGTATTTTATGTTAAGTTTTTGTAGCTAACACTGCTGAACTATTTTTAGAATTATGTTACATGCGCCCAAAGATTTTAAATAAATTGCATTTTTTTTTACGTATTCTTAAATATAAAATATTAACATTAAAACTTTCATGCTCTTTTCGGGTAGCTATTTGCTTTTTTTTGCTCTACTTTGATTACAAAATAAAATTTAAAGATTAACATTGAATAATAAAAATGTCTACATATAATATAAAATGTTAATAAACAGATTAAACAAAATTGTAAAGATTGCATTTTATTTGATTAACAAAATAAATTTCTAAAAAAACCTTAAAATCTCGAGTGGCATACGAGATTCACCTTATGGCTGTAGACACAGTAAAAACGAATTCATGTGACTTCAAGTGTCTAGCGAAATTTTTGATTTGTATGGGATTGATCGACACTTGCCACAAAAATTTATGGCATAGATAATAGTGGGTTTACAGGGGCCAAATGTAGTAGACAACTGTACTACTATTTTAAAATTCGTGTTGGAAAAATTTAGTATATTTTTCAAATATACTAATCTAACTAAATCTGGTTTTCTTCTCTAGTTTATTGGTCAATGTACTAGAAAACTCATAGCAACACGGAGGTGAGTAATATTTCGGATTCTCTCTTTCAAGAATTATTTGGTAGTGATTAATTGTGTACAACTTAGGTTAAGTTTGATTGTGAATATGAAGTAAAGCATTTTTTACAACAACAAAAATAAGCAAATTTTCGAAAGATGCAGTATGTACTACTCAAAATGTACTAGGGCCCAGTATAAACACTTTTTTTATATATATATGGAGCAAATGGTAATACATTTGCATAGTACCTTTGCCCACTGTAAACGCATTTATAAGACGCACGACATGATCAAAAATCGCTTCTTCTGTGCCTACAGGCTAACGCAATGAGTGGTATCAAAGCTAGCGAACAGTGTTTGTATTTTTGTTTCTATTCTTCTCATTTCTTTTAGTTGGGATAAATGAAGATAGTTTGGCCTTGTTTTTTTTTTTAATATTAAATATAGTATATTTCTTCTGTAATATTTTGTTATTGAAAACAGAGAAGGAAACTAACTTATTTATTATTTACATTTTTTTTAATATCCTTTTTATTAATAATAAATATTATACTCGATTGCAAATAATCCTGATAAATTTAATGAAGTAAAATACGTAATAATAGCATAAAATGAAATTAAAATCGCTCTGGAATGTATTTTTCCTGATTATATTTAGTTTTCTGCCATTAGCTTTCTTAATTTATCTAATAATTATCTAGGAATATATTAATTTTTTGGTTACGATTTTCATTTTATTCACAAAAAAAACTTTGAAACCCATTTTTTTAACTGCAAATAAAATAATATTTAAAAAATACTTTAACTTTTCTAAGTATTGCTAAATACGACAGAAAATGACCACAGATAATGGAAAAAAAATTTTTCTGTAATATTTTGCTGTGTGTAGGCGAACAAATCTAATTAAAAGAAAGGAAAAAAGAGTTCGACGAACGTCGTTTTATTATTTTTATGACTCATTTTGACTATCAAACGAATCGAAAGTAATTTATATCTCTTTATATTTGTCAAGCGGGTGTCTTTTTTGTTTTTACTATTTCAAATACCAATCTAACTTGATTATTAACTTGACCAATACAATTGTAAATAAAGTTGTGTTTTAATTAATTAAAATCTTGAAAAGTTGTAAGTAAATTGACTTAAAATGCATATAGAAGATCTAGAAATTTGACCTAATTAGCTGGTTATGTGTGCACGGACGGACATGTTTTTACTAAACTTCATGTTTGTAGAGAAATTTTTATAAACAAAAAGAAAAAAAATTTGTTTTTTTCTAAAAGACTGATAGAGGTCATGTACAAGTTATCCAAAGAAATCAAATTCAAAAAAAGAAAATGAGAAGAAAAAAACAAATTTTATCAAAGCGTCTAATCGAGGCCAGTTTTATCATTATCTTTAAAAAAACAAAAATAAGCAGATTTTTAGATGTTTTTTTTTATTTTTTTTTCACCGAAACAAATTTAGTGTCATATTTGTGGCTAGCGTTTTTTGTTTTTTCTTTCTTTTTTTCTAACTTAGTTCGTTAAAAAAACAAAATAAAATCAATTTGTGGTTTGGTTTCCCTAGATTTAACTAAAAATTAAATCAATTTCTAATTAAGAACATTTGTCTTGAATTTAAGAATAAATTTTTTATTAATTAAATATGGACCTTAAATTTTTTCTATTCCCTATTTGTATGGGCTTATGAATTGTTTTTTTTTCTTTTTACAAAAAAAACTTCTAAAATTAATAAATTAGATACATTTTTGACCTTTCTATTTTTTTTCTATCATTTCTAAATGGATCTAAAAATAACTCCTTTACAGTTAAAAATAATTTGTAAATATATGATTTTTCTGTTATTCAAAAAAAAAAAAAAAATTATCACATTTATTTTTGATTTTGTTTGTGTAGAAAGGTCAATAACAGGTGGGTGGCTGTAATATAAAAGCTATGCGTTCAATGATCCCTTGATTTAGATTTTTATAAAATATTTTACCAATCACTTGTAGAAATTCTCTTTTTTATTTAATTATTCTTTTTTTGATTCTATTGTTGTCTATTTAATGTATACGGAGAATAAGTTTTTACACATTTATAAATATGTATATTTTAAACCAATATAATTAATTTTGGTGTAAGTTCCAAAAAAAACGCATAAAAATTTAGGTAAATATTAACAAACCACAGTTTAACCATCTTAGTTAAATTACAAAAAATTTAAATAAACTAAAAAGGTTAATTTTTACGCGATATTAATTAACATACATTTGGTGTATTATGATTAACGTAATACTTTAGTCTGGTTTTGGTGATCAGAAAAATGTAAGTATGGATAAGGTTTTAAGTCTGAATGTATTCCTATAGTACGTTCGGATCTGTAATTTTACGACCGACTTTAAACAGTTTTCGTACCTATCAATATTATCATTTCGTTTTACTATCAATTTTACATATTGGAGCATATGCTAACAGCTGGTTTTATTTAAAAAAGAAAGAAATGAAATGAGCATGAGAACTAATAATTATAATTAGTTTCATATATTTTTCCTATTAATCATACATAATTTTTGAACTTATTATAAATTAATTAATTAATATTCTATTATGGGGTAAAAGCACAGTTTTTTTTTTGAAAAAAACCGGCCAAAAAAAACACAATTTAGATAATTGTCTTGCCAAAAAAATACAAGCATAATCTAAATTTTAATTTTAATTTTAATACAAAGCCGCTCGAGTTATATGTATATCGAGTGTGCAAAGTTTGGCCAGTTTAGCGCATTTGAATTAACTCGAGCGTTTAAATTAAGAGGTTAATAATTTTACTTCTGTACATGTGTTTAGTTTCATTTTTCCAAAAATTCAGGAGTTTCCGTCAGTGCTGCTATATTATCCACAGGAAATTATTAAATTATTACGGGAATTGACGTAATAATGTAATTTGTTATGTCCTTAAAATTTCCATATAAAAATTATCATTGGTGATAAAGTTGGGTGATAAAGTTAGGCATAAAATTGCACATTTGAACGTACTCCATTCTTCTTCTTTATTCTATAAATACTCTGAGGCTTTTATCCTCCTTGAATGTAAGCTCAATACGTTGTTTTACATGGGAAGCATTAATCTTAAAAGTACTTTTATTTTACACTACAGTTTGTTTTACACAAAAATTACAAATATTTTTTCAAAAATAAAATCAGTACCATCTATTGTCTGAATTCATAATCACTTCATCGAGTATTTAATTATGTATTTATTATTATTATTTGTCTTTTTTTTTTAATTATTATTTTTTCATTAATTGCCATGTCAGAATAATATCCAATTTATTTACTGAAAGAAATATATTTTATTTACTTTTAAACAAGTTTTTTTTAACTTTTACAGAAATACATTTAAAAAAAAATTTATACAATTAATATTTAGAAAGAAAAAAGTAGGTAAAATTTCCACTTTCTATTAAAAATAACACTAAAAATATTGTCCTTATAGTGATTAAAAATCTAAAGAAAAAGATAACAAACAAATTTAATTAAAATTCTTTAATGATTTACTTGCAAACTAAATCTTAACAATTTCTTTGATATGCACACAAATAAGAATCAACTAAACTTTGCTCGAATTAATTTTCAACCAAGCATTGTTATCATGTTTTTTTATTTGCTTTTTTTTTTTTTTTTTTTAAATAGAATTAAAATACAAAACGCATATTGTCTGGAAAAATATTTTTAAATCAACATTTTGACCTTTAGCAAAAATTTTCTTAAGAAGTTTAATACCAAAAGTCCAGTGGAATTGCTATGATCATTAAATTTCATTTGCAGACATCTTACCCTCTTCGATATGCAATGATTTAATTCCATATAACTTTTAGTCAAAAACATATACATATACATATAACAATTGCTATGTATATATATATTTTTTTCACATGTATTATATAATAATATATAATAGTATATCATATATGAATGGAAATTACATTTTGATACACTAATAACGGTATTCGATACGGGTTTGACCCGATAAATTGAGTTTCAGTGCACTAATTAATATTATCATTATATATTTATCTATTTTATAATTTGCAGAAAATTTTCTCTTAAATATGGCCGCCATTTATATAGTATACAAAAACAAATGTGGATTGGTTTGATATAATCTGTTTTCCTTTTTTGTGCTAGTTTCATGGTATTTGATGACTTTCACACGTTTTATGCACTAAAAGAAAATTCTTTACTTGATTTTAAATTATATTATTAATTTTATTTAAAACTACCCAAAATTTATTCATTATTTTTAATATACATATTTTAAAAACTATAATCTATAAATTATGTTATCAAATATTTCTCTATTTAAAATGTTAAACCTTAACAACAAAAAAATCGATATTTCAAAATTATAGGCTACTTCATCACAAAAATGTTTTTGGTTAACTTTAAATTTCCCTTAAGAACTTAACTAGCACATGCATAACCTTCGTGATAACCTTTAAAATTTAGTTTAATTAGAAAATGTTGAAAGTCCAGATCTCTTATATAAATAAATTACAAAATTTCTGAAATTGATATATTTCTATTAAAAACCAGTGATAAAGGTATTAAGCAATATTAAAAATTATTTTGTTTTTAATATTATTTTTTCTTATGGTAAAGGTTCCTATATAAACAAATTTTTTCTGCATAATTTCAGGGATTTAGTTAGTGAAATTGTGTTTTATAACTTCATACATAAAAAACATAAGTTATCAATTACAAAAATAATCTTTTTATTATTAAATGTATATTTGAGATTATTTGCAGTTATCTTAAATATTCCAATTATTCATGATCAAGATTATTAAGAAAAATTAATAATATTATAATTAGTGACCCTTTTGAATATATGGATTTTGATTTTACCGTTTTGTGAAGGAATCTCTGTTTTTAAATCAAACTATAAAAGCATTTTAGGATAAGTGAAAGTAGAACTAATAAATTAAAAAAATTTTTTATATTTCTTAATTAAATGGAATAACTAGAGGAACAAGTTTGAATATTTCAGTACCAAAATTTATATATTGGCTTATATGCATTTCAAAAAAGTTTATTTTAAATATTTTTCTAGTTTTGGTGGCATAATAATTTGTCTTAAAGCACAAATTAAAAATTCCTTACCATTAAAATTCATTCTTTGCATGGCTTTGTAAATCAAACTCGCATGCAGAAATTTTAAATCTAAACTTCACAACAAGTCTGATAATTAACATTGCGATCAGATATTGATTAAGGCAGAGGCTCCCAATCTTTTTATACCTGCGACGCCCTTTACAGGCTTTAATTTTTTCCCGATGCCCCTAAAAAAATTGTGCTTGCTCTAACATGCATTAAGATTACTTTATTTATTATTAAAGAAAACTCCAAAAATCATCTTATAATTCATTTTTCTTTCTCAATATTTTTTATTGTAAAATTAATAAGAAGGATAAGCATGATTTTCTGAACATAAAAATACAAATCGAGACTGGCCAAACGATAAATAAACAAAAGAGTAAGGAAAGGAAAGAGCGGGAAGCGAGGTGAAAGAATATTTCACTCATTACGTTGCGTGCAAATGACCTGTACGTACCTTCTCGGGACGCACACTTTAGGAACCCCTGCATTAAGAGCGTTTATGTTGGGTATACATGCATGGCATATGTGTATATAATACCGTCAAACCTCTGTAGCCTTGTTTAAGTGTACCTGCAATTAGTCATTACCTGATTAGTAGCAGCAATATACGGAGTCTGACATTTAGGATAATAAATCCATAAATATTAAATACCGCGTTTTTTCCTTTTTTTACAGTATATTCTTAACATTATAGATTCGAATTAACTCCCTTAAAAAAAACAAAACTAGTGTGGCCATCTAAAAAGTGACATTTGTAAAATTTTTTGAAACAAAGTATTGCACCCGATGTTTATAAATTTGGCAGATATTGTATTTGTATAAATGAAAAATACAAAAGTAATTTTTTGAAATAAAAATATTCCTTTTTCAGCAAGTTATTAACCATCTCCTGAGTTTTCAAAAAAAGTCAGTGATTTGACCTTCACAGTGCCTGAAATCAAAAAGACCCAAAAATATCGTTTAACTAGAAGATATTTCCCATTCAATGGCCCTTGAAGAAAAATTAAAAGGCCACAAAATGGTGGATTTTAGCAAAAAAAAATTGAAATTTTGCTAAAAATCTGATTGTTTTTTGTCTGCCAAAATTATATTCTGCATCCAATAATAAAACCGCTAGTTCATTGTATGGAGAAACAAATGTAAAATTTGCTAAAACAAGAATCAAATCGATCGAATTATTTGTTCTGGAGATTACAGCTTCAGCAAATTTGAAAAATGTAATTTTCAGCAAAACGCTTTTAAAAACAAGTAACCTGCCTTTCTAACAGCGGAACAGTTGCTCATTAAAAGAATGTAACCCAAAAAATATTTGAGATTTTCACTTGAATTTTTCATATATTTCTTTTGAAGATATAAATTATTTATGGAAAAATTGAAAAACAGATCGAAATTTCGAAAATTTCACCCTAGTGATTCTCCTTAAGTAAAAAACTAGATTCAAAGAAATAGGTTTCTTTTATCCTTTTAAATATGTCGCAACAAAGCCTTTAGTAATTAGGTAAAATTTCATAACTGTTTTATTGCAAGCTAAATATTTTATATTCACTTGCAATCACATAGAAGAAGTTAATATCCTAAACACACTTTGTAAAAAAACAAACAAAAACAATTTATAGTTGAGTATCCAAAGAGACTATTTTAATTTACACAAGACATTTTGGTATTTAACTTAACAGTTTCAATAACTGTAAATTTAAAGATTCATGTTCATATCATATTCATAGCATCGTTACATAAACCACAATTGCAATTTTAACATATATGCAGCTATATTTTATGATTTCGAATATTACGAGTATATCTTACTTCATATTCATCATCATTCTTATTATTACGCATATTTTATTTCTTATTATATTATTATGGTCTAACTTTTGTCATTATTATATGTACTGCATTCATTTTGAAAATATATTTAAAGTTTTATAAAGCGTACATATAACTAAATTGAAAGAGTTAAGGAAAAACTAGAGAATAGCACTGACTCCCTCTAGGGTAATAGCAATGATGAAAAAAGTTGAAATTTCCGTTACTTTTCATTTGTTTTATCTTTTTTGTGTTTTTTTTTTGTTTGTTTGTTAAAAATATTTTCAAGATATAGTCATCATCTGAAATTAACCAGAAAAGTAGTAAAAGGGAAACATAAATGAATGGAACTTCTAATTTTTTACCCACGCTATTTACTTGAATGTTGAAAAATTTTGCGATAAATTTTTCAAATACTTAGAAAATAATCTAAAAAATTTCATTTATTTATTTTACTCAATAATTTCATGGAATTTAGTCTAATAGAAGTTAAATTTTCAGATTATTTCCTTTTTCAACAGAGTTTAGTAAATTGAAAATTGTATGTACGTAAATTATGTAATTAGTTTAAAATGTAAAAATGTTTTTGATTGTAAAAAAAGAAAATTTTTAAAGGAATATTTCTTTCTATTATATAAAAAAGTGTTCTGCGATCTTGCACGAATCTCTCTCTCTTTATTTTGAACACAATATAGGTGTAAAAGAGCAGACAATCTTTTTGAAAGTATAATTTCAAGGAAGTATGAAAAGATAAATAATAGATCAATTACGATCAATTACGATCAATACTTATTATAATAAGTTTTCTATACGCAATTAAAAATTTATATAAAAGGCGGTGTAGGGAGCCATAGGGTTCGGTTCGGTATATTATATAATCCGGGTTGGCTGACTGAAGCCAAATTAGCAATTTGAAATGAATAGATTTCAACTTTTCAGAGATGTTGTTAGTTTGTATTTTTTTAGTGAGGTTATGTTTTTTATTTAAGCCATAATAGTACGTTTCCAGATCACAAAATCCTTAAGTTCATACCAGTAAATTTTTACTGGAATTTTCTTTCTAAATAAATTTTACTGACGATCAAATGGCAGCACACAAGAGAATTTTTATCTATTTATAAGAACGAAATTTTTCACCTGCTCAGCCTGAATTTTAAACATATTCTGCGTAGAATATACAAGAACACTAATAAATTAACTTCGTTCCATTTCAAAAATATTTTTGATTTTTGTTAACTAATGAAGAATTTTTCAAAGAAATAAACTAGAGATTTCCCATAAAAATACTAAAAAAAAAATACTAAATACTAAGTACTTAGTTCAGTGAAAATGTTTGTTTGTAATTTTTATGAATTTTGTCGTGAAAAGTTCCTTTAATAAAATGATATTTTTTTATAAAAAATTATTAATTTTTATTTTTTTTTATTTTAGGTAAGTGACAAACTATTTACTTGGTTATAAATTAAGGGTAAGTCCTTTGAATAATTTAATCTTTAAAATATTTATGATGGTTAAATGTAAAGTTTAAAAGAAATTATTTAATAATCTCAAAAAAGTTTTCTATAACTACGAAACTAAGATGATTAAAATGATAGTTTTAAATCCTTGTATTTTCTCGTGTAAACTAGCCGTTAGTTTAACTTGTTTACTTTTTTTTTGTTTATAGCTTTTGTTGAAATCAGTGAAGAATTATTTCATGAATATTTCAATCTGAAAATGATCAATATACAAACTTTTAATGTACTCTTGCGGTCCGTTCTTAAATCGAATTGTTTGTATGTGTGTGTATTTTTCTACGATTTTTGAAAAGTATTATCCCTTATACCCTTTCTTGACTGACGCTGTGTACATGCTTGTACACCTCCTTCAAGAAAACCGATTCTTAACAGAGAAACGGTGTACAACATGGCAGCTTATTAAAACATATGATCGGAATGCTTACGCGGATCTGTCAATTAATTACTATTAGGATATATAAATCACTGTAAAAATCACTAATCTATATTGTAATTGTAATTAATCAAAATATACTTTTAAAAGAAAACAAACTAATATACTTACAAATTTGCCAACATTTGCATTATAATTTTGACATAAGCCCATACGGACTTTTAATTCTGATTTGGTACACAACCTTAAAATTCACAATAGATGTAAGATTTTCGCGGATTACAGCGTTTCAAAGGCTGTACTGTGTACACGATTTCAACAAGTGAAGTACATGATTTTTCCATACAAAAGGGAGACTAACTAGAGTAACGAGTAACCCGAGTTGAAATTTTTATCTTCCTTTGACCGCTTTACTAAGGAATCCGATGAAGTTGAAAAGAAATTCAACTCTCTCATTTAAGCTTATGTAAAAGTTGGGTTTAATTTTAATGTCCTGGGCCTACATCAGGATCATCAGGAATCCGTATCAGTACTAAGAGGCTCAAAGGAGGTTTCTCCATTGAAGCTTATACACATTATTACAATACACGGAAGGAAATTTTGTATGGAGAAATGTGTAATAAACGTGTATTATGTATGACGTAATCGTGTGTAAAGTACACCATTTGTAAGGCTGCATAAAGGATATTTTGAAATCTATTGTGAATTGATTAAAAATTCCCCTATTTATGTGTCAAAAAGGAATTAAATGGTGAAATTTTTGTAGGTAATATTAAAATTATTTTGTGTATTTAAAAATAATTAATTTTTTCCAGCTTATTTTTAATAAAATATTTAGAAGTTAGTTTAATATTGGTTTTGCGAGTAACCTTATTGAAATTATTTTGTATATTTTCATAGATTCAATGATTCAATGTTTACTTTTATGACATTTCCAACAAATTTCCCTAAATTTCCCTAATACAAACAATTGCCAATAGAGAAACGATTTCTTTGTACGGAAGGCTAATACACTGTACAAACCTCAATGGAGAATGGGTATTAGAGAGCTTGCAGTTTGTAGTGCTAAATAAATTCTATATAAAACAACAACAACAATTTTAATTAAACTTTACTGAATTCAATAATCATAAAAATTCATGCATTTATCTATTTTTTAGATTATCTTTGAAAAAATATATATTAATAATGAATTTGTAATTAGATAAAAAATTTAACATTTCAAATTTTGAATATAATTTAGAAAATTTGCAAAAAATTTCAAATAAATTTAAAGAAAAAAAAATATGTATAAACATATTGTTTTATGTTTATTTATGCCGAATGTAATAAATTTCATTACTTCTTAAAAATTCATCTTGAGAGTCTTTAAAAATTAGTTTTTCTTTTTTTATTGAGGGGAAAATAAGTATTAGAAAAAAACAACCTATTTTTTTTGTTTTTGTTTTTTCTTATCTTTTAAATTTTACCATACTCTCTGTTTCTTTTCTAATTTAAGTTGGAATATATATATATATATATATATATTAGAAGTTGTAAATGTTATTCTTGTGTTGTCATGACTGCAGTTGTATATGCTGCCCCTTATTTAAGAGTCCAAATTGGTGGGGATCTTGCCATCGTTTGCTAGGCGACCATCGTTGTATAGTTCGTATCTAACATTCATTGTGAATGGTTTGTCGGAATTTTCTGTTTTTGTTCGTTTAAAGTTAAAAACTTTTGTTACTTTTTTGTTAGTCGGTGTGTTTTTTTTTTGTTTTTTGGTTTGTTTTGTTTTTATCAATTTTTCTTTTTAAATAAAATTTCAGTTTTTTCACTGATTTGCACATAAAATTTAGCAAAAAAATTTTTATTTGAAATATTAAAGTTAGAGTAAAAAATAATATATCATTGTGCTGTAACTTAAAAAGGCAAAACAACAAGATAAAAATAAAATAAAAAGTGATTTTATAAAAGATATAAAAAAGTTTCTCTAGTAAATAATTCCACTTAGAATAATAAATATTATTTTTCTTTTAGATATGTGTAAATTTATATACAAAATTGAATAATATTCAAAAAACAAATTTTAGCCAATATAGTTATATATGTATGTATATGTTTAAATCATATTTTGTTTAATTAAAAAAATGATGATATATAGATTATTTTAAATAAAAATTAGTGAATTTAAGTGCCTATTGCATTTTCAAGTGTGTAGTTTTTATATAAAATTTATAAAATACAAAAAAAAGTTTTAATAACATTAGTTTTCATGATTAAAAATCATGATAGTTAAATAAAAACGTAAAAGATAGTAATTTATTCTTACAAGAAAAATTTCTTTTGTGCAATAAATAATCTATTTTCTAAGTGTTTTAAAATATTTTAAAAAAAGTGACGAAGTTTTTTCTTTATGATTGAAAAACCAAAAATAAAAAACTTTTATGAATAATAATAATTTATTAATGTAATTCAATTTGCATTAATTGTGTGAACAAAAATTACGTACGGTATACACAAAAGCAGTGTTTGTGTATCTTTTAATAATAGTAAAAAACTTATTTAATAAATTATTTTTGTTTTAATTTTTTACATATAAATAAATTTTATATAAATTGATTATTTAATTTTTTGTAAATGTATAAATGTAGGTTGTAAAATATTTTTAAATATTTAAAAAAAAAAAAAAATTAAAGGAATGTAGCAGCCAAAAATATTCATATATTTTATTGTTTTTTTTTTTCATAATAATGATCAATTGAATTCGTGTAATTTTTGTACGATGAAATTGTTAAACCAAAAAAAAAAAAAATGAAAAGGAGTCTAGTAATATCAGTTCCTAAAATTTACTGTCTTAATTCAAAATATCTCTGTAGTGTTTTTTTGTTGATATAAATATGATTTTAATATCCAGTCATACTAACAAAGATAGAAAATAAAAACAACACAAAACAAAAATATGCAGTCACTTACTCTTGTACAAAGTGAAAGGCGGACACGCTGTTGCTGATATTGATTAGGTTCAACTTACTGGAAAACTTTCCAAACGGTTTCTAGTGCGTTTTTTGAAAATAGTTTATTGTATAAATAAAACATTCATATATATATAATATATAAACCTTTACATAAGCGTACATACTCTCTATTCATTTAAAATTTGCTTTCTCAGATTATAATTTCAAGTCATGTCAATGAATTATTTTATGTTGATTCAATTTTTCTTTCAAAATGCAATCATACAAAGTACTACAGAGGTTAACATGTGACATTTAAATAAAAATTAAATTAGTAAAATTTGTATTTGTTTTGCTTCTTAATTGTTTTAAACATATATATAAATTTTTTATTACTATTAGGATATTTAACAACTGATTGAATTTAAATTCAAAATAAAAATTGACACTAGAGCTTACTGATTTTCTGTTTACTTTACTAATATTCTGGAGCATAATCATGCGTATTGTTCTGAGAGTTACATTGAGGTTTGTACAGTGTATTAGTCTTCTGTACAAAAAAATTGTTTCTCCTTTGGCAATTGTTTGTATTAGGGAAATTTGTTGAAAATGTCACAAAAGTAAATATTGAATCATTGAATCTGTGAAAATACACAAAATAATTACAATGTGGTTACTCGTAAAACCAATATTAAACTAACTTCTAAATATTTTATTAAAAATAAACTGAAAAAAATTAATTATTTTTAAATACAAAAAATAATTTTAATATACTTACAAAAATTCCACCATTTAATTCCTTTTTAACACATAAATACAGGAATTTTTAATGTTGGACAATCTTTCAATTCACAATAGATTGCAAAATTTCCTTTATGCAGCCTTTCAAAGGCTGTATTTTATACACGATTGCGACATACTTAATACACGTGTATTACACATTTCTCCATACAAAATTTCCTTCCGTGTATTGTAATAATGTGTATAAGCCTCAATTGAGATTGGGTATTAGATCATATTGAAGTATTTTTTTTATAATAGTTTTATAATAAAGTTTGAGTGCTAGGTCCTATTCTAAAAAATTAAATAAATCAAGAAAGTGCTTTTATTTAACCTAATTGATGCCAAAATATGAAATTAATGCATTAGCCGTCATTTACCTTAGGAAAAAATTATAGTTTTTCTCATCCAGTTGCTTATGGAATCGTAAAATTTTTTTATTGTTTATTAATTTAAATGAAAATGTCAAATATCAAAGATAGTATATATAATCAATACAAACTTTCCAGTAAGGAAAGTAGGAATACAACTTTAATGAAAGAGTTATTACTTTTCAGTAATAATGATTACTTTCTCGGAAAAAACTAGAATGAATTTTGCTTGAAAAAGAAATCAATAGTACTCATTTTGGCTACTTCCTGTATAAAAAAAAAGTACATATAATGGCTACTTTCTGTGTGCTCTATTGATGAATTATTCACTAATTAATTTTTCTATCATAATTACGCTAGAATTCCTTGAAGACAAATTCACTGATGCAAATTTTTCCTACTGGGATTTTTCAATTATATCAACAATCGAATCGCAATATCATCTAGTGAAGTCAAAGTAAATTCCTGCGCTTGATAACAAACACTTACAGATCAGGAAATACATAAAGACTTATGTAAATATTAAATGGGTCAACCAAATGTTTTTGGAATGCACCGATAACATCGAAAACATTTACATAGTCATAGCAAAATTGAGACTATATTCACTGTTTAATATTACCTACGAGGTCAGCAGGCTTAATCAAATTAAACCACATAAACTGACGTGAAAGAAAAAAACAAAATAAATAGTGAGCTCTCAACCAAACCCGCACACGTTTAGCTTGATAAACACAATTTAATAATAGTAATAAATTAACGGAACTAAGATTTTATTAGACATAACCTATTAAGGATGTTTAAAAAATTCGATAGATTTAGAAGAAGAAAAATTTTTTGAAGGGTCGTTTTTTATATGTTATTTTTTTGTTTCATTGAACTAAATAAATGGTAGTCAGAAGGTGCGATGTCTGCTGAAGTAGAGGAGTACGGAATTAAATGTCGATCTATGTTTAAAAATTTTTTCAAGGATCATTTTTACTGAATAAGTGTCGGACGTTATCATGTTGAAGAATAACTCCACGTCTATTAACAAGTTGACAGTAAATATCTGCAGTTAATAAATCGATCATAGATTTTGTTTTTAAGGTGATAAATTTGTGTTTATTTGAACGATTTGAAGTGTCAGATTATGTGGCACATGAAACTCCTTCCTTTCAGATTTTCCCAAATCTTAATTCAAGTGAACTTGTACTGCAAACCTGTAGCACTGAAGTCTTTTAGGTAATTCTTGAATTGTTAAATCGGGATTGGAATTAGATTTTATCCAAAAAAGTCTCATCTTCCACTACTATTGGTCGACCAGATCGTAAGAAATCTTCTAATACTATTAGTCTTCCAGATTGAAGGAAATTAAAATTGCCCGATTAAAATCTTTTAAATTATTGTTGACACGAAGAAAGAGGTAGTTTATTAGGATAAATAGAGTAAATGACTTTTTTTTATTATGAAAATCATACAGCATTAGATTACGTAAGTAACGTTTTGTACAAAAATCATCCCTCATTGTAAAATATAGGGTTGTAAAATCAGAAAGAGTACTTAAATTTGATAATTAAGGAATAGACACTTAAACTGAAATAAAACCACGTCTGCAGAACAGATTCAATTAATTTTCAAAGTGCATTTATACTTTAACACCAGAATTAATAAATCTTATCCCTAATATATATTTATAAAAATGTTCAAATCAAATCAATTAAATATGTTGTAATATTTTAAATTGAATTATTTCAATGAATTTCAATTTACAATTGTCGGCTTTAAATAAAAATGATATACAAAAATATTTTAGTAACTGATCCTTATTGAAATAATCAACACAAACATAGAATACTCAGAAATCAGAAGTCGCCATTATAGTTTTCATCTTGAAATCCCAAATTTATCAGTCTTAAATTGTTATTTTCGTCTTAAGTGCCGATACTGAATGTTGCTTAAAAAAAAATAATTTCCATAAATGACTAATCTTTATTTTAAAAAAATAAATTGTTTTCTTTTTGTTTTTTTTTTTTACTTTATATAAAAAAGAATGTTATTTTAAATATTATAAAATCCATTGAAAATTTTTAAATATATATAGAGAAACAAAAAATCAGAAAAATTATATTCACTAAAAAATCCATCAAAAGTCATAGAATGTTAATACGTGAAAGTTATATATATATGGATGTGTACCGTTGCTGTACATATAAACGGTACCGACAACAAAAAAAAAAAGAAAAGTAATGCGAGATATATAAGTGATCGTGCTAAATGCATTCCTTTGTTACTGTTGTTAGCCGGATTTTACGATTTACCATGATCGCAGTAAATTTTCAATATCTTTTTGATAAATACAACAGTGTAGAACGATGATCGGCAAACTTGTATATATATATATATATATATATATATAAATAAATATACTTCACTTTTTCTTGTTGTTGACTTCTTTCTCTCTTGAATATCAACTTATTTCTACGAATACATTTTTCAATCACATTTATACCAGCTATATTTTTTATATTACTCTCTCTCTCGCATGGTATGTAAGCACACCTCAGTTAAATTATACACTTGAAGCCAGAATTCATTTAATTTTTAACTTGAGTAACCGGTACTGGTTGATCACTTAAAATTATTTTTATTTTTATTTATATTTTATCTTTAATCTTTGCTTTGTTTTTGATTTTTCTTGTAGTTTTGTCTACGTCCTTCGAATTGCATCAATTACTTGGTTTATATGCAGTATTTTTACTTAATACGAGGCCATCTTAAGATCCGTTTGAATGTTACTAATATCCGTGACTGGTATTTTTTTGTGTTTTTTGGTTTCTTGTTCATTTTCGGATTAAAAATAAGATAACGGTAATTTGTTACAACTCATTTAAAGCTATTAAATTATATACTATAAGGTGTATTGCACATGTAAATTAATGAAGGTTCTCTTATAATATATTTTTGTCCATTATTTTTCGTCTTCTTTTTTTTTTTTTGTTTTTGGTATATGTACTTCTAATTCATTTACCAAGGTAAAATCGCAATATTAGAGATTGTATATTGAAAAAACAAAAAAATTAATTATAGAATTTTTCGTATAGAATATTTACTTTGGGTAAAAAAATTTTGTTCATTCTGATCGCATGACTACACTTAAGAAATTCATTTTGGTTTTTTCTTTTTATTGTTGTGTAGTATTCTTAGTTGAGAATAAATTGAAGCATTTTGGAATTTTTTGAAAAATATTTAGTAACACCAAAACACTTGAATATATTATTGAAATAATTTAGCTAGATACAGATACAGATTTTATAAAAAACCAAAAAAAAGGTAAAAGACTCTTATTTATTGAATAAAATAACACGTTTCTCGTATATTCTCGTATTGAATTTTTAAAAATTGTAATTTACTTAACAAAATATTCTTTTGTTCTTTATCATTTGTTAATCAAGTAAGCTAAAATTTCTTGAGTTCTGATACGTGAGAAAAATAAAAATTATTTTATATTTGATTTTAGATCGCAAAAATTTAATGAAACTAACACAAAAACAAAATTGGATTCAATTTATGTGTGTATTATATGCTAATAAAATTTATCAAACTAGCATTAACGGTTTTTTTTTCGTTTTACTTATTTCATTATAAATTAAACAATTGCAAATATTATTTAAAATTGAAGGAATTTGAATAAAATGATATTTTTGTTTTTATTATTAGGTAAATGTCCTGACATAAAATATTTAGCGTATAAATTACAATTCTTGAGTTTTTTTGATAAATTTCAAATGGGGGGACGTAGTAAATTATGTGTTATGACATCATCAATACAACTAAACTTGTTTTGCTTCTGAAGTTTTTAGAAATTTAATACCATTTGACAATAGGATAGTTGACTTCATTTTCGTATTGTACACACACAGAAAATTTCAACTTGATCCGACAATTATTCTAGAAGCTACACACATATTTGTAAAGACGTGTCAGAGCGATTGAAGGTGCTTTTAAAGCTTTAAAGGCGTTTTTCTCAAAACTGTGTTTTCAAAGTCGGTTACGAAAATTTCTCGGGAACGGCTCAACCGTTCAGTCTCAAATTTTAACACAAGTTTCTTAAGTATATTTTTTAGGAATTAATCGTAGATTTTTTTGAAAAATAAATATTCTTTTTTATAAACAGTTGGTCAAATTTTTTGTCAAAAATCGATTTTTTTTTGAGAAGCCGCCATTTTGTCAAAAAAGTTTATTTTGCTTATTACTACGATCACGTCCTAGATTATACATTACTTTAACGAGATTTATTTGGCTTTTTAAATTTAAATGATCCAATCCAAAGATATCGTGGTCACCGCAAGATAACTTTTCTCAATGCAGCTCCAGAAGATCAGCTATAGCATCCTTCATTTTTTCATTTTCTTGTTCTATTTTAGTTTTAAGATTAATTCAACTTACTAAAAGTATTGTGTATTGTACCTCAGTGTAAAAGTACAACTATAAAAACATCCAAAAAGTTATTTATTTATGTACCATGCCATATAGCAGAGAAGTGCGAAAAAAGTAGTTAAACCTGTGAAAAACATATAAAAAGGTCAAAAACAACAAATGGCGTTTCGCAAGGTGTAACGTAACTTGTTGTTCTCAATGCTGTTCACGATCATGTGACTAAATTCATAATTTACTAATATTTAATATTACAAAAAAAAATAAAATTTGATTTTAATAATAAGTAATTTCGTTTTTTATTTTCTTGGTAATCATTCTTGATTAATCATTAAAAACTATAATCTATCTAATATTTTCTTAGGCTGCTTACAGTGCCGGCTTAAAGCCGAGCTGACACCGATGCCCATTGCGATAGTCTAATCTTTGGTGGGCTTGCACTCTGAACACTGGGAATCATATTCCTATTGATTTAGAGTGGGTTCACACAGACCAACTCACAACAGAAACTCACAGCGATTGTGTGAGTTTTGTATGAAAAATAACCGGTTTCGACTTTATAGTCTTCGGTATCGGAATCGGCGTCCGCTCGGCTGTAAGCCGACACTCTGCAGGCAGCGTTAGTGGACACAACCCTATTGATGTAATGTATTTTTAATAAATATTTATGCTCTTTAACCAACTATTTTTAGGATATTTTAATTTCTGGGAAATTCATTGCATTACCTTTTAAACGAGATTTATCAAGTATTACACAAACCATTTTTATTTAAAGTCATACAAAACGGTGATTATGGTATTCAATTATTTTATCTTTTTATTAATACTTTGAACTAGGTTTTTTTGTTTGTGATTATATTTTCAATTGTTAGAAATAATTAGAAATACTAGACCTCTTATTAAGAGTAATTTTATTTAAAAAACAAAAAATTTTGAATACTGTGTTCAGAACATTTTTATATTCCATACACGAGTACTCTTAATTCTTTCTGCTTTCTTTTCTTTTCTTTTTTATAAAAACTTGAATAGTTAGCAGAATTCTAAATGTAACTGAAGTTAAGAAAATTAAAGAAGAAGACAGAAAAATTTTATTTTTAGCCCTCTAATCATGGCATGCACAAGAATTGTATTTTTTTTTTTCCTTGTTTTTAGTGCATGCACGCACAAAAAGTGGTGAATGTGCTGCTGATATTATTTATTGCATTCCTTGTAGTTTGTTTTTTTTCTTTAGAAAAAAGACATCAATGAAAATTGCAAGGAAATTTGATTTTTATTCATTTATTTGGGGCTCAAACTTTGTTATTATTGTGTTGATTTAATAATATAAATATTTAATAATAATAAGATTGGTTTATTTTTTTTAAAGGCATCCACTTTTATGTCCTCAAATTTACTCTGTCTCATTTTGATTCTTTTTTTTTCACTTGAATTAATATTCTATTTTTATTATTGTTGTTTTTAGTGTTCGTTAGCGGTGTGATGTTTAATATTATTTTTTGTTGTTTTCTTTTTGTTTTTGGTTATTATCAGCAGACAAATAATCTATGCTATGTCTGGTATAGTTGACGTAATGAATAATAAATGGTTACTGTGAAATATTTATTTTTATGGTGATTTTTTTTTTTTATGCAAAAGAGGGACAGATGAAACACTAAACAAAAAATCATAATGTGATTTTTTTGTGAGCAAAATTTTAGTAATGGACATTTGTTTGTTTTGGTTTTTTAAATAAATTTCATTTATATTTTTACTGATGGAAAAGGTAAAGAAAATAATGACAGATTTTAAATACTATTTAGTATGTTGTGGGAGTATCTTTATTTTATATTATTTCTTGGTATCTACGTGACATTCAGTTAAATAACTTAATTTGATAAGTATCATAATTTTGGCTGGTCTTTGATTGATTTTACACAATTTTCAAAAATTTTATATAATTAATTATCGGTACATCATTTTAGTAAGCCGAGAACTATAAGTTTTTAATTAGCTTTTATAGAATTAACACAATTTTCGTCCAAACGTCTGTTAATAATGCGTTTAAATGGGTTAGAATACTAGTCCAATATTCTTAGAATTTCAAACTCTTTATGGGAAATTTTGTGTAATTTTTTGAACTCTCTCGAGAATTAATTCATAATGATTGATTGTGAAAGCTACGTTAAATACGAGTATTAGATCCTAGTATAAATAATTCTTTTTATAACAGTCAAATCACACGACGTCATTAACGTCATTAATAATAAGACAGAGTTTTGAAACTTCAAAAATTCCATACCTTTCCTTGAGACAGAAATTTTCCTGCTTCTCCTTGGTCATTATACCAATACGGTGTATTTTTATTGAATTTGCTCAATTTTTTGTGTGATACCGTTTTTATACCTGCCAATCCTAATGGAGCTGTGATTCCTTTTGTAATAAGCACTGGTTAAAAAAGTAAATTTTCATATGTAAAATCATACGTGTTCAGAATGGAAAAGATCACCAGTGAAAGTTATTTTTTCATACAGAAATACGTCAAGATGGTGTCTATTGTGATCATTATAGTATAAAAGAAATAGTTGACTGAAAAATTAAGTAATTAAAGATGTACAATTTCTCTATTGTATAGATTTTTCTTGGAAAACAGAAAGGATATATACCGATTACAAATTCTAACAGTATGCAACTAACAAAATTAGTTTTCTCATTACAATCTACTACTGAAAATGAAGTGGGTAAGAAAGTTTTCAAATTATTTTTGCCTGAGGCAAACGAAAAAGATGAAAATTGAAATTTCTCTGTACATTTTCAACAACTTTTGTGGTTTTTAGTTCTACATATAAAATATTTAAATTAATCAATTCGCTTTTTTGGCTAAAAAAAACTTTAATATTATAATACAGGATTTAAAGGCTATAGAAAAAGTCTTCTTTTCTTATTATACATAATTATTTAAGTAATCATAAAATAAATTCTAAAGCAAATACATTATCACTTCCGAAACGGATGCTGTAGCTATGTTGACCTAATCATCTACAAAAATAAAACCGGAAAATCAAAAGAAAAAATAAATAAATATATTTAACCTAAACATATTTTATACACATATACATAAAAATATGAATGTATTCATGTAAATGAGTTTTATGTAGATTTTGTGAATGGCTCTTGACAAATATTTGGGCTTGAAAAGATTACTGGCAAGTCTTGTTATCAAATAAATGAGAAACAACATTTTTTAAAAATAAAAAATATTATTGAATACGCCCAAAATTTGTTTGGTCTGTTTTTGGAGTTTATGAGTTTTCAACACAATTTTTTATTCTTATTTTAAGCAAAAACTACAAACAAAAAAGAAGAATGTTATAAGAGAGCAAAAGCAACTTTATTGAAAATTGCACACGCTATTCTCCAATTTTTTAGTTTTTCATTAAATGTTTTGAGATTCTTTTTACTATTTTCTTTAAATTATATACCTAGACGTTTTTCTGCTTTTAAAATATTGTGCCTCAATTTGATTGATCCTGAAGGTCACCCACTGTTCTCTTAAGAAAAATAATGACATAAAATTTTCAAGCAATAGATTTATAATAAAAAGGCTATAAATCTGACATTTCGAAACGTCGGAGAAGAGAAGAAGATAATTTAAAATTTGCTGGTTGACAATTTTAGCTTACAATTATCTTGGAATAGTGGATCATATAAATTGCTTCAGCTTCTTTAAATATGAAAAATGTTGATGGTTAAACATGGAAAAAATAGTATGTTTCTATATTATGTATGTAACTTTTGACTGGCTTAGGCTAAAATTACAAATCTAGTAAATTTCTTCACTTTTGGTTGGATTTGGAAATGAAGGGTATGATATCATTATTTGAAGAATAAAGATTGGTCTATTGAAGCTCTCTTTGTGTTATATTTAGCAATAGGAGATCTCATTGTGATACCAATGCATAGAAAGCTGTATTTCTAGGCTACACGTGGTAGAATGTAATAAAATTATTGCAAATTTTGCAAAATTTATTAATATTGTAACTGTTGCAAGCTATCAACTTTAGTTATGTACTTATTTAACTAATTAATTAGAATTAATATTTTTGATGAGCAGAATTGCTACAATTTGGTTGATTTAGTGTGAAAAAATTATAATTTAAAGATATTTTTTAACGATATAAGTAATTTTTTAAATTAATTACTAACAAAAAAAAAATATTCGAACTATATTCTATTAAATTTTCAATATAAAATCTTAATAAATAAGACTTTGGTAACGCATCGTCTAAGGTGCTTCTTAAAGAAGTAGTTTTAGAGTGTAGGCTATAACTTATCATTGGATCATCTGAAATAAAAATTAAAAAAACTTATTAGGTGTCATATCTTTGAAGTTAACCCCGTAGATTTATTTTAATTTTTCATTTTCTCCATCTCTCGGTAGTTAAAAACTTGATTTTCGTTTGAAAAAATTCGATAAATTTTTTATTGTGTAATAAATAATTATTAAAACAAAACAGAAATTTCATAAAAATCGATGCTTTAGATTTTTTTACACACCGACGTCAAAATATTTCTATGCTTCACACAGTAGAAAATATATAATATAATTTTTATACTCACAAAAGTTCGTCGTTGTCAGCTCTTTAAAGTACAGAGCTTTCATCTAGAATGTCTAAAACTTCTTTTTCTACTTGTCAACACAAAATGTCTTCTTCTTTAGTGTTATATGGAACTTTTTCGTCCACTCTATTAATTCGTAAGTTTATGACAACTCAGGTGGCTGGCTTAATTGAAGAAAAAAGTAGAAAATTATTGTGTTAAATAAATAGTCTTTGTTCCTGCCATAGTTACTAATATGTACAATAATATTCTGAAAAATAAACTTAATCGCATGGCTGGGGGTTTTTTTTTAAGTATATGCCCAAAAGAAAGTTCCCAGAAAAACTTCATGTGCATTTTACATTAAAGATTCTTAAAAATCTTGTGGATTCAGAACCACAATTAATAGAAGATCAGATCGCAAAGAAGATGAATTCATTTCATCATTTAAAGGAGATTGGGAAAGTGGGTACCGCATAAATTATACGAAAATTACCATCGTTTGGTAATAAGTGATGAAAAATGGATTATTTATCATAAAGTCAGAAGCAGGAAGACTGTGGACAGATAAGTATAAGAATCTAGTTTTTAGAGCCAAGGTGTCTCTACATTCTAAAAAGATACTTTTAAATGTTTGGTGGGCTTTATATAATGTGATTTATTTAGAATGAAATCAAATCATTAAAGTGATTGTGATATTTATACTCAAAAATTTGTCGTTTAAACTTTGAATTGATTAAAAAACATCCGTTATTGGTGAATATCAAAAAAGTTTTGTTTCATCATGGAAACGCTAGACTGTATATGGTTCGAAAAACGTTGCAAAAATTTAGTGATTTTAATTTGGCAGCTTTAGTCGTATCCTGCTTAGTCTTTAGATATTGTTCCAAATGGTTTTTTTGTTATTTTCTGTTCTACAAAATTTTTTATTAGAGAAAAAGTTAAATTCTAAACAGGATGTACAAATTCAATTTTCAAGTTTTTTTTGCATCAAAACCAGAATTTTTCTAAATCAATGAAATTAAAAAGTTACCCGTAAGATGGCGAGAATTTATAGATAATAAAGAAAATGATATTGTATAAATGTTAAATTATGTTTTGTTTAAACTTTTCCCGAATTAAGCGTTCACCAGACGAGAAACAAAGACTTAAATTTAATCTTTTTTGTTTCCGAAGATAATAAAGTTCTATAGTGGTCAAATAGAAAAATTTTCTTAATACATAAATAATTAATGAACAAAAAATTATTAATTGAGTACAATAAAAGTCCTTTTTCATATATTTTTTAAGGGATTTTGTAGTTGTATATATTTTTGATTAAAGAAAAACCTTAGTTTTGTTATATTTTTATTAATGTTTGGTTATCAAAACAATTACTTATTTATTTATTATAAAATTATATAGAGTCAAATTTATGTAGAAAAATTTTTGTTTTTAAAAATCAAATTTAATAATAATAATGTCCATATAAATAAGGTGAATAATGAATTGGATTATAAAAATAATTATAAGCATATGATCCAGGATTATAACCTTCATAATATGGATAAATTGGAACAGTTGAAATTGAAACTGGTGATTGAACAATCGGTTTAATTGTACTTTGTTCAATTGCTAATTGTTTAAGTTCAGCATTTTTAATAGCAATAAAATGTTCTTCTTTAGCTTTAGCTACCTCAGGTGTATCAACAACTGGTTTTGGTAAATCTTCTGGTTTAAATGTTGGTGGTGTTGGTAAATCATATTCACCAGCTTTTATTTTTTCATGTGCAGCAAAATGTTCTAATTTTGCTTTAATAACTTCTGGTGTTTCAGTTACAGTTAATTCTTGTGTTGGCAATGGTTTTGGTAAATTAGTTCCAGCTACACGAAAACCATTAATTGGATCAGCAATATAATCAACAGTTTGTACTAGATTATTAGCATCAATATAACTATATGATCCTCTAGTTGTACCATCAAAATATTTTACTTCTTGTTTTCTAGAAAAACCATCATTATAACCATATGCATATTGTCCAAGTATATCCTGTGAATGATATTGAACTTTTGATATTCCATTGCCTGCTCCTGTTGTTACTGGAAATGAAACAATTGCTGGACTAGAAGAGACACTAACCAAAATTGTTGCAAATATAATTAAAATTTTCATTTTTTTTTATTTTATTTTGTATAAAAATTATATTCCTAATTGTTAGATATAACTTTTAGTATTCACTTAAATTGACTGTTCATAATTAGAAATATTTTTCGTTTTAAATAGGAAAATTCTTTTACGGAAGCATTAAAATTGTTCAAGGTTCAAGGTATAGTCGAAAATTTCTTAATTAACTTGTTTTTTGCCACTTATTAAATAATTGTAATTGATTTTCTTATGCTTGGGGGGTGCTATTATATTATTTCAATGTTGATCTATATGCGATTCTATTTTTAAATAAAAGTATTTCCCATAATATTTTCAAAGAATAATAATAAATTTGAAAGTTGTACTAGTTAAAGCTAGTTTTTAAATTTTCCTGTTTACCATCAGTATAGACTCACATTTCCATTTAAACATATTTTACCAATATTTTTAATCCAATATTTTAAAAATTCAAAGCATTTTAATTATATTCTGAAATGACAGCCAATATCAGATTTATAGAAATGCATTTTACTTACTTCAAATTTACATTTTAAAACTTTTCAAAAGAATATTTCAAATCGAAACTACTTTTTAATCCTTGGTGTTTGGGGTCCTTATGCTTTGATTTCTTAGAAAAAACCTCAGAGAAAATTTAAGCCTACAAACGATTAGTTATCGTGTTACTTTAAGACACTTAAAGAGTTTTATCTGGTTAAAGTATTTCTCCCGAAAAACTCAGCTGAATAAACTGAAACACTTTGGTTATAGCAATTTTTAAAGGTTTTAGGATTTTTTTCTGTTTTGATAAAATTTATCAATACTTCTCGCTCAAGATTCTTAAGTTCAAAAGTCATTTAAAGTGACTTCTACTATGAGAACAATTTAATTTGTTGCTTCTTAATTAAGATTTACAAATTAATATTTAGCCATTACAAATAAAGCCTATTTTGATATTGAGGGCTTTTTACTTTGAAGCATATTTTCTGTCGCAACGTTTTTCAACTGTAAAGTTCTTAATATGAGTACTGTCTTTCCATTCATTGCTAAACCAAATGCTTGCTTCTAAAAAATGCATTTCCTTCAAACATTCTTAGATGGAAAAAACATAAATCTGATTAGTTTACATTCCTAATGGAATTATTGGGTCTGTAAACCATTTTCTAATATTAACTCTTTTCTTGTTCTTTTTCAATTCTTCTTACCCCATTATTTTTTCTAATTTATTTTTTTTATACCTCCAGTTACACTAAAAGTACATTTTTTTGTTTTATTCTAACTAAGATTCATAAGGAATACATACACAAGGCTAAAAGGTTACAAAATTTTAAATTTGGTGTCACAAAAATGTAGAAAAAAGATTTCATGAATTTTTTTCACTCCCTTATCTTTTGGCATATTCCTTTAAATACGTTATTCTGTTCCAACATTTGATGATGTGATATCTATTCCACTATTTCTCACATAAGAAGCATACACATTCTCTGCAGATTTTGTGATAAAAGCCTTGGAAAATTAGGTTTTTTTAGATGTTTTAAGAGTCGCAGTTCTTAATTTTAGACTAGTTCATCTTGCGTCGATCATTGTATCTGTGCAATAAATTTCTTTCCCGTTTTTTCAATAAGAGCAATAATAATCTGAGGTCGTTGTTAAATTCATTTTGTACTGCCCTCTATACCAATCCATGTTATGACAGATCAAAAACTTCTCGCGTATCTAGGCTATAGCTGATAAAAAAAAATTAACTTCGATTTCATAAAAAAATTACCAACAAAAATTATTCTGTATTCCAGAAGCTCCTAAAATTATAAAGTTCCAATTCATATGCTGTAACAGACGTAAAATTAAATAAAAAGTTGTTCCATTTTATTAAAAAAAAATCATAAAAATAAAAAAAAGCTGAAAAATAAACATAACCGAAGTTTCTTAGGATAATATTTCCCTTATCATAGAGAATATATGGAGAAACTATGCATGATATGTAGTCTTGAGTCTTGAGTCTTTTTTTTACTCGTTATAATTCTCGCTTTTAGTATGTTTCATTTATAAAAAACTTCAAATAATTTATTCATTAAATATTTTTACTATGAAGAAAAACTTGAATGCCGAATAAGGTAAGAGTTTTCGAGAAACAATAAATGGTCATCGTGTATATGTATATACGTCACTAGTCATGAAAGTTAGTCAAATTGTCAGTTTTTTTAATTTCTTTCTTTTAACAATTCAATTAATTAATTTTAAATATATGATTAATAGTTCTTCTTTCATAACATTTGTTTTGTTCTTCTTCTTTTTAAATTTAATATAAATTCCAAACTATAATTTTTAGGCTTCAAAAGAAAAGAAAAAACATAAAATTGTTATTTTAAAATCTCAATCAAATAATTTTTGACCTAAAAAACAAAAATCAAATTGTTTTCATATAAGAATCCACTGAACGACGACACACTGTCAACTTTTCAAAGTTAACTATTTATTTGTTTCTTTATCATTAACCAAATAGCTTAAATTCCGAGACCTTAATTAGAAGGTCTTTTATATCAGTCGCAAAAAAAAAAACGTATTTGATTTTTTTATTTTTGTTTTAAATAGAAAACAAAAATCTATGGTCCACTGAATGAAGACCCTTTAAAAAAATACTCATCATTACATCTAAAGGTTATATGCATACTTTAATAATTAGTCACATACCTGTAATAATTTCGAAAGACTTTAAAAGGGAAGACAAAAAACAAAAAAATCATAAATAATATTGTGTGTGGGGGGTAGAATGAGGTAGGTTAGAAAAAATAAATAAAAATAAATGAAAAACACTTAGAAATCTTTTGTGTGACCTCTTATTAGTATAGAATGTAGCCAATAAAGACGATTTACTACGCCATTGCTATATTTGTGGGTCTGATATATCATGACGGTCGTCGTGCTTGTTTTGCCATCATCACATTGAAAATTTTGTTCCACTTCTCTTCTCCATTAACAAAAATTGGTTTTTTGTTTTCTTGGTTTTTTTGTATAATATACATACACATTTTTTGTTTTTAGTACTATGGCCATTGGCCATCCAAAAAGATTTCTCAATGAATGTATTTCATCTTTGTGTAATTTTTCAATTAAACTGAAGTACACAAAACGTATTACGAGATATAATGGCCCTTGTCACTGTTATATTAAAAAAAATTTTTTTTTCTTGCTTATTTTTTATTTGGTAAGTGAAATAAAATAAGACACAAGTGTAATAGTTTGTAGTTTTGTCGACAATAGAATATTATGTAGTTTTGTTTTTATTGTTACTATATTGTTGTTGCTTATAGACGAACTTAATTCAAAAATATTAATTGAAAAATAAATCATTCAAGATCAGGAAGATAAAATAAATTCAAAATTGTACTTTGAATTAAATTAATCCAATTAATTAAATAAAGTTAGAATTTAATTTTTAATTTATAAAACCAAATAGAAAATTTTTAGGAAGTTATTTAACTAAGTTTTTTACTTTTAATCTTATGACATTTTTGGTGTCGTAAATATTTACCTTCAAGACTTGAATATCTTTCCTTTTAATTTTAACTCTATGGGGTATATTTGACGTCGTCTCAAGAATCTGACTCACTTTGGTTTTCAGGCTAGGGAGACACCAGGTAGGTAAAAATTCGGAATATTCGGAATTAATTATGAGTCTGAAAATATAGTACACTCACGGGTGCAATTACCAATTCACAGATAGCAAGTTTATGTATTATTTTATGTATTAAATTTTTTAAAGATAATCAAAATTGTTTTCAATTAATTCTTTATGAAATATTATTTCTCCTTTATAAAATTTATACATATAAAATTATACATTTCCTTTATAAAATGTTACAAATAACTAATATATATGAAAACCTACATGTACACAAAATGAGTCGAAAACTCAAGAAGCGGTATGGAACACCGTTTCTCGAGTTTTGTCAGTTTTGAGTCAAGGACTTGAGGCGATGTCAAATATGACAGTTCTATATAATCACTGTGGTTAAATTTTTCTAAAAACATAGATGAATAACAATATTCAGGTTTTCTCATCTATAAACCATGCTTCAATGAATGGGATTTACCCAGGAAGAAGAGTTGAGATTTCCGGTCTTGTGTAATACTGTGTTATCACTGTAATAAAAAGAAGTGCTTATACTAGGACCTAGTATTCACGGTCAGATTTAACATAACTATAACAAAAAAAAGAGTTCAAAAAATTACTCAAAATTTCCTGCCTGTGTTGTCATGAGTTTAGAGATTATTTTTTTTGCAAATATACTAATTATAAATTAGTGGTTACGAGAACAATACTAGAAATCTCCCATACGAAATCGAAAATTGTTTTTCTTAAAAAAATTAAAAAAAGGTCTCGTTGCCTAAAATATTGTAAGAATAAAATTTGGATGAACAATCTATTTTAAGACAAGCTTAGTTAAGAAGAAAAAAGCCAAGGAACGAAGACCAAGAAACCATAAAGCCTTATCAAGGAAATTTCATTTTAAATATTATTTGTCAACTTAAAAAAATACTGCTCTGGTTTGTCAAAAATTTTTCAAAAGCACTTTTGATATTACGAATGATCGCTTAGCCCATGCTCTGAAGAAAGATATTTTTGGAAAGGAAATCCGTGAAAAATATGAAAATCAAAAAGAAAAAATTCTATATAACAGGACTTCCCTCAATAAGCTAGCCATTACACACGAACCCACAATTCTTATAAGAGATATATAAACCCAGAATTAAACATTACAAAAATGTGTAATTTGTACATTTAACGAGGCAAATAGCGTTTGGCGGAAAATAGGGTTCAAATTTATCAAAATCTCACAAGTAATATGAAAATAGACATTAGAGCCGGATAAAATTTTAATTTTGTTAATTTTAGCATTTTATTTTTCATTATGGCCCACTTTTAAGTGTTTATACAAAGTTTATATTATTTAATTTCTAAATTCCACAAACTCTCCAACCTTTGAAAAATAATTTTTGAAAAAATTACTTATTAAATTCCTTTCTGACAGAATTATTTGGACTATAAATCAATATTTAAGGCAGCTACATTCCAAATTTTTTTTTATCAATTTGAAATAATTAAAATTTCATGTAGATTTTAATTTTCTTTTTATATAAAATTTAATTTTTCAGTTACTAAAAATATATTAGATATCCCTAATGTGCACTATAATAATTTTAAATATATTTATATCACAATTACTAAATGAATTACCAATATTAAAATAAATACTTAAATAATTTAAATAATTATTAGTAAAAGTTAAATAAATAAACTTCGAAAAACAATTTAAGAAAAATTAAAATTAAAAGAATGGTGCGTCTGGCAGTAACATCACCACCAGAACACCATATAAATCATTCAAATATAAATCAAACAAATATAATTAGTAATAATAATAATAATAATAGTAATAGTGGAGGTAATCAAACTACAACAACACCAGATGGATCATTGGCATCATCATCATCACCTCCACCGCAATTATTATTACCACCAACATCACAACAGGTAGCAGCAATTCAAACTCAACATTTTGGTGGACTAATAAGTCATCATCATATGCAGCATCATCATCAACAACAGCAACAAACTCATCATCATCATTCTCATCCTCATGAAAATGGACATATTATTGGTGGTATAAATGGTGGTAATATTACTAATAACGGTAATATTAATAATAATAATAATACAAATAATACCAATACTGGGCCATCAAATAATAATCCTAGTGGATTATATATTCCTTATACTGGTGAATTTTTTCCAACTGATCCTGGATATTTTATTCCACATCATCATCATGAAATGTGTCCAGCACATCATCCGGCTACAATGTGTACAATGCCATCTGAATTTGGTAAGAAAGAGAGAGATAGAAGAAGATTAAAAATAAATTTTTGGCTATTAATCTTAACTAACAAAATTTCTTTCTAGTTTATTATTTATATTATTTTAATTTTTTTAAGCAATAATTTTAATGAGATTAACAATGAATAACTATTTGAACTCAAGTTTCAATCACTCAATTAGCGTCAATTACCATTAATATGTTATATGAACTTATTATTGAATTGATCATATTTCCTGTGACTCTAAACAGAGGTTTGTTATTTATTTATCTTCTTCTTTTTTTTTTTTGATGACTCATTTTCTGGGAAATTCTACACTTGAAGGTGAATTTTGTTTATAGAATTTATATTTTCTTCAACAATAGAAATTAGTCTTTAAATTTTTAACATAAAAGAACAGAACAACATTTTAAATTGAATTTGAAACTAAATTTATTTTCAGTTTAATATTTAATTTCTGTGCAATCTTTGAAAATGTTGAAAATCTCAAAGAACAAGAAATATTCTATCGAATTATTAGCTCAAACAACAAAATTTGTGATTTGGTTAAAATTAAAAAATCAAGGATTTCAAAACACTTTCTTGGGTATACCTGAGTCGTAATTTTAAATCTACGTTTAGCTTCTTTGATCAGCTTTAAGGAGGCTGATGAAGTTGAAAAGAGGTTCAATTCTCTTTTATGGCCTTTTTACATTTATTATGTTACCTCTCTGGCCCAAATATACCAGCTGTTGGTTTGCTTCCCTGTAAATGTAAACAGGCCCACTTACGCTTATTTTCATTTAGACGCCCGAATTTTGGGTTTTTTTCCGGATGCAATAACATCCATTTTTTTACTTGTAAATTACTAATATTTTAAGAATATAAAATATAAAATATTATAATATTAAAGAAACATTGAAAAAAGTGCAAGCTGGCAAAATGGGGACTCACAAAAAATGGCGTGCATGATTCTAGTCCTTCCAGTGATTCGAAAAGAAAACTTTTTTTGCTAGTTCTTTAAGTAGGATGTAGTTACAGCATTGCCAGGAGTTTTTTTTTACAAAATGGTGATACTTTCAACAATTAGTTACGTTTATTTCCTGTTTTTACGCCTTTCGGAGTTTTTGAAAAATAAAAGAAATTTTTTTTTGCTAAAAAAGCTCTTCGTAGCGCGATGCTATAAAATATAAAGAAGTTCTGTACCCAATTTGAAATGAATCGGTTAAGTAGAACTTGAGATATCATGCAAACTGTTTCGCCAAATACGCGCTTAAAGTTTGAAGTCAAGTTTCGCATAGTGTGAATTGGGTCGCCAATCGATTTTGTCGATGTCGGTTATCTTAAAACTTCAATACTTAAAAGTTTGGTAGTTATGTACATAAATTTTTTTTAAATCAAAAATTTGACAGAACGGAGAAGTTTAATTTGAAGAAAAATTCCACGGAATTAGAATTTAAATATAGGTACAGTAAAAATAGTAGAGAGTAACTTTTAATTTGAAATTAGTTCTTAATTTGTGGCTCGATAAAATTACTTGTTTTAAAAATTTACGTAAACAAAATGACAAATATTTTGTTTCATATTTTACAAAAGATCTTAAAAAGAAGTTTCTAGGAATAAATACTACATTATTCTTCAGTGTTACCGAATGATGATTTAGAAAAATAAATTCTACATCAGCTCTGGACAAATCTATTATAATTTGTGTCCTATACTTTTAAGGGAAATTCTGACAAGTTACGTTAAATTTTTTATGTTTAGTGCGAATCTTATGTAAGATGAATTGTTAACTTTTATTAGTTATGAGATTACCAATAATTATTTTTTTTTTGGTTTTTGTACTTAATTTTTAAACTCAAGAATTTTATAAAAAATTGTTGTATATTTTTTCAACATAATTTTTAATGTTAAGAAATTAATATTAGTTTTATTTAAATTAGACAAAATATTTAATTAATATAAAATAGTTTGTATTTTCCTCTAATATTTTTTTAAGTTATTTCAATTGACATTGATCAAGTATTGTACCAAAAATTTAATAATATCTATTAATAAATAAGAAAGATAACTGATTATTTCCTACATCCCATTTAATTTAAATATTAGATGATTAATTATATCAAAAGTTTGTCTAAAACCTTTCGAAACTCAAGAAAACCCATAATTTAAAATAAATCCGGTCTTAAGATTTTTTGTTTTAAATTGAAATTTGATTTTTTTTTTTAAATAATATGTAATTTCTATATCTTCTTTCTGAAATAGCAAATTACAATATATACTAAGTAAAGAATCCTCAAGGTTGTGAAAGACGTCTTTTTCATTACTCGCCCAATGACCTTTTTATACAGCACGTTAAACACGATTGTTGAAATTATTGATAAAGTAAAATATGCATAAATAATAAATAGTTGCAATTTAAGCTGACATATTTTAAATATCAAATATGATTTGTATGTGTAATAAAATGGCAATAATAAATTAAAATTAAATGATTTGTGAGACTTGTAAAAATTTTTAATAATATTTATTTCAAATAAAGAAATAATGTCAAACTATAAATTCTATAAACAGAAAAGGGAAATTGGTATATTTTCTTAATGCTTATTAGAAATGCAATGAATATTCTACCATTCGACCTGTATTCGGGCGAATACTGAATACAAAGTGTTACATATTACATTTTTCTCCTCATAAGAAAATAGAAGATATTTAAATAATTAATTATTAGGTGTTTGATAGGAAGGGAGGTTTGGGGTTTTTGAAAAATTGTCTTTTCTTATAGTTAAATACTTATTTCAAAAATATAATCCCAAAATTTGAAGTCGATCAGAGCAAAACTCTCAAAACTATTGACTATTTAGTCTCCTCTCCTTTACTCATTCATTAATTTTTTTTTAGTTTTCAAAATTATTAAACGTGTTTTTCTCAAAACTACTTTTTTAAAATCGGTGATCACTGCCATTTAAAAACTACATCACGGCTTCAGTTTAAACCTGGTACACAATTTCTACATATAAAATATGTACCTCCCTCCAATTTTTTTTTACATTAAGGGAGTTTTCGACTTACAATTATCACTTACACTGTAAGAGGGAAACAGACGTCAAACTTAAAAATATTTGGGTTTAACTTATTTTTAAAGAAATTTCAGAATAGAAATTCGTTTCAATACATGTCAATGCTCTAGAATACAATAGATCTATTTTAGGTCACAATGAATAATTTCTCTAATGTAAGAACAACAACAAAACAACAGTAAATTTAAATTTTTTCGTAATAAATTTAGCTTAAGGTTATAAATTATAAAAAAAATGTATAAAAAAACACTAGATTATTAAAACTTGTTTTCTATAAGTAATTGCATTTTAACCAATTAAAAACTAGAAAACTGACTAAAAAGCAAAACGTAATAACATTAAAAAGGTTAACAATTTTAAATGTCAAATAAATCAAAGTTAACATTAAAAATAACAACTATTTCAACTATTATTTAAATGAAAAACATAACTCAATTTGCTAGCTGCAGTATGAACTAAAAAATAAAATTATACACCGGCCGCTAAATAGCAATAAAACTACATAAAAGCTGTTTGAATATTTGTTCAGCTTTAAAGCATTTTTATGTAATCTTTTTTCACTTGTTTTTTTTTTTTTTTGGAAATTTTAATTTTTTTTACTATTATTAACCGTTTTAATTTTTAAAATAATAATTATTATTTATTTATATTAAAATAAACTAATAACTTCATTTAAGTTTTGGGGTTTTGTATTTTTTATTTTAAAATAAAGACACAAACAAATAAAAAACTTAAATCCGGTTCTATTCAGACACGTTTGAAAGTGGGTGCGGCGGCTTCTTTATTTTACAACATCTTTATTATATGTCTTGCTAAATTGATTAAAATAAAAAAAATACATATGTATTTCCAAGTAGTATGCTATATTCTTATTTGGAAGGTTATTTCTAAATCAACATAAACAATTTACAAAAAAATAAATAAAATAAAAATAAAAACATTAAGCATAAAAATTAAGCCTAGTATTTGTATTTCTTTATGAAATTTTTCAAGGGCTTAAAAACAAGAAATCAAGTTTTGATATGTTTCATACAAGTTAAGACGTTTTATTCCAACTTTATAGTGTTCATATTTTGTTGTTTTTTTTTCTAGTGTTTTTGTTTTTTATTTACTTTAAAGTTTTCATAAATTTTCCATTTATCGTTTTTTTTTGTACAAAAATCTTCTTTTTTTTATTATTTTGGCCGAAAAATGATAAAAACTTTTTCTTATTTTTATAAAATATTCATAAGAATATTGAGTCCAAACATATAATCATATAATCAAATATTTGAATAGTTTTTATACGTACACATTTAAGAGTTACTTATTTGTTTATAACCGGGCGGATGTTTTATAAAACCTAACCAAAAATTAGTTAACAGTCTGGTCTGGATAACAGTTGAAAAAGCTAACTAACTCCTAGTTTTAGGCGTGTATGGTGTGGAGTCTTACAAGCCTCTTTGGGATTATAAGCTATATTGAAGTTAAATATTGCAAACATACATACTTTAGGCAATTTTATATTTTAGTGTTTGAATTGATATATTAACAGCTACTTGATTTCGACGCCAAATCACAAGTAGGCACAGCCTTACAATTGAATTTCATATTACATGTCGATTTTTGAATATTTTGTTTAATTGAATTTTGAATCGCTTCATATAATTATGAAATAGAAATGATAAAAATAATTTTTAAAATCATTCACATAAAAAATTTGTCAGTAAAATATGAAAAGTTTGGTTTGGCCTCCACACAAAACGGATGCTATCAATTAGTATATAAATAATTGATAACATTAGAGTTTTTTTTAGTGGATTGTAGACTCTGTAACAGAAAAGTCATTAAGACTGGCCGATTTTGGCCAAAAATTAAGTAACTTTTCTATAATATTACAAGTGTCAATTTAAACACTTCCATACAAAATTGACGGAGTCCATGAGGAATCTAACCTTCCATTGCCGATTCCGGCAGGCGTTAATTGCTTCCTGTAACAAGATCTAAAACTAAGTGCATAAATAATTGGTAAGTTTGATGGTTTTTCTTTTAATTCAATCTCCTCAAGCATTGATCTCCTTTTCCAATTGCAGAAAAATAAAGACTGTGGCTACCAGTAAAAAACTACTACAGTGACATTTGTTGATAAACCAGACGGATGTTTTATAAAACCTAAACAAAAATTAGTTAAAATATAATAAAAGTTTTCTGTGTTTTATTTTCATTTTAACCACCAAATTTTATTCCACAAGAGTTGGAAATAGATAAATTAATATCTTTACAACATTTATTAACAATTTAATATTACAGAAAATAAAAGTATGTTGTGTCCTTTATAATTAATCTTATTAAATAAATATTAATTAATGCATCATTTTCTTTGTGGCCATCTAAAAACAAGGATGATTTGTATGAATTTTGTGAAAAAAAAGTATTGCACCGAATATTTTGAAATTTGGCATGAAATATTTCTGCATAAATGAAAACTACGCTGAAATTTTTTGAAATAAAATACTTTGCTTTTCAGAAAGTTATCCAAAAAAAGGGTTACCCCCACTGCTGCAGTGATTCTGGGCTTCAGAGTGCTTCTATTCAAAAAAACCAAAAATATTGTTCAACTAGAAGACATTGCTCATACAATGATTTGTTATTGACTATAGCAAATTTGAAAAATGAAGTTTTAAGAAAAATACCTATAAAGACAAAAACTCTGCCTTTCTAACAGAGGAGCAGTTACTTTTTAGTAGAGTGTAACTCAGAAACTATTTAAGATTTTCACTTGAAATTTTAATATATTATTTTTAAAAGTACAAATTATCGAAAGATGTAAAGAACAAAAAAAAATAAATCGAAATTTTGAAAATTTTACTGTAGTTAAAGGCCCCTTAAAGGGTTTTTAAAAAACCTTCTTTTCTAGTTTTAGTTTATATATTATATATATTATACTATACTATCATAAATTAAGGGGGTAGTAGGGTATTTTTTTTTTAATTTTTTGAAGTAAAACTAACGGAGATATACACTTGCAAGTCTTCTATTTTATGTACTTTATAGAATAAAATTCAAACTTTCAAACGCGTTTTTCTCACTTTTAGCTTTTTCAAAGTCGGTAACTCTGTAACTCAAAATCTACTGAACCGATCCTTTTGAAATTTCGCACACTTTTTCTTTACATAAATTATGAGGTAACGCTGTCGTTTTTTTTTTTTTTGAAATTTTAAAACAACAAAATTTCTGATGTTTTTTATGAAAACTCAGTATTTTGACTTCCGAGCCTTGTAAAAAATCGAAAAATCAATAAAAAAAAAAACTCGACAGCGTTACCTGAGGAAACTTATCAACTAATCAAATCAAATTGGTTTTTTGATTTCAGTTGACACAGTAATGAGTTATGATGTTCACCGCGAATAAACTTTTTTTTTAGGCGTCTGCGGAAATTCGCTGTCATCAGCTCACTTGTTAACATTTATTAATGAAACTTTCACAGAATATTCTTTAAATATTGTATAATTATAGAAATAAATAAATATTAATTGTATCCTTAGAAAAAATTGTAGAAAATATGCTTTTTTTTTTGCCGAATTAACCCTACTACCCCTTTAAACTCTATTTTTTAAACAATATTTTATCAAGAATTTAATTTATAAAACAAACAGTGCCAGCCAAAAAAACCCGTTTCCCATGGCCAACTGGAAAATTTTAAATACAAAAGACCTCCTTAAATTACTATTGTTTATTTTTAAAATCTATTAATTATTTAAAGAATTTTGCAATTTCTTATCTAATACTTCATATCCGTTAACTAAAAATAAAAAATTTCTTTTGAATTCAGGAGAATTCCATTTAAAACAAATAATATTCATGTTTGTTGACCTGATTCCCAGACAATAATTGGCCCTCAATGATTGGTATAATTGGAGAAAATCAGTAAATTATAGAAAGATAATTAATTTCCCTTTTTTCTTTTTTTTTTTCTTTCAATTCCTGGCCTCTGTTTATTTTTATATCGTCATTTTCTTTTTAAATATATACATACATATATACATATATATATACAATATCTTTAGCATGAAAGTCAGTCAGTCAGTGCACTCAAGTGAAACTCTATTATTATGGCTTGAAAGTGATATGCGTGTAGAGAGTCAATCAGTTCATTCGTCTAAAACCGCACAATATTTTAATGAATGGTCAGAAAGTTGAGGTCATAGCATTTTACACACGTTTCTTCAATATATATAATAAGGAAAAAGAAATACATAGATATTACGAAAAATAACAAAATACTAACAAAAAACTTTGGAATTTTTGCTATCCTAATTGTTAAGAGGGAATAAAAAGGTTTTATTATTATTTAAAAACACTTATACTACATATTTACAAAACTTATTTGAAAATATATATATATATATGCTATATGTTTGATTGTATTATAGTTATATCTATATATATTCAAAAACAATTCCATAGAATATATACAGCAAAATACCGTTTGCTTACTACTAAAAAAACATATGAAAATATTTGGGTCAATAACCATAGACACGAAAGTTAGAAAGAGATAAGGAAAAAAAAAATTTAAAAATGTTGTTGTATGTTTTGTTTTTTTATTGTTTCATGGCTTAAAGACCGCGACAAAAATTTCAACTCTTGCAACTCTTATAGAAACTTTGGGTTTATTTAGCTTAAAACTTTACCTCAAGCATATAATAAAACATTGAAAAACAATGCCACACAAGAAATAAAAAAACAAAAACAAAAATAAAAAATGAATGAAATATATTCTTTTATTTATTTTTATTTATTTTTGAACTTTGGTATGGTATACTTTTCATCTTTTTCTTATACCTAAAAAATATTTTCAGGTGTTTTAACTATAAAAAAAAAAGAAAAAAGCAAAACATATTAAAGAAGTAAAATTGAAAACAAACAAAATTAAAAAAAAAAAATAACAAATACCTTCATACAATCAACCCATCAGAAGCATCTTAAGAATAATATATGTATATAAAGCTATAATATGAATGTTGTTGCGCTGCTGCTGATGGCCAGTGGATGGAGCACACAGTATTTCTCTTTTTCCATTTTTATTATTTTTTTTTATTAAGGTCCATCTTATGTTTACGTCTTTAGTTTTGTAGCTGAAATACTTCCGGTGTCATTGACTCGCTTTACACAGTTTAAAGTGATTGTGCATGTAATCATGTTTTTAGCTGGTGATGATGATGGTGAATGCCTTCTTTACATTACACAAAACTCTTGGAATTTCTTATTTTTATTGAAAAAGAGTTCACAATATGGCCGCTGGCCTAGCTTTTTGAAAACCACATGAGAGGAATATAACAGTGGCCAATAATGGCGGCTAAACATAATGCAATCAACCTGTTTATAATATTGTTAGTTGTTTGCGATGATTTCGATATACTATATATATACATACATATATATATATATTTTTTTTTTCTTGCTTTCGTCTAGATATTCTTTAAAATGGAATTTCTAAAATATTTGTAGAAATTATAACAATTTGATTAACTTTCTTTTTGAAAATGAAACAATTTAGAAAAAAATTTATACCATATTTATGAATTAATTAAAGGTGAAAATTTTTATTATTTAAATATTGTAAGAAAAATGTTAGATATGATTTTTAAATTTCTTTCCAATTATATTTGGTCATAATACTTTTTAGAGCTGCCTGTTTTTTTTTTTACTCATTTTACTCATATGAACCACACAAGTCAATATATTTTGAGGCTTATTGATAGATTGATTTGGCATAATTATGACCGCTAAATAAGCAGAATATTTAGGTATTCTTTATTATTATCTTAAGAACATCAACAGCGACTATTCCTATATGTTTCGTTATTCTTCAATTTAAAGTAAAATATTGCGAAAAAATGTTTCTATATAAAGTAAAAATAAATGCTGTTAAATTAATAAAATTGAGCGTGTCATAAATTTTTGAATCGATAGTCAAATTATGATCAAATTAATTTTTGGGATATAATAGATTTTTAGCAAAATTTTAAGTTTTTTTTGTAAAATCCATCATTTTGTGGTTTAAGAAATTACACTGTATTCAAAATTTCAAAATATTCGGTGCAATACTTTTTTTTCACAAAGACCACCCTTGTTTTTAGATGGCCGCACTAGTTGTAACCTTTTTAAATATTCATTTTTAATTTATTATAACGAATAAAAAAATAAAAAATAACGAAGAATCATAACACATAAATCGTCTCTAATTGAATTAAATACAATTTCATGAATTTTAATGGTTTAAAAAGAAAACGATGCATTAATTAATATTTATTTAATCAGATTAATTATAAAGGACACAACATATTTTTATTTTTTGTGATGTGAAAGTATGCTGCTCTTGTGAAATTAAATTAGGTATGCAGAATGAAAGTAAAACACAGAAAACTTCTATTGTACTCGTATTTTAACTAATTTTTGTTTAGGTTTTATAAAACATCCGTCTAGTTTATCAACAAATGTCACTGTAGTAGTTTTTTACTGGTAGCCACAGTCTTTTTTTCTCTGCAATTGGAAAAGGAGATCAATGCTTGAGGAGATTGAATTAAAAGAAAAACCATTAAACTTACCAATTATTTATGCACTTAGTTTTAGATCTTGTTACAGGAAGCAATTAACGCCTGCCGGAATCGGCAATGGAAGGTTAGATTCCTCATGGACTCCGTCAATTTTGTATGGAAGTGTTTAAATTGACACTTGTAATATTATAGAAAAGTTACTTAATTTTTGGCCAAAAACGGCCAGTCTTAATGACTTTTCTGTTACAAAGTCTACAATCCACTAAAAAAATTATTTATGTACTAATTGATAGGATCCGTTTTGTCTGGAGGCCAAACCAAAATTTTAATATTTTACTGACAAATTTTTTATTTGAATGATATTAAAAATTATTTTTATCATATGTTTGCATACTCCTGGCCCGTGGGCAGCATGCGGCTTACAATCAATATTTCGGTGGCCCGCCATTATGCTTAGCCTAATGTTCCTGCCCAAGAAAAATTTTTTTAAAGTGGTTCTATGTAATCATTTTTTTTACTAATAGCCAAAAAAAATTAAAAACTATGGTTCACACACATAACATAGGAAGTTTATGCATTTTAAGTTTTCTTCTGCGGCCCGACTTGATGTAAATCTTTTAGTTTTCGCCCATATTAGCCTTTCAGTTTGACACTCATCTTATCCCAAATAACTCGACATTGGCTCGTAAGACTTAACACCATACACACCTAAAACTGGGAGTTAGTTAATTTTTAAACTGTTATCCAGACCACATTTCATTATCTTCTAAAAACAGTTTGTATTATTTTAATTTAAATCTAAATAATTAACGAAAAATGCTTTAAAATTCACTTTTAAGAGTGAATTTTTATACTTAAGGCTAAAGACTTGAGTACTAAATTGAGAAGAATAAATTTTAGGTTTCAAAATCATCCTGGATTCAGATAAAAAAGTGTATGGTAATTTATTGGCAACATTTCATAAAAAAGAATTCTCATTGCTAGTAAATTTTTGGTGTGAACAAAAAAAAAGATAATGTAAAAAAATTGGGATTACTTTAGTTTTATTTATTAGTATATGTTGTTGGAATTATAGAACTTCCGTTAAATACTACCTTCTCGTAAATATGGTAGGTGTAGGTAACAGTTTTACAACAAGAAAAATATAGATTGAATAGTACCAACTATATAATCGCTTCTTGTAGGTGTGTATAGCTCATGGTCAGTATCATATAAACGTGGGCAATAATTTAATATTATAATGTCATTAAAGGGAAAGAGTGCAATAAATACACAAACTGATAACATATGCATATCAGATATCAAATAAATATATCATGTATGAGCCAAATACTATAAAATAATGCCCACACGCATTCCATGAAAAAGGGCTTGTTAACAATCTTAATATATGAAACAATCTAAATTTTCTCATTTCCAATGTAATCACAATCTTAAATTAATACATATTCTACTTTGATAATTATATTTTGTCTTGCAATAGCTACTCAAGATATTCCGAAGGATAGCAATATACTTTTCTTCTTTAAGCAGATTTCAACATTCTTTCTAATTAAACTTGTTACAGTTTTGTCTTATGAAATTGAAAATTTTAACTAAATACAAACACTGACGTGTAGAAAACAATTATTGATAGGGAAATCGGTAATAATGTCCTAAGCTCTTACAGTATATTCTGTCAAATAAAATTCAATATTTTGCTGGCATTGACAAATTATAACAAATAAGAAAAAACTATTTTTATAATGTGTCTAATAGCGAGAAACAATCAGTTCATAAGATAGTCCTTTCGACACGTTTCATATCTTCCACATTTTGATCTTTGTTGTTTTTATATGATTGACATTTAATTCCATATTTAATAAACCCGTCAAAAAAGTGATTTTTTAGTTTTATTTTCTCATCACCAGGATTAAACAATTTCAATATAAAAAAGAATATATTTTTATGGTTTTTTGTAGCAAGAAATTTTCTATAAAAACAATTTAAATTTCTTTGTATTACTCTAAAATGAAGTCTTTTTTTATTTTCATTATTAAAATCTCCACGTAAACATCACGTTACAGACTTAAATGTTGTTTTTTTTTTTTTTCGTTATTGCCTTTTTTTTTAAAAGTTTTTTTACAAACTGTGTGATCAAAGTTAGTTCAAAGAAATTAGTTAACATATTATCTCAGGTGAAATAAAATACAAAAAACAGAAAACAGGCCATATTTTTGTATGGTTTAAAAAATATAAAAAAAAAAAAAAAATACAAAAATTAAGCAAAAGCCCCCCTGGATACATTGAAATAGAAACCATATGTGATATTCAATTGAATGTTATATATCAATCGTTTGCTATTAGTATACGGAACTTATAACGATTTATAGACATCAAAGTGTTAATTATTTTTGACGAATATTGCGGAAATATATTAACACGTGTTATAGATTTAGTAAAATTTAATTTAACTAACAAGTTAAAATTGTTTAAATTTCCATTTTAGTCAGAAAAAGCAAGAAGAGGATAATGATCTGAAAGCAATTAAATCTTGTATATATATATATATAAAACATATGTATATGCATTTATATATTATTAGCAATATCAGAAAAATTTAAAAACTTTCTTAAAACCAAATCTACTGCACAACAGTTCAATAATAATTTCCAAAATTCAAAGAAAATTCCTTGATAAATATAATTTATTATGATTCCGAGTTAATTGCATCTAAAAATAAAATCATATTTCATTAAATTTGCATTTACAAAATAATTATGAAATATGCCAAAAAATATTTTCATTGAAATATTTTAAAAATGAATTTTTCATTAACTTTTTAAATTATATTTTTGTTGTTAATGAAAAATTTAAAACAAAAAAAGAAAAGAAGTAATATTTAATTGTGATAAAAATGTTTGAAAATTTTTTTTTCTTTTTTCATGGAATTGCACCCAATTTAAGTTTTTTAGTTGACTGCATTAGGACTGTAATTTGTTCCATTTAATAGAATTAACGAACAGAAAAATAACTAACAAATTACTATGATAAATTTTATTTACTATTTAACAATAATTTATTCAAACTCGTGCTACTATTTAATGGTTGACGCTATAATTTGTTTTGTTGTATTTGTTTTTTGTAAAAAAAATTTTTTTTTAATAAATAAAAAATTGTTTTAATGATATAAAAGTGGAACTTCATCAAATTTTGAAGTAGTCAATGTACATAAAAATGAAGTAATAAAAAGGTCAATGTTCGAATAAAGTTTTTTTTTTACTTGTTGTTTTTAATAATTTTGGTATTGCGATATTCGATTAGGTTTATGCTTTAGTTTTTTTTTGGTTTGAATGTTTTCTGATGTTATATAAATATACTTGTTTCATTTTTTTAATTATTACATTAAATTTATATTTTATATTTATAGATTTTTATCTATTAAATAGTCAAAACTTCATCGTTAGGATACTAAAACGTTGTATATTAAGAAGGCTTTTTGAAAGCATACTATTGATCTGATGTGTATGACTGTTGATAAAGGAAAAAAACAAGCCTAGCATTCGTGGAAAGTGTTATTACTAAATAAAACGTCTAGTTCTCTAAATTGGTAATTTTACCTGACCGGATAGCTATGTCATAATGTTATATTTAGGTTTTGTTTTTTGTTGAAATTTTTACAACACTCAGGAATCAATTATTAATTTTTCACTGAAGTAAAAAGAAAAAAAAAAAGAATCCATATTTTTATTAAATTAAATTTTTCTTCTGTTAGTGACTAATTTTTTAATTATATTAAAAAATGCTGTATTTTTCTTCATATTCTTTGTTTCATCAAGCTCTGATAATGTGTCCTTGTCCTAATTTCCTTAATTTATCTATGATAAATCATATGAATTTCCGAGAAATATTATTAACATTGTTTTCAAATAATTAACTTGTTTGCTTTTTGTTTCCTTTTTTTTTCGAAAGTTTTGATTGTGTGGCATTCCAGCATGACATAGCGTCAACAAAATAATTATTTTAAACAAAAAGATGAAATTATCATAAATTACATTTTGCATTGATGACAAATTCTCAAAGGTTAAATCTAATCCGGACTTTTGATAGTTAATAATAATAATAATAATAATTGTTTCCTATGGTGATGTTCTTTATAAAATGTTTTTTTAGACAATAGCTTGAAATTGTTCTTTTTGTTAGTGTCCCTTATAAACAAAAAAAAAAAATAAAAACATAAAATGAAAATAGCTTTCGTTACAAAATTTTCCAAAGGTTACACAAAAAGAATGCTAACTCATGACATTCACATTTTAAATAGTTTACTGACAAAACAAAGAATTTTAAAAAAAAATTTTTTCTTTTAGCTTTACTAACAAAAATTAGTATCAAAAATCGCTTATAACAAGGATATAAACATTTAATACATATTGAGAAAGTTTTTTAGGTTCAATTAAGTTCAAAGACATTTTGGCTAGTATAACAAAATAATTTGGTTATGTGCGCTAGTTAGGTAATTTTTAATACAAATCACGAACATGACTATTTTAATTTGATTAATAATTTTTTTTTTTTGTTTTTTGGCAAAGGCAAAAACAAAAATCAAAGAAAAAACTGTGAATATTTTAATGTATTGGAAAAATGAATTTAATTATATTTCGATTTAAATTTGTAAGTCACGTTTTAAGCATTTAAATAATAGCAGTCTATTTCCACGTGTCCTTTGAACGTAATCAGTATAGAAGAAGTAAAATTTTTTAAAATATTTCAGGTTTTTTTTGACTTTATACAAAACAAATATGTATAAAATTTATTATGTAATAAAACGGATCAAGAAATTTTGTTTTTTTCAAAAGGCATTTAGATACGTATTATAGCAAATTATATTAATGTTTAGTTTGTCTGTGTTGCCAAGGAATCATTAGCTCTTGGCGACATCATATTTGGCACTAAATGCTAATGAGTTTGCTGAATTGAAGTCTTGTAATCCTCTCTAGTTGGTTGGTTTTTCACAGAAGATTTAAGAAAATTTATTCATTTAAAATCTGAACTAAGTGATGGCGACATATAATTACATAAAATAAAATGATAATAGCATTTGATAGTTGGAAATATTTAACTTTTAATTTTTTTCATGAAAACATGAACGTTAATGAATCTACTCTGATTGGCTTTGAGCAGAATATTAAGTTATACACCATGCCAAGTGCTTAATGAGTCCTAGACACAAGAAATCAAAATTAATTTCTTTATCATAAATCCTATTGCTTTAAATACCTGAGGGGCGGTTTTTACAGGATTTTTAATATTTATTCAATATATAGGGTAGAGTAGCTAGTTGTGGGATAGGACAATATTTAAGAACGCACAATATAAATGCTAAATTTGTTAAATGTCATCGATTTCTATTGATAGAAGGTAGTTTTTAAGCTAAAAATAAAGTATATATAGATGCACGTCTTATTGTTGCTAAAGATTTCATGTTAAATTTTTACAAAAAAAACGATTATATCTTTTTTTCACTGTTTATAAAATTGATCAAAAATTATTTAAAAAGGTAAGTAAAATGTGCTATTGAAGTGTATTTCATGTCTTTCCTATCATACAAACATGTTTCATAATGATATTTGACTGTAAAAACGTTTTTGTGTACCTCGAAAAACTGGTGTCGAAATCTGGTTGTGGGACAGAGAAGTAGCTATAGTTATGGGACACTGTTATTTGATATTTTAGCATTTATTTTGCACCTCAAATTACTCTTTTTTTTTTAATCTTTGCAATGTTGACCCCTAAAAAATCAGATCAAACAGCAAATAAAACGATGCTAAATGCAATCAAGACAAAACAAAACAAAAATGCTGCAAAACAAAAGCATTTTCACTTGCAAAACTGCGACAGTGATAATTTTTCAGAAATAATTTGGGGTTTTACTCAAAGATTTAGAATTAACAGTGATCTAATAACAGTGTCCCACAACCGGGTACAAATTTTTTTTCTGCAATTTGAACATATTTACTAATTTGACCATAACTTTTTTTTTACGAACTTAATCAAGTTAATTTTTTGCCGGAATATAGGTCTTAATAATACCTTTTCAACGATGTATATATAACGGAATAATATTGATCGAGTGCAAATCTTTGCATGAAAATCAAAATATGTCCCACAACTAGCTACTCTCTCCCACAGGTAACCCTCGACATACACTATAGTTTGCTTCCCCTAAAACGTCGTGTAAACTGGAATTGTGTAATTAGAGCTTATAAGAAATACACATGTAATAATTTTAACAAGTTTATACGAAACAATAATGTATGTTCTTAATTTTAATCTTCTTTATTTTTTTCTGTATATTTTTAGTTTTTAGTTTTTCTTTACTAAAACTTTTCAAAAGTGCTAAAGTGTAACTCAAGGCTATTGTGAATGGAAGTTATTCTGGTATTTTTTCAACAGTGTTAAACTAATCGAATGCTATGTAAATCGAAGTTTACCAAATAAACACAAATCCTTTCAAAAACTTTCAAAATCTGTGATACATATCAGATTTGGAATATCCCAAAAAGTATCAATTTAACTCTTTATGTCTTCTAATGTTCACTAATTTCTTACTTTTCTATTGTTTTTGTTTTATGACAGTTTTTGTCAAGACAATACGGCAGGAAAGGTAGTCTACTTTTTAAATTGAAAATCATTAAAAACTTATGAAGTCTTTCTATGTATAAAAAAAACCAACGACTTATTTACAGTAACCTTATTATAATTTTTTTTTGAAAATTATTTTTTCTAATTAAAATTTTTTTTAATAGGTCCAACAACAGTACAAATGGTATCTCAGAATCGGCCTCCACCAATACCGGTACCAGTTCAAGTACCGCAGGGACAAGTAATGCAACAATACGTAAATGAAAGTGGTACACTTACACATGTTGTCTTATCACCAACACAATATCAACAGTTGCATACTGGCCAGGGTGGAGTACCTCATATACATGCGCCATTTGTAAGTTTATTTAATAATTTATTTATTTAAATATTTTACTAAAATAACTTGTTTGTAATTTTTTGGTTAAGTAAAGAATATGAAGGTATTATTTTTCAAAATTATCAAAAAAAAAACCATCTGTTTAGTATTCAACGTAATTATATTTAATGAAATTCTCTTTTACTAAAAATTCAAATTTCTGTTCAAATTTGAGCACATCTTATCCTTGTTACTACCTAAATCTGAAGCTAGAAGGGCATTTTTAAAATTTTGTAAATAACTTTCATGCTCAAGTTCGAGTTTAAACTTAGTTTACTTTTCAACTCCATTTGAAGTTAAACTTAGTTCAAAGGCTATCGTGTTTCACGGTGCACGTTTAAACTACAAATAGTTGAACTACTGCGAAATATTTTTTTAAGCGATTTTTATTTGACATATGTCAAATTACTTTCTATCCGGAGCCATTGATGCATAATGATTGAAATAAGAAATAAATAAGAGCTAAATTATATCCACGAGAATCTTTAGTTGTTGTATTTTTCTAATTAAAGATCAATTTATATTTGTTTAAAATTTTTTAAGAAACGAACAGAATTCTTTTCCTTCATGATTTTTTAATTAATTGAAACAAAATTTGATTTACAGTGCGAAAATACCTATAAGTCTAGAGTATTTTTTCTGGATTTCTCCATATATTAGATTTCGAAGTAAAAATATTTTATCAGGTTATACCCGTTCTCCATTGAGGCTTGTACGGTGTATTAGCCTCCCGTACAAAAGAATCGTTTCTCCATTGGCAATTGTTTGTATTAAGGAAATTTAGGGAAAATTGATGAAAATGTCAAAAAAAAGTGTCATAAAAGTAAATATTGAATCAGTGAAGCTGTGAAAATAAACAAAATAATTTTAATATACTTACAAAAATGCCACCATTTAATTCCTTTTTGACACATAAAGGGAAATTTTTAATGTTGGACAACCTGTCAATTCACAATAAATGGCAAAATTTTCTTTATGCAGCTTTTCAAATGCTGTTTTTATGCACGATTGCGACATGCTCAATACACTTGTATTACACTTTTCTCCATACAAAATTTCCTTCCGTGTATTGTAATAATGTGTATAAGCCTCAATAGAGAATGGGTATTATATCGCTTTTTACATGGGGCTACATTTTACAGCTAATTAGTTCTATGTATGTGATAAGAGTATTTGGTTTTAAACGGATTTTAAGAAAAATTCGTACTCTAAATTTGTAACTAACTCAAAAAGCCGATTAGATTCTTTCAGTGATACCTAAGGAATATATCTGAAAAGGATATTTTAATATTTCAGGTCGATCGATTGAGACGTTTTTGAGAAATCATGTTAACCGACTTTGAAAAAGCGGTTTTGAGAAAAATGCATTTAAAGTTACAAAAGAAGTTTATAAATAGTCAAATTTTTATTTCAACTTACATGGTGTCGTCCATGTGCCATAGATGGACCTTTTCCAACATTAACAACTTCTTATAATTCGAGTTGATGTTGTCCACGAGCCATTCTTTCTTCTCAAGTGCTCCTTTTCTTTAAGTTGATATTTTTTTTTATTGAAATGTAAAGTACACAGTATAGGGTTATGTATGAAAGAATACACAGGGCAAATGGCCTCCAAGGCTTTGCTGGCAGATACGCAATCTTTTGTCGAATTTTTCATAGTCGTTTTGCATAAATGGGCCTGAATTTCATTGATGCAACGTTGAATTTCCTCCTTCAATGCACGAGTGGTTGCCGGCTTGTTTGCATACACCTTTGACTTTAAACAACCAGTGGTGTTAAATCACACGATCAATCACGATAAATCAAATCCGCATCTCTTTGTTGCTGTTCAATAATCCATTCAACGAACTCTCTTCGCTGTGCATGGTCATTAGGCTTCAGTTCTTGCATCAATTGAACTTTGTAAGCACGAAGACACAGATCTTCAGTGAGTATATGTTGTAGAGAGCTTGTTGAAATTTGCAATTCTTGTCCACGACGCCGAATTGATGTTCCAAGACTTTGCGCTAATTTTGGGAAACCCTTTATATTTAAGTAAGCATAATTGAAAATCAAGTAATTCTGAATACTTATTTGGCTTAATTAATGCAGAAAAAATTTTTTGAAATCAAATCAAAAAACCTAAATTAATCAAAACTAATACAATTTTTTTAATTAAATTTCCAATGAAGACGTCTTAAACATCTTAAGTAAGAAATTTCTTTTACAAAAGATAAGATCGTTTTAGATGTTGATGGGAGAAACCACTAACAACAATAAAGCTACAAATAATTTTACTAAAAAAGAATCATCATAAAATGAAAAATAGAAAAACTAACATGAAATTTTGTAATATCATTGAAAATACGGAAATACTAATCGAAATCACATTACAATGGATGCAAACAGCGCAAACTACTTTTTTTTTCGGGAAATTGTTAATAATAGCAAAGAGGAAATATTATTTTTATTATTAATGTTTTTTGTTATTAGTTCTATTTTTTGTTTTATTATTAATAATATTGCTTTGCTATTATAATTATTATCAAAATTTTAAATCTTTTTAACTAGATTTGAGTTTTATGTATAAAGAGAGAAATTATCACGCGATTTTTTGTTTTTTTTTTACAAATTTTATAATAATTTACGGCCAATTTATACACCTGGCTACGCTTTATAAATTTTTAATTGGTATAGCATGATATGCTATGCAGCTGATTATTTTGTAAATTGAAATTAAAAAAGAAGAAATAATTCAATGATGTACTTTTTAAAACTGTAAAAAATTAGATATTTATTTAAAAGTAAACAAAAAACAAAAAAAAAATGCAATAAGTTTTTTTCAAAGCCAATTAAAATGCAAGTAGCACTCTAATTACATTATTATCCATGAATAATCTGTACTAGTTTAACTTTGTCTAGATCAAATGCTTTAAACGGAAATAATTGCCCAATTATAGAATGTTTAATATAACATTTTACTATTGTTAGAGATTCACTTATAGTTGACACGCCTGCTTATTATTTACCTTTCTTGTTTTCATTTTGAAAAGAAAGGAAGACGAATGATATTTTTCCCATGAAATATAGCGGCATAATCTTCTTTTATTATTATTGATAAATGGACTAAGATATAAACCATTTATTTTATATGATATGTTTATTAAATGTTTAATGAATGTTATAAACATACATTTAAGATATTATGTTTTTTAATTTACATGAGATCTCTCTTAGGGCTCATAATTAAACATGAAAGTTAATCTAAATAGACAAAAATAGAACTTTTTAGTCTTATATTGATTACAAATTTATGAGTTAATCTAAAACAAAAAATTTTTATCTCTACAAGATTAAAAAGATGTAACAAATTGGATTGTAGAGAGCTGCTGTCGAGAAGACTAAAGGACCTAGCACACCAAAACATTATTTTCCTTGCTATGTTTTCGAACTTTAAATTTCTTGAGGCGGGTGCTGTATTTTTCTTCTAAGAGTATTTAAAAGGGAATTTCATTTAACTTATAGAAATGAATGAAAAGATAGCATTTTGACTCAACAAATTTACAGTTTGTAACCGCAGTGATGGAATGCACCAGGCCAAAAATATAATGGGTAAAATTTCTCAGAGACTTTTATTCTGTTTGACCCTAAAACAATAGAAAATATTGTGCTATTCAATAAGATAGAAAGAAAAATCTAACTTTTAAAATTCTGAAATCAAAGTAACTTAATTATTTTAGTCGAAATAATACAAAGGGAAACGCAAGTCAGCATATGAACTTGAAAAATAAAATGTTTTAGTATTATTTTTTTGTAGTCTTCTTGTATATCTTCTCTCAATCACTTCCATTAAAATGGGTTAAAAGAAAAACGGTGTTATTACTTTCTTTGCTAGTGTCACTATTTTACGTCTTCCGGCCCAAATACCCTCAAGATATTTCTTATTTTGACTTCGTCTTATTTTTTCTATGAATTAATGGATTAAAGTCGACTACTATATATAATTTTGTTTGTTCTCTACTAAAAAATAACTTTAAAATTACCTTTAAGACATTTTTTTTGTAGATACTATATGAGTCGTTCAGAAGTCAATGTGGTTAAGTCCAATTTTTCATATCTTCTAATTTTTCCAAATTTTAATAGAATAAATAATATATTTCTTAAAAGGATTTACTCATTATTTCATTTTTTTTTAGGTTAAACAACCCTTTCTATATAGCCTCTTAATTTGTTACGTGTTATGAATGTATTAAGAAATATTAATATTAATATTAATATTATTTTGATATTTTGATTTTTTGTATTTAACCACATTGGCATCTGAACGACTCATATATTTTTGGTTAAAAAAAATTAGTAAAAACAAATCATATAACATAATTTAAAACTTGTGCCTACAAACATGTTGAAAAAATAAAATATTTTTAAAGCATATGAGTTATTTTTGAAATAAATTTCATAATTTTTATAAAAATATTTCAATTGACAACCGCAATTATCCTTTAAAAGATCTAAGTTTTGTTCCGGATCCAATTTTCTGACCCCTCAAAATCATTATTTTTTCGCTGGGCATATATGTATGTATTATTAATTAAATCAAACTTCATTTCTTATCTCGATATCACTAACTAAATTATTAGCCAATTTTTTCTTTGTTTTGTGTTTTAAATATTTGACATTTTAGACAAGTTTTTTAACCCATCAAATTTACTAATACTTATTTTTCTACAATTAAATCATCCACCTTTTAGGTAAGAGTGTAAAATATTGCCATATCTAACTGATTTTTCTTAATTTGTTGTATATATTCTAAATTTAAAATATCAAATATAATAAAAAATTCTAAATAAATCTTGTAAAAAGTTTAATTTCTTTTTTTTTTTTTATGTATATGGTTAAAATAAAATAAAAATGTGTATTTTATGTTAAACAACTATAGTCCATCACCAAAATAACCTCAAGTATTTTTTAAGACAAAAACATAATAAAAAAGGCAAAATTGTATCTATAAAAAATTTTTAATTGCATACCCAAATTACTCATGAAATATTTCACTTTTATTTAGATTTTTGACTTTCACAATTTTCAAAAACAAAAAAATACCCTGAATTTGTTAATTTATTTATTTATTTTTTTTTTTTTTTTTGTATATATTCGGCAAAAATTTACTAATTCAAAATTCAATTAATTAATACAAAAATATTATTATTATTTTATGCTGCAGAAAATAAGAAAAGGCCTAAAAGAATTTATTAAAAAAACCCATTGTTTGTTTTTTGTTGTTGTCGTTTTTTGATATCACCTAAAATAGATTTCACTTTTAGTGGCAACAATTCTGGAATTTTAATAAAGAATATAATTTTTATTATGGCAAATAACATTATTTTATTTTTTTATTATTGTATTTTATATTTTATTTACAACCGGTAAAAAAATTATTAAGATAAAAACTGTTATGTACATATATGTATATAAATGATTCTGTTGCGAGTTGTGTTGAACATCGCAGAACCATTTTTCTGCAAGGCACTTTAAGATGTTCACTGTCACTCACTCACTCACTTATTAATATTTTGAAATGAAAATTAAAAAAAATATTATTCAAATGTTGTGTTATTATATAAAAATTAAGAAAATAAACTAGAACTACCTCTATCGCCAAAAAAAATTCTTGAAAACATGCCTTTTTTTTTTAGCGAATTAACCGAACCCTCCTCTTAAGGCTATTATATTTTATGTAGGTATTTAAATATTTTGTAATCAATGTAAATCAGTTTAAAAGTAATTTTTTGTTATTAACAATGTTTATTATTTGTACCTAGAGGATATGCTTATTTGCTGTTAAAAAAGTAGTTGTAGTCATGCTTAAGATTATATACAAATAGTCTGTTAGAGAATTATGACTAAAAAGGAATAAAAACTGGAATGATTATCCAGTTTGAAAGGAAAGAGTGATCACTAAAATATCTTTACCTTAAGGATTCATTTAATCTTTTGTTATTTACATAAAATAAACATCTTTTTAACAAAATATATTAATCCCAATTTCTCTAAACATTTCTGCAAATTTACAAATAACTCAACAATAGATTTAGAAATGTTTATGCCATAATCTTTAAGTATGTTTGAAAATTATCATTAAATTTATTAATATTTTAATATTTTTTTATTATTTTTATCGTTGTTGTAGACTAATATCAATAAATCTTTGTTTCGAAAGACGCAAAATGTTACCCCGTAGTTATAAAAATATGATTTTGATCATATTTCATTTTATTACTATAAATACATATATTTTTTGCAAATTGGTTAATTAATACACAAAATTTTGCAATAGTATGCAAAATTTTGGACAAGAATAAAACAACAATAACAAAAATGTTCAGTATGATAATCTCATAAATTTAACAGGCGATAAATAAAACTTCTAAGCTTTATTGTTAGTCAAATACACAAAAAACCCTTAAATAAATTTCTTTAGCAAAAAATAATATACAAAATCTCCATGGTGCTCATCTGAGTTGTTCTTTGATTTACATGAAATTTTTGCGATATAAAATTTTGGTTTATCATATGACAAACTTGTTTAATTTTTAATTTGACATATTTTATATTTTAATTAGGTTTTCCTTTTCGATTTTTTGGGGGCATAAAGTTTCAAAAGTCAATGAATTATTAAAAACGTGTTTAACTTGTGTTTCCACCATTCTGAAAAGATTTAAATTATTATATTTGCTAAACAAGTTTTGAATATCTGGATGGATAAACACAATAAATTTATTGCTTATTTGTAAAAAGAAGTATTAAAAAAATTGATAAATTGATAAATTAAATATTTGTAAATTGATTTGTCATTAATTTCGAGTTTAATCACTATAAATTTGCTTTTTCATTTATATTATATTTTAAACTGAATTTTTATTCGAGAATGGCTGTCTATTCCCAAACAGAAATTAAAAATTTGAAGAAAAAAACAAACATATCCTCTAATTAATAGGTAGAATTAGAAGGAGAAAATAGAAAAAATTGTACTAAACAGTATATAGATAGCCTTAAGGGAATGCTATATTGTAATTTAAATCATCATTCTAAAATATTTCAACACTATAAATTTCTACGTCAATTGCTGTCATGATAGTTTTGAATTTCCGCATGAAAATAGGGAAAATAAAACCTATGCATGCCAACGTAGATATCATGTCATCAGATACGACTCGCCGATCCGGCGAAAATGTACAACACATCCCAAAAAATTTCTATAGGTTTCGTATTAAATTATTTCGTTTTTTCGTAAAATAGGTTCATAGTAATTTTAAACCTGTTTCTAAAAGTAAAAATCACCTTTAGATTTTTGTCCATAATACAATAGGGATGTTTAAGGAAAAAGTAACTAAAGCGAAAAGTTGCATCGTGAAATCGCATGCTAATAACATCCTAATTGCATAGATTAGATGGATGGAAAGTTTATTTCATTTTTTTGTTTGTGAAATTTGTGAATTTGGTTAATGATTTATTTTTTATGTTTTTTGTTGAATTTTTTAAATAGTCCTTTGATAATAAATTACAATAAGGTGGTGTAAAGAAAAAGTTTGAGAAAACAAAGATTCACTTGTCATGTTATGTTTTTTTTGTGGCAGTAGATTTTGATAGATAGGAATAGTTTTTTATGTTGATGAATGTTGTGTTAAAAGAATTTGTGTTAAATTTGTAATACGCCCTGTTTCATAGTTGATACTTAAGCTTTTCCTCAGTTGATTTTCTTAAAAAACTTAAGTCTTCCTTAAGAACTGGAAGTGTTTCACAGTTCATTTTTATGATTTTTTTAACTCAGCTGTTGTTGCTGAATTTTATAAACCTTTTTTACATCAGATGATCATAATCTGTGACATATTATGAATAGAAATATGTTATAATAAGTGATATAGCGATAAATTCTAAACACCACTTTTAAAAACAATAAATAAAAATTGCACTTTTATTTATTAACAACAACTTGGCTTCAAAATCAATTTGTTATGCTTGAAAATTATTATTCAAATAAAGTAATTCTTTTCGAAGGTATTTGATATAAAATTTAGTAAAATTAACATAAATTTAAAATTATTTTATTGAAACATTGCTACTTTCATTGCATAATTGATACATAAACAAATTATATACTGGCTTTATATTATTTAATTAATATTCAAATTATTCAGGGAGAAATTAATTGCTTAAAATTCCTACTATGCTAACAGTTAATTCGAACTTAAGTCATGAAAATTGGGGACTTAACGAACTTAAGGCTCCTTAAGAGTTAAAGAAGAAGTATGAAATCCAAAATCTTCTAAATTAGAACATTTAGTTGACAGATGGAAAAAATTAGCGATTTTGTTATTCTTAAATGAGAGTTATAAAAATTAAAAAGCAAAAATTCGTAATTTATACGTAAGAAGCGATCTTGGGGTAGATCTTCACAGCTAACAAATTTGCCAATATTGAAAGTGCTGAATGTAAGAAAATGCTTTTAAATATTCTTAAGACACAAGTTGCTCTGGATTAATTGCGAATTAAAGTAACGTAAAGAAGTCATATTTATAAAGCATTTACATAATTTTATTATGCAGCCCACCCATAAGCAATATTTTTTGCGATTCCATTGTCTGTTAAGATATTTGTCTGCTCTGTCAAATGTACAACACACAATTTATAGTTGTTCATGTCAAAAGCAAAACGCTTTAGTTTCCGTATATAAAAATAATTCATTTTTAAAAAAAGACGTTTTAATTTTTCATCAGCGGAGCTTTACTGATAGAGTTACAAATTTTTTGTCTAAATTTCTAGTGTGTCTTTTGGAATATTTTTTACTCCATAACTATGAAATTAAAATAATTTTATTTCAAATTGTCCAATGTAAAATCATACATAAATCTTTAATTTCTAATAAATTTCTTTTATTTCCTAATTTTTTTTGTAGTAATTAAATACGCAATAGTAGATAAAATTTAATAAATGAATTATATTGATTTTTTAATAGATAACAGCAAATGGAACAACATCCCATTTTTATAGTCCTTTAACAACTGGCTTTCCTGGACAAGGAGGTGCACCACATTTCCATCCAATGTCCGGACAACATTTACAACCCCAACAAATGTCACATTCACCACATTCCCCATCACCACCAAATAATTATCATAAAGATGATAGAACACAACGTCAACATAGTAAATTATTAAGAAAATTAGATCAAAAAAGAGAAATAAGTAAACTATTGAGCTTAAATTATTAATGAAAATAATTAATTTTTAATATTTAGATTCAGCATTATCAACACCAGCTCATTCACCTTCACCACGAAAAAGTGATATTAATGGTATGAGAAGATCTTCACGTAATGGTGCATCATCTGTGGGTACATCAGAGGATGGTGAAGAATCTTCAAGTGTACCTGATGAAGAAGATGATTATCAAATGATCATGGAACAGTTATCAACTGTTCAAAAGCCAGAGGTGAGCTTAATAAATTTCAAAAAAAAATTACAATTAAATAAAAACAAAAATTTCTTTAGTTTAAAATTTTTATAACAGTTTAATCACGCGATCATACGGTACAGCTTTTAAAGGTTGTTGCGGTAATGAACAGTTTATTTTTCTATTAAATTATCTCTCCTCGATAGTTTCTTTTTCAATTAAATTACATGAAATTTTATTTTTCTTTATCTAGAACAACTAAACGTTGTCAGATAATTTATTTCAAGCTTAATTTTCTTTATGCCAACTCATTTTCTAATTACGATGGAATGTTAAAATTTCAATAACAATTTATTGTATTTATGCATTTTGTAGAAATATGTGAGAAAATTCAATTGAAAGCTTTTATGTAACAATAATTTATTTCATATATTTGTTTTTATAATTTATAAAATTGAAAGTTTTAATTAGGTTACTTTTTCCTTATTTTTCAACAAAATATATCCGAGTACATATATTATTATGGGGTCTGAAATGTAGTCAAAATTTTTTTTGCTGGAGAACAATATTTATTTGTTAAAGATGCTAATCAACAAAATAATTTCTCCATTTTCTAGCCTTTTTTGCCAGTGTTAAAGACAATTTTTCGATCCCCTTTTTAAAAAGGTCTTTTGATTTTTCATTGAAAAACTAAATTTTATACTCTTAATGTATGCTCTAATGATCTTAAAAGGTAATAATCCGACGATGCGAGATCTGATAAATAGGTTGAATTAGGCAAAATCTCCAATCCAAGCTCGCTTAATTTTCTTTGTGTTATTTTTGCAATGTGAGGCCTGGTGTTATCGTATTGAAAAATTCTTTTTTTTTTTGTTATTGACCAAAATAGCTCCATTTTTAATGGGCTTTTGTTTCATGCGCTCAAATTGTTCACAATACAATGTCGCTGTAACAGTTTGACCAAGTTCAAGCAAATCATTCCAGAAAATTCTCCCACACACAAATACGGAACTTTTTTATCGTTAATAATCGTCGAGGTAGTATCATCTTCGACGTAAATAAAAATTGTACAGGCAAGAAATTTAGGCTCTTGCACGTTCCTTTTGTCCCGGTATGAAGCCAATCCATTTTTGCGGTGATTTGAAACTGGGGATGAGAAGTAGGCATTCTAGGTTATACCATAATCCCGTATGAAAGACACAATGTTTTTCTTTTGGAGGAGTAGGAGTTCCGAGAACTTTAAACCATGATCAATCGATCTTCAATCATAGTTCTTCAATTGTTTAACGAGGATCTGAATATACCATCATTGCCTTCAGGATATAATCATCTAATTTTGGTTACTTTATTTAACTAAATTTTGATATTTTTAAAAAATTTTTAATCATTAAAAGCATTATTCTAATAATAAGGGTCATAAATTATAATAAAAGAGCAGCTATGGTTTTTTTTTGTCTTGGAAGTCCATTGTTTTTTGCTCTTAGAAAAATTTTTTATCGTATTGTGAGCCAAATTTTTAATTTAATTGCTTCCTCTTTAAAAGGTTACAGATATAACTTCACGTTCTGCAATGCTTAGATGGGAAGCTCCACCAGTCTCAGAAAATTTAGTTAGTATTAGAGATTTACGATATGATATCCTTCTAAGTGATCGAGGAAAAGAAGGAAAATATAAAATCATATTTAAAGGAGAATCCTATGTTTGTATGATTCAAGATTTACGTCCTGGCCAGGAGTATTTTGTTTGCCTACAAGTAAGTTATTAAAACAAAAACTCTTTCTTATTTTATAATTGATATTAATTAACATATTTTTATATTTTAGGTACATTTTGATAAAATTCAAGGCTGTGCTTCTGAGCCAACTGTTTTTACGACACCACCTTGTGAACCAGATCAGCCAGCGCCACCAAAATTGATTGGACGTACAAAAAATTCATTACAATTAAGATGGAATCAACCAATTGATAATGGATCACATATTATTAATTATATTATTGAATATGATGAAGGAAAAAGTTCAAAATTTATTGAAATGATTAAAACAAAAGGGAAACAATATACAGTAACAAAACTTCAGCCATCAACACAATATAGTTTTCGTTTAATAGCTATTAATGAATGTGGTAAATCACCATATTCTGATATAGTTACATTTCGTACATCTGGTAATCCACCACAAACTCCAAAACCGCCAACATTAAAATCAACAACATCAACATCATTACGTTTAGCATGGGAACGTTGTACACAAGATGAAGAATTTGTATTACAAATGTCTGATAAAGAATCTGGTATTGGATATTTAAATATGTATAGTGGTATTGAAACAACATATGAATGTAAAGGATTAAGACGTGCAACAACATATCATTTTCGTTTACGTGCTGAAAATGAGGCTGGTACATCATCATGGTCAAATGATGTTACATATAAGACACAACCAGAACGTCCTGGTAGACCAGGTAAACCACAAATAAAAGGAAAAATTTATGGTACATATTTTAAAATAAAATGGGATCCACCAAATGATAAGGGTGGTAGTGATATTAAAAAATATTTTGTTGAAATTAGTTCTGGTGCTAAATTTGAAAAAATTTATACAGGTAATGATAATGAAACAATTTGTGATCATCTTAATCCAGGTACAACCTATCAAATACGTGTATCATGTGAAAATTTAGCTGGTATTAGTAATTATTCAGATATATGTACAGTTACAACAGAAGCTATTATACCTGGTATACCAGAGCCGCCATTTGTTAATAATCCACCAGGACCATATGCAGTATCATTACGTTGGGATAAACCTGATTATAATGGTGGTGCACCAATATTAGAATATGAAATACAATTAAATGGTATCAATTATAATAATTCAATAGTATATAAAGGTAAAGCTACTTATTGTAATTTAAAAGATTTAATACCTGGTGAAGAATATTTAGTTAATTTACGTGCTATTAATCGTATTGGCCCAAGTTTATGGTCTGAAAATTTAAAATTTCGTTCTGGTGCAGCACCACCATATGCACCTAATTCACCTAAAATTCATATACGTTCAGCAACACAATTAACAATAACATGGAATGAACCATATACAAATGGTGCAGCAATAATTGATTATCGTTTAGAATATTCATTAACAAATGAAACAAATGATTGTTTTAATATATGCTATCAAGGTATACAAAAAACAGCTGATATCAAAAATTTAATACCATTTACTATATATTATTTTCGTATATGTGCAACTAATTCAGCTGGTACTGGTCCATATTCAACAATATTTAAAACTAAAACACCAGCAGCTGTACCCAATATACCACAAATATTATATTGGGAAATAACAGCTAATGATGTTACATTACATTGGTCTGAACCAGAAAATAATGGTTCCGATATAATTAATTATAATATCGATTATGGTGATAAATTAATAACAACTGATAATAGAATTAATAAATATACAATTAAAAATTTAAATTCAGAAACAAATTATAAATTTAAAATACAGGCTGTGAATAATATTGGTCCTAGCCCATATTCAAATTCAATTAAATTAACAACATTGCCACCACCACCAAAACCACCCAAATTAGAATGTACTGGTATTGGTCATAATTTTTTAAAATTAAAATGGGGTGATGGACGTAATATTAATTTTATTAATTATTATATTGAAATGTATAATCAAAGATCTAAAGAATTTCAAATTGTTTATCATGGTACTAATTTAATGTGTAAAATAAATAAATTACAAGAACAAACATCATATATATTTCGAATTTATGCTGAAACTGATCAGGCTGGTGTCGGTGAATATTCAAATGAATATGTATTTAAAACAAGTGCAACATTACCAAGTAATATAAAAACTCCTAGAATAATTGATAATTGCAATTTAAATACAATAGCTAATTGTAATAATAATAATAATAATAATTTATCTGGAAATAATGGTTTAAATCAGCAAACAAATAATATAATTACAATAGAATGGCAACATAGTAAAAATACATTTAATGATCCAATTGAGTATATATTACAATTTAAAACATCTAAAGATCTTCAATATAAAGAGGTAAATATTATAATAATTAATATTTTAATTAAAATAAATATTTTAAATCTCAAAAACAAACATAATTTGCTTAAATTGCAGCTATCTATGGAAAATTTTATATAGTCTAAATAATACACAATTTAACATTTTAATCAATGATATATTTTACTCCATTATCTACAAATTCTCGCCATTTTGCATGTAGTTTTTTAATTCTATTGCTGTAGAAAAATTCTGGTTTTGATGCAACTTGAAAAAACTTGAAAGTTAATTTTGTACATTTAATTTTTTCTCTAGTTAAAAATTTTGTAAGACAGGAAATATGTAAAACCCATTTGGAAAAATATCCTTGAAGTAACCAAGATGTGGCAAAAGCTCCCGAATTAAACTCATTAATATTTTTCACCGTTGTTCGAGCCATATATAATCTAGCGTTATCATGATGAAACGACACTTTTTTTATATTCACGCATCGCGTGTGTTTTTTAATCAATTTCAAGTTTAAAAGATCAATTTGTTTAGTGTAAATATCTGCACTAATGCTTTGATTTAGTTCTAACAATTCATTAAAAATTACATCATACCAAACATTTAAAAGTATTTTTTTTAGGATGTAAAGACACCTTTGCAGTGGGAATTAGATGTTTATCTTTATCTGTCCATAGTCTTCTTCTTCTGTAATTATGATAGATAATCAAATTTTCATCCCTTGTTATCAAACGGTCTAATAATGGCTCTCTTTCGAAAAAAGGAAAATGCAGATTTTTATTTGCTGTTGGCAATATGCTTCGGATTACTCAAATTCATGTCGTACATACTTTACAAGATTGCATAGTTTAGTAATCTCCTTTAAATGATAAAAGATTATTATATAAAATGAATCCACCTTTTTTGGGATCTGATCCATTGTTCATTGTGGTTTTAACTTAATAAAATTTTTTTTAAGAATTTTTAATTTAAAATGTACACGAAACTATGGAATTTTGAATGTTCTGATGTAAACTTGAGAAGAAATTTTAATCGTTTTAGACGAGTATAGCGATAAATTTAGATTTTTGTATCCTGATTTGTTAACCTTTTAAATGATTGCTTTAAATGTGATGAATTTTGATTGGAAACAATAGATTATTGAATTCATCTGTTTAAGCTTTCTATACATTTCTCGAACCTTATATTTTGCATTTATCAAGGAGTCCATAAATTTGAGCAAATAGTGACGAAGAAATTTTGGAATAATTTTAAATTCCACGAACGTAATGAGTGATATCACAGCTGAGAATTCCTTTTGTTTTTATGTTTCGTTTTTGTTTTTGTTTCTTGATTTGAATTTCATTTGTTTTTGTTTTTGTATCAACAATAAGTGACACATTTTGAGCAAAAAAAAATAATTATTTTTGCAAACTTACAAGCCTTAGAGAACCATGCCAAAAATTTCTTTTTTATGCACTTTTTTTTAAGAAATTTTTGCTCCCAATGATATTATTTTTTGTTTTTAAAAACACATTTAATAAATACATTTAAATATAATTTACCTGCATATTTATTTTACTGTTACTACTTTTTATCCTATTTTAGAATATATAATAGAAGTATCAATAAATAATTATTAATAATATTTTTCAGATATACAGAGGAATAGAAACAAAATATTCAATTAATAATTTAGAATCTGGCCAAACATATTTATTTCGTGTATGTCCAATACGTATAACATCAAATAATGAAATATTAGGAAACTTTTCAAATATTTTACGATATCAAGTGCCACATAAAATGTTTGATACAAATGATATTACCCAGCAATTGTTATTAACTTCATCATTATCATCATCATCATCTAGTACAAATATATTAAATCATAATAAAAATGGTAATAGTCCTAGTAATGAATTATTAACATTAAATAATGATGATTTAATAATAAAAGGAATTAACAGTGGTTTTATTAAACGTTTTACACATAAAATAACATCAGTATATTCAAATCGGAAACGTTTTAGTGACCAACAGAAAGCTATTTTTTGGATGTTTTTTTTCCTAATAGTCACAATATGTTTTGCAGCCCTAATTCGTATGCTAATGAGGTAATTGAAATAATAATAAATTAAAAAAAATAATTTTTTTATAAATATCTATATATATATATATTTATATATATATATATATATTTAAACTTAAATTAAAATTTTACAATAAAAATTAAGAAATACAAACAATTAACTTTCTGATTTATGATTATTAAGAAACAAATAAAGTATAATAAAATTGCTCAAAAAAATTATTCACTAATATACTTTGAAAGTAATAAAATTTAAAAGCAAAAAAAAAATTATGAAAAACGAAACAAATGAAAACATTAAAATTCCTCGTCACGTTTCAATGTCCATGTATATGTATAAGTGTGTATTTCTATTTTCTATCTAAGAGACCTGCCAATGTTGTTGAAATATTTAAAACAAAAAACTTTTTTTTATCTCTCTATCTCATTAAGTTCATATACATACATAATTTCTATGTATAATTATATATATATATATTTTAAATAATACACAAAAATTTAAAATAACAAAACAAATACCAAAATTTTTATTATTATAATTATTGTAAAACAATCAATATTTCTCTTAACATTTTTTCCCCATAGTTGTTTATGTGTATGTAATGTATGTAATCCATATTTTAATATACCACAAAGTCAATTAATTAATTAATTTTCTTTTGTATCTTTTCAAATCTTCTTTTCTTTTAAAAAAAATATTTTTTGATTTTAAACAAAAAAATTATATAAAATTACAAATATTTAATGAAAAATTCTTGAAATAATTTAAATATAGTATGCATATATTTTGTTGTAAAATAAGAAAAAAAAATATTTCTAACAATCATAATAAAAACTTTTCCTCAACAAACAAAATAAAGAAATAAATATGGTAAAATTTATTAGCCATGATCACTTTCTATGAAGATTTCTATACATAAAAGTGCTTTATATTTGTGTATCCTCGAAAATAAATAAAAAAAAAAGAATACTGCACTAAATTAAACTTTATTCATTTAAGGGAAAATAAAGTTTAATTTAAGAAAAATAAATAATTGTGTATTTGTTTTGTTTAAATGTTGTCATCAGATAAAATTAAGTTTTTGTTGTTGTTTTCATTTTCGTTTTCAATTTTTTCATTCACGTATACACACAAATATATATATATATATCTATATTTCTCTATTAAGTGATTCAAAAAAAAAAAAAATATATACTAAGTGGCACAGAAAATATATATCCAAATACATAAAAAAGGAAGGAAATTTATGCTTCATATATTATAATTTATTTTGTTAGGACCAATATTTAGAATATATTAACTTTTTGTTTTTTTAACAGAGATTATTTAATATATTATATTTCCGATAAATAATTTGACTAATTTTTAGAATTTTTGTTTATATATATATATATTTATGACTATATTTTCTATTACAATGATCCAATAAGAAAAAAATTCACAATAGATGTCAATTTTCTCTGTCTACAGACTTTGAAAGGCTGTAGTTAGTACACATTTCCAACCACCTATGTACATAGCTCTCCATACAAAAGTGGTTTTCTATGTAATTATAAAGTGTGTACATCTGCCTGTTAAGAACCGGTATAACTGAAAAGTAGTTCTCTTTCAGTTATGAACTAGAACTGCTTTCTCTACTATATCCTCTTTTGAAAAAATATTTCGGAACTTTATCACTAATGGTAATATTTTTTCGACAGAATAAATTGTATATGTAGTAAAAAGATTACTCAAATAATTGTACATAAAAAGTTTTTTTTCAAAAAAATTTCATTTAGTAGGTCCTATTGTTATAAAAACACAATTAATTTTTTCTGTTTAAATATTTACCAATTTTAAATATATATATATATATGTATTTTTATTAAATTAAATTATAATATTTTTCGGTGAAAAAAAAGTTTTTAATATAAAAATTTTCTTAATAAAAGTTTATAAAATATTTTATTTATACAAGTATTAACAATCTGAAAAAAAAACAAAAAACATTTAAATTGCTGTAACCAACATGCATTTAAAAAAATCATACATCTAATTCTAGTTATAGAAATTATATTGATTTGGAAATAGTTATACGCTTATATACTTGTAATTAAATAATAACTGTTATTTCTGTGATTCAAATTATACGTTCCATTTGCATATTCCATTTGAAAAGAAAAAAATAGAATAACTAACGAAAATATTTACAAAAAAATTGTTTATTTATGTACTTTTTTTTTATTACACATAACTAAAACAATAAATTTATGAATATAAATATCTGGAAATATTTTCTGTGTCATCATATATTTCGAGCTTTAATATTACAAACATTAAAAGAAACAAAAAATAAGGACAAGAAATAAAATGACAAAGTATTATTACCTAAAAGAAAACATTAAAATATTATTAATTTTTATATTCATTCAATTTTATATCATTCCAGTTTAAATATTATTATTATATGTACTAAAATAAGTTTTTTTTTAAATGTCTTTTAAAAGTATGAGATATAAATAGAAAGCTATAATGATCGACTAAATATGAAGAAAAAGAATATCCTTATCCTAGGTTGTTGTAAATGTCTAATATTGCTATATATTTGTATATAATATAAAAACTATTTTTAATAATCATTTATACATGAAATATTATGATTAAGTATAATGAGCAACAAAAATAAAAAAAGTATATATATCTATATAAAATTTATATATAGATATATATATATACATATATATATAAAATATCATGCCTAAAAGATTAAATTAATAATAGTACGACGATTAAATCGCTTTATTATAAATATAATAATAGTTACAAAAAAAAGAAAGAAGAAAACAGACAAAAATTAATTAATAAAAAAGAGAAATAATAACTTTTTCTGCTTCTAAAGACGGTGCTATTTTTTTAAATATTTTATTTCATAAAATTTTAAAATTTTTAATATTAATAATAATTCATTGTTTATTTTTGAAAATAAAAAAATCAATTTGTTGAATTAGTTAAAACAAGCATAAATTGTAATTATTAGTTTATATATAAATATTTTTATACATAATAATTAATAAATATTCAATGCATTAATATTAAATATTAATATTTAAAGTGGCCAAATAGTATATGATTATGAAATTTTTGAATATTCTAAGATTGAAACTAAAATTTGATTTTATCAAAGCAAAACTAAAAATCGCAATGAAATCAAAATTAACTTAAAATATTTTATGAAAAATTTTTATTTACTATAAAAGTGTAAGCAAATTATTTTAATATTCTTTTTAAACAAGTTTTAATATTTTTAGGTTTTCTAATTATTATATATTTATGAAACATAAATTGATTTATATTAGATTGTTACAAACAAAATTTTGGGTGTTTCACCCAAGTCATTTTAATGAATCTCCTTTACAAAAGTTGACTGCCTTCATTTCATACTTTTATTCTTTTTAATTTTGTTTTGTTCTCAAGTTGTATACCAATTGAGGCTATGATAACATTTATGTCCTCAGAGTTTTATTTAAAGATAAACATGATAATTATTGTAATTTTTTAAAAACAAAACAAAATTTATTCGTTAAAGAAATTTTTAAAAGATTAATATTGAGTTTTTAGAACTCTTGATTAAATTTTAAAAATATTACAATTCTACAGTTACTTTTGACAAAATATACTTGTGTTACTTTTTTTGTGCAATTTTTTTTGGTTATTTGTTTAACTTTGAAATACTCTTTTCTTAAGTTAACAAGTAAATTTTACTTAATTTTAAAGATTGTAAGAAACATGTTTAAAACTCAGACGTTAGCTTTTAAAATTTTTATGAATTTTTTATGAAATTACATTTTGATTTTAAGTTCTTCTTATATTTTGTTTATCTCATAAATTAAAAAATCAAAAGAGTAAGCAGAATGTAGCCAACATAGCTACTATTCCTCTCATGTAAAAAGTAGTCAGATTATGAATTTTGGTTTCCTTTTCTAACAAAATTCATTAGTGATTTTTCAGATAAAATATGCGTTATGACCAAAAAGTAACTCGCTTTCATTGATAAATTCCTTCCTTGGGATAAAAATTGTTTTGTAAAAATAATGATTACCCCAATCGCAAATATGATAATGAAATGAATGTTACTTCGGTTAAACAACATTCTGGAATAAAAAGTATTATTATGCTGGAAACAGCCAGTACATTTTCTTTGGCCGCTAGTTATCCTAAAACAAAATTATTATATTCTTTCACTAAGAAAATAGATGTTATGAGTACAAAATATATTTCTTTCTATAATGATGTAAACATAATTTCTCTGTTGTATATATTGTTGAAGATTTTTCTTTTTGTAAACTTTTAAACTTTTTGTCACTACATCGATCAAATGGGATTTTTTCATTCCGGGCATGTAATGAAATTTTATCCTTTTACTAAAATTTATTTTTCTTTGATTTGTATTTGTAACGTTAATAACTATATAAATAAATTTGCTTGCAGCTTCTATATATTATTTAATAGAAGTTTAATAATTTTCAAGCTATAAAACGGAATTTCAATATAATTAACTGTTGTTCAAATACTTTCGAACGTTATTCAAAAAAAAAAGTATATATACTATATTAAACTAGTCGAAGTAAATTAGCCTTGTGCCAGGTCTTATTCGTAATATAAAATTTTTCATATTGATTCTATTGTAATTTATTGTTTATTGATTTCAAATTGATTAAGATTTGAAATAATTTGGATTTAATCAAAACGAAAAAAAAACAACGTGTTTTCGTTTTTAGCATTGTTTATAGTAAGATCAGGATTGACATATCCTCCGACTATAATGCTAAAGAACACAATTACCAAATTAGAATTATCGCAAGTCAAACAGATTTTATGTATTCGTTTCATAAGAAATTATTTTAAAATTTATTAAAAGTAGACCTGTTGAATGAAATTGTGACACGTTCACTGTAGATTGATCAACATATAAAAAAGCTTACCTAGTCGGTTCGCCATATGTCTAAATATGCAAATAAAAATTTTATATTAATTTATGTAATATTTATATTCTGAAAATAAAAAACAAAACAAAAATGAATCCATGTTTTTTTTTTGTTTTAATTTAAATTTTAATTATCTTGGAAATTTCAAAAAATTTTTATGTGGACATGTTATGAAATTTTCATTGGCACAATTGGCTTTTCACTAGTATATTCATTAGTTATAGTAATATATATATATAACTGTTAAGTTAATAAAAACCATAAAAATAATTCGTTTTTCACCCAATATATTGATATTTTTAAGCAATTATTGCAATTTACTTATTTTATTAATATAAATTAGTAAGTGAACGTAGTAAATACCTGAAAATTATTCAAAATAAGTGTTTAGCAGTTATAGCTACTAATTGCAAAAAAAAAGAAAAAAATAAATAAATGAAATGAATATTTATATATGTATACATACATATACATATACATTTATGTATATAGATTAAATTAGATAAAAATTGTAAAACAATGAACTGTGAATCTAAATTGCATGTAAATAAAGATTGCAATGAAAACAACATTTTAATAGGAAAATTAATTAACATAAGGGTAAAAGCAATTAATTTAAAGAGATTTAAAACAAAAAAAAAGAATTTATTTAAACTTATAAACTAATTTAAATACTACATGATAAAAACAAAAAAATATATAATTTCTAAAAACTGCAAAAACAAATACATATAAATGTTATGAATTAAAATTATAATTTTATTTAAAAATTTTATAAAATCATTTTTTTTATAATTTTTTGTTTACATTAAAAAAAAATTAAGTTAATTACGAAATTTTACCAATAAAAATATTGCGAAAAGAAGCAAAATTGAAAAAAAAGAAACACTTTAAGTGTATTAAAAAAAAAACACTACAAACAAAAAGGAAACCAATGTGCTGAAAAAAAAATATATAAAAATACTAGCAAAAATGAACTATTATTATATACATTTATAATCAATAATCGAATTGAATAATTATTATCATTGTCATATATAATTATTTCAGAAAAATATATTATTATTATTCTTATGTCTTTGCTTCAAATTTACTTAATTTAAATATTGAATTAATTTTTTTTCATTTTATAAATTTTAATGAAAAAAACAACATTATATCTTGTCGATTTCATCGATAAAAATTTTTCTTGGAAAAATAACTTTTAAAATTTTTTAATACATATTAATTCTACATACGAATTTGATATGAATGGAATTGGAATTGGATTTGTACAAGTGATTCGAATAAAACAAAAGGCCATTGCCATCATTAGATCGCAACGCAAATAAAATTTGTTTAAATTTCAGATGTTATTTTTTTCTCACCGATCGAATAGTTAAATAATTATTAAGTTATTATATTGGTTAATAGAGGGAGTTACGAGATCAAGATGCATTTCAAACTATTGGAATTGTCGAAAATTTTGTATTTGTCACTTTGTTTTAATCACTTATTGAGCAACAAAAACGTGCTACAATTTACAAACGACAACTGGTAGAAGAGAGTTGGAGGGGAATTGTACTTTTGGTATAATACAATTGGAAAGGTGTTCCTGATTGGAGAAATACGGTTTCAATGGTATCTAGCTAAAAATGCTAAAAATTTTTTAGGTTTGATGTAATCACTGCGTGTTCTTTTGCTTTATGGCAGATTTTTCAGGTTTTAATTTTACCTACAATATAGGAGAAAACATTTAGAACATATTTATTAATATTTTTATTTATTTTAAAAAAGAGTTTTATTTAATCGGATTGGGTAATACATATATATTTTTAGGAATGACTATATTAAATTTTCAAATACCGAATATTCTTAAGGGTTAGTGCTTGATTTTATACATGTTTGTATCTATTAAGTTTTATTATTCTTATTTTCATGAAATAACGGCTTTTTATCGTAATGTTTTGCATAGTTTGATATAACAGTTTCCATTATCAGAAAATCAAAGCATTGCAATCTTGTTTTAGCTTGTTCTAAAAATAAAATACAAAATGGAACTTTAATAAACAAAATTGGCATTAGAAATTTTTTGTTTTAAAATTAAAATAAAAATTTTGAAATGTGTACTATCTTTTTAGTACTTTTCAACCTGTGTTTGCAGGCACAAAATTTTTTATTATTTATTCGATATGCAAATAACCAATTTCTGGTCCGCTTAGATTTTTTTTCTGCCGTTTTACCCATTATAGACAAAATATAAATTTGTAGAACGAAAAATTAAGACTTTTATTTGTATAAAAATTTCAAAACTATAAAGATTTTTTAATAACCCAGCATACAAGGTTTCGACTTATTTAACTATTCATTTTCAAACTAAATTTTTGTTTATTTAATTTATTAATATTTAAATAGAAAAACCTAATATATACATACATATATACATTTTTTATTTAAAAAATTTTATTATAATCTTCCAACAATTATTCATATAATTAAAAATAAAATTTAAAAAAAAAATATCACTTTTGGAATTAAATTAATTCATAATGCCGTGTGGCTAGATTGCAATTGTTCTATTGAAATTGATAATTTTTCAAGCCTATGCACTAATTGCATCATATTTTCTTGAGCTTTAGCTGCATTAGTATCATTCCCATTCTCAAGGCATTCTTCACCAGCTGATGCCAATTCAAAATGTAATTTAGCAAGACTTTCTTGTTGTTCACGAATTTTTGTCATTTGTTCCATACTACATCCAGATCCTAATATATATTAATTTCTAATTTATTAATTTATATTTAATAATTATAAATTTTGTTTACCAAAGGCTTTAAGTTTACCAGAATGAAAATCGTCTAAAAGTCCTAGTAGTGCTCTTTCCATATGCTTAACATCTGGAACTTCTGAGACAAAAGAATGATGTTTAATTGGTCGATCTTCGAATTTATCACTATTGGCCGCTAAGCTTTTTTTACGATTACAGTCTTTAGCAGTTTATTTAATATTAATTGTTGTTTTTTTAATGATGCAGGAGGAAATTATAATTTTTAATTCGGGAGATGGTTACATAAAATCAAAGAAAAAGAAATCACAAAATAAAATAATCTTAAAATAAACTAAAGCAATAATACAATTTAAAATATAATTATAGGCTCAGCAGTCCTTTAATGGAAGTTATTTTTTTGATTTAAAGCTCAACTAAAGAATAGAAAATTTAAAAAAATTTAAATACATAAAAAAAAAACAAAATATACCTAAATATATTTTTTAATAAAATTAAGTACTAATAAGATAAGCAAATTTTCTGCAAACACAGAAAATAAATATTAAAACTAGGAAACAGGAATTTTTAACAGATAATATAAAAAACTGTTTTTTTATTTAAACTACTTGTGTAAACTATTTAAAATTTAATTGTCGTTTTTTTAAGAAAATGGATATAAATATCCAGAAGCAGTCTTCTGGAATTGTATATCAGAAATTGCAACTAGAATGCGTCTAGATTAAAATAAATTAAATAAATTCTAATGTGAGCCCTCAACAAGTAATTTTATAGAATAACATCAATATTATTCTCTGGCAATTAAACTACACACAAATTTTGATGTTATACTGTGATTTTTTATTGCTAAAAACAAAAGCAACTTAGTACATATATGGGAACATTAATAGTTTTATGATTTTGTTATAGAAAATATAATGAAGTGCAGCATAAAAGCAAACTAAACTTTTAGCATAAAATATTACTGCTTTCCGCTGTAAATAAAAATTCAATTTCCTTGAATAAAAATACCTTTTAATATTGTCCTAGGTCTTGATTTATAATCAAATTTATTTTCTTCTTGTGTTTTTTGTTTTCTTTCATTAATATATGTAACACGAGTCGATGTCTCTCCTCTATCGGATGTAGTTTGTTCAATAGAACAAGAAGCTGTATTACGACTGCGATTTGTATCAATACTAATTGTATCAGTGCTAATCTAAAATAATTTAATTTCAAATAATATATTTCAATTGTAAAATATTCTTGTTTTTGTGTATTTTATATTTTCTAATATAAATAAATAAATACTTTTTTATTAGCAACTGGTGATGCTGGTTTCGATGGATTTTGTAATGACATTTGATTAATTTGTTCTTCATCAATTTCTACATCATTTTGAACTAATTGTTGACGTTCAACAAGTTCATCGGTCACTTCCATGACTTTGAGAAATCGACCTTTATAAACTAATTAAATCTAATTATAGCTACATTTTTAACTGGGTTTGTCTCTTTTTTTGAAAAAATTAAATGTAAATAAAACTAATTTTCAAATTGTCAAATATGACATTTTCTTGCCAGAACAGGGTAAACCAAAATTCTATTTTTGTAATGGAAATATTCAATCTAAAAAGTTAAATAGTTTTTTTTTTTTAAAAAAAACAAAAATGTTACGTAAGATAAATACACAAATTTATTTTATTATTATTTTTTTTTTAAATTTAAAAATGACTAATATAATTTAATTGCTTATTTAGAAAAAAAAAAAAAAAAACTAATTTTAGTTTTTCTTTTTAAATCCCATTTTGTAAATCATATTTGCAACGCCAAGAATACCAAGCCCGCAAAGCGCAGCAGTCACACCAAAAAGAACCTTATCAGCTGGACCACCTTTTAAAAATACTGGAAGACCATTATTTGCCTATAAATTTTTTAATTATTTAAAATAATTATGGAACAATTATTAGATAACAAAATACTGACTTGAAATTTTTTATAATTTCTTTCTAGTGTTTCTGGGAGAGCCATTATTTTTTTATCAAATTGAATTTATATCTCAAGTTTATGTAAATATTTAACTATAAATTAATTAACAATAGTAAATACTGCAAAATTCTTGCACAGACTATTTAGGTTTGAAGTTGCATGTGCCAAAAGTATATCAATCTAAAAATAGTATTTGTGCTTATAGCGAATATCTGCTTTAATTTACAAACGTCGTTTTTTTCTTTTTTCAAATAGTTTCTTGGTAGTAATCATTAAAAAAAATTAAATATTTTTAGTAGTTTTTCATAAATAATTCTAATAACTATAAATTTAACAGGTACCTTCTGCGAAAAATGCAAAAAAAAAAGAAGATAATTCCTTTACAAAAGGGCATAGGGCATATCATTAAAATTTTCAGGCAATAGTTTGGTTCTTTTAATGTTAAACTTGGTTGACTTCACTTGGCAATGACCGGTTTGCGGAGCGGAAGCATAATTTATTGGGAATTCTGCTCTGCTATCACAGATGAATTTCTTTGAGTTTTTAATTATGAAACAAAAATAATTATGAACTAAATTCAATCAAGACATTGAAATTCAGCTGTGTTTGAGCCCTTAAGAGTAGTGCGTTGGTGTTTAGATTAGCAATATTTTTTAGACAATCTGAGACGCGGTTACACTCAGAAGGAAATTAACGGCAATTATTATTTGACAGTTTTATTGAAAATATATAACTTATGCTTTTCAACAAGTTTTGCTATATTAAATCGACTCACCTTAAATAATAATGCACCATAAATGCAATAAAATCAGTTGAAAGGTACAAATCGTATATTTTGAAAAGACATGTAAAGTAATTATTGCTAGGGGGCTACATTTTCCATTTTATTGCACTTTTTGTATACTTGCCAATTTTCAAGTTTTTCCACAATTTTCGACTGCTTTTTTCGCCTTTGATATATTATATCACAATTTAGACAATATTTTCTTTCAATTTGTTGCCCTTTATAGTGTATATTAAGTTTTTTTGGTTATAAAAGATAAAATATTAAATTGTAAAATAATTTTTGACTGAAATGAAATATATGCATAAATTTTATCTAAGACAAAAACCTCGACATTTGTTTAGTATCCAGCCCTGCACTTTTATTACGAATGTCACATTAAAACAAAACATATAAGTGAAGACAACGCACAATAAATGTAGTTCAAAGAATAAAGTAAAATAATGGACACGAACTGTCAAAAAATCATGTAAAAAACTTGATTTTGTAGAATTTTGTTAGTATTATTTTTTTGTTTAAGTAGTAAATCAATTAAAATAATTTACATACAGATAAAAAAATATATATTTTCATGAAACAATTATTTCTAGCATATACAGCCGGAAGTCTTTTAAATCATTTCTAATTATTATTGGTGTTTTTTCATACTACTGAGTTAGTTTAATTTTAAAAAAAATAAATATAAAATGGAAAATCTTTCAATTAGTGAAACAGAATCTCGATATTTTAATGATCTTTTTGTTTGTTGTGATGCTGAAAATACTGGCCATGTTACAACATTAAAAGCAACAGAACTTTTTCGTTCTGCTAATATACCGAATGATATTGTAAGACAGGTAAATAACTGTTAAATACTTTATATCTAAATTAAATTTGATTAGTTTGTGTATATCAAGATTGAAAAAAAGAATATTAAATGCAAAAACTTGTTTTACATTTCTAGTATATCATTATAAATTACTAATTTTAAAATAATAAAATTTCAGATTACAACACTTGTTGGTATTTCTCAGAATTCCCCATATATAACACGGTCACAATTTTATTCTTGTTTGAAATTGATAGCAGCTTACCAAGCATCAATTTCATTACATGTAGATATATTACAATCATCAATAAATTTACCTCTACCAAGATTTAGCTGGAAAAAATCTCCTCCTCCCGTACAAAAATCACAAGAAGCAACAAATAACCCAGCATTAACTTCAGCAATTGGAAATAATTCGAAAATAATTGATAGTACATTATCAACAACAGAAAAAATACGACAAAACCAACACCAGAGACAATGGAATGAAGAGCCTAGTCCTGATTTATTTGTTAATAATATAAATAATCAAATTGATACAACGAATTTGGATTTACAAAGTACAGATTCAGAAGTTGAACAAAGTGAAACAAATTGTGGACGATCACTTGTAATTAAAATTATTTAAATTAAAAAAAATTATAAAACATTTTTAAATCATTATAACTAAAATTTATTTTTGTTGTTTTTAGCGTCGAAATCCTGGTGGCTCTCCTGAAGCATGGAGTACAAACAGTGATAGTCCTACACCAACAAATAGTGTAGCAGAAAGACCATGGGCTAAAGATAATTTATGGCAAGGATTATTAGGAGATGAACATCGTCAATTACTTGGTACCGAAGAAGAATCATCTGATCGACATAGTTCAGATGAAGATAATGATATCGATTTAGAAACTGTTTATCAAATTACAAATGAACAAAGAGAATATTATCAAAAACAATTTAAAGCTGTACAGCCAGATCCTAAAGGTCTCTTATCTGGACATATTGCTAGGTACTAATATTTCATTTTAATATTAGTAACAAGCATTAATTTTTCCATATATAGAGATTTTTGAATTAATTAGTCTTTATGGTAATGTTAAATTTTTGAAGATGCAAAATTTTGATAAATTTCATGAAAATTTTTCGAATTTAAAAAAAAAAACCCTAAATATATTTCTTTAAACTTTCAGAGTATTTTTTGAAAAAAGTCGAATTCCAGTTGAAGAATTACGACATATTTGGCAGCTATGTGATGTAACACGTGATGGAGCTTTAAGTTTATCCGAATTTACTGCTGCTATGCATTTAGTAGTATTACGACGAAATAATATACCATTACCTCAAATTTTACCGCCTTGTCTTCATCCGAATATATTAAATCAGACATTTCAATCAAATGAACCACCAGAAGCTGATCTTTTACATTTAGATGATGATGATAAACCAATTTCACCACCATTGAAAAAAATAAATGATAAGGATTTTAAAAGAATTATATCTGTTCATCCAGATAAAAATTTAGTTCATATTAATTCTAAATCATCTTCACAGGTAAGAATGAAAAATTATAATTTTCAATTTTTTCAAATTGTATAATAACATATGGAATCAATCCAATAGATTTAACGAATCTAAATTAAAAATAAATTTATGCTTGTAAAATTTTCTTAAAAAGCTGATAATTTTTATAAGTCATCCATGAAAATTTGAATTTTGTTTTACACGCATTAAAAATTTTTCTGATTTTCATTAAGTGAGAATTGATTCAACAAATTGATAATTGAACATTCATCGCAACTTCCCAGCCTATTTTGAACTGTATTGGAATTGCATTCGAAGTTCCCAAAAAAATAGCATAAAATCGTATTAGATTCGAAATACCAGTTTATGTGGATCTAATGTAATACTTTGCAATAAGGAGCTGGCGTATTTTAAATTAATGTACTAAAATGTATAACCGATTTTTAGTACTTTGTCTAAAACATGAAGGCCATGAATACCTTTGGTTTATATCTTTAAGGCATGATAATAGGAATTAATAATAATATAAAATCACGAGTTACCAGTTTCATACTTTAGAGCAAACATTTTTTCTGATTTTTTGGCTAACAAAACAAAATGATAGTCACCACAAAAAAAGCATCCTGATTTTAATTAGGATAACGATTTTTACAAATTTATATTCTATAGCCTAAATTTATTTATATAAATTAAAATGAAAAAACTTTTTTAACGTCTATTTTCAAATTAATGTGTAGGCGAATTCTATTACTAAACAAACAAAAACCATGGCTTCGCCACCTGTAGTAGTAAGTGGCCATAATCGCACTCAAAGTATTTCAAATTCACCCCCAGCTGAACCAACAACTACACCACCTCCTCATCCCCAAGAAAAGACTAAAGGAAAGGATTGGTCTAATCAAAGTAAGGTATGTATTAAAATTTTTTAAATATTAAAAAATCAATAAAAATTTTAAAATATTTGAAATTTTAGGAATGGACCAAATTTACAGAATCACCAACATCAAATGTTTCAAGTCCTGGTTTAAAACCAGTTAATTTCGATATGCAACGAACCGCACAAGCAGTAGTTTCAGATCCACAAATTTTACATCCTGTACCGTTACGTGTTACACCAGTTGGTAAGTAAAATTTAAAATCTAAACATAGACACGTGAAATTTTTATAACGATTCTTTTATTTTTTTCAAGGATCTGATATCAATGAAGATGAAATTAATCATTCTCAAAGGAAATCAGAAACGATTATTTCTGAAAGTCAAATTAATCAACATGATAGTGAAACAAGTCCGAAATTAATATTACAACAACCACCATCCTCGTATATTCCACCAACACAATCGCATAGTAATCGAGATATACAAACTAGCGGTGATCTAAGAGCCATACAAAGACCACAAGCAAAAAAATTAACAGGTAAAAGTGTTGGTGGTATTCCACCTCCTCCACAACGTGAATCAAGTATTGAAAATGCTATTGAAAATATGTCAACATCAATGATGGCTGTAAGTTTAACTGGTAATAAGGTACCACAACCTCCTATTCCACCGCCAAGACCTCATAAGCATACGCGTAGTAGCAGCTTAGATCTAAATAAATTAAAAATGTCTGTAAGAGGATCTACACAGCAAGCAGAGGTTAGCTTACCTTTAATGTTAATTAGAGTAATTTTTGTTTGCCTCCAATTTTATTTTTAATTTTTTATAAATTTATAAAAAAATATCTTTCTTTTTAGCAAATTATTTCTCAAAATAGTATTGATGTACACATTGGTGATGATAATTCAAGTTTTGCTGATTTTACAAATTTTTCTCAAACTGAGGTAAAAGTTTGGATATTATTATTATTATTATTATTAATTTTTTAGTTTTAAATTTTATTTTCTTTTATTACTTTTTTTGTTTTTAATTATACAGGCTAAATTAATTTTATTATAATAAAATTTAATTTAAAATAGTTTGTACAAAAAAAAAATTTAGTCATTAGCAAAAGTTTGCTATATTTTTGCCATCAATTCGAAATTATTTTTAAAATTGTCTGAGTTGTAGTTGAAAGATAATATTTTAGGTTATGTTTAACATTATTTTTTAATTCATCGGTTAAAAGTATTTGACAATTGTTGTCAATATAATAAAAGAATTTGCCATAGATAAAAAGTTGCAATGCTTTCTTCATAAAATAATAAATAAGGATTACTATAACGGCTTCCTATAAATAACCAAGTAAAAATTTACGTTATAAATATATCCATCCAATTTCGTACAAAATGTATATATTAACAATTAAATATCATAATTTGTTTTATTAATTTATACCTATATACATATATATATATTTATTTATTTTACAGAAAAATGAAGAACAACATCAAACAGATATATCAATGAATTATAAACCAACTCAATCTCGTCAAACAATACCATTATTACAAACTTCACAACGTGTTAGTGCCTTTGAGATATATAAAAAGCCTAACACACCACGAAATTCTCAATCACCTGATTCATTACAAAATATTAATCAATTATCACAAACATCAATGGTTAATAATAATATAACAACAATAACTAGTATTGAATATGAAAAACGTATAGCAGCAATTAATGATAGCTTAAAACAAGTATCATTTAGGGGTGATAAAAATATTGTAGATACTTTACGTCATTTAAGAGAACAAAATATATTATTATTACGTTTATGTAATGATCTAAGTGAAGAACTTTTAGCTATACAACATAAAAAGGAAGAAATACGAACTAAAATTGAATATGGTAATTGTATAGTAAGTGCTAATAATGGAATAAATTTATCAACAAATATAACTGGTAGCTCGGGTAATAGTGGAACTCATTCAAATGTATAATCTTAAATATGTAAAATATGTATATAAACATTTTTTTTAAATTTTTTGATTATAACAATTAATCTGAATTTTTGTTTTCTTTTTTTTAAATTTGTTTATATATTTTGAGTATTGATTGAAAAAAAAAAAATTTTTTTTCCTCTGTTGTATACATATCTCTAAACAAAAAATAATATTAAAATTTATTTTTATACACTTATTTAAATAAGTGAAATTATATTCAATAGAATAAGATTTCTATTTGTTATAAATTTAGTAGATTTTGTTAAAATTTAATCTTAAAGAGTAAATAGTGTTGCAAATCATTAAGAATTTTAAATTCTAATATGAATTTTATGATTATTTGAATTTAATTCGTCTTGAAACTAAACAATTATAAATTCAAAAATATGATTATGTTCTCTGTCTTTCCTGGTAAATATTCTCTTAGTATTATATAAAAGAGCAAGAGAATTATTTAAAAATCTTATGAGATTTTTATAGCCACCAATAATATTATTATATCAAAAGATTTTTCTTGACATTATTTGCTTTCTGTGTTACATATATTGTACATACTTGTAGAAATCTAAGTTAATATCGAAACTTCATCTTTCAGAAGTGATTTGCTTGTAAATTCATCAGCAAATCATAATTTTTGCTGGTTTATTATGTATATATTTCTAAAAAAACATAAAATAACAATTTCTTTTGGGTATAGATATTATAAAATTACACAATTTTATAGAAAAACTAAAAATATAACTTTTCTGCACTTTTGTTTATCGTACAAAATTTTATTTATATTTTATTTAAATAAGTAAAATATAACTGACAAAAAGAAGTAATATTTGGTTGAAATTTGAAAGAAAATTATATTTTCTACTTGTGTTAGATAGAGAACATTTGAATGTTGTTAAATATATTTAAATAGCAAAAAAGCAAAAAGCCATAAATTGCATTTCGTTGGAAATAAAAAAAAATTCATGTTGCTTGCTGTAAAATAAAAATCATTGTATAATTTTATGCAACCTAAATTATATGTATACTACGTTATTTATATTGATTACAATAATATATTATTAAAAATAAGATCTCCATTTAAAATATGACTAAGAACATAAAGTTTTAATGTTAATTGTTTTCAATGCTGCTAAATATTGTCCATAATGATAAAAGAAAATTAAAATATTTAGAGCTTAGGATTTTTTTTTTGATTGAAGTTAATTTTATTTTTTTTTAAAAACGATTCCTAAATAAATTTCAGCAATTCTGAAATGGTTAAAATAATAACTTTTGTTGCTTATTTTGTTATTATATAAATATATTATATGTAAAAATATTCTTTTCAATAATTAGCACTAATTTGTTCTAATATATAAGTTTTTATAATGAAAGCAATAAATTTTTGATTTTAATAAAATTTAATTAAACTTGGAATTTATAAAGTAGAAATTATTAAAATTTTCTTAAAACTCTTTGAACATAAATAAATTTTATAATTTATTTATTTTATAGCTACTTAAATTCGATTATAAGATTAATTTGTTCAGTTAAAAAGTAAAACAAAATATAAGAAAAGTAAAATATTTAGCAGTTTTGAAAATTTAACATAAAATTATAAATAATGATATATTTTTTAAAAAAATCAATTATTAAAATATTTTTTGTATTATATTTTAAAATTCCAAATTTTTCATACATAAAATGTGATCCTTTACTATAATTGGTTATAGATTTGTACTACTATCAATAGAATTTAAAGAAGTGAATGTGTCCTTAACGTTCTACCTGAGAGTTTTTTACTATATTAAATATGCTTCTATATAACATTTGTTATTTTCAATTATTTACTTTATGAATACTATGAAATTTAAAAACAAAAAATAAATTAAAACAAAAAAACAAATGCCATAATTAATTGTAAATGATAAAAACTATTTTCAATATTTGTTGCCAAATAAGATAATGAAATAGTTTACATAGTTGAAATCAATATTTAAAAAAAAGAAAATGGAAGTATATAAACTGTGAAATAAATTGAAATATATTTTAATGGAATTCATGTAAATTAATTTTTCACAAAAAAGGACTTAAATAGAAAAGTTTTGTTATTTCTCCTAGTAATTCGGATATATCAATATAGTAACTGCCTTTTGTTATTACAATAATTTTTCTAAAGATATCGGCTAATTTGACCGTGACTCAGATCTGCTATAATTCCGCCTATTAATTCTTCTGTCCAAAACGTTAATCTAGACACAGCCTTTGAGGTGAAAGCACAATGATGCGTTTTGCGGTACGGAAGCGGTGATAGCTGTCACAGCTATAGGAATTTATATAGCTGAATTTCGGAATTCTGAATGAAAAAGCGCGTGTGAAAACGCGACAATGTGCTTAGGCCATTAGAGTGGGTTCACACAGGCCAACTTACAACAGAAACTCAAAGTAAAACCGGTTATTTTTAATTTTTTTTTCATGTTTGCACCGTTAGTCCTATTACAGGATGTGAACATTAACAGTCATTAATGTGTGCGTGAATTTATGACATTTTGAACCAAAAAAAGTGGTAGGTAGTCAATTTATTTTATTTTCTATAAAATTAAAAACAAAAATAGGTACAATTATAACTTATTTTACTTAAATTACCTTTAATATAACCTCAATTTTAAATTTTGAACAATGAGAGATGTAAAATGTCAAAACAATAATTGTATGTATTAGAAAAGCTGCCCGAGAATTCACTTTAATATGGAATTCTTTTTTAGTTTCGAAAAGTGGCTACAAACTCCTATGCACAACTCTTTATACGTCTCGCCTGTAAGTTCAAAAAGTCGTGCATGCCATGACGACTTGTGTGTCACCACCCAAATATCATTCGCAAATAAGTTAAAGTTATACACTACTGTAATATTCGAATTCGAACAAAGAAATGTCAAGCAAATAGAAGTATGGATAATTGTCAAAATGATATGTATACTTACAAATTAATTTTGATGTGTTGTTGAAAAAAATAGAAAATAATACACAATAACAAATTGTTTTGTTGTTAAAATATTATCTTATAATGTTTATCAGACATTATTCGGTTATTCAAACTTTTCAATTAGTTTTAATGTTATTATTTTTTGAAGCTCATAAGAAAAATAGTAAGTATTAACATTGATATATATATATATATATATATATATATATGTATGTTAATTAATTTATTTAAATTTTAAAAATTTAAAAATATTGTTATGTATCAAAAATCTCAAAACTGTTTAAATGGTCAATTTGATATAAAAAAGTTTCCGTTTTGTAATAATAATCATGTACTTCTTCCGCCTTTTAATCATAATTATTTTTGTCAACAAAGGAGAAATGAAATAAACGGAAACTTCTAAAAAATTTTATCATTATATTATTCATTAAAACTTTTTTTTTTGTGCCCTAGATTTATATTACATGTTGCATGTCATCTAAATCAGTCTACTGCATGTTATTAGGAGTAAACTCTATAGGGATTTAAATTAATTAACTTAACTTTAATTAATTATATAACACAATATTTAAAATATATTAATCGGTTTTCAATCAATCAAATTGCATTTGAAATTGTGTTCAAATACGAATTGTGTTTTGCTGCCGAAAAGTGAAATATATTTTTTGTTTATCATTTTTAAAATTATAAAAAATACAAATTTAATAATTTGTTTGTTATACGTAGTACAACTTTATTTTATTTTTTTAAACAAACATTTGATTTTTGATAAGTGAAAAACATGGTTACAATTAATATTGAAAAAGTATGTCATGCATCGTTATTTTACATTAGTCATCAAGTTAATTTGTGCAATTATTATTGGTAAACATGTTTTGTTGTTTTTGTAATACAATTAACATATAACTTTAATAGGATTTCTTTCTTGCCTTTAAGAGAGATTACGTACATATCTAACATTATTTTATTTATGTAACTGAAATATTAGAATAACATAATATTTTGCTGAATATGTTGCATTTTTTTGTAATATTCTTAAAATTATGCTTTTCTAATGGCGGTTTAGATTATTCAGTATATTCCTTGTTTTTGATTGAATGGTTTTTTTTTTTTTTATTAATCGTAGGTAACTAATGTGTGTGATTTTTAAAGTTTTTAACGTGTGGTGCAAGTGAAATAAATTTACAAAAACTTAAAAATATAATTCTTTGTTTTTATTGTTGTTGGAAATTTATGTTGTTTTTGTGATATTTTATTCGTATAACAAGTAAACTATTTTAGATTAATTTTAGGAAAAATTTGCAAATTGTCAAATATGAAGTGTTTGGCATCCAGTTGGAAAATATTACGCTTTAATTCAATCACTTACAAAATGTTTATAAAAGGAAAAATATATTTAGATTTTTTTTCGGTTTTTTTGGGTAAATATACAATTATCATTAAAAGATCCTTTTGTTTTAATTTCAAAAGCAGATTTAATTGAGAAATGTCGCAAAGTATCAAAACAGTTGACTATCGCCTAGTTTCATAGTTCATACTTAAGTTTTTGCTCAGCTGAAAGTATTTTTTACGAACTGGAAGTGTTTCACAGTTCATTTTTATGATTTTCTTAACTCAGAGTGGGTCTACACAGGACAACTCAAAGCTAAACCGGTTATTTTTCATATAAAACTCACAGAATCGTTGGGAGTTTCTCAGCTATCATTGCTGAATTTTGTAAGCCATTTTTACCTCAAATGATCATAATCTGCCACATTTTTTGCATAGAGATATGTTATAATAAGTAAAATAGCGATAAAGTATAAACACCATTTTTAAAAACAATAAATAATTCTTCATATTCTTGATTAAATCTTTTATTTCTGATTGAATTGAACAAATTAATTGATAAACTCAACAGTTATAGTTAACGTAAAGTTAATAAAAATTTGGATTCTGCTGATAAAGATCTATTCCCAAAACACGGGTTGTATTTAATTATCATTGTTAAACAAAATTTGATATTTACTAGTCTGTTTTGTTAGAAATTTTTTCAACAATTTGTTCTAAAATAAATTGTGCTTTAACCTTGGTTATTCTAAATCTTGCATAGAATTCTCGATCGGTCCACGCCGAAAGCGGATCACTCTAGGCCGACATACTATATTATCTTCCAAACTTTTGACGATTTCAATTTCATTAAGTTCGTCAAGGAGTTCATAATCGAAATCCGTTTTATAATTAACACAAAAAATCACTTTTAAGTATGAAAACTTTTATAATGCTAATAACGTTTTTAATGTTTTTTTACAATTCAACTTAATATGATAAACCATTTCTCTATTGCGAAATAATATACAACATTATTGAAATGAAAATTACATTTTTATTTATTAACAACAACTTCAATTACAATTTGATTTTTATGCCTAAAAATTATTATTTAAATAAAGTAATTCTTTTCGAAGGTATTTGATATAAAATTTAATAAAACTCACATAAATTCTGCTTTGCTGACAGTTAAGTCGAATTTAAGTCGTGAAAATTGGAGACTTAACTTAAGTATGAAATTAAGTTTGAAGTAAAAACTGTGAAACGCAAAATCGCCTTAAGTACATTCTTAAGTTGACAGATGCGCTAAAAAGGACAAGTATGAACTGTGAAACCGGGGATATGACAGATAATTTAATATATAAACTTAATTTAGAGACAAAAATTTGCCCAGAAGCTTGGTGCATTACCATGTGACAGAAATCTTTGGATGAATTACCAAGAAGACATAAAAATAGAATTTATAGAGATATATTTTATTCGAATTTTTTAAGCAAAAAAAGCTAATAAGATCACCAAATGCACACAGAGTTTTACTGGCCGTTTAAGTCCAATAGCGAGCACAAAAAGTATCATAACAGCTTGATCAGAACTATTTGATTTTTTCGTTTTTATATTATGATTTAGTTGTATTTAACTTTTAGTATTTACTTTTGATATTTTCTTTAAATAAATTGAGTTGTAAGATAATCAAAATAATGTTGTTTTCATTTAAATTGAAAATATTAGAAAAAAAAATTAAATAAAAAACCAAGAATTGCATAAACCAAAATATTTGTACTCAAAGATAGATGGCTTCAACCGATTTTTATTTTAATGACAAAGTTAATAATAACACAAAAATTTCTATTTAAGAGCAATTTTAAAAATGGGCTTAATTTATTTAAAAACAGATACTGTTTCCATTCAAAATATACATATTATTGAAATAATGGAAATATTGTATGCAGCTGAATATAGTACACAATTGAAAAGAAATTTTTTTGTTAATTAAGAAATAAAACTTTTATTTTTTACAGAAAAAAAAACGCGGACGAAATAAACTCATGTACAGGACAAAATTTTTTAATTTTAAAAATCGTTGAATTCGTATACTTTTGAAAATCGAAGTTCAATTATTTATTTGAATTATGGTAATTAAAATAAGTTTTTTTAAAATAATTTTGTCATAAAATTTTCATTCATAAAAATAGATCTTTCTAAATTACACCATTTCATCTAGAGATGCATCGAATATTCGGCAACTATTCGGTATTCGGCCGAAAACCGAATAAAAAGCACATATTACATTTCAGTATTAATGAAAAAATAACACATTACTCGTTTGTCAAAATTGTATATATTTAAAGAAAAAGTTATAAGCTGTTTTAATACTTAAAATCTAAAATTGGCAAATTATGGTGAATGAAAACTACTTTTTCAGCATTTGTTGGCAGCAAACGATTGTGCTTTTCCTTATATATAATTCCAGCTTCTGAAAATAGTCTCTCACTATAAACAGTACTTGCAGGAGATGATAGGTAAATCTTAGCAAATTTGGCTAAGCACGGAAATTGTTGTGCGTTTACTGACCACCATTTGAAAACATCTGCCATCTGCTCTAGGCGAGGAATTTTTAAATAAAAATCAATTCCATTAGCAATAGCACTTTTTCCCAAAGCGTCAGTTTGCGTATTATCTGTTTCTGTAGCAATTTCCTCAAAGCAGTTCCAGGAACTGTCATGTGTTTCATTTTTTTGCTTACGGGGTGGAGAATAATCATCATCAGCGCTAGATTCATCACAACTAATTTTTAAAGTTTCTAAGATAGTTTTTTGTCTTGCTTTTTCCGTTTGAACTATTCCCAGGAAACTACATAGTTTTAAATCGCGGATCGAGAAATGTAGAAACCAGATATTTGTCCTTACCGTCAAAATCAAACCGTTTTTCAATCTGAACTTTTAATTTAAATTTGGTATTCCATCGGCAGTCTCTGTCTTTCCCAGGTATTTTAAGAATGTCACAACATGTGGAATTACTTCAGAGATGCAAGAAAAATTCGAGCTTGTTAGGTTACTTATCTCTTCAAATGGTTTGAGGAGTTTGATGCGTTGCTCCATTAATATGCACTGAGTCGGTGTCAAATTATTTATAGATCCGTAATCCGTTAGATACAGAAAGACAGCTCGTTTTTGTTCTAATAATCGCACCATTAAATAATACGTAGAGTTCCAGCGTGTACTAACATCTTGTACTAATTGGTGGTTTGGCAAATAGATTGCAGCTTTCCTTTGCTATACCAGAGTGATTAAAATGGGTAAAATTCGGCGTGCAGCTGCCACCATTTCTAGTACGTCCGCTTAGGAGTTTATTTTTTTAGTATTATTTGAATAAAATTATTGTTGTATAAATAAAAATCATAAAATTTTTTTCATCAAAATCAAATTTTAAGAATTAATATAATTTTAGATTTGCGCTCAAAAGTGCTTAATTTCAAGCGCCTTAATCCAATACTATCGCTTGTTAAAAGACTACACAGATTACATTGGAGAGTAGGCGCTTCGTGCTTCAAATGCCTTTTCGAGCGCTTTTTTCCCACTGGGAATAAACTGAATTACGCTAACACAAAATGCACACATTTTCTCCTAAATATTCGGCTGCCGATAATTCGTTAGCTTGGCCGAACATTCTGTATTCGTTATTCGGCCAAAATCACTATTCGTTGCATCTCTAGTTCATCTATTAAAAATTAATGTTATAAATTTATATTTTATAATTCAAACAAAAACGCAATTTTCAATTCAGGGTTATATACTAATAATTATATTTGTTTATCTATCTTAAATCCTCATAATCAATTTTAAAAATTTAATCTGTCATTCGATAAAAACAATAATTGAAATCATTTTACTGCTTTATTATGGGTAAGATATTTAGTTAGTTGTTTGCTCAGCTTTGTTGAATGCAACTGCCGTCATTTTTAAGTAATCTTTAAGTAGTTTAATTTTTCTAGTGTGATAGTTAAAAGTTATTTAAATTTGTTCTTCTTGCATTAATTTTGCTGATGTTCAGTATATAAAATTGATTGAAAATTAGGCAAGTATTAAGTTTTAGTATGTAAATTGTGAACAATTTTCAAATTCATGATATTTAAGTTAAGTGCCAAGAACTCGATAAGAAAAAATATTAAAAAATGTAAAAGTAAAATATTAAAACCCAAAAATTAGATAAAATTACTTAGAGCAGACAGGATTAAGAACTTAAATGAAATACATTAAATTCTTATATCTTTTGGGTCTTTTTGTTAGAATTAATCCTAATTTGAATAACATTAAAATTTTGGCTATTATCTGACTTATAATCTATGTTAAAAAGAAATGTTAAATTTCCTAACGTGAATTTCAATTTCAACCTCTTTTTTAATCAAAAAATTCAAATAGTAAATGTCATAGTTCTTTACAAATAAAACTTTATTTTAGGAAAGGATAACGTTTTTCTCATTCCCAAGATAAATGGCGCTATTATTGTTAATACCTTTTGAAATTTATTATTTAAAAATGATAAAATATGAAAATTTTTTATTTCAGAAAGTTGCTACCCAATAATTTTTTTTTTTAAATTAAATTAAATTGCTTTCAATTGTAATTCACTTATCAGGTCAATTATCGAAGCAATTGTTATTTTTATTTTTTTCATTAAGATGTCTGCTGTCCGCTAATCGGTTGGTGTTATTTTAATAATCGAATATCGGAGAAGTTTAAATATTGAAGTAGATACAGTAAAATTGTTTTTTTAGACTACATAAATAAGCGCTGGATTTTCTATAAGCAATAATATTTTTACCTATATCCAGTTTGAAGTAGTGTGTCTAATTGATAATTTAAAATTAAAATATTTTTTGGCTTAGGTAGACTGATTTATTTGAATTATAAAAAATACTGAGCTTACATTGATATTATTTTTATAATTTTGCCTAAGTTTTTCTAGTACTTAGATTTAAGTTAAACAAACTATTTTGATTTTTAAATTTTAAGAAAAAGTGAACTATGATTCAATATGAACTAAAGGAAAAAGGGTTAAAAACTTAAAGTTTTTAATAAATATGAAAATAAAATGTATGAAGAGTTGATATTGAAGTTAAAAAATTAAATTATATTCAACTTATTATATCTCAAGTACCTTTAATCGGGTTTGTTTACATCATCGTATTTTGTTACAGTATTTATATGTAAATAGAGAATGAATAGTCTTTTATTTATGAAAAATTGTATTCGTGGATAAAATAGCATAGTTTCATGCATTTTGAAGAAACTGGTGACGATATCTTTACATATTCTATGAGCATCTTTATTTTTGCTATTGGGAATTATTAATAACTTTCATACTAAAAAGTTTTTATACTTGAGAAAATTGCGCAAATTTTTAACAATCTATAAAGGTATTTGTGATTCTAATTCTTAAGGGGTTATACGCAGTTACAATTTCAAAAAAATCTCAATTTTTTTTTAAATTTTCGGAATGTACATATGTTTAAGTATATTCTCTGAAAATATTAAACCAATCCGTTAAATATTTTCTGATTTATATTAATAACTTAATTACACGGAGTATAATTAAACTTAACAGAACAGAGAACAGAAGAACAGAGATAAAAAATCCACGGCCCACAATTCTTTTCCCACACAGAAAAGCATGCCGTTGAGGAATATTGTGGTATACTCTTTTGTCCATGCTACCCTCAATTTGCACAAGATCGCCAACGTTGTCCCCAGCAAAGCATACCTAGACTAACACTGACCCTCCACAATGTTTGACTGTTGGAATCACACATTGATTAATCATGCGTTCGCCGATCAAACGACGAATTGTTCAATAGTCCAATCTTTATGTTTTTTTAGCCCAATTCAATCTTTTAACTTTGTGTTCAATTGTCCAATCTTTATGGTTTTTAGCCCAATTCAATCTTTTAACTTTGTTATGTTTGGGCAGTATAGGTTTTTTGGCGGTGACGCATCCTTTCAAGCCATAATTTCGCAGACGTCGCTATACTGTTGAAACAGATACTGGTGTTTCCCGCGTGGAGTAAAGATTCTCGCGAATTTCAGGAGCTGTAAAAGAGAACGATTTCTCTTCCTTACGACGCAGAAGAACTTGTCCTCATGTTTTGACGTAGTCTTAGGCCGCTCAGAACGAGAACTCGTGACTGTATTTTGAGAAAAATTACATTTAGAAGCACATTAATTTAATATACCGGGTATTACCGGGTATTTGTCTTTAAGAATAAATAATCCCTTTACAATGCAAGAAAAATCTCATCAACTTCATCAAATTTTTGTACCATTTTAATTGTTGACATTCCCGAGATACCAGATACTTTGATCTTAGCATATTCGTTTGAATTATAGGCCAAAGTTTATTTGGCGCTAAAAAATAAATAATTATTTTTATAAAAAATATTATTTTATTCGTATGATAAGTGGTTAAAAGAATTTCTATAACTTTTTATCAGGCAAATTCTTTCAAAATTTAAACAAATATTTCATAATAAGCTCTTATGTAGTTTTATGTATTTTGTTTAATATTAATTTTTCTATAGTAATTTTTTTTTGAAACAAAAAAAAATCTAATCATTGTTAACAGAAATAGATAGAAAAGACTATAACAATTGAATAAATATTGTTGAGGTTTTATCAATGGATTTCAAACTATTCTATTCAAAACAAAAATTAAGCAATCGAATTTTTTTCGGAAACATTTCATCAAAATTTTTTTTAAAAGTTTGGATTTGGTAAGAGCATTACCGGTAAGTGAGATAAGTTAATTGGCTCCGTTGAATTCAAGAAAACATTCACTTCGTATTTGACTTAAATAGAAATTAACAGCTATGATCAATAGTTGTAAATATAAATATTTAATATTTAATTAGATGTATAATTCTTTCTATTTTCGGTGTTAACTTTTATAATAGATAAATTTGGGTAGACTGTTGAATGGTTCAATTTTAAATTTCAATTTCTTATTGGTTTCAACTATTTTTAGTGTCATATATTGGAATTTTTGATTTAAATTATTAATCAATTTTGTAGTGTCTAATATATTGAAAGAATAATTTATTTTTTGGTTACTTTACATTAACTTGACCTTTCCCAAAATAAGCTTCTATCTTATCTTTTAGTGGAGTCAAAATAAGCTCGCGTAAATAACACAAGTTTTTGAAACTGACTTTCTTATCTAAACGTGTCTGCCGGGTAGTAGCCTAATAGTTCTTAGGCTCTATTGTAGTAATTAAGATAAAACTAAAAGCAATCCAGGCAGCAGCCAGCAGCCAGGATATGTTATTTTTTTTTTTTTAAAAATAATGAGATTTTTTGTTCTTAGATCCTTTGAGGGCATGGCATCTTTAGATTTATGATACTAAACAAACATTTCGCTTTGTACAAAATGATAAATTCGAGGTTCGATACGTTTGAAATTCGAATAATAGCTGTATTAGAATAGAATTTTTACTGAATCTTTGCGATATTGTTTAGACGTTTTGGTTGAAATATTTAAAATTAATTAAAGTAGTATTGTTTTGTGAGGTATAAATTTTCAGTTGAGTACTTATCAAACTTTATAAAAGGAAATCGTGTGCTACAAGCCCTCATAATGCTTTTGACCGTAAATGCTAACTACATTTTTGATACTAGTAACTAAAACGAAAAAAAAACTTACGTAAATAGCAACTAGATATTGTCAGAATTCATATTTTGATTAAAAATCTTCAGCCGAGATAATAACCTGAGTGGTTTGATAAGCTTAGCAATAATATTTTTTTTTTTTATAAATAATTTCCTATTTAAGAAGATTTAGCAATTAAGTAGAGACGCCCATAAGTGTTTTAAAGTGCCTACACCAAGTTTTAGCTTAATTTGCCGCATGAATAGCCAAAAAAGTGAGTGGTTGCTTTTAAGATGTTATACATTTATTTTATGATATTAAAATTGCAACGAAAAATTGTTTTTTTTTTTAAATCACTGAGATAAATTCATTACTATCACAAATTTAATCAAATAATTGCCAAATACTTTGAACGTCACGCGAGTTATGATGAAAAATCCCTTTAAGGCACATGCACCGCTTAAAAGTGCTAGTATTGCTGTGTACAGCACTTGATTACTATCGATACAACTGTGTAAATATGTTAGGGCCATTGTTTATTTTATTATCAGTAGAAAATAAAGTACATTTTTTAAGTTTTAGTTTAGTGACCTAAACAGAAAGTTATTGTTAGCGATCAATGGCTGACATGGCACTTAATGTGTTAACATAAATATAAAAATTATTTAGATCAAATGAGGAACCAGCATTTTGATGATGGCACATACCATCATCATGTGTATAAAATTTTAAATTTTAAAAGTTTATGCATTGGAAAGATTTAACACTTCAGTATTTTTAACTCAAAAATTATCAAATTTTATTAGCAAAAAATAAATTTTGTTTACTTGTGTTCTTATCTTAAAAAATATTTTTCTGTGAATTGTATGAGTAATCTTAATTTACTAATTTTATTTTATATTTCGGTTTACTATAAAAATGGTAGATTTTTATTTTTGGATGTTGCTCGTATAAATCAGCTCAATTGGTTAAGGGAAAAAAAAGTACATATTACTTGTTAATTAGATAACTTAAAGTTTTCAAATGATACATCAGTTTTGTTTTTTCACATATTTTTCTAGTAATTAATTTGTACTTAACATTGTACGCCTGATTTCGCTAAAAACTTTAATTTATGTAAACACGGAAATCAACAACATAATAAAAATTCTTTATTTTTCTTTTATTTTCGGTAAATTTGGACTTTTAAAATATTTTTAGTCATTTATTGAAAATAATATCTGGCAAGTGGCCATCGTCAGCAGCTACATACATTTTCGGCGTTTTGCATCACTTTTTGAATCATTTCGGGAGTAATTTAAACAAAGTCCTCGCATATGTTGGCTTTAACTTGTGCGAGAGTATTAGGTTTATTGGCATAAGCTTTACCTTTTAAATACCCGTGGGGCCAGTCATAATCACCTACTTTTGAAATCAATCGACGCATTATGTGTAACATCAGCTCTTACGTCTTCAATGACATCATCACCTCGATGTTGACGTGTTTTAATCTTGGGCTTAGCTGTTGCCACTGAACCACTTTCATTAAATTTAGCCACTAGGTATCGAATCGTCTTTGTCGTCGTCTTTATCGTCGTCCATGATATTTAGCTCTATACGCATGTTGCGTCGGAGTAACTAAGAAGTTATTTTGGTAATAAAATTTCACAATTTCAGTGCGGTTTTGTGGTGTGAAGTGTTTCATGGTAAAAATTGTACTGAATTGACGTTTAAAACACGGGCTGTCCCATGTCGATCTGACAATTGAATGTCAAAATATACGTATTTAACATTGGGTACCACAAAAAAAAAACTCACCCTGTAAAAGGCAATTCAAATCATTAGAAAAATTATCAAAATATAGAATAAACGCCCTGAGTGTTTATGATTTCGTTGCTATTGTGATTGGGATAAATTTTGACTTCTATAAACTTTTACTTTACAAATATATTCATGAATGTTTTTATTTTATTGGCATGGATATTAATTACTTTTTTCAAAATCTGTTCCAATTTACAATATTTTTCATAAATATAAACGTAAAAATATTTATTCTAGAGAAATATGCTCCAAAAATCCATTGCAATTGATTGACTTTATAAGATCAGTTCCTATGTAGAACAACTAGTGTCACGATCCAGATAATGGTGATTTTTGTGAATTTTTTTATGAAAAAAATATTGCACCGAATGTTTTGAAATTCGGCAGACATATTTTCGCATAAAGAAAAATAGAATGTAATTTTTTTAACTAAAAATATTGGCTTTTCAGCAAGTTATCAACCATCTCCTTAGTCCTCCTTAGTTCCTGAAATAAAAACGAACTAAAATATCGAAAAGCTAGAAGGATTTGACTATACAATGAGTTACGATTGTGAAAAATCCCATAAAATGGCGTATTTCAGAAAAAAGCAGTTGAAATTTTGCTAATAAATGTGATTTTTTTTGGCAAAATTATATTTTCTTTTATCCAATCATTAAATTGGTAGCTCATTGTATGGAGAAAAAAGTATAAAATATGTTAAAATAAGGATCAAATCGATCGAATTGAGTTGCAGCTGCAGTAAATTTGAGTAGCTTTGAGAAAAACTCCTTTAAAGAGAAGTAACGTGCTTTTCTAACAGAGGAGCAGCTGTTCTTTAGAAGGATATAACTAAAATTAGAATATAAATTTTAGTATGTTACTTTTAAAGATACAAATTATCGAAAAATGCAAAGGCAAATATCGAAATTTTGAATATTAAGACAGTCTCAGTAAGCCCATATGTAGCATACATATAACAAACTAAAGCCTGTCTTTGTAATCCTGTTAAGTATCTTTCGAAAATCGGGAAAATAAAAACTGATGGCTGGCTACCTTTTGTCCAATTGTCTTGTGAAGAGAGGAAGTGATATCCTGGATCAATGTAGTAGAAAGTTTTTAACGATGGGATGGGTTAATTTTTTGTTTGTTAACTTTCTTAGGTATATTACATTTGTTTCTTTAATTACTACTGAAATATTGCTAGAATGGGATGGGATAGATCTACTGTGCTGGATTACTACTATATGTCATGTCGTCTCTACACATTTGGACACATTTGGCAAATATAAAATTCGTTCTATTTGCCGCTTTCACTTGTGTATCCATCCACACATTCGTGCATTTAATCAGAATCAGAATATTATTTATAATTATATTATACAAAAGTTTAACAAAAATGCCTTAAACTTTTAAGAAGCCAGATTTATCTAATTTTTTTAAAGAAAAAAAATTCCCTTAATTTTGACGTTTGCGTTGTATGAATTTGTATAAAGTTCCCCAACAAAGCGAACTCGCATAAACTACACAAAGTCTAGCAAACTAAGGCAAATGCACCACTCTACACATTCGCGTATTTGCTGGAATTGCTTAATTTTCTGAATGTGTAGAGGCTACATCAAATAAACCTAACAACATCAAATAGTTAAGATATCAGGATATCAAATCAAACCCAAGCTCCTTTTTGTTAAAAAAAAGGAATGCATTTTTTATTTAGTTTTCAAGTGAAATGATAAAAAGGATAATACAACTGCATAAATAAAAATATACTTGTGACAAATAAGATTAATACCAAATGCCAATTATAGAAAACTTTAAATCAATATTAAAGCAAAGAATTTTACTTTTTGCTAATTAATTGATGCAACAAAAATTAAATTAACTTTTGATGAAATCCATATAATTTAATTAGTGATAAAAATCAATAGTCTCTTCAGGATATTTATTAAAATAACTATTCCTTTATGTATATATCAAATTTGTATCGTAATTTCAGCTAATATTAATTCCTTTTTTTTTTCTTTGTTTTATGATTTCCAGATGAGCTTCAACTATTTATTGACTTAGATATCAAATATTATTTGACTAATAAAGTAATGCTACTTGATGACTCAGCTGTGATTGCTGTTCATTATCATTGGTAGAAACATAATTTACAAACAAAAATAAATAATAATAAACAAATAAACCAGAAATGTGTTCTAAATGTGGTATTGTCCAACGAAAAATTTGGGTATTCGGCTGTGGATCTTTTATATTCTTTTTAGCATTAATAATTGGACTTTTATGGCCTAATTTATCTCTACAAATCCTGACTTCTGTAAATTGAATTTAAATTTGTTTCTAAATTAAAAAATATGACTAACGAAAAAAACAAAACATTTATTTTTTTATATTTATTATAGCAATTGGTATTAAAGGAAGGATCTATGAATTATAAAAATTGGATAGAGACACCAATTCCAATTTATATGGAGATTTATATGTTTGATTGGAAGAATCCTGAACAACTTAATGATCATAATTTAAAACCAATTTTTGAAGAAAAGGGACCATATGTATTTACTGAAAAACATAAACGTGTTGATGTTGAATGGCATAAAAATGGTTCTGTATCATTTTATCAAGTTCGTACATGGCATTTTAGTCCAGAAAGATCAAATGGTACACTAGATGATAAAATAACATGTGCAAATGTAATATCAGCTGTAAGCAAATTTTAATTATATAACTTTTAAAAGATTCTATATTTTATTTATTATTAATTATAAAAGAAATTATAATAAGAATTTTAGGAAAATACGAACAATAATTTTTTCCTTATTTATTTTATAAATGAGGCTTTCTTTAACACGTTGAGGATGGAGGAATTTTTAATATTTCGCTTTATCCGGTGGCAATGAAAATTGTACTTTGCTTTATCTTGCGGCGCCTTGCTCAAAATGTTGTTTAGCAAAAAATTAAAAGTTGATTTTAATAAAAAAGTTATTTTTAATCACATAAAGTGGGATGACCGGTGGTACATGCCGTCCTCATCGTGTTAAATACAATTTATCAGTTAGTATGTAAAAATGAAGCTACCTAATATTTAATGGCACGTCTATTAAATCCAAAAGAAAATGGGTAGATATTTTATGAAATTTTGGCAGAATTTCCAGTTTTTCGACTTTTTCTTCTTTTAGAGATAAATGTTAAAGAGCCTGAAACTCATTTTTTGCCATTTAGGGATATTTAAAAGTTTTTGGTCCAGCTTACTTCCATCCCAATAATCCTTATTTTGAGTGCTGGCCTAATTTTTAGATTTTTAAAACTGTAACAATAAACTTAAACAAACTTTTCGAAACTAGTAACATTCTCAAAGCTAAGGTTGCCATAATATAAAAATTTTTTCATGTTTATCTTTATTTATTTTAGTAATCTGAATTTTTCTGTTTGTTTTGATTTTTAATTAGTAATTTAATTTTTTTTATTTTTGATTTTCAGACAGTAGCTGCATTTGTACGAAACAAATCAAAGGCTGTTAAATTTTTAGCAAATTTTATGTTACTTGAAAATGGTGGTTCATTGGCAGTTACAAAAACAGTACGTGAATTACTTTTCGATGGTTATGACGATAAATTATTAGATTTTATTAAAAAAGTAAATACAACTAATATAAATATACCATTTAAAAAATTTGGTTGGTTTGTTGAAAGAAATGAATCAAAAACATATGATGGTTATTTTACAATGAATGATGGTCAAACTAATATAAATACATTAGGAAAATTAACTGAATGGAATTATGTTAAAATAACAAATTTTTATCAAAATAATTGTTCAATAGTTAAAGGTACAACTGGTGAATTATGGCCACCAAATATGAATCCATATACATCAAAAACAGTATTTGCTACAGATTTTTGCCGTTATATAACACTTAATTATGATAAAAAAATAACTAAATATGGTATAACTGGTAGTAAATGGATTGGTGATGATAGTGTATTTGATGATGGTAATAAATATCCAAATATGAAATGTTTTTGTCCAAAAGATGATATATGCCCTAAATATGGTGTACTTGATGTATCAAAATGTAAATTTGATGCACCAGTTACTGTTTCATATCCACATTTTTATTTAGCTCATGCTAGTTATATTGATTCAATTATTGGTATGAAACCTAATAAAGAAAAACATGAATTTTCTTTAGCATTAGAACCATCAACTGGTATACCATTAGAAGTTAGAGCTAAATTACAAATTAATTTACATTTACGACAAATATCTGAATTTAAGTAAGTAAAAAATAAAAAGAAAACATTAATTTTCTTTTGAAATTTGACATTTGTAATTAAAAATTTATATTTTATTTTATTAATTCATTTTTTTAGATTTTATAAAAATATTAAAGATGTTATGATGCCAATGATATGGTTTACTCAAAAAATTGATTTAGATGAAGATTTGGCTGAACAAGCGAAAGTAAGTAAAAAGATTAATTTTTGAATTTAAATAAAAAAAATTTTTGATTAACTTTTAGACACAAGTAATTATTAATTATTTAGAGGATTTCTATTATTATTATAATGGCTATATACAATATATTCTGTTTATTTTTAATTGTAGTCATAAAACTTCTTAATTTTAATTATTAGTTTTTTTAATGGTTGTCTTACTCGTATTACTTTTGTGTAGAAAGGTGAAAATTTCTATACTTGACAAAGCAGTCAATACGTCCCGAGCTTAAAACACAGTTAAATTCTTATTACAAAGTCATTTAGGAACCACAATTTTCCAAATAATACCAGCCAAAATTTTTAGAAATTATAGTAGTTTTTAGTGATAATATTTTTATTATTAAAAACAATTTATTCTGTTGGTTTATCATTGGTTTTGATGGGAATAAATACTTTCAAAAACTTAACTTGATTAATGCCCAATGAACTGTGTTCTATCAAAAATTAACTTGAATTGTTGTTAGCCGTGGTTATTGACTACATTAAAAAGAAAAAAATCTGACATTGGGTTGTTGGATCGCTTAAATATTAAAATCATATTAAAAATATTAAAATTATGCAAATGCCATATTATATAAATAGAGCTTTAGGCTACATCTACATCCACCATGTTTATTAAATCTAGGCCTTTAGGCTGTTCGCAGATCCTACTAATATGCTTCCGGGATAGCAATTTGGTCTGAATGAAGAGGTCATCGTGGAAATTGAGGACTATTTTAAGACGAAATATTAATCGTTCCCTAGAACATCTATGGCTGGTATAGAAAAGTTAAAGAAGCTATAAATTGAACCTTGAAGGATACGAATTATAGACTTTGCTATTTCAATGTTTTTAGTAAATAAACAGTAATTTTTGATTTACTTCTAAAAATTAAATATAATTAACAAATTAACACCTTATATTTTACATATCTGATTTTTATAATATCCTAAATATTAAAAATATGTCAAAAGACCAACGACATCTTTTTAAAAAAGCTTTAATATGTTTCCTCCTTTAAACAAATCAATATAATTTGTACATTTCTTTTTGTAGGTTTTTTCTATGTATTTCAAATAATATTAATATGTTAAATTATGTACCACATAATTTTAATACTGAATATAGTTATAGAAAGTAATTAATTAATTACTTGTCATAAAATTATTAAAAAAAATCCAATTAAAATTGATGTATTATACGTCAAATCCGAGGTTTAATCTCTGGTGAAACAAAGCCAATACGCATAAATATGAGAAATTATTTTAACGAAATCAAAATTTAAGTGATAAATATCCTTTTTTTTATGATATTTTATGATTACATATTTCTTGCTTTACTTAAATTTCAACAGGAAATTTTTAAACAATACAAAATTTTTAAATTTTATTTTTAGCTTGCCATAAACTTATCAAATATAGGAATATATACTTCATATGGAATTGGTGCATTGGCTATAATTATAATTATTGTTGGTATTATATTAACAATAACAAAACGATGGAAACGAACTGTTAGTGATGATGAAGAAATTTTAAGCGATTAATCAAAAGAAGTTTTTGTTTGTTTTTTTTTTAAAGAGAATTAAAAGTAAAATTTGTTTAATTGTTTTTATTTTGAAATTCCAGTCAAACACAATAGTGCCAAAACAGAAAAAGAAAAAATCGTTGTTTTTTTTTTAATTAAGTACTTACTTAAGTGAATATAAATTGATTTTATATTAATGACATAATTATTTGTACATATCTTAGGCTAAACTTAATATCCAATATTGCCTTAAATTTACCTGATACGTTGTTGTTTTAGAGAATAAATATAATTTAAAAAATTTTGTTTTTATATCGTATTTAGTTTTTCTATTATTGGAATATAATATCACATATAATTAGTGAACGTTATGTTTATGATTGGACAATTTTAAAATAATTTATAGGATTTTTTTAAAAATTCAATTAAAATTTGAATTTGAATTTTTAATGCACGATTTCACAGTTGATACTTAAGCTTCACTTTAGTTGAGTTTCCTCTTTCTGAATTTTTTAAGCCATTTTTGCATTAAAAGATCATAATTTGTCACAGTTTTTGCTATCCTTAACATCGAGATATGTATATGTTATAATAAGTGAAATAGCCATAAATTATAAACACCAATCAAAAACAATAACTTAACAGTAATTCTTTTAAAATAAAAATATTCTTTGTGTTTATTTTAAGGCAAGCTACTTAATATTTTTCATATTATTGATTAAATCTTTTACTTTTGGTTGAATTTAACAAAATTATTGACATAATAAACAGTTTAAGTTATTATATGCCAAAAATGTTTTCAAAAAAGTTATTGTATTATATGGCAATATGTACTACACTTCGGTAAATAAGGGAAATTAAAAAATTATTATGCTTAAGGGTTAAGGGTAACTAAGTAATTAATTTTTGGCGTCATTTGCATTCTAACTTAACTTAAGTATGAAGTTAACGCTCCGTAAGAATTAAGAAAGAAGTGTGAAACGCAAAATCTTCTAAAGTAGAAGATTAGGTTGACGGATGCGCTAAGGATTGCTTAAGTATGAACTGTAAAACCGGGCGTAAGTATATCCCAAATGACAGATTTGTATTTAGTAAGTCTAATTGATTATATTTTTAAATTGATGTTTTAATTTTCTAATAATCAATTATTTTCATCTTACCTCAATTTACAAAATTGTATTTTATTTGTTTCCTTTTAGGGAATCCAAAGATCACTATAACCCCTTTGATTGATGGTATTGCCGCATAACTGCATATAGTTAACTACTTTTCAAGATTTCATTGTCTTTTTAATATTAATAATTTAGTATTTTTCTCGTTGTGCTATTCGTCTTGTCTTATTACTTAATACATATTAATTTGTATATTGCTGTAAAATTATTATTTAAATAATTCATGGAAGAGATGTAAACATATGTGATTGTTTTTTAAATAGATCTGCAAATTTAAATAAAATATTTGGTATAAGTCGGGCAGTTGGTAATAGGTTTGAGTGATATCCTAGCTGGCGGGTGGAGCACAATAGATCAAGTCTGGTCGCAGTTAATATGTCCCCTTTTTACCACCACTACTGCTACTACTACTGGTAAAAATTATGAGATATGTCTTCGTATTTCTAAACTTATGAAAAGTATAATTGGAAGTAATGAATCAAGTAGCATTTATAAAACTTTGTCGTAATTCAAGTGTTAAGGTAAAGGTAAAGGTAAATCTTCATGTGTTTGTATGAATAGTTATTCTTTAAAAAAAACTAAAAACTTTGCTAAAACTCTGTTTGTTTAAAAAAGCTAACTTTTTTATTGAGAATTTTTCTTTTATACTACTGGCAAGTATCAAATAAAAAGTTTAAATTAAAAAGAATATTTTCATAGTCTAAGCTAATTCAACTTTGAGAAATATAAAGTAAAATAAACTTGTTTAAAGACAAAATCCATTTGTTGTGTCACAGGATTTATAAAAAAGAATTTAGCTCTATAAATTTCTCTTTCCAGTGAATTTTTAGTGTTAGTATTGCAAGTCATTCTATACTTACTAAATGCATGGTGTCTTGTCTGTTTTGACTAAAAGAAATTATTTTTTATTTTATGATTTGGATCCGATAAGATGAGCACTTTTTAGAATTTTCACTACACTTCTTTTACTTGGGTTTTTTTTTATAGTATTTCATTGATATGAGATTTATTGATTTTACTTTTCTAAGATTATAGATAAAACACAATACTTAAGTCGGAAAAGCAGGAAAAAAAATCATTATACGAGAGATTTAATGGTATACTGTTGGGGAAAAATTAGAAGCTAAGGAATTTTACAATTTATTTTATTGTATAGCATTTTAAGGATTTCAATTTAATCGGTTTAAAGCTCTTGTAGTTATTGACGTTTTAATCTGTTCAAGCTCTTTTACATTTTTCAGAGATTAAAGTTTCAAACGCATTTTTCCCGGAATGACATTTAAAAAATCCTTAATCATCGGCGTTCAAAAATTAGTACATCAGTTCATTTGAAATTTTTATATTTGCTTTCTACTCAAAAGATATGACTAACATAATTTAATCATTTTCCAAATATACAAATAATGAAGCTTACAAATACAATTTCAAATTGAATTAGAAAAATTTTTTTTCAATTCAATATATCTAAAATTCTTACTAATGTAGTTTTTTTTAGTTTTTTTTTGCGTATATTTTATTTTGCGTATTAGAATAAAAAACAAGAAGTTCAAGGCTTGATATATATTTGAAGTTATTAGAACCTTATTACCTCCTCTTTTCATTTTCAGGTGTAACTTTGAGCTTAGTTTTAGTTTATTGATTTGTCTTCACCTACCACAAATTTCATTCGTAAAAAGAAGCCCTAATAAAACATATTTTAATTGGATTTGTAATGAGTATATATTATTGATAATTTTGAAAGTCTAAAACAGTCAGCGGTCTGCTGTTGACTAAAACGAATTGAAAATAAATTAAAAAATATTCATTATTTTAAAGAAAATTGTGTTACTGGCATAAAAGTGTTTAAAAAAAAAAATAAATGGATTTTGATTTGACTGCATAGAAATTAGAATTATTAATAATGGTGGTTAATTTTCAAGTTTTTAAAAAATGTTCACCTAATGGTAAAATTACACTTTATATGGGAAGAAGGGAATTTATTGATTCGCTTATAAAAGTGGAACCTGTTGGTATGATATTTTTATTAAGTAAAAATTTTAATAAAAATTTCATTTAATAATAATTTGTATATATGAAAATACAATCATCAAGAAGTTTATGTTTATTCTCAATTTATTCAATATATTTTTTGCTATATTTTTAAAAAATTTTCACGTTTTATAAGTCCGTTGTAACAATTTCATGTTAGTTTGCGTATTGTTACCAGTTTCAAATATAAAATCATAAAATCAAGAACGGAAAATCCGAAATTATTTGGTTTCTTTTGTTTCAATTTCAAAACTTTTTCGTTTAAATTTTTTTTTGTAAATTGGTTTTTAATTTAATTTAATTTTTGTAATTGGTATTCTAACTAAGTTTTATTAAATCGATTTGAAAGCATAGAAAATATATAATTTTATAATTGAATTTGAACACACGATTATATTTACGAAATAATAAACAAAAGGAAAGAAGGAAAAACATTGCTCAAAATTGTTTATAGGAGAAACAAGCATCAACGTTACGAATTACAGTATGTGTTGTTTGTAAGTGAGACAAATATTTTGAAATCTAAAAAGATTTTGAAGTCTTGTACAAAATTATGATTTTGAAGAAATGTTATTACCTCAACTGGATAGAAACTCTTCATCATAATGTGAATAGATGTATATGGTTATTAGTATGATTAAAATAAAAGATTAGAGGCTTAATAAGTCCCGGTGTGATGACATCGGGTGATATATTCTAATACGTAAATCTTAATTTCTTTCGTATGACGGGTATACAGGGAAGTTTGGTATACAGAAACATTACTGAAATCATCCAAAATAAATTCGAAATGTATTTAGTGCTTCATATTAAATATTTCATTAGGATAATGCAATCAAAGTATAGTAGAAATGTAGTTTTGTAAGCAAATCGTCTATTTTTTGTAATGGGCAAAAAATTTGTTGGAAAATATTGACGTATGAAGTTTGTGTTGATGAAAAATATATTGAAACAATAAATGACCTATTACAATCAATTATGGAAATTTGGGACTTCATCTGTTTAGAATAATAAGAATTTAAAGAAGGTGATCCAAAAGCAGGTATTTTTCTAATATGTCCATATGTACATGTCTATATGATATTCCACAATTAGAGAACTTATGCCTAAACAAACTGTGGAAATGTATTTCTAAAATCAGTGTTCAAGAAAAATTTGCATTGTAGGCAAAATGGTCGCCCTACGTTCGTCGTGTACACACGTCATCGCTTGATTTTAATTCCGCACACTGTGTGGGGTTTTTAAAATTATATTCGACGCTCAACTGGATAAAAGTCTTCTAAAAGCACTTGTTTGATTACCTTTCACATGATTTTCTAGTTATAAAATAGGGAACTGAACAGGCGCCAGTTTCTATGTTCTACATGTTATTTAATTGCATGACCACAGTAGGAACTAAGCTTTTAGCCCAAGAAAGACGATCTTTGACCACATAAGAACACTTCATGTTATAATAATAATAATACATTTTTTGCTAACTTAAAATACTATTAGATACAGAGAGAGGGAGATACAGAGAGAGAGGGAGAGAGAGAGAGAAAGAGAGAGAGAGAGATACAGAGAGAGAGAGAGAGAGAGAGAGAGAGATTTCAATTTTATTGAACATAAGTAACCCCAAAAAAGTTTTTTAATTAAAATGAAATATTAGAGGTAATGCACTCAATACTTCAATTAAAAATGTTTTAATATTTTGCGGCTCAAATTTATTTCCTAATTGATAGTTTCAATCAATAAAAGAAGTTTCAATTTGATTTCCCTAACTTCAAAGTTTCTTAAGCTAGGGATATGAATTTTGAAAAACTTTTTTAGAATTTGTAAAAATTAAAAATGTTACTTATAAGCATTAGTTTTGCTATAAAACCTTGACATTCTTTTAGATTGAAGCACAACACAATTTTTAATTATGATTTTATAGTTATTCACAAAAAGAAAGGATCCCACAAATCATTAAAAGACTGTTTTTTATATGACATTCTTATAAAATCAAATTTTCTTTAATAAAATTTGTTTAAATAGTTTTTTATTAATCTTACAGATGGTATAATAGTATTGGATGATGATTACATAAAAAATGACAGAAAAGTCTTTGCCCAATTAATTTGTAGCTTTCGTTATGGACGTCAAGAAGACGAAGTTATGGGTTTAAGTTTTCAAAAAGAATTAACTCTTGATTCAATGCAATTATATCCAGTTGAAAAAAGAAATAATAATTTAACCAAAATGCAAGAAAGATTATTAAAAAAATTAGGATCAAATGCATTTCCATTTTATCTTGAAATGCCAAAAAATTCACCAGCGTCAATAACTTTACAACAGAAGAGTAGTGAAGAAGGACAACCATGTGGAGTACAATATTTTGTTAAGGTATTCAAAATTTAATTGATTATATTATTTTTCTTCTATTATTTTTTAAATTTTATAAAAATTAAAAGATATTCGCTGGTGATTCTGAAATAGATCGAACACATAAAAGAAGTACTGTAACATTAGCAATTCGTAAAGTTCAATTTGCACCCACAAAACATGATATTCAACCATGTACAATTGTTCGTAAGGATTTTCTTCTTTCACCAGGTGAATTAGAACTTGAGGTAACACTTGATAAACAATTATATCATCATGGTGAAAAAATGTCTATTAATATATGTGTCCGTAATAATTCAAATAAGGTAATTACAAAAGATTATATATATGTATATTTATATTATTAAATTAATGAGAAATTTTTAAATTATAGGTGGTAAAAAAAATAAAAACTATGATTCAACAAGGTGTTGATCTTCTTTTATTTACAAATGGACAGTTTAGGAATATAATAGCATCCATGGAAATTAATGAAGGATGTCCAATTCAGCCTGGATCAGGTGTACAAAAAGTTATTAATCTTATACCTGATTTAGTATCAAATCAACATCGTGCTGGTATTGCTGTCGAAGGAAATGTTAAAAAAGGAGATATTTCTTTAGCTTCAAGTACTTTGTAAGTTTTTATTTATAAAATAAAAAAAAAAAAGAAGAAAGATGAAAAACAAACTAAAAACTATTCAAATGGAAAAAAATATTAAACTTTAGATTAGCTTCACCAGATAGTCGTGATGGTTTTGGAATTATTGTATCATATGCAGTCAAAGTGAAACTATTTTTAGGTGCTTTATGTGGTGAACTTTGTGCTGAACTTCCTTTTATACTAATGCATCCTAAGGTGAAACAAAAAGTTTATAGTTTTTTTTTAGTAATTTAATTTTAATAATTGTTACTTCTTTTATATGCTTTTATTTTGTTTCCTTTGTGTATGTATTTGTGCCATTTGAATTTCATGCATTTAATAACATAACAATTTTTTTATTTTTAGTGTATTCAAACATTTAGTTTTACTTGATTTACGTATTTTGTTAAGGGGGGATTCGGTTATTTCACTCAAAAAACGGCATGTTTTCAAGATACAGGTAGTTCTAGTATATTCTTTTAATTTTTATATAATAACACAACTTTTGAACAATATTTTTTAAAATTTTCATTTAAAAATATTAATAAGTGTGTGAGTGACAACGAATATTTTCAAGCGCCTTGCAGAAAAATGGTTTTGCGGTGTTCAACACAACTCGCAACAGAATGATCTAAAACAAAAAAATCAAAACATCGTAACATAGAGGGGTTTTTTTTTTTAAATTTTTATATTTTTGGTAGCCTTTGGAAGGCAAAATACACATTTTCGCTTAAAAAATCGACCTATTTGTTATTATAAAATTAATAATTTAAAACAAAAAAGCTCTCAATGTTACCTGGAAAATTATGTTTAAAAGTAGAGTGCCAAATTTCAAAACGATCGCTCCAGTTGATTTGGAGTTATCGTGAACATCGACTTCAAAGATAACAACTCTCAGAAAAATGCTTTAAAGTTTTGCTTATTCTCTACTTGCTCTAGAGCAAGGGATGTTCAAATGGTCATAATTCGATAATTTTACTCCGATCGACTTTTTAAAAGAATAAAAAAATTGGCCAAAAAAAAGTTAAATACCCTACTCCCCCCTTAATAAGTTGTAAAATTTGATTTATTGCCTTCTTGTTATGACTTTTAAACTAATATTTGACTATTTGAGTAATTTTCAAATAACTTGAAATGTTTTAGCCGTAGTCAGAGACTGATTTATCTTTTTACCGCCCTATGTACACAATTAAATTATTTGAAGAAATTAAAATTAAAAAGATAAAGTTGAAATATTCAAATGCTTTTTTATTCTTTAATTTATTTTTTAAATTTTCCTTTTACATTTAGTTTTTGCAAATTTTTCAATCAAATCATTAAAATCAATGGATTTATATACCTTTATTTTTAATGTGCTGTAGTGATAACGCATTCAATTTAAATGATTCAAATGTCAAATTTTCAGATTTAGAAATTTCGCCCTCTAAAAGCTGCTACTCTAGGCCTTAGTCTAGTTAGCCCATATGTAAATCTGTCCCTGGGAATAATTTTAAGGTTATTTTTATTAAATCGACATTTTTATAAAAATATTTGAAAATATAATAAATAAATATTGTGAAAATTTCAGACAGAAATCTTAAATATTTACAAAGTTATAATAGTTGAATGGGGGTGCTTCGAATACTAAAACATTTCGGTGGCAAAAGCTTTAAACATGTTTTTCTCGGAACTTTTTTTAATGTTACTCTTACCGACTAAAGGAAATCTGATTGAGCTTAGCTTTCACCATGTTAATTTATGCTTTGGCAGCTATGATAGGAGAAAGAATTATTTACTAAACACAATAATTTCTTATTTTTTTCTTCTAATTTATTTTTCATTATTTATTAATAAATCAGTAATACCATGTATAAAATTACTGCATTTTTGATTCTTATGAAAAATAATTTGAAAAACCCTGTAAAATTGAGACAGGAACATAGAAGACTAAACGCTTAGAAATGTTTAAAAGGTTTGTCAGACATAAAATTTATGGTTGTTTTTTTATCGAGTATCCCTTTTTATTAAGTTCTTGGAAACTCTTTATTTTTGCCGTAATATTAATGTATAAACAAATTTTAATTCTTTATTTGCTTTAGAATATTTTCATATTTTTCATAATTTCAGTAAATATTTCTAGCTTTTCAGTATTACCATTTATTTGACTAGTTGCACTGTGATTTTTTGTTTATATAATAATAGTTTTACAAAGTGTGACAACATGTTTCTAAAAATGTTCTTATTTTTAAATTTAGCCACAAACGGTAAAGGTGGAGAGTATTAATACCTCAGTGAAACCTCAGGAATAAGCAGCAGTTTTCTCAAAAATCAGGCGACATAATTAACATTGAATGTTATCCACTTGCTTTGATTTAAATTTAAAGAAAAATAAATACATAAATAATTTTTTAAATAAAAAACATGCATACAATCTTATGACTTAAGTAAAATATTAACTTTAAAAAATAGAAATTGTATTAAAATCATATCTGGAACGCTTTTCTACTCTCTTTCTTTCCTTAAATCTCTTTCCTTTCCTTTAACACTAAAACGGCTGAGTACTTTTTTTTATTGTTACAGTTGCAATATAAAGGGCCCCCTAGACTATCAAGGATCCTTGATCAAGTAGACTTGATGGAATGTGAGCAAAATTTGCTCAAATAGTTGCTAGAAATTTTGCCACTAACTATCAAGTCTACTTGATCAAGAAAATTTGAGCTAATTAATGTCAAATTTGTTTTTATTAATGTCGATCATTTTTAGATACGTTAATTTGATGTTTTTTTCTGATATATTTTGTTGTAAAACTGAATGTATTTAGTTACAAACATTTTATATTAAAAAAATTCGAATATTTTTTTTTTATTATTAATTACAAATAGCATGTGAACTCTTTCGAAGTGTTGCACAATACAATTTATATCTGTCAAAAACTTTGATGAAATTTTTTCAAAGCTGTCATTTCTACTTGACCAAATCTCCCTTAACTATCAAGTTTACTTGAACAAGGCGAATTTGATCAAGGATCCTTGATAGTCTAGGGGGCCCTTAAGAAGATGAAGAAAGCTTTTATCGAAAGTGATACACACAATTGCTGCTCGACTCTTAAGCCAAGCGGTTGAAAATAAATTTTCAAAGAGCTTTACTTATATTCTGTTTCACAACCTGAAAATTCACATTCGAAAATTAGATCGGAATAATCTTTCTTGAAGTGAAGTGATTTTGAAGTGATTCTTGATGAAGGATTCCTTGAAGTGATTGAAGAGCTCTTTTACAAAAGCTTTGCACAATAATTGTTGATCCGTGAAGGCTTTAAAAAGCACTTTAGCTTGCTAAAGTTCACTTTTCTTTTCAGTTATTAAAAATTATTTTATAAAGTAAAAATTTTTTTGTTTTTCCAGCTTATTAGTTACCAAATTGAATACATAAAGTAGAAGACAATTTATTTCAATATTGTTTTACCATTTTTCATTAAATTAGTTAAACTAATTTTAATACATTTAAAAATATATTTTAAGCTGAGTTCGATTATTATCATTCAATAAAATATATTTTTTGAGATTCTTTTTATCTTTGTTCTCTTTAGCATAAAACGAACATCCCATACATACATTTTAATTATATATTTAGTAATATAATTTACGAAATTTTGTTTAACATTGACTTTTGTGACCGACAAATGGCAGTTTTTTTTAAAAAGAGGTCTACATAGAAATAGTTCTTTTACTGTAAAACTGAAAATGGTATATTTTCTATCATTGATTTACCTTCTATCTATAGCTTCAACATTATTCTCACTGAAGTATCCTTAATCAATGTCATCCCAGAGTAATAGAATTTATTGTTATTGCCTTACAAATGAATAGAAGGCTTTTGTTTGTTTAGTAGATGAATAAATTTCTGCATTTGATTCATTCAAAGATCCAAGAAACTGGAATAATATAAATATGTCTTTATTGATTTCAATTTGTGTATTTATACTTCCTTAATAAAGAGTAATATTTTTTAGTATTGTAATTCAGACTTATTGAATATATTTTCGTATTTTTGAAGAGCTAAGGGAGTTTTTGATATCCACCCATTGATGAAAAACAAGCTTAGAAGATTTAAAGTGAACAAATTTAATTTAGAAAAATGAAAATATACTGAAGATTAAAATTAATATGTGAACAGATTTTTGAATTACTTATTCTTTTTTTTTTTTTAAATTAAAAGAAAAAGTGTGAGTATTTGCTTTGATTTTGTTGTTGATATTTTAAATGAGTATTTTAAAAGCGATTCTAAATACTTTCAAGTTTAATATATTAGGTATTAAATTTTTTTCTCAGATCTTTGGTAAAATTTAAATTTAATAAAATAAATGAAAACAGCTTAGCTATTTGTCGTTGAGGAAAAAACCTATCGTATAGATTCAGTAAAGTTTTTATACAAGATATATAAAAAATAATTTTAAAATGCTGTTACCAATAAATTAGCAATTGGGCAGTAATTTTTTTCGGTATTTTGATTTTCTAAGATAAGAGTTTTTGTAAGAGAGTTTAACACCTGTTAGGCAGCTTCTAAAACAAAAGCTTCCAGACATATCAAAAAAGAAAAAAACTCAAAACATTTGGATTAGAAGAGAGGCTTGCACTATATCATACTCATGTAGATATTTACAAATACACCCACAAATAATTATTTTGGGCGTATAAGAATAAATATAAAAAAACCCAAAGCAAAGCTTTTAATGAACGTGAAAGTGATTCTAAATCATAAGAAGTAACTTAAAAAATTTAAAATTTCTTTTTGGGCAGATCTCAAAGAAGTCTAAAAATGTTGCTTCAAAATTTGATATGTAAGGGACTTTTAATATGATTATATTATATGAGCATATCCCATATTCAATAAAAATACCTTTTTTTTTTTAAAGTAAAAAAAAGAGGAAAAATTACAACTTTGATTATTTTGTTTATTATCACTCGTTGGATCAACATTTTTCCTCTTACTGAGTTCTTTATTGTTTTATGTTTCTTCTTTTGGTTATCCTTGATTTTAAAACATACTTTATAGTTTGTTTTCATTGAAAATATAGAATTGCAAAATTCCGCTTCTACGGAGACTCTAGTAATTTGAAGATTAATCTTAAGTCTACTTTAACACTCTTCTAGGAATATCATACCAAGCAAATGGCCAGGGAAAGAAAATGCGCTGTCAGATGGTCTCGTTTAGCTTGTCGTTTATACTCTCAATTCAAAAGAGATAACTTGAACCACAAAAATATGCCTGTTTATACTTTTGCGCTATTCTTTCCGTTTTGGCGATAAAATTTTACTGGGATCGCTCAATTGTTGAAAATTTCAACAATACATCGAAAAAAGCTTTGCTTTGTTTGTTGTTGTTGTTTTTTCTCCAATACATTTTATATGGGAAAAAACATACAACACTCATCAGTCATTTGCGAGTGATATGTGTGGAATTTTGTAATAATTTTGATCGGCGTGTTCAAAGTTTGATCAAATGCTGGTATGGTTATTGCTTTCAATTTTTTTGTGATAAACAAAGTATACTAATTATTTATTGAGTTCTCTTACAAAAAGAAAAAAAAAGTTAAAAGAAAATAGTTTTAAAACGACGATAAATCTTGCTTTAGAAATAAAGTAATTATATCATTAGGTGTGAAAATGAATGTGCTGAGAAAGAGAAATTTGAATTTGGATTGAAAAAACAGTTTTTAAAAATTAATAATATTCTTGAAACTTTTGAGCCAGCACAGGGATTCGATAAGGATCAATATAGAGACACTTTTTTCTTTAGCTCTAATCGTTAGAGGAAGTTTTTTTAGCTGGTTTGTCTTTTTTTACTAGTTAAGAAAATTCAATAAAAGAGCCTCCGACTAACTAATTTTATTAGTTAGATAAGAAAATCGATTCAAGTTCAGTTGAAAACTGAGATTATATTTACTGAATTAATTTTGAAATATATTTAATTAATAAAGGATTAAGTTTATTTAATTATAATGTTTATCCTAAATATATGTACTTATGCACAGCACCAGTTTATACTTCTTAATATCAAACTACATCGAGATATAAATAAAATCTCAACATTATGACCCTTATATGCCTCGGAGTTTATTTAAAATATAATTTAAAATTTGTAGCTCCTGGTTAAATCTTTTTGAATATTTATTTAGTTTTTTTTCTCTTGTATTTTTAATTAGCTTCTATATCAAGCCAGTAGCTTTTCTATGATAACCTAAAATAAACTTTTCTACATAAAAAAAGCAAAAAATGTTTGCTATCCTCTCAAAATATTGTTTTTTTAAATTTTTTGTTCACAAGTAACTTTATAAGCTTCATAAGGCTTCGTACTTAATATTCGATAGCTTTTTAACATAAATGTTGAAAATTGAAATTTGAAATATGAACAAAATTTAACCATGTTTGCTTTTTTTTGTGAATAACTTAAACAAAAATATAAAAATTTAATACCATTTTTGAATTATTGGTATCCATGAGCTTTTGGTTTTATTCCCAGCCATACGATATATATATATACTCGTATATATTCTGATATATACATGTATCATATGAAATTCACAACAATAAATGAAGTTCTTTTGTCATTTTAAGAGACATATTTCTTATATATCCTTGATACTCAAGCATTTTACACCTTCACATGCTGTGTTTTGAATATCCATGCATAGCTATAACTTGCTATTTGCCAAATAAAAAATCAAAAGAAGTCATATGATTCCTGAGAAATAATACGCTATTACATGATTATATACCAGGGATATAATATTATTTTGGATTTTTTGTTTTACAACTTTTTTTTATATATTTTTTGGTTTTTGTTTTTATTGTCTAATGATTACCACATCACAACTTAAGTTTCTGATAGAGAATGGTTTTATTTAGCCAAGGGGTAATCTATTAGGAGCAAAATACGCAACTTGAATTTTATATAGCACAATAAAAAGATATTATATGGGTTAAATTTGTACATATAGATTTTTGTTTTTAGGGTAAATATAATAAGATGTTGGTAGAACTGGAGAATAGATTTTAATAAAGGAGCCTACATACGAGTATGTATAACTAAAATATTATATGATATAGTTTGTAATTTTCACCTTTAACTTTAGACATATAATTGGGTGACATATTATGTTTGACTATTTATTTGCCCGGCAGTGGGTAATTATTTCAAAAGAACGTTTACAGTTTTTAGTATGCAATTTTTTTTTGGAGATACTAAAATTGATTTTTGAGATTTTTCTCTGACGATGCAGTTAAAATATCTTTATTAAAACTAATGGTACATTAAAGCATAACTTTCGAAGAATTTTATGTGAAATTTCCACGAAGAAATATTAAAAAATACGGCAATGGTAGCAATTATTTGGAAGCGTCTCGGGAAAAAGGAGAAAAAATCAAAAGTTCAAAAAATCAAAGCTCTTTCTTTGGATAATAGCTCACACCAGGTAACGCTGGGAGGGTCAATTTTGGGTGAAAACTGCAATTTTTGCCAAAAAATCGGCTAATTTGTTATTGTAAAATTAAAAATATTAAAAAAGCTTTGAAGCTTTATATTGTAAATTATGTACAAAAGTAGTTTTCGAAATTTCCAATGGATCGGAGCAGTAGTTTTGAAGCTATGGGAGCCAACGACTTTAAAAACGTGAGCTGAGGGAAAAAGCTTCAAAGTTTGCTGGATAGAATGCTTACTGCGGGTAGGTAGAAAAATTTCCGCTGTATCTTTGATAGTTTTGCTCCGATTAATCTCAAATTTTTAAACAATATTCTTGAAAAGTTTTCCATTCAGAAAATCAAATAAAAAAAACGACAAAAAAGGTTTAAAAACATTACCCTCCCCTTAAATGAATTTAGTAAAAATTTAGTTTAGGAAGTGCAAGAATTAAGCTTAGATCCAAGCAAGAACATCTTCATAGGGATTAACCAAGGACATAAGTATCTGGGAAACTTATACCTTTATTTGTTTTTATGGTAATGGAAGAAGAGAAACTAAGACCCCTAAGAAATGTGAGTATTAGAAAATTATATCCTCACTTCCCAACAAACTACAGGAAGCACTGAATGTGAAAGCAAAACAATTTTTTTTTCAAGAAATTCCCTGCCACTCGCTCACTTATTATTATTTTAAAATAAAAATCTAGAAAAATTTTGCTTAAATATTGTGTTATTATAAAGAAATAAACAAGAACCACTTGTATTGCTTAAAAAATTCTTGAAAGCATACCTTTTTGTTCTCCGAATTACCCAAACCCCAGGCTTAACTAAACAATGTCGGATATAGTAAGGTTTTTTAAAAATATGTGCAGTATATAACTGTATGTAAATTGTTTAAGGAAAAGCTGATATCTTCAACAAGACGGAAAAATAGTTAATTATCTGATTTGCGGTCTGATAATTGTTTAATGACCTAACAAAACAATAATTATTCCATAAGTCTCTTATTGATAAACAATTTGTTATTACATCTTATCTTATTTAACAGTAATAACTATTGAATCTGTTTTGAACACTTGAAATAATTTGGTATCCATAAATTTTATTGCATTACATAAATAGCCTGACACAAATGTAATTGAACCAAATTAATTAATTACATGTTCTTACAAGTTACTTATTTTATTATGGGTTGTCGGATATATATGAAAAAGAAAAAGCAAATTGTCTTGTTAAGGGGATATTCTAGCCTAGAGCCATGTATGTTAGGAGCAATAAAAAAAACAACAATATTGAATTTTTTTAAAAATAGTAAAACTTTAAAATCTGCTATAGCTTTAGTTCGTGCGATAGAGAAATATATAAAAAAGACTCAACAGTTGAACTTGAGAAATCATGTTGAAAGTTTCGAAAAAAGTAGTTTCGTTGAAAAACGCATTTAAAGTTTTGAATAAAATTACGCGCGGTATAAGCCATACGTCATTAAAACAGTTATAATTCAAAATTAATTTAAATTTAGAAAAATTCTTGTAAAAACATATTCTTCAAGGTTTTAGCTTTGAAAGTATGAAAAAGAAAATCGATTTTTTCAAATTTCTAGACCCCTTAAGTTCTATTTAGTATTCTTGTTATATTTAGCTTTGTATATATTAACAATATCGACTATATGAGTCCTTTTTTGAAAATTATCACATCATAGTCTACCCAAGAAAATTAATGTTTAAAATCACTATAAGTTAAACCACAACTGCCAAAACATTATGAGTACCACATGTAAAATATGGATTCTAGGAGAAGACTAGTAACTATTATTATCCTTAATACTTGATTTTACTTGGCTTACTTAGAAATCTTGTATATTTAGATGAAACCTGAAAGCTTAAGTCGTCGCATTATCACTACTCTTTTTTACCCGTCTGTTATGTTTTTACTCAACAAATTTAAAATATGTGTTAAAAGTTTAAGGATATGAATTTCATGAATATTTAAGATAAACATAGTGACATTTTACTAATGAAGAAATACTTTAAAACTGTTGAAATGATAAAAGTGATATAATTTACTATGAAATAAAGTTTGTGTTCTAGTTTCAAACTGAATTTCAATATAAGCAAAATAAGATTAGATGATTACTATTTCAATTAATATCATCAAAGTTTGTTTAATTTATTTTAATTGAAATTTATTTAAGGGTTTTGTATTTATTTAAGAAAAATAGGAATCGATCGACGATTTGAAATATACACTTCTTCTATAATGAATATTTTGGGAAAAAAACAGCGATCAATTCTTCAAAATTACTTTTCTTTGTAAATTTGTTTAAAAAATTTCTTTGTTTCAACAAGTTATTTTATTTTTCTTTAAATTTTAATTTATACCCATAATGTTTTTATTTTATGCCAAAAAACTCAAATTCATTATGAACACTTGGGATATAAATTAAGATTGTTAATATGACCCATCAAATCTTTAGAACTTTCAAAAAACAGACATAAAGCCCAGGCGGCTAACTTTAAAACAAAACAAAAAAGTAAACAAAAAAAAATCTATTACTGATGTCTTAAGGACTTTGGAGAATTTTTTAGCATTCATTATCTTAAGAGCGATAAAAATTCGTCCAAATAGCCAAACATTAAACATTAAATCAGAATATACTGGCTCCGAGGCAAAGAAAAATAAATAAACCTGACCAATAAGAATAATGTGTTTATATATCTATATATATAAAATATATATATTCATATTTCCTTTTTCATTTTTTAAAAACTCAACAGACAATGTTCACCATTCCTAGGAGAACACTTGCTAAGATGTTTTTTTCCCTTGAGTGCTTTTAAATCTTTCTCTGGGGACAGGAGTAAAGCCATTGATAATATTCTTTGTTTATTTTTTAAAAATACAATGTAAATAATATGACATTCAAAAAACAATGATTAGTTTTAATTTGAAATATTTTTAAATATTGTTTGAAAAAAGAAGAAGAAATATATCGATATTCCAAAAAATATAAATAAAACTTAAGAAAAGAAAAGATAAAAAAGAAAATAAATTTTTGTGTCAGATGATCTAATTTTGAGTATGATATCCAACAAGTTTTCAATCAGGATAGCATGTTTTTGTAAAAGCCAGATAGCATATGTTTAGATGATGAGAGGATTCCCTTAGCGTATTTATAGGTACATACAAAGTAAGAATTCGATTTCTCTTGATAGCAATTCAAATAGCGATGGTATGACAAAAATGTTTATTTTATTGCTTTTATTTGTTTATTTGTAAAGTTTAAGATGTATTTTTTTATTCCCAGAAGCACTAAATAGTATTAATATAAAGTAAAGCTAAATAGCTTTGAAAATCGTTTCTATAGATATTTATATAAAATCTTTTGAGTATTTGTCTTGCTGTGTCATCGGTTTTTTCTTTAAGATAAATAAGGCAGATATTAGTTTGTTTTTATTAAAAAAAAAAACATCTTTTGAAATTTAAATGAAATTTCAGGCTTATATCAACTTATTAAAGGAAGAATGAAATCTTTAGAACAAATCTTTGACGAATCTACACCTCGATTTTGTATTTGAAATACAATTCACATCCTATAATAGTATTCAATTATTCTGTTTCAGTTTTTAGTAACTAAAAAGGACTATCAAAATATTTTAATGTTTGACATTAATGTTTGTTTTAGGAATTTTGATTACTATCTCTTGTGACCTACGATAAAAGGAACTATTTACAAAGAGATTTTGTCAAAGCTAATAAATTATAAGGCCAGCTTACAAGATGATTGTCCTTTGCAAGTTTGAGTTTATAAAAGTAATCAAAAACGCAAAATTCAGAAAATTTGAATGTGTAAAAGTGTCCATTCATTGTAAGAAACATAGCCGAATAGATTAAGGAATGACGTCATGGTAGCATCAATTTTGTTTGCAATTCGTTTTCCCTTCTTTTTAGTTTTACCTTGGTTTGTTGCGGTTATTTATTTTAGTCAAAAGCTTATGATAGTAAAATTAATGACAAAAAATCACAAAAAATGAAGAGAATGTCAGTTGAAAGCACAAGACTTTTTAATTAGCTCTGATAGTAATTATTGTGTTTGCCAAATTGAACATCATTCAATTAAATCTATGTGACCATGTCTGCTACAATGAATTGGAGTCTGAAGAGATAAGATTACAAGAAGTTTTAAAGTTAAACAACATGATTGAGAATTTAAGATCTATGAAATTTCGTTAGATTTTTCCTCATACTTAGCAAAACTGCGTTTGCCAGAATTTAGCTAAGACATATTAACTATATAGTGCCTTCCTTTTTCAATTGGAATAGTTTTTCAAGCCAATATATTTGTCTTTGACTTTAATAATCCAATAGTTTCGGTACACATCCAAGAATTTAAATCAGTGGTCCAGCCAGCTGTGTAATTTTCTTTTGTAAAGTTCTTTTAACTCCATTATTTCTAGTTTATTTGTCACCTTCAATTTCATAATATTTTGGAACTTATTTGTTCCTTTTAGTTAACTTCTGCAATTATTTGTAACGGTACTATTAATATATTATTTTTTAGGCAAATAATGTCATTGGAAATATTCCAAAGTTGTTCATACAGATGCATATATATTTATGAGCTCGTTAAAAACACTGACCGCATGACTTCGACTTTCGATAATTTTTACTGTAAGATACATCAGAGTTATATTTCATTTCTCTTAAAACTGTATTATTCTCATCGATGGCAAAATATAATGGAAAATTAATAAAATTCAAATTCAATACAAAATTTTTTTATGTTTTTATTCAGTGATAAATTTTTTTTATATTATTTTAAACATAAATAGTTATTGATTGCAATCCAACAGAGACTTTAATCCTTAAATTGATTAGATATTCATAGCATATCTTATGATTTGGCTTATCCTTCTTGCTCGATTAGATTAAATTAAAATTCAGCTTATGAAATTTCAATGTACTTTAATTAATTGATATTCAATGATTTTGATCTCGGCTATCCTTAGCACATAATTTTGAGTAGTAATTGTGTTTACTTTATACTAAGGAATATTTAATTAGATTTCTGAAAGAGAATCTTTAAGGGATTTAATAATTTTTTGCTTTCTTATTTTTGATGTTGATTAAAAAATTGAAACAAGACAAAAAAAAATGAAACTATAGATATTGAAAATTTGTTATTTGGTTGTGATAGTATGAGAAAAAAACTTATAGGGCTCATGCAAGTCAACTATCGAATAATCTAACAAAACTTTTTCTAATCAAAGATAAAATTGATGAAATATTTTATGATTATTAGACTTTTGAAATGAGTTCTACGTTCAAGAATTTAATGTCGTAAGTTTAATATTCTTTTAAATACATTCCTTGCCATATGCATCACTTTGGGTACGATCTCTGATATAAATGCATTTGTTTAAAATGTTAAGTCGAAATTTTCGCACCCGTCAATTTTTTGGCGTTTCCACCCTGAAGCAAGCAACATACATGGGCAAAAAATGGATTTCCTTAAATCAATACAACAAAGTTGAGTGATTTTCATGCACTTTATTTATTGTAATCGCGAAAGCAAGCCGCAATTGTATTCCGAAAATGAAATCTGTCAGAATCATTAGAATGCAAGGAATTAGCTCATTTTCTCCTTTATATTTACCATTAATAGTTGTTGTTTTAATCATATTTGATTAAATTTTTAATAGAGATCTTTATTCCATTACATAACTTTGGTGGATCTGATGATAAATTTGTCCTTGAATTTTAAAAGTGTGCATTAAACATATTTAAGGAAGATGTCATTTGAAAGCATGAATAATACTTCAGAATATTTTTAAGAAAGTGTTTCGAAAAGCCAGTTATGTAACTTAAAGGAGGTTCGGCTCGGTCCCCAAGCTTAGCAAATTAACTTTATTGTTGAAAAAAGAAGAAAAGTGAAGGAATATATCAGAATATTAAATTTAATATTAACACAATCAGTGCAGGAAGCTTTTTAAAAGATTTAATAAAATTAAAATAAGAAATAAGATTTCAATTTGAACGGTACAACTGTTTCATGCGCATCGAAGACAATATAGATCCATATTCTATAGATAAACTAAACTAAACTAACCATATTTTCCTTTTATATATGAGGTTATAAGAAAGTTTCACACAATTCTCTATTAATTGAAACTTTTAATCTTAAAATTTGTATCTACTATATGAAACATGAAATGGATACATTTTTATGTTCTTGTGTATCCTTTGGCAGTCAGTATAAAAACTAAAATTCAATTTCAGTTTCTGTAGCTACTCTGAAGGTTTGTGACTATAGTAATACAATTGGTCGCCTTATTAAGGAAAAGTTTCTTTTTGCTATAACTAAATTAAAAGTTTTCATCTATATTTTCTAATTTTCCAATATTATACTTTTAAAAAGACTGTCCCAAAAAAAATGCTTTTATTACCATCAAATCGTTATAAAGTTTCTTTTTTTTTTTTTACCAAAAGAGTTTGGTGTTAAACGATATTTAAGCTGGAAATCTACAAACTTTTTCCTAGTGTTGAAAACCATTCTATATATATAGCCTAGAGGACACTTTTCAAATTACATTTTCATCTAATAATTTACTTTTCAACATGGTAAAATAAAAAGTTTCAGATATCCTGCAAGAGTTTTAAAAACTAACTCTAATATTTCACTATTGAGTGTGTTAAAAAAAAGTTGAACCTTCGTTATTAGTTTGGTTTATGTTATGTGATGTTATCGTTTTTTTTTTTTTTTTGGTTTAAACTATAAAAATTAAATATTTGAAAAATTCGAATAATCTAATTACTGATTACAAAATTTAAATCGAACTTAAATGATTAAGTGAAATACAGTTTAATGTATTAGGTAAAGCTGAAAAGTGATTACACTTTGATGAATTTTCCTTCAAAGTTCTTCAATACTTTTATGTATTATTTAAATAAAAGCATGATGATATCAACAAACATCTATATCCTTTCTAGTCAACTATAAAAATGAAAATAAAAATTTTAAATCTCTTTTTGAGTAATTGCTTACATAAAACTTGTAAAAATTTTATAACAGTACACGAATAAAAATAGGAAAAATATCTATGCAAACTTTTCCCAGTTAGATAAATGACAGAATTAAGTATTAGAAACTGAAAAATTATTTTTACTTGGATGAGAAAATAACATTTAGTTGTCCCCACAAAAGTTTATACCAAGCAAATATATACATTTACCTTTTAACATTTATTGATATGTTGTCATCCTAGTGCCAAAGAATTTCAAGTCCTTTTACCACAAAAGCACTTAAGGAAATAAATCGTAAAAACTTTTCTCTTATAGCTTTTGTTTTGTTTTTGTTTCTATCCTTTATTCACTAAACACTTGTGTCATCATTCATATTTCTTATATACAAACCTATTTAGCTAGCTTATAAACACATATTTTAAGGATAAAAGAAAATTAAGCAAAAGTTTATAATAAAACCTTGAAATAATAATCAATTTCAAGCGATACTTGTATACAAGTAAGTTGTGTAGCAATTTTACGCTAATCTTTTGAAATTTAAAAAAGGCGTTGAAAAGAATTTGAAAAAGAAGACTTTTTTTTGAGTAATATTTAAGAAATTTAAAAATAATAGTAAAGATTAAAACTTTTTAAATGAATTTTTTTTAATGGTTAAGTATTTATATTTATACAACGAAAATAATCAAAATTTTTTTTTTTACATATATGGAGAGCACAAAGTTAATTATTAAAATGCTAAAAATTCGAAAAATGGGTAGAAAAAAACAGAGAATTTTTCTCATCAAAACTTTAATCTTAATTTTTATTTAGTTTTTCTTAATATTGTGTGTTATTGTATTTTTATCTGGCATTGTTTTATTTGAAAAGAAAAAGCCAATACTTTTGTAAGGAATCACTCGGTAAGAAAAGAAAAGACAGAAAGTTCAGTTAAATTAAGCTATTCAAGAAAGTGCATCCATAGATATTTGTTCTAGACATAAGCTCACAAAGTGCTTTTAATGCTTCATAAAGGAAGCCAAGGAATAATTGATGTTAGGATAGAAAAATGTTCGATTTAAGGATCTAAAAATAACAACAATACCAAAATAAAAAATAAAATAAAAAGATAATAAAACTTAAGCAAGAGATTTGTTAAAGGAAGCTACAAATTTACTTGATTCTCGATTATCGAATATTGTGGTTTATATCTAGATTGTTTTTTCAAGTTTATTGTGAAATTATCGATTGAGTTGTAATTTAAAGGATGAAGTTATTTATTTGTGTTTTTTTTTTCATAGAAAAAAAAACAAGATTAATTGACCAATTATAATCGGAAGAAGGACTTCAAGCTATAAACAGTAAGAGGGATATGATAAAAGAAAGAGATTTTATTAGTAGTAGGTTTTGAGTAAGTACAATAAGAATAAGTTGCAAAGTAGAATTCCGAACTTTGTTGACACCGCTTCTGGGCTCCGCAACCGTTTGTATTGTGTATGAGCCTTAAATGTAGTGCTAAGATTAAGAAATTTAACCTTTAGTCATATAATACGCCAATAATTAGAAGCAATTTAACTTTTGGCTATCTTATAAGTTTTTATTTGGTAATAATCACGTTAATTCAACACCGCAAGAAATAATCATCACATTTAGTACATGTACAAGTTAATTTAAATTAATTAAACGAACTGTTAAAAAATCGTTAAACGGTGGTTCAATTATATCTTTAATTCTTTAGGTTTTTTAATTTTCGAAATTTCATTAATATATCAAAATTCTTACTTGCCTTTTAAAATATTGTGATAAATTGTTTTTCCAAGTTATAAGATTTTAGCTTTCACATATCCTATTAGAAGGTATTATTAACAATAAATAACTTTAATTGCATAGTAATTCAATTGTTTAGTAAGTCTCAATTTGTTACACCTTTGTATTTATTAGCAATAAATTTTGCTGTAATAAAAATATAAAATTGAATTTAAAATTGAAGAAAATTATACCCTACTACCAACAATGTCTCGTAAATCTAATGAAATATTTTGCTTTAATCTACAAAAAATCATTAAAATCGATTTTCTAGAGCTTAAAAATATTTCAAAATAACAATTTTTGATAAAAGATAAATCCTTGAAAAGCTTTCTAAATTTAATGTTAATAATACAAAGTGTTTTGTGGTATACGACAAACGATTCCCTAAAGTAATTACAATTTTCATTTGTAAAACTTTGTGATGACTACTTGTCAATTTTCAAAATGAATTATACAAAATTAATAAAGGATGCAATTTAATGGAAATTTAGATCTTAGAAAATTATTCCACAAGGATAGAGTTTATAAATGTTTTCTAGTACATATGTAGTCGTCTGACTTTTATACATATTCAGTAGGCCTTTGAATGCAGTATACAAAAGTTTTCAATTAGCTGATAGCCAGGTTGTACTAAATTGTGTTGAATAGAATTTATTCCATTTGACTGAATATATTAAAACTTAAAACTCTTAGAAGTCTAACTATCTAGGAATCTAGGAGCTTTATTGGCTTTAAATGAAATTGAATTTATAAACAAAAAAATGTTTTTGATAGAAAAATAAAGAATTTTTCAATAAAAAGAAGCTAAAAGGGATTTTAGTACTAAAATGATTTCAAATAATATTTCCGTCTATTACTTTAAAAAAGAAGTTCTTTATGTCAAGAGAATTATTATATTTTTACTATTAGCTTGCATAAAAATTTTCAATTGTTAATAAAATCTTTTTTATTCATCCAATCAAGTTCAAATAAATTTTGTTAGGTTGGCAGTGGATGACCATTGATGTTAATACAGTTAGTTCAAATATTATTCCTACTGTTAGCTCAGAATGTCCAATATCTTTTACAAATTTTCAATCATTAATATATTAATGATATATTAATATATATTTAATAAATTACTTTTTAGTTTTATATGAGAGAAAAACTTCAGAAAAATGAATGAATCGAGTTCCGAATTCAGAAAAAAGATAAAAAAATCTCACTGACTGAGAATGAATGAGAAATATAAGTAGGAATATATAAAATTTCTTTTTATATTACTTGTTTTTACGTAATTAACAAAAAAGTTAAGTTTATTTTTATCTTAAGTCCATATTTCTATCACTTTTGTCAAATCTATGTATCATAGGTTTGTAAAAAAGTCAAATGTCTGCTTTGAAATCATTCTAAGGTCATAATTTATGCTTGGAAAATATACTGGTATTGTGCACAAAAAAGAATTTAAGCTAAAATAATTTTTTGAAAAATAATCTTCATTCTTATTACTACTCATTTAAAAAGAAGGCCGAAATCAATTGTTCATCGGAATATGCCAAAAAAGTTATAGTAGAGAATTTCAACCAAGATTCTTAAAAGAAAGTTAATAACATTAAGATCAAAACTTGACATAGATATTAGAGTTCTTTAAAGAGGAGATTGTTGAATATTTTTAGAACAAAATTTATTTAACTAATTTTTGCTTAGCGAACTAAATATCTCTTTTAAGTGATTTTATTTTTTAAAGTTATGCGGTTGGTGAGTCATCAATTATATTGATAAAAGAAATTAAATTATCAGTAATAATAAATACAGCGCTGCAAATAATTATAAACCTAAAATATGTTTTCCAGGTTTATCGATATATAAAAGTGTTAATGATGTATATTAATGAGTTTTTGTGAAGATGTTAATAAAACTTACCGTCTTTAATAAATTTTTATGGCATGCCAGTGGAAAGTAGCATAATTGGCTGGTTTGTTATTGCTTTCTTTTGACGAGTACTTCTTTGGTTTAAGTTCACACGAAATTCAATAAATTTTATTGAGTAGTTTTGCAATTTGCACTCATATTTTAAAAATTAAAAATAATAAAAAAGATAAGAAAAAGCTATTGTATAATAAAAAGATATAAACACTTGAAATTAGGCAAGGAAAATAATTTATTAAGAGTGAATAGTATACATAGTAAAATCTTATTTTTAATATTTGAACCTTATTAATTGTTTATGTATCAAAAAAATACAGGTTTTTCTTATAATAGAGCTTATCTAGCGTACAATTTACAAAATGAATTTATATATTAGTTCTTTCAACAATAGTTTTTGGCTATTAAATATATTAAAAAAATTTAAGAAAACCAGATCAGAAAAAATTAAGCAGTAAAACTGAAAAACTTTGTCATTGTCGGTTAAAAAAAAAAATTGGATTTAATAAAAAATAGAACGTTTTGTTTAAATCTGACAAAATATTGAATAAAATTGATGAGGACAACAGTCAGTGATCACAATTTTCTATTCTATACCAATTTCAGAATATCAGGGGAGTATAAAAGTCGAAAAATATTCTAGTTGAAAGCAAACCTTAATCATCTATAGTACGTTTCAAATTTTATATTTATAAAAGAGCTTAAGTTTTCGTTTTTGTGCATTGAAGTAAAAAATTAAATCAAAAGTTCTTGAATAAATTACCTATTCTGAATATTTGGATCTAAGAAAGGTTAATATATGCTTTTCTTAAAATAATGAATGACTGAAAATAATATTTAAAGATTCAAAGTTGCAAAGGAAAGCAAAAAAAAAAAACAAGAAAAAGGAAGACAAAGATTTTAAACATATGATTTTAAATGGGGATAAGACGTTGTTTTTTTATGATGTAGAAACTAAACAGCAAAGCATTTAAATTGGCCATACAAATGAACTTAAATCACAAAAAAAGAAAGTCTCAAGAATTTGAAAATGGAAAAAATTTTTTCAAGTATTATAATGAAATAGTTTTCTAGAATTTTTATTGATCTAAAAAAATATTGAAATGTTGTAGTCCATCTAAATGCTCTTTTTCATCTATTATTGTGTATATATTGCCTCCATGAAATTTGTTCAAATTCAAGATAAATGAAACTGTAATTCTCCTCTCAATCAGGCAAAGTTATTTGTGAATTAAATTTTCTATCTCAGCAATATAGTTTTCAAATTAAAAAAGATATCAAAAATATATTAGTGTCCTAAAAACATTAATTTTTTTAATTTGAATCAAAGGCATTAATATTTATCTAGATACTTCAGTGAAAATTATTTTATCTATAATAATATCATTTCGCATAATAATAATATTCCATGGAATAGATAAAAAAATAAACAACTTTTAGTTTTTGAGCACTTATCAAATTGACAAAAGAACAAAAATTTTTTAATTTTCTGGAAAAATGCTAAGAATCTAAATTAAAACTACAAACAAAAAAGAAGAAAATTGTCTAAAACAATAAAACATTGTGTAGATATTTATTTTTTATTTCAATGCCTAGTATAAAAAATTTCCTCAAATGCAGTGAAGTTTTATGAGCCTAATATAGCTATACTATCATTATTTTTTAAGGACGAAAAAAAAAACAAGCACAACAACAGGCAGTGATTTTAAAATACTAGCAGAATGAATAAATCCTGTATCTTAAGAACAATTTTATTGCTTATTTATGGACAAAATAGTAATAAAACTTTGTTATAATAAAGCTTCTTTGAACCTGGTACGAATAAACTGCTACCGAGTTGATATTCAGTAATATACAGGATTGACGGAGTCTTTAGATATATTTCTTGTCAGTCAATTTATTGCCTTAACTCGAATATTTTAATGTCTACTAAAAGTACTAGGTACTTGCTTGATTTAATTTGCAATGGATCATAAACTTTATATAACGCTTTAAAAATATATTTTTGTTTTTTGTGGCTAGAGGCGTGATTTATTTACCTTTTATTCGGAAGTATAAAGTGTAGCATGATAATGTGAATTTGATGAGGCTCAGAAATAATGCTGTTTTATTGTGTGTTATAATAAACACTTTGGTTAACATTTGGTAATCGCTTTTTGGCTAGAATAAGGTTTATTACAATATCTAAGATTTTGATATTTCTATTTAGCAGGATTATTTTTGATTATATTTTCACTTTATATAAAATTGGGAAGGATAAATTTTTAATACAGTATTTACTCAAAAATTAAAGAAATAAAGTTGTGTTTAGTATCCTCTGATTAATAACTAAGTCTTATTATCCGTATGAAAGCAATTTCAAGCTGCTTTTTAATGCCAGACATTTGAGCTAAGAGCGATTTTCTTAGTTTAATACAAATGGAATAAACTGCTTTCAATTTTAAGAACTAATTTCCCGGGCTATATTTTCCAACTGCACATTTCTGGAAGCAGAGTATTACCTTTCCCTTTTAAGAGTGGTTGTAAGGAAATGCTCACTTTAGAAACAAGCACTTCACTTACAAAATTGATGAAAAGAGAGCCCTTAGCCTTAAGAAATTTGCAGATGGAAAAAGGAGTGGTAAAAAAAAAATACTTTGTTGTGATTTGTCTTCTAAATCGCGCAAATTTTTGTATGAAGCCACTCCATAAGGAGCGAGCCCATTATGAAAAATTTTATCTTAGATTTTTCAATTTTTTTAAGAGTAACAACTGCATCAATGTATAAGCAATCAATTTCACTGAATTTATCTTGGTCCTAGCATTTAGTAAGTTTTAATAAAACAAATTCAACTGTACGGATATTTGAAATAAAAATTCTTCATACTTTGCAAATGACAAACAATGAAATTACACATCAAAATTATTCCATGATAAATATCAAAAGAAAGGCAATCAATTTAGCTAACACAAAAAAATATCTCAAATTTTTGAAATACTTTGAAGCCTACAGACTTGAGCAAATAGAAATTTGATGTCTCGTGCATGCTGGCGGACTCAATTTTTCGAGAACAATATATTGAGAAACCCCCAAAATGATTAACATTCAAGGAAAAAAACTCAATTGATAATGATATTGAATTTTCATAATGAGTTTTCAACGGCCATAGCTAGCAATTAAAATACTTCATTTCAAAATTAAAATAAAGGAAAACTAAATATTTATTTGAATCTCTACATTTAAAATTTTACATTCCCTCAATCATTGTTAAAATTAAAGTAATATATTTTCATGAAAACGTCAACTCTTGAAGGTGACAACATAAAATGAATTTTCCTTAATAGCCACAAATATTATCCTATTATACTCCTCCTACAATGCGTATTACAATTTTATCTGCTTAAAAGCAGATAACTGATTGTTAATTATTAAAACGGTTTTAATCTCTTGCTGGGTATTAAAAATAAAAAATAAATTGTTTGATTCCCTAAAAGAAAATCCTTCTGAATTATAATAATTTCACTTAAGTATACCCTTGATATTGTTATACAAAAATATTAATTGTTTTAGGATTATCATTTGTAAATGTTTCTACTGAGCGTTATTAATACTACATTTTTTGTATCCATTTAAATTTTCAATACAATTTTGAATAGTGAAAAGTGCTTAGTATCCCTTTAACTTAAACCAGTTTTTTGTCTTTTTTCTTAAGCCATGAGCTGATTGCATCCTCGTGGAAAGGTTAAGGGTAAAATAATGTACAGAAACATGTAAATGATGATTTATTTAATTGCTCAGGAACCTTTGCAACAGATCTTTATTGAATGAAACAAATATCACGGTTTATCACTTTTTTGAGCTTCTACCGTACAATTAATTCTGAAGTGTACTGTCATCAAGCTGAATGATACATTCAAACAGAAAAAGCCATATTTGATCAATAGAAAAGGCATAGTGTACCACCAAGATTATAAGAGACCTCATATAAGTTTGATCACCCGCCAAAAGCTATTAAATTTGAATTGTGTGTATTACGAAGCTCATCATATTTCCCAGTTTTGGTACCTTCTGACTATTATTTGTTTCGGTCTCTGCAAAATTTTTTGGATGGAATAGACTTTCATTTCAGAGCATTAAATATCATTTGGATCAGTTTTTTGCCAGCAAAGATCAGAAATTTTATGAACGTTGAATCAATCGTGTGCCGAAAAGATGGCAAAATTTATTGGACCAAAATTGAAAATTTTATAAAATGTTTATAAACTTTAACAAATTGTGTTTCATTTTTACCAAAAAAAAAGAAGGAATCACTTTATATATGTATATTAGTTCTATTACCGGTAAAATAAATTCGTTTTTTTATTGTAGTCAGTTATTTTCAACTTCCAAAATAGTAGTAAAAAAGATCTCCAATAACTTCCAAATTCTTTAGCTATTTCATTTCTTTTCTTTAATCCTAAAGTTTTATCAAAATATAAAAAAACTTCTTGCTATAATGGAGGGGAAAAAGTAGTCAATTTTTATTAAGCTTAAGATAAGAATTGAACGTATTTTTAAAAAATCTTTAAGTTTGTATTGAACATTTTATTTATTGACCCACTGTTAAATTTTATTTGTCATTCTCCAAATTTCTTCCCTTTTGTTATGACTGTTAATTAAAGATAAATTAATGGAATGCTAAATTATTTTTAAGTTTACTTAAGAATTTTCGTTGCTTACTTTTTAAGTACTTAAGAATATTTAGCAGTCTTTGGTCATTTATTGTAAACCCTTATCAAAAATTGTCTTATCACAGAATTGTACCTCAAACAAATAAAATCAACTATCAAATTTTTAATCTTAAATAATATTTACAAACTTCAAAGAGGATTAGGTTGTCGTTTAATATTATATATTTACAAATATAATTTATAAGGACCAAAAATTTTTTTTTATTATTTTGTTTGAAATCATGCATGATAATCCTTCTGTTTTTGGAAGAATTTAACAAATATGTACAACTATATACGTAGGACAATGAAATCTTGTACTAGCACAAAAATTTGCCTGTTCATTATTTTTCAATTTTTCAAGTTGATATCTAAGATAAAATAAAACCATTTCCTTTTAAATCAGAAAAAAATTTTTTGTTCGTAATGAAATATTCAAAAAAAAGTTACAATTACAGATCATTAAAATCGAAAATCCCTTGAATTGCATGAAAAAAAACTTGAAAAGAAATCCTTTTAGTAGCTTATTTAAAAGGTTTTTAGTTTATTCTAGTGAAATTGTGGTTGGATTGAAATTTGCCTTGTTCTATGTAATAGGATTTTCACTTAGTAGAGGAAGCTGCTGTATTTAAACAATTTGATAAAGAGAAACAAGAAGAAATAGCTAAGCATATAAAACTCTAATGCATCGTTTATAGCATTTAACTAGGATGTAGCTATTATTTTATATGTTTAAATGAGAGCTGCTTATTGCTCTCCCATCCAAGTATAAATTTTTTCTAATAAAAGTAACAATATTATGAAGTCAAATTTTTCCTATCGAAGTTATAATGACTTAAGCAATAAATTTGGGTTTTACATCAGGTTGGTTCAGGTTGCCTTTTTAAGGTTGAAAACTGATAATGCTAGCCACTTAAAATATATAAAGACAGTTGGAGTTAATATTTAAAGTAATTGATATGGAATATAATAAATATTATTGACAAATGTGCTGACATATTTGTAAGCATACAATCAGGTTTTAAGAAGATTTTACAGCTTAAGAATAAATAAAAATCAAATTATTAAAGAATAAAAGTGCTAAAACAAAAAATTATTGGGTAAAAAATTGCTTCTTTTTTGGAAGGTCATCCAAAAACAGCTGTAACTGAAGAAAATATCACTAAAATTCGAAAAACACAATCGAGTTACTATGCGTTTTATTCGTGCTTCTTCAGGCATTGGCATTTTCCAAATTCAACACATTTTGTACAATCATTTGAATGTTAAATACATTTGTGCACGTTGGATACCCCATTATTTAACACTGATCTAAGAAGACGTACGTGTGAAATGGTGTGAAAAAACAAATAAACGATTTAACCGAAAATTCTCAAATGATATTTGCCTAGTTGTTATTGGTGATGAGAGTTGGATATATGCATTTGGAAAAGAAATCACAATCTTGTCAGTGGGTATTTGAAAATGAAGTAAACTCAATGAAAGTGCAACGTACAGGCAGCATAAAGAAGAAAACAGTAGCTTATTTTTTTCGATAAATGGCCATGTAGCTACTATAGCTCTAAAGGATAGAAAAACATTTAATTCAGAATGGTATACCACAAATGTTTGGGCAGTTGTCTTGAATAAAATCCATAAAAACCATCCAAGGAAAACCATACTGTCACATTATGATAATTCACGTCCATATTCTGCTGCTGCAACAAGTGCATTTTTAATTGGAAAGAAAGTAGAATTATTGGGCTAACCACCTAAGGTCCTAATCAGGTACCTTGTGAATATAAAGGATAAATTACGTGGAATACGATTCAGCGTAGCAGAAAAAGCCGTTGAAGAATACAAAAGGCTCGTTCAGAGGTAGTCTCTGCAGATTGGAAGAATTGTTTCAAGAAATGGTTTGATCGAATGGAAAAATGTGTGCACTTAAATGGAGAACTTGCACTTCGGAAAACAGAAAATAAAGAAACATTAGAAAAATGAATTTGTTTTTTGTTTTAGGCTAGAAACTTTTAGTACAGCTCTAGTACTAATAAAAAATTGCTCATAGAAATAATATTGTTTCAGCGTTCCAGAATTCTTACGCACTAAATCAATATGTTTTATCATATCATTTTCAGTCAGCCTCAAAGGCTAATATAGTTACAAGGATTTTTGTTGATTTAAGCAATGAATTTATTTGTATGCAAAACACAAAAATGGCCGAATCAAAAGACTTTGTTTACTGAACTACAACTACACACTAGAGACCTTTTTTTTGCAAGATGTCAAGCAAAGTTATTTTGTTTTAGTATCAAGCTGAATTTTTATTTATAAAAAACGTAACAAAAATTGTGACTTGGTTTCAATCTGATGCTTTGATAGTGTTTTTGATGTTCTATGAAATAATAACAATTTATTAAACTCAATAATCCTAAAATTAACGATTCGAATGAAATATTTGTGTAATTAATTTGAAAGTTACATGATAGGATCTTACATAAAATTCCTTTCTTGCATAATCTCATTGAATTAGTCAAATTTTGAAATCAGAAAAAAATTCAGACCTAAATTTGATAAATTGCATCACTCAGAAGTTCCACAAAAAATATTTTTAATTTGGTAACTCGTTAACTATAGAAACTAAGTATATTTTTTCTTTAGATACATTTAGTGGAAAAGCAAAAATCGCTAAATCGCTAACAGATTTTTAAAAGCTAAGCGAAATTTTCTAATATATCCTCTAACTTTAATGAGAAAAGTTGTACTTCTCGTGAACATTTTAAAAAGAAAAAGTGAAAAAATAAATTTCTATTTTCTTTAACACTCTTAAATCATTCAGTAGTAAATACTTTATTTCTTAATAGTTGAAGATTTCTATTGAAAACTTCCTTAAAAAAAAGAGAAGTTATATATTGAAGCTTAAATTAGAACTTTTACAAGTAAAGCTTCTCATTTAAAATTCAGAACAGGAAAGAAGTTATGTCATCACGTAATGATTTTTAGCCTTTAAAGATTATCTCCCTGTTTGTGTTAAGGAAATGATAATTTATAAACTTTATCGAAGTTTTTTAGACAGAATTATATCATTAGTTCTAATATTATTGGAAATACTATAAAAAAAAACAACAACAAAAATGAGAGGTTTGTTTAATTTACTAACCTAAAGGACAAAATATCTTATATACCTACATATTTGTAGACTTACATAAGTTATTTGTTTTAAAGCAAGAGGGATCTTAGAATTCATTTTATAAAAATTTACAAAAAGAATACAATAAAGTGTAAATAATATTTACAGAAATGATTTTAATTGTTAATATGAGAATTTCTGTCAAATAAGCGGGAAAAGTCTATTTGCTAAAACATTTATAATAATAGATTAGCTCTTCCTAGGTTTTGTGTGTGTAAATGTCAACATCAGGATTGTGGAGTCAGAGATTTAGCTATTAATAGTTATTGATATAAGAACTTGTATCTATGTATGCATCTCTAAATGACTGCATATATATTTCAATAAGTACACTTCTAGATTTGTATGTGTTTCAGCATCCGAGAAGAGATAATGGAAAAATCGAAGATGGCCCTTATGGAGAAAACTAACATCGAATTTAAAAAATGTTTCGAGGACTAGATCAAGCGTTGGGATAAGAGCATTGCAGTCGATGGGGAATACTTTGAAGGGATATTATCGACCTGTAACAAACAGCAGGTATTATTTATTTTTTTTAAAAATCCCGGGAGCTATTTGATCAAGGTAGTATAATTGGACTAAAATTTCATTATTCAAGAAGATATAAAAAATACAATGGAGAAACCTAAAGTCTCAATTCTATTTATAACTAACTATTGAATTAATGATGAAAAAAAGACCTTAAAAGTCGGTTGAAATTCTCATTAGTTACAAGATTTAAGGAAAGTGTTAAAAAATATTTAAAAATTTGGGTTTTGAGATAATAATTACAATGATGTGACATAGATTTTATAAGATACCAAAGCCAATCATGTAATTAAAGTTTAGAAGCACTAAAACGAGGATTGGGTAGTAAATTTTTTTTAAATTAGTGTATAACATCTTAAAAATATTATGTCTAAATTTCAAGTTGATGAGAGTAAAATTACCGAAGTTATGAACATTTGAGCGGCCTTTGCTCTAGATCAAGGAGTGAGTGAGGAAAAATTTAAAGTTCTTCTTAAAGCTTTGGGTACACTTTGGATAATTCAAAATTTACCGGACTGATCCGTTTGAAATTTTGCACAATATTTCTTCACATATTTCAATAGGTAACAACAAGAGCTTTTTCAAAGTAATTATTATCTTTACTATAACAAATAAGTCGATTTTTTATGCGAAAATCGGTATTTTGACTTTCAAAGGCTATCAAAAATTAAAAACGCAAGTCTTGCCATTACCTTGAAAACTATCTCCTTTAATGAATAAACTTTGATTTTTAGGTTGTGGTTGATTTTGTTGTGAGTTGTGATGTGCATCTCCTCCCTAAAAGCACACGTATTTTGGATATTACCTATACAAAACCATTGATTATATTCTCATTATATTGAAAAAGTTATAACAACATTGTGACACAATTATACGAGTAAGGTCAAAGTTACAAATAGGAAACATAGTTTTCATTCAGAAGATTTTAGATCTCGTAGTTTTTTGCTAAAATTTATCCCTTATAATAGAGAAAATTAAAAACTATTTTATTTTCAATATAAGAACGAGTTGTTTTTGGAGCATGTAATTGATTTTTGAAATAGGCAAAGTACATATGTAACTTATTAACCCCAAAAAAATAAACAAAAAAAACATAGGCGATGTCAAAAAATCAACTGCTAAATTTAGCAATATATGTAATTACAAATTTTTCCATAGTAAACAGAAACTCAAAACTGGAAATATGCTAACACTATTAACGTCAAATATTATTTTTTAAATATTTCAATAAAAACTTTCATATCCTTGTTGATAATTTCGCATCTAAATTAAATATGTCCATTTATATATTATTGAAAATAATAATTCTAACTAACAATACAAAAAAATTATAAGCGCAGTCCTTAAAAATAATTTAAATTTAATATTTTGATCACAAAGATCATATTTATCAAATATTGAAGAAAATAATGTAAGCTATTTAATAAATTTTTATTGTATTAAAGTAGAATTTTATTAATAATGGGAACTATAAAAATTTTCCAGGTTTCTACATTAAAATTGTCCAAGCATAATGAAAACAAAATAAATTATTTTCATTTTGATATTATTAATTCACTACTCATATAAAGGTTTGAAATTCCATTTACATTCTTTATAAAGCTAAGAAGAATTCAGTATTTTATTCAGAAAATGGAAAGACTTTAAATTTAACTTTTTGTTTAAAAAAATAAAATTATCACGTTAAAATTATATCACGTTTTTAACAATCGTAAAATAATTAGACATTACGAGATTGTTTAATAAATAGCTGCATTAATTATGAAAATTAGTCTCTCACACAGATGTTTCTATAAAATCATTGTTGTTGCTGGTTTTTTGTTTTTAAGTATCTTAAAGTAAACAACTATAACGCATTGTAAACAAAATGAAAATTACATCACCTAATTAAATTATAATCATCCTTAATTACACGTATACTAATAACTAAAATTCTGTTTACGTTGTCTTTGTTATGGCTTTTATTTTAAAATGAGTTTTGTAGAAGAAAGTTCAACACAGATTTGGGAATATTGTTGCTAAGAGCAATAAGAATCTCAGCTAAATCTTAATTGGCTCCATTTATCTTATTATGTTGCATCCGAGTTAATCTTATATATATATATATATATATTTATATATTTATATTTATATGTACATAGGAGAATTGCATGAACCCAGAAAGGAACTTTATTAATTTATTTTCAACGCTCTAAAGTATATTACTTAACATCAATGGTCTGTTTGGGTGTATTTTTACTTTTTAGCTTGCTCATCTTGTATCTTGTAGCTTCCATTGAAATAGTCTCTTCTTTCTTTTGATAAAAAACTTTTTAGGATGCTTGGAGTTCATTTTTTTAATCAACATTGATTAAATATTTTCATAGTGTCAAAAAAAGGCAGATATTCTGTAAAATGAGTTCACAATTTCTTGATTACCAAGAAATGGTAGTCGTCTAAGAAGTCAATTACAATTCTTTTTACAAAGAAAAGAACTTTATAAATACTTTTAAATTTGACAATATTATTTACAAATTCATTTTTTTTTGTACAATGAAAGTTAAAGTGCCATCCTTTAACAATTCTTTACGGTTTTTTGTGCACTTTAGATTAAAAAAATTATTATACTGCATTTTTCTCCGAATCTACCATTGATATCACAATCTTTCGAAAGACAAAAGAATTGTGTTTTATTATGGTAAATTATTAAGTTAATAATTTGCTAGGATAGTTTTCAGGAATTAGATTATTATTAAAAGAATTATTGACAAAAGCAATTAGATAACTTGTATTAAGAAATAAAATTTATCAAAGGTTATTTAGGGTTTACTTACTACTATAGAAAAAATATAGATTCTATCTATATAGAAAAAAATGAATTGATGGAGAATTCACCCATTTTGGAAAAATATTACATTATAGTTTTTGAAATTCTAATAAATCATTTTTAGTAAATGAAATATGTTTATTTACTGTCAAAAACAGCACTCTATCCTTAAAATGAAATACTTTAATTAAACTTTATTAAAGATTTAAATTTTTACAAGATAAAATTTACATAAACCACCATCAAGCTCATAAGGCAATATAATCTTTGCTGAAAGCACTTTCAAGAAATTAAGAGATTAACAGGATAAAAGGTTGCCATGTTTGCAATTTTATTTAAATTTAATACGTATATAGTCTTGTTTTTTACATATTACATAACAAATCTTTCACAAACATGTCTACAAGATTCCTAAAGTATTAAGCTAAGTAATTTTCGAAATTTTAATTTGGTCTTAGACAAACTCTATCAACATTTGCTTAATATCACAATAATTCTAACCCATTTTATGCTAGAATCTAAAAATCTTTAATTAAGAAATTTTTCATATGAGTATTCCTACTTGATGTTTTTTTTAGCAGGGGTGGATTGTTTGGTTCTACAGAAATCACATAAAATGATGAATAAATTGAAAATTGAATAAGATTAAAATCAAAAATAGGTGAAATGTATAAAGTTGAAAATAATAAACAAAATTAAATTAAGTAACAAGAAACTTTTTATAAAAATTATTTGTTTTTGATTTCAACTAAGCTCATCTATTTACTGCTTTCAGGATTGCTTACAGGAGAATAAATTAAGTAAAATTTGACATACATTTAGTGACTAACAAAAGTGGTATATATGCAAATAAATCGTTTGTATATTTTATCTTCCACAACAGGGTGCACTGTTAGTTAAGTCCAGTTTCAAAACAAACAAGAATTAGCCAAAATTCAAACATTTTTGGTTGGATGGGGATGAATTTAACGCCTTTCATTATATCACCTAATTGTTTACTGAGGTATACAGTGGATCAATAAGAGAAGGAGTGTATTTCAAGTTAATTAGTTAAAGGATTTAGTAGAATGTATTTGTCTGTTTGAAAATTTATAATTATTATTATGGATTATTTTAGAGTTTGTTTAAGAAAAAGAAATAAAAGTTAGGGACACATTTACAAAATTGTAAAGCTTAAAATTAAATTATACTTAGTTTCTTTATCAAAGTTTTAAATAGTTTTTAAATTTAGTAAAAATTCAATCTTGAAAATTAAATCTAAGCAATGAAAATGCAAATTAATTATATTGATCACTTAGCAATAATATGAGTTTAAACTTTCATTCAAACTTAATTTAGATCAAAAAGTTCCCGGCGGAATAATGTGTGAGTGCTCCTAGTACTCGGGTGTCATTTCTTTTATTGTTATGTTGCTCAACTGTTACAAATATTTTCACTAAAACGTCGAGTCGAATAAATTTGCTTCTGAGCGTGTTCATAATTTTTGAGAACTATTTCCATCATTATCCGCAAGTTTTTGCCCAAAACCAACACGAATACCACCCAATAACGACCAAGAAGGAGATACCTAACATCGAATTTAAAAAATTTTTCCAGGACTGGATCTAAGCATTGGCATAAGTGCGTTGAAGTTGACCAGGAATACTTTGTTTTTCTAATAAATTCCGAGAACTTTTTGATCAAGGTAGTTTAAGACCAGAAAATTTATGAATAAATCAGAGTATAAATTCAAACTTGCTTAATTTTAAGACCGGCTTACTTCAGCCAAGACTTTTAATTAAGAAAAGTTTGGTTTCTCATACAAACAAAGTTGCTAGATTCATCTGAGTTTATATATGATCAAAAACCATTTTATTCTAGCTAAAAGTTTTGGTCATTTATAGGACAACGAAGATTACAACGATTGGCAAGAAATATAAGCTCTAAATGATCAAAGACCAGCTTCAACTAGCTAAAACTTTGGGTCATTGAGAGCTTATGTATGAAACATTGATTGAAGCAGCAGTGGCATATTTCAAAGGCTCAAGAATATAGGATTATTTATACAATCGGATTTAATTGCATTTTTAATAAATGGAGAAAGGTCATAAAACTCTTTAATTGATATTTTATTATATTATCACTTGTGAGCTTAAATTGTTATATTTAATACTCTCAAAAAAAAAAAAACAACAACAATTATATACATAATTAAAGATATTACAGAGTTATGTAAAGTAATTAAATTGCATTCGTTTTCAATTTTTTATTATTATTAAAATATAGGAGTAAATTTTTTCTAAAGCAATCAACAAATAAATTAATTGAATACAGTGAAGTTTAAAAAAATATCACTCGAAATAATCATTTATCAACAACTTTTATTTCTGGTAAGATTTACAGTAATTGTCCCCAAAAAAATATCACAGATATCACAAATATGACAAATTGCATAAGTACCTGACCAAATTATCGCAGGTATAGTGCACGTATAAATGCAGCAGGAACAACAGAGTAGAATCATTTTAAGATTTTAGCTCTTTAATACAGTTTTGGTGAGCAACAACAAAAAAAAAACAGAGATAAAGAAAACTGAAAATTCACACTTGTACTTGACAACTAAATTTTGTTGTTTCATTTTAAATTCATATCAGGAATTGCGCATTATGCTTGATAATATGCAAAAATAGTTTATCCTGGCCACCATTGACTTGAATGTTGAAAAAACAAGAAAAAATTTAAAAATTTTATATTCTAATTATGAAAGCAGTTTGTTTTTTAAATCTTTAAATTAAATAGTATTTAATGTACTTAGCAATGTTAAAATGTTAAAATCTTATGAGATGTTTACTTAATTGTATAAAGTTATGTCATTAATATATTTAGAAATGGTTCATTTTCCTGTTTTCTCAGTTTTCTACTGGTATTGCATAGAAAACACATTTACCGAATGATTATTATTTTAAGACACTCTAAAAATATTTTTTAATTCATTACTAGAATATATTTAAACATTTTAAGGATGCAATTATATCAAGATTTTTATACATATTTTAAAATTTTTGTATACTTTCAAATATTAAAGCAAATTTAATTTTTTTTATATCAAAGAAAACTACTTTTAATATGTTCTAAGTTTCAAAATTTCAATACATACGAGTATTTCCCTTTTTTTTAAATTTGTTTGAAATTGATCAAAAGCTCTGTTGCCTCGTTTTTTTGCATGGTATAACTTGAACTAATTATCCTTTAACAGAAGTAATGAGATGTTAATCAAAGTGAGGGTAAATTAATTAAATTCATCAAATCAGGATAGTAGTTTAAATTGCTAAAAGTGCTTGATATTGAATTTTTGCTAATGTATATATCATTGGTGTGTTTTTATTTTATTTCTAGTTTCTTTATGTTCAAAGTATCAGTTAATTAATTTGAATGTTTTCAGGTATGTGAAACACAATTAGGAGAAATACTACACACATATTTATTACATCAAAGTAGTAGAAAATATTAAAAAGAATTTAAAATAGTTAAATAGCTAAAAAAAATTTAACTATGGAAATTAAATTTCCTCTCTTTTTAATTTATAGGAAAAGAGAAAGTTTCTCTTAGAGACCTGTAAGGAGCTGCCTGCAAAATAATTCATTCTTCTAATGTATATATGTTACACAAAAGGAAAAAAGTAGTTAAAAAAACTAGTATACCAATATCCTATTTGATTCTGAGTAATTGTATACCATTTTCAGTGAAGTTAATATTTGCAAATGGCAGGAAATTTAGTAGAATATTGCACATTTTTTGTTTACAGTAAACCAAAAAACCCAATTTTAGATATTCTTCTTTGGGGTTTAGGGATAGTGGACCAATTGATGAATTATATTATTCTCTATTTTGTATATTCAAGCTTGTAAATGTTTGCAAATTTACTCAAAATAATTTATTAACAAAATATATGATGATGGGCCGTCGTTAGGACAATATATATATGTAAATATTACCATTATATTGTTTCTTTGTATAACTAACAAATAAGTTTATTTCTGTCTCTATATCTTGCTGTTCTATTGTTTTCCTGAAACATTAGAGATTAGTATGGTCGCTTAATTAATGTCACTTCATTGCGCTTTATTTCAAGTTAAAATTAGCGAAGAACATAAATATTCTACAGGATCCTTGAAGCTTATGACTGAATAAAATTTATGTATTTTAAATGAGGATTTGATGAATTTAAGGGGAAAAACAGAGAAAAAAATGTAGATAAAAGATTTTTTAAGTTTTAGTTTTAGGTAAAATAATTCTTTTTGTTAGCTTGTGAGGTTAGCTAGGAAAGCAAAATTGTGATTTTATTGAATTTTGAAAATAGTAGGTTTTTGATTTAGTATAGAAATATTAATAATAAATATCAATTTTAGGTCGTTCTGTTAGCATTAATTTTTGTCGGCTATCAAGAAACATGAGATTATTCTCAAATTGTTTAACAAATCATATACATAATATTTGAAAATTTAAAGAGAATTAGATGTTTAAAATAAAATTAAAAGAGAAAAGTTTTGCAATCAGGGTTTAAAAATAATTGCGAGTTTAAGCTTTGAGCCAATAAAGCTAAATGATGCTTTTTAAGCTAAACCTTTATTAGTAGCCTTAAACAGATATTTAATTGTATTTGTTCATAATCCTTATTTAACCATTTACGAGCGATAAAAATAAAAAAATTATTCGTTAAAAAACCAAAATAATTTACAATTTTTAAATCTTTAGTGATCCAGACTTAATGTTTATCACTTCATTACATACGATATGTTTGAAAACTACACAAGTTTTATACATTTTTTATTCTAATACTCACAAAAATGTAGCTGACTAATATAAAAGGCATCATTCAAAAGTAATGATAAGGATGTGCAATATATACAGATTGATCAAAAGAACAAAATTTTATTTGGTTTCGCTATAATTTTAAGAGTTTTGTACTCTTACTCCCAAATTCTTTAATCAATAAAAATCCTTCAAAACTTTTATTGATTTCTGCTTCAAAATTGTGACAAACACCTGTCCAATTGAAAGGCTGATCGTCATAATCCTGCATAGTTCTTATTAGAGTCTTCGAGTCTAAAATATAAAAGGAAAGAAATTTAACAAGAAAATTGTCAGCGCTAAAATTGCACTGATTATTTCAAAACTTCATAGCCCCATACAATGTTAAAGGTATTAAAGTATCTAATCCATCATTAAAAGATGAGAATTATGTACATATCAAATTAAGACAATTGAAGAAAAAAATATGGAAAGTTTTTTATTTATATTTCAGATTCATTGATTTGTACTTTAATCTTTGACCTAGCTCCGCTTTATCATACTATTTGGTTCAAGCTAAGAATAATATACATTTCCTTATTCCAAATGTATGTACATAACATGGGGATCAATCGCTTATATAAAAGAGCTGCAGGAACATAAGGCAAACTTTAAAAATAACTAATTCACTCAAATATAAGAAATAATTTATTTTTTGCAATAAAGCAAATTTGCTCGTTCGAAGAAATGGGAATAGGATTAAATCAAATTGGTTTTACATGCTGAATATTTAAAACAACATCGATATTAATAGCATGTTTTCATATTCTATACCTTCCTACTGCCCTTGTCCAAAAATTTACTAAATTTTGGCTCTTCTCGGAACATGTGAAACTGAAATACTATATTGAGGAGTTGAACACGTATATTCCTGACATTTAAAGCTGTTCAAAATTTCAAAAGAGAAGTTTAAAAAACAGTAACTTTTGAAGTTTAAACTGAATTTTCGGGTAGCTTTACTAACACAACCAATCATTTTGACAGTTTTTAACTACTAAAAATTTGCATACATTAACAAATACTAGATGTATGTAGCTTAATCTGCTAGCAGACAGAAAAACTGCTACCAAATAGTTGTAAATGTGATGAATACTCGTGTGAATCAGAATGAAGTTTGAATTGGAAAAATATACTAGATTTATACTTTTGGCCTAGGATAGTCGAAAGGTACAGAATAAAGAAACATGCTATTAGATTCATACATAAACTTCGATCTAATAAAATACCTATGTTGAATAAAGGCCTTGTGAGATTAAATTGAAATGATTTTCACCTTACAAAATAGTAGAAGCTGAGGTATTCAAAAATGTACTCATTTTATAATGTTAATAAAAGCAAACAAAAAATAAATAAAATTTTATATTAGAACAATATCAGCAAATGACAATAAAAAGTAAGCAAAAGTAGATATTTTTGGCTTAAATTATCCCCACTTTATAGAACAACATAAATAAGAAGTAACAGGAAGTCATTTGATATATGTTTTTACCTTTTGTTACGTTATCAATTTTTTCCTGCATTACATATTCAAAAATCTTCACCTTGAAATAAATTCGTAAGAGAACCCATTTCTTCCAAACCCTTATAGAATATATAGCTTAATGAAGGTCAAAATTGCTAAGGGCATCCAATAATGTCTATTATCGGAAACTGAAAGATGAAGTATTTTTGTTTTGTTGCATTGGTTTAATCAACCATCAAATATTTAATTGGCTTATGCTATACAATTTGGTTCTGTTATTATGATTGAAAAAATTCCTTTCAAAAATCCCAAATTCAAAAAAAAATTTGTACTAAGTTGATGGTACTCAGGACTTTCAATTGAATCTTGCTTTAAATTATAAATAGAACTGTATGAATTTCTATTTTAATTACATCATTTATCAATCAACTTTAGATGTTGTAAGCTTCTATTTTCACTAACACGTATATTAATTAAGACATAATTTATAAATTTCTTTCAAATAAAATTAAATAGCATCTAATCCCAAGGGTAATTGCTATTAAAAAAATTTCAACAAGTTTTATTTTACAGAATTCATTTCCTTTTCCCTTGTATTATATAAGAAATAACTTTCTGTCTAGCTCTAGATACAAAAATTTCAAAAATTATTTAAAAAAAGAAAAGAAAAAAATTCAATTCTAAAGAACAAAAAATCAAGTTTATAGCCAAAAGACAGCTGACATTGGGATTTAGGGACATCTATCAACCTTATAAAATATTCAACCAAAAATAAATTCTGCATTTTAAATAAATTCTTTCTATTGTTAACATATTTTGAATTGAGAAAATTGTCAAGGGTAACCAATTTGATGCATTCTCATTTGAATTCCCACAGGATTCTTTCAGGATCTTTTATATATAAATATTTATGTATATGTTCATGTAGATATTTATATACACAGTACAGTAAGCACTTAAGAGCAATATCGTTGGCAAAGTTACTTTATTTTCTTTGCAGATACTTTGTCAAACTGAACAATATTTTGGTTAACTAAATTGTGTCATGTATTTGATTTTTGGTGTCAGAAGAATCCAAATTGTAGTAGATATGTATACGAACGAGTATATTGACTGATTTTTGTTCTTCTCTTGTTGTCGTTTTGTTTGAATACATTAAATAGAAATAGATTTTGCCATTTTTATTTAGTCTATTTGAAGTTTTCAATGTACCATAATTACGTGACAATCATATTTAAATTAAAGGCATAAAAAAGTTTAGTTGTTCTTTTAAAATTTGTAAAATAGTTGAAAAAAGTTTTATATAAAAGTTTTGTGATTTAATTATCCCTTAAGCTGTTATTGATATACCGATTTCAATGACTGACCTCCGGAACTTGTAGAAAATATTTACAATTTCAACTTTTAACTTTTGACTTACCATACTCTATATTTTATTAAATATCTTGGAATTTTTAAGAAAATACTTTATATTTGCTTTCAAAAGATCAAGCTATCATGAAGGTTTTATAGAATGATGAATAGTAATCTTTGACACTTGATATGCAAATATCCAAATAAAGTTACATATATTTTATTTGAAATAGGTTAAAGGATTTGTGATGTTTGATTGATTAGTGCATTTGAGAATATATGTTACTTTAATGAAAAGCTAAACTAAAAAATACATTTACTTTAGAAAAAACCAAAATAAGAGTTTTAATAAAAGAAACAAAATATCCAAAAAAGGTTTTCTTGGAATATAAAAACTATTTTAGAAACTTTTAAAATAAAGCAATTAAACTCTATTGTAGATAAAAGCTTTTTATAAACCAAACTATTTCCTTAAAAGAATTGAACAATATCCAAAAAAAACTTGATGTTTGTTGACAATTGATAGCAAGTAATTGTGGAGTGAACATAATACTAAAGCAATTTTTAATTTAATTTTACTGTGAGTTTTAGCTATCAAGGCACCTTTTTAACTCGTACTTTTGCTATTGTAAATTATATAACAACTTCAATCAAATACAAAAAAATAACTAAAGCTTATCTGTGAAAGAGGATAAAAAATTATATGACGCATTCCCAATTTTTAATTAGTTAATTTTCGTATACACATGAAAAAAGTAAATGTCATCAAACGAAAAATTCAGATCACAATACTTCATTATTGATTTTTTATTATTTTTAAATCACTTAACTTAATTTTCCTTTAATTTTTTCTTCTTTATTAAAGTTTTGTTCATAGCAAAATTTTTTTTAATTGCCTGGGATTTAATTTGTGGCCACTCTTTTAGCTGAAAAAATTAATTTATTATAGTGGATTTATGAAAAATTTTAAAAATTTTTCTAGAGATTTGTTTTTCATTATTAATGACTAATAGTTTCTGAGGCACGTTTTAAGGATAGATAGAAGAAGCATTTCAAAAGTTTTCCTCAATTTTATTAAATGAGAAAAAATTAAATACAGAAAGGAATTTTAATACAATTAAAACATATTATTTCTTAGTTTTTCTAGGATTTTTTCAAACATTAAATAAGGAGTATATACAGAAAAATTTATATTCTCTTTTATGCAAATGAAAGCTTATGAAAGTTGCTTAAACATAAGCTAAAGTATTCAGGCAATAATAAACCACAAGGATGAGAACAATTACTGAGTTGCCAATTGTTCATATAATTCAAGACTTTTACGTTTTTCATGATTTGGATAAATTACGCTTGACTTGATTTATGAATGTGGAAAAGCTTTGATGAATCAAATTCAGGAGTTTTAGAAACTTGCTATAGAAATCGTATTACAACAGTTTTTTTAAAAAAGCTAAATTGTACTATTTTACAAAACAGGCTCAAGCTAAGTACACAAAAGCAAAAAAAAATTCAAATAGTAAAAATAACCATCAGGATATGTATATATGTAAGTCAGTGTAATTAAAATCCTTTGAAAAAAACTCAAAATTAAAAAGAAAGAAAATTATTTTGAGTCAAAGTGAAAGAAAAAGAGGACTAACAGATTAAGGCTTTTGTATTTTTATAACTTTAAGTAGCAGCTGAATTATTTTTTGAGGCTTAAACAGATTTATGTATCAAAAGAGAGTTTAGGGAAGCTCATTTTTACATGTAGTTTTGGTAGTTGAACCGTAATAAAGGCCTGTACTACCAAATTCTGCTCTTTCAGTCAAAAACGACTGTAGTTGCGCTCTTATTTGTTTATAAAAAGCAAAATAACCTTCTTAACGTGAGAGTTAAGAAAAATAATGAGAAGACCGGAAGTTAAATTGAACTATCGCGGATATTACACATAGCCTATAGCCTAGTATCTTTTAATATACTTACACTTTATCATTTTTAAAAGTATTAATTTAAGATTTTTTATGCTCAAAAATGGGACTCCAAAGTATATTTTATATACAGGGTAAAATATCTAAACTATGTAAATAAATTAGATCAGGCCAAAATACTTTGTCACGAATCATGACCTTTTTTTTGTAAAAAAATACACGTAGCTAAAAGAAATGCCTAACTTGATTTTATGGTTTTACTAATTTTTGTAGCAAATAAATCATTAGAGTTAAAAAAAGAAGTTAAAAAATTTCTATATAAAATTCTTTTCGACCACATTTATCATCAATTTTCACCAATAAACTTAATGATATAATTTTAGCTTTGATATTTATGGTTAAACTTTTACCATTTAAAACACCTCAATCTAAAAACTTTGAATTATTTTGGTCCTTAAGTGGCAAATGCTTCTAACCTTATCGAATATAATCCTTGTTAAAATGAATTACCTTTTTAGAGATGCTGACTTGTAACCTTAAATTTAATGCTTAGATGAAGAGAATTGTAATCGAATAAATCCATTTAAGGTAAAATTAATGTTTTCTTGAGAATATTTGCAAAAGCAAAAAAAAATATATATATATATAAAGGTATAACTTGATGCATATAAGGTTACAAGAAAGTATTTGCTAACAATAAATAAATCCAATTTTAATTAAAGATGAAATTTATATGAATATTATAAACTATGGTCAATCATTTTAAGAATTTATCCGGAAAGAAATCATAAAAAATATTCTTGATGTTTGATAGAAATGAAATAAAAGGTTATTAAGCAGAAATGGCTATTTCTGATATTCCTTATGGCCTTTATATAAATAAAATGAAGCCTTTGGTCTTCATTTGATATTCAATTTGTGTACACTTAATGTAAAAGATATAGATAGAAATATCTTTAAGATAGCAGACAGAATATTAACATAATAGTCTTATAGGAATTTCAATCAATTTATTGTTTTTTAGATGCTCTTTTGATTTATTTTTTATTTTTAAAAATAAGAATTAAAGCTTGGCGATTTGAAATTTATTTATTTAAGGAATAAATATTTTATAAAAGAGGATATTAATAGTAGCTCATAAAAGTTATGCAAAATGAAGAGAGATTAGTGTTATTTAAATTTAGTTTTATAAAAAATTTCAGTCTGACTCATGGCTCACAGAATACTTCTGAATGTTACGAATAAAGGACATAAAAAAAGCTGAAAAAACATTTGGGAAATATTTAACCCTTTGCACTGGCAGCCTTTTTCACGTGGACTAATCAGCAGCTCAAAGCATTTCGTTGCGCTTTTGTTGAATTTCTTACCTCTGACTTAAAATAATTACACACAAAAAGTAACACATAAAACTTTTATATGTTAATATTTAATGTATCCTTACGTCTTTACGAAGGTAATTTCTTAAACATAGGTAAGCCTTTGTAATTTTGCTTTGTGTGATATTTAATGTAACAACTGCCATGATGCACTCTTGTTAGAATGTTATGCAGCTTTCCATTTAGGCATATGTGTTCGGAATCGGAGTTTGAAGTCAAAGCTCGAGCACATATCTGACAAAAGTCTCCATTCAATTGCTGAACGAAGGTTTTCACATACCGCAAGTGGTAAGGCGAATGTTCTCTCTGTTTAGAGATTTTATATGAATCTATTGAACAAATTTCCAGACCCCGAAATATAAATTGTTTACACAGCGCATCGAATTTCTGCACCAAACAAAGTGGTGAGTGACAGTCACCTCTCGAGGTGGAGCATTAAATCATGTGGGGAGGGAGACTCACCCCTCGAGTGTAAAGGGTCAACAATGAAAAAGTTAATAAAATTTGTTGGCATACATGAAATGTGATCTTTCCATTGATTCAATAATTTAAATTATCCATTTGAAAATAGACAAATGTTATAAAACTTACAGCATTAAATCTTTGGTGAGCGGTCTCACAGTTCCCAGTTAACTTGTTAACTATCCGTTTATCTAAAGGTGGAATTTACGATATTTCTACTGACATTTCCAGACAATATTATTTATATAATATTACCTTCCTTTCTCAACGAAAAATGAATTAAAATACTTTAGAGAATGAAATATTAAATAAAAAATTTGTGTAACTTTCAAATAACTTTGATTTCACGTTGATTCTTTTATTTCAGACGAGATATTAGTGCAAAATCTTTAGCACCAGTGACCTACCAGCTTTTTAATGCGTTGTAGACAATTAAAAGAATAGCCTTTTTTTGAGCGTCAGAAATGAATTAACACCTTAAGCAGAGTAAACAAAATGACTGCGACATTAGCTTAGATAAAAATAAAATTGAAGACTTTATTCTTTTCATATTACGTAGAATTTTTGTATCTTGGGAGTCAAATAAAATAATTTGGAGTTCTCTATTATTATATATATTTTTTGTTAATATTTCTTGTTCTGACAAAAGTAATTATAATTCTATGCAGAAAGTTTTACTTTTTTTATCGAATTTATTGTACCTACTTAAAAATTATTGAATTTTGAAGTTTCCTTGAAATACTGTCATATTTTGATGAATTAACTGCAACTCTTGATGACCCTTAAAAGTTTTAAAAACTTTTTTTTCCAAAACTTTTCTTCCCTTAACTAATAATTATTTTACATGAAAGAATTATTTTCAAGAAAAAACTGGCGAAGTCTACCTTAATTCTAAATTTGGACTATAAACATGTAGGGCAAAATCTCTTATTTATTTTATTACTGCTAATATTTCTAACAAAAATGACTTTGAATAACATTTTATTGCTGGATATTTCTAAAGATTGTTCATGCTTGAATATTTCAATTTAGAATATCTTGTGTGGAAATATCTAACTAATTGAAAGAGCAACTTGAAAGTCAGATATATTTTGGCAATCATAGGAAGCCATTTCAATTTTAAAATTTTATTTATAGAGGAATACAAGATTCCATAGAAAAACTTAGCTAAGTTAAGTGTTTAACTTTATCTCAAGACTAACTCTGGAAAAACTTGAAAAAATTACAGCAAAGTATATTATAAAAAGTTTAACTAATGGTTTATTTATTAATAAAAATATATCCAGTACAAAGAGTGGAATAAATTTTTATGGATTTTTGTTTCATTTATATTTTTCTTCCAGAACGTTTAACGTTTAGAATACTTGAAATAGACAAATTTTACGAAGTTCTTCCTCTACATACAATGGAAAAATTATTTAAGCAATTTAATGTGAAACACACATGCTTCAATCTTTTAGATACTTCCATGCATTCACATATTATCATTTTTGGATTTCTTAATAGTTTCTGTCAATGATGTAAAATGAGCCAAATATCCGGTATACATCTTTTAAGCTTTACAAATAAAACTAGTCTCTATTAAAAGACTATATTAGATATGAAATAGAACAAGATAAAAAAATATGATATTTATCCCGTTTGATCCTAATCATACAATAGATTAAAAGGAGAGCTCCATTTATTGCTGAATAAATTCTAAATTTATTAAAAATACACCTTTTCAACTTTTGAAAATTAATTTAACATATTTACGATTTTTGCTTGCAACATTCAGGCTTCTAACGCTGGTTTTCTTAGAGTAACTAAAAAGGTTGTAAGATGTATTATGAGTATGAATCAAAAGCTCTCGAAAAGATAAATCTAAATACTAGAACTATTAAATTTTTTAAATGAATTATTAGACTAGATCATGTAATACTTTGGTTTGATCAATTGTTTGAAATTACCTCCAGCATACATTACAGCAATATTTAGAAACCATCAAAGTTATGGTAAATAAATGATAATTATTCATATTTTATCCACGCAGTTAAAATTTAACTGCCAAAGTAATATTCTTAAGTGTATTCTTATTTTTTTTTTGTTATACTTAATACTTAATATTTGTAAAATCAACTTAAAAACGAGATTATCCCAAAACTGTATATTACAAAACTTTTCAGTTTTGTTAGCCTTGCAGTAGACGACTGAAGAGGTATTCTGCTGACCCGATAAATAAGAATAAAATAATAAAATTACATGTTTAACATTATAATACAAAGACACTAAAATTTAACAATCAATTATTTTATCACCTTGAAAAAAATTCATAAAAAATTTAACTAAGCTTTTCACAAATTAGCTCAAGTAACTTACTACTGAAGAACTGTAAGCCGACAGTTCTGTTGAACTTCTATTAAAAAATTTGTTCATGTTGTCATATGTACACAATTTCAGTAAAAAAAAATTATAAAGAAATATTCAATTAATTTGGTATTATTTTTCTAGAATTCAATTCCTATTAAATCTTCATCTGAAAATTTCTTCAAAATTTAATGAAATTTTAATGAAATTTAAAAAAAAATTTTTAAAGACAAATCAAGGTTGTAATTTTACTTACTTTGCGCTGACTTAGATTTTTATGTATAAAGATTTTAAAAAATATCCATTCTTGAAACTTGTTTATTAGCTCGAATTCTAAAAATACAAATTTCCATTAATTATGCAATTTACAAGAAAAAAATTCTATTTAGTTAAATTATTTGATACCAATATATTATTTTGTAATTATTATTATATTATTTTCTTTAACAAGCTGAGGACGACATGTACATGGTTAAAAATAATTTCCTTTTATATAAATGCACTTTTAATTTCTAGCTGAACAATAAATTGTGCAAGGCGCCGTGAGATAAAGCAAAGTACGATTTTCACTGCGGCCGGATAAAGCAAAAAAGAAAAAACTGCACTGTCCTCAAATTGCTAAAGAAGCGTCGATATAACGTCCGAAAATCATTTATATGGAATATGAATGATAAGTTGCCGAGATCATCTTATATATTCGATTAAATCGTGGCTTAGTAATAGTTATATTTTTATACTTGCTTAAAACGAAATTATTTTTTTAAATGTTATAATTTCAGAATGTGATTATTAATTCAATTAACAAATAAGTAAAAATGTATTGTTTTTCTAATAAAAATAAAAAGTTAGCTGAATTTTTCAACATTAAAGGGTCAGGATATGTTATCTGAAACACAAGTCGAATATAAGAAACTACGTCTTATCTTTTAGTGCACTTACTCCAAATACAGTTGCCGGCCTCGCCAGTAATTGTTAAAATTGTATCTAGACGCACGAATACGAGTACAAGTATTAATTTTTTGGCGTTGTCTAATTTTTTTAATTTAAGCTTTTTCATCCTGAAAGCATTGTTTATTATAATATAGAAGTCCTAAGATAAGTCATTTATTGTTCCGTCAATATTCATATTTTGATCTTCACAAAAAATTTAATTAGCTAAAATCATTCTAAATCCATATTATTAAATATATATGTAAGTGGAGATTAAATGAATAAAAGTTTTAGAAAATTTGATGATTTATTTTATATATATTCTCTTTTTAATTATAAACTTTAAATAGTTTGAATAATTAACACTCTCTAAATATATAAATTTGTTAAAATTCTTAACCATGAATTTATGATTAATAAACTCTTACTTAATATCACCATTTACATTTTTAAACAATTTTTAAAAACATTTCTTCTTCTATAATTAATTTTTGCATAAGAAAAATAAATAGTTTTAGAGAAAGAGAATGGAAACATTTATTTAAGCAGTATAAGGAGGATATTCATTTAATGATTTTTTTTAAAAAAATTGAAATTTCGAAAATTGTTTCAAGCGGAATTATAAATATCATTTTATGTAGTGATTCTTTTTAAAGGGTTAAAAAACAAAAGTTTTATTTATATCAGACGATATAACTATTTCCGCTTGGTAAGTTAATCTTAAGCTTAGCAAAGCTAAAAATGAATCTTATGGTTAAATTTACAAAAATCTATAATACGTGCTATCTACTCTAAATTTTGCTGGAATTTGTACAAATATTTTTTACACACACATTACTAAAAATATTTAAAAATATAGAACGACACATCTGATAATTTATTTACTAAATTATTTTGTCAACAATTTGGTTATACCAAATTTAAAAGCGTAGTCTTAAAAATTGAAAACAATTAAAAATACGTAAAATGTATTTAAAAAAGGGTTGAGGATAAACGAAATTATATATAGACAGACAAAAAATAATTTTAATTGGATAATTTTAGTCATGCAGGGGATAGTAAATTGTTAAAAACAAAAGGGTAAACTATGGAATCTCATTTAGTAGTCTATAACTAATTATGGTATTTATATCTATGTCTATTGAATACAGTCCAATTGTTGCCTTATTACCGAAATTTTTGTAATACCAATTGCTCTTCAAATGGTCATTCTTTCTCATTAACAATTTTAGTTGGTAAATGTTTTGTAGGTGGTGGTGGAGGTGGCGGTAAAACAATTTCATCTATAGTACAGACACGGTCATCCATGGGAAATTTAAAACTGATCTCGTTACCATTACTTATATGAGCCTCAGTTGTTTTTTCCAGGCAGCTACTATCTCCTGCTATAGATAAAAATTTAAAAACTGCAAATTAATAGACTAATGGTATAAAGGTACTAAGAAGATAGAACAAATGAATACAAAATCACAAGCACGAAATATTGTTAAGCAATGAGAAATTTAAGTTGCATAAACGTACATACATATATCTATGTGATTTGAAAATTAAAAAATCAAAAGCAATCGAAAGGTAAAATTAAAAAAATGTAAACCATGCTTTCAACTTTTTGTTATATTTGACTGTTGATATAATTGGATTAAAAAATTTAAGAAATTAATTAAGATTTGGGTTTCACTCAAATTGCTTAGCTGGGATCATGCCTTTAGTAATGGCAAAAAGTTGCAATTTAGTGGATTCTGTGAAAAAATTTCTCTATGAATATTTTAGTGGAAATTGTTTCACTTTCAAGAAGATTATTCAATTTTTTTAACTGCTCAAATCCACGTAGCATATAATATTTGAAATTTTTTTCTCAAATTTTCATTTGATTAAGGAGAATTTTTTTTGTGAAAAAAAGAAAACCATACACGTGAGTATGTCTTCGTTAACTTGATTACTATCACAAAAATATTATTTAGAATAAGACAACTTATAATAATGTTGCATGAGTGATTCAAATTGGCCTGTTATTTACTTTGCTTTGAAGGATCTATTTTATTCTTATATTAGAAAATGAGTAGTTAAAGGCAAGGCTAAGTTTGATGAAAAATGTGAGACTAAATACAAAAGTTGTTTCAATAAAGAAAAAGAAAGCAACTTGTTGCTCGTTCTTTTATAGCTTTAACTAAAGTCTGAAAATGCAGACATGCGTAATTTGTATCCTTTACTAGCCAAATAGAAAGTTTTTGTTAGAAATTTAAAATTAATTTAAGCAAAACAGAATTTTAAGAGAATCTCTTTAAAAAATAGTCAGTAATAGCCTATTAGCCTGAAGCCGAAATGTTTAGTTTAGGCAAACCAAAGCAAATCAGTCATTGTTTCATGTTAACATTTTGGTTAAAATTAAGAATTCCCTTATATCCTTTTACTTCTTTAGATTTCTGGAATTGGAATATTTCAACCAGTCAGCTATTAAAACTGAAACTAATTTCTTAAGAGAATTTATCTAAATTACCAGACAATCTGATTACACGAGGATTATTTAATTATTTGAAGGACTAGAGAGTGACATAAGCTGTAACGAAATTATGATATTAACTTAGAATCAACTTTCCATCCAAACTACCATATTCTTTCTATAGGTTAGTCAGGATATGAATATTGTAGAATGGTAAATCAACTAATTAAATCAAAAGATAAAATTTCAGTAATAATTCAAGAATGTTTTCAAATTATTGGTTTTTTTTGCTGCCACATATTATACATTTAATTAATATCCTGCATGATTTTTATTTCTACAAAATTGTTGAAAAATTTCATAAAAATCAAATAACTAGAAAATGTTAATTATGGAAAGTTCTTTTTTTAACTTGTGTTAAAATTTTCAATTAAAAATTATGTTCAAAGGTTTTTTTTTTCTAGGAAGGAAAAATAGAAGACTTTATATTTTTACTGATTGGTTTGAGTTTTTGAAAAATAAAAAAATAGTTTTTAGATATTGCAATCACTTTGACTGGCTGAATAAAAAACTTTTGTCATAGGGAATTATTATCAAAGTTAAAAATTGAATTATTTTCTAAAGACATAAAATTTTTAAGTTTTATGATTTTATTGAAGAAAATAATAATAATAAAACCAAAGTTTTTTCGCAATGGCCATTGATTTTAGATATAAAAATTATTAAATAAGAATAGAAACATATTTCTTTTTAATTATATATAACTAGTACTAGACTCATCAACCAATTCGAGGTGTGATAAATGGATTTTTGTTGTTTAATTTATTTTACAAAGTAGTATTATATTATCAATCGAATGATTTCCCTAGAGTGAAACCAATTCTATTTTATAAAACTCTATTTTTCATTCAACAACTTCGAAACTATCATCTATTGTATGTATTTATATATAGTCAACGTCTAACAACTGATATTCTTTTGATATCTAAAAGCTAAGAAATTGGGTTACTAAAATAATATACACATAAATTTTCAAATCCCTAAAGATTTCTTGTTGTAAATTCTTTGACTAAAAATAAACTTGCCATGCTTTTTTCTTTATTCTTAAGCTTTTGAAAAATGCACTACACTAGATATTTTAACTTAAGAGATTCTAACTATTGATGATAAAGCTCAAATAGAATCAAATATAAAGAAAAAATTAAATGAAGAAAAATCTAATGAAGAAAAAAATTAGTAATTAAAGTTTTTTAAGAACTCACCTGTTCGTTTATCTTCGTGTGTATAATATCTAGCACGATGTCTCGATAAACATGCTACCATTGCAATTATAATGATTGCTATTAAAACAAATATGATACCGCTTAAGATTGCTAATGTATTAAGACTACCTTAAAATGAAAGTAATATATATATATAGTTTTATTTTAAAATTTATTGATTCACAGATAAAAAAAATTACAAATTCTTTGAACATATTGATTATACCTTTATCAAGAAAATTATGTGAAGTACTGGCAGCGTCTTTCTCTTCATCAGTTATAAAATCAAGACACGTATCCAATCCAGTTGCATCTAGATCGGTGATTTCGGCACCACGTAATGTTTTTGGTAGAAAACAGATAGGATATGTATCCCATTGTAACTGCAATCGTGTTTATTGGATTACATTTGATGTGATTTAATGAATTTTTGATTTTTTTTTGTTTGTTTATATCAGGACTGGATTTAATTAAAAGAAAAAAAAAACTAAAAAATAGGACTACTTACATGTCGTACAATGTTAATAAGGGTACCCATGTGACATGAATCGCATATAAGAGGATTATTATCTAGACGTACATTACGAATATCCTTAATACGTATTGCAATATTATCATCAATTCCATTTAGTTGATTTCGTGATAAATCAAGAAACTGTAATTGAAATTAATTAACTTAGATTTTATTAGAAGACAAAAACAAAAAAAACAAAACACAAACTTTTTTCCAAACACTTTTAATCCATAAGAAAGAAATATAAATTAACTTACCTCAAGAGTTTCACAGGAATCGATTATTTGAAGTGACATATGGTCTAAATGATTACCCGAAATATTTAAATATCGTAACTGATGAAAGGGTGTTAGCAAACCCATTGGTAAAATTCCCATATCTGCTACTGCTAATGCCCTTAAATATGGCAGCATCTGGAAAAATTTTTCTTTACTTTATTTAATTTTCAGGCTAACTAATTTGTTTGTAATGGATACCTATGGTTATCAAAATAAAAAAATTAATTTTTTAGATAAGAATAGTTTTTTTGTTTGAATAATCTTTATTTTTTAACAAAAGTAGATCTTTTAGAAAAATAAGTTTCAGTGCATGATTGGATTTTGTAGAAGACAGAGCCCTAGTAGTTTGGGCTCTGACTTTGCAGTGTTTTTCGCAAAGAAGGGACAAGGGACACTTTTTTTCCATTCCTGGGATATTTTCGATTTGTTTTCTTAATGGCGTTTGATGATAATCGCGTAAAAGTAGCAGAGGTTTTCAAAGTTATAATTGGGAGTTTGGGAAATGGCGAAAAATTGTCAACTTATTTTACCTTGATAAGTGTTCGTTTGTGTTTGAAAAAAAAATATATTAAGGGTTAATTTTTTGAAATTTTTTTGTGGCAATATAGGTGGCTCTAGTTTATTTAATTAATTTTTATACGATAACATATCATTTGAACAATATTTTTCCAAATTTTTAGTTTAAAAAAATAATAAATGAGCAAGTGACAGTGAATAACTGGAGGTGCCTTGAAACAGAGTTGATTTTCAGTGCGCAGTACACTACACTACAGAATCATGCAAGACCAAAAAATCAAAATTTATTCATTGAGGTATTTAAGGGTAATTACAAGGGAATTATTTTCGTTTTGGATTTTTCAATATTTGGTTACCCTTGTAAGCCAAAGTACCGATCTTTACCTAAAAAATCGAATTATTTGTTATTGTAAAATTAATAAATAATTATTAAAAAGAAAAAAAAAATTTTATTATTACCTGGTGAAATATATGAAAAAGTAGTAGGCAAAATGTCAAAATGATCGGTGCAGTAGATTTTAAGTTATCGTGAGCAACGACTTCGAGGATAACAAGTTTCAGAAAAACACTTTAAAATTTTGCTCACTCACTTCTTGCTTTAGACTTTGCTCTAAAGTTTAGAGCAAAGGATGCTCAAATGCTCATAAATTCGGCAATTTTTGTTCGATCGACTTGAAATTTGACACAATATTTTTAGGATGTTATACATAGTGTGACCATCTGTTTTTTTAGCATTTAAAGACATTTGGCTCTTGAAAACGGGACATTTTGAAACCACATTCGGGAAAATTTTGGGCACACTTTTTTTTTTATTAAAAAAACGTTTTGCTGACAAAATATAAGTTTAATGAATGTCAAAACTAGGCTTTGCTGCTAGAGCCTGCTTTTTCCTTATATTTTTGAGGAGCAGCCATGCTTGTGTACTGCTCGCTACTTACATTTTTTTTACCAGTTCTGGGAAACATCGTAGTAAGTCGAAAAATTTCAATCAAGTAAATTTCTTGTTGTATTTTCAGAAAATTACGCTCTCCAAAGTAGCCATTGCGAGGCGTTTTTTTCTTTTGTCCCAATTTGGTTGAGCATGGAAAAACAAGCTCAACCGATGCAGATGTCCCAGGTAAACAATCAAAGTACTGTTGCATATCGCTCAATAGTTTATACGGCATGTGATTTGGTAAAAAATACTAGAAACATTCCAACAGCGCATATCACTTGGCACTTCGTTTCGTTTACGTTCCATTACTTTTTCAGTAGTGATAAATTTGGATAAATGGCTAAACTGATCGAAAAGATCAACGTCAGAATCCGTGAGAGTGAAGGCGCCGTTAAAAAACGGGACACATAGTCACACTAGTTATACATCAATTTAAAAAAACAACCAAATGGAAAAAAAAATTAAATATCAAACCATCCTCTTAAATACCTACAAAAAGATAAAAACAAAGATAAAGTAAAAATAAATATTTTTAGTGTATCTAAAAACTTTAAGGAATGAGTGTAGATAGAATATAGAATAATACAGGATTACAATGGAGATATGAAACTTATATTAACCAATCAGCCGTAATAGCTCTGTACGGAGAATATTTTTCCAATTGAATAAAATCTTTTATACAACAAGATGCGGAGTTCAGAGAAAAAATCTTTCTATGACACAAAAACTATTTCCACCCAATAACTTCCAAAGTGAGTTTTCATAAAAATTTCTTGAATTTAAAAAAAAACTTTTTATTTCAAACTTTTAAGTTTTTCAAAGTATTTAGTTCTATTTGAACACATCCTTAACGCTTGTTTTGTTGTTGATTTATGACAATTTTCGGATAGTATTTCATTCAAAAAGTTGAATTTCATTCTTAACTTTTGTTTTTTTGTTAAATTATAATTTGCATAATAAAATAAAAATTTTTCAATAGAAAGATGGTTTTTATTTTAAGTGGAACCCATAATATATTTACATATGACTAATTTTCAGTGATTTACATTTGCTTAAAAATACAAAAAAATGTAAATTCAAATTAAACAATTTAGTTTTTCTTTTTCATTTTTTAAAATATATGTATACTATCAGAAACTTTTTTTAAGTTCGATTGTTTGCTTCAACCTTAAATGTATACTTACCAAACAAATCCCTTATCCTTTTCGTTTTTAAGCTAACAATTTTATTTTAATACCATCTGCCAGTATTCGAATAATATAATTTTCAAGGAAAAGTCTTGTTACCATGCAAAATGGCAAATAAGGAAAAGAAATACTTTTTCTTTTGGAAATTCCTTTAGGGCAATCGGTAAAATGGATAGGCGTCAGGTTCCATTTGCTGTAAATGACATTGAACAGCTTGTTTCAAATGAAAATATTTTTCAATGGCAAATCATGTATTTTATGTATTGAGGAAGAAAAAATGTATCTGGATTGAAACGAAAAGGAATATGGTTAAATAGCTGATACTCTGAGACGGTATCCTTTTCAGTAGTAGGTTTTCAAATATATACCCAACCGAAAATATCTGTTAAGGATTTTGTAAATTTTATGAATAAAGTGTAAATCTTTTATTGATTGTAAAGTTTTGTGTTAAAGGTATTTGATATTTATTTTAGAACTTTTGCAATCAAATATGACATTGGCTTGAAATATTTTGTTAAAAATTAAAAAGTAGTTTAATATTTGTAAGTAGTTTTTTTTATGGAGCTTTATTTGAAAAACTTATTTTATTATGGTAAAATGTTTTAAGTATTAAAAGCCAAGGCATGATTAAAAATTTAATGTACCTACTATTTCATGATGTAAATACCAAAGGTCACTAATTGTTCAAATCACAAATAAGAAAAATCAGGTTTACTTTCTTATTAACATAAATATAATGAAAGAAGAAAAATATTTAAATATCATTAATTTCAGGAATTTTTACTAAAAAAGTTGTGTTCCTTTTTGCAAGATAGTATTTTTAAAATAGAATTTCTATTCTGGGCCCAGAAAACATTCTGTTCTTAAATTGTTTTAAACAATGGGTTTAAGGGTATTGGGGTTACTTCAACGCCAAATTTAAATCTGAAAAATACTATTTATTTAATTGCATCTATCTAAGCAGAATAATCTATCCCAATTTAATAAATGATCTTAAATATTGGGTTTTTCCAAAAGTAATTTAATATAGAGCGAAATTTGCTTTGTCCAATTAATGACTGGGATTTGGTTCTCAAACGTCAAGAAAATGAACCATTTTTACAGCGAATCATTACTGACGACGAGAAATGAGTTATTAACATAAAGATTAAGCGCAAGAGATCATAGAGTAAAAAAGATGTACCAGCTCAAAGGATATTTTCAAAAAAAAAAGATTATCCTACCATCAAACAGGGGTTTCGAAAGGATCGTTTTTTTTCCAGGGGTTTCATTATAGTTTTTACTTAAGTATTTACCTTTTACTCCTTTAAATTTAAAATATTTTGAAGCTTGTAACACTACTGATTGAGCTATTTGAAGATTTATTATTATGCATTAAAAAATTTTAATTACCCCCACTAGGTATGGAATCACAGTAGTAAAAATCCAATCTTAAACGTAGCATTGACGAAAGTAAAAATGGTGACCAAAATAAAATGTTATAAATATTATGCGATTAATATTGTATTATTAGCTTATGTTAGAGCTTTTCATTTGTAGAAATCAAGAAAACCGTAAGTATTAGTTTTTGTTTATATTATATTAATTATATTAATTATTCTCTTTGTTATAGTCCACTTTTTGCCTTTAAAGACCCCTATTTCTATTCACTTGTGCAGTTCAAATTCAACTCCATTACATAAATGAAGTCGTTTAAAGTAAATAGAAGGAATATAAACCTGCTTATAGTTAAAATCCTCTTTTGTCAAAGGATATTGCAATGAATTATAGGTAAACTTTGATTGTGTTTAAGGGTTTTTGCATAGTAAATATTTAATTTTATAAAATATTTGATGGCAGTAAAACTTTTAAATAATGAACAAGTAAATAAGACGAATAAAACTATATAATTAAGATTCTTAGGTGAGAATATATAGTCAACTAGGTAATAAATCATAAGTTACTGTTGTATAACATAATTCCATTCATAAATGTATATTTTTGTGAAATTTTTAAAACAATTCAACTTTTATGAAGTAATATTTTTCTTTTACATTTAGTTATTAAAAATATTTACCTGAAAAGTATCACGAATTTCATGAAGATCCATCTGAATATTACCACTGATATTAAGTGTTTGTAAGCTAACCAAATGTAAAACAGCTTCAGGTTCAAGACGAACTAATTTATTATAAGATAAATCTAGATAAGTTAGATTTGATAAATTAATGAAAGCATTATCGGGAACTTTAGCTAAACGATTATATGATAAATCTAAAAAATTTTTCTGTTATTTATGAGTACTTAGTAAAAAAAAACATTTACCTAAATATTGGAGATTTTTTTGCATACGAAATAGACCATCGACTACAACTGATAATTGATTACCATCCAAATTTAATCGAATTAGCCGCTTAAGATCATAAAATTCATCTTTGTCCAAGAACTTAAACTAGAAAAAAAAGTTTCACTTAAAATAATACAATGGTTTGTAATTGATTGTAATAGTTTTATTTGATTTATTTATTACCAATTTTGAAGTTAGTTACAAAAATTTTACTCAGATATGAGTAGAAAATACATTTGTTTGAACTAATAACAAGTACTGCAGAGGAATAATTGAATGATACTGGGATTGAAAGGTCTTTCAAATTTTATTTGTTATTATTTATCATAGGCTTGCGTATATGGAAGTTAGACTAAGGGTCATCAAAATAAGTTTTTTGTCAAGGGGTATACCATAAAGATATATTAGTATATTTTTTCTAATTTGTTTTTGCATTTAAGTTTAGTCATGCATCTCAATTTACGTTAAAAGAGCACTGATACTGATAGAATCATGTTCACTTCAACAATAAAATAATAAAGTTTTGATTTTTATTTTTTCCAAACAAATTTTCTCTAGTTAATAGCTTTCACTTGAAAATCTGTGGCTTAGTTTATTAACTATATTAAAAAACCTACATTTTGTGGCCAGTTACTGAAAGAAACTTGAAATCTTAGCTCTTCTTAGCCTTATTCAACAAACTTTTTTCAATATTGAGATCAACTTTTCGTTATTAGTAGTAAATTTGTAGGAAACAACCCGTGCAAAAGGCTTTTTAAATTCTAAACAGTAAATACCGACAAAATAGTGACAAAATAAATTCGTAGGCTGGGTAGGTTTTGTTTTTTGATTTTTTTTACTAAGTTTTTCATTTGGCTATATTAAGAAAACATTTTATTCTTTTTATCTAATATCCTGGTATTATAAATAATTTGCTACTTTTTGCTACTATTGGATGAGTAGTTTTTGCTATAAATTTAATTGGATTCTTAATAAATATTCTACCAAGTTTAAAAATAAAGCTTTATATTTCGCTTTGATTAAAAATTGACTGATATCCAAAATTTCTTAGAAACTTCTGATTTTAAGGAAACTTTAAAATGTATACTCTTAAAGGATGTATCTTTACTTTATAGAGATCTTCAGACTTTTAAATGGGCTTAAATGGAACAGGAATGGGAAAAAATAATTAAAATGGTAGATAAGATACTATTAGACAAGTTTTAGCAGTTTAAATCAAACATGAGGCTTGCAACTTTAATTTAAAATTAATGAATACAGGTAAAAAGCAGTTGTGTCACATTAGTGCGATTCATGCTGGGTCTTAATCAAAATAAAAACACTTATAATCTACATTTTTAGTATTCGTGAATTTTTTTTTGCTTCTTTTACTTTAATTACTAGCACTTTTTATTTTTTTTACCAAGTAAAATACAATACATATAAGCTGATTATAAAAAACCTAAAAAAACATAAAAAAACATAAAAAAACTTCAAACTTCTAAATCTTAATGAAAACAGAAAAAAATTATTTTTTCACATCATATTTTTTATAGTTATATATTTATATAAAACAAATCGACCTCAAATACGTCAAACGAATCAACGTTTGAAAAGAAAAGAAAAAAATTCAATAGGTGATGATGTTATTTACCTACCTCATTAAAACCAAGATCCAGGACAGCCAAGTGTGGTAAAAGATTGTACAATTGTGGATTAATTTTTTTCAATTGACATCCACGACACTTGAAAACTTTGAGTTCCTATACAATAAGAAAATAAACAAAAATAAAATGTAAAAAAAGGAAAAAGAAAAAAAAAATTAATTTAAGAAATATATTTTTATTATATAAATAAATATAAAATTATTTACCTGTACATCTCTAAAAACTTCTGGGGGTAGATCCTGCAGAGGATTGCCACTCAAGTCTAAATACTTCAATTTGCCAAGCATATAAAAAAGTCTTTGGACTATTTCTTCAATTGAATTATCCGCTAAATTGAGTTTTCGTAAATCCTGAATGTTGCCAATTTATAAAAGTATAATAAAAAAAAGAAAAATAAAAAAATTATTTTGTCGGTCATTAAATTAAATTGATAGAAATACATTGATAAGATGAAAACAGGAAAAATATATTAAGCGAAAAAAATATTTCATTTATTTGTTTTCCTTTTCTTTACCTTTAAGTGATAGAAAGTACCACTAGCCATTCTATCGATTTTATTCTTGGATAAATCTAGTTCTAGCAGATAATCCTGGCCACGAAAATTATCATCAATAACGTTTGTTATATTATTTCGGGATAAATCTGCAAAGGACAAAAAAAAGATTCATAGAGCTTACATAGAAATTTATTAAAAACATAAAAATAAAATTTAAATTTACCTAAAATTCGAAGACTTCTTACACCCCAAAATGAGTTTTTACCAACAGCAGGAACATTTGATTCTGTAATCCTTAAAGTCTCCAATTTTTTAAATTGTGTAAATATCGGTCCTATTGTTATAAAGTTTTTGGGTCCTCGAATATTGAGAACTTGTGTGTTAGCATCAAGTGATTTAATGGGCACCTCTTTCATTCCACCTGTAATAAATTTCATTTGAAAATTTACTTTTCTTGTATTTAAGGACATTTTAATTATCTAACGGGATGCTTAAATTGACAGAAAAAGGAAATTACATGTCTTTAAATAGTAAAAATTGATAGTAAAATGAAAATCCTTTTGTTAAAAAGGACAAAAGGTTAGAATTTACAAGAATTTAGTTTAGTTAATGTTAAAGTAAATTTAATCATCCTTCAGCTTATATTTATTTATTTGAAAGTAAAAGATTTAACAACACTAAGGATTAGACAAATAACATGGAGTATATAGAGGAATGCAATTGAAAATTTAGTCAGAAACTAACTTAAAGCTTTTGATATGACCATAAGAGGATAAATAAATAAAAATTTCTTAAAAGAAATTCATTTAAAAAATAATAATAAAATAGCAGAGATAAATATAAAAAGTTATTTAATTTAATAAAAAGACGAATAAAACAATAAATTAAAATTCAAATAAAAGATTTCAAATGTCAGAACATTTCATTTTGTATTTGTAAAAAATGTAAAAAGAGGACTGAAGTTTCACTTTGTTGCGGTTTATAGTTAATTTTGTTATAAGTAAATGAATATTCACTAAAAATTAAATTTAATTTTATTAATAAAGCAACATTTCATATTTTCTAAGACCTTACGTTTTTGAAAACAACAAAATCACATAAAGTACATAAACTATTTCCTTTTAAATCTTTTCTTTTATTGTGCTCAACCTGAAATCCACTAAAACCATAAGTAACCAAATAACAAATTACATTACAAATAAGGACTCGAGGCTAAGATGAAAACAAAAAAAGGCCATTTTAATGTGATATAAAGTACAAAAAAAATATTTATATGGATAAAGTTCACCTTAAAGGCAAGGATCAAAGGAGAACATAATAATCAAAGTTAATGATATCTTTCCTAATGGGCTTATTAAGTAATTAATTTAAGAAAATACAAATATATATATATAAATATACATATATATATATTATAATCCTGGGTTTTCTAAGGGCTCCATGAAGTAGCATTAAATTAACACTATGAAAAGCACAAAAAAGTTGGACAAAACGAACAGCAAGTTTCTAGTTTTGGAGTGTAATAAAATTTATGGCTTAAAGTTTACTGGAAAAAAACTTCCTCTTATTTTCTCTACATGAAATGTTAAACCAATTTTTTTAAGTTTTATGAAAGAAAAAAAGGATGATTTGACTGTTTGAAGTTCTTCTGAAAAAACCAAAACTTGACTATTTCAAATCCTTTTAGTTTTAAATAAGTTTTTGATTTTCAAATTGATTGAAGTGGAAAAAAAGAATTCATCAGGTTTAAACCTTAAATGAGATTTTTTTAATTTTATTGAAAGTGTCCCAAAATTGCCACATATAGGAAAAATGACTTAAAAAGTGTAATAAAAATCTTGTCCGTTAAAGAACAAAGTTTTGTGGTTTAGTTCAAAATAGTATTAATAGTTATGTTTTTCCAAAAGACCCAGTTAACTGTGTAACTTTTAAATTTCTAAAATGATAATCGATTACGATAATCGTAAGAAAATTATAATAACAAATACACATTTTTTTATATTTTGCAGTATGAGATATTTTTTTAATAAAAGGTGCCAGAAGAGCTACAATAGATCACTTTGATGTTTTGGAATACCCTTAGGAGCTGCCTAAAAGAGCTAAAATTTCAAAGATCTAGAAGGTGAAGTAGCCAAATAAAAATATAAATAGAAGGGAAGTCTCGACAGTCAAAATTTTACACCAGATTAAGAGTTTTTTGTTAAGTATACAAAAAAGAGTATTTAGTTGTAACTGTTTGATTGGTAATAGTATGAACTTCAACTAAACAAAACGACAGAAAATTTTATGTTGCACATTTTCTGCTTCATGTTATATATTTGCTCCGAGTTTCAAAATATATAACATTCAGTTTTATTGCAGAAATTTCTTTGGAGTTCTTTAAAACACATAAGAAAAATAAACTATTTAGTTTTTTTCCTTGTGGAAGCTTTTCAATTAAGAACGAGGAATATTGCGATATAGATTACAGCATCCTCTTAAGGTCTGTAGCAAAAATAATTTACAGCTTAAGAAAACATAAAAATAATATTAGGGTTATGAATACTGAATTAATAACCAATTTAGGTGCGTAAAAATAGAAACTGCATTTAATGCAGTTTCCAATCATTAGACACTTAAAAGTTCCTATGTTTATTCAAATAAAAATAATAATCAATTAAGGACATATTTTTAAGATATAAACTATGTTACAAATGTTTAATGAATTGTATTTGTAATCTGGATTTTAAATTGTTTCAATTTTCAAATTTCAAATTAAAATAAGGATGTATATATTTTCTTTTTAATTTTTGTTTTGTTATTAGCATTAAAGCATTAAACCGTCTGGATTTGAAGAAAAAGTACAGGAGTTTCAAGACGACAGTTGTTAGTTTAAGTTATAAGAAAACTATTTTTTGACTTGTGTAGAGCTAGATAAATTTTTATAATGAGTTCTAAATGAAAATTTGGTTAAAGTTAATTATAGTGAAAAAATATATGATTACTGATTACTTTGTTAGGGATTTTAAAGATATTTAACCCATTCACTGCAAGCTGCGAGGTTTACTACAAATGGCTATTTGAGGTAGAAATTATTAGAAAAACCTAATGCAAAACTTGTATAGCGTGGAAAGCATAATAACTATCAATTTTTATTATAAAACTTATGTAATAAAAATTATATATATATGAATGTAAATTTCTTTAAAATAAAACTTTGGCATTTAGGGCACGTACCACTAGATTTGCCTGGAAGTGAAAGGGTTAAAGAGCCTGTATTAAAAGCAACCATGATAAATGATACAAAACTCTTTACCTTTTAATTCTTATAGAAAGTAATTGGTATCAAAAACAAAAGTCATATTATCCACAAATATTAGCATAAATGAATTATTAATTAATTGGAATTATAAATAATTGCGTTGTACTTTATAAGCTCTCAGCTAAGAGGATTAATCTGACTAGACATTTCATATTATTATTTTGCTTAATTTCAATTAATATATCTATTATAGTCTCATCAATTGTATCTAAAGCTTGTACAATTTATTAACTCAAAAAAGCACTTACAAGTGTGATAAAGTGTAACATAATTAATAATCGTTATCCTCTGTTCTATGTTAAAAAAAAAAAAGCCAAAATAGCTTTAATGTATTTGTAGCATGGTTTTCTTAGAATAATTTTCCCAAAAATCTTTCACCAAGTTTATCTCAATTTAATCAACTTAAATGTTGATTAAAATTAGAAAATTTTTTATTTCATGACATTTTTAGACAATTTTGAATGCGCAAAATTTTATTTTTCATAATCTGAAATATTGCCCTTTTAAAATACTTTGCTAAACAACGTTTTAATGGGTGAAATATTATGTTTCTATTTTTCAGTATGAGTATTAAAAATATATCATATACTCATCCCATTTTATTTTATATGAATAATTTTAATATAAAAGCTTAGGTACCAAAATATAATTTATATTTTTAAAAACATACATGCAAAATATAATCAAAGCTTAATAAATGAATTGAAAGAAAAGAAGCAAAATATCACTTACCTTGGGTACAAATAACTTCAAGACGCCCTTTTCCATCATTACTACAAGAGCATTCAAAAGGACATTTAGTTATTCCTGTAATCAACTGAAAAGTGAGACATAAGACAAGCCACTTAAGGAACATCTGTAATGAATACAAAATAAAAATTTTTTATTAAATGAAAAATTCTATTGTGTAAAAAAATTTTAAATAGAAATTTTTTTGAGTACCTTGATTCATTTTTCACTTCAAATAATGAAATAGTACTTAAAAGGATAGAATAAATGAAAATGCTTAACATTAATGCTTTTGAAAATGAGAATGATTAAAGAATAACTAATTCTGTAAGATCAGTCATTTGATTGAAATATCAAAAGAAGCAGAAAACAAACAAAAAAAAAAAAGAAAAATTTATGAAAATCACGAAGAATATCATCTATAAAAAATAGCATTCATAAGAGCATAATGGAATTAGGAAATCTTTTAGAAATAGCTCTTATTAAAACTCAATGAATTGGCTGAAATATAAATTTAAAAGTAAAAACGTCAATCACTAATTAATATACATCAAAACTAATACAAATACAAAACTAATGATATCAGTTTCTATAGCTTATAACTAGAAGGGTAATTTTTACAAACACAATTTTTAACGGAAATATTATATTATACATCTGGTATATAAAACCTCATCCTGAAGGGATGATAACAAGGAAGTAAATTAAAATACTAATAAGTAGAAAGAGAAATTTATACATAAATGTATAAAACTTTTAGGTTTCCTTATTTGATTCAACTGAGTTTTGTATAACTTGGGGTTTTTATTAGACCAATTTTAATTTCAAGCTTTTGTACTAACCACAGAATATCCTTTTACATCATATTATTTTAAGGATATAAAATATGTCTGCTCACATGAAATATATAAATATATTTATATATATATATATATAAAGGTACAAAAATATTTTACAAGTGGCACTGAAATGTTAAAAATGTACCAACAAAATTTGTGTATTTCATATTTACCTTGATACAAAACAATTGTATAAAGTTAGCAAAAAATGTTTTATTTAAATTTTTAGAGATTTGAAAGTGTAATTCTACATTTCAGAAATTTAGTGCTACTTTTAAGCTTAAGTATTGCTCGAGTTAGCTGAAACTTTGACAAAAATAAAAAATTATGACAAACAAATAGAAATTTTGATAAGTTAATGTGATATTAAGACTTTTTTACCAAAAATTAACAAAAATTTATTAAGATTCTACATCTCCTAACCAAAACTATTTGAAGTTGTTAACGTTAGTGTTGCGACTCATATTTTTTAAACTAGATTTGATAGAGAAAATTTAAAGAACAAATTTGAAGGAAAGATTCCCCAATAAATTGGGTATGAAATAAAACTCCAATCATAAAATAATCATCAAGTAACAAAGTTTATTGACGAGTGAAGGAACTGGAATAAACTAAGAAAATTACTTTCAATCCGTTGTTAAAAATTTACTCTTATATTAATTTGTTTTACAGAATCTTCATGAAAAAATAGAAATAGAGTTACTAGAAAGAAATAAATAGGTAAAATAGTAATGCTGAGGCCAAAAATCAAGCAAAAGGCTTCATCCAAAGAATACCATGATTTGTGTAGAGTAGATTTAAGTACACATCAAATATAGAAAAATTTCCAAAAAGGAAATAAAGAGAGGTTTACAATTGAAGGCGTATTCTCTTTTAGAGTTTCAAAAAAATTGATTTTTTGTGTGTATATTTAAGCACGTTTTTCTCAAAATTACTTTTTTTGAAACGGTGTGCATGATACTCAGTTGTACTTAACCGATTCACCTGAAATTTGACACAAAACGTTTTTATTTATTGCATTCCGAAGAGTTTCTTAATAAGTTTTTTAAAATTTAACCACCCGTACATAAATGAGACTATTTAAACCAAGAAATCCAATTAACATGTCTGTGTCGTACAGTTCTAATAGTAAGGATTAACTAACAAAATTTGAAATTTTGTTTAAAACTAATCTGATTTGACTTACTATATTTAAGACAAAAAGTTAATAATAGTAATTTTAACTACAAAATCTTATCCAAATTGTATTTAACCAGTTAACTGTCAAATTTAATTTTAAGAACCCCACACAGTGTGCGAAATTAAAACCAAGCAATGACATGTTTTCACAACGAATACAAGGCAAAATGGTCCTATTCCAAATTTTATGATAAATGAAGAACTACATTTTTATTTAAGAGAAACTTAACAATTTATTTCTGCAAAAGTTATTTTATTATAAACTTAAAACGTCTCAAATAATAATAAAATAATTTTTATAATCAAATGTAACGACGACTTGTATACACGTCGAACGCACCGTGAAAGAGATTTGGTTTGACACGTCAAAAACAGTTAACTTGTTAATGAATTAATATAAGTAACCATAATTCCAATCAGATTAATTAGATCTTCTGTGAAAAACATTATTAGCATTTAGTGACAAATTTTGTGCCGCCGACTGCTATTAAGATAATGCAACATCTGATATACTTTTCAAGCTTCACGTCAAAGTATTATCACTTTTTCATTTCATACCGAACAACATAATTAAAAAGTGTTACTTTTTTTATTGACGAAATATTCAGAAACTAACTCACCAATTATTTCAAGGCAAATACATACATACATCAGCAAGTTGCTTGATAGGTATGAGATGGTTGTATCCAGAAACTTAATTCTTTGTTACTTTATTACTTTTTTATAGGTTTTATACTTATACTTCCCTTTGTAATTAGAGCAAAATTACGATTTAATTTATCAAAATGGAACACAATAATTGGGTACAATATTTCGTGACGTTTTCACATGTAAGATGATTTCGAGGTATTACTCCTCAAGTAATACAAAACAGTTAAAATATTTTCAACCATGTTCAATTTAACCTCTTCGTTTTGCTTAAATTATTAGCTATAGTTTGAATAATAAAGTTAAAAAAAAACTAAGTAATTTTTTGTAAGTTGAGGATTAGATAAAGAAATAAAATAAATTTTTTTATAATATTTTATAATATTTATTAAACCAATTTTTGAAAATAAACCACAGATTTTTTTTTAGGGAAAAACAAAAATAGTTCATTACAATTTTAATCAATTGACGATTTAATGCAAGTTCTATAATGGCGTTCTATTTTTTTAGTAGTTTTTTCAATCCTATCGCTAATTTTTTGATAGATTTCTGCAAATTTATTTAATCTTTCCCATGATCTTTCTGCTAGTCTCTTACTATATTTAATTTTTCTTACATAGTAACGATATCTTTCAGCATTTAAATTCATACACTTTATTAATATTTTTGTAAAATTTGGATACATCGCCAAGTTCCAACATAAGTTATGAATAGTATGAATAGTATGGCTAACTTCAGAATTTGACAGTTTTTGTTTAACTTTTATATCTAATTTGATAAAATTACACATCCTTACTAGAGAAACATTTATATTATTAATCATATCATTAAATGCAAAGGTTATTTTTTTTTTAATATCCTTTAATTCATTGATTTTATAAGTAATTTCTACTGTTATATTAACATACATTTTATAGATATCATTCGAAATTGGCTCTAATTTCCATTCCTCAAGGTTATCCAAAATTGAATTAATTTTAGTAAATAAAAATTCTTCATTTTCATCATGAAATTTTTTAAGTTTTTCCTGTATATCTTGTAGTATATTAAAAATTTTACCTTCATAAAGAAGAGTATCATTTTTAAGTTTGTTAACTGGCTTATTTTCTACTTTATTAACAAATAATAGACTTAAATCTACACAAACCATAAAGTCAATTAAATGAAGTAACAAAAATATTTTAATATTATAAATTAACATTTTCAATTGATTTTGAATGTTAGCTGACAACAATTTCAACTCTCTTCAAATGTCAGCCCACAGTATAAAATATTAAAAATGAATTTGATAGCAAAAAATTTTTATTTTGTTCACAAATTTAGTAATGTAAACTCTAAACAAAAAGGTGTTTATATTTTAATCAAGTCTCTGTTATTTTTATCAAGACCTCATCTTTTTCTTTAATAAAAAAATTAATAATTAACATTGGATTATGAGATACCTATATTCAAAATTGCAAATTTTTAAAATAATTCTGGCAAATAAAATTTGCTTTTTTCAAAGCTTATTTGACTATTTTTAGCATCTTAAAAAATGTTTTCTAATGAATTTTTAAAATCTTATATCAAATAACAATGCAAAAATTTTCTTGCAGCTTAAACACATAAGACTTTTTTAGGACACCAAACAGAAATATGAAAGGCTTTGTAATTAATTAAATTGAATGTATTAACGTTGTGTGTGTGTGTGGGGGGGGGGGGGGGGGGAGCTGATGAGTTTAGCGAATATACACAATTTGTTAAATTCTTTTCCCTTCTGTCAATACATGTACAGCGGATTTATTCAATACTGTACACAAATGCAACTTTTGAACTATTTTCAATGGATCAGTCTTCATTGTGAATGCAGCCGCATAAGCTACAATTTATACAATAGTTGAAGTGCCACTCATTGATTTTGAAGAAATTTTTATAATATGGTTCAAAGTTAATCACAAAAGAAAATTTCAACCCTAAACATATGGCAAAGGATTACAATATTATCGCCATCTGGACAGTAAATTTTATAACTAAATAAAATAGTCAATTTTTAGAAAACATGCCAAGATATCTAATAAAGTTGGAAATGGATTAAAGTTTCCTAGGATACAATAATTGGTTGGAAAGTGCTTTAGATAGTTTCTTTTTCTGTTCGGGTGAATTTATTTACAAATCTACACTATGTAAGATGTTAGGAATAAATGATCGCTAGTATTATTAAAATATTATTCAAATTAAATAAAATAAAAGAAAATTATCCTCGAAATTTAATCCTTAATTTAGAATTTAACAATTCTTAAATTTTCTAAAATTAAATCAATACTTAACTGTGAAAGTAGCATTCCTAATAATGAAAACAAAATTAGTTACTTTAATTATTGCCTCTGCCAATTTAATATCATAAAATATCAAATTGATTCATAAAAGCAGAAAACCATTAACACTAATTGAAAAGCAAAATAATATTTTGTTTTTTGTTTTTTTTACCTTAAAATAATAAAAATCCTCAAATGTCAACCATATGTGGATGATCATAAATTAAATAATTTCTATAGTTCACCAGTTTCTACCTGATTTTATGGAGTTTTTATTTTTTGATAAATTTCTAGATGAACAAACCGTAGAATTATGGAAAATATCAAATATTTTAGAACGGAAATATGCTTTAGAGCATATTAAATTATTTCCGCATGAAGTTAACTGGTGTTCTTTTTTTGATTATAAAAAATACCATCAATAATTTTAATTTATGATTTTTATTTGAATTCGATAAAAAAAACATAGGGGGAAAGAGTTTAAGATGCTTCTCATAACATTGCTATAAAAAAATATACAACCAGCAATGAAAATATTTGTTTAAATTATTAGAAGGAATTTGGTATATCCTAGAGAGCATTTGTTTCGATTGAATTCGAATATTTATAAGCTTTTATGGCTTTAATTTGTTTTATTAGCTAATTTTACCCATGTGGGAAGTTCAATTTTGTATGTACGACTTAATAAATATCTTAATCCTGTTACATTTATAGAATATTTATATTAACTACAAACTGACGACATAGTAATTAAATTTGAGACATTCAAAATGAGAATTTATGGAATTTCTGATATTTTGATCGAAATTCATACTTGTCACTTTACTAACCAAAGAGAAATTGTTCAATTTTATTTTATAAATAAGAGTAATTTAATAGAAACAAAATTAATGGAAATCTGCAACTGTTTAAAAGGTGAAAAAATTATTAAAAGAGCTTTTTGAAATATAAATTAATTAAATTAAAAAAGTTAATAACATTTATAAATTTTCTCATCGGAGCGGTGCGATGAACTTTTAATGCTATAAGTTTTGTGGAATATTTAAGGAAGTTAAAGGGACAAATATGCTTTTTGTTTTCTTGGTGAAATTGCTTCATGTGATCAAAAATATTAAAAACAGCAGTTAATAACTGGTAAGCTGGTACAGCGAGGTAAATTATCCTCGCTGAATGTGTGTTTTTGTTTAGTTCTTTTTTTTATATATAAAAATAATTTTACCAATTTTACTGTAGTATAAAAATACGTAAATTGAAAAATTTCATTTTTCTTAGCTACCAAAAATCAACGTTTCCAACTAAAACTTTTGGTAGCCTAAGAAACAATCCATATCAAATTGCTAAAGTTATCAAAGACCAGCGTTTCCCGCTAAGACTTTTGATAATTGGGAGAAATATCCGGTGAAGATAGTCCTCTTTAACAATTGCCAAAAGTCCTACACCATCCCCTTTAGTTTATGGTAACTGGGAAGGATGTAGAAGGAATCAAAGAAGGTCTTCATTGCAATAGATAGTAGGAGTTTCCCGTATTGCATAACATAAGATTTATACTGTGTAAGGATTTGTATTATAGATATTTTCACTTATCATATTTTCTTGAACAGTTTTTCTATTTACATAGGTTCAGTTGGCAGCAGTGAAAATCATACTTTGCTTTACCTGGCGGCACCTTGCACAAAATTTTGTTCAGCAAGATATTAAAAGTTGATTTTAATAAAAATATTATTTTTAAGCACATAAAGTTTTTTACATCTATAAAACTATTGCCGATGTGTACTACCGGTGGTACATGCCATCCTCAACGTGTTAATCTTTTTCGTTGGGAAGGAAAATTTCGCTTAGGATGGGATAATAGATTAGCATAAAGGTTATGATCAAATGAATTAAAATAAATGTAATTAGCATGTAGTGACTAATTAATTTAATAGCCTTTTAAAATAAGAATAAAGAAATATATTCTCATATTAAATTATATGAATCTTACAATATGTGTGATATGAGTATTTAAATAATAAAAAAGCCAACGAACTCTCCGTAAAGTAGAAAAATAAAATTTCAAACAAACTTAATGAATATTTGTTTTATTATCAAAGACAGATATAAATTTAAGGAATGAAAATTTAAGCATGAATAAATCAAATAATGGAGTCTTTACATTTCATAATATCATATTCTTCATATTGTTCTCCTTGATTCAACAAAAAAACAAAAAATTAAAAATAAAAACAGGTACTTAAATGATGTGACATTATTATTTCATAAAAAGTTGAAAATCATTATACAATCGGTACTCAAGTGTTACGAAAAAGAAAAATAAAATAAAAGGGAACTCAGCCTACTGAATGAATTAAACCATGAAATTAAATACTCTCAACAAATTGTGTAATCAAAAATATTAATGTCATAAAAGATATTCCCTTTTTGATAAAAACAAGTATAGTGTCCATCTCAAATATTCGTGACATCCATAAGCGTGACGTAGTAATAATACTAAAGACTAAATTTATAAGAAGCCATATTATGATAAAAAAAATATTATCCTTTTATTATATAAATTTAAGACGGATGCTTTGGTTAGAAGGTTAGAATTCTTAATATTACTTAAACTGTCTAAATAACCCTTTTACCATATGACAGATGGATTACAAGTTTCGAATTTCTACAAATAATTTTGAAATGTTATGATGATAAACAATATCCGAGAGTATCTGACAATTTAATGTTATCTTAAGTTTCTGCTTTTATTATTAATGGAAAAAGATGACTAAGGAAGGAAATTAAGCAATAATTTGTATAAAATTTAATTTTAGGTGAATTAATTTGGGTTAGTTAAGTGAAAAGATCAAACTTAGATTCAATAAGGAAATAAATAATACACCTGACAGAGATAAGTCCAAAAACACATAAGCTTTTTGTCGAAATTAATCTTAACATTTGGATCTATTAATTATTATGTAATTGCATACTTGTTTTTAGTTTTTTGGGAAAGTATTCTTAAAAATAGTTCAAAGTATTATGTTGTGATAGTTGGATATCTTTATTGCTTTTTTGGAGCAAGAATCAGAGCGATTGTAAATTATTTTGTTTTCTTTTTTAAAGTTTGGGGTACAATCAAAGGTGAAGAGTATTGATATCAATAGACAAAAACTATCTCCAGAGATATGTCTTTGAAATGATATCCTTCAGGTTGGAACTAACATACAATATAGTTTTTCTTTAGAAATATTAATATTGTGATTATATGATCTTATTTAACCTCAAAAAAACTTCAAAAGTAATTTATATTCAAAGTAAAAATAATTCTTTAATCTAAGAAAACTTATAGAGGCTCAAAGCAACTAAGAATTAAACAAAAAAATTCAATTTCAGAAGTTCTTCCAATACACGTCATCATCCAACTTTTTTTTATAAATCTTAGAAAATTTAAAAAGATTGGTACACCCATATTGGAAGTTTTTCCTTTTACTATATTTTGTACCCTACTCGGTTTATATGGAGTTTTTATTATCTATTTTTTATTTCTTTTGTTTTTCTGCTCTTTTAGTCGAAACAAAAATGTATGTGTCATGTGGATATGTTAAGCATTCCAATGACAGCTTCATCATGCAAATTTTTCCGTACGAGAAGCTAAGAGGCTTTAAAAAGGGAATTTGGATAACTTTGGTACATTGTGAAAATCCTACAAAATTTAAACTATCTTCTACCCTTTTTTCCCTTCTCAACCTAAAAAGTGCTAATTTGGTTTAATATCTTCTTAGCTTACTGATGAAGAATAGAGTAATATTTAGTCTAAAGAGATTCCATGGAGTATGAGATTTTGAAATAAGTATAAGTTTGATTTCTTTTAAGCTTCTAGTCCCTTCTAGAAGGAAGTCAAAAAAGTCAAAGGGGATTTAAATATTTTGTCTTACATAGTCATTAGTTTCCTAAAACATCCATTTTTCTTCGGTCGATTATGTTTTAATAAATGTAGTGACAAAGAATTTTAATACAAAACTGAAAAAGTCAATTTCTTAAATTCAAATAAGCCTTTTTTTAAAAACCAAATATTTACTCACTTTTCTATAATAAAATTCTTTCAGGGCTATTTAAATGATGAAATTTCCAAATTTTTATATCGAAATTTTTTCTTCCATACTTCGATAAAAATTCTTTTTCTATGATTTTCACCTGAAATATAAAAAAAATCAAAATTGAATAAAGTAAATTCTTAAGTAAGATTAAAATAAATGGCAAAAATTTTTTTAAAATGATTCATTAGGGACTTTAATTTAAGAATTTAAATGTAGAAGTTTGAATGCTCAGGACTCTCAGGAATTTTTTATTACTTCCATTTAAAAAGAATTTTCTTATTTTCTTTTCTTCTTTGTGAACGTACTCCTTAAATTGTGCAATCAAATTATCCTAATTTCTATTTTCTTTTTATATCATTTCAGTTTATGTATGTAATTGAGTTTTATGATTAAGCTATTAAGAAGTTTATAAAAAGGATGAAAGTTATTGATTGTAGAGTTAGAGGTACTTTTGTATTTTCTACGATTTTAATTAATGGTAAAAATATGTAAAATAAAATGAAATGTTGCTTGCTAAAATCTGCAGTAATGTATGAGTAATTATCTTAAGTAAAGTCTTAAAATATTTGACTAAAGCTTGTGCTACAATAAAACTAAACATCAGTTTTTCGTTGTTGTATCATTAAAGACAAACTCATTTTCCATAAAACCTCATATTTTGGGGTTAGAGGGAGGCAATGAGCAAATTTTGTTTTTGCTACAAATCTTGAAAAAATTTATCAGAATCTTGAATTCATCATTTCATAAGTTTGATAAATTATTATCCTTGATTTTCATTCAATATTGTAACAAAATTCCTCTAATGAATAAATAAAAGTTACTGATCATCACAAGAAAAATGTAAGCATCTTAGGAATTGGAAACATTGTTAAGCTTAATATGCACAATTATTAATTTAATAGCATACAACCATGGAAGCGCTTACAGAGGACACAGACATAAGGTCAAATTTGTGAAAAATTACTTAAAAATTTCAAATAGTGCTGTGAAAAATTGAAGTTTGGGCTAAGAAATATTGAAAAAAATTTAACGAATTTAAATTGACCTACTTCAACTTTTGCAATTGGACAATGGTAAACTTTCTATAATGGTATGCATCTCCAAGTTCCTAATATCACTAACATAAGTATCTTGATATGAATATCTATTGATAGCATGCTGTGGTTTATGGAGGACCATAGGAAAAAAATGAATGGATACACTAGTATTTAAATTAACAAAAAGATATATTGGTTCTTGTCCTTCTTCTGCCGAAAATGATCTACTGTTATTCAGTTGTATTATTGTGATATATATTGAAATAATTTAATGATTTAGGACTTTAAAAACTTTAAGAACTTTAAGTTATTGCAATTATAGCTTACATGGCAATTATAAGTTCCAGTTTTCATCACAGTTAACCAGGATTACTGTATATCTTCTCTTGTGCCAACACTTTATATTAAGGGGATTGTTCGATATATCATTTTTTATTATTCCATTTTTTTCTTTATTTTTTTAAAATTGATGTCTAACATTTTAAAAATATTATGTCAAGATTTCAAGTTCGTCGGAGTAAAATTACCGAACTTATAAGCCTTTGAGCATCCACGAGCAAGGAGTGAGTTAGCAAAACTTTAAAACGTTTTTCTGACTGATCGTTTTCAAATTTTATACACTATGTTTTCATACATTTCACCAGGTAATGACGAGAGCTTTCTTCTTTTCTTTTTTTTTAATTTGTAGTTCTATAGATATGTCGGTTTTTTACGCGAAAACCGGTATTTTGGTCTTCAAAGGCTACCAAAACTTGAAAAATCGAAAAAAAAAATCCCCTCGTCATTACCGCGAAAAAAAAACATCTCATTTAATAAATAAATTTTGATTTTTTGTTTCAAATAGTGATTCGTACTACAAAACTTTTTTAAGCCCTCTCCAGATAATAACTACCATTCGTTCACTTATTCTTACTTTGGAATAAAAATTTGGAAAAATATTGTTCAAATGTTGCCAAAAAAAAATTCTGGAAAATATGCCTTGTTTTCCGAACCATCCCCTTAAAGAAAGCAATAGCATTTTCTAATTTTCATTGTCTATTATGTCATGGCATAGCCTTAAGAAAAAATTTAATAACAAATAATTAACATTTATTGTCTCGTATTTGGTACTAAATTTAGGATAGCAGTAGTTCTGTATTTAATTATAACATCTGTGATAATAGAAACAGAGTCAGAAAATCAAATTTAAATGCATTTCACTATTTGAAGTGACAGGAAGTCCAAAAATCCATGCTAAATTTAAAAAAAATTAAAATGATGCAAGAGAGCCCGAGTGTATCTCTGCAACCCCTTCGTATGCCGACAGAAACTTAAAATTATCTTTTAATATTTTATATACGTATAGGAAGCTAAAATTAATATTTAAATTTACTTATAATTACTATTAGTATAGACAATTTTAGTCCTTTTTTTATAAAACTATATTTCATTTTTCTTATAGCTTTTTCTAATTTAACTGGTACGCCCATATTCCTTTAGTCATACGACTCAATCGAAACATATTCTGCTTGCTATATTGAGATATCTTGTGGTTGGTACTGAATGGGTTAAACATGTTAGGATTTGCGGATTATTATTATTATTAATTATTAATATTATAAATTAGAGCAAAATTTATTGGTGGTTTTCGTGGTATTGGTGTAATAGATAATTAAACAATATCATAGCTGTAATATGAAATAAATTTTTCCAGCTCACTTATTTGATTTTTAAAATTTCTTATAGTTTTAATAGAAAACAATTATGTCAACTTTAGACTTATAGTTTTCTTCAACTGTTAAGAAATTTTCCCTTTTGTTACTCTTGGTGGTTTAAGGTTGCCATAATTGCATCAATTGTTATAATGATAACTTAATTCTATGCTCTCTACTACCATTTTTCAGCATCTCCTAACAATATTTCTATCTAATTATTTTTCCAAGAAATAAAAATTTCACCACAAATTTTAACTACTTTTAATTAAAAAGTACAATAAATTTAAAGTGTTAGGTAATAGTATGCTCACAAAGTTTCTAAAGTAATAAAATACTATTGTAGGTATCAATCTATGTAAACCTTCAAAATGCACTCAAAATACCTCAAAAAGTTATAAACTTTAACAGAAAGACAAATCACATTGAATTTATGTTCCATTAACTAAAAAGTTTTACAAAGTTAAAGTTTTGTTAAGACAAAATACAATTGCTAACAATAACAATAAGGTCAATAAGAAATTTAGTTTATTTTCATCAATAATCCTTTCAATGTCTTGCAAAACAAAAACAAATTGAATAAAATTGAGTCAAATACTATAAATTTGGTAAAAATCTAAAATATAACTGAATCTCTACAATTTAGGTCAAACATCTTAACTTGTTTTTTTACAACAGAAAATATTTCATTTCACATGATAATAGCTAAAAACAAAGTTGTGACAAGTAAACTCTCCTTAGTAGTTACATTTTTCAAATTAAATTTCGATTAAATTGGATCTAATGCAAAATATTGATTCTTTCACCATCTTACGAATAAAATATACAAAAGTATTTTCTAGAATTTAATTTAACACTAATAAACAATAAATATGAATTACAAATTAAATAATTGTTGAGAAAACTTTAGCTTAGGCTCAGGCACATTTGCTTTAAATGGACCAAATATATCCTTTAAATCAGTACTAATAGAAGTCAAGTAAGCTTTTTAACAATCTTTAGAACAGTTTTTTTTTTTTGTAAGTAATGTTGTTAACACGATATAATTCTAGTAAGCCCTATGTCCAGACAAATAATTTTCATTGTGTTCTTGTATCTGTGTATATCTCTAATAGAAAGACTTTTATTATAGAACAAAAAAAATTTGAGCCAAAAGGATATTATGTTTAATGTAGTATAAATTCCATCAATTCCAAAATCAGTTATAGATATATGTCCTGGGAGAATGGGAGTTGATACTTCTCAATTACAATGGTTTAGGATTTGCCACAAATTGAGTTCTTTTGATTTCTTTATATTGGCTTTATTGTGGGTGGTGTTTTTATTAAAATCAAAGATAGGAGCTGATAATCTTTTATGGTTTCATTGTATATTTTTAAGAATAATATAAATAAATCGATTATTATTTTTGAAATTACTATTGAAAACTATGCATGGTTGAATTAAATTTAATAATTGTATTAAAAAAGTTACTTTTAGGTTATAAAGAAAAGATTTCAGTTGTAATAATTAGAAATTATTATTTTGTTTCCAGAAGTGTCTCATGGTTTGTAAGATGTATGCTATATGAATCCCTTTTTGTATAATGTTTTGAAAAGGTTTCAAAAGTTTTCTCTTCATAAGGAATTTTTCCTTTTATTATCTCCTTATAGAGAGTATTAGTGGATATTAATAATTGAGCAATTTGAGTATGGCACTTGGAAAAAAATAGACTGATTTTTTTTGTTTATGTTTGCTACAAATAAATAATGTTCAGGAAATGTATCATTACAAATTTACTGGTTGTCTTATGCATACGTTTTTATAACAAAAATAAGATAAAAACAACTCCGTTTGAAAGTGCACTTTTTCCAGGTAGCCGCGAAGAGTTTTTTTTTAACAGTTTTTTACATTTTAAAATAACAAATACACAGAAACTTTGGGGTGAATATCTCATTTTTCACTTCAAAATACTGCCAAAATCAAAAAAATCGAGAAAAAAACACTTCGTGGTTATCTCGGGGAACATGCTCTTTGACTTGTAAAACGCTATTTGACTTTTTTGTTTCAGATGATCTGGTAACCACTTATGATGTTCACGGTAAGGCTACTTTTTTCGGAGGCGCCCCAGGAAATTCGCTTGCACAGCCTTATTTATTAATATTTTAAAAAACAAAAATTCAGAAAAGATGCCTAAGATGTTGTATCTTAACATGTTTATAAGATAAATAAATCAACATGACTCCTATTATTCATAAAAGTCATGAAAGTATGCCTTTTTTTTCCTTTAAAACCCTACCATCCCCTTAAATGAGAACAGAAGGATTTACAAGACTAATTTACAATTTTATAGTATGAAAAATAAGAGCTTGGGACATCCTTTGTAACAATACCAATTGCTAAACCAAATTTACTAATTTGTTAAGTTTGTATTATCATTCATGAAAAGGGAAGTAAAAATTATTAATTGTATTAAATGCCATAGTTATTAATTTAGGAATGTTTTAATGCATGCGATATGAAATTATAAATAAATTTTATAAAAAGCATTATTTATTTCTCTCTATCCACTTCATTGTTAATAAAATAAGGCTTTAAAGAGATAATAAGAGCTTCAAATATTTATTTTGGTTAAATATAAAAATGCATGAGATTCTTCTTCTCCACACAGCTTCAAATTGAATAGTTCTTCAACGCTTTAAAGCACTTTATTTAATTTTCGCATAGAATACAAACAATTGAATTGTAAATAATATGCCATGTATTTTTTACGATATTCAATCCATTAACAACTTATTTCTAAAGATTTAATTGATATCATAACCTGCCAGTCTAACTTTTAAATTTCTTGTGTAGTTTCAATTTAAATGAACCCTGAACTTAATGAAAATATTACTGTTTAAAGCTATTCCATAAAATATTTAGCTCAAAATATGTAATACACAAATTTTATGAAAAACGAACTCAAATAGCTACAGTAATTCATTCTTAAATATATTGCGACTTTGTACAGCTTCTATACTTTTTACTATAGCTTTTGTGTACCTTTTAATTTAAATTTAACCATAAGTCATCTAAAATTCTCTCCCAGGTGTTTATATAGTTTAATTGCTCAGTAATTGTTTTTCACCCCTTTTTCGTTAAGCAAAAAGCTAGTTAACATATGAAAAACAAGTAAATAGCAGCTAAATAGCTTACTTAGTGCTTTTTGCCTTTAGAGGGTTTGTTTTTGTTGAACTTATCTCAAAATTCAGTTTTGTGATAATGAGATGGCAATTAAAACATGATCTGCAAACAATTTTTAGGGTAGATATATAATCTCTTGATTATATTTAAAAAATTTTAATTTTATTTTGCATAACTGAAAATTAAATTTTCGTAGTATTGGTTTAATTGAAATAGAATCAAGATTAATTATAATTCTTTTTGAAAACTCAATTTAAAGAAAAATAACTACAAAAGCAATTAAATTAATTTTTGTAGTAAAAATAAAATCAGTAAAATTTAAATTTATGAATACAAATAAATCGTGGCTTTGTATAAAACTGGTTTTCAGAAAAAGAATATAAATAATGAAAAAATACCACGCAATTATTAAAATCTTTTATTAGAAAATAATTGCTTCGTTCTTAGTAAAAGCAGAACAGAAAAAAAGTCCATGTAAATATTTCCCATTTTAATTTTTGCAAGATTGGTCGAGATTGTTAGCATTTTTATAAATGTCAAGAGGGTTTCGGAATTCAACTTTTCTGGAATTTTAAAATTTATATTTATTCTTAATTCAGGATAACTCTTTCAATTATTATTTACAAAGTTTGTTAATCAATGATAGTGAAGGGGGGGTTGCGGTTGGTGGTGGTAATATAGTGTACTAAATGGAAACAAGTACTATCTATTTTCATTTAAAAATATAACAATGTTATTTTTTTGGAAATTTTGATTAGAGCTCGAGTAACGGGTAAAAACTATTTTTAGGATGTTTATAAGGGTGAGTTTTACACCTCATACTCACAAATATGCATGTAAAAAAATATTCATTATATATCACTCATATTATTGAATATGATTTTTTCTTAATAAAATTAAGAGATTCCACCATTATGAACCCAAAATAGAACAAAAGCTTTTGATTTATAATAAAAATAATCTACTTCTCGTTTTGCTTAGAAAAATTAACGATGATCCTATTAAAAGGGTATGAACACTTTTTTTATTTGATGTTTTTTATTTTTAATATAAATGTCAGCTGCACAGGCTAATCGCCAAGGCAATTGCAACAATATTTCCCCCTGGGCCATGGTAACTTTATTAAATAATTTAGAGTCTTAAGCTGAAAGAAATGAAATGTTTTATTGCAAAACCCAAATTTTTGGGAAAAACGATAGTTTTCGTATCAACCATAAATGACTGATATGGCCTAGCATAAAACATTGTTTCTCCATAAGCCGTATCAGTCATATAGTGGAGACATGTTTTCTCCAACAACAATAAAAGAAAGGCAATTTGTACGTAGCGTAGGACATAGATGACTAACTCGGCTAACTAACTCAGACACTGGTGTCTGACATGGCGCAGGGAGAAACTGTTAGTATCATGCCTGGGACTCACTATCCACACGCTAAGCGCTAGTGAGTCCCAGGCATCAGACATATATGACTGACGATATATGGCGATTAACGTGTTATAAAAAAAGGGCCTCTCAGTGAAATATTTAACAATAAGCTATTCAATATAGGATGTCTATTGGCCATTTATTTCTACAAATATTTTTTACTAAAGTACTATTAAAGTAACCAAAAAACAATATTTTCTGGGAATATTGTAGAAAATCATATTTGAAGGATAAAAAACATGTATAACAAGAGGAATAGATTGAGTGAATGAAATAAATGAAGTAAAAAGAAAAGCCTATTATTTAATTTCGAGCGTGAAAGTGTTCAAGCCAAGATTAATTAAAAATGAACAAAACTAATTTTAAAAACTACAATTAAAAAAAAGAAAACAAAAGAAAAATGCAGCTACGACAAAAACCTATTTATAATCCTTAATATAATCTTAAAAATTGTCAAGTCCAAAATTTGTAAAAATCGATTACACCAACAATTAATAAACATATCGGCTTAAGTACATTTTCTAATATAGTACGTACATAAAATATTTAAAGGGAACTGCTTCAGACTTATTGAAATATTAAACAAAGGATTATCAAAAGTTTTTCGCTAATGAGTTTTCCTTTACTAAGTTTCAAAGTACTAAATAAGGGTACTTCGATTAAAATAAATTAGTTATTCTTAATGGTGCTCAAAACTATGAGTGTTAGCACATTAAAACGCTTCCTTAGGAAATATAAACTTAAAGAAAAATCAATATTCTTTTAATTATGATATTTTATAGCTACGATCATTAACATCATTGTGAATTAACTTTTATTAGGATTATATTTTGATTTTGTAACAAAATGAATTAGATTTATATTAAAAGTTTCAATGAAATTTGCTAAACTAAATGTTGTTATTGAAGTTATTACAACAAAAGATGAAAAATTTTAAAGTCGACAAAGCGAAAATTTAATTTAGGAATTTAAGTGTGAACCTTTTTAAGACAGTTATCCAAACGAAGAATTAAGTTTTCAGATGAACCTTTTGAGACATGAAGTCTGTATGGATTGAATATTTAAAGAAAATTTTAAAGCAATAAGTTCAAAGAAGTGGAACAATTTAGACCCTTTTCTATCCTAATGGAATAGTTTTCATAGAGGTTTAAGATGAATTCAAAAACTATATCCAAATATTAATAATAAATCCCAAAAATTCCATGTACCATAACATAATAAAAAAAAATTTAATAAGAAATGTATACCACCATAAAGCAAACATTTTGTAGAAATTTCTGTGACTGTTATATAACGAGTTAAGTTCCATTTGAAAAGATTTTTGACAGAAATACACTTAACTTATGAGAAATTGTATACTTAATTGTGTTATATAGAATATCAACTAAATTTCAGTTCACTTATTCCACTGTCAGAGAAACAAAAAAACAATTTATCTATGTATTGACTTCAGTACATTTTTATATTGGAGAGCCTTTAATAGTTATTTCTGTAGGGATAACATATGACGATATCAAATGTTTACATTGTAAACAGGTCTTACAGCTAAGCTTTTTAGACTCAATGTCACATAACTATGCTGCAAAGTCGATTAACATGATTAAATGACTTTTTTTGTTAATAAATTTACTGTTGATATATCAAGCTGTCAGCTCTATGATATATTTTTGTTAGTGTATAGATGTAAATCGTTCTTTAGCTATTTCTTCTCTCTGGAATTGAATATAATTACGAGAAAATAAACAAAAAGAAGGATTTGAGAGTTTAATATCATCCAAAAAAATTTGAACTAGAAAACTTGGATGTTGAGCCAATATAATTGATTTATTATTAAATTATTACAAAGCTAAAATAATGTTCAAAACTGGTAATATATTCAAGCAAGGGTTTGCAGATCCTAAAATATAATTCAATTAGTATTAAGCACGCATTGAACAAATTTACTTCAAAGATAAAAAAAACTAGAGGTGAAATGATCAACAAATGAAAAATGTAAAAATTACTACTAAAGAAATAATTAGAAAACTACTCAAATCTATCTAACTGTCAAGAAACTAATTAACACCATTTATGAAAACACGTCAAAACTGTAAAAAAAGTTTTATGGCAAAATAACCAAAATGCCATAAAGAAACAACAAAACTTAAATATTAAAAAATTAATCTTTTGGCGTTTTTTGACTTTAAAAATTAGAAAAGATGACAGTAGAAAGGCTAGCGATCTTGAAACTTTCTAGAGATAATATATTTGACGTGAGGTAGCGTTAGTGGGATGGTGACAGAAAGAAGTTATAAAGAAAGGTTCCAAAGATACAATATTTTGAAATAGGTGTTACTTAAACCTTCTAAAAGAGTTACAAATTTTTATACTATTCAAACTTATTTAAAGTTAAAATAAATTTTATTTTAATTCATAAGTTTCAGGAAAATATTTTACGATTATTTTACACATTAGTGTTCCTAGTGTTATTATAAACATGAACTTATTCCACTAAGTACGATGGATGGAGTTTAGTGGAATAGTTTACATATAGTTTAAAATGCAAACAATAGTTTGGTACACGTCTAACTTAAGGCTGAAACCAAATATGCGTGAAACTAAAAAAGAAGTAGAAAACAGCAGAATATTAATATTTACTAAAAATTTTGTCATGTCTGAAAATTCATTTATTTTTTTGGTGAGCTCTTATTCAGGCTCTTGATGGAAAAATAAAATAGAAATTATTTCTATGCCCTAAAGTATCTTAGTTTTTGTATTTTTTCATAACAAAAAGTTAAATTCCCTAAAAGAAAGGGTTATTTTTCTTTAACCACAAATTTATAACATACAAACTAATTTGTATTTTAACTGACAACCCATATCAAACAGCTCAATTGAGATTTTTGAAATTTAAAATAAAAATTGTATATAAAAAACGTACAAAAATGCTTTCGATGTTTTTATTAAAAAAAAGTATTGAATAATTTTTATGCAAAAAAATTAATTTTCTTATACAAAAGGGAATCATCCACTGGAGCCATAGAATGCTTATATGAAATCAATACTAAAAATTCAAATAACGAAATTTGTGGAGGAATTGTATGCAATTATTTGTTTCTTTTTTATTACCGCCTTTAAGATACTTGATAGCCTCATTATGAAAAATTTTAAATTATTATAATTAATTATAGTATAACATTTTTTTACTTTCAAAGTTTTACAGCACAGAATGCTTATATGAAATCAATACTAAAAATTCAAATAACGAAATTTGTGGAGGAATTGTATGCAATTATTTGTTTCTTTTTTATTACCGCCTTTAAGATAAAAGGTTTTAAAGGAAAAAAATCAATATTTTGACAATGGAGCCCTCTTGATTTCTTTTTCTATTACATTTAATTCAAGTCAAAAATGTCAAGTCATGGAATTAATTTCTTCTTATGGAGCTCATCTTGGTTTTATGTTTAGGTTAGTCTTAGTATTCTTTCTGTTGATCCCAGATGCAAATTTTTGTGCTTTTAATATTTACTTGAGATTTTTATTTTTATTGGTTTTGTAAAAATAATTAAGGTTTCTATCCTTTTATTGATTACATTTCCCAAATGCCATTTTGCATTGAATAATTATTAAAGTTCAATTTATTCCTTTTAATGTTATTAAAAGATAACACAATTGAAATTGCGATCAAGTCACAAATAGAAAATATATCTAAATTACATACACAAAAGTAGACCAGCTTTAATCATAGAAGTGAAAAAACTTAATATGATTAAGTGGCACTCCTGAATGCCTTTGAATGAATTTTACTTACTGCTCAAATAATTTTCGAGTACTTTGTAGAAATAATGACTTTTAACGCAAAAGATTGATTCTGAAATCAAAAGTCTCTTAAAAAATTGAGAAAATCTTGCTTAAGTAAAACAATTGGGAGTGAAGTTCAAAATTTAGGATGGGATTCGAACATTTGGAAAGAGAAATCTGAGTGTTTAGAAATAATGGTTCCTTTGTGCTTGTGTTATTAAAACTTTGGACCAATTTTTCAGGATAAAATATTTCTTTTCTATAAGAAAACCACCTTAATATTTTATAAAAATCTCAATTTTTCCCTCCATTTCCTTGAACACTCATAACTTTTAAACTTATGCAACGATATACATATATATACATGATATATTGACTTAAAGCTTAAAAAATGGGCTTTCCATTTCAATTGGTTGTTAAAAACAATGAATTAAGTTTTGAATGAATTGTATTTAATGGTTAAATAATTTTCTCATTTATATGTGAAAACTAATTAATATTCACAGCAGAATTGTCTCATAAAATAAGCTAAGTATACGAACTATTGAGCTCCATCATGAAGATGATTCTACTGATTTATATTATATCTCAAATTTTGAAAAAATTAGTATTTTCAATTTATTTATTTGTCAAACAATATTCGGTCAGTTCAAGCAAAGCGATAAATATTGACATGATATCCCTTAGACTGTTAATGTTGTTGCTTTCACAAGTTTCCTTAGAAAATACGAAAACGAAGTTGAAGGAATATCTAATCAACTACTATTTAATAGTACAAAATGGGAGAAGAGTTTCGATTCTTATTAGTTAGCATGTGTCCTGCATCATTAAGACAGTGATAAATTTGAATGGCATTTTGGCTTGGGCCAATGATTTTTGAATAAGATTTCCCTCATATTTGGTAGCAAACTAAAACAAGCCTAACCTTAATATATTCCATTAATACTACTACTATTACAACAAATATTCCGTCAGATGGTGGAAGGGACATAAATAAGGCCGCCACTATAAGTTAAGTAAAGTTCCAAATGTTGAAATAACATTAATCAGGAATACAGTTCACCCATATAGAATCTAATCAATATAAAAGTTCTAAAAAAAGATATATTAAAGAAATTTAAAGTTCCTTAACTCAAGTTAAAACTTTGTTTCCAAAATTTTTCTTAATCAAAGTACATTTTTCTACCATAAATCCTTATAAATAACCTTTTGTTTTTTTATGTAACCCATAAGAGTTAAAAACTTAAATTCATACTAAATTAATTGTTAATATTCAGATAAATTATATAAAACCAATTTTAACATTTAGCTTGAAATCCGATAATGTCGAAAAAGGCTTAATTTTGATAAATCCTTGTAAATCTTTAAAAAGCTATTTGCTAGGACATGATGAAGAGCTCATTAACAGTACATTTGATAAACACTTGTTTCATACAAAACCACAAAGTTTATTTTTAAAATTTTTCTGGTAAAAAAGCTGAAAAAATCATCCGTCACCATAAAAGAGGATAAATATTAAACGTAGTCCAAAGCATAAAAGTTTATATCGGTTCAATTTATGATCAGATATTCATGAAAATAAAATTATACTTGATAGCCTCATTATGAAAAATTTTAAATTATTATAATTAATTATAGTATAACATTTTTTTACTTTCAAAGTTTTACAGCACAGTTGTATCTTTTTAAAGAGGGAATCGTTCATGAATTTATTTATTTTGTAGTGAAAATGTTACAGAATATCTTCTGCTTTTAATCTCTTAGGACCGATATATTAAAGTTGTTGAAATTAATAACTAGCATAAATTGAGATTAAAAGGACAACATTTTTTTCGGTTTGCTTAATTGTATATTAAAAAAATAACCCATAGTAAAAATGCAATTTTTAGATTTGCAAAAAAGAATTTTTCAAAATTATAAACAAAAATAAATTCAATTTTTTACAATAAATTGCATTACAGTTAAAATAAATCGCATTTTTTAAGCTCTTTGTTTGCCTTTTGCATTTCTTGACTGAACAGTGTATGTGCGATATTGTCTGATATATGTGGTATGCTTATAAGGTTTCTTATTACACAAGCTGAAGTGAAAAAGTCACTGAAGGCTTTAAGGGTGTTGTTTGTATGGCATCGATTTTAGGCTACTTTTGATCGTTTGATCGACTTCATACATTTGAGTACCAAATGTCAATAGATACAATAAAAACGGGAAAAGATGTCGGTAACTGGTCAATGAAAGTCTTGGAAATTAATGATATTTCTAAACGTCACATAAAAGATTACGGCCTTCTTTTTGGCTACAATGACACTCAAACAAAAAAATTAATAGTTTTATAGATATGTCATAGATATGATTCCTAATTTCAAAAAGGCCTTTAGCCAATTTTTCTATTAACTAAATGCCAAGCATGGCATTTATGAAATATCATCTGTTTTGGGAAAATAAAATCTATTGATTTTCCTTGGATACGGATCGAAAACTTACAACTACAATATATAATATTTAGAGAGAATAAAACTAAAAGGATAACAAGAGGTCCCAAAAATTTAATCAATGTTCAGAAGTTTCGTAAATCAAATGTTTTTTACAACATTTCATATATACATATATACATAGCTAGGATTAGTTGTAGTGCAAAATAATTTAGCTTGAGCTTAAATTAACATTTTTACACTTTTTCTACTGACTTATTTCATTATTGAAAAAATATCAAAGTCGAAAAACTAAACAGCATCATGAAAAGTAGGAGTAGAATAATTCTACCATATTTATAGCCTAAATAGAAGTTATAATGAAATAAAAGTCATAAAATCAAAGAAAAAAGTTTTTTTGTTTTTGTACTATCCAAAAGAATACTTAAATTTGATCAGATGCAGCTCATATCCTTTTTATCTTAAAGGTTTTTTTCTTTGGCTTTCTGTTGGTAATAAAAACGTGACTTGTTTACTAATATATGGATTAGCTAATTAAAGACAAGTGACAGGATACTGAACGTACATATGATCTAATCACATTAAGGATTTGTTTGAAATTTGATTAGGCCTATTCTATTTTTATATTCTTTTGGAGCTTATAAGTTTTGGATTTTTTGTGAATTTGATTAAAAGATTTACTTGTAATAATTTTAAGTAGCCTTATATCATAATTCTTTTATATAGTTTGTTACACAGGATATACACTTGGGTAATTGTTATACTTTTGGTTTGTCATAAATTAAAAATTGTTTTTATAAAAATCTTAATTTCATTTCAAATAGTATAAAAATTTATGTTTCCGTATAATTTGTGGATATTTCATACGAATATTTAAATATTTATTGAGCTTAAATGAAATACAATCCTTTAAAATATGATTTTGGTGTCAACAGTCGAAAAAAAGACAGAAATGAAAACAACAATTTTCTTGGTGACCTAACACCAATTGTGTAAAAAGAAGAACCTTTTGAAAATCCTTGAAATAAACTTTCTCTAGTAAAAATATTTTATGATTTTTTGGTTATTTTTTATCTTTAGGTGTATATATTTGTAATATGAATTTCATGAATTTTTGGTAACATCTTTTAGTTTGATGGTCAATGAATATGATAGTAAGGGCTAAACATATCAAATTATCATGGACTATAAGTAAAGGGTCAAATGATATCAATAAAAAATTGTATAAGCAACATTGGTCAGCATTATGAGTATTAAAAAATAAAAATGCCAAAATATATATTAAAGATTCACATCTGTTGTGATGATAGGGTGAAATGGTAAAATAAGTTCAGAGATTTTTGATATGCATAGGCGTTGGATGGTAATAATAACAAGGATATTAGATTTTTGCCAATTTGAATATATCACAAATAATAAACTGTGATCAGCATTTTTAATATATGAATATATTCGAAATTTCGTTATAATTTTTATAATAAACACTTAAATAATTATGGGCTCTAATTTTAAGGAAAAGTATGCTTGGCAATAAAAGTTCATATTAAAAACTAAACGAGATTACAATTAAATGCATAATGGGGTAATTTTTATTATGTCCAAATTGAATTTCTTTAGGAAGGAGGAGTGGGGGTATTCTTCCATTTTTTTTTGATTTTTTAAATTAATGTTTAAGATCTTATAAATATTGTGTCTTTAAGTAAATTCGAGCAAAATTACTCAAATTATCAGCATTTAAGCGTCCTTTGCTTTAGAGCGTTTAGAAAATATCTCCAATATCTGTGATAGGCACTCCTACAATTGCTGGAATAGCAGCTAATATAACTACATGATTTTTAATTCATGTAACTTTCAGATATCCTTGCTGAAAGCTCTTAGCTCTATGAAAGATACCAGGATAATTCTGTATGAGTATTAAAGAATTATCGAGTTTTATTTAAATTTTTTAGTGAGCAAAAAGTGTTTTATTGAAACTTGGTATTTTCGACAATTTTGAAGTTTTGCGTCGTACTTTTTCATATACCAATGACATAGTTTTTATTTTTTTAATTAATTAATAATTTTACAATAACAAATATGTCAATTTTTTAAGTTAAAATCAATATTTTGGCTTGCAAAAATTGAAAAATCAAAACAAAAATCCCCTCGTTGTTATCACGAAAAATATCTCATTTAAAAAATAAATTTTAATTTCTTTGATTAAGATGGTTCTGTTGCGAGTTTTTTTTTCAAGGTGCCTCCAGACATTCACTGCCACTCGCTCACTTATTATTATGTTAAAATAAAAATCTAGAAGAATTTTGCTTAAATATTGTGTTATTATAACGAAATAAACAAGAACCACTTGTATTGCCTAAAAAGTTCTTGAAAAAGCAAACCTTTTTGCTCACTTAATTACCCAAACCCCAGGCGAAGCTAAGATCTTCAACAAGAAGGAAAAATAGTTAATTATCTGATTTGCGGTTTGATAATTGTTGAATAATTACCAAATAAAAAAATAATTATTCCAAAAGTCTCTTATTGACAAATAATTCGTTATTACATCTTATTCTATTTTATAGTGAGAACTTTTGAATCTGTTTTAAAAACTTGCAATAGTAAATAGCAACAATAAATTTAAACACTTTGAAACTTACAGCATGTTAGTGCCGTTTTTCTTTATATTCTTTACGAAGTTCTTTCGGAAATGAATTTCTTCTCTCTATAGGACGTAATTTCTATTTTCCGTACTAAAAATGATAATTTCAATAGATTTTTTTATATACATTATACCAAAATTTACAGAAAAAAATTTCATATTTATAAAAATTAAATTAATTTTGAAGGATATATAAAATCAATTTTTATGCTATCAAATTAAATTACAATCTGTTTGGATTTCCAATTTTTTAGATTAGACTTAATAAATTTTACTTATAAAAATAAACAATTTTAATAACATCAGTGTCACCCTTTAATCCTTTTATTTGCTATAAAAACTTTTTCAAACAACAATTTGTTTTTATTTTTAAAAAAACTGAGGGATATAAAATTGGACACATTCAAAACATTGTCATTTATCCAATAGCCTATCAATTCCTTAAAGATCTGCCAAAACAAAAACATCTTGTAAACCGATAACCTTTATAACTAGAGAAAATATTTTCTATTGCAAGGGTTATCTATATATATATATAAAAAAAAAAGGTCTTGTTATCCATTTTCTTGACCTGTACATCCAATAAAACCATTTTAACTAAAAAAACACCAGCAATAAACTTTTACCCCTCTTATAAAGTTCTTATTTTCATTTTTAAAGCAATTTGAATGATACACATTTACGACCTCAAAACTTTTCCCGCTTTCTATTTGAATTGATAAATTTGTTTATCCCAATTTTTCATTGTTGATAACCACAAAGTTTTTAAATTTTTATTTTCTTTGACTAGAAAATAAAACAATTTGACTTTTAAAGCTTTTAAAGAAAGAAATATTTTGTTATTAAACAAATAATTCTACAAAATTGCCTTCCGTTTTCATTTTAATTACTGCAAATAATTTTAAGTGGTTTATTTTTAAGTAATTAAACAAATTAGTTTCAATATTTCGAAACATTGTTTGATTTTATTGATAAAATAATTGAGCGCCAGTCCAAATATTTTTTTTAATAAAAAACTTTTCATTAATTCAGGGTTGAAGTTATATTTTATTACTTAATTTTAGTACAAGGATACTAGTTACTAGGTCTGATTTTATGTACAACCTTTTTTTCTGGTTGAAGTATGTTATTTACTTTGGTTAACAAGTAACAGGTACAGTTAAATTGATTTTCAATTCTCTTATTTGATATATGTATATCCGGATGATAAATTGGATAGTTATGTCACGTTGTTACAAAATTTCGAAAGTTGATCATTCATGAATTTCCCAGTAGAATTAAGCTTCAATATAGTGATAAGCCTTTTGACTTTTGAGTGTTTATTCTATGTTGTGAATATTGCAGCTCTTGAATACAAGGATAATAAAAGCATTGGAGTTCAATGAATTGAAAATATATATACTCTATATATATATACTCTATATATATATTCTCTATATGTATATACTCTATATATACTCGAAATATTTGCTCATTTTATACTTTTATTGGAATTTTATAGAAAATTTAACATTAAAACAATAATTTCACTAACTAGGATTATATTTCTTATCCTTAATAAAAACAAATTTTACATAGCTAAGAATTTATTTCTTAGCCATTAATTTCTACTAAGAATATGAGAAATATACTTAACCCACAAAGCATCAAAGATTTTTTTATTCATTTTTCTGAAATAAATTTTTTAAAAAGCAAAACTCACAGCAGTGACAAAGTAAATAAAAATTATCAAATGATTAAAACTTATCATTCAATGAAGTACTCAGCAACAAATTACAAATGTACTAGAAACTTTTTAGGAAATTTATTCATCAGCAATTCTAAATGCTTAATTTAATTTAAAAGAAGTTTTTATAATACTTTTTCCTTTCATTTTTCTCTTTTCAAAATGAAAAGAAAATAAATAAAAATATTTATTAACAATCTCAAGCCTGAGATAAAGTTTAATCGTGATAATTTATCATATACACATATCCTTCAAGTCCTTAGAACTAAACATAAGTATTTTACTTAGTCCTTAATTATGCATTCAGAAATATATTACATGATAATCTTCTTCCTCTTTTTCTTTTTAAATTTCAAATAATTTTAGTTGCCCTTAGAAAATTTTTTTTTGTCAAGGGCGGTAAGCTAAGTGTAACCTTATGCTGCCACTAAATGAATGCTAAAAGTGTTACACAAATAAACGTAACTAGAGTGTTAGTAACAGAAAACTTAAATTAAAAATTATGTGGTTATATTTTATTTTAGGTGAAAAAAGAAAAGAAAAAGAAGTCTTTTAAATTTGAATTAAAAGCAAACTAAAAAATTTTAGTTACATTATAGAATAGAAAAGATTACTATATTACGGATTAACAGAGTGTGTATATCACATTGAAATCGTATGTGAATATTAATCATAAAATACTTAGACTGAAGGCAAAGTAAAACTATAAATTTGTAACTATATTAACTGGGTCAAAATATTTTATGTATGGAAATAGTAAAAAAAATTGCTGCTTTAGCTTAGTTGACAAAATTGCTGACCACATGCCAAAAAAGAAATCATCTAATTTCAGATATCATATTTAATTGTTGTTATAATAATCAAAAATTTGACTTTCAAATCTGAATTTTTATGTATAACCCTAAGAGTCTTTCACGCTTTAGAAATGCTTTTAATATTCTAATTTTGTAAGAAACTGAAATTTTCCTAGTCTCAAAGGACATCCAAAGAACTAGTTAGAAAGATCTATGATTATTTTAGGTTAATTTTAAGTTCAAAAGATAGTGCTCAAGGAGTATTAATTTTTATTTTTGCTTTAACTAGGATACTGTAATTTATTTTATAAGTTTTCTAATAAAAAAATCTATTTTATTGAAACATTCTTTTAGTTTTTATTGGCTATAAGTAACTTCCGTTTAACTAGGGCTAGATGAAAAATAACTTAAGCTTAGGTCGCAGTTTTTTTTTGAAAAAAAAGCAAAACTAATTGAAGTGCACTCTAAACCAAATAAAGTCTATTTTAAGTTATTTATTAAATAAATAAATAAATTGGGAAACTAGATGTTGTTCTTCTTAGAAATCCAAAAAGCTGTGAATTGTTTAAAATTCAGGCTGATCTCAAACGGGATGTTTGATAGTAATATAATCAAAAATTTCCATTAAAATTTGTTTTTTATTGCTATGAAACCGTAAAAAAACCAAAAGACCACTTTCAAGTTGTAGTGAAATTGAACTAGATTATAGCCAAGGTACCACTAACATCGCGACATTTAATTTGCTAGAGTTAGAAACTAGACTCAGAATTAGAGAATTAGGTTCCTTGTCTGTTAGACTACGCTGTAAGAAAACTCCGTAGCTTGGTCTTCATCCAAATGAATATCAAAAAGTAATTACAAATAACTAAAAAAATATGATTTTCCGATTAATCAGAAAAAAGTAACACAAAGCGATACAGAAGCTATAACCGCAAAGAGTGAACAATTAAAACTGCCAATTTTTCGATTTTAAGTTAAATAAAATTCTTTGAAATTCATTTCGGTTGAACGATAAATTTTGGCAGAAAAATATTAAAATTCAATATTTTCAATTTCATCTTGGTTACAACTTAAATTTTGGCAGAGAAAAGTTAAGTTCACCCTGTTTTATTTACTAGCATTAAGGTGGGTACATACCGAAGAAGAATAGCATAACGAGAAAACCAAATGTCATCGGATGATATTGTTTTGCTTCGCGTTTATCTCTTCTACTCAAAGTAAATTTTTTCAGGGAGAAACTTTGCATGTTTTCATAATATTTCCTTTATTTAATTTTTATTTCTTATTTTTATTAATAAATTTTAATAATTTAATTCGATCTATTTTTATTTTTTAACATACTTTGAACCGAAGTTTCATTTTTTTCTCGTATATAAGGAATTTCGTTATCCTTTGCAATAGCTTTTTTCCTCAGTAAACAATTTTGCTTTGCTTGGGTACAAATTTAGTTACACAAAAGTTAAAGTGTTAGTTTTTTAGACTTATAATTTATATAAAATAACAAAAAACGCAAAAATTCAAAAATTTGTAGAAATCTTTTTTAGGTTTGTTCTGTTTTGTCATATGTAATTACAAAGCTTTGAAATTTAACAAAGACATATTAATCGTTGCTTCTCACCTGCTTAAATGTTAAATAGAAATCAAAGAGAATATTCTTTTTTAATAAATCCAGCCATTAGGAATCGTCTTTGTATCCGTTAATAATTGTCTGAAATGTCTGAATAAAAACAGAGAAGTATTTTTAAAATGGCAAGTTCTAAGTTACCATTCTATCTTAAATTTTCTTAAATCATTATCCATTACACCCCTCATTTCAAAAAGTTCATTGAAATTATAATACTAAACTGGATACAATTTTTAGGGATATTTGTGGGGTTAGCTTAATCTGTCTAAATGTATACAGTGGCAACAAATTAAATATTGATAGATTTTCTCTAAGATTATTTTCAAGAAAAATTACTTCTTCTCTTTGATTTATAAAACGAGGATATAAAATCTTTTAAGACACTTTATCTTTGTGGTTCTGTTACAACATCCTATCGGATATCCTTTCTAGCAAGCTATCATCCTAAGATAGTGTTCATAGTTAGATAAACCAATTTATTTCATTGCTCTATTATCGACAAGTGACTTTGACTTCAATAAAAATCAATCTTAATGCATCCTCTTCAAGTGTCCTTTGTGATTGATGCTTAAACGTTCTACAAATTAATCATATAAATCAATTTTAATCCTGTATAGGAATTGATAACGACTAAAAAAAATAATAAAGAATGATTTTAAATTACAAAAGATGCTTTTGAAATATTTAAACGCTTTTAAGGATAAAATAAGTATAACAAAAATTGTTACTTGTTGATTTTTTAACAATTTCCGGTTTCTATAGTATCTACCAAGATATTCAGATGAGCCCAAGGCATTTTTAATATTGTGATTTAATATTGGAGTACATTACTTATGTCTCTTTTTCAATTTGTATTAAAATTTGAAACCCTGATTAAATTTTTTTCAAAAGAAAAATAAAATAAAAAATTAGCCCACGTGGTAGCAAGCAATTCATATTAAATTTTAAATATTTGAAAATTTTGTGAAATAAATTGATATTTTTTTATGAATTGATTAAGTTTAAGTTGGATTTTAATAAAAAAAATTTAATTTTCTTGCTAAATTCATAGGTAATATTTTCAGGACTATTTTAAATTTTTTACCTGTTAAAAATTTAAGCTTTTCCCGGAACTAGTAACAGTGATTTAATGTTTTACTTTTTTATCAAATTAGTGGATATGATTTCAATTAATTTTATTTAAAATTTTTATGTAAATTTTCGGTATAACTAACTTAAGTGGATGTTTAATTTTTCTGAATTTTTAAAACTTAAAATTTCACGAATTATATTTATGGACAGAAGTGTGGATATTTTATGATTTTACTAAATTTTCTGAGGTATGATAATACATAAACTGGTAATTATTATATTTAATTTAGTAGTTGATATTTCTTATATGAATAATTTCTTATTTATAAGAAAAACTAAAATAAATAAAAGTCTATAACAAATAAATTGTTATTTCACTTTTAGAGGATATTTAACTGTCCTGCAATAATATCTACGTCCTACTCTGCTAGATATCTATAAGAAACTCCCTACACCCTACCATACTTCATGATTTTTTTTTGATAGCCTTTAATGTCTTTATTTGATCCAATGTTTAGCAGCTGCACCCCAAAAAATAATAAAATCATATCAAATTATGCGATCACAGAATCAATAACCTAAGAATTGCCGAAATCATTTCTATAGTTTTCTAAGAAAAATTTTGAGACACTACAAAATCTTCAGACATGTAACGGCCTGCCAAGTGTTTGAGTTGGGTTCAAAATTCAACTGTTTTGAATTAAAGCTTTCTCATAAATTCAAAGAAAATATGAATATTATAAACACAAACATCATAAATTAGATTTTATGATAGATAAAATTTTGAAAATACTGCAAAGGACGCTAATTAAGTTATCCTGGTGTTTATAAAGCCTATGGCTAAGAAGTATGAAAAGTAATCGAAGTTGTCATTAGAGAAAGAAAGCACCTCAACTAATCTCAGTATCACTGGATACTGTAAATCTCAAAACAGAGAAGAAGATTCAAGTTTATTTAAACCTACAAAATTTTTTTTCAGTTTTCAATTATTCAAGCGTGTTGCAAGGTATTTGTTATGCCACGCTGAAGGTAGTCAAGCCTATGCTCATATGCTGATGAGGAATATAAAGAGCAGAAGAAGTACAGCATTATCTGTATCTTGATTTAGAAAAATGGAATAAAATTAATTACAATTAAAATCAATCATTATGATATCCTAAAAGAGCTTTCATTGTGAATTAACAGCTAAAAGCTACAGCCAAGTTCTTAATATGTTTCTGTGTACGTTTTTTTTCTTTACTGTAGTTTAGTATTAAGAGTCATGTTAGTAAGAATTAATTATGCTTCTTGGATCATATTCTTCACTTGTATAATAGTAAGACTTGCTAACTATTTATATCAGATTATAAAATAAATACAGACTTCTCAATACCATACGATACTGAATTTCTTAACTCTTTAAACTTAATAAACAATGGAATACTTTGTGCATTAATAATTTCACCCATAATGCTAAATGTTTGGTGTACGCTAAAATACTTGTTTGTCAGTTTTAAGATCTAACATACTAAGTTAAACACTCTTTGTCAAATATTTGCTGCAAATTTCTAATTGGAGCTAGTTAACATTTTGTCAAGGTATCACAGATGACAATAAAGTTTTAGTTAAGTAAAATCAAAGAAAAGAATAATACATTAAATTTAACTGTCATAGTGTAATATCAAGTATAATTATTTCACTTTCATTAAAATTATCTGTCGTAATATACAACAATAATTTCCCTGAGATTAATTAAGAAATGAAAATAGTTTTAGTACTTACATAGTATAATAGAGAAATATCTTAAAACTTGTCATTATAGGAGACGTAAATTCTGAAACTAGGCCATAATTAAGGAAAACTTGACAATGGTCTTACAAAATTAGGATGCAGAACCAACATAAAACTTACTCGTGGTTAGAAGTATTGAAACTACTAACTTAGATTGTATGTAACAATATGTTACTTTCCTTTTAAAGATTGACTATTTTTTAACCAATAATTAACCAAAAATTTTTTTCCAGTAATTTTTTAAGTTGGTAAAGTAATAAAAAAATTATTAAAAGTATTAAATTACATGAATTTAATTAGTTTTAATGATTTATCTAGTAGCATCATTGCTATGCTTTATTTTGCTAAAAATAATAGTAATTTCAAAATGAATACAAAAAAAAAACAAAGAAAAAGTTTAAAACCAGCTACCAAATAAATAACAAAAATGTTCAATAAATAATAAATAAAACACAACGAAAAGCAGTGAATTTTTGTTGGATAAAAAATAAAATGCTAACTAAATTGAATTTCAAAAGGAATTTTTTTTACTGCTCCTGAAAAGCACTAAATAATAGAAAAATGATCACTTGGATATAGCTTCATAATTTAATTTGTGGTTATATATATATATATTTTTTTTTTAAATTGAGATATTACTAAAAATAAATATAAATAAAAAAAAATTACATAAAATACGTATAGTATTTTGTCAGTATAGTATTCCCTAAGCTTTAATCGTTCCCATCTGGGATTGTAAATTTTATTGTACGATATGAATCCTTATTCATTGATTTTATTGTTTTCACTAAATTAAATGACAAAATATAATATTTGGTAAAAATTTATTTAAATAAAAAACAAATAAATAAAGAAAATGATTTTTCATTAATGAAAACGAAACATAAAATTAAAAAAAACATAATTATTTTGTTTCAGATGTTAATAAATCTTCAAATTCAGATTTAAAATTAAAAACCGGGCATTTTAGAGTTGACTGTTAAAGCTAAGGTTACAGTGAAAAAATTTCCTTGATCTTAATACGAATTAAGATTTCTTTATTATAAAACTATCCTCATTTTAATTTATAAATAGGATAGAAGTATACATAGCAAAAAACATTAATTGCAACAAGTTCCTTGAATTCTGTCCTTGTAATTATATTTTGAAAAACTTCCTTGCTTACCTCCATTCCACAATTCCTTACATTAAATGGCATTTTACTGGAACTCATGCCGCACGGGTGACTAATTTTACTTATTAGTTTTAAAGGAAGTATAAAAAGTGATATAAAATGTAGAAACTGGATTTGACATTAATTTACTTATTTGAAATTTTGACAGTTTTTCCATTTAGTTAGTAGTTGTTATTAGATTATTTTTATATTTAAGGCGATGTTGATAACACTGAGCCGCACAGCTGTAGTTAACGCTCAATTTGTAAATAAAGTAGAAGATATTTTATTCACTTCCCATTAGTCACATCCACCACCTTAAGATTCATTATTTTAGAATATATACTGGGTGAGATTTCTTGTAAAAATGAGAATAAGAACCAGCCTAACATGGAGTTCTTTCCTTTTTGGGAAAGAATCAAAGTTTCTCTCATTGACAGTTTTATTTTTAATGGGTCTATTATGAAGTCAGATTAGTTTTTAAGTTGCTGGAACTACCTTCATCATCGGCTAATATACTGTATATCCTTAACGCTACACTAACATTATGAAACAGGTCTTTGCAGTTGTGCTGGCACAGGTGGTGTAAAAGGTTGAATGTGATTTAATTTTGATTAATTTGGATTGCTTATAATTTGAATACAATAAGTTTCTAACAAAAAGCAGATTCGCTTGTTGTTTCGTTTACAGGTGGATCTTGTTACTCCTAGCCTTGGATGATCCAGACTGAGATTAGCCTAAGTAATAAGCAAACAAGAGCTCTCAGATACTGTTTTTAAATTGAAAAAATTCTATCGTTAGTTGCAGGGTATTCAGTTTCCTACACCACCACTTAATTAGCCTGCAATTTTCTGTAAGTTTTAGCTCTGTATGAATATTATCTTATAAGGATTTTTGGAGTTTTATTTTTTTGTTTTTATCATGCATTTCATCAAGATTTTAGGAAAGCTAGACAGCTATTTGGATTACATATGTCAATTCCAGAATTAAAAGTAATTAATTTTCAATTTCATTGAATTTCAAGAATTTCTGAGGTATTAATGTCGAAAGAAAAATGAAATGTAGTTTTCTTTTGAGAGAATTAAATACCAGAACTATTAAAAATATTAAAGAAATTCGGATTGAAAAAAAAATGTACGAGTATTTGCTATTTCACAAGTGACAAAACTTGATTTTGCTTAGTTCTATTTGCTACTCAAGAATAGAATAAAAAAATGAAATTTTGATGCTTTTGATTTTAAGCATCCTTAACTTCTTGATCTTACTCATAAATTATATAAAAATACTATCAATACTACTAAGCTATAGAAATACTAGTACTAAGACATTTTAGTATTCTACTTCAAAGAAAATTATTTAATATAACTTTGTAATGAAGAGGGTTATTTTGTAAACAAACCCTTTGAATATAATTAAGTACGATACCTTGGTTAATATTTCAACAACTTTTTTTTTTGAATTAATTAGTTTTAAGTGCCTTATTGATATTGTATAATACTTAGATTTATACAGCAGCAAAAATCAGGAAATAATAGAAAGTTTGTTTTTTATCTTGCTAAATCAATAGCAAATTTCTGATAAAATAAATAATAAACATTATATGCCTAATTAACAACACTTGAAAATTTTCCTCTTTTATTTATTGATACTTTGAAAATTGAAAATTAATGAAATAAGTTGAAAAAAAACCGATTTTAAAAACTTTCTGAAAACCTTTATCAGTCCTAACTTGTAATGCAATCATTCGCAGTTTTATTCCTAGAAAAGGGCGAAAGTTTATAATAGAAAAAAAAAAATAAATTAAGGAAAAAAGAAAAATTTTTAGTAAAAATACAAGAATAAACTTTCATTCAAGATAAAATTTCTACTGTAACAGATATAGTAGCTTTTAGGAAAAATTTTATTCGTTTAGGCTGTAGTAGATACTTTTAAGTTTACTGTTCTTTTTCTTTTTTTTTTGTTTTATATTGAAAACCCAATAAGCATCCTGGTTACAAAATTGAATTACTAAAGTGTTTTCTATTGTAAAGGTTGTTAGTTTGGCTAAAATTGGATTATATCAGAAACAGAAAACAAAAAAAAAAATGAAATCGAATATGAAAAACATAAAAAGCCATTTAGATATATAAAGGACATCAAAATAGGACGAGAGCTACAATACTATGAAAATTGTATTAGATTAGATTTTTCTTGTTTTCAGCCAGTTTCCTCAATTTTTATTATTAAAGTATTTGAAATTTTTTTCCTTCCAATTTTATAGTTTTTTATATTTCACTTTCGTGAATTTAAAATTATTGAAATATAAAATATACATCTAGTACCCAGCTGCTATTGAAATTAGGAGATAATGTGCCAAAATTGTAATCCTAAGGAGTTTATATATTTATAGTAGATAAGGAGTTTTATAAGCTCATTTAAAAGAAAGAGACAACAAAAACTGATAAAAATATTCATGCATCATATGTATAAAACAGGAAAATAAGAATAAATCAAATTAAGTGCTAGTTTCAAAAGCTCAAAGGGAACTATAGGAACTATATCAGTCAAGAAGAGTGATAGATATACGAATACATACTTTGTATTCTTAATTAAGTTAACAGTTTAATTGTAATCGTAATTAAATTTTTATTGAATTAAACAATTCCAAGAAACATATTTTTAGTCATTCACGTAAAAAATTAATACTTTCCTTCATTTCTTAGGATTTAGGTTGTGATACAGAAGCTAATCAAAAATTATCAAATTGGCTTATTTGGTTCTTAATAAAATAATTTCGAAAAACATCCTAAAGTTTCATTGTTGTAGCTCCTTGGTTATATCAGGAAAGCTTTTGAAAAAATGATAAAAGCATAAAAGCTGTAGAAAATTAAGAAGTAAATTGTCTAGCACGTTAAAATGAGTTTTGCAAAAAGGATATAAAAATTTCCTAAATGGTAAGATGAGCTATTAAGCTTATGTTTATATTTTTAATTTAAAAATTATTAGAAAATGCTTTAGACTAATGCAATTTCACTTTTAAAGCAATTAGAAACAATTTTGTTCAAACTTAAGAATTTTTTTCTCAGATAACAAAAATGTGACCTTAATTATATTGTTATATCTTCAATTCAACAAAATCTTTCGCGTACTCAAAATAATATTCCTCTACATTTTCCTTGTCTATAAATATTATTTATGTCCTAGAAGCATTAATAATAATTCCAAACATCAGGATAATTAATTTATTATGAAATAAAGTTCAGCATATCCAGCTAATTTCATTTGTTACATTAATATACCATATATGTACTTCGATAACGAACAAATAACTTATCCTTTTTGCATTGAATTGCATATTATGGGAGCTAAACTAAATTTGCCGCAGTATATTGCTATTTTTTTATTTTCCTCTTATCTTCATTTAATTTTATGTTTTAAATATATGCACTGCATAATTTCAAAATGGAAATTCTTAACAATCTTTCATTTGAGCTGCTCACATTTCCTTTAGCTTATTGTTAAATCTACACATTAGTTCCTTGATTATAGCTCATTGCATAAGATTTATTCTCTTTTTAAATTCATCTACAGAAGCTTAACTTGATTTAAGGATATACTCGTATATTATCAAGGAAAAAAAAATTTAATAACTTCACTTAATGTCTGCAATTTTAGACGTCAAATTGTCATCTGCTAAATTAAAAAAAAAATCAAGTTATCCTAGTTTATTAATATCTGTTAAGATATTTCTATTGAGTATTCTTGATTTCTAGCTTTTACGATTATTATAAAGATGATAAAAGGATCTGATATGGAAAAGGAATTAAATCATCAGTAAAAGAATGTCACATATTTTCATATTGAAGAAATTCGTGTCTGACTTTTGGCTTTTGATTCAAGTAACTTTCTTATTTTTCTTTCAAAATATTTCAAAATTTGAAAATTAATTTGAAAAGTTTAACTGAAAATTCAGAAGAAGAATATAAAGAAAAACTTAAAAATTTATCAGAAAAACTTTTTGCAATAAAGTAAGCCGATTTTTTTTTTATAGAATCAAAAAAGTAAAAAAGTTGAAAGAAAAAGTTGCTAAAGAGCTTAAAGTTAACTAAGGATACAATTATTTTTTAAGGTCTGTGAAATCAGTTGTTGGGCTGCTGACGAAAAAAAATCTGGTAATAGCGTTAGCAAACATCTTCAAATGTACTGGTTAATAGAACATCATCCCGACTTAACTTGCATCGATATATATATATATCTATCATCTATCATCAAACCGATCTGGTAGTAAGGAGTCCAGTTATGGGAATGTACGAAACATAATCCAACAATAACAAAGCAGATTCCTGTGTATGATTACAAATTCAATACCTGGATATTAAAAAAGAAATCAGGAGACTTAAACGAATCAAACCACATGAACTGTCGTGAAATATAAAATATTGAAAAAGTAAATTGGGACTGAGCCAAACTCAAACACTTTTTTGGCTCCTATGAAGCACAATTCAATAATAGTAATAAATTAACTTGTTAAGATTTTACTAGAAATATCCAATAAAGGATGTTATTTACAAAAAAAATTTTATCATAAACTGAAAGCTATCTTTGCAAAATTGCACACTTATCTGTCAATGTACTCCAAAATTTTTCTATAAAAAATAAAAACTTTCATGATTTAATTAATCAATAAAATCTCACACTGATAAAAGTATTTACAAAATTTCTAAAGTATAAATGATTTGTGGAAGATCGGTATGCATTCGGTAAGAACATCAATGAATTTAAATTTAGAAAAACCAATAAAAACATTATCTTCTCTATAAGTGACATTTTAAATGAGTTTCGTACTTTTTCTTTCAACTTCTTTATCATATTTCATATAAAAGTTGTTTGCAGAAATATTTATAGATGAGCTTTTTCAATAGTGAAATTATAATTATAGACATATGACTTTTTGGTTAATGCCGTATAGCTTCTCTCATACCTTTAATACTAAACATTCCAACTAAATCAATTGACTAAAGACAACAAAAGATGACATATCTTAGCCTATATCTTACATCTTTCACGTATTTAAAAAAAAATCACATCGTCTAAATAAAAAAATATATAAAAAAAAGGTTAATTCATTTATTATACGGTAAAATATTTCCCAGAGATTAAAAGAAGTTTTAAAATAACATTCTCTTTTATCAATTGACACCCAAAGCGTGAATAATAGTATTTCTAACCTTCTCCCTCCCTTTCACTTAGGTATTACTGTATTGGCATGGAATTTTCAAATTGATTTTGCATCCTAAACTCATTTTGAAGTATAAAAGTTGAAAAGAGTTTGAAAATTGTAATTTTACTTAAAAAAAAACGTTTCAATTAAGTACTAAAAAAACTTTAAAATGTCAAAACCAGCTCAAAAGGTTAAATTAGTTGTAAGTAAAAATATTGAAGAATTAAATGATTTTGCAATAACTTATTTCAACAATTTTTCAAAAGCAGAAAAAAATTTCAGAATATTGGAAAATATCCTTTTATTTAATTTTCATTTAACTCTAAGGAAATTTTTGTAAAAAACCAATCCGTAAATACTATGTGTAAGGACGCTTATATTATTTCTTACCCAATCACCCCTTGTGACTACAGGTAAAAAATATTAAACTAGTTAACTGTCAAAACTTTTAGAATTTACAGTTATACATGTTGATGTTTAAGTTACCATTGAACTAATAAAAACCTACAGTGAAATCATAAATCAATATAATATTTTGGTAAAAGTTACTACAGAATCCAATAAAGGCTCTTTAAATTGTTAAAAAGAAAGAGATATTGAAAGTTATCTTACAGCTAAATGAGTAGGATTTATCCCGTATCCGCTACTTTGTTGACTTAAGAAAAAACTATTGTTGGGCTTGTATAGTTAATAAAATTGGTATGTTTGTCTTTTTAAATATCAGGAACTTCATTTTAATCGACTAAATAAATACTAAATAAAAGACTAATAAAGAGTTTCCTATTCAACAAAATAAGAAACCTCTAAAGTTATAACTTTGGCTTGGATAAAGAGTGATTAGAGTTATTCAAATTTCTTTTAGAAGATTTAGGGTTTGAACCATATTAGAAATAATTAAATATATATCATTTTTAATATAAAAAGCACTAATTTAAATGAAATCATATCACGGCGATTTTGGTTTTACAAGAACTTAATAAAAATAAATTGTTGATTAAAATTTTCGAAAATGCAGAAATTTTATTAGGAAAAGCGGAAAATTTTCCTTTATAAAAAATAGAAGATGTAATCCTTATAAATTCAATAGTTATTAAAATCTTTCAGTTTTTAACGGAAATTGTGATTTTTTGTAATAGAAAAAATTTACTCGAAACATAGAGAAAAAAGTTTGTTTTCGGAGATAGTTTCTACCCCATTTATGTAAATAAAAGCGAATAAAAAATTCGCTTCTCTTAGTTTGAGTTTCAAGAAAACCTGAGAATTCAAGATAATCTTAATGTGTGTTAATTTTTTACTTAAATTTACATTTAAAATTTTTAAATTAAATTTTGATTTTTTAATAATAAAATTTTAAGTTAAAAACTTTCTTCTTAAATTTATAAGAATTCATGAAATGTTTTTATTTACATATTTTGAAGTTTCTGAGATAAAATTTTGAAGATTTGAATGTCTTAAAAGTTTATAATCACAAAAATAAAATCTTACAGAAATACTAAAAAAACTTTTAACTTTCTACACGTAAATATTTGAAACAGAATTCATTTACACTAACAAAACTTTCATTAGCCAAATAAAAACTAAAAAACTAATAAAATAGTAAAAAACAAAATTTTTCTTTTTCAATTGATTTTCAAAATTAATGGTAATTAAAAAGGATAACATTAAGTTTGGTAATTATATGCATAGTATTTATTTAGTCAAAATTTATGCAAAATATTAGCTCAAGCAGGAAAAATTCAATTTGTTATTTTAATTTTAATAGGATCCTTTCATATGTCCTGAATGTGATCAAATATTTTACCACCAATTAAAATTAAACAAATGATGCATAGTATCACTAGTAGTAGTATAAATATTTAAAATTTCTGAATCTTGATTAGATGATTTGTGGTTATGAAATTATAAAATCAGATTAAAAACAAAACTAAAAAGAAAAAAACAATTTTATCGTTTGACGGAGAATATTAATTACTTTCATTTACATGAAATTATAATTATGGCTAGATAGAAAAGTTATTTGATGTGGTCTTTTATTTAGTCTTTATGTAATGAGTTTTCTAAGTTTAGATGTCAAATTGGAAAAAATTAATAAAATTGCTTTATAAAAATTGGGAATTGTGAATTAACAGTTCAGGATATAGATATTTAAATAAAATTTGATATTTTAAACTTAATATCCTTTCGTTAAGATAGTGATCCTGGGTTCCTAGGGTTAAAAAATTTTTAGAAGCCTGTGAAAATTGCAGTAGAAAATAATATGAATTTTAACCTATGGGAAATTAAACTGTTACAAATTTTGAGTTAAAGATTTTTGTATAGAAGAAAATGGGAAAATTTAATAAATGAAATTGTACTTCATTAAGTATGTGTTTATGTGTAAAAGGGGATAACACTTTCAAAAAATTGAAATCTTTTTAATTGCATTTTCATATTAAACAATATTTTAAGAATGTTGTATCAAAATTTTAAGCCAAATAGAGTAAAGATTTCGTAGTTTTTCGCATTATATATAGTTTCTACATATAAAATACCTCCTCCTCAGTGATGATTTTTGCTTTTTTTACACCATTTAGGGGTTTGCTTAATCACTAATCTATCGAGTTTTTCGCTGATAAAACGTTTTCTTGTCTTCAAACGAACACAAAAAATTTAAAAAGTGTGGGGACTTTAGTTTCTAGGTCGACATATTTTAAATGCGTTGATATTTCACAATTACGAATCACAATTAAAAATAACTAAGAGAACCCAATAATATCCAAATTTGAGCATTTTATTAAGAATTTTTTTTCGCTTTTTTATTAGTATCCATTTTAAGGTTCTTCGTCATTTTTATACAACTTTTTAAAAGGCCTAAGAACGTAAAGCTTGTTGAGCTGTTGAGCATTAAAAATTTTACCTATTTGATTATTACACAAAAAATACTTTGTTTATCGACTGTGAGCTAGGAATATAAGCTTAAGCTAACAAGACCATTTAGTTGTATTTCTGTTTTTTGTAAGTAATTTTTTTTTATTGTACAAATTGAAAAAGTTTTTGATAATTAGAAATATATAAATAAAAACTGGATATTTGGTACTTAGATAAGAGCAATATTTCGAGCGGCAAATTTTACTTAGATGTTACTTTTCAACAGTCCAGTATCAACAACGGCCCCAACATTGTAAACGATATCATAAAAGTTTTCCGCATGAAAATAAGCCCAAGCTTCTATATTTTTTGCTAATCATTTTTAGATGCTGATCAGGCTAAGATATAGTTGAGTTATATGACAAGGGATGCCTGTTCAAACACGGAAGATGATAAAATTAATGCTTCAAATTAAGTTTTCTAGCAGCGCAGACTATCTATTGGTAAAATAATTATTTTCAGAGCTTAATAATAAAAAATCTTATATTTTAAATATAAAAAGGGTTACATCTACATTTAATCCCTGATTGTCAAATATCAAAATCATTGTTTTATTAGTATTGTCTTTAATAAAAGAATGTTGGCAAAGTTTGTAATCTTATGAACAGGTTTGCTAGGGCATTAGAAAATCAAAAGTCACCCCCGAATATCTGCCATTTTTGAAAAATTAATATTTTCAAAATTTTATACGTACTTTTTATTACCCTAAACTTTTTCGTTTTGACTGAAAGTTAAAAGTAGGTTTTTTCGATTCTTAATAATTTATTTATTCTTTGAAAAAGTCTAAGGTCTTAAGCAAAAATGGAATTGAAAATAAACTCAATCAGGTAGTTTTTCTTTGAGAATTTCTCACATCTCCTGGTAACAAACCTTTTAGTCTTCTTCTCACGGAAAAAGAAGATTAGCTTCGTATATTCTATTAACAAGGAAGTTTCATTGAACTAAAAGAAAAAATCTCATTTTTAATTTGTTAATTAAGCTATTTATTTCCTGTCGTTTATTATACTTTTAATTTCAACCTAGATTTTTTGATTTTTATCCTGTTTTTTTCTCTGATACTTTCGTGGTCCAGAAACCAATTTTAAAATTTCATCCTATTGAAATTTAAAAATGTTTGAAAGAAAGCAGAGACTAGTTAAATTAAAAAATAATAAAATAAAGTGGAATATCAAAGATGAGAACCTTTCAACAACAATTTAGTGAAGAATAAAATTAAATTTTTACAAAAGAAAATATTTCCTAAGAAAAAAAAGAAAAAACTCACATTTATTAGCAAAATATTCCTTTACATTAAATATCATTTAATCAGAAAGCATTTCTAACAAATTAAAAGAAAAAAAACAGCAAATACTACTCAAATTGAATAAAAATCATCCGAGTATGAAATTAAAAGTTTCACGATTAATTTTAGTGTGCCACAGCTAAAAACTTCTTCCTTTTTTTTTTAATGCACCTTTGTTTACCTGACATTTTAAGCCAAGCGTAAATTTAAACGACTCCTTTCAAGGAAACTCAGAAGAAACATAACTAAATTTTACAAAAGGTATGAAACTACAGTTAAACAGTAGTTGCTTAACTCAGACGGCTAATGTGAAATTCTGAAAACTAAAAAACAAAAAACTAAAATAAACATAGTTTTTGTTGAAAAAAATAAAAAATTTGAAAAAATGGTTTTATTTAAATTATTAAATATAAAGCAAATACAAACTTAAGGTTTTTTGAAATTCAGAAAACGAAAACTACACAAATAAAAATTTAGATTGACGAAACTTGTTTCTAGCAAGCTGAAAAAAAATCTTTTGTATTGAATTTTTTTTATTCTGTTCGCATGGCAAAGTCATAATGGTCTAGTTTTTTGAGTATATAAGTCAAAACTAGGAGCATATAACATAAAGAAAAAATTTTCCATGTTACGTATTAAACTACATTAGAAAAGGATATTATCAAAAGAAAAATATTTGTAGAGCTGTTTTTTTGGAATTTATTCTATAAAAATGATATCTAGCGTAAATAAATTAAGACAAAACGTAATCATTTCTTAATTTTTGTAAAATAGAACTCTTTTTATAAGCGGTATTTATTAACTTCTTTTTTTTTTAAATTATAGAAGTATCCAATTTGGTCGGCTTGCAGACTACATATACCAAAAATTGGCTAGAGAAAAAATTTTTAGAATGAAAATGATATCGATAGAGATAGAAACTGACGGTACAATCCTTAATAGTCCACTCAATACTAAAATGGCAAATGTAAAAAATAATAATAAATTTGACCGACAGTCAAATCGTGTTGGGCAGCCATTAGCTTTCTTTGTTCCACTTGAACCTCAAAAAAAAGTGTAAAAAATTTAGAAAATAGACAGAAAAAATTTTTTTTTGTAGAGTTCAAAATGTTATTATTAAAATAAAAAAAAGTGCATAGCTTACACTTGGATTTGACAATTATAAAATGATTAACAAAAAAAAAAAACTTCCTGAAAGGACCTCAAAATCTCGTGTATCAGAGGCAAATATTTTTCTAAAATAAATCTTAGATTAGACACAGAATTAATTAATTAATGCTAAAAGCTGATTATACGATAAATACCGCAGTGCCAGATAACAAAACTCAGACTAAGAGGAGATTAAAGAGATTTAAATTCAGGATAATTCATCAAAGGAAAAAACTAAATTAGCATTGAAATACGCTTTTGTTTAAGATTTATTTTAAGATAAAGAAACAAACTTCAAACAGTTTTTCTAATACAAAACTCTAAATGAAAATTTATCCTCTTTCCTGCGCTCATTTTTCTAACGCTTAAAAATGCTTAGAAAAAAAAATAAACACCCTTATTTATAAAGGGTACGCACAACAAAACCTTTGTGAAAAAAAATTATTGATATGTGTTGGGGATTTTAATTTTGTTTAGGAATATTGTTTTAATCCTCTTGTGAGGCAATAATGTTATATAAGAAAATATGAACAGAATTTTGTTTCGGGTGCTCTTTTTCTTAAATAAATTACTGTTACAAAAGGAAATATTTTATTCAAAATTTTTAGAAAGGATGGAAGTACAAATCTTATTTCATGTAGCTTTTATAACTTGACTAGCTCTGGGCTAACTGACTTATCCACTCTTTTAATATACTCCGACATATTTTTCTTGTTTTTTGGCAAAATTGGCTTACTAAGCTTTGTCACAGGCTCCTAAAGCTTAAATTGATTGCATCCACTCTTCAAAAAAACTTGGTTTAGAAATTATATAAATCCCATTAATAATTTCTCATTTTAAATTTCTCTTCTCTGGATGGTCTTTAAAGAATGAACTGCAAATACGTAGCTGATATTCTAATACGTTGTTTTACATTCGTATACTTTTATTTTAAGAATAAATCAAAGGAAGCATAACCAAAATTACCATAACGTAAATCTAGAATATGTTACAGCAACAAAAATTGAATTTTCTAAAGCAAATATTTAAATTGCACAATTTAAATTGTTCGAGATTTTATTAAAAACAATTAGACGGTGTAAAGAAAAAATCTGTGGTTCTTAAACTGTTAGAAAAATTACTAATAATAAGATAAAGCCTGAATTTTGGCTAGTTTAAAACTCATTCAAAATTATTTGAAATTATAAAAAATTATTTCATTAGACTTTGTATAACCGACATATTCTGCTAAACTTTAGCAGAAAAGGTTAGGAATCCCTAAACAATATTTATTTTATAAGTTTTAATTGAAATATTTAATAAACGTCATAGAAATTACTTTTTCATGTAATAAAATTTAAACGAAAAAAATAAATTAACATTAGACGTTTTAATGAAGAAAAATATACAGAAAAGAAACGAAAATAAAGTTTACTTAACTATTACGATTAAATAACTTATTTTTGTTAAGATCAGGATATCAAGTAAAAATTTACTGACCCACTTACCGTTAATATCAAAAATCCAATCAAAATAGAATTAATTTATATTTAATTAGTTGCACAAATATCAAAATATAGTAACATATATAAAAATTTTCATTTTGAACTATTTCAAAAAACTTTTGTCTTATTAAAAGCCATACAAGTTTAAAAAACACAAGAACTTTAGCAATTATAAAAAGTTATAAGTAAATTAGGTTTATTTTTGTCATTGATACGAACTCAAATCTCAAAAAGAAACACAAAATGAAATTATTAATTTAAAATTTCTCAAAAAACACAAAATTTTTCTTTTAAATTAAAATTTCTACTTTTGTTTAGTAAACAAATAGAAATCTTATTCACTATATATCTTGTACCAAAATTTTACTTGAAATCACTTATCAAAGAATTTATAAATCCTGGTTGATAAGACGTTTAATAAATGTTCTGAATTGAAAAGGAATATAAAAAACCACCATATATGACAGCATTTTATGCAAGCTATATTTTTGTAGTAAATTTTTACAAAAAAATTCATCTAATTTTATTTCATTTTTTTCTTTCTGTTAACGATATTCACGTCTTTAAAAAACGAAACATGAAAATTTCTATATAATAATATCAAGTATCATATCCCGAGATGAACTAACTCCCTTCAAGTCTTGAGTAACACTGAAGCACCCCAGCTGCTAAAGCAATGACGGATAGACAGATGGCTGCGCGTCGTTATTGTATATATTGCCGCCGCCTCTGCTGTTAAGGGTTCCGGTTAATAGCACGTGGAAAATATATATATATATAAATGCTTTGTTTTCAAGACATGCTCTTTGAAATTTGTGTATTTTGGTTTTTTCGAAAAATTCTCTTAATAAAATTATGCTCTTAAATATCCTTCGATGTTTTTCTATTATTTTAAGTATATATTTTTAGTGAATTGAAATTGTGTTTTGTATACAGATTTTGAGAAGTATAAGCCAAAATCAAACGGAAGCTAACTTGTCTCTTATTTGGCAGTTTGTAGACCCGATAAATTTAAAAAATAATTTTTGAAGTATACACAGTATCATATAAAAATGGATAATAAAATTTAAGTTAAAAAGTAGAAGTAAAAATCCACAATTAAGTTTATTTAAAAGTTCTTAGGATCTATAAATAAAAGATAGTAAAATTTGGAAGTAAGAAGTTTTGATAGAAGTTTCTTTTATTCATAAATCAAAATATAACAAAATAAATTCACAAAGGGTAAAAACTATGTGACATATTTTATTTGATTTTTTTTCTTACTTGTTTAAATTAAGATTCTATGCTCGATTTATTTTTTCTCAATTCATAATCCTTTTAGGATCTTCTGAACTCCAAATACAATTTAACTTAATAATTTTCAAGCTATTTGACTCTATTTATAATTTGTAATAAGTCAATTTCTGTCAAAAAAAGACATAAGGTTCATGAAATTTATAGAATTTGCTTGAAATTTATTTTTCAACAAAATTTTGTGGTTGTTTTGTTCTCTTGCAATTTTCTGATTGCTTTTGTGAATTCTGACTAGTTTTTTGTTTGTTGTAAGTCTTGACAAAAAAAATATATAGGTTCGAGTTGTAACAGAAGATGAAAGCAGTTTAAAATTTTAGCTTGACTTAAGATAAATAGCAAAATAGAGCAAAAAGTCAAAAGCTAGAAATTAATTTTGTTCAAATAGAAAAAATTATAAATAAAGGAAAAAAAAGTCAAAAAATTTGAAAGATTTTACCAAATTAAATAAATAATTTAAAAAAAGGAGAAGAATTTAAGGAATTTAGAAAAGCTGAAGAATTTCCTGAATTGAAAGATAGAAAGTAAAATTAATTAAAAAATCTTTTTATTTGGACAAGAGAAAAAATAATTAAATCATCAATAAAATAGACATCCTCACAGCTAACATATGATTTTACTAAAGAGCAATAATTACAGCAATAATCGACAATAGGTCTGGTCTTGTCATTAACTACAAATTGAATATTTAAAATTAATAAAGGATATCTGGGATAATTTTATGAGACATAGGGGATTGTTGATAGGAGATGGACTAAAATCAACTAGGAATTAAGACACCTGCAGCCCTAATTGTCCATGGATTTTACTAAAAACTATGCGATGGATAGAATCTACGTAGACACACATTAAGACACATTAAGAAATTTGATAAACATTTGTGCTCAATCTCTTTATTATTATTTAAAGCACACAAATAAATACAAATTAGGATGTAGTTATGTTTGCCATAAATTTGGAAAAAAAATTTTTTCCCATCACAAGTCTTTTTTTCAATCATATAACCTTTAGAATTGATGTCCTTATTTATCTTTAATAACATCATTAGAATATTCTTCTATTGTGTACCATTTTTTCATGAGAAAATTTTAAAACCTAGAAAAAGAATTGGATCTATCTTTGGAAGATAAATTATAAAATTTAAAATTCAGTTGAGGACGTAATCTCTCAAATAGTTTTAGATATATATTTCAAGATATTTTACTTTATTTTTCAATACATTATTCTTAGTTATGGCCTTTAGGAATCAGAAAAAAAGCGATTTATCTAAAATTGTCTGCATTTAACTGTAATTGGTCTACCTATGTTGAGATTTATCATATTTCATTCACAGTTTTTTAAATTCTTTTTGATTTTTAACCACTTATAATCTATCATCGATTTTATCCTGCAGCATAATTATATCAGATAACCTTTAATTACGCTAAATACAAAATTATTTTGAAGACCATAGCGCTCAATAGAAATTCATTAATTTTATTAAATTGATTTATGATAATTGACAAAAGACATTATTTGTCTTTATTTTATTGTTTATTGTTTTGATTTTTTAAAAAAAATTTTATTTCAATCAAATAACTTTTAGTACCAGTAATAATTGGAAAATAAAACCAAATCAACTTCAAAATGTTGATTGAGTTAAAAATCAAAATAATATTTTTTTTCAATAATTTTCGGTTGCAATTTAAAGAATTTCTATTAAACTCAAATAATAATTTTCTGTACTGTCTGATTTAAACTACTTTTATTTTACTTTCTACAAAATAAAAGAACGAATATTTGGTCCTTATTCCGCATCGTTGGGTGCAGAATTTCCTTTAAAAAAATATATTTTCAATAGATATAACCTTCATGTGGCACACACTGTCCATTAAGAACATTCCATGGTTTATGGTTTCAAGTGACATCCTTTAGAAATCATTTTTCAAATAGTTTAGTTAAGGTGCTGAATTTGCAAAAAGATGAATTTTCGAATTGAAATGGTTCTTCGTAGTCTGGAAGACATTTTCTATTCGCATTCAGGAGATATCTGATTGGAATGAATGTGAAGACAAAAAAAAATTGAATTTGAGCTTGAAAACTAAAATTAATATTTGAATTTTATTAAGTTTTTGTTTTTTTTTTAAATTTCTTTTAAAATGAAAGAATTAAAAATATTTCCTCTAAAAAATTTTAATTAATCAAACAGATGTTTTTCTGTTTACTTGCCTTAATAACAGATTTAAAGCCTCCAGAGTCAATTGAAACTTTTTATTTAATGAAATCTTATATTCTTTTAAATTTTTTAATACTAGAGCTTACCTTCAATTCTATTTTTGATATTTGAAAGACACTTGAAGAGATATTATTCGATAATGTGAACGACCAGTGTTTTATTTTAAATAGTTTCCATTTAAGAAAACAGAAAACAGTGGGTAGTCGGTCAGTCAGAATTTAATTTCAACAATATTTTATTTATAGAACTGAAATCAATTATTATGATGTTAATTGGAATAGGGACAGGAAGTTCTATTCGTCTTTTATCCAGCACTAACAATTTCTGCAACCAGTTAGCACTTGTATTGGCCTCGTTTTTACTATAGAACAAAATATTTCAAGTTGCTCACGGCAGTAAGTTGAAATGTGTGAATAAGCTATAAATGGTATACAGATCGGATCCATAGCTACGAACACTTCCTGTTTGATAAGTTAGCTCACAATTGGAATGCAACTGCAGATATTGCTGCGGAAATTACTTAGAACCACAAGAGTCTTTATTATTTTGTAATAATATGCTTGAGGCTCTATGTATCAATTTTATGTATTGCTAAGTTGAATTAATTTGCTAACTGCTTAATTAAACTAGGAATTCGAAGAGCTTTTTTTGAGATATTTTAAGTATGTTAAAAATTAAAATTCAGAATTGAACTCTCAGCCAGAAATGAATAATTTTAGCAATTATACTAATGTTTGAAAATTTAGGTGTTGTCGTTAAGTATCTCTTAAGTTTGTTAGTGGCACCTCTACAATTGTTGAAATGGCAGTTAATATAGCTGTATGTACTTTTAATGACGGTTTTTTTGCTTTTTTGAACCTTTGTTTAAGGAATGCACATAGGAATAGAGCCAATTTCTCACAAATGGGCACAACAAGCTAATGAGTTGTGAATTAGTAGAGCAGAGGAGCTCTTAATCTCTTTGATAAAAGCTTCTTGCTTTATGGACTGCCATCGACGAATCTGTATAAATGTAAAAGAGTTATCGAGTTTTATTTTTAATATTATAGTGATCAGAACTTTGTCAGTATTTTTATGAGACTTGCTATTTTCGAAGTTAGTGTTCACAATAACTTAAAACCTACAAGACTGATATTTTGGAAATTTTGCACATTATTCTTCTATATACTATTTCACCAGGCAACAACGAGAAGCTTAAATTTTATAATAACAAATAAGATAATTTTTTACATGAGAGCCGGTATTTTGGCTCCCAAAATTTGTAAAATTAAAAAATCGGGAGAAAAAACATCCGCTCATTGTTATCTCGAAAAATATTTCTTTTATTAAATAAATTTTGACTGTTTTTGTTTCAGATAATTCAGAGTTTTGATGAACAACATAAAAAAACTTTTTTTCAAGACTCTTCTATACATTCACTACCCCTCACTCATTACTTTCAAATTAATTTGAAAAAAAATTTGAAATAAGTAAAAGAAACTCAGTTTTTAATAAATTGGCAAAAAACATATATGTAAAAGTAGATTTTTATCACGGAAACAATCGCTTTTATGTAGTTAATTAGCTTAACCCAAGGAGAAAATGTATTACATTAAAAGTGTGGAAGAGATTTATAGATTAATGGAAAATTCAAAAGCTTTAGGCTATTGATGTTCAAAAGACCTAAAGTCTTTTGATAATACGGTATCAGTTAATTAATATTAGCGGTTAATAAAAGTTCAAGATATACTGACATCAAAGATAAATCTAATGTGTGCCCTAGCTGACATGCTACGTACAGCAAATTATACTGAGATTTGTTGGTAGCTAAAGTCTACCATATCTAGGTCAATTGTTGAATTAGGATCCTCCCATAGTCAAGCATCAGATAGGTAGATATTTTCTATATCCTAAGGAATAAATATCTTACTCTACTGTAACAGTAGCTTGGAATCAAAACAACAAAAAATTTTATGAAATGTTTTGCTTAAAGCAAGTATCTAAAATCTAGTAAACAATTAAGGAACTGTTGAGTTTATATGAAAATATAATAGCAAATTCAATTGAAATAACTTCAGTTATTTTTTACATACTGTAAAAATTTTATGTTTATGGTGAGAAGATAAAAATTTGACATTTCACATTAGCTTTTTACATATTGAAAAAAATATTAAATAAAATTTTCTACAACCTGTGCTACAAACTGAAATTTATTTCAAATATGAGAATTAGCAATTAAAACAAGAAAATAGCTTTAGGCTATTTTTGGGGGTGTAAAGAGCTCACCAATTAAACTTTTAGTCACTTGCAAATGCGTATTTTTATATTTATTATATCTTTTCAGAATACATATTTTTTGATCATTTTGGCAACAAATCCATGGAATCAAAGAGTAGGTGGTATATAAAATAAATAACTTTCCAGCCGATTGCCAGTATGCAAACTTCTCTACTGTTGTCTTTCTCCTCTTGTTGAAATAATTACTAAAGGGTCCGAAAACTATTATTAATCATAGGAGAATATCAAAGGTTTACAGACTTGTCAAGATTGTTTATTCTCCACTTGGAAAATATCTTTACTTCAGCTAAGCCAATTATTTCATGTGTTTCATCTAATGATAAATTAGGCAGATTGAATTACTTAGTATATAGATAGAAGTAAGGTCCTATATTATGTTGACCATTGTTAATCTTTATTAATCGTTCTACCTTTTCAATTTCCTCAATACTTTTATGACTTACTAATAGACCAATATTTCACAGATGTAAATTTGCGAAACTTATAGGAAAATTTAATTTTGCTTTCAAGAGTTTAATATAAAGAACTATTACAGATTATTGAAACAAAATCCTTTTTATTTTTCTTTTATTTTACCAGTTTAACTACTGCTGAAAATGATAATATTAATAGAAATCTTAAGAGATATGTTTAAATAAATGTTAACTCAGAAGTCAAGAAATAAAAAAAGTAAAAAGATCAACCCACAAAAGATACAAAATTTTATTTTCCTTATTAATCAAAATTCATGTAGATAAAAGCCACAGAAGCCCAACAAAATATTTAGATTCATTGATTATAAAAATATACGAAAATACATTACAATATAAGCTAACAGATTGGGAATATCCTTTTTGTTTAGTATCCTTAAAATTAACAAAATAGCATAGAATAGTTTTAAACAAGGGGCACATTTATGACACGATTAAAGGTAACCTTTTTTTCTTGTTAAATTTCATCAAACATGATGAGATTTTGAAATCTAATTTTCATTTAAATCAGAAAATTTATCCTTACTTTTACTCTTGGTGAATTGCTAAGCATAATGATGAAAAAAATTCAAAAAATAACAAGATAACATTTTTTTAAAATCATTTACCTAGATCTAGGTAGATATTTAAAAAACTGATATCAAAATTAAATCATATAAAAATAGCGTCTAATTTTTAATGGAGGTCTCTGATGCTTGAAAATTAAATTTACATATCCTAATTTATTAGAGCAAGAGATTCACAAGTCTTTTAAAAATCTATTCACTCTGCCTTAGTTGGAAAATATGTATTCGTATTGTATTGTATAAAATATGTATTCATCATATCACTTGGATTGCATAAATAAGTAAAGGGCAGCCAACTAAAGGCACTTTCGCTTCTTTTCATCTTACTTAACTACTGTCTTACAAGATTTTGATTAATAAATTACCGAGAGCTCCTTGTCAGATATTTGTCCAACGACAGATTATGTTTTATTTATTTATTTTTATTTTATTTCTCTGCGTGATTATGTACAACATGCAAAATTCAGATCTACCGCCCTGTCGGCTTACGATCAAATGATAATTGAAAGATACTTCAAATTATATATCTATATACATATAAATACATCCAGGTGCCTGTAGATATTTGAAATTATTTCCTGCCATTAAAGTTTTAAATTTTACTCTTTGCATGAAGATTTAAGATTTATAAGCAAACAGAACACGATTAAATTACAGGAGGGATCAAATTCTCACGGTCTTGAGACGTGTTATTTGTGGACATAAGAAGATATTCCTGTTATTTGATTCAGATGAGCGGAAATAAGACTAAGATTTAATTTTAATAATTTATAAGATTTTAAAAATTAATAATAACTGACTTTGCATTAATTAATTTCAAACGGAAAATACAGTGTGCTCTTGACACTTTCTGAACTTGATTAGTGCCGGCAGAGTATTACTAATATAAGTATTACAAGAAATGGCTTGAAAACAATTTCTGTTAAGTTCCTAAAAACAAAAATTTGCGTTGCGATCATATATAGCCTAAGCTGAATAGTTTTTATTGCTGAAAAATTTCATGAAAGTTATTTTTTAATACCTACCACTGCAGAGAAATTATATTAAAAAATAATCCCAAATATAAAATATGCAAGTCTTATGCCATCAAAATAAAAATATTTATAAACTAAATCCAAAACTGAACAAATTTATATACAAAAATAATAATCTACAAGTTCATTAGCTAAAACCCAAACTCAAAATAATATAAAAGCCACAAACAAAAATTGTAATCCAATTCTAGTTATTGTTTCAAATTTTTGAACTTTAGAAAAAACAAGCAAATATTTCAAATTGTCAGCACTGATCTACTCGCTTATTATATCCGATTCCTCAGGCTTCCTATTTTTTGATACAACCTAAAAAGGGACTACTTTTAATTTCTCAAAAGAAAGAAAAATCCCTAAAGGGAAATGCATCTAATTTTAAAATTTCAAAAGAACTTTTAAAGTTTCGATAGACATTTGTTAAAATAAGTTTGATAAGTTTGAGATAAGTCAAATTTTGGGTTAACTTGCAAAAAAGTTTTAAAATACTTATAAACGGAAATGCTTTGCTGTTTTATTCTATTAAGTTTTTTTAGATGGATTGCTTAATAAAAAAAATATTTAATATTTAGCAAAAAGAGAAAGTAAGTGGGGATCGAGTCATTAATGACTTTTATCTGTTAAAAGGGTGAAAATATTGAGAAATAAAATGAAAATAGAATTACCACTGTATGTATTCCTTTATTGCATGGAAAAGTTTTCGTGTAAACTGAAGGATACTATATTGGTATATTGGAACCACAGCACAAGAATTAATTTAACCAATATTGAGTTCTGGTTATTATGTGGCTATTATGGGTTTCCAATCTGAATTCAGTAGTAAACTTGGTGCTTTTCAATGAAATGAAATCAAAGCAAAAGAACTGAGCAAATTGCTTAGTGATAAAGGGAGCAATAAAACCAAAGAAATATTTAAAAAATCAATTTTCAATGTATAATAAAAAAGAGCTTGAATTTGGTAGTCAACATCTTTGTTTTATAAAAAAACTTTTATATAAAATATGATACCAACAGTTTTACTGTATTCAATACTCCGAAATTTTCCTTATTAACAATCGGAAATTAATACTTTCTTGCGTTAATATCTTTATGTTCAGGCATAAAAAAAAAGAATAATTGATTTAGTTTTTGTTCGAATATAGTTTATACTTCCAATTAAATTTTTAAGTTTCTCATTATTTCAGGAAATTCAGAACATCAACAAATAGCAAAAAATTAACTTGTGTTTATAAACGAAGTTTTTAATCTGAAAAATAATCTTAAAACTATAAGAACCGTTTCTCTCCAGAAATTTTTTAAAATTTATTTTAAAAAGGTCAAATAACAGTGAAGGAAATCATATGTTTAGAAGACGACCCAGCTTAAACCACTTCAAATGCTGATATTCACCAATAAAGCTAGCTATCTGTTTAGTAGAATTTCAAGGGTATCTTTTTCTTCTTTTTTGAGCTTCTACTGGACAATAATACGATTATTTCTAAAATTTACTGTGGTCTTCTGCGTACATTCCTCCTGCACATGATTCATCAAATAAAAAAGTCTTAAATTGATCAATAGAAAAGAAATTGTGTTTTACTACGTAAATGAGAGCTCTCATATAAGTTTGGTCACTCGTCAAAAGCTTTTACAGCTTAAATGGCAAGTACTAGCACACACACTATATTCTCCCGATATTCTAAAGATTTTCACTTCCAGAATAACCTAACTATAAAAATCTTTTTACCTATAATTTCCATTCAATTATAAAAACTAACCATGTCGTGAATATAATAGATTAAAATAGGGAACAAAATAAAAAATAAATAAATCCAATAAAATCGTTAGATACAAAACAAATTTCATATTCTTCTATTATTGCTTGTAGTAATTTTTGATTGTCTTTTACAACTATCAGGAAGATATCTAAAGGACTTATATAACTGAAAAATCAGAAAATAATTTTCAACAAGGCAAATTATAAAATAAAATATTGAAATTAATGTGAAATTTTATTTATATACATCAGATACTTCTATACTTTGCAATATTCTAGACACTCTAGATATTGTATTGGTATTGGAAGGAAGCATTTGAAATTGACTTTAAAATTTGATTACAAAAATTTTCTCTTAACATTGTAAATATGCTTTTCAATCAAAAAGAAAGAATGATATAGCTTAGCAAAAAAAATTTTTCCTCTACTTGAGCTGAATTTTAAATTTTGATAAACTTGTTTAAGAGATATTGAATAGTTTTTTCCTTTTTGTGAGTTTTCTTCACTTCTTTTTTAAGTAAATTAAGAAAGTCCTAAGTAAAGAAGAAATATTTAATTTAAGAGTTACCTAAATTCATAACAAAATTTTTAAAGATTTAATAAAGTAGTACCATTTTCTAGAGATTCATTAAAAGGATATAATTTAAAAATTTTCGTCAAAAGATTTATTACTTTTTTCTCTTGACTTTCTTTTATGGGAAACTATAAAACTTTACTATAAAAACTATGAATATTATGGTAATACCATCTTTTAGAAAATATTTTGGTTAAATTAATTATCCAAAGGACCTGAGTCGACTTAAGACAAGAGTGATACTAAAAACCAAACCAAGCATCTCTGTAGCAATTAGTGTTTTTTTATTTTTGCCTAAAGATAATTGCTTCAAGAAAAAATTCCCATCTAGTTTAAGCCTTTTTGTTTTGTTTTTTACTAATTATAAAGCTTTCACTATTGTTTTTATTCCTTTAGTTCCCTTCAAATTTTCTATCTTGTGTTTGTGACAGTTACAAACATGGTTTCATTATACAACTACAATACAAAGGATATCATAATAATGAAGTCAGAAACTAATTTTATGATATTTTAAGTATGATAATATTTGTTAAGACTGAAAATAACTCTTAACTTTCCAAAAAAAGATAATCTTATCAAAAGTAACCAGAAGAATAAGATATGGAGATAAACATTTGTTGTGCTCTGATTCTAGTTATACAGCCAATATTATTTGTGGAGAAGTTTAACAAAGACCACTTTCCTGGCTTTAAACCATTGAAATTATACACTTTTGGTTTTCCTAAGGCAGAAGAAATGAAAAAGAAAAACTTTCTTTAGAACTTTTGAAAAATAGTTTGTTCGTTGTGTTAGTTCTGTGGTAACAAAAATAGGAAATTGCTTAACCCAAACCAGAAACCATAACAGTTTTAAAGTTTTCAGAGAATTTTTAGAAAATTTCAGTTTTTTTTTGAGCAACTAAGAGCTATGTCTGTCAAGAAAATTTAATAAATCTTTTGTTGACGGATTACAACATTGGGAAATAAATTTTGTATTAAAAGACAGCTAACAATAAGTAAATAGTCAGATCAAAATTTTGTTTCTTTGTAAGCAAATTAAATTTCTTTCAAAAAAAGTTTTAATATTTTACCTGAAAAATCTGTAGCCATTTGAATATTATAAACAAATTTCTTAAAAGGAGCTGAATATAATTTCCTTTTCTAGATATGAATTTCATGATCAAATGATTTTAATGTAAATTAAAATTCCAATACAATAGTAGAAATAAATTTTGAAAGATTTTCAAAGCATTAGTTTGTAAACTATTTCATGCTAAAACAAGTTTTCATTTTATATATAAATTCTTTAATTATTCACAGAGTATAACAATCACTATAAAATTTTAGCGAAATTTCTGCTGCAATAAACGTGAAGAAAACATTTCTTACTAATGAATTCCATTTCATTTCATTTTCTCTTTCAATTAAAAACTTTCTAAAGTAAGAAACATTATATAGTTTTTGTTAAAAGTTTAATGGAAAATGATACTCCTGAGAAGCCATTAGAAAATCATTAAAGTATTTTCTCAGATACGGAAATTTGTAGTCAACCAAAGATTTTCAAATATTTTCTAAATGGAGTGTAACAAAATTTAGAAATGAAAATTTTTGTTATAATACTAATAAGAGGGAAAATATTTAAATATTATCCTTTAAAAATGTGCTAAAAACTTTTGCATTTGATTAAATGAGTTTGTCATAAATTTGTTTTTCTTGGTTCAAAGGATATTAGAAGCTAACACTTTTAGATTATCTCAAGCTTAGTTCAGTTAGTTTGAAGCTAAAATGCATTAAACTCAGACACTTAGCTGGTTAACGTGGTTCATAAGAGGACACAAGAAAAATTGAGGATAACATGTTGCAGATTCTATCATGGGATCCGTATTCCCCTAATGTTTGACTGTAGAAGATTTATATCAATATGAGCATTGTATCTTTTACTACACACTTTGTGCCACAGGTCTATAAAACTAAGATTATCTTTAACAAGAGATGGGAATAACTATTAATTTTCTAACCAAGCAAATCTATCAGAACTGCAAGACGTGTCTTGGCTATAATGCTGTCAGGTCTCTTGCTAATTACTACCTTTAATTTTAATACTAAAAAAATAAAATCTACAATTTAGGGAGCTTTTTACGAATAATTTTAGTATTTGACGAACGAACTCATAAGACTGTTCTCTATTTAAAATAAATAATTAGATATTTTTTCATTTGCTTCTTAATGTTCAATATTTCAAACTTAAAAGAAAGCTTCTTTTTTTTTGAAGATCTACTTTTATTAGTAAAATTTTTTTCTACTATATAAAATTTTGATTTATCCACTTATCTCTATTATAAATAAATTCAATATTTTCAGCAAAAAATTAATCTAAAACTCATCAAAGTCAACGAAAACTTAGTTTTCTATGCTATATGTAGTAAGGGTCATTCATTTAATGAATAAAGGATAACAAGAAGTCCCTTTTGATTATATGAATAAATGTTAGATACTCCGGAGACATTATTGTATTTATTTCTAATCACAAAAGATTCTCTATTATAGAATACAAATCACAAGGATACATACCTTTAGGTCATTAATCAAATAATTAAGACCATTAAGTTAGATGGTTTATTATGTCATTTCTGGTTAACATTAAAATTAAACCAAAAAAAAGAGCAAAAAAAGACAAGAAATTTATGACTAATGATATTTTTGCTTCAAGCACATTATATATAAATCTTTTGATTGTTTTGTCCTTATATTCACCTTGACAACACAAGTGAAATTTTAACATTTCACATTTTTAAGATAAGCAACCATCATACAATAGAGTCTAACTAAATTTCTCTAGATTTTCAAGTGATTGAGATAATAGCCAACTTGTCTGAGGATATATTTACAGGATAGCCTAATCTCTATTGATGTTTTAGAAAGTCTGGTATGGTAAAATAGCTTATGTTTGTAATCGCAACATACAAAAATACAACTAATTTACATTTTTTTCCTGTTTTTGTTGTTGTCATAAAATATATTTAGTCTTTTAACAAATGTTAAGGACTCACTTTGTCAAATTGAATTCCTTTATATATTTATATATATATACATATATATATAATATATATATACAAATATATATGTATATCTATTTTTTGTTAAAAATAATGTCAATCAACTTTACTCAAATTGACAAGACAAAGAAATACTGGATAACTTTTTTAAATGTTTATATTTAGATTTTGTTATTTTACATTTGTTCATCATGGCAACAAATTTTGTTGAATTAATTCTAGGAAACCTGAATAAATTTTAGTAACCTGTTAAATTTAGAAATTAACTACATTAAAGAAGTTGCAAAAGGGACAATTGCAATTAGCAGATCCAAATTTTAATTTAAAATTGAGTTATATAAACACTACATTTTCTATAATTTTTTAAATTACATGTAAGCACTACTGAATGTTATCTAATAAACAGAAGATAATTCAACTGTAGTGAAAAATTCCTTAAAGGTGCTGGGTAAGAAATTTTTAATTAGGTTATTCGATTTTTCCGGATAATTTAACATAGGAAGAAGAGTCTATTAATTTTGACCCTGGCAGTCAAATTTGTGCCACAATCTAAAATATTGGCTAAAAATTTTGCTTTTTTTTTGCCAAAAATAGTATGAGTAAAAGAGACGTACTTTGCACAATTAAATCATTCTTAAAATTTAAGATACAATATTATAACAAAGCCAAAAAATTTGCCAGAGTTTTCCTTAAGATATTGAAATTTTTCATTACTAAAGAGAATTCTTTTGAAAGCAAAAATGATATACTAAATAGAATTGATGCCTATCCCCTTGCGAGCTACGATATATGTTTCTAATTGACATTTAAGCAAATAAGAAAAGGATGGGGGTCAGGAAAGGAAACCAAGCTCAAAAATTTGCTTGCCTACATCACATAAAGTTAGAATTTTCTTTGAAAATGTAGCTCGGTAGCCTTAACAAATATTTCTATCAAAACCTGTCGGTTCAAATTAATTCTAAACTGTACAATATATTATATGAAATAAATTTTTGCTAAAGATTTTATTTAATTGCATTAGGTAAAAACACTATAATTTTAAAAAGCTTATCAAGGATTTAAGATTTTTTCTGAATAAATCTACCGAGTTTTTATTAAAAACGCATAAATTTAAAAAATTTATTTGATAAGTCTACTTTTAGCTGAATAAAAATTTCATTAAAGAAACAATAAATCTGCCAACATATTTAATCTCAAGAGAAAAAAATAAACCATTAATAAATCATATATTTTCCACAATCCTAACTCTCATACTATAAAGTTAGCTTAATATTTAAATAACCATTGACTTTACTAATTCTGATCTAATAATTTCATAATAATATATGACATCAAGTTTTATTTACCTAAAAAACAAAACCAAAGCCTAATATATATTTTAGTTTAACTTAAATTCCTTAAAGTACCCTAATTGTATTTATTTGACACATTTTCTTATTTATATTGTGACTTAAGAATCCTTTGTGTTGGTTTTCTTGCAATTGCAAATAAAATTTCATTATATGTATGACTTAAACTTAAGTTACAGACTAAAGAAAGAATTTTTTAGAAAATAAGGAAATACAAATATTCTCCACTCAAATAAAATCCTGTATGAAATTGAAGTACTGAAAATATAGAATAACAATTCTCTTGTGTATTTCTCTTCATTTCTATAAAGGAACTTTCTTTATTGTTTGTGTAATAGATTCAGTTCTTTCTTTTATTTGTTACTTTTTTTTTTGAAATAAGGTGATTACATTTTAAGCCTTTATTACATATCCTTGAACTAAAATATTTTTTTTGAAAAACTAATAAAAAAGAGAAATTTATCTACAAGACAGAATCAAAACAAGGTTTTTACTTTTTTAAGTTCTTATTATATTGCTATTTTTGTTATTGTTATTTCTATTTATCTTCTTTTTTGTTTTTTTAAGGGCAAAAAAAACCTTCTGTTTACTCTGAAAATCTTGATAAACTCAAACTTTTGGCCAGCTATTAAGAGTTACTGAAAGCTAAATGGAATAAATCTAATATTTTAAGGAATTTCTTAATGGATTCAGGAAGTTTTAATTCGCAAGCTTATTGCTATAAGTTTATTTTTATAAACTACAATAAAATTGGGATAGAATTACTGATACCAGTAAAAAATTTTTTGAATTTAGCAATCTTATTATTATTTTTACAATTTTATTATTATTATTATTTTTTAAACCTAAAATATGCTTTAAGAAAAACTTTAATAAAATTCCAATAATTTCGTAATTCAATCTATTAAATGTAAGATATGTAATCAGAGGATAAAATAAACCAAAAATGATAACGATATCCTTTGAAGTTTTTATTAAATTTCAAGGTAGTATAAAGTGCGATAATCTGAAAGCTAAAAGTCTTATAAATTTACATCTAATCATATTGTCTATTTTTGTTAACATACAATATCAGAACAATAAGCTATTAAGGATATAATATAAAAAAGTAAAACCCAAGCAAAAACACAGGAAAGTTTTTTAAGCTGTTTGTCTAGAGAGTGCATTGTACTTTGTAGCAGATGTTAAAAACTTAAATTGCGTACCATGCTTGTATTATCAAGGGACTATAATAATGATAATATTAAAAGACAACAACAACAATAAGTATTATTAAATGTTATTGAATCCTGTTACTGTAGGTATATTTATATTGAATAAAGTAGTGATTCAAATAGGGGAGATTATTTTATGGTTTGAGTAACAATAATTGTTAAAAGATTTCTTTTTTTTTTCGTTCAGCTGTAAAGGAATTTTCTCTTATTGAATTGTGATGAGTTTTAGGGGAAAATTTTACAAGGTTATACATTTTATATAGTATAGGGATGTAGTAATTTTAGATAAAAGGAAAATAGGGAGAATCGTCCATCATAAAAATCATAATCCGAATGACTTTAAATTTTTGCTGTAATGCTTGTATTGAGTTAAATACGTAAAGTGATAAAATAAAAAAATAATTTGCAATGCAATTTTCTGAACCCAAGATATTGTCTAGCTTTTAAAAATTTAAAAAAATTATTTTCAATATTATTTTTTGAAACACTAGGAACAAAAGCAAGGGCTTATAGCCTTACAATGTTTCTTATATAATTATTAATAGAAAGAGTGATATCTTATGGTTGCGGTCAGCTATTTATTGGTATTCTCTATTTAAAGTGAGTAATTAAGATCATGACATGAAAATCATCATTTCCTAGATATAAAACACTAAGATAAAACTATTCAATTAATAGATTAAGCGCAATTTCAGAGCGTTTTGCATATATTTTGTATTTGTTTGTATTCTGGTTTCTAATGACTATAAGCTGCAGTTTCATTTATAGCTGAAAGAAATTCTTAGAAAACAACTCTTTCACTATGGAAGGATCACATCAGAAAAATAAAATTATCTTCTTTTGTAACATACGCTCTAAGCCTAGCTTAAAATGTGAATTAGTATTTAAAGAATTTAAACTTATGTAAAAGATCTTGGTTTAAGTTTTCTAACCTAAAATAATAGATTTATTTCAGATATGAGCGTATTTAAATCCACATAAATTATCTTGATCAATAAGTCAATATTTGATTTGGATAATCAATTACCACGTTAAAGACTCATAAACATTTTAAAGATATGGGCTAGGTAAACTAGACACATATAGTTCAAGATATTTTTCAAATAGAAATCCAAAACCAGACAATCTGATTTTCTTTTTTATGTGAAAGGCTGAATAAAATCTTGCTGAAATAGATACATCAATTTAGATTTTATAATTGAATCAGTAGATTTTTGATCTAAAAGGTTATTTATGAAACCAACACGTTACGAAAACGAAAAAAACCGTAAAAAATCATGAAATTGGCCTTAGGCTCTTCAATGTTATACAAGAAAAACAATGGATTTTCTTACTAAAAATGATTTAATATTCCTTATTTAAATAAAATCCCAAATAATTAAATGGGATGAAATATAAATTCTACATTCATTATTACAGCGGTATTTTTATGAAGTTTCATTAAAGTTCATCGCATTAATGGTTTTTTAAATACACTGCAGTAGATATATTATCAGAAAGGAAAATATTCAGTTTTTTTTAATTTATTTTTTGTTGTTATTTAACGATATTTATTTTAATTTTTGGGAAACATTTTAAAGGAGAAGAGAAAAGTTCATTCTCCATAATTAAAACAACTATAATAAATGCAAAAAGAGAAAAAACATAAACAGAAAGTCAATAATTTTATTGAAACCTTTTAAATCGCCAAATAAAATTTAAAGTGATTGAGTAAATTTATTTTGCCTTATATTTATTTGTAGTGAATTTAAACAAAAATGAAATATGCAAAATGTTTTTAAGCACTAATTAATTAATTCAAAAATGTATTGAACTGTGTTTTTTAATATGATATGCTTGGTTGACAATATATCGCAGGTAAATAAACCAAATTAAAATTTTATAAAAAAAGAGAAAAATAATTCCAGTTCAGTTAGTTTCTACTTGAAGTGTATAAAAGAAAATTTTTTTCCCTTTAATCTTAAGCTTTAAATAAAATAGAATAAATAAAATATTATAGAAATGATTTTATATCCTGAATATACACATAAATAACATAAATTTAAGTTATCCATTAAAATAAATATATTTTATGGCTCTTGAAAAATTAAAAGCCAAATCCTTAACATAAGAAAATCATATACCACAGCAATTCTTTCAATGGAATCAACGACTTGTTTTATCAACAATAATAATGAACTAAAAAAGAGGAAAAAAAGACAAAATTAGAAATATTTCATTATTTGCTTGTTGAATTTGAATATTATACAAAGGTCTTTTTCAACTAAACTCTATTCAAAATCCTAAGGAGAAAAGAAAAATAATAAAAATGACGAACGAAACTACCTTTTTTCGTAGCTATAAACTACAACAAAATTAAATTTTTTTGTGAATAAAAACGTATTAATATTATTCCTTTAGGTAAAGTTTGATAAAATAATTTTCTTTCAAACAAGGATCTAAACATATTCATGGGAATTTCTGAAATAATGTAATTAGAATATAAATTTTAAATAAAAAATAAAGCATTGTTAAACTAGAAACGGTATTTATACTTTTCTAAAAATTAAAAACAAAAGTATTTAATATTTAGTGATATCAAATATTGTAAAATATTATAGGATAACATTAAAGATTACTAAATACGGTCAATTGTTAATTTATGAAATCAGTCTCACAAGTGACTGCATGAAGCTTAATTATTATCAGCAGTCAGTCATTAGCATCTACTGCAATTATATAACTTTATTGTGCCATTTCTTTACTTAAAAACGTAGAATATCAACACAATCAAATTCTTAATATTGCTCCTAAGATAGTTGGAGGGAAATTTGACAATCTGAATAGCCAAAATTTGGACAAATTGTTTCAAGAGCCTACTTTGACAGAAGCTGAACTAATAGAAATAAATAATGAGAATTATCAAGACACCCTGAAGATTCTTCTCTCAGCATTTTCGTTACTAATGTGCAATAAGATTTGGACTTATTAGCAAAGAAATTAGAGCGTCACTGTCACGCAAAAGAAACTTTAATCAAAATTTTAAAACTTGTCCATGCTTGAAATTTTCAAAGAGTTCCAAAAATGAAAAAGTGCAACTCTCTAACATCAGTTATGAAAATGTTTCCAGTGATAACGAGTTTTTACCACCTCATATAAAGAGAATTCATATTTTGGATGACGGCAGTGATCAAGAAACTTACATTGATCCTCTACCTATTCAAGGAAAAACAAATCAATTTTTGGAGAGTGACAGTGATTGAACATAATTGATCGAAAAATTATTCTGATTATAAAATTTTACCTTTTATATTTTTAAGTTTCACTTTTATTTATTAAATCAACTGAAATTTTTCAACTAAAAATAGAAAAAAAATATTTTTCTCTTTTTCAATGTTTTCTTAATCAATCTTCGGAACAAAATTTATAAACTAGTATGGATCTCGAGTTCCGAATTGTATATTTTTATCGTTATCTCTAAAATCGATTTCAAATAACATGGAATCAATTAGCCGTGGTATTTGAGAAATGCCTATAGTTATAAAAACTGTTTGACGCCATTCTGAGGATATTTTTAAATTTTTCAAATATAAATGATACTATTTTTTACACAATAAACATCAATAACAGGAACATATTTAATCATCAATTGTACTCAAAAAAGGATCTATTGCATAAAATTTCTTAGTTGTTATTTCACAATACAAAAAAAAAATGCTTGAAATTTCAATTCCCATACAATATAAAATTTCTTCAAAGGCAACCAGTGAAAAATAAGGTTCTCGTGGTTAGAAATTAGGTTTTAGAGCAGTTTTTGAAACACTTGAATGATAAACAACTAAAAATGAAACCCTATATTAAATTTTTAAATAATACGTACATGGTTGATGATAGATTTCTAAATATCTCTTGTAGGTTTTTGAATAAATAAATTTGAGTTATTGTACAATAATTTTCGAAAACTAAGTTTTCAAGTAACTTAAATTAGATTTTAAACGCAAGACCTAATTGAGTAGTGTTCATTTCAAAGCTTCAACAATTTTGGTGAACATATTTAACAGACATAATTAGGTCTACTTTCAGAGAATATGGAAGCAAGAAGGTAACAGTTTTCATTAGAAAGATTATAAAAAATGTAAAGCCTCATTTAGCTCCAAAATTTAAAAATATTCGCAAAAAACATTTCATAAATAGTAAAATTTAAATAGTTTGATATAAAAATTACTCACTTTGATTGATTCTTTCTAATATTCGGGGATATGCCATTGATGATTGTTTAGTTTGATGACTGGTATATCGATTTTGGTTATTTATAGCTGGTATTCTACAATTGAATAGTATTGTTGACACACCCAATGCAGCTTCACACCAGGAAATTTATTGCTTAGTCTCATGTAACAATTATTTATCCAAATGTAGAATTTAGCTATAAGCAAATATGCAACTGTTGCAAGTTGTTGTTAATTAATATAGCAGGACACTACCTTTAATGAAAAGCAAAAACAGCTATAAAATTAAAGAGTATAGTTTTAGCTTTGTAAGCATTTTTATTTAATTTATCAAATATGATTTGAATGAGATTTTAGTTTGATTAGAAAAATTTCTTGACTATGGTTTAAATGTCAAAAAAAAAATCAATATTATTCAGACTTCTTTTACTTTAAAAAATTACACTTGCAGGTATAAACCCCCAAAAAAGTAATGGAACACTATATCATTTAGCAGTTCTTTTTTATAAAATCTCAACAATCTCTTTTTTATTATCAATATTTGATAAAATGTTAATAAATCTTTCAAAAGACTCAAATTAATATTACCGATATTCATTGACAAAATGCATTTTAAAATTAAAAATAAAATAAAAAAAGAATTTAATGGTTAATAGCAATAATTTCTTTTTTCCTTTCATAAAATTATAGAAATTTTAAAGTAAGAAATAAGTGAATCGCAATTAAAATGTTCAAGTCAAATAGCAGTTTTGCTTACTTTCTTTAAAATAAGTCTGTTAGGTAAAATTTTATCATTTGTGTATATTTTCTATTGTGGTATCAAATATTTGACAAGAACAAAAACCTACAAAAAACAAAAGAGCGAATTAAAAGGAAGACAAATTACTTTTAACAAGAGATAACAATTGAAGCTTAGCCATAATTCTCATTCTTAATGATCTTAAGGATTCCATTTATATAAAGTAGGTTTTCAATACTACGACGTATATTACTCATCAAGGGAAGCTATTCTTTAAGAATACAAAAAAGAGAAATAAAACAAGATATATATATGTATATATATGTATATATGAAACATCTTTACCTATAAAAATCTTTTGTTTCCAACCCCTAAAGATTAAGCTTTGGTATGATTTTGAATAATACAACAATAGAAAAAAAAACAACAACAAAATAAAAATAACGATATAAAAATAAAAAGCCTATGATTTCATGATCAAAAAACAACACAAAAATATTTTGACTATTTTAAGATGTACAAAAGAATATGAAAACCTTTTTAAATGTCAAAATGTTTGTATTATAAAAATAAAAAAACAAAAATAATAAAAGAAAAATAGAGTATTTTACAATGATTTGTATCTATTTAGATACACCTTACAGCAAAAAAAAAATCTTCAATGGAATCAGTTTTCTATAAAATTCGTTACTTGTGAAAAATCATACTATGAAAATGTATTCATTCTCAGAGTTTTTTTCTAATTTGAATTTCAGTTTTATGATACTATTGAAAAATAATAATAATAAAAGTTAAAAACTGACAAAGAAGAAAATTTTCAATTTAGAAAAATATATCAAACATATTATTTGCTTTGGCTCAGATACAATGCTCGAAAACTGAGAAAGAAAAAATACAACAACAGCAACGATGAAATTGATTTCAATTTTAAAACAAAAACTTTAAATAGAATATTTACAATTATGTACATGATTCTCATGGAATTTTTTTGCTATCAAATGTTTTGTTCGATTTTGCAGATGTTTTTTATATTTTGATCTTTGACATTGTTTTTACTTTGAAAATTAATAATACATCAAATGATTTGTTATTAATTTTCTTTACATCAAGCTTTAGTTTATAGCATATATATATAAATATATACATATATATCGGAAGCAATATTATCATTGAAATTGATTATTTAAATGAAAAATAATAATTCATTTTATTGAACACTTAAAAAATATAAGCAATATACATAATAAGAGAAGTAAGCAAATTTTAATCTAGCTTTTATGCCTTGAAAGGTTCAAATTAGATAATATCACGGGAAATTGGAATAATTACAATCTTAGTCCCTTTACAGCTTTTAAAAACAAGTAACTGAAAAATCGGACATCTGTTTGTTAAAAGTATCAAAAATTTTCTCACATTAACACGGGGTGGGTTTCACAAATCAACCAAAGTGGTTAAGGTGCTTAAAGTGTGTTTCAAAAGCTAATTTGGTGAAAGAGATAAAAGTAAGAGGTAATGCGTTTATAAACTCAACAAAAATTATGCCAGATGTCAAGCTAGCATTAAATTTTTTGATAATAAAAGCTAATAAAAATATGACTAAATTGTAAAAAAACTTTTGATCGAAAAGAAAAATGCACAAATGGCAGCTAACTTAACATTTGACATACAATGGAAGCAGACAGACCATAGTCAACTTTTTCACCTTATTTTATTTTAAAGTTATAGATATAATGTTAGAAATGTCATTTAAAGTCATACTATAAGAAAAAATTCCATGGGCTGTGGCAAAAGATTTTCTACTCAACCACAGGTAGCGAACGTGTTAAAATCGTTTAGAATGCAAAATCCTTAGCTACATAATTTAAATCAATAAAACTATTTTCCTATTTATTTTTATACAAACGATTAATTAATTGTTTTTCATATTGTTTTGATTGAATTGCAAATAAAAATTGATTATATAAATAACTTAAGAAGTTTATGGTTAGTGAAGGAAAGAATTAGTTATTATAGGTAATTAACATCCACAAAATAGTGTAAAAAAATAGTTATGCCAGTAATTATTGAATAAAATTCATTAAATATTTTTAAAAAAAACTTACATCTTGCCTGATAAGCATCACTCCTTCTTTTTGATAGTTTATTTCTTTATCCTCTACATATCATGAAATATTAGTCATTGTCAATTGTAGAAAACATATTGGCACAAACCTTAGATGAGTTTTTTTTTTAAATTCTTCATTAAAATTTTATTTTTTCAAATCCCAGAAGAAAAATTTTATTTAAGTCTAAAAGAAAAGACTACAAATAAATAATTAGCTATTCAAATCCAAATTTCTTACTTCTTAGTACATAGTGTTTTTATTTCTTTTAAATATTAAAAACTATTGATAATATGTACTAAAATTAGTGATGATTTTATTTTGCTTAACTTCTATAACAAAAGTTGGTTTTTCCTGCTTCTACTTTAGTTTTTGTTTTTTAAATTCTAGTAATAAAATTAGAAAAAAATTAAGAAAAATATGCTTTGAATACTTTCAAAGTATAGCAAAAAAACTTCTCCTTAAATATATATGTATTCCCTTTTTATCTAGAAGAAGATATAATTCCAAATTCTAAATAAAAATTCTTTTATAGTTCATTGAAATTATATTCAAATACATAAGATTCATAAATGTGTGTTATGAATTTGACCAAATTGTATTAAAATTTTTTCAAATAAATACGTTTTCAATAAAAATAAAAAGAAATTACCTTTAAATTTAAAAGAAAAAGTTAACTAACTTTTTGATGAGGATAACATTGCTGTTAGCTGGCGTACAAATTATTCTTAACAAACATTTGGTTTAATTGAATAAAAAATAAAAAAACAATTAAATAATAGAAATAATCATTTTTCAATTTGAAATAAGATTTAATTTTGTTTCACTTACTTGAAATTTTAGAATTAAGTAAAGCCTTTGAATTGGCGTCACCTAATGGCCGCTGTAGCACTACAAATAAAAAAGAAAAGAAATTCCTATACTGTGCGATGATCTGCTATTTATTTTATTTTTAAGAGAAATGTAATTTAAAAATTTATTATATATATATCAGTCAAAGAAAAAAAGAGACAAAAAACAAATCGCGCTTTTGCTTTGATTAAATCAATTTTAAGAGAAAGCTAATAAATTTAAGTAAATTTAAGTAAAATTTAACTACAAGATAAAAATATTGATACAACTTACATTTTTATATCAATTTCAAAAACGAAAAATGTTCATCAATATAATTAATTTTTATTAGTATAAACTTGATTAAATAAAAATTTCAATCGGAATGCACTGAAAAGGTTTTAGTCCATTTAGAACTAGCAGACTTGATGGCTTTGTAAATACAACTAAAAAAGATATAATATATTGCATTATGGTAGTCATCCATGTATTGTAAACTTAAGAGCAAAAAAATATTAAATTGTATATGTTAGCTTACTTTTTTCAACTCTATAAACCCAAAAATCCTATTATATATGTATGTATACACAGAAATTTATGCATGATATATGCATGTATAGCTCCCGCACTATTACTTTCACATTTAGAAGAAAAGAAGAGAATTGCAAAAATAAAAAATACAACTTGAGCAAAGTGCGCATATATGTATATATATTGTATAAACAGAAGAAAAAGAGCAATTTATTTGGATACACATTCTTAGTAGGGACAAAATATAAAGAAATAATTTTTTTAGGTATTAAGTAATAAAGAAAATTTGCTTTAAAAAAATATAGAAAAGAATAAAAACTAATTTTTTTTATTTTTTTGTGGTAATGAAATATATATTTACAATTATCAAAAATTTAGTTCAAATTCTAACCTTCACTCAAGCCGATAGAAAAAAAGGGTTAAGTTAACAATACAACTGCAGTAAGAATTTTTAATATAAATCCACCAAAGTAAATAAATGTCATAGAAATATTGTCTTTGTTTTAAATTGGTTTATATAACTGGGGTAATATTCTTTAAAACTCGCCAGAAAGTTGACAAGTATGTATGCGTGTGTATAGAAATTTTATAATTTGTCTACAAAGGCGATGAATACGCTTCCACGCTTTTCTACTACTCCCAACAATAAAAAAAATATAATTATTTGTGTATCAACTATTCCAAATTGAAAGAAATTATATAATTTTCAATGATTTTTATGAAAGAAATTATAAATTAACTCCAGTCGCCTCTCAATTCAAAATAGATGATCATCATCCAATTTGTCAACTGTGCAGATAACCAAATGCAACCAATTATATTCTCATCTATTGCAGTTATTACCTTCTTTTTTATCCATTTCTGATTTATTTTATAACATTCATCCCGTACACTGAACAACAAAATGCAGGTGAGAAGTAAATATCTTCTCAAAATGGTGGCAACTAAATATATTTGATTGTTATGTATTTATTTTACTTGAATTTACTAGAATTAAGTATTTAAATTATTGACTTAAGAATTATTTTCTTATTATTCTTATTAATTCTTATTAGAATTATTAGTTCAAGTACATCGAAAATCAAACAAATGCATTTACTTGGAAATCAAAGTTTTCCTTTTCAGTGTATACTTGCCAACTCTGAGCTTGAAGGCAGCGTAAAATCTTCTTTGGTTAATTATATTCCCTTTTAACGGAGTTAATAGTGACAATATTTACCAATAGTTTTCTCCAAATAGTTTCTTATGGGAAGGTCTTAGTTACATAGTTTGGTGGGTGTACCTGCAAAAAAAATTTAAAAAGTTAAAGAACAGCATAACAATTTTGATTTCTTTAAAAGAGGTGTATACGAGTATGTCCTACAGTATAGTTCTTTAGTGTGACTCCAACATATCCCAGCTCCAATTAAATCCATCAAGCAATTTAAATAAAAAAAAAAATTTTTTTTATAAAACTAGCGAATAGAATTCTTTGGCAGTAAGTTAAATAGTTACTATTGCTAAGACCTTCTGATAAAAAAATTTGCAGTGCTAAATCCTTCTGGGGCCACCTCACCATGCTTATCCCGCCATGCTCTTTTGCATAAACATTGTTAAAAGTAGCTGCTTTAAAAATAAACAATAAACATTTTTTCAAATTTTTGAGCCAGCAGAACATATACATGTATAACCCCTTAAAGAAAGATTATTTAAGACAATTACTTCTATTTCTTGAAAGGAATTAATACAGTCGACATTAGAGTAAAAAAATTCTTCAAATTCAATAAAGAGCTGATCTCCATGGAGCTCCAGAGGGCTTTTAAACAATTTATCTAAAATTAGCAAATTAAAATTAACAAAATGCATTTACTTGACTTTTTATGTACCGAAATGAGTCAGTAATTCAAATACCCAATTCTAGTAAATTCAAATAAATTAGATACTTAACAATCAAATGTATTTACTTGCCACCCGTAATATTCTTTTCAGTGTGAAGATATGATAGGCTTTAAAACTTAAATCCGAAATTTTTAATCTACACATTGGTCGTTTTGTATTCAATCCAGCCCTGCTATACCTATCATTCTTTAAATACACCAACTAAATGACTTTATGAACTAAAAATCAATTTTGAAGATACCGTGATTATCCTGAATCAGCTTACGTCTTTAAAAAAGATTCTATTTAATCAAAACCAATATAAAATCATTTTGATTTATTCTATTCCTAGTCCAATAGAAGCAAACATATTGATGATATGTTTTATGTTATTTTTGTTAAATAAGTACACAATTATAATCCTTGGGTGATGTTTCAAAATATTTAATATGAAAGTATAAACTTATCTTTGGTAAAGAATATGAAAATGCATTTATCTTAGAAACATAACTCTTTTTGTGTGGTAGGTATAAATTTCAAACTCTACCTTAAAAAAAAACATACCCGAGAGCTAGTCACTAAGAACGTGCTAGGTTTATGTATGAATCAAGGGGTACATTAAATATTTGCAGAAAAACATTTCATAAAATTAATTGCCGTTTCGTGCAAATTCTAAAATATATGAAGACACAGATTACACAAAAATATATTCAAGGTAAATTGATAAAAATCTTGTCTTCCTCTTTTTTTTTTGTTTGTAATACATATAAATGAAAAATTTAACAATGGAGATTTTATATTTACTAATTAAGGTTTTAAATAAAATTATAACTGCCATTGCATATAGTCATAAGAAAGGCCGATGGGCAAAGATTAAAATTTTGAATTTTATTGTACTTACATAATTTTTACTCCATTAGAAAACTTCCAAATATATTTTTGTGACTACGTAAGACAGAATTACCAATTTTTTTTATTATATCTTTAATTACGAAGTTTTATAGATGCTTCCTCTTCTATTTTGCAGCACCTGATTTTTCAAACAGTGAAATTGGCAATTAAATAATAATTACTACAGTAATCTATAAATCATGAAGATCGCCTACAAAATTATTTTCAACTATATAACTTTAGGCTTGAAACTAATGCTAAGAAGCTGAGATGTTTTTAACGGATAAGTCAAATGAGGCTACGGGAAAAGTTTTCGAAGCAAAAATCGCAGCTTCAGAAGAATGCCTTATATAGACTAATCTTAAAAAAATTATAAATAATCAAATTTCTTACTTTTTCAAGTATAAATACAGTTATGGATTTTAAGAAGTTATTTTTGGAAAGCAATCAAATAAATAAAATAAAAGCATGAAACTCTTGTAAGTATAAATCTTACTATATAATCCTATACCCTTACACATACATATAACTAATTACCTCTAAAATTTAACTAATGTAAAAAGCAATATAACTTGATAAAATATTTTGACTTCAAAATCAAAAATCAGAAAAAATATCCTGGGTCTAGAATTATTTGCAGCACTGTATATCTGTTGTTTTAAGTCGTAATACCAAATAATACGTACCAGAATGAAAAATTTGGTAAAAGTTTAAGTAAAATCTTAAAAGGAGGTTTCTAGATCCACAATAAACGTAGCACAAATTTCTTTCCACTTTTAGTTATACCTGGTAAGGAAAATCTTAAATAGTGGCCTTAATTTTTCTCAAATTGAAAAATTAAATAAATATAATTCTTGTTTTATCAGTTTTCTTTTCAATTCTATCCCTGAAGATATTTTTCCCAGATAGATAATCTAGTTCTGGATCATTTATTATTGCCTGAATTTAGACTAAGAATTTTTTAAATTTTTATAATCTATTTTATTTCTCTATCTAACCTAAGTGTAGGTTACACATTCATCAAATTATCCTAGTCATATTTCTAGGGTTTTTGAGACTTTAAACAGTTCAAAATTATATCGTAGTATTATTTCCAAAGCCTATTAAAGATTAAATTAAGTTTTTCATATCTACAGGTCTACTTATTAGATTTTGATTACTTAGCCTTACAATTAGTGTTTCTGTTTTTCTAGGAATAATAAATTTATTTTAGAGCAGCAGATGTTGAGTAAGTCTAAAGCTCCAAATAATCTCATCAACTAAGATTAAATGTAAATTACGTATAATTAGAATTGTACTTATGCTCAAGCTTGTCTTATTAAACATAGACTTCGTATAGTTCAGTAATTTTTTAAATTCAAAAAGTGGCAAACATAGAAAAGATATATTAGCTTTGACACTAAGCATATGTAATTCACTGATAAAGGACTTTAAAATCATATCATATTCAATGATAAATGCCAGAAATTCGTGACACAACACATCATTCTTACAGGTATTTGTTCTCCATCAATTTAAAATTGAGAGACTTTTAGGATCCTATTTAAGTAAACAAACTCGTAGTATTCTTTTAGTAACGTAAAACTGAAATTAGTCAGAAAATACTATTTTTATATTAACCTTGTTTTTGAAACATAAATAAAAATTACATGAAGTTGATTTACATAAAATAAAATGAATTATGGGCTAAGTATTTTTTTAGTGTATTAATACGACCATAGAACTTCTCTTTTTTTTGATTATTGTAAAACTAAATATATTTTTTATCTTTTTGATACTATAAGTATCGAAAAATCAGAATTTTTTTAAAATTAATTCAAATAAACAAAATTAAGGGCTTCGTGTACAACACTTGAAAGATATGAAAATATTTATATCATATTAAACATATACAATGTTCACATCAATAAATTTTTATATTAATTTTAGGTACGACAAAATACGTTAGCTACGTAGCTGTTTTTTATTTTACTCTAGTATAAAATTTGTTATTATTAAATTTTTGAATTTATACTACAAAAAATGAGAGTTCAAGAAATAACAAGAATTCAATAGCTTCAAAAAAACTAGGGTTCTCTTTGAAACTAGAAATTACTACGAAAAAAAGTGCTACTTTGACAAAAAAAAAATAAATTATTCATTATTGATCTAACAACTATAGATCACAAATTAAAGAATCTATGAAAAAAAATTTTATGCTCTTTTATTCATTCACTTTACAGAACAGACAATAGAAAATGAACTTTTTCACTATAGAGATTTAATTTAAGCAGAACTTTCCAAAAATTTCGCAATATATAAATGGATAAAAATGGATTTTCTCTACAATACTATACAGACTAGTGTAGAGAGTCCTTTTGTTATTTAATCATAGTGCAGTTACTATCTCACCTAGTTGCGTTTTGTTGAAATTTTTAAAACTTGCCTATGCATACTCTCATTAAAATATGAACATTGCAATTTTAATTTATGTAAATGAAATCACTGGAATTTTAAAGTTTTTTACTAGTATAAATAAAAATAGTCACTAATAAATTTTGATATAAGTTTTTTTCATAAATTCTTTGATAATTTTTGAAATAACAAAAAAAAGACTACACTTAACTTTAGCGTTAAAACTTTCATAAATTAAGAAATAACTTAATGTGTTTTCTTTCTTTTTTCCTCTTCCAACAATAATTTCAGTTTGGTAATTAGATATCCTTTAGCAAGAAAGTTAAGAAAAGAAAAAACAAAAAAAAAACAAAAAATTGCTTTGCTGTTAGCTAAAAGTGCTGATAAATTGTTATCAATAATTGTCCTCAAGGGATAAATTTAAGTTTTATTTTTACATGACAAACACATACACCCAAAGAAGAAAGAAATTCAGTTCCTTTATCATCGCCCAAATGATCCAATACAAAACAAAAAGAAAAAAAAAAAACAAACCCTTAAATACTGATTTGTATGTATCTAAGCTCACCAAACATTATTCTTTTCAAAGAATACTTTTAAAATCTTATATCGCAATCATTAGAAGCACGAGCTAAGAATATTAAATAAAAATGTGTTAAAAGTTTCATTTTGGCGCCATATCATCTGATTTGATGGATATTTAGGCTATAAGAAGAAATTGATTATAAGTCACCAACAAAAAATAAATAATAAAAAAAAAAACCAAAAAAAAAAAAAAGGATTTTCAAGTTAAGAACATGTAATGGAATTGCCAGCTATTTTCCTGATTTACAATCGAAACTTAAAATTATTTTTTAGTGAAAGTTTTCGATTATCGCTAGTTTTTTATTGCTAAATTAAGATAAATAAAACCTTTTTCTTTAATGGTTATATATTTGTTTCATTTTATTTGTGTTATTCCTAAAATATTTTCATTTTTTGATGAGCTCGTGAGGTGAATCTAAAAATTCGACTTGCTCGAAGTTTTTTCAAATGATAAATCAAAGTCCTTCCACAAAAAAATAAATGATATCAATTTGGTTTGGTGGTTGGTGAGAGAATAACGTGAAATGAATTTTTAAAAGAAATTAACAATTTTACATTTATTAATAAATTTTTATCATTATAATAAGAACCCTAATAAAAAAAGTAATCCTTTGGTTGTTTTTTTCAGCACTAATATTATCAAAGTTCTAACTTTATACTTGAAAAGATCCGATGAGAAAGAATTATATTACAAAGTTTCAAATTTCTATCAAATTCCAGTTTTAATTGCTTATATAGGGAACAGTTTGGACTGTTACTTTTTTTTCTATATAAAACTTTGATACTAAGATATCTTCCTAAACCTTTTTTATATCTGCGATTCTCATTAATATTCAAAAATTCCTTTTTTACACTCAAATTTATTTGATAGTCAGAAAAAGCATTTACTGTAACTAATAAATATGAGGAATTCTTTAAATAACGTCATGTTAGTGAAAGTATTTTGTTATAATACCATTAAGTCCTTTTACTTTAATTTAGTTTTTAGTATGTTAAACAGACTTTGATGCTTTGAGTCAAATTTGAATTTGTTTTTCTTTCTTTTTTATAGCTTCATTTTTTAAAAAGGAATCAGAAAGATTTTTATTAATTTATTGATTTGTTGTTATTAGTAAAAAAATGAACTAAAATTAAATATATTTATAAGTTCAGCTATATCCTATTATGCCAAGATTCATTTGTCATTTAGCATTTTTCACTAAATATAAATATGACATCTGATCTCCGCTAAATTGTTATGTAGACTGAATCATATTCTAGTTATCGCTAGTTTTTCAGTTTCTCAGAGAAAATCAAAGAGAATTTTTTTTATATAAAATCTGGCATATTGGTGGCATGTGTAAGTATAATTACATGAAATACAATTTTGATCATTAGAAATGTTATTATTTACTTTCTGACAGGAAAAAAAACGTTAGTTGGTCCAATCTGATTGGTTTGAAGAAAACTTTCCCATTTTAAATGAGGTAATTCATTTACTATCGGAAATTTTGAGCCCAGTGAAGTTAAATGTAGACTCAACTCTCTTACTTATGCTTATGTCAAAATTTAGCCTCCTTTAAATGTCTTAACCCTACATAAGTCTGGATTTTGTATCAAGAGGCCGAAAGAAAGTTTGCGTTTTTGAGGCTCAAAAGCTGACAGGAGCTGGATTAGTCTACGCATCCAGTTTGAGCTTAGTAAAAAAGATTTAAGATTTGTTTGTCCTCACAAGTTTTGACATTCATTGGATCTCAAACGCTACAGCAAGGAATTTACAAGCAAGGAATTTGGCGAAAGTACACTCAAATATTTCGCATCTGATGACCATTATAGCCAAAATATTGTTAAAAATTGTTAAAAAAATATTAACTTTCTCTTTTATTTGCTTATTCTAGATTTATTATGAAAACCTCAAAGGGAAGAAACTATGACTGATTGATGGTAAGACCCACATTGCCCACAACTTACAGTATTCCCGATGAAGTGTTATCTACCCCTAATAATAGCAATTTCGATATTGTCGGTGCTCATATAAAACAATTTCTACGATTATTGAGGCATGACAAATTTTATATTTGTGAGAAATATGGAAGAGCTACACAAACATATGGCTCTGCGGTAAAATATATCGATGACAACATAACAAAACTGTGAATAAGTTTATATTTCTTTAAGTGTAAATTAAATTGCGAATGTACAATAAACTTTTGTACTTGGAGATTTTTCTACTTTGCATTCGCGGAAGAAGTTGTTAGTTGAAAAAACTATAGAGCACTAGGAAATAAATTCACTTCCAATACAGAAGAACTTAATGACAAATACCGTAGAACTGGTCAAGTCAAAGTAGTGAAAATAGAAAACTTAATAAAAATTTTTGTATACATTGTTATTAATAGTGAATTTTTGAAAGTGAATTATAATTGTTTTGATAGTATTCGAGTTTACTACAGGAAACTTAATTAAGGACTATAATAAAATACAAAGGAATAACATGAACAAATTAAAAAGGATCAGTAGCGTACATTAATTGAAAAGATATAAGAAGTCATTTTATACTAATCACAAATTATTAAAAAATTTTTGATCTAGTAGAGTGTTTTTAAAACACGGATATTTGAGACATAATTAATACAAATATTAAGGAATATTTTTGTTTGATTTTTTCTTTAAAATAATTATTTTTTTTTTAAAAAAAAACTTTCTTATTAAAATATTAATGTCTTGTTTAAAATAAATGCTCTCTAGGGTTTATGAATAGAAATAATATAATGGTTATATAATATAAATGTTGACTACTGTAGAAAATATTGTATAAGCTAAAACATTAAATACTGTCGTGAATTTTTTTCTTTATTTTTCATTTAATATTGTAAAATGTTTACATCTTATATCTTACAAGGATGTAAAATGCTATAAAATATTTATGAGAAGCTTTGTTACTTTTTATTGTCATATCATGTTTACAATGTGATCTAATATGCCCTTAAAGGAAATTAAGTTGAGTTTAGTATAGTGTCCAATGATGAGAAATAATGAAGAGAATGGTCCTTTTATTATATGTATTTTCATATTAAATAATATTCTAGAATTTCGAAATATGAAAAAATTTTTGGTTATTACTTTGGTTTGATAATAATATTTTTTTATGAATTTATTCCTTTTTTGTGAAATTCCATAACTTTATTACTAGAAAAGTAATCATAAAAATTTTTTATAACATGCTGTGATTATAAATGTAGATATGTGTATCAATTTAGATCATTAAGTTCTATAAATTAGAATTAGTTATATAGTGACAATAAATATCCTTAGATTACACACAAAGATATAATTCTTTGATTAATTTTACTTATAATGGAAGTGTTCCATGAAAATTTTTTCGGAAGCATTCTAGCATTGAATCCTTCACACACAAACACAAAACAGTTTCAGTTCTTAGTGTTTAAATATTATGTTAGTTTTAGCCCTACGCATCTATTAGAACGTTTAATAATGTATTCAGTTTAATATTTAATAATTGAAAGATCATGAATAAATTCTAAAAAGAACAAAATAAACTATTTTGTGCTGTTGTTGTTTTGGAAAATAAATTTATTTTTGTAGAAAGAAAGCAATGACTTTATTTAACTAAGAAATTTAAGTTACTACAAACAGTCAAATCTATTTAGGAAAGTCTTTTGCAACTGGGTTTCATAACCACACACAGTGCAACCTGAGAGTATTTTCACCTAATGTGCTTTTCTAACAAGAAGAAAAGTTCAAAAATCCCAAAATTTTTTAGCCAAAAGATTCCCATATCCAAAAAATACTAGCCTCATCCATGAATATTAAGAATTTTTTTTTTTTGCTCACACTGCCAAAAAAGAGGAACATTTTTAACGATAATATTAGAAACAAAAAGAAAACAAAACAAATTTTACTAATAACCAGCCTAAAGCTAAAATAAGACGAATAAAGAGCAGGAATGTATCGATTATTACCCCAGCATCTGATGGAACTGATGGAAAAAAGTTTATCTTGAATAATTACGTGCTGCTGGGGGATCAGTGTGTAATAACTGCGGCAAAATTTTTCAGATAGAGGCTTCTGAGTAATCAAAGTAAACTGGTTCAGTAAAAGTGAATAATAAACTAAACAGAAGAAAATCTTTTCTTTATTTAAAGTCTTATTTTGTAGGTTTTATGGAAAACCTTTAGAAGTATAGGTAATTTTTTAAGTATAGTTTTTAAAACTACACAATTTAGCAATCAAATATTTAACTAAACTGGCTAGCTCCGTGCTATCCAGAAGACTTTTTTTTGAAAGACCGTGAAGCCCAGAAAATATGTGAATCTCAAAAATTTAATTTTTGTAATGCTTACTTCAAAACTAATTGGATATATTTAATTTAAAGGAAAATAAAACTTACTGTTGGTAGTTTAGCTAAGCTATTAGCTAAGAAATTCTTCATCTCTCTTCGATACTTTTTTAGAGAGTTCATCTTTAAATCAATTTTACCTTTCGCGGTTTATTTTGAAATATATATTTACTTGTCGATAAAGTTAAAAACTAGACAACAAGAATGTCTTGTAGAGCATATAGCCACAGCTACCCACCAAATTGCGAACAATTTTTGAACTTATCATTATTAATTTCACTTCTCATTTCAGGGCTAGTTGAGGACAAAAGTGATTTTTATGCATTGAATAAACACAAGCACATTTGTATTTACAATGCATTCAAAAACTACGTAAAAAAACATTTTATAGTTATGTCTACTACATACAATAGAATGCACATATGAAATTTTCACAAAGGAAACCAAAATCAAATATTTCTGGCTAATGTTAGCTTTTGAAGTAGTTTTTAATTGAAAACCAATCCTATGAAAACAAAAACTTGAAAGAATCGAAATGAAAAAAATAAATGTTAATATCTTATCCACATTCAACTGAAAAGAAAATTTTTTCAAAGCATATTTTTTTAAATATTTTCCCTTGTAACTGCGTAGCCTTAAAAATTATTTTATTTTAATCTCATTGAGCTATAAAAAGAAACAAAAATCGTTGCTACCTTCTTTAGAAATCAGGAAAAAGAAATAAAAGTTTGCTTATTTTTTTATCATTTAAATACATAACCTAAAAAGTAAATAAAGGTTGAGAGTAATAAAAATGTATTACAATAGAATGATATGCAATTTAGATTAAAATGTTAAAATTTTACTCTAAGGACAATATGTCCAGCTAACCAGGATGATTACCTAAAAACGATAAGAGTTTTACAATGAACTTTACAGTTGTGTTAATTCTTTTCTACTGGAATAATAGGACCCAAGGTTTCAGCTTATTATTCTCTGTTGTTAAACATAGTTTTTTAAAGAAAATTTTTTCTCTTTTTTTAAGTAAAATATTAAATTTTGAACTTTATGAAATTCATAGAATTATTTTTCCTATAATTTTCATACTTGATTTTTTCTTTTTATTTTATTTTTAAAATCCTGGATAAAGTTTTTTGAATAAGTTATATTGTCTTCTATTGTGCCACATAAAAATAGTAAAGTAGATTTCTATCTACTTTGGTTGTTTATCAAGTTTAAAGCAAAAGCTATAAACAAAAACTGTTTTGCATATTTTGCATGGATATGAAAAAAGCGGAAATCATGATGGAGTACCAAGGCCATATTCATTATAGAAAAATTTTTTAGTGTTATTTTATAGATTTGTGCAACTATTGAATAGGATTTTTAAATAAAAGTCAGTCGGAAGTATGAAGTTAACAAATTATACGATCAAAATTAATTTGAAGGAGCTTTCATACGGAGAGAGGACTAAAAGAAAACAAATATCCGTTACTTTACTTATAATTGGAACTAAAAATAGTCAAATGAGTACAAGTTGTTTGTTAGAAGCCAATCGAATTGGCTAATTACTCAATAGTCATCTTGTAAGGTTATGGTCTCATTTTTTGCAATCTGCAAAAAACTTATCGGTTTCTTTTAAAACCAAAAATATCAATAGTTAGCTTCACCAAAAATATTTTTAACATTTAAAGGTAAGACTTAGAAAAACTGATGTTATAATCAAACATCAGAAGAATTTTTTTAGCGGGACAATTCATTATATTAAGGTGGGCACTCACTTACAATTAGTGCAGATATCTCCGCGGGTAAAATTTTTGACGTCATAGCCTCACGCCAAGTTGTTGTTACTGTTCCCCTTCAAATGTGGATATTTAAGCATGAAATTCATGTGTACACACACTTTTGGATACGTTTTTTTTGCTTTTTGCCTTTACGCTTGCAAAAGAATTGCTATACCCGATATATATATAGTTGTTGTTGTACAATTTTGTTTTGATTTTAGCAAAGGCATTTTTTTTTTTTTTTGCTTTTCGGTTCAGAAGAAGATGAAATTTAGAAGAAAAAGAAAGTGAAAAAGTAGAAAAGTTTTAGGAAGTTAGGTTTTGATTTTAGCAAGGGCATTTTTGTTTTTGGTTTTTGGTTGTGAAGAAGATGAAATTTAGTGAAAAAAAAATAAAAAAAAGTAAAAAAGTAGAAAATACAAATAACCGCAGACATTCTCGCAAAACCGCACTAACTGAATCGTGAAATTTTTGACGTCATGAATGTTACCCACGGTGATATGTGCACTAAGTGAGTGCCAACCTTTATATATAAGTCATTGGTTTTGCTGAACTTAAGCAACGTCATATATATTATATGACAGATCTGATACCCCAAGAGCCAAAAACCTTAAAAAAATGTTTCAGGGGAAAAGAATTGGATTGAATGATGAAGTTATCATAAAAACTGAGAACTTTTTAGAAAGCAAAGAAAAATTTTTCTATAAAATAGAATAGGAATTTTGGAAAAGTACTTAAATGTTGCTTGGAAGTAAACTTAGTTTTCTATTTGAATCGCTATTTTAGTTATTAGTTCTGAGACTTGCCAGGTTATAGTATATGGCCAAGAACAAATTAAAAAAAGACTCAAAGCTTTGAACAATGTACGCGGCTGCAGAGAGGAAGTGGGATTCACCGCTTCCGCAAACGCATGCATTGTGTTTGAGCCTTTATATATATACTATCTAACTCTGGTAATACTGTGGAAACAGTTCTTATTAGACTCATTTTCTTCTTAGCCTCATTTATATAAACAAAAAAAACTTTTCTCAAGTTGCTTGTTATAAGAGACCCTAAATAAAATGTAGGAGCAGAAATTTAATTTTTTCCCTTGGACTAAAATTCTAAATGACTTTCACGTGATATTATTTTATAGTTCTTGTCTACTTCATCTATAAAATTTTTTAGTCTTTTTCAAATACTTTCCAACGAAAAAAGATAATTTTTGTTGTTATTTTTTTTATTAACTTCTTTGATTCAGTATAGTTTTTTTTAAACTAAGCTAACTAAAAATAAATGATTTTTAAATGTGCAAACAAAAAACTAAATATCATAGAATCTATAGCGTGTTTGCCTGCTATTCATAATAGAAAATTCTTTAATACGATAAAATATTACAAGCAAGAAATATATCACAAAAAATTTTGAAAATATTATCCTTTAATCTTATAAACGGTTGCTTAGCACGCATTTATTTCTATTCAATTCTAAAAAACAATTAACAAAAAAACTAGAAAAGAGGATTCCCAGAAGGTTTAGATTTATTTCTTATATGAAATTATTCAATAATAAAATCCTTTAAAGCCTATTGTCATCAATCGGTTCATTCATAAAATTTTAATTGAATCAGTACAAAACTTTGTATCCGAACACTATGACAAAGGATACTTAATTGAAAGAATGTTCTTATGTTCTATTATATGGGTTGAATATTTGGCTGCATGCAATTAAAATCAGAGGCTTTTGTTGATCCAATAATAAAAATGATTGACTGATTTAACTGATTTTTCTTTTTCTAATCTTCATGGTTCTCAAAAGTTGAACTAGATACCTTAAATTTTTTCAATTAATCATGTAGAAAGTAGAAAGTCTTTGTGCAAAACCATACTAGATTTGCAAATTTTTAATACGAAAAACACGAAATAAAATTTATTTTAAAAAGGATTCAAAGAATTTTGGGAAGGCCCACTTAAACAGTGGGTTAAATAATTTCTATTAATTGATTATTTAAAATATGTAAAACAAAAATAGGGGAGTATTATTTAATTTTTTTGAATCAACTGGATGAGGAAATAAGGTCTTTATTCCAATAAAAAAATATAAAGTTTCCATGTATGAACTTCACAAAGCACACATTTGATTTTCCGAATTCTATTTCATCATAAAGATAAAAGGGATTCTATCTGAAAAATATTTGGAATGAACAAATAATATGGTGGAGTTTATAGTTGGATTTTTATAGAAACTTTAATAACCTTTTTCAAGGGCTGCATCTATTTTTTTAGAGAGATTCCAATATAAGCCAAATTAAATTAAATGAAGATTTTGTAGAAAATTTTCAATTTAAACGGAAGAGCTCTCATCATTGACAAATTTGTAAACAAAAGGAACAGAGTTTTCTCAAAGTATCTTATACAAAAAAACAAAAATATGAAATACAGACAAGCTTAAGAATGTTTTAATAATAGGCAACATCCAGATTTGCATTTTCCAATAAAAATTAAATGGATCACCTCTAATCTGCAATCAAAGATTTGAATTTTTTGCAAGAAAAAAATTCTTCTAGTTAATCATAAAATATTCTTTAAAAATTACATAGTGTATCCTTCTTTCGAACCATGATATTTGATTGTAATAAAATCTTAAGTGTAGTTTTTTTTTTAAATCCTTGAAACAGAGAAACCAAAGAAAATTTTTTTGGTTATTTTATTACCACTGAGAACATTTAGCAGTGTTATTTATATGAATAAATTCTTATAAAAGTAATGGCCAGAGTGTGTCGCTGTAAAAAAGATGATTTTATTAAACATTTTAGAGATTTGTACATAAATATGTGTGTGTATGTGGGTTGGTTTATTTGTACATATGAAATAAAATGAGCAGACAGTAATTTTTTCCACCTCATTTAAACTATGATTGAGTTGGAGTTTGACTCCTTTTAAATTAATATTTTTCTGTCTTATACTAGTTTTTAATCATTAAAGCTATTTTTGAGTTATTGAATTTTAACAAGTTGCTGGGTAATTCGTTTGGTTTATATAACAAACTCTTAGTATTTTTATCAAGACTCGTATTAAAAAAAAAACACCAAAAAAGATATAAATATACCCATGTAATAAATAATAAATAATAAACGTTCCATTATATTAAGTATGTAAGGAAATAATCGATTATACAGAAGGGATTATTTCATACAATTATAAAATAAGTTATGTAATGAGCCATTTTACACTAGAAAAATTCTCAAATAACAACCAACCATTAAGATCTATCTTTGTTAAATAGAAATAAAGTTACAGCATTAGCGATGAAAGTTATTTGGTTTTGAGATAAAACGATCTGTAACACCTTTAAAAATATATTATATAAAATTTAAAAATAGAAAGTTAAGCTTACTTTGAAATAATCACACTGAAAAAAAAAATTAGTATCATCAAACTCATCACGAGGTTGAAAGATTTGTGATCAAATCAAAATTATATAGATTTGAATAATAGCTCATATGTTAGTTTAACCTTATGAATATTCTTGAATCAACTACAGGGTGGGGTTGAGTGTGGTGTTTTTACATGGGAAAATTAAACTTCATATAATTCGAGCTTTTGCGATAAAAGAAGGATATAAATACTTTTGAATTTTTTCAAAAGTTTTAACCTATATCACGGGCATATGTTAAAGGTAAGTATATAAATTTTATGTATTTTATTTATTTTAAGAATCTTAGGAATTTTAGGAATGGTTGGAGTAAGTATTTTTTCTTTTGTTTACTTCATTGTTGTTTATTGTCTGTTTGTTTGGTTGTGTGTATGTATACATATATAAATTCTGTGATATATTTAAAATATTTTAAAATTTTGGCCAATTTACATATAGAGCTGCTAAGGAAGATTAAAGGAATTCCTAAGGAACGAAAACAGAGGCACAATAAAAATCTTCAAAAAATTTTTGTTGTTGTAAGGGTAAAAAGTTTTCTTTTTATCTACAAAATCATGGAATTTTATCTGTTTACAAATTTCTAAGGTAAAATTCTACTAGGCATGTGAAAAAAAATATCTAAGAAAGCAAAAAACCTGCTCTTTAACTACATACTACGAAACCGTAAAACTGAAATTAGCCTGAAGTTGTTAAGAAATCTAAGCATCAGTTTTCAAACTTAATAGGTTTTTTGGGAAGCTCAGTAGATATATTTAAATCAAAGTAATTCCTGGTCGGGAAACTTCTACTACTAAATAGAAAAAAGGGAAAATCAAGACATCATTCCGGGAACTTTTTGATCAAAGTAGTATGTGAAATATATGCAGCCCGAGCTGTGTAATTCAATATAAGATAAGTTCTTAATAGTTCATTCCATACAAAAAGTAAATAATTTAATTTAATTATTATTGTAAATTTATTAAATTTTATTCTATGTGTAATTAAATTTAAAGCAACAAATTTCAAAAATTTTTAAAATATAGAAAATAATCATTATAAGGGTAATTAGCTTCAGCAAATTTTAAAACATAATCCCATCAATAAATAAAGAAATCTTTTGGCTATGATAATATTTTTTTAATGTTATTACAAATGCCAACCAAGGGCTATAAGCTTTTACTCAAAGTTAAGTAGAAATTCTAATTTTTACATTCTTTTATCAATTTTTAAAAGTAAATAAATCTATTTTTGTTACCAAAAATTTAAATAGTTTTTTTCTTTTAAAAGCTTTGCCATATATATTTGGCATTTCTATAAAGATTTACTTTTGTATTATATCCATGTACATATATGTATTTGCCGTAGTTGGCTCATAAAAAAAACCTTAGATTCGTTTTTTTTTCTATCATGGATGCAGTAATAAATTATTTCAACCACAAGCAAAAGACACTAAACTATTTCTAACGGACTTATTTAATTATCTGATTTTAATAGTTATAATATTTAAACATAGGATTAAATGAATTTGCTTATTGTTTTATCACAAAAAAGAAAATTATAATAAATGAGAATTTTGCAATTAAGAGAATTCTAATGAATATTCTAGCAATTAAATTGTTTGTTTTTTTATTAAATATTAAAATTTAAAATCTAAAGCAAGTGTCGAAACGGAACCCAAAATTTCATTTCCAGATAATACTCTGTTATAAATATCAACAATACTTAATAAAATTTGTAATCAATTAAAGCTTTTGAATAACTTTTTAATGCAATTTATAACATTGCAATAAAATAAAAATCTCATTTTTGAATACAACAAAAATTACGATAGTATATTGAAGTAGAAAATTTAAATATAGTTCCGTTATGCCAGATATCTTTTAGGTTCCATGAATTCCTCATAAAATGTAAATCAAGCTACTTAGAAGGAAAATTGTGCTTGCTATAGCCTTAGTATTCATATGGATTTTATCAAAGGTAAAAAGTTTATATGACTATATAATACGGTTTTAATGCAGAATTGGATAGGTGGATATAGCTTGGATTGAAATTTAATCGAATATATGAAATAATTTGAATAAGAAAACACTAGGAGAAATCAAACATAAATCTACACGAATTATGAAGTTATTTTGGAGAGATAGAATATTGTAGCATGTTCGTAGCATTCTGTAAATTAAAGCTTTTTCAGAATCTTTTTATTAAAAAATTATCATGAAATTTTTAGCAAAAAAAAAAACAGATTTTTGATCCGATAAAATAAGTTTTTAAAGAAAATATTTATAAAAAAGTTAATTCACCCTCCGAGTACTTCTAGAATATTTGAATAATTATTAAACAAATCGGTGAAGAGTTTCTAAGATTCACATTACTTCACGTTCTGTTATTTTTAATTCCTTTTAATAGACTCAATAGGCTTTAAGCTTTTGACAGGTTTTTCTGGCTTATATTATGAAAAGCAGACAAAAGAGAGTCAATGAATATCATGGAATGCGCTGTTTTACTTTAAATTTATTACTAGTTAAAAAGTAGTCCAAACTGCACTAAAATTTGAAGCTAGTGGTTGGTAGTTTTAATTATGTAAGATAACTCTCCAACTCCATTGTGCAACGTATTTTTCCCTAAGCACCTTGATCCTATTGTTTAAATGGTATGCTTATGATTGTTAATTAAGATTTTATAATGAACTACACCTGTTTCCTTTTTTCTGTTTGTACTTCTTGCTAAATTCGTTGGTAGCTTGGTTTTTTTCTATACAAGGTGTTTGCTATTTGTCACTCTAGTAACTGAGAGAACTTAAGGACTGAGTTATTTAATCATTTTTTTCAAGGAAGAGAAACTTTGAATCCCAAGCCACAGGAGCTATTTTCATAGATAGTTTTTTTTAGGAATTTTTGAAATTGAATGAGCTTTTGACACTGATTACTCCTTATACAGGGTTTAAGCTAGTTTTTCAATATTTATAACATAATTTAGAAGTCTGAACTTTAACACTTAGGTCAATACAAAAGTAAGAGAAGTACAAGATAGAAAGTTCTTTAGAATCTTAAAATATGGTCAATTTCATGTCATGTTCTCTTAAAATAAGATAAACATTCATGAAAGAGTTTAAATTTAGTCCAAAACTAGAGGAACAGAGTTTTATATGCTTTTTAAGAAAGTATAAGCAAAATAATAAAAACAGCAAGGAATTAAGATTTTCTACATTAGAATGGTAAATATTTGGTTATTAGCGTTTGGGTTTCTATCCTAGCTACTTTTATTTATTGAAAATAAATAGAAAATTCGTAAATGCTCAACTTACTGGCAATTTGGAGAAATTGTCTTTTAGGATCTCTGAAGAATTATATTTAAGCTAGGAGTAAAACGGAATATTAACATTGTGATTTTAATTAAAGAAAATCATTAACCGTAAGAGTTTTTTTGCAGTCTCTTTTTCCAATATATAAAACCTTTATATTCTATTTGCTTAGAAAAAAATTTTCCCTGATTTCTAGAAAGAATTCACAAAGGAGAGACCTGAGATAATTATAATCATATTAACCACAGTTTGTTTTATTTAACCATAGTTAAAGAACCTTTGATTCTGGTACATTAAATTTCATTGAAATTATTGAAATAATTAAATTCTATTATATCTTGGGTAATCTTAACAAAGCTGACCTAATTCTCTATTCAACACTTGCCAATATCCTCTGAAGTAACTTGCTACTAATTACATTTCTCTAGTATTTGAAATTTTCTCTAATCTTATAACACAATTTAATTATATTAACAAACTACTATTATTTGGTACAGTTATAGTTATAGTTCTCTAAGGGTTCCGATTTTTAAAATTTCTATGCATTGCAATTGTGGTTCAAGCATATTAATTATAAGGTAATTCATAGTTAGCTAAAATTATTTTCAATAAATAAAGGATTAAATAATATATATATATATATAGGATTCATTCATTGCTACATGGTTTATATAAAGGGATGATATGAATTGTCTAAGTATAATTAAAAACTAATTAAATGTATAACTAATAATAATAAGTTGCTTAGTATAGCACCAGAAAACTGATAAAAACTTCGCATTTGATACAAAATTAAAGGAATATTTTCAAATGAAAAACTTTAGCAGATTAAGATGAGGCAGCTCATTGAATATTACAAAAATTTTAGCCCCTTAATGTGGCCGTTCCATAACTATACTTAAATTTGTTTTAAACTTTTAAAAAATGTAAAATACTATTTACTCAATTTATACAGGCCAAAGCTAAATTGATATTCACAAATATAACTGAAAATAATTTTTAATAAATTTTAAAGTCCTTAAAAATCTCTTAGTACTCATATAATTCTTTATTGCATATTTATAAACTTTGTAGTAGTTTTAGTTTTTTAAGTCTAATGCTTTATCTATACCTAGAGTTTTAACCATAAATTGCATACGATATATACAAATTCTGCCCATTTTATATGTAGAGCCATAAAACTTCTTATTTATATTCCTTTTATATACATTTCTACAAAAAATTCTAGACTAACCATAGTCCTTTATGTCTCTAACTTAAATTAATTGGTTGTTGACAGTATTTAAAGTACTTCAGATAAGTGTACTCTAAAGAGCACAATTCCTTCTTAGTTTGTATTAAATTAAGTAAATATTTTATAAAATCATTAAATAAAGCACATTTGTTGTGTTTTTATTTAAAAAATTATATAATAATCATTTCAATCATCTAATTTTTATCAACTTTTTTCGAACCTAATTTTCACATGAACAAAGTAAAAATCAAGAACAAAAAATGTTCTCGAAAGATTTGTAGCTAAATTTTAACATTTTTTAATAATTATTAATAATCGCTATCAAATCTATCAGTTCGGCAGGGTAAGAGTTATATTTGAGAGGCACTATATATACTTATATATGTATCGAAATTTTTTCAAATCACATAACTTTACATTTTTGATTTTTGTTAGGATCTCAAAGAATTTTTTTAAAGTTAAAACAACCTTTAAATTTCAGAAGCTTACAACAACAAAACAACAACAACAAAAAGACGTGCATAAAAACATTTCTAATACTAGCAAAATTTCATTTAGATTGCATTAAAAAATTAAGATTCAGCCAATAATATATTAGAAACCGAAATTTAATTAGAACACATATTTTTCAATTTTTCTTAATTAACCTAACGAAAAAACTCTTTTAATGGCCTTAAGGTAAGTATTTACTTAATAAATTTAATTAATTGTAATGAAATTTTTTAAAATGATTTACCATAATAAAAAGTATTGCATACATACATAAAAATGTCAGTTAATCTGATCTCATTCAGCTTGAATTTAGAATGTTTATAATTTTTTTAAGTTTCACGTTAAAAATACTACACAACCGAGACTAATCACTAAACTTTACTAAAAATTAAAAAAGGTTTTCACTAAAAATTAAAAAAAGTTTTCATAATAATAGTTTTAATAAATTAAATTATACACGACAGCAAAATTTTTTAAAGTGACGCCAACGACTTTCGCGCACATAATAAATTTTAACATGGAGAAAAAAGGTAGGGATTACATATCTACGTAAAATCATTGAAATTAATACAGCTATAAAATTCAATCAAACCACAGGAATACTATATTTATGAAATCGCGTTTATTACTTATATATGCCCCATTCCTAAAGTTTTACACCCACATCTGTATAAAAGAAAGAGTAAAATCGGAAATACTCTTTATAATCATAAGATTGCAAGGAAGCAAAAGTTTTAGCTAGTTTCGGGGTTGCCAAGTGTAAAACTTCTGTTTTTTTTTTCCTTTTTTATTTGTATGTTTCTATTTCAAGTCAAGAATAAAAACTTTTGGCAGCCCTAGAAATGAGTACAATAAATTTTGTTTTTTAATGTGGTTGCAAGTTTAGTAAACGGATATGCACACAAGATAATTTGTATTAACAGTTTTAAAGGTGTATAATTCCTATTTCGACTGTGTTTGTTTTGTTTTATTAGCTTTACTTGTATTTTAAACTAAAAAGTATGCAGTATTTACAATTTTTTTTTCTCATAATTTTAATATGAGCGGGAAAGTGTTTGGCGTCGGTTTGAAAAATTTAACTTGTTTGCTTAAATTAATTATTTGAAATAATTGTGATTAAAATTAATTAATCTTTTAGCCAGTATTGTGTTTAAATGAATTTTTCAGTGTTATTTCTTGGTTGTTTTTTATTTTTAATGAAGGAACTCAGCAAAATATTGAGATTTTGCATCGAGAGGACAAGTAAGTCAACATTTTCATACCTTTTTCTATTTATTGTTAGTGTAAAACATATATAAAATTTGTTAACTATTAATTAATATAACTTGAAAACATACCTAGTTAATAATTTAGCTAAAAATATTACAAGAATTTAAGTTAAAAAATGAAAATATTAACTTTCCCTGTAAATTAGAAACTAAGTTTAGTTTTTTGCTTATGGAGTTCACGAGTATAATTTTTTTCCATAGAAATTTTAATTAAATTTTTAATTAAATGTGTTATAAAACAAATTATTATGACCACAAAATTAAATTAAAACTAAAACTTAATCTTGTAGCTTAGTTTAGAGAAAATGTTTGCTGCTCTCTGAGCGGCTTTAAAGTCAAACTAATTTTCGTAATAATCACATTACAAAGTTTGTTGTAGTAAATAAAAGAAAATATCTTCTGTTTATTTAGAAAAATTAAAGTTTTCTAAGTTAAATTTGAATTGAAAGGATAAATCTCTAGTTGATAGTTTTATTAAAAATATTTTTCTAGAATTAATTAGTTATTAGTTAGTTACGAAAGTAAAACCTTGTGTTGAATATTTTGTTTTCAAATCATTCGTCAAAGCTTTATTATTAAAATTATTAACTTATTAATAAAAATAATAATTAATAATAATATTTTAAAAAAAAAAAACAAAAAATACGTATTTTAAATTTGTATAGTTAACGGTGTTCACAGCTTTTGGATTTGAGAGTGACTTTTAAGGTAATAATGAAACAATGTGTAAAAATTTTATGAACAACAATAATTTAAAATTAATTTTTTTAATCATACTTCCTGATCCTCCTACTGTTACCTCTGTTATTCGTAAAAAATTACCAGTTAAAAATTCATATAAAATATAATAAAACAGTAGATATGAGGCATAATAAAGTGTTAGAAATTAATCACTTATCAGCGTCCTATTCAATTAAGGTAGACTCCTTATGAGGAAGCATAGCTCAAAGATGCATTACTAATTTTGATTGACGTTTCGCTACATAAACATGTACTGCAATTTAACCAAGAAAGAAAAAAAGAAATATAAATAGTTTAAAAAGTACAAAAATCAATCATCAATTTGTCACAATCGTCTATTTTTCCATTTTTCATTTGACGAGGGGCTTAATTTGTTAAAGAATGCTATTCCATAAAAATTCTACTGAAGAAACAGTATTGAAAAATTTGTAAAAAGACTTTACTTAGGTGGATACTTTTTTCTAAACTTTTTCTTATTTTTTTGTTGTTGATTGGTTTTATGACATTTAAGAGCATACAAAACTCAGAAACTGAAAAAAAACCTGAAACTAATAGCTTTAAATTACTAAGCTTAAAAATATTCTTGATCCAACCCATATCGAATATTAAAATATTTTAAGCTTTATTTATATGTTTATGATAATGTGATATTTCTTCTTAACTATTATCTCAAAAGAACAATTGACATTATTCACGAAGTAATATTACATAGCCAAATACCAAAACTAAAAAAAATCCAATGTATAAATGTTATTCGGTCATTAAAATCTTATGATGAACTTAAACACTTGAAAGTAAAATATAACAAAACAAAGAACACAAATCAAAAGTTTCTGACAATATAATTCGGGTCATGTTAAATGTCCATTACAATTAAATACTTGTTATTGTTTTATAAATAAAGCTAAATTTCTATTACTATTTGTATTTTGTAACTAAAAATAAAATACACAAAATGATAAATTGAACTCTAGACTTTCAAGGATAAAATCTTTTAAAGAAAATAGCCAACAATCAAAAGATACTTCTTCTGATGGAACGTGACTTTTGATGAAAATTATTATCCCAACAAAATGTATCTCATACCTCTTATAGAATCTATTAAAGTCCTATGGTCCAGATGTGGTTTGAAGTGTTCAATAACAGCAGCAAAATGTGTTCTTACAAATTTGTTATCAAATTTTCAAAGTGATTTAACTTGGGATGTAAAATTTGTTGATCAATGTGATTTTCTCAATAAATTGCTGTCTAAATATGACAAGATATTAAATTAAAAACGATTGTAAAGTCTTTAACTTTTTGGCATATGATAAATTGAAAAATATTTCTTTAATATGATGATAAATCCATTTTATAAATTTGTTTTTTATTTTGAACATTTTAAAAGGAAAATTAAAATTTCGTTTAAATTTAAATTCTGTAAAAATTATTTAATATTCAGTAATGAAAAATTTGTTTATCTAGAATGCTTGACAATATTATAAAATGTGGTCATTGTAATGATAGTAACAATTATTATATTTTAGAAATTCATTAGATTTTAATGGGAAATTTATTTTGTTTTATATTCATTCCAACCATTTAAAATAGTTAAAATCTACTTTGGCTATGCCCATTATTTAAATTATATGCATTTTGTAGAAGGATAATAAATTATTTGAACATATTTAGGTTATGTACTATATGTGAAACTATTTTGGACATGTTGTCACCTCGAACTCCTTTTAATGAGAAATATTTAAATGAAAAAAGGAAAAGCTATTTGCTTTCATTGGATGTTTACTTTATTTTTCCGATGATAAACTATTATCTTGACATTAATTCTTGGTTTATATTTTCAAGATGTTATGAATGTGAAAAAAAAATTGATCTTGAAGTAATAATTGAAAAGGATTAAATTATTAATTAACAAAAGCTTGAGAATTTTGGTTAGCTTAAGTAAAACAACTCACTTACAGACATTTTTAAGATTATTTCAGGGTAATGACTTTTTATTAAAGATTTTTTAATTGTTTTACTCTTAAAATTTCATCTAAACATTAGTTAAATTAATTTGACACTACTTGCCCGGTCCCAGATAAGGCCGAAATTTTTGTACCTGTTCAATCTGAAAATAGCAAACTTTGGTATTCTTTAGTCAATTTTGGTATAATTTCGTTAATTTTGGTATACTTTAAAATTCATAATTTACTGTAATATCTGAAGTCTAATAAATTAGTATAATAATTTTTAAGTAATTTATAAACAATTTATGAATTTTATAACTTCGAGAAGTTTAGAAATTATAAATAATTTTTTACATTAGTATAAACAAAATCATTCATAATCCACTTTTAATATTTTTATTAATGTTGAAAATTAATTGCTAAGGCTCAACTACTCAACTAATTTTACTTAAGCCAGTTTCATTCGAAAGGCGACATCGCCAAGATGTGCGGAGTGAAATAGTTATTTCAAAATTCCACATAAAACACTCGCAAATGAGTGATGTGTGTTGCATCTTTTATCCTATATAAAATGTATTGGAAAAGAAACAACAACAATATAAAAACAAAGCAACGCTTTTTTCGATGTATTATTGAAAATATTCACTTATAACTTAATTAAAATGCACAAAACTTCCTTATTAAATTTGTTTCCCAAAAGGGAACTTCACAATAAGTATTCAAAGCTTAACCCACCTGCTTAGTGCGTCTACGGTGCTAAGATTAACCACTAATATAATTAATATTTAATCTTACTGTAACAATTTTTGCATTTTATCGGCATTTTGAATTTAGTTTTGGTCGATACCCAAAATTATTGAATGAAAAGGAGTTCAGTTCGATACTCTGCAAGAAACTAAATAGAATGAAACCTACATGTAGAAAGTGCAAGCGTTCAGTTCCGAACAATACCAATACGGAAAATGGAAATTGAATAATTTTTGTATAACTTAATTTTCTCGAATTAATGAAAAAATTGATTAAAATTTTTACTGAATCAACCTAAAGATTCAAAAATTTGTTTTCTTTTATTTTGAGCTGGTTATATTTCTTTCCAAGTATTTTGATTTTACCATAAAAATGGTAAAATAGTTTTGAAATTTTATGCTACATTATTGTAATCCCACAATTCGTGCAAAGTGTATTTGAGGAAAATTAAAGTCATAGATAATGATAATTTTAAGAAAATGTATTTCATAACAATGAATTCTTGTAACGTTAATTCTTGAACTTATGTAAAGTTACGCAGGCTGTTGAATTCTACATTTAACATTTATTAAATACTATATATATAAGTATATAATTATATTTATTTATAGAGAGAGAGTTTCCTAAGAGACAATATACGTTTCTTAACCTACTACTTTGCAAGCTGTGAAAGTTTACTTTCTTGATATATCACGTAATTGTCAGTTAGTTAGTCTGATAGAAAAAGTGTTGTTTAACATTTTTTAAAAAAGATATAGAATGTAATATTAAAATATTAAAGTAAAAAAGTTATACAGTTGAAACAAATAGTAATGTTAGAAAATATTAAAAAAAAAATTAAGTAGTCAAAAATAGTTTAATATAAAGGTGAAATGTTAAAAGCTTAAATAATAAATTAAAAGTAACCATAAAATTTCCACAAAACATATATTTTTGTCCTTTTATTAAAACTATTCCTGTAATTTATTTCATACATATTTGGATAAACTGAGATATTGAAGAGCTTTTATTTGGTATGTCTTTTAAAAACATTGGATACTAGTTTAGAAGATATGACAACTTTCAATTCATACCCAATAATTCATTAAAATTTGACATTTACTCTGCATTAAAAAGAGATTTTTACAATCTTTTATTTGGTATACTTTTTAACATAATTGGATAAATACTTTAAGAGCTGTAGCCATTTTTCTGTTTCTTGAATTTTGGTAGTAAGGTTTAGGAATTTAAAAACTTTAAATTTAAAATTTTGGAACGCCATGGGGTGGACAGTTTATTTCGGCCAATTTTAGCACAATTATGCTCATTAATTTTTCTATGCCTGAAAATATGCAATAATAAGATATAAAGAATAAGTAATTTGCTGTTTATTAAAAACGACATTTTTTCCTAAATAAATAAAATTCTTAAAAAACGTGGTTAATTAAAAAGGAAGTATATCTAAAATTTTATCCACCAAACAACTTTTTTTGTTAGTCTCATTAAAATACTATTTATATAGTAATACTTCAACTTCAAAAAGTCAAACTTTCTGTGGTATTTTTAAATAATTTTCACAAAAGCCGATAAGAGTTTCTTAACATAAATTATTTTTTTTCAGTAATATCTTTATGCCTATTTTATATAAAAAAGTGTGTTGATTAGATAACTGCTAGACAGTGCTATCGGTTTTTTCAATAATATTTTTGTATATCAATTCTATTAGCACTTTATATTGATACAATTGGAATTCATTTAAGGTGAAGTTATCAAAGGATATTTTTGTGCGTGTAAAGCTTAGGATTTATTTAAAGTGCAGCAAAAATGTTGATAAAATTATTGAAAATAGTTTTATTACTTAGTCTTATTCAAGTAATTTTATGCGTGTATTTGGAACCATTTCCAATCGAAAAATTTGAATTAAATACTCAGCAAAACTTTGAAAACATTATTAATCAATATGTTAAACGAGTTCGTGGTTTACAAAAACTTTACAAAATTACGTTCAGAGAAATTTTCAAATTTTTAGAATATTCAACACATGATCGAATTTTTAAAATTTTACTTGTCCTTAGACAGTGGAAAACAACGTCTGTCGATCGTTTTACTTACTATCATTATGTTAATATAACTTCAGAAATTGATTTTAAAATTTACGAAATAAGAAAAACCATGATGAAAGTATGCTCTGCTTTTGATTTTTTAATTGATAATATAAATAATGTAATCACAACAACCTTTAATTCAACTATTTTGAAACTTATGCAATTAAAAGAACAAAGATATTATATTAAATATGATGTTTTGAATTTTTATTTTGAAAAATTTATAGAAGAAATCGAAATTATCCCTGAAAAATGCTTAAATCAAACTAATTTTAGTTATTTTTATGATAAAACGAAGAATGATTTTAGTTTTAATGTTGAAAAATATAAAAAAAATGTAGATACTATCTTATCTTACTATGAGATAGTCCCAGAAGCATGGACAAATTTAAATGAATTTGCTGTTAATTATCAAAAATTAAGTGAAGATTTTGAAAATAGCACTAAAGAACTATTCAAACTATATAAAAAATGTTTGACATATAATTTTATTGAAAACAATATCAATTATTTTAATAAAATTTTTTTGTAAGTTATGAAAACGAAAAATTTAGTAATATAATTCTTAAAAAACGAATTAAAATCTTTTTGAAATGTTCAATTTTTCTAAATAAAGTAAGTTTTGTATTTTGAATATATGTGAAAAAAATAAATCTTATAAATAAAAATATAAAATTAATCCTGTTACCAAACATAGAAAATATTACATATTATAGTAAAATTTAAAAATAAAAATTTACTTATTTTATACGTTTGTACAATGAGTTTGAAATAAATTTTATACATATGTGTTAGAACGTGCTGGTAGCCTACGGATATGCTTATGTTAAAAACTGTGCTGATTGCATGCATATGTCTGAGGTTTTACTGGTCAAAGCATTCGCGGCTCCATGGTATATCTAGGCAAGGCATTTCCTGCTGACACGTGAAGCAAATATTAAAGAATCAGGGTATTCACATTGAGTCCGGTAACATTTAATTTCACGGTAAGCGGAGGTGAAAGGTAAGACGGAGTTTTTCAAATTTCGAAAAAGCCTTTACCCCTTCCTTCATGCCTGGTATCTTACTGATACACATTTATATATACACGTTATCCATAAAAATAAACACATATTTACATACATATTTTAGTGGAGTGAGAATTGTAGGAGAACATTACCGAAATGATACAAGTCTCAATGTGAATACCCCCAATGGCACACAACTCACATTCACAACTTTTCGAAATTAGAGACGAGAAGTGTCTAGTATTTGCTTGTGCCCTATCAAAAATGGAAAATCGAAAGCAGCATTTTCGGCATACATATTTTATTCTTTAACTATCGAGAAGATATATTGACTGAATGGCGATGCCGAAATTTGTTAGAAAAATTTAGCTCCAATAAGCTTGATACAGAATTAAAGATACAGCACATTCTGGAAGGAAATTAAAACTTTTTTTATGAAAAAAAAAATTAGACATAAGCTCAAAATTAATTCTTAGGCTCATAAAAATAAGAGTTATCAGTATTATTTTTGACCCAGCTTTATCGTTCTTAGTCAATATTAAAGCTTTTTTAGAATGCCTTTTAATTATTTTACAAGACCTTTCATAGCATTTTTTTATTTATTTTATTTTTCTAAGGTCTTTGATTGATAAAACTTAATTAATTATAAAATACCCTAGAAGAACGTGTCAGAAGTCAAAAATCTGAGTTTATAACTTATTATCACAGTGAAGCAAGTTCGCATGAGTTATTTTTACTTATTTATAAATTTTATATAATATTTATAAAGAAATGTAGGAATTTAGGTTCACAATTTACTTTAAAGCTATAATAAACTTTAGTCAATTCTTCACAATTAATAACGCTTACCCTGAACATATCAAAATAAAAACTTGCTATATTTAATTAAACTAAATTTACATTTTCACTCAAACTTTACCGCTTTCCTTCAATGATTAACTTTAATAAGTGGGAACTGCTAATGACTGTACCAATTGCCTGTGTTCAAGTATAAAGAGTTCTGTAAAAAATTACATATAAAATTATGAGGATCTGGGCTTGAGTTGGAATAGGGTAAAAAATAAGGATCTTATATAAATATTAGAGAAAAAACACAATTAAAATTTGCAATAAGAATTACACATTTTTAAATGAATTAAAAAGGTTTACAAACAAAAGATTCAAAAGTGATATTTTAAGAATTTATAACTTTTTTCAAATTCTGTTATCAAAGATCTTGTTGAATAACTTCAAGTTTGTTTCAACAAAATTGTACGCTAAGCAAACTTTATATTGTTTTGCCAAATCAGTAGTGCTCTTAATAAAATTTTTACTCAATTTTTGATAGTTCACTGCAAATTCATTCAATTCTGTCCATGCTTTTGTTGCTTCCTCATGATTATACATTATACTATTCACATTTTTTCGATATTTTTCAACATCAAAATTAAAAGTATTTTTTATTGTATAGAAGAAAATATTGAGTCCTATTTGATCCCAACATTTTTGTGGAAGAATTTCAATAACTTCAATAAATTTCTCTACATTAAGATTGAAAACATCCTTCTTAATATATTCATTTTGTTGTTTTAAAAGCATTAATTTTGAAATAGATACAGCAAAATTTTTTATAAGTGTACTATTTATGTTTTCAATTAAAAATTCAAAGCTGGAACTTATTTCATTCTTTGTTTTTGTCAATTCTTTGATTTTGAAATCAATTTCTGTATTTATATTAACATATATTTCATAAGTTGAATCATGCACTGTTTGTTTTGTCCAGAATTTAAGGATTCTTAAAATTCTGTCAATGTTATAATTTATAAAAGGTTCAAAGTATATACCATATACTTTGAGGCTTCTCTGATATTCTTCTTGAAATGTTGCAACTCGTTTTGCATACAAGTTAGTTAAATAGTCAAAATTTTGTGTAGAAGTTTGTTTAGCGTCTACACCTGAAATTTGTTTAAAATCAACACAAAATATTACGTCAACAAAACTAAGGAAAAAAACTATTTGCAATTGTCTAATCCACATTTTTGATGAGTTTTTAAACAATTAAAGTTTCACTGGGACTTAAATATTTTCATATAACCTATTTTGTAAAAAAATTTCACTCAAGTTGTATAGGCTATATCAGTCGTCTTTGACTAATCAAAGACCTAAAAAGGTTAAAGACTTTACAGAAATAAAAGAAATGCTATAATTTTATGCAATGGTAAATACCCAAAATTATTCCAAAATTTCTTTGTGACTTTTAACAAAATTTTCTTTATCAAAAAACATTATTGCATAAATTTTTTAGGATCAATAAGGCATATCTAAAATATTACTTAAATTAGATTTCTCATGCTACCTTGTGGTTGCTATGTGCTGTAGTTCAAATTTTTTAGGTCTTATAAAAATTTGAAATAACGTAGGCACTTTTAGAGGCTGTAATGCATAAAAAATTGAAGATTTCATTATTTTTCGATAAGTGATATTTTTAGCCATGGTTCATCGATCTTATAAATTTTGTACAAAAGTATTTTGGCAAAGAAAAACTGCTTAAGTGGCATTTTATAACTTTCTGCAGTACTTTAAGTGTACTTTGTAATTGTACTCTAATTTGTTTTTTTCGTTTTTCTTAATTCTAATAACTACAACTACAGTTTTAATTAAGTAAGGTTAAAAATTAAAGTGCAAAAAACAGTTTTTAGCAGTGCTAAGAATGTGGGTAAAAAACAAATTAATAATTTTAATATTGATTAATTTTATTGAAATAGTATTCTATGTGGACTCTACGCATATTTTTGCCCGAGAAGGCAAAGAAACTGAAGTCCAAAATTTTGATAATTTAATTAATCAATATGTTGACCAAATATATGAATTACACGAAGATTTTCAAAGAATTCTGAAAGAAGCTTTCAATATCACAGAAAATTCAATCCACTATAAAATTGTTAAAATTTTACATATCACTCGGCAATGGAAATCACATCGAATCAGTTATTCAATTTACAAAAAATATGTAAATATAACTGGGGAAATTGTTCATATAATTCAAGAATTGACAAAAAGCCTAAATAAAGTTTGTTCCACTTGTGATGTTTTTGCGATTGATATATTAAATATAACTGAAAAAAATTTTGATTTAGCAGTAAACACACTTAATAAACTTACGCTTAGATATTTATATATTCAGCAAAGTGACTTAACTTTATATCTAGAAGAATTTGTTAGAAGAATAGAAATAATCCTAAAGGAATGTTGGAATGAAAAAGAAATCACAAAGTTTATAAGGAAAACACAAACAGATTTTGATTTTAATGTTAAAGATTACAAAGAAAATGTGAAAAGAATATTGTATGCTGATGGACTAGCAAAAGATGAATGGAAAAATTTAGATCAATTTTCTGTTGACTTTCAAAAATTGAGTGATTACTTTCAAAAAAGTACTAAAGAATTGACAAAACAATATAGAATATGTTCCCAATTTAATTTTGTAGAAAATAATATAAAATTTTTAGACAAAATATATAATTAACTTAATACAAAAAAAAATAATAGAATTACTTTTAAGCGTGTAATTTTTATAATTTATTTTTCTATTGTTAATTCATATGAGAAAATATAGGAAATTTATTATTAACACTTACTAACGAATTATGAAGACTTAATATAAACCCAAATTACTTACTAACTTTTCCAAAAAATCGCAAATGCATTTTATTATTTCAATATATAATAGAGAGAGTCCTCTATTTGTACTTAAAATCTTACTTATATTAGCTAAATTCGTTTATATAGATGGCGAAATGTCTTGGTAGTCATACCCAACAGCAAGACACACAAAAGATTGAGTGCTGCTATATTTGTAGTTCAAAAAGATGAAAGTCAAAATGGAGTATTGAAATTTTCAACATCATCTTTCAAACAACTGCGTTAAGCAAGAAATTTTTCTGGTTCTCATTTTACATAGCACCAATACGTATTTAAGGATTTATGTATGATTTACCTAATAGTGTTAAGATCATATCCTCTCGCAGAATACCTTGACCAGCACCATTAAAACTATAACACGGCAATGTGATTGAATTAAATAAGCATAATTTAATCTTTATTAATAACTGTATGCACAAAGACAAAAGGTCTTACTAAGCCATTTATAGTGCTGACAATTTATAAGAAACTTTTGTCAGTCTATTACATTGCAATTAAATCCATTTTCAGTTTGTGATTAAATCTTTTTACGCTTAAGGACGCGTACCCGTTTTTCATTCTTAAGTTTGTAATATTTTAAGAAACTTCGGTTAAAATGTTAAATCCCATCAGTAATTTTGTCTAACAGTAGGCGTTTGCATAATAAGCTTGTAACAAATTTTATATCTATGTGCTGGTAGCCTACGGATATGCTTATGTCAAAAATTGTGCTGATTGCTTGCATATGCCTGAGGTTTTACTGGTCAAAGCATTCGCGGCTCCGTGGTATATCTAGGCAAGGCATTTCCTGCTGATACGTGAAGCAAATATTAGAGAATGGCGCACAACTTTTCGAAATTACAGACGAGAAGTGTTAAAAACTGATGGAATGGAGTCAATTATCGAATTAAAAAATAATCTGATATTAAGCTAATGGAGTCATTTTGTTTTTCCCCAACCCAACTCAATTGTATTTTTCACAGCTAACTTCACACTTAAGCCGTATTATCGTTATATTATTTGTTTAGTGCCCTATCAAAAATGGAAAATCGAAAGCAGCATTTATATACAGATACAGAATTAAAGATACAGCACATTCTGGAAACTTTTTTTATGAAGAAAAAAATTTTACATAAATTCAAAATTAATTCTTAGGCTCATAAAAATAAGAGTTATCAGTATTATTTTTGGCCCAGCTTTATCGATCTTAGTCAATATTAAAGTTTTTTAGAATGCCTTTCAATCATTTTACAAGACTTTTCATTTATTTATTTATTTTATTTTTCTAAGGTTTTTGATTGATAAAAGAAAATTAATTATAAAATACCCTAGTCGAAATATTTGATGATGATGTCAGACTATTTATCCTGGAACTTAATACTCAAATCAGTATAATCTTTTACATAAATCTTATGTTAAATATTCGTACTGAATTGATACTGAAAGATCTAGATAGGCCCCGATTCAACACTATCAGTATCAAATCAGTGTTTAAGTTACAAACTTTTCAGTACCTTCAGTATGAAATCATCATCAAATATTTCGACTCGGGTAAACTTCGAAAAGCTTACCACAGAATATTTAAGAGTAGTAAAACTTTTTTTTTATGTAAAAAACTGTTTTTATTATTATTTTCAGTCTTTTACAAATCCTTGTATTTTGAAAAAAACCCTAAAAAAGTTAAAATAACTATTCCAAAAAAGTTTGAGGAATTAGTTCTGTATTATATCAGCCAAATTCATATGTTATAAAAAAGTTTTCAAAAATGTTCTCAAGGAATATTCTATTTTTTTCAAATATTTTATGGATGATAAGCTTAACAGAATTTTAACAATCTTTCATAATTCACCAAAATAAAAACAAGTCTCGTTTGGTTCTTGAGTTATTCGTTAATATAATATAAATTCAATGTTAATGTCAATATTACATATTGAGCGAAGAACAAGACAGGCATGGACAGAATTGAATTAATGTGCAGTCAGCTATCAAAAATTAAGTGAACATTTTTTAGCAGTAATATTGATTTGGGAAAACAATATTAAAGTTGCTTATGGTAGAATTTTGTTGTTTTTTGGAATTATTTAACGAGATTTTTGACAGCAGAATCTTAAAAACTAGTAATATAACAAAAAAATTTTTAAAGTATGTTCCTACTTATATTTCTCATTCATTCCCTTTCAGTGAGATTGTTTTTTCTTTTTTCTGATTTAAGAACTCGTTTCATTCAGTTTTCTGAAGTTTTTCCCTCATATAAAACTAAAAGTTTTCTCTCATATAAAACTGAAAATTAGTTTATTAAATATAATTAATGAATTAATATTTGAACTAACTGTATTAACATCAATTGTCATGCACTCCCAACACAACAAAATTTATTTGAACTTGATTGGATGAATAGAAAAGATTTTATTAACAATTTAAGACTTTTACATACTCCTTGCAAGCTAATAGTAGGAATATAATAAGTAGCTTAGTTAATTAAACTATCTCCCTTAAGTTCTTACTTTGTAAACAAATTTTATACATTTTTAATCCATTGAAATATATTTAAATTTTAATTAAAATTTAATAGTGTCTTCTTTCTAATATTTTAAGACTATTTTGCACATAAATTTCTGCAAAACAGCTCATTTTCTTCTACATACAAAATCAAATCAAGATTTTGTTGTCCAAAAGTTAAAACAAAAATAAATGATCCCCAATACTGCATGTGTAATATTTTCATATAAATCATTATACGCAGCCAACTGGTACAGCCGTTAGCAGACGCTGCATACATAGAAAAAATTTGTTTGACTCTAATTAAAATATAAGTGAAAATAAGATTTTCAAGCCAAATTGTTAATTCAGTAAATATAGCAATTTTTCTTTAATTTAATAAAATAGTTACTCGTATAACTATCGATAAATAACAAAATTTATGCACACACATACAAACAAGGTGAAATATCCCTTAAACTTGTAGGGATATTTCTTATTAATGAGTCTTTTTTTAATGAATTATAATGGAAAAGTTACATTAGTAAAAAATCATCAAAGAAAACAAAAAATTGTAGTAATTACAGCCAATTTTAAGACGTACTTCATGCAAAAATTAGCTTTTAGCTTTGGTCATCGTCCTAATGGTGACCTCTTCACTGAACAAAGCATTACCTTAACTGAAAAATATCTCTTTTTCATCAATGAAGGGAAGCTTGTCTTGCAAAAAAAAGCCGATTGGATTTTGTATATTCAAATCAAAAAATGCATTATATCTGCAAGTAGTCCTGACAAATTGTTACTTTAGAATCAGGAAAAAGAAACTCCATAAAACTTTTTCTTGCTTCTCGCTAATGTTGCGTATTCAAAGTGGATAAGTTCAAAATGACACTGTGCTCATGTTTATGCTTCTGCTTTCTTTGCTTAGTTTTATTTCACTTTTTTTGTAATGAGAGTAAAATTTTTATGTTTTTTTAGTATAATAGAACAAAAATGCTTAATTTTTCTTTATAGAAAGGTATTAGTAAGATGTTAGCTAAGCAACAAATTGGCAATAGTTTTCCTGACAGACATTCTTATATCAAAACTCACAAAACAAGACAACAATAATATTTTAAAGATTTTTCTTAGACCAACTCGCCTAGATTAATTAATTAGACAAAGTTTTGTGAGTCGTATTGTTAATTTATCTTTTCGTTATATATTTTCGTGGAAAATCCAAAATGGAATCCATCGTAAAAAGAAGATTTCATAAAAGTTTGATAAATCCATTGGCGTTAATTATATAAAAGATGTTTAGAGTGTTTTTATTTAATTTTGACATATATAGAAATAAGATTTAGTTTATAAAAACAAAATTCTTTTGCGCAATTCCAACTCAAGCCCAGATCCTCATGATTTTATATGTAATTTTTTACAGAACTCTTTACAGAACTACAGAAGCGCAGGCAATTGGTACAGTCATTAGCAGCTCCCACTTATTAAAGTTAATCATTGAAGGAAAGCAGTAAAGTTTGAGTAAAAATGTAAATTTAGTTTAATTAAATATAGCAAGCTTTTATTTTAATATGTTGAGGGTAAGCGTTATTAATCGTGAAGAACTGACTAAAGCCTATTATAGCTTTAAAATATTGTAAATTTTGACTATGAATTCCTAAATTTCTTTATATATTTTATGGACACTTTTCAAACTTAAATAAGTAAAACTAACTCATGCGAATTTGCTTCACTATGATAATAAGATATAAAAAATTGGAACAATTGATGTCATTTGGAAGAAATCAATTTAAAACGAACTTATGTTGTATTCAAAACAAATTTTCATTAGCAAATTTTGATTCCTTTTTTAAAGATAATAATATTGAACATTTACTCTTAAAATGCAAAGTTTGCCATAACTAAACTGAAGAAGAAAACATTTTTACTCATATTTTCGGCTTTTGACACGTTCTTCTTTTCTTTTTCTTTTTTTGAAATTTTTCTTTTATACTGTTGTGTAGGCAAAACTAGTAGAATTATTATAACAAAAACACTTTAAAGTCTGTGGATTAATTAAATCAAAGCTAATTAAATACACAAAAAAATATTTTTTGTTTTCACAGAATTCTAGTCTCGGCTAGCTTTACGGATAAGCTGACGGAACAATTTTAGTACAGGGAAATCCATTATGAAACCCTAACAAAAAGTATTAAATAATTAAATTCCTTGAAAATAAAAAATTTTTTGATTGAAAAACCACAGGTTTGCAGCAATAGGAGAAAAACTCATGTCGAATTGGGTTAAAGTTTAAAATAATGAAATTTTGAAACGTGAAAGGAGTTATCCTTTCCAAGTAGTGCAATGATTTAATGCTAATTAAATTCTTTGTAAAAAGTAAAACTAATGTTGTTCTTTTTTCCTGGTATTTTTTATGTAGTAAGAAATTCCTTTATGTAAAACTATTTGAGATAAACATCAAGCTTTAATTTACGGGCAATTGATTATTCTGATCTGTATCTTTACGTTTTTATTTAATATGATTGATTTTATGTGCTTTATTTTTAATTTAAGTGGTTAGTGTTGGTTTTTTTTTCTTATTTTTTGTAACTAAAACACCTAAACTGGCTGACCAACAAAAATTATTCTTTTACCATTTTCAACACGAATTATGAACTAATAGTTGGAGTCGTAAATTATTGCTTTATTTTATTAGTTTTTAGCTCTAACCTTTTTTTAAATAATACCCTAAGTAGAGTAAGTTTATGTTGAATATTTTTAGTGAGAATTTGCGAGCAGCTATGGAGTTACTTCTCAACTACTCCATGAAAACTGGCGAATTTCTTAAAAATTTCTTTCTTTCTAAAGCAGTTATAAAATCATTTAGTAATTATATTTCTGTTTCAAACAATGAACTTGTATGGTGTAGCAGTTTTTTCAAACAAGAATTTTGTGAATTTAGCTATTTATTAAAAATTAACTTCAATTTAAAGTGATTCTGTTTGCTATTTTTCTGGATTTCGAACTCTTACGCCAACAAATTTATGTATTTGAAAGAAACAATTATTTCATAATATATAATTTTGTACCTATCTTTTTAAGAGAAAAAAGAGTCCTGTCTACCCTAGTTTGTAAAAATCGTACGTCCGATTCAGTGAATATGTACACTTTTTTTTGTAAAATTTTCAAAATAGTAGCATTAGCTGTTTATTGAGAACAAAAAATTTATTTGACGAATTTTATTTATTTTTATTTTTCTAAAAAAAAGTCAACATGTTACCAAACATTGAAGTCAAATATACTCGAATTGTGACGATTAAAAATATCACCTTTGTTAGGAAGCTCTTAATTAAACATCAATGAAAGGTTATATACTTTTAGATCAGGCTCCTTACTCTTTGTGTCATACTATAATAATTAAAGATAAAAATCTTTTTAAGTTATTTGTAATACTTACTTCATCAATAAAAAAAAAAGTTAGTATCATCAAACTCATCACGAGGTGGAAAGATTTGTGATCAAATCAGGATAATATAGATTTGAAATCTTTAAAAATATATTAAGAACTAAAAGAATTGTTTTACTATATCATTTATAATAAATATATTAAATTTTATATATTTAGTGAATAATTCATAAAATAAAATATGTTGTTGAATTACATACCTATTTATACGCTGTAACCGAAAAATTGATTAATTTGAGTATTTTTCTCTGTGTATGGAAACAACGTTTTAATTGCATTAATTATATATTTCGACTGAATTAATTCAATGAAATGCTGAATTGACATTTTTTTTCTTTAGAGTTATAAAATAATGTATTCAAAGAAATATACAGTTTTTCGCTCAACTACATAGGTAGTTGGCTGAATTCGGGCTACAAACCCCGCCGTAAGGTTGAGCCACTCTCAAGACTCCATTCGCCATAGTTGAAGTAATTACTGTTCGGTTACTGTTCTGTATTCTTTTTTTCAGTGATGTTATCAAAACCTTCTCAATATTCAAATGTAGCCAAAAAGAAAATTACTTGGTATTTACTTTTCCATTTCGCCTACTTAATTTTTTTATGCTTAATTGGCTACTTTTATTACTTTGAAATCATTTTTATTATTTAGGTTTATTGATAAAGGTAACCTAAAAATAATGCTCTCGTTTTATTGAAATTCCTTACAAGCCACTTAATTAAATAACAATACCTTTTGTATTTATTTTTATTCTTACTCAATGCATGAAATCTACTTGTAACCTTATAAACACCAATTAGCTTACAAAAAAATTAAATTCTTATACTTCTATCATAATTTTAATGATTCTTCAATTAAAATTCGTTGTTTATATCAATTTTGATTAAGAAATATGTAAATTTTGAACTGATTACAATTATATTTTTAGTTGTTAGGTGTAATATAAAATCTTCTAAAACATAACAAAAGGAAATAAATTAGATACATTTATTAAGGTATATTTAAAAAAATCAAAAAAGGTGTGAAATATTCTCAAGTGTAATTTAAATTATGCTACTATTAAGGATTCATATAATTATTTTACTTAATTTTAATCAATTTATTAACGGTGTAAATGTAGAATTCTATGAAAGCGAAAAAAAAAATTTAACAAAATTTGAATATGAAATTGTCCGCTATTCGCAACAAATGTTTATGTTAAAAACACATTTACAAAAACAACTTGTCGAATTCTCGAATTTCTACAAAAAATTTATCCATGGAAAAATTAATGAAATCTTATTAATCCTTAATAATTGGAAATTTTTTCCACTTTCTAAGAAGATCTTTTCAAAATATGTTGATATAACAACAGAGATTAGTTTCAAAATTTTTGAGTTAAAAATAACCAAAAAAAAAATATCAACCACTTTTGAACTTATGATACAAAATATAAATATTTCGATAATTAAAAGTTTTAATTTGCTGAAATTGAATAAATCAAAAATTCAAAATACATTCAGAAATATTAGGGAAGAAAGTTTTAATGCTAGAATTAAAACTTTAATTACGAATATAGAAAGGTTACAGGATAAATGTTGGAGGCAAACAGTACTTACCAAATTTTTAATGAAAATTCAAGACTTGTTGAATATTAATGTTGAACACTATCAAAGAAATATCAAGGTAATTAACTTAGGTAGGGGATTAGCAGAAGAAAAATGGAGAGAATTAAATAAATTTGCTATCAGATATAAACAACTTCAAATTAAGTTTGAAATAAATACAAATGAAATAACAAATTTCTACAAAAAATGTACAAAAATGCCACTTTGTCAATTGATTGAAGCTTTTTATGTGGAATACAGAGAATATTGTACTTTTTGACAAAATAATGAGCCATTTTTAAAGTAACAGAAGTTCTAGTACAATTGATTAATGTTACCTTTAAATTTTCATTTATTTTGCTTGTATTAATATATTTTTTTTTTGAATATTTAAAAGCTCCAAATTTTTTTTACATACATTTTTTAAAATTTTTTGGAACAAATTTTAATTATAAATAAAAATAAGCATCAATGTAATTGGATTTGTCACAAATGTTTGATGTCTCTGAATTATAAACTTGAAAAGTATAAACTATGTATGTGAAAATTTTATTTTAGACTTTCAAATATAACAAGGATATTTTTTTAAATATACGCAAGCAGCGTGTAATATAAATGGTGTTATTTGAAGTCCTTTTATTTTTTCTTTACCATAAAAAATATGTAATTAAAAAACAAGTAAGAATATTAATAGAAATATATTTCAAAATTTTTTAATTTATATTTTGTTATTATTATTCTTCTAAAATTTAAAAAAGCGAGCCTTACTTCTACCTAATTTAGCATAAGGCATTAATCAAATTACAAATACGCAATTATATATGTATGTTTGATCAATTTACTTTTTTGTCTTTTACAAAAATTTATATAAAAGTTTACTCAGGTTGCTTAAGACCTAAATAGCTTATCACAGTACTGACTTCTGCACTTGCGCAGTTAACTTAAGTAACATTTTATATTATTGACGTTTTATTTGGTTTTACAATCAATATTACATTTGTTTTTAAGATACTTATGAAAATTGATAAAAAATCTATCTAACTTTGGTTTAAAAATATTTTTAGATTATTCCGTGAATTTAAAGTCTTATAAATTTATTAAAAATGTTTCTGCTATGTTTTAAAATCATTTTATTACTTAATTTTACTGAAATTATATCCTGTGTGTATTTTAATACAAACGTAGTGAGAGGAATTAAAACCGAAACTTTCGAAAAATTTGATAATAACATTAACCATTATTTAGAACGAATTGGCATCTTAGAAAGAAATTTATTGAAAGAACTTAAAGAATTTTCAGATTTCTATGGGAACTTCATTCATAAAAAACTTGATGCAATAATGACTATCCTTGAAGAATGGAAAAATTTCCCACATACTAACTGGACTCTTTCAAATTATGTTGATATTACTGCAGAGATCAGTTTTAAAATATATGAGTTAGACATAATCAAAGCAAAAATATCGAATACTTTTGAATATATGATCCAAAATATAAATATTTCGATAAGTGAAAGCTTTAATTTGCTTAAATTGAATAAATCAAAAATTCAAAATACATTCACAAATACTAGGGAAGAAAGTTTTAATGTTAAAATCAAAAATTTCATTACAAATATAGAATGGATACAGGATAAATGTTGGAGGCAAACAGTACTTACCAAATTTTTAATGAAAATTCAAGACCTGTTGAATATTGATGTTGAACACTATCAAGGAGATATCAAGGTAATTAACTTTAGTCGCCGATTAGCAGAAGAAAAATGGAGAGAATTAAATAAATTTGCTATCAGATATAAACAACTTCAAATTAAATTTGAAATAAATACAAATGAAATAACAAATTTCTACAAAAAATGTACAAAAATGCCACTTTGTCAATTGATTGAAGCTTTTTATGTGGAAAACAGAGAATATTGTACTTTTTGACAAAATAATAAGCCGTTTTTAAAGTAACAGAAGTTCTAGTACAATTGATTAATGTTACCTTTAAATTTTTAAATTTTCATTTATTTTGCTTGTATTATTATATTCCTTATTAACTTTTTTGAATATTTAAAATTTCCAAATTTTTTTTACATACATTTTTTAAAATTTTTTGGAACAAATTTTAATTATAAATAAAAATAAGCATCAATGTAATTGGATTTGTCACAAATGTTCGATGTCTCTGAATTATAAACTTGAAAAGTATAAACTATGTATGTGAAAATTTTATTTTAGACTTTCAAATATAACAAGGATATTTTTTTAAATATACGCAAGCAGCGTGTAATATAAATGGTGTTATTTGAAGTCCTTTTATTTTTTCTTTACCATAAAAAATATGTAATTAAAAAACAAGTAAGAATATTAATAGAAATATATTTCAAAATTTTTTAATTCATATTTTTTTATTATTACTTTTCTCAAATTTAAAAGAGCGAGCCTTACTTCTACCTAATTTAGCATAAATCATTAAAAAAATTGCAAATTAGCAATTATATATGTATGTCTGTTCAATTTGATTTTTTGTCTTTTTCAAAAATTTATCGCAGGTTGCTTAAGACATAAATAGCTTATCACAGTACTGACTCCTGTACTTGCGCAGTAAACTTAAGTAACATTTTATATTATTGACGTTTTATTTGGTTTTACAATCAATATTACATTTGTTTTTAAGATACTTATGAAAATTGATAAAAAATCTATCTAACTTTGGTTTAAAAATATTTTTAGATTATTCCGTGAATTTAAAGTCTTATAAATTTATTAAAAATGTTTCTGCTATGTTTTAAAATCATTTTATTACTTAATTTTACTGAAATTATATCCTGTGTGTATTTTAATACAAACGTAGTGAAAAGAATTAAAACCAAAACTTTTGAAAAATTTGATAATAACTTTAACCATTATTTAGAACGAATTGGCATCTTAGAAAGAAATTTATTGAAGGAACTTAAAGAATTTTCAGATTTCTATGGGAACTTTATTCATAAAAAAATTGATGCAATAATTCTTATCCTTAAAACATGGAAAAGTTACCCACATACTAACTGGGCTCTTACAAATTATGTTGATATTACTGCAGAGATCAGTTTTAAAATATATGAGTTAGACATAATCAAAGCAAAAATATCGAATACTTTTGAATATATGATCCAAAATATAAATATTTCGATAAGTGAAAGCTTTAGTTTACTTAAATTGAATAAATCAAATACTAAAAATATTTTTCCAAATATTAGAGAAGAAACTTTTAATTTTAGAATCAAAAATTTCATTATGGATATAGAATGGTTACAGGATAAATGTTGGAGGCAAACAGTACTTACCAAATTTTTAATGAAAATTCAAGACTTGTTGAATATTGATGTTGAACACTATCAAAGAAATATCATGGTAATTAATTTAGGTCGGGGATTAGCAGAAGAAAAATGGAGAGAATTAAATAAATTTGCTGATAGATATAACCAACTTCAAATAAAATTTGAAATAAATACAAATGAAATAACAAATTTCTACAAAAATTGTAGAAAAATGTTAATCTGTCAATTGCTTGAGTCATTTTATATGGAATACAGGGAATAGTGTATTTTATTGACAAAATAATGAACCATTTTTCAAGTAACAGAAGTTCTAGCACTATTAAATAATGTTACCTTTAAATTTTTAAATTTTAATTTATTTTGCTTGTATTATTATATTCCTTATTAAATTTTGTGAATATTTATAAGTTCCAAATTTTAATTTAATTTGAGTTTAAATTTCACATTTTAATTAACAATAAAAATAAGCATAAATGTCATTGGATTTGTCACAAAATGTTTGATGTCTCTAAATTATACACTTGAAAAGTATAAACTATGTGAAAATTTTATTTTAGATCTTCAAAAGTAACAAGGATATTTTTTTAAATATACGCAAGCAGCGTGTAATATAAATGGTGTTATTTGAAGTCCTTTCATTATTTCTTTACATTTACTTTGAAGATATTTATGAAAATTGATGAAAAATTTATCTTACTTTGGTTTAAAAATATTTTAAAATTAATCTGGAAATATAATAGGCATTTGTCTTATTTTTTTTATTAAAATATTTGTGTTATGTTTTGAAATCATTTTATTACTAAATTTTACTGAAATTATATCCTGTGTGTATTTTAATACAAACGTAGTGAGAGGAATTAAAACCGAAACTTTCGAAAAATTTGATAATAACATCAACCATTATTTAGAGCGAATTGGCATCTTAGAAAGAAATTTATTGAAGGAACTTAAAGAATTTTCAGATTTCTATGGGAACTTCATTCATGAAAAACTTGATGCAATAATTCTTATCCTTAAAACATGGAAAAGTTACCCACATACTAACTGGGCTCTTACAAATTATGTTGATATTACTGCAGAGATCAGTTTTAAAATCTATGAGTTAGACATAATCAAAGCAAAAATATCGAATACTTTTGAATGTATGATCCAAAATATAAATATTTCAATAATTGAGAGTTTTGATGTGCTTAAAATGAATTTGTCAAAACTTAGTATTTATAAGAGAAGTAATATTTACCATCAAATGGACATTATAATTACAAATATTGAATGGTTACAGGATGTCTGTTGGCGGCAAACAGTACTTACTCAATTTCTAATAAAAATTAATGACTTTATGAATATAAATGTGAGAGATTATTTTAATGATGATACAAAAATTGCGGTCAGCAAAACCCTTTCTGAGAAAGAATGGGAAAAACTGAATGATTTTTGTATTATATACCAGTGTTTAGAAATAAGTTTTGAAAAAAATTTATACTCAAATTGTAAAAAAATGCCAAATATTTTTCATATATTTCACATTCCAAACGTCAAAGTGTAGAAGAATATAAAAGAAGAGTAAATAACTAATAATAATTATTTTTGTTTATTTTTTGTGTTTACTTTTTATATGTTAATGTAATATTTTCTATAATAAAAGGTATTAACAATATGACGTTTAAGATTTTGCTAGTGAGGCTACTGTCTCAATTTAGAAACGAACAATAGGAAATACAAGAATTAAATTTTCAATGTATTGAATTCAAAAACAATTGAGTGTAGTTTTATTAATTTTAAGCCCAAACCAGTTAAAATGTATTAAAATCCATGTGTACTGCGGCTTAAGTCTGAAAAGGATTAAAATTTGAATTACAAGCAAATTGGTACACAATTTTTAGGGAAAAACTAATTTTGTCCTTTCTCTAGGTGGAGCCTTATCAAAGCATTTAGAAATATTTTGCAATGAAATTGTGATCCCTAATTTGGTAACAACCTTATGTGGGGGAAATTTAGTATAAATTTTAATAGAGTAATTTTGTATTCAACACCTTAACTACTGTTCGGTAAAATTTTATAACCTAGATATCCAGGCAATCGAAAAATACTGTCCAAAATAATATCATAATAAATATATTAACAGTAAATTGAAAAGACTTTCGTAAAGACTTTAAAATTACGTTTAAACGGTCCTGTTTACATTTAAGGTAAGCAAGAGGCATACTCGTACTTCGAACATTCGGACTAAAACAGCACACCGCAAATTTCTAGTTGAACAGAAATAGGAATTTTTTGACAATTGATGATCAGTTGACTGAATATTTAAGTATTCTTCTGTTATTTTGTTGTTGAAGAAATAAAATTTACTAAAATATTTATTTTTTGGCTAAAAACTATGATTATTGTAAAGTAGTATAAAATTTTTAAATATATTTTCCTAAAATATTAAATGTCAATAGGCAAGACTAACAAAAGCGTTTATATATCTTTATATATAAATGTTACTCTTTCGTAATACCCACATGTGTAATAACGAACATATTTTTTTACAGAGTTTTATGATATACTTCCTCCTAAAGATAAACAGGCATGGTGGTGTTAAATTATTTTTTTAACTGATCATGGCAGTCATTTGATTTACTAATCTAGATAAAATATAATGCTATGATATTCGCTAGCGAAGTAGTAATAGTAACAGCAATGAAAAATTTAGCATAGAGAGCTTTTTAATTATTTCAGGGTGGACGGTATGTGAATTTTTTTTTATCCTTGGTCTAGCAAACATGCCAAGAAGTAGAATAAGTTTCATTTTATAAGTGCTGATTGGCTATTCTTTGTACAGTTTTTCTGAAAAATTCTGTATTTCGCTATTCACTTTTTTCTATAGAATACGATGATGCAATTTTTAAAAATTTTGAAAATCAATACAAAATATATATGCGTAGTATCTTATTTTAATTTTTTTGTTTAAGGAGTGTCTTATTATTCAAAATGCATACAGATAACCAAAAATATACCAAAGTATCTAAAACAAATTCTTTGAAAAGTAAAATTTAATTCCAATTTTTTGAAAATGATATTTAAAATTAAAGAATTGGTTTATTCTTTTTTTGAAAAGTCAATAAAAAGTCATGTGCATAAATTTGATCTGAACAAATAAAGTTTCATCAACCCCGAGCTCAATAAAATTTAAAGAACATTTTGCATTGTTAGTTTTTATTTTTGGATTATCTCTATGAATAATTAAATTCAAAATTTTGAGATATTTATATAAGTTATTTCTGAAAATTGTACGACATTAAGGTCTAGGGTGAATTTTTAATTTATTATTTTACGTAATTATAGACTCAAACAATTCAAAAATGGGAGCAATTTTCATGTATTTTTTATAAATTTATAAAAATTTAAAAAGTCACATTCACATTTAAACTTATACTATATTTAAGGAAGCTCATTTTGATCAATTTTAACCATTTTACAAAGCGAAGTAAAAATGTTGATCAGTATTTTTAAAATATTTTTCTTTTTGAATTTATATCAATTAAGTTTTCAATTATATTTTGAGGAAATACTTTCTATGAACAATTTTGAAAAATATAACGAACCAATTGACATGTACGTAGAGAAAATAATTACATATCGAAAACACCTACAAAGTAATCTTCATGAATTTTGGGAATATTTTTCATATGCCTTGCATACAAAAATTTCTCTAATTTTGCGATCATTACATGAATCCGTATTTAATATAGTTCCACCTTATATAAAATCAAAATATGTCGATATAAATTTGGAAATAAATCAAAAAATTTTAGAACTAGAAAATGATAAACAAAAAATTTCTAACACATTTGATTTTATAATTTTAAATATTAACATTACGATTGTTGAAAATTGTAATTCTTTTATACGTAAATTAAAAAGTTTACAAAATCAAAATAAGGGTCAAAATTCGATTGAAAATCAAATTAAATATTCTTTTCATCAGTTTAAATTATATCAAGATTATTGCTATAAGGAAACTTTACTATCTAAATTTCTAGAAGGAATTACAAAATTTTCAAAAATTAATATACCAGCATATCGTGAAAAACTGAATATAATTACTAAAGAGCATGGATTAGCTGAAAATGAATGGAGCTACTTAAACAACTTTGCAGTAGAATATAGTAAAATGGCTAATGATTTTGAAAATTTTTCAATAAAATTGACAAAATATTATAACGGCTGTGCAAAATTGAATTATTTTTTAATTAATATTTTAAATATTTTTCATGTAGCTGAAAAAATGTAAAAGAAAACTTTGTTCCATTTTTTTTAAATAAAAAGAAAAATTTTGCTTAAATGTTAAGTAGCACTAGTTATTAATTGTTTGTTTTTTATATTCATCTAATATAAAAGTAACAACTTGAAATAAGAGAATGTATCGCACACTATTGGCTGACCAATACACAGAAATTAAAATATTGTAGAAATCTAAAATAAAATCAAGTTAAAAAAAATGTTTGATAGTTTTTGTTTATTATTTTAAGCCTTGGTATAATTACAATTGTTACACTTCATTTTCAGACTCCAACCGAAACTCAATTTAGATAACCTTATTCTTACTAGGATATATTTTAAACATAAAGTAAAAATTAAAAAAAAATTTTTCTAACAAAACAAGTTAGACAAGAAACTAGAGCAAAAATTTCTGTGTTGCATAGACACAAACAAGGTTTTTCTTCAAAATTAGTAAATGGGGCAATATCGTAAGCGAAATCATCTGACGTCACTTTTCTTCCAGCTATGTTATTTGCTTTGTATGAATAACCAAATTAAGAAAAAGCTATCATTTTATATCCCTTACGTTTATAAAGACTGAATTTAAAAAAAAGGTGCTAAAAAGTTGAATATTTCCCTGTACAAATTCTAAAAGGACAAAATGAAAAATATATAAGAATACTACAGAAAATTTGTTGATTGTTTTTACTAACCTTTTGCATTCGAAGCCTTTTTTGGTTGCGCAAAGCAGCAAATCGAAACGATTTCAACCAAATTAAGGAAAAATTTTACAAATACTTAATAAATTATTATTAACATTTATAAACAAACAAACGTATACAAGTAATGAAATTTCAACATTTCAACAGTATTACAATTTTTAATTAGTTTTTGTATGATATTTTTTGGCAACGATGCATCCTAGGTTTATTCGGAGACGTATCACATTAATATGTTACTTCTCACCTACCTCTCCAGGTGTGTTACTGTTAGAGCAAGTCTTGCAATCCCTTTTCGATCTTTCAAGTATAATGTAAAGCTATCCTCATATTTTTCATCCATTCATCCATCAAAGACTCAAAAATTGTTTTGGTATATTCAGTGTCAAGATTGTTTCAAACAAATACTATGCTCAGACTAACTAAATTGAACTAAGATTTGGCTAAAAATGCAAGCTGTGAGCCCAGTCAATTAAAGTATTTCCCAGAGAAATATCTTATCACAAATCGTAAATAAGCTGATTGAGTTACAAAATAATATAGCGCAGTATCAGTACCACTCGAACGCAAAGGACTAAATAGTTTAATTGAATTAAGTAAAAAAATTTCTATTTATTTTATTTCCATAACGATTAAAATACATTGCAGGGTAAATTCTATTGAAATTGTGTACAGTCTTCATAGTATTTGCTTCAAATAAATTTTTGAAAGTAACTTTTTTGTGGCACTATTAATTTATTCACTTAGTTCTCAAATGGATAAAAAGTTTTGAACTTTTTTAGCTAAATTTTAAAAGTTAAAAAGCTTGAAAATCAAAGAGACAAATTTAGTGGTAATAATTCTAGTATTTTTTTCTGCTATTAAATTTAATTACTTTTCAATTATAAGAACAATAAATAAAGGTTTGAGAATTTTCTAATTCATTTTTTTTCTATGGATTTTTTCATCCGCTTTTCCTGAATCTTGGAAAGTTTTTTGGTGATTGAGTTATTTCTAGTGTTAAATAATAAATTTATACGTGATTAATTATTTCAATACATGAAAGAAATTGTATAACATTCAAATATAGCTAAAAAGTTCTAATATATAAATTCTTTTTAATTATATTATGGAGATATAGGTATAAGTTTACCTATTTATCTCCTACACTTTTAAATATAAACAATTTTCTTCTGGTTATAATAATTTTATTTTATAATTACGGACACAATAAGGGTAATAATTAGCAATAGATTTTATAATTTATAATCAACAATTAAAATATATTTTTTGGTAAATAAAAATTAAACTGTAACTCTACTAACATTTTTTAACTAACTGACAGTTACGGATATGCCAAGCAAGTAAACTTTCACAGCTTGCTTGACAAATTCATAACTGTCAAACCTACTTAAATTTATTTAAATAAACGCAAAATTTAAATTATGATTTCCCCTACAATAACAATATGTAAGTTAAATAATATAATTTAAGCTGTTTGAAATTGGTTCAATTCAGGCCTTTTTAAACTATGGGTCGCGACCCCAAATGGGGTCGCGAGAGATTTTATTGTCAAATATTTAAATACACGGTTTCATAATATCTTTTTTTCCTTTAATTTTAATTTAATACTTACCACTCAACGACTGCGATCGAATATATTCGAGCGAACTAAGATGGTCAGAATCCCCTTTTATTTATACTATTGCAAAAAATGCAATTTTGATGAGAAATAGTGCATATAATTTTTGTAACTATAATAATTACAATTTTACAACTTTTTGTGCAATTTTTAATTTTAAATTTTTGTATATTTCTAAATGAATGCTAAACTATATATTTTCATATATACCTAATAAATACATCACCAACAAATATTAATTCATCTTTCTTTGCTATTTATATGGGGTCACCAAGAAACTCGCAATCATAAATGGGGTCATGAATGAAAAAAGTTTAAGCCCTGGTTTAATTGTTTTGCGATTGATGTTAGATTTTTCTTAAATGTATTATCTTAAAAATAAATTAAACATTTTGGTTTAAAGATTTTAGGTTAGTCAAATTCTTATGAAATTTAACAAATCTTTCCATTCTTTGATTAATTCAATTCATTTCTAATTAAATTTTTTCAAAGGCCATAGCCTAATTTTGTAATTGATAGCAGAGTCTCAATTAATATTCATTACTCACAATGATATAATTATTATTATTCCTCAGATTTCATTTCGTATTTGTAAATATAAAATTTTCTATGCCCATATGATAAACTCAATTTAAAATTTTTCTATTGTATTAAAATCATGATGAATTATATAAGGCGTAAATATCCCTAATATTTTTCAAAATTGATTTAAAGACAATATCCAAATATATATTAAATATTTTACATATAAAACAAGAATGATGCCTGTAAATTTAAAAATTTTGATTTTAATAATTTTTATTCCAATAATATTAAGTGTTGATTTTGAACTATTTCCTAAATTTCCAATTACTATAATATCTACTCGAAATACAGTTAATATTATTAATCCTAATACCGAAAATATTGAATTACTACAAAACATGTTGCACCAAAAACTTAAATATCTCTTTCAATATTGTGAGACGCATATGAATAAAAAAATTAAATTAATTTTAAAAATTCTAAAAGACTGGAAAGATCAGCCAATCTCTGAAAATATTCAATTAAAATATGTTAATATAACTACAGAAATAAATTTTAAAATTTTGGAATTGAGAGAAATTATGAACAAAATCACTCAAAGTTTGGATTCTTTGATAAAAGGTTTAAAAATGTCCTTAACTGAAAAATTAAATGTTGTTAAAATAAAAATAGCAAAATTCAACACTATATTTGAATATATCAAACAACATTATTTAAATGTTGAAATTAAACGTCTTATTGTTAATATAGAACTAACGCATATTAAATGCTTAAGATTAGATGTACTTCCATATCTTTCTAAAGAAATAAAAAAATTTCGATCATTAGATGTTGAGGATTATAAAAGGCATATTAATGAAATTCAAACTTTTAGTGGACTAGGTGAGGGAAACTGGAAAGAATTAAATAAATTTGCATTGGAATATAGAAAACTTAAAGAAAATCTTGAAACAAATAATATCCAAGTTTTATATAATTTCAAAAATTGTGAAAATCGTTTTAGAATGATAGAAATGTTTAGTAATATTAATTTTTTAAAAGAAGAATATCATTTTGATCCAACTATCTAACATTCGTAGAATATGTGCAAAAATTTTATAGATTTTATTTTAAAAACAAATGGAAAAAAATATATAAATTTTAAAAATGTTGTTTTAATTATGAATTACACACTCACATACTCGTTTTTCTCGAAGCTATTTTTTTCGAAATTCTTGTAAAGATTTCCCAAATTCTACTTAACTTCTCTTAAAATTTGGCATGAGTGTTGTCTATACATTTCTCTATCACATACGAACTATAACTATAGCAATTTTTCAATTTTTACTATTTTTGAAAAATTAAGGAAAAAATTGCAAAACAAACTTCTCTTTTTTTCAGACAGCCGCAATTAAGCGAAAAAAACTTTTTCTTCAACTCTTTTAGTTCGTACAATAGCAGTACTTCTCTAGATTTTTTTTTTATTTACTTCAGATTTTCAACTGGGTTTACAATCGTGACAAGCTTCGTGTGCTATTTTTTGAGACCCCCACTTCATCGGCTTGTAACTTTTGAATTTTTAAATTTTCCACCTTTTTTTCTTGTATTATTTAAGCATTAACAAATATCTTGTAAAATAATGGATACTAAAAATATTGTTTGTTTTTTTTTTTTATTGCACCTAAGAAAGTACCTAAAATTGTTCTCTAGACTTGAATATCGAACTATTCGTAAGCTTGGGCTTACATTAGGAATTCCCTCAACAGCCAAAGGAAAAGGAAAAAAATTTGGCCCCAGGGAGACTGTGGCAAAAATATGAAGTTTGTAATTGATTATTTATCCCAAATATCTTAAAATCCTTCTAAGACAGACGCTACTATACTATATTAGAGTACATGGAAAGAAATTTTTTATGAAGACCGATGTATATGAAAATTGGGATCATGTGTATAAATACAGCCTTTACTGTCTGTATCAAGGAAATTATTAGCCCTATCTGGAAGTTTTTACTTTGCACGGCAGCTACTACTTCTATTTCAGATACCTCTCTGGAAAAGTTATAATTAAAGAACAATAGATAGAATTTGTAAGGTTTATTTTAGACCCAGATAACATTATAAAAACAGAAATTTCCATACGGAACTTTAATTGATCTTTTGCTATAGAGGAAACTCGTCTTTAGCTCTTATTTAATATTTCTACAATATCATTTATTGAATCAGGGGATCATTTATATGGTAATCAAAAAATGATGCAAAGCTTGTACCTTTGAATCTTTGACTTTTTTTATAAATTTTTTATAATTTGTTTTTTCCTAAAGATTTTTTTAATAATTGATAATTTTTTACTAAAGAAAGATATAAGTTATAACTAACACTAATTGTAAGTCTTAACAATTGCGTCATTTTCTTAGCTACCATGCAAAATCATTAATTTTATGCGTACTGTATAAAACATGAAATTCATAGGAAAAATACTCAAAAATATTGCTTTTTCAGCAAATTAGAATCCAAAAAACCAGATAACAATCTGAATTTTAATAATTTTTTTAAAAAAAAACTCATATCACATTTTATTTGCTTTTGAACTGAAGACTATTCTTTTTCTGAAAAAGACTAATTAACATAGCTCGGAAAATATTCAATATTGCTTCTGTTTACTGTTTTCGTTTTTTATATTTGGCTCAAGTAACCTAAAATGCTATTAAAATTCTTTGCTTTATATAAAATGTCTTTGTTGAAACGAATTTTGTAAGGTGTAGTCATATCCATTATTAAAGTCATAATTAATAGAGCTATATTCATATAATAAAGAACTAAGTCATTAGATCATTGAAAGTGATTAAAAGATGTTAATAAGCAAATTTAAAATAATATTATTACTTAATTATTTTCATATATTGTTTTGTGTAGAATTTGTGCATTCACCTACTACTGAACTTCATAAAGTATCTATTTTAAATAATGAAGAAAAATATGAAGAATATGCAGAAATGTTACAATATAAATTGCAAGCAGGAGTAGAAGACTTTTCAACTTTATATCAATTCTTTTTACATGGAAATATTAATACAGTCTTACGTATACTTTATAAATGGAAAAATCACTCAATATCTGAGCACATTGAACAAATATATGTTAATATAACTTTGGAAATTAATTTTAAAATTTATGAAATTGAAAAAACTAAAAAAAAAATTCAAAAAAGTTTTGATATTATGATTCAAAAAATATGTTACTTCATTGAGAAAAATATCGCATTTGCCACAAACAAAATGAAACAATTTGAACTTGCAACACGATATATTCCACAAAAACTTTGGAATAATAAAAATAAAAATCTTATTCAAAATTTTAAACATTTACATAATATTTGTTGGAATCAAACAGGGCTTTCAAAATTTATAATAACTGTTGAAGATTTTTTATATATAAATATTCATTTTTATTTATCTAATGTTCAGGAAATTCAAAAAGGTGAATCACTTGCTAAAACCGCTTGGAAAAATTTAAATAATTTTGCAGTTCAATATCAAGAAATTGCAAAGAATTTTAAAATTAATACTAGAAAGTTATCATATCAATATAAAATTTGTACAAACCTAACAAATCTTAATAAATTATTTAATGATTATAAATTTGAAAGAGATAGATTCCCTTTTGCTGATAATACTAGATATCCAGATGACTTTTAAAACCTGTAACTAGAATAAAAAAAGCTTGTAATATTCTCTTAGAAAATAAAAATTAAAAAAAAATTTTTTTTTTTTCTTTTTAAAACTGAAGCTTAGGCTCAGTTCTTATTTTAATTTTAATAAAACTCGTAAAATATGGTATATATTTTTTCTTGTTTTATATGAGAAAATTAAGGAAAATTGATACTATCCTCAAGAAAATACCTTTGAAAATTCTTACTTTCAGGCTTTATGTATATAAAGCGTGAAATATCCAAAAATTCCCCCAAAGTGCTAAAGACAACTACAAATCAAATATGCTAATAATAAACACATATATAAACGTGCCAATTTGAGGAATAGAGATAACAACAGAGAAAATGTCGTGTCCTGGTGTGCACGCTTCCAGTCCTTCCATTAAAATGAACAAAATTTTTTTTTTTAATTCTTCAAGAAAAAAGGTGTAGTCCCCTAACTAAACTGTCATAAAAATTAAATTTTATCTTTGAACAAAATGTGGTGTATAAATATCTGTAACTGTAAATAAACTTCAATAAGCATTAAAAAGAAAAACATTTAAAAAACAACCGAAGTACATATATAAGGAAGTTTTAGAATATACTAATATTAAAAAATGAATAGTATTTTTATCCTTTTCTCACTGTAAATAGGAAATAGATACAAACATGCAATTTCAAGACATACAAAATAATCATAAATAAAAAATTGTATTTATAGAATGATATCTTAGACTGCTATGGTCACAGTATAAGCAAAATTTAAACAGAATTTAAAGCATCATAAAAATGATACTCTTAAAAGTGTTTCTTTTATGTAATTTTATTCAAGCAATATCTTGTGTATATTTTGAACAATCATCTCCTGCAATATTTAGAACTAATAACGTGAATGTTTTCAATAATACAATTTATCAAACTATTAATGAAATTTTAATGGTACAAAAAACAGTAAAAAGTATGTTTGAATCTTCTATAAAGCATTTTCAAGTTGTGTTCAATTTTAATATTAGTACAGTCCTGCAAACTCTTACATATTGGATTTATGAACCAATCTCTAGTAATATGAAATCAAAATACGTTAATATAACTTTAGAAATCTCTTCAAAAATTCATGAATTAAAAATGAATAATGTCAAATTTAATTCTACTTTTAATTTTATAATACAAACTATAAACAATACATATAATAAAAATTTTGATTTTATCAAAACAGAAATACAAAATTTACAAGTACAATACAAAAATATTAAAAAAGAACGTTTTGAAAATAAAATGAAGCAACTGATTATAAATATTAAATTATTACACCTATTTTGTCTAAGAGATAGATTTATTAAGCCTATTTCTATGGAAACTCAAAAGTTTTCAAACTTAAATCCAAAAAGTTATGAAACAAGTGTAAAAAACATAAAAAATAGTGATGGGCTAGCCCTAGATGAGTGGAAAAAGTTAAATGAATTTGCGGAAAAATATCGAGAAATTAGAATTAATTTCAATCACATTGCTAACGATTTAATTGAAAAATTTTGTTTGTTTTAATTTTTCCATCATATTTAAAAGAAGCGATTTCCTTAGAGTAATTTAATTTTTTTAAATATTTACAATTATATATATTTAAAGTCGATTCATTTAATTTAGATTTTAAGTTTAAATTTAGTTTTTTTCGACTTTTGCATATTTTAGTTTACAGCAAAATTATTTGCTAAAGTTGTAATTAAGATATTTTCAGTCTTTGAATTTGTAAGTTTTGAAATTTATTAGTTTTTAAAATGCCTTAAGTTTTAATAACTGCTTGTTAATTTAATGTTAATTTTGTGTTTAAAGATCCTTAAAAAACTTGTTTTTATATTGACTAGTTTACACTTTTAATTTGAAATTATTTTGTCTTTTATTTTAAAAAAATATCTTAAGTCTTTTTATAAAACTTTTTATTTAAAAGTGCCCCTTTTTAACAGTTTTACTTTAAAGTTATTCTAAGTCTTTTAAAAAATATTTTATAAAAAAATTATTCTAAGTCTTTAATTATTAAAAATATTACTTCTGTTGAAATTTTATTGGTCTATCATATATCTGATTGTGTTACAAGCAGAAGAGCAAATTTTTGTTTTGGAGTCCTGTTTACAGTAATTATAATTTTATTTGAAATCATTTTTAACTTAAGTTACCTAAATTTTTTATATTTTATTCTTATTTTAATCTAATTAATTTGCATTTTTTTCATATATTAATAAATATATTTGTGACGATAATCACAATTTTTATATCCATATCAAAAGTATAAAATTTAAATAAAGATAAGTCACTAAAGTATTAGTAAATTTTCAAATATCACAAATATCTAAAATTATATAGTATAGAATGCCTTTCATTTCTTTCTCACTATGTGCTATGATAGTCTAATTTGACTATCATATTTACCAAAATATTCAAATTCTAAGACATATAAAATAATTATAAATAAAAAATTGTATTTATAGAGTGATGTCTTAGGTTTTTATGGCCACAGTATAAGCAAAAATTAAACAGAACTTAAAACATTATAAAAATGATACTCTTAAAAATTTTTCTTTTATGTAATTTTATTCAGGAAATATCTTGTGTATATTTCGAACAATCATCTCCTGAAATATTTAACATTAATAACTTTAATGAATTTAACAATAAAATTCAGCAATTTATAAATAACATTTCAGTGATACAAAGTGTAATACAAAAAGATCTTGAAGAGTTTTCTATTTTATGTGAAAGTTTAATCAATCAAAAAATTAATGTTGTTTTGAACACTCTTAGAAATTGGCTCATTGAAATAATACCTCCACATATATATAGTATATATGTCAATATAACTTCTGAGATTGTTTATAAAATTGATGAATTACAAAAAAACAAAGACAATGTTATTTCTAGCATTGATTTTATGACTCAAACTATAAACAATACTTATAATACACATTTTAATCGCATCAAAACAGAAATATTAAATTCTACCAATGCTAAAATTGAAATTTTTGATAACAAAACTGAACAATTTATTAAAGATATTAAAATGTCAACTATTTTGTGTGATGAAAATGTATTGATCATATCTATATCTAATGAGATTGTAAAATTTTTAAACTTAGATGCTGAAAATTATGTAATAAGTGTACAAAAAATTAAAGCCAATACTGGGTCAGTCCAAGATGCATGGATAAAATTAAATGATTTTGCAGATCAATATCATGAATTAACAAATAATTTTACTTTATTTATTATTGAATTAGTAGGAAAATATAAAGTTTGTATTAACTTCCATAACATATTTTTTAGTAGCGATTTACTTTGAGAATATTTTAATTCTCCTAAGTAAAAAACTTAATTTAAAAAAAAGTAAGTAGCATTTAAGCTTGAAATAATTTATTATTTCCTCTTTGAATTTTTTCCATAATTGAAACTTTTACTTGAAATAATAAATTATAAAATTATTTATTCTTAAATATATTACACATTTTAAATATATATCAAAAATTTTAATTTTGATTTCTCATTGGTCTTAATCATCAATACTTGTATAAGTTTGAGTTTACATGCAATACGGCCACAAATATTTGTTTTTCATTGCTTGACTTACCTGGCTTCGAAAAGTTAAGAAGATCAAAATTGTGTAAAACTTTTTAAATCAACTCAAATCAAAATTTTTTATGATAATTTGCCTGAATTGAACCTAATTTAATCCTAGTCATCCCAAATTAATGTCCTGAAAAAATATATTCTTGTGTCTGAATATATTTTATATGGGCAAAATGAGCTCAGGTTAATTATAATATTTCTTGAGCTATTTTGAGAGTAATGAAGTCAAATCTTCTTCGCTTATTGCAGTTATCCCTTTTTTAAAGTATAAAGTAATAGTTTTCTTGGATGATTTTCTCATTGCAGTGATATTGCTGTTTTACTTCCACAGCTGAATTTCGGAATTCTGGATGAAACCGCGTTTATTGTATTTGGACCTTAACACTGCTACTTTGAATATGTCTGTTACCAACAACTTCGCATTACTACTCCCTCTGCTTCGTCTGGTACATTATTATTATTTGTGTTGCTCCTCTCAAGGGAACGGTTCCGATTCTTTTTCTGGGGAAACAAATGACACACAAAGTCAAAAAGTAAATTACTAGGCATTTTTTCTACCTCATTGTAGATTCTTAATTATTTCTATTTCAAATTTTTAGTTTTAAAGTTAGTTTTTCTTTTACAAATTTTATAATATATTTTCCTCAATTTTGCAAAGAGAATAAAATATATTGAAACTTCTTCTAATGCAACACGTATTCAATTTTTATTGGCAGATATTTTTTATTTGATGAATTTTCTGATGAAATTAACTTTTTAAGCCTTGAATAAGATCTTGCTAGCTGTGTTTAAATACATATATTACATATGTTGATCAACTTAAAAATAAAATATTCTATAGTTGTTTGATTAAAAACTTTTTGCAAGATAAAATATTTTAAAAATTTTAGCAAGTAAAGAAAGTCTAATGTATTTGCATATTTTTTGTATTGAATTCAGTAAAAATATATTTCCCAATTGGGAATTTGTGTATTTTAACAGCGCGTGGCTTACTAATTCACAGTTTATTTTTTTAAGCAAAGTACCACTATTTTTAATATCAATACTGTTTAGTTCAGTTGTAGATTTAAAAAGTGACATCAGCATTTTATTTCATTAAAAATAAACGTATTCATTTTGAAAATTAAAACTAAGAAGTATCATTCAAAGTGGCTACAAAATGTTATTTAGCAATTTTAAAATTTTTCTTTATTTCGCTACTCTTAACATAATATTTTGTTCATATTTTGAGCATCCATTTGAAAATTTTGTACAAATAACACAGAATAGAATACAAAATAGTGTGCAAAAATTTGTAAATTTTGATAAATTTCCATCATATAAAAATATGAAAAAGGTTTTATCACTACTTGAAATGTGGAAAAAAGAGCCAGTACCTGAAGAAATTAATCAAATATATGTCAATATAACCATTGAAATTGACTTTAAAATTTATGAAATAAAAAGAATTAGAGAAAATATGCAAAAAAGTATTCATGTTATGATTCAAAGAATAAATGAATTAATCATACAAAATTTTGATTTTGTTATAAAAGAAATTAAACTCTTTCAACATTTGGAATTATATAAAACACGTAATTTTTTACGTAAAAAAAATGAAAATTTAATTAATAACCTTGAATATTTACACAATATTTGTTGGAATCAAACAGGGCTTGCAAAATTTTTTTTAGGTACTGAGGATTATTTACATGAAGACTATGATAGTTATATAACAAGTGTTATAGAAATTATGTTAGGAAATTCACTTGCTCAAAATGCCTGGAAAAATTTAAATGATTTTGCAGTTAAATATCAAAAAATCGAAAGAAATTTTCAAATAAATACAACAAGAATTTCAGATCAATATAGCGTTTGTACAAAATTGAAAAGTATTGATAAATTAATTAATGGTTATAAATTTGAAAGAGATTTTTCCCTTTTGCTAACAATACTAAATATCCATAAGCCTTTAAATAGTTGGAACGAGATTAATATAATTTCTTTCATGTTTTTTTAAATAAAAGTTTTAAATTTATGAATAAGAAAAATATATGTTTTATTATTTTTATGAAAAATTGAAATTTTGAATATATTATGTAACCTCAAATTTGTAAAATAATTTATTACTTTTACATTCCTGACAATTTTTATGGGAAAACTGATGAAGATTTTACCAATATTCTCCTGTAATTAATTTAAAGTACAGTAATTATCAAATCTAACAATTAGAATAATTAGAATTAGTCTCATGAAGATATTAACCTTATTTCTTCTATTGACGTCTTCCATTTAGAAGATCGTTTTTCAACTTCAAAAAAATGAATATAAACTAATGATTGGATTAACTTTATCGAATTCTTGGAATTTGGTTTATTTATATTTAAGAGGATCGGTACAGTAAGTTTTGATTTTGAATATTCACTGATGTTGAAAGTGTAAAATGTTAGTAAAATGTAGTTAAAAATGAATTTGATTTCATTATGAATTTCTAAAAATGCATGAAAATCACATGTTTTATTATTATATTTTAAAATACCACTTAAAATATCACAGTTTTATTTTTAGCTATTACTTTAAACGCACCTTAAAATTGATTGTTAATTAACTAATCATCTGAGCCTTTTGGAACCAGTTAAATACACATATTTGTTGATGGCTGACGAATCGACTTTAAATTTCAACATATTAATCTTTCAATTTTCTACTTCTTCTTTGCGCAAATTACAGATAAATTACACAAGCTTATAGTGATTTTTATCCTCAACATTTAACAGTCATTTTTTATGTAAAGTAGTACGCTGAAACTAAAAATGAAGTCCAAAAAATTTAAAGTAGGATGAATTTTGCGATATTTTGGAAAAACGGTTTTTGGCATTTTGAAAAAAAGAAAAAGTGTATTGACCTTTTCGTGATTAAATAATTTCCCCCGTAAATGATATTTATGATTATTATATTTAGCTGTAGGTAACTTAATTATTTTCTATTTATATTAAATTTTCTTATAAGCTAAATAGGAGCTATGCATACGCTTACGGACCATTTTTCGTTATTCCTACCAAATTTTTTATAAAAATCTACACTTTAGTGGATATTACACTATGAAGAATTGCTTTTTGATCCTGTTTTATTTTTGGATGTTTAAGTTTAATTAATTCGAAACTAAATAAGGGATAATTCATTAAAATAAATAAAATATCTAAAACTTGCCATTATGCTTTTTTTTTAGCAAAAGCAACACTTCTTGTTTCATTTTTTTTTTTTGATTTTATAACATAACTGCCAAAAAATTAAAAAATTTGTTTGGTAAAATATCCAAAGGCAAAGACATAATCAAAAAATTATTAGAAATTTACTTGCCACATATTTGTTCAAAGTGTTGTACTAATCAAAAATTTTATAACTTTAACCGCAGGGTTTTCAGATATTGGTAATTAATTTTTAATAATCGATTAGAAGTTAATTAGATTTTGGGGTAGCTAAGCACGTGTTTTCTATGCTACATAATAAGGTACTATGAAAACAGCAATAAAACCAGTATTTTTTGTGATTTTCATTATTTTCATGAGCTCAAAACGAAATTAACATTTCCATGTGTATAGAATATTTAATATGTATTAAATAACAAAAGTTTTAGCAAATTACTGTGAGGTACATTTCTCTATTTTATACAACCTCCAATACAATTTGTTATTATACCGTTTAAATATATTTAGGTTTTTGCGATATTTTTTAATTTTAATTGATTCAGTGATTTGATAAATTTTAACTTGGTTGTAACAAGGCTGACGGTTGCTTGAAAAATGTTAAATTGGTGATATTATTCCTAACTTGTTATATGAACTCCGCAAAAGTTCCCTACTCTGTAACGGACCCCTGTTCACGTTTCTCTTTTGTTTCTTTCTGTTTGTTATTTGCAAAGTTAATAAAAATATTTTTGCATGGGAACAACTTGTTTGTTTCAAAAAGATGCATTCTTGTCAACGGAAGTTTCAAACGAAAATGTTTTTAAAGTTCGAATTGACTTAGACCACTTTCCTAATTATGGGCACAATTGTGGAATTGTGAAAAATATGAAAATTTCAGTTGTGTGAGCTTTCCCTGGATCAGAATTTGTATTAATAATACTTTTAATTTGATTAATTGCATTTTGCGAAAAAAAAGAAGAAAAAAAAGACATTTGTTTAAATAACTATTTTAAACCGTTATTAATATGTGTGTTGATCCCTTTTATAATCGAAATGAAGAAGAGAAATGGATCTCTCCCATGAAAAGAGAAAGGCATGGTGACGCAATTCGTATCAGCGCCATTTTAACGACATCATGATATTGTGGGGAAGTAGAACTTCGAAGTAAGCAACAAAGAGCATTAAAATTGTCAGAAATACAAAAAAAAAAAAAAAATATTGAAGAATTATTATGCAGAAGTATTTTAGTATTTAGTTGCGTTAAATTTTTTTTAAAATAAAGTTACTATAAAGTTTTTTTTGTACAATTTAGTTTTATGAAATTTTTTTATTGGAAACAAGAAAAAAAAGAATAAAACTATCCAAAAAAAACAAAAGATATTTTCTTTCCAGGAGTTTGCTGGGCCCAACAAACCTATGAGTAAAGGGTAAGGAAATCAAGTATTTTTTCATTACTTAGGTTAAATTTTTTTAAAAGTAAAATTTGGTTAGTTTTTTTTTCTTAAATAATAAAGTTTGGTATATAGTTAATTTTCCCTTTTAGTATTTAGATCTTTACATTATATTTCAATTCAGTTTTCTTTTCATATACTATACTTAATTTTTTGTAGAATTTGATAAGTTTTCTTTTGATATTATTTAGATTTTTTTATTATATTTTATCTTTAAATTTTTATTCATGTCCTCTTTTATATATTTTTCTAGTACAAATTCTCTTTTTCGGTTCTTACAATTTGTTAAATAGAATAAAGGGAAACATGAGCAAAAAAAATTTGTATTATCTGTAAATTAATGAATAATGAATGTCCTAATCTCTTTTCCGGTATATTTTGTTTATTTTCAGGTCAGCCGGTTCAGCCATAGGATGGACGAGCAAAGGGGCTTAACTCCTTTGTCTCGAGTTCCTTCTATTTTTTTTCGCTCATTTAGGTGTTTTCTTGTTTCTGCGGCATGTATTAACTTCTATTTATTATTTTGAAGCTATTATTATAGTTTATAGTTTTACTAAATACAGTTATGGTAATATTCTGTCTCAGGATGAATATCTATGTTGGACATAGTAGAAAAACGATCTTCTAAATGGAAGACGCTAATTAAAAAAGTAACGTTAATATTTTCATAAGGCTAAATCTAATTATTCTAATTGTTAGATTTGATAATTACTCTAGTTTAAATTAATCATAGGGTAATATTGGGAAAATCTTCATCAGTTTTCCTATAAAAAATGTCAGGAATGTAAAAGTAATAAATTATTTTACAAATTTGAAGTTACATAATATATTTAAAATTTCAATTTTTCATAAAAATAATAAAACATATATTTTTCTTATTCATAAATTTAAAACTTTTATTTAAAAAAACATGAAAGAAATTATATTAATCTCGTTCCAACTATTTAAAGGCTTATGGATATTTAGTATTGTTAGCAAAAGGGAAAATATCTCTTTCAAATTTATAACCATTAATTAATTTATCAATACTTTTCAATTTTGTACAAACGCTATATTGATCTGAAATTCTTGTTGTATTTATTTGAAAATTTCTTTCGATTTTTTGATATTTAACTGCAAAATCATTTAAATTTTTCCAGGCATTTTGAGCAAGTGAATTTCCTAACATAATTTCTATAACACTTGTTATATAACTATCATAGTCTTCATGTAAATAATCCTCAGTACCTAAAAAAAATTTTGCAAGCCCTGTTTGATTCCAACAAATATTGTGTAAATATTCAAGGTTATTAATTAAATTTTCAATTTTTTTACATAAAAAATTACGCGTTTTATATGATTCCAAATGTTGAAAGAGTTTAATTTCTTTTATAACAAAATCAAAATTTTGTATGATTGATTCATTTATTCTTTGAATCATAACATGAATACTTTTTTGCATATTTCCTTTAATTCTTTTTATTTCATAAATTTTATAGTCAATTTCCGTGGCTATGTTGACATATATTTGTTTAATTCTTTTCGGTACTGGCTCTTTTTTCCACATTTCAAGTCGTGATAAAACCTTTTTCATATTTTTATATGATGGAAATTTATCAAAATTTACAAATTTTTGCACACTATTTTGTATTCTATTCTGTGTTATTTGTACAAAATTTTCAAATGGATGCTCAAAATATGAACAAAATATTATGTTAAGAGTAGCGAAATAAAGAAAAATTTTAAAATTGCTAAATAACATTTTGTAGCCACTTTGAATGATACTTCTTAGTTTTAATTTTCAAAATGAATACGTTTATTTTTAATGAAATAAAATGCTGATGTCACTTTTTAAATCTACAACTGAACTAAACAGTATTGATATTAAAAATAGTGGTACTTTGCTTAAAAAAATAAACTGTGAATTAGTAAGCCACGCGCTGTTAAAATACACAAATTCCCAATTGGGAAATATATTTTTACTGAATTCAATACAAAAAATATGCAAATACATTAGACTTTCTTTACTTGCTAAAATTTTTAAAATATTTTATCTTGCAAAAAGTTTTTAATCAAACAACTATAGAATATTTTATTTTTAAGTTGATCAACATATGTAATATATGTATTTAAACACAGCTAGCAAGATCTTATTCAAGGCTTAAAAAGTTAATTTCATCAGAAAATTCATCAAATAAAAAATATCTGCCAATAAAAATTGAATACGTGTTGCATTAGAAGAAATTTTATAACTGCTTATAACATCCTGTAAATTCTTATGAACTCTAAAAATTTAATTTCTGTGTAAATGTTAATGTTTTATATTTTTCAAAAAATTTTTTAAGGAATGAAGTTTTTCAAATAATTCGAACTTAAATCGCCGATATTCTGGTTTAGAATTCTTTAAGCTTTTAATCTATCAAAACTAGTTAATTCCTAAATAATTTAAGATACTATTAGAGGATCGTATTATATTTTTATGGCATGATTCAGGAATATTAAATAATAAGTTACATTTGTAGGCTAACAGATTTAGATATAAGTTACACTAAAAAATTGTTAGCTTAAATTTTTAGGAAATTTTATGACTTCTCCCAATAAACGAAATCAATTTGTTGTATAAAACTTTTAATTGTATATAATTCTTGTTAACTAATACTAATTAAGAGTTTATAAAGTTTGGAAAATACTTTGTACTGATCAAATTTTTTAGTTTAATAATCTTTATTTTAAGATCATCACTTCAAACCCTTGACTGAAATTTTCTACTTAAAATTACTAAGAATTGCACAAAAAACTTCTAGTTTAGTCTTAAATGATGCAAACTTGCCACTAGTACTTTGCTTGCTTTAAATTTCAATCAAAATTAACATAAGAAATGAAGTAAGCTCCTAAAATTCAAAAGTATATTTTAAGGGGTAAGCAAAAACTTTTATCTATTAACTTAAAAGACATTTTTAGTGCAGGCAGATATCTCATAATAAATTATTATTTTGTTTTATATTTAAATTATGACTATGAATTTTTATTCAAGCAAAGGTATAAGATAAAATTTAGACAAAAACAGAAAAACACCAGTACCAAAGAAGAAAATATTAAATCATACTTTTTTATTTTTTCTTAGAGTGCATACTGCAAACTGCCCTATAATTCAAATTTATATCCTTCCAATTTTTCACTAAAGAACACCGCCAAACAACATAGTTAATAAATCATATATTTTTATATATACCTCCTAAAAATTCTGTGCATATTCCTGAAAATATCTTCACAACTTTCCTGATATTAGGATATTTGAAAAATGGACTCAAGAAAAATCCTTGGTTTTTTTTTTGTATTCCTTATGGTTCCTTGATGGTTAGTTTTACATTGCACACATGTATATCTAATGTAGTATTGTAGTTTTATTTGTCTGTTTCAGGTCATAGCTATTCCACATTTGGACAAATTTATCACAGTTTATCAATCTTTACCTGTTTTCCACTATGCTGCATCCTTTGTATCTATGTAATAAGATTGGCTTTTATTCATGAATTTGTGAGTACATAAAATCAAATCTATTTTACTATTAGTTTTTTTTTTTGTTTTATTTCAAAGTATAAATTAACAGCAATAATTTTTCAAGATAGACAGGTAATTTTTTAAATTACTATTTCGATAATTTTAATTTAGAAACTATTTCCCATATGTTAATTATTTTTCATTGAGAAAATTTTACATGTTCTTTGTGAACTTTTGTAAGCAATGTGATTTAAGTCAAAATCAATAATGCTACCTTTGCAAATTTTAATTCAAATTTATTCAAAAAGATTTTTCAAAGTAAATCTTGGGCTTATCATTCCTTTAAAATAGATAAAAGCTTAGAAAGATGTTTCATTTCTCTTGAAACTTTAAACTCTTAAGGTAATATTTATCTTAATAAGAAACTCACTCAAAAGAAAATTTTCTAAAACTTTAACTTAAGTAAATAAACGCTAAAAATCTCTTGGTACATTAAGAAAAAAATTGAATAGTTTGTTGTTCTTGATTAAAATACATGAAATGCTATGCTTCAATTTTAGACAATTCAAGGAATTAAATTCTCAAATATACTTATATTTAGTAGAGAATATACATGTAGTTTAGAAATTACCCAACTTTACATGATAAATCGCTTATAACTTAAAAGAAAGTTTCCCTTTTACTTATTTATCTGAAGAATTATTCCTAGAAATTATGTTATTTTATGTATTTGCAACAGAAAACATAAAAATAATAGTTATAATTCTAAAGTTGCGTACCAAATGTGTAAAGAAATTTTGTTAGATTTGATTCAATTTAAAAGCTTCTAGCATTTTCTTTTAAGGATTTTATTTAGCTCTTTCAATTAATGATGTAATATTTATCGCATTATTTCTCAAATAATGATTTTGGAACAGATCGCAACAGATAACGATAAATTCTTTGTTTTTATACCAGATTGCTGATATTTACTAATATTTAGATTTCTTGTTATATTTCGGATTAAATTTTTATGTTATTAGAACTTTTTTTCCAAATGGAATAAATAATATAAGGTTAACACTTTTGTCTTGGATTCTTTTGTTTCACTTTTCCTTCTTTTCCCTGCTTTCTACGGCCAGCAGCCCCTTTTATTTCGAGTCTAGCTCTACTCTTTTTTTTATGCCAGGTTATCAAGAGCAAGAACCACCCCTTTAGCTTGCTAAAATGACATATACATGACACCTGATAAATCGTGCCTATCTTTTGTCCTCAGGGGGTATAGACTCTAGCGAGAAAGCAAATGGTCACGTAACAATTAAAAAATATTGGCAAAATACTATATTAAAAAAGTTCCAAAAAAAACTGAACAACCGCTTGATAAAGGCTATAGTAATTCCGTAAAAATGAAGCATTTCTCAGCATATCAGAAGTTTTAGCGTGATTAATTAGTCTAGAAAACTATTCTTCATTTTCTAAATACACCCAAAATTTATAGACTGGTGCTTTTATAGGATAGCAAAATATACCAATTATTTTTGAATAATTAGACTATATAAATATTTATACAAAAGCTCTATCAAATCCTGCTTTTTAGTGAACTACGCGATGTAATATGCAAAAACCAATTAAAAATAATCACAAAAGGTAGCAAAACATAAATTTTAGTTGTAATGAAAAATAAAATTTTTAAAAAATTCTTATATTCTATTTTAATTTCATTATTTTCACATCAATTTCCTACGATAACTTGAAAAATTTTTCTAAAATTTTAATTTTTAATAAAATTTCAGTTAAAAGTTTCATGCACAACTTTAAAATAAAAAGCTCAGCACAAACAAAAACCATCACCAATATATTGGTTCAAAGCTTATCTTTACTTTTAAATAGAGTCAAATACTGTTTTAATAAAACTTATTCTAAATGCTATCCAATTTTACTAAGAAACTCTCCATAGAAATTTACTAAAAAATTCCAATTCTATGAATGGATGTCATTTTGGATCGATTAGACGACATGCGCATTTCTAACAAATCAACATTTATTTTATGTGAAATCTACACTTTGACTGGGCGATTACGAAAAAAATCATCATTAAAAAAAAAGCTTCCGTAATTTTGTTTAGTATACACTTTTAACATTAGTTATCCCGGCGGCACTTCAGACAGCTTTATAGTGTCTCAAGATGCTGTAATAAGTTAAAAATTTGTGTGAAAAAAAAAGAAAAGGGTTTTGATTTTTCTTTTTCCAAGGAAAATTTTTTAATTATTGTTTGTGATTTTACATAGTTCTTTGCATATTAATAATTGAAAATCAAAGTGAGATATTTAATTTAAGATTTTAAAGTAGTTTATCTACATATGTAATACATAAATAAGGAAGTACGGGAAAATAAAATTTTAAAAGTTGGCTAATCAAATTGACTGTTAATAAAAAATATAAATTTTTCATCACATTTCTTTGGTTCAGTTTTAGTTATTAAGCTTTTTTAAATTTAATTGATGTATGAAAATAGTTGTTTTATTTTTTGTGCAATTATTTCACTATGTATTTTTTGATTTTTTAATTTCCCTTCTTATCGATTTGATTTATTTATTTTAATTTTTGTGTGTGATAATACTTATTTCTAATATTTTAATATTTCATTTTGTATATAGTTAAGCTACAATTTTTTTTTTTTTTAATTTTTGCTTATTTGTTCCTATTTGAAAATCAATGTGTACATTCTGCCATAAGAATATTTCCATAGTGTAAAAGTAACATTTAATTGAGAGAAAAATTTGATTTCAAATTTTAATTATAATAAGTAATCCATCAAAAACTTTTTCAGTTTTTCTTTATTAGTATTTTTCACGCTTTTTGTGGTAAAATATTAAAAGTTTAATTTTAGTATATAGTTTGTGTACTTTATTGGTTGAACAAGAGATATAAAAATTTAAATATTGTTTGCCGTTATGTTTATTCCATTTTTTTCAACATAAAAATAATGTCAAGATAAATTTAAAATTATGTTATCATTTAAGGACATTATAAATACAAATATTATAAAGACCGTCAAATAATTACGAAGGTTTTTGAAGTTGTTCCTTCATTTTTGTTAATATAATGCAAATGAAGCGCATAACATAGCATAATTTCTCACGTTAATTATCCACCTAAAATAGAAAACACAAGCAAAAGTTAAGAGAGATAATTTGATAGCACTTCTTCTAATATTTTCTCTTATTAGCTACTGTTTCCTTACGTAAATTAATAAAATTTGTTTTCCTTGGCTTTTTTAAAATTAGATAAGATAAAAAAGTTCCTTCTTAAGCTTGTGATCTGTTCTAATGTCCAAATCAATAGAAGATCAGCAATTATTTTTCTGTAATTTAAATCTCTTTAACCAATGTATCCAAACCTAAGCTAAGGAAATACAAATGTGTGGCTTATATATAATAAAAAAAATAATATTAATAAATATTATAATTATATTTTCATTTTCTTTATATGAAATAGTTTAATTTGAATCGAAGAAAGCATTATAAGGAGTATATACCAGAGGTGATTATGAAATTCCGACCAACTCAAGCCAGAATTGCTTGTTTCATACATAACAAATGCACATATATATATTTATACATATATGAAACGATTAAGCTTTATGTCTTTGGATATAACTTGAGCTCTAATTGAATTTCCTGTTGCCCAAAGCACAATTTAATGCTTTCTAGCTATTAGCCAAATTGACCTCTGATTTGGATCATAAATTATTTTTAACAGGAAAATATCAAGAGATGCAAGAATTTTTTTTACTTAATAGATCAGCCTAATTTTATAGAATATGTCATGAAATAATGTCGTGAAATACTCAATAAACAAAAACTATCTAAAAAGACATAATTACATATCATTGAGTTTCTAAAATAAAAACTTCTTTTTATATAAATTTTCTGGTAATTTCTTAGCAATTTAAGTATTGCGACATAATAATTGACCTATAATGTTTCCAAGATTAATTTAGGCAATTTTTTTTCTCATTTCTCTTGCAAAAGCTGAAATTTTTTACAAGCTAATAATTGTTTTATTGTAAATATGTCCTGTTTTGATATTATTTAGAGTTGAAAGCCTCTAGGTGACTAGATAGATTCTATATTTTTTATAATTGGACCACAGAGCTTTTTTAAATAATACTTCATACCATTTTGGATGCAAAAATATTTGTTATTATGACTTTGCTTTCTGAAGCACTACCCCATCTACTTCATCAATGAAAGAGAGCTACTTTTCAGTCATGGTATCTACTTTCTCGGAGAAAACATCAATGAATTAAGCTAACAAATGGCCGCAAAACTCGCCATTATTCTGCATGAAAATATGACTGAAAAGTAGCTATGATGGCTACTTTCTACATTCTGTATGAATATATATTTCATAATTCACACATGAATTCATGCATGAGAAAATCACTACTAATTGTAAGGTGAATCCAAGATAAATGCTTGATTTTGATTTTTGAAATACATTCAACTGCTTTGAGTTTCAGTGGGCTATGATTTAAAAACCACCTGTGTCTAAAGCTCAACCATATCCAACCACGGATAATTTTTCCTAGCTACCTAATTTGATGGTTTCTTTGAGAATATTAAAAATCTACTCAATTTTTTTTGTTTTTTTTTTTTTCAAATTAAGGATATATACTATGCTCTTCCAAGAATTCTTCTTTGAACCGATTGTTTAAGTCTTATTTAATATATGCACATAAAATATTTTGTTCTACTATTTTTTTTTGCATTTTTCATTTCATACGACTTCAAAATCTTTGAATGAATTACAGTTCTAAATATTTCCCCTTATCAAATATCATCTAAAACAAACTTAGGTAACTCTATTAAATTAGCATTCTTTGAGCGTTTGTACGTCCACATAAATAGTTTAAGTGACAACAAATTCTTGCACTCTTTATTCATAAGCAAATCATAATACATACAAATACATATATATATAAAAGTATACATGCAAACTTTTTCTACATAGAAATATTCATTTCCATTTCTAAAATCGCAAGCTCTGTTTTCAACTTATTAAATAATTTATTAAGTTAATTCGATTTAGTAATAGAATTGATTAAGTGAGTTAAGTCAGATTGATTAGTAAACTTTGTGTAAAACAAATGAATAAATTTTTATTAAATTTCATAAGTGGTTGGTTTTTTTATTTTTATATGAAAATTTTGTTTTAATAATTATTATAGAAAATTAAATAAAATTTTGTTACTTTTAATTAGTTATTAACAAAATAAAAAGAACACAAAACTAAAACTAATATCATTAAAAAATGAGTGAACAATTTAAAAAACAATTAATTTTGCCAAGGTCTTATTTATGCCGGCTTAGACCTTTGATAATGACCTTATTCATTATGGTCACTTGTCTACAATTTATATTTACTGCAATTGGTGTAACAAGTGCAAGTGAAATTCATCAATCAATAAATTATGATTATGATAATTTCAAAAATCAAGATGCAATTGGTAATAATTTTATACCAGATATAACACCAATTATTCAAAATCAGGATGATAAATTCGAAAATTTAAGACAATTTCTAAAAATATGGCCAAATTTGGAAGCAATGGGATATGTTGTTAATAAAAGTGAGTCATTTAAATGTAAATTTTAAAAAAGAATTTTTTAAATGCTTCTGTTTGTTTTTTCCATTTGACGTCAATTCCATGGAATGCACTTTCGCTTTAGAGTTTTACTAGAAAAAGAAATATGTATATATTTTTTTCTGTTTTTGTTTTTGTTTTTGTTTTTAATAAAAGAAACAAAAAACAAGTTGAAATCAGTTATAGAATAATTTATTTTACGAATTAATGATGCACATGAATAAATTTTAATACTTTTTGTATGAATTACACGTCTCTTATCTTTACTAAAAAATTGAATCCATGAAATATTGAATTAAATAATATCGGTTGATTATTTAAGATATGCCTGATTAGTGTTTCTAGCTGACAGAACTTTAAGTTTCTGCTTAATAGCTTTAATTTTCTATATAAAAAAAAATTTTAGTGATTTATGAGGAAAAAATTTCTTTGAATCATTGACAAACTATAATTGTTTATAATTCAGGTCCAGCCTCTTCTAATTGATCTAATGTAATTTATGTTCATGCATGAGCTTCAAATGGCATGTAGTATGAAGCTTAGAATTCAAAGAAAAATGTGCAACCAGAAGTTTCATATTTTATAAGTTTCTTTCACTAATACATTCAAACCGAATATATTTAAAGGATTATATATGTACATTGGCATATTTTACATTTATATCACTCTAAGTAAGAATTTTTCAGAGTAATTTGTAGTCAAATCCAGCAAATGTTTGTTCGAAACGATTAAAGGTGGTTTCATTCAGAAATCCAAAATTCAGCTGTGACAATAAAGCTCCGCTACGCAACCATGTTCATTGTGTATTTGCACCATAAGAGAAACTTTTGGTGAAGTAGTTTTTTATTGGTAATAAATTGTCGTAGAATTGCTATCAGTCTTACATGTCATATATGTACGTCTCAAAGTAGATATTCCTATTAATATTTCATAACATTTGATGATCTATTCTGTAAGGTTTCGTATTAATTATTTAAGCTGATTAATTTCTAGTTGTATGTAAGATCAAATAAAGACATTGTACTCTATAAAGGAGTACAAAAATTTGTTTATTCATATTTTTCAACAAATGTTAGTTTAAAAGGAAATAAAAATGTGTTTGTTTATTTCCAAATACAAAAATGAAGAGATTTGTGTAGTTATTATTGATTTCATTGTTGGCCTTGGATTACGGACACAATTGTCACAATAGTATGTAGTTCTACACCTTTTATTAGAATTAGAACAAACAAGAAAATCTTTAATTTTCCTTATCTATAGTAGACGTCCTTCCACGTTTTGTAAATCCTTGTTGAAAATTATTTACTATTTTAATTAAAAATTGCACACTGAAATTTTTGATGGGACATCGGGATCATATTATTTTTTTCCCATTTTGTATTAATTTATATTTAACGAAAAACCATTAGAAATAACAATTTTTTATTGATAAGTTGGAGTGATAAGGTTGGAGTAATCTTTCACTTTTTTATACCCATAGCTAAGAACTATATCTTTTTTAAGACTAATTATTCATAGATGAATTGTTGAGTTATTCAGCAACTGCTTCCAAACTTCCTTATAGATACATATATACTTAAAACTGTCAAAATTTTACATACGTCCGAATAAAAACAACGAAATCAAAACCCTTTATGTCAAATAGAAAAAATTTGCAACACTTTTCGAAATAATTTAATTTCTCTGTTCAGCGTATTAAATTCCAGAAATGTTGCACAATTATCAATTTTTTATTGCTTGCTCTATTTTTCAACTTTATATTAAAAATAAAAATAAAAAACACAAATTCAAACTATTATATTTATATTTTCAAACCGTTATTTAAATCAAATTCAATCAAAGATAACAATAAAGTTCATTTATTAATAAAAATATGGAGAATATGATTGAACATGATGAAGATATGGATAATTTCCTGGGTAGTAGGGATAAGTGGGTACTATTGCTGGACTAGTCGGAAAAACTGGAGCTGGCACAATTGGGGTCGGTAAAAGTGGTGACGAAGCAACCGGTGCTGGAACATATGATCCTCCTGAATATATTGGTTTTTGTACAACTTTATTTCTCAACTCAGCATTTTTGACTGCTTCAAAATGTTCTTTTTTAGCCTCTGCTACTTCTGGTGTATCCTCAACTGGCTTAGGTAAATCTTCGGGTTTAAAGGTTGCAACATTTGTTGGGGTATCAAAAATACCTGATTTAACTTTATCAAATGCAGCAAAATGTTCAATTTTAGCTTGTAAAACTTCTGGTGTTTCAGTAACTTGCTGTGGTAGTACATAATTAGGTACTGAAATAGGTTTTGGTAGATTTGTTCCAGATGCACGGAAACCATTTATAGCATCAGCAGTATAATCAACAGTCTGAATTTTACCTTCAGCATCAAGATAACTATAAGATCCATGTGTTGAACCATCAAAATATTTAACTTCTTGTTTTCTTGAAAGTCCATCATTATATCCATAATTATATTGTCCTAGTTCATCTTGAGCATGGTATTTTGTATGAAACGGTGAATATGGTATACCTGTATATACTAATTGGCCTGCACTGGCAACTATTAAAGTTGCAATTATAGAAAATCCAGTAAAAAATTTCATTTTCGATTTTTATTTAATTGAATTTGAAAAATTGACTGATGTATGTTTGTTACTAATACTCACTTCGAATGAAGATGATTCTTATAACAAAATTTTTTGCCTTTTTATATAAAAAAATTTCAGCCCGGAAGTATGAATTTATTCAAGGACGGACACTTTTTCATTAAATTGATCATTTATTTTCCAATCTATTTTATATTATTTTTCGAATATCTAGTGAAATACTTAAAACAAGAATTCCCTTCACTAAACTTTTTAAGATAAAATTTGGTTTTCTTTTTTATACAATATGTTACTTTTATTTTTATCTACCATTAAATTGAAGCTGCCACTTATACCACCCCAGGCGTTTATTTTTCTATGTGTACCAGTTTAAATTTGTAATTATAAATTTTTATATATAGAAAATCGATAAGCTTAAAACTTATCCACTTTTATCCACTTATTGTTGTACTTATAGTTTTAATTGACCTGATTTACAATTAGAATAAAACTTTAACGATGACTATATGAAGGAAACATAATATTAAATATTCTATTTAAAATAACTTCATTCCCCAGAGTCTGCCATATAAATTTTTTGACAAATTAGCCTTCATTTAATGTGAAAAATTAAAAATAATTTTCATCCGAAATGAGGCGATAGAATTTACATGGCAGGTTGTAAAGTAAATTTTGTTCAATCCAGAAATCTATGACTATTTGTGACATATTTTCCAAGAAAAATATTCACCACAAACATTTAAAAATTGATAAAAATATTTGAATAAATAAAAACACTCTGATTAATAAATTTTATGAAATAAAATATTTAATTAACTCCAAAGTAGTTGACAAATTTTTATTCAGATACTTTCATATTGTGATTTCACTATAGCAGAGCAAAAATCACTTAAGAAAATTTTCTATTTTCCTAATGTCAAGTTAACTTATAAACAAACAATGTCAAGGCTGTCAATGAAATAAACATTAAACAATTTTTAGCAAATTCGCACTTTTAAGTTAAATAAAATACAAAACTGCTTCAAGTGGCATTGTATGGTTATAAAGAGAAAGCTAAATTTGAATAAAAAAGCTTTGACACAGTTTCTTCACTCAATATTATTAATTCATAATCTAATTATTTGGAATAGCAATCGTCATTTAAAAATCTTAGAAAGAAATGTAGAAATAAAACAAAAATTAATTTTTAATTTCGAGTCAATAGGATCAATTAAAAGCAAAATAAAAACCTTAAATTTGGCAGTTTTGTGTTTAGCCATAGCCAAAATGAAGAATTTATCAACTAACGACCAACAATAATAAGTTTTAATATTATTTTCTTTAAATAAATAAAAACATATTCTGATTAATTATACTAAAATTCTTTGTGATCTACAGAAAAAGATTGCTTTAAACATTATTTTACAAGTTTGAATAATTACCATTTGACCTAAGGGCTCTGATTATTATAAATTTTTAAATTAATTCTTATTTTGTGCCCCATAATTACCTTTAAGCTAAGCTAGATAAGAATACAGATATCTAAATTCCTTAAATATACTAGTTTTTCGATAATAAACTTAAAAGGAAAAATATATTTAGATTATTTCTTAAGATTTAATTATACGTAAATTAATGCCAAACAACTATAAAAGCTAAATGAAAGCATTTTCTTAATTCAGTCAGTGTTTTATTATATTTAATTAACATCATGAAATTAGCTATTATTATTTTAAGTTTTTTATGTTTAACAATCAATTCAGCACAAAATATTGATATACCATCACTTGGATTACAATATCAATTCCAGGATAAATTAGGACATTATTCTTATGGTTATAATGATGGATTATCTCAAAAACAAGAAGTTAAATCAATTGATGGTATAACCCGAGGATCATACAGCTATGTTGACGGTGATGGTAAAACTCAAATGGTAAATTATATTGCGGATGATGTAAATGGATTCCGTGCTACAGGAACTAATTTTCCTCATATAGAGGAATCATCAAAATCGAATAATGTAATGATGCCATCAATACATGGAATGCAATCAAATTCAATCACTTATAAACAAAATTTTAATCATTTTAACAATGAATTTCTACGTTATGGATATAGATATAATCCAATACTTTCGTCTTATCAATATTCACCATATTATTATTCTTATCCCTATAACTATCCTTTCTATTAAAAATTATTAAAATGTAGCTTAAATATAATTATAAAAAATTCAAACATTTGCAACATTTTTTTCATCTAAGTAAAACCAAAACATATATAAATATATTTGATCAAGAAAAAATAATAAATTTTTATTTTTAAAGGAATTAAATTGGGTTTTTTTGTTAATGATCTAGGGCTAGGAGGATATTCCCTATGTTATATAAATTTAGAACGTTTTCCAGGTATTATAGTCAAATTTTGTTACGTAGCGTCTCTATATTTACCAAATTTTTTATTCCTGTTGGACTAATATTAAGGCACAATTTGCCAGTATTTCTACTGTACTGTTTTTAGTGTATTTTTTTTAAGTTATGTTATTTCGATTTTGTTCCAATTCCTTCTGCCATTGGACACGTTGCGTGATTCCATGATTATAAAATCTGTGATCTTGGCTAATAGAAAACTAATATATGGCATTTTTGACGTCATTATTTAAAGTAATGGTTTTGATGCCTTTAAAAGATTTTGTAAAAATTGGATCAAGTAATAAGTCGAAAGTTCTAGATCTGAAAAGCATGGTGGTTGTGGCATTATATATCTCAGGTTCATGGGGCTGCATACTAAAAAAGAAGATGAATATTGATATTCACGTTGAAGACCATTACGTAGGCTAAGCTTAGAGGCCTCCATGCTCTCGGATAAAGCTCTATATGCGTAGTTTCTGGCAACCGTCATATTAGTGTTTTTGGTTATTCGGAAAAAATGATTGTATATTAGACAAAAGAGTAGCTAGACTAGAAATTCCACAAGCTTAGAACATCTCAGAAATTACAATCTTGGTCAACAATTATGCTAGATGTTTTGTAACTTGCATTCAAATTTTTGGATAATAAAAATTTAAGCTTTGTTTCCAAATGAATTTTTTTAATACGATATAAACAAAATAAATAATTTTAATTTTATACAAAAATAAAAAATTGATCAAAAGTTGATCTGAAATAACAAACAAAAGCGAAAAGCCTACTATTTTTTTCGTAACAGATTTAACAATAAAATCAAAGCATTGACAACCATTGGACCTGCAAACATTTGAATTTGATAATTAAATCATTCTCGCATTGTTTTGATAATCTTCGATACGATATACTTCTAGGATGAATAAAAGAACCATTTCGAAAAGGAATAAAATGTTACCTCGTTTCAAATACGAGCAAACAGTGTAATTCTTTGAATATGTTGGTGTTATACGATTTCGAAAATCACATCGTTTCTTATTTTGTTATAAAAAATATTTATTTAAAATTTTTTCTATGATCAAAAATAAAATTCAAATATTAACCTAGTTTTTTGGTTTTTTAGATCTTCAATTTACAATTATTGTTCCGAAAGCTAATTTAAGTAGTTTTGACAATACAAGACTTCAAGATATTGTTCTTGAGCATTTAATACCAGGCAAAGCTTTCGATACATTCAATGAAGAAGAAATTTATGCAAATAGTAAACGACATCCTATTATATTTCGAACAGTAAAAAAATCAAATGAAAGCCAATGGACATTGAATAATTTACGTATACTTCGGACAATACAATTTAATGAAAAAATTTCAACAATATTCATAAATGGAATTTTAGGCGATAAAAAGGCAGCATTCTCTAAAAGAAATATACAAAAAGCAAACAGGTAAACATTTTTTATTACTATTTATTTAGTAAGAAAAAATCTTTTATTTTTATATTTTAGATACAATGAACCACAAAATTTAGAAATAAAGAACTCAACTAAAATTGATAATATCCAAACAAAAGATATAAAATCAAATTTACTTATGACATTTTTAGCATCAATGAAATCGGGTACAAAAGTATTTCAACAATTTTTATCAAAAAGTAATTTAACATCAACTATGGAAAATTCTACATATATAGTTTTAATACCATCGGATAATGCATTTCAGCGATGGCATCCAATTGATTGGGGTTTTTATCCATTTAGTGTACAAGATTTTACCGAAAATATTTTACGAAATCATTTTATTAAGACCAAAATACCAATTAACTTGAATGATTTGAAATCAAATGAAAAAATGAGATTACGTACACTTGGTGATGAAATAGTTATATTTCAAAATGATCGTAAGTTTTTGATGGTGACAACAAAAAAAGGGATTTTTATACAAAATAATTTGATACCATGAAATGGATTTAAAGTAATTAAAGTGTTGGTTAATTATATTTACACGACAAATGGAAAGTGGTTAAATTTTTTAACACTAAAATTTAGCTATTTGAATTTTTCAAGAAGGTTTTGTTTTAAGTCGTTGATGGAATCAACTTTACTGTTAACAATTTGTTTTTTCTTTTCATCAGAAGTGCAAATTTTTAATGCCAGACCGATAAAAAGTAATAAGTTTCTGAACAAAATATCTGTCCTTTTAAGCTTCTTATAAAAATTTACATTATTTTCCATTTAATGTTGCAGCAATCGAAATAAATGAAGATCCATGGTTGCAAAAATAAGCAAAGATGATTGGTTAAACAATTTCAATCACCTTAGGCTTAAGCAATGTAGAATTGCGGATGAAATCCATTACATTCCCGCAACCACATACATTGTGTTTGAGCCTTTTAATTCAATCAAAATTTTATAACATTTCTTTTTGGGCAGTCTCATCTTTCATAATTGTAGTTTAGCGTAATGGCTAAAACTTACAATGGTAAAATTAAAGATTGTTTTATATCTCTATATGAACAGTTTTTTTTCTGGCTTCAACTTTACAACACATTAAATGTAGTTATCCTGTAAATACTCCACTAAAAATATAAAAGTACCTTGTAAAGTGTAAACTTGTTATAGCACTCCAACAATCCACACAGTATAAAACACGCACATTTTTGAAAAACTCTTGCATGTATAAAAACATAAAAGTTAACGGAGAATTATTCAAAGAATTTTTACAGCAGAAAGTAGCCGACACGACTCCTTTTGGTTTTTATTGATATTTTCTCCTTACACTCCTCCTGGTAATTATGTTAAAATTTGAACAAAATGTTCATATCAACTTTTCTTTACTAGGCTAATACTTTTTGCATTTTAAATTATCGTGGGAAACACATCCTTAATGACTAACCAATTAAAAAAGCTTCAAAATTGTGCTACAAAGGAAATAAACAGTACGTGCTGAATTAATTATTTTTTCTTTTTTAGGACAGATAATACATTACCTTAATACTTGCTTTACTTCTCCTGCAAATTTTCTTGAATTTTTAACCAGGATTAGTAGAATGGCTGACCAATTACACTTAACTTAAAATATATTTGTTATGACTTACAGCTATAAGATGATCGAAATTAATGAATATTGGTATTCGCTAACATTGAATTACTTTCCAATTTTATTTATTCACGTAATTATTTCCAAAGAAAGTTATTTATATATTTAAAATTGTATTAAAATTTCATGGTTTTAAATTGGAGTATGTAAAATCTACTTTTAAAATTATTTCTAATATAAAATTATATTTATTTTTGCTTTTGTTCTAGCCACACCTAGTGTTAATAATGTATCAATTGCTGCTGATTATTTACTTTCGAATAGATATCAAATTTATATTATTTCTGAAGTACTATTTGTTTCGGAGGCTGTTGTTTCAAAATTACACCAGGTAAATTTTAAATTATTTCAGTGTAGATACTAAAATCTCAAAACCTCATCAATTAATATCATTAATAAAAATTTAATATATACAAGTGAATCTGGCAAAATCAACTTATTATGGGATATTTTTAAATGAAATTAATGTTAATGTAATCAGAAATGATGAGCTTGAGATAAATACGAGAGCTACACAAAGTTACAATACACAGTTTTTAATACATTTAACTTATTAAATACAACACCTACAAATTATTATTAAGAAAAGTAGAATTCAGGGCCTGGTATAAAGATTAAAGTATGATAAAAATTTTGATAATGCGTGTACATTATTTATACATCTAAAACATTGCATCAAATAAACTCGTAAAAAAAATTGTTTTACTGTGTTCATCATAACTCATAACAAAATTATCTAAAATCAAAAATTTAATTTTTTAAAAGGTTTTCAATTTTTGGTAGCCTTTCACTTTCACTTAAAAAATTGACTTATTTGTTATTGCAAAATTAATAATTATTAAAAAAGGAAAACAAAAGCTCCTGGTGAATTACCTGGTGAAATAAAGGAAGAAGTATTGTGCAAAATTTCAAAATGATCTGTTCAGTAGCTTTTGAGTTATCGTGAACACCAACTTCGAAAATACCAAAATTCAGGAAGACGGTTTAAAGTTCTGCTCTTGAGCAAAAAGCGCTCAAAATGCTCAAAACTTCGGTAATTTTACTCCGCTCAGTTTGAAATTTTCATACAATATTTTTAGGCTTTTATACATTAATTTTAAAAAAATTTAAAGAGAGTGAAGAAAAAAATTAAATACCGAACCTCCCCATTAAGGGGCACAACTAGTGTAAGATTTTCAAAATTTCGATATTTCTTTTCCTATATTTTTCGAAAATTTGTACCTTTAAAAATAAAATATTAAAATTTAAAGTGAAAATTTCATATATTTTTGGAGTTACATCCTTCTAAACAACAGCTGCTGCCTCCTTCTTTAAAGGCGTTTTTCTCAAAACTACATTTTTCAAATTTTCTGCACCTGTAGCTCATCGATAACAAATCATTCGATCGATTTCATTCTTATTTTAGCATCTTCTGCATTCTGTTTCTCCGTTCAATTTTTCTCCAGTTTTATAATTAGATGAAAAATATAATTTTGTCAGGCCAAAAACAATCAGATTTTTGACTTAATTTCAAATTTTTTTTTCTATTAAAATCTTCCATTTTGTGGCATTTTAATTTTTTTTCACAATCGAGGGTCATTTTATGGAATATACTTTCTAGTTTACCGATTATGTTGTTATTTTTGATTTCGGCCACTCTGAAGACCTGGATTATTGCAGCAGTGGGAGAATTTTTTAAAAATTCACAAAAATCACACTTTTTTGGCAGTTACACTAGTTGTTCCCCTTAAATAAGGTTGATAATCATTATTGAAGCTTATTGCTTTGAGATTTTTTTCAAAGATAGTAGTTTATGGTAATTTCTATATTTTGACTAATTCTGTTTAGCCGACAAAAGAAAATATAACTTTCAAAATAGTTTTAGATTTTTATAGTAATTGAAATGCTTTTATAAAATGAATTTCTTTCAAACTCAATACATTTTATTAGCTTTTGGAAACTCGATTCTCAAAAAATTAAATTTACAGATGCACAAGGATAAAGAAACACCTCCTCTTTTAGCATTTCCATGGTTTGGTGCTCAATTTTTATCACATTCATTCCTAGCCCTCGAAAAAGATCCAAATTTTACTCAAATATCTAGGTAAGTATTCTTCTTATAAAAACATAACAATTAAATATAAAAATTATCTTACAGATATCTTAGTAATGCTGAGATAGCACCATTTATATCTGGATCAAATTATACATTCTTTGTGCCACTTGATGATGCTTTTAAAAAATTTGATATGCTATCCGATAATTTTATGGTACAACATTATTGGAAAGCAATTATATTATATTAAAATTAATTTTATTTTTTTTTTATTAATTTCAGGCATCAAAAAAAGGTATTAAAATGTTACTTAATCATTTTGTACGTGGACGTCTTTATAAACGTGACTTAAAAGATAATATAACAATGGAAACAATTGGTGGAGGAAAAATAACATTTCAAAGAAAATCACCAGATAATATTATATGGGTTAATAATGCAAAAATAAACAAATCTGAAATTTTTGTTTATAATTTAGGAACAATGTTTTATATAAGTGATATACTATTTCCTGAAATTCTTAATGATTATGATATTAATGGCATAACATCAAATATTGATATACCAACAACAATTGTAACATCAGAAAGTACTATTCCAATTAATTTTAAAACATCAACAAAATTTTTATCAACACTATCAGGTGATGTTGAATCTGTACCAAATGAATTTATTGAGCATAGTGGAGCTGATGATCTTGTATTGCTTGATGATGATGAAATTATTACACCAAGGGCTTTACCTGTACATTATGTTATAAAACCACCAAAAAAATAGATTTTAAAAATAATTAAAGTTAAATAAATATTTAATAAAAGTCGGATTTCTGTTTAAGTTTTTGATTAAAATATTTAGTTTTAAAATCTATAGAACTAGAAAAATTTTATTTCCTATAATTTTGGGTATTATATATATATATATATAAAACATTATTTCATAAAATTAATAATATATATTTAATATATTATCATATTATTTAAGTAAATTTAAGTTGATAACAAAATTATTAGTTTAAAATGAGTATTGTTAAATTAATTTATCCCTTTCAGTTTTTGACGATTTTTTATTTTTGTTTTAATGGCGAAAGTAAAATCTGATTTAATTATCCAAATTATTTTTCTAAATCCAAAAATAAAATGAGATGTTTTTACTATTACTTTTAACTTCACTTTCTGATTATGTACAAAACACATAAAAATTTTCATTCTTTTTGTGGATAGTAGCGATCCGTCTAATCGGCTTACATCAATAAGACAAACAGCCGTTTAATCTCTTTCTGATATTCAAATATCAAGTAAAATTTATTTACAATACTTTGAAAAATTATAGCTGCTCAAAGAAAAAAGAGACTTTTCTAAATTATTTAAGTGAAATTAGATGTAACCAAAGGTGATATATAAATGAAGTCCTTGATTTTGAAAGTTTTTAACTAACAATAATATTTCTGTTTCTATATCTTCAAATTTTGTACGTTTTCACGTTCCTTACAAACACTTGCGGCTGACTATAACTCTGTACATTATTAAAAACAATTACAGCTCTATTAGTTTTTATTCAACAGAAGAATTTTAGTTTGACTTAAATATCAATTTTCGATTGAGCTTAACAGAACAAAAATCCCCATTGATTGGAGTTTAATCAAAATAAGATTGCAATTGTTTTAATGATTTCAGCAATACCGACAAGGAAAAAAAAGTTGGCAGGATATCATAAGGAAAGCCCCTGAGAGAAGAAAATAAGTAATATCGAAGCTTACATTACATACTGAAGATTACTATTTTAAAATTTAAACAATAAGATGTATGTAGGGCTTCATTTTAGTTTTTTAGTCCCCCCTTTATTAAACACCTTCAAATGCGTTAAAATTTCGGGATTTAAAATAAAACATTTAATGTGTTATTTGGCATAGTAGAGCTTGTTTAGGTTTCAGGTTTTAGTTAAAAGTGCTAAGAAAACGTCGTTCCAAGAGGCGATATGGATTTATATTTTTTTATTATTTTATTATTTAAAATTTTTTCATTATTTATATTTTTATTTTATTTATTTAAATGTTAACCGTGATTTCACAAAATAGCGCTGCAATCGCTAAGATGACATTATTTTTGACAGTAGCAACTGAATTACATTATTTATAATAAATATACTGAATTTTAAGTTCTTTTTGTATGATTTAGTATTAAATCCCACAAGGTATAGTCTGACGGATAACACAACAAGCAAAATAAGAAGTTATCATTCATAAATTCATTCTTATTGTACCTGTTGTACAATATTGTAAAATGCCGCATAATCATTGTCATGATCATGAATGTAATCATGGATCAGAATCGTCTAATAATCCATTAGAAATTGGTATTCAATATAGTTTATATAGTAAAATTGATATTGAAAATCTTGAATGCCTTAATGAAGAAATTAATGGTTCTGGCAAATTAGTTTTTAAACCATATGAAGACCGATGTGATTATTCAAAGGTAAATTATTATTTAAATCACTATAATAATTTTAATAAATTTGAAATAATTAGTTTGTGAAAAGTGACTCTGATGCTGAACTTTTATTCAATATTCCATTTAATGGTAATATTAAACTTAAAGGTTTAATAATTGGAGGACCTGATGATGAATCACATCCCAGTGAAGTGAGATTGTAATGTCAAATATAATATTAATTTATGAAATTTAAAATTTTAATGTTACTAATTTTAGGTATAAAAATCGACCAAATATGTCATTCGATGATGGAACTATAAAACCTGATCAATTATTCGAACTAACAAAAGATCCTTTAGGTGAAATTGAATATTTACCCAAGTAATTATTTACTTTTGATATTATTAAATTGTTAAAAACTTTAATAATTATAATAGGATTGTTAAATTCACAAATGTACAACATTTATCTTTATATTTTCCTGCAAATTTTGGTGAAAATTTTACTAAAATTTATTATATTGGTAAATATTTTAAATATATATGTCTCTTATATTTTGTTATATATATGTATATGTTTTTGTTTATTTTAGGATTAAAAGGTGAATTTAGTGAAGCACATCGTCATGGTGTAACTATTTGTAATTATGAAGCACTGCCTTCAGTTACAGATAATAACGTTGATTTTTTAAAGAATGTTAAACATGAGATTTAGTAAGTTTTTGTTTTTTTTTTTTGTTAAGATCCTTTCTTATGTGAAAAATCTTTAATCTTTGTCTTTGAGATAAATTTAATTCAATATTTTAAGTTTGAACGTTCAAGGAGCATTTTTAGTTTTGAATATCCATATTTCTTTTTTATCTTAGTGGTTTTCTCAAAAAATTACTATAGCTCTTGAAATTTTATGCTTATTTGTATATTTGATGATAAATACTTAAAAATATAAAGAATATCTCCTTGAAAAGCCCTAACCATAATCAGTCTTTTTAATTTTTATACTATCATTGTTATGCCTATTTTGAACAATATAGATATTTCTCTGTTTCTAACAAAATATTTATTAAAGTTATAGCTTATAAAAAATAATCTACGTCAAGATTTTTTTCTGAAAAATTTCTAAGCGTTTTCTATTCTAAATTCTGATTTGATTTTTGAAATCTCCAACCATTATTGATAAATTGTTCTTCTAACTTGAGATTGTGTATTTCTTTTTCTTTATCCGGTTTTAATAACTTTAACAAATTATGATATAAAAATTATACTTTAGCAATTTGAAAATAATTGATTAACAATAAATATAGTTAATATTAAAAACCTTTAAAATCAAATTAAAAACAGAAAAATAAAAATTTTATTAGAATTTTTACACTAATACAAAAGAAAAACTTATAATCAAAAAATTAATGAAGTTTGTATTAAATTCCATTAAATTCATGTTGTTTTATTTATTTTGTAATAACCTTAATATAATACATTTAAACTTTTTCCTATTAATTCAAATATTTCTTTATTTATCCAAATGTTTATCTATTATTTACATTTGAAGTTTTTACCAATTGTTTTTTCGGTTTAATAAAGTATTTGTTTTGTTGTTGTATTAGATATTACGTACTTTTTTTTTTAATTATAATTTCAAAATTGCCAATTAACTAATCGAATAGATGTTTAAACAATTTTTAACTATTCTCTAATGGCGCAGTATTTTTTTATTAATACAAAAAATAGAGCAAAGTTAAAATAAAAGCAAAAGCATTTTAAACCTAAATTTTTATAAATTTTTTTAGTACCCACAAATGTTATTTAATTCAATAAAAATTAGGCTAAATAGGACTAAATAAAATTTTTCTGTGTTCTGAAAAAAAAGTAAAACTCTATTTAACTAAAAAAACTACAAAAATTGAAGAAATTAATTTCTACTTTAAATTATTTATTAAATTATTTAATACATTTGTAATTACAGTTTTATTTTTAACAGATTTATATTTGTTATACTTATTTTTATATTTTATTGGCATCCTTCTTTCGCGTATAAACAATCATTGAATTCAATTGTTTTGTTTTTAATAATATTTTTATCATTAATATTAATTTCACTACCAAAAACTTCATTTAAGCATTCATCAAACCAAATTTCAATAGTACCTTTATCAAAAGAAGTTTTAACATTTTCATAAGAATTGCAAATATTTTTTTCAAACTCTTCTTCACTCCCTTGAAGTCCCCTATTTTTATTATTCTTGAATAAATTTTGCACATCAAAGATGCATACACTATAGTCAGGATAATTTTTAGCATTACTCAAAATTACTACATTACTAAAACAAATGTATCCAATTATAATCATTAAAAGTTTAGTTGAAATAAAGCTGATAATATTTTTCATTTTTTGAATTTTTAATATTTACTGTGCCACGTCAGATATTTATCAAGATATATTTTACTTTTGTACTTCGAGAAAATGATTGGCGAAGAATTTCTACCATCTGCTGCTCTTAAAAGTTTATATGTAACTATTTTGTTATCATATAGGAATTCATATAAGTTAATATTTTCTCTCTAACTCATTACACGTGTGCTCCCAATTTTCTTTATTTAAGACATATTAAAACATATTTCGTTGACTGATCTTATTTGGTAGTAAAACAAACTTATTTGTGTTTTTAAAAATAGTTTAATAATTGTATGAAATAATTTTTATAGTAAGTACATACATTGATATTTTCCACGAATTCTACCACTACAACTTTTTGACTATAGTTTGATAATTTTAACTAGTTTTTGCATATTATTTGATAATATAATATTAAATGGTTAAATATAAGCCAGATTATTGCATTTAAATGCCAGACAATAATATTTTAAATCTGAGAATAGTTTATTTAAAAGAGCAATTTTATTCTGTAACAAAATTAATTTCTAGCTTTTTATTTCTAGTAAGCGTAAAACACTTAAATATTTAAGGAGGGTTTGCACTTGAACAATTTTTGTCCTTTCTTATAGTTAAATATTTCAAGAATATACAAACAAAATTTGAAGTCGATCAGAAGCAAAACTCTCAAAGTTATTGGCTAGTTAGTCTCGTCTTTACTAATTTATTCATCTTTTTTAGCTTTAAAAATTTTCAAACGCATTTTTCTTAAAACTACTTTCTCAAAGTTTGTGATCACTGCAATTCAAAAACTACATTACCGATTCACTTCAAACTTGGTGCAAAATTTCCACATATAAAAAGCTCCCACTAACGTTGAGTTTTAAAATTCCTTCTTACATTATGGAGGCTTTTCACTGGCGGAATTCTTCGTCGAAAATAGTGGTCTTTACTTTAAAATGAGAACCAACATTTTTTAAATGAAAAAAAAAAAAATAATAATAATCAGACAACGTTGGGGAACGATTGGTTAATACTTTGACTAGATTTATAGGTTTATTGATTTCAGTTAATTTCCAGCTGAGATACACAATGAACACCAAAAATCATCTGTTTCCAAAAACGTTTTTTTGAAAACGCTGTCACGGGCTTGTTTGTAATAATGTATAAAAGGTTTAAATCAATTTACTCATCTAAAAAGTGGTGAAAAAAGTATTTTTGTTGTACGCTAAAATTCTTGCCCTGCCTTAAAGCTTAATAAAAATCAAGATTTGGTAAAAACAGGAATTAAAAAAGTTTTCAAGAAAAAATATTTTCTTTATTTTTCAAATAAAAAACAAAATTCATTAAATAATACTAAACATTTTTATTAATTTTGTTGTATTCATCTATTTTTTCTTTGATACAATTTTCGTACCCGGAACCTTGATTTTTGGAAAAAAAAACTATTATTTAAACACTTTGTATGCCAAGCTTTAAAATTTCGTTTTTCAAAATCTCTTATGAAGTTTTCATAAGATCTGCAAATGTCATCTATGAATTTAAATTTATATTCCTCATCTAAAATGAAAAAATGATCGAGTTTATTGCTCATATCACTTTTGCATCCAATGTATTTATTATATGGCTCTGTTGAAACTCCATGATGAAAAGCTACCAAATCCTGGAAGAAGATGTATCCAATTATAATAATAAAAAGTTTAGTTAAAATAAAACTGGCTATGTGTTTCATTTTTTGAATTTTTGATATTTACTGGGCCACGTCAAATATTTTTCAAGATATATTTTACTTCTGTACTTCAAGAATATTATTGGCGAAGAATTTCTACCATCTGCTGCTCTTAAAAGTTTATATGTAACTATTTTGTTATCATATAGGAATTCATATAAGTTGATATCTTCTCTCTAATTCATTACACGTGTGCTCTTAATTTTCTTTATTTAAGACATATTAAAACATATTTTGTTGACTGATCTTATTTGGTAGCAAAACAAACTTATTTGTTTTTATAAAACACTTGAACAAAAGTATTCAACAATTTTAATGGTAAGTAAATTAATATATTTCATATCTCCGGTTATTACAACTCTTCAACTGTTAATTTTCTGTTAATTGCTAGTTTTATTTAATGTTTAAAATTTACATAAAGCTATATTCATATGAATATAGAAATAGTTGCTTATATTAAAGAAAATTATTGCTTGACATAAAGTAAATAATATTTTTCTAGATCACATTTTGGTACTAACAATATTTTTGTGCATTCTAAATCGTAACTTAAAAGGTTCCAAATTTGAAATTGCAAATGTGCAATTTAAAACTAATTAGACTTAAACCAGAAAGTGACTTTGAGCTACTTTCAAAAACTTTATAAATTTGTGCAACTTCAAGGGATTCATGTATGATTTGAGGATTATCATTACATTCAGTTCTGACACTCATAAATTTGCTTCATTTTATTTAGATACTTTATAAATTTACACAAGTTCTTTCCAACTAAAAAGATTAATAAGTTAAAATTCGAACTAGAATGTTCATGTAAATCGTACTAAAACCTGATACAAGAAGTACAACAATTATTTTTATAAACTTCTACACCAATAAAGAATTTCTTTTATGTGTAGCTTTAAGGGGACTAGTCAATATAAATTTACAAACCGTCAAATTGCTCTCTCGTCCCATGTAAAAGTATATAGAGGAAGCGATTTGTGAGTAAATTATTAACATGTTTTAAAATAATCATTTAGAATTGATATAACCGATAATCCATAGGACTTGATCTACAAGGTTTTACCATTACGCCATCCATACGATCAATTTTGATATTTTAAAACTATTTCTATTGTTTCAAATTTAGAACAAAAACTTTTGATATTCTATACGTTAAAACAAATCGGATGTCTGAGATAGAATAAACATATCGCTTTACATTTATTCAAAAACTGATACTTTTGGTGTCTTATATTAAATAGCCATTAAAGATATCCCGATACACAAACTTTTTTTTGTTTTTTATTTTTTTTAAAAATGAAATTGAGTTAATTTAAAAAATTTTATTTGTTAAGAAACACAAATATATTTAAGAAATAACACATACAATAAAATACTGATTTTAATTTTTACATTTTGTTTTCTTTTGTTTTTTTTTTAAATAAATAAAAGCCACTTGGAAAAAGTTTCGTTGCTTTTTCAATATTAACCATGAAATAATTTCTGGAATATGTTCACAATATTTTGTTCTTTAATTTAAATTTAATGAATATGTGCGAATAAGAAAATTTGTTTTTGTTATTTTTGGTTTAATAATTATAATATTATTAAATTAAATAATATAATCTTTGTATTTTTCTTGTATAAATAATAAAGTTATTAATATAAATTGAGTTTGATATTTAAAGTTTTATTTTTATACACTATTTATAGATATAATTAAATTTTAACCATTTATAAATAAACACAGCTTTGTTTCTCATTGATGAGAATAATTAAAATTCAATTTTCAATGATTAAATATAAATAACAGTATATAGTTTTTGTTTCTTTAAAGAAAATAATATCTTAAAAAAAGAAAATTTACAGGTTCATATATTTTTTTTTCTTATTTTTTTATACATACAACAATATTTTTTATGAAACTTATATTATAACTGAACGCAATTAAAGTGATTGTTTTTTAAACAATTTCATAAATTATAATATTTAAACAACAATAAATGTAATTAATTAAATATAAATCAGTCCATGAAAAGAATTTTAATATTTAGTTCGTAATTAGCCATTATATATCAATTAAAAAGGAAAATAAAATATATAATTCCTAAATATATAATTGATAATAACTTTGTTCAAATAGTGCTTATTTTTAACTTTATAAACAGCTAATTTTAAGCAATAAATTGAATATTTTTAATAAAAATTGTCCTTAATTAACATACAATAGCATACTTTAGGCCCCTACAAATCCGTACACTTCTAAAACACGAATTTCAAAATCACCAGATGGACACAATGGTGGATTATTGAATGTTGTACAATTATCCGTTTTTCCATAACGAATATTTTCATCCATCCAAATAGCTTGTCCTTCTCTATAATATTAAAAATTATTATAGAAATATTTTGATATACTTTTATTTAATTTTCTTTGTTTGTATGTCGCTATATTTATGCATTTAAAGTAAAATTTAACTTTTTAAATGAATCTAAAAATAATTATTTACACAATTATAAATATAAAAATAAAAACTACAAATTTTTATATATGGTGAATTTATAAATAATTATATAAGCTTTTATAAATTTTATAATAAAACTTACCCTCCACCAATTGTTATCATTTTTGAATCAGCAGCCATAAATAATTCACATGAGTGTCCTAAATCTTTATCACCATCAATTCCAACCCAAGGATATTTAGCACGTTCTGGATATAAAGAAAACAAAAATGTTTCTCCAGTACCAAAATACGCTTGTCTATGTCCTTTATCATCTTTAAGATTTCTTTCAAACCATCTTGTTGAACAATATGCACCAAATACCTAAAAAATCAAAACAAAAAATTACTTAAATTTTATATTTAAATTACAAATTTTTTATATTAATTCAATTTAACCTCATTATTACAAGTTTTGATCATCATTAATGTTGGCTCATGTTGTTCAACACGAACATAAAATGTCGTCAAAGAGCATCCATGTTCTTCTGTTGTATAAAGTAAAACTGGTTGGTACATTGTTATTCTAACTGGCAGCCATGACCAAAGTGTAAATAGCTATCATAAAATAAAATTCTTAGTATATTTATATAAAAGGAAAAAACAAAAAAAAATTTTCATTTAAAACACTTAGAAAAAATATTAAAAGTTTGATTTTTAAAACATGCAAAAAATTCAAACAAGCAAAATTTATTAATATTGAAACATTTTGTTTATTTAAATAAGGAATTATTCTTTAAATTAGAATTTATCAAAAAAAAAAAAATTGGTGCATGTGTTTAAATGAGCTTTCATTTAGGATTTTTACATCTTCACATTTATTATTGTATAATTCAAATTAAAAAATTTATTTTACTTATTTTTACTGAATACTCATTAACTATTCGAAGATATAAATTTAACATAAGAAGCTCAATGACAATTTAAATGGTTTTAATGTCATTATGAGGTGTTTTCCAACTATAAAGTGTTACAAAATTAATGCAAATTTTGAATTTGGTGCAACTATTGAGGGTAACTGCTGCAAAAAAAAGTAAATAAATAAACAAAAAGAGGATTTTCACATATAGAGCACTAAAAAAACAGCATAAAATAATTGAAGATTTAGGACTTTCCGTTTACAACTTTCATATCTAAAAAAAAAGCTTAAAATATCATATCAAGTCCACAAAAGCTGAATATTTCAAAAAATAATGATATAAGAGCAAATGAGCTAAAACTTCAAAATAAATACAAATTATACCGTAATCATGTCCGATACTCATTTAAAAATTAGCAAAATATATCTAGAAAAAATAAGCGTACTAAATAGAAAAATTCGCTAAATTGAATGAAACAAAGAGAACTTTACTACATAACATATTTTAGACTTTACATCTTTTTTTCCATATTTTTATAACATTGAACATAGTAACATTGAATAAAATTTTTTTTGTGCAACATTTACACAGTAATATCTTTAACTTACATCATTTTGATCACAAATCTGACTTTTTATTGCTTGTGTGGGAAAAACACCCATTGACAATACTCTATGACCTGGAGACTGTTCTCCCTTTTATATTAATGTGAAAATTTTCACATTTATTTTAATATTTTTTTCAATTTTTTATAAAATATTACCACAAGATATACGTCAATAGCAGCAGGAAAATAAATTAAGACAAAAAATAAAGTTTTATTAACATTAAATTTACTTATTTCTTGGTGTTTCTTTATTTTATAAATAAATAAATCTGAAGAATTTGAAGTTTATATTTCAATTAAATCAAATTGAATAATAGAACAAAATAACTGAACCAAAGCAATCGAGGCAACAAAAAATTCAAAGTAAAGTAGAATTTTTAAAGCTATTAAAGAAGGAAAATTAAATGATTATCAGCTCCCAACAGATAATTTTCCTGCACTCTTAGACATTTTTGGGTTGGCTGGAAACGTTACTAGACTAGACCCCCTCCAGCGGGTAATAACACTATCAGAAAAATAAACTAATGAAATATTCCATCCGTAGATAAGATAATTATTTATTCTTACTATTAAATCCAACGATCTTTATAGAAGTCCGTTTTTTTAAATAATACGTTTAATGGGCGGAAGTTCCCAATATTATGAATTAAAACATTATTAGTCTAGGAATTCATTTGAATTTTGAAGAACAACAAATGTAAACGTAAAGCACAGCACACACAAAAAAAAAGTCAATATATTTGAAAGAAATTAATATTAAAAACATAGTTAAAAGAATAAAAATACAAAATAAAATTTCGGAAAAAAATTTTCAACCCCGTACCAAATTTCGGCATGTTTCTGCAGATCCCCATTGAAAGACAAGGCTAGGCCTTAACATATTTTTTTGCTGTTTTAAATATAAAAACCACAAAATATAAAATTTCTTTTTTAAAATATATTAAAAAAAATATTACCAAAAAAATGTTTTAAAAATTAATTTAATAAAGAAACCTATCACGTTTTAATTTTATAATTTTTAAAAATAGTTTTTAAATTCCTGTTATTTAAATATTCTTTGTAATTTAATATTTAATTATTTACCTCACGAATTGTTAATGTATGTGACATCATTTGAATATTAACTTGTGATTGACTCGTTGGTAAATTATCACTAGAACGCGATTTAACTAGTTGTTTCGATCCACTGAGAACTGATCTACTTTTTAGTACCATTTCAGTCTTAATAAATATTCTAGATATATATGTTGAGCTAAAAATTGAAAACAAAAAAATACTAAAATTTCATAATTAAATTAAAAATATTGTATCTAAGTAGATCAATTTTAAAATTTATTTTATAAAAAAATTTCGAACCAGCAATGGCAAGCAGACAACGCTTATTTAGACTAAACAAAATTTGATAAACAATGAGACTGTAATCTAAATTACATGATAATCAGCAGGAAAATTCTATATTCTACGTCTTGGAAGATTTAGTGTAAGATTTTAGACTTTAAATTTTAAAAAGTTCTAAGCCTTATCGCCAATCATAAATACTAAATATATATGTATGTGTAGAATGTTAATAGCATAAAACACAAACACAGGAGTTATTCTGAATTTTCATAGAATCTCACAACATGCCGAACCACTATTCGCTACTATGTTACATGAGCATAAGTTTCTACAAGTTTCCATACTTCTTGAACACCAAACATTGGCATGATTGGCCAGAGAGCAAGTTAGCAAGCTCGTTTTGCGCAGCTATTGTGTTAGAAATGAAGTCATGATTTTTATTTCTTGAAGTGATGAAACTGACATAAGGAGCGTTACGCTCGAAATAAATGGATTAAGGCAGCAGAAATGAGAAAAAAAACGGAAAGAAAAGATTTCTTACATTAAAAGCTTTTTCGGGTTTTTAATTATTGCTTGCTGCATATCGCAAGCTCTCTAGTTCGGAAAAGTGTAGATCAGTCTGATTAGAAATGATATCCAGACGGTTTAATGCAATTTACAGAGCTTAGATTCTAGATACTTTGGATTAAGTGCATTTGCGTATATTGAAGAGGAAATATCGAAAAGGATGAGTCATTTTTTTCTTTTTTCCTTGCCTCACGAGGAATAGATGATGGGCATTCTAAAAAAAAAAGTTTAAACATTGTTAGAGGATGTCAAAATAAGTTTTCTTTAACTATAAGTACATCATGTGCCCTAGACTACAGCTATTACTACTGCAACAAGTGAAACCTTTAGGTTACTAACATGGATTTTCACCGGTTACATTAATTTAAATAAATATCTCATTATTTAAACAAAAAAATAGCAATACAAAAGTAAGGAAAGCATTGATGAGTTAAGATTCTGGAAATAATACAATCTCCTAATTTTGAAAGGAACAAATCTTCCCCTCGTAGAATAAATATTTTACTGTAAAGCTAAAGTCATGACGACATAAATATAAAATTTGAGAAAATGCTATTTTTAAAGTCTTCATAACATATTCTATATTTAGTTTAAAAAATAAAAATGATTATCTATGTATTTTTCAAGTTAACTACTAAATTATTTATTCTACAGTTTTAATTTTCTATGACAGATTCTTAGCGTTTCTGCTTTCAATGTATTTTTGCAGTTTCAAAGTATAAAACACTCTAATTAATTATATTTAACTGAAATTTTCTACTTCTAATCCCTATCTTTTACTTCAATAATTTTCTTAAGTAAATTTATATAGCAAATATATAAATTGATCTACTCAATTAATTCTTACCTGAGTGCTCTTATACTAAAAGCTGTTCGTAACATTTTTGTTGGTGAAACTGGGATATTTTTACAAAATTTAATTAAAGCATTGTCAATGTCATTTTTAATACTATCATCATTCCATTCCGTATTATTTGTATTTGAGGATGTTATATTTTTATGAAATAAAATTAATATTGCTAATGCTACACGATAGAATACTTTAATGCCTTCATGAAAATAACAGTCCATAACTCTAATTAAATGTTGAAATGGTAAACCAGCTAATATCCACCAACACCAATTCATAAAAATTTTTTCTAATTTTTGTCCAGGACATAATCGTTGTAAATGGCTAACCGCTGATTTCTAAAAAATAAAAATAAAAAACGTCATAACTTAAATAGTAATAAAATAAAATCTTATTTGTTAAGGTGGGCACCCACTTAGTGCGTATATCTCAGCGGGTAACTTTTATGACGTCATAGACTCACGCCAAAGTTCCCCCTCATATGTGGATATTTCAGCGTGAAATTCATTTGTACGTCATTTTGACGTCAAAAAAGTTACCCGCTGAGATATACGCACTAAGTGGGTGCCCACCTTTATATTGATTGATATAATAACAAAAATAAAAAATTAAATTTTATTATAAAATTAATTTTATACTAACTGCGTGTTTTTTTGCTATTTGCATTACAGTCTTCCAGGTCACCTCGTGCAATAGTTTTGTCTGTGTTATAAAAACTTTATCTTTGGCGGCAACTAAGCTAGCGAGGCAGTGGTAACATTCTTCTTCTAAAAAAAAGAAAATATAAAAAAATATATATTAAAAATATCCAGACACCCAAACATAAATTAGAAATTCTTAGAGTTTAGGGAATTCATTTACTATGTAAAAATCGATGCTCCCACATTGATGCCCAATGATCAAATGCATCAGTTGCAAGACTTTAATTCTTTATTATTTTAATTTTAACGAATTTTTAAGTGCAATAAAATTAAGAAATTCACAATCACAAATACTACAAATACAAATACAAACACTTTCTAAATATTTATTATTTTATTATAACTTATTGATAATAATAACTTTTAGTAAAACTAATAAATATTCTAAAAACTTGAATTTTAAGCTGAATATACTGAAAAGAAAGCTATTTTTGAAGTTGAAATGAGCTTTGGTAATACCGAAATGGATTTTCAAAGTTTAACATAAACGTAAATTTAAAAAATGAACCTACTTCGAATCTAATGAATCTGCTGAGTTGCAGTTTCATCAGGTTCAATTATTTCGAGTCGGTTGTACCCCTTTCAAAAAATAAAACTATGTTATAGAATGAAGTTTCCTACGAGAGAACATAAAATAAATTTCTTAAACATTTCGGAAGAAAGGAAAACATTTAATTTAATTTAATTAATTTAATTTAATGTTATGTAAGTAAATCATTTTGTTAAACACACAATTTAAATTTTATGAAATACCAAATTAATTAAATAAATTAATTTGTATAAGAGGTTTTAGTTTATTGTAAAATCAATTTTTGTTTTTTTAAGTAAAATTTCATTCCTAAATTTTCCAATATGTCAGTTGATTGTTTTGCTTGGGAGAGCAAAAGAAACTCACAAACCGCAGATAATATTCAGTAACAACCTAGAAGTTTCAAGCTAATTTTTAACTCATTTCTTTTCTTCTTTTTTTTATTTTTATTTTGATTTTTTAAATAATTTTAAACTTTTTACAAAACTAGAAGCACTTTTAATCCTAAGTATACATACATATATTCATTTTAGCTAATAATTTAATCAAATTTTGATATTGAGACCATATCAATGACCTCATCACATCTTTGTTTTGGATGATAGCTCCTAGCAAATTAAAAATCTAAATAAAAATAAATTTTATTTGATAGCGATTGCTGTTGATCTTTTCAGCCATCAATTGTTGACCTTTTTGATTAGAGTGTAGTAGTTTTATTATAATATTTAATATTAATTTTGTTCTTTTATTTATTTATTTTTGTTGTTGTTTAAATTTTATAATATGTACTGCATTTCTATTCTCGAGTAAAATAAAATAAAAAAGAATTTCCTAGACGTACGTACATAAAAATAACTAATTTTAACTAGATTAAACATGATTCAAACAAGAAAACTATAATTGATAACATATATTAATAAACTTTCTTAATACTAATTATTTATTTAATAATTTTTATAATTATCAGGAATTAAATTATCAATAAATAAAAAAGTAAAATCAGTATTTGAAGTTGTTTACCAAATTTTATACTAAAAATGTGCTGCTTCAAAGTTATACGTGTAAATTTTCAATTATTTGTGTTATATTTTTAAATAAATAAATCTATGTTTAAAATTAATTTCAAATTAAATAAATAAGATATACAAAATTGACATTGATATAAATAACAATCTTAGATTTTGATTAAATGTTAAATTAGAGTTGAAGGATTTAATTGGAAGCAGAAATTGTGAAGACAACATACAAATGAAGGAAGACTAGTATAAGAAACAGGAAAAATATTTCTAAAAAAGACCCAGAATATTATTAAAGAGTACATTTATTTCTATGAAATATCAGAAAAAGAAAAGAATCTATTTTCCATTAGAAATTAATTTCTAATGACATTTACCTTAGGAAGTAAATAAACAAATGAAAAATTTACGACTACTAACAAATATTTCATAATGGATGAATTTCATTCATTAAAAAAAATAATTGTTTACTTGTAAAATGTAAAAAACCCAAAAGCAAAGGTAAAAATCTAAAAGTAAACTGCAAGATAGACTTAAAAATGATAAAAAAAAAGTTCAATAGTAGTTAACTTCAAAACTTGCACTATTTTATGTTAGGGAAAAAAATCATCATAAACTAAAAAGTGTAATTGAAGGTAAACGACATACATTTCTATTGAAAAACTGATGAAAAGCTGCACAAAATGAAATCTTTACCTACGCTAGTGATCACATTTTCTTATATGTATTATATACAATTCCCTTTTTCTTATTTCTATTTTACATTCCCTATTTAATGTATTATAACATCTAAAATTTTTAAAATGAACAATAACGCCATCTTTAGGACACTTGTGGATTTGAGGGGGAAACTAGATGGTTTTAATAAAAACTGGTGGCAGTTAATGCAATTCTGAGGCTAAATTCTATCCATAAAAACTCAATTTTAAGTTATTTTTACAAGTTTTGCTTAATATAGAAGTGTGCTGACTTTCAACATATATTTTAAAATTTAATTCAATCTTTAATCAAGTTTGACGAAAGAAAAATTAACATTTAGAAGTCCGTAAAAACGTATTTGACAGACACCCTTGTAAAAATTGATGATGTTGATCCCCAAATTCAAGACGAGAACATAAACTTAACTAAAAAGACAAAAAAAAAAAACTATCAGTACTCCTTTCGTAACCAAACTACAAATAAATTGATATCCGGATATCAAAAAGTAAATAAAATGTCTATTGAAACCTAAGTTCTTTAACTCTCAACCTATAGTTATATGCTTTGTTTACTAAAAACAGTCAAAATGTTTGATGATGATTTGATACTGAGTGTATTGAATTGAGTATGCCCGAGTCGAAATATTTGATGATTATTTACATATACTGTTCATCCTATTACTTTATACTCAAATCAGTATAATCTTTTACATATAATCTTATGTTAAAAGTTCCTACTGAATTGATACTTAAAGGTTAAGATAAATCACGATTCAACACTACCAGTATCAAATCAGTATTAAAATTACAAACTTTTTCAATACATTCAGTATAAAGTCATCATCAAACATTTCGACTAGGAATTAAACTCTTTGAAAATAATTGAAAAGAAATTTCAAAATAATAATATATAATGATATCTTTAAGTGATATTAATTTGAATTAATAAAAATCTTAAATGATAACTGTCAAAAAAAAAAAGAAAAAAATAATTTATAATAATAATTATGGCAGTAAAAACAAAAACACTTGAAAAACACATTTTATCTTATTATCATCAGTTCAGTAAATTAATATTTTATCAATTTGTTCATTTTATCAAGAAAATATCTCAAGCAGTAGGAAATAATAATAGGTCAGGCATTGAAAATTGATAGTTATCAGGGCAAGTTATTATCAAAAACAAAAACCAAAATATAAATAAAATTTTAAAAACTAAAAACAATCAACTTAGAGATTTGTTTTATTTAGGCCATGACCAAGGAATTATAGTAATAATAAAAAAAATTAATAATTTAACTTCCTTCATTTTGTTTGTTTTTATAAAAAAATATTAAAAAGGATATCTAGTTTTAAGATTAATTTATTTAGCAAAGTAAAGTAACAGAAAGGGGGACAAAATGCACCGCGACCAGTCTTGATCTATTGTGCTCCCCGCCAGACATTTTATTATTGAAACCTAATATTCAGGTCCCTTGCCAGAGCTAGGATCCCTCTCAGACCTATTTCCAACCCTTCTGTGCAGGTTGAGTGAGAAGATGCTTCACTCTCTTTGACATCACCCTACCACAGTCAAAGAGTAGGTGAGTAGGCGTCTCCTCTACCTCTTGACAGAATCTTCATTTATTTATTTAATTTTTGTGATAATTACTAAGGGCAACAACCATAATTAAAATTTTTTTAAATATTTATCTTATGACTTCTTTGTTTTCAAATTAAGATTTATTATATTGGAAGCTATAAAATGAACATTTTTGTTTAAACTGTTTTCAACTGCGACCGTGAGAAGTTTAACGTGCGTTTGATATTTTTTATGTCTAAGAACACCTGGTAGGAACGAAGTTCCTTATGTTCAACCCTATGGCAACCCGCTTTGAATTAACAACTAACACAATAACTAACACTAAAATTAACCAAACGAAAAAGAAAATTAACAAAACAATACTATTATTAACACAAAAGGAAAAAAAAAGAAAAATAACTTTTGTATGATAATCAAAAATGATCAAGTAATTGGGTACATAAGAATACATTCCTAGGACATGCCTTAAAGCCTTTAAGTTTATCAAAAAATATTATTTTTACTATATAGTGGAGAGTGATCAACAGACTGATCCATTATTTCCTACTAAAACCAGGTGAAACTATAACAGTAAAATCCTATTGTCCTATTAATCATGTCATGCATAAGAAACTTATTAAAAACAATAAGCAGTATTGATTAATCATAACGGCGCAATATTATTTATTACATGATAACGAAAAAAATTAACTTATTTCCAAAGTGAAATTTCATCACATTATCCATATTTGCCAGATATTACATCAATTGATTATTATCTTTTTCATAATTATTAATTGTTTTTAATAATTACAAAAATATAATAACCTAAATGTTATTATCAAAGATTTTAAATTGTTTATTAACTCTAAAAATAAAGATTTGATGGAACATGATCATCAAAATTTCATAATATACGACAAAAATGTAAACAAAAAGAATTTAAATCTTAATAACCTAATTACTGTTACAACATAAGCGAATTAAGTAATATTAATTTAGAGCTAACATTTTTTATAAACTAAAAAGGAAACTGAAATCTTTTCATATAATGTTTTTCCAAATATTCCGAAAATTGATAAATTATGAAACAAAAATTTTTTTAGGTTTGCAAAAATCAAACTACTTTTTTTAGTTTTTAAGAAACCCTCTCAATATAAAAGAATTTAGAGAGCAGAATCAATCTTTAATTAGAAAGGATCTTTAGATTTTCTTCTAAAACTTTTTTCATTTGAAAATGTTTTGCAATGTCCTCGAAACAAATTAAATAGCCAGGATCAAATTTATATCAAAGTCATATAGATATCAATTAATAAGTTCTTAAAAGTTTGATTAAAATTCTGGTCCTTAATGAAGCGTCTTCAAATGTCTTTTTGTTGTGCGACTTTTCGACTCTAACGATTTTTTATTAATTGAATATAAATAGGAAAAGTCAAAAGTTTCACGAAGTCACCAATTGTATACATGAAATTGTTAAAAAAATTTATATTCAAATATGTAAAATGGTCTAGGAAGAAAACTTTATCCAATCAAATAGATGAAGCTTGAAAGTTTAAAATCAATCAAATAAATTAATTTAATGTCAAAACAAAATTTAGACCAAAAACCTTTTAAAATAAAACTTCACTTACCCGACATGAAATGCAAGAGTATTGCTGTTATTGGATAGAGTATAGGACTATAGGTTATATCAGGGCAAGCATAGCCAAGTACATTAACAATACGATCAGCTACAGCTCTACCCTTTCTAGTTAAGTGATATGGCAGGCAATGTGTAGAGTCGACAAATGGTGGTAACATTATTGGTTTTTCAGGTAATTCCGTTGTACCAAATACCTATAAAAAAAAAAAAAATAAAAACAATTTATTTGCTATTTAACAAACATATTATTTATTTAAAACTTTTATAAAATTAAAATAAATACCTGATTAACCATATCCCAATAAAAACCTTCCAGCATATTTTTTCCAAATTGATGTTGATTACAAATAATTGGCCATAACTGGGAACGAATAGAAGAATTTATTGGCCAAGAATTTTCACGAATTGCTGTTTTAACTTCTCGTTTTTTACCTTGTTGAACAAGTGCTTGTAATTCAGAAAATTTTTTTAAAACATGTTTTTTTCCTGTAATGAAAACAAAATGAAGAAGAATTTAGTGATATTTAGTAATTAATAAATTATTTTTAAAAATATAAAACAAGTTTATACAAAATATGCACCTAAAATGTTTTTAATTTATGGTCAATGAATCTGTAAAATAAATGATATTAAATTGTCGAACGTTGAAAACGTAATATCTAATAATAATTTATTTTTGTAATATTCGAGATAAATATTAAACTAAAAACATTTTATGAGAATATATTCATGATTTTATTTTAACAGAAAGAAAAGGTTTTTATTTTTGGATTGAATGAGTCAAAATTAGACTAAAAAAACACTTTAGTTTTTAGTTGCAATTGATAAAACTAAATTAGTCTATTTATATTAACAACAAATGCAAATAGATTACGAGGATTTTTATGGCTAGAGCTTGAGCTCTTATTTTCGAAAAATTATAACAATTAATACAAAAGTTCTAAAAGCGTTGTTTTTTTTATGAATTTTAACTTTTGATGATGTAGTGGCTTTCTATTAGAACTAATTGAAACTAAATCAATAATTACAGGGTAATTACAGACTCTTCAAATACAAAAAACAAAAAAAAAAAATTTTGGGATTCTTTGATTTTTTCAAAATCTGAGTTTATGCCAACTTTACGGTTAAGCTAACAGACTTCGTCAATAACATAAGAAGTTATTTTAAAATATCTATAAAAGTCATTCAATAATTGAGCCGCTCAGTGCACAAATCGACTAACTCCATTTTTTGAAAATTATTAAACTTTAATTTCAAAGCATTTGATTACCTCCAAACTGTACATATACAAAACAAATTTCTCTAGTAATAAGTAGTAACACTACTAAATGACAAAATCGTATTTTTAAATTTTTAATTTAAGAAGAATTTTAAAAAATATATATACTATTTCATTATTCTTCTCGACTTTTTGTAATATGGAGTTAATCGATTTGTGCACTGAACGACTCAATTATAAGTTCCTAAAATCAAAAAAAAAAAACAAAGTCAATACTTTACGACGCATAGTAGATAAAAATAACGTTTTTGTGTTGCTAGATTTAATAAATGTCTGCTAGAGTAAGTAGAGTCTTTTTTTTCACATCTAATTTGTTATTTACCAACAGCAATCTCGAGCGTCACACGAAAAAACGGTACTTTATTTATACCAGGGGTGTTAAACCCCTGCCATCCGCCAATTTGGTTGATAGGCTAATACATATGCGCAATGTAACTCAAACCACTTTTATACCATTTCATCTAAGGCATAAATAGATAGAGATAAAGATGGAATATACTTTGCTTAGAAGAGGAGAAAGACTAAATTAATCACGCAGTCGAAATAGTTTAAACCTAGTTTAATTAAACACAAATCTACAATAGTAAGAAGAATTGCTCTTCTTTATGAAAATGTGATCTTTTCATGATGGTCGTAAGAGTCTCGTTTGAAGAAGATAACTTTGGAAGTCTAAGCTACAATTGTTGCCACTTAAAGCGACTACCTATCAATCATCAAGCCGATATGGATGTATGGGATACAGCTATGGGGTTGCACAAAAAAATCCAATAGGGATATATATAGGGATATAATGATCACGAACGCGTACAGATACTTGACTAACCAGGAAATACACAATGATCTGGGCATTAAATGGGTAAACGAAGTTATCCAGGAATGTGCGGCTCACGAAAAACGCTTACTTCATCACACAAACGTGGAGGCTATCCAACTGTTGGATATCACCAATGAAGTTAGGAGACTCGTAAATTAAATATATTCAGAGTTCAATGGAAAGCCTTAAAGCGGGGTATTCACTATATTTTCGAATCAATGATTCGACTCTTAGTTCCCATATAGAGTATATGGAAAGCACGAATAAGAGAGAAAATATCCAACATGTTGAATATCTTCTCTCAATTCGTGTTTCCATATATTTTATATAGGATGAGAGAGCCGAATCATTTATTCACATTTTATAGTGAATACCCCGCTTAACGCACCAATGCGCCACTTTGTTCGCATGCGCCATAGTTTGGCCACCCCTGATTTACTCTATCGAATAATAATTTTAATAGTTCAATCTATTACGTAACAGAATATTCTAACATAAGAGCTATCTAAGTGGTTATTGTGTAAGTAGAGTCAAAATAATATATCTTTAAAAAAAAACATTTCTTCAAAATACATATGGAATCAGTTGAATACGGCTGAAGATTCATCACACATTTTGGATTAAGATTGCTGATCAATAAGTAAAGAATAACTCATTGCATAATTATAGATGCAAAGACTAAAGTTTTTGATCACAAAATTCAGGTAAAATACACAAAATAATCAATCATTAGACGTTAAAAAAGTTCAAAATAATATGGGCCGTTATTTAGACAAGTTGTAATGAAATAATTTCTTTGTTATTAAAGAATGTTATAGGTATTGTTTTTATTTTTGATTAAGCTTGTCGTGTTTTCTATCATACGTTTTTTTTAATTTTACTCTTAGCTTTGATGCTTGATTTTAGAGTCCTATAAAAAACATCATATTTTGTCGCCACCCTTGATCTACATGCAGCGCGTGCTAATAAAAGTCAAAGTGTTTCGTAGAAATATTGCCCAAACCGTTTCTTTTTTTTAAATCTTCATCAAGGTCATTTTCTTCTAATAATATTTTAAGCTTTTTCAGATATTATTAAGAAAGTATTATGACTATTTTTAATATAATCACGTACTTCGAAGATTTTTTCTAATGTCCTTGCTCATAGTGCGTTTTCAGTGAACCTTAGTACCTACTCAATAATATTATTATTAACATACTTGAGAACTAAACTAGAGATTTCCCATAAAAATTCTAAAAAAATAGTACTAAGTACTAGGTAATAGATTCAGTGAAAACGCACTATCAGCTTGATCTTCCTTAATCCTTCTGTTTTTTAAGAAACGTTTATGCCATAGGAATGTTCTATGCTCAGAACACCAACACCATACAATTGTTTCATCAATTACAAGAAATCTAATAACCACTATGTGTATCGGGTTCCAATATCAATCAAAAAGAAAACTTGTTTCGAGAAATAACTGACATAGCTAAACTATTTTTCAACCGATCCAAATAGTTCATAGAATTCACTATCAATTAAGAATATAATTCTAGTCGTTGAACTTATTTTCATTCCTAATAAACTTCCAAATAAATTTAACATAACTTTAATGAGAAAATATTAAATTAAAAATATTAAATATTTATTTAAGGATATAATAATACAGGGATATAATTACAGGGAATAAAAACACTTTTTGAAATTGTGAATATGATTAAAAAAAACAAGAAAAATAAACTTGGTTGCAATGAAAATTTTAATAAAAGTTCAACAAACTTTTTTATTAACAAATTTTATTAGTCTTTCACTGAAATATTAAAAATTCAAATACATTCCAAAATTAACCCAAATTTGGAATAATTTTTCTGCCATTAGTAAGAAAATTTGATAGAAAAGTAACGAATTAGAAATTCTATTGATAAAATAAGATGACATTTAATTGACACGAATACTTAAACAGTGGAATCAAAATTATTTAAAGTGGGTTAACAGCTTTGTTTTTATGAAAATTTATGAAAATATTTAATTACTACATTATATTGGCCAAAGAGAAAGGGATATCAAGTGTTAAAAAGAACACCGAAATAATTGATGAATGGTTCATAGCTCAGCTATTTAATTTATTGACAATGATAAAAAAAATAAATAAATAAAATCTTGTTTTTCTACAACAATTTTTGTATTAATTCTTATCGAAAAGCTAATATTAGATTTTCTACCACCAATAATAAAAAATAAAAAAATAAAACGACTGGAAATTAGAGTGCTCTTCTCTCATTTAACTTTTGGACTTCTGTAATTTCTGGAGAATTTTGTTAATATTTACAAAATAAATCCTTCGTCTACTTATTTAAATAAAATTGTAATTGAATATCTTATTCGGGATAACTAATAGTTTTATGAACATGAAAGGGACGGTGGAGATATAAGAATAAATTTTTTTCATTTTTAAATGAACGTAAAACACAAACAATCGGATATAATAACGGAGAAAAATTAACGCAGTTATTCATATTTAAATGTTCGTTGCTGATTTTGGCATCTGTGGGGTAACCGGAGTAGGATTAACTGAAACTATTATAACATAATAATTTGAAATCAATTAAAAAAAGTACGCTTTGACGAACAGTTCTATGTGTTTCAATTTTTGTTAATAATTTCTGCATTTTGTGCTGTAAATTATTGCTGTGGTTATATTTATCATTAATAAAATGACAATCAAAAAGATTAGAAAAGAAAATCAGAAGAGCAGTAATAAAATTTTGACCCGTGCAAGGATTACGAATAAACGTCTGAATGATGAATTGAAGGGAATTAGTAGGTCGTTAAAAATATATATGAAACTAATTAACTCCATGAAAGTAGCACAAGATTTTTAAAAAATTTTGGAATAATATATTTTATTCTTGTAATTTTTTTCAGCTTAAGACGATTATTTGAAACTTTTCATTTTTTTAATTCGGAAAAATCTTTCAAAATTTTATACATTAGTTCTGCACATAGATCAAGAGCTAGCAAGGTTTTTTTTTGGAAAGAAGATCCTTACCACAGGTTTCTACATGATGGCTAGACCGAAAATTTTATTTTGCATCTTAGGAATACTAGCACGAAATTCTAGCAAAAAAAGAACCAATCCACAGCTACAGCAGAAAGTAAGGAAAAATCTCGCTGCAAGTCCAAGACCCCTGACAATCAGTATCGGCGCAGTGTTGCCTACAAAATTGAAGAAAAGCGTATAAGGTGCTACCTTACGGGTACTGATTATAATACCATCCAAAATCTTTCATCAAGAGAACCAAACAAAAAATTAAAGGAGAGAAAGAAGCGGTGTAAAAGGATTCGTATGCAGTTGTAGAAAGCCATCGAAAAGATTGCCTCAGTCAAAGATACCCAGATAAAAAAAACTTACTCGAGGGGACTGGATGAGTTAAATAAAGAATAAAACAAGGAAATGCCATTCAAGTATAAGAGCAAATCTTTAAAAAAAATAAATAAATAATAAAAACAAAAGGGAAGTGTTAAAAAGAAAAAATATATATGTATATATAACAATTAAATGAAAATTATATTGTAAATTAAGGTGTGTTTTATTAACCAAAATAACATTTCCCAGTTAGTAAGACAGAAACAGAAAATAATGAAACATAGGCACAAAAAAATGTCTATAAAAAGATGCTAAATTCATGAAACTCTAGAATTATCCCTTTTAGGTACTTAATTTAGAAGTTGATTTCACCCCTTAAAACCGTTTCTCAGCAGATAAAAAAAAATGAATGAAATTGGAGCGGGACACTGGAGACCTTTACTTGTAAGTACATTACAACATTGGATTGGCGAGAGCAATAAATAAAATTCAAATAACTTTGTTCTTTTTCTGTCTGACCAATGAACTTATATACATATATATATATAAATAGATTTTATTTTAAAACTAAAAAATATAATAACGATAAGTTCAAAAAAATTCAACAAAAATAATTTATAAAAAAAAAAAAACTCAAAACAAATACCTGCAACAAGTTGCCAGCATTGGCACGTTGCTACAATATCATTCGTACTACCACTAATTAATGAAGGAAGTTCATAAAACTTTTCATATTCAGGATCAACATAAACACTGCTTCGCCGACTAAAATTATCAAAATCACGTAATGTAATTATCTTTGCTACCATTTTTTAAATTAATTTTTTGTTTTTTTACAAATTTTTAAATTTTGTTATTTTAACTCCTTCAAACTTGTGCATATATTTAATTATTGTTTTGTTTTACTATTAAATGTTTATTTTAACGTATCATCACTTCATTATTGCTATTAGTAATAACTATAACTGTAAGAAATTTTTCAAAATTATTAATTATAAATTATAATAATTGATATTTTCATACAAAAATCAATATGATATAAAGATATTCTAATAACTTTTATATGTAAACATTTTTTTTTAGAATGGAGCTATTATTAGTACATTGAACTTAAAAAAATCAGATGCAAAAATAGAACAAAAATGAAAAGCAAAAGTTTAATAATATTTTTGTTGAAAATTTAAACTAATGTTTTGTTTTCTTTTCTTTTGTTAAAGCGTTTTTTAACATGTAAATTTACGTCTAATACATAAATCTAATGTAAATTTAAGTAATTTGAATAATCTAAGACCATGAGTAAAGAATATTACTAAAACAAATAGTTGCGCACGAGAATAAATTTCACACTTAAACAGTTACCATAGTTAAATTATTAAAAACTTGACACTTATTTGAAATACAAAATATAAAGAAAAGAGCATATGATTTATATTAAGAATTAAATAAAATTATAAAAAAAAACAAAAATTATTTAACAAAAAAAAAACCATATTATTGATATTTGTAACTTTTTTAGTGGCACACACCTTAAAATATATTTAAATTGAATAATTAACACCACAATTTAGAGTCATAGATTTTATATTTAATTTTATTTAAAATTAAAAAAAAAAACATAGCAATCAAATGACTTTATAGAAAACTAAAAATAACAGAATAACTAACTAACTGAACTAAATTTATTTGATTGCGTAACATTAAAATAATTAATATTAATTTTAGACACATCCAAGTTAAGTTTTTTAATGCACAATAAATTTTCACAGGTAATTTTGTATGAAGTTTTTTTAAGGAAATTTTCAAAATTGATCATTTGACTAGCCAAAAAATTTTACTAAAAACAATTTTAAATTAAGTTTTTATTCATTTTCTTATAATATTTATATATTTTTTATTTTTATTTTTTATTTTTTTTGTTTTGTTTATTATTCTCATTCCTCAAGCTACACGAGTCAGTCACACACGAAGTTATATCTCTATTGACCGTCTTAAAAATTAAGCGAAGATAGATTTCTGATATTATATACATATATATTGGCTAGCATCCAGAGAAGGTTGAGAAATATAACACAAAATAATAAATATGTATTTAAATCGGAAACACGACAATTACTCACACAACTATACTAACATTTAAAATAATTTTCTCACTTGAATTTAAGTCTTATTTACTTTTTGTATATAGATAACATATGTAACTGATCTGATATAAAAGACAAAATATAAAATAAAAAATAATATAAACAAGGCACATTTTTTATTTTCTAAATATTTTAATTAATAATTTGTACTAACGTCTCAATGTGACGATTAGAACTAAAAAAGAGTTAACAAAATTTGCACTGATGTTTATGAAAATTCTTATCAGACAGAGCTCTTTTTGATAATGCTGCAACAACTGATTATGAATCCGAGAAAAAAAAGAATAAAACGATGAAAAATAATAAAACATTAAACAAGATTTAACTTGTCTTATTTTTCTTAACTCTTGTTGTTTTTCGTCTGACCAAAAAATATCAATTATGCTTTTAAAAAATATAATTTAAAATAAAATAATAACATATAACACAAGAACATAAAGAAAGTAAAAATAATTTATAAAATAGCAACATTTTGTTGTTGTATTTGTTATTTATCATCTCTCAGTTATATGCAAATAATATCTATATAGTAATGGACACAGACATATGGATGGGTTAACTAAACTTATATCACATGTTTTGATCTTCTTTTTTTATAGGGATTCCCAGTAAAAAAATTATTTTTTGCTTATATAAATTTTAATAAATGTTCACACATTGAAACAAATATTAAAGTTTTAATATTTCATTAAGTGCCTCATAATTAATTTTAACAGTTATTCCAAGTAATTTTTGTAGTGAAAACTTCTTTAGGAGCACTTTGCACTTTGCACTGGGTGGTAAATTTAATTCTACCGGTGCGTTACGTGGCTTGGATATTTTTGGTAATTTCTTTCCTAATGCTCCGCTCCTGAGATTATATCAATAACTGTCATTCTATTGAAAAAAAATTTTTAAATTGAATAAACGAAAATTACAAAAATTAAGAACGGAAAAACTATTATGTTGAAAAAACGTGTTTGCTAAAAACCAAGCATCTTAGCTGTTTTCCGATATCGCCAAATAAATACTTTACTTGTAAAAGAAGATTATTTTCAAAAAGGTAATATTTTTATCTTCATAAAAAGTAGCGTTGTTTCTATTAAATAAAAATTGTAGGAGTTGCATGCGTTAAAATTAAAAACCAAAATCATTACGATCGAAGCAGGTTATAAAACATTAAGCAAGAACATAATCTTCAGACCAACCGCGAATTTCCAAACGAATTCAATGCATTTAATTCTTTGGCATCAATTTTGGAGATTTTAAAAGTATTATTTAAGTCCTATTAATTAAATTAAGCCCACAGGAATTACGATTAGGCATATTATTATTATTAAAATTTGGGAGGGCCATGCTGCACTGCGACCGGATCGATCTATTGTGCTCCCCGCCGATCATCATGTAGGGAATCTTATATCAAGCTCCCTTGCCAGAGCCAAAACATCTTTCAATCTCAACTCACCTTCCTCTGTACAAGGCACGTAGCGAGTGAGAAGATGTCTGAGCCTCTTCGTTATCAGCCTCCCACACTCGAACAACAAGTGGGTCGGTGTCTCCGTCACCTCCTGACAGAATCTACACTGTGTAGTTGCTGGCATAGGCATAACTTTAATAAAGTGTTGGTGAACTTCAATATTACAATTTAATCTTAATCTGTTCGATATTGTAAAATATTTCCATGGAATAAAAAGGTTGATTTCAACAATAAAAGAATTTGGACTCTACGAACACAATTTTGTTTTGACGTACAGAAAACAAGCCTAAAATAAATGTTATTAGGGTCATTAGAAATTTAAACATTTAAGGAATTTTGCATCAAACGAAGTAAATATTAATTTAAAGGTGCAAGGTGAGACTAAATGGTGAATGTTACAACTTAGATTTAATAATAGAGTGTCCAAAGAAGTATCTTGTAAAGCAAGAGCCTTACGACTATCAAATTCTGGTCCTTATTCTTATGATATATCACTCAGTTTGAGCAATATTTGAATTAGTCGCCCAATTTCATTTCAAGACTTCAGAGGGCGAAATTTTTTTATAATCCTACCAAACTGAAATGGATCAACTTCTTCACATTTAAGACGCGATTTGCCGGTGTACTTAGGCTGTCTACGGAGTGTTGGCTTACAGCCCAGCTGACGCCAATTCCGATACCGAAGACTATAAAGTCGTTATGGTTTAATCAATAGGAATATGCTCAGTGTTCAGAATGCAAGCCTAGAAAAGATTAGGCTATCGCAATTGGAATTAGTGTCAGCTCGGCTATAAGCCAGCACTCTGCAGGCAGCCTTATGCCCTGAATCGCAGCGATATTTAAACTTTTCATAAGAATTTATGGATATAAAATGATTTATATTTTTAGATTAATCCGAGCTTTGTTGACTTTCCAAAATGGTGGAAATGCGTTACTATATTTTGCTTTTATAATGAAGTATGTACTTTTTTATAAGAACTCTATGATTATAAAATGGCTTATAATATAAGATCCATCAATGCTTTGTCTTCTTAAGAAAGAGGATTATAAGCTATAATTTTTGTCACTTTATATATATATATATATTGCATTAAAACTTTTAAGTTTTCACTTCTGCCGTGTGGTTTTAAGGTCACGCTTTAATTTTTTTTTAAATAATTTGTTAACGAAGTAACCATGTACAATTTTAGAACTTTAGAAATATATTTAATACGTCAAAATTTTGCATGGAAAACAATTACTTGCAATTACTTTTTATCCCCTTATGTCAAATGAATTAGTTTTTAAAATTTTTTTGCATATTTTTTATTTCAAACGTATTTGAAAAATTTATTTAGTTCGTGATTTATGAATCTGCATTGCAGACGTAAACTCATGCGACGTAAAAAAAAATATTTTGTGACATTTTCCATTTTTTCTATTTCCACTTAAATCCAGGCGACTTGAAAATAATTTACTGTACGTATAATAATAAGAAATGACCCCTGAAGACTAGAAACCATATGTTTTCAAATGAATTAATAAAAGTATAACTTGTGAATTAGAAAATTTGTCAGTTTTTATAAGAGTTTTGAAGCGCGTTTATACTCAATAGTTTGTTTGAGTTTGACTTTTTAATGGGAACTTATAACTTATGCTTTCTAACTAGTTTTATTTTATTAAATTGAGTTACCGTAAATAATAAATGCAATAAAATTAGTTTAGAGGTGCATATTATATTTTTCGAAAAGATTTGTAATGTAATTACTGTGCTCAATATACTTCTGAGTGTAAGCTTGCCTCAAAACTCCTATAAAATCCCCCATAAAACTGCTGTCCAAAACGCTAATCTAGACACTAAGTAACTGAACGAAAATTAATTTTTGTCAAAATATTTTTACTCTTAAATTATACCTGAAAAATTTTAATGGTTTTAAAAGTTTTTAACCCTTTGCCTTACGATTAAATTTCGAAGATTCGTGCGCGTTCAGACAATTAAACTTGAGCAAAATTATACACGTGGAATTATCATTAAAAAAAACTTAAATACTTTTGCTTCTTTTTATTATATATTTTTATAAAGGTAAACGCTATTTATTTCTATAAAACTACTTAATTTCTACAGATTTATGTGAGGCCCGTCAAATTCGATTTTATTACAACAAATCTTGACGGGCGATGCCCGTCATTACCACCCAAGGGATTAACACGTTTGCAGATGTAAATGCTATAGCATTCAAATTTTTATTTATTTAATTTTATCAAACTTTAAGTTTTTAAAATTAATAAATATTTTAAAGTAATGGCCAACTACCGGTTAATATGATATTCTGATTTCATTTACAATCAGAATCAGATTTCGGTTAATATTATTAGTTTTGCGCAAAATTTCATGTTTATTTTTTGCAGCTCATTGAAATTTTAACTGTCCGTGAACGTGTTAAATGCTTCGAAATTCATTTTGTACGGCACAGACAAATCAAGTCAAATAAAAGCACATAAAATAACTTGATGTAAATAAAGGGAAAAAGTCGTATAAAATTAATAAAACAATTGTAAATTTATTTAATATATTTTCACTGAAGAAAAATCAAAAATTAAAAAACCGGAAAATATAAATAAAAAAAAAATATTGACCGTTCCCTAAGCCTTTTATAGATACAGAAAAAAAGTGTTGTGTTGGATATGTTATGTCCGGAGTGTAATTATTATTGGTATTTTAAATACAAAGAAAAAACGAAAATAATGAAGAAAAAGATACTTTTAAATATAATTTCCACTCTAGGAAAAGATTATATTATAGGCTTAATTCGTATTCGTGATAAATTTTAAAAATGTTCTTATCCGGAAGAGAAAAAAAAACTCAGTCATTAAAATATTTTCTAAATTGAAGATGGAATGAACGTAATAAAAATTTTTTGTTCTATTATGAGGGATCAAAAGTGTAAAAAAAAAATAAAAACTTAACTGAAAGACTTGCCTGTCTACTTAACTGAAGAACATAAGAATATAAATTACAAGATTACTGACCTTTAGAGTTATTTATTTAATACGAAAAACGATTTCAAAAAAAAAATTAAAAATATAAACAATAAACAAAAGTCGCCATTGTAAGCGTAATTTTTGCTGCTTATCAATATAATAATATAATTGCTAAAAGTTTGTTTTGTTTTACCTTTTTCTGCTCTGTACTTTTTTTAAGTATAACTAAATCTAAAAACAAAAAAAAAATGTATATAGCCAGACAAAACAATTTAAGTCACATAATTAAATATGTATGGTTTTTAATGTGCGGAGGATAAGCAGAACTTAAAAAGAAAAACAGCTTTTATTGATAATTTCGATACTAATAATAATCTTTGCTAATTTTTAAAAGTTTAAGACTATTTACCAATCACACAAGTTTCGATAGAGCTTTTAAGCTTAGAACTTTATAATTAAGTCCGAGGAGAATAAAGAGAAAAATGTAAGAAAATATTTTTCGTTAATTGTCAAACCGATTAAATTCAAAAATTACTGTTATTTTTATTTAATTTGAATCAGTTAACAGTTTTGTCATATTTAAGATTTGAATTTTTCTTATCTCTATTTAAGATTTCTTATTCAATTTTTGAGTTACCGTTATAAATATGTTTTAAGTAAATTGAATTTTTAAATAGGTTGAAATCATTATGAACCAAAAATTCATTTAACCAGTGTCGAATTTAATATTAAAAATCCCCCACAGTGTGCTGAGTTAAAATCAAGCGATGACGTATATACATGACAAATGTAGGGCATATTTTATAAAAGACGAACTATATTTTTCTTTAAGAGAAACTTAAGAGTTTATTTTTGCAAAATTTATTATTATTATAAGCTTAAAACTTCTCAAATAATAATAAAAAAGTCAATGATAACGACGACGAATAAAACGCACCATAAAATAACGTGTATACACGACAAACACGCTTAACTGGTTAAAATAGAAAATATATAAATAAATTAATGCTACAGAAAATTAATTTAATTTATAATTCTTTAAACAAAATAAAATCCATTATCAAATAAGAGCAAAAAAAAAAAAACAAATAATACTCACCAGGTGGTGTCTGTGGCAAAATTGTAATTTGAGATGTATCTACATGTGGTGCAAAAGCTTCGTATATATCACTTTCTTCAGTAATTTCACTTAATTTATCGGCATTAGCCAAATTACTGCTGCTAGCTGGCATTGTAATTTGTTGTTTTTGGTTGTTGGCTTTATTATTATTTTTTTAATTCTTCTTGCAGAAAAAAAAACCAAATGACTTCAAATTGAAATTTATATTACTATTACTAATACTATCTTCTAATCGGTATTAAAGTTTAACAAAGAATGACTAGAATTGGAATTATATAAAATGGTTATTATTGTTGTTATCCAAAATAGATTTAAAAATCATCAAACTTTCTTTTCAATTATAATTTTCGTTCTTTTGTTGTGTTTAACACAAATTTAATATGGATTAGCTTCTACGTTTTATATCACACCCCTATTTATCTATTTTCCTTAACCAATTAAACACAGCAGCAATAAAAATGATAACAAAAAAAAAGAAGGAAATTTATTTTTAAGGGGATACAAGTACCCCCACTCGATAATTTCTTGATGACCTCATTTTGTTGAAACTATGTTAAATCTTCAAACAGCATTTTGCAATCTAAAAAACAACAAACAAGAAAAAAAAAGATTAATCAACAATTAGAATATGTTCGATAAAAATATAAATATAAAAGGCAAAATTATTTTAAGGTAAATTAAATTTATATAGAGTAACTTATTTTTAAAAATGCTTCAGAGAATGAGATTTGGTAGGAGTTCATTGCGAAAATTAGTAAAAAATCCAAATCCAAATCCAAACAAAAATAAGTTGTTTTGCTAAAACAAAAAAAAAAGTGTTTTTATATTAGGGGAACCGGAAAGTAATGTCGTAATCTTGAAGGCGTGCCAAAGTATGGATATTGTGATATGTTTACTTCTAAATAATTCAATATCGAACCTTTTTTTTGCAGTTTTGAGGTGAAACGGGCAGCTAGATGGCAGAAGAGTATATCCGGCATTTTATTACTTTTTGAGTTTCGCAAGGGTAGTAATGCAACAGTTGCAACCAAAAACATTTACGATGTTTATCCAAATTCGTAAATGCCAAAGATGGTTTCTCAAGATCATATCGAGTAATTTGGACCTCTCTGACTCCTATCAATCGGGAAGATCAACAACATTAGAAAACGACGTGCTAAGGACACAAGTGGAAACAAATCCATGTCAAGCAATCATAGAATTGTCAAACACCCTTAACCAAACTTGGTCGACCATCCAGAAACATTTACAGCAGATTGAAAAGTTTAGCAGAACAAGTATCTGAGGCTCTCATACTTTGTTCAAAGAAAACAAAGCCAATCACATTCAACACATTGCTTAAACGGCACCATATAGAACCGTTTATTGATCATTTGATCACTGGAGATGAAAAATGGGTCCTATATGATAACCCGAAACGCAAAATGCAGTGGCTTTCTCCAAATAAATCACCCCGAAGTACTGCAAAGCCGGGCTTATATCCCAAAAAAGCGCTTCTGTGTGTTTGTTGGAGTATACGCGGGGTTGTTCACTTTGAAGTGCTGAAACTTGGACAAACTCTTAATGCAGACCTTTATTGTGAATAATTGGATTGAATGAACCAATCTTTAATTGAAAATTATCCAGTGATCGTCAACAGAAAGAGGGTCATACTGCAACATGACAATGCAAAACTGAACTGTACAAAGCGAAAACACTGAACCTAGTGCCTAGTACCTACTCCATAAATATTATTGTCATATATGAGAAATAAACTAGAGATTTCCCATAAGAATACTAAAAAAAAGTACTAAATACTAAGTACTAATTGTAAGTTCAGCGAAAACTCACTATAAGCGAACAATATTTACATTTGATGCATGAAATATGAACAATTTCTTTTATCGAATAAATATCTTTTTGTTAAGATACTCGCCACTTTGCCCCAAATTAAAATTCTGACTTGATTCTTGTTCAAGTACAAGGAAATACTGCTTTTTAATTACTTTCGTTGCATTTATTTTTTTATATAAACTAATTAGGTGTAACAAAGTACACAATTAAATTACTTGGATTTTTCTTCGTCCAAAGCTATAGCATAGCTATTATTAAAAATTTTGGAATAAAATTTTTCATGTAAATAAAGGAAATATAAATATTTCACATGGTGTATAATCAATTAACCTTTTTAAACAGAAAAGTTTTTCATTTTGCCCCCTGAGTGTATCTGCCCCCTTTAGAGTAAAGTAACGCATGCGAGCATTTTATAATCAGATTAATTGTTACTTTAACCAGTTTGTGTAGTGAAAATTTTATACCTTACAATTTAATATATACCATATAATAATCAAGAAAAACTTGCTAACTTTGTAACATTAATATTTGTTTTTCATTAATCCTTCTTTATAAAATTCATCAATATGGATGAAATGTTGAAAAAAATATCTGCAAAGAACAATTAAACGTTACTTTCCATTCAAAGATATATTTTTAATTAAAGGCAATTATTATGATATCTGAAAAATCGCAAAATGGATAGAACATCTTAAAACAAAACAAAGAAAATTACAATATTTTTAAAAAGGGCAAATCTTTAGACGACAGAAATGTGCACTTTTAGTAAAGAAAATTGAAATGGCCGCAAAAATGCTTCAATTTGGCCATTGGTAATTGATGCTAATGCAAATGGCTATTTAGATCCTGTAAATAAAAAACAAGGTGTGGTAATGCATACAGAAACAGCAGAACAGCAATAAAACAGTAAGAGCCAATCAATAAAATTGATGTTATTCCATTAGACAAAAAACAACAAAATATTTAGAAAAACATATTTTTGTTATTTTTTTCAAATTCCTCAAATCTAACAATCAAGTTCGATGTTATACGTAAAAATCCTTATCCTTTTAAAATTTCAAAATATAATTATTTTTACTTACTAATTCAATTTATTATCCTCTTTTCAACAAAATTCTTTTGGTATAAATAAAATTTTGTAGAAGATTTATAATTTAGTATTGGTTTAATATCAAAAATGTTTAAATTTGTTCACTTTGTTTACTCATATTTTCTTTTAATCTTGGTTTTCTAGTATTTTTGAAGTTTTGCCAAAAAAAATACGAAAATTTATTAACAAATAATTTCCTTTAATTTAATAAAATATAAGTTGTTAACAATTATAATAAAACATAAGTGGAAAGGAAGATAAATATTTATAATTGATTCAAAATTCCGTGTACAAAAATTTTATTTTTAGATTTTGATAAATTATAGCTTAAAAATTTTTTGTAAAGTAAATTTGTGTTTTGTGTTGTGTGTAATCAAAATTTTTACTTAAAAATTGGGTTTCGATTTTTTTTTTTTAATTGGAATTTGGACTTATAGTAAATTTACATGCAAATTTAATTGTAAAATTAGTTTTCCCTAAACTTGAGCAAAATTTTTTTCTTTGAGAGAATGGAAAGTTTTCATACATTCTTTCACCCGAGCGATTCTATATTGTCGTGTAATATTTTCTCCAACTACAAAATTTCGTGAAAACAAAATTTGAATTTTATATCAACGTATCAACGTAACCACTTCCTGTGGTTTCTGATAAATTTTTGACAACAAATAAAGGAATGGAAACTCTTTTACTTCGTTGAAATTAAGAAGTTGTATACAGGGTGTCCCGAGATTGTATGATCAAACGCTTAGGATAGAAAGTGATAAAATTTCAGAGACAAAAAACACAAAAAGTGAGGGTGTTATTTTCTTCATTTTTGAATTACAGCCTCTTGAATTTTTTAGACTTTGTTTTAACCCCCACGCACTGACCTATTCTGCTACACGCTTTAGGCCATATTGATTCCGTTCAGGGGAAGCTTCTCCTCGGAAAAACTAATGTTAACTTAAATTTATTTACAATACCCCAAACTTATTTAAGCTACAAAAAAATATATATCTCAAAATTAAAATGTTTCTACAAAATACCATTTAAAATACATATTAAAACAGCTACCAAAAGGAATATTTCAATGTCAAACAACTTTTTGCTTAGAAAAACCAAATTCAAAGCTTTTAAATATAAAAACTTAAAAAGGTAATATGATCCGTTGTTGGCTTTGTATAATTTTTGGAATTTTAATTGATATTAAAATCACTCATTAAATTCTAAACCTGTTTCAATTAATTCATTTGCTAGTCACCGTTGTACATTTGATTGAGGAAGTCATTATTTCATCTAACGCAATAGCCGGGCATAACTTATCTATTTAAAATGACAATAATTTTAGTAGGTTAAATAATGCCATAATTGAGGATGAATAATAGCTTTAAGAAATATTTTATACAAATTTAAATTGTACAAATACATAGAAAAAATTCATTTTTTCCTAAAGTGGAAATAATATACAGGCGTAATTGAAAACTAAGACGAATAATCACGTATTATTATGTATATTAAATGAGAATAAGTTTATATTATAAAATGTTTATTTTTAATATTAATCTGTGACAAATATTTTAAATAAAAATAGATTTTTGGGTTTTAGATGATACTGTTGCGAGTTCTGATGAACACCGCAAAAAAACTTGTTTTTTGAAGCGCCTCTAAATATTCCCGGTCATTCGCTCACTTATTGATATTTTGAAATGAAAATTTAGTAAAAGCATTGTTCAGATGTTGCATTACTATAAAAAAATTAATTAAATAAACTAGAACTACACAGTATGTCCCAAAAATAACCGAACTTTTTAGATATAAAATAAAACACACATAATATTATCTTTAAAAGTTATTATTTATTCAAAATAGGTTCCATTTGACTCAATACAACGTTTGGCACGATCAATTAGCGCATGCATAGATTTTTTTATGTCATTTATAGGAATGTTCTTCAGCACCTCGGTTACGGCTGCTTGAATGGCTGGGATATCATCATAAAATGCTCCTTTCATCTTGATTTTTATTTTTGAAAATAGAAAATAGTCCATGGTGATAGATCAGGTGAATATGGAGGATGGTTGATGAGAGAAATCCGTTTTTTCATCAAAAATTCGTTCACTTTTTTGGTCTTCATTTAATTCATGCGGAACAAAACGCGAACAGACCTTTCTTTTACCCAAATCTTCACTTAAAATTTCCCAAATAGTGTTTTTACTCATATTAAATTCCTTAGACAACTTCTCGTAGTAAAATTAACATCAATACCAATGATTTCACGGACTTTTTCCACCAATTCAGCACGATTACAAGCTTTTGGACGACCTGGCTTTAGGTCATCATTTAAATCCTCACGACTATTTTTAAATTGTGTAAACCACGTATAAACTTGAGTAAGATTCATACAATCATCACCATAAACTTTTTTCATCAATTTTTATGTCTCTGAGAATTTTTTTTCACAAAATTTTATATTTGCTCTTTGTTCCATTCTTGTTTTGGAACTTTTCTATCTGTTATTAAAATGGCTGTAACTTTGACAACTATCATCTGATTTACATGAATGTAGGTGCGTTTGAAAGAAGTTGAATTTATCTTTTTAATAATGCAAATTTTAAATTGATGGCGCTTCATGTTATATGATTTAAATATAAAGTTCGGTTATTTTTGGGACATACTGTGTATGCCTTTTTTCAACGAATTAACCGAACCTCCCTTTTAAAGATTTATAAACGATTATACCGGCTAAAATTTTACACAGACAAAATGTGACGATTTTAAACATAAAATATTGATATTGCTAAGGTATTTAATGCAGCTGACTTCTCAAAATTACTGAAACCTCTTTTTATATAGTGGAATCTGCACGCTTCAATAACAAGAGCTTCTAATTCAAAAGCAATAAAGCTATTACCTAAAAATATAATATCTTTTACAGCCTGCCTAGAACATTGATCACAATTTCTCTATCAGCGTTTGTTTATGATCCGCATCTATAACCAACAAATTCATATCATGAAATAAAGCTCAGTTTCTATTTGATAGTATTTGTCGGAGATATTACTGATTTTATTACTACTCCTCCATATAATTTCCATTTTTTTTTTTTTTTTTGTTGTTATAAATTCAATTTATGAGGTACTTAATGTGCTTAGCATATGGATAATTCTTTAACCGCGTCATAAAAGATAAATGTGATACACATTTTATAATAAATTTCTTCTTCTTTTTTCAGTTTTAAGTATTTTGACTAAACTCGCGAAATGTTAAAATTTCCTCTGTCAGTTGGAAATAATTAAAATATTTCTAATTTTATAAAAATATTGAGCCTTAACAATATCCTAATTTTATAATAAAAAGGTAAAACTATATAGATAATGTCGAAGAAATTTTATATCAAGAAATTTCAAAGTTCAATAACTTTAACAGTTTTCAATTTAAGTAAAAAGAGGAAAAAATTTTTTTGCTTGAGTAAAAATTAATAACCGCAAAAAAAGCTACCGGAAATTTCTATTATTTTTTCATCAAATTCGATCAGATTGGTTGATTATACAATTAAATTCTTAGAAAAACTTTTTTTAAACATAAAATCATAATTAAAGTTTTCTATTTGGATAAATTTTACTAAAAATTCCGTTATTTTAGCTTATATTTAGTACGCTAATTAAAAATTACTGTTTCTTTTTTCGTCTCTTATATATATAGAAAATGCAATCTCTTCGTCTCTTATAGAAATGCAAATTTGTCAATTGTTATGAACAGACAAAACTTTTAAATTATTATTCAGAAACGAAAAGTTAATATAAAAAGAAAAAAAAATAAATAAAATAATTATGGCGTTGACAAATGAAAAAAATATTTATAAATATTATTAAAATGCAATGTGAATAATGAAAAAACTAACTAAAAAAACTAAAAAAAAGTTACTACGTGACTTCATATGCGTCAACAGATTTTTTTTATTAAAAATATTTTAAGAAATCTTAGTTTAGTTTTATGAAATTTCTTTAAAAACAAAACAAAGCGTATGCTACAAAATATTTAAATTTAATATTGCCTTTTTTTGTTTTTTTTTTGAATTCATGGCCATAATTTTTCTAGCCCCTCACCTTCTCTTCGAAAACGATATGTTTTCTGTTTTTATTAAATTTTTTTTCCTTTCAATGGAATATCATAAACACCATACATTCAATTATTATTATTAATTTCATACAAAGTGTATTGAAATTTGTTTATTTTGATTAGCACTTTATTTAAAAAGGGGTCAAACAGTATAAATAAACAAAAAAATTTATTTATTTCAATATTTTATAGCAACACAACTGCATTAAATTGTTTGAGAAAAAATACTTTTTGTTTCTTTGGAAAATCAATAAAATCTAGAATTTCAGTGTTTGGAGATAATATATTTAAGATTTTTTATTAGTTTTTAATTTAATGATTATGAATTTTTGTTGTTTTTTATTTCATTTATACTCAAAGAAAATGACAAGCTCCTAGCAACTACTACGAATTGTCATACAGAAAATTTTTATCATGTGATTCTTAAATAATAAATGTATGTATATAAACCAACCAGTTTTGATAAAAATTTTTTGTCTAATAGTTCATTATAGATACAAAACAAACAAAAAATAACATATGTTATATATTTTTTTCATAAAATTATTATACCTATATTTATCTTGATTAAAAGCTTTTTCAAGTTGTACATAAACAAGCTTAATGAATTTTACGTTTAATAAAAGAGAAATCTTATAAAATATTAAAAATAATAAAAACTCAAGTCAGAAATTTTAACAATCAACAACAAATACAAAAAAAAACACCCATCAATTTTCTAAGACATTTATTGTTATTAAAATTTTTAAATTTAAGCTTTTAGCATAGTGCTAACATAAAAAAACTACAAAAAATTGAAGTCATTCGAGTTTAAGAAGAAAATCTATATATGTATATATTTTTATACAAAGTAATATAGTGAAATGACCTTGCGGTAATCTGATATAAACACAATAAACCTTTAAACAAAAACTGTTATCAACTATTGACCCGCTTAATAATTTATAACATATTGCGGCTATAATTATATTTTTCTATAGTTCTAATGCAAATTGGGGGAAAAGAAAAAATCATATTTTCTTACCAGTATTTAAATCCTCTTTTGTATTTAATTTATAGACTATATAAATACATATATATATGTATACATATATATTTATATATTCAGTTCCAATTAAAGACAATATTTAAATGAGTGTCAAAAAATTTGTGAAGATAGATAAACATTACAACAAAAAATTACATAAAAAACTAAAACCAGAATATAAATAAAATGCGCACTTTAAAAATGTTTCAAACACTAATATTTAAGAAAAAATTTAATTTAAATTTAATTTGAAGTATTATAAATCACTTATTTAGAATTTAAAAAAAAATAATTAAGATATTTAATTTAATATCTTAAATGCACACTATTTCCTTGATATAAATAATATCAAAAATATAAAAATATTTTAGATAAATAACTAAATATCAGTGTCGTTTTTTTTTAATTTAATATTAATATACACTTTATTTTTTATTTTATATTTTAAAATAAGTTTTAAAGTTATTCTTCTTTTGCATTTTGAAGTTTATTATTTTTATTTACCGCTATTTCATTTAATTTAGCCTATTCGACTAGGGAATGAAAATTGAAATGACGTTTCTTTACTAACAAAAACGGGATATGAAAAAATTGATATTGAAAAAATTGAGCGAGATCAGATGACAGTAAAAAAAAGAAGAAATAATAAACTTTTTTTGTTTCAAAAATGTACTAGATTTATGAAAAATCGATTTAAGACTTTTCGAAAGCTAAAGCAGCTATCACATGTGTATGAAATAATTTAAATTAGAATTAACACGTTGAGGACCCTGTAATTTTTAACTATTTCGATTTATCTGGCAGCGCCTTGTACAAAATTTTGTTTAACAATAAATTAAAAGTTAATTTTAATGAAAAAATTATTTTTAACCACATTTCATTATTTATTTCATTTAATAAAACTATAGCCGATTGTCTCTCAGAATAATACGAACTAAGTTAGGAATCATCTTAGGTTTTTTTTTTGTTCAAACCTTGGGCTTATACCCATTTTTCAGAGAGTATTAATCAAACAGCTTCCGTTATCTTAAATCGTAACGTACCTTTATGCCTAGGACTCACTAGCGCTTAGCGTATGGGACGACTTAGCACAGTAAAAATGGAGAGTTTTCCTAAATACCAATCGAAGTGGACTCACTAGCATATTACTACAATTCTTCTGGCTTTGCCAATTTACAGTTTTTTTAAATTTTTTTTTGCAAAACACTCTACTTACCCTCCTGAATCCAAATCTAACCTAAAATGACTTAAAAATTTACATTAGAATTATAGAAAAGTATAACTTTAGCCCCAATATGTTAAATTTAATACTAAAATATTATAATGCTCATCTGGAGCCAGTTATTTTACTGATGTTAGTAACTATCTTGCATTTAAAGCTACTATTCCTCGTTTACTAATTATGGGAGGATATGGATGCAAGTAGCAATATTATAAAAACATTTAATGATGTTCCTGCCTATGCCAATTAATTTAATAAAGTTTCAGCAAAGATACTTCCTGATAAAATGGAAAATAGATTCTTGGTTTAACATTTGACGCTAACATTTGCTCGCTTTTTTTTTATGTGACTGGATACTTTTAAATTTTCCAGATAGTTAATTCTGTATTGCTAAGTAGCCTATCGCTGCTAATACTCTTTAGCCCGAATAGTTTAAAGCCTGCTTCAAGATTCCAGTAGAATTCTTTGACTTACGCGTAGGCAAGTATTAGTTCCATATTAATCAATGACGATAATCTTCTTTTCTTTAAATTGAATCAATTGGCATGCACCGAAGTTTGCCAAATTTAGTTTTTTGGCTAAAGTTCAATTTTTTAATAATTTATATAAAAAAGAATTGATCTGAAATTTGTTTTTAAAAAGTACACTCAAGAAGATTAATTTGCCATCACCTTTTGATAACATTAATTGATCGTTTAATGCCTAGGACTCACTAGCGCTTAGCGGCACAAAATTTAGTACTAAATGCTAATGAGTCCATTACTCTCCACTGAGTATATATAGCCTGGATTAGCGACTAGTAAGCGCTAGCTTGTCTGTTTTTCAAAGAAGATCAAAGGAATATTTTAATTCAGGAAGAATTCAGTCATTGAATATTAAGATTTTGTACTTAAAACAAATATCAACACATAAATCACAAATAAAACTGTCACTTTGGCATTTTGCTTTCTGTCAATTAAAACAGTAATATGCTAGTGAGTCCACTCCGATTGATATTTAGGAAAACTGTCCATTTTTACTGTGCTATGTCGTCCCATACGCTAAGCGCTAGTGAGTCCTAGGCATAAAGGTACGTTACGATTTAAGATAACGGAAGCTGTTTAATTAATACTCTCTGAAAAATGGGTATAATAAGCGCAAGGCTTGAACAAAAAAAAAGAAAAAAAACCTTAAGTACAGAAAATATTAATTTAGAAGTAACTGCTATCTAGAATACATATTGTAATGTTTTTATTTACCCAATTTAAGCAGTAGTACGAGATTTATACAAAGAATAATAATAATAAAAAGAAGAAAAACAAAAACTTTAAAAGCCAAATATTTAATATATATTATTTGATTTTTTTCTTCTTTTAACAAATTGATATACTTGTATAAAAAAACAAACAATTTTAATATAACAATTACCTATTGAGTAAATATTGCATTACACATGAAGTTATTTTTTTGATTCAATGCTAAAGTATATCCCGAAATTCTTCTAGATTTGCTTACAACATCCCTATCTATATATATTCCTGTATATTTTTTTATTTTAATAGTTCTTTCAATATTTTGCCTAAAAATATATAATTATTTAATATTTTTATTTATATTTTTCTAAAATAATAAAAATAAATTATACCTCATTTCCGTACTAACACGATTTACTTGTAAACATAGTAAAACTTCAGAATAAAAATCAAGATCGGCAATAACATTAATTTTTGGTTCTTCCAAAATTTCATAATTTTCTTCTAATTGAATAAATATATTTACTAACAAGAGTTTACTTTTAATTGCTATAGCTGAACTGTAAATTATATGATTTGCTTAATATATCATGCAATTATTAGAAAAATGCTTACTTTTTCTCAATTTCGGTATGTGCATTTCTATTCCATAAACTTGATTTAATATGACCATTTAAATTAATTGAATATCCTCCAGATACTTCAAATTTAATTATATCTCCATTATGTAAAATAATATATTCTTCATGATCATAAAGTAATGTTGTCCCTTGATATGCTGTTGTTGGTTCTGATGCTGTACCATGCCATATATGACCCATTAATTCTGTTTGACTATTGAAAAATTTTATGGGTTGCATTGTTAATCCTTGAATAGCTATTTCCATTTCAGCTTTTGGTGTATCATCAATACCAATGATTTCTTCATCATCATAAAAATCTGGTTTACCAACTAGAACGGATAAGCCATTGGTAAAAATTCCAAGCTAAAAAAATTTCTGTTAGTACTTTTGGTTTTTTTATAGATAATTACAACAAATTTATGGTTTGTAATATGAACAAGAAAAAAGATTTTACTCCTTATCAATAACAATAAAAAAAATTTAAGACTAAAGACAAAAGCTCCAACTACTTTGTAATCACGTTTATACTTGGTCCTATTTTTTTTTAAAAAAAAAAAAAAAAACAGAACACTAATAAATTGAATTAGAATAAAATTAAAGTTCCGAAAAGATGTTTCTAAATAAAGAAAAAACATAATCCAATGAGACAATGTTCGTATTTCAACACAAATATTCAAAAAATGAGAGAGCTCTGTTGATTTTTATGTACGAATTTCTCAGATTTAGCGTTTTTTTGTTCTTTTTAAAATTTATTTTTTCATATTATTTTAAAAATCTTCTTAAATTCAATTTTAAGAATGCGAGAGATATTATAAAAAGAGATAAAAGTAAGGCAAAAGTGTCTACCAGAGACTATGATAAATCTAGAGATTGTAGTGCATATTCTCTTTCCAGATAATACAAAAGAAAAACAAGTAAGAAAAAAAAAATTCATATTTCAGTTTCCAGACTAAAAAATTTACAGGTAATCTGTTTAAAAACCAATTAACTAAAATTTCAAAGAGTAATTTTATTTTAGCGATTACAGCTAGTCACTAACTTACTGTAAATAGGCTTTCCTTTTTGCCATTTCCTTCGATAATCAAATCAACAACACCACGTTTAAGAACACCTTGACTAACTTCTTGGATACTTAACAATGTTCCATTGAATGATGGACTAGATGAGAATTTTCTTTGAATAACTGTTGTTAATCCTATACAAAACAACAAGAACAAAAATAAAATTTACTATCATATTTTTTTTAAAAAAATAATTAATAAATATTATATAAAATTACCTTTTTGAGCTAAAACATTATAATTATTTAATTTTGGATTATCTTTTAGTATTTGTTTAATAAGACTTTCAAATTTTTTACATTTTTTCATAATCATTGAAATTTTTTGTAAAACATAAGTTTTTAATTCAAATTTTGGATCTAATGAATTTAAAAATATTAAATACTCAGTTATATCATTTTTACTTGGTTTAAATTCAATTAAAATATCAAAAGCTAATGCTCTAACACTTGTATCAAACATTGTTGGAATTTGATAAAATATTTTTGAAAATATTTTTTTATCTTTATAATTAAAGTAATTAATTGGAAATGTTTTTAATGCTTTCATAGCTGATATTGAACATAATATTTCACCATTTAAAATGATATTAATTAAAAATGATATTGTTGATGGATCTTTAAGATGTTGTATACCACGTATATATATATCTGTTAATTTTTCATCTTTACATGGTATTATTTTCATTTTAAGATATTCACTTAATTCTCTTATTGATGTATCATTAAAACCTTTTGGTAATATTTTTGAAAGTTTGTTTCCCATAACACTTAATGATTGTACAATTGTATCCTTAAGTTTTAAATTTTGGATATTATTTACTTGAAGTTTATTAAATAAATCATCAAAAATTTTTTTTTCTGGTTTTACACCAATTGCTAAATTTAAAAAATATTTTATCAAAATTTCATCTGTATTTTCATTGTTAAGGCTGTATATAGAATTTACAGCTATATAAGCGTTAAAAGACTGTGATGCGCCAAATATTTCTAAAAGTTGTGGTATTATATCTTCATTAGATTTATCTTTAAGAATTTTTTCAATTACTTTAGTTTGTGTCATTCTTACTAATGGTAGAAGTTCGGTAAAAGCTTTAGCTGCTGTTAAATTTCCAATTTCGTTGTTTACTAAAAATTTGTGTTTTGATTTAATCATCATTTCAAGCTGAAAATTAAAATTAATAATGTTTAAAAATTATAGAAAAAAATTTTTTTATATAAGAATAAATTATCCAGCAATAGATCAATGGATTTAGCTTAACAGGTAAGGATTTTTCTAACCTTTAAATGAATCTCCGCTATTTATAACTGAATTACTTTATTCTGTATATTTCGAGTGCCTTAGGCCAAAGTTCGGTAAACTTTCCAACAAGGAAAATGCTAATTAATGAATTTTTTTATTTTTGGACAAATTTTTGCCTTAATGTTATTACTAAGCAAGTTTCGTCAAAGGGAAAATAAAAACAAAAAGTAGCTATTATATCTGCTTTTACATTTTTGCTAGATTATTATAAAAGAAATATACACCACGACGATTCCAGGTAACATTCCAAATCACAATTTATCAATATTTTCTATGAGAAAGCGTCATCAAAATCGGTCAAGCCTTTTCGGAGGAGTATGGTTACTAGAACTGTGACACGAAATTAACACTCTAATTGGAATATAAACGTTCAGAAAGGAATCTACAGTATACAAATATAACTTTAAAAAACTTACTATAAACAGTTATGACAATACTGAAAATAATAATTGTATATTTAAATTTTTACTCACTTCATTATACTCATTGTACTCTGGTAGACTTTCAATATCGCCTTCTAAATTATACTCTTCAAAATCTTTCAAAGTGGATGAAATATTTTCAATATCTAATTCATCAATTGTATTAATATTCTCTGATAAAATATGATCCAATTTTGTTATCACATTAATTGAATGTCCAATATTATCGAATATACCTAAGAGAGCTATATGTTTTTCATTACTTTGAATATTACTTAAAATTTGATCCTTAGTAAATTCATAAATTATATTTTCTGTTGATTTTAAAATTACATCTAAAAAAAAAAGAAATTTTATAAGGAATAAAAATTTTTTATAAAATAGAAATAATATTTTTAACCTAGAGGGCTATCCAATTTTCGACGAACTTTTAATGACCAATTACTACATTCAGTTTTTCTTTTTTGATATTTAAATGGTGACATTTTTTCATATATAATTTTACATTTACCCGAAATATCTGTTTCTGTCTCAGCATTTTCTTTATAATCAAACAAAAATAAACTTGTAATTGCTTTTTTTATATTTAATATTGATACATCATGTTCATACTTTGAATATAAATGGGGAATTTTTTCTGGTGTTCTAAACATATAGAATTCAAAATTATTTTGATTATATAATTTTGATGTTTGATCTTCAAAAATATTTTCTAAAGATTTAGTTTTCACTTTAGGTGATTCAAATTCAAAATATAATAATTCTGTTTCATTTAATTTCCATTTGTTTGAAATTTTTAATTTACTTTTTAATTGATAGCTAAGAGTTTGAGTATTTTTATTCAGGTCGATAAGGTGAACTTCGTTGATAAAATTGTAAATTTGTGATGTTCCATGTGGTATTATTGATGTTAATGCTGAAGCTATAATTTAAAAAATATGTTTTACTTTTGTTTTCTAATTTAAACTTGATTATATGAAAACAATAAGGAAATGAATAAAAACTGTTGTTGTAACAAAAACTTCAATATAATACAAAAAAGTAATAAAATGTCTTTAAATTATGATTTATAAAAAGAATAATAACTTTTTTTATGATTAGATTTATTAAAAGATTTGTTTTCAATTGGCAATTAATGAATATCCAACGTAAAAAGCAATTCTTAACAGAAAAATTCAGCTGCCAGGCATAGTACATCATCAGATTGTTACTATCGCATGTAAAGGAGGTTAAAAAATAAGACAGAGTTTCAAATAATTCAGACAACTTTTTAATACAGATAAATTTGCTGCTTTTGAATTTTAAAGCCATTTTTTTTGGCTTCTTTATCAGCCTTGAGATTAAAAAATTCTTCAAATGCATTCAAAAACATAAGAAAAATTAGAGTTTGTTTGTACTGAAAATGGTTTACAGGAGAATTCAACGTACAGAAATCTTAAATTTTTTTTAAAAAACTGTGATAAAACTTAACATTGCACTGAGGAAAGAAAGATAATTTGATCCACTCTGTAATTTCTATTTGAAATATGTAAGGAAGTATTTTTTCTTTTAAAAGATTTTTGCTAATTTATCTAAGCATTTTTGAATTTCACCAGAAACTAATGCGAATATAGGCTGTGTCTAGATTAGCGATTTGGACAGCAAATTATAGGCGAAATTATGGTAGTTCTGAGGAGCGGTTATACTCAATAGTTTTTCAAAGTTTGACATTTAAATAATAATGCATTATAAATGCAATAAAATTAGTTTAAAGGTACAAATTATACTATTCGAGAGAACTTATAAATTAATAATTGCAGTCAATATACTTCTGAGTATAACCGTACCTCAGATCGGCTATAAAAAATCGCTGTCCAAATCGCTAATGTAGACACCAAGATATAATTCTAGACAAACAATAAGCGTAGGCTCAGGAGCTATAGTTAGCCAACCACCACTTCTTATGAGCCTGAAATTTAAAATTAAAACAAAGGGAATTGGAATAATTTAATCACAGATTATTTCCTTTAATTCAAAGAATAAATGCCATATAAAATCAATTTAAATCTCTCTATCTTTATAATGTAAATTTATAAATTTATTTTTTTGATTTAAATTTTATTGCTGTATGATATTATAAATATTTCAAAAGACTGCACTACCGGTGTCCAAATATGATCTCAACTCTTTAAAATAATTCTTTAATTACTTATATATTACTACTCAATATCTAAACTTTATCTAACAGTAAAATAAAAATATTATTAATTGAAATCAAACAGTTCTCTAGAGATTTAAATATAATTGATTGTAGCACAATCAATTGAGTAAAAAACTATTAATCAGAAACTACAAAAATCAAACTAATTAAAGTCAACGAATAAATAATTCTTATCAAGTACCGTTCTTTGATTTAAATAGAAATGTACCCTTATTCAGATAAATAAAACATAATCTTGGCTTTGTGATAAGAATAATCATACATAATTCTCGTCAACTTATTGGGTAAAAAAAAAATATCTACAGGCAGTTATAAATAATACAAAAATTAGTAATAAATATAATCCAATCATTTTAACCAAAATTTAAGCAAAAAATTGTATTCAATTATAATAATTATAGAGCTTACTTAAAGAAATTAAAGATGAAACAAAAAAAATTGTTAACTCCATTTTATGTCTGTGTTTTAGTTAAAATAATATAACTAAATTAGGTAAATAAATAAATATCACTGTTATAACTATTTAATTAACACTTTTTGTTGTAATAAACAAATATTTTTATTAAAATTAACACTGAAATACAACCTGTTTACACCGGTCATAATTCCAACTACTTCACACATGCGAAACTAATAAATATACATATTGACAACCAAAATTAAAATAAGTACTGCCATAATAAAGTATGATTTAGGTAATTTGTGAAAAAAATTTAATACCTTTACCAAATGTATATTTTGATAAAAGTAACTAATAATATTAATAACTAATATTATAATACAATAATATTAGCGTACCACTTCTTGAATGTGGTATAAAATTATTCATATTATACACAAAAATCCTCAATTCAATTTTTTGATTTTGATTGAAATTTTAATCATAATTTTTAATGATTTGACAAGGTTTTTCATACTCTGTGTGCGTTATTTTTTCACCAATGACCAACGGATCATTAACGACCCATAACATAAATATTATTCACAAAAATGTTGAATATTTCTTAACTATAAATTTACTATACAAACACGCAATAACTGATAGTAGTCAGAACTATGTCTATTTCATTTTCAAAGTTGAAAAAGTGCGCATCAAAGCAAAGTTTGAATAACGTATCGGAATATTCCGACATAAATAGTTCTGGATATAAATGGGTTAAGGGGGTGGTATGGTTTAACACTTTTGAAAAATCTAATTTTTTTTTGTATATTCTTATAATTTAATATTTGAAAAATATAATCCCAAAATATGAATTCGCACAGAGCAAAACTCTCAAAGTTATTGACTGGTTAGCCTCGGTTTTTTACTTATTCATTCATTCTTTTTTAGCATTTAAAACTTTTAAACGCGTTTTTCTCAATACTACTTTATCAAAGTCGATGGTCACTGCCATTCAAAAACTAAATTACCGTTGAGTTTTAAAGGTTTTTTTTACATTAAGGGGGTTTCCCACTTACAAAATGGTGGAATTTTTCGTGAAAAATAGCAGTTTAATTATAAACGAACACCAAAATTTTTTAAATAAAAAAAAAGTAATCAGACAACATTGGGAGAAGGATTTATAGTACTTTGACTAAATTTTAAGTGTTTTTGATTTTATATAATTTCCAGCTGAGATACAGCGATCACCGCAAATCATTTTTCTTTTTCAAAAACGTCCTTGGAAAAGCTGTGCCACCATCTTCTATATATAATGATTTTCCGTTTCTTTTTCCAAAATCTCAAATGTATTATGCAATGAAAAAGAAAATTTAATTAAAATAATAATAAAAATAATTTTGATTTATTTCTGATTCTAAATTATCCATTTTTTATTTTATCCATATAATTAAAATATTTTCTTTTAAGTAATTGACATTTGTTTTGACAATAATAGTTCTTGTTGTTAGCACTTATTTTAAAAATGGCGTCAAGTTCATTTGGCTGGATTTATTCTATAAATAAAAATTATCTAATCGAATCAAAATTTTGAAATCATCGAATATTGTATATATGATATAATAAATATATTTCATTTGAAGGAAGGAGAACAAGCACTGCCAGAGAACCAGCAGGAACATGGTGTTGGGGGTAACGTGATAGTTTTAGATTTCGAAGTAATTTAAATGAATAATAACCATAATATAAAGTATTTCCAGAAAAACGAGGATATTATTACAGTTAGCAGCAATCAATCTGAAAGAGGAGAACAAGCGCAAGATGTAAATGTTCCTGATCTTAATAATGAGGTAATTCTAACAATTAAATGTAGTTAATAATGTAAAAAATATATTTTATGTATGACGGCCAGACACCACCACTGCCATCAGAGGAATTTGTATCATCACCGATTGCAGATAGAGTAAGTGCAATAATAGTGATTAAGAAGGACCAAAAAATTAGAATTAATGATATATTTTAATGACTTATGAATTTCTTGATTATACTTAAGTACGGAATAATCTTAATTTATTTTCTTAAAAGCTCTCACTCTGTAAATTTCGGAAACTTAGCTATTTTATTATTTTATTCATATGTACTATAATTTTGAAGTTAATTCATTCACCTTTGTTTTCACTTTTTTTTTCATAAGAACAAAACAAAAAAACTACATATTTTCATCCTTAAGGTAATTTCGATTTAAATAAAAAAAATTTTTAAAAAAACTATAATAATATAATTATTTATTTAATTGATCTTGACTTAATTGTGGAACTTCATAACGTGTTACAGGCGATTTATAAATAGGGCTTAACATTTCAAATTGTGTTTTAGAGCGTTCATATTCAAATTTAGCAAATTCTTTTTTATCTTTTAAATAAAAAATAGTTTTAATTATAATTAATACAATTAAACCAAGTAATAAAGTTATAATAAAAAAACCAATTCCTATCATTGCAAAATCCACTGGAATACATGAATTAATTTTAATTTTTAATTCATTTTGTGTAAATATATCATTTTCATATATAAATATATGATCACATTTGATATTCTCCTTTGTAGTTAAGCGAATCAGACATTTACTGTAGTTATCTAGAAAAAAATAATCTTTTTTAAAATATAATTAATATTTGTTTGCTTAAGATAAAATAATTAAATCTATTTAAAATCCACATAAGGTAATATTTTATGGTTTAAGATTTAAGTCAAAAATATATGTACGCCAATTTTAAGCTTTTAGCCAAACTCATAACTGTTTCAACTGTTACTGTTCTAAATTTCTACGTCATTTAATGCATGAAATTTTCGATAAATTATTTTAAAAATAAACAGAAATGCCTTTTTCCATAGAAAGCCCAATAACTTAGTTTTAAATAATTGCTAATGATACAATGTTTTTTTTAGCTCCGTGCGTATTTAGCTATACTCATGTAAAGTAAGAACAAATTTTTTATTTTTCTGCAGATCCAAATTTTCATCAACAATATTACTCAAATGACTGTTTCTCATAATTTCCATAGCAAAAAATACATACTTAAAAACATGTTTCATTAATTTTTTATAACCTTTTCGGAAAAGCCCCGTTTTTAGCAGGTCTAGAATGGTACTACCCTCATAACGCTGTCAATAATATCCAATAATTAAATTTATTTACCTGATATTTTTTCAACAAATTCATGATTAAATCTCTTTCCATCCTGATTAGAACATATTTTACTAATATTTTCACATGATTTATCCATTAAACGTTCTTCAATTAAGCATATAACACATGGCTCATAATATGCACAAAGTTTATTACCAGCTGTTGAACTAATTTCACAATATTTTCCAAAATATGATCCATTACAGTCACATAAACCACAATTACATTGTCCACGACTAGAACATATTTCACCTTTTGGTGAAATACATGTATCTTTTGAAACTGGACAATTACAATCTTTTCCAGTCCATTCTGAGTTGCAAATACATTTACCACACTGGCATTTAGCATGTTCAATATTACAATTTTCACATTCAGGACATTCACAATATGAACCTGTATAACCTCTATTACAAAAGCATTGACCACATTCACATTCTCCATGATTTGTACAAATTTGTCCAAAACTATTATTATTTTGTAATTGACGACATTGATTTTCTAATGCTCGAATTGATGTATAATTTTGAGAATCACAAGAGCAACTATTACCGATCCTAAAATTAAAGTTTCAATCGTAGTTTTAATTTAAAAATAATAAAAATATTTTTAAATTTACCATCCATCTTCACAAAAACACATTCCACATTTAAATTGTCCATGATTATTACAAAATTTTTGATTATCAGCTTGTATGCCTAATTTATTAGATTCATCTAAGCATGGGCAAGGTTTTTGGATTTCAATTTCGATTTCTAAAGATTCTGATATTCCTGGCTCTTCAATATGAATTATATGATTCTATTAAATAAAAATTATAAATTATTTTTCATTATAACAGAAGAAATTTTTTTACATATTTACATAATTTCCATCATTAGGAAATTCATTTAAAGTGATATTAATATAAAAATCAATCATTTTTCCAATTTCAACTTGATCACATGAATTAGTTAATCTTCGAGTAGAATATGTTCCGGCACAATCAGTTTCGTATGTAACTTTTATATAAGGTGGGCTATCATCCAAAAATTGTGCTTTTCGTATAAATTGTTGATATCTGAAAAACAGGAATAGTTTTAAAAAAATTAAACTACAATTTACAATAGTAAAAATTTTGATTAAAACATGAGAGAAATTGAAAATTAAAAGTAGAAATTATTTTCTAAATAGTTGATTTTCTTTAAAACTAAAATTTTCAAGAGTTTTTTACCCTAAATCACTTCTCTTTTAACAGTACTATCTACGTTGCTGTGATTGTTAGTCTAATTCGACTTACTACAAAAAAGAAAATGTTTTAGAATCATAACTCCATAAAATTACAACTAAATCACTACTAAATCACTTTGATGGTGAAATATATACGAAAAAATTTCATAGCTATACCTCCCAAAAAGGAAAAATTAGATAACATTATTAGAGAAATCTAATAGAAAATCAAGTATTTATGTTTATGTAAACCCAAAAAATACATCAAGACATGATTTTTTATGTTACACAGAAGAATAGTCGAAATGATTATCCTTAATTTAACATACGTGCAGGATGTCTAGTATCAAAAAAATATTAAAACTTGTGTTCATTTAAATCCGTTTTTCTATTAGATTTTACAAAATATTTTACTTAATAATAAGAATTCCATGAAATTTATTAAAGATGATGTCTAATGACCTTCAAAGAAAAACTACGTAATTTTGAACAATATAATTACACGAAAAGTTTTGATAACACAAAAAAAAACGAAATGATGAAATAATAATAAAGAATTATAATGCCTGATAATTGAATAATAAAACTATTTTCTTTGGATAAAAGAAAATAAAAAAAAAACAAACTTAATTACTGGTTTTTAATTACTAAAACGAGCCATAATTTATGCAATCACTAACTATTGCAATTTTATTAGTTAACATTTGATAACGGATAAGATATCATAAAAAAACTACACCAAAGAGTAAACTGATTAAAGCATTTATAAGTGCAAATTATAATATCTACCTTCACTCAAAGTCTAGCTACAGTTTTAGAGAATATAATTAAAAATTTTCTGTGCCAAGGCTAATAATCATAGTCTGACTGACTATACAGCTGTAGGCGTTGAATAATATATTATTTAAAAGAAAAACCAATTTTTAATAGTTTAAACTAATTTAGTAATTATAATAAATTTGTTACTTTTTTTGAAATAATTTTACTTACCCTTTTTCTACCAATTGTAGAATATTTGATGAATCTAAACTTAATATTTCAACATTACTTATTTCTTTCATTAAATCACGCATCTGATAATATGAATTTGCAACATTTTGTGTAACTGCAAATATAACACTTATTTTACGACGTTTTAATTCATGATAAATTTCCTCTAATGAGGGATAATCATAATCTAATGTTCCAATATATTCACCAGTATTTTCTAAATGACATTTTTTATCATTACGTTTTAATATTCCAGCTAATAAGCCATCCCCAGCAAAGTGCATTAAACCATCAGTAGCTAATATAACAATTTTTCTAGCTAAATCACTCCAACCAATTTCATTTGAACATACAATAACTTGCATTAGAGCATCAAGACCACCTTCAAGATTATCCAAATTACCAGTTATTTGACTATGATTAACTTTTTCAATAAATTCATTAACATTTATAGTTAATGGTAAATGATGACGAAAACCATATGTTGGTTCACATATTTCATGTTCAACACTACATGGATTCATTTCTGAACCAGGCATTATCATAGGCATTATAGGTTTATCAGCAAAACTACCATAACCAAGACGATAATATTTTGTTAAATTTCTTAATGCATTTGCTAATTTTTCACCAATATTAACCAATGTTTGTTTATCATCACGCATTGACCAAGTTAAATCCATTAAATAGTATAAATCAAGTGGACTATTTTTTGCTGGCCTATAAGTCATTTTTATTGTTTCTGTACGAGCTGAAAAAATAAAAAAAGAAACAGAAAGAATATAATTTTAAATAATTTGTACTTAATACTGAAATTAAATATGTAAAAATGTAATCACTTGTTTTTCGTTTTTTTTTACCTTTGCTTTTGGAGAAAATAAAAAAAAAACGTTTTTTATTGATATTTTGATTTGTGTTTACAGGATAATTGTTTTTTACGAAAAATATTGAAAAACTGAAATCATTTTATTAGTAATGGTTTGAGATCCGTGAAGAAGCTTGCTATAGATCTAATTTTTCGCTCTTGAGAAATTTACGATAGTTTTTTCAATTATTTTCATTTGAGTTGTTGTTTTCAAAATTCGACAAAATAAGCTGCTTATATTGTTGAAAAATTTTGCAATTTAAAATTAATTTATTCCTAGATCCAGACATAAATTTTTTCAGTAAAATTAACCTGATCTTAATTAAAGTAACGGACGTGGTAAAATCCTGTGAGCAACTTTTAAATTGTTTAGCAATTGGCTATTGAAATTTTAATCCAAGAAAAACAAAATTTTTAATGAGAATATGCAATACAAAGTAAAACGAAATTTTATTCATTGTTTTTGATTGCTTGTTGTTTGCCGGATATTAAATTCGGTACAGCTACTTAAATTAAAATCAAATCCTTTCTCATCATTTTTTACTAACTCGTCTTAACTAATTGACCAATTGAGGTGATTGATTTACAAATAAGAGTTATGAGCATTACAAAGGTAACATTTGCAGATAAAAAAACTAACTCAACGGTAAGAATACCTAAAAAAAATTAAGCATTAAAAATATATTAATTACCGCTGGTAATAGTTGTCGTCTGGATTAAGAAATGCTACAAAAACTTCGGGAATCAAAGTCGGCCCATGCTGACGTTAGTAATCAAAGAAACTTAATTGTCATAACCAACATCCTTTCTTCTTGTATAGTATTAGTTAGGTTTTAAAGCACCTATTTTGTGCTTAATATTTTTTGCCGCAATTAAAATAGTTTAAGAAAATGGAATTCATGCACTGTAATAATTTTTCAATTAGACTTTTTTTTTTTTGAAAGAAAAGGACGGTTTTAGAAACAATTTCAGGAAATTAGCAGTATGACCTTAGAAGCTAATACAAACAATGTAAAGTTTGCTTTTGCATTTCTAGCTTTTTAATTTAAAGCTTTTAAATGATTATTTGTTTTTTATTTTGTCAAAGTAAAGATTGTAAAAGATTATAAATAAAATAAAGGTACTGTCATAAATGCTCGTGGCTCAATATAAGGCATTTTGTGCTTTATATTACTGAACAAAATTTAAAGTATAAGAAAATTGAAGTAAAAAAGGTGGTAATACTAATTAGCTTAAAATCGACATCAAAACGGCTTTTGTCAATGGAGCTCTAAAATTTATTTGTTAATTTAATAATTTTAAAATTCTTTTTTTTTTGTTCATAAATACGTCCTTTTATTTGGGTAAATATAAAATGAATTCTATTTCAAAATTTTTTTAGAAAATGATGAACTCCATTTGCAAAAGGATGAATTTAATTTACAAATATTTATATATTAATAAGCAAGGCGCTTCTTTGTACTCCCTTTGGAATGTATTTATTCTCAACCGATTTTACTCTAGCCGCGGTTTCATTCGAAATACGACCTCGCCAAGATGTGCAGAATGAAAAATTTATTTCAAAATTCCACACATTCCGTATGTCACTCGCAAATGAGTGAAGTGTGTTGCATGTTTTATCCAATATAAAATGCATTGGGGAAAAAACAACAACAATATAAAAACAAAGCAACGCTTTTCTGGATGTACTGTTGAAATTTTCAACAACTGAGTGATCCTAGTATGGAATTAATCTTCGAAACTTGTATTAGTTTCATAAAACCATAGGTAAAAATTTTACTTATTGTTAGAAAGAATTAAGAATTCACTTTTTAAACATGCAAAAAATATTACAGTACATAAATTATTATTACTTTTTTAAATGAAAATAAAAATTTTTTTATTACCTTATTAAAAATTTTGTACTTACATTTAACTAACTTTAATTTAATTTTTTGTGGTTGAATTTGAATTATTTGAATCCCATTAGTTGTATAATCTTCGGTATCTTTATTTTCAATAATTTTTATATCTGCTAAATTTTCAACAATATCATATTTTGTACAATTTCCTTGTAATAGTTCATATTTAGTCATACATCTTGGTTTTGTTATAACATAATTCTATAATAATAAAAATTAATATTAGTTTATATTTAAAAAATTCTTTTTTAATTTTCTTCTTTTTTAAAAAGAAAAAATTATTACTTTATCAGCACACCATGCACAATTGTAGTCAGCTGCTAAACATTTTTCACAATTATTTTGATAAATACAAATACTACCTAAAATATAATTAAATTAAATAAAGTTAAAATTAATAATAATTATGTGAGTTAAAAACAAAAATTTAAAAAAAAAAAGAACTTACTTGATCCATTTATAAAAATAATAAAAAATTCTATCACTAAGAATATAATTAGAATTTTTTTAAATTTTTCCATATTATTATAGGTCGCTAACACATAAGTCTGATTCCGGCTATGAAAATATAACAAATAAAATTTATTTAATTTATCAACACGAATTTTAATATTGAACCTTGATAAGACATTCTATGAGAAATATTGAGGTGTATGATTATATTGTCTACCTATGTTGAATTACTGATAACAAACATTTATGATTAAGCAGAAAGTATTATATGTTTATTTTAATCATATATATATATATATATATGTATATATATGATTAAACACGCTCAAAAGATTTAATGTAGGCGAAGATTCATTTTTGCCGCCTTTGCATTTTTCTTTGTTGCTTTTTATTTTATTATAGGTACGAAGCTCATATAAAACTCTTGAAACTATAAGATGTTCTGTTTCATTGTTGTCTTATTTGTGTTTTAGGGAGATTTTTATTTAAATTTTATTGAACTTCAAAGAAGAATTAAATGTTTACTTTGATTATAGCGCCAAATGTAGGTAGGTTTAATTCAAGAACAACAACATAATTTAACAAGCATAACTTTTTTTCTAATGAAATAGTAACATTGATTTTATTTACCACACCTTATAAGGTTAATATTATATTTACAATTTGAACTTTAAGAAATTTAATACAATTACCATATTCTAAGAAATTATATAAATTATATCAGGTCTTAATCAGTGTCTTGTGTCATTTTTACTATCAAAAGCTACTTATGTGCTATTAAAGAAATGATTTACACTTAAGACTTATGAGCTAAACTAACTTGATGTATTTGTGGGGTTACCGGAAGCAAATAGCAGCTATACCTGGAGTACTAATGGCGCAAGAAGGACCAGTTTATTATTAGTTTAATTAATTAAAATATGTTATTAAAAGTAAAATTTTCATGTGATATAAAAAATCTACTTTCGAGGCTAAAGGTGTTTTCCAAAATTTAATTTGAGTCTGAAATATTCCTAACCCGAGTGCTGAATTAAGTAAGAGCAGAGAACTTTTTCATAGTGTTAGTAATTTTATTCAAACAAAATTTTCTTGATTTTTGAGGCATTAAGTTGAACAACTGTTGATTTAAAAAAATGAATCGAGTTTTAGATAAATAAATTAAGTTATTTAAATGAATGTTTTATATTTCTAAAACAGGAAATGTGATATTAATATTTGTCCAGATGATGATAAAATTAATTGAATAAATAACATCTCAAATATTTTTGCAGCTTGTTTTGTCACAACAAGAACATCAAAATTAATTTAAAAAATGTTATCACTTATATTTTTGACATTAAAAACAAACAATGGCAAAACTTATTTTATTCAACCAAACGAAAGTAAAATTAGTAAACTAAATACTATTAAATGCATTTCTCTATTTGATTTGCCTTGTATAAAAAAAAAATAGGATTTTATAACTGCCCAAAGCTAATAGAAGGTTAGGTCTGGTAGATACAACAATATCCATTTGTATATTTTAAATATTACTATATGAGATACAAATTAATTTCTTAGAAAAAACAACATTGGTTTAAAAAACTAAATATATTTTTGAATTTATTACTAAATACTACAACCAACATTCATTTTCTTTTGATGGCCAAAAAATATAATTCTTAAAAAAAATTAAATATAAATTTTTTTATAGAAAATATTTCGTTTTTTTTTTTTTGTTCTTCTTTTTAATAATAATATCAAACATCTTATACATCCAGGACCCTTTATATCACTTTAATTAGTATTTTAAAATTATTTTTAAAAACTAATAAAATTTTAAATTTAAATCAAAGCACTCTTTCGCCACTTTGTGTTCTATGGATAAGTAAAGATGTTCCTTTAGTTTTATCACTAATTTCATCATTTTTACACATTTTAATTTCATGTGGTGGTTGGCTAATTTTTTTCTTTGGATTTGTATTTGGTGCAGCATCAACTACAATACGTCTAAGTAATCCAGATATACAACCCCAAGGAAACATCCTTTATTATTTGTTTTGTGTTTTTTGAAAAGAGAAAAATGAAAAAAACCAAGTTAATTTTTTGATTAGAATTTTTATTTTAAATGTGCTTTAATGTGTTTTAGTTTTTAATTTCTGTTACCTTAAATATTAAGGTTAGTTTTTGCTATTTTTGGACACTTAAGGTGTCATATAAGGTATATTCAATGTAATAAGATTTTCTACATGGTATACTTCTGTAAATAACTTTCCTATATTATTATTACATCATATAATTTAGTAATTTTTGTACATAATACATACAAAAATACATCAAAGAAACTATTTTTCATATTAGAACATATACATATAGCTGAAGGTCATATTTGATATACTATAAACTAATTTTACCCCACTTACAAAACAAACAGTAAATTTTAATTTAAAGAAAATATTATAATAATTAATAATAACAAACCATTTGAGTGGAACTAATAGCCGTACGTATCCTGGTATCATGGCAATTTTTTCAGAAGTTTTGATTGCTTTGACTATTCTTCCAGCTACATCTTCAGGACGTAAAGTTGGCAGCCATCTAAAAATTTTATGAATATTTTTATTCATTTAAGAAAAAATTAATTAATTTATGATACTAATTAATTTCAAAAATAATATATTAATAAACTTTTAAAACTTTGTGTCTAATACCAAGATTTATTAAAGTGTTTAAAGTGCTACTATTAGCACTTTGATGACGCCACAGTAGTGTCATAAAAAATTTATTAGTTATTAGTAAAATGTACAGGTTACAAATGTTTTTATCTAATGGTGAAATGCTAGCGGTAAACAATACAAGTTAGGTATAGCATACAGTCGTCAAAGTGTCAAAGGTAGTCCTCAAGATCACATAAAGCATCGGTTTTAAGGTAAAATATGGTGCAGACTATTTAAAAATGGTATAAATAATTATGTTGAAGCAAACTTCCAAGAAAACAGAGCAAATTACTGTTTTCAATATTGAGACTTGTGGAAAAAAGGCTCAAATCCTGACCAATATACTTTACTTTAAAAAGAAGCATTCAAATCGTAAAAAAGGTCTTTTTGAAATTTTTTCATGTACAAATTATAGCCGCTGTGTATCATCGCCAGATAAAACATTCGTTGATACACTCCATCCTCAATGTGTTAAGGCATTTAAAAACATTCCTTAATTTCTACTAAAGTAAAGAAAGGGTAAACACAGAAATAAAAAAATGTATAAAAGAGTTTTAGTCAATACACGGTATCAATCAAAACACCGACACGGATGCTATACTGATTTGAGGATTGAGGGTTTAATCAATGGGAAATCATTGCTTCGACTAAGAAATTGAAATTTCCTAAAAACAAATTTTGATCAATTTTTTGATCGCTTTCTTTGTTGTTTTTAGCATGGGAAGTGAAATATTTAATTCCAACTAAAACCACTGAGAAAGAAGTCCAAAAACATATCCAAATGTTTCTACATGTTTCTTTGTTGTTGGTTGCACCAGTATTCTATATTATAAAAGATTCAAAATGGCATCCAGTCCGAGAATTTTGGTCTTGAAACCGACAATAGTGCAATTTGGAAGGTAAATTTTATGGTTCTAGGATTGCAAAGTAATATCAACAAATTTTAAATATTCAAATTGCTTATTTTTCATTTGAAAACCATTTCAAAAGTTCGCTTTTCTCAATTTTTTTCAAACTGGTATTATAACTAAAGCGATTTTAGCATTTAAGTTTGGAATAGAAATTTTTATAAGATGAAGTCATATTTTATAATTAAAAAATATTTTAGCATTTATTATATTTGTCTTCTAAAATCATGATTGTAACATTTTCCTAAGCTTAAATAATTATTCAAATTAAACAGTTAATCTATTGTAACTAACAAAGAATTTCTGAATTTTTTATATAAGTACAAACGGAAAAAAACAATGTTTTATGCAAATTTACTAGTATATGCTATTAAAAATTGCAAAAAAACATAAAACAATCATATTTAATTTGAGTGAAAAATAAATTAATAAAAAATTTCATACAAAACGAGTTTTAATTTGATGAGCTATTGTCATTAAATATATAACTGAATATTATTTTTATAGGTAATAAAAATAAGAGCAAGACAATAACTTAAAATGAATTATTAAAAATTAATTAATTACCTTGAGCTAACATCATCGAACATACCAGTAGCTTGAATAAAAAAGGGGCAAATACATGTTGTTTGTACTCCAGGATGTCCAAGTACTTCCAATTCAAGTCGTAGAGCTTCATCAAATCCAACCTTAATAAATAATTAATGAATTTCAAAATAAAAATTATTTCTAATATTTTATATTATTTTAATTGAAAATTAAAATAAATAACTACTAACTGCTGCAAATTTACTAGAACAATAGTCGACTAGTTTTGAGATACCAACATGTCCTGCTAACGATGCTATTGTTACAATATGACCTCGATCTTTAGCTATCATTTGTGGTAAAAAAGCTTTAGTTGTCTACAAAAATAAAATTTTCAAATTTAAATTAATATATTTAAATTAAAATAATTGAACTAATTATTTTTACCCAAAAATGTGCCATAATATTGACATTGAATGATCTTTCGATAAGATAATCTGGTGTATCCAATAATAATTGGCCAGAAACGACACCAGCATTATTAACTAATATTGTTACCTATGAATAAATTTAATGATTAATAAAATATCATTTTATTTTAATCCATTTAAATTAATCAAAACGAATTATATTTCCTTAGTATTTTAAATGTCATGGAAAAATAATAAACAAAAATTAAGAACAGGAATAAGGAAATATTTTTGTTTATTATTTTAGATGTTAAGAAATAATTATTTAATTAAATTTTTATATATAAAATGATGTTTTTGCTTCTTCTTTTTAAATATCAAAGGTAGAAAATAAAAACAAAAACTGATTTATTAAGATGATTAAAAAGTATTAACAAGATATATGTATATAAATACCTACTTAAAATTCTAGTTTTGGGATTTTAAATTCGCAATAAAAATTTATATATTTATAAATTTGATAATTTTTCGTTTATTTTGCAAGATAATTAGTTTAATTAAAAGGATATGAAAGTGTTTTATTATGAAATTTTACGGAATATGTAAAAAACTTTTTAATAGTTTTAAGAAATAAACTAAAAATTGAAAATGATTATTTAAAAAAAAAAAAAAACAATGAAGCTGTATAGCATAACACTTAACAGACAGGCCCCGTAGATTTCTAACTTCCTAGGCCAAACCACATAGATCTAGGTTTTGGCATGAATTTGTAGAAAACTCATTCAGAAGTGATATTGAATTTGAGAAACTTGATAAAGAAAGAGATGTTTCAAGTGATGATGGTAAATTTTTATCTCCCAAAAAATAAATTGCACCTAAATTATCTTCTTTAAAGAGTGAATTTGAAGAAAATGAATTAAAAAGAGTTGAATAAACACCTCAAGGCAAGTTAATGTCTCTAGAAACTTTTCTTCGTTCTAGTGGAGTATAACAAATACCAAGTAATCCAACGTCTATTTCTGAATGCGTTTGATTATTATTTATAAAAGACAATTTGGTTGTAATTATGGCAGAGCAAAGCAATTTGTATTATGCACAATCCAAGCACAAATATCAATGTTCGTCAAAATTTAAAAAAAAGTGACCTTTATCACAAGTAATGAAATGAAAAGATTTTATTATTACACGCTTAGAAAAATACTAAATACTTTAATAAATACTGTTATTAAATATTATACCAAATATAATTGATTTAATAAATTTTTATTGTAGTTACAACGCTTTAAATTCACATATTCATGTTTATTTGATTCCCCTGAAAAATGCACAGAAACAAGGAAGACAGAACAGATTCAACGTGTTCGTTAAGTGATAAAATAAATTTTTTTAAAGTTGAATTTTATTATAGAACTTAATAGAGTGTGCTGAAAGGCTGAAGAACAATTAGAAGGAGCAAATTTTGTATTGTGAAATGGAAAAATAAAGCAAATCATAAGTTATTAATTAATATCAGAAGTGAATTCATTGAAAAGATAAACATAAAAAGGTAATTTATAGAAAAAAACTATTGAAAAATATAAAATATCTTGCCTCATTACTGTGGTATATCTAAAAACGGTAAATAACTCAAAAGGACAACATTATAATTTATTATACTCGTAATTTTGTACCTTATTATATATTTTTTTAAAATCTAGTTAACGGAATTATATTATATAGTATATTTCTATTGTTATACACAATTTAAAGCTAAGCTTACGTAACTAATATGGAGGTTGATTCAATAACCTTTCTGAGGTGTGATATTATCAAATAAAACAAAAAACTGAAAGAAAATTACTGGTTGAAATTAAAAGTGACCAAAGTACCAAAATACAGTTCACATGAGCAACTATAGTAGTTTAAACTCAAAATGCTCGACTTAATACTTAGAGCAGCAAATATTGAATTCATTTGCAAACAAAATAACATTTTCAGATAGATGAAAATTGCGAGAAAAAATATTATTTACTTTTTGAAAGTATTGCTGCGAAAAGAAGCGGAATTTTCAGTACCCACATAAACGTATCTATGATTTATGGTATGATATTATTTAAAAATTTTTTTTATAATATTTTAGACAACAATTATGATGCAAAAAGCAAACAAACTTCAGAGCTAAAATAGTTAAAATAATTTAGCAGTTAGAATCTTAATAGATAAGAAAAATAAAAAAAAAAAAATAATGGATTGAACTCTAAATATAAACATTTTGGCGGCTTATATAAAGCATTTTTTGTCTTGTGTTGATGTTTCTGATATAATAAGCATCCATTGTATAATTCCTTGGAATTTCGAAAATTCATTGGAAAAAAAAACTAATATGAAAATATAATGAAATGTTTTCACTTAAACCAATATTTTATTATGGACTTTAATTCAAATTAAATGTGACTTTTTCAATGACTTCATTATTTAATAAGCCATCACATTTTTATAAGCAAAAATCCAACATCGGAACTAATTGTGAATTTGAGCTCAATTAAAGAAAAATAACTACATATTACTATTTTAAATAAAACATATGTTACTCCTATAATGCAATTTTTTTTTTGTTGAAAATCAGCCAAAGCGAAAGTGAAGAGAGAAAAACAAAAAACACACAAAATAGAAAAATAACAAAAATCTAATACCGGGACTAGGTCGCCAATCTTATAAAACTTATAAACTAAATGAATGTATTGCAACTAATGCGAAACTTGTTTCTTCATCGAAGCAAGACGGGTTTCAAGACTACTACAAAAAAGAAACTTAAGAGTGCAGTCGGTAACCTCATTCATAAGATCCCCAATCTAAACATTTTTAATTATTTATTTTTATTCAAACTTTTTATATATACGGTTTGTTGGTTCAAGAAAGTATATACTTATTTGACATTGTGGTAGTTAGTTAACAAGATTGCGTTGTTTAAATTATGCAATTGTCCAGATCTAGCTGGAATGACCCTGCTGCTACTGACTGCGATGCTATGTGATATAGTATAAAAAAGAAATAATAATAATATCTTTTCATTTTTTTTTTTTGTTTTCTTTTTGAATCACTTGTTTTTAGATTTTCAAGGTCGTTTATTATATCATAGATCATAAATGTTAATAATAGGGATAAAATAGGTAGTTTTTATTTTTTTTTTTACTTTAATTATTTTATTATTTTTTTGCTCTATAGGTTTTTAAATATTTGAACCAAGCCAATTGAATTAATTATGGAGAAAACAAGAAATGATATAATAAACACAAATTAATTTTCTATTAACCAACAAAGGGTCCATCATATTTTGGGTTTTTAATTTTTTGTTTTTTTTTTGTTATTGTTGTTGTAAATTTTAATATTTACGATTAACACTTCAAGTCCAAGGTTTCAATATGTTTAAAATATAGTAACAGTAATTGAATTATTTTGTGGTTTTCTGCCTCTTTCGTTAAATTGATGAACCATGTGACATTTGTTTATCTTATTGGGTTTTGTATTTGTTTTTTTTTTTCTTTAATGTAAAATATTTTACAATTATGTGAATAGTTTTTTAGTGTCTTTGAGGATGCAGATTAATTTAATCATTAATTATATAAGTAGCAGTCTCACAGGGTAGCATCCTAGGTCCATTCCTCTATTTAGTTAACACTGCAAATATAACTATTGCAGTAGATACGTTTATTGGAACCTTTATTGGAACTCAAAACAAAGCGGTTGAAAAATTACTACTGGCATTAGACAACGCAAGTAAATGGACAAAGAAATGGAAGATCAAATTCAATAAGTTAAAATCAGCATACGTGAGGATAACAAATTTAAATAAATATCTCAATGGAGCTCAAATATCCCAGGCAAAATCAGTGAAGTATCTTGAACTTCAGTTAGACTCAAGTCGAACTAGAAAGACAAAAAGTAACATAGATAAAACTTAAACAGCGTCAAATTTACTGGTTAATTGGACAACATTGCCAAATTAACCTACAATGGACAAGAGTGATAAATGTATGTATATATATATATCTATCATCAGACAGATCTGATAGTATGGAATCCAGTTATGAGAATGCACGAAACAATCAAATCGAAATATAATCCAACAATGTTAAAGCAATTTTCTGTGTATGATAACAAACGCTTAAAGAGAGATATATGAGCAATCAATAAATTTACAAGGACTTAAACATAGAATGGGTCAAACAAGTGATCCAGGAAAGTGATGACAACCACGAAAAACGTTCACTTCGACATATCAACGTAGAAGTTATGAAACAAGTCGTGAAACAAAAAATATAAAAAAAGTAAATGGGAGCTAAGCATTGATTCATCCAAACCCCCACACGCTTTTTTTTGCTTTCCTATAAAGCACAATAATAATTATAAATTAACTTGTTAAGATTGTACTGGACATATGTGATGATATTGCAAATTCAAGCATCTTTTTGTAAGTTTATGCATATTACCTCTATTATTTTTAATATAAAATTGGCTTATTTTGCTTTTATTGAAGAAAAAATCCTGACTCATGTCATTAATACAAATTTCACAGATTTTAAGAGAATTCTTATTGCTGAGATATTGTACAAAGTCTGATTTTTCTGTACTATAACACAAATTTTCTAAATACGCAATAAAAAGTACAATATTTGGATTCGTAGGCTCAGTTTTAGACTAAGCTTTCCTGAACAATTAAAAAAACTTGATGTACTTAGCTTAAGCCTATGATGAGAATATAATTTGATAGTATAAAATCTGAAATTTTGCTCTAATATGTTAAAGCCAAGAAATGTAGATTTTTACCAATATCAGCGGTCATTTTCAATATTCCTGATTCTTTAAAAATATTTAAAACTTTAACTACTTCATATTTTTACAATAATTCTTACGCATTTAAAAAGTGACTATACACATTTTTGAGCTACATCCTGACAAAATTTATACTTCTTTGTTGGAAGTTTCCATATTTGGAAAAATTTGTATCAATTCAAGAGAATCATACATTATTACGAATTATTTTTTGATTATAATCTTAATCTTGCTCAAGATACTTTTGATTTTAATTATAAAGCCGTTTCTGTCGGTATATTAGAAGTGAGAACACTGACCCAGTTTTCTGTATATTGCTTAAATATGCAAAAAAAGTAAGAAAGTGAGATTTGAAGCGTATACATAATGTTTCACAAGATATCAACTTACTAATTTACTAATTTTTTATGCAACGAATGACATCTACTAATTTTGAGGGTAAAATTAAACATTAAAAGATTTTTTTTCTAATTTATTTTGAAATAATTATAACAAATAGTAATTTGATTTATAAAATTTCCCGTCTGCAAATTAAATTTTTGAATTGTTATCTCATTAAAATATTTTAGTTGGAACTGTATTTTATTTGTATCGATTTTCTTCCTTTGGTTTAAGGAAGTGCTCACTGTTTAAAGATTATTCAGGCTTAAATTTATTTCGAGTATTTCCATTGTTACTGGACATCTGGATACCTTAAATTCCTACACATTCACATCACATTTCACGACTAAAAATATCTTTTAATATTTTCAAATTAATTTCTGAACGTTTTGCTTCACTTTACAAGTGAATGTTAATGTTGTTAGAGCTTTTAATGCAGATTGGTTATAGGAAATAATGTATAAACTGGACTAACTTTGATCCTTTTGGTTTTGGAATCAATTTTATCTCTTAATTCAGACGCAATTTTGGTTTTAATTTTGGATAACATTTAGTATATACATATGTACAATGTACATTGAACAGAATAAAATAATAAATAAAAAAAACGTATTCTTACATCTCCAACTTCCTTGCGTAATACACCAGCAGCTTGATAAACTTCTTCCTTTTTAGAAATATCAACAACAAAACCTTTGCAGAATCCACCCAATTCTTCAACAGCTTTAACTGTCTCATTAATGCCTAAAAAATAAAAAGAATTAAAATCAAATAAAAAAATTCATAAATAAATTATATAATTTAATTACCCAAAACATGATCAAATTATTAATTATCATAATAATTACTAATATTTAAAATAAATGTTGAATGGTAGCAAAATACAAACCATAAAATTTGAACTTCCATTGTTAATGGCTTCTCCATTACCAAGCATAGCAAATCAGCGCGTGCTTAAATAATTTAATGACTATCTTTAACAAAATTAGCACTTGACATGTACTTACATATATTTATACAATATATGTGTATGTAAGTGAGAGTGGTTTTTAGTGTCTCGGGTTAATGACAGAGTAATTTTTGTCTTAAGATTTAGTTATGGAAGACGTTTAAATTACTTTTCGTAATTTATATGGCTTCATAATTTTCATTTAGGTGTGTTGTGGTTGATTCTAGATAACTCCTTTATATCTAACATTTTATTTATGACTGGCACTGTATGAAAAATTATAAACAATATTTTCATTCTATAATATTTCTAAGCGGGAAAAATTCTTTTCTTTGTATTTGTCATCATTAATTTCTTATTCTTTTTTTATCAAATTTCAGTAGTAAGCTAAATTTCGATCAACAGTAAATAACTTTGTTTTGGTTTAAGTTTGAATAAATTTTTTTATTATTTTTACTTTATTAACCAAAAAGCCCTATTTTTTAATATCTAAACTAACATTTTTTTTCTTTATTTAGTAGAACTATTCATTTTATAATTAACTAAATCTTCAATTAACTAAGCACCATAAAATCGGACGCAAGAATTTTTACATATATTCTGAAAATTGGATTTAAAACACATTTTAAGCTGAGTTTTATCCCCAGTAAACGTAATTATCTACGATTGATCAATTAAGAATCAAATTTTTAAAATTAAAAACTATGCAAATCGCCAAAATACGAAAAAAAGTTTAATACCTTTTATATTGTTCATATTCTTGTAAGATAAATAAAAATTTAAACTGAAATAAGCATAAAAGGTTTAGCCTTAGTTATAAATACAAGTGAAATTGTGTACGTAGGTTGGTTAAAAAATTTCCGGAAGAAGGTGTTAATTGTATTCGAATGTCAAATGTTCTGTATAATATTTAAAAAATAACAATTTCATATATTATGACTTTTACTAACTTTAACTATGTTAAGCATTTAACTAGTACTTGAAACAGGTAAGGTTTATTCAAAATAAAACGCATGTATGTACTAGAAAAAGATTTACAATCTCAAAATGTTACTTAATAAAATTAAGTTTTTAGAACAGTTTTATATAAAACTATTTTCTGGCAAAAGACTTTTAGTAACATTTTGTGAATTCTATGCGACGTGACTATAGTACCGGAAATTGACGATGGCAGTCACTATTTTTTACTATTGAAAAAAATATGTGCCAATGACATCATCAGATTACAAAATACAACCAGCAGTAATTGCTTACAAGCTCATTCGTTTTCTGTAATTAATTGTAGGTGTTTCGACTTCCTGTTACAGCAATTTTACTAATTCAAGTATTTATCAATCGAAAAATTATTCTTATGACTGAAGATGATTGTGCTGGTATTTCTTTGGCATATTTTAGGATTGGTTGATTTTAATCATTCTGTAAATTGAACTTTATGAAAATACAAACCAAAGTATAAATAATGCTATAAATTTTCACAAAATTGGCACCAGAGCTTAAAAATATTGAAAAATTGCTAAATTCAAATAAATTACTTATACAAATTTTAATGCTCATTTTAAATAAACATAAAATAAGCAAATCATTAGTTGAATTGAGTCCAAATTTAGATAGTTATCGGAGTATCATAAAATGGATAGCACTGATTTGCAAAAAAACTAAAACAACTAAAAAAAATTAAGTTCGAAAACGATAAAATTTGATGTTATTTAGTCAAAAAAAAAAAAAATCTTCACCAGTTCAATCTCAGAAATTTCAATAAAAAGACATTCAAAGGAACATATTTAACCTTAAAAGTAAATTCAATAACTAAACCTTAATCATTTTTATTAATTAATAATAACTAATAATAATTTGCACACATTTGAAAAACTGATTTTAAAAATTCTAGTAATTTTTTGAAAAAATCTACTCAAATGGAGCATAAAAGGCATAAAATGATTTACGAGTACAATTAAGCATGAAAAAAGCCCAAATAAACCCACACAGTATAACTTTTTTTTTATATAATAAAAAAAAACAAAACACAAAACAAAATTTGTTGATAATAAATTTTAAAATTTTAATATCTAGTTCAAGTCCAATTGCCTTTTTTCTTTCATTTTCTTGATTTTCATATACTTTAAAATTACATAATTTTCAAAATTAATTCAGTAAGTTTAGCATAGAAATTTATTATTGTTTTGGATATGCCAACAGAACTATTTCTAATAAAGGTAATAAATTTCTATCTCTGGCTATCTTTGGGTTGATATTATCTTGACCTAAAAATATTTTTCAAGAAAAAAAAAAAAACAAAATATTTAAAGTGATAACTAATGAACAAAGATCAACATTTTTCCGTACGATTAGTTGACCTTCGTTGAATGCAACTATTTTTTTTTATTTATTTTTTGTTTTTTATTGAATTTTACGTAATATGCATTTTAAGTGAATGACATTGCAATACTATCTCTAGGTGGATATTGGGCAATTTTTCACATTTTTCCAAAATAGAAACTAAAAAAAATCTCCAATGAATTATTTAGTTAAGTATTCAAACCGTTTAATAATATTTGTAAAGCTATTGAAAGTGTTCTTGATCTTGGAAAATGTTTTTATGTTGTAATAATTATACACTAATAATACTGCTCCTATGTAAAAGCTATTAAAAAGTTTTAATATATTGATAAATTAAAAAACAAAAGAAGAAGAAAAATGCAAACCACATAATTGATCAACTTTTACTGGACAATATTATGTAATTAAACTAACAAATTAACTAGTTATCACACAAAAAATTCAGGAAATATAAAATCTTTGGCGGAAAGTAAATTAAATTTTTCAGGGAATTTCGAATTTTTATGCGTATGAATAGAATAAAAAGAATAAAAATAATCAGAAAAAAGTATAGAAGTATAGTAATATACAAACTATTAAAAATTCATTTACTTGGGTTTTACTTATGATAACTGAAAGTCATATATATATTTTTTTTAATTTTACTCTTTTTTAAATGTTCTTTATAGTTTTATGTTAAGATTTTTTTCTTTCAATTCTTTGAATTTCTTATAGGAAAAAAATTCGAAAAATCCAAGAAATTAAATTGAGATTCCGTAGTCAATTTGTGTACATATTTTTCCAATAGAAAGATTAAGTTGCTAAAAAAACCTATGTATTTATTTTTTTTCTTTGTGTTTCCTTTCTAATACGTAAAATTGATAGTGATAGTTATTTAAAAAGTTAATTTGCTGATAACGATGAAAACTATTTGACAAATATAGTTAGGAATATAAAGAAACATTTTTCTTTTAACTAGTGTGATCATCTAAAGAAAAGGGTGATTTTTGTGAATTTTTCCAAAAAAAAAATAGAATTACACTGAATGTTTTAAAATTTGGCAGATATATTTTTGGATAAATGACAAATGTAATGTAATTTTTTAAAATCAAAATATTCTTCTTTCAGCAAGTTATACACCAGCTCCCGAGTCTTCAAAACAAAACACATAGGTTCTTCCACTGCTGCAGTGATTCTGGCCTTCAGAGTGTCCGAAAATACAAATAACAAAAAGATGGTCAAACTAGAAAATATTTCCCAAACAGTGAGCCTCGATTGTGAAAAAAAAGTTAAAATGCCATAAAATAACGGATTTTAGAAAAAAATAATTTAAATTTTGCTAATAATTTGATTTTTTTGGCCTGGCAGAATTATATCTTTTATCCAATCATAAAACTGGTAGTTCACTGTATGGCGAAACAATTACAAAATATGTTAAAACACAAAACAAATCGATCGAATTGAGTTAAAGCTGCAGCAAATTTGTAGTTTTGAGAAAAACACCTTTAAAGACATGTAACGTGCCAGGCTGCTCTTGAGAAGGATGTAATTCAGAAACTATTTGAGATTTTCAGTTGAAAAAGTTGAAATGCTAATTTTAAAGGTACAAATAATCGAAAAAAGTCGAAATCTCAAAAATTTCACACTAGTTGTGCCCTTTAATATAAAATAAGAATTCATAAATTTGACAAAGAAATCCGTAATTAAATCATTACGTATGAATTCATATAATGAGAGCTGGAAAATACTACCATAAAGCGTAAATTAGTAGCTTATATACGAGACACACATATCCCTCAAAGCAAATTTAGTAATTGTGCACTTCATTATTTTTTATGAAAAAATAGTGCATAAATGACTGATGTGCATTAACCAAATACTGTGTCCCACAGAAGGGGATAATTAGTTAAATTTTTTTATAGAAAAATAAAAAAGCAATTTATTATTATTATATTTTCAATTTATTTAAAATTTTCTTCCATTATAATTGCAAAGCAAATAATAAATGAATTTTATGAAACAAATGTGCTCTAAAAAAAACTTATTTTAAATAAAATTTAGGCATATAAAGTTGAAGCTCATAACTAAAACTAACAATAAGTATTATGCTTATAGACATAACTGAGAAGATCTACTATTATGTAATAAAGAAGGTCATATAAACCTTACGAAAAATTGACTTCATTTTTTGTTTATTTTACTATTTCTTTTTTCAGTCATTGCATTTAAAACATGTTAATTACGTACATACAAGGGCGCCAAATGTTTAAATAGAAGCTAACAGCGTTAGCAGTTGGAATTAATTAATTATATACGAAAACCAAAATTGTTATGATGTCAAAAAAAAAAAAAATCATTTCAAAAAAACCCTAAACTCATCATAGTCAAATAAGAAGGATAGTAAAATTAATTCTTAAAGTAGCCAGCGCCCTGTTGAATTCCAACATTTGAAATTTAATATTTGTATTTAATTCGACATTGATTCAAAATGAACATAACAAATGAATCAGGAAGTTAAATAAGTTTTAGCTTGAACTTTAAAAATTTGATTAATATCTTCGTAGCAAAAAAATTCATGCAAAAAAAACAAATAAAAAACATTATTCCTTTTATTTCAACCATAAGGAATTCATGTTTTGAATTGTAAGCAGAGTATGCTACATCAATTTTATGCTGCTCATGATCTGACAGATTCATTTATTCTTAACAAAAATTCATTTCACAAGGTTTTGATTTTTTTTTTCTTTTTTTGTCAAATATTCACACTTAAGTAATTTTAAAACAAAGAGAAAGAATTTAAGTATTTAGTTAGTTGAATTTTAATTAAATATTTATAATCAAATAAAATTGTCAAATTTTGTATTTAAGAAATATTTAAACGTTATTTGCATTTAGAAATATGTTAAAACAGCTCTTGCAATGACTAAATCTTAAATAAATATTATTTTTTGAAATCAAGGCTAAGGTTGATTGCTGGGTTTTGATTTAAAAATGACTATTGATACAATGGATAATTATTCTATTATTTCTATAGAAATATAGAATAAAAATATATCTTAAGATTCTTGGGTTTATTAGACTCTCATGGTCGACTTTTCTGTGTCGACTTTTAATAAAAGTAGTATAAATCAATTCTAACTTCAATAGAATTGGTGTTACATTTCCAGAGTAAAGAGTTAGGTTCCCACCTAAATATTACCGATAAATTTATTATCAATAACTTTATATCTATGATATATGAAATATTTATAGTAAATATTCTATTAAACATAAATATCGATCACACAGGGCGATTACCAGTGAATTATATAAATTTCAACAATACATTTGAGAAAAAGAACAAAATGGAATATATTCTTCGCTTGAAAATTGTTTCGCTCTGTTATTAAAAGTGAAATGCGAAGAATACCACGTTTATATTCATGTCTCTGCTTGGAATACATATATACATATATATGTATGTATAATTATTAAAATACTTAGATTTGTTACTATAAAAATTAAAAAACAACTTATTCTGAAATTCATTTTTTAAACATTCAAATAGAAAATTAAGAAAGTGTTATAAACTCACCAGTTTTTGGTGAGTTTTAAAGGATAAAATAAATGAATTAATGGGGCTTAATACCTTATGAACAAAGTTTAAGTATCCCAGGATTTAGTAATTAATTACTTATAAATTATAAGTTATATTCTTATAAAAAATGTTGTTAGATCTCGTAACTCGCACCAAATTTCAGCTTCTAATTATGTCCTTATATAATATATTGCTTACAATTTTTTTTTGAGCAAATATTTTAGGAATATTGTAAACAGTAAATGGAGTGCATATATGATTGTCAGGTATAAAAAAATACTAGAAAAATATTAAAATAATATTTTTCTAAGAATTCTTGCCTTTTTGTTTCTTGAATTACTTCCATCTTTCAATATACAAATAATAATATTGCTTGATAAGAAGAAAAAAGTACTTACCTTCTTTATTAATATCCCAAATAACAATTTTGGTTCCTAACTGACATAATTGTTTTGCTAAAAGACGTCCAATACCACCTCCTCCTCCTGTTATAAGTGCAATATCATCTTTTATATCTTTTTCAGGAAATCCACGAATGTTATAATACAGATCCTAAAAATATATTTAATAATTATCGTTTAATTATTATAAATCAAAAGAATATTCAAGTAATTTTTTCTTGTGAAAACTGTGTAAATGAATATTACAATAAATTAAGGGATAAATTGATATTTCTTCCCTGTACATCAAATTACTTAATATTAAGTGAATTTTTTAGGTTCTATTATAAGAAGTAAACAATTTATATTGTTAATAATCAAAGATAAATAAATTGTGAAGCCTTTTTTAATAGTTTTAATCAATATGACATCTATTTTCTAGTTTATGTATGCAAATATTGCTAAACAAAGAAGAAATGAAAAATTAATAATTTGCATTTGTTTGCCTTATGCATATTGGTATAAGATATTATCAACTTTTATGATGATAATATTTACTTACAAATAAATAGTAAGAAAACTAAGCAAACAACAGGAAAAATACATGTGTAACTATAAAAATTAAAAGACCTTCAAATCTTGGGCATAAAAATTGCAAATTGGCAAAAAAAGGCAAAACAAATTTGCAAAACTTTTTCTAGCTGAAATAATGTAAACTTTTTTTTGACAAAACAAAAAATTATTTCCAGAGATTTCCGTAATATAAAAAATAAGACAAAATATAATTCAAATTAACAATAAAAAATTTAATTACAAGTTTATGACAATTTTCTTTGGATAATTAACCAAAATGAAATATACGTATATGAAAAAACAAGAAAATTTTATAATCCTGTTGGTGGTTATTTTGGTTTGTTTTTTTTTTAGTTTGTTTTTCAATTTACCCTTGAACCAAATTTTAGCCACTTTAAATAATACAGAAGGAGAAATATATATATACACAAAAAAAGAGCATTTTCATGATGAAATTTTTTGTTTTACACAATTTTTTACGCAGTGCTGGAAATTATCTGTGGAAATGTGATTAAAAAATAAAAACTTATAAACCAGAAGAGAAGGTAAAAAAACTTGAATGTTAAATCAAGGCTTTAGTTAAATAGCTTCACTTTTATTCCTGAGATAAATCTAGAGCATTAAGTTCTTGGTACGAAAAAAAAAACAAAAACATGTTAGTATAAGTTTTGAATAATTTTGCCGTTTCTAAAACATTAATATAATAAAATTTTAAAAATAATACTCATAAATTTCATAATAGTAATCAAAATTTTCTAATCTTTATTTTATTAAAAACAGAAAAAAAAAAACAAAAAACTAACAAAATGATCTTTTTTTAGTCAAAATCAAATTATCAAAGTATTTATAAAAACTTTGTTCTTATCTGTGGCAAACAAAATGCTTTTATTAAATAATAAGTAGTTTTATTTTAAAAAACAATCTAGCTAAACTTGTTATACACTACACTTAAATTGCGCTGCAACTCTAATAAATGCATAGAATTTTATTAACAATATAAAAAAATACCCCTTTCCTTGGTATTAGCTTGACTAGAGAAAACGTGAAAATTTTTTAATTTTAATGATGTAACAATTTGAATTTCTATGAAACTTTTATAAATTTAATTTTAATTTAAGATTTTTTACTATTATGAAAATTTTCCTTTATTTCATTAAATGTTTATAATTTAAGAAATATTCATTTATTTTTAAACCAATAAATTCTTTTCGTGAAAATAAAATCATTTACATGGCATTTTACATCATTGAACTGTTGAAATTCTTTTAAAAAAAATCTTGAATTCTACATTAAGGCTGTTTAGTGTAATAATTTAAGGCTTAATCTTCACAATAACTGTTTATCATTGAAAAAAACAAGGAAGCCATATAAAACCAGCATTGTAGAAAGATCCAGTAAAGCAATTTTTTAATTTACAAAAAGAATAAATTAGAACGTTATTTTTATACATTTCTATTTTATTATATTCTCACAATTTAATGGTTACATTAAAATCCTTTAATAGTTAATTACTCATTAATTATGACTCAGCAGAAAAAATATGCTTAAATTAATTTCTTTTAATAAATACTAGAAAAGTAAACTAAAGAAAATTCATGAATACAGCATTCAGAAAGTTGCCATTATAATTAATTTTTAATACAAAAAATAGCAAGGATCACTAATTTCTACAAAAAAATTCATTGGTTTTATTCCCGAGAAAATAGCCGTTAAGTCTAAAAATTAGACATCTTTTATTAATGATGAATATTTATTTGCCTTACTAGATGACTATAATGCCTGCCTGACACCAACGAACTTTATAGTCACTAAATTGAAGATAAAAATTCAAACAGTCAACAAGAATTATAATTTGGATGTTATAGTCGTGCTTTTATAAGCTAAATATTAATTTCTTCGCCACAAGTTGGTAATAACTTTAAAATCACCCATTGAGACATTGGAGTAGAATTGTACTTTTGGTCTGAACTATTTCAAAGGAAAGAAAATAAAGAAACAAAATTTATAAAAAGTTTGAAGAAGAACGAATGAGAAGAAATCAATTGTCAAAAAAGTAAGTAGAATAGTACAAAATTAAAAATAAAATGCGATTTTTAAGAGGATATTCTGGTTTAAACACCCGAATTTTAAGTATTCTTTAGGATACCATAAAAAACAACAGTAAATTTTTTTACCATTCATTTCTTTACTTGTTACTTTTAGAGATATTTTGAGAGTATAAAATATTAATAACATTCAAAAAGGTATCAAAGCAGCACTCACAAAAAAATAGCGTGTCCTGGTGTGCAGGATTCTAGTCATTCAAGTGATCTCATAAAAAAAAGAATTTTTTTAATTCTTTAGGAAAGAGGATATAGTTATAGCAAGAGTTATTACAGTATGTGGAGTTTTCCTTTTAAAAAATTTTTTTCCACAAAATTGCGGTAGCTTGAAAAATAAGGTCTCCTTTTTTGGTCTTTCTAAATTTTTTAAAATAATTAAAACAACTCTTCATAGTGCAATGTTATTATTTATAAAGAAACTTTATGCCAAATTTCAAATAAATCGGTTAAGTAGAGTACATTTAAGACTAAACCGAACTGAGCAGTTAAATCCGCCCCAAAATGAAATGCAACTCCGAAAATTATTCGAATTTCAAAAAATCCTCTTCGAAAAATTTTCTTAAAGGTTTAAGCTATAAATATATGCACACAAAAATCGATTTTTTAAAATTTCTTAACCAATTTGGACATAAATTTTGTTTTAAACTTTGTAGAATTTAATTATCGTATACTGAGTATTCTCCAACTATTAAATAATTTTTGGTGTAATTAACAAACTTCGATTCGTATATAAAAGTTACGTAAATAAAAATTTCTGTGTAATTAGATTTTAAATTAAAACAATATAAGTCTTGAAATCAAAGTCTTTTGAAATTCTAAGACATTTTAAATTAATCTACATCTTAATTGTCCTCATGGTTTTTCATTATATATGCCGGCTGGAAGGAAAGTTGGCATGAATACAAGATCATTACAAAAAAACATATTCAGAGTAGTAGCGAAAAATGAAGCAGGCTACAATACGGAAAAAAGTTTATTGAGATTGAGTGATTGAGATTTTTTATAAACGCATTAATAGTTTACATTATGCCGATTTATTCATGTGATATTCATGTATTGTTACCATCATTTTGTCCTGTATATTACCAGATGTGTTTTTTACTAAATAAATAGTCCAACACCAAATAAAAAGTAATTAATTCCTTTTTTTTTGCTAACGCTTTTTATTGGTTTTAGCATTAGTTTTTACTCCTTATTATACAGTTTTTTTTATTATTGTTCCTAGTGTTATCTTTCTTTTTTTCTTGTTGATACTTTTTCGTCAGTATTTTAATTATTTACTCATTTTTTCTTTTCCTTGTTCCTTTTTAGGAACATATTTGTTCTTATTTGAACCATAAACTTCTCGAAACTGATTTTTTTCAAAATGAGTCCTAAAAACAGGACATTTCAGTCTTTTCAATTTTAGTATCTCAAAGAATATTTGTTGAGTTACTGCTGCTTTAATAATAAAATTTTCTATGGTCAAAATACAAATAATTTTGTTGCTAAAGGGCTGTGAAAATTTTAAATAAATTTCCCTTATTTTAGACTAAAAATTAAGCACATAAATACAAAAGTTATGCATAATATATATTTGTTGTAGTACACAAATTTCACTTAGATCAACTTAAGTATATTTTTTAAATGAAGAATTCAAACTAAATAACTTTCCATATGATGACAAAAAAAAGAATTATTATTATTAAAGAAAGTCAAATCATTTTTATCTTTCGTTTTAACCTTAACCTTGATTCACCTTAACTATCAAAATATTCAAAGAAAAGATAACTTATAGCCAGCAGCTAAAGAAATCTTTTAATTTCGGTTTAGTATGAGTATTTTGGGTGTAAAAAAATTTTTTCTTTATATCTTAGTTCAAAAAACTTTGACATTGATGTAATTATTATACATTCGATAACTTGAAATAGGCAGAGAAATATTTGGTAATAAGAAATTTTTTCTAATTTTAGAGAAGTTGCAAGTTAAAAAAACAAAAAAAAAACAAGTTGAAAATTTAAATTGCATTTCAAGTATATAAGTTAAAGCTTAATAAGAAGTAAATTAAGTATAAGTAAAAGCTTCAGTTTTTAAACTAAAATAGAAGTAACATATGTAAATGTGATCGAAATAATGCATGTCCTGAGAAGTTAATGAAGTGACACAGGGATGACGACTGTATTAATACATTTTTCCACTTGTATCTAATACATTTATTCACTTCTAGTTGCATCTAGAACTAACTACGTTCATTTGACATGACATAAGCGGTAATGTTAAATATAAAAAATAACATATCCCTATTTCAACCTTTACAAAGTTACTATTTCTGTTTTCATACCTTGTTCTTACTAGTGTTTGGTGGATTAGATGACTTAGCACATTAAAAGTTGAAAGATTTGCTAAACAAAAAAAATAAAAGTGGACTCACTAACGTTCTTGTTTTTATGACAGAAAATAAATGATAACTTTTTCAATTATCAAATATTATTTAAATTGTATTTTGTGTAATTAAACTCTTAGAAGTTAACATTATTCACATCGGATTTTATAAAACGAATTTTCCAAGGAAGAAAAACTAACAAGATAGACGCCAATTCAGGCCTTATAGAACCAGTGATTCCATTAGTTAATTTCGTGCCATCAAGCTCTAGTGAATCCTATTTTCATAGTCTTTGAACTGCTGTTTTTAGCTTTCCGATTATCGTTGGATTTCCTGTTCAAACTAAACAAAATTATTAACTCAATAAAGTTCTTTTCTCACTTTCTTTTAAGATGTTTCTTTAGTTTTCTATTGATATTTGACTTTCTTCATGAAGCAAAGAAACTTTTTGATCTAATTAAAAATTTCTTGAATTCTCCTTAAACTACAAATTTGAGTCTACTTTTCATCTTTAGTTTTCCTGGTACTCAAAAACGATTCTCATACGTCTTTTAATCTTTTTTGGAATGCATTCATCAGTCAGCTTTTAGCAGCCTTTAATTTAATTTGTTCTCTCACTTTTTTTTGATAAAATTAAATCGATTTACAAATACTTTAAACTGTAGTTTTAAATCCGGTTTTTTCAGCTCTTTAAACTCAACTTGTTGCTTCCTCTTAACCAACAGTAGAATTAAATGCTCTAAATTAGATGCTAAAAAATATATATGACATATTCCGGACTAATTCTCACCCCTAAGAGAACATGTTGTTTTAGATAATAATTCAGAGAAAGCCATTTTTGTCATTTTCCTGACCATAGTCTTTAATAATTTCTTATAGTTTTTTGTTGTGACACATAAATTGAGATAGTTGGCTAATTATTTACTTTCATTTGACTCAAATAACTCAAGGTTAGTTTTTATGTATTACAGTTAAATTATCTTTAAAATGTTATTATATTGCAACATGCTAATTTTTAGCATAGAAAAATTCAAATGGTCTTTGTAATGCAATTTTAATATAATTAACAACATCTTAAATTATCACAAAAAATTTCAAATAGTAACATTAAAAACTGAAATTGCTATAAGCAAAAAAAAAGTGGGTCATATACTTGAAATAACTACAAAAAAAAAGGTGCAAATAAAAATCCATTCCAAAATTATACCAAACGTTGTGAATTTAACAAATATTAATGATCTCAAAATCAAAACAAAAAACAAAAAACAGGAAAACATTTCCTTTTGACATTTGAAAAATTTATCCACATTTAAAATGTTGATTTGATATAATAATAATAGCAACATTTTATTAATCATTTATTTACACAAACATTTAAATTCCTTAAGAGTTTTAATAGCATAGAAGGTCAAAACAGTAAAAATCTGGTTTCGCGACATTGCATCATTGCATTTTTCATTAATTTTGAATGTTGATAAAAATTTGTTTACGGTTGATTAAATTGACTGGTGTCTACCATTTATCCAAATATCATCATAAGATCCGAAATATTCGTAAATTTTAAATAAAATTTTTAATTTTGTTTCTTTATTTTTATATATATATATTCGCCCCAAACAAATCGACTTTTAATAACACTACTAAGCTATGATACCATTGGTGAATGTGTTTTATTCAGGTTAATTAAGCAACATTGCAATCAAGCATGACATATCATGTAGTTTTTCTATAGATAAAAGTCATTCAGACTTAAATTTGTTGATTTCGATAACAAATATTATTTCTTACTTAAAAGTTAGTATTAAATTAAAGATTGCTTAAGAATTAAAAAATAATTCTATTAGAGTAATTTTTAATTAGAAAATTTTTTATTAATTTAATTTATAAAATAAAGATTGATTTTTTGTATTAATAGATTTAAGAATAAATCTGAAAATTAGGATTGCTAAAGAAATTAGGGCTACTGTGTACAAGGGATAAATTTTGAGGAAAATTTATGCTTTGTAGGATCTTTATACTGCATGAAGGAATTTTAAGTATGTATATTAAAATATATTCCCTCTGAAAATCAGCACGATCAATGAAATCGTTTACTAATACTAACAAAGCAAATAATTTCTAAATCTTTCTAAAAAATCTTGTATATATTTTACATTTAAAGAGAATATTTAAAAATATATTTTGTTGATATTTCTTAAATATTTACAAATAAAAACACGATCACTAAACGCATTGGGACTTTTACACGTGGAACAAACTATCTCTAAAGTATTCAAATTAATAGAACAAAATGACGTAAATTAAATAATTACTTTAAATTTTTATCCCTTTTGCTGTTATTCTTTTTATTAGTATTTCTTTTTTTCAACTAGTAAAAGCTGTACTAGTGAAAAAAAGGAAAGCATTGGATTTATTCTTAAGAATCAATGGGTCGAAATATTAAGGTATCACTAATAAATCATTAGAGCTAATAATAAATTTCTTGACATAAATCTAAAGTTGAAATTATTTACTTTTTTTGCTAAAATAAGAGTAGCTAATCATCTGTACAGATTTTAGTTGTTAAAGAAATAATCTTAATTCGAAATCTTTAACATTTATTTATAATATTTAAATTTAAATGTGTTAAAATTATATATGAAACAATCAAAACATAAATTATAAAACCAATTAAAATTTGCACTATATTAACATTTTTAAAACAATATATTATCAACTAAAACAACAAAAAATGCACTTGTCTTATGTGATTCCTTTAGGATGTTAAATTTTTTTATTTATCAAGCTAAAGGATAATTAATGTTAATTTTATTCATTCGAAAAAAAAATGCATATTAATTATATTGAAGAAGTAATAAAAGTTTTTTTAAGAACTTGTATTTGACTATAGCTTTTTACGTGAAATTAAAATTTTTGTTTAAATAAAAGTTCTTAACATTAAAATTCTACTTTTTATTATTTTTCTTTATGGAAATATGGAACTCAAAAATCTTGAAACCGTTATTATACTGCTTTTACCTAAATTTATTATTGAAAACAATACCTTAGAAATTTTTACACTTACTGAAAACTAAAGGAGAATACCAACATTTAATTTAATATTTATTTTTAAATTTTATATTTACTTAATATATATAAATAAAAATAATTGCAGTTTATTGTCTCAATCATATTATTGAAAATATGAAAAGGTATAAAAAAATTTATCATTAAAGCAAGTTTTTCTAGTGTTGATAAAAAATTAACTAAATAAAACTAGTTACGCTTTAGTGTTAGATAAGCTACTTAAATATTTTATAATTAGCTATTTTTTTATTGATCCATCAAAAATCAAGAAATATAAATAAATAAGAAATCCTGTTTAAAAATATTTCTAAATGTCATCGGTTTTAAGAACAAGGTACAAAAGTTCATTTGAGATAAATAATATATTTAGTTTTTCATTTTAAAAAAGCACAAACAACTTTTTTTTTCTTTAATATCCCAAAAGAAAAACAAATTTTCTCCACAAATATTAGAAAATTCTAATTTTATTACCTTATCAAAAAGTCATTGAGCTAAGTTTGTTTAATTATATTTATTGCTGTTAATATTTGTTTTATTATTTTTTTTTTTTGTGTTGGATTATTAAACTCTTAAGGAGATAAGAACGTTGCGTATCTAAAAGCCAATAGTATAAATGTGACGCGTGTCATAAGATCGAATCTTTAACCTAAGAACTTTAAGGAATCACAGCTTGTGTACCAACAAAATATATAAAAAAGTTATATTCTTGAGAAATTAAAATCTTTTAAATCAGTGATCCTCAAAAAAAGATCACTAGTTGACAGATTAATAACATAGATTAACGTTAATTGACTTGATGTAAACTGGTGGTAAGCATTAATCATAAACAAAAAAAACTATTTTTATAACAAAATTAATAAGTCTGACGCTAACGTCACGGTACTTGGTTTGTGAAACTATGCAATTTTTTTTTTTTTCAGCTTCAAAAATGATTCAATTTGTGATGAATTTTGTAATTAAAAATTCTTATGTGGGATTTTCTTTTTCATTCTTTTTATTCAACTCTATTTCTTGTTTATTGAATATTATCTATAATAACTCCTGCAAGTGATTAAAAATGTGGTAAAACTAAAGAAAAAAGTAAACAAAATGAAAAAGGAAGACAAGTAGACGAAGATAAGAATGTATGTAAGTATGGTGTGCAAAAGAACACTTAAGTTATAAAAGCACAAAAGAAAATAAGAAGAAAAGGAGAATAAAACAGTACAAAAGTTTTTCGTAACTGAGAAAAGAACATTATCTCTAAAATACGAGGCGATTGTACGGGATCTACAAAATCAATACACAAAAGTGATAATTTTCTCTTGACTGTACGATGTCCGTTTGAGTTCGGAAAATTTTTCAAAATTTTTCCTGATGCAATGTATCAGCAGTTGTCATCTGTCAAAAGCATCTAGAGAGTATCACTACAATGTATCAATGCATTTCTGTACTCAGCCTACTTTATTATATCATTCAATATATGGGGACATGTATATCTTTTCAATGAAACTTAAAAAAATCAATATTTATCTAATATTCAAACATCGAAATGTTGAACCACTCAAAAATCAATACCTTTGACGAAATTTACCATAATGACCAGATTTTATTATCAAGCAAAATTTGTTTTTAGTATTAGTCTTCCAATTAGATATTTTATGCAATTATTTTTTTTTGTAAGAGCAATTAAAGTTTTTCCTTGTGTACCGAATTTACCAAGCAGTTAAAATTCTCTATTTCATACACGATGCGATGTATAAAGTCACCGATAAATATACTTTCATAGCTTCCATGCCAAATGGGACGATGCCTCACAATTAACACAGCGACAAGATTGGAAAGTCACCGATGGAGAATTTTTTTATGAAAAGAGTATCAAACACATCACATATGCTATACGAAAGGCTTTATAGCATTTTAGAAGGATTCCATTTGCAAAAAAAAGGAAATAGCTTTTAATTGTTAATTAAAACTTATCTTAAATTATATGGTTATTAAGTAAGTATTAAATTTTCTAAAAATACTTAAGAAAAATGAAGAAAAATCAAAGCAAAAGCCAAAAGCTCCTATACATGGTGGATATGGTACCAAGAAATTTAAAGAGAGTTTCATCGCTCGGTTTGGATCCCCTGTGTATTTATTTTCCATGTCCAGCTATCTAATTGAATCCCTGTTTTTAGCCCATGATTTATTAATTCTTGTTATTTTAATTCAATTTAATATTTCAAGTAAGTTTAAATTGAGTTTCATCTTTAAAGAAACTAACATAATGGAAGAAAAATAAAGATCAAAGATAAATACACACAAATAAAAAAATCTTACATATTGCACAAAATAAGCAAAAAAAAAAATTTTTTTGAAGATATATTAAACCGAAGTTTTTTAACTGTTTGTTTAAGTTTAATTTAAAAATGTTCTTATAAGTACACAACACTTTAACTAATACAAATTAAAAACAGAATCAATTATCATTAAACTCACCTGTAATATAAAACCAATTGAGGCAAATATGAAAATGAAAAAATCAACGATATTATAAAAGAGTTCAGATAGTAAAACAATTGGAGATGAAGGTTTTTTATTAGACATAAAATTGAATCCATTAAGTGTTGATTCAATTACACCGTTTTCATTAATACTACTGGTTGCCATTTATAATATTACACTTTAGAAACACTTTAACAAAAAAAAATGTTAAACAAAAAGGACAGAAAAAGTTCACTAGAATATTTTAGATAATACTAACTACACTTAAAATATTTTATTACTAAATTTTCGTATTTAGTTCACACTATAAAATAATTTATTAGATAATCGAAATTTAGGTTATCGAAAATATAAAATTATTTAATTCAAAAATTTATATGAACGACAATAAAATAAAATAATAAAATCAAAATAAAAATGAGAGCTTTGGAAGAAACAAAAACAAATTGCTTTTGTTTTTTATGTTTTTATAAAAAATCTTTTTAAACTGCAGTCGCTAGACCGTACTATGACTGACACGAGTCAAGTAACTATCGTGAATGTGGGTAACTTTAAATGCGCGGTGCTGCCGGTACCGCTACCATCTGCCGCTGTTGATTTTTAATCTTTCACTGTTAAATACACTCCACTTGTATATTGTATATATACAAAATATATCTGTGCATAAATACAATCCATCCACAAATTATAAAGCAGAAAAAAATTTGTTTTTCTTTGTGTTATGACTACACTTTTTTTTTATTTCTATTTAGTTTAATTATTATTTCATTTATAATAAAAGTATTAAATAATAAAGACACGAAAAAGTGACAGTTCATAGTTTGATTGTCAATTTTTAAAACTACAACTGCGCAAATGCGCAATTGAAAGGAGTATATATATAGAAAAGGAAGAATATCTGCTCTTTTTAGACCCCTTGAATAATAATCTCATGTGTTCAGGTTTGTTATATATTTCTTTATGCGTTGGGATAATATATGTATATAAAATTAAGATACAAATAATTAAGATACAGACATATATTTATATATAGGCTGCTGACCTTGGATTTTGAATGCATTCGCTATCCACATTTTTCAGGGGCATCCTAAGGAGACTGACCTAAACGCGAATAAAAGGTCAAAAAGGAAAGGGAATGCAAAAAAAGTTAACAAGATTTTTTTTGTATTTATTTTTACACAAATAATTTTGTTATAATTAATTTCATTAATTATACACAGTTTCAACAACTGAAACCTGCAACAAGAAATCATCTTTTTTGTTATTTTAATACAGCTGATGTCATATTTATAAGAATTAATATGTACATATGATAGTAAATAATTTTTTATTTTACATGAAAATTATTATTTAACAGTTTCATGCTAAATACTTTTGATATTATTCTTAAAAATTAGATTTTTCTTAAGATTTGTTATATCAATTATTCTAGGTATGTATAATTCTTAAATAAAATATTTTGATTTTTGTTGTGGTTGTTATCCTTGAATTAATTTTGTTTAAATTTTTAAAACAAAATTGCTGAATGTATAACCTTTAGATTGAAATTTAATAAGGTATTGAAAAAAGAAAATTAAAACAATTATTTTTGAATAAAATAATGAGGCCAAAATTGAAAAATGAAAGTATATTTATTTTGGTGCCTAAAATCAAAAGAACAATATATTAAATTCGTTAAATTATTCAAGGTGAAGAAAAACATTCTTTTTTTGTCTTGTTTTCTTAACTAGAATAAATTAACGCTTTTTTAAAACTCATACAAGTAAAGTATAGCAAAAATAATACTGTGTTGTACAAATAAATCTAACTTTTTGTTTTGCCGGCAGGCAATTAATCTGAAGACAGCTACACTAGAAGATAATTTATCTATTTAAGCCTTTTGAGAGAGATATTATAACTGATGATCGTATAAAAGACTTCCTTCCCTTAAGAGGATTGTTCGGTATTTAATTTTTTTTATATTTTTAAATTAATGTATAGCATTTGAAAATAATTATGGCATAATTTCAAGTTGATCAGAGTAAAATTACCGAAGTTATGACCATTGGAGCGTCTTTCTAAAACTTGTTATTTTCGATGTACTCAAAATCTACTATACCGATCATTTTGAAATTTTGTACACTACCTCTTCACATATTTCACCAGTTCACCAGTTATTTCACCAATCGGTATTTTGGCTTCTAAAAGCTACCAAAATTTGAAAAATCCAAACTAAAAACTATCTCCTCGTTCTTACATTAAAAAATAACTTCTTCACTTTTTGGTTTTTGAATTATAAATTTTTGGTTTTGGATGATTCTGTTGCGAGTTATGACTTTTTTTTCAAGGCGCCTCAAGATATTCAGTGTCACTCCCTACTTATTATTATTTTGAAATAAAAATTTGGAAAAATATTGTTCAAGTGTTGTGTTATCATATAAAAATTAATTAAATAAACTGGAACTTCCTTTTTTCAACTAATGCCCTTTTTTCAACTTATGAACCGACAGTGATCTGAATTTGTCTTTCATAACATAAAAATTTTTTTAAATTTTCAAGTTTGGATTGCAATGACAATCAATGAATTTTAATATCCAAAGAGATGACAATGTTTCCTATCTAACATTTGATGGGAAATTTTATTTTATGACAACTACTATTTGAAATAAAATAATCCTATGAAAACTGCACAAATACAGTTTTAGATGAAAATGAAAACTTTAGAGTTCAATTTGTAACAAAACATGAAAAATCATTTGTACTACAAGAGCTATTATATCGAATTTCCCAAAATTAAGTGACCAATTACCATTCAAGCGTCCTAGCTTACCAAAGGATTTCCTTCAAATCCTGCAATTTTTCAACCAAGCCCTAATTCTATAGTAAAATTTTCCAAGGGTAAAAATACAATTCTTTTCCAACTCTACTCCTTTATTTGTTTTAAGAACTGTAAAACTTTGATGTATTTAACGTTTCGGCTTATTCCTAATTGACTATGGATGTGTTTCACAAATCAAGCCATTTTGCAAAATGTACTAAAACTGCTAATTTAAGTGAGAGAGATGAGAGTAAGAGTAATACGTTTATAAGCATAACGGAAGTTATATCAAATGTAATATATCTCCGTTGTATTCTGTTGTAACATTTGCATTAAAGAACTATAAAGTGGCTCCACCTGCTCAGATTTCTAAGAAATCCAAAAATTCATTGTAGGTTATAAATAATTTCCTACTAAGATAAGATTCAACTATCTGAACATATGATTTTGATAGAATTAAGTGTAGCTTATCTTTCTCACAATATTTTATTTCTAATCCAAAAAAATAGGTGTAGAACAAATCCTTGTTATTTGGTGGACTTGATCTAGAGTACTATCCTTGATTTTAATAAAATCAAATTGATAGTCTAGTTTAAGAAAATATCTTGTAAACAAAAAATGCTAAAAAAAATACCTGTTTTCTTAATATTTGTTGTTAAGAAGTGACAATAAAACTAATGATAAAAACAAAAGTTTCTAAAGATTGGTTTCCTATATTAGCAAGGCTTATTTTTAGAAAAACATAAATATCTAAAGGTCATTAGTATAATAATAAAATTTCTTTGAATGAATTTATATTTGTAAATTTCACAAAAAAAAAAAAAAAAATTTCCGGCAGGCGTGATATATTGCAAACAACAACAATAAGAATTCTGTAAGGTGAGCCCTTAAATTAAGTCCATGTAACAATAATATAAAATTGATAAAATTATACTACACACTAACAACAAAAAAATAACTTAAAAACATTGCTTACTCAAAAAAAAAGACGGAAGTCAATTTTTTAAACTCTCAAAATTTCATTAATGTCCTTCATTAAAATTAATAAAATTTGTCCTTGTAAGCAAACCTAAAAACTTCAGATTAAGAAAGAAAAACAAAAAAAAAACATCAACCACAAAAAGTACTTTAAAAAATTATTTTTCTAAATATGAATCGATTTAATGGTGATTGAGTTAAATACGGAATCAACATAAAAAAAACCTTAAGTACAAAACTATGCCTTAAAAAAATAATAATTAACATAATTAGTTATTAAACAACTTTGTCTGGTATTTGCAGTTCTAGGGGAAGATTATATATAAATTAAAAAATAAGTAGAATATATTTTTATGATTTGTACAACTTGTTTTTAAAAGTATATTTTTATAATTATAATTTTGGAAAATGATGCATACAAATATTTTGAACTCTTTGAAATTAACTTAGGAAGTCTAACGAGATTATGGCCAGCATTTCCTGTCTTTTGTTTGTAAATACAAATTAATTTATAGCCGAAGGTCTTCGATTTATGATCGTTCTATTATTATTAAACCATATGAAAACATAAACACGTTTTAACAGAAATATATTGCATAGATATAAATTTTATTTACCCAAAAATTTCGTTTTACGTAAATATTTTTATGTGATTACAGCACAGTTACAATTATAGGGTCAGACAAAATTTTTTTTTGGTATAAATTTAGGTCCTTTAGAAATTTTATGCGATTATTTATCTTATTGGCGAAATGGAATTCCTTCTAGTCAATTCAAATAAGGCATAACAATTTTAAAAGAATTTTGCCAGTGGGTGCAGCTGAAAAAGACACAAAAACAATGAAATTTTAGTTTCATATTTTACTTTAAACTATCCAAATTTATCATTAAACGCTCCTAAATAAAAACGAAAATAAAACTTGTCTTATTATACATTATGAGAATTTTCATTTTCTTTCAAATCCCAGACAACACAGAAATATAATATATCCAGTAATAAATTTTCGTTCTTAGCAAGATATTTTTCTTATATTGATATCCATTCAATCTTTTTAATCAAAAAATCATTAATGACGTTGATAACAAAAATAATAATAAAAAATTTAACATTGCTTGACATTTTTATCCAATTGAAATGTTGAAGGGATGGTAGGGTTTTAAAACTTTTTTTTTTCGAACGTTTTTCTGAATGTCCAACATATCAAGAATATTGTGTCCAAATTTTAAGTATGTACATCGGAGTAAAAGTAACGAAGATACAGCGTTTCAAATGACCAATCCTCATATAAAACACTTCGTATAAAAAATTTTAAATCGATTTTTGCACAACCAACATTTTTAGAATCCATGAACATGATAACTGAAAGTTACTTAACCGATCCTTTTGAAATTTTGTACACTATTTCTACACATAAATCGACAGGTAATCAGAAAGAGTTTTTAACAATTTTTTTCCATTTTATATTAACAAAGACACCGAAATTTTTGAGTGGATATAACGTTTTTCCTTCAAAATGCTGTCAAAAATCAAAAAATCGAAAAAAAATACTTCCTGTTTACTTCGGACAACATATAACCTTTAAAACGTATATCGATTTTTTTGTTTCCGAAGATATGGTAACTACTTATAATGTTCACCACAAGACTAATTTTTTCCGAAGCACCCCGGTAAATTCGCTGGTACAGTCTTATTTATTAATAATTTCAAAAAAGATACATAAGATGTTGTATTTTAACATGTTTATAAATTAAATAAATCCACATGATTTATATTTCACAAAAAAAAAATCATGAAAATATGTCCTTTTTTCACCTTTAAAACCCTACCATTCCCTTAAATGTCTCTGAAGACCTAAAGCAAAAATTAAATTTTGTTGGCTTTTTCAAATAAAAATTATCAGCTTGGTTCGATAGCCATAACATTGATCTTTGCTTAGAGTAACACTGACAACTTTCGAAAATCCTTTATACTAAGTTAAAAAATATCGGTGAATTTTCAGTAATGTACCTGAAATTATAGCAATCAGATTCCGCAATTTATCTATTAACAATTATCTTTGATTAATTAGTCTTCATTTAATAGCCCGTTCTCTAGTTTTTAGCAATTCAATTAACACTCTAGAAGGTAAGACCAGCTTAAATTAACTTAATTGATAAATATATACAATAGAATGTTATGGGCCTGCTAATTTTATTAGAAAAACCTTCTATAGAATGAGAGAATATCTAGATTGGTTTAATCTAAACAAATTCTGAAAGTACAAGGTCTATTTAAACAAAGAAATTGTTAATCTCAATTAAATCCTATTTATATATTTACCAGAACCACCTAAAATAAGTCTTTTGATTTACTATATTTATTTCAAGGATTATAAAATTGCATCAGAAATTAAATTTGATAGTAAAAAATCTATTAAGTTTTCGAGTATCATATTAATCATAAATATATTCAAAAATTTAACATTTAATTACTTTCTTAAGCAAATTTTAGCATTATAAATTCATTTGATACCATCTAAATGTTGAAAAATCGATGTAAAATGCAAATTATGTTAAAAATTACATCAATTAATTCATTATTGATCAATTTGGAAAAACATAGTAAAAATGTCAACTATAGAGGAAATAGTTCTAAAGAAAAATTTGCTAATAGAGGAAGTTTCTTTTTGACATTTTTGAATAGAGTTGCTTAATGTATAAAATACAAAAAAAATCATCAAAATTGATGATTATTTTGAAAATTTACTCTATTTTCTAACAGGCTTGTAAAAACAGTTAAAATTTTGGAAGCATAATGTTTAACTTTATATTAGAAAAAAGAAATTGAAGAAGAACTAAATGTGTCGTTAATTGTACCATAACAACTAAACCATCCGTAGAAAAACAAGATTTTTTTGTAGAAAAAAAAAATAACAGGGTACAAATATAAAAAAAAGAAGTAAAAACTGAATTGAAACTGAGTAAAATTAAAGAAAAAAGATTCCTTGCATAAATCAGGAATAAAAATGTATAAATCTCTATTTTTCTGTTCACATTGCTCCCTTGAATCAAAAAAAAAAAAAATTGTATATTGACAGAATTTGTGGTTGTATTAGTTTATTTTCAACGCCCTAGCCTCATTTTACAATATATTTTTACAATGCAGTCGAGGAAAAAGTATTAGATTTGTTTGGCCTAGGACAGTCACCGTTAGGGAATATACAACACAATACAATAAATTTATTTGAGACTTTTGTATACATAGAATTACAATTTTAGATATCATTAACCGTGAAATATATTGGCCCTTTTTAGATATAAGCCTATTCTGGAGAAACTAAAACCCTTCTCGTTTATAGGGAGAGGTAATTAATATTAAATGACAGTAGTAATATTAGACAGCTTGCTCGAGGCTGTCCAGAGACTTGAAAGATGTGATGAGTATGCTAGAGTGCTTAATGCTAGAGTCTTAATTACTAAGGCAAAATTTACATGTGTCTTATCATTACATTTCTAGGTATTTTTAATTAAGTTTTTTCTTTTTTATTATTTTTTTTTCTCTTTCCCTTTTCCATTTTTTATCGTGTTTTATAAATTCAAATTTTAAATTTTATAAAATCAATACTTACTACAAGTAAATCTACTGTCTAATAGGAACTATTTAAATAGAAAAAAAATTACACACTAGAAGCATAGTTTCAAATTTGTCATTAAACTTTTTATTTACAAACTAGCATAATGAAACTCAGAATTGACATTAATATGGTAGCTTTAGAATTTTACATTTAGCAAATCGCTACCTATTTCTGATTAATATATTGTCAGATTATTCAACAATTAAACGAGACATATATATACATTGACAAAACTACAGGCCAGAAATATAAACCCAATTTGTCATAAATAGAGATAAGGAGATATTACAAATTAGATTGCGGACAGCTCACATTCTGAATACCTTTATCATTCCACTATGCCCGATAGTTAAGTCGATTTGCTATACCATAGAAGGTCGGGGGAGTTGTATTGACATCTATATCATCTGATATGTTGAGATTAGCCTTTGAGTCATCATGAATTATGTTGAAGGATGGCAGGGTGAAGCTTACTGTTGGTATAGTATTTTTTGTTTGGTCTACGATTGAGTCCAGTGATCATACGGAGTAACTTTCTTTCTAATTCTTCAAATTTCTTAGCGTGTGTTGGGGACATATGGAACCAGCAAGGAAAGGCGTGCCCCATGATGGGTCTTATGATTGCCTTAAGTAATTTCGTTTTGCGAGTCTAGTGAGGTGAAGAGAACGCACAATAGACAGCCCCCACATCCTTTCTAGCTTAAGGGAATATACAAACACTATTAATAAGCCAACAACGTTTATTCATCCTTAAAATAAAAAAGGAAACCTAATTTGAAATTGTTCTCTTTTTATTTCATTAATTTATAGAAATACACTCTTAAATATTCAAGTTCATAGTTTTATAAAAATATGAAACTAAAAATTATATTTTTAGCTTTTAGAAGCATGTTTTTCAGGAATTTTAAGCTTGAAACAATTATGTGAAATTTTATTAAAAACAAATTTCAAGTGTTACAAGTTTTAAATGAAATTACTTGCAAAGGTTATTAGTTATTTAATTACATTATAAAATAAATCGACTATTTTTAAAAAGGGTTATCGTTCGATCAATGACAAAGGTCTCATTTGGTTGTAGCAAGTTGTATAAAATATATTTTGAAAATATCAACGACATACATAAATAATGATGATTTTTATATAAGTGCAGTAGTTGCTTCTTTACAAGCTAATTGCAAAAATTTATGCAACAAAAATATTAAAGCTGTTGTTGAGAACGTGCGGAAGTCTCTAAGAGAATCAATTAGCTATAGTTTTTTCCGTTATTGAATAATATCTTCATAACACTATGTATTAACAATTTTACATAGAAATCTCAAAATTAAAATCTTATAAAGTACGGAAGGAACTGGAATTCCATTCAGTGCATTTTTGATTCACTATTTTATCAAAGACTAGTGACTTTTTCCAACCGTATTTAATTTTTCGACAATATTAAAAGTCACTCGAAGTCCTTTACACTAGGACTACAACCTTAAAGTATGACCTAATGTTATACTTATTTTATAATTAATCTAAACTATAAAATAAAAACTTTCTCTTATTTAGCCTAATTCAAAATTTCATTCATCGCATTACAATAAAATTCACTTACCTAACAACAAGCATAAAAATACGCGTTCATTAAATTTTGTAATAAAATTTACATTAAATCAAATCTAATAGAAAAATTGAAAAGAATCTCAAGTTATTTTTTAGTCTCAACCATAACTATAAAAATTTTGTTAAATTTTTAATTTAGCTTTCATAGTAAATAACAAATAAACACCAACAACAAAATATTTTCAACCAAAACACTTATTATTGTTGTATTAGTCATAGAAAGAGTGAAAAAGATAACCTTTATAAATAAGCTTAGTTACATTTTAATGAGGCTAAATGAAGAAAATTGAAGCAAATTGCGTCAAGGTAGATTTTGGGCATAATGGCGTAACGGAATTCATTACCTTGCAATATTTCCTCATAAAAGCAACTCAAGATCGGCAGTCATCAATCAAAGTATCACTAACAACTGTTATTTCTAGTGACAGTTGTATACTAGTTTGAGGAAATACCCTTTCAAGTAATAATCAGTTCGTTTTTTTTTTCTTTTTTTTAAAAACTTTACTATATGCTTATTGTTATAATCCAAATCAAACAAACTAACGTTCAATTAGAAATTCATCATTTAAGTGAATATCTAAAATTAGTTATGACGATTGAAACATGAATTTAGTAGCTAAAGTCTTACATATGTTGTAGTTCAATAGTGAAGTTTACAAATGTTGTCGCATAAAAATAAGTGTATAATTTACTTTATTAGTATTTCATTTACAAAAACATTAATAATTGAGTTAGAATCTATGTAAATAAATCAAAAATGAAAAAAATATTTCTTTTAAAAAATAAAATCAAGGTAAAATCAAATAATAAAATTAATTATAAATGAAAATTAACATGAAAAGTGCAAATTAAAATAAAATTATTAAATTAATAAAAGCAAACTTATACTTTGTTCTGTTTGAATATTAGATCCTTGGACTGTTCGACAATAATCAAAGCACACTTAACACTTAATTATGTATTCCGATTAGTTACATTAAATAACTTTTCTACAATATTTGCATAAGATTAGTAATAAGATAATTACGCTCTACATCATATCATAGAAATTACAGTTCAAAAAAGTATTCAAAATCGTTAAATAAAAAACGCTTTGGCATTGAAGAGTTTATCTCTAATGAATTTTCCATCGAAGTTCATTAAAAAATTGGCCTAAGAATAATTTTATAAGCCACTGATCTTACAGTTGCCAGCATGCTAAGCAGCAAACAACTGAGGCCTAGAACAGAATTAGGTTTACTCAAGTAATCAGCTGAGCAAAATTTGATCGGTAATATTTAATTAATAAATTGTTTATAATTAAATGAAAACTTGAGTGAATTATTATATTAATATTAAGAGAAAAATACTATAGTTTTGACTGAAGGAGCAATATTTGTCTGGAAATTAAAGCTATCGTCTAAACGGCTGATGTAATTAACGATCGTTTTACTCAACTTGTACTTTTCGTTGATGGATACTTGGTTTTGGAACTCTTGCTGATGATGTCCCTGGTTTGCAGTAATATTTTTTTCTCTTAATATTCTCGTAAAGAATCCACTTTCCATCTCCAGTAATTAGCTTGTCCAAAAACGGCTCCACATTGTGTCAAATCAGATGTGATGAACATATTCTTACACAATCAGACAAATTCTTTTCCTTTAATTCATGTGAAACCCAAACACTTTGCTTTAACACAAACCCAAGAGATTTAATGTGATCTCCAACAGTTGTATGATGAATGCCAAACTCTTTTGCAATTTCTCGAGTTGTTAAATGAGGATTTTTTTATTTACATGAAAAATTACCTGCCTATTTAAATACGACAGAACTTTCCCTGCAACCAAATAATAATTTAATAATAGAAATGTCTAATTATGTCCAAGATATGTTCTTTATTCAAAGATGGCTTCGAAGCATGCCATGTTTGTTATCACGAATGTGACTTTGTATTGTAACCAGAAGCTTCTGCTTCCTACTTTGGGAAACGTTTTCAAATTGTACATAAAGTAGAGATAATTTAAAAAGATATGCAATTATTTAATTGCTTGAGGGAGCCTTCCTTAATAGCTACGTACCAATAATATAAATTATATTTTCAATTTTCTTACAAAATATCATGAATCAATCATTCAGAAAACTTAACTTTTTATAAATGTAAATAGTTCGAAATTAAAATGTGCTTAAAGGTACAATTTGAAATTCGTTTACTTGAGATCAAGGAGATTTAGCAAATTAAGCTGATGAAAAAATTTATTCTATAAAACATTAAAAATTCGACTCAATTTGTCATTCAGTTTTATTGTAAGTTGGATTAGATCACCCAAATATAGCAACTTGAAGTTAGGTATGCCACTGGGCGATTATATTTTTATACTAAACCTATGCAATAAATAATAAGTTCGATTATTTATATGTACTAATTTTGAAATATATCGTTACATGCAACTGCTATCATGATAGTTTTCTTCAGCTTTTTTAAAAAAATTTTTACATGTATTGGTAAACTAATTATAAAATTTCAATAATTTCTTAAAGTATACAATTAAAAATTAATTGCCATAGGTCAGGCAAAATGCAATAAACTGAAAGTATACTTTTGAGCTTTGAGAGCTACTGATAAGGCTAACATATAGGAGGCATATAAACAAAATATGATCGCATGTTCCTCATGATCATATTTTAAATCATACAATTTCGGTAGCACACAGGCGAATTTTCAAAGCAGCTGAATAATGTTATTTGAGTTTTAACAGTGTTTTGTTCCACAGACTTTGTTTATTTTTAAATAGTTCTTAGATTTAAAACAAGTTATTTAATTAATTTAATACTAAAATACAAAAACTATATTTTAATTACTAAAATCACCAATGACTGTAAACAAAAACTTACTGCTTAGGATGTTTATTATTATTTTTCGTAATTTTGTGGCATTTTAATTTATTTTTTCAATCTTTGCTTTAGAGGCTGCCACAAGTTGTTCCCCTTAAAATCATAATCAAATGAAAAATATAATAAATACTGCGGTGATTTTATTAAGTGCGGTGCTGTATTTATGTACATTTTTTTATTAATAGTATTTATAAATTATTTTTATTTAATTTATTGTTTTTTGTAATTTAATTTTGTTTTTATTGTCATTTTTGCTCTTTTTTTTGTGGAAAAATTTGTTTCTTTCTTTGTCTTACGTTTTGACGAAAATTGAATTTATTAAAAATTAAATATTGTTTTAATTTTTTAAGGATAGGATTAAGGATTTAATTAGTTTCTACATTCTTTCGATTTCATTTTCAGAATCACAATACTAGATATATTCTTTTTGCTATTGCTAGTAAGTTTGGCATATGATTGAAACAAAAATTCTAAACAAAGGATCTGGAAAAGTGAAAAAGAATAGTGAGACTTATACCTATATAAGATTAATTATTAAAAATAGCAAATTTGCATTACTTTAGTTAGCCTAAAACGCTCGGATTAAATTTAATGGTACATTCAATAAAATTGGCTGTGCAAACAGACACACAGCTATTTAAGTTATATTTATTAATTATATCCTTTTTCAAAATTTGATTGAGTCACTTACTCTAATAAGCGATTTAATTACAATTTTGGTTTTAGCAGAATTTTACTTCTCCATCGAAATAAATTAAAAGATACTAGTACAAAGTTTACTTGAACTTGAGGAGATTTATTTATCTAAGTAATTTTTTTATCAGGGCTTCTTCAATCTTCAATCCAACTTTGATATTTTTATCTATACAGAAAAATTCTTTGGATTATATTTGATTTTCTTACTTTTATGAAAAATACGAATTTTCTGTCCATTAACAATTAACCTTGAAATTCTGTGGTTATGGGAATTAATCTCAAGTAAACTACCACAAAATAAGATTTGTTGCTTTTTATCTTCTCAAAGGTAACAATAATAAAAACTAAAGAAATGAATATTTGTGAAAATAAGAGTAGCTGGCATACATAAAAATAAAATATATTATTCATTTTTTCACTATAACTTTGTGTTAATCATAGATTTTTAAAGTTTGCTTTCAAAACAAAGAGAGTGGTTTGGATCTGATTCATAATATATTTAACGTCAATTATATGTGCCAGGGTTTTAAAATAATATATATATATATATATATATTATTTTTGTTCACATTTCACGTGATTTGCATTAAGTAAGTTGATTTGTATTTCATATACTAACTTCTTTTTTTTATAACTGAAATATAAAAGTTACGTTTCATTTCAATGCAGCTACCGCATAATATATCATATTTATTTCAGTATTGATTAAAACAATTTGCTAAGGTTTTATTTATAAAATTTTAATAAGAAAACCTAGGAAGCCAAAATCGTATAAAACAAAAACAAGGCCGTAATAAATGCAAATCGTGCAAAAGAAAGACACGTTTAAAGAAGGAATGGTTAAGAGTTTTGAAACTTGAAAGAAGAGTTGTTGTAAAATATGTAAAATTTTGAATGAGAAGAGCGTACAGGTTAATGAGTTATATGAAAAGAGGCTTTACAAAACAAAAAAAAACCACTTAAAGCAAAGAAATTTTACAAGATAATAAATATTATGTTAGAAAAGAAAATTATTTAATCATTATGGAGCATGTAGAAAGGGGTTTTGGAAAATGAAAAAAGTGCCCAAGGGAAAACCTTATAAGCAAAGAAACTTTACAAGAGAACTCGGTGTAGACTTCTGAAGCAAGCAAAAAGAGACTTTTTGTAATGAATAAACTTTCCAAAGGAAGATCGGGTTTACAGTTATAAATTGTGCACGAAAAAAAGATGGAATTAAGTGTACAAATTAAATTAATCATCTAAAGCTTTGTTTGAAATTCTTAATTTATAAAAAAAGATTTTGTTAAATGAAATATCTTTCCAGACACAATTGTATAGACTTACCGCCGGATAGGAATAGATTTTACAAAATAAAGGAACCATAACTAGAGAAAGTCTTCTAAAATAGAAAAATCCAAGAAAATTAGTTGAAGAACTATAATTTATATGAAAATATAGACTGTAAAACAAAAAATTCAGTCAAGTGAAAACTTATAATAGAGCGAAAAGTCTACTTAAATGAAGAGACTTTATTAAAATAAAAAATCATTGTTTGATAAAAAGAAATCGTTCAATAACATTAAATTGTCCATTTAAGAAAATAGTTTTTGTAAAATATTACTGAGCTATTTACATCGGGTGGTATAAATTTAAATTTATCTCAAATTTTTTATTATGCTACAAGAGAATATATATCTAAAAAATGTAATTTTTATTTACTAAAAAATACAATGGTTAAAATTAATAGTGATTAATCATTATTTTTGTAATTTCTTTTCTTTATTTTCTTTTTATATTTGAATGGGTAATAAGAAAATACAACAAAAACTGACATTACCAATTCTCAAAAGAAATCTATTACTATAACTAAAAATAATTATCAATTTAATCAATTTAAAAGTAAATTACCTTGATGCCAGACAAAAATGGAATAAATTTTCAAACTCTATAAAGAAGTTTTTAGTTAACCAGTTTTTAAATATATTCTTACTTTGAGTATTGATATTTAGCAAAATGCAATAATTTTACACTCACTTTGAATATACTTGCAGTTACATATATTTATATTATATAATTGGAATTTACTATTTTCTTCCATATTCTTAATCTAACATCGTAAATCGTTATATAAAAACAAAAAACATACACATAAATAAAAATTTTCCGAAAAACTACTTAATATTGCTAATATTTTTACTTTAACCAAAACAAAAAAAAAAAAAATTAGGAAGAAAACAAACACTTATTTTTTCCTAAAAGAAAACAAAATTAAATTTCATTTAAGAAAAGTTAAATATTGATTCTAGATATTACATAAAATTATTTGCAAAACATTTAACCTCGAAATTTAATTTCAACGATCATTAGTTTAACTCGAAAAGATAAAAACAATAAAAACTCACTTAAAATATTTTATTATAACCAAAATGTATAGAAGGCAAGTCTTTTAGTCTTTGTTATATGAAGGCCCCCAATAGTAATTTTTTAAGGCTTAGCTTCATTTCTTGTCGTATATACAAAGAAAACCATATTTATGCACAGTGGAATGAATAGTCAGTAAAGAAAATACCGAACGTCTGGTAACAATTCTCAAAGAAAATATAGTTTTAGCTTAGTTAGTTAGTGTAGTCGGTATACTTGAATTTAGAGTCACCAACAAGTGAAAATCAGTTTAAGTGCAATTTACTTTCGCGATAAGTTTTGAAAAAAACAAGTAACAAAAGTTTATTACTTGCATTACCAATTAGAAAGTCGTTAATTAGATTTTTTTATTACTATTATTATTATAATTATTATTACTATGTCTAACATATTCTGTGAAAATCGTTTTGAATGGTTTTTAACACTTTTCTTTGATATTGTTATATTTTTTGTAAAAACAATTTTTCATTATTTAGAATCTTTATATCTTTCAATATTACCAAATGCATTTAGAAAAGAAAAGGTAAGGATTTACTAATTGTTTTCACTTTTCAATATTTCCACTAGTTCTAAAATAGTTTGTAAAATAATTTGTATTATTTTCTTAGAATTATTAAATTCCGAAAAAAAAGTTTTATTTATAATTTAAATGAGTAGTTTCTTATCTTCAGTTAAACGGGTTAGTAGGAATAATGAAATTCATTCCAGAAAGTAGAATAACGAACGTTACTTACGAATTGTGATATTTTTTTAATGTTTAAAGCCGTTTAATATAAACTATCATTAAGTTATTTGCGTTGTGCAAGTATTTTCATCAATTGGGAAATAAATAAATAAAATCTCTAAATTATGCAGTGCCTGTTGACCCGGAATACACAAGTAAGAAAATAAAGCATCCTGAATTTAATTTTATGGTCGGCATACCTAAACATTTATAGGCCATTGATTACTCAAATATCCTAAATTATGCTTAATAATTTAGTTTTCGTGAAAAAAAAAATTAAATAAACAATAAACATTTAAGAAAAATATTTTTTATTATACGGTAAAAATGTCTAAAAATTCGAAGTTACTTCGAGAATATATACAAATAAGTTTATTTAAAAAATATGATTATTGAATATTAAAAAGGATATTTTTATCTATATTTAATCTCAACTAAAATTGTATACAAATCATACAAGGTCTAGATTTAAGAACTATACAGTAAAGTCAGGCGGTTTTTGCGAAAATACCATCGAATTTAGCATTTAGCATGCCTAATAATAAAGACCTTACAGGATGTGGCCCTAATAACAAACTCAAGGCTCAAACTCAATGCACGCGGTTGCGGAGCGAAAGCGGAATGCATTCAGAGAATTCTACTTTGCTGTCACCGATTCCGCTCGACAACGGGGTGCATTGGGTTTGAGCCTTCAAGCAAGCCTGAATAAATTAGATTATATGTCGTAAATAGAGATGGGATTATGTGGATAAATTCCTGTTTTCTCACCCTATTTTATGCGATTATCAAAGAAAAAAAGTTTGGGAAGAATATTTATTATATAAGTAATCTTCTCTCATAATTGCCAGAAGGCGGAGTTACTTGCTATATTTTACGAATTTCTTTTATTTACGAGAATCAAAGTATTACAAATCATTAAATTTTCCTTTATTTTCGCTTAGTTCAGTTTTCCTGTTTGTTTTTTAAATCCTTGTCATGTAAACAAACTAGATAAAGTCTCTAAAAATAATTTAAGATATTGCTCTGAAGGACATATGTATTTATTTCTGAAGAGAAATAAGATACCCAACTCAATGAATATCTCTGATTCTCAATGCTGGAAGTGTTTGCCTTTATAAACAAATTAAGGAGACCCGTTTGATTTTCAATTTACTATAAATTTCAGATTGAGTATCAAACGATCCTCCATTTAGGATTAAATATATCTTTTAAACAAATAAATAATAGACCAATTAAACTGATCGAATCCCGTAATAACAGCTCTATGAATTCACAAAAACCAAGTAAACGTTATTAATGAGTTACACAAAACTAAGTTTATTGAAATAGTAAAAGATGTTTCAGTAGATGCAGTTTGTAAAACAATTTCGCTAATTTAAGGCTTTTTTACTTTTCAATTGTTATTTTCAAATTTCTCATTTAAAGTACGAAAACATTAAACCAATTTACAAAAAATTACTTTTCCAAATACATAAAATAATTTCAAAGGTTTTATAAAATTAAAGCAAAAAACAAAAGAAAAATTAATTTGTTTATATTTCTTGAATTACTCATTAAAACTCATAAGATTCAAATTGCAATTATTATGTTGAAACAAGACTCTAACACTAAAATGTTTTGCAATTGCAAAATTTTTTGTTGAAAAACCGTAACAAAATTAAGTAACACATGTTTTTTTCCATGTTACTTATATACATGCAAGTTGAATACATGCATGTCAAAAAATTACTTCGTTAAGATTTGTCATTGACCCCTTATGTTTGACGGCGCAAGACATTAATCAGTTATACATAGAAATTACTCATTAAAATGGCCTTAAAAATTGAATTATTACCTTAACAAAATATTATTTAATAGTATTCATTAAATTTCTAGTTTCGTCATTATTTTTTTTAACCTTTAGAACTATTTAATTAGACCAAAAATAGAAATAAAAATAAAAAAAATCTATAGATTATAGCAATAACAATAGCTTGTCATCCACATTTTTGATTCAAAAATATCGAATTTAAAAATGTTCACATTAGCTAAAATATTTGCATTTATATAGATTGACCGGTATAAAAATTTTGATCACTTTTGAAAAGAATTAAAGAAAGGATTATCGGATGGCCATAAATAAAATATAAAATAATCCAAATTACCCAAGTAATCCAAGACAAAAGAGAGTGTGACTAATTTTTAAGCACATATAAATTCTGTTTCTAAAGTTTCTTTTTTTCCTAGGGCATCAATTGTTGCAAAACACAATGAATGAAATGAAACGCTTTACAAAATTACTTCGTGTTATGCTACAAAAGCCAACCATTTTTTCTTATAATCAACAAGACATACATTGCAGTGACTAGAATCAGTTCATATCTTACAGATTTACTTATTACCGGTAAAATGGCAAAAATAAATCTAAATATGTAAAAATTCATTTATAAGAGAAAAAAAAGGTATAAGCTATCAATTTTCATTGTGATAATTCAACAAATATTCACTAGAAAAAATAGAAAGTTGATCTGATAACGTGAAATCAATTCAAATTCTGCTATTTCTTAATGCTTAACTGCATCCAGCTTATCTCAAGTAACTAATAAAGTTAAAGCAGGGATTAATGAAATAAATATACCATGTATAATAGTTGCTTATAAGCTTCGTCGTCATTTAGAGTACTTAAAAATTTATCCATAAGAAAAACAACATTCCTAAGAAAGATCGATAAAAGAAATTTGATATTTCACCAAAAAATTTTATTCACGTAAAAACAAAGTTCTGCGTATTACTTCTGGAAAATATTTTTTGTTTTTTACTAACTAACAGTTTTAACTAACCAACTTTCTATTAGACATTTCCTTAAAACAAAATGCATATCAAATCAAGTAAATGAAATCACAATTGCTTTAATTAATCGATGCATATAAATTAACGTAGATATTCCACTGTATACAACACCAGTTTTTCTTTAAAAAAAATTTTCTTTTGATATTTAATTTTTCTTACAGGATTTAAATGGACAAATAGTTTTAATAACTGGTGGGGGTGGTGGAGTCGGACGTCAGCTTGCTATTAATTTTGCTCAACATAAGGCCAAAGTTATTATATGGGATATTAACAATGAAGGTGATTTTTAGAGGTCAAATTAATTAATCAATTTCCAACATATAATTTCCAACTAATAATTTTTTTGAGTTCATGCTTTCTTCTGTGAAAGAACTTTTTTGTTTTGAGTAAAATCTTAGGCATTCGTATTTCTTCTTTTATTTTTGGAGTTAATTACATTCGTTAAAAGATAAAGTATATTACCATTTCAGTATTTCCAAAAAAGAAATTCAATTAAAATTTGATAGGCATAATGTCAAAAATTTTTTCAGTTATAATTAAAAAAAAAATTTCTAAAACATGATTAAGTATTGTATTATCCTTTGACAACAGTTTCACTTTAATTAAATTATTAAAATAAGTAATGTTACAAAAAAATTAAATTTCTTTCATTTCAATAACTTTAATATTCATTATAGGGGAAATTGCATAACATTTTCATGTAAATAAGTATATAAGCGATTATATATATGTATGTGTGTATTTATATTATGAATAAGTTATGAAATATTTAGCTAAAGAAGGATACAAAATATTCCCCTGGATAAATGCTCTATATTCATATACCCCAAGTGCTTAAAATTCATTCTTTGCATGTTATTTCAAATCTGATTCCAACGTTAATTGCCAGCCTTTTTGGGAAGTTTAGATGCATGCAAAGAGTGCATTTTAACCCCTCGATTATTTATTATTTGATCATAATGTTAAATATTAGACCTGTTAGGAAGATGAGATTTAACATTTTTGCATACGAGTTTGATTTACAAATAAAGAATACAAATAGTGAATTTTAACTGCAGGATTTACCATAAAGCTTCTTAAAAGAATTTCAAAGAGAATAACATTTTCTCCTATTTACTTTCAATTTAAGTTAATAAAACTTTAAGCAGATATAATAAAATTTAAATTAAAAATAGGAAAATATCAGCAATAATTTCATATGTATTTAGTGGCATAAATGCAGGTAGGAGCAGGATGAGTTTACTAAATACTTCTTCAATTTTTTGGTTATAATAAATAATTCTATGTAACAATCAACAAATACAATAGTAACAATAAAATTTTATTGTTATTATATGATAATATTTAAGTTCTCTCAGAAATTGAAAAGCGTAATTTTTATTTATTATTTTTAGTTTTTTGTTCAACTTTCTAAATAAATTACAGAAAATATTTTATGTATTTGGAAGTTAGTAAAGCAAGTTACAAAGTCCTACAGAAAGTCAACAACCTTATTGAATAAACAAATTAAAATTAAAAGTAAATATTTGGAAATAAATTCAATCGTAACTTCGCATAAAAGTGTTAATTGGACAATATTAAACTTTCTTGCTACTATTTTAATTTTATAGGCATCCATAAATAGTTCTCTTTTTTAAATAGTTTTTATAGTAACTCTATTTAAATTTAAAAAATTATCGTACAATAACTATTGTCAAATATAGAAAAGCACTTAATAAGGAATAATTACCGTTGAAATCTAGTTTTTCAAATACTTAAATAAAAAATTTTTATCTAAAATGCTGAATTATGTTTGTTAAAGCTAAAAATATTAAACGAAAAATAATATTACTTTTTCTAATTTTGTTTATATTCAAAAAATACTTCAAAATGTTAAAATTTACCTTTTCTTTTTCAGCAATTGAAACAACAAAATCTATATTAGAAGAACAAGGTTATGTATGTTACAGTTATATAGTTGATATATCTGATTCCCAGCAAGTTTTTGATATGGCAAAAAAGGTTAAAAACGAAATTGGTAATGTTGATATTCTTATTAATAATGCTGGAATAGTATGCTGTAAACCATTCTGGGAATTATCAGAAAAAATAATACAAAATACTTTTGCTGTTAATATTTTATCAAATTATTGGACAATTAAAGCCTTTCTACCTGATATGATGGAAAAAAATCAAGGACATATTGTAACATTAGGTTCTGTAGCTGGCCTAATTGGAACATATGCATGCAGTGATTATAGTGCTACAAAATTTGCCTGCGCTGGCTTCCATGAAAGTCTTTATACAGATCTTAAAGCACATGGATATGATAATATTCATTTAACATTAGTTTGTCCATATTTTATTGATACTGGTATGTTTTCTGGTGTTCAACCAAGAATTTTACCAATGCTTAAACCAAAATCAGTTGCTGATAAAATAATAACATCAGTTAAACGTAATGAAGTTAATTGTATTATACCAGACAGTGTACGATTATTACTTCCACTTAAATGGTATGCTATTTTATATAAATTTTTAATTTTTTAAAAAGTTTAGAAATTTTATTTTCAGTTTATTACCAGCAAAATCATGTTGGGAACTAATGATTAGAGTAATGAAAGGTCCACAATCAATGATGCTGTTTAAAAGACGAGGAAAAGTTTTTGCTGGTTAAATAGTTTACTATATTAAGTTGAAATTGTTTTTTTTTTTAAAAACTATAAAATAAATTTCTTAAAATAACAACAACTAATTATATTGTAAAAATTGAGAAAAAATATTTTCAAAATTTTAGATATGTAAGAAAATAAATTTTACAATTTATAATAGTTTAAAAAAGAAATAATTTAAGCAATCAGAATAAATTGCTGCTTGAAAATTACTTACCAAACTTTTATTGTATTTTATTAAAATATTTCTCTTTGCTTGTTATAAAAAGAACTTCTTAGCTTCGTTTTGAAGTAAGTTTATCATGCGTGCCAAGTATAATTTGTATCCATTATTATTATTCGTCTAAAAAAATTAACATATAAATTTTTGCCGCAAAAATTAATTCTATTAAATGTATAATTAGTAATATTAAAGTAAAAATAATTAAAAAAATATCACTTATTTGTGCTACACATTTTAAAACTTAGCCATTTAATAATCTTTCACAAGAATTGACCATTTAAATATTCATCATTTACCAAAATTTTAATGGAAGACATTTTGATTATGAGTTAATTTGGTATATTTCTTTTTCTGGCCGAATATAATAAATAAGAGAAAATTGCATTATTTCATAAAATATATTACACTTGTATTTTCATGCTTTAAACACGCCGGCACCGGCAAAGTAGAGTAAACTGCTTTGTCATAATTAAAATATGAAAAACATCAACCAAATTTTGCTAAGTTCAGTAAATAAGGTAGTGTTGAGGTACATAAATCCTCAATACTAATACTGAGCTATTTACTAATTGTATGCAAAATTTGAACAAAGTGTAAAATAATAAATAAAATCAAATAAATATAGCTTTTTAATATTTATAGCCCAAACAAAATGAACGCGGCGCGCAAACGCGGTTTTTTGTGAAGTTGTGCACAAAACCAGAGCACGTGCGGTTACTTAACACAATGCATGCGGCGCGGTTGACATATATTTCCGACTTTTATAGCAAAAAAAGAGATGACTCTGCTATCTAGCTGGTGTATTTTATCAAAAGCGAACTGATGGCTTTAAGATCGCTTTTCAATAAACATCCAATTAGTTCACTTAAAACACTGTATTGCACTTTTTAATTTTTAATGAAAAAAGTATCGAAAATATTTTCCTAAACACAACATGAAAAGTAAACAACAAATATCTCGGCATAAAAGTAATTATCTTTCAACGATGAGCGATTCTGTTAGAAAATTTTCAAAGCTACACAAGTAGAGCCATCCAGTTAATTTTTCTCAAGAAAGTCGCGTGTCAAAGTAGAAATTAGGTCTACATTTAACGCGGTTTTCTTCCAGCGCGGCGCGCATTGTGTCAGCTCCCATTTGTGTGTATGGATGGATTCTACTTTGCCGTTTGCGCGCCGCTGCCGCGTGCATTGTTTTTGGGCCTTTAGGAATAACTTGCAAGCCTTTATAGATAAATAACACCAACTTCTACGAGAAGAAGAAGAAAAAATGTCTGTTTTAACACTTCTAATGTTTACATTTTCAAGAGTTTATAGGGCAAATTTTCAACGACAAAAAACCCTATAAAAGCAAATTAAAAAATTTTTTAAATATTTTTTATGAATTGAGAGGGCCAGTCGCCATTTCAAAAAATTAAAATTTTTTGGTACCCCCAATTTTTTGGTATCTCTTACATTTTACTAATCAAAATTCAATTTTATAACTATTCCTCATATTTTTTTTTGAATTTAATTAATACAATCAAACTACACAGGTTCTCATATTTCAAAAATTAATGAAAATATAGAATTTGCTTGTAGCGTACTATAAAAATTTAAAAGTTATTGCAATGGCAATTTTTGTGTGAAAACTAACATTTTAATAGGAAAAACGAATAAATTGCCAAAATATTAGAGGTTTAAATGAAATAAAATTAAAAATGACTTACCAAATTATTAGTTTTTCTTTTGTATTCTCTTAGACAAAATATATCTCTCGGACAAATTGCTTTTTTCTTTTATAAATTACATTCAACTTCTGTTAAGATAAAATTGAAGTTTTAAAAGGCTATACTGAAAATTGTTAGTAGATTAAATTATAATTATTATTAATATGTAGAATTTAACATTATTCAGACACTAGAATGAGCTAAAGTTTATTATAATGTTTTGATTTATAAGGACTGGTGTAGTACTACAGTTTATTATTTAATCAATTATTTCGTTGTTGTTTTTTGTTTTTTATTAACAAATGTATAATTAGCTAATCAAAAATTTTTCTTAAAATAAGTCATAGAAATAATCTAAGCCTTGACCAAGTTCCCACAATGAAATACCTACATTTAATTTATGTGCAAGTTTAATCCTTTCATTTATAGAATATAATGTAGGATAAAATATGGTGTTACGTGCGGTAGGCGTTCTATGAAAAATTTTCGATTAAAATTAATTCAGCTTTTTCTTAATATAAATCAATTTTAAGTCTTACTTAACTTCAAAAAAATGTTCAACACTATTTTCATCATAGATTAAATGATCCTTTCCATATTCAGCTAATTTAAGAAATTCATGACTTACAACAGCTGTGACACCATCTAATTTGAAATTATATCCATACATATTAAGACCCATTAGAATTTGTTGTCGTTTCATTTTAAAATCTTTATCTGTTTCTGGTACTATGGATTCAACTGCATCTTTCATCCAATCAAGTGGAGCATTTGGACCTTATAAAAATTATATTAACAATGATAATAAGCTAAATAAATAAATTTACCTGGTCTATTAGCAGGTGAATAATCATAAGTCATTAAAGAAAATGCATAAATATACTTAGTAAGCTCATTGAAATGATATGATGAGAATGAATTTAATTGATCCTTTTTAGGTGGAATTACTAGAATCATTTTAAGACCATATTCACCAAGTGTTATAGCTAGAGATTATAAAATTTTACAATTAAAAAACAGTTGTATTTTTTATATATTTAGTTACGAAGAATGCAATGATCAAATCTTTTCTTTTTACCTAAATTGCTGTTTTGTGGTTTAAACTAGTAACATTAAATAATTTTGGTAGTCCCTGCCATGTCGGCGTATTTATCAGAAAGTTTTTTAACTTACCCATATTCTTTATTAATCCCAACAGGATACTATCTTCTATATTTCCATGAAGTTGTGACCAAATTTCGTAAACAATTCCATCAAATCCATTTATTTTACAGAAATTTGAAATGTATTTATTTAAAGTTTTTTGTTCTTTTACATTGCTCAGAAGATCATATAAATCTGTAGAAGTGAACTTATCTAATATGATTCTCGGTACAACTAGGATAAAAATTATAAAATTTATTATATTGTTATTAATATAACATATATGTCGATTACTTTGAACATTTTGATTGGAAGATTTTCGCACATCTTTTATCCAATTTTTGTCAATATCTTGTTTTCCTGCTATGCTATATTCCAATTTTCCCTTTTTATTTAATTGAAACCACACCGGTGATATTAGATCAAATTTTGCAGCCCAAATTTTAGACACGTCATATCCATGATTATTCCACTAAAAAATTGAAGAAGTTAAGAATATTTAGAATAACTAAAATAAATTTTAAAACATTTATCTTACAGGCGTTACATATCCCAAAACTAGACCATTGAATAGTCTTGCGGAAGTATTGAAATAATAGCCACCATTTTCCACCAAAATTTCTTTAAAACTTGGTGAAGATTTTACCAAATTTCGTTGAAAGACATTTTGACTTTGAGGCCCAGTTTTAAATTTTGATTTTGAGCTCGATTTATTCTTTGAACGATCCGAAGGTGACAATGTCCCTGAAGCTAAGTGTATTATAATCAGCAATAATATGTTATAAACATTTACTTTCATATTTAAATAATGATAAAATAAATTTAAGAATGAATAAATTTCCCACTTCCAGCTACACCGAAGTAAACAACTGTATCGTTAGCTTCAAGGTAACTATTTAAAGTCTTAACATCACAGCTGTTTTTCTAAGTTTTAATTAAAAAAATATAGTAAATTTCCGACTGCCGGCAAATTGAGAATGAAGTGAAATATAAATCGCTTTTAATAGTTGTCAAAATTTTACAGTGCAGGGTTAACCAATTCACGAACGTCATGACGAGGATGCATATTTAGCCAAATTTCAGGGAAGTGTAATAGAATCATTAATGTGTACATGAATTTTTTTGATTGTTTATCCAGGTTTTTCTTTCATTGCCATCATCTGTCTGATCTATTTGGAATTCAATTGACTTCTTTTTTTTGCCTTAAATTATTATTAATAAAATAATTATTCTATTATTATTAAAATATTATTTTATTAATTATTCTATAAAAATAAATTATTATTCTAATATAAATTTAAATAGATGCATTTTTTACTATAATAAAAAGTTGTTACCCTGCAAACATTACCTATAGGATGTTACGAACTTTAGTCTCATGTCTGCCTGGTATCAAGTGCAATGCAATAATAATTGTAGTGAATACTTTTTATTTAAAATAAACAATAAAATTTTAATTTACTTTATCGGAAGAGAACAGCCAGATATGGACGTTGATTCGGAGTCGAAGTATTTAAAAACCAAAAGCAATATCTTTTATCAATTTAATTTCTCATATATTTATAATCAAGCCATTTACACGAAGGTTTTTATTACGATAATTTCTGTTTTACATCTTGGTACACTGAAAAGAATTAATACAAAGCCAAAACAAAGATAGCAGACCTGATAATTGTTGTTTTTAACAGAATCAACAACTCAAATTTTCTACAATTTTTATGTGTATTTTTTCACTTAGAAATTAAGCTAAATAATAATTCTCTTTTATTTAAAATTCGTTTTATATAAAAATTATTTGATAGCAAAAACTCACTTTAAGTTTATCTATGACGAATTTTTAGCAAAAATTGACAAGGATGCTTATTTTTTTCAGTCTTACTATTTTTTACTTACTTTACTTGGAGTAATTATATTTGTTTAATTTTAAAATTGGTTTTGCTTTTGCTTTTTATTATAAATATATTTCCAAGAATTCAATATAGTAAATATTAATTTTAAATAACACTTTCATACTTTTGGATTCTGGACATAAAATGAAATAAAAAAATTTTTGCTTGAAGACATAAAAGGACACTCATTTGCTGAAAATTCTTATAAAGATAAATTTTCCATTATATTTTAGATAAAATTTTATTTTTCGATTGTGTATGATTTATAAGATTCGATAAGACTAACCAAGTCAAAATCATTTGAAAAGTAATATACTAGGAATATTAATATTTTATTTAGCATTATCATTTATGTTATATTTATTTAAAATCCATAACAATTTTTAGGAGTAGCATTAAATATTTCCCAAACACGAACAATTCAAGACATTGCTTTAATATAAAGGCACTTGGAAAAAAATAATTTTAAATGATGTGTGAAATAAAATAAAAGAGAACTTAAAAATCATAGTATTATTATATTATAAAACCTGCAAATATTTTATAATATAATTAAAAACAATAACAATACTAAAATTCCGGAAGCAATCATGAATTACTTGATACTAACAATAAAAAAGTTAGCTTAAATTAGATAAGAAAACGAATCAAAGAAGAAAGTTTTAACATAATTTTTACTCCCGTTATTCAAGTCATGCTTTACTCATTGATTTCTCTTTGGCCAAATAAAAACTATACACCTGATGACCAATAACTTTTGGCTAAGTAAAAGCTTGCCTTTAGATACAGTTTGATTTTATACTAAAGGGTTGTATTATAACTACTTCTCTTTAACTATTCATAATTAACTCAAATAAAAACTTTTTTTATTACTTATAATATCATAAGTGTGTTTGTTATTTATTTATATTGTTTTTTGTTTGTGATTTTTCAAGTTCAAAACAAAAACTTGCCGGCAATGTTAAAATTATTTAAAATTGATTATGATTTTTTAATAGAAAGTTGTCTACGTAAATTAAATATATGCATTTTTCTTATTGTAATATTATTTCTGCATTATGGTAATTTTATATAAAAGTTTTTCTATTATTAAAATAAGTAGTTCAATGTTTATAAAAACAAATTGTGTAATCAATATTGTGAAAAATGTGATTTTTTTTCTTTTAAATTGTTAAAATTTATGTTATACCAAATATAAATGCTAATTATGTGCATAAAATTAATTTAAAATTATTAATTTTCGCAATATATTTTAATTAGAGCTCTAAAATAAATATAATATTATTGTTTAATAAATTCAGATTTTTTCAGTTAACTAAAGTGGAAATTAAAAAAGAAAAAAATCATTTGTAAAACAATTCGTTATTTGTAGTTATATTTTTAACAAAAGGTTTAATAACATTATTTCACATTCATCTTTTATATATTTTGTTTTTTGTTTTGATTATTGTTGTGCAAAATTTGTATGTAATACTGTAGCAAGAAACCATATGGTTATAAATCAAAATGCTCAAAAGATAATTAACTAGAAAAATTCTTCTATAAAACTCATTTGTAGAAATTTAAGAACAATTGTTTAGTATTGCGTTGAAAATGAATTCCAATTATAAATATTAACCTTTTTTTGATTTATCAATGAAAAAAACCTTATATGTGTTGAAAACGGATTTTATTTTACAATATATTCTTTTTAATGTTGGTTATAAAATACACAAACTTAGTTTTTAATAAAAAAAAAAAACGATTAATATGAAATTTAAGATTGCAAGAAATTTATATTTAAATAATTTGTACAATTGATCAATTGTGGCGGTTTGTTTTGCATTTCCAACACTAGTATAGAGTTTATGCCGAATTTTTACTATTTTATCCTTTTTAAAGAAAAACTATACTATAGCTATTCTAACTGATAAAATACATATTAATTTAGTTGTATGGTTGTATCTGTAGATATTTTGTATAATAGGGCAGAAAAATATTGCAACGATCGCTTCAATGATATTTCCCTTTTAGTAATATTTTACATTCTTTTTTGCTGAAATTGAGTTATATATTAGACAAAATATTAATGATTAAATGTTAACTCATTAATTTAGATTCTAATAAATTAATTTCAAAAATTTAAATATAATTTATTTATTACTAGGTACATCAAATCCTAATTCAACAATTGCATGCTTGGAAAATGGACGTTTTTATCGTAATCCTGGACGACCTATACATAAAATGTGGTCTAATTCTGAATGTGAAAAATATTATCTTTGTCTTGATGGAGAAGTATATAAATTCAAATGTTCTACAGGTTTATTATTTGATATAACCAGACAAATTTGTGATTTTAAACAAAATGTTGATAATTGTGATATTACAAATGGTAAGTTAGTATTTATTTTAAAATCTCAAATTTGTACAAAAAAATTCCCTTTTAAAGTTATTTCAACAATTCGAATATTAAACTCGTTTTTCAATTATTAATACTTTCTTAATCAGTTTAAATTGTTGTTAAAAATCAAACTTCCAGACTCTAAGTGAAATGTTTAGCTAGCTAGCTAACAATTTATAGCAAGAAATTGTTGCATAGCTAATTATCTGATTATACAAAACTTCCTCAGTATCCTCATTAGATAGCAGCCAATATACTTCGACTCAAGTATCGATCATATAACAACTTTTATTATTTCTGCTTGCAGACGAAAAACACAAAATACAGGACTTTAATGATTTAGTTTGTTACTTTAACAACTTTATTCTTGGTATTTTAAACGTTCAATAGCAAAAAACTTCTATTAATTTAAAGCATTATAATTCCATATAGGAAGGTTAAAAAAAAGTTACATAATTGCCGGCAGCTTAATAATTTCCCAATAGAAACACTTTGGCGTTTTTAATTATGTAATGCTTAATGTATTTGAAAAACTTTTCCCCAATTAAATGATATTTTTTTGCATCAAATCTAAACTAATAAAAATTTGAGTAGAAATTAAGTTGAAATTCCTAAACAGAAAATCCAGCTCCTCAACCTTTGTTAACAAATGCAAATTGTCTAAATAAGAATGAACTGGGCTGTGGTGATGGAACATGCCTGCCATCAGAATATTTTTGTGATGGATCAAATGATTGTCCGGATGGCTCAGATGAGGTAAATTTTAATATTGATTTACTTAATTATTTTTTTTAGTATACAACTTTAATTCAATTATTAAAGAGTTCCTGTAATAAAAACGAAAATTATCATATAACTAAATTATGTGATCCTAATTTATGCAAATTACCAAATTGTTTTTGTTCAAAAGATGGTACAACAATACCTGGAAATCTTTTACCTAGCCAAATACCACAAATGATATTATTAACATTTAATGATATTATTAATACTGAAAATTGGGATATTTTATCCAAAATATTACTCTTAAATCAAAATATCAATCCAAATGGTTGCCCAATTAAGGCAACATTTTTTATATCACATCAATACACAAATTATCAATATGTACAAAAATTATGGAATGATGGGCATGAAATTGCTGTAAATTCAATTACGTAAGTTAACAATAAATCAAAAAAAAAAATAATAAAATAGATTACAAAATTAATTTTAAATTGAATAAAGAAAAAAAAAAACTTCTTTTGTACTTTAATTTAATAGAAAACGTGGACCAAAAGAATGGTGGTCAAGGAATGCAACTATTGAAGATTGGTTTGACGAAATGATTGGTCAAGCAAATATTATTAATAAATTTTCAAATGTTAGAATTGAAGATATACATGGAATACGTGTACCATATCTTCAAATTGGATGGAATCGGCAATTTTTAATGATGAAAGAATTTGGTTTTTTATATGATGCTTCTATAGTTGCACCATATTCAAATCCCCCATTTTGGCCATATACTATGGATTATCGTATATCACATGAATGTTTAACAAATTTTCAAAATTGTCCAACTAGAAATTATGATGGTATATGGGAAATTGTTATTAATGAATTAGAAACTGGAAATTATGCATGTGCAACACTTGATAGTTGTTCGCCCTATTTAACTGGTGATGATGTTTATAATATTCTAAATCATAATTTTAAACGGCATTATTTAACTAATAAAGCACCATTTAGTTTGCCAATTAATTCAAATTGGCTTAAAAATGTTGACTATTTTAATGCATTTTTGGTAAGTTTTTTTTAAATTTAAATGTATTAAATTTATTTCTAGAATTATTTTCTTTAAATGTGTGTTATATAATTGAAAAATTAGATTTCTTTCTGTTTTTTTAGTATTAAAATAAATTTATTGTCTATTACACAATCGTAGATATCTTTATATTATGACCGCGTTTTCCATTGATTTGGCATTAAATTACTGTTAATAGCTGAGCCGTCTTTAATATTAATACATCTTAAAGTGATAGTTTTCAGCTTTAAAAATTTAACTTTTTTTTAAAAGTTTATATTAATCATATTTTATTTTTTCCTTTTAGCGTTTCCTTTATGATTTACAAAATCTACAGGATGTTTATTTTGTAACAAATTACGAACTAATACAATGGATGCGTAACCCTACAACTCTAAATGATCTTCATAAATTTGAGCCATGGAATTGTAAAGCTAAAATATTTTCACAAAAAGAAATAGTTTGTAATATTCCAAATCAATGTAAACTTAATAGTCGAATTTTACAACAAGAAAATTTATTATATACATGTAATGAATGCCCTAAAGAATATCCTTGGGTAAGAAATGAATTTGGTACAGATTAATAATAATTAGTTTAATTAAAACTTGAATTATATATATATATATAATTTATTATTTAAAATAAGAAAAGCTTAATTATAAATACCATTAATATATTTATGAATCTTGTGTAATAAATGGATTTTGTATTGATTCCATTCCATCTTGTGGGCAAATCAGAACAACTGATGTACCACGACAAACTACTAATCCTAAGCTTCTTGTATCTTCGGCTAATTTAAATGGTTCTTCTGGATCACGTAAATATTCAACTGTATTATCAAGTACTAAATTTAATAATGCATCATAGCCTTTTAAAACACCAGCCGCTTCACGGCCGCCAGCAAATTTTACTCGTATTGTTTTCTCAAGATATTTTGAAAGATCTAATATTGATTCCTTTCTGCGTTTTTCCTTAGAATCACCACCACTCTTTAAATAAAGAAAATAAATACAATTTATTAATAATATTGCATGAAGTAAAATACTTTTGTTTTATCCGCCATTTATAGTTGGTATATTTTGATTTTTTTGAGGTTATATTTGACCAAATGTCAAAAGATGTTATCGTCAAATACTACAATACCTCAACTAGTACTATTTGAAATCATTGCGCGGTGACACACGAGTCGTCATGACATGCACAGCTTTTCGAAGTTAGGAGCGAGACATATAAAAAGCTCCCTGCAAACTTCCTTAAACATTATTTTTAATGCTTGTTCAGTTTTTGTATTTATTGGAGGCGATTTAGTTTTGGTTCGCTTTCTTTTTCTTATTTGTTTGTTCTGAACGTTTGAGATTTTTTTTGAGCTCTCCTTCGTCCGTGGTGGATTCATAGATGTTCGGCATCTCCAAGCTTGATGATAGTGCAGATAATATGCGGTTAGGTGTCATAATTTCCCTGTTATTGGGTTGTCTTTTATTTTTAACAAGATCTTCCAATTTTTTTATTTTTTTGTTCATCATGTCTATCACCTCCAGTTGAGTTTTTATGGTGTTATGCATTTGTCCTGCAATGTTGTCTGTGGCCATATTTGTCACCTGAAGTGAATTCACTGATGAATGACATTTTTCTTTACCCCTGTTAGGGCTGGTGATTCACTAATGATTCCGGGACGACTTCATGAGTGAAGGCGCTTCACCTGAGATGATTCTCTAGTGAATTCATTAGAGAATCATTTTGTTTGGTGGGTTTTTACATATAAAAAATGTTAAAATACAGTTAAGAGTTACTAGGTGTACTAATTTTTACATTAATACTAAACGTCTTCTCGGGAAAAATTCTTAAAAAACCTCTATTTTAGAGGCTTCTAACTGTATATAACCCCTTAAAATTCCTATTTTCTAGCCGTGGTTATTCATTTGGTATACACAGCGAATACAACAATTTCCAAAGGCACACGAGGTTATATCTTTGCTTATTTTTCGTATACATACAGTTAAACTAACATCTAATTACAAAAATCTCATGAATTAAATCTTTAGGAGTAGAATTACAGTCGAACGCTAGCAACTTCAAATACTTTAGCTTCAAGCATATTAACTTACACTTTTTTTTACCTTCTAAAAATTAATTGTTGTTTCCTTCACCAAGGCTATAGCGTAATAAAAAGCAGGGTATTTTTCAAATTACAACCTAATTGAAGAGGTATTAAATACCTTTTTAAGTATAAAGTGTTAAAGTTGGCTGGCGACCTCTTATTATATCTTATAATATAACCATACCATGAAAGAAATAAAAAACAAAATCTTTTTTTATTCAATTTTTATATTTTCCTTATGACTAAAAACAATTTTATTTATAATAGAAAACAATTATATTTGCAGAAAGATATTTATTTATATTAATTAACCCCTTTTAACTTTTTTCGTATACATATAATAATAAAAAAAATCTTTAAGGCACAGAATTAGTTGCAATAGCAATTGGCCAAGTTATTGGCCCTTTTGATACTATATCAATTAACAATTGTTTTATTTTAATAAATCTACGTTTAAATTCTAAACCACAGCCCTTAGATAATCTAAAATCAATTAATATTTTACCATCCATATCAATTATATGTGCTTTAAATACAAGTCGTGATTTTCTTCTATCAATTGTTGATATTGTAACAATATCATCATTTATTTTCCATGTATAACTTAATTTTTCTAATATTATTGATAATTTTTTAATTGTTTCATCACGTTTTGTTATAACAAAAAATCTAGTCATACGTTTAACTAAACGTTGGAATACATTTTGTGTATTATTTTGTGTTTGATTCATTTGTGAACATAATATAAGATCATCTAATAAAGCTGGCTGTGAAAAACAAAAACCATTTTTCACATCAGTATTTTTATGATTATCACTATCATATTTGTTTTCATTGGTAATATCATGTTGTACAGTTGGCATTGGTTGTGAACAATACATTCGTGACATTGAATCATCAAAAGGATTTGTAAAATCAAGTGTTGAACGTTGTCTTTTAGCAATTGGTGATTTTAACTGATTATCTGTAACGTCTCGTGATTTTGTATCTAAAAATACAAGAAAATAATAAAAATTTATAACTTTTTTTTTGTGAAAAAGAAAATATATTAATATAAATAAATATTGATTGTATATTTTTTCTTTATATGAAATTAATTGTGGATATTTGTTATTATTAGTTTATTTGGAAACTTGCATAAATTGTTGGTCGAATTTTTGATTCACATTTCTCAAGTAATATCATCATTCTTCTACAAAAATTTCTTATTGTTTCTCTGCCGAATTTAATACAAGTAAAAAGTGAATAACATAAAAATAAAAAAAACCCAAAAAACTTAAAAGAACTACCAACCATTCGGTTTTTGGTGATTAAGCTCTATGTATTGAAATTTAATACCATACAGCTAAAATAACCAAAGACAAAATAGTTGACAACTAAAATTCAATAAAACAAATAGTAATTAAAGAAAATTTTATTTTATTTTATAAATGCTGAAATTAATTCTTGAAGAATTGCTTTTCTTCAATGCTTTGGTAATCTAGCTTTATGAAATATTTATTCCATCATACAGCTAAAGCTCCAAAGCAATGAAAATCAGCATAAAAAAAATAGATTTAGTTTGTTTTTTTTTGTAAATATAAAATCTTTAAGCCTTTTAGAACAATAATCAGATAAATTTTCATTCAAAATAGAACAAAATAAAAAAAACAATAACTTTAAGAAAACAGCTAAAATTAGTCAAATAAATTCATTAAAAAGCAAAATACTTACGTTTGAAGATTTAACCAAAATAAAAAATATGGCAAAAGACTAATTAAAAATAAAAAATCAAAAAATGTTTTTAAAAATAATTTATTTCAGGAACATAAGTAAAATCTTTAGTTAGAATAATATTTAAAATATAGAATGAAAAATTTCTATAGAACCAGGTGAAGGAAATTTGTAACTGTGGCACTGGTCTATATTCGTTAAAACTGTATATTTTGTTAAGCCTTTCCATGTTGAGTGAAAATATTTCTACTTACGAATAGGATAAATTACACTACAGTATAATTGTACCGATATTTTAAATCAGAGAAGTGAAAAGCAAGTGGAAATTTCGTAAGCTTTGAGAATTTCGAAGATTCATTTTAAAGCTAGTAACTAGTCATGCGACTTCTTACCAATAGATCAAAAAAATCCTTTATTTTTATTATTCATGGGTTTATTAAATTTTTTCTCCGACTTAATTGTCATTTAAATTTTATATTTCAAATTTACATTAGAAATTGTAATTTTTAATAAACAATTAACCCTGATTTTAATAACCTATAAAAAAGCTTCAAGTTTATTTCCATAAGGTATAAATTGACAAAGAAAGTACATTATTGCTAAACGTACTGTATTAATTTTGCCAAAAAACTATTCTTTTAGTTCTAGTTTAAGTTTTGGAAAGACAATAACTTGAAAGAATTTCAGAATTTCCAGTTTCTTGTGTTTATGATTTGCGTTTACAGTGGCCAAAGATACTAGACAAATGTACTATCATTTTAAAATTTGTATGGGAAATCTCTAGTATATTTTTCAAATAAATCTAAATCTAGTTTGCTTTACTAGTTCATGCACTTATGGAAACACAGAGGGGAAATTTTGAGTAAATGTTCGGATTCTCTCTTTCGTAAATAGCTTAACAGTGAATAATTGCGGAAGTTAGGTTAAGTTTGACTGTGAATATAACGTAAGATATTTTCTACAACAAGTTAGCAAATTGAAATATGAACTAATCAAAATGTACAAGGCCCTGTATAAGCACTTATTTTTATATATTGAGACATGATAGTACATTTGTCTAGTATCCTTGGCCACTGTAAACGCACTATAAGTAGCTAACACATCATTTTGACATCAAATTAAAAATAATTTAATTTATATTTAACAAAAAATTATATAAATTTATCAATAAACTATATAATTATAAATACATTAAAAATATTACATGATGATGTTTCTCATATAACTTTTGATAAGGCACGGAGATGCTCTCAGATTATAAAAAATTACTGAGAGTCACTCAGTACCTGGGCAAAAGTCGAGAATATATATTTCATTTGTTAAAAGTTTTTAATTTTAAGGACAAATAAAACTGATTTTGTTATTTTTCTTTGAAAATATCAAAAAAATCTAAATAAGAAACTTACCATTATCTCCAAATTGTATATTACACCATTTATGATCTAGAATTTTTTCTAATGATAATCTATTTGATGGATTTGGTGCTAATATTTTACGTAATAATGATATTGCTAATGTATCAATTTTTGTCCATGGTGTTAGTACTGTCCATTTTTCATTATCTTTCCAATTACTAAATTCTGAACATGTTGGTGTTGGCTGATCCCATGGTAATTCTATAATGGTGAAATATTTATATTTGTATTTATTTTTTTTTGTGAATTTATTATGCTTGTAATATACAATTAGGATTTTAATTATTAAAAATAAATATATATTAATGCATTTATTGATCTTTGATTTGCAGTTAAATGAATTAAAATAAAAAAGTTTCAAAAAAAAAAAAAAAAATTTAAAACTGTCAAATCTTAAACAATGATGTTTGGTTGAAAGTTTTACGTTTGTGCGCACAAAATTTCCTATTTTAAAAATGTACTAAAGCTTTAGTTTACCGATGGATAATTATAGAAAATATAATAAATGCTGCCTAATTATTTTTAAAAAATTATTGAATTTGTCAAACTTTATACAGCATGATTTTTCCAACTATAAAGCATGTACATATAAAAGATAAATAGTTTTATTGATGGGGTGGTACGAAATGGTTTTTTTTGTTCTTATATTCAAAACACGAAAATAAAAATTTAAAGATTTGTAATTTGCTCACGACCGTAGAATAGAAATGCGTGCAATTGAATGTAGTTAGTCATTTATAGTTTTATTAGTTTAAAAAATATTAAGCTAACTAAAGTGCATTAATAATAATTAATAAAATTTTTTTTTTCAATTCATATATAAATAAAGTGCAGCAAGCAATTTAAGCTGGAGCTTTGGTATTAAAGCTTTAGATGGTTAACTAAAAAAAAATCTACAGCTAGAATACCAAAGAATCAGCAAAAATATTTTTATTAATAAAATAATAAAAATACAAATCATAACAAAAAAGATAAACAAAACAATATTTCATTTAATAAACATTCTATAAACAATTGTTAATTATTTAAATATGCAATTATCTTTTTTTTTTAAAAAAAAAAAAAATATAACCAATCATACCTCCAGCTAACATTGTAACAAGTATAACACCACAAGACCATACATCAGCTGGTGTTGCATGATATGGTTTACATAATACTTCTGGTGCTACATATGGTAAAGTTCCACATCTTTTATCAAGAAGACGTTCTTTTCCTTTCATTCTGTTTTTAGTTGTTTGAAATATATTAAAATAAAAAATTTCAATAATTTTTTTTACAATTTGTATAAAATAATTTTTTATATTTTGTACCTAATACCTAAACATTGTCGCCATTCCAAAATCTGATATTTTAATATTATCATGATCGTCTAGTAATAAATTTTCTGGCTTTAAATCACGATGTGCTACACCACGTGAATGTAAATATTGTACACCAGATAATAATTGATTAAAATATCTTTGTGCATCACGTTGAGCCATGCCAATATCCGGCTCTAAAATTAAATAAATATTTATTTTTTTTTTTGATACGTTAGGAAATTTTATAATTTGAAGTTATTTAATTTTATATTTTCACAAAAATTTAGTTTAGTTAATTGGACCAAAATTTTAATTAGAGTGAATAACTGGATTAGCTGTTTTTGAACAAAGATTTATATGAAGAATTTTTAATTTTTCTTTAAAGATTGACTATGATACATTTTAAATATTAATTAAAATTCATTCTTCTAAGCACACAGGGGCGGATTTATGTATAGGCTAAGTAGGCTGCAGCTTAGGGCGCCGAATTTTCAGCGACTAATGAGTGCGGAAAATTTTTGAAAAAAAAATATTTTATAATAAAACAAAACTTAAGATTCGATGAATACCAGTACCTCTAGAATTTAAGTATTAATCATGATTATCTACAAATTCCATTTAACCAATGCGGATATTTTAATATTCTACCAGCCGAAATCGCCATTTTGTTACCTTTTGATATTTTATTTAGATCTGACTTGCGGCCTCATAAAAAAAAATTTCAATTTTTTAAGAAGTTTTAATACGAAATTTTGAAACTATTTTATTTAATGAATTTTTCCATGCTGTTGATAATAATATAACATGATATATCAACAACTAACACGTTAATGTTTTTGATACAATTACATCTTAATATACAAAACAAAAATTATTCGGTTATTAAATAAGGAGATCTTTATCAACCACGTTTATTTACCAAAAGTAAACTATCATAAATATTGTTGGAGAGCTTATATAATAAAGGCGGTATGAGCTCTGCGCCAAAATCCTAAATCCGCCCCTGTAAGCACATAATTCAGCAAGAATCGACAAAACGAGTTCTTGGCTGAAAATTTATATAAAATTTAAGTTCATTAGAAAAAGTTTTGATTGCGATTCACAGTGAACAATCATTCAAACACAAATTAAATCGTCAATTTTTTTAGGGACTATGCACTATAAATTTCTAAATCGTCAAATGGGCATTTGTGAGTAAATTTTTAAGTATGTTTAAATTTTTACTCACAAATCATCATTTCCATATTACTTTACAATGAAGGAGAGAATAGATTAGACTGCTTACAGGTTGCTGGCTTACAGCCGAGCTGACACCGGTTCCGACACCGAAGACTATAAAGGCTTTATGGGTAAATCAATAGGAATATGCACAGTGTTTAGAGTGCAAGCCTACCAAAGATTAGACTATCGCAATGTGAATCGGCGTCAACTCGGCTGTAAGCTGGCACTATGTATTTTTATTTTCGTATTAAATTAGGACAGATTTCTTGATGACAAATTTGTAGATGTCTGTTAAAATAATTTGCCACATGTTAAAAAAATTCCATTACTTTCAAACAATAAAAATAAAAGATATGTGATTTATTACCTTACAAATAGAGAAATGGAGAATAATATTGCAAAATTAAATTATTTGGTTTATGAAAAAACGCTATTCATACTAAATATTATATAAAAAAGTTTTTAAAATTTATTTAATTTACTTCAAATAACTTAACTAACATTTTAATAAAACAATTTTTTTCATTAAACTTACCAATTCTATCAAAAAGTTCCCCACCTGATGCATATTCTAGAAATATATATTCAATATCACCTTGAGTCCTTTTTCCAAAATATCTAAGAATATACTGATCTTGAAGAGTTTTTTGTATACAAACTTCTTTACGAACTGATAAAATAGCATTTGGATGCTTTTTAAGATCAACCATTTTCATAGCAACTGCTTCTCCAGTTTCACGATTAATTAATAATTTGACCCTAAAATTAAGGATAAAGAAAAAAACAACATAATATTATTTACAGTAAATATATAATAAAATTAGTATTAATATTTTTATATTACTTACTCGCCATAAGCTCCCTCACCAAGGGTTTGCGCAAGCGTCCATCCCTCTACAAATTCTCGACTGCCATTTTGTGAGGACATTATTCCCTAATTTTTCTCTATCCACTTTAAATTTTGAATATATTTATAGTAATCAATTGTTTATATTTTTCCATGTAATCGAATTAAAATTATCATTTATTCTTTTGTTTTGTAGATTTTGCTTGTTTAAAATTTTTATCGTACATCAAAAACTGACAGCCATGTGCCGGCTTCTGTAAAGTCAAAATTTTTAAACTTATCGTAAATTACAACAAATACACTTATATAGAAAAATATTTAAAAAAAATTCCTTTGTTCGTAGATTACACATTAAAATAATTTTGTAAAAATTGAGAAAATAAAAAAAGAACAAAAAAGCCAAATCTACAAAGAAAATCAACTTCATAAAAAATATATTGAAGGTCTCCCTAGCAACAAGAATATAAATTTCTTGTTCGTAGCCATGGTAGAAGACACACGGTCAAAATTTTACTTTTTTATTGAGAAATAAAAAAAAAAAAATAATAAAAAAAAAGCTACACATAAGCGAAAAATCGCAAAACAAAATTCTTTTAAGAAATTAATTTTTAAAGCCACAAAAAAAAAACAACACAACGCCATTGATGGAAGGGAACCAGAAACGTGTAACTTGTGTGGTTGGAGATTTGAGGGGCGCGCAATGATTCATTTGGAAAACCGAAAAACTATTCAAACAATAAAACTGAAATTACTTAAATTATTTGATTTCTAAAAAAATAATTTTGACAAATATACATACCACATTAATTTGTTAACAAAGAACGAAAAAATAATTTTGCTTGAACTAGTTTGATTTTTGGTTAGGTTAACACGTTTTTCTTTATTCAAAGAACCTCTACCTTCACTGAAATTTTTTTTAGACACATTTAAGTCCAATACTGTCTTAGTTTAGGTTTTTTTTTAATATTTTTTACTCGTACTTTTGTATATGTATGCAACAATTATTGCGCCAAAATGATTTCTTAAAAGAAAATTTCCTTAACAGCAAAAGAAATCTAATTTGAGTAATTTGAAACCACTAATGAAATTTACTTAACTATAATAGTTTTTTTATATAAAAAATTCACAATAAGCTCATAATTAAATATAAAATATTTTATAAAATGTTGTAATTATCATCAACTAGCGTGATCAATGCAAACCGAAAGATGTTAGCAAAAAAGGAAACTTCACGTTCATATGCTGTTTCTACTGCATACAAATTGCTGATTTTCTATGTTAATTGAGAAAAATATATATTGTTCTCTTTGTCTTTCAAATGTATTTGAGTACAGTGCATTTTGCAAACATCGATTTTTTGTATTGTTAAGTACTACCCTATGAAATAAATTTGTGATATGCTTAAGCTTAGATCACACGCAAATTTTATTGAAAATATGTCATAACAAATCACTTTGTGTTGAATTTCACTGATAATAAGACTATAATATATATAAAGTATTTAGAAAACTATGTTTTCATTATTTCGAACATTTTTCCAATTTGAATCGTTAGCTAAATATGATTATTATGATAATTATATATTTTATTTGGTCGGCAACCATCATTAGATTTATTAAGGGCAACCTAGACTATCAAGTCCACTTGATCAAGGAAATTTGAGCTAATTAATGTCAAATTTGTTTTTATAAATGTCAGTCAATTCGAGATAGGTTAGTTTAATGATTTTTTTTTTTATATATTTTATTATAAAATTTATAATTTTAGAGATGTCTTATAGGAAAAAACAGTGGCTACTTTTATGATTTTAGGTTTGTGTAATAACGTCATCAAAAAGCGGAGGCGATTTAGCAAAACATGGTTAATGCAGAGACATAACTACTCGCATGAAGTCTTGCGAAAAGAGCTCAAAGTAAATGAAGAAGCGGATTTTAAACATTTTTTAAGGATGGATAATTCAACTTTTGAGGAATTGGTTGCTCTGTTAAACCCTTATATAAAAAGACAAAATACACATCTGCGTGAATCCATCCCGGTTTTGAAAAACTTTATAATAGTAAGTTAAACGTTGAAACTCTATTGAAATTTTAATAAGCAGTTTTTACATATTATTCATTTTATATATTATTCATTGAATTTTTGAATTATTTGTTGGATTACTTGCAAGAGTAGCAGTGGCTACATTTTTTGGAATTACTGCCTTTGAAGAATCTTCTGGGTTATCAAACGAAACACTTTTAAAATTTGTAGGTGAAATTGCTGGTGAACATCGTTCATTGATTTTAATTGAGTCCCGCCTGGACTTCAAACATATTCCTTGTTTTGCCAATCTTTGTTGTTCAGATGAAGCTTTTTTCAATTCTACGGCCCAAGCTTTTTCCAAAATCTCATCCTCATCATCAGGCTTGGTCAAGTAATTACATGCTTGTTCTAACCATTTGTCTCTGCGTTTTAAAGTTTCTTTTTAAATTTTCTTATTCCTACAAAAATTTTACAATTTTAATTTAAAATTAAGTATAACATCATAAAAATTATTTAGAATAACTGATAATAGTTTGAAATATGTTAAATTATAGATGCTGAATACTCAAGAAGAGTGGAAAAAAGTTTCTGAAGGATTTGAAATGCGAACTGGTTTTCCTCATTGCTTAGGTGCAGTAGACGGAAAGCACGTACAAATACGGAAACCTCTAAACAGTGGATCATACTATTTTAATTACAAAAATACAAATAGTATCGTATTGTTGATTGTTGCAGCAGATGACTACACTATACTCTTGGCCGATTTAGGTATAAATGGCAGAGTATCGGATGTGGAGTTTTAGCAAATTCAAAATTTGGTGAAATGTTTGAAAAGCAATTACTGAATTTCTCATACTAGTCTTCATAATTTTAATGAGAAATTGCCCTATGTATTTATTGGAGATAAAGCTTTTGTTTTAAAAGAAATTCTATTTGTAAAGTTTATGAACAGTTCTTATAAAAATTCTTTAGATGTAGATGTGCGTATAGTTATTCAAAAATAACTCAAAAAAATTTACAAGTATTGATTGAACAACGACAAAAAAATATTTTTTGCCTTGCGAAAGATGTTCAGTATGTGTGCTTAAGTGCTAAATTATTACCCAGCGGGAAATATTTGTAGCGTTTGTATACCGAGCTCAATTCAGGCGCTATGTCACCATATTCATCCGCTCGAATTGAGCTCTTTTTTTATATGGATCCTCATATGAGCATTCTTTTACTGTACATGTGCCGTTTTATTTTCAGTTGTCTAGACATAAAAAAAGAATGTTTTCAGAGTCATGGCTTAGAATTTAGCCATTTGGTCATATAAAAAAGAATTTAAGATAATTATAAAGTAGTATTTTATATTTTCCTTTAACAAGTTCTATTTAGCTACTAATAAGAATAAAGGAAAATTTCATTGGAAATCCGATACAAGTATCCTTCCCTAAAAGATATATTCCCGACTACCCAAATTTTTTGATAAAGTGTAGAATGAAACATATTAAATTCTATTCATATTTGAAATAGTTTCCCATTTTAATACAAAAAGCTGCTATATTATTTACTTCCATTATATCTTTCTATACAGACTAAACTTTACTATAGACATGCATTTTATCCTTTATATAAAATGATATTTAAAACTTCTTTTGGTCAGGATGTGCATTAATTCACATATTTTATAGATAGAAGAAATATTTGGTTTTATGGTTTTATTACTTTTATTTTAGTTAACACTATTACAATTAATGTAAAAATTTTGCAGTATTTTTTTTTTAATGTATACAACAATTAAAGTAAAAAAATAAAATATATTAAAAAAATCCTTAATAAGTTTATTTACTGTATATAAAAACAAATTGTATTGATTTTCAATGATATGTAGAGTAAATGAATTGAAAATGAAAGCTTTACATTTATTAAATCTGGAAAATTGCTACGGCGGCAAAGTTTTGTTAAAGAAGACTTTTAGGGCGCCCAAACTATGTTAAGTAAAATGCTAGCACAACAATGATATTTTGTTGTTGTTTCTTTGTAAATAAAAAAGGATGTTTCAAGTTCATAAATATATATTTGAATTTTTTTTTGGTTACCCTAAATTTGACCTAAATATTTTCTTCAGAAAATAGCACAAAAAAAAAAGAAATGATACAAGACTTATTAGGTTTGTCACAGATGGTTTTAAAGATCTCAAAAATATTGAGCTTAGATATTAAAGAACTTTGCTATATGAAGTTTATCCAACGTGCTCAAAAAGAATAATCGAATTCATTAAAATGAACTTATTTTCTGTATAGATATTTAAGAAAAATTGTTTTTTTTTGTTTTTAAAGACGAAAATAAAATAATGTTAACTTTTTTTTGGCTTGGAATTGAGCATATGCTGCCAAATTTCAACAATAAAGATTTGAATATTTGTTTTTTAACATATGCTGTTTTCTTTCGTCAATATATAACTAAAGTTTTGTTTATAAAATTCCATTAAAAGTTGATCAAATTTAAATTTTTATATGCCTCACGTAAAGGAAATTATTTAAAAAAGAATTTCTGACTTTAGGACTGAATAAATAGGTAGCTGCCGCAATCTTTAAATCAGTTTGATTGGTAAAGTAAGGGTATCAGGGATTGCTATATCTATATGTTTACACACACCGAAGTAGCCAAAGTTTAGTGGCAAAATAATAACAGTGCTATTAATCTTCTATATATCCTGCATTATTTGTTATAGCTAGTCAAAGTCTATATTGAATAAATCTGGGTCTTAGAAAATTGTAATTTTGAGGGGTAGTCCCTACATACGAGGGTAGTTCCATAATAATACATACATTTATAATAATTTTGTAACTAGATAACTTGCATCAAGGTATTTATTGGTTAGTTATTAAGCAAGAATAGAAAAAAGTATTGACGTCCATTATTTAGTTTGATAATAGGATCTAAATAAAATAACGAAAGCAATAAATTTTAATAATGTCGAAAATTGAGTATAGAACTGTGATAAAGTTTCTTTAAAAAAAAAGGAATAAACCAGCCGAAATTAAACAACTTTTGGACTGCGTGTATGATGAATCTTCACCTTCTTACAGCACGATGAAAAATTAATTGGATTAAAGAATTTCGTTTTGGCAGAGAATCTGTGGAAGATGTTGGGTATGAAGCTCGATCAGTGGATGTGCTAACTCCTCAAACTATTTAACAAAACGAACAAGAAATTTTGAGTGATCGTCGGCTTAATATAAGAGAAATAGCAGCAATGGTATGGGTTCTTTAAAAGTTGTATTTATCGGGCTATCCATGATCATCTTCACATAAGCAAAGTAAGTGCAAGATAAGTAACGAAACTTTTTTCTTTTGTGCAGAAACTAAAGCGTGCACACTGTGCGGAAGCTTTTTTGGAGCTTTGTGGTGAAAGTCCAGCAGATGTAATCGAGTGCATATTTACTGGAGATAAAATAAATGGTCCTTTATTATGATCCTGAAAATAAACGCAAATCGATGGAATGGCGTTACAAGGTAGAGAAGCCGCCAATTAAAAGTAAGGTCTAGCAATCTATGGAAAGGGTATTGTGTAAAATCTTTTGGCATTAAGGAGGCATACTAATGGTTGATTTTAAAGAACGTACTACAGTTATTAATAGCAAGTATTACTCTTTACTTTCAGCAAACTGAGAGATTGTATCAAAAAGAAAACTACAAAAAGGGATTCTGTTTTTTTACGACAACGCTCCCGGGCATACTGCTGCTGTTGTGAAGATTGATTTTCAGCAATGGGGTTTTACTGAATTGGAACTTCCGCCTTAGCTAAGACATGACCCTAAGCGATTATTGCTAGTTTCCTAATTTGCAAAATGACTTACGTAGAAAAAAATTTTTCTTTTTCTCCGCAACTTGAAGGCAAGGGAAAAGAATATTTTTGTAAAGGTATAGATTTGTTATGTTTAGAAATAAAGGGAAGCAATATTGAGAAATAATAAATGTTTCAATTTATTATATAATTAACAGAACCATGTTAGTCCAGATTACTATGTAATCACCCTCCTATGAAATACTGTCTATAGCTAATTAAAAAACTTAAACACTTATGTAAATAAATACAGATATAATTCTCTTGTCCAAATGGAAACTTCAAGATAAATTTTAAATTTTTAAAGAATTTAATAAACTAAATTTTTGAACTAATATAACTAAAAAATAAAGAAAATAAAATCAATCTTACCTTTTTGTTAAAGGTACCATTTCTGTTTGAAAATATTTTTACATGTCTTTCACGAAAATTAAGGATTATTCTGTAACTCTATCAGATAAATTCATTAAGTGGAAAACATAAATTTAGAAATTGATATTCAATTTGTGAAATATTAAAATCCAAGTGAGCTTAATATCCATTTCCATATGAATTTTTGCTATCAAATCAGCAATGAAACTTTTGATTTTGGGATTATTTTGTGCTACAGATGCATCTCTGGTATATTTTTTTTCTGAATTATTTCAAAATAAGTGAAAAACAAATGAATGAAACTTACTTGTCTTGTAATACAAGCTGATTGTGCATATTTTAATATAACATACGAGTATATTTTCCATTTATTCTGCAAAATTTTGTTTTATAAGTCACATTGAGCGCTGATTGAACGCTTATCTTATTCCACAACTAGGCACTAAAGATTTATTTAGCAATATAAAAAATTTTTACGTTTATGACATTCCATAAATTTAAATAATAAATTTCCTTGAATTGAATTGAATTGAAGGATTTAAAAGATATTCAGTACAATTCAATTAATTGATGATTGGTATAAATTTAAATTTTTGTCATATGTACTCATATAAGTGTATTTTACCATTCAATTTATATTGATATTTATATCAATTATTAATAATAATTATAATTTCACTAAATCATTATAAAGATTAGTTACTTGCAACCCAGATAGCAGCATGTATATATCTAAATTGAGAAAAAATGCTACAAGCAGAATACCCTGGACTCTATTTAGACTCAAGATTAAACTGGAAACATCATGAGTGAAAAAAGCCTAAGCAAATAAAACAACAAACATATAAATTATACTGGCTCATTGGAAAGAATTCCAATTTGAGTTTTAGATGTAAAGGAGAGATATACCTGTCAATAATAAAACCTTTACGGATTTATGGAATTTAAATATGGGGATGTGCTCACAAGTCAAACCGAGCAATCATCCAAAAGAGTCAGAACAAAATCCTACGCTTGATCACTAATGCTTATCGCTATGTGACAAATGAGGAACTACATGTAGATCTGAAAATCAAATGAGTTGAGGAAGTAATACAAGAATATGCCACCAAACACGAAAAAGACTACTCTACCATTCAAATACGGAGGCTATTCAATTGTTGGATACTATCGACAAAACTAGGCGACTTCTAAGAGTCAAGCCACACGAACTAACATTTGCGGAATGATCAATGGATCATAAACCTATATAAGTTTCACAATATAGCATCAGTCTCACTATATAGCATAATGTCAATAATAATTATAATTAAATTAAGATTGGAGTAAACAAAACTTTAATAAAAACAAAAAACTTGCAACCCGTAACATTCGGTGGTTTTTAGAGAATGATATCATTAATAGGCATAAAAGATAAAATTAAACTCAATAAAAAAAAGTTCTAGTATTCAGCTGGCATCAATTTTAGAGAGAAATAAAGCATGTGTACCGGAAACAATAACATAAATGGCGTGGAAATACAGTAACAAGAAGTCAGAATGGCACTTGAAATGTTCTATAATATCTTATGCCGCCTTTACACATTTGTAACATTCGCCAAATATAAAATTTTATCTATTTGCCGTCTTCACTTGTGCATCCATCTACACATTTGTGACATTTGTGCACTTGAAACTTTTGACGTTTATACGTTGTATTAATTTGTTAAAATTTTGCCAACAGAGCAAACTTACAGAAACTTCACAAAGTCTAGCAAACTAAGGCAAATGCCCCCTTTACATATTCATGTATTTGCTTTATTTGCCGAATGTATAGAGGCTGCATTAGATTTAGATGGAATCAAAGCTTAGATTTTATATAAAGAGGTCACTTAAGTAAAAATCTCAAGAGAAGAATTTCTTTTTTAATTGACTAAAGAACTAAGTGGTAAATTTAACCATAAAGCAGAAAATATTTTCATGCCTTTATCTAATATTCAGAATATTGGAAAACGGTTGAATTAAGAAGTTTAAATATCATGCAAAGGAAATAAAAGTTAGGACGTCTGTGCTATTAAAAAAATATGTGTTTCAAAAACAGAATATATATGTAAAAATTGTTTTGAATAAAGTTTCTTTAATTAATTATTAATAATATTAGTTTAATTTTGTTATTTCCATTCATTTAAATTTCTTTTTTATAAGATGAAGCTTAAAAAATTATTATTATAAAAATTTTATTTTATTTTATTATTTAAGGCATTACAACATTGATTAATTTGATCTTGAAATTTTTTCTTTTTATTCTTTAAAATTATGCAATTATATTTTGTTGTTTTTTAATTGTTGTAAATAGAAGTATGACGAGAATCATTTAATTTTTTTTTTGGTTAATTTAAAAAAAGTTTTTATCAATTTTATCAAATGAATAAGAATTGTAAACCATAAGCGTATTCATTGAATTTACGCATTTCATATTTTTGTTAAGAAAAAAACTACTGTTGCAGAACAATAATCCCTTAATTTCATTTTATTATATGAAAACCGTTCCATATCTTTTAGATATATAAAAATAAAAAACTTAATATAAAAAATTATAAACTTAAAGCCTATTGTAAAAATTGTTAGAATCAAATTAATTTAATTGTCATCTGTTCAGTTGAATTATGATCTTCAAATTCGTTATGAGGTTTTTGATTTTGGCTCTTTTATGTGCTACGGCTGTATCTTTGGTATGTTTTGTTAATATGTTAATGTTTTGTTAATATGATATTTTTTATACTTAATAAAAACAGTATTACACCCTTGGTTTTAAAAGATTCGAAGCCGCATATTATTGTACAATCCAAAATATATCAGCAATTTTACATGCAAATTATTATATCTTAGTAGAACTGAGCGAGGATTGCATTTTTACTTGCTTCCAAAAATGGGAGTGAAAAATTTGTTTAGCAATGTAAATAATAAAACTTTTAGTTATTTTATTAAAATAATGTTATTTAAATTTATCCTTAATTAGATTCGGGTTCAAACATTCAAACGATATTCAAATATATATCGTCCATCATTAATAGATATTAATTTGAATTTATGTATGTGGTCTAAAAATGGCTTTCCAATGTACCAGGATATATTCAATACAGCCAGTGAAATTTTTAACCTAACACATATTTGTAGTAATAGAAGTTATTATAATTTAACTGGATCTATTCCAAAGAAGACGATCTTTACACCAGTCTTCCCTATTGGTACGTGGCGAGCTGATATTTCTAGTAGAACTAAAAATTTGAAGGAAACAATATTCCAAACAATATTGTTCTATGATATTGTTAATAAAGGTGCTAAATATTTTGATGTTTGATTAATTCTCTAATTATATACATATATATATATATCTTAGAGCATAACTATTACTTTCTTTAATAAAAGTATATCTATGTTTTTTCAAATAAATTATCCATTCAAATATCTGAAATTGTTTTTAATAACCTTTTTTCTATAAAAATTCAATACACTTAGAAATATGATTTAGAAAAAATTTTAAAGACTAATTAGAAAAAGTGTTCTTCTTACAATTGGCAAACGTATTTGAAAAATATTTGGTGACACCAAAGTACATAAAATGTAGTCTCAGTAATATATATTAAATAATGCATCTCCAGGAAATTACTAAACTCCAAATGAATACTTTTAGTGCTTGCATATTGGAAAAAACGTGAAAATTTCATGTTTGAATGGGTTTTTGTCCAATTTCTTTCAATGTGATTTATTTCTATTTATTGCAAAGATATTATTAAATTTTTTAATGAATTTAAGTAATAAATATGATTGAATATTCAGTGACTTATATTCATTGCAGTTAATTGTAATAAATTGTACTTCAAATTTCAAATAAAATAAAATCTAAAAATACAACTAATAGTTATAAATATTTTCAAGTATAGCGAAAATAAAAAACTTACCTATAAATAGTTTTTGAAAGTTTATTTAAAATTTTTAAAAAATACAAATATTTTTGTTCTTAAACGACAACTAAATTGATAATTTCAAGTCAACATTACAGCTTTTTGCTTTGTCAACAAACGAAATATTTACTGATCTGCTAGGATCACGAAATTAATTATACTGTCGAGAAAATTTAAAAATTGTTAAAAGCTAACAATAAACAGAAAAATTATGTAGGCTTACAAGATTCGAGAAAATCAACGAGAAGCAAGCTTGTTAAGAAAATTCGCGCAGGGTGTTAGCAAATATTTAACTTATCAAGCAGACAACCATCAGAAAACCCAGAAAGGGTATTGCTTATGATACCAAATGGCTTACGACGCATTGATATGCGTAAAGTTCTATTTAACAGTATTTTCATTATTATACATAGGGCTATAGTGAAAAATACACTTTTTCTACAGTGTTCAATATTTCACTTCACTTTGTTCCTCTGAGTAGTATAGCTGATACAACTTTTGGTGTAAACACTCATTTGATACTACTAAGTTGATACTACGATCTTGGGCCGGTGTAAATACACTATCAGACGCCCAAATTTCAGGTGTTTTTTTCTAAAGCCATAAAAAAAAACTAGTTAATATTTTTACCATTCAATTTTTGACTATATATTTATTGATATTTTAAGAGTTTAAAATGATAATAATATTAAAAAGAAAATTTAAAATTGAAAAAGCTATAGGCCCAAAAAGTGGGGACTCACGAAAAAATAACGTGTCCTGGTTTGCAGGACTCCCAGTCATCTCAGTGATTTGATCAAAAAATATTTTCTAAGTCTTCAATAAAACGGATGTATGTAGTTACAGTACTACAAAAAAAAACTTTTTTGATAAAATGGCGGCAGTTTCAAAAATGAGCTACGTTTTTCCCTGTTTTTTACGCCTTTTGGAATTTTTTTTAAGATAAAAAAAAAATATATATTAAAAAACTCTTCCCAGTATGATGCTTTAATATATAAAAGAACTTTATGCTAAATTTCAAGTGAAGCAGTTAAGTCGAGCTTTAGATATCATGCAAGAAGTTTTGAAAAAGTTGTTTCGAGCAAAACGAGTTCAAAGACTGAAAATGAACTGAGATTAAATCTGTCACAATAAGACCTGTAACTCCGAAAATTATTTAAATATCATAAAATCCTTTTAGGAAAATTTTCTTAGAACAATATTTGAGTATAAAAGATGTATAGTTTTACTTAAAAATCAGTGGTTTTAAGTAATTTTACATAGTTTGGCTTCAAAAGCCATTACTAGTGTGTAAATGTAGGTACTGATTACAAAAAGGACTATTTACCCTAATTAATGTGGTAAACTAAGAAATATAATATTAAAAATAACTTTAATCTTTTGTTTTTTAATGTTGGCTTTCTAGCCAATTTCATATCTGCCCCACATCTGCAGATACAATTTATAAATAATCTGGTTGTTCAATCTTTCAATTAAATGCTAAATAATCTTCTTTGTTCACTCCTAGAAAAGTATCGAGTAACCATGCAGAAGAGCTTCTAAACAAAAAACCTCTCGAGAGTAATCGGTGATTTGTTATAAATTGTGATGTTAGAGTATGTTTTGGATTGCTATCATATGGATTGTCTTCAAGACTCATACGACCACATATGAATCAAATAACTCATCCTATTATTATTATTATTTAACTTTTATTAAATATTACGTAATTTTTGGACAATTTTTGGACAATTTTTGCAAAATTTTTTGGAGCAAAACTGGATATTTGTCCTTAGGCTATGTTAAAATAAATATATTCAGTTGTGCTTTTTTTTTGCCTTCTATAAATATCATCATTTTTGGGATAGGTATAGTAAAATCTTAATTTATTGTTAGTTAATTTATTACTATTATTCAATTGTGTTTCACAGGAAACAAAAGCGTGAGCGGGTTTGGATGAACCCATGCTAAACTACGAATTTTTTGTTTTTTGTATGTATATAAATTTTTATAACGTCAGTTTATGTTGTTTAATTCATTTAAGCTTTCAGAAATTGAATCATTTTTATGTTGATGTGATGAAATAAAAGTTTTTCGTAGTTATCAGTTCCTTCTAGAATCCATAATTAAAAAATTTAATGTTTAAACTTTGTGTATTTCCTGATTGCTCACATATGTTTGAACGTTTTTTATTGACTTCGTTATTGCGATTAAAGATTAAATTATTTTTTACATGCCCATAACTACTAAATTTAATACATCCAGATCGTCTTGATGATGGATAAATAAATAAATCTCTAGCAATGCAGATTAAGTTGGGCATGATGACCTTTTAACCAATACATTTAAAGCTGCTTAAATTTTATCTGTGTTGCTTAATATTTGATTATTTAATAAAAAATTTAATCAAAAAATAAAAGCATGAAAAATGTTCAAAATTAAAGCCATCCATGAAATATTTGTAATGCTTATGTCCTTTATATAATTTTCTATCGATTTCTTTTGAGTACAATCAACTTTCGTTTAATAATATTAACTCATTTTAATCTGATTTTGACTTAATTTTAATTACTTCTTTCTAAAATATATCCTAGCACATTATTTTTTAAGAGAAATTTCAGCATGTGGTTGACTGAATTAATGCAATAAATGTGATACAGAAAAAGTTTTTTTCGGACAGATATATTCAAAGAAATAAATAAACAATTTGACCCCTAACTTAAAATTTTAATTGACATGTAATCCTTTAAATAGCTCTTTTCATTAAAATGACAAAGAATAATTAGATATCCTGTAGAAATTTCTTGTAGGTTTGTATTAAATGGATTAACATTTAAGGAAATTTATAAGTTTTAATATACGTTTTGGGTAATGATGATCTTGTGAATATTTTAACATTTTGTAAATCAGATTCTGTTTTCTCAATTTTAATTTTATTTAAATGTTAAACAATTTATTTCTTAGAAATATGAGAATAGCTAAGGATAAACAAGGACCAAAAGAAAATTATATTATATTGCTGTGATTATGGTCATTTTATTTCATTAAAGAAATTATCAGTATAACCCTCCTAACGATGAATGTTTCTTTAGTTCCTTTTGTTTTTTCTTTTTTGTTTAAATAAACAAAATTCATTACATGTCTGCTTCTTTACTCTGGAAATAAATTTTTCCTATTGGATATCATCTTGAAGTAACTTTATTAAGTACACTTCTCAAGTGTCAGATTTAATTAAATGAAGTCATTTTGTCTATATTAATCCTTCAGTCTTAAACACTTTGAGTTTGTCATTGTCAGATAGAATTGCAGATGATATGAAATTTTTAATGTTCCAAACTATATATGTATTTAATCAGATCTTCAACATTTACTCATTTAATTAAAGGTCTGAGATTAATCAGATTGGATTTTATAAATTAACTTTAAAAAAAAAAGCAACACTGAATCCTTGTTTATAAAGCAATCGCATACAAAATTGACGTACTTTAAAATGTCATTTGAGATTCTAAGTCTACAAAATGGAATATATTCTTTTGTTAATTTTTGAAAAGTAAGCTAAATCTGGTGATACATCTATATATTAATACACAAAGCGTTTTTTTGTACTCTCTTTTTAAGTTATTTAAGCTCAACCAATTTTTTTTTTATTATTATTTCAAAATTCCACGCATGTCACGTGATGTGTGTTGCATGTTTTATCCCATATAAAATGTATGGGTGAAAAAGCAACAGCAATATAAAAACAAAGCCAAGCTTTTTTCGATGTATTTTTGAAATTTTCAACAACTGGGCGATCCTAGTATAAATAAATTGACAGACAAAGGTCACGTATAAATTTTAATAGGTATTTATGTATCTTTAATTGTGTCTTATTGTTAGTCATGGTAGCAAAAATTTGTCTAAGTTTTTTCGCTGCTTTTGTTTTCTATTAAATAGTTTTCCAAGTGGGGAAGATCGAATCCCTGAACTGTGTTAGAAAGTAAGTAAGCCTTAATGCTTCATTCCAAAAACTTAACTAATAGAAGTTTACTCTTGTAGTGTTTGGAATCACTTGTAGGACCCCAGAGTCCAAAATTTTTAACTTAATCTGAGCCTGCTTATCCTAAAAACTGAAAATTTTAGTATACTTCGTTAATTTTGGTAAATTTTGAACGTTTTAAAATACTGAATGACATAAAAATGCCAACTTTCACGAATGGCATATTGAGTAGGCTCAAATTTAGTTCAAAAATTTCAACTAGGGAGATATTCAAATAAAATGTAAGGACAAATTCTTTTATTTTTCAGTTTTGTTCATTTAATTACTATGCAGTGGCTTCATTTTTTCAGTGCCATAATGAAGGTGGGCAGTTTCATGACGAGCACATATTTCTTTCTTTTAACTTAGATTTTGGTTATTTCTTTATATAATTAGTCAATCTTAATGCGTAATATGGTCCTAATATCTCTTGGTTATCATCTGATATGTTTGATTTTCTTGAGGCAAACACAGATAACAATTATGCCTCGATAATGGCAGCTTTTAAGAGGAGACATTACATCGAGCCAGAATATCTCAATTATGTAAGAAAAGGAGATATAAAATATCCGTACTCATACAGAGAAGTAACCTTTTAAATTTTTACATTGCTGAAAAGTTGGAACACTTAGCATATCTGTTCATAAATGATTCAGGAGACTCATCGGAGAAAATTAGGCAAACAGTTTCTACTATTTTTGAGATTTCATCTTTCAAAAATAAAATTATTGTTGCAGATCTAAAATTATTTAATGTCACTGTATTTAATGAAAATACTTTTATGATTTTATCAAGTTTTTAGAAAAAATATAAAACAAATGCGAATAATTAAAATCGTATGTAAAATTTTTTAGTTAAAAAACTAGGGTGCTCCGTCATCCTGCTGGCTTCTACATTATTTTTATTTATTTGAAATTGAAAAAATAAAATCACAATGTATAAGAATTAAAAAAAAATATTTTGTGTTCGTTGTACAATTTGGATTTACGTGATTTCGTTTTAAATTTTCCTTTTAAATCGCTCTGAATTCAACATTGCAAAGACTTAATTAAAGAGTCAAAAACGGATCAAAATTTCAAATATTTCATAGTAAAAGGTGACGAGACGATCATGTTTCAATATGAAGATTGGTTTTGTAATCAAGTAGAGCAAACTACTTTAATAAATAGAAATAATATTAAATAATAGAAAATTTTATTGTTCTTAAATTCTAAAATTGAAGCATTTCAAAATGAAAGGTTTCAGTATTTGCTATTAATCTCCGAATATATAATAAACCAATCAAATAACTAAAATAAATTTCATAAATAAACAAATAAAATAAATATTTGCAATTTGAAATAAATTCTATATTTGATTTCTAAAAATTAAACTAATCCAATTAACTTGCTAATAGTAAAACTAGTATATATATTTTTTTATTTATTGTAATCAAACTTTATGATTGGATTAAAACAGGATGATTTAAAAAAAAACACCTATCTATAATATTCAGCCATAAAAGAAAAAGTAAATATCAAATTGAGCTTTTATGATAATCCATTTTAGAAAATATCAAACTATTGTTTGTGGTTTCTTAAGCATCACAAGAATTGCTTACTTCCTTCCATATATATATTTATCCGGGGGATGCTTTTTCAAATGGACTATATCAGAAAATGAATCAAACTTGAATTATCTTTTCTATTGACAGAAATTTACCTCCCATTGTCCCTCTATTTGCTTCCTGAAAATGGACACAAAGATTCTTCTTATCTTCAACAGCAGGATATTTTGAAAATTTTAACTTGATATATTCCTGGATGTGACTTGTATACATACTACATTCAACAAGGATAAATTAATTGGAATTGAATATATGTTGATATAAAATAAAAGTACAACTACCAAAACTAAATTTTGTTAGCTTTCTTAGAAAAAATTTTAACTTTGCCTTGTTTTGGTAATTTTCAAGTTCTGAAATCTAAATACAATTTTCAAAACCAAATTACATTTATTTTTATGTTTAAAGTTAGCTTATGTTTTTATGAATGAATCAGTTATTTTTATTTATTATCGCTCTAATTCTATTATTTGTTTTGAAATTTTGATTCATTGAAAATTTTTTTTTACTTTTTTTGCACAGATAGTTATTTGATGGCAAAGGAAAAAAGCATACAACTTAGTGCGTTACCTCCGACAATAGATGTAGCAAAACAACATATTAAAAGAGTTTACTTAAAATCCATCAATGGAAAAACAATTCTTTTATCTGTTTTTCCTCATTATCACATAGATGCAAATGTCATAAGTGGTAGAGTGCACAGTATAGAATTAATATGCCATCAAATAACTATCCTAGAATACAAGGAATTTACACTTTTTTCCACTAAACTATTTCGAATATTCCACTAAATTACTTCAAAACTCAAATATCTTCAGAATGTATTCAAAAACAGTTATTTTACGTCGGTGTGAAAATATTGATAAGCCCTTAATTCTTATCAAATTATTGCGAAAGGCTTATTTTGGTAAATTTTTATTGCACTATGGAAAACACTTACAATGAAGCAAGCTTTCATTTAAAGCTTACTAAAATAAAAACGAAGACTAAATTATGTTGGCGTTTTTTAAAGAAAAAAGCAAAAAACATCAAAAAATTCCCGGGATTTTTACCAATTGCTCCATTTAAAAATTTTTTTCCCCGCCATTTGTTATTATTTTTAAATTTTTGCTATTTTAATAATAAAACAATATTGAAAGCTTTAAAAAAATATTTTTTTCTTACTCATTATCGCATAGATTCAAAAGTTATAAGTAATAAAGCGCGTGGGGATAATAACGACGCCTGCAAAATTCAAGAACCTGTAACTCGAAAACGAAAAAATTTAGACCCCCACTTTTTGTATTTTTTTTCTATGAAATTTAAACTACTTTCTATCCTAAGCATTTGATCATACATTTTTGGGTCAACCTGTATTAGTATCAAAATTATTGTTTCTGATTTTAAATAATATAAAAAAACAAAACCTTAAAAAAAAAAATCATCAAAATCGGACTTTCAAGTTTTGCCTGTTTTATGTCTTCATTGACTCCACTACGTAGAAATTACTAATTAAAGAAATCAAAGGGCGGCTTTCACCGATGTTGAAAAAAAAAATTAATATTTACTGGATAATATTTATTAAAGAAAAATTGCAACAAGGTACCAGCCAAATTTTAGACATATTTAATTATTGCAATCTACATATAAGCATTTTATTCGCTTTAACACTTATCGTGGCAATTTTGATTCTAATTTGAACACAGTTTGTTCCTCTTTATATATAACAAATATCTTTTTGTCTATGCTCGTAAAAATAGAAATTTAAATTTTCCCAAAAATTAAAATTATTTGTTAATTTTTAAAAAATTCATTTTACATATAAAATTATATTTTACATAATTTGAAAAAACAAAAAAAATAAATTGGGAGTTGTGTTCAGCCAAACCTGTAAACATTTGATAAGCACAATTTAATAATAGTAATAAATAAACTAAGCTAAGATTGTACTAGATATATATATAGAATATGTTATTTATAAAACCAAAAAATAATATTAAAACTAAAATATCTTGGAGAATAAATTTCAGGTGAACTGAAAGTTCTCCCATAAAAGTTATGTTGCATACTTACAGGAGTAAAAAAATTACTATAATTACAGAAATATATTAATTTTACTTAATACTTTTGAATTTTTATAATTAATTTTTATGTTGTTCTTAAATAAATTATACTTTAACATTACAGTGTCAGCTAACATATTGATAGTTTAACACATTGAGGACGGCGTAGTTATTTCTATTTCGCTTAATCAGGTGCAGGGAAAACATCCTCAATTTTTTTGCAAAATTAAAAGAGAAATATAACAATAATTCCTATTTACATATAATTGGAACCAATTTAAATAAATTAGGAAATTTAGAAATAATTTACAGAGCAAATGAAAAATTATAAATGCTACCAATGATTACGGGAGTGATTTTGACCAATTTCAAGTAACTAGTAACTTTTGCCATGTTTATAGAATTAAACGGGACTTGTTCCTTAATATATAAGTTCGATAAGTCAAACTATCAAAACTAATATCAACTCATTTTAATTTTAATAAAAATTTTTAATAGCTAATGTTATTTATGTTATTTAAGCAAAAAATGATTGATGGAAATCATCTACATTAGCAATCCTAATACCTAAAAATAAAATTCATAATAACCAAAGATAAAATTTAATTTAAGTAAAATATTTTAATATGTATGTCTTGTATATTCCTTAATTACTTTTCTAACTAAAAGAAAAAAATTAATATTTCTCATCAAATACCTAAGACTGGATGTTTAGTATAAACTTTTTTTAGGTTTAGTTTAATATCGTACCTAGTTAGCATAAGTAAACACGTGTAACAATTAAGAAGTATAATACTGAAATCTAATTTCTAGATTCATATTCAAAATAATAAAATTAGTGCATTTCTATTCTTAGCAATATTCAACAAAATAATTTTACCTAACTTAATTAAGGACAGTTTGTATGCTCTATAGAACAAAATTGCTGAGTGATTCAAGGTTTTTCTCATGTTTTATGCATAACAACCGCGTGTAATAAAAACAACATTAATTTACAAATTATCCCCAAAAATAGTATTTTATTATTAATAAACCCCATTAAACATTATTCTGAACAAATTGACAAAATTAATATGTTGAGATAACATAGCTAGGTACTTAGTTATTCAGATGTATATGTGCCATCTTTAAATAGGGACCAATAAAGGGGTTCGAATATTATTAATAAATTTAATTGTGAGGAAGAAATTTTGACACTCTAACTTTAATGATTATAGAAGTAGTAAAGTATGCCAAGGTTTAATTAATGATGTATACACATGTGATTTAGTATATGTATTAGATATTTTGAGTTAGCAATAGTAGGAATACTTCATCAATTAAATAAAACTACTTTTCAGTTATAATTAGAAAATATCCTGTGAAAAAGACTAGCGATCTAGCGATCATAGTTGATTTATAAAGTTTTTTCTCTTATACAAATTCTTATGTGTGTTACTCATGTATAATTTCATCATTAAAATAAAAAAAAAAACAACAAAAGTGAACTTGCAATTTTCTTAGAAAATATCATTTCACAGGAAAAACAAGTCCTTAATTTTAAGAAAGTTTGTAAAATATTGAATTTTTCGCAGGAGACCTAAATAAAAACTATTTTATTTACATGCAACCTAAAACTTATTTTTTATCCGGATCCTCTGGTTTCATTTCTTGCTGGTACTACTACGTCCACAATTACACACAAAAACTATATTTTTGCAAAAGATGTAATATTAGAAAACAAAAGTCCTTCAATGTCAATTCATTTGATAAAAATCTGCCTATAATTTCATCAGATATTCAAAAATGAGCCAAGGTGAACCAGTTCTCTGTTTTTAGTTAAGTTCTATAAATCAAATCAGTAATGAAATATTTATATTGGGTTTGTTTTCATCTACAGCGTCAGCTTTGGTAAAATTATTTAATAAATTAGTTCATAATTCAACAAAAATTAATTTAAATTTCAATACAGGATTACGTTCTTGTAATTCAAAAGATTCGAGTGTAGCCAAATCAACCCGAAATATATTTTAAACTTAGCTATGTTATATTAATGTAATTTTTAATGTAATTTTTGTTTTAATGTGTTGGTCTTTTATTTAAAATTAAAGATTTTCATTGAAAATTATAACTTTGTTTTCCTTGAATTTTATTGAGAAACACGTACACAATAAAATAATTTGGAACGATAGCTTTGTATTTGATATTAATTTAAGTACGTTTTATTTCCCAAGTTTATTTTTGCATACCATAAAGTGGTATATTTAAGACCATTAAATGTGTAATGATGAATATTCAGATTAAAAAATTTAGTGATAAATATTTCACGATTGTCAAAAAATTATTTTTTCAAAACTTTCATAACGCGTTAAAGTTCATGTGTACCATTTTGATTATACACAGAAATTGATTTTATTTCTCTGTAAGAAAGTAGAATAAAATGAGGATATTAAATGCCTTTAGTTTAACTTATTAACTAACAAAATTATTAATTATTATGTTCAGTAGCTTCGGGAAAATGTTTTTCATTATTATTTTGATTATTCCATTGATATAATTTAAACATGAATTTATTGAAAAATTTCAATTTCTACTTATAATTTTTTATTCCATTTATCTTTTGTATTGCTTCATTATTGTAAGGAACCTTTCTAGTGAGTTTCGAGCAGTCCACTTCTTCAATTAATAGTCCCTTTCACATGACTCAAGGCGCTAAACTTGCTGCGAAGAGTTTTCGTGGTAGATATATAATGCACAACTTGCATCTTATGTACTGTTGATACCCATGATAGTGGTAATGGTATCATTCTTCGTTCAACAGCACCGTAGCTGCGTTTGGTCGGGAATCGCATCTGAAAGCCTAACACTCGTCGAATCGACGAGATTCGATCGAAGGCATGAAGATTCTATGCCAACGCTTTACCAACTTTGCCATTGCAAGACAAACATTTTGTTTTTTTTGTTTTTGGGAAAGAATCTGAAAAAAGATCTGAATCTGAAGAATCTTCAGAATTTACAGAATTTATAAAACTGAGATTAATTAATTAAATTTAATTAATGAACTAATATTTGAAAAAACTGTATTAACATCAAGAGTCAGCTACTACAAGCTTAAAACAAGTTGAAGTTGAGTGGAGGAAAAAGTATTTTATTAACGATTCAAAATTGGAACAAGATACATATGTATGTAGTGAACAGGAGCAGGAGTTCAAGAAATAAAAAAAAATTAAATACCGAGTCTCCCCTTAAGAAATTTGCCTTTTGATTCCTTAAATGAGCTCATAATAAAGAATGCGAAAAATGCGGATCTAACATAATTTGATTTGCAGTTTCACATACTCTTTTAGTTCAGCGGATCAAAGGTGCAAAATCAAAATAAGTATAAAAGCTGTGATCCATTCATTACAAAATCAGTGTTCGCTAAATTAGTTAGTTTTAGTTCGGGAAAAATAAAAAGAATAATTAAAAAAAGGAAAAATTCATGAAAGATGAGTACTGTTTATTATTAACTGAAAGCTTATTTAATATTTTTAAGCCAGAGTTCTTGTTAAATAAACAAATTATTTCGTTTTTAGGTAAGAGAAACTTAACTTAATTTAAAAAGTTTTATATCACTAAGATTGCCCGAACAATATAAAAAGGTTCATGAAAGATATATTAATATGCTCTTACATAAGATTCGTTCTTGCATAGCAAAAGTAATTTAATGGCTATTATTCAATGACAATATTAGATGTAAAAAAATGATAAAATCATTAAAAACAAAATAATCATTTTGTCATTTTGTCAAATATTTAAAACTAAGTGAAATGATTCTCCATTTTTAGTGGAACTTTCGAGTTTAAACACACGATGAAACTCTTGATTTTAAGTATTTTTTGCATAACAGCCTTAGCCTTGGTATATTTTTCTAAATTGCTTAAAACAAAATTTTTATATATTTTTAATAAAAACAGGATTACAAAGTAACTATTAAAAGATTGGTGTGCAATTCAGTAAATCCAAAATATATTTCAAATTTTACCTGCAAACTTCGTTCGATTAATCGAACTGAGAAAAGGGCTTCCTTTTGGCTCAATTCAACGACAGCAGTTAAGAATTTATTTCAGAATGTTTGTATTTTTTTACTTTAACTACTTTAAAATTAAAAAAATGTTTTTATAATTCAGATAAGGGTTCAAGCATTTAAAAGATATTCAAATCAATATCGTTCATCAATAATTGATATTAATTTAAATTTATGTATGGATTCAAAGGATAAATTTCCTATGTATAAGTTCATATACAACTTTTGGAATCAAGTGGCAAATTCAACGTACTATTGCAATAATTTGAGATACATAAATGTAACCCTTGATACTTCATTTTATAAATATTTACCTCCAAAGTTTCCTAGTGGTATGTGGCGTATAGATCTTACCAATCGATCTAAAAATCTTAAAGATATAATATGCAAAGTACAAATTTATGGTGAGATAACTTATGAAGGTGCAATGGATTTCGATGTTTGACTAATTGAATACTTTTTTTGAATATAATTACACTTATGTACGAGTATATACTTATATATGAAAATGCACATTATGTAAAAGATATTAAATTATTTAAAGCACAATGTTAATGTTTAAAAGGAAAATAAAAAAAAATATAAATTAAAGGAGTAACTTCTCATTTCAGAAATATATTTTTTATTGCTTAGTATTTTTCCATTTAGCTTCACTAAAACTTTAGGTAAATCTGAGAATATTTAGTGTCCCCAGATTGAAGCCAAACATAATAAATAGATTAAGAATATCAGGTATTCCCGTTAGATAGCAAAATATGACCAAGTTATACGGAAACAACAAGCAGTGGGTTATAAATGAATGTGTTACACTGCCTCAGTAGTTCGGGTTATGGGCTTACGGGATTTTGTTGTTGCTTTTTTACGACGTCGAGTGCGGTGTAATGCTTTGAATTCTTCTAATAAAATGTTACATGACTTTTGTTAATTAATTTAAATATTATTGGAAAACTGATTTTTAATTAGTTTAAATAAATTTTAAAATATTAAAAGCAAAGAACTTTGATGGTTTTGGTGATAACGAAAATTAAAAAATTACAAAATAAAAGAGTCATATAAAGTGATTTTCTTATAAAAGATCTATCGATATTAATTTCATTTAAAAAAAAAATATGACCTAAAAAAATATGACCTTTTTCATTACACATTTTCTGATTATTTTCTAAAAATTTTTAATACTAATTAAAATTATTATAATTTTGTAATATAAATATATTTTTATTTTTTATTTTTTATTTATTTTTCATTTTTAGTTTGACAGTTTTGTTACTACAATCTTAATTATATATTACTTCATGAGTACTTTTGACTTATTCTAACTTGACTTAGTATTATCTGTGCTCAGTGTGTAGGACCAATGCCCCATCATCTCCAACTATCAGTACCTGTAGTAGGTTAGATCATCAGGTTTACTTCTTAGTAGCCTTCTTGTTTTATTTGTTGTCTCTAAGAGTTTTAATACCTCTAGATTTGAGTGGTGATGAAGCCTTTTCTCATGCTCAGTTGCACTTCTCTGTATTTCCTCGTCAACCCTACTTGTTTGAAGGTCTTTGTGAATTTCATTGCTTGTTACATATCTGTATGCTTTTGTCATAAGTCTTAGTATCTTATTTTGCTTTCTTTGAATTATGTCCCTGTTGGACTTACAGGAACAACCCCACAATTGTATTCCGTAAGTCCATATAGGCTTTATCATAGTTAGATACATAAGTTTTTTATATGCCAGTTTCATTCTAGAGTGCTTTCCTATAAGCCAGTTCATTTGTAACAGTTTCATATCTATTTGCTTGGTTTTCTTCAGTATGTGGGTTTTCCAGCTCAACTTCGAGTCCTGATGTAACCCCAGATACTTAATGGGCTCCTTATGAGGTATCAACTCACCTTTTATATGTAAATTCGATTCCCTATAATCTTTTCGTAACGAGAAGATAATATGCGTTGATTTTGAATTATTAAATTTGATTTTCCACTTATCAGTCCAAGAGCTAATATTGTATATTTTGTATATTTTTTATATACTAAAAATAATTAGTAATTTATTTATTGATTAATTACATCGTTCAACCACGCTGCGCAATAAGTAGGCTTTGGTTTTTTATGATATCGCCTATAGAAGCTACGTACAATATAATTTACTGTATTATTGTCTATTTTATAATTTAAATATATTTCTTGTTAATTTTAAACAATTTTATGATTGTTTAACCATAAAAATATTTTCATTATTTTCTACTACTAAATTTTAAGGGCGGGTTTTACTTGTGAAACATAGTATAAATATATTTAAAATAGTAATTCGTCAGAAAACTAATATCTATTTCTCGTTGATCTCTCTCAGGATTTCTAAAGAAATTGCTGATATATTAGTTTGCTGTAATGAATTATTTTTTTTTTCAAACCCTGATCTAAGTGTGGAAAGGAAAGAAAATATTTTTCTCAAATCAATGAACTTTTCAATAGGTATAAAAAATGACCTTGAATTTAATAAATAATTCAAAAGAAAAAGGTTTTCACGACATTAAAGTGAATATAGTTAAATTGCAAAAACTGTACTTGTAATTTAAAACATAATGGCATAAAAAATGTATATTACTTAAATTATTATTTTAACGAAAAGAAAAGAAGAAAAATAAGTTCTTGTATGCTGTATTAGAAATTTTTTCCTGGTTTGATGCTTTTGCTTGTAGGCATATAAATGTGTGGGTAATGAAAATCACTTAAAAAATATAGTAATTAGATAAACAAACAAGAAGTTTGGTAGGGAAAGATATCTTTAATTTTGTTTTGGAGAGTAAAATAAGTTTAATTAAATAAAAAGATCATTTGTAAAGTTTTGTTGCATAATACGATCCAGATGAATACAGTCAATAATGATGTTTGCATTTAAAAGTTTGTTATCTAGGCCTTTTCCAAGGGCATTTTCAACGACTCTTTTTCATTTATACAGTTTTGCATTAAAAATGCGTCCGACATCAGATTTCAGAAATTCCGGATATGAATACCTTGAAAATATTTCATTATGCAAATGATGTTCTTATTTAACCTCCTAGGTGTTCGAATATCTGCATACATAAAGTGGAAGCTGTAAAATGCAGCTGCGAATAGTATAACCGAAGGTTTTACTTTATAATGGCAACCATCGATTGCTCCATAACATTGCGATATTTAATAGTTCTAGAAAACGATTAACATTTCTTTCCATTTTGTTTTGCGATGTGGGATAAAATTGATTAAAATAGCCTCTATACACTTCGAGAATTGCTTTGCAGAAATCTAAAACAATTATTCCTAGAGTAGTTCTCCCTATACGAAATAAATTTAAACTATATTTATAAGACGAACTTAATGCATACAATGCTTTGCGAATTTTTTCTCAAAAGAAAGGGCTTTACGACAGTAGGAATCTTTTTTGCCGGAGTACCAACCTATCTGCCTTGCAGTGTAGATTAGTAAATGGCTAAAGAGCTAATGTATTTATGGAAAATAAAAAGATATTTATAATTTAAAGATGCTAATTGTGGCACATATTATTTATTACAAACTTCTCCTTTTATATTATAACTTACCTGACGAATAGTGTCTAGTTCGTCTTCATCTGTACAATAAACTTCAAAGGCAAATTGTGCCAAAATATATGCGAAATTAAAAAATCAATTATTAGAAATGAATCAAATATCGCCGAATAAGATGTTTTCGATGGGAATTAAAGAGATCAAATTTAGCAGCTCTGAACTTGCAAAATCACTTTTGGATAAAAATCGTGCATATTTTAGGTTGCAACTGTTGCATTATTACAATTGCAGAACTAAAATGTTCAATATTGAATTATATAGAAGTGAACAAGTCATAATAACCTTAAAATGACTTTGGCACGGCTTCGAGATACACAATGGGCCGACAAATGACAATCAAATAAATGTATGCGATATTAATTTCTATTCCAGCAATTAAAGCACATGTTAAAAAAAAGCTCTTACTTTACTGAACTAAAAGAACCAAATACAATAACAAAAGTTATGTTAATATGTTCTTACATAAGCTTGCAAATTCCTGAATACCAGAAAAAATTAAATGGCACTTTATTTAATGACCGAAATAGATGTAACAAAATGATAAATTCAATAAAACGAAAATAATCAAAACTCATTTTGTAAAATATTTAAAACCAAGTGAAATGATTCTCTATTTTTAGTGGAACTTTCGAGTTTAAACACACGATGAAACTCTTGATTTTAAGTATTTTTTGCATAGCAGCCTTAGCTTTGGTATATTTTTCTACATTGCTTAAAACAAAAATTTTATATATTTTTAATAAAAACAGGATTATAAAGCAACTATTAAGAGATTCGAGTGCAATAATATAAATTCCAAATATATTTTGAATATGACCTGTAAACTTCGTTCGTTTAGTCGAACTGAGCAGAGGTATTTCCTTTGGCTCAATTCAACGACAGCAGTTAAGGATTTATTTCAAAATGTTAGTATTTTCTTACTTTAACTACTTTGAAAATAAAAATAAAATTTTATTATTTTATTTTATTTTATTATTCAGGTACGGATTCAAACATTTAAAAGATATTCAAATATATATCGTCCATCAATAGTTGATATTAATTTAAATTTATGTATGGTTTCAAAGGATAAATATCCTATGTATAAGTTCATACACAACTTATGGAATCAAGTGGCAAATTTGACGCATTATTGCACTAATTCAAAATACATAAATATAACTGGTGTTATTTCATTGGATGATTATTTACCTCCCAAATTTCCTAGTGGTATGTGGCGTATAGATCTTACCAATCGATCTAAAAATCTTAAAGATATAATATGCAAAGTACAAATTTATGGTGAGATAACTTATAAAGGTGCAATGGATTTCGATGTTTGACTAATTAAATACTTTTTTTGAATATTTATTACTCTTATATACTTATATATGAAAATGCACATTATATAAAAGATATTAAATTATTTAAAGCACAATGTTAATGTTTAAAGGGGAAATAAAAAAAAAAAAAATAAATTAAAGGAGTAACTTCTCATTTCAGGAATATATTTTTTATTGCTTAGTATTTTTTCCAGTAAGCTTCACTAAAACTTTATGATAATATTTAGTGTCCCCAGATTGAAGCCCAAACATATTAAATAGATTAAGAATATCAGGTATTCCCGTTAGATAGCAAAATATGACCAAGCTTTACAGTACTCTCTGTCGATTCATTAGGAAGGAACCATTGCCTTTTGCATTTTGGACTATCATATATAAGCCATTTGTCGTCTTCAATGAGCAAAACATCAAAATTATGGATAGGTTTTTCTTGTTATCTTCAGAAAATTTTGGGAGACCCAAACAACTTCAATCTACTGTAAATGTTCGTCGATAATCGACCAAGGTTGGTTAAGGGTATTTGAAAGTTACTCGATTGTTTGAAATGGATCCATTTGCCCCCTTAGCAAATCGTTGTCTAATTTTATGAGTCTTCTTGATCGATAGGAATCAGAGATCAAAATTAGGAGCCCTGAACTTGCAAAGTCGTCTTTGGCACATGCGAACTTGGAATGCTTTGAATGCTTTTGGTTGCAATTGTTGCATTACTACCATTGAAAAACTTAAAAATCATACAATTTTAGATAAGCTCTTTCGGTATTTGGCTCCCTATTATATCCCAAACTGTAGAAAAGTATTCAATATTGAATTATCTAGAAGTGAAATAGTCACAATAACCTTAAAATGACTTTGGCACGGCTTCGAGATACACAATGGACCAAAAAATGACAATCAAATAACTATATGCGATATAAATCTCCGGTGCCCCAAAACCCCCCAAGGCAAGCCAAGGTTGGGCTAATATTTTTCTCTATTATAAAGCAATCAAAGCACATGATAAAAAAATAAAAACTCTTACTTTACTGAACTAAAAAAACCAAAAACAATAAAAATGTGTTTACAAAAATTATGTTATTTTGTTCTTACATTAGCCCTCCGTTCTTGCATAACAGAAAAAATTAAATGAATTAATTAATTCATTAAAAAAGAAATAATCAAAAGTCATTTTGTCAAATATTTGAAACCAAGTGATATGATTTGCCATTTTTAAATAAAGCACATGATGAAAATTTTGATTTTAGCAGCTTTTTGTGCAACAGCCTTAGCCTTGGTATAATTTTCTAAATTACTTAAAATTTTTAGGGGAAATTCTTTCTATTTTTAATAAAAACAGGGTTACACAGTAACTGTCAAAAGATTTGAATGTAATTCAATAAATCCAAAATATATTTTAAATGTGATCTGCAAAGTTCATTCGATTAATCGAACTGGTTTTCGATTTGGCTAAATTCAACGACAGCAGTTAAGGATTTATATAAGAATGTTAATACAATATATATTTAATTACTTTGAGAATTTAAAATTGTAGTTTTGAGAATGAAATTAAAATTTGTAAAGGGAAAATATCCTTAATTTTGTTTTGGAGAACAAAATAAATCCAACTGCGTGATCAATATTAATATCTTTTTTGTGAATTTAGACGAATAATTGATACACAAAATTTTTCGTGAGCATTCACTATAGAAAATAAAAAGAATATAGTTTTGCTAAGTTAACAAATGTGACCTCCTGCAATATCTGACGATTTTATTTATAGATCTTAATAGAATGTTTTGGATAAAATAATATCATATTGTTGGTGTAACATTGTACTACTGTCTTTTAAGGAAGACACTGAAATAGTACCAAAAATCTGTCTTTGAAATTTTATTGAACACTTTGTTAGAAAATGTGGGAATGAGCTCTTTAATAAATTAAATCAAAACAAAATTTTAATAGGAGGAAAGTACTTGAATATTTATGCAAATCTGAAACAAATTAGAATACAATTATAGAGTCAAACACTGAATGACAAAATTGAATAAAATGGCCTATAGACTGAATTTAATTTATCACTTTAATCTTTAATTTTTTTTTAAATTATTTAACTTTCAAAAGCAATTTTAAAGACTTTTTATTATTATGAATTACACAGTATTTTCCAACTATTAATCCCTAAGTAGGATTTTTTGCTGTGAAAAGCAAAACTTTCTATTTCTTCTATTTTTCAAAGAGCTCTAAAAATTTTAAACAAGACTATAAAAATAAAATTTAACAGTTAATAAATAAAAACTTTATTTTCGATAGCAAAATTTTTTAAATGTGATATTTCAAAAAAAAAAACAAAACAATTCCTAGACAAAGGATTTATACTTAAAGTTTATAAATATCATAAAATATATTTGTTAAATAAAATCTATGTATGTAAGGATATTATTTGAATTTATTTTATCAGATTAAAATAATTTTGTTTGTTTTGTCAAAATTATTAATAATAAAGTTTTTCCCATCTTTTCAACCTAAATAAAATAAACTTAACTATTGTTCATAAATTAAAATTTTATGGAAATTGCTAGTTGTATGAATTTTTACAACCTAATTGTATTATATTTTTACAAGTATTTCATAGCTACTTCCTGAAAAATATAACGAAGCACAAAAAAAAGGAGCTTAACACCTATTTGAATGTTATTTTATACACATACCCATAAATTATACTTTTAAGAGCTGCATAAAATATTTTTATGTAAAGTGGGTGACATCAGTTGTACTAAAAATTTTGAAAAAAACAATGACAATGAACAAGAAGTCTACCAAATACATTTCAAAAGCTCTTTAATTTTTTCAATAATTTTAAGGAAAGAAAAAGCACCAAATTGCTTGGGTTAACATTATAAGATAACCTTCAGAATTTTTCATCAAATTTTTTGAGCTTTCATATTTCAAAAAATTTAAATACTTAAAGCTTAATTCAAGCTAGATTTATTAAATATTTTTTTATAAATTCCCAAGTTTCACTCTTAGTCCGAATATATACTGATTAAAAATGGAAAATGGGGTCAACAGGAGCCCAACAAACTTATTCTGTTCTATATAATATGAAGTGTACTTAAAATTCAACCATTTCGAATACAAGGATATGTTTGGAAGATTTGTATAGATTTAAGTAGCCTTGAGTGGCTCTAAGCACTCTAAATAGAACATTTCTATTGTCTAGTTAATTTTATATTAGTAACAAACAATTTTCTGTTATATAGTAAATTTATTTTAAGTATTGTTCTCTTGTTGTCTATTTATTTTCTTATTTTTTTCTTTTTGGTGAGCTTTTGTCAACTTAAATACTTAAATCAAAATTACCCAAAGAAAAAGATACTCGAATAAATTTTTTTATTTTTTCTTTAATCCAAAAATTATATTAAATTATATAAAAAATTATTTCTAAACCTTTTCAATTTCCAGTAGTATTTGTGAGAGTAGAAGAAATCTTACTTTTTTCAAAAGAAATTTTATGCAATTGAAGAAAGGATAGGTGTCAAGTGTTTTTTGGGCTATCACGAAATCTACAATTGTCTTCTTCATCCCTTAGAATTTTTTATTAAAGTGTCTTATCTGCAGAAAAATTTGTGGAAATCTTGAGTAATTTTAGTCCTAACATACATGCTAAGGTATTAGAAGACTGTAACGATGTGCACTGAATTATCTCCATGACTTATTGCTGAAATTCCAGTTTTAATAAATTTTTTTTCAGATCATGACGACTAGAATGAAATTATGAAATTAAATTTTTCAACCAATAATAATTGATTGTTTTCAGCATTATTTTATAGCATACGTAAAAGTATGTGTTACCAGAAACTCTAGTAAAGCTTTGCTATCTATAGATCTGTGATTCTCTATAAACCTTTTTGATATATTGATTCAGACAAGAATTGAATATTTATGCATATATTTAAAAAATATTTGACAAAATCAATTCTAATACAGCCAATTTAGAATCTATCAAAAGTACATTTCCAAAAAGAAAATCAAAAGGACGGTTCATTTGCTTTAGTTAATATTTTTGCGCAAGACATTCTTTTAATAACTTTATTTACTAACAAATAGAACTACTTCTCTTTCCGTAAGTAAATTAAATTTCTAAGTTGTCCTAAGACTTCTACTTTACTTGAAAAAATCATTTTCTAACCAGGGAATTTTTTAAGATCGCAAACAAAAAGAATTTACTTGAACGTAAATCCAATGAAAATGATAGATGTTTAGGAAATTCTTATTTTAATTTCCTTAGTTTTTCAATTTTTATACATGAGTATTGTATTAATGAAAAGCTTTTTTTTATGTGTTTATGAGTCCAACAAGAACTACGGTGCCATCTGCTTATAGTTACCTAGTCCCTTGTTATTAAAAATTTATGCATAAGAGAAAAACATAAATATTCAAAATGTGACAAAATATTCAATTTTTTTCTCATAAACTCTATTTCTCCTAATAAGGTTAACAATAGAGATTATTAAAAATTTAATTATAAAATTTCTATGAAAATTTGAACAGGAATAAATTTCTTTTGTTTTCAGATTTGAAAGCTTAAAAACGCAAAATTGTAAAAAAGAATTTATTATTTTTCATAATGAAGAAATAAAATAATTTTTGATTTTAAACCAAAAAGCTCAGTAAATTTTTACAGAATGCTTTCCTATATTGCACTTTTTAAAAAAAATTCACACAGGAAGAAAACAAAAGCATTTCAATATGAAAAAAATATCCCAATAAAAATATATTTCATAATATGGCTAGGATTTTTATTTGGCATTTAAAAAAAAACTATAAACGCTTTTGAAAAGCTAAAGCATTGTTAATTAAAAACGTTATAATTAACAGAAATGATAAAAATATGAATGAGACAACAAAAATCCCATTAAAGTTTAATTGGATTTCATTACCCTTGAAATATAAATTTAAAGAGAAAAAGAAAATGAAACATTCAATACAGAATACCAGAAATAGACAAGAATTCAAAATATAAATCAAGGAGGACTGAAATTATTAGTAAATCAAAAAGTTTTGTTTATTGGCTAAAAATAAAGTATTCGAAAAAAGCTAAATATTTGTAAAATGTATTAATTATCTACATTACCAAAAAGTACTACTTTTTTTAATTAATATAACTAAGAATGAGGAAATCGGATTTTGATATATCTCTTCACGCGAGCGATTCTAAAGTTACGGTGAGAATGAATAGAATTGTCAAAAAGCTTTCACGTGAGAAATATTCTCTCAATTTCTCAAATTCTTTGAGAAGTATGTGAAAAGTGAAAAAAATCGTTGAAAAATTTGAAAATTAAAGTTTTAAAGTACAAAATTCGATAAAATTTTGTAAAATAAAATAAAAAAAACATTTTAGAGGAAGTTTTGATTTTTATTTTTTCTAGTATTTTAAAATGTTTTATAGTTATTCCTAAAATAAAAAATATTTATATACTTTCTTGTAAGAACTTGTAGTTCGGTTCAGCGTTGTACGACGTAATCTACATCATGTAGATTGTAGACTACGCCATTCTTTACACGTCAACAATTCGATATAGACAATAATTTATTATCTACATTCTCTACGCGTAGACAATTAAAATGTGTTTTGGGTCTAAATATACTAAATAGATCCGTGCTAATAGACGAATTAACTAATGAAATACACTTTTTATATCCCTTATCAAGTAAAGTGGTCAATAATGCTTTTCTCCCAGGAATTTTCTCTACATATATTTTGTTGCACAGGTTGCAAACAGCGATATATTTCTTATTAACTTTTAGCAACTGAAATCCTAGCTCTTCAAAGCCTTTACTTTTATGTCGGACAGACATGTATCAAAATTTGCAAAATTAAATTAAAAAATTTAATGTGAACAGTTTCTCTTAGAAAAAGAACGATCACAATCATATTAGACATTTAAATTTGTATGATGATGAAATGTTAGCCGAACCTAAAATATTACATTTTTTACATTGTATACGTCATTGTCGCCATAATTGACATTTTCTACGCCAAACATTGTCTACACATTGTTTACTCTGAAGTGTAGATAATTAAAGTCTACGCGTAGAGGAAAAATCCTGGTTGTGTTTTATTTGCATTTTGACTAATTGACATTAAAATTTGACAAGAAATACCTTTCTCTCAGCAATTCAGCACTGGTTTTTTTATTCACAACATTTTAACAAGACAAAATCTCATTTAGGTGAATAGCGATAATGAGAATGAAAAGTTCTCACATTCTCACTCAGATAGAATCCCAACCCAGCTTGGCTACACTCTGACTGGTATTGTTCCTTAGACATTTTAAACCCTAGAATAAGCCTATGGTCACTTTGCAAAGCTTATTAAAATTGTTTAACATCAAATTAAAGAGTTCAAAATTAATAATTTTCCAGGAATATTGCTTTTCGTCCTGCTTATAATCTATTTTAATCTTGATTATAAAATTTATTTTTTTTTCTCATAACTCAGTAATTAACATTTGTAGTTTTATGTATATACATGTATATTTATGTATATAATTTTTCTAATCAGACTTGTCCAACCATCCCATGCCTAAGGCAAAACAATTGACTTCTACTCAAATTAAATTATCTCAAGTACATTTTTATAATATTTTAATTGAAAGTCTTTACAGACTATATCAAATTTCATTGATATCAACTATGAAAATATATATTTAAAAAAAGGAGGGATACAATTTTTAAAATTTAGTTGTATTTCTTAAATAGAATTCAGTTTTATTTATTGTAATTTATTAAATATTTTAGAATTATAGCTGTAAATAATAATGGGGTAGTTAAATAACCATTTAAACACAGGATTACATTACTCTTCAGAATAGGATTAATTAAAGGATCATAAAACTTTCATGATACAAATTTGTAAAATTTTCGTGTTAAAGATAAATAGCGCTATGAAATTTTACCTGATAAATGAGAGTTGTGAATAACTTTTGCAAATTTATGCTCGAGGTTAAAATCAGTCCTGGTTAATGTTAACTAAATTGAGGTGTTTTAATATAAGTATATAGGCTTAATAAGGACTCATAAATTTTTAATTGCTATGATGAAGTATTAAACTATATAATCTAAAAGATAAAAGCTTATTTAATTTAGACAAAGTTTTAAATTTGAAAACTATTTGTAAGCTGATTTATAACTTATTAAATAGAGATTGAGTTATTTCATTAAAATTTGCTTTGGAAATGTTATCGACGTATTAAAATGTATTTGAAATTGTTTTCAATATTCTAAACAATGCTCATTTAAAATAAAAAAAATTGATTTAATATAAAATGACAGAAATATAATCAGACGTCAAAATAATTAGCTGTTTTATAAAATAAAAATTTATGGATAATGTTGATGTTCGCAAACAAGCCTATAAAAAAGTGTTAAGAAAAAGTCAATACAGTGCAAGTAAATAGAATAAAAATTAGGGAACATACATTGGACCAAAATTGCAACATCAACACTGAAATAATATCAATCCCAAGTAAAATTGAAAATGTATGTCAAATCATTAATCAGACTCAATAACAACATCCAAAAGAGAATAAAGCAGTTAAGCAGAGAATTGTCATGCTTACCCCGGAAAAAGTGATAAGTAACTTTTAAAATTCTAAGAAATTTTACGGAAAAGAAGACTATATCCTACAGAAATTCATAAATACAACTACTGGGAGAAAATTTAACATGAAAAGCGCTAAACGTGAGCTGAAATTGCATTTCTGATCAAAGAAGAGCTACACCAAACTGATGGAAATTTGTAGAGAAAAAAAGGCAGTTTTAAAAAATCCTAAAATAAAGTTAAATACCTCAATGAGTCAAATCACTCAAAAAATTCTTCCTATGAGAAGAGTAGCGATTTTAGAAAGGATTTTTACTATCAACACTATTAATGAAAGTAAATAAAAAATTACTTTTACTCATTTTACAGACAAATTGATCAAAAAGTAGAATATAATAATGAAAGTTATGTATTTGAAGGAGGAAAATTTATAAGTGAACTAGAAAGAAGTAAAAATTGTAAAACGATAAGAAAAACAGATGAAGAATACTTGGAATTATGTAGATAATATTGTAATAGTTTTAAATAATATTAAGAATAAAACCAACTAAAATTCATGGGAACAATTAAAAACCCAAAAACTTTGTTGAAACTACCCGCTTCTTTCAAAAAGAGGAATTGGGAGGAAGACCTTTGCTCTTTTCAGCTCAATCAATTTCTAATCCTACACGTAAAAAGCTTTTAACATTTTATAAAGGTTTAACCTTGTAACAATTTGTGTTTGTGATAAACCACCACCTTTACTTGCTATTTTTTTTTCTTGCCTCATCACTACACACAATCCCAGAAAAAATATCTTGAGTCTATAGTTATTCCAAGCAATGTACATCAATTACACTATAGAAATAAATATATATAGTTTACAACGTTATAAGATAAAAATGCCTAAAACACCAAGGTAAGATTTGTTGGGTTAGTATATTTTTCATTATAAAGAAATAATAAATAAATCAACACACAAAATTAATTTGGATTCATTGTCTTAAAAATAGGAAAAATAGAAAACTCTAAACATAGCTTCATTATAAACTAAATGTCAGATGACCATGAAATTTTACATGCTTCATTTGAAGCTTAATAACTTTAAAAAATTCTATGAATTTTTAAGTAGTAGTCGTAGATGTCAGCCTTGCAAACTATTTATAAATTAAAGAAGTTTTAAGGTTTAAAGAAAAAGGGAGTTTTATTTTTCAAAGTATTTTAACACAGCGATTGGTTTTGGAATGAAAACATAAAAATCAATTGAAAAAACAAGAATATGCGAGTATATCTTTTTTACAAACAAGTTTAACATTAATCATTTACGAAAAGCTGTTTTTTTTTTGAAAAAGGAACCACAAAAAAATAAAAATAATAGAAAAAAAAACTTAAATAATAAAAAATATGTTTACAAAAATTATGTAAATATAAACTTGCATAAGCTCCGTTGCATATCATAAGTCATTTAATGTCATTTTATTCAATGACTGAATTAGATGTAACAAAATGATAAATCCATTAAAAACAAAATAATCATAGTCATTTTGTCAAATATTGAAACTAAGTTCCATTTTAAGTGTTGATTTGGAGTTCAAACACACGATGAAACTCATGATTTTAGCTCTTTTTTGCGCAACAGCCTTAGCCTTGGTATATTTTTGTAAATTGCTTAAAAGGAAAATTTTATATATTTTTAATGAAAACAGGATTACAAAGTAACTATTAAGAGATTGGAGTGCAATAATATAAATCCAAAATATATTTTCAATTTGACCTGCAAACTTCGTTCCATTAATCGAACTCAGCAGAGGGTTTCCATTTGGGTTAACTCAACGATAGCAATTAGGAATTTATTTCAGAATGTTAGTATGTTCTTACTTTAACTTCATTGAAAATTTAAAAAAATTTTTATAATTCAGGTACGGATTCAAACATTTAAAAGATATTCAAATATATATCGTCCATCAATAGTTGATATTAATTTAAATTTATGTATGGATTCAAAGGATAAATTTCCCTTGTATAAGTTCATATACAACTTTTGGAATCAACTGGGAAATTTTAAGCTTTATTGCAGTAATGTAAAATACATAAATGAAACCCGTGATACTTCTTTTGATGATTATTTACCTCCAAAATTACCTAGTGGTAGGTGGCGTATAGATGTTACCTATCGATCTAAAAATCTTAAAGATGTGATATGCAAAGAACAAATTTATGTTGATGTAACTTATAAAGGTGCAATGGATTTCGATGTTTGACTAATTAAATACTTTTTTTGAGTATTTGTTACACTTATATATAAGGAAAATATTAGAGATGTAAATTAAAGGAATAAATTTCTATACATATGTAAAGGAACCTCTTTTCTTATAAATATATTTTTTATTGCTTAGTGTTTTTTCCAATAAGCTTCACTTAAACTTTAGGTAAATATGAAAAGATTGAAGCACAAACATAATAAATTAGATTAAGAATATCATGTATTCCCGTTGGATAGAAAAATATGACCAAGTTTTACAGAAACAATATGCAGTGGGTTACAAATGGATGTGTTACTCTGTCTTAGTAGTTCGGGTTCTGAGCTTACGGGATTTTGTTGTGTCTTTTTTACAACGTCGATTGCGGAGTAATGCTTTGAATTTTTCTAATGAAATATTACATGACTTTTGTTAATTAATTTAAATATTATTGGAAAACTGATTTTTAATTAGTTTAAATAAATTTTAAAATATTAAAAGCAAAGAACTTTGATGGTTTTGGTGATAATGAAAATTAAAAAATTACAAAATAAAAGAGTCATATAAAGTGATTTTCTTATAAAAGATCTATCGATATTAATTTCATTTATATAAAATATTTAGAGAAACAATTGTCTAAAAAGAATGAAATGATTGGAGAAAATTTTGTTTTTTGATATTTCGTATGCTACAATCTTAACCTATGATGAATTTTTTAGAATTATTGATATAGATTATTAACTAGTGCGGGAGGATGATCCATTGATTAATACCCTGCGATTGATATTAATGGGTTTGCTCATACGGCTTGGTTCTTTTGAGTCGCTTTGTTTGGTTTGTTATGTCCAGTAGCTGATTTACTTCTATGTTTATGTGGTGTAGCAACCTTTTCTCGTGCTTGATAACATGTTCCCGTACTACCTCGTCTACTGTTTTGACTTTCAAATCCTCATGTAACTCCCTGTTCGTTACATACCAATATGTATTGGTTACTATGCGTAGGAGTTTGTTTTGGCATTTCTGAATTATTTCCAGGTTTGTTTTACGGGCGCACCCTTTTACCTGAATACCATATGTCCATGTAGGTTTGATTTTATTGACGTATATATTAGCTTTTTATTTCTCAAATCTAATTGGGAGAACTTCCCAATTAGCCAGTAGATTTTACTTGTTAACTGTTTTATTTGCTTGGTTTTTGGCTTTACGTGGTGTTTCCAATTTAATTCTCGTCCAAGTGGAGGCCCAAATATTTCAGGTTGCCCTCAAATAAACCGAGTCTCAATATATTATTTGATTTGTTGGTTTAGTAATTTTTCAAATAAAAAGAAATGAGAAATAAACATTGTCTTGAAAATACGAGAAATTGAAAAACTAAAACCACCTTTAATTATAAACTAAATGTCAAATGACCGTGAAATTTCACATGTCTCGTTTGAAGCTTTTTGAACAATTTTCAAAAAATACATGGATTTGAAATTAGCAACGTCATCTTGATCTCAACCTTGCAAACTATTTACAAATGTATTAATCAAGAAGTTCTAAAGTTTGTAAAAAAAAAGGTTTTTTATTCTAATTTCTTAGTTTCTAAAGTATTTTAGCGAAGCGATTGGTTTTGGAAAGAAAATACAGAAATCTGGACGAGGATAAAAATCAATTAAGAATAAAAAAACAGGACAAAGTTTAACATTATTCATTTTCGATAAGTTTTTTTAAAAAAAAAACTCTTATTTCACTCAACCATTTCAAACCAAAAACCAAAAACAATAAAAATTTGTTCACAAAAATTTTTTAATCTATTTTTACATAAGCTCCGCTCTTGCATAGCAAAAATAATTTAATGGCGACTAAATTAGATGTAACAAAATGATAAATTCATTAAAACGAAAATAATTAAAAGTCAACTTGTGAATTATTTAACACCAAATGAAATGATTTTCCATATTTAGTGGAGATTTAGAACTCAAGCACACGATGAAACTCTTGATTTTAACTATATTTTGCGCAACAGCCTTAGCCTTGGTATATTTTTTAAAATTGCTTAAAACAAAAATTTTATATATTTTTAATAAAAACAGGATTACACAATAACTGTTAAAAGATTCGAGTGCAATAATATAAATCCAAAATATTTTTTGAATGTGACCTGCAAAATTCGTTCAATTAATCGGACTTCACGAAGGTTTTCCTTTTGGCTCAATTCAACGACAGAAGTTAAGGATATATATCAGAATGTTAGTATGTTTTCACTTTTAGTACTTTTGAAATTTTAAAAATTCTTTATAATTCAGGTACGGATGCAAGCATTTAAAAGATACTCAAATCAATATCGTCCATCAATACTTGATGCTAATTTTAATTTATGTATGGATCCAAAGAATAAATTTCCCATGTATAAGTTCATATACAACTTTTGGGACCAAGCTGCAAATTTGACGTACTTTTGCAATAATTTAAGATACATAAATATAACTGCTCTTATTTCATTGGATAAGTATTTACCTCCTATACCTATACCTAGTGGTATGTGGCGTCTAGATCTTATCCATCGGTCTAAAAATCTTAAAGATATAATATTCATAGCACAATTTTATGGTGATGTAACTTATAAAGGTGCAAAGGATTTTGATGTTTGACACTGTCGAACTGTGTTTTGGTATTTATATATGAAAATGCACATTATTTAAAATTTATTTAATTGGTTAAAGCACAATGTTAATATTTCAAAGGAAAATAAAAAAGATTTGAATTAAAAGAATAAATCTCTATACCTGGTCAATCATGGAGTGGTTGTCTCTGAAGCCGTATTGAAAGTCAGGGATTTTAATGAGTGGCTTGAGTCGTTTTAGTAGTAGTTTTTCGAACATCTTTGCAACTGTTGACAGCAGTGATATCGGTTTGTATGAGGAAGTTACTTTAGCGGGTTTGCCCGGTTTTTTTATCATTATTATCTGTGCAATTTTGAAACTTTCCGGCGCATACTGAAGCATCATATCTGTATCATTATACAGATATGTGAGCATGTTGGCTGCTTTCGCCGGCAGTTCTTTTAGAATCCTTGGTGTTATTTGATCCACCCATTTGAGTGCAGAGTATGCTGAATTTTTTTCGTGAAATTTTTATGACTTTTGTTAATTAATTTAAATATTATTGGAAAACTGATTTTTAATTAATTCAAAAAAATTGTTTTTTAAGCAATATGATTGAATTATGAATAAACAGGAAATTTTTACGGTTAAAACTTTAAATATTGGAGCCAAAGCGCTTTGATGGTTTTGGTGATAACGAAAATTAAAAAATTACAAAATAACAACTTTATTGTTAAATTAAGGGAGTCATATAAAGTGATTTTATTATAAATTACTGCATAAGTTCAATTAAAAAGAATAAATGGAATATTAATAAAACCTTTAAACCTTTTTAGTTCATTTATAATAAAAAAATTTACTATGATACTATAATGTATGCTGTTTTAATGAATAATACAGGTAATTTTTAACACTTGATGTTATTTGAGTAATTTAATTTAATCAGGTAAAATAAAGTAACATATTTTAAGTAATATTGATTTATTCCACCTCTTTTTCATTACTTTATTAACAATTAATTGTTTTCCATCATTTAAAAGAATCAATATATAAAACTCGCAGCTTTTGTGTTGAACTCATGGCGAATCTATTGAAAAAGAGGTCTTACTTCAGACAGAAAGTATTAAAGAGTGCTCTCTCTTCGTAGTGAATTCATACTGAATGTATTGAAAAAGTTTGTAGCTTTAATACTGATTTGATACTGAACTGATAGGGTTGAATCGGAACTTATCTAAACCTTTCAGTATTAATCCAGTTTGAGCTTCTAACATAACAGTATATAACATAACAGCATATACTGATTTGAGTGTTCATCATCAAATATTTCAACTCGGGTATCCTTTGCATCATATCATTTCAGGCACTAAAGTTTTCCCCCTTATTGGCGCTTGTACCATTATTCTTAAGACCAGCAAGCTAGGGTTGTTTTCAACTAAACAGAGTTAAAATAATATGAATTTTTTGGGTTAAGATTTTTTCCCAATAAAGAGTTATAATAAATCAACACAAAAAATCCATTTATCACGTGTTTGGATTAAATATCCACTGCCCATCAAATCTTTATGAGCGGCTTATTTGGCATTTACGTTACCTACCATTATATTTCATTTTGCGTAGCCAGTAGACCTAGCGATGTCGTTGAAAATGTTGTGGACAGGATATGGAGTACTATTCTAATTTCGTCGATTGCTATTACATAGAGGATTTTAATATTTTAAGGCTTTTGAAGAAAGCAGACTTGAATATATATTTATCTCATTCAATCGATAACAGTCACTAAAAGAGATAAACTAGAAATGTTAATGGTTTTTGTAATTTTCTTTATAGGATTCGAAATGTGACAAAATGACGCATATGGTAAATCTAGTGATAAAAACGTCACTTTTATTCAAATTATTTTAAAGTATTTTAGCATAATGAATGGTTTTGAAAATATAAAAAACTAGAAAAGGGTAAAAAGCAATTAAAAGAAAAATAACATAATAAATATCGTTTTTGCAACCAACGTTAACATTAATCATTTTCGATAAGCTTTTTTTGTTTATTTGAAAAAATAAATAAATAAAGACCTTCACTTCATCTTACCTTAAAAAAATCAAAAACATAGAAAAAACCAATTTAAACTATAAAAATGTGTTCAGAAAGTTATGTTAATGTTCTTACATAAACTCCGTTCTGCATTAGTAGAAGTAATTTAATGGCTTTTTATTCAATGACTAGCTTAGATGTAACAAAATGCAAAATTCTTTAAAGTCAAATAATCAAACCTCAATCTTTGAAATATTTAAAAAAAAACAGAAATGATTTTTCAGTTTTAGTGGAGATTAAGAATTTAAGTACAAAATGAAACTTTTTCGCAAATTACTTAAATTTTACAACAAAAATAAAAAAGGGAGAAGAAGAAAGGTTTAACCAAACGATAGAAATAAAGAAGGGATTCCACATACTCCAGGAAAATTTAAAAAATATGGACCTTGAAATAAAGACGCAGAAAATTATTCAAGGTCGTAACACATTTGCTATTTTAATCGGTGTAAAATATTATATTAGATATTATTAATGATATTGAACATAGTAGGACAAACCCCCTGGTTATAACATTAACACAGTTGAAGCAGTAGTCACAGTAGACGTTATCAAGGATGCCTTACAAGCACTGCACTTGCCTGTAGTACAATAGCCCAAATAAATGGCTATTTTCTCTCGATCAAGAGTACATTATTACAATAGTCTGTGACAATAAGCATACAACAAGACGGGTAAGAGGGATTGGTATAGTGATGCTACAACAAGGTTGTATCTTGAAAAATGAGGACCTAACAATTTTTGGTACTGGATCTTTAAATTCTAAGGAAAAAATTCATTCTTTTAAGCCAATGATTAATATGAGTACGGATAATATTAACCAACCTAGTCTGAATGGTACTGGATTCTTTGAATTACATAAGGTGATACACCTCTCCCATAAGAGAGAGATACAAATTATAAGGGACAATCTCAATGGAATAATATTGCACCAACCTCCATTAAGGGAATTTATAATCACATGATATTCCTCAATTTGCAGTTGGATATATTGATATTGGAAGAGTGATCATAGTCGTTATCTACCTGTATCTCCGATATTCAAGAAATTGTCAAAAAACCGTAAAATATAATCAGGAGAAGCCTCAACCGGACAAAAGGTCAGTAAAACCAAGAGAGAACAAACATAATTTTTAAGCCACTTTTACGTGTTGTCACATAAGCATTTTTTGTAGGTCATAGCGTTATCTCGTTATTGTAATCAATAACCAAAAGATAAATAAAATAAATTAGTGTTTTCTAGTGTTTTTTTAATTCTCCAACAAGTGGCTTCATCCACTGTAAACACCTCGATTTACGCGATAGGTACGTATTTATAACGCTTTTAAGTATTAATAGAAAATGATAACGATTGAAAAAATTGAGTTCCTAGTCAAATATCGTTGGATAAGATGTTCTCACAGTAAAGAACGTAAATCAATAATTTTATATCGCGATGAAAAAACTCAAAAATCTTTTCAATAAATATTCCTCTCATTGAGCTTAACATGTTTTAAGAACAAATTCTTGAATTACAGACTTTTATGTAAAATAGTGACTAAACTTCACATTGATTTCTTTGGTAGGGAGATTTTCAAACTTAAGTTTACAATTGACAACATTCATTTTGTGTGAATTTTTTGTGTCTATCTCTTGCTTCCATATCATTTCAGGAACTAAAGTGCTCCTCATCATTGGTTCTTGTACCGTTTATGCTTTAAGCAAGCAAGCTAACGCTTTATAGTTGGCCTCGAATAAACCGTGTTTCAATAATATATTATATTAAGGCAAGATTTGTTGGTTTAGTAATTTTTCTATTAAAAAGCAATGAGAAGTCAACATACAGGATTACTTTGAATTCATTGTCTTGAAAATAGGAGAAATTAAAAAACTAAAACCAATTTTAATTATAAACTAAATATTAGGTGACCTTTAAATTTCACCTGTCTCGTTTGAAGCTTAACAATTTTACAAAAAATACATGGATTTGAAATTAGTAGCGTCATCTAGATGTCAGATTTGCAAACTATTTACAAATGTATTAATCAAGAAGTTCTAAAGTTTGTTAAAAAAAAGGTTTTTTATTTTAATTTCTTAGCTTTCAAAGTATTTTAGCAGAGCGGTTGGTTTTATAAGAAAATATAGAAATCTGGAAGAGGGTAAAAATCAATTAAGAAAAAAAAGCAGAACAAAGTTTAGCATTATTCATTTTTTTGTAAAAAAAAACTCTTATTTCACTCAACAATTTAAAACCAAAAACCAAAAACAATAAAGATTTGTTCACAAAAATTATTTTAATCAATTCTTATATAAGCTCCGCTCTTGCATAGCAAAAATAATTTAATGGTGACTAAATTAGATGTAACAAAATGATAAATTCATTAAAACGAAAATAATCAAAAGTCAATTTGTGAAAAATTTAAAACCAAGTGAAATGATTTTCCATTTTTAGTGGAGATTTAGAACTCAAGTACACGATGAAACTTTTGATTTTAACGATTTTTTGCACAGCAGCTTTAGCCGCGGTATATTTTTTAATATTAATTAAAATTTTAAATAAAAATCATAAATATTTTTTTAATGAAAACAGGATTACACAGTAACTGTTAAAAGATTTGAGTGCGGTTATATGAATTCAAAATATGTTTTGAATATGACCTGCAAACTTCGTTCGATTAATCGAACTGAGCAAAGATTTTCCTTTTGGCTCAATTCAACGATAGTAGCAAAGGATTTATATCACAATGTTAGTATGTTTTTAATTTAACTACTTTGGAAGTTTAAAAAATTATTTATAATCCAGGTACGGGTTCAAACATTTAAAAGATACTCAAATCAATATCGTCCATCAATAGTTGATGTTAATTTAAATTTATGTATGGATTCAAAGGATAAATTTCCTCTGTATAAGTTCATACACAACCTTTGGAATCAAGTGTTAAGTTTGTCGTACTTTTGCAATAATTCAACTTACGTAAATATATCCTCTGGTGTTTCATTAGATGAACGTTATTTTCCTCCAGCATTTCCTAGTGGTATGTGGCGTATAAATTTTACCAATTGGTCTAAAGATCATAAAGAAATGATATACAAATTACAAATTTACTTTGATATCACTTATAAAGGTGCAAAGGATTTCGATGTTTGACTAACTAAATATTTTTCTTGAGTATTTTTTACACTTGCACATTATTTAAAATTTATTTAATTGTTTCAAGCACAATGTTAATATTTTAAGTAGCTCTATATAACTATAAAATCGAATAATTACTTTATCTTTTGAACTGTGTATACAATTACTCTTAGCGGCCAGATCAGGATTACTTGAAAAATATAAATGCATGGTTAAGACAGACTCTAGTCTGAGGATAAATCAATTTTACAGAAGAGCTACAAAAAAAATATTAAATTAAAGGTTTTAAAAATTTCTTATTCAGAAATATTGATAGATCAATCAAACTATTGCTATTTTTCTGTAATGAATCACTTTTTAAATTTTTTACAATTAAGTTAATTAAAAATTATATTTAAAGTAACTACGTCCTAAAAGCAATTAAAAATGTATTTAAATGTTGACAAAATTTATTGGTTATAGAAATTTAAGATTATTATGATTGATTTATTGACATCTGAAAATATAGCTCGAAATTTTAATGTTGTTAATTAATTATATAGTAAGATCTCATGTTGAGTCTACATTTTTGCTAAGTATGCAATAAAATCAAATTCGTATATCAATATCTAAATTTAAATTTAAAAAAATAAACGACCATCTTTAAAATCAATTAAGAAAAATAAAATAACCAATCAATATTTATGTACATAATTATTAAGGAGGGGGTTCGGTCAATAAAAGTGGATTAGATTTTATTATTTTCTTTCAATTTTCACAATTTGTTTTTTCTCTTTATGGCCAGATCAAGATTACTTGAGAAATATAAATGCATGGTTAAGACAGAGTCTAGTCTGAGAATAATTAAATTTTGCAGAAGACCTATAATTAAAATCTTCAAATCAGTGTAGATTTAGTAAGGATTGAATTCCAAATTAACCTTATTTATCTTTTTTAAATAGTTTACTCTAACATTTCAGAAATTCATCAATATTCCTTTATTTTTCTCAAGGAAATTTCGTCAAAACTATTTCATGTCTTAAATTAGATTTTGAAGCGTGCTTTTAGCGTGTCATTTAGACTACTACAGTAAGTATCCACCATAAAATATTTTTCGTAAAATTTTCTATCTTATAGACTCTAGAAACATTAGATCCATCTTACACTGTTTAAGAGGAATATACATCTTGGAGATGTTGTGTGGTTTAACTTTATTAACAAAAATAGGCTTAATTGAAAATTTTTCGGCCAATTCATAATAGTTCACTCCAATGAAAAATAAATACTTAAAACTTGAGACAAATCTATTAAAGAAAGGATTTTAGTTTTTGAAATTATTTTTGCTCTAAATACTAAATATTTGTAAATTTAACAAACTAAAACAAAATTAGTAGAAAATAATTAACTACACTATTTATTGATTTCCCGATTCCATGATAGTTTTCAGTATTTTAGCAATGAACTACTACTTATTAATACTATTAATACTCGTGATTCCAATATTTATTTATTTATTTATTTTTTTTATGTTTCAATTTTTGGTAGCCTTTGGAAAATGAAATACTGATTTTCACTTAAAAAAGCGACTTATTTGTTTTTATAAAATTCATAGTTATTAAAAAGATTGTTGAAAAATTTTATGTTTATAACATTATAAGAGATATTTTATTTTATTTATGTTATTCAGCAAGATATAATATTAAATACTTTGAAATTTATAATACAAAATTTGGTTGGAAAAGTTTTTATAATAAGTTTTTTTACAGTTTAAGTTGAAATATTGATCATATCATTCCTTTAATAGTTTGAATATTATTTGGTATTATTAAATTATTTAATGAAAAATATTTGGATTGGCTATGAAGAGTTTTCTCTTGATGATTTTTCAACATCAATTTTTTGATATTTAAGGTTTCCTGATACTAGGTTAAAAATTTATATGTTATTTTGTCTGCAACTTAATCAGAAAGTTTGAATGCAATTTAATTAATTTCATTAAGCCATAGCAGCAGTCGAAGTTTATAAAAATTTAAACTAAAAGTTATTTTTGAGGTTAGTGGAGATTTTAGCCCTAGAAAATCCTAAATTCAAAATAGCTTTCAGGATGTCTTTAAATCCTTTAAACAAATTTTACTGATTATTTTTGTCACAGTAGTTTTTTGACTTAATATTATCTTTACTGTCAACGAACTTAAATAAATAAAGTTTTCGTGCCACCTAACGCCTAAATAAAAAGGAAATTCATAAATGATTATAACCTTTCGTTTTCTATTTTAAATAAGTTTTGTTCTGAATTTCCCATCATGGCATATTTTTAAGGGTAATTATGACTACATCTGTAGCACAATTAGTCAAAAAGATTAGTCATAAACTGCTTAGTGCAGTAAATAATTTTTATTATTCATCAAAATTATCAGTCTTTGAAAATAATTAGTCCGTATCATCCCTAGAAACCTCTAAAAATAATTTAAATAGCTACATTAAGAAAATTAAATTTTCTTTTTGGTTTTAAGCTGACATTTGTCTAAAACTTTTCATTGGAGTTCTGTCTCCGATGATTTCTTATTCTTTTCATTTAAAATGCTAACCGTAATTTTTTAAGCTTTTCAAAAATATTCTGAGGTATGTATTTAGGAAATTTTAATAGAAGATTTCTGCATGATAACGTATGTATGTCACGTCATTTTAATTTTTTTTTATTTACTTTTGAAACTTCATTATCCTAATTAATGAAAATTCTATAGTCAAAATTCCAAATTCAAATATTTCACATTCATTCCAAAAAACAAAATATAATTTTCTATAAGACAGAGTTTTTTAATTCCTTTAAAAAAATTTATTTTTTAGCAGTTATTGTTTCAAAAAATATTTTTTTCGGATTCTTTGTAATATTTTTGCCTCATTTTAAATTTATTTCAAACCTATTTTCAAAGTAAATTCATAATAAAAATTTAAAAAAAATGTACTGTTTGTTTGCTTTTTCCATACTTATTTATTAAATTTTACACTAAACCTCTTGGCATATATACAATATGTGTTAATTAGTACAGATACATTATATACTGCCTAATTCCTTTTTATTTTTACTCTGGGTTAATACCAATCTATTAAGATAGGAAAATAAAAAACACTTACTTTTGTAAAAAAATGTTTTATTAACAAGAATTTCTTTTCATTATTCTTACAGCTGGCAAAAAATTATGTAAATAATTTCACAAAATAACAATAACGAAATCACATCTTCAACCCAATTGCTCATTATGCATAATACTTCCTATAGTACAAAGATCCTTATATACAAAATTCCAATGTAATCGTTCACTTTTGTCAACCTTAGCTTTTACCATTTGTACAACCAAAGTACAAGGATAAATATTAGTGTCAAGTTAAGTCAAAAAGAAAGGGTTATAAAATGATATGTCAGTTCAAACCCTTAATACACACAATTGAAAATATATTTTATGTATGATGAAAACTCTTCCATGTCAGCAACTTAGAGACACTCCTGCTGTTGTCTAAATATTTATAATTTTAATAATCTCGAAGAGATTTATTTGGTTAAACATCGAAAGACCATACGAAAGATTCAATAACTAATAAAATAAATCTTTTGGTTTGCTATTTTATCTAATTTGATTATTTTCCAGCTAAAATACTCTAAGCTTTGTACTATATTGGGTTAAAGAGGCCATTGTATATAACCTTCTCCATTTTATGTCCTTGTTTCCATGTAGTTATAAAATTCATAATGCTAACACAGAAAAGATATGCTCTAATAATTTTGATATTTGTACAAAACGAAAAGGGAGTCTTAGTATCAAATGATATTTTATAGAATGAAAGACAAGCCTTTTAATTACGTGTCATATATGAATTTGTATTGTTTTTAGGTGGCACAACAGGAAAAGGATTCTTTCAAAGCACCATGATAGTAATTATGTATTATATTTTTGGAATTATTGATTAAATATGCTGAAAAGAATATTATTTTGTGGTAAATTATGGTAAAAGATATTAGGAAAGGTATTAATTATGAGTATAATGTTTAATTAGAGAATTTAATGACTGGTAAAACTATTCTTTTAGGAAAACTTAGTAAGTCCAAAAAACACTTCCAATGATTTATGTTAACTGATGAATAGTTTTGAAAATTTTTCACTTTTATAGTTTGCAGAAATCATAATTCACAATTCAGGACATGTAGAGTAATGAATTAAGCTTTGCTTTTCGCTCTGTTCTTTTGAGGATTTCGTTCAACTTAAATTATTATTTACCTTGTGTTACTGATTTTTTCGTGTAACCAGTAAATAGCTAAGCTTGCTTGAAGGTTTCTTATTTTCTGGATGGCTGGATTCTAGCTTTCATCGAACATCGTCCTGGTAATTGAAACTATGTCTACTCGAGTGAGAAGACAATAAAATCCAAGCATATAAAGATTGTGTTAGCTCCTCATTGGTTGTTTAATATTTCAAAGCTGTTGGTGAATACTCGACCATTCGCGAAGGGAAGATTGAGGGAGCACTATTTAATTAACGAAATGTGAAGTTTAAATTTGAATAATGAAAGTATTTTTGTTAAGCATTTTCAATATTAAATTGTATAGAAAATTATTTTCGAATCTCTATCACTCAATAGAAATTTAAGGAATTAAGAATAAGGAATTCATTTGAGTGAATTCGGAAGGGCCGTAGTATGCAGTTATTTGCTTAAGGTTGCGAAAAAATAAATTCGCCTATGGCTTCCATTACTTTTTTTAGCTGTCAAATTTTTGCCGTCACACTGCACTCTCAAAGCCCCTATTTCTACGGAGCTTCTATCTTTGATGTGAGCCTTAAATAACTTTGTTGCTGTTTTATCCAGAACTTTTAAGAACTCATTTCAGCTGCGTAAATAAGAGTGTGATCAAAGGCATCAATCCTTTTCGCCACGTAACATTTTTTATTGTTTAATTGCTATTTAAATTTTTAGAGTTAATTGCATTGCTTTTTTGATTTTTTTAAAGGGACAAAGAGTGGTTATCCTTAATTAAGAACCAACTTCCTTATTTGAAGTGTTTCTAAGTGGTTATCATAGCAATAATAATTTGTCAATTTCTTTAAATATTTTAAAACTTTGAAAGTTTTTGAAAAATAAATTACCTAAAAATATCTTAGAGTATTTCTTCTTTTCTTGCCAGATTTAATGCTAATACAAACACATAAAATTGTTCAAACTAATGGCTAGATAAGTAGGACATCAAAAAATATTTTGGTTGTTTACAAAAAGGGCATTTTATCTTTATTTTAGGAATATCATCAATCGATATTATGGCTTTTAAGTACTACTAAGTAGTCATTGATGTCATCGCTAAATTTGAAGTTATATTTTTAGCTGACTTAATTTATGGAAATTTTATATTTGTCCTATAAAAATATTAAGAAAATCTCTTATTTAAATTTTAAATTAATATTTGAAATTTTTGAAAAATATTAAAATTTTCACACCATTTTTTTTCTGCAAAAAATGTTTAGTCAGATATAAGGAAACTCTATTTAATGAAAAATTTTTTAGTCTTTTTATTTTTAATTAAATCAAGAATAATTTAATAGATTAAAAACCTAAAAACTTAGAAAACCTTTTTCTAGTTCCATTTTCAATATTTTGGTAATTCTATAAAAATTTCAGGATAACTCCTTAGTATTAAATATCGTCTACAATAAATTTGTATTATATATTCAGAATTGCTATTTGGGTTTAGTGAAAGTGGTTTCAATAAAACTTTTTCAACCTTTCACTTATATTCAACTTGTTATACTGTAGAAAATTTACGAGAATTCTTTACCCAGAAACATAAAATCGTTTACATTATCCATTCATGATTTTCATTTCATCGAATTTGTTATGTTAAGGACGTGAACAATGTTCATATGCTGATATCATTTTATTTCTTGAGAAATTATATTGTTTTTTGCGATCCTATTTTGATTTTTTTTTTTTTTGGTTTGTTTTTGACTGGATTTTAAAACATATGTCTGTAAAATTTTATGCACATTGGTTATGCCTGGTTTTAGGATTGAAGCTATAAAAATTCATGAAAAGAGAATATCTCTTTACTTTAGCTATTCATAAATTGTAATTTAATTAAAGTTGATTTTTAATATTGTTGAGTGTTTTGGTTTTCTGTTAGATACTTTAAGGAATTATTATTTGTGGGTATTTTGCTTTTTGATTAAACTGTTGAAAGTTGTTTTTTGTTTTTACTAGATTGGGGCTAATGAATTGAGTTTTGAATTAATATCACAAGTTGCAAAGTTTGGTAAAATCTAACTATATCGAAATTGTCAATAAAATCTTTCGGTATATTTTCTTTATAAGCCCTTTTCCTGATTTAATTTTTCTTACAGTTTTTAATTTAAAAAATTTATTATTTTTGTCCAAATATTTAAGTTATGAGTAGATTAAAACTTTTCTGACTACATTTGATACTCACAACTGGATTTTTATTTTAATTCTACTATAAAACTTTATTTTATTTTTGGATAATATATTTGAAAAATAATAGTTTTAACACTTTAAAATAGTTTCACAAAAAAATACTTTAAGCTGCATATTGGAATTTTAACAGTTTGTTTTGTTTTTCTTTAATATTATTAATTCAATAATTATAATTATTTCCTAAATAAATTAATTAGTACCATCAAAATTGAAAGATTAGTTCATAATTGACGCTTGAGTTTTTGTTTAGAATTCTAATTAGATCAAATTATATAATACTTGCAATAAAAATGACTTGCGTGACCTACCATATAAAAATAACAAATAAATAAATTCAACTCTTAATCAAAATGAATACAAAACAAATCTAATTAAGAAATTATATCCGCATGCTTTCTTTTTGACTTATGAAAAATTTCTTTTCATGAAAAATATTTCCTATGGATGAATTTTTAAATGATATCATTTATAAGCTTATTATTATTTTGTTGGCTTTTCAACCCTCAATTAAAGGCATGTGATTGTGATTCTTAAAAGTTTCTACTTTCTTTACTTTGGTATTTCTTTAGTCAATATCTTTTTAGAAATATTTGGGATTATATTTTTTTGAGTTAGAATCAATGAATTTATGCTTTTTTCAAGTAATTTAGAATAAAATATTGTTGGGACGCTTTTCGAAAATTTTATTTTATAACCAAATTCTGTAGATAACTTTCACATTTTAAACGTACATATGAATGTGAAAAATTCAATCTAAGTGATTAGAGATTATTTATATATAAAGGTTATTATTTTCAAAGGGCTAATGATTAAACTAAAATTATTATAATAATAAATAAAATTATTTTAATTTTTGAAGTCATGGCTTTTTTTAGAAAATACGAAAATACGGCTGTTAGATATTTGGGAAATAGCATACCATACTTCAAAGATTACTTTTTAAAATAAACCAAAGTATAATAAAAATATATTTTTGAAACTTTTTAGCAAGAAATAGAACTCTAGTAGAAGATTTTCTACGAACGAATTGTGGATAGAGGTGACTCATACTCGATAATTTTTTAATGTATCTAGCTAAAATATCTTAATAGAAAAATGAACGATGTTTAAAACGCTTTTTAAGCAGTTTACGAAGAGTAAAGATGGTTCATTTATATATTGCACTGGTCGAATGCAAGGAAGACATTCATTAATTCTAGCAACAGATTTGAGAATGGCGTGAGAGTCTGTTCACTACAATATTAAGTGGATTACATATAGTTTTTGGTTATGATGCCTCCTGTTTAGTTTGTAATACGATTGTTGTTGTTATTTTTTTTTTGTTAAAAATTTACGATCAAAAATTCAGGTGAGTCAGGGAGTAACATAGAAAAAGCTTAAACTGTAGAGAATTAGTTTTTATTTTTAGTTTTCGTAGGTTACTTTCTTAACTTTCTTAGGAAAATAGAAAAAAACGCAAATGGAAACTAATAAAATGACTGTTAAAACACATTGTGTTTTGCAAAGGAGATATCATCCCTAAATCTTTTCGGTCGCGTTTGCTACAATGAATATGTACATAAATAAGACCTTACAAGAAGCTCCCATGTTTTCATTACCCTTTTGCTGCTGTAAATCTTCTCATTTCTTGCTTTTGTAATCAGTAAATAGAGTATGGAATTTTTTCTTGTTCTCTTCATGAAGAAAACTTTTGTTTTTATCTTTTTTTATGTTGGATGTGGTTATTTATGACAATATTATTGATTAAATACTAAACAAAAGAAAACAAATACAGTAAATCGTTAAAATGAAAACTCAACTCCATAAAAATTATACTAATCTCCTTGTTCATAAATTATATTTGTTTCTACAAATTTATAAATCTCAATTTTTTTTAGAAAATTAAAATATTAGAAACTTTGTTTTTGATAAAAGTATTTTCAGCTGAATTACTTTTCATGGGAAAAATACAAATGTGTAGTGCATAATTTTAATTTTCTCTTAAAATCGTAAAATAACTATAACTAATTAATATGAGTAGTACTTATGTATGTTATATAACCATGTAACTAAGCAATCTTACCCTAACTTTAGAGGAAACATTTAAGCGAAGATAATTTTAATATACATGTGGTGAAATTTTATCTAACAAATTTTGAGGAAAAAATATGTTTCATCAAGCATAGTAACAAAATAGTTAAATTTAAGCCATTTTGATTGTTGAATATGTTGAAAGTACTCTAACAATGCTAATTGAACTACTAAGGGAAGAAAATTATGACCGATAAATTAATTGAAGTAAATTATTCTGTTGTACATTATTAAATCGAGTAAATTCGGCAACTAAGTTAGATACTTGCTATTTGCATCGTTAAACATGATGTGTTCATATGAAAGCTTTTGTCCAATTATCAATTTAAGAATTCATTGAAGCAAAATTGTACAGATTTTCTTATAGAAAAGATTCAGTTAATTAAATTTCGATTCTTTTTGAACATTTAATTATTGGATAATAATCGTCTTTTAAGAAAGTTCTTCCCTTACACACATAAACCGTGTGTGTACGGAGTGTGTATACTTTTTTTTAAAAGTATCCTTTGCTGATTAGTGACGTTTGTTATATACATTATAAATAAATAAGAAAAATTAGCAAGAATTGAACTCTTTCCAAAAAAAAGTATTAATAATAATGATTTATTCCCTATTAATTGCTTCAAACCCTCAAAAGCTATAGGATGTTGTTTTGAATCTAAATTTTTAATAGCAGCGAAGAAAATTCGCAGCTAAATCCGACAAGTTAAAACCAACTGGAAAGTTTTCAAATTAAGTCGTCCCTTCCAGTCAGTTTAACTTTTCAACACTGAAAGTAGAAGTAAAAGTAAAAGTGAGTTAAGACTTGTATATATTCAGCTCTTTATATTAATGCTCTCCTATCGTTTCATTTGAAACACAAAACGCCTTTGAAATTTATATGCATACAATTTGAACATGAGTAGTCATAGTTTGTCTTAGCTATAGAAACACTTTATCTACTTCAAAATCATGTAAAACTTTCATATGATGTATTATTACTTCTCGCTTTCTGTACTTACCAAGCCTTTTTACACAATTCAAGATTTCGTTGTGTGTTATAAACTTACATAAAGACTTACATAAATTCAAATAGTCAAACTCTGAAAAACTTAAAATTTTTCATAATTTACACAAATGAAGTCATTCTGGCTGATTCAGGGTTGTAATTTTTGTAAAAAATCAACAAACCAACAGTTGTGACGTTTAGCATTAGTTAAAATTATCTTATATTATAAAAATTATGATATAAAAATTGCATGTAGATGGATGTAAATTTCTTTAAAATAAATCCTTGGCATTAAGGGAAAGATGCACTTACTTTGCCTGGTAGTGAATGAGTGTAGTTTTTACACTTAAGAAAAATTTACTTACTCCTCAAGTTATGACGTCACACATATCTTATTAAGACTGGGTGATCATTAGAAGAATTTTGATGTAGCAGAAATACATAAAATTTTACTACAATGTTGAAATTATGCAAATGATAAAATAAAATTTTCAAAAAAAGAAAAGTTGTAATATAATAAAAATAAAATTTAATTTTTGATTTGAATCCAAATAGAAATCTTCTATTAAAATTTCTGTATAAAATTTTAAATGTAGACTTCTGATAATACTACCCTAAAAAATTTATCTAGTAATAATAGATATTTATCTTCTTAGCTAAATAGTATTTTAATAGAATATACTATGAAAAAATCAAAGTAAAGTTATCAAACAAGGAAATTTTTTAAAATTACTTATTCTATTATGCAATTTTATTTGATGTTAACTCCTACTTTAACAATACCAAAAGTCTAATTTTTATAGGTGACTTTAAAAATAGTATAAAAAATTAATATTCCATTTTTATGATTGACCGGCTAATTTTTGAATGTGGTAGTTATCATACCCAGTTTAATAAAATCCCTTTCCTTTGAATGCTACACCTAATAATGCCTGAAAGGGAAAATCTATTTTCCATTTTAACGGTATTATTTTATGTAGAAATTATACTATAAAATTTTTAGCACGTTTTTCGTTATCAAAAGTCTGGAAACTTTTCTTTAATATTTAATGTTGAAATTATTAATGCAGCTCACCTAATTTATCTCCTGATGTTGTATATACTTTAAGTAACACCTTTTTTTGTTTTTTAAATATCAAATGGCTTTGACCTGCTGTTTTTTATTCAAGAGGATTGTTCTTTTTAATAGTAAAACTTTTCAGTTCATCTTCCTATTAGTTTTATATATTTTTACGTTTTTGACTTAAAGGTAGCTAAATTTGTTAATAATAAAGTGAAAACTTGTTTTTCTGACCTCAGTAATTTCCTTTTCTAATTAGTAAAAATTTCTTTAATAAGTTTTTAACAATGTTTAAATTGCATTTAGATATTATTAACATTTTAAATTCCTTTGTGTATTCCTTTTCTTATACTTTTAAAAATCATATCAAAAAAAGTATCGGAAAACAATTTGTATTCCAGACTAGTATATGCGAAATTTTTTTAGTACATTCACTCAAATAATGAATAAGAAAAATGTTAAAATGCGACTGTTCCAGCAAAACTCAGAGCATGGTATGTAGAAAACATTATAAAGGATGTTATATAATATCTTACAATTATGAATGCAGTTTAAATACACGTTTATGGCTTTCAATCAAAACAAAAGTCTTGAAGAAGTTATTTGATTTGACATCTAAGTGAATTAGATTCCAGATATCGATTAATATAGTATTAGTGTGAGGATTTTCCCGGATTTGTCCATACATTATCTTTAAACTGGTAAATTAATAAATTAAAAGTATTATTTTAACATGACTGACTTCTGTCTGACTGACTGTCAGCCTTTTAGCAGTGATTTCCGAAATAATTTGCAAGCTGTGGGAGTTATTGAAACCTGCCAATAGCATTAAGTTCTCTTGATTTGAGGGAAGGGTAGGGTATTTAATTTTTTTTAATTTTTTTAATTTAATGTGCAGCATCTTAAAAATATTTTGTCAAAAGTTCAAGTTGATCCGAGAAAAATTACCGAAGTTTGAATTTGAACATCCTTTGCTGTAGAGTAAGTAGTGAATGAGCAAAACTTTAAAGCATTTTGCTGAAACTTGTTATCTTCGAAGTCGGTGTGCACCACGATAATTCCAAATCGTGGCCATCGTTTTGAAGTTTTGCACACTACTTTTTGACATAATATTCCAGACAACGTGGAGAGCTTTCTATTTTGAAAAAAAATTATTGATTTTATAGGACGAAATATATCGATTTTTTAAGCGAAAATCGGTATTTTGACTTCCAAAGGCTACCAAAAAAATAAGAAGAAGAAAAAAACCCTCGTCATTACCTGGTGAAACATGTCCTTTAATTAGTAACTTTTGATTTTTTTGTTTTAGATGATTCTATAGCAAGTTGTGTTGCACACCGCAAAACCATTTTTCTGCAAGGCACTTCAAGATATTCACTGTCACTCACTCACTTATTAATATTTTAAAATGAAAATTTAAAAAAATATTTTTCAAATGTTGTGTTATTATATACAAATTAAAAAAATGAGCTAGAACTACTTGCATCGCCAAAGAAAATTCTTGAAAACATGTCTTTATTCGAGCGAATTAACCCAACCCCCTCCCCTTAAGCAGTAAAGTGAGAAGGCTTTAATATTTTTCAAGATAAAAGGCTGATTTGAAGTAAAAAGTGGGAAATTGTATACTAAAGTAAAAATTAATTTTAAATTTTAAAAATCAAACAATGATTTGAATTAATCTAAATTTTTGGTTTGTATTCAATTTATTCCTAGTAAATTTCATAGTAACCACTCTGTTATTTAGGTTGCTAAATAAAATTTACTTCTTTTGTAGCATTGTAGTTAGTAGAAAATTACTCAATATTTTTACTTGAAGAAAAGGCTTAATACATATATAATTTTAGGTATTCTATAGGCTTTCAAAGTTTTCCTCTATAAAAATAAATCTTTAAGTATTTTATTAAAATTAAGATTCTCATTAAGTTCAAATAGGGTTTTTTCAAAAAAACTTTCAAATAATGTATCAGTCCCTAACTCTATTTAAATGGGTTTTAAAAACTGAAAGAGGATAACTGGAAGAAAAAAAATAATACAATATTCAATAGAACTTAACCCTCATTCGATTTCTTTACTTTGAAAAATAAAAAATATAAAAAAAAAAAAACAAATATAAATAAAAGAAATACAAGGAATATCTTAAAAGGTTTATGCTGGCTTTAAGGGTAATGTAGAATGGGATTTAAGAAAAAATTCTTTCTTCCTTATGTTTTTGCTGCTTTTTATACACAGAAAACTTTGTATTTCCTCCTTTCGGTTGCCTCAATTCTACATGAAAAATTAATTTTTGTTATTTTTTTTGCCTTCCTCTGGCTATGGGATAAGGTAAGGTAATAAAATGCCAATCAACTTTTACCTTCTAACTTTGATTCGAGAAAATAAGTTCAGCCGAGTGTAATACATAGAGTAAATATTTACTTTAATATTTGATGACATGCTTCATTTTATCCAAGAAAGCAAAACATTAATATTGAACCAAAAAAAAAAAAAACCAACAAATCTATTGATTTGAAAAAAACAAAAAACAAAAAAAAAAAAAATGGGTAGGAGAAGAAAAGAAAACTTTTGGTTTTTTTTTTTTTTTTGTTTTCTTAAGCAACTTCTAAGAATTCAAATTATAATCCCTGAAACATAAATGTCAAAAAAATAAAAAATAAAATATACTTCAGAATCTTCATCGATGAGATGGTATCAATCTAGGATCTATGATATTGTTAGTAAGAGTGTTTGTTTTGTTATTTTTCGTGTTTTATTTTAGTCAAAGTGTTCTACTTGATATCGACAAAATGAACCCCGTTGTTATTTTAAAAAGCAAACAAGACATTTTCCATAAGAATTTCCTTTGTTAAGTAGATCCTAAGGTGTAGTTTTATGACAATCAGCTGTTATATGTTTTATGGTTTTAAAAATTTTCTATATGAAAAATTTTCTGCTTTTTAATTTTATTTTGGTTTTCTATGATATGATATGGGAATTAGAAGTATCTGTCAGTTAAAGTCATTTGGTTTTTAAAGATTATTTCTTTAGCGATAAAGTTTAATTTATAGAAAATACAATAAATAGCTTGCTTTTCTCTTTATGGTAGCCAAAAACACAATAAAAAATCATTAGAAACTGATGTCTATAAAAAACTTATATTATTGCTTAGCAATTATTTTTCGAACTTAGCATTAAATTTTTAGCTTTGAGTCAAAAAAATATAGTGTAAGTTTTATTGAAATTATAAGACAAATTGTCATAATTGTCAAATTTACTTTAATTTTATCAAAATTTTTGCTATGAGTTATTTGATATTTTTTCTGCATTGAAATTTATCTTAAGCAAATTTTTTCAAATGGTAGAATAATAAAACAAAGTTTCTTATCACCAATTTCAGCATGAGGTCTAGGTCAAAAACTTTAAATGGCATCTAAAGTGGCTTCTCAACCTACACATAATGTGAAGACATTTACGTCTAAATTTTAAACCCTAAAAGCAAACGTAAATTCTAATTGATATTATTATTTATTGAACTAAGAAGTAATTGCAGGAAAAATTGTAATGAATAATTATGAAATTTTGGCTTATCAAAATGTATAAAAAAGTCTTTGAAAATTAACGAAAACAAAAATTAAAATTTACAAAAACTCACTTTACGGATATTTAAAAATTTAAATGAAAATTCCAAGTTATTAAAGACTAAATTACTGACTGTATTTGGGCATATTTTGTGATTAAGTTTAATTTTTGAAAGTGAAAAAAGGATAGAACGTAGAAAAAGATAGAAAAAGAACGTAAGTTAAAAGGTAATGACAAAAATACATACAGAGCAAGTTGAATAACATTTTAATTATCTAAAAATATTTAAAATTCATATTGAAATTTTTTTGATATCAAAATCAAAAACTGTTGAAATTAATGGAGAGTTAAAAATTTGCAATCAATTCAGAAAAAGCTAATAATTATTGATTTGCAATGAATTTCATTATATCTAAAATCTTATTACTTCAATTATTTAGTAAATTAAGTAAAAAGACAAAAAAAAAATTTCTTTTGCATCATAGCAATATCAATTTTAGATAATCGTATCATCTTGATGAACATTTTTTCCTCAATTCAACCGTAAAAAAAACCCTTCAAGCATATTGAATTCGATTCACTCGATTATTTCTCGAGTTTTATTAAGCTTATTCACCTTCGTTGTTTTTTTTTTTTGTTCTTTTTCAGCTTTCAATTCTAGAAAAATCTCTCTTGCATCAAATAAAATCTCGTATAAAATCAGAAAATCATTTTCATAGTCCCACAGTTGTTGGCAATTCATGTGATCATCATTAACGTTATAACTATTGCAGCTATGTAACAATTATTGGGGGCTTGATTGACTCTTATCAAATCCTTCAATTCATTTCTATATATATATATATATATATATATACATTAATGTATATATATTAGGAAAAATATGACCGTATGTCATAGAAAAATTTACCATAAAACCAAATTCTATGTGTTATCCTTAGATGAAACATTTTCCTGCCAACAGAAATCATATTTAAACCACGAAGTGGTTACGTGTCTGTTTTTCTTTGAGTAAGATTGATGGTCATAGCTTATTCTATTGAGTGCTCAGCACTTAATTTCTCATATTATAAATGAAGGAAAACAAAAAAAGAAAAAAGTAAGCTATCGTTTTTGGCCACCCCCATGTGTCAGCAATATGTTATGATTATATCGGGTAGTAAAAGATGGAGTGTTGATGCTTTTACAACAACAAAAAAATAGACATATAATTGACCATAAGCTAAAGTAATTTATGTACAATAACGAAGAAACAAATATTTTATGTAACTTTTTAAATAGAATTTGTAGTTATTTTCTTATTATTTTATGTACTATGAAAATTTTGTTTTAGCTAAGTAAAACAGCTAAAGAGGAAAAAACAAAACTTAGTAAAGAAAATAAATACGACTTGAATTGTTTAAGAGATACAAAAGAAAAACTTTTTTCTAGATCTATTTTACTTGAATCAAATTTATGATTGTGATTGTACAAAAAGCAAAACAAAAAATATAACAAACTTTACTAACATTGGTTAAATAAATACATAAATAATTTATAAAAGTTCATTGGCATAAAGTAATTTTTGAAGAAAAATTTCAAAACTTCTCATTGTAAAAAGCTTTTATCATCCTTAATTCTAAGTTTATCAATTGTTTTAATTTTTGTAAATATAACAAAACCAGCCTTTATTTAAGAAGGAGAAGTTTTAAAAGATATTCAACAAACAGGAAGTTTATATAAAACAGTAGGATATTTGGTTGAAACTTTAGTTAGTAGGCTTTGTTCTTTTAGTTGTTACTAAAGGGGTGATAGAGGGATGTGATGAACCTATTTAAACTTTCAGACTTATCTAACTTAAAAATAACAAAATTATTTTGCATTCATATTTTGTTTTATACTAATTAAAATTTTTTAGTAGGGAAATATATTTTAATAACCTGTGGTTTAATTATTTTTGGGTACATTTTAATGAAATTTATTATACGTAACAGAAATAATTTGATTTTGAAAGGGAAAAAATATTTTTTACTTAACCTTTGTTTCTATTGTATATATCAGCTTTTTATTTAGATTTCAACTGACTATAAAGAAATTTATTTGTGTTGTTTTGTTTTTCTTTTGCTAATCAAATTGATTTTTTTTCTTATCAGGGAGAATTGGGGTTGTTTTAAATATTTTTTTCAATTATAAGCACGTTAGAAGGAATGATGCACACCTTAAAATGTCAGTTTGGTAGAAAATATAAGGAAAAAATATTTATAGCTTTTTGAAAATTACCTAGAAATGGTTTGGTATTTTTTTTTTTTAAATTTCATTTAAAAAGCTCTTTTTTATATTTAAAAAGATTTATGCCTCCTTAAGGTATGAAGACCATTAGCGCTATATTTTCCTTTTATGCTATAGTTATGCTATAATAATATTTTATAATTTGTAATTGTGGGCACTAAATAGACTACATTTTTTCTCCTTATTTTTGTTAATTTTGACCCTCATTAATTTTTACTATAAAAATCTCAAAAAAAGCAACATTATTAAGCTACTTTTCGTATTTGAAATTACTAATTAGTGTTCTAGATATTATTTTTGTATACATTAAATGTTAATTTTTTGTTATTTACGAAATCTAATGATCTAAAGTTTAATCTAATTATTCTAAAAAATCTTTAGTGAGTTTTGAAAAATATAATAAATGAAAATCAAATACTGATGAACCAAGTAAGGGTATTAAAGCTGATCCTAATCTTCAAAATATTGCCAAAAGTTCAGAAATACTATAAGAAATAAGAAATAATTTGTTCCAGTTTTAAAACATTTTTTTTCATCTTTTTTTAAATAATCGTAGTATAAAATTTAGGTTTTAATTTTTTATTGATGATATATTTTCATATTAATTAAAGATTATAACACTTTGAGGACTGCACAGTTTTTTATATTTCTTTTAATCTGGCGGCATCTTGCACAAAATTTTGTCCAGGAAGAAATTAAAAGATGACTTTTATAAAAAAATTATTTTTAACCACATAAAGCTTACAAAACTATAGCTGATATGTACCACTGGTTGTACATGCCAGCCTCAACGTGTTAAAGGGAGGGTAGAATTTTTAATTTTTTTTTATTTTTTTAAATTAATGTGCAGCATCTTAAAAATATTGTGTTAAAAGTTTAAGGCGATCGAAGTAAAATTACCGAAGCTATGAACATTTGAACTTCCTTTGCTCCATATATAAAAATTGAAAAAAAAAACCCTCGACATTACCTGGTGAAACATCTCCTTTAATAAATAACTTTTGGTTTTTTTGTTTTAGATGATTCTTTTGCGAATTGTGCTGAACACCGCAGAACCATTTTTCTGCAGGGCGCTTCAAGATATTCACTGTAACTCACTCACTTATTAATATTTGGAAATGAAAATTTAAAAAAATATTTTTCAAATGTTGTGTTTTTATATAAAAATTAAAAGAATAAACTAGAACTACCTGTGTCGCCAAAAAAAATACTTGAGAACATGCCTTTTTTTGAGCGAATTAACCTGAAAAACAAAATTGAAAAAATTCATTTGAAATTTTCAACATGTCGATTTATTAAAGAAAATGACAACTACTTAAAGAAATTTGCTAAAAGTCAGAAAATTGTTTGAAGTTAATAAAATTTGTTGATTTAATTTCCTTTCAATAGGGAATAAGGGAAATACCATAAGCTCTTTTTATGAAGGCAATAAAAGAAAGATGGGATATAATCACAACAATTGAAATATTCTTCTATTATAACTACAATTCATGATTAATTGGTCTAGATACCGTTAAAATGGATTTGTTATTATATTCAATTTTATTTGAGTTTAACAATTCAAATAAAGTCTTAAATAGTAGAATATTTGCCTCCAATCACCTTGTAAATGACAAAATTTAATTATCCTGTGGTAAAACAAGTATTTACTCAAGTAGTACAATTAACTTTCCGTTGTAAAATTTCTAATAAATTTGATTTTTGGGTGCATAATTTATTCTACTAAAGAGCTGTATAACAATATCAGAAAGGATAACCTTTTGTTTAAATAAATTGTTGATAATAAATTTACTAAGTTGACAAAAGAAATAGCAAAATTAGTAAAATTTTGAACAATATATTTGAATGCATTATCTGAAACTTTAAACTTAAAAGGAATGAAAATACTTTAATGGATATAAAAAAAGGACTATAAACATTACTCTTGAAAACAATAGTTTTGTTAAGTCTAAAAGTCAAATCTAAATTTTTATTACTTTTAGTCATAAAATGTGCTATAACCCAAAAAATATTTCCTTATATTACAAATACAGAGTAAAATATAATTAAGTTCTCCTTCTGACATAGTTGAAGCATTAAAATGAATCTCAAGTACATGCTAACTAAATTTTTTATTTGAAAATTATGAATAAAAATTATGATTTTGTTGAAGAGTTTATTTTTTTGTCGTTTTTCTCTTTGATGGTGTTGTTGGATACTTCGTATACAAAATTCAATAAATTAACGGAGCAGAACTTGGAGCTGTAGTTATTTTTTAATATGAAAATGAAATTTTGTTATGTTTTATAATATTTTACATTGTATCCACAACAAAAACAAAAATGTTATGTTTTCAGGTCCTTGTATTTATTAAAGGTTGAATTGCTATTAAATTATTCATCAACTTCATTTTTTGATTGTGTTAGGTAATTAAGGTAGAAAACTATTGACTTTAGACAAACATTGCAAGTACTTCATTTATTTTAGAATAGGGTTAGCAGGAATAGCTCAACATTGAAATCCACAAATCAATTAATGCTATTATATAGTTTTGTCGAGGGCGTAATCTGGTATTCTAATTAAGTATTTTAGATATATATATATATATATATATTTATACATATCTATTAAACCAATATTACCTAAGTTGTACCCATCAGAAATTTCAACATGGCTATTTAATTAAATTAGTGGGATAAACTTTCACCGACTGAATTTGATAATGAAGTTGACTATAGGATAAATTTTAACTAGTCAATGTTAGATTTTCCTTTTAACAAAATTAGAATTATGTAATATAGAAATAAAATTTTAAAATAGCCTAGCCCCATGAAATCAATTTTTCGAATATATTTATTTTGTGTTTTTTGATTTAAAAACTAACATTTCATGAATGTTGGTGATATTATTATTTTTAAAACTAATATTTTAATATAACAAAAACCGAATCCTTTTTTTATCGAAATAAATCTGGCAACTTTGATGCATTATAAAGGAGAGTGTGTTCATTTTTTAAATTAATGATTTAACAATTATTAAAATAAAACTAGAAAAATATTTTAATGTGATACACAAGAAATTATGTTTTAGACAAAATTATACTCTTTGGTAGGTGATATCCAACAAAAACTCTACAATATATTTTTTTGTGAATAACAAATTTTTAATTCTAATGAAATGTGAGTTTGCACATTTATTAAAAAATAACCATGATTTGATTTTAACTTTCAGCAGTGCTTTTTGTTTCGAAATCCTTTTCACTTATCTACCACAGATACATATGAGAGTTGTTTATTTATTTTTCATAGAAAATCCATAACGTATAAGTTATTTGAAACCACAAAATGGAATTAATTCTATCTATCAAATGATAGTCGAGAGTCAATTAAAGCTATGCATACGTTAATTAAAAACTCTTATTAAAATTCGGAAGATCTTTTTCAGTCCATATATTAAAATTTCTAAACATTTTGTTGCCGGCTGGGATTTAAGATCAATCTTTATAATTTTTGTAGTAATTTTAGAAAATGCTCTTATCATGTTTGGAATCCATCTGCAAAAAATGATGTGGATAAAAAACTTCGGATAATTGAAATGTGTTGTATTTTGGTTAAATGGTCCTGATAAAAACCTTTACTCTTAATACCATTGTGTATAACTGGGTACATAGCAATTGATAGCAATATAGGTATATAATGACCTCAGTTGATACCATTTTTTTAATTGTATTCAGAAATTATTTAGCTACATCCCATACTTTAGAAGTCATATTGGTAGATGTTCGGGAAGAAAAAGACATTTATCTTCTTTTAGTGATCAGTAACACAAAAATTTCACCTGGAAAAACCATAAATAAAACTGATATCTACAATTTTAGAGATCTTTTCTACTGATTGTTTGTGTTTAAGTTTATTAAAACTCACTAAAAAATAATTGATTGTATACTTATAGTCTTCAAGACCATTCATGTCGAAGCGTTTAGTCCGTCGCTACATTTTCGAAGTATAAATTTCCTGAGACAAGGTACTGTTTTTCCATTAATTCCTAAATCAAATCATTGCTTCGAAGAAGATAATTTCAAAATGTTTATAAGGAAATGACAGCACATTACTTTAAGAAATTTAAAGGTTGAAAACGCGAAGAGTCCTTTAAACTGATATGCAAGAAAATAATTTTACCTGGACTAGAAGCTCTCAATAAGTCATCATATCCTTTCACATTGATGTCTATATCAAATTTGACATGCGACTGATTCCCCATACAGATAAAATGGCTTTACATAGAAAATGAACTTTCGTGTTAAAATTGAGTACGTATCACATTTTTTAAAGTGTATAAAAAACAAATGAGGAGCATTATACTGACAGAATTTTTAACACGAAAGCATAAAACTTTGTTTCCCGATCATGAGATATGAATACAGTATCATGCAAATGTTGACAGAAAAGATTAATTCAGAAATCAAAAAATGCCATTTTTGTGAAGCTCTCACTACTTCTTTTAAATGTGTTAAATTTTTGCAATACCCACAATGAATTGGAAACAGATATTTTTCAAAATATTTCTTTTTGTAGCGCAATAAAAAAGGTATACTTTTCACCGATATCCTGTCAAAATTTTATGAGTTCTGTAGAAGACGGGATATTGTGCTAAAAGTGACAGTGATAAAGATCAAAACTTCAAATATTCTATCGCGACGCATGGAAGCAGACAAGCAAGCCAAAATGTGAAGAAAATTTGCCTTGAAAAATCAAAAGTGAAGACAATGTTGATTTGTTTCTACAGTTCCGAGGACAGTATACATGGATAAAATTTGCTCCATCTGGTCAAATAGCTACCGCTGTATTTTATCCTTGTGTAATAAAGCTCCTGTTGCTGCGTATTTTTCGTTGTAAAACCGCGATACCGTAAAAAGGAAGTTTGTAACTACCAACAACTGTTGCATGACTGTGCCCCCTCTAACCGTTCGAATTTCATCCCCGATTTTTTGACTAAAAACTTTATTTTAACCGTCAACTATGCACCGAGTTGAAACTCCGTGATTTTTACCTGTTCTCCAAACTACATTTGCCGGTGAAAGAAAAACTCTAAGACATCCAAAAAAGCATCCAAAAAGCAATGAATAAAAATGATCTTGAAAATTCATTTGACATGCTAATTGATCGAATAATACGTTGAATCGAAGCAAATGAGGATCTAAGAGAGTTAAAATGAAGATAGTAAAACTTCAACTTTTTGTGTGTTTTTTTTCAATAAAATTATCTCTAATTTCTACTTTAAACGATTTATCCAATAAGCAATAAGCACCATCATAAATTCAAAAGTTTGTAAAATATTTCATCTTGACCAAATTTCAACAATGTATAGTGAAATATATTAAGGATATATGACTAGAGATTATGTGAAAATGTTGAGTCTACAAAATTTTTTACCTAGCTCCAAACATAATTAAAGTTTAAAACTAAATTCAAACAAATGTTGATAGCTGCTAATTACCACTAGTCTCTATTGCTAATATTTAAGTATATAAAAAGGCTAAATTTACCTTAATGAAAGGTTAGAGATTATGTTGGGAGCTTATTTAATAAAAGAAAACACGTTATTAAATAAAGACCCTGGTTAATATTGTCCCTCCACTTTCAATAACCTTTCAGCTTTTATCAAAGGTTATATTTACTTAAGTTGTTAAACAAAGAGCATCAGCACAATTTGTTACTAAAGCTAAATGATGAGAATGAGGGTATAAGGATGGGTCTGTAAATAATGTTTTATCAACCTTTCAAGTCTCTTAATATGATTATGCAGTGATTCAGGTGGAACATTATTTGTCTGACCGTTATTTTCCTTTGTTTTTGTTCTTTTTCTTTTCATCTGGGTATTAGATATATGTACACACGAGCATGGATATAAATATGTTTCCTTAAATATTCTAAGGTTTAATTATTTTCTAGGGCTAATTTGTAAAAATATAGGAAAAAACATAGCGAAGTTTAATGTGATGACTTTATTGTTATTTTCGAAACGTTAAATTTGAAACAAAAAAGAAAAAGAAAAAGAGTTACAATTTTGCTAAAAAAATTGTTTGCTTAATGTAGTGAATTTTGTTATTATTTCTGAAAGTGGTCTTTTACTTACATTTGGTGGTTTTAATTAATGATGCTCATTTGATTTTGAGAAGTCTGATGATTTTGTTAAAGTCTAAGCTTACTACAGCTATAGTAGTTTTAACTGTTTGGTGGTTTTAGCAATATTTTAATAAGTGACAGTTCTGACAGGTTCTATGCTTTTAGACATATTGCCTTAGTTTGTAGAAATATTTGCTTAGAAGTACGTGCCTCATGGAAAAACATGACGGCAATTCGAAGAATATTTATTCTAGTGTTCGTATTTCATTTAACCCTGTAAGCTGTATTTTAAAATCTTAAATATGCTTTAAGACTAAACTCGGCATTACATACAAGTACGGAGTCTTTCAAGTATTGCATAACTATCGAAACATTTAATATGGAATACTGTATTAGAGGCTGGCTCCCATTTTATACTATGATAGGGCACCTGCAATAATTTTATTCATCTAGACTTCTTTTAGACCATTTATAGGAATGTTTTAAATATAAAAGTAGGTACATATTAAGGAAGATTTTAGGGTCTTTCATTTTTTAAAAAAATTTATACGAAATCAGTTCAACTTGTTAATTGATGAATTTTACAGTTTTTTTTAAGAATTTTATTAGTAATAGATTTTTGTTTTAATTTTTCTTTAATATTTAAATATTTACTCTTGGCAGCTTACAGTTAAATTTAAATCCCAAAACTTTTATATTTTACCATAAAATTTCTACACCTATTTTTAATAAAAAATATCTAATTCTTTTTCTTAATGCAAAAAAGTTAATTTGTTTTATCACAAGTATTAAATTTTCATCTAAAAACGTCATTCAATAAAATAAAATTGGAATTTAAAAAGCAATAGTCTCAACGTTTTTATAGCATTAGGGACAATAGAAAAACTTTTATTTTATTTGTAAACATAATAAATTTATGTAATTTGAATAACAAACACTTTTCAAAAATTTAATAAAACCTAAAACACAATAAAAATTCCAACTTGGACTAACAATAATATCGGTTATAATAAGCAAATTTTTTCGTTTTTTCTTCCAGGTTAAATCCCTTGACCTCAATCATTTTGCGCCCTTTTTAAGAAAAAAAAAACACAGAGAAAAAGAAAAACCTCTAAAAGGATCTACAAGAAATGTTCAGGAGATAAAGATAAACTATTGATTGCTTACGAATACTCAATGGTATCTAATCTCTTGAATAATCGTTCTTCTGGGTGAAAAAGTTTTTATCTAAAAGAAAATAATAAATTTCTAATCTAAAAGAAACATTTTTCCGACTTTTTTTTTATTCGTTTCATCTTTAAAATTGGTTTTAAATCAGGTAATAAAGTAGACAAAAAATAAAGTTTTAAGGGTTTTAATATGTGAACTTTATGGTACTTAGAAAGGACAAAACCAACACCTTTTTGAACTTATATCAGATTATGAATATATTTTTCCTATATAAACCCTATTATGGTTATTGTTAAAAGGATTTCAGTAAAATTATTAAAATAGTTTAAGTTCAATGTACTAAATGTCTAACTTCCAAAAGGAATTTTTAAAATTAGCCTTTATGACTGCTATGCCTTTATTTAAACCAAAATAAAATGAAAAAAAAGGAAGACCCCAAAAAAAAGCTTATGGATAAAGATCAAATTTTTTATTGTTCATAACAAATTAAGGACACACCTTATGGTTTCGTGTTCAGGATTTTTAATGCTAAATAATCTAATTTACTTCTGAAAAAGCAATAAATTTTCTATTTTTGATGGTAATAAGAATGAAAATAATGGTAAACACGTGCTATAAGTAGGATTCTCCATTAATAAATCAAATTTATTTTATTTTTCTTACTTCTTGTTTTGCATTTCTTGCATACATCGTTTTGGATATATAAATTTCTCTGCAGTAATAAAATATTAAAAATATTCATTTTAATACTATTGAAAATTTAAATTTTGTATTCAAATTAAAATTTATATTTAGAAAGAATTTTCTAGTGGAAAGTTAGTAATAATATCGCTGAGCGGGGAATATGGAACCAATTATTATTAAACTAATTTAAGTTTGCAAAAATTATGTTTTTTTCTTACGCATGAAAAGATTTAATTTCATGCTTTGGTAGAAATTAACTTAGCGGGCATTTGCAATTTTTGTTAAGAGTACTAAAATTCCGAACATTGAAATAAATCAAACCCATGAGGTAAAATAATTTCTAAATATTAAATGTAAAAAAGATGAATTTAAGAAGCTGATGGTACCAGATCTTAAAGTTTTTTAAGTAGGTTTTATAAAGTCCTAATTTGTCTATATTATACCGGTTTTGCATTTAGGTTGCAAAAGTTGTGCAAGACAAAGTAAAAAATATCGATGTTAAAACGGAGATAAATAAATTTGAGCATAATTACATTTTGTTGCAGTATGACTGGTTGACGACTAAATTCATTCAAAATAGCCTTAAATAAATTTTCAGCACAATTTGTTGGTATCTTCTTTGCTATGTCTTCACGAATGCTAGTTTTTTGGCTTTATCCATGATGTGTTATACACAATTCCAGAAAGCTAATCAAATTTTCATAAGCTAAGCCCGAATTGAAAAAAATCATAAAATTTTGTGATTTTGGAAAATTGCATTCAATTTCACGTTAAGTGATTTAATAAGGTATCTTTTTTATCATTGTATCATAGTGCTAAGAATTCACAGTTACAGTCACTTCATTTTAGTTTTACAAGAATTACGCACTAACAATATCACCTGATTATGAAGTCAGCTTAACATTAATTCTTTGTGTATAGACTCAGGAATTGTTTTTTAGGCATAGCATTAGGACAGTTTTGCTTATTCACAACATGAAAATGTCAAACGAAATAATTTTATAAAGGAGTAAAGCACTAGCACTAAGGCTTCTCATCGATTCGGCCTTCAATAAATTCCAAATTTCCAAATCCACTTGCCGAAATACCGCCCCACATCAACTTTTTCTGGTTGCTATCTCCTCGATCTGATTGTCGAACCGATATACAACTGGAATCATTTTAAAATAAAAACTGTTTCTATTGCACTTAAAAATCTCCAAACACTTTTCTTTGTCATTGAAATGTTGATGAGGAGGCAGTCAACTGTGACCAAATACAGTACGCACTTCGAGAATATCTTTTTCGTATAAAAATTTTTATACAAAACCATAATCTGTTTTTTGATATCTTTAATCCCTAGCTATTTATTATAGTTTCCTTACAGGAGCTATTTTGTGGTTTTCTTTGTTTTTTTTTTCAGTGTAATTTTTACGGATAAAGCATTTAGTATTATAACATTTTTTCAAAAAAGAAGGTTTAAATAAAACTTTTCAAGCCAAGTCTGACTATAGAATAAAACAGCAAGAAACACTTCCAAGTAGCATTTTCGGTAAAATAATTAATCAAAACATAATAAACAACGTATCTACATGTCAATTTTATGTCTGAGTGACATGTTAATTACTTGCGAAGTTCTATTGTTAAAAAGAGAATTCTGCAAATGTAAATATAACATCAAAGTTTGGCAGCTGTTAGAATATAGACTCAGTTTTCTAAAATTTATCACATACGTGTACATACCCATTGTATCTACTTTCTTTTCTTTCTATTGCACTTTATTATTAAATAAAATATTCATTAAAAAAATATTAAATAACATTTTTCTTACTATTCAACTAGGATATATTTTGTTTAGCATAAATGTATATTCATTTCACTTAAATAACATTCATTAAAATTTGTTTCCTTTAATTTGGAAAGTTTGGATCTTTGTTTGTTTTTTCTTTTACTTCTCAAAACTAAGGTTAAATGATAACTGTATTTTAAATGAAAATTTGTAACCAAATTTCGAATATCCAATAAAATAAATTTGTGTATTACCTCGTTGGCATTTACTCCTTATTTTTCGTAAAACTTTTTAGTATACTGAAAGGCAATTTAAAAGTTTACAAATACGTAATAAGATTCATGTCCTTTAAAAGTAAAGGACCCATTTAGTTTTATATAAAAGAAAATTTTTTCGCGATATTCTTGTTCACATATTTTCAGTTTTGTTGTAGTCTACCCTCTTTGATATCCATTTTCTATTTTATTTACATTTAAAATTAGTTTTGAATCTTAAAGCGCATACGTGACTTTGACAAATTTAAAACTTTTGTCATTTCACTCTAGAAATCTAAAGATGGATAAAGTTTGTTAATGCGACATTCATTGAGATTATGTGATGGCATTTTGAGGTGTGCCAAATTGGAATGATATTATTATATATATATATATATATTTATATATATATATATATGTACATATTTTTTTTTGGTATACTGATCAAAAGTTGTGTTACTATTTTTAGGGAAAGAAAATATTATTCTTTAGTGCAAATGAGTTTTTAAACTTCTTTAGTCGAGAAAGTTTTGGAAAATGCAAGTTTTTCTTATTTAAAAGAATTTTAAAGGTTTAGCCCATTGTTAAAACTAACTTATTAAAAAGCTAGCAGAAGGATGTCCCAAAAGGAATTAAACTAGCAGTTAAATATTTAGTATACCTTATATAAAATATCGTAGAGAATTTTTAATCTTTTTTTTATATCAATTTTAATTAAAAGTCTTGAGTTAATTTGTTTTTTTGTTTTATATATTTTAAATTTAAAGTAGTTGAAACTCATGGCAAAAAAAATACAAAATTCTAAACTTTAAAAGCATTTAACACAATTTAATCTTACAAGGGGACCGTACGACCTTCGGAACACGGATTTCAATGAAACTTGGCATAGTTGTAGTTCATGATTAATATAGCTAAAATATAAAATAGTAGGACGCAACGCTCAAGGGTTGCTTAAAAAAAGAGGTTTAAAAAATATACATCAACTTAAATTCAGAAAAGAAGAGGGTTAATTTCGAACAGGCGACAGCGTAGATGAAGTTTCAAAAGGTTTCTAATTAAGTGCACAATGGCCCCGGTTCGGAACTTTACTGAGGAATTTGTTTTTCTTTTTTTTTTTCATTTTTAATTTTTGTTGCTATTACAAATTTAATATAATTTCACAATATTTCGCTAATAATTTAATAATATTATCATTTTATCAATAAATATCAGTGTTAGCTTGAATTTTTAATATTTACTATCATACTTGTTTAAATGTTCAAAGCCAAGGATATATTACCTGTGCGAAAAGGGCCATTTACGTGAAGGTCAAATCAGAGTAGTCATACACCACAGCAGAGTATTGGAAAACCTATTTTCTTATGTTCTTATATAGCATTTAAAACAAAGAATTTAATCGTACTGCCCTGTATCAGGAATTTTTACAAAAAAATTTACTACCATATGTGAAAAGTAATAAATTCTTACTTCTCGTGGATTCATGGACGGGTCAAACAAGACCAGATTTGTATGATGATGTGTTTCAAGATCAAGCACACATGCCAACATGCACGCTAAAGGTTATTCCTCCAAAATGTACTCCATTGGTTCAACCATGTGACGTATATTTTTATAAGCAAATAAAAAACTTCATCAAACGATTACAAAGCAGTGCTGAGCTTCTTGATGAAAATCGGGAAATTCATTCGAGAGAAGATTCCCTAAAAATTCATTCAATCATCCACCATCAATTATCGTCTCCACTATTCAATGACATGATTAAATACGCCTGGTACGCCAGCAAGCTATCTGATACACGAAATGTTTTTTTTAATGTTAATGATGCTTGCTTCTCCAGTGAACTTTTAACTTCTCCTTGTCTTTGCAAAAAGTCAGCATTTATTTGCTGGTCAAGATGTAGAAGAAACTTTTGCTTCAGCTGTTTTTACGATAAGTACCATTGTGGTTTGTGTGAATGAAATAAATAAATCAAAACTCTAAAAGTACTTTTCTTCTATTATAATACATCTGCATCCTTATCGTTAGTTAAAAATAGTTTCAATAGTTTAAAGAAATTGATTTTGTGTAACTATTAATACGAAAAATGTCTTCTTTTTCGTTTTAAATGATTAAAATTTGATATTTATTGATAAAATGATAATATTATTAAATTATTAGCGAAATATTGTGAAATTATATTAAATTTGTAATAGCAACAAAAATTAAAAATGAAAAAAAAAAAGAAAAACAAATTCCTCAGTAAAGTTCCGAACCGGAGCCATTGTGCACTTAATTAGAAACCTTTTGAAACTTACCATCTACGCTGTCGCCTGTTCGAAATTAACCCTCTTCTTTTCTGAATTTAAGTTGATGTATATTTTTTAAACCTCTTTTTTTAAGCAACCCTTGAGCGTTGCGTCCTACTATTTTATATTTTAGCTATATTAATCATGAACTACAACTATGCCAAGTTTCATTGAAATCCGTGTTCCGAAGGTCGTACGGTCCCCTCGTTAGATAAAGTAGAGAATAATTTAATTGAATATTTTAAGTAAAGCTTGATGTGATTACTCAGAAGTTTTTAAATATTTATGTTGTAAAGGGGGAGTGGAGGATAAGGTTGAAAGTATTCCTTTTTAATTTGTTTTAAACTACAACAAACAAAAGTATTGTTTCAAAATTTTAAGTCAATTAAAGACAAATTTGCGAAGTTATTACTATTTAATTGTTCGTTGGTAATTTTGGAACCAAATTCAAGTAGAATTACTTGGAACTATTTAAGTATACAGATCAGCTAAAATGTGTACGCAGTTTTTTGAGATGTATTTTTACTTTTTGTTAATGTTTAATACTTTTTGTGCATTTTGTGCTATTAGTTGTGGCTCTAACTTTATAAATCATTAGTGAAATGGCAAAAAAGATAATGAGCTTTTCACGCGTTATTTATTTATTTATCAACAATTTTACAGCGGATATAGTAATTAAATCATCTTCCTTTGACATGACTTTTGTTTTGCACCAGTAATTTTTTGTTTCCAAAAATTTGCAAAATTTTGTCATTTTCATATTTCATTAATTTTTTTGCTAGAGTCCAATGCATAAGCATACCAGCAAAATTTCATCAAGCAATTATTTATTTATTTAAATGTTTGTTTTTTATCCGAAAATTTATTTAAGAATTTATTTTAATTATCACATTCTGAATTCCAGTGAATTTCTAGCTGCCAAAAGATTTTTATATGTATCTAGGACTGATATACTGACTAATTTAGACTACTTAAGGAGTAAAGACCCCTTTTTTCTATTTTTTTCAAAAAACTATAACTTTTGTTATAATTTCTACCATTGTTTTGTAAAATTAGTATTGATAAAAAAACAAACAAAATGGTTCCTTCAAGTTATAGTCAATATTATATTAAACAAGTTAATATAAAAACAAATTTTTTAAAGTATATTCCTACTTATATTTCTCATTCATTCCCATTCAGTGAGATTGTTTTTTCTTTTGAATTCAGAATTCGTCTCATTCAGTTTTTCTCTCATATAAAACTAGAAATTAGTTTATTAAATATAAATAATATATAAATTTTTAAAGTAACTATATTAACATAAATTGTCATCCACTTCTAGCTCAAAAAAATTTATTTGAACTTGATTGGATGGATAGAAAAGGGTTAAATTAACGATGGAAGGTTCAAAGCAATTATTGGACATTATGAGCTAACAGTAAGAATAATATTTGAGCGTCTTTATTAACATCAATTGTCATGCACTGCCAACAAAACAAAATTTATTTGAACTTGATTGTATGAACAGAAAAGATTTTATTAACAATTTAAGATTTTTACATAAATTTTGCAAGCTAATAGTAGGAATATAAAAAGTAAACAAATTTTGGAAAACAATAAGCTCAATAGTTTTTAAGAAATCATGGCAGCCGACTTTGAAAATAAGGTTTCGAGAAAAACGTAATTAATTACAATGCAATGACGGGAAATTACCAAGGCTCTATTTCCTAGAGTTTAATTCTGAGTGACTTAAAATTTTTGTAGAATATTTTAAAAATTTTGAACTTTTCAAAGGAATAACTTCAAAATTCTAAAACCAATGTAATTTCTTAAAGTAGAATCTTAAATTTCTACTTAAAAGTTTTTCTGATGAAAAAGGTATTCTAGATTCACTTGGCTCTTATTGAAAAATATTTCTCTAGAATTATTACGTGTGCTTGAAGTTGAAGTGAGATGTAATACAAGAAAATGTCAAAAGCCTAAAATTGCAAAGTTTTATTTAGAGTTTGTAAAAATTTCAATTTGAAATTGTAGCCTAACATTAAAGTTTTCGGAAATGATGAAAACAATGTCTTATTAGACAGATTAGAATTTATTTTTAATATTAAACGAGTGTTTATGCATTTTTTTTTATGTCTTTTACTTTATTTTTAAGCAATAATTAAAACCTTTGATATAATTATTCTATATAAATATTTATTTGACTGTTCAAACATCAAAATCGTTGGCCCCTTTTATAAGTGGTTTCAAAAAATAATAAAAATTTATATATTATTTCTTTATTCTTTTCGACGTAGGAGTAACATCAAGGCACCACATACCACTTGGGAATACTGGTGGTAATGAAATATCTTTTATAGTCACATCAGTTATATTAAAACAATTAGAATTACTGCAAATATATGTTAAATTCATCATTCCACTGGCAACGGAACAAATCTTTGATTTCTGGCTGTGGACATATGAAAAAATTGAAACCTCGCTCATGTCGACTAATTAAGCTCATTTTGCATGTTAAATTCTGAATATACTTTGGATTGGAATAGGTGCACTGATAATTCCTTTGATCTGACTTGAAAAAAAAGAAAAATTAAATAACCTTGTTTTTCCAAAATTTAACTTTTTTGATAGTTTTTAAAGATTTTGTTTTACCTTTCTTATTATTTTGTAGAGGTTTTCAATTAATTTTTTAGGTCCTTCCCAGTTAAACTATATAAAAATTAGATAAGCTATTTAGCAAAAGATAAAATAGATGTTTTTGCAAGCAAAACAATTTGATTTTGGTTCTAGATATTTTAATAACTTAATTAAACAGATAAAATAAATCAGTTCTTTTGTTTCTTATCTTTTTTAAAGATACTTTTACCAAATAGTTGTACAAAAAAGATATATTAATGTACCATATCAAATTAATTAAAAAACAGCAGCATTTTGTGTTTTAAAGCTTTAAAGATAGTGTGTACCATCAGTGGTACATATGCGAATGTTTTATCTGACGGCGTTATTACCGATGATACATATGGGCTATGGTTTTGTAGATGAAAAAAACCTTATGTAGTTAAAAATAATATTTTTATTTAAATCAACTTTTAATTTCTTGCTAAACAACATTTTGTGCAAGGCGCCGCCAGATAAAGTAAAGTACGACTTTCACTGCCGTCGGATGAAGCAAAATAGAAAAAAGTGCACCATCCTCAACGTGTTAAGCTTATTGTTTATTATTATGACAAGAAAATATCCTTGACATTCAATAATAGCATTTGACATACAATAATAATATTCAGCAGTGAAGTAAAAACTTTGTTGAATTAAAAACTAAAAAATGGCCATGCTCATGTTTCTAATATAATTAAACCAAGTAATGTACTAGGAATAGTTTTACTTTTAATTGGCAAGGGTAAAAAACAAAATTTAAAATTATATCTATTGACTGTTCTACTAGAGAACTTTGAACTATTTTATCATAAGCTAATTGAAATTTTATTTAAAAAGTATAAGCTCCTTAGAAGAAAATATAATTTTTTATTTTTAGCTAATCAGCTAAATCAGCTACAGCTAAATAAAAATTTGAAGCTCTACGTTTTTAAAACTCTAATTCCAATATCTGATCCCAAAAATGACGGATTTCAAGGGATGCACTCATATTAAAAAAAGTTTTCAAAGCACATTTCATTACCTTATAATCAATTTGTATTTCTTAATATTAAAATCTAACAACTCAAGAACTCCCTTCAAACTTTAGCCACATCCGGTACTACAATTTAAAATACTTAAAAACAAAAAACAAATAAATATGATTTATAGTTCCAATCATTATTCTTCATATTAAATATATGTTTTTAAGTCATTCAAAAGAAAATTTCCATTTTCAACTGTAAAAAAAGATAAATAGGTATTAGAATAAAATCAAAAAAGGAAAACAGTAGTAGTAAAATTAAATAGAAGAAGAAAAAAACAAAAAGTGAGCTATTGCCACCCACTTAAAAAGATGCCAAAACCATTTGCTATGACTTCCTCCCTTTGTGTATTACAATGCAAGGCTTTCCCATTCAAACTGCATGATAAATGGTCCTGTCGAACATCACATAAAAAGACAAATGATCTTTATTTTTAAAAGATTCTAGTGGACGGGGGGTAAAGGAACTGTTAAAACTAAGTTAGAAATATCTTGTCGATAAAGTAGATTTTCTATAGCATTGAGTGCTGCTTCTAAAAGATAGAAGAGATTTTTTATTATTTGATAGGAAAATGGGTTTTCTAGAGTATTTTTTCATTACTCCTTGGAGAGTGTCGCTATGAAACCATAAATTTTTTGTTGTACTTTTCCTTTTTTCTTTTTTTACGTAACGAAGATTAAATAAAAAACGCTATCAAAATGTATAAATTGTCTTTTAATGCTACCATAATCGACTGACGCTATCACGACTATTTGTCTATCATGATATATAGAGATTTAGAGAGTAGGTACAGAAAAATGGGGGTCGGGAAGAGAGATAATAAGTAACAATTTTTGTTTTTTGGCATTTATTTATCATTTATAGAAAAATCGTATTTTAAATAATGTTTTATTTATTTATTATTCTGCTTTTTTTCTATTTTATTAATTATTCTAAATTTCATTAAACATTACAATTTAAATTTTAGATAATTTAACATTTATCCGTCATGTGGGATAATTTACCTATTTCAAAAAGTTAGATAAACGTTAGCTTGGATAATTTTGGGTAATGATATAACCAAAATTTCTTCTATTATTACCGGCCGCATGCTTATGTTTTGTGATGCAACCTAGACTGCCAGGCTTATCGCTACTTTTAATCACTTTGTTAGATTTAGTCCCACCATGAGAAAAACTGAAAGAAACTAAGAAGTTAAAGTACTAACAAGCTAAAATTGCGAATTTCTATAAGATTTTATTTTGCTGGAGTGAAGGCTAAAGTTGACATCATATTAAATATAAAATATTGATTTATATTTTATACAAAAAAGGGCTATTAAAAAACTGGAAGTAGGAGGGTTAAGTAATAACCTCATTCTCTCCCTTTCTTTCTTTTTCATTCTCGGAATGCATGCCACGGGGAATCATATAATTTTAGCAGCTTTTTAAATTTTAAAACAAATTTTTTGATTTGTTAAAAAAATTTTGGTGTATTTCCTTATGGTAAAATATTTTATTTATTTTAAATCTTTTCTTACTTTAATTGTTATTTAAAATTAAATATTTTTTAAGAAACTGAATCAAATTATCCACACTATGTTTTTGCTTTAGCATAAAATCATAATTTTACAAACTCCTTAAATTTTATATAATTAATTTTTAATTTTGTTGATTAATAATTTCAATTCCTTTTAAATTTCTGGGAAGTTTATTTTTTTCAATATATACAAAGACTCTTAAGAGTTTTTAACAACAATGCAATTCTAAATTTAGTAAACTCCATTCCTCCATTCAAGAAGTTGAGACTCGGTGAATTGTCTTCCTCATTAGCGACCATTTATGGCGATTTCCTACAGAAAATGCACTAATAATAGGCTTCGTTGTAGTCTCGTGAATTATAGTGAATTTACAATGGCCAGAATATCACATGTTTGGTACTATTAAAATTTAAAATTTTTTATGGCATATCAAATTAAAGTTAAAAGTAGTTTTCTTACAAAAAATACTAGACAATTCATGGTAATACGGAGGGGAAATTTTGAGTAATTTTTCGAACTCTCTCTAGTGATTAATTTAGTTTAAATCTGACTGTGAATATGATGTAAAACACTTTTACAACAATAAACAACAACAAATTTTTAACAGATGCAATTTGTAATAATCTAAGAATACTAAGTAGAACAAAAAATTTAAAAAATTAAAATTGTGATATTTAATTTCAAAAAAATTTTGTAGTTGACAGTTCTGCTATTCGGACAAGTAAACAACTCCGGTTGTGGCATGTTTTTTTCTGAACTTGTTGATATTTTTACTTGGCATTTGTTTGGTTATATAAACCAAACAATAACCTTCCATTATTTGTAAATAGAGCCGACAAGTAGAATTGTTTGCAATTAATCATTTTAAGTTTTAGTCTCATGAAAATAGTTTTAACTAATTACTTTTTCTTTACTTTAAATAAATTGCAGAAGTTTGAAATTTCTATTGGCTAATATAAATATATATATATATATACTTATATTGTTAAATTTCTAACTAGGCGGGAACTATTTATTATTTCTCTAAAATTGATATTGTTTTTGAAATTAATTAATTTTAAGCATTCTTCAAAGTTGAGGTCTAATGAAAAGTTTTAGCAGCAAGAATACAAATGTTTAAGTTATAAATTAAAAGATTGCTTGGCCCTAAATTTATAATTTATAAAATTAAATCTCAGCAGACAATATTCAAAAATTATTTTTACTAACTTGCCTTAAAGTTATATATTTTGTGTTGGATTATAATTTATAATAGACTTTCTTTCTAAAAAAATACATTTCTATTTTATGTTTTAGTTACCTGGATTTAATTTTATCTATTGTTTTTGTGCACTTATTATGCAATGGAATATTGGAAGGAAATAAGGATTGCTTTTTATCGGTAAATCCTGTTTCATTGTCGCCCTAAATCTCTCTATCTCTCTCTCTCTTACCCTTTCTTTCTGTTTGAACTTATGCTATTAAAGTATTTGTGGTAAGAATATTATGTCCACTTTTAAACTTTAAAAATTTGTAACAACTTTTATCATCTTCCAATCTGAGCCATTAGTAATGGATAGTGTCAAAAAATTTTGTAGATGCTTTTAAATCCTTCAGTTTTTCATTAAATATTATTTTTTAAGTTCTTAACCTCTTTTGGTTTCAAATTGGCGAATGTTGCTCTCATTGCCTATGAAAAGGAAATGAATATTTAATTTTGTCTGATATTAATTATGAAATTATTTTAGTTATTATTTAATAGATAGAAAGTTTGACATTGATTTGTTTTACAACTGCCCTTAAAATTTGTATTAAACGCAATACAAGTGTTAAAGATTTTTCCGGGAGGCGACTCGGCATTTCTGTTTAGTGGTCCGGTATTGGGTCGCGACCCACAATTTCAGAAACTCTGCTTAAAATATTCTCCTGGAAGCTAAAAGCATCCATTTCTACATCTTGCGTGAAGATTAATTTTTTTGCTTTTGAACGTATACAGGGGACTAGAAAAAGACAATAACAATATTTTCTTATATTTGCTTCTAAAAATAATAATTTTTAAGGTCATTGCAAATAATCTCTGGAAGTTACTTGAAAAAAATATATTTTGCGGTGTATCCAATATCTTATAACTGGCTCTTTTGAAATTCAGAAACAAAAGGTTTTCTTTAATATATTCATAAGTAAAATATTAAATACTAATAAAATGACAACTCGTCATAGAAAATATGATTTTTGAGAAAATTTAAAGTCTGTTGTTGTTTATAATGTAAAATAATTCGAAAAAGTTCGCAAATATTTCGAATAAGTTTTCATGTATACATTTAAAATTATTGTCTTAAAATTTGAGAGCATTTGAAAAAATCTTAACCTTTGACTTATTCAATTGAGCCAAATTGGCAATTAAGGCCATCATCTGAGTAAAACAATCCGTATTCTCCTTCACATGAGACCGCTTAATTCTAATTATTCCTTCAATAATTATTATAGATTTAGCAACGTATTGTAATTGCCAATGGCAATATATTTTCCTCTCCTTTCATTTTAAACATATAATATTCATAGACCATAACGATTTCAATTGATTGCTACGTTTTAGTCACTTTAAACGCTGTTGTCTACTAACCTCACTGTTGAATTGATTTTGGATTTAATATTGAACAATAAAACGTCGAATAAATTTATCTTTGAAGTCTGCAATCTTATAATTGGCCATAAGTATTTTTTCGACTTTTTTATGTTCCTTAGGTATAATTACATAATTTAGTGACCCCTGATCCCTGATCAGAGCATTATTGATGCTTTTACCATTACGAATAAAGTCTTTCAACCAACATTTCAGGCTTATTTTTTAATGGAGCAGTGTTCGTATAACTTTTTGCTAATTTTTCAAATTTTGGCATTAAAATTTCCCTAAAATATAAATTCAAACTTTGAAAATTTGTTTTAATGTTAATAAATGTCTTAAAAAGTATAATTGAGTTTTGATATTTTTCAAAATTGAATGCATTCACTTAAAATATGGTGTTACTTTTCTTTAAGCAATATTATTGACCATACAAACTAAAATATTTTTAATAAATTTTCACATAAACAAACCTTCACAAGGGTGGAAATAGTTTAAAGTTTAAGGAAATTAATGGATCAAATCATTATTTCTTAACTAAATATATTAAATAAATAAACAAAATTTGAATAGAGTAGAAAAATTAAACAAACATACAAAATAAATAGAAGCATAAAAAAATTGAAAAACTTGCTTATAAAAAGTTGCAGTGAGGAAAAAGCATCGAAATATTCGGAAACTTCCGAAATCACACAAAAATTATAAAAAGCATGGAGAATATTGCTGCTTTACGAAGTCAAGAGGAGTCTTTTATCAAATTAAATTAACGGGTAAACCAAATGTTTTGATAATTCTACATATGTCTGATTCTTGCACAAATTGGTGGCTCTGTATGTATTACCCTACTACTACCATATAACTACCATATAATTGAAAATCGAACGAATACTAAATTCCTATTGGCTTATAGAATCGAAAACTGTCAGAAATCATTGAAAGTTATTTAGTATTTAGCTTAACAATCATTTTACTCCAAAATATAAGACTATATTACTCTAAAGTTTAGTTTAAAAATTACATACAAAAATGATGTATCTAAGGCCGCGATTTGAAATTAGAAGTTTTTCGTCAATTAAGCTAAAAATAACTTTCTGTAAGCATTTATCTTTCATATTTTAAATGCAAAAAAAATGCAATTTATTCATTCAAACAAAATTTTTTTTTTATTCCATCAAAAATTAATACGAATTTTATTATGAATTCAAACTAAAAGACTAATAATAAAAAAAATTAAAAAAAACTGCCAAAGTTTCGAAACTTTGCTAATCGTAAAAACTGACAGTAAAAATTTTTTCCCTTATTTTCTAAATTCATCGTTTATCAAAGAAAAATTCGAATCATTTTTCATGAGAATTAACAAGCTCTTGTTTGATATCTTCTATGATTTTCGATAACAGGACTCCCAAAAAAATTTAAAAAGAAAAAAACATTGTACAGAAGAAATAACTTTTTAGCTACAGATATGCAACGAGATAGCTTTAGTTACTTTAACTTGTGTGTATCTTTTTGGTCCTTGGAAACAAGATTGGAAGTTTTTGTTACTAATCAACTTCAACATTTTTCTATGTAATGATGAAACAGCAGAAAACAGCTTTTTCTAGCTTAAAGTGTGTCTAAAGTCATTCTAAAGTTTTATGTTGTTTTTGTCCATGATAATATCTTAATTTTTTAAAGTAAATTTAAAAGAAACTTCGTCTTTTTTTAAAATAATTTAAGAGCACCTTGAAGTCTATATACTATGTATATACTTTTTACTTGTTCTGTTTCCCTTTAAGCAATCAGCTTAGGTTATCTAATTTCATTATAATCTGAGATAGAAACATTTTAGTAATTGCATTTGTTGTATAAATGTAAACTACATACAATTTGATTGTGCTAAAACTGTTTATAGCAGAAATTTATTTTTTAAAAAACAGCTAGAAAATGAATAATGAAAACTATACAAAAAAGAAAATGAGAATAAAAGAGAATATAAATGTTACTAACTTATTTAAACGGTACAAATGTAAAAGGATGCATGATATTTATACAATTCTAAATTTTATTCCCTAGCTTGAGTTGAAAATTTGAATGACATTTTAAAAGTGTTGGTTCCATTATAGTTTTTTGTTTGTTTTCCACTTAAAAGTTATTTCTTTAAGGGTATGTACAAATTTTCTTTGAGTACAAACAACAAATACTAAGTGTTTCTGATTTGAAAATCTTAGATAAAAAATTATAAAAGAAATAAGATTTTCTTGCAATCGTATGTTAAATATGTATATGATATTCAGTCGCCGTTATGTTTTAGTTTTTGCGGTTTTAAATTTTCATACAAATTTGATATTTTTATGTATTATTTATTATCAAAATTATAAGATCATTCGGAAAGTTATTTTGTTCTTTCCCAATAGAAGACCTAATTTTATTTTTTCAGATCTAGCTTCGCATTTAAGCCGCATAATAATGATACATTTTCACCACTGATATAGTAAGGCTTGTTTGTTGAAAATTTTATTTGATTCTTTTTACTAGTTTCTGTTTAGTGCCCTAGCAAAGGTGGAAAATCGAAAACAGCATTTTTAGAATATTTTACACTTTTAATCTTGGGTGAAAATGCAATTCAAGCAAGGCGAAAATTATATGATGTGTATGGAAAAGATGTATTGACCGAACGACAATGACAAAGTTAGTTTGAAAAATTTCGTTCTGGCAATTTCGATGTTGAAGATGTATCACATTTTGGAAAGCCCATTCAAACTGATGAACACAAAATAGAAGCATTGATATCTATGCATCTGCAAATCACGAAGCAATAACTTGTGAGATTGCTGAGAGGTTAAATTTGTTCAATTTGACGGTTTATGATTGCATGAAACGTTTTGGTATAATTTCAAAACTTGACATATGGATTCCACGTGTTCTTATAAAACAAAATTTGCTTCGTTGTATTCAAGACTGCGGTTTGCTTTTCAAACATCAAAGGAATGATCCATTTTTGAAGTGAATCATTACTGGTAATGAGAAATGGATTGATTACAAAAATAAAAAATGCAAGAGAGTTCGGATTAAAAAACCACTTTAAGGCTGATATTCACAAAAGAAATGTAATTCTATCTGTTAGGTGGGATTTCAAGGGGATCGGACTATTAAGCTTCTATAAGACAATACCATGATTAATTTTGAAATATACTGTGATTAACTGGACAAATTGAATATTTCCCTTAAATAGAAAGGACCTGAATTAACAAATAGAAAGAGTATAGTGTTCCATCACGATAATGCGAGGCTTCATATAAGTTTTATAATTCACCAAAAGTTTTTACTGTTTGGTATCCTCGGAATATTACTTGTTACGGAAGATTACTCTTACGGAAGATCTTCACTGAAAGGTTATTGGACGAAAGTGATGATTCTGACTATGAATTTTATATGAGAAGACACAGAATGCAATTGGAATGTAAAAGTGTTACTAATGCAAATAGCGTAGTTTTCAGAACTAAAAACGTGCAAAACGCCCAAGTAGGTACAGGGATGAAGTTTGCAAATGATTAAAACATTTTACCTTTTATTAAATTGAAAATTATATAAAATGTATACTTACTAAACGGCTGTGTTTTAATGCTTGCAAAACTCAAGTGATATATGAAATGAAGCCTAAGACTATATACTCGTAAATGCAAAGACAGTTTGTTGGCATTGATTGTTAAAGAGCAAAAAGTGGTTATATTTAAAAGGAAAGTCATGATTAATATCATTGTTGCACGCCTGCATTAAAGGAATAAATAAAAATAAGTAAAACTTAAAAAAAAAATTAATTCAAATATTGTACTAGTTTTTTGGATATCTCTTGCCATAAAATAAGCAATTGTCACCTTTATAAAATGGCAAATTCATGATATTTTATTTTATTTTTATTTTTTATTAACAATATTTGGTTTAAAAAATTTCTAAAGTCAACTTTAAAATTTAATTTAATTAAATCAAATTCATTTAAAATGAGACTTATAGCATTTTATTATCCTCACAAACTTTAACAATTTGAATATAAACAAGAACTTTTCATTTCAATACATCAGCTATTGTTTATTTAGTTCATTGTATTTATGATAATATTTAGATAAATCTTTCATTAAAGTTTAAAGGATACTTTCATAAGAAAATTAAATTAAGACCAAAACCGAATCAATTGTTGTTGAATAACTTTATTCCCGAGCTTCCATTTCTATTGTTTACATTTAAAAAAAATTAAAGGTAGTATAAATAACTAGTTCTTGTCTTATTGATCTAATTACTTAAAATAAGTTTCCCTATTATATCAGTTTGTTCAAGGAATTAATAATAACTTTGTTAGTTTTTTGTCAATAATAATAATAGACAATAAATTTGTTTGTTCTAAGTAAAGAAAATAAATTCGTGATTATTTGAATGTGACAGGGAGCATAATATCAGCTTAAGAAAATTATTTTTATTATTCAAAAGCTTTTTCCATATAACTTTATGACTGAACCAGTTTTCAGCTTAAAATCTGTTGTTTAAAATACAGGATTGGAATATTTTCCACGTTAGTAAAAATGTTTTCTTTTGTTGGCTTTATATGAAAATTATGAAAATAATTTAAGGCAATCAATCTTGAAATCAATTTTCCATCCTATACGTATCCTTCATACCCGTGAAACACATTTAGTTAATTTTCATTAGATATTTATGGACTGTCTTTCCATTCAAAATTATCAAATTCACATGAAATACGTGTCTGCTGCCGATGCAACTATTTTTTCTTTCAATCTTTCTGTGATAGAAAATTGTTTTTTGAGTAAAGGTCGCTATTAGTTTTCGAATATTGTTTATTATTATTATTTACTTTATGCCTTATATATTGATGAACACAATAGTGAGATTTTTTTAAGACTCAGGAGATGGTACATAACTTGCTGAAAAACTAGTTTTTCCATTTCAAAAAGTCATATTGCTTTTAGCATTTATGCAAAAAAATATATCTACCAAGTTTCAGAACATTCGGTGCAATACCTTTTACCAAAAAGATTCACAAAAAACGCCCTTTTTTAAGATGATCACATAAGCTGTGCCCCTTAAGCTGAAACCCGAACAATTGTAAAATTAACACAAATAAAATTTAAATTAAGTATTTTCTGTTAAAATCGTATAATACAAACAGTTAAAAATCAAAGCTAATTATTTCAAGAGTTTTTACAACTATTATAGAAAACACATAAAAATATCAAATTTCAACTTAGTTTATAAGTTTTCTGTTCTCAGTTTTAATAATTTCTTTGGATAAAGTTTAAAGTTAATGAAAATCATAATAAAAATAAACAATCAAAAGAAATGAGTAAACATCTAAAGCAGAATAAACTATAGAAAATTTACATTTGTATATACTCTCAATCTGATTGCACTTGTCAGTTCAGGATATAATTATTTTTACAAACAAAAATGAACCTTCACTCATCACTTGAACTGTAGAAGCAAAAAACAAAAAAATGATTTCAAATAAAACAAGACGAAATTAAATAAGATTAAACTTAGGTGAAACCAGCTAGCTTCTTTGATAGAAAGGATACTGACAAAAACAACAACTAACTAACAAACAATAAAATGACTATGCCTACTGCTATAGCTAAGTGTAAGGAATTTTTCTTTTGTTTTTGTTTACCTCAAACAGGAAACCTCTTTTTCTAAAGATGATATTTTAAATAGCAGCAAAGCATAGCAAGCAATTTCTTATTTTCATTTATTTTATATTTTCTTGCACCTGGTTACAAACATAAAACCACTAAAGTCGCCCACTTCATTTGCGGAAGTTTAATTAGAAAAGCAGACTTAAAGGAAATAATGTTGTTGAAGTAATGAGTCCTTGCATTTTCAAAGCAAATTGCATTTTAATGTTAGATGTTGTGACTATCTTAGTCATAGAGACTATCGAGTGAAAATTTTCAAGTTAAGGAAAAAACTATAAAGGAAACATTTCCGTTTAAAATCTAATTTTCAAGATACTAAAATTAATTTAAATTTATTTTTAATTGGTTTAAGCTTTTTTTTTCAAATATATTTTACATTACATTGATTTTTTCTTAATTGAATAAATTATTCAATTCTTAAGAAATTTTTAAGTTTAAAAAACTTAATACTGTGTAGCACAAATTACACAAAACAAAAAATTAAGCTCGACAAAAATATGTTTTTTAGGGTAATTTTGGGTCGCTGAATCCGAAAATGACAATCATTCGTTTATTTAAAGAAGAATTTTTGAGATATTCTCAAAAAATGTGTATTTTGCGTGTATTTTATTTTATTGGCCTATACTTATATCAGAAAATAAATTTTTGATTGACTAAAAATGACCGGTTTTTATTTTTTTCTTTCAATTAACATATAAAACGTGCAAATCAATAAAACTTTGACAAAGTTACAAGAGATCAAATTTGAAAAAAAACTGAATATTTTCACCTCTTTTAAAAATGATCCATTTTTATTTGCTTTTTTTCGGATGAAAAAAACTTCTAAGTAAAATTTTTAAGAGTTTATATGAAAGATAAATTTGTTACAAAAATTTTGGTGTTAAAATCTTTGAGATAGAAACAAAAATAAAAAGTTATAGATTATTAAGTGAGCACGCTATTTTTTAATTTTTCAGATCCCCTACAGACGCGCACAAAATGCTGCCAACTAGTTCAATGAAGTTTACTTAAAGAAGTTGAAAAATAAATTAAATGTTTAACCATCACGCAGCTTTCATAATTTGTGTAAAAAAAAGTGCGAAATTGTGGTTGAAAAACCAGAAATTAAACTTTCATAAAAATCTTAAAGAAATAATATATAAAATACAAATTTATTTTATTGTCACTTACAAAGCTGCAAACGATCTTTGATGTTTGACTAACTAAATTCTCCGTTTTGAGTATTTATTACACATACAAATGAAATTGCACATTATTTAAAATTTAATTAATGGTTTAAATCACCATATTAATATTTCAAAGGAATATAAAAAAGATAATAATAATAATAATTGGGTTAGAATTTTTTCCCAATAAAGAGTTATAATAAATCAACACACAAAAACCATTTATAACGTGTTTGGATTGAATATCCACTGCCCATCAAAACTTTATGCAAAATTTGTGCGGCTTATTTGGAACATATTGTGCAAATTAGCAGCGGGCTTTAGTAGGAACCGGTTTTTCGTCTATTGAAATACTCTTATGAGGTTTATAACTGCATATTATTATCAGTAATTAAATCTGTATTATTGAAGGATTGCTTCTCATTTGCTTTAGTACAAATTAAGTCAAATCAATAACATATGTTTTTCGGATTTTCAATTTTTTTCTGATGACAGTACCTAATTCAGGACAAAATCTCATTACTCGATGTTCAAAGAATTGCTGAGCATAGAAGAAAAGTAATAAATGTTAATGACAAAAAAAAATAAAATTTTACTTAAGATACAAAAAATAAAATAAGGAAAAATAGCTCTCACCAATTTCAGAAAATATTATTTATTTCATTTGAAAATAAAAAAAAAAATAAAAATAAGGGAAAAATTCATGAAGGACGAGTACTTTTCTCTATTTACTCGAAGCTTATTTAATATTTTTAGGCAAGAATTCCTGTTTAATAAAGGGATATTTTCATTTTTAGGTGAAAGCAACTCAACTGTATTTAAAGAGCTTTATATTCTATCACTAAGATCGCCCAAATTAATATTTGAACAATAGAAAATATATTAATATGCTCTTACATAAGATCCGTTCTTGCATAGCAAAAGTAATTTAATGGCATTTCAGTTAATGACAATATTAGATGAAACAAAATGATAAAATCATTAAAAGCAAAATATTCAAAAGTCATTTTGTCAAAAATTGAAAACCTAATGAAATAATTTTCCATTTTTAGTGGTGATTTGAAATTCAAACACACTATGAAACTCTTGATTTTAACTATTTTTTGCGCAACAGCCTTAGCCTTGGTATAATTTTTTAAATTGCTTACAACAAAAATTTTATATATTTTTAATAAAAACAGGATTACACAGTAACTGTTAAGAGATTTGAGTGCAATAATATAAATCCAAAATATATTTTGAATGTGACCTGCAAAGTTCGTTCAATTAATCGGACTTCACGAAGGCTTTCCTTTTGGCTCAATTCAACGACAGAAGTTAAGGATATATATCAGAATGTTAGTATGTTTTCACTTTTAGTACTTTTGAAATTTTAAAAATTCTTTATAATCCAGGTACGGATTCAAGCATTTAAAAGATACTCAAATCAATATCGTCAATCAATACTTGATGCTAATTTTAATTTATGTATGGATGCAAGCAATAAATTTCCTTTGTATAAGTTCATATACAACTTTTGGGACCAAGCTGTAAATTTGACGTACTTTTGCAATAATTTAAGATACGTAAATATAACTACTGTTATTTCATTGGATGATTATTTACCTCCAGTAATTCCTAGTGGTATGTGGCGTCTAGATCTTATCCATCGGTCTAAAAATCTTAAAGATATAATATTCATAGCACAATTTTATGCTGATGTAACTTATAAAGGTGCAAAGGATTTTGATGTTTGACTCTGTCAAACTTTCTTTTGGTATGTATATATGAAAGTGCACATTATTTAAAATTTATTTAATTGTTTAAAGCACAATGTTAATATTTCAAAGGAAAATAAAGAAGATTTGAATTAAAAGAATAAATCTCTATACATATGTAAAGGAACTTCTCATTTCTGAAATATATTTTTTAATGTTCAGTATTTGTTTTGGTGAACTTTACTAAAACTTCATAGCGCCCAGGCTCTTGCGCAGAAAAATTATGTAAAGATTTTGATTGAACCTATCAAGATGTTCTTGTTTGTCAGGTAAGTTATTTATTTTAAGGAAAGTCCCGCAACAAATAATCCTTTATTACTTTATTACTCACAGATTGCAGGAAAGTGAAAAGGAAAAAATTTTTTGGATTTGGGTTTTTCTAAGCCATAAAACAGAAACACATTTTTACTAGTTTTATGTTTCCAAGTATTTTATGGCTTAGAAAAACCCAAATCTAAAAAATTTTTTCCTTTGCACTTTCCTGCAAGCTATGAGTAATAAAATAATTAAGGATTATTTGTTGCGGGACTTTCTTTAAAATAAGAAATTATTTGGCTACAAATAAGATAAAAGGATAATAAAAATTTACCTTTCCTTATCAAAATTGAATTTATCTATATTTTCGATACTTTCATTATACATTTCAGAAAGTGTTAGATAATTAATTGTTTGATGTCCATTTTCCATTTCTTTATCAAAATAGCTCAAAGAAGATTCTAGATTTGAATCCGTTAATAGCATTGTTAAAGCATCTTCACAATATTGAAGAAAATTAATTAATAAAATAATATTTAGAATTTAAGTCTTATTTAAAAAAAGAAAAGATCTATAAAAAAAAATAAATTCAACAATTGCTACAATTCATAGCAATTATTAGCTAAAAAAAAAAACTGAATAACAAAAGACATAAATAAACACTAAAAAATCAACTTTAAACAGTAATAACAAAAATTAGCAATATTTAAGTTTAATTCACAATAATAATCAAACAAAACTAATAATCAATAATAATAGAGAATATTCCACTAAAAAAAGCAACCTACATTAAGAAAAACTTATCAACCAGATTTTGATACACCCATTCAATATGATTGAATCGGCAACTGAAGCTGCTACTGTAGCAGCTACAAACGCCGCTACTGTAGCGGCTACAGATGCCTTGGTCTGCGCTAGACTTTACAAGCACTGCACTTGCCTTTAGTACAATATAACCCAAATAAATGGTAATTTTCTCTCGATCAAGAGAGAACAGTCGTGTCGTCACGTCGTAATTAGTTTTAGTGTTAATACTAAAACTAAAATTGTTGATGTAAGATTAGTTATATATATACAAGGGCAAGTCTAAATAAAACTTAGTTGACATTCAGAATTCAAAAAGAAAACGTCTCTCTCTCTCTCTCTCATCGTACGAGGCCCTTTAACTTAAAAAAAAAGACATAAAAGTATATGTAACTAGTGAGTTCTAGTTTACATATAGCACAAGAAATGCAGATAAAAATAACTAGCATTTTCTAGATATTGTAATCAATAACCAAAAGGTAAATAAAATAAATTAGTGCTGTCTAGTGTTTTTATAATTCTTGAAGAGCTAGTGGTTTCTAGTTATTCCGTGGCTCCATCCACTGTAAACAACTCCATTTACGCGGCAGGTACGCATATATAACACTTTTAAGTATTAATAGAAAATGATAACAATAGAAAAAATTGAGTTCCTAGTCAAATATCCCTGGATAAAATGTTCTCACAGCAAAGAACGTAAATAAATAATTTTATATCGTGATGAAAAATCTCTGAAATCTTTTCAATAAATATTCCTCTCATTGAGCTTAACATGTTTTAAGAACTAATTCTTGAATTACAAACTTTTATGTTAAATAGTGACTAAACTTCACATTGATTTCTTTGGGAGGGGGTTCTTCACTTCAAACTTCATTTTACAATTGACAACATTCATTTTGTGTGAATTTTTTGTGCCTATCTCTTGCTACCACATTATTTCAGGAGCTTAAGTGTTCCCCATCATTGGTTCCTGTACCGGTAATGCTTAAAGCCAGCAAGCTAACGTCTTGTGGTTGCCCTCAAATAAACCGAGTGTCAATAATATATTATATCAAGGCAAGATTTGTTGGTTTAGTAATTTTTCTATTAAAAAGAAATGAGAAGTCAACATACAGGATTACTTTGAATTCATTGTCTTGAAAATAGGAGAAATTGAAAAACTAACACCACTTTTAATTATAAACTAAATGTCAGATGACCTTGAAATTTCACCTGTCTCGCTTGAAGGTTAACAATTTTCAAAAAATACATGAATTTGAAACTAGCAACGTCATCTAGATGTCAGCCTTGCAAACTATTTACAAATGTATTAATCAAGAAGTTCTAAAGTTTGTTAAAAAAAAGGTTTTTTATTCTAATTTCTTAGCTTTCAAAGTATTTTAGCAGAGCGATTGGTTTTATAAGAAAATATAGAAATCTGGAAGAGGGTAAAAACCAATTAAGAAAAAAAAGAAGAACAAAGTTTAGCATTATTCATTTTTTTGTAAAAAAAAACTCTTATTTCACTGAACCATTTAAAACCAAAAACCAGAAACCAAAACCAATAAAAATTTTTTCACAAAAATTATTTTAATCTATTTTTACATAAGCTCCGCTCTTGCATAGCAAAAATAATTAATGGCGACTAAATTAGATGTAACAAAATGATAAATTCATTAAAACGAATATAATCAAAAGTCAACTTGTGAATTATTTAACACCAAATGAAATGATTTTCCATATTTAGTGGAGATTTAAAACTCAAGCACACGATGAAACTTTTGATTTTAACTATTTTTTGCGCAGCAGCCTTAGCCTTGGTATATTTTCTTGAATTGCTTAAAACAAAAATTTTATATATTTTTAATTAAAACAGGATTACACAGTAACTGTTAAAAGATTGGAGTGCAATAATATAAATCCAAAATATATTTTGAATGTGACCTGCAAAGTTCGTTCAATTAATCGGACTTCACGAAGGTTTTCCTTTTGGCTCAATTCAACGACAGAAGTTAAGGATATATATCAGAATGTTAGTATGTTTTCACTTTTATTACTTTTGAAATTTTAAAAATTCTTTGTAATCCAGGTACGGATTCAAGCATTTAAAAGATACTCAAATCAATATCGTCCATCAATAGTTGATGCTAATTTTAATTTGTGTATGGATCCAAACAATAAATTTCCTTTGTATAAGTTCATATACAACTTTTGGGACAAAGTATTAAATTTGACGAACTTTTGCAATAACTTAAGATACATAAATATAACTACTGTTATTTCATTGGATAATTATTTACCTCCAGTATTTCCTAGTGGTATGTGGAGTGTAGATCTTACCCATCGGTCCAAAAACCTTAAAGATATAATATTCAAAGCACAATTTTATGCTGATGTAACTTATAAAGGTGCAAAGGATTTTGATGTTTGACACTGTCAAACTGTGTTTTGGTATTTTTATATGAAAATGCACATTATTTAAAATTTATTTAATTGGTTAAAGCACAATGTTGATATTTCAAAGGAAAATAAAAAAGATTTCAATTAAAGGAAAAATGCTCTGTACATATGCAAAGGAACTTCTCATTTTAGAAATATATTATTTATTTTTCAGTATTTTTTCTGATGAACTTAAACTTTAGCTAAATATGACAGTACCTGGTATCCCCAAATTAACTACAATTATAATCTAAATGCTGGTGACCTTGAAATTTTACAGGTTTTGCTTGAAGCTTAATAGTCTTTAAACCTTACATAGATTAGGAAATAGCAATGTCATCCAGATGTCAGCCCTGCATTTACGTTTACAAATGTATTATTCACGAAGTTCTAAGGTTTGTTAAAAAAGGGGTTTTTATTAGAATTTATTATTTTTTAAAGTATTTTAGTATAGCGATTGGTTTTGGAATCAAAATATAAAAAACTGGAAGAGGGTAAAAACCAACTTAAAAAAAAAACAGAGTATATATCATTTTTACAACAAAATTTAACATTAATCATTTTCGATAAGTTTTTTCCCAAAAAAAAATACTCTTACTTCACCTAACGGTATCATTAATCTTATGAGAAATTCTACTTATTGTTAGAAAACTCGCGGGCTTATATTTTGTTGTACGACTTTTATTATTATCTCTAACTTTTAACTTATACCACGTTTGTTAGCTCCCTGGTTAATAACAGGCTTGATAAATGATATATATGTCATTTCCGGATGAAGTAAAAATGGGATTTATTTTAATCATAGCTAAATGTAATACCCATATTAACTATGTCAATCTTAAATAGACAAAAAAACAAAAACACAGTCAAGAAATTCAAGAAATTTCATTCAAAACTTTTCTATTAGACAATTAAATGTAAAGAAGAAGGGTTCGACCATCTCTTTTTAAGTTATAGATTTTTGGTTTTATCAATCAAAACTTTATGACAACAACATTTTAGATAAGTTGTTTGGTTAGTTTTTTTTTTTTGTTTTTATGGTATTCCTTTCTAACAAAATTTAAGATACTTAACATATACTAATCATATAAAAACTTGTAGCTACTAATATTAGGTTGTGCAAATTTGTTTAAGTTAAGCCACTGTCCTTAATATTTAGGATCAAGATAATTTAAAAAAGTTTTCTTTTATTTTTATACTTTTAAACAAGGGTTTTGTTGGCTATGTTACCTCAAAAAGGATAGTAGTATAACAAGGGTTAAGATTTTGATATCAAGATATGTAAAATTGTTATCCATAAAATAGGCACGTAATTACCAAGCTCAGAGAAGTTTTTATAGAGTTTAACATTGTTGTTAGATTAGAAATTTGGTATAATACTTAAAATCCATACTCATTAAGATAAGAAGATGGTATTAGTTCTGTTGTATGTCTTTTTTATGTTATTTGTTTTTTTATTTTAGTAAATATTAAATAAACATATAAATTGAATTATATAATAAAGTTTTTTATAGAAAAACAAATATTTTATAGATTTTATGATATTATTTGAAGGGATTATTTATTTTTTTTGAAAAAAATATTTAATATAAGAATTCTGTTTAGCAAGTTTTGAGAATAACTTGCTGAATTCAAGACGAGTTATGTATAGGCTACTTCCTTCACCTAAAATCTCCCCATTACCATACATTCCTTCCTAAAAATGTAATGGATTTGTTATCAATTCCACCAATAAACCTGATATTTAACTTCTGAAAAATAAAAAGTTCAGGTTAAAAACTAAAGTGTCCTACGCACGCAAAATTTTTATTAATAGAAACGATAGTGATTAAGTTTTAATTAAATTTATTTTCAACCTTTCAGTTTGAATTTATAAAAAAAAGTGAGGAAGTATATACACAAAATCAACATTTTTTGTCCCTATCATGATATTTGATTCATGTCTAACGTCTTTGACCATCAAACAATAGACTATTATTATAAATTTATTTCCCATGAAAAATTTTAACTATAAAAAATAAGGAAAGATCACAGCAAAAATGAAAGATGTGTGAAAAGCACAATAGGTGTAGTCAAACCATGTGGGAGTGGAAGAAGTTGCACTTGTTGCCTTCCACTTCCCTGATTGTTTTGAAGATTACCCCACTCAAATGAGTTATTAATAATAAGTTACAAGAAAATGTTAATTTTAAAAGTAAATATTATTGGATTAATATTTTATTGATTTTTATTCATTTGTAGTGCCTGCGGTCTAGCTAGATATTAGAGCTTAACAATATTAGTAAGAAAAAGCCTTTGCATTTTTTCCGGTGGGATGGGAACACATTTTAGCTAATTAATTAATAGTGTAAGAGGTTAAGTTATTACAAAATGGTTGTGTTGAAAATTATATTTTATTCTGCTAGTTTACCATTTTATAGAATCAACTAAAGAATGTTAATTTCATCTAATTAACAATATCGTTATCAAAATATAAAAATTATAGAAAAAATGTTTTGATTCATTTAAAAGAAGTAAAATTACATCGGAGTATTAAAATTTGGCAAAATACCAAAATCAATATAAAAGATGTTAATACCTCAAAATTGTTTTGTTATAAATTAAAAACTTTCCGATTTACAAAATCCTAAAACCTATAGCTGATCCCTAACGTCTTATCATATACATATATAAACCTTTTTGTATATCCTTTAAAACATTTCTGTTATGCAAAAGTTAAGCTTAATATTATTAAATTGTATATATTTACATATACCTAATATATATGTCCTTTGGGCATATTATATTCTATCAACATAGAAGTTATCATTGGTTTACCAGTTTCCTGTTTACAATTCTGGAAAATTGCAATTTTAGTTAAACTGAAATTTTAACATGAATCAAAAATTTTCTCTTTTATCATTTTATTTGGAAAGTATCCTTTTAGTTTATTATAAGAAATATTTCAATAATTTATCAAATACTTTTCATAAAATTTGTGATTATGGACATCCTAAATTAGATTTCTATATGATTTTAATATTTTTCATTATTCTTAAGAAAAATTTCAATTTTATATTTTGTTGGATATCCCTTCAAGGTATATAATCTTTATTTTATATTGTCCAAGATTTTATTATGTTGTGGGTTTTTTTTGTCTTTTCTATTTCAAATAAAAAATTTGCTCAAAGAATGTTATTAAATTTTTATTATTACTCTTGCTGATAGAGAAGGACGAAATTTATTTAATAAGCTTGTTTAACTATCTTAGTAACAATTTTGGTAAAATAATTTTCAAATGTTTTAATTAATTAAGTTCTTCATATTAATTCCATTTAATTTCTCGATAGGTAAATTAATTAAATTCCTTTTAAAAAAATTATTTGCAATTTTATAAAAATGATAATTATATTTTTTATATTGTGAATGTACCACTGCTGCCTTAATTTTTAAATACAATAATGTTTTTTTGTAATGATTAAATTAAAGGGGGTAAAATGGTTTTCTTCCTTTTTCACTTTTTATATCAGAAGAAATTAAACCTATAAGAATTTATGTCGATTTCTTCATTTGAGCTGAATATTTTGCTTAAGAGAATATTTAAGGATCCCTTGAAACCCAATTACCAGAGTACTTAAAATATATCAAATATATTCTGAGTTTCATAGAATTCAAGCCAGATTTCTATTTAATTTGTTTTTATTCCCTTCATGATAAGTATCCAGTAGCAAGAAACTACCTTGTTCTCACCAGTACAAGACGACCAGAAGTGCAAAAGCACACAAACTTCGACCGTATCAGTATTTTCAATGAGTTTCAATAATTGAGCTTGAATTACGATTTTTTGAAGTAAATAGATTATGAGAAGATTAATTTTGTTATAATTCAATTCCTGAAAAATTTAACTCAAATATAAAGAATTCTAGCTTAGTTTTGCTTAGTCTGGCCTTCAGACCTTCAGACCGATCAAATTCGGAAGAAAATAGACGAAGTATTAGCAACAAATGGAGTTTTACACCCACAAATTGACACTGTTGATAGTAGTAAACGTAAATTTGCTTGCCATAATATCATCAAGTCTTATATAGGAAATAATTAGTGAGTTAGACAAAGAATTATGTTTTTCCTTGATTCAACCTCACCATACAAGTATAGACATTTCTACAGTTTTCAGTTCCATGACGAAACCATGCTCACTATGCTCAAGATTGAAAGCATTTATTTAAATAGTTTGAGATAAACCAGATACAGAAGCCAAACCCCTTATTTGGGGAATTACTGATTCCGACAGGCGACTCAATTGAACAAAATGGCATGTTCGGAAATCTTAACTGTTATACTTCTTCAAAAAAGTGCAGCAGGATGTTTTGTTACTTACTTACTGCTACTTAGGAACCCACTTTCTTTAATATCTACTATGCCATTTCAAAGATTGGAAAATTTAAAACTGTTTTTTAGAAAATGTTTTAAGGATTTATTAAGTTCATTTTGTAATTTAAATGGAATAAAGACATAAAACTGCTAAACATTTTTCGATTTTCTTATCATAGTAATTCATACTTATTTGGTTAAATTAATATTTATACAATAAAAGGTTATTCCTATTTTCCAATTGTAAATTTTAATCAAAAAAATTATATTTCCATTTTAAAAAGAATTATGTATATTTCAAAACATATAAATACATAAATGCATATTTATATATAGAGAAATATAGATTTATTTATATTTAAGTCACACCAATTTGAAAAAGGCACGTACACAAGCAGATAACATTATTTTTATTTATATTATTTTACCAGGTGCAAACTACAAAATAATAACAAAAAATTCGTTTTTCACCTTAATATCTTAGCCAGAATCGATTTATGAATTATAAGCCTTAAGGATTGTCGTCCAAATATAAATCAAGTCTTTATTTTTGGAACACATGAGTTTCAGATAATATATACCAATATATATATATATATGGAAATAGAGACAGAAAAAAGAAGAAAAAACAAATCCCTAAATCCTTGAGATAAGAAGTGAAATAAGTAACAACAAAAAGATGTACCAATTAATTATGTTTGGCTCCACTTGTTCCGGAATCAACTTGAAATCTTTCTTTATATATAGAAATATATATATATATACATATATAAAAGTGTATATCCTTTTAACTTAAAAAAGATATAATATAGGTAGGCAAATTTTTAGGGTGTCTTAAAGTATTTTCTCTTGTAAATTTTTCGTTTATTTTCCTTTGTAAGTATTTTCTTGGATCTAGTTTCTCTATTCATAGTTTAACTATTTTTAAGGATTGTAGGAATCTACATTTAGATTCCTGATCGATTTATATATATAAAAGAAAATCAGTAAAATGATGGACCTTGTAATTAAGAAAATAGTTTTTATTTTTGTTGAGCATATTTGAAGGACACTTGCAAATATTATCAGGAAATTAAATTGATTAATGGAATAATTGTTAAAATATTATTGTCATGTTTATTGATAACTATAAGAAACAAATTATTTTTCTTATACGGCTTTATATAAATCAGATTTACTATATTTTACCTAGATAGGTATTTTACTTGTGTAACTCTGATTGTAAGTAATATTTTCCCAGAAGATGAATATTTTTGTATTTATTTTATTTGCAAAAAACTAAAAAATCAATTTTCCAGATGATATTTTCCTTTGTTTTTATTCATTCGAGTTTTAGTTGGGTTAGCTGAAATTTTGGTTATTTATTTAATCCACAATGCACTTCGGTTAAATTGCTTTTTTTTGTTATTAGCGCTATAGTTCTAGATAAAAGGTATTCAGTTTACTTAATATAACCTTATTTTCAAAATTAAAGTGAGTGCATTGAGGATAAAATGAATAATCTAATTTCATTTAGCCCAAGTAAAAATTGGATAAACAAAAATAGCCAAAATATAATTTTAGAAATTAATTTTTTAACTGTTATCCGTTAGATCACCTAAATTAATATTTAAGCAAGAGAAATCTGTTCATGAAAAATATGTTTATATATTTTTACATAAGCTCCGCTCTTGCATAGCAGAAGTAATTTAACGGCATTTGACTTGATGATTAAATTAGATGTAAAAAAATGATAAATTTATTAAAACGAAAATAATCAAAAATTATATTGTCAAATATTGAAAACAAAGTAAAACGATTCTCCATTTTTAGTGGTGATTGGGAATTCAAACACGATGAAACTATTGATTTTAACTATTTTTTGCGCAACAGCCTTAGCCTTGGTATATTTTCTTAAATTGCTTAAAACAAAATTTTTATATATTTTTAATAAAAACAGGATTACAAACTAACTTTTAAAAGATTGCAGTGCAATAATATAAATCCAAAATATATTTTGAATATGACCTGCAAACTTCGTTCGTTTAGTCGAACTGAGCAGAGGTTTTCCATTTCGCTCAATTCAACGACAGCAGTTAAGGATTTATTTCAGAATGTTTGCATTTTTTTACTTTGACTAATTTGGAAATTAACAAAATTTTATTTATAATTCAGGTACGGATTCAATCATTTAAAAGATATTCAAATCAATATCGTCCATCAATAATTGATGTTAATGTAAATTTATGTATGGATTCAAAGGATAAATTTCCTATGTATAAGTTCGTACACAACCTTTGGAATCAACTGGCAAATTTTACGCATTTTTGCACTAATTTAAAATACATAAATGTTACCCGTGATACTTCATTTGATGATTATTTACCTCCCAAATTTCCTAGTGGTATGTGGCGTATAGATCTTACCAATCGATCTAAAAATCTTAAAGATATAATATGCAGAGTACAACTTTATTGGGAAATAACTTATAAAGGTGCAATGGATTTCGATGTTTGATTAATTAAAAACGTTTTTACTCTTATATACTTATATATGAAAATGCACATTATTTAAAAGATATTAAATTACTTAAAGCACAATGTTAATGTTTAAAAGGAAAATAAAAAAAAATATAAATTAAAGGAGTAACTTCTCATTTCAGGAATATATTTTTTATTGCTTAGAATTTTTTCCAGTAAGCTTCACTAAAACTTTAGGTAAAGATGAGAATATTTAGTGTCCCCAGATTGAAGCTCAAACATATTAAATAGCTTGAGAATATCAGGTATTCCCGTTAGATAGCAAAATATGACCAAGCTTCACAGTATTCTCTGTCGATTCATTGGGAAAGAACCATTACCTTTTGCGTTTTGGACTATCATATATAAGCCATTTGTCGTCTTCAATGAGCAAAAGATCAGAATTATGGATAGGTTTGCCTTGTTCTCTTCAGACAAATTTTGGGAGACCTAAACACCTTCAATCTACTGTAAATGTCAATCAAATAACTATATGTGATATAAATTTCCAGTCCCCCAAAACCCCCAAAGGCAAGCCAAGGTTGGGCTAATATTTTTCTCTACTATAAAGCAATCAAAGCACATGTTAAAAAAATAAAAAACAAAAAAATGTGTTTACAAAAATTATGTTAACATGTTTTTACATAAGCCTTTAAGCATTTAGTCTTCTAGTCGGATAATTTAACTGATTTGAAAAACATAACAAGGATATCACACGCTTACAAGAGTTTTTTCTCTTTATTTTGAATAATTTTCGATCAAGTGTCTAATTAGGTAACTGATTATTTACCAACTTTTCCAATATAAGGAGGAGTAGATCTAAAGATCAAAGAATCTTCTTCTCTACTAACTGCCAACAGAGAGGAAGAAAAATATGCTAACTTTAATTAGATGGTGGTAATAACACGGTCACTAGGATTGAATTTTCATCCTAGGTATATTCACCAAATAGCACAACAAATCTACAGACCACAATGCCAAGAATAAAACTGAATGTGAAACATTTGTCCTTGATTATTCGTTTATAGAGTGTTTACAATTTACAATCAATATCCGATTGTCTACGTATCTTAATAGGTTAAGTACTTACAGGGTTAGGTGATAATGAGCCGAACAGTTTTAACAATGATGTCATGTTTGCCAAACGCAATGCCATTGCGCATGCTAATGTTAAAATTTTACAGAAAACTTCCTATAAATAGGCCAACTTTTCTTTTGGCTAAAAATTTCTAAACCTGCTGGTAAATTTCCTGTATAAACATACTTTTGAGAGATTATTTTTTTAATGGAATCATACCCTTTTTTTAGGAAATCAGTATTTTTGTTGCCAGTTCTTACAATCTGAAAAAAACTAAAGACAAAGTGATGAATGTACGTCAAAAGTTCCTCAAAACGTAAAAAACATCAACAACGAAGTTTTTCCTTTGTGTGTGTTTTTTTTTTTTTTTTGAAAAATCTTTGTATTAGTAAAACTAAAATAGAGCAGGATTAAATTATTTTGACAGAAATCTTTCCTAAACATTTATCATTTTGACTTTATTTAGCAACAAGAAGTTAAGTCATCTAACATCTTTTTTTACGCTAATATAATTTACCATGAGATGGATTATGCCAGAGTAACGCAGTAAGTCACACACACAATTGAATATTGTAGAAAGGATAAGCAAAATGTCAGTTACAAATGACGAATTCTGACTTGTCTCACTTATTGAAATTATTGATACACTTTTTAAGTAATTTTCATATTATCAGCAAAAGAGGCTACAATCTTTAAATAACTAAAACAATGTTAATCTTTACCTATTACATATATGTTAAATTTTTTACAAAGTAAATACTAATGAAGTTCCTTATTTACAAAAAAGGAAAAAGTTAACAGCATTAAATATATTATTAAACTGTACTTTTTATATTAGAGCCATCGACTTAAAAATATATTTGTTATACTTTTAAAAATTTTCCTTTGTGTTTATTTTCAAAGCTTTGTATTCACAAGTTTCCCAGCTATAGAAAAATTGTAATACATATAATCATATAAAAACACACAGTGCTAATTAGCTATTTGCCTATCCCAAAGGAAAGTGTATAGAATGAAATTAAGCAAATTAAAATAAACCAAAGTTTTTTATTTAGAAGTAAAAATCTCTCTGTATAAAAAAAAATCGCTGTGTATAAAAAAAAATTTTTTGAGACATTTTTTTTATATATACTTAGAAAAGAATATTATAAAAGCTAATTGAGGCACTCATATTCTAATGAAATTTTTATATTCGTAGTTGTGAGCAAAATGCTAATTAACAATTGAATTTTAAGTTAGACATCTCGCAACGAATTTGTTGGATATGTATTTATAAAATTCATTTAATATAATTATTCAAAGGACTTCTGTTTTCCCTTATTATATCTTTAATTCTTCTTATTTTCAAAAGAATCATTTGATTTTTGAATGAATTAACATACAAAAAAAAAAACCAAAATAGAGCAAATTAATTAAACGATCAGACATGTAAAACTTATTCTAATTGGTGTCTGCAGACAATTCCAACCATGAATTTAAAATAGACACGAAATTTATGTCATTAAAATTGCAAGGAAATAACTGAAAAAAGGATATAAGCTATTTTCAAATGGAATTTGGAGTGGAATGAATTCAATAAGTGAATCCCTGCAGGAATTTTATTTATCATATTAAACGTCTAACTTAAAAAAATATATATTATGTTTTGAGTAAAAATACTGTTAATTTTTTCTCTATCTTTCTGTTTAATTTTGTGGAATGGGACCAACAAAAAAAACAGCTACAATCATTTTAAAACTTTATGTCAACAAAACTTTTTAAGCTATTTATTTTGCTTTTGTGAATATTTTATTAGCCCATCATTTTATCATTTTTTTTGCAGTCAAATTACCCAATACATCAATTGAAAATGTGTGAGATTTGGGGTAAAGTTATCGATCTATTTGACTACGAGGTAGATATATCTGTTATTGCTCTAATAAGGAAATCAAACAGACCATTTCCTAGTTAACTTGAAAAAGATAAAAAGAAGAGAAGCAAATTTTTAGTTTTATTGCTATAATTATAATCCTGTGCATGCTATACTGCAAAAAGTAATAAAGTAAAGAAAGTAGCAAATATCACTAAATGATTATAGGTTTTGATTTGCAATCGATCCTTAATTCATATGTGCTTACTAATTCAAGAAAATTCCAAAGTATTAAGCTTTAATCTGTGTGCAATATTACATACTCATTAAGGAACCTATCCTTTGGGAAATATGATTTTAAAAGCCATTAGTTTTTTTGTTTTCATTTAAATCGATACTGAATAAAATGCGATTAGAAAGTTCTAATTTTTTTATTACAATTTGTGACAAGAAAATCCCTAAGGGGATTACTGGTGTTTCGAATATATTTATATTAAAAACAAAGAACAAAAACACTATTTAGTTCACAGACTTAGTAAATTATTTAGGATTAAAATTGCATACAATAAAAAAAAAATATAAAGAAAAATTTTGAGTGACTTCCAATTAAAAAGATTAACGATCATTAATGCACTAAAACGCTCCCATATTTTTAAATTAAAGTAAATATGTAGGTTAGAGAAATCAATTCAAACTTGAGAAAGCTTGAGAAAGGAGCCTTAAAGTATTTATTGAAGTAAAATGTTTTTTGGAATCTAAAGAATGTCACTTAAATTTTGTTGTTGGAATGCATTCCATCAAAAGGCTTCGGTTGATATTTTGTAATAAGATAATTGGTATACTTGGCCGACTGAGTGAGCTAAAAAATAATGTTAAATAATTGACAGCTTAATATACTGTTTATAAGCTTAATAAACATATTTGTATTTAATTGGCTGGATCTGAATATTAAATTGAATACAATTGATAACTTTGAGAACATTTTTCATTTTTGCCATATAAGAAAAGTTCAGCTAATCGTGAATAATTTGAAGATTGAAAAGTACTATTTCAACCAATTTTTCTCTATCCATTTAAAAAACCAAAGTTGTCAAAGTTACTAATTGCATTATAAATACCGTAATTCATCAAAATATCAAAACTAGTCTTGTAGAAATAATACTGAAAATATGTAAAACCAAGAAATTATTGAAATTACTATTGCAAAAATAATTCCCAAATATAATAAAGCCATCAAACTCTCAAATAATTAGACTAGAAAAATTCATCAAAGCTCAGAAAGTTACCATTTGTGGATTTTGGTTAATTTTATAATTATTATTTCACAACACACTTTTAAAGTTAAATTTCTTTATTAAAACAGTCATATTCTAAAATTATAACATTTATTAATTTGAATTGTTATTGTCAAAACTATTTTATAATTATTAATTCAACTATTTTTAAGTGTTACAACTTTTTAAACACTCTAACTGACTTTTAAAACAATATGTCAACCAAGTATATTATCAAGACTTGCTTGACACATTGTTTGCCTTAATAAAACTACTACATTATGCTAGTTTAAAATAAACCAAATTAGGAAAAAACCTTAATTAATTTATTTTAAGATGCTGTCACCACACATTTGTAGAAATAATTTAAAAATTTATCTAAAGTGGATAAATAAAATATATCATAACCACCAGATTATATTCAAGCTACCACTTGCAAAAGTAGCATAAATACTCATTTTTTTTTCTAATAAAATCGATGATAAATCAAAACAAATTACTTTAAATTCATTTCATCGAAAATAGGAAAAATAGAAAAATTAAAACCACTTGTTTCGTTTGAACTTGAAAATTTTAAAAAATTACATGGATTTGGAAATGGTAGTTTCATCTAGATGTCAGCCTTGCAAACTATTTACAAATGTATTAATCAAGAAGTTCTAAAGTTTGTTAAAAAAAAGGATTTTTTATTCAAATTTTGGCTTTGAAATGAAAATATAAAAAAATAGAAGAGGATAACATCAATTTAAAATAAAATAATCAAGTAAAACAATAAAAATCTGTTCATAAAAAATATGTTAATGTTCTTACATAAGCTCCGTTCTTGCATAGCATAAGTCATTTAATGGCATTTGATTTAATGACTATTTTAGATGTAATAAAATGATAAATTCAATAAGAACAAAACAATCAAAAGTCAATTTGTGAATTATTTAAAACCACATGAAATGATTTTCCATATTTAGTGGAGATTTAAAACTCAAGCACACAATGAAACTTTGGATTTTAACTATTTTGTGCACAGCAGCCTTAGCTTTGGTATATTTTTCAATATTAGTTAAAATTTTACACAAAAATTATAAATATTTTTTTAATAAAAACAGGATTACAAACTAACTATTAAAAGATTGGAGTGCAATAATATAAATCCAAAATATATTTTGAATATTGGCTGCAAGCTTCGTTCGTTTAATCGAACTGAGCAAAGGTTTTTCTTGTGGCTCAATTCAACGACAAAAGTTAAGGATTTCTTTCAGAATGTTAGTATGTTTTTACTTTAACTACTTTGGAAGCTTAAAAATTCTTTATAATTCAGATTCGGATTCAAGGATTTAAGAGATACTCAAATCAATATCGTCCATCAATAATTGATGTTAATTTAAATTTATGTTTGGATTTAAAGAACAAATTTCCTATGTATAAGTTCCTATACAACTGTTGGGACAAAGTATTAAATTTGACGAACTTTTGCAGTAATTTAAGACACATAAATATAACCACTAGTGTGTCATTGGATGATTATTTACCTCCAGCATTTCCTAGCGGTATGTGGCGCATGGATATTACCAGTCGCTCCAGAAATCTTAAAGACATAATATACAAAGCACAAGTTTATTTTGATGTCACGTATAAAGGTGCAAAAGATTTTGATGTTTGACTCTGTCAAACTGTGTTTTGGTATTTATGTGTATATGAAAATGCACATTAATTACAATATATTTAATTGTTTGAGGCACAATGTTAATATTTCCAGAGAAAATAAAGAAGATTTCAATTTAAGGAATAATCTTTTATATGTATATATGTAAAAGATGGCTGATTATGAATAATTCGAATTTCTTAAACGTTTGTAGTAAATCTTGCTATGAGTACAGAATGAAGTTATAGTGTTCATTGAGTTGTATTTTCGGACTGCTTGTCACCGTGATTTATATAAAATTGATTACTATAGTAAATAGCATAAAGTTGTGGTCATTCCTCCTCTTAACATTTTTCCATTTGAAAATTTGCAATTGCAAAGTTTAAGATTTATCATTGAATGGGTTAGCACAGAAGAGACCAAATGCTGCTACTTATACTGGGTGTGGCTATTGAAGTGCCTGCTTGAAATATTGTTTTTAAGTGGCAAAAATAGGCTTGTATCTACTAAGAAAATATTGGATAGATTATAGTTTTTAATGATATCATGGTATCAAGAAAATAAAAAACAAAATTATTTCCATATAATTAAAATTAGTAATTATTGCTGTATTTAATAAATAAAGTTAAGTAAAATAAGAATTTAGTTACGTGATCGTAAACACCTTTGAGTAAACATGACGTCACACCTTTCGAAACGTCAAAATTTTGTTTTTGATGCTTCATATGTTTTTCACATGTTTAAAAAGAAATTCAATTATTGCTCTTCAATTGATGTGCAAATCAAACATCGAAATCAGAAGAGAGTTAAATCATATGAATTTGTGTATCTTAGGTGAAATGATTCAACGAAACTGACAGCATAAAAAAATTTACTGTGGTGGTCGGCGATGCACTACAACTGGTAAAGAAAACAAAGTGCGTAATCGGTTGTATCGCAGAATAGAGCGAATTTCAACAAAACTACTTTGAGACTTTGAAAACACAAAAGTGTCAGGTACTGAAAGATGTTAAAAAAAAGTTAGGTTTAAAAGATCAAAGGATTAACTTCGCATGATCGCTCGTGGTGATTTATCAAACTTGGTATTTTCTGATAAGAAAACATTCTGCATAGAAAAATTTTTCAACTAACAAAACCATCGTATTTTGTTAAACGTTCTGATGAAAATTCTGAGCAACACGGACGCAAGGTGCAGCACCGTTGATGGTTTGGGCAGCTGTCACTGTAGATGGCCGTTGACCACTCATTTTTTGCCACCAAGCGTGAAAATCAATACCGATGTTTATCAAAGTTTGATATTAAAAGAGGCTTTATTATCATGGACCAGAAAACATTTCGAAAATCATCCATTTATATTTCAACAGGACTCTGCACCATCACACAAAGCAAAGAAAACTCAACAGTAGTTACAAAACAATGATTCTCAGTTTATTTCAGCACAACAAAAGCCACCGTATCCACCAGATCTAAACCCGTTGCATTTTTTGATTTGGGGAATTTTACAAGCAAAGGCTTGTCGGAAAATTTTTTTTGGGTAGTTATGCCAATACTTTTTTTTGTATTTAAAAAAATTTCAATAAGACAATGAAGTTATTTTTTCATTCTACAATAATTAAAAGTTCTATATTACTTTTATTTCAATGTTATTTAATGTTATGCTCATATATGAGAATTTTATTCAGTATTTATCATTACTTCTAAGTAGTATTTTATTTTTTATTTGACTTTTAATTTTGTAAAACATTTTGTACCTCATCTTTTTTTTCATAGCTAAGGCAAAATTTTATATATTAATTTTCAAATTTAAATCCTTTCTCAGATTTTTGCTATTCACAGTTGTTATTCAGGAACTAAATTTTTTTTTTTATATACTACTAACGAGGAAAATGAACGAACTTTTTAATTAAAATGCAAAAATATGTTTTTAATACCTATTCATTCCATTTTTTATAGCTTTGGTGTTGCTAACGCTTTATTATTCGGTTGAATATACAAAAAAAGAGAAAGATTCGCTCATCTGTAAACTAAATGAAATGGTGTAATATATGCAAAAATATTAAGAATGAACAAAAAAACTTTTTTTTTAATTGGGTAAAATTTTTAACCTGGACCTTGTAATTAAGTTCTTCTTTTGTTTCTGTTTAGTAATTGTTAAAATGTTGTTTCAAGTGGTATGGTGAATAATTTTCATTTAAAATTATTTGATGTCCTTTGTCTTTTTATTACTCATCTGGTAATTGTTTACTTTTTGTTTATCCAAAAGTTTATAATGAAATTTTACAGTAAAATTTGCACAATTTTTTGATATTTAAACATTTATTCTTCTAGTCAGGTAATTTAACTGATTTGAAAAACATAACAAGGATATCACACGTTTACAAGAGTTTTTTTCTGTCTATTTTCAATCATTTGCGCAAGTGTCTAATTAAGTAACTGACTATTTACCATTTTGTAGATCCAAAGATCAAAGAAACTTCTCCTCTACTAACTGCCAACAGAAAGGAATAAAAATATGCTAACTTTTTGAAAAATATTCTAATGTACTATTCATGTTTCCAAATGTAATCGTCTTTAAAAATATTTTATGGCCACATTTAAAGTTCAAGGACAAGTTTATCATCAGGTCCACTAAATCTATGCAATGGGATAAAGATCTCTATTAAAAAGTTAATGCTGAATGTCCTTGAACCAACAACTATAAGTGGTAAATGTAAAGAAGTAGATTTACTTATTGCATGCATTCCAACGGTTCCAACAGATTTCATTTCTGACTTTGAACGATTACAATTTCCAGTGCAGTTTTTTTTTGCGATCACAGTAAATAAAACGCATGGAAAATCAACTTTGCTGGATTAATTTTAGAAAATCCATGCTTTGCCCAAAGTGAATTGTATGTTGCTTGCTTCAGTGTGGAAAGGCCAAAAAATTGTTTATTTTTACACCAAATAAAAACACCATAAATTTTTTTCATCCCCTTATTCTAAGATATTACATTCAATTTGTTGAATTGCAAGAAAGAGAATGTGAACCAGAGCTTAGATGTTGATGTTGATATGAAGGAAAATATATTTCCATAACTGTTTTGTATTGTTCTAATATTGCCTATTTTATTTCATTGAGAGAAAAAAAAATTGCACTTCCAAAAAATATAGATATTAAGGAAAACTACGAAAAATTTTGTTTTAGTATTAATGCTTTCCCATTTTAGAAAGTAAAACGTTGGATATTATATAGATTTTCATATCAGAAATAATATTTGTAAAAATTTTAGTATTTTTCTTAAAGAATACATTATTTGCTTTTTAGGCATGAGAAAGTACGCCGGGTATTCAGCTAGTTAACCAATAGTGGAAGAAATAAAATATATTTTATTAACGATTGAAAATTTGAACATGATATACATATATAGAGAGCTAATAATAGAATACCTTTATAGATTTTTTCATTCTATATAAATACTGCCACGATATTTTTGTTTTTTTTTTATTTACCTCAAACATCGATCTAACCGAATATCAGTTGTTTCCTAATATGTGTATTTTATTCCCAAATCAGTATAATCTTGCACATATACTCTTATGTTTAAAGTTCGTACTGAATTGATACTGAAAAGTATCATACTACCAGTATCAAATCAAAATTGATATGCTGTTTTTCAACTTTTTAATTTTTGTCTTTTTACTTTGAAATACTGGCACACCCTCAGCTATGCCTTACAACATATATTTTTTTCAGAATTTTAAGATGAGTGGAATGACGTGGAAAAAATTGTTGAGTCCTAAAAAATCAATTTTATTTCATACTAAAGAAAGTAATGAGCAGCGCAAAAATTTTACTATATGATTTATAATATTAATATAACTATCGTCACAAGGTTTTCTTCCCCACATCCCCACATACTGAACTATTAAGTAAAATGAGTTGCTCAGAGGGTCGTGGAATTTTTGAAAGGTATCGTTCATAAGATAAGTAATAAATAATAGCAGCCACATGTGAGCAGCAACCAACCTCACAAAAATATCTTCGATTACCTTGAGATATGACAATCTTTATCCTGGAATAATAACATATGCGAGCTTTTCTTGGAACAACAACGGGATTGGTTATTTTGCCACAAATAAAACAGCATCTATGAGTAAATATCACCCGTTGCTTAACTAAGCGCTCTTCAGTGCTAGTATAAGCTTGTGAAAACTGCCTAGAATGACTGTTGGAACTCTATCAATCGTAGTTTCCGTTCTTTTTCTTTTATAAACTTTTGCCCTGCAGTCCCACATATAGAACTACCAAATAAAATATTAATAGAAGGCTGAAAAACACTTTTGAACAAGGAAATTTCTTCATCCGTTCTTAAAACTTTTCTTTTTCCTGGTATTTTTTCAATAAAACGATTACACACGGCACATATTGAATTTTGCATAGTTAAAAAGTTATGTAATTTTCAGATACAGACTTAACAAAGTTGTAATCTCAGCGATGAAATTTAGTTTATCGTGATTTACGTGCAAACATGTTTGCGCATGTTAACACTATTTACCGCAGAATTTTAGTGCTTATTTTTAATACCATTCGTTTTCGATATAAAATATTATTGATTTAAATATATTGAAGCAATGCTTGTCTAAAATGTTTAATTAAGAATAATTTTCCCGCCATGCTCTTTTTTTATCTTTTTCTTGATTCTCTTTATATAAAACAAAAATACATTTTTAATAATTTTCTATTGTAAATTATAAAATTTAATTATGTTAAATATGCAACATGTCAAGTATTTATTATATTATGAAAATTTATGCGAAACATAAGAGTAAATCAGATAGAAAATCTTAAATAAAGTTCTCAAACATTATTTTCAACTTTAAGAAAATATTTAGAAATGAAATTCACATAATTAAATGTACATTTAATCAAATTACATTCCTAAATACAGAATTTAAGGATGAATAAATACAGGATATGAAGTTATATTAAAATAATTTATTTTGCCTCAAATTCAAAGAGTATGGTAAATTATTGTTTATTTCCTTAACAATTTTGTTAAAATCTAAAATACTCTGTTTAAATGTTTTCTATAATAGCTCCAAGGATGTGATTTGTCTTGAATTTTTGCCTCGAAAAAGTAACAAAACATTTTCTTTTGTTTATATAATGTCATTTAAATTATATTTTATAATTTAAGCTTATCACCATATTCTAATTATGACAGGGAAAAGGCTATGTTCAGAGAATTCAACAATGATTTTTTGTTGAATTTTACAATAGAGAACACATATATGTATATGCTTTAGCTGTGTAAAGCAACTCATTAGTTGTTTCTTTACAAATCAAAATTTTGTCTATAGATATTTTTCTTTAAATAGGATTTTTTTCCATTTTTCTTTATATATATTGCAGAAGGAAATCAAAATTATAGAGAAAACATATACAAACCTTAAATTCATTTACTTAGGAACCACATTCGTATGATTTTTGGGAAGTTTGCATATCAAATTAATGAACGTGAATTAGAAAAAAAAAAGGAATTGAAGGCGAAGTAAAGGTAAAGACAGCTAGATTGGACTTTTATATATAAATAAAAGTTAAATTAGCCTCGTAGCATATTGACTTTTAAATTGAATTAAGTAGCTCTAGAGCTTTTTTAAGAATTCTAGCCAGAATGTAGTCACGCCGGTGGCTATTATCAGCTCTAGTTTTGTTGGATATAAAAAACTTTATGTGGTTAAAAATAAATTTTTATTTAAATCAACTTTCTACTAAATAACATTTTGTGTGATTTTCATTGCCACAGGATGAAGCAGAATACAAAAAACTGAGCCGTGCTTAACATGTTAAAATACCTTCAGCCTTGTATGGGTATTTTTTGTTATTGATATAATAAGCTCAGCTTTATCTGTTTTGTGTATTTAGCACATAAAATTTTTGAGTGATTCAATGTTAAATAATTTTAATTTGTGTAAATCTTATAAAGCTTTTGAAAATTAAATGAGCATAGCTAAAATATTTATTTTTAAAAATCTATTTTTTGTGTAATATAAAATGATTGATCAATAGTATCAAAAAGGAAACACCTTGTTTTCCTTACTTTATGTACTATGAACAAAATATTTCAAAGGCTTAACATTTAAAAAAAATAATGAATATATTTCTAAATGAATAAAATCAAACAATAGATTACGTTGATCTAACAAATAGTTCTATAAACTGATTAAAATTTCTATTAAAAACTCAAGCATTATATAAATATAATAATTTAGATATTAATGATAATACATAGTAAAATTGTCAGTTTCAATTTTGATTTTATATTATTGGCTTGAAAAAGCTTTAGGGTAATATCAATAACAAAAGAAACATGTGTGTATTTATCTTTAAGCTGGTTTTAGTATTTCAGATTCATTGAACTGAAATTTGATTATCCTTCTAACAATCCTTGTTAACATGTCTGTATCATTATTTTCAGTTCGTTGATCAATTTATCTAAATTTTATTTGATTTTGCATCATTTTCGTTTACTGTTTATTAATATTATCCCATTTTTTTCTTCTTTTTTTTCTGTAACCAAATATTATCGAATTATGAAATTTATCCTATAAGATACTTTCTTCATTTTTCTTTGTAGCAAACGTGAATTGTATTTTAAGTAGATAAAAGCTAAGTCGTTTAATCTTCTATCAATCTTAAGTAATTTTTTTTTTAAGATTTTTAAATTATTCAAAAATGAATGATGTGATGACATAAATATAAGCCATCTCTTGTTTAAATTTACATATCCCAATTTGAGGTACATATTAAGACAAAGAAATTATATTTTTAGATTTTTTCATTTGAAATATTCATCTAAAAGAATTCTAAAAGTTACAAAAGAAAAGTCTGCTTTTTTGTAATAGATGTTGTTGTTGTGTGGTCCTTCTAATTGCCCTTATCACCGAAACTATCAAAATTCTTTAGTTCAAATATTTTAAGTCTGAACTGTAAACATTTTTTATTTCTTAAAATGATAATGAATTTAAATTAAATTAATTACTGAAAGTCATATAACGATCCATTAAGAACATACGGTACCCTCCGCACTTAATTCCTACTCAATGTAACAAAAAAATCCCGTAAGTCCACAACTCAAGCCATTGAGGCAGAGTTACAAGTCAATTTTTCTCCAACTACTAATGTAAGCAATAAAAAATATATTTCAAAAAGGTATCCTTTACATATGTATAGAACATTATTACTTTTATTTAAATTAATTTGCTTTTGAAATACTAAAATTGTGCTTGAATATATTCTGAAAAATGTGTATTTTCATATATAAATACCAAAACACAGTTTGATAAAGTCAAACATCAAAATCCTTTTCACTTTTATAAATTATATCAAAATATAACTGTACTTTGTATGTTATTTCTTTAAGATTTTTAGAGAGACTGGTAATATCTATACGCCACATGCCACTGGGAAACACTGGAAGTAAATACTTACAATAACTACCCACCCGCGTTAAATTGAACACTTGATTGTAAAGGTTGTATATAAACTTAGGCATGGTAAATATATCCCTTAAATTCTCACAAAAAACATTAACATCAATTATTGATGATATTGATTTGAATATCTTTTAAATACTTGAATCCCTACCTGTATAATAAATTTTTTTTGAAATTTCTAAAATAATTAAATTAAAAACATACTAACATTACTAACAATAAGTAAATCCTTAACAGCTGTCTTGGAATTTAGCCAAGTTTGCAGGTCACATTCAAAAAATATTTAGGATTTATATAACCGCACTCCAATCTTTTTACAGTAAATGTGTAATCCTGTTTTCAGTAATTTACGAAAAACGCCAAGGCTAAGGCTGTTGCACAAAAAATAATTAAAGTCAACAGTTTTATCGTGTGTTTGAATTCTAGATCATCACTAGAAATGGAGAATCATTTCACTAGATTTTAAATATATCACAAATTGACACTAGTCCTATATTTTTAACAAAAATCTTGTTAATAAAGCAAAATTTTGTTACTAGTATTACGCAAATAAAACTCAAAGTTTCTACAGACTTAAAAACTCATGAACTTTTTTACTTTATGAAAGAATTATAGTCTGATGGACAAGGTTCGTAAATTTCCTATTTCGATTCTTAAAATAAGAAAATGTCAGTATCTTTTGTAAAATAATAAAACTTTAACCAATCGCATTGATATAAATTTTTTTAATTATTAAAAATTAAAAGCTCAACCATATTTATTGCTAAACTGAAATAACTTTCATAAAATTATTAAAATTATTTTAGGGATAATAAATAATTCAGCTTAAACAATAAAATAATTTTTCAAAATATCTTCAGGAATATGACGTACTTGATTTTTCTTTATAACTAAGTTGGTTTCATCGTATTTCTGATGAATATAAATGTATATATATATATATATATATATACATTACTTCTGATTTTGAATATTTCAATTTTTATGACAGTTTCATGACAACGGCATGCCATCAAAGTCCTAATAAAATACGTGATACGAAGTGATAAAAACGATGATAATGGAAGCAGATATGTTTCATAACATTTTCTGTGAATGTATGAAATAAAAATGAATAATAAGCATTTAAGGGATTTTCAAGAATAACAAAAACATTTCAATTATTTAAGTAAGTATTTTCTCATTTCAATTTTTATTTTTATTGAAATAAAAAATTAAAATCGTAAAAAAATTATACAAATCAAAGGAAATGTTTTTAAAATGAATTGAAAATTTTTATTTTTTTGACAAATTTATGAAACTTAAATAAATATTGGAATATAAATTTTATGTTATGGTATAAAAAACTGTGATGTGTACTCTTTGAATTTTTTATTTTCTCAAAAAATAAATTTGCGTAAAGAATTATTAATAATTTCACAATTTGTTTTTTTTTTTTTTTTTTGATTGGTTTTTCCCTTTCAAAATTTATCATTAAAAATTCTAGATACATTGTATCTTTGGGATTTTTTTGAGGTGCTTATTAGAATAAATATTGAATTTTTCTTAAATTTTATTACCAAATTTTCGATTTTATTATGCAATTGTATTTTTTTAGAGCTAAAAAGAGAACTAAAAGGACAAAAAAAAAATTAGTAAATATTTCGATGAGCAAATTTAATTTTTTTAGATTTGTTAAAGCAATTAATAAAGAAAGACCTTTAATTAAACTTATAGCTCCTTAAGCGTGTTTATTGGTTTATTTTTAGTATATTAAGTTATCAATTGTTAGTTTGTAAATTAATTTTAACTGTAATAAATAGGAAAAAATTCTTTCTAAAACTAAAGTTATAAATTTTATGAATGCAAATTAACATCGCGTGTTTGCTATTAATATTGATGATAAATTATTTACTAACGTGAAATACCAGAATTTATTCTAATCAACTAGGAGTGCTGAATTTGGCATATCGTGTCTGAAGTTAGATATTTTACTGACTCATCAATTACAAAATTAGAAAAGAATATTTCATGAGTATAATTTTACCTGTGCTGCCAACAAATTTCAGTTAAAAAAATTTGAAAAAATATAATTGATTGATTTTATTTGATGGACTAATTTAAACTAAAACTGCTTTTAGAGCGCTTAAAAGTTAAAAAAACAAAGAGCGAAGGACAAATTCATGTTTATTATGTTTCTATTTCTATTTCATTTATACATAAATTTAATCCCGAGAAAATTATAACTTCTCTATATCCTAAAACGTTAATCAGAATTGCAAATACTTATTGGCTAAATTGAACATTTAAAATGCAGTTTTTTTGTGCATTTGGAAAAAATTTTAAAATACTTTTAAATATTTAAAATTCTCTAGTTGAAAAGTAGTACAGTCAACAATATACAATCCAAATCATTTGGGCGCAGATAATTTTCTTAATTAAACCTTCGAGACTCTTTTTCAGCTTAATTAAACCAAAGGATGATTTATATTTACACATATATAATTTTACTGAATATATATATATATATATATATATATATATATATATATATATATATATATATATATATATGTATATATATATACAAAAACATTATAAGGTTAGGCTAACCCTTAGATTAAATTAATGCCCGCAAGCTCTAACAGGGTTTTAATAGTCATCTTAAAGGGAAGACATCTTTCTATTTGCAATGAAATGAGAATCAGTTACGTGCTATATTATCCACTATAGCCATTGGTGGAATAGCGAATATTTCTACCCTTTGGTCTAAGTTATTTTAATTAATTGTTATCCTTCTCATGCTTCTCTACCATTTCTTAAACAAGAGAAGATTTAATTATATTCCTATGAAGGCCATCATTCATTTGGGATATACTATTTGACTTTTTGAATTTTCTTATAGAGTATTAGGTAAAGGGACGTTAAGGGGTCTATTAAAATTTCTATACACATTTTGACTAATTTCCGGGATCATATTGATTTATTTCTCTAGATTTTATAGCCAGTTAAGTATGAGGTATTATTTTATTAATTAAACTTTTGACTTGGTTTTTGTATTAAAAAGGTTTTTTATTTGGATAATAACCAATAATTCTTAGAAAGGTGTTCTTTAATGAAAGGCTTTAAACTTCAATAATTTAATTTGAAAATTTTTAGATTTTGAAATGGTTTCGAACAGGGCTTTTATATTTTTAATATTATCAAAAAAAAATAAAGTTAAATTTTGCTAGAAATTAGTTCTAAGCAATTCTTTTTCAATTTTTAAACATTAAAAAAGTTGTAGTATAATCAAAGGATGATCCAATTCGATGGTTCTTTTAGAAGTTGTAGAAAAAATTTTTTGCGTACATTTAGTTGTAAATTATTGGGTTGTTTGCAAAGTAATTTCATTTTTTCAACAGACGCCGCATAATCATTGTATATATTAATAACTGATATAGTAAGGCTTGTTTGTTGAAATTTTCGGTTGATTATTTTTAATAGTTTTTGTTAATGCCCTATCAAAGTTGGAAACTTGAAAGCAGCATTTTCGGCATATTTTACTCTTTTACTGCCGAGAAGATATATTGACTGATGAAAATGCCGAAATTGTTTTGTAAGACAATTTTGATGTTAAAGATATACCTGAAGGGCCCGTTGAAGACAATGAACACAAAGTAAAGAAATTGATGAATATAAAACACCAAAAACAACTCGAGAGATTGCTGAAATGTTAAATCCGATTTGTTGAATCCGATCGTGAAACGTCTGTGTTTAATTTCAAAACTTAGCATGTAGGTTCTCACAGAACAAAATTCGTCTAGGAGCTTTTACGACTATAATTTATACCCAAACGTCAAGGAAATGATCAATTTTTGAAGCAAATAACCACTGACGACGAGAAACAGTTTGGTTACAAAAATGTTAAGCACAAGAGATCACGGAGTGAAAAGGATAAACTAGCTTAAAGTTAATGCTATCTGCTTGATAGGATTTCAAATGGATGGTTATTTTTGTTTTATTTGATTTTCTACTAGAAAATACCAAGATTAAATTGAATGATTAACTTAAACAGAAAAGGTCTGAATTGATCAATAGAAATAATGCGAGATCTTATATAAGTTTGATCACTCGCAAAAGTCTTTACAGCTTAAATGAAATACTCTACCGCAGTCACCATATTCTACAGATTTGGCACCATTTGGACTATTACTTGTTCTGGTCTCTGCAAAAATTTTTGAAAAGGAAGCATTTTACTTCAAATCAAGATGGAAATACCACTTGGACCAGTTTTGTTTCCAGCAAATCTCAGAAATTTTATGAGCGTGCAAATGAGCAAATCCCTTCTATAATGCTATGTAATGCTATTAGTGTTAATTTAGGTTCCACAATTAATTGTATCCATTTATAGACCAATTTTTTGTGCTCTTCGACAGAAAGTTTATGCGAATCTATTCCAAAGGCTCCTAAAGTAAAAAATTAAAAATAAAAATATAGTTAAAATTTCGATTAAACTTCAAAATAAGATACAAAAAGACTTCCAGAGTTTAATTTCCGCGAAGGATTGAATCACTTCAGAAGAAATAAGACATTACTAAGTTTCTTGATTGTTTTGAAAATATATAAAATGCTCAAGAATAAAAAGAGATCACCGTACTAAGCAGGAACATTTTTTTCAAAACTTTCTATATATTTTTAAGTTCGAAAAGGGTAAAAATTTTTCAAGAGCATTTATTCCTTATCCATTCCTAAGAAAAAATGGTATAAAAGCTAAAGTTAAGTTTCTATTTTCTATAATGTTGTAAAATTCAATGAAGTTGAAAATTATAATACCGCTCAAATGTTCTTTTTTCAGCAATAAAAAAATTCTTGAAAATAGAAGAAAGAAATAATTTTTTTTTGTTTCTTTTTTATCTAGCAGTAATCTTCTTCAACCAATTTATGTGATACCTGATAAATCCCAAGTGGAAAAAGGATAAAATAAAAGAATTTTAAGAGAAATAAAAATACATTCTTAATAAAAAAGAATATTAAGGATCCATAAATCATTTTTCTTAGATATAAACGATATATATATATATATATATATGTATACATTTACATATAGAGACAAAAAAGAAACAATACATGAAAACTTTAATGCACATAATTTACTGGTTATTTTATATGAGGGAATAAAACGGCAGCCAAATACTTTAGAAAAGAATATTTTCAAAATATTCTATATAGCACCCCAACCTTCACGTTTTATGCTTTAAGGGCATCATGTATTCTAAGGATAATAAAATGCTTTCAGAAATTTTTGTCTCTTCACTTGTAGTTAAAAGATTGAAAAAATTTGTGCATGACTGCAATTTATTGCATATATAAAAGATAATTCAATTTAGTGAAAATATTTTACAACTTTCTTAGATTGATTCTATATGCAGTCCTTTTATTTGGTCTAAAAGGTCAAATAATAAATAAAAAGAATTATAATTAAGTTTTGGACTATATAAAAACTATTATTCATTTTTAAATAGAAAAAACTACATACTAAGAATACGTAATATTTTTAGTAATTATGGATAAAAAAATATCAATGTGATTAAAAACTAAGCTTAATTGTTTTCATAATAGACATCTTATATTGGAAATTCAAAAATTATAAATCTTAGGTTTTAGGCTTTTGTTAAATAATAACAAAATTTGATATACAGCCTTTTCATTTATGATTTTTAAAGTAATTATTGTGAAGTAATGAAATCATCCTTAAACTATCTATTTGATAATTACGAGATTTCTGCAGTTCAAAGTATTGAGTTTTAGGTTATCCTTGAAATATTTAATTATAGTCAAGTGTTAATTAATCAAAATTAAAATATGCCAACAAAATTTTATATTTCAAGGCAACAAGGATTAAACGGATGAGCTAGAAAGAAAATTTTTATGTCTGGAAATTATAGATAAACAAGTAGCAGCACAAGCGGAAGAAAACATTTCTTGTTCTGTCATGCATACATTGTAAACTTCCATTAATTTGTGCTTTTGTCTAGCGTATTTTTGAAACATAAATTTCCTTAAGTCATTTAATAGCTATGGTTACTTAAATGGATCTATCGTGCATGATCATTTTATTTTTCGATTAAGGGAACTGGGTTTTCTTACAGAAATATTTTAGTATTGAAGAATCACAACAAAACGAAACAAAAATACTCTAAAAAATAGGATAAAGAAAATAGGCAAATACTGCATTAAGTAATGCAATAAATAGCCAGTTTATAGCTTTTTAGCCCTCTTATGAAATCTGTTGCAATACGTCAAGAATTCAAACGATAAAAAACAAAGAAACATAAATAATTATTTTACTCTGTTTGCAAAGTTGAAGTTCTAAGATTAACAGATTAACAGATATCTGTGAGCTCACATGAAGTTAGATGATTGTTTTGATCACTACGCTTGACATTAATAAATATTTACTGGTACGGTGTCACACGAAAGGTAGCAAAATTTACGCTCAGCAGAGTTGTTTAGAAAGTTCCAAAAATTTCGGGACTACATCTTGACTTTTGTTTCTCTCGCCCGTTAAAGAAACCAAACGGTCTGGTATATATACATACAGGCCATGAATATAGAATAAAAGTTAGGTGTTAAAAATTTTGTGAGCATTATTATGTTAAAGTCTATTATGGAACCGTTTATTTGGAAGAAGATAAAGACAAAAAGTAGTAAGTTTTCAGAGGAACTATTATAAATTTGGATCAGCCCAATAGACAATTTCCTTTAAGCGTAATTTTTAGTCATGTGGGATAGCTGGCATTGTTTTCAAAAGAATCATTTTGGATTAATTTCCCATGATCAGCTAAGCATAAATTAGTTTTTCTTTAAATAAGTCTCTCTCTTGGGGCCAATAGGCTATAAAAATAAACTATTGTGTATTTTAAACATTGTGTATGAGAAACAAATATAAGTTTTTGGGCTGACGTTTTACAATAAATGAAATATGGATACAGGAAAAGATGAACTTTTGTTGTGAATTTTCAACAAAAACCAGTATTTTAATCAATTTTATTAATTTGATTGAATTTATTAATTTTAATAAAATAATTTTTATTTTATTTTGAATTATGTTCTTCAGTTGATTATTAAAAATAATTTTAAAGCTCTATTTTAGCTGAATTAGATCATTCATTGTTTTTTATTATGACATTTGGGTCGTTTTTTTTTGATACAATGTATTAGCTCATTCTTGTAAAAGTAAGTTTTTTTGGCCAGAAGCTAACACTGCCTATTAAGCCTAACGCACAGGAAAGCGACAGCTGCGCTACAGTAACAGCTACTTACTAATGTTAAACTAAATGAGCAAGCAACTGTAGGACAGCTGTCACTTTGATCTGCGTTAGGATTTAGACGTCTGTCTAGAAGGCAGAGTCTTGTAAAATATGACTAAAGAAGACAAAACTAATAGTCAACCGATAAAATCTACTTTATCTTTTTGGGAAAGAGGTTTCTTTTCACGGATTTGTATATGACGGTGGGCCAAAATTTTTAATGAGATCTAATACCCATTCCCCATTGGGGCTTATAGACATTATTACAATACACGGCGGGAAATTTTATAAGGAGAAATGTGCAATACGCGTGTATTAAGCATGTCGCAATCGTGTATTAAATATAGCCTTTGAAAAGCTGCATAGGGGAGATTTTGACATCTATTCTGAATTGACTGGTTGTCCAACATTAAAACTTCCCCTATTTATTGTGTCAAAAAGTGAATTCTTTGTATGTATATTAAAATTATTTTGTATATTTAATGTATATATCTTTTTTTCAGGTAATTTTTAATATAATATTTAGAAGTTAGTTTTGCGAGTAAGCACATTGAAATTATTTTGTGTATTTTCACAGATTCAATGATTCAATGTTTACTTTCATAACACTTTTTGACATTTCCCTAAATCCCCCTAATACAGACAATTGCCAATGGAGAAACGATACGGAAAGCTAATACACTGTATAAGCCCCAATGTAGAATGAGTATAAGATATGCTAACACAAAATTCCTATCATGAAAAAAAAATTTTACACAAAATTCTATTACAAAAGTCTAATAATTTCTTATTATTCAGTCAACTGTTGTGTTTTAAGGTTTATTTTGTTCTTTTCTGATCGTTAAATATTTTTCATTATTGTGAATTGTTTTTTTTTTTTGAATAATAATGCTTTTTTGATAGTTTTTTTCCTTCTGGTTTATTACTGTGTTTAGTGTTAATTTAACCTCTTCAAGTCTTTTATTGTAAATGACATACAACTAAATTTCCTTAAATCAAGTTTAAAAAAATTATATAAATATAATTCTTGTGTAATCGTTTTACACTCTCACAAATCTTAACAAACGAAAAGACTACTAGACTCCAGATCATCAAAATAAAATAAAAACTTTTTACCAGTCTGTCTTTCAGTTTTTTATCCACATATCTATAGTCGGTCATTTACTATAAAAATTATCAAAAAAAAAAACAAAATCATTCTTAACGTGATTTATTACATTTTGTTTTTCTTCCTTAAAATATATAAACACGTGGCTATATTTTAATCCTTGAACCCAAAATATAAAAACTAATAATATAATAAAACCAAAGAAATTTAATATTATTCTTTTTCTGTTTTTTTTTGTTGTCTTTCCTTAATAGCTAAAACTAATTTAATATACAAAAAACCAACAAAAAAGATACCGATTTCTTTTTAAAGTCGTCCAGCAATTAGTTCAGTCTTGTCAACACCCTTTGCAGAAATTTTGCAGTCATTCTACCAAGGCCATACTGACTCCATTCAGTGCTTCTCTTGCTCTTTATGTAGGGGTTAAAACTTTAATATATATTTAGTGCGCATGTTACCTCTTTTGCTTCTGGGAACTTAACGAAAAATTTTTTATTGTCACTCTTATAGCGAACTTTTTTCTTCAAATATTACATCCTTCCTAGCTGCAATATTAAAGCAGAAACAGAGTAATTTGAGATAACCAAGGGTAAGATAATTATTTTGGATTGGGAATTTAATATGAAAAAAAGATTTGGTTCATGTTTTTTCTTTTTGTGGTATATTAATTACTGTCAGGTTAATATTATCTGTCGCTTTATATATTCCATCCTGATGACGGAAGTTAAATTTCTATTTTTGATTCATTCTTGCTCCAAAGGACAAATTTTGAAAAATATAGTTTTAATGTAAAAAATTAAAACAAATTATTTTATTTGAAATATGTAAATGGAAATGGAAATGTAAAAATGAGGAAAAATCAAAGACATATACAATTTTTGGTGGCAATTTCTTTGGTTATTCGAATTTTTCTTTTCTTTAGTATTTCCCAGATAAAGCAACATTTCGGTCTAAGGTGAACTAGTTTAAACCCTGAAAACGAAAATATTTAAATTTGACCAAAGGTCTTGGTTTTTTTTTATCAAAGTATTGCTACTAAATTATCCTCGGTATGTTAGTAAAACGATGCAGTCAAATCTGCTGGCTTTAGTTGTCATGTAATCTTTATTTTTATGGCTAAGGATTCAGCAATTGTTGTTAAATCATTCGCCAACTCCAGAGAAATTTATTACATAAGTAGAACTTGTCTTTATTCGATCAATTTTGTTTGTATTTTCCATTCAATGTAGCCATTAGATTTTTTTATGTCATCTTTACGAGCAAAAAATTTGCTGAATTGAAGGTTCGATACTTTTTTTGTACTTATTTTTTTTCTTTGTATATTTTTCTTAAAGTAAAAGTTTTTCACTTATGTGATGTTTATGACTTCTTGTATAAATTAACTTAAAGTGTTTGGTGGTAATTCTCATATAAGGCATTTGGTTTTTCTATAAAAAAATTTAAATAGGGAAGAACGGCATAAAAAAATTTTGAAGAACAAAAAATTGCGTCATAAGCGAAAGCAGTGTTCTAGGAAGAAGTACATAAGAAAACTAAGCACAAATATATAGTTAAACCTCATTCTAAAGTTATTCTGGAATTTGTTCACAGAAGGCAGTTTCGTCTAAGCTCAAGGAATAGCCAACTGGGTTTTCTCTAAAAAAATTCAAAGTACTTTTAATCTAATATCAAATAATCAATCCTGCAAGAAGTTAGTAGGATACATTATTTTTGGAATCTTATAGACTCCATAGATGGATGACAAGATGTCCTGGGGTAATTATAACATTCTTTTCTGTTATTTTTTACTTTTGATACTTTCTTGATCAAAACATTCGTGGAATTTATTAAAAAAATAAATAGTACCATTCAAAGTATTCTTCGTCGACTGCAACGGCTGTTTTTCTCGGCTGCTGAAATGTGTTCCTCTCAGTGTTTTTTTTGATTCGATTGAACAGGAAGCCAAATTAAAATAAAAATATATAAATGCCAAAATAAAGCTTGAAGCTTATGAAGGCCCGTTTATAAAAATAATATATTCTACATCTTTATCTGTTGTAATAGTGAATTTAGGAGAATGACGAAATTTATGCATAATTAAATAGCACTTTTATGTTTTTTTTATAAAAAAAAATGTTTGTCAAGTTATAAATACGAAACAACAGAAATTGTACACAAATTCATTACTTTATGCATGAATTTGTAATACTAGAAAGCCAAGCTGTACAAGATGATTTGAAGTCAAACTGGACATATTGCTTCCCATTTTGGAAGTAAACCAAAATGTGACCGGAATTAAATGCAAAATATAATTTCTTTTTATTATGATTTGGAAATTTTATGCAGTTATTATTTTTATAGATATATTTAACAATGTTTTGGCTCATCAAATTCAGGAATACTATTTGAAAAAAGTCATCTTTAACAAGGAAAATTCGCAAGCCCAAACTCATCGATTTTCTTGAAGCTCAAAGTAGGGAAAGAAGTAAAGGCCACCCTGAAAGTTTACTTTTAAAAATTAAATTCTATCAATTTAAAACTTTTATCGTGTTATTGTTAAAAGTTCATTATTTGACGAATAATTTACTGCCAACAATTTCTAGTCTTAGCTTCCTGTCCATAAAAGTAACAGGAATGAAATACCAGACATTATTTTTTTTTTTCAGTGGGTGTTAAAAATAACTTCCCTGTAAACCAAAATTCCGGCATATGTAGGAAAAATGATAAATCTTTTATTCAGTGTGGCTCATTTTCAGCCTTAACAAAACATTTAAAGTGAAATAGATTTTATTTTTCTATTTTTCGTTTTCTGTTTTTGACGATATTTGAAACTCTGATTGAAATGAAATATTACAAATAATAAGCGTAAATAACTTTGAAATTATATTCAATTATTTTCCTTGTTAGCAACGAAACAAATGACTTTTAAGCAGACGAAATTTTGTCATATCATTTTTTAGTTTACTTAGTTAAAGCTTTGTATTTTTTCTTAAAGGTTTGCTTAGTCCTAAATTTATATATTAAACATTTTACACTTGAAAGATGAAAATTGCTTCCACTGAAATTCCTATTTTTGTTGTTATTTCAACTAATTCCAACTATTAAAAATTTCTATTGAATCTTTAATAATAAAACCTTTTAAAATACACAAAGAAGCTATTTTACAATAATAAAAATATCAACAATTAATTTATTGCTACTCTTTCTTTACTCGTTAAATTTTTAATTTAAATTTCATTCACTGCAATTTATTAATCTAATTAAAATGAATTAAAATGAAGAAACTTTAAAACTTCTTCAATCACTTTAAAATAAATATTCCAGAGGACTTATAAAAGGATTATTATAACTAACCAAATATATCCTTAAGTGGATGAGAGTAGAAACACTAACGGGAAGGTGTCATATGCAGTAGCCTCTACGGACATATAAGGATAATTTATGCCCCCGTTGAGATATCCTTAAATTTTTGTTTGATAAATATTCTGAACTTTACACACAATAATATATTTACATATATTGGTACACCAGTAATAAATATAGGCGCAACTATTCTGCTAAATATAAATATATATATATACATAAACGTAGTAAAAGTTTTCCTTGAATATTAGATGAATTCATTTGCATTCATGAAATGTTCAGATTCGGTGCATTAATCTTTGGCACTAAACTAAACACTATACATGGTTAAATGTAAATTACTTTTGTAGGACAAGAAAATGGACTTCATATGTTTAAAGGATATTTTATATAATAGATATCATTTATATGATGATGTATGTAGCTGCAATTGAAGATATTGTACAAAATTATTTTAAACAAGTTAACAAAATTAGACTTTTGCTTAGAAAGGAATAATATTAAAGTTTCCTTAAGTGCCATTTAATCCTTTATGCAAACAAATTTCTTTGTTGATTCTTAGCTTAAATATTTTTTAGTTTGTTTATTTAATATAATGAACAAAAATTCTGACAAGTAATTAGTAAGAAGATCCCATTTGTAATTCGACATTTAAAATTGGTTTGGATAAGAGAGTAATTGCGAACTCTATTCTTTCTTTTTTGTTAAACTAATTATATTAATAACTGAACTTAAAAAAAGGGAATAAAATAACCTGATTTTTCCTCGAAAAAATTAAATTAAAAAAAGTATAATATCATAGATCACATATGGCATGAAAAATTTTGATAAATTTAAAAAACTCTTATGAAAAAATATGAGAAAGTGTTCTTATTACTTTTATTTTCATTGTTTAATTTAAATATATATGCAAACATGTATATATAAATATAATTGCTTTTAGTTCAAAATTCTGATGAATTGTTAATAAATAAACCCAAATTGTAATTTGAGAATTATAATTACTTTAAGATAAGAACATAAGCAACGAACTCTTTTAACATTTTTGTTGCTTTTTGTTATCAAAAGACGGCATAATAAATTCAATCAATCGTTTTACCTTAAACAAAAGCATTGAATAAATCTTAAGCTTAACCAAAGAAAAAAACTTATATATGTTTATAATAAAAAAATAATTGATAAAAATGCAGACGGTATAAGTGGTATAAAAATTAAATAGAATCCAAGTGTTGAATATTTTCCTGTTACAAATAAATGCATAATTTTATTTGACCTTCAAAAGTTTTTCAATAATACTATATAAACTCGATCAGATCATAGTTAAAGTTCAGTTAGAATCATAATTTTATATAGCAAAGAAGTTCAAAGATTTTGTCATTCTTTAATTGTAAGAAAAATAAAAGAAATTATATTAATTTAACTTAAGTGAAGTTTTAGATATTTCTAAAAACCAAAATGGGTAAAATGGGTAAAAACTTTTTTAAAAAATGTATTAATAGAAATAATCGCTTGGGTTTAGCTGGGCTGTCTTTTGAAGGCTCATCATGTAAATATCTTCAAATTAATTTTATTATATAAAAATATATTTTCAAAATTTTTGTATTAATTTAAGGTGAATTTGTAACTTCATTGGAACGGGTTAAGTTTGATCGACAAATTTTATTGGATTTTATATCTAAAGTACAGAATCCTTCTAAAAAATTGATGGATTTTGTTGTATTCTGCTTGCCAATACTTGAACATGTTATAGAAACCATTGAAAAAATGGAAAGTACTAATCTAAATAATTAATGACAGATAAAAAGTGATTAGATATGTGCAAATAAGCTCTTACAGCAAATAATTGTTGCTTTTCAGTTTAAATAAAAAATTATTTAAATTTATTTAATGTTTTTAATTATTCAAAAATTTAATTTATATGCTTTTTTAAACCATTGAATAATTTGTTTCCATAACGTTTTTTTTTTGTTGCTATTACTTTACATAGAAGTAAAAATTAAAAATGTCTAGCTTAAGCGAACTTTTATATTTTCTTCCCTACAAAAATAGATTTCACTAATGACTTCAACTTTAATGAAGACGAATTTCGCTTTGATACAATCTATGATGAAATTTGACGTATTTATAAAAAAAATTAGTGAGATGGAAAGTGACTTAAACGATGAAGCTGAGATAAGAACTCGATAACAAGAGTAATAGATAGCGAATCAGAAAGTAATAGTGATGCCCCATAAGCTTTAAATACATAAATCAGAATGGGCAGCTTGTGGCGGATCTAAGGAATAAAATTCATACCGGGCAAAATATCTGCAGTACCATAGGTAACCTCCGACGTGAGAGAATTTTTCAATTTTTTTAAGATGCTCTTTACTCAAGAACTAGTCAATCGAATAATAATATCAGAATTTCCAGCTTTAAGAAGGATTCCCTTACATTTTTATAGAACTATGTCAAATAAAACTCCAGGTGCGCAGTGGCATGATTATATGATCGATATTATACTAGTTGCCTATAAGCTAATGAATTACATGAACTGAAGTGTAATTTGATTGAGACACTATTAACCAACAGAGAATAATTGCGGGATTATATCTTCTAACGAAAACTTTCGAAAGTTAAATCTATGGTAGCATAATGTAGAAACAATAATGTGATCTTCGCTTGGAAAGATAAGACAATCGTCACCCTATTGATGAGTTATCACAATACAGATACCACCACGAGATCGAGCTACTAGACCGACGTCCAATTCTGACGAAATTCGTCCTAACGGAAAACTTCATGAAATTCTTACTAAAACAAGGAACAAGGAAGGATTGTGAGGTTTATTCTGCCCGTAACAAACCGTAAGTGAGAGTCATGAGACGACATATTATTGTGATACATGCCCAGATAATCCAAATGCATCTTGATGAATTATTTATAAAGTATCACACAAGGCGAAACTATAGTAAAGTATAGTTTTAAAGATGTAAATATATATAAACAATTGAAATATAACGTTTTTATACAATAATTTATATGTAAGATGATTTTATTGTATAATGTAAGTCACTCAACACATTTACAAAAATCTTCTCGTTCTGTTACCTAACCCAGCCAAAAAAGTTGTGGTCCGCAAAGGGTTTAACTTACTTGTAGTTAGCTAAAAAATATTGAAGATTTTCTCTATGGAGCTCAATAATAACAAAAAACCAAAGATATACCCTCCTCAGTTTAACTTAGTTTTTCCTCAAAAGTTCCACAACATATAATGTGAGTTCAAAAAAGTAGCCCTTTTGAAATATTAAATCATTTTCAAATCTCTAAAAGATGCTAGACACATGACATGACCAATGTCATGTGGAAATTGGTTAACCTTTTACCAAACACCTACAATAATCCAAATTCTTTCCGTATGTAGACTATAATATGAAATTCGTGTTGCTCTATGTTCATCATATATCGATTGTTATTTTTGGAAGAAATACACATATGGAAATCTCATAGATAATTTCTGCTGCTTTGACTTTAAATGTCTTTCTCAAAAACTGATTTGCTGTCTATATATATATAATATTGGTATAATATGCTTTTAGGAAATATTTGCCGTTTTTACCAATCTTAATGGTGAGTAAAAGGATTGAACGATTCAATTTATGGGATCAACTTAAGAGTTTTCCTTTTATTTATAGATAAAACTGCAAGAAAACGATGCATGTTTGTAATTTTTCTATATAAATTTGATTTTGGTACTGTAAATATCTGAAACTCAATTTGAATATTCAAATTTTTAATTTCCCTGATACTTCTCTAAGAATAATATGACAAAATGTCAGTAATTCATTATGTCATATAAATCTACCCAAAAAGTATTGGCATCTTTTTAAGTTTTACATTGTGAAAAATGAATTTTTTTCCCTTACAATTTAGGCCAGTCATAAAATCATTAACTTTAGCCAAGATATCAAAAAGTATATTTAATTCTAATATATTAGATTTTAATTTAATAAACAGAAATAAGTGTTCTATTTTTTACTTTTACATTTATATAAAAAAAAAAGTTAAGCTTATTTTTCTTGAAAGAACCTCTTCCTAAAAGGAACTAAGCCTTGTTCTTTCTTTTAAAAACGTCTTAGACAATATTTGTATATTCCAACCCTTCAAAAACTGAGACTTTAAATTCAAAAGAAAAAATTTTTAAAAAAGGGGGCTAAAAACATTTTTTAGACAGGCAATTTAAAGTTTTTTGTTAGTGCCAAAAACAAGAACAACATATAAAATTAAAATTTTTTATTTTTTTTCATATGATTTATAAATAATTTCTGGCATTTCTGATAAAACAGCTCTGTTTAAATCCCTAAAAATATTGTTTTATAGATTTTTCAAGGAGAGGATACGATTTTCGAAAGTTTGTTTTTATTTATTGTCTGTTTCTAAGCACTCATGCTAATCACATGTCACAATTAATCATTCTTCAGTGTATTTCAAAAGGAATTTTACCTTTATTTTCTACAAGAAAAATGTGTTAGTATTTTGACTCACTCATTTATAAAAATTAAGCTTATAAGGTGTAGCTATAGTTTTTCTTTATGTATTGTACTGAAGATATGGATTGAAGCTCCAAAGAAAGAAAAAAATTCACGGTTGAGGAAAGATTCTGAAATGGTTCTGTATGTAAATAAATAAATAAGTAATATAAAAAAGAAATTTTTAAAGTATATTAGTACTTGAGATTTTTTTTTCTTTTTTCTGAATTCAGAATTCTTTGCATTCAGTTTTCTGAAGTTTTTCTCTCATATAAAATTAAAAATTAGTTTATTAAATATAATTAATGAATTAATATTTGAACTAACTATATTAACATCAATTGTCATCCACATCAAAAAAATTAATTTGAACTTGATTGAATTAATAGTAAAGATTTTATTAACAACTGAAGGTTTTTGAGCAAGGTAATAGTAGGAATACAAAAAAGAAAAATACATAACTGAATTTTGATAAAAATTAAATATTTGCATTTCTTCTTGTGTCTTTAAAAACTTTTATTTAAAAAAAAACAAATGAGGATCTTAAAGATTAATTTGATCACGTGGCGAAAATGTTAGGCACCAAAAAAAAACTATTAAATAATAGCAAAAAATTATCCAATATAGTCGTAGCCGTTTTAGCTTGAAAATTTATTTTATTGAATAAATAAAACACACAAAACATAATACTAAATAACATTACATCCAAATGTAATGGTTCCGTTTGAAATTGACCACAATTCATTTATATTTGGCACATGAGCATTTAAAATTAGGGAGTGTTTTATTCACATTAATTTTAGCAACATTAAATTACTAACAAAAGTCAGGAAAATATTCTTAATACTCTTTGTGGGGGAATGGCAAAATAATTATAGAAAAAGGAATTTCAAAAACTATTAACATGCACATATTAAACTTATTGAATAGTTTTTCAACACGGAAAACACATAAAAAAGATACATAGAAAAATTTTGCTAAAAATGTATTCAATTTGAAAAATGAAAAAATAATTTCTGATTTAATATATCTCCAAAGGATAATAAAAGTACTTAATTAGCAAATTAAATTTGGTAATTTGCTTGTATTTGTTTTTTTATATATTTAGGTCAAGTACCATGAAATAAAATTTCATTAAAGTACTTAGTGCGCAAAGAGGTATTTGTTGTTGTTATAATTTTCTTTAACAATTTTGCAAAAAGACAATATTATTACTAAGCAGTTAACATTTCCTACAAAAATTACATGTTTCATTATTTTGAGTCTATCAGTTAATAAAAAACAAAACAAAACAAAAATTGAAGAATTGAGGAAGTAGATTCTCTAGTACTTTGTACTTTTTAATACTATAATTTTTAGCTTCTTTCTTCTAAATTAGATTTTTTCTTGTTTTTTCTTTATATCTATTAAATATTATATTGGAATTTATAAAGTTTTAAGTGTTGGTAAAATTTCTATTGTAAGACGACCCCTCAGCTATAAAACATGAAGGAAATAAGTATCAAAACAAAAAAAAAAAAAATACCAACAAAAAATTGTGAAATTCAATGTCCTGAGAAAAGAGAAAGTAATTTACACTCTATTGAAAAGTCGAAAATAAAATTTATTGGTTAACTTTGAAAGATGTCAGGCCGCCTAAATGTCTACACTCAGCAAATAAAAAAATAACCAGATATATAAAAAAAATAAAATCTATTTCTCTCTGATATTTTTGGCTAAAAAATTTCAGTTTGAGAATTTGCATACCTTTTATGCTTGGTTAATTTAATGATATGCTAGAATTAAATTTTTTGGTTTTATGTTTTCTATTTTTCATGAATAACTTTTTAATTGAGGTAATTAATTTGATTACAGGCAAAGGTACAGAATGTCAATTTTGTTTTAATTTTTTTATATAAATACTGTTGTTACATAATGTTTCTCCCTTTAACTAAATAAGAAAATACTTTAGGGAAAATTTCTATGGTATGTTATGGTAACTTTAAAATTCGTTTTTAGATAATATATATTAAGATATTACAAAAGAATTTTTTAAATATTTTCTGTGGGTGTTTTTGTAGCTGTAAAATAGAAATCAGAGTTTCATAAAACTTCTTGAAATTCTGTGAATTTCTCTAAATATTTGAAAAATTTGATTTTGTGGAATTTAATGATTTTTTTATTATAGTTGTAGTTAGGTAGTCAGTTTCATGTATTTTTAGATTTTATTTTAATTAAAATTTTATTTACTACAATAAAATTCAAGTTAAACACTTTGATATAGTAACATTTTAATTAAAATACAAAATTATGATGAATTTATAGTTTTATATTGAAATTGAAATTAAACCAACGTTAATAACTTTTTAGATTTTAAAATTTTAAATTTACTAAAAGTTAGATAAGAAGGCCGAACGTGGTGCTTTAAAAAGCTATGTGCCCTACTAAATACTACTTAAATATAAATACTGTGACTTGTTACTTTTAGCTGGTGTATACAGTATTTACAAGAAAAAAGCAATATTGAATAAAAATTAGCAACCTTTATTTGAAAAAAGCTTAATCTTTATGTAAACCACTTAACTTTATAGCTATTAAAAGATGGTTAAAATAGCCTGATGAATAAAATTTACCACAATTAATGGTTCAAGCAATAAATGGATCATCGTTTTGCTAGTTGTACCACTGCGAGATTTTATGTTTTTACTTTTATTTAGTTCTGTATCCTCGACATTATGAATTTAAAGCATGGAAGACATAATGTGAGCATCTATGCAAGATAAGTACCATAAAGAAAAGAAGAAGTGACATTAGAGGATCTTACTTAGCCAATGGAAATGCAGACGATTATATCTTTAAAGTTCCACCAAATATCAGGAAGTTTTTAAAGATTTACAGTATTATACCCAACAGCTTAGTCAAAATTTTACCAGGTAAAATTTCCTGTGTATTTTAACAGTGGCACTGCTGGTTTCATGTTTCTGTTCATAATTCAAATTGAAAAATAGAATATTGAAAGAGAAATTCCAGATATTTAATAAAATTACTTTTTTCATACTATATAAAACATTAATTTCGACAACAAAATTTCAGAATTTTTGACATTTATTTTTGTATAAATGTGTCATTCTTTTACAAACCGAACAAAATTCGACAAAAATTGGCCGACACATTTTTGATTTGTAGGAAAAGTAGCAGAATGAATTTAAAGCAGTAATAAAAGATCTTGGTATTTTCTTACCATATTAGCATATTAGATCTCCAAATTGGTTAACATAAAAGTGAGGTAAAGTGTAAAAGAAATAACTTTTATATTAATATAAAAACGAGCAGTGGTCAAACTATTTGAATTGATTAAAAAAATTTTTCTATATTAAAATATACATAATTTAAATTAGATTGCAATTTGGTAAGCTTAAGAGCTGTCAGTTCTCAGTATGCTTCCATTTAGAATTTTCTACTTTCTTATTTGCTCATATATTTTTCTAAATATCACGTAACAAAAGATTACTTTGTTTAAAATGAAAAATGTTTCTAGTTTTCAAAATTAGCTCTGTGAATGAGACAATCTGGATTATTCAACACTTAATACAAGATTCCTAGTAGTGAAATTTATTTATATTCTATTTCAATGCTTGTCATTAATTTTGTTGTCATTGTTTGTTGTTTTTTCTATTTGTAAAGTAAAAAAATTCTTGGTATTTTAATACCTGTTGCGAGATAGAAATTTTTTACGTAAATGTAAAAATACCACATGTAATTTTCTTACCATTAGAAATGTGTTTCAGGCTTTTATTATTCTAGATATTCTTGATTAGATAATTTTGAAAGTATCAACCAACTAAAGATGTATTATTTTGTAGTTTATTAAAGAAAAAACAATTACGTCATACTTCTAGAATTCAAGAACTAATTGGATATGTTATTTATTCCTTTTGTTATTTAAAAATTTTCTGACTAGTTATCAGTTTAATTGTAAAAATTTAAATTCTTAGCTTAATTCCTAGCATAAAAGCTACCATGAAAAATTCCAAGAATATTTTTCTTGCTTAACTCTCTCTTAAAACCCTCTTTTTATTTACAATTTTTCTATTTTTTCATAAAGTTTTAGACAACTTCTTGCTAATCTTACTACATTTTCTTGTTTTTAGCTTAAGTCCTTTTTTTTTTCTTATTTATTTTGTAAGGATCTAATGATGCCTACTGATTTCCATTCAACCAATTTGCAAAGGATATTTTTGGTTTTATTTATATTTTAGTTATTTGATATTCAGGTCATGTCAAAGTTTTCTCCTTGTCAGTTGGGTTATATTTTCAAATGGCATTAATTAAGGCTAAAGTATAACCAAAGAAAACTTTTTGAAAGAAAAATTAAATAAAATAAAATAAATGCAGGATAATATCAAATTAGTTAAATTTAATTTGATTTTATTTTAGTGCCCAAAGGATATATAGTTCAAATAGCTTAAAATTTATTCTATCGTAAATGAGAAAAGATATTTTGTAAAAAAAAAAGTTTTGGAATTTGAATGAGAATTATTATAATCCTTGAATAGAAATTCGAAATATAGTTCTTTTCAACTTTTTTAATTTGTTATTGTAATCAGTTTTGGTTTAACAGATATTTTAAAGGATTTGCTTAGTAAAACTTGACTTTATCTTTAAATATGAAATTATTATAACTTATTTAAGCTTAAATTAAAGTTTTGAAGATAAAAATAGTCTATTTTATGTCTAGGCAAACTACGATGAATTATTTATAATTTAAAATTTGTTTTTTCAAGGTTTGCATAGTTTCTCGAGATATTGACTAATGAATAACGAAAGGTCACAGTACGCACAGATAATTGAAGTTTTAATCGCTCCAATAAACCAAGAAAAAAACACAATTTGTGCCGAAGAAAGACAATCCTTCAAACGCGCTACAGGCACGTTCAATCAAAAATTTCTGCGAAAGTTGAAAAAATTCGACATAAACCCCGTCTAAAGCCTAATTTGGGATGTTCGCTCTACATTACAAAAAATCGAAGATGATGGTCCATTGAATGTACTCTAAATGTATTTTTTGGCAGTGGACCAATAGATTAAAGTATCAATAGAAGAAATTTTCAATTCATTTATTCGTTTTCATAAGGCGTAAACCTGAAGTTAGTCTCAATGTTTAGTGGACATATGTTATAACACATTAAAATATCTTTCATTTAACGTATTTTTCGTTTATGTTTGAATAACAGGCTTCAATAAGTTTTACTATTGAATAATAATAAATTGTTAAAGTTACTGCTGAGTTTTGCAAAGGTTTTCTAATCTACGAAAATTTTTTTTTCTTAAAGTTAAAATTCATTCTATTACAAAAAAATGCGGACAGTTAGAAAATAAGGCTTTCTAAAAGAAAAGAGATTAATTCCTTTTCCAGTTATCGTTTTCAGGGAAAATTTTTACTGATTTTCAAAGACCAATGTAAGGTTCTAAAATACTTTTTAGTTTTTAATTTAAAAAAGGGTTCACTTACAATTAGTAAAATATCATAACATGAAGATGCCAATAAGATGAATAAAGACTCTAAGAACAGAAACATTGGGGAAGTATACTGAAAATTAAAAACTAATCAAAATAATAAGAAATATAGGATCTGAGAGCTTAAAGGTTTCAAAAGATTCGAAGAAGAAATTGTCGCGAATGATTGAAAATAGAGGATAAAAAGTTCTACAGTTCTAATTTCGATGCAATGTGTAGCATTTTGCTGCAAAATAATCACCTTTGGTATTTAACTAAGTTACATATCAACAATAAAATTAAAGCTCTTAGATTTTTAAAGAAGAGGAAATTTTTAAATATTTTATGAAACTCACTTTCTTCAAAATGTCAGAAAAATAACTCTTTAATAGTGCCATATTTTACCAATTTTATGTAAAGTATACATAAACTTTTTATTCATTCAGTTTTAGTAGTGTAAAAACTTTAAATACAGTGTCTCACCTGTTCTTGAAACTTTTAGGGATTAAAACCCTTTTTTGTTGGCTTATAAAGTTTGCATTGTTTTAAGGATTTCAAAGTTTTCCACAGTGTTGATGTTGCTTTTTTATTTGCTGGCTATAATGAAAGCAACTACAAATACTAATCTCTTTTTTAGCACTTTCCACATCATTATATTGTTTCTTCAAAACTTATAACAGATGTTTAATTTTCAGAAATTTTTTTGTTTGCGTTTCTTTTGAGTAGTTTTTCAGACTTTATTATAGTTTTTATGCTAATATCCTTTGAAAATAATTAAGAAATTTGAAAAAGGCAAACGATTAAACTTTTGAAAGATATAAATTAAAAGAAAGGGTTTTATTGCTTATTTTTTGCCTTTGTTCAATTCGACCATGACATATTTTAACTCATATAAAACCCTTTATTTTTATATTTACAATAGATTTAATATAACCCCATAAAGGATTGACAAAAATTAATTTAAAGCTATTTTAAAATATTATAACCAAAGTCCCTTAAAAGATTTAGGACAAAAGTTAGTATAAAATCCGTTCCAGGTGGAATAATTAGTCAACATGCTAAAAGAAGCTTATGTATACAATTATTTACTCAAATGTTTTGTATCCTTTGTTGTCAGCTTATTACAAAATTCAATTGTAAGGTGTTTAGTATTTCTATAGAAAATGTAATTAAATATCATTGATGTGTTTTCAGTGATTGTTTTACTACAATTGAATTCATTCAAAGAAAATGTTTAAAATTTAGGGTTAATGAAAAAAATGTTATTGTTAATCTATAAAGGTTTAGAAACGAGAAGAAAATTGAATGAAGATAAAAAGATGTGAAAACATAAAAAAAAGACTAATTGCTAAGACAAGGAATAAAAGACGGGAAAAGCAAAAACTATACAAATAAACAGAAAAAAAAAGCGTATGTATGTCTGACAGACACCCATTTCTGAGGTGCTGCATTTGAATATGGTATGGCTCCTTCCTGACTTCCTAAAATTTTCTAATTTGTTTTTGACTAATTGGACATACATAATTTAAACTTCTCGTATTGCCCAGAAAATTTCTAAATACTTCGTTCAATGCTTCCTTTTCTTCAGAGCTCATATTAGTTTCGAAGTATTTGTCTTTCATTAATTTTCGAATAGCTGGGCTTATTCCCTCTTTAAGCTTAATCTCTGAAAGCGATGGAAATTTTTTACATAGATATCTAAAACACTTTTCCCGCTTTGACAGTGATCTTATGAATTGCTTTATGAGTTCAAGTTTAATATGAAGCGGGAAAGGAGCACTTTTGCTGGATCGTCTATATTTTCTCCGCATTTTAAAGCTTTTCTCAAAAGCCAATCCTTTCTTATTCAGTGAAAATCTTTGCTTTGGCTATCCCATTCGCACAAAAAAAAACACGGAAATTTAGTGTGTCCTCCTTGCTGCGCTGGTGGCACTTTTCAGGGACATAGCACGATCTTGGTATTTCCCAGAATTCCTAAAAATTCTAACGTGATGGATTTTTTTATTTATTTTTCCGTTTGTAAGAACCTCAAAATCTTTGAGAAATCTTAGAAAATTTTATCCATGCATAAAAAAGAAGTATAAACACAAATATATTGCTTAGGTCAAATAACTAATTATTGAGGATGCCGTCAGTTTGAAATATAAATGGCTTCCTTAAGGCATTAAATAGGCTTAAGAAATTTAAGGTATTTTGTATATTCTTTGCAAATTTCAAGTCAATCAGAGTAAAAATATTGGAAATAAAGCCTTTGGAAGTTTTGCCTACATTGTAGGCCAAATTTCAACGAAGCTTAATCGCATTTTTCTAGAAACTCGTTTTTTCAGTCTGCGAGAATCAAGTAACGAGACTAAAATCTACATTTAAATATGCTTTATTAAAATATCAAAATCAAAAAAAAAATATCTTCTTTTCTAAGAATATTAAATGATCAAATTTATAAGTTTGTTTTTTATTATTAGTCAGATTTTTTATGTGAGTCCTACCATATACTCTACAAAGTAGCATTTTTAGTAAAATAACAATTGAAAATTATATGTTCTAAGTTCAACTGAAAAAAGAAACTACCAATAGTAGTACTAGTGAGAATCTTTTATAGATATTCGACCAAGCAATAAAAATTGAATAACGATTACACAGCAATACCTAAACCAAAGTAATGTCAAGTTTATTGCTTAATACTACTGAAAACTATAAAGTTTTTGTTAATATTGGCAATATTTTCATTGTAAAGTCTCGTTTTATATTCTGATAAAACATTTACATTTACATATTGTAGTATAATTAAATCAGGCTCCATCCATAAAAAAACGCAATCAATATTCATGTACTTGGTACTAGTTCTATTGAACAAAACAAAAACAAAAAACGAAAATATGTGAGAATGACTAATATTAAGATTTATGAGTGAACAATTATTTGTAAGTGTTTTATTGTATTAAAATCATGAAACATTTTTGTTTTTGCACCACAGAAAATCAGTTTCATTTATTTAGATGGATTTTGAGTGCCAAATTTTAGACTTTAGTATTTTTCTAAAGAATGAATTTTAACATTAGTGTTTAGCGCATATTTAGCTCAAAAAATCCGGCCCAGATATTTCAGTATTTACACTTTTCATATCAAACCTATTTGAGGTTTTTGCTCTTTTGTTTTCATTTTAGTTATTAGCCCAAATCAGATTTGTTTCAAGGAATAGTTAACTTTCTTTTTATGATATCTCGAAATGTTATAGTCGAAATCCCAATTTGATTACATCAAAATAATAGACAAGCAGTGAGAAAACTTGTTAAATAATAAATTAATGAAGACGACAGTTTTTGAATGTGTAACGAAATTTTTTAATAGCTAAACATATTTTTATGCAAACTGTACGGAGTAAAGTTCTGCAAAGCCAAAGTCAACAAAATATTTGCTGCTCTGATGGGATGGAAGAAATTTATTTTAGATCATAAAAAATGATATAATTTATCTGTTTTTCTATCATTTGAGGTTATTTCGGAAATATTGCATCAATTTTTTATAAAAAGGAGTAACAAAATTAGAATGATAATACGCTAAAAATTTCTTTTTTTTCATAAAAATTCACAAAATGAAATTTAAACCCACAAAGCTAATCTCTAGAAAAAAATATTAAAGAAGGATAAGAAACAGCTGCTCTCATGACTTCGACTTCAAAATTCAAAAAGGTGCACAATATTGTGATAGACAATTTCCAATTAAAGGAGTATAAGAAAAATAACACAAGAGGCATATATCTGAAGAAAAAATAAGATATATCTTACATTAAGGATCAAGCATAAAGGAGTTTTATGGAAATGGTTACAGTAGTAGTAAAATGGCGACATGAATTTCATAAAAGATCTGAGTGGTCTTATTCAATGTTTTGTTACTATGGATGAAACTTGTTACTATCACTATATGCCTAAAATCAAAAAGTGAAAACAGAAGATGAAAGGCGAAAGTTCACCACTAAAAATCCTTCTTATCTCCGGGTAAAGTCATAGCTAATTTTTTTTTGGAATTGATTAACTTAAAATGGGGAAAATTAAAATAAAAGAATATTTCTTATGAATTTTGGATCCACTGATAGAGAAGATTAACTAGAAGAATCCTGATTCACAAAAAGCAGAAAACTGCACCTGCCCACAACAGTGTTTTGACAATGGAAAAATTGAGATATTTAAACTATGAAGTGTTGGAGTATCTGTCTTATTCTTTAGATTTGAGATTCTTCTTTGTTTGTATTTATTTTCAAAGTTAAAAAAATTTCTCGACGAAGAAATTTCAGCTTAAATGGTTATGAAAAGGTTCTTAAAAAACTTGATGTGGTAGAATTCTCTTCCTTTTTCATAGTAAAACTTTTTGGAGGCCTTTATAGTTTTGTTTTTGAATGAAAAACAATCTTTACTTTGGCCCATTTTATCAATTTAAAAACAATTACACCACCTGGTAATATAAATATTAATTGAGCCAAATTTATTCTTTTGAGTTTCACAAAAACTTTACAAATTTTTGATTTTTCCTTTCATAACAAAAAGTAGATGGGCCATAAACTTCCTTAATGATTAGCATGAATTTCCCGAGAGAAATATAACTTACGTCTTTCTATACAAATATCAGCCCCAGTCTTTCAAATTTCGTGGAAGCAGTTTTAATGCACAACAAAAGTTATAATATGCGTAGTTCCTTGCCTAAACAGATATTGCATATTCAAATACCATGATTAGTTGAAAAAAATCTTATGTTATATTATCTCAATATATGCAAATTTTATTACAGTTGAATAATTTTCTATGCCATACAGTATATCGTGCTTTTCAGTTAAAGAAGATAATTAGAGCTTTTTCTACATTTCATTTAACTTTTGTTTTAACTCTAAAATTCTATCCTTCAGTAGCTTTGTGTTCATCGAGTCACTTTTCATAATTTCGCTCATTATTTAAATATTCCAACTTTAATGTGTATTGAAAAGCTTTAAAACATGTATTCATTTTTTTTTTGCTATTCAGTAATTTTCTAAGCAATTTCATTTATGAGATCTATTTAAAACTTTTCTTTTTTGCTTTGTTTTGCTTTGTTTTTTCGTATTATTTTTATGACGGATACCAAAATAAAATATGACATATTTAATCCTTTTATATACAATTTTTAAAATAGAGTTTGACATATTTGAAAGAAACAAAATATTTTTGTTGTTTTAGTGACTTTTCTATTTTGTAAAATTTATCACAAAAAGTTCAACTAAGGTAGGCAAATTTTTAGACATAAATTTGTAAAAAGGAGTGGGTATATTGAAGCTGAATTAATAATAGAGCGTTTGAGATACAAAAGAAACTGTTTAAGAAAAAAATATTAATATTTATTAACATTAATAATTTATTAAAGTAAACTTAATTTTAAAAAATATCCGTTTCAAAACTAAAATTATTTGATGTATGTTTTACAGGGGAGGAGGGGAGGGGGTAAGGGGATAGTGATTGAAAAAAGTCGTTTTTGTTAAATTTTTTAAAAGATATGTTGAAGTAAATATTATGAAATATTTCAAATATTGTGGAATAACTTTCCAACAACATTTTGTAATAAAAATCAGTTAAAAGCAATTCCCACGTAATTTTTAAAAAAAATTTCAGCTTACGGCATTCACCATCTTTTAGTCTAGAATTATCTGAAATCACACAACCAAATATTTAATGATAGAGCATAAGGTTTTCCTCCCCTCAGCGATCTTTTTTATTTTTATTTCTTAATTTTCCATATTTTTAAGTCAAAAGTTTTGGATGGAAGTTTTTTATATATAGAAACTATAATAAAATTTTAAATAAATTAGTATAATAATTTTTCAATACCGATATTGTGTATAGGATATAATTGGGATTAGACATTAAATGCTAAATAACTAAGAAAGTTTTGTCCCGGTTAATTAGAAGTTTCAAAACAACATTCATAAAATGCAATAAAAAAATTGCAGCTTTTGAAAAGTTTTATCCCTTAATGCCCTCACTCCGTCCTTTTCAATAGAAAGCTAATAACACAGTCAAGATTCTTTTTCTTAACAAAGAATGGAAACAGTAAAGAAATTGCCAACAATAACCAACAAGAAAGAAACTTTATTTCTACTTTTACCTGATTTAAAAGGTCTTTTTTAATTACTCTAGTTGAGCGGAAATAAGAATTTTTGTTACTATCATTTAAAAATATTGTTTCATTAAAATAAAATTAAAAAAGTTTAATTCAAATCCTTCGTAAAAATATTTATAATTAAAAATATTCATTTGAAAAAGTTTTTCATTCTTAATTTTTAATTTTAATATGCAATGCTGAAGTTATAATAAAAGTTAGTGAGTTTGTCTCCATTTTGAGATTTATTATTGAAATAGTAAGAAAACAATATGAAAATTTTAGTTTAAGAAAACTTATATAATTAAATAGCCTACGTTTGACATAAGTCATGACATACGTCTTAATATATTTTAAAATATTTATCTCGTTTTTTATATTTTCTAAAAAATAATTAAATTATTTGGGAAAAACTCTCAAAATGTTTGATTCTAAGCTAGACGGATGTGTCCTTTTGTATGTTAAGAGGGGTTTTCAGTCAGAATTTCTTATCAAAAATTTGACAATTAGCTGAAATTCTTACCTTATTCATAAGAAATAATAAACTGTGACCCTTTTAATTTTTAAAAAAATGCTTTAAAGTTTTGCTCCTGGTTCTAGAGCAAAGGACTTCAGTAATTTTATTCCGATTTACTTGTAATTTTGACACAATATTTTAAGATGTTATACATAAAATTAAAAAAAAAGAAAAGTAAATAGAGAGAAATAAATGGAGAAAAAAAAAATGAAATACCAAAATTTTTCCTACAACCAATTCGCTTCTAAGCAAATTTTGAATATATTGCGGCCAGTAACTTTTTTTTAAGGAAGACAATATAATTTTCAATTTGTTTTATGACACATTATCAAGATAATATTTATAAGTATTTAGACTGGAAGACCTTGCTTCAGTTTAGCGAAGCAGTAAATCTTTATTTACTGCTTTTAATAACAGTGAAATCTGTAATTATCAAAATAGTTTGAAAAATTCTAATTCAAATGCATTTCACTACCTGAAGCATCTTTTAGCAACAGAAAACAAAACGAAGCCAACAAAAATATGCCGGGTGTGTACGAAACTAAAACAACGCAAAGAAAGCCGATATTTATGTGTCCTTGTAAAAAAAATAGAGGTGTCATCAGAAAATTGTTGTCTAGAATCAATAAAAATTATGAGTAAATGGAATAAAAATAAAAATTTTTTCTTATTAGAAAAATGAAAACAATTTATTAAATTTCTTAAAAATAAATATTCTTGCGATAGGATTCAAGAAATAATCAGCCAATTATTAATTTAAGAAATTTTTTTTTTTAAATTTGAAAAAAACATACGGAAATTTTCACTTTTATATGTGCAACATTTGTATCACCCTAAAAGGAAACAGCTATCAAATTATTGGCCAAACATTTGCTTCAATATGAAAAATATTATAACATTATAAAAGGATATTTTTTAAAATCAATTTTAAAAAGGAATCTAAAACAAGATTCATCTGTATCGAATTTAGATTCATAAAACAAGGTAGTAGAAAATTTAAGCTGATTTAAAGAAATATAGCAAGTAGTTTGGCCATTGTAAAGAATACTACTAAAAAAGTGAAAAATAAAGAAAATTGTTATTCAATACAATAAAGAATGCCATGTATCAAAGTAAAATTTTAGTATATTCCTCCAGAAGAAGCAAAAATTCTGAAATTTTTTAGTAAAAGTCAACCACAAAAGTTATGTAAAGTCGATACAATCAAATATTTTCAATAAATTCTATTCCTTTAAAATTCTGTTTATAAAAGTCAAAAATAAAAAAAAAATAAGAGTAAAATATAAAAAATATACAAATAAATAAGAATGAAAAACGTACACATTTGGTTTGGTTGTTTGAATTAATAGAACATAAATTTTCTAGCCCAGAAGCAATATTTGTAATGTTCTACGTCGTGCAAAATATTTTAGGTAATTCAGCTTTAGGGCTAATATTGATGAATATTGTACATGTGACCCACTTTAAAGGTAAACGAATGGTAAAACTTTTTCAATAAATTCAAATTTTAAGCAGGTTTTAAGGATTTAAGATATCTAAATAAGCTGAAAATATAACAAGTGAAAGTTTTTAAATTTTAAGAGCTCAGGTGAAAAACAACTCTTTATTTAGCTAAATAAATTTTAAAATTATTTATTACCCTAAACAAATGATGAAATGAATTTAGGTAAAAAGGAAAAGGATGTAGTAATTAGTTATATTACGTTTTTGTTTTATTTTATTTCTATTTTTTTTGTTCATTACAAATAAAACATAAATTTTTTTAAATATATGCCTTTTAGTTTTTGTTTTAGTCCATTTAGAACCTTTGAAAAACGTAATAAGCATAAGATTAAATTGAATTTTCATAGTACTCGTAATAAAATTTCCGGAATAGAATATAATAAACTGAAAATTAAATAAAAGAAGTATCCTTTTACTTTAATAAGGAGCACACAGTTTTCATTAGCTAGCGTTAATTCCCTGCTCAAAAATTTTTCAATATAATTTTATGGGAGCATTTAAAAGAACTATATATTTGTAGGATATAAGAGATAGCTAGTGTAGTGCTAGGAAAATATTTAAATGTGTCTAGTGCTATGAAAGTAATGAGAAACTGAAACCAAGCAGCTGTTTATGATGTCCTAAAAACATGATTTATATATAAGATTAAACATTTTGACTCTTCCCAAGTTACATTCTATAAAAGAGTAATCAAGTACATTTTCAAATTAGAATGACAGCTAGTATCATGGTTGAGGAAAACTATAAATACTAAAAACCAAATAAGATGTATAAATGCTGATTCAGTGGAAATATAGTAACCAAAAAATTAAAGATTTTGATTAATTTACTATTTTATTGCTTGAAAATGATAGTAATCAACTCTCTTTTACTTTATTAGTTACTATCAGAAAAATCCGTAGCTTTTTTTGGCAATGAAGGTAGTTCTAGTCTAACTAATTAGTTTTTATACAATAATAAAACATTTGAACAAAATTTTTTTTAAATTTTCATTGCAAGATATCAATAACTAAACGAGTGACAGTGAATCTCTGGAGGCATCTTAAAAACAAATTTATTTTGCGGTGTTCATCATAACTCGCAATAGAATCCTCTTAAGAGGTTATATACACTTAGACTTTTCAAAAAAAATTTTTTTTAAATTTCATTTCTGTGTCATACATATATTTAAGTACACACACAGAAAATGTTCCGATAATTGTTCTAGAAGCTACACACATATCAGAGCGATTGAAGGCACTTTTGAAACTTTAAGCGCGTTTTTCTCAAAACTGTGTTTTCAAAGTCGTTGACCACGATTGCTCTGAAACGGCTGAACCGATCAGCCTCAAATTTCAACACAAGTTTTTTGGGAATATTTTTCCGGGTTTGGCGGCAGCCTTTTTTTGAAAAATTGTTTTTTTTTTATATAAACAGTTTAAGGTCAAATTTTTTATCAGAAACCGATTTTTTTGTTGAGAAGCCGCCATTTTGTCAAAGGACTTAATTTTGCTTATTCTTTCCCACCAAACTCTAGATAATCTAGATATTTTACTTTAACGAAATTTATTTAGCCTTTTAAATTTAAATGAACCTATCCAGAGATATCGTGGTCATCGCAAAACGTCTTTTTTGAGTGGAGCTCCAGAAGATCAGCTATAGCAGCTTTCAATATTATTATTTTTAAATATAAAACATGTTAAAATATAGTTAGGAATTGCTGTAATATGTGTAATAATTTTTACATTAATAAATCTAAAGGTCTTTTCAGGAAAAATTCTCGAAAAACCCCTATTTTAGATGCTTCTAAGTGTATATAACCCCTTAAAAAAACAATTCAATATTTGTTTTTGTTTCCAGGTAACAACAACTCGTCAACCTGTTGCACTTATTCGTGAGAACTCTTATATAAAGTTTAACAAAGTAAAAGTACATGCAGCTATATTAACTGCAATTTCGGCTATTTTAGAGGTGACACTAGTAGACTTTGGAGATATTTTTTTTCCAAACGCTCTTGAGAAACGGATGTTCAAATGCTCGTCATTTCGACAAATTTGCTCAAATTGACTTGAAACTTGGACGCAATATTTTTTGGATGTGATACATTAATTTAAATAACTAAGAAAAATTCAACTACCCCACCCTTGCCTTAAAATACAATTATTAGTATAAAAATTGCTTCGTTGTTTTAAAAGTAATAAAATTAAACGGTTGTGTGTGGATGTTTGATAAATTTTACAATTTTAAATATGATTTAATCAGAAAATGTGTTTTTCTGCAATAGTGATTTCTAGTCAAAAATCAGAACTTTTGTCATTAGTTTGTTGTGTTGTCACATGTTGGACCTTTTTATCATTTAAGGACTTAACAGAAAATTTTCAGAAAATTAAATAAACCCAACAAGAGTTCAGTTTTACAACGATGGTTTTGTTGTTGAGAGTTTTCATTTCCAGGCACAAAAGAAATATCATTGTAAGATTTTTATCGAATCAACTTTTAAATAAAAATGCTTCATTTAAATATAAATATAATGAAGGAAATGCTACACTGATGCCTTTGAAATGATGCTTTGTTACACAGATTATTATTTAACAACATATAGAAAACATGGCGTCTTGTAAAAACCTCTTCTTTAGTTAGTTTTGATTGCTGTTATATTTTCTCTATAGCTTTTAGAGTTAATTTTTTCTTTAAAGTTCACACTATTTTGATGTTGATGATTGTTGACATTTTTTAATTTTCCTTTTTTGTTGATAATTTAATATTTTATTGTTCGTTCTTGAATGCAGATAATTGCAAAACCACAAGAAACTTCGTTCCTATCGGGTAACTGAAATTTACTTTGAAGATTATTCCTTCCTCAGTTTCTATTAAATAATATGGACGAAATATTTTTCTAACCATCGGTACTAGTGAAATGAAATAAATGTTATAATAAGTGTAAAATTTAAAAAATTGATCACGTGTTGGGCAATTTTAACATAAAAAGTCAACGGAAATTTTCTGAATAACACTAAAGTTATATGCCAAATTAAATTTATTGTGAAAGTGAAGATTGTGCTTACGTAAAATTCATGCGCCCTGGGATTTTGCGGTACTTATTGATCTTGTTAAAATAATAAAAATTTTAAAACCCGTAAATATATTCGAAACATTGATAAATGAATGAGCATATTTTTTCAAATAATACCTTTCTTATTTAAAAAAAAAATACAAATTATCCTAATGTTTAATAAAATTTCACACTTTTTGGTTAAAAATTTTTTGTTCCTCAATGCTAAAAGAAATTTTTCCATCAAAAATAGTAGCCATCTTGTGAAATTGTAAAAGCTTTATCATTTTGACACAATTTAGACACAGTGTACGTCGCCGCGACCACATTGTGTCAATAATGTGTGTAAGAATTATGCTTTTATTTGTCTTCATTTTAAGTCATTTTTAGGCAAACTTTTACTGTTTGTTTCTCAAATAATATTTTGAACCCCTTTCTAAGAGTAATTAGTGGCATATGAACAAGTAATTAATAGTTTGTATCCATTAAAAACCATTAATGTCTGTAAACTTTTGACAGTTTGTGTCACTTTGGTAGCATTTTAGTCGCGGCGACGTCACCGTGTGTTGATTTGTGTCAACTTGTATTTTTATTCTAAAGGGCTCCCTAGACTATCAAGTCCACTTGATTAAGGAAATTTGAGCTAATTAATGTCAAATTTGTTTTTATTAATGTCGATAATTTTTAGATACGTTAATTTGATGTTTTTTTCTGATATATTTTGTTGTAAAACTAAATGTTTTTAGTTACAAACATTTTATATTAAAAAAATTCGAATATTTTTTTTTATTATTAATTAAAAATAGCATGTGAGCTCTTTCGAAGTGTTGCTCAATACAATTTATATCTGTCAAAAACTTTGATGAAATTTTTTCAAAGCTGTCATTTCTACTTAACCAAATCTCCCTTAACTATCAAGTTTACTTGAACAAGGCGACTTTGATCAAGGATCCTTGATAGTCTAGGGGGCCCTTAAGAAACAATTTAGACACAGTTACGTCGCTGCGACCACATTGTGTCAATAATGTGTGTAGCAGTCACACATTTTGGTAATTTGGTAACTATGACGTCGAGGCGTCGAAAATGTGTCATTGGTCACAAATCGGTCGCAAAATTCTACTTGGGAAATATATAGATATTCATGTTAAAAAATGGCTCTGCTTTGCCCTTATATTGTTGTTGTTTTTTTCTTCCATACATTTTATATGGGAAAAAGCATCACTCATTTGCGAGTGACATTTGTCATGTTTTGAAATAATTTATTCATTCCGCACGTCTTGGCGACGTCGCCTTTTGAATGAAATCGTCTTTAGTAATAATGGTTTTTTGAAATTTTGTGATTCTAAGACTTGTACGAAGGTAGCAGTTATGAGCAGAAAAATTGACTTTTCTTATCTCATTTGATGAAACGTAAGAAATGTTGACAATTAAAATTTGGTAAGCTAAAAATCCTTCATTGCTCCATATTGAATTTCATAGTTTCAATATGCTCTTAATTTGATGCTCTCCATACAAATTTCAAAACAATTCTGGCTTATCCTTGTGAACGATTATATTATCGATCTACGATCGATTTCATATTGATTTACAAAATTATTATTGAGTTGCTTCTTCTTTTTTTTTATTTCGGAAAGAAAAAAATTTAATACCTCTTCTCGTAGGAATGTTTACTTTTAGATCACATTAAATGATCAATTTTTGATTAATTCTTTATATTTTAAACTTACAAAAAAAGTTTTTTTCTTAATCTTAACAGATGATTATTCCGTTTTATCTGTTTTAGATAAAAAACAACCTTTGAAATATTTAAGTATTTTTTTCTTTAGCTTATTTTTTATGCAAACAAAAAAAAAAAATAATAGAAAGAAATTCCATGAAAATATTTAAACCTTTTGAGATAAGCTCATTAATCTTAGCCGGGTACACCAATCGATCTTAGTTAAACACATTTTAGGTATAGGCTTACAATTTGCTTAGGAAAATTATGCAAAATATTGAAAGCAGATTTAATGATTCTTATATTTACAAAAGGGTATGTTAAGTTTATCGAAAGGACTATGTTTGTTAGCTGTCAGAAATTGTGGAAAAAAATGAATATTTTGATAGTAGCAACTGATTGATTTCTTTTCCCGTTTAATGCTTAGTTAGCTATGAATTGGTTTTCATGTATTGATTGAAAAAATATCTAATAATACTAAAGAAAAAATATATTTTGGGTTAGAATATTGCACACTGTATTAAATTATAATCATGTAAAACTGTATCTGGATATTTGACGCTTAAGATGTTAAATTAAAAGAAATTAACTATCAAAATTTTTTCTTGTTGTTGCTTGTTTTAAATTTTTAATCCTATAATGCAATTCAATACTTTTAACTCTAAAAAATTTAGTTTTATTAAAGAATGAAGAAAGTTGAGAGATACTAAAGAAATCATCAACTGAAAAGTTATTTTTCACAATTGAAGTGTCCTCATCAGGACAATAAAATTCTTTATATTCCTTCTTTTGCAAGAGCTATATTGCAATAATGTCAGTGAATTTGTTTAAATTGAAATTTCTTTTCATAAAACCATAATGAAATACAATACGGGATAATAATATCCATTCATATGTTCTAATATAGTCTTGAGTCTTCAATTCAATTGAATTAATTCAGTTCTATTGTTAGGCGGAAAATTGCATTTATGTCATTTGAAGTGTTGCAATGTTTTCAATAGTAGACAGGATATAATTAAATGTTAGGAAAGTTTTAAAGGGATATTAAATATTTAATAATTAAATTGCTAAATATGTCATGTTCAAGATAAAGTGTTAATATAATTAGAATTAAGTTTAATTTCAAATGATATTTTATGCTTTATTATATTCCTAGATTAAACTCAATTTGTTTTTCGAGCTTAGGAAAGTAGTTTATCTGTTTGTTTTGTTTTACTAATTTTTGTATTTACAAAGCCATATAAATTGGTATAGAAAAGTTTTTGAAGTATTATTTCCTTCAAATCCACCTTCTTAGATTTCTTAGCCTTTTTTCATAAATTAATACTAACATATTACTAGCATAGGAATTGATTCCACGCTGATTGCCCTAATCTATGGTAAACAGAAATTGTAATGAAATGTTATGTTTACTTTTTCTTCATAGAAAACAATAGATGCAATTCTTACATAGGAAAAGTTTGCCCAATAAATGCTATTCAAATTGGAAAAAACGAATTGTTTATGAGAAGTGTGTCCTTTGAGATGTGTTCTCACTACTTTATTTGAGAAACTCTCATGCAAGCACCTTTATTGAAACATAGTATCTTATCGCTGGTTTCAATATGACGGCTGGGATGAAAATTTTAAATAGTATCTAAGAAATGTTAACTCGAAGAGTTTTGCTAATAAAAGCTGCTTATATAAAAACGTAATCTAATGCAATAATTTTGGCTAAAATATTAGCGCATTTTCAGTCTAAATACCGAAAGTAGAAAATTTGTGCGACTGAATTCCGACCTAATTGAGGATGAACTAATTAACTTGAACTACGAAATTTTAAACGGACTTGATGATAATGCGATAATGAAAATTTTCCCAAAAAATTAACCAATTTTCAACTCCAATTTGCGACTGAATTTATACCAATTTTTAGGTGAACTATGAAATTTGATTTAGTAGATTTAGTAGATTTTAAGCTGCTTGAATGACGGTGAGTCACTAAAAAATATTGAAGGACACTCAACTCATTCCCTCTTCTAGTCTTGTTCTTGGCGGGAAAAAAGCTCAAAATTTTCCAATTATCTCTTTAATTTTACTATTTTAATTTATTTTGAAGCAAGTTAACAACGTTCGTTGATGTTGTGATGTTTTTTTCCGATAAAAAAACTTTTTATAATGTTGCTATCAACTCTGAACTATTCAGATAACATTAAGTATGCATTAAAAGCTTCTTCTTTAGTTTCATCTAGTTTTAATCATGCAAATAAAAAATTAAGAATATATTAAATTATGCTACAAAAAAAGTCCTTCCAACATCAGAATTTTGTTTTTCTTGTTGTTTAACAATTTTAGACAATTTTTTTTTATTAAAATAATAAAATTCCATGAAAATTTCCACAAAAAATTTCAACCGCTGGAGTAAAACTTTGTCTTCAATTCTGGAAAAGAATAGTTGTGACAGATGACTTTTCTTTAATAATATATCTAGCCTTTCATTTAATTGACAAAAATTCAAATCATAAGACAAATAGTTGGCAAACCTTAAAGTTAAAACTGATGCAATTTAAACTATAATAAATTTGTTGAGTTTTACGGAAAATAAGATAAATATTCTAAGTATAAAAAAAAAAAATAAACTCACTTTGAAGCTGAGTCAATTTTTGATCGATAAATTTTCCCAGATGTTAGCAGACGTAGAATACATATTTCCTATAAAAAATAAAAAAATCTTATCAGTATTTCGTAAGCTTAAGTAAAATTAATAAAATCCCTAACAACACCAGTACTGTTGGCCCCAGAGCTTAAAACATATTATTTTAAAGTAATCATCCCAGGAAGCAACATGGGGTTGCCTTAAAAGTTTGAAGTAAGTACTTTTACAGTGTACTTTGTTAGTTTATATTTTAGTTATTCACTAGTTTATAAAACAATGGTCTTGAAGACTCTTGAAGAGAGCTATAAGAGATATAAAATAAATGATTGCAGAGAGCTATGTTTATAGCTAAGCACTAGAAAATGAAAAAAATTGCTTGAAGCATAAATATTCCCAAGAAACCAACAAAAAACAAGCACCTGAAATTTAGTATAAAATCCAAAACTGTTATTGAAAAATTAGTTAAAATCGAAAACAAGAAACAATAAGTCAGATAAATTTCAAAACTTAATAACAATATTATTTTTTTTTTTTTTTTTGGGTATATGACATAAAATTTTCAATCTTTAATATCTAAAGATACAAATAAAATTACAATTTCACTATTAATTTATTCATTTAACAATCTTTGTTAAAAGCCATAATCAGAACACAAGAAGAACATTAATTCTTCGTTTCATAATAGCAAAAACACTCTCAACATCATTCAAATTCCAAACATTCCCATTATGCCTTAACGATGTTCATGTTCGCAGCATCCTTAAGTGGGAACACTCTTGGTAAAATCATAAATTTTAGCACCTTGCTTAACTCGCACTTTAAATTTCCATTAAAAATTGAATTAGTCATTTGGCATACATCCAAAAGGTTTTCCCTAAGGTAGTATGTGTGTTTTTTTATTTGCTTTTACTTTTTTTTTTCATTTTTCCTTTTTCCCTTTCATTTTGAGCTACGTATTGAAGTGGTCTCTATTTATCTTTAAAACCAGGTAAAAAGGAAAGCTCTTATAAAATAATTTTTTGAATATATTTTAATGTATTTCATGTATATTTACTGAGGAAAACCACTAACACTAAAAAATTTGAGGTAATTTTTAGTTAAATTTTGAATGAAGCAAAATCGGACAAATAAAAGTAATTTTCCTGCTTTTATTTAGGAAATTAATTAAATGAAAGAAAGATGGTATAAAATTAAAGATATTTTGAGATAGGACAATTGAAAACTAGTAAAGTTATTAATTACAAATTTATGTAATAGTAATTTAAATTTTAGAGAAACGTATTTGGAAGAAATTAAATCTATTTTGGTAAATGTTACCTGTTTATTTTAGTCAATTAAATATTTAAAAAAACAAAAAAAAAAAAACACACACAAAAACAGTATAATTCAGTCTTATTATTTCATAGAGCCAGATTAAATAGATAAATAGAAAACAACAAAAAAGTCTTTCATGGAAAATAATTTTGTCAGCTAGAAAAAAACAAAATTTTATATTGAACTTAAAAAGCAAATTAATCAATTTTATCAAGATTAATTCTTTAACACTTTGGAACCGAAGGTTCATGTGATTGGTTTGAAGTTTTTTGTTTTTTTGGTTTTCAACTTTTTTTAAAAACCAAAAATTACACCAAAAAGGATATAAAATATAAACCCCAAATGTTATACATAAGTAGACATAACAAAATTTATGATTATTTTAAAGCTTTAAAATGAATTAAAATTTATAAATTCAAAAGTAATTTAAATTTTATACATATCTTCACACAGAAATTATTTTAAATTATCTTAAATAATTTTAATATCTTCAAGCAAACATACATAAAAGTTCCAGCTTTTCTTTAAATAAAAGAATTTACTTTTAATGTAATTTACCTGAGCAACTTAAGTTAAAAATAAAAGAAAAAAATTGAAAAAATGAAGATTAGAGAAAATGAGATGAGATATAGACGGAAGTTGTTAAAAATGACCTAATTCAAGGATTTCATATAAAAAAAAATATCAGAATCAAGAATAAAATTCTGGACCTTCTTTTTATATAAATCACATTAAATATATAAAAATTTCAATGGAGACAAGAGAGTATGGTATAATAAATAATAAAATTATGGTAAAGTTTTCCCTTTTGTTTTTAAGGGTCTTAAAGTTCACAATAAAGACTGCCATTTATTGATATATACATATGTATATATGAAATATTTTATAATAGTCGGCATTGATGATAGCAACAACAAAACAAGAAAAACAAAAATTAAGTTTGAATGGGTCAAGTGCTTCCTATTAATCAATATTAATGGAAACATATTTCAGAACTAAGCCCTTCTTTATATAAAAGAAAAACAGAAATGTAGAAACGTTAATAATAAAAAATAAACATAGATAATATTTTGATATTTTGGTTGAAGTACAGTTAGATAACAAAAGGGTAAAGTTACTTAAATTTTGTCAGTTTTAGTGAGATAGATAGCAAACATCAAAAAGTAATAAATGGGATAAAAAATTGATATTTTGTTTTAAAAATTTCATTTATATTCTTGGCATAATTTGATACCATAGAAGCCAAACTAAATAATTTATAAATAAATAAATAAATGAATAAAAATAAAAGCCAGCTATTGATACTTATATGAGCGGCTTAATATGAAAAAACACAAAAAGTGTTTTTTTTAATTGCCTAACACCAAAATTGATGTGTACACAATGTTTTTCTCAAATTTACTTCAGCGTTAAACTTGCAATTAGCGACAAAGATAAATTTTTCAATTTTCTGTCAAGTTATTATTAGTTGTGCTACATAAATATGTACATAAGAATTAAATATTTGAAGTGTTAATACCGAAAATTATGAAAGTTAAGTATTTATTTGATATTTAGTTAAAAGATAAAACTTCAATTTTTGCCCCTCTGACTCTGACTATTTATTTATAATTTAAAGCAAAATACAATAAAGCATGTACAAAGGAAAACAAATAAATAAAACAAAATTATTATAATTTAATTGTAACCCAAAATAAAACCTTAATAAACGAGTAAAACTTAACTGAAGCTATTTCCTTGATTCAAAGTAAATCTGGCACCCTTTTTCTTTTTAAGTTATCTTCTCTTATGCCTACGACTCACTAGCGCTTATACCCTTTCTTAACACATGCATGTACACAGCATTTAGTTCGAAAAAAGGCACTTTTGTATGGAAAAATCATGTGTACCAAATCAAAATTAAAATTCCGTATGGGCTTATGTCAAAATTATAATGCAAATGTTGACAAATTTGTAAGTATATTAGTTTTTTTTCTTTTAAAAGTATATTTTGATTAATTACAATATAGATTAGTGATTTTTACAGTGATTTATATATCCTAATAGTAATTGATTGACAGATCTCCGTGGAAATTCCGATCATATGTTTTAATAAGCCACCATGTTGTACACGGTTTCTCTGTTAAGAATCGGTTTTTTAGAAGGAGGTGTACAAGCATGTACACAGCGTCAGTCAAAAAAGGTTATTAGTCGCACTTAACTTAGAGCTAAATGCTAATGAGTCCATTAGTCTCCACTGAATTGGTATACAGCCTGAATTAGCGACTACCTAGCGCTCGCTTGTCGGGTTTTCAAAGAAGATCAAAGGAATATTTTAATTCGGGAAGAATTCAGTCATTGAATATTAAGATTTTGTACTTAAAGCAAATAACAACACATAAATCACAAATTGAACTGTCACTTTGGCATTTTGCTTTCTGTTAATGAAAACAGTAATATACTAGTGAGTCTTCTCCGATGGGTATGTAGGAAAACTCTCCATTTTTACCGTGCTAAGTTGTCGCATACGCCAAGCACCAGTGAGTCCTATAGGCATTAGAGTGGGTTTTCACAGGACAACTCACCGCAGAAACTCACAGCGATTCTGTGAGTTTTGTATGAAGAATACCCGGTTTCTTAAGGAGGTAAGTCTAGCAAACATTTGTATTTACCTTACCTTCTGTAAACCTTAACCAAAAAGAAAAAGTACCTAACAACATGTTATTGACTTGCAGGAGTAAACTCGTACTCACTAGTGATAGCAGTTCAATTAGGGAGCTTGCCAAAACCCCACTGCTGTCCCCAGACCAATTAGCAATCTTGAGTATAAGGTAGACATGAATATTTATCATGAAAAAATCGTTAAGGAATCCAGCAAAACCAACAACAAACCAAAAAAGGGTCAGGTGAGAGTTCGAATTTAATTTAGGAGGAGTTTGTGAAAACCGCGAATAAAATATGCAGAAAACTGTGCTGAAAAAACAGGAAAATCGGCAGAAGGCTTCAAATATTAAAAAAAAAAAACAAAAGAAGAAAGTAGGAGGAGACTACAATTTTTGGCAAAAACACTTACTCTGGCATATGTTACACTCTTGATCTTGTTCAATTAATAAAACTAATTCAAATATATTTTAAAGATGTTTTCTAATTAAATAAATTTCTTATATAGCTTCTATAAAGATTTTTACTTTCTTTTTTTCCTAGCTATGAACTCTATTTAATGATTTATTTGTCTCTTATTTGTGAAGACAAGCGAAACTGTGTTTTCACTCGTTTTATCGAATGAACTTGAAAGCTTTTGTTATGTTGTTATTTGTTTTTATTTAATCACTTAAAAATTTTAAATAGTTTCCCATATCTACAAAGAATGAAAGAAATTGATGAAATATTTATTTTATGAATCGTAATATAGAACAATGCTTCCTGATTATATTTGTGAATGAAAGAAAGTATCTATTTTTGATAACTCTTGTCAAATTTAAAGCACCCTTAATCCTTTCAGAAGAAAATCATTTAAAAAGGAAGACAATGATAAACAATAGATAACGACACGTGAAGAGTATTAGAAAATGCTTAGAGTTTATTTTACAAGAAAAATATTTTAAGGATTGAAAACAAAAATGTTTGTAGTTTCTTTTTCGTATGAAATAAATTAAAAAGTTATCCTTTTTTGTTTGGTTGTTACTTTACTAGGATGTTGTCAAGCAACTAAATAAATAACAAAATAATTACACATTTGCAAAATAGAAAATGATAAGGATTTGTTTTGTAATTTGATGATACATTTTCTTTTAAAACTAAAGGATGACATTTTAAATTTCATTAGAAATGTAAGAATTTTAAGCTAAACATAATTTAATTAAATGATTCAAGGAAAAAGTTTTTATTTTTATTTTATATAAAACTTAGTTTGATTTCTTTTATTAAAGAGAATTTTAGTTCTTATTTCTTTTTTTGTTTTATAATTACGACTTGTTGAGAAAAATATTGATCGTAATTAAGAGAAAGCACACAAAGTATGAATTATCAACGAATAAGACAAATCTCAATTAAAAGTTCACTAAGAATATTTAAATAAATCATAACGGTTTAAAAACTATCATAACTTAAAGTTGATGTTCCATGAATTATTTTGTTATTTATTATGAGATGAGATATATTGAATGTAGAAAAGTTGAAAAATACAGTCATTCATACAGTCAAGAATAGTTTCTTCAAAAGTTTTGGTTGTAAAAGAAAGTTAAAAAATTAAATTTGAGGGAAGGCTAAAATCAAAACCACAAATATACCATCTTAAAATGTAATTCTATTAAAGCCTAAGTGAACAAAAATAATATCATTCCAAGAAGTAAATTTGATTCAAAATTTGAATCACAATTGAAAAGATTGGAAAAAAATCTGAAAAAAAGAGCCCAGTACAAATGCAGCAAATTTTTACGTTTGAAGTTTTATAACCAGATTATAAGTTACTATGATCAATTTTTTTTAAATAAAATTAAATTATTGAAATAAAAATGTAAAAGCTCTCCCTTAAACTTTACCCACTTTCTTATTCACGAAAAAATAAACTACTTCGAGCTTAATATATTTCTTTTTTTATAAAACAAAAACAAAACAAAGAATTGAAAATTACCATTTTTAAATTCTTTAAATTAAGAAATTCACTTGTTTTTATATAAAAATCAATACCTAAATACGTAAATACAAGTATAATTTTCTACAGTTATTGGAACCAATGTTATGTATTTGTAACAGTTAGAAATGAGCTACTAAATTTTTATCAGAAATGCTAGACGAAAACTGATCAATTTGCAATTAATTTTAATTCATATTTAGCTTCATTTAATTCTTAAAAGCTTAAATTAGTTAACATGTATTAGTAAAAGAATAAAAAATCACTTATACATGAAAAAATATTTAATCTAATTTTATTTTAATCTATATATTAAGCTTAGAAAAATAAAAATAAAAAACCAAGATTTAAAATTGTTTAAAAACTTACTCACTAACTCACTAACTCACCCGTTTTACAACCTTGTTCGTTCGCGCGAATGAAAAACGCATTGGTATGAAAAGGGCTTTAAGTGCTAAACACAAATCTGGGAATAGCGCAGAAATAAAAAAATTAACTTTCGAAGATTTAAAATTATATTCTTATTTATAAAAATTTAAAAGTCCGTACAAGAGAACTGTACCATTATTCGATGAAATAATATGGAAAACCATAAAAAACTTTGGAAATATTTGATCTATAAAATGTCGTGTCTAACATATAAGAAATCTTATTTTTTTCATTTTTTTTCCTGTTTTTATATAACCTATCTCTAAAAAAGTCTATTATCTCTATATTATTATTCTTGTCCATTAGCTGTCTACTACTAAAATATTCCTTTAAGAACTATAATGTTAAAGTTAAATGGAAAGTTCTTAATGTTTTGCACTATATTATATTCCATTTCCTTAATATATATTTATCCTTTTAGATTCTATCTATCACTAAAGTTTCATTCTATAGAAAATGATGTTGAAGATTACCTTTATTATAGAAAACATTCTACTTGTGTAGATCAACTTTATCCATTAATCAATTTTTCATTTTCACAAAAGACGTTTGTGATGCCATTTATCTCTATCATCATATAAGATGCAGCTGTAGACAGAGTTCCAGAGTTTTATGTATATTATCAGGTGAATTTTGAGCTACTAAGATAGTTAATAGTCTTTAAATTTATCTTCACGAATTTGTAGAAAAATAATTATATCTTTTAATAATATTTACACCAAAATAACAGCCAAAAAACTAAAACAAAGGTTAATAAATTAAATTATAGACAATAAAATAATGAATAAATTCTTTAAATCGATTTTCAACAAAAAATTAAATGATATATAATTTACTTTTTCTACAACCCTAAGTCAGAATATCGTGTAAAATTTTATAGAAGTTCTTAGAAGAATTAAAATAAATCCTTTTTGATTCATGAATATAGAGATAAAATCATTACGTCAAGCAGTGCATCCTTTTATATAACACAAGTTTACAAGTAAATATTTTGCCATATGTAACATTTTTATAGTAGCTTTTTAAATATATGCTAATGAAATTCAACAAATACAAAGTTCTTAAAGGATAAAGAAAAAGAAGAAGCTTAACATGCTTAGAACTATAGAATGTTGAAAATCTCTTTAAACGATTTAGTTTCAAGAAACGCATCAGTAAGGAAAATTTTACTGTCATCATTTGTTGGGTAAAATTATAAGATTAAAATTAATAAAAATTTGAAATATGGAAAATAATTAAAGTTGTTTTTTATTTTAATTTTAAAATGCTAAATTATAATTTGTATGAATATTCCATTAAACTTGTGTTTTGGTTTTATCTTTGTATTAAGGTAAAAAAACGAAAACCAAATAGAAAAATCAAACCTTTTAACCTAGTCAGAGTCATATTCTTTGTTATGTTTCTTATGAATATAATAAACCTAATAAAAAATTATCCTTCATGTCAAGGATATACAATAAGTATCTAAAGTAAAAGAAAGTATTTCTTTGATAAATCTTAATAAATTGTTTTTATATCAAGTAACCAAGAGCTTGAGGCACTTACATACCCAATATCAAAGATCATTTATTTATTTATTTTTTTCTTTTTCTTTTTCTTTTTCTTAAGTTTCATTATAGACAAAGGATATCCTAAAGGGTTCTATTTATCTTGTCAATTCTATCATTCCCTTTATTAGTTATTTATATGATGAAATTTTTGTATTTAATTAAAGATAGAATTCATTTTGTATTTTGATAACCTTTCGATTTAATTTAAGAATGTAGTTTTTTTTTCTTTTGTTTTGGTATTTTTATTCTCTTATTTTCATTTACATTTATTAAATTTCAAAAATTTTACTTCATTATATAAATAATATAGTTAAAGTAATATAATTCGAGTAAATAATATCAATTAAATGAATATATTTATAAATAATTTTTATAATATTAGAAATCTGTTCAAAAAGTCAAAACAAAACAATATTTTTTTAAATAAAAGAGATGAAAAAGTTTAAATGAATGAAAAATGAGTTTATTTCCTGGACAATAATAAAATTTGAATAGTAATTTCCTTGTTTACTTTTCCAATTTGATGATTTCAAATCGGAAAATATTGATATCAATCTCACTTAAGGTTTTTACGGAAATTAATTTTACAAAACAACTGAGAGTAATTAGTTTGAAATAACTTGAAAATGAAAATTATGTCTAATGATTTACGGCTGTCAATTGATTTGGTATAATTTATTTTCATGAGTTTTAATTCCGTAATTTTTCTAATTTGTTAATAAAAAAGTTAAAATTTCATATGAATAAATGTAAATTATTATTATTAATAATTCCATATTTCATTAAATGAATTTCTTGAGTATGCAAACTTGGAGGATTTCTAGAATTTTTATGGCACTATTTTTTATGGCTATTGCATAGCCATAGAAGAACAAAAACAAAATAGAAAAAGAAAAGGGGAGGCATTTTATAGGTAAGGGTATAGCTAGTTGTGGGGCATGTCTTGTTTTTCATATACAGATCTACATTAGTTCAATATTATTGCGTTAACGCTGGAAAAATATTATTAAGACCTATTTTCCTGCAAAGAATTAACTTGATTAGAGTTGGTCAGAAAAAGTTATGGTCAAATTAGTAAAAATGCTGAAACTGACGAAAATAAAATTTGTGTCCGGTTCTGGGACACTGCTTTTAGGCCACTGTTAATACTTAATCTATGAGTAAAACTCACCTTCTGTTAATAGAAACCGATGAAACACAAACAATTTTGAAATTTATAGTTTGCGTTCTTAAATATTTTCGTGTCCCACAACCGGATATATTCCACAATTAGCTACTCTCTGCTATAAATAAAATTAAATTGTTACAATAATTTTAGAATGCCAAAAATCATGAACTTTTAAAACGTCATTTTTAGAAAATTCTAAAAATGGTACAAGAATTTTAATACAATACGAAAGTGCAATTACAAAATTGCAGTTTTTGTAAAGTGTTTTCCCTTCCCCCCTCTTCAATAAATCTGAACTAATAAATCTACAACCTTCTATTTTTGATCGTACTTAGTTTTGTACTCGTAGTCAGCAAACATTCCCCCGAATATATTAAAGAAAGGGCGTTTTATGGTTAAATATATAACAGCATCTTTTTTGGTTTTAAATAAATGAAGTTTATTTATTACTCGAACCCAAGAGTCGTCATACATTGGTCACTTTTGTGGGCGTCTACTTCTAGTTGTACTGGCTAAACGAACAAAAGTGATCTTTGCCCCTCCTTTTATCTTGTTAATGATTCTTTTTTTTGGTTTTTTATTAAGTAGAAGTGGAATTTTCAGAATAATTTATTTCTAAGCCTAATTGTTTGTAAAAATATTTGAAGTAAAAAAATGTATCACCAAAAATGAAGCAAAATAATGTTATTTGACTATAATGTTAATTGCAAAACATTTAAAACTTAGCAAAGAGTTTTAGGCCATTCAAATTTGCAAAAAAAATTGACTGTTTCAAATTTTTATTTTGACAAAAGGAATTTAGATTTCAGAATTCTCTTTTTAATATCTTTTTAAAAATTCAGATTTTCCTTGAAACTATAAAAGTATTTCCAAACAACACTAAGCGTATGGAATTAAAATAGGATTGAACATTTTAAAAACATTTTTCAGAAAAAAAAAGAAAAAATTACTTCGTTTTTTTACTTGATGTAAAATAATTCAGAGGTTTTTTTCTAATTCTTTATAAAAATTTGTATTCAAAGGATTTCAAAATAAAAATTTTGTTATTCTTTGCTTAATGCTTATGATTTGAATTTGAATATTGAATAAATTTCCTTATTTTACACAAATCGATTAAAAACAACAAAACGTTGACGATATTTGTAAATTTCTTACTTATTTATGCCCTTAAATTTGTTTTTAAGATTTTTGAGATTTTAAATTAAATTAAATGTAGATTTTTTTACCCGCAAAGTTTTTGGGATATTTTCTGATATTTAGAATTTTGTTTAGCTTTTTATTTTACTCGTATTTGCTAGTTCAAGCTTTTTTGTTAAAAAAATATTTAGCAATTTGTGAAAGACAAATTCTTTATTATGGAATTTACTGGTAATATAATTATTTCCCTTGTAAGAAAATATGACAAGCAGGCTGAGATTTTTGACCTATTTGACATATTATTATTTTGAAACTTTAAACATGATTAAAACTGCTTAAGCTGTAGCTAAAAAGGTTATTGACACACAAAAATCATATATTCCTGTATACTTGAACACTATAATAAAGAGATATTAAAATTGATCCAATTATTTTACCACCTTCAACAAACCGCTTCTAGTACTAGTCAAAAAGAGGAATTTCGCGAGGAAATTGTAAACTTCAATACTTTACGATGAGCACAACGGAGAGCTTTTCAATAAATTTTTTGTTTTATTCTTAAATATTCCGAAAGGCGAAAAAGCGTAACTTATTTTACAAACCGCCGCCTTTTTGTGAAAAACTTTTTTTAAAAAAACTCGTTCTAACTACAGCCTTTTTCTTGAAAAATTAAAAAACAACTTTTTTGTCAGATCACTGGAAGGACTGGAATCTAGGAACACTAGGAACACGACACATCCGGCCTACAATTTCTTTAATTTTGATTTTTATGCTCTTAAAACATCAATAAATAAAAGGTAAAAAAAAATAGATGGTAAAAATATATATTCGTTTTTTTTATGGCGTCCGAGAAAACACCTAAAATCGTATAAGCCAGAATATCCCCTTAAGTGAGGAATGTTATATTTAATTGAATACATAAATTGGTAATTAATATTTAATATAATTTGCAAGTTTTAGCATTACTTTTCGAGTGATAAAATATAATATATAAAATAATAAAAAAATAAAATCTGCTTAACCTGGAAAAAGTCGAAATTAATTAAATTTCGATCAACTTTAAGAAACCAGGTCAATATGAAAAGAAAGATATAAAAACATTCACGAAAAATGTTACCAAATTTAATAAATGACCATCTTATTCCTTTATAGTTTTAATTAAATCACTACACATCATCTTCTCAACATAAAATTATTGACTAAGATTTCATATTTTAGTATTTTCTAATTACTTATACACTATAGACTTGATTAAATTTCAATTATCGATTTTAAGTGATTATCATAGCTGCCTTGTAGTAATTGTGTATCCTTTCAATGTTTATATCTTATTTGGATATATATATGTATGTATTACATATGTTTGATCAATATAGACACCGAAAATATAGCATCTGTTTTGAAAGCAATTAGTAATTTGATAAATTAGAATGAAATCAGAATTCATGTATTTTCATTAATTTTAGTTAAAATTTAAGGCTTTAGGTTTGGAAAAAAATTTCCAGTAGTTATGGAAACAATTTAAAAAAAAATATTTTTCATGATCAACCTTAACCGAGTCAAAGTTTTAGGAAAAATAGTATTTTAAGTATTAATAAAAGTCAAAAGTACTTTAATGAATTATCCATAGCGTCATAAATTAAAGATATAAAAACATTACTATGAATTTTTTTAAAACTTTTTTTACGTTAAAAAACAGCATCCAAAAGAAATTAAACGTAAAATAACAACAATTTTTAATTACCACTAAAAACGTTAAACCATAGGAAAAACAATCTCATCTATAGCTGAATTTTGTTCTTTTTAATCATTGTTTTAGACCAATATCAATATCAGGATTTCCAATAATACACTTATAACTACAATATTCATGAAGCAATATAACCAACTCATATAGTAGCATATCCTAAGGTTACATACGTTTTCGTTATTTGGTACAATAAGCATAGCAGCCTCATGAGATAAAGCAATACGAATAAAATATTTACTTGTATCCGTTGTTGCTCTACAATTTCAGCTTCCCATTTTTTTTGCCTTCTTTTTTTTTTTTGCCTATTTCCAATTGACTATACGCCTAGCTTTTAGCCTAGGAGGCATAACATTTTGATGTTAAATTAATAATAAAAGGATATTTTCATGAAAATCGATCTAATTAGCTAATATTATATATAAGAACTCATTTGTTCCTGAGATTAAATCTAATTCTATTTTTGCGTGTTATAGCTAAAAGTAAAATTCATAATCTGATTTTGTAATGATGTCAAGGTGCTGGAAATGAAATAATTAATTAAATATTCGAAGGACACTTGATAAAACAATATTATAAAAGTTTGTGAAAGTTATAAATTTAATCAAAATAATTTAGACTTTGTATTCCTTTACTCAACTCAAGTAAAAGTAATAATTGAAACTGTCGATTTTGGAGTTTTTGATTGCCCTTTTAAGCAAAATATGTTAAATTTAATTTCAGTTAAAAATAATTTTTCCCTTTACGAGTTAAGTAGTCAAAATTTATACTCTAGGTACAAAAATTACTCCTTAGTTTTTATTTATATTACGGCTACATCCTCGACTTTAATTTGTTTTGGCCAATCCACTCAATCGTGTTTTCCTATTTTAAGTATCAAATATACTCAAACATAGTCTGTGGCTTTGAGTAGTTCTAGCTGTCTAGTGCTATTAATATTAAAAACAAGCTCGCAAGGCTATCATAAAATTGACAACTTGACAAAATATCAGCTATGGTTTGTTCTTTAAAGAATCGAGTATTAAGGGTGCTATTTATAGGTATGTAGCAACATGGAACAAATACATTAAATCAATAAAACGATCACATTATCAAAATGAAAGATATGTTTATATTAAAAAAAAAACTGTGGAAAAGAAAAAACAGTTGTTGAAGAAAACTATGTACTAAAAATTTCGATTATACCAAAAATCAAATAAAAAAAAGTATTTAATTATTGAGTCATTTGAAAAGTCATTTTTTTTTTAATTAAAATACAACATGATTTTCTAGAGTGTATTAGCATTTTATTAATTTACATATTCTCCATTTTGGTCGAATACTTTTTGCCATCTTTCGGGTATGAGATGGATTACACGCTCATAAAAGTTCTGATCTCTGTTAGCAAAAAACTAATTCAAGTGATATTTGATGTTGAAGTAAACGTCTTTCCAGTTTAAAAAACGGGAACAATTAATAGTCCAGAAGAGAATGCAGTATCATTCAAGTTGAAAAAGCTTTTGATGAGTTAAGAAATTTTTATAAAGTCTCGTCTCGCACTATCGTGGTGGATCACTATACCTTTTCTATTGATCAATTCTGGCATTTTATATTAAAATGAAAATTCAGCTTGTCCAGTTGACCACAGTACACTTCAAAATTAATAAAAGTATTGTCCGGGAGAAGCTCAAAAAAAAAAAAAAAAAAACGATCCATTTAAAATCCCACCAAACAGATAGCATAACCATTTTTTCAGCTCTCGAAGGTGTTTGAACTGGTGTGATCTGGTTTTTTATTTCATGATCTTTTACGCTTAACATTTTATAAATTACACATTTATTGTTGTTAGTAATAATTCACTTCAAAAATGGATCATTTTCTTGGTATTTAAGAAGGAAAACACAGTCGTTAATGTGACGAAGCATCGAACAACACGTGGAACCCATATATCCAATTTTGAAGTTATACCAAGGCTATTAATGTGATCATGAACAGTCAAATTTGACAAATTTAACTTATCAGTAATCCCATGAGTTGTTATTCGGCGGCTTGCATTTATCAACACGGATGTTTTGTCTTCATCGGCTTCAACTTCCCTGTAAAACGTATGCATCTTCAACATCGAAATTTCCTTATTCAAATTTTGCAAACCAAATTTGGCACAGTCGTTCGGTCAATATATCTTCTCAATAGACATAAAAATTTTATCTTGCTTAAACAAACAAACCATAATTATAAATGGAGCAATGGAGTTTCTGGGGACTGTTATGACAGAGAAGCTGTCATGGAGATTTCATATGAAATATGTTATCAAAACGGTAATAACATTCCCTATCCAATGCATAACTATGTCCAGCAAAAGTTGGTGACTACAGCCCTTCATATTTCATTGCCTGAACCAGATAGCCACAAGTCTCTACGTTTAAATCAAGTAGTTCCCTGTTAGCTTATAAGTGAAGAGCAGAAAAGTGAAGGTACGTAAATGAAGTAAACATGAACTTAAATCAGAAATCAAAGCTTAAGGTTATAAAAACTTTATATTTCTAAGTAAAAAGCTCCTCACTTGTTATCCATGTACACTGGAATATCCCTAAGTAACAAGTAAAAAATGGCTGGTAAAAATATTTTTTGGTTTTTTTATGTCTTCCGAAAAACCACCCAAAGTTTAAGCCTGAATATTCCCTTAAAGAAATCTCCAATGCTTGTCAATTAAAAACAAAACAAAATCAATGGGCTCCTTATATTGAAAGTTTTAAGGAATCTGACAGCATATAATGCACAAGAAGATGCTACATCGGTCCATAGACCATTTTCTCCTTTTCTATATGTATATTTAAGGCATATTTCAATTATAGATTAAAATATCAACTAGCGGGAAAAAAAATATCAACTTACATGACTTTAATATAAAAAAAACCAAAAACTATTTCAGAAAATTATTAAAATACAAAAAAAAGTCACGAAAATATAAATAAAATATTAATTAAATCAGAAATTAATTAATAAAACATTTTAAAAAACCTAAAAAGGATAACAAACAAGTTGTTTTAAAGTTTTGTTTTTCTTTTCAGAATTGATGAAGGATGATTTGTTTATGTCAGCGAAAAATATAATATTATGAGGTAAAAATATAGATATCCTGTAATTAAGTACTTCCAATGAAGTTACGCAATTGTTTTTTGTTCGTGTTTTAGACTTCATATACTTCGTGTATATTTCTCTGACTAGTAAACATTTATCTTACTTAGTTTTCTGTTTTTTTTAAGTGTATCTAAATTAATTTTATTCATTTTTTGAGAAATATTGATTGCAGCTGTTTTAATTAACAGAAAGTATTAAAAACTTTAATAAATATTATTCCAATTTGTCATTTGGTTAATTCGAGGGCAATGTACGTTGAGTTATTAAAACTGACGGACGCATATGTTTCTCACAAATTCAAAGTGTTTTTGGGAAGTATTTGTAGCAAAAACCATTAAATATTTGTTGTTGTTGTTGTTTTTTTTGCGTTTCTTCGTTTTTATGTAGAAACTGTATGATATCATTCCTTTGGATAGAAATGAAAATTTCAATTTCTTAACTCTCTGATATGATAAGATCTATTAAGTCCACTAAATAATCCAAATAAGAAAATTAATTTGAAAATTAACTAAAAGCGAATGAATTGCTTGCTATAAGATATATCAGATTCATTTGGTGTAGAAAGAGGAAAAAGGATTCATTTTATTATGTTTAAAGGGACCTACAATAGAAATCACTTGGGATTTAAAGTCAAGTATGTAATAGATTGTATACAGGATTAGTATTTACGTTTCAAATAAAAGCACACGTCCTTTCTAAACAATTTCAATTTCAGAAAATGTGTATTTTTTCCCCTATTTTTTTCTTTTGTTAATGGGTATGAATTTTATGTTTCAATTATAATATCTAAAGTAAGTTGCTTTTTAAAATCTTTCTAAAAGCTAAATAAACAGAATTTAGATACAATTTAAAAAAATTACAGAGGACAAAGAAAATGTGCATTTTGCAAACAGATGAAAAAAAATATTTTTCACTTGTTATTTGATATTTGGTAAATATTGACAACATAAATTAGAAATTTGTTCCTTTAGTATTACTTTGAGCTGGAGGAATAATTAATAAGGTGTTAGGACATAGTAGCAAACTCATTGCACATTTAAACGAATTAATATATCGCTATACTAAATATAACTAAATAAATAAAGAATATAAAACTGCATTAAATTTACAATTTATTAAATAAAAAATTTACTTAGCAAAAAACAATTATAACAATGATAGTAAAATTGCTCAAAGTGAATTTAAGTGAAGGCTGAAAAATATACAGGAAGCATGGTAAGAAAGAGAAACTGGATTCCGAAGTCCAAAAGTTGGTTTTTGCTACAAAAATATCAAAGCTTATGTGAAGAAGCTTATTTTTATTTTCGAAATTTTTGAATCCATGGAAGAAGAATCCGAAGGTTGTAATTTATACATTTACTGAAAAATAAGGGTATATTTATGTGTATGAAATTTGATGAAGAATAAAATGCATTTTTCATCAATTTATTTACATGTTAAAATATTCAAATACTCAAAAATTATTTCCGATAGATTCGTAAAATATTGGCTTATTTAGTTGAATGTTTAGGATCATTAGAGAAAAAAGATACCAACTGGCGTATCAGAAATATATATTCTTGAAAAGTAATACTAATTCCTTTAAATATAGCAGAATCTAAAGCCGAAAAATTTGAAGTGAATTATTGAAATTATTACTTGCTACGGCAAAAAGTAAACTTCCACCTTTAGTTTAGTCTAGCCAGAAAATCATTTTTAAGCTAATGTGTGTGTTTCACAAATCTAGCTAATTCCTAAAATTGCTAGAACTGCTAATTTAGGTGAGCCAGATGAGAGTAAGAGTAATTCGTTCATAAATTAAACAAGAGCAATGTCAATTTTATCGGAAGATTCAAGCCTTGATCTTTTTCTTCCTCAGTGTAAATATTGCCACTTTTAGTATGTTCCTTTATAGATTGATTGATTGAAGCATTAGAGATTTTATCTTCATTCTCTGATTTTTTGAATCATAAATAATATTCATTTTTGGTCTGTTTTTTTTTTTGCAATACGGCTTAGACTGTCATCTGGTTCAGTCTCGAAATCACTTATTAATAAATATTTTTCTTTTGAATCAATATTACTGCTAGTTGATGCATCATCAACTATTTTTGACACTAGCTTGCACTATAAAGAAAAAGCCTTTATATATTACTGAGCAGAATTTTGACATTGAAAGTATACCTAATATGTACAATGATAAGTGATATTCCTAGTCAAGATTTGTTTAAATTTTCATTTCACAAATAATTATTTATTGATTTGTAGTTCTTAGTCTACAAAACTTTATTGATTACTGATATCAGATGTTGCAGTTAAACTTAGGCCAACACTTTTAAAACTTCGCCAGCTACATTATCTCGTTTCGATATAAGTGAACATTGTCAATTCAAGAAAGTTGCGTCTTGTTTAACTGTATTTGTATAATTTCATCCATCTCCACAATTTTCGGATTCTTTTTCTAGTTAAACGTGAGAAAATTAGAAAAAGGATGTCGAGTCCTGTCGTCTTCCTATTATAAACAACGACAATACTCGTCTTTGATTTAATGCATGTAAATGATTATGTTTGATGATATATATGTGCTTTTAACAAGAAATAGCATCCATTTGATAAACAATACCCCTCAAAATATAAATGGCAATGGGAATAACTCAATATAACCTGGGCTTGGCAGCAAAAGGATTTTGAAAATATTGGGAAATATTCAAATGATAGTTCTTAATTTAATCAATAAATTAAAAGTAGTGTAGAATCTTTGTAAAACTATCTTAAAAATAATAAAAAAAAATTAAAGCGTTGGATAAAAACCACACGGCAAAAATGAATTTATTTTAATGGAATATTTTATTATAATTATATAACAGATATTAAAATGATTTTGTTAAATGTGTATATTAAATATATTTATATATAGGTACATATAATCACTCTATACCTTACAAAGCCACGATATTTATTTTAGGTATATTACATATAAATAATTAAATAACAATTTTAAAATATATAATAAAATAAAAGTCCAAAAATAAGCTTTTAAATACGATTAAATAATATTGAGTTTAGTAGAACAGATGATAAAGCCTGTTTGAAACATTGGCAATATAATTAAATTAAATTTTTTAGCTCTTGGTGAAGCAGTGAAGTTAAGAAAAAGTATGGGTTATAAATAATTCTGTTTATAATTAAAACATTTCAGTGTAATTTAATTGCAACGACGCAAGTTTTATAATTTTTGTATCCATTAAAAGTCGTAAAAAATAAGTATTTTATTAGATTTTGATTCATATTCATTTCAAAATGTTGTTAATTTCATCAATTTGTTAAACTTTTAACAAAGTATCAGGCTGCATGATAAATATTTCACGGAATTCGATATTAATTTTTATACGAAATTATATCTGGTATTTATATTTCTGTAGATTTCTGTTGATTGCAACTCGTAGTAATCGTTTTATTTAATAAATGTCGTTCTTTTTGTCAAACCTTAACGGGGTCTTCTCTTAAGACGAATTTAAAAAATCTATTTTTTTACATATTTCAAAATTAGCATTTGTTGAAAATATGCTGCAAAAATATCAGCTCGAAATTCATAGTATTAACAAACATTACGTTCGTATTAACTCAAAGCGATTACCTGTTTCTTAACACTTTAAACGTGTTTTTTTCGAAACAAAATTTTTAAAAGTGTCTCACAAGTATCAAAGAAATATAAACCACTATATAAACACCAATTGATTTTTTATGAAACAGAACAATTTATTTTTAACAATTCTATGTTATAATTTATTTTTAACAGTTTATTTTTCTTTATTTTAAAAAAAAAGGAGCAGTCGATTTTGAAATTTCTTTCAGAAAGTCAGCCATTTTGTAATCAATAGACTTTCATTTATTAATTCTAACTCACACCAGTGGCAAAATAATATTCAAAATTACAATATATTTTTTTTCAGCAATTTGCTTTTTTGTGGTCTGCTTGGACCACAAAAAAATGTATAAAATGTAATAGGATTTCGTTAAATAAAAGTTTTTCCTGCATAACTTAAAATATTTATAATAAGACTAAAAGGAAATTTAAATGATTGCATTTTATTTTATTGCCGAGAAAAATTCCTAAAGGAAACTTAAAATCTAGATTTTCAACCCCCCCCCCCCCCCTTTATTTGTAATTAAAAAACCACAGTCATCTATGAATAATTTTCCGCTCTTAATTTTTGTAATTTTCGTTTATTAAATTTAAAAATTTTTAAATTATATTATTTTTTTAAATAGTATGACTGTAATTGAAATGATCTTAGGAGTATTAGGAAGAAAAATCAACTCTTACCGAAAATTCCCTGAATCAGCGTAACGCACCCGAGCCTGACGGTAGAATTAAATTTACCCCCCAGAAAAAGTGCAAAGTGTGCCTAGCGAAGTTTTCACTTCAAAAAACCTGAGACGAACAACAAAACACAAATATATTTTGTTTTTTGATTTTAGATATATATAATTCTTAAGATATTATTTAGATTACCAAAAAAACAATAAAAAAGAAGATGAATTGTTGATAGATTTCGTATGTGACAAAGAAAATCAATATACATATAAATGATTTATTGAAGTTTTGTCCTTAGCTTTTGTTTTTATTTTTATTAAGATACATTTTCTTCATGAAATTGATTTGTGGATTGTTATTAAAGGTAATTCAATTAAGAAATTCATTTATAATATACATAAGAAAAAAATTTATGATTGATTGGTCAACAAGAGTCGATGAATAGATGAAGATCTTATCAAAATTATTCTGCTTAGCTTTTAATAGATTTCTTAATAGGTTCAATATTTGTGTATTAATCCAAAAAGAAAAAAAAAAAATAAATAAATAAAGTTTTTTTGTAACAAAATTATATGGAATCAGATAAGCTTTTAATTTTGTTACAAAAACAACATGAGGTTGTTTGAATTTCATACAGAAATATTTTGACTTATAAATTAGTCAGACGTTTATCCAGAACTAAAAGTCAATAAAGACGAATGCAAGACTTGTTTGACTTTGCTGTTCATAATAAGTGAACAATTAGTTATACTTATTAGCTAAATGAATAAAAAAAGATTGCATTATGTTGCTTTGTCGTCAAAAATTCAATTTATTTTTTAACAAAATGTTAACTTCTGATAAGAATTGAATTAAAAATCGTAATCATGAATATTCAGCTTAACGTATGATGTTTGTGTGATGTTTCTTGGTGCGATGTTGCGGACCGCCGGTAGCTCACAGGGAGAAAAAAAGAAGTAAAACTACAAATTGTGTATAGTAATTGCCGCCAGATAAGGTGAAGCATAAATTTTTTTGGTATCCCACAGTGAAAAATATGAATATCGGCGCCGGGTAGAAAGTGTTAAATTATGTCTGTAATGAGTTTATAATTTGGTATTAATAGATAACCAAATAAGAATCAGAAAGTATTAATAAAATATTAACAGCGTTAATTTAGTACTTCTCAGAAATAGTATTAAGTGATTTAAAATTTCAGAAAAATAAAATATAATTAAAGAGATTTTTGTATTTTTTGTAAAAGAGATTTTTATAATACATAATATATTCTATTGGGACTTTCGTTGTTTATTATATAATATTTTATGAAAGAAAATATTTCTCTTGCTTCTCTCATTATATTTTTGCTCAAAACAAAAAATATTTCACCTTTAAATAATAAGAAAACCTAAAGATTCAATCAACTTCACTTAATTAATTTTAAAGAAATCACCCATCAATAGAGCACAAAGCTTTTAATTTTATATTTTAAAAGCTATTTATTCAATACTTTGAATTGGTAAAAAATTTGTTCTCTATAAATTTTAAAAGAAGGGAGCCACAGTTTTATGAAAATTTACACTATAAACTGCTACTCCTGCCCTAACCAATACCCAAAGTAATTTTCCTAATGCTTAGTAAAATATTTATAATGAATTAGGGATCTAATTTTTTAGCAATCTGATAAAATTAATCCAATGGAAAAAAATAAATAAAAACTTTTGCCCAGAAATTTTTAAAATCATGAAATTATACTTTTTTTCAATTATTCAGAGCTCTTTTATTAAAACTGCAATTGAAGTCTCAACTCTGATCCCAAAGTTTACTACAATTAATTTTCTAAAAGTACAAATTGCATAAAAAGCTTCAATAACTAAAGACGGAAAAGTTTTAGGAAAAAGTCAAACAGACTCCTTAGAAAAATATTAAGATGACTTTTTTTTGTTGTTGTTCTTGTAGTAAAATTTTCTTCCATTTTTGTCATATTCCTAATTGGCTTTAGCTGTTGTTAAGTTTATTTTAAAGTTAATTGATTTGCATTTGCTAAATAAAATGCTTTGAATTTCAATTCTTGACTGCAATAACCATAAAAAAAAATGAAGGCAATATATGTTATAAAATTTAGCCTTGACTTAGGATAACATCCTGTTGCCTTTTATTTCTCACTTATCCATTACTTTAATTCTTATTTCCATCTTTTTCCAAGTATAATAAGTATAAATATATAAAGAGTAGATATATTATTTTTATGATAATAGTTTGACCAAAAAAACAACTTTTACTACTATTACAGAAAATTTTCCTTTATTTTCACCAAAAAAGCAAAAAAAAATTAAATAACTTTAACCAAAGGTGAATTTGTGTAGAATAATATCTCGATTTCTGGAGTGATTTTATCAGGCTTAAGTTCTTCTTTCGGCTGAATCTTCTATAAAATTTCCTGGGGGATTATTTGCTACCATAGGAACGATTCATGTCTCATCCGATAACGCTTGGTAGTTATTTTATTTTATTTTTCTCCATTTATGTTTGTTTTTTTGGTTTTGTTAAAGAGTATTCCAGTATACTACTGTAGGGAATTTCTGTTTCTTTCTTTTTTGGTAAGATTTGGTTTCCTGACAACACTTTGAGATTTTTCAAAAAGCGATAAAAGTTAAAGTTATCAAACAGACATTTGGGAGAGTTTGTGGGATATTTTTTTTTTCGGATTTAATCTTAACGAGAAAACTGTTTAAAATTACGAATTCTACTTATGTAAGTAGCTTAATTTAAATATTAGATTGTAAGTCTATAAATTGACAGATATTACTTGAAAATTTAGTCTTATTGTTATATAAGAAGTTTTAAATGAAAGTAGAAATTTTACAAAATTTCATCTATGAAATAAAATATTTTTAAAATTTGATTGATCCTAGTTTATAGAAATTCACTTTGTTATCATTTTTTTGTTTTTTTTTTTCTAGCAGAAAGATTTAAGCATTTTTTTCTTTTATTTCATTTTTCATTAAGTTATTCGCTTAAATGCGAGTGACTATATAGTCATTTTTAGATACAAGCATAGTTTCTTTCTAAAATTAGCTACTTTGGAAAAATTATTTAAAGTCACTTTTTATTCTCATTGCACTAAATACCTTGTGTGAGTATCCAGTTTAATATAAGTTTCAAGTTTAATTTCTTTTTTCTAATAACATATAAGCAATATTTTCTAAAAAAAAGAAAATCACTGTTTTTAATATCATGCTTGAAGTCAAATATCTTTGATTAATCGGAGATGGCTACATATTTTCCTATTTTTCGTTTTCACTTCATGCATCAATCCACTGCTATAAAACTCTCAAGAATTTTTTTCAATATCCCAACTTACTTTATGTTTCAGTCTCAATGATTTTCTGTACATATGCAATAGATTTACATATAAGTCATGTTCGTATTTCAACAAGTTTCTCTAAGGTAAAAATAATTTCAATTCTATATGCTAATCAGTATAAATCTTCTTTATGATACCTGTCACTAAAACCATCAGTGGCTTGTGGCTTCATGTATAAAGGCAAATAATTACTACTTTAAACATACCTCAAGCTATGATCAACACAACAACGATTTTGAGAAATGTTTTCTAAGTAAAAATTGTTATCTTTGCATTAATTAACTATTTAGCAGATATTTTTAGTGTTCAAAATAAAAAATACCAAATCAAATAAAACATTTACATGATTCTATAACAAATTAATATTTATAATTATTATGGCCTATCACGTATAATTACAATTTATCAAATAATTTACGCACAACAAAACCATAATCAGTTTCATAATTGAAATTCCGAATGAACTATGTTTTTCACGGTCATAAATTATATTGTTGAAAATGACCATTCAATGAGTCCATGATATTGGATATTTTTTCTCTTCGACTTCATTATTAAATTTTCTCATAGTCCGTTATTAAAATTGGGTTTCTGATAATTTCAAAATTAAATTTGTCTTTTTGGTAATAGTTTTCTAAATTATACAAAAATTAGACAAAATTTTTATGGGAGGTGTAGAAAAAAAATTTTTTATAACACATCCAATAAATCAGTAGCGAAAGATTTTTCTTAAATGTCAATACTTGTATTTTCTAAGGATATGCTTACTATATTCGATAGTGCCGGGAATAATATCCGGATTAAAAAATTTAATTTAAGAGAAAACATGCGTACTAAGATATTTTCCCCAATTTATTTCTCTTCTTTTATCCACTTTTTTTTACAATATTTGCAGTGGACCATATAATGAACTTAACGAAAGAACAGAATTACCCAAAATAGTGTGAAGCTTTGATCCATATATATCTATATATTCAGTGTTGGGTTTTCCTATTTTCTGATTGCGAGAATTGTTTCAGATTTTGGAGCCAGTCTGTAAGCGTCTTTCGTTTATGACGCACGGTGTCTTAGTATTGACAAAAAACCCCCCCAAAAAAGTTATAAAATAAATATATCCTTAACAATAAAAAACTTAATAAAGTTTTAATTATGTTTAAATTTTAATGAAAATTACTTTGCTATTAAAATAAATATTCCCAAAGTTAAAAGTATAAAAAAAATTTTTTAGTTCAAGAAAAAAAGATATTAATGATATAAATTTTTTAAAGGAAATAGTGCTACAATTTTATTTTAAATCAACAGAAAAATCATACAATAAAATAAAAACAATAAAAAAGTTCTTTTACAATTTTACACCTTAAAGTGAATTCCATGGGCTCTTTATAGTTTTGCTTAATCTAATTCTGAGAAAGTTCGTTTATATAACAAAAACTAGTGCCGAAAACAATTAAACAATTGCTACTCAGTGTCATTTATTGAAAAATCTTGTGAAATATGAACAATTATATTAAAAGTCTAAGTTCCTTTTATTACAAAAAATTGTGCTATAAATATTATTATTGTTGTTGTATTTATTGCCCTTTATAGGCATTGTACAATACACATCCTGTTCCGAATTGTTTAAATTATATCTAAAAAGTGTTAAAAGTTAAAAGTGTCTAAAAGTGTTATAATTTTTTTGCTTATTTAATTAAAGCCAACGATAATATTTGAATTTTATTATTTTCTTTCCTCTAATTAATTATGTTTTTTTGTTTTGATAAAGTTTAACCTAGATGTGTAAAACATTTTATAAATTGAATATCAAATTGGATTATTAAATGGATTATCAAGTTTTTATTGTATTTTTAGGTATTCGAAGGTAAGTTTTTATTACCATTGATATTTGTATCCTTGTTATCTAATATATATTTATGCAAATCACGTAATATAGAAAGTAAAAAATCAAAACGAATATTTCTATAAAAACAAAAATCAAAATCTCAAAGATTTTCTGTTGAAACAATTCTATTTCAGATGTCTTAAGAAAAACAACAAATAAATAAAAGATATGAATCTTAGTTCTTATCTTCTTTAATCCTATCACTTTACATGTATTTATGTTATGCATGCTAAAAAGGATTTTATATACAAGATAAAAAAAGGAAAACTATTAGAAACCAAAAATATAGAAACTAAAGTCTAGGAAAGATGAAAAAAATAAACTTTCAAAAAAATTCTATTCACGTCTGTCAATTCAAATAAAATGAAAGGAAATTTTTTTTGAGAGGCGAGAAAAATGTAATAAAAAAACCTGAAAACAAGTAGATATTAAATAATTTTAGAATTTTTGGCTGACAGTATATACCATTTTGTTCTTTTTTTTATGTTTTTTTGCAAAATCCATTTTTATGTATTTACTTTTAGATTTTTTTGTATTCAAAACAGTTCCGTTGATATCCTAACACTAACACAATTCAATATCGAAAAGATATTTAAGTCACCTTCATTTTTTTGTTATTAAATCAACAAAAAGAATTTAACTCATTTTAAAATGGGCTAGAAGTAAAAAATAGAAAAATATTTATTTGTGTGATACTTATGTAAAACAGTTTTTTGTGAATTAGATTGAAATCAGGATAAAAAACAAAAACTTTGTTTATTCGAATAAAAAGTTAAAAGTAATGTCGAACTTTAATTAGTTTCTACTGTTTTGAGTTTATTCCTAGAAATATTTTCAACACTTTAAACTAAATTAATTGACTTTTGATCGAAACTTTGTCTTTCTTTTGTTAACACTAGTTTTAGAGCAGCTTTTTTAAATACATGCTGAAATTTTTTAATGAATTACAAATTGAAGAAGTCTACATTTTATCAATTAATATATTGTAAAAGAAAAACTTAATATGAATTAGTATTATAGTATTATAATTAATATTTTTTTTATTTATTACAATCCAAAATACAATAGTTTGAAAAAATATTTTGTTGCAATATTTATGGAAACCAAAAGTGCTTATTCAAATTAGGAATCTAGTGTGAAATTAATATTGTTGAAATTTTATAAGGATCTATGCAAAAGTTTTTGCAATACTGAGCTTATCGTAAAAATGCGAGAGAACAACACTTATTAGACCTCTCCGTCATATTAAAGAGCACATTTTTAATTTATTTATGGTTTGTCGTATTTTTTGATTTTAGTTATTTTTAAAATTGATTTTGTGTATTTTTAATTCTATAATTTATTACTATTACTAAAATGTGCTTATCAAGGAAAACATGTGTGGATTTGGCTGAACCAATTCTCAACTCCCCATTTATTATGTTTTATGTATTTTGTTTTTTACGTCAGCTCATGTGGCTGAATCCGTTTGTTCTCCTGGGTAATATCCATGATTTGAATAGCTCTGTCTAAGTAAGTCTTATAATAGATGAATGATTAAATAGTAGCTATTGCCATTGCATAGTCTACAGGCGGGAGCAATAACGATTAAACAAACTGAAAAACTTACAGAAAGGTAAAAAAAAAAAAAATTAACCTAAATCATTGTAAATTGATTCTTTTGGTCCTGATTGGCTACAATTTCTCTTAATACAAAGAAAAAATTATATTGTGTTTTGAAAAACAAAGGATTGCAAAAGTTAAGCTCTCTCTTCCTCAGTAAGATAAGCTAGCCAATAACACTCCCCTTTTTTTCTATTTATTAAAGAAAAATATTTCAAAGAAAAAGTTATTTAATAAAGAATGTTCCAACACTTCAAATGAAAGTCAATTATAAAAAAAGCAAGAGCTAATTGTTGAATCAAGAATAGAGTGAGGGCTCAATTGTAATAAATCTTGATAACAAAAAGTGGAAGTTTGATTACAGAACATAACAAAAATAGTAATTAAATGACTTTTTATTTTTGTATGTCATATTTTTATTTGGAAAGAAAGCCACCTCTCAATTAAAGATTAATTACAATGGAAATTTTAAACAAAGTTATTCTTGAATAGAAAAGGATTGGTACTTTAAATTAACACACAAAAGATAAACTTGTACATAGATTAAAATCATGGCATAGGTTTCATATTCGTAAATAGCACAACTTCCATGGAAATTCTAAAATTTCAAATCTAAGTAGACCGAAGAAATATTTGTTCATTTTAATGAGATTTTTTTGCAAATTCAAAAAAAGAAATTCCAGGAAGGGGCTCAGAAATCAAATTACGAAAAATGAAACCTAGTTTTTTTTGTACATGATTTTATAATATAAAACAAAACTAAAGATAATTTATGTACCATAAGTTTAGGTGACATCAAATAAACTGAAATAATAAAAACGGCTTAGCTTTCAGCTTATTAAAAATATTGTAGCGTTTTTTTTTTTGTTTTTGAGTAACAAAATAAAATAAAACACCCAAAATACAACTAAAAAAATAAATAGAAAACAAGAATCTAATGATATATATATATATTTTAGGATAAAAATATATATATATTTATATATAAATATCAACATAATTATACACTAAGCATGTGATTTATGCTCTTTTCCAAGTTAATCTCTCGTACTGCAGTGTCATTTAACAATTTTAATGATTGCCCAGATGAATGATTTCCGACCAAGTGTAAGACATGGCGTGAACTAATGACGGAAAATATATTTTGTCATAGTAGATAAAGCCAGATAGAAACATGGTCTCAATCTATGAGATTATAAAGGATTTTATGCTTTAATGCATAAAACGATGCCTCAGAAAAACACAAAAAAAAAATAAAATTAAAGAAAAACTGATTAAATGTAGGAGAAAATCAACCAACGGAAAATCTAAATTTATTTTCTTCTATAGCCGTCCTAAAGAAATTTATCTTAAATTTCTGCCATGCGTTCAATGTGTGACATTTAGGGAAGGAAATAAACAACTTAAAAAAAAACGAACCATAAATATAACAAATTACTCCTGCTTTTATGTACCGCCAAAAACATCCTAATTAACTAATCCAAAGAAACCACATGCAAATATTTGATGATGACTAAAATCTTTTAATATATTCTTGTTTTATATTTTTTATATTTTGTCATCAAAAGAATTCTATTTTAATATTAATAAAATTCTTATTAAGTTTACTTCATGTTAAACAGAAATTTTAATAATTTCAAACTGCCAGTTAAATATCCTTTGATTGAAAATTAAATTGGATATGGGTTTTCGTACGTTTATTCAAACACTTAGATCGTATAGGGCTATGAAATTTTTGTAATAAATTTAAATTTTTTGGTTGTGCATGGCGATTATGTCACAAAATATTTGTAGACTCTGCTCCCAGTTATTCGGAAAGTTTGATAATCAAAACTTTTATTGATTTTTTGATCACATGTGTGATCTTTTGGAGTTTTATTTTATTTTTCAGCTAACTAGGATAAGAAATAATTTTTTTGTTAGATTTATAATAGATATAATATCTCATTTAAGTTGTGTTCTTAAGGGGAAGTTTCGGTATTTTTTATCCCATTTTTTTTTTCATTTCAAGTTGATTGTATTAAAATTGTGAATATTGTAGAATTATTTGTCTATTTTTAGGGAAAAATCGATATTTTGACTTCCAATGGCTACAAAAAATTAAAAAAATCTTTCATAAATGAATTTTGATTTTTTGGTTTTTTATGATTCTGTTGTGAGTAATGATGAACATCGCAAAACATTTTTTTTTCAATAAACTTCGAGATATTCGCTGCCACCTGGTCACTTATTAATATTTTGAAATGAAAATTTGGAAAAAACATTGATTAAATGTTGTATTATAATATAAAAATTAATTTTATAAAAAAAACCTACTTATATTGCCAAAAAAAATTCTTGGAGGATGTAGCGGATTAACCGAACCTCCCCCTCAACTTAAATATGTCACTTTCTAAGAACAGATGCATTTTTCGTTATTGTTCTATTTAATAATTTTGAAATAGTCAATAGTAAAAGGAACTCGTCAATTCTAAGTTGCTGTTTTTTGTATAAAAAATAATAGATTTAGATTTTTTTTTAGATTGTATTTGTTTTTCTCCTGAAAATACTAGAAGTTAGACTTTTTTTACTTTGCTGTCTTTTTACTAAATTATAAAATGTTGAAATGATTATTTAAATTTTTTTAATTATTTGAGATATCCTCTAAGACTTTTTTTCGTTTAAAAACAATAAAAATTTAGGCCTGAAAGAACAGCTGCATAATGGATAGACAAATGAGCTCAATTCGTTTGACCTACGGATCTCAGTTCCTTCTTTTTCTCTCTCTCTTTCTTTTAAACTTGCGGCCGTATTTGTTTAATTTCAAGCTTAACGCTCTTTTTTGTCAGGTATTCTCATCAAGAATTTGCTCAGTGTGTGAGTAGCAAGAACTATACCGTTCAACTCTACTGCAATAATCGTGTATGGCGAGCTTACTATGATATTTCGGAAATTGTTCCTAACTTTGATCTCTGAGAATTTGGGACATTTGTAAAAATATACATTCATGTGACAAATAAATGATGATTATTTCTATTTGAACCTGTTATTAATGTTTTATTTTTGCTGTAGAGGGAAAAATATATCTAGTGGAAAAAATGAAATTTTAAAACGATTAAGGCTTCAGAGTAATTATTAAAAAAAATTTGATATAATTACCAATAAAAAATAAACTTGATTTACTTCTATTTCAGCAAATATATTCCTTTTTGGTTTTTAAATACAATTAGGTAATATCTATAAAATAGGGTTCTGCATCAGTTATGGCGGTTTCACTTATGAAGTGAAGGCAATACACGTGAATTACAAAAAATCTATAAAATTTTAACCACAAGCTTGATTTTAAGAATATTACCACTTTGAAGTTTTTCAAAAATTCTAAGACTCCACTAGAGTAGAAATATTCAAAGAATGGAGGGATAGAATTTTCAGTTCAAAGTTGACACTAATATAGTAAGGTACAAAAAATTTGATATAAAAAGCAAAAAATAAGAAATAAAAAGGACAATGGATCTTTAGCAATTCTTTAACTTAAAAAGATTTCTATTAATCAATCTTCTACAAAGCTCACAAGTCCACAAAAGAAATTTATAAAGCTAAAAATATAAAATTTTATGTAAAAATAAAAACCTCTTAATCTTTAAGTTCCTTAAGTTCCTTAAAACTATTAGAAACATAAATTATTTTTATTATAAAATGAGAAAAAATAGCAGAATATAGGTCACTAATCTGTTAAATATTACTAATATTAAAAAACATAGATAAAGGGACAAGAAAAACAGAGGATCCTTATTGCCTTCTTACTCAGTTGGACATTGTTTCAAGTAGATAAAAACAAAATTGATTGACTAATATAAAGTTAACTCCTGCTGTTTTTAATGGACAACCTTAACCGTCTAAGAGATTTAGACTTGACAATAAAATACTTGTACACAAGTGAAGAAGAAGAAGAAAACAATAAAAAAACTTATTTTAGATTTATTTATTTTTCTAAAATACCTCTTTTTTAGCTTGAAAGCAATCTTTTGTGCTTATTAAAATTTGGCTAACATCAGTAGTTGTAAATAAATCTTCAACTTTGATATTGAAGCTCAGACAGTTTCTTTATAAGCTTTTTAAAAAAATTTCTCATGTTTGCAATCTTGAATGAAAAATTTTATTTTTAAATTAATGTAAATTGATGTTTATTGCATTTTATATTTAAAAATGAAGTGCAGACATTTATTTACAGTAGAGCTTTGAAAAATGTTGATCTTTCATAATGTGAAAGAATACTCTGATGAATAACTAAAATAATGAACAAAAGTTATTTTTTTGGTGTTAAAGCCTTCAGGACTTAAAAAGTTCAGCTTTTGCTACTTTATGTCAAAAATTTAACAGAAAAAAATTTACAAGACTTTTATAAATAGCTTTAAGTGAAAAGTTTCTTTTCCACTCCTGATGTGAGTCATTCATTTTTTGTTTGCCATTTTTCTAATTTACAGACAGAATTTTTAACCGATTCTTTGAACTAAACTTCTAAATTAATCTGACTTTTCGTTGACCTTTTTAATTCACAAAGTCACTTTATTTGTTTAACACGTTGAGGACAGCACAGATTTTCTATTTCGCAAGCGAAAATACGACTTTCTCTTCCGCAAGATCCGGTGGTAGAGAAAGTCGCATTTTGCTTTATCTGTAGCGACTTGCACAAAATGTCGTTTAGCAAGAAATTAATAGTTGATTTTAATTAAAAAATTATTTTTAGCCACATAAAGTTTTCTTTCATCTACAAAACTATAGCCGATGTATACCATGGGTGGTATATGCTACAAGATAAGCCATTTGCATATGTATCACCAATGTTATATGCAATCTTAAATGTGTTAAAATAAATAATGTGGCCTGTACTGAAAAGGAGTACTGAAGAGTAATAAACCCAACAGTTATGACTTTGGGAAAAGAAGGGGCAAGTAGATTGATATTGGCTAAAAATATGTGTATAAAAAAGTGGACCACATTTGTTAATTTGCTTTCATTAATTTTTTATTTTAGTTTTAATAATTTTCTCGTCATCGTTACCATTGACTATGAAAACGATTTTATTATTATTTGCAAGGTTTCTCCAAATTTGACGATGAAATCAAGGCTTAAAGGCTAAAGACGATGTATCTGTTTTTTAAGCTAATATATAAATAAATTCTTTTTGTTGAATCTTTGCAAAGGTGCAAAGGACAGAATAACAGTGAATAATTTATACCCCTACAGAACAATTCTGTCAAACAATACAAGCAACCACTTATAATAAAATGCAATAAATTTATTTTAATTTGAGTAGGCCCAGTGTGCCAAGAAAATTTTTAATAGAAGTTATAAACAGGATTATCATTAAAACCTCGTGATAAGAAACCTAGGCTTCCTGATGGTCTTGTCTTTTTATAACCAGGTTAACAGTTCGCTTACATTGGCGTTGCATGACATTATCGATTGCTTGAACCATTGAATTTTGCTTATTAAAGCTTCATGAAAACGAAATGTATGATTTGTGGCCTATAGTTTTATGACCCATTAGTTGACTTTTTTTCACAGTTATTTGAGTCACATGAAAAAAAAAAATGACTACAAAAATTATTTTCAGTGTCATTAAAATACACAGTAAATTCTTTTTAATCCATTTATCTTTGTCTGCCATAGATACTTACGGAAAAAATGAAACTTTTCAATTGATAGAATTTTCGTGTTTCAAAATTTTTCAAAATGAAGGGAAAATACATATATTAATAAGTAAAATTCCTTCAGGCTATTTAACAAGAAGTATTTTGTGTAAGATATTATGAATAAGTCAAATATATTCAGGTAATAAATTTACTATTATTATGACTTATATAAAATCTACTACACTTATTAATAACAATTCATATATGCATCCATGTATGGCACTAGTGTGAGCAAACCTTAAAAAAATACTACAAATACTGAATAATATGACATTTTATTCTACAAAAGTATCTAAATAGGTTCTTAGAAACGATTCCTTAGAAAAAAATCAAAGATGCACAAAAGGTAAAAGAAGAAAAGCCATTTTTTCAAAACACTTTTTAAAAAATTTTACTGGACAAATTTTGTCAAGATTTTTTACACATTATTAATAGCAAAAGTCTAACAAATGATATTATTATGAATTTTCAATGCAAAAAATATCAATTTTGTAAATACTGTCTCAAACTTGACGTAGTTTATGACTGCTTCAAGCTATTGCTTTCTAAAGTCATAAAACAATAAGAAAGTGAAAAATTTTATTCTTTTTTATTCACTGAGAAGTTAGCGTAATTTGTTTTAATTATAAGTTATAAGTTTATAAGTTTTCTTAGATGTCTATTTGCCAACGAAGAAAAATATTTCAAAGTAACATGAAATATGATTTAAAAACTGATGTGAATAATAGTTTTAATAAAATAATTTTATTTTATTTATTTATTTAAATAATTTCTTTGGCAAAAAAAACCTTAAATCCTTGATATTTACATAAGAATAGCACCTTAAAACAAACTCAATCCTATGTAATTCAATTATTTTTTTTAATGGACCTCATTATTCTATTCTTATAACGTGTTAAACAATTAAAAATATTCCTTTCAAAAAGAGTTATCTTGGTTAAACAACAAAAATTAATTTCATGAACCAAAAACATAAGAAAGCAAATAACCTTGTAAGATAAGTCCTTCACTACAGAAGCCCAAAATAATTTAATAGACAGACAGAAACCCTAAATGAAAGTTAATATAAAAAAAAAAAGAAAATAATCTTTTATGCAAATTCAAAATTTTTATCTTTGAAAGAAATAGAAAAGAAAAACAAAATCAATAAATTTCAAGGTCTTTTTTCTGTTGGCAAACTGGATTTTTTATAATTCATTAGTATTTTTTTTTTTTTGGAATAAAATTAAGCTTTAATTTTTAAAGTACTCATTTTGTACAAAATTCAATACCAAAATGTAAACAGTATCATAAGTAAATTTAAGGACAATCTTGTAATTGAATTTTATATGGCAATATTATTGAATCCCGTATATATTGATACAAAATTTTTTTGTGGAAAAATAAAATTGATACAAGGCAAGTCTAATGAAAAAAGGAAATGGAGTATACCCAGCATATTTTTCGATATAATATTACAAAGAAGAAAAAGGAAAAAACCATCATTATATAGCAAGAACAACAACTACAAAATCAATATTTTATATTTGTGCAAAATAAAAAAAAAATCTTCTAACAATCAACTAAAAAAATTTAACAATATTTAATCATATCCACCCTAACCGCAATACATTTCTAGAAATTGAAAAAACTGTTAGTTGCTTTCATAATGATTACTTGGATAAATCTTGTCTTCATGAATGAAACAAATGTTATGTGGGGTTACTTAAATAAAAAAATAAAAGAGAGAAAAAAAAGAAGCAACACCAGGGGATATACCTAGGCTAGGCTTTTCTTTTTTTTTTTCTTTATTATTTTTTATATATTGTCACAATCCTTCACTCATATGTCAAGCAAAGTAATTCAACTGAATGCTAGGTACAAGAAAATATCATGGGAGATATTTTTAACAATTATTCAACACTCTTGGGCTATATAGCATGAAATAAATCAGAGTATTCACTATAACAATGCAGAAATATTAATCAATCTGAGTAAAAAGGATAATGCGGATATGTATATATATATATTATATATATGCCCATGAAGCTATAATTTGTACTATTACTCACTTAACTAATACATTAAGCATAAAAGTTTTATAGTTTTGAATTAATTATTTATATATATGTATATATATATGTGTATATAAAATATGACATTCTATGTTTTCTCATAAATATTATCCTTAATTTTTTCTTATTGACGAATGACAAAGCTCATTTAATAAAAATGGAAAGGATGATAAGTGGGACTACTCAAGTATTTTGAACAACAAAATAACCAAACAAAAAGAAAAAAAAAGCACTAAGTAGTACTTAACGCTTTTCCAGATAAAATTTATGGCTTATGAACGAAGAGAGCTTTCATCAAATTACAAACATCAACCTCGTCTTCTTCCGGCATATACGGAAAATAGCTCTGGTATACTAGAAACAATTAAGTTGAGTGTTCTGTCTGACAGGTATTCTGTTATTTTCACCCTTATAGCCATCCTTAAGGGTAATTTTTTCGTTATATTTTGTTGTTTTTTTTTCCTTTTCTTTTCATTGTTTTTTATATTTTTTTTTGGAAATTTTTCTAAGCCTTTGATTCAAAAAAGTCTGTTTTACTTTGAATTAATGAAAGAGGTGAACACAGAAAATTTTACTTAAGCGTTCAATGACATTTCCCCTTTTAAGTGGTGCTAGTTTTTAATATATTAAATGTGGAAGTCAATTGAAAGATTTTTCATTAGTACTGTGAAAAATAAAATAGAAAAATTTTAAACATTATATAAGCCAGCTAGTAAATTTTTATGGCTAAAAGCAAAGCAGAATAAAAATAAAAAAGTCAAGGACAAAATTTTTGTTTTTATTGCTGTACATTAGATGGAAAAAAAAAATATGAAATATATAAAGTCCTTAAGAAAAATTAATGCCTGTATTACACTCATGAATAGTGAACAGTATGAGCAAGACAGAATTTTCCTTTTTATATTAACATTTCCTTAATAGTTAATTATTCTAAGCACGATTTTAATGAATTGTTTCTTTAGCTTATAATACTTCATTTCATTTCCTTAAAGATATGTTGGTCATTCTCTTAATATAGCCATCATCTCAACTATCAATCCTTGATCATGAGGATTAACAATAATAAAACATGCATAGCATAGTAAAGTATAATTTTAGTTTATAAATAAATCCTAAATTTGATATGATTGAATAAATGAAGTTTAAAAAAGAATGAAAAAATTTTTCAAAAACAAAGAAAAACAAAAATAAATATGATACTTAATCTGAAAGCGTATTATTAAAATAAATGAGGATTAAATTTTAAAATAAGCAAACATGATTGACTTTTATTGTGTGATATAAAATAATTTATAAGCTTTGTGCGTATTAAACGAGTATAATAAAAAAGCTGAATGCAAAATTTCTAATAAAGCTTCAAGAAGCTTATACCAAGGATGTTGCAGATATCAAGGTAAACAGTATTGAAAGGATCGTAAAATTTAGTTATATATATTTATATTTTTAATACGAATATTTGCTAAGATCCAAGCTGTATTTTAGTCGAATTTCATTATTCAGGCACTGTTAGGCTTGCCTGAAGTTAAACTTAAGACCTTAAGGAACAGTGAAATTCCACAAGATACTTAAAGCGCTGCACTAATATCAGGTCCTACTAAATATTAGTTGCTAGATCTTAATGATATATTCAAGCATATTGCAACAGACAATCCAAAATAAAAATTTTTAAATCTCCTAGCAATTTGATTTTTCTGACGACAAGAAAATGTCTTATTACTCACTTTTAAGTCATGCAACACTCAAGAAATGGTAGTTGATTGCATTGGTTAGCCTATACTATTCCTAGGCTGCTCACAGAGTGCCGACTTTCAGCCGAGCTGACACCAATTCCGATTGCAATAATCTAATCCAAAGTAGGCTTGCAAACTTTAGCAGATTCCTATTGATTTAGTCATAATGACGTTATAGTTTTCGGTATCGGAGTCCGTGTCAGATCTGCTGTAAGCCGGCACTCTTTGGACAGCTTCAGGCAAATGATAATATTATTTTAGTAACGAAGCGCTTAAACTGCTTAGAAAAGAATTATTTATTTTATCTGGAGTCAAAATTACAGCTAAAAAGCCTTCGGGCTTTACAGCAGACTGCCAAATTTAAGTTTTAGTTTGGCATTTCAGCCAGAATTTTACTTAATCAATGCCGCATATATAAGGATCATATATTAAAGAATTATTACAAATTAAGAAACATAAAACTTTGCAACAACAAAAATTTTAAGGCCATTAAGCTGTTTTTTTTTTGCCTAGTTTCACATTGAAAAGTAGAAGAATTTAATTTAAATTTTTGTTTCACTTTCTTTTTATTAAAAAATCAAAATTTAAGTGATGATACTAACGAATTCTAAAACAATAAAAATATCTTAATATTGATAATAATAAAAAAAAGAAAAAATAAAAATCAATGCTTGCTATAAATAAATAGAATTGTTTTACTTCTGACACAAAAACAACAAAAACATAAAAATAATATTTTATATATAACTTTAACCCAAATATTATCATGAATTTTATTTACTTCTCATTAAATTGCTTGAAATAAATATTTTTCACTGGTCCCCTTTTCCGCCTATTTTTGTCATTCCATCATTCAAAAATAATCGAATTTTTGTTCTGGTTTCATAAAAGCGTAAAATTGCAAAATATTTAAAATATGTTTTTGGAAATGTTCCATCAAAAATTTTCATTATAAACCACTGAAGCTATTTTATTAGCTACTTTTATATCATATCAAGGATTTTTATGGAACAAATCCTTATCTAAGTAAAGAAAACTAAAAAAGAAGATAAATATAAAAAAATTTCGTAACTACAATTTTCTAAATTTTCACGCCTTGTCAGCAAATTTTTCAGTCTTTCGCCTGGAATATAAAAATTTTCTTAGCTTGTGTGTAATTTTATTTTTTTTATTTTTATGAGACGACTTAAATAAAAAAGTAAATTAGATAAGTTAGTTTTAAAAAGCAAACTGGTACTTATCTTTTCCTTTTTTAAGTTACTTGCTTAAATGTGAAAATTTATTGTAAAAAATCGGGGGATTTTAATTACGGTTAAAGATACTAGTAAGTTGCTATGGCAAAAATAATCCAGAAGCTTGGTTAATTAGCTGGAAGCTCACAGTAATTATCAATAATTTAAATACCATAGATTTTCGATTTTTTTGAAGTTCGTTAAAATGTGTTGTTAAATAACATTATCTAATTGAGATATGTAATTATTCTCTAGTTTCATATTTTCAAAGTTAACAGAAGAAAATTAAAAGCATTAGTTATAAATTATATCATTTAGATATGTATACAATTTCAATATACGCCTTAGTAACTATTTTATTAGATACAATAAAAAAAACTCATTCCTTTTTTTTAACCCTATATTGAAAAAGTTCAGAAAATTTGGGCTTATCGATCCAAACTAAAAAGGATTCACATTAAGTTAATAAAAGTCTTCCATCAAGTTTATTCTAAATTATATGTTTCTTTTTTTTTAAGGAAAACTTATTTTATTGAAATAAGTTTGCCGACCCTTTCTTAATATAATTATCTTAGTTTTGTTCAATATTCAATAATCAACAGATGTATAGAATACCCAATTTGTATGCAAAAAGAATGCAAATTCATGAGCTATCATAGGCAAAAGATAAAATATCAAATTACAAAAATACACTTCAAGATATGAACTTTTAAAAATGTCAAAAAGTTCAACAAAGAACTCAAGCAAACATTTTATTAAAGTTTTAACTATTCTTAAGAATAATTTTTATTTGGTTTGTTTGAAGAAGAATCTATAAAATTGGTTTTGGAAAAGAAAATCCTTAAAGTATACATATATGCTCATATTGAAATATGCTGAGATAGCGTAAAGTTTAGCTGTGTTTGCACATATGTGTTTGAAAGTGATGTTAGGACTTAAAAATCTATTGTATTATTCATGACTTTTGAATTCTCAAGGATAATTTCTAAAAAGAGTTTGCATTTAAAAAAAAGACTCTGGGTCTCTAAGTTTCCAAGTTTAAAATTCAACGAAAATATTCAGTTTTGTAATTTTTTGTTTTTAAAATACAATATGAACAGTGTTATCTTTGCCATAGAAAATTTTGCTGGAAAATTTGATTTCTAGTGACGTTCTTTTTTTTTGGAATAAACTCTTTGTGACCTATTATAACACAAAAATTGTATCATTTTATGCAAATCTTAGACTGCGTTGATTTTAGAAATAATTTTATTTGAAATATTTGGTACCAATAATACAAATAATTTTACTTTTTTATTTAAGCCATTTAAAAAAATATTATGGATTTCGGATAAGTTTTGTATGTTTAATCATTTAAATCTTTATTCAGGAACTAATGATGAAGCAACCAAAAAAAATGTCTAATTATTTAGCAAAGCATAAATGTCCAGAGTATGTTTACTAATTTGTAATTTTTACGCGTGATGGCGTTCTATAAAGCTTTCTCTTAAGATAGAATTTTCATAGGCTAATGTCAATTATTTCATAAAAACTGTTTATTTATTGTTATTTAAAAATATCACAGCTATTTTGTAAAAACTGTAGTTTTCAGAATGGATATTTATTTTTTCCAAGTGTTAAAAATCAGGGAAAATCTAAGAGAGATTAGATAACTATAAATTGCAGCCAAATGTTGCTTCATTTAACACCTGAAAACTCGGATAAGCAAATATTGAAATAGAAGTAAAAAAAACTCCATTTTATGCATTAAAAAAAAGCCTTTCAATTTTTTATATTGAAATTTTTGACCAAACTCACGTTCAAAAGATTCAAATTACGTAAAAAGAATTTCACTAACCTTGTATTCTAATGCAAATAAATTTCTTAAGCTTCACATCCTAGATCCATGTCATATTTATGTTTTCATCATTGAATAAACTAAAATAATAAAATAATAATAAATTAAAATAATAAAAAAATTTATTTATTTATCCTTAAAACTTCATAATATGTAGTGAAAATTTATAGAAATTATTTTCTTCACTTATGAATTATAATCATCTTAAAAAATTCAATTGTAAATTGTTTAAGTAACTAATCCCGAATTTTGATAAAAAAAAAAAGAAAAATAACTTCATCTTCAAATCTGCTGTAATATTTATTTCAGTGCCTTTCGAGTTTTTTATAAGAAACTTTAACGGAATTATTTTCAACACGACAAGAACTTAACGGAAATCATTGAAAAGCATCAAAATCAGCTGCTTAACTAAGCGTCACACCATGAACAAATACATAAAATGTTAAATACCTTTTTTTAGTCCATGCCGGAGATTGCCATGTAGAGTAAATGATACACATATAAAAATCTATTTCTTCCTTTCTCGTTCAGTCACAAATTTTATTAAAATTATTTGTGTTAAAATAAGTACCACCAATACAAAAATATATATATTCACATGTATAGTAGTTATGCAAACTTTTTGTGAATATATTTTCGGACGAGTTAAAGCTTAACAGCAACAACTGCAAGATGCAATAAGCTCTAATCCAATATTTTAAATAACTCAACAATCGTAAGCAATTTACATGCATAAATAAAAATATTTACCTATAAAATCTTATTACTTTTTTCTTTGGATTACTCTAATCCAATAAAGATTAGCTAAAAGGAGATAGAAACTAGAATTGAAATCAGTGCTGAAAGTACATAAAGTAAGTGTCATTGTTAAGAATTTTGTTGAGTTTGCAATAATAATAGAAAAATAAAAAAATAAATCAAGATATAAAGAAATCTAAATGATTTTTTGGAGAGGCTTTACTAATTGAAATGAAATTTTTAGCAGTTGTATATAATCTAGGATAATCTCTTTCGTTATATTAATAGTTTCGTAGTGTGGATTTCTTGTGATTTAACTTTTCTCCAATTCTAGGACAATTGTTTCCATTTTCAAATATTGCTGTGTAAAATAATTGAAATTAACTTAATGGAATCCAAATTAATTGATAAATTGATTTAAAGTTTACAAAGCATCGTTAAAGCTGGATAGTTTGGAGTAATTTTTTTTTTAATATCCTTTAGTCCTAGGAGATCAGAAAAATTTCTTAACAACTTAAATTACTAAATACTATTAATTAAACAAAATTATAAAATTAAATTGCGGATTTTGTTACTCTAAAAATTTTTGGAAAAATAAAATAAATCCTCGAAAATGAAAGATTTTATTTTAGAAAAAAATTAGGAAAAATATTTCATCAGAAAAATGCCTTTTATATTCTACTAGAAAAAGTATAACAATTTTTATTTTGATCATTAATAGCTATTTAAGTCCTGCAAGATTCCATGATATTAATTCAAACAATTGTATTGGTATCGATACTAGTTTGACATTGTGCATATACTTTATATACACTTTGATCATCCTTTCATTTTCTTTAACTTGATAAATGCAAAATTTTTTATACTTTGAAGAGAGAATGCAAAATCTCTCGTGTATTGAAATATATTCTCTCATAAAAAGCCTGAAGTGACAGTGCTACTGATTCATTTTACAAGTGTCATGTTTTATTTAAAACAATTAAAACTAATTATTTCAAAATATTCAGGGTTTTTACGTTTATGTTTATATAATTTATTATATATAAATTAATATTGAATAATAAATCAAATAGTTTTTAAGTATAAAGTTCTGTTTGATGCTCTGTTTTGTTTGTTTCTGTTTAGTTAATTTAATTCCTACATGGAATTGAAAATACTGCTTAGCGTTAAAAATTCAAAAATCATATTTTGTTATATTTTTCTATATATATGGAGCCTTCTTTTCGTCTCTTGAACCTCAAAAATACTAACTTTCATTAATCTACTTTGGCCCTTTTGATACTAAATCATGACTTATGTAGTCTTAGGAATTTGAAAGACAGTCCAACTTTGGCATAAGCTAAAATGAGAGAGTTGAACATCCTTTTAACTTCATTGACCTCCTTGGTAATAAGGTCAAGGAACATGGAAAATGGTTCAAAATTTCGGTTCGGGTATGCTTTTCCATCTTTATTAAACTGAATTTTTTGTAAAATATGTTTTGTTCGCTATAATATCAATACCTTAATCTGTAGGTGGTATCTATAATTTATTGCAAATCAAGTTTAGCCGAAAATTTTATATAACATTTTCAAAGCTAGATTGATACTATGGGAATATTTTGGCAAGAAACAGCTTATATTAATCAAGAGATTTTGGAAGAAGGAAATCTACTTTATTATGTATTTCCTTTTAATATAATTCTAAGCTTACTAGAGTCATTTTAGATTTATTAATTTTTTAAATTTTTTCAGATATTTTTGAACAAAAACCAAGGATAGTAGCTGATACCGACTTTTTTTTATGGTATGAACTTTAAAATATCTTATTTTAATTGCTATTAAAACATATGCCCTTAAGTTTCTATATATAAAATAAATGAACTTTAGAATGTTTTTGCCGCAAACACTGACAGCTTTTATGCACATTATTCAATGTGCCTAATCAAAGTCCTAGAACGCCAAGTGAAAATTTATAATTTAAAGAAATAAATTCCAAGCATGATGACTACTTTGTCGGTAATAACACCAAAAAATTAATGTAGGTAAAGCTGGCAGAGCCATTTCAGCGGGCACACTTTAGAGTATGTTTTGGCTTTTTGTACTAACTAAACGGAAGCTTATCCCGAAAATTTTTGTACTAACCAGACGGAAGCTTAGTACAAAAAAAAGACCAAAAAGTTTTCGAGATAAGTTTCCGTTTGGTTAGTACCTGCTAATAAAAAACACAAAAAAAAAATTTCCGAGATAAGCTTCCGTTTGGTTAGTACAAAAACAAAAAACACCTCAAAAACCGTAAAGCTAGCAGAATCTTGAATTCCACGAAAACCAAAGGAGCACAAATTTTTATTTTTGGGCATTTTATTAGCACTTAATTATCCACATACTTTAAAGTATACCCGCTAAAATGGCTCTGCCAGTTTTACCTACATAAAAAATTATGCTGTACGTCAGAATGGTCTCAAAATTTATCATCTTGCCCAATCTACAAAAAACGAGTTATAATGATGACTATCTTCTACGTGATATTATGATGATAATTTTCTATTGTACCATTTTAAATAATAATGCATGCATGAATTCAAAATATGAAAAATTCAGCGATGGACATTTTTCTTAAAAGTATAACTAGAAGCTATTTTAAGGCCTTCTCTATTGCTTGAGTAAATCTAGCTCCATTCATATGGCTCCTACATCACGTAACGTTCAAATCCTTCATGTTCATTACACTATAAAAATGATTCTTTCAGTTGTTTTTACATTATTACTTTAAAATAACTTAAATAAAATTTAAAATCTAAAGTCTACAACACCAAATTGATAATGAAACTGAAATGTGTTTATTATTCTGTTCTCAACAAAATTAAATTCCTATTCAAACTTATAACTGCTATAAAATTACCATTTATAGTCTAATAATAATATTCTTTTATGACTCTCTGAAACTAATCTAAATACATTAAATATTGACTCATAATTATTGTCGTTTTTTATTTGGCTATAACTAATATAACAATTAGGCAACTTGGTAAACTTCCAGAAATCAATTACACCGCTTTCCTCTATGTTAAAGCCAAATAAAATAAATTAGTCTTTTCTCTTATCAAATCTATAGAAATAAATACATGTCCGTCGCACTGCAGATAACCAATAAATTTTTATTACTATGGCGACCATCACACATTCTTAAGCTTCTAACATTTACAGTATCCTTCTTTAAAGGAAATATATAAGATAAATAGTAATAGTTTTTCCCTTCTATAAAATATTATAATCAAATTTTCAAATAGAGAATAATGATATTGGTGTAATAATATATTTAAAAAAAATAAAATGATCAAAAATTTTATTACATTTGGAGAAAATTTACAAATTTATAGAAGCACAAAAATACAAACAAAAAATAAGAACGTAACAGAACGTGAAGGGAGAAAAGAAATAAAAATAAAAGGATAACTTATCAAATAGAGCAATTGGTTGACAACAACTATTCAAAAAGGTTTTTAGATGGTTAGATGAGAGCTCTATACTTCAACCACAGTAATAACAAAACAGATGGTTCTATGTAGTTGTTGTAGACATATAATATGACAACAAAGCTCAAGCCCTAAAATTCTTGTTTATTTCGAAAAGAAGTAAGGGCGCCAAATAGATCATTCTGTTTTCATCCGGAAAGTCTCATTTGTATGTATAACCGCAATACAATCTGACAAACTTGAAGTTTTCTTTTATTTTCCTCTTTAACTTCTAGACATACTTTTACATATATATATATATATAAAATAATAAAAGAATAGAAAAAGTTTTAGATAAAAGAAAGTTTTCGTTTTTTTTTTTTGACTTCTAAAATGATGTGTTGACTTATATATATTTAGATTTTAAGGAATAACAGAAATTGGCTGTCAGTTTTGATTGTCTCTTTAATTTAAATAGAATGTGTATTTTTTATAACAAAAAAAAAAGATGTAATAATTTAAAGATTTTATTTTGAAATTTGTATTTATTTTTTCAAATAGAAAAATTAAATTCTTCTTAAAAGGAAAAGCACTGTTAATAAAGGATAACTCCATAAATCTACTATAATTAGCATTAATTGCTTTTATTTTATTGAGTTAAGTATACCCAATCAAAACGAATAGCGTAGCAAAATTTGTTCATTTAAATCAAGCAGAAAATTTCCTAAGCACATAATTTAGTTAAGGCTTGAAGCAAAGAAAGAGGAAGAGCATGTTTTTTAAGTTTCAAAAGGGATACAGAGAAATGCCCTTAGTTAAACAACAAAAATCGCTCTAATCAAATGATATAAAAGTTGATTTACCATTAGAGCTTATATTGAGAGGATTTACTGGATTCTCCCTTGTTTTTATTCTGATTATTTTATATCTTTCGGCTTCAATTTATATGAGTTATATAATTCAAAATATTTTACGTAGATTTGTAATGTAATTTAAACTATTTCCTAAATCCAAATACATCTCAGGAAATATCCCTTTAACGTATAACATATTATATAAAATATATTCTTTATTTCTATGTGTAAATTCCAAACACATTTAAAAAGAAAATTAAAGGGATATTCTGGTCTAGAAATTTGAAAAAATCGATTTTTTTCTCTTGATATTTTAAGAGCTTAAACTTTTGGAAATATGTCCTTACGAGGATTTCAAAAATCTAAATTATTTTTGGGAATGTAGTTGTTTTAGTGAGGTGTAATCCAAATCTGCTCAACCGGAATTAATCAAACACAAAATGGTAGCAAAATTCTTCATCTACCTGTGATCATTTCGTTTCATACATTTTTCTATCGTAAAAACTAAGATTATAGCAAATTGTCGCTGTATTTTTGAAAGGTTCGGAAAAATAGAAAAAAGTGGTAGAAAATGTGTTTATTTAATATGACAGCAGTATTTTTCTAGATAAATAATAACTGTTTGCTTTTTTTACTTTAACTTTCTTAGAAGGTTACAATCGTGACAAGTTTCGCGCGTTATTTTTTTTGAGACCCCCCAATTCATTCGCTTGTAACTTTTTGAATTCTTAATTTTTTTACTTTTTTTCCATGTATTCTTTAAGCATTGATTAATATCTTGCAAAATAATGGATGGTAAAAATTTTGTCTGTTTTTTTCATTGCACCTAAAAAGACACCTCAAGAATACTACCTTAAGAAATATAATTTAAAAGCATTGAATTTTTAAAATGGAAGGATTAGCTTTACTTTACTTTAGTCAAATGATTCAAAATTTACACACAAAGAAAAATTATTAAAAAAAAATCTTAAAATAATAAGAAAAGAAAAGTAAGCCTTTTACAGAATCAAAGCTTTATGAATTACATTCAATATTTTTAATCTGGTTTTTGTCTTTCTTTTGAAAATAGATAATTAGTCCTTGAATTGATTTGATCCGTAACATAAATTTCTTTGTTCAATTTTTTAAAAATAATAATTAACTTACATTAAAGTATTTCACTAATATCTCTTTGAATTTCATATTAAAATCCACTAAAATAATTAAATTTTAATTTGATTGTATTTAAACTTAAAATATAATTTCTAAAGATTTAATTGTATCTCATTTTCAAAAAATCAATGGCTAGGTAATGCGAAAAGATTAAATTGAAGTCAATTGTTCCGCTAGAATTCCTGAGAATAGCATTTAAGTATCATCAAAGGATAAATTTTGTAAGCAATGGCAGAATCCGTCAGTTCCCTTCTCAGATGCAGTCATTCCTGCTTTTTTTCAAATTAGCTCAAATGATTATATACGCTTCAGTTAAAAACTAAGCTTTATGAAATCCCTTTTTGATGAAAGTTTAACAATTTTCGAAAAGTAGTGTGATATTCTTATAACTTAAAAGAGTTAAAAAGGGTATTTTAGGTTAATCACCTAACAAGCTTCTGTAATTCTATTGTTAACAAATTTTTTAAAGTTCTGAATAACTTAATCCATTTCAATTGACTTTCAAGAGCTACTTATAGTTGTTTTATCTTTGTTTTAATAAAAGTATTCAACTCGCTAAAATTATTATAAAACTTTTGAGTTGTACAACAAAAAAATAATTTTTTAACCCCATCGGAGAAAGACTTAAGGGCATCCAAAAAGTTTTTAAGTGTTTTAAAAACTGTTAAAAATTATTTTTGCTTTCATTTACATTAAACAAAAAAAATATAATTTTGAAATTTCTCCTTTAAAATTTTAAATTGTGTAATTTTTGGTTTAGATCCTTCCACGTTTATTCCAGAAATATTTTATTCATTAAAATTATACTTAGGGATTAAGCCCGATTTTGTTTTTTTTCGGTTAAATTATTTAGTTACTTTTATGATAATAAATAAATAAATTATTAATTCATAACAATCGATTTTTTTGTATATTTTCATAGTTCACCCCTTACCCTTTACCTGTTTCTAAGAGAATTTCTCGAAATTTAAGTAATTCTCGGAGTTATAGCTAATTTTCACATTGCGTGAAACTTTAAACACGTTTTTCTTGAAATTCCTTTTTTCGAATTCCAAGTTTGACTTACCCGATTTACTTTGAAATTTGGCACAGAACTTTTTTATACTATATTATAGCATCACACTACAAAAAGTTTTTTAATAAATTTTTATTATTTATTTTTAAAAAATTCCGAAGTACGAAAAAAACAGGGAAAAAATGTAACTTATTTTTCAATCTGCCAACATTTAAAAAAAAAATCCTCGTAATACTGAAACTACATCCTTAAGAAAAAAAAAGACTTTTTTTTCGGATCACTGAAAGGATTGATATTCTGCACACCAGGACATGCCACATTTTCATGAGTTCCCACTTTGTCGGCCTGCAGTTTTTTCAATTTTAATATTTTTTTAATATTATTGATATTTATACTCCTAAAATATTAATGAATTAGAAGTAAAGAAATAAATACCGAGAATATTTATTGGCTGTTTTTTATGGCATTCAAAAAAACACCCAAAATTCGGGCGTCTAAGCCAGAATACCCTCTTGAAACATTTGCGCAGGTTTAAATAATATGGAAAGTTTTTATATTTGTATGAAATTATTCGACAAACTTTATGTAGGCCATCAATAAGTTTAAAGCACCCATTAACTGGCAGAACAGAATTTTAAACGACGTCATGATGACGTCAAGTTTTGTTCGCCACAGCAATTTATATGAATTACTATAGTAAAAAGCATGTAGTTTTGTTTATGTATCCTATTTGCTTTCACCTTCATAATAAATTTTGTTTTTCTTTTTTTAAATCAAAAATTTGCTATAACAAAATTCATAAGTATAAACCAAGATAACAGCAGATAGAAACAAATTGATACCACTTATTAGTTTTGGCTAACATGACGTCATTCTTAAATCAGTTCGGATGTGTTTGCTACAATGAATGTGCACTTTAACAATGTTTTTTTTTCGTAGCCATTTGTTTTCACATTGTAATTACTCTCACTATATAAAGATATATTATTACATTATATATTTTACAAGTTAAATCAATAGTTGATTCCTTTATAATACTCAAATTTAGCTTCATCATCAAGTCATTTTAAAAAAACAATCCTAAAAGTCTTATGTTATCAACAATACTATACAATCATTTTGTGGTTGAGTAAACACTCAATAAAATTTTCTTCACAACTGATGAGTTTTATCGAATGTCTATAAAATAAAATAGAAAATTCATGATGTAAGCATCTAAGAAGGACAATAACTTTAAGTGTTTGCCTAGTAGCCAAATAGAATTTTAAGAACCACGTTCCAATTCTAATTTTTCTTAGTGCGTATAAAAAATCATTAAATTTATAAATAAAAGAAAGTAAAGCAAAAACAAATAAAAGACAAGAATGTGATAAGATATGTATTTTGTAAATAAAATTTGAAAAAAAAAGGAGTTATATTAACTTAAAATAACATATAATGTAGATCCAATATCCTAAATTTATTTTGTTTGAATTCTTTTGGGATTTAAAAATAAAATGTCACATGTCCATTCCTGTTTGTTTAGCTTTTGGTCAAAGTCACCCAAAAATAAAATGGATGAGACCAGATGGAAAACATTTTGTCTACTTTGGATATTTGTTTAAACCTTACTAATGTCAATTGGTGAACGAAAGGATCATCCCTTGGGATATGTGATTGATGTTTTACTGTATTTTTTTTTTTATTATATTGCAGCTAAATATTGGAAAAAAAAAGACAAAACACAGAAAGAGAGAAAAATTTTGTATTATCCTTTGAGTGAGTCATAAAACTTGTAAAATATTATTCTCAATTCGAAACAAATATATTTTATAAACTTAATAAAAGCTGAAAATTTCCTGTTAGCTCTTGTACCTAGTTCAATTTTTTGAATGTATAAAACTCTTAAAGTAAGATAGAAAGAAAAATGGATTTTATCTCCTCTTGTAATTAATTAAATTTAAATAAAAAGGTGTACTTTACCTTTACATGTTGTTTTTTAGTTATGATATGAGTAAAAACTCTTTGATGAAAAAGGATTTTAAATAAATTAAATCAAAGACTCTTAAAATGTAAAAATTTTTATTTTTGTGAGATGGAGAAAATTTTTATTGAAAAGCTTGCTCAAAAGTGAGCACATTTCATTACTTTGCAACATTTCTAAGATTTAGTCGAGAATTCAACTTTGGAAAACATCAACATAGGTCACTTTAGTTCAGGAAAGTATATTTTCCATCTGAAAAACTAAGTTATTTGATTTATTAAAATAAAATATGGAAATGCAATTATTCTCTGGCAAGTTTTAGGTTTGAATTATCATGTTTTCTTTGAATTGTTAAAATTAATCTTTGTTATTGTAAGGATCTCCATTTGATCATATTCAAAAAGATTTATAAACATCGTGTAAAAGGTCTCCCTGGGCTTAAAATGTCTAAATGTGAACGTAAAGACCAGTCAAATTTTTCACTTTATGATATGAAATGGTTTGGGAGCAGTTATTTAAAAGAACTTAATCATAAATCAGACGAAAGTCAAATTAGACATCGCTTTGACAAATCCATCAAAAATCAGCATTAAAAAATTGATCATAGTAGCCCGATGATGTTTTTCTATTATAAAAAAAATATGGCAAATTTCTATATTAGCACCATTTCCCCAAAAGAGTCATTTTTTTCGGCAAAAAAAGATACCTCTTTAATTAAATTAGGGCATTGAATACCACAAAAACTTTAGTTTTGTTTAGTTAAGCTTTTTATTTATAGAAAATGTGATCTTGTACACATAATGGTTTTTGCAACTAATTTTTGGTTTTTCTATGCAAAAAAATTGTCACGAAGCTTGATATCTGGCAAAATCCGTTGAACCAATCAAATTTTGGAAATAAATTCATCTTTGTGCTATAGAGTTTTATTGTTTGGGTGTGTTGAACAAAATGCGCCTAATCATTTCAACATATTTCTGTAAAGCTACAATATTTGCCCTGCATTAGCTTGAAAACCGTCTAATTAGATACCCAAATTTAGTTAGAGTGTCATACTTTTATTCAATCCGAACATTATTGCTTTACACTGTTACTATGGATGTAGAAATGAATCGATGTTCTCTGTCAGTTTGCAAATATTTTATCTTAGCCAAGAAACTCCTCAGATTAAAGTTTCAAGCACATGGTCTATTGCAAAGGGCTCACTTGGCGTAGAACCAAATACAAGATGCTTGGTATCTAGTTATTGCTAGCTTTTAGGTTTTTCAGAAAATATCAATATGAATTGGTTTACATAAAATCAAACAAGAGTACTGGCGGCATGTGTGAGTTTAAATACATAAAATACAATTTTGTTAAAACTTAACAGCTAAAACTATTATGATTTACATAATTCAACACAAGTCCACTCTGATTAATTTCAAGCAAAAATATTCTATAATAATGTGCCAAATGCTGGTAATATCAGTTATCACACAAAAAATTTTAAAGTTTTCAAGCGAGATAGTTGCGCTTCAAAGCTTCACAATGATGAAACCTTTTTGCTTAATCAAAATATGTTCCAAATGTCACTTGAAAATTAAATAGTAAAACCATAAAAATAATTGTTTCTACATTTTAAAAATCCTCATTCATAACAAAAAGAATTAAACATCAGTTTTTAAAATGTCAAATGTCTCATGTCAAAAAATTTTTTATTATTAAGAACTTTTCATTTTCAACAAAACAAACATGTCAAAAAAAGTAAATCATAAAAAAGTTCTTTAGCCTTTTAAACATTTTATCAGCAATTGCTTGTATCTAAGAAATTAAAATCAATTGAAAATGAAGCTTTTATTCTTTTTATAAAATCCTTAAAACATTCCAAAGGAAATATAATGACATCAAAGCAGGTCAATGAAGAAACAATTTTCTAAAGAAAGGGGGATTATAAGAAAATATCAATAAAAATATATATACATAGAACAATATAAGGATGTCATTCAAGGTACATAATATCTTCTAGAGAGATAAATCGTTAGAGATATATGTACATACATATATATGCCACCTTGTATATCATCAAACAAATAACACTTGTCTCCATATATATGTACATAACTATTAAACTGTCTACTTTACATGATATCCTTCTATATACCTATTCCTTCTACAGTATAAATACTATATAAATATAGGTCAAAATCCTTTAACGATGAACTTTGATATTGTAATTTTCATATTTTAGTTAGGGTTTAGCAAGAGGACAAAACCAAAAACTATTTATGCGTATATAGAAACTATTATTATAGACACCGTTAACATAATTTTACAGCAAGCGTTGTGGTTAATACTTTAATAAGTTTACAGGATATCGAGCTGATTCCAAAGGATTAAGTTTTACTAATACCTAAGGTCAGGCTAGGCTTAATTTGTTAATTAATAATATCACTTGGCTACATCATAAGCATCCTATGGGGTGTTGTTATATCAATATATAATACAGACTTAACTTTGACAATTCATTCAACTTCTTATCGTTATGAATAAGAAGTAGCATAAATGAAATATTGAATAGTAAAATATTGACCTCTTGAGATATAAATTAAGGTCTAATGGTTGGTAATAATGAAAGGATCAAGTATTTTGTATTTTTGATAAGTTCCTCTAGTATTCCAATTTAGAACAGTTAAAATTATTTAAAATATTTATAACAGTAAGTGAAAATTTATTCGAGTGTAGTTTTAAAAAACTAAAATAAAAATACAATAAATTTATGGTTGACATTTTGAATTCCATTTTGCAGATCTTTTAAAAAGAAATAAGTTCAACTTTATTTTTTTGCCTTAATTCATGACATGGTAAAAATCTAGCATAATTATTCTAATCTGTCGGCACAAAAACAATAATTAGCAATGTTATTCACATCTCAAGTAGTTCATAGCTATTGTTATTGTAAGCAGCGATGAGCTTTAATGATCAACTTTAGGCATACGCGTGTGTGCCTCTGGGCGTAATGGCATGCAAGGAAGCAGAAAAATAGGCTAAAAATTAAAATAGGACAAACGTTTGATTGACCTAAAATTAGTTGGGTGACAGATTTTATTTCCAATTCATACCCAAATTTTAACAATTAAAAAAGGATTTTCATCTTTGAGTAAATTTTGTCACAAGGTAGATAAAAAAATACGTAGAAGTAGTGACAAATATATCATGTACTTTTTTACCGGTAGTTCTTAAAAAAAAATGTTGATGTGGTATTTTTATACCACTATACATTTATTAAAAACATTAATTACTTTATTTATATCATTAAAAAATCAATTAATTTTTAATTTATAAATCCGTATTCATTTCATTCATTTTAATTTTAACTTTAAAAAATTATAAATTATTCTTTTTGTACCTTACTCAAAACTTTTATAATTCTATAAATTACTTGAGCTTTATAGACAATCGTCGTGCCTAATCGTCAAATAATAATCCAGCAATTAACGTTAAATAAAATATTTACTTGAAAATCACTACGATTCATATCACTTTTATATTTAAGTGAAAAATAGTTTAAAATTAATTGGTTTTTCTGCATTACGTGACTACTGCTTAAACATTAAAATCAATAATATTATTCCATTGGTATAAAACTTGCAATTTCACATTCCTTTTTTTTTGTCATATCAACCAGGAAATACCAAAAATGCTTTAAAATTGTCACCTCTTTAATTTATATTAAGCTAAACTAAAATTCATTTTATTATAGCCTTTTCTCTACTCTTTTGCCATTTATTTTTCTCAATTTAATGCCAAAGTTTTATGAAACGTGATCTCATATCTCAGTAAATGAAAAAATTTTTAAAACTATATAAAGCAATTATATAATTTAATACAAAGAAGATTGTAATTCCGAAAAGTTCAGAACAACTGTTGTAACTCATGCAATAATGCAGTATAGTCTTTATTTTCCTGTTTTTCAAAAAAAAACACTACAGATACCAAGAAAACCAACTTGGCTAGTGTTATATTATGAAAATTAAAAATTATTTATGAATTTAATTTCCAATAAAAGAAAAAAAGAGCCCACAAAAATTCAGGCAAGCTTTAATTGCTATTTTTAAAGTTCATTTTTGATTTTGAGTTACAATAAATTGTCAAAAAGTAAAAAATATTTTTTTAAAAAAAAGCAAATAAAACTATAAAGAAAATAAGATTGAAATATACGAAACTAACAACAAGAAAAATTCAATTTTACGCTTCAACAATTGCTAACCAGCCAAAGCTTAACAAAAAAAAAAAAAAAAGAGGAAAAAAATACAAAATAAGCAATCCTTTCATTTATTTAAGTAGAGCTTGAGGCAAAGTCAAATAATCCGCATTGGGTGCGCTTTTCGTTTGGAAAATTCTTTTTCGTCCATTGTACTGGACAAAAAAATCAGTTGAAAAGCACATTTTCGTTTAGTTTACCGACGGAAAATAATCTTTGTTTTATTTTCCTTCTATCAGCAATATATGTATATATGTGTATATATAATGAAACTGTTAATTTAAATAAAATAATTTTTTCCTTTTGAAAGTCTGATTTAAACTTGATAAGTTGAAAGTTTTAATTCTTTAGATAAATTTCATAGACGACGACAGAAAAAGGTAAAAAGTTTTCCTTTGGTGCCTTCTTTTCCTTTTTTTTGTTAGTTCAATTTTCAAGGCAGTCAAAAAGGATGCAGTAAGTTGAAAATTTTTAAATAAAATACCAAAAAATCACAAAATATGATAAATGTCGACATTTTAAAATAGAGTTTGAGATATAAAGAATATAATTTCTTTTGAAAAGTAATTATAATTGGATTTTAATAATAAGCCGTTAGTATTACAAGGGTTTATCTACTACACAAGACTAGGTAATTAATATTTTAATTTTAAATATTAAACTAAAGAGTTTAATATCCTGCTATAATGCAATCTATGTATTTTTATTTATTGTACTAAGGGATAGGAAATTATAATTGGATTCTTAAATAATTTAAAACATTTTTATGTGTTAAAGTATTCATATTATACATAACATAAATCTGGCCAAGCTTTAAATATTTTTTCTCAAGAATATCACTTTTAGTTAACTGAAGTTTTTAATAGTCGAAACAATTGCTAGAATTATATAATTAAATCGCAAAAAACAAAAAGTTAATTTTATTAAAAAATGTGCGTACTTAGAATGAAATTTTAAAAAATTATTTGGAAAGTCATTATAAAATATGTCATTTTTAATATCTTTGTACTCCAAGAAAAATGACTTTAACAGATGCTATAGGTTAACAAATACTTGTTATACATTTTCACTGTTTTTGCAAGCTAATTAAGAAAATGTTTCCTTTAAATTCTCTTATTTAACGACATTTATATAAATAAAATACTAAAACGTAAAACTTGTTACCAGTTTGCTGATATCAAAGGTTTCCTAGTTTTACATAAAATAGGTCAGTTATTTTATTGCTACTAAAGTTTATTGCCAATAAATTGTAGAATTAAATTAACTAGGTATAAAGAAAAAGGATTTAAGCTCAATTTAAAAATAATATTATTTTTTTAACTCTTCTTAGTTGTTTTCTTTATGTTGAATATGTTAAAATAAGTTTTCGAACTGTTGACGTATTGTCTATAAAAAATATAAGGGATACATTATAAACTTGGGATGATTCATTATGAATTTGCATTATATATTGGCAATTGCAATGATTGTAGATGAGTTCTACAGTTTGCAATTAATTTAGTCAATGCATTTAATCTTAACACTTTGCTGGCCGACAATTTTACACAGAAACTATTTCATGTCATCAAAACGTTCTAAATAAACTCCAATAAATTTTATTTATACTGAGTGTAATGAAATTAAATTTAGGACATATTTTTTATATAAATTTTATTAATTTATTTTTCTGAATGATAACCTGTATGGCAATCATTTGCGTGTGGTTTTGCAGATATATCCCATTCTAATGCGCTTTTTCAAGAGCATACTCTACACCTTTTAGTTGGATTTAATTTTACCCCATTGGATATGTTTTCTAAAACATAATCTTTTAGCTTTCTTGAAAGCCTGGAAGGTGAATCTTTGTAAGGAACTCTTAAAGAATTACAAGAAGCATTGCTAGGTAATGTACTACATTCATTTGGATCTAACGAAATCAATTTCCTAGATACTTCTTGTAGAAATTTTTCGTATTTTAGTTAAAATTGTGACAATTTAGAGTAAAATTGATTAAAAAGCATATTGTTTATCTTATACCACTTTATACTTTATACTTCATTTATAGATAAAACTATATTATCACATAATGCGTCGTTAAATATTAACTCGTCACCGGTCAGCAAAGTGTTAGAAAATATGAAATAAATTTGTGTACTCAAGTCGTTATATTTTTTAGAGACAAATACCTAACATAAAAATTGAAACAAAAATTTTAATTCCTAAAAGCTTTTGAATCATGTCGCACATATTCTGCAAATTTCTACAAAAAATAAACATTAATGGCTTAAAATCATTGATGCAACACTCCTGCATTATTGCACTTTTACTTTAAGCCCCTGTGAATTCCGGACATTATCTGGTTAGAATGTAATTAATGTGGCCAAAAGCAAAGACCAAAATTTTCAAATCCAAATAAAAAATATGAAAAATTAATCTATTAAGTATTATCACAAATACAGAAAAATACCGTTCTTAAGAAATCACAGCCAAATTTTAATATTTTAATTTAACTACCACCAATACCAATCCAATTTAAATTAAATAAAAAAGTTCATCGTCAAACAAAACTTTGCAATTTGTACTAAATTTTATAAGAAAATCAATTCAGCTTTTAAAAAAAATATTTTCTTTAATATAAAATTCTTTTAACATTCAATTTTATGTGGGAGAAAATAACAATAACCATTATCAATCAATTTATTTTCAAACATTAGCTTAGAATTTATGTTTATTGTATTAATAAGTTTGTATGTTTGGTAATTTATTTCAAAAGAGATAATTCAAATACTCAAATAAATTTTTATTTGTACAAATCAACTTTATTTACTATATTAAGAAACACAAATAAAATGAACGTATAAAAAGAGCAAAAATTACAAAACTTTTACTATTGCAAAATAAAGCAGGAAAATAATACTTGTTGTTTGTGTAATTCAACAGCAGCTCTTTTGACATTAATTAAGTAGACGCATGTCAGAGTGAGAGAGAGAGAGAGCCGCTTGGAGTGCATATACTTTAGAGTAGAAAAAGTTGAAAATTTGAAGTGAATCGCAGCGGAAAAATTCCCCTTAAACACGGATAAGTGACAAAATGTCACCTATAACCACGCCAGCATATTCAAAATTTTTACGTGCTCATACGTATTATACGCACACATCCAACGGATTGGTTAGCTTGCTGATCTCATCTACACTTAAAATGTCACCGGTGCTTGGAATCTATAAGTTTATAAAGGAATGTTTTACTTTAATAACTGCGTGAAAAAAAAGTTAGAATTCAAAAGAGTTTTCGAACTTTAGAATATAAAACCTCTCAAACTGTGGTAAGATGCAACTGATAAAATCAGAATAGTTTCATTTTTTGACAAAACAAATATACTTAAAGTATTTTCTAATTTGTGATGGAAATAAATTTATTGGTCATTTTGACGCCTTTTTAGTTTCAATTATATATATAATACATCAATTTTTTAGAACTTTGTGACTTTTTGTACAACATATAAATGCGTTTATTAATAATTGTAGTTAACTTCCCCTTCCTTCTTCTAAAACTAAAAAACTAAAAAAGGTGTCAAAATGACCCCCTTGGGCAATCCAGTGTTGATGCAGTTTTGATCATTTGATGGCTCATAAATTCCAAGAGATTTGTAATGAAAAGGATTTTTCTATTTTAAAAGCGAAAACGTAAGACTCATATTTTGTACTATACGAGTACAAATGATTAAATTTTTCTCAAATATTTTAGTATTAATTATATTACAATGTTTTAAAAATGTTTTAAAATTCCCAAAATTAATTTATGCGTTTTTTTTTACTTTCAGATTTCAGCAGCAAAAATCTACGGCATATTCGAATAAAAAGTAATTTGAATCTTTGAAAAAGTCCTAAACAAAATGGCCTAAAGATTATTAAATCCCACTTTATCAAATTCAAGAAAACCACATAAATTAATATGAAAATTTGATTGATTATAAACAATAAGCAAATAAAAATATTGACGTTTAATATAAAGATATGAAATCATAGTAAAGAATCAATGAAATTACAAAAATTATTTTCATAATGATTAATATAAACTATTTAATATATGTCATAGTATTGACACTCTTTTTAAATCTTAATAATAAATTAATAAATGCATGTCCATCTGATTTTTGTATATGTAAATGGAAAGGTGGTAAACAAACAGTTGAATGTGGTGGACAATTATTATCTAAAATTCCAGAAGGTATGGATCCTGGTACACAAGTATTAAATTTTAGTGGTAATAGCTTACAAGTATTACAAAGTGAACGTTTTTTACGTATGGATTTAATAAATTTACAAAAAATTTATATTTCACGTAATCAATTAATTAAAATCCATGAAAAAGCATTTAGAGGTTTATCAAATTTAGTTGAATTAGATTTATCTGATAATATGTTACAGCATATACCAAGTGCTACATTTCAAGATTATACATCACTTATGAGATTAACATTAAATGGTAATCCAATACGTCAACTTAAATCTGGTAGTTTTAGATATTTAGCATTTTTAACAACATTAGAATTAAGTAATTGCCAAATTGAAATAATTGAAGATGAATCATTTATTGGTATGGATAATTTAGAATGGTTACGTCTTGATGGTAATCGTATAATTAATATAAAAGGTAATCATATATTACCAAAATCATTACATGGTATTAGTTTACATAGTAATCGTTGGTTATGTGATTGTAATTTAATTGATATACATACATGGTTAATTAATTATAATATACCACAAATTGATGAACCAAAATGTATTGAACCAATACGTATGAAAGGTAAAATTATAAAAAATTTAAAAAATAATGATTTAGCTTGTGAACCAGAAATAAAACCAAAATCAACATATATGGAAGTATCTGAAGGACGTAACATATCACTTATATGTAATATAAATGCAATACCAGAAGCAAAAATATTTTGGTTATTTAATGGACAATTATTAAATAATGATACAATTAATGATAATTTACATTTATATTGGTATATTGATATAATAAATAATAATAATAATAATGAAAAAAAAAGTGAATTATTTATATATAATACTGGTATTGAAGATAATGGTACATTCTCATGTATTGCCAAAAATATAGCTGGTATTAGTTATAGTAATTATACATTACGTATATTAATTAAAGAACAGCCAATTGTTAATGAAGTATCATTTCCAAAAAATTATTTAAATATAATAATAGCAAGTGGTAGTGGTATATCAATTATATTATTTATATTAATATTTACTATATTTGTTAAATGTATTAAAAAAAAATCAAATAATAATAATAATAATATAAATAATAAAAGTGATACAAATATTAATAATTCTGATAGTATATTAAAATGTCCATCAATTATAAATGAAGAAGAATTATCACCTAAAATGAATAAAGAAAACGGTATTTTATTAAATAATCAATTAAAACATAATATTTTAATGTATATACCAACAATACAACAACAACAACAACAGCAACAACATCAACAATTAGATCAACATCAACAACAAGTACATAATATGATTGATAATAGTAATATGCAATTACATCAAACAAATACATTTAATAATAGTATTGATATACCAGTGCAGTATATAAATAGTCCACAACTAACATTACGTAATTATCAAGACAAAAATCCAGATTTGATAAATGATGCTGAAAGTGTTAAAAATAAATATAAATTAAATAATGATTATGAACAAAATGGTATAAAACAGCAACAATTAGAACAAAATGGTCATTATAGTTTAGATAATTGTTATCAATTATCACAACAACAATTTGGTTCACAAATTTTACGACCAATACAACAACAACAACAACAATTACATCCACAACAAAATCTTAACCAAATGCAATGTAATAATTTATTAGTTAAATTTAATAATGGTCAACAACAACAGCAACAACATCAACAACATCAAGTTGATATACATTTAAATCCAATTAGATTTTTAAATTCAAATAATTTTGGTTATGATTTTAGTAGTAATCATGTCCATCAAACAAGTTCAACTATTAATAATAATAAAAATCAACATAATTTTTATCGTACATTACCACATAATCGTGTTAATAATAAAAAATTAATGTATGGTAAATATAAAACAACAGCAATGACAGCTGCTGCAGAAACAACAACAACAACAACTTCAACAACAAATACAACCTCATCAACACCAACAATAATACCAACATCAACATCAACAAATTCTAATTTTTATGGTGATATTGGTAATTATGGTGGTATACGTTATAGTTTAGAAGCTGAATTATTACAACAACAAAATTTTAATGATTTTAATATAAATAATATGAGATTTACAGCTGAAGGTTATCCAATATATCAAAAACAATTTCCATCACCACCAGATGGTTATAAAAGTGATTTTATAATAAATGAAACTGGACATACAATATGCCCATCAACTAGTTTTCAACAATGGCCAACATGTTTACCTGGTTATCATATACAAGCAATTAAATATCCAAAAATAATAACAAATGAAAATAATTTAATAAATAAAATTAGTAATAATACTAATAATTTAAATGATATACAAAAAAAATGTACAAGTGCACAAACAATTGATATATCTGATCCATCATCAACAATACATGAAGAAAATTATAATGATGATGAAAATAATGATAAAACAAAAAATTTAAGACATTTAACTGGCCCATTGGCTGATAGTCCTGATGAAGGTTATGTTGGTGATTCACAAGAAGGTTCTGACATATGACATAAGGATGATAAAAATGAAACAATTAATTGTAATAATGATACAATACTTGATGATTCGGTAGCATTATAGAAAATTTATTAAGGATAAATATATGTAAATATTGATAAATTGAATATTTTTTGTGTATAAAGTAAGAAAAAAAAACAACTATAAGCTTAGCTAGATTGTTTATGGTTTTGAAAGACAGGGTAATAATATTGAATAATTGATATAATTAAGTTTAAAAAAATAAATGGATTCACATTTTATTGGCTTTAGGAATTTTTGTGGGTTTTTTGTTTTTTTATCATTAAAATTTTTGTTCAGTTTACAAAAATAGTGCAATGGTTTTTCTACGTTTTGAAGTTAAATGCATCATTATTCAGAACTTTACTTTAAATTTCTGACAAAAGACAAATTTCTTAGTAAAATAAATAATATTGCTAGAACACTGGGCAAGAATACTACCTTTTGCTTTATATATAAAAAACAAGTGTTTATACTGAGCCCTAATATTTTTGAATTAGTTCAACTTCATCTGACACATGTTTAGTTTTGTTTGTTGCTATAAAAAGTATTTTACAATATATTCATAGACATATTTAACCTTATTTTCATAATTAATCACTACCCAATAATTCCCTAAATAGAGATTCTTGAAAAATTACTTAAAACTCCCTCTCTGTGTTGCGATGACTTGTTAAGTATTTTTTCTAAAAGACAAGAAAAGAAAACTGATTTTAAATTAGATTTCTTGAAGACAATTCTAGAGATCTTTCATAAAAATTTGGAAATTTTAAGAATACTAAATTAGTATTCTGACCAATGTGGACTATTCAAAAATTGATTCATTTCTAGACTCTTATCTTTGCATGGTACCTAGACTGCCCATAAGTTAAGGACTACAATCAGTGGGGGATGGCATACGAGTATTTTTGAAATTAAAAGTAAGAAATATAACCGGCAGAATAATAGCATTTTTCAAAGATAAAAATACTTCGATATCAAACTAAATTCTCGGAAAGCTTTACAAGCACATCCAACTATTTGATTTGATATTAGATTCATGTACATAAGCAGGAAAGATGAAACTAAACAGGAAATATGCTACCAGACACTTGTGAATGTGATGAACACTCGTATTTCATCCTACAATGCTATAAATTTTCATTTTACAATTTCTTCTTTATAAATTCTTTTAGCTGTCTAATACTGCGTTTTTATTGAAAGATTCTTAATTTTAATTTACTAAAACTAGTTCTATATATAAGCAAAATAATGTTCTAACTGGGCTATCTGTAATTCAAAGATTAGCAACATTCATCTTTCAAAAATTTATTATTGTTTGTTTTTGCTTTATATTTACAATCAGATTTAATCTAAATTTTACTATTAAATAATTTTCAAAAGTGGAAGATTGAAAAATCCTTCCAAAGTTTTTATATTACCAATTTAAATTTGCGAATCTGCAGTTTAGTAATCTTCTAAAAATCTCACTTAAAAATTAAAATATAATTAATTGAAAATTAGCAACCTTACCTGCAAAGAATTTCATTTATATTCTTAATCGAAATTACCAACGAGTTTATCGTTGGTATTCATCTGAAAGGATTTCGCAATTATAATTATCTTAAATGGTACATATTTAGTGATCCAAGCTAGTTGAGATGATCTTTAAGACTTGCTGTGATTGAGAATTAAATTTCTCCTTCCGATGTGGAAATTTCCATAATATCTTCAAAATGAAGAATGATAAATGTTAATATATGCCTACACTGGAAAACTTCGCTGAGGTAACAACAATATTTTAAGGAAAAAGACAAAGTAAAATCATAAGCACAATTTGGTTTTTCCCGTAAATTTGTCAACTTTGGAAAGTGAAATTATTTGACGTCACTTTTTATGGGTATTCATTTTAATATTGACTGAAATAATGTCAAAAAATGTGTTAATATTTTCATTAAGACAGTAATTTGTTCCTTAAAGCAAAAGATTTACGAAATATTCTTTTCGGAATGCAGTCTCTTACATAATAAACCCATTTTGGTCTTCTTCATTTATAAAATTGAGAAAAGAATTCAACAAATTCAAATATTTCAAAGGTACAAAATTTTTTACATTTAATTCACCACATATGTGAAATACACACTATTTATGAGTGACTATTTCCATTTACACGTAGTACGCCTAGAGATATTCATAGGATTTAATTTTTTCTTCAGTCTTCTTTTTATTGAGACATTTATTAGTGAATGGGCCACTTTACGACAAAAAAAAAATAAAAAGAAATCAAAGTGTTGAGTTAAAACAACAAATATCTAACACTCAAAAAAGTTATAATACAAAAAATTATTTTGAACCTATTTTGATATAACTTTTAATTCAATGAAATATTTGATTGGTGGAAAAATCGATTTACCAAGCAGTTAACTGAAATAGAAAAACCTAACACGAAAATACCTTGAAGTTTGTTTTAATATCGTATATTATTAATTTGAATATTCAGTTTCTGTGTTTTACTATTATTTTTTTTTTATTCATAACTGTCAAATGTGTTTGTTACTCTTATTTTTTGTTTAATATATTGGTTTATTTAATATTGGTTCAACAAGGTAGATTGCAGTAAGAAGATATCAAAGTTAATTTCAATTAAGTGTCCAGTACATTTCTTAAAAAACCCCCAAAAATTTTTCAAAAATTATTTAAAACAAACTCTTTATACAGCAGAAGAAATATAATTTGAAAAATATACTAAGCAAAATATAATAAAAATTTGTTTTATGTTTCTCTAAAATAAATATTAAATTTGCAAAATACAATCTCGTTAAATAAACTAAGAACATGAAAATAAGGAATGGTCAAATTTTGTGCAAATGATTTAATTTTTAATCAAAAACAACAAAAGTTATTACTACCTAAATAAAATATAGAGTAAAAAATGTAAATTCAAAAAAAAAAAAAAAAAAATCACCCCAATTTTATTTTTAAATATGGCAGCACTGTAAAAGAAAATAACAAAAAAATAATTAAAATAAAAAATTATTGAATTTAAGTAGTAAATAAAGGCATTAAAAAATATACTTAAATATGTTTAAATTGTAAATAATAAAAAAATTGAATAAGCTAAAAATAATTATTTTCTAATTAAAAAAAATACTAAAAACCATGCCTTCAGCTATATGTAAATATTATTGGTAAGAAATAATTAAAAACTAAAAAAGTATATATCTGTTGTAGAAGGTTGAAAAGCTAATTTTGGAAGACGCTTAAAATGACAAGAAAAAAAACATTAAAAATGTAAATATAATTTTTGTGAATATAAATAAGTACTTTTATAAATTTTTGTTTGTTAATTAAAATGTTTAATCATTTTGAAGTCGTTAAACTAACATTAAAGTAATTTTCCTGAAAACTAAAGCCTTTTCTTGTTATTTCCTCAGAACAATTTTTTTCTTTTTTGTGTGCATTTTAAAATTTTCCCAAGAAAATAACTTTCAATATAAATCAATTAGGTGAAATTAAGTATTTTCGTGTTTTCTCTTTTGCCAAATTTTTTAATGTTACTTTAAAAGTTTTGAAACAAATTAAGTAGCTGTACTCGTATAAATCAAAAGGAGGTGGAGATTGGTAGAAATATTCTTACTGTACAGAGCTCCCTTTGATAAAATAAGAAACTATTTGTCTTGACCAAAGGATAAAATGAGCATAAATAAATATAATTACACAGAGCAGCACTGTCAGTGGTTCGTTTTCTTTTCTCTTCTTAATATCCTACATGTTGCACGTAGTTTTTAATAGAGAACTTTCAATGAATTATTTAACAACTGAAATCAAGTAGAGGGTGTTCCAGTTTTCTATTCACAAATAGAGTAACGGTCTATAGAAACTATAGAGAGACCAGAAATCTTTTTTAGAAACTTTTTAAGTGATCAGCTAGCATTGACTTTGTTTCTTCTTTTCCTCATTGAATTGAGAAACGATATAAATTAGATGGTGCTTTAAATTTAAAAATCGAGTTGTTGGGTCTTTCTATTTTTGTTAGTTTTCTTGTATAATTAGATATAAATTAGCATTTTAAATACTTTATATGACTTCATCAATGTAGACGCACTACAAAACTACAACTTTGACGTTTCAACAAATCCATACAAATATCTAACTGACTTTATTTCATTTAATTTCTTTCAGTAAAAGCTGACATTGAAGATAGTTTTTTTCAAAAACACTTTGCTATTTATTATCAAATTGTTGTCCTTTTAATTTTGACTTATTGAAAGTTGTTATATGTTTATATGTTATGTTTAATCTAAAACTCCTTTTTAAGGATAAAATTGACTAAATAATTACAACAAAAAAAGGAAAAAGAAATTGAAAATGCCTAAATAATTTGGTAATTAAATACATATCTCAAAGTGTTTCATTTGCTAATATAAAAGTTCCTTTTCAAGATTTCAGCCAAAAATTCATTAAAACCTTAAGAAACATTAAATTTGAAACATGTAAATTACTATCCTTGTTATTTTTAATTGATACTTTACTTTTTTTTATTATATAATTTAACTTTGAAATAATTTGATTAAGCTCTAAAATTGAAACAAGAAACTTAATATCATATAAAAAGTAAAATATTATCAGATAACTCCTTTTTTCTTTCTCGTTTATATGTATTTGCCTGCAAAAAAATATTTCTTATGGTTAATCTTAGAGTCCTTAAAACTCTGAAGTTATAACAAACAAAATTATTAGGCTGTTTCTGAATCAAAAAGACATCCACATAATTTACTATTTAAATGGAGAATTGTTGTTTGGCCCTGAAGAACAGAATTATGTTTCTTATCTGTACATTTAGCATAATTTAATTCTTAGAAAATTTGTTGATATCATAGAAAATGTTAAAGAGAAATTTCTTAAAATTTGAATTCCATTAAACTTTCAACTTATTAAAACTTTGTAGAGATAAATTTTTATAAAGAGATTTAATAGTTTTCTACATTTAGCCATGTAGCTAATTAGTACTTTTCTAAGAATTTTCAAGTGGGCTTTTTAAAGTTCATGTAAATGAATGGAATTCTTATTGAAGTTATCTCCACATGTCACATGTCAGTTTTAACAGAAAACACCATTTTAAATTTTATATAAAACTTTTTGTATTTAATACTTTATAAGGGACATAAATAAAAAAAAATATATTTAAATTTAAATTCCAAGTGGGGTGGCAAAAAGGAGACAAATTAAAAGTGAGTAACCACACAAGTTGAACAATATTACAATAAAAAAACAAGACATCAGATGATCTAACCTTACTTTTTGCTTATATTTTGCATTGAACAAGGATATTTTAGCAGAATATTGTGGTTGTGTCTATCTTAGTTTTTTTTTTTATTGAAGTAGAAGTAGAAGGAGAGTTTTATAAGTTTGCATACATGCACATAACATGAAATATTTTTCTTGTATTTTTGCAAGGATATAAAGTTCTAGTATAGATATTAAGTAAAATTTTATTTTGCATAACATAAAAATATATTAATATTTTGTTACTGATGTAAAAATAAAACAAATTGAAGTTCATATTAAGGCTAAAAATCAACCAAAATAACTCCAGCGCATAAGCTATTTTAATGAAGTAAAATTTTATCATTGAATACTCTGAGAGTAAAATATTTCTCTTAGACTTTCTATACGACATTCTTGGATTGCAGATTCTCAGATTTATAATGTAGTTTAAATTTTATTAATAAAATACAAATATGCTATTTTCCCAATTACAAATTTTAAACTATATCTCTGATGATAAAGTTTTTCATAAATGACAGATAATAATTCCGACTGACTTAGTCAACATGGCATTCTTAATTCAAATAAATAATCAGAAATTTCATTGAAGAAGTTTACCCAAATTATAAAGAGCAGCTCGCGACTGATTTCCAATCGAATTTAAATAAAAATTTTGTCCTTACAGAAAAATAGGAAATTATTTTCCAAGAAAGCTATCAAAAAAATTCTGATATACTTATTTCTTTTAACTTTTAGGCTGTCATTTTATAACAACCTAATTTGATTAAGTAATTTGTCTTCCTACTAAAGAATATTTATTGCTCAAGCATAGCTGCTTGAAATGCTCCTCAAATCACATTTTGAAATTTTCTAAACACATATTTTCATTTATTATTTAAAAATTTCCAATGGAAAAAGTAGAAGCAATTTATATTATTCGATTATTTTTCTATAAATTATTCGATAAGACAAATGGAACAAAATTAAACCAAAAAAATATTCTTCCACTAATTTAAGCTATTAATTTTTGCTCAAATTTTCCTTTGGTTTTAAGGATTTAGTGAAGCATTCCAAATTTGTTATTTTAACATTTGCTCTAATTCAGGAAAAATGAATGAATGAAATCAAAAAATTTCATTAAATTAATTTTTTTATCAAACTTTTATTTAAAGCATTTTTCTACATGATTGCATTTTTTCTGCTATGTCGTGAAATGCAGAAAAAGTGTTTTTACCTAATTTGTATACCCAAATCCAAAAAATACCACCTAAGTTAATAATAAAGCTTTAATTGAAAAATAAAGTAAGAATAATAAAATTTGTGGTGACCCCCAGATTTGAACTCAAATGAAATTTGTCCTGAATCACACACAACATTTAAGGGCTATACTTATAAATGTTTTATTAAATATCTTCTTGACTACAAGGAAATTGTGTGATTTTATCAGTGACAGCCGACACTTCAGCAGCTTTTCTAATGACTACATTTAGTTTCAATATCCCCCATTTAATTTTCTAGTAAATAAAATTGTCTTTCAAGTATAATAAAAAGGCAAAATAAATCTAAGAAAGTAAAAGAGGGTAAAGAAAAAAAAGAAAACAAACAAAAAATTTCCATTTTATAACGATAGAACTTCTTTTTACTAGGATGCAGATCTTTTGCTAAAGAGAAAAATTGGACTTCAAATTATAGAATTACTACGTCGTTACTTAAAAATGGTGAAAGTAATCTCTGCAATGCACAAAAGAGCTTCTAAGCTTTCTTGCTACTACTATTTTTTGTTGTTGCTGATAAGCACTCTATTTAGGATTTATGGTTTATTATTATTATTATTATCTTTTATTTTTTCTTTCTGTGGCCTTAAAAGATTTTTCTTTTTTGTTTTCTTACTTAAGTAGAAGCTACAAGAAAATTAAATTTTTCAAATAAATTATACTTAAGGAAATATTAAATAAAGGATAATAAATTAAGTAGTTCCTTAACGTAACAAAAGAAAATATTTTAAAATAAAATTGCTTAAGGTGTAGCTTTTGAATTGTAAGATTTCTGAAAAAATTTTTATGAGACGGAAAATTAAGATTTCTTATTTTTGAAGATTATCTTATTTAAAATTCTCTTTCTTTTGCTTCTGCTAAATTCATTGTTTGATTAATCAAAAATTCAACTGTAAAAATTTTTAAAATCAATTCAATTTGATTGAGCTCCAAAGACTTAAGACCAAGCAAAAATTTAATTTGAAAGTACAACAAAAGTTCATCAAATACAATTCAATAAAATGGGAATTTTTTTTGTAAAATTAACATCCCTAATGGAATATGATTGATACCTTTTCAACATAATTAGTGAATCATTATCTTTGTTTAAATTTTTTATATTTAATTTAGGTCAATGAAGGACTGGGTTAGATGGCCAAGGAAATCATGGTAAATTTCTTTAAATTTTTTAACTTCATTGTGCTAGTTCTAGAAATTACAATTTAGCTAATTAGTGATAATAGTGAATTAATTTAGTTCTTTAAGAATTATTTGAATGGAAATGTATGACATTTCAAAGTTTATTTATTTTGTTAAATCAAAAAATTTATTTAATATTGGAATTTATATATATATACATATATATATTTTTTTTTTTTGGCAATTTGAACATATTTACTAATTTGATTAAAACTTTACGAACTCAATCGAGCTAATTTCTTGCAGGGATATAGATCTAAATAATACTTTTTCAAAGGTGTCTTTGTTACTCAATAATATTGATTGAGTGCAAAACCTTGCATGGGAATCAAAACATATCCAACAATCTGCTACTTTACCTTATATATAATATATACTTGTTGACTCATATCAATAGCGACCAATTGATTAGCTGTTAAACTGTCAAACGAGGAAACTTATGCAAAAGATTAAAGTAATAAAATTATTATTTTCTTCTGATTAGCCTTAGCTCCAGTTTTGAATTTTTTATTTTAAGCATGTATAAAAGTTTTATGAAGCCCTGTAAAAAATGGACATACATTACACACCAAAAAGAAAAGTATGGAGCTCTTTTAAAATAACAAAGATAAAAATGCAAAATATAATACAGCCTTTGAATATTGCGCTTCGTTTTTTTAACTAATGCAAAAATGAAATACAAGTTTTAAAATAGCAAATTGAAAACTTCGATGTAGTTAGCCAATGTTTACAAAACTTGAAAAGAACAAAATCAGACTCTAAAATTAAGAAATTTTTTTCAAAAATTCAAGACTAAATCATAAAAAGTACAAAGCTTTGAATTCAACTTAAATAGTGAAGTTTCAAGTGTTGCACATAAGGAACTATTTAAATAATTCAAAAATTCAAGAAAATGTCTGTTCAAAGCAAAAAATGTTATATAGTAATCCTTCAACACTTAAAAACACCCAAGAGGACACCCTTGTAAGCAGTTTAATTTCTCTGACATGAAAATATTGTCAGGCAAAAACTGAAAATCTAGTACTATATCATTTCAAGAATTTCCTTATTCAACCTCAAATCGCTTTTTATATTCAGGATAATATATGTTTTATTCATTTCAATTCCCTCCTATTTTGTAATCAACATAGCACACAGCATATAACAAAAAATAATAATGAAACAAAAGAAAAAAATCCTTAAAAGCAAACAAAAAAATCACATTAAAAGCTTTTAAGAATCCAAAGAAAAAAATAAAAAAACTTTTGAATCAGTAGAATAAAACCCTGTTTCTATTAAATTTATCGGCAGTACTGTAAAAATATAATCTTAATCCTTTTTCTTCGTAGCACACAACTTCCCTTAACTAGGACCCGTATAAAGATAAAAGATTGATATTGTAAAGTTTTATACTAAAGCTGAATAACATAGCCAAAGTAATTTTACAGAAATTATATAAAAGGATGTGAGAATCCTTTGAATGCAATTCAAATAAATTGAGTACAAGGAAAGGAGCATAAAATCGACGTGTAAGAAGGAAATGGTCTCAGCCATGATTTATTATTTCAGTTTTGGTTTCAATGAATATTACATTTTATTTTTAAATTTATTCTCAGGAATAGTTTCTATTAACATTATCCCTACAGCTTCTACTGCTTCCTTTTCAATGGAATTGAAATTGAGAGTGTGGTAAAATAATATGAAAATATTTTAAATAATGTTTGAAGAACCATTTTTTTGATTCTTTAATTTAACAAATGTAATGTCAACAGGATGTATTTCCTTATGCTTGGGTACATGGACACTAGAAATATATCCTTTTATCTATTTAATAAAAGTCTATTTTTGGAAAATTTGTTTAATTTCCTGTGCAAAGTATTGAAACTTTATATATTATGCTATTTAAAATTTTAATTGCCTCGTGGGGTCCTTTAGCAAGTGAACTTAATTTAGTCAATTTTGACAAATCAAATTAAATAATGAACTTTTTGAGGTGATTTTTGAAATGATCACTTAGAGTAGAAGTAATTATTAATTAAATGAATAAGAAAGCAAAGAGGATATTTTTTCGTAAGACAAAATATTAAGAAAATAAAATTTTATAATATGCATAAATCTTTAAATACACATTTAAAATGGTATTTCCTTTAAAATATAAACAAAGATACAATAAATAAAACGTTATAAATGTTGGATTTTATTAATCATTAAACTAAAAATCAGAAAGGAAAAAAGCGATAAAACAAAAAATTCAATTTAGAGCCAAAAAATATTAAATTCATCAGAGATATAATAAAGAAAATGAAATTTAATCCAAACTGTTTTGATTTATAAAGTAAAATAAAAATAGAAAAGAGAAAGAATTTGGAATATTGCCAGGATATATAGAGATTTTTTAAAATTTTAGTTAGCACAAGAAAGGGATAAGTACAATAGTTATATTGGAGCCATAAGTTATTTCAATTGAATGAAATTCTCGTTTTTAAGTAGATTTCATTGAATTTCCAAGACCTGAGATTATGTTCCTAATTCCAAATAAGTTAAACAGTTAAATATTGAGGAAGTAGAAAAAAAGGTTCCTAAAAAATAAATTTTCTTTTTAAGAATTTGTCTCCTGCCTAAAATTGATCTTAGTTTTTCTAAAATAGGATGAAAACATTAAAGTGCCTTTAAAAGGTTCGAGGAAAGTAGTAAGCTTCTAGCAAAGCTTTAGGCTGAAATTTTTTTGAAAAACTATGATATAAATGTAGCCCAGGATTAGTACATAGCTCATTCTATAGAGTCAGATAATTCGTGATATTTACTAAAGGAAACCAATTGTATTAAAGTTTTAAACAGATCTTTAAAATTATATAATTTAAAAAAATTGGTTACTAAAGAAGACAAGTTTAAATAAAGGATCTTAGAAAGAATTTCATCACAAAATAAGTATCCCTGATTTCAGCCATTCAAAAAATCTTTCATTGAGAATATTTACATCAAATTTCTAAACTACAGTTTGATAATAATAAAATCTGATGTTTTAATTGAATTATAATGTTAAATATTTAAAGCAGAGAAAAGTAAAAACTTAAGCTTGGATCAATATTTGGCTTCTAATAATTGTTTTTTAAAAGCTAAAATAAATCATTGTAAGCCCAACGGTTAATTTGTCTTAAAATGTTGAGGAAATAGGCGATAAAAAGTGAAATTTTTAGGTATACAAATCCTACGCGGACAAAATAAAAAAGTTTATATACATTGATAATAGAAATAGAATGTTAAGGAGTTTTCTCTTATTTTATGTACCCTTAAAGTACTTAAAGTTATCAATAAAGCTTTTTTTGTTTTATTTAGATTTCAATATTAAGCATCATGCATCCCAAGAAGTAGATACATAAGCTTTATGCATGCATAATACATACATAAGCAAAGACATGCAAAGGGTAAAATTTAACAGAAGAGGATCTACTCATCTAAAAAACTGATATATGATATCTTAATGATATAACTCATTCTTTGTCATTAATAAATAGCCTCAAAAAATAAAAATTTTCAAGTTTTTAATGAAAACAGCACCAATGTTTGTAAATACACAGGAAAGACGTACGAATATAAAGTGTTTTTTATATAAAGAAAATCATCGATGAAAGCAACCACTGGATAAATTCTCTTATTTCGACATAAGCCCCAGATTTTCCTCAATGGTAACTTTTCTAAACAGATGCCATAAAAAAAGAAAAAATAATGAAATTTACAGTTTTCTGAAAAGTACTATTCCTATATAACTGAAAAAAGGACGAGTCAGAAGAAGAAGAGGGCTTAGAAGTTCGAAGTATTGGTATAACACTCCATATAACTTCGGAAAAATATTAGGAAGTTTATCTAAAAAATGTTTTACATTTAATACTAAGGATTTTAATAGCCAAGCTGTGAAAACCCTCTCTTTATTTTAGGAATCTCTATGTATTAGCCTTTCTTGTTAACGTCATCAATACCCATGTCAATGGAGGTTCAGACTTTTCAACGCTAGCTGAAGGCATGACAGATTTATTAATAGATCCCTACCACAAAACAGGGAATTTCGTAATTGTAGCTTTAAACTACTTGTGATAAATACTACATTTTCTCAATTGTTAAAGACGAAGACCGACTGTTCAATGCGGATTAAGCAAAAAATGAGAGTATCTGTATGGAGAATGCTTTACGGGAAGTAGGTTACATTTTTGTTTTTCTAGTTTTTAATAAAATCTTGGAAAAATGGTGTCAAAGTTTTAAGCCGACCAGAGCAAAATTGCTGAAGCTATGAGCATTTGAGCGTCCTTTCCTCTAGAGAAAAAAGTGAATAAGAAAACTTTAAGTGTTTTCCTGAAGCTTGCTATTTTCGAAGTTGGTGTTTACGATAACTGAAACTAGATTTGACTGATTATTTGGAATTTTGCACACCCCTTCATAACGTATTTTAATAGGTAAAAGCGACAGCTTTTTTTAAGTAATTATTAATTTTACAATAACAAATAAGTTTGAAAATCAGTATTTTGAATTCCAAAGACTACTAAAAATTGGAAAATCGAAAATAGTGCTAAAAAAACGTAAAACAATGAAAAGACTAACTTTATCGAAAGAAATAAAAGTTAATAGTACAACCTTCATTCTATTTTTTTTACATTTCATTTGCTTCGCATTATGCAAAATGTAAAAAAAAAATTAAACACAATGAACATTTTTTCCATTTAGATTACTTTTAGTGTAATTCCAAATATAAAAAATCATTTCGGCTGAGAACATTTGGTCTATTTATTGATTCCAAAAGATTTTCAATTCTATAGTGATTATTTTTCACAGCTTTGGAAAATTTAAGATGGGTAAAGTTATTCGATTTGAATAAATTTACAAGGTATACATATAATAAGAACTTTCCTATTGAAAATATTCTCATTTCAAGAAAATGAAATACAATTTTTTCAATTATTAATCTATTTTAGGTATTTTCAAATGTTCAAAGAAAAGGAAGTAGGAGCTTATAACTAATTTAGAGGGGAGCAAAAAAAAAAAGAAAAAATTGAAAAGAAAATTAAGATTTTAATTCGTAAAATATAATTTACAGAAAATTTTAATGAAGCATAATATTAATTCGATATAATATCCAAGGATACCATTTTAAAGAGAAAAAAAAACGAAAACGAAAAATTTTTGGATTTATGAAATTGCTCTTAAGATCTCTTAATCGAAAGCATAGAAATAATTCGTTATTTATTAATACTCGTAATTATTTTTATGTTATGTTAGAATATAATTAATTGCTTTTCTTTAGTCGAAATTTTCAACCTTCTCGAATATTTTTGTGACCTTCTTGAGAAAGTTGGCTTTTTTGCGGTTAAAAAAGATGAAAGTAGGTTCAAAATTTTGACTCGAGTTGTCTCAAATTCAGGTAGTTATTATGATTCTTGGTAATTGATCCACATTTTTCCTTGTGGATAGTTTAATGCTTTTGATCTAGATACTTAGCGTAGATAGTGATCAAAGCTTTCAGTGACGTAAGCTCAGAAGAAATAACCGAAATGACAATCCATAGATCGAAACAATTAAATTAATTTAATCAAAGGCATTTTTATAGACAAATTCACTGCACCGATACTGATATCGTGATAGTAGGTGTACATAATATAATGCAATTAGAATCATGCATGATCGAAAACTTATCCTAAGGTCTCTTGCCAAAGCCATAATAGAAATTAATATTTAAGGACTATATTACAAAAAGTTTTATTGAGATATATTCGTAAAAACCTGTTTACAGAAGTTTTCATAAAAATCAGAGAAAAATATAGCATTTCAGTGAACCACAAAACTTTTGTACGAAGAATCTACAATCAATATGATTCTCTATAGTATAATATAATAATATTTCTATAGTAAAATTTTCAAAATTTGTTAACATATTATGAAAATCTTTAACAAACTTTCCGGAAAATTTTACTTGATATACATATCTTAGAGCTCATTTATTCAATTATATTCCTCTTATTGCAAATTCAGATAAATTTAATTAAAATTGCCTTAAAGATAACATACGTGTGTACAGAAATATTATTTAAAATATTATACACTTAATTTAGTATCTTAAATGCGTCTTAAATTCATTTAAAATTATTCTAATAATTTTCATTTTACTTCTATTAATCTCACAAAATTTTGATTAGATATCAAAGATTCAAAGATAAACATCTTAACTAAATTCAAATTAAGATTTAAATCAAGTTTTAAGCTCTATTATCTAGGAAACAACTTTGAAAATCCTTTTTCTATTTCAAAACTAAACAAAAGAGAATTTAATTAAATAAATTTTGGTTTTTAATAAAATATTCAACAATCATATCAGAAATAAAAATCAATAAAAGGCGAGGTAAAGCTAAAAATTCTTTAAAATAAGTTTTACACGAATAATAATTCAATTTGTATCAGAAATAAAATAAAAAAAAAAAATTATTCTTTGAAATTATTTAAAAGCTTTTCATGATTTTAGTATCCTTGAAAAATTACCAGGATTTTTTTAAAGATATTTGTTTAAAAAATTCTAAAAATGAATTTTATTTTACTTCCAAGCTTTGATTTTTTCTGGATAGTAACTCATATTTCATTATACATATAACTTTAGATAGCAAAAAGGAAACAATTCTTGAAAATAATGATTGGCACTAAATTCGTTGAAAAGGCTTACTGATTTCATCCTTTTTATTATAACCTTGAATTTTTTAATTTAAAGTTATATAAATCTTTATTTCAAAACTAATTTTTTTCCAACTTTTTAAAGTTTCAATTAACTCAATAAACTTTTTTTCTAGAGAAAAGTAAAAGTACCGTTTAAGGGATACATAAATAAAAATTTTTTTTACAGCACATATTTGCAATTTAATGACATTAGAGTTAAAATTGTGGGATGTCAAGAGATTATATATGTAGATCGGTATTCATTGCATTAAATAAAACTAGTTAATTTGTCAGAGTGTTGGTGAGGCATGGAAATTGAACTGATTATCTGTTAGAAATGTTGGGCTATTTGGGCCCAAATATATTATATCAAGGGATATGATTGTTTTAGCAATTGGAAAAAAAAGGGCAGTCAACAATATCAAAGAGCAAAAATGCTTCCCCACCTGCTATTTTACTACGTGCGTTTACTGATAAAGAGACCCTTGACCCCGTCTTATAGTATAAAAAACGGGATCAGCTTGGCCTTCGAATTGTCAACTTTAATTCTTTTTTTTTAATATTATTAATATTTTGTACTATTGAAATATCAATAAATTAAGTGTACAAAATGGATGGTAAAAATATTAATTGTATTCTTTTCATGGCGTCCGAAAGAAAATTTAAAATTCAGGCATCTAACTAACTAACAAAAATTAGTAATTTATTTGTTAAAAATCACCTTAAACTGCCTTTACTTATAATATCTATTTACATAATTTTGTCTATTTTTTAAGGACTTTTAAAGGATTTTACTAGGCTAAGTGTAACATCGGTTTCATCTTGAGCCAAAATTACTTTTCCTAGATAAACTAAGAGGTAATTTACAAACTTAACTACAGCTACTTGCAATAATATTTTAACTAAATTTAACCGAATAATATATATTCACCAAAAAATGGACCTTAAAAACCTTTTCTTTCATAAAATATGGCCGCCTATTGCTAAATTTTTTTAATAAGATTGAAATCTCGCAAGATTCCTCTGTATTCATGGTTGCAACTTGGAGTGGGTTGTTTTCTCTTTCTTTTTTTGAGAAAATTCTAAAAAGTTTGGATTAAAAATCATTGTAAAATACTTCAAAAATTGAACATAAGCTGATACAGAAAATAATTAATAAAAACCGATAAAATTTTTACAATAATTATAGCATATTATAGGAAATATATAAAAATATTCAAAATAAACAAAATGCACTATGCCTAAAATTTAATTTAAATATTTTTAGAAAAAAATTCATGAAATAAAATGGATAAATGTTAAAATTCATGACAGTATTTCATTGAATTTCTTATTTTATGGTTAAAATTTCTTTTAGAGTATTTCTTGATCAACGAAATTCACTTAAGTTTAAACTGAATTCAACGGGCATTGCTTAACTCCTTAGCAATTTTATAAAGAGCTATTCAAATTCATGGAGAGAGGATATTAAAACCTACATAAATATATTGAAATTAGTACTTTTATATATAAATATATATATATATATTCAGTTCTGTTGCACAAACTCTAACCTGCTTAAAGAATATACATAATCCTGCCAGCATTACCTTCTCCACTCACGTTCTTATTTTGTAGAAAACAAAAAAGAAATAGAAAAATGACTGCTGGATAAACTCCTGGATTTCAACTTTTTGTATTCCCTGGACTCTTGTACAAATACTGCATATATATATATATATATACATACATATATATATATCATTGAAAAAGAGGTAATTTCATTTTTATAGGAAAAAAGGGTGCAACCAGGGAGAAAGTTAATTTGGTTGACTTGTCAAGGTGTGTGCAATACAAAGAAATATTCGCATGAAAAGCTTTTAACAATGTTAGTTGATGGTTTTTTTTTTAAATTTTTTGCAAGGATTAACAAATAAATAATGAGTGAGCTTACATTGGAATTGGATAAAATGAATGAAAGACTTTTCTAAGATTTTTTTTTTTGTTTTTTCTGCATTTTTGATAGGATGCCTTGCTAGTGTGGGCAATGCCGGGAAATATTTGAAATTTATTTTCAAGGCAAAGCTTTTGAAATATAAAAGGGATTTTCTTAAATCCTTTTCTTTTAATTAAAAAGTGCACTAAATATGCTAATTCAATCATTTTTTTTTTAAATAATGTCAAATGTAATTTCAAATAAGTCACCAGTAAATCTGTTTAAGAAAAAATGGCAAGAAAATTAAAAATCTTTTGTTGAAATTTCAAAGAAGCTTAAGATTAAGTTATCAAAGGATGAACTGCTTTTAAAGGAATTATTTGACTAGTTAGTGTTCAGCTGTTCTGTCTAATAGAAAGTTGTTTCAAGAAATTATACGTAGTTAACGGGCCAGGCAAAAATGGTATTTTAAGCTATCAACTTAAAACTTTATATGCACTGAAACAACAAAAAGTTCGGTTTTCAAGTAAACACATTTACTTCAAAAATAATATTTGAAAGTTAATTTTAAAAAATTAATGATTTTTTTGTGGCAAGTGAACAAATCACTAACATTTAATCAATTCATCTAGTCAACTTTTTAAAGAGATAGTAAATATGAAAAATACACCTAATTCGGTTTTTACACAATTTCGATTTAATAGAAAACATCGGTCTTTTTCTTTTGAAATAACATAATCTGGAATAACAACTCTCAGGGATTAATCCAATTTAGAGTGGATAAGATCAGAGAGAATCATTGTTTGTTTTTACGAGCACGGTATCTCTTTTACACAAGTTTTTCTCGAACGTATATGGAAGCCTGTATAACCCAAAATTCAGGGCATTTATTGTGAATTACAGGTTTTCCAATAAAATAAAATTTAAAATTCCTCTTTTCATTGTGTCATCAAATTTATAATTTATTTAAGATCCTAACTATTAATTTTGCCTCTTTATTATTTAATAATTTTATTTAAAAACTTTTATAACTATATTTCAGCCCAATTAAATTATTAAATGTTAATATTTAAGGAAATTATAATGTCATTTCCTTTACATATTCTAGTACAGTGTCAGTGGAGAAAGGATATAAGATAATCGATAAAAGTGAACTTTTATCAATACATCTAAGCCATTTCATTTAGGTATACACCACTTCCCTAACATTTAGCGCTATGTAAAAATTTTACCCACTGTGGTAATATAGTGAAAGACGGTGACCATTACAAAAATTTTCCAAGCTACATTAATGATAACACACTAAAAAATTTTGGTATGAGAAGGACAGTGCTTCTTTATAAACAGGTAACAAAAAACATCAATGTAAATGACTTTTGCTACTGTTATAATAAGTTTGCTGAAGATGTTTTACAATGTGGTAGTATTAGTAGTGAAAAAAATATAAGTAAGCTTTCACCAATAAAGTCTTCTTAGACATATTCTAAAAACCAAATCCTATTTTATTAATTTGTCAATGATACACTAAACATTTGGTTACACAAACATGAGTTTTTATTATTTTTAAAGTTTATCGAAGTTTTTTAACAAATCACTCTTTTATTTATGCATTAACGCGCTTGGCTCAAATTTAAAAAAAAACAGAAAACCTAGTCAAACAACCAAAATTTTAAAAAATTTCAGAAAATAGTAGAACAGAGAATTCCTCCTCTTAACACGCCGAATCCACTGGCTAAAGTAACCTTCTATGTATTGAAAATATTTCTTAAAAGACTCAAAGAAAAGAAGTTTAATGGAGGCTTGTAAGCAGGTGGCCTATATAAATTTTTCTCAAACACAATTTAAGTGTCGTCAATTTTGTTATGGTATGGGTCCAAAGCTCCAAAGCTGTGGTATTGATATGTTTGTGCGGATGTAAATATAAATGCTATTTTTTTATATTAAATTTAAATTTGCAAGTTTGAAATTAAAAATGTTTCTTTAATGCATTTTGATAAAATTTATAAAAACTCACCAAAAATAAGATCGTTTTAAGTAAAATACACTTCACTTTTAATTATATACAAATTCGGTTGGTTTTTTTAAAATATATCAAAATTTTACTACTTTTTTACTTTTTTCTTTTAAGCTATACACGCTTTCAGTTCACACTTAAAAAGAATATAAAAAAACACAAATTAAGCGTTTTGAGAAATTCATTGGAATGATTTTCCTTCTTTCCACGACGAATCCATTAGCTAAAATGGCCTTGTGAGTGGAAAAAACATGTTTTGCTGGATATAAGAGGAGAAATTTGAGTAGGGCTGAGACCTGGTGGCCATTATAATTCTTTTTCAATCATTTCAATACAATAAAAATACTATGATACTTTTTATCATAAAAAAATAAAGAAGAGATCACAAAGAAGAGTGCAATTGAGAACAGTTGATATATTATACTCTTTAGTTTTTTGATGTGTTTGTAGAGGCTCAGCAGGAGATAGAAATATTTTAGTGTTTGTTTCAAATAATTCATATATGTATGAAAATTATGTATGGTAATAAATTTTTTATGTATAAATGAATAATTTTTTTTCAATAAATCAAGAATTATAGATTTAGAAGAGCAAAGTTAATTAAATTAAAAATGTTTCCACAAAGCGAAAAAATTATTAAATAGAAATTTATTTTTTTGTTACACTACTATTCTGTCCGATTACTGGATAACTATGACTATCCGCACTAGAACTGACTAAAAACTAAAGAAATTGCCATGTTTAAATTTAGGTTGCGTTTTTAAATTGTTATTAAGTAGCATAAAAGAAGCATTTAGACGAAAAACAAAATAATAATTTCAAAGAAAATATCTACTAATAAAGTTTAGAAAATTCAAAGATAGGAGTTAAATCCATAACAATTTCCATACCTCATATTAAATTTAATTATGTTTATTGGAACACTTTTTCTATCTCTCTCTTTTTTTCAGAAACGTGTGATGTAGTAAAGCACTTTACCAAATTTTTGAAAATTTAAATGCCTATTTAAACATTTAGGTGTGTAGACTCCTGATAAAATGTAATTATTTTACAAATTTGGCAATTAAATAAAACCTTTTATAAACTTGAAAACTGTCTTCACAAGATTTTCTACCTTTTTTTATAGTCCTAGATTATTAAATTAATGATAATCAATTCTATATATTTCAAAAAATGACATAGATCCAACATTCAATAAAAATTTGGAAATTTTTTAAGCAATCTAAAGATATTTTTGAATAAATAGTGCTAAAGAAATTCAGAAAATAATAAAATTCTATGTGCTCTAAAATATATTTAAAAAAATAGGTTAAAAACCTACGGTGCTAAAGAAAAGATAGTCAAAAGTATGGTAAATATGACAGGTCCGGAGATTTTCAGTAAGCTCCTCATATTTTCCAAAAAACTTTTAAATTATTGAAATTGGATTAGGTAACCCTCATCAAAACTAAAAACTATAATGAATCAATTTATTAAATAAGGATAAATTTGTTTCTAATGAAGCATATACAAAATATAGATATCTTTAGCAATTGAGATCTTTCTGAGAGATATTAAACTACTTGAATAATGATTTTATGGTTATTTCATGATTTAAAAAAAAAGTTATGAAAGGAATTAATGAAGAGGAAATTACTTAGAAGTTCCAATTAGTTGAAGTTTTTCTTTTCAATTACTTGTAAGCAAAGAACTTTGAAGATATTTGTATTTTTCCTTGAAATATAACTAATTAAAGTATTTTGTCTAAAACTTCCGTTTAAAAACTCTTGAAAATGATAATGAAGTATTTCAATTTTGAAAAAAGACTCTATCAATAGTGTTTTAATTAAAAATTAGAACCTGGTGTTTTGATTGCAAAGCAAATTTCAAAACCGAAACCATTAGAAAAATTGAGAGAGAAATTCTGTAAGGAGTCAAATTGAATATATTATTCCATATGGCATATTTATGAAAGTTTTCTATGGAAAAATGAAAAGTTTCATTTTTAATTTTTTCCTGCTATTTTCGTCAAGCTTCAACTTTCAGTCAAAATATAGTCTTCAGGCAAATTGATTGATTTATTTGATACAAATGTTCCAGTTTTTGGTAACCATGAAGTACATTTGAGTTCTGGTTATCAAATGGAATTCCTCAAATATCTTTATTTTCAATCCATTTAATATTAAAACACAGAGTCACTGTGAATTCATGTGAAGTTTTTGGTTTTTCTTTAAAATAATATTTGACTAAATTGTGCTTTAAGGGTATTGTTTATTATGCTAACTTTTTTTCCAATCGTATCAAATTTCATTTCAATTACTAAAACTTTCAAAGTAAGAATTTTAAAATTTTTCTTTCTTAGAATAAGTAAAATACAAATTTACAATTCAATAAAACTAATAAAAAACATATTAACTCAATTCAAGACAGTTACAATACTTCCAATTTTAAACTCATTAATATTTGATTTCTTGGTACTGAATATAAAATTTTAAAGTGGAATGAAGAAAAGTTTAATGAAAATTGAATTTGTAATTTTACAATTCACAACTTTTGGAACAATCAATACAGTCTTGTCATATATAAATTATTAATGAGCTGCATTCTTTTGATCTGAGATTTAAATTGGAATATTCGAATCAATATTCTCCCTATAATATAATAAATACCATCCAAAGTGTACAAAATTGCAAAATTCTTGGATACTATAAACATTTTGGTGGTGCTTTTAAAATTTTTATTTAAAGTGTACCCATTAGCAGTATGAATATGCATGAGAAGGAATATAAAATAGAGATTTCTAGTTGCATAAAGACCAAAAACAAAAACAACAACATTTTCCTTTTTGATTAAATAAAAAGTTCGATATCGGGTGAAAACTTGAAAAAACTTTGTATATGACTTTTTTTAGAGATTATTTTAGAAATTATTAAACCAACCTTGAAAAGCTGTAGCTTTTCATTTTTTTTTTGTTTTTGTTAAAAGTAAAACAATTTTTTAGAATTATTCTATTTCTAGTTACAAACTTTATTTTAAAGTTAGTTGGGAAAAAATTACATACAAAAAACTTTTTATTTTAGAGGAAAACTACTTTTCATTCTACAAAAAAAAGGGTTTCTAGTGCTCTTCAAATTAATGTTAGATTGAAAACTTCTATTGCATTTGAATTAGGCTTAAGGCTTAACTGATTTCTATTTCAGTACCATTTTTCTTTTATATTTTTTGTAAAGTTCTATTAACATGTTTTTAGTTTTTTTTTTTTGTTTTGCAAATAAAAAATGAACTTCTAATAAAGTTTTATTTAACTTTTATGAATTTTACTATTGATAAAATTAGAAGCACCAACACCCTTCAGCCTTTTAGATGTATAAAATTAATTTAGTTTTCAAGTTTTGTTTTTATTTCTTTTCTGTTTATAGGAAGTATAGCAAAAGAATTTGGCAATATTTAGGTATATAATTCTATACATGAATTTAGGGATATAGTACTTTGAGCTACAAAATTTAGTTCTAACATATCAACTTTGAAAATTATTTTAATTAATTTCAAATTGAAGGCAAACAGATATTTCGTATACCCTGAATACCATGAATAGGACATTCTATAAATCTGCAATAAATTGCATTCTCATTGAATTTTATTTTAAATTTTCTATGCTTATGGAGCACTAGTTAAAGTGTGCCAAGTGGCATGTGAAAGAGTTTTACCCCTCAATATCTAGTACTCAATAGATAATTGGATTCATCCAGTGTACTTTGAAAAAAGGAAATATGGGAATGTGTTCCAATGCTATGTAAATGCAAGTCAAACAGCATTTTGCTTCCAAATTTTGATTTCCTTTGAGATTCATTTTCATTCAAAGACTGTTTATACAAGTATAATAATTCGAGCAAAAATTGATAGGTAGATAGCCTACAAACATTGCGATTATTTTTTTAAATACGTAGTGAAACTCTGATTTCTTTAACCGATGAAAAAATCACAAGCTTATAGATGGCTTGATTAACGAAAAACCTTATAATAAACCATATTTTTATATTCATGAAGGATGTCAACTTTATTACTAAAAACTGGATCTACCGTAAAACTTTTCAGTATTTCCGTAAAATTATTAATACTGAAAATCACAATTGCTTTCTTTTTCACTAAAAAGCTGCACATCCTGAAATTGATGGTTAATAAATCATAAAGCAGCTTCTTGGTGACAGTAGGCTACCTAAGTCAACTAAGTCAGAATATTGATTTTGAGAAAATTTACTCCTTTCTTGAGTACTAATGCTCTTTTATTTGACCTTGAATTTATGATTGTACGATGAGTTAAATTTGATATCTGTTTACATAAACTTGGATAATTCCTAAAGTGGAAAAAAACCTCCTGTCGTATTATCTCCAGATATGTGGAGATCAATCTCCACAAAAAAAAATCTTTTATCATGATTTACAAATTTTAAATATTGAATTTAAATATCGAATTTTAAGTCTATTGAGCAGGGATTAAATGTGCTACTTGCACATTTTTGTTAAATTGCAAGCAAAAAACTTGAACAGAAAGTATCTTCTTCATTTTAAACGAGTTTAACTAATACAAAGACTCAGCTTTTCTGCAATAGAAAATTTCTTAATTGATTTCTTTGCTCAAAAAAATAAAATTGAAGTTATTACCAAAAATTACAGAAAATTGATTGTTATAAAAACAAATTTGTTGAAATTAGATATACAAATTTAGTTAAGTATCCTTTTTATTTTATTTGTACTAACAAACACAAAGACAAAAACGAAAATTTTGGCACATAAATAGATCTTTCCTTAAGGAAATTATGTGTTTCCCTTTTGCCAACATTACAAGGTACCTCGCCTTGTACAAACAAATTAATTTGTGTGCTTGAAGAACTTAATGGCTTTCCCATTGCTTTACCATTAGGGGATATTGAATCAAAAAAGACATTAAAATACCATTAGTAAGGATATCGGAGTAGCTAAAGTTTTTTTTCTATACTTTTTGGTTTAATTTTTTTTTTTCTGCTTATGTTATCCTTTCTAGAAACGTATTTGTTTGACCAATTTATCGAAATTTAGTTTGTTTGGAAGCGATTTAATTACTTTTATGTACAGTATACAAACTATACGAAAGATTACAATAGAATTGGGCTCTTTAACAAAACATTTGAAATCAACAAAAAATTTAACATTTTTCTATAACCAAGTATTAAGCTATAAGGAGATTATTCCTTTTTAATAGTGTAAAAGAGAAAAACACAAAAGTAAAATTATAGTAGCTAGGATATTTATTTTAATGTGTTATAAATTACAAAAAGTACTTAAAGTATCCCAGAAAGGATGTGACTAAGATCTAAATTGCTGTAAAAGCATTAAAATCTCTGATGTCGAACTATGGATTTTCTTCTTATGGATATTTATTATACGATATCGAATAACAAGACAAATTAAATTTTTGAAATTCTTTTTATTTTTCACTGCAAATTAAAACTATTATTGGGAAAGTTGAAAAAATGATTTGAAAAATGTGAAACATATTTTAATATATGCAAACAAAAAATTCACAGTTTCTAATTCTTTGCTGTAAGTCTTTTAGTGACTAGTTTTTCATCTTTTCTACTGTTTGCTTATTCTTTAGATATTGCACAAATTTTGACAGGAAACTCTAATGGTCCTTTGGTCCGATTTTAATTAGTATATAACCTGAACTGATAATTTTATTTCTAACTTTTCGGTTTTTCAGAGAAGACCAAAGAAAATTCGTGTATATAAAACCCCAAATTGGTAAATTGTTAGTTTTCTAGGAGATAATTTTCTATCTTAGCTTAATGAGAATCAAACCAAAAGCTATTGGCAATACTTAATATTTCATTTTAGCTGGGGAAATCATGGAAACGACAGACATGGTACAAAAAGTTGTGCTAGTCATTAAATTAATCCTCTTCTAAATAACTGCAACAAGAGAAGTTATCCACAAAACTATTATGAGACAATATAAGTGTGCGGAGTATTTGGTTTAATATTAAAAGCTAAAAAGAATAGGTAATAGAATTTTTGATTCCTTGTTGGGTTTTGTAGTAAGCCGTTTTAGAAAAAGCATGCAAGAAAAATTTTTATGTAACCATCATATTCTAAGTATCGAGGAGTACGTGGGGGTTTTCGAAAGTGCTGATTTTGAAATGATTTTTTTAAAATTCAAGATGACGGACGGAATATGACGTCATTCTTTTTTTTTGTAACGAAATTTCAAGTCAACAGTTAAATGAAAGAATCATAAGAGAAAAAATTAATATTCAAAAAAATGCAAAAGGAAAACTGAAAATATAGCCATAATAATAATAGTAATTATTATGATGATAGCGGAAGGAAAGTGAAGAAGGTTGGTGTGATTATATATAAAAACGATTCAAAAATTCCAGTTAGCAAGCAAATTATACAGGACATGTTTTATATTTAATTGTTTCGTTTATTGTCATTTCTTTCTAATCGTTTAGTAACTGTATGATTGAAATTTTTCTGAGTAATTATAAATTTTTAAAAGCACCGAGAATTTATAGATGAAGAAGAAATGCTAAACTGTTTTTTTCAAATCCGTTGCTTGTAAGCTAATAAAAGTATGGATTCGTAGAATTAAAATAGATATTTATCGAAATGCTTATGTATTTGTCTAGTCTGAATAGATAGTGTCGAATTATTTTTTCTCAAGAGAAGTTGCTTGTGCGGTACTGTAGCCGGACATATTTTTATTTCTTTCTTCTACAAGACTAAAGTTAAGCTTTTGCAGTTATATTCCCAAATAATTTATTTCTAGGAATCAATAGCATTTTAAAACAACCAGAGCTAATTATTTTATTTTTGTGAGAAAAAATTACAAATAAAATTGAATTGAGAGCTAAAAAACTAAAATTCAAAAATTTTAAATATTATTTTCAGAAAACAATCAAAAAAGTCTGACAAAACTTAGTTAACATTTTGAATATAAAAAAAATTTTATTGAAAAATCAACAAAAGTTTTCAAACAGCAAATCATCTTCCAAGAAATTGACAAAGTCAGAATAATTCTATCAATATTATTAAAAAAATCAAATGATCTGCAAAAGGTTATGACACTCACAAACTAACAGAACACTAAAAAATAAAAATGATAATCCAAAGTCAAAAAAACAAAATTTTTCAATAAAACTAACAAAACACCAACATCAAATATTCATTAAATTCGACAAAAAGTTACTAAATACTAACTTCCTATTAAAAGGCAAATCCGCCAAAAGAATAAATGTCAAGCAGGTAAAAATCTGCAAAATAACATCAATCATTGTTATCTAGGGAATATACGTGGAATTAATACTGCTCAACAACAAACAATAGCATCTGAAAAATATTTTTAATAAGTTTGGTTTGTTCTCAAAATTTTCCATAAGTTAGAAACTTAAATTTTACCTTAAATCCCCCTGAGTAGATTCTGTTTCTAAGTCCTAAAGATAATTTAATATTTGAACGTGACTTAGAGGTGAGTTTATGAATCTTTAGTTCAAATTTTTATTAATTTTGTTTTTTACCATTCAATAATTATTTGCTTATTAATAAATCCATTTAACGTACATCCTTAAAAACTAGAGTATTTTTTGAAATGTTATTTACGTTAAACACTGTCACCAATCAAATTCAACGTTAGATAGCTTTATAATATTCTACATTTTAACGAGAAAGTTATGAAATGACTAGAATTGGATTTTAGCTTTGCCGACAACATAGTTCCTTAAAATCAAAAACTTATCGTAAGGTCAAAGCATATGCAAGCCTCTAACAGTAAATTGATACTTTGTTTTTTAGATTTTTTACAAAATTGCAAGCAAATATTAATTGAAAACTTAAATGCCAAAACACAACACATAACAGATTTCAATCATCGTTTCATTAAGAGCTCTTAAAGCTCAGTCTCAGAGAACTATTAAATATATTTTTCAAATTCTCCAATAGTCTGATATATATATTCTATAACATTACACTATTCATTGACTGTAGCTTTTTAGTGACCATGATTCCATTGTCTATCCATAATCTTTCACTTTTCAATTGTAATGCCTGGCTGACTATGTACATCAACCTGTTTTCCTATTAAAACTTTCATTGTCCAGAGCTCTCATATAGATATCCTGCAATCATCCACACATAAACTCTACAATGTTTACCAGGATAATCTTCCAATAATCAAATTTTATTGATTTTTTAAAAATATTTTCCCCATTATTTGTGTTGTGTGTCTGCTAAAGAGCTTTTGATGGATTTTATTTAAAAATATATTTACTTCTTTATTTTATCATTGCTTGCACAATGAAAGGATGCTAATGATAATATTTGGTCTTCAATTGTTCTACCAGTTATCTTATTTTGTAACTTTTAAGCCAAGCATACAATTTATACATTCACAGCTTTCAATTATCATTCTTTAAAGTTCATAAGAGTAACTATATGACTACCCGCAGTCATAAGCTTTAACATCCCAAATAATATTCCATATTTATCTCACAGTATTGAAAAGTTGTTTTCTTTCCAGCAAGAATTTTCAATAACTCCTTCTTTTGTTTAATTATTCAATTACGATCTGTTGGTTAATAAATCAGAAAACATGAGCAAGCGGCCAGTTATGATAACAAAAAACTTATTTAGACGGATACTATTATCTGAGCCAAGGTTTGAGTAAATTTTTTTAGCAGAATTTTTCCTATAATAAACTTTTATCTGACAAAATATAACATTTTTGACATGTTCAAAAACAATCTATGCGTAACTTATTCTGCTTATCTAGCTCCATTTCCTACAATTCATGCAAGTTACGTCAGCGAATTCCGCAACCCAAGACAAAGTTTCTGCAGACGATATAAAAGTAGTATCCGACAACAGCAAAAGTACTAAGAAAATATCCTCTATCTAATGTATTTCCATTTGATCCATTTTCCAATTTTCATTAATATATATTATGACGGTTCTATTTTGTAGTCAATCTTAAGACCTCTTTCAAGGAAAAAGGTTCACTATGAAAATCAAATATTTGTAAGTCTTTGAAAAGTTATAAATTTGTAATAGTTTAAAGCTTCTGTAAATATAGTATAATTTTTCATTTAAATAAATTACAACTTTGTGAATTTATAAAAATAAAATTTCCTTTTATCTAAATAACAAAATATAACTGACACGTCTTGTTCTGTTAGTTTCGAATCCAATAAACTTCTCTAAAGTATTTAAATGCAAAACTTAAAATTTCGTTTCAACAAAATTGACTGAAATACCACACGTCCGTCGTACATCAGTAAAAGCTTCGAAAATATACAAAAAATAAGATTTGCTAAGCAGGTGAGAATTAATTATTTATTGGGAAGTTTAAAATCAAATATTGCTCTTTTTGATGCTGCAAAAAATGACTTTTTTTAATTTTCGATGATCTAAACCGTTAATAATTCTTCTGTGTGTTGCCATATGATTATCAGAAAAATCAATGAAATTCAAGTCGTAATTTATATTAATAGAATTCTCGTCCGAACGTCAGTAAATTCATCAGTAACTATTCTGTAGGAACTTTTGTGTCATATGTATCATTTCTAAGAAAGAAGAGCAGCATAGCAGTGAAATATAAAAAAATACATGTTTAATAGTACGATTTCAAAAGAAGATTGCTAATGTTGAATTATTCAAATTGGTTCCATATTTTAAAAATAATCTGTTAGTAATTTGAAGATCAATATCCATCGCCTGTGAAGCATTAGTTATTCTTTGTCGTTGTAAAAATACTTTCTCATTATATTCACCGTAAAATCGAACCTAAATTCTACAATTAATCACTGTTCGCGGTATCATACGAAGCCGGCAGTTTCTTTTTTCATGTTAAAAACGGTAAAAGGTAAAACAGAGTTTCAAAATATTCGAAAATTTCATAACCCTTCTTAGGTCAGAAATTTTGTTGTATCTCGTGTCGTGACAATACATATTAATTAAAAAAACTATACATAGTATAGTAAGCTTTATAGCGTATTTTTATCGAATATCATTTGCCAAAGTTCGAAATAGACCTCAGCATGTGTTCCCAAAAGATAGAATTTAAAAAGTTCATTTAAATTTTCCCTCATTAATGTCATTTAGCAATCTTTGACATTGTTAATTCAAATTTACTAATCTACAATTTATTAATAAATAAATTTTGATTTGGTTTAAGATGATTCTTTCTCGAGTTATGATGAGCACTGATCGCATTACAATTATTTTTCAATGAATGCCTCTAGACATTCATTATCACTCACTCACGTATTAATATTTTGTAATTCATGAAAACATGTTTTTTTTCCAACGAATTAACCGAATCTCCATGCCCCCACTCTCTTAACGAAAAACACAACGAACGATGACATAATTTTATTTCCTTTCTAACCATTTTTCATGTTTAGTTTAGTCATAATGAAACTAATTATTGTTTATAATATTTAAATTTTATGTTGTTATTAATAGCGATTTAACTAATACTTAAAATAATATCATTAAAAACTTTATTAGTTTTGGAAAATCAATACTACAAATTTTAGAGGGAAAATTTTTGAAGACAACATTAATAAAAGAAAAACTTTTAGACTTCTTAAGTTTCTTGTTAATTCCTCAAAAAGGAAAAACCTTGAACCTGTGTTTTTTTAATTTTTATATTTTAGTGTTTATGTTAATTAAATTTTTTCTAATACAGCTATGAAAATTTTTTAATATGTGGTTTTCTTTTTTCAAAAAAAAATTCGTTTTAAATACAATTTAGAAGTGATTAATTCAATTCAGAAAAAATAAAATAAAAAACGAATTAAATTAATTAATTAAAGTTTAAGATACACAAATATTAATAAAAATTTCTCATATTATTATTCTATATAAATTTTGTCTAATATAATAAAGTTATATATTTCCTATAACAACCGTAAAACTATTCACAACTTGTAAATAAATCTGACGTATTTGATGAGACCATTAATAAAATGCTAAGTCAGCCATCATTTTTATATTAGATGAAAATAATTTGGGGAAACATTTTGTTAATCTAATAAACATTATTACAGTCGTTTATTTTGTTGTTATTATTGTTGTTGTTGGTTTTTATTTTATTTTCATTCACTCCCTTAAAATATTTGTACATATATTTTCGATTTTCATACCCTTGCTACCCAATTAGATAAAATATCATAATAAAAGCTTAAATAACTATAATTATTACTTGAACGAGATTGAAATTATTAAACCCTTTTGTTTTACAGTTTTAATAGATAAAAATTTTCAAAACTATTTCTATAACTTTAATATATTCTATTAAGGATATATATATATATATTTATATATACATATATATAAAGCAACTAAAGTTTTGTATCTCTTTGATCTTATTTTAAGGATTAATTATATGCAAATAATTTAGATGAAAACTTGCAAGTTATTTTGTAAACTGAGATTTGATATTTAGGTACAAAGTTAAAGCTTTACAAAGTTTAAATATTTCTTGTCTGCAAGGATTTTATATGGATTAGCTTTAAAATGGTGAGAGGTTTTCCAATGAAGCTTAAAACGGATTTAAACATTAATGATTAAATTATAGTTTTCAATTGAAAAACAAAAGAGGTATAAGTTATAAGATTTTCTATTAATTATATAATAAATTATCCGAATAAGTGGAATATTGAAATATCATCTCAAATCTCGAAATCTGATTTAAAATAAGCAGCAAGATTGGCAATATGACCTGTTTTTGACTACAATAAACTTTCAGTTTGGGAAGAAACGTCCATAACGTTTACATCGTGTTCGGTTTTGAATAATGTTACTATTTTTCTATTATTATTTATTAAGTAACACTTATACTTCTTATGGCAAATATTTTTTAATTGTTTGTGAGAAAACCAAATTAGCGGAAATTAGTGATCAAAACTTTTAGCTAAGTAATTTATTGGCTGTCTATTAGGATTAAGTTTAAAATTTTGAAGATTTTCTTATTTTGATTTTAATTCAATCTTATAAGCTCACCATCTTTTTCTAGAATCCTTTAAAAATGTTCTGACTTTTCTACTGTTTTAAGCAATATACCTTTAATTTAAAATATTTTTCAAGCTTACGTAAATTCACGTTTAATTATTGTCTTCGAATCAACACAAAAAAAGAAAAAAAAACAAAACAGCATAAAGCTGTATGCAGTCGCAGCAATGACAAAGTTTCTTTTTATGACAATAAAAAAAATAAAACTTTCCTAACAATCGAATAAAATATTGCAAATTTTTAACACTATGCATTTTGTAAATCTGAGTAACTTGTTAACTTTTAATCAAAAAAGTACTTAAATTTTCAATTGAAAATAAAAAATTTCAAGCAATTAATAAATTTTATTTAAAATTAAAAAAATAAAAATAAACATAAATTGTAGTTAGTTACTTAGTTGGAAACAACAACACTTTCATGCATGAAAAAACAATAAAAGAAACCTTTTCCATCCATTGAAATTAATCTGCTATTCAAATATACTAACAAAATTCTACGAATTAATATCGTTGAAGAAGAGGATATGAGAGTATTTTATTTTATTTTTCATATATAAATTTCATAAATGTGATATCCCTGAAAGCAGACAACTATTAAATATGGCAGATTCTATAATCATTTGATTGAAAATGTTCGTTTTTCTATCATAAGCTTTGCAAATAATTGAATTTTTTTCCCATATAATCCTATGGCATCAGAATCGCGTCAAAATGACAAAAGAAGTCTCATAGCGACAAAATTGAAAATAAATTCAACATCAATGATTCGTTCTTGTATATATATATATATATATATATATATATATATATATATATATATATATATATAAATAATGATTATTATTTATACATACACATAACTAAAGGATTAGTGTATTCCGAACTTGCTCAACATGATGACTAAGCGATTGCCTGTCTAAAAGGATAGCAAGGTGTTAATTGAATTGTTCTTGAATAATAATCAAAGCTTTTGTTACCAAAATTAAAATTTCAAAATTTAAATATTTTTATATTTAAGTTTTTATTTATTATGGTACGAAATTGTCAAAGACTAAAGCAATACATAGTGAAAATATATATATAAAAAAAAGGAAAAAAGATATTTGTTGCCTGATTGGAATAAATTTAACTTCAGCATCATTAATCAAGGACGATAAATGTTTGTACACTATTAATTACACGGTTTTTGCTATAGAACCATATCTTTCAGTTTCTGCCGTAAAATGATTTTCGGTTGAATTGATTGATTATCATCATAGACAAACTTCTAACCCTAAAATTAATTAAGATATTGTATTTAAGGTCCTATTCACATTCAAAATATAATTTTCTATATCAAATGAAGGTTTTTTGGGTTGCCAACAAGAAAAATTACATGTGCTGCTAAAATTAGAAAGGGACGCGAATAATATTCTATGATGATGTAGCAAAAAATGGTATATTGGTAAGAGGTGAGTAAAATTTTGTTAAATGTCCAAATTTATCGATTGAAATTATTAATTATTACTTTGATTTATTTTTTAAATTAATAAAAAAGAATTTTGATAAAAAATATAATAAACTAATCTGATAATTCTGTATGAAGCCATACCTGACTTTGAGCTATACAAATCATAGAAAGTTCTTGAAATTTAATTTGACAGAAAAATGAATTAGATGAAAATAAGGGCTTTAAAATATCAAATAAAAAAAAATCCTCCTCTGTTATAAATTTAAAAATGTTAAAACGGTGATCCTTAGAGCAGCGACTTAATATATCTGCGCGATTTTAAAAGACAAAATTATGGTATCGATAAGTCACTCGTTGAAAACTAGCTCGAAATCACTAAAAAAAAGCCCGGCAAATTGAAAATCTATGAATTAATTGACCTTCAAGTAAAATAAAAGCTCGTTTCAAATGATTCTAAAAAGAAAAGTGTAAAAAAGAAGAAATCTTTTTGAAAATAAAGTTTATCGAAAGAAAAAATAATCTCCAAGGTGCAAAGAGTTCTTCAAAAATTTATTTCGTGAAAACAAATTAATACTTAAAAGAAAACAAAAATATTTTTACGTTAAAAAATACTTTGAAAAAGAATCAGTTTTATCATTAAAATTGTTCAACAAAATTTAGTGTTTTGTAGCAAACAAATTTTTCAGTTTCAGGAACTCAAATATCAAAGAAATAACTTTTATAAAAATAAAATGCAATGCAAACTAATTTTATATTTTTTTTCCGCAAAATATAAGTGTTTTTTGCCAAAAAATACATCAAGTTATTTAAAGGATATTTGTTGTTAAATATTTAGTTTTACCATTTCTGCTCTAAATAAACTTTTAATATATATTTTTGAATTTTTTTTGTGTGACTTATGCGATAAATTAATATCTTTCTAGATTAAGAAACTACTTGAAAATATTGTAAGTAAAATTGTAGGACACCAAATTCTATTTAATTTTCTTTCTGCTTTTTAAAAAGAAAAAGTGGAAAATTAGCCTTAAAATGTGAATTATATAAAAAATTAATTTTTTTTCCTTCTTTAAATATCGAAAAAAGAAACGATTTCTTTTTATAGCAAATTTCTTTGGGTTTTGTCAAGTTTTAATTTTGTTACGTTTAGATATTTTGCCTAATAAAATTTTCTAGGGTTTTGATATTAAACACGGAAAAAATTTTAAAATTGATTTTCTTCCACGAAAAATGTTTTAAGGGAATAAAAATCAATTTAAAATTCTACCATTAACGTTTAAAATCATATTATATAGCATCCTTCATGTAGTAGAAGAATTTTTTTTCCCCCAATTTCAGAAAAATTATTTAATCCTAAGTAATTTAAAATATTTCAATTGTTGAGGTAAGAGAAATTCATAAAATGATTTTTGTCATCTGTCTCTAATAAAGCTTGTATTATGTTTCCTTTGATGAAAATAGAAAAGTATATCCAGGATAAAATTTAAAGCTTCCTCAAAGAAATATTTCTAATCAAAATTTATTTGTACCTACTAAATTTCTTATGAAATAATTGAAAAGTTTTAAAGCTAGAAATAGAAAAACATTTATGACTTTAGGGCTTTGTTAAGCATTTAAAAAAAATGTATTCTAATTTTCTCTTTTTCTCTTGCTGACTTTCTATAGAACTCAATAATCTATGTTGCCCTTATGTAAAATTCAATTTCAATGAAATTGTTGTCTCAATATTGTCTTTTATATTCTTTTTCAAGTATATTAAGGTAAGGCGTTGAACTGTGGTTTGTTACCTGGAAATGAGCCCAAGACAATATAGTCGTATATTTCTCTATAGCTTAGCAATTTGGTTTTTTTCTTTTCTGTGCTTGTTTCAATTGGTATTTTGGGAGTTAAGAAAACAAATTTAAATAGAAACTGGTGATATTTTGTTTGATTATCCTTACAATAACAAAACATTTATATAATATAATGAAAAACGTAAATGTGATAGAAAAACTGAAATCGTATAAAAGAATGATTACATTCCAATTGAGGTCACAATATTAGTCCCAAATGACAACAACATACTTTCATATAAGAATAGAAGAATTTTATTTAAAAGTGTGGTTTCGGGGAAAGGTAATACAATTAGAAATTTATATTAATATAACACTATAAAATAAGTAAACAAGTTTGAAAATTTTGTGTTAGTATATCGAAAATATTTTTGGGATATTTTATCTGGTATCATTTTTAGCATAAAATTTTAAATACAATAAGCCGACTAGGAGCAGGAGTAAACAGTTCTTTCATTATGTAATTAATTTAAAATTAAAAAATGCCAATTTTAAATATTTTAAAAAATTATTCTAAGCCTTCCTGGAGCTACATTAAATGAGAAATGAGCTGTTTTTTTTAAAGTGGTATAAGTCCATTTTTTCATGTATTGAGATATTTAAGGGTTTGCATTTCAATTAATTTAAAAATATTGACAAATGTTAATCTAGTGATGTTTTTAACACTATATACCTTTTATATTTTATTAAGAAATAATAATAATTGAAAATAAGAAGTAGTTTTATAAAGGAATGGACTTATACCACTCTCAAAAAAAATATTTGTGCGATAGCATTTTATGCCCAAAATTCTTTGGTTATTTTATGAAAAGTTATACTCCATTTAAAAATATGATTATAAATATGGATAGAACGTGTCTATATCTTACTAAAATTACCGTTAACTCATTTTTTTTAAAAAGTGGACTTATACTACTTTAAAAAAAAAACAGCTCAAATATTAAAAAATTCTTGTATCAGAATACATGATAATATAAGTATAAGAGCATTGCTACAAAATTCAGCTCCATCTATATCTCAAGCTAGAAAGTAATTGACCGATCGTTGTTGAAACAAATCTAAATAATATTTGAAAAGTTTTAAGCTGGCAAATTTTTTGAGTTAATGCTAACATTCTAAGTGTTGTTCAAAAAGTAACCAGAATTCTTAAATTTTCTATTAAAATCCTATTGTCAAAAGTTTTTCTTTTATTATCTTGATACCCATGCTCCTAAAGTATGATTTTCAGCTGTATTTATTGTTTACTATTTAAGTGGCAGTCGCTAAAGTTAGAGGTGTTTTTATGAACTTGGCAATTTTTGTTTGTTAAAAAAAATGGATCAAAGATTTTGTATTAAATTTTTTCTTTCAAATTTTGGCATATTTTCAAGTGGTCGTTTCACGAAGGCCGTTGAAGATGAAGAACGTTCCGAACAATTAAGCGCATAAGCAAACGATGAAAACGTGCAAAAATTTGAAAGAAACAGTTATGAACAATCTTTGAATAACAATCAGAGATGTTGCTGTTGGCATTGGAATATCACTTGGATAATCCTATGAAATTTTTTTCATTGTTTTGAATATGAAACGCGTGGAAGAAAAGTTTGTTCCCAAATTAAAAGCGCATCGCTGAAAGAGCTAAAGATTATCCTAAAGATCGAATATAAGAAATGTTCCACGGATTACAAGAAGCGCTGGCACAAGTGCATATTATGTAATAGGGACAATTTTAAAAAAATTACCAAATATAGACGAATAAATAAAATATTTTTTCAAAAAACCAAAATTCTGGTTACTTTTATACACACTTCCTATTTTTTCTACTTACGTTAAATATTTGAATACTCGATTTTTTTCAAGTCAAATATTAGAGATTTCCAAGCGAGTCAATGACTTCCAATTAAGAAAGAACAAAAATGGCACAATTTACACACAAAATACACATTTTGCCAAAGTAAAAAATTTATTTTATGAATTTAATTAAATATTTTCTGAGTACTTTTCATTAAAACGTACAGTAATTCCATGCTGTAAATATTTAAATTAAATATTCCTTTTAAGAACTTTAATTAATTATGTCAAATTAAAAATGTGAAAACAATGCCCATTAATTATGTTTAAAAAAATAAAAATAAAAATCTCCTATACTTCTATATTGAAATTGTGGTCAAAGTGTTTGGGTTTTCTCAATTTTGCATCAGACAGATGTGCTTGATAAATGTTCATCCATTCAAAAAGTTAACACAAATCGAATGTTTAATTCCGATTTATTTACTTAAAAAAGAGCACATTAAATTTAGTAGTTTTTTTTAAATTTATAACTCTGGAGTAATGATCATGGAAGTTTTATTGTATTACTACTTTATTTGTATTTTTTTTTTGTCATTCCCCGCAGCAAATTTCAGCTCAATTCAGTCCCTTTAATGTAAACTGCTATTCCCTTTAGATTCATTTTCATAACTGAATAACTTTTTTTACTCTCTAATTTAGTAATTAAAATATTAATTTAATGATATTCCTTTTTTTCGTAATTAAAATCTGCTGCTATAAAAACTTTAAAAAAATCTGTAGTTTTTTTTATGATGGATTGTCCCCAAGGTGATTTTAAAATAAAGCCGTTACGGCTATAAGTCACTTTCAACTTACACAAATCCCTTAAAAAAATTTTTCTTGATAAATATGATACAGAAATAGCTTTTTTCCATGATTGTCAACTCCTACCCTGAGATTATGTAAATTAAATCATCAAAAAAAAACAGTCATTAGTTAGAGCTTTAGTATTGGGGATAAGAAAATTTTCTTCACGAAAAATAACAAATACTTATACAACACAAAAACTGTATTCATTACTCATTCAATTTCCTTGAGTTATTTAGGCAAAAATTCTTTTCTCGTATTTTTTTTTAAAAAAAAGGTATCCAGTCAATTACCTTTAAAAAATGGTTTACCAAAATTTCTATCAGGATTTTATAATTTTATTTTAAGACTGTATAATTTAAACTAAAAATAGAATACCTTAAGCTAAAATTTTGTGAGCAATAGGAAAATAAAATTGAAAATTTATCTTTTCTAGAAAACCTTTTCTTACCTCTTGTATTGGTATTTTCGCTAGGTATATCACAAAAATCTATGCTAATATGTGGAATTACTGTCCAAAATTGTGGAAAAATAAAATAAAATAATATTAGTTTTCAAATCCTATTAGGTCGCCATCAAAATCAATTTGATTTGAATTAAAAACAAGGATACACAGATTGAAGTAATTTAATTCCAAAATGATTGAAATTAAGTAAAAGAGATTTTACCTAAGCTCCTCTCCTCTCAACGGTGCAAGCGAACGCATGCAGCAAATCCTCTCAATTCTCAGCTGAATACTGAATGTTAAATCAACTTTGGGGAAATACAAGCCTGAAAAATTCTCTTAGGGCTTATACAAGTGGGATTAATGACAATAATCGGGCCTTAACTTTTAAAGTAGAATCTATGCTCACTTATTTCATAAAATTATGTTATAAATTTTACTTAATGTATACGAATATTAACAAAAATTCTTCCTTTTTTTTTAAATCTCATTACTTCTGGAAGCTAATGATTTCACTTCCACTTGTCCTATAAAGAAAAAATTTTACACCACTGGCTAACGGCTAAATTGTACTTGAATTGGCATGCCTGACAAACGAGAAAATGCTTTGCCAAAAAGTGACAAAAGTTGAAATAATTCCGTATAAGCTACTCGAACCTATAATTGTCAATTGTTTTATTCATCTTTGACTTTGTGCTCACAGGCATACATGAATTTTACGTTTTCCTTTTTTTCATATAAAAACTACAGTCTTTGAAATCATATTTATGCCACCCAAGACATAAACAAGTTAAGCTACTGTAGCTTCTAAATATCCTTGAAGTATTTTTAAATATCTAGTTCACAACAATTGAAGCTTATATATTGTTAATGCTCCAATCTTAAACTTTTTAGTTTCTTTAGTCTACTTTGTTAATTTCCAGCATAGAAAAGGAATTTAATTCTTTTACTTGTTATACTCTTTTAGAGTTAAATAAACTTAAAAATTTTAAATAATACATCGACCTATAAAATAGATGAAATCATAAGCTGAAGAAAATATCTCAAGCACACGATAAATAAAAACGTCTTTGTATAAGCTTTTATTAAAGAAAGAAAAATCAGAAGCTAAGAATATAATTTCCATAAGTTATAGTAAAAGCCTTAGAAAAATAAATTTTTTTTTTTATAGAACAATTAAAAGAGAAATTCATAGCTTAGACAAAAGATTTTTGCAAATGCTTTACAATAAAAAATTATTCTCTGCATATTTTAATTTGCATAAAATTTTAATGAAATTTAAGCGACACACTTAGACGTTAAATAATTCTTGTAATAATTTTATAGAACAATGTTATAGCTTAAATTTTTATTATTGTTCCTACATTTTGTACAATTTTATACAATTTTTTTGTGTTAATTTATAAAAAAAAAGAAGAAAAAAATAAATGGAAATTTTTCGAAAAATTTGTATGGTTAGGAAAATCTAAGGCAATTTAATGGGCTTTCAGATATACAATGAATTTTAATTACCATCAACATTTTTTAATATAATGGCGTTTATAATAATTACAAATAGGAGTATTAAAAAAAATTCTAATTTTTGAAAACTTATTCAATGAGTTGAGGTCACATGTATATATATAGAAGTTTTGTACAATAGAATTTGAAATTAATTAATAAATTAATATTTCTACAAATACTTTACCAAATTAATGTGACGGTTTCTTTCTTTCCTTTTTTGTACCTCTGAAAATTTCCCAGTCTGATTAGTCATTTTTAAAATTTTGGCAATGAAATAAAAAATTATTGCCACCTACAAAAACTATTGTGAAAGCCAAAACTGCCTAAATAATACCAATGCAAAGAGTTTATGAAATTTGCCTAAAGCAAACGAACTGTGAGAAGGAAGGGAGCATCAAATTTGATACTCGACTGGAAATTAGTCAAGGGAAGCCTGAACTTGATCCGGATTGGATCAAGCTGTACCTAATTAGATACTTTGGATCAATCCTTGTTTAGGACTTGATCCAGAAATATTCACTATTGCAGTCCTCCTAAGGAAAAGACTTCGATTGCCTTCATAAAGTTTTGAATATTTCAACTTGATCCGTACTGGGTCAGGATATCTTATTAACGCCTTGATGCAGAATGAAGTTTTTTCGCTGATCCAATCCTGATAATTGTATAAAGTCGATCTTATGGCAATATATTTGATTTCACTTGATCAGGGACACTTCAGGATGCAGCAAAGGAATTTCTTCAAAAGCTCAAACTTTTATCACGGACATAGGTTAAAGGTTAAATATTAAGTATTTTATTTATTTTAGGAGTTTTAGCAATGGTTTGAATATGTAGTTTTTTTGTTTACTTCATAGTTTGTTGTTTATTGTCTGCTTGTTTGGTTGTGTATATGTATACATATATCAATTCATGTTCTGCAATCGTTTAGAAATCATCACCTGAACTAGATCATAAAATTTGATCCATCCTGGATTTATATATTCGATCCAGGCTGGATCAGAAAATTTAGTGCAGGTTGGATCAGGTAACCTGATTCGGCTAGAATCCACTGAGGTGTTACATCCCTGATGCTTCCTGGATCAATAAGCTTGATCCAGAACGGAATACAGATAAGGGAAACTGGATCCATTTCTGATCCTACCCTTAACAATTTTCTAGTCGGGATAGGTTTGAATAAATAATTCGCTAAAAAAATTCCTCATTATAAAAAGAAAATCCTATTTTATCAAAAGAATGCATATTATTACAATTTTTTTAGAATGAAAGCCAAACTACATGTTTTGCTTCTACATTAAGCATACTCACAATTAGGCATGAAAACGAACTATCGACTTTAGTCTTAGTTAGTTAAAAGCCTTCCTAAAAGAGCGATTATCATAAAACGTTGTCAATTCGATTTTAGATTAATTTTTACTTTATTTTTCAAGGTTTTAATTTGAAGAACTTTACATACAAGCTTTTATTTAAAGCTACTTCGTACAACTCTTAAGGATAGAAGAATGAAATATTAAAACTGCACCGTCATTCCGATGAAGGTTTGTGATTAAAAACCATTGATGTATCGCTCGTAATTGTCAATTACCGCATTTGCTTGTTAAAATACCCTAAGGGTATAAGTATTGAAAGCAGTGATGAAATATCAATGATAGCTTTCAGCAAAGTATGATATCTGTACAAAATTATCCCACTTTTATAACCTTTTAATTTATGTTAACCTAAAATTTTTTACGAGAGAATTTTGTCACATTAAGTTAAGTTATTGAAATTGTGAGCTGCTTACAAGCCCTGTTAACAAAAGCAGCCCTATCTCCGCAATTTACAAGCATTTTATTTAACAGGAAGCACATTTTTGTAATATTTAGCAATGAAATCCACTGAGTCTATTGCTGCTGCCAAAAATATGGTAAAATTCGCCTTTAATGTATTTGATATTTAAGTATTAATACTTTTAAAAATTTTGTCTCTGGACAAAATCGTTTTCTTACAGTAAAATATCTTATAATATTGTAATGGCAGGATAAGGAATTATATTAACAAATTCTAACACAACTTCAATACGTCCAGCTAATAATTATTTTAATTTTGCACCTAAAACTTGTCTAGGTTCACTAAAAACACTTTCATAAATACCATATGGTGATACATCTCTATTTAATAAACTTTCTTCTGGTATTCTATAGATAAAAAACTATATAAAAACATTATCAATACCATTTAAACTTATTTCTTTGCTATAATAATACCAACTAATATAAAAGGAGTAGCCATTAGATTTTTTGGATTTCGTATTGATATAAAAAAACTATGTAAACTGTCATTAATACCATCAGGTGTATGAATATTAGTAAATGTTAATGCAATTGATGCAGTTTTCTCTAAATTTTAAATGTAACATTTATCTGCCTAAAAATCTGGTGTATTAATTAATAAGTTTGTGGTATTTTATCATATTTACCTATTGTTTCTTTACATTTTGTATTACCATCACCTTTCAAACCTATCGAGACGATTGTGTTCAGTTGACGTTCAATCTCAAAAGTAAAAATTTGCAACTTTCAGCACTACCAAAATACAGAAAACCACGTTCGTCTAGCTAGATAAATTAGACTAGATTAGAATAATTTAATAAGCTAAGTACATCGCGACTTTTGATTAGCTGAGGCAAAAAATTAGTTTCAAAGAACTAGGTTCTTTGTCTCTTTGACTAGGATGTAAGGTAATTTATGCGTAAGAAACTAAAATCTTTTATATTTTTTATATAAAACGATAAAACTTAGTTTTTAGTTTTATTTAACTTAAATGAAAACTTTTCTTTTTCAAAAAAAATGAGGAGAGCTACAATTTAGAAAGATAAATATAAATCTAAAAATGGTAGAAAACGAATGAAAGATTGTTGTGACATTAATTAATAAAATTGATATAAATAATCTCAGAAAATATTTATCATAAGTGTTCAATCTATAATAAAAAAAGAAAGTCTAGTATATTCGAATTTTATCGATAAAAACTCTATTGAAAAAAGAAAAATGAAACAAAGTTAACCTTATTTACACTCAACTGATACAGATTACCCCCTTAAGATATTCTCATTTTAATAATAAAAAAATATAATTTCATCATAAAAATATCAACCACTAAGTGTTAAATATTCCCTTTTGGCATCCTTATATAATATAAATAATGGCAAATATTTGCAAACAACGAAAAATATAGCAATCAATTCTTTGATTACCGATTAAAATGCCTCAAAAATTATTTGCTTCACTTGCTATGATGGCAAACAAGAAGAATGTTTCATATCTTATTTTGTATTGCTTGTTTTTTTTTTTGTTTTGGTTTTATCTTATTTTATATTTTTGGTAATAAACGCCTTTTGGAGCCATACGTCTCATTTTTATGAGAACACTGACAATATATATAAGTAAGAAAGTTTGGTTTTCATTTTGTCTACTGTTATTTTATTTTTCGTTTTTTTTTTTATGATTAATAAAGCCCATGATATCTTTATGGACATCATTACATGATTGCCTCAAGTTCTAAAAGGATATATTGCATCGAATGAAACTAAAGTATCTAAATGATGTTGGTGTTGTATAGTAAATGTTTTAAGGGGGCTCATAAAATCATTTAGGGGCGTATAACGATTCACTTAGTACATTAAGGGAATGTAACCATTGAAGAATTTGCCCTTTATTAAGATTCATGAGATAATACGTGTATGTTTTACAATAATTTACTAAATTTAATAGAATGAAAGCTTCCTAGCTAATTTTCTTTGAAAAAAAACTAATTTGCTTTTATGTTGAGTTAATTTTTTCTACTTCTCTTTTTAATTTTGAATATCAACTAAAGCAAAATGCTAATACCCTGCTGAAAACTTTTAAGTTGATGACAAATTGTAGCTTTAGAGTTTTAATTCATTAAGTACCTGTCCCTAATCAAGAATTCTTAAGTTGGTTTCCTCATTAAAAAATCTATTCGGGGAGAATTCTTGTTAAAGAAAATTAGTCTGCTGATAAATGAGATAATATATATATTTATTGTTTTAGCTTTTTTTTAAAACTGAAACTTCTATACTTACAAAAAAAAAATTATAGATGTTTCCTAATGAAAATGAATATTTCTGTAAGTCTAGATTTAGTTAATGTAACCTTAAGTACAATTAGAGGTAGAAAATGACTAAATAGAAAGAATTTTCAAAAAGTCATAAATGAAAAAAATGTAAAAAAGATAAAAATAAGGAAAATAATATATGAAAAAAAAGTAAAATTCTATTTAAGCTAATTCACAAATGCAATATTTGAATTCTTTTTAGTATTTATAAACCTTAGTCCTTAGAATTTATTATGTCAAACTTGTGACATATTTAGATTGTCATTAGTTTGTTTTTCTTTTTACAATTTTTCAAAATATCTGGGGAGCAGTGGCAAATGGACATAAATAAACATTAAGAATACCTTTTTTTAACTATTTGAGTTCAAGATCAGCTTTTCCTTTCCTTCTTTTATAAAATAATATTTAAACGATAAAAAAAGAGTTTATATAACTTGTCCTTAGTTACAGTTAATAAATATTTTGTTAGTGTAAGAAAAAAACTGTCAAAATAATCACCGTATGTCATTTCTAATAAGGATGTCAAGAGAATACTAAGAGTTATGTTTTTGGTTTGAAATTTTTTTGGAATTTCAGAATAAAACTTGAAAATGATTGATGGGATATTAGCAAAAATATTCTTCCTTTTCTTTTCTTTGTTTTTTTTTAAGTTTATCAAAATTATTTGAGAGCTATTTGTAGACATCAGATAAATTTTAGGGAAGTTAGAGTTAAAGATGGAGACAAGACCGATGAGGCTAGATTCAAAAGTAAAAAAACAAGTCAATATATGGAATTCCTTTTAAAGCAAAAATAAAGGTAAAAGCAAAGATATTTTTAAAAATATAAATAAAAAAAGACTAAGGCGAAGTTAAACTTAAATTAGATCAAAAATCAGAATAAGATCAAATTATGAAATAATAACCATAATCAAGTCATGTTAGTTTGAATTGAAAATTTGAAGAAAGTGAAATTAAAGCATGCGGCAAAAAATATGGTAGAGTCAAAAATGAAAATAATAAAAACAGTAAAAGCAAACTTGAACTTGAAGGGTAAAATTTAAAAATCAGAGCTAGAAATATAGTTCAAGCCAAAAGAAGATTCAAAGACCAAGAACAGAATCTATAACTAAAACGGAATTAAGTTGATGTCAGTATCAAACATAAAATAAACCACAATTTCAAATCAAACATGAACTATATGTGTTGAATTTCAATAAAGTTGGATAGAGTGCCAAACCAGAAATAAGTTTGAGCAAAAATAATGAGAGTAAAATTCCAATAAAGTCGAATTAAAATATTAAATTAAATTTAAGGCTGTAGCCATATCCAATTATGAAAACCCATTTTAAGGGCTTAGGTAATTTAGTCAAATTGTTGAAAAAAAAAAGAAAAAATGTTTTTAAGATTTTTTTTGCCAAAATCGGCAGCTCTAGATCATTTAACTAATTTTTATATGATAATACAACATCTAAATAATATTTTTCCAAATTTTTATTTAAAATAATAATAAACGAGGGAATGGCATTGAGGCGTCTTGAAAAAAAGTTATTTTGGCATCATATTAATGACGAGGGGATTTATATTTCAATTTGTGGTAGCCTCTAGTGGCGAAATTAATTAACCAATTAAGGAGTTAATAACATCAAGACAGGAGGAATCTAGTACATTGTAAAAGCTTCAGTACAAGAAAAATTCACCATAAAAGGATGGACAGATAGTGGTGACATTTTAAATTATATAAAATTACAACTTGTTTTTTTCAATATACAAAGTTAAGATATATCAAGCAAACCTTAAAAAATTTTGCTTGGCATAAGCCTTAGTTTTTACAGAGAGAGAAAAGTTATTCAGATATAATTAAAATGTTTTTATTTAAAAGTTGGAGATCAGTAGCCAAAGAAAAATTCTAGAAGAGGAAGTAAAATGAAGTATTTGCATTACATTAAAAACTTATTAAAAAGAACACAACAGTCTTTAAAATTCTTGAATAAGAGATATTTCTCAAATTCTTAATAAATAGCCATTTCTTTGAACCATTTAATTATTACTTTTTATCATTTTAATTTCAAATGGATTCGAGTAATTGAAAAATAATTAAAATAGAATCCATAGAAGAAAAAAATAAATTGAATTGTTTCTTTATTTTTCATATTAAACAACACATAAATTTAAAAAATTAGGTCACAATAAGTTGAAAGCATATATTTACGGCAAAAAGAAAACTAAACCGCTCTTATCTCAGGAAAACTATTTTAAGTTGAAAACTTCTTTTCAGGCGTATATATAATCATTAAACTTCAGGTTAGGTAAAGTTTCAATATTTTAAATTGAAAACTATTCTGAAATTGGTATTTCATAAAAAAAAGTCATTTCTCATTAAGCTAAGTATTTCGAAAAGTTTTGGTGTTAGTGTTTTAATTACTTGATATAAATTGGTTTTTAACAGTTTGGTTTTGTTTAAAATTAGTGAACTTTCTTCTTTTCTTAGTTTCATATTATTCAAATCAAAATTGTATACAAAATTTTCAAGGTTTTATTTAAATTTGATCATAGTAAGAAAAAATTTAAGTAATTAATACACTGTGGAATATGTCATTATAGAAAATTATTTATTTCTTTTAAATTAAGTTAAATGTATGTATTTTTCAAAATAATGTATAGTACTTGATATTCCACGGAGTTGATTACTAGGGAAAAACACTTTTTTTGTAATTAATTAACACATTTTCTGCCATTGTGTTTATGAAGAGCTTTCATTTCAGAGACGCGGCTATCATTTTCGGTACACGGTAGCCTTTTTAATAAGTTTTTATAGTTATCTACCTTTTTCTATTATTCTATATTATTTCCATAGTTATATATAATAAAACAATAGAAATACGTAAAATAACAATAAACAATTAAATTTATTTGACTTTGAATAATTGAAATAAAAATTATGTACAAAGTATATCCTATATTTGGCTTAAGTTTTATGAAGCGATGAATTTTAAATGCATAAATATGGCTTATATAGCATAATTTGTAGCAGTGCCTTTTTCCTAGCTTAAGACTACCTTTTTGTAATTAATATTGTTTTAGAATAGGTTGGGTACGGTCATCTTCTTCAGTATAGGTATCAATATTTCTATTAAATAAATATCAAATCAATTTTTTCTGTATTAGGAAAGTAGAATCAGACTGTTGTTTTTTTGTATTAAATAGAATCCACGCATTCATACCTTCCGTATTTGAGCACTAAATGTGTGGAATATTCTGGATTGTAGCAGACCAAAAAAATATTCACAGTTTTTACTTATAAAGTGTACTATTGCTCCTACCTCCTTTTAAATTATGATATTAATGAATATCAAATATAAAGTTTCAGTAATTCTTCCTCTACTTTTTTTTTGGTAATTCAAATATTACAGTAAGCCTTCTTAAATGCAAACTGCAAAAACTATAATTTTCCTTAATAACTAATTACCACGCCATATGCGTTGTTATCAGTACACGACCGAAAAACTGATCTAAACATCATTACAATGTTAACAGATATTAAATATTAAGTTTTTCAATACATATTTGGATATTGCAATTGAAATATTTATTTCATAGTTGTATTTAACTATCCTTTTTAAATTTTGTTTCAGTTAACAACAACAAAAAATACCTAAAAAATTAATGCAATAAAAAAAAAATTCAATAAATATAACACAAATTTTTTCAATAAAATTTGATAATTATTTTTGTATTTTGTTATTTTGTATTTTTAAATTAATGAAAACACAAAAAACAAACCCGAAAGACAAGAGAATTAATAATTGCAATCCTCGTCAAATAAAAACATTTTCACGCTCTGGGCTAATTTTCCAAAATATAATCCAAATATAAAGAAGTAATGAAATATATACATATATATAAATATCTACATGTGTATAAGAAAAAATATATATTTTCATGAAATGCTGGTCATGTCCTGTATATATTATAGCTTGGTTGATTTTTGTTGGAACCATCAAAATCTATATTCATCGCCAAATATTGAATGAGTTTAATGAACGGCTTATTTCTTGTTATACAATCATGTTATTGACTTTTGAAATGTTATACGCCTTGTTAAGAAATTTATATTTTTTTCCTCTTTTTTGTGGTATATATCTCTAAAGAAATTTATGTACTCTAAAAAAAATCACAACAAAAAGTATCCAAATTATTGTCCTGGATTCATGAATACCAAACATAAGACTATATTGTGCTGTTGGGATTGAATAGAATTTAGGATATTTCATATTATATTTCCCCTTTCCCAAAAGAGTAGAGATATAGAATATATTCAAAAATATATTATTAAAATACTTTATTAAAATATTTTAGTGTACGTGATTTTGTTGGTAATATAAAAAAAATAAAAAGAGAAATTAAAAGATGAGTATCTTAACAATATTTGGAGATTACTTTTTGCAGTTTAACATAAATCCTCTTGAAATTTATACCAGTTATTATCAACACTTAACGAAAGGTTTGCTTAGTCTGAAAATATTTTGGAACAGCCTGGAAAGACTGAAGACAAGAAGTTCTCTGGAAGTGAACATATTACTGACACCATAACAAAAAAGGATATTAGATTCATTTTTGTAAGAAAAAGTTGAGCACTGCTATTATATAAAATACTTGGTTGGGGCAAGATTCTGTCTTCGCAACAAGTGGGAAATTAGAATAAAAAAATAAGTAAACACAAAACTTATAGCTTAGTTTATATATTAAGTAAAATTTTAATTTTCACGAATTAAAGTTACAAGGATATAAAAGTAATAAAAGGGACATTAACCATGTTTTCTATTGCAGAAAAGGTGGAAACAGTAAATATTTGTAAATTATGTGCAATACAGAGTTCCTATACGTCCTAGTACCTACTCCTATGATTGCAACTTTCATTCCACACTTTAGAGTGTAATAAGAGCTATCAGTCGAGTTAAGGTCTGATAAAATTTTTGTGAGCCGTTCATTCCGATTGTTCGTTGCTCTTTCACTACGATAACAAAGAAAAACTACTTGGAATCATTGAAAAGAAAAAACTTTTTACTACGTTATGATTATGATTTTTGATGGTTTTTAACTTAATATTTATATTTTAAGGGTCAAATGTTCCTTTTTTTTCAAACTATTTTACGGTAAATTCAACTTCTCACTTTGAATTTTCGTTAAGATAATAAAATTCCAGCGGTTCTTTCTCTTTTTACCGTCCCTTACAATCACTTACATTAAAAAATTCATGAAAACTTTTCATTCTTATTCTATATTCTCACTTTTTTTGAAATAATTCAAAAGGTTTAATAAAATTTAAACAGTTCCCTTATCACTTTTTTTTTTTGAAAATTATTAGAAATTAGGTTTTTGAAGGTAAGGATTAAATTTCAACATAAATGTTTTTTTTCGTAATTCACTAACATGAAATGAAATTCAATTTTAACATGAAGTTAAATTCTGAAAATTAAAACTAATTGCCCTGTCTATCAATTTTATTTAATATTAAATAACTTTTTTATTAGCATTTCTAAGGCAAAATTATATTTGCAGAATGATGAACGTCGAATCTTCGAAGCTTTGAAAAAAAATATATAAATAAAACTCATTTCAACTAATCATCTTGAAATGTTTTACAAATCGAAAGGAATATTTAAAATAAAAAATATATTAAAAAATTGCTATGCATGAATTGAAATTCAATATTTACAAAAAATTTCATTTCAAGATGAGAAATTTAAATAAATATTTATTTATATGATTGTATTTTTCTATGTTTTTTTTATAGACATGTAAAATATATATATATTTTTTGTTTTTGTTTTTCATTTAATCCTAACGGTGAATAAATGTTGAACAATTTATATCTAAATTTAAAGCTATTATCCCATTTTTTTTTAAATATATCACATGCGTTTCAAATAGGATTTTAAGAGCTTGAGTTTAAAATTAAGATAAAAAATTTGCTAGCATACAGCTTTACTATTCAAAGGAGAAGTGGTAAGCTATAAAATTTCTAGTACTATCTTTCTTTCTTACGGAAATTAAAGATTCCCTTAACTAACAAAATTACCTTAAAGCTAAATTTCTCTTAGTCTAACTGCTTTTTATTTTGACTCTGATATGCCAGACAGTGCCTTAAGGATAAAATTTATTTCATATCATATATAAAGATTGCAGCTATTATTTTAGAACACAGATAAATGTGGGTTAACCTTACCCTAGAGAAATAAATGTTAGTACAAAAAAAAAAATTCTCTATTTCTTTTTTATGGTTCATTTTATAAAAATTTTACAAAGTTAACTATATTTTTCTTTGGCAATGGAGTATATAACTAGACGCGTCCTACAACAACAATAAAAACAAAAAAAAACATATATATATATATTTATATATCTATATAATAAAGCTAAATTTCTATGCTCTATCTATGGTAAGGTAGGTAATGAAAAAGTCAAGAAAGCGAAAATATAAAAATTTCGTGACATGAAACATAAATGGCCCTTGATTGCCTCTCCTTTTAGCCGCACACGTAGGTCATAAGTGAACGTCTTACTGTTCAAATATCTACCACGTCATTTAAACGAAAAAAACCAAATAATGAAGTTTTGTCTGGTATGTGCTGGATTTTATCTATAATTTAATTTTTCTTTTATTTTATTTTTGACATATATATATATATATATGCTTTTTTTTCTATATATCAACCGAAGCACAAAAACCTCTGACAGCTGACTTCAATTCAAATAAGATATATGTATATAAAAAAATAAAAAAATTTCGACATATACAGAAATTATTTAGTGTCTTGTCGCTCAATTTTTGAAACATATAAAAGATTTTATTCTACTTTGATATATGGATAGACAAGACAGCAAATGTTATCAAATATTTTATCGTCAAAGCTAGTAAAGAATTTAAAAATAACAACAAAATATATATATATATATCTTATATATAAAGCTTTAATAGCACCACGTGCTACAAACACGATAGGAATTGAAAGTGACTACTTAGAGTATATTGATTTGAAATTTAAAAATTCTTAGAGAATACGAAATTTAATGGTGTCCAGCCAATGTCAGTGTCAGTTCCTAATAATATAATAACCCTTCGAAAATTTAAAACTCTGAATATACTCTTAGAAATTTTATTAGCTATAACATCTGCAAAAAATCTAACATTATTAAGTTGAAAATAGGTCCAAAGAATACTAACTACATATTAAATAAAGAAAATATTTTGGATTGATAGCGTTTTTACCATTGAATAAAGTTTTCATTAAAAAGGATAACAAATGTATCGGGGGTTAGATGAGTTAAAATTTTTTATAAACCATTTTTTTAGACGTTAAAACTTGGAAGAGTATGGAAAATCCATACCTTGGGCTCCTCGTTTTATTGGAAATACTAAAAAAGTATACACAAAATAAATATTGAATGAAAAAAATAAATTACAAATATTTTTATTTAACTCTGCAAAAATTTAATTTTTGACTAGATTTGGAAAATCGATTTTTTTTTTTATAATTTTTAATATGTAATATTTCAAGAATATAATCCCAAAGTTTGGAGTCGATCAGAGCAAAACTCTCAACGTTATTGACTGTTTAGTCTCCGTTCCTTTCCTTTCCTCATTCATTCATTCTTTTTTAGTTTTCAAAATTTTTAAACACATTATCCTCAAAACTACTTTTTCAAAATCGGTGATCACTGCCATATGTAAAAACTACATTACCGATTCACTTCAAACTTGGTACACACGGTCTACATATAAAATACTTTCCCCCTACTTTGAGTTTTAAAATTTAAATTAAGACAGTTTTCCATTTACAAAATGTCGGAATTTTTCCTCGAAAATATAAGTCTTCACTTCAAATGAGCACCAATAATTTTTAAATGAAAACAAAGAAACAAACATACAACATTGGGGCGAGGATTCGATGATACTTGTACTAAATTTTATGGGGTTTTGATTTCAGGTAATTTTCAGCTGAAATACAGTGAACACCCAAAAATCATCCGTTCTTTAAGATGTCTTTGGAAAAGCTGTGTCACTATCTTATTTGTATATATTTTCTAATAAAAAAATTACAGGAGGTTGCTAAAGTCATGCTTAATAATGTTAAAAAGGTTTGAATAAATTTGCTCAATCCTTTATGCTTCATTCTTCTTCATACAGTGCTGGAAATAATTATTGACCTAAGGTATTTTTTCTGGGTTTTAATTTTGAAGTAAAACTATTTTATCAGGTTATATTGTCTTTTATTTGAGTTTACTTGAGAGTCTTATGACTAAATTATATTACTAAGATTGCTCAGTTGTAGAAAATTTCAACAATCCATCGAAAAAAGCTTTGCTTTTTGTTGTTGTTGTTGTTTTTTCTCCCATACATTTTATATGCCAAAAAACATGCAACACACATCAAACCGGGGCTTGAGTAAAATCGGTTGAGTATAAATACCTTAAAAAGGGAGAACAAAAAAACACCTTACGTATTAATATATAGATTATGGTCATAAAAAAAGTATTTATGAAGAATCAAGGACATATAAAGATGTTGCTAAGCATTTTATTTATGAATTTTTTATATTAAATCTCTTCTACAAATAAAAGCTCAGAACTAAATCCAATATGCTCGTACAAGGTTTAAAGCTTGCTTTACTATAATAATTTAAAAACTTGCAGCAAAGCTTCCCCAATAGCCAGGATATATTTATTTATACCTAAATTCTTCCTCCATTTCAATTCATTTTATCTTTGCTTCTTAATAAAACTGGATAATATGAACCAAAAGATACTGAAAAATAGCATTTTAGCTATCATTAGTATTCAATCTAAAATTTAAGAGATTTTTAAACATTTTTTTCATTTCACTTGAAAAAAAAACTAAAGTAATAACATAAAATATAAAGGATTACAGTCTTGACGTTAAGAAATACTTAATTAAGATTTTTGTTTTCTTCATTTTACAAGATCTACTTCAATATTTTGTTATTATGTACAAAATTCAATCAAAATTTTTCAATCCAATTTAGCGTCAGAAAAATTTCTGACTTTTTGCATGATTTTTTCATACAAAAAAAAAAACACAATTTTCCTTTTACAAATAAATTTTTTGTGTGTTTTATTAATTTAATAAATTCAACGTTATCACATAATTTATGTTCACAAATTTAACACATATATTATTTACATTATCATAAAATGAAAACAGTTTTAACAATATAAAATTAGAAAAATTTTGCATGTCACTCTCAATCATCTTCTAATTAAATCTGTAGTACTTATCCCTTGGAAAAGCATTTTCTAACTTTGCATAAGCTTGAGGTATTTTAACAAATTAAATAAACCGTTTAAAAAATTTCTTTCGTTTGAATATTTTCTTAGTACTTTACAAAGTTATCCTTTAACTTTTATATTTTCGCGTGTCATCATCATCAATTTTATAGGCATATCTTGTAAAATTTGTAACTTGACTTTGGGTATATTATTTGAAAAAATATTTTTAAAGCCTTATCCTTTTCGTATTTGGTTAAAGTTCTATTAATTTTTTATTAAACGAAGTATATTTCTTTTTAGCGAAAAAATTCTACTGTAAGCATTCAAAAAAGAAATTACTTTCAGACAAAAACAAAGGAAAAAAAATAAGAATGAAAATATTTATTGAAAATGGAAATAGAATATAGAATTTCGAATAAAGGATTCAAAAAGAATAAACTGTGATTGCAAATAAAATTTACACAATTTCCTTTTAAAGTTCGATTCAAAATGACTTTTACACCTCATTATATATTCCTTTGATTTTCAATTTGAAACCAATATCTAAAATTTGTTTAACAATAATTCAATTTTATTTGATTTCCTCTAGATGTTTATGGATTTGGATACTGTCATATACTCCTTAAGGCAATCAAAATCTGTCAATATGAGGAAATTTCATGAAAAGTATTTTAAAATATGAAATCGGTTGAGCATAAATGCTTTTGAGACGGTTTTAAATGTTTTTTTCAAAGTTTACAAAGTATATGAGCTAAAATTAAAGGTGTTGCTTTTCCAAAACTTATATCTGCCTCTTAAAAAGAACTTTAAAAAATATACCTTAAAACACATGATAACGTTGTTATAAATTTTATTATTGTTCAGTGAAATAAGAACTTGTCATTATAAAGTTCCACTTGCTTCTTTTTTTACATTTCCTTCCTACTTGTATATATATATTTATATATAATTTTTTGTTACACCCTCTACCTTCATAGGTCTTTATAGTTTGATTTTCTAGGTCAAAGAGCCTCTATTTTAAGTGTAAACCCTATAGTGACATTCTCAACAATCTAGCTGTATATAAATCATGATTGTTTTTGTTTCAAAACACTGTTAGCACATCTCTTCAGTTAGTTTAGCTTAAATTGTTAACAAAAAAGGCTCCTTATATAACTGATTAAAATACTTAAATCTTGAGCAATGCTATTTCAAACAGAGAAGCATATTCCACTATTAGAGCAATATCATTGGCCAATATTGTCTGAAATCTGCCAACTAATAACCATCTCTCCAGCTTGACAGATACGTATAATCCAATTAAATTATAATAAAATGAAATTTTGTTAAAAAACCAACATTTTGGCCTGAAATATTGCTCTTTTTTATGCGAAGGTTTTATATTTTGGTTACAAAATTTAAAATCCTTCAAAATCGTTAATAAATTTGTTGATTTATAACATAATTAAGATTTAATTTTACAAAGCCGACCTATCAATAGAAAAGTAATTTATCGAAACACCTAATTTATTTAAATTTGGGATTTGGCCCACAACAAAAAAATATAGAAAAATTCATAATTTATTTTAGGTACAATTAAAATATTTCAAAATTGTACAAATCTTTTTAGTACATTTCTACTGGCCAAATTGCTAATTTTGTATTAATTAAAATAGCTCAAAAAAGTTTTAACTGAACTTTTAGTAATTCGAATATTTCAATCAATTCAAATTTCAATCAATTTTAGCAATTAGGTCTATGGAAAGCTCTATTAGTAATGTTCCAATTTTTGTATTAGTTTTCTAAGAGATTACTAAGGTGTAGATTATATCCTTTCTCTCTGATCCTTATTATGTAACAGACACGGTTCTAAGATCATCGTGAACATTTTTGTTTTTTTTTGCTTTTAAACACTCTACAGTACATAATATAGGAAAGCTTAGCGATGATTTAAACCACAAAAATTGGCCGAAAAATTATCTTTAATGCATTCGTAACATTCGCCAAATATAAAATTCATTCTATTTGCCGTCTTCACTGTGCATCTATCCACACGTTTCCGTTGTATTGCATTTGAGATTTTTTACATTTGGATTTTTTAAATTTGTATAAAGTTGGCCATCAGAGCGAACTCGCACAAACTTCACAAAGTCTGGCACCCTCTATACGTTCGTGTATTGGCTGAGTTTGCATATCATTGCCAAATATTTACAGCTTACTTTAAAGTTTTCATATATTATAATTCAATGTATAATTCAAAGGCAGATATAAAATTTGTACAGAAAAAAACGAAAAACCTTACTGACATTGATATTTAGGTGCCGTTTATGGTACCAAGACTGGGGAAGATAAACAATACTGTGATGGAAAACAAGAGGTTCACAAATAGCAGATTTTTTGTCAATGAGACCCTTATTAACTTCTGGTTTGGCAAAAATCTGCCAAGAAAACAACTCGTGATACTGGAAAGAAAAGAGACATGTTGGAGTTTCGTAGAATGCAGAGTCATTGCGGTGGATTTTTTTTATGTAGTAAAATATATACACACATATATGGGTGTGAAGTTTCTTTTGCTGCGATCGTTTAGTTTGCATTAATTACGCCAGTTAGAAATTATCACATTTCATAAAATATTTTTTCCTTTAATTATGAGCTTTTTGTAGATTTTGGTTTGTTTTATATATAAAGGAATGGTTTATAGTATAGAAGTTTTCTTTGATAGTAATAAAACAGGCGTAGATAGGTGTATAGTTAGGGTAATTAATCCCCTCTGTGGCTGGTAATATTAGAGCGGTAATTAAAAACAAAAAAGCTAAAATGTCTAAGAAAACTTGTGCGATAAACTCTACCCCTCCATCTCAAAAAGTTATCTACGCCACTGAAGTAAGAATACGTAGTTAGATTGATTTAATAAAATATTTAAAAAAAACAATAAAATCCTTTCCAGTTAATATAAATACTGAACTAAAAAAAGGAAAGATATCTTTGATAGTTATTGTTCTTTATAGCAAAAAGCAAATAAAAAGACATAAATTATTATTACTAAAAAGACATCATCACATGACCCCAAATGTAGTCATTTGCAATAAATTTCTATTGAACTGAAATCCACTTAGCCCAAGGACATTGTTTGACTTGGCGTCTGGATCATGCTGTTTCACTAACTAAAAGAAAAATGATAAAAGAATTTTTCTTCTTTGCCTGTTGTCGACAGTTGTTTTCAACTTTTGTGCCATTTTTTTTTTGTTTATCCTGTGTTTGCATATATGTACGTACCAAATGTTCAAATTGTGCCTTGGTTGTTTTTTCTTTTTTCCTTTTGAATTAAATAAAATTTAGGACTCTCATATATATATATATATATATATATATATATATAGACATAAGTCAAGAAGGTGGCAATTCATCAGGAACATTGTAAAAATTTCAATTCAAAATGGCTACTGGACTCAGCTTGTTTTCAACGTGACCATAAAGAATATTCCTTTAGGATAAAGATCGTATGCTAAAAAGGAAAAAAACAGAAACGATAAATGGATTCTTAACTTTCTTTATACGAAAAATAACTCTGACAGAATACAAATTTATAGAAGCATATATCTTTGAAAGGATATCAAGTTTTTCAAACAGTTAATATTAGAAGGTGAGTTAAACACAATGGAAATTCTATATGGCATATATAGTATTTGGGTTCATAAACAAAATTGCATTGAGAAATTTATAAGTTATACTCATAACAAAGGTAGTATCAGTTGTTATTCTTAATGGACCTTTTTAGTACTTATGACAAATAAAGGTAATAATAAAATTGAATTATGTAACTTGAAAATGAAAGATTTATGCCAGGTTAATAAATTTTAGTTAAGTTTCTAATAGTTACAACATAAGGATATTTGACTTCAAATTCTAATGAAATTTTGTGCAGAAATAATAAAATTTTAATATTTATATATTTGTTTTTTTTTTCAAAATACTATGTCAAAATTTGTGGCGATTTTACACCCTAATGCTTAGGAAGGTGTGGCAAGGGTTTTGTTTGAACAATTTTTCATACTTCTCTAGAGATGAAGCAGAGGGAATTCTAGATAGTAAGACATTTACCTTCTAACTTCAAAAATCCCAGGAATCAGTAATAGTTGCAAATAATTAAAAGGTTAGCCTAGGTACAATATTTTAGACCAAACTCAGTAAACAGAGAGACTCATGATAATTAGGGGATAAAATGATTTAAATACGTTAAAATAATAAGTGTAGGAATTAAAAATTTAAAAAAAACTGGCTCAACGCAAAAAAACTCAGCATATTGATCTTAAATGGCTTAAAAGAATATTTTCAAGTTATCGTTAATTGTGGTAAAAATTTCTAATTTATTAAAATACAATAACATGTAACATATATATAGAATAATCCCTTTAGGTAGTTTAAGCTTCTAGGTCTAACTGAGGTTTGTGGGAAATTGTGGTTTTGTGGACTTTTGTTTAGAATGACACATGATCGACGGGGTAATTTATCACTGATTGGGCAGAAACAAAGTGGTAGTTTTAATGTAATAAATATAGCAAGTGAACATGGTTAAACTATACAATGAAACTCTGCTCATTTAACTTTAATAATGGCTTATATTAGAGCTGTTTCGAATATTCATAGCTCTGTCTTTCCATTAAATCCCTTGATTAAAAAATGTGCTTCACTATTTTCTGTGTGCATTTTTAAGGTTTAAATGAAATGAAATAAAATTTTACGCATCGATGATTAGCTTAAAACAGAGTCTGTACTACTAGAAAAGCAATTGCAAATTGTAACTGACATTTAAAACAGTTACAATGATAAATGCTCTCAGGTACTAGAATCGAAGATGGACAGAAACTTACTTCCATTTGTCAACAAATATAGTAATCAATATCATTCATGAATATCAAATGTGGATCCAAATGCATACTGTCTTTAACTCATAACTAATTTGTACAAATAGCATTAAAAATGTTAGTGACATTGCAAAAAGTATGCTTCCTTTCTTTGTGACCGTTAAGATTATAAAAAAATTGAATATAAAAATTCATCATTGCTAAGCTCTATTGACTTTATTCAGTTAGATATTCTTAAAAATAAAACGCAGAACACTCTTATCACATCTAAAGACATCGCGTTATTTATTGTGCTCTTGCTACATGCAATTATTTATTAAGAATTCTGATAATTCTGGTTTAAACGCCCGAATTTTGGGTGTAATTTCCGACACCATAACAAAAAAACAATACATAGTTCTACCATCTAATTTTTGATTTGTAACTTATGGATATTTAAGCAGTATAAAATATTAAGAGAAAAGTCAAAATTGAAAAAAAACTACAGGCCGGCAAAGTGGGGGCTGAAAAATGAAGTATGCAGGATTCAATTTATTCCAGTGATCTGATAGAAACATTTGTTTTAAATTCTTCAAGATGAAGGAGTTTTACCAGCACCACCAGGAGTTTTAAGTTATGCTTTTTTCCTGTTTTTTCGCTTTTTGGCATAACTATAACTAAAGCGCAATGTTTCTATTTTTAAATATACCTAACTCTCTTATAGTTTTTGAATATTGTATTATTAAAAGCATTGTTAAATTTTATATTTTACTTTTAAGGATATTTTTATACCATAAATTAAGTCATCACATACCACCATTCTCACATGTTTATCGTAATAACAATAAAAAAACAAATAAAAAAATAATTTTCTTTTAGTGCTTCAAACTTCAAAGAAAAGAAAACAATCTAGCAACAAAAATAGCACAATTTTAGGTGCAAAAATGATAGTCTATAAAAAAAATAAACCTACATAAAATGAACAAAAAGAAACATATTTTTAATATTCAAATCAATTGAGTTAAGCTATAACAATTGAATAACATTTCATTGACGTGTTATATATCTGGCACATAAAAAAAAGCCATATAAAAACTTGGTAATAAAAAGCAAAACAGATAACTAGAAATGATTACAACAATAATCCTTAAGCGTTATCCTAAGCACTTAAGATAAGTAAAGGAAACCTTTAAATACATGGCTATTACAGAAAAGAAAAAAGAACACCGGGCAATCTGTCCGCTTAATCATTTAGTGGAGCATATCATTAGAATAAAATGACCACATAGGACTCATTTTCGGTTAGCTTCACAGTACATTAAGTCCTGTTTTTTAATGTTCTCTCAATGAAATGACTTTTTCTATCTAGCACAGAAGGCGACATGTAAATGAGATTATTGAGATAAAATGGCTCCACTCTAGAGAATAAGTTATTTAAAAAAAATTTTAAGTATATTTTAAATTTACTTTTTCCCATTAATATCTATATATATGTATAACCTTTTATATTTTCAAAATTTGTTCTACTCTTCCTCAATTTATGGAAGAATCTGGAAATAAATTAATTTTTAAAATGATTAAACTAAATTTATTATAATTTTTTATGTCCCCTTAATTTGAAATAATTACAACAATTTATGTTCTTAAAAATTCAATTATAAAAATATTAATAAAAATATTCATATGTCTTCCTTTTATGTTTTTAACTTTCATACTCGTAAACAAATTTTTAAGTTAAAATATAAGTAGATTAGTGTTAACAACCATAAGATTCTATTAAGCATTCTCCATAATAAATATTTTAAGTTTATTGACTTATTTCTAACCACGTGAATCTATTATGAACTCAATGAAAGGATAATAATGGCTATATATATACAAGGCGTCTATATCTTTATTTTTTAGCTTTTACAATTGGATTATTGCCTTTGAGGATATTTTAAAATTTTTCAAACAGTTGTTGACCAGAAAATCTGACTTGTGTTTGGATAATTGATTAGAATGTAAAAAACATCAAGCTTGAATTTTTAATTTTTGTTCAATTTTTTATACTTTTTTCTAAATACAGAAAGTTTTTTTTTTAAATACTGCTTCTTTGAATATTTAAATGAGTTCAGATAAATTCAGATCACCCTATGAGAGTTAGGCTGCTGTTATTTTGCATGAACTCCCATTATTTTATGAAAATATTTGTTTTAATTAAGTTGAACACACCAGCAATGGAATTTTATATAATTAATTTTTAAATGAGTTTAATATAGTGAATTGCTTCAAGGTGGCGCTGATTTATTTAAAAAAAAAAGACTTTCCATATAAATATTTGGCCACAAAAATGTAAAAACAACAAAAAGCTTTATTCGTTGAAAGAACGTAAGCAAACAGATCCTGTGAATATTTTCTGATATATACCTATAAATATAAAAACACTTCTGAAGTTTACGTAAGACCTAGAGGATATAGAGCGTGTCATAATCTCCGACTTAAGAGCACATGGAAGTATGTGTGAAGAAGGAATAGCTCGTCGACCACATCAACTCGACTTGTTGAAAGCTTATGGCCCTAGAATGGACGTCATCATGTAAGTTGAGAGGAAAAATGTAACTATGAAGAAACTTCCTTTGAAACTTTAAGCGTATTTTTCTCAAAACCGCGTTTTCAGTCGGTGAGTACGATTTCCCATAAATGTCTTAATCGATTGACCTTAAATTTGACCAAAACCTTCTCAGATATATTCAGTGACAGCTGATTCAGAAGCAAAATCATTAATATTCTCGAAGTGAGTAGAAAAATTCCTCATCAAAATTTACAATTTCACTATTACTAAACTAAATTTTATTATTTTCTATGAGAATATAAAATTAATACACATCCTAAATCGATACAAGCGATATATTTGAAATGTTAACAATATCATTCATCCCCAACTTCAAGGATCTAATTTTAGAATATTAACGAAATAGTTTATTATCCAAAGTTATTGCGGCAACATAATCAAATCAAAGTAAAGCTCTTTGTTGTAAATGAAATACAATCATTGAATTACAAAAGTACCAACTCAAAGGATATAATTTATATTCAAAATGTAAATCAGAAACATTGTTTTCAGGACATATATTTAATATTTATAGTAGGTGCAAAAAACATTAAATCAGGACATAATTGTAATTCACTCAGCATTAATGGGGAAAAAAAATTTAGATAATCTTTGTTACTAAATTGATATAAATTCATCTAGAATACCCTTTAACGGTATAAGTATAAGAAATTCCAAAAAGTAGAAAATATACTTTCAGATCTAATTTTCATTAAGTTAAGTATGAAAAAAATTAAGTCTTCAGAAAATATATATTTTTTATATATAGAGAGAAGGAAAAAAGTCAAGGTAATTTGAGAAAACATTCTCTTGAGACGTATGCTGTCAACAATCCACCATCTGCATAATAAAATTATGTAGAAAATACCAAACAAATATATACAAATAAATAGTTATAAGCTAAACAGAGTAAACGAAAAAGTTTTCAACTAAACAAGAAACTTTTTACGAACTTAAGATAGAAAAGGATGTTTTCGAAATTACATAAAATACTTTAAAAAATATATATATGTATACATTTAGGTATGTGAGGTTAGATTGCATTTGAGATTTCCTAAAACTAAAGAAAATGTATAATGTTGGTTGCAACTTTTATAGTCAATTCCGTGTTTTATGAGCCACAAAATAAATAAACAAAAAAATGAAAGTAAAATTATAAATAACTTGAACTTTGGTAATATTTTTAAAGTAAATGGAATCATTGTAAAACTTTTCAAAGAAAAATAATAATAATAATAATTAACGTGCTATGAAATGAGGTAAAAATGTTAGACGTATTTAAGTTTTTTTAGTCTTTAGAGAAAATATGAAGTTTTTATTTTAGTGCAAAAACTTTATTGTTTACTATGGAAACAGACAATGTTTCTTGAGGAGTTAAAACTATTTTTCAACACAAAAAAAATAATAACATTGAATTATTTCCATTACTACTTTTATTTCTGGAAATTTTCTACCTCATCCGTCACTCATCTAAATACTTTTCTATTTTACTATCTAACTATCTAAACTATCTAAAGGTTGGAAGCTAAAATGCCTAAAATAGGAAGTGAACATAAAACATTCTTGGATAACCAACAAGTTAGCTTTTTTCTTAAAATTCAAATTTACTTTTAGTCTTTTATTAAAAACCATTTGAAATATTAGAACAAAATCCTTATACATCATCATCAACTTTCCAACTCTTTGGTTTGCATTCAACCACCTTAAACTATACAAATAGTGGCAAGTACATATGATTGATTGTTGAGTATATAATTCACTTGAATTTACTACAACTGAGTATTTAAATTGTTAGCTCAAGGATTATTTTCTGGATTCAAGTATATCGAATATCAAAGTAATGCGTTTACTTGAAAACAAAACGTTTTTTTGTCAGTGTACTAAGCTGAAGATATATTTAAAATAAACTTCGAAACTTTAGGCCAGGATGGTTGCTCTTTTTTCTAAATTACATTAAAAAATTATGCAGCAAACCTTATGTCGCTGCCAGGAACTTATTGATTCCTTATGATCTAGATTACACTTCTTACTTAAAGTAAATCTTTTAACAACAAAATATCAGATGTTTCATACAACAATAATAAAAATCAAAATCCTCCAAGTCTTAAATCAACAGAAACAAATCTTACTAGATCTATCTAGAACAGATCTATTTGATCAAAAGAAATATTTCATTTTCCTATAGCTTCTCAATCCCCAAATAGGATTTGTTCTCTTCGAATAATTCAATTTTTTATATAAAAACTTTGTTTTAAATAAATTTAATACAAACTCATTTACTAAATATAATTTTAATTTTTTTCCTTAAACTCTTTCGTAAGTTTGATAAACTTGAACCTTGTCATTATTTTACTCCTACCCCAAACAAACTTATATTAATAACTGGTGCATATCTTGCATAACTTCAGGCGTTTTCAAATGTACAAAGTTTGAAAACTTTTAAAATTATGAAACACAAATGAGAAAGAAAAAAATATATTATTTCAAAAGTCAGCAAAATTTTAGCAATACAAAAATAACTGACATTAAGAGGAAAAAAACTGGCATAGACCAATTTTGTTATTATCCTCACGATTTAAATTTAAATGTTAAGATAAGAGCATCGTTTAGTTTTACAAGGATTTTAATAATTCGAAAAGAAATTCTTTTGAACTAGTATCTAATTTTGGTTATAATTTTAATTGGAAAAACGCGCAACCTTTTGAACTTTAAAGTATTAATTGTGTTGCCAGGAAATAGGCACATTTAAATCTAATTTATTAATTTCCGTTTTTCTTTTGTGCTTTAGAGTTTTGGTTTAGTATTTAAATTTATTTTTTATTTCTTTAGGGCATATATCTTTTTTTTTATTTTTTGGGCTTAAGATAATATTAATACCAACAAGAGTAGCAGAGTCCATCAGATTTTTACTTTTTTTGAAATGATAGCATCTCGAGGGTATAATATAGATAATGTAAGCTCCCCCTTTTTTTTGTTGTTAGCAATTAAAAGTTTTTCATGTCACCTTCCCCAGTAAATAATCAGATAAATAACATCACAGAGAAACTTTTTCTAACTTTATAAATTTCTTAGAGTAGATAATGTGCGGAAGATGCGATTATGTTTTGAAAAACAAAAAAAAAAAAACTCAAAAAATTAATGTTTAAATAGGGACCTATTTTTTTCATTTTTTTTTAAATTTCTATATGTATTAGTATATTAGCAACATCTAAACACTGTTACTTAATGGTGCTTTTTAGAAACTTTTCTAACTTTTAAATGTTTTCCTGTTTAGTAAGTTGATCACTTTCAAAAGATAATATTTTATTTTATGGCTAAAAGCTGTTTAGTGATATCTTAATTGCAGGTCAGGGATTCAAATAATTTGAATATAAAAATAAGAATATTCATTCGTTTTAGGAAAAGACAAGGTAATTTTTATACTTTAATAAGACTAATAGAGTCCTTCTGAGATTTATTTAATGCAACTTTCAATACTGTAATGAGGAAATAAGCTGAATAACCAGAGTTTTATTTTAAAATAAATTTAAAAGTTGTGTATACAAATTAGGATTTGTAAAATGTTAATATTATCTTAGCTGTAAAAATACAAAATTTTACTCAAATCAGTTTAAATAAAAATTTCTTATAGAGTTTGTATTAATTTGATGAATAAATCAAAAAGCATTTTCTTGTATAATAAAAAAAATTGTGACAGTCATAAATTTCTATTAATTTTAAGTGAAAGCAAGAAAGTCAATTTTCATTAAGGTAAATTCAATTATTAAAATCATCAGAGATTATTTATCAATCATATAAATCGTAACTACCACCAAAGTACTTATATGTGATGTGAAGTTGCCCGCATCGTATTTTTGCACTTTTATGGATGCTATGAGGTTTACTTTAAGATTTTTGAACTCATTTAAAAATTTAAATTAGAACAAATTTTATTTGTTGTGACACAATTAACACAAAAGTAAGTTTTAAAAAGCTTATATACCTACTTAAAATACGGCAAGCAATACGTTTCTTTAAAAAAAAGTTACTCCTAAAACTATTGAAAGCACTTTTGCCATTTTCCAAAGTATTTCATCATCCAAAAAAATTTATAAAAAATGTTTCTGTGCGCTTGTAAATTACAATTATGTAAAAAATAAAAAAACGCAAGTATAAAATTAAAATTTTTAAATTACTCACTTTGACGATGCATGATGCTCTCGATCTCTTTGTCAAAATATTGTTAGGTTAATTATTTTTTTCTTGCTTCTTTTTGAGTTTTTTTACTTTCATAAATTAATCTGACACCAATGATTATTACGTCTTTTAGTCCCACGCAACTATTTATTAATATAATTATTTTCCAATTGTACAAATTTAACAATAGAAAATTTACTGTAAAAATTTCAAAATCAAATTTCTTCTCGTTATTCTACAAAAAAGAAAAGTTAAATATTAAATAGTTACATTTTTATTTTTATTTTCGTATTTAAATTACATAATTAAATTTTTATATGTAATAATAAATTACTAAAAAAATAAAAGATATTCTATTTAAATAAATTTTATTTACATTTCATCAAGCGTCGAATCCACTCACTCGATTGACTGCAATTTGGATGTAATTTTAGTATTACCAGATTGCATATCTGTATAAATTCATTGTTTTACTAGAAACTTTTACGGCTTTTATAGTAAATTAAAACTTTTTACGTTAATTTATTATTTCTTGTATGATTAACTGTAGTTTTCCTGAACTTTTATTCAACTTAAGAGTTGATTGGGAAATCACAAAAAGAAATGCTTTAAAACTAATAAAAAAAAGTCAAAACTGTCCAAACGTTATAAACTAACACCAAAAACTTAAAAAAACTAACATATTATTGCTCAAAAGTTTCTAGAAATTAAAAAAAGAGAAAAAACTGTTTGAGCTTTGAAACTTAAGAGAAAGTTGTGTGCAAAAGAAAGAATATATTTAAAACTTAGAAAGAAGAATCAAATGAAGAAAGAAACTAATTTTAATTAAAAATAAGAAAAATATAAATAACTTTTAAGGCTTGAAAAAATATTTAAAGGAAGAATATTTTTTTGAATTAAAGTGGGCAGGAAAGAAAATCAAAATTGAAAGAAGAAAACAGCTTTGGTAAACAGTAAAAAATATACGTTCTTGAAAAGGAAAAATTTGCTGATCACGTGAGGGCACAGTAAAATTTTCAAAGTTTTTCCTCTTGTTTTTGCATTTTTTGTAGCTTTAAGGACAACATATTGAAATTTCAAGTGAAAATCTTAAATAGTTTCTAAGTTACAGGCTTATAAAAAGCAGCTGCTCCTTTATTAGAAAAGCTCGTTACTCGTCTTTAAAGGTATTTTTCTCAAAACTACATTTTTCGAATTTGCTACAACTCTCACTCGATAACAAATCATCCCATCGACTTGACTATTATTTAAGTATATTTTATATTTTCTTAAGGAATATATTTTTTCCTTTGTAAGTTTTCACAGATTTAAAAATACTTTTTCCACAGCAGCTGTGGTAAAGAAAAACATCAAGAAAACTTCCGAGAAATGTTCATATGCACAAATCAATAATTTCTTTTCGTTTTTTTAGTTTTATGATAATATGAATTAACATTTCATGGTGAAACTTCCTCAATATTGATTTTTGCATTTAAATAAACTTATAATAATATTTCTTTTACTTCTGCTTTAACTTTCAAATTCAAAAATTTTAGAGTTGAAGATACTATTTGTAGGATAATACTTAACTATTTATCTCACTTGTATCCAATTATCTTTTATACCCTGTATCAGACAAAAGTAAACAAAACACAAAATAAAACTTTCATTGTAGTAAAAAATTCCTCTCGTTTTTTTTTTAAATCCAATTCATTTTATTTTTGTTACCATAGAACTAGAACAGATGTTAGTAAATCAAATATAGCCACTGAGAATATCCTTTATTTGTTTTTTTAAACTTAAAATTCCATCAAAATCGACCATTTTGAATTTACAGTACCCAAAAAACTTTGTCAATTATTCATATGACAATTGCTATAAAGCCACAGGACATATGTATCCTATACAATGGATTGTATAACTTGATTTCTAGTTAAATAGCTTAGGGGCAACAGAATTTAATTATTTGGCTGTTTTGATATAATTTTAATTTATGGATTCTGTTATGAGTCATCACATAAAAATGATATTTTCATCGTTTTTGGTTGGTTTTTTTGATCTGTTGTCAGCCTTAATGCTTTGTTTTTATTTTTTTAAATTTTAAATCATGAAAATGGATTACAAGAAATAACATTTTTAATAAAAATTTTGGCTTAAATATATTTCAATCGTTTTGAATTTGGATAAAAATAATCAAACTGATCAAACTGGAGCAAAAAAGTCAAAAAAAAAATATTTACTAGAAAAAAAATTGTTTATTAAATCGAAGAACTACGCAAATATCAAATATAATAAAAAAGGCTCAAGGAATCACAAAGTTTCAGTGTAACTGAAAAAAGAAGAAAATTGAATTTAAGTTTAAGAAGTTCTAATAAACGAAATCTGTGCTGAAAACTACCAGAAGAGACGTAAAGAGTAAATCTCTTAGCTTTTTTAACAAGATCAAAAGGACGAAAAAAGTAAGAATAAAGAGGAAAAAAATTTTAACGAAAAGCTTTAAAATTGGAAAAAAAACATCAGAAGACAGTAAGTTTTTAAACAAGTAAATGATCACAGATGAAAAAGAAAAGAAAGCAAATAGCAAAAATTATCGGAAATGTTAAAAAATGGAGAAACAAGAAATTAAATCTGTTACAGAATAGAGAATCAAATTATTGACATACGAAAAGAAGTAAAATTCTTTGCAGCCGTCATTTAGACATTTCTTATCTGTTCATAAATATAGAGTTCTGAGGCTATGTAGGGGAGAGTAGCTAATTGCGGAACATGTCTAATTGTAGGACAGAACAAAATTGAAGAACGTACATTATCAAAGCCAAATGTCATCGATTTCTATTGACGTTTATGCTAAATTTTTCCAAAAAAAAAAAAAACGATTACATCTTTTTTTCATTGTTTATAAATTAGATCAAAGTTTTTTAAAAAGGTGAGTAAAATGTGCTATTGAGCAGTATTTCATGTCCTTTTTTATCATACAAAAATTTTTCCTAATGTTATTCAGCTGTAAAAACCTTTTTTTTTGTTATATTTTAATTAATTGGATAGTTTTTCATAAATAATATGGGGTTTTACTCAAAGATTTAGTATTAACAGTGTCCCATAATCGGGCATATATTTTACTTTTGTCAATTTTAACATATTTAATAATTTGACTATTTGTTACGAATTCGATCAACCTTTTCAGTCGTATCTATATGACGCAATAATACTCTCCCTTAATACTTAATTGAACCTTATAATAAGGTTATCAGCATTTTTTTTGCAATCAATATGCTCAAGTACTCAGACTAAAGTAGTTTCGCTACTTTTTGGTAAAAAAATGCAGTCTTTTGTAAAAAATTCCATACTGCTATAGGTACAATTGAAACAGATGTAAATGGGATGTAATGAACTCGATAATAACAGTTTTTCTTGAAAACCATTAGTTATATTACATCGAGCTGTCAAGTTTATAAAGACTTGACCGTTGATCAGAATCTTTAATCAATATCTGTTTTGGTATCATCATTATAAAAGAAGAAGGCATTAATTTGGGTAGTGTTCAATTTACCTTCCATGGTATCCCTCGACTCCACATTCAGAATACCCCTCTGGTCCATAATGAAAGCAAAAGTAAAATTTTTATGCATGAGCAGTTTCTAGTAAAAATAAATTCGAAAAAAGATTTAGTTGATATTAGTACTGAAATAGTCAAAATAAGTTGATTTTTCAATCCAAAAAAGATCATTTAGTATTCAATTATTATTATCATTTGTTGTAATTTTTGATGACACACTTAGCATAAATATGCGGAAATTTTAAAGCAAATGTAATCTTTTCTCTTAACCTTTTTTGTGCTTTATAAAAATGCCTTTAGAATTAAAAGAAAAAACACAAAGGTGGAATATCTATTGCAATATAAAAAAAATCTAGCTTAACATTTGTTTCAAAGCAACAACAACAATATGATGAAAAAAAACCCATATCTATGTACATAATATTGTTTGCTCTAAACTTAAAGCCTAAAGGAATTTTTATTTTTCTATATATTCTTTTATCCTTTGAATAGTTTATACTTTATACTTTGAGTATTAAATACGATATTTATATGAAAGTTTATAAGGTCGTCATGTCAAGTCACTTCAAACACCGGTAATGACTTCATATAAATTCATAAGGGACTTTAAAAATAAAGTAAAAAACACAAGATTAAAGAAAAAAAATTGAGCGCTTATCCTTTTACCACCCACATACTATCCCTTAAAAAATATATTTCGAGTATGATGTTAAATAAGTTTTGAGGTATTATATCCTTATACTTCTAACCCAACTGGTGTACTTTTTGGTTTATATTTTAAAGATTTCTTTCATAAATATCTTTAAGGGTAGCATATGTGAAAAGTTTTTTCCTTATTTTGTTGTTGTTGTTGTTTTTTTCCTGATGTATATTATTATGAGAAGAAGACAACTTAAAAAGATTTAAGAGTTAAAGTTCAAAGATGAAAATATTGTTTTATGTTGAAAGTAGGTCAATTTACTTAAAGTTGAAATAGATTATGTAAGCATATCCTGATTATCTGGTTTTTATAGAAAATATTAAATTTAAGTAGTATAAAGAAAATGAAATGTTCTTTGGAAATACTATTAAATAGGTCTTAAAAATTTCACTTAAGATCCAATAATGAAAAAACAAAAATCATTGAAGAAAATAAATCTATCATGGTCTGCTCACATTTACGTGGAAGCATCCATGGCCATGATTCTTAGAAAAATGACTTTAACCTACTTTCAATTATGCAACTAATCGCCTCCATACAGTCTTACAACAAAAGTCAGTCAATCTCATACAAAATAAAAACTATTAGCATAAATGCTAGAAGTCACTTACATAAGGAACGCGAGCTTCAGGAGCTTATAAGAAATAGTTTCCAAAAAATTTCAGCATAACGTCAAAGTGATACTAAATTATTTTTTCCCAATATTTTCCACACGGTTTGCTCTTCGCCATTAGCTTTTACTTGTGATTCCCATCAAATACTTTCATTTGAATTGATTTTGTTGTTTCAATATTTTTCCTTTGGTTTTCTTATAAAAAGCAAAAATTTTAAACCAAAATCCAAGACTATCATCAAAATAAACTGAATTTTATATGATATTCAAAGCAATAGATCCATTTCCAGAAAAAATCTCAGCGATTTTCATGCTGGGCTTGTCATATTTAACATGTATTCTTTTAGAAGTTTGAGAGACTAATATTTTGGTTCAAATGTACAGAATTTTTTGCTACGCTACCTTAAATACTTTAATTGGGTCCAGCATATTTAGAATCATGTAAAAACCTTAAAATAATAAAACAAAAAGTCATGTTGACTGTAGAAAATTAGCTTTTTGTCTTTTTGGTTTAAGATTTCATGAAATTTATTGGCATACAAAATTTTACTTTGTACGCCCATTACAAAAACCAACCAAATTTATTGGAGGTCAGTACTACATACTAAAACCTATTAGTAGCTCATGAAATTTTGGTTCAAATTTTTCAATTGATGCTTGAAAAATTCAACTTTTTATACTAAAAAATATTTATTGTCTTTTGTCCGATTCTAACAATCTTTTAAAATACTCAAAAGAAGTAAAGATTTCAAGAAAATATTTGCTGAATATATTTTTATACTATAACAAAAATTTTGGCTACATAAATGTGTTCACAGACTTTGGATAAAAGTTGGCAGTAAGGATCCTCTATTAATCAGTCTAACAGAAACTTTCATAAATTTTGTTTGAATTTATACAACTATAAATATTAATGGTTGAAGAAAAATTATTTTCTTAACTTTTAACTTAAACTATGAGCAACAAAAATTGAATAAAATTATTAAATATTATTTTGAAAATTTTATACAGCTAAAATTCTAAAGGTGCAATTGATCATTCGCATAGAAAATTTTATAAGTAATAAAACTTTCAATTAAAATTTCTTTAAGTTGAAACTAATGAAATCCAAACAAAACTTTCAAGTAATATAAAATTGATTGACTTAAATTTCAATTCTTTTTGCAGAATTTGAGCTAAATTTCATTATTCTGGGCTACTTTTTTTTACGATAAAGTTCATAGCAACATCTGGAGATTATTTTTCACGGTGAAAGTAAAAATTTAATTCCATTCACAATTTTTAACATCTGGAATTTTTTCATTTTATTCCAAAAAAGGATATGCAACTGAATATAAAAGAAGAAAATAAAACAATCAAACTGTTCCTGATGTTTTTTTTCATAATTTTATATATGAAATCTTTTTTATTTATCTAGTATGACTTTCTTTACATATAAATATATATATAAAAGGAATCAAAAAGCTTCCTCTTTTTTATATCAAATATATTGTTTACAATTTAAATGTTAGTTGAAAAAAAATGATGGGTAGCCTTTAACTCTACACACTTCTTAACATAAATAAACCCTGGAAAACCATTTAAATTTACATTTAACTTGAAACTCTTTGTCATTTCACAGCATGATATCCAACAACAACAAAAAATCTCTATGAACTTTGTTGAAATTTCTTAAAAAGTTAAGTGGCTTAAGCAAAAGCTTTTTGAAAATGTCAATAACAGCAAAAAAAGAGAAATATTTCGAATTCAAATTTTGTACAGAGTTAAAGAATTTTGTTGTTGTTATATCTAAAAGATATTCAAAAAAATTTAAATAACGAAAAAAAAAATATGTTACCACCTGCTGTTTCTATATGAAACTGAATCAGTAATATTAGAAATTGAATGGGTAAGTAGAATATTTAATATTTAAATTAAAGACAAAAACAGTTACTGGTACACAGTAAAAATATTTCAATATTTTAAAACAAGAAAATTGAAAATTAATTAAATTTTTGATAGAAATATACAACTTCAGTTTACTACTTTAGTAAAAGGAAGACCAAATTTTTTTTGCCTTAACTTTGATATGAAGTATTAAAAGAGAAAATAAAAAAATATAGTACAAAAATTGTCTTTAGGTGCTACAATTAATAAAGCTTTGCAATTTTTTTACAAACTATCCGTAATAAATTCAAAAGACAAAAACAATTCAAGGAATTACAATAGAATAAAAATAAGATTAAAAATAGACATAAATACAAACTATGGTCATATCTGAAATAAAATGGAAGTCTTCAGGTAAAATTACCTGCTTTAAGGGGGTATTCTAGCCTAGAGATATGTAGAGGCAAAGAAAAAATATTTTTAGTATCCTTTATTTTACAAGATATTTATTGATGTTTAACACGTTGAAGACGTTCAGCAAGAAATTAATAATAATAAAAAAATTATTCTTAACAACAAAGTTTTTAACATCTATCTAAATATTGTTATTGTATTTCAAAATGTATAGAAGGATATGAAAGGCTTACCAAAGGAACACGATTGCAGGTAGACGGAAAATTTCTATCGTGTGTTGTTCGAATAGTTCCGGCCGACCTGGTTTGGATAACATGTCACTAAAACAGCTATAGCACCAAAACTAATTTAAATTTTGAAAAATCCTTGTAAAGACATCCTCGTAAAGAATTTTTATGAGATGATTTGGTAATTATTTGTTTATTTTTCCATTTTCGTTGAATTTTTTTAACTTAATGTATAACATCTTAAAAATATTGTGTCAAAACTTTAAGTTGATCGAAATAGAATTACCGAAGTTATGAGCTGAAAACAAACTTACAAATTTTGATGGGTTTTTTGACTTAAAATTCCTTTTTCGGCTAGTTATAACTTTGGTTAAAAATTTCAATTTTCAATTGTTATCAAAATTGTATTTGATTACAAACGAATTTCTTTTGATCTTCACTGAAAAACCGATAAATTGGTGTTAACTTTATTCAATTTAAGGGGGTATTCTGGTCTAGAAATTTGAAAAAATCAATTTTCTTTTTCATATTTCCAAAGCATAAGCCTTTAAGAATATGGCTTTACGAGAATTTTTATGAATTCAAACCATTTTTGAGGATATAGCTGTTTTAGTAATGGTATGGCTTATACAGCGCGTAACTTTCTTTGGAACTTTAAAGGCGTTTTTCTCGAAACTACTTTTTTCGGAACGGTCACAATGGTTTATAAAGTTCCACACCGATTCACTTGAAAATTGGTGTGAGTCTTTTATATACATTCCCCTATCGCAGGCGCTAGAGTTATAAAAAAATTTCAATTTTTACTATTTTAAAAAAATTGGGAAACGTAAAAAAAGTGATAAAAAAACACGTCTCTTGGCTTCAAACTTTTTTGGCTTTTTTTTCAATTATCCTAATTCTTGCCATAGCGGTACTCTTCTCGATTAATTACTTACTTTTTTTTTACTTCAGATTACTCAGAGGGTTAAAATCATTGCGACCATCGACCACCATCTTTTTTACAACCCCCCACTTCGGCAGCCTGTAAGTTTTTGAATTGTTTCAATTTGTTTTTCTTTTGTGTATTGTTTAGGAATCAATAAATATTATACAAAATATCAAATACTGCAAATTTTGTTAGATTTTTATTTATAACTCCTCAAAAATTCCCTAAAATTCATGTCTATAGACCAGAATACCCCCTTAGGGGCTTATAACAATTTATTAGATCTGAGAGACCTCATTCAAAATTAGTACAAAAATTTGTCCCAATAGGAACAAGAGAATCAGAAATATAAAAAATCAATTCATTAGTAGCTCATTAGAAATTTATAATTAATAAATATAGCATTAAAAAATTCCCTTTGTTTCTCTTAAATAACTTACTTATCTATCTGTTTTTGTGTAAGATTAAGAAAAGTCAGCATACCTAACAAACTCCTAATCTAAGTATATAGTTTTAGTTTAGTTTAAATTAAACATGGAAATATTTTACAAACGTGGCAAGGTCATACTCTCCACTTTATACGAGTGACTTATCTATTTTGAAGAACATATAACAGCAGGCATGCAAATTAGAAGAAACAAGATTCACCAAATAATAACTCGTTTTGGTATTTAGATAGCTAATGCTGAATCTGATTTTTTGTTTGTTCGCAAAATGGAGTACTTGATTTTATTTTATTAAAACATAGCATTATGCTTTTTCAATGTAACCACAGAGCCTTTAATAACTACAATAATTTTTTACATTTATTACAAAATAAATTAGATACAATAATGTCAAATATCTTTCCTTAGAAGACTTTCAAGGAAGCGAAGCTAAAAATACGTCCTTATCAGAAATGAAATCATAAACTTTTTCAAGTCGATGAAAAACTTTCAGATATAATGAAAACCAAAAAAAAATCGAAATTTATAAAGAAATAAACTTAAATAAAAGTGCAACAGACAACAGTTTTTTGTATTGCAACAATTTCCTTCCAAAGTGAAAAAATAATTTTTAAAAAGCGCTTCCAGTTTGAAAAATATTTCTTATATAAAAATTTCCATAATTGTCAATGAATTTAAGATCCATTTTGACGCTAGTGCTTTCCATCTGAATCTTTTATTCATGCAATTGAAAAAACTTTTATAAATTTTGACACCATAAAATTTACAAAATTTTGAATTGCAATATAAGGAATATATTTAGTCTAAGGATGCTCTATCTCATCAATTAATATTATAAATATACCAACAAGTAAATATGAATGAATTCATTCCAGAAATACCAAATTAATCTCCTTATATATATATACAATTACAAGAATATTGCTCCATAAATGCATCTTAACTCAATAGAATTGAAGTGCAATCGAATTGAAGTACATAATTATGTGAAATCATATTTAACGATATCTCATTGAAAAAATTTCAAATAATTGCAAAATTCTACTTTACCAAAGAATTTAGACCAGATGACGCTCATCGCAGTCTTCTAAGTATTCATTAAATTAATGAAATTATAAGTAGCTTTTATATATTTCTTTTTATGTAATTTAGAACTGCTAAAAGTTTGGATAAAATGAAAAAAAAACCAAAAGTCCTTTAACAGAATATAATATTTACCTTACTAATATCGTTTATCATATTTGAACTGTTTTATATAAGTCTTAGCATTAAGAGGCAAACCCTAGATACCACTTTAATAAATAAATAAAGACAATATTAAGAATATTTGTTATCTACTTCAGTGTAGAAGAGTAATCGATAAAATGGACTAAATATAAGCTAGCTATTAGCTAGAGAGATTGGAAAATAAAACCAAAAATAATAAAAAACAAAAATGAGATGGTCTTAAAATATTTTCTATGAATTAACAAGATATAAAATTGTACTTAAGACACACAGTTGTTAAAATAAACAACAAAAAATTTCATAGTAAAATTGGAATAGTAAAGTTTAGTGTCCTTTAATTTAGTATCACTTGTAATCCTATGTTGAAACTTGAGTACTTAACTAAATTTTTGGTTTTATTTTTCACACAAGTTTTGTTCATTCGATAATTGTCTTCCTTTTTTGTTTGTTTCTAAATCTTGGACAGCAGATATAATACATAAAATTGATTGAATTTAAAATTTTAGTTAGGATTTTTGATTTGGAATAAACTAAATTTTGGAAATTTTTCTTTAAAACTTTTGGTCTAGGTGTAATTGATTTTCTCAAGTTTTCATCATAATTTATACATCTCAGATATATTAATAGCAACAATATCCCATTATCTACTGTATTTTAACATAAATCAAGCTCACTCACCATAAATATGAAATAATATAGCCTGATGACTAAAATACTATGCAAAAAATTAAATTAAAGATCTTGATTTAAAAAAAATGTAAATCGCTTAATATTAATTTTCTATTAATGAGGATTATACTCAAACTTTGAAAGAATATTTAGAAAATCCTTAATAATATTTTAAGACTTCCATAACATAAAATAAAAAGAGCATCGTTACGTACGTTGAACATGAGTGAAGAACATATTTTCGAAAACTACCCCATCCTTCATGGACAAAGTTTATTTAAGTTAGTTATTAAATTTTCACACTCCAACTATGGCTCCATTTAAAGAAATTTAGAACAAAATATATAATCGAGATTGCAGGTTAATATTCCCTTTAACAGTTTCGTGAATTGGTAAATTTTTTTGAAGAAAAGATTCACATATACAGTGCTAGGAATTAATAGAGCGAAGGTAGTTTTTCTGGGTTTTGATTAAGAAATACAAATATTTTATCAGAGTATATTGCCTGTTACGTGAGTTACAGTTTATAGGTAGTATGTGTGGATTTTTCAGCTCGTTGATATGGCCTATTTTCGTGATTCCATTTATACAAACTTTATGGCAAATTATGCCCCAAACGTCTTCAACCGTATCAAATCAGAACATAAATACTTTTTTCTTTAAACCATTCGTCGAGCATTATGTATAGGAGCATTATCCTGCTGCATTTTTTTATCTTTTCTTCATAAGAATGATAACAAATAACTGTCCACTATGGCTTCGTATCTCTCTTCGCTTATTATGGCTTTTATGAGAGCCATTTTATATATACCACTCTGATTGAAAGCTTCCTATATCATTACAGAGTCTCTTCCTAATAACCTTATGGAATGAAGCGTTCTTTCTTTTCTCAAATCATGTCAATAGTTCTTCAAACCGTCGGAACCGTCAAGATTAAATTTTTTTTCTTAACTAAAAACGACAATAACCACAATAATTTTTGTTGAATGCATTTTTCTGTGAACTGCAGCCGAGTCAAGATATAGTGATTTCTTTAGTTTAAATTTGTATAATTAATCTGTTCTAACCCGAAGTGAACTACATTCTAGGTGAAGCGGTGCACAGTTTTTGATGATGTCACTCCAGTTTTTCTGATTTCCCGTAAAACTGTCCGTTTCGATCGGGGAGAGAACTTCATGAGACGACACTTTCTCTTTCTAGTTTCAAAATTTCTTATCTCAAAGGTAAACCGTTTTGCAGACAGTGTACAAATTCCATTTAAATGTAACTGTAGATAGTCACATGGATAGAAAAAGGTTGCATATTACAGAAGAAGGATAAATTCGTGTAGCAGAGCAAAAAAAAAATCAAGTAATAAAAAAAGAGAGGTATTCTCGAATAAAAAATCCAGGGTAGTAAATTTATCAAGGAAAAATATTGAGCGTGACTCTTAGAGAAATAGAAAAGCAGAAAAACTAAAAATGATGTGAGGACTCTAGTGGTGAAAATTTTCGCTTTCGTGGACAATGTAGTTTAATAGCTTCTAGGCTATATAGAGCGATGCATCGCATTTAACATGTCGATGAGATTAGAGAGTCACCAATGAAGAATTTTGTATACAAAGTGGTTCAATAAATTTGTAGGCGATTGCTTCATTTTTTTTGAATAGTTTATTACTTAAATATTTATATTTCCGTTTTTATATTGAGGAAAAAAAAACAAATAAATTTCAAATTAAGGTAGGTAAATACAAATTTTCGTATTGTCCAAATGACATCCTTGATTAGGATATAAATATACTTTTTTCTTGTTTTGTACAAAAAAATTGACATTTTAACAAAATATTTGTACTAAAATTTTTTATTTATAAATTTTTTTATTTTGCATAGAAAAGTTTTGAAGAGGGTTTTAATGGATCTAATGGAAAATAAATGTAAACTGTCTTTACCTTAAACTTTTAACATACTATTTTTGTTTAAAACTTTCAAATTCTTATTAATATTTTTAAACATTTCTAGCTAAAAGGAATAAAAGCTCTCTAGACTGATTAAAAATTTGGATAGAATACTTTGGTCAAAGCTATCAAATTTTATTTTTCGTTAATATGTCCCTCATTCAAACGTTTGACGTCCTTATATTGTGAGAAAGGTAAATATAAATAGAACAATGTTATTGCTTCAGAAGAGTTCAACTCTTTTAGTCATATTTGACAGTTACCTCGTATAACTTCACGATTTAAGCTTAAAGATTTTATATCCCTAATTTCTTGTAATTTGAGTTCTATTCTTTTCATTCCAGTCAATTTAATTGTAAATAGATTAAGATTGTAGTAAACAAACACTGAATACAAAAAAAAATCCCAGTCAGTCGCATGGATGGAAAAATATCACTTAAAAATTTAGTTTTTTGGTGCAAAAAGGAGACTAACATCTTCTTCATTTAATCCAAGATAACGATTATTTTTGCAGTTAGCTAAGAAAAACTTGACACTCTTAAATGGAGTAGATATATTTTAAAACTGTTCCATACATTTGGTCTGACGTACGCTACTGGCATTGTAAAATTCTTTTTTCGCATGACATGAGGAATTCAAATATTCACCGAGAAATGTAAGTTTATTTATGTAAGCTCCATGTATTGTTTACAATTTAAAGGTGGAAACGTCCACCTACTTTTACCTACATGTGTGTCTTAATACGTGTATATTTGTGCATGCCTAGCACTTTTTCTGGTCGGCAAAGCTCGACTTTCGCCACGTGTTTTAGAAAATCAGCCATAGCGATGGCATTGTTGAGTGTATCAAAAAAGCTCGAAAACTATAAAGTTTCAATTTCAATGTAGTAGCACGTAATTTCTATAAGAGGGCTACTCTCAAGGATCTTATAGAAGCATTAAGCATTCTAGCTATATAGCTAGAGCAAATGCATCACCCGTTTTACAACCTTGTCCGTCGTGCGAATGAAAAACGCATTGGTCTGTACAAGGCTTTAGGCTTAAGTCTTCTATCCCAAAGTTTTTTTCTCTGTAGCTTGAATGTATCTCAAATGTGTTATACTCAAAATTTAAGATATTTTAAGACAAGAATTAAACTTTTGTTCTATGACTGGATGCTTGATTTTACGATATTGATTTTTAGCATTTTTCGACACAATTTAGAAATCTTGTATATATGCGAAATTTATGTAAAATATTATTATACTTCCCTAAAATTGAAATATTTTCATCGAAGTCTTCTAAGGATAAGATTTTAGATAAGAATTAATAAATCTCTTCTACAATGATTAACAACAGCCTATTAAATAGAAGTAGATTTTTAAAGAGTTCTACAAAAAGTTTAATTAGTTTCTTTTTCTTTCTTTTCTTTTCTTGTAAATTAAAGCTAAGTAATATTATTTTCTAAAGTAATTTAATATTCTAAGCAAATTAAGGATAATATATTTAAAGCGCAATTAGCAAACTTAGTTAAGAATATAATTATAAAAAAATATAATTAAGATTTTAGGTAATTAAATATAAATCTTATATATATATACGTCAAGGTATAAGTAACTCTTCTGTAGCATAACTTATCCTTTAAATTTAATAATTAAGCTCTTAGTCCTGAAATAACCAATTTAATTTACTCCTCATTCCCTATCTCTCTCTCTTTTAGCCTTAAAAATCTATGTATGTATAAAGTCTAGTAACCTGTATGTGGTAGATTAAAGGATTGAAGGTGGCTCAAATGTCTATTTGTGACACTCTGCTGACTGTGTGATATACACGCGAATCCAATACACCAAAGGATTTTAGTAATTTAGTTTTTAAATAAATCCATGGATAAATGAAATAGCTTTATGGTAGCACTAGAGTGTCTCTATAATTTGCATTTGATGATAAATTGGTCTTTTTTTTGGAAAGGAAAAACAATTTTTAATTATAACTATAGTGGAGTAGATTTCTTTGTGTGATGGAAGTTTTTTTTTCTTTATTTATCACTAAAATATTACCAAGCAGATTGAATTTCTTGATCTACAATATTGACTGTAACTGTAATTAGTTAAACTAGGGTATTCTAGATTTAATTAATTTCTTAAGAAAATCCTGATAACATAATCAATCCATCAAGATCAGAAAATTGATTTATTTTATATTTTTTTCACTTATTTTTCTTGTTATGCAGTTTTGATTTGAAAAAAAAAAACAATGTGTGACAAATTCCTTTTGTGAGCATTAAAACTATTCGACAAAAATGTTAATGGCGAGGGCAGTGGGGTCACAAGTCACAATTTTCTTTATTACATTTTATTATTGTCAATTTGAAGAATATTGTGTCAAAATTCTCTCGTAGTTATTGACATTTGGATCTGCCTAACTCTTGTATATTTTTCATTTATTTGGAAATTTAAAATTTTAAATGCGTTTTACCCGAAAACGTTTAATAAATCCGTGAATAACGGCATTCATCTGCATCAATGCATTTGAAATTTTACATTTACATTTTATATAAAACACGTCCACAACAACAACTCCAAACTACCACAAAAAATATAGAAATGACAAAATTAGTTTAAAAAAAAAGAAGATCCTTGCGTGTAAGTCTTATATTTTAACTAATTTAATTTGATTTTCTTGTTCTAAGCTGAGATATGGTGATCACAGTAAATTAATTTTTATGTCACTTACTTAGCTCTCATCACACCTTAAGGAGTTTATTGTGCGGCTCTATATACTCGTATGTATGAAAACTATCACAGTATTTATCATATAGTGCATACACAAAATCGTCACAGAGGTTGTAATATTATTTTTCTTTGAGGATCGGAATAGAATTCCAATCAACTTGGAAACAAAGTAACTTGGAATACGCATCTAAATGACAAAATAAAAACTTAAGCTTCTGTACTAATAGATGATATATTAAGTGGGTATTCTGGTTTAGAAACTCAAAAAATTGATTTTTTTTTAGCACATTTTCATAGTTCAACCTTTTAAAAAAATACTCCTAAAATCTTTTCGAAGTTAGAGCTCATTTTGTGGAGCATTTAGTCTCAGTTCAGTTCAGTCTTTAAAACTTTAAACGCATTTTTCAAAAAGTAAGTTTTTTTGAAACGGTGTGCATGATATCGCAAGTTCTATTTAACCAATTCACTTGAAATTCGACACAAGGCTTTTTTATATATTATAGCATCGCACTACGAGGAGTTTTTTGTTTATTTTTAAAAAATTCTGTACGGCAAAAAAACAAAACAGGGAAAAACGAAACTTATTTTTCAAACAGCTGCCATTTGGTTGAAAAATTTCTCCCACCATTTTATTCATTCTAGCAACGAGAAATTAAGCGATCAAAAAAACTGTTAAAGTGTAACTCCTATCATAAGCAATTTTCTTATTTGAAAAATCACATTTAAAACAGTTAAGCATTTCTAATGTCTTATAAAATCAATCTTTAAGTTTAAGTTAAAAGATATTTAATTTCTTACATTGATACCCCATGATGCAATGGAGTTTCTAGTTCAAAACAGACAAATCATTGTTTTATATACTTTGTAATTATTTTCCATCAATTGTTAAATAATAGTAAACACGCCCAATGCAGCACACATCAGGAATTATTATGGCTTGCTTAGTTCCGTGTAACTAAAATTTTCCAATTAAAGAAATTTAACTCAAAGTATTATATTATTAAAATTTAATTCCTAAAGATACCGAAATCAAACTAATAATCGTACTGCAAAATAAAATTTTTATTTTACTTAAAAAATTAGTATTATAAATTACCTTAAATTGAATTACACACTAATCCAGCTAATAATAAATGAGTTCTCAATTAATTTATAATCTATAACGTTGCCAAGCGACGAATCCACTTTCTCAACTACCTGTTATATACTTAATTAAACATGAAGAGGCGAAATGTAGGCGGGACTTGTGCCACTCATCTACTTACAATTAGATGTACTTTTTATTGAATATGCTAATTAATATATATGTTAATTCTCTCTTCTATGGAGTAGGATAAATTCTCAATCTTTTAGCAAAATTGTAAGCAAAATTTTATAAAAAAAACTCCTTTGCTTTGACATTTGATTTAAATTTCTGAAGTTTTAAATAAAGCCTTATTAGTTACAGTATTACCAGATCAAAAAATTTAGTTGCTAGTTAAATGAATAAAAAATATTTTTTACATAAATTCATTTTCTCATTAGAAAGTTTTTTGTATTTTTTAGTAAACCAAAAGTTATTATTTTTTTATTAGTTTTTGTCAAGTTTTATTTATTTTAAGAACGGATTAAGAAAACTTTTTGAAAATTATATGAAAATGCTTTATATCTAATCAAAAATTCAAAATTTTCTCATAAAATGGTCCGAAAAAACTATATTTTAGTTTAAAAATTATTTTTTTCGTTTAAGCTTCTTGCAATAATAATAATTACTTAATGTGTCTTTCAAAAATGAGTTAATTGCTTACTTCAACCCATTTGATGCCAGGAAAATTTAGTACGTTAGTAAATTTGATATATCGATTGCAGGATAGTCCGCATGTACGACGGAAAACCGGCAAATATACAAATAATTTTGCTGTTATTTATGTCATAGAAAAGATTTGATATAACATTTGCATTAGCGTCTACATATAAGAGTGTGATCAAGAAAATCAACTTTCCTGCTTTGGCTAATAGTGATTAAGTTGTTATCAAAGGAAAAAAGGCTAAGACAACTTAGAAATTCGCAAATCATATTCCTTAATCACCTCTGCTCAATTGTTTTACCGAATATCGCACCTAAAAAGGAGATTTCTCATTTGATCGCCAGATTGCTATAGTAATTATGATGACTTATTAATGTAACAGTGTTTTAATTATCAGATTAGTCCTAAAGTTCGTTTGCATTTTTGAAAAACTTTTTTAATAGTTTAAATAAAACTCTATTTCCCGCCGTCTTACAGGTAGCTTTTGAAATACATTGCTATTGAAAAACTCTGGTTTTGATGCAACAAAAAAAAAGAAGAAGGTTCATTTTGTACATCTTTTTTAGAATTTAACTTGTTCTCTAGTACAAACTTTTGTAGGGAATGAAATAAGCAAAAATCACTTGGAGAAATATCCGAAGAGTATACAAATTCGACAAAAGCTCTCAATTAAATCCAATTAATTCTGGCAAGGTTGTTCATTCCGGATGTGGTCTTGGGCTACCACGACGAAAGAACACTTTTCTAATATTCACAAAACGCGGACGTTCTAATTTTAAACGACAAACTTGTTCAATTGATTTGAATAATTCAAAAATAAATCACACCATACAGAGCCTATTAAATATTTAAAAGAACCTTTCAAGGATATAAAAACACCTCTGCTATGGGAATTGACTGCTTATCTTTATCTGTCTACTGACTTTTACTTCTGACGTTATTATAAATAATCTATTTTTCGGCACTTGTTACCAAACGGTGACTTTCAAAATGCGATAAAAAAAAAGCGGGCTTTTTAGAAAGATTTTTATTTTATTTACTGGTAATTGGCCTCATCTCCTTAAAATGATGAAATACAATTTCATGTGCAAATGTTTATTCCCTGCTAGCAATTAGGCTCGGATAACTCCTACGGTGCAAAACTTGGATACTTTTCCAATCTCCTTGAAGTGACGAAAGACTATTTCATAATATAAATTCATCCTTTCTGCTATATGAGAAATCATTAATTGTAGTTCGGACTCCACAAAATTTTTAAGAATCTTTAATTTAAAATGCTCACCAAGTTATTGACTGTCCTGATCGAATAATACTAAATATTATGAATTTTACACCTTCAAAGCCTTTTCATGTTTAATTGTTGGTTTTTTACGTATTTTTTGAAAAAAAATAACCAATAGTTAGTTAAAAAATTTTACAACAGAAATTTTTATTAGTCAAACGAAGTTTTGCAAAAGTAACTTTTAGTTTAAAATATGACAGCAAAAGTTTCAAATGCAAAATATAAGCCCTAAGTTTACATAAAGTATCGTTTTTTTAACTTAAACAATTATTCTCCTTACTAATATAATTTATGTCTATAGCCTATGATAAAAACATATAACAATAGAATTACTAATGATACCATTAAAATTATACTAAAAATGGTAAAGAATTTCTTCGATAAACAAAAGGAAAAACTTTCAAAATTATTTCTATATCAATCAATTGCTAGCTTTTCTACATCAATTTCATGTGTAAGTTTTAAAGTTTCCGAACACTCTTGATTTTGTCATTAAATATAATGTTGTTAAATTCAACTTGTTTACGACAAAATTTGTTAAATAACATTCTTATATGAACAATTCAACGCTGTTATCTATAGAACTTAGTAATTGTTATTGGTTAAATAAATGATTCTCTATATTGTATGTAAAACTTAATACAGCCAAATGATAACAAGGACAATTAATTGTCAATAAAGTAACAATTTATCGTTGACATGAATAAATGACAGAAATGAAACGTTTCCTACACTAAATTAAGTGCTCAATTACTTACGATAAATTATTCCTTTGTCATGAGAAAAATTTAATTTGTATAGAATTATTGTTAAGCTAAAGAAATTTTCTAAAAAAGGAATTTATTATTCGATAACTGTTTCTGTTTTGTTTAAACAATTTTTTCACAAGAAACATTAATAAAATTAGTTAAAAAATTGTTTATTAGTTTAAATTTCCTTCAGTTGAGTAAACCCTTAAATATTTGCTATTGCAAGGTTTTAAGGAACAATAATTATTTCTTTGATCACTAAAACGCAAAAAGTATACAGTTTGAAATTTCTTATTAAAATTATTTAAGCTCTGTACTCCAAACAAAACGAATTTTTCAAGAAAGATTAAAGAAAAAATAATTTTCTCTGCTTTTCCTTCTAACAGAACTCTTTTTAATATTTCTAAGCACACTTTAAAAAAACCTGCAAAGTTGTTTAGATTGCTCTTGAGTAATAGTAAAATTTTTTTTTTGTAATTCCAGACAGGCTGTCACAAATTTCCAAACTCTATTGCGGTATGTTTAATACCAAAGCCACACGTGCCCTACAATTCAGCAGAAAAAACCAAGACTAAACGTCTTTTTTGTTTGTTATGTTTTGCACATTTTGTTGTCTTGTATTTGGGGTATGACAAACCGCTTTCATGATTTAAAATTGGTTTGGTTTTGTTTTATGTAACATATATCAAATATTGAGGGAATTATACAATGCTCTACGTTTATTGTCCCGCATTGCGAATTTCGTAATACGTACTATGTTTTTTTGTTTTTTGACATGGATAGAGTACGAATTTTACCAACCTTTTAACAATATATACATATATATATATATAATTATGTTAGTAGAAGTGAGATCAATTTTTTTCCTGTATCACGTGATGCTCATGAAATTGGATAAGAATTTCAGCCAATAATTTTAATAGTAAAAGTTTTATTATTCATTTTTTTGTTCAAGATTTAAAGTGAAAGTTCTCCCAAATTCTAAAATCTAAAAATTCAGTGAAAGAGACAATAATTTGCGCACTGTTTTGTTGAAATCGTCAAAATAGACGTTTTACTGATTTGTAAAAAGAGAATATTTAAAAAAATAGGTAAAAATTTATAATTTGCATATCAAAATTTTACCTTGTTTCGTTTTGAGTAATAAGTAATTAACATTTCCGTTAATTTCAAATCTATGTGAACTTAATTTAAAAATTTCAAGTAAGGAACTATTGATTACATAATTATAAATTCCCCAATGTGGCCATTTACTTAGTTTTCTATGGCCCTCGGGGATGAGAGAATACCAAAATAACTTAACATATGTAGCTCTGATTTCTGCTTAAAACCTTCGATCGGCGTCTCTTCACATATGCCTAAAATTTAAATAACTTTGGTATAACACCCAATTTGGTTGCTTTTAATGCCACAAAGTTTTGAAGAGATTATATTTTTTTCTAAAAGGATTAATATTGTTTCATGGAACGAAAGACGAAAAAAATAAAAAAATATTAGAAATGGAAGATTTATATCCCCAGAATCCAGAGTTTGTAAAAGATATTACAGACCATCTTAATCATTTTAATATTACATTGTTACATTGCACGCATTGAAAAGCAGAAAATCAAATGTGTTCCGTGTCACAATATTTTTAATGAATAGAGAACACATTCGCGGACGTTTCAAATGCTAAAACCAATTTTTATTAATTTAATTTTATACAATCTTAAGTTTTTTTAATTAATATACATTTCAAAGTATAATGACCAAGTAACAGTTAACATTTGATATTTTGACTACTCTTACAATATATGTCTTATCAGATAAATTAAAAAATCTTGTAACTGCAAAAGTTTTCCAAGTTCAGATTCAGTAATTTTTATATCTGACTCCTATCGATCAGAAAGAAAAACAACATTAGACAATGACGTGCTAAGGGCAAAAGTGGAAGCAAATCTATTTCAAATACTCGAGAAACACTCAGAACCAGCCTTGGTCAACCATGCACAAATAATAACAGCAGATTCAAAAAATAACCAGAGCAAGTGTTTGGGTCCCCCATAATATGCCAAAAGAGAACAAAGCCAACAAATCCATCACATGAAATATATTGCTTCAATGGCACCATACAAAACCATTCTTTGAACGTTTGTTCACCGAAGACGGAAAATGGATTTTATATAATAATCCAAAAAGCAATAGCTCTTTCCAAATGAATCACCATGAAGTACTGCGTGGCAACAAATTTGAAAATTTGGATGGTGTCCCAAATGCAATCTCGAGAAATTTAATTTAAAAACCAAATATTTTTTATCTGTGCAAGATTGAAAATTTGCACACTAAATGACAAAAGGTTGTTGAAAACGAGGATGATTACATTATTAATAAAAATAAAAAAAATAAAGACTCGTTTGAATTTCCCTCGTTCCCGTTTCTCTCAAATACCATCAAATTACTATTACCTACACATTTGATTACAAATATCTTCTAATTAGATATAATAAAAACCACCTAATAAATAATTATCACCACATAAATTTCATGAGTGCATACAACATTTCAAAAACCAATAAAAAAAACACTTAAAAGAGACTCTTGAGTACTCTGTATAAAAGTTTTAAAAAGTAATTTATAAAAATAAATTTGAACGATTAGTTTTTATATATTTCGTGGGAATTTCAAATCATTTTTTTTTTCTTTTTAATCTCTTAATTTGAAAAAAAATTTTCAGTTTTTATTTTTCTATCAAAAATAATCTAAAATTTAATAGAAATTTTTAATATTGTTTTTCTGTATACTTTAACGAAAAATTAATTTAATTTAATGCTATGGGATTCATTTTTCTCATTCGCGTATAACTAATGGAAAATATTTTCCAATAGTCCTATATTAATTTAGAAATGGAAATTCTCTATCAAAATTCTTCATTTAATAGTAAAAGGATGCCAAAAGAACTGAAATTGCATGGGAATCATTTCATTAACTAATCAGAAAATATCTAAAATATAGGAAATTAGCTATTCAGAATTGTATATGTATATGTATCTATAATATTTTGATAAGGAAACAAATGAGATTTGCTAATATCAAAGGTGTACTTTATAGTAAAAGTCAAGTAGACCTTCTGGAGTATGAAAGTGAGCTCTTAGCATTAAATTAGAGATAGCTCATATATTTCCTGAGACTGTTACCGTTTTAGGTTAATGTATATTTTGACTGTTAAATATGACTTTTCATAGATTTTGATAAGATTTTCTTTTTTTCTCTTTCCTTTTGTTATTATTAGCAATCCTCATTTTAGGAACTGTGACATAACATCAATTTATAAAATACTAACTTTGATTATAGAGTCGTAGGGAATATCGCCTTTTTTGCGAATTAAAGGTTTCAATGGCTTCAAAAACTTTTTCATTCTAAAAGAAATAACAAATAAAAAAATTTTAATATTTTTTCTTTTCATACTAGAAAAGTCACGCACGTAATTAGTACTGGTTTTAAAATGCTTTGATCCCTACTTAAAATTGTTAAATTTTTATTAATATGTAAAAAAAGCCAAATAACTACAAAGTCCTATACCTATTATAAAATTTTCTCTTTCTAAATAAAGTTATTTTCCCTTCCCTTTTCCTTTAATTGTAAATACTGCTTTAATTCCCTATGATTTACAAGAGTCCTTTGTTTTAGCTTACAAACAAAAGAAAAAAAAATTTTTTTTCTGCTATATACATTTTTTTTATGCTTTCCTTTGATTAAAGTCTATCCATTCTATAAACATAAAGCTAAACTTTGATTGATGGCTAACAGCCATGCAACGAGCATAATTCAATGGCCAAGAATAGTTTCCATAACATTATTATTTTCTTACAGTTCGATAAATATTTTCCCTGGTTTTATGCAGGATTTAACAATTTTGACGTGTGTCCTTTATAGTTGGATTATATGACCATAAAAATCAGTCATTCACCTATGATATATAGGAGTGACCTGATTTTATAATGTCCAATCGAACTAACAAAAAAAAATTAATAAATAAAAGAAAATTCATAAACAAAAAATATTTTATTATCCTTTCGGTTATCTGAATTTATATAATTGAAAAGTTTTACGAATATTAATTTAATCAAAAAGTAACTTATAGAAGGAGTATAAAAGAGAAATAAGGACATTATATATCACATTAAATGCATTATAATTTTATACTAAGCCAATTAATATGATTTAATATTGTATTTTGAAAGGATAAAACTTGATATTCCTTAGCTTTGAAAATTACTTTTAGTAATATAAAACAAATTTTTGGAGCTAGAAATTTTGAAAATGAAAATAAATTAAGGTTTGGTAAGCTAATTATATTTAGAAGGAAAAAGTTTATTAAATTTTGAAATTTATGAACGTATTAAAACTTAAATAAAGTCCTGTAAAAATGTAGCCACTCCTAAAGATACTAGCATTTATTTTATATGAAATTTAAATGACCATAAGCAATTTATGGATACCAATCCTTTACTATATAGATATAGATTTTTATTTTCATTTGAATTGTAATATCCTTAATTACCTAAAGCCGCAAAAACCTCAAAAAGATCGATTAATTTATTATTGTTTTATTTGATATTCGTAATGATGTTTAAGTTTAGTTTTTTTTCAATTGCATCAAAGGATACAACTTGCTCATTATTAGGATTTTCATATAGAAATGGGCTTAATTTATAGAGAAATAACTAGAGATAACTGTTAAATAAGAACATATATTCTCTAAATGTGGTTATTGATGTCTTAACTTGACGATTTTCTCTTTTATAGGCAAATTTATGCTTTTTTTTTTTGATGAAGTACATAAAATTGTTACAAAATTTCTAAAAGTTATTTAGTATTTGATTTATAACTTGAAGTTTCTTATCAAGTGTGTCAGTAGCAAACTTTTACTTGTCGTGAGCGGCGGGGTGGATATAATTTAGGATCCTCAGCTGTTTTAGAAGTTGTAATTCTTTTTTTTTTTTGATTACCATTATAAATTTTTTAATGTAAGAACACCTTATTCAGCGTCACATACTAAGAAGGAAATTTTTTTAATCATTATATCTTTTCGACACGTTAAGAGCGCTCCAAAATTTACTGGAAATTCACTTATATAGATTTTATATCGTACTATTTTTAATACAGATTATTTTACAAACTCTTGTATTTGTCTTGTGATTTCTAATAACTGCGTAGTATTATATTCAAAAACATTTCTGGTTATATTCTAAACATTAAAATATACTTAAGAATTAACAAAATATTAGAGGACACTATGCTTTCAGCAAAATATTAGCGAGCGCCAATGTGTTAAGCACAATTTATATTCATAAACATGAAAAGGTATAATTCAAATTTCTATTCTGAAATAAATTTTCAAAGAAAGAAAAAGAATAAATTTTTATTTACTTAAAAACTACCTAACAAACCTTGAGCTTTTTAATTAGAATAAGTTTTTTCAGTTTTACATTATATAACTTTCATCTTTTGTTTTTTGGTTACAGTGTCCTTTAGCTTTGGGAATTATTCAAAAAATTTTAATTTAATTCATTTTAAGTAACAAATACTCTAATCAAAATTATACATGAAATTAATTAGCATAGACATAACACAGAAAAAATACAAAAATATTAATCAAAAACTCCAATTCTTTAATTCCAGAACTTCTCTAAAGTTTTATTCAAATTTTTCTTCTTTTTTTACCAATTTTCAAAAGTTCATTATTAAATCCTTAAAAAAAATATAATACGGATATGATTTTTGTGCTCTCATACTAAGAAAAAAAACTGTAATTTGATTCCTTTAGCTTACATATAAACCAGAATAAATAAATTCACAAGAACAAACAACATGGAGAAAATTTTGTTTTATATGCCAAAATTTTGCTAACATAGGAGCAAACAAACAAAAGACAAAAGAAAACTGATTGCAACAATTTTATTTTATAAAAATGTGAATATATTAAGTAATAAACCTCTATGCTTTTTCTATAAATATTAAACTAGCAAAATTCAATTAAATTCTTAGACATTTATTTTCTCTAGATTTTACTAATTTAGTTCAAATTTTTATAAAATATTATAGTATCTGTCTGTCTGTCGAGCGTTATTTTTTTTACAAAACTAAATTAATTATTTAATCTTCAGAGCATAATTAAGTCAGTTTTTAATTTGTTGACGTAAGTTAAACTTCAAAAGATTAGACAAAAAAACTCACAAAACAAGTGCATTGAGAAGACTCCCACTCAAGCCATAATCAACTAATTAAAATTGCTTAATTCAAATAAGAATAATTATTCCTTTGCATGAACCATTTTTTTACTCTGTGTTTTGATTACCTAAACGATCTTCCATAACTAAATTAGATTTACACTAACAACAAGTAGAGAAATGAATTTGCATTTTAATGGTCTCCAGTGATAGATGCATTTGTGTTGTAAGGTTTTCTCTCATCCTTCTAAAATTATTTAATGAGAATTTCATGTGCAAAAGAAAGATATGAAAAATAAAACAAACATTGGCTTATATTAGAGTTTTTTTGGAGATACAAGGGAAATATGCAGAGATTTTTAAGGAATGAATTTAAAAATATTTTCCTCTAAAACTTATAAATACTATTAAAAGTTTTTTTTAATTTTAAAGAGAATAAAATAACAATTTTTGGATACTTATCCTGAAAACCTGCTAGAATATGTTGTGTTGAATGATTTAGCACGTAAAAAATTGAAATTTTTACTTTAAACCAATCGAAGTGAACTTACAAACGTTTTCGTTTTCATGGGTGAAAGTAAATGACTGAAAGCATTTCAAGTGTAAAATGTTATGGAAATTTTATTTTATGTAATTTTGCTTACATCAGTCTCACTCTCATCTAATGCGTCAGATTTTATATAAAATAATTTTTTGTTATCATCTCTGAAAAAATGACAAACTAGTGATAACATGAACCCAAGTTAGTGGAGACTATTCGTCACATTAGCATTTGGTGCCAAATTTTGTCTTGCTAGCACTTAATTCTAAAACTATTCACGATCAGTTAAATAGTTAAAAAGTTAAATACCCCGCCAATAAGAAACTCGATAAGTTTTGAGATTTTGCAGACGTTTTAATAAATAAATTATTGTTTCGTAAATCCTGAAGTTTTAGACATCAATTTTTTCGAGAGTGTTCGTTGTTTACTTCAAAACTGTGAAAAAGTTGATTGTTTAAATTGAGCATGTGATATACTCTGAGCGTTAAACAAGCTTAAACATAAGTAGGAGCAGTATATATATGTATGTATAAATCTGGATGTACGCTCAATCAATTTATCAAATAACTATAAAAAAATATCGAGCAAACCTCACAAACTTTATTTATATTTTGCTAATGAAATATGATTTTAATCATATCCTTAGCAACGTAAGATGAACACAGAGACGGAAAAATTCAAAAAATTTTAACTCTTAACAAAAAAAACAATAAATGAGGGTATCATCAATGAACATTTAATTTAGTTTTTATATACTTGACATTTTACGCGAAACCTTTAGAAGATTATGAATATATTGGGAAAAATAAGGTGATTTGGAAGTCTTTGAGGAATTTTTAAGTTTTCATAAATAAATTTGTAAAAAAAGTAAGTGCTTTTATTGCATATATCTACATACTTAGCAACATTTTAAATATATTTTAACAAAATTTTCCTTGTCAACTCTTCTAAGCATAGTTCAATCACCCAAAAAAAGAATTTTGAACTCTACATGGAATTAATCGTAACAGTCTTTTTGTTTGTGAATGCTTTTACACAGTAAAAGGTAATTTGTATAATTCTACAAATTAATAGTTCTCCTTAGTCGCTTAAATTGAATATTTTTCTTATTTAACTAAGCAGAATACAATTTTATCTATATTTAATCGAAATACATTCTTCGTGAGGAACAACTTTTGCTCTGAAATCAATGCAGCTCAGTCTATTTGTTGTTGTCATCAAAACTCCTGCTTATTTTTGCATAGAAAGTCTTACTTTCTATTTTCTATATTTTTAAATCTTATTATGTTTTTTTTACTAACAAGAACCAAAAGTAATCCTGATCAGAGAAAAAGACAATATTTCATTTGAAAGTTCATAAACTTCTATTTCAGGTTTTTTTAAAACAAAATCCTCTTATTCGGGCCAAATATCTAATTTATCAATGTTTGTTTTTTTTTATGAATAAAATCTAAAAATTGGTCAATTGAGGTAATATGGTGACAAATATTTTTTGCGATAAACATTTTAGGATCTTATTCACCCTCATTTTGTTGTTTACTATTTGATATTCAACTCTAATTCGATAATAAATCATTCGGATTGATTTATGCAAACACAAGAAGAAAAAGAAATTCTTTTAAAATTTTCTTAAATTTTCCAAATTTTTATATATGTCTTAAGCATTTATGATAAATTTCTCTGCTGTTATTGTACTGATATTCTTGTTCCTTGATATCTCCCTATATCTTTTCTAATGGGGAAATTAGCTCACGCATAAATACAATTTTTCATTTGAAACCTAACTCAGCATTCAATGATATAATACAGAAAAATTTATTATCTTTCCAATGGCATAAAAATGCTCCTGGGACAATCTATATTGGACGTTATATCTACTTGAAGAAAGATATAAGATTATGAAAAAAAAAAATAAAATAATAATAATAAATAAAGAGATATATATAAACAGATGAATCCTTACCAAGTGAATTGGGAATGATGTGAAAATGTTAAATTTATTTACTGTACACCCATTTTTGTGTCTAAAGTATTAAACAATGAATCTAGAACCAAAAGACAGATGGTATTTTTGATACAAATAGGAACGACAAATTTCCGGAAAAGAAATTGACCCCCGACTACTTTAACCCCCATCAGTTTTCCTCTTTCACATATTACACTATGGAATATCAGTGAAATTTTATTTCTGTAGACCTTTTAGATATACAAAAATGAAAATTGTATCTAATGTAGTAAAAAGATTTAATAATCTTAACCTAGGCCAAGGATAATGTTGATATAAATTTTAAGAAAATTTTTGGATCGTTGACAAAATACAAAAACAAAAACATATGTTTATCAAAATAAATTCAGTTTAGAAAATAAATTTTCTGGACAGCTTCCAAATAATTTAAATAAAATTTTTTTAGTTTATTTTATTGTAATTGAAATTAATACAAATATAAGATTGGATAATCAATTTAAATCTTTACAGATATAAAAATTTGAATAATATCATATATCAAGCATATAATATTAACAGGATCAAAATATATAATCGATAGTTTATGGGTAATGTGAAAATAGTTATGGCTGCTTATCGGTTTCTGGTTAGAAATTTCGCTTACTATAAAAAATTTTTAAATTTTTATAACGTTAACATTTTCATTCATGGTGTTTTAAGGATTCATGACTATAGGACTTATAATATCTTTTGAGTTATATGGAGGATATGAAGACTATTTCCGAGTCATTTATCATTCTGAATAATAATTGTTTATTCAAAATTTTTTCTAACCTATTAAAGCAAATTCAATTTAATTTTTTTTATCGAGTTCAATACAACTTTTTTACAAAATTTGGTAAGAAATTGAATGTTTGATTTCCTTAGTTTTGATCAAAAAAGAAGTATTTAGTAATGTTAAATTTGTGAAAACAAAAGCAACGGAAAATAAGTGTAAGGCATGGTAGCTCATAAGTCAAAAACTGAAATACTCTTACTGAAAATTTTCCGATGTTTTGTCAAAGTTTTTTTACTTCAAAGATAATAAGTCAAAGTATCGTAAAAATTGAATATTTTGCATTTTCATAAATCAACGGTAGTTACGGATGTATAGATAAAAAATGTCACTTGTCATTCATAATCCCTCACCATATTCTTCCATGTGTTTTCTATTGCTTCAGAAAATGACCACATTATTTGATATATCCAAATCACTTCTTACTTGTATTTCTATAAATTTTTTTGATTTAAAATCAGGTAGCCCAGTATCAGGATGATAATGAAAAAGGGATTAGCTATTTCCGCTAAATTTTAATCTTTATAAATTATTTTTATTCATGGCAACACCGATTCCTTTGATGTTACCATTCGAGCTGCGCATAGAACACTTACTACATCACTACACAAAAATTATTTGAAGAGTTATGCCTACGTATTGATCCCCAATAGGCATTAATCCTGGTGGTCACTTAATTTAAATCAAAATTATATCAAATTATTCACAACAAATTCATTTGGAAATATCAACTGAAACATATCCAGACAAAATTTTTGATACATTTTTAGCTTAAGTAATTAACTTAACTGTAATTTTATTTAAATTATGATAAAATACCTTTTTAACTACATATTTTATAAACTTTTGCCCAGAAATAAGCAAATATAATTTTAGTTTTAATATTTTACCAAAAAAATTTATATATCAGCCACTATACTTGTTGTTAAACTAAAATTTTCATAAATTTATTCAACTAAACTAATTTAGTAAAGCCTAGAGTTAAACATGTTTAGGTTAAAAATAGCTCTCTATAAACTTTTGCAAATTCAATTTGAACATTTAGGATAATTAAAGCCGCAACAATAGCTGCTAACTATAAATTTTCCTTAAATATATTAAATTGTGTCCCTGAACTATAGCTTACTCTATTGTAGTTTGGGTTTCTAGTTAAAGTGGGCCAAAAATTTTGTCCTGGTGCCATTTCTCGAAAAAGCATTTCTTTTCTTTTTCATTTTTATATTGGAAAAAACAAACAACAGCAAAAATTAAAAAATTTTATGCAAAATATATAATTTTTTGGTTGATAAAATAAATTAAAACGATAAACCTTTAGGCATTCAGATTTTCTCTACATGAAATTTCATAAAATTTAATTTAACTGAAATGAATTTTTTAATGAGCCACCGTCAAACTTTTGTTAACAGAATTTAACGTGAAACAATTCAAATCAGCCTTAAAAATAAGAAATACTTTAGTTATTTCAACTAAAATATAATTTTATTTTTCCACTTGCTTAAGAATATTGAAGGGTTGAAAATTGTAACCAATTTACAGATCATTTAATTGCTATAGAGTTAAGGATTAGACTTTGAATGTTTTAGTCCTTTTCCAATATAAAATTTATTATCTTTACACCATTCATTTGAGAAAAGGTTGATTTCTAGGGTAACAAAATAAAATTTTTAAAACCCTTTCAGCCTTCCAGTAAACTCTAAATGTTAGGAATTCATAGTGTGGCATTTATATAATAAATTTTTATATCTGAAATAGATAGATAGATAGATAGAGTCTAATGGATTTACCAACATTTTTAATCAAAGGGAGAGAAATGGTAGGAGAAAAATATAAAATAAAAATGAAAACGAATGAATAGTACACTAGTATCGTTTTTATATGCGTTCCATTTTATTTGTTGTTGTAAATTATTTTCCATGGGTTTTAGAAAGATTTTATATCAATGTGAAATTCTATTACCTTGATGACGGGTATACACATCATTACCACCGGAAATTGAAGGCATCAAAAGAAATTTTTTTGATGTGAATTCTCTCTGTTGTTAAAATAGGAGTTTTATTTCCTTCTTTTTTTCATCTTGAAACGGTTTCAATTGCAAAAAAAAATGTCTATAGCTTATTAAGCCAATTGATTCGGTACATGGTTCATTTGAGTTAATTTAATGATAACTTTATAAATTGACATTCTTTTACTTGTTCTTTCTAGTTTTTTACATCTCAGGAACTGGCGAAATCAAAGTAAAGTAAGTATCATATCACTACTTTATTAAAGGAAAGTTTAATAAAAAAAAACTTTAAGTATTACGTAAAGGAACGAAATATTCCTTAATGATTTAGGTTAAGAGTTAGTTATGATATATTTGGATATTTTGACATTGTATTAAACCTTTTGCTCGGTATGATTTTTAAAATTTACAAATTTGACATTCGACTGAATTTAAAGATGAATTTATATAAAATCATTTTGAGGATAGTTTTGAATTCATAAACATTATCACGGTATATTTAGAAAACAGAAGAATAATTACAGCTTTTTGTTAGTATTTATTTGTTTTTAAGGTTAGGAGTGACTTTGTGGCATAACTGATCACAACTAAGAGGATAATTTGAAAACTACAAAAATTCTACAGTATTTTTTTAATTCAAACAACAGCTGAATATACTTTTTGTCAATCTACACCAAAAATGAAAAGATTTTCAAACATCTGACAAAAAACTTCATGGGGACGTTAAAATATTCAATTTTACTGAAATAGGCAGAAAAATTAATTTGCAGAAGTAGACAGAAGAATTATTCCAGAGGGTATGCTCAAATTTAAACTATAAAGACGCCTATTTGTTGTAGGAAACAAAGTTTAATAGTTTTAAATATACGTCAGGCTTCCCCAACGCTAAATCGTTTGCCATCAAAGTTATTCAAGCTCTTGTGTCTTTGCTTGTCATTCTTTTTGTATTTCCTGTTTTCTATTTTCATTAAATAATTTTGAAATACTTAAAATTAATATAAAAAAAAATTCCAAGGAACCAAGACTAAATTTGTTTTTGTTACTTATCGATAGTCATAAAATTGGTTATCTTATATTTTGGCTAGAAAAAACAACAACAATAAAATATATTACGAAGCAATAAATAAAAAAAAGTAAATAACATGTCTAGGGACATCTGGAGGGAAAAAGTTTCATTAGTCCTACCTTATAGTCACCTGCTTACAATTAACAACTAAAAATAACAAAAATAACGAAAAATATAACAAGAAAAAAACAACAAAAATAACAATTAACTATTATTTATGAAACTATTAAATTTTTATATTAGAGTTTGGTGTTAGCATTCCTTAGATACCATTGAATAGTTTGGCGTTACCCTCATGTAGAAACTTGTCATAATTCGATAGGAATTTGGTTTTTTTTCTCATATATAACATGTTAAAAATATTATGTCAAAATTTCAAATTAATCGGAACAAAATTGCCAAAGTTATGAGGATATGGGCGTCCATTACTCGAGAGCGATCTTCTATACCTACTTGAAAAATTCAGTTTTTCTATTTTTTCATAGAAGCGTCTTTTCAGATAGCTTTGTGTATATTACTGTTACCTCGGTTTTTATTAGTGTACGTTGTCTTGTTTTAGTGCCTTGTACTAAATTAATAGAGCAGAGGAGCGAACGGAGCACGACATTAAAGAAAAAAGAGTTTTACCTAGGCAAGAACAAAAAGATGCCTTAGATCTCCGAGATGAAAGTTTTTTGCTATATGGATCTGGCAACAACAGGTCTGTGTGAGTGTAAAATAATCATTGAGTTTTATTTATAATTTTTACTAAGCAAAACTTTAAAACGTTTTCTGAGCCTTGTTATTTTCGACTTCGTTGCTCACGATAACTCAAAACCTACTAAACCGATTTTTTGAAATTTTGCACAATACTTCATTACATGTCAGGTAATGACAAGAGCGTTTGTTTTATTAATTGTTAATTTAACAATAACAAAGAAGTCGATATTTAGACAAAAAACGTCATTTTGTCTCCCAAAGCTTGAAAAATCGGATAAGAAAAAATCCTCCTTTCATTAACTCAAAAACATCTCCTATAATAAATAAACTTTCATTTTGTTGTATCAAATACTTCCGTTGATACGCACCACAAAACAATATTTTTCCAAGGTCCCTTCAGACATTCACCGCCACTCGCTCACTTTTTATTATTATTATATAAAAATTTGGAAAAATATTTTTCAAATGTTATATTATCATATAAAAATTAATTAATTAAACTAGAACTATCTGTATTCCCAAAACAATTCTTGAAAGCATGCCCTTTTTTCAACAATTAAACGATGCATCCCTATCAGGAGCTCTTTCCAAAAACAGAAAAAGAATAAAATAGTGTTGGACTAGCAGATGAATAAAATATTTTGACTGGTCAGAAATTATGAATATATTTTGAATTAAGAAGGAATTCCTTTAAAACAACTTTCCTGTAATCATTATTCATGTGTCCTATTTATTATTCAATTGAGCTTATATCAAAATATTCCATGCCACCAGAGGCTAAATTTCATTTGTTTAAGTGTACTCTTAAATAGAATATTTGTTTGAGTTTGGGTTACATAAATCCTCTAAGGAAAATTCAATTCTCTGTAGGCCAAGAACGGAATAATTTTCATCAATTAAATAACTTTTCGATAAAGATCCTTTAGATTTATTGGTTGATTTATTTTAAAGTTTATAGATTTTTCTATACTTCACGCAATTCAAGCCTGTTTTATTTTTGTTTGTTAAAACACTAAAAATAAATTTTTGGTTAATAAAAAGACAATAGAAGTATTTATTAAGATTATTTTATTTTGCTTGTGTTATTTTTATGACTTATTTTTATCTTGCACTTTCCCGGAAAAATGATAAATGGGGTTTGAGTTTCCAAAATGGGGATGAAAATAAGGGATGAATTATATGAGAAAAACAAAGGATCTAGTAGCTTTTCGATAAAACTTGTAGTACTATTGAGAATTGAGTATTAAGAATAATTGTGAGCTCTATTTGACACTTTAAATTGCTCTCGTAGAGCAGTCATTTGAATCATCCGCCTGAATGATGCTATTAACGTTGACGTTATTTTAATTAATTTCTTATTAGCTAATTGTATTCCTGATTGGGACAGCATCAACAGATTAATAAATAAATTTTTTGTTTGAAACAAAGGATAAGTTAGGACAAATTAATTGAACCAAATTATGTCCAAGCAATCCTTTTGATAAATTTATTTTTTACTTTTCCATTAACACTTATAACCCTAAATAAATATTTCTCTTTTCAGCAAACTTAGCAAAAAAAGCTAAAGTTTTTTTTAAAAATAAGCTCAAATTACTAAAGGAAGCTTTAGTATCTTGAAATCTGTTAATCCCTATATATGATCTTAACCACCAATTTCAAGGCATCAATTCATTGTAGAAAACACGTTCAAATAAACTTTGGAATAACTTTGTCAAGTTTGTCAAATACAATGACAATGAACTGTTCCAAATGAAAAGCTTTAAAATAACATTAAAATAACAGGATTTATCTAAATCAAAAACTATTCAGCTTTTAGAATTTAGATAAAGCTTAAAATTTATGACACACTATTATTATTGACTATCATTAAAGTCTATTGAACAGTACTACTATTATTATTATTCACAAGATTTACAGAAGGACATTAATTTGACTTCAAAACTAACTTATCTCATTTATAATAAAGCCTCTATAGGTGTTAATTAAGTCCTTCTTAAGGATAATGTGACCACATTTATCTAATTATAACATGAATGATATCATTAATCTACACTGAATACAATTGCATGACATTTGGAAATTTACGGTATTTAACCACTTTTGGTCGTCACTAAAAGTAGTAATAAAAACGAAAAAAACAAAAAAGAAACATGTCGTGTAAGAGGGTATGAAAAGTGATTTGTATTCGGTAAGGATTTCACAGCTAATAAAACCTTTAGAACACACTTTTGATATAGGGTCGGCTATAACCTTGTCTAATCTATCATTTCTATGAGTATTTGTAAGGATAAGAAACACTCAAAAGGATATTCCTAAGTGGCTTTGATATGAAAATACCTGAAATTTACTTTTATTTTAATGGTGTGTTTTTTTTGCCTGACATTGTTTCTGTTCTTTTTTTTTTGTGTAAAAAAATTTAATCTTTAAGTAAACATAAAAAAAGGATTTCAGTGTTATTGAAACACTAAATAATTCAGCTAGATATTTTATTGTATTAAGCGTAGAACGAAGTACGTTACTAATTCATATTACGTGATTCATGTTGAAAGGCCATTTTTTAGAATGTCAAATAAAAAGATCCTGAAACTGCAGAGTTATTTTCAATGTTGTAAAATCAAGTAAAATAATAAATTACAAAATAGAATCTAACAACAACAAAAAATCAAAATTATTTCAAATCAACAGGATTAACTAGAAGAAGTTAGTCAACATGTGTTAATGAGACAGTACAATGAGTCTGTAATTGAATTTTCGGTAAAACCTGAATATGATACTTATGTAATGCGTTAATCAACTTATCCAGTACGGATATTCTGAATCAGTGAGACTCTCATGCATGAATTCATGCTTGAATTAAGTGAAAAATTCATTAAGGCTACATATATATATATACTACTATAACTACTTGTCATTTGCTAACAAAACCCGAGAAAGTAGGCATTTTGACAGAAATGTTTAATTGGTGAAGCAGATTTAATCTTTCTACTGGGTTATGTGAGTCATTTAATCATTTTTCTGAAAAACGGCTTAAGCTAAAATATTTATAATTGAAATTATTGATGTTCTTTTTAGCAAATCAATCTAGAAAGATTTAAACAACCAAAGCAGACATATGTATATGTTTGAGTCTAAATCTAAATGAAATTTAGAAAAATTAATTTAATTAGTTAAACGCGTTTATCGTGTATACACGACAAAACAAATATCTCTTGGGGTACGTTTGACGTCTTTAATTGTCCTTAAAATCATAAAATTACCATTAACTATGAAAACTATTTTATTACTATTTAAAAATTTTCAAGTTTATAATAACAATAATTTTTAAGTTTTCTTAAATAAAATTGTAGTTCTTCGTTTTTCATAGAATTTATAATAGGGCCATTTTGCCCTGAGTTTATCGCTTGATTTTAATTCCCACATAGTGAGGAGTTTTTAGAACTAAATTCAACGCGGTTAAATTTTCAATAATATTTTATGAATAATACAAACTTTTATAAATATTTAAAAAACGATTAATAATGTTCCTTTTAGTTAATTAACTCAAATTTTAGCATTTCTAATAAAAAAACTAAATATTCCTTAATCATTTTTCAAAAATTATTATTTATTAAGCATTTTTCAATAAATCACACATTTTTCAGCTTAAATTATTATTAATAAATATAATTCCAAGTATTTCAAAAAAAAATTAAATGATTTTTACTTAGCACTACGCTGAATCCACTTGCTATAATTTTTTAATGCTCCAAAAAAATAAATTCCAATAGAGCTAGTAAAGGGGAAATATGGGTGGAGCTAGTTTACAAGTGGCCAATGTAAATATTTCTCTTTCATGGATAGCAAAAAAGTTAACAAAGTCTGAAATTTTATTAGGGATTCGGTTTATATAATGGTTTTATTTGGTACAATATGGAGCAGGTAAAAAGAGTTTTTATAGAAGCTATAAATTTTTGAGCTCACAATGCACACACAATGCAACTTTTCATCACACATATGTAGTGCACACATATCAAGTGCGCAAGCAAATTAAGTGCTCTATATAGAGTAGCAAATTTCATAAAACATTTTCTTCTTTTTATTCTCTCAGCTGAGATAGAATATATCATTCAAGAAATAATAATAATGTGTCATTGTCAGTAGGTTAACGGCATTTGTATTGCATATGTGGTTATAGCAAATATTTTATTGTGTTTTCTTACAAGATGTAAAGAAGGATTTTAATACAAATATTTCTTATTTATGTAACTGAACAGAGAAAAAAATTAAAAACTTGAGGTGGAGCTCAAAAATATTACAGGAGATTTTAGTTAAATTCAAGTGAAGCAAAGCAAATGGTAAGTGGTGATTTTGATAGTGGAAGGTGGCTGGCATTATAAAAACCTCTCTAATAAGTTTTCATTTTCATACTTAAATATTATATTTAGAATATATAAAAAAATTAGTAAACACTTACCAAAGATTTTCCTTGTAATATCACACAATATAAAAAATAAAAGAGCACAATATAAAATTAAAAGGAAAAAATTCAACAGATTGCTTCTTACTACGATGAAGCCGCGTCACTTAAATGATTTCGCGTGCTGAAAAAATATCTTTTGGAGTTAGAGATGGAGAAATCTGGAGGGGGGTTGACAAGCATTTTTATTTAATATATATACACACTTTTTAGAATCTCTTGGGTTAAATATGTAAAGAGTAAATAATCTGTATAAGGAATGCTTTCAGTTATTTCAACTATGCACATGCATGAATTTCGGTCTACAATGTTTTGATTGCCAAATTTATTAAGAGAACGGGACAAGGAATTTTACTGAATGCATACATTGTTAAAATAAGTATTGAAAATTTCTAATTTTGAAATTTTTATAACAAAAGAAAATAGAAAATTTTTATAGACTTCACTTACTGAAAAAATAATGCAGCCCATGATTTGTGTTACCTTCTATCAAAAAACATTTGTTTATTGAAATATTATCAACCTAAAAATTTTGGTTTACTTTTATTAGTTGTAAAATATTTCAAAACAACAATATCTCTCACAGAGAATGAGATTAGTTCTAAAAAGAAGTCCATGTTAATTTGGTAAAATACAAAATTCCAACTAGAAGACTTTCAATATTTTATGTTACGTCAGTTTTTGCTATTCTTTTTTGATATAGAAAAATATTGTTTTTGACTTAAAAAAACAATGACATACTTTACCGAATCTAATCACTTTAATTTAGAAAAAATGATGCTGAAAACTCTGACTGCCTAAACTAATCAACTACAATAGGAAAACATATTAAAGTGTCCTCACTGGACCTACATAATAATAAATTATATGGGATAGTTGAAGTCGCTTGTGATTTTCATATAAATGAAAAGTTTACCCCAAAAAATGCTACAAATATTTTTAATTTTGTTAAAACTTAACATAATTTATGTAGTAGTTTGAAGAATTATTTTGTCTTATGGGATAACATTTTTTGAGTAGGAATCATAAAATTATCTCAAGGGCGAAAATTTTCCCTTAAACATGATATGTGGAAGCTAAATTTTTAACTACATTTCTTTCTTTTTCGTTGACTTCTATCAAAAATTTATAAAAGTGTGATCAAATTGAAATATTTAACATAATTCTGTTTATATGAGTTCTTCTAATCAAAGACTAGTATGCGATTTAAGACTAAATTAATATGTTTGGGACAAATTTTTTATACTATTTAAAAACTAAAATTAATTTCTAAATAAAAAATAAAAATTGTTATAACTTAAATATAGCACAAAATCAATAATTTTGTATCCTCAGTGCATTAATAACTCAGTCAATTTTCTTATAAAAGTCTAATTAACACTCTGGCGAAAACACAAGCTAAAACATATTTCATGAAATTCTTATCTAATTTTGATAATTTGTAAAAAAAAAACAAAAGACAAAATAACCACATCAACTAAATTAAGAATACTTGAAGCGTTTTAAAATTTAATTTCATGGGAACTGAACAAAAATTATTAGGCCAAAAGTAGCGAATTGACTGAAGAAAATTTGAATATTTGCTGAAAATGCTAGTCAGGATGCGCAACTAATATTTTTTTTTGTTATCTTTTAAGGGTTTCATAAATAAAAATTTTAAAGGTTATTAACGGTAGCTCTAATGGAGATGAGTTTCTGTTTTTATCTTTTAAGGGTTTCATAAATTAAAACTCTAAAAGCTATTAACGGTACGTCTAAAAAGAATGAGCTTCTTTTTTTTATTTTATTTTAAATCATTAAGGAAGAAATATGGCATAAATTGGTTTAATTAAACTTATCAATAATTCTTTTATAAAAAACATATTACAAACCATATTATAATAGTATTTTTATTAGTCACAACAAAATGAAAAATTTTTAGAGAAAACTTCCAGTGGCTAGAGGAAATAACAAAAAAAATTTTGATTTATTTAAAAAAATAATTAAAATCTGGTATGAGTGATGATAACAATTTTTATAACAATAATTATATCAAATAGAATTTTGATCATATTTTACAGTTAGAACTATTATATTATCATTTAGAATGTTAGTACTAAAAAACGCCATTTATATTAGGCCAAGGGTTAGTGTTTTCTAGGCATAACATGTCTTGACATTTTACTGTCCCAAAACTTAAAGTCGTATAGATCACTACTTTTCAAATAGTGCTGCAAAGTAGGTAAGCTGACTCGGAAGCATCAGTAAACCAAAAAGTATCCTCAGATCTGTAATGTCGGTGGCTTTCCAAGCGAGGATCCAGATTATCTGGAATTAATAATACATGATTTCTCTTAAACTCAAATTATGAGGGATCATGCCTGATAGTCATCTAATTCGCTTCCTGAGATGAGGAGATCACTGGCAAAGTATAAGCCTGCTTTTTTGATAGATGTGAAATTTCCTCTTTTTATACTCGTATTAGATTAAATGACACAAAGAACAATAATGTTTACTGATGCGATGGTGTAACACCTATCCATCAAATCTCAATCTTGCTGGCGAAATAACTGTAAGCTTAAGCGAGAATTTTTCTTATAGAACTCTCCCACCGTATGGATTCTGACGACTTTACTTTTAATAACAAATTTTGCATGAGAAATTTTTCATGGTTTCTTAAGAAAATTTCTACTGGATTTTCATTAATGAATAAAAATTTAGTGACTATCATACTAGAGAAAAACTTCAAAAGAAGTTCCATTTATATGATTTTGTCCTAAATTAAGTTCATTTTGGACAAATTTTGTGACAGAATTATTTTGGTTTTTGTTATAATCCAAAACTTTGTCAAATTTCAATATTTATAATCATAATCGAGGAATATCAAGAGAATTAAAAACTCTATTCGAAAACTCACCTCTTAATTATCCTTGAAGGATTATTTGTGACTTCTTCTCCTACGTTTTTATTTAGAATTATGATAATCATAGTATTGACGTCAACATTTTTAACTGATAGAATATTTTGTTATTTTGTTTATTTTGTTTATTTGTTTTATTTTCTTGGATGGTGTCTCATAGAGTTACTATCTCAGTAATTGTAATCCCAGGATACCTCTAGGATTAGCCATCATAAATTGCTTGCCTCGCAGTAATTTTCTCGGGCTTTAGGAAGTATAGATTTTAGTTTATAAGAGAACTTATTAAAGAAGCACACAAAACAGATGCTTTTGGTTTATAGATTATAAAATTCAAAAGATGCATAAAGAAATATATTGTCATTTTGTTTTATTGAGGTTTATTCAGGTTTTATTTTTCACGTATTTTTGAAAAGTCCTCACACAGAATTGACACAAATGCGGACTGTTATTTTAAGTGTAATCTTAGCAAAATTTGTTTCATATACCAAGTCACTGATGATAAAACCTAACCTGATGTCGTACATTAATTTCAATTCAAAGAGACTTTTTGCTAAAATCAGATTCAATAAGATAAATTATGGTTATCTCTAGCTGTTCTTTATTAATATTATTATATTAAAAGCTTATTAGCCGCAAACCCCACAACTATGGAACTGTGTAAAGCTTAAATTCCTAATTTAAATTTCAAAATATTTGAATATGAGTTTGATGTGTAATTTTCTTTTGGAAATTTAGTTAAAAATTACAGTCTTAATTAATTAAAATGATAAATCAATTAAATACCAAAAGCTTTTTGTACTTTATTGTTAAATAAAAATAATGAAAAACTACACAGAGAAATTTGTAGCATTTTTCGTGATTTGAGTTGATTTAACAACTGCTTTTTCTAAATTCACTTTATGTTAGAATGGAATAATTAGAGTTTATGTACGGTTTTTGAATTTTAACATAAAAATACCAAATTTTAATACCGAAAAAAAATTCAAAGAAGTTGTTATCCTGTTTTTCGTCTTCAATATTTTCAACTATGATTCCTTTTTTTTGAATCTCTGACTGGTAACAGTAAAAGCTTTTTAGGTTAGATGTCAATTCAATTTATCAATAGATTAGAAAAGAAAATATTTGAATGACTCAACTGAAAACTTTGTTCATATGGTTCAAATAGTTTAATGAAAAAGTTTTCTTTATTTTATTGATGTATATATATATACACATATATCTGTGTTTTGTTTAGCTTAAAATTTTCTAACTTTCTAGCCACCTGCCCAATTTAATCAGACTTCAAAGTTATTTGAGCTGAATTAATGACAAAAAGTTTTCTAAATGATGTCCAAGTTCTATCGATACACACAAAGATTATTTGTGAAAAAAAGAGGAAGATTGAATTCTATCAAAAAGTTTTGAATGTAGCAAAATTTTACATCCTTTTTAGATATTTTATTAAAGTTTTCCTTTTTGTTGCTTTTAATGTTGTTTTTGTTGTTGTTGCCTGTAACTTGATGGTTGAATTTTTTAAAATTTAATGAATGAAAATAATTATCAAAATGGATTGAAGTGAATATTATGCCAACATTTTTGTTCTTGTTAACTTTTATTTACACTTTAGGCTTTTTTTTTAAATTTTAAGTCGACTTAAATTGGGCAGTTTTTGTCTATTAAAAACTTCACTTTTCTTTACCCGTTTTCAATGCTTGTGTACCCATCTCAAAATTCTAGAAAATTTAGTTGGTTTAATTTGTTAGAAAGCGTTTGCTAAAGAAAAACTTTTAAGTATTTATTTCATTATTTTTGCATTTTTTATATATTGGTTATAAATTCAAGAAAATACATTACAAGGGTCTCCCCATTTGTTGGGTTTTGATTTTAGAAATGCTACCATATTACATATATTTTTTCTCAGATCATGCATTTAAATCAAATATATATCAAAATTTTTGACAATTTGAATATTATGACTTAACTTGTAAAATAATAACTTTCCTTTTCATGTTTAAAACTATCTTGATTGAAATGTTTATATCCTTTCGTATAATTTGTCTTATGCTTAAGGCATATACAATTTGTGTGCTATTCAACTTATATGACAAATATCAAAATGAATGTAGAATTTTCAAAGTGTAAGTCAACTACAATCATCAACAATTTAAGATGGAAATTCTAAGAATATTTCTAAAGCTTAGTACATATTTCCTTAAATTTTGAATTTACACTAGAGTTTTAAAAGTTCTCCTTTGAAGTTTGTGCATTCATTACATAAAGTACATGGGCTTCATATGATTAAAATTAATGCACACGTATGCATATGCATAAAAATTGTTGGCAAAGAGGATAAAAATTATTTTTTGGACCTAAGATTTCTTAAAACATGCTAAAAGAACCTTTCTTGTTGTTGCATCATTGTTGTTTTAGAAACGGGATAACTAATTTAAATTGCCTATTAATGTCCCTTACTTTGAGTTTAGTCTCATTTGTGTACTGTTTAAGAAGTTGTTTCAAGAAACTTTAATTAGCTTGAACTATTTTTTTATATTCAAAAACACCTAAATTAGAAAAATTCTTTTTACCTTTTCGAGAATGAAAAATTTTAACTAATGTCAAACATTTTTAAAATAAGTAAACAATCATTAAATTCACTTTGTACTGTTTTTTGGAAGAAGTGTTTCTTTTTTTGTTTGGCTTTTTATTACTCCTCTAAAATTTGTTGAGTTACAAAATCACCTATGTTCCTAATAAACCTGCCAAAGGTTACGCAAGTATTTATTCAATTTGTAAATGCTTTTGATTGCTTTTTCTCCTTGTCATAAATTTCAAAGTGTTTTGCTAGACTAACAAGTGATTTAGAATTGTATTTAGGATAAAAGCTCTTTCACTTTTTTTGTTGTTTTATATTCATACAAAAAATTTACTTTCCGGTTGATTTCTCTTTGGGTTTTTTGGGGGTTCTTTCTTTAATATTAACCATTTCAATGAATGCTTTGTAAATTCATATTAACTTATTGAACTATTTTTAACATTTTTCATTTAAGAGTTTTAAGACTAAATTTAAAATTTCTTGAAGTTGGCAAAATCTTTACAGGAGTTTTATGATCTATGAATACAAAATCTTTTCATGCTTTTCAAGATAAACAGTCAATCCCAAAGTAACATGACATGTCTCTTAAATTGCTTTTTTTTCATTTTAGTGAGAAGTTGATGGAGGAAAAGATGCTTTAATCATCTGAATAGAAGAATATACGATCAAAAATAAAGTGAGTAAGTGGATTTAACCTTATGATAGAGTTTTGAATTAAGAGATACGGAAAAATCATGTGGAAATAGAAAGAGGTTTCTTGCTGAGCTTACTTCAGCCTTTAAAACTCCGTATTTTATATTTTAAGGTTTTTATTTGGTCCTGTATTGAATATATTGTACTAGCATTCAAGCATTCTGGATCTAGTTGTTTTTATAAGAGTGTTGTATTCCGATCCATTGTAACACAATGAGATTCTTCAACAGGTCTGCTTCTTGATTTTTATTGAACTTTTTAGGAACAGGTGCCTAGAGTTATGCAATTTCACTTATGATATAATTGTTGCATTTTTTCAGCTACATTTTACTTTTTAAACCTTTACGGTTTAAACCATTTAGATAAATTTTGCTATACAAATATCAATATATCAAGATACAATAACAAAGATCCAAAAGAATTCATGAAATCAACGAGTGAAAGAACTGCAAATTATGAGATTTTAATATTTACCCTTAAACTATTCTCTATTGCTAGCAGTTTTTGTTGTCAAACTAAAAACTGACAATATTTCGAAAAAATTCATCATATTTAGATGGAAATATAAAGTGGAAATTCCATGAATTCTTCATTAAAAATTGAACTTTATAATTCGGAAAATTCAATTATTTTCATGATAAAACCATGTATATACTTCCCGAATGACCCAAGAGTTAAGAAATCATAGAAATCTTTGGTTGACAGACATGGTACGTAAAGACATGTAAAAAGGTGCAGCAAAAGAAGATATTCCTAAAACTAATTTGTGGCAATAAAAGTGTGCCGAAAATTTTATTTAATATTAGAAGGCGAGGAGAACAAATAATTGAATTTTTATTTGGTTTCGTTGAAAAACAATTTTTAGCCGTCAAATTAACATACATGATTTTTTTTAGTTAAAAATCAGCTTTTTTGTTTATAATAAAAGTGTGCTTGAAATATTCAAGCATAAAATTCACACTCACCTTGTGGTTCGACTATTGCGATAAAAGGAAGGAGGAATTTCTTTTTGTAATACAGGCAGTCTTAGCTTATTTAATTAATTTTTGGATCATCACAGGACATGGCCCCTTCCTTAAGTTCCTTTATAAATTGTGAAGATCAACAACCCCTAAATGCAGGTTCTGTCAAGAGTTAGAGGAGACGCTTACTCACCTACTCTTTGACTGTGGTAGGGTGATGTTGAAGAGAGTGAAGCATCTTCTCACTCAACAAGTAACCTGCACAGAAGGGTTGGAAATAGGCCTGAGAGGAATCCTAGCTTTGGTAAAGGACCTGAATATTAGGTTTCCATAATAACATGTCTGACGGGGAGCACAATAGATCAAGACTGGTCGCGGTAGCATTTTGTCCCCCTTTATTTTACTTTACTTTACTTTAATTAATTTTTGTATGATAACAAAATATTTGAACAATAGTTTCCCAAATTTTAATTTAAAAATAATAATAAGTGAGCGAGCGGCAGTAAATAACTTGAAGCACTTTGAAAAAAAAGTTGTTTTGCAGTGCGGATCATAACTCGCAATAAAGTGATCCAAAACCAAAATTTCAAAATATATTTATTAAAGTAAATGATTTTCAATGCAAAAAAAAGAGGATTTTTGTTTTTTTTTTTTTCAAATTTTGGTATCCTTTGGAAGCAAAAAATACCCATTTTCACCTAAAAAGTCGACATATTTGTTTTGCAAGTTTTGCACACTCACTCCTTACTCCAGTGCAAAGGACGCTCAAATGCTCATAACTTTAGTAATTTTATTCCAATCGACATAAGTTCTTGACACAATAATTTAAAGATGTTATACATTAAATTAAAAAAAAAAAAAAAAATTAAATACCGAACCACCCCCTTAATTTTTAAGTTAGCTGTGGTAAAATACAATTAGGTTCTTTGTTGGGAAAAAAAGAAATAATGTTCTGAATAACCCAATTGTTGTATTGTTGTTTTATTCTATCCATGAAGTTTTTATTTCTTAATTTTCAAATAAGATATTTTGACATTTATTTATTTTTCCAAGGAAGAAAAATTTTTTTATTTTGCGTTTTCTATTATCGTTTATCTACTATAAAAAAATAATATCATCGGTATATTTATTTGCATGTGTTTTCAAACTAAAATATTTCAATAACCATTTTATGCACACTCATCTGAAACTAACTTTTTTTTTGTATTTGCCCCAAGATATTTTTTATATATATTTTTAGCTTATCAAAATTTGCAATAAAAAATCTACCATTCTTAACTTATTAAAAAAAATTATTCATTTATATGCATAAAATTTATTCACATGCATAATTTTCATATCTGCTACATAAACATATAAATTATTTGAAACCAACACTAAAATATGCTGAGCCTCTATGGAAACGAATCAAAAATCTAAAGAGTAGGTACAAATCAATATAACTGTTTCTTAATCGCAGGTGGCATATGAACACACTCTTCTTTGGTATCTCTTCTTCATTCTTTTATAAGAAAAAGTGTCATAGCATATTTTTATTAGAATGAGCCAAAAAAAATATATAATAATGGCCGCCAGATCACATGCAACCATGCATACTCAAACTTCTCTCATCTCCGCCAAAGCACATTTATATATATATATATATATATGTATATATATGATTTCTCCACTCTTCAAGTCATTTTAGCTAATGGATTCGTCGCGGGAAGAAGGAAAGTCATTCCAATAAATTTCTGAAAACTGTTTAATTGTTTTTTAAATATAAACTGAAAGTATGTGAAGGATTAAAAGACAAAAAGTGATAAAATTGTAAAAATTTTGATATATTTAAAAAAAAACAAAAGGAATTTGTATATAATTAAAAGTGCAGTGTGTCTTTCTCAAAATGAACTTATTTTAAGGCTATTCAAAAAATGGTAAGTTTCTATTAATTTTATCTATTTCCAATAAATAAAAGCTTCAAATATTGAGGAACTTTTTGAATTTTAATTTAGCATTTAATTTGTATATATATATCCATTCAGATATATATATTTTATTGCAAGGAATACAAAAATTATGTGCCTACTACTGTGCTGGAAGCCATGCAAAAGCAATGGAATTTATATTAAAAAAAATGCACTTCACGCTAATTTTTTTCTTAGATTTGTTAAACTCTCGAAGGTTTCCCCTCATCAACCCCACTGCGAAATTTTTAAGGTTTTAATGTGTTTTGAGAGAAAATTTTTCATATAATGTGTGTTCCCCAACCGTTAAATTATGTGTACGTTAATGTCAAAACTCAAACTTTGCGAGTTCACCTCAGATACAGTTATAAATTTGATATTTGATATATGTATTTAGATATATATATGTATACTTATATTCTTTTCATATAAAGACCTTTATTTTTGCTTGGGAAAGAGACACTATTCATTTCTTTCTTTCAATGTATATTTTTATATACTATTAAATAAAATATCTATTGACACATTTATACAACGAACACAGTAACATACTGAAACAATTTCTTCACAGAATATTCATGTCAGCTATGGAATAAAATGACGACAAAATGTTTTCCAAATTTTCTTCTTTTAAATATAGTATATTAATTACTATAATTTTTTAATGCTGATTTCTTCCATCTCATGACTAGGCTGTAAAGAAATTTCATAAAAATATTTTTCTTCCCCATTTTGCATTTTGCTATGAAGTCACCACGCATTTCCACAATGTGTAGGAAATTAGTAATAAAATATAGTGAGCGTTGTAGATATATGTATATCCGTTTGAGTGCTAAAGAATTTGGCAACAACAACACAAGAGACATGCCATGGTGCTTCGCGCCGCACTGAAACGGATTATTTACAATACCATAACAAAATTTACTGCAATAAATTTATATAGGACGCCAATAAACTTCTCCTCTTTTAGTGGTTTAAAAAATGTTTTCAATGCATGCAAAGAAATTTTAGCGAGTGGATTCAGCGTGTTAAGAGGTAAATGCTGTTCTATTGTTTTCTTGAATTTTTAAAATTTTTTTTGTTTTATTTTCTTAAAAATTGTAATCTTTTTAAATAATTTAAGCCAAGCACGTTAATGCATATACAAAAGGAATTAATTGTTAATTAAAACTAATATAAAACTTAAAAATAATAAAAAATAATGTGTGTGTAACTAAAGGTTTAGTGTTTCATTAACAAATTAATATAATTTGATTTGGTTTTGAGAATATGTCTAACTAAGACCTTATTTGGTAAGAGCTTATTTATATTTTTTTCGCTACTACCACAATGTAAAGCAACTTACAACTTATTAGAACAATAGCAAAAGCCAGTTACATTGATATTTTTTGTTACCTGTTTATAAAGAGCACTGTCCTTCTCATACTAAAATCTTTTAGTGGTTTTTTTATTAATGAGCTTGGAAGATTTTTGTCTTTCAATATATTACCGTCGGGGGCAGTAAGCAAAATTTTTACATAGCATTACGTGCTGGGGAAATTGTGTGTACCTAAATGAAGAGGTTTAGATGTATTAATAATTAAAACATTTTCTTAAAACTAACTTTTATCGATTATCTTATATGCTTTCTCCACTGACGCTTTTACACTGTATTAAAGCCTGCCATACAAAAAGAAAGCTTCTCCATTGGCTAATACATTGTATTAGAGTGTATAAAGGAAATATCAAAATAATTGCTTTAAAAGTTAAAATTTAATGATTTAATAGTTACAAAAGTTTTAAATTAATTAATTAAATAACAAAACAGCAAAAACAATAATTTAGATATTAAGCAAATAAATAGAGAAATTTTAAATTTTATTTTATTTTACACAATAATAATAATAATTCACAATAAATGCCGTGAATTTCGCGTTATACAGGCTTTTAAATGCGCTATTTTAATACAAGATTGCATCATGATGAAGACACGATTCTGAATACAAAATTTCTTTCCGTGTATTAGCAATACTGTGAATAAGTTTTAGTATAACCCATGAAGTTAACTAGTTAAATTAATTATACGTTAATGACTTGTTCATTTGCCATCAAAAACAAAATCAATGTTTTTAAATTAACTTTTATATATAATATCTCGGGTATCCAAAGATCTAAAGAAATTTAAAGGATTTATGTAAGAAGTCTAATTTCACATAACTACTAAACAATTTTACGCTCAAAATAATTTTATATATTTCAAAGACATTTAATGGACAACTTAAATAATAGAATCAAAATCCTTATAACGTAATTTAATAAGTCATACCTATAGCGGGTCAACCAAGTATTTGTTGGCAAGACCTAAAATTAGGGATTTAATAAACTAAGTTGGAAATTTCATCGGATGCTAAAACCGTATTAGAATTTACTGTTTTAAGTAAATCAATAAAACAGATTAAAGACTTACTTGAAGTTACTCAAAGTTAATTTTAGTAAATTCTATCAAAAGATTTAAGATTTAATCGTATTTAGGCCCTAAAAAGGGTTGTTTAATCGTACGTGACCTGGCTGCAGTTTGAAATTTGAATGTATATACATATACACAAGAATAAATGAATGTTTGTATATATATTACTCTTAAAATTACGAAATGAACAAAATTTTATGCTTAAGAGTATTTATTTTGCTATTCAGCAAATTTTATATAAAGTTTTAGTTTAGTCTTGCCCCCCAATTGTGTAAATCATTTAAAGCAATTGAAATAAAACAGCCTTAGTTAGATTTGAATTTGAAAAGTGGCTTTATCCAGGACATAAATCTTGTTATGTTGTTATAACAATTTTACATAGATTAAGTGATGGAAATTCGAAGAAAATTTTATGATGCTTTTTACTGCCATTAAAATAGTTCAACTGGAACAAAGTTAAGATTATCATCGGGTTTAGTTTCTTTTCTTTTTTGTTTTTTATTTTTCATAGCATTTTTCAGACTATTTTTATGTAATTAAATTATCGGATGAAAAAGAGGGTCTTTTAAGAGTGGTTGGTGAAATGTTAATTTGAAATATAAGTTTTAGGAAATATTTTTCTGTATTTATAGACTTAAAACCAATTTAAATATGAATATTTTTGTATACAGTATAACTTATGTAAACTTATGTTTCTACATAAAGTCCTAATTAATACTAATTATAGAAATATTTTAACTAGATGATGTAGAATATCATTGTGCTTAAACAGCTCCAAATATTACTCTGAATTATTAACGATTATGTGCTTCAAATTAGCAGGACGAACAGAAAAATGCTCCACGTTAACTGTGACACTTTGGTTTTTCCATAAAAAAGCAATGCTGAATCAGCATACGAAATTATTTTAAATATAAAGTTTTAAAGTAATAAAAATAATGTTACCAAAACTACTTATGAACTAAGGGTTTATAGATTATGGATTGTCACTAAGCTCTAACTTAATTAACTATATTGATTTAATAGTGAGGATATTTATTTGACAAGTCAGGGACTTTTCACCAAAATATTTTTGAAATACTAATTTTCTTGATTTTTAAATTTATTTTAAAAACAATTAATTGAATTAACAGATCTTCATAAAGTTAAGAAAATAGCATTTTAATTAAATTCAAAGGACTTTAAAAGTTCATCTATTCAATAATGTACATTAAGGTTAAAATTTACAATTTAAAATCAGTAATATATTTCAAGGATATCTTAGGATTTAAGATTGTCAGAAGAAGTTTCTTTGAATTAATTTTCAATTAAAATTCTTCCTCTTTTTCAATACTAAAAAGCGTTAAAAGTTTTACTTGTTTTCATTTCTGTTAGCTATTGTTGTATAAGAATTGCCAAGATAAATAGTTTAAGAATTTTGATTTTATGAAAAGAAAAAAAAGAAAAAGGGAAAGAAAATTCGTTACTGTTGAATATTGTTATTATTGTAAAGTAGATCTTTTAAAAACAAGCTTAAGCTTTAAGGGCAAATGTTAGCAAGTAGAAGTTATACTGAAGTTAAATAGTTTTGTTTCAAATAATCTATCTGGACTTGATAAAAACTATAGTCCTTTGCATAATTCACTGAAGTCTAAGTTCTTAATTTAATCTGCATACACACAAAGGATTACAGGTATAGAATAGAATCTTTTTCTAAAGATATGCTAAAAGATAATATATTGAAATATTTTGCAAGCTTTTCAACAGTTTTTTGCCTGAAAATATTAAGAAGTAAGCCCGAGATATATTTTTTTAAAATTTCAATCTGTAAATATAATATTAACAAAAGGAGATCAATTTTAACTATTTTTATGATTTTTAAGAATATTGAGTTCGGAATTTTTGTTTCAGCAATGAATCACTACAGAAACTTCACTGTAGTACACAAAGTTAGATTTTTAATTTTCATCAGATGTTCCCATGTTTTTCGTTCATCAGCAATTTATTTATTTGCCATCAAATTAAAGTCGACTAACGTTGATTTAATAAACATCCGATGGCATTCCATAATATATATTTTTTATTTATTTAATCAAATTGAACTCGAATAATATCTGGCTGTAATTTGATAAGCATTCGTTGATGTGATGATCTATGCCATAACTCCCGCGGCAAAGTATTTTGAAAGTTATCTAAATATTTAGAAAAAGCCAATTTTTGCTAATTCTCGTCTAGAATTATCTGTTTAATTAAAACATAAGGTTTTTGTTTTACTTTAAATGCTCCTTTTTAGTTTTTTTCTATCATTGTGTTTTGTGGTCGGGAGGTGTTCTAAAAAATTTCAAAAGAATTGGTAAAATCAATTTTGAATGCCGACAATCACAGATTTATAAAATGCCATTTCAAGACAAATGTGCTAAAAATTTACGAGTGGTGGAGAGTCTTAAAGGTTACTAGCTACTAGAGTTTTTGCCAGATTTAAATAACATTTTGACACATTATCCTTAAAGTGTTGTAAAATAAGAAACGGTCACAAAATCAATTTTGAAAAAAAACTATCCCTTAAACTCTCTTTAAGGATAAATAAAAAACATCGAAACCCAAATCCTTAAAACTTTAAACTAATCCTAAATGGTTTTTTCTGCATTGAACAATATTCTTTTAAGGATTAAATGCTATAAAGCTTGAATTTCATTTTTGTTATCATTAATTTCCATCAACATCAAACTAAAACAATTTTTATTTATTTAAAATGTTCCAATTATTACAAAGTTGTGGTTTACCCGTAAATATAAGCTTGTTACTGTCAATTTCACCCAGGTGTCAGCTATTTTCAATTTATTTGCACAGATCAATATGTTTTACTCGAATATATAAATAATAATTTGAATTTGGTATAAATTTATATTTCCTGAGGCAAGTAAAAGCATATTTTTTTATGATAATTTTACGCTACCTAATTTTGGTTAATTATCCTGAAATTCGATAGCATTTTATCCAATTGTTCAAATTCATATCTTGTTATTCAAATTTTTTCAATCAATCAATTTCCTTTTATACCAGCACAATCGACAGTATATTAATTTTTTTTTCTATTGGCTGAAATAAAATGAATTCTCATGAGTATGCTAAATAGTATTAAAATTGCAGTCTAACCAAAATTTTTATCTAGTTTTGTTAGTCCAATTATGCTTGGGTGGCATATGCCTTTGTGTTTGGCACCCTCAGAATTCACTAATCAGATTTTTTTTTTTGTAAACTGATGATACAGCTAGAAATTCCTTTTTGGTGTTTCCCTTTTTTTTATTGGTTCTATAATACTAGAAGATTTCAAGCATAGAAATAGAAATTCTGTGAAAATCTATTGAGTTGAGAAAAGGCATGTTGTCAGCTTATTAAAAATCTAACCAAGAAGAATTTTACTATCAAAAGAAACCAAAAATTCAAAATGGTTAATGTAAAAGTATCTAAAGTTAAGAGCTTCAAATTATAAATCACTTTATGATTTTTCATTTTATTAATTAGAAAAATAAGAAAAACCCAGAGCCAGAGTATTTTTCAATCTCAAATCAGCGTTAAACATCAGGCCTGTTGGGAAGCTTAGATTAAACATTTCTGCGTGAGAGTTTACTTTACAAAAACAAGTGAAGAGTGAATTTTATCTGCTGGGGAAATTCCCTATTAATCTTTCAAAACATAAAACTCGGTTTTAAGAACTTTGTTTTAAAAAATATATGTAATTAAAAGTCGTCTTTTTAAATACGATCCACTCTGGTTCAAATTACTCTTCATATTTTTAATGAAATTATTAGAAACTTATTTAGTTCTACTAAAAAAGAACTATTGATTTTCAGATTAAATTAACTATCAACCAGCTGCTCGAGCGTGCTGTGTCAAATATGTTAATGTAGTGTACCCTTTCCTGAACTACCGACTGCAGGATTGAAAGTCATTGATTTATCGTTAAGGAATAAACATAATTAATAACATTTCAAATAATTTAGATTTATAATAAAACTTATCTTTCGGTAAAATAAATCAGAAAATTTCAACAATGAAAAATATCTATTAAATTAAATATAAAAGGAGACATTTCACCAAAAGCTTTTATTGCTTTGCAAGTATTCTTCTTTACATTACACTGGACCAATTATACGATCCTTTTTATATATTTTGCTGTGAAAGCTATTAGGAGCTAAGCTTTTTTCTATAAATTAATTAGTACGATCATTAAATTTAAGCAAAAACTTCACTGGCTTCATCTTTTTTAGCAAGTTGTGTGTAAAAGTTAGAACAATTTATTTCCGCAAGATTTCTAATAACTAAACCATGTAATATAGTCGAAAGGTGTATTTTAAAGCTACCACTTGAGGCTTAAAAGGGTATTCTGGCTTAGGAATTTGAAAAAATCGATTTTGTTCTATATTTTCATAGTTTATCCTTTTCAGAAATGCTCCTAAAAGAATTTTTCGAAATTTGGATAGTTTCCGGTTTCAATATGAATAAAGAAGCATAAAAATTAATATTAATAATATTATTTGGTTTATTATTCTGATGTCCGAAAAAATACACGAAATTCGGGTGTCTAAGCCAGAATACCCCCTTAAGCAGAGGAACTGTTATCAATATCTATCTAGGAATTTTACATTTAAGCAGAATTAAAGTAATTTTGGCAACAATTTCAAAATATTTTTGACGGAATATATCCTTTATTGTATGCATGTTAAAAATTTTTTTTACCAAGCATTCAAAGTCTTGAAAAAGAAGTTTAATTTTAAACCAATAAACAAAACTCCTTTTGGGTAAACAATCCAAAGATAACGCTAAAATATTGAACATAAAAATTACAATCAAGAAACTTAATATTAAGTAAAATTCTTCAATAAATTGTTAGAATGGCAATTATTAAAAACATAATAAAATAGAAATCTACAAAAACATTCAAAATAAGAAAACAAAACTTTATCCATTATTTCTTATTTACAACTAAAAAAATAGCTTCTTATATTCCGAAAATTGGTTTTATTTTCACGGATATTTCACTAAAGTTAGTAAACTTTGGCAGTTCCTTAATTTTATATATTAATATTAAAAAAAAGAGAAAATATTTTATTAATTTTATTGCTCCTACTAAAAGTTTCTCATATATAATAAATTACAATTATTCATATCCTAAGCTAATAAGTATCTAATTTTTGTAGAATATTTTTGTAACTCAAAATAAAAGAATTAAACAAAAGTTTATATTAATTAACTTCAATATAAAATACTAATTTCTATTAATTTTTTTCTGGTTTGTTTTTTATTATGCTTAGCATACATATCATTCTCGAAAAACCAACAATGAAATCTTCAATTGCTCTACTACTAAACAAAGAGAAAGAATTCTTAAAATCCTGTTGAGCATGAAAATCTCAAGTATATTCTTAAGATAAAAGTAACACTCGAATAGGATATTAAGAAAGGATATAAACCGCTAGATAATAGAATGAACTCTAATAGCCCGATGTGTATCTTATCATTTGGTATGAACAACACAAAAGTGCAATAAATTCTTATAAAAGGACCCATGGATTTCATTGTTGGAGCGTGTCTAATGGTAAATACAATAAGGAGTCTAAGGAAAATTATATTTATTTTCATTCTATTCCCGAATATTATAGTGGCCAAATTGAAGTCTATAATCTTTTTTATCCTTAATTGAATGGATACTTTGTTTCTATTTTCATTTTCATTTGTTTTCGTTTTTCTTGTACTTTATTTCCTGTTTTGTCAATTTATTTTCTTATTTTTATTATTACTGCAATTCAAATGGTATAAGACTTACTTATGTTAGTATTGAAAGGTTAAACGTGTAAAACTCAATTAAAAATTTTTTTATATTAGTTGCCTTCATTTTTTGTTATTTTAATTGTTAGTTTTAAATTGCAATTTATGATCCTGGAATCCTTGTATTTATAGAAAAATGTTTGTATATATATATATATATGAATATAAAAGTATGTGTAATATTTCTACAGAGGAGAAATAACCGGAGAACTTGGACAATCTAAGAACACTGAATTTAACAAACACCACTACGGAAGCTCAGGGTATTAAAATATTTTCAATATTTGAAGAATTTCATATAACTACAAATCCTGCTACTAGTTTCTTGTTTTGGCAAGTAAACAGAGTCAGAACATTTACATATCAATCTAAATTTAAAAGTATGCTACAAAAAAGTTATTTTAGTAAAATAATAGCTAAATGTCGTGAGACGAAACGTACAGGTCACGCAATGTTATGATTGAATATTCTTTCACCTTGCTTCCCGCTCTTTCGTTTCCTTACTCTTTTGTTTACTTAGCGTTCGGCCAGTCTTAATTTGTAAAGCTATGCTGAGAAAATCAAGCTTATCTTTTTTATTGATTTTACAATGTACTATTATATTTTCTAATAAAAAATACTAAGAAAGAACAATAAATCATAAGATAATTTTTGGAGCTTTCTTTAATAATAAATAAAGTAATCTTAATGCATGTTAGAGCAAACACAGTTTTTTTTTAAAGAAGGGTGTCGCGAAAATATTAAAGTCTGTAAAGGGCGTCGCAAGTATAAAAAGATTGGGAGCCTCCGGTTTAGATGGATTGATAGTTAAAATATTTTTTAAAATTTGACTTTTATCGATTATATTATATCCTTTCTTGACTGACGCATGTACACTGTAATATCAAAATAATTTCCTTAAAAGTTAACATTTAATAATTGTCCTGAAATATAGTTATAAAAGTTTTTAAATTAATTAATAAAATAACAAAAAGGCAAAAATAAATATTTAATGTCAGCTATGTAATAAAATGATGATAAAATGTTTTCCTTTGCTACTGCTAATTATATTACTATGATTTTTAATAATTGCTGACATCTTCCATCTGGCCAAAGTACTAGATTGACTATGTGTCACGCTTCAAACCCGCTCGAGCTTCCGTAAAAGACTAGATTTCGGGGAAGATGGTAATTTTGCCTGTTTTACTAAGCTGTAAATGTATTTCATAAAAATACTTTTCTTACCTATTTTGCATTTTGCTATAAAACCACCACTTATTCCCTTTGTTCACTGACGCGTATACACTCTGTACAAAAACAAGCTTCTGTATTGTCTAATACACTGTATTAAAAGATATAATGGAAATGTCAAAATAAATGCCTCAAAAGCTAAGATTTAATAGTTTTAAAAGTGTGTAAGTTAATTAATTATTACTATTTAAAACAAACAAATAATAATTTAAATAAAAACTAAATGGCATATTTAAAGAAACAAAAATTAATGGAATTTGTAATTTTATTTGGTTTAGTTAATCTGCAAATGAACAATAATTGCCCAAGTACATTTCGGAAAAGAAAGTATAAAAACATGAATCAAAAAATGTTAAATATCAGAATATTTTTATAACTGTTATATTTTCTAAAAATAATATACTATAATTAAGAAATGTTAGGAAAGACGTAAAAATGAAGTGTTAGTTCATTAAATAACAGAACTAATAAACTTGCTCTTATTATTTTAAAAAAATAATAATTTAAAATAGTTTTAAAACTATTAACAACAAATTTTTTGTTTTTATCTATTTGACTTACTTAACCGCTTCGAAATCTTAAGATTTTCCACAATTTGTCCAATGAATTAAATATTTAAAACATTATTCATAATCCATAGAACTCTTGTAAATACTCGAAATTTTGAGTTTCTAATATTACTTTGTCAATATTTTGAATACAAATAGTCAGAATTAAAGAAGATACTTCACATTATTTCACTTACTTGAAAAATTCATAGAAATTTTTTCTATCGTTTATATAAAACAACTTCAGAAGACGACATTGTTCTTATTCCTTTTCTATGTTCTTCTTGTTGCATTTATAAATTTTGCTGATGTTTTCTGATGCCTAATTTATTTACATTCGTAATAAGATAATATATACATATATAAAGACAAAAATAAAGCTGTAGAAAGAGACATACATCCATGGCTAGAAATCAACTTCAACAACACTTGATAAAAATTTATGCAAATTTGATACTTTGTATGCTTTAACCAAGTCGATTTGATGTTCAAAAGGGAAGGACATCCGTAGGCATTATCCTGACATTTACACATCGTTAGTTATTTTGACAGTGAAGCTTTGATAGATTTCTATCGTTGAAATTTCTTTGTATTCTTTGTTTTGTTTTTTATTTTTTTCAGAATAAATTTTGTAAATATTTTCTCAAATTGGATAATTTCTTTGTAATTTGAATTTTGAATTTTTTTATTTTGAATATTATTGAGGGATATTTTTTAGAGTTAGCTGCATTTATTGGACTTATAGTCGCCAGTTTTATTTAAGGTTAGAAAAATTATCTTCAACAAAAAATTTTTTCTTTTTATAAACTAACAATAAGAAAAATAGAATTTTATTATGAAAAGGCGTCAGGAAAACATTTTTGTACTAGACTAGCAGGAAAATGTCATATTAATTGCTGTATTTTTTTCTAGTTATCGAATGCATGGTTGTCAAATTAACCTTTATCGTCATTTAATCCAGAGTTATTGTGTGTATTGCAAGTTTTCTGTTTCATTATCTTATAAAAAATCGTTGGGGATTTTAGGATGTTGTAATTTATCGAATGGTTTGCTATGGTGGCAGGATCGCCATGTAATAATATAAATTTAAAGGTTTTAACTTTTTTAATTTAAACGTTAAGACTTGAACGTGTTGATATTTACTCGATGATTTTAACTCGTGTTTTACCCAAGAAGGCATTATTTTTATATATTCCAAAATTGCTGAGTTGCTAATTTGTTCTACAGGGCTGCAAAAAATGGCAATAGTATTGAAGAAGCTATGATTGCCTTGAAAGACATAAATGACAAAAATAAAACTAGTAAAATGTAATTTTATTTTGATCATAATATTACGTTCGTGAAAGTCACATTATTCGAAATATTATTGATAATATTGATAGATATAAATTGCAAAGCGTATCTCTCTCTCTCCCTCTCTTTTACCCAAATACACCACTAGCTGACGACCCGACTTTTATTCACTTAACGCAGCTTTCACTTTTCCGAAACACCTCGGAGACTTTTGATTTTATCTTTGTACTTCATCTATAAACATTTTATTTTGTCAGTTTCAAACACATATGAGAAATTAATCTACTACTATACATTAACTAAATTTTTTATTTTAAACTGCTTGTGAAGTTAACATATCATGAGTGAGTAAAATGGGCAGATTTCAATGTTATTACTACATGACCATTCAGTTTAAATACTTTAACGTAAATAAAATTGTATTCAAAGTCTTTCTCTGTTTTTGTTTTTTATGTGTGCTGTTATTTTCATAAAGACAATAATTTTCTAAATAAATAAATAAAAAGAAATACTAAGAAGTCTAAGTAAATTGGCCTTTTTCTTAAATATAGCATTTTCTTACTGAATATCTTATAAATAGAAATACGAGTAATCCTTTTGTGGTAGGCAATTTAACTAAAAATTTAGTATTAGTAGCTTAATTGTTTTTCTTTTTTTGTCTTATATTTCCCTTTTTCCATTTAATTAGATCTAAAAACATGGTAAGCTTAAAATCATATTTAATTTAAATAAAAGTATATAGAAATAATTACAAGAAATGCTTAAATAGTGGGCTTTAATCTAAACTATGTCCAAATAATATTTAAATTTAAATTGAATGAGAAATCTTTTACAAAAAAAAAAAAAAACACAACAATGGCCATAGCAAATAATTACAAAATTTAACCAACCAAAACCCAATTAGAAAACATTTATTTGCCAGCCATGTTAAATACCATAAAAATGTTGCTAGAGCTCGAAATCTTTTGAATTATGTTGGTAAATATGGTTCAGTCATAAGTTAACAAAAAACAAGGGCTCAAAAAGTTTATTATTAGTTTATTTAGTTTGTTTTTGTTGTTGTATAGTCGTATAAATAAATTGAAGGAAAAAAAACTGTAGGGAAAAATACTTTTTATTTAGTAACAAGTAATTTTAGGCACGTGTTGTATCACTAAACAACCGAAATTCTATTGGTAATTAGTATTGTGCAATTTGAAAATTTTCTATACAGTGCTCGTTACGAAAATTCATTTTCACACCCTGTAGACCCGAAAGGCGGTAGCTAATTAAAATGAATTTAAATTTCCTATTAAAACTCTTTTGGTTGAGTTGGGAAAGAATTAAAGGGAAGGAATGTAGGCAGTATGATTTTATTAAGCGGAAATTCAGTTGATGTGGCAGGATTAAGTTGAATTTCTGCTAGGCAATTAAATTCATCTGTGACTAGAACCTGAATATTATGGGAGCATAAACCAAAAAAAAATTTCTTTCCTTTGTTACTGAATTCGGTTGAAATTAAATATTTTTTTATTTATTTTTACATTCTCAAAATTGAAATCCATAAAGTTTTTGGATAAAATAAGTTACAGATGAAGAGTATTAAACTCTTTTTTCTTTTATTTTGAATGAGTGTAAAATAATTTACTCAAATAGCACATCGTCATTTTGTTTGTTTTTAACACCACAAATAAGAAAAAAGTATTTCACCAATACTTCATCTTCGAAGCCCATAAAGTTTAAGTATCTCCCAGTCAGCTAATAAAGAAGTTTCAATGAAAACTTTTATAAGAAACAAAAGTCCGAAATTGGCTTTATTTTTTAACAACAAAAAAAAAATGGTATCAACTTAAAAACTGAAACCCCATAAAAACTCTTGTGATAATCTATTCTATGGTACTTTAGAATGATTTTGCTCTTTAAGCGAAACTTTGGAAAACTTTTTCTTTTCTTTTTTATTTTTTTTTAATAACTTTGCTTTTATTTTATTGATATCCAACTTACCTAAAACATTAGCAATTTATTTTTTGTTGTATTTATTTTGTTGCTTATGTTTTCTTAGCAAAAAGTCAATGATATAAATTCAGGTAAAATCTAATCTATGTATATAGATTTTTGTTGTATTTTTTTCTTTTGGCGAAAGCTCTGCTAAAATTTTTCCAAGATAAACAAAAAAAAATAAATAAAGTAAATAATTTGAGTTATAAGATATCCACTTAAACTAAATCTTTCATTCATTATTACTATAAAAGCTAAAAGTTTTGTATGTCTTGGAATCTTAATTTTTTTGGCTACAGTAAAATTTAGGGCAAAAGATCCTTATAAAAGTTTGTTAGAAAATTGGAAGTCAAATTGTTAATCATTTATCATTTTAAGTGAGACGAAAAAAATAGATTTAGCCCATAATTGTAGTACAACAAATGGCACTAATTTACCGAAAATTGAAGAAACTTGGAATAAGACAGGTTTTATATATTCAGGCAATTTCTTAAGGCGATGAGCTTTTTCTTGTTCTATTATATATATATATATATATATATATATATGTATGTTACTATAAAAAGTGTTCAATTTTTTGTTTTATCAAGTGTAAAGTAAGACTAACGACATCAATTTACCTGCTTTTAAGGCAAAGAAAAAGTATTTAATATCATGTTAAATATGAAAATTGATGACAAAATTCGTCAGATTTGTGGAACTTTATTCATTAAATCTAAAAAGAAATGTAAAATGCTCATGTTTTCAAGTAATTTGTTAGAAAATTTCAAAAAAAGAATTTCATCAACAAACAAAATAGTTTTTAAAATTTTAAAAAATATTTTCTTAGTCAAAAATAAATATTTAACACTAGATTGCCCAAGGGGGTTTATTTGACACTTTTTAGTTTCAATTAGATGAAGTAGGGAGGAGCTAATTACAATTATTAATAAACGCATTTATATGTTCTACAAAAAGTCACCAAGTTCTAAGAAATTGTATTATTATATACATAATTATATACATAATTGAAACTACGGGTCAAAATGACCCCTTTGGGTAATCTAGACGTCAAAGTGTTAAATCAACATTAGCAATTACTGGCCACTTTTAAGAATTATAAAAAATTTACCTTATCTTTGTTTTATTTTTAATTACGTTATGATATTTAACAATTTCTTCCAAGGAAACAAAAATTTATTATTTCAATTAAATATTTTTCATTAAACTTTAGATATTTGTTATTATATTTTCCATTTCTAATTTTTATTATTATTTCTTTCAAAATATTAAGCAGTAGCTAATATTAACTTTTAACGCCAACTTTTTTGGTGAGAAAATATTTCTCAGGTCAAAAAATTCCGATGCTTCTTTTCACTCTCACCATAATTTACAAGCGTTCAAATGAAAACTTCTCATTCTCACTTCTCCTCATGGAAGAATCTTGTTCATTGTCTTAAATTACACGTAATTTTTTGGATATATTTTTTCTAAGTAAATATTAAATCTTACTATAGAAATACTGATCATCTTTTCTTCTCTTGCAGAAACAAAATAGTGATTAAAATTTTTGTCGTTAGATTTCTTAAATTGGAAAATTTTTAATTATATGGGATTGAGCGAAAAAAACTTTTGGTTTAACAATACATTGCGTATGCTATATATTATTTACCAATTTAAGAAAAATAAACACAAAAAACTAACCAACATCTCAACAGTGATTTGTCTATTGTTTCTACAAGTATATCGACATCTTTATGCATTATCAAAGTGAGTCAATAACTAAAATATAATTTTAATTTTTAAAAACTTAAATATTTAATTTTGTAAACAACAATTTAAGGTGATTTCGAAATCATTTCAAATTTTGTTGGTTTAAATTTGTTTGAAAAGCAGATGCCTCCTATATTTCTTTTGAAACAATAGATTTTTGTTAACTATAGTTTGACTAAACTTCATATTGTACGAAACTAATAAATAGAAGGATTCGTCTGCGTTTAATACTCGTATCGTTGATTATATAACTCGTTACCAAAAATTAAAATTGTTGATGCATTCGTTTCAACTTAACATATTCTCTGACCTGAATTTTCATTTAAATTTCACAATAATCCATATTTTAGTTTTATTCAGTCAACCCCTTTTCTAAATTTGGGCACAAGTGTATTTTTAATGCTCTTTAAGTCATAACTATAAATGAACATTCTTTTCCAAAAGGAACTTTCTCCATTTTAGCGTTAAAGTTCAATTTATCAAAAATGAAAACAAACAACAACAAAACAAGGTTATTTTATTCCTGTTATTGTCTATTTTGAATAGAGACGTTTCTTCCTTTTTTGTTAAACTGTTCTAATTGTTAAGGCATAGAAAAAAAATTAAATCATGAAAGTCTATTTTCAGCGGCTAATTTGCGCTCTATAGAAGAAAATTGGAAACCAAAATTTTTGTCAGAAATTTGCAATCATCTTTTTCTACCTCTGGAGAAACTTAACATTGTGCCTAGAGGAGCTGTATAAAATTAAGAAATTTAATACAAATACTTTCCCTTTGTATTCTTAGTAGTGAGTCCACACATAGATTAAATGAAAACTTTGGAGGCACTAAGAGTTGCATGTATCCACTATTTTTCTACGTGCTGTAGACATGTTATGCTGCCATAATACTTCCAAGATCTTCAACCAAGGCTCTAGCTCTAGCCATTATTTACTGTAATCTTTGTTTTCTCTAATTTACGGCATTACGGTACATGATTGCTCCCATCTCGAGGATTTTATATCCAGTCTAAAAGTGTTTTCATTAGTTTTTCTATCAAAATTGTTTTCATGTTTCATGTTTTTATCACCTATCCACTTAAGTACTTTATAAAATTTGTTCTTTTGGGATTATATCCAAAAAAAAGTTTGAAGCACAAAAAAGAATAATATTTTTAATATGGTTAGATAACATTTCTAGCTTGAAAAATATCTAGTCCGGTAAAACAGTACTGAGGTTATTTGGGCGCCACATATTCTGTTATCCCACAATCAAATTTTTAAATTTTTGTAAAGCCCTCCACCCCATAATAATGCTATCACCTTTGTTTTTATAAATTTCAACTTGATTTTCAGGTTATCTTTTCCATACAAACTAGCAAAATTGACAATTATCCCTTAAATCTTATTCTTCCTGCTGATTACATTACAGAATTTCTGTGAAGACCTATGTAGTTTTTTTCATTTTATCAATGTCGCAAGCTTTCAGTTTTCGTATTGAGATAGTTAAGTTAAAAAAAATTCAAGTTTTGCATAGACTTTTCTTCTTAAAAACCGAAATCGAATTACTGCGTGAAGTTTTTCGAAGAGATACAACAAACATCGAAAAACTTGAAGGCTTCATGTCGCGCACAGTTCCATCTTCTAAGAAAAAAATACTCTAACCTGTTTCCATTTATAATTAAATTTATACTTAAAGGAGAAAAAGTACGAAAGCTCTAATAAAAATAAGCTTAATATTCGAGAAGTTAAAAGCTAAAATTTATCTACTTCAAAGGAGATGGTATTGTTTGTAAATTAAGGTTGTTGCTAGCAACAGTTTTATTCGAATTGGATCTACCAATTTTCGAATGAGTGTGGTGAAAAGCTTAAAAGTTTTAAAAACCGTTAAGAAATTTCGAAAGCTATATTTATTATTTTAACAAATTCGTAGTTCCAAATTTCTTTTTCAAAATTTCGTCTAATTAAAATTGAAAAAAGTAATAAAAGAACAATTGAAACTAATATTTACTATAATGCTAACGTATATTTGGATTGCCGAATCTTTTTGAAATGTATGTATAAAAACCATCTCCAAAAGCGCAGGAAAAGGAGCATTTTTTTCATATTTCCACTGCATACACTATTTACCGATACCCGTCACAATGATGGTAGTTAGTAGAGTCCAGTCATTCATATTTTTAAAAAATTATAAGTTGTTTTAGTTCTTATATATTTTATTAGTGTTAAATTCATTTATTATTTAATTCAAATATTCACATATTCAAATTTTCAAAGATAATTTATTTACAATATAACACAACATATATATATATATATATATATATTTTTTTTTTTAAATCTCGTATTAAGAAGCAAGTTGTTTAGTTAAAAGAAACAAAAACTCCCTCTTTTGATATATATTTTTACCTTTCGTATTTTCATACAATATCTCCAAGCATTTATTCCAGCTTAATCAATAATATTGAAAAGAATTTGCAGTGGGAACCTGATTTGATGCAATATTTACGTGCCATTTGGCCACACCAATCCCAAACTTAGTATTGTTATAAAAGCAAACAGTTTCAGGAAATTTCTTATTAGTTTCATCAATTATGATGCATTAATGATTTTTACTTAGTAAAAGTACTTTCTTTTTCGGTTTGGCATATATTGTGTGAACCTTTGCTGAAAAGAGTTGATCATCAAACATGTGTATCTTTTATTCCTTCTCCATTGCGGCTTCTACATATTATTACAATTTGACGCAAAGAAATTTGGTATGAATAACCTTGTAATACATGTGTGTTTATCATGTTGCCATCGTGTATAAAATATCGCCTTTTAAAACCTGTATAAGGGGAAGTTTAGGGATCTATATTGAATTTACGAGTTGACCAACAAATTAACATTAAAAGTTCCACAAATTATTTGTTTGTTTTGTCTTTTTGTTATTTAATTAATTAATTTCAATACTTTTAAAATATTATTTCAGTGCAATTAGCTGATTCAATGTTTACTTTTATGAAACTTTTTTTGACATTTCCATCATATGTTCTAATATAGAATATTGCAAGGGAAAACGAATTTTTTTGTTCAAGGTTTATACACTGTGTAAACCTCAATGAAGAAAGGAATTACATGGTCTAAGATATGCTAGTCAATTAGTAATAAAACTGGACACTTATTTCCTCCTTCATAAGATGTTTTTTTTGTATATATTGTAGGCTCGAAAGTATCTTTAAAAATTCTATTGACTGATATATCTGCCAGCAACACTTCCTTCTTTTAATTTTTTCCAAATAGTCCCACTTTTAAAATTTTCATTTTTACTTTCATCTTTCTTATACTTAAGGCAGTTATGATGAACACCTTCTTTTAAGTATGTTTGGAGTATGTACTGTCGTTGGATCTATCTCCATAACTCTTACTAGAAATATCTCTATCACTCCTCCCAATATCAACACGCTTATTGCTTCTGTCGTGTGGATCACTTCGTTTATCTAATGATCCACCTACCCTATAATAGAGCTCATTATTTTCAACATCTGAACGTTTTATAGGTATAACGGTAATATTTTCCAAAAACTTCCGTATTGACATTTTTGAAATTAATAACAGAATAATATTTATCTCGGTTTAAAGTTATAATACTAAGAATACATTTTGAATATTTGGGCATTCAAAGAAATTTTTCTTTCCAGTATTCCTCAACAAAATTTCAAAGCCAACCCTTCTCAAATGGCTAAAAACTGAAAGTTTATTATCTCATAATCATGAATCATTTCCGCAAATTCTACGACTATTACTATTTTTTTAATCAAGCCATAATTACGCAGTATTTATAATTTATTATAAATCCACAAAACTTATTCCATCACTAGTCATTTTGACGAGTATCGAAGAGAATTGGAAACTTTTTGATTTTGAATAAAAAAATAAAAAGAAACCGCCTAATATTCTTCAATTAACTATTTCTAAAAATGTCATGACATCGTTTCAATAAAAAAATACTTTGAAAATGAAATTATAAAACCAGTTATTTTGACTGGTGTGGTAAATCTAGTGTTAATCAATAAGTGGCTCCTTATAAAAAATTGCGTCAAAGTAGTCAAAAAATCATTTAAGAGCACAATTTCGTTTGTTTTTTTTTTTTTGTTGAAAATTTGTTACGCTGCTATAAAAAACCATCTTCTGGTTAATACTTAAACCGAATTTGTGGCTCTAGAAATACCAAAACTGACTCAGCTATCTAAAAATTATTTAACCATACAAATTTAATAAGTTAAACTGAGTTTGGGTTCTGTATAAATATCTCGCTGAACTTTTTTTTTTGACTCCAATTTTCAAAACTTTTAAATCAAAGATTTCATGCTTTTAGCTTTTACATTCATTATTTTGTGCTGCTAGTCTGGAAAATTCAAGTCCTTTGCCTTTACTTTATTCTAAATTTATGCTTTGTGTTTTGGGATTAAACTTCCTCCCAAAGTTTGACTGGATAACAATTCTTTTAAGTATTTAAATTGACAAAACTCATTTTAGTAATGAATTTTTGAGTTTTGTGTTATCAACTTTCTGGGAATTTTAAAGACGATTTCAATTTCTGATTTTAGCTTTGCAAATATATCTTCAAATCTCATATAAGCAAGTATTTTGCTTTGAGTTTTTAGATTTCTTTGTTTGCTTAACACTTTAAACGTGTCGAAGAAAGAAGATCAAGACCTTGGATGTTTTTGTTTTTATCATTCTTCAATTATTCACGAAAAAAGAACTAAGAGCATATTATTCAAAAAGATCTACAGAAACTTTTCATATTTCTATTAATTAGATACACTTAATCCTTTTAATGCTCATCATTCTCCATTACTTAACTGTTAAAGTATACTCGTAGAATTGTTTCAAGCAAAAATAGAATCATTGAATAGTATTTTTCTTTATATAAAAACTATTATCAAAGTATTTTTTGTACGTTTTCACCTTAAACTAAATGTATCCCTTATACTATTCCTCGTACAATCCGTTATCCTTCGTCAATATTTGAAATCCTAGTTTGGAAAACTTTTTTAAGGAATAAAGTTTTTCTATGTATTTCAAAACTTTCTGGTATCAATGTTGCTATTTTTCCTGCACTTTTTTCTTATCTTCTTTTCCTGTTTGTTTATTTTTGGTATCCTTAAATTTTACATTAGACATGCTCTACTATTTTTAAGCTTATAATGATAAAAGTTTGTTGAAATCACATTGAAAATAGTTTTCCTTTATTTTCTCCCTCAATAAGACTTGACTATTTCGCAATTTATGAAATCCCTATTTCAATCCATCAAAAAGTTAGGTTAATTTTAGAAGTTAATCAAAACCAAAAATAATTAGAAAACCATAAACAGAAATTGGTAAAATATCAGAAATATTTTAATCCTTGGCTGTCAGTTGAGACATTTTTCCTTGTAATCAATACAAAAAAAAACTAAAATTTAGCTAAACCATGAACTGCTTGAACTCCTGATAAACAAGTATTGAAATCCAACGGAACATAAAATAAGCTTAATGTCCGTAAACATGAAGATAAATCCTTGCAACTTTTGACTAAAAAAAAAAGTGTATGTATCAGATAAAATGCGAAAATATATGAAAGTATATCAGGTATCTTTCATTGAATTTCCAAAAGGGAAGACTCAATTTGAAAGGATTAAAAATATCGACAAATTCTTTTTAAGAAAATGTTGGCACCTTCCTTTTTTATATTTTAATGTCTTGAAGTAACTTTAAAGTGCTTCTTAGCAATTCCATTTTTCGCATAAAGGAACATATTTGTAGTTGTTTTTTTTCTCTTGAATACAGAGTGAATAGCTGTAAGGATGCAATAAAATTTGTGAAGCACAAAATGAACTGTGTAGAGTTTTATTTTTATTTTTGATAAGTGGTTGGTTGGATATCAGAAAATTTGAATTTGAATAGAATTGAATGTTGTAAACAGGAAAGGGTGTCTTTTCAAATATTTTTTTTCGGGATGACCTTGTTATCGATTTTAATTTGTGACAAATGATATTTCTGATGATAAAATTATGGTTAAAGTTAAGGGTAAAGCATTGATCTATTACCTCCAAGGCTGATACATGAGAATACAACTTTTTGGAAAAATTTCATATATTCCATTAACATAATCTCTTTGAAGCTTAATACACTCATTTTCAACTCTTTTGAGTTCATGACAATGAACCAAGTCTTTGTGAAGCAGGACTTTTTTCTTCTTCATATTTGTCCATATTGCGTCTTCTTTATTCAACTGATCCAATTGTCATATAAGATAGTGAATATCTTGCTTTTAATATTTTTAAGCAATCAGTTATCTTTGCAGTTAGCAATAATCATTTTTCTACACTTTTTTAGCATCTTTTCGTGTAATTTACAACAAAGAGACTTGTGTTTTTTTTTTTAAATTTTCTACCATCTATTATAGATTTCTTGTTACTTCAGATCCATTTTTAACTTTTGACTGTAACTTTTAATGTTTTATGTATGAACAACTTCTCTCTAATTATTTGGCAATGAATTATTTATAAAATGAATTCAAGGTCATTTCTGTACTTCTTTAGTTTCTCTTTACATAGTTCATAGCTAATTTCAAACACAATTCCAATATTTGAATACTAGTCCTAATTATCCTTCTGGTATTTTTCATTCTGTTTCATTTGTCGAAAAATTTACAAAAAATTTATCTTATAAAACCTACTTTTATCCTGTTTATTTTTAATATCATTTAAGCATCAATTTAAATTTCTTACCACGTTTCAAAGGCGCCTAATTAAAGTGTTTTTTGGGTTATTTAACTACAAAGAAAGAATTTAAACTGTTTAGCAAATCAACTCAGGTTCTTAATACGATTGTCAGTCTTTGTTTTATTTTAATAACTCAATCATTTTTTACCTTCCAGTATCTTAATTATCCTAACTTTGTAGCTTTGGAGTATAATTTTTCTATTAATATACTTCTTTCGTATAAAACCTCAAAATTGAACTCGTTTGTCTCCCATTTATATAAAATTTCAGTTTTAGACTTCAGCTTTGACTTTAAAACTAACCACAATCAGGCTTTTACATCAAACTGCTTAACCTTCAATGCCTTTATCATAATTTTAACCCTTCACTTCATACCCTGCAAATAGTAGACTCTTTCTATTCTCTTATTTTATGTAGTTCTACGAGTTAAGCTTAGTAGTGGATAAAAATTTGGGTTAATAAAAATAATCAATTTGTAGCAGTAAAAAATTTATATTTATTTTATTTTAAAGATTTTTCTTTCTTTTGTCTTTTATTTTCCTTAGCTAAAATTCGAACTGAGTAAATCCTTAAAAAATACATTTAGTATTCCGTGAGTTTGATAAAATAAAATTAAATTAACCCAAATAAAGTCTCAGTTGAATGAAGTTTTATTAGTATCAAATGTAATGATGTCATAAACTCAAAAGAAAAGATGAACAAATTGCCCTATAAAAAATAAAAAATAAAACTTTTTTTCGGTAAATATCAAAAGATAATCTTTGTTATAGTTACAAAAGCGCTAATAACAACTTCATTTGTATTTTTATTTTTACTTAAAAAACCAGTGAAGGTATTAATAGAAAATGTAGCCAAGATGAATTCACCAAACCATAAGGACATTTAAAAGCAATGATTATAGCCCAAGTAAATAAAACTTCTTTTATTTTAGCTGTCATGACGATGGTGGATAATTGAAAACGTGATAACAGCATTGTCACATGAAAATAGGCCTTAAAAGAATTACTTACAAAATATTCTTAAGAATTTACTGCTTAATATCTTTCGGAACTTTTTTTTTAGACTTTTTCCGTTCTTCATTTAATTGAAAATAGCCTTTCGGCTACAAAAAAATGGTGAAAACAGTTGTCTTGTTTTCTTTTTTGCATGAATTCTACTGGAATTATTTGAAATGAAGGGAAAAAAATTTTGATTGAAATTTTATGATCTGAAGTTGCAAGCAAAATTGTTACTAAGAAATTTAAATTAATTTAATTTTTACAATTCTTATCGTAAAATTTTGTTTAAAAAAAGATATAAAATTGTTTTTTTGTTTTATATTTTGTGACATTCACATCACATGGGTACCCAAGAAATTTCCATATAAAATTTAACGGAAGGGTTCGGTATTTTTTTTTTCATTTCTTTTTTATTTTTCAAATTAATGTATAACACCTTAAAATATAGTGTCAGTCAGTTTAAGTCAACGAGTGCAAAATTGCTAAAGTTATGAGCATTTAAACCTCTCTTGATCTGGAGCAAGGAGGGAGTGAACAAAACTTTGAATCTATTTTCGAAGTTAGTATTCAAGATAACTCAAAACCTACTTGAGCAATTTTTTTAAAATTTTGCTCACTACTTTTTCACATATTTTGCAAGTTAACAACAATACAATAACAAATAAGTTGAGTTTTTAAGCGAAAATCGGTATTGTGACCTTGACCTTGTTACCTCGAAAAACATTATCTTTTAGATATAAATTTTGTATATTTAGTTTTAGATGATTTTGTAGCCTCCAGAATTTAACAGCCACTCATTTAATAATGTTTTAAAATTCAAATTTAGAAACGTAGAACCTTTTTCAGAATAACCAAAGTATGCAATGTGGAAGACAAGCAAAAATAATTTCTGCTGTTAAATAATTTCTTTAAATCTTTTATACATTTATCGATTAAATTACATTTTATCTTCTACTTAAAATGTTTGAAATATAAAATATCAGAAATCTAAATGAAAAGCGTTTTAATTTAAATTATTTTAATGATTGCAAAATGGTTGATTTTGTAGCGAAATTTCGAATCAATTAGAACTAAATGAATGAATTTATAAATTTTTTTGAAATCCTTAATTTTTTTCCAGCTCTGAGTTTTCTTTTTTCAAAGTTTTTTACAATTATTTGATTAGTACAAGAATGTTTAATAAATAAAAATAAATTTAAGAAGTTTAATACAGAGAAATTTAATATCACTAATTTTATTAGTGTTCAAGTTTACTAGTTTGCCTGATTATATTTAAGACGAAAACCAAATAAAGCTTATCGAATTTCAAACATATTATACTTTACAAACTTTCCCAAAAACTTAAAAAAATTGAGAATAAGACAAATTAAGTTTTCTTACAAAGAAACAGAAAAAACCTTTTTCCTATTCTTTAATTTTTTGTCTGTTGCTTAAACAAATACTACTAATTTTAAAAAGGTTTTTGAGTCAAAAAATAGAATGTTAAGTATTAAACCTTTACTTAGTATATCTTAAGTCTATTCCTTTGTTTTTTGAATATTTACTTAACTTTTTAGTTGGCTTAAAACATTACTAATTACCTTCGTATCATTTTAATTGAAGGAAAGTTTCTCGAGTTAAGATATCACAAAAGATATTCCACAAAGCAAACAAAATAAAAATGAAATATTTTCAGCTATAATTTTCTTTTACAAACTTTTTGATGGCATAGTAAAATTCTATAACAATTGTCCTCTTAGGCTTTGATATTTTTCTTTTCTTTGACTAAATTTAAATAAAAATGAAAATTTGCTAATTATGTAAAATGTCCACAAAAAAAAACTTCAATTTATTAATTCAATAAACTTCAAACATTATTTGGCCAAATATGCTTAAAAAACCCATAAACATTACGTGTATAATTACATTGCCCTCTTTTTCTTTGAAAATGGGAAATAATGGGAAAACTTTTAAAAAAATTTATGTAAATTATTAATCTGAAATTTCTGCAAATTATGATAAACCATCCTTAAGTAACATTTTCATACATTTTTTTAGGTAAACAAATTAAATTTATATACTAAAATTATTTTAATTGAGTAATTTAATCTTGAAATGAAAGTCCTTAAGTACTAAAGTTCGTAACATAGTTAAAATCGCAACAAAATTGTAATCTTAAAGCAAATATTTGTCAATCGCTAGTAAAAAAGAAACATTATTTCTCGTATATTTTCCAGAGTAATAACGTCTAACTATATCTCTATTTTAGGATCAAACAATTTTTTCAATCTGCTTTAATTACTCATTTTGCTTAATTTTTATTTTTATTCAATACCAAAAATTTTTATTTATCTCATCTTTTCTAGTTTTTATGAGATGTTTTTTTAATACGAATACTATATTATAATATTGTTTTTTGTCAAAATATATGTTTGTAAAAGTTCCTTTAGACTTTTTGTTACGTTAAAGACTTTTATTCTCTTTGTTTTTAATTCGTTTAAGGCTTAAGATCGATTTTTGAAATGCTTGTCTTATCAGTGAGCTATTTACTTCAAACACCCAAGTGTGCTAAGTCTGGGTTAAATAAAAACAGGTTCTTTAAAAACAGACCTTCATTGAGAGATTTTAATTTATAAATTCGTAATTATTGCATTTTATATGTATAAGATTGCTTAAATTATGATATGCGCTCTACACTTTTATTTTTCATGACATAAAATTTAAGTGAATCTTGTTAAAGGCATTGTTTCCCCTTTAGTTCCCATTTGAGGGTATAAGGAGTTATTTTTCTTCTTTCAGTTTATTAACTTTATAAAATTATCATAAATGTAAGTAACACCAATATTTTCTACTTTTAGGCTTTTGTAAAACTCATAAGAAAATAAATTACAAAAAATTTGATAATTTTCTAAAGTAAAATTTTTAGACAAATAGACAACAACTGAATCATTTTGATATTTTTTTAAAAATTAATTTCAAATCTTAGTCTTGTTCCTTTGCTAAATAGCTATAATTCTGTGGTTGAATACATAAAACAAGTTGTTCCATCTGTGCTAATCTAAGGACAATATTGATTAATGAATTCTATGATAAAGTTCTCTATTTTTTTTTTAAAAAAAAGAAGATAAAAACCAAACAAACTGCTTGTCAGCATATTTCTCATTTTATATAAAATTCACGTAGCCATGTACTAAAACTAACGAAATTTTCATTCACTAACAATGTCAAGAATGTTAAAATAAATCTAATTAAGATTTGTGACCAACAATATATCAAAAAATTGTCTAAAGATATAGAAAACTTAATGCTTCCACTTTATATTAGGTGGCATATTGCTATTTTCTGCTTAGTTTTTTTTCTGGAGGAATTAAACTACTAACCGAACGTCTTGTAATGAAAATAAATTTTCGTATAGTGTCTCATTTTACTCTTTGTTTGATTATAGTAAGGGTTTTCTTTTATCCTTTCATTTTCCTAGTCAAAAATTTAACAAATTACTAGATATTTCTACTACAACTTGTTGCTTTAATGATAAATGTACCCTAATTGAAAACTTTTGTATTTGAAACTCAAAATATTATAATGACAATTTCCTATTTTAACCCTTGTCTCATTGTATAAAATTGGTTGTGAATGTAGTTTGATAAATTCAAGTTTCTAACTCACAAAATTAAATTATTAAAACAACATTTAACCTTTGCATTTTTGGTTTAATAGAAAAGTGTTTTGGTTTTTATCATCAATCAAAGCTGTCGATTATTCTTTGAAAATTCGGTAAAAGTAAATTTAATATAACCTAGATATATGAAAAAAGTACTTTAAAGTATATCCCAAACAGAGATTTTGATAAAAATTTAGACAAAAAATTATATCTAAGTAAAATCTGATAGCTTTTTTTTAGAAAAATGTAATCCATCAATAAAGGATCTTAAACATGCATGATTTTTGATTGATAACACTAATGTTCTTTTATGTAATCCTGTTTGGTTGAACTAATTTTTTTGTGTGTGGTAAAATGTTTTTTTAGTAGTTTAAAAGATTTTTTTAGTACGTTAAAATATTTTTTCAACAAATCACTGTCAGGCATTTATAACTACCTTTACCTTCTTTTTTTTCTAAATTTTCTTGTCATTTAATTCCGATTAGGTTTAATTATTTTTCCTTCTTCTAAAATTTAATTCTAAGAAGTTTAAAATTGATGTTTTAAAATAACATTCAATCATTTATTATGGTACATTTTTGATTTTCTTTAAAAAATTTTGTCTGAATTTATGTTCAACAATTCAAACCACAGCTTATCCTTACAGAAAATATGCTGAGAGCTTCGTTTTTTTGTTATTTAAATGAATACTTTAGCAAATCGATAAGCTATGGATAAAAGATAAGTTTTCTTTTTATTTTGTGTGTAAGTTCGAAATATCCCTGATGACCTTAGTTAGCCAGTGGAAGAAGTCCTTGAGAAATTCTCTGAACTTTTAAACGTCAAATCAAAAAACATAAAAATAAGTTTTAGAGACTTTTAAATATCTTATATCATAAAAAAATCCAAAGTTCTATAAGGACTTTATAAGATAAGGACTGATTATTTCAGGATATTTCACTATTTGTTTCTTAAAATTTTAGAAAATAATATTTTGGCAAAAATTTCTTTTCAAAATATTTGGGTACTGAGAAGTAATATTTCTAAAAACATTTGGTTTTATTTTTAAATTATAATGAGTCAAAAAATACTTCCGTTAAGGAGCTCATACGAAAATAATTGGCATCAATAGAATTTGAAAATAAAGTAAATTAGTACTGTATTCAGATAACTTATAATTTATAAAGTTTAAGGACACTATTTCATCTTATAAGCTAATCCTATTTCTTAGTTCAGTATTCAATGCCCAAAATTCATCTGTCTTATTGACAGAATTGCAGTATATTATCGTCAAGAATGTTACTCAACTATCAAATATATTGTCCTTGCTATATAACATTAACTTATTGTCTCTTATTTTTTTCTTTGTTCTGCTTAGATTTACAAAACTGTGTGAAATATACTAATATGAATGCCAAAGAAAACTTTCATGTATCCTTTTTGTACAATTGTACAACATCGAAAGTTCCATAGTTTCCTTTAAATTTTCTTCAAACGTTATGCATTGGGAATAACTTTTTGAATTTATATCACGTATGAAAGTGTTTCCTGTGAATGGCTAAAATGATGATGTATACCTTTTACTGTCCTGTGGTTATAAAACTAGCCAAAAGCTCAATAGTCAAATAACTTTGATAATATTTCAATATGCTATTTAACTTTTTTAAATATTTTGATTCCACATAGATAGATTAATGTAATTTAGATTTTGCTTGAAATTTTCGATAGAAATAGGAAAAGATTTATTTTGTTGGTTTATTAATTTTTATACTCAATCAAAATAATTTGATAGAAGTTATTTTTTAAATATTAAAATAGCAGTTTTCCGGAAAAATGAAATATATCTGTTGGTGATATTGAGTAAAAATATACTACCTCCTTCCCTGGGGGAAACAAACTGTTTTGATATCTTGACAATGAAGTCAATATCCAAAAAGCAACACATTCAATAGACAAAAATTTTGTATTAAGCTTGTACGAGCAAATTTTTAAATTTTTATAAAACTTCTATGAAAAACGAAGAAAGCTCAATTTTAATTTATTACAAGAAAAAATTAAAGATTTCTCAAAAACTTTAATCAAATTATCCCATGAACTAACTACAAAAGTCTCATATTTTTTCCGTCTAAATCCAACTTTAATGGCAATAAGATCGATTTTCCGGCTCTCATATATTTTTTTGAGTACAATTTATTAAATTGTTTTGAGCTATGCATAAATTGTTACAAACAGAATTGAGCAGTTGCCACTACAATTGTTACTGGGTTCTTATTAAATTTCAAGTGTTATACACTAACTGATTGCATCGCAAAATATTATATCTAAGAGCTTTACAAATATTGCAGCGAAAAAATAAAATTTATCATCTTTCAAGAAGAGAATCAACAATTTAAAATTGCTAATTGACTAATTTACTTTTAATTCCCTTTTTAGGAGAGATTTTCACCACATCATCTTTTAACAATAAAAATTATGGTTCAACGCCTTTCCTGTTCATTACTTTCTTCACTGTGTTCCTTAAAGTTTGTCAGAAACCTCATTCCACTTTGTCTTCTACTTGGTATCATGATATAATTCCTAGAAATGAATTGATGCTGCCAAATACTTTAAAATTGTTTAAAATTGTATAAAGACCCATCATAGTAGAAATAGGTATACCAGGTATTTAGATCTAGCTGATGAGCTGAAGGAAAATTTTACCGCTAACTAAATCTAAAGATCTAACGTAGAAAACAATTTTGGTAGAATTTGGCACTATCTTAAGGTCATTTAGCTTATTAGGATTTAAGCAATATACAGATCATTTATCCTTGTTCGTGGTCTCAATTATTTTTAAGTGGCATTAAGTGCTTATGAAGCCGTACAAGTAGATTTAAACTATTATTTCAGTGAAATTTTATTTGTAAACATTTTTAAAACTTTTTAAATTTCTTTTACTATAGTTTCTTATAATCAAAAAATTTATTTTACATTTTTAATATCTAAGAAAACAAATTTTCTCTAAATATTTACATGATTTCATGTAATTTAACTATGCATAAATATTTCTGTAATCTTTGTACTCAAACTAAGTTCTTATGTCTATAGATTATATAATTTTGAATCAAATTCTTGATACAGTTAATTTTGTATTCACTGAAATGGTATAGAACCGAATGTTATGCAATTTGGTTAACAAATTACTCACAAAACTATTTTATATCCATTCAGTGTATATATCCTAAAATTTAAGGCCAAGAGAATGAAAGGATACATATGTATATAATATATATATATATATATATAATAACATTGTATTGTTTTGTTACTGTGTTATTTTAAATTTCTCTTTCTTTTTTTTTACTTTTGAAGCTCTATTTCATCATGAAACTTGAGAGTAATGTTATTTTAGACATTTACATTAATCTGAATTGTAAAAGTTATCTATATGTAATTGTATTTTACATCCTTATATATCCCTTTTATATACACATTTTATAATATTTATCTTTGTTATTTAAATATATGAGAGTAGTAGCATCAGATCAACTTAAGGTCAGAAAGTTTTTGCATAAATTACAAATTTCGACCACTTTGTCTGGTTGAGATATTTTATTGACATTGAAAATAACAATTTCGATTTTAATAAATTTAATAAATTCTAGAAAATATATTACTAGCTTTATACAATTTACTTTGTTGAATTTAAGGAAATATGATTATTACATTTTATAGGTTATATATTTTTTCAATTCAAATTGCATGTAAATTTATCATAAAATCACTTGGTGTAAACTACATAAACTAATTTTCAAGTAACTATAAAAACATTAAATGTCTTTTGAGATTATATTTCCTCCCAAATAAAAACTTTTGTACACAAAAAAAAAAAAAATTAATAATTTCTAGTTAGAATGAAAAATAAAGTTATTCCTTCTATAACTGATATGTTGTATGCTAATATGACTTCATAAGAATATAGCTTTGTCTAGTTAAATTTTTATGTCTCTTGTGTGCTCTCTTCCAAATACTGCTTCGCATGCTTAAAAACAGGATAAAGTGCAACTTTTGAAAGTCATTTGTATTAAAACTAAACAAAATGTAACAATGTGAATAGACAATGTTGCTAATTAAAATTTTATGGAAATTTTAAAATTTATCAAAACAAAAACTCTATGTTATTAGGATGTAAAATTTTCAAATTAATAACAGTAATGATTTTAATTGTAAAAAAACTCAACAAGTAAGAAGAATAAAAAGCAAAATTGCAATTGGAAAATTTTAATTTGCTTATATAAAAAATTTTTTGACTGAAAAACCAGAATAATTTAATTGCCTAGCTTTATGGTGCAATTAAATAAAAGCTAGTAACGTAAAATTTTCATTTTATTTGAAATTTTTATATTATATTCATTGATTTTGATATATTTTTAACAAAGAGTAAAATATCATGTTGTTCTGCATAAGAAATAAGAATTGACATATTTTTTTGGACATATTGTCTCGTTTAAGGGAGTATTCTAGTCTAGAAATTTGAAAAAATCAAAAAATATTTTTAGTGATATAACTGTTTTAGTGTCAAATCGAACAAAAGACGATGGTGATTCTCTGTCTATCTGAGATCGTATTCCCTAGTTACGCCTTTCGTAACATGTTCTGAAATATAATAACCGAAAGTTCCAATATAGTAACCAATATAAGAAATTGTATTTTATAACTTATACTGCGCGTAACTTTACCTGAAATTTTAAAAGTGTTTTTCTCGTAACTACTTTTTTCGAAACTCTTCTCATAATCTCTCAAGTTCTACTGTGATTCACTTGAAACTTGGTGTGAATCTATTTTATACATTTTCCTATCGTACGAACTAAGATTATAACAAAGTTTGCAATTTTAACTGTTTTTTAAAAATTCAGAAAAGTTAAAAAAATGGTAAAAAAAACTTCTCTTCTTTTTTTTGGTTGGTTCTGTAGCAGTACTTCTCTAAAAAAATAAGTATTTATACTAAGGGGGCTACAATTGTAGCAGCTTTTGCGGGCCATTTTTTTTGAGACCCTCCATTCCATCAAGTTGTAGTTTTTTGAGTTTTAAATATTTTCACTTTTTTTGTATGTATTCTTTAAGCATTAATAAATACCGTGTTAAGTAATAGCTTTTTAACAGTAAAAATATTGTTTTTCTTTATTGCAATTGAAAAAATACCAAAAATTCTTGTCATTTGACTAGAAAGATATTTTAAGTATGAAATGTGCTATGAAAGTATTCATACTATAATAGCGCAACAATCATCGATCACTTAAAATCATTAAATATGTTTCATTTCTCTCTAGCAAATTTGAATTGGATTTCCTTGAGAATATAAATTACAATTTATGACCAATTGACAAATTCAAATAACTTTGAAGCCTTTTTTCTTTTGTATTTTTGTAAGTGCAAGAATTTCTCTGTCTCCACATAAAGAAGTTTTTACTGAAAGTTTTGTTTTTTTTACATCAATAGAAATTGTACACATAAATCATCTCCAAACACATAAATCGTTCACTTGTTTTTACAATATGGTTGCTCTTCTCGATAATATTATTTCAATGCATTTATAATTTTATCAATTGCTAAGACAGAATAATGTGAAAAATTTATCATTTATTCACAAAAGGAAACTAATTTCTTGGTTATGTGACTGCTAAAGCAATGTGATTAACCAATGCTATATTTAATAATTCTGTTTGATATTTAATTCAAATAATCTTTCTCCATTTTTGTTATGGTGGAGAATTAACTTCTTTCGTTTTAAAAATTTTATTGTTTCCTCTGGCATCTATGATTCAATTAATAAATTAAATTCATGTTCTTTTTTTTGTAAAGTTATATTCTTCTAAATATTTAATTTTTAATTTATGAAAAGCTTTTAGCCTTACCTTTCATTTTTTATAAGCTTTCCGATAAATTTTATATTCTTTAATATAGAACAATGTACATCAGAGATATCCTTCCTATGTAGGATTATCAAATTTTCTGTGGGGGCCTAAAAGCTTTTGTGACAATTTGATTATTGGTAGGCACTTTAATTCAATTAATTTAGAGTAAAATCAATCATGTTTAAAATAATTTAAAATTCAAGAAAACTTTTTTTTTCAATTAATTAAAATTTGACATCGTAAACATGAAAAAAGAATTTAATTTGTCAGTTTTACTTTAAATTAGTTTAAATGTTTTGTAATTAAGGGTAATAATTGTTTTTCGGAAATAAATCATGCATAATGTTCTTTTTATCAAATGCCCTTTAAATCATTTTCAAATATTTTTTCTTTGGACTATATTTCAAAACGAAGTATTTTGAAGTATTAAATTAATGAAACAAATATTTCCATTTTTGATTCATAAAACGTTGATTAAATTTTCTTAGCTAAACTTTTTGGAGATCTTCTTTCGGGTAGTCTTCAAAGTTTGCGAAGTGCAATTATTATGCCATTACTATAAAATTGTAGAAAACTTATTTTAACCAATTTAAAATTTGAATACAGAACTTTAAACTTAATTTGGGAATGCTGATAAGTTATTTACAACCAAGAAAAAAAAAAAAAAAGAATTAAATTTTTAAGCTTTTTGTAATTTGAAAAGAGCCTGAAACTAAATTTTCACTTTTGACATTAATCAAAATTTTATATAATCTAATATATAATTTTTTAACTCATTCAACCCAGATAACCTTACTTGTAAAAAGTGATTATTTTCAAACAGGTAATATTTTTATTTTCATCAAAAATAACGTTTCATTTACACTTAATATTTTGTTTTGATCTTTGATCTTTTTTAAATAACTGACAAGCTAGTGCTAACTAGTCGCTAATTCAGGTTGTATACCAATTCAATGGTATAATGAGTGAATGCACTCATTAGCATTTAGCGCTAAATTTTCTGCCGCTAATAGTGCGTTTTCACTGAACCTAGTTTTTAGTCCTTTTTTAGAAAGGAAAATTTACAGCAGCACAACGAAATAAAACATAACTTTTTACGTTTAAATATAAAAAATATACGTAATTGAAAATGTAAAAAAAAAAATTAAAATGGTTTTAAACAAAGCAATATTTTTTATACTTATGTATGTAGATTAGGCAATAAAAGTATACATGGCGGTAAATATGTTACGTAAATATTTTCGTAGGTCATATAGTTTGTAAGATTTCTTTGACCTTTCATGTGGGAAACTATAAGTGCAATACCGAGCAGTTTAGACCACTTATTGAGCTCATCGTTTAAGTTTTCAGATGACCTCGTTATTTCAGGAAAAGAAACTCGAATTTATGGAGTTAAGTTTTAGATGAGTGTTCAATTAATGGATGTACAAACTATACGGAATCTGCATCAATTAGAAAAAGAACAATACTAAATTCAAGTTTACCACTTCATTCAAAAAATACAAGTAGCGATTCTCGTTTGCTTGAAAATATACAAATTATTCGAAGAAAAACTCAAACTGTAAGAGCAATTGAACCCCAAAGTGGTACAGAGCGTTGGAATTTCAGCGTAGCTCAGCAAGAATTGGAATTTGTTAAACGTATCAATTGTCATAAACGTGAACTGAGAAATCTTGATACATATCTGCTTAATTTATATAAAATTAATGTACCAGATGGTATTATTTATGCGTATAATAAAAAGTCTTCAAGACTCTGGAAGTATAGTAAGTAAATTAACTGCTTTAAGAATTCCGTGCAGTATTTTAAAAAAACATTACTACATACCGAACAAAAAATTCTACTTAATTTTACTTAATTCAGTATTATTTAATCGTTATAAAACAGAATGATTGAAATGTTTATTAGTAAACTTTTATTTAATTATACTTATATTTTAAAATTATTGTTTATATATTTACTTGTAATATAACTAAAATAAATATGGTGGCTTTATAAATTATAAAGAAATTATATGTATCTATATATATATGTATATATTTAATACACCAATTAAATAATAGGTACCCTTTTAATTAACCATATATTATTATACTAAAATATTCCATAAAAACTATTACGCTTTCACTTCTGCCGTGTAGTTTTAAGCTCACGCTTTATTTTTTTTTCAACACAAACATTTGTCAGCAAATTTCAAACTCAATACGTGAGTCCAAATGAACTGGTTAAATTTATGTTTTTCAGTGGTTTTTAACTGTAAATAAATCAAATTAAGAATTCCACCACATTTCACTATGTGAATTTAAATTAAAAACAACATTTTTCAATAATTAAGTTACAAAAGTTTTTTTTTTTTTTGTGTTGTGCAAAAACAAAAGTATGGTATAACAAAATGATATATTGAATATGAATTAATTATTTTAGAATTTACTTAATTTTTATAGTTTTCAAAAAATTGTTTTCTATTTATAAAAATCTTACGATATTTACTGGGAAAAAATATTATCTTGGTACAGAATAAATAGAGATTTTTTTGATAAAAAAGACAAAAAAACAACAAAAACAAAAAAATCCTGTAAAAATTTACTGTCTGTAAGGTTAGAATTTCAGTTCATTTTAAATCTAAGGTGTGTGATAGAAATTTTACGACAATACATAAAACCTTTCACATAAAAATAAGACATGAAAATGATAAAAATCCCAATAGAGAAATAGAGTCATAAATCAGTAAAGAAACGTGTACACATTTGGATTCATTGTTAAACTTTGTAAAATTGTTTTGTAAAAAAATACACTTTCTTTAGATAGCTAAAGCTACTTCAATGGAAACCACTAAAGATATTTTTTTAGCCATCGAAATAAAAGGAATCAATAAAGCTTTCAAGTAAATATGTATAAAAACTAAAATAACGAAAATTAAAATAATTTAATTAAATAATAAATTATAACTAATTATTGCTGTTAATTGTATTAAAATATTGTTGGTAGATTTATATTTGCTATCAACTATTTTCTAGTTGTAGTGTAAACCAATTGTAGTTTATTACATCTTTTCTCCATGAAAGCATCCATTTATTGTAGTTAACATAATCCAACAGATTTAAAAATTCCGTCACGTTAGTCAAACGCAATAAGTTGTATTAAAACTCTTTTATTTTTCACTTTCATTCCTTGCCATGTGCTTACTCTTTTCTACGTTATTTTTCTTAGTTACTATCACAATGCTTTAGAAGCAATTTGCGAATTAAAATACATCCTTATTCTAAAATAGCTTTCATTTTAATTGCTCTTTTGAATATATTTTTCTGCAATAATATTGTATTTTCGCCAGGTCTACTAGAGCAATAAGAATGTAATCTTGAGTAAGCTGGTGTAAAAGTAATCTTCATGTTAACTAAAATATATGAGACAGACTGTTGAAAACTTATGGCATCTATACATTCAGTTGAATATACCAAACAAAGACCAAAAGGCTTCGATTAAATTCTCCATCAAATATCAAAGATAAAGCCGTATGCATTGTAGTTGGAGCAATACTTTTGTAGGGTTCAAACTTTAAACATCCACATCTTTATCTAATTTTTATTTAATTTTTTATATTACAATCTCAATTTTATCTATGAATTTGACTTTTAAGCCTGAAATAATTAGAAAACACTTTTGAAAAACTTCTTAAGTTTTGGTTTTCGGTCAAAATTCAACATTTAAGGTTAACATGAATTAATTAAACTGAATTCAATGGATAGATCTTTGATATTTCTGCAAACTTTTGTCTTAGCAGCACTAATTCGCTATTGTACTACCGAATAATTGGCTGCTAACAAAACTGGATTAAATTAAGATGACTAGGGCTCAATTTCAGATTAAGGAGAATAATATCGATTATGAACAACCATTATGAAAACTAACTATACCATACATGAAGGCAACCTTCATGTTCAATTATATGAAAAGGCTCATTGTTTGCGACTGCAAGGTTTAAATACAACAACATATATTTTTGGCCAAAGAAAGAGAATTGGATAATCTATGCGAGTTATTACATTATGTGAATACTGAATTGCATTATACTAAAAAACCTTCACAAAAATTGCGCTTAATTTATCCATATTGCAGCATAAGATTAATTAGAAGCAAAAGTCTATTAAAGGCTATAATGTTGTCAGAGAATAAGACTTACTATCAAAATGATGCCAAACTTCTTTCAACAGTAAATTATATTTAACTTGAGTTTGTAGAAAGACTTCCTAAATTCTATTTTAAAAAAATACTGAGCGAACGTTGCCTTACACTTAATAATTTTACTTGTCTCAAGTAAATAAAATAAATCTCATTAACTGTCATAAAACATTCTTCAAAGTTTAAAATAAAAATTTTACAAATAGAATCCAGGAAATAAAGAAAGGTTTATTTTTATATGTAATACATAATATGTAATACAAAATAATTTATACATATTTTCTTTTTTCTAAAATTAAATATTCAAAATTTTTACCTATACTTTAATCAATTTTTTCCCAATAGACTAATACATACAATTCGATAGTTATCTTCCCCATGAGAAATAAATAAAGGAAATTTATGCTTAATCTCTAGGGTCAGCTACAGTACCTATACCCATTTTCTGCCTTTCGGACGTGACTTCTTCATTAAAAGATTAAAAAATACTCATTACTTTTAATAGTGTCAGCGTTTTTTTAAGCAATCGAAATTAAATTCGGATGTTTTGGACAAACTTTGAAGTGCTCTTTAATAAAAACTTTTATACATATAAAATGTAAAATGAATCTAATTTAGGTTATTTTGCATTTGGAAATTAAAGTTTTTAAAGACACTAAATAGATGAGAAAGAGCCAGAGTGAACTTAAGATTGTCTTCTTGCATAAGAAGGGTTAGCTCGAAACCCTTTTGCCATTTATAAAGATCGTGCAGTTTTTATTAAAACTTTTAACTGTTATTTACCAAAGACTGACAGTGTACACTAAAGAAAAGGTGTTTATGGGAGGGGTGTCCTGAATGTAAGTGTGGAATTTACCTAACCAAAAAAATTTATTTAAAATTATTTTTAAATTTCCCAATAATCATTTGACCTATAAGTTTAAAATGGTGTGGCGGAGAAATTTGTTCAATTATAATTTAAATTTAAAAAAAAACTATTTTACGTAGGAGGTTTGAGTTTAAATTAAATAATTCAAGAAAACCATGAAAATTAACTTGTTTGACAGTTTTCATTTTTTAGTCAGTCAGTAAATCTAGATTCATAGTTAGTTCAAAATATTGTCATAGAATATTCAAAAAATATTCACAGATGTTTTAAATAATAAAATGATTGTATGATATTTTAAGGAATTAATAGATTAAATAAAATTTGTTAAAATAAAAATTGCTTCTTTGTAAAAGAAAAATATTAATAAAATATTAGTGGTGAAGCAGAAGCGCACCACAATGGTTTGACTAAAATTGGTTTGCTCAAATGTTTCTCAGTGATTTATTATTTTATGTCAGTTGCAAAGCTTTGCAAAAAGTTAAAATTTAGTATAACGTTAGACTTTTATGAGAAGAGAAAAAGAAACATCAAGACCTTTATTTATTTTACTTTTTCTTCTCTAAAGGCTTACAATCGATTTTTTAAGTAATTAAAGTGTTTGCTTCAAATTTTGCTCAAAAGTATAAAATTCCATTTTGCTTGCATAAAAGATTCAATATGATAGCCTGGAGTCTTATGACCAAAGCATAAATTCGTAAAGTTTTTTGATTAATTTAGTCAAAATTTGCATGATCTAAACCTTGAAATTTGGTTTTGCTACTAACAAGGCTTATATTTTATATGTTATGTACCTAAAATAGCCTGATTGAGTCATATATTTCTTGTTTCGTGATAATTAATGAATTGCATTTGAATAAATTAAATAATATTTTTACCATATGGGACCTTTTCATTTAGAATTTTATTAGTCTTGATTAACCAAAACTTATTATGAATATGAAATTTTTTGTGAATTTCGTTCGAAAATGGGAAGCTTTAAATTTGTTTCCTTGGAGCTTTTATCTTAATTGTTTCTTTTTTTCGTGAATATTCAGGCATTTTCCTAGAATGATCAGTTCAATGTGTTTCAGAAATCAGAGCACGAGTTAACCGCCCTACAGAAATTTTATAGGTGTCTAAAAAAAGTTCTGTAAACCTGTAAAACAAAAACTAAATGAATTCCATATAATGCTGAGATTACAACCACCGTCTAATAGTTCATTTTTGACGACATCATAAAAATTACATTAAATAAATTTAGTTTAAAATAATGTGGTGTGAAATAACTCATTTCTTTTTAATTTTGACTTAGACCACCATAATTATGGGCACATTTGGTTTTTGTTTATAGATATTGTTATAGATATGCCTACTTATATGCCTACTTATATAAACAAACTCAGCTTAACTTATCTTTCACTTTCACTTTTTGGTCAAAGCACTTAACTTAAGCTTAGTATGAAAAGTCATTAATTAAAAATAATTATCTGTATAATTTTTCTAAGGATTATTGAATTTTCGAACAAAAACAAGTCATAACCTCAAACGAAAATAAATAAAATATTTATTTAAGTTTAACTATTGATTTTGAATATTTATATTTTAAATTGAGCAATAATTTACTTCTAATTCCAGCAGACACTTCTAATCTCGTTAATTTCATAAAACTTAAAAAGGAAAAACGACCCTACTTTTCTATATAAACAAAGTTCAAGCTTTAGACTTTGTTGCTTTTGCCATGGAAGTATTAAAATAATAGCAGTAGCCTTCATTGGAACTTTACAGATGTAATAAAGTCTAATGCCTACTCCGGAGTGTACTAATGTGTTTTTTTTTTTGGTTTGGTTTGTTTTATTTGTAGCACATCAAATAAAAACTCAGAAAGTTTATATATGAAACACATACTCGATTTTATGTTGTTTATATTTATGAGTAACAAAGAACTTCTCTTTTGAATTCTTAGCAAGTAAAATATTTTAACGCAGATATATTTGAAAATAAGTTGAATAAAAATAATAGAAATTAAAGAAACTTCTAATTTAAAGAGAAAAGCTCTTTATAAAATTTAATTTCATTAAGAAAATTTATCAAATACTTTAATTATTGATATAGATTTTAAAGTGAAGATAAATATTAATAGTTTTCTTTATCTTTATATAGTTGTATTGAAAAATTTAATATACAAAAAAACTTAAATTCAGTAACGAATGAATGATAGAAAATCACTAATTCAGACTAAATGTTCTGACTGCTGCTTTTTGCTGTGTGTGCTACACTCAACTTCTATAGCTAAATGATGAACGAAAAGGTATATTTTCATCGCGTGATTTTGAAACAAAATGTCAGATAAAAATTAAGAAAATAGTATAGAAAACTGAAAAACAATTATTATGCCTGGAAAGCTCAGAATATCAGATATTTAAAATGGTCACAAATCAAAAGCCCTAAATCCACTACTATGGGTAAAATTTAGGCTTTTTTTGGACTACGCCATTATTGACAGATGTGTTATTTCAACAAGGAATAAAGCTGAATAAAGATAAATCCTTTTATAGTGAATTTTCACTGGCCCGGCTGCTGCTAGTAATGATTCAATTATTCGTAGGATCATCTGAAATACAAAAATCAAACGAAAGTTAAATTTGTCGACTCTCTAATTAATTCAGAAAAGTTTTATTTCAAATAGTTTGGTTAGAAGCCAATGAAATTCTTAAAAATCCTTGGAATTTCACTTCTATTTGAAAGCATTGGTGTACTTATATCACGTGTAATTTTCTTCATTTACCATGAAGAAATTTGTTCTAACTGTGAATATGACGCAAAATATTTTATTCAGTAAGGAATTTTTTGCAAATTAAAGCTATTTATCCTTGTATTACTAAGATCCAATAAAAACGTTAACTTTTTTATTTGTAATTCAATATTAGCAGCCATCAGTAAAAATGCACTGTTATTAGATAAAAAAAACCACCTGCTGTTGAATTCTGAAAAAAAATTTCTTTAAGTATGAGAAAATTAAGGATATAGTAATGATGCCAGCTGATATGACTGAAAAAATTTCCATTAAAAATGTTTTTTATCAGAAAGTCCTTAAAATGCAATAATTTTGAATAAGAGTTCAATCCTTCAGTCAAATGATTTATTTTGACATAACCAACTTACTAGTCGACTTTTTCGTATTCAACTGTCAAACTTTGTAGTCCCCAAATTACATACAAACCCACTTTAATGAAAACACGCAATATTTTTTCATCGTTTCATCGTAAAGTTTAGTTTTATATGTTAAACCAGTATGAAAAAATTTTAATCAAACGAGCATTCTTGAAATTGCTAAGCCACAAAACTGAATAATAATTATAATAATTATAATAATAATAATTGTCTGAAAATTGGATTTCAAACTTAAGTTATTTTTAAATTTTTACTCTTAAAATGGCTTTAATTTTTATTTCTTACCAACAACTTAATTTCAAATTATTTCCTCATATAATAAAAAGGTTAAATTGTGAAACAAATAAAAGTAATCGAAGAAAAGATTTCTAAATTACAACAATTTAGTAATTAACTCTACGAAGATCATTAGAAGAACATTTGTGGCATAATTTACGTAATTTTCGTTCTAATGATCTCAATTTGAAGTAAATATGGACAAGAATGTGATTTACTTTGTAACATCTGTTAAATTCAACCACATTCTTTCCAGAAAACATTATTTTAATTCCACACCATTGATAATTTTCTAAGAGTTTACTTTATATAAAAACACTCCCACATTTTTATCTACTTTTATTTGAAAAAGAGCTACTTCAGAATGCTGTATTAAAGAAATTCATTTCATCTGTGTAATTATCAAGTTTTTGATTTTGATATTTCTCTCAACTAAATCTTAGCGAAAATTAAAGACATATAACGATTTTTTCCTATAAATTTCAGTTTTTTTGGATATGTTTTTATAAGTTTCAAAAATTTTTCTTATATTTTCTATCAATATTAAACAGTTTGATTTTAAAAGAAGCAAACTTTAGGATCACAATTTCGTAATAAATCATAATTTTTTTAACTTTATGCTGCTTGGATCTATAAAATATGGCATTTAGTGATTTGATAGGAAAAGTTTTTGTATCTTAAATTATAGAAATAAATTTTTATTAAAAATATTTAGAAAAGGATTTACAAAAGCGGTATTAGTTTTATGAAATCAAGTCTTTCAATTATAATTTCTATATTTATTTTGTTTTCACCAAAATGTCTATAAAGTTTTGATATAAACACGTTAAACTTTTTAAAGGAACTTTAAAGATAACTTAAATCATTACTTTATGAAACTAGATAATTACTTTTCTTTTGTTTGGTTAATAATAATAACAAAACAAAAAAACGCAAAGAGTAGATAAATTTTTACTTTTTTAATCATGAAAACTTCTTTTAAATTTTTATTAGCACTAAGTTATTAAGAACTGAGTTTATAAGTAGTGTTATTTTGAAAGGATTTTCCTAAGGGGAAGATAGAAAAATTCCCAAAAATATAATTTAACAGCTAAAAGGGACATAAGCAATTTTAGGTCATTTTGTTTTCACCGTAGCTTCAAATTCGTAAATTAAAGCTAGAATTTTACATGTTATTTAATATAAATTCCAAACAAAACAACAATTTCTAAACTGTTTTACTGTTATTTGTTACGTTCAAAAAATACAGTAGAAAAAGCATCGAAAATAAATATCCTAAAAAGTTTTCTGATATAAAATTCAAAGATCTTATTAATTTGACTTAAATCTAATAAAGTAATTCGCTTAAGTTTTTTAATGTAATCCTAGGGGTCTGGAGGTTTTGAAAAATATTTTATAAAATATTTACATCTGATAAAAAATGTTTCCTCATAAAAAAATATTTTTAAATCTTTCAAAAAAGTAAAGCTACACCCTAGTCAAACAGATAGAGTACCTAGTTCTTTCAATCTATTTCTTTTACCTCATCTAATCATAAGTCATGATGTTCGTAGCTTATTAGATTAGAATCTGATCAAATTTAATCTAATTTAACTAACAAGATGAACGTGGTTTTTTGTAATTTGGTTTACTCTTCACCGCTACTATTTGACACTGGATTTTAAAAGAACACAGCTGTCTTAATAGGTTTAATATGTTATAGTAATACAAAATATATAGGAACAACAGGTAAATTTTTTAAAAATACCACAGACTTCTTGATTAATTATACCACATTTTCGGGCAACTAAAAAATTTAGGGAAAACTACATCCATCGCACTAACATTTACTAATATTCACACACCTGCTGGAATTAATCAGTTTATATAGTTTTATTATACGAATACAAAATCCAAAAAAATCCAATGGCTACTCCTTGTATTGTATATCAGTTTGTAGTATTGGCAAAGAAATAGGTTAAAATGGTATTCAAAATATTTTTTTAGTTTTTTTATATATATATAGAGTACCACGAGAAAATTTATTAAATGGAGATGATGATATTTATGAAAGTGTTTTTGGTAAACCCAGAAATTTATGAGTTATGTTAGAATCTGTTAATATAATTTCCCTTGCTGCCATTAAAATGTTATAAGATATCCTACTGTAAGAAAACAATTTGGTCCTAATTCAATAATACATTATTGGCGAATTTTACAAAATTTGCTAGCAGCAGTAGATTCAATGCATTTCATTACTAAGCGTTACAGCTGGTTAATGTGTTTCCTTTTATATAAAATATTTAACCAATTCACTGAAGCTACTAAAGCATGAATGATTAAATTTGGTGCACGTAACAATAAGTATATTGCCCCACAATTTCACTAGAATTTGCTGAACATCTCATATTAATTAGTTTTAAAGAATATTTGTTCTTTTGTCTGTTTGACTAGGCTGCTATTCCGAAAATTTATTTTCAAGTTCCAGTTTACTCAATATATTTAAGGGGTTATATACACGTAGAAGCCTCTAAAATAGGGGTTTTTCAAGAATTTTTCCTGAGAAAATCTTAAGATTTATTAATGTAAAAATTAATACACATATTATAATAAATCTGAACTGTATTTTAACATTTTCTATGTGTAAGTATAATAATATTGAAAGCTGCTAAAAACGTAGCCTTAAAAGTCTTTGAGACTGTAGAAACTCTGATACTTTAGTTTAATTTAAACTGTATTTACAGTCCTCTCTCTGCATTGATTACAACAAGAAAAAATGAAAAAAAATATGTTGGAGAAGAAGGGAAGTAATAGAAATAGAACTGTTCTGTTTGCCGAACAAGACATACATAGTTCTAAAATCTATTCGACATTATTTGTTACAAGGAAAAATATATCTTAACCTTTTAATTAACATACAATAAAAATTTTATATGTATCTAAAATTGTACACAATTTTTATATCTTAAATTTATTATCTAATCCAATTTTCACAATAGCAATAAATATATTTTGCTCATCATAAAATATTTGTAGTATAATTTGAACTAAATTAACTATGACGCAATATCTCACAACTAAAATTATGGATAGTTTTTAGCTTACATAAAATTGATAACTACTATTTGTAGTTAAATATCAAGTATCTAGCATATTTGTTGGTTATATTACCCAAAAATACAACAAAAGAGGAGCACACGTTTACTGATATGAAACGTTTGTTCTGCAAATTGAAGTTTCGTAAATGTTATTAAATGGAATATATGAGCACACATGTGGCATTTCAATAGTCTACATAGATTGTTATCAATTTACCGTGTAACATTTATTATAGTTGTAAAACATGAAAATTTCCCCAAAACTGTATACAACCACATTTAGTTAAATAATGTTCTAACAAAATTTATTCCTTTCTTAAAGATAAAATATTGTTCTTATTTTTGTTTTTTAAGGAAATAATAGATTTTCCAACTAATGTTTTCTTACAAACTGTTCAACATAATGAGAGAAAATTTAGTTTTTGTTATTATTTATTGAAAATTAATTGAATTTCTCTAACCAAGAAATAATTTTATGAGAACTATATACAAATTCTAAATAAGGAGAAACTTTCATTATAACGCTTTTCACCAGAGAAAGTTTTCCTTATACCTTAGATTTTTTGTTGGTTATAATTGAATTTAATATCTAAGAAATTTTATTGATTTTATAACTCTAAGGAACTTTGATGAAAAATAACATGAAATATAGGAAATACAAAAAGCAAGTGTGGATATTTTTCATATTAGACATCTAAAGATTGTTCATTTCCTTCCTTTTGGACACCTATTTTATTACCAAGTAGTAATAGTAATATCTAAAACCAGCAATATACTTTTCTGGTAACACATTTTAGTCTTTAGTGGATATAAAAGAAAACAAAATACCAAAAGAATTTAGTAAATTCATGTACAAATGTTTCAGGTAAACAAAAAGAAATCCAAGTTGTTTATTATTAAATTTTAAAAGAGTTATTTGTTTCAATTTTGTAGCAAATGGTTGTTTTTATCCTCTAATGTGGTTGGGTTGTTTTTTAATTATTGTGAAAAAGTTTTTTTTATGGTTTTTATGTAAAAAATATCGATTTATGCAACTACAGAATGGTTTTTTTCTTTTGGTTTCTTTTTTTCTTTCTTGAAATTGTAATTCAAATGTTTGGGTCTTTGTGTTAATAATTGAAAACAAAAATGTTTTTATTGGACACATTGTGAATTAATTGTTTTGTTTTTGCTATACAGTTTTCAAAATAATGTATTTGTAACGCTATTTTTTGATAGTTTTTATCATTTACTAACTAAATTATAGAAAATCAGCTTTCTACACTAATGATAGAAGTTTATCATTCCAATAAATAAATTTCACCACTACGTATGCTAAAACCTTTAAAACTCTAGCATATTTACTGATTCTATTCATAAAATTATCGATTTTACACTTCAAATATCTTATTTCTAACTAAAAATATAAATTTGCCTGTAAATATGCATAAAAACTGAAATTATTTAGGCTAGATTTAAACATAGAATATTTATTTTTTTCTAAATTAATTAACCTAGTTGAATATTTTATTTAAAGCTAATACAAAAAAAATTGGTTTTTGTTATAAAGCAAATATTTTTCAGAAAAATAATAAGTATAGACTTAAACTCAAAATAATTTTATTTAAAAATAACTTTTTACTTGATGTAAAGCTAACAGAAAAAATCAAGTATTCAATAAATTTTGATGGAACCTGACTTCAAAAATAAAATATTTTCCTACATGTCTTATAAAAATATTTAATACGCACCCAGCAATGATAAATATCACAGCATTTATCTATTATGATATTGAATTGAAATTGGAATTGTAAAAATTGAACTTTTCTCGAGTCGAAATTTTGATTCTCCTTTCATACTCTTTGGCCTCCTTACTATGGAAGCCGATGAACCTAAAAGGAAGTTCAACACTTTAACGCTTTCGTTAAAGTTTAGCCTTCTTTCAACGTCTTGAACCTACATGAGTCCCGAATCAGCATCAAGAGTTCCTACAAATTACTTCCTTTGTAGCTTATGATTTTTTAATTATCTTTTAGTATATAATCTAACATCGTTAGTTCATCTTCACTACACGGTCACGGTAATACCTTCACAAAGCTTTTGAAAGAATAAATTTTGTGATAAGAGAGACAAAGCTACTTACCCCTTATGATAACAAAGATTGAATATATTTCTATCACGAATGGTAATCTCAGATTTAAAATATTTTGCTCCATATAATGAACAAAACTGATTCATTTCTCCAAGGTTTGAGGATTCAAAATATCGCGGAACGAAATTTAACGCACATTTATATGAATATTTCAAGCTAAAAACATTTATTTCATTGGATTTGACTGAATTTTTCTGTAGCCCCTTAGTACGAATTCGTTAAGTAAGGAATAAAACTTTTTTGTAAAGTGTCAAAAATAAAGGAAATATTTTTTTATATTTTTACTTATAATTATGTGAAAGATATAAAATAAATTGATACTCTGCACTTCTCTGTGCCAAAGGCTACATAAATACATAATTTTTATCATATTTGCGCGTATGTCAACAGAGAAAGGAGGTGGACAAATTCTAGTGCTTGCCGTATAATTATACGGATATGAGAATTGTAAAGAAAACTGTCACTTTATGCTATATTGAAGTACATTTCATCAATAGTAATGAATTAACTAGTCATATCCAATAAAGTATGTTATTTTTAAAAAAATTAAAAAACAAAACCTTATGCTAAGAAAATATTTCAATGCACGAGAGATCTTGCTTTCGCTCTTGGAAGAATACAAAAGTATACCAAAATTTGCCAGAGTCAAATGTAGCATTAACCTCTTTGGACCTCCTTAACCTCCAATTCGTAAAAAATTTTTCTTTAAAAGGTCAAAGAAAATAAAAGGAGGTTCAAAGTTTACTAAAATTCACAGTTTTCATGTCGAGGAAGATGAAATTAGGATCATAATTTCGACTCGGGGTGTTTCTCCATAAAAAAAAATTAACCACAGATATAAATCCTGCCAAACTGATACGCTTATATAAAAAAACAGTAAGTATTTATTTCTGGAAACAAATAGCATAACTCAATAGAAAAAAATATATCAAAGTCTATAGTAAATATTTATATATTTGTAAAATACTTTGACATATAATTTTTACCAGCAGCTACTATCTTTTATTTATTTTTAAAATGAAATTCAAATTATTTTGGTAGGCAAGCATGACTTTCGCCATAGTAACTCTGGTAAAAGAAAATCTAATATCATACTCAAACCATAAAAAACTTAATTATAGACCAATTCTATCTTTCATTTCTACAAATATTTTTTTTTTACTTCAGACTATCTAAAATATATCATGTAATCAAAATTTTCGTCTTTATGAAGTTCTAATAGCAAATGTCCTTTTAGCTCTACAAATTAATTTCACTTTATATGAATACTCGTAACCAATTTGGATGAAACATCATCTCAGTTATGGATGAAACTTAAAAGTAGGGCAATCAAATTCAAATGATTTGATTAAATTTGAATGAAATGCATTTAACATTTTTTATTCCTTTTCTTCAACGAAATTTCGATTACATGTGGTTAGTTTAATTAAATAAATTATGAATTTTCGTTTTTCATACTTTGATCAAATTAGTCAGTTTAAGTTTTTTGCTTTATTTAGGAATGCAATTTGACATTGAGTTAATTTTCTTAAAATAATTTATTATTAGATTTACATAAAATGTTTTATTGAAACATTTCCTAGTAGTTATTATTATTTAGTTTTGCCAAAAAAAACTTCCTTTAAACTCTGTCTATCAATGAAGCTCAGATATCAATCATCAAAGCAGAAAAAGATGTTTAACTTTTGTTTATTTTTTTTAGCGTATTTGAGACTTGAAACTATTAAATAAATTTTTTCAAGACAGAAGACATTATAATTATTATTTAAATTATTATCTTTATTGGTAGATTTTTGAAAAAATTTCGTCAAAAACATTTAAAAGCAATAAGAATTTTGAATATTTCAAATAATTGAATTCACAAATTTTATCAAATGCCAGTACCTATAAGTTTCTCCCAAAAATTTTTCACAAAAATTCTTAAAATTTTATAACCAACAAATTAGTCTCGGTTAAAGCTTACTTAAATTTGATGTGTCATTAAGCAAGTTAAAAGGAATTATTTCTAATGAACCTTTTTTGTATATATTTTTGCTATCGCACATTATTTAGTTAAGAGGTTATTTCTAAAAATCGATATATCCTAATATAAAAAAACGTGATATGTAATCAGACATCCTTGGATATAAACAGCATTTTTATACTATATTACATGATGAACATCAGGTTGTAGGTTCGTTAAACTCCTGAATTTTTTGGTTTCCAACATTTCTCAAGCAACTCCGATACTTGATGGTGATATCACTTGCAAAAAACCTATTTTAAGGATTTTTGTAGTTTTTGCTGGCTTTTAACAAAAAAAAAAATTTTTTGAAAAATTTTTCCTAGTTAATAATTTTTTAATTTTAGTGACAGAACCTTGGGATAAAAGACTAATTTTTTTACATCTATAATAGCTGCCATAATTAACCTTTCCACCTCTTGTTTTGCTTAAGAACCATTTTTGCTGCTAAAACTATTACAAAATACAGTCCAAAGTTTTATTAATATATTTTAATAATTCATCAACAACTTATGAAAGCCGCTAATTGTTTGTCTTTTATTTTAAAGCAAAACGAACTCCTTTAAGAATAGTTACCTTTGGTGACAGTGAACTTTTAATTCAATAAATATTTGACCAAAAATTTTGCCTAATTCATTTCCTCCTTAGTTAAAGAGCTTACTTCTTCATGTCAACTTTTTTAAATTAAATTTATCGAATATAAAAATAATTTTATGTATAATTTTATATAAATTTATAAAAAAATTAAACCTTAACATATATTTTAAATAGATATGGGTACTTATTATAAAAAAACTTAATAAAATGAACTAACTAACACCCCTTTAGTCCTTAATAACCTAATTATCTGGTTAAAAAATATTAAGTTACCATTAAAGAATTCAATTTATTCTTAATCATCAATTATATCGATTTCACTTTGGAATTGATCTTAAATGATATTGTTGAATAGCCAAAAGGAATACTATTCTATAATATTATCCTTTATAACATTGAAAAATCAAACATGTCTATTTATTTTTTTTTTATTGTTAGCATAAAACTAAACATCATAAAACCAAGAGCTTAACAAGCTTCTATTTCTATACCAAGTTTACACAAAATTGAATAATGATATCCATTTCAGGTCACGTATCTAGCTCGACTCATGTAGACCACAAAATATCCAAAGAGGTTACTAGAATCATATCAAAACGGTCGTGAACACGCATCAATTTATGTTGTTGATTTCTATATATGTTTGTGCGATTTTCCTTAATACTATAATATGAAATATCCCTTAATAATCCCTAAACCAATGGAAAGAAATATCCTTGTTATAGGACTTAAGATTTAATATTTATAAAGTTGAATGCCTTATATAACAAACCAGAAGAGAAAAAAAAGCGAAAAAGTATGTTATATGCTAGTTTATTAAATTAAGTCAGTTTAAGGAGTTTAGATGTTACCTTATTAAAAGGTATGGAGACAACATTTAAGGTGATTTGTATTATATGCTTTTGGTACGTGCATGGAATTTATTTTTTTGTGGTTTGTATGTCTTAACATAAAAGTACTAATGAATATATAAAAATGTTACAGTTCTTTCCTCAAAGTTATTTAGTGCATGAAATTTGATAAGTAACTCAATTGTCAGGAAAATAGTTTTAATTTAGTTTGAACTTTGCTTGTGTTACTGTCAATGAAGAGCATTACTGCTCTTTATTGACAAATTTCATATTCTTACTTTATACCAAAGAAGCCACATTGGAAACAATTTGAATTCACTAATTGTGAATTATAAAATATTTCAAAAAGAAAAATATATCTAAGAATATTTCGATCCAACAAGCAAATGTCAGTTTTTAGTTGATATAAGGTCAATATTTTGTTCATATTAAACAAAAAAAAAATGAACATTGTATTGTTATCAATTTTCGCACATTATATTTTCATTGTAAGGCTTTAACCTAGGCACTATATTAATCAGTGTTTCTTATGTGGTCTCTATGATTTTTAATGATGCATAAAACAGACTATTTGAAAAAAAGCATTGAAAGAAATACTAAATAATAAAAAAGGTATACTTTACATATGTATAGGGCATTACTCCTTTAATCGAAATCATTTCTATTTCTCTTTTGCAATATTTTCATTCTTCTTTAAATAATTAAATATATTTTATAAAATGTGCATTTTCATATATACTAAATACCAAACCACATATATCCAAATAAACTAGTGATTTGAATATGATTTCTTTAAGATTTTTAGACCGACCGGTTACATCTATACGCCACATACCACTAGGAAAGTTTGGACGTAAATAATTATCTAATGAAATAACAGTAGTTATAATTATATATCTTAAATTAGTGCAATAATACGTCAAATTCAACACTTGGTCCCAAAAGTTCTATATAAAGTTATACATGGGAACTTTATTCTTTGAGCTCTCACAAGGATTTATATTAACATTAAATATTGATTTGAATATCTTTTAAATGTTTGATACCGTACCTGGATTAAAAAGAGTTTTAAAGTAATAAAAGTAAAAACATACTAACATTCTGGTGTAAATCCTTAACTGCTGTCGTTGAATTCAGCCAAAAGGAAACCCTTCGTGAAGTTCGATTAATTGAACGAACATTGCAGGTCATATTAGATAAATTTTTTGGATTTAGATTATTGCACTCAAATCTTTTCATAGTTACTATGTAATTCTGTTTTTATTAAGAATATATATAATTTTTGCTATAAATTTTAAGTAATTTAGAAAAAATACAAAAACTAAGGCTGTTGAGCAAAAAATAGTAAAAACCGAAAGTTTCATTGTGTGCTTGAATTCTAAATCACCACTAACTTTTAAATATTTCATAAATTGTCTTTTTATAATTTTTGTTTAAATGAATTTATAATTTTGTTACATCTAATTTAGACATTAATTGAGATGTCATTAAATGACTTATGCTATGCAAGAACGGAGCTTATGTAAGAACATTAACATAATTTTTGTGAACATGTGTTTACTGCTTAAGTTGGTTTTTTTATTGTTTTTGGTTTTTGCAAAAAAAAATTGATCGAAAATGATCAATGTTGTTGTAAGGTTGTAAAAATGATATAATATTCTTTTATTTTTTTTTTAATTGATTTTTACCTTCCTCTGATCTGTGTGAAAATATTTGATGATGATTTCATTCTGTTCATCCTGCTACTTATTAATTCAATCAGGCTCAAAGTATTTTACATATACTCTTCCGTTACTGAACTGAACAATTTGTACTGAATTGATACTGAAAGGCTTAGATAAGTTAGTGAAAAAATGCTTTAAGATTTAAGCAAAACTTTTTCCTACTTTTTAAACTTAAAATTTAAAAAAAAAGGAAATTTAAAAAATTCTCGATATCTTTCCCTATTTCAGATTCTTTAAATGAATTTCATTTTAACATACTACAATTTTGTCTTTTAAAATTGCTTAGTAATAAAAAACGAAGTAATTTATTTGAAATTCATAAACAAAAGTTTTTGAAATAAATTTCCAATTTATTTTATGTATCCTTTACAGCAAAAAATGAGGACATGTAAACATTGATTTTGTATTGATTAACCAAACGTGTAGTCATCTGTATAATTTTTATTTTATTTTATTTATATACCATTTTCTGTCTGGAAGTGTAATTTAAAAATTAAAATATTTTAACTCGACATTTGCATTTATGGCATTGACTTTAGCCACAAGTCAAGTTGCAAAAAAATCATTAATTGACTGGAATTTTTTTAATAAAAAAACTCCTTTAAAATTTTGTCAATGATACGTCCGTTTAGTTTTTAGTTTATGTCAAATGCATTTATATTAAAAGAGCTTGTCACATCAGCTTGCTCCTTTATGCTTAGTTTTGTTTTGTTAATTTTAATTAAAAGCTTACAAGAGCTTCATGTTCTTCATGATATCTAGTTGGATGGATAACATTTTCCAATTTTGTCTAGAAAATAATTTAATTCTAAGAAAATTAAATTTAAAATAAGAAAAGAAAAATTTGTGGTTTTGTCTTTTCTTCATTCAAGTAAAGCATTAATTTTCTTCATTTTTCAGCTTCTCTTATCTTGCAAGAATATTTTTTTCTTTACAGTAAAATAAAAGACTAATGATAGCGTATTTAACACTAGTGATTTCTAATGTTCTCAATAATTAAATCAGTCAATAAAAGGATATCTTTGAAAAAAACTCTTAATGTCAAATATATATTAAGAAATTCAATATTCTCTTGTATCCATTAACAGAAAAAAGTTGCCTCAAATTGAATTATATGTAAATGGATTTCTTTTTTTATTGCAATATGTGCTGGTGTAATATTCACTTAACTTTTTTTCAATGTGCTAAAAACCATTTCCTATTTCACGAAAAGGATTTCTATATTTCTAAAGATTGTAGTAATGTACATCAAGGATATTGAAATATTGAATCAAATCAAATTTAAGCTAGTTACAATAACAGAAAATATTTTGGCTTCTTTATTAAATGGCCTTAATAATGTTAATTTTTATGAAAATACTTTTAAAAACAGGATATTGAAAGTTTTTAAAATAATAAATTATTTTATAGAAAGTGATTCATTTTACAAAAACTTTCATTTAGAAGAACTTTCATTTATATTTTGCTTTACAATCAAAAAGATTACCCCACAGCTTAAATTTTTCTATTTATTAGTTATTTAAAAGGAAATTTTTCAATGGTTAACTGCACATACCACAAAAGTTTTACCTGTTTGTATTATTGGTAGCTAAAATTAAACATCCACAATTCAATGATTCAGTTTTCAGTATATTCTTTTTGCAGCTTTTTATTTCGCGGTTGTATAGTTAAAAAGGAGTACTGAAGAGATTATCATTTATCACCGAACAAATATTTCTATACAAATTTGTTATGTTATGGAAATATTTTAACAAAAGCTTTAAGAAATCTATTTCAGTTCAATTAAATGAATATTAGCAAAATTTAAATTATCGTCACAAATCGTTCCATATTTTAACGATTATATTTGCCAGTTGTAATATATATGAATAATTTAAAAAGTTTTGTTTTTTTTTTGTTTCTTGAAACATTGAAGTCATGTGGAAAATAATTTATGTAAGACACGTGCAATACAAATAAATTGTTTTAATTATCTCAGGATTTACTAATGAATATAAAATGAGATAAGAAAGAATTTGGAGTCTGAAAAATTTGTTAGCTTTGTGTTGTTTATTTTCTGGATTGCTTTTTTTATGATAATTTGGGGTTTTACTTTTGCCTAATCTAGTAGATCAAATAAAAAATATAAATTTTTTTATGAATATTCGAGTAAAATATTAATACAGATTTTATTTTAAATAACTTGAAATTTATGAACAAAAAATGTTTTAGTCAGCTTTGCATATATGTTTAGGCAATGTTTGTATGGCTAGTTTGTGTGACAGGGTGTTTTTTGAGAAAAAAAGGAAAAACTATCTTCTTTTTTTAAGGCTTTTTTTTAATTTATTTAAGTCGCAAGTTAACATATACATATGTTCCTAAATTTTTTTAATAGTGTTACGTGACCATATGATTTTGGCTGGGGTCCATAGCTCTGAGTGTCATGTGTATGGCATTGTAGTAAACTGGTAAATACGTTACCTTCCATTACATTTCATTTTGCTTAGCCAGTTGATCCAGCGATGTCTTTGAATATGTTGTAGAGAGGATATCGACCCCTATATCCACCCCCTTCGAATGTGGTTCACGTTGTTTCCTTGACCGCTATTTCTATACCATAGAATGCATTCGTCTTTTAGTACTATCTCATAATACTTGCTTCATTCTCAGATGCAGCATTGAATAGGATATGAATATTTTTTTTGTGAAGACCTAAATTCTGTGGATTTTCTTTTTTACTGTCTGATGATGACTTTGTTTAAGTTATTATCGTATACCACAGAGAGGATTTTAATATTTCAACACTTTTGAAGAAAAATAAAATAGAGGTAAAATAGAAATGTGAACGATTTCTGCAATTTTCTTTACAGGATATGAAATATATCAAAATGACGTGTTCCGTAAACCTAGTGTTGCAAAAGGCATTTTTATTCAAATTTCTTATTTTTCAAATTATTTTGGCACAGCAGATGGTATTGGAATGAAAATATATCAAACTCTGTTTTAAGTATTTCCTACACTTATATACCTATACAGCCCCTGACAATGATTACATTAAAGTAAAATATCTACTGATCACTGAAAAAAACCTTATTTTGATTATAACTAAAATTTAGCGTATTAAATGAATAAACAAAAACCTGCTTAACGAAGAACTACAAAAAACAAAGACTATAAGGAGTAGGGGAAACAAAAAACCTAATCAATTTAAGATAAAAAAAAAATAATCTGATATGGATCGTATGATTAAATTTTATTTTAATAAATAGTTTAATTTAAAATTATTTGTTTTATTTTTTTTTTATCTTATTTGGTTTTTAACTTATTTGGTTCGTGCTTAAATTTTGGTCTGCGACAAACACCACTGTATTTCTTATCTTCATGCATTTGCGTCGATGCCGAGTAACATTCGTAAGCTGTTTGCAATTGCTTTGGCACCATGTTACTCAAACCAAGCATCTGCTTTATGGGAAAAATACAAAAACTATATGACTGAAGACATACTGCATCGAATTAGACAGACAAACCAAAGTCTAAACATAAATCATATTCCAGAAATATCCAATGAAGTAGACTGAAAATTTGGTTGAAGATTTTCTGTATTCTAATTTCAAATGTACCACTTATAAGCTATTGTATGCCATCCCACAATCACTCGGCCACCAACTTAGTAAATAGTAATTTGAGGCGACAACTTTGACTTATATTTTGCGAAATATGAGCATCAAAAGACAACTAAACAAGCAGTGTTACATTCCTAATGAAAAAAAACATCAGGCTTAATTCAGCATTTTGCAAATCATAAAAACAGTTACGGTTATTAAAAGAAATCTACTTTTGGTAATAAAATATCTTTAAAGCTTTGTACATATACATATATATTTAAAAATTGATATCTATCCTATATAGGTTGTCCAAATTAAGTTATTTATTTGTAAATGAGTTCAACCTTAAGTCTTTATTTGAAATTTAACATCCACTGCCCACCATAACTTTATGCCGAATTTGTGTGGCTTATTAGGCATATATAATATGGGAGTTTGCTATTGTGTATAAATTGCTTCCATATTTTGGATATCATTTGTCAGTAAGTACACGCTTAGTTTGTGTTATTCATCTCTTTTCTATCTACTTTAATTTGACAGAGCTTCTGCCATTTAATTGACTACCATTTTATTTGTAGGAAATTAACTAAACGCATACTTTTTTTGTTGTAATGAAAATTGTATAAATAAATTTATTTTGCTACATTTAAGAAGTTTAAAATAGTGTCCCGAGTTATCAAAATGCCATTTTTGATCTTTAAAGAACAAAGTAAGTGTTCATAGTATCTAAAAAAAAGGATTTCCATACTTAATTGCTCGTATACTAAAATTAATCAATACTTCCCATTCATAATAAAATAATCTCAAATGTTTCACATATTTTTTATTTTTACTTTAGGCCTGAAAGTATTATCACAAAATGTTACAGCCGTTTTTTAAATTTTAATTCTTATTATTTTTAGTCTTAAGAGGTTTTATATGTTCTGCTAGCTCAAAAAATCGAACAAATGTTTATTGCTTATTTTTAAAGTATATAATTTGAACAATGCTTATGCAAAATTTCATCGAGATCGGAGCACTAGAACCGGCCCCCACTAATTAATTCATTTCATGACTACTCAATGTCGACTTAAAACTTTAAACGCGACTATCTCAGAATCGTATGTTTGAAAAAATGCCATAGCGGTGGATTCCATATTTCGCTAACCTCAATATCGATCAATTTGAACTTGCATAAAACTATGGTTACATAATAAAAAAAAATAAATAAAAACCCTATATTTTCACAGAGCACAACATATATAACCCCTTAACATGGGTGATAAACTCGCGGCCCACGGGCCGCATGCGACCCACAATCAGTATTTCTGTGGCCCGCCAATATGTTTAGCCCAATGTTCCTGCCCAAGAAAAATTTCGTTAAAGTGGTTCAATGAAATCATTTTTTTTACTAATAGCCAAAAAAATTGAAAACCATGATTCGCACACATTACATAGGAAGTTTATGCATTTTAAATTTTCTTCTGCGGCTCGCCTTGACGTAGATCTTTTGGTTTTGGCCCATATTAGCCTTTTAGTTGGACACCCATGCCTTAAATGGATGTCTAATCATTCCATTGAATTATTTACTTCATTTTAAGGACTGGAGCTTATTTCTGAATAAAATTGGAAAGATATAAACTTTCAACAGATGTCATTCTCAACATCATGACTTTTCAGGTTACATGCTATTAGAAGGAATATTGACTTTTTTCCAAAATGTTGAGAGTTTTAATACTTTCGTCAAAAAGGAAACTATTACTTTTTATTTCTCTTTTTTTCTACAGAGCTAATTAAAACGAAATATAAACTGCTTAGACACAAAGAATTACTTTTGTTTTGGAAAACTTTTGTGACTCCAACTTTATTCAACAAATTGAACAAACATAATTTTGTATGATATAAAATTTGCATCAGTAATTGAAAAATCAAATCAAATCCAGCTATCATTGTTATTTCATTTAAAATAAGTACTTTTTATTTCATTACTTACATTTTTAATGAATTTTGTATTTCTTTTTAATTTAATTTAGTTTTTAAATTATCCATAGTAAACTGAGCTTAATAATTAAAAATGGTTTAAATTTCATAGAAGAAAATTACAAAATTTAAGTAAAAATTTGTTGAAAAAAGTAGAATAAAAATTGTTTATTCTTTTTTTAATTTAGAGTTTAAATACTGAAATATGAAAATCCTTTTACCTATTTGAGTTGTTGTTGCTAAAAGAGTTTACCAACTTTTTAATACTAGGGCGTGTTTTTTTTAAAAACAAAATATTCTATAGAATAGCATCCTATCCAAACGTCGATTGTACTAAATTAGAAGCTAACATTCAACTACTAGTTAAACCGAATATGGTTTTTATATTAAAGCCCACATGGTGGTACTTAAAAGTTTTAATAAAAGCAAAAACATCAGATAATTACAATCTTTTGACAGCATGCTGCTATTGTAGTGGAAACATTTACCTCATATTAATTTTTATATACTACTATAAATATATTTATATATACATATTTTTTGTCTGGAAAACTTCTACTTTGTTGTAGATTTTTGAATGCTTTTTAAGTTTTTCTCTATTCAATTTTTTCCTTTGTTGAGAATTATAAATAACAAGTTCTATAATAACAAAATATAAATCAATTTTATTTTCTTATATTTTTACTAAGTTTCATGATGCGAAAAAAAATGCTGTCAAAATTAAGATGTAATCTTAAATATTTATACCCTTATACATGATATAAATTAGCTGTTTTATAACAGTCTCAAATGCAAAAAAAATAAACTTTTTTCTATTGTTTTGCTGCTGACATTTTTTCAGAAAACTGAACTATAAAAACACCCTTATCAATGTAATAAAAAACTGTTCAGTGCAACAAAAAAATGCCTATTTCCTGCTAAAACATAAATAATTATAATTTATGTAAAATAGGGTTATATAATTTTCGATCAAAGTAATACTCACATCTGCTACAAACTCAAGAAGTTTTTAAGTTGAATAAAGAAAAAAATACGAAATATGTAAATATCCTGTGAAATATTTTTCTATGTTGTTGTCAACCGCTTTTAGAAATTCAAAAATTTGATAAAATATTGATTTTCTACCAATACTTAACTTTAATTGCACAATTCAAGGAAATTGTAACATATTTTTGTATGAAAATTTAAAAATTTTATTGTAGCTTTTTGAAATAAAAAAATACTCAGCTTTAAATGTGATAATAAAATGAAATATATATAGAAAAAATGAATAATAACTAAGAAATTTGTATCCATAAGCTTAATTTTATGCATAAAAGGCAACCAAAAATATATTTCCCAATTCGACTTTAATCAAATTTGAAATAAGCTAGTCAAAAGATTATTTTCACTCTTCCTGTTTATTTATTTACACATGTGAAAGTAATTTTGTGCTAAAACTACTAGTATATCATATATATATATACATACATATCGACTTCTAGAGTAACGATGTAATCCAATTTGCATATTCATTTGGCTACCAATTAACTCATTTATTCATTTACATGAATCTGAGATTACTACTAGCAAAATTTTGCTTACAGCTTGAGATAATTTTCAGTTAAAAATTTCTTATATTGATAGTATTTTGATTTCGTATGAATCCCTTGAGTAACTCAAAATTGAATGTCAATATTTACAAATAAGATATTTTGAGTAATGATGTTAATTTTCATATCAAAATGTGCAAAGAAACCATTTAAATTTAATTGAATAAATCAAATAATAATCCTAAAATGTAATAAAACATAGTTGGAGATTATAATTGTAGCTGGAGTCAAATAAAATTTAAGTAAAGTGTAATTGGTAGACTTAGAGAACTTGACAAACTTGAAATACTGCAAAAAAAATATTTTAATTAGTAAATATATAAATTACTTTGTGCACTTTCATAGCAAATTTTGAACTTTCCTTTATAAAATTTTAATGGAATTAAAAAAATAAAAAAAACAGCTGTCAAAATGTCACTCGTGAAAGTCCAAACAGCGAAAACTGTCCTCTTTCTTTTGGATCATTCTCATTAGGGGATAGTAATTATCTAGAAAATAAATAAAAAAATACAAAATGAGCAACAAACTTAAATAATTCTATTTAAAGGATGGAAGCAATCAATAAAAATAAATTAAGGACGAAATACTGGTGGCTTGGTGTGAAAAATCATGAGCTAACATTATTTATCCCGAAAAATTCATAAGCAAAATGTTTACAGTTTAAAGCAAATATTTTCCATAAACTTTAGTTTTGGTTATCGATTTTTAATAAAAATTTTCACATTTACATTTCATTGCTTCGTTATGACTAATATACTAAACTTTTGATCCAAAAGGAAATTAATCCTTGTATCATTGTTAAACCTAGATTTTTGATCAAATTGCTTTGATGCAATGCAATGAGTTTTATTAAAAATGTGAGTAAGTCTGGGTCATTTTTTGACTTATTGAATTATCTATAGCCACTATTTGATTTAAATTTAAGACGTAAGCTCTTATTATCTCTAATTTAATTTTTGTTCTAAAACTTGTTTAATTAACAGATAATATTTAACTAAAGACATTAAATCTTTCATTGTCAATAATAAAATCAAATATTCAAAGCTTACTTAATTTTAACATAAAATTTCAACTCTTTCTGACTACTCAGCAATTAAAATTATTGCCCATTATATTTCTCATTACATACAAATACTTGACAAGTATTATTTGCCATACTGAATTCATACTAAAAATAATTAGCTTTCATGTATAAGTCCTAAAAATTTTTTAAAGCTCCCATGATACTCATAAAATTTATCTTTACTTATATGTCCTTAAAGTGTTAGTCAACTTTTACTCAACCACAAAAAAAAAAAAAACATAAAACAAAGCAAGAATATCCTCTTAACCACTAACCTACAACAATATAATCATGTTTTTAAATTTTTTTTCTATAAATCGAATTTCAATTCTAGCAACATGTTCCTAGGAGAAATTTAAGATTTACTCTCCAAATTCATTGCTCCTATATTAAGAATAGAATCCACCATAAACCGTTTTCCCCAATAGAATGTTGACAGAAATATGTTTATCCTGAAGAAACATAAAGCAGTTTACATTTAGATCTGCAACAATTGTCCTTCAGTTCCTCATAGAAGTCTCGGCTAGACGGAAGTTTATCAATAGGATTGTAGTAATTTACCAAAGAAACGGAATTTTCTTTCTCGTTTTAAGATTCATTAAACTGACCTACTTCAATACATATTCGTCCTTTTTTATAAATTTGTATTAATACGAATATATTAAGGATATTCTTTTTTGGTGCCTTTTCTATTCATATTCTTTTAATTTATCCATTTGGCTACAATTAAGTTGTGATGTTTCATCATTCCCATTAAATGAACAGTAAATTATAGTGTAAAATGATTCAATTATCCTTTTAGATAGTGTTAATGAGTGAAGTGTTTATTCCTTGTTCAGGATCATATTAAGTGGCTTGTAAGTGCGTCAACAGTTTATTATCGGAATATTTTATTTTCATATATATTGTATTGGATTGTAAAAGGATGAGGTATAGCAATATTTTAGATTTTAGCTAATAACATTTCTTTAGTGGCCTTAAAAAGAATTTTATCGGTTATTTTTGCTGGTATTTTTTTGTTGGATTTGTGTTTTGATTTTTATTGTTATGTAGTCTTCCCATAATTGAATTTTAGACGATTGATAATATTTTTTAGATATTTACCGCCTATAATCTTGGATCAGATATTCTTTAGTAAATTATCTAATTTTTAAGAGATCTAATAAACATTTATACCTAATGATTTTAGAGAAAATTGAATTTATATTGTTTCCTTTTATTAGAGAGTTGAATAAGATTTAAAATTAATATAATCCAATTGAATAGTTTTTATTTAAGTGCTTATTCATCAGGATCAGTTCTAACTATATTTACATAAAATATTATATTTATAATTTGTATTTAGTTAATGATTTGAAGTAAATAAAAATTAGTGTTGGTAATATAAACATTTTGCCTATGTGAATTAAAAAACTAATTATAAAAAATATTTCTTCCCTGGTTATTGCAAAAATTCAATAGGAACTTTAAAAACAAAGAACTTTAAATTATAAAAAAAAAACAAGCCAAATGCCCTAAAAATAAAAAATTTTCGAATGAAGTTCTCTGCACGCGTATATCACGAAAGGTAGAATTATACTTTTAGTAAAAAAAAAATTTAAGCATTCTTAATTATATTTAAAAAATACTACAAAAATTTAGCTCAAATATTGGCTACCAAAATAACACATAGGTCATTGCTTTCAATTAATCAATTCAAATCAAACTTAATTTCCTTTTGGTGGCAGCTTTTCTGTGACACTCTCTTACTTGGAAAATTGACTGTATTCCCTCTGTTCATAATATTTCTCGCTAGTTATTATTAATCCTGTGGTTAAAATCAATTCTTTGCATGTTTTGTTTAAGCAAAAACGTATACAGGAATTTTAAATCTCACTTTTCCAACAGGCCTGATATTTAACATTGTAATCAGATTAGAAATGACATGCATAGTCCTTATTTTAACTTCTTTCAGTTTTAATTATTTTTTGAAATTTGTTTAAATTTTTTTCAAACAAATAAAAGCATATTATTTTGGATAAAAATTTTTTACCAAATTTATAATTTTCCTTTTCCATATTTATGGAACGTTATTTTGCTCGACAACTACGAGCCGCAATGATTTTACAGAAATCATGAGATTTACTTGGTTTGATTCGTAACAACTTGGTAACAAGTGTGTCATTAGCGAGTAAGCTTCTAGCAAAAAAACTAAGCTTGTTGGAGCTATCCACAAGAATAAAAGAAAGCTACCAAACTTAGCTAGGCAGGCAAAGGATAGTATAACACGCTTCTCAACAATATTATTCAAATCGAATTATTTTTTATTTTTTAATTTATAAAGCTAAACCTAATAAAAAAGTATTGATATTTATTTACATTCATCCGTTGAAATTGAAAAAAGTTAGATTTTACAATAGCACAAAATTAGGTGTAGATGTTGATTAGTTACGTCGGAAGAAGAGACAGCTAAGCAAAGAATGTTCCTCAGAAACATAACAAATACAGCTACATATGTATTCATCTGGACGGAAATCTTGTCAAATAAGATATTGTAGAGTTATCACTACTAACAAAATTTGTATAAAATGTAAAAAAGACTTTTGTGGAAAGTGTACAATAAAACATGATGTAATTTGTAAGAAATGTGCTGAAAATACATAAACGTAAATAAAATTTTTCTAAATAAAAAAGTGGGAAGTAGATTTTTTATTGTAGTACCAAAAAATATTTTCTTTGTTGTATTCATTTTGAAGCGGTCATTTGACCGCTTATGTTAGGAAATGTCAGTAAGCTTAATGCTAAATCTCATATCTCAGTGCTAATATGGCAAACCTAAAACTCCTGCCACTCAAACAGCAACATTTTATTAAACTATAAAAATTCTTCAGAATAATAATTCTTTAAATTTGAAATTTTTAATCAATTTTTGCTTTTCTACAAATTTCATACTTGCTTGCCTACTTGATATATGTATCTCTTAAATAAATTAAATCAAATTAAAAATATTAAAAATTATTAAATCAATATCAAAATATTTAAAAACTAATTTAAGATTTACCCAAAAAATTAGACAACCATATTTTTAGGTTTCTTTCAAATATTATTTTTAAATTAATGTAAAATAATTTCAAGATGTCCATTATCCCAATTTTTTTAAGTTCAATTACACAGCATATGTCTCCATTTTATAATGAACAAAAAACAACGAAAAAATAAAATAAAAAAACCTCAAATTAGGTTCTTGATTATGGAACATTTCTGGGGGTTGTTATTTTTTCTTTATTTTGTATAGAGATAAACAATATCAAACTGAGATAATCACTGACATAATTTTCTTACTTGATTTTATTTTTTCTAAATAATCTCATGGAAAAATTTTTACTGCGTTTTTTTTACCTTATATAGAAGAAAGAAACAAGCTTAAATTATTCCTAGTTATTTGGAAACTAAATTGTTGTGAGGAAAGTATTCTAAGTACGTGTATCATAAAACATAACGAAACAAATTTGATTTATTAACTTGATTGAAAATTAATGAGATTACAAGATAAGATTTGTTTTACACACGTTTTTCCGTTAGCCATAAGGTAATTTAAGGGTGCTAGAAAAAAGGAAATAACATAAAAAAACACATATCTTTGTTTGGATTATCTGTATTGAAAACAGTTTTATTGCTTATTTTATACCAACCACTCCGAAAATTATTTCATTTTTATATGTATAGATATATATTTATACATTCTACAAAAGGCTGTTCTTTTCAATTCCTAATATTCATTTTGTTTTCTTTTTTTCTATCAATACATTTGGTTGGTATCTTTTTAGCATAAAAACCTAATCCAATTGTAATGGTATTCAAAAAAAAAATTTTCTTTTTTTTCGGCATTAATATTTTATGAGCTAAAAGAGAGTGATTCTTTATGTTCCAACAAGAGGAATTCGCTACTAGATTCAATTCAGTATTATATTATCGTCTCACTTACTATGAATAATATTAAGATATAAAAACGAAAGGATCAGGTGGTTTAGATGATTATTAAATCAAATATATAGTAGATATCTATAAAATCTTGTTCAAAAAATAAGAATATTCATCAAAATGTCTTAAACCATATAAAATATCAGCATCAGATTTATAGGAATTTAATAAAAATATTGATAATATTAATCAAAATTTAAATTGAAATATGTGACACAAAGATATTTGTAACTAAATCAAATTTTTTAAGATTTAAATTCTAATGAAATTTAACTAAAAATTGAAAGCAAAACAAATATCGATAAAGATAAAAAACCATAAATTTTATATAATTTGGTACTTGAAAAAAAAAAATAACAAAAATTCTATTTTCTATATATCATCATTAAATCGCAGACACATCAATTATTAAGTTAGAAAAATACGAAAAGAAAACTGACAAATCTTCTTTACGTGCTAAATCATGTAGTCGTCCTCGTATACACAATTTTTACATTAAAACAAATTTTTTTTTCTGGAGAATTCAAGAAATCACGTTGCTTTTTCATCTATTCAAGAAATTTTCCAAACTCAAAATAAATATATTTCGATACATTTGTATGTATATGTATATATATATGTATATGTGTAAATTTGTTTAAAGTAAAATTTATATAACCTCAAGTTAAGTAAAACGTGATAAATTGATTTTTTTAGATTGATATCATTAAATAGACTACTGAAGTATGCACTAAATTATTAAAGAATTTAATTTTGCTAATCGTTTTCTTAAGACTTTGATAAAAGAGAAAAAAAAATTATAAAAATCAATAAAAGATTTATTTAACAATGAGGTTAATTAACAAACATTTTAAGGCTGATACTTAATCGACTAATTATGTTTGCATATTTTTACTGTGGTTGACCCTGTATAATTATGATTATGACAAAACGAAAAAATTATTAATTAATATTTCCTTTTATTGAACAATTCTTGTAGAATTATAGCCACTTAAATTAAATAATTATTAACAGTTATAGTACTGGAATGGAAAAGCTTAAATTATTCAGATGCTCATTTAATTTGATTATACCTTAAAGAAAAGGATGCTTAAAATTGATATTTATTGTATAAATTTCATGAAAATCTTTCAAAATTAATAAAAACTTACCAATTTCTTTTCCTTTTTTTTGTGTTTTGTTGTTGCTTAAAAGTTGTAAATGTATTCGTGATTGGCGTTAAAAAAACGAATACCTTAATTTTTGTCTTTTAAAGTAACCAATTTGTTTTTATCAAGTTATATTATTATATTTTAATTTTAATCAAAATTTATTGTAGACCCAGTGAAAACCATATTTTTGGACCAGACTTCACTACTAGTACTTAAGGGGAACAATATTATATTTTACTGTAAATAAATCATAATTAATGAAGCCCCTTATTTAAGGTATTTAGACAAAATTGTGGCTCTTGATGATTTTTCCATGGATTTTTTAGTAAAAGAAGGGTAGTAAGATAAGTGGTATGAATTGATTTAAATTTTTTAAGATTTTTGGTCACTTTTAACTCAACAAGTCAATTTCATAAATGTAGATACATATCTTCTTCTAAAGCTTCAAGTTAATCAAAGTAAAATAATTGGAAATGGTGAGTTGGTAAGCTTTGCCCTTGTACTGAAAGATTTTAATTACATTTTTCTCAAAACTTTATTTTTAATGTCAATTGTCAAAAAATAATGAGCTGATCTTTTTGAAATTTTTTTACAATATACAATTAATTGATCCATGAATAAAGGATGAATTTTTTCATCACAATTTGCTTTACAAATGATGCAAAATGTTGTCTTTTTATTTAGTCCTTTTATGTTGTCATTTCACGTACACAATCTACCAAAAATTCAAATTTTACTTTTTTTTCCTTTTTCAAAGTATAAACTTTGTATATCTACTGACAGAAAAAGCTAAATTCGTAAATAGTTTGAATCAAATATAATACTTTTTTAGCCTTCAAATCTTATGCAACTTCATAGAAAAAATAAATAAAAGTTCAAATTTTTTGGCTTAGTACTACAGAAAAATAGTTTTAATTTGGGCAAAAACTTAAAGTGTAATGCTAAAATATTATACACGAAATTTCTAGTATTTGTAGTTGTATTAAATATCTAATTGACACAATTGAAGCAACAGTTTTTTTTTCTTTCATTTTTTTCACCAATCTATGCTATTTTCAAAACAGGAAAATTCCATTTCTTTCAAATCGTTCAAATCTCGTTATAGTTCTAACAACAAATTTGCCTCATAACGATAAAAAGAAATCAGATAAAAACCTTTCTACACATCAGCAATTTGCGTATGATGACATTAACAAAAAAAAGCAAATAATATAGATTAAACTAAGGACATTAGAGACATATTGTTTGTTAGAGAATCGATTTTGAAATTTTTTTTTGGGGTCAACATTAGATTAAGATATCCAACATAACAATTTGTATACATTTTTTGCTGTTGAAATGTACATTGAAACCACAAGGATAACAGGTTGAATGTTTGTATTAGACTGTAGAAAAAAACAACCCAAACATTTAGTCTAATACAACTCATACTATATCCAAGAGAAAATACTATAAAGTTTAAGATAGTATAGCAAAAAAAGAAAAAAATTATACGACTCGTTTTACTTTTATTTTAAAAAAGGACTATTTATTTAGATCATATCAAAAAGTTATATAAAATTTGCTCCTAGTCAAATATTTATTGAAGTTTTTTTTTTTGGTGTCATAAGAGTATAAAATTTGTGAAGTTTAAGTGTCCATAACGAAAGGATACTTAAAAAATTATTATCATAAAGATAAAATATAAAAAATTTGATCTAATGATATAAAATTTAACATGATTTTGAGTAACTTTAAATCAGTTTGAGACATGTTATCAAAGTTATTCAAATATTAGAGGGTTAAAGACCCATGTCATTTCTTATCAAAGTCTTACAATTTTATGAAATTAATATTCTACAATTTTGTGGATCCATTTTGGTATAACAAGGCACGTGCTTGTTTATCGAGCAGAAAATTATAATGTTTGAGGTATCAGCTCATTAATTTTATTAAAACTTTGTTAAGTTTTGAAGATAAGTTTTCGTGATGTACATAAAATGCTAGACATAGCGCATTTGATATTTACTAAGAAAAAGAGTAGATATATGTATTCATAAGTAGCTTTATATACGTAGAATAGAAAAATATTGAATTAGGATTTCAGTAAAGCACAACAGTCTTTTGCAAAACTACATATTGTGTCCGGATATTTAAATAGACTAAAAGGAAAATATAGTTCAGAGTTAATTAAAAAAATTTTAGTTTTAAACTGAATCTGAAGATTCTGTAATTATATTTGTAGAAATAATGTCCTTAAATTAAACTCAAGCTAAAATTTTTTTTGATTTTAAACCATGTCATTTGAAGAAATAGTGATTCATGCCTATGTTAAATGTAGGTAAATAGGTCTTTTCTCACAAAAAGATATGTAGAATAGCTCTAATGATTCCATTTTTTGCATCGCAATGTAAGGAATAGAATTCAGAATGACGCTAGATTTACCGAACGCAATAAATTCTGTCAACTTTAAGATAAATTAAAAGAGAATATTTTTTACTAGGTTTTTAGTAACTCGAAGATTAATCTGTGAAAAATTTGTTTTTGTTTATTGTTTTAAAAATTGCTTTATATTATATTCACAGCTGGGCTCAACCAACCCAACTTCACCTATCAAAAGTTAAGTTAAAAGTTAAGTTAACTATAAAATTAAAAAACGATATCGGCTTTCGCCCAGCTGATTCATAAATGTCAAAACAAAACTTGCTTTCTGTGTTTTGGTAAATGCACCCGTGAGTCAACTATATTTTCACACTCATAATTATCTCCGAATATTTTGAATTTTCCCCTTACCTAGTTACTCTCTAGCCTAAAAACCAAAGTGAGTCAGGTTATTGAGACACCGTCAAATATAGCTGTATGAGATTGTTGATAGTAAATTCATACCGAAAAATTGCTAAATATAATGACGTCTAATATAATTAGTAAAAAGTACAAAGATATACAGAAGATAAAACTGATTTTAGCAAATAATTTCATAAACTCTTTAAGTCAATATTGCTTTTTTTCTCTTATTTATTATAATCTTCTCAAAACAAGTAAATTCGTCAATAAGCGTCCGTTGCAAACGTAATTTGATCTAAATTTTTTATACTACACTTTAGTAATCCCTTAAAAATCTCATATAAAAAAAGAACATTCATCATTAGCAATTTTTCCAGTATACAACCAAAAAAATTAATTATGCAGAAACCATGGTGAAGATTGTGAGCGAAAATTTTAAGAATTTAGTTGTACAGGATTTAATTGTAGTAATAAAAAAAACTTCACTTCAGGGTAAATTTCATTTGAAGGATTTAAATTTTCCTCATGTTCGTCAATTATGAAGTTAAAGGAAAATAAAAAAATGTTCATTCTATACTTGTAATCCTCATCATAGTTAAATAAAATTTGATATAAAACTAACAAAAACCCCATCATATCTAGATAAGAATTTTTTTCTTATTTTTATTTTTATTTTATTTTTTTGTTTTAACATAACAAAAAGTCAATGTAACCATAATAATAAAACCAAAAGTTCTATGAGTAGAAAGCATCCATGAACATATACAAGACAACATTATCATGCTAGTCAAAAACATTGTGTATTGTCCTTTTTTTTTGAATGTCTTAAATTCTATAAGTAGCTGTATTATAAAAGATGGCAGAAGTTGGGAAATTTCCTTGCACTAAAAACATTGAGAATTTTTTTAACAAGAATATATGTTCATTCATTTTTAACGAAAATCCTTTATCTACTTAGCCACGTTCTTTAATAGATTCTAACAAATTATTCATAGTAAAATTAACTCGCTACAAGAAATATCTTTAATAATGTATTTCTCTTATATTTACAGGATGACACAAGAGGACAAAAACATGATATTGCATAGTAATAACATTAAGAAATTAGCGTTTAAAAAACCTTATGTTGAAACATAAAATTTTTGCAATATGTCTCTTATTATCAATTTTTTAGAATATTCTTTAATTTTTAAGTAAAGAAAAGAAATCAAAAAATAATAATAATTAAATTTGGAAATTAATTACCAAATGCGCAAAAATAATCAATATTCTTGACGTATGGCGATGTACTATTACGCTAGCAAATTATCAGCAATTGCCTGTGGTACAAGATGTAAACAAACAGTACTCCAAAAATCACGAGGTCAAAGAGATCGTGATAAACGTCTACAATTAATCAAAATGAGAGAAAGTGAGGATAAAACAGAAATTTGTTTTGCACCTGAGGTATGTAAGTCACTAAAACAATTTCTTAAATTTATTATACTTTTATATATTCAAAATAAGAATAATTATATCTTCATAGAAATTTTTGTATTGAAAAATATTGTCCTGCTTTTTTCTTTGATATATAGAACGATTAATGGACTAAATACAAAATGAAAATGGAGTTTTTTTTAGTAATGTCTTTATTTAGCTTTTAACTTTGAACTAAGGATTGCCTAAAAAATATTAGTTAAAATTATTCTGTAATCCTGATTGATTGTAGGAAGTACTTACTTAAAATATCTACAAAAACGATAAAATGAAAAAAAACTTCACCCTAGTTTCTGCTGTCTTTTTTCTTTTTAGATAGCTATATAATTTGCAGAATGATTTGTAGAAAAAAGGACCCTAAATTACCTACAAATGATATAAAAATGTAGAAGTGAAAGTAATTTAGACTTAAAGTTTTAGAGGATTAAATTGAGAAATAGAAAGTTAGGTTGTATTCTTCTTAACTGGGACTTTATTGTTGTTTGCAGTCTTTCCTCAATTGATGTATTAAGAAAATTTCATAGTCACTGATGATAGTTTTTTCTTTTTTTATGCAGCCGATAATCATAATAAAATTCGCATTGTATGCTCTTTAAGGAGGGGATTCAGTTAAATCGGTGAAAAAAAGCCAATAGCAATAGATGTAGTTCTAGTTTATTTAATTATTTTCTATTAAATAACCCGAGCCGAAATTTTTGGTTATGATTTCATACCGTTCGATCTGACTTAGGCATGCTGTCTTACTGAATGTCCTGAAAATGTTGAACTTTTTATGTTTTGTCAGTATGTTCAGTATGAAATCAACATCAACATTTTGAATTAAAGTTGAATCTGATTTGATACTGAATGTGTTGAAAGATGTGAACTTTTGCGTTTCAGGATGATGAGTATGAAATCAGTATCAACTTTATTTTCTATTTTATTTACGTTTTACTCAGAAGACGAAGTAAAATATATTTCTCTCACTATGTGAAACATATTGCTTAAAGCACTCTCTCTTTTATGGAAAATAATATATTTCTTATTGTCAAAGTGACAGTTTGAGATGTTTCACGTAAAATTTATTAAATTTTGGTTTCTTCGGTAAAATAATTTAACATACATTTAAAAATAATATTTTAAATAGTCAAATAGTGTATATAGAAATTAGTTTATTTTTATAATATCTTTAAAACGCAAAAATGTGTGTTACATAAAAAAATTAAAATAATGACAGTTTCTATAATATATGAGTGCAAGCAAATTATTGCTAAATAATATAAGTTAAATTTAAAAAAATACATGATAAAAAAATGGTCTTCTATTAATAACAATAAATAAACACAATAAATAAACACAATAAATAATAACACTTTTTTATTATATATGATTCTGACTCTTTTTAATAATATTAATGTTGAAATTATTGACTGATAGCTCAAATAACAAAAAATAATTCTTTCATTAATTTTCAATGCCTATACTTTTTTCTAAACTGTTTTTTTCGAAATTAAGCCGCCATAACTTGATGTTCTTTAAATAATTTAATTTAATCAATCAAAATAAAATAACATATTTAAGAAATATAGATTTTTTCCACCTCTTTTTCATTAACACTACTAACAATATATTGTTTTTCATTGTTAAAAAGGATAAACACACAAAGTTTTACTAAGTTCTCTATTTTTATTGCTTTAAATTGATCAGTTCTACGGCATTCGTCGTTAAACCCGTCAGTATTGTAAGTAAATTTATTTCCATTATTTCCATTAGTTCGTCATGATTTACCAAGCTTACTAACGAACAGATTCTTCCATGATCACCAAAATATATTATATATAATTGTACAGTCCATGTTTGGATTTCCGATTATAATATGACATATAAATGTTTCTAACATTATAGCTAAAAAAAAAATTTAGTTAAAAATTCATACTAAATTCATACTGAATGTACTGAAAAGTTCGTAGCTTTCATATTGAATTGATACGGTACGTATTGAAAAAGTTTGTAACATCGATAATTATTTGATATTAGTAGTATTGAATCGGGAATTATCTAGACTTCTTAATATTAATTTAATACCAAATTTTAACATTAGATTATATGTAATTACATTCATTTGAGTCTGGTGGTACTGATAAACTAGCAGTATGAATAGTATGAAATCAGTGCCAAAAATTTGAACAATATTCGTTTAAATTATTAATTATAACTTTTAAGTGAAAAAAAATTGTTTTGCTGTGCGCATTTTAATCCTCAACAGAATCATCCAAAACCAAAAATTCAAAATTTATTTTATCAAAGAAGATATTTTTTAAAGTAACAACAAACGAATTTTTTTTTTTCAATTTTTCATTTTTTGAGAGACTTTGAAATTCAAAATACTGATATTTACATAAAAATTGAATTATTTGGTATTGTAAAATTTATAATTTTTGAAGAATAAAAGCTCTCGTTATTTTTTGGTAAAATATGTGAAAAAGTAATGTGCAAACTTTTAAAGCAATCAGTTTAGTACATTTTAAGTTATGATGAATACCAACTTCGCAGCTAACAAGTTTCTGAAAAAACACTTTAAAGTTTTACTCACTTAATCCTTGCTCTAGAGAGCAAAGGATGCTCAAATGCTCATAACTTTGGCAATTTAACTCCGATCGATTTGAAATTTTGACAAAATATTTTTTAGATGTGTATTAAATTAAAGAAATATAAATACCGGACCCTCTCCACTTAATATACCAAGATTTAGAAATATTATGTTCATTTCAAATATTTGAAATCGTTTTTGAAATTTACTTATTAGCTTCAAGAATATCTGAGGATATTTTCTTGTTTCTACCGGCGTTTTTCTTATTTATTGAAAATGGAATTTTTTATTGGGCAAAAATGCTAATTTCAAATTTAGAGTTTGCTTTCAAAGACTTTTTTGGAGAAGTTCTATATTTTTAAGTCTTTTTGATGATTAGTTGGGTCAACAACAAAACAAAATTATACTTTAACTGCATACCATTTAAAAGAAATATTTGATGTTATTTCATGTACACAAAAAATTTAGTTTCATTTTAGCATAATACCTATGAAATAATACCTAATAATAGGACACATGCTATATATATGCCTGAAACTGCTCACCTCTGCTGTTTCAAATTATAGACAAGCTGTTGGTTTTAATCAACAGTAAACAAAAATGACACGCATTTAAAGATCAATTTTTCCATTGACAAGATTTCATATGAATTAGTAAATATCTTGCCTCGTAATATTTTCAAGGAGCTAAGTTTTGAAACTTTTCTTCATGGTCGGTAATATTTATCTAATCTAATTGCAGGACAAAAATATTAAGAATCATTGATACCTGTACAACCAATTTAAATACTACAAATAAATTTTTTCATTCATGCTTTTGATTGAACAGAGTAACTAAAAGTAGAGATCTCTTTTAAAAAATTAATTAATAAATTTATTACATTGCAAAAGACTAGTATTGTCCTAAAATATATTCTCTGAAGCAAACCTTTAAAAGTATTACAGATTGTGTATAAAGAACTTTCATGTCATAACCACTAGCTGAACAATGACTCAAAGCATTATTAGAAAGCTGTGATTAATGATTAACTTCCTTTTAGTCATCTATTGAGGATATGTATTGTGTTAAATATATTCATGAACTAACCTATTCATAATTCTCGAGAATGAAGCTTAAATACAACAGGCAACTGTTTTAGGACTTTTCTTTACCCGGAAAATACTATTTCCATAGTAGTAGACATATTCATCGCCATATTTGCTGGTGATGTTATTATTATATCAACAGATGAATACCAAAATAAAGTGATAAAAGAAGTTCATTACATTTTACAAAAAATAGCCATCAATTGTTAACATGAGTCAAATAATATCTAAATTAACTTGAAATTGATTTAAAAGCACAAAATTAGATCAAAAAGCGAAGAAATCATGCAAAAAAAATCAGTAATGTGGTATTTAACTGCAAATTACTCAAAAATTTTGCTAAAGATAAATCAATATAAAAGTATTAAAATTACTGTAAGCTACAACTGCCAGGTATTTATTTGCTGATGTCCTCTGGAGTTCATAGAATGCCGCAATTATCTCTAATTCAAAATTTCAGAGTTATTTTATGAAACTTTTCAACTGTTTTTTATGTAACTTAATCAATTTACAAAAAAAAAAAATATTTTCTTTTTTTAATAATTAAATTAAAATTGTTAACGTTAAATTTGAAGGAGTATATAGAATATCCATTAACTCGTTTTCTGGTTCATTTTCAAAAATTCAATTAAAACTTTAGTGTGTACTTCAAATCAGCTTTGATTATGTTGTTGTTGTTTTTTTTTTAATTCTTTAGAATATTTTTCAAGGTTTCAAGGCTTTTGTGCTTCAAATGCAGAAGTATAAAATCTTGGAAAATTTTAAAATAAGAAAATATCTTATTATATACTTTTATTATATTCTTATTATAGATGAAGGATGCTAAAGAAAGTAATCATTAGTTTATACTTGTTTGTTTTTTGTTTTTGCTTCCCTTATATTTTAAATTTTTAAAGCTAATTTACTTAGGCTAAACATTTCAGAAATTAATTTGAAAGGATATCAGAGTTTTTATTTTCTTAATAACATGAATTTAATCCTCATTAGGGAAAGTTATCGTGAAAAGATATTATCAATGATACATAAAATATATTTGATGATAATAAAATTAATTTGAAGTAAAATTAATCGGGAATATATCAAATGCCAACAACCTGAGATACATTCTGCCTTTGCAGACTTGAAAAGCAGTTACAAAATTAATAGAATCCTTCATTAGTTCAAGCAAATTTCAGTTAAATCGAGCTTAAAAAATATTTCATAGAAAATAATGAAACTGAACTTGTCTTGTTGCTAGTCATTAAATCATCTCTTTTCACTATCACACATACATGTGTATGCGTAACCTCTTAATATTCCTTGAAGACTCAAATATAGGAACAGTAAACCTGGTAGCGAACTTGCTACACGAAGTTATATCAGTAAAGATTTCTCGATAACAAACTAAAGAGAAAAATAAAGAATTTATTCTTAAATTTTTTCCAAATATTTTTAATATCTAATGTTAGCTAAGGAATGTACGACATTTTTAATAGATATTAATAGATGTGTTGAATTCTATTTACAAAAAACTATCATTCTAAAGGCATAAAGTTCTTTCTTTATCGCATATTTTGGTTATTACTTTTTCAAATAAGAAGAAAAGCTTTTTCAACTATTAAGGCAATTAGACTGATTTCAAAACAATGAACGCTGCTAGTTGGAACAGATTTTCATAAATAAGTTCTATCTTACTTCCAGAAGTTTACATTTTAATTTATCTTTTTTTATGTTGAATGAAAAGTCCTTTGCTCATTAGTACTAATGCTTTATAAGCTACTAATTGAATCTTAAATAACCACGTCAAAAGCAAAAGTGCTATTCTCTTAAGCTTTAGTTCATTTTCCCATAACATTTAATTCATGTCCCTATCAACATATGATTAATAATACAATATATTTACAATTCAATTGTTAAAGTGCTAGTTTCAAAGCATCTATGATTAGTTTTCGTCATAATAAAGGATTTGATGAAAATATCTATCTTAGTTGTTAATTAAAAACCTTTGTCTAAATTATCATATAAATGTTACAAAATCAATATTTATCAAGGTAAGGTGAATATCTCGATTCTGTGGGAAGCTATGATTATAATTCAAACTCAAAATATTTAATATATATCCAAGCTTTGCGTTCATTATTAATCAAAAGGTAGCAGACAGGTGGTTAAGTATTTACCTCATAATTGCCAAATATTTGACATCACTTTAAGTGCTTTAAGTTGACTAACAATCAGTTTATTTTAAGTTTTTTTGTAAAACATAGTTTATATACCAAATGATAAATTGTTGAACTTTAGTTTGATGTTTTGAGTAGGCAGAAATTGGTAAATAATTTCTTACGTATCTAATTTAATTTGAAGGTATACATTATTGTATACATTTTTCACTAGCATCACTTGAATCATTCTATCAAAAAGCTAAAAATTTAGAATTTATTCAAATTCTCAAAATAAGAAATATTGTCAGAAAATTTTATTTCAGAAGTTAAGAGGCAACAACACATAAGACTCTCTCAAGAAAAACCTTGTTTAAAATTTTCTCTTGCATGGAAGGATGATGGTAAAAAATTATTACTGTATGCTATTACGCATATATTGAAGTAAAAACAATATTTTGTTGAAAAAAACTAGCTCTAGCTATTCTTCCAAGAAAAATTGACGAGTATATGTTCGGTAGGATAGCAAAATTGAATATAAAACAAAATAATTAGTTTTCCAATTTTCATGGAATATAAAAATATTACTATTTAGGTAAAATATTTTAATTTAGATCCCAACTTTTAGAAAAAAAAAACGACAATAGATTGGGAGAAGAGGAGTAAAAATCAAAAATATCGTAGGCAAAATCATTAAATATAAAACGAATTGCAAAGTGACGTTGAAGTTATAATCTAATTTTTCTTCATAAGAATCAAGCTCATCTAGCTATTAAGGAAAAAACTTCCAAAACTGTTAACTCTTTTCATTTATATAAAATGAAATTCATTCATAGTCAAGCTACATAATAACTTTTTATTTTTACTACCAAGACTCGTATTAATTAAGTTTCTATTATTTTCATTTATTCAATTAAACTTTTGCAGTCTCTACATAAAATTTAAATTCATAATAGAAAAAAATTGAATTGAATAATATTAAATAGCACGTACTTGTCAATTAAATGACCATTCTTTAACAGTTGTAATAGATTTGAGCTATATAATTACAATTAAACCGCAAATTATTCAACAAAAATAACAACAATAACAAAAAACCCCGGAGACAAGACCAAAAAGATATCTACAGAGGATTTAATTCAACAAATTTTCCATTATCTATTCAGCCACTATACAAAATTTTAGACTTTAAGTATCAAAATTTTATCAAAAATTGTATCTCTCTTATTAGAAAATTATTCACAGAGTCAAGATAAAATTTTTATTTTATCCCTTTCTAATGAAGGAAAATTTAATTTAATTTTATGATGAAAATTTTTTTGACGCTTTTCAACAAATGAATTAAACTCTTTTTCAAAAGTTTTACATAATAAATCACTTACTGGACAAAAATGTATTTTTATAAAATTATAATTTTGTAGGGGAAGGGTATCAAACTAATCACTTAGTCGAAAACAATTCAGGGTTTAAATTAAATAGGATAATAACCCTTAAAGTAATCGAAAATTAGAAAGACCGGGAAGTTTTCAGTGGTTTTGTAATCTAATATAATTACCAAATATTTTTAGTTTTAATGGGATTTCTATTGGTCGAGTTTAAAGTAATTAAAATCCCAATTTGAAGCTTAGCCTAAAAATATACGACTTTAAAATTTGTCTTATGTCTTATGTGGGGAAAATAAATGACACGCATTTATAATGCTTCCACTATGGAAACCTTAAGATTGGGTTCAGAATTTAAGCTGATTTCTTTCATCTTCTCTGATATTTTATTTCTCTGGCCTTGACTGTATCGTTAAACAATTTGAGTTGCTAAGGAAAAAGACTGCCCAAGGGAATTAGAACATTTTCCTTTTTATTGGTAGAATCTTTTAATTTTGTTGCTGATTTCTTATTTTTTAAATTATTTGATATAGAAAAAAATGGCTCTATGATTGCTGTCAAAATCATTATTCATATAAAAATTTAAGCATTGCCATCACAATATCAGACTTCAAAAAGAATTTACTTGGTTGCTAGGACTGGCAATCAATTTTGGTTAAATATTATTCTATTGGACAAGTAACAAATTATAAAGGTGACATACTAATCTCTTGCATATTATTGTCAAGTGACCTTCAAAATTGCTGACAATCGTTCTAATGCTATAAAAAGACATTTAAGGGGAGTCGATGGTCTAGCGCCTTGAAATTGATGGCATGTTTGGGATTTTTATTTAAGGTGAAAATAATAAATGATCGAATTTAAACTTTGTACATGTATTTCTTTTTTGTTTTTTTTTTCTTTTGAAAGTTATGATTACTACAATCTTAATTATTATATTAATTTATTAGTGTTGATGACTGATGTTTGTTATATTGATATCGTTGTTAACAGTGCTCAGTGGCTGGGTCCATTGATCCTTTCTCCTTTTGATAAAATGGCGTGTCCTTGAAGTTTGAAGACCTAAAACAGGCTAATTTTTCAACAGTTTTTAGACGTGAAAAATAAGAAGTTATTAAGATAAAAAAATTTTTTTGTGATACCCACGATAGCTGCAGGCTTAAAGAATAACATTAAAATTTGAGCCAAATCGGATGGATAGTTTTTTTTTGTAAGTACGCCGTGCAGGAAAAATTCGCTTCGAGAAAAATAGGTTTAAAGCTTGGCATGGCTACTCGGCACTTCCTAGAAAAAAGGCTCTAGAATCTAAAATACTACCAGTATGACGACAAAAATTTAGCAGTATAATCTCCACAGACCATAAATTTGAATTATTTAAAAAAACAAAATTGTTTTTTAAAATTCTAGACCACCAACTCCCCTTACATTATGAGTATAATCAAATTGGCTTGGATCATTCAATAAGCATTTGATATTCTGTTATTATGCTTGGAATCTAACAGTTCTCCTAATGATTTTAAAAATTTCTTGGATATTAAATATTCAAGGCTTTGAGGCTTGGAGGAATCAAATTAAGCTTTATTTTTTCATTAGGATAAAAGATTGAACTATTTTCCCACAAAAAGTAAGTTCAATGTATTAAAGTGGTTCTATTTACATATTTCAGTCGCTTTCATATTTGATATACAAAAAATAATTAAAATTTTTATTACTATACATAAACTTAAATTAAATTTCATACTACAAAGCTTCCACTTTTTCAACAAGTAGAACCAAGGATTTCTTATCCATAAAAACTGCATCCGCTACCTCTAAAATACATCAGAAACCAATGTAAAAAATTTTAAATTGCACCCATTAAACCTCAATTCTTCTAGTCAAAAACTAATTAAACAAAATGAATTTAAATTTTTGAGGATCTAAATTCAGAAACAAAATTATTCTAGAAACTAAAACACAATTTATATAGCTTAAGGATTTTCTGTAAATGAAATTTGCTCGGTCAATAAACCAACACTTTTTTTGAGTTACAATATAGTAAAATAATTGAAATAGGGCGTGACATTGGTTTCTCACTCTTAAACTCAATTCAGTGTTGTATAAAATGCTAACCATAATTATCGACCCATACGATAGAAAAAAGTAGAGGATAAAAATCATTGGATAATTAGTGCACATATGTTTAAACATATATAAAATGGATATTTTTCTCTTTCAATGCATAGAAATTTGCTTAACAGAAAATAAATATAAAATTTCTCTCCGTGTTGGTTTTTCTATTTTTTATTTCGCTCATTTAATGAAATGAATTGCATAAACTCTTGTGTAAAATATAATTTTTCTGTTGCCCTTAGGCAAAAATTAATTTGAATAAATTCTATTAATTTAAAATATTTATACTTGGTTAACATTGGATTTTAACTAGGTTTGATTTAATTGCAAAAATATTTTTTTTTAGAAAGTTTTCTAACTGGAAAAGAAAGTGTTTATAATTTTTTAATTCGAAAATTTCTAGCTCTAAAGAAGTTTTTCCTTTTTATGACAACTTATTTATAGAAGAATGTGCTTCAGCAAAGATTTTCATGTTTTAGCTTAGGTATATTCTGTGTCCTTCCTGTGATCTGTGAAATTTTTTCTTCGATAAGTGTAGTGAGTCTCCTTTACAATGAACTCAAATTAACATTTTCAGGGTGATTCCTGTTTAACGTTTTATGAAATATACGTTTCATTTTCCTTTTGGCTTCTTTTGAATAGCGTACAGCTTTTTTATTGAAGATGGCAGGTGACTATAGGTATGTACTTGTTTACCATTTTGAGGCAATTTTTGAGGTGTAATGATCAATTTCAACGTTTGATTCGATTTTGGTTGATTGGAACTGATAAGCTTTCAAAAACAGAGGTAATATTGCTAGAGAATAACCTCCATAGGGAATAGCCTCCAAGTCCCTTCAACTCTAATATTCTCTTTTTTTTATACTCAGCTCATCGCCTGATTTGTACTAGGCGTACTTAATTGATATCACAAAATATAAAAAAGTAGAGAATTCTCCCGAAAAAGAACAGTGTTAAAAAATATTTAAGTTAAATGTAAAAGTTTTTTTATAATGAATTTCTATTGAAAACTTTATTAAAAGATATTAAAAGAATCTAGTAACACAGATGTAAGCAAAGAGCTTTTTCTTGATAAAAAAACACAAACCTGCAAAAATTATAAAAAGTACGAAAATATCTTTTAAAAAAATTACCATAGTTTTATGTAAATTTGAAATGCTATAAAAAAGATTTTAGTTAACTAATTACTGCCATTTTCCAGCATTTAGCTACTGAATATAGTATAATTGAAATAAGGATTTTTTTGTTTTTAGAGAAATAATTAATTAGCCTTGAAAATACATTTTTTTTTTAACATTTTAATCAAATTGTAAAGTTTCAACATATAAAACTTTTAAAAGATTTGAGTGCTAAACTAATATAATAGAAAGTGTTCTTAGAATTTAATAAAGATTTTTTCCTGTCAGCAAATAGTTCGAAAGTAATTTTTTCACTATTCACAAAATTTATTTTACTTGTACATTTTTTTTATCAGGGAAACTTTTTATGTCCAAATTGCTTTAAAGATACTGAAAAAAAGTACTTTGAATGTTTCAATACAATAACTTTATTTTCTTTCGTTAGAAAAATACAAAAGAGAAATTTACATATACATATAAAATATATTTTGTTGTTGTTGTTGTTTGTTGTGGATTATTTCAAAATGAATTTGTGACATATTTTATATTTCAAGACTGTCTGTTTTTATTGAGAAATATCAAGTGCTTATTCCAACTTAACAATAAAGATTTAAGTCACTTTAAGGCTTTTTATAAAAGAGATATTTATCCCTTGAAAAGTTTACTTTATTTTACTATAAGTAACCATAAGTAGGGAAATGAAATCGTCCAAAAAATTTGTGAATCCAATATTTGTACAAAGTATTCTTCAATTCTAGTAAAAGATATTGTTAAACTTAGAACTAAGCTGAGTAATTTTTTTTTCTGGTAATAAATTGAAGGAACAAGACCCTTTTTTATCTTTTTAACCAATAAAGAAGATAACTAATTCTTTTCAATTTCCAATTTCTTGTTAACTTTTACATCAATTCACAATTTAAGTATGCTTCGTCAATTTTGTCTTTTACGATATTCATTTGATAAGTTTTATTAATTTCTCAAGTAATCCTAGTAAATTTATTAAGTTAGTTAAATATTAGTTCTATTATATTTGTCTTATTAATAAAGTTAAGATAGCCAATTAATTTACAAAAGAAAAAACTAAAAAAATGAAGAAATAAAAAATCTAAACTTTTATAAATTCTGGTCACGTGTACTTTTAGGATATGTTTGTAATGGAATTCAATCCCTCTTAAGGCTTTTTTCCAGTACAAGTAGTATCCATTTTTCATCATAGTCTGTAAATATTATTTTATATAGCTTTGAGCAATATTTATATATATCTATATAAATATATATGGATATATATATTTATGTTTCTTTAGCCCTCTAGCCTTTAGGTATTTTAATCAATCTATCTATATTGACACTGTGTCAGCAACTTTACAGTTGGTCTAACTATCCTGAAATGGGTAAATATTTAATCTTCAGTTTAGCTAAAGGAAACTATGTTGTAAAAATTCGTCTTTGATTTATGTAATACAATCTTAATTTCTTTTTCTTTTCTTGTTAATTTTTTGTTTGCTCCTTCTTCATGAAAAGCTTATCAAAGTATTTTCAAATAAAATAAAAAGATATTTCTGTTCTTTATTTAAAATTTTTATATTTTATATGTTGTCATATAGAATTTTAACATATGATTAAAACAAACTTAAATATCTTTTGCAAATTTTGATTTAAGGAAGGGGTAAGGGTTTCAATGCAAAAAAGGAACTTTTCCGTAATTTTTTTTTTATAAATATTGATTAAACAAATTTATTTAAACCTTTTGTACATTATAAGATATAACCTTAATACCATTTTGTAATTTTTTTCTTAGAAAATATTTACAAAAAAACCTGTGACACAGCTTTTCTAAGGATATCTTTCGAAACAGATGATTTTCGGTGTTCACTGTATCTAAGCTGGAAATTACGTGAAATCAAAAACCCACAAAATTTAGTCTGAGTATCATTGAATACTTTTATCAATGTTGTTTGATTATTTTTTATTTCATTATAAAATATTTGTTACTCATTTACGGTGAAAACTGCTATTTCCGATGAAAAATTTCGCCATTTTGTAAGTAGAAGCCTCCTTGATGTAAAAACAAATTTTAACGTTGAGGAGAGGTATTTTGGTTGGAGAAATTGTGTACCAAATTTGAAGTGGATCGGTAATGTAATTTTTAAATAGCAGTGAACCCCAACTTTGAAAAAGTATTTTTAAGAAAAACGCGTTTAAAAATTTTGAAACGAGAAGAGACTAAGTCAATAACTTTTGCACTGATCGACTTCAAATTTTGAGATTACATTCTTGAAGTATTTGACTGTCAAAAAGAAAATAAAAATTTTGTTTTCTCAAAAGTGCAAACCCTCATCCCCCCTCCACCTCCCCCTAATTACAAACAAATTATATTTAAATCGAAGTAAAATATAAAACAACAAAATCAGATACCGATTTAAATATTTATCTGTTACTAGTATTTTATTAAAGACTAAGCAGGATATTAATTCATTACCTTGCTACTAGCCACCTAAAAAAATCTTTTTATTATATCCTTTGACCTAAATTACATTTTAAATAGAGTTTAATTAATTGGTTAACAAGACAGATGTAACTTTGTAGAAACTTATTGAATAACAAATGGGTCTTTTAGTGTACTCTAATTTATATTCAAATTTTATTCCACTAATGGAAATATGATCCTTTAATTGAATAAGGAGATTAAATTTAATTAAACAATAGATAAATAAATAAACAATTTATTGAGGTAAATTGCTTTTTTAAATGAAAATTGAAAACAATTTTGGCAGTCATAGAACCACGTTAATATTTTATTAGATAATAGCAAGATAAGACTTTGTCCATCGTGCAGCATATAAGATGGACGGATGAGTATTGTTTCAGCTATTTCTTATTGTTGGTGTCAAATATGATTAAACCTAAACTTAAAATTAACTACTCAAGAAATTTATTGAAAAATAATTTTATATGCAATTGAAATAGTTTTTTTAGTTTTTCAAGACTTGTGCTTTTAGAAAGGAAGCTACCGTAAAATTTACCAGGTGTAATTAGGAAATGTTGTGAATATTTTTCTTTCATAAATAAAATAATTAATTTCCTGTACTCTAAGATTGGAGTTAGGATTAAAATTCTTTTTAACTTTAGGTAATAATATAAATTTTTTCATGTGAGAATGTGGAGCAAACGAGACAGGTTTTACTGAATGTATTCAAAACGGAATCATAGTATAGAGTTGATTAATATTTTGGCAAATAGCAAAGTTTAACGAAAGGCTCATATTTTTCAATTAAAAATTGTATCTAGCAACAAGCCCCCTATGATGAGAAATTGCATTACTTACTCGAATGATGAAGATGCTAAACTAAGTATGGATGATTTTACAGAATATAATGATGGAAATAACTCATCCTGGTCAATTACAACGAATAAAGAAGATGAAGAGAGTTGGGTAACAATGAGGAAACTGATGTAATTCCAGTTGGTCAGAAATAGATGTTGACAGAGTGTTACAGGATTTTACTGGGTAAGAAAAATTGAAAATAATTATTGTTTGACGATGAATTGTGAATTGGACAAATGATCATGCCAAAATGTTGATGGGAACTTTATATATATCTTGAAATTCAAATATAAAAAAGTGGACAAATGTGACAACAGCAGAAATGAAAACTTTTTTTGCATTATATATTATGATGAAAAATAATAAACACCAAACTAACAATAAGTTACTTAGACTTTAGAAAAGATTTGGTCAATAAACTACTTCTTTTAAAGAGAGAAAGGAAATATCTGTTTGTCCACAAGGCTGGACAAATTTCATTTACCAAAAAAACTGGAAAAAGGAGTTAGATACCGTGTATGCTCTGCCAACAAACTACGCACATCTACTATGCATACCTGCGAAATTTACCTACACAATAACTACAGAAATTCTAATTCATCTTTGCATAAACAAATGCTTTGAAAACTATCCTAAGAATAAATAAACTTGAATAAAACATTTCCTTTCCAGTTTAATTCATTTTATCTTAATCTGATGGTTCATATATATATGACGTGGGGGCTGCAAAATGATACCACTTATTGGTGTAAAACTACTCATTTTGCTTATTTGGTATGCTATAAGTATATCCCACAAAACTTAATAATAATTGGTATCATATTTAAATAATAAAATATCTCAGCTCTGGTGGCAGTTTTTCTCCTTATGCCCTGGTAGCGAAAGGGTTAATATTTAAAGTTCTTCCCCATATGGCAAAAATTTAGGTTTTCATAAAATCTAATTACTAACAAGTCTTTTTTACTTTTTAGATTATAAAAATTTTATTTCATATGTTGCAGTAATTTGCGTATTTGAAAAATTTTCTTGAAATTAAAGTCTGATATTATAATTTTTATACTCTCGCAGGCATAGATATATAAAATTTACTTCAAATAAGCGTACATTTAAATGTGAGAATTCCGTCTCGTTGTATTATTGTTTAAAATGATAGAGCCTTAATTAGAACTTTGAAGTCTAAAACACACACTTTGTAGCCTTTAAAATCACTTCAAATAAAATTACTTTTTAGTTATAAATGATGAGTTGTAATTTCAAATCAGCTTCGGTCTCAATTATTTTAATGCTAACTCACTGACTCGAAGCATTTCTAAAATTTTTCTTTTTTTTTTGTTTTTTTTTTTTAAATGTCTTTTATTTATTGTGCTGTTGTTTTTTTAACTCCGTTAATAATGTCAAAATGTTTTCCTTTGCGCATGGCTTAGTGCCTTAAAATAAATTAGAAATTTTATGCTATTAATTTTTAGTAAATTAGTTGTAAATATTTAAGAAACTCAAGTTTAATCGAAGGCTGTTAAGAAGGAGGTTCGGTATTTACTTCCTTTTTCCCTTTTTTTTTTAAATTATTTTAATATATTTACAGTTAAAACAAATGAAAATACTTCTATAATTTTTTTTCATCCTTTAAAGATAAAATCCTCTCTATCTGTTAAGATTAACTTTTTCTCTGCTAAATTTAATGTTTTGCCGAATCATGTTCATACTTAATCTTCACTCCTTAACGCAATTCCTATGATAAAAAAAAAAAACACAAAATAAATGAGAGTTCTTCACATATAAATAGATAAAAACATGTAAAAGTTTATTAAATTGATGACAGTATCATCGATAAAATAAAATCTTTTATCTAGTCAAACAAAATTTACATAGATATAAATGATATAACTAAAGATACTTTCCTTTTAGGAAAATAAATGATATCAAATAACAAAATCTTATTTGTTTCTAGTGTTCTGTCCTTGGTACAGGTGGAATTATGTACACTAATGGTAGCATCTCATCTGGGCCACTTGATTCTTTGGTAGATCTTCTTATACCTAAAACAGCAGAGGATATAGATAAGGTATGTAGAATATTCATTGATTATTCTTGTTGTATATCCTTTTAGGTGATTAACAATGTGTAAAATATTTAACTTATGATACTCAAATTGGTCTAGATTAGAAATGAAGTACTTTTTATATTATTTTAATTTATATTCAGCTACTTAAATAATTGGGTTATTACAATGACACTTTTATACCATTTATCTTATGGAAAAATAATTTTAAAAATACCAGATAATAATTTACCTCTTATTATGATCGTTTTTTGTTACTTTTATGAAATTTCTGCAGTAAAATTGTTAATTACAGCAGAGGTTTATTGTTTTTAATTAAATTAGAAGGTTATTCAGATTTATTTTTTGACACTTTGTGTAGATTTTAATAAATTGGACAAAAGTTGAATCAAACGGAAGTTTCTGCTACTTTTGTAACGGTCACTTGCTGATAAGCAGAAATATAAAAAAAAAGTTCTTTTAGTATTTTGTTTTATTTTTGTTGAATTTTATTTTAGGCAAAAGAAGAATTTATCAACTTCCTGTTGACAAAAATCTACCTAGTAACGAAAATGATATTTTCTAAGGAAGTCTCAGTATTTTTTGGAGTTTTTAAGAAGACAGAACCCTATTGGTTTGGGTTCTGACCTTAACGTTAATCTTGATTATAGGGAAGCTTTAGTTATAAAAAACAAGAGACAAACGGAAATTTCGAATTAATTATTACATAGAACTTTATTTATAAAAGTGATAAATATTTTATTGAAACAAACCGCTTCTGTGGTATTACAAAACTTGTGAAAATCTTATAACAATAGTAAATGAATTTTGGCAAGTTTGTAATCGAGGAGTGTAAAAAACGGGGTGCTTTTGTGATATAATATATATATAAAAAAACAGAACACTATAAGGAATGATTAAATACAGTTCTTTTGAGTGAGTCGGTTTTGTGACGATGAGTGAGCAGTAGAAACACGTGAACTCAGAAATTTTATTTGTGAAAAATTTTGGGTAAAAAACAAAATGTTGTTTGATAATTTAAAAAAAAAGTTGATTTTTAATAGTGCATTTTACATTATTGATGAAAACATCTGAAAAGTTCTTTTATGTTTACCTTTTTTGCAGAATAAATAGTGTAGTCTATTATCATTTAAAATATCTGTTTTGTTAATATGATTACTTTATACCGCTGGTTCCCAAAGTGTGTTCCATGGAATCCCAGGGTTCCACAAAAAACTTTAGGAGTTTCGAGTGACAAATTTTATTGTTTAATTTAATAAAATCTGGAATACCAAAATAATATTTGCTTCATTTAATACCAGATATTAAATTTTGAAAAGTCGTTGTTTAAAGAAAATTCAGGTTTCCGCGCTCATTGATAACAAATTTCGGTATTCCACGACCATAATAGCTTAGGAACTTATACAAAATAAATACAAATACAAAAAGGAAGCAAACAAATTTTTCAATTTGTTTTCATATTCCAAAAGAAATATATCAAAAAAAACTTCATTTTTTAACAATGCTAAAATTATCATAAAAGGTTTTTTTTTTTTTGAAGAACAAAGTAATAATACTATGTTTTTTTTGTGTTGTCATCATCGATTTTTGATGAAAATTATTCCATTTAATAGGAATATCAGAGTTGTCTTACATTAAGGCAAAAACAAAAGCTATGTGCAGGATTTTAAAGTGTGAGATTGCAGTATAACGAAAATTAATCTTAAAATTCTTACACATCAGAAAGGAAAATAAAAAAATAACATGAAGAATTTTATAAATCTGGATACGGAATTTTATACTTTCCAATGAAAAAAAATTTATCTTATATTTATCTTTATCTTTATCTATTTTGTAAAATTTCTATCGTTAAGTATTCAGAATTTTAACACTTTACTCATAGACAAATAAAACATAGCCAATTTTTTTATTTTTGTTTTTGATAAAGTTAGTAAAACAAAAAAAAATTCCTTGTTTCTTTCCAGGAAAAATTTTTACCAAAAAACTACCTTCTCCAGGAAACCAAAACTTCAAAATTTATAACTGAGATAATAAGAAAAGTTAAATAGATGCAAAGATAATACTGACCTTTCCTTTTCGACCGGAAAATGTTGACAGTTTTCAGTACTGAAAAAGTGAAATCCTAGGATCGAGCGTTCCCGCTGAAAAGCGAGAAACAATTTTAGTTTGTTTTGGGCATTATGTCTCCACAAAATGCGAATACTTTTTACTCAGCAATTTAGCACTGTTTTGCTCACTCATCACATTTTAGTAAGACAGAATCACATTTTGTTGAGTAATGATAATGAGAATGAAATGTTAAAACTTCGTGAGAATGAAAACAAATCCTTTAATTCTCACTTCTTATCGAGACAGAATTCTACTTCAATTTGATGTTAATACATCAATACAATGTTCACTTTTGGCTATAATTTAACTTGACTTTTTTTACAATTTTAAAGTTTTTTAATCTATCAAATTTAATTAAAATTTTTTCTGACTTTTGCTTTCATTTCTAACAACTTAGCTTTTTATCAAAATAATATGTTTGCTTATATTTATTAAACTTTTATAATCATTTCATATATATGAAATTTATAAATTTCAAAAATTTATTATGTGCTTTTAATGGAAAACATTTCATTAAACAGTATAAACTTTAACTTAAATAGTTTGTAACATCACATATATAATGGGTTAGAAATATTTCAAATACTGCTAAATTCAATTTGTTTCATAAAAAGTTTTTAAATTTGAAATCTATTCAATTTTATAACAAAAAGGAAAGTTTCCGTGTTTTAAAATATGAAAAATGTGCCATATTGTTATTAGGAGTAGATTCTGTCCTTTTATATAATAAATGAAATTATTTTAGTATAAAATAACTGTCAAGCTTTTAATTAACTGATGCCAAATAAATGAAAAATTTATTTTCCATTACTCATATCAATATTTAATGCCAATTTTGATACTTGAAATTACAATTCAATTTTACGGTACGATATTCTTTATTATGAATTTTTTATTTGTCAGTGACTACTTTCTCTATGTAAATTTTCTATTTAATTAAAAAAACTTTTTTTTTTCGTAGTTTTGTAATCAGAATAATTACAAATCTCTATCTTTTTTTACAGGAATATGTTTTTACTTTTTTATTATCATCACGACTTTTTATAAGGCCACATGAGCTCCTAGGACGATTACTATCCACTGTACCTGATTTTGATCGTTTAAAATGTTTTATTACTTTATTAGAAGTTTGGACTAATAGATTTCCATATGATTTTAGGGATGAAAGAATGATGAGTCATGTTAAACAAATTGTTTCCAGGTAAAATATTAAAATATTTAATAATAATTTCTTGCATAAATTTATAAAAAATGTTAATATTAATACAAAATAGAAACGAGAAAACTTTATCAATTTTAACTAGTTCATTTTGAATTGAACTTTCCAAGCTTATAAATATAAAACAGTTTGAAAATAAAATTTATTACACTTGAAATATGCTTTTAAAAGCATAAATTAATTATGAATTCAATTTAAATTCATGCAGTTAAATTACATTTCAACGCTCCAAAAATACGGAACACATTTTTTAAATTATATTAATTTTTGGAATCCTTTGATGAGTTTAACTAAATGAAAGATTGTTGGTTAAAATATAGCCACCACATGCAACAATTCAGGTTTCGAAATAATTTCACACAACCTGAATTGTGAAGCTAGTAAAATATCGAAAAAAAAACAAAATTAATACCAAAACAAATTTGCTAAATTAATGGAAAAGTTTTATTACAACTGAACTTATAATTAACTGATATAATAATATTAATGTCCAAAAGCTTGGGTTCTGTAAACAATCTCTAGCAATAGCTGTTAGTTTTTTACATAAATTTATGCAGTTTAGTCAAATAATTTATTAGAGTAAAGAGTTAGAAGAACGCGGTAAAGTATTTGTGCTATGAAAAATATATTCAAAATAAAAGCTGTCTTACTTTTTACAGTTAATATGCCAAAATGAATAAAAAAATATTTTATGAAACATAAACTTCTTTAGACATCTCCAATCACTCAAAGCTGTAAAACTCTTTTTAGGAAAAGCTAAAATCAACTATTTATGATCTTTAAATAAAAATACGTGTAATATTTATATTCATACAGAAAGAACTATAACAAAAGTATTTGTATAGTACACCTAATTCTCTTTTTACACGAATTTTTTTACACGAATTTGATTTAACACGAGCTAAAACGAAAAAATAATTTTCTTTTTACACGAATTTTTTTGATTTAACACGATTTCCGTATGCATGAATCGCATTTAGGAGGACAAAAAAATAATAAAAGTCTTTTTAGCATATATGAAATTTTCCTCTGTTGCGAAAATATTCTAAGTCTTTTAATTTGATCGTTAGTTGTTGTCAGTCTCGAGCACGTGCTGTTAAACTATACACCTTATTCTCCTTTTACACGAATTTTTTTTTACACGAATTTCTGGGAACGTATCTATCGTGTAAAAAGAGAATTAGGTGTAATTTCTATGTCCCAAAGACTACAAACATTTTGTTTTTTATTAAGAAAAATAATAATCTTTAATATTGTAAGCCCTCGGTTTCAAAAACTTAAACTTATATTATTAAAGCTTCCTTAGAAAGTTAAGGCTTCCATAAGAACAGAAAAATTTTCTAAAAGTTAACAACAAATCATTAACCCTTTGGAAAGATATCGGCCCAAATTTTATGATTTTACTAGGATTCAGAAAAAGGCTTATGAAAACTAAACGAAAAGCAATTCTACCCCATGCAAACCCTTGCCAGTCTTCCTGGAAATTTTGTTACGCCTTTGTATGACACATTACTAGATATTTTAACCAATAGACTCTAATGCTCTCTGTTCTTTACTGTTATCCACTATCTATTTAGTTATTCACTGAATAATATCAGTTATAAATTCAAGTCATATTTTGATTCTTCCTTTTCACAATTCCAGATAAAATGGCGAAAACTACTTTTTTCCTATATTCTACAGTTCTTCTGCTGTGCAAATAAGAAAACAGCATCATATCTGATGTATCTATGCCACTCATGTGTTTATTATTTTCATCTACAACAATTGCTGGTTTTTTGGCCTGTCTTTATTCATTCAATTTTCTCTTTGGAATTGTTTTATTTTGATCCTTTTATGAAGATGAAGTTCACTCGCAATGCGAAAAGTTAAACACCACAAGTTGTGATCTTATATATATCGATCTTGGCACTTTTCACCAGTGTGACAAGGGCCAATATATTGGCCTCTGGCAATAAAAAATTGAAGAAAAACATTTATTTCTTATTTAATTCAAAAAAACAATGGAAAAAATAAATAATTATTATTAATAATAATAATTGTTTTTTAATTCTTCATTTCCCTACTAAGAAATATTACATTTTTTATTTATATAATAATAATATTGTTGACAATATTTGAATTATAAGAAATAACTCCATAATAAATTTAATTTGTGTGCTTGAAAACTATTATTCTAATAAAATTATTCCTTTGGAAGTTGTTAAGTATAAAATTAAATAAAATTAACTTAAATTATCGATTAAAATACAATTTTCCTTAAATTAAATAGGTATTTTATTTGAATTAATTTTAAATTTAACTTAATTAAGATTCATCCTAATTAATGTAAATAATTATGTTCATATTATTTTATTAAAATATTACGTATTCATATACTTCGTAATTTACACGTAAAAGATTTATTTCACTTAATTTTAAATTATATAAAATTACTTCACGAAGCAAAATTAATATTTCATTATAACAATTGATTTGAATTTTCCACCAAAATACATAACAACTTCATCAATTTGAAGTTATCAAAACTAAAGGCTTAACAAAAGAATGAAGTCAAGTTATTTAGAACTGCTAAACACAAACTTTACTTAATTAATTATTAATAATGATATTCAATAAGCAAAGCTTAAATTTTTGCTGGGAAACCGAGCTAAGGGAACTGATTTTTACTTGCCTTAAGAAGAAAGAAAAATCCTTCAGTTATTGGCGATCTGAATCAGACCTCATAATTTTTATAAGATTTACCTATGTATCAGGTGCCCAAATATTGCTTGACAGCAATTTGAGCAACTATAAATAGTTACAAAATCATTTACCTGTTTCGTAACTGACTAACAAATTGATTTTTAGTCTTCAGTAAATTTAAAATTTAAGTATAAAAACATAATGCAAGCAATTTTTAATAAGCTTGTTATGTAATCAATAAAACACAACGCTGCGTCAGCCATATAGATGTACTCAATGCTCAATAGTTGAAAATTTTCATTTATTTAAGCAACTTTCCTTTTAGTCACATCACTTTTTCTCTCTTCTATTAAATATTTATTTTGGAGAACTTTAAAATATATTGTTTAATTATTCTAAAATTTATTCCAATAGATGCTCAAATACTCAACTAGAAGAGACTATGTCAGAAATTTTGAGTGCATTGCTTAATCGTTTAACAGAACTCGAAAACCATGAAAAAGACCTTAGAGCATGCCAAATTTCAACTTCTAAGGTAATTAGAAAGAAAATATTATGAAAAATAAAAATTTTATAAAATTTTTTATATTTTTAATAGATAGATTTTCCACGTCATTCAACACCATCACAATTTGCACAAATTCTATGTCGTATCGAAAAGAAATTAGCTAAGCATATAGGACCCGAAGAATTTATACAATGCAGTAAAAATATTCTTTTTGATAGACAGGTAATAGAAATTTTCTACAAACAATAAAAAATAGTTCTTCTGTTTCCTTATCTAGGTCAAGCGCTTCAAATCTGAAATTGTTGTTAAAATATCGAAAAAATACTATTTTTTCGATTTGTCCTTTCATACATTTGAATCTGTAGTTAGACTTAAAGAAAATTTTTTTTTTGTTAAATATGAGAAAAGATATTATAAGAAAATATTTTATTATATTTCTTAAAATGATCAAAATAACTCGTAACCATAAATATTTTCATAGAAATATTAACAAAAACAAAATGTTAAAGAAAAATCGTATACATCATTAGATTCAATTCAATAATATTAAGTCTACCTTTCTGCGTTTTTTTAAAATGAGTTCTTAAAAAAGAAATTTTCATCTGAAAATTCAATATAGTAAATTGATGATGTAGAAAAATTTTTTATCAATACCATTTTGTGAGAATGGTTTTGTTTTTTTTTTTTTGATGAAATCATATGAAATATATACAAAAAAATAAATTTGATAAGAAAAATGTTTCTATTTCTCAAATAACAGATATAAAAGTGAAAAGAATATTAATGAACATTAAATTTTTAAATATGATCAAAAATATTATCAAACAATATAATCTGGGAAGAGGTTATCAAAAATAAAATTTCATATGAAATATTTTTAATGGTTGACATGTTTAAAAAAAGTTCACCTAAAAAAGGGACTTAAGTTATGTAATTTATTGATTTCATATCGGAAATATGAAAAATTGACTAACTATGATAAAACTGAAAAATGATTTGTGTTTTTTGATTGATTAAGTTTTGTACATTTTCCAAGAAACACATGCAGGTAGCATATTTTAAAAAACCTAAACAAAAGAGCTTTCCTTATATTTGTTTACTTCAAAACTTTTTTTAACAACATACTTTACTTTTGTATTTTTAAAGTTTTAACTTATCCAAGCTATTTGTTTTAAATCTTAAAGTTCCAATTTTACCAGTTAGGCAAAAAAAGTTGTAAACAAATAGAACAAATCTATGGAGAAGTTTTTAATAAAAAGTTTATTTATTGATATTTAATTACTACTAAAAAGACTTCAAAAAATCGGATTGCTTAAATCGTCACACATCACATCGAAATTTTATATAGCAGGAATAAGGAACGTATGGTTTGCAGGCCTTATTGTTAATAAGTTAACAGTTTTCGTATCTTTGGCTTATTACCATTTACCCAAAATCACTATCGTGTAATTTACTCATTTTAATAACAATCTTCATCTAAAATTACATTAATTACATTTAGTTGGAACCATTTTATTCCAAAAATAATCATCTACTTAATTTGACACATATAAAAAACAGTTCTATGTTTATATACCTTTTTTTTCTCATGAAAATATGAATAAATGATTACCGATCAAGGTTAAATGATTTACGATTAGAGTGGTGTACGTGAGTTGCTATAATTGTTTGCAAAAAGAAACGCTTGCCTTATCAAAATTTAGTTTTAATATTTTTCACATAATAATTATCACTTGCAGTTCTTTCGTACTATTTTTATTGGATAATTTAATTTTGTTATTAGTTTTCTGTTGTTCGTTTTTTGTTATCCCTAGCAAATTTTGGAATGCCACATGTACTTCTTTATAGGATTCCAGTACATTTCAATCCCTTTTTTTAGCAGCTGCTAAAATCAAGAAACTTTTTTGTGCAATTTCTTTACTTAAAAAGGAACTAAAACTAAATGTGAGAATATAGAGCATAAAAATAAAAGAATAGATTTCACTTCAGACAAATTTCAATAGAGAAGAATCAAAGCAGCAAAGTTTGAAGGGCGATAACTTAAAGGATTAGTAGTAACATGAACAGCAAACACTGCTGGACTATATTAACAAATATAGGCATCCCTCGGATAACACGGCTTATAGAATTCATGTTAGTCGATACTAATAATTTTGAAGATAAAATTCCGTGCTATTTGAAACTCAACAATTATACAAATTTGTAAATTTGGTTTCAAAGATTAATTACTTTGATCTAAACTAAACTATATCTTGTCACATTAACTAGTTCAGTTTTTTCTCTTTTTTTTAATTCTGATATCAAACATCAAACATTTGGCGCTTTTTATAAGAATAAAAGTAATAACCGAAATAGATTTTTACTTTCAATTAATTATAGTACGGAGAAAAAAGAGAGGCCAATTGGTTAAGAAATAGAATATTCCAAAGTATCTTTCGATGAATACAAATTGAAATGAAGTTTATTTGAATAATTTAAATTACATTTAGGCTGTTTTATATATAGTCAAGGATCTTTATAAAAGTTTTTGTTTTAAGTACGATTCATTTTTGGCAATTCAAATGGAAATGATTGAACATCAAAAGCTTTGTAAGCATTATGTATATATGATTGACTGTGTTTAAAATGTATATATATATATGTATTATAACCTTCATTTCAATGATGTAATAATATTAAATAAAAGCTGAAAAAGAGTTATTTTTGATCCACTCTTACCAACAAATAGAATTAATGATCTCGAAAGGCTTTGATTCTTTGTAGAAAATACTGCTAAACAAATTAATACTAATTAATAAAATAATAAATCATGTTAATTTTTTGTTTCAAGGCAAAAAAATGTGATCAACCGTCAACGTCTGGAGGTCCACCTGGTGTTCAAGATCCTAAAAAAACTTGTAATCTAGAATCATATTTAGAATGGTCAACACGGTTGCGTTTATTTGTATGTAATGAAATTCTACAGGTAAAAAAATTTCTTAGCATAATTATTATTTCTTTATTAACTAATTTTTTTAATGATTTATAAACTCAATATTTAAGGGGGTAGTAGGGTTAATTCGGCCGAAAAAAAGCATATTTTCTACAATTCTTCTAAGGATACAATTTATATTTATTTATTTCTATAATTATAATATTATTACACAATATTTAAAGAATATTCTGTGCAAGTTTCATTAATAAATGTTAGAAAATGAGCCGATGACAGCGAATCTCCGCAGACGTCTCAAAAAAAATTTTTTTTAGAATTTTTACAAGATTCGGAAGTCAAAATACTGATTTTTCATCCAAAACATCAGATATTTTGTTGTTTTAAAATAAGTTAAAATTTAAAAAGAGAAAAGAACTTCACCTTGTAATTTATGTAACTAAAGAGTGTGCGAAATTTCAAAAACATCGGTTCAGTAGATTTCGAGCTACAGAGTTCACCGACTTTGAAAAAGCTAAGTGTGAGAAAAACGCGTTTGAAAGTTTGAATTTTATTCTATAAAGTACATAAAATAAAAGACCTGCAGTTAGTTAGTTTTATTTCAATTGCTTTCAAATTTTCACAGAATAATTTTAAGATGTTGTACATTAATAAAAAAAAAATACCCTACTACCCCCTTAAAATACTTATGTTTAAGATTTGTAATTAATTTGAAAACAAAATCGTAAAAACTTATTTTCAAATTTTTAACAAAGCATTTAATTACAATTCAATAAATTAATACCAGTAATGGATGAACTTTTTTTGTGCTTTTATTATTTGAGTGTTTTACGAAAATCGAAGCAAATAGTTATAAGTAGAATTCTTAAGTGAAACGACAACTAAGCAAGCAATATACTGTTGAGCATGCTTTTTTTTATTCTTTGCAAAAAATAAAGTAACTAAACCAAAATAAAAATATGTGGCACATAAAGTATTTATGAATTCGTCTAATATCTCAATTACAGCTTTCAAAAATTTTCAAAAATAAAATGTTAAAGATTGTCAAAAAAAACTGTTAATTCTCAAACTAAGCAATTTCTTACTAAATTTTACTTTTCATTACTTTTCAATGAACAACAATAATTACTGCACAATATAAAAATTTCAGTGATTTTGTCATAGTATAAGAAATAGCTAAATTTCAACACTATGTTAAAAGCATGATGCTTGTTGAAATAATTTTAAAAATGTTCTAAATTTCTGGAGCTGAAAATCTTTTGATGTTGTACTGTGTACACTAATTCAAAATGCTTTAAAGTTCTTTTTCTCAACCTTGGAATTTTCAAGATATTCTTTATTTTTTATGAGCATATACATATACACATACATATATTATATTTTTATAAAGTTTTTTTTTAAGTAAAAAAAAAAATAAAACAACTTGTAATAACGGTGCTCTCATGTCAGTAAAGTATATCAAATTCAAACAGGAGATCTTTTGCCAGTTTTTTCTTTATAAGTGAAAACAAGAAATCCTAAAAATGTACATGTCTGGAAAGAAAAGTTAAGTAAATCTACTTACAATTAAGGATAAAATTTTTCACCTTGAAAATAGTTTGAAATGTTAAACAGAATTTTTTAAGATCTCTTTAAAATCTTACACAGATTTTAAGCATTTAGAACCTAATTATGTCAAGTAGAGAAAACTAAGACAAATTGTTAGCGAAAGTGAGCTAATTTTCACTTATAATACTAAGCAAATTTTTGCCTTATATGTGATTTTATATCAATTCTACGTGCATTCCTAACAATATATGTATGGACTTTTATGTGTTTCCAAAAGCTTCAATTTATTCCAAGCTGTTGTAGTTCAAAATTACAAAACACAGCCGAATGATGAAAAGATTAATTTTATCTAAATGGGTATTAATACCTGGGGTAAATATTTATATATGTTTTCATAAATGATTTTACAGGTTCCAATGACTCAAAAATATACAATTGCGAAAAACACAAACATCTTCAACAATTATTAACAGGTTGAGGAATAATAACACTTTGCTTTATCTGGCAGAACGGCACCTTGCACAAAATAATGCTTAGCAAAATTCCATACTCAAAAAGTTCAGTAGTCACAGCTCGTTGCTTGATTACCGTATGCAATTTATAAAATGAGTTTATTTTAACTGTTATTCTATTTTTGTAAGCACTTGCACGGCTGAGTATTGATAAACATAATTATTCAGTCTTTAGGAATTACTAATAGATAATAAACTACTGTTAAGGTGTAACTTTGTTTTTCATTTTGTACGCAAGAATTTGGAAATTTCAAAAATCTTTATTAATTAATCCTTATCTGCTCGACTAGGTAGAACTATGGCTGCAAAAAAATCGAAAAAAGTTATGACATATTGCCAATTCTTTTGTGAAAGTGAACCACCACAGTGTCTAAAATGTTTTGAAAAAACCCACAAAAACATATGCAACTACCTGTAAAAATAAGCTCTCTACTTTTTAATAAAAAAATTATTTTGAACCACATAAAGTTTTTTTCATCCAACAAAACTATAGCTGATATGAATCAATGGTGGTACACGCCGTCCTCAATGTGTTAAAGTAATTTAAAATACTCAATTTCTTTAGTACTTCTTCCGGAAAAAAATTGAATAGATTAAAAAAACAATAATTCAACATCGATAGTGTTAATTCTACTTTTTTAGTCTTCCAGAAAAGAATTTTCTAAATTTAATTTCTATTTTTTTTAATTTAATTTTATTTCAACACTGATATTGCCTAAAATAATGAAAATTATTGATATAAGCATTTTTTTTGTAAGCAGTTCTTTTAAATACTAACACCATTAAAATTGGCTGCTATCCAAAGGAAAGGACACTGTTCACACAAGTCTTATCAAAACCCATGATGTATGATATCTTTTGTTTAAAATAATTTGGTATAAAAACTTCCATCCAACAATAATTCACACTTGTCGATAGCAGAAAATAGCCATATTTCAATTTCTCAAACATATATTATGTCTACGTAAACAAAAAAAATCAATCAATTATTGATTTATATTTTTTACTTTAAAAATTAGTCGAACATTTTTAAACTAGCTATTAAAAATTAAGTTTTACGATTAATAAACAAGTTACCAAAATTTTAAACTAATATGATTTTGTTTTACCTTTCTTTTTTCAAAACTGATCATTACATGACAAATGGATTGGCCTTATATGGATATTAACATCATTAAACCTATAAAATATTTATCATATTGAAAAAAGAAATCTATTGGAATACGGGATCGTAGTAAAGTGGTAGAACTTTGGAGTGGTATTGCACAATATTGCCTTTTAGTGGGTAACTATAATAGTGCTACAGCAATTCTAGAATCCTTAGAGTCACCACCAATAGCTCGACTAAAACTCACGGTAAGTTGAATGCTTTTTTTTTGTTTTACTATACATAGCAAATAGTATTTTTATTTGTTTTTTTTTTTTTCTTTTTTTTTCTTTCTTTTTTCAAGAATATCCTTCTTTAATATAACTCTTTATATTATATATACGTTTATGCGGTTTCCTGAATTTTATGGGTTTTGAGCACATGGAAAATTTTTAACTTTTGATTTTGCAAAATGAGGTACTTTCATTCCATGATGTAGTTTAATGGTTAAAAAAAGCTTTATCTAAATATATATGAAAGGGGGAACTGTAGATATGACATATAATTTCTGCTTTGGTGCTTATGCTATATTTAATATAATAGAGTCCTAGATTTATTGTTATGTGTGTAGTTATTAAGTTAATTGACGAAGGTTGTATGATTTATAAATGCCTAGAAGAAACAACAGTATTTATCTTTTAATTTTTTAAGCTTATCAGGGGGGTATGCAGTTTTTATTGTTCAAAAAGATTAATTTTTTTATGGGTATGAATTTAATTAATATTTTCAGGCAGATTACAAACTGAATTCAACATTATAACAAACACTTTTGAATACATAATTTTCTAAAAATTATCCTAATTATAGTTTTTAATGAAAATATTGATTTTTTAGATTAGTTATTAATATGTATCTTTAAGGCAAGACTAGAGCCGTAATGTAACTCTTGGAAATGAAATATGATTTCTTTTGTATTATATATCTTCAAAATTTTTCAAAGAAATTCATTGATTTTTTAAGATCTTTCAAAATATTATTTTGTAAATAAATTAATCAAACGAGCTCCAGAAAAATACCTTTTCTATGCTATACTTTTGATCCCTTTAGACTGTCTCAATACATTTTTTGAAGATATTCAACATAATTTAAGGCTATGTGTTTTACTATTGAACGAATAGAACACTGTATTTTGACACTTAACAAACTTGGAGAGAATGAAACTAAAAGTTTATTTATTCAAGCGTTTGAATTTTTATAGTATGGATATGTTGGTGATCAAATATTATTGTAAATGTTACAATAAACATTTTTAAATTGTTTTCAAAAATTTGTGGCTTTATTGCAGTTTGGAATAGATTTGTTTTGAAAAAAATCATCGCCTTAAGTACAAAATTTCCAACAAAATCCAAAAAATTTAAGATTTGAAATTTCTGATGATCTAACTTAGCCAATATGAGGTAATAATACGGGTTTTCGGAGGATATGGACAGCTGTCAATTGGAATGGCAAATCTAAAATGGCTTTCGCAGAGGAATGCGAAGCTATATTGGACAAATTTTGTTACCATTATTAGATGATTACTGCGAAGAAATAGTATATTCCAGCAGAATAACGCTCTTCTACATAATGATCGACAAATAAAAGCTTGGTTTTCAGAAAAATAATTTTCTGTCTTGAATTTGACACCATTTAACCTTGGCTTTAAATCAATTGAAGCCATATGGAGCATTATTTGCCATGAATTTTATGAACCTTAATTCCCGGAAGTCGGTACTGTCAGCACTCGAAATTAATACACTCACGCATACTTAGTACTAATTACCTGAAAATGTAACCCAGGTAAAGGCAATATATCCTAATATTGCTTTTACTTCGAAGTTAAATATATGAAAAAATCCCAGAAAAAAAGCCTTAAATAGTTTATACTTATTTTCAGCCCTGTATATGCTGATTTCAGGCATTTTTAAACTTTTTCTGTGCCTTAAAAGTCAAGTGTTATTTTAAATATAGAAATTTATTTCCATGAAACTTCATTGAAGCGGAATTAAACAAAAACGGAGTGTTCTGCTTATTTTAAAAAATCTTTTTGCCAAAACTTTGTCATTTTTTTCTTATTTAGTTCAATTTATTATTATAAATTTGATCTTGAGAAAACAAATGTATTTACACCTTCTGTTAATGAAAAAGCACTATTGAACAGATTGATTTATTGCAAAAATCTACTTCTCTAAATAAATTCAAATAGATAATTGAATACTACAATTTTTCAAAATTTATTTATTCTTAAGGTTGCTAAAGCTCTGATAGACAATTGACTGATGTAAAGCAATATTTTTATTTTTTTGATTTCATAAAATCAGATCCCAAATTTGGGCCAGTTGAGAGAAAGGCTGAAATTTAATTTTATAATGTTTCTCTAAATAAAAAAGTTTTAGAAAAATAAATGCTCAATTTTTTAATTTAATTTTCTCATACAAATTTTTCTTTATTTTATTTATATCGAAGTTTTTAAATGACAAATGACTCTCGGACTGTACAATAAAGCCAGATGGGTCAAAGTATCTTTGTATAAAATTTTTGAACAAAAATATTTCCTGATTTGAAGTTTCTAAATTTGTAGCATTCTTCTCTTTTTTTCAAATATATTTGAAATAATTATTGGCTGCTTTGAGAAATAAGAAAAATGATGTCTTAAAAAATTGGAAAAGATGTAAAATTTTACAAGCTCAATATGCTTTCCATTGTCTCTTAAGGTAAATGTAAAATGTAAAATCTGTGAGTAATAAAAAAAATGTAAGCAATGTGTCCTTAAGATTACTCTAATAATGTGTAAAAATAAAACACATAATTGATGTAGAATTTAAATTAAGTTATTAACATATAAATATCATTTATTCTTATTATTAAAGGATGTAAACACTGAAAAATAACAAAGTAATTACATATTTTTATATCCTTTAAGGGTGAAAAAGACTTAATAAACCTAAGCTATATTTTTAACAAAGCAAATACAAAATGATCAATATTTACTTGCTATACCCTGTAAGCTAGGATATCTTTAATAACATTGCTATCATTGTCATCAAATTTGTCCTATGAAGTTGAACATTTTTAATGTTTCTTTTTTGTAAATAATAATTTTGAGGTATATTTTTTATTAAGCTATGGCGGAAAAAATTTTTATTGTGAGTGTATTCACAGCAATCAGTCATTGTTGAAATAAAAGGAAAAATTTTACCTACACAAAATTTGCTAGTAAAGTTTTTGTTTTCATTTTTATATATAATATTCTGTAACCAATGATTTTTAATGACAATAGCATTTATTTACCAAAAACAGTAATAAAACTCAAATAGTAGATGAGCTCTGGACAAAATAATAACAATAATTATTTCCGGTATAAAGTTATTGAATAGGTTTGGTTTACAGGATTGAATTTCGTATCAACTAACATTAAAGACTTATCGGTTGAATGAAGCAAAAGAAAATTTTAATATTACTAAGGATAAAAACAGGAATAAAAAAAATATCTAATTTAAAAAGGGCTCAATAGTTTACTGAAATTCAAGATGAATCCCTTGAAATAGACTGACATTATTAATATGAATAAATTAAAATAGAGTCCTTTTGAATCAATTTAAACTACTATAATCCTGGTTAGGCTTATACTTTGGTAGTAAATTTAATTTGTTAAACCTTCAACCCATTAATCACTTTAGTTTAATTCAAATTGTACTAAAGGTAACACCCTTAAACAAATCCTTTTTATAAGTTTACTAATAAAAGGGGATGTTTGATCGTTTGATATCATCTGAGCTTACACAGTTCATTTATTTAACCTAAAAGAATTTATTAACTAAAATAGTTCTCTATCTTTTTTTTTTTGTTGTGAAATCTTTTGTTCTACTAGATACTTAGAAACTAAAAAGAAAAAACTGAATCCTATTTTAGGTATGAAATTTATTTCAATATGCTCAAATATCTTTCACTAATGGAATAAAAATCATTAATCTTGCTGTGAAGTTTATGACCAGAGAAAAAATATTTTTTTTATTTCTATTTTAATGGTCAGTAGCATGATTTTATATAATTTCCTTTTTCTATAGTAATAGAGAAAATATTATGCGAGGTTCATTATTATTTATGAAGAACAAATTGTAATTCTTAGGTCAAACACTTCAAAAAATATAAATTAGCAACTAATTTACCTCAGGTAGCACGTGGCTAGCAAAACTGATTTATCTAAAAGAAAAATTCCTTTTCATATCTGTTAAAGTCATTTAAATTTTGATAGGTTTTTTTGTAATCGATTTTCAAGATTAGTTAGGGTATTTAAAGTCTCATTTTTGCTATGAAAATTCTTAATACAATTAAATAATATTGACTGAAATCAAAATTTATCAACTTTTCAATTTTTTTTTTCGTTATTTCGCAGTAAGGAAAATATCATTTTTTGCATTGGAGAGATGAGATTATTTTTGCCTACTTTCTCACGCGTCATAACTTTGTTTTCTTAAACTAATATAGTTGTCAGTAGCTAAGATAGAAAATTGATCCTCTTACTCAAATTTTTATCTGAACCACAATTACTTATCCTTAATTCACTTTTCTTTTTTCTTTCATTTTTAATAAATATTCTTTTACTGTACAGTACCCCAAAAATTAACTTAATATAATTTATCTAAAGTTTTGTAAAAGAGTCACAATCAAGAGGTCAAAGTGTCATGTGCCATAGCTTGCCAACCTTTAGCCTAGGACTACAAAAATTAATTGAACTATTTAGTTTTAAAATAAAAAGGGACGAAAATTGATCAAAGATAAAAATCTAAGCATAACTTATGTAATATCTATTAAATAGATTTTCATAAAAATCAATCCATTAGACATCTATTTCAAGGATCAAATCCCTATGCACTCCCAAGACAGACTTCAAAAGAAATCTTAAAACGCTACAAGATCTCAGCTAGAACCAAAACTGAAGAAGATATAATTATTTTTAAATTTTTTCTATTACAAAGGATTTTTCTTATTATTGTATTGACATCTTTTTTTTCCTGATAGGGAAGAAATCTACAAATATGTTAGAAAGTCTATATAAACCTTAATCTTTAAATTTTTGTAAATTCTTTACAGAAATATTGACAACTTTACAAAAGTAATTTATTTTTAATTTATTTTTTTCTGTCAAAAAAATAAACATTTTTTGCAATCCTTTCATCCTACATTTATTTTGTTAGACAGATTTGTAACCAAATTTTTTGACTTCATATTTTCTAATTTCTAAAATTAATAACTTTCTTTTTCATTGATTTCAATTCAAAGTTCCTTTTTAAAAGAAAATCTGTGGTTATTTTCATGAAAAATCTATCATAAAAGATATACGTATATATTTTTAAGCTAAAATCTAAAATCTAAAACTATTTAAAGCCTTTTTAATACATTTACTCTTTTAAAGCCGAAAAGGATTATTTTCCTTTACTTGATTATAGCTATCATTCTATTGAAAAGTGCAATATAAAAGCTGGTTAAATATTTAAACTGGAAAAGTTTCACAATATTTGATAAACTATCAAAAGAATTTTATCGTTTTTTTTTTTGTTTCTTACTTCTTTGATCGGAAATTTTTAATTGAATATTTTTTCTCATATCAAATATAGTCTTTCCCTGGCCACTTTTCAAATGAATTTTGTAATATTTTTCCTGTTCATGGTCATTTTTTATGAGTAGGATTTAGGTTTGTATCCAATTGGTTTATTTAATAATTTTATGTCTAGTCGGAGCTCATAAATGTGCTAAAAATATTTCATGTTTAAAAAGAGATGTGAAAAAGGATATTCGCAATTTGCCATAAGAAATAACACGGTCAGATGAATAAGAAAAATCTTTCAAAAATAAAATAAATTCATCATCCAATAAAGCTTCATGGCGAAAACAAATCAAAATGATATCAGTAGCATTTTGCTAAACAAGTAAAGGATTTTTTTACTGCCTGTACAGATGGTCTTCCATCAAATAAAGGACCGATGCTAAGGCTTCATGAAATCATATTTTTTGACGTCATAGACTCACGCTAAAGTTCCCCCTCATATGTGGATACTTCAGCGTGAAATTCATTTGTACGTCATTTTGACGTCAAAAAAGTTACCCGCTGAGATATACGCACTAAGTGGGTGCCCACCTTAAGATGAAACATCTACCAAACAAATAATTCATAAAGCCTTTTTTTCTGTTAATTTAAATTAATTTTCAGTTGACGTATTTCTTTTTATATCAAATGAAATATGAACACCTAGAAATTAACTTTGAGAATTTCTTTTATATTATAATTAAAATTTACTACTAAATTAGCTTCTTCTACTTTACACTTCAAAATTCAATGAAGTAGGCCAATCTCTTGTTATCCATGATTGAAAAAACTTTAGTTTGAAATTTTTATCTGGTAATTAGGAAAAGACGTCTTATACAATCTGTTTTATGCAGATGTCTTTATCAAAGGCAAAATTTTCTTATTTTTAACTCATTTTTATTTTCACTTAAAATTATGTCTTGCAATCTGAATGACTGCAGTTTAAGCGTTGTTTTTACTAATTGGATAAATCTTGCTTGGATTATTTCCTCTTTTAAATACAAAAGAAAAAGTAATCAGTTGTAAACAATTAAATTATGTTATTTGTACAAGCGAATTTCTCTTATTATATTGTTTCTATGACACCAAATACTTTAAAAGTTAAAATTCTCCAACAAAACCTGAACTTTAAATTTCACCAAAAAAAAATTATTCAATTTATTTTTGTATTTTTTTTCACTTAAACTTTTATTATGCATTGAAAATCAGTCACTAATATTGTCAAGAATAATCGCACTGTACAACTTCATTCACATAAATTTAGTTTTAAAAAAATCAGCTTATTTTTACTATCTTCATAAGCAAATTAGAAGCTCTTAATAATTAATAAAATAAGTTTAAGATGGAAGATGTAAGGGAAATGAAAAAAAAAACGGAAAGTCTTCTGGATATGATTATAAGAAGCTGAGAGGTACATTTGAGGAGTAAGAATTTTAAAGAATATAAAGAATAAGAGTTATTTTTAAATGAGAAAAGAAAACAGAAAATAAAATTATAAATGAAAGCAGAAAAATCTTATTATCATCAGAACAAATTTTAAAATGAAATTAGAGGCCAGTATTCTATTTTCTATATTTTATGAAAATTTAACTGCTTTTAGTGAATAAAGAAATGGAAACGTTAAAACATTTTATCCTTTTTATGTATCATAATTTAAATAACTCTTACATCCTTACTATAATCAAAAAGTAAATAACTTTTTTTAAATTATTTTCTTAATAAAACAATGACGTGAGAGTACAACAGTACAGCTAGAAATTTTTGTATTTGATGCTGCGTCAAAATCTCATCTAATAATTGTATTTTAGAAATATTTTATTGTTTTTAAATATCCAAAGCAAAGCCAAGCTTTAAAAGAATTTTTGAAATTTACACATTATAATGCAGTTTTGAAAATGTGTCTATGTGAGAAGAACAGAAGTAAGCTGGTCTGCAATTATTTTTTTCTAATCTTTCCATTTAATTTTATTTCGGTTGCTAACACAAGTTTTTATTGGATAATGTTTAACCCTAATATATTTATATTTTTTGTGTCAATAACAACAAATTAAATTAGTTAGCTTAATGAAATAAGAATTTAACTGTCTTACAATCTCATTTTGAGGCCGTAATTTTTATGTTATTCACTTCGAATGGCAAAGAGAATTTTACTTTGTATATACAAAAAATAAAAATTATTAATAAATCAGCATAAATGAAATTTATATTTTTTAAGATTATTAAAATTCATATCAAGACAGAAAAAACAAAAAAAAAAGATTCATTCTAAATCCATTGTATAATAATCTTGTGCAGTTCATTTCACCCAGACTATTCACTGAATAGCAAAAATGTTGCCAGTTGTGAATTTTCTCGTCTTTTAAATGTGATTTTTTATTTCATATATTACTTATATATTGAAATCCGATCATACACATCAATGAGCACCTAAATTACTATTATAAAAACTCAAATAAGGTGAAACTCACTAGTATCACTTAGGATATAAATCATATTACACAAAATATTGGCGTGTATGATTACTATACTGCAGTCTGCTTTATTAACTCAAAAGGTGTTTTCCTCTTCAGCTGTCTGGTGAGATCTGCGTTGTCAAGAAGCTTAATAGCTCCATCGTTGACATGTTTGCAAAGTCGCAATTAAAGTACCTAGGAGCATTAACAATGGATTTTGGAATCACTGAATGATGTATGAATTGCTCTTGCTAGCACACTCCCACAATTGGAAGATTATATGTCCATATGAGCTTAAGTACTTGGTTACACAGGAGTATTTTATTGTGTATTGACAGGGTGGATTGTCCATTCAATAACCAATACATATTTTTATATTTAATCCTGAATTCTTCTCTATTTTTTCTTAAGTGAGCTCTGCAACAGCGTAGCTTAGCGTCCAAATATTTTGCTATCGTGGGGATATTGCTATTGTAAAATATATATAGGACTGGTCCCAGTACACTGCATTTGTTTCGTTTGACTCAGAATAAATATTTTCCTGTCTCTGAAAGCTCTATGCGAAAAATACAATTCCAAAGTTTGTGTGTACTGTTTGGGCAAAACTTCTCTTAATTTATTTTTAATTCTTTCATGCCAAACCTTGTTGAATGCTGAACAGTCCTTATTACCTTCCAGTAATCTCACCTAAACGCGATGAGTAGTAATAGTAGAGAGGGGAGGACAAAAATGCACTGCGATCAGTCTTGATCTATTGTGCTCCCCGCCAGACATGTTATTATGGAAATCTAATATTCGGTTCCCTTGCCAGAGCTTAAACGTGATTAACACAAGAACGGGAATTTGGTTAAAACCATCTAACGTTACCTCTTTGTTATTGTTACGCTATTTGTTGTTAAAATATGCATTCACCAACTTAAGATTCTCGTTAAATAAGGTTTTTTTTCACTTTTTCACTTGAATATATGAAAATCTCATGATTTTGGAAATGGAACAGTTTTTACGAACTACTTATATTAATTTTACAAAAAATTTCTTGTCATTACTTTATCCTATTTTTCAAAGTAAAAACCAAGATATTTTTATTTTAAACTCTTTTGTACATAGATCTTTTTGAAATCTTAAAGTTATTTATCTTTTAAAACTTTATTAAAGCAATATCCTCAAAAAAGTTAAACTGAAAACTTTTCAGTTTGTATTTTTATTCCTTTTTTTATTTTAATTTAACGCAAAATTTGTATTTGAAATGATTAAAACTTTTTATGTGACAGACATTCACACACTTAAAATCAAGAAGAAAAGTTTCAAAGAAATATCTTTAAAAGCTTTTAACTTATTCACTTAGCTAAATACACAAAATTTATATTAGATTCCTTGATTTTTCATCTCTTAACTTAATTTAAATTGGATTTTAAATGTTTCAAACCCTTAACTTTATCAAATAAATAGAGAAGTTAAAAGTTTATAATCATAAAAAGTAAAAAATATATTTTTTAAAAAAGTTAATTAAAAATTATGTTTACTTGTATTTAGTTAAATTTAAAAATCCTTAAAACATAAAACACATAATATAATTTTCTATTACTTTCTTTGATCTAAAGCACCCAATTAAATTTTTCTAAAATTTTGTTAAATAAATAATTTAAGACAAAGATTTCAAAATTTCGATAAAACAAAGGAACCTGGACAAAATAATTCATTACACAAAAATTAGCTTAAAATCACTTTAAAGCTGTAGGATTACAAATAATCAAAACTAGGATCTTCATGATTCTAATAAATAAATTCGAATCAAATAAATCGAAAAATGTATCTCTTTTAATTAAATTTGAAAAATTACTTAAAAATATAATCGAATGCATTTCTGTTAATTATATTTTCTTTTTACAAATTTTAATTAATTATAAAATTTTTTAGGTAGTCTACAAGATTATGAAAATAAAACAAATAACTAAACATTAAAATGTAGTTAGTTTTTATGTTATACGTATTATTACGAGTATACTCGTATATGCATATAATTTACTTAAAAGAATTTTAATTACACTCAAGTGGTTTTAGGAAATGCTACAATCATTATTTGTAAAAGAAATTTTACGGGAAACTTTAATGAATTTTTAAACCAATTTGGTTAACTTTGTACAATATTTTACTGTAATACCTTTATGTAAGAAAATTTTCTAATTCGAATTTTAGTTTTAAACTTACATAGAAATTGTTTAATTTTGATTCTTCTATAGACTTGGGGGCCTTATCGCATTACTCTTTATGTATTGCTATACACCTCTTACTCAAGGACGTGGGAGGTTGGTGTCAAAAGCATCTTCTGAATGGTGTAGTGACCTATATGGGGGGGGGGGGGTGTCAGAAATAGGTTACTGGAACTGGATATTAGGTATCCATCATAGCATATCTGGCGGAGAACACAATAGACCGAATCTGGTCACGGTGCATTTGTCCCCTTTCTTCCATTAGTACTGCTAATGACACATCGCTTTGAGATTCATTGTCTATTAATATATAAATAAATTTTTAGATGCTTTACAACCTTAAATTTCATGTTTCGGAAATTAAGTTAACAGTGTCAACAAAATTTAATCTTCTTTAGAGATTTTTATTCTGAATCAGGTGAAGTTTTATTCTTACATATAATTTAATTAATATACATTTCTGTTGTATATTTTAATTTGGATTAAAAAAATAAAAAATGTCTAAAGTTAGAGAATTAACACCTGACGATCGCATAACTATTTTCTAATCGAAAACAACGTGGTAAAACGTTAGAATATATTGCAAAAGTTGTGCAGGTATTATAAAATTGTTGACCGACTTAATTTGATAGGTAAAACTAAAAATTTGAAGCAGTAAGGTAAGGAAGAAAAAGAAACTATCGCCTAACAGGCGAAAATTTGCTCCTTTCGATGAAAGAACTTTAGCCGAAAAAAGTTATTTCTTTTTCAACATGACAACGATCCGAAGCATAAATCACGTATTTCATTAGAATTTTTGAAATAAAAGAGGATCTAAGTACTCAATTGGCCTCTTAAAAGTCCCAACTTAAATATTATAAAATATTTATGAGATTTCACATATTGAAAAACTCCAAAAAGTTCTCGAGGATCAATTGAAAAATTTAAAATATCACTCTTAACTGAATAGCAGAATATTGACCAACAATAAATTTTTAAACTTATAGACTATGTTCCAATTCTCTTATATGAGGTTGTAAAAAGCCATGGCTATCAACTTAGATATTAATATTTATAAATTTCTAAACATATCTTTACAAACAAAATTGTTTTTAATCATCCAATCATAAAACTGCTAGTTTATTGTACGGCGAAATAAGTACAAAATATTCTAAAACAAGAATCAAGTCATTTGGATTATTTGTTATTGAGTTACAGCTGCACCAAATTTGAATAATGTAGATTTGAGAAAAAAGCCTTTAAAGACATGTAACGTGTCCTTTCTAACAGAGGAGCTAGTGCTCTTTTTCTTGGCTAGATAAGTTTTTCTTCTGTATCTAACTTAAAAGCAAATTAAATACATATTGCTCAATTTTCGACATAAAATGTGCTTTTCCTTAAACATTTTTAAGTATTTAATTAATATTAAAATATTATATTAATTTTTTCTTATATACACAAAATTTGATATCAAAAATCTTTTTAGTGGAGTAAATTATCAACAACATGTCAACAACTTAACTGCATGCAACGTCATGCTGAAGGCTGTGGAGATTTATGGAGTAAACAAACAATTATTTTTAATGAAGGAAATAAACTTAAAGCAAGTTTTATATCAAATCCTAAAATTCTACCAAATGATTGGGTTGTTATACCAGTTTTTGCTGATATTGTTAAACTAGCATTAGTAACTAGAGATGATTGTATGGAAAGGTAAGTTAACAATCGAAATAAAATTTTTTTATTTTACTATAATTAAATTAGTTAATAATATTTTACATTCTTTGTTGATTTTGTTGATGTTTTCAATTCGATATGAAACTTTTTGAATTGGAGAATTTTATACTTCTATAAAATTTCTTATATGATGCTTTTATTATTGAAATATAAAATTGTCTGAAATTATTTTAAAGAAATAAATCAATAAATTGTTTAACTTGAAGGATAGCTTGGAAGTGTTTTGAAAAATTTATTTAAATGAAATTTATTGCTGAAATAAATTTCATATTATTCGATGTAAATTTTGTTTTTATAAGTCAAAATGTAGTCTTATGAAATCTTTTAAAAATACTTTAACTAATTGGACCATTGACTCCAAGAGTTTTTATTTTCCCAACCACTTGAAGTTAATTTTAAATCAATAGAGAAATTTTTTTGCAATATTTAGGCTCAAATTTGGGTATTGGGTTCAAGATAAATGCCGGTTTTATGATCAGAACAAAGATTTTTACTATTGCTTATTAACCGCTTTTGTTTGTATTTATTTAAGAGTATCATTTTGAAGTAATAGAACTCCTAAAGTTAATTCAATAAATAATTGAGTAGCTTCATTCTGAATAATAACTAAATGGCCACTTTGAAACACAAGTTATGCATTTTGATTGGTTTTTTATATAAAAAGAAATAAAAACGGTTAAATAAATTTTTTAATCGAGCTTTGGTTTTACTTCTACAAACCTCAAGTTTTGTTATACTAAAGCCAGCCAGAAAAATGCTACAATGTTTTCCCATCTTTCACTGAAGGTCATGAGGATATACAGGATTACGAAAAGCCATGTTCTTCAAAAGCCATTATTACTGAAAGTAAGAATGACAAAGTGTGAAAATATGATTGAATAGAATTAGAATTTAACATTGTAATGACTTGATTAAAGAATCAAAAAAGTATAAAAACTTAAATTATTTCATCGTGACTGATTATAAGATTTGGTTTTTTTAATATAATCCTGAAGCTAAGCCATGATTGTCATTTTGTCCATGAAATACAACCCAATCAAGCCAAAAAGCCATCTAAAAAAGTCAAAACTGAAGATAATATTTATTTGTTTCTTTGATTCCAAGAGCATTATACATCAACATTTTATTCCATCTGGCGAAACGGTTACCGCTGTCTTTAATCTTGGTGTAATAAAGCGTCTGCTGTCACGTATTTGTAGTGTGAGATCGCAACACCGCAAGAAATGAATTTGGCGTTTGTTGCATGATAATGCTTGCTCTCATCGTTCGAATTTAATTACTTATTCATTTGATGCAACTGATTCAAACTGATTTGGTACCCTGTGACTTCTACCTGTTGTTTAAATTACATTTGCCGGTGAAAAGAAAGTGGTATGCTGTCGTAGAAGCTATTTAAAATGCGTCGACCGATTATATACTAAAGGCAATGTACAAAAATGACCTTAAAAATTCATTCGACATTCTAATTAATCGAGCAAAACATTTTATCGAAGCATAAAAAAATTATTAAATTAACTAAATGATATATGACAAAATAATAATTTTGTGGTTTTATTTAGAAAAGGCTCGCTTTCCGTGTATGTAAATGTTCATCTATTTCTGACAGAATAGTTTTCTAGCACTAACAGAACTTAGACAACAAATAAACTGCATAATAAAATGACAAATGGAACTAAATTGGTATAATTTTGACTTAGCAACAAATGTGTTAATTAATACACAAGACATCTGTTCATGGTCTTTTATTTCCATACAAAGTGAAAATAGGATTTAATAGACATTGCGTAAAACCAAAGAAAATTTTTAATTGGTTTAAAGTAGTGGCTTTAGGTTATGTCTTCAATGATATCAAGCTTTATAAATTAAACAAATCAAATGTTAAAATTTAATGTTTAAACTTGATAGCCTAACCTTTGTTATTCTTTGTAAAATACAGATCGTTTAATTTTCTTGTAAAATTACTAACCTTTGAAACAAAACATATTTACATGATTTAGTTCTAAAATTAATTAACTTAAAATATATTTTCCTGTTAAGCACTTTCAAACCTTAGAAATGTGTTTTATATATCTTTCCAAGTGAATAATTTTGCACGTATATGAATTTTGATGAAATAAGTTTTCAAGAGTTCTATCCTAATTACATAAGAAACTTTTTCGTGTTATTTTTGCGACAAAATTCATTTCAACACATCAATAAAATATATCTTACATATATCTTACTAATTTTATTCATAAATGAAATATAAGATGAACTTTTAACTCACTTTAAGTAATATTTTCTATAATAAAAAATTTTCTAGTTTTAGGTATTGTAAATTGATCCAAAGATTTCAAACTAAGAGCAAATGGAAGAAAATTTTAAAAGAATTAGAAATTCTCCACATATCTAGATAGGAGACTGTTGAGAATAAAATTAAATTAAACCATTTAATATAATTAATTAAAAATAAGATTTATAGTTATATCATTAAGTAATCATAGATACAAAATTTTTCAAGAAAATAAAAAAATTAATAATCTGAATTTAAAAAAATTCAATTGTTTTATTGTTTAGCTGCATATAATATAAATGAATCTTGCAAGGTCTCGTTTTTAAATTCGATTTGACTTTGAAGAAGAGTTATAGAAATAAATTAACAAAAAATTTTTCAAAAATTACAAAACAGACAATTATTCTAATATTTTCTTATAAATTATAGTTTTGTGAAATTTTTGTATACAACCGATGTTTAAATAAAGTCATTTTTAGGTATTCAATTTATTGCCATTTCAAAATAGTTTGAGTCATTCGCTCAGTTTCCTAGTGAAAGTTTAAACGTCGTCAGCTTCATCTGTCACTTTAAACCCAATCAAATTGCAAAACGCGTTTAAAGTATTATTTTTTACCCTTAAATTCGTGCAAAGGTTAAACCCTCAATCTTGAAGGTTCCGACATAATTTAACTATAATTTTTTGGGTATGTAGTTATATTTGTGTATTAATTGCATTGAATTTGTGTAATTTTAAGTAAAATATTATTAATAAATAAAGTTCTTATAACTTAAATTGTATTGGTATTATTGTTAGCTGTAAATATAGTGCTTTTTTAAATTTTTGATTAAAACTATACAAATTCAATACAATTTTTAGTTTAAATTTTTTTTGCTAATTATTTATAATTTATTACTATTTTACTATTATATAGTTTCCTTCTATACTTAGAATGGCACAAAATTTGATAATCTGTAATCAGCTGTTGCTAAAATTGATTACAAAATTAGTAGTAGTAGTAGTATTGATAGACGGGGGACAAATGTACTGCGACCAGACTCGATCCATTGTGCTCCCTGCCAGACATGCTATGATGGCAACTTAATACATATCTAGTTCAATAGCTAAAGCTAGGATATCTCTCAAACCTATTTCCGACCCCCCCTCTCATACAGGTTACTTTTTGAGTGAGGAGATGTCAAAACTAAGTACGAATAGTTAAATTAAATAAGTTCCGATTTGATATTTTAACCAACGATTAAATATAAAACGAGCTTAAAATTTAAAGTTTAAAACTTATTACCGTTATATTATTATTATTATTATTATTATTATTATTATTATTATTATTATTATTATTATTATACCGTTAGTGTATAGTTGCAACCATATTGGACTTTTTTAAGCAAATTTTAGCAACTTGATAGATTTGTAAAACAAAGATTGCTTTATATGCATATATATGTAGTCGTCATTAAAAAAAAAACTATCCTCACTAACCGTAGTTAAATTTAATTGCAATATCTCGATAAAACTAAAACCGCGCCGATTACTTTAATTTAATCAAAACTTTATTTTCTGTAGACAAAAGTAAGGAAAAAGCCATAATTTTTTTTTTTTGTATTTTTGCTTAATTTTTACTTTACAAACAGTTCTCTGATTATTAAATTCGAGTGCAACAAACAAAAAATCTAAATAAAAGTATTAGAAATTATAGAAGTTTTTCCAATAGCATACTTTGTGGATTATTATATTACTGTTTTTTTTTTTTTTGCATTATCATTTCTCTTCTCTTAAGCTAACAGAAAATATATATCCCGCAGACTTTATTAAATATCCTTTTGAAATTTTTCTTTATTCTCTAGATAAATGACCCAAGTCACAAAGGTCCATTATATATTGTTAAAAAAAACAAAAAAGAAAAACAAATACACAATAAATGTTACTTATATTATCTATACATTTGTTGTCCTTTTTACAGACTTCCTGATGGCCATATCAATGTTAAAGCATTCGAAAAGCTTGGAGCAATTGTTGGTGCCTTTACACGTCATATGTGTGAAGTAAAAACTTTGATAGCTGATACAAGTGAATATGAGCGGCTTTGTCGTCATATGCAGCAGACAACGACTTTAAATGAAACAGGTATTTGGTTGTATTTTCAATTTTTCTAGATATTTTTTTCTTTTTTTTTTCATTTTCAGTTTGGTTTGAGCATTTTAAATCCTATAATGCATATAATGTTATATATATATATAAATATAGGAATGTAAATATAAATTTTCCAGTGGAATAATTAATTGAAAGTTTTTCAGACTTACTTACATACACATACAAAAATATAAAGCAATTTTTTATGTATATATGTATGTCTAAAATATTATGCATAAGCTTATAATCAAAATAAAATTTCATATATTGCAAATTTCAATACAGGATTTATGAGAGGACACTAACTTTGAAGTTTTTCTGCTTTTTTGTTTTTATTTGGTCACTTAGTTTTTTACTTATTAGTATGCTTGCTAGGAGTGTATGAAGAATAAAAAATCACATACACAAGTACTCTTATTATTCTTCTTGTTTTTTCTTTCTTTTTTTTTTCTTTTTTGTTTTTAAATTCTTTTTTTTCTAAACGGTTTAAAAGCTTACCAAGGATATCCAGTCCAGGTAAACTAAACTTATACCTTTAATGACCTAGTTTCCTGCTTTTAAATGCTCTTTGCTTAGTAAATAAATAAAAAAGAAAACTAAATTTTTGTTTTTTCTACCTTTTTTAACCATAATGCCGCTAGCTAGGCTTTCCTGGTAAGGATATAATGATACTCATCAACGACAGCTACAGTGTTTGCATTTGAACAATTGAGGCAAAAACAAAAAAAAAGTTTTTACTTTTTTTTCTTGCTGTTATATTTTAATTATGCACCAAGGACATAGCTTTTTTTTTCAATATAGTAAGAGGATTGTAATGAAATGAGTAATTCTCTTATTGTTTAGAAAAAAATTAATAATTTTTTATAGTTTTGTTTTTTTGTTTGAAACAGAATTTTATATCATTCGAAAAGAACAAAAATTATAAACTTTAGAAGGCCATAGATGGATAAATGTAGTATAAAGAATAATTTTTTTTATGTTTTATCCAAAATCGATTGATTTTACATAATAAATGATAACTAAAAGTTGGTTTTATATCTTTTTGTTGTTTAGATAAGAAAATATCAATCATTATTGTCGTTTTACTCATAATAAACGTATAATAGAGATTGGACAAGTAAAAAATATTCTTTAGAATACTAGCTATGCCAGACAGTACAATAGTTATTAGATTTACAGTAAAAGTATTTAACTGGAGTATCGATTTTGAGTAAACAAGATTTTACTCGTATTTTCTGTTTTCATTAATTCCATTACTTTGAGGCAAATTGATGCTTTTGTTCACTTTTTTTTTGTTCAAGTGGGAATAGGAATTTTACAGATATTTTTGGACAAAAAATATGTCCTAGTAGTCTGGATAATAAAATATCACCCAATATCTAATATAATTATCATTCAAAACTTTCCCACCTTTGAATACGCGTGTTCGGGGTCGAGTCAACCCAAGAGGAACCATTATAGGTGGATTAGCCTTTTTTTTGTCATTGCCGGCCACTATAAATTCAAACATGTGAAGCAATATCTTATGGAAGTCGCTCAATATTTGCTCAATATTTAAGAAAATAAAACCTTAATGTGATGAAACTATTGTATAAACTCATTAAAAAAAATGTAAAAACAGTATATTTTAGGTCATAGTCAAATATTTTAGGAATTTAATAAAGAACTAGTTTTTAAATACATTTTAGCCATGTAATATAATTAACCTTATTAGACCTATACTACCTGAAGGGTAATTGCCTTTCACATATATATGCCAGTATATTGTCGCCAGTTGACAGAAAAAACAAGCTTTCGGTAAGCTTATCGATGTCGCCTGTTGACACGATTTTTTTTTAACACTTTATCTAAAACCTGAAATGTAACCAAGCTCTATTTTCTGCCAAATGCCCTATGAATGTTTTATTTTAAATCCCGATATTGTTTTTCACTACATAAAACTTTTATACACTGGTAATTTTTTACTGCGAGTGTTTATTAATTTATATATATTTATATGCTTCAACATACATACATAAACATATATAACCTTTCTCCGAATTTTCTATTTATAAAGAAAAACGCTATTGTTAAAATATATTTCAACAAGAACTTTCTCTGATACAGAAATCCGTGTATGAAAATTCTGCCAGCGGCAGACACGACTAATCCCTCAAATGGCCAGCAAGAGATGGAACTCTCTTTTGAATAATTTCCCAATTATGGTGCACAATAAGTGCATTCATCAACCCCATTAAGGGTAGTACGTTCACACGAAATTCTGTTGCAATCATTCGTATTTTATCGCATGTTTATACTGGGCCGTAGTACATTTTGAATAGTACATACTTATTTCAATTTCCTTATCTTTACTGTTATAAAAAGTAATTTAAGTCATATTCACAATCAAACTTAACTTAACTCCCACAATTATTTACTGTTAAAGTATTTCAGAAAGAGAGAATCCGAAAAATGTCCTTCCCGTGTTGCCATGAGTTGTTTAGTACATTGAGCAATGAACTAGAAAAACAAACTAGATTTAGATTAGTTTATTTGAGAAATACACTAAAGATTTCCCACACAAATTATAAAATGGTAGTACATTTGTCTAGTATCTTTGACCGCTATAAATTCAAACATGTGAAGCAATATCTTATGGAAGTAGCTCAATATTTGCTCATTAAATAAAATGTAAAAAAAAGTATATTTTATAATTTAAACTTAATAACTTGCTTTTTATTGAAATTTACAAATTTTTCTACTTATTTTACTGCTTTTCTTGAAAATCCGTTACAAAAATCAAATATTAATCTACTATGTGAGCTTGTTTGCGTAGTTAATTCTCTCTGATATTTTCGCATATATGTATCTAACAGAAAAAACTGATATCCTTTATAAAAATCATATCTTAGTATGCACAAAAAGAAATGCAGAGCTTATAAACTTACTAATCGATATACATATATATATATATATATACATAAATATATATAATTCATTTTCAGGAAGCATATTTTCTCTGCATGAAATCCTTAGTAATCGTTTTATGAGTTAAAAAAAGATATCTTTAAAGCTGATATGATAAAGGATGAAATGTGAATCATAGTTTTTCTTATTTTATATTTTATTCTTTTGCAATTTTTTTTGTTTGTGTTTTGCTTTTATAATCTAAAAGATTTATCAAGAAAGTGAGAAAGAATTTTATCCTTTATATCACTGAAAAACAATGAAAAGAACAATAAAAGATCCTTATATATATATATATATATATATATATGTTGTTGGATATCATTATTTGTTTTCTTAGTAAACTAAATATTTGTATTCAAGTCTATTATGAATTTTTCTATAGATATAAAAATGATCAAAAAAAAATTTCTTGTTAAATCTTCAACAAAAAATACTATTTCAAAAGTAAAATATTCTTTTAGTAAAAAGAAAAATTTATGTCAAAAGCTAAAAATTTTTATTATCATTAATAGAAAGAAAAAAAACTGAATTGAAATTCAGTTGATGTTGATAAATTAAAAGCACTCAAGAACCAAATTTAATCTTAGTAAAGACTGCTTGGAATCTAGTTAGTCTTTTACTGTAAAAGCTTTGGTAGCAAAAAACCAAAACCAAAAAAAAAGGATAAAGCCATTAATTAATTGGATTTCTGACATCTTTTAAATTGAAATTTAAAATTTTAGATTGTGGTATTTTCATCTCAACTATATAGAAAACTTAATGACTTTAGGACTTTTTTTTTTCATTGAATTTATAATTTTATTATTTAAGGTTGAAAATCGCTCAAATTTCTATCGACTTTTGTCATTTAGTGTTGAAATTCTTATAACTCTTTATTTGATGATATTAAAATGAACACATTTCTTTAATTGTAATTTAATTTGTGTCTTGTTAGTTGTAATTGTAATATAACTATTCCCTTGATTCTGTTACATTTAACTTGAGCTTAGAAATTATATTAGTATCAATAGAATAGAAATATACATCATATTTCTTCTTTAAATAAATTTCTGTAATAAAATTCTTAGGATTATATTTTCGCTTTGAATTTAAATTTATTTTTCAATATTCAAGAGAATCAAAATCATTTGACCACTTTTGCTTTATAAAAAAGGGAAGCAACTTGTGTAATAAATAACGATTATCCTTTCTTTCAAATTATTAGCACCAATTTTAACTTATTTTCTTCAATTCTCTTAAGGTCAAATACGTTTAATAACATGAAATAAATATTTAAAAAGTAATTCAATAAAAAATTAAAATATTTAAGTAAAAATTTACATAAGATATTTATCTACATTTTCAGTAAAAGTCCTGATAGACCAAATTAATCTATCACAATTAAAGTTAAATATGAAAAAAAAATTTATTTTATTCAATCGATTTCAATAAAATAAAATTTAAATTTTATAAATTCTATAAAAAAACAGATGCACAATTCAAATCGTTGCAGGCTAAATGTGAACTGTTAATTAAAAAGGAAAAAGAATTATATTTAATCGATGTAAATTTATGTATCCTGCTCACATTTAACGTAACTAAATAAAATTATATTCAATACATTGAACAATTACCTTTAATATAAGAAAATAAAAAAAAAAACAACAACAAAGGCATAGTATAAAAAGTGGACTTTAATTAAATATTCACAATATATTTCCATATACCTGAACTATATATCATGAGTCAAGTAATTTAAAATATTTAATTTATGTTTGAAGTTAAAAACAAAAATTCAGCGACATTTTCTTTTTCATTAAATTTAAAAAGCTTTTAGGCTTATATTTTACTCGATTTTAGTTTACTTTTTGATTAAATAAAAGAAGATGAATAGAAAATTTACTTACTTAGCTTTATTATTTTACTTAACTATTAAAAACAGAAACATGTAACTCATTGACGTTCTTGTTTGCATAATTTACATTTAATTTTAATATCATTGGTGTCCATTTAGTTCCATTACACTAACTTTCATAAATTATTTCAAATTTTTGTTTGTAGTCTTAGATCTTAGAATAATGCAACATTATCTTGAAAGGGGGGGGGGGGGGGGGGGGGGGGGTAGGTTGGTATTCAATACCTTTTTTATTTCTTTTTTTAAATTAATGTATAACTTCTTAAAAATATTATGTCAAGCCAAGTCGATCGGAGTAAAATTACCGAAGCTATGAGCATTTGACAGTTTTTTTATTTTGAGCAAGAACTAAGTGAGCAAAATTAAAAAGCATTTTACTCAAAATCTGTTACACCGAACATTTTGAAATTTTGCACACTACTTCTTCACATATTTCTCCAGGTAACATCGAGAGCTTTTGGTTTTTTAATAATTATTATTAATTCCGTCGATTTGTTATGTGAAAATCAGTATTTTGGCTTTCAAAGGCTACTAAAAATTAAAAAATCAAAAGAAAGAAAAATCCTGATTTTATTAGCTCCAGAAACATCTCCTTTAATAAATAAACTTTGATTTTTTTGGTTTTAGAGGACTCTGTTGCAAGTTATGAGGTGCACTGCAAAACACCTTTTTTACAAGGCACCTCCAAATATTCTCGCTCACTTATTATTATTTTTTTTTGCAGTTGATATCCCACGGGCAACCTACCTTTAAAGGTATCAGAATTCTTGAAAATCCTTATAGGACATTTAACTTGAACTTATTTTCTTGTTAATATGATATAATATACACTTAAATTTTTCAAATATTATCCTTTTTTTTAGTTAACAACTTAATATTAATGACGTTTGAAAATTTGTTTACTGTAGTTAAAATTTAATTTTTTTGTTATGAAAATAATTTTAAATAATTTAAAAATTTATTGAAAAAATATTTCAAATTTCAGAACTAATGTTAGCATCTTTTGACTGTGAGGAGCCCACACCCGCTGAGAAATTAGTCTACGATTTAACATAAAAAATAATATACATATATAAATGTATTAAAGTCTGCCAGAAATTAGGATATTTATCATAGATTTATCATGCTGAGTGTTCCACAACTGTAAATTAGGAAAAATATATTTCAACTTTTCCTAACTAAATGGGACATTTTTGTACAGTTTTGTAAATTTAAGAAAAAGATTTGTAAATATTTTTTACTAAATTTGTCATGGTGCTGGATTGTAATTAAAAAAAAAAATAACCGCAAGAAAAATAATTTTAAACTGAAATATATATGTATATGAAGAAACTTAGAATTCAAGTAAATATGGCGATCTTAAAACACAAAATTACATTAAAAAAAATTTAAGATATGTTTTTATTAATTTTTTTTCCTTAGGTCCTGTTTTTGTGTTCAATTTTATATCTAAGAATAGTTTATAATTAAATTCTTTTTCTTTTTTTTTATTAATTAATAAAAACAAATTAATTATAAGAATTCTTTAAAATGCTTTAAAAATTTTCACAAATTACAAATTTAGTTAATTTTTTTTAGGTCAAGGAGAAGTTGAAAATATTTTCGAAGTATTTTACTCAATGGCATAGATAAAGTTTTGTATTTTTTACCATAAATCAAAAAGAAAAGCAATTTTTATTTACATATCGTTTAAAAGCTAACACAAGTATGCAAGTCAACATTTATTATGTGTGCATTTCTTTAATAAGAACCTTAAATTTTGTTATGAAATATTTTTTTAAATAAAATTTTATTTAAATATAAATTAATGCTTTTAAATAATTTCAAAAAAGGTTATAAAATTTTGCTGAAATTACACACAAATAGAAAAATTTTATGTTTGCTTGACTTATAAAAAACAAATTTCAATTTTAAGAAATAAAGATAAAAACTTAAGAAACTTTCAACATTAACAACTACAAAAAATATATAATAATAAATGGCCAAATGTTTAACTTTTAATACGAACTTCCTAAAATATTACGCAAGATTATTTTGTTGTTTATGTTTTTCAATATTTTAAAAGCTATACAAAAATTAGGCACAGAAAAACTCTTTAATAAGAATAACAATTCATATTTGTTAGTTTTGATAAATAAGAAATTGAAAGGATCTGGTCTGACACAATTAATACCAGGAATCTTGTTGAAAGCTTATGAAAATGTCATTTTTATTCCATAATTGGGATTAAAGAGTACAGTAAGTATATAAATAAATAGAAATTTAATTTAGTTTTACGTATAATGCTTTTTTAATTTTAGAAGCTATACTGAAAGAAAACCATATAAAATTGGCTGAAAACAAACTAGATAAATGCCAAGACAGTTAAAATATTCGCTACCTTTTCTAGGACTGACATTAATAAGATCAAAATAGATTATGAAATCTGGCATAGTTTTGTTGACAATGCCTGTCCTTTTATTTTATCTGGATACATAATAATTTCTTTAAGGAAATTAGAAGTGAAAATGACTAACTAAGCAAATAAACTCAACAATTTAGAAATTACTTTTTTATAAAACATTTCTTTACCCTGCAACCTGTCCAAAAATCAATACAAATAAAAAAACGGCACATAAATATTTTTTTAAATGAACATGAATACTGGAATTTGTTGTTAAATATTGTTTTTCTTTATACATTTCTTTTATTTTTTATATTATTCATAATTTTTGCAATGAATAAATAATTTGTTTTTATTTTTTTCAAAAAAAAAATGGTAAATTATCATCACCAAATATCTTTTTATTGAGATGTTGTATTATCTTCATTTCTTTAATTTTATTTTCAAGTCAACCAGCCTAGCTACGGATTGAATGGGTAAAGTGACTTAAGCTCTATGCTTTGGTTTCTTTTTTCATTTTGTAAAATCCTTTATTTAGTATGTGACCCCTGAGTCTTTTATTTTTGATTGAGAGTATCTTTTTCTCTTAATTACCCCCATTTTAGTAATTGGCTCACTACGATCTAACGCAAATGACACCTGCACTGTACCTCTATTCAGTTTTCAAGGATTATGGAATCTTGTACCGTTATGCCAGCAAGCATAACAATCTATGGTTGCCTTCAACTAAACAGGGTCTGAATAAAAAACAATAATAAACACAAAATTACTTTGAATACATTGTTTCGAAAATAGGAGAAATAGAAAAACTAAAACAAATATTAGTTATAAACTAAATATCAGATCTCCATGAAATTTTACATGTTTCGTTTGCAACTTAATAATTGTCAAAAATTACATAGATTCAGAAGCGGCAGTTATGTCAGTTTTGCAAACTGTATTATTCAAGAAGTTTTAAGGTTTGTAAAAAAAAAAGGAACAGAATATATATCACTTTTACAACGAAGCTTAGCATTCATCATTTTCGATAAGTTATTTTTTTCTAAACAGAAAAAAAACAAAAACTCTTGAAGTAAGACTAACTATAAAAAACCAAAACCAAAAATAATAAAATAAAAAACCAACTGTTTACGAAAATTATGTTAATATGTTCTTACATAAGCTTCATTGTTGCATAGCACAAGTCATTTAATGACATTTGATTTGATGACTAAATTAGATGTGAAAATGATAAATTTATTAAAAACAAAATAATTAAAAGTCAATTTGTGAAATATTTAGAACCAAATGAAATGATTTTCCATATTTAGTGGAGATTTAGAACTCAAGCACACGATGAAACTCTTGATTTTAACTATTTTTTGCGCAACAGCTTTAGCCTTGGTATATTTTTCTAAATTACTTAAAATTTATAACAAAAATTCTAAATATTTTTTTAATAAAAACAGGATTACACAGTATTTATTAAAAGATTGGAGTGCAATAATATAAATCCAAAATATATCCTGAATTTGACCTGCAATGTTCGTTCAATTAATCGAACTTCACGAAAATTTACCTTTTGGCTCAATTCAACGAGAGCAGTTAAGGGTTTATATCACAATGTAAGTATCTTCCCAATTTAAATACTTTGAAAATTAAAACATTTCTTTTATCATTCAGTTACGGATTCAAACATTTAAAAGATACTCAAATCAATATCGTCCATCAATAATTGATGTTAATTTAAATTTATGTGAAAATTCAAAGAATAAATTTCCCATGTATAAGTACCTACACAACTTTAGTAATCAAACGTTCAATTTGACGTATGTTTGCAGTAATTTAACTTACATAAATGTAACCCTTGATACTTCACTTGATGATTATTTACCTCCAAACTTGCCTAGTGGTATGTGGCGCTTAGATATTACCAGTCGCTCTAAAGATCTTAAAGAAATAATATACAAAGCACAAATTTATGCTGATATTACTTACAAAGGTGCAAAGGATTTTGATGTTTGACTCTGTCAAACAGTTTTTTGGTATTTATGTATGAAAATGCACAGTATTTAAAATATATTTAATTGTTTAAAGCACAATGTTAATATTTCAAATAAAATTTAAAAAAATTTAAAGGATTAATACTTTATACATATGTAAGGGATACTTCTCAGTAATATAATTTTTATTGTTTAGTATTTTTTTCGGCGAGATTCACTTAAACTTTATGTAAATATGACAAAACTTAGTATCGCAAGATTGAAGCCCAAATATATTAAATATATTAAGTAAACGGTAATCTTATTTAATTTTCCCTTTCCCTATTACCAACTTTGTTAAAAGCAACAACAGTGGGTGTAAAATTGGCGTTTTACTCTGCCTCAGTAGTATTCTGGATTCCCTAGTCTGGACGTATGGGATTTTTTTTTTAAATTTACACATTATTTTTAGTTTAGTATTTTTCCTTGTAAGCATCAACTTTTTTAAGCTCTCATTCTCAATACAGCTAAAAGTGTTTCATTTAAATAAAAATAATAATAGTCTTTTATTTTAAATGTAGTTCGAAGAGTGCTCAGTTTATTGTTGTTGGTAGATTTTTTTAGGATGAAGTTAAAAAAAACTATCTGAATGCAAAAATCATTTTGAAAATAAATTTTAAATTTAGTTACTTATTATTTTATTTTGACAAAAACCAAAAACAATTGCCTAGGCCAGCATCAAGAAGGAAAAGTCATGATTAAAATTCTATTATGCAAATAATTATACTATAAGTCCTTCACATTAGATTTCAAAAGGTTCCATTAAAAATACAGAAAGTTGCAAAAATGCTTAGAATCTTAAGGAAAAAAAATAAAATTTTACTTAGGTACAAAAAATAAAATGAAAAAAATAGCTGCATAAAAAATATGTGAATATGTTTTATATAAAATCCGTTCTTGCATAGCAGAATTAATTTAATGGCATGTTCAATGACAATTTAAGATGTAACAAAATGATAAATTCATTAAAACGAAAATAATCAAAAGTCAATTTGTGAAATGTTTAAAACAAAGCGAGATGATTTTCCATTTTTAGTGGAAATTTAGAGTTTAAATACGCAATGAAACTCTTGATTTTAGCTATTCTTTTAGCCTTGGTATATTTTTCTAAATTACTTAAAGTTAATTACACAAATTATATATATTTTTAAAAAAAAAAGGATTACACATTAAATTTTAGAAGATTCAAGTGCGTTTGTATAAATCCAAAATATATCCTGAATTTGAGTCGCTCGAGACTCGAGAAATAATACACAACGCACTTTATTTCGATATCACTTACAAAGGTGCAAATTTTATACTTTGTCGAGCTCCCATCCAAAGGCATAAAGATTCTACACCGACAGCTCTACCAGTTTTGCAAGACAAATGCGAAAAAGAAATCTTTTTCTGAATTTTGTTTATCCCGTATAAAACTAAAATTAAATCAAGTCAAGTTTTACATAGCAAATTCTTAATACTTTTTCTAAACATTAGTCATTCAAAAAAAAAGGAAGTGTTTAGACTAGTATAGTATAAACGTAAAAGAGAAATAAATATATTTAAAATAACTTATAGTAAATTATTACAAATAATACACTTGGTCTAACAAAAGGAAGTATTATTTTGCTTATAAATAGTTAATTTCATATTTTGTATATATGAGCAATAAAAATTTGGATTATGTTTGTGCCTTGCCAGTTAAATCTAATTATATGGATCCAAGGAAATTTACTTTCTCTTTCTGGCAACAATATATTCAGTAGGATTTTAATATCCCTTATAAATTTTTTTTATTCTAACACTGGCAAATAAATCCATTGGTAATTGATTGGCTTATACTGAGAATAATAAAGAAATAGGATTATATTTATGCAGCATCAACATGAAGGCAAATACTAGTATAATAATTACGATAATAGTGAAAAGGAACCAAATACTATTTAATAAAATTTCTTAAATTTTTTTATTTTTTTTTTTTTGTAAGTTGTTTTAAAAAACAAAAAGGAAAGAAAGAAAAGCAATAATGTATGTAATTCTCGAAAAAAAAGGTGTAAAGTGTTGAAAAATTCTTTGTTTTTGGACCAAATTTTTAATTCCAGCCGACTTGGGGGGAAACGATAAGAGAATTAATTTTGTTTAATTTTTCGATTATTATTTTTTTTTTATTCTTTAAAACTTTTTTTTTTTGGTTTTCTTTTTCTTTCAATTTTTTTATTTGAATATGGTTATCCTTTTTTTATGGATAATATGACAATTTTTGCTAATCTTAAGATTTTTTTTTGTATTTTGTTCTTAGGACTTTATTTTAAATAGAATAAAGGTAATAATATGTTCTAATCCGTTTTCCCAAGAAATCTCTTTTGTTTTCAGGCCAGTCGGTTTGACCATATGAAATGGCTTAATTGCTTTGTTTTGAGTTCTTCTTTTTCTTCCTCTTGGTTTTTTCCTTTTTCTTACTGCCCAAGGCCCTTATCCTCACCCCCCTTTCTTAGAAATCTCTCATTTAGTAGCGAGGTTGTCGATTGCAAGAAACAAACCCTTAAATTTTACCGAAATAGCCATGCATAACGAAGTCGCTACGCCTAATTAATAATGCCTGTGTTTGGTCTTCACCTAACATTAATTGAATTCAGATTGACTGTTGTTTTTTACAATTTAAGTTGGGTTTTTTGATCAATTAGAATCGGCAGTTTCCTAATAATAATAACATTTATGTTCCAATTCGAATTAATTTGGGTTAATAGCTGACTTTTTTTATAAAGTATGAAATTTTCAAATTATTTAAGAATAAATTCTTAAATCCTTAGAAAATAACTTCAAATATAAAGAAGAATATTTGATTCAATTTCGAGCTTTGTTAATAAAAACTGTAATATTTTTTTTTGGTTAAATAAATATATAACTAAATAACATTTTTATGCAATAATCATCAGAATTTATTATATTGCAACCAAAATTAAATAATACTTAAGTATTGAGATCATTTGAATATTTTTTTCTATAAATGGTTCTCTCAATTTCCTACAATTACACATTTAAAGAACATAAAATTACAATAAATTTCTACCCCATCACATTATTTATAATAGTAATCCAAAATTAAATGTTCAATGAATTATGTTGTTACTTTTAATAATTTTTTTTCTGTCGCTTCGTTTGCATTATATTACATTAATACATATTCCAAATAATCCCTTTTTAGCGGTTTTTATGCTAAATATTTCATATGTAATAATTATTATCTCATGAAATATTATTTTGGTACCAAAGGGCTTAATTTCTTTCTATTTTATATTTTACGTGAATTTTTTTGTTTTCTTTACGAAATTGGAATGCAGTAATTTTAGAGAGCCTAAATAAAGAAAATATATAGTTTGCAGTTTAATTTACAAAAAAAAAAAAAAAAAAAAAACCATAAAAACTTGAATCAATATTTACAAAAGATATAATTCTTCTTTTAGCTTTGAAATTATAAAACTTAACATATTGTTTGATGTTATTTAATGGAAATAATCGAGCTGAAATTTTACATTAAATTATTCTAAGTTATACTTAACTTTACTAAATTTGACCTGTTTAATTAAAAGATAAGCATTTTGAGAGTTTTAGCTTTTTTCCGGAAAGGCATCAACAAATTTTTGTCTCTGATGTTGACGTCCTATACATCAAATGACGTGTAGAATATGCTCCTTAAATATGGAATTCTAAATAAATTTATATAACGATATACAAGAAAAAAACGAACCAAAAATTACATTTTTTATAACTGTTATAATCAAAAATTTTGTTCAAGCTAAAAACTCATAAATATAACTTAAGCTTAATTCCTTGACTACCACCCATCTAAACTATAAAAATAAAATTTGGTAAATATCCTTAAGAGGTTATTTGCACTCGAGTGGATGTCTGCCTTTAAATTTTTCAGGAAAGCGTATTCAATACCGTTGCTTATTTCCCGAAAAAAAAATTTGAATTCTAGTTTCTATAAAAAAAATGTTCAAAATTGTAAAACATTTTGAAGTTTAAAATTTACAGTTATTTTAAAAAAATTTCACGTTTTTCAATTTAAAATTTAACCAATAAATACGCTTCTGAAAATATTAAAAAAGATATTTTTAAAAGATTCTAAGCCTTTTCTTTTGATTAAATTTATAAAAAGAGAGATGAAGGATCTTCATCTTAAGAAATATGAGATTTGGGAAAAAAAACTGTTACAAAAGAACGTTTTTCTTTACAATTTTTTTTCAAATATGTTGTTAAACAAATATTTATATGTCCTTAAAAACCTATGTAATTTCTTCAATTTTCACGGATGTAATTCAAAGACGACTTAAAAATCCAATATTTTCTACGATCTGTTAGAAAATTTTTTGTCATTTTCCATATCTTTCAATGGATCTTTTTCAAAATCGGTCTGTATATAAGAAAATTTACAAAATACTGATATTACTGTTAACGGGAAAAAAAATTTGAATTTTCCAATTTTTTTCCATGGCAAATGAAGGTATCAAAAACTGGAAAAATTTTCGAATGACTTAAATTATAATAACTCCATCATTTCGCATTCATTTTTTGAGTTCGTACCAAGTTCAAAAAAAATTTATGGAGCTTCAAAAAATTTAATGGAACAATTTTACAGATTTTTTTCTTTATTTTGATTTTTTGATAAGATATTAGCACTAAAAATTTTGTTGTGGAATTTTGTTTTGAATATATTTTATAGGATATGCTCTAAAAAATGTGTTAGAAGCACTTGTATAAGCAATTTTAGGCACACGAATGATAAAAACTTTAAATCCTATAAAGTAAATTTCTTTTACAAGAATTTTTTTTGTAATTTCTTCTTTTAAATTTCTTTATAGCTTCCAAACATTCTAAAAATGAACATAAAATTATTTCTTTAAAGTTTTTTATATTTTCAGCACTATTTCAAAAGTTGCGCAGCTTTTTCAATGTCATGCGTACACGTTTTTATTATTTACTACGATATAATTTTTATTTATTGTAATAAAAACTAATTCTTTAATTTATATCTCCTGGATTATTATCCGTAAAGTAGAAAAAAGTTTATATTAATTGTAGTTTTCTGCAGATATTTTTGTTGCGAAGTAATTAAAAGTTTCAAGTCTAGCTGATTATGATCATTGTACCAAATCTCCATAAAATTAAACAACAAACTTTATGTGATATAGGATCAAAATTAAACTATGGTTTAATTTTGTTTTGTTTTATTTTAAAAATTTCTATCATACATATGTCTCCTATTAATTGTACAGATTGCATTTAAAATTTTCTAGCTGAAACATAAATTAATTAAAATAAATGCGTTAGTGAGCCCAAAATACATAAATAAAACATATATTGTATGAAATTTGAATAGATTTTTGATACTAAGTTATAGAACGTCGTAAACAAAATGAAATGTTCAATAGAATATTTTAAAGATTGATGCGGAAATTACTTTGAAATTTAAACAAAGTTCATACACGTTTTCTCTTGATCATTTGACATTTTTAGTCAATTCTTTCATACACTTGAATAATACCTTTGCAACTTTTTTTTTGGAATAACTTTGAAAAACCAATATTTTTAATATATATGATAATTAAAATTTATATATTTTAGTATTTTGTAAATAAATAAATAATAAACATAACTGAAGAAAAAAAAAGCCAAATTCTTAATAAAAACTACAAAACATAAGCCAATAATTTAGTTTAGTTAGAATTGAAAAAATCAGTTTTAAGCTTTATCCTTTTACTATAAAATCTAATCAGCAGGAATTGATACAAAAAACCACAAAACATTAACCAAACCAAGATGACTTTTGCATAGCCCATTTTTCCATATTTATCAATATTGAGGTTGCTATTTGCTCATTAGTAATAGTTTGGCCATAATAATCAACAAATTCACCATCTGGATTAACTAAATACATTATAATTGTATGATCAACCTTTAAATAAAAACATATTAATAATATAATTTAATTAAAATTTCATAAATAAAAAATATACAATATAATCATTGTCCTCATCCTTTGGTCCTGAACTAAAATAAACACGAAATGCTTTACAGACTTTTTTAATTTGTTCAACTGTTCCAGTTAAACCAAGAAATTTTGGTGAAAATTCTTTTACATATTTTGCTACTCTTTCTTTAGTATCCCTTTCCGGATCTACTGTTATAAATATTGGTTGAATTGGTAATTTAGCTTCTGATTTATCTAAATTATTAATAATTTTAATATTAAACAAAATTTTTATTATATTTTTTAATATAATTTACATACCAATTTCATCTACAACTAATGCCATTTTTTCCATTTCTTCAGGGCAAATATCTGGACAATGTGTAAAACCAAAATATATTAATAACCATTTACCTAGAAAATCTTCTGATTTTCTTTCTTTTCCATCGGTATCAATTAATTCCCATTTACCACCGATTGCAGCTTTTCCTAATTGTCTTTTTCTTTCTTTCATAAGTGCTGCTTCTTTTTCTTGTTTAACATAGTACATAAAACCTAATATTAAAGAACCTCCTACAGTAATCATTCCTAAACTTTTCCAAGTAACCGGTCCTTTGTTTTTTGTTTTATTTACTAACGATGCATGCCGTATACTTTGATTAAAATTTTTTAAATATATTCTTGTACCTCTTAAGCAGGATGAAAATATATTTCGTGACATACTTGTAAAAATAGTTTAATATAATCAAAAAAAACTTCCACTATAATAATTGATATCAACTATGGATGACAGCTTCCTAGTATTTATAAGGTTTGTAAATGCAGTATCTTCTTTGCCAGAAAACTTTTATATCTTATGCCAATTATGATGATTATAGTTGTTTGATATAAAAGCTATATAACTAAAAATTATTCAATTTTTCAAAATATTTGTTGAAAGATTGAAGCTAAAAAGTTGATTAAAATCGCTTTGATGAACAACTAATTAAACTTAAATAGGCTATATATAAGGAACGCCTAGTTATTTTTATTAAATTGACAAATAAAATATTTATATGTTTATTCTCTGCACGAATTCAAAATTTTCGAGAAGATAAAAGAAATAATTTCATGTTTATTTAATATATATATATATACATATATATATATTTGATATATACGTGACACATACAAGTCATCTTTGACAAAAGTGTAATGTCCGGACTTTAGTTTATTAAATTTATTAAATTTAACTAAAATATTTATTATCATTATGTGTTCAATATAATATAAACTTAATAACGTAAATAACACCAAAAATTTTAATCTACACTTGATTAAATATTTCAATTGTATGTAGGTATAATTTTTAATTGTATATATATAAAACTATTATTTATATATGTGTATAAAATTTGTTAAATAATATTAAACTAAATCAGCTGTGAAGTGAACAAATTTAATTAATATTATTTAAAATAAAAATATTTTACTCTAGTGAAACATAAAATTTTAGAAAAATTTAAAAAATTAATTGATTTTCTTCACTGACACATATATAAATGAATTCATTCGTGCTGTTAAAAATGTATATGTAAAATGAGACGGATTATAATTTTTACTTAATATTTTTTATAAAAAAATAATAAGTAAAAAAAAAATACTTTTTTTTTGATTGTTCATCCTAAATGAAAATACAACAAAACGGTAAGTTTAATTAAAATTTAACAGTTTATAAAAGCAAGCCTTTAAAATTAATTGGCAACGGTTTAAAATGTATATATATATATGTATATAGCATTAAAAAAATAAAATGATTATATGTATGCAAGGAATTGGAATGAAATTTTGTATATGTGTAAATAATATATGTGTGGCTTTTTTACAACTTCAAATGTATTGAGTGTATTGTAAATATGGTGGACATGTCAGAGCTGGAAATATAAAAAAGTCAAAAGAAAAATTTAAGAATACATGTGTTAAATATTAACAAAAAAAAAAAATTACAGCTTTCAAATTTTACATAGAAATTCATAAATTGTTATATACCAAAAATCAATATTTTAACTAATGAACGAATTAAATGAAATCTAACATACTTTGTTCTAATAAATTATATTTATATTGGGTGTTGCTTTTATAAACCATAAATGGTAGTTTTTATATTTAATATTTTATTTCGAAAACAAACAAACAAAAAAAATATTTTCTTTTTTTCATTAAAGTAATTGAATCATAACAAATGAAATATGGATGATAATTCTTCTGTCAATTTAAATGCACAGAATAATAGTAATATTTCAAATACAAGTGGAATTAATTTTTCACTTAATAGTAGTAACATTAGCGCTGGTAGCGGTTCAATTCCTTTATCAAATACTAATAATTCACAAATACAACAACAACAACAGCAAATGGGAACAAATTCTGGATCAACAACACCTGGAATTAATAATAAGCAGCCAGTAAATGTTAATAATGATGAACAACCAAATGGAAGTGGCGGTACTAATAATATTCAACAAAATACACCACAATATACAATCCCTGGTATATTACATTTTATTCAACATGAATGGTCAAGATTTGAATTAGAACGTTCACAATGGGATAATGATAGAGCAGAACTTCAGGTACATAATTTTATATTTTGAATAAAAAGAAAAGCTAAAAAGTTTATTTTTTGTAATTCTAAAATTAAATGTTGCTTCAAAAGAAGCGATTTCCGTTAAAAAATAACGTTATTCTTTGATAAAAATTTCTATATGTATTGAAAAATATAGTTAAACAAAGTCACCAGTTGGCATTTTATTAAGAAAACAGAAAAAGCAAGGATTTGTTTTTTAATTTAATTTCGCAGCATTTAATTTTAGAATTTTGATTGAAAAGTTACTAAAATTTAATTTGTTGTCTTTTTAAAAATTATCCCTTTAATAACTCGCATGATTTCATTACAAAATGTTTCAGCATTGAGTAAACTGTAAATTATGGAATTACATAAAAATTATTACTAAATAATTACTCATCATCAGTGAGTTTCTCATGCATGAATTTATGCGTGAATCAAGTAGGAAGGCTTACTTGTAAAATATACATTAATGCAGCATGTTAAAAGCGTCCATCATAGCTACTCTTCAATCATATTTTCATGCTGTTGTTATGATGGCGAGTTTTGCCGCCATTTATTAACTAAATTCATTGATGCTTTCACCAAAAAAGTAGGTGTTATGGTGTCTCTTGATGAAATAAAGCTATTTTCTCTACTGGGAAAAATTCATTTCTTTAAAATACTTTCATTTTCTCCGGTAATGTTTGCGTTTGTGGCCACCTTAAAAGTAAGAACTTGAATTTGTTGCTGGATTAAGCAGTAGAATATCGAATTTTGTTTTACTTGGATAAATCTATGTAAATTCCTATTTAAACGTGAGGCAATCAATTTGAAAACCTATGATCCGCAAGAAAATCGTTAATTAAACATTTTTATTTAATTTGTTGCTCTCTCCACGTTTTATCTGAAATTAAATTATGCTAATATTTGATTATAAAAATCAAAATCAAAAATATATTTTAAAACTTTTTTTTTGTTTGTAATAATTTTAGGCCCGCATTGCAATGCTTTTGGGTGAAAGAAAAGGACAAGAAAATCTTAAATCTGATTTAATAAGACGTATTAAAATGCTTGAATATGCTTTAAAACAAGAACGTTGTAAATTTCATCGTTTAAAATATGGTTGCGATCCACCACAAATGAATGAAATGAAACCACCATCTGATGATACAAATATTGGTAATGAAATGGCACCTGATTCAGAAGTACCATATAGTTCAGTATCGAATACAACATGGCGACAAGGAAGACAATTATTAAGAAGATATCTACAAGAAATTGGTTATACTGATACAGTTATTGATGTACGATCTAATCGTATAAGATCATTATTAGGAATGAATAATAATACAGAACAAGAAGAAAATGTTAATCCAAATATAAATGGAAATGAAAATAATAAAAGAGCTAGTGATTCCCAAGGTTTTTATATATTTTTAAAAATGGTTTTCTGTTTTTAATATTGATTTATCTTTTTAAAGGTCGTAGGACACCAGCTAAAAAATCACAACAAATGAATGATGCTATGATAATTGATACTGAAGCAGCTGTGATGGCAAATTTTGAATTTTTAGCTCAGACTGATGTTGAAATGTCTGATGATGATGAAATATCTGATGATTTAGATTTAGTTACTGGTGAAAATGACGAATCAGATATGAAAACCACTAAACGTATTAAAAATAAATCATCAATAATATCAGAGGGTAAGTTTTTTTGTTAATTATAATATTATTGAAGCATTAGCATTAGAGCTCCTGCACTAGTCATTTGAGTCATGTTGATGGTTTTTATTTTTTCGTAATCATTACCGTCTCATTTAATATTCACTAGCTACATAAAAAAATTCTATCTGTTAAGCCATTTAATGTAAAAATCCAATTTCCTAAACTCAGTTTTCATGAACTAGATTTCTCATACCTCAATAGGTCTAGCTTCTATTTGTTCCTTTGTCCTAGACAGATAGTCTTCGTTTTTACCCCAGAAATCGTTTTAACTTGGCAGAGAATTTAATCAAAGAAAAATTAAGTAACCCAATACAACGAAATTCTCCACGAATTTTATTCTTTTGAAATTCCTACTCAAGAACATAAATTTTTGTTTTAAATATCTTTTTTTTCTTCTGGATCTGGCGAATTCTGGTTTAGTAATCTTGTAAATCATTTAAGTATTTCATCTTAGATTGATTACTATTAAGTGGTAATTATATTGCTTATCTTATCTTTAATTATAAAAATTTACAATGTTCATTTAATTAATTAATCGAATGTTTGATAAGTTTAAAGTATGCCCTAGACGCTAATCTTTTATTACTCAATAGATCAAATTAGTTCAATTTAATTCGTGTAAACATTAACATGTTATATTTTTATAAAATTTGTATTCAATTAAAAATTTTTACACATCTATAGCTAGCCAAATGGAATCAAACTAAGAAAACTCTATTAAAATTTCTTTTTAATGTTTAAGGAACACAAATAACTTAAATCTGAAGAAAATCCATAACAATTTCAGAGAAAGTCAACTAAATTTTCGGTTATCTTGTTTAATAAATCTAACCTAAATGAAAAGACTACAAAATTCTCTAGGAATAACAATATAGTTGTATTAGTAAAGATCTTTTTTAATCAAAGAAAGTGGTTTTTAACTATTAAAACTTTTCGGCACTGCACACTCTTGTATTTTAACACTCAACATCAATAACACTCATTTCTAACGAGTCAAAACAAAGAATAACAAATACTTGTTCAACAGAAATTGTAGATGTAAATGCTAATTTGCATTTCTAGTAACTTCATTACTTGTAAAATGTAAAATATAACCAAAATTACATTTAATATGTAGTAAAATAACAGAAAATTAAAAATTCTCTGATTTTCACTAAAATTTTCTTCTTTTTAACTGACTGGCTTTATCTTAATCTCAAATTAGTTCAACTAAAACTAAATTCACTCTCAACTTAATTTCTATTAAAGTTCATTTTGATGCTTCTGACTGAAGCTCCTCTTTTTCATACATAAAAAAGTTCTGATTACTTTGCTTTTAGGTAGAGTAAGGGCCTGGAACCTTGGTAACTGTTTTTGATAAACAACAAATGAAAATTTCAATGCTTTCGAGTATCTTTGATAAAAATAAAAAATTTCTTATAGTCTTTGAAAAATATAAAATGATCAATTCTCAAAACTAATATAAAAATAAAATCAAAATTTGTTGGCATAAGAATGACAAAATACATAATGCGAATAGCTAATTTCGGTCATGTCGAACACGTTTTGGAAAAATGCAGGGCTTTAAAGAAAAACAATTATTGCAAGCTCAATTATTATAATAGAATAAAAAAACAGTTTATTTAAAACTTTATAGCCGTTTGAACTTTAAAATCCCTGTAGGGCTGGGATTCTGTCTCAGTGAGAAGTGAGAATGAGAATGAGAATGTCAAATTTTGACATATTTGCCATACATTATATGTGAAAGTCCGACCTTCTCATTCGCACGCTAATTTCTTACCGAGACAGAATCCCAGCCCAGTTCATCATTAGCCAACCAAAAGAATTGTTTAATAAAATTTATAGCAAAATAAAATTATTCCGATTATTTTTTATTTTATTAGAAATTATTTCTTATCTTTTTTTATAATTTCTTAAAGTAAAAATTTTTTTCTTATATTTTAATTAAAATATTTAAATGAAAGAATAAAAACTGATTAGATTTCTATGAATTTTTACAGATGTTGATGTCGAAGCAGAAGAAGTTTTAAATGAGCTAAATTTAATGACAGAGGGTATTTTAAAAATAAAATATTAAGAAAAGAAAAAAATTTTTTAATAAAATTTAATAAATTTAGGTTTTACAAATCCCGACGGTAGTAGAAGAAATATAATACCTGGTGAAGAAGAAGTTGATGCAGCATATGGACTTGGTGAATTAGCACAATTAACAGTTAATAATGAAGCTGAATCATCATATGATGTTTCAAATACAAAAGAATCATCTTATCGTAAAACATGGATTGCTAAATATACATTAAGATCTCATTTTGATGGTATTAGAGCACTTGCATTTCATCCAGAAGAACCAGTTTTAATAACAGCATCTGAAGATCATACATTAAAATTATGGAATTTACAAAAAACAGTTCCTGCTAAAAAATCAGCTAGTCTTGATGTAGAACCATTATATACATTTCGTGCACATTCTGGTCCAGTTTTATGTTTAGCAATGTCAACAACTGGTGAAAATTGTTATTCAGGTGGTCTTGATGGAAAAATATATAGTTGGAAATTACCAAATTCAAATATTGATCCATATGATAGCTATGATCCAAATATATTACGTAATACACTTGAAGGACATACAAATGCTATATGGGGATTATCATTTAATCATACTAAAGGTCATTTAGTATCATGTTCAGCTGATTCAACAGTTAAATTATGGTCACCAAATATAAAAACACCATTATTAAATACATATTTATCAGAAACTGAAGGTATACCTAGTTCAGTTGATTTTGTACGTGATGAATTAGATCGTATTGTTGTTGCATATAATAGTGCACATTGTATTATATTTGATACGGAAACTGGTAAACAAATTGTTAAATTAGAGGCAGCACAAGAAATGTCTGGTAATATTGGTAAATTTATAAATAAAGTTGTTAGCCATCCAACATTACCAATAACAATAACAGCACATGAAGATCGTCATATACGTTTTTGGGATAATAAAAATGGTTCATTAATACATTCAATGGTTGCACATTTAGAACCAGTTACCAGTTTAGCTATTGATGCACATGGTTTATATTTATTATCTGGTTCACAAGATTGTTCAATACGTTTATGGAATTTAGAAAATAAAACATGTGTACAAGAAATAACTGCACATCGTAAAAAATTTGATGAAAGTTTATTTGATGTTGCATTTCATCCAACTAAACCATATATAGCTAGTGCAGGAGCTGATGGTTTAGCTAAAGTATTTGTTTAATAAACAATAAAACAAATCATTATTAATTAACTAAATAATCTCAATTTTTTATTTTTATTATTCTGTCCCATTTTATTTTTTATATCATATATAATTAACTATCATTATAAATATTTTTGGTTTTTTCAAAATTTTTTTAAAACATATGTATAAAAATAAAACAAACAAAACAGCGTTTTACACAATAGACTTTTTATATATACATATACATATACACACACATATATATATATATATGTATATATATATACTTTAAATTAAAATAAAATTTTACATAAAAAGAAAATATCTCAATTATTAATAATATAAACTAGAAAGCAAAAATAAATATAACTTAACAATAAAAGAAAAACCACGTTAAAATATTTGTAGTAAATTATATTTTTTATAAATTTTTGTATATTTCTTTTAATCTTTTCTTTTTTTTTCTTTCTGACAAACTAACAAATTTTACATGTTTTTTAAAATATAATATTTACTATATAGTTTTTATAAATAATTAATTTTTTTTTTTTTTTTTTTTTTTTGTGAATGTGATACATAAATAATATTACAAACAACAATCTAACTTTTAGACTAGGCCAGTCCCTTATTGTATTTGGCTATTATTTTTATATTGTAATTTTTATTTAAAACAACTAAATATGTTTGCAAAAAGTAGTTTATTATTTATTTCAAATTGATTTTATTAAAATTATAAGAATTAACACTTAACGCCTTGAGTTAGATGTAAATATGTTTGGTTTCGTATTAGTATAAGTTGGAACTTTTCTTCTTTTAAACTGAAATCATTTCTATGTTATATGAGCCATAAAAATGACCATTTCTCTTTAAATTCAATAAAACTAAAAACTAATAACTGTTTAATAATAATTTTAAATATAATCGCCGGCCGATTAAGTGTTAATTAGCTACCAATACTTTGTTAAAATATTTCAAAAATTATTTTATAAATTAAAAATTAAACAAAATTTATTTAGTCTACATTTGTACAAATTATATGCTTTATATATACATATATATTTTTTGTATTTATCTAACAAATTAATTTCATATTTGTTTTGTTAGCCCTTTAAAATTAATAATGAAAAGAGCTTTTTCTTAGCTTTCATGCTTATTTCTTTGGTGAAAATATTAATAAAAACTCTATTCCTGAATATTAAATCAAAAACTCTTCTACTGGGTAATTTTTGGTTGACATTCCTCTCAAAAAAGCATTTATATTGATTAATTAGAAACTGATAAAATCGAGTATCATTTAGGGAACTATCATACTTTAACTTAAAAATTTTTTTGGTTTTGTATTTGGGAAAATGTTCTTTGAAAAGTAACTGTAGGGATTACTTTTTCATTATTTTGCATTTTTTCTTAAATAAAAGTTTTTTAATACCAATTTTTCTTAATTCAAAGCCTTAAAGTATACTCGTACAGAGAAATAACTACAAAATTTATTAGAACATTTTTTACAAGAAATTTCACGTACAAAATTCATAATTGCTATTAAAAGTAAATTTCTTATAAGAAATTTTTGTCTTACGGCCGTTTAAACCATGCTCAATTAACTTGAAGATTAGTTAATTGCAAGTTTTTAGGGTGTGTTTAGAATGACAAAAAAAATTAAGCTGCCTCAAAAGGAGAAAGGAATTATTTTTTAAGTCCATAAATTTTACATGTATATTTTAAAACATTTTAATAAATTATTTGATTTTTATTAGGTTCTAACCCATTTTCCATTCATATTTTACCCTAAACACGTCTTTAAAATAACTAATGATTAGCGAATCTTCAAGTTAACGAAGAATTTTGAAACTTGGCGTTAGTAACAATTTTAAAAATTGGATTATAAAAAAAATAGTTTAAAATGAGTATTGTTATAATTTCATTTGCTAATATCAAACTCAGTACAAGAAAAAACTGTAGAAATTATCTACTGTTTGAATTTTATTTATTATTAAATTGTGATATCAAATTTATGATAATCTGTTTATTTTTTTAAATTCTGTGATTTTAAAAATTTATGTTTACATAAATTTTCATATTACATTATTTTTTTAGAAAAATATTGGTAACTTTTTATATATGAGAATTAATATTTTAAGTGATTTTTGGAGACAAAAAAAATTAAAGTATTATTCTAACAGTCGATGTTATAAATTTACTGATTAATTTTTCAAATTAAATTTTAAAAAATATTCAATTTCAATAGTTTTGGTAGCCAATTTAAAGAAAAAATAAACGGCTAAATTTTGCAGAATAAGTTTCATAAGAAATAAAAATTTCTAAGCAAATATTTATTATTATTAATATTTATTTAAAGAGTTGAATATTTTTTGATTTTAACTCATCAATTACAGTCATAAACTTCCATTTTCTGCAAATAATAATCTTATTATGTTGAAGCCGGCTTCAGATTTAAATAAAAAAATTTTGTAAAAAATTTTTTTTTTTGCGTTTACTAGAAATAAGCAACCAAACAAGCTAAAAAGCTGTGTATGTGTATTTGAATAATATTAATAAAACAATAAACAAATAAAAGAATGATTAGAAATAAATTTTGTTGAATGTATTAGAAATTTAAATTTAAAGAACATTTTAATTTAGTCAACATTAAATTATAATCAAGCTTTGATCATTATAGTACATAGTAAAATTGGAACATTTTATTAATATTTGAAAATCAAAAAAAATAAATATTATACAAAAAAAAAATCAAATACTCGAACATCAAACAGGAAAACAAATATGAAATTTATCTAACTGCCAACATATTAAAGCTTTTAGAACAACTTTAGCTTTAAAAGTGTAAAAAATAAATAATATTTTAAATTGTTTTTAATATTTAAAAAAACAACAAAAAAAACTATTACTTATAGTTTTATAAGTGTTTTATTTTAACCACATGTATATATATATTGGTGGCAATTTTTTTACTAAATTGTACTAAATTTCTTAGCTGTATGTTAGTCGTGTTGTGATATAAAAATGATATCTTATTACACGAGAAAAGAAAATTTATAATAAATGCTTAGGTTTGCTAAAATTTGTATATTAAATTTTTTTACAAGAATAAAAAAGTAAATAAATAAAAACTTGGTCTGCTTAGAGCATGTTAAGTATCTTTTATAAACAACATTTTTTTGTTTGTTATACTTTTAGCAGGAAAAAAAATATGATTAATTAAAATCAAATTTTATGAATGGCTTCTAAAGAAAAATATAATAATAGTAAAAACTTTGTTTTTTTTTTTTAAATTTCATACAAAATATAACAAAAAAATATCATAGTCTTGAATGCTTTAGTATTTTTTTCATATTCAAAGCAATTGTATTAATTAAAACTGAGTCAAACATAATATAGAAAATATGTGAAAAATTAATAATAAAAACAAAACCTAATATTAGTCTCTAGAAAAATAAATATATCAAATTCAAAAATCGAATAAGTCAGTATAGGGAACATTACAAAAAAAATAATTAGAAAACATATATATATATATATATATATATATATATATATATATATATATATAATTTTCCTTTAGTTTTAATCAAAAACAAAACAAAAAATATTACAGCAAAAATTATTTAGTCTGTTGATTTATCCAAATAAGAATACAATGTAATATGAAAATTGTAATAATAATAATAAATTATAAAATTACAAAAGTAATTGCAATAAAATTACAATGCAAACAATAATATCAATTAATTGATTAATTTTTATGAAAATGATAATATTAAAAGTATACCAGTAAAAGTTTTTGTTTTTATTTTTTTCTTAAAAAACTAGATTAAAATTTAAATAAAAAATAAAACCCATGTAAAAAAAAAATCTACCATACAATATTTTACGAAAATTTTACCAAATTTGTTCTACTACATATTTAACGAAATTTCATAATTCCCATTAGCTTAAATTTTTGTACATTGTAGTTTTAACGACATGCAGCCATATTAGTGAACTTTTTTTTTTAAATTAAATAACTTCTATATTTTATTTTTAAAGTCAGTCAATTTAATTAAGTTTTTATTTTTGTTTAAAAAATAGCCAGAAAATATTTTTATATATGTATATTAGTTTCATATTTTAATTTAAAAAAAAGTTATATAGCAAAATATCAATTTTTCGTTAATTGAATTTTTGTACGCTAGTTTAGTTTTTTCATTTTCTACATAATTATTATCTATATTATCTAGTTTTGAAATGAAAAGTTTTTAAAAAAACAATTTTACTTCGTACATGCTTGTATTGAAAGATAAAATTATTTTTCTTTAAAATTTGATACATAACCTTGTACACTGAACTTTAATTTTCGTTATAAAAACCATTTACTATCAATTGATAACATTTTCTATAAAAGAATATAGCATATAAATTATTATTTTTATTTTATTAATTTAAAATAAATATAAATAATTTTATTTGAAAAATGCCTTACTATCCTCGTTTATTATGTGCAAGAAAAAAAGGAATTTTTGCACATTTGTGGTTAGCTGCAACTAATCCAAAAGCATTCAATTCATATTTTAAGCGATATGATATTGAATGTATGAACATTAGTGAAAATTGGTAGATTTAAAATATTTTTAATTTTGTTCAATAATTAAAATAATAATTTTTTTAGTATTGAATTACAAAAAATGATTTTTTCAAATTCTATAAATAATAAAGAAAGATTTTCAATATTACTAACCTCACATCTTATGTATGGCATAACGCTTATATTTAAGAAGAAAACTTTATTTTTGCTAGGTAAGTTTATTTTTTATTTCGAATAAGATGTTAAATTTTTTTTTTTATATTTATTAATATTAATTATTTTTTTTTTTATTTGTTCTTTTTAGAGGAAGTAAAAAACTTGACAATACTTTTAAATTCAATGGATTTTAAGTTTACTATTGAAAAAATCAAGTATTAATATATACATTATTTTTTAAGTATTAAATTAATTTTTTGCGTTTTAGTGTAACTTATAAATGTATCAATATAAGAAAACGAAAATTGACTGAAAATAATTATGATTTGAATATGGATCATAATGTGACTGACTTTAATTTATTGGTATATATAATATTTAATTTTAATCAAAATTTTTAACTAAAGCATTATATCTGTATATAGTTTTTAGATAATAATGTAGCACAGTCTCGAGTAACTTTTGATTGTAAAGACACAAAATATATAAGCAATTATGATGACAATAACGATGAAATAGTTTTTGGAGATATTAGTGAAGTTGATCGTCTTGAATTTTTGGATATTATTAAAAAACAAAGAAAAGGTATTCAATATATTGATAGAAATTTTAATTTAAACACATAATTATCACTTAACTGTTGTTTTACTAAATATACTAAGGCTGCCTGCATAGTGTTGGCTATTACAATCTGTTTTGAATTTTGATTTATTTGAATTTTTGGAAAAATCTTTCATCTTAGGACTTAAAATACTTTTATATTTTGCTTGGAAGAAAAGTAACGAGTGTTTTTTCTTATTTAAAGGAAAAGTAACAGCTGTTATTTCTTATTTAAAAGAAAAGTAACAGCTGTTATTTCTTATTTAGAAGAAAAATGAAAACGTTAATTAACTCTAAAGTGTATATTTTAAAGATTCAAGTAAGAAATTAGTAAAATTGGTGAAGTTATTCGTCTTAAATTTTGATTTATTTGAATTTTTGGAAAAATCTTTCATTTTAGGACTTAAAATACTTTTATATTTTGCTTGGAAGCCGGCACTCTGTAGGCAGCCTAAAACGTCTGAACAATTAATTAAAAAAACGTCCTAGACGAGCAGATACCGTAGACTTTGGAAATAAGAATAAATTACACATCCTGATGCTTGTTTCATTTCGAAATAAGTTCAAATTTATTTTTTCTATGTCGCAAGTCTTCTTAGTTTAATAAATTAATACTTCAATGTATGTAGTGCTTTTTTAAACTAAACAGTTAATTTAGCATAACAGAAATATATTTTATTATAAAATTTTCTGATAATATTAAATAAACTATATTCAATTTTTACAATTTCAAAACAAAAAAGGGAGCTCACATATGAATGAATCTGAGCAATCAAACACAAAAAGTTATTTGTCACATGGAAAAAAATTTACAACAATTAACTATGGGAATATTGATTGTTCACTATTAATGCAAAGCAGTAGTTCTAATCAATCTAATTCTTTCTTATCCACTAAAGCGTAATATTCTAACTAAACTACATAAATATATATATTTAATACTAAACTTAATTTTATAGGACTTATTACTTTTCAAACTCAATGGAGGTTGATTTAGATCAAAGCTCAAATATGTATAAAAATGATTTATTAGAGAGGTATTTTATGTTATTTAATAGGAATACAAGAATTAAATTTGGAAAAAATTATTTTTCTTTCAGTTCTGAAATAGATTTTGTACAGGGAATTCGAAATTGTTCAACACCTTTAATAAGCACAAATTTTTCAAATAATTATTATAATTCAAGTGTAATTATGAAGTAAAATTGCAATAAAAGTAACAGTTTTAATTTTTTATCCATTTTAGAAAAGTATCTTATCAGAAATTGAAATAGAAAAACAGGCTAATAAAGGGAATAGACCAATAAAATTATTAAATCAAAAAAAAGGCAATAAACAGTCAAAATGTATATTAATAAAGGATACAATTATAGAAATACCTAAAGAAGAATATATTGGACAAATTTTTTTTCGAAAAAATTTAAAATTTATGGTATAAATAACTTATAATTTAGTATTTTTTTTATTTATATAATTTTTATAGGGCAAAAAATTAAATAAACTCAAAAGAAATATACTCTACCAATCGACTAAGAATCTAACAAATATATCTTTAAGGTTAGTAGTTTTCTTTGAAGAATTATGTAAGCTTATTTAGGTGTAGGTAAAATTATTTCACTGCTTTTCTGTGGGTAAATGGCAGTTATTTGCAAATAATTTTAATATATATTAACATATTATTAATAAAATATTATTAGCTTATTAAAAACATAACATCAATGGAAACAATCAAATTTTTGTTTTACAAATCGTTCACAATTTCTGTGAGATTTTTATTGCACGATATTTTTTAATAGGCCTAGAGTTTTGTTGTTGTTTTTTTAAACTTTTCTTTATGCATGTTTTATATTTATTATAAAAAATTATCCAGTAGGGAAAATAGAGCTAGATATAACGATAACCTATTAGAGCCAGATATAACGATAACCTATTCGAGGAAAATATTAATGAATTTTGTTAGAAAAGGAGACGAAAAGTAGACGTTATGGCTGACTGTGCCAGAAAAGCAAGAATTCGTCGAAGAGAAAAGCACTGATACGCGATTTCCCTACTGGGTAGTTTTAATATTACTAATTTTAAATCACAGTTAAGTTGTGTTAATTATTGCTTAGTATTTTTTACTTATAGAAACATGAGTGATTTAATAAAAGGCAGATATGATCAAAAATCAACCAGTCGTAAGGAAGAAGTCGACCATAGTATATTAAAAGAAATTTTAGGCGAATTTTATGTGGAAAGTTATTTTCAAAATTTTCAACAATGTAAAACTGTAGAATCAGATAGAAATACAACAACGTACTTTAATTTTGTAAATTTATTTTAGTTTTTAAATGTATTTTTTGTAGATCTTTGAACCAAAATTTAAGCCAAAATTTTAATTCTGATATGGATTTACAGGTGAAAAGAAAATTTTATAACAAATTTTTTATTAAATTCATTTTTTCTTCTCAATTTAGAGTCAAACAATTGCTTCTCTATTAGAAACTACAAAACCCAATAAAAATTTTGAAGCAGGAGATAATGCAACTTCTTTAAGGTTAGAAAAAATCATTTTTTAGTAAAATAACTAAAGTAAAAAATAAAAATTTAATAGACAAAATTTGAGAAGGGAAGAAGTTTATCAACATTTATATCAACTATGGAAAAAAAATATTTATCCAATAAATATGGAAATTTTATGTGCAAATGCTACCCGACAAGAAGCAGCTGTTGTATTTTTTACAATATTAGGTAAGAAAAATAAATGTTAATAACAGTAGAATGTCAAATAAAATTAAAAATTTTTAAACATATATAAATTTAAAAAATTTGTTTAAAACTAAAATTTAAATATTCCAGAGCTATCAAAGTATAATAGAATTATACTTGAAAAAGATCCAGTATCATGTAAAATTGGTCATATTAAAAAAGGTAAACGAGTTAGTTAAATACATAATTTCTTTATTTGAAAAATACATTGTTCATTAAATACCAATCATTTGTGCTAATCCTGTATATATATGAAGTGAAATAAATCCAATACTTAAAGTTGCTAATGACTTAATTATAAGTGCTGTCCATTCACCAATTAATAATAATTTTAAACAACCATCTAGCCATATACTTTTATAAATAGTAGCAATTAAAAGTACACAAACTAATGGTACACAATTTTTATTTAGATCATGCCTAGTGAATAGCCAAAGTAATGTTGCTGTTGATATATGTTGAATCTTTTATAAAAATTTCATATAGTAATTATGTTAATTAAAAAACTTTTAATATTACCAAAAAAATATTTGATTCTAAACATTTTTGTATATATAACCATTGGAATTCCGCACCTCTAGCATCAACCCAAAGCATTATACCGCGGCTAAGGAGTACTTCTGCTGCTGCCCATCCTAGGCCAGCAGTAATTAATTTACTATGTCCTTTACCAGGAATTCTAGATAAAATAAATACTAGCCCTAGAAGATCAGCAATATCAATACTACTTCTTAATAATTCCTATAAAGACAATAAAATAAGTTAAAGAAAATATTATTCTTAATTAAAAATATATTTGGATACATACTGAAAATATATTAAAACCATCGACACCGGATACATTTTCTGAATCAAAAAATGTTGCTAAAACCAACATTTTACAAAGTTGAGTAAATATATAAATACAGCCAGCTTGAATACATTTCCAAAATGCTCCATATTCAGATCTTTGCAAAATTAATAATTATAAAACAAAAAAAATTATTGAATTAGTAAAATAATTATCAAAAATTAAATTTAATTATAAAAAAAAGAGAAAATTTTATTTTTTTCACAGATAAATATAGCTTACAATCCTGAATATTTATATGTAAGGTAATATGGAACATATACTAATGCAACACAATTTGCAAAATGATATAAAGTCATTTTTCTTTATTTTAAATTTTTTACAATTTATTAAGGAAAAGGGTTCAAAACGTCAATGGCTGTAATGACATTTCCATAAAGGCCCTGTTTGGTAAAAAATTCCACATAAATGAAATGGGTTCCACACTAAAAGGGGATTAAAACTGCAAAATCAGCTGTCAATGACATGTCAAGACAACTCGTGTGTCACCACCCGTTAGGCACAAGAAAGCAGGAAAGTTATAACATATATATTTGCAAAATTTGTACGCTTTATGTCACTTAAGTCCCCTGTAGACGTCGGACATTGTCCGGAACATTGTCCGTGTCCAGGGTAATTTAATTCGTCTACAGCAACGTCCGCGGACCAAATTGAAGGTCCGCTGCAATGTCCGAGTATATTATGTGTTTACGCGGACATAATGAGAGCTTCATACATTTTTAATAGCTTGAAAATAGCAACGAAAGATTACAGCATAAAATAACATTAGCTATTCATTATGATATCAAAAATATAAAGTTTTCATAATTAATCATTTTTTATTAAAAGTTCAACTTCATGTTATTATTACTATAAATTATATATTTAGTAAAAACTGATACAAGTCCGGGCAAGTGGAACGCTTTTTAATTCAGAATTACGAAATTCAGCTATATAAGATCCCATAGCTCTGACAGCTGTCACCGCTTGCGCGCCGCGAACCGCGTTCAAGGCCCAAACACATGTGTTTGGGCCTTCATCATGCTATCTAGCGTTGTGGAACCCATTTAAAGAAACGCGCAATTAAGCTCATTTAGGTCAAAAATTATTTCAACGGTTAAGACGCATTAACAAAAAAATTATTGTGAGTAGTTTTTCCCTAATATATTTGGTAGTTTTATATTTTGTTATAAATTTAAAAAAGTCAAGAGGTTGACAAAACAAATTCCTGCTACTTTTGGAATCTATAAAACTAACTAACCTATAAATTTAGTAATTCTAATATAGATAATAATTATTTGTATTTATTAGATAATTTATTTTGTATTTTCGATGAGTTGGCTGTTGCAATAAACGGAAAATACAAGTCATAAAATAAGGTAGGTATAACTTCAATGTATGTAGTATAAAATCGGCGGCAACCATCAAAACTTTTAAGCTCAATAAATAATGCAATTAATATTCCGGTGGCAAAAAAAATAACTATGCCATACCTTATTTATTAATAAAAATAAACATAAACCCATTTTTTTTTCATAAGACATTTATTGAAAATTTTAAAATATAAGTTTTAAGCTTCTTTTATCTAATGCATAACAATCTAAGTTGTATCTAATTATAATTTTACATTTTAGATTTAACATTAAAATTATTAAAACAATAACAAGAAAAGTTATTGCAAGTCATCTGCTGCTTTTGGATCAACGCAAACATCAGGTGAACTAGAATTTACTGTGGATAATATATCATCTATTTATGGTTATATAAATATAAGGAAAATTGTTATAATCTGGAAGGCAAGTAGTCATGCAAAGTAATCAGGACGTAAGCAACAGTTTAATTTGTGCGGTTCGTGAAGGAAGACTCGGAATGGCAAGGGAGTTAATCAATTCTTTTGGACTGTCTTACTCACAAGCATGGTCACAAGGATATGTTTTACTTCGTACTGCTGTTAAGAAAAACCATGCAGAAATTGCTAAGCTACTTTTAACATGCGGTTCTAAAGTTAACAGCAAAAGTAAAAAGCCTACTGATACGCCTCTTCATTATGCTGTTATGAATGGTAACATAGAAATTGCTAAGATGATTCTAGACAAAGGTGGTGATATTAATGCTAAAAATTTTTTTGGTAAAACTCCACTTCACGATGCAATTGAAAATAATAAAATAGAAATTACTGAATTACTTTTAAAGTATAGTTTTGATGTTAATGCAAGAGATAATGATGGTAAAAGCCTACTTCATGTTGCAGCTGAGAAAGGATGTTTAAAAATTGTTAAACATCTCTTAAAATATGGAGCTTATGTTAATTGCGTGTGTACTTATGGATGGAGATGCAGATGGAGAAACGGTTATACACCACTGCTCTTCGCCGTTGAACAAGGTAGTAAAGAAGTTGTCACTTTGCTTTTAAGTAGTGGTGCTTATGTTGATGTTAAAGGAGAAGATGGTATAACCTCTCTTCATATTGCTGCTAAGAAAGGATATATACATATTGCCGAAGATCTTCTGAACCATGGTGCTTGTATTCATTCTTTAACATTGAAAGAAGGATATATGCCAGTACATTTTGCTTGTCAACTAGATAATGAGGAAGCTGTAAAATTACTCTTGAATAAAGGTGCTGATATTAATGCTAGCACAAATGGTAATTTAACGCCACTTCATATTGCTACCAAAACGGGATGTAAAACAGTTGTAAAATTGCTCTTACAACATGGAGCAAAAGTTAATAATCAGGATAAAGATGGCAAAACCATATTACACCTTGCTGTTGAAAAAGGATATTTAACTATTGTGGAGGACATTTTAAAGTATTGTCCTGATATTAATGCTCAAAACAATAGAAGCTCTCTCAAAGTCGCAGTGCATGGCTATAGAGGAGAGTATGAAAAGATTGTTGAGGCTCTTCTAGAATATGGACTTATTGTTAACCCAGAAGATGCAAATAATCCTGAGTTATTACATGTTGCTGTTGAAAAAGGATATTTGAAAATTATTGAAGACCTATTAAAGTATGGTGCTGATGTTAATACGTTACACAATTCAAGATCTAAAGAAGGTTTTACACCTTTACATAGTGCAGCGAAAAGCAGAAAGGATAAAGTAGCTAAATTGTTGATAAGCTATGAAGCTGATATAAATGCTCAAGATAAAGCCGGAAAAAGCCCAATATATTTCGCTATTGAGAATGCCGATGTAAAAATGACCAAGCTACTTTTAACTAATAAAGCTAATATTAAAGATAATCCCGATCTATTAAATATTGCTGTTAAGAAGGAATACATAGAAATCGTTGAAGCTCTTTTGCAACATGATGCTGATATTAACGCTTATGATAAATATGGAAGAACAGCATTGCATTTTACTGCTTTAAGTGAAGGTGGCGGTTATTTTGGATCTACTACTAATGAAGATCCTGATATTAATATTAAAGGAGAAATTGCGAAACTTCTTCTTAGTAAAGGTGCTAATATAGATGCTCAAACTGGAAACGGTATAACAACACTGCATGCTGCTAGTCAAAAAGGATATGTAAAAGTTGTTGAAGTTCTTTTGAAATATAATGCAAATGTTAACTCTAGAGCACAAAGTGACATCACACCGCTCCATTTTTCTGCACAAAAAGGACATGAAGAAATTAGCATGATGCTTTTGAAGAAAGGAGCTAATATAAATGCCAAGCAAAAAGATGGATTCACTGCACTGCACATGGCAACTGAAAATGGTCATAGAAAGCTTGTAAAAGTATTGCTAGAATGGGGTGCCAAAGTTGATTCTAAAGATAAAAGTGACCTAACACCACTGCACTTGGGTGCTAAAAATGGTTACCAGGAAATTATTGAGACTATCTTGAAATTTGGTGCTAATATTGACTCTAGAGATGAGTCTGGTAGAACAGCACTTCACATCGCTTCTAAAGAAGGACATGACAAAGTTGTTGTCACTCTTCTTGAGTATGGCTCTGATATTAATATTGCAAGTAGATTGAATAAAACCCCTCTTGATCATGCTATGGATGGAATAGGTCTGTTTTATAGAAATCTCACCTATAACAGCTCTGATGAAGATGATGTTTTTGATTCTGATCGTGGTGTCTGTTCGAATGAACTTACTGCTGAAACTCTTCAACGCCACATAGTTAAAATGAAAACCGCAAATTTATATGTGAGTGAAAATAATTTACAATCAATGAGTAAGAGTGGTAATATAACTCAATTTTTCTCCAAAAGTGATTTTCAGGATAAATGTGAGAAAGAAATAGCAAGCATAAAGAGTGAGAAAATCAATAATGCTAACATTTCATTTTATGATATCTTGGCAAAAGGTACAAGCTCATTAGCAATATATATGAGGAATGAAAATATAGTGCAGGTTTTAAAATCAGAAAACTATAAAACGAAATTTCCAATATACGCTAATATGATAGAAGGTCATTTCAAAAAGGGTATGGAAAGAAAAGAGTTGCTTGAACAAGGCAATAAAATTTTCCATATTTTCTTTAATAACATTCCTGAGTTACCATATGACTGCACTGAAAAAATACTTAATTACCTGAGTAACGAAGACTTAAAAATTTTGATGAATGCTTGTAAACCTCTTAGCATCAATAATCCTAGCACTAATACTAATGATGAAATGATTACTTCAAATATATCTTAAGTACAGTACGTTTTAGTTAAGAAAGAATAGCAGAATGAGCTACTTTCAATATTTAGTAATAGCTTTAGTTATTTTTAGATTATTTTAAAAGTTTTTTGGGAATTTTAAAAAAATAATCAAAGAAAATAAAGAATTTAAGAATTTTACGTACTACAATTAATTTCGTTTATAGCATTACCCATGACAATCCTATTTCTAGACTTATTTCTTATAATCAAGTAAAGAGTAAATTGGATTAAGAAATTTTGGGCATTTCCGTGGTGATCTTTCACTAAGTATAGGAAGCTTCATTGTTATGATGAATACCAGCTAGCAAGTTATCAATAGCCATAAAGAATTATTTCAGGAAATTTTCAATGGGTTCTTTCCATTATTAGAGCAAAATTCTATGCCACTAGTTAATAAATGTAGCTGTACCATACGGGAAAAATTATGCAGACATTGCGATTTGCCTTCGTGAACATATACACAACTCAGCTCCTATTCTTGTAGACATTAACATTGGTATGTCCGCACTTGTTAGCAATGCAAACACTATCAAAGGTATTACCCCTATATGCATGAGACCTATATATAAGCAATAAATAAAAAGCTGTGGAAACACTAGTTCGCATGCGTATAAATACACAGGCTGCTGACAGTTTGTAGTTTGGGTACGATTATAATGCGCTTCTTGACTAATCGCAACCAAATTTACCGTAGGTTATTACATGAATTATTTTATATTCTTGGCAGCCCTGCTGGGATAATTGTTATGTTTCAATTAAATTAAAAGGAGGAAGGATTTGTGGAAATAGATGATATTCATCCCATTGGGATAAGCTAAAAATTTCGTCAAACTGCAGTGCAGGTCCGACAAGCGAATCGACAATTATACACAATGTGTAGGATGTGAAAGTATTTTACTGATCACTGTATCACTGCTCTTTGCATGGAGCGCTCCAGTTGCTGAGATCTCCTTCTACGTCTCGCCCGTACCTTGGAAAAGTTGTGCATGTCATGACGACTCGTGTGGCACTCCCCGATGAGAATAAGAGTAGTGTGTTCAATAATTCAAACATGTCAATTGTAAATTAGCTGCCATTTGCGCATTTTTCGTTTCGATCAAAAATTATTTAACAATTTAGTAATATATTTATTAGCTTTTATTATCAAAAAAGTTAATATACAATATAAAGTAATGAAATATCGCCATACAGCCAAAAGAACTGCATTTAATGCTAACTTGAAATTTGACATAATTTTTGTTGAGTTTCTGAACGCACTACTTTTACTCCCCTCTCACCAAAATAAACACTTATCCACCTAGAAAACAGGTTTTTATAAGGAAAAGGAAGCAAAAGTTGTCCACTTTTAGTTGTAGTCTATAGCCACCTTAATGATTAATATAAAACTCTTACCTTCAATAATTCATGTGCATAATAATTTAACCTCACAAAACTATATTTAGTTATTGTCAAAATTACTTTCGTTAAGTCTAAAGAGATAAAAATTCCCCTGTGTGCTGCCACGATTCATCAGTAAATTATTATTTACTAATAAAATTCCATCGGTAATACACTCATACAGGGTATTCACATTGAGTCCGGTAACATTTAATTTCAGGGTAAGCGGAGGTGAAAATTAAGACGGAGTTTCGCAAATTTCGAAAAAGCTTTTACCCCTTCCTGAGGCAGAAATATTTCTGCCTCATGCTTGGTATCTTACTAATACACATTTATATACACATGTTATCTGTAATATTTTCCAACACATATTCACATATTTTAGTGGACTGAGAATTGTAGGGGAACATTTCCGAAATGTTACAAGCCTCAATGTGAATACCCCCATAGATTTCCCATACAAAATTTGGTAATGCCAGTAATTTTTTCAGTAATTTTTCTGTGCGAACGTGGTATTGCCTGGTGTCTCCTTAGCCAAACAACCAAAGTGAGTCAGCTTCATGATGCGCCGTCAAATATAGCTGATTAACGTTCAAAAGAATCCTGCTATACATTTGCTGAAATTAATTTATTATTTATTATTTGATTTTTTAATTACGAAAAGAGATTTATCTGTACGGGCTTCCATTCAAGAGTAAAAATTTAAAATTATATTTTCTTCCAAATTGAAAAATTTATCTAATCAATTTATCCGGAAAAATTAAATTCCAAAGGGATTGTTGCTAGATAATTTATTAATTTTATTAAACTTTAAAAACTTTCTAAGCTTTAAGAAACGTTGAATTAAAGTGAATTGTACAATACAAAACAAAAGTATATATTATTCTCTACAGGGGGTGGGTGGCCTTACACGTATGACAATTAATGTCAAAAAAAAAAGAACGAAACTAAAAAACTGTGATTATATCTTTGTTTTATATTAAGAACTATTCCTGAAAATATAAGTGTATATATTAATCAAATATAAAAAAATTAGCTTAAACAAAATTAAATATTTAAATTTATAATAATAAACCCGTCTATCAATATATTTTTGATTATGAAATGCAACCTAGAAGACGTTTTCATGGGACAGAAAATGTAGATGCTGATTTAACTATTTTAGTTGATAATGATTTAAATGAGAATGAAAAAAAATATTCAAAAAAATGGACTTTCCGAGATATTTCTAATTGTATTACAGAAACATCAGGGAATGCATTTAAATCACTTATAAATGCTAGTAGTAATACAATTACAACAAATGAAATCATATTAAATACAAATCAAGAATATAATAATTGTCAGGAAATAAATAACGAAAATATTACAGTTATGACATCAAGAGATCGTACTTCTGAATTTGCAAATGCAATTCGTTCATTACAAAGTCGTAATATTTCTAGAGCTGTTAATGTTAAGGATCCTCGAAAAGCTAAACAAATTCAATCTTATTCAGAATTTATGATGGTAGCAAAATATGTTGGAAAAAATATTGCAAGTACTTATGCAAAACTTGAAAAGTTGACCTTACGTAAGTTAATTAATAAAATTATTATATAGATAGTAAAGTATATATTTTTAACGGAATATTACTACATTAATGATTCTACATGAATAAATTCATTTAACATAATTTTAAAGATTGAAATTTCATTTTATTAGAATTATAAAAAATAATGTTTTATATTTTTTTTATTTAAAATTTTAGTTGCAAAACGAAAAAGTTTATTTGATGATCGGCCAGTTGAAATACAAGAACTAACATACATAATTAAAGGTGATTTAAATGCGCTTAATCAACAAATAGCACGTTTACAAGAAATCTCAAAAAATCAACGTAAATCAAAAAGTAGTAAACATTTATTATCACATTCATCAAATATGGTACTAGCTTTACAATCAAAATTAGCAAATATGAGTACAGATTTTAAACAAATACTTGAAGTACGTACTGAAAATCTTAAACAACAAAAAGTTCGACGTGATCAATTTAGTCAGGCACCATTAGCAACTGGTATATCAGCATCAGTAGTTAAACAAGGTAGTTTATTATTGAGTGAAGAAAATCAGGTTAGTATTGATATGAGTAATGATGAAAATAAACCATTATATCCAAAAAATCAAACACAAATGATGTTATATGATACAACTGATAATTATGTACAAGAACGTGCTGAAACAATGCAAAATATAGAAAGTACAATTGTTGAATTAGGTGGAATTTTTCAACAATTAGCACATATGGTTAAAGAACAAGAAGAAATTGTTGAAAGGATTGATACAAATGTTCAAGACGCTGAATTAAATATTGAGGCAGCACATGGTCAAATTTTGAAATATTTTCAATCGGTTACAAATAATCGTTGGTTAATGATTAAAATATTTGGTGTGTTAATATTTTTTTTTATATTTTTTGTAATTTTTTTGGCGTAAATTTAATTTATATATAATATAAAATATAGCCAAAAAATATAATCAAAATGTATATAGGAAAAGAAAAGGGTTTTTTTTTCAAAATTTTACTATCAGATTACATAGACAAGTTGGTAATTTACTAAGAGAAAAAGGACACATATAGTTTTAAAATAACTTTGGTTTATAAAATTTTTTATTATATGAAATTCTGTGTGTTTCATATTATAACTATATTTTTCGACGGAACTAATCTTGACCTTGTTTGACTTGAAAGTGGAAATAAATAATTCCAACAGGGAAATGAGAAATTTTGGTGTATAAATAAACCCTTAGTATTATAATGCCAAAATCTTAGTAATTGGCATTATATTCAGAAAATATAACGAAGTAAGTCTTAGAATAAACAAGGGAAGAACTCGAAACATTAGGACTAATAAAGCACGCCGCTAATACAGTGAATTAAATGTCTGTGGAGAAATAGTATAAGTTACCCTGTGGCCATAATCTCATTTGTAATTCTACAAATTTTTTTCAACAGAATATTATGATGTGCCTATCCTTTATTGTCAACAGGCACAATAAGGTAAAAAAAATCTCAGAAATATCATTAGCATAAAAGCTTTACATAATTTGAAGAATGGTTATTCCTATTTTTAAATTATTTATTACCAATTTGAAGTTGAAAAGGTATAGTTTAATTTAGTCTTATAAATTGTAGTTTTTTGAGAGGCTAATTTTAGAACAACGGAATACAAATCTCAAATTTTAATGAAGATTGATGGGATAATCTATATTATAATATGCAAGACGTTTTTTTGCCCTCCCTTATAAAGGCATTTGCACTCAACCGATTTTACCCAAATTTCAAAAGTTCACACATATAACTCCCAAATGAGTGATGTATTTTGCATGTTTTTCCCCATATAAAATGTATGGGACAATAATACAAAGGAAAATCAGAGCCTTTATATTTTGGGGTTTTTTTCCTCTTCCGCTTTATTTGGTTAATGCGTGGATAGCCGAGTGAGTGTATATTTACGTTTCTGCTTGCCATATTTTTGTATTGCAGGCAGAGACATAAATAAATATATTTATTCTTTGCTAACACATTTGACTCATACAAACAGAGCGAAACAATATTCAAGCGAAGAATATATTCCATTTGATTTTTTTCTCGATCCTAATTAGTTTTATTTGATTTTCGATATTCCTTTACAAAACAAAGAAAAATTAAATTAATTTATGTACGAGTAGCTTTTATTTCATCTATAAATTTACGACATTTTCTTTTTAAAGTTTTAAGAGCTTCTATAAAAATTACATCTGGTGTTAGAGCACCAACAGTTTCAATTGTAAAAATAAAATGATTTTGAATTCTTGATGTTACAACAGCATCTTTAAGTTGTGGATAACGATAATAATTTCGACTACATGTATCATACCTAGCATCTTTAATATACGCACAATCATTATCATCTATCCCAATAACACCCGGTGAAAAACATTTTTGTAATAGAAATGCATCTTTTCCTGTTATTTCTCGTTTTAGTTGTATATCTGGTAATAGCCGATAGAATACTGTTGATACAGGACTAAATTTTGCATGATCTTTTCCAATACCCTTAACAGCTATCATTTTAATATCAATTTCATGTCCTGGACGCATTTTACTTATAAGTATATCATTATGTATAGGTTCAATGTCACTTGCTTTATATAATAATGTTTGTTTACCTTTAGGTAACCATTTAATTTGTGATGATAAAATTGTATGATTTTTATATAATGCATCAAAATTAGAAGAAGTCCCAGAATCTTTACGTCGTGTACATTTTACCTTTAGTTCAAATTCTAAAGAATTATTTTCAGTATATTCATCATCGTCTGCTTTATAGTCAAAAAGCCTTGGATCAGCTTTTAAAGGTATAAGACCAAGTCTATGTGCTAGGACTTCATCTTGAATAACTGATGTATTATTATACATATAAACTTTTTCTATTGCCATGCTAGGTACTTCACTCAAACATAATCGTCTAAGAGCATTTGCAATATTGGTACTAACACCAATTATATCAAATTCTATCTCTTCTTGATTAAGCCTGTAATTAAAATGTATACATATTTAACATATTCAATTCAAACCTATAATATATTAACCTGATAATAACTATTTTGCATCGCTTTTTAAACTGCTCAAGATTCCATGGTTCTGCTGCTAATTGAAAAACATTTGGATCTTCTTTAATTAAATGTTCACCTAAATAAAATTTTGGTTTTTCCATTCTGATAAATGTCAATCAGAGCACGCTAATTTTTGTGTGTATAAACATAACCTCTAAACATTTATTTCTATTCCAATATTATTGAAAGCCTAGAAGCTGAGTTTTTGATATTTTCTCTATTAAAGTGATATATTCTGTACGCAGTCATAAATTATACTTAATCATTATATTGTAAGAATTCCATTATTAATTGTAAAGAGAATATATATTATATTTGTAGCGTAAAAATCATATTTTTCCTATAATTGTGGTTAAACTATAATTTTCATACCATAAATTTATTTTTAGACATAAGGTTGGCAGTATTTGTACGGCGTATAAGCATGGCATCCATTCTTCGTCCTGGAAAAATTATCAGATATTTCAGTATTTTTAAAAGAGGTTTAGTAGCTTTTACTAAAAAAGAACATGATGGAACCTTATTACAGAGTTCACAGTATTTGTGCAGTACTTTACCGAAGTAAGTTTTTATTGAAGTGACATTAACTAAGCCGGAACTTATGCAACTTTATAAGCTTTTTTCCATTAAATTTTTTACATTTACAATTTTTATAGGTGTAATTTTCATTTTAATTACAAAAGTCTATTGTATTTTTCTAAAAATTAATATTTTCAATTGTTTAAACTTTATTCTTATCGGACACAAGAAGAATTCTGAATCTGAATTTCTTTTGTAAGTAATCTAGTTTCTGTTTGTTATTAAACTCGATGAAAAATAGTTAATAGTTAAATAGTTAATAATTAAATGTGTATTTATAGTGTGACTACAGTTTTTTGTTATATTTTAGTACATTTGCAACTGCAGCAGCAAAACCAAATCAAAACCTGGATAGATCATTGAAAAGATTAGATCATGATGTTCGTCGTACAGGCCGTATATCACGTCGGGACATTGAAGATATCTTAGGAGAAATCCGTCATCAACGTTCAGCAACAAGTTCGCAATCTTTACTAGTTATACGTTGCTGTGGTAATTTAGTTCCTGATGAAATACCAGAAACTCGTACAGCATTAGTACAAGAAATATGGCAAACGTTGAAAAATTTAAATGTACCAATGGACATTTCACATTATAATGCACTTTTAAGAGTGTATTTAGAAAATGAACATAAATTTTCACCAACAGATTTTCTTACTGAATTAGAGGCAGCTGGTATTGAACCCAATCGTGTTACATATCAACGTTTAATAGCTAGATACTGTCAGGACGGAAATATTGATGGTGCTACAAGAATACTTGAATTTATGCGTGAAAAGGAATTTCCAGTTAACGAACATGTCTTTAATTCTCTTATTATTGGACATTCGCAAGTAAGGATAAATTTTAATTTTGCAAAGAATTAATTTTTGGCTATTTAACTTTTTTAAACAGACATTATATTTTAGAAATTATAAATAATCAATTATAAACTATGTTTCAAAGACCGGAAGATTTACCAAAGATTTTTATTTTTTATTTCATACTCTATTTCTCTTTGCAACTAAAATTGTTCTAATCCTCAACTACGGAGTAAAATTTATCTAGAAAATGTTAACAGTCCATGATTAGGATTCTTGTCTTGGGTTTGTAATTAGTTCTTTTAAGGGGGGAGTAAGGTTAATTCGATATAAAAAAGGGTTATTTTCCATAATTTTTTTTACGGCACAGTTAATATTTATTTATTTTTTTATTTACTACATTATAAAGTATAATGTCAATAATATTTTGTACAATTTTTATTCATTTTTATGGAGATATGAGCTTTTAATAGCTAATCTTCGCAGACGCTTTAAAAAAAAGTTTGATTACGATGTCCCTCATAACTAAACACCGGATTATCTGAAATCCAAAAATGATTTTATTAGTTAATAAATGACGAGGTAACAACGTCGAGTTTTTTTTTAATCGAGTTTTTAACTTTTTACAACCCTCAGAAGTCAAAATACTGACTTTTCATTAAAAAAATCGAAATTTTTGTTATTTTAAAAAATGTTAGAATAAAAAACACTTGACGTTGTTTCCTCGTCATTTATGTATGGGAAAGCATGGAAAATTTGAAAAGCGGTGGGTGGACACCGACTTTGAAAAAGCTAAGGGTGAGAAAAACACACTTAAAAAAATTTTATACTTAAACCGCTAGAAAGCGGCCCGGACTAACAACCTCATATCTTCGCTAGTTTTACTCGTATCGACTTAATCAATAATCTTAATATGTTGTACATTGTTATAAAAAAATACCTTACTCCCCCTTATATGAATATCATAAATAATTATTGCAACAAAGTTTGTTATCCGCGATTTTCCATATGAGGACTAGCAAAAATTTTCAATGGTATCTCAAAAATACTAACATGAAATTCTGTTACAAAAATGTAATAGTTATCTTACATTTTGTCAATTATTTGTTAATTATTTATTATTATTGTTAATTGTTGTTTTATTATTTTTTTCCTCTTTTTGGTTAATAGTTATTGTTTGATTTTTACTTTAGTTTTTAGTTGTTAATTCAAAGCAGATTGCATAACGAATTTTGTACCTATCTGGTATCCACAGACATCTCATTAACTATTTTTCTTGGTATTATATTTTATATACTCCAAGTGATATTTTAATTTAGCCTACTTTCATTAAATAATTAGCTTAACAACTTTTTATTTTTTAGGCTAATGATCTAGAATCTGCGGTTGGTATATTAAAAATGATGACACAAGCTGGCCTAGAACCAAGTTCTGATACTTATACAACATTAATGTGTTGCTATGCTAAACACGGAGATATTGAATCAATATTACGTACACTTGATGAATGTAATACTAAAGAAATCTATTTTCTAGATAAAGATATATTAGATATTATTTATGAATTAGCATCAAATGGAAATGAAGATAAAGTTGATATTTTGATATCTAAAATGAGAAAAAATGTTGGCTACAATCAAGATGCAATTAATACAATTTATCGTTTAATAAATGTAAATGCTGATAATGCAGCATTTAAATTGTTAAATACAATTCCACGTGCTGTAAAAGATGATGGTGAAATGGTCGATACTGGCTATTTTTTTATAAGACAATTAGTTAAAGCAAATCGTTCATTTGAAAATATTTTAAAAATGTGCAAATTATTACAAGAAAATAATATTAATTCAAAAGCTATTTTAACTGCTACAGAGGCAAGTTTAAGTAGTCGTAATTTACCATTAGCTATTTCATTTTTAAATGAAATTAAAAATGCTGGATATCCAATACGTCAGCATTATTTTTGGCCATTATTTTGTTCATGTGGACCAAATAATATACCATTAATAATTGAAAATATGAAAAATTTTGATTTATATCCAAATACAGAAACATTACGTGATTATGTTATACCAAATCTAAATGAAAATGATTTATTGAAAGCAGTTAAAATTTTAAATAATGCTGGTGTATCAATTGCCAATTCTACAGTAGCTGCTACTTATTATGCTTTAACTTTAAATAAAATGAATGAAGCTGCTGATATTTCTGCTAAATCAAAAGCATATTATTCACCAGGTCTTTTTAGAAAGCCACTAATTCAAGCATTAAGTGAAACAAAAGATTATAATAATTATATAAGAATAATCCGTCATATTCATGATGGAATTGATCGTCAAACAGTTTTTAAAAATCAAGATGAAAATAATGAAGAAATTGAAGTTTCTCCAAATAAACCAGAAATAATTGGATATTTTATACAAGATATTGTTAGTTATTTTAAAAAAGATCGTTTGAATGTCTTAGAAAATGTTTTAACACTTTTAGTCAAAGAAGGTTTATCTATTAGTAATATAACTGCAGAACGTATTCAAGAACAACTTGGTTCCCAAATGACTGATGATATATCACAATTGTTAAGTAAATTAAGTTCAAATGATTTAGTACCAATCGAACGTCAAACAAATTTTGGTATACATAATTATTCTACTGTACAATTGGAACAATTACTTGCACGTGCAGAAGCGAAAAATGAAAATACAAATGGTCTAAAAAAGATATTATTAACAGCTTATATTAAAGAAAAAGATTTAGAGAAAACTGAAAATTTATTAAAGAAATTAGAAAATGATAATTTTGTTTTTACAGCTGGTATTTATGCACAAATGATTGAATTATATTGTCATCATAAAAATTTAGAATTAGCAATTGAAACTTATAATAAAATTAAAACTAAAGAACCAGATTTTGTTATTGATAATCTTAAAACATTAAAAGTTGCACAATTATTAATAAATGAAAATAAAATTGATGAAGCTATTCAATTTTTAGAACAGAATAAAAAAGATGATAATTTAAATAATGAAAATTCATTTAATTATAAAACAACTTGTTGGCGTCTATTAAATTCATTAGCTGAAACTGGAAATGCTGAAAATGTTAATAAAATTTTCAATGTATTATCAAAAAATAATTTTATTGAAATAAATAATGTTATGTTAGGGCCATTAATTAAAGTTCATTTAATAAATGATAATTTAAAAATGGCTGTTGATATATTTGAAGATATTTGTAATAAATATCGTATGACACCATGGAAAAATGAATTATCATGTCGTCTTATACAAATTGAAGATGCTGAAAATTTACAAAGATTAACTGATTTAAGTACTAATATACATGGTGAAATTAATAGTTTATATGATTTAGTATTTTCATTTGTTGAATGCGGCCGTATTAGGCAAGCTAGAAAAATTTTAGAAACACCAGGAATGAAAGGTAGACCACAAAGAATTAATTCAGCATGTGAACGTTATAGGAATGAAGGTAGATTAGAACCACTTGAAGGTTTAATTGAAGCAACAAGTGATTTAAATCATATTGATCGAAGTGAAATATTTTATAATTTATTGTTGAGTTATTGTAAAAAAAATTTACCAGATAAAGCACTTAGTTTATGGACAAAAATGCAAGAAGATAATATAGCACCAACTGATAAATTTCTTATCAAATTATCTGATTTATTAAATGAAAATAATTTAGAGGTACCATTTGTAATACCATCAAACAAAAATGTAATATCAAATGAAATAAAAGAACAAGATTCGTATGAAGAGAAAAAATTAGAAACAATTGATTCAATTAATTTTAAAAAAGCATTAAATAATCAAAATATGAAACTTGCAAAAGAAATTAAAGATAAATTAAAATCTGAAAATAAATTAACACCAAATTATCATTCATTATATATTGAGAAATTAATAATATTAGGAGAATTAAATAAGGCAACTGAAAATGTTTTTGAAATGCTTGAAAATAAACAATATCCATTGGCAAGAATTTTTAAATTTTATTTAAATAAAATTGCTAAAAATGGTGATATTGAAACAATGGATAAAATTAATGGTTATATTGATAATAAAATAAAAAAATTAATATCATATGATAATCGTTATTGTAATGCAATGGTTTCAGCTGGTAAAGCAAATGATGTATTAAAATATTTTGAAAATAAAATTGATACAGCTAAAAATAATAATGAAATTGAAACATTTATTCAAGCTTTTCCACGTGGAGGACTTTTAGGATTATTAGAGAAACATCCAGAATTAAGTAAAAATGGTAAATGAATTTTGTACTAAAAAAATTTATAAATTCTCTATATATAGGCATATAAGTTAAGTGTATTTTTGGATAGTAACTTTATTTGATTTTAGTTAAAAGTTTTATTGTGTTAGCACTTTGGATGCTAACCTTAGAAAACTAAGTACCAAAGCTGGAATAGGTGGTATAGGTCGCCAGGTACTAAATCTGAAATAATACAAACGATGGTAGAAAAATGAAACTTTCGTATACGACAGCACATGGCATTTATTTAGGTTTTTTTGAAATAGTTGAATTTATCTTCTCAAAGAGGTTATTTAATGGGATCGATCTGTGTAAGAAAGAAAACATTTTAAAGATGTTTTTCATTAATTTAGGTTCTGAGAAATAAAGAAAATATTCGTTAATTCGATTATTCTTCTATGTTCGCTCCTTCAAAATAAATTTTCATTACAGAAAAAAGGAATTGTTTAGTTATAAATTCTAACAGTAATCTGAAAAGTTTTTTAGTTTGATTAAGAAAGGAACTTCCTAAATAGATAAGACAGTTAGTATACCGCTTTAATTATAAATAAATAATTGATAGTAAGTTTTAATCTTTATAACTGTCAACATCCTTTAAAATTCTAAAATTCGAAACCAACAATAATATTTTTTCTCTTTTTAGTTGAACAAATGGCATTAAAATATGCTGAACAAGGTTTTATTGCTCCAATAAATGTGTTTTGGTTATACAATTTCGTACAAAATAATGAAACGGTATGCCAAGAAATATGGGATAAATATTTAAAAGACCAGCCAACAATTATGTTTAATCGAATTCTTGAAGCAGCTCGAGATAATAATGATGAAGAATTATGTAAAAAATTACTAAATTACTTAAAGGAATCAAAGATAAATGAAAAAGCTATGGGAACCGCATATAGTTGTTTAATTGATATTTTAACACAAACCAATAAATATGATGAAGCATTAGAGGTTTTAAGAAGTGCTATAAATGATATATGTTTAGAAAACTTTAATCATACAGCACTAAAAAGATTACAAGCTGGTCTTGTAAAGATTGGTAAAAAGTTTCCATATAATTTACCAAAAAATTCTAAAAAATTAGATAGTAGTAGTAGTTCCAGTAGTGATGATGAGGATGAACATAACGAAAAGAAAATAAGTCATATTAATTAGAGTTTCATATTATTTGATTGCTTAGTTGTTTTTTAGTATTGTGTTTTTTATATTATATTCATACCTCTATATCTATGTAATAATCTCTACAATTTATGTTGTAGAAAATTTTAACTAGAACTAAATTTTGTTATTTCAGTAGGCTTACTTAAAGTCTTTACTATAACTTCGGTAATGTAATCTAAATAACAATAAAATTCAAAATATTTAATATTAATTTTTTTTCTTATCAATTCTGAATTATGAAGTCTGTTACACACAAACACACATAAAAACAGAACAAATTTTAAGAAAACAAAAAAGAGAAGACGTTTTATTGATTCAATATTAAAAAAATTGAATTCCTTATTTGCTCTGAGGTCTAATTCCCTTTTGGTGATGTGCGTCATCCCCAATTTAGTGACTGAATTGCTACTTTGAAATTGCAATAATTTTTCTTTCTTGAGTGCTATATAATTGGGCGAAAATAACGTTAATTTTTGACCATAAAAATGGCACAAAATAACATAAGTTAAAAAAAATATATTTGTACATTTTTTTTTGTAATAAGGAAAAAATACTTTGTTTCTTTTTGTATTTGATTTAATTAATTTTCATTTAACTAAAAAGAAAAAATTCATATGTCGACTTGAGTATGTACAAAATTTTTACCGAATCTATTTGATCCCAAAATGTAAAGGAAAATTTTTTTAGTGCTGGCAGCATTTAGGTTTGTTATTTATTTTCTTTGCACAATAATATAAATTATATCTTCGTCGTCTGAAAGAGGGATACGTTGGTACATTTTTCCAGGGCTGACAATATAAAAAAAGTTTATAATTTTTTAATAAAAGTTATTTCTGATATCGTGCTACTAATTTACACATATGACCATTTTAAAATGTTTTATTTCAATATTAAATTTACATACATGTGGCTTAAATGTTGGATTTTACATTATTGAAAACATATTTAAGAACAGTACAGAACCAATTTATAAAGTGCTGTTATAATAGGTATGTAAACTTGTAATTAAAGTCAAATATTCGTTGTATGTATTTTATAATAGTTGCTATTAGGAAAGTCCTATGTTAATATAGTTTCTTATATTATAACTATTGAAATTTAGCTTATTAGAGCGGCTATAGAAAGCTGTGTTCCGAAATATGCACTATAGATTTTTTGACATTGGAAAAATGGATCTTGCTCGTGATTTGGAACACTTTATATTTTTGCGTGCCTCTAGTAAGGAAATTAAATATTTCAATTTTGTTATCAGTCAATACTAAAAATTTGATAATTCCAAAAAAAATTAAGTTTTTTAAGGCACTTTAATTTCTCGTCAAAATATTCTTACAATTAATTACAATTAAGATTTTCTTAACTTAAATTTTTTATGGAGTTTTGCTTGTTTTTAAATAAAAACAGTTCTGAAATGCTTGAAATAGACAATTATATATATTTATTTGGTTGCTTATAAAAAGATATGAATTACATTTATTCACACAAAATATATGTTAATTTGTTATTAAAGTAAAATGAAACAAAGTTAAAAGACAAAATTAGAAACTTTACAGTACATAAAACATAAAAAATATCTACAAAAATTCTTCACACCAATCATTTAAACATTGATAGCAATCAGATGCTTGTTTTGAGCTTGCATTACAAATATCTTTCATCCATTCTTTAAACAAATCAGCATCCTTTTTTAAAATTAGATATTGTCCCAGAACTGTATAAGCCTAAAAATAGAAAAATGATTAATTTATTAAACTTCTATACATATATTCATGTATAATATGTATTCATATATTCATTACTTTGCCTCTTATATAATTAAAGAAAAAAAATACCTTATCAAATCCTGATGCCTCAAGACGTCCACCGAGCGTTTCTCCAACCCCAGCTAAATCTGTAACCGGCTTTTCACCCATTGGTTCTGCTACAAAATTACGATGTTTTTGTGAAGTCCCGGACATTTTGTTGTTTTGGAATATAAGTATAATGCAATATTACTTAGAACGTACTCAAATATTTTATAATTTCTCTTAGGAACGAAACGTCAAAAACCTTTAAAAAAAATGCTTAATTTTTTAAATGAATGATGCATACTACATTTAATATTTAGTGCCACCTATTGGATTTTTCATTTTTTGAAAAATTCTAATAGACATATCTCAAATTGGTTAATTTAATATTTTAATAGCGAAAACTTTTTTCTTCTAGATGATTGAATGTAAACAACAATTTTTGGATTTACCAGTAATGTTTATTTTCAAAAAGTGGCTATTTAACTATTATCAACACATATTTTTAAACATTTTAATAATTCACAAAAATATCTATATAATTAAATGGATGAGCCTGTTGGGTGGTGAAATACGAGTCGTCATGACATGCACAGCTTTTCGAAGTTACGGGCGAGATGTATAAAGAGCAGGGAGCTCGGGATATTCGGAGATAATTATGAGTCTGAAAATACAGTTGATTCGCGGGTGCATTTACCAATACACAGAAAGCCAGTTTTGTTTTGACATTTATAAATCAGCTGGGCGAAAGCGGATAAAGTTTTCAGTGTCGTTTTAATTATGAATTTAGGTTAAATTCTTATAATCAATTATAAAATTGTTTTTCCTTTATAAAATTTATACACTTTTGACATGAGGGGCAACTTTAAAATGTTACAAATATCTAATACATATGAAAACTTACATGTACACAAAATGAGGCGAAAGCACAAGAAGCTCTGTGAAAAACCGTTTCTCAAGTTTTGAGTCAGGGACTTGAGGCGCCATCAAATATAGCTGATTCTATATATAACAAATTCGTGCGTGATTGCAGGATTTTTAATAATACTAATAAATTCTTTATAATATAATACATGTTAATAAAATATATTTAAAATATATTTGTGATTATTTGATATTAGTGTGGTTACTTAATTTTTGTGATATTTTTAAAATAAAAGTGGTGATAACCGAAATGAAAACAGAAATTTACCATCAACAAGCAGAGATATCTAACCATGGAAAAAATTTCAGGTAAGAATTATTTTTCAAATATATTTTATAGATATTTTTTTGTTATTAAATAATATTAATGTCAATTGTGTCTATCAAGGAAAAAAATGCCTATATCTAGAGTTTTTGGAATTCACAACCTAGCCAGACCTATACAAGAAAAATAAAACCTGTGTTTCATTATCCTTTCAGAATATATAATTTTCTCAAGTTTCTTAACTTTGAGTTTTTTTCGTTGCTGAAACACAAATGCGGCATCAGCCGCATTGGTATTAACCAATTCTCCACTGAGGATTGTACAGTGTATTAGTCTGTCGGACAAAAAAATCGTTTCTCTATTGGCAATTGTCTGCATTAGGAAAATTTGATGGAAACGCGATTAAATTATTTTTAAATATACAAAATAATTTTAATATATTCTACAAAAATTCACTTTTTGACACAATAAATAGGGAAAATTTTAATGTTGGACAACCTGTCAAATCACAATAGATGGCAGAATTTCCCTTATGTAGAATTTCAAAGGCTATTTTTATGCACGATTACGACGTATTTAAATACACTTGTATTAGGCATTTCTCTATACAAAATTTCCTTCCATGTATAGTAATAATGTGTATACGCCCGATTAGGAATGGGTATAATATAGGTTAAAGAAGCATAATGAAGTTTTTATGGGTTAGTTTACTTCAATTTGAACTGTAATTTAGTGTATATTATTTTTCCACCGTTAGAAATATATTTATTTTAAAGTATAATTTTTGTTGCTATGAAATTGAAAAATTTAATTTCTTCAAATAAAAAAATAAAAGAAATACATCTTAAAATTGACTAAGAGCTAAACATAAATGACATAATATAGAATAAGCTCAAAATAATCCTGTTAGCCTTCTACAATATATATATATACGTTATACATACATATATAATGGCTAGACGAGAAAATGTCAGCTTAAATCCAGGGTATAAGATTTAATAATAAACCTGCAATACCAGCAGCAGTTTAAGTCATTAATCATTATGTTAAACGTGACGGAGCTGGATGAAAGAGTGATTAATGATTTGAACTTTGCAAAATCACTGCTTTTATTCCTTTGTAAATTTCAGCTTATATGCTTGTTGCTCAAGTAAAACTTAATTGATTAAAAATTATTACAGAAACCAAAGCTACTGTAATAACTTTATAAATATATGAATAATAAAAACTAAATTACTTTTGTACTAGAATATACTATATATAAAATTCCTTATTATAAATGAAAAAAGCTGTTCAATCAATTGCCCACTCTAAAAAACTTTATGCATTTCTAGCAGCTAGTTCTAAATAAAAAGGTTCTATGTTGGATAATATTTCTTAAGATTATTTGTGCATTCCTCTAGAACGTAATGAATAGAATTAGAAATAGAATGATATAATTTTTAAATAAATATCATTCTTTTAAAAAACAAAATGAGTCCTAACGGGATAGATATTGATGTTATAAAATTTGCTGTTAATTTTAATACCTCTAAATCCCTAAGACTATGGAATATATCATCAAGTAAAGATGTCAGCCTCATGAAACTTAAATCCAAAGACTAGAGATAGAAAAGGTTTTTTTTTAAATGAAAAGAGAAAAAAAATATTTATTTTTTTTTGCTCATCAACTCATTTTATGATAGGTATATTCTTGTATGACCCAAAATAATTCCTCTTCTTTCAATGTGGCCCAGGGTAATAAATGGTTGGAAATCCCTGAATTAAACTCTCCAACCTCCCAATTTTTCATGCCTCCAACACATCCAAAAAATTAAATTTAGCTCAATTTGACTCAGCTTTGTTGGAATTAATTAGACTCAAATTTGAGTCTATTTTGTGAGTCCATTTCCATATAAATCTTCATATGAAAAATAAGCCTATGAGTCCAAAGTGGAATTTTTTCGTTTTTTGAAAATTCGATCTGAAAACTAAACGCAAGCTACTCTTCTCTTTTCTTTTTTTCTGTTTTGAGTTTATTTTGCTTCTGATGAATCTTAAATAACTTTTAGCAACGTATAGTTTTATTAGATGAAAAAAAACATAGCTTTAAGAAAAAAATAAATCCATTAATTTAAGGGCAAAATGTGAAAGATAAAAATTTGTTTTGGTTCAGCTGCTAGTTTTTTGTGCATATAGTTTTAGAAAAATTTATTATTTTATAGTAGTTGAATTTCGTTTTCAAATTTGCATACTTTGTGGCAATACTATGCAGCTCACGTAACGAGAAGACGTGTCTGAAAAATATTTTTATTTTTTTGTGTAATGCATTTTTAAGAATAAAATTTTTCTTAGAATTCAAATGCTAGATTCAGATGAAAAATGTCAATACAAAAGTTTATTGCTTTTCTCTTTTTTCGCTATATCATTTACATAAACTTTTTTTTTTATTGTTATTTTCCGAAATTAAGCTGAAGGTTTTTTTTTTTAAGTGAATTTTTCGTATCGCTTGTTTATACTTTCAGTAGCAGCAGCTTAAAAAGTAATGCTAAAAAGCTTGAAAAAAAGTTTGAAATCAGCAAAATTTGAATGGAAAGAACAAAAAATAAAAAAAGTATATATATGTGGTAGCATAAAATTGTGAAAATAAAAACAAAATTAATGTTATATGTTGGATAAAGCTGATGAGGTATAAAATTATAAGGTTATATATCATATTTGTGCCCTTAGAAATATTAAGCTACTTAAAGATACCGATTAAATGGTGAGAAAAGGGAAATAATTTTATAAATTTATTATGTGCGCCCCTTATAGAAAACATTTAATATTTTATGAGGAATACTTTTAAGCTTTAAAATTTTGCTGAAGCTAAATTAAAAGTAAGCTTAATGCTGAAAAATATACATAAAATTTAATAAAGATACAATAGAACTAAAAATAGTAGTGCTTGTCGTTTTTGCCTACCGTGGCCAAAAACGCAAGATTTTAATCTGCAACAACATTTTTGTGGAAACATATATTATTTTTTGATATTCGTACATTTGGTGGTAAATCCATAGGAGTCTTTGTTTTTGAAGCATTGGAAAAAAATTAGGTCTGTGGAAGAAGTTCAGTACTTAAATTAGCAAACTATATGTTTCATTTTATTTCCACACTTGGCAAAATAATACGGAAGATATGAAAATTTGTGTCAGTTACTGTAGCAACAACTTTTAAGAAGAATTAAAACAAAAAATAATAAGACAGAACCTAGATTCCTTTGTTTGCTGCAATACTATTGAAGCATTGGATTTAGTGAATGTAACATTACTTTATAATTTGTTCGCCACCCTTTACTGTAATAAGCTGATTTTCACAAAAAGTATCCAAAAAGAGTACGGTACAATATTCAACTCAGATTATTTATAAAGTTCATTGAAAATACTTGCTCTATAAACAATAGATGAAGGATTGTAAAATAAGTGAATATGTTAGTTAGATAGAATGTTAATATTAACGCTCTTTTACTCACACAAAATCCAAAAAAAGGACTTCTTTTATTTTGTGGAAAGGTGATTGCTTATTTTTTGAGTCTGGATGTTATAAATGAACGCATATATATTCAAAGAGACTTAATCTGTAGATAAGTTTTATTGTGGATTTTATTTTACATCATACATCACTGACATCGAGAAGTAACTATATGACAGCTTTTTTTTATTTCTTTTCGGTTGAGTTCTACTTTATCATAGTTCATGTGTGAACTACTACAAAAATTTTCCTGATTGGTTTTTTCCTTAATAAATGTGTAATCGTACGAGGTGTAGATTTTTTTCCGGATCAACAACATCACCTTTTGTTCTATATCTATATATAGCTGACATCTAATACCCTTTCCCCACAAGCGCTAATACATTGTATTGAAATCAACGGAAAGAAGTTATGTATTAAGAATCGTGTATATAGGATATTTTTATCATGTATATAAATACAGTCGCCTAGCGAATTTGGGAATTAATTGTGAAATTACAGGTTATCAAAAAAGAAAATAAGAATTAGCTCCCAAATTATTAAACTAATTGTTTTTACTTTCTCTTTTTGTTATGCAATTAATCAATTTAAACACATTAAAAGCTCTATTTCAGCATAATTAGTTGATTTAATATTTATTTTTATGGCAATTTTTTTAACAGTGGAGAAGCCTGTTTTTGTACGGGAGGCTAATACAGAGTATTAGACATGTATGAAGAAAGGTTATAAGGAAAATTAATTTGATTAAAAAGCAAGTTTACCAAATTTTTTAGTTGAATATTATTAGCCATTGTGTATGTATAATCTTCCTGCATATAAAAAAATTCTCTTTTTCTTGATTGTAGAAAATCTTAACCTGAAATTTATATATGTTGATTTATATATAATGTTCAAAAAAATTATAAATTTTTCAACCAAGATTACTATAAATTATAACTTTCAAAAATTTACTGCTTATTTACTAAAGATATACAATAATAATCAATATCTTGTAAGCTTTCACATGCAATATGTTAAATGCAAATATTTTGACTAAAAATTTATCAATTATTGAATTATTTTTGGCTTTCACTTAGAAAAATTGAATAGAAGCTAACAAAATCATATCAAAAGATTGAATTTTTTTTGAATTAATAATTTATTAAAATTGGATCTCTCAATGGACCGATAAAAAATATTGTACAATAATTTGCAATCGTATCACGTTTGGAAATGAACGAAAAATGTCTTATAAAATCGATTTAGTGATGTTTGTATTTGATTGCATGTTAAAGAAAAAACACAAAAAAAAAAAATACAAACTACTATTTATAAATATTTGCTTTAAACTAAAGACACGTGAAATTTTTTATTTATTTATTTATTTTGTTTTTCTTTTTTTCAAATGCGGGAGCTGATAATTTAAATGAAATCACAAATCGAAACATTCAATAGTTGGTTTAGTTTTGAATACAACATGCATAGTAGCTGAAGAAGACACGGCTAGAGATTATCATCAGGTTTTTTTAATTTTAATTTTGTTTTATTTCGGGTTTTATTTTTTTCATACGAAATAGTTAAAAGTTGTTATTGACACTAATTTATTTATTAGTAATTATTTTTGTCTAGAGCTACAGGGTCAGAAAGTTTCAGATCAATAATAATTCATTAAGTGATGATAATTTTTGAACTAGCTCCAAAACAAAAACAAAAGATAAAAAATATTTATGTATTTTTTTAAATTAAACGCAAATTAAATTTAAACAAAACCAAAAACCATGAACAAGTTAATATTTTTAGTTTTTTGTTTAATAAATAGCCATTTAATAATGGCTTTTGATTTTTTTGACTTTTCACTATTCTCTTTTGATAAAAGTTCGGGAAATAGTAAAAATATTTCAAGTGATGAAAGTGAAGAAAGTGAAAGCGTTCTTGAAGATGCTAGTGCTACAACGGTAAGTTCAAAAACAGAATTTATTTTTAATTTTAGTTTTATTTTAGTTTTTTTTTGTTATTGTTATTGTTTATTTTAGCCAAAACTAATTAAAAAATATGGTTATCCATCTGAAATACATTATGTGACTACCGATGATGGATATATTCTTGAAATTCATAGAATAGCAAAATCTAAAGGTCAGCCTATACTTTTAATTCATGGTATTTTAGATACATCAGCTACATGGGTTTTGATGGGACCTAAATCTAGTTTAGGTAAGATATAAAAGTCCTTATTTTTATTTTATTGAATATTTTTTTATTGATTTTCTTAGCAAACTTAAGAAACGTGTTAATCTTAATTTAATTAAGATATTATAATTGATAGGGAGGTTAGAGTAGATAACTCTTCATTGTTTCAGTCGGATCTTGGTGATCGTTTTAATTTTCAGCCGAATTTCATATTAGATACGTTTCTTTTAGTTAACATTAGTGTTGAATTTCTTTTCGTTTTTTTAGTTTTTTTGAATAAATCATTTTTTCTTTAATTTAACTCTCAACAGCTTAATGATAAAATATAATAATTCAAACTTTGCTCAGCTGACGCTATAACTATTAAGTATACTGAAATAGTTTTAGCTATCAATTAGCGATTAGCTGGTGACGCAAGAAAGGTTAAATATATTTATCCTTCGACTTGCATGGAGCTCAACTAACATTTCTATACATTTTATTAAATAAACAAAGAAAATATTAGTCTCTAACTGATCTCTTCTTGTGCTGACGCTAAATGAAAAAATCGTTTTTTGTTAAAAACTTGTCTCACAATCAATAATTCTTTTTCGGAACAATATTACATAGCTTAGTATTAAAGTGATTAAAGCCGATTAAACTGATATCAAAGTATTAAATGCTGAAGCTTTTCTTTAAATATAATAAATTTTTAAAATTTAAAATTCTACTTAAAAATTACCACACCAGCTGATGATATGTAAATGGAAAAGCATTCATATGATTTTAGGATGCTCATTATTTTCTATACCCTGAATATTTTAAAATAAGAGAAAACTAATAATGATGATTATTAGATTTCATTGTTAAGGAAAAGTAATGAAAAAATGGCATAATATGAAGAAGAAAAGTGCTGTTTCACTAAAACCGTGTCATAAATCATTGAAAATGATAGACAAATCGCACAAATTAAGTTTTGTAGTCAAATTATAGCATATTTTTAGAAAATTTTTCAAAAATAACCATGAGAAGAATAATTTAGGTGTTTTGTAATTTTAACTATTCTCAAAAGTTATTTTTAAACCATTCTAATGGCTTATCACATGTTCTTGATACGCAAATGATTATAATCTTTCTTTCGTGTAAATTTTATAATAGTACCAAATTTCTTAAAAAATAGTTTCTAATAGAAAATTTTGAATAATTTTGTAATGGAAATATTTCTAGCTAAATTACTCCTATATGAAATTTCTTAACCACAATTTTCTTTTTGAAAAATTTACAACAAAGATTTTTTTACATCCAAAAAAAACAAATGATCATTTTTCTTTAGGAAAATGGATGAAATATAAGAATCCCGCCTTAAGCTATTTATTTAAATAAAATGTTCATTTTTACGCGTTTGTCAATAAGTTTCTTGGCTGAAAAAATAAAAATACAATTTTTTGGGAGAAACATAACATGATCTTCTACAAGAACAATAGCATAAATTCATTTAAACTCATTCCTTAAGTTATTTATATCTACCATGCGGGATGATCAGTTTTTGTTATTGATTTTATTAATCTTTATTAATCTTTGCGAAGATTTTTTAATTTAAACCAAATATCTTGTTCTGACGATCTTTTAACAAGAACTATTTGCTTGGGACAAATCTGTTACAGTGGATGCAAAGCCATTTAAAAAATCAATTTAGTCATCATCTTTCGTAGTCATCATCACAGTGAAACAGAATGTTATTTTTCTGTGTTAATATGGAGCTATTTTTTACTTCAATTGTATCAATAATGCCTGTAATAATGGCTGTTCATGATTTTACTTTTTTCGAGGTAGTTGATGAACAGAATACTACGAGGGTTTAACTGTCAGTCATACATGCATATGCCAGGCTTAGGATTTATTGATTCCCGTTTTCACTTTAGAGCATCACAGTTGCCTAAAATAATAAATTTGTTCGTTTAAATCCGAGCATAGCTAAAATATAACTGTAGCAAAATTTCAAAGGAAATCATAAATTTCGAAAAGTCAAATATCTTGAATAACTTTCTATATGTAATAGTTGATTTTTTTTTCTTGTGTTCTTTTGTTTCTTGTGTTTCATCTAAATTATAAGACCAAAAATGCAGTTCAATCAAATGAATTCCTTTTAAACTGTAAAACAACTAACAAAAATTTCATAATTATATTTTTATGTTCAGTTACTTCTGATGAGTATAAATTTTAAACCACATGCAAAATCGTTTGCTAAAATTGATAATAATAAATTAAATTAATAGAAATTTTTCAACAATTTTCGTAAAAAATAAAAAGAAATTTATTTATTTGACTATAGTTTTTTTAAAGGATACTTCTTATATGATCAGGGATATGATGTTTGGCTGGGTAATGTTCGTGGTAATCGTTATTCGAGACGTCACGAAAAAATTAATGCTAATAAAAAACAATTTTGGAATTTTTCATTCCACGAAATGGGTGTCTTTGACTTACCCGCAATGATTGATTTTATTTTAGCAACAACTGGATATAATAAATTACATTATGCTGGACACTCACAGGTAAATAACATAAAAGAATAAAAATAGTATGTGAATACTTTAAGAGAATCCATCAATGACTTAAAATTTTTCTTATTATATTTAAATTTTTAGATTTAGTACTCAGCTGTCTAATTGTAAGCATACATTTCTCAAAATTATTACTCTGACAATTAAGTGTTACCATAGTCAAGCTTTTTTATTCATATATATGAAAAACATTGAATTTTTCCGTGGTTTCAAAGGTTATAGGGCGAACGTAATATCAAAAGTGGTTAACAAATGTCCCATCGTTCCTATTAAAAACTTGTTTCCTATTTTTTTCAGCTTTTCCAGATTATCAACCATTTCAATAGTGCGTGAGCTCTATAAAAACTAATTTTGACACTGCCTTAAGCTTTAATTCATTCCTTTAACACGTTGAGGATGGCGCAGTTTTTCTATTTCGCTTCATCCAATGGCAGTGAAAATCGTACTTTGCTTTATCCGGCCGAGCCTTGCACAAAATGTGGTTTAGCAAAAATTAAAAGTTGATTTTAATAACAAAATTATTTTGAACCACATAAAGTTTTATTTATCTACAAAACTATAGCCGATGTACACGCAGTCTTCAACGTGTAAAATTATGTGATACATTCAAATTGGACTTAAAGTTTGTTTTGGATTTTATCGTTTTTAGGTACTTTAGATTGGTAAAATTTTAGGAAGACTCGAGTAGATATTCATCTTTAATTTGAGATGGTTTTTAGGAAAGTCGGATTATAGGAACGTGTTAAACAGTGTAAAATTTTGTGATACATTCCATTTTCGATATAATAATTAAAATATATCTTTTTGTTATTCTCTTTCAAAATTAAATTAAAAATAATTAATTTTCTCTTAAACTATATTTAATTTTCTATATGCTTAAATAGGGAACAACAACATTTTGGGTAATGTGTTCAGAAAAACCTTCTTATGTGAAAAAAGTTAAATCAATGCATGCTCTGGCACCAGTTGCCTTTTTACCTAAAATCAAGAGTCCATTTATTCGAGCTATGGTTGTACTACAAGAAATTATTGATGTAAAATTAATTATTTCAATTTAATATTTTATAATATAACGAACTTTGATTATATTTTAGACAGCTGGAGATATTTTAGGTATACATGAATATTTACCAAATAAAAAATCTTTAGTTAGGATCAGTCAAAGAGTTTGTCAGGATTCTAGTGCAACGCAAGGCGTTTGTTCAAATATTTTATTTTTAATTGCTGGATATGATTCGGATCAATTGAATACAGTAAATATGTTTTGAATTGTGTTTTTTAAGAAAATTTTCTTCTAATAAATATTTAAATATTTATCTTATAGACAATGTTACCAACAATATTAAGTCATACACCATCCGGTTCATCGGCTAAACAATTACAACATTTTGGTCAAATAATAACAGCTGAAAAATTTAAAAAATTTGACTATGGCAGTACAAAAAATCGTGTTCTTTATGGTAAACCATATCCACCTGAATATAATTTAACAAATGTACAATTACCTGTTTGTTTATATTTTGCAACAAATGATTGGATTGTTAATCCGTTAGGTGTTGATGAACTTGCCAAAAGGTTACCTTTTGTATTTGATAAATATTTGATACAAAATGAAAAATTTAATCATCTCGATTTCTTATGGGCAGTTGATGTAAAAAATTTACTATATGCAAGGTTATTGAGAAATTTGAAAGAAATTGAAAAAAATAGTTAGATGTTAGTTGTAATAAATTTTTTGTTAAAATGTTTATATCTGTTTCGTTGGGTGTATAGTTTAAGTGTTACTTAATTCAATGAATTAATTCTTCTAAGCTTTCCTTATACCAGGGATGTCGAACCTTTGCGTATCAACGTGTCAGTTTTCTAAAGAAATGTTTAATGAGATCATAGACGTGCCATCAAATAATTTTGACTTTGTGATAATTGGGAAAATAATAATAAATGCTGCCAACTTATAACTTTTTATTTACTACAACAAAATAGGAACATTTTGCAATGTTTCAATTATACACGTAATTAAATTAAAGTAAAATTAGTGTGATTCTGTTGTTTTGTCTAATGATGACAAATAGCATATGTTAGGGTTGTAAGATGTTACTTTTAACAGAATGCACGCTGAACTGGAGTCATCTGTCAAACGGTTTCTAAACGAATCTTTGATGTTATTCATCGCTGAAAATAATGACTCGCAGGCATAGGTTGATGAAAACATTGTTAAAATAGTATGAGCCAGCTTCTTCAAACAATTAAATGTGTCTGGTAACGCATTCCATGTTTCCAAAATTTTGTTATTAGCATTTTCACTTATATTACTTGTTAATCTTTCAATTAATTCTAACTGTTTCCTTGTTTCAATAAATTTTTGAATCCATATTGAACTAGACTGGAAATAAATCAGCTGCATTTCAAATTCTTCAATTTCCAACCAATCGAATTAGGACAAATTCAGTTTATCAAATGACGTCACAACAGGGTACATAATAAACTTGAGTACTTCCGATAATTGGCACATAAAGGGAAAAAAAACCTATTGGCGCATATGAGAGCGCGAGTTGCTATAAAGTTTTTATAAAATTTAGTTTCTTCAGAATATTTTTTTTTTCTATGAAATTAAATAAATGAAAAGCTTGTAACGTACCCGCGCGCGTGTGTTTCAGTTAGGCGTCACACATCACGTACAATTTATATGGAACCCATGAGAATGTTTCTGATTTTTTTTGTTTTGACACGGCGCCACCGTGTCGCATAGTTTTAATTTTTTGTTTTTGCAATTTTTAGTTTTCCCGTTTTTTTTCATTCTGCATGGATGAGAAATAGAAAATTGAATTGAGTTGGAGACAGATCACTAGAGGAGTCGTGTCATGTAATTATATGAATTTTGTGATCAGTAACGTGCCCAAAATATTCTGTCGCGTGCCATTGGCTCGCCATACCTGCCTTATACGGACATACTAAAAACAAAACTAGAGATTTTTGATTGAATTATCTTTGTTTTATAATCGCTACCAATACCAAGAGGTATTAACATGTTTTTCAAAATGATTAAATGTGTTTGGAAATTCGAGGAAGTTCCCGTTGAGACAAGTGCAAAAAATTCTTATTCCTATTATTTTTCTAAGGCAATAATTGGCCTCATATAAAACTCTTTCTCTTCCTTCATCATTTTTTTTATGTTTTTATAATTATATTTTCTTATAGGATGACGACATATATTTTGAAACAGAAAAGAATTTTTACATTGTCTTTGTAAAAAATAATTAAAACCATTGTAAAAAGAACTAACGTTGATATATATATATGTGCACATCGTGCCGAAAAAAGTAGTTTCGAGAAAAATGCGTTTAAAGTTTTAAAGACTGAACTAGCTATGCACTAAATGCGTCACAAAAGGAGCCGTAACTCCGAAAATTATTTGAATTTCTAAAAATCCTCTTGGGAACGTTTTGTTTAAGAGTTAAGTTATGAAAATATGCAAAAAAAAGTCGATTTTTGGAATTCCTAAATACTATAAATAATTCCGTCCCCGCTCCAAAATGTTTCTGATTTCAAATAATATGAAAATAGTAATTTTTTTTAAAAAAAGCTATCAAAATCGGAGCTGCTCTCTAGATTAATAGAATTAAAATTAGAAAAGTAATTAATAGAAGTACTCTTCTTTGAATAAAAATAACAGGATATTGTTTTTAATACGTGCGACAAAAATTATATAAAAACTATCTGTCGTATAAATATATATATATGTACGAGTATATATATCATTGATATAAAAGGTAATTTTATTTGGTGTGATTCTATCTAATATATTTCAAAGAAAAACAGAAAAGATAGCTCAAAAATTGTGAAAAATGTTGTTTCTATCAAATTGAAATTCATCGTCACGTCTTTTTGTTTTAAAAAAAAGGGATAACAAGTAAATCTTAAGCAATTTGATATCATTAAAGTAGGAATCATCGTTGAAGAGAAAAGCTCTTATGTGTCTGGAAAGTTTTATACAAAAAAATTGTTTTCTTTTTATCTATATTCATATATAAAAATATATATATATGTATATGTATATGTATTGTATAAATATTCACATCAGTTATTCCAAAGCACTCTTCTGTTTTCGCCAGTCATATTGGTTACATAACTAAATTGAGTACAGCCTATTTTATATTCCTGTCAGATACCTATGTATAGTTTTATATTTGAATATCTATCCTAAGCGTGCTGCTATTTTTTTTTAGGATTAAGTAAAAAACAAAATGAAAAAAAAATCATTATACTTTTTTGAAAAACTTTTTATTTTTGTCATATTTCACTTAACTTATATACAAAAATTTGCCTTTAAATTGCTGTAAATATGATATGTTATCAAAGATTTTGGGAGAAATCACCAACACACAAATGGAATTTGGGCTAAAGGCTTGAGCTAGAAGTTTTATTTAAGCTATAATCTTTAGCTCTGTAGTCCTATATATAGCAAGAAGAACTTTATTGGAGAACTCTTATACAATTTTATTAAGAATGGATATTTATTTGACAATTTTTATTCAATTTGATCATACGTCATTAATTATAGATATCGTTTTACTATAGGATGCTGATGTTTGCTGAAAACTACGATGAAGAGTTTGCATAGACTAAAGCTGGTTCAAGAGATTCTTTAGTACTATTTAGCTGGCTGTGTAGGTCTTGAGTTGGTATAACGGTTTAACTTCACTTCAGGTATCCAGAAGAAACTTTGATGTCATTCCACAATGTTCATATTCTTAGCTAGCCAATTTAAAAAGCTCTCTATCCTAAAAAGATCTCTAATATAGATAAAAAATCTTTCTATTTAACTCATAGCATAAGTTTTCAAATGTATTTTAATTGTTCTTAAATAATTAACTTCCGTATAGTAAACTTTTCATAAGCTTACTTAACGCTTAAATAAAGAGAAATAAACCTAAACCTAATTCTAAAAACCATTACTTAAGCTTAAGTTTTTAATATTTTTTAATATTTTCAATCACTACTAACCGTGTTTTTTAATATTAAATAAGCATAACTATTCTTAAAGCCTTCTTTGAATAATGACTGTAGCTGTACTCAGGTCAAAAACTGAAGTAAATAGTATTATCCCACTTGTGTTTTCATTGCTAAAAACTTCCAATTAGATTTGAATTTTCACTTTTTTTTTAATTTAAGCTAAGCGTATTTTAAGTAAGTGATACATTCTCACTCCAGAAAAAAATAAAAACAATTTTTTAAAGACCCATAAAAACAAAACAAAATTTTATAGCATCACAAAATGTGTAGCAGACTATCAACAAAATAGCCTACCGATAAGGCGTATATGGCCAATTGCCTAACATATTGTCCAGTAGAGTTGATTGCTCGTAAATTGAAACTTAAAAAAAAAAATGGAATAGAACTTTACCCAGCTTCATATTCATCCAAAATAAAAAAAGAAGATAGATGATAATGTTTATTTTATTGGAATTTTATGTGACCAAATATTGCATTGTGTAAACCCACACTTTCAACAAATTGAAACCAAATGTTTTTGATGAAATTCAAGGCAGAGTAGTCGTCTGCAAGAGACTCATTTGGTCAATATATTTCATATCAAATATTAAAGATGGAATTTTTTAGTTCATTGTTTTGATATCTTTCTAACGGAATTCAAATGCATATTTATTAATTCACGTTTTTTCACCTTTACGGCTAGCTCTCTAGTTAATATTTGAGGTGCACTAATATTTGGAAATTGCTGATTATTGATTTTAATTTATGTATTAAAATTTCTCAATTGTGTTTTATTTCATGCAAATTAGTGTATGTTAGTTGATAGTTTTTTTCTTCTTTTTTTTGGAAATTATATTAATAAAAGATATCAGAATTAAAGTTGGCATAAATTAATGCTATTTGTGACATTTTCTATTTAAAATTTTTGAATATTTAAGTCGTTTCCATTTTTATTTAAGAAAAAACCAAATAAAAATAGCTTTAGTATATCTTCAAAGTGGAAATTGTGTTTCGATTATTTCCTATTGGTAGTTGTCAAGTGTCTAGACAACTTTTATTACTGGTTTTTTATTTTAAATCAGATCTATTGTGCTCTCTGATGGATATGTCTGAAATGCAAATCAATCTCCAGATCTTTAAATTGCGGTGGCAGCTGGAGAGTTAAAGAGAGTAAATTTCTTTGCTTTGATAACTTACAATGCAAATTCTTAAGTAAAATACTTTTATATGCATTTCTAATGAATTTTTGTGCTTGAGTGTGTGACTGCTGTACCCGCTTTTAACAGACGCTATGTACAATCTTGTAGTCTTCAATACAAAAAAATCGGTTCTTAACAGGCAAAGTCTGTACATGACGACAAAACACATGGCGTCTAAATCTTAAAACATATGTATGATGTGAAATGTCAAATTAGACTGTGACATCTGTTAAATTTGACATTTGTTAAGTTTTTTAAAAGTGTTTCAACTAAAAAAATTAAAGAAAAGTTTTTAATTTATTCTGGTAAATTGTTTTATAAAGTTAAGCAATGAATATTAGTGAAGTAAATCGAGCTAGAGATACACAAAACAGGAGGATCCAATAAGAACAAATTCACAATAGATGTCAATTTTGTGTGTCTACAGACTTTAAAAGGCTGTAGTTATTACACATTTCCAACAACCTATGTACACAGTTCTCCATACAAAAGTGGCTTTCTGTGTAGTCAAAAAGTGTGTACATCCGCCTGTTAAGAACGGGTATTAGAGAACGTAAATCAATGTCATTACGTTTGAAATTTTTATTGGAGCTTTTCTAATTGTAATAGGTGCCATTACTGCAAACTAGCCACCCTCTTTTAGAAATTAATTTTTTTTTGGATAAACATGTCTCCAAATCAAATTATACACACAAAAGGATATCGACACCTAATGTCTTATGTTTCGACTAAACATAAGCTAAAACATTTTTAAGTGATTGGGGTTTTCATAAAAAAAAATAAAAATGAAGAAATTTTGGTTTTTCAATCCCTACTATTAGTTCACACTCTCCCTTTACATATTTATAAATTTTGTCGAATTTTCAATTGTTAGTAAAATTCTTTTTTATTCATCCACTCAAGTTTAAATACATTTTTTAAAACTTGTATTGGATTACACTTGACGTCAATACAGTTTTTTCAAATATTAATTCATTATTAATTTAATTAATTAATTTTAGTTTTATATAGAATAAAAAAATTTGTCTTAATTCGGGTCGAATCTCGTCGAAGCATAAAATTTTTTTATTTGGTCTCCAAAAAATATTTAATGATCGAAATAACGTTTTAGCAGTTTGTTATAAAAATTGAAACTAACAGACAGTGCCTCAATCGGTAATATGCAAGGACTTCAGTATTTTTCACGTGAAAGTGAAGAATGTGAGCTCAATTCTTCACGAAATTCAATAACTTTTGATAAATTTTTGGAAATTTTTGCTTTAGGTAACGTTTTATAACAACGATTTTCCTAAGTAGGAATTGACTGTTTTTTATTTTTGTGACCAAACTGTTCGCATAAAAAAAGAAGTGTAGAGTTAATAGTGAATATCTTAAATAAAATCCAAATAGGTAAATAATCTACACAGCTGTCAACTAAGATAATTAAGGAGCTAAGATAAAGTATTTATTATTGATTATGTTTATGATTTTTACTTTAATTTTTTAAAAGTTGAATAAAAGACTAGGGCCCTAAAGCCACCAAATCTTTTATAATTTGTTAATTGTGTGAATGTTGAAAGTACTTTATGCTTAAAGTGGGGCTTTTGTAAAACAAAAGTACGAAAAGCACACTAGTACGAGATAAGAAAATTTTACTATATGAGAAATGAAAAATTTACTTTGATAATAAATATGACCTTCTATACCATAAATACTAATATGTAGAAATTGAATTGGGTTTATTTTTTCCATGTACATCAATGTACAAAAATGCTCCAATTATGCTGATGCAAAACTTTAAATTCTATACATAATTGGATTTGTTCATTAGCAGTATAAAAGATTTGGAATAAATGTATTCAAGACTCAATTTTGCAACTCAATTACAATGCAATAAAAGCTACCAAGGCTCAGAGGAATTTAATTTGAATAAAAAATTATACCTGTAGTTTTTTTTTCTGTTTTTAATAAATTATAAATTCTGTAAATATTTTAACTTTAAAATCTGTTAAAGATTTTTTCCTTTATAGAATTTAAATTTCAGTTCACGAAATTTATTTTTAATTAAATTTCTAGATCCATTTTTATAACAGCTTTGAGTTTAACGAAGAATAAAAAAAGTTTTTTTTTCACAAAATAAACTTTTTGAATACCAACAGAATTGAGTTAAGTATTAAATATAAAATTCTTGGTTCACCTACTTTGGTTTTGTTGCTATAATTATGTTAGTCCAGCTTCGCTTCAAATTATTTCCTGATACATACTAAAATTTTTTTGGGAATGTTAGAATTTTTTGTACTACATTTATACATTTAAAAAAAAGAAAAACAGAAAAAAACGTAACCAGAAAAACTTTGTCTGGAAAATTTCACATTAATGTTTATAGGCACTGATAATATCCTTCTTACCTCCATTCCCTCTATTGTTATATAATATTAGGCATGGGTCTGTAATTTGTTCCTTGTAGATTTTGTTGTCACCAAAACTTTTCCGTCACAAATAATTTAACAAGATATCATGTAATTAAGGTAGTTGGAGAAAAAGTTGTTTTGTTAATTTTTTACAATAATAAGTTTTAGTTTTATTAGTTAAAAAAAAATAAATCTGAAGTAAGCAAAAATTTTTATCAAAAGAAAAATTATTGTACTAGAAAATATTTGTTCAGATTAGTTTCAGTTTCATTAAAATTTCTGTCTTTTAGAGAAAATATTAACTGAAAAAGTTTATTTGTTTTATCTAAAATTAATTTTAAATTAAATCGATTTTCAAAAACTTCCTGCAAATCATCTGTGTTACTTACTTCTTTCATGCTTAGAAATAATAGTTCTTATATGTTGAACTTTTCAACTAAACAGCATTTAAGTTTGTTAATTTGCAAATGTGGCTAATGTTGATTTTCTATACTCTCTCTGGAATTGGCAGTAAACCTTAGATTTTATCTGGTCAAAAACTAATAGAAATTCATCTAGTTTATATTAAAATAAGAATATAAAGTCACAAATACTTAATTAACAAATTAAATTCATTTTAATTAGGTACGAACACAAAAAATAAGCTAGGAAAAAAAATAAAATTGAAACGATTGAAAATTAAAGAGGGTTGTATCCATGGCTGCAACAATTAAACCCCTTTAACTAATGTTACTTGCAATCTTTGCTCAATGCTTTTATAATAGAAGTTCATTTTGGTTGGGGTATACCCACACAGGCCCTAGTAACTTGTCCAGTCTAGCATAGGGACAAAATAAATTGTGCAAAAGTAAATAAAAAATGAAAAATAACAAAAACATTTTGTGACTCTTTGGTCTGAAATCATCAACGGAAGTCAATTGCACGGAAACCAACCATTAAAAGTTCAAAAACGAAAAATAAATAAATTAAAGGGTTTTGAACTGAATTATGTACATATTAGTATTGAAAAGAATATTACACTGAAGTTTATTGGTTTAGTAAGTATATTTGAAATGACTAAATATATTCTTTGATTGGCTCTTTCAAAAGATATCCGTTTTGAAATTATAATTAATAAGCAACGTAAAACCATTTTTATTTTTTCTTATATCAATTAATTAATTTTATTTTTGTGTTGTTTGTAATGGTTCTTGCAAAAACCAAGAATTAGATATTAGAAAATATCTCTTTTTTCAATTAGAAACTTAAAGTTCATTCCATTTAGATAGTAAAATATGACCAAGTTTGTTGAAATCATCAAGAGCAACGAGCCTCTTAAACTTGGTGGTGGTAGCATTAATAACATTTTAATAACACAGAGACTAATGAAATGTTTCACTTTTTCCCATGATTGAACATGAAATTAAGCTAAGAGAGGAATAAATATGACTGAATAGATTTTGTAGGTATAAATAACTTATTGCTTCTATTATTTAGTTTAAGTCTATCGGGCTTCGACATCTATAACAAACTCCAGAATCAAGTGTAGTATGCCTTAAACGGCTAAGAAGCTCAATTTAGATAGTGAGCCTTTAATTTGTTTTGCCAAATAATGCAAATGATCTAAAATTGAATTGGAAAAGTTACTATCCCCAGGTACAGAACGAGCAAAAATTCTAAGCCTAACTATTATGAAAGTTTGAACTTTGTTATGCGATTTATTTAATATTAGAGTTAGTATTTTTAAGCAAAACGTCTTATTAAGTAAAGAGATAATTTCTTTTTTGGGTAAAAACAACTTAACTGTATTTAAAGAGTTAAAAATACTATTAACATGATTGCTAAAATTGGTATAAAAAACCAATTTAAGTGATGAAAATATTTTCACAAAAGTTATGTTAATATGTTCTTACATAAGCTTCATTGTTGCATAGCATAATTCATTTAATGACATTTGATTTGATGAGTAAATTAGATGTAACAAAATGATAAATTCATTTAAATGAAAATAATCAAAAGTCAATTTATGAAATATTTAGAGCCAAATGAAATGATTTTCCATATTTAGTAGAGATTTAGAACTCAAGCACACAATGAAACTTTTGATTTTAACTATTTTTTGCGCAACAGCCTTAACCCTGGTATATTTTTCTAAATTACTCAAAATTTATTGCAAAAATTTTAAATATATTTTTAATAAAAACAGGATTATACAGTAACTGTTAGAAGATTGGAGTTCAATAATATAAATCCAAAATATATTTTGAATTTGACCTGCAATCTACGTTCAATTAATCGAACTTCACGAAGGTTTTCTTTTTGGCTCAATTCAACGACAGCAATTAAGGATTTATATCACAATGTTAGTATGTTCTCAATTTGAATACTTTGAAAATTAAAACATTTCTTTTATAATTCAGGTAAGGATTCAAACATTTAAAAGATATTCAAATCAATATCGTCCATCAATAATTGATATTAATTTAAATTTATGTATGGATTCAAAGGATAAATTTCCTATGTATAAGTTCATATACAATTTTTGGGACCAAGCTGTAAATTTGACGAATTATTGCACTAATTTAAGATACATAAACATAACTGGTGATATTTCATTTGATGAATATTTTCCTCCAGTGTTTCCCAGTGGAATGTGGCGCCTAGATTTAAGCGCTCGGTCTAAAGATCTTAAAGAAATAATATACAAACAACAAATTTATGGTGATATCACTTATAAAGGTGCAAAGGATTTTGATGTTTGAATCTGTGTTTTGGTATTGATATATGAAAATGCATATTATTTGAAATATATTTAATTGTTTAAAGCACAATGTTAATATTTCAAATGAAATTAAAAATTTAAATTAAAGGAATAATACCTCTAAGTAGTATAATTTTTATTGTTTAGTATTTTTTCGGCGAGCTTCACTTAAATTACTGAGAAGTGTTTATTCTTTATCGATTAATAATTTTTCTTACCCAGTGGAGGAAATATTTCTTAGTTATTTTTCAAAACATCTCCAAAAATTTTTCTTATCCTAGCACACAAAATTTATTTTAAAACTTTTATCTTTTAAAGAATAATAATAATAATAACCACAAGAAAAACAAGAATAATAAAAATAGGTATTTTTTTCAATTGCGATTCAAACGAATAACAAAAGGTGAATCAAGCTTAACGTCTATTTACAGATAAATAAAATTTGAAACTACATATATGTACCTTGAATTTATACATCAGCTTTAAATTTACAAAAATTAATCTTAAGATAAATCACAGCTTTAGGTCCTTTCTATTCACATTTTATCAATAGATACATAGAATCCTATATTGTATATTGATATACGAGTGTATATAAAAGTTACATAAAATGGAATATACAATTTGGGGTAAATTGCGTGTTCAGTCTCCGGAAAATATCTTCTTACTTGCACGAAATAAAACTAAAAGCTACAAAATTTTTTATTTCAATAAAATAAAACTGCAAGATGTATATATTTATTTATGTGTGACTAATTTTATGTGCATTTAGATATTTGTATGTCAATGAAAAGTTATTTATTTTCATCATATTTAAATTTCTATAAAAGAATTATGTCTATATATTATATAAAAGGACATAGCTCAATCCAAGTAGTAAATTTCTTGCTTGTCTAGGTGCTTTTGATTTTAATCCTTTATCTCTGAATGATTACTTTGCTTAAATTAGGCTCCATTGTTGATTGACACTCTGTTTTATATCTTTATTCTATTCTGGTTGCTTGAAACTTCTGGATCAGAACATGTGCTCAATTATTGAAAATTATGGCAGTTTTGTTATAGTCATGGAATCAAATTTAATTTTTAATTAATGAAGTAGGGTAGACCGGGAACCAACGCCGCACTTTTGTTATTTTTGCTTCTACAGCAAAATACTACGAATAATGAAATATTTTGAACAAAATTTATATTTTAAATATTCGAAAAATTTACTTAAATACACAGACAAAGAAAGTTAGACTACCAAAAAATACACTTTTCGCCATTTTATATAGTTATATTTGATATTTCATGGCCAAACTTTCTGAATGAGCTTAGTACAATATTACCAACATTCACAAGAAAAAAGAAAAAAATTCGCCCCGCTGTTTTGGAAAAAATGGCGGTACGAAGTTCCATACCCAGCGGCGTTGGTTCCCGGTTTACCCTACTCTTTAATTTTCATTTTAATTACATAGTTAAAAGTGTTTGGTGAACTTGCGTTTACCTTGAAAATATCATAAAATAATTTGTATGGTTCCATTAGTCAATTAATTGTCAATAATTGCACAAGCAGTCACATAAATTTTATTAAAAACAAAAGTTTAAAAATTTTTCTATCCTATAATCCTTAATAGAATTTTAGGAAGTTTATTTGAAATAATAATAATAATAATAATAATATATAGGATTTTGGAATTACTATGAACGGTTTTGTATATCTTTAATATCTGGAGCTTAGAAGCTAAAATTTACCTTCGTTATAAAAATGACAAAAATAGTGAATTTGGGTGGCGCCCGCAGTGATTGTTTCTTGCTGGAAGAGTCTCTAACATTAAGTAAAAATTTAAAATTCTGTGAGTTTACTTTGTATAAAGCATAGAAGAATTGAATTTTTAATATATTGTAACAAGCGAGAAAATTATTTTCTATAAGAACCAATCCAAAGCAATAATTAATTTTAAATTAATTAAATTAAACAAGGAATGATTCCTCTGGCTTCCGTATTTACTTAATTTTTAGATGCTTTTAGTGACATTTATGGATTTGTACTCTTTCATAATCTGTTAACAGAATATGAGTAAGCGAAATAACTGCCTAAAAATTCATCAAGTAAACAATGGTTAATTACAGTTACAATTTTATTGGTATTAGTTTCATCTTCCAAAAAAAAACACAAGTTTTCTTTAACTAAACGAAGCTAAAGATGTTAAATGAGTAATAAAGATAATAAATATTCAAATTATTTAATATTTTGTTAGCGAAAATCGATTAATTTTTTTAAGAAATTCAGGTGAAGGTTCAGATATATCAGTTATCGTTAGTAAAGAAGACTTTTTCAGACATATACATATATTTATATATGTATATATATATATATATATAGATATATTTTTTTGTAAAAAAAATACTGCGTAAAATTTAATAATCTTAACAGCGTGAGCCTTGAAGCTCGTAGCGAATGTGTAAGTCAACCTAGTTTTCGGGAATTATTACATTGTTGTGTAAGCAGTGTACAGGAAAATTTTAAACTTTGTGTGTAAATACACACAAATAAACACTTTGAATTATTTATGTTAATTGAAACCTAATTGCTCTTATGAACAATTGTTCTAGCGATGAATCTCATATTTAACTCGGTACATACATAAGAAGTTGGTTAAAGTGGCATATTTAGGAATCTAAAATCACATGATTGATTGGCAAGAAATCATTGCATCTCCAAAAAGTTCATTGTTCATTGTGGGATTTTTATGACATACTTTTTTCAAAAATCAAAGAGAGAAAGAGACTCTCGTCATGTTAATCAATGCTGGTGGCTGAATATTCCCTGGTTTTCTCTTTGTCTATATAATTTGAATACTTTAAACAGAAGGATAATAATATAAAACCATAATCCACACAACATGAGCTAATGAAATATTTGCAAATTATGTAGAATTATTACAAGTTGTAAAAACGTAAATTTGCTATCAAAGTTTAAACTTTATAACTTTTTTCAAAGAGGCTACACAAAAAGTCGTACTTGCATGAATAGTTCTAAATTATGCCCGTAACTTTTACTATTTTTTTAATTTAAAATTTTTGATATGATTTCAAATTTAAAACTTTTATTAACTCACTTTCGCCACATAGTTGATATTGTTGCTATGAAGCAAAACGAGTCATCCTTTGCTGCATTTTATTATAAACTTTGTCCATTTTATTATTTAATGTAAAAACTTTTCCCTTATATTTCTGCCCTTAAATAAGAATATTACTATCGAAATTAGTAGAAATCTTCATGGTGGACTTATTTTTTACAAAATTATTTCTTTGGTATAGATTAAATAAAATAAACAAATGTTAATAAAATTAAATTTATATGAAGAACTATATTGCCAATTTAAGCTTTCCCTAGAAAAATACTCCTTCAGTTTATCCTTTTAGTTCAATTAAGAGTTCTACATTATTTAACCACTAAAACAACTCTTGTTATTGTTTGCTAATGAAGGGATACTAAGGGGTCGGAAGCATCCATTAGTATAATTTAAGCGCATAAGCACTAATTTTGCACTAAAGTTGAAGTACTTTGAAAATATAGCTGACATCGCTTTTAGCACTTTTAGTTAATGTTTGTTATTAGATGTTCTGTGTAAATATATATATATATATATATAACTTGTGTTTTTTTTATTAAACATGAATTTAATTTACTCTTTCAATTTAATTATTTTCAGCACTCAACAGAATCTTCTTAGAAATGAAAGCTCTCGTCTGAAGGAATTTACTGAGCTAATTGAGTAAAATGCTGTTTCATCAATTTGTATTTCATCAAATAGATCCCTAGGGATCTCTAAGGTAATTATAAGAAGCAATTGACACAAAATATTGAATCATTTAACAGAGAGCTGTTAATGATTTAAATAAAAATTAACGAAAACTTTGACTGAGCAAACATAACTATATTTTTGTTCAATTTTAAGCTCCAAATTATAAGTTATAATATTTTGTTTCCAACAACACTTTTTATTATTCAGTTTTTTAATAGGATTATTTGCTCAAAAATTAAGTTGTTTTTGTTGTAATCCGAAGTTTGCATAGAAAATTAAGTCCAGCTGAATTTTAATTGAGAATTTAATTAAGTAATTAATTAATATTTTTGGAGTTTGCTTTTGAGTATTTATTTAAAATTTCTAAAGATTGACGCTGCTACCAAGTGTAATAACGGAGGTCATTGAAATTTTTAAAATAATTAAATCATGAGCTTATCGAAAATATTTTTAAATAAATTTAATTTATAAGATTTAACATGGTTTTTATATTTTTATTGTTACTAATTTTGGATTTGATGTTATTTTTAATAAAGCGTAATAAGAATGAACCAAGCATTGCAGCTTAGTAGATATTAGATATGTTAGATGTGCCCGTTTATTTAATAAAAATTAATCATTATTATCATTATTTTTATTATTTATCATTATTAGCAATTATTCTATCATAAACTCTTATAAATATATATTATACAAAAAGCCAAACATAAATTATATAACATAATAATAATATAAAAATATTTTTAGAGATTTGTATACCTGAGGCTTTTTTACAGTGCCAGCTAAAACGAAATTTGCATGAATGCCAAATAATTCGGAAAAGAGAACTACTAGTGTCGTTGCAATCAAGATCCTTTTATAGTTTTTCTGGTCCTTATCAATTACCTGAGCTTAAAGCGGGTAGCGCTGGATGGCAGGCAATTGATAAGGAAGACTATCTTCGGTGACTATTTCCTCCAATCATCAAAAATTCTTAGCGGGAAACTTTCTTAAGTTACCAAAAGTTTTAGCGGGAAACTCTGGTCTTTGGTAACCAAATGAAAACTCTTAATGCTTCGACTTTAAAATATCAACACATTTATTTAGGTAATTTTACAGCTATTTATATTAAAATTATAACAGAATTAACCATAAGTGCACTTTCACTGAGGTTCATTTACCTCAGTGTTAGTTAAGCTAAAAACTTTAGTTATTATTTCTTTCGCGATTTAAACGAAAACATATTTTTTTTATCGCAAGCTAAACGAAAACACACCTTTACCGAGTTCATTTGCCTCAGTGAAATTGTGTTTTGGCAAGCTATGCGAAAATATATTTTTTTATGGAATTTTTCAGAATTATATATTTTAGATATATGTATATAATTAATGAGGCATTACTCTTATTACACAAAAATGGTGTGTCCTGGGTGCAAGTGATTCCAGTCCTTCCAGTGACCTGACACAAATTATTTTTGTAATTCTTCACAAAGACGGATGTAGTTAATTAGAGTGTGTTTTTGATATTAATTAATCATATATGTAATATTCATGTATTATTACCATCAGCTTGTGATATATGTCACCAGAAATTTGTTAATCGAAATTAGCGATGGAGTAAACTACACCAGTTAAAAAAATTTCAATTATTTGTTTGCAGCGTTATCTGTTTTAAAACACACATCAGAGATTTAAATTTTTCTGTTCCCAACATAACAGGTAATATACTTTTTCTTTTTTATATGGGGATAGGATATATGGTATATTGGTTCCAACAGATATTTTGTGATTCAGGATGAATACATATGTTAGAATGTCAATTTATAAAATCAATGCTTTCACCATATGCTTCTTATTACGCATATGATTTTAAGTAACATTTTACTGATACTTCCACCTACTAAAATCCGGCGAGATGGTCTGTTTACCTAGGTAAAATACTACGTGTCTCTAATTTTATTTATTAAAAATTTGATAAATACATACTGATTAAAGTTAAACATCTTACATCTAGATCTGTCATTTATAATTCTTATTAATAAATGTATGATAAAATCCCGTCAGAGTTTTTTTATGTCTTTGATATTCCAAGAAACTATTCTAGTTTCCATGAAACCAATTTGATAACTTTTAAAAGTTAATCATAAAATTACAATTGATATATTGACAAAAAATTTTAAAAATTAGAGAAATTAATGTTTCAAAACAAAACAAAATAAGAAAAACATAATAAAATCATATTTCTTAGCAGCCTGGTATTCAAAGAAACATTGCCATTTACTTTGTCACTAAATTAAATACAAACCGCTGTGCCACCAAGGGTTAAATTCCTATCTATCTCCTACAAAACAGTTTAGAATCTATTCATTTATCCCTTATTCAGTTTCGATTCAAACACTTCAGTAAGTTATAATATATAAAAGAAAATACTTTAAATGCGACACACGTTCCTTAAGTTAAAATAAAGAACAGCAGTGTATATCCTTCTTTCTAAAATTCCAATCATTTTATATAAGTTATTTTATTTCTTTTTATTTGTTTTGGGAGTTTTTTCTGTAAAAGTCTGATACCCAAGAAGAATTAAATTGTAGAAAATTATTGTCTTAATGGATTTTTATTTGTCGTTCACTTATTATCTTTCTGTTTGTTGGTCTAAATCGTTTCAATTCTATGTTTTAATCAGGCAATTTCTAGGAAAATAAGAAATTTGAGATAAATTGTAATGAAATATCTGATTTGATGGTTACTGTTTTATTATTATTATTCTTCTTTTTATTGAATAAATTTAGTGAAAGAATGTTTTTCAATTTATTCAGGCCATTGGGGGTATTAATGAGCATCTAATCTAATAATAGAACTTTAGGAATATTATGATACTAAGGGATGTATATTTTCTTTTAAAAAAAGTAACTTTTAGTTATTTTTATTTATTTTTTCAATTGAAATATAAATTACTTATATAATTCGAAATTATTAACTTCACGATAAAGTTATGTATCAATCTCGGAGGTATTTAGGTAACTGTAGCTATAGCTTTTCTAATGTTTAAATTGAAAATATCTTGTTAGACTCATCAAGATATCTTGACAACATATGGAACAGCATAAGTTTAAGTATTGGATACAAACCACACATTTTTCATTATTGTAACATATCTTTGATGACTCGCAACCTCTAAGCAATATTATATATACAAAACCCCAAATGACTGTATAAACATCCAAAAATATGAACCTTTAATTTCATGCTCTTTGTAGAATTAAAAATCTGCTTAAACTTCTTTGCAGTTTTTGTCTACTATTGAATAATTTTCTCCTCGATTGCTTTCAAATATTGTAATCAGTCAATATCACGTGTAAAATTTATTGTTTAGGCTTTGACATGTAATAGGTGATTTGGGGCTAATGTCATGTACATATAAAGAAACATCAGGCTAGTAGAAAATCTAACTACTAAAAGATACAACATCTCAGTGATAAATCTCTCTTGAATACAGAAGGCTTAAATACAAAATAGGGGAGTTGATAGGAAACAGAATTTGTACTTGTACAAATTTTTAAAAGATAAAATGAAAAATTTCTTAATCTTTGACAGTTGACTTGAGGTATTTCTTGCTGTCGCTAGTAATAAGTGATTTCAACTCTTTAGGTTATTATATTTATTAACTTCTTAGTATTTAAAATCTGTTGGATAGGAAAAATGATAAATGATGAAAAATCCTTCAAGTTCCTTTATTTCATTTTGTGACTTCAATGAGAACAGTGCATTGTTAGCAACGCAAAAAAGTTTGTAAATTTTATTTATTTTGAAAAATTTTGGCATACTAAGGTAATTTATGAATTTATCTAAAAGATTTGAAACTTTTTTTGATTATTTTTGTTAAAATGGTACAAAAATAGTTTCTGGTACTAGATATTTTATAATTTTTTGTTTTTTATTTTCGGACGCATTTCCGTTTATCGGCCAATATTTTTGATACAAAGCAAGGCTAAGGTCTATACATAGAAGAGACATACTTTGTCAAAATTTATAAATTGTAAAATATTTTTTTTATATTATTAACTGTAAAATACAGTTAATAAAATTGAGTCCCATTTGAATTTTTTTTCATTTAATTAAAAAAGGGAATTTTTAAATAGTAGACAAAATATTGAAATGGTTCACATTTAATAAAAAATATAGCTAAATATTAAGTTATTCTTGTCTATAAGAATAACTTTAACCTTGAATAATTTGTCCCGACTAATTTTGGCTTTTTAGAATATTAAATGAGGCTTAAACATTCTAAATAGAAGAATTCGATAAGAAAAATGACGATTAATAGATTTTGCTATAAAGTTAAGGAGACATCTACAAAACTTCATTTTAATAGTTTGGGTTTACTCTTTATTTAATTATTAAAAATTTTATTTATTAGATATAACAATTAATATGTGAAAAAACATCCCCCTTTATTACAACATAATCAACAAATACTGAAGAAATAAAGTTCAAACACTTGTACAAGGATTCTTTCTGGCTAAAATATCTACCTTGAATAGAAAAAATCAACAAGAAGACTCACTTTTTCTTCTAGTTCAACTATTTGTTTTGTCTGAAAACCTATCATAATATAAGAGCGTCCAGAAAAAACAACCAATTTATTAGTACGACATTTATTATTATCGATTGTATTACAGATAATTTTTTATTGCACCTAAACATTATCTAAAAACGATATTTATTGTTAGTATTTATTATATTTTGTTCAAAAAGTTTTTAAAAGAACTTTAAATATTTCTTTGACAAACAATTCTTATATCATATCAAATACGAAAATGGCATTATATTTTTCCTTAATTTGTTTTCATACTGATAAACTTTTTTATAGGTTCAACTACAGAACTGTCTGAACTGTATTATACTCGCATTGCATAAATATTTAAAGTGTTTTGGAAAGATATTATAAAAAGAAACAGGATTCTCAATAATTTTTAATCTATTGCAAACCGTCCACTTAACAACAAAATTGTTCATTTAGACAAGAAAAGATAAAGTTTTCAGTAGTTTTTAGCTAGTAGCTTTGAATACAACACGTGACAATATTTTTTTTTTTAAACAATTCTTTCGTTTTACTCAATTATTCTATAGACTTTTGAATTTTTTTTTTTTTATATAACAAAACTTTGACATATAGTTAAAAGGAAGCAATGGAATAAAACAGATGCCAGACTTGTGAATGCCTTGTACAACTTACCATACCTTTAGGCAAACTGATTTATATCTTTGGGAAACTCAATTAAGTTTTTAATTACTTTGTGAGTAAGAAAGTTTTATAATTCTTCTTCCATTACTAGCAAGGTATTGGTAGCAACAAAAGGGTATGTTTTAAATGCTTGACATTATTAAATGGATTTAAGTATCTAGAAAAGCGTTTATATGGCATAACTTGTAAATAAAATCATAAACTTTAATTTATTATCTGTATTATTTATGGATAATATTTTATACCTTTTGATTTTTCCATAACATAGCATGCAAACACAAAAAAAAATTTTCGTTTTATTTTAAAACAAAAGCATTTGAATTAAATCAAAATTTCTGTTTAGTTTTTATAAAGAAAAATGAAAACCTGAGGATGCCATAAAGTTTTATGAGCTTATGTATAGGGCAGGTGCAAAAGTTTTTAAAAGGATACTTTAATAATGTTAATCTAGGTTACAAAAAATGTATTTAACATTGGCTTACAAAAAACATAACTTGAACTTTTAGATTAAAAGAATTTTCAGCTATAAAATTGGGCAGCTCTCTTTTGTAATAAATTTTTATCTTTTTGGTGTGATTTTCAGTCCTGTTCATTAGTTTAAAAATTTTTGGCCCTCGTCCTTATGGTATTAGCTTAAAGGGATATTTGATTGGTTTTATATATTTAAGTGACAAATGCCGATCAATTTTACACAAATGGAAAAATTTGTTAGTTGCAAGTGTGTTAAGTAGCCATTCATTAAAACCACGGCTTTTATCAACACAAAATGAAACTTGTTTATATCTCTTTCCTTATTTTTATCATTCAATGAGCTTTACAAAGTGAAAAGTAGATCAAAAATTAATAGTGTAAGATTAAGAAAAAATGAAGTATAAGAGAACACACTTTAAATAGCTTTTTTTAAATTTAAATTTGCAAATATTTTTCTGTCTGATATTAAAAGATTAAGAGTGCTAATTTTATCTGTTCATGGTCGAACAAATGTAGGAATGACGTCAAGTTTGCCAAACACAATTAGTGATATTAGAGTTAACGAGCAGCTCTTGTGTTTTACCTGTCATTCATTTCATTTCTTCTTGTTTAAGGGGATCTTTTCGTTTAGAAATTTGAAAAAATCAATTTTTTTTCCTGCATATCGTCCTAGCTTTACTCCTTACAAACGTGTTCTCAAAAAGATTTTTCGAAATTCAAATGATTTTCGAAGTTTTAGCTCATTTTGTGACACTTAGTACTTAGTTCAGTTCAGTCTTTAAAACTCTAAACGCGTTTTTCTCGAAACTAATTTTTGCGAAATGCATAAAAAAGAAAGCATAGAAAAAATATATCCAGCTTTAAACGAAGCTGGAACTTGATTCGTAGATGTGATGATGTGCATCCTTACCTCTATGACTTGGAAATTTTTAAAATAAAATAAAAATTATCGCATACATCCGCCTATTAAATAAAAGCATTTATAGAAAAATTTTATTATTGCGGCATCTACTCATTTTTTATTTATCTAATCTTAAATAGTGTGCATAGATTATTATTGGCGACTGTCTTGTATACCTTTAAATAGTATTGCTTCCCAGATGATATTTTCAACCCTTAAAGTTTTAAATATTTAAGCTTTTAAAAAAATTAGTAATTCTGGTTTGACAGCGATTACTATTTGATATTTACTTAACTAAATCAGCTTAAGTAAAATTTTTATTTATACGTTCTATTTTTATTACTTTTCTAAAGGATTACGCTTGAAAATTAAAACTATTAAAATTCATAATGATTCAGCGATGAATGCAAAATTTAAGAAAATCATTAATGTCAGCCAATTAGAAGGGTTTTTAGGTAAAGCTTTATAGAACTATAACTTGAGGGCAAATGTTATTTTAAAAAAAGAAAACCTTTATGTAATTAAAAGAGAATTAATATTCTTGTAGTATAAATTCTCAATTTCTTTTGTTTTAAGAACAAACATTTTGATCATCTTACGTAAATTTGAAATAATTAAATTTTATTTAATTTTTTATATTTTAAAATTTTTTATTATTTTAAAATATTTTAAAATATTTATTATGTTTGAAATATATTATTTAAATTTATTAGAGAGAATTAAAAATATTTTTCACTGTAAATGTATCAATTATTACAGTAATTGTTTACATTAAAAAAAAATAGAATTAATATTAATGAAAGGTTTCAAAAAATAACAGAAGATAGAATTATTTATGATTATTTTATAAAATTAATTAACTAAAACGAGGAAAATAATATTTAATACTGTTGAATAAGAATAGAAGTATAAATTAAGCCCTTTACAAAATTCATTTACAGTTTTATATCACAGAAAAACAAGACTGGGATTTCGTTGGATTGTAATTTTTCAATTAGTAACATTTAATACAATTTATTAATTTTTACTGAACTTTTCAGCAATGATATTTGTTATATTTGATCCAGAAGTCAGTGGCTGCTATGATGGATGCCACAAATAATTATTTTTTATAATATGAAATTGTAAGAAAGTTTTTTTTATTATTCCACTCTCATTCAATGGTATGGAATATTAATTTTTTTTCGTTTAGTACGTTAATTTTATTATAGATTAGTCTTTAAAGTTTTGAAAGTTTATTTTAATATTATGGTTTTAGCAATGTTTATCTCCTAATTTAAATGGAAAAACATTTTGCAATTTTGAGCCAAGTACATGACTCGAAAAGGTTCTATTTTAAAAATACTTTTTCATTGAAGCTTTGTTGTAAACAAATCCTATTTTTGATTTTAAATATTAAAACAATTTCACAAATTAGTTATATTGATTTCTATTAAAGGGATCATTATAGAAATATTTAAGCTATCGAATAAGAGTTATCCCAAAAATTATCTCATTCTCATAATCAAAAACTGGTCATTATATACATAATTAATATTATATATGTTTTTCTCTTTTCGATAAACTCAATTTTTGCCAAAAAAAAATTTCTAAATATGAATAATAACTTAAGAAAATTTGGTTTCCATTTTTCTCCCACTAGTTGCTGCAATAAGAATATAAAATAAAAATGAAGACATTTAAACCTTTCAAGAAAAACATATTTTCATTATACTTAGACACTGGAAGTGAAGGGAGGGAATGTCAAATAACTGAATTTTATTGTTTTTCCTATTTTGCGAGATCCTGTAGATCCAATGCTATAATGTTATTTTATATAAATATATCCAAAATGAGTTATTATCCTGGCCTCATATTTTATTCCCTTCATCAGGAATATTTCCTATGATATGGTTGTCATCAGGAAGGTCAAACCTACATAAATCTCCTTTCTAAAATTCATGTACTGGAGAAAATAAATTTTCGGTAGATATTTATACAAGTTAATGTTAAGATCAGGTATAAAAGGCTCCTTTCATACACACAAATATAATATCCTTTAATGGTAGCCCATTTATAAATTCTTTAGATTAATAATTCTATAGTATTGTAAAAAAGATTATACCCTTTATTTACAAAATGTTGATTTATTAAGGATTTTACTATGCCTTTAATTTAGAGGAATATTTTGCTACTAACATCCTTTTTTTTTTTGCTATGTGGATTTGAATTGTATAGTATTTTATTTCAAGCTGAATTTAGAATATAAGGTTGCTCATTTGTTTGAATTTTGAAGCTATTACCAAGGACTGTTCAATTTATAAAATGTCCTTATTGATTAAGATGTTGTTTTATTATGATCCAAAATGACATTATGAACATTTATTTAAATGTCTTTAAATATATATTTATTCCTAAATTTGTTGATAGAATGTTGCCTTTATATAAATTTCAGGCATACCTAATTGACGTATTTAGAATACAGTGACTTATTAGTCGATTGAAAACAGTTTTCTAATATCATTTTTCTGACTTTTTTATTCTAAAGATTATTTATATTCAAAATTAAATCAATAACTTTAGTTTACGTTGCTGAATTACAATATTTCCTTCTTTACTCTCTTCTTCCTTGAAAATTTCTTACATAGCAAATTTTTTAGATTATTCAAGCAAAGCTTAATTCCGTCACCAATATTGCAATCATAATAAATTTTACTTACTATCCATTAAAAAAACGAAAAAAAACAAAGCTTAATTAATAAAAAACGTCTGGTGCTATAGCTTAAAAAATTATCTTTTGAATCTTTTAATAATTATGAAGTTTATTTTAAGCCCAACAAGTCTTGCTTAGTTAATAGTAATGGAAAAGACTTTTTTTAGGGTAGATTTGAGCATTTATTCCTTTAACATAATTGAGGGTAAATAAGTTTATCTCTAAAAACCAGGACATACTATAGTATTAAAGGAAAGAAAGTAAAAATAAATTTTTTTTTGCCTTATGAAAAGTTAATGCCAGAGGTACTCAAGATATAAATGAGTTTCATTTCAGGTTATAGAGGGGTTAAAAATGTTTTAATGATGTGACTTTGAAAAATTGAATCTATACCTTGAACCCCATTTTAAATCTAAAGCTATATAGATCTCACTATAGATACATAGGGTTTTGGTTTGTTTAATTTTAGCAAATAGAACCTAACAAGAAGGTAGACTTTTTGTAAACAGTTTGTTAAATTATTGTAAACATAACCAGACCGGAACATATTTAGTTGGTATAAATGTCTGTCATTTCTACTATCTAGTATTATCCTTTGATATATATATATATAATATAAGGATCTAAGTCTATATATAGGCTTTAGAATTTATTTTGTTTTAATTCATTTGGAGTTTGCTTAACATACATCAAAAATAAGGGCGAATGCTGCTTTCTAGAATTTCTATAAAAAATATAATAGGCAGTTATTTTCTACCTTTAAGTTACAAGGATTTATCGGAAATATTTGAGTGAGCTTAATGTGGAAAAGAGTTTTATATATAGGCTTACTTTTTAATATTGATATTATTGATGTATTATGAACTAGCAAATAAGGATTACAAATCATAGATTTGGATTAATTACCGTATCGAAAACTTTTTTTAGTTACTATTTACAAATATTTAATTTTCATTTTAGGCTGAAGTTTTGAATCCAAGTGTTGCATAAATATAGTAATAAAATGACATAAAATGATTAACAGACAACTAGTCATAAAAATGTACATATGTGGTTTTGGGGAATTCAGAAAATCTGCAAAAATATAGTAAAAATATTCAAAATGTCTTCAGTGCTTTGAAATTTTTGAATAACTTTTAAATATGATCAGAAAATGGGATTAGAAATAAGATGGAAAAATTATTTTATGACGCTAAAAGTCATAAAAAGTCATAAAATAATTAGATTGTGTTTTCTACCGAAAGTTATAGCAATCCATTTAATTACGATTACTGTAGCAAACAGTGGAAACAGTTGGCAAAAATAACCTGACATCATTCCGAAATCTGTTTGATAGTATTTGCAGTGGTAGAGGATATACATTTTAACAATATTCAGATTAGCTACCGACTTATAAAAAAGTTAGTATGGACAATTTTCATTAATAAATATTGAATTTATGTATGTGTGCTGTGGTTCACCTATGTTAGAAAAGTTCACCAAGAGATACTATTTGAAAAGGACAAAGAAGAAATAGCTATTACAGCTATTTTTTAATTCAGAAATCAAAGAGATTGGTGACTCTGCAGCTATTCTAGAGAAGAATTTACTATCTTTACTATTGTCTTTCATTACTATTCTTTTGTATTGGGAGGTCTTCATAGTAATTACTTATTCATTTTAACAAAATCTTAATTTGGATAATCATAAGCTACTACTTTAACCTTATTCAACTTATTTTGTTTAAAAATTAGCGACTTTTTGCAGGCCTTTTTTGTTATTTCCAATAGTTATTTTTTTAAACTATTGTTGTTCATTTTTTCTTATTCATGGTAAAAATAAGAGAGAGATAGTCTGATAAAATTAAAAAACTTTGGCAAAGTAGTTGACATAAGCATTAAAACATGTTTCTTAAAAAATTCTTTCTAGTTTGACACAGAGTGGATCTTTTCTACAGCTCACTACGAAAACAGTCTTTCAAAAAATTTATTACACGCTCTAAAATGCCTGTCGAGGTTTACCGACCCAGTTCAATATACATTTTGACAAATTGAATTGAAAAATACGATAAACAAAGAATACGTTTATAAAATTAAACAGTCATGTAAACAATACAAACATTAATTTATAAAATAATCCATAGAATGACGTAGATAAGGCTTTGAGCAAGGCGACCAATCCCTCACCCCTTGTTACTAGTAATATTTCAATTTTGTTAAAAAAAAAGAAGAATCTAAGATTCGTATGAAAGTTGACAATAAAATAAGAAACTGTCCACGTTATTTAATCAAAATTTGTGTAAATTTTTTTAATTAGAAAGTTAAAGTTTCTTCCTTAATTTATATTCTCTACAACATTCATTGAAGTTAATCTAGATAAGTTCTGTTTAAATTGGTCTTTAACGTAATTTTTATTCAAAATTAGGATAATTTTAAAGCCCATTGGTTCAAGAACTCCTAAGATTACAATTTTAATCTTAATTAAAATACCTTAAACCTTTTAATAAGTACATTTGTTAATTAGTGTAATTTTTTTAAACTAAAGTCTAAAGTCTTCTGCAAAAATTAAAAAAGTTTTTAAATTTTTCTGTTTCATCAATGTCATGAAGATTTTGTTAGTAAATTTTACTAATTCAAAAAATGTTCCTGAAAATATTTAATGCTCCGGGCTTTGAATTAAAAATCCTCTGTTGTTCTTGTTAATAGTACATTCCAAAATTAGAGTTCTTAGGCTCTTTAAAAAAGAAATATTTTTTCTGCAAGTCAAATTTTTTTTCTAACTTTTAGTTTTTTATGACTCGATTGAGTTATTTTTTTCTTCCTTTATATATTATTATTTTAAGTCTATGTCAATATAAATACCCCCTTAGACTTATAGATTTTTAAACTTGAGTAAAAAATTTTCAGATTATGAGCTAAAAATACCTACAATGATTCCGAAATTGATATAATACATGCAAAGTTATTAAGAATTAATGTAACAATAAACAAATGAAGGCTTATAATACTTTCTGGTTTATTTTTCTATGAAAAGTTTTGTCATAGAGCGAAAAAAAGTAGTTTTGCTTTTAACACAACTACACACTCTCATCACTATAAATTTTTTACCATAGGATAATTTGATTTCTTTTGAAAAATATTCAATTACTTGTTATTAGACTATATTTTGAATAAGGAACACTCAACGATAGTCAGAGGGAAGCACTCAAATTTTTACATAAAAATTCTCCAAAAATAAATTCCATTGAGAAAAATAGAAAAATTGGTATGAATAAAACTTATTCATATTTATTCAGCTCTTTAAAATATCATTTCAGTTTTGAATTCTAAATTTTGTAAATCTAAAAGTTAGTTTATTTCTTTTTACTTGTCAGTTGATCTATTTCAATTGAATAGAAAAGAAAAGGAATATAAAATTTTGTAGAAAACTAAAGGAATTCTAAATTGAAGAAAGTATAAAAAAACAAAAAATAAAAAGTTACACCTGGATTAAAAGAGATTGCTATTAAAATTACGTTTTATTTATCATTTGCAAATTAAATTCCCTCATAGAGTTCTATAGAAATAAGAAGTGAAAGGTTCGCCTTCTTTTCTTAATCTTTGAATATTTTTTTCCTTTTATCTCTATAATGCCTTGGATCAATATAAATTTAAAATGGATATAGAATTAGGTTTAAATCAAAAGGACAATATTCTTCTTTAGTAAAATTTCAAATTGTATTTAATTGAAATTGGTTTATATACATTGGAAAAGGAATTTTATTGTATTCATTTTTTCCTCATTAAGGTTTGATTTGTTAGTCATTAACAGTCTTACTCAGCTAAGTGTATTGAGATATTGTCAGCAGAAATTTAATTTATTATATTGAGTGGGTTTTTCAATCGAAATTGATTTTTGTTTCAAGTTTTAAAACTTTAACAGAATTCTTGAATCTTTAATCAATAAAAATTGAACTTTAAGAATTTTTTCTTAATTTATCAGACACAATGGCTCATTTCTCAAGATTTTTTTAGGATATATTTTTGCAATGTGGTACGATGGCCTACTCTGGCATTCAAAATGCTCTCGCCTCCAATTGATCAAAACGTGAACATGTTCGCACTTCCCATCAATATTTGGATAGGTTTAAACAAAATCCGGCTGATTTTTTGCGTCGAATAGTGACCATTGATGAAACATGGATCCATCACCATATACACAGAATCAAAGGACTCAACAAAAGAGTGAGTAGGACCCCGTGGAAGTGTACAAAATTGGTCGAAGACTCAACAATCAGCTGGAAAGGTGTTGGGGTATATTTTTTTGGGATTCAAGTGGCATATTGTTTATTAAATATTTGAGAAAAGGAAAAAAAATCAATAACGGTCATTATTGTGAATTATTGGACCGATTGAAGGAAGAAATCACAAAAAATAGCCTCATTTATCGTAGAAAAAATTATCTTTTTGCAAGACAATGCACCAACTCACAAATCGGTAAAAACCATGGCCAAATTGCACGAATTATGCTTTGAATTGCTTACCCATCCCCCGTATTTTGGAGATTTGGCCCCATTGACTATTATCTTTTTCCAAACTTGAAAAGTTGGCTCCAGGGCAAGAGAGTTGTAACGAATGAAGAGGTTGAAAGGGAAACTGATGCGTTTTTCGGACGCCTTCAGAAATCTTACTATTCAAAGGGTATCGCAATATTGGAAAATCGTTGGACTAAGTGTATCAAGCTGAAAGGAGACTACATTGAAGAATAAATAATAATTTTGATAAAACTCGGCTGGTAGCATCTTGAACACATCTTATCTAATTTGACATATAGTATATAAATAGTTTTTCTAGAAAATTTCGGCTTTATATAATCACATAATTTTCTAAAAGATGGAGTGCGAATACCTCATTTCACTAATTCTTAAACTTTATCCGTGGCTAGTAATATTTTAGTTGTAATTTAAGATCAAAAGCCACGATGTCCACAAAAGTAAATAAAATAAAACCATAAACCTACGCCCCTCCATTGCAAAAAGCTACCTACATTTCTGAGTTTTTCATAATTGTTCTATTAAAGAATTTGCTTTTGGCATTAAAGCAAGCCTATAAATAAAGAAATAAATATTTCTCACTATTATAAAATAATGTGTTTTGTTTTTCTTTTCATGAGATAATGTAAAACTTGGATGACGTTCGAAAAATCTGCAAGCTATTCTTTGATTTCAAGGTAGCATATATTCATTGATATTGGTGTATGTACACATATACATATAATACATATAAATTTGAAAACTGATATTTTATCTACATAATGTTGTCCAAATTAACTTATTTATTTGTAAATGGGTTTATCTTAGTCAATCAAGTACTTTTTGTACACTTTGTAGATGAATTTAATTTTCGAATTTGTATAAGTATAATTTTTGTATCAATAAATTGATCCGATCTTAGTATAGTGGTAGAGACTCTACATAGACTGATCGAGTTCTGCAGTTCATGTTACGGGAAGTGTAAAATTATAATTTAATTAGGTATATATAAATATATATATTTCGATATATAAAGCTATACCTATTGCTTTTAGGCATTACAAGAAAGTAATAAAAATTCACTCCCTAGACAAATTTCGCCAGATAAGATGTTTTAACATAAAAAAATGTAAATGAATAGTTTTATATCATGATAGCAAAAACTCTATAATGCCTTCAATAAAAATTATTGCATAAATATAAATATTTGATGTATTTTACACCCAGTAAGTCGAATCTAAATAGAAGTATTTCTTTATTTTACAATCAAAAATGGAATTGATATATTTTCTATTGTTTAAATCGGTGTAAAATTCTTTTTATTGTGCTTAACATTTTTTAATATTGTTTTAAATCATGGTTGTTTAATAAAAACAAAAAAAAATTCTTCAATTATTAACTTTTATGTTAAATAGTGACTAAATTTCATAATAATGGTTTTGAGGCGGAATTTTTCTCACTTTCAACTTAATTTTACAACTGTCAATATTCATTTTGTTTGCTTTTTTTGTGTCTATACCTTGCTACTACATCATTTCGGGAACTAAAGTTTTCCTCATCATTGGGTGCTTGTACCCTTTGTGCTTCAGCAAGCTAACATTCTATGGTTACCCTCAACTAAACCGAGTCTCAATAATATATATCAAGGCAAAATTTATTGGTTTAGTATATTTTTCCATAATAAGCGAATGATAAATCAATACAAGAAATTATTTCGAATACATTGTCTTGAAAGGAGGAGAAATAAAAACACTAGAACTACTTTTAATTAAAAACTAAACGTCAGATGACCATGAAATTTTTCATCTTTCGTTTGAAGCTTAATAATTTTCTAAAATTAAATGAATTTGAAAGTAGCAATGACATCTAGATGGCAGCCTTGCAAACTATTTACAAATATATTATTTAAGAGGTTTAAACGTTTGTAAAAAAGGGTTTTTTTTTTTGATTTCTTATTTTTCAAAGTATTTTAACGAATTTTTGGTATGAAAATGTAAAAAATTAGAAGAAGGGAAATAACCAAATTCAATACTAATAATTTTGGATTAGTTTTTTTCTATTTTGAAGTACGATCTAACTAAAAATGAATATTTTAATTCTTTGAAAAATGTGTTAGATAAATTAAATACAAAATCCAATTTTGATTAAACACAACCCACAGAATTTTCCCCCAAAAATTAACGAATCGATTACATTAAAAAGATTTATAAATAGTTAAGAGCCAAATCTTGCCAGTTTAACTTTAAGCAGAATTATAGAATTCTTAAGAGAAGCTTATTTTTTATTAGAAGGTTCCGGCCTAGTAAGAAATATTAAGAAAATCTATTTACCCTAATAAAAATGCTTACAATCAAAAACTCTCCTACAATGATAATTACAAAACACCATAATTTTTATCCCAATAACCCAATTTACTGTGGATCAAATAGATAGAAAAATAACTCAGGGGAGTTTAGGCAGCAAAGCAAAGTTATAATGCCTATGGAAGTAGCTCATGTGCAAAATCATGAAGTAAATTTATCCCTATTTTATATTTGGATTTACTTTCTTCAAAAAGTGTTAGAAAATTCCTTCTTGTTAGTGATTTATGACGTACAAAGAAAAGCTTAAAAGAGTCACAACAATTCTAAGAATCAGTTTTATGTAAATATAAATCATAGGAAACAATTACAAAAATTCAATTCATTCACTCTAATAATGTTTTGTGTCATAAATTAATCTTTTCTAAAATAAAGTCTTACAATAACTGAAAATAATTTTTAAACAAGTAAAAAATAAGTAAAATCATCAAATTCTTGTTAGTACTATGGTTTGAATAATTTTAAAATAAAATCATTTGATTACAACCTTAACATCCATTAAATATTTAAATTAAATTAATTTACTTCGTCATTAGCTTAAATGCTTCCCGTTATATAAAATCATTGAATAGAAATTTAGATTATAGATGTTGTTATCTGTTTATTTTGTATTTAACCTAAGCTAATTGTTAATATACAGTTAAACATTGTTTTCTCACCCCTTTTTAATAGGAAGGGATGTATAAATTTGATTTGATCTGAAAGTTAAACTTAAATTTGATATACAAATTTTCTGTGGACCTAGGAATTACCAATTAATTTTATATATTGGATTCATTTATGTAAAAGTTAGTTAGGTAAGTAAATATGAAATTTTTTTTGACACGAAAATATTTACTAAAAGGATTCAATTTAATTTCTTTAAACCTCAATCGTAATTAAGAAATTGTCCTTGCATACTTGTGGGTGTTTTTAAAAAGTTAACTTGTATATTTTATGAGATACGTTGATAACAAAAACAATTTTGTTTTTTGGTTTAAAATTGTGCATTTTAATTTCTCAAATGATTATACTAAAAACGTATGTGTATATATATATATATATATGAATGTTTTTAGAAAATATAATCTTAATTCAAATACTTTAGATGTATTTAAATATTTTTGAAACTATGTCAAGCTATTTTTTAAAAATACTACTTGAAAAAATAAATATGCTGCGATTGACAAAAAAGCATTAAACGCAAATCACTACGGCTAATATGGTAATGTCATCTTAAATAAAAAAATCAATGTTTTCTTTCTAAAAAGTGTAAACTATCAAAGCCTTTAAAACTTTGTGTTTTATAATTTTAATCGTTTTTGATTAAGTTACAATTGTTTTAGTGATAAAAATTTTCAAACAATAAAAAAAGCGAATTTAGTATGCTAAAAAATGCTAGATGAAAAATATCGCTTATATTCAATATTGTTTGCAACTGTCTGTTTAATAAATACATTTTAGAATGATCATTTTCAAATAAATGGAGCTAAACGATTCAATCAGTCCAAATTAAGACTTCTAAAAAAAAACTGTGAATAAATTGATTATATAAAGTAAGGAACTATAGAGCATCATTTGGAGTTAACACAAATTCCTTAATAGAGTACGAATAAAATTTTTTTCGAATAGCATTCATTTGATTTTATTGCTCTTGAGAAACAAATTTTTTTATTGGTTATATGATATATTTTAACTTATTTTAACTGTTATAATAACTTTTCAAAGCCATATTATGACTTTCCTTGTGTTTTAAAACTTTAGGCATATCTGCAAAATAAAAAAAAAAAAATAACTTCAAAATCACAAATCATATGCTACTTATTTTACTTGTTTTAATTTAATTTAAAATATCAAGTAACCAAATTTTACCATCTGTGTTATATTAATATAATTCTGGGCAGGAAGTGTGTATACATGGCATCAAAAACTCTGCATCTGACACTATTTTGCATAACAAAACTATATAACACTGATGGTAGTTTAGTGAAAATTTTCTACATAGATATGATAACTGAAGTAGATCCAGAGACAATGTTTTATCCAATTTGTTAAATAGATTCTCTTTCTGATGTAGTCATTTCAAAAGAGCTTCAGTTAAAGTAATACAAATAAAACAAGAAAAAAAAAAAAAAAAAATCTGTTGTGAAAAATAATCATCTACAGGATTTTAGGGTTTTCCTTGTTTTGTCAACATGAAAAACATTATCTTATTTAGCTTTACAATTGCATATTTAAGAATTATTTTCTTGTAATTTGTGCAATTGTATCACTTTATATTGTATACACATAAATTTTAAGTTAGATAAAGTTAAGAAAGTAAATAATTCTTAGGGTAACTTACATAGTAAAATGTTGCTATTGTTGAAATTATAAAAAGAAAAATCAAGCTACATTTATAGAGATGAAATCCAAGAAAATTGTCTTATAAATTAGTATTAATGGAAATATGCACATGCAAAGTATTCTTAAGCAAATGTGAAGCTTTTGTTCATTATCCTTTGTTAATAGTGGTGAAAATCTTTTCAATGGATGTAAAAGAGCTGTTATAAGCTACCAATAAATCAATTACATATGCTGTATCATTTAGACCAAGAGTTTTTTGTGAAAAAAATTTGTTAAATTTTCAGTCAAGAAGGCCTGAAAGGAGTATGATATAATAGTTTTAAGGGTTTTGAAAGCAGAGGTCTTCAGATTAGTATTGAATCCAATTTTAATTAGCTTCAACTATCAGTAAATCAAAATACAAATATAAAACTTAGAAAATATTAGTATTAGCAATAATATTAAAAATTTAAAAGGATAATTGCATCACATATTAAAAACGATAAATAATAATATTTAAGATTAAAAAAATTTCATGTTTATTAATTCATTTATTTAAATGCAATAAACTCTCCTTTTGGATGGACATAGTACAAAAACGTTCATATAATTAAAGTATAATTTGGGCCAAATAAATAACTATATAATAACTTACTATAAAACTATGGAATTATCATAAAAATATTTCCTTATTTTCTATCCAAAGAAAATATTTTTGTTTATCTTTATTAAATAGAAGTTTAAGACTATGTATATTGTTATATATTTGATGAATTTTATCGATTAAACAAAACAACAAATAGATAGTGCAAGTAATACAAAGCAAAATGAAGATTAATTAAAGATAAAAATATATAGATTGAACAGTTAATAAACATTTATGGTTTTCTATTCTTAATTCATTAATAAAAAGACAAGAAATTATCTAGAGAAAATATTTTTATCAATTTTATTGTTATACATATATATCTCCTGAAATTGTTGCGATTAATTAATTAGAAATTTTACCCATAAAAATAAATATATATTTGGAAAATTTTTAATAATATTAGTGTTTTAAATAAAAAATATAAAACTAAACCAAATAATAATTTGTTTTATATTTAAGTTAAATTTACTATAAAAATTTATCCAACCATGTAGAAAATTTTAAGTCATCAAAAACTTATGTTCAGATACATTATACTTATCATATCCATACAGATACTTCAAAAAATAGCCTCGATAGTTGTTTAAGGAAATTTTATTATCAAGATTTTTTTTCCATTATCTTACACTTTTATATTATATAAGAGTATATGTAAGTCTATGGTTTCTAGCTGAGTTGAATGACTTCTAAATGTGAAATTATGTTCAAGTTTTTCTCTCCCTCGTCTAAAATAACGACTATATATATATATAAAAGATATAGCTTCTAGGACACCAAAAATCCTATACATGAAGGAAATGTAAGTAGGCAGCATGAAAAATGGTATTTACATTTACTACCCTAAGGGATATCATACTAAGTTTTGGCAGTAGAATTTTGTATTTTGTGAATTTTTAGCACGCAAGTTAAGGTATTAAAACGTAACTTTTCTTTAATACGCACGAAAACTTCACAAATCAATAAATCTAACAAAGCTAAAGGTTTTTGTTGTTTTTTGTAGTAAATTTTATGATTTTAATGGGAGTTTTTACATGATAAAATTTCATATCATAAACCTTGTTTTCTTTTTGTCATGTAAATATTTAGTTTTCAGAAATAAATATCGTTTACCTTTTTATTTTGACATATTTTGGGGGTTCTCATGAATTTTCATAGTAACAAGCTCCATTTATTTAAATTTTTTGATAGTCCATAAATATGTATTTATTTACAATAATTTCTTTTTATAATTTGAAATAAACATTTTTAGATTTTCTTTTGATTTTCATATAAATTTAAGGTATTTAAATAATTATTTGCATAAACACTTTCTCGTAATTAATCTAAGAAGAAAATTTAATCAAATCAAATTTATGTCAACTACAACTTAATTAAATTTCAACTTTGATACCAAAGTACTAGTTTAACCACAAATTGGATTAAAGTATCTCGTTTGACATAAGTAGATTTCAACAGAAATCAAAGTAAACTAAAAGTAAAATGATTTTTAGACATTTATTGGCACCTTAAGATAGATCTTAAGTTTTGTGGTGATTTATTTAAGCAATATATGAAATAACTCTAGCAATTAGTAGCTAATTAAGAATATAGTAGGATACAAATAAACTAAAATTATATTTGTATTATTTAAGTTTAATATTATAATCGGATTTCATAGAGAAAGCACAGTACCTGTAAATGATTTCTTAACAACATTTATTTGCTTAGATATAATTTGTGAAACATGTTTTCATGTTATTCTATTTTCTGAGGAATATCCAGGATTAAAATAGTATTAACTGTAAGCCTTTAAGGATATTTTTGATAAATTTGAAATTTATGTTTGAAAAGATGCTATTTAAATGATATTTTGGTTATTAAATTACCTACAACAACAGTGATATAGAAAACTTTGAAACTTATAAAATCTTACTTTGTTTATTTTTTAGGCTTCACAATGTACTTGCTGCAACCTTGTTTGTTACGTTACTTAAACTTGCCTCTGTCTATTTACTATTAACTTGTTATTTATTTTTCATTCTCACTATTTCTTGCACGTTTCAACCCTTTTCCTATAAATTATATTATTTTGACTTTTACATTTTATTTTCCTCAAATTACGTTTCAATTTCTCCTTTTTCTTCCGTGTTCTTTACAATTTTTTTCTTCATCCGTGATTGTACTAACTAAGAGGAAGACTTTCATTTTATATTTCAGAAAGTTTTTTTTTTTTTTATTTCAGGTGTTGTCATAAAAAAGTTTTTTAAAGTAGGATCATGACTTGAAACGTATTTAATTGCCTTTTTAACATACGAACTTATAATTTTTCTAGTCAAATTAAAAAGTTTCAGGTGTCCATTGCCCGGCAAAAAGCTTTTTAATGCTAAAGATATTTAAAACCTACAACGCTGATATCGCTTCTATATCTAAGCAAAAGAAAATTTTACATACAAGATTTGGTTTTATTGTTATAGATAATAAGTTTTAAAATCGCTTTTATATTTTTGTAGAATATATACCAGAAATATTCATTAAATTTCTTTTAAAAATTAGGGAATTATAAACCCAGTTATAAATATATTTCAGATAACTAATTATATTAAATACTTATTTGCCTTATAAAAATGCAACATTATAAAATTTTGTCTCTATTATAAAACTAACTTAAATAACGTCAAATTATTTAGCATATCTAAAGCTTAATTTATAGAGATGCAATTTTAACCAATTAGATCATAAATTATATCTGCTTTAAGCATAATTGTAGAAGTACTTGTTACCTTTTGAAATTTTCTTCCTTCAGATAATTATAGTTTGTCGCATCGGACCTAATTATGAATAATTTCTACTTAGAGTTTGAATTTACACCTTAAATGATAGGAAGATCAACTCTTCACCTTTCCGTAAAAGGAAATTATAGAAGATATTTATATAGAGATGACTAACTTAGATAAAATTTATGAATGGCTTAAGAATTATTTTTATTTTCTTTTTCTTAAATTTTATGAGCCATTTTATAGAAATATGGATCTGATAAATTATAAAAGCTAAAAGTAAATCGATTATGTTATCATTAGATACTTAAAATTTTTTAGATAATTCCTAGTTCTTTTTTTGTATAAAAAGAGTTTTTGTTCAATTTTAGCTAAGATAGGGCTTTTCAGCTACTTTAAGTTTTTTCTTTTCAAATGTTAGTATAAGATTTGAAAAATGGAATTTTTATACCTATCTAAAATTTTATAAAATTTCATAATTTTGGGATATAATTGATTTTCTTGGTTTTACTTTTTGTATTGATTCCTTGAATTTTATCTTAAGGCTTACATCTTCAAATTATACATCTTTTTAAAATTAATTGACTGTCAGAAAAAATTTAAGTAAAATTAAACTGTTACATTTTGCTCTTTGGATAGATTATTATTAAAGTTTTTATATGTATATGGGAAAATGAATGACAGATGACGAAATTTAAAATTTATTTCTGATTTTTCTTTTGAAATATGAAAAATTTTGAAATATTCAATTACTTTCTTTTTTTATTTTTAACATTCAATGAAAGTTTAGTTGACTAAACCGAATTCCTTAAGAAGTTATACGTATAGTTCACATATTTTTTTTTCACCTTTTCGAATGTGCATATGATCAAAATTAGACACATAAAATTTTAGGTCAATACATTCTCGAAGTTACAAACATATTTGTAAATACGTCTAGGTGTATTAATTTTGAAACTTTAAATTACTTTTTCGCAAAAATGTATTCTTAAAGTTGTTGTAAATGATATTTCAAAAATAACTATACCAGGGGTGGCCAAGATCCTTGATAGTCCGAACCATTTTTAAAAATTTGAAATTTTTCGCGAGCCGCAAATAAATACGTATTTTAAAGGTATGCAAAACAGGTATTAACAAATTTTTTTTAAAGAAATTATATTTATTAAAAACATATAAAAACATAACATACACATTTATTTTACTTCTCTTAATAATTCTTTAAAATTTGGTGAAAAATTGGTGACAGCACTTCTTAGTAAATCTTAGTAATTTTTTAAGGGGTTAGGGGTACTCAGCATTTTTAAATAAATCGGTTTTTTTTACATTTTCTTAAAGTATAAAGGTGGGCACTCACTTAGTGCGTATATCTCAGCGGGTAACTTTTTTGACGTCAAAATGACGTACAAATGAATTTCACGCTGAAATATGCGTGAAATATGAGGCGGAACTTTAGCGTGAGTCTATGACGTTACCCGCTAAAATATAGGCACTAAGTGAGTGCCCACCTTAATATCTTAAAAATATTCTCTGAAAATTTGAAGTGCATCCGACAAATAGTTTTCGAGTTATTCACCAATTAACAAAGGGCTCTCGGGCTCTACATACATCGAGTGTAAAACTTGAAATACGTTTTTCTTAAAATTATGTTTTTGAACCGGTGACCACTGTAACTCGAACACCGCTGGTTAGATTTCAATAAAACATCTTAAAGGACATTTTGAAACACATACGAAACGATAATAATTTTTTATAATACACAAAAATGAAAAGGGAATTGAGGTACATTTATCGAGAGCCACAAATTATCCTTCAAAGAGCCGCATGTGGCTCGCGAGCCGCAGGATGGCCACCCCTGAACTCTACCCATAAATATCAAATACTATTTTTAATATATTTCTTCAGGAAATAATCGAAGTATTTGCGAATTTATTTAGTATTTTTCATTTCACAAAACAATTTAAGACTAAAATATTTCTCAAAAATTAAGTTTGCTTTAAGGAGCTTCCATTTAATCTTTATTTCATGTTTGGCTGGTTTTTTTCAAAAATTTTCATATATTTTCATATATTCCGATAATCACAACAAATTTCGTGGTTAAATTTAAAATGACACAGCCACATTGCTATTATGTATACTACATAACATCTGTGTTCATCGAGTTTCTGTAACTTTGAAAATTATTATTTTAATAACCAAAAATATAAAAAGTCTTTAGCGATATGTAAACTAAGTTAAAAATTTAAAATTCTCTGAAAAAAAAAACATTTTTCATACTTTTTTCAGATCCCATGACTGCGTATAAATGCCTTATGTATGTTAATAAAGTGTACCGCTTTGTTGACGCACTTGTATAATCCAATTATGTTCGGGCATGGAGAAAATGGCTTCCATTTCAACCTGAAATATGTAAACCAATCTAACTCAAATGTTGGGTATCAATAACATGAAACTAATAAGTAATATACGCATTCCCTTATACGCATTCTCCATTGAGGCTTATACACATTATTACAAAACACGGAAAGAAATTTTGGATGGATAAATATGTACCTAATTAAGTATTTTGCAATCATGTCTTAAAATACACACTTTGAAAGCCTGTTTAAGGGGAATTTTGGCATCTATGTGATTTAACAGGTTGTCCAACAAATTAACATTAAAAATTCTCCTATTTATTGTGTCAATAAATATGTTATTTGTTTATTATCTAAATTATTATTTATTTATTTTTTGCCTTTTTTTATCAAATAATTAATTTAAACCGTTTTAAAGTATTATTTTAGTGCGATTAGTTGATATAATGTTTACTTTTATGACATTTATTTTAAAATTTACATTAAATTTCCCTTATACAGATAATTGCTAATGGAGAAACGATTTTCTTGTATGGGGCGCTAATAAACTGTACCAGCCCCAATAGAGAATGCGTATTAATAATGTGTTGCGAAATTAAATTAAGAATAGCCTTTAATATAATAAAAAGGAACGAGAGGAAATAGTTCGGTGTAAGTTTTCTTTTTAATTAGATGTGACAAGGAACAACGGGTACACGTTAGTTGAATATAAAAGATATAAAGGGAAGTATGTGATTCGAAATTAAAAAGCTCAAATAGCTTTAATTAATCGTTTCATTAAAATTTCTCTGCTCTTCCCTTTTAAATCTCCCTAAAAGTAATATGAACCAATACAAAGCTAATTATTTTTCTTTAAAGTAATCGATGTTGAAAGCCAATTCGATTTTTTTTTAATTCTTTAATGCAATTTCAATGAACGAATAAGTATTGTTGAATTGGTGTCTTTCCATTTACTAACATAATTTCTGCAACAAAAATTTAACATATAAATAATAGTGGCTGAAAATTGTTTTTAACATTTCCTATAAGATATCCTTAGAAGTAAATTTAACAAAAAAAATTTTTATGTTCTTCAATGTAACCGTAACTCATGAATTTTTTCACTAAACTTAATTTATCTCTTCCCAAAAAAATTTTTAATAGAATTAAACGTTTATTTCATACATTTTTATTTAAAATAAAGAAATGAAACGTATTTACGATGTATTATTTACGGTGCAATGTAAATTTCAAAAGAATCTAGAATCCAGATTGAATACTAAATTGAAAATTGAATGGTATTTCAGCCATTACAGCTAAAATAAAACTTAGACTGGTCATAGTTTTTATGGTAAACCATTTAATAGGGAGATAGTATTTCACAGATGATGCTTTGCACGATTTTATCTTCTTTTTTTTTTAATCTATTGATAATTTTTTTTTTATTTTATGCCTTAATTGGCTTTTGATGGAAATACCATAAAGAGTAAATCAAGGTAAGCAGATTTTTTCTTTTTTGTGAGTAATTCAATTGAATTCACTGACTCTGGTTTCAAGTTATTCAATTAATGATGTAAATATGAGGGACTGGCTATACATTTTGTAATTGAATATTTCTAGATTTTGGTATTGAAGAATTTTTAATCAATTATTGTAATTGATTATTAACAGATATATTAAAAATGAGTAAATGGTTTTTAAGTATTTCGTTTGTAATATTAAATGTATTTTTATTAAAAGAATCACCAGAGCCACTGCAACTTCAAAATTAAACGTTATATTGTCATGAAATATATTTTATTGGAAAATTGCAACTTGTTGTTGTTCAAGGTTTTTGTAAATTATTAAGCATAATGTTAACAACATTTTTTAATTTTTTTCATTAGAAAATCTTCATACAGAAGCCGGTGGCACAGCTTTTCCAAGGAAGTCTTTGGAAAAAGATGATTTGCGGTGAGCACTGTATCTCAGCTGAAAATTACCTAAAATCAAAAATACTTTAAATTTAGTATTACTAAATCTTTCCATCAACATTGTTTGATTACTTTTTTTTTTAATTAAAAAATTTTGGTGCTCATTTAAAGTGAAAACTGCTATTTTTCACGAAAAATTCCGCCATTTTGTAAGTGGAAAACCCCTTAATGTAAAACAAAATTCTAAAACTCAACGTTGTGGGGAGGTATTTTTTATGTAGAAAGTGCACACCAAGTTTCAAGTGAATCGTTAATGTAGTTTTTGTATGGCAGTGATCACCGACTTTGAAATAGTATTATTGAGAAAAATGCCCTTAAAAGCTTATTTATGGCTTTAGTTACCTGGCATTGATTATACCTGATAACTTTGACAGTTTTGCTTGGATCCACTTCAAATTTTAGGATTATACTCCTAAAATTTTAAAGTATAAGAAAAGTCAAAAACAAAAAAATATATTTTTCAATTATGTCGAAGTTTTAGTTATTGCTTCAAATTTTTTATAAAAAAATTTAACTTTTATTAGAATCGAAATCTTTTCGTATTATAAAAATTTCTTGAAAACATAATTTTAACTATCCCTGTACTTTCAAGTTACAAAAATATGCAAAATCTAACAAATTAATTTTTAAATCTATTGAAATAAAAATTGTTTGAATTCATGTCAAAATTAAATTTTCTATTTGTCATTCCTTTGAAATTTTTTTTATTTATTTTGCTAGTAGTCAAACATGAGACAAAAACTCTTTTATTATACAATTTTCATATCCTGATTGTCTGGCTAAAGTCATACAGCTAACAGTTTATTAGTTTGAGGATACCTTTAACATTTCAAAGAGTTTTAATGTTTTCATAGTGCCGCAAGGAATAAAGTAAATATTCTTTATTAAAAAGGATTCGTTCAACTAGAATTTTATTTTCAATAAATTTTAAAAGTGTTTTCATTTAAAATACAATTGTTATTTATTTAAAGTGCTAGCCTTCAAATATTTGTATTTTCTAGAAAATAACATTAATATTATTTTGTAAAATTTTCAATTGTCTGCCATGTATAAATATTATTGCTGTTTTTGACACTTGTAAGCATATAAGGAAAATATTTTCAAATTTCCTAGAAATTTTATAATGATTTCAGACACTTCTTCGCCTAAAAGTTTCCATGAAAAATTTGTTGCTTCTTTTTTTTTGATTATTTAAAAATGAAACATTTTCTTGTCAAAACTTAAATTGAAACTAAGGATGGGAATGCTTATGACAGCCGCAAGCTATGAAATTTAAAAAAAATTTTTTTTATTTTATTCATCTTGTGGTAGTCATGGTGGCAGTGTGGTTAGAGATAAAATTTCTATACGTATGAAACTTCCTTAAAGAAAATTTTGATATGCTTAAGATTTTGGAAGATAAACTTCATGCTGAGAATATCGTTTTTAAATTAAGTTTTCAATCATATTTTACTTAGTTATGTGTGTAGCCTACCTAAAAGTTTTCATAAAGGCTTTCTGTGTTTGTTCGGTAAAATAATTTTAGGATGGAGTATTTATTGTTTACAGAAATCTTCTGCAAATAGTTTCAAAGTTCATTTTGTTTGTTTTGATTGTAAAACCATTCGTATTTCTTCTGCTAATCAATGCAATTGTGTATAAATCTAGCGCGTATGCTAATGTTTTTTTTATTACATTGTAAAAGTTCAAATCTAATACAATGAATAAAGTTAAAATTAATATCAAAGAGTGATGAAAATAATCAAAAATATTATTTTTTTTTAGTAAATTACAACTAAGAATACTCCTTAAGTGGACACTTATGTTAAATTTATTAATATATGAATTCAGCATGAAACAGAATTACATAGAATACACTAACCCCTTCCTTGATTCTATTGTACTGCCGTAGAAAAATTAATGATTTTCTAATGGCATAGCTGTGTTCACTAATGCGAAAAATCTACTGAAAATTGCTATCCACTAACAGTTCATGTCAAATCAAATGAAAAATGTTTTTGTGCTGGATACTATTTTCCTGAAAATAGTTTCAATTTCATTTGTTGTCAGTATTTCAGGAATTTAAATCATGTACAAACTCTGCCTATGATAAAAAATTTGATAATTTCTCAGTGCTTTATACTTATCACACTGTCCTCAATTGCGTGACATTATCTGAATTGATATGACATCTTAAAAAGTATTTTTGATTATAAAATTTTAGCACATAATTATACATATTAAATTTAGTATTTTGGCTGAGTTTTTAGTTTTTCGAATTTCTAAGATGATCAGATACTCAAAAAATGAATGAACGAGATTTTTAAGCAAAGATAAAAAATATTAAACAAGAACTGTATCTGTAATCTTAACAGTTTATTTAAGTAGTTAATTTTAGAGCTTCTCTTTAGCTCTAGATTTTAAATTCTTTGTAACAATCAACAAAAATAAAGCAAAGTAAGACATTGCCTAAACTATATTAGTGAAAGTAAAAAAGAGGAAACATAAATTGAGTTTTGATTAACTGAGATATTAAGTATTATTTTAATCAAAAATTAAAAAAAAAATCAATTTCCATAAAGCTCTCAAACACCGTTTCAACTCTTAGAGTCAATTAACTTTCCAGTGCTGTTGCAATTTTTTCCTATATTTCTAAATTTTTGCGGCCCTTTTAAGTGTTCCAATTTTGCAGATTACCGATAATAACTTCAATCAAAGCCCACTCATAGAATTTTATTTTTAACTCAAAAATTTCTCTAATTAGTACTTTAGTCATTTTGTCCTCCAAATAATTTAATTCACTTACCTCTAAAGAAGATTTTGACTATTTATTCAGTATTCTTTCTTTTAACAGGACGTTGCTTAGCTTTACTGCTCTAATCCGCAAGCCAGCTATCACTTTTTCTTTCCCTCAAAAATAACTCAAAAACTTACACATCTTTTGAATTAATGCATTAAAAATTTGCTAACCTTCTGGTAATCCCGCTAATGTGCTTGGAAACAGTTAAAGCTCTCAGGTATATTATTGTATTTATGATTTTTAGTTACCTTCAATTATTTTTCGTTTTTTTTTTTACTGAGCCTTGAGTTTTCCAAGAATTCAAACAGCTCTAGTTTTTAGTTGCCTCATCTTGAATTTAAAATTTTTTCAAAAGTTGTTCTCTGGTGGTTTCTGTTTCGGAGCCATACTGGCTCGGTCACTGCCTTTGAATCTAATCATGACATCAATGCATGTATCTTTTTTAAAGATATGAGACTTTTCATGTTAAGAAATAGTTTAAGACTCAAGATGGATGCTGTATAGGGTGGTCCAGTTTTTTTTGTTGAAACTTCCAAACGAAAAATTTATAAATATTATTTTGACGAATGACTTTTATTATTGATATGTGTTTTGCACATTGTTTGAAACAGTAAAAAAGAAAAAGACTGGAGGCAAAAAATTTCCTATAATACAATTAAACTTCAGTTGAAAATTAGCTCGGATAAAATATTTACAAAATGAAAGTGAAAAAAGTGTAGTCTTTGTTTTAACCACCTTTTTTCACCTTTTTTCACTTTTTTTCACCAAAAGGAAATATTTCGAATTCTACTTTTTTCAGTTTTTGTTTCAAATAGATCAATAAATTTTTTACAGTCCTAGATATAAAATTTTCACAAGTACTTTTTATACTTAACATAAGTAAAAGTGAAACAGAAATATTACCTTAGGGAAATAATGTTTGCATAAAAATAAGTGAAAAATCTTTTTATGATTTCTTTATTTAATTCAAAAAGCTTTTCTTTTTCTTTAAAATTTCAGTTTATTGTTTAATTTAAGGTAAATCTTTTTTGGTAGCACTTAACACTTAAAGATTAAGTGTCGTTTCTTTTACGAAAAATAACAAAACGTAAAGTATGACTCCTAGGCATATTTTCGAAATTGATTTTGTATTAAATCATCGTTAAGACGCTTTGTTGCCCTCCAGCTGTAATAGAAAAATTTTTATATAGATACTAATTCTATTTTTAAAAATCAAATTTATGTAAATGAGTTAAATTGTGTGCGTGTCTAAATTTTTCTATCTAGAATTTCATCAAATGTAGCTGTAATATGATATGTTCTTAAAGTAATTCAAAAGTATAAGATTTGTATCAGTTCAGTATTTTATCGAAAAAGCTGGAGTACATATTAAAAAATAAAATTTCATATAATATTTTATCTTTTCTCTATTGGGTATTCCTTTTGACACTTTTTGGTATTATTTTCAAATCTCTGCTATTCTCTAGAAAAAAAAAGAACACAAACATAAAAACAAGAAAAGTTTAATTTTGGCAGACCCTAAGGGCTAATGTGGATTTTAATTAAAATTTGTCTGGTTGTACAAGATGTCTACTAGTATCCTCAAATGATGGTGCTCAAAGGCATCATTTTTGCATTCCTATTTGAATATGGATAGCATGTGCTCTAAAGTCATTGTTTGAATTTTGTGAATTGCAAGCCCGCGAGACTTATACTAAAATTTAGTTGGCTCTTTAGATAACGAATTAAAAAAAATAAATCATTGATATTATTTGAAATGAATGCAATTTAGTTTTAATACGAATTCATTTTGAAATTTCATTTTAATATCACAGAGATAGTAGTAGTTTGTTAGTGGTGTTAATTAGTTTATGTAAAAATTAGATTTCAAAATTTAAAATTATTTTAAGTATCAAAAACACAATGCGTGAATAAAGTAAGTATAATAATTAATAACAAAAAATTTATTACATTTACTTGGAGAGCTTTAATCTAAAATATGATTAAAGCTTTTGTCATGTGTATGATTATTTGATATCATATTTAACTTACTTTAAGAGTAATTAAAATAATGCTCTTAATTATCGGTAACGATTATCGGTCTACGCCCTTTTAAACTTTAAATAAAATACATTCTTGACTGTAATAAAATTAATTTTTGTTTTCTTATTTAGACTTTTTCCAATGCTTTTCTTTTCTCAAATATTATCGCCTATTTAATTCAAGGTAGTCTCAAATTTTAAACGCGATAAAACACTAAATCAAAAATGCTTATGGCTTACTTATATTTACGTTAAGGGTTTACTTTGTAAATTATTATCATAATGCGTCTTGTTTTTTCTTCTTGATAAAACTAACGTAGCTGTAACTACGTCAATTATTTTCCTTTGATACTTATAATTTTGAAAATATTTTCGCAGTTTTTTATTTTTTACTAAAATTTTTATAGTTTTGATAAGAGTAAAAAATTTAATATAAGAATAAACCATACTCATATTAACTTTTATAATTTTATAGGAATTCCCTTCAATTATGGGCAAAATAAAATTTTTCAGTTATTAGATATTTCAACATTTTTCGGTCGTGTATCATTTTTTAATTGCTGGTAGAAGTTTAAAAAAAATTTAGCATTTATTGACCTTTATTTCTATCCCTAAGCTTAATCTACAAATTTTTTGTCAATTTAGTTATTTACTTTGTAACTTTGTAACGATTTCGCTATTTACTGCTTTATTTTAGAGTAACGGTTCCTAAGTCCATAATTGTTTAATTTATTCAAATATATCTATATATTCTTATTTCGTTTTCAGACATTAACTTAAACCTTTTTAGACAAACTACTAGAAAAATAGTATTTAAACAAAAATATTTAAACTAAAGCTCACTGCGTGAAAAATTAAATTGTTTTTTTAAGTTGTCATTTCAACTTGTTGTCAATTTTTTTTTGGGGTTGTCTTATTTGTAGGAATTATCCTACTAATGACCTAAAAGCTTTTGCTAAATATTTATTTTTAATATAACACCACTTAGTGAAACAAAATAATATCTAACGGTAGCATTTACATTCAAATTATTCCTGGTTAAAATTTTCTCTATGGGGACGATAGCAAGATACCTATAGCTTCATATATAAAATTTCATTATTCGTCAGCAGAACCGTCATCAGTTTTGTATACTTAACATCTATAGACGTTGGCAGTGCTCTAGAGGTGATAACACTTTTAATGTATTCAAAGCCACGGATGCGGAATTTATCTTTGGCTACACCATCGAGTGCTTAATTTATTGCTTTATATCCTTAGTAAAAGGCGGTATATTTTTCCTTACTTCTTGTTTTACTTTATTTTATTTTTTGTATCCAAATATCTTCAAGACTTGAAGGTACTTCTAGTTAATTTATTGATGTATAAAAAATTCTACTAAAAATCTAGCTTAGTATACAATAATCAAACAAAAAGTTTTCAAAGATGGAGGAAATCAATTGATTTAGCTTATTTTTGGCTTAGATACCTAACCAAAATATATTTAAATATATTTTTATATGTATAGTTCGAAAGTGAGTAAATTTATTATGAAGCTAATAATTCGTCTTCTTATTATACTCGTATCAACAACATTTATCTAAGGCGTAAGACGTAATAGAAAATATTTTGTGTATGTGATTTTAAGAGATTAGTAAAAGTCAGAATTCAATATCTGTCATGAAATGCCATAATTGGGTTGTATATGCCCTTTGACCGGACTGGCGCAATTGTTTAGGGCCAAAAATGGTACGAAACTATTATTGATGTAACAGAGGAGACGTGCTGCAAATATAAGATTTATAATCTTGATTAAGTGAGGAAGTCGGAGCATAAATCTTTTAACATTCAGATGTGGTTTTTTATCGTCCACAAACTAAATAAGAGGCTTTCTTTTTAAAAATTTCAAAGCCATACAACTTATGTCCAATTATTTTAATATCGTCATTATTAAATGTTTGAAAACATTAGGCACTAATTATAAGTAGTGCCAAAAAATTATTGGCAATTGTTAATAAATGTTGACAATTATAGACAATAATTTAAAATTGTTATTTGTTCTTATTAAAAAAAAGGTTATGCTATATGTTTGGTGGGATTTCAAGAAGAGCTTTGAGCTTCTACCAGACAATACCAAGATTAATTCTGAAATGTACTGTGATCAACTGGACAAATTAAATGATTTATTCAAACAGAACACATGAAACCTTGTATAAATTTGGTAGCTCGTATAAAGGTTTAACAGCTTGAATGAGATGTACTATCACATGCATCATATTTACCAAATTTCCAAACAACCCAAAAAGAAGCTCGTAAATAGCTTAATATACGGGGATTTATGTTTAAAGTATAATTTTATTCGTGATTTTGGGCAAAAAATTAATTTATTTTAATTCATATAAAAGGTCTTTAAGTTAATTTTTTAAAAATATTTTTTATTCTAAACATTAGTAGTGTTTGGAGTTTTTTTTAGAAAAAGAACAATCATTTTGGGTTTTAAATATTACGCTCTCAATTTCTCTCTTAAATAAATAAATAAAACTATATGTACGAAGTTTATAAACATCCAAGAATTACTGAAATCCTTACAGCAAAGATATTCATACACAATTAAATTGTTGTTAAAAGCAATTTCATAAGTTACCAAATTACTTGATACTTTACTACAATTTTATCCCTGCTCTTAGTTAATAACTATAACAATAAGAAAACAGTATAACGTAGTGGGAAAACAAAAGATTAACTTTGATATATTTTAATCTAACTAATTTTATAATCTGCTTAGCTTTTGTATAAAATTCTCTTAACATGATGCTTTTCATATATTTTATGTATATATTTATGTATGATAAGTTTATGAGATAAGTTTAAAAATAACTATTATAAAAAATAAAAATAAATAAGTTTTATTTGTGATATTATTGCTTGTTGAGATCAGTTTCAAATCTAAATATTTTTTTATTTGCTACTTATTTCAAATTTAATGCTACTTTCCTAACCGTAAATCAATTTAACATATGATTATAGCAAACGACTTTGTTTTTAAGTACTTCAAAAATGTTTATATAGGCATGATTTTTTTTTTAAATAATTTTTAAAAACTTTTATCAATTGCAAGGGGCTCTTAGCTTTTTTTGATTACACATTTTTATATATGTTATATATATATATATATATATATATATATATATATATATATATATATATGTGTATATAATTGTTATCAGGTACAGTTATAAACAGTATATCGATAAGATATTTGCTTTATTTTATTTTATGAGTTTTGCTTTACCCCTTTGAATGATTTATCAAAGACAATACTAGACCCCCGTAAAGTTTGCTATCATATTCTGACTTCCATTATAAATAAGATCAGTTTTAATTGTTTCAATACAGTTTTATATATTATTTTGTGTATTTAATTATGGTTTCTATGAAATCTTTAGTAAATTTACTACTTTTACTACCGTTATACATAAGTATAACTGATTCATTAGTCCAAACTAATATTGATAAGATTTTAAAAAAAAATAATTTTATAAATGACGTAGAAAATAGTTTTAATAATATTTCACCATTTATTTTGGTTGATGGACTCTTAACAACTGTAAATAAAATATTAATTAAAATAAATTTAAATAATATGGAATATAATTAATATATTATTATTTAATATAGCCTGAACTAATTAAAAAATATGGTTATCCAGTTGAGATTCATCATGTAACTACACCTGATGGTTATATTCTAGAAATGCATCGTATACCAAGACCTGGAGGAATACCTGTTTATTTACAACATGGTATTATGGATTCATCAGCTGGCTGGATTTTGACTGGACCTGAAAAAGGTTTAGGTATATATATACATGCACATTTTTTTTTGTTTTTTTTGTTTAATGAATGAAAAACAATATCAATGATAAATAAAATATATGATTTATTTTTATTTCCCGTCAGGATATATTTTATATGACTTAGGATATGATGTTTGGATGGGAAATATTCGTGGTAATCGTTATTCACGTAATCATGTATTTATTGATCCTGATGCTAGTAGTTTTTGGGATTTTTCATTTCACGAGACTGGAATTTTTGATATACCAGCAATGTTAGATTATGTAATCCAAAACACAAGCTTTACGAAAATTCATTACATAGCTCATTCACAGGTAATTGTTTAAAATTGAAGCAAACCAAAAATGAAAATGGAAAATTATTTTTTAAAGGGTACAACCGCATTTTGGGTAATGTGTAGTACACGCCCTGGCTACTGTGATAAAGTTATATCTATGAATGCTTTAGCACCTGTTGCTTTTATGGGTAATTCAAAAAGTCCTGGTGTTAAAGTTTTTGGTGGATTAACTTATCCACTTGCGGTAAATTTTTAAATATATTTAATATAAATTAAATATTTTAAATTCTGTTTTTTATAGTTTATATTAAGGCTACTTGGTACTGATGAATTTTTTCCAAACAATGATTTATTTAAAATGTTAGCCCAAGTATTATGTAAAGAAACAGCAATTACACAATTATTATGCTATAATGCAATGTTTCTTTTTTGTGGATATGATTCAAGTCAACTAAATAAGGTTCTTTTAATTTTTTTATTGATTTTCTTAACAAAATAAAATCTTTTTATATAAATTAATCAATTTTATAGACAATGTTACCAGTTATATTAGGACATGTACCAGCTGGCTCATCAATAAAACAATTTGTTCACTTTGGGCAAATCTACAAATCAGGTAAATTTCAAATGTTTGATTATGGTTGGTTTGGTAATTTTAGAAAATATCGAAAATTACGACCACCATTATATGATTTAACTAAAGTATCAGCACCAATTGCTTTACATTATTCAACAAATGATTGGCTATCAGATATTAAGGATGTACAAACTCTACAAAACTATTTACCAAATATAATTAAATCAAATTTGGTAAAAAATTCAGCATTTAATCATTTGGATTTTTTATGGGCTGTTAATAGTAAAGAAGTTGTCTATGATGAAGTAATTAATATTCTTAAAATAATGGAACAAAAGGAACTTACGAATCTAAAAAAGTTTTAATATTTTCGTTTTTTGAAAATATTTTGTTAAGTTTAAATATATGCATACATATGGTATATATGTATGAGAATGCTATTTTTGAAATTTTATTAAATGCTGTTTACAGGCTAACAAGAAATAATTTTACCTTACCACTTGAATATTATAATCAAGTATATTATTTTTGGGTTTTTATTTATTTTATTAAAATATTAATGTAAGTCTTAAAATTACCATGCAGATCATTTAATATCTTGTTAGAATAAGTGTCTTAACAGGGACATTTTTTTATGAAGAAGAAATAATGCATATAGTTTTTCTTCATTAGAAAAAAGAAATCAAAGAACAAGGTATCTTTTCAATAATGTTCTTAGATCCAGAGGAAGAGATTGAAATCTGAACTGAGTAGCTTTAGCCAAAACTCTTCATAATATATTTGCCGGAGAGTATAATTAAACTCTTACGGCAGGTATCAATTAGAGTTATACATAAATTTGTAATTTTTAATAAAACAGCTAATAAACAATTTTAAAAATTTTAATTAACCCAAAATTAACTATTTGAACTCTCTAAAAGTTTATCTTGGATTTTTAATATCATAATCAAATATTTTTTTTAGTTAATTCAGTAAAAAATAAAATTTTTAAGACATATTAGTAAATAATTGCTTCTTCTGTTGGAAAATTTCTATTAAGATTCGGTAATCAAAATTTTTTTACACTTCACTTAATTTAGATATATATCTTTTTTTTAATACTATTTCTGGTGATGTTTATCAGATTATAAACTTTTTACCTTTTCATTGAAGAAATGAATTACAAATTTCAATCCTTATATTGATTTTTTCCAAAAAATCCAGTTTTTTTGAGATTTATATAATTTTATTTAGATAATTTCAATTATAATAACTTATTATTTAACAATGAAATTAAATCACCCATAAACTGAATTTATTTTCATCTTTGCTGGTATTTCAAGATTTTGCAAATTTTGTTCACTTAAGAGGACCTCAAAAAGAACTCGTTGCTGCCGATTTTGGAAATATAATTTATTATTTGTCATGAAACATGAAAAACCGTTTATACTTGTTTGCATTTGTAAGAACTATTCATTTTTTTGTTTATCATAAGCATTCAATGTTCATCTTTTAAATTCAAATATCACTTTGCGACTTTTCCCTTAAACACCGATAGTTTGACCCCTTATATCCTTAACAAGAAACTCACTAGTATAGTAACTAGTTAATTAAGACATCAACAACATACCTTAGCACATTTTATCCCATATTGACAACTTAAAAAGAAGTTTCTCCATTTGTATTGATTTTTCTAAATATTGAGCGTATATATTTAATGTTTGCTATATTTAACTTTACAGCTTTGATTTTTTAATATAGTTTATTAATTATTGTTATTCGCGTCTAAATGATAGAAATTTGCGGTAATCCGGTTTAAAAGTGTAAAAGATTTATGAGTAAAAAATGTGCTATTTAAAATATTATATCTGTCTTATTTTATTACAATAGAAATATTATCCAAAAAAAGCAATAAATTTTTATCATTTTAGTTTTTGTCTCTTTAATTGTAGACAATATTATTAGTGGCAATTTCAAGTCTTTTCCCTTTTAAAATTGAGTAATAACAAGATCTCTTAAATTTTTTTACTATTTGTCTATAAGAATTCCTTTATTTCACCTAAGAAAAGTTTGTTTCAATATAATTAATTTTTTTAACGATTTGATTTTAATAACAAAAACTTTTGGTATCAAATATTTGACTTTATTATTGTTTATTTATGTTCAATTTATACGCTTAATAATCCAATACTTGATTTCGTTTTTATTATTTCTATTTTATTTTGAGCTATTATTTTAGGCTATTAATATTTTTGTGACCTAATAAATCTGTAAATTTTCTCTTAAAAATTCTCACAATTTTTTAAGGGTGTCATTTATGTAATTTATTTTTATTTTTCATAGTATTTTACTAATTCTAATTAAACAAAAAGAAATGATATTGAGTATCATTTTACGGTTATACATTAAGAGATGGCTAGGATGAAGTTAGGAAGATATAGTGAAGCTTGTAAAGTAAACTTGAATGTTACAATTGACTCAAATAAACGCAATTAATATCTTTAGGCTTGTTCTATTTACAAACACTCAGAGGGCTTTGTAGCTCATGATTAAACTATTTACTTATATGCACAGTTTAAAATATAATTATCAACACTGTTAGTGAAAAATATCATCAAAAAAAGATATTTGGATATATTTTTAAATTCTTCACAAAATTCACAAATGCAAATAATTTTTTTTCTCATAATGAGTAGTTGACTGTAGTGCTGGTGTTTTAACTATTGGCTTAGTCAAAATACCATTAGAAAACCTAAATTCAAAATTAATTTTGGAAAAAAGGCCTAATAATGGTAATGGTGAAAATGGTGGCACAATGGTTGCTAGCTTAAGCCGTAAAGAGCTGCCTGCTTGTTCGCTACAGGTACTATAAACTCTACCTCATTTTTAACTTGAAGAAGACTTCATGCGTTGTCTTTAGCTCTTTATCATATTCGTGCCTTAAAGTTATTTGTATTTGTGGAGTTATTGTTTTTTATCTAAAAAAATGTGGTTTATTTCGATGAACCTTAAAGTAAGATGGTTTACCTAACTCTTGTGTGTCTTTATTTTTATGTAACAGAAATTTTCGTAACCTTTTTTAGTTTGATCTTAATTTAGATAGGGCTTAAAACTACTGTGCTTTCCTTGATTCATTTTCTTGTTATATTTAGATAAATTTAATTTTTTCACATCCACATAGAAAATTAGGCTTCCTTGAATTGAATTTTGTTCCTTCCTTCAGTTTGAATTGCTTACTTTATTTAGAATTTATATATAATAATTGCTTCTAAATTAACGAAATGTAAAATGATGTATGTGATTTAAATATATATATATATTTATATATAAAAACAAAAATATTTTCAACGTAACAAAAACTGAAATAGTAACGTAAACAAACCTTCGAAATGTCAATATAAAGGCTGAAAATCATTTCTGTTCACTGAATTGAATAATTGAATTAAGGTTTTGGTATTCGCTATTTGCAATAACTCTAGTGGTTAGTAATCACATCATTCCCCATTTTTATATTAAGCAATTGAAAAATCTAGCTGGAAAAATGAATATTTCTATTAAATTAATATTTACCAACAGAAAATCAAAATACAATTCATTTATGTTTATTTGTGTAAAAAGTAAATTATGAAAAATTCGTATAGGAAATATCAGCTGCTCTAACATATTTAACATGAAATAATTTTGGGTAGTTGAAAATTAACATAATTGAACGCACTTTAAATATAATTTAATTTTATTCGAACGTTGCTTGGATTTTATTAATTAAATTAGTATTCATGATTTTATGAAAAAATTTCTCTGTAGTTTTGAATCGAAATCAATTATTATAATTAAGTGTTCTTTCTTTGAAGAATTTAAATTTTAAACAAAATTAATGTATTTATTGATATCTAGAGACAATGGGGCTGCTTATTTAAAATTTTATTAATCAAAAATATGAAAAATCCTTTACGAACTGTATTGGAAACTAAAATATATTAGATATATAAGTATCTCATCATATCTCTATTTTTGGTAGTCCTTTTTGTCATTTATCGTCTATGGAATTTAATTATTGCAATAATATTATTCAAATCGATCAATAAAAGCATCTAAGCTTTTGATACTGGTCCCCAAAGCCCCTAAACGCTTTGTTAATTAAGGGGAGGGTAGAATTTAAAGGCAAAATGGGATATCTTAATGATTTTTTTTGTGAAATATGAATCATGTAGATTTATTTACTCTATAAAAGTGTTAAAATATAATATCCTAAGCATCTTTTCTGAAATTTTAAATAAAAAATGTTAATAAATAAGAGAGTGCTAGCGAATTTGCCGCAGTGCCTCAGAGAAAAGTAGTCTATAAGTCGTTACCAGATCATCTGAACAAATAAATTGAATTGTGCTTTTTTGGCAGCATTTTAAAGTAAAATACGCGATATTCTTTAAAAATTTCTGTGTATTTGTTATTTTAAAATGGAAAAAAATTGTTTAAAAAAAAAATCTTCCTGATTTCCTGTTGATTTATGTTGTAGAAATAGTGCAAAAAATTTCAAGAGGATCGGTTAAGTGGATTTTAAGTTATGATGTTCACGGACGTCAAAAATGTTGTTTGTGAGAAAACCGATTTAAAGTTTTTTATACGAGATTTTTTATTTAAGAAGCGGTCATTTGAAACACTGTATCTTTTACTTTACTCCGATGTACTTAGAATTTTTACACAATATTTTCGACATGTTGGACATTTAGAAAAAAATTCGAACGAAAAAGATTTTAAAAACTTATCATCCCCTTAAGTTTTTGTTAAAAATCTGATTGTGTTGGCCTATACAGACAATATATTACTTAATCAATAATTCTAATACAGACTCTTTAATATTTTTTATGCCAATAATTTAACTATAAAAGATTTAAGTTTTATTTAATTTTCTTTGGCAGCCCAGACCATGTAAAACGTAAAATAAAGTTTCACAAAGTCATTACCCCATTTTTGTATTCTTCTTCATTTTTTTTTTTTGAAATTTTTTGTTTATTGTTTGACATAAATTATAAATATAGTTTTTATAAATCAATCAACGAAACCAAATTCTAGTAGTAAATATTTTTGTTCTATTTAAAACAAAATCCAAGTTTTCTTTTTGAATATATTCAGAAAGCATTCATGGATAAACATAAATCCATTTTTGTTGATTATGCTTCAATGCTTCAAAGTAACAGCTGTTTAGAAAGAAGTTTATTCAAGAATTCCATTTTCAATATTTCCTTCAATTTGCTGACATAAGTAGTCTAAAGTAAAAGCCAATCGTTTTGTTCACATAAGCTTTCAATCATAGAATAATTGTTAAGTTGTGGACTTGTGTACTTATAACTCGAATATAACTCGCTTACAAATGCATTCAGTTGCTAAGTAATATATTTTCTAGCTTCTCAAATTTACCAAAACTTATTTGACTAACTTGGAAAACTTCCTATTAAACTTTTTCAACTCTAAGTAGATTCCACTTAGTTGAAAAACATCCTTTTTGGATTGCTTTCTTAGTTCTGAATAGCCCAATCTTATAAATTAAGCAAAATAAAATGACTTAGGAAAATTTTTTAGCTAAGATAAAAAAGTTAAATGCTTTAGAAATGATTTTAGCTCATTAAATTTTTTGCTCTTTTTAACATCAATCAATTCAGTTTAATATTAAAATAGAATTCAATCATGTTTTCAATACATAATTCAAAGTACTTTCATTCTTTGATCCTTACCCTTAGGCTTTTGATGAAATTGCCTTTTGAGTGTAGAATAATTTCACAACAAATTTACACTCGAAGTAAATTTAAAGCAAATATTTAGATTATTCAATTGCTTAGGCTTATAAGTCTTTTGTCAATCGAAGACAATATAAAATCTCAAATGAATCATTAAGGATCTTAAGTTACTTATTGACTCAAAGAAATTTAAATAAGAGAAAATTTTGAATTAAATTGTGCTGAGAGTATAACAAAAGCTGAGTACCAATTTTGTTGGAGAATATTTAATATATGAAAATCTTTAAAATTTGACTTTCAAATGATAAAAGAACTTTAGCTACTATACTTTTAGCTAATCATCAGCTTCAATGTTTGGTTACAAATTAAACTTCCCTAGCTTTTATTATTAGAGCTTGAATATTTGTACTCTTCCTATTGTTGTGGTGGAAATGAAAGTTTTATTCATGATGCCAAATTCAACATTTCAACCAGGAGAATGGTATATTTATCATAATTTAACCAAATTTTTTTAAACTTAGATCTTTTTTATATGGGCAAAGATTTACATAAAAGGTAAAAGAACCGCGCTTAAAGTTGACTCCTAAAAAATATTTTTAATCTATAGCTTGAGCTTAGGTATAAAAAATTATTACGAGATTTGTTAAAAATTTTAGATTGTTAATAAATATTGAGCTTGAAGAGGTTGCGTTTCTTAATTTTGTTGAAAGAAATTAAGTGCTTTTATATTTTTCGTAAAAAATTGTTGAAACTGCACAAATTTCAATCAACTAATCTGCATACATTTGTATCATTCCTTCATTAGTTCTTTCAAGTGAATTCTTTGCTGACTGTGGCTACTTAAGATCGAACTGATTAATAGAATCATGAGGACTTGAAATAGAAAGGCTATGTCTTTGCCAAATAATTTTTAGTTTTTAATTTTTATATTCCAAGTTCCTCTAATTTTAAATACTATTTTATTGCTTAGCATTAGTTATAACTATAGCAGTATAGATCCACGATGTTTTCAAGGCTATTCAATAATGTGCAAAATTTTTAATGCTTTCAAATAACACCACAAACTCTTGAATACAATTGTTATTAATATAATTCTATACAAAAAATTCTTCTTAACAAGTTGACATAATTAACAATTTGAAGTAGAATTCTATTTAGCTAATTAGAAAATAGTTAGAAAATTCATTTGTTAATTGTTTTAGCCTGAAGCTAATCGTATCCTGATTTAAAACGAATACAAAAGGCAAACATATCCATCATTCGCTATAAACCACAAGCTGTCCTGATACTAATGAAATTTTGATCGATACTTACAAGTTATACTATATGACTATACAGCTCTAGGATAGGAATTCTGTTATTGCGGTTTTGTTACACTTCTAACAAATGAGTTTATATTTGTATCCATAAACTACTCTTGAATATATTTGTTATATTTTGTTTTATTTCAATTTAATTCAATTTAAAGCCATTAAAATGTTTGAGATCAAGTATTATTGTGTAAAATTGATAAACTTTTTTATAAATTTAAAGTTTTAGACAGAAAAGGTTTAAATTATTTTAAATTTTTGTTTATATTTAAAAAAAAAAATAAAAGCTTTTTTAAAAAAGTATTTCATTTTATAGAATCTATGGAAAAAAATATTCACTATTCCTTTAAAGTTTGCACTAATCTTAAGTCTTAAGTTCTTTTCATTGACCCGAAGAATCAATACCGCTTAGGTATCAATAAGAGGGTATAACTTGTAAGGTGTCATGTGTGTATTTGTTTAGAATATCTTTAGAAACGCTTTTGCTAATGAAAATATAAGCTTCTTTTACCGTCAAAATTGAGAAAATGGAAAAGGGTTAATCTCCAACTTAAGGTTTGACCTATAAATAGCAAAAGAAAGCGTAATTTTGTTAATGAATTTAATTTGCAAAGTCTTTTAATGTTAAAAATATTCATTGTACTGTTATATTCTCTTCCTATCTATCTAAATCTGGAAATAGGAATAACTACAAAACTCAAAACTCAAAACATAACAATTAAAGAAACATTAAAAATCTATAAAACCAAATGAATTATTACTAAAAAAAAAAAAATAGTTGAAATTTTTAGATAACATATTTATAAAATAACAAAAAAACTTAATACATAAAGTTCTTATATACAAAAGGAATTTTTTTGGTGTTAATACCTTAGCGCTACCCTTACATAAAGCCTTTAATAATTTTACTTAAATTCTTCTTATATTTATCTATAATTGCAATTTGGTTGCAGCAAATCTACATAAAAAAACTTATTAAAATTATATTTCTCTTTCATAAGACATAAAATAAATCTCTTCTCTTTTTTTATTTAAAGTGCATGAGCCCTGCGGTTGAAATTTACTCTTTGCATGTTTCTATATTTTTCTATGAAGGTACAAATTACAAAGTACAAATTCTTACAAATTTTTAATTTATTATTTAATAAAAAAGAAATTGCTTATTGCTATTCTAATTGATATAATTTATAATTCATTTAACCTTGACATATAACAAATCATCAGAAACGGGCAAGCCAATTTAATTTTACAATAATTGTATTTTTTAAATATGATGCGGCTTAATGTTTAGGTTAGAATGCATCAAAATGGTCAGAAAGAAGAATGTCTGCAAAAGGTTTTGATTTTTCAATACAAAACTAACTATGTTTTAAGTTAGAAACCTGGCTTAGTACTTAGAGGCGTTTGTAATTAATTGGGAAATTAAATCAGATCATGTGAAACTTTCCAGTTAATCATAAATCATATGATAACATAATTACTAATTTAATTAATTTAAAATTAATTATTGCTTTGGATTGGTTCTTATAGGAAATAATTTTCTCGCTTGTTACAATATATTAAAAATTAAATTTAATAATTGGGCACATGTTCTGATCCAGAAATTTCAAGGAACAAGAATAGAATAAAGATATAAAACAGAGTGTCAATCAACAATGGAGACTAATTTAAGCAAAGTAATCATTCAGAGATAAAGGATTAAAATCAAAAGCACCTAGACAAGCAAGAAATTTACTACTTGGATTGAGATGTCCTTCTATATAATATATAGACATAATTCTTTTATAGAAATTTAAATATGATGAAAATAAATAATTTTTCATTGGCATTCAAATATCTAAATGCACATAAAATTAGTCACACATAAATAAATATATACATCTTGCAGTTTTATTTTATTGAAATAAAAAATTTTGTAGCTTTTAGTTTTATTTCGTGCAAGTAAGAAGATATTTTCCGGAGACTGAACACCCAATACACCCCAAATTGTATATTCCTTTTTTGTTACTTTTTGGGAGATCTTACGAAAAATAATTAAGAAACGTATCCTTCTTTGGGTAAAAGAATAAACAATTTTCAGTAGTAAAGGTTAAAATATATTAAATAAGATAAGATTAATAAGAAATTCTTTCATTCTACTTTGAAAAGCTGGGCCTGCATTACAATTAATTTCAACCATTTACAAATGATATTTTTCCTTTTGTAAATTGAATTTTTTTTTTGGTAATCAAATTCATCCAGAGTAGCAATTTTTAAAATTTATTTATATTGATTCAAAAAAAAGGACAAAAGTTTATTTATAAATAGAAAAACTTTAAAATTATTGAACTATCTAACAAGCTGCTTATCCCTGTCAACAAAAACCGTTTTGAGTTCGAAGTTAGCCAATTATTAAATCGTAATGTTAAGTTTTTTCTTTTTTTGAAATTATAGAAATTAAGAATAGTCTTAACCCACTTGTATTCAAGCGCGGAACAATCCGTGAGCCGTGACTGTCTTTTATAACCGAGCGTGGAATAATCTGCGATCCGTAACTGTGCTGTGCTATCGAAAAATAACAGTCTTTAAGTGCCATGTTTGTGATAAAGCATTATATGTTGAGCACTTTAAAAAATCCAATGAAAACTAATTTATTTAAATTTAAATTTAAAAAATTTCGATGCCTGCTACTGCAAGTACGAGCGACTACACGCTTTGATATGAATCAGTCGTCAGTTGAACGTCGCTGTTGTTTCAACACGGCAGCTTAACTAGAGAGATGATGCAAATGGGTTAAATTATTAAAATAATTTTATGAAAGCTTCTCCAATACAGCGGCGAGTAGCTTCACTTTTTTCGTACTTAAATTTTGTAAAACGTTTTTTACTTATTATGTTTTAAATTTTGCTTAAATAATGAAAAACACAAAGCGCCTTAGATTGTATGGAGAAAAAAAACCTGCAAAAACTGTATTTGAATTTATGAGTACTAATGCCTATAATCTAAAGCTATAATCGCTGTTGCCCCAGCCTTTTGGGATATACTGAAATTTGCAAAATCACTCTGACAAGGCAATTCAAGGCAGTTTTCAATAAACAGATTAAGATTCGAATAGATTTAACATTTCTTTCCTTCTTTCTTTCAATCTTCCTAAAAAGCTAAAAGCTAACAAAGATTACCGTTTGCTTAATAAATTAAATATATTTTGATTCAATCTGGGGAAACTAGCAAGGAAGGTACCCCAACCCGAACTCACCGATTTTTTGGAAACTCTTTGGAATGTTGTGTACATCGAAAACTAAAAGAGCTGTGTTTTTTTTATCGGCCAACCTTCTTTTTAAGGGGGTAAAATGTAAAAATCAAAAAAATCTGTAAGCTCGGGCTAGGGTACCTTCCTTGTAAGTTTTATCATATTCACATAAAGTTTAAGTGAAGCTCGCCGAAAAAAATACTAAATAATGAAAACTATATTACTGAGAGGTATCCCTTACATAGTATAAAGTATTATTCCTTTTATTTAAATCTTTTTTAATTTCATTTGAAATATTAACATTGTGCTTTAAACAATTAAATAAATTTTAAATAATGTGCATTTTCATATATTAATACCAAAACACAGTTTGACAGATTCATACATCAAAATCCTTTGCACCTTTGTAAGTGATATCAGCATAAATTTGTACTTTGTATATTATTTCTTTAAGATTTTTAGACCGATGGATAATATCTACGCGCCACATACCACTGGGAAACACAGGAGGTAAATAATCATCAAATGAAGTATCACCGCGTAAATTTAGGTAGCTTAAATTACTGCAGAATTTCGTCAAATTGAACATTTGATTACCAAAATTGTGTATAAACTTATACATGGGAAATTTATTTTTTGAATTTTCACATAAATTTAAATTAACATCAATTAATGATGGACGGTATTGATTTGAGTATCTTTTAAATGCTTGAATCCGTACCTGGATTATAAAAGAAATGTTTTAATTTTCAAAGTATTCAAAGTAAGAACATACAAACATTGTGATTTAAATCCTTAACTGCTGTCGTTGAAGTGAGCCAAAAGGAGAACCTTCGTGAAGTTCGATTAATTGAACGAACATTGCAGGTCAAATTCAGGATATATTTTGGATTTATATTATTGCACTCCAATCTTTTAATAAATACTGTGTAATCCTATTTTTATGAAAAATATATTTAAAATTTTGCCAATAAATTTTAAGTAATTTAGAAAAATATACCAAGGCTAAAGCTGTTGCGCCAAAAATAGTTAAAATCAAAAGTTTCATTGTGTGCTTGAGTTCTAAATCTCCACTAAATATTGAAAATCATTTCATTTGGTTCTAAATATTTCACAAATTGACTTTTGATTATTTTCGTTTTAATGAATTTATCATTTTGTTACATCTAATTTAGTCATCAAATCAAATGTCATTAAATGACTTGTGCTATGCAACAATGAAGCTTATGTAAAAACATATTAACATAACTTTTGTGAACATATTTTCATCACTTAAATTGGTTTTTTATACCAATTTTAGCAATCATGTTAATAGTATTTTAAACTCTTTAAATACAGTTAAGTTATTTTTACCCAAAAAAGAAATTTTCTCTTTACTTAAAAAGACGTTTTGCTTAAAAATACTAACTTTAATATTAAACTTTTAAAAAATCAAAAAGCCAGTAATTTACTTGTACAATTAATTTTATGGAAAATCCCTAAATTTAAATAAACCGAAAGTAAGATGATGGTAAAATTCAAACGGATCAGCTTTGTATGTTATTATGTCTAGGACTCACTAGCACTAATATATTTTCTCAATTTTAAATTAAAGCTTGAAAAATTTAAAGAATTTTCAGATTTTTTAGTTGTGTTTCTATGAAATACAAATGCTATACATCAAGAAAAAGATAAGCTTATAAATTTTATTATAGAATTTTTTATATATTTAATATTTATATTGTTTTGGAGACAATTATTACCAGTAAGTGTTGAAAAGACTGCTCATAATTGATAATGAAGAAAGTTAACAATTAGTTTTCAGCGTTTATTTAAGATTTTTTATAATGCTAAAAGTTTAACTTTTTGAATTTGTTGTGTAGCAAATTTATTTTATTTTCTGCTCAAAAACAAAATACTTTTAAATAAAACTTTTATTTTTTTAATTTTTTAATTAAATAAATTTCTTTTAATATTATTTTCCTATTACTCAAAAACCTTTTTTGGTAGACATTTATTTCTTAAAAAACTTCATTTAAATGACGAAACAAACCTGATATCAATGTATCTATATATCAAGCTCTGTCATGATTATATTATTAACTAAATTTTTTTTGTAGTTTCCTTATCAACAAAGTTAATATTTTTCTAGCTCAGTGAGTATTTTCTAATTAAATGAAATTAAGGTTCTTCCATTGATAAAATAAAGAATTTTTGGCGTTATTATAACTTTTGTTGTTGTTCTTTCTCCCTATTCCATCAACAACATGAATATTAAAAAAAAAATAATATTTTAGAAACATTGATTTATTCTATTCAAAATTTATATCCTCAAATATTGTACAAAAAATTTTAGGTCAGACCCAAGATAGACATGATAATAACATCGAAAACAATAAACTACCCTATTATACCTATGTAAAACATTTTATGTTTCTTATCTTCATTAAAGTTCTCTTAATATATTTAAGCACCTTAAAGAAATTATATCTTTTTGCTGAAAAATTTTCAGGAATACAAATAAGGAACCTTTAATTAATTCCCTATTCAATGATTTTATTACACTGATGGCAGAATAGGCAGAAATAGTTAGCTTATCACGTAGAAATTTATTTATATTGTTTTTGTGATTTTAGTTTGAGGGTGTTGGTATATTGCTATAATTTTTTCTTGTACTTTTTATTGTTGTTGTTTTTGTAAAAAACATTTTCAGTGCAAATGAGTTAATTATTTCAGGATTAGCTAATGCTACGTGCTACGACTATGAAAATAAACAAATACTATTTTATGTTTAAGGCTTGATTTTTATACCTAGATAAAATGTAAATAGCGGCTTTTAGTAGAAATTAAAGCAATTTTTTGGTTACATGAAAAATTAAGTATTTTTAGTTGGTTATTTTATATTTTAATTCCTTTGAAGGAAGAAATTAGGTCATTCATGCATTCTATTTAAGACTACTTTAAAATTATTCTTAAATGAAATTTTATTATTAAAGAAATTTTTAAATATTAATTATTATTTTAATTTCTAAAGTAATTTTATATCTAAATCTAAAACTACGTCTTATAAACAGAGTTAAATTCTTTGAATTTCAATTATTTTTGTATATTCAACCTAAAATCAAAAGTGTTTGAATTTGTTTGCTTACCTTAAGTTTGGGTTTAATATCAAAATAACTGAAATTGCTACAAGCATAGTATAAGCTCTTCATGGCTTTCCATGGCATAATATTCTCCCTCTCAAAAAAATATATAAACAGAAATTTTACAAATTCCATTGAATCTAATTAAATATTTTTGTTGCAACAATTTTAATAAATTTCACATGAAAATTATTTAATCCTTTCATTTAAAAACATTTTTAATAAATAGTACAAACATTTTCATACCTCTAAGGAAAAAAGTTGATTCGTAGAGTATTGATAGTGCGGGCTAATTTTGTTTCCTTTTTGGAGTAAAGTTTATGGAAAACATTAGAACATGCCTCCAGGTTAGTTTTCTAAAGCTCATTACTTTATCGTCATTAGCAGACATACACAAGATGACTGACAAAAGATCCTTGAGAATGTGTTTGCTTAAGGCATTTGTGTGTGATTTCTTTTTAATTTCGTGTCATGTTTAACTTGAGACAGAAATATTTTAAAGCCTTGGAGTAAAAACAACAAAAAATGTAAAAAAGCGATGCTCACATACAGTTTTCTTTGCTTGAAGAAAGAAAAATTTAATGATTGATAAATTAGTTTATTAAATGGTTGATTTAGAGAAGGAGAAATTTAAGAATTTAGAATACAGAATTATTTGAAACTTTGAAAGCTAAATTGCATGAAACTAACAACAATTCAAATAAAGGTGGAATACTTTTTATTGTCACAAATTTACAAACTTGGAAAAAATCGAAAAACAAACTAATTTTGGTTTTGGATATTGTAAGCTTGAAATATTGCAAATTAGTGATGAGTATTACAGGAATGTGATGTGATGGATATGGAAGCTATGGCATAACTTTGTCTATATTTTTAAAAAGTGTTAGTCTTGAAATAACCAATTTTTTGAAAGCTATTGCTAGCTGTTCGATGGTGATATTGATCATAATAAACTATTATGGACATGCCTTCTAGTTGATTAGAATCTTCTTCGTTTCAATTTGGAACAATCGAATGCTTTTGGAGGCTTATTGTGATTGTGTTTTCCAGGGAAAAGCGTAAAACGTTAGTTTCATACTAAGTGAGCAGTTTGGCCAAGAAATGTTGACGAACATCAATTCCGATCTCTTCTAAGCAAAAATGCGATTCGTTATCACTCGACTATTAATTTCCATGCTTATCATTGAGATAAGCAAGACTCAAAAATTAGAAAACGGCTAACGTATGAGTTGAACAATAGGTAAATAGGCATTAAATATAAATTTATCAATAAAATTTTATTTTTTAAAAAATTTAAAAATTTATTATGTTTTTGTGAAAAAACTTTCACTACAAATAAAAATAATCTAAATTTCTTTATGACGTTAAGAATAAAAGAAAAACTATAAGAAATACTAAAACAATCAAATATCTTGTATTATAAATAAAATCTAAATTAGGTATAGATTTTATAGTTTCATTATTATATTTAATTACCAATAGAACCTGTTGAATAAGTAGTATTCTGGTTTTTCCGTTCAATAATTTTGCATTTTCGTTACATAGATTTCTCATTTCATCTTTTAAAATATGAATAGGAAATTCAAATTGAGTTATTTCCTGTCCAAATGTACTATATTCAATATCGAAAAATTTATAAAGCAATCCAATGAATTTTTGTTTATTTTGTATTATTTCTACTCCTGATAATAATACTATATACATATGATATACAAATGCCATCAATAGAATTGGTTTATGTCTTTTGATATAGTTCAGATGAATTAAATATTTTTTAATTTCTAATTGTGGTAAATAATTTTCTTTCCAGTTTGGTCCAAAATAATAATTTAAATCTTTTTCAAAAGCAGCTTTTCGATGAAATTTTGGTGGTAAATATTTTTCTTTGACATTTTCTTCTAAAAACTTAAAAATTTCATAAAATCTAAGAAGACTTTCTGACCATACAACTGTATCATTCAGTGCTAATTGGAAAAAAATGAACAAAATCTATTAAAAAGTGATCTTAAGCAAAAAATTTAATATTTACCAAATAATAATTTAGCATAAACAAAATTAGTATTGCTACCGTTACGATAATTTCTAATAATTTTTGGTAAATACTCTGTAAATTGTTGTTCAGCTCCCATCGATTAAATTAAATTATGTACAATTCTGAATGTTCTTCTGAAGAGTTTTTAATTTTCCACTATGAATTTTACGTAAAGTACCGAATGAATTTTGACAAATATCGAACAACTATTTTACTAACCAAATCAGAACAAAATTGACATAATATTTGTACTTACATAAAATATATCTTTAACCACTGATTTTTTGATCACTAAAAATCGAATTTTTATACTAATTTTATACTAAATAAAAATAATAACAAAAAATTTAAGAGTTTTAAATTACTAAAACAATTTTACTAATTATAATGAAATTTTATATTCGTTCAAAGCCTGCTTATTTCGTGTTGATTTTTGTTTTTTTGTTGTTGAAGATTTAAGGTATTTACAAACTAAGCCCAATTTACTGATTTTTTGTTAGAGCTTGATATGTCTCTTTTTGGCATTGACAAAGCTAAAACTTTTAATTTCTAATTTGGAAGAGACACGATATTTTGAACTACAGTTTTCGGGCTAAAGAATTAAGGCCCAATATTCTTCCGGTTGCGTTTCTTATGTGCCAGGGAATGAATTCATTTCAAGTTTTGTCTTCAGGGAAGTAAAAAGGTTGTTTTTTTGAAATACCGAAAGAGATTATTGGGAAGTGGAATTGTATTTTCTCTATGGATGCTTGGTCATATATATACTCAGTTTTTTTAGATTTAATTTTTCCAAGACTCTAATTTTCTAATTTTCGCCAAGGTTTACTTTTGATTTAGGCACCTAAACAACCTTTGGTTGCCAGGTCAAGAATTTATACTCAGCTATCCTTAAAAGTCATCTCGGCAATTTTGTACGCAGTATATTTAAAATAAAAATCGATACTAAAGTCTCGTATTACTACCACATATTCCAGAGATCTACAAAATATTCTTTCTTCCCGATTGCAATTGATGAAGTAACAGATTTCGTCTGCCACGTCACAGAACCTACATTTACTTATCTTGCATTTCTTTTTGTATTTGGTAGAGGTATTTGTCATAGATTAATTGCCATAACCTCCCAAAAGTCAATAAAGTAGTAATTAACTTAATTTTCTAGTCAACATTCATTTGCAATCAATTAGATAGGTATTCCATCAACTTTCTAGCAGACTATTCTCTTATTATCTTTTGTATCTGATGTAAGAACTTAATTTTAGGCTTCAACAGCTCACTGACTTAGCTAAGATTGTTTATCTGGTATTTGAGGAATGTTTTTGCTTTTAAAATTTATAATTAATTTTATAGATAAATAAAGTTGTCGGTAACTCAAACTTTCAGTAACAATAGTTTTTGAAAGGCCTTGATGTTCGTTGTCCTGTATGTCCCTATGATCTTCCGTAAGCCGCTTAAACCAGTCATATTCGCTAGTATGGTCAAACAATTATAATCATCAACTTCTTTCATCAAAATATACATTTCGGTAAAAGTTTATTTTTTGACCGATGACGTGAACATACTTATACTTTTAGCCCAATATCTAGGCGTCTACTGGACAAAATATCAAAAAATTTGGAACTAAGCTAATAAGGACAAAAGAATATTAAAACATTATATGACTTGAAAAATTTTGAATTTTAATTCAAAAGAGTTCAAAAATTTTATTAACTTTAGAGATTTTATAAATAAATTTTAATTTTTTGAAAAATTTTTCTATCCCCTTTTTTAAAGAATAAAAACAAATTGAATAAAATACTTAATATTAATATAATTGCAATCGATTTTAAGTCATTCGCATTTGTTACAAATTCATTGTAGTACAACAAAGAAATCAATTTTTTACATTTATTTAAAAACATAAAAACAAGGAATGAAGCTCTCTGAAAAATTAAAAATAACTCGAACAATAATAACAACAATAGGAACTAAGTTATTGTAAGTCAGTAAAAAACAGAAATAAAATTTTATATTAATTTTTTAAATAGCAAAAAATTAGTCTGCCTAACTATAAAAAAATTAAAATCCGATTTGATTTATTTAGGTTTTTCGATATTAAATAAAATAAAACTGATTTGAGGATTGAATTATTTACTATAACTCAATATTTCTATTGTAGAAGAGAAATAATTTTACTCTTTTGAAGTTATTGAAATCAATCAAACTTTTTTTGTGATTTCTTATCTTATTTCTTGGAAAAAGGGAAGAAAGTAAACGAGATACGATTAGGATTGTTGAAAACTTTCTTTCTTTCTTAAGTATTATAAGTTACAGGGCAAACACCTTTAAGTGTATGAATAAAAAAACTTTCAAAGTGCTATTAGTCCTATTGGGTATTTCTGATCCAACAACAATATTTATTGTAGGCTCTTTAATTCTAACTGAGCCTTAAATAAAGTTAACCAAAAAGTTGGGTAGGTTCTAAGTGTTTTTATGGTTAGGTTAAATTGTAAATTTATATCAATAATATATGACTTGCAATATTCTTGTGTTGGCAAATAGCAGATATTGGGTTTTATTTGTTTTATAGAGTGAAGTTTTTTTTTTTAATAAACACTAGAACAAATTAAATAGTTTCATGTCCTTTTTCGATTAATTATTGACATGAAGAGTTCTATTTTTACGTCATCTTTGAAATAAGAAAAAATGAATTTTGAGACTTTGGTTTTTTGGAAAATTTTTCAATGCTTTTTTGAATTTAATAGAGATAATCTATGGCACCGAGAAACTTCTTTGGAAAATTTAAGATTCCCTGACGTGAGCGTGCTTAAAATATTTAAAAAATAATTCAAGTTTCCAAAAGTTTTATTCTGAATTATTAGTAAATAAGGTTAATGCTACTTGTTATACGCAAATATTTTGTCCAAGTGAAATAAAATAAAATAAAAATTAAAATTGGACTATTTCATGGCATGTTTTGACGTGGCAAAGTGAAAGATAAGAACTGGATGCTGGAAAAGGAATGGGGATAACAGTTCAGACTATATATACTTCGTAGCGCTAGGTAACAGTCATACAATTTTTTCAACAGAAACTTTTACCATCAAAGCGACTAGAGGCTCTTTTTTTGTCGTCTCTGACAGTCAGCCTACCCAGAAGGCCGTAGTTGCTTCAAATATTATATGTAACTTCCCATGGAACTTTTACATGAGTCCCTAATGTTATTCCGGGAGATATAAAGTAATGTTAATGTGGGCTCATGTTAGTGAGGGTATTGAATAAAATAAGAAAACTTAGAGACTAGTTACAATGGGTTTCTGCAGATGCAATTTTTGCCCATAGACAAAACAACCTCTTCGATAGGTATATGCCCAAGTAGTTCATAAATTACCCGTCCAAAGGCACTCTTCATTTAGATAGAAGAAGTATTTTGGCGTCGAACTTGAACAGATAAACATTGACAAACACCTTTAAAGAATTACTTCTACAATATGACGTAATCAAGAGGACTATTTCATACATTTTGGGCCCAATAAAGCATTCGCTTTAAAGTATTGAGGTAACAGTAGTACTACAAGGTTAAAAAATTGTATTGTCTTTGAAAAACTTGCCTAGAATATTTAAATTAACTTTCACGCCGCTATTTTAAAAGTTCAAGTAATTATATACTACTTTGAAGAAATTGAATGGTTGAATTTTGCTATATTTTCAAAACCTCATTTATTATTCCAAAACTATTTAATTCGAAAATCCCTATCCTTATTAAATAAAGCTTAAGAATAATCAAAAATTTCACCTTCCAAAGTTATTAATACAGAGCATTTATTAACTACCATTCCCATTAGCAGGATAATTCCTTTAATTCTAAAAGATAATAAGAGAATTTATCAACTATTAAATAAAATAGAATCTAGTCACTCCCGATTAATTTGCAATCAACAAAAAAGCCAACAGAAAATTTATAGGCTTAATGATTTTTCTAAATGACTAAACCTACTTGAGATTCAATACAAATCCCTTTAATTCCTGTTTCTGTTATAAAAAGGAAAGCTTAAGGATTATTTGCACAACATTAGTCACACCTGAAAAGATTTCAATCACATCTTTGCTTTTGGTTATCGATTTAAAAGGAGATAGATAGAAAATGTTGTTATAAATACAAACGACACGTTCATTTTGTATGAAGGATAAATTTCCTATTTACTTTTCTATATTAGAGATGCAATCTAAATTAAAACTTGCTCCAGGATACACTTTCAATAGTATTATAAATATTTACAAATATTTAATAAGAAACTTGAAAATTTCGTTAAGTAATTAGAAAAGACTTTAGTAAATAATAATTAAAGTTGTGTATGAATGTTACATATTTAATTTTTCCCTGAAAATAAACAAGAAGACTATTTTTGCGTTATAATAATATTAGACTGTTGATTTAATCTTTGATGAATCTTAGAACATTTCTAAATGTTTTATTTGTGGAACTTCACATATAAAATTTATTAGTACATAAAAATTAAAAATTAAAGTTTTTTTTGTGTGTGGCAAAGTAAACGAAATTGGCCTTGCCGACTGCGAAATGAAGAAAAATGACAGATAATGAATAATTCTACATTCTCTGTGATATTCTACGATTTAAATGACCTTCTTTCGTTTGAACCTAAATACGGCATTTGTTATTTTCCGTCAAAGTTTTTCCACATTTTTTACAGGTTGCAACTAAGCGCAATTAAAATATTCTTCTGACTAACTAAAGCTAAACGGGTGAACTTAATCTATTCACTGAGAGTATGTATAGAAAAAAGGGATAATATCCTAGATTAGTATTCTGACAACAGTAAAATGATTATAAATGGCACATAGTTCAAGCTTAAGGCATAAAACTTTAATGGATGAGATATAATTAAATTTTTCGATGGATTGCTATACACAAATTTCCAAAAAAATTTTTTTCTCTATCAAAAAGTTGTCTAAATTGCAGAAATATCTTTTGTTAGTAGAGTTAAATAAAGTTTCAACTTATATTTATAATCATTCTACTGGCTCTCATATTTAAATATATATGCTGACTAATTTAGACACTTTTCTTTTAAAAGTTTTGTCATCATTTGATCCAATGGGGTAATTTTTATTATTATTCTCGTATTTTAGCTTAATTAAACTTAAGATTTTTTTAAAAATCATTAGAAAAGATTTCATTACTCTACTGATCACATTATTAAGAATTATTTCTAATAATTTAACCTAACTCCATAATAAAATACTATTCCCCTCTACATGGTTAAGTATATCTCTTAAATTGCACGTAAATCACTCGAAATTTCTATGGAATATTCATGAGTAAACCATCCCAATTTTAATTATAATACAAACGGCTGGTCAAAAAAAAGAAAGGAAAATAAAAAACTATTGAAAAGGAATTTACATATAAATTTCATTTTACAATTTTTCTTCCAAAAATTTTAGGGTTATTAAAAAATAATTCTTCTTTAATGTAATGAAAAGTAGAATATTTTATAATTGCAAGAAAATTCTTTAATAATTTTAATCTCCCAAAAAAGTTGAATGATAAATAAAGTAAAGCGTAAATTATTAAAAATTCAGTTTGGTAGCGGGTAAACAAAAAAAAAATGTTTTTTATAGCTAACGATTCGATAAAAATTCATTTTTGTTTTCTGAGCAATGAGAAATTGTTGGCCAAATAGTTAGCTAGCAGCGATATACTTTAAGTTTACTTCCTTTTTGTCCATAACAATTTGGAATAAATTTACATAGAATTTGGTTCTAATTTTTTTTCAATGCCGCACTTAAAAGGCTTACTTGAAATACACAAAAGCCTTTTATTTTTGGGTTAAATTAGTTTTCAAAAGAATTTGGTTTTTTAGATTGAAATTATTCTATTTCAGGAAAATAAGTGTTTTCCTAACGTTCTTAAATTTCAAAGACAAAGTTGAATTCATTGTAGTGCTTAAATAAAATTATTTTCTGTTTTACATCTTTATTTTAAAATGTTCTCAAAAGGATTTTGGTAAGAAATTTAAGCAATAAAAATATTTTTTGTCTGTTTTTTATGTAACAAACATTTAATTTAAATTTTCTATTTATTTTATATTATGTTTAAGCATAGTTAAGACTAATTACAAGTTTTCTGGCAAGTAAAGCCCTTAATATCTTAAATATTCACATGTCTAATAGGGTCGGGATTGCATTAATTAGTTATTCCTGCAAGGCAAATTACAATATCTTGTCGTGTTAGATAGGATTGCATTCAGAATATTATTAAACAACTTGTATCCCCTTTAGGTCTATATCATTAATAAAGGTATGAGCAAGAAAGAATGCTAGAGGGTGGTTTTTGTATTTCCGTTTTCCTTTAAGAATTCATACCTATAAAAAAATTTTAAAGCATCATTGAAATTTCTTGTTTTTTTTGTTGCTGTTATTATTTTGTTGTAGTTGAAATGTTGTATTTTTTATATCCTGGGGATGTAATTAAAGGGCGGGAAATTAAATCAATTCAAAATGTTGTTATCATTTGAAAACATTTTCCTTTCTGAATAATATAAAAAAATAATGAAAGGAAAAGCATATAAAAATTTTTACTTAAGTTTTAATAATTGATAATTGGCAGAAATATAAAATTAGTTATATTAAAGTGAAACTTTAAAATAGTTAGAAACAATCTTTTTTTTGGATATTTAACTAATTGGACATTAGGTTTTTTTTTAGTTTGCCACCACTAATCAAAACAAAGGTATCAAATATCTCCTAAAGGAATGCCATTTTTATGACAGGCTGAGAGCATTAGTTTTTGTAAGATTAGTAATTTTTATCTATGAAAATTATGTTAGTGTTTGTTGTTGTAGAGTATTTTGCACGATATTCACAGTCAGATTTGATCTGACTTTCCAAACTAAGCTATTTTCGAAACAAAAAATACTTAAAAACTATCCCTCCGTACTTCTTTGAGTTTTTTAGTAAAATATCTTTTAAAATATTAATATTGAAATTAGATATCTTAGCAGAATACTAAACATACAAAATTTGATACGTTAGTATTCTAATATTAGTATTCAGGCCAGTGTAAACACTGTACTGGATACCTAAATACTGCTTAGATTTGAATTTTATAAGGTTTTCCATGACTAATATTTATTTTCTTGTTGGTAAATCCTTTAGATTTATAGACTACAAGATAGAACACTAATTAGAGGATAGGACATAGACTTCCATTTATTCTTATTTAATTATCATCTACCAGAAACTCTTAAAATTTTTTAGTTAATCGTTGTTTTTCTTGCTTAAGCCAAGTCAAGTGGTAGTCTAGTGATTCTTCCAATTCCAAAATAATTCAAAAAGAGCTCAAATTGTAGCCACTACTCTAACGATTTTTTCATCGTAGTTTTATTCTGTTTGATATTTCAATCAATCCATTTAAATCGCAGGATTTATTATCTCGAAATCGATTTCAATATATTCAATGGGAATTAAATTGCCCTGAATGGTACATATCTCCTGATAGCACTATAAAACAACAAAAATGATTTAAAAATTCAATCAAATCAAGCAAATATTACTAATTAAATGTCAACAAAACTAATGAAATATTTTTTGTACTTATACTGTTCCAAATTGGAAGATAACTATTTATAGAATCCTGAAATCAGTATTAGCTGGCATATGTTAGCAAAATTTTTAATTATGATAACAAAATTTGGAAAGGATTAATTTTTTCTATTAAAATTAATAAAAATCCTTTGAAGTCTTTATCTTTGATTTTTTATTTTACTGTCAATTAATTAGATTTGTTGTTGTCCATGCATATATAAAATAAAAATACATATTGCAGCCCATTTAAAGTTTTTGGACTAATTTAGTTCATTAAGAGAACATCAACCAAAAAAGATATTTACAAAAATAAAATAAATAAGGGATTTATTTGTGCATATGTGCTATAAAATTAAATAAAAATCTTTTAATAGAATAAAACAGAACACACGAAGGCTTTCTAGATAAATTCAAATTTGTTATTGTTTACTGTAATTAACATAAAAGTTTAGCATGTAAGCTGAAATCTAATAAGCAAAATAAATAAACATTTAGATTTACTATTGAAAAATATTTTTAAACAATGCTCTATAAGTTAAATATAATCAAGATCAAGTGATCATACCTCACTTTATATGTATATATATATATATATATAAACGCACATAAAAAGATCGTCTCAGATGTTTAGTTATGATTAGAATAAAGGAAAAATCTTAACAAATTAATTTTGCATCGCTTTAAAATACAAAAAGTTGGTAATGAGATATCTTTAAGGTAAATCTTTTCGAAGGTTAAGTAATGATCGTGTTTTAAAATTAGTTTCATTTATCCTCTTATACTTAATAAAAGGAAGTTCTTTAAAAGAATGATCAAAGGAATTATACATAAATTGTCTATTCAACACGTGACTAGTGATCACGACACTTAAGATAAATATCAAAACTTTTAATAAGGTTTTTTTTAATTGCTTTTTTTGGTATTGACAAGAAGTGTCAATGAAATATAATCTAGTGGCCTGTTTAGACTACTAATAATTTTTTAATAATATTTGAATTTGTTTGTTGTCATTTATATATTTTCAATTTTTACATATATATTATGAGATAATTTATATTTTATTATCAATGAATTTATCTTGAAATAATTGCAAATATAATTGATTATATTAATCTTAAAGTAACATTCAAAGAAATTTTCATTTTTAGAAATGGGACCTTTTTAGGGGTCTTGGTTTTTTAAACAAATTTATTGGCAAAATAACAACAAAAAAAAGGTGTAACTTGATCTCCCAATTTTCCTAAAGGTCTATTCACACTTCCCTATATGTTTTGGTCATTGTATAAGTATAAGAGGTAGTAAAACATTTTCTGCTTTACCCTAGCAAAAAGCTCACAAGTAATTTTTCCTTCATAGAACTACAGGTGATTTGATTATAGTTTAATACAATTGTCCTATTTGAATGATATTCAAAATTTAATGAAATGGAGTATATCCTAAAGTTGATACTAAAAAATATAAGATTTTTGAAAAATTCAATTTTAATTATTAACAAAGTTTCTATTATATTTATTCTAAAGCAACAATTTATTTTCAGCCTTAAAATAGGCTTAAGTTTCTATCTTAACTGCTTTATTTGAATAAATTCTCTTTCTTTCAAGTAACCAACAGTGACCAGAACTTGTAACTATAGTAAATATATGCACAATTCGCAGCTAAAATTTATTTTGTTAAAAAAAGACCTAATTTTGATATTAAATAAAACTATTCAGGAATGATAAATGAACCATGAACAGTATGATATGCCTTTAGACAAGACTTTTTGTAGTAGTCTAAGATCCAATGGAAGTAGACCTTCACCTACCTGCTTAGTGCTTAAAAGTGATTTAATATCAATTTTAGTATGTTGACAAACATTTTTCGAAAGGGTTGCCTAAGAATTTCCTGGCCAGGCTAATTTTAATTAGCAAATAAAAAATTGATTTTTTAAATAAATTTCGACTATTAAGTAAATGAAAAAGTCATGTACTAATCGAAAGTACTAGGCGTGTAGATGATCTAGTCGTATGGTTGCCTATTTTTTACCTGGCCAAACTATGGGGTTGCCAGGTATAAACAGGTAATCAAAATTAATAATGTTCACTCATGTGCTTAGTCAATGAATCTTGTATCAAATTAAAGATAATTTTATTCCAAACACAATGAAATAAGGTTGCCTACATAAAACTTGGCCAAAATTGCGGTTGCCGATTTTTAAGCGAGCGAGAGTGTGCGACAGTGAGTATTAAAAAAACCACGTATAAATACGTATTTTTGTTGTTTTCTTATAAATGTGTTCAGTAATATAAATTTAATTTCAATAAAGAATATGATAGTAATATGTATTTATATAGAAAACTTATTATGTTATTTGGGGAAACCAGTATAGTAGAAGCAAAATAAAAAGTCAAAATTTTTTTAAGAAAAAAACATGAAATATAATGGCATTACATAATAAAAGAATTTATTTTAGGAAAAAATAGTTTTTTTATTTAAATATAATAAACATACAAAATATCTTTAATAACTCATTGCAATTAAAAACATTTTTCGCAGTCTGATTCATCGCTATTAACATGTTCATTTTCAATCTCGGCAAAATCATCATCATTTTCTTCTTCCGTCATTTCTACAATATCTTCCACTGCTAGTGGCGTTTAGTCCCCAATAAAACCTGTTGGTTTTAAATAATCATCTAAAAACCAACCGCAGTTTTCAGGCTTAAGTTTAATATACTCTGGTTCTGTTGCATTCAGCCACATGGAGTTTACGAAAATTGAACGTAAAATTTTTGGTTGCAGAGATATCCAGCATGGTGGTATTGTGTTTGAGTCAAAACCTTTTATTTTTTTCAAAAAATATTCTTGGTTTTCTTTTGCAGAGCTGTTGATATTGAAGGCTCCTGAAACAATGGAAATCGTTTTTTTCTAATAAGAATGGACTTAAGAAAAAGAAGTAGAAATATCAAATGAATAAAAAGTAATTTTTTTAGTAATTGAAAATTACAACCAATTTGACAAAAAAAAAAGAGTTTTATAGTAAACATATTTTGAAGAAAAATCCTCTAAAATTAATATCAGATAAGTCAAAGAATTTTCAAGTTTAATTACGAATAATTTTATAAAATTTATTGGTTTTTAGCAAATAATACACAAAACTACTTTTTACAAGGAATTTTTTAAATTAATCGAAAATGGAATAAAAATTGAAAATAAATAATTCTTCAATTAAATACCCAAATTATTTAATTACCTCGTCAAAATCTTCTGGAATCTGTGGCATTTCACCAACATCAGTTGCAAAATAATCAAATGCTTCGTTATACTTTTGGCTTAAAACAATCACTTTTTTGTAGCATGTGGTGTGGTATCCAACGTAATCGAGTGACGCTTTGGTTAACTCACCCTCACCGTATTCATTTTTTTACGAAAACCTAATTTTAATACACAATTTTTAAAAGTTTCTTCATTGAAATCAATTACAGAGTCATCACACTTACACAAAAAACACTCTTTATTAGTCATTTTTTATCTTAATTTATTGTCAATAATAACCACACTACTATTTAACAACTACGTTATATTTATGTAATTCTGCTGCTCTCAAATAATGCGCAGCGTTTACTGACTATACCTATCTTTCTCAGATTCACGAACAAATAGCATGCGCGCTCTCTTTCATTCAACGACCGAACTGCACACAGCTGTAATGTCCTGTCCTTTTTTATCGTACGGTATAGCTTGCTCGGATCTCACTTTTGCTCGCTCTAATATTTAGATTTTTAAATATCGGCAACCGCAATTTTGGCCAAGTTTTATGTAGGCAACCTTATTTCATTGTGTTTGGAATAAAATTATCTTTAATTTGATACAAGATTCATTGACTAAGCACATGAGTGAACATTATTAATTTTGATTACCTGTTTATACCTGGCAACCCCATAGTTTGGCCAGGTAAAAAATAGGCAACCATACGACTAGATCATCTACACGCCTAGTACTTTCGATTAGTACATGACTTTTTCATTTACTTAATAGTCGAAATTTATTTAAAAAATCAATTTTTTATTTGCTAATTAAAATTAGCCTGGCCAGGAAATTCTTAGGCAACCCTTTCGAAAAATGTTTGTCAACATACTAAAATTGATATTAAATCACTTTTAAGCACTAAGCAGGTAGGTGAAGGTCTACTTCCATTGGATCCTCTACTATAGTAAAATATTAAAGAAAAGATACTAAAATTAAGTCTAGAAAACAAACTTCTTCCATTAGGATATTGAATCATACCTGTAAACTTTGGATTTCTAAAATTGTGATCTTTAACTTTAAATTGTTAAAGTGTATTTGAGATTATAAAGAATTGTAAGTAATTTCCTTTCTTTTCTCTTAGATTTATGTACTCACACAGTCAAGGATAGAATAAAATTGAAACAATAAAAATTTTAGAACATGTTGACACATAAAAATATCATCAATTAGAATAACTAAGTTCTTAAACTAATTTATTCACTTTAAATGTGCCATTTTTATCTAAAGCATTAATGAATAATATTTTTTTTAAATTGAATTTCATTTTCATTTTTAGGGAATTTTTAGGATGCTTTGTTTTTGTATTGTTGTTCTTCTTCCTCCCATACGTTTTATATGGGATAAAACATGCAAGACACATCACTCATTTGCCAGTGATATGTGTAGAATTTTGAAATAATTTTTTTACTTCGCACATTTTGGTGATGTTATCTTTCCAATAAAGCCAGCTTGAGTAAAATCGGTTGAGTATAAATACCTTAAAAAGGGAGTACAAAAAACGCCTTGCGTATTTATATTTTTCTACAAGGATTTTTATTTAATAGCATACTAGCATACAACAGAGAAGAAAAATATCTCTTCCATTATGCTAACATTAATTAACACGGATTTAAACGCACACATCGAAAATATTTGTGACTTTCCTAGGCATTTCATCAATGCTTATCAGTGTCTTACATGTATAAATTTAAATTGATTGCTGTCAACTTGGTTTTCACATGTCACGCTAACAGAGGATTTTAACCATTTTTTCCTTGTTGGATGTTAAAGTTTCACGTGCTTCTGCTAGGAATTGATAGAAATATATTTGCACTACCTTATTGAAATAAGTTTTCTGTAAAAAAAGATCTGTAAACACGTTTACAATTGCTGGGAAATGAAAAGTTTCTCTCTGTTATGATCAAATTCATGTTAAAGTAATATATTTATTTAATAAAAAATTTTTGTTGCTATCAACTATATATTTTACTATTTTTAATAATACGTGTCAATTCAACAATTATAAAATTATATATTTGAAAACCATTAGGATCCCAGAATGCCTTATTTTTTAGCATCTGTTCGCTATTTATATTCGTACAATTAGCTTGCAAAATGTATGTAAAAATCTTCAATTATTGTTAATAAAATCTTTTCTATTCATCCAATCAAGTTCAAATAAATTTTGTTGATTTGACAGTGGATGACAATTGATGTTAATACAGTTATTTCAAATATTAATTCATTAATTATATTTGATAAACTAATTTTTAGTTTTATATGAGAGAAAAACTTCATAAATGAAACGAATTCTGAATTCAGAAAAAAGAAAAAACAATCTCACTACTTTAAAACATTTTTTCTTATATTACTAGTTTAATATTAAATTTTTATTATTAAGATATTAATAAAAAATTTTCAAAGTAAACTTTAAAATCTAATTTCAAAGAAGATACAAGACGAAGAAGATATAATACTAAAATATTTTCAATAGAAATATTGAATCAAATTTATTTTGGAAAAAGATGAATGGAATTTATTTGCGAATAAAAATAAAATTTAATATATTAAATCCATTACTAAATTAATTTTAGATTGAAGGAAACTTTTCGAAAAGTTTACTTATTAAATTGAATGCATAGAAGGTAACATTCATTGATTAAAATATACTAGTTAATTAAGGTAATTATCTTCATTATTTTCAATGATACTAAAACTTCACTTGCTTATCTGGAACTAGATGTAATCGGCTCAAAAGGGTAGTTGAAATTCTTAAGTAAAAAGTGTAGGTAAACAAAAAAAAAACTATACATTGATATTAATAATTTCTTTTTATGTATTTGAAACTCTTAAATCTTAGCTGCAAAATGGTATAAATATTATAGTGCTAACGCTTATCACTTTACAGAAACAAAAAAATCAATCACAGTAGCGCCAGAAGTAAGCTGAAGTTATAAAATAAAAGGAATTTTTTCCTAATATTAAACCTCATTGTGAATAATGGCATTGATCCTATTAGTAGATTGTAATTTTGAACATATTAATATTTTCTCTTGGACTCGCAAAGGAATTTGACGTTCTAATTCGATAGGATTTAGATCAGATGATATTGAAGTCCATTTTAATGGTTTTATTTTATTTTTCCTTAAATATTACTTGGTTATTTTAGTAAAATGCTAAGAATCAGTATCCTGACCTAACCGTATTGCATCAGCAGATTTTTGCAAACTTTTACACAAAATTTCAAAATACGTTTGATATGCCATTTTGTCTTCAATTCACTGGTCAACAGTGGTTTTGCCACACGAAGTTTAGTATGTAGTTTTGTTAGAACTACTTACCCATATTACGAAAATGAACTTTATTTGATTCAATCTTTTTCAGGTTTTTTGTGATAACTCTAAATTCATTTCAATGCTTTGCATCTTATGCCACGGGCCCCATACTTTTTACTTCTGCACTATATCTATACATCAGTCTACTGCAACTTTATAGACTCGTCCAAAGCAAGCTTAAAAGCAGTTCTTCTCCATAATGGCAATGTACTTCCTTCTGTTCCACTAGCACTCGCTTTTAATATGAAATGAACTTATGAAAATATGAAACTATTGCTTAAAAAAATCAAATACAAAATTTGGGGTGATTTAAAAGTAATTGCCCTACTATTTGGACTACAGTGGGGTTTTACTAAATTTTACAGCTTTTTATGCGAATGGGACAGCAGGGACAAAAAAAATCATTACATTGAAAGAATATGGCCTGTGTGTGAATCTCTATGCCCTGGGCAGAAAAATGTGAAGGCTTTACTACTTATAAACCCTTCTGATGTACTTTTACCACTTCATATCAAGTTAGTCCTTTTTAAAAATTTTGTGAAGGCAATGGATCAAAATGGAAGCGGATTTTTGTACTTAAAAGAGAAATTTTCCAGAATAAGTGATGCCAAAATCAAAGAGGGCATTTTCGTAGGACCTCAAGTTAGAGAATTAATAAAAGATCCATAATTTGAAGAAAAATTAAACGTTATGGAAAAATCAGCATGGCAATGTTTTAAGAATGTAGCTCCAAATTTTTTAGGAAACCATAAGAGTGTTAACTATAGAGAACTGATTAACGAATTGCTTTTGTCTTATAAAACTTTTGTTTGCAATATGTCGCTAAAAATCCATTTCCTGGACTTACATCTAGATTTTTTCCTTGGAAATTTGGGAGATGTAAGCAAAGGCTCCACCAGGACATTTCAAATATAGAAAAACGTTATCAGGGTAGATGGAGTGTAAGGATGTTGGCTGACTACTGTTGGATGATCAATAGGGATCAACCGAGAGCTAAATATTCCAGAAAGTCGTAGATTTTAATATATATATTTTTTTATGGTATAAATAAATATTTATACCATAAATTAAACCAGAAAATAATTTACCATGCTGTGCTTTTATTAATTTTTCTCGAAAAATGTTATTTTTTCTTCAAAATCAATGTTCCTCCACCAAATAAAATTGATGGGTGATGAAAACTTTGAAACTGCTTATTTTTAGTAGTGGCAGCCTCTTTTTAAAAAAATCACCAAAAAGTTCGTGTGGCACAAAAAAAGTTTAAATAAAAAAATTAAATCTGTAAAAATAGTATTATATATGGAATTAATGAATTAATAATTATACTTTTGGTGCACTATTTTCGTGCGTTGAGTAATTTTTGATATAGTGTTGATACATGAAAATGTGTTTCAGGCACATCTACAGAATTACTCGAAATTATAACACAGATACAAGAGTTTGAAAAATAACTTTTATTAAAGACAGTACGATATAAATTTTATATAACTGAATTTTACCTAATTTTTGGAACCCACTGTGTGTAGAACCTTTAAAATCAAAAGAAATAACTTACTAAGTTTGAGTTAAATTAGTAAAAGTTTTCTTTATTAAATGGAAAGCATAGAAAACGAATTTTCCAAGGAAACATTTGCGTGCTATATAACTTTTTTTCTTCATAACTCATTTATATGTATTTGTTTGGCAACCTGTTATTTATATAAGAAGGGCGTTTTGATAGATTGCAAGCCTACTTCTACATATCTCTAATTGCACATCATATGCCTTAAAAGTAACTTTGAGTAAATTAATCAAAGTCAATTTATTTATTTTTATTTTGTGTTTTTCTTGTTTCCCAATTTCAATAGAGGCGAACTAATATATATATATATATATTTGTGTGTAGTCAAACAACATTGAATTTCGTTTGAATAACTTAATCTAAAATAGAAAAAGCTTTTAAAGGATATCATGAACTAAATATTGCAGGATCTAATTTGCATGCATGCGATTTCTCTTACTACATTTATTTAATATAAAAATATATATGTAAGTATATAGGTATAAAAATCTATACAAGAATTGATAAAATTTGTTGTGAGAAAGGACATAAATAAGTCATACAACAATGATGATAAAAAAAAAATTTTTTTTTTTGGGTTTGAAATAATTTTTTCTATTTTTACGGGCACTTTACTGGCACCGGAAATACGCAAGGGAAATGGCTAACTCAAGGAGACGTCTAGTAGAGTTTTTTTAAAGGTAATTTTTTTGCTTAGTTTTTTCTTTTATTTTGTATTATAAATTTGCATGAAAGCTAAATAAACTTGAATGGAACTTGAACTTTGTAATTCAAGTGTAATGAGATTGAAGTGTACTCAGTTGTAGTTTTTTTGAAAATTTTTTTAAATTTTATTTTTATTTCCCTTAAACGTTATTTAAGTAGTGAATACTTTAGGATACAATTTAAATGAGTATGACAAGGCTTTGTATTTTTTTTTCCTGATTTAAATAAAATATTTTTGTGTAGATAGATAAGTAATAAATCTCATAACTTTGTTGTTAATAGTAATAAAAGTTAAATTATTATTTGAAGCTTGACTCAATTTAAAAAAAGAACTTTTTAAATGAAAAAAACTTTTAAATTTTAATTTAATGTAGTTTTGAAATTATTTATTTGCATCTTTTGCTCGTTTAAAAGTAATTTTATGCAACTATTATTCTCTCTTCTTCAAATGAATGGCCTTTTTTATAAATTTATTAGCGTTAAGGATTAGCATTAGTAAGGCATATTGTACTTTTGAATCCTTAATGAGACTTTTTAATTTTTTGGTTGACTTATTTTATTCAGTGGAATGCACCTTTAATTATATTATTTTCTTTTTATTGTTACTCAACATATATACTTGTAAATGAAATTTGCAAAAAACGTGAAAGATTTGTTTAACACTGACCTAATTTTTTGTTTATTTATATGCTATGATATTTCAATGCAACTATGTATGGCAGTTATGCGCAGTTATGAAGTTTGGTAGTGCAAATTAAGTTTGAACATAATTGAAAAATTTAACTCAATGATAAAAGATTGTTTTATAGAAATTGAAGATTTTATTTGTGGGATGATTTTATTATTATCAAATCCTTTTGTAACTGAAACAATTTGATGTAATATAGAGTAAGCTATAGATAAAATTATTTACTATCCTACACCTAAGCTTTTAGAGTTTTACCTATAAGAAAGTATTGAAAATTATTCAGCTAATTATATACCCCCTGTAAGTACCAAAGCAGAATCCTAACAGGTTTTAAATTACATCAAATTGCAATGGCCTATAACACATATATACATATAATCAATATATTCATAACTTTTCAAAATTACAGATGAGAAGTTTTAAAAGTAAAAACTTAAAAGTTAAAAGTAAAAGCTATCCGCTCTGAGTACCTTGGGACATTTTGTTTTATACACATGTGCTACAAATCAATGAATATCAAATCATTTTCATACACAAAGTTCACATCGCGGCAGCTTCTGCAGCCGTTCTTTAACAAAACTCATTGATTTGTTTTTCTTTTTTATAAAAAAAAGTAGGAAATTATCCAAGACTAAGTTCACTGATGTTTCCTTTAAGAAAAGTAACTATTTTTTTAATGAATAATTCTGTTTTTCATAGTAAGAATTTTACATTCTTTTATGCACTAAAAAATAATAGCTTTTAATTTTTTTCATAATAGCCACAAAAAACGGAAACTGAAAATCTTATTTGCCTTTTATTTTAGCATTTTACTAAAATATATATATGTATATATCTTTTTATTAATTTCTTATCAGATTGATTGTATTTTCTTATTTAAATATAAAAAGGCTCGAAAGTTAATGAAAAATTCCTTTAGCATACCAGAAAATTAAGTTATGTAAATTTAATATAAATAAATGCCCTCCGTAGGGTGGTAATTTGTTGATTAACTGAAATAAAAACAAGTTTTGAATATATTTGTTATTCAAAATTAATTAGATGTCGTGACCGGTGATATTAAGAAGGTGTAAAGACGATATCTAATTCCTTTATTAGAGTTATGTTGAAAATAAACAAATAACTAAAGCTAATTGTATTACAAGAATCGTTACTAATATTAATTAATTCACCTAGTTTATAAGATCATATTGCCTTGATTATATTTAGCCTAATATTTTATGGAAAAATGGAAAAACTTTGACCTATATTAATGTAATCTTCTTCATCTTGGAAATTTTATTAATTATGTAAAGTTTAATTTGTTTTTAATTATTATAATTATAATAATCAATAAAGTATTTTACAATACAAAAACATTCTTCAGTTTTATAATTTATTAATTTTAAAACTATTAAAATGGGAAAAGTCATATAATGCTTTGGATGTTGATGTGTACCAAGATAAATTTTTGTTTTGTAAAAACTGTTTGCAGATTGAAAATAATGATACAAATAAAATTCACAGATTAGATTTTAATTTAATTAAAAAATATAATGTACTGTTAGGTAAATAAAGACAAATTAAAACATTCGACTTTGTTATAATTTATATATATTTATATAAATTTTGTTATTAAAATGAGTATAAATTTGTCAATGACAACTATGAATTTTTGAAAAATTTTTAAGAAAAAAATCTCCTATTCATAACCTATTCCTAATCTGTTTTTTATAAATTATTAAAGTATTTTTTGCATAATTACGCTCATAAATGGTTATTTGGGGTGATTGGAAGCGGTTAAATTGCAAATTAAACTTTTTAATATTCTTCAAATTTACAAAGAAAGTTTTCGAATAAAAAACCTCTTCTAAATTTTTCTTGAAGTTTGAGTTTCTTAGCTTAAATATTTTTTTGGAAAATTGAGCCTTGATTTTTTTCGCGAAAAACTTTTAAAAATTCATATTCTAATAAAATTTATGCCAGTTATTTTACAGATATAATTTTTTGTAAGTAATTTTGTAAAAGTCAACTTCAAGAAAAATTTAGAAGAGGTTTTTTATTTAGAAAATTAAATAAACCATCAACCAAATGCATCTTACCTTTAACCTGAATTATTATTTACCTGAAGTAAATAATGTTTGACACTTCCTTCAAAGATTGTATCCTTTGATTATGGCATATCATGTTTTTTCTATTTCGCTATTCCTAAAATGATCAAATTATTAAATTATAATTTTTGAAATTTTTTATTAATTTCATAAATTTTACCCTATGAAGATTTCAAATTCTACTGGATTAAAGGTCTAAATAATATTCATTATGATGTTTACACCGACAAATAGTGGAAATTCAAATTACAGTTTGAAAAGTTATCAAGATTAAATCTTGCGTGACTTGCAGAAATATATCTTAAATAAAGAAAAAATATTACTATCCAATTAGGAAAACTTAGAATTATATACTTGTTAAGAACCACAAAAACACAATGTTAAGTTTTGCTCATAGTCTGCAAAACATCAAGAAATTGTATCCAAATTCTTATTTAAAATTATTGATCTGAAAAGACAATTTATTTCATTAAACGAACAAAGTGTTGATATTAAATATTTTTAGTTAATTTAGAAAATGTACCTATCTCTATATAAATACATAAAACTATTTTTCTTCTTTTAAAATTGAAAAATTTGTAGTCTTCAATTGCTGCACGCTTCAATTTAAAGCTAAAGTATCAGAATACAAATAATTACTTTTTATTATATTAAAAAAAAAAATATATATATACATATATTTGTATTATAAATCCTTTAAAACAACATCTGTTGTTATTTTAATGCCATATTTTAGTTGTAAAGGACTTAAGTAATTATATATACACAAATTACTTAAAATAAAAGGCAAATACATTATTTTTCTAAGAAATTAACAGTGCGAAACGGAATTCTATACTCTGTAATCCTGTTCGTGACATGAATTAATTAAGATTATTACTGGAAACCATGCACTTTGCCGACTTTTAAGATTCATTTTATAAGAATGGAAACTTTTTGACCTCATAACGATACTAAAACCTTTGGTTTAACAGGGAGTACTATTCAATAGCTACTTTTTTTGTGTAAAATACAAGATTTCATACTTACCTTTGTGAGATATTTAAAATGCTAAAATATTTTTCTTATTTGTATTTTCTACTTTTTATGCCTGCAAAGGTAATTCAATTTTAATTTAGTTTGTAGTTTGCCAGTTTATTGTTATGGGGTATCCTCAACACTTGATTGTATGATTAAAAGCTGTTAACCAATAAATTGGTAGCATTGTCATATTTTGAGATGTAATCCCAAGTTAGATTTTCAAAAGCAACTCTCAGGCAGATTATATTATAAGAAATTACCATATTGTAAATTTGGATGAAAATAATGACTCTGACATTTTAAGTTAATTTCAAATAGTTCTTTAGAATTCGTTCTATAGAATTTGTATTTTGAATGAATGATTTTCTTAATTAAATTTTGTTATCACTTTTAGATTTTATGGATATGTAGTTATACTTATTTATTTTACTGTATTTAATAATATATAAATTTTGAGACATGTTAATTTTCATATTAAATACAAACTACAAATTTTGTTGTTTTCTTTTTTGTGATTATAGAATTTTCGATATTTATCCAGGTGACAGGAAATAAATAATTAATTTATTTTTGTTGGATGTTTGTTCTGTTTTTTTAATCGACTATTGAAGTACTACTGAAGTTCTTTGAGTTTGGGTAGCAGAAACTACTTGTTTTACCGTCTAAAGCCTTGTACAGACCAATGCGTTTTTCATTCGCACGACGGACAAGGTTGTAAAACGGGTGATGTATTTGCTCTAGCCATAGCTAGAACAAAATTGTTTTGTTTTTGTTTTTTTTCAGTAAAAGGACACTTGATAGGAAATAATGATTTTATTACTTTTAGAGGTACACCAAAAGTTTTGAAGGCCACAAAATGCTTCTCTAAAAGTAATAAAATCATTTCTTATCCCTTTTAGAATAAGCACAATAAAAATTTAAAGTAAAAGAAAAATTTTGAAGGCCATAAAATGATCTTTATGGAACAAAAATTTTTGTTCTAGCTATATAGCTAGAGCAAATGCATCACCCGTTTTACAACCTTGTCCGTCGTGCGAATGAAAAACTCATTGGTCTGTACAAGGCTTAATACAGGTCTAACATACCCAAATTATTCAGTGGGCCGCATTGAGACACGTGCGCGTTGAGACAAAAAATTAAACCACTTATAAAATAAGCAAGATTCAATATAATTGAGAGCACATTTTTATTTAATGAGATGTTTGCTTTTATATTTTGAATTATTCAATTCTTTTAAATACAAATAAGAAAAATAAAATGGTTGATAGCAGTTCTATATATAATCGTTTGGCAAGTCGCAAAATAAAAAATCATGGGCCATAAATATATTGCCTACAGAATGCAAAATTGGCCAGGCTTAGTATAATATAATTGAAAAAAATTTGGTTATGAACTTGAAACCTTTTTCTGTTCTATTCTCGTATACACTGGAATCTTATAAGCAAATTATGAACTACTTTAGGATAAACTATTTATTGATATTTAAAATTCTGAAAACATTAGCTGCTAAGATGATAAGGTAATTGATTAATTACCGAGGTAACTGGGAATCATTAAATCTATTATTCTTAAGCAATAAAACAAAACGAAATATCATAAATATTAAAAGTAAAAATTATTTTATAACTAAGTGGGATACAAGAAAAATAACATAAAAATAATTTTGAAAAAATTAAGTTTCATTTAATACTCGTTCATATAAGTTAATCAAATAATAAGAGAAAAGTATTAGTTCTATGGTTTAGTGGAAACAGAAGTATAAATATTTCCTTCAACAAATATGTACATAATCTGCACCTAACATTTACATATTTCCTTTCCTCTCTTTTAAAGTGCCCTAGTTAATAATGTCTACTATGAGAATATAAGATCCAATGTACTCCATCTGTCAGGATTGTATATTCTTTATATGCAGAATAAAGATGCTGGTTAAATTATATCTTAAGAATTTTGTAAATCTAAAGGTATGCCGGGTGATAATCGTCAGTTATCAATCTTCTTGAAGCAATAATATTTTCTAGTACTATAATATTCTCTGAACTAATCACCAAGAAATTTACAACCACTTTAATCTCTTAAATCACTTAAATCACTTTAATATCGATATATAGAAGTTTTTAATTGTCCTTCAATAACCAATGCCTACACAAGTTAACTAAAATATTATTAACACTTGAAAATATAAAAACTCATTTCAGAAGATTAATATATGAGCCAAACACATTCTTTTGACTAAAATGTACTTTTTCCTGTAAACAATAAAAACTAAAAACATCTAAAATGATTGACCCTTAGAAACTTTCAACTATCAAAAAGCAAATTTGGTAATAAGAATCAAAAATTGATCAAGTTGCCTGCTCACTATAAATATAATTTTTTAAGTGAATTTATAAAAAGTACTAAAGGTTATAAAATTACAAACAGACACATACAAATATATATATTTAATAAGTTTACTCCATTTTTTTCATAACCTTAACAACTCTCTCATAAACTAATTTTCGGCTACTTATTGCAAACAAAAAATCTAAATGATTGAATTGTGGTAAGGGTACAAGATATCTTCCAATTACATTTGGTAACATTTCTGAGAGTCTTTGTACATCCTTAGGATCGGCTAACCAATCATTTAATGAATAATGTAAAGCAACTGGTGCTGTTACTTTTCTTAAATCATATGATGGTGGATAAAGCTTACGATAAACTGACCAATTTTTCAACCATCCATAATCATACATTCTAAATAATCCAGATTTAACAAGCTGACCAAAATGAATGAGTTGTTTAGTTGAACCACCAGCTGGAATATGCCCAAGTATAGCTGGTAACATTGTCTAGAAATTAAAGTTATTAAAAATGATTTAAAAAAAGAAAAATAATAATATTCCTTTTATACTTTATTTAATTGATCTGTATCATATCCTGTTATCAAGAAAATAGCATTTACGCATAAATCCTGTGTAATGGCTGTCTCTTTACACAATAATTGGCCAGCAACTGATAAAATTTTACTATTTGCAAAAAATTCACCCATACCAAAAAATTTTGTCAAAAACTAAAATATAAAAATTTCTCATAAAATTTTTCTCAATTAATAATAATAATTTTATTACCCTTAATTGATCAAGGAAAAATGAAATAAACTTAAGTAAAGGACTTTTCATATTTTGTAAAAAGGCAACTGGTGCTAAAGCATGCATAGATATTATCTTATCACAGTATTCTGGCCGTTGATGACACATTACCCAAAAGGATGTTGATCCCTGATATTAGAAACATTAAAGAAAATTGAAAAAAAAAAAAAAACAATTAATTCCTTGAGTTCATTTTCTTTTTAAATAATTTTTCTTTGCTAAATACCTGAGAGTGCGCAATATAATGTAATTTTTTATGATTAGTTTTTTGAAGGATATAATCAATCATTGCTGGGATATCTATACTACCAATTTCATGAAATGAAAAATCCCAAAATTCTTTACCTTTTGGACTTAGGTAAGTATGTTTTTTTGAGTAGGTATTACCACGTGCATTACCAAGCCATACATCATACCCAAGGTCTGAGAGCATATATGCTGGAAATTATCATTAAAAATTATTAAATATATTTATATACATATAGCATTGGTGTTATAAAAGCTAAAGACTAGTCTGCAGCGTGCCTTTGTTTGATACACAGTTGAAATGAAAACGGACTTAGATATAAGATCATGAATTACAATGATAGAAACCTCTTTCATTAAAGCTAGAACATTCTATTGTATATCAAGAGAATACTTAGAAATGCTTTTTTTAATAATTTTGTTGATAGACAAGTGAGGTTAAAGACTTTAGCATCATCGACATTCATGGCCAAAGTTATATTATAACAAGTTATATAAAGCTGTTTATATAAATTCCAGGATTTTTTTTTCAAGAAAAACAATAAATAGCTTTGTGATAATACCCTGACCTTAGATTGCAAAAGCAAACCAAAAGTCCTATAAATTGAGAAGAATTGTCTTTAGGATATATAATAATTACCCCACAGCTAATTATCCTCTATTTTGCATGTTTACTTCGGTCATCATTCTTATGAAAATGAATTTAAGCAACTTTTGATCTTGCGACTTACACATTTCTTGTCTGTAATTTCGAAAGGTTGAAAATACTTATGTGCCATTTACCATAGTGAGTATAAATTGCCAAAACTGCAAATTTCCTTCAGTCAGTTTGTTATTTCTAAAAGTTAATAAAAACCAACTAACGTCTTTATTACATTCAAAAACTAGTTCTACTAATAATGTGTTAAAGCTGTATAAATTTCATCTTAAATTAAAAGCATTGTTGTGTTCACCAGATTATAATCGAACTGTGGCCTTGAACTAGTCGTAAAATGATATCAACTTTTTTATTTGGAACGCAGTCTCTTGTAAATCGTATTTAAAGTAAAAAATTAAAAAATGCTCAATTCTTCCTATCATTTTTGAGTAAGCCTCATTTTTGGTTTTGGTTAGAAGCCATGCTAATTTTTCTCTTTTAGATATCAGTTTAGCACAGCATGAGTATGCCATGAAATGTTCAAAAACATAGCCAGAAATTGAATCGATCGCATAACAATAGGAATCATTTTTCTTAAGTGATTTTATCACATAAATTTTACAAAAGAATAATAAAGAAAAATAAAAAAGACTAATAAAGTTAAAACAATATCTAAGGAAATAATTTTAATTTCTTTTATTAAAAAAGGGTATCCCCCTAAGCACCATATGCAGACTAAGTCAATTAATAATATAATTTAATCACTTTTTTATAACAAAAACTTACCAAAAGCACTCTGAGGTCCGCTTACAACCCATCCAGCAGATGAATCAAGGATACCATGTTGTAAAAGTACTGGTATACCTCCATGTTTTGGTATCCTATGCACTTCTAACAAATATCCATCTGGGGTTTGTATAGTATGAATTTCAACAGGATAACCATATTTATAAATTAGTTCTGGCTACAAATAATAACAAAGGACAAGTAGTAATAATTATATTTATTCAACTACAAAAATTTCATTATGTTTCATTTAAAAAAATTTTACCACACTTAGTTGAGAATCTTCAGTAACACTTAATAAACTTCTATTGAAATTTTCATTAAATTCACTAATATTATCTTCTATTGCATAGCAATCTATAGAATTTATTTTAACTAATAAAAAGATTTTAATTAACAACAAAGTATTGACTGCCTTCATCGTTATTGCTATTTGTGAATTTTTTCAAGGATTACCCCTTTTATATATGAAATTTTGGAAACATTTTAAAAATATGCAAGTAGCTATTGTCTTAAGAGCATTGATTAATTAATGATAAGAGTTTTGTTTTTCTTTAAAATTTTACCTTTTGTACGCAGATATTTTTGATTAGATTGTTGTGTACTCAAATCAAAATTTTGTGATTTAATTTTGTCCGTTGTTGTTGAGAGATTAATTTGTCTCACTATTGGTACTAAGATAACCTTGATTTTGTTTTTTATTATTATTGCTAGCATCACTATAGGTTACTCATCCGAATAGCTTCAACAACAAAAAAACAAACAAAAAAAAATACAACAACAATAAAAAAACCAAATATCTATCACATTTTTAGTAATTAAATAGATAGTGTAAATAGTTTTGCGATTACTAACCGTGGAGTTATATCAGTTAGCCCAAAGGCCATTGTCTGATTTCAGAAAACAGCTTGAATTTTGGAAGAAAAGTTTATTTGGGGTTTATTTTAGGTATTTATTAAAAATTTTCGACCAATAAAACAGAAATTATTATTTAAATTTGTTAATTTAAGTTACTGATAGGTTTTACATAGGGCTTAATGCGCTTGACTCACTTTAAGCATGTAAGGCACAGAAACAAAACTAAACTGTACGCAAAAGGTATGACAAAGTTAACATGGCTATCATTCCGAGCTATTTCAGCAAAAATGTCCATGTAAAACTCCCCATTGCGTATAAAAATTTTCAATTCATTGCAGCAATAACTGTCAAACAAATTTCTAAATGACGTCATATTCCCATTTTTTTCGGGCTTTTCTTGTTCTTATTTTCTTTGAACTTCATCTTACGTAATACGTTTAATGTGTTTAATTTTGTTTAGCCAAAAATTTACATTAGTAACATTCAACACTATCGTTGAATAACAAAAGAAAATTAGTATAGATTGTAGAAAATTAAGCTTACATTACTAGCAGGCGCTATGTTTAATTTTTACACAATCGTTGACTGAATATGTCAAATTTTTAATTGAAGAAGAAATAAACTCAATGAAAACTAGAAAATGAACACCAAACTAACTTAACTGATTACAACCAGAAACAAGAAAATTGTCAATATCAGTAGGAGTAAGTAAAAATACAAGAGCTGCGCATTAATATTAGTTCCTTAATATTGGAACTTAGACACGAAGGTATAGAAGGTAATATGAAGTCTGATAGACAGGCAAAAATTAGCTCAAGTAAATGCTAAATTAGCCTATAGCCCAGACTATCACTTACTTTGGAAGTGATATTTAAATGTGGTTGAATTCTGAAATGCAGTACTACCCCAGTAGTGCATTGTCATGAGTTCATAAATGTCAAACTACACATGTTATATAATGTCATGAATTCGAAAACTTTTACGATTGTATTAGATGCACATGAATCACGAAATAAGTGTATCAAATTTTTTGTTCAAGCAATGTAAAAAGTATCTAGAAAATTACACTGCAATGTATCACTGCATTTCAAAACTCAGCCTGTCTGCACACTAGATATAAAGGACTTCGAACTGCAAATCCTGTCTTGAGATAAAGAAGACACATAACCACTTTCTTTTTCGGTATAAAGGCTAATGTTCTAAAGAAGAAATTATTTCTCATTCGCTATGTATGCTGCATAGGGAGGCAGCATATTAACACTGAATTGGCTTTTGCGGCTTATAAAAGGTTTCTATTTCACAAAATTCTTTATAAATTATATACCATGATGTACATTACAACGGCCAATTACACTACTGTTGGAGACAAAATGTTAGAATAGCTGTTATGCTGTGCGTATATAAAAATTTACTAATTAATGTATTTGTTTCACTTTGAAATAATATCTTAAAAGTGTAATTTAAATTTCAAATGAAAATATTTAAAATTGATCTAGTTATGCCGCATGTCATTTTGAGAAAAATATTATCATGAAAACAAATTTCACTTGCGGAAAGATATGATATTGACTATTTTATACCTTACACTATTAGACTTTAGTCTCAACACCTTCTTAGAGAGTGTCAAGTAGAAATATTGCTTCTCATTTCAGTCTTTTAGATCATATGCGTTTTTAGCACGCTTTGCATTAGTTGAAGGCCACAATTGTTTAAATGACTTTCTTAATTTATAAATGGCCAAGCAACTACAGTGCTAGGACATGGACCGAGTCTTCTGGCTTGGTACAATCCAAATCATTCTTCTAGCACAAGATAAGAAGTCTGGTCGAGGCAAGAAATGGGCCATAGAGTCTCTTAGAATATTGACATTGGTTCACCACGCGACATAGTCCTTCCTTAAGTACCTCTATAGACTCGGAAAATCAACGAGTCCAAATTGCAAATTCTGTCACGAAGTAGAAGAAACGCCTACTCACCGGCTCTTTGACTGTAGGAGGTCAGAAATAGGTTTGGGAGATATTCTAGCTCTGTCAAGGGAACTAGATAACTATTCTGGTGGGGAGCACAATAAATCGAGCCTGGTCGCGGCGAATTTGTTGCTTTTCTACCACTACTACTACTACTAACTTATAAAATTCTATATGCAACTAATGTTTTATTTATATAAAATAAAAAAACTGCTATATTTAAAAATTTCTTTGCCCCTTAAAGATAACTTTGATAAATTTATATTTTCACAGTCAAATTTATATTAAAAAAAAAGAAGATCTTCAATAGAAATTTATCACTTCTTGACCAAAGCTCAAACTCTAACCAAAGTGCTCTCAACTTAAAATCACTTTAGCAATCGTTTTGGTATTAATAGTCCCCACCTTTTTGAATAAAGTCTTCGTTTTTATAAATTCTTTCTTTTGTGCTTTCATTTTCATTCATAAGAAAATTCACTTTACATAAAATAAAAGAAGAACTTTAAAATCAGTTTTCTATAAATAAAAAAAACCACAATAAAAGCTTGGGCTGGTAATGGACTACCTCAATTTCAAGATTAAAGAGAAACATAACAATCGTTTCTTTTTTCGTAATAAATCTTGTATTCAATTTTCAAATACATTTTTTAAATGCTTGGATAAACATAAACAGAAAGGCAAAAATAATTTATCCTTAACAAAATTTTGTCTGATTTCATATTTGACTTACCATACTTTTACGCCTAATCAAATTTCTATTACTAAAAAACGAAAATATCAAGGGTTTAAATCAATGCTAAATAATAGCTGAAATATTATCTGCTTTGACTTTTCAGTTTTTAAATATTAGATTAAGTGAGTAATTGACCCAATAGATTTCTCTACCTATAATTTTTATTAAGGTCCGGTTAAAAATTTTACTTTAATCTAGATATGTATATATATAACTCGTACTAAATATGTGTTTTTTTGCATTAATAATTCTGAACTTATTCACAAAAAAAAATAATTTATGTTTTTGTCTATTCTTTCTGAAAAATTAGCACGTCTGTTACAAGTGAGCTGCAAATAATCATAACTGCTGCTACATGCTCTATAAAATTCAGTAAATTGCAAAAAAAAAGAAATAAAAAATAAAAGAGAAAAATAGTTAAAGTGTTCTCTAGTTTTTGTTATTTAAAAAAAAAAAGAAAAAAAAAAACAGCAATGCGCTTCGGAATATTTTACCCGATATCCCAAGCAAAAACTTTTATATAAAATTGTGAGACTTAGAAAAGCTTTCAACAGTTGCACTTGATTTATGATCTGTACCTAAAGTGGATAGAGTTGTTCAACTTATGCCTCAAGTATGCTGATGTTATGCCAATCTCTAGAGAGTTGTGTGTTGATGGGACTTCAACTATACCTAAAATATCTTGGTTTTTGTTTTCTGAATTAAAAAGGTTTGTTTTACTAATGTAATCAATTTGAAATGTTGAAAAAAATTATTACAGCTAAATTTGCAATTTTAAGTTAAGTGATAAAAAAAATGAAAGCAATTTCTGTTGGGAATTACTTGGGTATTATTTGTGCTTTATGTTTCTTTATCAGAATATCAATTTGGGTTTTAGACAAAATTATAATAGATAAAAAAGATAATCAAGCTAAAGGTGAATTTAGTTGAAGGACAATTGACAATTGACAACTTTGAGAGTTTATGTGAAAGAAATAAACAATTTTATCAACATTCTCTGATTATTTTCGACAGTAATTAATAAAAGTACTTTGCAAATATTTATTGGAAATGTTGTAGAATTTTGCATATGATTTAATAGCCTGAATTTTTTACATGAAAAAAAATCTACAAAATCAATAAATCTAAAAATTAGTGATTTTTTAATGATGATTTTATATATAGAACTTTTATTTAATTCTTTTCGTAAATAAAGCCACAAAAACATGTATTGAATTCTCAAAAATTTAATTCGTGCGACTAATTTTTTGGCATTTCCAGTTATTTCATAAATCTCGACATAGTTTTGAAATAAAGCTTATTGTTATTTTTTTAGCTTTATATACCCTCTTTAACTGATTTTAAGCTGGCGGATTGAGAAAGTGTTGTTGAAATATAATACATATGTTTTTAAAATTTCGATTTCATTCCATCTCGAATTGTTTCAATTTTATTGCAATTGCGTCTAATGTCTAATTGGAGTTTCCATACATAGGAATCTGACACTTTGTGTCTAATAACATAAAATCAAATCAGAGTAAGCATGAAATGAAACAGAATGGGAACTTATTGGATTCTTTCATTCCACCTATGCCCAACCCGTATTGAGCCGTTTATTTTGAAAGTGGTGCAAGTTCATTTTTGAAAAAAAGTGGTAATGGTAGTTGTAGATTAAACTAACAAAAAAATAATAAAATAAACAAAAAAGTAAAGAAAATGGACTTGCATCACTTTCAAAATAAACGGCATAGCTTCAAGCCAAATTTTAAGAAAGCCAAAATTAAATTATATGTTATTATAAAATTATATTTCTAACATTTTATTTTTATAAATACCGGATCCAATCTATATATTTTGTAAGAAATTGTCTTCTAATTTATAGAAATCAACCTTGACATGTTCAAACTGCATAACTTTAGGAATATTAAACGTCACACATTGCTTGCTTTTAGGAGCTATCTCTTAATTAGAAAATTGTGTTGGTGTGTGTTCAATTCGAATTTTAAGATTTCATTATCAATTTCAACAGTCTTGATTGCATAATGTCATTTAATCAAAGTTTGGTTTGTGCGATACATGCCTTTCGTATAAAATAACTGCTTTAAAGGTTGTCATACATTCTAGGCACCCTTGTTTAATATTCTTTTAATATATTAACGTAAATTAAATATCTCGAAAACATATTAGAGTAAGCCAAAAATGTTTGTATACTGTCTTTGAAGATATTTATAATGACGACAGAATGGCGCAATTTGTATGCACATGTGTGTGTATATTTATACTGACTTTACTTTTTTCTATTTTTAGATTTGCTATTTAAAATTTATTGAAATTTAAGCCTTTGCATGTATTTTACAAGAAAATTGCTATTGTAGGATCTTAACAGGTTTTAAAAAATATCTTACCGATAATTAAACAGAAGCACTAAAGAATAAATACATTAGTTAAGTAAAGAAATTAAACGGATAAAAAGCATTCAGGTAGAGAAGTAATTTAAAAAAATGTTATTTTAATATTTAGAAAAGTTTTTGTAATTTTCCATATATTAGGAACCACCAACAAGTAAAAATTGTATGCTATTATTTTTTGAAAAAAAAACGAATGACTTTTTGATTGCTTAAAGTCAGCCAAGCAATTTTCTTAACAAATTAAACGAAAAGATGTAGCAAAGAAGCAGTTAAAATTCATGTTTCTGTTCAGCAAACTTACATACAGAAATGTTAAATCTAACCCTCCTAACAGCCTGGACATTTAAAATTTAGATCAGATTGCAAATAACATGCAAAGAGTGAATTTTTTGTGCTCTCAGGGTACATAAATGTATACTTTCTTCTTCTGATTAGATATATATATATACACATCAGATGCACACTACAGAATACATAAATGCATAATAGTATATGCACATGCTATTTTATCACTACTATATAATATATATCCATCCCCCTTTTACTTCAGTGTTAGCCTTAAAATAAAGAACTTATAGGAAAATAATTAAAGAAAATTTTACAATTACACTTTTTATTTCTATGAAGCTTATATTTATTTAACAAAAAAGTGTCCTTTGCACTATAAATCTATAAATAAATCACTTGCAACTTTTATTACTGAAACCTAAACGTCAACTAAATACCGATATGAGTAGGCATTAATACTTAACTTGTATGTATTAGGTTGATAGGCTTTAACATAAAGAACACTATTTTTGCCAAGCCGTCAAAGGGCTCTCTCGTTCAATGTAAAGTATATGGAAATGACGATATACAATTATAATTTAAACATGTTAAAATTTTTACTCACAAATGGCGATTTCCATATACTTTTCATGAAATGAGGGAGCCATTTGACAATGAATTTTATGAATTTTAGAATTCCTTAAAGGTCAAACCGTAGCTGTGGTTAGTAAATTTTGCAACTACAATTAGAAATTACCAATTTTACCAAATATAAGAAAATTTTGGTAAATGAGTTTGTATTGCCTGTTGAATTTATTTAGCCAGACTAGGCAGATCTTGATAAACAGTTTTACAGATTACTAAAAGCCTACTTGAATTTATTTTTAATAACATGTTTAGAATTTTATCAAACCCAATTTGATACTATTTTTCGAGTAATTTACTTGTTTAATTAGTGTCATTAGTAGACAACATTATATTTCAAAGCAGCTTAGAAATGAACAGCCTCCTTACTAAAAGATTCAATAAAAGTTATAAGAAATATTAGATTTTAGATTAAAGAAATTCAAAGAATCATCTTCATTAGTTTCAGTATAACAATGTTATCATCTTATTTCTTTTTGTTATCCTTAATGTAAAATAACCTCAGTAACATTATTATCAAATTTTATATAAGTTTGAATGTTACTTGACGACTCCCAAGGGAGGTAATTTATTTCAAATAAAAATATTCTCACGCAATCAGTCAATTAAGGTATTTTACTTAGGTTAAAATGTTTTAGTTTTATTTTATTTTGTCAGCCATCTCGATGAAATTGTCTGATTAAAAAAAAAAATTTTACTTATTAAGCTCATTACTTTGAATTTTCTTAAGGATAATATAATTTTTTAAAATATAGAATGGTCAGTATTAAATACTGAACTTAATTTTAATTGAAATAAAAAACTGTTTGATAATTTAATACGCAAGAAAAGTGAAATTTATTTGTCTGATATTACTTGGCGTTAGCTGTAACAAAAACGAGTTTCTTGTATTGATTAAAAATTTTCTTGATTGATAAAGATAATGTTTAAAAAAAGCAATAGCTTTCAAAACTTTAACTTAATTCATCTCCCTCGAAAAAAAAAAAAAAAAAAAAAAAACAGGGTTTACTAGAATTCTTCCAAAAAAGGACAACAGAAGCATTCACCGCATATTTTAGAAAGCTGTTATTACTGATTGTATGATGAAATTGTGTGAGGTATTGTGTGCTGGACATTGTTATTTACAAATTAGCATTTGCTCACAATGGAGTAAAAATATGGTTCATTGATGATCCGATGCCGTTTAAATGGAATGAGAAAAATTTTTTTATGTCAGTATCTAAGATAAAATATGGACTTATCACTATACTTCCAAGCGGAATTAGCAGTTTGGTGAGTTAACGAAGGTCAATAAAAGCGATCCAATTAGTCAAAATTCAATATTCTGCTCTGAAATATATGGCATTCATTTATTTCGAATTTCCTCAAGTTTTGTTATTAATCAATTACCCTAAAAGAACCAAAAAAATATCGCCAGCAAATATTACAAGAAATTATTACTTTATTTAAAAGATGAAGTTATTAAAAAAATTACTACATATGCAAAACGAAAAGTATTTTGTCCGCAAGACAAAGGACTTATTTAGTCACATATAGCATTGATTTCTATGATTTTATAATTGAATAATTTGGAGTTGAAATTCTTTTCTCATACATTATACACAGGTATGATATATTCAAAGATCATAAAAAATTTCTGAGTAAAATTAAAATTATCAACAATCTTAGATAATTTTAACACAACACACAAAGGTGACAACTTTACCATGAATAAATAATAAAAAAAATCAATAAACTAACATAAGAAAAGCTGATAAATATTTGACCTATTCATAGCACTTGTTATTCAAACTATTCATATATTTTTTGTTAGTTTTAACATAATAATTATTCAAAAGTAGAAAAATTATATACAACCGTATATCTAACATTTCACTTGACTTAATATCAGAATTTTTATTGTAAGCTTTTAAATAATTAATGTGTAACCCATACCTAAACTCTTTGAAACGATGAACTTTAGTCTATAATAATAATCTGGATAAACAATGGGATAAGGTTAAGCCCATTTATGTAAGAATAGTAAAATACCAGTATATACATAAATATATCTATGTACACCCTTTTAATTCTGTTTTCTCTTTAGAAACGTAAAAGCTTTTGCTGATTGTAAAGCACTAGGTTAAAAATATAACAAAACTATCGATCATCTGGAAGGTTTTAGCCATGCCTGTAATTAAATAATCCACTTACAAGTGCTAAGTATTAAACAGTGTGAAATTTTACATTTAGATTTTTCCTGTACATCCATCATAGTCCTTTGATTGACCCAATAATTATGATACTTGATACTCTATTAATGTGGAAAAAGAAATTATAAAAATATTCAAAAAATTGTTAAAGAAAATATTTAAGTATACATTTTTATATATCGTTATTAATTTGAGACACTATAATTATTTTTCTTTTACACTTGGATGCAGGTAAGTTTAATTAAAAATTTTTAAAATAAATGAAATATTTTTTCTAATACTCTATCTAGGTCCTCGTAAATTTCATATAAAAAGTATTTAAAAAAAATGATTTGATAGTGGAAAAATTTTAAAATAAATCTACTAGCCCCAGAATTTATTATCCGGTGTTAGTACACCGTAAAAAATTAATAAATAATTACAATTACTAAATATAAACAAAACAAAATTTTTAAATTCCTCCCTAGTATATAGTTCAACTTCCGCCATAGACAGGAGCAAATTTTTCCTACTGGATTTCTTTTTTTTTTGTTTTGTTGTGTTTAAACGAGACCTGAAAATATATAAATTCTAGGTGAATAAAATAACAGTTCCTGATAGAGCTAATTACCTTTTTCCTATAACTTGACTAAGTGAAGAGTTCAATGACATTTACAACCTATTTTCCTATATTATGTCTTTGGGGCTAAGTGGATTAAAAATTGTTTTATTATTTCAAAGCCTGAAAAAAAGCCACTTTAAAAAGTTGGCAACCATAAGTTATACAATTTCATATTTTATTTTAAAGTTTTACATTAGATTTATGATACAACGTGAGATTTGTAAATTAATTAAATGAAAGTTTGCAGGAAGCAGAAAATATTGTTAAACTATCCGAAAAAGTTATTATTAAAGGAATACGCAACAAGATTATCTTCAATACTTCAATACAAAACATCGACAGGAATTCTAAATGAGTATTAGTTATAAGTTTTTGGAATGAAATAAAGAAAAACAAAATTTATAATGAAAGCTCCAAAAAAAAAAGTTAGTGCAAATTTTGAAGATAATTCAAAAAAAATATTTCAGTGGATAATATTGTAAAATTAAAATAAAAAAAAAATCTAATTTGACCTGAAGCGAATTAATTTAAGGATTAGAAACTTTTTATGAAAGAAATATGCCTCTGGTGATATTTAAAAGATAATATTTTAAAGTTTTTAATAAGTTATAAAATTAATTTTGTTCATTATTAACGAGCTACCAGCATGAATAATAAAAAATTTTTCGTATAAATAACATAAAAAGTGTATTCCTTAATAAATTTGAATTTAAACTTTCATATAATTACTCCAGTCTAAGGCTATTTGTTTGATTTCTCGATTATCATTTTTATCAAGCTTTAAGATTGTTAGCCAGAAGTGTTAGAAATTTGAGTTCCTTAAACTTATTTTACCAATATTAATTTCCAAATATAAAAAGGCTGACAAAGAAATGTTTTATTTTTCAATTAAAAAATTTAATTCAGCCTTTAATACTCATATAACTAAATTTAGGGGTACAAATTGGTTAGCTTTTACAATTCTTTCTGGTCTTTTAGTTTACTTACTATGCATAGCACTAGCGTTGACTCTGACTCTAATAGTTAATAATAAATATAAAGTGGCCAGATATGAATGAGATGAAATACATATACATAGCCAGAAATTAAGGAAATTCAAATGATAAGTGGAAAAAGAAAAATTTCTTAAAAATAAACCTAATGGGTTTTGTAGTTTTTTTTTATATCCGGAGTTATATATCGGATAAGGCAAGAAAAGAATCAGAAAATCCTAACAACAACAAAAAACTTATGTAGTTTTAAGGTTTATCAGAGTAAATTTGTCTACAACACTTAACATTTAACCATAATTCTTTTACAATTGACATTTAAAAAATTTACATTATTAGTGGCTACATTTAAGGGTTCAAGAAAACCCAATAATAGAGGCTCATACGGATTTCTAAATTATTTTTATAATTTGGTTCGATTTTATATAATTTTAAGAAATTTAAGGAACAAAATATTTTTGTACTATTTTATGATCCCGCTAAAAAAAAGTTTTCTGTTATCTATAAATTTTATTTATATATAAGAGCAAAAAATTGAACAAAGGAAATGTGTTAAAAAGAATTTCTTTAATAGCGACATAGAAAAAAAGTACAAAATTTACCTGAAAAAAAAGTCCAGCCTTAAAACTCTCTTTTAATTGAATGCATCCCTTTGTATCATATTCACGAGTTATAGGAACTTTTGGAAGCGATGTAAAAGTTTTTAGTTAGAATTTTTCTTGGTTTTTTGCTTTATTTTTTAAATAGTTATAATTAAATGTTATATTTACTTAATAAAAATAAGATTTATGATAAATTTTAATAACTAATTTTAAGCAATTTCCGTTTTTTAAATAAAAACCTATAAAATGCTATAAGGGGCCATTCATAAATTACGTCACACGTTAAGGGGGGAGGGGCTGTCGACGAAGTGTGACATTGCGTGACAAGGGGTGGGGAGGTGTTGCAAACTTTGTGACATCCCATTTCAAAATATAATATATCAAAGTATTACAACTCCAAATTTGAACTATATACCTATTGTAACAACGTTAGGTACGTTCTTTTAAAATATTATCCCAAAGATCCATTTAAAATAATAATAATTAACAATAAAAATCAAATTTACGATAAATTTTGCTGTATATTTTTATTTGAATCAAAAGCAAGTGTTTTAGAAGACATCCCCAGCGGGAAATTTTCAAAGCGCTCCTATACCGAGCTCAATTCGACGCTTTGTCACTATGTTAATTCAGAGCACTATCCGAGCGCTCGGATTGAGCTCCTTTTTCATATGAATCCTCATATGAGCATTAACTGTCTAAATGAGAACGATGTGACTAATTGTAAGTTTGATTTGATATACATTTTATTAAAAAATAATTTAAATTGAAATAAAAATAATTTCGGAACATTGCTGTTTTATTTTAATTTTCCTTATGTAAAATTACAAAATATGTGATGTCACACTAGGTAGGGGGGTCTCACAAATGTGACCAACTGTGACAAGGACGGGGGGGAGGGGTCAAAAAATCATGAAATTTGTGTGAAGTAATTTATGGATGGGCCCTAAAGACTAATTCAGCAGATTTTTGCGAAATTTTACGGTCCATATATGCACTGTGTCACACTGTACTCTAATCAAACCATTTCTAGCTTATCGGAATATGAAATATGAGTATTTTTACTTACCATAGTCAGCTGCTGGTATAATATTGCATCAATATGTGTGATCTGAGCTTCTATTTGCAAATTATTTCAACCACCAAACTAATTAAAATTTTAAGTAATGTAAAATTTTCTTCGAAGGTGATTACAGAAAAAAACATGAGAAATACATTTTTTCTAGAGGAACAAAGCTGTGAAATACCAAATGAAGTTTTGACAATCAAAATTTAAAATTGCTGTGAGTTTATCTTCTTCTTCTTAAATAGTTTACAAAACTATTACTCAAAATTGCAACTTATTAAGGATCAGCGCGGTAAAATACCGGTAATAAAATAAAATTTTAGCTTTAAAATCATTTCAGGGCCTAAAATATCTGAAAAAATTATCCAATGGTAGCCTTTTTATCGATCAAAACAGAGACACATTTGCAAAAATTCAAACAAAAGCTGTGAAACATGGCGTTAAATAATATTTTTAAAAATACTTTAATATTTAAAACTTTGGCAATTTAAAATTTTTGGCTGAAGTATTATGTTTCATTTTAAACAAAATAAAAGTAATAAACCAAAAATTTTAATAAATAGATTTCAATAAAGTTTAATAATTTTGTAGTTTTATTTTCGCCTCTGAACGCTTACAAAATGAAATAATTTAATTGAATATTTTCTAAGCCTGGAATTAAACAAGAACATAGATATGTATCACTTAAATAGTAAATTACTTAAGAAAATTTTTACTACAATTGATACAAAGATATTTTTATCGATTATAATAACTTTACAACTTTTAATTATATTTACAAAATATTATGTTACTAATACTTATAATAATAACATTATTTATATTTACATTTATTCGAGTTTAATTTTACTTGTTGCTTCCCCCTTATTTTTAGTTTTTTTTTTTTTAATGATAATCCATGTGTGGTGCATCAAGTGCTGTATGCAAGGTTAATGTAACACCACGATTGATACTAACAGCTGGATAAAAAACTCCATATAGATCGCGAAAAGCAACAGAGCCTTGTGGCATTTCATTAACAAGAAAACTTAAAGTGTGCCTTTCTAAATCTAAAAGTACACCAATTGTACTACCCGTACTGATACCACCCTCAACACGTCGCTCATGTATTGAATTATGTTGGAACCATGAACGTTGACGATCAATATACATCGCAAATGCTTTATCGTCTTTTCCTATTATAAAATTAAATTAATTTCAATTTTAATTTCAAATAGTGAATAAGCTAAAGCCATGCAATAATTTAGCAACTAGTGGGATGCATAAATATATTTTAAATAAATTGTTCCAACTCTAAATATTTCTTAGCGTGTCAAGAAATTTGTTAGCTTTCTTTTAATTTTTTATCATAAAATCTAGTAAATCTGCTGAATGCTAGGGAACAAGTTGCATAGTTTATATATAATTTTGGCAATTAAAACCCTCTTTTTCATTATTTTCCTATCAAATCTTAATTAAATGCAAAATCAATTCTATAATCATATGGCAGGCTTACAATAATCAGGCCAATGTTTATATCTATTTCTTAAAACTTATTCTCCTTAACATTATCCCAGCATATTTAAACTTCAATTAAATAGGAGTTCTTAATCTCAACAAGGAATCTACACCTTGGTTCAGAATATTATATACCATTTTTTTTAAACGAAAAGAACAAATCCTTTAAAGTTGAGGTAGTACAAATCAAAACTAAAACAACGCACTTTCCTCAGAAATGCATCATCATAATCCTTCAAACTTCGTTTAAGTAATATAAACGCCCATAGTGAAGCATCAGTAAGTTTTTATCCCTTTCACCGTCTTGAAAGACTATAATTTTCCATGCCGAAATTGAGAGCGCTAAGGGAGGTTACAGGTACATCAAAGAATGTAACCTTGTTCCATACTTCACAATACGGTGCCTGTGATTAATTTTAGGCTTGTAGAAACATAAAAATAAATATTTCTTTTATGCACATTTCAGTTCAAATTCAATATTAAATGTATTTAAAGTTTTTGAATTTCCGTTGTCAAAAATTTGTTGAATTTCTCTAATAAAAATATTTAAGCTTTTACTTCGTAATTTTATTTTATTTTTTGTTAAAAACTGGTTAGAATTTTTATACTTTAAAAACTTTAGGTGGTTGGTATAGGCTCAAGGTATTGTTTAGTGTAACATACAGACAACCTTTTATTTTTATGTGAAAAGCAGAATGGTTTTAATTTTATCGAATGGGAATATTCTTCCTGGATATCATGATTCCCTTTAATAACCCTGGATTACACAACGGTTTTCACAAATCACCTTCTATTCGACTAACAATAAGTATTAATTAGGTTTAAAGTAAAATTTGTAGATTTTTATTTTATTTTCCAAAATTTTCCTGTAAAGAATTTCATTAAAACTTATATTTTAAAAATAAATAAAAACACAAATTAGTTTATAAGCTTCTATTTTTAAGTCATATGACTTCTAAGAAAAGAAGAATGAAACACTAGAAATACGTCTTCATTTGGATGAAGGTCTTTAATTTTGCATTAAAAGTATTAAATAAGTATGATACCAAGAAGTATGATAATTTTTTCAGTAAATAACACAATTTATCATTATTTCAACGCATTTCGGCATTAAGAAACACATTCCGCATTTCTTTATCTTAATCGTACATTGACTACCATAAAACACTAAAAAGCCAATGAAAAATACTTTCAAATAAGTTCAGAGTAAAAAATTCAATGTAAGTAGGGAATGGAACAAAGCGGATAAAAGAAATTGGTTTGATAAAACCAATGGAATGATAAAATGATAAAAAATCAGTCATTTAAAGCATTCTTATTAGAATTTTGTATTACTCTTCTTCACTGATTGTATACTTACGCTGTTTTTCTTCGTATTTATTGGAACCCAATTTTGTCAGGTATTCAAGGATTGAGCAACAAGGATTCGAGAGCTGCTTAGCTTAATTTTCTTCACAGAAATTCGTTTTTTTTTTTCAATTTTGTAAATATTTTAAGAATTTCTCGTTTCTCTCGAAATGCGTTTTTCAAATATTGTAAATATTGTAAATATTTTAAGAGTTTTTCAATTTGCGTCAAGTCTAAGTAGCTCTTTAACCCTTTCCCAGCTTTTGTAATCAAATAAATTTAGCTAACTAGAATTATTTTTAATTAGATTTTTAGTAAAAAAAACCAATGTTAACTACAATTCTTGATCTTTTTTTATTATTTAGCTACCGAGCGCTGCAGAATTAGTTTTCTAAAACTAAGGAAATTTTTTATTTCCGGAGTATTCCTAAGTTTCCTTGAAGTTTAGTCTTTTTGTTGTAATGTTATACCCAAAGTGTTCTTCAGCACTGATAAATTTATGTGAGACGCTGAAGTTTTTAAAATTTTAGTTGGGTTAAACGTGGAATATATATCCTAAAAAAACTTTTTACAAGACAAAACTTTCAAAGTTCTCAGGATATTCTAAAATTTTATAGAATATGTTTCGCTAAATATTTTCAGAGATTGAATGTTAAGAGTTTCCTTCAGGCTTTTTGAGGGTTAAATAGAAATAGTTATAAGATTTAAGTGGAATGGAAGCTTTACTTATTTTTAAAATTTTAATTCCATCCTCCGTGTGGAAGGAATTTTTAACATACAAACCTCAGTTTTACTTTTCAAAAGTATTACTGAGTACATTTTTGGTCTATGGTTTCAGAAAAAAACATATAACATATAATTGAAGTCAATTTCTATCTCATATAAAATATTTTCTTGAAAAAATAAATATTCTGTCATAACATTCAAAAAAGGAAAAAGTTTTCTGATAAATATGAAAAATTCAACTTTCAAGACCTAAAAATACACAAAATTCAACTTTGTATTCTCTAATGGTTTAACAACTTATCTTGAAAGCTTTGCGGTAATAAATTCTTCTTAATCTAACTGAAAGTCAAACAAGTGCTAAAATAATTTTCCACCTCAATTTTCATCTTAAAATTCTTATATCTCTCACATACAAGTTTACTCTAAACTCTGTGAAATCTGTGAAAAAAAAGAATATCTAGAAATGAAGTTATTTTGCTAAAAGTACTTGTAAGTATATCAAAAGCAACCCATAACATTAACTTTAATGTCAAAGACTATTTTTCTTGCTAGAAAATAATAAGAACAGAAAATATTACTTCTATTACTCACCCAACATTTTATCTCGTGTCACATCGATTCTTGCTACACCAAATGCTGGATCAGTGTCAGCTGTATATTTGTCAATTGTAAATTCCCAATAGTGAACTCCTCTAGAAAAACCAACAGAACCTAATGCTACACGATGTTCCCATCCTTCGACAGATACTGTAGTATTTTCATTAGAGAAATTCAATCCGGAACCAGGACCATCACTTAGTTGTGGATCAAATATAAACCAAGCCACTAACAAATAAAGGAAAACAAAAATAAATTACTAGAAATTATTATTCCCTATTTTTACTTCTTGTCTTTCTAGTCAGATTGAAAATTAGATTTATTTTCTGACAAACATATACAGAAAAATTTATATACATTCAATAAATAATTGTACTTACCTTCGGCAGTTTGAAGACCAATCAGAGCTGAATAGTCCCCTTCTCCAGTACTATTGAATGCTTTTACCCTAGCATTGTACATAGAATTAAAATGTAATCCATCAACTGTGCAAATTGTTTCCTTTCCGCAATAGACTTCCTGTAGATGATTTTTGAAAGGGAAAACAATTAACATTAATCGACTTTTGTGGCCCTATATCCTGGCCACAATCTTAAATAAATATTATTTTCATGTTTTTATTTTTGGATTTTTTTTTTACCCGAAATTCACCACCGCTACCATCATCCAATTCTAAAACATATCCTTCGACAAATGAATGATTGGGCGCCTGCCAAGCTACTGTTACTGAATTATTTTCCGCTGAACAGTCCTCAGGAATTATGGCAGGAGCAAGTGGAGCTATAAATAAAAAGAATAAAAAAGAACATAATTTAGATTTTGCTGTCAAGAGTAAAAGGTTAAATAACTCGTGCTAAGTACTATGAAAACCAAAAATTTAAAAACAAAGAAAATTTATAAAACAATTTGTCAACTTATCTCACCTGCTGGGACTCTTTCATCTCCTTCCTTTGCAGCTGTTGCACGAATTTAAAAATTAATTTAGCTTTAAGCTTTTTAGTATAGAGTATGAATTATGAATTTAAAAATCAAGTTTTAGGCTACTTATGAATAAAAATTATAAAAAAGTTCTAGTGGCGGATATAACTTTTTCATATAAAAGTTAAGGATATATTAAATAAAAATTATTTCTAATTTTCTTGTTTTTTGAAATTTTTTCAATGCATCAAAATTACAATTTTATAACTATGGAATTCTTAAGATTTAGATGTAAAAACTTAAATGAAGAATTATTTTATATACTACATCAATTTGACACTTTTAAAGATGTCAAAGTGACCGAGTTTTTTTTCGAAAAATGAAAGAAATTCACTGGATCTGGAAATGGGTAACTATTAAAAAGAAATGGCTGAACGGTAAGAGATCAAGAGAGAGAGATCAAAAAGAGAACTTCGAAAAAAATGCTTTTACAAATTGTCGGTGCCAGACAGACAAGGAAAACTTCTCAATGCTCTATCTACAAAAGTTCCATTCTGATTGATTTAAAATTTTTAGAAAAAATTTAAGGCCTATTGAACTATTTAATAAAAGTCTGAAACTCTTATTCCCGAATAAAGTTTGTCATATTTGATACTTTAAGCAAAGACATTTTGCAAGACAGTTGTAGCTGCTAACTTTTTGTTTAGTTGTTGATTACTACTAATTTAACTTTTTTGTCATATTTTATGAAGTCCTTTACCGGAAAAAAGCCCTTTCTAAGCTTTAAATGAACTACGAATTATTATTAAAAGGTTGAATCAATAAATATTTTGTTCCGAAAATAGTAAGTACTTCCATTCAAATATGTTTTTACCACTCAGTTTGTTATTTATACATCCAATCATATTCAACTATTTTTAATTAGTTTTTAGCAATTGTTTTTGAAATTTGTTTTTCTCATCAAATTTTAATAATAATTTACATACAGAAATTATGTTTGTTAAATTTTTTCAATACAATTTAAGATATAAATATCTAACTGCCTTTTTCTACGTTGTTTAATCCGAATACCTTGGAGCTACAGTTTTATAAATTTTCAAAATGTGTCACAACCCTATAGTCTCTTTAATTTCATTTCATTTAAATTTCTTCGAGGATTCTATTGACCACCAAGAGTCACACATTTTTTTCACAATTCAGTTTTCATTACGACATAACTTTAAATATAGTTTTATATTTATTGTTTAAAAGTCATTTACTACATTCAATTTTAAGAAATTTTGATCACCGCAGAGCTAACATTTCAGCATTTTAGGCTAATCTTTTTAACAAATCCATAAATTTTTATTGTGTAGTCTGAGCATCGAGCACCTGAACATGTATTGTGCTCAACAATGTACACGTCTACAACTGTATAAATGTCATTGCCCCTGAGGGGACCCATACATCCTTTTCTGATGCAATATAATATAAAAAGTGTGTTTTTCTTTTAAATAAAATATTATACATTAAAATTTTAAAAATAAATAGAATGATTTCTTATTGTGTGTTGAGATTTTTATGAAAACTAACAAAGTGAAAAGGATATGGATTGATCTCCTAGCATTTTGACCTAAATTTTTTCTCAATTTTCTAAATTCTTTTTAACTTAAAAAGAAACATTTTCACTCAATTTGAGATTAACATAGTGCTCAGAATAACTTCAAATTATTAAATTATTTTAATTAATCTTATTTTCAAATAATTTTTTTCTAACTAAGTCGAAATATTTTGTCAAGACCCGATTTACCGCATTTAAATAAAAAATCAAGATTTTGGCTTTTGTACTACTTACGTTTCATTTGAATAAAATTAAGATTATCAATGGCCCTAAGGACACTAGTATCATCCAAAGTAAGGTCAACAATTGGTGAAACTCTTGGAGCAGCATTTGTTACCTCTTGATGCCATGTCATATCTGTATTAGCTACTCTATTAATTAGCATTGATCCTACCTATAAAAAACATCAAAATTATTGTTTTATTAAAAATTCTTTTGTCTTTTTTAGTAAATAAATTTTAAATACCTGCAAAAAAGCAGCGCTGTCAGTCTCTTTTAGTGCTTCAATACAAAACTGTATTAGTCCTGTTGTCTGTTGCAGCTTTCCTGTACAATTTGATTGCTGTTCCTACAGATTGCATTTTGGTATTTTTTAATTATAAAGAAAAAAATTAATTTGTCTCTTAGAAATGAGATTTTGTTGGTTTTAATTTAATTTTACCTTTAATATCCTAATTTTAGTATCTCTATCCATTTGTATGGCTTCTAGAAGGCAGTCTCTTCTGTCACGTATAGCTTGGATTAAAGCTTCACATTGTGCTGTTACAAGCCTTTCAAACTCAATACAAGACTCCTTTTGGATAACATAAATAAAAGTTCGCAGAGAGAAGAAAAAAGTAAAGAAAATTTTAAAAAAAATTTTGTTTTGTTCATTCTTATATTCAAAGAATACAAGATTAATCCTAAAATGAAAGCTTTTCTCTAAAAAAATCTATTTATTGGGTTGTTCGGAAAGTCATTTCGTTTTTTCCCTTCAGAGTATTTAATTGTATTTTTTTTATCCCAACTTCGCATTTACGCCCCATAATCATTATATGTTTTGACAGGTGATATAGCAAGGCTTTTGTGTGAAAAAGCTCAATTGATTTTACGCAGTAGTTTTTGGTTGGTGCCCTTTTGAATACGGAGAGCAATAAGCAGCAATTTTGTCATATTTTACTTTTTTACCATAGAAAAGGTAAAAATGCTGTTTATCCCAGAAAAAAATTAACAAATGTGTATGGAGAAGATGTTATGACAATATGGCAGTGCCAGAATTGGTTTGCAAAATTTCGATCCGGCAATTTTGATGTCAAAGATGCACCACGTTCTGGAAGGCCGGTTGAAGCTGATAAAGACACGACAAAGGCATAAGTTAATGCAAACCAGCGAATAACAACACGTAAGATTAGTGAGAGATTGAATCTATTGAATTCAACTGCTTCTGACCACCTGAAATGCCTGGGTTTAACCTCAAAGCTCGATATACGGAGAGAAATTTGTGTCGTCGAGTTGACGTCTGTGATTCGCTCCTCAAACGTCACGAAAATGATCCATTTTTGAAGCGCATCATTACTAGGGACAAAAAATGGGTTGTGTATGACAATGTCAAATGCAAGAGATCATGGAGGAGAAAAGATGAACAAGCTCAAAGCATTTCGAAAGCCAATATCCATCAAAAAAAGGTGATGCTGTCTGTTTGGTGGAGTTTTAGAGGAATCGTTTCTTTGAGCCTTTACCGGATAGCACAACAATTAATTCAGAACTCTACTGTCATCAGCTGGACAAACTGAATGATGCACTTCAACAGAAAAGGCCAGAATTAATTAACAGAAAAGGTGTAGTGTTCCACCAAGATAATGCAAGATCTCATACAAGTTTAGTCACTCGCCAAAAGCTTTTACAGCTTGAATGGGATATACTGCCACACCCACTATATTCTCCAGACTTGGCGCCTTTGGATTATTATTTGTTCCGGTCACTGCAAATTTTTTTGGATAGTAAAACCTTTACTTCAAATGAAGACGTCAAAAATCACCTGCATCAGTTTTTTGCCAGCAAAGACCAAAAATTTTATGAGCGTGGAATCATGCTACTACCAGAAAGATAGCAAAAGGTGTTGGATTAGAATGGACAATATATAATTTAATAAAATATTTATTCATTATACGAAAATCGTCTTTCATTTTCACCAAAAAAAACGATATTACTTTCCGAACAACCCGATAATTACCGTCACTTTATCACTCATTCCTTTTAATCGCTGGATAAATTCCGTTGTTGAACGAGCTTTCTCTGATAATTGCTGAAGATTATGTGACAGTTCCGTCTATAAAAAGAAAATAAAAATTAATGAAAAACAAATATATTAGTGTGAAGTCATGAATAAGAGGAACATACAAAATTCTCATACATTGGATAGAATATATAACTATAAAAAAACCTTTTTGTGTATTGGTGCGCCGCAAAATATAATATAAATATGAAAAAACACTAGGGACTGTAGGATGTCTGGAGTTTATTTTAATGGAGTTCATAGAAAAACTCCTTTTTTTCTCTAAGCTAGATGGCAAATAGATGATAAAAGGTCCTTGACATTTTTCCTACACTCATATATGATGTACATCATAGAAAGTGATTAAATTGAATAGCATTAGCAGGATTAAGAATGTCGTAGATGAGTTTTATAAGGATACTTAAAATGATATTAAAGGATGAAAAGTAGTTAACTTTTATGACGAAAATGTAAAGAACAAAAAGAAAATTCCATTAAGTAGTAAAAAAAATAGTAAAATATCACAGATTAAAGTTATAGAGACATATTTATAAAAGAATTATGAAGAGGTTTTTAAAAAAAGAATAGATTTATACAGACGAGAATTTTGGTGTTTACAAAAAATCATATTTTCATGTCCTTTAATATCATTGACTGTAAAAGGAAACCCAAATTTTTTAATTTTAATTAATGAAGTTTCATTAGGTGGTTAGAAATTGTTAAAAATTATTTTTATAAGATAAATTGAAAGTTGAAATTAAGTGGTAAAACCACTGTAGAATACTTAAAAAATCAATTCTTTTTATCGACCTTTAAACATATTGGAGGTGTTTAAAAGTGGAAACATTATGGATCCGATTTCAATGCAACTTCAATGCAATATTTCGATCCGACTTCACATACCCGGCTTGAAACTTAATTCTTGAATTCCCGAATCAATGACATATCTTTAGTAGAAAATATGATAGTTAGGTTTACAGAAAGAGTAGATTTTTGGTAGAATTATACAAATAAATCTTCAATCTGCAAGTTAACTACCTAATTATTGCTGCGATTAGTGTGTTTGCATGAAAAAATTAATTGTGTGTTTTTATGTTCAAATTAAGTAAGCTAGATTCATAAAACATATTTATTTATTTAATACATCAGAGTAACTAAAGAAAATAGGACATTTATCAGCTTTATACTTTTTTAAAAAACAAATGAAGCTTCTAGTAACACTTTACTAACAACACTGTTTGCCAGTGCTTGCAAATGAAATCTCGAACTGGAAACATACATAATTATGGCGTCAGTTAAGCAAAATTTAGTTTTATATCGTGTTATTTTAAGCTCCTTTTTAATAAATAAGACTTGGAGTAATTTTTTTCTAAAGCAAAAAAAAAATAAAAATTAGCAACATCTTAGATCTTTTGACTGAAGCAGTTACACCTGATGCAAGATTAGTTGAGAATTTAAACAATTTGTTGCATACATTTAAGTACTTGATTGAGATAACGAACCCACTCTCAGCTTGCAGCCAACTAGGATTTGGAATGTAGAGTAGGTGTACTTAATGCAATTTTTTGGTTAATTTTGACTGTTTTTTGTATAAAAAGTGCTTAAAAGAAGTTAGATTTCATACAAAGTAATACAAATTGATAAATGTTTAAACAAGTAGTTAACAGTTAAACGAATTTATGTTGTTTTTAAATTTCGTTTTCATGCACCTTATTAGCAAATTGCCAATAATTTCAAAACTCCTCACAATGTTATTTAATGCGGACTTAATCATTTTTCTGACTTTTGCAACTCTTAGTAACCTGCTTGAGGTTGTTATAAAAATTGTGAACAATTATGCTACAAATGTTTTCATGCAAATGAACCTTCTAAGTAATAGTAAGTTATAAAGGGCTATAAAGTGTCCATAAAGTGCCATAAAGTGTCCTTTTACCATTATGAAACAAAAATTTTTGTTCTAGCTATGGGTGGAGTAAATGCATCACCCGTTTTACAACCTTGTCCGTCATGCGAATGAAAAACGCATTGGTTTGAACAAGGCTTAAAGTAAAGGAAACTTTTATTCATCTAAGTTTTGGATGTACATGAAGAATGTACCTTTTTTTTATAATTTTTGACTAATAAATAAAAAAAAAGGAATCATTAATAGCTACAACTCCTAGTAAGGGAAATGTTTATAACTAAAATTTACATCCAAATCCAATGCACAAGAGCCCTAAGTTTCATGGAACATCAACAATTTTAGCTGTTTATTTGTTTCTACTATTTTATTTCTCCTTTGCTTTCCAGAAAACAATTTTTTATTTATTCTTCTCTTAAACCCTTGTGAAACCCAATTATAAACCCTAATTACAATATCATCAACAACATTGTTATTATTGTATAAAATCACTTTGACTCCTTCATACATATTTTTCTCATTTTGTTTTTTTCTTTTTTAATTTAGAAAAATGTTAACACAGGTTACCTAATTAAAATCAATTAAATAAAAATAGCAGACAATATCCATAAAAGGAAGATTACACTTAGCATCTATCTTATGCGTAAAATAACAAACAGTCAATGTCATTTAAAATACTCATACTATAGTCCAATGACCCCATATGGATCCAATTAAAACGAGAAATCATCAAAGAAGCCTGAATACTCTACTAACTCTATAGGAGTAACTCCCTTAAGTATGTAGACATTCTACCAAATTAGGTCTTTTACCCAATTTTCGTATACCATCTAAGGGCAACAATGCAATACACGCGTCTCATATCTTATTTTATTTTATACAAAAGATAGTCATGCTTCTACGTTTCTTAAATCCATCTTATGTGTAAGCCAAGCACACGCCATGAGAAAAACATTTATCAGAATTTTGTTTAAGTTTACAATAGATCGGTAGCCAAAGATGACATCACCTTAAGAATAAAAAACAAAAGAAAAGAAAAGGATTAGAGCCATAAAGATCTCACTTAGGCGCCATGAAAAACGCTTATGATGGAAGCCATCCGAGATGATTAAATTCCCTAACAAAAATGGAATGGTATAAAAATATAACCAGGGCAACAGGCAATCATTAGGTTAAATTTCAGATGGTTGCTGCTAATTTAAAATGCAAAAGAAAAATATAAAATAAATAAAAACAGAAGGAATAACAAAAGAAAAATAACAAACAAAAAAAAAAGATTAAATGCGGTATATAAATGAATTGTATGAAAATAAAATGTGAACAATTTTCAGCACACACAATCGAACTGTGAAGCTGATGATTAGGGTGAGAAACATTATAAAAACACAGGGAATCTACCTCAGCAGGGTACTTTCCTGGTTTTTTTACCTTTGGTTGGATGTTAAAATTCACTTCCCCAATTTACGAATTTTACTAACTAAAAGCATATTGTTAAAATCCAAACTGCAAGTTTATTTGTCCCCTTGAAACAAGAATTTCCTTCTTTGTTCTGGGTGCTAACAGATGGAAATAAGACTTTATAGTGTTTAGTATATGAGGGTAAAGTTTACTATATTGAAAGGTTTATACTTTGATATCCCTTAGGGATACTCAACAATTCATACAAGTAACAAAATCGGCAACTATTGCCATTTATATATAGCCAAAGGATCTTATTTAGGATATTTGTTAGCAACTGTTATGGTAACGAAATGAAATATTTCCTGGATTAGAAAAAAGAATTAGAGATCGAGTGATTGATGGTATTCTATCAATGGATTTTTCAATTCAAGAAGCGTGTGCCGAGAAGTGTATTGTATTATTGGGCTTTAATTAAGATTTATTGTTTAAATTTTTGTGTTTTCTTTTTTTTTTTGTGGACATTTTTTATTGTTTTCTTCAAGTATCAAGTTGAGTTTGAAAACTAAAGTTTTGATTTTCAATATTAGCTGTCATGAATTTAGACTTAAAAAAACAAAAGTTAATTTAGTTGTGAAAGAAACATTAAATAGAATCTTAATTTTATTGGCAGTTTAAGCCTGAAGAAAATTCATACTTTCTAGTTACTTTTAGCTTTTTTACAAAGCTAAGTTGGTTTTGGGGTAGAAAAATTATTTATCAAAATGTCGGTTTAAATTACCAAAAAAAAAAAAAAAAATGGCTGAAAGATTAATGAAAAATTGGAAGAATGACACAACAGGGTCATTTTAGGAGAATTATATGATGAGCAAAACATCAAGTCATTTAAGCAATTTTAGAAAAATTTTTGATCAAAAAGGAAACTAAGACGAGTTGTGATAAGTGAACAAATGAAGCAAAACTGAAAAGAAAATAAGAAACTTTTCAGGAAAAAAAAATCAATCAATATAAATAAAAAAGGAAACCCACATATTTCAGTTGTAAACGGGATTAAATTGATTGATAGAAATCACACTGACAAATAAAAAATTATTGAAATTTAGGGAGATCTAATGATTGGTCAGGAGCTACAATTAAAATTATTATTGAAGAATATTACACCTTGTGAAGTATAAAAAAAACATTATTTTATATATTAGTAAATTGAAACTATTGGAAAATTTGTTAACTAAGCTCATTATAATTTTTCCCAAAAAAGTAGGTGATGTTCATTGATGAAGTAGGACTAATCTTCATTCATTGATAATAATTAATTTTTCACTTAGGAACTTTTCAGCATAAATCACGAGATCAAGAAATTGTTCTTAAAAAACTTTCTGAAGAATGATTTCCATAATTGGATATTTTCGTTATTTAAAAAATTTTCTGTAGACAAGAACTAATTTGCTTAAAGATGGGAAGACATCGATAATTTTAGACTGACTTTTTGGAAAAAATGTTCATCTCTGGTTCAAATATAAAAAAATGTCAGTCAGGGTATTCACATTGAGTCCGGTAACATTTAATTTCAGGGTAAGCGGAGGTGAAAGGTAAGACGGAGTTTTGCAAATTTCGAAAAAGCTTTTACCCCTTCCTGAGGCAGAAATATGCTTGGTATCTTACTAATACACATTTATATACACATGTTATCTGTAATATTTTCCAACACATATTCACATATTTTAGTGGACTGAGAATTGTAGGGGAACATTTCCGAAATGTTACAAGCCTCAATGTGAATACCCCCAGTAACTTGTATTTCTATGTAAATACTTTGCGAATATTTTTTCGAATTTGCCTAGTAACTCTTATGCATAAAATACGTAAACAATAACACATTCAATGACATCAAGGGCTAGATCGTTGACTTACTATATCATAAAAACGATATAGCGTTTTGTTCATTCTCGAAACTATCCTCAAATTGTTTTCGAAATATTTGTTCATACTAATAATGTATGAATTATCTAATTCTCGAACTGGAATGTTTGTAGCGTAAGTAAATAGCATTCACACAAAGAAGTTTAACTGTCAGCTAGTTATTTTAAATATTTTCATATATATATATATACTGAATCTATGAGTCACAGCCAATTTATTGATTATGACCTTGACGATCTAACCAAAACCATATTTTAATTTAAGATGGATTGAGAACAGAAAGCTTTAAGAGATTAGCTGAGGAACTAAAGAAATCAAATTCACATTAGTTGAACACAAAAACATGTTAACTATTCTGTAAACTAATAAATGGTCCAGCATTAGACCTTTAAAAGTTGTGCATGGAACGGTATAAAACGAATTTCAAAATAAACAAAACTTCTTCAAAACTTTCCATTTATTGCACTCATAACTTGATTAGTGCTAAAATATTTTAAAAAATCTTCCAATTTCGTAGATAACTTTTATCCATCATTGTCCTCAAATTTTCACGGTACTTAACCGCACATGAACATGAACAGCACATAATGACCTTTATTGCTTTCTTCTTCATTCAAAAATTTGCATAATTTTCTTCTTACTTGATTAGTCTTATTGTTAGATAGCATAGTAATGCTTTAAAAGTAAATATCATAGTCCTGTTTAACTTGATCACAGAAAAAAATTTTAAAAGCTATGGAAAATATTAAAGTCGTGAAGTATTTAAAGAAAGGTTTCGTTGCACAAAATTAGACGACCATTTAACAATTTAACTGGAAATATCCTTCTTAAAATATTCCGAGTCTCTTTTAAGTTTTTGGTTTTTACGATATTTTAAGGAACATATCCACCGTTCAAAGCGAAGCCTAACATGTATCTCGAATAATTATAAAAAATATTATTCTTCAAAATTCAGTAGACATTACTGAATCTATTTATTATCCTCATTAGCTAAAAACCTTTTGAAAAAAGTTTCTTTTTATACTTTGAGCACGTGCACATGAAATTTCATTTTTCGATGAGGATCCCTTGTTAGAAACAAAAATTTGCGTGAAATAATTTATCTACCTAACATTTTAGAAAAGTTGGTACTACAAACTACTGAATAGGGGATACACTCCCTTTTCATAGTAAAAGCCTATAGTACGACTCATAATAGTGTGACGGGATTCAAAAGGATATTTTAATTGAAATTTTCGATATTATGCTAACCCTCTTTAATTTCTAAAAGTAGCAAGCTCTCAAGTTTTATACATATACAGATATAAATATGTATGAAAAGGATAAAGAATTAACCATGACTGAAAATATAAGACGGGGGATACTCTAACACAAAAATATTCAATGTGATTGATAGCACCCTAAATTAGATCACGTAAATTTCTATGGGTATTTTCAGTTAAGCAAGGATTCATTGTACAACACGTGCATTTTAAGAAAAGTTGTTATTAAGCGCGGATTATGGATTGCATTAGCACGTGCAGATATTTTTGATAAGCTAAAAACGACCCTAGAAGAGTCCTTTTGATAATCACTTTGATGACTGGATAAATTTGTTACTATGTTAAATAAGATTTTCTATAAGAAATATGACAGAAATATATTTGATTATGCTTTTACTGACAGTAATAATTTTGTTATTAGACAAATAGTTTCCTTCAAGATCCTTTTTAAATGTAAAAGACATGAATTATATGTATATGAATATATTTTTCATTTTTCAATTAACGTAGCTTGTATTGCTAAAGATTAATTTATTAATTTATCATGAAACTGATTTGAATTTATAGAACGTAGTTAAAAAGCCGGATGTAACTATCTTCAACAAAGTCAAATTTAATTTCTAAGTATCACTTAATACATAAATAATAAACAGTTCAACTAAATAATTCAAGAGTATTTACAAATGGAAGCCATCAATGAAATTGCACTAGCGAAAGGGTTATTTATTTTTTTTTTACTTTATCCACAAAATTAGAAGGTGGTAAGCATACTTAGCTACAGGAGCTGACATAAATGAGTATTAATTATAGGAAAAAAAAAGTTCTTCTAATCACACATCTCGTTCACAGTTCAAGAGTAGTAGTAAATCAACACCTTTGAGATCAACCGAGGCAGTTAGGGAGTTGTTTGATAAAATTTAAGCTTAGAACCAAATCTTTCGAACTTAACGACACATTTTGCTTTGTCATACTAGGTTGTACTTTATTATTGAAATAAGATGCCCTCCCTGATATGGTAGCGTTTTTAAAAGGAAAGTCATCCAAAAAAATTGGGGAAATTTTTTTGCCATATTGAAGAGATATTGGGGTATTTAAATATAAATACTGACTCATGTCAGTCAGTATTCTTTTGTCCGTAATACACTAATAAAGTCGATACACACGGAGGACAAACAACCTGAAGTAAATATTTCAGTTATTGTTAATTTTACTTATTATTTACTCCATTTTACTTGACTTCTGTCTATCACCATAGATTCCCAAAAGAAAAAATATTTATAACTGTGTTTTCAATTGAATTGAAAAACTCATTAGAGAGAAACTTGTCAAAAACGTATGGTAAAGCACGCAGAAAGACGGTCATTCTTGAACAAAATTCTTTGATATTTACACCAAAAAGGTAGGATTAATAACTGACAAATAGTTCTTTTGTATTAACTAGGGTCTAACTAGGATCTGTCCTCCATGTAAATGTGTCTAAGTTGCGCAAAAATTACACACATTCTTAAGTATTATGGAAATTTATTTTAATTTTCAGTTAGTTTCACTTATGTCAGTTTTTCAAATAAGGACGAACAATACATGAATAGCTAACTTTCCACAACAGCATAAAACAAAATCAACAAATTTCTTGAAATTTCTAAAATAAATTTTGTACAATTGGAAATTATCACTTTAAACAACAAAAACCTAAATTATAAATTATAATAATTCATCTATTTTTTTGAATCACTGTACAAAAAATTTGTATAAATTTATCTAGAATTCAAAGTATTATATGTAATTAATTTTTCTATTTGTTTTCATCAAATATCTGCATATATTTAACTACAAGGACAGTAAATAAAAAAATTTTTTTTCTCTATAAAAGAAGGTTCTCATGATTACATTAAAATTTTTACCTCAAAAAGTTAAATACTCTTGCCGCGGGTATTATTAAAATTAATTTTCATCAAAATGCGAAAGAAGTTATCCATTTAATTGCTTAGCTTAAATTAAATTGAAGTTGATGTAGTATTTTAAAAGTACTCAGAAAAAATATTTTTTCTCTCTATTATAAATTTTTAAGGATATTCCCAGGAGTATAAATTTTTACTTAAGCTTAAATTATCTAAAGTGCTAACTTTTTATAAAAAGGAAGAAATAATTTTTCTAAGTTACTTGGAAATGAAACTGTCACTTAAAATTTAAATTATTATAAGTAATTAAATATAAAATGAAAGCGTCTTTTTTTTACAATATATATATTAAATTTTCCAATAAACTAGATTCTATGTTAGTAAAATATTAAAACCCTCCTTTTATAATTAGCATTTTCATAATATCAAGTAATATGATTATTATATTTATTTTATCCTAAAAATATCCTTCCCTTATAAACATTTAAAACGATGGTTTTAGTAAACATTTAAAATGGTAAAAAAAAATTATGGAACTAAAATATATTGACAAGCTTTAGGCTAAATCAGATCCTAAAAACAAAAAACATATAAAACAGATTTAACATTAATGAGAAGAGAATATTTTCCCTTTGAAATCTACCAATATTGATATATATACAAATTTATACATGGGTAAATATGTTTGTGAATGTATATAGGTTGACAAATATGAAATTTTTATGATTCCCTTGGGTGTATTAACCTATTTATATGGCAGCTTGTTTTGTTTTAAAGTTTTAAGACTTTAGTTTTCATTGGAATAATTTCCAAAAAGGCAAAAAGTTTTAAACTAAATATTTTTTTAAGTGGATCAAAAATTACTAATATTTTGAATTTTGAAAACAAAAATTTCTACATTTGAGTATAGAAATTTAATATTTGAAAAATATTAACCCCGTTTCTTTAGGTTTTGTGGCTTATTGGCTGAAGTTCGATCAAAACTAAATCAATAAAAAATATTTTAATAAATTTTAAAAGGCAAAATATTGCTATAAGTGTAATAATATGAAATTTTAAAAATAATTAAGAAAATACATCCAAAAACACTACAATCTAAATTCACACCTGTATGGCAAAATATAAAAGGTTCTCAAAGAGTGAAAATAATTTAATTTATAGTCAGCTTATTATGTATAGGTTAAAATGAAAGTTTACTATTACACTTCTTAAAAAAAGGTTATTGCGTTCACAGAAAAACTTAAATTTTGGAGAAAAAATTGTACTTCAATCAAGCACTTAAGTTTATTAAAATTTTCTGGATGAAATTTTTATTAGAAAAAAAGATACCTGAAATAAAATAAAACAATAAAGCAGCCTGAAGAATCTTGGCCGATGTATGACTCCATCTAAAAATTGAGATCAATAACAAATTTAACTAATAACAAAATCTAACATTATATCATTAATGCCAATCTTATTAATTTTTGGATACTTTTTAAGACTGAAATGATATGTTTTCTTTTTTTTCTTCCAGTCAGTTATCCCAGAATTTTACATAAAGCCTTTTATAAATAACTACAATTGAATCGTTCAGAAGCTAATGTGGATAAGTCCAAAAAATCCAAACTGATAAATTCAATGTTTCTTAATGCATTCGTAATACATAACACATGCGGAGGCTATTAAAAAAGCGCTTTTTAACCTACAAAAAATGAAAGTATGAGTAAATTCTTTTAAGTCTAAGAAATATATTATTTAGTCTATTAAAATTTGCAAAAAAACAGAAAATATGAAAAAATGGATTCCCAAGACATTCGCAACAGCTAGTAACAGCTCGAGATTAGGAACACATCAATAGAAATAGGCTTGAAAGGAAGCCTACCCTCCAGTTTTTTATATAACAGGATTGCTGGATCAACAAGATCAAGTAACCGTCCATGTTACCAGCTGCCAACAGGAGGAGTGTGAAATGTTAAATGTACAAGTCAAAATGCATGTTTGATTCCGAAATTCGTGAAAAAAATAAACATCAAATTTTTGAAAGTTTAATATTTTATTGAAATCAAAACATTTTATTTATAACTGTTAAATAGAATATAAAAAGTTGAGTAAAACCTCATACAATAAATTATAATTAATCTCTTTTAAAAAGATTAACCTCCTAACCTCTTTCTTTCCATTGCCATAAAAAAATTATATAAAAATGAAAACTTGCTACACATAAAAGACAAATTTCTATCATATTTCTATCATAGTTAGCTATCCTTTATATCTTTTCTTTTAACTTTTATTATTCTTGTCACATTTAGTCATAATAATTTTCTTTTGATTTAAGAAATTCATATTATTATCCAGGATTTTTAAAAATAATTTAAGTAAATCATTTAGAAGTTTATTAACTCCTTCTCATGTTAAAAGGAAATTTTAGCTACGTAGAGTCTACAAAACGGTGCCCCCGATGTTGATTAATGATCTCTAAAAGTGTAACGAGCTTAGGTTATATCCAATTGACTAACTATCATAAGTAATTACGAAAAAAACGACACAAAAATGTAATTTAATCAAATTGAATACCAGTCATTCGATGATAGATCCCATAAAGAAGTGGTTGCCTTTTATCATTCAGCCACTGTGTTATATATTTCGCTCGATTGAAAATCACCTGAGCTACATTGAAACTGGATATATACACATATATATATATATATATATATATATAGTGCAAACGTAATCATCAGTACGGTAATTGCAAATGCAATTCAAATTTGAATGAGTCCCATTTGATTTCTTGGAAATTGCTTTTTCTATTTCGTACAACCTCCTTACAAAGAGTTGCCTTTATTGGATTATTTTTACAGAGCTTATTCCCCTTAATCTTGAGGATCCCCCTTTAAAGCAAGAGAAATACATTATCGACATCTGTTGTTCAAATTTAGTGAAATAATATTCTATTATGGTTTTTTGTTAGTTATTGTATTGCATGATTCAAACAGGGGCCTAGAAAACCTTTAATCTACACCCTCAATATAAAAGATGCTCATTTTTCCATTCTTTCATGTTAAATACATCAATGGATGTATTTTAGCCCACAAAATAATATGTAAATTCTATTGCCAAATAAGATGATATCAGTGGTTCTCCGCTCGTTTAACATTCTGGGAAAACATTAAAAAATAAAAAAAAGATTTCTTATTGGAATGATTTTTATTGGTTAGTGTCATTAACACTGATAATTTTGTCATTATTTTAATGCAAAAAAATAGATTTATCTATGGAATGGATAAAAATGTAAAATTTAGCTACCGATTGTCACAATTTAGTTAGATAAAAGAAGAAAGCTTTTATTTTATTCTATATATTTCTTTTTAGACCATAAAATAAGTAAAAAGGCTTAAAAATTGATTTCGGAAAACTTCAATTTCTATCTAGGTTTTATATAAAAAAAAAACCGGAAATGAATTTTATTATCTTTGATGGTTGTCATTGTCCTTTTCAGATACCTGCCCTAACATAAAGAATTGTTACTTTTTTTTTATTTCTAATTGATACTAACAATAAGCTTAGAGTTTCAGGATGTCTTAACTCTGAAATGCGAGCAAAACCTAATATTTTAAATAGAATCTAAATTGGTTGCCTTTACTATAATATTTACCTGATATAATAAAAAATAAGTTTGCTAGTTTTGCTTACGAAAGATTTGCTTTTTTTCTGCTTCTTCAAATTACTATCCTTTATGGAATAGGTCTATTTAATCAAATTAATTTATGTTTACTTTTGGGGTTTGCTTATGTGATAAAACAACAATTTTCCACAACAAGCAATAATAAGGTTTTTTCTATCATTTTCAAGTTTAAGCCTCATAATTCCTGGTAATTACGAAAATTAAAAGGATTTATCCATGATTGTAATAAAGTAAACATTTATGGAGCTTATTAGCATATTCGTAGATTTCTAGCTTAGCCCATTTGACATTTAACGAATAAATCATGTTTTGTAAATCTTATTTTTTACACCCGTATTATGAAGGTAGGAAATGGATATTAAAGTATTTTTAAATGTAATTAGATGAATTTCGTTTCCTCACATTTTATGATAGTAAAAGAAGCTATTTACGACCTGAAAAATTACTTCTCACTTTCACTCAAATTACTTACTCACTTTCTATCATTTTGCAAGTTTTTAAAGATATTTCATAATAAATTTTGGATGCAAAATTAAATTAATTAGAGAATTAATTACATTAATTATATGATTAGGTTCTAAATCGAGCTATACACGATAAATCCAGAAGTCAAATTTTCAAACACTAAAAAACATAAGCGACACTATAAATTTAAGTAATGAATTGCTTTATTCACACTTGCCATCTCAATTAACAAAACTTAAGGCTAAATTCTACAAAAACATAAAACATTTTAAAATGAAACAGAAGGTTCTTTGACATTCAACCAGAATTTATTATTAAAGAAATTTTAAGTGTTTTTTTCTGTTTGTTAAAATGCTTCCTTAAATGCTTTATTTTTCTTAAAAGAACCCATAAGCTTCTATTATTAAAAACACACAAAAAATACGAAAACAAGTAAATTTTTACTTAAATATAAAGGCACTATAAAAATAATGAAGGCAGCCATTTTATTACACTGAACAAAAGAGTGAACTCAAGTACCTGCGGTTCATTTTCATAAGACCTTAAGGTAAGGATAATAAAATCAAATGGAATAGTATGAATTGTCTTTAAGCAAATAAAAACTTGAAACACACATATATATATATATATAATAAAGATTCTCTTTGATAATTTTTGTTTTTAAAATATTTAATAGGTAAAATATTGTATGGAAAAAAACATTCTTTTTAGAGGTTGAAAAATGAAATTTTTAAAATGTTTCGCCAAAAAGAAAAAAGCAAAAATAAAACAAAGCACTTCAGTAACAAAAATATAATGAGATAAAAAAAAACTCATATTTTGCTTAAAGTTCGTGAATCATCTTCATAAAAACTACAATGGCAATAAGATTTTAGCTTGATAAAAGAAGACTTTTTCAATTTTTCTTCAGTACTGCCAAAAGAATAATTACAGATCTACTGCCAAAAATTATCAAATAAAATTTTAGTTTTTTATTTAATAGAAAAAGTTTGCTTTAAAAGAAATCTATGTCTACTTAGCCCTAAAATCCCGAATAAAGGCAAAGCCGCATGTAATCTAAAGAAAGCGCAGTTTTTAAAATTTTTCGTTTTCCATTCAGTCTCAATTCTGATCCTTAAGTAATTCACTCTCTTAAGCTTAAAATTGAACTGGAGCTCATTACATTAAGCTATGAAAGTAAAGAAAGTTAAAGACAAAAATAGTTTTTTGAAAGACTGTAACACCCTAGTCACACAGAAAAATAACCAGTTTCTTTTAACCTAGTTCTTTTGTCTCAGCCAATCAGAAGTCGAAAAAACCACGTCATCGTGACTTCTGATTGGCTGAGACAAAAGAACTAGGTTAAAAGAAACTGGTTATTTTTCTGTGTGACTAGGGTGTAAGGGAGATTCTAGATTCTAAAAAAACACAAAAATTACAAACAATGCCAAAACTTATTAATATTTGGACTAAAACAAATTATTTACAGAAAACACCAAAATTCGTACTATTTGCACTAAAAGTAAAATTGAAAAAAAGGAAATGAAGCCTGCTAGCTCTCAAAATAGCCCCAAAGTTCAAATAAACTATCATAGTCTCTCATTTATCCATACATTAAGACAATTTATACAATGAAGCTTTATGAAGACATGTGCCCTAGATGAATATCAAAATTGAATTTTTGAATAGAGTATGAGGCTGCTCAAGTACAGTCTACTCTATACAAGTAAAAGAATTTAGAATACGTGCTATTATTACCAAAAATCAATCAAGTTTTCTGACATGTTTTAGTTTAATTTACTTTTTTCTTTATCTTTGCAAAATTGTGAGTGTTTTATATTTCTAACCAGCCAAAATCAATTTCCTGAAAAACAATTTAGCACGGTGGAAGTTTTAAATTGGAAGTTCAAAAAACTATTTTAGAAAAACTAAAAAGTGAAATAAAGGAATGAAATATAACAAAAATATTTGGATATTCTTTACGTTAGGCTAGAAACTTTAAGTGTCATCTTTTGAATATGATAGAGGCATAGGGCTTAGCTCAAGCTAAGAGACAAAGTTTTAAAACTTTTACCAGAATAAAAAAAACTGGGATATTTGTTTAAGGCATTTTTTAACTCTTGCTGGCATACCAGCATAAATGAAAGCCTTGAAATTGTTTTTGGAAAACAAAAAATTTAAATTCAAATATTTATTCCATTATTCTTACTTCTTAAATAATTCATATTTGACATTGCAAAACTTATCGCAAAAATGTACATAAAATATGATAGATAAAAACTAATTTAAATTTTATCCTCTATTTTCGATAAAAATGGTAAAACTTTCAATTACCTGAAACAAAATCATTTCTTGTTACACGAAAAAGCTAGGAGTTAAGCATTATCCATAAATTTTCAATTAAAATGCAATAAAATTTTATGCAATTTTACTCAATCTAATAATATTAAAATCGATTACCTAATAGCATCTGTGGCAAACCACAGTAAATGTATATTACCACTATCAATTTTGAACAATTTATATTTAAAAACAACCTCGCAAACAGACTAAAGTATTGTTTAAATCAATTTAATTTTTTTGCTATTTTTTATTATTCATTTTATTAGAAAATTTTTATTCAAAATGAATGGTTCTTATTAAAAGTTTTATTAAAAATGATTCAGTGCTGATATCACAATGTGGTTACATAAAACTATAAAAGTCATATGGTGAATTTATATCCATTGGTGGATAAATAATAAAATTCTTCCATATATTTCACAAAGTGTTGACTTTTCTAGCAAATGAACTTGAGGATTTTATGAACGATTTGCAGGGCAGACTTTATAAGAAATTTAACTCTTGAAATTTGATTCCAGTGTCTGACCTAACAGCGGATGGCGTTAAATTATTTCCTAATTTACAGTTTGCTATAACTGTAGCTATGTAAAATGGGAAATTGTATATTTGATAAAGGAAATATAAAAAGAGGCAGACTAACACAAAATATAACTAAAAAAACGAATGAAGTTTGAAATAAAACTTTAAGGTAACTGTAATTTGAAAAATATATAGACATATTTTATAGAAAAATTTAAATTTGTCTTAAAGTTAAAATTTTTAACGTATTTAGGTCAAAGAGTAGCGATTTATAAAACTGCTTTTGAAGTAATATTTGCAAGGTGATTATTGCCACGGCAAAATTGTCCAAGTTCCACAAATTAAACTGAGAACAAAATAGAAAGTATTAGGATTAGATTAAAAAAGTTAAATGACCGCATATCAAAAATAGATTAAAAAAAACAAAGAAAAAAATTTAGGATTCTACACTTTGTAGAGGCGTATTTTAAAAATGAAGCATAAAATTTTGTTGGATAAATTTTTCCGAAAATTATGTAGGTAAAATACTAAGAGAAAATTTTATGCTAGTGATGGAATTAATCAAGTAATATTTAAGCATATTTTAGGTGACATGCTTACCTTCAACTCTTGGCTGAGAAAAGAACAACAATTTAAATTTTCTGCGGGTCATGGAAAAAGGAAAGTAATGAGCCAGACAGCTTAATAAGAATAATTTAGGAATCAAGGAAACCATTTATAGGCTCATCAGTCCAAAACAAATATGAAAGCTATTGCATTGCATTGACTAAAAAAGCAAAAATAATTAAATAAAAAATATAAGGCTAAGATATCAGCATTCAAAAATTAAAAATCAATGAGGAAGTAATACGCCAATTACAGAGAGGATCTTTGTCAATTAATTGTAACACACCTTTCTCTTACGCAAATAAATATCACTAAGAAAATAACGTCTATGGATTAATCGTCAAGGGATTGGTTATTATTGAAAGTGAAATTCACAATAATTTCAATAAATTAAGATAAAAACTAAAATATTTTCTAATCTTAATCTATTGTAATCGAAAAATTTGCAAGACAGTTTATTAAAAAAATGCAAAATAAACCACGAATTTGAATTTACGGCAATCAAGTTAGATTAAACTCCTTGACAGCATCCATTTTAATAATATAAAGATATTTTCAAATAAAAAGGCTAACATTTATGTGGATCTATAGTTCAGTTCTGATATTAATCCTCAGATTTGTATAAAAATAACTTTATATTATAACTAACACGACAGAAAGGTATAAAAAGCAGCGTGGAGGTAAGTAGATTGTGAAGAATAGACTTAACGAAAGCCTTCTTTTCATTCGTTTGGGGTATTCAAAAATTATATAAAAGCCTAATCTTACTAACTTCCACACCGGGCTAAAAGTAGTAGCTTACAAAGTACAGGTCAAGTTATTAGATACATAATAAAAAGTTTTCGCAAAGCAAGCCAAATCTTACAAATGTCTCATAAAATACTGACATTGTTAATTATTGTAAAACCGTCGTCTGAAGAAATAAATCTTCTAACAATAAAAAGAATCAGCATTAATAAGATATAAATTCTGAAATGAGATTTTTTAAAATATCAGACTTTACGTGTACGTGGATAATGTAAAGAAAAAAGGAACAAAGTCTGTCTTTAGCATTTAGGTACAGAAATAAAAACAAATTTTAGCAAAACAAGAACTTGGAAGCTTTAGAAAAGGGTTTTGAACTTGAGCGCAGTGCTTTAATTGAAACAACTTATTATTAAATAAAATAAAAAATATGTAATAAAAGATTTCAATTAATCTAAATTAATACAGTTAAATTAATTGCCATCATCAGTGGCTTTTAATTAGCGAAATGAAATTTGAAATTTCTTTAAGTAGTAATACGATAATAAGATTTATTTCAGACAGACAGACACCAGGACTATTTTTTTTAAAAGTTTAAGTTGGCGGCTATTTATAGTAACAAACGTTACCGAGACGATTTCAGAATGACAACATAGCAGAGCTAAGGAGCAATTTATGTATTTTTCTTATTGTGATTGTTTAAAGCACTTGTTTTTGGCTGAAAAAAATATCAAAAAAAAAATATATTACAAATGATAAGAGTTAAAATGAAGCACGAAAAAGACTAGATGCTGTTCGCTGGCAAATATTTAGTACTGTTCAGTGGCGAACATTCGAAAAAATTTATTTTACGTCACATTTATTCTGAAATTTGCTTGAGAGTGCTTGTTACAATAAATGGCCATCTAAAAGCAAGTCCGACAAAAAATACGATTAAACAGACTAGTGTTATCTTAAATGAATTTCAAAATTTTATCACTATTATTTGCTACAATACAGTAAGTTGCCATTTTAGGTTCAATATTTGTTAGCTTTGTGTAATAAAATTCTTTCAATAAATATAAAAAGAAAGGATTTAACTTCTTTTAAAAAATAAAATAATTGTAATGCCAACTTTGAAAGAATAATTCTGTCATATATGATTTTCATTTTTCATCTGAAAAACCGAAAAATATAACAAGAACCATGTATGCATGTGTTGTCAATGTTTTTTAATATATACATCTTTAAAAAACCTTAAATACTATTCATTAACCCTTAAACATTGTTAATAAACTAGAACTGTGGCCTATTCCTTTTGTAATAACCATTACTAGGTTCCATTATCAATGATATCCTTAAGCTCGAAATGGTTAAAAATATTTTTGCTGGCTAAAATTACAATTCAAATTATTTAAACCTTTCTAAGTATAATCCTAACAAAGATTGTTATACCCTTATAATCGACATACATAAAATTACGTTTTAACATTTTATTGGTCCTATGGTCATGTCCTGGATTTTTAAGCATCATAAATCTTTTTCAAATTATAATTACAATTATAAGCTATACAATTTATGCTTATCCTTATAATAAATGAACATTTCAACATAAATTAGATTTTTTTCTCTATTCATCACATGACAAACACACGTCGACAAATAATAATTCACCCCTGTATAGTATTTTGAACTAATGTGCAAAAAGAAGCATACAAAAAAATTAATATATACATTTATCTATACCTATATAGATTTATATATGAAAATATCAGGAAGTGTAATCGAATTCAGAAAAAGGATAAATTGTGGTAAATGACCCGATAAGAATAGAAACATCTGCAGCAGCCCACTATATCTAGACAACATAAATTCGCCTCCAACAAGAATACAAAAAAAAAAATTAAATAAAACTTTTTGGCTCAAGGACTTCTGATATACCGTAGTAACCTTCTGCACTCCATAAACCCTGAATATCCTTAAATGGAATGCAGTTATTGCAATACTCTGACGCGATATTAGCACGTGGCATTTAATCTGATAAGGGTTTCACTTTCTCCTTTTATATTTCCTTCAAATATTAAATTCCTTTTAGTAGGATTTCTATGCTTCTCTTTTCAAAGTTTTTCTTCTTCTATTTTACAGTTGGTGTTGTTGCTATTTTATCCTATATTCACATTATATAAACGTGTGTAAATGCTTTAGATGTTGGAATACACTAGATTGGTGCACATCTGATACACAAGCAGAGAAAGAAGAAACTGAACATCTGCCAAAATATAAGATGTGATATCCAAGTAAAAAAAATACTCTAATAATAACAACAAAAACAAACAGCAGAGAATATTACATTTTTATATCCTTTGAATATTATGGGTTGAACACCCTCATACTTTATTATTGTCCAAATGACACAGTGTTATGACCAAACATTCCCATTTTTATGTGTAGATACATGTAGACAAATGTTGAATTTCTATAGCTTGAGGTATGTTAAATTAGCCAGAAACTTGACAAGAAAGTTATCAAATTTTTCAATTTAAGAAGTTGATATTTTTGTTTCTTCGTTTATTTTTTTTCTTTTTTTTGGGTTGAGCTCTTTTATAGTCATTGTAGTTTGAAGGCGATATCGGTTTTCGCGTTTTGCATACTTACTTTTATCCAAGCTAAAATGTTTTTTTGTTTGATTTATATCAAAATAAAAAACAAAAAAAAACAAAAAGGATAATAGCGCAATAAATATTTGAAGCTTGAGAAAAAAAGTTTTTGATTGAAATAAAATTGCTTTGTTGTAAAATATAGAAAAAAAAAAAATTTAAAAGCTTTTTGTTTTTAAAAAATTTTCAGCTGCTTTGATCATAAATGTTTTTTTTTCTATCCTTTCAATTTGAATAATTTTGTTGATCAAAACCATTACCAGACTTTATTATTTGAGTTTTGATGTTTTATAAATTTTGTTTTTATTATGAACAATTATTTTCTTTTTTGAAAAAAAAAATAAGACCTTTTGTAGAAAAGTTTTGGTTAACTTATAAACAAAAAGTATTAACTAGTATTAAAAGTAGTAACTGTAGTTTAATTAAAACATAGAAATATTATTTCTTGGTAAAATTCGACTTTATTCCTCAAAATAAACTCTAAACACACTAAAACACTCTTGTCAAGAATTCTCTAGGCTTTCTTCAACCGCCATGTTGAACGTTTTTTTGCTGTAAAATAGCCCTCAGTTTTGGTTATGACTTCATCATTTATCAGAAGCACAATTCATGTACGAAATTTGAACATAATTTCAATACCTTAAGACACGTTCAAACAACACATTTTTCTATTTTAAATGTGCAATTTTTTATGTAATTTCCTTCTTTAATTGATCTAAAAATACTTTTTCTTTTCTCAATGCATTTGATGAACAGAATACCGTGAGAATTACAAAAAACAGAGTCCATAGCTTAGTTAACTGAGGGTTGCGTTTTTATTCGCTACGAAAGTCATTCGTACTGACTTTTTTTTACTTTACGATGGGCAATAATAACTTTTTGGGATTTTTTCAAAAATAGAATTTCCGACTGTAAATTGTGAGGCTCATAGTTCTCGTCGGAATTCTCTTTTGTAATTTTGCATAGTAAAATCTTCATTTTTATTTCTTCACTGTCTGTTGATATATCTTGGCATGAACCAAACGCTCTTCCTACTAGATCTAGGCTTTTTCTTCTGGTGTCATTAACAATTCTACATTTCTTTAAAGGTGTTTCCAGACATTATTGCATTAAATGACTGTCTGGAAAGGCAATTAGAGTCAGTGGGGATATCTTAGAATAATATCTCAAACCGTCCCAAAGCTAAATTATCTTATTAAGTGCCATAACGATGGTTACCTGTGATACATAGGATTTTTAAGAATAAGTTTTTTAAAAAATGGACATAAAAGAATTTTCAAATTAAAAAGTTGTCAAGTAGAGCCATTTAATAAAATTCAACACGAAAGGTGAATATATTTGATGACAAAAGTTTTCTTTTGAAAAATGTAACGTAAGATTTTATGTTTCTCTTTTGTGTTAAAATGGCAGCATTTTAACAAAGGAAATGAAAATTTCCCTAGAATTTTATTTTACACAAATTCATAAACAATAAACGCGACATTTAATTTTTAAAATCACGAATACGACAGATAGAAAATACTGTTTGAAGTATAAACAATAAATTTTGTCGAAATCTGTTAATCTAATTTCAAAGTAATACTTCAGTCCACCAAAATTGGTTTCGCGTGAGACCGTATCCTTATGGAAGCTTTCAGTTACTTGAAGCGACTTACAATTTATGCCACTAGTATGGTATTTCTCAATACTTGTCGTCTAAGTCCTGCTGATAGTCGCTTCCATAAGGACTACGGCCTAAAAAGCAAAGGAAGAAACAGTTACCATATTGATTTGATTCCAGAAAAATACTGAATTTAAAAAAAAAAAAGTGAAACAGTAAAAAAATTTTTAGAAGTATTGAAAACAAATCTAGAAATAAGTCTGAATTTTGGGAAATCTGAGGGTGGTTTTACTTTTTCAGTTAAACTATTTAAAGTTTGTAAGTAAAAATAAATTCAGCAAAACTATTGCAAAATAGTTGAATATATTTTTAAACATAACACAAGCTTTATGGTTTGAATATTAACAATATCAAAAAAGAAAAGGAAAAAAAAATCAAATATATTACTCAAAAATCATTCTTGAATATTTATTTTTCGAATATTTTCATCAGATGTTTCATATTATTTTTCCATTTCATTTAACCTCATTGACCCTTTCTTCCAGAAAACATTATCTGTTATTTTGAAGGGTTCAAAGGATAATTTCACCTATCTTTCAAAATTTTTGAAAACTAAGTTACTTATTCTTCTATTGAAATGAATCAGTTTAAATGCTTACAATTTAATGACAGCTGTCGTCATGGTGGCGCTCATTCAATGGATCGAAACGTAATTGCTTTATTAAGCATGAAGACTTAAAACTTCTTCTATTTTTATTTTTTTTTTATTTTTTAATATAAATACATATATTGATCCGACTTAAATATATAAGGCCACTCCTTATTTTCAGTTTATATCTATTCAATTTCACTACTAATAATTTTTTTCATATGGTTAACCTAAGGAGTCAAAATGTTGACATGATTTTCGTGATATGAAATCACGTCCCTGCCATGTTTTCTAAGCCTGAAGCTATATATCAGCCACTCAATCAGATGCTTTAACTTTAACAATAGCCGGAGGCACCCTTGGCTCTTTAAAGATGAATAAAAATAAAAAATAAAAATGTAATTTGAAATAAAAAAAAAGAAAGAAAAAAATTATGAAGAAAACTAAGTATGAGCTTAAATCATTTTAAGATTTAATTTTGGAACTCATTGTCACGAATGAGAATCGCTTGACATACAAATTAGATTTTCTATTCTTATTGATAATTTTTCATTATACTATTTTTTTTTTTTGTCTAATTCAATTTAGTGTTTCATTTGTCTTGTGTACTGCAGAAGAAGCCAGGCGGGTGTCTTTTATATAGGCACTAAAAAGTTGACTCCTCACTACACAAATCTGCCCACTTAGAGCAATATGTCTTTTTGTTAGCCTAAGAGAAATCATTATTAATTGACGAGTTATAAATTTACATTTGAAGGCTGATTTTGATAAGTCATATATATATTTAAAAAAAAAAAGGATGGACTGTAAACTTTTTATAAAAGGATAAAGTCGGGTGTGGAATATGAAATTTAATAATCAGATTAGAAGCAACTGGTAGTGAATGAAAAACACTATTTGGTAACTCTACTGTAAAGGCGTCAAATGATTTATGATTGTCTACCCTTGCTACTTTCAGCAACAACTGATTGTAATTCAATGATAATTAATCAAAATATAACTATATAAAAAGTTTAGAGGAATATTTGTAAGGGTTTGCTTAAATGATCTAAATAAATTACCTATGCACTATTTGCATTACAAAATTGTTCAATATGTTACTCTGATTACTTATATCATCTAAGTCTCTATAAGACATACGAGTATATTAACTTTTTAGATAGAAGAAATGACGGAGTGAATTTTGTAAAATTAAATAAACAAATTCCGAAAAAAAATAAAAATTGGAATGCAACAGAAATGATTAATGTTTTAAACTTTTTCATGATATTTTCATGATAATCAAATGAATTGAAAACTTTTCCTAAAAGCGCAGATGAAGTAATTAAATGAAAAAATGTCAACTGATAATTTCAAACTGGGTAAAAAATAAACTTATAAAATTCGGCCTAAGGACGGTTGGAATTGGCCATAGCTCACAAAACTGAAGGAGTAATCTTTAATCTTGGGAGGAAGGAGGGGAGCAGGAGGGGTAGGTTTGAAGATTTCGAGTCGATTGGAGCAAAATTTCCAAAGTTATGAGCATTTAAGTGTTCTTTGCTCTATAACAATGATTAAGTCAGCAAAATTTTTAAGCATGTTCCTGAAACTTGTTAGTTTCGAAGCCGGTCTTCCCAATAACACAAAATCTACAGAACCAATCGCTTTGAAATTCTGCACATTACTTCTTCACATATTTTTCCAGATAATTACAAGAGCTTTTTTTTATTTAATAATTAAAGCGAAAATAGGTATTTGGACTCCCAAATTCTACAAAAAACTGAAAAATCGAAAGAAAAAAAACTTCTCGTCTTTACTTCAAAAAATATCATCTTTGATAAATAAATATTGATCTTTTGGTTTTAGATGGTTCTATTGCGAGTTATGATGAACACCGCTAAACTTTTTTTCAAGGCGCTTCCAGACATTCACTGCTCCTCATTCAATTATTATTATTTTAAAATGAAAACTTAGAAGAATTTTTTCAAATTTTGTGTTATCATATAAAACTTAATTAAATAAACCAAAACTACCTGAATTACCAAAAAGAAACTATTGAAAAATTGCCTTTTTTTCACTAAATTAACCCAACTCCACGTTTATAGAGATTTTTGACACTGCCTAGAGTGATGACTTGGTAAACAAAATGCGGCATTCAATCATTAAACTCAATTTCATCACGCATGTAAAGATGCCATAAAGAAAAACCAATAATTTTCAAGCCCTAATTTCAAGGGTTAAGACTGTAGTCTACGAAAGATTCATACGAAGTACACTAGCGGTAGAACCGTACATCCGCATTGCCATACTTTAAGAAGAATAAAATGAAACTAGCTAGATTGAAAGAAAAACAAAAACAAAAATTTTTAATATTCCAAACGGCCATAAGGACTTCAAGAAAATATAGATTTATATTTTATTTCTTATTAATTATGAAGTTCCACTTTAAATACATCCAGCAGCTATTCTAGCACACTCAATAAAACTATTATAAAATAATGTCCAAAAATTGAAATATCTTCCTTTCTTATTCAATAAATTTACAAAATAAATGAATAATATCACCCTCAGTAAATTTAATAATTCACTTTAAAGTTTTAAAAGGATTGGAAACAACCAGAAATAAGAGATACGGTGAAAATGCAAATCCTAAGCGGAAGAATTTTATGGACCATGAAATGAGGTTAGGCTGAAACTGTCGCTTTGATTTATGGGGACACATTTAATGACAATATTGGGTATCCTTTTCTTTAAACATAAGTTACTTACAATTGTCACATTTTGGTAGATCAAAAGAAAAAAAAGAAGAAAACTACCATAATCTAGGAGGGTAAAACTTTTGAATAATTATATCTAGTGAAATATTTTTAATTTGATTGGATTGTGTTTCTAATTAAAATACTACAGCGAAACAAATTCTGTATTTTATGGCAGTTAATTTAGAGCTGTTAACTTTTAAGTTCATTATTGCAAATTGGGTGTAAATTTCTAACTTAAAATTATTTTTTTATTGTATTTTTATGCCGTTTTTAGGAATATAATGTTTTTTTATTAGTTTATATAAAAGTTATTTTATATAATTTATTTGCTTAGTGTTTTAAGTGAAACTTGCGATACTTTACAATTTTATTTTACATTTTATAAGATTACTTACCTAGGACTTAACAGCAGGATATATTAGGTGAAAATTAAAGGAAATTTTAATTTATAAGAGAAAAATAATTTTTACTGGAAAAGTATATTTCCAGTTTTGTGTCAAAATAGTGCAAACAGACATTCATACTTTTTCAGTATAAATTTTATTTATTTTATTTTATTAATTTTATTTCTTCCCTGTCGTGTCGAGATGAGAGAAAACAGTACAAAAAGTAGAAGGAAGTTTAGCTAAACTTAAAATTTACTAAAATATATTAGATATCCGTTTCAAAATATTTAACTATCAATATAAGTTTTTATTGTATAAAATGACTCTTCATTTGGTTTAGACTTATACAAATAATGAAAACTCTCGCTTCACATAACAAGTAGAAGCTATCATAAGTTTTCTGTACTACATAGAACGTTTAAGGATTGGGAGAATTACTGCAAATTTATGCATGTGTTATTAATATAAGTCTACATAGATCCTGTCAAACGGCAAAAGTCCCTCAAAATTCGAATAATTTGTCAGAAGATTAGGTATTAGAATATTTGAAGTTAAATAGATTAACTATTTAACTACGAAAGAATAGGTGAGCGGAGAATCCCAAGATTAGGATCAAGTTATCAGTACTATAACTACATCTTGAATTTCAAAAAATGTGTTCTCCAGAACTATATCAATAGATCCAAGCAATGAGTTACTCAACTAGCTGTTCATGTATAAATTAAGTCTATAGCTCAAGCTGTGTAGACTAACTAAGATTACCTGTAAAATAACCATTTCTTTGAACATATCCTTGCTGATCTGTCTACTTTTTTACTCTTCTCGATTTTGTCCTTACAATCAAAAAGTCAAAAATATTTTTAGCCAGAAACTGAAGGTTTTTATAGAAGCTCCACCATGCATCTGTATGACGTACATTTTTAAAAACTTTTTTAGGCTTTAAAAATATTTTTAAATCGAATATTTCTTAGATAATTATTGTTATCAAAGTCCCTAGAATCATTAAGAGTGATTAAATCAGCTGTACACATTTTCGGTTGCATAAGGGCAGTTTTCATTATTTCTTAATTCATATCTTTCAGTACTACAATTATTTTTGTTATTTTGTATAATTTTTGTTGCCATATATACAACTTTTTAAGTTTAATTTATTTAAAAGTGTGCCTATCTCTATCTTTGTATTCATTTGTAAAATTCGAGAGTTTTTCTTATTTACTTCAAAAGGCAGAGTGTTTTATTTATAAATTTTTACCATACTTATCATACTTTTCATCAAATCTATCTGTTAGCTCAATGTTTTTTTTTTCTTTTCTCATCATTTTCATATTGACAGCTGGTTTTGATCGTTAAATTTACTTTGTTCAAAAACAAATAATTAAATTCATTTTAATTAATCTATACACCTGTTGGGTGCATGTCTTTTTTTTTCTAAAAAAAAATTCATTGCTCTATTATTCTTTGAAAAATTTAATATTTTTCAATATCTATAATAGAATTTTCTAAAGAAAATATTTCAAGCAACATAAATTGAATAAAAACGATAAAAGAAAATATTTACATAAGCTTTCAGACAATCACTCATACCGTTTCCTCACTAAGCAAATGTGGCCACAAAATTTTCCACAACTTTAACAACAGATTTTTTTAAGTATATAGATCATAAAAAAGTATCTTAAATACAAACATCCTTCCTCCTGTTTTATTTCGAAAGTTAAATAAACACAATTTAAGCTTTTGCTTTTTTAGAATATACAAAATAAACATTTGTTTAAATTGTTGACGAGGTAAATGACCCATGTTTAGAACACTTAGTGAAAACATCTTATGACTAAAGAAGGACAGAAACTCCCCTATTAACCCAATTATGCACCTGCTGGTGTCTATCAATAATGAAACTAAAGTCACGTATTTTCTAGTCTTATTTGTTTTATAAAGAAAAAGTTATATAAAGTTTACTTTTGAACCTCATCACAAGTTGTGCAACATCATTTCTAGGAATATCAACGTGACACATTCAAAATCCGAATCACGTTCGATTACACTAAATGATGATCGATAAATATTCTTGGGTCTCTAGATACGATTTATCACGAAGTACATTATGTCAAATGTAATGGAAGCTGGAAAACGAATTCACTTGTTTTCGATACATTATATGACAGTTTTGTTGTTTTTTTTTCTTTTAAATAAAGTTTTATACAAAAGGGGTACAATCACGTATCCACAGAATATATATATGTATATATATATAGTGTTTTTTATTATTAATCTTTTTTCAGTTACAATCAAAACAAAGAACACCAGAATCAACTTTATAAGTAGCTTAACTGATTTTATATAATAAATGGAATAGAATTGCATAGCATCTGGTCATGACATCTAAGCTAAAAATTAAAAAAAGAAATTTGAGATAAATTATTGAAGCTGGTTTATAACTCATAAATCATGGATGCGTATCACAATAGATCTAGGTCGTCGTAATAATAATCAGTTTCTTGTCTTTTACAACTGCCAGCAATAATAGTTAATGGCTAAAGAGAACAAGGTGAGAAATGATTGGAATTAAACTGTTTTAAATTCTAGAGAAAAATTATATTATTTGTCTTTTTTACAATAATACTCGTAAAACACAAATCTTTAAGGACAAAAATTCTAAAATGCTGCAACAGTTAAAAGTTCTTACACACGAAAATTCAAAAAAGATATGTATGCCAAAAAAGGGATTTTTTTGTTTATAAAAAAAAACACTTCTTAAATAAATTTCTTTTTGAAATATTTTACTCGTTAAATAGGGCATTAATTAATATCATCAAGACAACTTTCCTGAATCACACGAAAAATAAATTGAAATTTTAAATTTAGTTATAGTAAAATATTGATTTAAAATTAGGAAAGAACACATAAAAATGTTATCAAAAAACTAAATTGATTACTTAGTTTTAATTTGTAAATTATTAGTAAATTTTAATAAAATTTAGATGTTTTTCATCTAAAAACTCTAAAAAGAAAACATTGAAACGAAAGAGAACTACTTTTTAGTCATAGCCCTATGAGTTCATAGTCCATAGTTCATAGTTATAATATTTCCAGCACTAGAGAATTTTAAAAATATCAAAAGATATAAAAAATTGAATTTCAATCTTCTTATTTTTTACATTTTACTTTTTTTCCAGTTTTCTGTACTTTAAAATGAATAATTCAGTGTTTAAAGTGAAAATGTCCCTTATCACTTGCCTATAAAATATTAAAATTTTTTGAGTTTCAAAGTTTTCAAAGAGATATTTCTACTTATATCAAATTTAGAGTAAAGCTTTTACAAAAATGAAGCTTAGACGCTTTTTCAACTACTAAACCCTCATTTTTTTGGAGGCAAATTATTACCCTCAAAATTATTTAAATAAAGATTAATTATATTATTTTCAAATACATAAATCAATTCCCTGTTTTGTCTAACCATGAAAACTTTGAGATAAATACTAATTAATATAGAATTTCCTTTCTTAAATATGAAATTTCATACATCACTTGTGTCCCCAATTTGGTAAAATTTGCGTAAATAGCTTTAAAATAAACAAACCAACAAGAAAAAAAATTGTAGTCATTTTAAAATCCCCTCGACTTTACCTTTAGTGTGTTGTGTTCGTACAAAATGAAAAAAAAAACCCCAAAAGTATATTCACCTCAAAATGCTTCCTAAGAAGCTGTCCCCAAGTGTTCGTTAGTAGTGTAAATAAAAATGAAAATCCCCTTCTCTTTCTCTCTTACCATATCTTTACAAAATATACAAGTGAGGTTTTTATCTCCAAACAAACATCCTTAATGAATTATTACATAGCACTGCTAAATCCTATCCCTTGTGAATTTTCTACTGTATATTTAACATAGAATTTTATACTTCTATCGTTTAACACATTACCAACATTGAGAAAGTATTTGTTATTATTTTCTATAATATGGACAGAAGGTCCTTGAGTTAATAAGCAGGCATATGTGCATGCAATAATATAAAACAAGGAAAGTGTACTACTTCAAAGGATAATCTTAGCTTGATGTAATCAAACTGGAAAAATATGCTAAAGAAACGGAATTACCAACTTAAATCTAACATAGGGATTAGTATCTCCCTGTTAGGTTTTGTTATTTCTTTTTTTTTTTTGCTTTTGATTTCTGTTGATATGGGGGAAATTTTTCTTATTTTATTTATTTAATTCAGAAATAGTCGCCAATTAAATCAAAAAAACATTTACGATTATAGATTGTAATGTGCCAGAAAAATGTATATGCATAGGACATATACTCAATTAATTCTAAAGAGATCCGTTTTCTGCCCTATGTTATATAGTACATACTTTTTTTTAGGTTCTTAGTTTTTACAACCCACAAACTAAGCCTAAACTGTGTCGATTTTGCTATTGTTATCCAAAGAATAAAATGTGTATTTATATTGTTGTAGGGATTTTGTACTCTTTCTATAAATGTAGAATTAAATTTACCAGAAAAAGGGCAAAAAATAAAATAGGCTAAAGAAAATAAGATTCAACATAATAAATACCATAAGGAAAAGGATTTGATTCTTATATGGATTCAATTGGACTATCATTTATGGTGTAGAATAGAAGAAATTTTTCTTTGTGAATATTTTTTTTTATGTTTTTTTTTTCCCTAACAACTTTAATTTGAGATATGAATAATATGGTTATGAGATTAATCAGCCTAGTTTAGCTACTAAATCAATAATTAATGTCACAAGCAAGCAACGATAAAATTTAATTATTATCCTGGGAAATCAAGAATCCAAAGGGAGTACTAGAGTTTTTTTGGTGGTTATGGTGCAGCTATAAATCAAAAAGAATTTTATCTTTCTAAATTTTTGTAATGAAAAATAAATAATAAAAAGAATCAGAAAAAAACAACTACAAACTTGCTCTAAAAATTAAAAGAAAAATGGCAAAGGATCTTAATAGAAGCAGTTAAGCATAATTTTGTAAGAAAATTTGAATACTATTAAAGTTATTTTATTTATTAGATAAAGAAAAATCAAATCCTAGCCCTTTTTTTTAAAAGGCTTTCTATTTAGTACTAATTACAAACACTAGTTAAGAAGGACTTATGTACATAAAAGAGTTTATAAACCAATTAATGAGGGACAAGTGAATACATTAACAAAAGACACCATGTATCTAAGAAGAAAAGGCGCAAATTATCATGTTATTTCCTTGGTAATTCTTCTTTTTAATTTGTTTGAGAAAATGGTGTTTATTCCTTAATTTCTAAACCTATAGGACTATTTTACAAATACACTCAGAACGTAGTTGTTATTTAAAGGACTATGACCGAATTCAAATCTTATGATTTATCGCGAAAAGTGTCAATGCAACTCATATAAATGGGAAAATTCACTGGTGGCTTAAAGTCGTGCAAATGAAACAAAGTTAACTCAATAAAGAAATTCAGTTGTGTATCGTGAATACATTTTATGAATCTGCTCGTGAGCTTGGCAGTTATCTGCGTTAATTTTTAATTTTTAGAACTGGGTTTGTTTCTTACTTAATTCCGTGTTATTAGTTATAGTACTTTCTGTATCTTAAACATTTTAGTGATATTTTCTTTTAATAACATTCCTAACGTCAACAAGGCAGGAAAAAACTGTCTGTGAATGATGAAGAAATTTGTAATACAATTTATGTTAAAAAATTTTTCCGATATACAAAGGAGTGGTAGATTTAATGGAAAAGACTATGATGAACTATGATGCACAGACTATGATCTTACGACAGAAATTTTTGAAATAAATCATTTAAAATCATGACCTTCCTTTATAATCAAAAGAACAATATTCAGATTTCGAATGATTGAAAATCAAATATCGTTATACTAAATTATGATATAACAGATTTTTGTCTTAGGTACGAAAAATTCTTTAACGGTCAGCACTCAAAGTTTGACAAGACAATTGAAAGCCAAGTTATTAAACAATAACATCCAAATTTCGCTTCCGCCTTTGAAAACAGTTTTAAACAACATCTGAATCAAAATTTGGCATATTTTTTCTTTTTTCAATGGAAATATAGAATTTGAAAATTTTCAACGTAAATTTGTTATCTTATGCTCACAAACCTTGGTTGACTAAAGTCAAACATACCATTTTAAAAGAAATTATGCAGTTTAACAGTTTCTGCCAGTGTATTTCTGTAATTACTTTGTTTTTTTCATGTAAAAGATCAAAATGAATCCTTGAAAAAACAAAAAAACAAAAATCATTTTTGATAAGTTATATTTGAAATTAGAGAAATTTTTGAATTTCACAAAAGCTTCTACTGAACCTGGAAGAATAATAAAACAAAAACTAAAAAATATTTAGAATAAAAGAAAGAAAATAAGAAAAACAAAGTTAAGTCGTTTGCTAGGATATTATTTAATAATGAAATCTTTGGTGTTTACCTTATCAATGGTATAATAAAAATTTAAAAAATTTTATTTCATTTAAAAAATCAATAATTTATTTAAACAAATGTCTAAATATTTACCAATCTAGCAATTAATTTTAATCTTCTTGGGACTTGTTGACTTCATTTATTTCTGTTAAATCAACAAGGATATAATTTTTTGTTTTTATTTTTTTCCCAAATTCTTTTGATTCAAGCTGATAAATCAAAACTATAGAAAACCTTTAGAATTTGTTGAACTAAAGAACTTATTCGTTACATAGTAAAATAGCACATAAAAGACAAGAAGAATAAAAAAATTTTGTCGCATATAACATAAAGAGCGCGGTTTGCTATAAAGTTGTTATTTGTAAAAACAAAAAGCAAAACCGATTTTGGTTCATAAAATAAGAACCAAAAAAATATAAAATTTAGTGTCTGGAGAATATTTTATTTTTTCTTTTAAACTAAATAAATGATAAGCTAAGCGGCAAATTGTGTATGAGATTAGCAGAAAATCTGATCTTTAGACAAATTTACGATTAAAAAAATAACTTTTAAGTTGAAGAGATGAAAAAAAATAAAAAGAAAGTTTTTCACAACAAATGCACCCACTCGTGGATGAAGTAATTTAGTATGGATTTTGTCAATAAAAAATTTGATTTATACTAAAGAATTTTATCTAATGAAATAAAAAAAATATATATTATATGAGAGTGCATTCACTTTATTATTTTATCAATATCAGTAAATATTTACCCATAAGACTTTTAACTTATTATTAATAATTATTTCTTATTTACCTTTTGTGCCTTACACATAGTTGTTATCGGTTGTACATCATGAGACTGATGTCGATTATCAGTCGTCATACATTGAGAACATGATGGTACCTTACAACCAAGACAAAACATTGTAAATATTTCAGAATGTTCACTACAAATAGTTTCACGTATTTGTATATTATCACCATGTGGTTTAACTAAATTATGTTTAGCTAATGGGCCACGTGTTGGATGACATAATTCACGACATCCATCACAATACCGTATTTCACATTGTTCACATATTAATGTGGCAACTTTTGGTTCCGTTTCACACATTTGACAACGTAAGGCATCACGTTCACAAAAACGATCAACAATTTTTTCCATAACACGATATTGTGGTAAATTACGTACACCAGATTCGTCAAAAAATACTATTTTACGACAAGATGGACAATTTAATGAAAATATTACTGTACTAGATTGTGTTGGAAATATTAATGCCTGTAAATTTGGTGTACCAGCATATGATCCAGGTCTTGATGTATAACAAACAACACCCGAATCAGCTTCACTTAATATACTAACTTTATCGGATTGTTCTTGATCCAAAGATATACTATCAGTTCCACTCGCTATTGAACTTGCCGTACTAGCAGCGGATGATGATGATGAATGATGATGTTGTTGTTGTTGTTGTATATGAATTTGCTGATGATTAGGATGATGATGAGAATGATTTTGCTGCAATTGTAATCCAGTTGCAGTACTTATTGTAGTCGAAGATACCGTTGTCTGTAGATCTAGGGCACATGATAAGCATAAAGCATGATAGCATGGTAATAATACAGGATTAACATAAAGTTGTTTACACAAAGGACACCTTAGTTCCTCCTCCATTATTATTTGTTAATTTATCAAACATCCAACAAGTATTCATAAAAATTTTATATTAAAAAAGGATATGAACAATAGAATCACAAAAATTTTCACTAAGTTTATGAATTTTTAAAAACTTATTATTTTCACCAACTTTACATAATAGAAAAACATAAATATACACCATAAATCGCATTAGAAATTCATGTCAATGACAGATATTTCTTTTTATATACCATTGCCTTAATTTTTTCCTTATTACTACTTCACAATCAAAATCAACTCACAATTACTTCCGATATTAAATAAAAAATACACAAAGATTCTATTCTTAATCTCACACAACTGAAAAAAAAATATAAAATAAAATCAAACAATTTTAATTTGTTTTAAATTTGAATAATAAAAGAAACCGTCCTTTTATCAAAAATTTAAGCCGAACGAACGAAGTAAACTAGTCAACAGTCCGACAACGACTAAAATTAAACAAAGGGCAGAGCAACAGCCAAACTTGCTGGATGTGTTCTTAAATTTCTTCAGAAATGGAAAAAGGGCAGCTATGAAAATTATTGTTGTTGGGATGACTGCTGACTGATGGGTGGCTAAATGTTTTAATGTACATGCGTCAATTTTAGGTGCTGAATGCAATTCAGTCAAGGAAAGATTGATTTGTTATTGGGTGTTTTTTTCTGTCTTTTTTATGCAAGAAATTTGATTATCTATTAACCACAAGGTGGAAGGATTTTATTTAACTTTCAATGGTCAAAAATTTACTATTTAATTTGTTTTTTTACTGATTTTTTTAATATGTGCAAAAACTATTATTATTATTTTGGCAAAAATCATGTTTGCCTGAACAAATAATTTTCTTTTTTGCATTTAAAGTTATAAAGTTAACTAAAGCTAAATTGTCAACTTTAGGTTTAATTTTAACTAACTGCATTTTATTTTTATTTTTAAAGTAAAATTATTTTCCATTTTTTCTTTTTTGGAAGTCAAATATTTAAAATTTACTTTTCTTTACTACATGAAAGTAGTCAACTTGTTACTCCTTTAGTTATTCGTTAGAAATCGTTCTTCAAATTTTTAATTTTATTGGCGTGAGTTAAATTTTTTTCCAGATTTTCGGACAAAAAACAGCTGTTAATTTTTTACAAAAAATCGAATTTAAAAAAAAAAAAATCCTTCGATCAGGCACTAGTTTGTCATGTTTTCCAAAAGCTGTATAAATTTCATTGAAATCTAACCAGCGGTTTTCGCGTTTAACTGGAAGCATTAAGGGGACCCTTTAGCACATCATGAAAATGCTAAAACTCATATATTATAGATTGCTTGAAATCATGGCTAAAATAGATTTTTTTTTCACACTATAGATCAAGCAATAAATGCCTTGGAAACCAGATATAATTTGCTAAATACTCACAGTAATTATTTCAGCTTTTGTATAAAATTTTTGGTCTAAAAGACATGCCCATAAATGAGCTACTGGCTCATTGCAAAGATTTGGAAGAAGTTTTAACTGATGGAAATCCAAGCGATCTTAACGCCTTGGAACTAGCCGATGAAATAAGCATTGTTTCGTCATTATTAACAAAAAAGGAAACCCCTGTTGAAGTTCTCAAGTTTATCGCTACACTTAAATTCACACCAAACCTCAGCATAGCATTAAGAATCCTACTTACATTGCCAGTCACTCTGGCTTCAGGGGAAAGAAGCTTTTCAAAACTAAAAGTAATCAAAAATTATCTCAGAACGATGCAGACGCAAAATCGTCTCAATGGATTGGACATGATAGCTATAGAACACCAAATTAGTGACAAATTAGACTTGAAATCACTGGTTCGTGAGTTTGCCGAAAGAAAAGTTAGAAAAAGGGCATTTTAGTTACTTTAGTTAGTTAGAATTTATTCATAATATGGGATATTAGTTTAGTTAGCATTACTACATGTTAATTTTTGTTATTTTGCCTTAAGTGCTAAATAGCTTATCTTGTTATCTGATGATTGAGTTTTTAATAAAACGTTTTTTTTTTGTTTTTTTTAAAATGTTTTCTTGACTTTCTGATATGGTCGCATGAGATTTACTTTAAAAAAAACGGGGGCGCAAAATTAAGGTTTTGCCCGGTGCGCCATAATGTCTAGGACCGGCTCTGTGAGTTACAGTGTTCACCGTTTCAAAAACGTAGTTGTGAGAAAAACGCATTTAAAGTTTTACACTCAATATATGTAGAGCCCGAGAGCCCTTTTTAATTAGCGAATAACTCGAAAAATATCTGTCGGATTCACTTCAAACTTTTAGAGAATATTTTTAAGATATTATACTTTAAGAAAATGTGAAAAAAAAAAATAAAATCGGCTTTTTAAAAATGCTGAGTAGACCTAACCTTTAAGGGGCTTAAAGATAATTCTTAGGCATTTTTAACCTTTTTTATTATGGTTTGATTTTCGGGAAGTATGTAGTTATTTATGATGCAAGCCTATCCAAAATTTGAATTTAATACGTTCTATTGCATGGTAAAACTAGAGTCAAAATGATGAATTCGGTTAGTGTTACCGTAGCTCGAAGTTAAACTTTATAGTTCATTATAGTAGAATATTTTACATATTTAAACGAAAAGATTTTAATGTTTTTTAGATGTAAATACTCTTTAGTTACAGACTGACACATAAAAATACAATTTTTTTGGCAAATTACATAATTAGTCTTGTGGACCGATTTACTAAAATAGCAGCCAGTTCAATTATAAATTCTTCATTGAAACAAAATCTTTACTTTTAGAGCTACAAACATTCAAAAATCGCTGGGGTCCAATACATTTAGAGCACGATTCAAATATTTTTGTCATTGCTTTCATCAACTTAAAACAACAATTTTTAATGGATCATTAAATTATGAGTTTTTTCTTAAAATACACTAATAATGTAATAAAATGATCACTGCCAGCTGTTCTTTCTTTTGCAAATTTGTCGACAAATAAAATACCGAAAAACAGATGCTATAGCCTTGTCAACTGATTTCTACTTATTTTGTTACCTTTAAACGACTTTAAATGTCTTCTATTCTCTCATTTAACTGCTGACTTGGTTCAGGATATACTGATGGATAAAAAAAAACAATTGCTTTGTACTTGCTTTGCTTGTACTTGCTTTGAATTATTTACTAGGGTGAAAGCGGACAACACAAAGTCCGCTCCTATAAAAAAAACTACTAAAATAGCATCACTAAAGCCAATGTCGTTTGAAAACTATAAGTCAGATTGTTAGAAAATTTTGACATTTATTGTTGAAAAATATGTGAATAAGGGGGCAAGTTATATGTCAGCACTGATTCCGATAAATTGAGTGAATTTGCATATTAAAAATATATATCTTCTTTAAACTTTTACAGGTTTCTGTAAATTTAATTTGAAATTAAATATCTTACTAGCACTAAGAAGCTAACATGATAATAAATAAGAGTTCAATTATATTGAAATATTTAAAAAAAATAATAAAAACTAACATAGTAAGTAAAAATTAGTAAATATTTTTAAAACTCGCTTACCAATATTCCACCCGTACCCGTACCCATCACCCGTACGACATCACTTATTGGAAATAATGCTTTGTCACATTTCGCGCAAAAATAACTCTTGTTTTTGTTTTGGAGGACCTATAAAAATAAAAAACAATTTATAATAAATTGAACAAAAAATTTTACTAATTAAAATATTCTCTTAAGATCAAGCTGTTAAATATATCCCTTTTAGACTTAATTAACGTTAATAATTTCAGACACCTGAGTTATAGATTTATGCATATAAATATCTTTTTATATATTTCTAATATTTAACAAATATAAATTTAAAACACTTTTAAAAAATCTTCTCTTCTCAATTTCTCACTATCGACTCTTTTTGTTATTCAAAAATGTTTTTATAATTAATATTGTTAGATATCGTAATTCCTGTAAATTCAAAGCAGTTAAAATTCAAGCAATTATTTTCCCAGTCGTACAGGTGTCTTTATACTCGTACAACTACTCATTTTAATTCTAAACCAAATATTGCAACCAATACAGTTAATATTTAAATTAAGAATAACTGATTTGCTTTTTTTCTGGTTTAAATAAATCACTAGCATTTTCCCTGAATTCTAATCATTTTAATATTTCATTAATATTAATTGAATTTTGCTCGCCTGTCACCATAACTAAAAAGAATCAAGCGTTCAAGATCTATAACAGCTAGAAAATCACATAAAGTGACCTATTTTGAACTTGGAAGAGGCTGAGACGTAAGGATAATTGATAGTCTTAATATAATTATCAACATAATTAAAAACCATAATGTATTTAGCACAAAATGTTATTAAAATGTTCTCCTCATAATGTTTTACTAAATGTCTAAAAACACCTTTGAAAGTCACTTAAAGTTACTTAAAAAATGGTTGGTATTACAAACAGAATTAATTTAAATATGACTGTAAAAAATTTCAGCTCTGTTTTAATTTTTCCAATTTCAAGGCTAAATAATTATTTAAAATTTCAAACATCTTTATTTTAATTAACTAATAAACAAACAAAAAAATAAGACAGTCACTATTGACCACTAAATCAAATAAATCTGTGCTCTTTTCAGACTATATAAATTGTCTACAATGGAAAATACAATCCTTTGTGGCAACTAAAAATAAAATGCTAGACTTAATAAGGAAATTGACCAGCAGCCATTACTGATATACTAAAGGGATCAGATAAAAATCGAAGGGTATCTCGATATTTCATTTATTTCGCAAATATGGTTGTCTCATTGAAGAAATCTTTTGTTATATCTAAGAAATGACCATCTACTGGTATTAGAAAAAATCTTTCTTTAAGAGACTCTGATGTAAGTCTGAAGATCTGTATTTGATAATTCAAGCAGTTTAATTATTTTTCTATAAATTTTTAATAAATGAAACGAGCTTTTTCAAAGGGATGAAAATCTCATTAAAAATTTTAATTACTAAAGAGGTTTTAGTTTTTTAGTTTAATTTGAAAGTGTAATTAAAAATATTTAAAAGTTTTATTCGATATGAAAATTTGAATATTTTCATAAAAATTTTATTGAGTATTATAATTAGTATTCGGAAAAGAGTCAAAGAAAATTAGACTTTTATTAATTAAGTTCTTATTAGCATTATGAAAAAAATTTAAGAGTTTAAAGGAATTCAACTTGCTTAAAAAAAATTTTTAAATTTAATTTCAGGCTCCCGGCTTTTTGAAAAATTTATGCGCTGATGCTTGGAAATTTAAAAGTTTTCTATTTTAATTAAACATATTTATATAAGAGTATTAAAGTGTAGCATAAGGGAGTTTTTGATAAAATTTTATTACGCTAAATCTTGAAAAATGTTGAACTAATAAACCATAATACTAAGCCAAATTCTAATAACGTACAATATCAAAAAAATAATGATATAAATAATTAAAAATTTTATTCCCCAAAGTCGAGATAATTGTTTAATGTAATCTATCTTGAAGAAAAAGGCAATCAATTTATAGCTTCTATAGATATTGCAGATATTTCCACGCAGAATGCTTTAGAGGTCTTTAAACAGATAGCAATCATTATCGTTAAGATCTGGGAAATATGATAGATAACGAGCAATTATAATTTCACTTCATTCAATTTTACCTTAAAAATCACACATAATAAATAAATTAGGCACTGGAAAAGAGATAGAGCTTTTTTATTCTATTAAGGTATTCTTCTTCACTTTTATTTGAAATTAAAAGAATCCAAGCATTTTTATTTGTTTATGTAGGAAGTCATTCCCACATTAAACAAATACAAATAAGGTAAGTATTTCACACATTATAATTCGTCTACATTCCGATTTCTCACAGGAAAAAGATAGATAAATGGATCGTCTCAGATATCGAACTGATTTCTAAATCAATTCAATTAATCGGCTAAATTGGTTAAAATGGACTAATCGAACGAACCAAAGAAAATTGTCCAGAAAAGTGAAATGAATCAATCTTATTCATTTGATAAGATTTACCTGGAGAGTTAAAATGTTTAAAAATTATAGAATCGAAAAGAAAATTGGGAGCTTTCAAGAAAACGTATCTAATTTTTTAGGGGGCAGATTATATTTGGGTATAAATTGAGAATGAGAATGAAAATATATCAAAATTTAACTTTTTCATACTTATTTAAATTTTTCATGCAAATTGCATCACAGACAGCAGATCTTTAACCCATAAATCTAATACTCCTAAGCTGAAATACTTATACAAAAACTCCTTGAATTTTGTTCGACAAGCAACAATAAAAAAATTAAAAATTGCAAATATTCTTTAAATATTAATCCTTATATTGCCAAAGATTCTATCCCTTTTATCAAAACTTAAAAACTTAAAATTATATTCGAATTATATAAGACGTTAACCTTTACAAATTTTTAAGTTTAAGTAAACAACAAAAGTGATTAAATGGCGCGTGCCTAATTTAATTGTTTACTTCCCTTATTAATAATTATTAAATTCCTCAATCCATCAGGTAATGACTCAATAAATGATAATAGAAATTTTAATTTATTTGCTTTCGATTACATAAACTACGTTAAGGTTATCAAGATTAAAGAAAACTTTGGGAATGTAAAAAACAACACAAAACTACACAAGATTAGTTGATTTTATATCTAATCATTGACCTATAAAAAATACTCAAAAATGCTAAAGAATTCAATTAAAAATAAGTTTTTAAGTTTTAATTTGAAGAAATCAGAAATTAATTTCAAATATTAAAATAATAAGGAAAAAAAAGCTATTTCTGACACGCATAAACTTGACCTTGAAATATTTTCAACAAAACAAAAATTAATTTTTTCTTGAAAAAATATTTTTCTTTTTGTCTATTTTAATTAAAAGGAAAAATCAAAAATGAAGTTATGTCTGTTGCGAAGTTGAAGCAAATCGCAACTTTAAGGCTTAGGTAAAGACTAAGAAAGATTTCTTGTACAAAACTAAAAGAAAATTCTTTAACCAGATCTAGAACTAGAATGATTTTAAAGCTCTTAATGGTGTTTTAGTCAAATTCTGAATAAAAAAGTGTGTTTCAAATCAAAAGAAAAACGAAACTGTAAAGTTCAAAAACTATGATAAGTTTTGTGCAATATTTTAGAAGAGACAGGATAAAAATTTGTCAGAGGGCAATTCAACAAGCAAATATTCTTGATAAAACGAATTGTAAAAAAAAGGAAAACTAAAACGTTTTATTATAATTTTTGGTTTTAATTCAATAAATCATAAAGGAAGGAGCTCAAAACTAGTTCAATATAGGTGTCCGATTTGTGAATAGTGAGAATTAAGATGAGAGCTTAGTTGGATTTCAAATTGACTGTAAAACTAAAATTAAAATTGAATTTAACACCAAAGATCACATCAAATTTAAATATGAAATTCGAAGTTTCAGTCAATATTAAACGTGAAGTTGTTGAGCAGGGGTTATATTATCGTATTTTGCTATCTTTGGTCAATAAGACTCGAGGTTGACACAAATCTACAAATTTGTGAAGAGTACCAACCTTCGATCGAATCATTTAATGACAATCTGACATTCAATTTAGAAGTTACAGTGGCTTTGATGATACTCTTTTTACGGTTTTACTGCCATGGTATTGATATTTTGTTCATTGCATCTTTTGTGAAACGATTAACAGCAACTTTTTTGCTATGTTGTTTTGTATTTTAAAAAGGATTCACTAGGAAATGGCCCAAATAAATTAAGAAAAAAAAGTTTTCTCACTGTTTTACAGGATTTCAAAAACGATGGCTCAATTACACAAATTGAGTTTTCAACTGCTCTAATATGCACTGTATTTGCCAGATCCAGCCGCCAGGGACATCGTGATTATTTATAAATCTTAAGGATTCATATTTGAATTGTTACTATAAAGTATAGATACGTATCTACTATTGAGAAAGAGACATTCAAGAGAAAGAGGTTTGGCTGAAAAAAAGAAATCCTCAGTGAAACTGATGAATACTTTAAATCCAAAAATAAATCTTTTTACACAGCCTACAGAGAAACGTTAAAATTAGGATATTATTTATAAAAGAGATTATGTTGATGAATAAAGTTAAATTTCCAAAAAAATTCGAATTTTTATGTGTACCTTTTAGATTTAATTGATCGACTTGATTTATAGTTTTCGAAACACATTTAAAAATAACTAATATAATATCAAAATGTTTTGAACTAATATGAAAATTCATAATACCAAAGGAAAATAATTTTCATTACACCAAAAATCTAAGAAGAAAAATCAAAATTCCGTCTAATAAATCTTGGAGGAAACAAAATTAAGGAAGGATTTTTTTGTTCTTTAAAAAATTTCTCATGGATATTTTACATATTCTTTTGAAAGCATATAAAAAAATTTAAATAAAATAGCAAAAATTAAAATTGTTTTCATTTGTCAATATGACAATAGCATAATCATCTAATCAGTTTCCTTAGAATCACTCTGACATATATTTGAAAAAAAGCAAGCAAGAAGCAACCAAAAAGAAAAAATTGTTATTTCCTTTTTCGTTGGCAATTTAGATGAAATTTATAACATACACTTCAGCATTGTAGAACTTAATGACTTTATATAGCAAAAAGGGGATGTCTTAAATACAATTTAACAACCCAAAAGATATTAGAACGTTTTTATAGCTTTTATTTAAAAAAACAAAAAAAAATAAATAAATAAATTGTCTTCTTTATGTTAAATTCTTCACATTTGATATCATTTGTAGTCATCTTAAAATTTTACAAAAGTCATAGTATCACAATTTAAAGAGCAATGGATGAGTATCACCGGTTTATATGCCTTTCAAAAAGCACAAATTGTCATAAAACATTAAAACAACTTAAGGACAGCTCTTTTATCCTTTTCAAACAAAATTTTAATGTAGTTGGATAACATTTAAGATATATATATATATATATATATTAATATATATATATATATATATATATATATATATATATATATATATATATATATGTATGTATATAAATAAAACATAAGGACAATATTTTTTTTAGAAACAATATCAAACTCTTTAGATAAAATCCTCATAATGTCATAATGTTTTATGCAACTAAAATTTAGTCTAGATTTTGTCTTTTTGGCAAGGGTCGAAACAAATTCCTTTGGATTTATAATAATAAAGCCAAAGGCTTTTATAAAACAGCCAAAAAATTTCATTGTTAGCTTCCAGTTAGACTTAAATTAATTTTGTTAGAAATTTTTGGAAAATTATGATATCCATTAATCAAATTTAGGTAAACATAATAATATTTATATTCTAGACGAATTAATATTATACCGGAAGTTAGAATAGAATATTTGTAAGAAAATTTATGAAAATTATTGCGACAAGTAAGCTAAATTTTGGAAAAAAAATGCCAATCAGTTTTAGTGCTTTCTGGTGTAAACTGGGATTCTGATAAGAATAAATTTCATATCATGAAAAACGTTCTGAATAAATATTTCTATAAATAAAAGTGAAGAGAAATTTTTCTTTTCTTTTAGTATAAAATACGAACTACTAAAGTTATTTAGACTTATAAAAAAAGTATTTTACGAGTATTTGTTACATGTATGTAAACCTCTTTCATCATTTCCTTTGAAATAATGAAATACTCTTTTAGTTTCTAAAAGTATGATTATACTCGTATATAAAATATGAAAAGATTTATTCAATAGCATCTGTAATGTTGCAAATGAATGACGTCAATGTTTATAAAAACATAATTTATATACAAACACTTTTAAAGATCTGTTGATTAAAACAAAATTTCAATCGGCCTAGTAGAAAAGTAAGCATCAATGAGTTTAAAAGTATTCACAAAAGTATACTAACGAGAAATAAAATGAATATGGGAATGAAAATGATCATCTTTCTTTATTTATTCAATTCATATTTGATTTCGTACAGTCAATTAAACTTACCGCGCTTTAGGATCGGTATATGGCTTTTGTTTCTTAAGTTGGTTACACCGTAAGACACTTTCTATTCAATTTTTAACAATAATAAAATATTCTTATCCAGTTTTGGCCAAGTAATCAACTATATAAGATCAGCTAAGCACGCAGTATTAAGTAGAATTAGATCTGTGCTAAATTTTTTTTTCCCCTCAAATAAATTTTCCATTAAGAGGAAAGCATTTTGACTCGATTGAAACCATAAAACGTGATTCAAAAAATAAACTGGTGGCTTTGGAATGAATTACAACTCCTAATGGTGATTATTTTGAAGGAGATGATAAAGATATATAACAAAATTTTTAAAAATTTTGCTTTTTTTTTTACAAATTATGGAAAATTATTGATTGCAAGTTAAGGAAAGCCTTTGTAAGAGTTTGTGTAATGCCGTCTTTCATATAGAAGAAAGTTTTTCTTGTGGTGCAAGTGTTGATGAATCCTAATAAATGAGAAAAGCTGCTAAAAGCTTGAAGACCAGCAAGTACCGAAAAACTAAAAGCGTCCATTTATTATAAATAGCTGTTCTGTGCTGCTTAGGAATTATATCACAAATTGATTGGTATCAAAGTTAACAAACGCTTATTATGTTTTTACCTGGCATTCTTTTTTTATAAATTATTTATTTTTGTTGTTGCAAGAAGTTTATTTTCTAAAACAAATTATTCAAGTAAATCAACTCCTATTTATCTATTGTAAATTTGTTGTTTTTAAGAGCTGTGAAAAGCTCTTGTGTTTTCACCGTTCATTCTTTTCGTTTTATTTTTTTTTTTTTTTGTTACTCGCTGATGGTCATGATCTTCAATGTTCGGAATTATATTACGAAAAAAAAACTAAAGAGAAGGCATGAATTAAACTATATTCTGGTTATTATAGGAATCCAGTTCGAAGTCATTATGACGTCATATCTAAGTCTTTTCGGTCATGTTTGCTTTAATATTGTAAGACTTGAAAGGCTATTTTGACAGTTCTCAACAAATTGCATAAGACTTTAGAGTGATACAATCTAAAACTTAAATATAACGCAAAAACATTTCTTCTTTTTTGTTATAAATTACTCAAAGTATTATTCATAAAAGGAATATGAAACTTTTCTCTATACTAAATTCTTACTAAATTCAGAAAATTATTTCTCTTTATCAAACTTTTCAAAAAATTCGGAAATTTTTGAAAAGTATTTATACAGAAAAGCTAATTGACTTAAAAAGGAAACATAACAAATTTACTCCAGCCAAGATAGAAAATAAATAATCTCATCCTGTTTTACTATTCACATATAAGTGTTTCCCGATATATAATTTTTAATATCCTTTTAATTTTAGAAAAATAACCATCCTTGTTAGCTTGTTCACAAAATATAACAAATTTTAGTTATAGTCTAGACAATTTCCTTTGTTACTTTATTGGTTGTCAATTTCAATATCCACAAATATTTTTCAGTTTAATACAACTACTTAATTGGGATATCTATATTCCGATTTGATTGTGATGTGGTATTTAAATTGATTTATTCAATTTGAAATTATATAAAAATTAATTTATCACTTTATCACTCACTGAAAATATTTTAGTGGGATGTTTTTACACTTTAGCAATTTTCAGTATTCTAATTGAAAGATTTGAAATTTCTAGGATATAAATGTGAGTTGTAACTTCTACTTCATTTCAAAATTTGTTAAATAGGGGAGAAGATAAGCCATTGTGTTGTTTTTTTCGTATTCATGGTGAGTTAGATTCCTTCACTTGGAAAAATATGTGAAAAGTTCTAATTTTGCTTTCCACTTCTGAAAAGAACAGAACATTGTCTACTCTAGGCTTATCCGAAAAAAATCCCCCAGAAACAGAAGTTCGGCTCAAATAATACCAAAAACTAGTGTAAAAAGTAAATAAGACTAAGTTGACTTCAAGTGTCAATCTTTGGACTTATTGACAAATCCATTATGTTAAAAATTAAGTAATCATAATTCCATACTCATAAAACTCTTGATAACCGCCAGCAAAAATTAAAATAAATATAGCATCATCAGATCCACTTAAAAATTTTACAATTTAAGGAGTACAGCATGGAATAAAATAAATGCTAATCTAAAGCACAATGTCAAGCCGTGGATTTGACAATACTTTCCAAAGTACTTTAAATAACTTTTGCCAATAGCATTATTATAATGTAACAATAGCATTATTATAATGCAAATCAACAACCATACGATACGTCAATTATTACCGTTTTTTTAAAACTTTATCGCTTACTTTGACGAGTTGTTAGCAGTACACATTTGAATGAATAATTTGATTTTTTAGTAAAAGTGTAGAATTCTTTTATAATTCAACTAAATTGACAGCAAAATTTGTTTATTGTAAACTTTAGTTTTTCATGTCGTGGGCTGTTTTATCCTGCACAAGCTGCAATCTTTTTAATTAATCAGTATTGTTATGTCGTGTTCTTGAATGTTTCCTGGGCATTTGATAAGGTCTGGCACAAAGGACTCATTTTCAAGATGGGCAGGGTTCTACCACAAAATTATTGTTAATTGTTCGAGTCATATCTAACTGATCGCTAACGATACCGTTATGTCAACAGATGAATCTAGACCAAAGCGGTTGAAAGACAACAACTAGCATTAGAGAAAGTTAGCAAATGGAAAAGAAACTGGAAAATTAAACTCAATGAGCAAATGTCAGAACACGTAACCTATACTCTCCACCGCAAAGGAAGGGGCTCAAATATCCCAGGCTGAATCAGCCAAGTATTTTGTACTTTGACTTAGACTTCAAATTAAACTGAAAAAATCGCGCAAGAAAAAAAGCAAAACAGAAAGAACCTAAGCAACATCAAATTTATTGGTTAATAGGACACAATTTCCAATATAACTTGATTTATACATCCATTATCAAGCCGATTTGAATGTAAGGAATTCAATTATGAAGATGTATCAAATAAGCGAATCGCAATATCATCCAACGAAGTCAAAATAAATTCCTCCGCATGATAACAAACGCTTACAGATATGTGAGCCGTCATAAAGATTTAAATATTAATTTGATCAACTAAGTGATCCAGGAATAACCACGAAAATTGCTTGCTTAGATACAGCAACGTTGAAGCTATTCAACTTCTGGATCTTATCCAAAAAGGTGGGCACCCACTTAGTGCGTATATCTCAGCGGGTAACTTTTATGATGTCATAGACTCACGCTAAAGTTCCCCCTCATATGTGGATATTTCAGCGTGAAATTCATTTGTACGTCATTTTGACGTCAACAAAGTTACCCGCTGAGATATACGCATTAAGTGGGTGCCCACCTTAAGATCAGGAGACTTAATAAGGTAAAGTCATATGAACTGACGTGAAAATAATAGAAAAATTTATGAAAGCTTTTCAGAAGCGAATTGCAGATACCAATCTATAAATCCGAGTTCCATGCTGTTTTTATTTATAAAGTTTTTTAAAATATATATGTATGCGAAATCCGAAGCTTCTCTGCATTATTATTCTATGACAATTTGAAATGATAAGAAGCATTGATATGGATCTCATAAACTTCAAAAAGACTAGTTTGCTACGCATTATTCTATGAAAAATCACCAGAATAAAATTTGGGAAAAACATATTTTGATAATACGTTTCTTTCAATGTCCATACAAGGTAAATTCTTGCTTGCTATACATTCTTACTTTTTGAAAAATAAAATTTTCCAACCTAATTTCAAGTTAAAGTTACAAAGTGATAAGCTTTTTTTTCATTTACAACAAAAATATAGAATTTGCAATACTATTAAAGCATCATTAGGTATTAACAATAAAAATTTCGATTTGAATATATTCACACTCAATTTGTAAGCTTTATTTATAAATAAATTCATATCCTGAAAATTTGTTAATTTTATTACACTAATATTCAAATTATTATCGTTAAGCTAATATTGGAAATACATTACATAACTCCCTTCTTTGTTAGCATATATACATATAATGGAACATAGTTTAGATATAGACTTGCAATATTGTCAGTATCCATTTAATATTAAATATCTCTGAGTCACATTAATAAATTTAATTACATGCTTCCTCATTTGCAACAATCTAGACAAAGCCCATACTAAAAAAAAAGGGTTCTTCCAATAAAATCCATGAATATGCAAGTAGATAGGTCCCTTAATGATAACAAAAGAACAATAAAATAAACACGAACATTGTTTAAATTATATGATATACCACCATAATCATCAAATTTGATCGTGTATATTATCTGAGTATAATTACAGTAGTGGTATACTTTTAAATGCTAAAATATTTTAAAATAAAAGTCAAAAAAAGACAAGAAATAATAAAAACAAATTATATAAAACATAAAAACTAGAAATTGTTGGGGAAAGAATAGACAAGGAGACCAATATGATAAATATCCTATATATATATATATGTATATAAAATTACAAAGTTAATCGTTTATGTTGGATTAAAGGGATATCAAATCTAACTGGGCCATCAGATTTTTTGGTACATGTGTCTTTATGTAAAAGTTTTATCATCTTAAGTTACAAAAGTTTTGTTTTGTTTTTCTTTCATCTTAAATACAATTTTAAGATTTAAGAAAATGTGGATAACAACATGAAATTCTGATTTATAGCTAACAAGTGGAAATTCATGTTCCTAAGGATGTTATTATCACAAATTGTTAGGAAAAATTACTTTTAATGATGATAAATTGTTTTTCTATTCATACTATTGATACTCTTTCTAATCGTAGCATTAAAGATTTTTTTGCTTTTTTATTGTTTTCTTTTTATTCCAATTAAATTTATTATATCTATTTACATACAGAAACATTTACAAAAATTGAAATCGAATCTCTGTTTGCTTAAATATCGTGTCTTGAAAAGTTTTTTTTTTTTGTTGTTCATTTTCAAATATTTCGAAAAAACATATCTATAAGCACTTGACTATGTTTTACAAAAATCAAAAATTAAGATATCCATTTACTGTAACAAATAGTGCTGAGCTGATTTTGAAATGACGTGAAATCATTTTTAAAGACTGTTTACATTTAATAACTACAGTTATTTACATAAAATAGTCTCGCATACGATTAGTATGTTCCTTTATTTATACTTCCCTTTTATTTCTATCTTTGGTAGTAAATTCTGTCACTGTCAATTTGACACTTTTATTTACATAAATTATAAAAATTGCATAATAGTTTAACATTTATTTTAATTTTTAATTTTTATGACTTAACTTCATTGAACTAGTTGACAGCATTTTGGAAAAAAAGTAAATAAAAATGAGTGATTTTTGAAATAGGTGAAAATAATCACTTTTTTTTAAGTTTGATCTCCTGTAACTTCATCAAATATGTATGGATTTGCACGTTTTATATATCAATTAAAAGAAAAAGCAAAAGCATTTTAAAACTGGCCATTTTCCGTAAATCGAAAATTTATTTTCTGAGATATAGACTAATAAAAAAAAATACACACAAAAATCAGGCTTTTTGAGAATATATCAAAAATGCTTCTTTGAATAAAATGTTTCTCGAAGAAACAGCCAAAGAATTTTCGATTTTTCAATTTTAAGTTCCATTTGGAAAGCAAAATATCGATTTTGGCTTAGAAAACCGACTTATTTGTTGTTGTAAAATTAATAATTATTAAAAAAAAATCCCCTTTGATATCTAGTTGAACATGTGGAGAAGTATTGTACAAAAATTTAAAAACGATCGGTCCACTCGATTTTGAGTAATTGTGAGCTATGATTCGAAAATAACAAGTTTCAGGAAAACGCTTTAAAGTTTTGCTCACTAAAAAATTAAAGGTGATAATGATGAAATTTGTTTATAAGATTTTTAATTGCATTTAGGCCTCAAAAACAACTTTCCAAAAGTACGAAACAATCACTCTGTACCCCTAATTAGGACTCAAATCACGAAAAAAATACTGTTACAAAATAAAAGTAATTTTATTTGGTTTAATCTTCTAAAAACTCTGCTGACCTTTTATGTTAAAATGGCCCAACTGGTGATCAATTTTTTGAATGTTACACTAATTATATGTCCATAAACATAGCTATTAGTTATATAAACATAAACTGTAATAATTGACGAGAAGTCACTGTTGCAGAAAAACAATCGTTTCATTTTTTGTTATTTAATTATATTTAAAAAAGTAAAATTTATTAAATATCCGCACTCAACCGCTTAGTTTTATCACTTTTGAAACAATGAAACAATTTTGATAATAATTTTATTTTAAGTGGAGGGTAGGGTATTTAATTTTTTTTTCCATTTTTCTTAATTTTTTTGAAATTAATGTATAACATCTTAAAAATGTGAATTAATTATGTCAAATTTCAAGTCAATCGGACCAAAATTGCCAAAATTATAAGCATTTGAGCATCCATTGCTCCAGTCCATTTGGAAGATATCTCTAAAGGCTATTAGTGTCACCTCTAGAATTGTTGAAATTGAAGTTATTGTAAATTGTAACTGCATGTAGTGTCAACTACAGTTCTTTTGCTTTGTTGAACTTTATACAAGAGCTGTACATTAGTACAGGTTCAAATAATCACAAGTGGGCGCGAAAAGCTGACGCGTTGCGAATTAGTAGAGCAGAGAAGCAAGCGGCACACGACAGTAAAGAACAAAGAGTTTTGCGTAGACAAGAATAAAAAGATTCTCTAGATCTCTTAGATGAAAACTCTTAAAAAAACAAATTATCGAGTTTTAATATTAATTTTTTAGTAAGCAAAAGTTGAAAGCATTTTCCTGAAACTTGTTATTTTCCAAGTCGGTGTTTACAATAACTCAAAATCTACTTGACTGATCGTTGTGCAATTTTAGACAGTAGTTCTTCACATATTTCACTGGGTAACAACGAGATCTTTCTTTTTTAAAATTATTATTACATAATTTTAAAATAACAAATACGTCAATTTTTTAAGCGAAGATCTGCATTTTGGTTTACCTTGAGAAGTATCTCCTTTAATAAATAAATTGATTTTTTGGTCACTAACTCAAAAATATTTCAAAGTGAAAATTTAGAAAAATATTGTTTAAATGTATTACTATTACACTTAAATTAGTTAAATAAACTAGAACTACCTATACTGCTAAAAACAAATTCTTGAAAACATAATTCAAATAATATAAAATTTAACATTCGTTTTTTTGTTTAAGGCTTCATCAGAGAGTTTAGAGACTTTTCACATCAATATGTCAACCATATCAAAAGTCGCTAAAAAAAAATGTTTTCATAAAAACCAGAAGAAAGGATAATATTTCATGATCACAAGCTTCTTTTATATGTACACAAGTTGCATATGTAGAAATTCAATAAAACGGGTGACCTTAGAGCGGTTTGTATATGGCAAATACCTGGCTTAATTCATGCATAAGAATTGCTTTTAATTTCTTATATCCAAGTCTGAAGTGGTACACGAGCTTTTTTTTTAAAAAAAAAATAAGCCAATATAATTGTTAGTGCTTCCTGGTTAATCTTTGTTAAATATAAATAAGATTTTAAAAACAACAGTTAAGCCATTTACAAGAATATAATCAGGCAATTATTATCTAACAATAGAATAAACCTGCTGAAATTTCTTTGATTATAATACAATACAACCTCAGAATTTTTTTCCTTTAAAAAGATATGGGCAGATGGAAGTTTAACCACTTTTAATCTAAAGTGTGTATTGTATTCCTGAGGATTCAATATCTTCTCATGGATGTCATGACAATATCTTAAGCCTTGTTGAGTTACATAAGAAGAATTTTTTATCTCCTTACAGCCCTCAGAAACCCTTTTATTAATTCAAGGGGACTTTAGTATGTTCATCACTGATAGGAGCCTAAAGTATTTATTATTCATGATATCTCTATAGAAGCAGTCATATTTTCTTTAGAAATCGAAAATTTCTCTTTTGATATTGAGGCTACTTTTTTTCTATATGATGTCTTAACTCAATTATAGGAAACTGGCCAAAGATATCGCTTCAATCAAGGCAAATGATTTATTGATTCTCATGTTTTTCATTTAGAATTCATAACTTTAGATACAACGCTGATTCAAACAGTAAATTAATATATTTTTATTTTTATTATAAGCAGTTATTACATTACAAAAAAAAAAAAAATTCTGGAACAATATTTTGTAATTTACATACCCAAAAACCGTAAGTAATTGAAATACTATGTAAATTATATTAGCAGTTTTTGGAAAATCAAATCATGGCTAGGATGGCTTAGTTTAAAAACAAAACACATAGTTTGCTAACAATAACTCAAAATTTCAAATAATTTTGGAAAAAGTAAGACAAACATAAATTGTCAAAATTATGTACGAAAAAATGTAATCAAACCAAACTAAAAAACACAACAATAAAAAATATTTTTCTATAAGTGAAGTAAAAAGTGGCAAACTTAAAATCTAGTACGTGGATTAAAATAAGTGTAGCTAACAAGAAACGATATCCCCACAAACCCATCTATAGTACAACTATAAAACAAGTGAATAAGCAACGTTTATTAGTTGGTAGAATTATATAACCAGCTGGTTAGGTGTTAAACGAAAATATACTTAAGAAGCTACATAACAAAGAATATTTTGCAAATATATATGTATATGAACAAATGTTCTATATACTAATATAGAAAACAAAAGAAAGCGATTTTCTCTTTCAAGCGACTTAAAAGAGTATAACTTCTTTACTTTTTTTAAAAAGAGAATGAAAAAAATTTAACAGTTTGGTGGGAAGTTGTAAAAAATGAATGCAGCTATTTTATATAGCTGCAAAGTAAAAAGAATAATTCCTGAAAGTCGTCCAAATAAGCGAAATAATAAGCAACAGCCAGTCGGCAGGCTTCAAACTCTGTTTATAATATTCTTTCCGTGATTACCTGAAGAAAGATAAAACTATTACGACAATTATATTATTTTATTAGAGGATTTGAAGAAAGAAATCTCCAACAAAAGGCTTCACATTAAGCAAAAAAAATTGTACAAATTGATCTTAAAATTTCTTCCAAGTCCACCATAATCACTAGATTTTTCACTTTCCCGCTACGGTACTGAGTATTCACAGCGTTTAAAAGAAAAGGAGATATGACCCAGGATATCATTTCCAAAACTGAGGGCTTGAGATGCACGCAAAATAAAATTTTTCCAATCAATTGTATTTCCAGGTTTCAGCTCCGAAGAAATATTCAAAAATGTTTTATTTCAGCTTGAATTAAATATTCTGAAAAGCTTCGATGTTGCTCAATTTCGAAAAGTATACAAGATTTTATGTTGAAAGTTGAGGTTAATAGAAAATTAGTAAAAACATTTTAAATAATAATAGAATTTATTATTTTTACCAAAAAGTAACTAAATTTTCTTCAAAAAACCCAAGTTTTCATTTTTGTTAAGATGAAAAAATATAATTAAATTTCTGCATGAAAATTGGAAAAGCAAAAACACAAATCATTCCCGGAAGTAGAAAAAAAAATCAAGACAATCATATGAAAATTCATAAAATTCTCAAGATAAATTAAAACAAGGATAACATACACTTAAAATAGCATACAAATATTTCAAACATCCGTTTAAAAAACATTGCTTTTAATTTAAAAAGGAATTTCAAATCAGAATTTTTTTTATGAATTTTCCATATTAAATGAAAATTTTTTAGTTTTTTTTTTTGAATGAAAAAGCAAAACAAAAAAACCAAATTCAACTTAAAATTAATCCATAGGTTATTCATTACTACCCTAGTTGGCTACTTAAAAGTCAAATTACTATGAATTTTGGGTTTTCATAAATTATTGTCTATAGAAAGCTATTTGGCTGGACCTTTAGATGGTCCTTTGCCAAATTATCCTATTTATTGCTTTACTATGCAAACATTGGATTTACTATATCAAATTGCGTCTAAGTTAGAAGAAAGAAGATAGGATATACATATTTATATTCTATTCTGCCTGATTCTGATATAAGCATATATTTTCTATATATCCGTTTCGTAGAATACAATCAGCGGCTAGACAAATAAATATAAAAAGAAACAAAAAAAATTTACATTTATTTCCTGAAATTCAAGTCTTAAAAAGGTATTTATAAGCAAATGGTTTTTCTTTATATTTTATTTCCTTTTCTTTTTGTTTTGCGTTTATTTTTGGTATTCTAGAAGAAAAAAAATAAATAAATATATGACTTAGGAAGAATTTTTAGTAGAAAATATTAAGTGTAATCTATGATGATAAAAGGCCAGCAGTTTTTGCTAAATAAAAGAATACAAATTTTGAATAAATCTCATTTATTACTTTGAATTACTTTGAGAAAACCTATTGGCATTTACTGTCGGAACAATGAAACTACGATTGATGAGCATTTCGATAATTGTAAAAAACTTTTCACTAAAGACAACTACTTAAAATAGAGCCAACTCAATTGAGGATGAATTTCTCGGGGTGCTAATAGGATAATAATATTTTATTAGGATATTAATATTTTAAAATGAAAAATTTTGAAAAACATTGTTCAAATGTTGTGTTTTCATATAAAAATTAATTAAATAAACTGGAACTACATATATTGCCAAACAAAAAATTCTTGAAAAAATTTCTTCTTTTCAACAAATTAACCAAATCTCCCCCTTAAACTAAGGACCAAGCCCATAAAATCCATAATTACGTAATTAACTTTAGTAAAAACGGTACATATTCTAACAACAACAATAAAATAGCCATCAGATATCAGTTTACAATCAAAATGAATAAAAGAACTATTTTTCTGCGAAAATTAAAAATTCTTCTTTTTTTTTAAATTTACCCTGTATACAAATAAAAAAAACTAGATATTTAAACAAAACTTTTAAAATTAGGAATAAAGATAAATTTAAAAATTAATGATAAAGACAAGTAAAATATTTCTTAAACACCTGCAAAAGTTGACATCTGGCCAAAGTCAAGTACTTGTTTTTTAAGAAACTTTCTATAAAAACCACAACAAAAAACACCAAAATCTAAATTTTAATTAAGATCCAGATTTAAAATTCAAAAAATTATCAGTCACTTGGCTAGACCCCAAATTTGATTTGTTTTTTGGTTTTTTTTTGTGTTTTAGATACTCCAAAACAATACTTTCATAAAAATAATTTAAGATAACTAATCAGGAGTTTAAATGGCACGTGATGATTGATTCTATATTATTTCTAAAGAATGTGCACCACTACTACATTTAATTAAGTTTTTACCAAAAACTATAACAAAAAAACAGCTTTTTCTTATTCTTATAATATCACAGATAAATTTAAGGCTTATCATTTAATCGGACAATAAAAATCAAATAAAATTGAAATAAATAGCATTGTTACCAAAACTAGTCACAAAAAATATTTGGTAAAGTTAATATAATAAAAATGAATTTATTTCAAATATTAATAATTATTTTTATGGGAAATCTTCAAGTTAGCTTTAGTAAAGAAATTAATGAATTAAATTTAAATAATGAAATAAATTCTGATATAATACAAGATGCTCTTTTAACCACAGTAAGTGAATTATATAATTGAAAAAAAACAGAATTTGTTTTAGTTTTGATAAAGTGATAATTGCAAAAGTGTTGTGTTTATTTATTATTTTAGCCACTTTTAATTAGTAAATATGGATATCCATCAGAAACTTATATCATTGAATCTCATAATGGTTACTTGCTGGAAATGCATAGAATAGCTAGACCAGGTGCTCAACCAGTGCTGTTAGTGCATGGAATACTTGATTCATCAAGTACATGGATAATAATGGGCCCAGGCTCTGCACTTGGTAAATAAAAATAATAATAAAACTTTTTCCTGTGTAATTACATGTTTTTTTAGTTATTTAGAAAAATATTCATTCAAAACAAAGTCATAAACTGATGACAAAATAAATCTTATAAAAACGTGATTCATGCTACAAATATTTTAAGACTTCCCTAAATAAATTTAATTTTAATGCCATTTTTAAAGCTATTAAAGCAAATATAAATTTCAAAAATATCATAAACATCGGAAAAGTCATTAACATTATTTATATATGTATACCCATCAAAATGAAGGATTGACCAAATAAAATTGGTTCGTATTTCATTTATTTTACTTTATTCAATGTTTTTACACATTCTATAAAATTTTGCCTCAGAAATAGGTGAACCTAAAATAAATTTATTACTTCTTAAAATTTAGTTAAAAAGTGTCATTTGAATGTTATTGCCTTAATTATGGTTTCTATAGTACATTAAAGGAATAATATCCTTAGATCACAGTGAAATGTAAGAATGATTTTTGGTGCAGTATATAAACCTAATATTCAGTTATAGATGATTAAATTCTAAATCACATTTAATCTCAACAAAATTAGGTGAAAGAATTTGAAGAGGAGGAAATTTTAGAGAAAAAGGATTAAGAAAAACACTAATAAATTCTATTGAACTTGTTAAGCAAATCAAAACTACTAGCAAGATTTGACGCTAGATTGGCGATACAAAAAAATTCAAAAAATTTTTTATCTTTAAAGCCTCTAGGAAAGTCTGAAAAGGAAAATTTTTAGTTACAAAATTTTAACGGGATTTTTTTCAATGATTATAATTTATAAGAAACTCTGTTAAAGGAGAAAAAAAAATATTAAGGCAGTAGTAAAAAGCTTTAAGGATCTTGATAAGTGATAAAAGGAGTATAAGATTTTAGAATAGTGCTCAAGCCCTTCAGGAATTGTTTAAGTTCTTATAATCCCTACGAAATTCAATGAAAGTCACAAAGTGTTGGAATGATGGTAAAAGCTTTTAAAGAATTTCTAATGTTTAAGCCCTCTGAAATATTTTGTAAAAATATTCTTTCAAACAAATATTACTTAAAAATTTTCGAATTTGTACTTTAATTCTGACAAAAAAAAAACCGAAATGTTAATAGAAGCATATCACCGAATATTAGAGGGGAGAATTTTAAAATGTTTCTTGACTGACAAAATTTTCGGATTTTTTAGAAATTCGAGAAAAATCTAAGAACGTAGAAAAATTCCGCGCCCGTACTTTCGGAAAGGGTTAAAAGAGCTGAAAACCTTGAAAAAATGTAGAAAATTGAAGGAATAGTTTGTCTTATTATTATGTATAGAACAACCTCGTCCGTAAGAATATTTAAGTTAATTTTACAAATATACCGCGGTTTATTCATTAGAATCAATGACATATTCTTTCAGCTTGCTCCCATAGTTAAATATCAGAATAATATCTTGCTTATATTATAAAATCTTACTATAATGGTCATTTTAGAATTACAATCGAGGAACCAATACATATTCTTGAATTTATGATAATAAGCTCACTTATCTTTTTCTTGATGAGGAGCATATCTTTTATTGTATTTGCTGTATACAATTAAGAAAGACTAGCACTACTCTTCTTTAATGTGTCATTTTAGATTCGTTAACTTTAGTGTAATCTTTATCAAGAGCATATTGAATTTTTCTAATTAAAACCCTTCACAAATTATCTTTCAGCAGTATTAGAATATAACTGCAATGTATGTAAATTTTCTAAGTGACATTTTGCCCAGAAATTCTTTCTCCCGTTAAAATTTTTCATTTTGTATTTGAAGAAATCTTTGATTCCTTCTTGAACATTTTAACTCATACACATATTATGAGCAATCAGTTTTGTCCCTTCCTAATTGAATGAATTTATTTTCAGTTTAAATAGTTTGCATAAATTTTGACTAAAGATATTGTAACTCCACATTTACTGTTTTTAATTATATAAACTGCTACGTATAGATTTTTGTAGTAGTTTAAGATGTTTGAAAAGGATTAGATATCTCAAAACTCTAATATATTAGTTCCGCTCCTTGTAAATTCTTCACCTAGGTTTCTTTGAAAATTCAGTTGAATAGGTGTCTACTACATAGCTTTAAAGTACTTGAATCCGTAATTTAAATATTGTTTAAGTAAACATGAAGAGTAGGAGATACGATAAAAAATCAAGGAAGCTTTTTGAAATACTTCCGCCCCCTAAGTATCTAAAGTTTTCTTTTTTGAGCAGTTAAATTTAATTTCCAAAAACATTATTATGTGTAAAATTAAAAATTTTTTATTGACCTGATTTAATTGTTTGAAATTTCTTCTTCATTTCAAAATAAATCTTTCCAATATTCTTGAAATCATTTAATTAACAATCGACATAACTATTAATTTTATTATTTTATAAAATTATTTAAATCTTCATAAACTTCTAATGAAATAAAACAAATTTTTCATACCGTTTCTATTTCCTCAAAATGAAATTAACCAGTGATTATATTCTTTAAAAAAAATGGCTTAAAAATTTCAATAGTACCACAAAATATTAAACTCTTATCATATCCCCTCAGGATATCTACTCTATGATCATGGTTATGATGTCTGGCTGGCAAATGTACGTGGTAATCGCTATTCCCGTAAACACAAATCTCTTGATCCCGATGGCAATGAATATTGGAAATTTTCATGGCATGAAATCGGAGTTTACGACCTACCCCGTATGATAGATTACATACTAGAGAAGACTAAATATAAAAAACTACACTATATAGGACATTCTCAGGTAATTTATAATTTAAAACGATAACCACTTTGACTAGTAAATAAATTGCACAATCATTTTGTTTCTTTTTTTATTTTTGTTCTGTTTACTTTGTAGGGTTCAACTTGTTTCTGGGTTATGTGCTCATCGAAACCACAATACAATGATAAAATCCTTTCAATGCATGCTTTAGGGCCAGTAGCATTTACAAAACATTGTAAAAGTCCAATAATAAAAATAATGACGCTTTTCTTAAAAACTCTAACGGTTGGTTTTAATTTAATTTGAAATTTGTTATTTTTATACTTTAGATAACACATTTGTTGTTGTTTTAGTTAATTACAAAAATGATTGGATTGAATGAATTTATGCCAAATACAGAATTCTTGAAAATGGCTAGTCAAATATTATGCCGTGATGGATCAATATCTCAGGCAATATGCACAAATACAATATTTCTTATAACCGGATTTAATCCAGATCAAATGAATACAGTAAGTTGAAGGATATGTCATAATTTACAAAAGTGTTAAAATTTTAGAAAAATTTTTTTCTCAGTAAATATAGTAAATCAAAATTTCTACTTAGAATTCAAATGCAAAAGTCGGCTTCATTTTTTGTTGCAAGCAATACACTTACAGTGTACATTAAACCCATCACAATAGACCACAAAACGCTTTTAGCTCAGAATCAGGGAATTATAAATGAAGGACCTGCTTAAAAGACCTTGGCATGTCCTAGTTGTCGTAGCACATTGACCATTCTGGATGAGGGATTCTAATTCCTTAAAATCTTTATATTCTCTCTTTAATATTGCCAAACCGTTTTCACCAATTAACACAGATTATCATCTGCCAAAAAAAAGTCAAAGGCACATATAAGCTATCGTTAAAGCTGGACAACATTTTAAAACTTTTAATTGAAATGAAATGTAAATTTTAACAAATGTCATAGACAGACAAGCTCCGAAAAAAACTATTGTAACAGCAAATGAAATAAATATAAAGCCAATCAAAGTACAACTAATGTAAGATGTGTTAAGTGCCAATTCGATGAGGCTCCTGATGAACTAATTAATGACCTCAAAAAAAAAAGCAAGCTTTAGGTACAATATTTCAATACTTTGTTGAAGAAATTACTTGTGCCTATGAAGGAAAGATTTCACAGCTGCAGCATTTTTCTACCCTGTAAAGTTTTCTAAATAACATTAAAAAATATCAGAGGAAAGAAATAATGCGTTACGCTGAAAACTTAAGTCAGATACAGATTCTCTTTTTCTCGTGAAACTTTAGAATTGCGACAGTACTTTTTGTTCTCTAGCACATAGATAACGTTTCATATTTTGTCAAAAATACAAGTAACTGTTACAAAGGTAGGATTCAATTATTCGAAATTAAAATTAATAATAACATGTTTCATAACAACTAAGTCATATCTAACAAAACTTGCCATAGTTAAAATTCAAAATTAAATTGCAAAAAACGTTCTTCTCTCTAGTCTAATTAATGAATTTTTAAATAAAAAACCTAGAAAAGTCAGGTTTTGATTATTTTTTTGGTAATAAATAATAATAATTAGAAATAATATCTCAAACGGGGTACCATAAATGCTTTATAGCTTTAGTACAGATAATTTTATCAAGTAAAATTTAAACCGACAACTATTTTACCCAGGCTAAATGCTATTTGCCTCGATAAATGATGCAATACTTAAGTATAAGTATTTTTTAAGTGTAGATCTACCAACTTTTCTAAAGTTTTAAAAAATTAATTTAGTTTCCAATTTAAATTATTTCTCAAACAAAATGATATCTATCTAAAGAAATTTTAAAATAATAAAATTAATTCTTTTGCTTCAAATTAAATTAAATAATTTAACATCTTTACAAGTTATGACCTTATTTTTTATGTAGTAATTTAAAATAATTAAAAATAATAAATATATAAATTAAAACTTATTTAAAGACTATGCTTCCTGTGATGATATCACATGCCCCAGCTGGTTCATCATCTAGGCAAATCATACATTTTGGTCAATTGACACGATCTGGAGAATTTCGTCAGTACGATCATGGATTAATTAATAATTACTTTAATTATGGTACTTTTACACCGCCTTCATATATTTTAAGTAATGTTAGAGCTAAGGTAGCTTTATACTACGCCAAAAATGATTGGCTGGCCGATAGAAAAGATGTTGAAAATTTAAAAAATCGTTTACCAAATATTGTTCATAAATTTATTGTACCACACGAAAGTTTTAATCATTTGGATTTTGTTTGGGCTATCGATGCTAATACACTTCTCTATGGCGAAGTTATAAAAACTATGAAAAAAATTGAATTAGATTTGTTGTAAATATAAAAGAAAAGAAAAAGAAGAAAAATTTAAATAATTGTTTTAGCTTTGTTTGTTTTATATTTTTACATCCTGTAAATTTATCAAATTTTATGATTACATATGGGAAAATATAATGTTTAAAAGTAGCTTAAAGGATTACATGAGATTCCGAATTTTAAAAATTCGATTTTTTAAAAATTTTTTTCTTAAAAATTACAATATATTTTTATTTCGGGTTGCATCGCTATATCCATCCCAGTTTTGATGAACACGGTGACCTCATTACATTGTCTGCCTGTTGCCAAACGTCTTTAAACCCGTTTCTCTCGAAACTCTATTTTTGATGTCGATTTATCCCATTTCATCATCTTGAAATTTCAATGGAAAATATCGTTCCTTAATAAAAGGAGGTAAAAATGTGTGCTTATAAATACATAGCTAAAGTAAAAAATTAGAGCATGCACAAGAAATGGCACGCTTTTCTATCTGCAACACACACAACATGCAACCAGTCAATACTTAAAGATCCAAAAGCTAATGTCGAAAAATATTCTACTTTTTCCAAAAAACAGTAATTTCTTATTTTTATAAACGTTCTTATAAACACAATCCGACTAAAAAAATGACCTAACCTCAAAACTTCACTATAATGAAAGCCGGCCGGCTAAATAAATATTTAATTGTTTGAAACTATAGTAAACCTTTTAAAACTGATTTTATAAACTGCATAATAAGTTAAGAATAATTTTCAGAGCAATTTCATTAATTATTATAGTATTAGGAAAAAAGTTGTTGAAATTGATAGAAATATTAATATGAAAACCAAGTGATAGTTAAATATAGATTTCCAAAATAAAACTCTAAAATGTATTTAACAATTAAAGATCTACTTACGATATTTCATATTAATTAAAGTATTTAGCAGAAAACATGACATTATTTACAATAGAAAAGTTGCGATAGACTTTAACCACAAATATAAGAATAATTTCCCGACTTTTTTATCACACAACACTGGTATTGTATTTTAAATTAATTTATTAGCAATATTTTATCAAAAACATGCTATTATAAACAGTAATTTACATTTATAAGCCGAACACGAACTTTGATTTAAAATGGCTTCGCAACAGGTTAATCCATAAATTCTCAACAAATATGCCAACATCAAATCGATTTATTTGTAGTACTTCTCAAACTATAATGAATTTTTTAATTTTGAATAATGAAAATTTACATATAATTTAGGTTCTTTTATCAAAAAATAATGCAAAAATTAGAATTTTTCAATAATTATAAAAATTTAATCAAATTAATGTTCCTTTTAGTCAATATTTTTATGGCAAAAATTTAAATTAAATTATTTTGTACATGGATTTGAACGCACTTATTTTCGACTTGTCAAATTTTCTATTTATATATGTATAAGCAAATATGGTGGATTTTAATCCTATGTGAGTGTTCAAAATGCTTTAAAAGTTTAGTTTATTTCTATAAAAATATAAATAATATTCATTAAATTGTGTAAAGGTTATGGTGCTTTTTGTATATTAAGTTGTTGAGTTTCCTTTTACAAAAGTTATATGTATGTAATAAAATGTAAAAAAGTCAAAAAAATTGTTTTGTTTGTAAAAAATTTGCCGCTTATAAAGGTTAGTAAATTCCAGTTTAAAGACAACTTTATCTATTAGATTTATTTGTTTTCTATAAAAACTAATATCCATTTAAATAATTTAAAAGTAATATTATTGCTAAGATTATTTATTATCAACATTCCAATACATCAGAAAATATAATTTATGAGAAAAATAAAACAAAGATGGCAACTATAAACTTTTTAATGTAAACTATAAAATATATTAATGTAAGCATAAAATTATTGTGCTATAGTTGTGCAATATTTTTCATAACATTTTTATTGTTTACTTTTTAAAAGTGTCTGCTATATGAGCTTTTTTTTAAAACCTTAAACATTAATAATAATGCTGTGAAAGGAAAGTTGTCTCATTTTTCTTTTTTTGCATTTAATTTATTTTCAAAGAACTAAATTAGAAATTTTTAAACTAGTTTTAATTTAATATGGAAATAATTCTGGCTTTGATTTGATTCAAGTTTTACTAATAAAGAGTTTAGAAAAATTTGAAAAATAACTAATACCATAACAGTTCCTATATAATAAAACCAAACTAAGATAAAAAAAAGGATCATGATATTATTTAAATAATATAAACTATATAAAGAAAAGTGAAAAGTTTTGAAACTATTCAATAAAATATTGTCTGTAATTTTAATTCTTCAAATATAAGAAAATGTAAAGTCTACTTGAAGTTAAATACCTGTGTGCATTAACAAATACACAAAAATAACACACTACAAATACAAATTTCAAGTATATTTTATATGGGAAATGCATTCTATATATCTTTCTAAACATGGCTAGCTAAAGTGCATTTCATATTCTTCATTCACAAAATAAAAGAAAGAAAAAAAAAAGAAACAACAAACCAGCATCAAAACAAAAATAACAAGGCTCAAACGTGTTGAATGTCGCCACACTGACAAGTCAGATCGTAAACTTTTTTGTTACGAAGAGTAGAAGAAAACAAAAAGAATTCCAATCAAGGCCTACTATAGATCTAGAATGCAGTTAGTAAATATTTGAGTTAAGTTCGTTTTCCTTGTTTTTTTTTTTGTAATGTGTTTTTAAAAGGATTTTATAAATTAAATACTGGATAAAGTTAATAAGTTTGAGGAGAAAACGAAATTTTTAATATTTGATTGTGTTGACAATTTTAAAATCTAGTGTTTTGTTATTTAAAATTCTTATAAAAATAAATGACAGATATCTATATATCTCTGTCTAATCATATATTTAGTATCAATGTATTTCATAGTGTATTTTGTTTACTTTTTTTTTTATTATTGAAAATCCAAAATTTATATATATATTTAATTACTAATACTATAGTAAATGTGTTTTTTATTTGAAATATCAATTTTTATGGTTTTTTTAAAATGAAAAATTCTTTAAAGCTAAATGTAAAAAAATTTAAAAATTGTAAATTTTACATTTTACTGATTATAATGCAATAATTAAAAATAATTTTCTAATCTTAAAATATGCGTTAACAGAATTAATTTTTTCATATATTTTTAAAAATAAATTTATTATCTAGTATAGACTAGAGTTCATTATACTTCTTGCTACAAAAAGTGTTCAGTTAAACATTTTAACCTTTTTCATATGTTTAGGAATTTTTCAATAATAATTTGACATTGTGCATAGAAAGTGAATACATTTTTTATTTTTCTAATAATGTCACTGTTTTACCTTGTGTTACCACCCTTAAAATAATTTTAACAAAAAGTTATTAAAAAATTCCCTTTTATTAATTATAATTATACCTGGGTCCTTAATTTCTGTAAAATGAATTTAAAAAATTTTTTCTTAAATACTTTTTAAATTTTAAAATAATTGTGTCTAGAAAAAGTTTATAACTTGGATACTAACATTTATACTTGAATATCCTAAATATTTCCATGAAATTTATAATCTTTTCTTACTAATTAATGCAATTCTCGAAGACGCTATCATCACAGATTTCTTTATAATTCCTGTTTATAATATCTTTTCTTTAATACTTTTTCATGCAAGCATTTAACATAAATTTATATCAGTTTTAATTATTGAGGTTATTAGTGATTAAAATTTTTTTCTTTCAATTTATTTGAAAATCGGTTAAATGATATGTAAAATAATTTCACCTATTTTGGTGTATATTTATTTTGTGAATGTATTCCAAGAATTTTTCCTTTTTTTTCTGTATTATTTTACCCTTTATTGTTGGAGTAATAAAAACTGCCCACATAGCTGTCATTGAAGTTATTACTTAACCGTAATGCAAACGTAACTTTTTGAATCAGGTCTTTTTTCTTTCCTTGGATGAATCACTTGTGTATAGGAGGTATAAAGCTGGACTTAGTAAACTATCCTGTGACAAAACTGCTTGACTTTAACCCAGTTAAATCATATTCCTTTTTTTTCTGAAGAATTGCTCTAATCACGGAAGATGACAGTATCTGCACTGACGCAATATTAAGATCTAAAAGTGAAAAAGTATATATGACTAGAGTATTTTCCAATAATCCAATTCACATGGCAAATGGTAAACTACTTTTATAGTTTTGGAGCAATGAAAAACTAGACCGAGTTTACACAATATGAAAGAACTCTGTAAAGTAGCCAATTTGTTTCCTCCCGTTTGACTTTTATCAATACAGGTTTCAAAGTACTAGATACTTTGTCTGTTTGATTAGGGGGTTAGGTTTCGGACAAAGTACAGTTTTGTCTTAAGTAGCAAAATGTTTTAAAGGAAGCAATATATTTAAATAATACTTCAATCTCTTGGCCTACTTTGTTGAATATTTCAAGGATGCTATTTATTCTATGAGCCCAGTCTATTATACCACTGTTGGTTTCTAAATACAAACTGATAATTTTATATTAGAACTATTTCATCGATTATATAATTAAATTTGTTCAGTAGTAGCTTTTCAAACAGTTTAGAAATTGTTTCTAGTAATTTATTTTTTAAAAGATAATTTCCCAAGTTTAGGAATCATAGTAACTTTATTTATCTCCCTTAAAGTCATTGTTGCCTTTTTCAAACTTTGCAAATGATTTCTGTATAGAAAACTTATCTGTGACACTTGTTTTTTTATATACGTTGCAGATATCCCAAGTTGCTTCTTCAGATTATTGAACTTCAAGAAAAGTAAAGAATAGCAGATTTCCAAAATAATAGTTTTTGTTGGATGTTGGATGTTCCAAGAACAAAAAAATCAAATAAAATTATGAAATTAATACGAAAACTGAATATAACAGTTTTTTGTGCTTAAGAGTAATCTTTCAAATAATTGACTTATTTTGCTAATTAATATACCAATTCTTATTTAAATAAAAAAACAAACAAAAACTCTATGGTTAGTTATGTTATTAAAAGAATAACAATTAAAGATGACCTTTTATTTGAGAGATGTGAGATTATTCAACCTACAAAGTAATCTTCGATAGTATCAAAAATTAAATTTTATACAGCTTTTGAGATATTTTTTTAAACGATTTAGTGAGACTTTATTAGTTTTAGAAATTATAAATTTCACCAGCAAAGAAATATACAATTTTCTTTTAATTTTTTATAATTTGCTAATTAGTAGTGAAAATTTTCAATTATAATTAGTATAAAATAATTTTTATATTTACAGATTATTCTCAAGTATGGATGGAAAAGCTACAATTTATATAAAAATCTGACTTCATATATTCCTAGAATGATTAATTATATTTGAACTACTTAAAATGTAAATAATATAAAAAGAAAATATAAATATTATGTACAAAATATTTACAACATAGTACAAAAATTATATAAACTATGTGAACTTAATAGAAAGATAAGCATAAATTGCAATTAATTCATAAATATAATTAAAATGCCAATAGAATTTAATTATATATTCGATTATAAGCTTAAAGATTATGCAGAAATTCAGCATAAAAATGATGATACATGTGAAGAAATATGTATAGAATTAAGTAAAAAACTTGGTATATTACCATCAACACGATTAATTTTTGGTTTACGTATATCAAAAACAAATAATTGGTTAACACCATGTAAAAAATTAAAAAAAAATATTAAATATGAATTTCGTATACGTTTTAAAGTACCGCAATTAACAATATTAAAAAAATTAGATGAATCTGCATATGATTATTTTTATCATCAAGTTCGTCATGATTTAGTTAATGATAAAATATCAGAAATAAAATATCCAGCCTATAAGGATAATGTATTGGGTTTAGGTGTTGTCGATATGTATATTGATATGATTGAAAAAAATGTTTCAATTGATGATCTTGAAAAAAATTATAAAAAATATATACCTAAAGAATTAATTAAAAATCATCAATATTTTGCTAAAAAGAAAATTCATAAAGGCTTAAGAGATATTAAAAAAAAAGATCATGATTTATTTTATGTTAAAGGAACATATTTACAATCAATTAAAAATATGGCACCTAATTATTTAATTGAAGAATTTAATGGTTTAGCTGATTATTTACCAGAAGATGAATTACAAAATGGTACTTGCCCTGTAACAATTCAATTTAATCCATTTCATGAAGAACAGCCTGGTTTAAGAGTTTTTTATAAATATAAAAATGAGGTAAATATATAGGAAAAGAAATGTTTTATCAAGTAAATAAATTTTTTTTTTCTTGGTTTCTAGTGGAAACATATTTTAAGACTTGAAAATATTTATGCTATTTATCGTGAAGGAAAGGATATTGTACGTTTTGAAATAAGTGATCTTCCAAATGGTTTTAGGGTACTATTTTTTCAGCCAGCTGAACTTAAATCATTTATTACTTATATAGCTGGTTATTATAGGTTAGTTTTATTCATTTATAATATTATTATTATTATTTATAATTATATTTATAAATAATTTTTAGGTTAAGTGTTAAGTGGATTATGGATCTCTGTGTGCAATACTCAACACCATCATTACAAGAATTAAAGGAATTAAAATATCACGGACCTATAGGGTAAATAATTTTTTTTTTTTAAATAAAAAGTAAATAAATCAAAATTTGATATTGACTTAAAACTTCATCGTTATTCTTCTTTTTTCTTTTTTCAAAGAAATAATTGTAAACTGAAGAATATCAAACGTATTTTTTGTTTGATAGTTTTTTTGATTTTCAGTTTTTTAATGGTTCAGTTGGAAACTCGGACTATAATGAGATATAAGTTCTTAAGTAAAAATAATGCAGTGTTGACAACACTAAATGTTAATATTTTACTTGAATTTTAGTTTTCCACATAATAGAGAGTATCAAAATTGGTTTACCTAATTTCGAAAACGTATCTTTGAACTTATAAACAAACCAAACCGTCCCAAAATCAAATTTCAACTTTGGTAAACTATAGTTCACCTTTGTATCTGACGTATTTCCGGTTTAGGCATATCAATTATTTTCAAAATTTCATGTTAGCAAATAAATAATATTAACTAGTGAAGCTAAAATTATTGGAAAGTGATTTGCATAAGGGTTAAGTTAAAAATAGAAATAAATGTTTTTTTAAGTTTGTATATTTAAATATTTGATATGTTAATGTGAAAATATCAATAATATTCTAATACCAAAGACACACATAACCTTTAGGCACATTGAAGCACTTGTTAATTTTGTAAAGAAAGTCCATAAATGACCAATACACATTAACTAAATGTGCATTAAAGGAGATGTAACGATTTCGGCTAGTTTTGACGAAAAATTCCGGCATTTTGTATGTGGAAAACCCCTTAATATTTCAAAAATTAAAATAAAAATCGACATATTATACTTTATTATTATACCGAATTATTGCGAAGTCGAAACTACGACGTTCTTTAAAACCCACTCTTATAGGAAGGTTTATGATCTAGGGTTGACAATTAAATATGCTTGAAAATAAGTTTTCTTGTTTTTTAGTAGAAGTAGTCCACCATATTTTATTGGTAATTATAAAATTAATAACATATATTTTTTTAATTTCTAGTGGTGAATTTTCATATGCAAAAATTCGGGAAAAAAGCAATAGACCGGGTAGCTATATTATCCGTCAATGTGAAAAAAAATATGATACTTTTTACATAGATATTAATACAAAAGGGTAAGATAAGATTAATAAAACACATTAAGTTCCATTGTATAATGTGGAAGAATAAACTATTCTAATTATCTAAAAGAACGTTTTATTGTAAATTAGAGCTATATTAAATCTTTCTATCATAGTTATCAATTGATGTCATCTATTATAATTTATCTAATTTTAAGCTTTATTTCGCTATGTAATCATGCCAGGTATATTAACAACTGGCAAAATTTGGAATAGAAATTTTAGTACGGGCTTACAGACAGACTTTATATTATTGAATTTAAAAAATTTTTCTGAATGATAAACTTTTAAAATTATCTAAAATACCATGCATTATTATTGGTAGATACAATAGAACTTAATGTGATTCTTAAAAAATTAATATATATATTAATAATTAAAATTTTCTTTTAGAACTCAAACAGAAACATTTAAAATAACACGAAATTCTAATCAATGGCATTTACATATGCAAGAATGTATAATACCATTTGATAAATTGACTGATTTAGCTTTAAGTATAGAAACATCATCAGAACAGAAATTTCGAATACCACCATCAGAATATGGTAATTAAATGATAATAATAAAATTTTATATTTCTATTTTAAATTTATCTAAATTAAAAATATTTCTTATACTATTTGCATTCTTCTACTTATTTGTATGGATTCTATTTAGTTTCCAGCATAAAGTTGTATAACCATGGTAAAAAAAGACCAAAAAAGCTCGAATTGTATCCTTTTTGAACTGTTGCAATCATTCTCATAAAATTCAATTTTCATGGCTAGTTAAAAATTGTAGAATTTATCTTGAGTAAAGTTTCTTTATGCCTAATTCGTACTGTAAAATATATCTAGTTCTTTCTTTGAAGATATCTTTTATCTCTGTTAATTCACAAGTCTACAATTGATTATCTTCCAATCCTATAACATTTACATTTTGCATATATTTGTCTGTTGTACAATATTTTAGCTGTCTTTCATACAGATCACCAATTAGGGATATATATACGACCACGTTTAAATTCAAATGCCTATTGCTAACATACAAAATAAAGAAGCCAAGTCCTTGTAAACTTTCATCAATTTTGGATGAATAAATGGGCATTGGGGATAAAAAATCCGGTTTTCTAATCTGTTCCATTTATAAATCATTCTTAGAACGCCATATCTTCAAATGACCGCTGCTCTTTAGCAAAATACTGAGGAATCACAAAACCTCATTTTTATTTTTGCTTTCAATTTGAAAATCATGCTTAAATATGTTAAAAAATCTGAGAATTCAAATTTACCTAACTTGTCTTTAGTAAGCAATATTTCGTCTAAATAGAATTTAAAGCCCGTTTTCAATATCAATTTTTATTTTATTATGTTAAAGAATTTTGTACTTCAGCTTCGAATATTTTCAAATTTTAACTCTCATTCTTTTTTTTTTTAAGTAATTTTCAATTCTTAAAGATGATCGACTTAAAAAAATATTGCTTTTTATTTATTTTTAAAAAAATATATAATAAACCTTACTTTATAGATAAGCCACCACTTTTATTAATTTGTTTGCCAAGAAACCAATTGACTGCTAAAAAGACTGTTAGTGAGATAAATGAGGCTGAGTTACAAAGAAAACGGGTTCAAATAATTGATCCCAAAATTGATCTTCAATGGTATAAAAGTAAGTTCTTAAAATAATAATAATATTTATATAATGGCAAAAAACTAAATATTTTTTTATTTAGATTCTCAAAAAGATTGTGAAAATGGAAAAATGACACAAATGAGAGCTGATTGGATACTCCCAGGAAATATGCATTTAAAAGTATCTCTAAAAATATTAAAATCAGAAAAACATTTTCCGGTTAGTTATTTTTCACATTTATCTAAAATAATTTGTATTTGATAAAAATTGAAAATTTTGTACAGATTTTATGTAAACTTAATTTCAATTGAATGTGAATTCACATTTAGATCTTATCAAAATGACTACATTTGCTTTTAAAAAAGGTTGTTAGATTTTTGAATTCAATTAGCGCAAATTTTAGTTTCCGTGTGTCATTCAAACGCTAATCTAGACAGCCTGAAAGGCATTAAGTTTCTAATTAAATAGGCAATCATTTTTGTTTCCGGGTTGCATTGGTTTTTACTATGGCATTAAGTGCCATAAAGTCGAAAAATAGAAAATAATTGCATTCAATATTTTTGTAATTATTTTAAGAGTTAAATTATAAGCTTGCCTTTAACTTGTGTGCAACATTTGAGAAAATGGCACTAAAACATTGATGAACAAATTATTGTTTTCTTTTAGTTATAATCCATACTTTTTCTGTTTGTCGTGGAGTTTCGACTTTGAACAATATGAATTTGAAATCACTTTTAATAATAAATTGCCATTTAATGAAAATGATTTCAAAACATCTAACTTTATAATAATGTAATTTCATAATTATATAAAATATTAGAAGGTTCGTTTTTTTGTTCTCTGCGATTCATTGTACGTTTGTATAATATAAAAGCAGATTGATAGTAGTTGTAGGCCCGTTATGTTGAAAAGCTCATTTTTGTCAAAGCAATGTTATTCGGACAATCCCCCTTTCTCCGATCTGTGGAACTTGGTAAAGAAGATGATGCTTTGCTTCCTTCAAGATTCAAACAGCAGATATGTAGATAAGCGTCTCTTTCTACTTATGGGTGACTACGTCTTAGTGTTGTTCATTTCTCAATTTTTGTAGAAGTTTTAGTGTTCATTTTGTCAATCGAACTAAATAATTGAGACTGTCTGAAACTACAAGAGTTCAAGTTAACTCAATGTAAAATAAATGTAGACAAAAAAAATTTTTATATTTTAGAATATTAAATAAATATATTTTTGCAAACATTCACACTTGTAAAGTTAAAAATTCTAATACTTAGAACTTTTTAATTATATATATATATATATATAAATTTGCGCATTATTTAAGGACTTTATGAAATTGGCTAATCAATGGAGTAAAATGTATTCACCGGAATTTCTTAAACTTTACGGTTTAACTCTATCTACACCCCATACAATGGTACTGGAATATTCTAAATTTGGGCCACTAAATGAATTTTTACGACGTAACAAAGATGATGTACCAATTTTATTAATACTTGAAGCAGTCCATGCTTTAGTTCGTGCTTTAGTTTATTTGGTAAGAATATAAATAAAATTATAATTTAATATTAAATAAATAATTACAGCAAGAAAATAATTACATTCATGCATATATACGATGTTCATCACTACAAGTTGTAAAATTTGAAACACCAAAAACATTAGTTGTAAAATTAGCTGATCCTGGCTTTAGTAAACAATATAAAATTGAAGAGTAATTTACTAAAATATTCACAAATTATAAGTTATATATATGTTTTTTTTTTATTATTATTTTAGTTTGCCATGGATACCTTTCGAATATCATGAAAATATGGAAGCTGCAAAAGATGATCCAGCTGCTGAATTATGGGCATTTGCAACAACAGTTTGGGAAATATTTTCACGTGGTAAATCAATTGAAAAAATAGGTGGTGATAGATTACGAGAAAATTATAGCCGTTTTGGTGGTATATTATCATTACCAGCTAAAGATTGTCCACCTGAAATGTATGCTACGATGTTAGAAGGATGGAATTGTGATCCAGATAAACGTTTTTCACAACAATTAATATTTTCACGTTTAGCATCAATTAAAGAAGTTTATTCATCACCTTATTCTGATGTATCACAAACAACAGCAATGACATCGATTGATTCTTCATCATTACATTCTAAAAATAGTAGATTATCATCAAATACAGGTAAATTACGATATATATATAAATATATTTCAAAATTGTAATCTAAAAATTAAACGATGCGTAAAGTATGCGAATTATTTCATATCGATCGTTTGTAACAAATGATTCTGAAGCACGATTTAAGCAGCCTGATACAATTACTGAATCTGCTTAGAAAAGAAGTAGTTAAGGGGGTAGTAAGGTTAATTCGGTACAAAAAAAGGTTATTTTCCATAATTCTTTTTAACGGTACAGTTAATATGTATTTACTGTTTTAATTGCTACATTATAAAATATAATGTCAACAATATTTTGTATAATTTTTTTTTTAATTTTTATGGAGATATGAGCTAATCTCCGCAGACACTTTAGAAAAAAGTTTGTTCCCGTTTCCGTCATAGTTAAACACTGAAATACGAAATCCAACATGATTTTTTTAGTTAATAACTGTCTGCAGGTAGCAACTTCGAGTTTTTTGTTTTTAATTGATGTTAATTGATCTTAAAAAGTGTTAAAATAAAATTATTTAATATTATGTTAAAATTTTTTCGTAAATAGTAACTTCTTGACAACTCAAAGCTTCAAATTTGTTATCAAAATCATTGATTTGTATCTTGCTGGAAGAACATTTCTTTAATTTGGTTATGTTGTCAATTTTTCACTATTACCTCTTCAAATATTTCAATAAATTCTAGGAATATAGATTATTGCTTTTTCGTTTTTTAATGTTGTCGAGAATAATATCCTACCTTGAACACCAAAAAACTGGAGCCCGATTTCACTTGCTAAATTGTGACTGACGTAATCGAATTTCATTTGTTCCCTTCTACTTAATAAATTTGAACGAATGAAAAGTGACACTACCGTCGAAATAATCATTTTTATTAGTGATAAACATTGTGCAAAACACGTCAATGAATACTCGTTAATTAAAAATATATTTCCAATCCTGTTGTAAGGGAAAAATATATCGTAGGATGTTCCATTAATATCTTAATGATTTTTTCGCCTTTTTTTGTTCTCTCTTGTAACATCATAATTTAAATGACCGAAGTTTGTAGCAACTTTTATTTCTCTAAAATTAATACTAAAAGTAGTCTACCGAAAAAGATTTGTAATAACAATTTTCAAGCCATTTCTAAAACAGTCCTGACACTTTTAAAATCAAATATCAAAAGAATAAAAAAATTAAATAACAAATTATGTAGAATAGTCATTAACTAAAAATTTTTAACTTAATTTTATATTGTTTTGATGTATTTAAACTTACAAATATTGTTATTGCAGGTTGTTATATTTAATCGGTGGTCCATGAAAGTTTTACTATCATGAATTTGACCTATATTATATATATATATATATATATATATTTTTATTATCGATATTTAATTTTTTATAGATGAAACTCTATTCAATGGAAGCCTTGGTAGTAACGAAAGTATTAGTTCCTATACTGAATATTCAGGAGCTTATGATAAAGCACCATTACTAAGAGGCAATAGCTCTAATACAAATAGTTATCCAATGTATCCACATAGTTATTTTGATGAAACACCTTCAGTTGTGCAATTACCTGATGGTAAAGTTATTTATAAAGAAAAAATTGGTGAAGGACACTATGGTACTGTTTTTCGTGGTGAATTTCATTACTATAATAATTATGAACCAAGACAAGTAGCTATTAAAACATTAAAAAATACATTCGATAGACGTTTACTAAGTCAAGATTTTATGCGTGAAATACAAATAATGATGGTATATAATTTATAATAAAATAAAAAAAAAATAAACTTTAACTATAATAAATTTATAAATGTTTTAAAATCTAGAATCTTAATCATCGTAATATTGTGAAAATTTTGACATGGATTGATAAACCACAAATATCAATTATAATGGAATATGTTGAATGTGGTTCTTTTATTGTTTATTTATCATCAAAAAAACCAAATTTAACAAATGATAAATTATTAAGATTTGCTCTTGATATTGCAAATGTAAGTAATAGAAAAAAAACACTGTATTTTTTTAATTATGTTAATATACATATATGTTTTGTTTATTAATTACAGGGTATGGAGTATTTAAGAAGTAAAAATGTTATACATCGTGATTTGGCAGCTAGAAATATTCTGGTTGATAGCGAATGTGTTAAAATATCTGATTTTGGACTTGCACAAATAGCTGACTCTAATGGATATTATTTTGTTAAAAGTGATCGTGAAATTCCTATTAAATGGTATATTAATTTGTTTTGAAAACTTAAATGATTAATTTTTCTATTAAAAAAATTTTTGAGACTTTATCTGAGTAACAGATACTTTCATTTTTCTTTAAAGATCATTATTTATCAGCTCGAACTTTGTTCTTTTAAGTTGTTTCTGTTTTATTTTAATCCATTGAAAAATATTAAGGTTCCCTTGCAACAAATTTCTTTCTTGAATTTTCAAATACTAGCAATACATTAAAATTATTTGTTTAATAACAAGCAAAATTGATTAGGAATATTCCGTATAATTGAACAAATGTTAATGGGATTTCATGGAATATCCCACAAGTTATCCTGATTGGAAGCGATAATCTTTTTTAACGTTCTTTGCATGATGCTCATAACTTTTATTAGGATGGCTTTAAATTTAAAAACAGGCAATAACAAAACAATAAAATATTCTCTGTAGCTTCTATTAAAATTGGAAAAATAATTTTATTTTTATTTTAGAATAATTTTTAATACTTCTAAATGAGTGTAATAATTTTCTTTGGAAATTCCTGTTTGCCTTGTTTTAAAATGAAACTAAAATTCAAGAATTCTATTAAAATGTTTTTAAAAATCTAGCTTTATACTCATACGTTTCGCTAAATAAATAATGTTTAAAGTTTATAAAAGAACTGAAATATAAAAAATATTTTAAGGTATGCGCCAGAAACTATAAAAACAAATAAATTTTCATTTCAATCGGATGTTTGGTCATATGGTGTTACATTATTTGAAATGTTTTCACGTGGAGAAAAACCAAATTTAGATCCACAAATTGAATTAAGTCAGACTGAACTTTTGGAAAGACTTGAAAATGGTGAAAGGTATATAGACCTTTTTTTTATTTTGTTGAATCTATTAAATTAATGAATGTAAAAACTAACTAACATAATTTTTTAGATTGATTAAACCTGTCATGTGTCCGGATAATGTATATGAAGAATTAATGATACCATGTTGGCATGAAAATCCAAAAAGAAGACCTAATTTCCGGCAACTTATGGAAAAAATTGACAATATTCTAAATGAAAATGGTGAATGCATATAAAATCCTTGGAAAAAAAATAATAAAATTGTTGATTTAGATATAATTTTAGTTAAAAATATTAGTTATATTTTTATATTTACATAAAAAAAAAAAAAGATTTGTATATAATATTTTGAATGATTTTATTACATAAAATCAAAAAAACTTGCCTTATTTAGATAATTTGTTAGGTTATTTTGAAATTTTAAAGATTATTTTTTAGTATTTTGTTATTTCTAGAGTTAATAAAAGGGAAATTCAGTCATGATATTATTTTTAAAAAAAAACAAATCATTCTTTATTTTTATATTATTGATCCTTAAATGTAATCGTTATCCTATAAAGAAAATTTAGCGATACAACGAAAACTAATGTAACTTTGTTTTCAATTTCAAATTATTCTATTTAACTCAAAATAAGACTTTTTTAAAGTGTAATAAAATTTTTGTTATAGTTTCAAATTAAACAGTTATATGTAATTGAATTGATTGTATATATTATTTAGGGCAGTTTTTCTTTTATTTGTGCAAAAGAAACTTTAGTCATTTTAAATCAATTTTAGTTAGGATATAAAACAAACATTGTTAAAAGCATAAAATTTTATTTAAGAGAGCGTTGCAGTATGATAATATTTTTATTACATTAAAGAAAATTGTAAATATTTATACCAAATTTATAGCAATGTTGTTTTTTTTTCATTTTTTTTGCTTTTATTTATATAAAACAATATGCGAAAACATTAACAATTTCAAACTGCTAAAAGGCACTAATTAATTTATTTGCACTTAAAAACTATATAGAAAAAAACAAATAAATATATATTTAATTGGTAACAAATATTTCATAGTCAGTAAATGCTAATTCGTTATCACCATAAGGAATGTAACAAACACCATGTGATGGTTGAACTTTTCCAATAGTAGTAGTTTCATTATGATTAGCACGGCCAATAAATAATGGTTCACCATCAGCTGTTTCTCCGGCGGGAATTGCTTGTCCGGGAATGTCTGAATTTGAGCATGGAACCCAAACCCCTGAAGCTGAACATAATACTTCATATTCATCATGTGAATGTTCTCCCCCACCATATGGAATATAACATTTACCGTGGGATGGTACTAACTGAAATTATTATTTAATTAGAAAGGTTAAATGTAAAATTTTTTTTTTAGTATTTTTTATGTAATATTTTTAAGAGTTCTTTAATTGTTTGTGTCAACTATTTTTTTAGTTTTTTTTCTTTTTTTTCTGGAATAGATATAATTAATTAGATACTTTATTATTTTATAGTACAGTAAAAATTAGTGCAGTAAAAAAATAGAACCATACAAATAACTCTGAATATTGGATACCCAGAGGGAGAGAAGGAAACGGCGTTTCTTTTATATAATAATGATTACTTTTTCATGGAAAACACCAAAATAAAACTTCCCGTCCTGTTTGCTTTTTGTCAAAAAAACTCTAAAGAAATTTGGTATTGAAAATTGACGAAACAACATTAATTTTTCAGGACTATATCTACGTGAAACCAGTTATCTTTTTTTTGTAGTATGTTGAAAAAGTACCAACACTTTTATCGATCTTTAGCTATTTATTGACAATTCACTAAGGACGAATATTTACAATAAATGTAAAGCAAAAGACAAAGGGGATAAGTTTCATCCTCCAAATTACGTGGAATAAAAACTGATTTTGTTTAAAGTAAGATTTTCGCCGAAAAATTTGCTTATGAATCCAAAGGGTAGAATTTCTCCTTAATGAAGAATGACCAACAATCTAATTTATCTAATAAATCATTTTTAATCTGATGAGAGGTTCGTTTAAAGTCATCAATGATTATGAAGGGTGAAGCACATGTTTTAAGGAAAACATTTTTAGGTTTTTTCAGGAATGTCGCCCTTAACTTCCAACCTGGCTAACATTTTGATGAGTTAAAATCCCAAAATATAAGTTATTAATTTGTCAAAGAGAAATACATTGATTAACATTTTCTACAATGCATAGTTAAAGAATAAATAAAGAGTAAAAAGAAAACAAAATTTAAATTTATACAAAAAAATTTAGATATTTTACCTTTCCAGGAACTAGATCACCTTCATGTCTAGCACGTGCGATATACAATTGTTCCCCATCATATCCTCCTTGTACAGCATCGGGTGGTACTTCACCACCCTGTGCCGGTACCCAAACACCCGGACCACTCCCAACTGATGGCATAGTCCATCCTTGTGTTGTAGCTTCTTCAGCAGCGTCTATAAAATATTAAATTAAAGTAAGTAATAAAATAATAATAATAAAAGGTGCTAAAATTGATTAAAGTTCATCTTTTAGGCAAAACTTTAAGATAAAAACAAAACTGAACAGAATATAATTTTATATTTTTGCTTCCTTACAAAGAATATAAATATTACTTTAAAAAAAAGTCTATTTTTGTCTAAACTAAATCATCATTTTATCTTTAACAATTTTAAAAGGATTAAAAGAATAATTTGTTGATATTACCTTCTAAAATCCATGAACCTGTAGCACCCCATCCAGTACATACACCAAAATATCTTATTGGAAAGGGCTCAGGATTTTGGTATGACATAAATGCAACATTTTCTCCTTCATTACCAACAGTTATCACCTTAAATATATATTTATTTATATTTTTAAAAAATGTTCAAAAGTTAAAAAATATATTTGATAAATATCCTGTGAACTCTTTTAGATATAAAATTTAAAAAATTAAAGAGCGGCTCTGTGACTGCATACAATCAATTATTAAAATTATCTTGAATTTATAACATCCTTTAAAATCATTTTTAATCATTCTACTTTATCCTTATTGCTGTAATGACGATAAAACGTACTCAGTAACTTTTGCTAGAAATTGAAAAGCTTTGGTTTTATTGTTGAATATATTTAACAATCTTTTCAAAATATTCTTTTTCAAGCGTATAATTTGGTAATATACTATACAGGTCAAAGGCCACAAATCATCTTCATAAATATGTTACAAATAAATGATAATAATGCTACTAAAATACGTTAAAAGACTGATAAAATTTAATTTTTTAATGTTTTTTAAGTTTTGTTTACTATTAAACAAGAAATTCTTATGAAAAACCTAGTAATAAAATATCTATTGTTTGTTAACCGCTAATATATCAAATATATAAAAATTTTAAGCCCAAAAATTCCAAATTTTTTAAAATTACTTACATCATCAATCCACCTAATCCAAAATCCGCGATATTCTCCAGCATTTAAAATACCTGGAGTTTCGGTTTCAACAACATCTGGCTTAGTACGATTTTTTCTTATAACTGATTTACTATTTTCCCAGCCACCAATGAATATTTCTAACATTGGATCACTTTCTACTGCATTTGATGTTAATGCTATATGAGCATCATTTGGTGCACGTACTTTAAAATTCATATAATCTGCTTTAACTGGATGGAAAACATATTTAAGTTCGTCAAGAGTTTCAAGCTCTAAAAAAACATAATAAAAACAATTATTTCAAATGATAACTAAAATATTTATCTTCTATAATGAACTTTCTTAAACATTTTACACATTTGATGCGTTAAAGTGGAAGAAGTTATGTACTCCTTTGGCAAACGCCTGACGGTTAAAGACGTAGACGGGTATTTCGTTTGCTCTAGCCATTTATGTTAAAAGAACACTTTGTGGCCTTCAAAATTTTGTTGTAAAGGATAGGAAATAATGATTTTATTATTTTTAGAGAGCGTCAGGTAATTGCCGAGCATCTCGTTTTGAGGAAGGCTTAAGATTAGGTACTTACAAACGGCGAATAGCGACAACAGTAGTATACGAAATACGTATACGAAATTATTTGCCAGATATTTACACTATCTAATCTTGTTCATGTATTTTATTTTTGGTTTAATTACTAGTAAAAGTTTTTGCTATTATTTTTGCGCTGATAGAAAGAACAAAAATTTGATTCTATATCTACGTTATAAAACACAGTCAAAACTATAATGGATATCAGTAAAAAATAATAAAATAAATCCTTCACACTTATACATTAACACCATAGCAAATTGTTTTACTCTATTTGTAAGAAGTAAAATAACAAAATTCTACGGCAAACATTAAGTCAGTTAATAATATCATTTACATACATAAGCTTCCTTTTTTCACCAACGGTCCTGTGCGGTACCCCGACGATTAAAGGACCATTTACGTTTTTTCTGTCGCTGTGGACAGAAGAGTATTTGAAAGGGGAATATTCTCTTTAGAAACAAAATTTGACTTAGGAAGAATGAAAAAACTGCACCCTCAAGAAATTTACACTGGAAAAAACAACTTTTCTTCATATACGAATATAAATCTTAGATCAACTTAATTTTCATTTTCTTATCAGCCAACTGCTCTTTAATTTCTTTAATAAAAAAAACACATAAAGTCTAAAATTGATTAAAACTATAACAACTTTTGAAAGCTTAACCTTGAATACCTCATGTGAGTAATAAAAATTAAATCATTGCTAGGTCAGTTTGGTAATTCGATAAACTAAAATAAAATAATTGCAATTAGAATGGAATTATGTAAGCAATATTAACTGAATCATTGTTATTCTTGATTAGAGTTGTAGTACTCAGTCATAATTTGTTAATGTATAACAAATTGATGAAGATTTAATTGCAATTATAACATTTTATATAATTAAATTAATTTTTATTCACGCTATTCTTCAATTAATACCTGTAAATTAAATTAAAAAAATTAGAGTCGAACACAATGTAAACGAAATAAATGTCTGTCCATGCTGTATTTCTTATTCAAGAAATAAATTATGCTAAAGACCGTTCTTGTAATATAAGTTCGTCAAAGCGATTTGAAAATGAATTCATTCCCATAAATAATTAATGCACACTAACATAAAAGATTTTGGGATAAACTTTACATCGTTGACGTGGTGAAATCATCACGATCAAAAAAGAAGACCAGTGGAAACGATTTGATATAGGAAAAGATCATTTTGAGGAGATAATTTATTCTTTACAAAGCTTGCTATAAAAGATCGAACACAATCCTGTAGATTTACCAGGGCATTCCATGTCTGGATTATCAATAAGCATCTAACCAAGACAAAATTTCAAAGCCCTCTGAAATATTCGAGGACGAGAAAACAACACTATGGAAGGCTTAATAATAAATACCGGCAAAAAGCATGCTTGCCAGATAAAATAAGTACGATTTTTAAAACGTTGTACTAGGCAACCAGCAACTCAGTGTACGATTATAGAAAAAGTTACTCAATAGTTTTAGTAAATAATTTAAAGATAGGAAAGTTTTTACTTTATATAGAGAACAATTTTGTAATCTTTTTTTGAAGTAAATTGTACAGATTTAAATATTAACTCAACTTAAGTTTAAATAAGATAAAAAACAAGTTTGGTAAGAATTTTCTAAGTTAGAGGAATATCTTCATGAAAGTCTTCATTGATATACGTTTCTTTTTTTATTTTTAGTTTCATAAACAACTTTTGGGTTTTAAGGCTATCAATTTTTATTTTTAATGAATCATATTATCAGATTTTACATGATTAGGATTCTTGGCAATGGAGATAAAGAATCGCGTTTTATTATAAAACAATTTACCTAAAAAGTAAAATATCTAATGGCAAAAAACAAATTAAATTTGCAAATACCAGAGCTATTAATATGGATTAATAATGGATTATCACAATGTTTAATTTTTAAGTTAGAATTAAAAGGTGTCATAAGTTGGATTCTATTTGAAATTTATTTAATCATTATATAAACTAAATTATTAAAAACGAATTTTACTTGATTAATTGAGGAGAAAGTATGCACTGAAAAGATTAAGGCAATTATTGTTCATACATCTTACAGCAAAAATAAACCTGATTTTAATTAATTCTACCTTATTAGAAACCTTGTCATATTGTGATTTGCAAATTATTGATTTTTAATATTTTAGTAAAAAGAAGTATAAAAAAAATATCCTTCATAGCAGGTGCCAGTTAAAATATCTTCGGTAAGCTTAGAGTGTCCATGATAATAAAGTGGTTCCCTTTGAATTCATGTCATTGCTATTTGATGATAATAATGACTGTATGCTGGCTATAAGTCTAATTTTTATACATGATATCATCTTGTTTCAGCTGATGACATCATTTATTTATGTTTAGAAGAATTTGATAACCTTCTTCTAATGAACTCATGTAGATTTTATATAAAATGTACCAAAATTATTGAGTATTGATTGTTTAGAGAATGAAATCTGTTTTTATAAAGTAGCCAGAAATGTAATGACATATTTTTTTTGGGATTGGAGTTAGATCATATTTGATTAGGATGATGATGAAGCTATAAAAAAAGCACTGGAGACCTGTTTTATCTCGAAAAAGGAAACAAATAATTGTTAAATAATATATTTCCACTTTTGTAATAGCGCCTAATTTCTTGGTGAAAATAAGGATAAGTATTGCTTTAGAATGGCCATTAATAGCCATGGTCATGGTCATGGTCAGAAAAATTAAGTGGCTATTATTCTTAAGATTTGTTGATGAATTGTTCTTTGGTGTATTTTTTCATCATACTAGAATGAATTTTATTCGCTGATTCCTCTTCGAGTTTGCAATACCAACGTAGCCAATCCAAAAAAACAAAAATACAACGCACACTCTTGTACTTGTACTTAAATTTTAAGCCACTAAATTGGCTTTTGTTGCGGTTTCATACTTTCTTCACAAAAACTTGGAAATGTGCAGATTTGTCGGAATTATAACAACCTGTCAAGTTTTTAGATAGCGAAATATCTTCAATGTCTCTGAAAAAATAAAAGACAAAGAAGGTGGAGAAACAAAGAATAATTAATAAATAAAAGCAATAGATAATTAGTCTAGTCTCTGCCATAATTAATAAACTACCAATTTATCTTTGTCTTTTTCCTACTTAATGAGGCAGGAAATGAATACGGCATCCTCTCATCGAAAATCTTTATATTGTCTAATTCGGGCTGAACTCTAGAAAATGTGTAAAATCTGATACTGAATTTATATATTAATGCCTTAAATAAAAATTCTCTCTGTTATATGTATATAAATCAGAAAAAAAAATTAATTCGTTACATTTTCCACAAATTTTTTACATCCTCTGCCTACTGTTAAATTTAACTTTAGCAATAGAATTTTGATTTGTTTTACTTGACTTCAAACAACAGCCGTATAAATAAATTATAGGACATAAAAGGAGAAAAACTAAAAAATCGAATTTTTTTTTTATTCACGCCTTTTAAAACAAAACTACTTATAGCATTGCTGAAAATATTTTGGAGGCAATTATAGGACAAAAACGAAGGGATTATTATTATTGATTTACACTACATTTTTTTCAGTAAATTTTAGTACTATTGAAATTGATTTTTTCGTAGTAGTTTCTTAAGATTTCTAGAAGCTTAAAACTTTATTAAACTAATTTTTTTGTATTTGACTTTTATAAGATAAAAAATTTTATTTAAAAAAAACTCTATTCCGAATACAACTTTTAAAAACCAATAACAAATTATTTTTTATATCTGTGATCTAAAAATTACAAATTTCTTCTGCATTCTTGTGGTTTATTGCGAAATTCTTATAGTTCCCCTCTTAAAAATGATAGCAATCTTAAATTTTCCAAATTAGAATTTTGCTCACATGTTTAATTTACATACATAGCTGACATAACAGTTCTTTTGTAATTAAAATTTTATTACAGTTAAATAACATGATTTTATTATACTCTTAATATTACGTATTGTAGTTTTATTTAATTGTTTTTCATGTGATTTTTTCTTTTTCCAGCCACACCTTTGGCTACGAAATTCAAATTAAATCAATTGGCAAAATAAAACATACGTAAATAATTTAATCATTGTCTATTTTTAGATGAAGTTAGCAACAAAAAAAAACTTATTTTAGTAATTAATAAAATTTTTAAAAAATTTTAAAATAAAACAAAAAACTTAATGCACTTACGGGCTGGCATTTTACTTGTGGGTTTATTTTTTTTTTGTTTTAATATTTCACAACAATTTTATCTATTAAAACACTTTGATTAACTGTTTTTTAAGGCCGCCTAATTTGCTTGAATAACAACACACAACTGACAGTTTTTTCTGAGCTGATCACTTTGTGTTGTTTTTTTATTTTATTTTTTCGAACAAAAGCTCCACAAACTATATTTTATACTAGAACCAATTTGTAACTGCACTGTATTTGAGCTTCAGAGTCACATAGTAAAAGAGTTTTTAAATTACGTCAGTGGTGTCTCTCCCTTCTTTTATTTTTGCATTTTGCTTTAAGCACAACTTCTTGAGCTAAAAGTTTTGCATTTGACCATTCAATAAATTATAAAGGGAAATAAATTTGTACTTATACATATATATTTTTCACTATAGTTAAAAAGTTGAATGTATAATTTCTGATCAGAGAAATGAATTTAAGCTATAAAAGCTTTTGTTGATTTTGGGCCTTTATAATTAAAGTTGATGGTGTTATTTTTTAATAAGTGCTGCCAACTTTATTGATTTACATTTTTTACTTTTAATACGTTTACTGCCAGACGCATTGTCAAGTGCCAGTCATCGGTGACCAATATTTCTCTCTCGGTTTAAATATTTTGATATCCTTTAGTTTTATATAAAATTGCATTTATAGTGGAATTTTATTTCCATACTTCGATCAATTTACTAAAATTTACTAAAATTTGTATCTTATAGTAGATAATTTTTTAAGCGTTAATTGTTTTGGAGAACAAAGATCTATAAGAACTACATAATAACCACTTATTTGAATATGCCCGATCAACATCGAACAAAGCATTAACTTTGCTTTTTTATCATCTTCTGGATATATGGATAAATCTTGCCTCTACTCAAATTCCCAATTGAATTTGAGGCATTTTTAGGCAAGTTTTTAAAATTAAATAAGGTCAAAGGACCCAAAAAATATCAAATGGGAAGATTATTCTTTTATAAAAGTTCGTATTAAATCGTATCAAGCAGAAACAGCTATTTTTTTCTTTTTAATTAGGTGCTCGGTAGAAGGGGGTTATTCTGTCCTACTTTATTGGAAGGTGAATTTTTTTTTAGAATAAACTTAGTACATATTAAAGACCTCTATTCAACTTAGGCACTTCATTGATATTTAATTTTTTTGCACTTAAAAACTATATAGAAAAAAAAAATATATTTAATTGGTAACAAATATTTCGTAGTCAGTAAATGCTAATTCTTTATGACCATAAGGAATGTAACAAACACAATGCGATGGGTGAACTTTTCCAATAGTAATAGTTGCATTATGATTGGCACGACCAATAAATAATGGTTCACCTTCATCTGTTTCACCGGCGGGAATTGCATGTCCAGGAATGTCTGAATTTGAGCATGGAACCCAAACCCCTGAAGCTGAACATAATACTTCATATTCATGATATGAATGCTCACCACCATCATATGGAACGTAGCAAACACCGTGGGATGGTACTAACTGAAATTATTATTTAATTAGAAAGGTTAAATGTAAAATTTTTTTTTAGTATTTTTTATGTAATATTTTTAAGAGTTCTTTAATTGTTTGTGTCAACTATTTTCTTAGTTTTTTTTCTTTATTTTCTGTAATAACCGTCCACATATGGGGCATAGAGCAGGAAGAGGATAAAATTTGTTTAGTTATTATTAAGATATTAAGTTATTTGTCAAATATTTGTCATTGATAAAAGTTAGAACTAATTGCATTTATATGGTATCAGCTTCTTAACGCCTCTTACACTAAATTAGTACAGTACAGCGCAGTCAAAAAATAGAGCCCTATAAACAACTCTGGATATTAAATACCCAGAAGGAAAGAAGGAAACGGAGTTTCTTTGCAATCATAATGTTTTCTTCATCTTCATCAAAATAAAACTTCCCGTCCAGTTTGCTTTTTGTCGAAAAAACCCTTTAAGAAATTTGGCATGAATTTGGCATTGAAAATTTATTTGTAAGTTTCTCATCGCATAATTTCCAGATTAATTTTACTAAATAAATACATTGCATTAACTATCTTTAACTTAAAGATAAATATTAATATCAAATTTAAAAAATATTTTGAAGACTGAAGGTTCGTTTAAAGTCATCAATGATTATGAAGGGTGAAGCATACTTTTTAAGGAAAAATTTTTAGGTTTTTTTTTAGGAATGTCGCCCTTAACTTCCAAGCTGGCTAATAAATTACTTTTAATTTGATAAGAAGTTCGTATAAAATATAAAAACACTTTTAGATTTTTTTTAAGAATGTCGCCTCTAACTTCGAACTTGGCTAACATTTTGATGAGTTAAAATCCCAAAATATAAGTGATTAATTTGGCAAAGAGAAATAAATTGATTAGCATTTCTTACAATGCATAGTTAAAGAATAAATAAAGAGAAACTGTTAAAAAGATAACAAAATTTAAATTTATACAAAAAAAAATTAAGATATTTTACCTTTCCAGGAACTAGATCACCTTCATGTATAGCACGTGCGATATACAGTGGTTCTCCATCATATCCTCCTTGTACAGCATTTGGTGGTACTTCACCACCCTGTGCCGATACCCAAATACCAGGACCACTCCCAACTGATGGCATAGTCCATCCTAGTGTTGTAGCTTCTTTAGCAGCGTCTATGAAATATTATTAAATTAAAGTAAGTAATAAAATAATAATAATAAAAGGTGCTAAAATTGATTCTAGTTCATCTTTTAGGCAAAACTTTAAGATAAAAACAAAACTGAACACAGTATAATTTTATATTTTTGCTTCCTTACAAAGAATATTAATATTACTTAAAAAAAAAGTCTATTTTTGTCTAAACTAAATCATCATTTTATCTTTAACAATTTTAAAAGGATTAAAAGAATAATTTGTTGATATTACCTTCTAAAATCCATGAACCTGTAGCACCCCATCCAGTACATACACCAAAATATCTTATTGGAAAGGGCTCAGGTTTTTGGTATGACATAAATGCAACATTTTCTCCTTCATTACCAACAGTTATCACCTTAAATATATATTTATTTATATTTTTAAAAAATGTTCAAAAGTTAAAAAATATATTTGATAAATATCCTGTGAACTCTTTTAGATATAAAATTTAAAAAATTAAAGAGCGGCTCTGTGACTGCATACAATCAATTATTAAAATTATCTTGAATTTATAACATCCTTTAAAATCATTTTTAATCATTCTACTTTATCCTTATTGCTGTAATGACGATAAAACGTACTCAGTAACTTTTGCTAGAAATTGAAAAGCTTTGGTTTTATTGTTGAATATATTTAACAATCTTTTCAAAATATTCTTTTTCAAGCGTATAATTTGGTAATATACTATACAGGTCAAAGGCCACAAATCATCTTCATAAATATGTTACAAATAAATGATAATAATGCTACTAAAATACGTTAAAAGACTGATAAAATTTAATTTTTTAATGTTTTTTAAGTTTTGTTTACTATTAAACAAGAAATTCTTATGAAAAACCTAGTAATAAAATATCTATTGTTTGTTAACCGCTAATATATCAAATATATAAAAATTTTAAGCCCAAAAATTCCAAATTTTTTAAAATTACTTACATCATCAATCCACCTAATCCAAAATCCGCGATATTCTCCAGCATTTAAAATACCTGGAGTTTCGGTTTCAACAACATCTGGCTTAGTACGATTTTTTCTTATAACTGATTTACTATTTTCCCAGCCACCAATGAATATTTCTAACATTGGATCACTTTCTACTGCATTTGATGTTAATGCTATATGAGCATCATTTGGTGCACGTACTTTAAAATTCATATAATCTGCTTTAACTGGATGGAAAACATATTTAAGTTCGTCAAGAGTTTCAAGCTCTAAAAAAACATAATAAAAACAATTATTTCAAATGATAACTAAAATATTTATCTTCTATAATGAACTTTCTTAAACATTTTACACATTTGATGCGTTAAAGTGGAAGAAGTTATGTACTCCTTTGGCAAACGCCTGACGGTTAAAGACGTAGACGGGTATTTCGTTTGCTCTAGCCATTTATGTTAAAAGAACACTTTGTGGCCTTCAAAATTTTGTTGTAAAGGATAGGAAATAATGATTTTATTATTTTTAGAGAGCGTCAGGTAATTGCCGAGCATCTCGTTTTGAGGAAGGCTTAAGATTAGGTACTTACAAACGGCGAATAGCGACAACAGTAGTATACGAAATACGTATACGAAATTATTTGCCAGATATTTACACTATCTAATCTTGTTCATGTATTTTATTTTTGGTTTAATTACTAGTAAAAGTTTTTGCTATTATTTTTGCGCTGATAGAAAGAACAAAAATTTGATTCTATATCTACGTTATAAAACACAGTCAAAACTATAATGGATATCAGTAAAAAATAATAAAATAATACCTTCACACTTATACATTAACACCATAGCAAATTGTTTTACTCTATTTGTAAGAAGTAAAATAACAAAATTCTACGGCAAACATTAAGTCAGTTAATAATATCATTTACATACATAAGCTTCCTTTTTTCACCAACGGTCCTGTGCGGTACCCCGACGATTAAAGGACCATTTACGTTTTTTCTGTCGCTGTGGACAGAAGAGTATTTGAAAGGGGAATATTCTCTTTAGAAACAAAATTTGACTTAGGAAGAATGAAAAAACTGCACCCTCAAGAAATTTACACTAGAAAAAACAACTTTTCTTCATATACGAATATAAATCTTAGATCAACTTAATTTTCATTTTCTTATCAGCCAACTGCTCTTTAATTTCTTTAATAAAAAAAACACATAAATTCTAAAATTGATTAAAACTATAACAACTTTTGAAAGCTTAACCTTGAATACCTCATGTGAGTAATAAAAATTAAATCATTGCTAGGTCAGTTTGGTAATTCGATAAACTAAAATAAAATAATTGCAATTAGAATGGAATTATGTAAGCAATATTAACTGAATCATTGTTATTCTTGATTAGAGTTGTAGTACTCAGTCATAATTTGTTAATGTATAACAAATTGATGAAGATTTAATTGCAATTATAACATTTTATATAATTAAATTAATTTTTATTCACGCTATTCTTCAATTAATACCTGTAAATTAAATTAAAAAAATTAGAGTCGAACACAATGTAAACGAAATAAATGTCTGTCCATGCTGTATTTCTTATTCTTGAGAAGAGAATAAATGATGGAGAGAAATATTTAAAAACAAGAATAAGGTCCTATTAAATATTAATTTTTATCTTAAATCTTAAGAACTACAAATTGTCACAGGCTGAGAACTTCCTAAAATCGTCCAAATATAGGTGAATGCATTTGATAACTTTGTGCGGAACATGCAAGCATTTTACCCTCACATCGTCCGAAAGGAAAAAAAACCGTGAAATGTGTACACGAAATAAATTATGCTAAAGACCGTTCTTGTAATATACATAAGCTCGTCAAAGCGATTTGAAAATGAATTCATTCCCATATATGATTAATGCACACTAACATAAAAGATTTTGGGATAAACTTTACATCGTTGACGTGGTGAAATCATCACGATCAAAAAAGAAGACCAGTGGAAACGATTTGATATAGGAAAAGATCATTTTGAGGAGATAATTTATTCTTTACAAAGCTTGCTATAAAAGATCGAACACAATCCTGTAGATTTACCAGGGTATTCCATGACTGTAAGAAGTAAAATAACAAAATTCTACGGCAAACAATACGGCAATCAGTTAATAATATCATTTAAATACATAAGTTTCCTTTCGTTATCAACGGCCATGTGCGTATGTTTTTATATTTAGTACCCCGATGATTAAAGGACCAAAGGAAAATAGCAACAAAATTTATTTTAGTAATTAATAAAATTTTTAAAATAAAACAAAAAACTTAATGCACTTACGGGCTGGCATTTTACTTGTGGGTTTATTTATTTTTTTGTTTTATACGTAATATTTCACAACAATTTTATCTATTAAAACACTTTGATTAACTCTTTTTTAAAGCCGCCTAATTTGCTTGAATAACAAACACACAACTGACAGTTTTTTCTGAGCTGATCACTTTGTGTTGTTTTTTTATTTTATTTTTTCGAACAAAAGCTCCACAAACTATATTTTATACTAGAACCAATTTGTAACTGCACTGTATTTGAGCTTCAGAGTCACATAGTAAAAGAGTTTTTAAATTACGTCAGTGGTGTCTCTCCCTTCTTTTATTTTTGCATTTTGCTTTAAGCACAACTTCTTGAGCTAAAAGTTTTGCATTTGACCATTCAATAAATTATAAAGGGAAATAAATTTTTACTTATACATATATATTTTTCACTATAGTTAAAAAGTTGAATGTATATAATTTCTGATCAGAGAAATGAATTTAGGCTATAAAAGCTTTTGTTGATTTTGGGACTTTATAAACAATTTTGTTAATTTTGTTAATTTTGTCAAGAATATAATAGTTAGTAAAAATAGTTTTAAAAAATGATATAGCCTTTCACCTGAATCCCTTTTTTCAGGTGATTAGTTACATGTGTATCTTAAGGTGGGCACCCACTTAGTGCGTATATCTTAGCGGGTAACTTTTTTGACGTCATAGACTCACGCTAAAGTTCCCCCTCATATGTGGATACTTCAGCGTGAAATTCATTTGTACGTCATTTTGACGTCAAAAAAGTTACACGCTGAGATATACGCACTAAGTGGGTGCCCACCTTTAAGTATCCTTCGAATTATTTACAAAAACAATGTATTCAAGAATCTTAATTTGCTTAATACATAGTACATAATACATAATTACCAGTTTTTCAGGAATTATTGTAACAATAATTTCAATTTATGATTTGGGAAAACCACAGATTGACATATGTATGTTCAAAATGTGAAGAAATAAGTGTAAAACTCAAAAATCCTCACTTGCAAAAAATGCCAAAAAAATGCTGTTGCCCAGCTAATGGTTCACAAGCGCAGAGCTGCAAAATATTATAATAAGCTGAAGGAAATAACTGAAAAATGTCAAGCGAACGACAGCACCATTGTGGGATTGAAAGATTATATGCAGAATCTTCCGCTGCCAGTGCTTCCAGTCCAGAAAGTATTTTACTAACGACAATTATGGGTGTACGAGTATTGTGTGCATAATATTAATACTGGAAGGACAGCATTTTACTCTTACCATGAAGGTCAAGTGCTCAAAGGCCCGAATGAAGTGGCAACATTTTTAAATGATTATTTTCATTACAATCTCCCCAAAAAAAGAACAGAATTACACTTGTTTTGTGATGGTTGCCCAGCTCAAAAAAAAATGGTGTTTTGATTAAGTTTCTGTTGGCATTTTCAGCTGATAGTAACATTAAAATTTCACTGTATTTTCCGCAAAGAAGTCATTCTTTTAATGACTGCGACAGAGACTTTGCAACAGTCAAAAGAAAAATCAGAAAAGTAGATCGCTTATTTACTCACCAGCAATATATAGATTTGATATTAAGCAGCACAAAGAACCAAAAGTTCAATGGAAAAAGTATTACATATTCTGACATAATAGACTTTAAAACATGGTCAAAAGATAATTTTAAGGAAAAACCATTGTCAGAAAGATTTTACGGCTACAAAGTTCCTAAAATAGATAAAGTTTATTTTCAAGTGTCGGTTTATTTTGAGTTCAACTTTTACTCCAATAAGCCCGGACAGGTTTTAGGCCGTCCTTTCATTGGGAATGACATAAACAACGAATGGTTTGCTTTGTCAAAAACCAAAATCAAAATTTTCTACGAACAGAGTTTAAAAGTTTTTACGAAAGATTTCTGCAGTAGCCAACAGCAACAGCAGTATGTCTATCTCGGATACCGAAGAATATTTTTAGCAAAAAATGTAAACTTTAAAATATTTTTAATGTAAACAAAATTAATAATGCTCTTTAATAAAAAAAGCTTTCTATAACTATTTCGTTTTTATTACATGAACCACCCAAAATCTTAAATAAATTTCGAAAAGGGCTCATCTCGGGAAATTATAACAGCCATTTTCTCCGACATCAGCATATTAAAGGACACCAATTTCATATGTCATGATGCAATATAATACTACGTAGTTTCAAGAAAAAAAAATCACTCCTACCTTAAACGGTTTGAAAAATATTCAGTTTTTTATGTCTCCTGTAAAATTTCAAAAATAAGAGATGAGCCCTTTTCGAAATTCACGATTCAATTAAAGCTGATGCTGTTATTTTTAAATTAGTGCTGCCAACTTTATTGATTTACATGTTTTATTTTTAATACGTTTACTGCCAGACGCATTGTCGGTCACCCCATGGCAGTCAACGTGTTAAAAACATGTTTTTTTTTTTAATTTTCATGTTTTGAATTGATTTTTGAGTATCCTCTGTACAATTTAATGAATTTTTTTCTAAAGTTTTTTATGTATAATAGAAAGTTGCTTCCAGTGCTTTAAATATAGTTATTTTTATTAATTATATAGGGTAGACCGGGAACCAACGCCGTTCTTTTGATATTTTTGCTTCTACAGCAAAAAATCGAAAACAAAAAATAAATTAAATAACACACTTTTATAGTAGGACATAATAGCAACAATTTATAGAAGAACAGTTTTCAGTTTGTGGGCTATTTTTTTTTCTATAAATGTTTGAAGTAAGTCACTTAAAATGGTCGATTTTCAAAATCCCGGTGTCCAACGCCCGCATATTGAATATTAAAATTCATAGTCATTTATGTTTTAAATAAAGCATATCTTTTACTTAAACCTAAATAATTTTATTATTTAAAGTATGAAAAATTAAAAAATATTAAAAATTATTAAGAAAAATATTTTTTTTGTTGTGCTTTTTTCTTTAGAGATTTTGCTTTTGTAATTTGTTTCGGTTTTGGCGCTTTCTTTATTTCGCGAAGTTTATCTCGCTCCAATAAATATTCTCTCTTGTGACTATCTGTCAAGATAGAAGTTTTCCCTGGTTTACGACCGTGATTTGAATTTTTTCTTGCTTCTGTTACCTTTGGAAGAGGTCGTATTTCATGTAAAATTGAAGAAAACGATAATGTGCTTATTCCGTTTGCTCGACCGAATTAACTCGTGCTTCACAATAATTTCACCTAAAGCCATGTCAATTTTTTCCGGTGAATGGTGCCGACGCATACGCTTTACACTATCATTTTTCACTTTTTTAATAATTTTTGTTTCGTTTTTTTTGTTATTTTTCGATTTTGTTTTGGCCATTATTGCTTATAATCACTGAAAATAATAAAAAATAACAAAAAAATATTTAAAAAATAACGACATTTAATTTAATACAAATATAAAATGCGGCGTTGGTGCCGGGTTCATAAGCGGCGTTGCACCTTTTTTCAGTGCTTACCAAATGATGTATAAAATAAGTAAATGGCAAAAACTTCCTTCAAATTAATATTAAATTATGAATATATATTAAATTTTACTAAGAATAATGAAATATTTTGAACAAAATTTATATTTTATATATATATATTTTAAATACTTCAATACACAGAAAAAGTTAGACTGCCAAAAAACACACTTTTCGCCATTTTTTATAGTTATATTTGATATTTCATCGCCAAATTTTCTGAATAAGCTTAGTACAATATTACCAACATTCACAAGAAAAAAATTCGCCCCTCCATTTCGGAAAAAATGGGGGTGCAGCGTTGGTTCTTTGTATGCACAAATCTATCTTCAATCTATTGCAATAATTATAACACAGAGCGATATAACAAATTAAAATATAATTGCATTAGAGACAGATAGTACAATCTTAGCATTTTGTGCAAAAATGGCCATTAGTTCAATGTTATAAAATCTACGTTTGATTTTCAATATGACCATTTGAAGAATTTTTACTAAAGTTTTTAAAATTAAATGGGTCAAAGGACCCAAAAAAAAATCAAAGAGGAAAATTATTCTTTTATAAAAGTTCGTATTAAATCGTATAAAGCAGAAACAGCTATTTTTTCTTTTTAATTAGGTGCTTGGTTATTCTGTCCTCCTCAATTGGAAGGTGATTTATTTTTCACAATAAATTTAATACATATTAAAGACCTCTAATCAATTTAGGCACTTCATTGCATGAAAAGCCATAGTTTGTAAGGATGTAAAATTTCCTTTACACCTACAGCATAGCTCAAACTCATTTCCATTTGATTTGCTTACGAAATTCATTAGAAGACAATATTTGTACGACACAAACTCTAAAGGATTGTGAGATTCTAATGTTAAATACTTTATATTCGCCGTGTTAATATGAGACTCACTCAGTTACATTGAGATGATAAATAAGATATAGTTTATCAAATTCTTCATAAAAAATTAATGATTATCGTTTAATTAAGTCAAAGAACTTGTTATTTATTTTTATTTTCACACAAAAAATTATTCAAATTATATTAAAAAAATCGATATTTTTAGCAATACAATAAAATGAAATAAAATATATATCTTTATTTTACAAAATATTAAAAATCCATAACAACATCATTTGGGCATGATGGTGATGAAACAATACACTTACAACTTTTTGATGATGGTGCATTTTTATTAACCAAACAAATACGATTATTTGGACAACCTCCATTATTTATTTGACATGGACTATAGGATACTGGGCATGCATCTAATATTGCTGTCATACCATACATTTTATGGCTACCAAATACTGGAGTTCTCATTCCTTGCTTACGTAAACCATTTATATCAACACTTTCGATTTTTTTTCTAAAATTATAAAAAATAAGCCCAGTTAATAAATTTTTCAAAATAATAATATTAAATTTACGTTGTCCAATCAGTCCAATAAAAATGATTATCAGTTACTGTTAAACCAAATGGATAGGAAAGATTTGATGCTATTGTTCTTACATTTCTTGTATAAATATCAATACATTCAATTTTATGTGTTCCAGCATCAGCAAAACATACATCACCTGAATCTCTAAGTATTACAAGTGAATTAGGTAATATAACTGATGGACTTGTTAATAAAATTTCACGTCCAGTACCATCAAGATCAGACATTTCAATTTTTGGTGCTGAACGATCCCAATCAGTCCAATAAAGTTTACTAATTTTAATTAAATAAATTAAATAATTATTTAGAATAAGTTAATTAGAAATAATACTTTCTATATGGATCAACAGCAATACCGCGTGGATTTACTAAATATTTATAAATAATAACTGCTCTCTGATTTGGATTATCTAAATTTGCCACCTCAATTGTATCTTTTGATGAATCAGTCCAATATAATCGTCGTGATATCCAATCAACAGCTATACCCTCAGGCGAAAAAATATCTTCAAAAAAACCAATAAAAGAAATATTTATTATTATCTAAAGCAAAAAATTTTACTAACCATTTGTGATAAATGATTTTATATCTGTACCATCATATTTTGAACTTATTATTTTTTTAGCTGATATATCACCCCAATAGACACGTCCTTCTGCACAGTCTTTATCAAGACCAATTGCCATTTGTGCTACTGATATTGGTCGTCCAAGTCTACCATCGAATGGTATACGTAAAATGACAACACCTTGACTGATTAATAAGAAACCAGATTCATGCTGTGATATTTCTCTACATGAGGTTCCATTTCCAAGGAATCCTTAAAAGTAGTTCATATAAATTTTATATAAAAATGACTTCAAATGTATAAAACCACAGAAAATATTTATAGTCTAAAATTCCAAAAAGGAATAGCTTGCCTAAATTATACAGTGCAGAGGATTGTTGATAGTAAGGTGAACCCAAAACAATAAAGAAATAAGGTACCAGATGAAAACCTTGGCTTTTACCATGGATTACATCACAAAATATGCAAGAAAAAATCATATATACCTCCTAAAATGTGTAAGATTTAATGAGTCCAATATTCATATTCTTTTCATATATTTTAATAATAAATGGATTATTAGATTTTCTTATTTCAATTATTTTAGCACATAATCAAAAATTTAAAAAAAACAACAACTTATTAGATCAGTTCTAAATTAACAAAAAATTTATTTAAATAAAATTTCATTAGGTTAGCTGAGTTTTAGCTGTCATATTTTATTTAACTTGTCCTTTTTTCTTGACAAATAAAATTGTTTGGTTTCAATTTATGACTTTTGTTTTTATTTTTATTTTATAAAAGCAAATTTATTTTTATTTTTTTAAAAGGAATTTAGTTTCATAAATTCTCTAATAAAATTTTTCAATATATTTACCAAAGGGGAACTAAATTTAAGAACGAAAAACTAATTAAGAATATGTTGCCTGTAAATTCTTTGAGTAAGATATTTTTTCGTATTATTTTTTATTTTTAAAAAAATAAAATAAATATATAAACAAATCAAATTATTTTATATAGAAACAGAATTACTTTCATCCAATGATGATGTATCAAATGATACTGTAATGAATTTTCCAATTGAACTTAAAATAAATTTAGAAAAATTAATTAAAAAAAATCAAGTATCAGAAAATTCAAAAATTGCTTATCAATTTGATTCAAGTTCAACAATAAATAATTTAAATTTATCAAATATTGATCCAAAACAATTAGATGGTATAATATCCTTAACTGGTGTATTAAGTTGTAAAGCAAAGAAAGATAATAATGAAAATGTCCAATTGACTGCTGAAAGTTGTGATTTTCCAACACAATTAAACAAAACTCCTGATAAAGGAAACTCAAAATTAGTCAAAAAGAATGAAAACAATATAACAACTAAGAGTGATGATAAAATACTTAAAAGTTTTAAACCAAAACCAAATAAATCATATGAAAAGAATTTTCATAACTCAAAAATTATAGACAATATTAATAAATTAGGAAAAACTAAAAAAAGTTTTCGTCATAATAATATAGCTGAAAAAAGAATCCAAGATACAACAACTGAAGATTGTTCATCTAAGATACCAAAAAAGATTTTACATGAGCCCACGTTACCTATAACCAAAGTAAAAGAACCAAAACCTATATTACAAAAAAATGTTGAGTTTAATCATAATATTAAACAAAATATAAAAACTAAAAATTATAATATAAAAACTAAAACAGACAAATCAAATGATATATTAATAAAAAAAGAAGTAAAAAATATAATTAAAAGCCCAGAAATTATATCTGACACTAAAAATAAGTCTATTAAATCTGATGGTGAAAAATTATATAGCAATATATTAAATATTAATGCAAAACATATTGCTTCAAGAAATGTTCAACCATCGAAATTAGGATTTAGTAATATTATTGCAGATAATATGTCTAAGTTGATGTTGAAACAACAAAAACAGAATATTGTTAAAAGTAATGAAATACCACAACAAATATCTAATAATTATAATAGAGAAAGACTTAATTTAGCTAAAATATTAATAAAAGCTTATGGCAATAAAAAAATTGAAAGATTTGAAAATCGTGTATTCAAAAAAGCTAAGCTCCGAAGAGCAAAAACAATACATGATATTGATTATAATAAAAAGAATAATGGTGGGTATAGTAAAAAAATATTATTTAATCAAAAAAATAACTTTAATCTATCGAAAATAAATATTAGCAGATCAAATGATGAAACAATTGAATCTAATGTAAATAATAATATTAATGATATATTAAAAACAATAAAACAAGGTATTAATGAAAATCATAAATTACATATAACAACAAGAAATATTCAATTTATAACAAAAAATGATATTAATAGTCAAAAATTTATTATGTATAATCCAATTAAGCCATATTTTGATTGTTTAAAATTATTAGAAAAAAGATTTTTTAATAAAATATTTTCTAATGAAAATGATAATTTAAATAAAAATGAAATTAAAAATGAATTAAACAAGAAAACATGTATAAGTGATGTACAAAGAAATATTCAAGAAATATTAAATGATAATAATAAAAGAAATAAACAAACACGAATATTGAATAATGTAACAAATGTACAAAAATTAATTCATAATATGCATAAAAATTGTGAAAATATAACAAAATATAACTATGATAATTATTTTTATCCAAAACCAATGGTAAATATGAAAGCATTAGAATCAAATATAAATTTAAAAAATTCTGATAAAAAATTTTATTATACTCCATATGAAAATAATAATAATGTATTTAAAGTTTATGATAAACCTCTAACTAGGTATTTAAATAATTTAAAAAATAATAATAATATGTTAAAATATTTATCAACATTGAAAAAGAAAGAATATTCAACAAGATCAACACAATATTCTTATAAAAATCTTGATCAACAATTTGATTCAATTGATTATATATCGAAATCATTCAAAAAATGGGGTAGAAGTTTTTTAATATCACTTAAAAATTCATTTAATTCAATTGGAAATAATCCAATTGGAGATGTTTTATATTAATTTTATGATAAAAATTTTAAAATAATTTTCTTAGATTAAAAATTTTTGGTTTCTAAATAAAAAAGAACTACAAGAAAATCAAGAAAGTAATATAAAAAACTTCTTTTTTGATGAGATTTTTAATGACAAAAAATATTCAAATAATAAAATTTCTATCATTTTTCATAATTTACTTAAAGTTTTATTCAATTTTGTAAACACAATAAAACTATAATTAAGTAAATTATTTCGAAGACCTGAAGGAAGTAATTTTGTTAAAATGAATTGAATTAAAGCTTAAAACAAATTTATCATCATATATAAGTAAAGATTATTTAAAGTATAAAAACGACACAGCTAAATAATTAGGAGCTATCGATTTTATTTACTTTGAGTAATATTTTTAATAACAAAAAATATCAACAGCATCAAATAAAGAAAGGATGATTGAATTTAATTAGTAATTGATTATTTTTAAACACAAATAAATCAATTATGTAAAGGATAAATTTGTGAAATATTAGAAATTTTAAGCAATAATTTCACTAATTGACGAAAAGTATCACAACTAACTTAAATTCAACATGAAAAGCTTGACAAAAGAAAATAGAAAATTTTTGATTAAAGCATTTTATCGATTTTGTTTGAAATATGTTTGATAAAAGTAAACATAACTGTAAATTATAAACGTAAATCTTATATTTTTAATTTGTTTTATTTTTTTTACAAAAACCAAAAAAACTTATTAGATTATTAGATTAGTGGATAAAATCAGGGCAAATATAAATGACTATATGGTTTTTTACTTGTTCTCTTATTTTCAGTTTTTAGCATGCATTAGCTGGAAGGAAGTGATAAATATCAGTACTTTTGCATTCAATTGTATAAGGAGAAGATCGATTTTAAGTAACAAACAAAGCCAGTAATGAAATTTATAGAAAATAAGCAACTTATTGACTTAATTTAGTGAATTTAATCAATTTGTAATTTTATGTGTCAGTTTGGTGATTTAGTGGCCTTGGTTATTACACCTGAATAAGTTAATCTGAAGATAAATCGTATAAAACATCATTATAAATGTTTTTTGGAACTTATTTAGTGAATGGTTCAGGTTTCAAAGAAAAAAATTAATCAAAAACAAAAAAAACATAATTATTTTATAAAAATTTAAATTTTCTATACTGTATTTACCAGGATTGCAAATGCATTGTAAACCTGTTGACTGTGTTGTACATTTTGCATTTACATCACATAAATTTGGTGTATTACGGCAATTTATCTCTTCAACACAAACATATCCATCACCATAATATCCAGTATCACATACACATTCATGTTTTGATAAATCTCTATACAAAAAAAAGGAAGAAATATATATAAATTTGTTTAAAAATGTATTACCTATAGTTGGGTATACAGGATGCATGTAAGCCACAATCATTTCTTATATTACATGGGATTGGTATACTTTTACATATTTGTACACCATCCCCTGTATAACCTTCCATACATTCACAATATGACACTTTCTGTATTGATTCCCATTTACATAATGCATTTATAGCACAATATGTACCACCACATGACCCCATTGGTACACAAAAATCAGATATATCACGTTCGTAGCCCTCAAGACACAAACATACATCATCGATACAAGCAGCATTTAAACCACAATGTTCATTATTTGTACATTCTGGTGCAAGATTACATATAAAACCATCTCCTTCATATCCTCTATCACATTGGCATTCAGATTTACCAATAGCTTCATTATAAACACAAGTAGCATGAACATCACATAATTCTTCATTCTTAAACATAATATTGCTTATTATTTTTATTTTATTTGTTTTATAATTATAAAAGATTTACCGTTGTACAGGATACCTCAATATTCTTACAAATAAATCCATCACCTTCTGATCCTCGAGGACAAATACATTCATGCCTTAGATTTGGTTCAGACCATTCACATGTTGCATTCTCGTGGCAATTGAATTCAACATCACATGGTACTAAAAAAACAATTTTCGATTTTATTCAAGTCTTGAAAAATAACATTCTTTAATAAGTTATATAAGTATATATACATATATCGCTTGGTTAGAAATTAATAGTTTGGATATTTACGTTATATGTTTCTTATATGAAATTACAACATCGTAGACCACGCGAAATAATTATAGTATATTTGGCTCTAGTACCATTAAGCCTAGTGCAGACCAAGGCGTCTGTAGCTGCTACAGTAGCAGCTTCAGCTGCCGATTCAATCATATTGAATGGGTGTATCAAAATCTGGTTGACAAGTTTTTCTTAATGCAGGTTGCTTTTTTAGTGGAATATTGTCTATTATTATTGATTATTAGTTTTGTTTGATTATTATTGTGAGTTAAACTTATATATTGCTAATTTTTGTTATTACTGTTTAAAGCTGATTTTTTAGTGTTTATTTATGCCTCTTGTTATTCAGCTTTTTTTATTTTTGCTAATAATTGCTATGAATTGTACCAATTGTTGAATTTATTTTTTTTTATAGATCTTTTCTTTTTTTAAATAAGACTTAAATTCTAAATATTATTTTATTATTTAATTTTCTTCAATATTATGAAGATGCTTTAACAATGCTATTAACGGATTCAAATCTAGAATCTTCTTTGAGTTATTTTGGTAAAGAAATGGAAAATGGACATCAAACAATTAATTATTTAACACTTTCTGAAATGTATAATGAAAGTATCGAAAATATAGATAAATTCAATTATGATTAAGAAAGGTATATTTTTATTATCTTTTTATAATATTTGTAGCCAAATAATTTCACATTTGCTTAACTGCTTGAAATGCTATTATTTTATTGAATTATGTAAACGGGATGCTACACTTCAACGTAAAAATAATTTTCAGTTTGTTTTTATTATAATAATAAATAATTGAAAATTAAAATAAATCAATCACATTTATTAGAAAAATTATGTAAAGATTTTGATTGGACCTATCAAGATGTTCTTGTTTGTCAGGTAAGTTATGTATTTTAAGGAAAGTCCCACAACAAATAATCCTTTATTACTCATAGATTGCAGGAAAGTGAAAAGGAAAAAATTTTTTGGATTTGGGTTTTTCTAAGCCATAAAATACTTGCAAACATAAAACTAGTAAAAATGTGTTTCTGAATTTAAAAAATTTGTTGTTATATTACTAGTTTATGGAATCATAAAACCCCATTGATTACAGTAATAATATATTACCACTGGATGAAATTATGCAAACATTTTTAAAAAAAAAATAATTTAAAGTGCTCTAGAAATTAACAACTATTTTATTGCATGATAACGCTAGAGCATGCTTATGACAAAACTATCATAATCGGAGTCTTCTTTATCAGTCATACCTCCCGAACTTTTTAATAGGAAAAAATTTTAGTTGGGTAAATGCTCCAAAATTAATCTTTAAGAAATTTATTGATTCTGGTGCGCCGCGGGCTTATATAAAACAGTTTATATTAATTAATTTTTTTAAAAAACTCCATTTTTGGTGAGCTATTAAAATATTTTTCAATTCAAAGTACTTACTTTGTTCATCTTGTTTTAATTCATTGTCATTATCATAATATAATTTACAAATATGTTCATCAGTATTCATTTGATATCCTTCAGGGCAAGTACAATATCCTCCAGATGTACAAAATGGTTCCAATGTATCCTCATAAGGATTAATTGTTAAGCATCTACCATCTGTCCAAATTTCATCAGATCTACAATTTGGTGAACAAAAATAACCATTTCCAGACCATCCATCATTACAGATGCAAATATTATCATGACAAGTAGCATATTCGGAACAGTCCTTAATAGAAAATTTTTAAAATAAAAATTAAAATAACAATTTTTGTTTTTATATACCTCACATTCAGATTTTTCATGTTCATAATGTTCATTATTATAATTATTTTCAGTCAAAAGATAACATGCACTCCCATTACCATTAAATCCTTCATGACAAGTACAAGTATAACCGCCAGCTTCATTTTTACAAAATGCATTCCCATCACAAATATTCGGACCACGACATTCATCAATATCAACACAATATTGGTGCATATCTGGTGTTATATCTGGTGCATAACCATTTTTACAAACACAATCATAATCATCATCTTGTGGTATACAAATAGTATTTTCACCACAATTAGCTGTACCATCATTACATGGATTTGATTCGCTATCAACACCAATTTTATTTAACATAGATATACGTATTGCTTGTTCTCTACCACGATAATCTAAAACAATTTTTGATATTTTTTGTAATACACTTTGTCCAGCTATTTGATCTTCAGCCTCATTACATCTATCAAAAGTTATAACTTGTTCTAAATCATATTCAATTGAACGATCTTCAGCTGGTATATCAATTTTTATGGTACCTCTTGTTTGTATATCACTATCAGTTATAAAAGTATATTCTTCTGTAAAATCATTAACAGACATATGTGTATCAATTGGTATATTTGGCATTTCGCCATTAATATCAATTTTAACTGATAATTGATCCCAATAATTAAGACCTTCAAATGTTTGATTTATAAATAATATTTCATTGTTTTCTTTGAATTTTAACGTTGATAAATGTTCAAAAATTCCACCTGTCAATTGATAACCATTTTTTGCTTTACCAGATGGCTTAGCAAATAACCAACCAATAGAACTACCAAGTGGTAATAATAATTGCAATTGATGACCAAATTCAGGATCAATAGGATTTATAGCTGTATATGATCTACCATCTGATGTAACTACATATGATTGTAATTTTGATCTTGTATTTAATTGTTTATTATTTATGGTACCCGATATACTACCAATAACTCGTAATGGTATATTATTTTTAATACAATTATTACCATTACCATAATATCCATCATTACAGACACAACAATAACCTTCATTAGTATCAACACAATGGCCCATTGAATGACATTTTCGATATAACCCTTCAGAACATGATCTAGGCTCTGATAAATTAATTCTATCATTATCATAATTATCAGATTCATTAATATTTTCTTCATAATTTAAACGTCCAACACGATAAAGCCAATTACCTTGTATACCAATGTTTGATTGTGAGCTTAAATATCGTACCTAAAGACAACAGAAATTTTTGTTTTTTTTTATGTTAAAAAACGATGTTAATGTATATATTCTAACAAATACCTTACATTATCAGTTCCTGATCCTTTTAATGTAAAATATCTGCCATCTTCTGAAATAAAACCAGCTTGAGCCCTTATATCAGGAAGACCTAAATCACCAATTTCAGCTTGTAACCAATTGATCCCATTTTCTGGATAAATCAATTGTACATAAGTATCATCCTCATCACAAATAATTGCTACCTAATTTTTGTAAAAATAATTTCTTATTTATATATTTTCTTAACTCAAATAAAAAATAAATGTAAAATTTTTAAATTCTAACCTGAAATGTATTTAATTTTTCATTTTTTTCCTTATAATAACCAACATTTAGCCAAGTAGCTATGTATAATTTTTTTGCTATAAAATCTCCTGCATTTAAATATGAATTTTGTATAAGTTTTGTTGCTTTATCTAAGTATTCTGGATATTCTGTTCCGAAAAATATAATTAAAGTACTTTCATTGCCAGCTGATGTATCAATATTTGAATAAAATGGTGCAATTGAAGGATATTCTAATGGAAATGGTTCATTTAAATAATCAGCAAATTCCACAACAAAAGTTAAAATCCCATTTGTATTAATCTAGAGTTAAAATTGAATGATATTAATTATAATAATATAAAAATAAAAATCGTAATATATTTAGTTGACAAAAAAACATCAACAAAAAGTTTACTTTTTTCTATACATCTGTTTATCCTTTTCGTTCTTATTATTTACTTTTGCTATGATATAGGAGAATTTTTATTCCTTTTTGTTTGTTGCTTGTTTTGTATACTATTCAGCCTAGACTACACACTAAATACCGGTAAATTCATTTAATTCTAGAATTAGTAAATTAACATTTTCCTGACCGATCTAGAGGACATTTGACAATAGTTGTGCTTTTTTGATGAATGTTCATAACAACTTCATTGCTGCCTACATATGTGATTTTTTTTTTGTTTTTTTATCCAAAGTCCAAAGTTGTATCCCTCGAATATTTTTAAATTTTGTATTTTGCCATTATGTAATTACATAAATAAATTTAATTTTACATGACTTTTTTCCTCGATCTAAAATTGATTTTATTTTTACACGAGTTTTGGTTTCCAGGATCCAGGAAGAATTATTATTGTATGAATACAAAATCTTGTTTTTAAACTAATTTTTCTGGAACTCATCAATCGTGTAAAAACAGAATTATAACTGTTTCTTTTTGAATGATGAAAAAACATATGTATTATACAGAATATATTTTTATTCCTTTTCTCATAAAAAGTCTACAAAGCTTAACAAAAATTTCTGAAAACTCAAAACATGGAATATGGAACAAAATATTTATTTGTTTTTCATTGATAGCATTTATTTAATAAAGAAAACAATTGACAGATCCGTTCAATTAAATCAAAATAAAAAAGATGTAAAGGTGTAAAGAATTTTGGAATGCTTAAAGGGGTTTTTCCGGTTTAGAAATTCCAAAAAATCAAATTTTTTTTTTTTGTATATTTTCATAGCTTAACTCCTTAACAAAAATGTTCTCAAGAGGATTTTTAGAAATTCGAATTATTTAAGACTTACAGCCCATTTTGTGACGCATTTAGTGCTTAGTTCAGTTTAGTCTTAAAAACTTTAAGCGCGTTTTTATCGAAACTACTTTTGAAATTTTGCACAGAGATTTTTTATAAATCAGGCTATCGCACTAAGAAGAGTTTTTTTACTGATTTTGTTTTTTTTTTAAATTCCGAAAGGCGAAAAAAACCGGAAAAAAATTGTTTTTTTCAAACTGCCACCATTTTGTGAGAAAAAATTTATTTAAAACAAACTCTTTGTAGTCCCATAACTACATTTTTTTAGTTAAATAATTAAGATAGATTTTTTTCTTCAGGTATCTGGAAAGGTTGGAATCGTGCAATATTGCCGGCCTCTAGTATTTTCAATTTTGATTTTTTTTTAATATTATTAATTTTTTATATTTAAAATATTTATTGGTTCTTTTTTATGGTGTCTGGAAATACACCCAAAATTCAAGCCAGAAGACCGCCTTAAATGATAACCAAGCAAACAAGCATTATTTTTAATAAAACTGCTCTAAAAATTGCTCTTTTCAATAATATATTAATACTAATCCATGTCTTTACGGATATTGCAAGCATAAAGAACGCTTATTTTTTGTGTGACAAAATGAAACGCTGTGTTACACAAATTTTAATTCTGAATGAAATACTCATAAATTTAAAGCTATCAGTTGATATATACAAAGGGAACATTTTAGTTATGCATCTGAAATACCTTTGAAGATATAAGGTACTCGTATATATCTACTTGTTTTTCTTTTTATGAAAAAAATTAATAGTTTTTTTTCGCTATAATTAAGTTTATATAAAATTAGAAAAAGGTTAAAAGCTCTAATTACCCCTGCACTACTGTGAGTAATTAATTATTATTTATAAAAAATAAATAACAAAAATTAAAACCAAAAAAGCTAATCGAATGGAGGCTTACCACGATGAGAAATGATAAAAACGCTTAGAAATATTTAACGGAAAATTTAAAAAATATTGAAATTAAGTTTCATATTATTTACACTGAAACTAATATGAATCTAAAATAAAATAATTTGAGAAAAACATAAAATAACTCTTAATATATTTACTTATTTAGAAACTACACATAAAAGCTTCCAATTACAAATCTATTCTTGCACTTGCTATATTTTTGCATTAAATTCAAATCAAAAGATTAAATTCAATTTTCACTTTCTATCAAGAAAAACAACAGGGTTGAATTTCATAAAATACAAATATAACAATTTTTTACTAAGAATTAATGATAACCGCATGTTGACCCCATAGACAGATAGTATTTATGTATATAGTATGTAAATATGCGATTTGTTAAAACCTGCTTCCTAAAATATATATTGAGCTATATTCATAAATAAAAACTTCATTTAAGTAATTTCAAAAAAATATTTCATAATCATTTCTATCTATTACCAAGGAAAATAATATTTCATATATTAAAAAAATTTTTATCAATTAAAAATGTCAAAGGTCAATATACAACTTACAAAAATGTGATCATATTTTTCACTGAAAAAATTGATCGGTACATCCAACTGAATACGTTCATAACGACTGTCTCCAGGCGGAAGGATGATAGAATTTTCATTATGTAGACTATAAAAATTCTTTACATCCAAATTATTAAGGAAATAACTAGCTGAATTTACATATAAAAATTGTAAACTAAAAATAATTGTACCGACTAAGATCAATTTAAATAGTTTTAAAATTTTCCAACACATTATAATAAAAAAATTTTTTATTGTAAACAAACTATTCACAAATTCACTGATATCCTGATTTTATATATTATTTTTCAACTCAATTTCTTCATAACTTTTTTATTCTATTTTTATTAAAATACAATTTTTCTTTGGTAAAAAAATAATTTAGTTAAATGCATCAACAATTCGAGAAACTCCAAATGAAACTGAATTCAATATCTCCAGAATGAATAGAAGCTGTTGGGATTTATAAGAGAAACCTTAAAAATAATCTGCATGTGAGGATCTAATTGTGTACACCCGAATGAGATATATGTTCCATTTATGTACATATATGTATATGTATATATTTATATAGGCAAATGATACAGTTTCAGAAGCCAATTGATACTTAAGTGATCAGCTATCACTGCATTGTATATTTAAGTACAGAAAAAGATTAGAGCCCATCTGGACCCTATTAATAATTTTGTATGGCACTAATCACTTTTTTTAATGACTTAAATGGCCAACAAAATATTTTAAAAAAGAAAAAAGAAAATGGGGTTGAATTGCTTTAAAAATAAAAATAAAATTATTTTTAAAATATATTTATTTTCTCCTTTTTAGTGTTAAGCTCTGGTTTATTTTTATTTGAAATAATAATAATATAAAAAATATAAGTCCGTTTTTTAAGAGTGATTTGTGTTTACCTTAAAATAAAAAAGGAACTTATAATAATTTTAGTAAAATATTCTCCTTTCGTATTAAAATAAAATAAATTAACTGGCTGCACTCAAAAGATATATTTACGATAGCTTTCAAATTATAATTAAAATATCTTTTACACATTTACACTTTCATTATTTTATTTTCAACAAATCATTCAAGTGTATAAGTGATTTGTGCCTTTAAAAGAAAAACATACATACATAATTTTAACATCAAAGATAACTTTCTTTAATTTCAAAATACAAAATAAATTGAATAATTAAACTCTAAATAGAATTCTAAATCTTTTAAGCTACATCCTTGATTCAAAAATTTAGATCAAATAAAAATAGTAAATTTTCATAATGTTCTTTTTTTTCATAATGTGTGGGAGAAGTCTTGGATGATAATTTTCATTTTCGATTTTCTAGAATAATCAATAATATATCAATAAATTTTTAAATTAAGAAATAAAAATTTTATCGAAACTAATACAAGAAACTCCAGTTTCTTCATTACATTAAATTAAATATTATTCCTAAAAATAGACAATTTTAAGCATATGTTTTTTATTTAAGCAAGCAACATAATTGTTAGTGAATTCTTATGAAAATTTTGTTTGTTGTAATTTTCACACGAACAGTTTAATGTTTACTTTTTATAGAGTAATACCATCAGGCCCTTAGGTTAAATTAATTACCTTTGGATTAAATTAAATTGGACAAAAAAAAAATAATTAAAAATAATTCAAAAAATTATTGTCTTTTATTTGAATGGAAACCTTTGGAAACTCTAGCAAACTTCCTTTGCAAATTTACTTTTATTAGAGTAAACTTTCGTTGAAGTTAACTTATAAGCTATTAAAACTCCAAAGCTAGCTGATTTAAATCATAATTCATTAAATTGGACAACAAAAAAATAATTCAAAATAATTCAAAAAATTATTGTCTTTTATTTGAATGGATTTATTTTGATTATCCAAATCGTGGTAATATTTTTACAGTTATAAACAACTCTTTTTTGTAAATATATGATAAAAATCACTTTTATAGTTCATTCTTTATACTTTTTTTATTTAAGAATATCTTTCATGTTGCCGTGAAAGGAGATTTCAAAATTTTTTTCTTAGATTTGTTACATTGTCATCAAATATTAATCCTTAAAATACCAGTATTCTGTTTTTTTTTTGTTTTCATTGCAAAACATTTAAAGTTTACTAAAATATAAAAAAGATTAACTTATGTTGGCGTTTTTTTAAGAAAACAGAAAAAAACGTCAAAAAATGCCCGGGATTTTTACCAACGGTTCTATTTAAAAATTGCCATTTGTTATTATTTTTAAATTTTTGCTATTTTTTCTTACTCATTATGGCATAGATTCAAAAGTTATAAGTGATAAAATGCCTGGGGATAATAACGACGCCTGCAAAATTCAAGAACCTGTATCTCGAAAACGAAAATATTTAGACCCCCACTTTTTGTGTTTTTTGTCCTTGAAATTTAATCTACCTTCTATCTTAAGCATTTGGGCCACCCTGTATAAGTATGAAAATTATTTTTTAAACAATATAAAAATTAATTTCCTCCCTCCCAGAGGTTTTTGATTTTAAATAATATAGAAAAACAAAACTTTTAAAAAAAATTATCAAAATCGGAGCTGTTTCAGTGGACTTCCAAGTTTTGCCTGTTTAATGTTTTCATCCCAGCTATATTTGACAGTGCAAAATTGACTTTCAAAATTCGAGACTGAGGGTATTTACATTAGGCCAGCATCGGTTAATTTCTATGGTTAGCAGAGGTGAATACCCCCATCTGTCAAATATGATTTGTATATTTTTCCTTATAAATCTCTCTCCACTAAAATATGTGAATATGTGTTGGTAAAATATACGTCAGTTATTCATTCAAGATTCAAATATCAAAACTCCTTCATACCTTTCACCTTCGCTTACCATGGAAATTGACAGATGCCTGCCTCAGTGTAAATAGGTTTAATCAGCTATATTTGACGGTACCTCATGAACAGCATCAAAACTGTCAAAATTTGAAAATGGCTATCTCACGGCGCATCTTGAAAAAACATCAAAACTATATCAAAATTTTGTGTACATGTAGGTTTTCACATGTATTAGTTTTTTGTAATATTTTAAAGTTGTGCCTAGTGTCAAAAGTGTATAGATTTTATTAAGGAAAAATAATTGATTATAATAATTGATTATAAAAATTTAACCATAATTCATAATTAAAACGACACTGAACAATAAAAAGAACTGTATCGGCTTTCGCCCAGCTGATTTATAAATGCCAAGACAAAACTTGCTTTTTGTGTTTTGTGTAAATCCACCCGTGAGTCAACCATACTTTCTGTCTCAAAATTAACTTTGAAAATTACGAATTTTCCCCTTACCTATTGTCTCGCTAGCCTGAAGACCAAAATGAGACAATCTCATGATGCGCCGTCAAATATAGCTAATTGACTCCACTATATTAAACTGTTAGGATATAAAAATGATCGGGAAAAATAAATAAAACTATAAAATTAATAGCAATTAGGATATAAGAATAAATAAGGAATAAAAGATAAATAAAAGTATAAAATTAGTTCCAATAGGATATAAGAATGATTGGTACATGTGCCAATAAATAATAATATATATATATATTGTGTCTAGACTTAAGATCGTTTGAAGAATGTCATTTAGGTTTAAGTCTAAAATAAAAACTTTTATAAACAAAGAGCTTAAGAGCTTATAATTAATAAAAGCTTTATATATTAAGAGCTTTAAAAAGACAACAACAATGCAGACCTGTGGACAAAAGTAGGCCAGCGCATTTACCTCAGGAAACGAAAGTGCAGAATCCAGAACAAAAACAAAAACACCAAGTTCATGCACCTGAAATTGCATATAACGGAAATCATGAGCGGAAATAAAAAAAAATTCCATTAAATAAATTTTCGCAATTTTGGCGAAAAAATATTAAATCCAACGGAAATCAATAATAACAACAAATAGTGAATTTTTGGCGAGGCAAGCTAAAAATAAACTATATAAGAAAGAAGTTAGTGACAAAAAAGGGAGAGTGTTTTTAAAGTTTTCAAAGAAGGTCGAACCGCTGCTACAAGACCGGCTGAAACTGGCCAAAACTTTGTAAGCAGAGTTGATCATCTTTGAAGTGTTTGAATTAAAATTAAAATTAAAACTTAGAATCATTTTAAAAAAGTGAATTAAACATAGAAATATTTTACCAAAAATAAATAAAACTTAGAAACATTTTACCGAAGTGAACTTAGAAATATTTTAAAGAAATACATAAACCTCAGAAATATTTTAAAGAAGTGTCTCAAACTCTAAATTGCCCTAATTTAAAAGTGAAAGAGGCTTGGTCCTATTTTTATTCAATCTTTAAACAAAGTTGTGATTTTGAAATATTTCCTTTAAAATTTGGGAGGAAATTAAGAAAACTCCATACGCCTTTTTGTTGTGGGAAATTCTGAATCGATTAACGAGGTGAGTTAGGCAAACTTTTAGGGTTTGCTTCTACCGTGTATTTTTTAATTTGAAATTTAACTACGCAGTTTTATGTCAATAACAATGTCTTACACAGAGATAGAACTATGCCACCTGTGCAGGTCCATAACGAGGATTTAAGGAGAGCCTTGGCCGAGGATCCCAGGGCCGGACCAAGACCTATCTCCTTAGAGGAGTATCGCCAACGTCAAAAACGTCGTGCCGAGAATGCAATTATTCTCAAAACTACACAACCAGTGCCAGTGATTCTCCCTTGCTTGCCACCCCCGTTCAACGCACGAAAAAGTCCACTCCACAAGACGGACGATAAAAAGAAGCGGCGTGGTGGTGTCCGAAGGCGTCTGCGCGTTCTGATAGCCCGCCTGAATGAGGCAATAGAAGAAGAGCAAGACGGGTTGAGGAAGAATCAACTAATTCAGGAATTATATCAGTTAAAGGAGGATTCAAGGAGACGAGGGATAGTAAACAAGCAACTACGACAAAATGAAATTAACAAGAACGAATTAAAGTAATGAAAGGTAGTAAATAAGGAAATAGAATTAAAGTAATGAAAAGTAGTGAAATAAGGAAAAAAGATTAAATGTATCAAGAAGTAAAATAATAAAGAAAAAGAAAATGAGTCAAAAAATTGTAAATTGGTGTTTCACATTAACGAAGAGCGTTTTCCTCGAAGATAATTTGAAAGGACAGTTTAGCTAAGTTAACTTAACATCATCTCCATAACAAAACTATTTTAAGCTGGCAGTACTTTTAGTGTTCAACTCATTCCGATTAAAATTTGTGGAGCCTGGAAATGTCAAAACACATTTTATTTGTTGACAAAACATACGTACCGGCAAAAAATACAAAAAAAATACTTAATTTTATTTAAATATATGGAAATCATTTAAAAAATAATAATTAATTAAAATGGCTAAAAGGTCCTCGCATTTTCAGTTAAAACATCAAACAAGTAAGAAACCCAAATTGAAAATTAGTTTTTCAAACAAAGATTATTCAACAACAATACAAGCAAAGGGTATGTAAATATATCATGATTTAGTTAAATTCATACTAATACAATTAATTTTATAGTAGCAACAAAAATTAATATTGAATCTGAAAACTTATGGAATGATGAAGATGATGATGATGAGGTTATACTATTGGCATCTCAAGCAGTTGAAACTATTGAAAAATGCAAACAACAAATTATGGTTAATAATGAAAATTTAGAAAATATAAATTTTAGTCAATTCCATAGAGAAGCAACAACTAGTACACAACTAAATAAATCATTATCAAATCCTTTAGATAATTTTTTTGCTGACAGTGATGATGACTTTGATAATATCGGGGAGATTTTAATTAAACCAAATAATAAAACTAATGACAATAATAAAATAAGCTTAGCAAATAAAAATAAAGAATTTAAGGTGCCATCTACAAAAAATTTACTTGTAAAAAAATCAACTACTTGTATAATTGAGGAAAAAAGTAAAAATAATGAAGATCTATCTGATAAATATATTGGCACTAATAATTCAAAAGATATGCAGGTATATAAATGAAACGTAAAAAAATTTTTATTAATAATATTATTATAATTATTCAAGGTTAGTTATTTAATGTCTAAATTAGAAACAATGAAAAAAGAAAATGAACTTTTAACATCAAATGCTGGCACTTTTAGTGAAAAGTTACAAGTAAAAGATGGAGAGGTATAAAAAAACTATTAATCATTAATTAATCAAATATTTACATAGATAATTGTAATAAATTTTCATATAGATTACAATGTTAAGACATGAACTTGCTCATTTAAAGCAATTAAATGACAATTTTCGTCTTGAAAAAATACAACAGAATGATATTAGTAGAAAAGAATGGCAAGATAAAATTCATGAATTAGAAAAATCATTAAAATCACATAAAAGTGAAATTGAATTCAAAAATCTTGAAATATGTAATTTAAAATCAAAAAAATTAAATGAATTATCATATAATGTTGGATTTTCATCAACTAAACAACAATTAGATCAGGAATGTTTGCAATCACTATTTAATTTACATATATCAACTAAAAACACAGGTAAGAATAATTACTTTTTATTTTGTAAAATTTGAATTATTAAATCCAGTCATAAAACAAATTAAGATTTATTGTTTGAATAGGTCAAAATTTTATATCTTAACTTCGAATTATGTATTTACAACATAATTTAATAAAATAAAAATTAACATAGATTTCAATAGTACTCCATAAGAAGCTATTAATTGGTTAATAAAAACATATCAAGTATTAACTAAAGTAGATCATTCAATAAAGCTATCTAACTGACTATAATAACTACCAATTTTTTGTTTTTTAGTTTTAGACTCGGTTGAAAGCGGGGTAGAAATTTGTTTCTTATTATTATTTTTTTTTTTTCTTCAACTCGAGACAATTTGTGAGTATTCTTATCTTCCCGATAACAATTCAAAGGAATCAAAAAGAATGTAGTTAGATGTCTCCGTCGATTTATAGCAGAATCTATACATCTCTGTTGTTTCCGTACCTATTTTGTGGAGATATTATCCTAACGTCTGCAATCCCTGAATGTATTCAAGTCTAAAATTAAATATGAATGTTTCTAAATATTATTCGAATCTGTAGTTACTATTCTTATAAAACGTGCAAAAACGTCTATGAATAAAATAAAATAACGTAAAGTTAGGCCTCTGAATACAAATATATAGAGGGTAAAAAAGAAAGAAATTGATTTGCTAATATCAAGGTGATGAAATATTTAAAAATTATTCATACTCCAATTTATATATATATATATATATATTTGTTGATACTTTCAGATTTAAGGCCTCATAATATACCTTCAGAAATTTTTGAAAAAACATTAATCAAATTAAAAAAGTCAAACTACAGAGGTAATTTAGATGATAATTAAAATAAATTTTATAAATTATTATGATTTTATTTAATATAGAAACATTACTCAATGAAAAATTGGAAATAATGCAATCAATCCTAGCAAAAGTTTCTACAAATAAATCTTTAAGAGACAAAGATCAACAAGAGGTTTTTTTTATAAAATCAAAACTTTTATTGCCAATTATAATATTTGGTTATTTTTAATTTTAGGTTTCATCAATTGTTAAATTTATATTCGAAGATTTTTATAATTTTACAAATGAATTAGATTTTGCAAAATATCAAGATACAAATGTTAATACAGAATACAAATTTTTATGCAATAAATTTGTTCAAAAAATCTTATATAAGAGTCAAACAGAAGAAGCAAATATTTATCAAGCAGAAAAATTATATCAAAATGAAAAATCTTCTTTAATTCGAAGATGTATAGCAGGAATAACACTTTTATATGATAATAATCAAATAATTAAATGTAATCCTGAAGTATATTGGAATGAACAAATATTTGATAAGATAATTGATGGTATCGATCGAGTTGGATATTCAGTAATTACTTATATTAATATATTTTTTTAAATAATTAAGTTTAAGTTGATTTATTGACCTAAAGTATCTAATTTTAGTCTTAGCGTGCTTTTACTTCGCTTCATAATTACACACGCGTATTTTTCTTTGATAAGAAAGCATTTGGGGCTTAGAGAATTACTTTTTACAGAAAAACTAACATACTTATCAGCTTCTACCACTTGTTTAATTTTTCTATGCCTTAAATCTTGGGTGTAAATTTTGAAATAGTTGCAATAAATTATCAATACTGCGAAATTAAAACAAAAAATCTTAACTAATGCATTATATACGCCAAAAATTATAAAATTAAAAGTAACCACACAATTTTTGTAGGCTTTAAGAAAATTATTTTAATACATCAAAACAGGAATTTGTAGATTTAATAGCTTGAAATTCTTTATCCTAAGGTGATAACTGACCAAAAATACATTTTTGCTGAAGTTTAAAATGTTTAAAGGTCAAATAAAACTGGTACACCAGGTTTTTCATTATTTAATCTAAAATAAAAACGAAAGTGGTCCGTTTTGAAAAGAAATACTAATATTGATGGTACTATTACCTGATTCACTGCTTGTTTGGTATTCAAAAACAAGTAATTCAATCCGATCTGGTAGTTGAGCTAAAATGAAATGTAAATTCCTTGACAATTTTTTAAAAATCTTTTGTTTATTTATATTCTTTTGAAACTCTCTAAAACCCAAATCAAGCACCGCCAAAATAGAGTAATGTAAACTTTCCTAAACAGTTTATTTTAGAAACTGTTTTCATACAAAAGCAGAATCACTTCATAGTTTTCATATAGTCCAGCGTTGCTTACGCGTTAAAATCTAAACCATATAAAATATTTTATTTTTTTATATTATTTACAAAAAATCCATTAGATTAACAACAAATTTTTCTTTTATTTTTAGAAAAACCCACAAGAACATTTTGGATTACTAATTGCTTTAGGAAAATATTTAAATATATTACTTAAAGATTTCAAAGATAAAAATGAATTTCAAAATTATGTTCAACGCTTTATAAAATCTTTAATATTTTGTCGATTAGATCGAAAAGGCTTGCAACAGGTATCATATAGTCTTGTTAATATTATTGAAAAATCAAATAATTTAAATATAATTAATTCACTATGTACGAAATCTCAAATTGGATCATTTATTGTAAATGAATATTATAAAATTTTTCAATTTTCACCAAATGCATGTACCTTGCAAGTATATGGTGCTTTATTATATGTTGCTTTGCCACAATATGAAGAATTAAATAAAAATGAGATATTATCATTAGCAGATTTATGCTATAACCATATTAAATTTTTAAGAATATGTTTTCAAAAGCATATAAAATGGATATATCGTTCACCTTCTGAAAATTTATCATGCGATTGCTATGTTAAAGCAACAACAAGTTTTATAATTTTATTTCATTTATTTATAAAATCATGGTTAAACAATCCAAAAAATTTAGGTAGGGTATTTCATTTAAAGAAAGTTTTTTATTTCTATTTTTATGTATAAAAATTTTATTTTATTTAATTTTTTTTATAGATATTAAATATGTATCGAATATTTGTAAAATGGGTACATTATTAATAAGTGATATTTTCCATATCAACTATCGGAAAGATGTTTTCCAAATTGGTGGAAGTACTATTAAAAATCGTTTAAGTATTATTTACGATTGGTTAATCAATTATTCCGAAATACTTACATTCCAATCAGCACATGGTAAATTAATAAATAAGAATTCAAAATAATAATAAATATACATATATATATTATTTCTTTTTGATTTTAAATAGTTAATGCATTGCAATTAGTCAAACTAAATCATATTATGGCTGATCCTTTAAAGTCTTCAAATGAGGAACTATTAAAAGAAACTTGTGAAATAGGAGAGCAAATATGGCAACAAATATTTAGTGATTTTGTTTAGTATTCTAACTTTATTGTTATATTATATTAAATTAAATTCATTATTATGTTTTTATCTATAGATAATATAAAATGTTTGATAAATTTGTGTTTATACGAGTATTAGGTAGATTTGTGAGGGAAGGATAAATTTTTCTCTTGAAGATGTTTTTACATTTATTTTTATGAAAGTTTACGGAATAAGTTAAAATTGCGATGGTTGCCACGCTAGTAACCGTCTTAGTAATCTGAAGAAAAGAAAAGCTAATAATTAATCTCAAAGAGTACTACTATTGCACGACCTAAAATAACTGAAATTTTTCCGAAATTGCGACTATTTGAATAGAAGAGAAGATTTTTTTACCATTTTTTTTTTTACTTTTTCGAATTTCTTTAAGGGTAGTAAAAATTGAAAATTTTTTATAAACTTAGTTTGTGCCATAGAGCGAAATGAATAAAAAAGATTTACACCAGTTTTCAAGCGGTTAAGTGGAACTTTAGAAATAATAGCATCCGTTTTGAAAACGGATAAAATAAACAAAAATAATATTAATTTTGAAAAATCCTAGTAAAGATATATTCTTAAATCACATAAATATCAAAATATACCATTCCTTTAATTTTTTTTAGATAAAAATTTTAATTTCAAATCGTTTTTAAGTTCTACACAGTATAATGCTGTGGAATTTGTTTTTATACTGACATAGAAAGAATGGAAGTAAACAATTTCCACACCAAAAGCAACATTCACTGTAAACCATTCTAGATAAATCAGCTGTCATTAATTTTGGCATTTAAAAACTAATCTTTAATTATGTTATCGAAAATGTAATAATTAATAATAAAGTATTCATTAGAATATATATTTTATTTTTTATAAAAAATTTTATAAATAAAATTAATTTCACAATTATATGTCCCGTATATACACAAATGTATATATATATTTATATATTTGTATATATAAATAATAAAAGAAAGAAAAATTTAACGATATTTAACAATGTCTAGTATCCAAATCTCTAATTGATAATAGTTTCTTTACATACACAATTTAATGATAAAAATCAATGTGTAAAAATTTCATTATATAACAACAAATTTAGAATGTTATTTTGATTGAATTGTCTAAATCTCAAATAGAAGAAATAAAAATATTAGCAAGGTTTGTATTTTTGAAAAGCTTCTAGTGTTAAATTATTAAGTGACTTTTTTTTTTTTTTTTTTTTTAGTATGCAACAACAACAGAAAGCAGCAATACGTAGTGAAATGCGTCCTTATAAATATCATTATGCTGATACATTTTGGTGTACTTATATTGTATCAGTTGTATCTGCGCAAATTGCTGAGTTAGGTATTCTATTAAACATTTTTTTTTTCATTCCAAACCATTTTTTGTAAATATATACTACTTTTCTTCAATTTTAGTAACATATCCACTTGATTTAACTAAAACTCGCTTGCAGATACAAGGCGAAAGTATTTCCTCAAAAACTCGAATAGTTAACTCTCAGGTAATTTAGACAAGTCATCAGCTTAAAACATAAATTAACTATCAGCTCTTAGTTATAATAACATTGAAATATGATTAGTTATTTGTGATTTGTATGTATAATTATATATAAATATTATTATCTTTTATACTTAATAATAGTTGGATTCCATTTCAAAGCCAACAAGGAGATGATGGTGCCTTGGGGAAACGGATTTTAATGAGAATGGGCATAGTTATAGTTCATGATGGGTCTAACTTAAATTTAAAACAATACAATCCAACTCTTATAGGGACTATTCACTACAATTTCTTAGTCGTCAAATGGCTCTCTGGTTCCATATAAAATATATGGAAATGGCCAATTGTGGGTAAAAATTTAAATATGTTCAAAAATATATTCACAAATCGTCATTTCAATATACTTTACATTGAAAACACCTGCGTGCAAAACAATTTTGAAATCTGTAAATATTTTAAGAATATAAATTACTGTAAAATCTTTGGAACAATTTACTCAGTAATGCGTAAAGAGTTGGATTTTATTATTTTAAATTTAAGCTAGACCCATCATGAACAACCACTGTGGATATTCTCATTTAAAATCTGTTTCCCTAAGGCCGCGCCATGCCCTTGTAAGACCTAATGCAAAACTAAAGACCAAAACTTTACTTGTCTAACCATAAAAATTAAGGAACTTTAGTTTTCATTCTAAGTATGATATGTAAAATCAAATTTCACTTACGATAATACACTTACGTGAAATATATTAAAAATACAGTATTTTTTAAGATTTTCGATTATTGGCTTTAAGCAATGTACTCAGTTCTTTTTGGGGTAGATTTTACTTGCACAATGGAAATTTATACATGGTAGCTATTAAGTTTATTTTAATATTCCATGACATCTAATTAAGATTTATAAAACTATTATAAATCTCATATTATTCTTTGTTGTTGTCCTTAGCTATTTATCCATTTATCTATGCTGTGAGATAAACAAGTAATATAAAAAGAAATTTTTTAAAGTATATTTCTACTTGAGATTTATTTTTATTTTTTCTGAATTCAGAATTCGTAATTCGTTGCATTCAGTTTTCTGAAGTTTTTCTCTCATATAAAATTAAAATTAGTTTATTAAATATAATTAATGAATTAATATTTGAACTAACTGCATTAACATCAATTGTCATCCACTCCCAAAACAACAAAATTTATTTGAACATGATTGGATAAATAGAAAAGGGTTAAATTAATGATGGAAAGTTCCAAAAAGATATTGGATATTATAAGCTAACGGTAAGAATAAATTTTGAACCAAATGCATTAACATCAATTGTCATCCACTCCCAACACAACAAAATTTATTTGAACTTGATTGGATGAATGGAAAAGATTTTATTAACAATTTAAGATTTTTACGTACTTTTTGCAAGCTAATAGTAGGAATATAAAAACGAAAAAAGTTTAACTTGACGAAAATTGTGTGCATTGATTATGCCAATATTGATCCTCAGTGTAGATTTTTAATATTTAAAAAATAAATATGTTTGTTATAAATTAATGTTAGTATTACAACTTTCAGTTGTAAAATAATAAAGAATATCTCAGCTAAATTTTTTAATATTGTAAAAATCAAAACAACGGATTTTTTCCAATTTCTACTTGATTTTATTAAAACAAAGGGTTTAAAAATATTTCATATTTATGAAAAATATTTAGTGATAATTTCACAATAGAAAAAATATTAATTTTAGCTCATACCTTTGCTAAAAACGTCAGTTACTATTATTCTCAAATATCATAACCTTTAGATGCAATACCGAGGAATGATGGCTACTGCACTCGGAATTGCACACGAAGAGGGTACTTTAAAATTATGGCAAGGTGTTACTCCAGCCTTATATAGACATCTTGTTTACAGGTAAAATTAAAACATAACCAAATTTAAATTTATTTAATATTTTTTAGTAATTATTGAAATCTCTAGTGGTGTACGTATTGTTACATATGATTATCTTCGTAAAGAAATGGGTTCAACTGAAACAATTAGTCTTCCAATTTGGAAATCAGCAATATGTGGTGTTTTAGCCGGTGGTCTTGCACAATGGATGGCATCTCCAGCTGATCTAGTTAAAGTACAATGTCAAATGGAAGGAAAACGAAAACTAATGGGACTTGAGCCAAGAGTAAATGGTGCTGTGCATGCTTTTAAAGAAATAATTAGAAGGGGTGGTATAAAAAGTCTTTGGAAAGGTAGTGTACCAAATGTTCAAAGGGCTGCTCTTGTTAATTTGGGTAATTATTTGCTATAATCAGTTTTTTTCTTTTACATCAATTTAATAGATTATGATTTTAAGGTGATTTAACTACATATGATACTGTAAAACATTTTATAATGCATAAAACTGGCTTACCAGACTGTCATTTTGTTCATATATTATCTTCAATTTGTGCAGGATTAGTAGCTGCTACAATGGGCACCCCGGCTGATGTAATTAAAACTCGTATAATGAACCAGCCAACTGATAAAAATGGAAAGTATGCTTTGAAATTTTTAAGTAAAACTATATAAATTTCAGTTTTTTATGTTCTAATTTTTAATTTCAGAGGTTTACTATATAAGGGATCAATTGATTGCTTTAATCAAACTATTAAAAGGGAAGGATTTTTTGCACTTTATAAAGGTTTTCTTCCAGTATGGATACGAATGGCACCATGGTCCCTAACATTTTGGTTATCGTTTGAACACATACGTTCAATGATGGGAGCATCTGTGTATTAAGTATATCATTTTTATATATTATATTAGAAAGTTCAAAGTAAATTGTTGTAAAAAATATATTTGTGATAAAAAAATCAATGAAATCAGATTTCAACTATTAAAAATAAAATTCGATTATAATAAAAATATAATAGCTATTTAAAAATGTTTATCGTGTGATAAAAAATATATTTTTTTGTTTTAAATTAGTTATTTTAAACATATTTTATTGTATTTGAAACAAAATTGAATTTTTTAAATAATTTTTTATTAAACAGTCAATTTTTATGTCATATTCTATATTGCGATGTAATACAATTTTTATATAATTTTGTTATTTTTAAATTTATTTCAAAACTGAGTGCCATACTTTGATAATAATTAAATAATAGAAATCAAAATACAATACAAATACATTTATTTATTAATTATATTGATAGAAGAGGATGTAGTAACTTTAATAATATTTTTTTGAATTGCAAACAAAGAAAATGTGATCCTTTTAGCAAATTTTTGCTTTCAATGTTTTATCTTTTTTTTTTTTCAATAGAAAAATTTTTATAGGAAAGTTTTTCAATTTTTACTATATATATATATATGTATGTATACATCTACTCGATCAGTGTGCTTATACATGATCACAAATATTATCAACACATTTTTCTCAGTTTTAAGATGTGTAAGAATTTAAACTAGAATAATTGAAAAGTCCTGAAGAAGCTGCAAAGACCGCAAACACATCTAAACTTTAAAAAGAACGTAAATTGATTAAAAGTCCATTCGCATCAAAGCGATTTTCTGTCGCTGCGTTTTCCAACTATAAATACCGTGATGAGGTTGTTGTCTTTTCATTCATTCTTAAAGCGGGGTATTCACTATAAATGTGAATCAATGATTCGACTCTCTCAGCCCATATAAAGTATATGGCTGAATCATTTGTGAGTAAAATATTCAACATGTTGGATATTTTCTCTCTTATTCGTGCTTTCCATATACTTTAAATAGGAACTAAGAGCCGAATCATTGATTATACATATATGCTTCCCATTTTATATTTCCTTTAGTTTTGGTGTTCTTGGTTTTTGGCACATACAAACCTGTAGATTACCACTTCGATTACAAAATTCACTTATACGCAATTTCATGAGTAAATTGAGAATTTTTCCCGCTGGGTTAACTTAAAATTTGATTAGTTATACCATTTAGGCTAATAATGGTACAAATAAAAAATGCTTCCCATTGCCTAGTTTTTAACGTAAAATAGAAGCTTTGATACAGTAATTAAAGTAATTAAAGTAGTAATTAAATTTTATTTATTAATTAAAATATTAATTTTTTTGACTTTGGTTCTCTTAAAACCAAAATTTAGTAAATAGAAATTGTCTTAATTTTAATTCTAATATTTTCTTTTTTTAAGTAAAATTTTCTTATTATTTATCAAACTTTCAAAAAAACCAAAAAAACTAATTATATAATGGATAAAAATTGATTTTTTTTTATTCTATTAAATTTACTGTCTAAATATAAAATCGAAAACGCTTGCTTCTTGTCGCTTAATGTACCAAAATTAAATTTATAAATTATATTTGAAATTCACTCTAGAGAATAAAAAGTTTTATGGATTGCTTGATTTTTATTATAACGACAAGTTGTTTCAGTTTACTAAATTCATAAAACTTAATAAAAAAGAAAACGTTAGAACTAATGTAAGTAGGAAAATTTTCCTTTAAAATAAAATTTTATGTTATATCAAAATATTTTTCATTTGTTAATTTTTGTTTCATAGGATCTTTTTTTTAGTCATGGAAGTTACCCTAATTTTTATTTTCTTTATTTGATAAAAATGTTACATACTAAGCTATATTTTTATTCGCACAAAAATAGTTTGAAGCTTAATATAAAAGGAAACAAGATTTTAATGGACACTATTTGTTAAGGCATGCCCCATAATTATGATATTGTAATGTAAGAGTGCTGTTAATTAAGTCAATGTAAATAATTACTTTAAATTTTAATGATTTTGGGTTCTAAATGAATTAAAATTCTTAAGGTAGCAGTTTTTAATGCTAAGAGACATAATTTTTTTTAAGCTTTTGTGTAAAGATTTTTTAAAATCGATATTTTATCAGATTGCTTGCATAATGTTTGAAATAAATTTTATGAAAATTTAAAACTTATTGCAAGTAAGGCATTTTTTTTGTAATTTTAGTTCTTTAAAGAATGTTCTAGTGATTTAATGGCATTATTAGAAATTTTACTCACAACTATTTCTTTTACATAAAAAAACATAGATGAAGTACTAATTTTTCATGCCTTCAAAATGAATTTTGTATAAATTTCATTTGGATACGACTTTAGACGCCGTAAGTAAAACTTTAAGTTTGGGAAAAGAAATGTAAAATGTTCAAATTGTACAATTCCAACTTACCTACTTTTACTTTGATTGCATTTGATTGCCGAATTAAGGCACTTGTTTCTCTACTAATTTTCCATTCTTCATGATTACTTCGAAGATCACAATGTAACTACAGGTTGACGTGTATATTTCATTCAGAGATTGTCAAAAAAACATTATGCATGCTTAAAAATGTTATTACTACTCTTGACAATAGTGAGACCGTTTGACGAACTTTTGATTTAAAACTTTCCCAAAATATTTTCGAACGATTTAATATAACAATTCTGCTAAATAATTCAAATAATGTATTTCTGGAATTGAATATTTTTTAATAATAACATATTACTAAATACTTTGTTAACTATAAAAGCGTTTAGCTAATTCTATTATTTTCATTTTGTTTTCGTCAAAAACTGAAGTGGTTTAAGTTTTTCGGTGTCAGAGTTTTAGTCAATTTTTTCCGACTATTTTTAACTCTAATCGTATTTTAATATTTGAACATTATTTAGCTTACCAAAAATCAACTTTTAATCCTTCAACCACATTTCTGTGTTCTAAAAAAAAACACTTCCAGTATATTTTTTGCTGCTGCTGTAAACACAATTTTCTTTTTGATTTAAACTCAAAGTTAAGGTTTTGTATAACTTTTAGAACAATTCAAAACTCTAATGAAATAAGTTCTGTTCTGTTTAATAATGTTTAATTAATAATATCATAAAATTTAGTTTATCCATAAAATGAATAACTTTGTCTATGGGGCATTCTTTTACAAACCGAACAAAAATCGACAAAAATTGGCCGACACATTTTTGATTTGGCTGAATTTTTTTTTACGGGCTTAGCAATGAAAAAAAAGATATGAGTGTTCGAGGATTTTTTTAAAAAAAATTTTTTTTGGAAAATGGAGGGGGTCAAAGTTTTGAGAATTTCGTGATTTTGGCTTGAAGAATAGTTTTTAAAAATTCTTAACTTCGGTTTTATTGAGGCTAGGAGCTTTTTGTTTTTTTTGTTTTACAGTTAAAGGGTTGAATTTAAAAAAAAAAATATTTAAAAAAAAATTATTAACAAATTTTAATTGTTATTAACAAATGAATTGTTTATATCGATTTTTAACTTTGATAACCACCTTGTAGCAAGTTCTTTTTTTTACCATTGTGTTCACCGTCTAATTTTAAATAAAAAACAATTTTTTAATTGATGGAGAAACTATTCCTTATATTAAAAAAAAAATAATTTTCGAAGCGCCCCACCTCATTTTGCACTCCACTGTATGCGCATTTTCTTATTAAATATTGTTTTTCTTCGTAATGCATATGTTTATCTTAATTTTGTATTTTTTATTCATATAAAGAAATTGAAAACAATTATTAATAATATTAGTTATTAACAAAAAAACCCTAATAGAAAATGAAAGGAAATAAAAAAGAGCTTTTTTTACGGGAGTCTACTGGTTTAGGCGTTCGAATTTTGGGTGTTCTTTCGGACGCCATAAAAAAGAACCAATAAATATTTTTAGCTAAATGTTTTTTATTTTTGGTTTATTAATGCCTTGAAAATATAGAAAATTAATAATATTGAACAAAAATTTACAATTGAAAATACTACAAGCTTGCAAAGTGGTGGCTCTTAAAAAGAAAGTTGTGTCCTGGTGTGCACGATTCCAGCCCTCCTAGCAATCTGAAGAACAAAATCTCTCTTATTTATTAATTGTTTTTCATTTAAAATTAGACGGTGAACACAATGGTAAAAAAAAGAACTCGCTACAAGGTGGTTATCACAGTTAAAAATCGATATAAACAATTCATTTGTTAATAACAACTAAAATTTGTTAATAATTTTTTTTTGAAATATTTTTTTTTTAAATTCAACCCTTTAACTGTAAAACAAAAAAAAACAAAAAGCTCCTAGCCTCAATAAAACCGAAGTTATGAATTTTTAAAAACTACTCTTCAAGCCAAAATCACGAAATTCTCAAAACTTTGACCCCCTCCATTTTCTAAAAAAAAATTTTTTAAAAAAAATCCTCGAACACCTATATCTTTTTTTTCATTGCTAAGCCCGTAAAAAAAAATTCAGCCAAATCGGAGATGTGTCGGTCAAAAAGGTGTTCGGTTTGTAAAAGAATGCCCCCTATAAGAAATTAGTTCATTAAAAAATAAAAATTTAAATTTAATACTGTAAATAAGAGCAGTAAAACAGACAAATATTATTCTAAGAGAGAAATTAATTTACTTTAATAATTAATTATATTAAATTATAATGTGGGATCTTCAATCTAAAAAATAAATTTTCCAAAATTTCTTAAATATATTTAAAAAAATGTGTTAAAAAAATAATTTAAAGCTAAAAAGATCTAAACATGTAAAGAAATTGGATTTATACACATTTTTATTTTCAGCCATAGTTGTTCACAAAATTTAATTAAAATGTCTTGATATCTAACATAAGCAAAGAATTTATTGAATTTTATTAAAATGTTATTTTCAAAGAAATTTAGTTTTTAAATTTAAATTATATTCTTTTAGTTAAAAATTTTATGATTGTTCGTTTTTATATAATATTCAATAATCCATAAATTTTGTTATTTGTTTTTAAATTTTATATTTAATTTTGAAGCACATATAAATTTATTTTTATTCTGAGAAACTGATAACTTTTAAATATTTGCTATTGTTTATTTTTGTGTGACTAACTAAAAATACTTTCTTTTAGCAAAAATTGAACTCCGTTAATATTATTTACTTTTTTTTACAATTATTATGTTGTTGCTGTGTATTTTTTTAAAAAGGAGAAAGTAAATTCAGGCGTGTAAAAATGCCCGGAGAGTGCAGATCAAATTTCTTCAAACTAAAGGAAATCAAATTGAAGTAAAACTAGATAAAATAGGATTCAGTTTTGTTGAATTGAGTAAAAAAGTTAAGAATGTGTATTACATTTGATTTTTGGATAATTACAAATGTGAAATATAAAAAAAAACACATTCTTGATTCAATACTTAAATGAGTTTTACTCTAACTGATATGATATTTATACATATACAACCATCTTTGGGATTGTGATATCATATTTTCTAGAAGATTTTAATATATAGAAGCTTTCATTCTTGGTTTGCTTGTTTTTCATTTAGGCTATGACAAAAATTCATTCTGGGGACATGGTATTCTCGGCCATAGTTGTAGAAGCTCTTAACTATATTTTATATGCCAATCGAAACGGCCTGTACACCAACTTAAACTTTACCTTCTTTGCTGTATTCATGCTTGATTTTTTCTCTAATAACAACTTTCTTATTTTAAAATATGTGATCTAATTATAATGACTTCTTTTTTATTTCAGAAGATTTATATATATTTATATAAATAACAAAATTAATCATTTAAATTTTTATACGCAAATTAAAAAGTTGGATCAAAGACATCTTTGAATATATTTTAATGACAGTACACTTAAAAGTAAAAATAAAAAAAAACAAAAGTATGAACAAAATGGAAGAAATCGAACATTAAAAATGAGTCTTAGAAGTAAGTTTCAATCAAATCATAAATAATTTATTTTGGTCTCTCCTGTTCTTTTTTTTTTTTAATTTTGACTTCAATTTTAAGTTTTTCTAATTAAAACTGAAAAATACTTTAATATGGAATGTGTTGAGTACAACGCTTTAGTTTATAGAGCTCAAACAACTTGGAAAATACTTTTTGTGAGTAAAACATTTGATATTAGGATATTAGGAAATAAGCTTTCAAGGACTGAAAAGACTTACTAAATAGAAATTTTTAAATTCTTTTTCTATTTTTTTACTTTATTTTTCATTAAAAATATGTTATATGTTGTTGAGTACATTTTTGCGTTATAAAGCAGCTCGAAAAAGTGTTTTTACCAATCCTAAAAATGTATACTTTGGTGAGAGTTTCTTTAAGAGATTTTCCTGATAAATAAATTCCTAAAATTTTCTTCTTAAGTTCTTGCATCCATTTCGTTATAATATTTCCCAGCTACATTTAAAATTTGTTAAGTTTCACTGTTTCTCTTAGTTATAATATCATATATTCTTCAGAATCCAAGTTTCCTTGTTCGTGTAGTTAATTTTTATCCTCTTTCTTTACTAAACTTATGATAGTCTTTTCTTTGGTTGCTGCCCAAAAATATTATGTGGGGAATATTCGTAATTTGTCTCTATTTCTACTCCACACACTTTTATTTAAATTTCATCAAATTTAATTACATTGATCCACAGAAAATCATTAATATACGGGATATTAGCTTCTCTTATGTGACTTTCTTAAAGGGTAGCACCTTTCAGTTGTCATTATCTGAAACAAGTCCTTTTGTGTTTTTATATATTTAATTTATGTTATTTATTTCAGTATTTGAAACTGCAGAAAACTGTAAAAGTTGGATGAAATTTCCTCTTGTAAATGGCAATATAAAATTGAAAATACGTGCAGCTAGTAATGCAAAAATAAGTTTTTCACCTACACCAACTGACAAAGAAATAATGGTTCATATCTCAATTGGACATAATGATAATCAATTAACATCAATTAGATATGATTCAAAACCACCTAAAATTGTTGAAGTTGAAACTCCTGATATACTAAATGAGCTTGAGTATCGTCAATTTATGATTGTTTGGATAAATGGGGTGATTTAATCATTTTTTCTTAAAAAATTTAAATATGTATTTGTTTTCATGCTTTCCAAAATCAAAAAGGAAGTAAAATTATATCAAGAAGAAAATAATGATCATATAATATCCCTGAAATACAAATTTTATCCATTTTACTATATTGGAACATATATTCAAGACGGAAATGGTACTTTTTTCTTTGAAGGTAAGATTTTAAGTAGTTATAAAACAACATAGTTAAAATTTTAAAATAATATTTTATAGATCATCAGAATGTTGAATCAAAAAATCTTACTACATATATTTATCATGGAATACGATGTGGTAATATACAGTTTGCTTTTAAAGGTAAATCTGATGCTAGAATAGCAATTATGTTATCTGGGAGTCTAGTTGATCCTATGTGTGAAATAGCTATTGGTGAACAAAGGAATACATTAACAACAATTAGGTCAAATAATCATAAAGAACCAAACGTCATAAATGAGACACCAAATATTGTAAATGAAGAACATTTTACAAAATTTTATATAAATTGGGAGAATGGCTCAATCTGGGTTAGAAAAGATTCACCAGATGGTGATCTAATTATAACTGATAATCTATGTGTTGACTTTGTTCCTCAATTTTTTTCTGTACGAACTGGATATGGTGCTAAAGGTAAATGGATTTTTAATGTTAATGACTTAAAAAGAATATAAATATTTTAGGTAAGTTAGTTAATATTTATAAAAATTAATAAGAAATATGAATTTTTTTTAGTTCTAGATATTCATTTAAAATTTTAGAGGCCGCTTTCAGCATTTTCCAGATTTATTTATATTAATTTATTTAGATTAATGAAGATTTCATAAAGAGAATACATAGATTTATCTATTATTATGTTTATTACTAAAATAATTCAGAATATCTAATCTATATGAATAAAAATCTAAATGTTTGTTCCATAATTGTAAAAACCTTAAATTTTATTACTGGTGGCGTGGTTTTTTTTTTTTAAATGTATCGTAAAAAAGTTTAGGCAAAAGTTTAGTAATTAAATTGATTCTCAAAATTAATTCTCAACCTTAGCTCATGTATCTTGTGAAACATTTATTAAATTTTCTACCAGGTTAGAAAATAGTTCATTCTGCTTAAAATCTCTTTTAAATATAACAAGGATGCATAGGAGAAATTTCATTGAAATACCAATTTTTTAGTCAGAATAAATGCTTAATATCTTACATTATTTTTGATCTCTCATTTCAAGATTGGTTTAGAAATATTCTACCATTTAGGAACGTATTTTGACAAAAAAAAAGTTATTTTTTTTTATATCTTTTTTAATTTTATACAAATATTTTTTATATATTTCTCATAGATTTAGGACTAAATATCCATTCACCAATTGTTCCATGTCCAGTTCGAATTGCAAAAAATTTAGGTGTAAAATCAATACAATCTTCTCCTAAAATTACTAAATTATCATCGCCTGCACTCAAATTATAAATATAAAAAGTTTTATCATGCCAATTTAAACGAAATTTTGTAAACAATTTTTCATTGACAATTTTTGGTGTATTCCAAGTATCCCATGGCCTTTTAATATTGTTTATTCGGATACAAGTGATTTGATTTTTAAATTCACCAATACTTATTTCACACATTGGATCTAAAAGACTTCCAGTAGCCATTAATGCTATACAAGCATCAGATTTACCACGAAAAGAAAAATCAATTTGACCATCTTGAATTTCATAAAATATATACCCAGAATTTTCTAAATTTTTTACTGGTTTAACACCTGAAATTTAATTGATATACATTAAAATAAATTAAAATAAAATTTCGTATAAAAGAAATAAAGGACGCAAAATTATTTAAAAGTATGTTTGTGGTGAGAATTTACCGTATTATGAGTTAAAAATTCACCTATAAATTCTAAAATTTCATTTTCATTTTCGGGACACTCTGCTACATAATAAATTGGATAAATAGGATAATTTGTATTCATAATAACTTTTTCTTTATGGATAACTTTCATTTCCTAAAAAAAAAACACTAAACTTAATAAACCTTTTTGAATTCAGAAAATTTCTTATAATTATTTACTCCTTCAGTCCATGTAATAAGCAACTCTACGAAATAATCTTTCTTTATTATGCATGGAGTTATTGCTTCAACAAGACTATATTTATCCGAAATTAATTTAATTGATGACATATTGTTATTCATGATTCCAAACGACAGGACCAGATCAGTGTCGGAAATAACTGTTGAATTTGTTAAGAAGAAACTTACTTCTCTATCAGACTGCATTGTAAATCTTAAAAACCCATTTAATATTGGAAATTTTCTCCAAATCCTTGACTTATCGTCTGTTTTGAAAACTTTAGCAGTTAAAAAAAAGAATAAAAATTTTAATTAATTATTATAAAACATTTAAAGAAAGAACTGAGCTTTTTTAACTAAACTAAACATAAATTCAAAACGAACATTATAAATATTTTTAATGGACATATTTACAATCACACCTAGACTACTCTTAAAGCATTGAAGTTTATAGGACAGAAGGACTAGCTGCTTAGAAGTATGTATCACTTTGCTTCACATCCTTCTGTCCAATTAATTCGAACAGAATTCAAAAGAACTCTAGAAGAAATTATCCTTTGTGTAAATAGGCCCAACCCATTCACAGTTTTTATTTCATAATTAGTCATAAACTAAAAATATATACTTTTAACAAATAAATTTTAGTAGTTTTCAAGCACGTTTTATTTCGTTTTATTATTTTAAATAAACTTTACATTCCGGAAACTTAAATATTGAATAATTCAATTCTCTATATATAACTTACCATTTTCAAAAGTTATTTCAGATGGACAATCCATTTTAAAATTTTAATTAACTTAAATTTTGTGTTTTTTATTTATTTAAATTAAAGATCCCAATACATACTTCGTTAAATTTAATTATTTAAAAGTGTCAATAACAAAAAACAAAAGTTTGACCTCAGTATTGTGTCCTTTTGATATTTTATATTTTCAAATTGTTTATTTTTTGTATCACTAGGACAAGCAAACTTGATGCTAAAAGAATAAAATTAAGCTTTGACGTATTTGATGTAATTGAAAATAATTATAAAATAAAGTTCCTCAAAATATGAAAAAAGAATTGAAAGGAATTCTAGACGTTCTTGTAAGAAATTTTCTTGTAAAAAATACATTGGAGACATTTTGAGCCTATAAAAGCGCTATGGAAAACGCTAATGTTAGAACTTAAGTTAAAAACTAGGCTGATTATTGTGTACATTTGCTTAAGGTGCTATTACACTTTCATATAAATATGAGAGGTAGTGACATTTGAAATATGATACATATGTATATCATTCTGAAAAAAATTTTTCAGAAGAGCTATTACACTATACAGATTTAACATATAGATATGGCTATCACACTTGTATGATACATCGAATGTGACATTTCTTCCATATTTATATAAAGGTGTAATAGCACCTTTAGGGTTTAATTGATGCGGAGTTTTACCCTTTTGCAACATCAAAAACCTTGAAAGCTTCATAATTTCCTCTGAATTTGAGAATTCCGATCTCTGTAATTCTTTAATTAAGTGGCTGGTTTTCTCAAAATAATTTCGACCATACTTGTTCAATTGTTCATTAAAATAAATTTTTTACTTTGTAAAAATCGTGAATCAATATTGCTCAAATTTCTTTCCTTTTCCAAGTTCTAATTCGTCTTCTTTTTCTATAATATTCATGGGTCTTATTTATCTAAAACTTTGATTTCCTTTTTAAAAACACTGTTATATTCAAATAATACTTTGAAGTCGCGTCGTATGTGAAATTACTGGCGTCATCTTGCTAATATCTATTAAATTTCAGAGAACATTGAAGTCGTAATCATCAATAACAATTGCAATAAGAAGTTGTTTTATAAAGAAAAGGACTTAAACCACTTTCAAAAAAAATAATTGTGCGATAGCATAAAGGGCATTAAGCCCAAAATTCTTTTGATTATTTAACAAAAAGTTATACTCCATTTAAAATTATGATTATAAATATGGATAGAAGGTGTCTATATCTTATTAAAATTACGGTTTATTCGTTTTTTTTAAAAAGTGGACTTATACCACTTTCAAAAAAAAAACAGCTCATATAATAATAAATAAACTTCACATGTGACATAATTTCTTTTGAGTTTGTGAACGTATACGTCCTCTTATTATCATATTTTTCTCAACAAATTATATAGCCTTTTAGCAACTTGCTAGATTTGTGAAACACACCCTATAAGCTACCAGCTGGTATACCTACATTGACGTTAATTGTCAGCCATGTTTGTTTTTCTTTACTTTGCGTATTTGGAAATTATTATTGTAATTTAAGTTTTGTATGATTTTTGTGATATTATAAGCTCAAAATCTTTGTTTTATAAATCCAAATCTATTATTGAGATTTAATTAGATAAAAAAATTAAACATATCCTTTAATAATTCTTCCAAAATTAATATATAATATACAAATATTTTAAAAGTGCCAATATAAAATAAAATAATGGGAAATGCTGGTAGTAATATTCAAAGAGATTGCCAAAAATCAAGTTCAAATGAAACAATGCCTAATTCACCCAACAGGGATAATGGGCAAGCCTTTGTTTTTGACAAGAAAACTGACAATCGCTTAGTACTTCAAGGTTCACAGGACGACGAAGAACCATATTATACAAAATTAGGAATGCAAGATTTGGAATTTTCATCAATTTCTTGTCAACGTGCTAATACATTATCTGGAAGTAATAAATCTATAGATAATACAAATGATAAAAAGCAAGCGCTACCGACAGTTTTTAAATGGGATGGAGGAGGTAAACAAGTATTAATTAGTGGGACATTTTCAAACTGGAAAACTCTTCCAATGGTTAAAAGTCATGGAGATTTTGTAACAATAATTGATTTGCCTGAAGGTGATCATCAATATAAATTTTTTGTTGATGGAGAATGGAAACATGATCCGAAATTGGTAAATGTTTTGTGTTGGTGAAAAATCAATAACTAGTAAAATTATATTTTGTTTTTAAAATGAAATAAAAAATAGAATTTCAATTTATTCAAAGATTTTCTTTTTTATAATAATAAAAATTTTAATTTTATATTTATGTAAACATATATTTTGAAATTTTTTTAGAAAAATATTGACAATGATGCTGGTACTAAAAACAATTTAGTTTCGGTTAGAGAATCAGATTTCGAAGTATTTCAAGCGTTGGCTAAAGATAGTGAAGACGCTGCTAATAAAGCTCAAAAGGAATATTCGCAAGATATACCAGCATCAAAACCATGGGAAAAAGTATCTGGACCTCCAATATTACCCCCACATCTTCTGCAGGTTATTTTAAACAAAGATACTCCATTATCGGTAAATGAAATATTAAAATTTATTAATTATAATATTTAAAAATAAGAAACATTTTTTATAGTGTGAACCAACATTATTACCAGAACCAAATCACGTAATGCTAAATCATCTTTATGCATTATCAATAAAAGATGGTGTAATGGTCTTGAGTGCTACACACAGATATCGAAAGAAATATGTAACAACATTGTTATACAAGCCAATTTAGTTTTGAGGTCAGATTGTTTTCAGAAATTTTGCTAATTAAAATTTTAGTTTGGTTATATATATTTTCTTTAATGCTGCTTAAAGTTGCAAATGTGATATCTAAAATTTAAATTTATTGAAAGTGGGCTATAAGAATAAATATTTATTAGAACATATTGTTATGAAAAATAAATTTATTTTAAAAACTTACAGAAGTTAAAGTTAAATGTATTATACCTTGTCAAGAATTTAATCGAAGTTATTATAAAGAATTTCATGTCTAGAATAAAACAGCAATGATTTCATCGAACAAGTTTTATTAAAATTCTTTAATATACAGGGTGTCCTGCTATTGGTGGATCAAACGCTTAGGGTAGAAAGTAGATGTGATCAGAAAGCGATAATATGTATGGTTGAGTATAGTAAACTGATAGACAAAAACTATTTCAACCAAGTCTCCATACAGATAAGTCTACATACACAGAGCAGACTTTCATTGATATGACAGTTAAATTTTTGAATTGTATAGGGTTAATAGGACAAACTTTGAGATCGAAAAAAACATATATCGCACGATTTTAGAATTTTTAAAATATTTTTCCCGGCATCAGGGGGTCGATATTTCTCTTTAAAAAATAAATCTGGGGGGGGGGGGGGGGGGTCGTGTTCTGACCGTTGTTTTACGTAAGTAAAAGACTAATATTTACTCTCAGAAACCTTATGGTTTCATAAGAACGAAGTTTATTATGCATCAGATAAAATTATTAAATTAGCTGAAAGTTTTAAGCCTGAACAATTAGCATCAGTTGGAACTTGTTTTGGGAAAATTTCAAAATCAAACGAATTTAAATTACATATTACAGCACTTAGTTATATAGCACCATATGCACAGTATAAAATTTGGATAAAACCATCAGTTGAACAAAAATTTCTATGTGGAAATCATATACCAAAATCTGGATTAGGTATTGAACAAAAATTTATGCTAACCATTTCATGAGCATCTCAACGATTAAGACCTTAAACTTTATATTACTATAGGTTTGAGATGGATGAACTTTGCTCACGATGTGATATCCGAAACGATAAAAGTGTCCATTAGGATATTGTAAACAAATATGTTATTTTGTATTGTGTTTGCATTTTGACTGTGTAAAGCCATGCAAAAAAGACTTTAATCGTATGAGAAAATTTAAATTATCAGCATTATTTTTTCAGTAGAGTTCTATTACAATTACTAATAATATTCATATAACTTATAAAAGATTAAATACTCATACCTAAATATTTTTAATAATTAGTCAAAATCTGAATATATTAATGATACAAACACGAAAAAACACAAAAAGCAAACACAAAATTTATCAAAATAGTAAAATGTATTATTGCTTAATACACTTTAACTAAACTAACTAAAATAAATTGAGAAAAAAAACTTACTTCTAGATATTTTCTAACAATAACAAGAAATTAGATTAGGTGCAAAGTATAATAAATTTCAAAAAATTTAATTTTTAACATAATTTTAATTCAAAAGGACAACAAATTACCGTTTTTTTTCGTTATATGATCTTAAAATAAGCCCGCACTTTTAATGTTTACTTAAAAATAATTTTTTTGTTTTTAAAGACCCTAAATCTTTAGCCGTGTCAATTGCTAATTGTTTAAGAGACATAAGATTTTTTTTTGTAATTTTATTGTAGTGCGAGCAGTTGAGTTGAAAAATTTGCGTTAAATGCTATAAATTATTAAAATTAATTCTTATTCAAATAAATTTATTGTCTAAAGTTAATTGCCTTATAGATACTTTAAATTATACATTAAATTTTCATCCCCAAATTTTAATAAAATATCTTAGATATTTTGCAAGGCCATTTAAATTTAACGATTTTATAAAATAAACACAATCCTTGAAAGGTGAAAAACAAAAAACTTTTTAAAAAGTGTCTAAATTTAGTAATCTTATCTTATATTATAACTATATCCATATATATTCTTCTGAGTTGTTGTTAAAAATTGCAATTAAACATTTTTACAGCGCAATATTTATTTATATAGGTGGTGGTCCATTCGGATATGATAACATTGGTTCTAAGCTACTTGCAAACTTATTTGCTAAAATGCACGAATAATCCTCACCATGGGGGACCAAAGTAGCAACACCCAAAAGAAGTAGCATTATAGCTTGAATTGGCAGCGACGCACGTATTACTCGTCCCAAAAATCGATGACCACGTACAAGAAATGATTTTTTAATATCTTCTTGGTAACAAGCACTAAAAATAAAAGCTCTTTAGTAGTACGTACTCGACCCAAATATTTATTTTATAAGAAATATTTAATACAATTTTACTGAAGATTTTAAAACCTAGCTTTATCCGCATAAAATTTTAAGAACAATTTGCTTTCAATACACTCTACAAAAAAATTATTTTTTCTACTTGACCTTAAGAAAATTTTGAAAAAAAAGATGCAAAAACTAAAATCGAAAAAAAAAGTTGGTATTGCTTTAAAAAAAAAAGAAAAATAATATTTACTTAGCAAGTTCAGTGAAATGTGTTGATGCCTGAACAGAGGACTGGATCCTGACTAAATTCAGACTGGATTCAGACTGCTCCAAAAGCTGCAGTGAGAAAAACACACAAAAAAACCAAATAAAAATTTTATAATGAAATGTGCAAAGTTTTCAACTAAGCAAACTTTCTTAATGCTAAATTGCTTTTAAATTCAATTTTTGAAATTATTCACCTCTTCCGACAGTATATGAAGTGATAACCCCAAGTTATTTCCTTTGCAGCCCAATACTGCTCCTAATTTCACTATATATATTCCAGACAGGCGTTTCAGTGACTGCAATTTCAAATGTAGCTTAGTTATCCTGGAAGATATTTTTTAGGTTATTTACTGTCAATTCAACTAAACGGTTTTATGAGTTGAAAACATAATAGCGGCAACCGAAATAAAGTATAATTTTATATTAGAAAATACTTTTCCTTCATATAGAAAAAAATTTGATAAGGTTTATGCAAAATATTCTTTAATAAAAAATTTTTTCAACCTTTCTATATATGTATAAATTGATTACGTGTACTTCCTAGCTCTGTTAAATAAAAACCTTGTTTTAGAAATTTTTAGATTTTAAAAGTATTAATGTCGAAAGCATGGTTTATATCCAAAACAACCATCTAAAACTAAATAATTTTTGTTGAAACTAATAGTTTTTCCATGAATTTATTTTGTTTAAATACTTTTAACATAATGAAATTTGATCCGCCCCAGGAAGTATAATAAAAAAAAAAACTAACCTTTTATAAGTGTTGGTGGACTCATCAGAATCGTTGAGTGATTTCAAAAGCTGATCAGCAACTTCTTGCAAACAAATAACACGGGGTTCACATCTCTCAAGATCTGCTCTAAGATCTTTAAATTTTTTAAGCTTAGTTTTCAGTATAATAGTATCTTCTGTTAAATCAACAGGTTCCAATGTTTTAATTTTACGTTCCATATTTTGTAGCCATGTGTAAAGCTCTTCAACTGTCAGATGAAATTCATCAGATGAAATTAACGCTGCCTGTAAAATACTTTGCCATTTTAATGTATATATCCCTACTTTATTCCAACGATTATTATCATTTTCCAAACGTAGTTTCAGTTCTTTAGCTTTGATGGTGTCTAAAGTATGTGTGATCAAATGATCACCAACAATATTTAATGACGACATAATACTTTTATGACTTTCTAAATCAAGAACGAATTCACGGTGATCTTGTGCTGTAGATTCCAATTGTTCAAAATTACTTGGTGAAGCTTTCTGCAGTTTTTGTGTGTTTTCTGCGGCCTGCAACCACTGTTCTAAACGCCATAAGTCGCTATCGATTTGATCCCAATTTTTTGGTACACACAACGGGCACATAAGTCGGGCTGCTTCGCTGTTAAATTCATAACGTTATTTTTTTTTTTTTAATGAAACAAAGAAGGGGAATTTATTTCTAAGTACAATTGAGAGTGAAATGCGCTTAAAACGCCTAAGATTCTGGAATGTTTCACAATTTTGAAAACATTTTTAAGCGTATTATGTGTTCAGAGGCTTAATTTCAATTAAAATAATTTTTTTTTATAGTTTCAAAAAAAAAATCAAATCTAATTTTAAATCAACTCATTATTGTCTAAATAAGCGGAAAAAATTTGAACCAATATGAAATACTTTAAAAGGTTAAATACCTATTGCGAGCACACAAAATTGTAAGGACTTATAAGATCAGACCTTAAACAAACCATTCGTTTGCAAGTTACAAATGGAAATAAAAAGAAGTATGAAAAATATTAAAATTAGTTTTATTTAAGAGTAAGAAAATTCAAGCACATTAAAATTATTAAAGGGAACTTACCTATTATTCTGATCATTTTCTAATTGCAGTTTCAGTTGAGCTTGCAATCGCTGATATGTCAGATCAAGTTTTTTCACTAAAGTAATTTGGGCCTCTTCATCGGTGCTCTTGCACTCAGTTAATAACAAGGTACTTAAATGTTTTATTAGTTCCACAGAGGATTGGCAGCTTGCGGTCACTTTTAATATTTTTTGATACTCAATTTTTTTTTTATCACTTATGATTTTTCCAAATTCAGACAAATTAGTAGAACATTCATTAATTGCTGTTGTTAGTTCCAAAGCATAGGCATCTTTTGCAGTAATTGATGTCATTCGGGGAAGTATTTGTAGTGTGTTCACTTGGAGGGCTGAGTCCTGTTCAAATCTAAGTGTATTAACTTGAACACTTTCGTCCACTGCTTTAATATGTTTTGGATCTTCATTCTTCATTTCGTTTAATCGTTTTCTAATATTAATCCACATTAATTGGTATTCTTTCATTAATTGTGATATTTTCTCTTCTTCGTCCTTTTCAGATTTCTGTTTTAATTCTTTACCTAATTGGTTTGTTGAATTTCTAAGCGTTTTATGTCTTTTTAATCTATTTTCAATAAGTTTAATTGTTTGAAATTTCTGTGAAATATCCTTTTGATTATTAAGATGCGTCATCTTTGTAAGATCTACATCTATTTGAGACAGACCCATTAAGAGTTTTGCATGATTATTAAGAAATTCCCGATGAATTCTAATGTCTTTACCAAGTTTGTCGATAATACTGTAGCCACGTGGGACTAACTCTTGCCAATTTTCTAAAACTTTTTTTGTTGTGGCTGTCAACTCTTGAATATTCAAAACTGAAATTCCTGGTAACATAAACAATTTTGCATAACATTCTTCAAGAATACTAATTAAAGGTTCATCAAATTCAATTTCTCTGATTTTTTTATCAACGTTGTCAATTAATTGTTGCATTTTATTTTTATCAGACAGATCTAAGTTTTTTTCCAGCTGATCAAGGTTAAATTCATGTTCAATTAGTAATTTTTCAATCCCTTTTGTTTGTTTTGAAATGTCTAGTAACAAACTCCAAGCAACAATCATATCCTTTTTTCTATCAGCTGATGTATTGCAAATATTTCTCCAACGTTTATCCAGATCTTTTGCAGCATTGCTAATATTTGATACATTTATATGGCATTTCCAAGTGTCTGTATCATTAAGAACCATTTCACATAAATTTAATACGTCAAAAACATTACGACTTTCTTTCTCTATGGATCTTTGAACTTGAGCATGCTGCCTCAGCTTTGCATCAATAACTTCTACATTATTTGATTCGAATACAAAAGGTACGGTCAAATTTGATTCTATTTTAATTATTCGAAGCCGAATTTCATTAATTTTCTCTTCTAAACCCAAAATCGTCTTTTTAACATTTTTGATTTTATTTGTTCTTTTTTTGCACATATTTTGCAATTGATCCCAACGACCTTTTAACTGTTCAATTTGTAAATTTATATTCATATAAAATTCTGTATTAGAATCCTCTTTATATATCAATTTTAGTTCACGACCCATTTTAATTATCCATGCATATTCTTTATCTCGTAATTTCATTTCCTGAAAAATTTCTTGTTCGAGATATCTTAGTACATCTTCTTGGTTGCAAAAAGTTAACGTGCCGATAGTACGTTCGGTGCGTTGTTCTATCTCATTAAGCCATACAATTATTTTCTCATATTTAGATAAAAAATCTGAGTATAGAGATGAGCGTTCTTCAATAGAACTGATTAACAATGACACTTGGCAGTTAAGATCTTCATACCTTTGTTGCAGCAGCCAAATTTTTAGCCTCACTGACTTCATATCATACGGACTAACGTAAGCCTTCAGTTCCTCCTGAATGGAAATCATAGTTTCTAGGTCTATATTCAAATCGCTGAGTTTCACTTTTTGATTTTGAAGCATGGCAAGCTGTTCTTGAACTATATTGAAATCATTTAAAGAATCTGTTGATACTTCACTAACTCTTTCTTGTATAATTTGTAATGAATTATGAAAGTTTTTGTGTTTGGCTTCGAATTCCTCTGTATGCTTTAAGATTTTCAAAAGAAAATCATGCCAGGTTGATAATCCTGCATATAAATTATTGATCCTCTGTTGAACAGAGACTGATTCCATTCGTACTGAAGTAGCAATAGTCTTGTCACAAAAGGCTATCAAATTCTCTTCAGCTTTATTTAATTTTTGTAACACTTTTTCACATGGTGGAATTCGATCGAGAATGCTTTCTACCGATTGTAATACTTCTGGTATTCGTTTCATTTGAATATATCTAAGTTGTAAATGCGAACGTTCTTTTTCGGATTCTTCTATGCAATTTAAGATTTCAGTTAAATTGGTTTGGAAATTTTCCCACAAAGCCAATCTAGTTTCTATTTTCATGTTTCGATACACGATTTTTTCCAAAGTCTCATTATGTAATAAAATAAGAGCTTGATATTCCTCTTTTATTTTCGTATTATTTAACTTTTCAAAATCTGATTCAATTTTCGGTGATAAAACTTTTTGTTGGTTAGTCAAAAAGTATTGATGTACTACACATAGTTGACTATTTTCTTTGAGACTTAAATATTCATTAGGTATGTCATTTGTTAGAAAGGATTTTTGTACATCGCACAGATATTGACGCCAAAGACTTAATGCTTCAATGCTGTCTTGAGTTCTAACCAAACATGACAAAAGGCGATGATATTCTTGTAATGTGTCGCAGAAAATATTTTGCCATAGCTCTAAAACTTGCACAACATTTGTATTTGCGTAGTCACTGGCTCCACTTTTATCTTGTAACACTCTAAGCTGTTTTTCTTGTTTAGCTAGTGTCATTAAATGCTCTCGAAGTTCGATGAGTTTATTTTCATCATTTGTGGATAATTTTTTTGATATTTCCTACAAGTTAAAAGTGAAATTTTTAATTATTTTCTCAAATGAACAATTTATTTGAATCGTAAAAACTCTAGAAATAACCTTAGACTAATAAAGTTTTAAATTTGCTAATAGTTTCATCATACTTCAGCAGGGACTGTCACATCCAAATTTTGTGCATAAAAAGCCAAAAATAAGTAGTTACTATTTGCATCTAATGATTTTTTTTTAAAATTATTTTTATAGCTTTAATTTTTTAAATAGAGCATTTAATGAAAAAAAAGTTATTAGATAACCTTATGACGTTGATAATATGGTATATTGACAAATGAGAATAGAGCTGAGAATTAAGTTGATTAAAAATTTTAAAGCTCTTATAAATATTGCTAGAAAGAAATCCTCACCTAAAATTAAGTCACAAATTCAAATCAAGTTTTAACTTTCACAAATTACTTATAATTTGTGTTCAATAATTAAGCAAAATATTAAAAATTTTACCTGTTTTATATCGTAGAGGCAAGCACAACTTTTAGAGATATTTTTTCTTACTTCAGTTTCATCTTTGGCCATAATAACCATTGCTTTTATTGAGGACTGAGCTTCTTGAAGTCGTTTCCCGAGTAAATCGATTTGATCTTGTAATACATTTGCTGCATCTATGCCAACAGTTGGTGTTATTTGTTCTACGATTTCTCTTATTTCTGAAAAGCTTTTTTTTTCATCTGATAATGATTTCTTGCACGCCTAAAACAAAAAACAAAAATATTTTTAAAAAGTTTACAACTGTTTATGCTTCCTTAAGCTGTATAAATAAACCAATCAAATTTTGTATCTCTTTTTCAATTTTTAAATAAGAAAAAATATTAAAAGAAACAATTGCAAACTCTTCTGCAGATATAAATATTTTTCATAATGATTACACTTCAAATGTCTTATTTACATTTCGATTTGAATCAGTTAGTTCTTATTTTAAAAGAACTGTTATCAAGGCATCCGCATATTTGAGTAATCTAACAAGATAATATATCAGCTGAAATAAATTTGAAATCAAAAAATTAATCACGCTATAAATCAGCTCAACAGCTGTTAATATACTCAACAGCTCATACTTATACTCATACTCATTATGTATGTATAATATATATATAATCCACTGTTGTATATAATCAATTTATACTAAAGAGGAGCATATATAATTTGATGGAACTGATAAATAAATTTCGCACAAATTTTATTGTAAAATATATTAATACCAAAAATATTTCTAATTACATAATTCCGAAAGAAAACAGGAATTATAGAGAGTATAAAGTCAGTCTCGTTTGGGTTTACCTACGCCGTGGTCCTTGCGAAAATTTCTTTCAGAGACTCCTTACATTTGCCCGACTTCAAGCAAATAGCAACTTTTGCAATTTTTATGGAATTTATAGAGACTTTTCATTTAAATGTAAGAAGTTGCTTAAAATGAAAATAACCTTAATCATCGAGTTAGAAAAGTTAACCATTTTGTCAACTAATATTTTTAAATTATTGATAAAGTTAAAGTGGACTATAAAAATGGAAAAATTATTTATAATTTGAATGAAATTTCTTTGACATTCAAAAACATATTTTTAGTTTTAACATTTTTCACATTGAACCTTAAGGTGCAAACATTGAATTCCAAAATTCAGCTATATAAATTCCTATAGCTGTGACAGCTGTCACCGCTTCCGCTCCACAAACCGCGTCATTATGTTTGCACTTTTATTCTATAAGGTTATCCACATATTTTATAAAAACAAGTATTTTACCTCAAAATATTTGATTGGATTTTCGGAAGCTTTGTAAGATTCCAGTTCTTCCATTTCCCGATCAATCGAATGCTTTATAGCTGCATATGCTATTCTATAATTTTTCCAAAGCCTAAGGACTCCTTTGTATTTGTGGCAAAGCTCTTCTAAATTTTTAAAAGTTTCCTCCCATTTAACAATAGTTTCTTGAACGACTGCTTCAATTTGTTCTGCAATAATTGCATCACTAGTTTCAATTAGCGGTTTTGATGATTCTTTAAAATCATACAGTAATGATTCTCGCCCCTGTAGATCATCAGATAATTTCTATAAGATAAACATTAGTTGTTTACAAATATGCTGCTAAATACACATTTAATAGATGACGCAACAACTACGCAGATAACAATATAAATATACTGCCTGTCACCAAATTAAAACTATAATGCCGAAACTTTGTGAAAATTTCATGTAGCAAGTTTAGCTAGATGCGTCTCAAATAAAGGGAAGTTAACAACTGATAACAACTAAATGGAGCCTTCTATTTCCTCATGCCTAAATTTAAACTGAAAAATTAATAGCCAAACTATTTATGGTTTGAAAAGTTGTGAAGATATTGATTATTTTAATTTTTGAGTTTTAAAAGTCTGAAGGATATTTAAATTGAATTCAAATTGAACTACGAGTGTTTTTGACTTGCATGTAAGTAAAATGAAAAAGTGCAAAATTATGTTTATATTATTTGCAAATGAAACATGTACTTGAATATTTAATATATCATCACTGTGCATTTGTATTTGGCTTTAGTTAAACAGACAATTACATTAAAAATTTCGAGCTTTTATGGTTATATAGTATTCAACCTCAAAAAAGTTAACGAAATACTGAATTTCAATGGTTTATTCAAGAAAAATTCAAAAATAAGTTTTAATATAAATAAAAAAGCGCAAGATGTATTTTATATGACCTAAAAAATAGCCTAACTTACATATTCAAATAATTTCTATAAGATAAACATTAATTGTTTATAAATATGCTGCTAAATACACATTTAATAGATGGCGCAACAATTACGCAGTAACAATATAAATACTGCCTGTCACCAAATTAAAACTACTGCCGAAACTGTGTGAAAATTTTATGTAGAAGTTTAGCTAGATGCGTCTCAAATAAAGGAAAGTTAACAACTGATAACAACTAAATGGAGCCTTCTATTTCCTCATGCCTAAATTTAAACTGAAAAACATTAGAGAATTTGGGTTTTGAAATTGTTAACACAATTTGGAACTTTAGATAATTTAGTGGTTCTAATTAATAGCCAAATAATTAATGGTTTGAAAAGTTGTGAGGATATTGATTATTTTAACTTTTGAGTTTTAAAGGTCTGAAGGATATTTAAACTGAATTCGAATTGAACTACGAGTGTTTTTGACTTGCATGTAATTAAAATGAAAAAGTGCAAAATTATGTTTATATTCTTTTGCAAATGAAACATGTACTTTGAATATTTAATATGATAACTGTAGATTTGTATTTGGCCTTAAAAGTTAAACAGACAATTACAATAAAAATTTCGAGCTTTTATAGTTTTTTAGTATCCAACCTCAAAAATGTTTACTAAAAACTGAATTTCAATGATTATTCCAGAAAAACTTGAAAATGAGTTTTGATATAAAAAAAAGGTGCAAGATGTTTTTTATATAACTTAAAAATATTCCAATTTACCTCTAAGCGCTCCGTAACTTTTTTCAAAGGGTCATAGTCGACTTGTCCATGTACTTTAAGTACCTCTATCACAAAATTAGATTCTTCTATAGACTGTTGAGTTACGTCAAGTTTTAATTCAAACCTTCTCCATAGTTCAAGGCGATTGCGCAAGTGAGTTATGATATTCTTGCATCTAACCTCATGTAATGCATGATCATTCTGCAGCTGAGAAATTTCCTGTTCGAATTTATCAGGTGATATAGATATTCGTAATCGGATCGGTAATATATGAAGTAACTGTCGCAAGCACATTATATCTTTCCATTCAACAGTAAGACTTTGGTTAGCGCTTTCGCAGTCAAAAAGAGCTCTTTCTATAGTTTCACTGTCCATTTTTTTAGTTGACTCACATTCATCTAAAATACATGAAATTTCATTGCACCGATTTTGTGCTGAGTCAATTAAGTCTTGGAGAGTGTTTAAACGTTCCATTAAAAGTGTTGCTGCTTCCAATTCTTCAGCAAAATTTTTTGAAATCTTATGAGATAAAGTAAACAATTCACCAATTTTTTCGGGATGGTTGCTTGAATGAAGACCAATTCTTACCAGCTCATTATCGATTATTGTTAATCGACTCACTAGTACTCGAACACGTTCAATGTAAAAATGGAGCTCTTCTTCATTTTTGATGATACCTTCTGCTGATGTTACGTTCAAGTCGATTTCTTCCAGCTCACGCTGAATTATGTCCAGCTTTTCATTGTATGATACATTGTACGATGACATACTTTTAACAATACTGTTTTCAATATCAAAAATTTTAATAGCTATGATAGCCCAGCGATCCTTGAATTGGCCATGCAGTTGTTTTTGTATCATTTCATCGGCGATTGGTACGATTTGAAGTGCACGCACAAAACATTTTGCAGCTTCAATTTGGATTTTATTATACATTTCAAATTGAGTCTTTATTTCCCAAAATTTACGAACATTCTTAACTGGCTGCAGTCTTAGATCTAAAGGCACTACAATAAGTCTCAACTCAGATTCAGCTGCTTCAATCCAGGATTCTAGTTTATTAAACATGTTAACGTATCTCATCCATGTCTGGTGAAATAATGACAAACTTTTAATATACACAACCACTTCTCCACGCAACTTTAGCAAAACAATAATGTTATCGTGGCTTTCCTCAACTAAGTGGGAAGTCCCGCCCAATTCTTCAATTTTTTTTGCTACAGCTGCTAACTTCAACAATTTTGTATAATGGTGTCCAATGTCTGCATTAAGTGATCGATAAACCGTTATGAAATGATCATAGTCAGCAGAAGTCACGGTAGATAGATCGGGAATACGCTTTTGAGCCACTTGTAACCATTTACGCTCCTCAACCAATTCTTTTTCAAAAATGGTCCATTTTGAAGCGCATAGTCCCAGTTTCTGCCCACGAATAACAGCTTTTTCGAGTAACTTATTCGCCCGATTGTACAAATTTTTATAAAGTACAGCATACTGTTCTTTTGTACCTAAATCAATGTCATTTTCCAGTGATTCAAGTGTAACACAATAATGAGTAAAACTAATAAAGAATTTACGGTGCCTCTGCATTTCATCACTGAGATTTTTTAAGGAAATTGTTGAAATTGAAAAATTTTCCATTTTCTGAGCGACCAGGGTAATGTCTTTGAATCCAATCAAAATTTGCTTGTAATAATCAGCTGATACTTGAAGTTGTACAAGACGATCACGTTCGAGGCCTATGCTTTTCTCCAAATTTCTGCACATATCATGTGACTCAAAAGCATCATTTGGAATTTTTTTGCCTACAAAATTCCGATTGAACGCTCGCATTACATTTAGCAATCTTGTGAGCTTGACGACAATTTTCTTTCTGTCAGCCTCTAAATCATCTAAAGTAGTCAATTTTTTTTCGATTAGGTTTTCTTCTGGCACAATACTATTAAACCTTTTATTAATTTCTAACAGACCAGATTTTAATTGTTTTAATTCTGCTAAGTACTGACTCCACTTTTTAATATCATCCATGTCCTGAGACTCGTTTTTGAGCATTACCTGTTCAATAACATTTATTTGTTTTTTTAGCTTTTTTATATCACTGTCCATTTTTTCTTTTATGCTATCTGTTATCTGAAAAGCATTTATTTTATTGTTCAAAGAATTTGTATTTATTTTAATTGTATCTATTTCTTGTAACAACCGTTGATGCTCAGTCATTTTTTCATCACTAGGACTAAATTGCTGTTGTATTAGGTAACCACGATATTCAATAGTTTCTAGCCACAAGGGAATTTCTTCAATAATTTCAGCAAAAACTTTTTGTATTTGAATGGGATCTGGGGATGAAGGAACTACTCTATCCAGCTGAGTAAAATTTTCTATGAGCAATTTAAAACGTTCATTTGTGTTTTTCTCGATTGCATTGTCACGCGAAGTGGACAAGTGTAAAATATTGGTAAAAAATGAAAACTTTCTTTTCTTCTGAGATTTTTGATGGTCAGCGTCAAAAGTAAGTAGGTTTATAGGTAATTCCATTGATAGTAGAGGCTCTTCAATACTAACCGATGAACTTGGTTGTTCAGCGCTTAAAAAATTTTTAGGTGAGGCTACACATTGTTCGGTGTTTAAAGATGATTTTGTTTTTTTTACTACCTTTGTGATATATGGAGTAGTAAGTAATAATGCAGTATCCGTTTCTAAGGTAAGATTTTCTTGATGGTTTTTTGACATCGTCTTCTTTTCAGAGCTCCGGTTTTCCAGTTTAGAAATATTATCGTTATTTGCTGAAACTTTAATTTCATTTGAATATTCGTAAGATACAGGTTGATTTAGTTTTTCTACAGCAGAGAGTACAGCAGAGTTGGCAATTTTTGTATTAAACGGTTCTAAATGGGTTCCGTTTTCAGAATATTGTGGTATAAAATATTTAGTTGAAATTTCATTCCAACAATCATCAATGATTTTTTGGATAATTGGTTGAACTATAATTTTCGGATCTTCCAAGGGTTCAAGCGAAGTTTGCAACTGTTTTTCTTCCATATATACTGCCGTTGTTTGAATAGAAACGTTTTTACTTTGAACAATTGGTGGACTTGAAGTTTGTATTTTGTTTGAGCTTGTTTGAACATTCTTCTCGAAAGTTTCGATTGCAATTGTTTGAACTTCTTCTTCAAAAAAGACTGGGCTTTCTGGCTCTATGCTGGTTTCTTGGAATATAGTATGTATATTTTCGGGTGAAGTCTGTGTTGAATGCTCTTCGGTTACTATTAACTGAATATCATCTCTTTCGTACTCACTTACTTTTCGAGGAGTAGTCTGTTGTCCAGCTTCTTCACAATCTTTAAATTCCAGTATGTCAGTTGCTATAACAAGTTCACACACTGTTGATCTTGGAGATTCTGTTTCTATTGTCACTATGGAATCTTCAACTATTTTAACAAATGTTTCCTCACAAATTGAAGAATATGAGCTTTCCGGGTTTAGCATTTCAATTTTTGCGATGTGAATTTCATCCCTTTCAGATCGAGAACTAAGATCTGTAGAGCTAGTTTTGCTGATATCCTCAGAAGATAATGGATATTGAGATTCTTTATCATCTTTAGCTTTTATATTGGTATGCTTTTTTTTCTTTTTTCGTTTATATTTTTGTTTTCTATCTTCTACGGTTTTATTGAATGTTGCCTTCTCCTCTGGCATATCATTTAAGGGTTTTATATCCAATCCTATTTGAGATAGATTTCTTTTCACTTCTATTTGAGTATTTGTTTGTTTTAATCCTTCCTTGCAGAAGGAGAAATCTTCACTGGGAACAATTTTTCCTGTTTTTTTTCTTTTTTTACATTTTCGGTTTCGCTTGCTGTCATCAATTTTGTTACCATTACGTGATATTGTGTCTTCATGTTCTGTTCCAGTAATTTCTGATGATAAAGTTTCCGCTGAGCTGGTTAGCATAGTTTTGGTATCTGACAAATTTTTAAGAGATTTCTCTGATACGTTTTCTAGAGAATGCTCTGTTGAAAAATTAAGTTGAATTTCATACCCATTATTTTCATTTTGAGGCCAAATTTCTTTAACATCTTCAATACCTGGGTAGATAGCCTTACTTAAAACCATGCTTTGTTGGAATTTTTTAGGTGTCATAATATGATTAGAAAATTCAATTGAGGATTGATGTAAATGATTCTCGTGTGGCCATATTTCATCGATGTCTGTGATAATTGCTTTTAATTCTGTAACATGAGGAGGAAGTTGGGTTACATCTACAGGTGCTTTAAAAAACTTGAAACCTACTGGTGCTTGTTTGTATTCAAATACCTTTGTTTGATTTTCCTCATTCAATGTTTCGAATATTTCTACTTTTTTTTTTGATTCTGTATCCGCTTTGCTGTACGGGGTTGCACTGCTAAAGTTATCTTCTACATTTATTTCAATTTCTTCGGGATCATATATTATTTGTTCGGTTAAATACACCTTACCATCATTGGTATTAATATGCTTTATGATTCTACGTCGATGTCGGATAACTTCTTGTGAAACTGTTTGGGCACTGGACGATAAATTGCTGAAATCTGGCACAATGTGGTTAACACAACTAATTTTCTTTTCACTTTTTTCATCAGAACTCATAACTAGTTTTGTTGTTATTTCATCAGATTCAACAAAAGCGGGTTGAAATGTTTCTGGTATATTTTCTAAAAAAGATTCCATGGATATGGTAGTGGCCTCATTTCTTTCGGGTTTGTATATGACTTTAGCAATAACGTCACCTGACTCTTCTTGTGTGATGAGATTTTCTTTTATACTTGTCCATAAGACATCACTAGCATCACAGGCCTTTTTTGAAATGTTTTCAGTTGGGTTAGAAATTTTCGAAGTTGTTTGTGATTGTAAATTTTTTTGTTCGTTCTCTTTTTTATCTGTGCTAACTCCATTAGACAATTCTTCATTATCGTTTTCAATATGTTTGCTTTTACTTGTTTGATTATCAATCGTTCTTGTTACTTTATTCAAATTTTCAGGAATAATATCTTCTTCAGGCAAAGACATAGAATCAATTATGCTTTCTATCTGATAATTAATAATTTCATGCTTTTCTTTGTTTTCCTTAGAAGAAACAATCATTCTTTCATTTAAAGATAATATTTTTTTTTCAATGAAGCTAGTCTGCTCTTGTAAGAGATTCATTAATGACAATAATTGTTCGCACAAGTTATTTGCCCATTCTTGGAGATCATTATGCTCTTCCAGTAATTTTGACTCTTCCTGAAGTTTTTCGAGTACTTGTTTTTTCTCCTTAAATTTATCTAAGAATTTACGGTAATTTTTCATCTGCTTGTCTATGTTATCACTCTCTTGATTAGATTCATTAAACTGTGATACACTGATAGTCATTTCTAATAAACAGTCCTCAACTTCCTTAAGATGTTTTTGATAATTTTCCATTTCCTTTTGACGTTCTACATGGTCTCTAATTGCTTCCTAAAAATAAAATTAAATTCAGCAATCTTAATATGAAACTATAATTGAAGAACGGCCTTACCTCCACTTGAGAGACATCTGTATACGCTTTTGTCAACAAATTTTCAATCTTTTGCTGAATTTCTCGCAATACTTTTTGGATTTGTTCATCTGATATATCAGCAAAGGTTGTGTGAAGAAGCGCAGTTTCTACTTTATGTAGCTCTAAATTTCTAATTATGAGCTGTAAGAAAATAATTAAAAATTAATTTTCCTTGATGCGATTTTAATTTTATTGATTAAAAAATAAGATTAACTCACCTTGAGCCCCTGAAGCATATTTTCAAGGCTGCTATTGGGTATATAACCGTACTCCCTTTCGTCAAGTGTCAGTTTTAGAAGTAAATTATCAATTTCTTTCGTCATTTCCTATAGACCAAGAATTGAATTAAAAGTCATTAAAGAAGGATATAAAATAACAAAATGGTTACAATAAGGCAGTATATGATAATTGTAGATCCTGATATTTGGAATTACACATGATTATTAATAATACAAACTTTTATTAACTACTTTTGGATTCATTAATTATCAATATTTTAAAATAAAAGCAAAAAAATCGAAAGCAAAACAAAGAAAAGTTGTATTGTATTTTAATCACGTTTCGAAATTTATATTAGACCAAAAAAATACATCAATATGCCCTTGTACGTGAGTTAAAATATCCCACTACAACAATATAATTTTATTTTAGAATAAAACTATTCCATATACGCAAGAGATTATTTACACCTTTTCTTTATTTTTGTAATCTTTGTATAATTGCAAGTGCACGATTAGAGAAGCGCTTTGCTAGAAATGGGGGAAACCATGCATAAAGATTTTTTTGTATTTAGTTTTGGTAATTTTAGCTCAAAGGCTACAATAATTGTTAAACAATAGTACAAAACAATTTGACTAGCAAAGGAATTTATAAAAAAAAAAAAAAAAAAATTTTTATTACATATCACCTTTTGTTGTTTGTAAGCTCCAGTAGTTGGTGAATTTGTTGACACTGCTGCAACTGTGCAATTTTCTAAAATAACTACATTTGATCCAACAATTGTTTTTTTGGGAGTTGTTTTTGGGAGTTGCAAATAGTTTAGGATTTGGGAATATTTGGAGGGTTCAATGCTTGATATTAGTATTTTGTTAGCGTTTTTCCTGTCGTTAGATGTCAAATATTTGCTTTGATATTTTCGATCACCTTTAATTGAAGTATTCAGTTTAGTTTCGTAAAATGCTTCTTTCATCTTTAGATAATTATTTTCTAAATCGTAGTACTTAGAACGATCAACCCAGAATTCACCATCAAATGATAACTTTTTTCTCAGCAGCTCAAATAGTAAAAGAGACTTTGGAGTATTAATTAACTCATTTATATCAAAAATTGGTAAATTTTGTAACGAAGTACTGGTGTTCTGTGACTTTAATGTCGATATTAGGTTTATTTCCCGTTTTGGCTGATGCAAAATTATTTTATTTGGTTTGAAATCTTCCCCTTTGTATGCTAGAAAATGATTTGCCTGAAATTTTTGTTCATCATCATATATCTGTACATAACTAGTTAACGGAATAAATTCTAAAAACAAGTTTCTCAATAAAGTTGTATGTGTCGTCGAATCTTTTGTATCCTTTAGTGACATGATGTATGAATCATCTGAGAAATGCAATTCTAAGGTTTCTTCATTTAGGAAATTTTCGAAATACAGTTTCTTAGGGCTTTTTACGAATTCAATGAATTTAGAAGTACTTAACTTCAGAGAAGACTTTTGGTTTAAATACATAGACAACTCTTGTGATTGTTTTCCAGATTTAGCCTGGGCTTGTTTTTGTAACAAGTTTTTTAAAGAGAAATTGACAGTTTCATCTATTGAAATGAGAGTGCTACTTCTACGATTTTCCAAAATAATAAATCCCAAGACATCATTGCTTGTTATTTTTATTGCTTCTAGTTTTTCATCGAATGTTTTGTCATTCTTATTTCCTTTCTTAATAATTTTGTCTTCAATATTTTCAATTTGAGCAAAGTTTTCCCCATAATTTATTTTACAGTTTTTTATACCCTTTTTTGGTTTGTTCTTGTGTGACATATTCTGTGTTAAAGGATGATATTTTATTTTGGTCATATTATTTTTAGTATCTCTTAAATTTTGAACTGTAGTTACCCCCAATATTTTTGGGAGTTCTAAAAGGGAATTTTCATTTTTTCGTAGATCATCTAATTCAGCACGACTATGCTCTTGAATTTCGGTTATTAAGCCCTGGGATTTTTTAATTTTTTTCTTCTCTTTTAATTTCTTTACATTATTCTTTAGTAAATGGTCTTCAGTTTCAAAATTTTCTCTTTCTAACAAAAGAAATTTATCATTATTTTCTGTTGATTGTGATTTTATGGATTGACATGATTTAATTTCCGTATTTAAGTTCTGATTTTCATTCGATGGAAGCTCTGATACTGAATTTTTCTCCATTTTTTTTTCAAAATTATTGTCTTGTTTTAGCAATATACCAATTTTTGGTTTTTCTGTCTTCTGGATTCTGAGATCTGTAGGCAAATTATTGTTATAGTTTTGGATTATATAATCCTTTTTTTGTTTTATTGAAGTTTCAATGTCATCTTGTTTTTTGTCCTTTATTATTGCACAAGTTTTTTCCTTGTATTTACATTTATCACTTTTACATTTATCACTTTTACATTCATTAACCTTTAAGCCCGCTCCGAAAGACTTCTTCTCAAATATTGACGTATCATTTATTGTTTTAAAATTTTTTTCTTTACTAAAAGCTGTTTCCTTACTGGTTGATCCCTCATTATTACTTAATTTATTGGCGTGTTTAAGAGAAAAAAATAATGTAGCATGGGATTCAGGTGCATCTGCTGCAAAAGACCAGGTATCAATTTCTCCCTTTTCGTGATTGTGATCTTCTGTTTTCAAACAGTTTTTTTTACTAATGTTAGAGAAAGTTACATTCATAGCTTGTGCTTTCAATGCTTTTGTGGCATTTGATTTTACTTTAATATTTTTTGGCTCAATAATTTCACAATTTAGGAAAAGATGATAGTTACGTTCGGCTTCGAACATTTCTAAAAGATTATATTGATGTGGCTTGTGGCAGAAATAAATTTTGTCAAGTTCCTTTTGATTGGCATTAATTTGATTAGTTTTTAGCATAATTTGTGTAGGCTTAATTGGTGTCAAGATATTATTACTATGTGCACTTATGGAATCAGTACTAATTACATTGGTTTTGGTTGCTATTTTTGTTAGAGATAAATGGGAATCTTTGCGTAGTTGGGATTCATTGGTATTAGTAACTGGGCATTGAATATTTCCATCACCATTGGACTTTAATTTTAACATTGAAAAAGACCTAGAATTTTTCAATTGGTGAAAAGCCTTTTCAGCGACCTGCAGAGATAAAATGTCATACGGATAGATCCAATGCTGGTTTTTAAGAATTGCAAATTTAATTTTTTCTGACACAATTGGCACGTTTGCTACTTCCTCTACATCAAGTTTACTTGCATCAACTGTTTCATATATTGGTGCTCTTCCTAAAGTACCAGGAACTGTATGAAACAATTTATTCCCGATTTTTTCTGCATCGAGTAAAAGATCCTCTGGTACAACAACAGGACGCTCCTCTTTCGACATTTTTCTGAATGCGTATAAAATGGTATCTTCATTATAGAACTTTTTTTCTCGATCTTCAAATAAATTTTGCTTAGAATTTTTAATAAAATTCGAAGGGATATTCTCGTACAAACACTCAACGTCATTAATCATGTTTTGTATAGGAGAAATTTCGAACGAAATCAACCCAGGATCTTGTGTAATAAAATTAGATGGTATAAGGCTAAAACCTAATGGACCACTGCATGCTGATGTATAACTTAAAAACTTCAGTTGCTCTGATGTATTTGGCAGACATTTGTGCATTAATTTTGTATCCTGAGTATGCTCAAATCGTTTTTCTGTTTTACTAAAGCTTAAAGTAGGTTGAGAAAATTGCATTTTCATTTTTATTATCGGTTGTCGAAGGATTTCTTCGTGAGTTATCATTACAATTTTTTTAATATTCCCCGTTTTTCTTTTAGCCTCTCTTAAATCCTTACATATAGAAGCGATTTTTGAGTTCATGCTTAACGTATTTAAACTTTTCACGTCAATAAGTATATTTTGTTTGTGTTTAAGATTTTCTTTTTTTAAATTTAGCTGACCTTGTTGAATAATATTTTCAACTTCCAAGAATGGTTCTTTATTCAATTCTAGTTTTAAGTCATTAGTAAAAAGCTTTTTTATAATTCTGTGCTTTTTCTTCTTTGATTTATTTGTAATCATCTTTTTTGAATTTTCTTCAGAAATCTGCAATTCTTCACACTTTAAATTAATTTCATTTAAAGCTGTGATTTCTCCATTCTTCTCATTTGCTTGCACTTTTTGTTGCTTTTCCAGTTTTTTACTTTTAGATAAATTTCTTGAGTCCATTATAATTAAATCAAGTGATTCCAGTTTCAAATGAGTTTTCGGTATAACTTTTTTTTCTTCAAGTTTTAATTTTGGCTCCGTTTTTGTGAGAGGTTCGAAAGTCAGACACATAGACTTGGGAACTATTTCTTCGGATGGAACTTTATTTTTGATTTTATAATCCTTTTTTGTGTATTTATGAATCTTAATATTCTTCGGTGTCTGTGGTAAGTTACATTTCGGTAAAAGATTAGATATTTGTGAATGTAAAATGGTAGCTTTTGGGGTTAAGAAAGTTTTTTTCTTATTGTTTTGTTGCGATTTTTTATTGAAGCTTCCTACCTCATTAAAGGAAGATATTGAATTTCTGCTGTTATCGACTTCTTTTCTTTGTACAACTAATGATTTTCTAAATAAAGATTCAGGAGTCGTTTGTATTGTACTGGATGACGAAAAACCAGTTTCGTTAACACTCTTAAATAGTACATTAGCATAGGATAAATTGGTTGGCATTTCTATTATTTGTTTAGCACTCAGTTGTTTTGTTCCTTTGTCATTTACCTGCAAAGTTTTCATCTTTTCGATTTCTTCTTCATTTATTGAAGATATTTTATCAACATCATTCAGCAATTGACGGTATTTTACATTTTGCCTATTTATCAAGAACTCATCTGTTTGATTAGGAATTTGCTGATTTTTATATGCTTGCCGGTATCCCGAATCAGGATTTGAAAGATAGTCATATTGAGACATTTTAAATTTAAATCCACCAGAATTTTCAAAATTTATACTTTCATGAGCTTGAAACCCTGGTTCTAAACAAACTGGCTGCTCATAAATAGGTTGAGTTTGAATATTAGTTTTTTCTAAATTTTGCACAGAATGCTTTTCAAATTCCATTTGACTTTTGTTTAATTTCGTTCCAAAATCCTCTTGAGTTTTGAAATCTATACCCCTAACAATTTCAGCATATGTTGTTGAGCGGGAATTACAAGGAGGATTTTCTTGTTGAACGTCTGGTAGTAATAATAATTGCAGATTTTCGTTTATTTGATGCCTAAACTTTTTAATTGTCATATCTTTTTCGGACTTAAGTCGTTTGGAATATTGTTGTATTTCAGAAAAAATTTCAACCCCATTATCCGCTTTACTCATGTATGGTCTTTTTACTATCTGACATCTATTCCCTTCTGTTTTGCTTTCTAGCTTTTTTTTATTTATCATTTTTCTATTAGTCTCATTTTCTAATTTTCTAGAATTTAAATCATATGATTGGTTTAAAGTTTTTGGTTTATTGTTTGAAATCGGAACTTTCTCAATTTGCTCTTTTTGCATCTCTGTTAAAGTTAACTTTACAGCATAATTCTTTTGTTTATGTAGAGAGTGCATATTTTGTGTATATTCAGTAAGGGTGGAGCGTCCCGACAGTACTTCAGCATAGGTCCAAGTTTTGCAGGGTAGCCGTAATTCAAATGAATACGATGTCGTTAAAATTGAATGAGGATCCAATGTGTAGCTCATAGCGGCCAATGTATCAAAACTTTGTTGATCCTCCTCAATAGACCTATATAGTTGTCCCTACCATGAATAGGATTTGCTAAGTTTATAACAAATTCAAACTTCCATACTATTGCTATTTAATTATTTATTTGTTAAGTTATATACATAATAATTAAAGATTTATAAAAAAAATACAATTACTTACTATTCGCGAAAATTGAAAAAGCTCTAAAGAAAATTTTAATCGAGTTGAATTTACTGAATTTACGATATACTTAGGACTCAATTCATAAACTTGGATCCAAGGTATGAAATCGAGTTTATCGAATACAAAAGTTTTAAAATTTAATTTTTAAGTATCTAAAAAACTATCATCAGGAGTTCCTCGATGCATTAAAAGTTTTATACGCTCGTTTCTTGTTATAATTTTGGACTGTAAAAGTTTTATACGATCTCGACAACCCTATTCAGGGTGATTAGAAAAAGCAATTGCCCAGAATTTTTTCAGTACAGAATAATTAAAAGCACCCGATTGCCAGAGAATTTAGTAGATATTATTTTTATTGGGATAAGGCCATTTACCAGGAATATAAGGAAATTAAATTTGCAAATTTTTTTTCCATTTTAATATTAATTTTAGGTGAGGGGTTATTTAAGCGTTTAATATTGAAAATAGTTAATATGAGGAGTGTATGTGTTATTGATTTTGGTGTTTGTGCACAGTTGTGGTATTGTGCGGCGACCGCAAAAAAGATTTATTACCAGAATGTGAACCAAAACCAAAAAAAGAAAAAAAAACTATATGAAAAAAATTAGTAAAAACAATAATAATTTATTAAATTGTATGATTTTGTAACACTTCTTTTTTTTCAAGTGCTCAAAAAATGTAATGCAATACTGATTTTAATTTTAGTTTAAAAATTTTTTTTTTCGACACCAAACACTAAGAAGTCTACTAGTCTTCACTAAAGTTGTATATAGCCTGAATTTTCATCTAGTTTTCGCTGGCTTGTTGGTTTTTTAGAAAAAATCAAAGTAAATTTGTTTTTACTAAATCTGACATGAGTGATGCGACAAGGATTGAAATATAAATCTACCATTACACAGCAATATAAACTCTGCAACCAACTGAGTGAAAATTAGGCGGAGAAAGTCTTTTAAGGAGGCCGAAAATACAGCAGTCAACTAGCAAGGATATGGCTTCTGTATTTTGAGGAAATTAACGTGGATTTAAATATCTTATTAACTTTTACACTTCTTTGTATTTTTCAAAAAATGATAATCAAAATTAATTATATACCATTTGTATTAGAAATATATGAAAATTATGTTGTGAAATTCAAAAGCATCTTTGAGAAAAAAATTGAAAAATAATTACTCTTATAATTTATGAAGTAGAAATAAGTGCATTAAAATTTAGAAGCAGAAATATTTTTAATTTTTTAACAATTGTGTTGTATGTATTGTTTCATGAAAATTCAAGCAAGCTAGATAAGAAAAAATTCTAAACAACTGATTTTAAAAATAAATAATAAGAAAATATTCGCAAAAGGTATCTCTAGAGTTTAATAAAAAATTATAGTTATTTATTTGATTATAGTATTAAAAATACGTTATTCCACTTAATCATTTTATTAAGAATTTTTAAAAAAACGTAAAATCTACATTTACGTACCTGTTGTTCTAACAATGAGTTTTCGCATTTCTCTGGTAAACATGCTTGTACAATTAAAGCACGTAATTGCTGTTCTTCTTGAAGAATTTTTTGCTTCAGATTCTGCATTTGTTCCTGGTATACATTAATTTGATTTAATGCTTCTTCTAAGTTTTTTAGTTTGGAATTTACTATATTATTTATTTCGTCCAAAATTTTTATTAATTCATCAACATTTTCACTAACTCTAGGGTCACCACCAATACCAGATTGAAAATGTACCTTTTTTTTTGGTTTAAAAACAAAATTAATAAAAAATATCAAGAAAAAAATACATGATGATAAAAACCTCTAATTTTTCTATAGAAAGAGATAATTTTGTTTTTTGCACATTTATATCGGCAATAGTTTCCTCACAGTCAGTTATTTGATCTCTTAAAGATTTTCTTTTTTGTTGTGGAGATCCTAAGTAATTTTTGGTTTTATCTATCCAACTTCTAATATCTTTAATTTTGCACTCACACTGATCCCATTCTTCAGTTGTTTCTTGAAGTAACAGATTCTGTAGATTAGCAAGAATACTATATCGTATAAGATCTTTGACAATCGAAATTTCATTTTTACTTTTTACCATTTATTTATAATTTATACCCTAAATATTTACTTTAAAAAAACAGAAATTTTATTTAAAAAAGTTTTAAATGATTTACTTTTCAATATTCTAGTCTTTACTTATAACAAAGCACATTAGAATGCAATATAAATCTTAAGAAGGAATACTTAAATAGTAATTTGAACTACCAAGATTTCAAAAATGATAAAATATATTTACTCAATAGACTTAAAAAAGTATGTTTCTCTTACCCTTTGCATTAAAATTGCCTCAATTTGGACTCTAGCCTCCTCGGCTTCATCTAACTTTTGTTTTAAATGACCAGCAGTTGTTACGTGAGCTATTAATTCTAGTTCCTTATCCATTTCACTAAGATGTTTAAGAATTGGCTTAATCGTTTTCAAAGCCATTAAATAGTCGCTTAATTTTTGCCTCCCCTGCTGAAGTGTAGTCAGTGTGATTGATTCTTCAAGAAATAGTCTTTTATCGGCTACCCATGACATTACAATTTGATATAAATTCATGAAACGTGTCCATGCATCAAGACTATCGCAAACCTTTTGTCCTTTTTCTTCTAATATTGATTTAAGTTGGTCCAAATGTTGTGTTAACTGATCTATTGTAGCTTGAATGCAATCCTTTACTTGTGAGCTTCGGGTGTTTTTAATAATAATAGCTCCATTTACTTTTAGATTTTCTATTTTCTCATACACCCCACAAACTTCTTGGTTTACCTTTCGAAGGTCATCTTTAAGCTCCAATGGCTCCAAAGTACGATCTACAATTTTAAGTTCTACTTTTTGAAGCCAGTTTTTTATTTCATCAACATCATTCAAATATTGGGCATATATTGCCTCTGCGCGCTTGAGTTCTCTGTTCTTTTCCTCTATTGCATTATGTAAGTTATCTGATAGCAGTTCTAAAGCGTTCAACTCCTGTACTATATCCGAGGGTATTAGTAATTGATCTTTTGTATACTTTTCTTTGATTGACGTAATTAAACATTTGCTTTCATTAATATTTTCATTAATTTCACTTTGCAGTGATGTCAATGAATTTTTAATTTTTGTTGCGTCGTGAGTATAAACGTCAACTTCACTAATTTTATCTAACAAACTATTAAATTTATCCTGCATATCTGATATCCGTCTAAAACTGTTTTCTATTTCTACCAAATCTTTGCTAACCTTCATATCTTTGTCACGTAGTACTCCATTTAGTCTACAGAATTAGATTTAAAGTTTAGTCAATGAAATAAATTTTTCTGAATTTTAGAAACAAAAGTTTTCAATAAGATAATTTTTTAAAGCTAATGATTTTTATAAAATGTTCAAAAACTAATAACTTCAGAAGAATTCCTCAGGAATATTTACGCAAACAGCTCTTTTTTCAAACTCTTATTTCTTTTATCCAACTAAATTTTAAAGTTTTATTTTCATTTTGGTTCCAACGATGTGCAGAGAACTTATAAAAAATTTCGTTCAATAAGTGTTCGAAAATAATTGACTTTGGAAATATAAAAAGTATTCATGAAAAACAAAAGTTTAGGCTGCTGCTTATTCGATTTGATACTAAGCAAAGCCTTCTACATTTAAAAGTCTACATACGAAAAAATGAAACTCAATTCATAGCTTAATTGATGCAAAAGTTCAAAAAGTTTTATTTTTGAATCGATACCTTTCAGCAATTCCAAAATATTAATGCGAGGAAATCTTTCGTTATCTCAATTTTTGCCACCAGCAGGGAATGATATGATTTAGAATACATGAAAAAACTAGGAAAAGTAAAAGAACTTCTATCAATATCGAATTGTTTAGATGGGTGATAAGTATTTGCAACAGAAACGGACACTTGAAAAAATAAATACGCTCACATGTGTACAAAGTGCGACACATGATAAGTAACACTGAAAATATTTCTTAACAGTATTTTAATCTAAATTGAGCAAATGCCCCTTATATAAGATGCATATCCATTTATACATAGTCATTGAATGGGGATATTCTCAACAACCATAAAAACTACTTACTTATTATATTGAACAGTTAGCTGATCAACTTTGAGTTGTATGGCCTCCGCCGAGGGCTTATGTATCTCGTTGAGTGATGTAATTATAGTTTTAGAAAGTTTTTCAATCTCATTATGAGTTGACCTGACTTCTTCAAATTCACAAATAGTTTCCTTAAATAAATTGAAAAAAAGAACAGAAAGAATTAAGAATAGAGCCCATTGTAAATTATACTAATGAAATTTCATTTAATAGCATAGCATTTCATTTAATTTTATTTATCTTCTTACACAGAAAATTTTAGTTTTACTTACTTGAATTGCATTCTTCAATTCTTCTAATTGTCGTCTGGATTTTACTGTTAGATCAAAATTTCCTAACTTTTTATCTAGTTGATCAATAGCTTTTTCTACCAAATTAAATTTACTATCAAAATCTTCCCAACATTCAGCAACTGATCTTAGTAATTCACAGCGATTTTCTAACCCTTCTTTCAAATCTAATAATTCTTTATTTAATGATAAGTTTTCTTTTTCAATTATTTTAGAATTATTGATATCAGCCCGTCGAATTATTGTTTGCATCTGCTGGTTAACTAGATCTATCTCCTGAGTCTGTGTCTAGGGGTAAAGTAAATTAAATTATATTCTTCATTCTTCTTTAATTATACAATAATTAAAAAGTTAGAGTTTTGTTAATTCTTTTTACCTAAAGCCACAAATTAGCTCTCTACTAAAGCTAAAACTTATATGCAACTGCATATATAATAATTTTCCTTTTGCCATTATAGTATTCTTTTAAAGCAACAACAGATGTTGATGTTGTCATTTTTAAAATTAAAATTTAAAGAGAAGTAGTTCCACAGAAGTTGACAAAATAAACAGTATTTTTATTTTCTGACAAAAATATATCTAAATAAAGAAGCAAAATTAATAAAACTACTGCAATAAGCATGCCATATAACCCCCACGTAGTTGGAAACTTTACCAAAATGTTCCCAAAAATCATTCTAAAGAGAAATTTTACAAAGCAAAACACAAGTGTACATATGTGAATTATTAGTAGAAGGGCAGCTGCGCTATTAACGACGTAGACTAGAGAACAACTTTCTAGAAAACCAGCATAAATTAAAGCAGATGATTAATTTTCATTTATATAGTCTTTCATAAGCATGTTTCTGTATGGCACATTACTTAATATACGCCTTGCGTATAGATTAGAAAACTTATAGTATAAGTAATAAGCTGATTTATTTCTAATCTTTTTTTTGTTTTAAGCTCTCTTTTAAGAAGTAAAATCTTCACACAAATTTTTTAATATACTTAATAGACCATTATTTCGCATGATTTATACAAAAATTTCAAATTAATATATAAAACAAAGGGAGATCAAATTATATTTTATTGATTTGTAATCGAATTAAAAAATTGACTCACCCGAATATTATTTAAAGTAGAGTTTAGTTTTTGGATATTGAAATTTAATTCCACTAAATTCGTTATGGGTTCCTCGTTGAATTTAGTGCGTGCTATATTAGCTCGAATTTTCTCACAATTGCAACAATATGCTTTCCAAGTTTCCATTTCTTGTTCAAATTCAGCTAAGAAGGTTTTTGCTAAATTTAAAATATTCTTAAGTACTTGCGTATGATTTTGAAGCTCTCGAGATAGTTCCTCTTGCTCGATAGTTGTAAGCGAAGGCCATATCTTATTGGCTTCCATGTTCATTTGACTTGATACTAGACCTTTAATATCAAATTCACTTCCAAAAAATATTTTATGTTCCTCTAAAATAGTGTTAATGTTTTTATAATCGATTCCGTGAATTCCGTTTTGTAAACGAATTTCAGCTTTATGTATCCAATCATTAAATTTCGAAACTAATTCCATATAATTCATACGGGATTGCTTGTTATCAAAAAGATATTTTTCACGTTCTTCAAGCTCATGAGGTAGCATAGTTACCATTGATCGTCCTTCTGAGATCATCTCTAAAAATGAGCTAGGCATACCGATCTGAGCTTGGGCTTGCTGATCGAATTCTTTGAAATCTCTCAGATATTTTTCAACATCTCCTACTAATATTTGATGTTTTTGGATTTCATGTTGCACAGAATCAGGATCACGATCCAGTAAGGGACGACTTTTTGCGGAACCTTCACTTTGATGTAGCGAATTTAGCAGTTCGGTTATATCATTAGCGAGTTTCTTATGTTCTTCAAAGCTTGTGTAATATTTCAGCCGTTGAATTTCAACAACTTTGCGTAAATCTTGGAGCTGCTTTTTATAAGACTGTAATTGTCCGGTTATATTGTTTCTATCGTTAGCAGTACCCTCTGAAGCTATTTTCTCGCCTTTGTCTGTGGCAGAAGTTAAAAAAGCTTCACACTCTTGAATTTTTACAATAATATCGTCATACTGCTTAATTTTCTCTTCTATTGTTTCTGTGGACTGTTCGATGTCCGTAATTATATTTGTATAGCTTGCTAAAAAATCGGTTATCGTATTAGTCAGCTCGAGGAATTGTTCGCGTAGCATTAGAAGCTGTTTAAGATGTTTCAACTGATCCTCAACTAATTGAATCATATCATCTTGCCGTAAAAAAATACTTTGAAACTCCGAAATTTCATCAGTTGAAGAGATTTCACTTAGTTTTGATTTATTATCTTTGAGTTCATCGAAAATTTGTGTATAAGATGATATCAGCTCTTGAACATCTTCAACTTTGCTACCAATCGGTCGATTTAGGCAATTTAGACGTTGTTCTAGTATATTCAAAAACTGAGTGCATTCATCCAGTTTATTTTTCAGGTTTTTAAGTCGCTTAATATGTTTCTGCACTGTTTTGATACGATCTATAATATTTTGTAATACTTTATTGTATTTGTCCTTCAAGAACTTAACATCATCGTTAATCTTAGATTTGTCTGCATTACTCGTATATGAAAAAAAGAGCTTGCATCTATCTGAAATCTTTGACATTACTTCAGCCATTTGCTCTGCCTTTTCATTTATCTGACTATATTTTAGCAACTGTTCTTCAAGGATCTCTAGATTTGAGGTTCGAATTTCGCCGGATATACTTAACTCAACTTCGTCTAGCCAGTTATTCATTTCATTGTAACCGTCTTCATATTCCGCCCTTTGTGTCAATATATGCCTCAGATTAGTTAATTTGCCGAAGCATTCGTCTTTAAGCACATTATATTCTTTGATTAAGGAATCAAGAGAATTTTGCAACTCTAATTTATCAGTCTCAATGCATTCTTGAAGAATTACATTAACTTCTTTTTTAATATCCATCAGTAAACCCTCACCAAAATCCTGAATATCATCTGCATGTTTCTTATTTTCCGAAATCTCTTTTTTAAGATCTGATGGGTTTAATAGCTGATACGTTCGCTGTTTGCGTATTTTAATCTGTTTTTCTCTAATCCATACTTTGGCTTTTTCAATATCATTTTCATATTTTTTCCGAAAGCGTAACGCTTCCCCAACACTTTCTAATTCAACTTTGCAGAGCTTTGATAGATCTTTGTGCTCTACTGAAAAATCTTTGAGAGCTGTATGAAGTTGTAAATACTCTTCTGATTCTAATTCCTTTTGCATATTAGAGAAACGTTTTTCAAGAGTTTCAGCTATTGTTTGTTTTGCTTCCACATCTCTCATCAATGTTTTGATCTGTTGATGCCGAATTTCAGCAGATTTAACACTAAAACCAATTAAAACTGGCGATTGTATATCTTTAACTCTATCCCTTACCCAACTTTGTAGCTGGGAAATTTCATTTTGAGCAATTTCAAAGGATTTATTCGTCACATCAATTAACTGAGCCTTACGCTCCAAGCGTTTTTGGAGATCAGAATAACGTCGATCAATTGACTTTATTTGTTCATCTACTTGTTGACCATCCAAGTTACTAACTAATTGTAAAACATTTGAAGCTTTTATTTTCAGGTTATCTATTTTTAGAGGCCCTTGATTATTGAATTCCTCTCTAATAGCTGTCATAACGGATATTTTTTTTGCACAATTCAAACCACTTCCTTTTTCCAGCACATCCATTTGTTGTATGAGACGATCGAACCAGTTTTGTATATCTAGAACAATTTGACGATATTCTTCAATTACATTTTGACCTGTTAATTTTTTTGCAATATTTTCCATTAAATCTGTTTCTAGCTTATTTAGATCTTGTTCTAAATCTGTTGTGTCATCATCAGTAACTAAAACAAATAAAATTTTAACAATAGAACCAACATTGATACAGACAACATACATGCCCCTGACATGGTGGTCATTAACTGTGAACGTTTTTCTCCAATATTCCTGAGTATATCATTCATCGCGTCTAATTCATGTTTAGCACCTTCAGGACGCAATTTACAAGGCTTTGAAACCCAGTCTAGAACAGTGACTGTTTGCGAATTAATCCAATCCTGAAGTTCGCTACGCTCCTTTCGCTGTTGTTGTAGTTCATTAACAGTTTCTATTATCCCTGCCAAGTTAGACTGAACCTATAATATTCAATAAATCAAATATAAATACTCAATTTATAAACCATATTTATAATAATATCCCATTAAAAGTAAATACCTGATCAAGTAGATCATCTAATTTAGTTCTTATGGTTAGCTCATTATCAGGAATTTTATACATGACTGATTCTAGAGGTGAACTGGGTCGACTAATAGAAGCTGTTGCTGCTTCACACGCTTGCATTGCTATTGCTAAACGCAATTTTTCATTTTGTAGTTTATTATTTAGATCCTTTAGTGAAGGAAAAAAATTTAATATTAATTAAGCACAATTAAAAACAGCAATGTAAAAACTAATTACTTGAGCACACTTCAATTGCTCTTCAGCCATTTCTAAGCTGGAAGCTGGAGTGTCCAATTCTAACAGAATTACAGGTTCATATTCATCCAAGTTACGTTTAATACTTTCAAGTGTATCCTCATATTCCTGAAACTTTGCTAATGATTCAAGCAATCGGTTTTTAATTTGGACTGATGTATGTAAAAGAGAATCATAGCTTTCCTGAATATTTTTCAGCTGTTTATCAATTGTGTCCTTAACAGTTGTGCTGGTTTGTTCATAGCGTTCACTCTGACCTTGACCCTTAACTCTTAAACAATCCAAATTTATTTGATATTTTTGTATTTCGTTAAGTAAAATCTCGTGCTGTTGAATTTGTTGCTCGATCTGTTTTTTGTTCGAAATGAACAATGAATTATGAGCCATAAGCTGGAACGATACTTGAAGCAACCATTTTTCGACATCTTGTAAACATTGATGATATGAATTGTAGTTGGCTATATCTAAACTTATAGAATCAAGTTTAATCTGGCAATCTGTATTAATTTTAGACCAACGTCTTTGCGTTCGTTCAGAAGTACCAATTTCAGACCCTAGTTCAAGAGTCTCCTTATGTAACGTCTCTATGTCAATTCCCTTATGATTAATATCATTTTGCAAAGCTTTGTACCTTTCAAGTAATGTTTTCATTTCACTTATATCACATTTTATATCAAATTTGTTTTGTAATAATGACTCAGTCTCAGATAGCCAGTTATCAATGAGTTTGCTGTTTGCATTGAAATCAGACCACCGATTTTGTTTTTGCTTTAATTCTTCCATCGTATTTGTCAGCAATAAATTAAAATCATCCCAGTTTTTGCGCACTTGTTTTATATTACTACTAAGGGATTTCTGTTTTATTTCTGGCAATATACTCATCGCTTTTTCATAAGAATCTTCTATTTTATTTAAAAGTAGTTTTCCTTCAGGCAATCGCCTTTTTAAATCCTAAAAATATAAATAAGGCTTTCAAATGCAACCATTTAAATACTTCGGTAGCTTACATTTATTCGCACTAGTTTTTGCTGAATTTGATTAGAATCTCCCTCTGCCATGCATGAACCTAAGACATCATTTGTTTCTGCTAACCAATGATCAATTTCACTTTTTAAATGTTGAAACTCATTATGGTATGACAAATTCTTTTCAACTTTGGCATGAAGTGCTATAAGAAATATGACAAAATTTCTGTTTTAATAATTTCATTCTAACTACTAAGTTATATATTATAGTACTCCTGGCATAGAAATTCTTCTTACTCATCGTTGTTCTGATGAAGTATTTATTACGTACCTTGTGCAGAAGCCAAAAGTTTAGTGTAATTTGTTTGTATCTCTATAGCTCGATCACGGACATAAGAACACGCACTCAATTCCATTAAAATTTCGCAGGTGTCGTTCAAACTTTCAATAGTATCTTTTTCACTTATAACTTCAGCTAGGATTTTCTGTTATAAATAGATGATAATAACTATTACTTAAACGATATAAAAACTTCATTGCCTACCTCACTATATGCTAATGCTTGTGATGATTTACAATCCGTTTCTGAGAAGCTGTTAATTGTGATCGTAGTATCTTCAATCCACTGACTGATTTTGCCATATTTTATCAAGAATTCAGACCATGACGCTTCACATGATTCTAAGTTACGACGTCTGTCTTGAATTAATGCTTGTATAGATTCCCAATCACTGTTTAGTTGTTTGATTTCCTGGAATATGGTATCACAGCCTTCGCTTCCACTAGTCTCGGTCACTAGGTGGCTTAGTTTTTCTGATATTTCTAATAATTTTTTGCCTTCTGGATAAGATGTTTCGATCTCTTTCAGTTTGTTCAGTTTTTCTATAACGCAAGCTTGATCACCATGCGATTCTGAACACTGTTCAGTTTCAATACGAACCTTCCTAAGCCAATCTTGAAATTCATTAACAGATTGTCGATATTTCGCATGGTTATTGACTTGGTTTTCAAGTTCTTCAATATTTTTGTTAAGAATCTGTTGAATTTGTTCAAAATTGTTGATGCTTTCCATAAAGTCTGATTTTTCTAGATTTTTCTCCTCTTTTAGTCGTTTCTTGATTTTCTCAACAAGATTAATGTGACTGTCTACATCACGCTGCACGATTCTTTGTTTTTCTAGAAATGCACGCTTTTCGCTTAAATCATTCAAAACTTCTTGACTAGAGCAAACACTATGTGAAATTTCTTTTAGCCACTCTGTTAAAATGTTGTTAAGCTTGTATACTTCTTCCAACTGTGCCAATCTATTTGTTAAAATTTGCTTGGCTTCATTGATATCAATCAAAAGTTTCTCAAAATCTTGTTTCAAAACTTCTGTTTCTTCCTGGATTTTTGCAGCTCCACTCTGCTCCGTATTCATAACGACACGTTCCTTTAATTCAAGCAAATAGCGCAATTTATTTTGACCCTGTTCGAAACCTTGACGAATATTTTTGATTGTGTTTAGTTTAATTTGAATTTCTTTAATCATACTAGGTATTTCATGGGAAGTTTTTATTTTTTCACGTATTTTTTCCATATAAGTCTGGCATTCTTCGTATAATGCACGATGTTGCTGATGTTCCTGATAATATTGTTCTAAGCGTCGCATTACTTCTTTTGATAACGTTAGTAGAGCATTATATTTGGTTGTCAGCTGCATTATACCATTGCTTATTCTTGTGTCAGCACAAGTTTCTAAAAGAATCTGAGCTTTAACATTCAGTCGATCCAATTCTTTTTGCCAGTCAAAAAGAATCTGTAAATGATTCTGAAATTCTTCGAGGACAATTTTCTTTTGCTCTAAGTTATTTTGCAATTTGTTATAGGATTGAACAAGTGTTTCAGTTTGGGTTAGCCAATTTAGTAATCCGGTGTACTGTTCCTGATATTCTGTCCATTTAACAATGCCTACTTCTAGGTTTCCCTTAGCATTTTTCAGTGCTTCGACATATGCGTCAAACTCTTCCTGTAACAGAGCGACTTCTTCTTCAATCACTTCACGGTCTTCAGGTTCTGAGATGTCACAAGCCATTTCACCTTGCTCAAGAGCTTTGTCTAGCAGATTTTGTCCTTTAGGAACTTCGCTTTCAAGAATTTTCACCAGTGACACTTTATTAGCAAGAATTTCTTTGTCACCAGTTGGTTCAGCGCATTTACTCAGACGCTCTTTAGCATTCCGTAACCACTGTGCAAATTCATTTCCAGCATCTATAAGTGCCTGATGCTGTTCAATAGTCATCTTTTGTTTTTCATAGAGATCCTTGGCTTTTTTACTAAGTGTCTTATATTTGGTAGATATTTCTGTTGCAGGTGCAGTTTGCATTAAATCGGAAGCCTTGGATGCCACCGATTGAATCATCGGTTCAAAAGAAATGATATCCTGGACAATGTTATTCGTTTTTCGTAGATTTACTTTTCGTTCATTTAGTCCTAAGCTCAGGCTAGGTTGTCCACGCTTTGATTTTACTATTTTGTGTTCATTAACTTGCTGTAGTTTATTTTCACGCTCAGAAATCCACTGCTGTAACTGTGTATAACTTGAACTATAGTCAGCCCACTGCAGTAGATTTGTTTCAAGATAAACTTTAGCTGTTGACATTTTTTTTACCAACCGTTCCCAATTATTTTGCAAATCTTTGATTTGGTTGTTAATTATCTCACGGCCATCTGATTTTGTGTTCCGTACAACTTTCTCGCCATTATTTATAGTTGAGTGGACAAGTGCTTGGCCATTTTCAAGATTTCTTATCAAATCCTGAATTTTATTCAGTCGTAGTTGTAGAACGTCTTTTGTGTCCGCACCAGATGGTTCAGTGCACGTTTTAATTACTTCCTTAGCAACCTCAATCCATTTATTAGCTTTGTCTATATCACTTTCATACTCTTGGTGTTGCAAAAGATTTGTTTCAACTTTTTTAAGAACATCCTTAGCTAAATTTACTTGAACTTGATACATTGAGTTAATATGACGCAATTGATTATTTACGTAGGTACCAAGATGTGAGCAAAGTAATTCTGAAAGTGATTCATTAAATTTTTCTATTTCCTGTTTACCCCTATCTAAACGGAACATTATGTTGTTCATGTCATCCACTTGTTTTTGTTTTTCAGAAACATTAGACACAAGGTTTAGTTTGTGATTTTTGACAAGTATATCAATTTGCTGTAACCATTCAATTAGCCGTTCATATTCCTCTTTAAAGCTACGCCATTGAACTAAAATCACATCCAATTGATTTTTCTGTGCAGCTATTTCTCTGAAGAGTTCATAGAAATTTTCACGCAAAGCTTGAATATCATTCCGTATCATTTCTTTACCTTGAGATGAAGTGCTCGCTAAAACCACTTCTCCTGTATGAACTAAATGCTCTACGAGTAGCTCACCTTGTGCATGTTTATTTAATAATCCTTCGGTAGCTATAACAACATTTTCAATAGCTTGTTTATCGTTTAAACATGTCTCTTTAAGTTTTGGAAATTTTTCTCTTGCTCTACTTATCCATCCATTGAGGTCATCGTATGCTTCTTTGTATAAACGATGATCTCGATACTGTACTTCACGATTGGTTAGTAATTTTTGTATCTTTTCAACGATTGTATCAAAACTTTCTAGAACTTTCTTAGCCTTGCACGCGTTTGGAGTTTGTTGGCAGCTCGTTAACAATGTGCCAGCCTCAATTTTGAGTGCGTCGATATCAATTTTCTCCAGACGGATTTTTTCCTCTGTAGATTTTATACGATCTAGTTGGGTACGTTTTTCTGCCATTGTAGTTTGATATTCAGATAATTCTTCAAATAAACTTTCAAGCCCCTCTGTAATTTTAGCGATATTTTGAATTCGTTCTAATAAACCGCTCCACTGGTTGATAGATATATCCAAATCGGCCTTTACGTTTCCCATATGCAATACTATTGCTGACCAGTCCTCTTGCAAATTCGCTAGTGCTTTATTTATAAGAACATGGGCAGATGGAGCAGTATTTGATAAAACAATTTGAGCTAATTCAACAAGTTTTTGTATTTTTAAGGAACCTTCTTCTTTTAATAACAATAAATCATGAATTATAGCATAACGTTCTTCAAGTTCCTTTTGAGATAACAAATTTGTTTCGGAACAAATGTATAATTTTTTACGAATGTCATCAATCCATTGGACACATTCATTTAATTCGTTTTCAAACTCTTGATGACTAAAGACATACTGCTGCCAACGATGGCATAAGTCTTTGATTTTTTGCGAAAGCTGTTGGTATTTCAGTATAAGTTCTGATATTAGAGAGCTTCTTGTACTAGTTAGTCCTTTGTACAGCTTTTGTGATTTCTCTGTAATTGAATCAATTTCAAGCTCTTTCACCTTGATTTCACTCTGTAATGATTTTAAGTGATCATATTGAGTTTTTTTCTCTGTCAATGTGCCTTTTAAATCAATTGCATGCAGCATTTTGTCTGTATCTCGAATCCAAGTTAGATACTCATCACGTAAATTTTCAAATTCGCGCAGTTGTAGCAGCTTATTCTCAATTCCATCGATTGCGGAAACTATATTTACCAGCAAACTCTCCCATTCCTGTTGTGTATTATCAATCTGTGATTTAATGTTAATTTTTCCGTTTTCATGAGTACCAGGAATGACTTTCTCACCTAAAACTCGTACCAAGGCAATTCTTGGATATTCGCTTGATAAAGAAGCTTGCAAATTTTTTAAGCGATCCAAATTTGAATGGAGAGAAATTTGTTCCTGCTCAAGATCACTCCAAAGCTCAACGGTGCGATGTGTAGATTCAATAAATTCCTGAGCATCCATTACTGCTTTAGAATACAAATAGTGATCGTTGGTAATGCTTTCATAACGCTCAACATATGACAGTGTATGCTGGCGTATTTCATTAAAAAGCGCCACTATACTTTTAAGTTCTTGTTCAATAGGACAAGTTTGCTGGAATAAATTTTCGGCAATTTCTTGCAGAGATAGTAATTCTAGTTGATGAATTTGTATATCATTTAAAATCTCGCGGTAAATTTGTAGCTTTTCACGTTTTTCATCAAGTGTTGACTTAAGCTCAATTTCTAAAGGCAAAGATTTTTGGGTTGCTTTCAGCCACTTTAGAAAAGCATCGGCAAGCTCATTAAATCCAGACCATTTGGAAACTTTTGTCTGAAGCATTCTTGCTGTTTTGGATATATTATCGAATAGGCAGTCAAAGGCATGCCTCAGTTCTTCGAGTTGGCTACGTATGATGTCACGTCCTTCACATGCCGTAGTTGCAGAGCATTTCTCACCAAGTTCAATAGTGTTATTAAGCATTATTGTTACCGAGCTCTGTTGCATATGTAATTCACTAATTTCTTTTTCTCGTACAATTATATCTTCATGTGAGCCAACCCCTGTCAAGTTGCTCATGTCATTATACCTAGCCTGCGCTGTAGCTATCCAATCGGCACATTCTTTATATTTATCAGAATAGTTTTGATGATCATTGACTGACTGCTCACATTTTTTTAATATTTCTTTAGTTGTACTTTGGATAGTTGGGAAGCGTGAAGTAATTTGTTGTACAATAACGGAAATACGTTTCTCTTCACTGCATTGAATTAATTCAGAGAATTCATGTTTTTTTTTTTCAAAATCAACTTCATTCTGCTTTAATACCAATAAAATATGTTGAAATTTATTCAATTGCTTAACTTTTTCTTCCAATGTTGACTTAAGTGTATAGTTTTTCAAAGTGTTTTCCGTACTATTGAGGAATTCTATAAAACTATCAACAGCCGTTTCATATTCGTTCCATTGATGTAAGCGATCCTCCAATGTAGCGTAAGCATCATTAAGCACAGAAGAAAATTTTTCGCTATCAATATGAAAATTTGATAAATCACGAGCCATTGTATCTCGTGATTGTGATGGAATAAAAGTAGCATTTTTCTCGATATGATCACTGAGTGCCTGCATTTTAACTTTTAATTCGGGTAAATTGTTTTGTAGCTTAGTGATTTTAAGTAAACGGGCCTGAAGGGTAGCTTTATTTCCAGAATAATCTGAATATCCAGCTAAACGATCCCAAAGATTTTTCTGATAATCTTGTAGTTCTTTTTGCAATTCGCTAAATCGCTGATAAACATCAAACGCTCTTTCCAGCTGAATTAATTTGTTGGTACAAAGTTCTACTAAATATTCGTATCTACGGTTCATATTTTCCATTGTAGTTTGAATATCTTTTGCTTCGTTTGTAGATACATTATCGACAATAGTTGATGCTTTCTCATTGACCAAGTTTACAGTTCGTTTATGGGAATTAATATCTTGCATTGAGGTACGATATTTCATAATTTTTGATCGAGTTTCTTGTGCTGAACTCAATATTGGTCCATTTTCCTTTTCAAACAGTTTTTCTGTGAAATCAAGCCATGTAAGCGTTTGATTAAGGATTTCCTGGTATTCCATCCATTGTTGTGATTGAGTTTCCTGGTGCTTTTGCAAAAGTTTTATTCTCTGATTGATTGTATCCCATCTATCTCCAATATCACGCAACTGTTCTCTTATTTTTTCTCTTCCTTGAGTTGATGTTTCAGTTAATATTGCTTCACCAGACATATATAAATTTGACAAAATATTTTCAGACTGCTCCATTTTGTCAAAAAGTAATTTAACCAAGCTGGATTTATCACTATTATTATTACATTCTAAAGCTTTGTCTAAACTATTCTCGAGTGAAAGTAGCCAAAAGTCAACTTCTTTGAATTTTTCATCATAAGCTTGGTGATTTTCAACGTATTGCATCCAGCGATTAATAATTTCTTTGCTTAGAGTTTGCAGCAAATTATAGCGGTTGGTGACTTGTGTTATTAGTGATTTTAGGCGATCAACTTCGCTACTATTATACAATATGAGGGCAGCCTCTGTAAATGCATCGATATCTTTTTCTTTTAGTAAGATTTTATCGTGTTGTGTTTTGTATATTTTTAATTGCGTTATTTTCTCTTCTAAGCTCGATTGAAATGGCTGGTCACGTAAGAAACCTTCAAACTCCCGACACCATTGGGTAAGTTCATTCGAAACATTCTCAAATGAATTCCATTGCGTAAGGAAATCACTCATTTTGCTCTGAATACTTTCAAGATCTTTAAAATGATCATCAAAGCTGGTTTGTAGCTCATTAATTTCTTTTTCAAGTATCATAATTCCATTATATGATGTACTTTGTTTGACTTCTTCGAGTTTTTCTTTAATATCATTTAACATTTTTTTGCTATTGGAATCATTTTTCTTTAATTGATCTAAAGTATTAAGCTTACGCTTAATATCAGATTTTTCACCATAGATATCATTACATTCTAATAGTTTATCTTTTTCACCATCAATCCAACTTTTAGCATTAGCTAAACTATTATTAAATTGAGCATGAATTTCCACACATTTCTCTAGATGTTTCAACAGCTCCTCAGATTTGCAGGTAATATTTACAAATAATTGTTTAATCGATTCTAAATATAAATTCAAAGACTTATCGCACGTTTGATCTATTAATAACTGCGCTTTATGGCAAACATGATCAACTAAGTTTGAATGAGACATGATTTCTTGGTGCATAAGCCTGTGATTCTGAATTTGGGCTTTTTTTTCTTGCAGTGTCGTTTTCAACTCTGTATGCGCCTTCATGGTTTGTTCAACATCACGTAGCCATTTTGTTAATTGCTCTTGTAAAATTGCAAATTCACTAAATTGAGCCAAGCAGTGGTCAAATTTTTGTGCAACAGAATTGATATCATCTGTGTAATCGTCCCACATTTTGCGTAATGCTCGTAACTGTTGGCGTATAATTTCTCGTCCATCTGCACTAGTATGGCTATAAAGTTTTTCACCACGATCAACAACTGCTTCAAAGCGAGTTGAATCATTGATTCTTTGATCTACCATTTCGCGAATCGAATTTTGACGCTCTTGAAGTGTGCCTAAATCACCAACAATGTCATTTATTTTAGACAATTCACGAATGTAATTCTCAAGGGCTTCTTTAAAGCTTTCGTATTCATCTGTGAAGCTAATATGATCATTTAAATAGTTTTCATACTTACAGATGGCTTCTTTGCATACTTTTTTAAGAGTTTGATAACGGGTATTCATACGCGAGAGCTTTAGATTCAAATCAGACCCACTTTCAATTTCATGCCCCTGTTGCATTAAATCATGAATATCTCCTGCTTTAAGCATAATTAAATCCATTTTAGCCTTAAGTTTTTGCAAATGCTCAGCTTTAGTTTTTGCTGTACTCTTTAAACTTTGATCTTTGACAACACTCTCTGAATTTTTCATCCATTCTTCAATTTCTTGGATGGCATTATCAAATTGGTTCCATTTCTGACAGAACTGCCTCAAGTTCTCTCGAGAATCATTGCAAAGCAGAATAAAATCTTCCCAAGCTTTATGTGGTAGTTCGAAACTCTTTAAAACTATTGAATGACCACAAGGATGAGTTTGGCTAATTACTTTTTGCAACTGTTTATAACATGACTCGAAAATTTTATCACCCTCTAGTTTTTGCTGTAGTAAATTCTCGACAGCAACTAATTTGTCTTCAGCCCCATCCTTTTGAAAAGTTGTTTCACCAAGGATATTAATTGCTTCCGATTTTATTGTATTTAGCCAATCTTGTGCTTTCTCTATTATCTGATCATATGTCTCATGATTAACGACAAAATACTGGCATTCTTTAATGCGTTTCTCAATCTTTTTACTTAAATCATCTAATTCTTGGAGCGATTTTTCTGTTTTATGCTCAGAATCATCATCGGAAAGAGCAATTGCTTTTTCTTGCAATTGTTTTAACACATTTTTATGTAGGTTAATTGCTTGAAGTTTTGTTTTATAGTTATGTAATGCTATTTTTTTGGCCGATAAACTTGGATATAAGTCAGTTTCATCAGTCAAATTAGCTTTAGAATCATTTAACCAAGATGAAACTTGGTTAAAACTCTCCTCTACAGAGGTCTTTTGAATAAGAACAGACTCGACCTGCTGTAGAAGTGCATTAGTTTCATCACGTAAGTAGTCAAAATCTTCGCGAAGCTTTCTAAAATCATTTCGAATTTTTTCACGATTATTTGGTGTGACCATTGGGTATAAACTTTCTCCGATATCAACAGAATTATTCAATAATTTTTGGCCTTCATCAAATGTGCAAAAATATTCTTTAATATTGCCAAGCTGCAGTGCTGTAGCTGATGAAGAACCTGGCGATCCCATACGCGCTAATTCATTAAATTCAATTTTAGCTTCAGCTAGCCAATCAATGAAAACTCGAAGTGATTCATTAAATTGATCATATGTACTAGAAGTTTTCTGAACGTGATCCATATATCCTAGCAAATTTCTAGCTATTATTTGATATCGTGATAATAGGTGTGTCGTAAATTGAGATATCCTTGCTTCTGGATTTTTTTCTATCAGCAATTTCGATATTCTATCCAACTCATTTATATCTTGTTTATGCTTAATGATCTCTTGCTCTAGATTATGAAGCTCCTTGAGTTTATCAGTAATATTCATTATATTAATTTGACTATTTGACTCAGATTTAATTTTACCTTCGATTTCACGCAACCAAACCGATATATTTTCATTTATTTCCTCATATTGCTCCCACAATTTAATATTCTCTTCTAATATAGTTTCTGTATTATAATAACTCGATTTTAGTGTCTGAATCTCTAAATCAATTTTATTAATTTCTGTCTTCAGCTCAGAAACATTCTCAGCTGTATCAACTTTTTCCAGCATTTCCAAGAACTCATGAGCATCTATTTGACTTGTTTCACATTCTACAATATCTTTTTGAATATCTTTAAATGAAGATTTCTTCACATTTAGATTATATTTATCACTAGTTGCTTCTGGGTTACACCACATAATTTTTTCCTTTTGGATTGCAACGAGTCGTTTTATAGTTTCAATTTTGTCATTATAGCATTTTTTAAGGTATTGAAGTAAGGTATTATCGATTTTTTGGCTATACTCATATACACATTCATATCTTTTTTGAACATTATTCAATTCTTTAGGAATAATTGATTCGCCAAATTTAGGATAGGTCATAGTCATTTCATCAACTTGTATTTCCAAGTTAGCAATTTCATTTCCCGTTTCTGTCAATTTATGTTGCAGTGATCTTCCCTCTGTGAGTCTCGCAAATATTTTGCTGTGGTCTCCAGATATGTCATCGCATTCAATGAAAGCTTCTCGTAGCTTACTAATCGATTCACTAGAACTTTTTATCCGTCTATGCAAATCTTGCTCTATATCTATAAATGATCCTGTTATTGACTTTAAACGGTTTGCATTTTCTTCAAGCTCAACAAACTGACTTTCTAAAAGACCACTGAGTGCAACTAACGCTGGAATTTCATTGCCATGATTTAATAGACAAATTTCATTTATATTTCCTTTAAGCTTTTCCTTGAGTTTTAAATATGATGGTAGCTCTGACCCATACTTATTTAACCGTGTCAGACCAAATTCGATTTCTAAGGTATTATCGGCAGCATCGCAAATTAATTGATTTGTTTCAGAAAGCCAACGAGTAATTTCACTTTTAGCCTCATTAATTTGACTCCAAATTGCAGATTGAACCTCATGTGCATTAGCTTTCTTAGTGACATCATCGTGCAGCTCTTGCCAATTATTCTTCGCTGCTTCATTGGTGGAACTGATGGCTTGAGGAATTGGTCCTTGAAGCGTGTCAAAATATTTAAATATATTGGCAGCCTTCCAATCAAGTTCATTGATCGTTAATTTTGATTTGCGAATTTGCTCCATTACATATTTAATTTGTTGCCCAACGTGATGTAATTCTGTTTCTTTTGAATGCGACTGAGGTAAATCTTCCAAAATACTTTGAATTTTAACCTTTTCCAGGTTTAGCCTGTTTTTAGTATCCTCATATTCTTTTATGGAATGGCTAATTGTATTAAAACTTTGAACAAGATCTGTGACTTCTATTTGAAGTTCATCCCAATCTTTTTCCAAAGCAAGTAGTACTTCCTGTATTTCGGACATACTGGAAATATCTTTTAGCATTAAAGCTGTACCTTCTTCGTGAATTTTATCTTTTAATTGTGATTTATTTTGTAAGTTTTTATTTAAATTAGCAAGTTCTGCAATTATTGTGTCCAAGTTGGTACTGTCTTGCAATCTTTGACGAAGATTTTGTAAACGGTCATGATCTGCATTTAAACTTTCGGTTAGTTCCATTCGAAGCTTACTAAATTCAATTTTACGATTTTTCATATCCTCTATTAAAGCTTCCTGATTTTGGGATCTTAGCTTCAGATTGTTGAGTTTATTTACTATATCATTTACGATTTGAATTGCGTTCAGTGGTTTTCGCGTCATTGAATCTTTCAGTTTAATCACAGGGTTATCATCAATTATTTTTGCATGGTTTTTCCAGTATTCCAAGTTCTGGGAAATTTCTGAAGCTGCATTTGAAATGATTGCTAATTCAACAGCGTTTAGCTTTTCAGATTTTTCCAACTGATACTTCAAATGATTCAAATGAGATTCCGTTTCATGTTTCCAAGCTAAGATTTCGTTCCATTTTCCCAAACAGAATTTCTTTTTAAGCATATCATCTTCCAAACTCTGATAACTATTGCCTAAGGCTATATATGTCTCTCTTTGTACTAAAGGTTCATCAACCGAAGCGTTAAACGTTAGTTGTTTAGCTTCCTCAAAAATCGCATTAAGGTTTGGTTTTTTATCAGAATGTTCTTGAAGAAGTGCATGCATTACATGTAAGCTTGCTTCAACATTTTCTGGAGTGATTTCTTCAACTTCAGAGCATTGCGATCGTAAGAGATCCATCCAATCGCTGAAATTTTTTAGTTTTGTGTTAAAGTCTTGGCATGTCATAATTAAATCTGTGATTTCATTTATTTGAGCACATGTGGAATCATATAATTTATTTAATTTCAGTTTCATGCCTGAAACTCGATCCTTGACAATGATTAGACCCTCGGGAGCTAAATTTAATGATAAATTCGCATTACTTTGGCTAAGGGAAATAAGCTTGGTCTGTTGCTGTGATATTTCATTGTTAAAGGACTTCAATTTCACTAATTTTTTTTCAAGTTTATCTATTTGTGGTGCATTGAATGATTCTTGTAGCTGTAAATTATTTTGTTCGTTGGCCTCTATCCAAAGTTCAAGATTTGTCGCGTCAGTATCAAATTTTTCCCAAATTGTAATAAGTTTTTCCAATTTGTTTGCATTATGCTTGCAAGCTTCCTGCAATTTCGTGCATTGTGAGTATGTATTATCGAGTTCATCGGGTATGTATGTTCCGCACAACTTTTCATGCGTAATTTTTGAGATAGATTTTAACTGATCAAGTTTTTCCTCACAATTTGCTTCGAATAGTTTTGCACACTTTTGCATATGAAGAGCTTCTGGAAAGCTAGCTGGTTTTTTGGTAAACATATCTATATTACCCTCACATTTTTCGATCCACGGCTTAATTTCATCTATATCCGACTGATATTTTTGCCAACAGACTAAATCTTCCTGAGCAGTTTGTGCAATATGCTGAACATTACAATTTATGGTACTCATTAATTCCTGTAGTTTATGTATCTCCACTTGAAGCTGCTTTATTTCAGGTATATTACCCTCTTTTGGTGATAATTCAATAGTGTCTGATCCAAGAATATCAAGTTGTTTCATTTTTTCTATTAATATCGCTCTAAGAGAGTTTGTTTTTATAATACGTTCTCCGGGTGTTATTTCCTCAGATTGGAGATCTTCGATTAGCTTTCTCACAACTTTATTAGCCCATTCTTGCAGTTCGCTTAACCTAGTTTTATAGTTATTCCATCTCAAACTATAATCCTCTAAATAGGAAATACTTTCCCTAATGTTTTCAATTGTTTTGCAGAAACTTTTTTCAACTTCATTGACATCATTCTTTAAAACTATTTGATTTTCACTTGCTGCTAAAGGAACTAATTTGGAGCAAACTTTATCTAATCGTGGTAGCAGCTGAAATGATGCTTGCTCTAAAGTAGCGAGTAATTTTTTTTGTTCTCTTAGATCGCTATTTAAATTCTTTGAATAAGTTTGTGGGGGGGTTTTTGATTGGAGTTCCATTTCCGCTGTTGATAGTAATGAAAGAATTTCATGCTTTGTATTCGTAAACTCATTCCAAACATTTTGAGTTCCTCTCAAGGATGTAAGTTTATTAAGACTTTCAGTATATACCTCGTTCCAGCCATCCTCTAATCTCTTTACTTCAGAATCAATAAAGTAAGGGGCATTTGCGTCCTTACTTAGATCACGCCCACGTTGAAGAATTGAGGTTATATGCGATCTCTGTTTATCCAATTGGCTTATAGCAAGCTGTTGCTCCTGAATCATTTGATTTATATTTTCCAAACTTTCTGGCGCTGGAGTGTTTATGGTTTGGTCTTTAACTTTGTTAAGCAAACACACGACGTCGTGAACTTCACGTCTATAATTGTAACATTTTGAGTACATCTCAGTTTTAACAATTGAAATTTCTATAGTTGGTATCAAATTTTTGTAACGGGCAATGAGGTCCTCCAAATTTTTCTGCTCCACATTTGCTTTATCTTGAGCTATATACGGCAAAAGTGAATCTAGAATTTTCACAAGCCATTTCATATCCTCTCTTCTGGAATCCGCTTCATGACAAATTTTCTAAAATTAAAAAAAGAGATACATTCTCAAAATAAGACCTTCTAAATACAGCAAAATATTCCTAAAATTAAAATTAACCAAAAATTTTGCAGATCCGAAAACTACTAAGCCTGGCGCAATACTCACCTGGAAAATAGCACGCTCTTGTTCAAATTCATCAATACTATTGCAATCCTTCACAATATTTTTCAAGGATCCGTCAGCAGAATCCATCCATGATGACATCTGAGCAAATTTCTGATGATAGTTATCCCATTGAGTCGCGATCTGTTGTACTGTTTTCTGCATATCTTCGATTCTACTTGTCATACTGGACCATTGTCGTTGCGCATTTTGGTATGCATTGGTTATATCATTATCATTTGGCTGAATCTGACTATAGTTTGCAAGAATTTCATGCATATTGTTAAGGCACTTTTCAATTTTTAGAATTTTTTCGTGTTCACGGAAATAATTTTGATCGCGTAAAAATATGGAATCAATGAACCCATTATTATTAAGCGATTGTTGTTCGAGAGTGATTTCTTTATCGATATCTTTAAGATATTGATAGAAAATAGATTCATCGAGGAAAAATTGAAGTTTCAACATATACCCTGGAATTTGGGCGAAGATATATTGCCATTTTAATCGCAGCCTTTCGACTATATTGTGTATTGGCATATGCTCATTACCAGGTAAACACTGCAGTAGCTGTTGAGCTGTTTGAAGCAAATCACTCATCCAACTATCGTTAATGTGCTCAAAAAACATTTTCTGTGTTTGAATTGAATGATGTGACTTGATATGTTGTTCTGAAAAAAGTAATTCAGCTTGAGAAATCCATTCACTTAGTATACGCTCACTTTCCTTAAAATTATGCCAGCAACGAACTGCATCCTGGAGACGTTGCTCCCACTGTTTAGCATTTTCACTCACGTAGTTAAAACGCTCATTTAATTGTTCCATTTTTCCAGCTACGTCAGTTGTATTTATACTTTTGTCTGTGCTTACAGCCTTAAGAAGATTTTGGAAAACCTTATTTTTGCTTTCAAGCATTGATTTGTAGTATATAGTTCTTGAGAAGATTGTCTTATGTTTGTCTAGATTTTCTTGAATAATATCTTTGCCACCTTCAAGATTAAGTGAGCCAAGAAAAGCTTCGGCATCATTGATCCAATCATTTATTTCTTTTTGTCCAGCTTCTAAACACTCTTGTTGTATGAGCAATTGGTTGAAAATGTGCAGCTGAATTGGGATTTTTGCACGAACACATACTAAGGATTCTTTTTCTTTTTTAAGAACTGACATCATTTCTTCAACTTCATTTCTGGATAATTCTGGTACGAGAGCCTTCAATATTTTACTGATTGTTTTAAACAATTCTTCTATGTCTTCGATTTCAGTGAAGAGGGATTGTAGCTGCATTGCGTACTCTTTAATATTTTGTGTAATTCCTAACGGTTGCATAGCCAAAATCTTTTCAGTCTTTCTTAACCATGAACTTAATTTTTCCTTTCCTGCTTTAAATTCATCTCGGGAACGGATAATATCACCTACATGCATATACTGGCTTGCATTACTAAAAAGTTGTTCCCATCGGATTGCAATTGTTTCATATTTCTGCGTAAGGTCAATCACGATGTCATTGTTACAAGTTGCCAGAAGATAATTAGTAGCATCCGTTAAACGATTGAATTTTTCGTTCCATACTGCAATGTCTTGAAAAAATTCCAAACGATCATCTTCCGTCTTGGAGAGTTTCTTAACGGCTACCGGCAACCAATTTTCGAAGTCTTTTGATAAGCCGTTCCAACGTTTCCAAGATGCGATTACTTCTTCTAATGTGTTTTGACAACATCGGAGATCTGTTGATACTTTTTTCCAGTGATCGTCAGTTTCATGCATAAATTTATCGATTTCATAGATTTCCTTGTTTGATATATTACCATCCTTTTTATACTCGTGCACTACTTGTTCCATATCCATTAGAGCTTTATTGAATTCATAGAAAATATTATTACGTGATACAAAGCTTACATATTCGTCAAGTAACTGCTGTACTTCTTCCTCACGTCCATATTCCCCGATCCAAGCGTGCATCTTACTTTCAACTAGATTCAAAAATGCTATGAGACAGCATTTATGTTCTAGAAACTTCAGTTTTATTCGACGCTCAGTCGCTTTAGTTTCAATTTTATGCAATCTTTTCTCCATATTTACAAGCTGTTCTGAAGAAATTTTAGCGATTAATGGGGATTGCTTTACATTAACAAATATATCAGTCACTTTTGGTAAATTGGCAAAGAATTTTTTATGTTCTTCTAGCTTTTGGCTTATAATCGAAGCTGTGTTTTCATTCATATCTTCCGGAACATCATTGTCTATTAATAGCTGTTCAGCTGCTGCTAACCATTGTCCTACCGTGCCAAAATCACCTTCGAGTTCCGAATCTAACATCCATAACCAAAAACATAACTGATAATCTACTTTTTGCCATAAATTATCGACCTCATTCCAAGAATTACTTGTAATTTGTATAAATTTCGCCTTTGATTCAACTAAATTTTTTAATTTATTATAAAGTGGTATATGTAATTCCATATCAGTCTTAGCCATAGAATATTCTTCAAAACTATTGGGGAATGCACGATTTGTAACCATTGTTTCGTATAAAATTGATTTTTCATGCAACCAGTTACGCAGTGTTTGGTAGTCTTTATGCAGTGCTGATAGCCCCTCCCCCCCAACACCCTACAAATTATAAAACTAAAATTTATTTTTCTCACGATCAGAAAAAATTTTATAATACATTACCTTTGGTTCAGGATATTTATGCAGAAATTGGGCAACATAGGTCATAATACTCTTTTCATCGGGCGTTTCCACATCAACATCTTCGGCGTCCAAAAGTTTAGCAATTCCAAGTTTTGATTCTGCAACATCAAAAGCAGTTTCCAATCTAAAACGATTTGTTTTTTTTTTCATTTCGACTAAGTTAATAAGATTAGCTTTAATAGCATCTATAAGAGCTAAGAACGCAACTCCATCTCTCCAACTTGCACCAAAATCACGGACTTCTACACCTGATTCTCTATTAATATATTTAAACAGTAAAATTTTACACAAATTTTAAATTTATTATAATTATACTTAGGCAAAGCATTTGTCACCCATTGTAGCAGGGTTGTTCTAGCTCCTTGCTTCCACTTTTCAGCACGTACATCAAGTGGAGTGGCTTCACGTAAGGTAATGCTGTCCAATGAACTTACTGAACCACTGATTACTCGTCCCAAGTATTCTAGTGCGCGACTATTCTCTTCAATCTGAAAATTAGTTTTATGAATAAGTTGGATTTTATCTAATAAAAAAAAAATTTTTTAATTAAACTTAGCAATTGCCGAAAATGTGTATACTAAATTGCAAATAATAATAACAGGAAAAAAACTTTTAAAAATTACTTTTATTAATAATCATTTCACTCAGCTAAAAAAAAAAGAAAAATAGTTTATACTTTTTTATACTGTTAAATGGTAACAGAAAAGTTTTTCAAGCACATTACATTGTCATCTTATGTAAGTAGTTTACGATTTTCTAATTCAAACTTTAATATCTTATCCCAACTTTGTCAGCAGATTACACTCTTTTTCAAGTACCTTATGTTAGCAAAATTTGAAGGCAAACACTCGCCGACAAATATTTCAACAAAAAGCAAAGTAAAGAAAACTATATAAAAATTAAAAAATCACTTTGCTAAAGGGTGTCTAAAATGCCTAGCCTAGTTCTATTATATATTCTTTTTTCGAAAAATGCTGAGTGAATAATCTCAGGAAAATCAAAATTAAACTGAAAACAGAACAAGTACAACATAAGCGTAAATTAGTAATAACTCACCAACGAGAAGCATACAGGACTAACTACTCTTTTCCTTACGCGAAGCTTGTTAAAAAAAGGAAATATTTTGCAAAATTATTTTTAACTTTTTAAAGGCTAAAAAAACTTAACTTTAAAAGTTAATCAAACCCAATTTTGAAGCATAGATTTTTTAAAAAGAATTCTTATACCTGAAAATATAAAATAATAGTCCATATCAATCCAAGCACAACTGGTGGTCTTCCATCCACTAGATCCGCCGGATTTATGTTAACCAATTTAATTCTTTTACTGGCTAAAAATTGTAAGGCAGTGTTTGCGTTACTAAGAAAATGTGGTCGTCTCAAGACCCGTCCTTTTTCGACTGGTAGTTTTTCACCGGAAAGTACTTCAAGTAATGCTAATAACTTGGTGCCGTCACGCAAATCGTAAATCAAATCATCTATTCGTAATGGTGGAATCCTCTGCAAAGTAAACAAAATTCAAAAGTTAAGAAAATTGTTTAGAATTGAATGAAAAAATTGAAACAAGCAGACAAAAATTTTATAATTAGATAACAATTCTGAGTTATGCTTACTTAATTAATGATCGCACTTATGAAATTCTATATTTGGTTTTTTCATTAGTTGTATCATTAATGGCTTCAGTCCAGGGAGTCGTATTTCTTTTTTCTGTACCTTAGACTGCCTTTAGAAAAAAAATACAATTCTTCTTTAATTCCTCCTTTTGTAGTTATTTTTAGAATTGTAGCATGGTTGTTTGAATGGCTTAAGTTAAACGAAAACATCAAATTTGAAAGATAGAAGATTTTTACAGCTTTAGAGCTTCCGTCTTAGGAAGGAAGAAATTAGAGTCAAACTGTGCTTTTGGCCTAAGGCAGTCTAATGTACAGAATATAGAAATACGGCTTAAATAAAACTTGGAAGTTTTAAAGAAAATTTGATGAAAATATCGAGCTTACTTAACCTAAAGTGTTTTCTGTTTTTGTTGTACTTTTGTTAGCATTTTTCTTAAATATTTTTATGTTTTTCAGTGTTAAAAATGATTACAAATTTTTATTTTAATCCCTCCCTTCACTAGATTTAATCTTTGACTTTTTAGCGACTCTATTAAATATATCCTTGAGTTTGTCATATTTTCACTTAATTGTTTTATAGAGAGTTCATATGAAGTTAAACATATTTCTCTATTTTTCAGCATTTTCATTTTAAGCATTCCAGGAATGGGTTTGCATTAAAATAAAAAAGTTTTAACATGCTTACCTTTGATAAATGTGAATTTATCCAGTTTACAAATGTCTTCTTTTGAACACGCTCCTGTTCCTCTAAAATTTAGAAAGAGGACAATTATTTTTATATAAATAAAATACTTAAAGCAAAACTTGATCAAGGTTGTATAATATCATTAGAATTTTTACCGGTAAGATCATCATTTTATAGTGCACCAACTTTTGAAAACAAACACGCTAAGCTCAAAAAAAACATTTCAAAAATTCTAAATTTCGCGTTTATAGGGATTTTTCTATTTTGTTAAAATTTATTCTTTTTAAGTTGTAATATAATAGAATAGGGACATTTACACTTACAAGGAAGCCTCGCGTACCCGAATTCAACGAATTTCTTAAAATTCAGATATTTTATAGTTTAGCACAAACTAAGCATTCATATTTTTTTTAATCGGCTGACATGAACTTTAAAAAGGTGAAAATTACCCCAAGAAATAAGTTACCTCCTAAAAAAACTTTTCTTTATAACTCGAATTGTAATTAATATTTTTCCACAACACTAAAAACAAATTATTTGTATTAAATATTAAAATCTTTTGTTGTATCTTAAGTTTATCTCTTTCCTCTTTCCCTAATTTTAAATGTTGACTCACATTTTTCTGTCAGTTTGCAAAAAGCTTAAAATTTTACATAATATCAAAATGTTGGATCTTGGCATTTGAAGGTATGACCAGACGCTGTAAAGAGAAAATGCAAAAATTTAGCATTCATATGCACTGTATAAAGTTGTGTTGTGGAATAGTATCCTCTTTCTGGTTGAAGGTATTCAATTTAAGATAAAACTTTATTAGATTCATTTAATCATCAAACAAAAAGCTTAAGTTGTACAGAAGCTCTTAATAAGCCCACCCACTTCACGTCAACTTAGCAAGTAGACAGCAGATAGCCTTTCAAATTTGTTGGGAATATTCAAAACTCTGTTTTGCCTTTAACCTCTATAAAAGTACGATCTATAAAAATTTCTTCTGTCATATGGCACTTAGATAATTATACGCTGCAAACCGCCGAAATTACATACCATAACCAAAAATAAAATTTTTTTTCTTACAACCGTCTTACAACGGTTTTTCTTACAACCTTGGATAATAACAAAATTAATTGAACTATAGAAGTTTTAGCATAATATTTCTCTGCAGTCTGTCATTGTTAAAAAAAACTTGTCATCTGATCTATTGTCATAGTTTTTAAAGTTAGCAGCATCGATTTTTCCAAACTAAAAAACGAAAAACTTAACTGGATTCTAAAACGCTAAAAAAGTTTACGTAATCCAGCAGCGTGACTCATTCATTATCTCCATAAGAGTAAATTAGAGTTAATCGTCAGCTGATATATAATCAATATTTTAAAGCTTAGAATATTGCTAAGCACTATTTACTTCAAGTAAATAAATATAGCTAAAAATATGCTAAAATTAAACATAGAAAATATTATTACTCTTACAGCCCCGTTGTAGTTCTTTAATTTAGAAAGATTCCAATTGATTGGCCATAGATCTCTCAAATTTCTTAACTTAATAAAAAAATATTGTATGACCAGAAAATATCTATTAAGGTAATTTTAAGCAATGTATACAAATTTTATACCAATTAAAGATAATATAAAACATTCCTTCATACCTCGTATCTGACGGATATGGGTGTCATACTGGGAATTTGTACGTACTGTTGGCATATTACAAATGTTTGAACTCCTTAAATTATTATACCACTCGACTTTAAAATTCTCACGTCTTTCAACTTTTGAAATATGTTCAATACTGCTTAAATTTTGCAGGGCTTTTGCTCCTTGTAATTGAATTTGTTGATTGTTGTTGCCGATAGCAACTGCAATATGCTTGTGTTGGGTATTGTTTTTTGCTTCAAATAAACAACTGCTTTTATTCGATTTTTTCAATAGATGTTCAGGAGTTGATTGGCATATTGATAACTCTGCATTTTGTAACGATTTAGACACAAGAAAATTTTTTCTAGCGCCAGCGTTACGTAAAGTAACTTTTTCAATTTTTGACAAACCCAAACCTCTTTCTTCCATACTCTCCTCGAATATTTTACAATGTAATCCTGATTGCGACCCTGTCTGTAATTTAATAAGCTCTTTCCCTTGGTTATCGAATGGAGCATCTTTACTTTCGCAATGTACAATTATAGGCTTTTCATATGCATTAATCTTAAAGCTATCATCAACTTCATCTTTTTTCTTTGATGACCACATTTTATTGTTTGTGACCTTGTCACAATGTCTAGTCAGTGTTTCATTATGTGAATCCAGTGAGGAAACCTGATATTTACTAATACCACTAGTTTCAGCCAATTGCTCGTATGACACCGTATTAACAATGTGAGAAGAATCAGTTGGTATTTCTTTTTTTCTATCTTCATTCATATTCGTATTCTTTTTATAAAACAAAACTATTTACATTTTTTTTTGTTTGCACATTATTCAAATAAATGGATTTCGAATTAAACACACATAAAATTGGTTTATTTTCAAATGACGCAGTTAGAAAAATTAAATGTTCAAAGCTTTTTCTTATGTCACCTTTTAAGTTTAATGTTTATTACTAATAACAATAGCTGATTAAATGCCGCTATGATACTAACATTTTATAAAACGTGACACTTTTGAGAGCTAATAAGTCCCCACTTGTTTCTTTATATTCTTTACCTAGGTTAAACTCGCCAAAATTGTTATCTCCTTGCTTTTCGAGCTTTTAGCAATTTTATTTAACTAGCTTTTTTATCCACACAATAAAAGATGAAGCACGTGGCGGTGCTTATATGTATTATGAGTTGTTGGGTGTGGTAAGCGATGAGCTTTCACTCTAGACAGCTTTTCTCTAGCTGATGTCATTACTTAAGAGGGGTTAAAGGTTGAAAAAGGGGGAAATTTTTCCGCTTCACTTAAAACGCGCGCATAATGCCTAGATACTTTAATATAATAAAACTTATTAGAGAGCATAAATCATACATTTCAAATTAAATATTGCAGTCATTATGTTTTATAAAAATATATATATAGAAGTTCGTTAAAGTTTCTTCTCTCAATTATTCAATATCAATTCTCTAAGCGATGTGACCTTTGCTTAATTTTCACAGAATTGACCTTGCCAGGTTTTATAGCTTCTAGAGCTCAAGCCAATGAACTTAAGTATGTAATTTGATTTAGTTTTTGTTTGTTTATAATACACCTGTTCCCCGATTTACACGGTACTTTTTTTACACGATTTCGCTTTAACACGTTTTTTTTATACTCTTGTCCTCCGATTTGCAAGGTAATTTTCGCTTTTACACGGCCTGAATTTTAAAGGCAAAATTAAAAAGGGTAAAAACATACATTTATATGGTTACTGGCGACAATCAAAAATTCCGTGACAAAAAGGAGCCGACAACCCTCCTTTGTGTGATGTATATTTCATCAGAGGTGACAAACAGAACGAAAGATAAGAAGAAAATAAAACATTTTTGAACGCGTGTTATTCAAAAGGGATACGTAGATCAAGGAATGGAAAGAACCAGAATCCCATTAAATAATATCGAATGATGAAAGCGAAATCCCAGGACGAAAAGATTGATTGCTTATGATAGTGATGATAGCGATTAAACTGTTGTATTAATTTTCATTATCTTTTTTGTTTTTTCAATTTTATTTTATTCTTATTTCACGTTAAAATAAATGAATTAAATTTTAAAGAAACTGACCAAACTATGCTTAAAATACGTTTTTTTTTTTATTTACACGGTTTTTAGTTAAAAAAGCTATGATTTCGATTTACACGATGTTTTAAGGAACCGATATTTCGTGTAAATCGGGGGACAGGTGAATATAAAATAGAATTTTTAAATAATGTCACGACAAATTATTGATAAGGGGATGTTTGAAATATCGAATGCAACTTTTTTATAATTTTTTTAAGTATTTTGGTTTTTGTAGTGTCATTACAAAAATTTTACTTTCTACCCAGTAAGAGTGAGCAATAGTTAATTAATACATTGCTAATAGAAAAACAGCTTGGAGGGTTTTTAGCCCAGCTAGAATTTTTTCTTTTTTCCGTTAATTAATATTCCTAATTTTTCACATTCAGAATATTTCATCAGCTCAAATCAAAATCCAATTGTGGTTATTTTTTTGTATAAAGCAAAACATCCCGTTTTGAATTAAATAAGAAAGACGAGAAAAACATTTGGTCCTCTTTCCGCTCCATTTTAAAACATTTGGTCTTATTTCCGCTCGATTTTAAAACATTTGGTCCTCTTTCCGCTTGGTTTTGAATAATCAAAAGACAGTAGAAATATAAGACTTACTAAAAGAAAGCTAAAAAAGCAATAAATTATGAAGTAAAACTTTATTTTGATGAATTTTTAACGATCTTAATTTGAAAAGAATTTCAATTAATCAAAACATAATAGAACAGAGTTTACTTCTAGTTTTAGAAAATTATTTCAGGATACTTACGTTTTCAATTAATAAATAATCTAATATTATTTAAAGGAATTGACGTTTTTTTATTTTACCTGACTGTTAATGCCTATTCTTTATATAATATACTTTTTGATTTATATAACGTCATTTTCTCCATTATTAACCATATTTTTTATACGTAGATTTAATAAAAATAAATGGGTTTACAAGCTATAAACTTATAACACTGCTAAAGAATCTTCAAGAATAACAGCATATATTACTTTCAATAAAATCCAGTATTCCCAAAGATTACTTAAAATATGGGAAAAATGGGATGATTTCCAATCAAAGGCTGAAATTCCAACTGTTTATAACAGGGGTCGGCCAAGAGAGCCAAATGCCAAAAAAGCAAACACTGAAGTTTGTTTTGAGAGCCCAATTTGTTGAACTTAAGCTACATTATATTAGAAGACATATCGAGCAAACCTTTTGTTTTTCAGTGTAATGAAAACAACAACAATTCATGTGTTACGAAAAATAAATTTCCTGTAGTTAACGTAATGCTTGTTGTTTGGTTAATTCAAAGACAGGAAGAAATATAGATGAAAAATGCAACAGTAATAGAAAAAAATAAGCACAAGATGCCAATTTTTGTTACCGAACACTCTATTTCCTATTTAGCAAGTTGTCCAAAAAAAAGTTGAAGTCAGGAAAACCGACTTTTACACATGAGCTACGAACTTTTAACCGCACTTTAAGTATTCGCATGGCAAATCATATTTTGTAGAAGAGTCACACTTAAGAGACGAAAGAGCCGCACACGAGCCGCAGTTTGCCGACCTCTGCGTTAGACCATTTACGTAAAAAATGCATAAGCTCAAAAAATTACGCATTTCACAATTGCAACAATATTCTTTTTTACTATAGGCAACATTAAAAAACACTTACCTTGTAACTGAAGAATAGTCATTTGATATTCAGCAAGTTTTTCGTCAATGTAATCCTGTGATTGATTTGCAATAATTTCAGCTGTAGAAGGTCTTTGATCTTCTTCTTCACACAATATATAAGATTTTGGCTGTGGAGGATCTAAGGGCACACCAAAGTCACCATATTGCTTTGTTGATTGATCGCTTAGGCTATTGGACATATATTCATAATTTGCTAAACACACAGCAGGAGATGGCGTTGGCGATAACTGAAATGAGCTTTTCGGAACCGGACTATATGATGGATATGAAGGTTGAAATGGCTTTCTGCTATCGGCACTTACTAGCGGTGCATATGATGAAGGAGTTCTGTACCGTGATATATTTTGCTTGTATGGTTCCGGCCAACGTGGGCGTGGACAGGATAAGTAACTGCCTCGTATACCACGTGTACTGGACACGAAATTTATTGGCTCTGGTGATGAAGTATGCTTGGAAGTTTGTGGTGCATTTGCTTTAATTGTAGGACTTATTGTAAAAATCGGTGAATCAACGTGATGGAATCTTGGACCTGATATGATAGGTGGTGGTGATGATGTCCACGGTGATGGTGGAGAATAATAACTTGGTGTTGGTAGACCACGACTCCCTCCACCTTGTGGGTTTGATGAATGTCTAGACATTTTATTTATAAATTACAGTTTTTCTGACTTGATAGCTCTATCATTTCCACTCTGTAATAAAAATTTAGTTATATAATTTTCTTCAAGTAAATTCAATGCGCATTTGTAAAAAATAGTTTTAACTATTCAAACAGAAAAAACAATTAATTAATTTATAAATTAGCAAAGGATGTAGTTATTAATTAATTTTGAGTTTTTTCATTAAGTCTAAAATGTACTTAAAACTAATATGAGTGAAATACAAAATTTCATTAGAGGCTTAAATCTGTCTTCGCCAAAATCGGAATTTTAATGAAAAGTTAAATTTTGGAATATTATGCATCATAAAAAATTCTAATTTCAACATTTTCATCTTCGTGCTAACGCAGACATCTCTGATATTGTTAATTTTTTTCAAATTCTTAATAAACTATTTAAAATTCCGAAGAACTTATGAAATCATACTACAAGCTTTTTCTTTGATAATTATTTTAAATAAATATTACTGAGGACTATTTATTACGACTATTATTTTTATCGAGGATTATTATTACCATTTGCAAGAAAAATTTTTATAAGTATAAGAAAGCTGCAAATTATGATACAAATATTATGTTTATACAGAAGCAGCACAACTGACTCTATATTATTTAAAACTATTTTTATTAGTAGGCTAAGCCTAAAAATAGTTGCAAAAATTAAAATTATATTTAACTAACAAAATATTTAATATCTCTATGTAATGAAATCATTTTCCATGCATTTGAAGAAAACTAAAATCTATTAAATATCAATTATCGCCGAATAAGTAAAGCAGATATTTAAACATTTTAATTACCAAATTCTAAAAATAGTTATTTTAGCAAGCTCGGAGATACTTATTTTGATTTTCCCAATTTAAAGTGAAGCAGAAATAGAAATATTCTTGGAAAATTTCTCAAGTTCCAGACAAGAAAACATTATCATATTTTTAATTTAATTTGGATATTTTACGAAAAAAAAAAATAATACAATAAATCTAAAATAAAGCTCTGCAAGCTTTTTATTATATTTTAATTTTATTGGTCTTTGCAAAAATGCTAACTTTCTTTAAGGATCGTACAATCGAAAATTTAAAAATAGCCGATGACAAAAACAAAAAAAGAAATTGGAAAAAATGTTTTTGAAAAAAAAATTTACACCAAAACGAAAAAGCCGTTAATTCAGTTAACGAGTAGTTAATCAGATTTCATATTTTCCGGTAAAAGTTTACTATTAGAAGCTTTATGCATTACATAACTTTTGAGTGCATTAGAGAAAATGCTCACTTATAAATTTTAAACCAAACTTGGGATAATTTTTAAATAATATAAACCAATATTACTGTTTTTAGTCTCACTCTAAACTTACAATTGTTCATTTATAGCTTATATATGAATTGAAGCAAATTTTCCTATTAATAAGGTTTAAGACAAAAATATTCAAACACGTGCTATACAAACTTCAACGAGAACGAAGCACAACTAAATCCTAGACTAAAAATATATTTTACAACTCATCCGAAAGACGCAAATTGTATTTTGTCTTGCCAACTTTGGTTTTTTTTATTAAGTGCGGGCTTGTTTTTGTGAATGTAAGTCGTTGAAGCCGCACATTCGAAATTTTCTAAGTAACTTAATGGGATTTATATGACGGCGCCTCAAGAACCTGACTCACTTTGCTTTTGGGTGAATTATTTCGAATTTTTCCCCTACCTGGTGTCTCCCTAGCCTAAAAAATCAAAGTGAGTCAGTCCACAATGAGGGAAAAATTTTAAAGCCTCCCTGTGTAAATCTACTGTGCATCTCTGTGCGTGCCCTATTGTTTGCCAAGCAAATGGTTTGTATAAATTATTTACTAATTCTTAATAAATTCTTTACTAATAAAATCAAAACTTATTATGTCACTTTAAAACACATTTTAAATATAATGCAATACAATGCAAGGATAGGCATTCTAGGACAAGGATAACGGAAAGTGTAATTGAAAATTTTGGTTATATCTATGTTGTTGGCTTTAACTTTAACTAATAAGTAGACATTTAACTTCGCACAACTTGTACATAAAACTTCTTGATTATTTCCATAATTAACTTGTAATCTAATTATGAATGCTCATCATACAACCTAGCGAAATTTCATCAAAATTTCCATACAAAATGTATATGAAAGCTTTTTTTGGCCTTCCCTCCATTAACATCGTAATGTTAAATGAAGGCCCAATCGGATATCCCTTGTACTGGAGTGTCTGGACACTTGCGATATGGCTCAGGATTCTCTCAACCATGAAACATAATGCTGAGTCTATGATTACAAAATATTCACTCTAAAAGATTTTCTTCTAGCTGATATGCAAATCACAAAAGCATCCAGCGGGAAATTTGGTACTCGTTGAAGGCTTTTAAATATACTCGTAAAATCAGCTTCTGTGATATTACCATTTTCATCAGGATTTTTTCTTTTGAATTCAAGTGATAATATTTCCTTTTGTAATTGATGTTGAAAATCTAAAAATTTCTCAATCGTTAATTTCTTATCTAAATTTGGACCAAAAAAATATGTTGTTAATGCTGAATTAACACCCTAAAATTATTTTTAATATTTATATTAATATTAATCAAATTATCTATTTTACTATTACCTTAAAAGTATTTCCAGTATTAGCATGATCCCTATGCCTGCTTATTAACACAAGTAATGCTGTAAAATTGCACCAAGGCCGAAGAAAGATGGACAGGCACCACTAAGAGCCTCATGGAATTGAGAGGCACCATTGACGGTCAAAACGAGATATCAACAGGCACCACTAAAAACCACCAAACACCACCAAACACCGGCAAGCACCAAACGAAACGAAACAAAACGAAAATTTTAATATATTAATTAATTCTTGATGAATGTTCAATATTTATTTTCATGTTAACCATTTTTTTATGGGTTCCGTAGCCGTAAAAGAAAAATTCTTCATGCCATAAAACAAAAAAAATTTAATATATTAATACTAATAGGTCTTTTAATTAAAAGAAAGAGTTCATTTTTAATGAACTCCACACATGGTCCACACAAAGTTATCAAATGCATTCACCTATATTTGGACGATTTTAGGAAGTTCTCAGCCTGTGACAATTTGTAGTTCTTAAGATTTAAGATAAAAATTAATATTTAATAGGACCTTATTCTTGTTTTTATTTCTCTCTATCATTTATTCTCTTCTCAAGAATAAGAAATACAGCATAGACAGACATTTATTTCGTTTACATTGTGTTCGACTCTAATTTTTTAAATTTAATTTACAGGTATTAATTGAAGAATAGCGTGTATAAAAATTAATTTAATTATGTATATAAAATGTTATAATTGCAATTAAATCTTCATCAATTTGTTATACATTAACAAATTATGACTGAGTACTACAACTCTAATCAAGAATAACAATGATTCAGTTAATATTGTTTACATAATTTCATTCTAATTGCAATTATTTTATTTTAGTTTATCGAATTACCAAACTGACCTAGCAATGATTTAATTTTTATTACTCACATGAGGTATTCAAGGTTAAGCTTTCAAAAGTTAGTTATAGTTTTAATCAATTTTAGAATTTATGTGTTTTTTTTATTAAAGAAATTAAAGAGCAGTTGGCTGATAAGAAAATGAAAATTAAGTTGATCTAAGATTTATATTCGTATATTAAGAAAAGTAGTTTTTTCTAGTGTAAATTTCTTCAGGGTGCAGTTTTTTCATTCTTCCTAAGTCAAATTCTTGTTTCTAAAGAGAATATTCCCCTTTCAAATACTCTTCTGTCCACAGCGACAGAAAAAACGTAAATGGTCCTTTAATCGTCGGGGTACCGCACAGGACCGTTGGTGAAAAAAGGAAGCTTATGTATGTAAATGATATTATTAACTGACTTAATGTTTGCCGTAGAATTTTGTTATTTTACTTCTTACAAATAGAGAAATTTTACAAATAGAAATTTTTGTTCTTTCTATCAGTGCAAAAAAAATAATAAGAACTTTTACTAGTAATTAAACCAAAAATAAAATACATAAACAAGATTAGATATAGTGTAAATATCTTGCTAATAATACTACTGTTGTCGCTATTCGCTGTTTGTAAGTATCTACCCTAAATAATATATACAATCAATTCAATTAATAACTGTTTAATTTGAAACTATAACAAAAATTTTATTACGTCGGCGGGCCTTCCATCCCCGATACAAACCACATTTCATTTGGCCTTCATTTAACATTACGGCTTCATTGGAGGGAAGGTCGGAATACATTTTCAAATTGTTTTTAATTCCATTTGATCAATAGTTCAATTTCTTTTTCTGACTTAAGTTAACAATTTTCTTATTTGCTACAGTTGCTCATCCTCTTTGACAAAAAAAAAGAAAACAAAAAATTAAAAATTTTAACGAGAATAGGCATAATAGTAGCTCATAATGGGCTGATATTCACCTTGTCAGTATTAGCTTCCCTTTTCAGGATATAAAAGAAACTCAACTAATACTTAATGGGACATTCAATTTATCATAGCAGTAGTTTGTACCTTTTTACTACACAAAATTGCTTTTCAAGTATACAGAATAGGGTACACATGCTCAACCGGAAATTTCCCCTCAAACGCATCTATTGACAAAATTTCATGCTTGCCTCTGTACAAAATGTATGGAATTTTTGTTCACGAAATAATTTAAAGCGGGGTATTCCATATGGTTTCCTCCTGCTGGGTGTGTGTAGCTTTTAATATAAAAACGCACACATATATATATGCATATGCATGAAAAGCTTTTTCAGGGGACATTCATTTCATCGATGAAATGAAGATATCTTCATTTGTATGCATGGCACTCATCCATACTAAAGAAAAGCTTTTTAATATGCAGAAAAGTGAAGGCAGTCAGAAAGCTTTTTCTTTAGTAAATGCGAGTGCCATAACAATCCATACAAAATAAGCATAAAATGGAATGTCCCCTGAAAAAGTTTCTATTTTAATTCTTTTAATAAATATTGAGTATTTTATTTAAAAATTCTTTTTTAAATATAATGAATTATATCAATACTTATATATTATTTTTAATTAAGTGAATATTTACCTGATTTTCTTGAAATGCACATAAAATGCGTGCATTTTTTGTATGAAAATTTCGTTTTAAAATAAACAAATTTTGAAAATTTAAAATTATTTTATTTACAACCACATATAAAATTTTATGACATTCATTTTTATGACATTTGTTAAAAATAATTTAATTTAATCTTATAAAATTATACACTTTTCTGCTTTTCTTTTAACTCAATCTTATGTTAGTTTTAGTTTTGAATCTAAAATAAAATAATTACAAATAATTTAATTAAATACCCACCTTTTATAAAATTATACACTTTTTTGTATTTTATTTGTTTTTTTTTTTTTTTATTTTAGGTTACAATTTTGATTAAAAGTTAAATTATTATACTTTTTTTGTATTAAAATTATAACACAACACAATAAATAAATTTATTTCAATCTCACAGAACTAAAACTATTGAAAACATAACCTAACATAAATTCTAAATGTCAAATGTATATGAGTGGTAAAAGTTTTATTTAGAACTTTTAAACAAATGGGATACGTCGCCAGCGCATTCCATTTGGCATTCACACAGCATATTTTGCAATGCTCTCTTTATGATATGTATAATTCTTAAAAATAAATTACAAAAAATAAAAATATAAATGTTTGGTATCGTGCTACTTTTTATATTCCATCATCGTATACAGCGCTCCATGCCAGTGAAAGATGATTTATCATAACATAACATGGATTTATCATAACATAACATGGATTTTATCATATATACCCCATCCTCACACACTGTCAATAAGTTAGTAATTTCTTTACTAAAATAATCCTAGGAACAATATATATTTGGCAAAACAAGGTTTGCTGAGTCAGTTACTACCCAGCGGGAAAAAGAATGATTCCTCAATGCATTCGTAATCCATCCCTGGGAAGCTATGAATCGATTCTCTTTTCATCTAATCATAGCAAATTTTAACCAAAGCATGATCGCAGTGGGAATCACTTACTAACACATGTAAGAAAACTGCGTTAGTATTGTACCGGTCATATATGAGCTGTTATACCTTTATATAGTGTTATATTTTATATTTCATTAATAAAAGAGGGATGGATATATAACACATAGTGATGAAGCAGCATATATGCTATATAATCACATGTGTTATATATCCATCCTTCTTTCACTTAAGTGTAAGTCTGAAAATAAATACATAATTAACAAAATAATTAAAAATGGAATAAGTAAAACATAGTTTATAATTAAATATTTTATTTATTCAACACTATTCACTATTGAGCAATTTATTTAATAAATCTTAAAATCAATACAAAACTTAACCTAAAATTATTAACTATTAAACTTATTATCTATGAAACTTATTTAACTATGATTTTATTACAAATTAACTGAATCATTTATTGACAATAATATATTCAATTAAATTAAACAAACATAGTTTCCTTAAGATATACCTAATTTTTTAACACAACACCACATAACACGCGTACTTTCCGAAATGTCAACACATTTTAATCACACTCTTTATATAGTTATTGCCTACGTGTGATAACTTTAAATGTGTTAGGTTTATAGGTGAGTATATATATATATGCATATATGCCTATAAGCTATATAAAATACATGAATTGCTTACCCCTGCATTCTGTAGAATCAAATATGAAGCGATTCATCTATGATTCTTTTAGCTTCTGATTCCAAATTTCCCGTTGGGTATATATTTTATTTATATAAAAACAAACAACTGTCAAACCAAAAACTGACAGGTTTTCAAAGTGGAAATATCATGCAAGCGATAAATAGATATCGCAGACGAGAAAAGTTTTCTTGAATTTTTTGCTAAAAATCGTGAAAAATTTGTATATTGAAAATGGATTCACATTTGATATGGAAATGGACTTACAAATTAACAAATTTGAGTGCAATTCAGTTCAGCTTAGGTAGGAATTAGTTATGTCTATTTGTTTTGTGTAAAAATATTAGGAAAATCGTAAGGACACTGTAATAATAATTTAAAAATCGTCAAATATGGCTCTCTCGTCCCCTTGAGGCTGGTGCTTTACTCAACTGAAACGCGAATGTCGGAGATGGTAAAATGTCAAAAGCCGCATACCTAATCTACGTTGTTTTGATTTCGCAACGAAGGGAAAAGAATTTTATTTTTTCTTTAATATGAGTTAAAACTTAAGTGAAGCGGTAATAATAGTTAATAGCCAAAAATATCGGACCAAAGCATCTATTTTATCGGAAATTTCCAAGACCAAGTGTAATGTTTGACACTTAAAAATTAAACGGCACAAAACAATAAATTCAACTAAAAATATTTGGGAAAAGTACAGAAAGCAGACCTTCCAGATAAGAATTTTCTATTGTAAATATGAAAAAAAATTTTTAAAGCTTATTAGGAAAGCGAAGTGACGGCTATTATACAAAGTACAATAAGGTTTAATGCCGTGATTATCAGAATATATCTTCATGAAATCGACGCAAAATGTAAATTTAGTTAGTAAGCCTAAAAACTATACATATAAGATGAATGCCACAAGTCTTTATGTATCAACTTCTCGATTAGTATTTCAAAGCAATGGAATGTCAGATCAAAATTGGACGGATTTATATCGTTTAATACCTTATCTAAGGCAGGCCCTTTCTTGTACAGTATGTCAAAAATTACTTACAGAGCCATATACTCCAGTTGATGTTAATTGCCAACATCATGTTTGTCGTTTGTGCTTACGGGGACGAAAAAATTTAAAACCTTCCTGTAATTGGTGTAAGGATTATGAAAGCTATGAAAAAAATATTCAACTTCGTATACTTTTACAATGCTATAAAAGCTTATGTGAATACATTAAGATGACACCAATTTACGAAGCAATCCAAGCGCAATCAAAAGTATCTAGCTTAATTAATAATGGCGTTAGTATACCTAGTCTAAGTCTTGTAGAATTTATTGAAGAGGGTGTAAACTTTGAAGATAACTTTAAATCAAATGCTGGACTTTCAAAAAGCGCATATTCCATCTTACCGTGTGTTTTTAGTAATACACCAGCAAATACTAATAATAGTTTGTGCCTAAATAATCCACAAATTAGTAATGTGATAAATGTATCGCCAGTACAACAAAAGACTGCGCAGATATTGGCCCAGCCGCCACCTATTAAAACTGTATCAAATGGATCAGCAATGTATTCTGTTCTATATACTGGAATCGGAAATAAAATTACTATAAAAAGAAAAACAGATGGTGAAGATGATTGTACAACTAAAGTTGCAAATGTAAATTCAAAAATCATATAACATAATTTAAAAACTTATGTATATATTTTGTTTTAGAAGTTTTCAACAATTGTTCGACCGAAAGCCATCACAAAACGTAGAGGTTGTCGTTGTGGAAACGCCACAGCTACACCAGGTAAATTAACATGTTGCGGTCAAAGATGCCCGTGCTATGTTGAGTCAAAATCATGTATTGATTGTAAATGTCGTGGCTGTAGAAATCCGCACCGACCAGATGGAGGAAAAATACGCCCACATATTCCAGAGCTTGCTTGCTATGAAATACAAGTAGCTGATGATAGTACAAATATTCCAACTAACAATTTAGCTCAAAATCAAACAAGTAATTGTCTTGAAATTCCCTTAGACGACTTCAATGCTTCATGCTTGGCGCCCGTTAGAAATACTACCAAAACAATTCCGTTAACAAGTCATCAACTTCGGCATTTAGAAAGTGTTAATAGTGAATCTCTTTTAATAAGTTCACCCGAAGGAAATTTTCAAGGTTTATTCTATTATGAAAGTTTTAACTTGAAACCTTTTCATTTGTAATATATTTATAGTTTTAAATGTTTTTACATCTCCACATCAAAATCTAAGCCTGCATCAAGCACAAAATCATCGTCAAAGGAATCAAACTGACCATCAAATGCCAGATATTACTGCTACTCTCCCACAAATATTAATGCAACATGATCAGATTTCACCTACTACAATACTAACATCACCCCCAGGACTTCCGGCATTAGGATCACGTCAGTCTACTTTGACCATTTCACCTGGCGTTTCTTCATTGATCCCTACAACAATAACTTTATCACCCATAATAGTAACATCAACGAGTCCATTCTCTTCTCAGCTATTTGGCGAAGAAGAAATTATAACATCACCCAATCAGCCACCACCTTTAATCGATCTTATTAGAAATGAAACAACTTGTAGCGGAACCCTTAATGTATAATATATACAAACGGTTTTATTTGAGATATTTATATTATATGTATTTAGTAATTAGATTTTTTTTAATACGCATTTATCCTGTGGAATGATATAACTCTTATTTTCATTTTATATAATTTCACTTGTCTGTTTTTTTATCTAAAAATGGCTTTTTGATTTAAGAAGCGAAAGATATAACTTTACTTAAAAACTACCAACGTTTTATATTATTTATTTAGCAGTAAATTTTTTTCTGCTTTAGACAATTTTTAAAGATTGAATTAATCTCTTCTTAGCTTATATACTGAAAACGAATTTTTTGCTATTAAGCAGAAAAATAAATATACAAAATGAGTTTTCAAATTCATAAATGGAGCTTTGCAAAACATAAAAAACGGTCGTTCGCGAAAAGTTCAAGCCACTAGAATTTAATGAAATTTTAGTAAACAACAAATGAAATGTGAAAATTTAAATCTAAAGAGTTTTTTCAAAATAGAATCAAGTTATTTTATGAATATTTAATATTTTAAAACAGAATAACACCAGCTTCCTTAATAACCATCAGAAAAAGAAATATAGTGATTTATCTATATTACCAAATATTTCCAAAAAAAATAACCATACATTTTAAATTAAAGCAAGCTTTCAAGTTGGCATTAAAACCCAAATTCAATGCATTTGAAATTTTCATTTGGTGTAAAAAATTATTCTTAAAATTATGAGCTTTGGATTAATGAAAATATCTAACTACATTATATTTTCGAATCAATTTTAAATGTTTATTTAAGTAAGTGTCACTAAATCGACATTCTCTTCTTTCTCATCAAATTTTGAAGGAATGATTCCTTCAAAACTAACTTTTTTCTCGGCTGCTATTTTTTTCACACTTTCTGTTGATGATGAACTAATCTTTCTAGTTGTCATTTCACTCATTAGGCTAGAAGTCGATAATAAAATTGAAATTTGCTCTGCAGTTGGGCAATTAGCAATTACCAAATCATCTTTACTATAACCATTTGTGGAAAGCAATTGTTCTAATTTAACAAAAGTGCTTATTATATTGTTCTACAAAAGTTTTTGTTATAATTTGCACACAAAATATCAGTTAATACCTTTGACTTACTCTAATCGGTCTAAAAATAATGAATTCGGTATCCTTGTTACTTAAATATAACTGCATAGAGCGCTGCAATTCCTTCAACTTACTCTTTATAAGGCGTTGCGATTCTTGAATTATACCACCAATTACCTGAGGACTTGCCGATGGACTTTGTCGCAGTGCACATTTTATTTTTGAGATATCACTTTCACTACAAGCAAATGAAGAATCTGCTATCAATTTTTGTGCCTTTTCAAAAAATTTTACAAGAGGTCCAATCATAAGATTTACAGCATCTTGAATAAACTTCTCGCAAACAATTTTTAGTTGCCTATCAACATCTTTACGTGAGTCCAAGAAATGTTCTTTTACCTGTGGTGTACCGTCTAAAAGAAACTCTAGTAGAGCATTATTTGATCCTAATGAAAATATTTGTTTTCTTTTTTGGAGTAATGCGAATGCTGCGCTTTTAACTTTACTAAAATCTAGTGATGTTTCTTTTATGGTAAAATCTACACGAAAGGGTGCTATTTGTTCCCTTAGTATGAGCAAGTGCTTTATTTCAAAAAGTTCTCCATCTATTAAACTCTAAGGAGAAAAGAAGAGTTTTTGAAAAATTACGCAATATATATATATTATTATAAAAATCTCACTTTATCAAGGCTAATTCGTGCTGAGGCATTTGATACACTTTGAATGCAATACTTAAGTGCTTCCTGAGATAAACCTTGAAATATTGGTCGATCAACACAACGATATAATCGGGATAGGCATACTAAAGTTCTTCGAACTGTTGGATACCACATTCCATGTAAATCTGCTGGGGAATCTGTTTTAAAAATTAATTTCAGTAATTAAATAACTCAATCAATCTTCTACAGCTTTAAATTTTACTTATTGCTCTTTGTCGCATTGTTATATCATTACTTTCAGAAGAGTTTTTTTCGCAGGAAGGAACACTTGAAACTACAGATATTTTTGATTCAGATCGATACAGCATTGATCCTTGAAGTGACAATGCTATATTCTAAAAATCAAATTATTGGAAAAATATTTGCAATTTTTACAATTCATTTTACCTCCATCATTTGTAGTTTTTCTGGATATGACAAATCACCAGAAGATGGTTGATAGTTAAGGATATCAGACTCTAAATATAAATGGGCTCTGAATACTAATCGCTCTTGAACATCCTGTAATAGCTGATATATTGTTTGCCCAAATGCTTCCAAAGATTCGGCTAAAATAAAAAAAAATTAAGTTATTAGAAACTGCTGTAGTTATTTCTCTTTTTGAAAAAACTAAAGTAACGTTTCTCAAAAAATTTGAATAACTTCAGCAAACAAAAACGTAAATTTATTCTCTTACGGTTTTGTTGCACATGTTCTTCCATCATTTCAATTCTTAGAATACTACAAATTTCTGCTAAGGTTTCCAAATGATTTACATGGATAATATATGGCCTTAAAATATCATAGAGGATTGTACATAATCCATCTATATAAGTACTGAAAATATATAATGAAATCAGTGTTTTAAAAGAATTAGTTTTCTTCACTGTCTATTTACTTTAACTGTTCACTTGAAAATGTAAAGAATTGATTAAATAGCCTATATTCGTCCTGGCATATATGCACCAAAAATGAACAAGCACTGCGAAACAATGAACAGTGATCACTTTTATTCAAACAAATCAACTCTTTAAGAGCTTGGTCCACAGCTTTACTCATAATACTGGCACGTTCAACGAAGTAAACATTGTGTATATCAGCCAACAGTGATTTATATTCTGGGCTTCGTCCTATACGTTCTTCAACCATCGAGGATACCCGATGCATTTTTGTAGCATATGATTGATATTTACCATAATATAAGGCAAATGCTAAATCTGATCCTGATTTTTCAACTTAAATACATAATAAACTTTTATTGATTTATATAAATTTTTACATAAGGAAATAATATACTCAAATTTGTTGTATTCTCATACGACGTAACTTGTTGTGTTGCTTGTGTAATTATATTTGTCATATAAATTCTAATGCTATTAACAGCTTTCGATAGACATTGCCTATACTTATCAGTGTACGTATTGGATTCCTTAAACTTTCTCTTAAATTAAAAAAAAAAAAAAATAATATAATAAAATTAACCCTAGTGATATATTTGAATGTTTATATTTAATAAACAAATTTTTACATTTTCAGAAAAAAACTGAATACAATCATCAATTTTGTCGAGGCAATCCTTAAACTCTTCACTAGCAACTGAAAGTGTGGTGTTCTCTAGACGCTGACATATTGGTACTATTTGGGTAAAGTAACTTAAGCGTCGACTAACTTCGGTACAATATTCATTTAACTTCCTTCGTTCTTGCGCCAGCTGTTCACTGCCGAAGTTTAATGAACACGTCTTATGTGAAACAAACTCATATTCAGTACTAAGTTTGCTTAATCTCTTTAATACTTTATCAACTTTCTGCATGCATTGATCGCATTGATGTTTTTGATGTATTAAATACTTTAAATATTTCGCCTTAATTTCTTCGGAATGTAGTTGAATTTCATCACATACATTATTGTATAACATTTCAAAATCATATGTTTTTTCGTTTAATGATCTTGACTTTTCGATTTCAATGAAAGATTCGCTTGCTATGTTCAAGGTTATTGCATCGTTAGACGTTGGTTTCATAACAAGTGTCTGGTGTTTTGTCTAAAAAAAAAAATGGTAAACAAAGTCTGAATTTTGTAATACACCAAACGTATTTAGTATTTTAACATTTTAGTTTTTCTTCCTTAATTTTTGTTTTTGTTAAACTTGTAACTCCCTTTAAGGAAAAGTTTTTGGATGTATCCGTAAATTAATAAATAATTAAATTATTTAAAGCAAATTATAATAACAAAAAAAAAATTCAAGCCGTTATAAAAAAATAATACAAAATCCCAAGAGGATCATATCCCATATTTGAGTTTATGATTCATTTTAATTTATAATTATCCAATAAAAACTTCACTAAACAATTTAACTTAATTTACAACTTTCCTTAAATACTTCTTTCTTCAAAGTTAAAAATTATATATTTATTGCCTTGATTAATAAAAATTATATACCTCAGGGTTTTCTATAAGCTGAGACAGTTGTTCTAAAACATCTTCTTGCCTGACTGTAAGAGCTGCTAATGCACCATTTTTTATCTCCCATTGCAATATTTTTTTTCTAAGCTTCTGGAAATTTGCATTTTCAGAATGTGCTGAAGCAACGTCAACCATTTTTTAAAAGGCAATTTTCACGATTACACAGCTGTTATAGGGACTATTCACTATTTTTTCCATTTGACGTCAAAACTTGCTTACACGTTCTGCACTCGTATTATGTACATATATATAGCGCAAAAGATATACTTTAAATTATAGCGTGGATTAAAGTCTATAATTGTGTGTATACGCTTTGACATTTCAATTTATAAAATATTATAGGTTATGTTGCCATTGGAAATGCGAATACTTTTTTCTAAATTTTATAAAATAAAATATTTAGGTGAAAGAAACCAAAATATTTTTAGGTAAAAAACCTTAAGTAGCTCTGTAGAAAAAAATAACTTCAATTTGTTTTATATTTTAAGTGTTGCTTTTGTGAAAAATAATGTTGAAAAAATTATGAATAATTTTCTCATATTTTTGTTTTTAAAATTGGTTTTAACTTTGACGTATAAACACATACATCTAAACTCTGCTGTAGAAACCCAGCTTGTTTTGATAAATTTCATATGTTTTGTAGATGGCACTCCTTGAAGGCAAAATTAAAATGATTTTTTGGTACGTATGTATCAGTAAACGACTAAAATACAAAAGAAACCGATAGAGCTTGTGAGTAAAAAATTACAAGTTGTGATATGAAATACTTCGCAACAAGCATTAGCCGCGAGTATAAACTTGGCCTTATAAGTACCAACATTAATAAGCATTAATTTCATTATATAATAGCATTGCTATGTTTTCCATGAAAAAGAAATGGTTTTGGTATCACATTTGTCTTTGAATTTTCAAAATTCATCTCTTGCTTCTTCGCACTCTTTCCTAAAAAGAAAATATTCAAATAGCACCAAAGATACTATGGTATACCACGTTATTAATATATTTGTTCTTTATTAAATTTTCAGATTTAATGCCAAATTTTCTCATGACCAATTCAACGGTTCAAATATCTTTTAACTTTTCTCCATTAAAATTAAAATCCATTAATTTCGTCTTGCCTCTAAAAAATATTATAACTTCATAAACACCATTTGCTAAAATCATAAATTTAATACGAAAATGTGGAATATAAAGATTTATTTATGCCAGAAGGGCATTTTCAACTTAAAGTAAAAACTTGAGAATTTTCTACACTTCAAGTTACACTAAAAATAAGCACAATGAAAATATGGAAGTAATTGTTTCTTTTACAAACCACTGTATAATTACTTACTGTAATTATTGATTGATCTTAGTTTTATAACTAATCTAAAAAATCTTTCAAAACTAAAATAATTTTTTATTAACATTTTGAATAATTGGGTTCCTTTAACTGATATTTATTTATTTAAATTAATTATTTATTGATAAGATTTGTTGCATTTATAACTCTTCCGACATACTAAAGTGCTAAGAAATCAAAGCGGACGTTGTTTAAAAACAAAAAAAATACGACTATTATACTATTCAGTTTTATATTTCATCATAAATTTTATTAACTAGCTTAAGAAATTATCAATTGGAAGCAGTTCTTAATTTATTGATCTATTTTGTTATTTTTTATTGTAGTCGAACAGGCTCAGGTTCAGGTTTTTTTTTCAAAAAAACATTCATATGTTTGTGCGAAAATGTCTTAAAATTAAAATTAATCTAGACACAGACTTAACCTAATTAATTTTCATCTCATTTCTCGTGCAATTAAAATATTTATTGTAATACAAAAAGGACAAATTATTTTAATTCTGTTTTGGAAAAATACTTACAAACTATTTTTTGAACTGTGGAACATTTAAATTTAGAATGTGTTTCACTTAGGCTGTGTCTAGAGCTAGCTTGGAGACATCATAGATTTGTACGAATTCAAGTGAATAACAACAGTTCCGTTTTGTTTGGAATTTATCGACGCTTGCCACACAATGATGGGATCATATAAAAATCATCATTTTTCATTCAAATTCTCATTCTTACTTGTTAAGAAAACAGATTAAATTTGAAATTTTACATACAACCAACGGTAAAAATTTCTATTCACATCAATAACGGAAGAGAAATGTTCAGCTATTACGTGTACTGCTTATCTAATTATAGAGGCTTGGACCATGAAGTAGCCACAAGAAATTGACTAGAATTAGGACTAAATTTTACTGAGGAATATTCAATGAAACATTTTACAATTGTATTTCAGTTTTTTTAGCTATTATTAATTAAACTACTATTTTATATAATTTTATATAAATTCAATATTAATTTTGATAAGATCATGCTACGTATCCTTTGTGTGTATTTGCAAGACAGATATTGTATAAAATTGATAATTCAAGAAATTTTTAATAAATGACAAACCAGACTTTTGGGATCCTACAGATTTCACAAATTTCTAAATATGTTCAATTATAGGATATAATACCCTGATAGATGGATTAAAAATGAGAGACATTTCAACATTAAACACGATTTATCATAATATCATATTGTTAATATTTTTTATTTCAATTATATAATTTTATTTTTAAAATAATTCAGCATTTCAAAGACTGTTTTACAAAAAATAATAATGTTATTCAATTAAATCTACTATGACTTTTTTATTACAAAAATGCAGGTGAATACAAATATGCTCAATAAGAATGTTTTTTTTCACTAATATATAAGTAAAAAATCCCTAATATACACGACGCCCATGAATTTTTGATTTTCTCCTCTGGTCTTGATAAAATTTTAACTTTGTAACTTGCGCACTATATTGATATATCTATATAGTTATGGAAGAATAATTTTTTCTTCAATCATCACTAAAGATATGTTCAATCTTATCATTAGGATAAAGAAATCTACTTGATTTACTGATTGTTCGTTCACTTCAATTATAAACAATAAATGAAATTAATGTGATTTACAGAAATTTACAAAAACTATTTACGATTTTAAAAATATATTTCAAAAATAATAATTTTTCTTTGATTTTATGTATTGAAAAATTTATACGATAGCATAGGGGAGAGGTCAACAATTGGGGCATGCGCTTATAATGCAGCTGGAATTCAATGATTAAAATTGGGAATTGGATTGGGGTAAATTGGTTAAACAAGTGAAAAATTTGTACTTTAAATGTTGTGCTTGTGCATTTTGTTGTTCTAGTAATAAATATTTGAGTATTTTTTTTATTATTAAAAACCTTATGTGTATATTGTAAGAACCAATAATATTTTTTGTAAATTTATATTTTTTGAACTGTGATGTTAAACTATAGTTAAAAGAAAAACAAAATTTATAAGTGTAATTTATCATTAAATACAATTTACAAAATATTTGTAAAAGCATAAAAAAATAATTTTCTTATTAAAATGACTAAAGTCGAGCTTTATCGAATTCTTCCTTTTGTTTTTATTGTTCACTTAATTGGTTTTTTACAATATGCATATGCAATTTATTATGATCAGTTATATGTCATAATACCAAAGGATATGGTACCGCTTTCAACAATTGTCCAAGGGTATGGAGGAAAAACGAAATTTTTAACATATTGGGGTCTGGTATGTTTTTCTTTTATACCAAAATAATTAATGATAGGAATAGTAATAAAGGATATATATTATTTTAACAAAAAAATTATAAATAAAGTTAAAGTTCCTCATTAAATTTGCAAAAGAAATTTCATGGATTCTTTTCATTCTCCTGGCATATTCTTTGAAAGACTTTATTCTAGCCCTAAAATTGATGATGTGCTATCAATAACCGTTTTTCTTATATATTCAATTCCAGAATTGTGATATGCCTTTTCTCTGTAGATTTTGTAATAAGAGCCCTGTACGGCTACATTTGTTTCCAAGAAACGCAGTTCTTGGTTTACTCCAGTCCACCTTATTTTGATAATTGCACTTGTGCAATAAAAAACGATCCAAATATCTTTTCGTTTTAATTTCTGTTTTTCTATGACAAAACTTTAATTTGAGGTCTTTGGTAAGAGCATTTTAAACTTAAGTTGTTGTAATAAAAAAAGTTTTTAAGCTAGCTCATATGTAAAACGAAAGAGCGTGTATTTTGCAAATACTTCGTTTTTTCCATATGCGAATATTGGGCAGACTTTAGCTTCGAAAAGAAGCAAAGCCGTATTAATAGATAATGCAGAAATCTTCTTGATCGAGTTAATAGCTTTGATCGTTGTTGAAATTCTATCTTGAATATGTGTCCTAAAGCTCTTTGCTGTAGTCAAAGCTAAATTATGATACCTGCTTAAAAAATTTACACTAATATATGTAATTTAACTAAATTTATTTAGAATTTTTAACAACAATAACATATTAATTCTTTGTTTCTTTTAAAAGCTCAAAATCAATTATTTACAACAACAGAAAATACTATAGAGACATAAAGGAGATCTATATAAATTTAAAATTTCAACAAATAAATTGAACAATTTAAATATGGTTACCAAAATAGAAAATAATTTCAGGAAATCATAAAATACGTTTAGTGGACACATTTTTGCAATATATCGTATTAAACTTCCTCAAATTGTACACGAAATTTATTATGTCTTTTTATTTGAAGTAATAAATAATAAACAAAAAATTATATTTAGCAAAAGAAAAAATTTCTACAAATATTTTATTTATTTGATACTAGCTTGCTTAACTTTACACGCCTGAATGATTAAAGTATTATTTTTATTTTATTATAAATTAAATAAAAATTCATATTTATAAATTATATTTTTTGAATTTGATTTATAAATAAATATATTTTTTCTCAAGCAATAATTATGGTTGAATATTGTCACTAGTGTTAGTCCTTAGTTTTTTTTTAGTTGCACTTGTACCCCCTGTACCGTGTACTAGTCACGGCTTGCGGGCCCTAACCCCCAAACGTTTTTAACAATAACTCCATAAATATTCAATTTTTCGATTTTTCTTTTTTACAATATATTCTTAACATTATCATACTTTGAAATTATGAAAAAAGGAAAAATCGTTTTTTTTTTTTCAAATTCTAAAGGTATCTAAAAGTATTTGATTAATTTGAAAATGTTTAACGAATTTTTCTGGAGATTTGCTAATTGTAATCGCAAAAATAAAATATACATTTGCCGTTTAATTTTGGGAAAAAAATCTTATTTTATGTCAAGTATTATGGTTAGTAGTAGACTATAGAAAGTAAATCTGTTTTATAGAATAGTTCCATGGTTTCAGCCATTAGGAATGTTAATGATTATTTTCATTTTTATAACAAAAAAACCAAATAATCAAACTTTTATCTTTGAATTGATAAAACAACTTATGGAATAGAAATCTAACAGAACTAAAATCAGATTTTATACTAAAAACATGCATATCATGTAGTTAATGTGTATTTGATAATTGAGTATTCAAAGTAATGCATATTAACTAAATATGCTTAAAAGATATCGCAACGCTATCTCAAGGGATACAGCGCATGGTAAAAAAACTTGGCAAGCCTATAGAAAAAGCAACATATTACAGACCAATCTCACTGCTGCCAACAATTTCAAAACTGTTTGAGAAACTACTACTCAAAAGACTCGAACCATTAGTAGATATTCCAAATTTTCAATTTGGATTTCGAAATAGTCATTCTGCAATTGATCAAGTGCACCTTGTTACAAAAACTATCGAAAAAGCATTTGAAGAAAAAAATTTTTGCTCAGCTATGTTCTTAGATGTATCGCAGGCATTCGACAAGGTATGGCATAAAGGGCTTATCTTTAAGATGAGTAAGGTTCTACCCCAAAATTTCTGCCAACTATTAGAATCATACATATCTGAACGCAAATTCAGGGTTATAAATGGAGAAGCTTTCTCGAAGTATTATGAAATAAAAGCAGGAGTTACACAGGGTAATGTGCTAGGACCATTCCTTTATTTACTCTATACTGAAGACATACCTACTGAAGTAGATACGTTTATCGGAACTTTTTCTGATGATAATGCCATTATGTCAACAGACGAAAATCATTCCAAAGCGATTAAAAAATTACAACTGGCACTAGACAACGTTAGGAAATGGACAAAGAACTGGAAGATTAAACTTAATGAGTCAAAATCAGCACATGTAACTTATACATTGCTTCGTAAGAACAAAAATCTCCATACGTATCTCAACGGTGCTCAAATACCCCACGAAAACGATTAATAGAATATAGCAATGTAGAAGCCATACAACTGTTGGACATTACAAATGAAACCAAGAGATTCAAACGTGTCAAGCCTCATGAATTAACGTGAAATATAAAAACAGTAAATTAGGATCTCAGCACTGGTTCAGCAAACCTGCACACCTTTTTGCTTTTTATAAAGTACATTTCAACAATAGTAATAAATTAACTAGTTATGATTGTACTAGTCATATCCAATAAAGGATGTTATTTAAAAAAACAAAAAAAATTCCAAGGGCGTCGCGAGACGGTACGTACAGTCTCGATTTGGAAAGTTATGCTCAGAAAATCAAGCTTATCCTTCTTATTGATTTTACAATGTACTATTTCTTTAAGTTATTTTTATTTAAAATTAATATTAAATACATTTATTTCATCATACTTTTACACATATTAAAAAAACATTCACTACTGTGTAGTGTTGGAGTTCGCCTCTACAGCGGTCTTGTTTGCAACAATATAACCAAACAATTTTGCTTACTCTCAGTTTAAATTTTAATTATTAAATGATGTTGATTAACCGCGGGAGCAAAGTCCACGGTTAATAAACCTCAACGTTAAACACTATTATATTTCCTAATAAAAAATACTAAGAAAAAAAATAAATCATATGATTTTTGGAGTTTTCTTTAATAACAAATAAAGTAATTCTTAATGCATGTTAGAGCAAGCACAGTTTTTTTTAAAGAAAGGCGTGGCAGGTATAAAAAGATTGGGAGGCTCTGCATTAGTCATGTATGAATTCATGTGTAAATTATGTTGAAAAGTTCATTTGTGAAACATTCAATAATGCGCCATGCAAAAATTAGGCATCATAATCACTTTTCAGTCATATTGTGATGAGGAAAGTCGGTCAATTTTGCGGCCATTTATTAGCAAAATTTATTGTTGTTTTTCCCAAGAAAGTTGGCGTTATATGACTGGAAAGTAAATTTTCAAAATCCTAAAAATTAATCCAGCATGTTGGATACTTTCTCTTATTCGTGCTTTCCATATACTTTAAATTGGAACTAAGAGCCGAATCATTGATTCACATTTACAGTGAATACCCCGCTTTAGAATGGGTCTACACAGGCCAACTCACAGCGAAACCGGTTTTTTTCATACAAAGCTCACAGAATCGCTGTTTGTTGGCCTGTATATATCCACTCTTATACGAAAAATTTAATATTGTCAACAACAAATAAGCAGAAAAGAAGTCACAAAAGTTTTAAAATTATTCAAAAAATAGTTTAAATATTATTGTTATCAACAATAACTGAAAATTAATTATATTTTTGATGCATAAAAACCAGCAGTGTAAGCCCACTTTATTAAAATGGAATGAATATAAATAAAACATTAAGCTTGAAATGTCAAAATCATTTAGTGATAAAGTAATAAAGTTAATACGTCGTGTGGTCGTGGGTCGTGGTTTTTGTTGATAAGTATTATTAAAGTTACTTATCATTCTAAATGAAATGATTAATTCTATTCAAATAGACGTGATTTTCAAATATTAAATTTTACGTTTGTGCAAGTATAATTTCAAAAAAACTAACTAAAAACGAAAGAAATGGGCAAAAAAACGAGTCAAACAGTCAATATTTTCTGGAATACCGGAATTTATTCATCACTAAGAACGTTAATTCATTTAATTGTAGCATCTCAATTTTGGTTTGGAATATATTATGATTTAAATCATGTTATAGTCCCGAAAGGTTTGCTTCGTAATTCTGATGTAATGGGTGGCAAATTGAAGTATCTCACATTTATTGATGCGGTAAAAAATAAATTAAGTTTAATTTTGTTGTAAGGAACTAATTATTTTACCATATATATATATATATATATATATATATGTATATTTTTTTTTGTATTGAAATTGTACCTAATTGATTCCTAATTAAGTATTATATCTATTTAGTACTAAGTCTTACTAATTTGTTTTAAAGTACTTATTGATTTTCTATCTATGTAAGAATAAATTTTTTTTTGAAGACATGCTGACAAAAGAAAGCTTATCTTGAAAATGAGATTTTTTTTCTTTGCTTGATAAACAAAATTGAAAAGCGTATGTTATAATAACAAATAAAAATTTTCTTGATTTTTATATATTGTAAGAGTTTCTGTTTCGAGAAAATAACTTAAATAGATAGAATAAACATTTTGGAATATTATAAATTTAGATAAAAAAATTTTGTTATTTCCAATTTTTCCAAAAATTACTTAATTTATTTTAAATTTAAATTCTCTAACAATTAAAAAAAAAAACTTTTGATACACAACATTAATCTATTAATTTATTTTTCTTTTTAGATTATTCAAGCAATATATTTTACAGTAGCTTTAACTAATGATATATTTGGAACAAATGAAGTTACTACAAAAGAATTACCTCTTATTCGTAAGCTTAAAGATTACTTATTAGCTTCATTAGCTTTTCCTGTGGCTATGATTGTTGGAATTACATTTTGGGCTCTAATGGCAATCGATCGAGAATTAGTATTTCCAAAAGTTCTAGATGCTTTCTTTCCTAGGTAATTTTTATTATAATTTTCTTAAAAAATAATCTGAAATATAAATTCTTTTCTTTTATTAACAGTTGGCTAAATCATGTTATGCACACAAATATAATGGTATTTATTATACTTGAACTTTTTATATCTTTTCGTACATATCCGAATAGAAATAAAGGCTTAATGGGATTATCAATATTTATGGGATCGTATTTAATTTGGCTACATGTAATACGACATTATTCTGGATTTTGGGCTTATCCAATTTTAGATATATTAAAATTACCACATCGAATGTTATTTTTCTTAGCAGTTTTATGTTTAACTTTGGCATTTTATATTTTGGGTGAATTTTTAAATAGTAAAATTTGGACAAAAGAACTTAAAATTGTTGCCAAAAAGTCTAAATAGATACTCAAAAAAAAAGCACAATTTCTTTTCTATATTGAATTCAAAATTAATTATTAGCTTAATAAATTGACTTAAAAATATGAAATACTTAAATTTTTGCCTTATTTTTAAGCTGGACAAATTGGTATATATATTAAGTAGTTATAAAACAATAACATAATTATTAATATTCTTTTAGCAAAAGAAAAAAACGCATATTTAATTCTAAGCTAAAGATTTACATAAATTATAAGCTGAATATAACTATAAAACAATTCAAAAAATCCTTTGATTATTTGGATTTGGTTAAATTATTGAGTGACAATAGTGTTTTAATTTATTGAAGAATAACTTTTCCTATCCTTACTTTAAAAAAAAAAAACAAAACAAAAATTTAACACCCTTTAATATTAGTTTGGATATTGGATAGTACTTTCTGATGTCATTCTATGTAGATTTCCTAAATTAAGAAATATCTAGCACCGGCTACTCTTCTCGTATGTGTCTTTTATTTCTTAAGCTCTTGATTTTTCTCATAGAAACCTCATCCATTTAAACTCATCCAGAATAAAAATATTGAGTACATATATTTAAAATTCCAAAATTTTTGTATCCCATAATGCGATATATATTCATATATTTAATCTGTTCTTATTTGGAGTATAATAATTGAAACAAAAATGTTATGTAGGATAAAATAAAACTTTTTCTGTCCCTTTTAATTTATTTGGGATATTTAATGATTATTATTAAAATTATTTTTTATTATTAATTATAAAATTAAATAGTGAATTAAAATAAATTTTTTGAAATTTATTAAGTAAAATTGTTTTAAGTAAAAATCACAAAATATTAAATACTAAAATTGTAAAATGATTTAAAATTGAATTATTATATTTAAATATTACAATTAAAAATATTTGCATTTTATTTATGAGGTAGAGGGTTTTTGTCATGATATTAAAATAAAAATTACTTTTACAATAAACATTTTTGAATAATGTAAATAGGTCTCAACAATAGCAATACTAACAAAAAATTAATTGAAACAGTAAAAAACGTGTTTATTAAAAGAAAATAATTTTTAAACTAAAAAAAGTGCACATAAGTCAATTACTATTCTTGTAAATTTACTGATTATTTTAAAAAATTAACTGTTCCTGTATTTTCTAGCAAATGAATTTGATGTATTCTTATTAAAATTTTAAAGATTAGTTGTTTTTTTATTATTATAAATCAGCCCGTAAAATTAAATATTATGAACTAAAAGTGAAAAACTTGAGCTGATATTTACCCCATAATTAGAAAAATTGTTTTAGTCAATAATATAAAAATTTAAGTTTACAAAATATTAATTTTCAGAATTTTCAGTTTATTCATAAAAAAGTTTGTAACCTGAATAATTCATGTTTTGAATACTTTGAGGAATGATTTTAATTTTTACAAAAAAAAATACCGGATACATTAAAATTAATTTTAAGTTTTTCAGAATATGAGACGCAATTTGTAAAGACAGCCTAATAACTTTTTCAAATGGTTTATCATAGATCACATACATTTTATGAAATATTTTTATATGAAAGAGAAGACAAAAATATATATTCAACCAATACGCCTGTTTAGATTTAGAGGGAAGCACTACGAAATTCTGTTGAAAATTACGGCAGAGTTACTTGAGTAACTTTTACGAATTTAATTTAATATATTAAAAAACTTATCTAAATACATTGCCTGACAATAATTATGGTTTTAAGCCCGAAAGAATATATTTCACTAAATTTAAAACCGAAAAACTAGAAAATAGTTAAGTATTCAGTCATCTGCTGATCAAATGTCATAAAACACTTTCTGTGTATTACTGTTCAAACAGATATTTACGATGTTCATATTTAGTACAAATGTTCGGAGTTTTTTTCTTGTTTTTTACCTCTCTAGCCTAAATACTGAATGATTTTAAGGGGCTGTTACCCACTTTGTTAATTTCAAGAAATTTATGGCACCTACTCCTCAATCTGTTCCCTCCGGAAGGAAAATTATGTTAATGACACGAAATCAAATTGTACTAACTTAAAACGATCACAAATCATTGGTATACAAGAGTTTGAAAACCTATTTCATAAGAATTCATTCATTTTGTTATAAAAAAATAAACAAATTTCATAGTTCACCACATATACATTCATTCTTATAACTTTTATCGTAAATCCCCATTATAAATGCAAGAAATATATATATATATATATATGCAATAATTAATATTAATAAAAATCTAAAAAGAGATTCTTAAGAGTAACTTACTTTGATGGCAGTAGGAGCATTTTTAATTTTTCTGATTCACTCATAGCTAACACAATATTATTTTGTTTTGGTAATAATTGATGAGATTCAGTTATATTATCTTCATTTTCATTTTCATCATTATCCTTTTCTTTTTGTATATTATTTATTTTACGTAGAAATATGTGTACATTATCATCACTTTTATTTTCATTATCATTAAATGAAGACATTGTTTGTGTTGCTATTTCATGTGCATACGCTTGAATTCCTACATCACAGCTAGTTTTACTATTACGTGAATGTGTTTTATCACATATCAGTCCTGAATTTGAATTATTTAAAATTCTTGGAATATTTAATTCCGATGAATATGATGTAATTGTATCGTTTAAATTTAACATATTTATTTCAGTCTCTTTAGTTATCTTATTTTGGCTTTTACGATTTTTTTTACTACTATAACGTATTGATTTACGACTATTACGACTTTTATTACTATTTTTACTATTACGACTTGATTGCGATTCAAAACGTTCTTTACTACTACGATTAATATTAATATCATTTGATGAAGATTTAATTAATTCATTTAATTTGTATTGCTTTTTTATATTCTCATCATCTGTTAATATATATTCTTCAAGTTGACATTCTTTTTTTTCATCATCGGTACTATCATGCTGTCGTAATACAATATCTAATCGTGAATCTTCAATTTTAAACGAAGCTCTAGATGTTTCTTCATCTGATGTTGTTTCCATTACTTGATTATGTAAAAATGGGAATATAAATTTTCCATTTTTACTAAGAAAATTATTTATATCAGTTGGTTCAACTAACCCAGCGGTTGCACTTCTTCTTTTTAAAGCTTTTGCAACACTTTTTTCTTTATAATGCGATATAATACCTAACTTATTGCTATTATTAGGATAAGTCATTTTTTTAAGAGCTATAAGTTGACTTTCAACTGATGTACCACTTTCACGACGGTTACTAAATTTTCTACCAGTATCCAAAAATCTACGTTTTTTTGTACTATTTGTACTATGTCCTCTTGCACTTCTACTTCGGCTAGCAACTTTTGTTTTCATTTTAGCAATTTTTACTGATACCTAAACAAAAAATATTAAAATAATTATTATTATTATTAATTATTAAATATTTACTTGAGAATCAACAGAATTTCTTCTTGATTCGACAGATACATGTCTTACACTAAAACTTATTTCAGAATCAAGAGAACTTTTACGAGGTGGTCCATGACTTGAAGAATTAGTTGTTGCACCAGTTAATGCAAATCTCCTTTTAACAAATTGTGGTAGATAATTAGCCCAGGTTGAACTTATTTCATTAGTTCCAGACGAGTTTAAGTCATTTACATCAAAATTAAGACCAACAGGATCCGTATGTGAATTATATAATGTTATTGAAAGTCTACCTTTATCTTCAAATTCTTTACGTTTAGCCCAAGTTTGTGCTATAACTTTGTGCTTTTGCATTTTTACATCTTCACTTAAATCTCTTCCACATTTTCTAAAATTAAATAAAAATTTAATTTTAAACCAATTAAAAATTACTCATAGTGCTCAAGGTAAAACTCAAGGTTTTTCTTATAACAAGAAATTAATTACTACCAAAGTTTTACTTAATTTTGCCGAAAGCTTTAAGCAATTGATTACCAAAATGATAGCTAACAAGAACTAACAACTTTCGATCAGAGGATTAAAATTTGCTAAGCGCTAATTTTTAGAAGCACTGACTTTAATACTGAATCCTTTTTAAACAATTTTTGCTTTAACAACTTTAATTATAACTGAATCCCAGTTCAGATTTTTGATAGTTTTCATTCAAAAAAAAACAAAAAAAAAAAAAAAAATGTGAATCTACTTACTTTCTAACGTATCTTTTCCATGTATCAATAGATGATGGAGTCCAACACCAAGAAGACATAACTATTCCAGCTCCAAAATAACATAACAAATGTAATTGTAAGGCAGCAACACTAGGTCTATTTTCAATTTTACAAGCTTTATGTTCATCGGTATATGTAGAAGAAATTTTACAACTAAAATTCATAAATTTCATATAGAATTAATAAATTTTTTTTTCTTTAAAAAATTTTCTCACATTATATAGACACGAAGACTTTCTATCCACAAATTGGAATTTCTAAATTCATTTATATGGCAAGTGATAGTAACCAAAATGAAAACAAAAATAAAAAGTGAACATAGTCCCATTCGAACAATAATCAAATGAATTTTATTACTAGCAGATGACGATTTTATATTATTTGCAAAACTTTTTAAGCCATATAACATAATCATACCACGTATAATAAAAAATCCTCCAATCAAAACGACTCCAGAAAGCGGTCCCAGCAAAAGAGCAGCACGTAAAGAATGATTAATGTAACCGACAAAACAAACTCCAACTATACTATTTCCATCAACTTCACTTAAAGCCATTGTAGTTATAGTTAATACTAATGGCAAAGACCATGCTACCAAATGAAAATATGAACCCTTTTTATCAACACGATCTTGAACATTTCCGATGGCCCTTAAATGCCAAGCGTATGTTAAGAATACAAACCAAATCATTGCTGCTGTCAGAAAATAATAAACCAAAACAAATACAACAATACATGAAAGATTTTCTCCGGCACTTGGTTCTGAATGACGCAATGTTCCATCCATTCTGCATACAATATCCTCTTTACCACCTGGAGTAAACTGTGCCAACCATCTAAATAAAAAAAAAATAATAAAAAAACTATTTGGTATTTTTAGTTTATTATGTTATAAAAAATATTTTTATGCGATTATGAGGCAAAAATATAACTCAATTCGAACAAAAATTAACAAAATTTGTAGTTTATTACTTTTAGAAATCTTTTCCAAAAATTGTATCTTTGGTATAATTATTAAGTTTGGGAAAATAATAGAAAACAACATGTCTTAAGACAGAAGTTATTTATTTTAAAAATTTAAAATAGGTTGGACAAAAAACCAAAAGTGGAAATTAATCTGTTTTTCATTGTGGATGACATAGATCCCAACATTCTGTAATTTTGTCAATATCCTATTTAGATGCCCTATCAAATTATTAGAAATAATAAATTACTCACCCTAGACAAGATATCAAAAAACATAAATTGATATAAAAAACTATTAAAGCTGGATATTTATTTGCATTTTGCCAATCAATAAAAAATGTTGCAATTACAAATAAATTGCATAAAAAGCATACAGTTGCACCCCATCCAATTAATTTATAAATTTGTCTATGTTCATCATCAGTGTATAAGGGATCTTTACATTGCACCCCACATCCTTCAATTCCTTTATAATAGCTTGAACTAATTTCAGTAGGTATTAAAGGTTCAAGACATTTTCCAGATGCATTAAATTTCATATCACGTGCATCATTATTACATTTTGAAGGAAATAATGTTTCATTACATTTTAAAAAATCAGGAAAATAGCTTGTATTATAGAAGGCACGACATGGTTCTTGAATTATTTTACACATTTCCAATGATGGTAAAAAAACGAATTCATTATTACCAATTTTTTCACATCTCGGGAGAAATACAGCACAAAGGAATGGCTATAAAAATAAAATTTTTAAAATAAATTAAAAAATAACTATGAAATTATATATAAATTAATTCTAAATGCGAAAATAATAAAAACAATAGCATTATTAATTATTTTTAATAAATATTTAAATAATATATCTAAAATTGTTTTAATTATATTAAATTTAACTTTTTTAATTATGTATACTTTAATATTTTATATTTGTATATAGTTTTATTACGTTTGTTGATTTGTTTTTTTGTTGTTTTACCTGTACTACTGACCAGCATTTGGGAACATGTCGTAATGCTTGGAAACTATTAAGCTTCTCAAAAGAATTTTCCTGACTAAAACTTTCTGTCAGTGCTATACTTGTAAGCGAATATGGTATTTTTGCACCAAAACAAGTTTTAAAGCTGATCTTTTCACACTTTCCTTGCCGTATACAATGTATGTTTCGTATATCACCACGGCCATCAAGCCATGGTTTATCTTCTTTCCCCTTTTTTCCTAAAAATTAAAATTCTACATTTATTTAATTGATAATAAAATTATGCTTGTACCAACCATAAAGCCTAAAATTTTGTGTTCCATTTATGATTTCAAGTTCACGTACATCTTGTGCAGCTAATGTTGATATTATAAACAATATAAAAATTCTGAAAAACCGAACATTTCTTCTCTTAAATATGTGAAATTATTTAAAAATAATTTTTGCCTTAAAACAACACATTATAAATGCAAGTTTATATATTTTACCGGTATTTTTAAGTATTTAAAATTGATTATATATAAATAAATCATATTTAAATAGCCTTAAAAACATTTATGCTAATATAATAATAATAATAATACCTTGACAAAATAATAAATATAAAAGTTAAGAATTACCTCATTTTCGATGAAATTAAAAATATTTTTTATAGCACAAAATATCACTCCACATAGCAAAATATAAAAATTCTAAATTGTATCTGTAAAAAATAGACCACCCGCGTTGGTTGTAATATATGTGAAAACCTACATGTACACAAAATTTTGACAGTTTTAATGTTGTCTCATGATGCGCCGTGAAATAGCCTTTCAGGGTATTCACACTGAGTCTGGTAACATTTAATTTCTTGGTAAACGGAGGTGAAAGGTAAGACGGAGTTTCGCAAATTTCGAAAAAGGCAGAGATATTTCTGCCTCATAGGGCCTATTCACTATTTTTTCCGACTCGTCAAATGGCTCTCTCGTCCCATATAAATTATATGGAAAGGGTCATTTGAGAGTAAAAAATTAAACATGTTTAATTTTCTACTCTCAAATCGCTATCGGTTTCTTTTGTATTAGTCCTTTACTAATACATACATGCCAAAAAATCATTTCCATTTTGCCTTCGAGGAGTGCACATCGAAGAAAACATATGAATCTGTCAAAACAAGCTGGGTTATACAGCAGTGCGTTTATACGTCAGAGTTGAAATTATATTTTAAAATAAAAATATGAGAAAAATATGTGTAATTTTTTCAATTTTACTTTGAAAGTGTAGCTCTCTTGAATATACACACACAATTATAAAATTAGTCCACACCATTTTAAAGTATATATTTTACACTATGTACGTACACGAGTGGTAGGAGGTAAGCAAGTTTTGACGTCAAATGGAAAAAATAGTGAATAGTCCCTATCATGCTTGGTATCTTACTAATATACGTTTATATACACATGTTATCTGTAATATTTTCCAACACATATTCACATATTTTAGTGGACTGAGAATTGTAGGGGAACATTTCCGAAATGTTAAAAGCCTCAATGTGAATACCCCCATCCAGTTAATTTTTCTCAAGGAAGCCGGGTGTCAAAGTAGAAATTAGGTCTACATTTAATGCGGTTTTCTTCCAGCTCCCATTTGCGCGCAAACATGTTTAATATCTGCCCGAAAAGTCCCAGAAAACAGGTTTTTATATGGAGAAGGAAGCAAAAGTCCACTTTTAGTTGTAGTCTATAGCCACATTTAGGCTGTGTCTAGATTAGCGATTTGGACAGCGAATTATAGGCGAAGATACTCTGTCAAGACTACCAGTGTATCATAGGCCAATGAGAAAAGAAACGGTCGACTGCTACTAAAATCAAAAAATTTTACTGCATTGAATTATATGAACGCACGATCGTCGAATTTCCCCTCTGACTTTATATTTAGAACCAATTTGGCAGGTGTCATAAATAAAAGCATATGCTAAGAAGTTTTCTGAAGATTATAATGTAAAAAGTTAAATGTAAATTAAACGAAAGAAAATTTACATAAAATGTCTTTAATACGACAAGTGAACTCTAAATTACGGTATAATTTATTTAATACCTTTGGACTTCAGCAAATAAGAAGAAATACAGCAATTTTCTTAAAATTAAACGTCAATGAAAGGTATAAAAATTATGAAAATATTCGAGGATTCAAAAATTTCGGACATAAAAAAGATCCGGTGGATAGACTTACAAAACTTTATTATACGTTCATTACTACAATGATGATTGGTAGTGTATTAGATTGGAAGAAGTAAGTACAAATTTTCTAAATAAGAAGTTATTTGGAAAAATTCAAAGTGTTGTATTAGATTCTTAAATTAATTTTAAATAATGAAGAATTTTTTTTCATTGTAAAAGAATCTTATTTGTTAGTAAAAAATTTTTAATGTACCTGTTAGGGTTCATAATGCCAGCAATAAATGGTGGCAAAAATTTGCTTTGATTAAAGAATTATATAAATCTTTAGAGCAACCTGTTGAAATTTTTATTGGGTTAATTTTTCATAATATGCTCTCAAAAGCTATATAAAAAGTAATAAAACACACTTGTACTTAAAACATTTTTTCTATAAAAATTAATTGAACAAGTCAATGCAAATTATTTGCATTGAAAATCTATCAAACAATGTAGTAGTAATGATATAAAATTAAACTAATTAAATTTGATATTATTTTATCAAAATATTTTTAGATTAAAAGATTGCATATTCCCTAAAGTTGATGCACAAGCTAAAAATGATAAGAATGGTGAATTAAATCCATCAGATTTATCTAATAGCGAAGGAGATGGATTTGTTAAAAAAAAATCAAAGAAAGAAAAAATTGGATTTCGTGATAGAAAGGTAATTTATTATATTTAATAAATTATTATAAATTGATTATACTTCATAGCTTTATATAAAAAGTAGATTATTGAATATGAAAACAGAATGAGAGCATTCTCAACACCTGATAAAATTTTCCGATATTTTGCTACTGTTCGCCTTTTTTATAATGGGAATATTGTAATTTATATGACCCCAGAAGACTTTCTTAGAGCAATAACACCTGGCATAAAACAACCAGATGGTAAAGAATGATTGATTTTTGTTTTAATTGAACACATAACAATTTTTTTTTTATTTTTAATAAATTTTAACATTTTGAAACATTTGCTTTAGCTATTATTTTTTGTTTTATTCTAAACCTATTCAAAAAAAGCTTTAAATGTGTTTTATTTAGAAATTTAGAAAAAATACTACTCATAATAATCCGTTTATTCTCATCTTAATTTATTATATTTATTATGATATTAATTTAAGAATAATTCCAACAACATAATTTAACTTTTGACGGTCATATATTATTCTAATGATGAAAATTTATTAACAGAAAATGTTGATTTCGTAAACAAAATTTTACTAACCGTATTCTAGTTTCTATAGAGAGTCTGCTATTTCTTTATATATTTTCAATCTTGCCATTTTCTTACTAACTATCCAACTTTTTTTTTACTTGTTTTAAACATAATTTCATTGAACTATTTTTTGGAATTTTTCGCCATTGCTAATTTTATTGATCAACATGAAATTAACTGCTATAATGTTTTTAGCAAAACACCTCTATTGTGTTTACAAATATCTTTTTTTTAAGCATTGATAATATTATAGATTCTGCTGTTATCATTTTTCTCATGTTTCTATTTTCTGTACAGGACTCTCCTAGGACAGAAGTACCTATTTATTACAAATTTTTCACTTTCCCCTTCAATTTGACGTTTTAACTTATTATAATTTCAGTTTTAAATGCAATAGGAAGAGAAAACTTCTGTACTAGGATAGTCAAAGAATATATTTGGTTTATAGGTCAGATTTTTTGGCAGAAACACGCTATTGAAGGTAAAAATTCAAAGCTATCTTAGTGTGATTTTCATTGTAAAAAAATAATCATCATTTACAAAATTTTGTATATTTTAACTAATTTTTACCGATAAAAATTAAACTTCTTAATGCATTTTTATCTACAATTTTTTAAAGTTTTGAGTTGCTGTGAACACACCAACTTCAATTAATTGCAAACAAGGATAGAACCTCAAAACAAATTCATACACATTATTATTGGTTTTTTCTCAATATTAGCTAAAGCAAATAAAATTTATATACTTGACAATTAGTAGAGGATCCAATGGAAGTAGACCTTCACCTACCTGCTTAGTGCTTAAGAGTGATTTAATATCAATTTTAGTATGTTGACAAACATTTTTCGAAAGGGTTGCCTAAGAATTTCCTGGCCAGGCTAATTTTAATTAGCAAATAAAAAATTGATTTTTTAAATAAATTTCGACTATTAAGTAAATGAAAAAGTCATGTACTAATCGAAAGTACTAGGCGTGTAGATGATCTAGTCGTATGGTTGCCTATTTTTTACCTGGCCAAACTATGAGGTTGCCAGGTATAAACAGGTAATCAAAATTAATAATGTTCACTCATGTGCTTAGTCAATGAATCTTGTATCAAATTAAAGATAATTTTATTCCAAACACAGTGAAATAAGGTTGCCTACATAAAACTTGGCCGAAATTGCGGTTGCCGATTTTTAAAAATCTAAATATTAGTGCAAGCAAAAGTGAGATCCGAGCAAGCTATACCGTACGATAAAAAAGGACGGGACATTACAGCTGTGTGCAGTTCGGTCGTTGAATGAAAGAGAGGGCGCATGCTATTTGTTCGTGAATCTGAGAAAGATAGGTATAGTCAGAAAACGCTGCGCATTATTTGAGAGCAGCAGAGTTACATAAATATAACGTAGTTGTTAAATAGTAGTGTGGTTATTATTGACAATAAATTAAGATAAAAAATGACTAATAAAGAGTGTTTTTTGTGTAAGTGTGATGACTCTGTAATTGATTTCAATGAAGAAACTTTTAAAAATTGTGTATTAAAGTTAGGTTTTCGTAAAAAAATGAACTTTAAATACGGTGAGGTTGAGTTAACCAAAGCGTCACTCGATTACGTTGGACACTATACCACATGCTACAAAAAAGTGACTGTTTTAAGCCAAAAGTATAACGAAGCATTTGATTATTTTGCAACTGATGTTGGTGAAATGCCACAGATTGCAGAAGATGTTGACGAGGTAATTAAATAATTTGAGTATTTAATTAAAGAATTATTTATTTTCAATTTTTATTCCATTTTCGATTAATTTAAAAAATTCCTTGTCAAAAAAGTAGTTTTGTGTATTATTTGCTAAAAAACAATAAATTTTATAAAATTATTCGTAGTTAAACTTAGAAATTCTTTGACTTATTTGATATTAATTTTAGAGGATTTTTCTTAAAAATATGTTTACTATAAGACTCTTTTTTTTTTGTCAAATTGGTTGAAATTTTCAATTACTAAAAAAATTACTTTTTATTCATTTGATATTTCTACTTCTTTTTCTTAAGTCCATTCTTATAAGAAAAAAACGGTTTTCATTGTTTCAGGAGCCTTCAATATCAACAACATCAACAAGTCCTAAAACCATTTGTCTGTTTTGCAACTGCAAGCAAAAAAGAAGTGGGAATAAAAGTTAACCTTACATTCCCTCCGGATGACAAATTGAAGCAGAAAATAAAAAATATCGCTGAAGATTTTGGTGATTCGGAGATTATCGCAAAGATTGAAAACCAAACTATGGCTTGCCATCATCCCTGTTACGCAGCGTATCTGATGAAACATGATAGGTCCACCCGAGAACATACTGAATGCAGTTGGCAAAAATACCGACATATTCATCAATTGGCATCAACATCAGATATTTTCATTCACGAAAAAATGGATGCTGTGCAAGAGTTTACTGCTAGTATGTATGGCATAAAGCATTGTACTAGAGTAAATGATGCAAGATGATGATGATACCGAATTTTGTTGAAAAATTACTCTGCAAAAGAAAACCAAGAATATTTTTTGAAAAAAATAAAAGGTTTTGACTCAAACACAATACCACCATACTGGATATCTCTGCAACCAAAAATTTTACGTACAATTTTCGTAAACTCCATGTGGCTGAATGCAACAGAACCAGAGTATATTAAACTTAAGCCTGAAAACTGCGATTGGTTTTTAGATGATTATTTAAAACAAACAGGTTTTATTGGGGACCAAACGCCACTAGCAGTGGAAGATATTATAGAAATGACGGAAGAAGAAAATGATGATGATTTTGCCGAGATTGAAAATGAACATGTTAATAGCGATGAATCAGACTGCGAAAAATGTTTTTAATTGCAATGAGTTATTAAAGATATTTTGTATGTTTATTATATTTAAATAAAGAAACTATTTTTTCCTAAAATAAATTCTTTTATTATATAATGCCATTATATTTCATGTTTTTTTCTTTGAAAAATTTTGACTTTTTATTTTGCTTCTACTATACTGGTTTCCCCAAATAACATAATAAGTTTTCTATATAAATACATATTACTATCATATTCTTTATTGAAATTAAATTTATATTACTGAACACATTTATAGGAAAACAACAAAAATACGTATTTATACGTGGTTTTTTTAATACTCACTATCGCACACTCTCGCTCGCTTAAAAATCGGCAACCGCAATTTTGGCCAAGTTTTATGTAGGCAACCTTATTCCATTGTGTTTGCAATAAAATTATCTTTAATTTGATACAAGATTCATTGACTAAGCACATGAGTGAACATTATTAATTTTGATTACCTGTTTATACCTGGCAACCTCATAGTTTGGCCAGGTAAAAAATAGGCAACCATACGACTAGATCATCTACACGCCTAGTACTTTCGATTAGTACATGACTTTTTCATTTACTTAATAGTCGAAATTTATTTAAAAAATCAATTTTTTATTTGCTAATTAAAATTAGCCTGGCCAGGAAATTCTTAGGCAACCCTTTCGAAAAATGTTTGTCAACATACTAAAATTGATATTAAATCACTCTTAAGCACTAAGCAGGTAGGTGAAGGTCTACTTCCATTGGATCTTAGACTAAATATTTTGAATTCATTTTAAGGTATGTGGGTTTGAACAATAATCATTCATAAGTCATTTAATTTTCATTTTCAAGTTATTCAATTAAAAAATATCAATTTACTTAAAATTGAAATCAAATGAAGCAAATCTATTGAAAATTTGAAGGATTAGAAAAATTCTAAACACAATTCTTAACTTTAGATGTTTTGAATGCCTTTTTTTTACGACTTTTTTTTTATTTTTACATGTAGGTCTAAAATTTATTAATGTGAATAATTTTTAACGATTTATTCTAGAAGACGTATCTTTTCATTAGTTTTACTTTCGGGAATTCAATTTTTGAAAAAAAGAAGCATTAATATATCAAAATAGTTATTTAAAAAAACAGATTTTGTTGTTATCTGGAATTTCTTTGATATATTTTCTTAACAGATAATTGAATATGAAAATCGAATGAGACAATATTCAACACCGGATAAAGTTTTTCGTTACTTTGCAACTATACAAGTTCCGATGTCATCTGATCATTATGAAGTATTTATGACTCCGACTGATTTTCTAACAAGCATGACACCAGGAATGAAACAACCTGATGGTACATATTTAATATCATTAACCAACATTCATTTTAATGCATGCAAATTAATATAATTAATTTTTTTGTAATACCACTTAAATGATTATTTTTTAGTTTTCTAAATACCGAATTTTAATTTTTCTTTTCAGGCTTAGGACTTGATCAATATAAACGCTATGACCCTAAGGTAAAAATATTATTTCGTTTAGCAGATTTTTGTTTTGTATTATAAGACTTTTCTTAATTTAATTAATTTTATTAAACTATTATGTTTTTTATTTCATTTTCTGTGAAGTGTGAAGTTTTTAACTTTAATAATTTTGCTGTACTTTTACAAAGAAAAATTTGCATGAAGTTTGTTAAACAATTTTTCAACAGTTCGCTTATTTTCGTGTACAATATTATTCAAAATTAGTACATTTAAACTTTACCAAATTAAATCAATAGTTAATAAATTTTTAAGAATAATTTAATGCAGTAGACTCATATATAATGCGACTAATATGTTGAATCGCGTTTAACACAAAAAAAATTGTATAATGCTAATGATGTTGAAAAACCCTGTTACATTACAATGAGCGCTCCATTGATGAATCCATATTTATTAAATATGCCTGTAATTGCTGTACTATTTCAAGGGTTTTGTTAAGATGTCATTCTTTACTTTGAAATCAACCTTTCCTGATGGCTTAGGCTTATATCATATTCATCTACAAACTTCATAAGCTCTGATTTATTTAATATTTTTTCACTATTAATTAATTCTGATATATCTACCCAGGGCTGTGATTTTATCTCGGTGAAAAGTTGGCGTGAGAAGGAGAAAGTCGGATTTTGACATATAATGTATGGCAAATATGCCAAAATTTGACATTCTCATTCTCATTCTCACTTCTCACCGAGACAGAATCCCAGTCCTGTTCATATCATTCAATTCTTCCAATTCTTCTCCACTAGTTATATATTTGACTACCCTTGAAGTCAAATTTATGTATCTCATCAAAAGTTGTATATGTTGCTTTAAATGGGCATATATTTTGATTGCTTTTTGTTTAATCACATGATTATTCAACGGAAGACTTTTCTGATTACAATCATCCACCCAAAGAGTTTCCCATTTTTGATATTATTGATCATTTCTGGCAATGAGTAAAAGCATATCTTCTAAACCACTTAACGAATTACGTTAAAAAAATATGCAAAATTAAGTGTATGAATAGTTTCTATTAAATATATGTAAAATTTTAGCTTTGGGTTTTCTAACGACAAATAAAAGCAATTTACGATAATTTTGCTAATAATAAAATATACTTATTTTCTGAGACTCACGTATATTTTTTTTTAAATATAAATAAAATTAAATTTCTAAAAGATTTCTATTAGTATTAAACTTGAAGCTTTTGTTCAGCAAAAGTTAAATATGAGAAATATAATTATTATCATATGATAACTACTTTGTCATGCGAAGTCGCAAAAGTAAGGAATTCATACGGACTGTGCTTCAATATTTTTCTGGAAATAAAAATAGCTTTCCTTTTATGTCATGCTTAGCAACGAATCTCTATTCGCATTTTGAATTTATGTCAGCAATGTTTTATACTTTTATTTTATCCCGAAAACTTTAAATTTTAGTGCTTTTATCAAGAGAATTTGTTACACACACATTTTCAATTTATTTTCAACAAAATTTCTACAATATTATTAAGAAAAATTTTTAATATTGGAATATTAATGACTAAAATTGATTTTTGCAGACTGTTACCGAACAATTGGATCTTCATTTAGAACGGGATAGTATTTTCTACAAATTGGGTTCCTATGGACTTATAACATTTTCTGACTATATATTTCTTCTAACAGTCTTATCTAGTGAGTATTGCACAATAAATGTTTTTCAATAATAATTTGTTGAAATAAAATATAAAAATACAATTCAAAAACAAAGTAGTTCTATCAAATTTAGTAATTTAACAAATCTTTAGTTGAAATTTTTAGTAATTTTTTGCAATTTTAATTTCCTATTTTTCATATGCATTTAATTATCCAACTTTTGGCTGGAGGCAACAAAAAGTAGGGATGTAATTAAAACTTTATAGTAGGAAAATTTTTTTATCTATTGTTTTGTATCGCAAAAAACTTATTTTGTATTGCTGATGTGACTTTATAGACGTAATATGCATTGATTTGCTGAAGCGATTTATACCAATTTTAGTTTATCTGTAATTTTATACTTTTAACTCAAAAACTCACCTTGCACGCCAATTTTTAATCAACAACAGGACTGTTATTCTTTAAAATAAAGAAGCTACATTTATGTTCAGAAGCTCAGGCACTATATTTCCTTATTAATTACCATTTACTAACTTCTTATTTCACTGCAAACTTTTCTAAATAGAGATGATTGCGTAAATTTTGAAGCTTCCAAATGGAGTAAAAGACTGCTTTGAAAACTTTAAAAGGTCTTTTATCTAAAAGCAACAAATTTTCCTCAAATTTAATTTTAAAAGAAAAAATGATAACAAATTGAAAAAATGGCGGAAATCTTTTCAAATTCTTAAAGCACTTTTAGAATATATTTTCAACAATTTAAAATACTTTTGGAAAGAAAAAAACACTAAGAGCACTTCCATTCAAAGTGAATTTTCAAATGCACTTGAAAAATTACAAAAAATATGTGATATGACTATTACCTTACCTGTTGTACAATTTATATGTTTATATGTATATCCCCAATGACGGTGGGAAAAAGTTTTTGAGACTCAATAACTTTTGAGGTATAAAATTACTGTTTTCTACTTGAAGAAAACTATACTAAGGAGCTCTACGAGTATTCTGTGTAAATAGTTTCAAGTATAGTTTCAAGTATAGTATTATATTCTTTAAAACATTCTAATCTGTGGGGAATATGAATACATATCTATTTGACATTTGAATGTCGCATGCTAGAGCTTAGACTTACTTTCTAGACTTTAAACATATGTGTTGTCATTTTAGAATTTTCCTATAGTTAAGGAACAATTTGTTTTCCTGTATCGCTCACTCTATAATCCACATTTGTTGAATTTTTTCCCCAGACTAATATCTATGTCATTGTATCTATGTCTATGTCATATTTAAAATGTCATTGACTTGTGTGACTATATGTAAAAAAGAAGAAAACAAGAAATTTTTTATTATTCAAAAGAGTTTATTTTAGAAAAAGTGTTTAAATATTCATATATAATTTAAGAAAATATTCAGCAATTTTATCTTGATCTACAATCAAAAAATCTTGAAGATATTGTTATTTTGAATAATTATTTAAAAATATATACATATATATATATACAATAATTAATGATATAATTATTAATTGATAAACGCTGTCTGAACAATTTCTTTATATTTACTTATATTATAACCAAATAGCTCAAAATCCAGAAGATATATTTTACTGATCTCTTCAAATGTTTTGTAATCAATACTTGAAAAATATCTAAAAATAAAATAAGAAAAAAATTAGTTAATTTAATTGACTTGTATGAACTCGCAAAGGAGTTAATACACATGAAAAAAGATTTTCTGTCTAATTTTATAGTAAAAACATGAATTAAAATTTATAAATATATTTTTTATGTGTTAGCTTACAAATTAAAATATTTTAAATTATTAACTAATCTTTAGTGCCCTGAAATGACAAAAGTAAAATTATACTATAACGAGGATAACAATTGAAAAAAGACACTTTACTTTCCAGAGATATGGATAAAGTGAATAAATAGAAATATATCAGATACAATAGTATTTAGTAACTTCTCAGTAACATTCTGTAAAATTTTTGTGCAAGAATATCAAGAAATAAGCAATATCAAGAATAAGCAAGTCGTCTTTCAAATAAATTGACCAACATATTTAAGCCTTGAAATCACAAAACCAAATTTATTTAGTTAAAAAATAAGTTTTTCAACCTCTTTTTTTTCCTATATTTTTTGGGTTCGTTTGAAGTCAAAACATCGATTTTTAACAAAAAGGAAACCCATCATTTTTTTATTTAACAATCCCCTAAATGGTATGAAAACAAACTTAATTGGAAGGAAGTATTTTTATGTGTGGAAAGTAAATTGAAAATTATAAATGAATAAGTACCGTAGTCTGCGAATGTTGATAATCTAGAGGCGTTTAAAATTTTAACTCTGAAAAATGTACAAGGAGTTGGAAGATTTAAATTTCAACAACTACGAGAGTTTTGTGACTCGTTTAATTTGATATTTTGACACAAAATTCTTAAAAGACAGTACTACAGTAAGATTTTCTTCAAATTTTGTTGAATCTTCTAAATGAAGTTTTGAGCTATGAAACCTATTCTCAACTATTTATTTAACTATTTTTTGAAATAATTATACTCAAAAATGATTATTTAGGGTGACTGAAAGCGGTTAAATCACAAATTAAACTTGTCAGTAGTCTTCAAATTTACAAAAAAAGTTTTTGAATAAAAAACCTCTTCTATATTTTTTGTAAAGTTGATTGCTACATAATTATGCTCATAAATATGTATGGAATCACTATCAGCAATTTTATTAAAATCTGAATTTCAAATGAAGTTTTGAGCTTATAAACCTATTCTTAATTGTTTATTAAACTATTTTTTTTTGTTTAATTATGCTCATAAATGAATATTTACAATGACTGACAACGGTTGAATCACAAATTGAATATTTAAGTACTTTTTTACTTGCAAAATTACGATTTCAGAAAAGTTTTATCGTTTACCCGCTTAAATATTAATAATATTAAACGGAAAAATATAAAATTTAAATAGTTAAAAGCTTACACAACAAGTTTGAAACATAAGAAATTTTAGGAATTCCTGTGTAGAATTAGAAATGGTGCTTGGTAGTATGGAAAACAACTTTTTAAAATTAATATAAAAATATAAAATTGAAAAAATAAACAATATTTGAAAAATATCTTGTGAAAACCGTTAGGTTTTCTTAAAACCAAAAGTATACATATACTTATTCTTTTATTAAAAAAACATATTATTTACTTACTCTTCAATTAAATTTTTTGTATTCACTGGTGATCGATTTGTTATCATTCCCATTTTATTATGTGGTATTTTATCCAAAAGTAATGATTCTAAACCAGCATGTCTTATTATATATTGTGTATCTCTTTCAAATGTATCAATACTTGCAATCACAGAATAATTAATACTACATGGTGTACAAAAACTATAAATTGGTGCCCAATGTTCATCAAATTTTTCACCATTTTTATTTGTTTCAATTAAATAAAGTAAAAATTCTTTAAATGTTGGGCCCATATTTAATTTTTCTTTATTTGTATTGTTTCTTAAATTTTTAACAATATTATAACCTAAAACTTTATAATATTGATTTTTTCCACCTTCTAATTTATCTTTATAGGCTGATAAAAGTCTTTCAAATGGTTCACGAATTATAAAAAATGAAATTGAATTATAAATAGCTTCAACTAATTCACTTTGATTTGGTCTTGGAAAACGTTTTCTAGCTAATTCTAATGGTGAAATTTTTGTTTTTTGCAGGTACTTTATATTGTATCCACCTATAAATAAAAATCAATTTTATATAATAAAATGAAAACTTTTTAATTTACCTAAAATGTTAAAATAATACATCCAAGTACTGCTGGCCGCTTTAAATACATTACACCATACTAAATTATGACCAGGTGATAAAAAAAATTCTTTTGGTTTTGGTGGATATAATCCGGTGAGATTTTTCATAATACATGTTTTCCATAAATGTTTTTTCCTTTCATTTAATTCACGTTCAATTTCAATTTGAAGTTCTTCAGAATATTCATAAATTGGATTTAATGTAGTTAACTTAGTTTTTTTGAACTGTTCGAGTTTTTTAATCACTGGAGTCACATAGTTATGTATTTTAAGGCTATATCGTTGAAGTTTCAATTTATTTCTTTGCTAAAATTTAAGAACGTATAAGCTTTAAAACAAAAAAAAAGAATTTTAAGAAATGTTATTTTTGAGACAAAAAAAAAAATTATCGTTTAGGATAGATCGTGATGTTGCCGTCAGAAATATCACACGAGGAGTGTCACAAAAATATAAAACGGCTTTATGAAATAGTAAGGCAAGAACTAAGGATGAATAATAATATTCTTTTCTTAGAATTTTGAATAAAACTCTTGCTATAAGGATTAAGACTAACACCAGCAAAGCGTCCCGTTTGATTCAAATTACGAAATATTCTTTTGGGGGTTCTAATAAAATTTTATTTTAAGAAAAACATATTGTGATATATTCAATAATGGGTTATAGCTGTCGTCTGGCTCCATTCGATGCATTTATAATAATTCTTTGCCTGCAATTAAAGCTATTCAAATAATTTTAACTCTCCTAAAACTTGGATAAACGTTTTTCAAGATGCCCTAATAAAATTAAACTACCCTTTAAAAAAGAATTAACAGCAGCCAGGCTAGACAAGAGTACTGCGTTTTACTCTATATATAATAAGAAATGTTTATACTGGGCCCTAGTATCCTTAGATTAGTACAAGTTTTATCTATCAACAATTTGTTATTATTTGTTGTGCTAAAAAGTTTTTTACATCATAGTTCCGGTCGGATTTAACCTAACATTCACAATTAATCACTATCTAATAGAAAGAAAGAGTTCTAAAAACTACTCACATTGTTGCCATGAGCTATCTGTGCAATAGGTTTTTTGTAAGAAAAATAAATAATTTTAAGTTAGATTTCTTGAGCACAATACTAGAAATCACCCATACAAAATTTGAAATTTTCGGAATACTAGACTATTATTCTATACTTGACTGAAAACGCTCTATAACAATCGATAATTGTCGTAATGAACTAACAAAAAATTAAATAAAAAAATCCTAAAAATACTTTTATTTTAAGTGCTAATAAAACTTAATTACTTACCGACTGTAATGCAATATTACTTCTTCTAATTCCATGCCTTGATTCACGAAATAGTAAAATAAAATATAAAAGTAATAATAAAATCATAAATATGTATTTAATAAAAACTTTTATTCGTCGTAAAATGTGTGAATTATTAGACATTGCTTATGATAAATATTCTACACAATTTAAAATTAAGTAATTTTCTTCGTTTTCGCATTGCTTTTTTTTCCTTTTTTTCACGTTTTAATAAATTTTTTTTGTTAAAACTAAAATATATATATTTGATTAATACTTATTATTTTTAAAATTATAATTTAAATTTTTAATTTGATTTTAAATTTAAAATTTTGTTGAAGATTAAACATAAAATTTTACTAGAAAAATTTGTTTTTTTTTTAAATAGTATTTTACTAAAATGAAACAAAACTACTGGTGTTTTACTAGCTTTTTTTAAATTATCGGTTTCTACTTGCCTAACTGCGATTAGTAATGAAAATAAAATTAGCCTTAGGAAACAGGATTGACATAGGATCACTGTGTTTCGATCTATAGAGCTCACTATTGGAAGAAGTACAATAAAGTACTTCGAAATTTTCCTAAAATAAAAATAATTACCTTGAATTTTGCTTACACTAACATCACAATGTTTTTGTTTTATAAAAACAAACATGTTTGGCCTTTTTAAATAAATCATTGCAATGTCTAATATTGTTTTCTCATTATGAATTTTTTTCATTACTGAAACTAATTGTCAATTTATAATTGTAAATCTTATGTAAATGGTTGAATAGAGATGTATAATCAAAAGAAGCTGATTATGAGTTTTTGTGTGATCCAGTGTGTTGCGTTTAATAAAGACGAATTTATTGATTTATTCGAAAACTCGCAGGAAAGGAGCTTTGATTGACATACCTGCTTGACTTTTATCTGAACTACACTGTAACAATGTAAGAAAATTAGAGTAATTTAATTTGGAAATTCTTCATAAACCTTCGTGCATAGTAGATCTATACTCCACTAACTTGCACTCCAATTTTTTGCTAAAAAAAACTATTTAATTCTGACAGTGCTGTAAAACAGAGTTTCTAGGAAATTTAATAGTCTATTATTACTCTAGAGTTTAATATTACATACAAAGTGGAGCCATTGCTAATAAAATTGGATTATATTAGAAACTATTTCAAAGTTTTAGTTTTCTAGCTATCTTTCAATTTATTCATAGCTTTGTGGGTGGAAGAAAATCACATTATTTTATTCAAATAAAGAAAACAAAAATAAAAGCTTTGTAGAGAATATATTAAAAATCAATGGAATTTTTATACAAAATAATTAATCATTTATAATTTTAGTACTTAAATTATTATTCGAAATAAGCTTATCAAACAAAATATTCAATCGAAAAGAAAAAATATAATGAAAATGCACTTTTCATTAATTTTTAAGCACCATAAATACTTTTAAACTACTATTTCAAAGAGAAACACTTTTCTCAGCTGAAAAATCGTAAACACCTTGTTGAATATCTTGACCTGACTTCTTCCTAACAGCTGTAATTTTTCTTCTATTTTCCAATGTTGAAATAAAAACGAACACATTTCTTACATTTTAATAAAATCATTAAAAGAATTAGTAAACCTTAATTAAAATAATTTTTTTCTGAAATTTTCTAAATTATATGTGATAAATTTTGAAATATGACTTTGATAAAGCTATTTCTATGTCCTATCAACTACTATTTCAGCTTTTAACTAAACAAAAAAAAATCAATATGACCTGCGTGCTGAGAACTCTATATTTTTCTTATATTTCTAACCAGATATACACAAATATGCATATAGTATATATGTTTATTAAGAAGATATAAATTCTTTAATATTTTTTATTTTTTCTTAAAAACTCCTTCAGTTAGAAAAATAAAATTAATGAAGGGGTTGATGGAAAATTTAACACAAAAGCTAAAGAATATTATATTCAGTAAAGAAAGAAGATGAGTTCAACTTGTCCTAGATGGAAAATATTTTACATAATAAGGAATGACTTTCGCCCACTTGACTTTTCGTGTCATTTTGTTTTTTTTTTTTTTAAGTCTCACTTTTAAACAAATAAATTATAAAATACCCCTTTGATATATGCAATTTAAAGTAGAATTTCTACTTAAGCTTCGATTTTGTTGCGAATTACAGGGATAGAATAAGTAAAATTACGTATTATATAGAGGAACTTTTTTCCGAGTTAAATATTGTTTAAATCATTGTTTTAAGAATAAATGATTTTCTGTTTCAATAGAAAATCCTATAAATTTTAGTTTGCAATTAAAATGGAATAAAACTCAGAACCATACTTTCAAATTCCAAATGATTATTTAAACTGTCTCCCAATGATAAAAGTTATTGAAATGCTTATTTTTTGTTTTTTTTTTTACTTTGTCACGAAATATTTTCTTTATTCCAATTTAAAACGAAATAGTTTTGCACTCAAACAATACGTGAAATTACATCTACTAGTCTGTTTCTACGCGGTCCTTTTTCACGCGAATTTGCTTGAGTTAAGTTCCTGTAATTGTATTTTTACAATTTGAGTACTTAGTTGGAATTGTTTTCGCAAACACATTTAACACATAGATTAAGCTAACGTATTTTACTTTTTTTATAGAGGGCAGTTTTTTCATGATGTCGTTATTAAAGCGCATTAATAGTAGAAATTTTTTAGTGATAAGTTTTTCTTTCTCAAAGTATTTGACAAACAAATTATCGTAACATAAAGCAATAAACACATGAGATGGCTGTAGTATTTTTGATGTATTCGAACAGCTTTTACCAATTGCTTTCTATTTCTCTGATTGCTAACGGTACACTTTTCGTCTATCATCTCATACTGACTTAAACAGTTCTAACTAACTACTGCGCTAAACTTTTGATGCCTTGTTATTTTTGATCAATTGTGACCAAACGGGGAAATATTTGTCATGACGAATTTACACATAAATAATGGTTAATACATTGGTTTTTGATATCTTTAAGTATTTAGTCATATCCTGCAATTCCATTTTACGTTCGTTATTGTTAGAACTTTTTTCTTATGTTTTCCGCCTTATTTGGACGAATAATATATTTACCTTACTTTTTATTTTGTGAATCATCGATGTCATACATTTTCTCAACAATTTTCAATCAATCCCCCATACAAATAGGCAAATTCGCTTGTCATGCACAGCTTGCATAAGGATAATGTTCTTAATTGGTATTTTAGGCGCTTTAAGTCAACAAAACAAACTATTGATAAAACTTATCAGAAAAAGCTTTAGATGTAAAGAACTTTCCTCTCATCAAAAGCAGTTATACTATAACATATCCTTTGAGTCCTTTGTTTTGAAAATAGCTCGACTAACATCACTATAATCTCTGAAGTAATATAAGATAGCATTTAACATTATATCATTTTTAGTTCTTAAAAGTCATATAAATTCTTAAACATATGTTAAAAATTAGGACTGATTTATCATGTTATTCGTTTAACGTAAACGGCTTAGGGATTATTGCAAATCATTGGTTTGATGAAACAATTTTCATAGCTTTATTTTGATAAACTAAATAATTTTACCAAACTTAAAATCATTTTATGGCGGTTCACATTAGTTTACAAACAATTTTGGTTTTTTTTCTTTAAACTAAGTTTTTAACACCTACTCATAAATCAAATTTCAAATAAAATTAAAAGCTAAATAGTTGATAATAAAAAATATTTTTATAAATGTTTTGTAAATGTTATAAGTAAAGATAATAATATTTTTAGCTTCACGTCGACATTTTGAGATTGCATTCCAAATGTTTGATTTAAACGGCGATGGTGACGTCGATTGTGAAGAATTTGAAAAAGTAGCGAAATTAATTCGACAGCAGACTAGTATAGGGCATAGGCATAGGGATCATGCTAATACTGGAAATACTTTTAAAGTAATAATAAAATAGATAATTTGATTAATATTAATATAAATATTAAAAATAATTTTAGGGTGTTAATTCAGCATTAACAACATATTTTTTTGGTCCAAATTTAGATAAGAAATTAACGATTGAGAAATTTTTAGATTTTCAACATCAATTACAAAAGGAAATATTATCACTTGAATTCAAAAGAAAAAATCCTGATGAAAATGGTAATATCACAGAAGCTGATTTTACTGAATTATTATTAGCTTATGCTGGTTATCCACAAAAGAAAAAAATTAAAAAATTAAAACGTGTTAAACGCAAATTTCGTCTTAATGGTAAAGGAATATCAAAAAATGATTATTTGGATTTTTTTCATTTTTTAAATAATATTAATGATGTAGATACAGGTAATATTAAAATAGATAATTTGATTAATATACATATACAGGGTATCCCTGAAATTATGGATAATCCGTTGAGGTGAGAAAGTAGATAAAATTTCATCGACAAAAAACAAAAAGTGTGTGTGTAACTTTTTTCATTTTCCAGTTACAGGAGCTTGAATTTTTCAGGCTTCGTTATTACCCCCACGCACTTGATCACTTATAACTTTTGAATCTATGTAATAACGAGTAAAAAAAAAATATTTTTTTTATAGCTTACAATATTGTTTTATTATTAAAAAAGATAAAATTTAAAAATAATAACAAATGGTGGAGAAAAAATTTTTTAAGTACAACCGTTGGTAAAAATCTCGGGCATTTTTGACCTTTTTTGCTTTTTTTCTCAAAAGAACGCCAACATAATTTGCTTGCTTTTTTATTTTCTTAAACTACAAATGTTTTCCAATAGAAAGTTTCTACATTGTAATGGCCTAACTATTTTCCATAGTGCAATGAAAATCTAACAAAGTGAGCCTTTCCCGATAGCTTAATAATAATTTTCTTTATTTTTTTCCTAGAAAAAAGTCCAAAGGGGTTAGATCTGGAGATCTTGGAGGCCAAACTACAGGTCTACCTCCTTACCTGGGGGTAAAAACGAAGCCTGAAAAATTCAAGTTCCTGTAACTCGAAAGCGAAAAAAGTTAGACCCTCAATTTTTGTGTTTTTTGTCGATGAAATTTCATCTACTTTCTTACCTCAACGGATTATCCATCATTTTAGGGACACCCTGTATATATATATATTAAAAATAACATTTTTTAGCATTAACATTTTATCATATTGCTGGTGCATCAATTGATGAAATGACATTAAAACACGTTGCTAAGACTGTAGCACATGTTGATTTATCAGATCATGTTATTGATGTCGTTTTTACTATATTTGATGAAAACCGTGAGTACATTTTTATTTATTTCATATTTTATCTATTATAGAAATTATTTTTTAAAAATTCATATCTAATTTTATATTGTTAATTTATTTATGTTACATGCTTTTGGATGTGTTTTATTTTAAAGGTTTTATTCATATAAAATTGTCAGCAGTTATCATCTTTTCTTTTTCACTCTTATAAATTTTTATAATTCAAAAATATAAGTTGATAAGTTTTTATAAGTTTTTAATTAGTCAAATTTGTCATGACTAAACCTCTGACGAATCGCTATGGATCTCATTAAAAGAATTGCAAGTTTGCACTTGCATTCTTTAGGATCACATTTCAACCTATCTAAGACCCTGTCATGGCAAATTCTTATCCTATGTTTTGTTATTGAAAGCGTATTCTTTGAACTTACAATCTAAAGGATCATATTACACAGCAATCACAGCACTTTATTGTAATATTGTTCTTCATCTTCCTTCCTTGATGATTTCTTGCTATAGTGCTAGTATAAAGGAGTTAAGTCTGTAACATATTGAGGACGGCGAAGTTTTTTCTATTTCGCTTCATCTGGCGGCAATGGAAGTCATACATCATCTGGAGGCGCCATGCACAAAATTTTGTCTATTTTTATCTAAAAAAACAATAGCCTATGTGTACCACTGGTGATACACGCCGCCAGATAAAACATTCGCGTATGTACTACCGGTAGTTCATGCCGTCCTCGAACGTGTTAATCTATTTAGTCGATAAAATAAGCGACTTGACATTAATTTAGCATTTCTAGTACCTTAATGATTTCTAAAATGTTGGTCTTAACGAATGAATTGCTTAGCTTTTCACTTTTTTTAAAAATAATAAAGGAAAATAACGCCAAAAAATTGATAATTGTTTATAGAAATAAAAATTCATTAATTCTGCTGAATCGTGTTTTTTTAGCCATGAATCTGTATAACGGCAATTTCTGGTGAATGCCGTAAATGATATAATTTTTTTAAATATTTTAAGGGACGTATACTCCTTTGCTTTTTAATTTCACTCATTTCAATAAGATAATTATGACGCAAAATGCAATGCGTTAACTTTACTTTTAACTGGAAGTCAGAATAAAGCAACTAAAATAAGCATTGAGTAGACAGCCAGCATTAGACATGTTCGACAAATCGGGAAAAAATCCTGCATTTAAATAAGAAATTTTTTTCGTGTATAAAATTTCAAGCCACATGCTGTAGGAGGCTCAAATTATCTTTCCTAGCAGTAAATACTAGTCAAGTTTTTGAAATTCCACTAAACGGTTTTCCCTTCTCTAAATATCCTTCTAAATTTTAATATATTTTTTCTATTTTTTGCACGCTGAACACTTTTGCTCTTCTCATCTGCATAGCTTGGTACTCTCTGTTTTGCACGTTTTTCCAAAAGATTAAGCATGTTAGTCCTTTGTAACATTTGTTTTATTTCGTACTTATTTTCGTTATATATTTTCTCTATATAATAACTTAAGCAAAAGCTAAAATTTTAAATTAATTCTTTTGTAATATATTTCAAAAGCAAAATAAAAATGAACTTTTAAAAAACTTATAAAATTTGATATGTAGCAATTAGTATATCCTAATACAATAACTTTTAAAATTTGCACATTTAAAAACTTCTCTTGCATTTAAAAGGATCAAAGTGTTTATCCTAAGTATAAATAATTTTTTTTCACTTACACTACATCAAATGCATGAAATGAAAACTATATACTATTTTCTGTATGCTTCATGGGTTTTATAGCACTTTGGTTTTAATCGCTTGTAGTTTTTTTAAATAATTCATTAAAATTTTGGCCTTAAATGATATAAATAAATTATTTATTTATGCATATATATTAGGGTGGGTCAAAAAATTTTTTTTTCTAAAATACACTTGTAATAGTGAAATTATGTTGTCTTATTAGGTCAATTACAAGCCTGTAAAAAATTATCCATTTATCTTTAGTTTAACAACAAACATTAGTAAAACAACAAAATTAGTAAAAAGTTTGATGAAAACAAGACAGTGAGGGAACTCGCTGCCAGGAGGATACTTAAAGCATGAAATTCACCTCATGCAGGAAAGCTACCGGGTGTATTTGAAGTGCCGAAAATCAATTTTGACGCCAATAGTTATATTGACCTCATAGACTGGCAACAAACATTTTTCGATCCGCCAACTCTTCGAGGCATCACTAATCAAGAAATAAACCAGGTTATTAAGTCTCGGTTTAACGAAAATTTAATTTTTTCAAAGCTACCACGTCATACGCAGGCAGTCGAACGTTTTGTGAAAATATTGATGGAAGCATCTATGGCCTTATGTGATTAGAAATTCAGAGAAGCTTTAATACAAGCGAAATTTGCATCCAGAAAGCTTATGCCTAAATTTGAGAGCAAACGAGATTTTGTGGTGAAAGCAGAACAAGCTCGATTTTTTTTTACCAGTATATTAATGTTTTCTATTACCAACTTTTTAATTTTATTTTGATTATTCATACATTTTATATACTACTTTTAACTCTCTGTTAATATATAATTCTTTTTTAATAACATATATAGGCCTAACCAAACGTCGTTTTTTTGAAAATTCCCGCCCCGCGCGGGCTAAAGATCTCATATAATTTTACTTTTTATAGCTAATTATTATTTGTTTAGACCTAAGACAACATAATATTAAGTACTATTAGAATATGTTCAAATAACTTTTATTTTTTCCCATACATTAGTGACCCACCCTAATATATATACATATATATATGTATATATATAATTTTTGTTTATAGTGGATGGACAGCTGAGCAATAGAGAATTTGTAGCTGTAATGAAAAACCGATTATTGCGTGGTTTAGAGAAACCTAAGGACACAGGTTTTGTTAAATTAATTCATTCAATGTTAAAATGTGCTAAAGAAACAAAACCGGTGCTACTTGACCTATAATTCATTTTTTTTTGACTTTACGTACTGAATATATACTATAGACAGTGAAAATAATCAAAAATTGTCTTACAATTTAATCTTCACTCATTTTAATGTTTCTAAAATTTTTAAAATAATTTCAGAAGAGTTTTAAATATATTTATTTAACTATAGTATTTGTTGTAAACTAAATATCTTTATTTAAAGCTTTATAAAAAATGTCATATAGAATTTCGGGAAACTTTATAAAAAGTGTCATATAGAATTTTGGGATTCCTTTATTTTCCCCTTATCCTTATTTGTCATCATTATCATGAAAATTATAAAGTTCAGAAGAAAATGATAATATTGTTCTTCCAACTATGTATATATATAATTTTTGTTTATAGTGGATGGACAGCTGAGCAATAGAGAATTTGTAGCTGTAATGAAAAACCGATTATTGCGTGGTTTAGAGAAACCTAAGGACACAGGTTTTGTTAAATTAATTCATTCAATGTTAAAATGTGCTAAAGAAACAAAACCGGTGCTACTTGACCTATAATTCATTTTTTTTTGACTTTACGTACTGAATATATACTATAGACAGTGAAAATAATCAAAAATTGTCTTACAATTTAATCTTCACTCATTTTAATGTTTCTAAAATTTTTAAAATAATTTCAGAAGAGTTTTAAATATATTTATTTAACTATAGTATTTGTTGTAAACTAAATATCTTTATTTAAAGCTTTATAAAAAATGTCATATAAAATTTCGGGAAACTTTATAAAAAGTGTCATATAGAATTTTGGGATTCCTTTATTTTCCCCTTATCCTTATTTGTCATCATTATCATGAAAATTATAAAGTTCAGAAGAAAATGATAATATTGTTCTTCCAATTATAAATGACTTTTTCAACTGCTATTAAAAATGTACAAGAAATGTCTACCTAAAGGGAAAGAAATTTCTTAAGGGGTTACATATGTTGTGCTCTGCGAAAATTTAGGGTTCTTATTTATTTTTTGTAATTATGTTACCATAGTTTTATTCAAGTACGGTAAAAAGTTTCAAAAGTTAAAGTAAGAAACCGCGTAAAAAAAGGCCGCGTAAAAGTAATGTAATAAAGGATAATTATTCCTTGTAAAGAAAATCGTTGCCAATATAACAAAAAACGTAACAAAAACCAATCCATAAAGCTAAGCTCTTTTCAGTCTTTCAATGACATAATCTCTAGAATAAGAAGCGGATTTTGTGCTTGAGCTTGTTCCAGATATTATTGATCCCCTGATTGCAACTTAATTTTTCTTAATAGTCCGTGCTGTTGATTCATTTAAATTATAGATCTTTTCAATAGATGACGAACCTTCTCCACTTGCTAACCCATGTAAAATTTTTATTTTCTTTTCCAAAGAAATGTTTGCTCTATGTAGTTTTTTTTCTTTATGTTAATATGCTTCGTAGCCCATAGAAAAAATTTATTTAAGTATTTTGAGAAGACAAATACGAAAAATGTTCTACCTGTATTCATTTTGGAACATGTGTTACAAATTTCACTTAAAAGTACACTTTAATATATGTTTTTATTAAATTTTCTAAACGAAAATAACTAAATTTACAAACACGGTATACGAACAACTGTATCAAACCTGAACTATATAACCAATTTATATATATAACTTAAATTTTTCATCTTGTGAAAACACTAAAGTATATGGGGAATGGTTTTATTATTCTTCAGAAGAAAATAATGCAGATATCACATTCAAATGAGAGCATTAGGTTATTGAGTAGTTAAAAACACATTAATGTTTTTTTCTTGCATTTTTCTTTATATTGCAAAAAGGAAATTTTCTGGAAAGGAGGCATAACAAAATTATATTTATTTCTTAACAATAAGTTACAAGTATCTACTTCGAAGAATTTGGTCTGCTATACATGTCCCTGTAATAAAGCAATTAGAGCCAACATTGCAGCAGTGCACATATAGTTTATATATCAAAGGATAAATTTTGAAAATTCCTAGAACTTAAATGATTTTTCTAAAACTTTCCTATGAAATATCTAGTCCATATCCTTACAGACCAGTTCTGGTGAAATGTAATTAAGACCAAACAATATTTAATAATTTACTTGAAAAAACCCAAATAAAGTGATTAAAAGCTGTTAACAAACCAAGTAATATTTAAAATGTGTAAAAAAAACCTGTATCTTTGAAAAAATTGCTTAAAGTAGAGGAAATGCATAAAAGTAGGAAACCGCGTAAAAAAAGACCGCGTAAAAGTAAGATACCGCGTAAAAAAAAACCGCGTAAAAGTGAGAAACTGTGTGCAAGTAAGACCGCGTAAAAAAATACCGCGTAAAAAGAGACCCAGGTGTACTTAAAAAATAAGCAATAAAAATTTTATCGATTTTTTCAGCCAGCAGAACATATATAACTCCTTAAGTCCTACCTGCTTAGAATTAACAAATCAAAACACTAAAGTAGTTAACCCTAGAAAAAATAATGAACCAAAAGAAAAAAAATTAGCAAAAAAACAATTATGATTTTTTTTGTTCATATTTTGTAATAAAATTTTGTGTTCGACTTTCGTATTAGCATTTCTTAGCTAGGCCAAAATTTTTAATGGCATCTATCTACCTCTCATGTAGAAAACCACGATAAGGAACTTCGTTCCAATAAGTTTCTGTATAACTAGATGAAAAAAATATCTCGTCAAATACTTGCACCTACTGGAAGTGTAGACTTTCATTTTTTTACTAAAATTTTCAATGACACTCTGGCATAATAATTGTTAACATTTAATAATGTTTTCTTTAGGTAGCTTTAAGCCTACTAGTTTTTGTTGGCCATTTGCATTGAATTTTATCTTCAGAAGCTGAAATTTTAGAGGGATTTAATTCTATGAATATATGTTCTCCCAACAAGAAATTATTTAATTATCTCAGTTTTTGTTTAAAAGTTCAATTGTTTCTAGTGCCGTATGAAATGTGACCCCGTTTATTAACTTTAAATATTTTTAATCATGTGGATTTGAGCGGTTTCAATTAAGCTGCTTTTATTTATATTACTCAACTTTGAGTTCTGTAAATAAAAAATTAATCTTTCCAATAAAAGCGATTTATTTAATGATAAGTCTTATCTAAATTTAAATTATAAATTTGGCCGTGTAATACTTTTTTGATCTATAAATATTCTAAATAAATAATATCCTTTGGTAAAATTTTAAAAATACATAAAAAAATTCTTTTGTTAAAGTTCTGTTATAATTTCATCATCTTCATGTCTACGAATTGGATCTCCTTTGATAAGTGATGATATCAAGCTAAAATTAAAAAATTTATACTTGCTAATAACTTTTTTAAAAGCAAATTGATTCAATTTTACCAATATAAATAAATGAAAAACATTAACAAATAAAATCCTAACTGAATCATACAGTTACGTAAATGTATTTTTATCTTTTGTCCATTATTTATCTCGGTTGGATCATAAACACCTAAGCTACCATAATATATATGTTTATGTTTATATATTTCATATCCAAGCCAAATAGCTAATGGCAAATTGACTAAAAATAATATCCAATGTCCGGTTAAAAGAATTAAAATTGTAATTCCTAATTGACATCCAAATTTTGGTATTATCCAAAAATTAAGTTTTGAACAACAAAGTCGTGCGTTAATATAATCGCATTCTAATTCAGATATTGTAAGAACCTGAAATAAGAAATATTAATCAAAAATGTATATAAAATTATATTCTAAGCTTACATAATATATTAGTAGGAATAAAATGGCTCCTGTTACGAGAATTATAGAAGAAAATATTAATGTGTCCGGTAACATATTATCTAAAAAATTCTTTATTTACATCTGAAAGCTGTAAATTCAAAGGAAGTCAATTTGTGAAAAATTGTGAGAAAGTTTCATTAAACTGGATTTGCAAAAAGAAATGAATTGATATGTCGATGAAATAAAAATTTTATTTAATCTATTGAAAAATACTTATGGAAATTTATTCACATTTCAGAAATTAAAATACAATAAAAAAATTTCAACTCAAAAGACCGAGCATGGCAATAATTTGTTATTTTGAGTTGTATTGTTCACTTTCACTAGGGTTTTTTAATTTCAAACACATAAAAGCCAAGGCAGAATATTTAAAATAGTTTTTTAAATTTCACGAGGAAAAAACCAATTAATTTTTCCGTGGGAAATATGATAATTGTGCCGAAAGGCATATAAATTTTTTAAATACCTTTTTTGAAAGAAACAAGGGCAAAAGGATTTTAAGTAAAATTTATAAATTGAGTTAAATTGAATCAATTCAATTATTAAATAGTTTTCTAGAGAATTTAGTTGAAACGTCAAAAATATGATTTTCTTAACTTTTATAAAGCTAGGGCTGTCCATATATAAGAAGACTGTTATACTGAAAAATATTATTTGACTTTTAATTTTTTTTTAATAAATCTGATTACATTATTTAAATTATAATATAATTAAGGCAAAGTAGTTATTAATATTAAGGGTTTAATTAATTATAGTAGGAAAAACGGCTTCCGCTTTCACCTACTTCCGCTTTGCCTACAGAGGTGTTCAGTTCTTCCCCGTGTAGTAGAAAACATTCAGTAGTATTCATTTCCATCGTCTCTTTCTCCTCTTCCAACTGTGAAAAATTTTACTTATTAAATACATCATTTATTTTTTTTTTTCACTTACTTTTTTAATTCTTCTGAGTAAAGAGTCCAATAAATTGTCCTTTTCAATGATTAAATTCATTAAATCATTATGACTGTAATAAAAACTTTTAAATAATATAAATATACTGAGTATTTGAATTTTTACCTTTTTCCTCCGTAAATTCCTTTTTTGTTGTTTGAATACACTCCACACTGCCATCTTCGAGCAGCCAACTTGTTCTGCAATTTTCTTGTGAGTGTGAAGTTGAGAATGTCTACTTTCTTCTCTGCTTCGAGTTTGAAGCCTCCCTTAAGCCTTGTACAGACCAATGCGTTTTTCATTCGCACGCCGGACAAGATTGTAAAACAGGTGATGTATTTGCTCTAGCTATAGCTAGAACAAAATTGTTTTGTTTTTGTTTTTGTCAGTAAAAGGACACTTTATGGCCTTCAAAATTTTTGTTGTATTTTAAATTTTAGTTCTAATGGAAATTTTTGTTGTATTTATATTAAAAGGGATAGGAAATAATGATTTTATTACTTTTACAGGTACACCAAAAGTTTTGAAGGCCACAAAATGCTTCTCTAAAAGTAATAAAATCATTTCTTATCCCTTTTAGAATAAGCACAACAAAAATTTAAAGTAAAAGAAAAATTTTGAAGGCCATAAAGTGTCCTTTTACTGACAAAAAACAAAAGCAAAACAATTTTGTTCTGGCTATAGCTAGAGCAAATACATCACCCGTTTTACAATCTTGTCCGGCGTGCGAATGAAAAACGCATTGGTCTGTACAAGGCTTTAAAAATTCGAATGATAAGTTTCGCAGATTCCAGAAAAAAAAAATGTAGCAGTAACTTTATTTTCACTATTAATTAAACAGTTAAACACATTAACTGACTCCAAATTAAATAAGGTTCAATTGCTGCACTATTACGTGCACATATGAATATGAAGTTTCACAGATTCGCAGTAGTATAGTGGTAGTTGAGTTTGTATAACACGTAATATCCATACAAACGTTTTGCAAGAGGAAGAAAAACTTATCTGCTTGAAAACTCAATTAATTGGGGGGGTGCTTACAATGGGACTGTAAGTGTTTTTTCATTGGCACAATATACCTTTTACTTGAAAAATTTATGTGAATGCCACTTAAAAACTTTGATCTATATAAGTTAATTGTATTGAAAACTGCAGGAGCACAATTTCTACATACAAATGCGCAGTGTATATTGCCGTTAATAGAACAAGATTAAATGTTTACGGTCCTAATAATAAATGAATTACATATATGCATATAGCATTTAAATATATTTATATATGTAGCATTTACTTTCGTTTGATTTGCGTCAAGCTCCTTGGCATTAGACGTTGAAAATTCTTGTTTTGCTTTGCTGGTTGTAGCGCTTTAAATTGCAGCAATAGATGATTATTGGTAGTAGCAACAAATAAATCAAGGCGACATGGAGGTAAATGACTATTTGGTATACATTTTATTTAAAATACAACTGCCAATGCAATTAAATGACTTAAGCCATCACATATGGAGTATGTGAGGCTAACATGGTAGGCACACAGGCGCTAATGGCCATACTTTCAAACACCATATTTTGCCTCTAATGGCCATATTTTAGGCCATACAATTTCGGTGGCACACAGGCGAAACGTAATATTTTCAAAGCAGCTGATTAATGTCATTTGAGTTTACACAGTGTTTTATTTTGCGGAATTTGTTTACTTTTAAATACTTTATAGACTTAAAACGAGTTGTTTAATTTAATAATTGGTTTTTCAAAGTGTTTAAAAATATATTATAAAAATGTATAATATAAGGAAAGAAAATATTCGTAAAATTGTAGCCTCATATTGATCAAACTTAATATGTTTTTTTCAAATATTTTTACTAACTGAAATTCAAAAACTATAATTTGATCACTGAAAAATATAATCTAATCACTGAATTCAATAAATACAGTAAACAAAACTTACCGCTTAAGATGCATAATATTAATATATGTTTTTTCAAGTAATTATAAATCATATTGCTATGATTCAGTTGTCAAATGGCTACGGCAAAAAGAAAATTTTCGCCTTTAATGTTGCCAGATGATCATTTTGAAGCTGATGGCCATTATATTGCGTTCGTGAACACCATATTTTTTGTAATATTATTGACAATATATTGCGAAAATATGGCGTTCACACAGGGAAATATGGCCATTAAGGGCTAATGGTCATTAAAAGTATGGCCATTAGCGCCTGTGTGCCTACCGTGTAAGAGCTTGACTTTTTATTAATTACAATTTTACAAAGAATTCATTAGCAAAGAGAGAAATATTATCAGAGAACAAAGATTATCAGAGAACAAAGACTATCAGAGAACAAAGATTATCAGAGAACAAAGACTATCAGAGAACAAAAGATTATCAGAGAACAAAGATTATCAGAGAACAAAGATTATCAGAGAACAAAGACTATCAGAGAACAAAGATTATCAGAGAACAAAGATTATCAGAGAACAAAGCTAAATTTATATTAAGACCTATAATTTCTACTTTGACACGCGGTTTCTTTGAGAAAAATTTAACTAGATGGCTCTATTTGTGTAGCTTTGTGTAACTTTGTGTAACTTTGTGTAGCTAACAGCTCATCGTTGAAAGATAATTACTTTTATGCCGACATATTTGTTGTTTACTTTTCATGTTGTGTTTAAGAGAATATTTTCGATGCTTTTTTCATTAAAAAGTGTAATACAGTGTTTTAAGTGGACTAATTGGATGTTTATTAAAAAGCCATCTTAAGGCCATATGTTCGCTTTTGATAAAATACACCAGCTAGATAGCAGAGTCATCTCTTTTTTGCTATAAAAGTCGGAAATATATGTCAACCGCGCACGGGAAACTTGGTTGCGATTACTCGCATTATAATCGTACCCAAACTACAGACTGTCGGCAACATTTGTATTGTTACGCATGCGCACCAATGTTGTCACAGCTTTTTATTTGCTTATATGCATAGGGGTAATACCTTTAATAGTGTTTGCAATGCTGAGAAGTGCGGACATACCAATGTTAATGTCCACAAGGTTTGGAGTTGAACGGGAGTGATACTTTGTGTAGCACTGTTTGCACGAAGGCAAAGCCCAATGTCTGCATAATTTTTCCCGTAGGGTTGTGTTAAGTAACCGCGCTCTGGTTTTGTGCACAACTTCACAAAAAACCGCGTTTGCGTGCCGCTTGCGCGCCGCTTTCATTGTGTTTGGGCCTTAAAGTTTTTATAACATATATTCTAAACACAACCCTTCATCAAAGTTTCAAACCTCATTGTTTCTGTTATCAGAATTTATCAGCCATTCAGCATTTCTCTCAGCTGGCTGACTGGTTTTTGCAAGAATTTTGGCATTTAGTCTTACTTGATATTTGGTGGGGTTTGGAGTGCAATTTTTATAAACTCGAACATAATGTTGAAGAAAATTGCAAAATTACATTTGTTTGATGCTAGCATAAATACTAAACAATCAAAATATACTATTTAATAACAAAAAAGTATAACTTATAGTTTTCTAATGTGATTTGCAATTTGTTTGTTAAACCAGTGTAAAGAAAAAACAAATAAGTTTTACCTTGAACTCATTGCTTGTCATAATTCAAACAGAAAAAATTTAATGTACCTTTGATATTAAGTAATAAACTAAAAATATATCATATTTGATTTAGTGTTTTCAAGACAATTATTTAAAGTAATTTTGCTAATCACATGTTGTCAGCATTTAAGGTAAGGGGAAGTTAAAATTTTTTTTATTTTTTATTTATTTCTATTCATTTTTTTGTATAAAAACATATGTATTCAAATTACATATAATATATGCAAATTGTTGTTTTGTATAATGTTTTTTAATACAAGTAATAATTTCATTGTTGCATTTTTTATCAAGCTAAAAAACATAAAACAAAAGTGTTGATTAAAAATAGCTAATAATAATTTGATTCTCTTGTACTACTAGTTGAGTGATTTATTGCACAAAATAAAAAAAAAACATCCTCGTACTCACTAATGCTCAATTTTCACGCATTGTATGCAACTAAAATGTCTGTTTATTTGCAATAAATACGGGTGCGATTGAAGCAGTGCCTGGATCAACAAATGTTTTTCAATAATAATATTCTTGTTTTCCTTTATTTTTTCTCTGAGATAAAACACGTTTTATTTTATAAATATTAGAATATAAGCATATCGATTAAATATTAAAGTTTTATTTAGTATTTGATTCAATGCAAATATATATATATATATATAGGTATGGTATAAATAAAAGTTTGCAAGGAAACAATATTTAAGATTATTATATGTATTTACCCGGAAATATTTTGCTTTTGAGACTTGTTATGTATTTATTTATTATAGTATTCTTAAATACCTCAAGCTGTGACAATTTATTACTATAAATTAAGTGATTTTAAATAGGCTCTTTCATTTCACTTATTCATATATATATATATATATTTCGAGTATGTATGTTTTTGATCCTTTTGTTTGCAAAAATGATTGAGTATGCTTTTATCCCCTGGGAAAATTTTGTTTTATAAGTAGCACATGCTATTTTAGGTTTCTGTCGGATACCAAAACTTTTTATTTTCTATTAGTATAAAGAAATAATTTGTGGTGAAATTCATATCCATATAAATGAATTCTGTTTACAAAATATTAGAAGTATGCATAAATTTTTATTAAATAAAAAAATATTTGTGTATTTAAAGATTTTTTTTACAATTTTTCTATTGAATATTTATCAAATTTATTAATGTTTATGTTAAAAAAGAAATAAATTTAATTTTTAACTATTAAAAGTGTTATTCTAAATGTCCCCCTTTACCGTTTGATTTCTATATATTTTTTCAAAATGATTATAAAAGTTATTAAGCACTCCTACAGCAAAAATCTTTTGAAATTGATATAAATGCCTTCTTGTAGAATTATATGATTTATGAAACAAAACGGATTTTATCATAAAAACCATAAAGAAAACTGTGTACACAATTTTAAACATGAAATCCTTGTCTCATCACAAGGTTAAAAGTCATGCAAGCTTGCATCTAATAAGTTGAATCGATTAATTGTTGACTTCATATAGCTCATCAGTGGTAAGTTTTTTTCCCTTCAAAATTACATTTATTCCAAGGAAAATTGACAATTGGAAAATATATGTATTTGAGAAACTACAAATACAACTTCAATTTTTGGAATAAAAGGAACGCAGTATAGAACAAATCAAGCAAATATTTTTAACCAAAAGTTTCTTTTCCACTTCATAGTAAATTTAGATCGCTTAAAATAATGTACAACCGTAATTCATTCAAACAGCTTTGTAGGAGGAGCTTTAATTCGGTGATGCATTATTTATCTTCCGCGATAGTTAAAAATCTTACATTTTTTGAGTATTTAGCCTTAATACTTGATCTTCATCTTTTCAACCATTTTGTTTAACTTAAATTTTCACCTTTTTTATAAAACCAAATCATTATAGACTTTTTACAAAATATCTTCAAAGATTTAATAAAAGATACTAAGTTTTAGGTAAATATTTTTTTTGAAACAAAATTTATCGTTAATAAAAGAAGCAAAAGTACTTTAAAAAATGGCTAACCATTAACCTTCGCCTAAGATAAGTGAACAACAAATAAATTAAAATAAAGTCAGGAAGATAAAAAGTATAAAATCTCGTTTTTTTTTTCTTTTCACAATTTTCTTGTAACAATAAAAGTACTTAACAACTAAAAAAGTTTCAAATACAGTTAAACATTAAATCATAATGATAATAACCAAATCATTTCAAATAAAAATCTTCAATTAAACTCTGAACACAAAAATAAATGATAAATGAAGTTAAGGACACCTACTGAATTTGACTTTTTTCTTACGTTTTTGTGTAAACAATAAAAAATTAAAGGTAAAATGGCTTTCAGGAAACAGCTTGACCTTTTCAAATGCCACCTGTCGTTGGGGACTTAAAAAGGAAAATTTTCCAAATTGTTATAAGTATCGAATTTTCTTATTAGAAAGATACTTTTCACAAAAGGCTAAAGCATAACAAAAATTTACACAAATTACTTTTTCAAAGAGCCCCAGGACTTTAATCAATATTTGTATTTAGAAATGTATCCTAGCTAGACTACCGAATGATAGTTTTCTTTTTTTTTTAGATAAAAACAGGACCACAGGATGCGAATATTAAATTAATGTAATTATTTTCATTTTCATAATAAGAGTTGACGGTTATAATAATTAGATGAATTTTATAATAACTTTTTTTTTGTTGCTTTTAATATAAATAACTTTAGTCCGCAACTTATATCATTATTAAATTTGCTGGTGTTTAACGTAATCATTTATTTACATATTAAATTTTATTTAATTACTAATGTGTATCCGGCATAACTTGTCATTACTAAATGAAAACAGTTATGTTAAACTATATTTGTTTCTAGGTTTTTTTTTTATTATGATTATTGTTTTGAAGCTTAGATCAAAAGAATTCTTTATGACTTTATATCTAAAAAAAACTTTGTGAAAAACAAAAAGGATTGATGTTTTAATTTTTTCAAAAAAAAGTCTATTGTCATGCGTAGGATTTGACAAAAAATTCTTCGGATGTCTAAATTTTATTCTCTTAATTATATAGTTATATTTACTGTTTTTGAAAATGGGTAAAAATGTCCACTGTAAATTATTTGATTATTTAATTTAATAATATGCTTTTTTAGTTTTTTTATCAAAACTAAATTAAAAATAAAATAAATAAAAATTTTCATTCGAAATTTTACTTATTAAAATAATAACAATTTCATAGCATGATAACTTATTATTAGTATATTATATGAGATTTTTTCTAAAGATATATTAAAATATTGTTCAATTGTTGAAAATAAAACCTAATTTAAAATTTCAAACCTTATAATTCAATAATGTATCTGAAATTTTGTATTAAAAGCCTTAATTTCATGTATGTATATTCTACGTAGAATATGCAACAACACTACTAAATGTATGTACTTAGTCCCATTCGAAAAACTTTTTTGAATTTTTTTTCAGAAAATTTTCAGCTTTCTGCCAATATGTTAATTCCTATGGAATTTATATTAATTTATGAATGATCAACCTTAAAGTGATGCAACTTACACATGGTCATTTCTAGCAATTATTCAATTCCTCATTTAGTATAAAACTGCAAATTGCAAAACTTCTAAATCCACAACTAACGTAAATAGTATTTCCTTTTTGTTTTTTGTCCATAATGATCTACTTGTCTAATAAATATAAACTTTATATAATACAAAGCCTTTTTATTTTTAATTATTCAGTAAAAGCTTACCTATTTACATCTATGAGTGCACTATACATTTAAAAACTCTATAAAACTCTTTTGATATTTGCAAAAATCATATATCAGTCAACGTTCAGTTGAAGCACTCTATAATTATAGAATATTAAAAATTGGTTGAGTTGTCAAGTTCAAATATATTGTCAAATAAAACATAAAACTAAAGCTGTTTGTGTTAATTGTAATACAACAAATAAATTTTATTTATAACTTTAATTGTTGTATTTATTGCAATACTGACTTTGACAAATGTAAAAGTAACATTTTCTAGTTAAAATTTGATTTAATTTAACTACATAAATGAATGCATTTATTATAATAATACATCATTAACTATTCAATGCTGACAGTGTAAATCGTTTTACTTTAGGCCTTAAAATAGTTTCGGTGAATAAAGATTTAGTTGAATTTTTATTTTGTGGAGTATTTTTTTAAGATTTGCGAATTTCCTGAAGTAAATTGAAGCTGAATGCCATCGTTTATAATGACTTCTAACAACGATCCATGTTTTGGTTTAGTAGCATTTTTTTCTTTTTCATAATATTTGTTTTTGTCGATATCTTCTTTTAATTGATTTAATTGTTGAACTAGTCAATGGACGGAGTACCGTAAGTATCCCAATATACAGAAGGCATAACTTTGCCAGTTAATTGTTGCGTTTTTCGTTATTTTATAGGACGGTTGGATGGTTTAGCCCTTATAAAAAAAAACGTTTGAACCTATTAACTTTATACTACTAACCACATTACTACTAATTTAATATGTCAACAGCTGTTACCTTATTACAAAAGAACGCAAAATTATCTAATTGATTAATTAGTATCACGTATATTTTACTACTGTCAAAAAAACTTTCGTTGTGTTTCGTTATTACAAAATCTTAATATTTTTCGCCAATGCTGTCATATGAACTCCAACAAATTAATCAATTACTGCGGAATTTTAGTAGTATTTCTCTTTTTTACAACCCTGGATTTTTTCTAAAAAAATTGTTATTGGTAGTAAATTTGGTCGTAAAGTTGTAGGTCCTAATGTAATATTGAACAAGTTTCACCAGCTGTTCTGAACTCAGCTGACTACTAATTTGATTTTAATTAAGAGCTTTAAGTTCTTCTTCATTTTGAAAACTTGAGTAAATCTACTCTATTGGGAATGGAAAAATCTCAGCAATTATCATTTGGTGGATATTTTTTTGGGTTTTTTTTACCTCGTAACCACCTCATTTATATAATCAATGCTTTGTTGGTATTATTTGAAGAATTATTTAAATCATTAATGATGTTTAATTTGCTTATGTTATATTCAATTTTGTACACTGACTTCTGTTCTTCACGTATTGTGCTCCTTCTGTATATTTAAAGAATATTTCTAACGAGCATTTTTTTCAAGTTTCTACTTTGAAATTTACGTACTTAATCTACAAATTAATAAAAATATAATTACCATTTATATTTTTTATCCTCAAAAGAAACACTTAAACACACTTTTTACAAGAGTAAAATCCAATTACCGATTCAATATTTAATATTAAATCTTGTATTTTTATCGATATCTACTCAATTTTTACAGAACAAATTTTGCTTGAGTACCAGATGTATTCTTGCGATAAATTTTAATGAGTTTAAGCATAGATCAATCAAAAAAGCTATAATTTGTCAATAAAATTTTAAAACTTTTTTAAATTTTTAGCATAATGGTATACTGCACTCCATTTCTAAGGCTTTATATCATTTTAAATGAAATGTCACTGTAAAAAAACTAGAATTTATTTTTTTCTTTAAAGATTTAATTTTGATTGTTGAACTTTAAATCCAATTTTCTAATTTAAAAATTTATTATGCTAAAGCTTAAATCTGATTGTAGTCTTTTTATATTATGTTTTCTTGATGTTATTTTTATGTTAAATTCTCTCAAAGGATAAACTTCCTATGTTTTAAGTATACTTTAAAATGATTTCTTATCTAAGTAAATGAATTTTTGTTAAGAGTAAAGAATATCTAGAAAATTATTATATCTTAGTATAAAAATCAAAAAAGAAAAAAAATTCGGTTTTTATATCGAAAAGATATGTAAGATGGTTAGGCTTAATTGTAAAGTCTTGTAAAACTATGTATTTCAGAATCACATTAACATTTAATGTAATTTTTGGCCTTTGAATGTCTTTGTCTCTTTACATATACAACGAATTGATGCATGGTGTGTTCTAAAAATATGATTATAATGTTTAGAAGATGCAATAAATGAGTGTTTTTTATACATTAAAAGCAAATAAAATTTTCGAAAAGTAAAAATGGACAGTTTTTTAAATCAATTCAATTTATCTTATGTGGCCAAGAAAACCATACTGACATAGTTCAGTATCACATGAGTCGGAAAAAATTCTTTAATACTAAGGAAAATAACTTTAACTTCCACAAAATTAGAAAAAGGGTAGTATCTTGGGAAAATATCCCAAGGTATATTTAGATATAGAAATATAAGTAGAAAATTGGTATTTAAAAAGACAAAAGATTTCACATACTCATTTTAATTAATTAATTCATTTTAATGCAAATCCCCCTCTTCTATACTCAAAATAAAATCCAGACACTAATTCAGATTCTCCTTCTGCAAAATCAAAGGGTGTACGATTATCTTTTGCTAATCTTGAAATAAATCAAACTAATTCTATAGGAGCTGAAAGCCAATTGGACAGAAGTTTTTAAGAATTTTTTGCGAATTGATGTTAACATTTATGAGGAGTTTCTTGCAAAGGTTACTCCTATTATAAAAGAAACAGGTTGCGGAAAGTCGAAAACTCTGCACAAAAGATTTTCTGCGACATTTCATTTTTTTGGCAACTGGCCAAATTTTTCAAAAGTTTATCCTAATTAACCACTATCGTTATCCAAACTTTGGGTAACGTCGTCATGGAGACGACGCAATGCAATTATACAAATATTGAAAGGGTTTGTTAAGGAGTAAAATATTTTCGTATTTAATTAATTTTTTATTCCCCTGTAAAATTCAATAATAGCGCAAGGCCGGACTAAAGGCCGTCAAAAAAGTTACCCGCTGAGATATACGCACTAAGTGAGTGCCCACCTTAATATGTTGCGGGAAAGCTTTTTATAAAACGAAATCTTCTATTTTCATTATGCCATTATGAACGCATAATTAAAATAAATGTATATAAATAGGCTTGGAATAAAATCTATATATTTTGAAGTCCTTTGTCAATTTCAAAAAATATTTTGAATTAATTACAAAATAGATTTAATGTACTTAAGAGCTTAAAATATTTTTGTACCTAAAATTATATTTTGAAATAAATTCTTGATTGAATTTAATTAAATCAAAAATAATTAAATATTTATTGCAGAATATTAAATTCAAATCCAGATTATTAAATTGTTAAATTAATTTTTAAATAAATATTATTATAATTTTGGCGTATAGACGCAAACCGTGACAGTACGTTTTGATAAATTTATTGGTTATCTTCGAAATGCACTACGCGAAGGAAAAATTTTAAGAATTAATTCAATTTAAAGTGGGTAAGATCAGAGAGAGAATCATTCTTTATTATATTCCTACTATAAGCTTGCATAAAAATATTTAATTGTTAGTAAAAATCTTTTCTATTCATCCAATCAAGTTCAAATAAATTTTGTTATGTTGGCAGTGCATGACAATTGATGTTAATATAGTTAGTTCAAATAATAATTCAATAATTATATTTAATAAACCACTTTTTAATTTTATATGAGAGAAAACCTTCAGAAAGAGGAATGAAACTAATTCCGAATTCTGAATTCAGAAAAAAGAAAAAACAATCCCACTGAATGGGAATGAATGATAAATATAGGTAGGAATATTCTTTAAAAAATTTCTTTTTATATTACTTTTTTTTATGAATACAGTATATTTTTTTGCACGACTTTTTCTAAAACGTATCTATCGTGCAAGGATAGAATTAGGTGTATATGAATTCAACACCTTAACACAAAGTTCAATCAAATATTTTAATTATTAGGTCATACTCATAAAATTTTGGTGTTATAATACAACGTGGAAAATGGACTCGGTGTCGACAAAAATCCAACTTATAAAAGATAAATAACATGGTATACATCTCACCTATCCGCTAAAATGAATAATTAGATTAAGATAACTATCGTTAGTTAATTCCACTAAAAATAAGTCAATATTAGTTTATATTTTTCAATTTAATTAAATTTATGATAAAAGTGTTAAATTGAAAAAAATATAAAATTATGTTGACTTATTTTCAATTAATGTAGCAGTTACACTCATGCATTGTTAAAAAAGAAACAAAATAAATGAATAATAGAGACAAATTTTCATAAGGAAGATAAGAGAAGAACTTAATATTCATAGAACACATTTTCTAGAAATTTTATTTTGGTACATAACACAAGAAAATACAGTAAATTAAGGTCATAAAGAAATTAAATAAATGTAGATCAGTCCGATTGGAATGACCATTAGAGCCTAAGCGCAATCCCTAAAATAAATTCTTTGGTGTATTATTAGTGTTATAACTCCTATTCTTGCTGTAATCGATGTACTTGAAGGCAAATGCTGTGCAGTTGCTGGAGCATTACGAATTGTGGCAAGTGAGGTTGTTTGTACTCCAGAAGTATGCTTCAAACAGATGATAAACCATTATAAAATAGTGTAAGTGATCAAGAACAATTAAGAAAACAGCAACAGCAACGCTTTTTTACATTTTTTGGCTGTTGACTCTATTTCTTTTAAATCTATTTCAATAATTCCAACAGTTTTAGGTAAAAATTTTTTGACGGTTTTTGGAAATGCTTGAATCAGTTTTCGTTTTCGTACCACTCTTATTGTTAGAGTGGTGTGGTTTACAACAAAAACTGTTATCCTTTGATAATTTCAAATGAGCTTCATTCTCATTATAATTTCCTTTTTGAATAGTTTTAAATAGTTTTCTTTTTTTAGATATTACGGATCCTGTTGAATCTATTAAAGAATCTGATGAATTACCACTCTTAGAGCGGTGTGGCTTACAACAAAATCTGTTATCTTTTGATATTTTCAAATGAGCTTCATTCTCATTATAATTTCCTTTTTGAATAGTTTTCGTTTTTTAGATATTACGGATCCTGTTGAATCTATTGAAGAATCTGATGAATTACCACTCTTAGAACGGTGTGGTTTACAACAAAAACTGTTATCCTTTGATAATTTCAAACGAGCTTCATTCTCATTATAATTTCATTTTGAACAGCAAAAGACTTCACCACCCTCTCCACACCATCGACAATAAAGATCACTACCATCTTCATCTTTTGTGAATTTACCACTACAATAAAAATCCAAACATTTTTTGCACAATGTTGCACGAAGTGTGGGATGCATATGAATACTATTTTTTTCAGATGGCGCTGTCCCAAGATGTATATCACAAACTGTACAATGAACGCGACGTCCGTAAACTGCATCAACAACTTGATACTTTTTCATATAAAATATTCGTTCATCTTCTGTTATTGAGTCATCAAAACCATCACTGTCCTTAAAAGTCGGCATTTTGTTATTCCAAAATCTTTCAATATTTAATAATTCCAATGTCAGAATTTTTAATCACTTTTAAATCATTTAAAAGTACTCAATCGTGGCACATTACACAGAAAACTATTTTCTAAATTATATTTATAATTAAACGCTGTTATTAATCTTTTAACGACACAAAAATATATTTCAATTTATAAATTTAATATAAATTTTTATTGTTATATTTTTATTATATTATGTATTTTATAGCACTTAAAACCTTTAACTAAAACCTATTTTAAAACAAACAAAAAAAAAAAACAGAACCTTTTCTTATATTTAGCCACTAGATGAAGGTATAAACACATGTGGCTGAATAATCATGTATAAAAGAAAATACTTATTAGTAACTGAAACTCCACAAAACATTTCTCAAAATCAATATGGCACACGCACAGCGCACATCTCCAAAATACACGTTGGAGATAAAGTTTTACTTCGGAACCCTAATAAAAAGCATAAATTATCTCCAATATGGATGGGCCCTTACGAAGTGACAAAAATAAGCAGTGACGTTAACTGCACTATAAAAACAGAAAAAACTTCGACGGGTCCATAACAATTGTCTCAAATTGTTTTAATGAACCATAAAAATTAACCTCATTTAACTCTACTTCCAGCCTAACACCGTCGATTGTGAAGGAAATAGTGAAAAATGGCGTCACAAGGAAATACCGAAGAATTTTGTTGACTTATTTTTAATTAATGTATCAGTTACACTCATGAATTGTTGAAAAAAGAAACAAAATAAATGAATACTAGAAACAAATTTTAATAAGGAAGATAAGAGAAAAACTTTATATTCAAAAAACACATTTTCTAGAAATTTTATTTTGGTACATAACATAAGAAAATACAGGAAATTATGGTCATCAAAAGAAATTGAATAAATGTAGGTCAGCCCCATTGGTATGACCATTAGAGCTAAAGCGCAATCCCTAAAATAAATTCTTTGTTGTATAAAACGTTCAGCTTTTAAGAAAATTATGTTAACGAGATAATAAAAAGAAAAAGAGAAGCAAGAAAATAAAGAACTGTAAAAATTATTTAATTTTTAAAAAAATTCATATTTTGTCACATCAACCCGATTCATAAGGATAAAATTGGGACTCGAAATGATTGACTGATTTTTAAAACCAATTTTAGGTGGCTAGATTTTTTTATAAATTTGAAGCTGCTGGTTATTTTGTAAAATTTTTAATATTAATATAATTTAGGGTGATTGTAATTGGAAATAAGAAGTTTTTTCGCTTAACACACATACATATACACAGGCTTAACAATTCTTGTTGAATATTTCGGCTACTTTATTTAATTAATTTTTAAATTAGAGATCTAAGATTGTAGAATTTAAAAAAAAAAAATTTTCAGATATTTTGTTAAAAAGTATCAAAAATTTTATCCTAGAGGATATATTTTTTTGTGGAACAAAATAAACCAAGGCGTTTAATAATTGTGATTTCGATGTTTTCTATTATCGTGTCATGAATTTTTTGCCATTTTTTATTTAATAGCTGTTTCTTAAGAAAATGATTTTAACTTTTCTACTCTACTTCAATAAATTTTTCCCGATCATTTCTTTCAACAAATACCCTCTTCTCTTTTCTCTGTTGTAACTCTTTATGTTTGCTGGCAATCATTTTTGTTCTTTTGTGTGGAAAATAGTACTTATTTTGACAGATGAAAGATAGCATTATACTGATATATGAAAAGAAAACAAGTATTTATTGTTCAAAATCAGTGTAAATTTAGTGAAAACTTGGCAGAGCTCAGAAGAAAAATTTATAAAAGAAAAAATAAGTCAAAAGTGCAATTCAAATATTTATTGTGTAATTTTTATTTTAATAAAATTGAAAAAAGTAAATAAATTATCATAGTAGTCATTAAGAAATATAAATTATTGCTGGTATTGACTACCAATGAATACCAATATGAGTTTCATAAAACACGTTGGTCAATAAATCCCGAGGCTTACAAATTAAAATATAATTTTTGGAATAAATTCAAGTTTATTCATCAACATTAACTCGTTCAATTTTGATACATTCATTCCAACAATTTTTTAACTTTTAAATACCAAGTGTGTCGAATGATTTATTTTTACTATAAAACAACCCTCAATTTTGGCATTAAGCTCTTCACTTGAGCTTAATTCCTTTTCGTGGACACATGTCTTTTAAATCTACGAACAACCACTAGTAATTTTAGCAAATAACTACTTGTACAATGCATACAAAAACAACACAAACCCAATTTTAGTAACATGTTAATCGTTTTCAACTACTAATAAATCCACAAAATGTGACAATCTGGTATCTTCAATGTCTTTTCTAAAATATTTGACAGCCATCAATTTTGTGGTGCAAATATTTTTTATTATTTTTTGTACATTCATTTCATATAAAAATTGGAATATGTACTCTTCACTATTAAAAAGTTAAAAATTAAAATCAAATAAATATTTGAGGGTATTTAAAAAGTGTTTGAATAATTTTATTTAACAATTTCATAGTCTTTAAAAAGTGTTTTGTTTCTTTGAAAATCTTTTGAAACTTATAACAAATATAAAGTGTCTTTTCCATAAAGTTTTCAAAGTTTTGTATTACTTGAAATATTTTATTTTATTATTTGATTGAATTTTAAGATGAAGGTAAATTCCTGATGAGATAACTTTTTGTTTATCATTCCCAAACAACAAAACACACTAAAAATATCTCAAAGGATTATAGTTAATAAAGGAGGATATTAAGTTAAAAATTTTGGTAATTTTGATTGAAAGTTTAGATCATTTTGAAAATTAATTTTCCGTCATCATAGTCTTTCTAACCCAACCATATTTGGTTTTTTGTCATTTATAAAAACCTTATAATTATTTCATGTTAATGATTTTATTATCTTTTTACACAGCTCTTATTTTTAAATAATTTTCAAAAACTAAAAGATGTTGTTTTTAAGTAAATGCTATCCCAATTGGATTTTTATTTGTTGTCCGTAGACGATTAAAGCTTTAATCCTTTTGTAGATAGTATATAATATCCGGTCGCTTTCCGTGCCCGAAAACAGTTCTATCGTGTAATTTGTAGGATTATATACCTTCGTTTCTCCATGGCTTACAATTGCCTAAGGACAAGGCAATTGTAATTGCTTTTGTGCTCATTTTATTTAAGTAAAGCTTTTAATAGTTTTTAGTTTTTTTTTCATTCAAGTTTTATTTAAAAAATTTAAAAAAAAACTTAATTTTTATCAAAATTTTTTTTAGTGCGGATGCGAATGTAAGTAATTATAGAAAAAGCACTAAACTTTACTTCAAAAATAAATATGAAAAACGTAAATTATTTCCCACAAATTTTATTTGTTTTTTTTGTTAGCAGGTCACAAAAAAATGGGATTTCTTGTACCATAGCAAAGCACAATACTCACATCATGTCTTCAATTTATTTCATCCACGTTAAATAAAAATTAGTTTTACCGTTGAGAGGAAAACAAATTTATCATGCTGTCAACTGGAACTTTTATTTCATTTGGACCATTGGAAGCTTCCCAAACATTACAGGATGGAGAGAAATTTGTTAAATGGGATGAGGTAAGTAAACTTCGTTTGTTTTTTGCTGTTTTAATTTTAAAACTGTAAAGGAATGGTTTTGGGTCATTTAGTGTTATAGCTTTGAAGTTAATTACAAATTCCCATTACAAAGTTTATTTTAATAAAAACAGATTTGAATATAACAGTTATGTTAAGTTTAAACAAAACTACGAGAAAACTAAATTAATTTTGTTAAAATAAGTACCTATCGACTTTTATGTTTATTTTTGTTCATTAACTTTATTTGTTTTTATTTTCTTATAGAAAAAATAGAATAAAATTTTAAATCATTCTTAATCTGTAGAAATTAAGTCAAATTTTTAAATAGAACAATAGTTCAAATACAAAGTGTAACTACAAAAATTTCAATGTTTTAAATTTAGATGCTTCCAATTTACTAATTATAAGTGGTGTGCAATAAGATTATACGTTGAAAATTTCTCCCTTGATATAGATAACATAAATCTAAATTCTTAAATGGTTAAATGCGAAATGATAAGCAGTTAATTTAGCTGCATCGAAAAGTTTTTTGTCTTTTGCAATTTTGAAAATTCTGTCTTGCTTTTCAGTTCCCTGACAATAAAAAATTCAAAATTGATGCTTCTTGTGAATAGCGTTTCCATTTTTTTTTTTATATATCGAAATTTTTCGTTTATGTTTGAAATTTTATTGTTTTGATGCACTAAAGTTTCCTGGCAGTGAATGGGGTTTCGTTCGTCTAAAATTTTATTTAGTTTGATTAAATTTATATTATTAAAATTGATATTTTTGAGCTTTGAGTTGCAGCAACTTGCACGTTTCAATGTTGATTTTATTTTAAGTTTCGGTTGATTAGAGTTCACAAGTCCAACAAGAACTTCAATATAATAATGGGCCTAGTTATTGTGTACGTAACAAGGAGAATTGAGAATGCATTTGATATTGGAATAATTGGAAAATATATACCCTTGGAAAATTACATACACATCACACACTGATATTATAAAACAATTGCCAATTAAAATATACAACCAAATAACCTACCCCAAATAAGTTTGATGTAAATAATAATACTTATAAAAAAATTCGCACTGCTATAGAATTCTAGTTGCATGCCATTCATGAAAATTAGCTGAAGCTCAATTTTATTCCAAAAGAAGACAGATTATAATGAGAAATTCGTCCTAAGATGCTTTACCTGTGCCATGTAACCAGTTAATTTATTTTTATATCAGTCTCCTCGATACAAGGCATGTGACGAAAGGGAATATACCGGGCTCTACAGTAAAATATAGCAAGTGGATAGAAATCTCCTTGTTTAGTACATATTTCAAATAGTACATATTTGCTTATTTTTGTTGTTGTAAAAAATATTTCATGTCATATTCACAGTCAAACTTAACCTAACTTCCATAGTTATTCACTTTTAAACTATTGCTGAAAGAGAGAATCTGAAAAATTACTCAAAATTTCCCTTTGGTATTGCCATGAGTTGTCTAGTGTTATGTAACTCCCTAAAAGAATGTATATTTTTATTTTAATGATTCTAACAATAATATTGAACGCTTCCAACTAATTATTGAATGCACTTCCGTTTGCATTCAATAAAAAAAACAGTTAATTAAAAAGCTTTAAGTAAGTCAGTCTATTGTGGATACTTGGCTAGAGACATTCTCATAGCCAATTTATTATAAAAAATGTTATTATAATATTAATTTAAATAATAAAAATATGTAGTTAAGATATATATTAATTAGATAAATAAATAAAGTGTTTGAAGTAATATTTATTAATTAAACCCGTAAACAAATATATACTTAACAAACTGGTGTCAGAAGTGGGATACGCTACAAAACGCGGTCCTAAAACAAACAAAGAAAAGAACAACATGAAACATATGATCCGCAATTTGATAAAAAAAATTAACAGTTCCAATAATTTAATTAGTTATTTTTACATGCGAAAAATCTTTTGGTTAAAAGAAAAAAAAAACAAGAAAAAGTGAAATACATATAAACAAAAAGCAAATTGAAATTAAAGTGAACAAAGAGGCGTCCTAACGGGTCACAATCGCTTTAGAGGCGTTCTTAGACTAATTTTAATATAAAATTTAAACACAAACAAAACTAATTATAAAATAATTATAAAGACAAAACGAAGAATGAAATTATAGTGAAAAAAAAAGTATTATTTATAACATTGCGCTGAAATAATAACAAGAGGCGTCCTAACGGGTCACAATCACATGAGGAAGCGTCCTAAGGAAAAACCGTAAATACAGAAACAAAGAGCAACAAAACCGTAAATATAAAAGAAAAGTTAGATATATAAGAGAACAAAGAAAATTTTAGGAAAAAAAAACCCACCAAACATTATTAATATTGTGATCAAAAACAAAAACAATTTCTTTAAGTGATTAAAAAAATTTATTATTATTTAGTAAAAAGGGGAAAGTTGGAATTTATGCTATTTTGATTAATTTTAATAAAATTATTGGAAATTATGGAATGAAATTATTGGAATTAAGATGGAAATTATGTATAATAAATTTAATTTAAATTAAAACAAACAAACTTCATACATTTGGTATGAATTTTAAGAATTGATTTATATATTCAACACATAAAACATAAACTATTGCTTGGTTATAATTTTCATAATAAATTTTATTGTATTAAGCTTAAGACAAAAATCTTTATTAATAATAAATTTGAATCTATACACAAGAGATCCACAATAGACTCAACCTTATCATATTTAAATAAATAATTACTTAAAATTAAAATATATATATATTTTATATACAATATACCTTATTTTATTGAATGAATGAAGAATTTTTGAAATAAAAATATATATTTTAAAATATATTACATAAAACCCAAATACTGAATTGTAAAATTGCTCAATTTTGGGATCAATTTATTATTAAAACACTATTCAATGCCCAAAACCCGGCTGGGTAGTTGTACAGACCCTAAGACCCAAAACAAATCTGAAGAAATTAACGCTATTAAGGACTCCCTTAAAATGAATACAAAACAAGGTGATAATAACATTGATCCAAATACTGGAAAAGAAACTAAAACAGAAAAATCCTCTAATAGGCATGCTACTATAGTAGACCTTAATACCTTATTCAAGTTTGTTAAACCTTTCGATGGAGATAGAGAAAAGTTATTACCCTTTTTAAATACAGTGGATTCTGCGTTCAATATCGCAACCCAAGATCAAGCCAATATTCTATTAGCGTACACTAAAGCCCAATTAACCGGTAAAGCCGAATCAGCCTGTGCAAATCACGTCTTTGACACATGGGACTCATTAAAAGACTATCTTAAAACATTATATTCTGATAAAAAACATTATGGGCACCTATTGATGGAACTACTAAACTGCAAACAACAAGAAAATGAGGGCATATCCCAATTTATGGTAAGATTAGAAACCATTTTAAAGCGTGTATTGTCTTCCATACACCAATCGAATAAAAATCCTATAGAACTACCTGGTAGAATTGCAGCCATGAATGACATAGCCTTACAAACATTTATTCTCAATGTAAAAACAAATATTAGTCAAATGCTAAGAGCGCGTGATATTGAAACGTTGAACGAGGCATTTAATATCGCTATTGAAGAAGAGAAAGTCCAACTTTTAATCAAGGAACAAAAGCAATCGCAAAGAAACTACAACTCTAATTATTACCAGTCTAAACCTTCCCATAGGGGTGCTTACCCTACTATAGCCAACAAATCATCACGAAATTCAAATTTTAAACCAATTTTTAACACTACAAATCCAAACCCTAAATTTTGTCACTTTTGTAAATATACTGGACACGACATTAAAGAATGTAGAAAAAAACTGTATTATGAACAAAATCAACAAAATAAAAGAAGTTCAACACCAATGCAACCAACTAATAATAGAACTTCGGGAAACTTGCATCATCTCGAGACAGTGGCAGATATGTCTCGAGAGGAATTTCACATAACTGCCGAACAGATCTAGTGCCTACACAAGAAAATAACATATTTATCAACATTGCCAGTAATGAATCTAAGACTGGAAAATTTAAATTGTTAATCGATTGTGGAGCAAGTGTATCAATTATAAAACGGGATCATTTGGACCCTAAATTAATTTGTTTTACTGACAAAATTCTCAATTTGCGTGGTATCGACAATAATGATGATCCACTTCAAACCGCTGGTTACACAAATTTAAACCTACATTTCAAAGACCATATAATAAAACACAAATTTCATATAATTACTGTACCATCTAATATTCCATATGACGGTATTTTAGGAAACGATTTCCTAGAAAGAAACAATGCAATCTTGAATTATTCCAATTGTGAATTAATCATAAAACCTAACAGCCAATTGACCACCAAGGTCAGTTTTTACGCCACAAATTCCAATCAAATGGTATTACCAGCGCGGAGTCAAACTGTGGTAGAACTTAATATTGGCAACCCCGAGATTCAAGAAGGAATATTGCCAGAAATTAAAATACTAGATGGTGTCTATTTAAGCAGGGCAATCACAAAAGTAAACAAAAACTCGAAAGCTCTTGCTACTATTTTAAACACCAAAGACAGGGATGTTTTAATATCAAGCTCTCTTGTTAACCTTTCACCAATTCCCAAACAAATTCATATATTAAACGGTTCACAGCATTCTAAGGTTCAAAGAATGGAGTCAATTATTTCCAATTTAAGATTGGACCATTTAAACTCAGAAGAAAAGGACAGTATAATCGATATTTGCACTAGATTCAACGACGTATTTTATATAAAAGGAGATACTCTTACTTCAACGCAAGCTACAAAACATAAGATAAATGTACAAAACTCAATTCCAATTGTTAGCAAAACATATCGATATCCAGAAGTACATAAAGAAGAAGTTAAAAAACAAATTAATGAAATGTTAGAACAAAACATTATCAAACCTTCACAATCTCCATGGTCTTCTCCATTATGGGTAGTGCCAAAGAAGACAGATGCAACAGGTAAACGAAAGTGGCGTATCGTAATTGACTACAGGAAATTGAATGGTGTTACTGTAGGTGATTCCTATCCATTACCTAACATCACTGAAGTACTGGATCAATTAGGCCATAGTGTCTATTTTTCAACGCTAGACCTGGCATCTGGATTTCATCAAATTGAGATGGAAGAAAGCGACAAAGAAAAAACTGCATTCTCGACCCCTTTAGGGCATTATGAATACAATCGTATGCCATTTGGTCTTAAAAATGCACCCGCTACCTTTCAAAGGTTAATGAACACAGTCCTTTCTGGATTACAAGGACTCATTTGCTTCGTTTATTTAGACGATATAGTTATTCATGCTTCTTCTATAAAGGACCATGAGGAAAAATTGTTGCAAATTTTCCAAAGGCTACGAGCGAACAATCTCAAGCTACAACCTGATAAGTGTGAATTCCTTCGAAAGGAAGTTGCTTATTTGGGACATGTAGTATCTCAGAAAGGATTGAAGCCTAATCCTGATAAAATCAAGGTTATTAATGAGTTTCCAATTCCGAAAAACCAAAAGGAAGTTAAATCCTTTTTAGGATTAGTCGGATATTATCGAAGATTTATAGAAAATTTTAGCAAATTGTCAAAACCACTAACCAGTCTTCTTAAGAAGGGAGCAAAATTTGAATGGTCTTGCGAACAAGAAAACTCTTTTGATCTTTTACGAGCAAAACTTACACAAGAACCTATTTTACAATTTCCAGATTTTACCCGAGAATTTCTGGTTACAACTGATGCATCTAATTTTGCAATAGGGGCTATTCTTTCGCAAGGCACAATAGGCAAAGATCTGCCCATCTCTTATGCTTCTAGGAAATTAAATAAAGCAGAGATTAATTACAGTACTACTGAGCGTGAACTTTTATCTATCGTATGGGCCGTTAAACAATTTCGACCTTATATATATGGCCAAAGATTTAAAATTATAACAGATCATCGACCATTAATTTGGTTATTCAATTGTAAGGATCCTGGATCAAGGCTTGTCCGTTGGCGTCTCAAATTAGAAGAATATGATTATGAAATTGTTTATAAACAAGGAAGGAAAAATGGGAATGCTGATTGTTTGTCCAGGGTAGTTACAGATATAAACGTAGTAAGAACCTCTAAAGATACTTACGAGGATTATATTAAATTTCAATCTTGTTCAAAAATGCCTAAAATATTCGATTTTAATGAATCACCTACACATTTAACAAAATCAAACGATCATATTGCTTATATAACAAGCACCGACTTAGAAGATGATAACAAATATTTTTCTGAGCTAATAGCTATCTCCAAAAATGAACAACAAGTTCGAAATTTCCCTCATGGAAACAATTCCGTTTATACATCCAAGAACACCAAAACTGGTAAAAACATATACCATTGTTTTATAAAAAATTTTCATTGGGAAAAAGCTTCATATGAAGACTTTTTCAATTGTATACAAACCCTCAAAGAAAAATTGCTTCAACAAGAAATTAGTTCGATATCCTTCCCCGATTTTCAGGATCGAGCAAACCAATTCATATATGAAAAAATTAAACCGATCATTCAATATGTTTTTAGAAATACAAAAATTAGAATTACTATACATCAAGGAATTATTTCAACACCTACTGCTAACGAAATTCCTATAATTTTAAAGGAATATCATAATGATCCACATTCTGGTCACTCTGGGTTTCACAGAACTTATAATAAAATAAAACAAATATACCATTGGAAAAATATGAGTAAGGATATAAGTTCCTATATTAAATCCTGCGAGTCGTGCCAAAGAAATAAAACTCTAAGAAGAAAATTTAAGGCACCAATGGAGATAACTACAACTTCTACTAAACCTTTTTCTAAATTAAATCTGGATGTTATTGGCCCTCTGCCTATCACGGAAAACGGAAATAGATTTGCTGTTACAATGCAAGATGATCTCACAAAATTTTCACAGGCTTATCCTGTTCCTAATCACGAGGCGAAGACAGTCGCTAAATGTTTACTACATTTTATAAGTCATTTTGGCATCCCGAATACAATCTTAACTGACCAAGGATCAGATTTCCTTTCCGATTTACTTAAAGAATTTTCGAAATTATTCCATATTAAACAATTGAAAACTACAGCTTTTCATCCTCAAAGTAATGGCGCACTAGAAAGGTCCCATTCAACTTTAAAAGATTATTTGAAACACTATATAAACTACCAACGAAATGATTGGGATGATTGGTTACCCATGGCTATGTTCTCGTATAATACTACTATCCACACATCTACGAACTTTTCTCCTCATGAATTAGTTTTTGGTAATAAACCATTATTGCCGAGTGCTCTTACTCAACCATTAGAAGTGTCGTATACTTACGACAACTATATTGATCAACTTAGATACAGACTAAACAAATCTTGGGAAATTGCTCAAGGCCACATAATAAACTCTAAAGAAAAATCCAAACTATACTATGACAAGAATATTAATAATCCCGAATATAAAATCGGAGATCATGTCTACTTGCAAAACAAGAAAACTAGATTAGCAAAGAAGTTATCTTCTAATTACTTAGGACCTTATAAAATTATCAAATTAGGAGACAACCAAACAATTTATATCCAAGTAAAAAATAAAACCATTAAAGTTCATAAAAACTTAGTTAAACCCGCTCATCAATAAACCCCAACCTTAAACTTTTGATTAATAATATATAAAAATTTTTTGCTATTTATAAAATTAAAATTTTTTTTTATTAGGGGGGACGTGTTATGTAACTCCCTAAAAGAATGTATATTTTTATTTTAATGATTCTAACAATAATATTGAACGCTTCCAACTAATTATTGAATGCACTTCCGTTTGCATTCAATAAAAAAAACAGTTAATTAAAAAGCTTTAAGTAAGTCAGTCTATTGTGGATACTTGGCTAGAGACATTCTCATAGCCAATTTATTATAAAAAATGTTATTATAATATTAATTTAAATAATAAAAATATGTAGTTAAGATATATATTAATTAGATAAATAAATAAAGTGTTTGAAGTAATATTTATTAATTAAACCCGTAAACAAATATATACTTAACACTAGTACATTTAGCAATGAACTAGAAAAGCAAACTAGATTGAGATTTGTTTATTTGAAAGATATACTAGAGATTTCCCATACAAATTGTAAGAACGTAGACCTTTGTCTAGTACCTTTGGCCACCGTAAACGCACTATTAGGTATATATAACTAGCATACAAAAAAAGCAAAACGAACATAAAAGGAAAATTTTTCTCCGTCCTTTAAAAATGTATAAAATTGAATGAAGTGTTTTTTCACTTCTATTTTCACATTCTTAACAATACGTCAAAATAAATAAAAATTAACATTCTGTCCAACTTAATTTGCCTTGCCAGGATTTTTTATCTTGTAACTGAAGAATGCTTTCGACTGTAATTAGCCATAAGGCTCGACCCAAAGCTTAGCATTTAAATCTATGGACCAGTCATTTAGATATTGCTTGCATATACTTATTGAATAAAGGGTAGCTAGGCTGTTAGCCTATCCATTATCTGCCTGAGGCATTTTGACCAGTCGATCAGCATCTTCAAAACTTACTAGACCAGAGTCACACACTAATAATTTTGTTTCCATAATTATTTCTAACCAATTGTATATCTCGGACTTATATTTGGATTAAATTTTCTTATAATTTGTGATCATATTGCTTGTCATATTTCCAAACATGTCTTTTTTTCTATTTTCAAATTATCTGAACATTTTTTAATGCAACAAATCATTTCATTATAACAATAATATTTAAAGTTTATATTTTTAGTTTGAAAACAAAAAATCCTTCAGGTATTTTTTTTTAATTACACGTTTTCTGTCTATCAACAAAACAGAAAATTTCAAACTCGATTTATTTATTATTAACTATAGTTATATTTAGTTTATTTTTAATTTCACCTCTATTTATTATGTTTTCCAAATTTGTGGTGGCTAACTATGTACTTTAACAAACTATAACGAAAATTACTTTTATTTAAATTGCCATAATTTTGGTTGATTAATTATTATTAAATGTCAATCAAATTATTTTATGTTTTATATTTTTAAAATCTAAAAATATTCCTTAATAATATTCTAGGCATTGTTATTGCCAAAAATAACACAAAATTGCTATTGGCGCCAACTAAGTTATGTCTTTTTCTATTTTATTTTGTTTCACTGAAAAGCTTCGAACTGTTTTTCTTTTGTGAATCTGTCGCTTTTCCTCTTGACTTAATAAATTGTCCTCTACGGTGTTCATCGGGTTTGTGGTTATACAGTCTAAAATTAGGTTAATGCACTTTAAGAAAATATAAATATCAATATTGTCTTTTCTTCTTCGATAAAACGTGGATTTCTGTCCTTCTTTCCTTCTATAATTACTATTTATCTTTTGTTGAATATAAAATAAAAGATATTAGTTCCAGCTCCAGTAATGATTATCACAAAAAAGAAACTATTCTTAATATTTTGATTTAAGAATGGATAAAGCATATAAAAAACTCTAATAGGACTAAGAAAATGTTATTATATAATAATAAAAACGAATGAAAACAATTATTTGATCTGCAAAATAAAAAAGTAAAACAATTATTTTGATTAAATAACAACAATCTTTCATCAATATTATTGTTGTTTGTCTTTTATTTATAAATTTTTATCGACTTTAATGATAAGGTTATTAACCTATTTCAGAGGGATTTTATAAGCTTGTCACATGAAATTTACCATCAAATTTCACGTCAAAGACCGCACTTGCCTCTTTCCTATAATCAGGACATGCTTTTAAAATCATTAAAAAAATAAGTAACAATCGAAATTTATTGCTGTTTTTAGCTATGAAAAAGTTTTATTTATAAAAATTTTGTCTATTATCCTTTAGAAGCCATTAAAGATTTCAATATTATTTAAATTTTTTTCGATTGAGCTTTTAGTTCAAAATAGTTAAGCTTTTTTTTTTATTAAAAATTAATTATTTGTAGTTTTACAGCCGCTTCTAATTGTTCTCACTTTTTTAATTTGAATTAGAAATAAAATGAAAAGAGATTCTGCTTATTTTCTCATCAATAATTCTATCTGTGTGATCTGTCGTCGGTTTTTTACGAAATTAGTGTCCGCCATATGCTTTTATAGCACGAACAATATATATTCGTATGGCCTAATGCTAATTCTTGCATTTAAATAAATATTAGTATGGATTTTATGTCGTGGTCCACCTTTAACAACTTCAAGCGACTAACAGCTTTTCTCATTTGTATGCGTTTTATGAACACTTTTCTCTCAAGTGACATGGACAACGTCCCTAATGGATGTTGGTTCGGGGTAATCTCCCAAAATACTGAACCGATCTTAATGAAAATTTGAAGCATTATGTTATTTGGTTAAAAGATAGGATATTTTTTTTCGATTAGTGAACTCATTAATTAGTTATTGCAAATTAAGTGCACTCTTTCATAACTTTCATCTGCCATCAACAGATGTCATCAAACTGTCATTTAAAACAACATATTTTGTAACTACACTCCCAATAGGTGGCACTCGCATTTGGTTTGTTTACACTTAAAAGTATATTGCTAATTAATTAATTGCAAATCTTTTAGAAAACATAATTAGTACTTTTTTCGTAATTCAATTTAATGAATTTTGTAAAACGAAATTAGTTAGAAATTATAAGGTATTAGAACTTCATTATCGCGGGTTAAAGTATTACTGAGGGTAAACGCGCTTCAAATACGCCTATAAAGACGCTGCTGAAAACATCCATTGATGCAATAATTTTTCTTACGTATTCCAAAAATACAATTTGGGTAATTAGTTTTTTGATTATAATTTACTAATATTTTATATTCATTGTGCTGTGGTACATTATAATCATATTTTGTTACACGTATTAAAAAAAATGGGAACCATCGAATTTATTTATATTAGCAAACGCAGATTGACTAAAAATATTGTCCACCAATTTGCGCTTAATTAAATAAAAACTAATAGATTTAACTTATCTCAGCTGCAGCAACGCGCGGTTGGATCTGCTACTAGTGAACTTATATAAATGTATTATACGCATTTAATACTTATATAGAGTTGGTAAAATATAGACGCAATAAAACAATAGAATCAAAACCGAACAAAATGAACCGAAACATAACATAAGAATTGACTGGAAAGATGACTGCTTTCTGATATTTTGGCATATTTTTCATTTAACAAGAGGTTGAATCTTCTTTATGATTGGATTGTGTTTCTGTTGATGAGATCAAATCACCATCATTTGCTACAAGGAAAGAAGAGAAATTACGGATTCAGATATATTGAAGCAAACACGCAGGATTTTTAAATCTGATTTTCGATTTTAGATGTTTTCGTCGAGAGGTACAATAAAAATTTCGATAACAGTGTATATTTTACTTTCATGTATTTTCTGCTTGTTAATAAAAGCACTGTCGTACAAGTCATAGTGCAATTAAAGAAAATCACTTTGAATGTCTTCAATTTGGCTTCTAGTGAATATTGCTTGTCTTTAGAACTCAAAAACTGATTGTTAAAAAATGATCAATGATGTAGGTTGATAAAGGCTTTTTCTTAATTTTTTTGTAAAATCTCATAGTATTTTCATCCGAAAGACATATTTAAGTAACCTTGAACTAACAAAAAAAGTTTTTCCATTACTATTAACCCACTCCGATGAATCTCAGATTTTTCTTCTTTTTTTTTTTTTTTTGATAAGCCATCAAAAAACAAAAGACATTGGTGGACATTTACTTTGAAATTGTTCAAACAACCCCAATAAATAAACTTTTAGATATAGTTGAAATTGTAATTAAATTTTTGAAAGAAATTAAAAGAATTTTTTTTTTATTGTTTTTGCTTTATATTAGATTGATTAAGGTTAGATTTATTAAACTCTATAGGAAAAATCAATACCGTAGTAAGCTTTAAAAGGAAGTTTATTTCTGGTAATGCTTTTTATCACTTTAGTGAAAATATTTGTTTATAATATTCCTATAAAAATACCATAGCTTCATAAAAATCGATCCAGCTTGATTAGGGAAACCTCATTTGTCAATGCATAGGCTCAAAGGTAAATTATTTTAAAGATTAACAAAGATTTTTGTTGAAAAACATTAATTTCCTTTGCCTACTGATAAATTAACTGAATAACCTTTCTTAAATTGTTGAAACTTTACATTATTAGAGCTACCCGAAACTAACTATCTTATAAGCTGTATTTTTTTTTATCTTAAAACTAGGTCGAATTAAATTACATCAGTTTTGTGTTTTCTTAAAAATATTACAAGCTCAGCTGTTTTATATCGAAGAAAATTATTAAAAAAAAACAGGTTAACATTTAGCCTTAAAAGTTTATACTATTCCAACAATAATTTATAAAATGAAAAAAAGTGTTTTAACAAAATTAGACAGTTAAAAGGAGTTTGAACTCTGGCAAAGAATCAATAATTTAATATTATAATGTTAAGTTCCTTTTTTTAAATAAAATGTACTCTATTTGACCTAATTTTTTCAGAAATAAGTAGAAATATATGTATTTATCGCCCCTTTTCACTACAGGATAGTTTTTTTTTCTCAATATGAGTGTATGTACTTGAGGTTGTTTTTTTAGAAATCATGTAAAATTCTCTTTAATTTAATTTAGAAGAATTCTTTTATAATAAATTCAATTTTAATTTTAACGTCAAATATTTACAAGTGCTAAGTATAATTTTAAGAATGTCATTTCCTTTTTCATTAAATAAATTAAAAATTTACCTAAAAAACATTATCTGAAAAACATAAAGTTTACAGCAAAATTAAGTTTTTTTTGTTGATAATTTCTTTCTTTTATAATAAAAAAAAATCAGGTATTTAATTTAATTTCATGAAAGGAATTCTTGCAGATACATAAGTCTTATTTGCTTCTTTTTAACAGAGAAATTGAAAATGATTTTCAACATAATTTACAAATAAATTTTATTTATTTAAATTCCATTAAAATTTATTCAATTTTGCAACCCTTTTGTTTTTGATTTATTTAGGCTTCCCTGAGTTTTATGAGAGAATAAAACAACCTGTTGGCTTCTTTACTTTGAATTATTCATTTTAACAAATTATATAAATCAGGTTGAGTAAATAAATTAATTTTTCTGTCATTAAAAAAATAGTCAAATTAAACCGGTTCTAAATTGAATTTTAATTCTTGTTCTGATGCTAACAAATCTCTAACTAGCTCTAATTACTTTCATATATTTCATGTTAAAAATCCTGAAATTCATTGAAAAACAATTTCTTCCTTCTGGGCTTTAGATTTAATTTAATGATAGATAAAATCCTGTACAAGTTTGTCATATTTTGATATCTTTCAATAAAAGTTTTATATCATTCTCACATCGTTTAAATGAGCTCATATTTTGAGAAAAAATATTCAAAATATCACGTGATTTAGAGAATCACATCGTTTCTTGAAATATAAGTTGATCAAAATGATGTGAAAATAGTTACTCTCTCGAATTAACTTTTTTCCTTTTAGCACTAGAAAAAAATATATATATGTATGTGTCTTATTTTTTGCACAACTTTAAATGATAAACATTTTTAAATGCTTCGAATCTAATTTTTGTTATTGTTTTTCTTTTTTTAAATATTTTTTAATCTTTTGCCCGTACTTAATTATATGAAAAATTATTATATAAAATTTTTCTCAATTTATTTCAATCTATATTCAAGGGTTGTTTTAGGTAATAACAAATAGCTAAAACAAATAAGATAAGAAAAGGCAAAAAGTTACTTACAATTGATGTTTATTTTTTTATTTAACCTTTTTCAATTACGAGGCTTCTGAATTTTATACTTAAGTAAATATATTTAATACTTTTACCATTCACCATTCAGTCATAATTCTTAGTACATCAATAAAAGTGTGAAACTTTTGTTTTTGCCAATATTTTTTTTAAATTTTTAAAGGTATTATATTGCAATTTTTTTATTTACCACCCTAAGGGAAGTTTAACCTAAAATTCCTCTTTTCTCGCGTAGGATTAAATAGTATCAATAGAATTTATTCAATGACATCATCAATAAATATTACTTATTTTCGTGAATTTTATTGCAGGTATAAGTAATCATAATTGACTATCTAGCTATTTATCCTTTATTTTCGATTTTCTTTCAAAAACATATTTTAAGGATTTGCACAAAATACAAAAACCCGTAGAGCTTTTAAATTGGTAAAAATTGGAATTCTTGAAATTGAAAAAAATTGTGATTCATTAAAGAAAATCTAAAGATTTTTTTGTATTTTTTTCTAAATGCAACTAATTTGTTTTTATTAATTTAAATTTCAGTCTTTTTTTTTTAAATACGGTAGAATAAGAATTTTATAAGGCCACACTGGGATATTTTAAAAATGATTTAAGCCAATTTCACGGAAGATTAGATATTTTTGAACTTAATTTAAATAAAAGTCTTGGCATGTTTGACTTCAGAATTATGTTATGGAGTAAAACAATGGATTCAAAAGTTTTATTTTTTGAAGTTAATAGTTGTGTTTTTTTTTTTTGTAAAAGGAAAGTTTTAAAACTAGAAAATAGAACAATCCGTCCAACGTCACCCTAAATTAATCTAAGTAATTTCTGAAACAAAGTTAAAATTTGTAACATAACTATTTATGTCCCATTATTCAAAATAAGGGCTAACTTTTTCCGAGATAATAAGGGAAATATGTCTAACTTCAAGAATAGGTCAAAACATACTCAATAAAAATATCTAATTACAGATGTCATCAACAGAATAAATGTTTTGTGGTATATATATTTATAAAGCCCTTTTCCTTTTGTCTATTTTCAATTGTTTTTAAGGAAAACTAAAATAAATATTTATCAAATGTATATGGTATATTTCTTTGATTTTATTTCTAATAAAATTTTTCTTTGTTTTTTACGAAAAGTAAATATGGTAAAGTTTCAACAGAGATGAAAAACTTCCTATTGAATTTTTTGATTGTTTTAGAACTAAATTTCAGTAGTATTATATTCTAGATTTTTTTTAGATATTCGGTGTCTCAATTTCAAAAAAAGAGCAAAAAATATCTACAATATCAGAAGGTTCTCTATGGCAATAATAGCTATCTTTTTGATATTCCAATAAAAATTTAATATGCCACAGACATTTCTGGTATATAGTGTTATTCGCATAACGAATGAGTTTATGTTTGGAGTTAGAAACTTCTGAAAGTGTAAAGTGTCTAAAAAAAGTAGAGGTATTTATTATTTAATAAGTAATATTGCTTTATTTTGTAATACCTATACTAATCAATTTTAGAGGTTTTAATCTTTTCTACAACACATTTCACATTTCTTAATAGTATCACTTCCCCCAAATTTTTCCGATTGATTTTTTAGTAAAAAATTTCATTTATTTTCATTTAAAAAAAAAATTATTAGGAATATTCAAATATATAAACGCAATTATGACCATGTCGAAATATTTCAACTTTTAAGAAACTTTAACCGATTTTGATTTTAGTATGTAAGATTATATCCAAATACAAAGAAATTCCAATTATCTGAATTATATGAAATCAATAATATCTTGGAAAACTAAAAATCTGAATACTTGGATTTTTACTTTTAGCAAAGTTTATTAATAGAGAAAACATCTATAAATCCGTTTCTTCTTATTGAACATAATAACTTTTATAATCAAAGGTTAAATAATTATTAGCAGCCTTAAAATTTAAGAAATATTTTAACAAAATAATTACAAAGAAAGTGATTAATGCATCTACTTTTTCAAAAGATTTGAACAAATATAAAATTACTCTAGAAATTAAAATATAGAGATAAAAAAGGTAGTAAATAAACCAAATTAACTTTAAAATTAAATATTCTTAGGCTTCAACAATACCTTGGCGGGGAAACTAATTGAAAAAATTAAATTAATGACAGCAAAGTAATTTCCGAGATGTCAAAAATGGCATTGAAAAATTAGCTGGGTGTAGGTACATTTTTAGATTTGAATTTAATTAAATAATTGGCTTAAATGAAACACAAAATTTACTTTTTAACTTAATTCTTTTTTTAATCATAAACTTAAAAAATATGTTTTTTAACTTAGTATAGAACTTTTCGTAGAAACTTATTTAGAATGGCTATCTGGCAAATTTAATTCAAAATACATTGTTCAATTTTTGCTTAAATCGATTTTAGAAGGACAGGCGTATGAAACTTTTGAATTACTTTTACTATCGGTATTGGACCTAACCAAATCAACTTTTCTTTAGTTTAACTAATTTCCATCTTAACGAAAATGTTAAACGTTAATGTCAACAATGCATCACATTGCATCACATTTCCAACTCGTCAAATGGCTTTCTCGTCCCATATAAAGTATATGGAAATGGTCATTTGTGAGTAAAATATTAAACATCCCAGTAGGAAATTGCATAAGGCCTTCGAATGGCAGGAGCTTTACTAGCCTTAGAATCTACTTAATTTATAAGGCATATCTAAGGAATTTCATTTTTATTCGTTTATAGGGCATTACATGCATGCCTATCAAATTAATACATTTAAGAAATACGTGTATATATATCCTATAGGTGTTTGTTTTACTAACAATTTAGTTGTCATTTAAAGTTTGCAGAAAAGTGTACGCATTAAAATAAGCTGTTTAAATTAAATATAAATAAATTATGTATTCCAGAATATGTTTCCCCAGAGAGACATATGCTTAATAAATTGTGCTAATGCTTTAGATATTTATATTATTTAAGTGTTTTATAAAAAAAATATTTTATCCTAAATTATGTTTAATTTTTCCCTTTTTTAATATTCTACGTATTTATTATTTATTTTCAGATTTACGCAAAAGTTAAAGAGGGTTGGACATATAACAGAAAGTGATCAAATATACTATAGATCCATCCCTCTTTTACTTATGAAATATAAAACATATATCTATATATATAAAAATCACGTGTCCCGATGTTTGACTGCAATGGATTAAAAAACTAATGGACTAATAGAGATAAAAGTTTATATTTTGTCCTTAGCTTAATCGCGAATAGGATATAGGATAGTTTTTATTTCGATTTATCCGTCAAATATATTTTTATTACGATTAATGGGAATACACGATTAATGGTAATACACGTAATAATGGGCAGGTACACGTGATTAATAATATAATTAATAAACTTATAATTGTGCTGTGTATTGACATAAAATTGAATATTTTTTCTTTGAAATTTTTGATAGAAACTGGCATTTTCGTAGTAAGAATCTTTTCAAGGTAAGTAAGCGTCTTTTATTTCATTAGTTTTGTTTTTTCAATTAGTGAGTGTTATTATATTGTAATTGAAATTGTGATTTATTATTAAAATTGTGATTTAATATAATTAGTAAACTGAGCGGAGCGAAGCCTGTGAGGTGCTGAGCCTATACAGTGTAATTCAATTGATAAAGTGACATCTCTTAGTGGAGACGAAACCGTTCTAGAGAATATTATTCTACAATATCCGCCGGAATATCTATTGTCATTAACACCGTCTGGTTTGCCACCAGCAGAACTAAAGTTAAAGCCTGGATGTATACTACTAACTACTACTACTAATAAGAAATTTATGCATAGGCGATGGATTGTGCAATGGAACAAGATTAGTAGTCATAAAAATAACGAAAAATATATTAAGTTGTGAAATATTAACTGGCAATAAAAAACGTGATATAGTTTATATTCCTAGAATAAGTTTAGACACAAAAAGCAATATAGATATGCCGTTCATAATGAAAAGATTGCAGTTTCTAGTCCGATTAGCATTTGCCCTGCCAATAAATAAATTACAGGGTCAAAGTTTTGATAAAATTGGTTTATTTGTACATTCAACGCATACAATATTTACTCATGGTCAATTTACGTAGCTCTGTCGAGGTGTAGAAGTAGAGCAGGAATATAAATTGAATTCGAATACTTTTTCTTAAATTTTGTAAAATAAAATATTTAGGTGAAAAAACTAACATATTTTTAGGTGAAAACACTTAAATAGTTCTGTAGAAAAAAATAACGTCAATTTGTTTTAAGTTTAAAGTGTTGTTTTTGTGAAAAATAATGTTTTAATCACAAAAATGTAGCAAGGATTTTCCAGTAATATTTCCCATATTTTGCAGGTAAATAGGGTAAGACTAAAATAATAATTCTTAAAGTTTCAAAAAAAAACAAAATTGAAAGAATTATAAGTATTTTTCTCAAATTCAGTTTTTTAAATATGATTTTAACTTTGACGTATAAACGCATAAATCAAAACTCTGCTGTGGAAACCCAGCTTGTTTTGGCATTTTCATATGTTTTCTTAGATGTGCACTCTTCGAAGGCAAAATTAAAATGATTTTTTGGCATGTATGTATTAGTGAACGACTAATACAAAAGAAACCGATAGCGGCTTGAGAGTAGAAAATTAAACATGTTTTACTCTCAAACCTGCCATTTCCATTTAATTTACATTGAATGAGAGAGCGTTTTGATGAGTTGGAAAAAATAGTGAATAGCCCCTATCAAATTTCCTGCTGGGATGTTTGATGTTTTGCTCACAACACTGATGTGGTGTTGGTTATTACTAACACACATACGCGAAAAGTTCATTTCAATTTTGCTTTCCTGCAGTGCAGATGGATGCTTTATCATACGGAACTGTCAAATTGCTATCTTGCAACCATGATTCTAAGGCAATAACAAATTGTACGGGAACAAATCACTCAAACACACAAGGATAAAAATCGTGTATGATGCTGTAAAATGAATTTCAGCTGGAAAAACTGAGAGCCGACTCATTGATTGACTCTTTCCACACGGGTAAACTAGTTTCCGGAAACATTTTTGTTTTTAGGACAATTCAACATCAACTTTTGAAATAAGAGTATATGTAAAAGATGATACCGAATTGATACTGGTTGTACTGGTAAAGTAGATGAACGGCTAGAATATCATTTTCCGGGTTTTGTCAATTAAAATTTTTTGTAACTTTTTTTTCATTTTTACTATCTACTTACCCTCCCGAATTCAAATCAGCTACAGTTTTTAAGAAATTTTTAATTTTAATTTTCCTTAAAAACTAACCTTAAATGAATTAAAGGTCATATATGACTAAAATGTATCAAAATATGAGCATAAAAAAGAAGAAGATTTGTAAAATGTCAAAATCAGTAGTAATCGATACCAGCTTATGTATTGGAAACTCTGCTTTAGTAATGAAAGATTTGAATGAATTATATATATCTTGGCCTCTCGTTTGTCCCTTCATCGGTAAAATAGTTAACAATTCTTCTCTAACAGACATATCTTGGAAACCCATTTGAACAAATATAAAAACCTGTGCGGTATCAGTGATATCCGTTGATTCATCTAATTGTAAGGATAGAAACCTTCATTTATTGATGTTTTCTTTTAAAATCTCTTCTAAATTTTTACTCATTGCTTCTGTTCTACGCATAACGGAGTTTTTCGACAGCGACATTTCTTTGATTGAAGCAATTATTTCAGTTTTGTTCTTAAATTTTTGAAATAATAATTCTCCTGCTTTAATAAAGCTTTCCTTCCATATTTCACCATCTTCAAAGAGCTTCTTATGTTTTATTAATATTTCAGCTACTTTAAATGAAGCCATTGTAGCTGTTTTGGACTTCATGGCGGACCTTGCAAGAAATGACTGTTGCATATTTAATTTTGTCATTAATTGCTGAACTTTGAAAAACAAATAATGCAAATACATTTATCGTTTTTCATAGTGAAGAAAAATTCTTGCTCCCATTCATCATTATAGTGATATATTTTTGGCTTCTTGGAACTTGTGCTCGGATGACTCATTTTTTTACGTGGAGAAAAGATTAAAATCTAAAATAAATGGAATTTATTACCAATGAAATAATAGAAAATGGTATTAAAAGCAGAACCTAGCATTAAATTATGCTTACTATTACTATTGATAACTTTCATTTGCAACAATATAAGCACGACGTAACTATACTGCTCTAAATGACTACTTATAAGGATTTTTACACTTTAATTTGAAAATCGGTGTGTAGAGATCATTTTTCCTGTATGTTTATGCACACCACAGAACTCAATACCCGATACTATGCTATTTTGCACTAATCTTTTATGGATCTAATTATGAATTACAAAACTACAAAAAATTGATACTTTTTAAACATTTATCGAGAGAATATGTATCCAAAAACATTGTGATAATTTCAGGACAATCGGAGTATTTCTAATATATTTTTTGTTACCTCTTGGATTGCCACAGTGCGCTTATCAACCGCATTCAAAACATTAAATGAAAACAACGTTCTTAAACCGCTTTTTGATAAAAATTTTAAAAATATTGAACTGATCCTTAAGAATTTTCCACCAATTATTTTAACATACATGTCTAGAACACAAATTTCTAAAATGTTGAAATTAAAAATTGTTTTGCAAAAAATGGTGGAAAAACGCCTTTTTCATTTTTCATAACATCTTGTTACTTACTGACATATATTAAGAAATTGAGGTTTTCAATCTAGTCACTAGCATACTAATATCAAAACAGTTAAATTTTTCTTTTCTAAGTATTCCATCTTGAAAATTTCATCAACAAATATTCAAACTTTCAGTAATAACATGTATTTAAAAAAAATAAAACTTTTTCACACTATTCAAGACTGTGTTTTTAAACCACTTATTGATAATTACAATTAAAAATGATAAAAAAAATACCCAATTAACTTAATTATAGACTAAGAAATAAAAGATATAAAGGTCAGTAACAGTGATTTTATTTGTATGCAATTCTTATTTGAGTTCATTATTTATCGTTAATCCTACCAATAAGTGAGTTAGATTAAACTGCAATTTGCACAAAATTATACTTACATATTTTTCGATTTTGCTCCTTTTCAAGCAATTAAAATGTTTATACTTAAATATTTTATATTAAAATATTCACAAAGAATGATCTCTTTTATTGTAAAGCTCTTTTAACTAAGGCGCGCACTACAAATGATTGCAAAGAATGGTAGTGTCACCACCGTACTTACTACCCTAATACCCGTTCTTAACAGGCGAACTACACACTTTCCAACTACATAGAAAGCCACTTTTGTATGGGCGAACTGAGTACATAATAACCTTTCTTAACACAAGCCTGTACAAAGCATTTAGTTCGAAAAAAGGCACTTTTGTATGGAAAAATCATATACTTCACTTGTTGGAATCGTGTACCCAGTACAGCCTTTGAAACGCTGTACTCCGCGAAAATCTATTGTGAATCTTAACGCTGTGTACCAAATCAAAATTAAAATTCCATATGGGCTTATGTTAAAATTATAATGCAAATGTTGGCAAATTTCTAAGTATATTAGTTTGTTTTGTTTTAAAAGTATATTTTGATTAATTACAATATAGATTAGTGATTTATATATCCTAATAGTAATTGATTGACAGATCCGCATAGACATTCCGATCATATGTTTTAATAAGCCGCCATGTTGTACACTGTTTCTCTGTTAAGAATCGGTTTTTTTGAAGGAGGGGTACAAGCATGTACACAGCGTCAGTCAAGAAAGGATATAAGTGGTTGGAGCTGTGTAGTAACTACAGCCTTTTAAAGTCTGTAGTCAAAGAAAATTGACATCTATTGTGAATTTTTTTCTTATTGGATCCTCGTGTTTTGTGTATCTCAGCTCGGTTTACTTCACTAATATTCATTATTTAACTTTATAAAACAATTTACATGAATGAAATTAAAAACTCTTAACTTTTCTTTAATTTTTTTAGTTAAAACACTTTTAAAAAATTTAATAACATGTAACATCTGATTTGACATTTCAAATCATATGTTTTGAGATTTAGACGCCATATTTTTTTTTATAGTGACTACAGACTTTGCTGTTAAGAACGGAGTTCTTTTGTATGGAAGACTACAACGTTGTAGTTGCGTCTGTTAAGAACGGGTATAAAGCAAAGAAATAAAAAATTCTCACAAAAAATTTCTTTGGAATTTTTTGCAATCATTTTGAGACAGCACATGTCTGAAATGATAGGTGCATACCTTTTCGACGTCGAACATTCACGTTTGCTTGTTGATTTAATACGCCCTCAAATTTGGATATTTCAGCGTGAATCTCTTGTCATCTTTTTTAAAATACTTTTCGTACAATTGTTATTGTTTTCAGTGATGTCTGAATTTGTATTGACATGATTAAGGTCCGACCGAGAACTCGGTCTCGGCCTACTCTCGGCCGAAATCCAGGCCGAGATCTCGGTTCTCGTTCTCGGCTTAATTTTGCCGAGATTCTCGGCCATAGCCGAGACTGCACACGTGCCAGTCTATTAGTAAGCTATCATAAGCCAGCAAAGTTTTATCAGCTCCACTGATAGGCGTTTCACACAGGCTCTCATATTGCAATTGAAATATTACAATATATTAGAGGAGATTGAATTTTCCATACAAATTTACAAAATGCCGGAATCGAAATTGTAATATCAATTCTGTGTGAAACACCTATGAGTAGCGTTGAGACTTTTTAGTAGAGCTGGGCAGCTATATGATGAAAGGCGGCACAACTTAAAAGGCGAAAATCAAGAAAAATTACTGTTTTTGTGTCATAACATTAGCTTATTTAATTTTGAGCATTAAAAATGTCCATATACTCATACACAGAAAATATAACAATTTATTGCATTTTTTGCACTTTTAACTTTTAACTATCTTATACCCATTCTCCACCGAAGCTTATACTCATTATTACAATACAACGACGGAAATTTTGTATGGATTACCCATTTTAGCTGCTATGTTTTCAGTCTCGTTCTCGGTCTCGGTCTCGGTCTCGGTCTCGGCCGAGAATATATTTTTTCTCGTTCTCGGTCTCGGTCTCGGCCGAGAATAAAAAATCATTCTCAGTCGGACCTTAGACATGATGCCGGTAAGTTTATTATTTCTTATCTCTATTTTTTTTTTTCGCATGAAGTAAAATTTTATGATTTTTGTGGCATAGACAGGCAATAGAATTTTTGTTGTTTTCATAGTCGTTAAGAAAAATGTGTCACGGTCAACTTGAAATAATGACGCGGTCGCCACTATGGCCACCTTTGTAATACATAATGCAAAAATGAATCAATACATTAAATTGCGAATCTTTAATTAATCTTAATCATAATTTTGTTTGCGAATCTGGCGCATTTAAATTTTGTCAAATCATAAGTGAAACTGCCTGAAAATCCTTTTATGAAATTTTTTTTAACTTCGAATCTTAAATGTGTAAATTTGAGAATACTTGTGTACCATGCCCCAAATAGATTTAATTCAAGTTCCGAATAGGAGCACTATATATATTCTTCCCAGTTTTTAGCTAGGAAACAAGCTCAAAAGCCTTTATTGTTTTGGTAAAAAAGATCGTCATTCAAATAAAAATAGTTTCAATCTAACATTTTGTCTACCAATTCCTGTAAAACATACAAAATAAAAAAATACAAAAGAGCTTTTAGGCACTTACAAGATTTGATAATTATTACATAATTAAGTGTAATTGCTTAAAAAGTAATTATGTTAAATCTTAATTTTTTTTATTGAAAAACGTTTATTTCTTTTTTAAATTGAAAACCTAACTAAACCATGTAATGTGCAAGTATTTTTCTTTTTCTCAATCCAAAACAAATTGATAAAATCAAAAAAAGTTTTTATTTCATCCTCTCAAACTTAATGTTGATAATAATAATAAAAAAACAAAAATATCTAATAAATTTGATAATTTTTGTAAAAAATATATTTATATGTAATAAATTTCTATGCAAAAAAGACAGACAAAACTAAAAATTTAGTACAAGTATAAATATTTATATCTAAAGTGAACAATTGAAATTTAAAAAATTCACTATTCTTATTTTATCTACTTATTAAATAATTTTAATATATCAATAAAATAAAGCTTTTTATTAAAAATAGACATAATGTCCTTCATCTTAACCTATGAGTACTTATGAGCTTAGTCATGTATATTAAAGCTTACAAACTTATGCTCATAAATAGCTATTATCCATGAAAATGACACAAAAAGGCTAAAAGGAGCGTTACTTAACATAATAAACATTAGGGTTTTATAACTTTATGGTATTGAAGAAAACAGAATATATAATTCGAAGTATGGCGCCTAACTTATATAACTCCAATACAAATTCTTCCCCATGAGAAAATTTTTCTTCAAAATAAATAAATAAAATAGAATCTTTCAAATATATACGGCAATTAATCTGTTACCATGACACTATCCAACAAACCGTGAAGATAGATTTCCATTAGTATTTGATGTGTTTTATGTATATGCAAAAAAAGAAAAGCAAAAGCGAAGTAATATCCCACATAAGTATTAAATTATTTACATAGTATCTTTAAATTATGAATTCATAACTTTTCTACAACAACAGAAATTACATTTTATTGGTTTGGCACTGAATTTATGAAAATAAAATTATTTAATGATTTCTGACTACTCTAATCATCGATGAAAGGCATAAAGTAAAGCTTTTTTTTGTTTTCCTTTTATAGTATTTTTTTAATTTATCATCTGTTGGCATACCTAACACTGATATTTAAAAACAAAAACTCAATTAAAGAAGATACCTCTCTTATCCTGATAATATATTAAGATATTTATAAATGTCATTTTGGCTTTTCTTTTAATCCCTTATAGCCCTGAAGTAATAATTTTCTACAAGATGAATTGTTTATGATTGTCTCCTTAATATCTTCTCTTATATCAAGTTATCTTTATTTATTTGTAGAGAAAGAAAAAATCCTTAATTTTGTTTAATACTTTCAGTTAACGTGCAAAATATGAATATTCTTTATAAACCTTAAGGCGTCCCAAATGCTGTGATATTGTGTTGACTTTATGAAAAGTTAACTGTTGTCGAGGCATCAAAGTCCTAAATGATATTTAGGAAAAAATAATATGACTTGTTCTTTAATATTTTGCTACGCTAATAATAATGTTTTATTTTTGATACTAGTATAATGGTTGAATATAAATTAATTCATGTAATTCTTTAGATTTTTTATCCGACAGTCTATTGTTCTTTTCAAATTTAGTACTTGGCCGTTTTTTTTAATTTTTTTCTCTGAATTTGAAGTATAACCTGTTCAGAACAATGAGGGATCTACACAAATTTTTGTGCACCTGTGAGTGAAACTCGTCGAGAAATTTCCTCGAGTTTTACGGAAAGTTTAAATACATTTTTGTATTTTAATATTTTTCTGACAGTTAATAAAATATTTTGCTCTGTGTTGGTAAGTATCCTGATGAGTCTAATATATTTTTAATCGAAACATAATATTTTACCACCATGTATGATGCCTCGCTACCCTAAATAGTATAATAAATCACTGGCATCAGGTTTGTTATGAGGGCCTCCCAGCAGATATCCAGCCTAAAATGGGCTCTTTGCACTAAAGCTTTGGTAACTTTGGTGTTTTCACAAAGTCGGCATATATTTCCTTTGCGGATATACATTATATTTATGTATATTTAGATAAAAAAAATTAACAAAACATATAATACATGGAATGAATAATTTATTGAAAATTGTTATTTAATCCTATTAAGTTTGAATAGAATTTATTCTTTTTTTTTGCATCGTCATATCTCATCTCTCTCGAAAAGTGTTGAGTAATTCATTTATATCAACTTACATTAAAAAACAAGCTCAAAAATTTATGTTAATAAATGAATAAAAAAGCAGTTTGAAAAACTTTTTCTTACCCTACTTAAAAAAAACTCTCATGGATTCGATAAAAGAAAAACCATGAGTTGTAATTTCTCTAAATTTGCCCAATGGGTATCCTTTATTCTTAATATCAAAATTTATTGTTATCAAAATTACAAAAAGATTTCCTTATGGCCACGCGAAGCCACGCCAACAATTTATAAAGTAAATATTTTGAATCCTTTGAAATAACTGTATTTGTTGGGTTAATCACCCTGAAATATTAGTTTTGAAATCTATAGAAATCTTATCTTGGTAATCGTTAAAGATAGAGGTCAAAAAGACAAAAGATTTTTATTTTCGTGAACATCATACATTTGGGTAGACTTTAAGCTTTGATTTTTGTTGTTCACATGAGAAACACCGCCCAAATATCATAAAGATGTATGTAAATGAAGCGTTAAATAAGGTCATTTTATAATAAAGTAGGTAACAGGATAAAGAAGCAAGCTGAAATTTATTCTAAAAATCATATAAGCAGACGTATATAAAAACGTAAATGTGATGACAAATGACTCCAAATATGTCAAGGAAAAAATGGGGAAATGAAAGTAAAATTTAAAAAAAGAAAAGCGTTCTCTCATCAGAAATAAGTAGTGATAGTTTAAGGATCAAGATACCAATGATGGAATTATTCTCTTTAAAGGCATGTTAGGTTATAGTCCAAGAGCCTGATCACGGCAGACTTACGTCATTTTAGCAAAGCTGAAATTTTGCATATGAATAGTCTAACATGTGTTCAGACAGGAATGGACATTTTTTAGTTTGAAAAGTGGGCCATTTTACAGGTAATTGGACGTAAAGGTGCTAAAAAAGAGAGCCAACTTATGTCATAGTAGCAAGGCTGGTTTTTACATATATTATAAAGGATATAATTTTAAACCAATATATGTGACTAGCGGACACGTCCGGTGGGCCATAACTTCCGGTGGACGCATTAAAAGTCAATAAAAAATGAGGCAACTTACGTCCATGAGTGCGAGTGAGACATACTCTGCGCGTGGATTTCTCTTTTTTATACTTACAGTCGTGAAATTATAATTATTTATTGATGAAAATCGATTTTTTGCAGTTATCATCATTAAAAAATCGAGTATTTTTCAAAAGGAAGAAATTTATTGTCATGAAAATGAACAAAAATTAAATGGTTATAAAATCTTAATTTAAGATTGAAAAGTATATTTAAATTGAAAAATGTTAATGGCTATGCTGTAACTTTTATCTATATATATTTTACAAAGTTTTATTTATTTATATGCAAATATTATTAAAATGTTATAATGGCATAATTTTCATTTTCTTCCTTAATATTAATTAAAAACTTATCTTTATCAGTGCAATGTAACGGCTGCCTTTTTAATCGTTTTTTTTTTTTGTTTTGTGGTCACAATATATGCAAACTGTACTATGCGATTCAATGTTTTCTTCATTTTCTACTGGAATATCATCTTCTGTGATTAAATCAAAATTTTCAGATTGCAAATGGGTTGATGGCCCCGGTTCCACCGACTCAGATAAAATAATTTTTTCAGCTGTTGGAAATGAATCAGCTCCAGAATTTCCAGGTAAACTTGGAGACTGCAATTCTACAGATTGTGCGTCTGACAAATTTAATGTAGATGAAGAGGCTGTATGAAGATCATCAGTTGTTGACAGCTACTGTAATTCTAGATTCAGATGTAAAATATTTTTTTTTTTAATCCTGTAAACGACTTATAACACAAGCTATGATAACTCTGTTTATCATATAATTCATTTGTCAAAACAACGATTTTATATTTGAGTTTATGTATTTTTCTATATTCTAATATTATTTTGCACTTTTGTAATGTATTTGCTGTGAACAATAATAAATTGTCACCGGACTTATTACAGAAAACACACTTTGATGGTTTTGTCATGATGAAATTATAAGAACAGTTTATAAAGGTTGTAAAAAAAGGTTATAAAAATAAATTATTAGTTTATATTATTAAAATTTAATAAAAACAACAAGTCTAAAAAAACTATTGCTAAGGATTTTATAACTCGAGATCTCGATTTAAACTGCCGAAAGACAAAATGCAAAAATAGTAAAATTGGAATAAAATTTACTTTTAATCCTAGTTATTAGTAAACGCATTTTAAAAATATATATAGCTCATCTTACTAATCCTGCGAAGGAACAATTTCATGAAAATATTTTCTAATTTGAGTGAAAATATTTAACCCAAAGCCAGTAAATAAATATAGAAATTATAAAACGAGTTTGAAAACTAGTTTAAAACACATTTAAATTTTAGGAAGGTTTAAATTTGAAATCTTTCCCTTGCAGTTATGTATACATATATGTATAGAATATGTAACATAACATTCAATGTACTTACCTGATATTAAAGTAGATCAATCTAGTATTTAAAAAAGGTATGAAAAGGTATGATGAAGTAAATAATCACCATGAAGACGTGTATAAATAAATAAAACTTTGTAAAATATATATATGTAGATAAAAAATTACAGCATAGTCATTAACATTTTTCAATTTAAATTAAGATTTTATAACCATTTAATTTTTGTTCATTTTCATGACAATAAATTTCTTCCTTTTGAAAAATACTCGATTTTTTAATGATGATAACTGCAAAAAATCGATTTTCATCAATAAATAATTATAATTTCACGACTGTAAGTATAAAAAAGAGAAATCCACGCGCAAAGTATGTCTCACTCGCACTCATGGACGTAAGTTGCCTCATTTTTTATTGACTTTTAATGCGTCCGCCGGAAGTTATGGCCCACCGGACGTGTCCGCCAATCACATATATTGGTTTAAAATTATATCCTTTATAAAATATGTAAAAACCAGCCTTGCTACTATGACATAAGTTGGCTCGCTTTTTTAGCACCTTTACGTCCAATTACCTGTAAAATAGCCCACTTTTCAAACTAAAAAATGTCCATTTCTGTCTGAACACATGCAAGACTATTCATATGCAAAATTTCAGCTTTGCTAAAATGACGTAAGTCTGCCGTGATCAGGCTCTTGCACTATTAAAGAACTTACTTACAAATCTCTTGCTAAAGATATATGTCTCCATTAACTAAAGCCTAGGGAAAACCAATGCAACCGTGATCGCAGCTGCTAATTCAACTATAACTAAAGCCTAGGGAAAACCAATGCAACCGTGATCGCAGCTGCTAATTCAACTAATTTTGCTGTTAGAAATAGATTAAAATAGCAGTAATTTTAGTGTTCTTGATGTTAGTTTCTTTATTATTGTTTATAATTGTTATTATTGTTAATTAATGCTGCTTTGATGTCGTGAGTCTTTAACTTCACAGGAAGGAGAGAATGACTTTTGACTGAGAAATGTTGTATGATTCGCACGTAGTTTAGGAACTATCTTACCATCCCTACCAGGTCTACTGATGAGTATAAAAGATACTTATTTAGGTCGTGATGCTGATAAAATGTTCCCTGATTATTTTAAGTATAAATTTTGTTTTGTTTTTAAATTTCGGTGAAAGTAGCATCTTTTTAATCTTCATTATTATTCTCTTTTTTCATATTAGATATGTATTTAACCTAGTTAAGAAAAATTAATTACTTTTAAGACATTATAGCATTCATTACATAGAATATCCTGAAATACTTCTTGGAAATCTATCCAGTAATTAAAAAAATATTAAATTTCACTTCTTGTATGTTTTCCAAATACAAAAGAATACAAACATTGAAATTGTTTACCGTAAAATAATTTTTTTCGACTTTTTCGACTATTTATATAGGTTTTATTATTCTCTTAATATGGTAATATTGAAAAATTCTTTTAGATGGGATATATATTATTCTCACGATATTGTATATTTTATTGTAATTAATACTGGCTCCATAACTAAAAGAATTTTAGTGTTTAAACTTAAGATGGGTATCCACGGAAGCGTATTAAAAACGAATTTTAAGAACAAAATTTTCCCTATTTTATACTGCTATATTATTGCTTATCAATGTTATTTTTTTATTTATTTACTATTGCTTATTTTTTCAGTTGATATTTAGAAAAAAAAAATCTTATTTTATGTCAACTACAACTCTTATGTCATTTTATATCCCTTCATTTATAAAGAAAAAAGATCCCAGTGCCTATTTGCTTGCTACACATAAAAATTAATCATTTTCATATTAATCCAAAAACACAAGCAAAAATTTTTTTCCTATTTTCAAAAACGTAGACACTCAAAAAATTATCTTCATTTTCGAAATTATTCTTCTTATATACAGGGAATAGACAAAAGCTGTACGAGATTCCCTGATATCGATCTTTCTTCTCGAAATGCTATTCTTTTTGTATATGTACCGAACTTTGCAAAAAAATATATAGTGTACTTTTTTTTATTTATTTAACAACTTTGTTTGTTTTCTTGAAAAAATTTTACAAAAAGGATATACTACATTATTTTGTTACAAATTCCTCCAAACGTTGAAAACTAAATAAAAAATATCTTAGTATATAAAAACTCACATCTTTGAGTGAGACTCCCAACTTTTTTGATGGTACTCGTATTAAGGGTTTAACTATACTTTAAGCCTAATACTTACAAATGAACATTTTCCATGGTGGATTTTAAAACTTTGATGGACGGATAAAAGGATAAAATTCGGCAGAGGTCAATATTCTCGTTTTCGAAGATTTATTAGTGATTGGTAAATAAACAAAAAAGAAGAAATTATTTGTAGATACTTGAAAAATATAGAGAATATAACTCTAAAACTCTTAAGTTTTACTACCTTTGGTGATTTCAGATAAGCTTTTTGATAAATTTAGTACGCAAGAACTCATCTTCCTATTACTAGCAGACAAAAATCACATTGCCGGCTCCACAAGGATTATTTTAGGCATAGAAACAATTAACTGTAGAATGACAAATTTATACAGTGTTATATATTATGAGTATTTTTTCTTTTAAATAAATGCCTTTAGTTTTATAGCCTTAGAGTGGTTCTGTTATTACAATAAAAGTAATTATATTGTTTTTTCTTTTATAAATTAAACGTTTTATAGATTTAATTTATTAATTTTTAAGTTCGTAGTATTTGATTTAATTTTAAGAAATTTTTTTTATTTGAAACTTCTCATAATATTTTTTTAACCTAAGAAAATTTGTTGTAAAGAATTTAAGACTTTTTTTATTGAATAACGGCAGAGCTTATCAAAATGGTTACAATATTTGTATAGATTTTTAAAACAGGAAATTTGACTTAAACTGCTGCTTTTTTAACATTTCACCTAAGAAATTAGTCAAATTTGTTGATAATTTTATTAAGAAAATATTGAAATCAATTGATTGAGGTTTGGAAAATTGCAAAAGGTGACGTTATTATAAAAAAAAAAATAAGTTTTTTCTTAAAACTCATGTCAAATCTGACAATTTTCTAACACTGATACTTAAGATTTACCTACTATGAATTAACCCAAATTTTATTAAATATTGAGTACCAGGTAAAATTTTACGGGATAAAAGTATCTGTGTTTACTGCACTCTTCGAATCCATTTTGTCTAGTCTTCCAGTCAAGTTTTCATGTAAAAATGATTAAAGTGAAAAGTATTTTTATTTAACCCTAAATTTTCGGAAAGTGTAAGAAATTTAACGCCAATTTGCTGTATTTTAAGACAAATAATTTTAAGGAGGAGAAAAAAGTTTCCTTGTATCCATAATACCATAGCATTTTTATTTAAAAACAAAATATTCACATGAAATGCATACTTTAAAAAAGGCTCGGTAACAAATAGATAGAACGCGATTGGTTTAATTTAATTTTACCTATAAAAAAGTTTTTCTTTCACAATTGAAGTAATCTAAAAGTTAAAAACCTAAAAAAAGATCCAACGAGTAACAAAATTAAAAGTACTTAAGCGAAATACACAAAGCTTTATTTATATAGTGAAAAAGCGCCTCATAAATTGAAGCCTTGATTGAATAAATTGAATTCCTGATTGAATAAAACTTGCTTCAGCATTTAATTAGCTTGTAGTTTCATAAAATTAAGGAAAATACCTTCTATTCCGTCTTAACGTAACTGAGTTTTGCGGCATGTGTGGCGCTAGTTAGATACCACATTAATAAGACCGTAGATAGTTTCATGAAATTTGTTGCCTTTTAATAGCAACCAATATAAAATTAAAAGGATTTTACAAATATATGCGTGCTACCAATAAATAAGTAATATAAAAAGAAATTTTTTAAAGTATATTCCTACTAGAGATTGCTTTTTCTGAATTCAGAATTCGTAATTCGTTGCATTCAGTTTTCTGAAGTTTTTCTCTCTTATAAAATTTAAAATTAGTTTATTAAATATAATTAATGAATTAATATTTGAACTAACTCTATTAACATCAATTGTCATGCACTCCCAACACAACAAAATTTATTTGAACTTGATTGGATGAATAGAAAAGGGTTAAATTCACGATGAAAAGTTCCAAAAAGGTATTGGACATTATGAGCTAACGCTAAGAATAATATTTCAACTAACTGCATTAACATCAATTGTCATGCACTCCCAACACAACAATATTTGAACTTGATTGGATGAATAGAAAAGATTTTATTAACAATTGAAAGTTTTTGAGCAAGCTAATAGTAGGAATATAAAAATAATTTTGAAATTATACTTTTATTTATAGAATCCATACTTTTATTTTTTATTTTCATACAACTCACACTTTTGGTGTGTTTTTAATATCCTAAAAAGTATTATTTATACTTCTATTTCCATTCAATAATATAAATAATTATTTTTCTCCTTTAATTTAGTAAATAAAGGTCTATTTTTAAAAGTTTTTTTTATGATATTTTTATTTTATCCTTTTAAGTCATATTTGCCCTTTACTTTCAATATTTAAACTATACTAAAATATTTCTCATTTTCCTCGCCATTTTTCAATGCATTCGTGACTAGAAGTGCGAGTGGGTTAAGTGTTCTACAACATTATTATTAATTGAATATAAAATTACTATTACCGTTGCTGGAATACAAAATAAATAGAACTATGTATTCTTAATAAGTAAATCATTGATTAAAAAAGGCTACATTTCAAAATTATCACAAATAATAGTAGTAATCATAAAACTTAACAGATAGCAAGTTCGCAAGCGAACACTATAAAATTCTATTTGATAAGGCTCACTTTATAGTAATAATAACGAACAATTCAAATCGAAATTCAAAATTTAATCGGTATTTATGCCTCTTTAAAATTGAATTCCAATATGCAGTCATAACATTGCATGCGTTTGCTATAGAACAAGGATAATAATATAGTTCACGGTCCATTCCAGGATATAAGTAAGGTACCCTATCTGCATACGGAATTGCTTGACAAAGAAGTCCTAATAAAAATCTTCAAAAACAACGTGTCTATTATCTATCACATATAGACCTCAATTGAAAGAAAACAGATACGTTTCTAGCAAATATAGATCAATGTTCAAATAAGGTGAGATTCGACATATCCATTGCAAGAAAAGTAAAAAAAGTACTATTAGTTGGAGGACACCTTTATTAAAGAAGAAGTTAACAAATCAACAATCGAAAATTAATAAAAGTATATAAGGAGTGTTTTAATTGTGAATCAGTAAGACTAGAATAGCTGTGATATTCTTGTAAATTTTTACTCCTTTTAATTTTTATTTTTATTTAATTTTATTTTGCTTTTTTTCTTTTTTCTAATTATTTTTTTACATTTAATTTTAATCATTATTTATCTCTCCTTCTATTCGAGTTTTTTAACATCGGGTTCCTAATAGTAAGCTAAGAAAAAAATAAGCTGATGTGTAAATTAACAGGATGAATTAAGTTTAGTGAAATCCAGTTGTTTTGTCTTGCTTTAAGTTTTAATATTTTCTTAGGTTAAAAATGTGTATTGCTCTTCAGCAAGACTTATTTAAAGGCTAGCTCTAGTTTATAGTTCAGATACTTCAGATATAGGGTAAACATATTGGCTTACTATAGTAGGTATCTTGACGTAGTAATTCATTGTGATTCATTCCAATTTAACCAATCTGCATCATTTTTGTTTTGCAGATGCATTGCTTGCAATACTTGTGCAATTTTTTAGTAGTAGTAGTAGTAGTGGGAGAAAGGAGACAAATGCAACGTGACCAGGCTTGGTCTATTGTGCTCCCCGTCAGACATGCTATGATGGAAATATAATATGTAGTTCCCTTGCCAGAGCCAGGACATCCCTCAAGTTCATTTCCAACCCCCCCATACAGGTCACTTTTCGAGTGAGCAGATGCCTTACTTTCCTTGACACCAACCTTTCACATTCAAACAACAGGTGAAAATTATGCAATTTTTATATTTGATTTAAATATTATCACTCTGAACTTTACATTTTGGTTGTTATTAAAACGCATTTTCTTCAATTCAAAATTTCAGGAAAAAGTAAATTTAATCATTTTTAAATTTACAATTTTTAAATTTTCTGTGGGAACAGAGAGTTAAAAAATATGAAATCCGAATTTTTTCTTGTAAATATCAAATCAGATTATAGTCATTTGTGAAAAAATTATTATTTTTAATTAAATACTATATAAAAAAAGCTATATTTGATATAAATATTTTTTAGGATCCTGGTTCTGGAACACCTGTTACAATGCGGGTGGATCCTAAAGGATTTTATCTTTATTGGATTGATCAGAATAACGAAATGAATCTTCTTGATATATCAACAGTGCGTGATGTTCGAACAGCTCAATACGCTAAAACACCAAAAGTGAGTTAATTGTGTTTTTAACCTTGTAACTGTATAAAATTTCTTATAATAGCAGAAAAAACTCTTAATATATTTCAATTGCATTCTATTAAAATTCACTACGGTCAGAAATTTAGGTGTAATATAAATTTGAGACTTTAGCTGCGAGTGAAGGAAGAAAAAATTAAATATATTGAACAAAAGTAGAAATTAATTATTATTTTTATTCTCCCAAGCAGCAGCTTGTGCGAATTTTAACTGAGATTCTGTGATTTCTTCAATACATACATAGCTGTACCTATTATTTATTTTTTATATCTACTTATACCAAGTAGGCCAAAAACTATATATTTAATTTAATAGTATTAACATGTGTTCGACATCCCGCATCTTTTTTTCTTGTGTGTGTGCATTTTTCTTTTATTTATATGTTCGAATGCATATGAGAACTAAACCATAATTAAATCAAATATTTTCCTATTCTTACTTCTTATAGGATTTGGTTTGTTGCTTTTGGTTTCTTGTTAAATGATCTCTTTTTCAGCTTTTATGGAATATTTTTTAAATAATAATTAATCCAATTTTAATTAATCTTTTAATCAAATTTTGTTGCCATTAAACTTGAATCAATTATATTTTATGAAGGAAAAACAAAAATATTTTTAACTTGAGGGTTTTTTAACATTTTGAGGGTGTGAAAATTATAGTTTATGAGGATATAAAAGTTTCTAATTTAAAATTATAATAAATGACCATTACAGTTAATATAGTTCTTCTAAAACAGATGTTTAAAATTTTTTCGTTCGATGGTATTTTTCCAATGCGTATTGGAAAATTTGTTATGTTGTAACACTTGGTTAAGCAGATTTTAATAAAGAAAAATAATTCCTTATAAAGGTTTTTAATTCTTTTCATTCCCTCTTTCAAAGGAAAGTATTTAAAACAATGTCCATTTAGAGAAGATAGGGCAGCTAAATGAATTCGATTTTACCATCTTATGGACCAAACATGTAAACTTGTCTTTTAATTTTCTAGTTATTAAAATGTACCTTGAAATTTCAACAAACCAATTTTATGGAAATTTTTTAAATTTTACTTTAAGCAAAGAAAGTTACAAGATGTAAAAACCTACATAAGTACCTGATTTTCTTACCTGAAAATATTTTGACCATAAGGCTTTAAGAATGAAAATATTAAAAAATTATTTCTATTTAAAATATATTGTTAAAAATTGTCTTTTTTTTAGAAATGTTGTCTTTAAATAGACTTATAAAATAAGAAATGATTGCTAATAAAAATTTTTAAAATTATTTTTCTGTTGGCAAACAAATCCCAACTTGTTGATAAAAAATCAATATTCAAGATCATCCTTTCTTTATTGTTTTATGGAATTTTGTTCTGTAATCCCTTAAATCTAAAAGTCCATCTGGTTACTTTCTTCATATTTCTCTAATCAGAGTCTTTTCAAAAAATTTGCTTGCGCTTACATACACGAGCTTTCTTAAGACTGAAATTTCACCGTTTCCACGAGCTCAATCCTCACTACTATTTGATTAATTTTATCTTCAAACCTCTTCCTCAGATTGAAATATTCATATCTTTATCCACTTATTTATTAATTAATCTAAAAGCAAAGAGACTGACGTAATTCCTACGACTAAAAGAGCAGCTGGTAGGCTATTAGACCCTCTTTCACTCAAAGTCGTTTATCTTCGTAATTTATTTTCCAGTGACACTAAATTTTTAAGCCATATTTACCAAATGCTGTAATGAAATGAAATAAAAGCAATCAGTTTTTTAATATTTCTAATCCACTCTAATCACTTTTAGAATAATATGATATTGAAATGTCATATTTGTATGTAAAAAGAATTTATTTTATTACTTTTTGAATACAAAAAATTCTTATCCTTTTATATTTTTAAAATCAATTTCATTCGTCGCATTTCTAGATCCTAGCGTATTTTTAAATAATTCTCTTACACCCTAGACCAATGTTTTAAAGTCTCTTTTTTATAGATAAAATCCCTATGGATCAGAAAATATTAGTGCTCAATATTTCTTGTCTTATTTAATTTTTAAAATTTCTTTACTCATAAATTTACATCTTCTTTTACTTAAAATAATCAATTTTAATTTTCAATAATAAACCTTGCTGTCAAAAAAAAATATTTTTGATTTGACTCTAAAGCTTTTTAAAACTTTTTTTTTTACCAAAACCAAAAGAAAACCTTCATTATTCTTTCAAACTGTCAGGGAATTCTTTTTATTATAACCTTCCCTTCATTTCTTTTTATTCTAAAATTTGATTGAATTTATTTATACTGTAAGAAGTATATTTTTATGCAGGTTTTCTTTTTAAAAAGAAATACATGCTTCGTTTTTTAAATTACAATTCAATAAAGTACTCCCAACCAAAGATCTGTTCTTTAGAAAAAAATAACAAAATTTATTAAATTCTACGTCAATCCATGTTCTATCTATGTTAAGTCAAATAATTTTTATCTAGTCATTGGAGTTAGTCAGTTTTTTTAAAGAAAATGACATTTTTAGTAATTACTTGTAACTGTATCGTGCTAGTTCTGAAGAAATTATCTAATGTTAATTTTTTTAAAAGTAAATCTGGAAACAAGAACTAAATTTACTTAAATTGAAAGAAATTTTAATAAAACAGCAGTTAAGCTGTATTTCACAGAAAAGTTTGTAGCAGCACAAGACAATTTTTTTTTCTATCATTTTTTTCTTATTCCTGTGATATTTTCTTCCTGGATTATTAATAACTCAGGCATGGTTTGCCATTTTAAATGGCAGAGTATCATCAAAGGCGGGGAAGTTGTCCTTATAATGGATAGTGTTGACTTTTTTCGCTAATAGAATGGCAAGAGGCAAAGAGAGAGAGAGAGTGTGAAGCATGCAGCTAAGTTATAGAAAGGGAAGATTTAGTAGGTAAAGGAAAATGACTTCATTAGCATTCAGCTATTCCTTACGGAACTTTTCTTTTTTGAAAATGAAAAGAAGATTATTTAAATTATTTTTAAGAAAAAAAAAATATAGTCATAGATTCTTTTTAAACAAGCAAAAATGCAATAACAAAAAACATAACATGAATGTTGAAGGAAAATTATGAAATCTGGTAAGATTACTTTATTATATCGACTCCAATGAATACATCCGTTACGAAGAAGAGGATTTGTTCGTTATGAATTTGGTAACTCATTGATCCAAACAACGGAAATGAGCTCGCTGGAAATAATTTACCTTTTACTTAGTTATAGTAATTCCTTAAATATAATTTTTAAGTAAAATATGTCCTTCCCGGCATTGGTTTCTATGCGTCTATGCGAAGATTTGTGAAAACAGCTCTTTTAGGGAGATTTGTGATTTAGGGTATTGAAAGTATTGAAAGAGTAGAAATATTTATCGCAACAAACTCATTTTTTAAAAACGAATGCGATTTTTATTTTTTACATTAATTTAATCTAAACCACTGGTCAAATTGAATAAAAGCATAGTGAATTTTATATCATTATAACATTAAACAAATTCTATACACACTCCAGCAACAAAATAATAACAAAAACTTTGTGAAAAAGATTTAATTTTTTATCATAACACCTCCTTATTCAAAGAAAAGTTCAATCCATTTTTTTTCTACATGTGGTCCCCATCGTTTTAGGTGAAAATCTTCCTAATAAATGTTTAGTTTATTGTATAGTCTCTTCGAAAACAAACTCATTGTTCTCTACATAAAGAAGAACCATCGTCTTAAGCGGGGTATTCACTATATTTCCGAATCAATGATTCGGCTCTTAGCTCCCATTTAAAGTATATGGAAAGCACGAATAAGAGAGAAAATATCCAACATGTTGAATATTTTACTCACAAATGATTCAGCCATATACTATATATGGGATGAGAGAGCCGAATTATTGATTCACATTTATAGTGAATATCCCGCTTAAAGCGGCTCTCTCATCCCATATAAAATATATGGAAACCACGAATTGAGAGAAGATATCCAACATGTTGTATATGTATAGAATTCGTTAACGATACATTTTATACTCCATGTGAAGAAAGCATAAAGAGAAAAAAATTTTATTGTTGACAACTTGCTCCACGTGTATAGACGCCTATTAAGTACAGTTATCCTACTGAGCAAACCTAAGGGTTTTTTTTTCATTCTAATAGTTCCATATTCATAAAATTTTGTATTTCACCAAATTCACAACTCATTCCACTAATCATTAGACATTCTTTATGATACATTTTTTATTTTGAGGGTTTTTTAGTTCATGGGAATTTTCCTTCGTACACATTTTTCTGTGCCATAAAGAAATTGATTTGTTCTTTTATTGTACCTCAGTTTCACGTATTTGAGAAAACTGTTAAATTATTCATTTCTACTCGCAAACTCATAACAATAAGACTTAATATAGAAAATAACTTTTCAATTAACTTTCCAAAAATTGGTCCCATTTGTAAAGCATGTTTGTTTTTTTTTTTTTTTTTTTTTTTTTTTTAAGAACCTGAAAATGTATACAAATTTCTCTTTTTTCTTTTACTTTGTTTGTTTCCTTTTTTGGCCAATAGGTTTCAAGCTCAAAATTTTCAAAGAACAGATCCATTTAGATTTATTCTTCAATGCGTCTCCTCCTATTATCGATTTTTCTGTTATGCTAAATTTTCCTTATGAAAAAAATCAATTTTTTTCAAATTATGTTAGAGAAACACAAATGTGTAACATATATTTTTACATTCAAAAGAAGCTTTCTGGAATAATTTTATCCACAGTATAATGAAGCAAAGGGAAACAAAACTGTATTTAACTTAATCTATTCCTGAAATTTTTGAATATTTATCCAAAAAAAAAAGATTTCAATTCAAAAAAATAGACAACAGCAAATCCTCGGAAAATGTTTTATGAATTACGTTTCTTATTAAAATGGCATGCTAGCTAAAATTTTCAATTAGAATTTAATTTTAAATGCCATACTTCTTGAATATTTCCCCATAAAGAACTAGCAGAATTTATAAAAATAAATTGAAAATGATTTTATTAAAAAATAAATAAAGTACAGCTACGTGTGAATGGTTGTCGAGAATTTTGTTTGTTTTTCAACTTCATGTTTCTGTTAAATTTTAATCAACCAATGTTAAATTTGCACATGAATTAGCAATTAGAAGTTGTTAATTAAAAATTTAGCTCTAGTTTTCCTAGATATTTTTAATTTTTAATTTTTAATATTAAATTATTTATATATAACTTAATTTATCAATTTAGTCAAATTGATAGCTAAAAGGTTGCTAATTTGATACACAAGAAAATGCATAGTAAGTTGGAATTTAATGGAATTTTTATAGATACGAATAATTTCAATAAAATAATGAAGTTTTTAAAATTTCTATATTAAGTACCTATAATAAGGAAATTTTTCTGATTTGCCATTTTATGATTTAAATTAATTTTTATATTTACTAACTAAAAGTTTCGAAAAATATCTTGTTCTAGTAATTTAGGAATGACGTCACGTTTGCCAAATGCAATTACTGATGCCTGAGCTAGCGAACAGCTTTTCTGTTTTATCTGTCATTCTTTTTATTTCTTGTTGTGTAAACAATGAAGTGTGTTTTTCCCTTAAACTTTTTTTCTATTTTCTACAATCTACTTTTCTAAACAAATTATGAAAATAAGTTTCATAAATTACGAAAAATAAAAATTAAAAATAAATACAATGAATTTGTTTTTGTTTATCCAAAATACGAAAAGATCTTATTTTGCCATTTTTTTCATTTTTTGGTTTTGTTACTCATTCAGCTATATTTTACGGTACCTCATGAGACACCATCAAAATTTTGTGTACATGTAGGCTTTCACATATATTAGTTATTTGTAATACATATTTTAAAGTTGTGCCTAGTGCCAAAAGTGTATAGATTTTATAAGGGAAAAATAATATTATAATTGATTAAAAAAATTTAACCATAACTCATAATTAAAACGACACTGAACACTGAAAGAAACTTTATCGGCTTTCGCCCAGCTGATTTATAAATGTCAAAACAAAATTTGCTTTCTGTGTATTGTTAAAACCACCTGTGAGTCAACCATGTATTCTGCCTCAAAATTAACTCCGAAAATTCCAAATTTTCACCTTACCTGGTGTCTCGCTAGCCTAAGAACCAAAATGAGGCTGTCTCATGAGGTACAGTCAAATATAGCTGATTGTTATTCATGAATTTTGCTAATGAAAATTTTTGACTAAAAAACAATAACAACAACAAAACATATTACGAAGATAAAAGTGAAGAGGAGGCAAAAGGAAACATAAGAAAAACTATATGCTAATTGCTATTTTTGCTACAGTAATCCATTTTATATGAATTACTGTGAGGAATAGATTTTGACGTCATTCCCAAATTTATTTGTCCATATATCGTAAAATGAATGGAAGCCTTCCCCTTCAAGGGGGAAATCATCAGAAAATAATTTCGTGAAACATCCTTTGGTTTTTTGAAGTGTTGCTTTGGCATCTTCAAGCGCTTTCTGCAAATCTTTTTTCTACATTTTCTCATTGCTTTATTTTGTTTCATATTACACATAAAGTTACTTAATAGTGCGTTTTCACTGAACCTAATTTTTAGTATTTAGTAATTTTTTTCTCCATATAAAAAAATATGTGTTTTCACTGAAATTAGTACTTACGTCATATTCACAGTCAAACTTAACCTTACTTTCACAGCTGTTCACTGTTAAACTATTGCCGAAGAGAGAATCCGAAAAAATTATTCATAATTTCCCCTCCGTACTGCCATGAGTTTGTCTAGTTTTTTCGCAAAGAACTAAACAATAGAACTAGATTTAGATTAGTTCTTTTGAGAAAAAGACTAGAGATCTCCCATCCAAATTGTAACAAATAGTACTAAATACTAAAAACTAGGTTCAGTGAAAACGCACTATAAGTGAACCTTATTTTTAGTCATATTTAACCAGCGAACTGTTTTTGACGTGTATACACGTCAAACTAAATCTCTATTACGATGCGTTCGATATGTATACTTGTCGTCGTTACCATTGACTATGAAAACTATTCTATTATGTTTGAGAATTTTTAAGTTTATAACAACAATAACTTTTGCAGAAATAAATTGTTCTTCGTTTTTCATAAAATTTGGAATAGGATCATTTTGCCCTTTATTCGCCATAAAAACATGCCATCGCTTAATTTTAATTCCGCACACTGTGAGGGGTTTTAAAAATTAAATTCGACAGTTAACTAGTAAACAGTTATAAAGAAGTAGTTCATCTAAAATAGTTTACACAAATCATCTTAAAAATAACGATTTTAAGGGGTTAAAATACCTTTCAAACAAAAGAATGAGTAAAAAATAAAATTGTTTATTAAAATTGTTATTAAATATTCTTTAACAGCAAACAGAGCTTCCGAATAAAGAATTTTAACTAGTTGTGTAATTTGTTTCCAATGATAGTTTGTTCAAAAATATTTTCCTATTAAAGTTCATAAACTGGCAACATTTTTTTAAAAAAATGAAACTCTGCATTTAATGTTTTTATCACAAAAAATTTGAAAAAAATTTTATAATGATATTGTAAAAATTCAATAAAATAAATTTTCTTGAAATGAGTTAAATATATCTTGAGATATTTTGTTCATCTCTTTGAAAATTTGTTTCACATATCAAAGACGAAGACAACAAAAACAAACGATTTTCTTAATAACTTCATTTCACCTTTACCATCGTCAAGTTTATTTACGTCACTTTTCTATATAGTATATATATAGCAATTTTGCAGAAGAATACAAATTCCTTAACTAGGGCTTAACACTTGAAATATATTATAATACCTTACACTTTGGTATAGTAATTCCCAAAATGACTATATTTGTGTTATAAAAATTAGAATGGATACATGTGCTTTGTTTTCTTATTTATTGTTTTTTTCCAACACTTTATTGTTGTAAGTTATATTATTTGTTTCTAGAGATTTTTAAGTAGTTTTCATTTCTAAGTTGTTGACTGTAGGGAGCTATGTTGAAAAAGGTTTTGTTTAGTGATTGCTTAAAATTATTTCTTATTTAATCAATACTAATTTCATTTCAAACGAGATCAAAATTAATTACTTCTATAAAAAGAAAAAGAAACAATATTTCCCAAAGAAGTCATAATATTCTTGCTTTCGTTTTAACACTCAGATATTGAAAAATAATCAAATATAAAGGAATAAAAATTTAATGAAAATATTGGAAATTTTTAGCTTTAAAATCTTTGACGTTTTGGTTTCAAAAAAATTCTCTTTAATATTCAGTTTTCCACGGAAAAGTGTAGAACTGTAATTTAAAGTTTATATATCCTCTTGTTGATAACATCATTGCAGAAGAAGCTTGTGCAGTTTAAAAAAAAGTTATAAGTTATAATATAACAGGACAGGCAATCTTAAAAGCTTTTCCAGCATTTACATAATTTATGCCTCTCTGTATGTGAAAAATCGTAAAGGATATAGACATATAAAGAATGAATCTGGTAATCGGTTAATTTACTTTATTTGATTTACATTTTTACAAAGTAAATGTATTCTGATGTTTTTTGTCACAGAACATATTCTTTTAAGTAAATAGATCTACTAAATTAAGAAATCACCGACAATTGTTCTTAGATTTTATCAAAAGACAGAAGAAATACCTGCACATCTACTTGCATGCATTGATAATATATGAAAGATATGTCCAAGAATGCCAGGCATCTCCTGCTCTATCAAATACCACCGAAAGAGCAGGAGTAAGTAGAGGAGGTCTTCGTCAACCAAATAATCTCTTTCCATTATTTAAGTAGTTTAAGCTCAAAGAAACCAGTCATCTTCATAACTTTATCGCTTTTCCCTGCATAAAAAAAAAAAATGCTTTTAAATTAAATAAAATCCTCCACTTTACTATTTATGTCTTATTTGTAGGCACTTTGATAATAAAGTTATTACATAGACAAGGCGAAAAGTGTAACAAAAAAAAAATAAATGATTCGCTTAGCTTCTCGCTCATTTTGTTTCATTCAAATTGATTCGATTCGGGGAAAACCTAGACTTGAGCCTATGTTTCTGCTTTTAGTCCAAGAGCCAGCGACGTTTTTGATGAAGTGATAGTATAATAAAAAATGTTTGTACCAATACCTGTATAGAGGTAGCGTTAACCAAAATTCACTATACCTGGTGCCCCTTCCCCCTGCATTTCAGGTAGGCAATAGATTAAAGGTAAAAAAGAAGCATGATTTTGAAGTGAGAGTATAAGGGCGATGATTTTTATATTAGCAAAATATAGAATGTATTTAATGCAGTTGTAAAAATGCACGCTCAAAATATTGCTGCAAACACTTAAAAAATTATTAAAAAATTACACTACTTTACAAATTTTCAACTTTTTTCGTTAACCTCAACAAAAAGATGTTTTTTTAGAATAACTTTGGGTCGCTGAGTCCGAAAATAATAATCATTTTTTCATCCTAAGAATCGTTTTTGAGATATTCCCAAAAACGTGTTTTTTGGGTGTATTTTCCTTTATTGGTTTATATCTCTAGAAATAATTTTTTGATTGACTAAAAATTGCTTGTTTTAAAAAGTTATCATATTTTTCTTTAATTTGATATATAAAACATGCAAATCCAATAATATTTAACGAAGTTACAGGAGATCAAATTTAAAAAAAAGGTTTATATTAACTCCGGACTTTTGTAATAGTACAAGAAAATATTTTAATTACAGTCAAAATCTTTTCTTATTTTATTAATATTATTTGTTCATGTAGCTCAACATATTCTTCTTTAGTCCAAAAATGCCTGCAAGTAGCTTTTATCGATACTATTTATATGTTTTTTGTTTAATTCTAATTAAAAAAATTTCAATGAAAGGTAAAAAACTAATCTTGTTTTTTACACCAGCATTCATCGAATACATTTAAAATTCATTAGATTTACATTAAATGTTATAATAAATTTTTATATAATCTAATTTCCATTAAAAAAAATAAGGTAAATAAAATATTTACTTAATCAAATTGAAGAATTACTAAAATTAACAACAATCGGATTCAGTTTATCATCAAATAAAAAAGAAAAACATTTCACGTCATATAACAACTAGCGGCTAACAAAAAAGTAATGAACCCAATTCAAATTAATTGCCATACAATAAAATAAACAATGTAAATTGGTGCTATTCGATTAGACCCGAAAACATGATGACTTCTGACTATATATTTAACAACATCATCCGATTTCGGAATTAATTAAAATAAAGGACACAAATCAAGCATTTATAAATAGTGTTAACTGTCGCATTTCGATAGAAAATAATTTTTTCTAGTACGACTGGTCAATTGAATAATTAGACTTAATACGTATATCATTATATAAATTGTTTGATTGTCAATTAATGGAATTTCACGTTGAATACACAATTAGTATAATTTTTTGATATACTCATTTTGTTTTATTATTTTTAATTTTTTATATCAAAATATATCTTTAGCTCAAGTAAAAGTTTTAATTTTAGTTATACTTAAAAATTAATCTGTTTAGATATTTTTTTTTGTGATCTTAAATAGTTTTTACAGACCTTTATGTTATCAAACGGAACCTCTAAAATCTAATAGAATCAAAAATAATAATAATAATAATAGTGTATAAGCCTTGTAGTCTTAAGTAATAACTTTCTAATGATAAACTTCATTCCCTTAAAATTAATTAAAGTAGTTTAGAAACTCTTTAGCTAGAAAGTTAATAATGTGCTTAAGTATTTTCTCTGTAGGATTAAATTAATCTAATAAAACTATGAGAAACTATGAAAATTTTCTATAAAGGCGAAATATCTAAATACATTCAATAAATTTAATAACTTTACACTCTATGTACTTTTTAAGTAAGTATTTTCCATGGGAAATTTTCAATTAATATTATGTTGACATCAACATAATATTAAACAAAGCTTAAACTTTTTTTTAATTTTCAAAATAAAATAAAAATGGGAGACAACCAACCATAAAAATTCCCTGAGGGGAATCCACAAAAAAAAAATTTCATATTAAAAATAAATAACAGAATAAAACTTTTATTATAAACGGGAATAGAAATTTGATTTGTCAAGTTTTACTTACTTAAAAATGTATATATCCTTATACTTCTATAATATTTAAATTTACTTTACAATCTAATAAGATTATTCAATTCACTAACCCTCTTCAATTAATTTATCTGTTTTGAAAAATGATTTTTTCTCAATTCACTAATTTTCAATAACAAATAAAAAAGTTATACCTAAAATTTATCTTATAAGTTTCCACACATTCGAATTCATTATGATAAACGATTATTTTTAAAAATCGATTTAAAAATAAATATTTTTTATATAATATGCTTGTATATAACTTGCTCGGAAGAAGACGTACAGACCAGTATTCCACGCTTTAATTAGAAAAACTATTTTTTCTCACTTGTGAAGGCAACTGTACACATTAAACATTTTAATACTCAGCAAAATGATTAAATCTAAAGTCGACCAAAACAGCAGCAGCTGCCAATTCTAATATTTTTTCTGCTAGATGCAGAATGTATAAAAATCCGGTTGAAAGTTTTTTTTATGAATTTGCTTATTTTTTATATTGAAAGACAAACTTTTCACCAAGATACGTCCTGTTTCTAGTAACTGCTACTGTGATTGTAGCCATGACTGCTGTTTTTGTTTTGGATTATTCATTAAATCTTTTATTTCTGATTGAATTTAACAAAAACGAAATCCATTTTATATTAAGCACAAAAAATCACTCTTAAACTTTATATGAAAACTTTTATACTGTTAATGATGTTGAATATGATACACCATTTCTCTATTGGGAAATAATGCATATTTTATAAAATATTATTGAAATTAAAATTGCACTTTTAGTTTTAACAAATTCAAAATTTATTTAATTTTTATGCTTAGAAATTATTATTTAAATAAAGTTTTCGAAGGTCTTTGACACAAAATTTATTAAAATCACCCAAATTTTGCTTTCTGATAGCTAAGTCGACTTTAAGTCTTGAAAATTGGAGACTTAATTTAAGCACGAAATTAAGTCTAATTAAGGGTTAAGTATGAACTGTGAAACGGAAAACCTGGCTAAGTACGTTCTTAAGTTGACAGATGCGCTAAGAATGACTTAAGTACGAATGGTGAAACCAGGCGTAACATTCCTAATTAATTATTTTCAACAGTCATGCGCTTGCGATTGTAGCGATTTCTAATATTTGGAAAATGACATAAAGTCATTCGCCCTAATCTGGAAAATGACTTTTATCTTGAACACAAAGTATCTATGCAAGATAGATGTAAAATAAAACTCAAATTTCATTCAGTACACTGATGAACAATTTAACATTTTCTCATCAGAACAGCTATTTCTAGTAAACAAATTAACAGTGATCAATTTGATCTGTATACACCCATAAGTACAATTATGGCCTGGTTCCGAGCTTCAGTCGAAAACGTAGCTGGAATAAATGTGGGGAAGAAGAATGAATTTTTAGGTTTATTATTAGTCATATATGTATATATTTAATAATTTGATGCTTGGTATAAGCTTTATTCTATTATTTTTTATATACTAAATTGCATTCACATATTAATTGTTGGGATCCTTCGCACCATACCTGAGTACTATTTAAAGCCATACCGGTTTGGTCTATTTCTTATAGAACAAAATATTGGTTTGGTAATTTAGAACTTCTTCCAAGCCCTTGTGTTTTTACAATATGTTATTTCCTGTTTCTTATTGAGCATAAGAACTAGATACTTTGAAGTCTACTATAAATGGACATTTCTATTTCATTATTTTTTATCTAAGTTAATTTTTTTTATATTTTTCAAAAAATTCTTACACACTAATATTTATCAGTACTAATAATTATATTAAACATTTTCAGGATTCAAAATTACGAGAAATTATTACCATGGGATCTCAGGACACACTGGAAGAAAAAACTGTTACCGTATGTTATGGTTCCGATTTTGTAAATGTAAATTTTGTAAATTTTTGCTGCACAAAAAAAGAAATAGCACAGGTAATAAAAAAATTATATATAAATATGTAATCATTTAGGGCGTTATATTAATACTTTTTTTGAATTTAATTTTCAAGTTACTTTTTAAAACATTCTTTAATCTTAGAAAGCATTCTTGATGTCAAAAAAGCATTTTGATTCTTTTTATTTTACATTAAAAGATTTGGTAATTTATACATTTTTTATATAAGAGTTTTCAAAAGTGGAACAATTGCAATATGCTGCTCGTATCATGATTGCAGCGTTCTTAATACCAGAGAACACTATGCATACAAATTCTAATTAAATAAAATAAATAAGTTACATGAGAAAATGAAAAACAAATCTCAGAAATTCTTCTTAACCTTGTCGATTGAATAATGGAGCTTGTTAAGATGTCAAGCGAACAGGCTTAAATCTAAGAAATAGATATAAATGCTTGGTAAAAAAATATTTTTAGTTATAATAGATAAATTTTTATTACCAGCTGTAATTAAATTTCATGTATATTCAAAATTGCTTTAGTGGTTAAATATCATATTCTCCTACTTTAATTTCAATTTACAAATCCTAAATCATTTCACTCATCCGTTTTAATAAGAAATACGGCAATAGCAGCCTGCTTTAAGAAAAAAATTAAAATATGAATTTACCTGAAATACAAAAACTTTTTTTTTCCTTCTAAGAAACAGTCCCAAATCTCATAATTGACTCCCTGTTTGACAATAATTTACATGCTCCCGCCAGTATACTATTTATTGATTTATCGAAAACGATTACTTAATTAATCTTTCATTCTCTTACTGCTATTTTCATAAACGTCTTATTTATTTATTTTAACATCTACTGACATTTATCTATTTCTGAATTAATTTAAAAACTTATCATGTAACACCAATTTTCAGTTATATTAGCCTAATAATGTTGTACAGGGGTTTAGAAATCACATTATTTGCTTAGGTTGGTTTATAGCTCCCAAGCTTAAGAGAAATTTGTTTTCTAAGAAAAACCGTTTTTCTATTTTACTTTTTCCTTCTTTTTTCATCATTTTGGCCCTAAGCACAAATTTCTATTAGCACTCACATCGTAGTAAATGTAATGAGGCCACTTAATTTTCATGTCCCTTTAAATACTTGAAAAAAAAGGAATTTCTCTTCTACATTTATTATGAAATTTCCCTAGATGAAATTGATTTTTTTACTACAAAATTTATCTAACTTATTTTGAATTAAGAACTTATACATCATTTCATCCCTTATAAAATTAGATTCATTAATAAAAGGAGTGTCAAATTTTAATAAAAAATATTCAAATCTTCGAAAATATGATGGAAATTAAATTTTATTATTCATTTGTAGTATCGATCTACTTATAGTTAAATTAATAAATTGATTGATTTTAAGGAAATAAGTCAATGTTCAAATTTATTTTTTAGTTTTTTCTCCTGTGTTAGTACCCAAGTTTCTAATAAGACTTGCTTAGTATAACTTCAAAGAAATATTTATCCCCTTCAATCAAAAATATAAATTTTAGTCGTTCTTTTTGTACAGTGAAATGAAAAAAATTGATTTTTATAGTTACCAGTATAGCAAGGATGATGTCTTTTAGGTTAATTTCTTTTTAATCTCGGTATTTTATGAATTTTTAAGTTTTTTGGATTATTCTGCGAAAACTCTTTGAGATGTTACTCTTATGCTCAAGGATCATTAGCATTTGGTGGTACAAAATTTGGCCGCAAACAGTACTAAGTCCACAGGTCTCCAATAAATTGATATATAGCTTAAATTGGGGTCTAGTTATCCTTAGCTTACAAATTTTTAATGAGAAGATCAAAAGGAATTTGTTTTTATAAAATACCAAGTGCTAGAGAGTTCTAGATATTAGATTATCTATTTGTTCAAAAATAATTTCATTTTATATTGAGTTAAAGAAATTATGCTGCCAGCATCTGTTATTCTAATAAGTTAATTAAAAAATTAAATTAAATTATCTAATGGGAAAAAATAAATCTAAAATTCACAACTCGAGATTTTTTTTCTTGATTTTGGATCCTTTGAAACGTCCTCACATTTGTTTTTATATTTTGTATAGGTTCTTTTTCTGCATTAGTTTTAGTTTTTAGTTTAAGCGTAAATGGAAATATGCCAAAATGAAAAATTTATTGCAATATAACCATTGCCAAAAGCAATAAAACACTTATGAAAAGGGTCAAGGATAGTTTATTTTATTTTTTTTTTTTTGCTTAATTTTTTTCTAATTTTTACAGCTTTGGACAGAGGAACTTTTGCGGTTGGCTTACAATCTTACACAACAAAATGGTTCAGCCACAATGTATTTACAGAAAGCCCATACAAAACTTAGCCTGCAATTGGATAAATGTGGACGAATTCCTGTTAAGAAGTAAGTAATACTTAAATAGTAATTATTTTCTTATAAATATAGCATAACCGATTAGTAATAAAAAGTTTTGAATAAATATTGAGTCATAAAATATTTTAAATAAACAATTTGATTTTGAAAATTCAAATTATAGTTTAAATGTCTGAATAATTTTCAAATAATTAAATTAACTGCTTCAAAATGAATGAATTTTTACACAATTTTAATTTCAAATTGAAATTTCAATTTAGTAGCTAAATCCATATATAATTTAAAATTAAACTACAAAACTTATGAGTAATCAATAATAGCATTTATAACTTTATGATTGCAGTGTATATACACTTTTATTTATAACTTTTTCATGTTTTATTGTATCTTGTTGTTGTTGTTTAAAATATTTCTTTTGTTAAGTAATGTGATATTGCCATTTGTCCTTATTTTGTTGATAGGCTTCCAATCTACATTAGAAGCTGCATTATCCTTACGTCTGATGACATTAAAACTACTTAATAGTTGAGAATAGTTTGAGAAGGAAAATCAGATTTTCAAACGTAAAATGCAACTGTGGCCAGTTGCCATGAACTTATACTGTATCTAAGCAAAATATTATCGGCCTTTTTGCCCAGAGATCAAACTGTTTTTCAAATAAAGCTACACATTTTATTCATCAAATATTATTACTTTTGTTTATAAAATTTAGCCGAAATTGTTTTAAAAATAAAAAAATCAAATGAAAAATGAAAGAATTTTTTGAAAAACGTGAACTAAACTTGTATTTTTTATCAAAAACAGCAGCTTCGACAAATCTTTTTCTATTTGTAATTTACCACAAACTCAATTTTTAGTTTTTTGATAAAGGGAAATTAAAACTTAATAAATACAAACAAAAAATATAAATTAGAGCTTTTTATATTTCAGAAAATTTATTCTAACTTATTATGCATTTCCATGCTCTAAAAATCCATTAAAAAATTAAGATGAAAGTTTATTAAATAGCTTAAGACTCAAAAATCAAAACATTTGGACTAAAACGCAAGCGAGAAACTGTAAAAAAAAAGCGGGCTAAAAATTTTAAATTGCTGATATTTCGGAGGACTTTTCTAACCAAGCACTTAATAATTTGAATTAAAATAATAAAAACATAAACAAAGTAAAGAAAATAATTTTAAAAATAAAAAATATAATCAAATCAACATTGTGGCCTTCTACACTAATGGAAAACTGATTAAACTATCAAAAACTGATTAAAAATTTTATCCTTATGACAGTAGTGAAAATATATCATTTCAATCCTCTCATAAATTTAAATGAAATATTTTTTTTGTTTATTTTTATTTTATTCTAGGTCAATTTAGGGGTGTACAAATTATTCTTTTTTAATATTGTAATGAATAGAAGAAGGGTAGCCATTTTATTTATGAGCTCAAAATAAAAAATGAAGCAAGAAATGCTTTTAAAAGAATTATATCGATCTTAAATTAGAAATATTGTCAAGGATAATAAAAATAACATTAAGTCGCCTAGATGAGCACAAAAAGTAGAAGGGAATAGTTTTAGTTAACTAGATAGTAGCACGGTTTTTTAAAATTCTTTCATATATACAAGGATAGAATTCAACAAAAAAAACAAAATAATGTGGTTGTCCAATCTTTTTTTAATTTTTTTACATGATTGAAATGTAGCGTGAATATACTGAATTATCCTTGTCTATCACTATAATGACATTTACCACCTAGTTTTTCGTTTGTGAATGATTGGAATAATAAAATAGAAAATAACAGAAAAAAATATTATTTTATGGTTCTTATAAAAAAATATTTGATTCGGGATAATTCGAATTATTGTTATTTGAAGAGAATAGCTTACTTTCTTTTTAATATAAATTACCAGCGAATAAATGATATGTATATGAGTCACACCCCAATGAATATACTTACATTAAATTATTGTCTATATTTTGTTTTTTTTATTATAGTGTCCGATGTTTGAAATTTTTCATTAAGCATGAATTTTAAGATAATGTTTTTATTTATGTCATCTATAGACTAATTAGGCAAAAAGAAAAAACAAGTGTAGATATACATATTTATTAAAACCAATTAAAATCTATCAGTGTCGTAGATACAGTTGTGATCAAGGGGATCAATTCCTCCCCCCTCCCTCTTTGGGCCAGGAATATTTTAGTAGTAAATAATGAAATAAAGCTAATACGCCTAAGAAAGTTGACAAAAAAATTACACTCCTCTCCCTATTGCAAAGAGCTGTGTACGCCACTGAAACTGTTAAAAATATATATATAGTGTGTTTTTCAATTCTGTCGCTTTCCACCGGCTAAGCCGAAAGTACAAATCTACTACGTTTTTGTACTTCCAGTTGTACTTTGGAAGTGAAACTTGTACATTTAACATCTCGTTCATGTTATTAAATTTTAAGTTTGAGGTTTAGATATAATTTTATTATTCATATTCTATGTCAATGTTTAAAAGAATTCGAGATAATAACAATTTCGTAATCTCATCTAGTAAATAATATTTTTATATTATCTTTTGATATGCTTTCCTTAATTCAGAATATGTAAAAAAACGAAAACAGTAAATAAAGAAGAAAAGCTTAAAATTGTTATCAAGAGTATTTATTAATTTAAATTTAAATTTTATTTTATTATACTTATTTGCTATTAGATTTTTTCAGAATTTCATCTCGTTATTTCTATGTAAAATAAAATCCCGTGTATCTTTCCATCTGAGTGCAGTAATTTCAGCAAAATTTAGCTAACCTATACCATAACATATTGATAAGAACTTTGTACTATAAAAAATCTATAAAAATAATTAACTATTAAGATTTTAACAAATTTTTTGATTACTATATCAATATGTTCAATGAGATAACAAAGAAGTAATGATTTAAATAAAAAAGAAGGTAAATAATTGTGTAAAAATAAATATCCAATAAAAAAATCATTTTTGAAAATATATTAAGTGAGAAATCATATTAAATCTCAGTTTTGGCAACAAATACTAGTTTTCAAATGTACAAGTTTCACTTCCATAAGTACAACTGGAAGTACAAAAACGTAGTAGATTTGTACTTTCGGCTTAGCCGGTGGAAAGCGACAGAATTGAAAAACACACTAATAATTATATATATAAATAATATATATATATATATTGAGCCTCCTTTCATCCTCTTTATCCTGAAAAATGCAAACTTTCTTTAACCTCCTTTCGTTGTCTTGGTGCAGAAGCGGGATTTATTCAAAGACGTTGAAAGGAGGTCCAACTTTGACATAAGCGTAAATGAGAGAGTTGAACCTGCTTTCAACGTCTTAGGCCTCCTTATACGAAGGTCAAAGATCATGAAAGAAGCATCCATTTCAACTCGGGTATAGACTGTCTCGATTGGAATATATCCTTGCTGGTTTTCGCCTATTGGAATAATTTTTCTTTTGATTTAGAAAGTAAGCCAATGGGGGTATTCACATTGAGGCCGGTTTCAAATCAGAAATGTTCCCCTACAATTCTCACTCTACTAAAATATGTGAATATGTGTTGGTAAAATATTACAGAAAGTAAAGTAAGTAAGTATTAGTAAGATGCCAAGCATGAGGCAGAAATATTTCTGCCTCAGGAAGGGGTAAAAATTTTTTCGAAATTTGCGAAACTCCGTCTTACATTTCATCTCCGCTTACCATGAAATTGAATGATACCGGCCTCAATGTGAATAGCCTGAATATTCCAGTCGAGACCTAAAATAGAACACAATTTTTGTGACATTTTGAGCTCATTTAATATTTTACTTTTTATATTAAAGGGTTGTGTTGTGTTGTGTTGTGTTTCTGTGTTACACAAATCAAAGTGCCAATTTTTCTATTACAAACTATAAGAATTTATTTTCTGTTCTAGTATAATAAAATTATTTGCATCAAGCAAAGATGATCGTCGTCGTGTCGAAAAAGCAATGGATATGTCTGGTTTTCCATCTGGTAAAGGTGATAGTGTAGCACTAAATAAATTTCAATTTGAAGACTTTTATAATCTCTACAAAAATCTCACACAAAGAACTGAAGTTGAAAAAATATTTGATGAGCTGTAAGTTTTAGTTTTTTTATAACTTTATTTTTGTTAATATTATTATAAAATTTGTTGATTTTGTTTTTTGTTTTTCTTAATATATTTTGAAAAAGAGTCGGAAATTCAAAACGTAGATGTATGTCAACATCACAATTAGTAGAATTTCTTAATAAAACCCAACGTGATCCAAGACTGAATGAAATTCTTTATCCTTATGTTAATACTACTCGTGCTAAGGAAATAATTTATGAATATGAACCAAATAAGTTTAATGCCCAAAAAGGTCAACTAAGCTTAGATGGTTTTTTAAGGTAAATTAAATAAATTTAAGATTTTGTTAAGAAGAAAATGTAATTTCTTTTGTATATTTTTTTTCTAATTCGTTCAATAAATAAGGTACTTAATGTCTGAAAATAATCCTATTATGGCACCAAATAAATTAGATTTATGTGATGAAATGGATCAACCATTGGCACATTATTTTATTAATTCATCGCACAACACTTATTTAACTGGACATCAGTTGACTGGCAAAAGCTCTGTAGAAATCTATAGACAATGTTTGTTAGCTGGCTGCAGGTATATTTTATTATTTTAAATAAATATATTTATATTTAGTTATTAATTTTTTTTTCATATGATATTTAGATGTGTTGAACTTGATTTTTGGAATGGACGTACTGAAGAACCAATTATAGTTCATGGATATACTTTAGTATCTGATTTACTTGCTAAAGATGTACTCGAAGCAATTGCTGAGTGTGCATTTAAAACATCTGAATTTCCTGTGATATTAAGTTTTGAAAATCATTGTAATCCAAGACAACAAGTGAGTTCTTATATGTATAGAAAATATTTAATCCATTCCCGCTCCTTTTTGATTTTTTAAATGAGATCTAGAAAGAATTTTCTTTTTTGAATGCTTGTTATTAAAATAGAAATAGATCTTTAGTTATTAAATTCCCATAATTCTTCCGAGAAAAGTTTTGATTGTTATAGCCGTAGTTTGGATTTTATGCAATTTTTTTTTGCTCAAAACTGTAACCAATTAAATTTGCAAATTTGAAAATAGTTTTCACAAAATTTCTTAATTAAAGGGTCTATAAATTATATGAAATTAAAGGTATAAGATTATTTGTTTAAAAATTAAAAATGAAGTTACTTTTGAAAAAAATAAAACTTTCCTCTAAATTTATAACATTAAAAATTCTTAAAAAATATAAGATAAAAATTATATTGAAATCGGCTAATTGGTTTTGAGACTAGTAATAAGTAATTAGCTTGTTTGACTGGTTCAATCGCGCTCACTTTGAATTATTATCACTTCAGAAATATTGTGAATTTTTATTAGAAAAAATTTCAAAATATTTATACAAGTGTAGATTATAAATCTAGCTAAAAATAAAAATATTTTTTAAAAACTTCCTGGAATCTTATCATTAATTCTATAACAGTACTTTACCTGCTTTAATTTTTATTAAACTATAGAAACTTAGCTTGATATTTCAACCGTAATTTTTTTATGTTATTAATTTAAATAAACTTTTAAGGTAAAATTTCAAATGTGATTCTCAGTTTTTTGTTGTTGTAACTTTATGTGAAAAAACTTAAACAAATTTATTTCTTTTTACAATAATATAGAATTGGATTTGTAAAAAAAGCTTTAAATTAGTTTCTAATATTTAACTCATCAATATCGTATATAAATTTTATTGTATCCTTGATTTACATAATTTCAACAAATTAAACTTATAAACTTATGCTAATTTGGCCGAATAAAGACATCGAATTAGTTTTTCTTATAACGGCTCAGGAATTTATAATTTTTTCTTTCTTTTTCTAATTAAAAAAAACAAAAGAATCTACTCTAGATTAAAAACATACAGATAATTATTTTCTAAAAGAAATACTTCTGGAAAGATTACGAACTTCACTTTATTATAATTACACTTAAGTTCAAGTAGTCTTCATTATTTAATAGTCCCATTGAGAATTTTTAAAGATAATGCTTTTGGTTTGAAAGAAATTTTTCACCTTAAATAATTAACTTTATTTCTTTATAAAAAATAATAAATAACTTCATGTTTTTAAAAACGTCCACAACAATTGCAGTGATTTTATACCTTTCTTTTTGACTACTTGAAAGGTATAAAATTTATAAAGTCTACAGGCTTTTTAGATTTTTATATTTAAAGCCGTATAAAATTTTGAAAATAAAGATAATCCTTTTTTCCTATTAAAGTCACTTTAAATATTAATTTAAAATATTGATTGATTAAAATAAAATATTGATCATTTGATAGGTAATTTGATTAATAGTTTCAATTATATTCATCATTACAATTTTTCTTTTGTTTTTGAATAGATATTTAGCTTTATATTTTTTTGTTTTTTAAAATTTCGTAGGCTAAAATAGCTAATTATTGTCGTGATATATTTGGAGATATGTTACTAGATAAACCTATGGACAGTCATCCTTTAGAACCAAATACTGAGTTACCTCCACCATCATTACTTAAACGTAAAATAATAATTAAAAATAAAAAAAAACATCATCATCATCATCATCACCATAAAAAGGATACACATGCTAGTAAACTAATAAGTTCTAATTCAGGTATGCATTTTAATTTATATATCATAGTTAATCTAAAATGTACGATTTAAAGATATTTATTTTGATAGTTTGATTAATTTATTTTTATAAAAGTTGAAGGTACAAAAGTCTTACAACAAGTTACTGATGATGGAAACTCTACAGGTGGAAATCAAGTACATTCTACTCCATCTAGTATCCCAACTATAGTTGGAAGTGCAACTGGAAGAATTTTGGAAGAATCTTCCAACCATCCACCACCCTTACAGGTATTTGAGCAATATATATATCTGAAATAGAATCAAGTTTTTTTCTTTTCTTTTAATTAATTTTGCCAATATTTACAAATAGAGTTTTTATCTTTAAAATCCAAAAAAAAAAAAGAAATTTTTATCGAAAAAGTAAGCGTTTTGTTGAGACAATTTATTAAGCTTTAGATTTTAAGAGCAGTGTCCTGATTCAATTTTCATGAGAAGACTGTTTTGATATATTATGTGCAATTATTAATTTAGTCATTTTCATTCTTACTTCCAATGAAGACAATATTAAACCCTAATCTCTGAGAGGATTTTAGAGTCTCAATAAGTTGAAGTTTTTTTAATTTTTTTTTTCTGAATTAAGAACCAAGTTGAATGAATTTTATTAATATTGCGGAAATTTTTAGACAAAGGTATTTAAAAAAATAAATTCAACCCAGCTTAAAAAAAATTTATCATTCGTTCTTTTTTACTTTTTTTTGATCTGAACTAGAAGTTCATTATACGCAGTAATTTTTATCAAAATCGCAACCAAACCGTCAAACCTACAACTTAGTCCTACTGATACTCATAAAATCCACCAAAACTATCAAATTAGTTGTGAAAGAGTAACCTAACTTTATACATGATATGAATATTTGTTTTATTTAAACCATCAAAATGGCGCACTATCTTATACTTGTATTTGCATGTAAAATATCACGTATTTGTACTTCAAATCTTTTAGCTATCCTCGTTACATGTATAAAAAGTTTATTTTAAGCCTCTGTAGAATATTGTTAAGTAGTGAAAAAAAGTACAATAAATAAGATTTGATTTATATAGTTGACAGTAATAAAAGAAAAACAAACAAAACTGGAATATTTTAAAGGACAAAAAAATGTTTCTTTTTAATAAATCAAAAAAGTTTTCCGGGAAATAAATGAGTGCTTTTCCAATAATTTATTAAAATCAGTATGGAAATGCTTTTAATTTGAATAAAAGGTATACATACTTCAACAAAGAAATTTTATTGCAGTGTTTAATAAATGGAACAAAAAACAAATGTAAATATCCTCACAATATATTATGATTAAAGATTTATGTCGTAAAACTTTAAATGACTTCAGAGAAAAAAGTGTACTAGGAAAATTAACAAAAGTTTTGTAATTTTATTAAAACAATAAAAGATTGTACGAACAGTCAAAAAAAGGTTTATTTTTCGTTGGAATCTTAGGCTAATTAGAAAAATAAAATGATTGATATTACCTTTCAATTTCACAATTTTTTGAAAAACATTTCAATAAAACGCTCATATTAAACTTGAAAATGATTAAAAAATTTTGCTACTATGCAGAAAAATGATATTAAATTTAAGATATCTGCTTTATTAATTCAGTTTAAATTTGATAACGAAAAAGATTTAATATATTTAGCAAATACGGCAAAGTTCAAAGGAAAGCACTGGCTCCTCAGATACTGATAGTTCAAGTGATGATGAGTCTCTTCCTAGTACAAATCAACCTCAAACAATTGAAAATGAAACAGTTCCTGAAAAAGCCCAAAAGGAAACAGAAGCAGCCGCTGAGATCTCTGCATTAGTAAATTACGTACAACCTGTCCATTTTTATTCATTTGAAAATGCTGAAAGTAAACAATATTAGATTTAATATTATTTAGATTTTATAGTTTATATATAATTTTTTTTTGTTTCTAATTAGAAAAAAATCGATGTTATGAAATGTCATCTTTTGATGAAAAACAAGCAACTGCCTTACTCAAAGAGCGTCCAATTGAATTTGTTAACTATAATAAACATCAATTATCTAGAGTTTATCCAGCTGGTACACGTTTTGATAGCTCCAATTTTATGCCTCAGGTGATATCAATTTCTTTTTAATTTAATATGAATTTCTTGTAGTTCTTTTTGAAAATTACTGACTTTTTGTCTTTATAGCTCTTTTGGAATGTTGGATGTCAACTAGTTGCACTTAATTTTCAAACATTGGATTTAGCTATGCAACTTAATTTAGGAATTTTTGAGTACAATGAACGCAGTGGATTTCTACTTAAGCCAGAATTTATGAGACGAATTGATAGAAGATTAGATCCTTTTGCAGAAAGTACTGTAAGTTTAATGTTGCTTTTTTATCTTACAGATTGATTTTGATATCATTAATTTCTTTTGATGAATTAGACACCATTTTGCGTAATCGGTTCACTAATCTTTACATTATATATATTTTATACTTTAAGAAGTGATACTATATAAAAACTATTAAAACTTCTTATTTGTTAAATTGGTCAATAAAATAATAATGTTATTTAGGTTGATGGAATTATTGCCGGAACAGTTTCCATAACAGTCCTATCTGGCCAATTTTTAAGTGATAAAAAAGTAGGAACTTATGTTGAAGTAGATATGTTTGGCTTGCCAGCAGATACTGTAAGAAAAAAATTCCGTACTAAAGTTATAAAGGATAATGGGATAAATCCAGTATATGATGAAGAACCTTTTGTATTTAAGAAGGTTACTAAAAGCCAATTAATTTTTTTTGTATTATTTAATGTAAAATTGTTTACTATTTTAAAATTTCTAGGTAGTACTCCCAGAGTTAGCGAGTATAAGAATTGCCGCATATGAAGAAGGTGGAAAATTTATTGGACATCGTGTTTTACCTGTGATAGGATTATGTCCAGGATATCGTCATGTTACATTAAGAACTGAAGCTAGCCAACCAATTACTTTATCAACACTTTTTTTGTGTATTATAGTTAAAGATTATGTACCAGATGATTTATCAAATTTTGCTGAAGCATTAGCAAACCCAATTAAATACCAAAGTGAACTTGAAAAACGGGATAAACAATTAGCTGTTTTAACTGAAGATATGGAATTGGCAGAAGATGATTCAACTAGTGCATGTAAGCAATTATGTGTGTTAGCTTGTAGAAAAAAACTATTTTATTTTTTTTTTCAACTATTGTTTTTGTTATGTTTGTCTTAATTGTTAATAATCATAAAATTCTAAACAAACCAGTTGTGTTTGTTTCAATAGGCCAACGAAAAGAATTACGACCGATTGAAATTTCTACTGCTGGTAGCCCAAAACATCGTACAAGTATTGCTACAACATCAGCATATAGTATTGATATACCAACTGATAGTGATACTGATCAGACTGGTCATGGTATAACAACATTTCAACATCAAATTTCAATTGAACAGAATTCTAGTATTTCATTTAGACAAAATGAATCAATTTTAGAAACAGAAAATATTTTAGCGGAATCATTAGAAAAAATTCTTGAACATAAATCTGTTAGAGAAAAAAAAATTGAAATGGAAAAGAAATTAGATAATTTAAAAAGAAAACATGACAAAGAGAAAATTAAAATTTCAACATATTCAAAAACTGGTTCCCAGTCTGATGGTTTGAAAAAACAAAAATTTTCAATGACAAATAAATTAGTTAAACGTTTGAGCAGTAAAACTTTGTAAGTTTTTATATTTATTTTTGTTAGATATTTTATTTAAAAAGAAAACAAAAAAATTATTTTATATAATTATAGAGATAATAATGTTCAAGTTCCACCATGTCCTTCAGAATTAGGCGAAAGTAGTGAAGAAAATAATGATAAACAGGGTATAACCCGAACACAATCTGATCGTTTGTTAGCTGTTTGTAAAGAATATTCTATAGCATATAGGGAAATGCAAGAAAAATATCATGAAGTTATCTATTCAACAGCTGAAAAAGTATTAAAAAATTCTCAAGCGAATCAAATGAAAATGCTTAAAACATCTTTAGATAAAGTAACTAGTGAAGTTATGCAGCAATTACAAATTGCTCGAAGAAATGAAGTTAAAAATTTGGCTCTAATACATAAGGACAGAGATGAACTAGTTAGGTAATAAAAATATATTATTCGTATATATAATTATTTTTATTGGCATTTATTTAATTTCTACTACATTTTGGTGCAATAAATCCATTAGCTTAACTTACTAATTAAGAAACTAACGTTTTGAATCAAAAATCTTTTCACCTTCCGATCGTTGGATTATTCAATAAAATGTTTGGTCTGTTACTTGTCAATAAACATTTAAAAAGATCTTATATATATTTTGTTCATTTTTTATTTGTCAAAACTTAGTTTATAAATACTATATAAACGAACAAAATATTCTTTCTATATTGTTTTTTTATTATTTTAATTTAACTAAATTACTAATTTAACTTCTTTTTCTTAAATACTATTCTAATTTCCCATATTATGAAAAATGAATTTTTCTCAGTTTATAAATATTATCATTAAAAACTTACCGGAAAATTTTCGTTTTGTGCAACAGATTTAAATTAATGCAGGTGTTACACGAAATTATAAAATATTTGCGATGCAAGACCTTCAACAGAATTTCCGCAAAGCATTGAGGAATTTCTTCCGGTAAATTGTATGATAGATACAGGTGTTGAACTTTAGCATGTTTCATAAAATTATTATTAGAATATATATATTCTATATTTATATATAATATATTATATACTAATCTTATTGATTTGTATCCTAACACGATACATATGTCGCTTTTATTACTAATGGAATAAATGCTCTTAATAAATAGCCCATTGTCATTATCACATCGGTTAACAAACTTTGCAACCTTTTTTTTATTGTTTTTTTTTTCTTTTTCTTTAAAGAAATAATTACAAAACGTACCTTAACTTTGGTAGTTTGTGCTAAGTTTTGGCGAAATTAAAAATTAGTCTTGTTGATATTTTTTAGTTTCAGCCATCAAAGTACTTACTCTTTCAGATCATTTTATCCGATATCAAGGAGTGTTTTGTTCTAATGTATAATATTTTCCATAGTAGTGACAATTTCATTTAATTTTAAAATATTGTTGCCTAATTTTTCCTTTTTTTTATATTAATATATAAATTCACAGAATGAAACGTGAGGTAGCAAGTTCCGTAGTAGAACGTGGTGTAGCAGAAAGATTTCGTTTAAAACAAGCTTTTGATAAAAAGACAGAAGAACTTCAACGTCAACATGATTTTGTTAAGGCAGCTCTTGAAGAACATAAAACAAAGGTAAGAAAAATACAAAAAATAAAACTAAATTAATAAAATAATTAATATTTTTAATTTAAACATATACAAATATATATAACAAAATTGAATTATTTTTTTAAAGGCTCGTTTATTACTTGAAAAGGAATGTGAATCTCGTTCTTGTGTTTCTTCTGAAGGATTTCTTGCTTTATTTAATACGTCAGGTACAAAAGGGAATTGCTTACCATCAAATATATCATCTGGAAATAATATAATTAATAATAGTTCTTCAGTATCTATTGAGACATAAGGGGGAGGGAAAATATATTCATATTTATATTTATAAACGCATAAATATACTGAGCCAAACATTTAGTCAATATGTACACAACAGTATTTATAAAGGTAAATTGGCCTAATTGTATATTAGTTAAATTTATATTAGATATATTTAACATACTAAGAAAAAAATAACCTTAAAGGTTTTTTTCTTTAGAGAAAAAGAATTGAATTCAACCGTTTTAAATTTAAAACACTGCTAGTCATTTTTAGCAGTTAAGTGTTAGTTATAATATGTAAGTTATAAGAATCTCAGTCAAAAATAGATGGGGTTAAATTGTTCTGATTTTCTTCTTTTTTTCTTAAAGTACAAAGTTGTAAAGTTTGAAAAAATAATGAACATTTTTTTATTTTATTATATAAAATTGCCATTTTATCATCATTTTTTTTTTTTTTTTTTTTTTTGCTATTTTAGAGCACTGTGTGTTCAAATACCTTCAAATATTTTCTTAATGATTTTTATCATTATTTTGGTGTTCTTATGTATATATTAGTTGAAATTAATAATGAATAAGACTCTGTAAATTTAAATATTAAATGTTTTAACTAGGAAACGTGTTAAAAAAACTATCTTATGATTAATTTAATAGTTTATTTTTAAATGGGTCGCCGCAATACTTGACTTCTTTTAGTCTTACATTTAAAACAATTTATTTTTAATGATATGAGTAAAATAATTGCTATGAATTTAAAATTTTAGTATCGAGATCAGGAGCATTTGTTGTAAAAAACTATAATCCAATTAGTGCTATTAGAATTTATGATATAAAATTAAAAATTTTTTTCAATCAAACTTATCTCAATGCCTTACTAGTACTATAATCTTTTTTTCATGTTATTCAGTTACAAATTTTCATCTAATTTTAAATTTTTATAAAAATGGATGCAATTATAATGAAAACGTAATTCTTTTAAAGGAAATAAACAAAATAAAACATTGGCCTTAGGAATTAAAATAAGGCTCTAGCATAATTTTCCTTAAGTGATTTTGATAAATGATTGAATATTAACCTTTTTTGAGTCTGCTGTCATACTTCGTATGACACAACTTCATACAATATATCAACCAATAAGCAATTTCCCATTTGAAGGGATTTAAGCCATTCCTAATTCAACTTTAAACGCACAATGTTTTTTGTATAAATCTTGAGTAATTTATTACAAACTAAATTTACTAATGCACGTTTTAAGTTATAAGAAACAAGTGTAAGAATTTGATTCTAAAAAGTTGTCTCCTTTTTTCTACTCTTTTCTACGCTACCTACTATACCTACTCTCTCTGTGGCCATCTAGTAATCCGTTTTTATTTTTTGACAGTCAAAACGTTATTTAAAATGTTTCTTACAGCTCGGCCATCCTGACCTTTGCGAGGTTTAGTTATTTTTTTAGCAAAATGCTCAGATTTCAACTACTGGCTACGTCTTATGCATGCGGCTGCATTTGTTCTTACGTCTAGGACGTCAAGTCTTGATTTGTCACAAACCTCGTTAGCTAAATAGGAGTCTGTTTTGCAACGTGGCGTGTAACCCAAAATGATTTCATATGGGGACTTACCCGTTGATTTATTGATTATAATGTTCAAGCCCCAGCGAATTGAATATAGTAGATTATCCCAGCGTTCTCATCATCACACGATGCACTTATAGAGCTTAGTATAACTCGATTATACCTCTCCACCTGTCCGTTTGATCTTTGGGTTAACGTTGCATTTAATATCCTCTTATGACATCTGACAATTTCTTTTCTAGAATAGCTTCGGACTACCCAACGTCTTCCTTGTTCCGTTTTTCGACAAAATCGGTTGTTTATCAAGCTATTTTCTACATGTATTTTCTCTTCAAAATTATCCTTGGGTTCAATTTTCAATATTTCTATAATATCTTTGCATATATCGTCTTTTAGTTGTGCTGCTAGGATCCAATCTTCTTTTAATACATCTATACTCAGTGATATTTCAGTTTTACTATCAGGACTTCAACTAAATGCGTCTAAATGAGTCATATTGATCCCAGGTCGATATTCGATGGTGAAATTGAATTCTTGGGCTAAGAGTCACCAGCGCCCAATTCGAAGAATAATATCCTTTTTCGATAAGGCGGTGCGAACTGCGTTACAATTAGTTGCTACACAAAATTTCAACTGCTAAAGTTTCTAATTCGAACGAGTGATACTTTTGTTCTTCACGTGTTATTGTTCTGCTTAAATATGCTACCAGCTTCCATGAATTTTTTTCTTGTTCTTGCATTAGAATTCCTGATAATTCCTCGAAACATCGGTGTGTAGCATAGTAAAGGAGTTTAATTGCCATAAAAGGCTTTGTGGGTTATCCACATTTTTAATTTATTTATAATACATATTAGTTTTTTATAAAAGTATATATGTATATTGATGTTTATAATTTAAACAGCAAGACTTACTGACTAGTGTACGTAATATGTCAAGCAAGTAAATTTTCAAAGCCTGCTAGACATATTACGTACCTGCCTAAAACTACTGCGTTCTGTTTGTTTTAAATTAAATTTAATTTCTTAAATAAATAAATTCGTGTCATGTCGCCACAGCTTGTTCGTTAGGAGGAGAGGTTAGGTTTCCCTAAAAGTTCCCCACCACAAACTTTAAAAAGAGTTTTTTCCCATCTAAAACTCATAATAAGTAAATAAATAGTTTTTTGTTTATTCAGGTTTGAATTTGACAGGAATTCCTATGCCCCTTATATAGCCAGATTTATCTAAAATGGCCATGACACAATGCAAGCGTCGCGAAAGCCGTTAATGCTTTGAACCTTGTGAAGTTGGCTGCAGGCCCGTTCTGCAGAGTCCTTTAAGACAAAGCATGCGTTGCGTTAGCGTTATACTTGTGAAAAAACATAATATGTGTCTATTGTGCTGCCATGTTTTTGTTAATAGTAAAATAGACGGTTCTGCAATCGCTTCAAATAGGTAGGAGTTTATGTCTTTTGTTTACCTGTAATTAAATTTTAATGAGGCAGCGTCGTGTCATTAATTTTAGTTAGCGTCTATACTGTATCGTCAAATAAAAGTAAGGAGGACAATTGATGGCAATATGCTTGCCATCGATAGCTCCAACGCAATGCGGGAGTTTTAACTTATTTTTAAAATCAACAGAGATTTTCTCCCATTCGGATTTCTCCGGTAATTTAAGAAAATGTTCATGCAGACTATCCCAAATTACACTGCATGTCTCTAATGCAATTTTTGCAACGGTTGAGACTCCCAATCCTTGTAACACTTAATCACTTCTACTTCTACTTACTATATTAAAATATTTAAAAAATTTGATTGATTAATATACAACACGCAGCAGATTTTTTTAAATGGTGGTATAGTAATCAATTACCTTAATTTATAGCCGTCTACTAGATTTACTCAAAACTAATGTGGCAACAACACCGAAAGCCATCTGTTATCAGCTTACGATAAACAACCAAATCACGTTAAAAATAGAAAGTAGGGATACTCTTGTGTTGCGTCGACGAAATTGTCAACGCCAACCAATCCCATTGTGTTAGCTCCCATTTAAATGCACGTATTCTACTTAGATGTCAAAGTTTCGTTGACGCGACGCTTGCATTGTGTCATGGCCTTAAGAGTGTGAATTCTATCGAAGTTTAATTTTTTATATGAAAAAAACAGGGGTTAGTTCCATAAGACTCATCTTTTCTGAGGAGACGTGTAATTGGAAGAGCAATCGTGGCAAAGCCATTAATAAATTTGCGGAAATTAGCTGGCCAATCCGAAGAATTGACGGATCTCGTGAATATTTCTTGGTGTATGATAGTTTTCGATAGCTGATGTTTTCCTTGTTCCAGGTTGAATGCCGTTTGCTAATATTTCCTACCCAAGATATTCAGTTTTTGACTTAAAAAAGTAGTATTTTTTTAAATTCATAGTCAGGTTAGATTATTTGATTCGATCAAAGACGAACTTAAGGTTTGCCAATCCTTCTGTTAGAATCTTCTGCCAGAACTAATATATCATCCATATAGGCTAGTGCTATGTATATCGAATCTTAGTGGCCCTAATACAGCAGTTTTTGTTGTAACTATCTTTGGGGAGAACAATGATTTTCATTATGCTGTATATCAAAATTCTTGTTTCTATATGTTGGATAATGTCTTAAGCTTTTTTTTTTCGTTTATGTCGCTTATGGGCGTCAAGGAATTATCGTCTCCCAAATCTCTTGTTGCACTTCTCGCAAATGAAATGTCTTAAACTCTTATCCTTATAATTCTAATTATTCGGTTACTAATTTTCACTGAGTCGTTGATTTTCTCCTGATAAATTCTTGATGTGAGTGTGATTACTAACTCGAAGAAGCTTCAATTTTCTCGCGCTCTTTTGCCAATCTTCTAACCGCAAAACCAGATACTGGCCAAAATTATACTTTTATCCCATTGAAAATTGCTCTAAGAAGCGACTTTATTTATTTATTTTTTTTCTTCTTTATTTTCCTTATTCTTATTTTTCGTTTCTTTTTTTATAATATTATTGTATGTTATTTATGTATAAACAATTGTTAGCACTATCATTTAAAATAATTAAAAAACTTATATCTAGTATATAATGGGTTGTTATTGTTATTAATTAATACAAACACGAACTTTTATTCGACGATCATTCATAACGATATCGTGGATTTTTTTGATATTTTCTTCAGTAGTCACCTCTTTTGGCCTTCCAGAGCGATGTTCATCAATTGTCGATGTACGACCACATTTGAATTCAGCAAACCAATAAATTACGATTGAATTAGCTGGAGAACATGTGCCATAATACTTAGCAAGCTTCTTCTTTGCTTCTTTTGCGTTTTTTCCACGCAAAAAATAATGTTTAATCAATGCACGAAATTCTTTTTTTCCATCTTTTCACAAAACACAAAAGTTATTTACTTCAAAAGGCTGTCAAACATAAACTGAATCGTGCCTCATAATGACATATATTATTAAAAAAATATTAATTTGGTTACCACTAGTGCCATTTCTTAGAAGCCGGATACTTTTCACTCTGTCCTTGTATTTTGATTATTAGGTCGATTAAAATAATTTATTTTTCTAGTTTTATGTGATGAGTCTACTTGCATTGGCATGGGGGACTCTTGCTGTAACGATCTTTGTGGAAAACAATAATTTGCATTATGGTGTATATCGAAATTCTTGTTTTTATATATTGGATAATGGCTTAAGCTAGATCATTCCCATTTTTTTGACAAGACTGGTTTTGTTTGTGCAGCTGCAACATTTGTAACTCTTTATCCTTTGTTATTCGTTTGCGTTCCTTCTTTTCTTTTCCATACTTTTTTTTATTCCTTTGCGTTTGTACACCCTGCAGGAATAATGAGGTAATTTAAGGTAATTACTTACATACTTATATATTAGAAATGAAATGAAGATTTATGTTACTCCAAGAAAAAATAATCACCAAATAAAATATTTTCAGTAATGCATTAAATCCAACTTCTAAACGAGACAATCAAATAAATTAAACACGCTACCACGCTACATATGACACAATAAACATTTAATAATCATAATCATCAATCATCTAGATATTTTCAATAATGCAAGAAATTTACAGCTTTTTACAAAGATTTTAATATTAAAATGTTTCACTTTTTTTTCAAAAAAACTCTGTTAACTGTGTTATTATATATAATAACCGGCAATTATCTATAATCACCAGTAAATTTGGTAAATATGATAAATTTTTGAAAATTAATCAAATTAACCGGTTTTTTTGCATAATATAATGGTAAATGTGATAGAGTCCCTAATTTAACGAAAATTCGTTCTGTTTGCTTGCTTGGCAACTGAATACATTAAAAATATAGGACAACCACATCATTTATTTTTATCGTTGGAACACTTGATGCCTTCATTAAACGCTTTATTTTTCTTAAATTGCACAAAACGTAACCCTTCAGACCATTTACTGGTGTGATTGCTTTCCAACTAAGAAGTTAGCATATTTTCAATATCCTGATTTGCACGTTCAACCGAACCTTGAGCCTGACTGTGCCTAGGTTTTGCGTGCACAATTTTCAGATCCGGCCACACTGCGCAAGCTTCTTCCCTAATTTTGTTATTAAATTCACGACCATTGTCACTTTGCAGTACACTGGGGGCTCCAAATATAGTAAAAATATCAATTAGGTGATATGCAACCTCTTCTGCACGTTTACTTTTTAAAGCACGCAACTGTACTCCGTCAAATGGTCTTGATAGACAAATATAAACTTAAAGTCATTATCTGGTTGTGAATGCATGTCAATTAGGTCCACCTGGCATCTTGAGTTCATCTTTTGAAAGACCATTGGCCTAACAACAAGTCCTTTCTTTGGTGCCTTGGTTTGTTTTTTGACAACTTTCACACAAATTTAAGTAAATCATGACTTCTTCGGTAGTAATGTTTTTGTACTTTTTTTGAAGTGCTTTTTTCAAAAATTTCATCATTTATTCAGGAAAGGTCAAATATTTTCAAGAACTCAGATTAAATTGTTTGGTCTCTAAAATGTTTTCCGGTTTTATTTTATTACAAAGCTAAAATCACCCTTCGGAAATGCCTGTGGTGCGTACATTTAGTTTTATCGTTAGTTTATATATTTATAATGAGGTTCACTAAGTAAGTGTAGTTTAGAAATCCGATAAAAAACTTATGTTTACTTGAGGAAAAACTTTACTTGTTTAAAGCATTTCTTTAGAACTTTTGCTACTTAAAGCCAGGGTTTTTATATTTGTAGCAGCCACTTTTTTCTTTCTAAAGACATGTCTAAAATTATAAATTTTATAACAAAATATATTTAAAAAAAAACATTAAACTAACCTATCTCAAACTGATTGACATTAACAAAAACAAATTTGAAATTAATAAGCTCAAATTTCCTTGATCAAGTAGACTTGATAATCAAGGTAGAAATCAAAATCATAGCTCCTTTTTAAAATTCTTACAATATTAAAATTCATTTGAAATTTTCATTATTCTAAAATCTATAACTACAATTTTGAAAAATCCCATTAATTCAAATTTTAGTTAGGAAAAAATATTTACGATTAATATTTGGCATCCTTCAATTTAAATTAAAAGCGATTAAAGTTTTTACAATAAGTGCTCCTATTTGTTAATTTACTATTAGAAACATATTTAATGTTTATACAACCTTTAGCTTTAACAAACTTATTGGACGGCAAAACCACCTTTGATGTTGTGATTTTGTTAATTAAGTCTTTAAATATAAAAACAATTAAAACCAGAAGGATCGCTGTATAAATGATAAATTTTAAAGCAAAAAAGTTTAATGTTGTTTGTGAAATTGAGCATAATAAATGCAAGCATTGTTGTTTTAATAAATAATCTTAATTTTTTTACAATATTAATAAATACGTACAGTACGTAAACTCAGATATTTTTAAAGACTAATCTTGGAATATATCATATCATAAATGTATGTCCTCCTTGAGCATATGCTGTTCTATAAAAAGTGTGCGTAAGATGTATAAAGATTTGTATAAATAAATAGATTCACAGAGGAAATTGAATTAGCTCAGCTTAACTATATTAATTATTTTGACTATAAAATTAAAAATCAGCATTTTTTAAAGAATTTAAATTTTTTGTATTATAAAAAGTTTTTTTCTGATATAATTACCCACATTATTAAAAATTTATTTGCCATTTTCTTAAAAGTAAAACAACTAGTTTAAGCTGATATATAGTAGGTATAAATTTTCAAAGCAAAATTCCGACAATGAAGTAATTTTTTTTGCTACCTTATATCCCCTTGAATTAAAGATGGCCCTATTTTGATTTTTAACTGGATTACTCAAAATTTTATTAGGGATTAAAAAGGAATATTTCTTGGAAAAAATTTATTTCATCTCGTTTGCATTTGCACAAAATTTTTACCCATGTTTGTGTGACCAATAAAAACACTTTTTTTTTTAGGGTAATCCTCACAAAATATATAATTCCTTTTAAGTATATAATAAAATTAACATGCAAGCAGTTCATGTGTATATATCAAATTTTTTTTCGATGGCATTTACCTCTATTCTTTTACAATTTTATTGCATTTACTTTAAAATTTAAAAACAAAGTATTCTTCTTAAGGTGTAATTAACATCTCCTAAACTTATGAGTCCATTTATTTTTCAAAGACATCCCAATAATCCTGATATATAAAACCTTTTAAATATTAGTAAAATTAACCAGTATATGAAGTTCAGTATGTATACATATACATATATGTATGATTAATCCCTTCACTGGTAGTAACTTCTTCTGTTTCATAATATTTCTTAACTAAACGAGTATATTAGTTAATTGCTTTTAACATTGGGTATGAAAAATTTTTTAACCAAAAAGTATGAAATTTTATTAAAAATCACGATAATTTGTATTTTTTTTTAATAAGAAGGGTATTATTTGACAAAGTATGCTCATTCAGCTATATTTGACGGTACATCATGAGACAGCCTCATTTTGGTTTTTAGACCAGCAATACACCATTGAAGGGGAAAATTCGCAATTTTCGAAGTTAATTTTGAAGTAGAAAGCATGGTTGACTCACGGGTGGATTTACCAAAACACAGAAAGCAAGTTTTGTTCTGACATTTATCAATCAGCTGGACGAAAGCCGATAAAGTTCTTTTATTTAAGACATTTATTTGTTGAGACTTAAAGATTACAATATTTTACAAAAGTAAAATGAAAAATTTATCAAAGTTAGTTCTAAGTTGATTGAAATAAAGCTAACGTATTGCAGGAATCATGCCTTAACATCAGAAATCATGTTTTTATTAACGTTGCGATTTTATGCTAATGGCGAAATACAAATTTCTGCGGGTGACTTCTGTGGTGTCTCCAAGAGTACAGCATCAAAAGTAATTAAAAAAGTATCGCACCACATTGCTATGCTCCGGCCACAATACATTCGATTTCCAGAAAGTGGTGAATCAATTAAAAAAATTGTCCTCAGTTTTTATGAAATAGCGAAATTCCCCCGCGTTATAGCTGCATTGGATTGTACGCATGTTAGAATTCAGTCGTCAGGTATATTTATATAATTGAAATTAACTAATGGTTGATAATCACATTATCGGTATATTTTTAGGTGTAAAAAATGGAGAAATTTTTTGCAATAGGGGGATTTTTCTCTTTCAACGTCCAAGTAGCGTACGATAGTGAGCTGAATATTCTAGATATCGTTACACGATGGCTTGTATCATGCCATGATTCTACAATTTTTCAAAACTCCAGAATTTGTGCAAGGTTCGAGTCAGGAGAATTCGGTGATAAGATTCTACTTGCAGATGGCGGATATGCGAGCAAGCCTTATCTTATAACACCCTTGCATACTATTTCCACAGAGGCTGAACGTCGTTTCAATAGAGCCCAAATCTCTACCAGAAATCGTATAGAGCGATTGCTTGGTGTCTGGAAGCGACGTTTTCCGACCTTATCCACGGGAATTTTGCTTAAATATGAAAGTGTTCAGGCTATTATTGTTGTAACGGGAGTGTTGCATAACATTTGCCGCGAATAAAATGAGGCTGAACCTCCACTTTTGGAGCAGAACATTGAGGAAGAAGTGATATACCCTATAGAAGTTGAAGGTGTATTTCCTTCTAGTAGTGACTTTGGCACACAAAGGCACTTACTTCTACAATATCACGCAAATAATTTTAATGATAATTAGCTAAATGTGGATTTGTGTATGTAATTTTAATATAAAATATAATACATAATAAATTTTATTGATTTTTTTTATTATTTTGCAGCTCTGATAAAATTTGCATTTTTAGATTGTGCTCTCTTTAATTTTATCTTCCACGAGCTGTTTCCTCAAAGCAGTCTCAGGCTCTTGAGTGCGTTAAATAACTTACTACACTCTTGAAAAGCGCCACATGGAGCTTGGCTGTCATGTTTTTCTTTGATTGGAGATGAATCTGCAATAATTCGAAGTTAGTATCAGGCTCTTGCATACGATAAATTACTTACCACACTCTTGAACATCGCTACATGTATCTTGGGTGGCTTGATTTTCTTTGATTTATATTTTCTTGTTTCTAATCTGTCGCTGTCGTACAATGCATCAAGCCCTGAAGCCGTGTACCCTAAAACTTCTTATAAATTTGCCTTTTTTGCTGAGCCAACTTATATTTAATGCCTTTTTTAATGTTTGCACATTTCTTTTTTAAATTTTCTATACTTTTTTCAACACTTTGAGTCTCACTATTAAACTCCGCTGCAATTTTTTGCCAAGCCGATGGTTTGTCTAATTTTGTTGCAAAGTTTTTTTTTTTTTTTATTTTCCACAGTTAACACATTTTTTTTCACTAAAGAAAGCAAACGAATTTCTTCTTCACTCGCTTTTTATTTCCCATTTTTATTAAAGTGAGCTCACAAACACCAAGCACTAAAACACTTTGTAAAAATTTTATAAGAAATCGGCTGGTTTTGACACTTCTACTGAAACTATAGCTCCTCTCAAACTGTTCGATTATATTTGCTCAGCTAAGTTTCGTGTAAAATTTGACTGTGAAACACTTCAAACTTAAGTTCATAAAAAAACTCAGCTAAGCAAAATTTAAGTCAAATTTAAGTTCGTACTGTGAAACCGGCCGTTAGATTAGTTTTAGATTTTTTATTATTTTAACAAGATCAATAATTATCGCAAAATCTCAGGGCACATGAATTTTACGTAAGAAAAATCTTCACTTTCACAATAAATTTAATTTGGCATATAAATTTAGTGTTATTCAGTAAATTAATGCTTCATAAAATATCAAATAATAAAATATCAATAAGAAATTATTTCCATCTTCATTACGTCAAAAACAATTTCTCATCTTCATATTATTTACTAGATAGATAGATGCATACATTTATAAGAAAATCGTAATAGATTTCATTTTGTTACTTTTTCGACACATTCCGCAGTTACCACTTTATGTCCTCATCTTTACAAACTTGGCACTTTGTGTTGTACCAATTTCGAAACATGGAGGTAACTACGACGTCATGGTGACGTAACTCTGTGTCATATTTGAAACATTTTTAGACACGGCTACGTCGCTGCGTCTTAAATGTGTCAACTATTTTTACTTGGCAACATTTGATATAACTGAAAAAACCCATTAAATATAAATTTTATGATGTTTTTTTTTAAAATAATCTAATTATCTCGTTTAAGCGTTGCCCAGAACTGTTGTTCATAATAAATATAAATTTGTTACTTTAAAAATGAGGAAACTACCGCTATTTTGTTCATAGTTTAAGGCGTCGGGCTGAGACGTTTTTGCTGTTTTTTCGCACTTTAAGTTTTCTGGCTAAAGTCTTGGCTGACGAGAAGTGTCTGGCAATATGAAATAATGATTATTGATAATATTCCCTAAAACATATCAAAAAATCAGCTCTGAGAAAATGAGAAAATTTGCCTATGTTTTTACGCACCTTTCCCCCCTTTCCGGCTAGACAAATTAACGAATATGCATACTTTCTTAGATACATTTACTACTACTTATTCCTTAAATTTCGTTACTTCCAAAATAAGACAGGTCTGGTGGCCCTGGGATCTTGGACTATTAGCTAAACAGCTACAGCTACAGATACAAGCCGATAGCTTGTAGTATAAATCTATACTATTATCGACTATCTACTATCTTAATCTAGTACAAATATCATAACATAAATCTAACCTTCAAAATATAACTTCAAACATGTCGAAGCCTATAACATTTGTTACAGGGAATATAAAAAAATTAGAAGAACTCAAAGGAATTCTTGGTTCTAATTTTCCTCGAATAATACAATCTAAAAGCATAGATTTACCGGAAATACAGGGAGATATTAATGAAATATGTACAAATAAATGTAAAGAAGCGGCTCGAATTATTTGTGGTCCAGTTTTAGTTGAAGATACTTCTCTCTGTTTTAATGCACTTAAAGGGTTACCAGGTTATAATTAAGTATGTTAAAATGTATAATTATTACGAAACTTTGTTTCTAGGTCCATATATAAAGTGGTTTCTTGAAAAACTTGGTCCAGAAGGTCTTCATCGGCTCCTTGAAGGATGGAGCGATAAATCAGCTCAAGCCATTTGCACATTTGCCTATTGTGAAGATGTAACAGAAGAAGTTATTTTATTTCCGGGTTTAACGAATGGTGAAATTGTCTCACCTAGAGGTCCAAGGGACTTTGGGTGGGATCCATGCTTTCAGCCACACGGTTACGAGAAAACATATGCAGAACTGCCGAAAGAAGAGAAAAATCGAATTTCACATCGATACAAAGCTCTTGAAAAATTAAAAAAATATTTTGAGGAAAGAGGAACCAATTAACATATGTAGTGTTTGTTATAAAAATCAGCTTGGGAAGAAGCTTTTAGGCACGTAATAAATAAATTTATGCATCAATTTTTTTTAAATTATGCAACTGACCTGTACATAGGTTTGTAGGCGATGCAGATCTTATAACTTGCTTACAATTATTGGATTGAAAATTAGCATAGTTAGTTAAAAACTTTTATTATTATAAGAAAATGTGCAAATTCTCTTAGTAATTAGATTTTATTTAACAAAACCCAACTAAAAAGTAATTGGTACTTGGTAATTAATTTATTTTGTCTGTAATTTACTTCAACTTTTTTGATTGTTGAGAATTAACTTTTTCATCTGTTGTGTTCCAGTAAAGAAGTAGTTGTCCAACAATTAAAGCATTAACAGCTGATGATACCACATACGTTAATATCATCATGAAATCCCCTGTTTCATTAATTGATGTAAATATTCTAGCAAGAGCACCGCCAAATAACATAAAACAAGTAACTGCTGAAAGTTGTCCTGTGCTTTTATTGTTATAATTAGTCCAAGCTTGAGAAAGCTAAAAATAATTTTTGAGTTTTTCACATTATAAATTTACTAAATAAAAATTCTTACCTTTCCTGTAATTAATACTGGAATATTTAATGCTTGCATAGACCATAAAACATGAACAGGTGTTATTCCACTCATTAGAATAAAACAAAACGATAAATAAAAAGTTATAAATAAAATCGATTTAACCTTTAATCCACCATAAAAGAGAACCAAAAATGCAATTATTGCTGTTTGTATAGCTAAAAATGTTCCTTCTCCCCAAGCACTAAATGGAAAACCACGTACAAAACTATATGACATGTGACATGTTATAGCAAAAAGATCTAATGTAACTGATAAAAAATTTATCCCTTTGGCACTCTGATTTTGAATAATTTTAAGAATTTGTGGAACTTTAACCATAAGTGAACCTAAAATTATACCAATTCCAAGGCCTTTACTTAAAACTGATTTAAAACATTGACCTAAAATTATAAAATATTGAATAACGACTTTTATATAAAACCAAAAATGTATGAATTACCATTGAAAAAGTCAAACTCATAAAAATATTTATCGAAACATTCTTCACTAAGAAGATTTAACATTAATAATTTCAGTATTTCACTCATTTTAAAGATAAGCGGCCTAAATAAAAGAAAAAAAAATTGTGTGTAAAACCACTTGCTGTCAAAGCAGCTGTGACATAATCTGTCGTGTGTACAATCCCAGTAGGAAAAATATATTCTAGAAAACTAGTACATTTACTATTTCTACACAAAGTACTAAACGTTTTCTTCAGTATTTTCTTCTGTAAAAGTATTTAATAAATTTAGAATATTGAAAATGTTGTTTTCAGTTTGAAAATGCATTAATGAAATACTATTTTAAAAAGTTTTAAAATAAATTGTAAAATTGTATGTATCAGCTGTTAACTCCTCCATGGTCGCCAACATTATTGTTTTCACTTGACATAAGTCACTCGAAGAGAAATGAAATGAGAAAAAAGAAATGAAAAGAAATATGATAATACAATGTAATAAAGTTTAGATAGTGTTAAATAAACGTAAATCATCATTTAGGATGGTGTCTATAATTAAAAACCAACTTCTCAAACATTTATCACGGTATGTTTGATTTAATATTAATATCTTATGTATCGATATCTTAATTGATTTTTCTGTACCTTGTTGCTTCTTATTATGAAAAAAACTTCACAAAGACAGTTAGAAATAGTTCTATTAAACTAGTTCAAATTAGGTGTGAAATATTTTAAAAAAAAAGCAACTATTTTTATATATCATCAATTTTTTTCCTTAAATTTATTATAAATTCAATTCAATTCAATCTCATTTCGTTTTTATTCAACGGTTTACTATTTATTTTTTTAAATTTTTAATAAAATACTTTTCTGTTAATGATTTACACATCTGTGAAAAGAAAAGAGATCTAAAGTTTGGAATTTTTAAAATATATGTATATTTGTAACTTTTAATTACAGCTATACAAAAAATCTTTCATCTGATAAAATTAATCTGAGTACTTTTCGAGGAGAAGGTGAATTAACTAATTTGCAACTAGATGAAAAAGTTTTAACAGAACTCTTAGAACTTCCATCATGGCTGCGTTTAACTTCTGCATGGTGTAATCAAGTATCTTTTCGAATTAGTTGGACAAAGCTTAAAAGTGTTCCTATAACATTGGTAAGTATATAAGAAATATTTTTTTTTTTTTTTACTAAAAATATATATTTCCAATTTACTACTATAGACGTTAGATGAGGTCAATATAACTGTAGAGACATGTGAAAATGCCCGAACAGATTCATTGTCTTCGCCTAATTTACCACAATTTTCAGTTACCCAAGGAAAATATAGTTTTATACATAAAGTTATTGATGGAATTACAGTTATAGTTAACACAGTAAATGTTCGATTTATTAGTCCAGCATTTATTGCCTCCGTACAGGTATTATTATTATTATTATTTTTTTCATTGATTTTCTACCTGATTTTTAATAATACATTATTTAAGATGTCACGTATTCGTGTTGAATCGAAAACTCCTAAATGGCTAAATGGTGATTTACGTGTTACACGTCTTAAAATCTCGCAAGGAATATTATTAATATTTAAAGAATTATCTTGGCAGACTGTAAGGATTGAGGCAAGTTCAACACAAGATACATCCTTAACACCATTACGACTATTGACAAACCATGCACGTTGTAGAATTACTATTAAAAAAAAACTTTCGGGTAAGATTTTATGTTGAGTAAATTACAATTGGTATATTTCATAAAGTTTGAATTTTTTCTTACGATTAGTATTTTAAATTAAAATATTCAACTCATTTTTCATTATTGATCAAAAGTCACAATTAAGAATTGTATTATTTTTTTTGCCTTAATTTTAAAAGTGATTAGTTATGTTTTAGTCATTATACATAAGCCTAAAGAACATTCTGACACTTAAGAATAATTTTTCTGATACACATTCAAAGCACAAATAATTTTTCGCCTTTTGACATAAGATAACACTGCTCGTTAATAATTGAGGCTCTCTCTCTAGCATGATAAATGGAGATCGAAATGAGTTTATAGCGAAAAATTCTCTCACTTATTGACTTTAGTGTGATTTTAATAAAAATAATAAAATCTTTCTATATACCAAATAAAATTTTTAATATATTTATTGCTATTATATTTTAAACAATTTCATTGAAGATTGCAGCATATTATCATCTCGATTAGTTGTAATATTAGATGATCTACTATGGGTGCTAACAGATTCACAATTAAAGGCTGCACTTCATTTTGTTGATTCTCTTTCTGGTCTTATTAAAGCCGCAACACAGGAATCTCAGAAAACAAAAGCTCAAAAAAAACTAGAGGTATTATATTTCATAATAATTAGTTATAAGGTATTTATTTATTTCTTTTGTGTTTTTTTTTAACTTTAGACTCTTCCTGAATATCAATCACAAATTGCTCAACAGTCAAGACAGTCTACTATTACACAAACCCCATCAAGCCAAAAAATTTTTAGTAATTTTGATGTTCGAGAGACATCATATCATTTTTTTAGTCAACGAATTGATTTACATCTTTGTGATGATGACGGTGGTATTATTTTAAATCATAAGAATCGTAATTAGATATTTCATTTATTTGTTTTTTAGATGGACGATCTTGCTATCCAGATTTAACTAAAGGTGGTGCTTTACAAATCTCCGTTCAAGCATTCCAAATTGATTATTATCCTTATCATTTAGCCAATTCAAACCGTATACACTGGCCAAAGTAAGTTATATTTTTAGCCTTTGTTTTAAATTTCTAATAGAAATTTCGTCATACCGAATGGTGAAATTTCTATCCATGTGTGTAATAAATTTTTTGTTTATGTTTCCTGATGAATTATGTCTAATTTTATATCAATTTCTTAAAGAAATTTTAATTTGTAAATGTTTATGTTCTGCAGACTATAACTTTATAAAACTTTTGTATACATAGTTTCTAGGTCATACAAACACTTTTTAACAAAAATATATAAACCATCTAATTCCTCTTTAGGTTTTTGAATATTTATAATAGTTTTTATAATTTTTTCTTATTTGAAGTAATTTTTTAATTATTGAAGCATTTATAACTTAAAAAAACTAAATTGTGCTTTTTTTATTTTCAGATATAAAGAAGCTTCAATTCCTCCTGCATTATGGCTTGAACAATCACTTAATAGCTTCCGTGAATCTGTTTTAAATTTGTGCCATCCTAATCGTCCTCAATTACATGCTCAACTCGAACGTAAAACACCAAAGACATCTAATTTAAACATTAATTCATTAAATAGTCCAACAAATAGTTTAAAAGAGCAAGTTACACGTGAAACTTTAGCTAAACTAATGAGTGCTTGTATTATTTTAAGAATGGAAGATTTTACTTTATATAGAGTAACGACATCAGGAAGAAAACAAATACCAAAGGAATTTATATCAGGTAATAATAAAAAATGTTTATTAAGTCTTTTTGCTAAATAACATTTAAATATATATTATGATAGCGCAACAAAAAAGGAAATCAAAATCAGGTGAAATATTTAGCTGAAAATTAATGTACACTTAAACTAGTTTTTTTTTGTATTAGTTATATATTGAAACTTGGGTTCTAAGAATTGATCTTAGTATTGTTTAGTTCAATATTTTCCATAGAGTAGTAACCTTTATGTTTATATTTTGGACATATAGTCGCCAAGAATTTTTTGTAAAATAAAAGTAATTTAATAAAATTATTTTTCACAGGCGATAAGGATAGATATTCCTTCCCAGCAGAACTTCCAGTACTGCATGCAGAGTTTACGTTCTTTTATTACCCCGGTGATTTTATTTTTCCCTGTAAGTTATAATTTTTTATTTTTTTCTTCTAAAATATTATTACTTAAAAAATATTTTTTGTTCTTTTAAATTTCAGTACCTCCATCAAAAATTTTTATTTATGCAAATCCAGTTAAAATACAGTTCGATATAAGTAGTATACTTTGGTTTAATTCATTTGCTGTTAATTTACATGAAAGTCTACTTCAAACAAGTGTAGTGAATACTACATCAGCAGACACCTTAAAATGTAATGATGAATCCAATTTATTATATATGGATGTTAAATTTGAAGCAATAATGCCACGGGTTATAATTGAATCAAGAATTGATATACCAATGCAAAAGGATCGCCCAAAAATAATGGAAATACAAATATCACGTTTTGCTTTAACAAATATTAGAGAAATGGGTTCTTCTAGAGCTGATTTAGCTGAAGCTGTACATTCTTTACAAGAGGGTAGTTTAATATTTGGTTCCTGTTTTCCGTCCGTTGAAGGAGATTTATGTTTAATAACAGAACGTCTTTTGTCGCATATAGCTGGTAATTTTGCTTTGTTATTTTTAATCTTTACTATAACAAAATATTGTTATTTTACAGCAAATGATGCAAATTACAGTCCATCTAATACATGTAGTGCTAATTTTTCACGTTATGCAATGTGGACAGAACCACGTGATATTTGGTGTATTAAATTAGATCCAGTATGGATTGATTTTATAGGAGCAAAATCTTTAGGTCAAAATAAGTCATTACCTTTTATTGATGCAGTTCCTATAACATTCTGGATAAATACAAAAGGAATTACAACACTTGAAAATCATACTGTAAGCTATTATAAATTATATCATAAAACATTAAAAAAAAAAAACAATTTCTTACAGGATTATAATATAAATAATGAAATATTCAGCAAAAAACTTTTACCTAATGTAAATACATTGGATTTTGCGAATAGTAATAGCATGAATTCAAGTTTTTCATCTCAACAATCAATAGATAATAGTAGTAAAACAACTCAAGAAGATCATACAGCTGATATACATGTGATAGCACACATATCTAATTTAGTTAGTGTACAAATTGATCATTATCAGTATCTTTTTTTGCTTCGTTTAACAGAGGAATTAAATGAATTAACAACATTTCTTTCATTAGATACAAATCGAATTTTAGAAAATGTAAATAAATTTTTAAAATTGCAAAAAAAAACAAATACAAAATAATTATTTAAATTATAATTTTAGCAAAATGCAAGTAAATCTTTTGTTTTTGGTTGTGTTATACCACAAGTTGAAGTAACATTTGTTATGCCATCTCAAACGCCGGGTAAGGAATCAAGTGGTGGTGATGCTGAAAGTGTTATACCCGATTCAGCTAGTTTGGGTGATGATTTACAAATTAATAGTAAGAATTAAGTTGCTTACTTAACAATTATTGAATTTTCTAATTGTAATTAATCTAAAGGTGGGCATCCACTTAGTGCTTATATCTCAGCGGGTAAATTTTTTGACGTCAAAATGATGTACAAATGAATTTCACGCTGAAATATCCACATATGAGGGGAAACTTTAGCGTGAGTCTATGATGTCATAAAAGTTACCCGCTGAGATATACGCACTAAGTGGGTGCCCACCTTAATGTACAAAATTAAGCTTTTTTTTCAAACACTTGAAAAGTATCCTTGTTGTACATTAACAGCCAGAACGTATTAGTAAATTTGTTAACAAATATACTAACAATGATCCGTTTCTTATAGTGAAATTTTAGCTTTTATAGCATATATGACTTATATAACTCTACAAAACTAATTTTTTGCCATTTAAAACGTATTTTGTAAGTGAATTGACTTAAGAAATAATTTCATAATTACTGATATCTAAAATTTCTATTTAAGTTTAATAATTTGGAAATGTTTCAAAATTAATTGCACGTGATAATTTTTAAAATTATTGCTTGTGTGTTATTGAGAGCAATTATTTGCCAAATTTAATGAAATACGATTATCGAATGAGACTAATTGACAAAGATTTTATTAGCAAACCAATTTTTCGCAAGGAAGCTGTACCCAAATAAATATTTTTCATATCAATTATCTTCTCTTCTTTTCTTAATAATATTCTAATATAAGTAATTTGTGCTTAATAATACGTGTGTCCCTTTATTTAATTTTTCAATAAAAAAATAATTTTTGTTTATATATTCATATTTTGGCTCATTTCATATATGCACGACCAACAAGTTCTGGCTTAGATTTCGATACATGTGTTAGAAATATATTTATACAAAACAAATGTACTTAAAATTTAATTTAAAATTATTCAATTTCTATAAATTTAGCTTCTATTCAATATATGAAATAAATTGTTATCTTTTTATTCTAATATATTTAAATTAAAAATAGGTACAAATACTTCGTGGCCGACTGCAAATTCATTAGATCAACTAAAAAATGCAAATATTTTTGGAAATGAAGAAATATCGGGGTCAATATCAAATGAATCACTTTCTAGAAATCCAAATACACATGGGTTAAACTAAAAACTAATTTAGTAATAATTTAAAAGTTCTAATAATAATTCTTTTAGGCATAATGTTCAAATTCAAAATACACCAATGTCTCAATCGCCAAAAATGTATCAGGATACAAGACAAGATTCGCAATCCAATTTATTAGCAAACAAAGAGAATAAACAAAGAGTTTCCTTAACCAATACTGGATTTTCAAAAGACCTAAATTCAGGTAATAAATATTTTTATTCAATATTAATAAACATATATGATACAATTTTAACATTTAAAATATAAAAAATGATATTTAAGTTTATTTAAATTTATTATTTAAAGAATTTTTTAACAAGTGGTGTGATACAAAATTAAAAAATTTTATAATATATCATTTATCACCAAGCATTGCCGTACATAAAAGTGATGTTTTAACTAACAATAAGGAAAACTTTGAATTAAAATTAGTTAAAATATGTTTTTTTAGTAGCTAATTCATCCAAGTAAAACTATTTTATTCAGGCACTGTGGTAAGAAAGAATATATTACGTCACTTTTCTACCATAAAAATTTATGCTTTAAGTTAATGTCTACATTTAAAATTGCAGAATAACTATAGTTTAAATAATTTAATTTCAAATAAGGTGAAAATTAGTCAGCTACGTTTTAAGAAATTTATTCTATTTTGTTTCACAGCATAAAATTTTTATTTTAATAATTCTAGTGTTTATACATTTTAAGGCCTTTTATCAATGAAAAAGGGATTTTCGAGCTTTATGACATCTTTTGATACAGCACTTAAAACTGGAGCTGATGATGTTAGTGATACAATTTCTATGTACAGTGATGTAAGTTCTGATTCTGAAAATTATGCTGTTATAATGGGTGACGATAAAACTGTTGATTGTATGGACATCATGTTTCGGTAATACTATGATTATAATTGAAATTCAATAAATTATATTTAATTAATTATTATTTTAGATTAAATCCATTATCTGTTGATAATACGGTAAAAGTATCTCCAATTGAGGTGGCTAGCGAAGTTTGTGAAGAACCAAAAACAAATATGTCATCACCTTCAGAACCATCTGATACGTGCTGTTGGAGAAGAAGAGATCTTGTTTCGATGGCAACTTTTAGGTAGCTAAACTTTGTGTACAGTATTTTCACGTGATTGTTCGGTATTCACTGTAAAATAAAAAGACATGTTTTTTATCTTTAAAAGGAATGTGTCATTTTCCATATGCGAATCTTAATTTGATGCCTGTTTATTTTTATAAATATAAAATTTATTATATATATATGTATATATATATACGATATATAATCTTTACAAGGAAATAACTACAATTTAGCCTAAAATATGCGATAAGAACTGTCTGTTTTAATAAATCATAAATTTAATATTAGTAAATCATCTAAGTTTCGTATAAACATTATTTTTTTTGGATTCTTAATTCTAGACTTACTACAGTAGAAATAATAAGACAAAATCAAGATTATACGTCATCACTTCGTCTTCAAGTATCAGCAATATCATGTGATGAATGTAGTGCAATACCTTGGGATGAACTTCAGGTAAATAAAGTTTTTTTAAACAACTATTTCAAATTTTTAATAAAACAAATATTTTAACAATAAAAAATTGTTTAATGTAATGCATTTATAACTATTATAAAAAGGTTATTGAAAATACAATTTTTGTTTTTCAAATACCTTAAATATAATAATCTTGGTTACGTGTTGCTTTAATAAATGATAAAAATGTATAGACACACATTTATATAATTCAAAGAAAATAAAATTATGTTTTTCTTTCAATTACCTTTAAAAAATACATCTTATTAAAAACTTAAAAATTTAAGTTTCAACAACTAAAACATATAAAATAGCATGTCCATATAAAATTAAAATCCATTACAATTTTATTTAGTAATTTACGTATTGTTGAAGTTTTTTTCGTTTATACTACTCCATATGCTACACATGTTTAAAAATGCTTCATCGTATTTCTAATGAAATTTAAGAACTTCTACAAGAATTAAGAAATAATTTTGGAGGTATTAAATATTTTAAAAACGCATCACGAATTTTGCATGAAAAAGTTTATAATATTTCTTGATAAAATGACTGAAAAAATTAAAACCCTACAGTTATTGTTTAAGAATAAATTATTGTAAATCTGAATGTTTGACAGTGTACAGCTAAATATGGCTTGAGATTGAGGGGTTATATACACTTAGAAGCCTCTAAAATAGAGGTTTTTCGAGAATTTTTCCTGAAAAAACCTTTATGAAAAAATTGATACACATATTATAATAACCCTTAACTGTGTTTTAAAATTTTTTATATGTAAAAATAATAATATTGAAAGCTGCTATAGCTGATCTTCTGGAGCTTTACTCAAAAAAGACGTTTTGCGGTGACCACGATATCTCTGGATTGGATCATCTAAACTTAAAATACCAAATAAATTTCGTTAAAGTAATGTATAATCTAGAATTTGGTGGAAAGGAATAAGGAAAATAAACTTTTTTGACAAAATGGCGACTTCTCAAAAAAAAAAATCGATTTTTGACGAAAATTTGGACTTTAAACTATTTATAAAAAAAAAATTAATTTTTCAGAAAAAGGCTATACTTAAAAAGCTTAAAAGCTTAAAAAGCTTGTGTTAAAATTTGAGGCTGATCGGTTCAGCCATTCCCGAGCAATCGTTGTCACCGACTTTGAAAACACAGTTTTGAGAAAAAGGCGTTTAAAGATTCAAAAGCACCTTCAATCGCTCTGACACGTCTTTACAAATAGGTGTGTAACTTCTAGAACAATTGTTGGATCAAGTTGAAAAGTCTATAAGTGTATATAACCCCTTAAATAACGGACCCACTGCTCAAACATGTGTTAGATGCTTGCTGATAATTAATGTGGAATAATGCAATTTATTTTGTAGAAAATGATTTTAAATTTTAATGTATTCGAATATTTATATTTAATTGATATAAATAATTATATATTGTATAATAATTTCATGTTCAAAATTTACTTAAATGATCAAAATTACACACAAAGGATTATAAATTAATTTTATTATATAATTTTTTAAATTTATAAAAATCAGCTTGTTTTTAAAACTATATTTATCTTTATTAATTATTTTATTTTATTATATATTAAAAGTGTGTCTATCATTTTTAACATATATATATACATATATATATAAAGGCGAATAAAATTCATCTTGATGTATATGAAATTAATTTTATTTCGCGAACTACAATTGAGCCATATACATTTTTCTTCTTTTTTTCTTTGATATAAATTAAGAAAAAAAATTTTTATTGAACTTAACTTATCTTTTTTGTAAAGACTTTTTTAACAATAATAATTATGATACAAAGTTCAGCTCATATAATTTGACGTGCAATTTTTTATTAAAAATATCATTTTTAAATTTTTATATTATAGAAAAACGATATAATACCCTCAGTATGTCTTACTTTTGTTATTTAACGTCTTTACTTTTATTATTGTCATCACTTCAATTGTTTTCTTCTTTACACAAGTAAAATTAATATCAAACTAATCATATATTTTTATATATTAATATTTATATACATACATAATATTTTAATGTCTGCTATTTTTTGCATGCCTTCTCTTCTCTATAAAAACAAAATGACAAAATTATATTACAAAAACAATTACTTCATACTTACGGAATTATAAACACCAAAATATATTAATGGTTCTATATTTAATATAAATGGTTTAAATATTATTTTAAAAAATAATAAAATTTTAATATAATGAAATGTACGCACATAAAGACTGCTCAACGATCAGCAAAGGTATAAATTTCTGTAAATATTGCTTCAAAATTATATTTTTAAATTTAGTTTACTTTTTTGTTCAATTTAATTATAGAATTCTGATTTTATTTTTTCAAACTAGTTAAAAATATTAAATTTTTTATTTAATGTTATTAGGACTAATTATATTAAATAATTCAATTGTTTGCATGATTATAGCAAAACTTAATTTCAATTTTTTAATTGAGTAGTTTTAGGATTTTAATTTTTTAGTGATTGTTTTTAAATTGCTAGAATTTAGATTAAAATTTATTAAGATTTGTAAAACTTTGCTTACATATAAATTACTTAGTTTGCATTAGCTAATACTTAAAAAGTTCAAGTTAGTGAGAACGATAAGGGATAATGGTTGAAAAACCTTGTATTTTTTTTTTTTTTTCAGAGATATGGTAAAAGTAAATAGTTTAAAATACTTAAAATATTGCTGAATAACTTCTTAACATAATTCTGTGAAATTTTTGCACAAAATTATCAAGTAGGTACTTATTACTTATTACTTTCCCAGTGGGAAAGCATTTTCCAGGTCGTCCTTCAAAAAAACCAATTTCCGGTGATTATCTAGAATTATCTGAAATCACAAAACCATATTTATGTAGATAATGAATAAGTTCCACACCAAACGATCTTTTTTTTTTCATTTCTAATTTTGTGTGTTCGTTTGAAGTCAAAAAAACGTTTTTCCAAGCAAAAATTGGCCAACCCTCTGAATGGTGTAAAAAAAAAAATGTTGGGGGAGAAATTTTATATTTCAAGCTTTGAAAAGAGTTCAAGAATTAAGAAGATTCAAATGTCAGTAAGATTTTCATCCGATTGATTTGAAATTTTGACAAAACATTCTCAAAATGTTTTACATCACCCCCCCCCCCCCCTTTTTTTTTTTTTTTTTGTAAAAAATATACCTCAACATGTAATGCTATTAATTTATTAGTAGTATTTTCTATCATTTATTGAAATATTCATTGGATTTTAGTATGAAAATTCAAAGCATTTTTTTACGGTAAATAAAGAAATATATTTCCTTTACCAAGTCCTATGCGTAAACATTTTTGATGTTCAAATAATTCTATAAATTATCTACTGAAAATCTGTATTCATTATTCTTGTTTTAAATTATTAATTTTAGCAAAGCATGAAAATAAAAAAACTTTTAAATAAATAATTTTGCATGTTTTTTAAGCATGAAAGATTCAAAGCAATTTATATTTTAATGGATGGTAGACTTTAGATTCAGATTTTTAGTATAGAAAGAAATTTGAAATTTATATATATGTATGTGTATATGTAAATTCCAGGCAAAATTTGAAGCTAGATGCAGAGCATGGAATGTTGCCCCATACAATCCAGAAGATCAACCTTGTCTTAAACTTCGTATAGAAGAACAACTAAAACCACCAAAACTTATAAGTAAAATATTAGATAAGAAAATAATCAAAAGGTAATTGAATTATAGTTTTTAAATAAATTTTCTTTACTTACAGTTTGAGTATTGATTTTTAGTTGGTTTTCGAATCAAGGATTCATTAATGTCAAGAATCTTGCTCTTAATTTATCAATGAGTACAGTTGTTGGGCTAACAGATCTAACAGAAGATGAAATAATATCTAAATCACTGCCATTAGACGTAAATAATAGAATAAAATTAACATAAAGAAAAAAAAACATCTAATGCATTTGCTTATTATTTTAGATTTTATTAGAAAATGTAAGTATTAATTTAATAGAAGACAGACCTCCAGTTAATATAACGTCACCTGGACCTGTTCCTATAAATTTAGTTATAGGCAAAATGAAAATAATACGTGATGAAAATGGTTTAATAAATATACAACCAAATGAAATATATAATGATAAAGGTTAGCAATAACTATCTAAATATATGTAACTGTTTTAAAATTTATTTAATAGATATAATTAATAAAAAAAATCCTTTGAGTTTACAAGAACGTGACAAAGAATTATTTGCTCTAAAAATAGTTATGCAACAACTTAAATTAGACAATGAAAATCTTAAAAAAGAAGTAAATAAACATAAAGAAAATGGTAAACAAACTTCTAAAATGAAGCTAGAACAAGAAAATATAGAACTTCGTAACGAGATACTTTCATTACAAAATAATATCATATTATTACAGGTAAATAATAGATTTTTAATTTAGTAAATTATTATTAATTTATATACTTATAGGAGCAATCAAAAGAACTGGAAGCAAATAGACGATTCAACAGTAAAAGCTAGCACTGCTGTATGGGATGTATTCAATGTTGCAGTGACGACAGTAATTTTTAACTAATGCTACAATAAACCTGATTTTCAGGAATAAAAAAATGCATAAATAATATATATTCATATATGCCTTATGCTTCAAATAAATAAGTCTAATAGAATGTGGGTAAATTTACATTGAACAAAAAGTTAAAAATTTCAATTTCGGCTTATAAATGTGTTTCAAACAATCTTTAATTCTTGTTGTGATTTTAGACTATTTTAGTTAGAAGAAAAAAATTTTGTGATTCAAAATTCTAATATGCGTTCAAAAATATGAATGCATTTTAAATAATTATTTTTATTAAAGAATATATGGAATCTGTTGTATTAAAAAATATTTTATATAAAATTTTTTGTTATTATTTTTGCTGGATCAACCAAATTTTCTCTTAATATATTTTTCATCCCAGGTTTTAAGGATTTTCTTAAAGGCCAGTACTTTCTTATCCAGTGCAAATCTTTTTTTCGGCTATCCAAAAGTTTTTATTTTGTTTTAATTTAATTAATTTCGGATTTAATAAGGTGGTTTATTGAGCCTGAATGACGTTTCAAGTAATTCTAATAAAATATGCTCTACTTAAACGAGATTTGCTACTGAAAGTTTGTTGGAGTTTCCACTTGTTTCCAGAAAAATGAAAGACAAAAAACATTGAAATTTTTTGTGGCCTTCTTGTTGCGCTTGTGGCATTTTTCAGCAATATAGCAAGATCTTGATATTTAGGTAGCTTTTACTAGAATTTCTAAAAATCCTTACATGATGGATTTTTTTAGTTATTTTTTCGTTAATAAGCACATCGAAATCGTTAAGAAATAACTGTTCAAACTCAGACAATTTGACTTATGCACACCTGTGTTATAGCTTTCAAAATTTTCTTTGCTTTTAAACTATTTGTTTTAAAGCTATTATCTTCCATTCGCAACTCAAAACCATGTTCAACTTGCACTTCGCAACAACTTATTTTAAACTGACCACTGACTTATAGTAATTCTGAGGCGCGGTTATACTCAATAGTTTTTCTGAGTTGGACATTTTCATTGAAAATACATAACTTATAGTTTTATTATATTAAAATGACCTACCTTAAATAATATGCATTATAAATGCAATTAAATTAGTTTAAAGGTACAAATTATATTTTTCGAAAGGACTTGTAATGTCCTTATTTGCAGTTATAATACTTCTGAGTGTAACTGCGCCTCAGTTCGCCTATAATTCTGCTGTCAAAATCTCTTAAAATAATTGTCTTTCATAAGGAATAACAAAAATAATTAGTTCTTTTTATAATATACAGATACAAAATTTGGTAGTCATAGTAAATAGAAATCTTAAAATTGGACAAACTTTTTATTCTAACAAAGAAACAAAAGCAATTTCAAGAAGCGTGGCTGACAACTTTTTCTTTTTTTTTTAAATAAGCTAATCGTCTATAAATTTACTTATTTTAGTTTTTTTTATCTATACTAAGCTTTTAACTTGTTATTATTGTAGAAAATATATATAAAAATTTGAGATAAATAAATTGTTATCAAAATGTATCATTTTTTTTTTGTATGTTTTTGTGGTTCTTATTTTCAATTATAGAAGCTATATATATATTACTCCTGTTCCAAAAATTGTGTTTTAATATAAAAAATGGATTATTTGATTTGATATCCTATATAAAGTTGTATATTTATACTTAAAAATGTGAGATTTTTTCTTGTGCAACCAATAACAATTTACAGTTAATTGTTTTACAAACAAGTATGATATATTAGGTCATTGCTAATTTTAAGATTGTTTTTTTTTGTATGATTTTTGTTGCTGTTTTTTGTTTTGTATATATATATATATTTATAAATTAAACAAGACATTTTTCTTAGAAGATAAATGTGATTACATGATGTTTTCTCTTTATCAAATATTTAATATCAGTAGAATATGAATATATTTTATCCATTTCTTGCAAAAAAAATAATATATATTAGATGATAAAATTAAGAAATGTTTATTGCGCAACTGAAACTGCGGTTGTCTCTTTTTCTGTTGATAGTTCTTCAATTAATTTACAGGGTGGATCGATTAATATTTCCTAGAAATATTAAAAAAACAAACAAGACTTTAGAAATCAAATTTTTCTTTTTAGATATAACTTATGTTGACTGAAAAATAAAAAAGAAATAAATATACCTTAATTCCATTTAAGATCTCAGAGTTGGTTGTTTCATTTGTTTTATGTTCCTCTGAAATACCATTTTCCTGTAAAATAAAATTTTAATTTTAAAACTAATTGTATAAACAAAAGAAAAATTATTAGTTTGATTTAATTAATGACAAAAATTTTGATTTATAAATTCATTAGTCACATTTGAATTATTAATTAAAAATAATTTTATAGTTAGGCACTTAAATTTAAACATAAGAAAATTTTAATGAAAATTTTTTGATCAAATTTTTTTTTTTTATTTACAAATTTATTTTAGTACTTTTATTTCAATTAACAAAAATCCCAAAAATTTTAAAAACAAAAAATTTTCTTAGCAATTTGATGTTTAAATAATTTAATTTCAAGAAAAAACTAAAGCCAAAATGTTGTAAATGACATTCTAAGCAAGCAAAAATTTTGTATTAAAAGTAGAAAAGCTATAATAAAAAGAACTATTATTTAAAATAAAAAATTTTTAAGTTAGCGTAAAAATTAGAACTTACATATGTTAAAGATATATATATAAAGTCTCAAATTCACCAAAACTAATATTTTTTTTTTGTTTTTTTTTTTTGCTGTACATCTTTTACTTAGGATTAGTTTATTATTTTAAATTTTATTTCAATTAGAGTCAATTTTTCCTTTCTAATTAAACTTAAATTTCAAAAAAAAGATTTTAATTATTTTTTAACTAATTACAAAGATAAAATTTGTAATTTAATCAATTTTAAAAAAAATAAAACATGCTTATTAGACTGAATTGATTCAATTGTAAACGTTATTTATGAAGAGGGAATAGATATATGGAAGAATAGTTAAAAAAAAAAAAACAAACAAAACGAAAAGAAATTTTGTTCCTTTGAATGAATTTAACGCAACACAAAGGCATACATTAATATTATTATATTACTCAATCATTATTTATATATTTATATATATATATAGATATATATATATTTAGTTTTTTTTCTTGTTTAATGTTTTCCAATTAAAGAGGGGCCATTTTTGTCGTTTTTATTCACCTTCAAATTGGTGGTAACTGATGTTATTGCTGCAATGTCATCTATTTTGTCATCAATATTATTATCTATTTTCATCAACATAATTTTATCTCCTAAATTAGTAATTGGTTCATTTTCAGTAACATCTATTGTTGTTGATCCATTTAAATTATTCAATAAAGTATTATTAAGAATATTCGGTTCATTTAATTGAGTACCAGCCTCTACAGTTATATTTGTTGTTGAATCACTAATTTCAATTTCAGTTGGTATATTTATATTTTGTGAAATTTTTGTTGATGAATCTACATTTTTAATAACAGTTTCTTGATCATCTGTATTTAAAACATCTAAAACACTTGTAGAATGATTTAAATCTTGTAATTTTTCATTAGATTTAGTAATCGCTTCCTGTGTTACTTCATCAATTAAAGCTATTGTCTGTGAAATACGTTCATTAATAACTTCAGCTTCAGCTTCATTTAAAATTTGTTCAACTTCATTAGTTAAATTAGTTTTAAGGTCTTCATCTACTTTAACATCTTCTTTAACATCTACTTTTAATTCATTTATATTAATTTCCGAAGTTTGTAATATTATTGGCTCTTCATTATTTTCAATTAAATTTTGTATTTCAGTTGTTTTATTCTCAATTAATAATTCATTTATGATTTCATCTTTATCTTGAATAGCTGTTTGATTATAATTTGATAAATTTTCGTTATTATTCACTGAAATTGGTGTACCTTCAATAATGTTAACAATTTTCTCTGGTATTGATGATAATTCAATACCAGCAGTTAAATTTTTAACTTCAGATGGTACATCATTATCATTTTGAATTATTTGGGATTCTTGTATTATATTTATTGGGTCTTGTTCATTAGTTTTCGCATCATTTAATGCAGAAACCATCAACTGTGATGGAGGAGGATTGATTGGAAGTGGAGGTGGGGTTAAATTTTGGATATTTTCAATGATAGCGTCATCAGAAATTTTAACGCTTTCAATATCTAAATTCTGTTTGATTTGTATATTATCATCAAATGTAGGTTTAACATTGTTTTCATCAGTAAGATTTTCTGCTTTTACCTCTATTTTAACATCGGCTGATTGATCCATTTTCTGTATAGAAGTATCTTTTGTGGTGGCTTCTACTGCTAATTCAATCTTTTGTGTTTCCTCTGTTGTATGATTATTTAGGATAACTTCATTTGATTTTATTTCTTCTGTTGTTGTTGAAGAAATTACTTTATCAGATGATACATCATTATTTGTTATTTCTGTTACTTCTCCATTAGTAATTGGTACTTTATTTTCTTCAATATTTTCATTGATATTGTTACCATTTTCAGAAATAGTATTTATTTCTGGTGTTTTAACCCCATTTTCTTCTGGTTTAGCTTCTTCACTTTTGTCTTCCACAGGTGAATTTTCATTAGCCTAGAATTAAAGAAAATTATAATTATAACATTTTTAGCAAACAAAACAACTTAACAAAATTAAACTTATTCTAAATATCTAAAGCAATCCTACCAAAAAAATTAAGTGGAATTTTTAATCTTTAAAAAGCACGTAAATATAAGAGAGATTAATTTATTATCTTTCAGGAGAATATAATGCACATATCACACTTAAATGTTAGCATTAGGTGTTCTTAGAATATGCGTAATTAAGAACACATAAGTCTTTTATTCCTGCATTTTCTTTGAAAAGAGATGTTACAAAATTACTTTTAATTTTTTATAACGATTTCCAGTATCTAATTTAACACTGTGAGGATGGCGTGTACCACTGGTGTTTTACATCGGTTTAATCTTGTTAGATGAAAACAACGTTGTTTTTTTTTTATTAAAACCAACTTTTAATTTATTGTATACATTTTGTGCAAGGTGCCGCCAGATAAAGCACAGTACGATATTCACTACCGCACGATGAAGCGAAATAGAAAAAAATGGACCGTTCTCAACTTGTTAATGAATTTAGCTCACTTACTGCTTGTAACAAAGAAAATAATAAAAACAGCAGTTTACAGTTACTTTTTTGGTATTTTCTTGTGAAAAAATTAGGACATGTCTTTGAAAGCAGATTTAGATAAAACGTAATTAAAGCCAAACAACACTAAATGCCTGAAAAAGGCGTATCTTCAAATAAATTACGTAAATTTAAGAAACCGTGTTAAAAGAGATCGCGTAAAAACATGTAGGTGTAATTGAAGGTATCGCGTATGCATTGCCTAACGACTTCTTAGTGAAATCGAATATATCTGAAATTTTTACAAGGAAATATATAGAATTTTTAAAGGACAATGCTTTGAGCAAAACATACTAATTATTTACCTGTAAAATGGATGTGAAAAAAGTTAAAAATAAATTTTTATTAAAATATTTAAAATACAAATTTTAGTTCTTTGATATCAATAGCGTTTACAAACTATCAAGTTAACTTACACACGAATTCGCTTGTTATATGTGCAAAAATACAAAAAATCGGACCAAGTGTATACTCAAAGTGTATAAAGCAGAACAATAGAAATAAATCTAAACAGAAATTTATTTAAAAATTAAAGCATTCTGAACATTTAAAAAGTTGCTTTCATATGCTTAAAATGATATTAAAGAACGGAATGATTTGACACAAATTGAATAGCATTTATAACAATCTCTTGACCATGAAGTTTATTTAGATGTATGGAAATTGCGATTTAATGTTTGATTTTATTTTCCAATTACATTCTCTTATTAGCACAAATGTTTTAAATATAAAAGTAAATATCTCCATAAGACCAAGATTTTTGTAATTTGTTTAGCGTTTTTGCGAAAAGATTTTTAAGATATTATTGCTGTCTAGTCTTACAGTTTAGTTTTTGTTTTTTCTAGTTGTTAATTACAAATTTTATGAAGGAAAATTTAATAATTTTTTATTAAAAATAAAATGTTTATCATATATATATAGTGAAAAAAATAAATAAAAATTGCATGCAATATAATTTAGACAACAGAAAAACCTTTATACCCAATAGGAAAAAATACTATTCAAAATATTTATGTTTTTTACAGTTTTAAGTAATGGACAAAAATGAAAATATCTGAGAAGTTTATCTTCTCAAGAACCTTAACCCTTTCGGGCTCTTTTTTTACAATGGAATCTTACAATCGGATTTCCACCTATTTCAGGATGAGCTATTGAGACTTTAATTAAGAAATTAAAAATTTCTTGGATAAACAAATGCATCAGAAATTGGGAAAAAAAATGGCAAAATATTTTAGGTGAACTTTTACATTTTACTATAACATAAATATTGAAAGTAGGTAATAGGAATGTTCTTCACCAATTCTTGTGTAAAATGTAATGATTAATAATTCTCTCAAAAAGTTCAGTAAAACTTAATAAATTATATTGAATGAATTAAAACTCCACACTTTTATTTTTCGTGATACAAAATTGAAAATGAATTTTGCGAAAAGTACTATCTATCCTCTTGTTCCCAGTATTAAATATTATTTTTCTCTTAGTGCATTGATGATGAATGATAAAAATTATTTTTTTAAATTTTGTTTAATATTAATTTTTTAACATTTATTTTTATGTACATAATTACAAAGTAATTATACAAATAAAATACGTCAAAATTCGGGTACTGGGTACAATATTTCCTCTGATCCATAATTAAACTGTTTCTTGCCAATTTGAGCCTGACTGAAATCTCTTCATGCCATAAAATGAAAAAAACTAATCGTCACTTTATGTCATTTAGAGTTTTCACTTGTTAAATTTGCAAGAAACATCTTGTGAATCAGGCTTAAAATTTATACCACTTTATTATTAAAACAAAGAAAAAACCGCTAATCCTTTTGTAAAAATTACTACTATTTGAATCCAAAAAAAAAACTTCTACTAGATCCACCTCATTTCCTTATTTGAACGGAGCATTTGCGCATATATTTACCAAATAAAATGTTTTTCAAAAATATATTTACGTTACGTTTTATATAAATTAAAATAAATGAAAGACACTAATAAAAAACCTCTAGAAAATTAAATCTTTGATCGTAAATTAAATAAAAGTATTTTTAATATTAATCAATTTACACTAACGCTTTCATTTTTTAGATATAAGTAATCCTTTCTAGTAAAATTGTTAAATGAAACATAAAAAACGTAAATTATATTTTCACTTGTTATAAATAAATACGTTACCATTTTATTCATAATTTTAATAGAACAAAATTAAGCAGAAAAATTATATTAAAAATTTAACTTTTTTTTAGAAAACTTCTATTACTATGCAAAACCAATATAGAAACGAAAAACCTCGAAAAAAAATATTTACTGGAAGACTTTCGATTATAGTAAACTCTTCCTATAGCTTCAGACACCAAATTTATTCTATTGGAAGATTCACCTCGATATTCATATTTTTCTCGAAGTTCAAGTTGATACATAGCCAAATTTAAATTTAAGCTGCTAAATTCAATTATATGCCTGAATAATATTCAGAAATAAGTCGTCACAATAAAAAATATTTAATCATTCTATTTTTGTATAACCTTAGCTAAAAATAATTCTAATTAAAAGAAAAAATATATAAAAAAAATTAATATCATATCAAAATATATAAATATCTTGCAGAACAATGCTGTTTTCCATTTTTTTAAAAATGAATTTAGAAATAAAATTTGTCAAAAATTATTTTAGCAAACCAAAAAATAAAAAAACTAAATTTTTGTTGTTTTAAATTGAAGGCTAAATTCAGATGTTGGAATTCATAAAAAAAGATTTATAATAAATGATTAATATAGAAAGCAAAAATAATTTGGCAAAATTTTTATTTCATAGTGAATTAGATTTTTTCCAAAAAATACTGAAAATAAATTTTTTGTTACTGTAGAAAATTGTTTTATTGACCTAAATAAATCTATTAGTATCATAAATTTTGGGTTTTTTTTTTGTTGCTAACAAATACAACTTTTTATTTTGAGTATTTAAAGAACGTCACAAATTATAAAGAACAAAAACTCTGACTTGAAAATATTTCATTCTATTATAAAGAGAATTTGTATTTTTCAAACATTTTTAAAAATTTTAATAGTTTTCAAGCAGAAAATGTTTAAATTCACAAAGAAAAAATAAAGAGTTGGTCATTACTTTAGTTTTCAAAATATATCTAAAAAATTCAACGAGTTTTAAAATTTTTTAATTGAATGTCATAGTGTTTTAAATTTTGTAAAAATTTTTCCTTCCTTCAGATCTTTCAATTTTTGCATTTTATTATTAATTTTTTGTTTGTTTTTGCTTTTGAAATTTATTCACAATATTTATATTTTTAATGTTTTACAAAAATTTCATAAAATTGAAGTGACCTTCAAAGCAGTGGTGCGCAAACTATTTTCACTGCCGACCCCCCTCTTGGTGTAAAATTTTATCGTGACCCCTGGGGGTCACCATTTTCATATTACCTGATACTCGTTGAAGAAAAGTCTTATATTTTTAAAATAACAAATAAATTTGTGAGTTTCTTTCGACCCTCAAAATTTTTCTCGCAACCCCTTAGGCTGCCTGCAGAGTGCCAGCTTACAGCCGAGCTGACGCCATTTCCGATACCGAAGACTATAAAGTCGTTATTGGTAAATCAAAAGGAATAAGCTCAAAGTGTTCAGAGCGCAAGCCTACCAATCACAATGGGAATCGGGGTCAGCTCGGCTGTAAGCCGGCACTCTGTGGGCAGCCTTAAGCCTTAGAGGGTCGCGACCCACAGTTTGCGCACGGATGGTCTAAAATACCGATAGTAGGTAAGCGAATGCACGTTCTTTACGCCCTAAACTTTTTAATTTCTAACCCAAAAAAAGGCTAGATCTTTGCAAAAGGAAAAGTATGCCACCGCAATTTAATTTTTTTCGAAAGAGAAAGCTTGCTTTTAGGGTACTGGCATCACAGATTATGATAGGGTAGCCATAAATTGCTTTTAACACTACTTGACATGAATGAAAACTTTAATCTCTTTTTTCCCAAAACATGTTTTCTTTCGCGCTATCGTATATGATTTTAAAAGTAATTAAAATATAAACTTGAAATTTTGCACAGATATTGTACAACGTATTTGCCTTGGATATATCTAAAAGGTTGTTTTAATTATTAATAAAAATATTGTTTTTAACAGTTTTTCCTTTAATTGGATTCTAGAAAATTTACCACTTATCTACCTTCCAAAATATTCTATACTGGTTTTTCTACATCACGTAAAATTATTTACTCAAACGCCGAATTCATCTTTGCACTATGAAGGCCAACTGTTGGGAATTACTCAATTTAGCTGGTCAACATTTAAATGTTTGGCCGTTTCTGAAAGTCTCTTAAATTAACTCCGCTTCAAATTTAATACAGTCAAAACATTTAATTATCTCTTAAATGATATCAAGATTATAAGGATCAATTGGAAAGTGTAGCCAAATTCAGGCAATAGCAGTGCATCTTTCGTACATTGTGCAATTCTAATACTATCCTTAACCTAACTAAGCTTTGAGTTCCAAAATGTCTCAATATTTGACGGTAAAGTTTTGCAAGTAATAAAGACAAATTTAATATGTTGGGTCGAAGCCCAGGAAATTATTGAGTGATTTATTTAAGGCAAAAAAAGGAAGGGAAAAACTTTTGACTAAAGCAACTACAGCTGATGTAGTGTTTGGCTGAAAATTAAAACAATTTGCTGGTTGTAGTTGTGGGCGCAATTGAGATAATGAAAGATTGCCTGTCTCAGCATGCAGGTAACTAAGTTCAAGAACGCAGAATATGATTTAAAAAATTTTATACATCAACAAACAATCGCAAATTTTTTTACAAATAAAGATTATTAATGTTCGAATTAGTCCCAGCAGAAACACCATTTTTTCTTTATAAACGAAAATCTTACTAACTAGTCATGATATCAATTATTTTCTCGTTTTTTCATTCATCCGCAGTGGATTCCTAAATTTACATATATTTATACATTTTCACAGATTTTCCTTCTAACATTTAGATCATGTTAAGCTCTTCATATTTTAATTAAGCATTAAATTAAGTTTTTTATATATCGTAGAAAAAATTCATATTTAAAGTCATTTCCTTAACAGGAATTTAAAATTTATAAACAAAAACTAACTAATAATAAAAGTGTCTTTGTTTTTATCAAATTTTTTCAATTACATTCTTATTCAATGTTTATTAATACATATAACGGCTTCTGGCTAGAGATATCGAAAAAATTTAACAATAGCTTTCATGCCATTTAGAATCACCGCAAAAATTAATGTTCAGTCATTTACGACCAAGAAAAATAAAAAATAATGAACTATTGATATGAATTTTTTTGATTAATTCTTTTGTTTATCGAAAATTGCAAAATAATCATAACTTATTAAAATATTAAAAGAATAATCTTAAGTGTCAATTCTTGTTTTGAATTTAATATAAGAAGTCAATAGGTTCTTGAGCCAACTTAAAAATACTCTTTAGATAAAGACACTCGAATATCAATAAATGCTCCAATTATTATTAATTGTTCCATTAAATTTTGTATCAGTAATCAAAATTAATAAAAAATTTATGGATATCGACATTAAAATTTGATTAACTAGAATGCTTAATTTGATTACTGATAATTTAAACAAGGAAAATTTTTAAAAAGACCTTAATTTATAAAATTCAAAACAAAAATGTTAATATTTTGAATCTGACACATAAAATTTGTTATTAATTTGATTAGCAAAGTTAACGTAGTATTGTGAAAAAATGGTTTTACTGACATCATACAAAAGTTTTTACCAAGGGTTTTTGTGCTTTTCAATTTATTAAAGCAAAAACGAGTAAGATTTCACACTAACAAAATTATCGATAGCAATTTTATCAGACAAAGTTGACTGAATTGCAAAAAGCATTCAAATTTTTAGCAAATTCAAAGGTTAAAGTAACTAGTAAATTTATATCAGGATTTTTATGAGTGTAGCTTCATTGAAAGGTAAGGAATTTGATAGAAGTTACACAAATAAATACGAAAGATAATACTTACAGAACTCTGACACTATCTCACTGAAAAGTGAGAATTTGAATGAAAAAATCGAATTTTGTATGTATAAATCTAAATTTCTCATCCTATCGCAATCAGAATTTCACCTCAGTCGTTACAGAATCTTTGGATAACGATTCTACTAATCACAGAAGATACAGTGGTAGATAATGTAACTACTTTCCAACAATTTGATATTGACAATTAAGTGTCTGATTTTATTTTTGTGCACGCTATGCGATACTTTTGCGATATCTTGGCATTATAATTATTCGTGAAGATGATATTTATTAATTGATTAATTGTCGCAATTTGCCAATTATAATTTATTTTTCTAAGAGAGTAATGTTTTTGTGATATTTTATTTAAACATCTAAATCCTTTAATTATATTTTTTTTTACATTGTATAGACATAATAGACGAACAATATAATTTTTAAAATCAATTGAATATCTTTATAAAGAAAAAGAAGTGAAATTAGGCTTAAAAGAAAAGCTTGCACAAGTTTACCAGCCTTTTTTCAGGTATTTTATTAAAATAATTTTAATAGTTCATAAATTGCAGCATCAAACTTCATTCAATAAGAAATATAACATAATATCGTAAGCAATATGGAGAATAAAACCAATTAAAAGTGCTGGAAAAAAAAAAACAATTTCATTTGGAACACATCTGTTCTAAGAGGAATCCAAGTAGAAGACAATGCAATTCTAATTTTCTAGTTGTTTTTGTTTAATAGGAAAACATCGAACAAACCACAATAAAAGCTTGGTTTGGTTTGGTTTGCCGACATTAAACATCATAGTAGTAATAACACCGATAGTATTAAAAGCTCTCTAGTCTCATTAGGTTAGTTACATCAGGAAAAATTATTGCCGAGCGTAAACCAAAATTCTAAGAGATGGCTGGATTCTTAAGGGACTCATTTATTTTAGTAAACACGACCGGAAAGATTAAGAATAAGATCAATCAATGATTGGAATCAGAGCTAACCAACAGCTTTAGGGTTCAGAAAATATCATGAATACAATAGTCAGGTGACAAGTTGAAGTACAAGTACGGAGGGAATATTCTCTTTCGATAATTATGTGATAGTGATTAATTGTAAAAGTTAGCTTAAATCTGACTATGAATATGATGTAAAATACTTTTTACAACAATTAACGAAAAATGAACTAATCTAGGAATACTAGGGTTCAGTAAAAACACTTCTTTTAATATTATATTGAGCAAAAGGTAGTATTCTGGACACTCTTAACGCATTATTTGTAAGAAGTTTAAAGAGGCTAAAAGGTTTAAAATTTCGTCTCGCGTAGTTTCTGGAGGTAAACGCTCTTTAAAAACACAAATTTTGGTGGTTTCGATGCCATAGTTTATAACATATATATATATGAAGTTAAATGAAGTCTTTTTTGTATGTAAACATTGAAATTTAATTGAAATAACATACATATTTTTACCGATCATAGCCCCCGGCCTTTGTTAAACAGAGCCCTTAACGCTTAGTGTAAAAATCACATAAAATTTTTAAAACATTTCTATTATTAACCAAACTATGACTGTATAAATATATTTATACATATATATAACTTGTAATTTTCTTTTTGCTTACCTCTTCTTCAGGGACTTTATCACAATCGCCACTAACAGTACCATCGTCTTTTTTATTTGGTTTTTGTTTGTCCTTTTTTCCAAATGATAAATTCCTCAATGACCATTTTCTAGCCTTATCTTTTTTCTTTTTTTTACTACTATCATTATTTTCAGTTATATTGCTTTCGTTGACATCTTTTTTTTCAGTTGTATTACTTTCATTAGCTTCTTTATTTTCATTAATTGTTGTTTCATTGTTATCATTTACTTTTTCTGTATTTTCAATAGAATCTCCAATAACTGGAGTCTGTTCTTTTTCTGTTGATAAATCTTTTTCTTCTGTATTTTCAACTTCGACAATTTTTTCTTTGATCTACAAAAAGACAAATTAATAAATAAATAAATAAATATTTTTAAACTTTATAACAAATACGTTTAAAGAATATAAATTAATCTTTTTTATATATCTATAAAAGAATTTCATATGAGAACTATATAAAATAAATGGATTCAATTGAAATTTAAATATGAGCAATTTCTGTTATTGTAATGTCGACTATTGTAGTTTCATTAGAGCAAATTTATTTCTGCAAAAAGAAAGAATTAAATCCAAAAAAAAACAAAGAAAGATATAAATAGTACCAAAATGAAATAACTAAAGAGAGTTCAATTAAATGCATACAAAAGTAATAGTAGCCAAGAAATCATTTTTCGAGTGTTCATTAATTGTTTTGAATTGGAGAAAATAAAAGTGGTTTATTGAGTGAGATGAATTTTATAAGGAATAAACTTGAAAATATTCCCACAAAGAAAAGAATTTTTGCAATTATAAAAATTTAAAAAAAAACACCAAAAATAAAATCAGTTAACCGGATATTAAGTTTATCTTCTAATTTATAGTTTAAGACAGTCAAAAATGTTTCAGTTATACTTTTAATAGGGTCAAAATACTTTGGAAAATTCCACTTAAAGTCAATTAAAATAATTTCTATAGGAGTAAATTTGAAATTGAGCATTTGAATATCTTTTTTATGCTATTCTTAATGAAAACTAATTTATTCTTGACAAAGGAGCTACAGGCTGTAGTCTGTAGTTAGCCAGTAATTGATATTTTTACAGATTCTAAGATACGGTAATAGAAGTTGATTTTTCGGGTTCGACGGCTATAGAAAAGAATTTCGACCAATAACCAAACATTTGGTTAAAATACTATTAAATTATTTTAAAATTTATTTTCTAAAAATAAAACACTTACAGGTGTTTCTATATCATTTGTGTTGGTGTCCCCATTTAATTGTGGTTTAAGCTGATCAACATCTTCAATTTTTTCCATTTTTCCTGCTCCTTCTTCAACAAGGTCATCGTTTTTAACTTCTGTTGTTATATCAACAGATCGTTTACTCAACGCTTTACCCATTTTACCTAAAAGTTAAAATATCATAATTTAAAAAATTCTTTTTATTTTTAATATTTAAAAATTCTAATAAAAATGAGATTTATGAATAATAATCTTCAGCAATCTAAATGAGCTAAAAATTTGACAAAAAATTTATTAGCATTGTTTATGGTAAGTAGGTAAAAAATCATCTATTTCAAAAAATCAATCCATCTCATATTTTTTCACGTGTTCTCTAAAGAGAAGTTAATCAATTTTACTCAAAATTAGTGTAAAAATATAGCTAGTATACCATGCTGAATTTTTAGCAGACTATTTTTCTGTGGTATAAAAGTTTTCTGGAAACTAAAGAAAAGGGCAAGTATTTTATAGCTATTCTAAATTAGTTTCTAAAACTTTTGTAAAAATCGAGTCTTATCTACTGCGTGTATTGAATTCTACGAAAAGATGAGGTTTAAAATCAGTAAAACCGTAAAATATTCCAAGACTTTCAAAATATAAATATAATATTTCGCAAATATAAACTATATTTCAAACAACTAATTGTCGTCTTGCTTAACAAATGGTATGGTTGGCAAATTTTAATGTTTTTTCTTTCACTCAATACAATTTAACATTTTTATTTTCCGTCTGTCCGATTAAAGTGAATTAGGGTTTAAAACTTTCGTAGGAAGTTTATTTTTAACTTTAATTATAAAAATATTAAAAGCAAAGTTTCTTTCACTGTAAAACAGTTAAATGCAAAAGTGTGATTTTCAAAGACCTCCTGTAGATCCATACAAAAATAAAAATATAAGGTCAGCCCATAAATAAAATTAGTGCATAAAATTAAAGATCATTGAAAATCTTGTGAAGTCAGAACAACAATTAACAGTCAATTAGATCGGAGAAAGTATAGATTCATCTTACGGAGTAGCCTTTTGTCATTTAAAAGAGATTGGAAAAGTATCCAAGCTTGAAAGGAAAGTGGGTACAAAACATCTGCGCTTTCCTTTTATCCCGCTAGCTCAACCTTTGGGGAACATATGACGAAAATGGATTATTTATCATTAAAAATAACACAGTGGACAGATAAATATAAGCAGCCAATTCTAATATAAAGGTGTCTTTACATCCAAAAATGATACTTTTAAGTATATTGTGAGATATATAGTGTAATTTATTATTAACTGTTAGAATCAAATGCAGATATTTACACTCGACAACTCTGTCGTTTAAATTTAAAATTTATTAAAAAAACTCTTAATGGAGAATATCACATAAGAGTGTAATAATGCTATACACCATACGGCTCAAATAATGCTGCAAACAATTAGTGAATTTAAATTGGAGCTTTTGCTGTATATCCTACTTTTTCCCCCGATATGTCTCCAAATGATTTTCACTTATGTATTTCATATCCTAAAAATTTTTTACTACTGAAAAAGTTAAATTTCAAAGAGGATGTACAAAATGAGTTATTTTTTCATCAAAACCACAATCTTTCTACAGTAATGAAATTAAAAAGCTACCTTTAAGATAGCCAGAAATTGTAGATTTTGGAAGAAAATAAATTATTGTTACATAATTTGTATTTTATTTAAACTTTTTAGAATTTAATCAAAAATGTGCACGAGCTTTTCCACTGATATTATAAATAATAGAGCCAATTGACACTATAACTGTTTAAAAATTATACAATTATCTTGGTTATCATGAGATATAATCATTTTTGAAAAAGAAAAAAAACTAAAAGAAATTCAAAAAAACAAATTGTTTTAATATATATAAAAAATAAAAATTATTACATAGTAGGAAGATACGTTAAAGACTTCTCTTACCAAATTTTTTGTATTTCTTATATAAACTTTTTCTATTTAACTTTCTTACATATTTGATTATAGATTTTGATGAAAAATTTATCAGACACATATTTAATTATTCGCTAACCCCAATGTTATCTCTTACATTAACAAAAATTGTTTTTTATATTGAATTAAAGAAAAATTAAGGTTTAACGACTTCAAAAAATTAGATTTCTTTGAATGTAATTACAAAAATAAGTATCTACTTTCTAATAATATAAATAAAAGCAAGAAGTTTTAGTGTTTGTATTTAAAATAAAAACGGATAAAACGAAAAAATCACTAAGAGGAAATTTTCTTCGATCAATCTAAAGTACTAAATGCTTGAAATGCTTAATAGATCAATGTAGCTAAAAATATCAGAATTGTTAGTTTTCCTAGTTCATTATTCTCTTAGTTTCAAACATAGTATTATAAATTGTAATACATATACACGATATTGTGGTGTACCTTATGGAGAAAAAAAAATTGTTGACTTCTTTTTCTTTTTAATAAGATATTCAAAAGAAAAAATCATTTAATTAAGCTATAAAAACCTTATAGGAATAAATTTAGAATAGAATTAAAATTTATGACAGTTCTGTTTAAAACCTTAAATTCATACATTGTCTACATAATAGGTCTACGTCTGCATAACTCAAAAAGCAAAAAGGGCTATTATAAGATGTAAACAAAAAGTTTAGGGCCAAAGTGGATAGATAACGGAATAATTATGAATAGATTTTGAGACATGAATTTAAACTAATTTGCCTATTAATTTGTTATTAATAGCAATAGTTTAGCTAATTAAAATGCTTTATTTATTAAACATAATAAGAATATGATTCACAAATTTTATCACAATGTTAAAGTGAATGTTTATCAAATATTAACATAATGAACATCTAGAAACAGGCTGAGTTCTGAAATGCAGTGATACATTGCAGTGTAATTTTCTAGATACTTTTTACATTGTTTCAACAAAAAATTTGATACGCTTATTGCGTTATTCATGTGCAGCTAATAGAATCGTAAAAGTTTTCGAACTCATGACATTGTATAACATGTGCAGTTTGACATTTATGAACTCATGACATGACAATGCATAACTGTAAAAAAAACAAAAAAACGATAAAAATAATTTTATTGTTTTTCGAAATAAACCTAGGCCTGTCTTTACATGGTTTCTTTAATTAATGCGATTTTCTTTTAAACGGTTTATTCGAAGAGTTTTTTGACATTTTAACTTTCACTTGCCCCATTAACCGTGTTTACTCACTTTAGTGGTTTTTCTATTTTCAAAAATATTATGTAAGGTGGTTTGGCTTTAATTGTTTCGCCTGAACATGCTTGCAATTGGCCAACAAATATGAACATAATTTTATTATAAATGATCCCAATGCACAACGCTTGGCAAGATTCCAAACAAACCTAAGCAATTCTTAAGTTCATCGAATTCCCCATAGAGAATGTTAAAAGAAACTTCAAAAAAACGGATTCGCCGTTACAACACAACACGAGTTACATTGGAAATATTTACAGAGGTAAATTTTTTTGAATACCTTGGAACGACTTTGAGCCATTTTTACTTAAACAATAAAAGTAGCGAAAACAATTAATGATTGTGATCTCCATGTAAGTACACGTGTTGGGCAGTTCATCTCAATCAGTCTAATGTGTAACATATCTAAAATCAAATTCTTTTTGTTTATTTTGTTGTTTGTTGTTGAATTAGTGTTTAAATATAGGAAAAAAAGGAGATTGCGTTTTTTGAATTGGTTCCAACTTTAGAGAGGAGGCATGCAAAGAAATTGAGAGAAAGTATTTAAAAAAGTACAAAGCAGATGGATATATTTTATGTATTTTCATAAATTTTAATTTTGTAAAATACGGAGTCAAAATAAACTCCTATCCTATTTGAGATTTAGATTATTGTTGTACACATATTAATATATGGGCTATCATTTTATAAAATACCCTCGCCAGTCACAGTTAACCAAATGCGCCTTCTCCGGTTATAAAAAGCTAAAATAACATCAGTACTTCATGTTCCTGGTTGAAGCTTAAGAAAGCTCTCTAAAAAAACAAAAGCAGTGATCATAATACAATTTTACATGAAGGAAAGTTTGAATTGGTCAAACTTATAAGGTGTATGCATGTATGTCTCATTTTACATTGTGAAGAGATTCGAATTTTCTTGTAGAGCTTTCAAATTTCTTCATAATTTAAATACTAGTTTGATTAAATGAATGAGTGCTGTCACATGAATTTTTTATCACTTAAAACTGACAAGAAAGTATTGTTGTTTATGAAAGAACTGTAAAACTGGGCTTCTATTTTGATATTTCCCTAAAAACCAATATAATTCTGCTTTGTATGCATTAGTAAGAGTTTTTTAACTCCTTAGGCCCTTCAGGAGTTTTTCCCAAATATTAAAAAGCATCTATAAAATTCGGTATCATTTAAAATACACCCTTAAATAAAATTCTAATGTTATTGCCATTTTTGAAAGTATTTAAAGTAAATAGGTTTAGATTTTTTACTAAAGAAAAAGAAAGTAATTTTATATTTTTATTGCCTTATGTTTTTAAAAATAACAAAAAAATGAGTTTTGAATCTGAGAGCTCCAAAATTAAATTTGAGTGATGAGTTAAAATGTTGGGAGTATAAATATTTTAACATGGAGTATAATATAATAAAAACACAACAAATTAAATTTAAGTAGTTTTTTATATCTAGGACCGGAAACGAAAAAGAAAACTTTTACTTAATTTAGCAAGAATTTCGCTTTTGTAATATTTTACGACCATAATTTTTTTACCTGTTGTAAGTTAGGATTATCAAATTTCTAGACTACACTTACTTAGTGAACCTCACAAATAGTACAAATATTTTCATGTACTTTTCTTCATATATATGTATTTATATATATATAAACTAACGATAAAGCTAAATGTACGCACCACAGGCATTTCCGAAGGGTGATTTTAGCTTTGTAATAAAATAAAACCGGAAAACGTTTTAGAGACCAAACTATTTAATCTAAGTTCTTGAAAATATTTGACCTTTCCTGAATAAATGATGATTAGAAAATTAATGTCAAGTATTTGAAGTCAAGGCACACAGAAGTCCCTTATAAATCATATAGAAAAAAAGCATTTACAGGGCATTTAATCGTAGGTCAATATAATATAAAATTTTTTGAGTATTTTTTACGATGATAGATACCAAAAAATTTCTGCAAAAATATGTACAATATAAGAAGTATTTTTAATTTATTTATTGGCTTTTAGTTAATACTAAATTAAATCAATAATTAGAGAATAAATTAAAAATAATTAACATAAAATTATAACTATAATAAATAATCTAATCAACTAATCATTATTTATTCTTTTTGTTTTTAAACCACAACAGAAAAATGTTTACTCTTTTTTAAACTCTTGCGTCGTTTTAAATAACTGATAAGTTTTTTTTATCATACACAAATTGCTTAATCAAAAAGAAATTGTTTATAAAACATAACTTTTCAAAAAATATTAAACCAAAACTACTTCTGTTTTGATTACAAAACAAAAAAAAATTAATGACTGACTAGAAGCCACCGTTGCTTTTGGTTCAATTATAGACTGACCAATAATTAAAAACAAAAAGAAAAAATATATTCAAATCAAAGCTACAACTATCATACAAGCTCTGGCTTTAAGTAACAAAAGTTCTAAAGAAATATTTTTAAAAAAATTATTTTCTTATCTTATTTTTTTCTCAAGTGGACATAAGTCTTTTAAAAACTTTTATTCTAATGAGTAATACGTACGTGGCTGACAATAATCTATGACTCAAAAATGTTGATAAATTTTTTATTTAATTTTTTTTATTACTGTACAACAAAAACAATAAAACTTAAATATTTGACATACCTGAATTTTTTTATTTTTTAGCTTTGGAAAAATAATTAAAATATTCAGAGTATTTGGTATTTAGAAAAATATTTTATCACATGAATATTAGCTATCGAATAACCCTTGAAGTAACGCAGAATTACTAAAATTTAACAGTATTAGTTCACATAAACATAAAGCACAATAAAAAAATTTTCCTTTGTTTATATAATTAAAAATAATTTTTTGACGTTTCTGAAAAGCAGTACACACTTTGTTTTATTTAATGATAATTTATTACAGATATTTTTGTTTTATTTTATTTTTAAAAAAATTGTTTTTTTTGCTTTACATCAACTCATTCTTTTATATATTAATATTTTATTGTTTTTGTTAATAAAATTGTTTTAAATCTATATATTTTTAGTCAAACTAAACAAAACAAAACGAAATGGAAATATATTTTTAATTAAAATTATTTCCCTTGAACTTTTCTGACCAGATCGATCTAACTAAAACGGCAAAAACAAACTGAAAGACCGGCATTATAAATTTGTCTTGGTAGCGGTTTGTACAACAAAAATTATCCCTACCAATGAAAAAAAAAACAGTAAATACTTGATATCGAGTTTTTGATGCGACGAACGACGATAATGCATAGATGCAAGTGAACTGTGAAGGTTTTATGACCAAACCAAAAAAAGAGAGAAAAATGCATTGAGAAAATAATCGAGGTCACAAACCAAACTTTTTTCTTTTAATTTAGTTATTTTTTTATTTTTATTTTTTGCAATTTTTCACTTGTTTGTTATCAGTTAATTGCCTCGAGTTTAACATTTCAATCATTTTATGACAAAGGCGAATGAAGAGGTTTCCCAACGAGTTTCCCAAAATAGAGTAAATCCATCAAATAAAACGCGAAAGACACATATGGTCGCGGTTAATTATTATAATTATTATTCGCTCAACGCCTTGTTAACGAAGTTAATATATAAATATATTTGTACATATATTTGTTGCAATCACAAAAGGGTCATTATATCTATACATATAAAATAATTCTCGTTCCCAAAACCACATACATACATGGTTCTTTATAAAAGGTAATAATAAAAGAAATTTGGAAAGCAGCAGCTGCACAAGCCAACTAAAAATTCTCTTAAAGTGGCGTGCGCAAGTGTATCGTACGTTCAAGCATGTATATGTATATAGATACATAATATATCCTTGGAGTGAGAATGAGATACGAATTTGAAGATTTCTTCATTTTAATTTTTATTTTTTGCAAAAAAGAAAAAAAAGAAGAAACAACTTTTTTTGCTCTGACTAGGAAGAAAAATTGAGAAAGAGTCATCACAGCATGTTTTAAATTTTATATTATTCAAGCGGTTTTTTTTTTTTTTTGATTATATTTGCTATGACCAAACATTAGAAAGGCCTCAATTGAAACAATCCACTTAATTTTTGGAATATACCGCTGATATGGAATTTTATCAAAGCAATTTAAATAGTGTTGTTATGTTTTTATCTGATCTAGAAATATACTTAAAAATGAGTAATTTTTAAGGACTGTGTAAATTCCAGAATGATTGAACTTAAGATATTTTGTTAGGCTGTTTTTTTTTTTATCAAAAACATATCTTTAGTTAATGTGAACTTTTTTTAGATATGATAATTTATTATTTTGTAAAATAAAAATAAAAAATACGTCCGGCAGCAGGTACCGCACAAGCAACTTCTCTTGAGAAAAAATTATTTTTTTATGTTCCGATACCTCGAAAATCATTCGACACTATCTTATAATTACTATATGGCACTATCTATTCAGACTAGATAAATACATAAGCATTTCGATAAATATCTATTTTAAATATTCTACAATAATTTATAATCATCTACCTGAAACCCCGCTTAAAACTAAATTTCCTCCAATTTGAAGAATTTTTCCAAAAAAACAAATTACGTCATATGGAGTCCGCCATCTTGAATTTTTAAAAACTCATAAAAGATTCAAAATCAACACCTTCGAAAACCCCCATGTACCCCTCGATACTTAGAATATGAAGGTTACATAAAAATTTTTGTTGCATGCTTGAGAACGTTAGTTTTTTATTCATAAAAAACCAACCGCTGGGCCGATTTCGCTCAGACTCTTTTCAGATCTAAGTCATGATATGGCGTATTGATTGATATGGTCAAAAACGTAATTTGCGGGCTTAAAAAAGTCAGTTTTTTATCAATAAGAAACGAACCGCTAGACCGACTTCACTCAAACTCCTTTCAGATCTAAGTCATGATGCGGCGTATCGATTGATATATATATCACGTAATTTGGTCTAGTAGTTTTTGAGAAAACGAATCTCATAAAAAAACTCACATCCCTACATACATACGCACACACACACACACACACTAACAGACATCACTCTAAAAATGATTGCAAATGATTCTCCAGGTCTTGAAACGTAAAGAAAACACAAAATTATTGATTTCGATTTTCGGACCTATTACAGTAACTTCTCAAGAGAAGTTAAAAAATTTATATTACAAAGAGAAAAAAGAATAATCCGCAACCTATGCAATTTTTATTATACAATGTCTTTTTTTTAGACAAAAACTTTATCAATTTGTTTAAGAATTTAAATTTAAGAGATGGTATTTATTATAGACTTTTTTAAATTTAAACTAGAAATAAAAGTATTTTGATACATTTATCATAGGTTTTAGGTGTGTAATACTTATTTTTTCATAAAAACATCTTCTATTTTATAATGTAGAGAATTTTTGTTTTAATGAAGTACAAATTTTTAATTTAATAAGTTTCATAATACAAAATTTGTTAAATTTTTATTGATTCACGGATATACAAATATTTTATAATCCCAATAATTCAGGGAAAACATAAAGCTTTAATATATAGCTGGGCTGTAGAAACATCAGTTGATGCTAGAGTGAAACAAAAACTAATAGCGAACTTAAAAGTCAACATATTCAATTTCTGGTATTACTCTAAAGAACACATAACCATAATAAACAAAGGAACCAAAAGGTTTTTATATTTATAAAAGTTCAAACACTTAAAAATATTTTAACATATAAAAACCGGCTTTTAACTGCATGTATAAAGAATCAAACATAGCCAACACACAGCCAACCTATAATATAATGACACTAAAATTACAAAAAAGATTGTTTTTTAACTAAATATGTTTTTTCTAGCAGCAAAAAGGACTCTGCTAAGGTATCAATTTCAGAAATAAAAAAAACTTTAAAAGCATTTAATCAGCTGTTTTAGAAAACTTAAATAAGTAAATTAACTTAAGTTAATTTTGACTGTTAGGGGATTATTAGATTTTTGCTTCAATCTCACAAAAGAAAATGCTATAAAAAACAAATACAAAGTATAATTTAAAATATATAAACTGAAAACAAAAAAAAATCCTTGACTATATTTAATATTAAATCTTGCAAAGCAGATTAATCCACAAAGTTTTCAATTGAATTTAATTTAGCGCTGCTGGTTTTGTTTAAAAAACAAAAAGCAAACAAAAAAATAAAATAAAAATAATAACAAATAATCATTGCCAACTGGAATACATTCAACTCTCTATTGTTGAATTATTGGAATTTTGATAAAAATTTGAATTTGATATTTTTTTGTATTGATTACACTTGTATAAGTAATTTTTAATTAAAACCAAATCATTTTTCTTTTTCGGTATTGTAAATTAAACAAAATTAAAAACGAAACAAAAATAATAATTTTTACCAAAAATGTACCCAATTTTTGTTTTTTACAGTAAAAAAGCTAATTTTTTTTTACTGAAAATCTGTTGAAGGCTAAAATATTACATTTTTTCTATCTTCAATTTTATCAGCAATTATTAACAAAACAAAAAGAAGAGGTTAAAGTCAAGAAAAATAGTCAAAATTTAAGTACTTATCATCACATGGTAAAAACACCAAGAAAAAAACTGAGGTCATATTTCAAGCAACCAAATCAATATTTACCGCGTTTTGGTTGCATCGTGAGTTTACACTTGAAATACAAAAAAATAACAAAAAATTGTGTGAAAATATTTAAATTGTTTAGAGATATAAAAAATAATTTGAATTTAGCAGCAAAAACTTTCTTTAAAATTTTTTTGCTTGTTTGGTTGTAATAAACAGAAAGAAACCTTTGATTTAAAATTGTCCTAGGACCTGATTTATTTCTACATGAGAATTGAAAATGAGAATTTTAAAAGAATGGATTTTGCCTATTTAGCATGTAGGATATTTTGAAAATGAATTTTTAAACTGTGTCAGGATAAATTATTTAAACAAGTGAAGAGGTCATTGTTCTCATTAATTACATCTTGAAATCTAAAACCTTTGCAGCTTAAAATAAAAATATGTAAGTTAAACTTCATAAACAATAAAACGAGTTGAACTTTATTTAAGTTTATTAAACTATAAAAAACAACAAATTTAAATATGAGTAATGAAAGTACAAATACATATGTAATAAAAGTTTGAACTTTCATTCAAACTTAATTTAGGTCAAATTTATAATACATACAATAAAGCTAGAAAATAAATCAGGGTTTAACATCAAATTTTTTAAATTAAAAAACGACTTAATGCAGATAATATTTTTAATTAAGGAAGTTTTGCCTTTCATACAAATATACTTGCCAGTTTTATCTAAGCTTATATGGATGGCTCACTTGCCAAATCGATTAACTCCATTTTTTGAATATTATTAAACTTTAACTTCAAAGCACTTGATTACCTCCAAACTGTACATATTCAAAACAAATTTCTCTAGTAATAAGTAATAACACTTATTTTTAAATTTTTAATTTTTAATTTAAGAAGAATTTTAAAAAAAATATATACTATTTCATTATTAGTCTCGACTTTTTGTTTTATGGAGTTAATTGATTTGGCAAGTGAGCCATCCATATATGACCAAAGACCAGCTTATTCTATCTAAAACTTTTGGTCATTTATAGGACCACTTAGAAGACAACGATTCGCAAGAAATATAAGTTACTATATGACAAAAGATCAGCTTATTCTGGCTAAAACTTCCAAAAGAAGTAAGATTTACACAATAACGGGAAGATTTCCCTGATGAGTCGGCAAAGTGATGAAATTGTTACCAGGAAATCACGTTGTTTGAGTAAAATATCTTATTTGTCCACAAGTTACACGATTTTAAGTTTTAATCAGACCCGATCTACATAATTTTTATTTAATGTCGCATTTTAGAGAATCGCAATATTTTGCCTGAGCAACATGACTTCCGGGTACAATTTTACCAGTTAAATACGTCACTAATTGTAAGTAAGTCACTACTGTTAGATATTTCACATAATTCTACTTTGAGATTATATACCTTTTTATTATTTTTGCCAACCTAAGGGAAGTGCTGTAGATAGCTTATGTGATGGGGACTGATATTGTTAATTTTCTAGGGCATATTAGCTGTATTCATCTAATTACTATTAAAATATTGCTATCCACGTGAATATTGCATTTCCAAGTGACTGATTAATTTTTTTTATCATTTGAATTAACCTAATTCAACATTGAACTTTTTAAGATAATTTTTTGACGAAATACTTTAGTAAAACAAAGATTTTACTATTCTCTATTCTTTAAGAAAAATCAGAACTTGTTCACATCTAAACAAGTAATAAAATAAATAAAATTTACTATAGACGACGAATAATATACAAATATATAATATATATTTTTCAGGTAAATGTACTATAGAAAACGGACATCTTCTTTACTCTTATTATTACTGGGTTCTATCACTAATGTCTGTTATAAGGTAAGAAAAAGTTTTGCTGACACAGAAAAATCTCGGATATTATACACAGCTTAACGTAGAATTAACGTATATGACATAAGACAGATGTACATAATTAGCTATATAAAATTTTTTTATTATTTTTGCTAATTTATTAGAGCTGAAGAGCTTATCAAACCACATAATAAAATTTTCATATATAAAGCTGATAACAAGAACAACAAAAAATTTTGTGTATAAAAATGCTATTAAAGAAGTGAACGAACCTTAAAAATCTTTCAAAGAAAATTTGCTTAAATGAAACTAATTTAAATATTTTTACAATAAATGATTAAAACATAATATTACTTTTAATTTAAGATCACTAGATTATAAAAGATTATCACTTTTAAAGTAGTCTTTTTTTCTTTTTTAATTTATATAAAATTTTCAATTTCTAGCATTATTAATAAAAGCTTTAAGAACCAGAAAATAAAAATGAAAAATCAGTTTCCTCTATTAAAAAGTAGTTATACTTAATATATTCAACATTAAACAAATAGGGAATAATGATCCCACTTTACAAGGAAGTAACAATTACAGTGAAATGAGAGAAAAAACAAAACAAAAAAAAAACTTATATATGTAGGTATGTATATATTCGTCAAGGATTACAAATTTAGTCACGTACAATAAAAACAACTCATAAGTAACATTGACGCGTACGGCGACAGTAATACACTACTTGTTCAGATTAGAAGCGCGCATGCACCGGAAATAGTAAAATGAATCATAAGCTCCTTTTACATTTTTTTTAATTTTTTTTCTTATCTTCTTTTTTTTTTAATTTTTTTCTTAAATATTTTAAGGTCATGTAAACAAATTTTGTTATTATATTTATACAACAAAAATAAAAATAAAAACTTCCATTTAAACTGAAATTGTTACGGAAAAGAATCTAGTTGCCTTGTTTGAAGCTAGAAAGTAAATTACAAATAAAATAAGAAGAAAAAGTAATATATAGACCAGTAGTACTTATCAAGAAACAAAAATTTTGTTTCTAATCTTTTATCTTAAATTAAATGGAATTTTTATGAATAATGGAAAACTTGTTACATGCAAAATTTTAAAATTGTTTATCATAAAGCGAAGATGACCTTAAAACAAAAATATTTCAATAGTAAGCCATGGTATTTAGATAAATTTTTGTTTGTTATATTTTAACGATTTTACTATGTATGTATTTAATTTTTTTCATGTTTCATATACCATGTGTATATGTCATGTGTTCGTATTGAGAAATGATAAATATATTACTTAAGATTAGGGTCAATTGGACCAGACTCTAATCCGTAATAGGGGCTACTCACTATTTTTTCTAACTCATCAAGCCGCTCTCTTGTTCAATGTAAATTAAATGGGATGGCAGGCTTGAGAGTAGAAAATTGAACATGTTTAATGTTCGAACTCAAAATGCAATTTTTTCATTTCCATGGATTTATGTTTTGTAGCACAAAAATTAAGAAAATCAGTTCTTTGAAAAAAAGGAAAAAAAAAATAATATTTAAACAAAGTAGAAAAGGAGATGGATATGCATATAATATATAAATCATATTTTTTTTAACTTCCGTCAGACCGGTAATATAAAAATCTATCCGCGGGCCAGATAAAACCTTCCGGCGGGCCGGAGTTGGCCCGCAGGCCGTAGTTTGCCCATCCCTGCATTAGAGTTTTAGGTTAATACACATTGTTATTTTTTCTTGGTACTATCTGTCTGTTTTCCTATGGCATAGTTTTGATTTGAGAAAATATTTCTAAATAATTTTATAACGATAGAAATGGTAAACCTGCCTAATAAATGATTCTGTTTCTGCGTAAACTGGTACTAATATTCAACCAACGAGCTACAAACTACAAAAGTGGATCTAGAAGGTAGATTATCAGAAAACATGAAGCAGCACATCCTTGCACAATTTATGGGAACAGGGAAGAAACTATATCGCCAAAAATCGTGTAAAGTCTGCAGCTCGCATGGAAAAAGGAGTGAAATTAGATATGTTTGTCATTTTGGTCGGATTCCACTACATAAAGGTGAATCTTTTAAAGCTAAACTTCTTAACAATAAATATGAATTAAATTACAAAAAAAAATACGATATTTTTATCTTCCGATGAAACAAGTAAAGTCAAATTGGTGCTTGAGTATAATTGAAGGTTTTTTGTGGTCAATTAAATTTATATTTTCAAACATCTGTCATATTGTTTTTAATTTCAAGTAATTTTTTTCACTTGAATACCTTTTGAAACTATTGGGAGACATTCCTTTGCTGAGTTTTTAAATAGAATTTGAAAACAATCATACTAAAATTGACTATAAAAAGTTTTAATCTTTTAATATGATAAAAAAATATTTTTTGGCTAGTTAAATCTTTACAAAATTTATTGGACAAAAAAAAACAACAATTATATATAATTTGAGATAGAGCTCTAGAATTTTACAGTTTAAAAATTGCACAAATTACAAAAAATTATTTTCTTATTTGAAATTAATAACATTTTCTTTTCTTCCATATTTTTTCTACTAAGGAAAACAATTGACTTATTTATTACTTTTACCAACAAACACGTTTTATGCAATCAAAATAAAACTTGAAACTAAAAATTGTTGATTACTCTTAGAAAGTATTATTAACGGAATTAAAACTAGGCCAGTACTTAGAGACATAAATAACAATAAATAACAATAGATGGTTATTGACTAGCATAAACAAAAGAAACAACAAAACTTGTTTTTAAAACTTCATAATTTCGCTAGGCAATAAAGTGAATTTGTAGAAATAGTAAAATAAAAAATAAGTTTTTTTAAGGTTGTTGGTGGATAGAATCTTTCATTAATGCCCAGTTTTACAATGGAAGTATGATTTAGCCCACCTATAAGGCTTCTAATTAAGGAAATTTTGCGTTTCACAATTTTACTTTTAACCCTTAATATCTACTATAGGTCATATCTACTATTTTTATGACTTAAAATCAGCTTAGTTGTTAGCTGAGTAGAAATTTTAAATTAATTTTTATTTTAATTACTTAATTTAGAGCCACGAAATTATTCAATATTCATTACAAATAATCAAGCTAGTAAAATAAATTTTATTTACATAAATTATGAAAGAAAGCATTTAAGAAGTATACATTTCTGCAAGTAGACATGCTATAATAATATAATTTGAATCCATTTATTAAATTTAAATAGGATTAAACTTTATAAAAATAAATTTAAAATGCAATAATAATTTTGAAAGTTTTATAAATTTTTATAATATTTTAGTAACTAATAGCTTCAAACTAGTGATTTGAAAAGACCAACATGACGAGAAAAACTGGGTGAAAGAATATTTCATTTCAATAAAGAAATTGGTGCCCAATTTCTAATTAGAGTGACATTTGAAGTCAGTATCAAAAGTTTTTGCATTTAATCTTTCGGATAGTGCAATTTAGACATAGGCATAAATTCCTGCTCACATGGCAAATTATCATTTCCGTATTCTAGATTCAGAAAACTAGACAAAATTTGGATTTTTACACATATAATAAAGAGTCAAAATATTTTTTACCCACAAACATTGTAAAATAAAATCAGTTCTTCTTCTTTCTTACTTTTTATTTGACTGAGCAAGTGTTGCTGGGTTGGGCTAGTATTTATTATTATACATTTAATGTGCTAGCAATATCTATGAAGTTACGGTTACGATAGGTATTTTCATCTGTTAATTGTTCTCATTTCTAGCGAAATAATATTTTCCTCTACCAAAAATTGTTAATTTACTTCTCACATTTTGCTACTTTATCGTTTGAAATTTTTTATCTCTTTTGTAATTGCATCTCATGAAAAAATTTACATTATAATTTTGAATCATAATGTACTTTTCTAGTTTTATGTGAAACTTGTGTAACGAAATCTTATAACCATTTTGGTATCAAGCAAGAAAATCTGGAAATTCCGATTTGAAAGTGATTCTAAATGTTATCAGTGACTTTCTAATACACAGACAATAACCAAGTAGAGAAAATGGGTATCAGTGAATTTTTCTACAAGAAATTTTTACGTGCTTATGATAGAAAAATGGATAGACAGAAAATTCATCGATAAAGTATACAAAAAGTAGCCATCATAACTACTTTTTTATTTAGTAAGTATTTAGAACCAGTGTTTTTCATTCCCTTTCTAACAAAATTCATTGATTTGTCCGCGAGAAAATAACCGTAATGACTAAATAGTAGAACTATTTCTTTAAATGTCTAGGCCTACTTTTATTACTGGGAAATTCATTCAGGAAAATTTTTTTGATATTTTTCTGGCAAACATTTGTGGCTACATGTCATTAGTTATAACATTAAATTAAGGACACAAAAATAACTCTTAGATCAGACCAGAGTAGGTAAGTTTAGGTATCGTGTAACTTTTAAAAACTCACAGTATTTTACCTGGATATAGTAACTTTTCGATAAAATTTTATGTAAGTTTTTTCCAAATATTTGGCTCATCGGAAGATGAGCGCCGTGTCTTTCATCAATCGTATGGAAATTAAGGAATTTATGGCCTAATTCCCATTAACTAAATGTTCTAAGGGGATATATGTGTCTCTGCTATACAACAACAAAGTTCTTCAGAAAGTTACTTTTTCTACTGCATAGAATATCTCACAATCTTGTATGATAATTATTTTTAATATCTCGCCCCTATAAGTCTAAAACTTATAATATAATACCCTCTAATTACACTTGCCATGCTTACAGAATTTTTAACTTAAAAAGACCTATAAATCACAAGTTTCTGGTTAGAATTTCAAAATTATTGTAATTATTATTCAAAAGAAGTATAACACAATAAATATTATTGCATTGAGATCCTTCAATTTGTTGTAAATTAAAAGGGTACAAAAAAAATAGCATTCTGATAAATTGAAGTCATTTAAGGTTTTACTGCTGCTATTTAAAGTTTACTAACAAAAAGAATCTATTGAATAATTGAGGATATTTAGAGTGCCTAATTTTGGGGGAATCAAATTCAAATTAAAGCAAAAAAAAGTTCGGATGATTTAGTACAGTAAAATGGTCAACATAGAATTCGGTTAAGTTTAATTAATAAATTTAAAATTTATTTGACAAATGTTAATTTATACTTTTGCATATTTTAATCGGGAAGTATCATTTAAGTACAATTAATAATGATTTTAAGGTCAAATTGCAAGTATTTTAAACATATTTTTTATACATATTTCTTAATTATTTATCTGTACTTAATTTTGTACTTAAGTTTACAAAGCAGGATTCTATTGGCAAATTTATTTATTATAAAGAAATAAAATAACAAATCATTAGATTAATATTTAGGAGAATTTTAATAAACAAATCAAAATTTATCTATATCAAAAGCGGATTTCCATATCATGATCCTCCAAATAGTTTTTACTTTTTCTAAATTCATAAAAAATATTTTAAAAACTCTAAACCTTCAATTTATGAGTTTTTTCGGCGTTTAAAGTGACACTGATAAAGTTTAAGAGTAAACTCCACAGCAGCTAAGAAATTTTGTATGAAGAATCGTGTATACAGCCTTTAAAATCCTGTCTACAGGCAACTCCGGTTAGCTATATTGTATTGTGAGAGGTTGTCCAACAAAATCAAATTTAGTTCCCACATTATTTTCTCTTATTCAAATTATTTATTTCTGTTGTTGCCTTAAAATTATTTAATTAATAGATTTAAATAATTTAAAAACTATATTAGATGATTTTTTTATGAATTTAAGGAATCGCTCTGCGCAAATTAGCAAAAATTATTTTGGGAACCATGATATAGAAATTTTACCAAAACAGCTAATTGAAATCTTATATGAATACGTACCAAATAACAAATATATACTTTATATTATTAATTCTTTTCTCTGTACTTTATTTAAAAGACATATTCATCCTAAATCTTCAGTTATAGAAAATTCTTTATCTAAAAAAATTGTTACTATAATTAGTTTTAATTAGGTACACAAAACAAACAGTAAAACCTAATCACAAAATTTATTCAAATTTTTTTTTCTGTTTTGTTGTGATAAGCGATATCTGGGTACAATACACATTTACAATGTAATTATGGTATATATAAATATATAATGAAAAAAATTGTCAGGCCCAGTAAATATCATAGAAAAAACAAAGAAATTTTTATCTCACTTCCTAAAATTTAAAAATTGTTAGACAAAAATTTCAAATAAATCACTTCAATTAATATCTGGCAATACTGATCAAATACCCAAATGCATTTTACATTTTAGCATTTGTATGGCCCCTAGAATTAAACTATAACTTTTTAACTTTACTTAAAAAGGTGGTAAAGCTGTGACTTTTTATGCTTTTTAGTTATTGATTGTATACCGCAAAAATAAGGAAAAAAAACCAAAAACAAAATTATAATTCATTTTGAATCTTGCCTGTATTATATATATATATATATACAAAAACCTTCCAACAATCAAAACCAGACAAAAAACTTTTGAAATTTAATTCTTCGTTATACAAGAAGGAAACCACTACTGGATTGGGGGGGACGACGACGACGAGAGAACGTTGGTAGGTAATCCACACCCTCCTTATAGCACAACTTGTCCAGCAACTTTAAGGTTGCAAATACCACTTTGCTATATCTAAAAATTAGTAAATTCTAATATTTAATCAAATCAAAAATAATCAAATTACTTTTCTTTTACTAATAACACTTTTAAAACACTAATTACGCCCGGCAAAATGCATTTCCTTTGTTCGGCTTGATGTTAAGGTACACACATATAAGCTGTCTGGTTATATCTCTTTTTAAATAAAATATTTCAAACTTACCTTTTTATTGATTTTATATTTGAATATAATCCTTTTATTTAATTAATTAAATACACAAAAACACTTAAAACAATAATTAATAAATATCCCCTTTATAGCGTTTTTGTCCACAAAAATTAAACACGTCTTTCTCTAACAATAACGGCAACAGAACTGACTTCTACACACACACACACTATCAAGTGTAAAAATTTTAAAATATTTAAGAGAAAAATAGAATTTTAAAAAGCATTACCAGACTTAAAAAATAAATATAATATTTATATAGAATTTCTTAAATATGAAAACCGTAAATTGTAAATTGTATTATAATTTTTTAGCAATCTTTTCTTCTTTTTTTTAAATCATTGAAAGAAAACAAACCGCAGTCTTCTTTGCGAGTTATTTTCCTTAATGCTTTTAATTAATAGAAAATGTAAAAAATTAAATTTTTGACGAAAAGACATTAGAAGTTAGTAACCATAAATAGCAATTTTATTTTTAAGTCAAAACATAAAATATTATATCAACTAAAAATTTCATTTATAATTTAGTTTTAAAACAAATTATCAAATCTGTATATAATTATTTATTACTATTTTGCTTTGCAGCAGCATTGCCTGAAATTATATTTGAAAATTTAAACTCTTGAAATTATCTCTACACATCTACAAAAATTGCACGCATGCATTTTTGTGTAGAACCCCGCATGAAAATATAAATGATAATTGAATGATTCATAATTTTTGCTTTTCGCACACGTTCTAATAGGGTTTTTTTTTTATTATTATAAAAGAGCCGCACCCCTTAAAGAGAATTTCACCAATAAAAAAACCCGATAGAAAAAAGTGGAAAGTGTGTGGAACTTCATTATTTTCTCTTTAATATTTATTTTTATTATGCCGGCATATAATTTCTCTCTTAAATCGGCGGTGATGACGCTACAGTTTTGCCAATATACAAAAATAAATTGCATTTATTGCACTTTTATAATTAACAAAAAATTTATATCGTTTATAATAAATAAGCCAGTTGTAATTAAAATGTATACAAATAAAAAAGTTTATTATACTAAGATATGATTAAAAATTTATTAAATATTTTACAAATTCAATTTTCCACATGGCAAGTAGACATATGGCCGCCGGCAATTTGACATTTCTCTTATCATATTATTTCTGTCAAATGAACTTGACTCTCAATCATGTGCAAATTTCAAGTTCTATTAATTATTCGAGTTCAAGGTTTAATTAAGTATTATGATGATTTCATTATTTGAATATTTAAAAAGTCCAGAATTAGTTGTTCGAATTCAAAATTATTTTGGTATTAAATATGAAATACATAAACATCCGAAATCTATGGGAAATTTTAGTGATTATCGAACTGAAAAGAAAAAGGAATCTTTTGATATTTGCTTACATGATACACAAGTAGATAAACAGTTTACAAAAATTGAGATACAAAATAAATTTTGGTACTACTTATTCGTACTCGGTACTGAATTAGGAGATGAAATATTTTATGCTACTTTCATTCCATTCTGGTTTTGGAATATTGATGGTTTCGTTGGAAGAAGATTCGTTTTAATTTGGTCAATTACTTTTTACATAGGTAATATTAAAATTAAGAAGTAAATAGATATACAAATTCTTTGTGTAGGACAATGTTTAAAAGATATAATACGATGGCCACGACCTGGACCCCCAGTTATACGATTACAAAAAAAGTGGGAAGATGAATATGGGATGCCGTCTACGCATGCAATTTCAAGCATTTCAATACCATTTACGGTGTTGATATTTACTCAAAAAAGGTAAAAGTATAAATTATTTTTTTATGTTATTAGAAACTTACTAATTCACTTGATTAGATATATATATTCAACTTTTATTGGTATCCTGATATCAATTTTTTGGAGTAGTACTGTTTGTTTAAGTCGAATTTATCTGGGAATGCATAGTGTTCTGGTAAGTGTATTATAGGAACTTCATAATAAACTCTATATTATCTATATTATTGGCCACGGATGAATATATTTTGATAAACTTAAGCCAGCCTTTACTTCTTTTACTGCTGTAAAACTGGAAATGTTTAAGCTTCGAATAGAAAAATGATACTGTAGAAATATTCTTAATAGAGTGAATAGCTCCGATTGCTGCTAAAGGGGACAATTCACTATAATTTCCTAGTCTTCAAATGGCTATCTTGTCGTTAAAAATTTAAACATGTTTAAAAACTTGCTCACAAGTCGTCATTTACATATACTTTATATGGGATGAGAGAGCCATTTAACGTCTTGAAAAATTATATAGTGAATAGTTCGCTTAAAGTTCTATCTTGAAAATGTGTCTTAAAGCTCTTTGTTGTAGTCTGCAACGTGATTCCTAGATTAAAGATTTATTTGTATCGGTTTGCCTTTATATGTTAGTGAGTGCTCGGTGATGGGTTTACTATCATTTATGAAAAGAATTGACATTATTTTATTACGATTTATGAAGAAACGTTTTCTGTCAACCCACTTCAGTTCCTGTCCATTTGAATAGAGCAGAGCCATTTTCCAGAGGCGGATTTATCATTTTGCCGCCCTATGCTAATAACTTCATGCCGCCCCCACCTCCCGAATACACACAAATAAATTGTTTGGAAAAATTAACATTTAAAAAAGGGAAGGAAGTAACGAAAAAGATAAAGTTTAAAGTAGTAAAAAGCTCTTTTATTCATTACTCTTTTTTTAATTTTCCTTCTAAATTTATTTTTTGCAAACTTTTCAATCAAATCATTAAAATCGATCGACTCCATAATTTTATTTTCAATGTGGAGTAGCGATAATGCATTTAACCTATCTTGCCTCTAGTGGTTCTTAAATAATTTTCTATGCGTTTTAACGTTGAAAACGGTCGTTCTCCAAAACAATTTGTTACGGTACTACTCACACATATTCGAAGTGCTATCTCAATATTTGGATAAATTAATTGCAAATTGTTTTTCTTCATCCATTTTAATAAATAACTTGGCGTCTTTTCTTCATTGGATTGCGTTTCGGACTTGTTATTATGTTTTGTATCAATAGCTATATTCTTGAAATGAATACACTCTTTTATCAAATTCTTTTCTAAATCTTCAGAATATAAATCTATTAAAAATTCAGCTTTTTTTTCAAATTTCGTTGGAGTTAAGATTTTTAATATTCATTAGTCAGTCAAATTTTGCGCCATAAATTTCATAAAACTTACATCTTTTTTTAATTCAAGACAAACTATCTAAAATAACATAATATACGTTCACTCGAAAATTGCTAATTTATTTAAGAAAAAAAAAACGAAATAATAATAATTTTTGATCCAAAAATGCATACATTTTTGTAATGATTTTGTTTCAAATTTTGCCGCCCCTTAAAAGCAGCCGCTCTAGGCTATAGCCTAGTTTAGCCTCTAGGTAAATCCGCCCCTACCATTTTCCATAGGCATAATATTGCAAGCCGTGAAGCTTTTTCTATGTTTGTGAACCGTAAATTTAAAGAATATCATTTTATAAGGTGAATTATTGATGATAAAATCTGTTTTATTTTATCAATACGAATTTTACCGATGTTATGAGAACATTTCCCCAACATTTCCAATTGTGCACTCGATGCACAATTTTTTCTTATATTTTCTGTGCAATATTTTCTACGGGGATTCACTAACAATAAGTATTCTTTTAAGTCTAATATCAAAAAATATTTTTCAAGTTAATAGTTTTTAAATCATTACTATAAATTGTGCTTTTTAATATGTTTTTAGGACGTAATTGCTGGATTTTTGCTAACAATAGTTCTGATGATTTTTCTTGTACCAATTGTAGATTTTATGGATTCATTAATATTATCAAATATTTATTCACCGATACTAATTTTATCTATTTCAATATTATTGATTGCTTGGTTCCCAAGATCAGACAAATGGACACTTACACGGTAAACTATTTGATTTTGATATACATTCTTTTAAATAAATATTCTTATAATAGAGGTGATACAACAATGACAATTTCTGTATGTGCAGGTATAGAACTTGGAGCCTGGATGAATTATCAATTAGGTGATATGATACCAAATTCATCTTTACCCCCTTATGAAATTATTTGGCCAACATATCGTATGTTTGGACTATTAGTACTACGTACAGTACTAGGAATGTGCTGTATTATAGCAACACGTACTATTTCTAAATCAATATCATATGCTTTTGTTTGTGCAATTTTACGTCAAGATAAAAACGAATTAAAAACTTTAGAAAATAGTTTAGATAATAAAATTAAAACTGTTGTAGAATTAAGCTATAAGTTTTTTACATGTGCTATGATCGGTTTTAATACACATTACTTATTACCAAAGGTTTTTAAATTGTTAAATATTGGTAGACCAGATTTTTATACTGAATTATAATTATTCGTTTCTTCATTTTTTTTTGTAAAATAGAATGAAATGTTATAATAGTTATAGCTTGGATGAGAAGAAAAAAGTAAAGTGCATTTTTTCGTAGACTGTGATTTTTGAGAAAAAGAAAACTAATTTTTAATTATTTTCAGTACCTATTGTTTGAAATATTGAAAATAAAAACACTTATTTGAAAATTGAATATTTTTTTTTCCCAAAATCTTTTTTCTTTTACTATGAAAGCAAAATTTTGAAATAGTTTGCTTTCACTTCCCTAGTTGGAAATAAACTATAAAATATGCAGACTAAGCTGGCTTTCACCATGCTGTGCTGATATAAACCTTAGAACATTTTAGAAGAGTGTATGCTTAAAAGTAAAAGATTTATCTAAAAATCTTCACAAAGTGAATTACATGTTCTTCATCCAAAAAAATAAACAGCAACTAAATTCACTAAATTTGTATGGTAATCATGGAAAAGAAGATCGCATATACCACATACGTATTATGTAAGCTAATAAGGCCACTAGAAAGAACTTTGAAGGTTTAAGCCCGATTTCAGATACTTCGAAGGTATGAGGTATGTGCGCTTATTTCAACTTTAATGCAATACAACAAAAACGATCAGATCTACGACACAAAATATTTTTTTTAATAATCTGAAATGTTTAATCTTAATCTTTTTACTGCAACTCCTTGAGGGCTTATAACTTTTTTTTGACCAAAGTAGCAATATATAAAAAAGGTATTTTGATTTAAAGCTAATTATATTACCTTTTAATTCAAACGATTAATTTTGAAAAATTCTAAAAACTCTCAGAGAAAAATAATTTTAACTACCAACGTAAAAACTGAAATTTAAAATTTGGAGGCCGATTTTAGATACTTCAACCAATGAAACAAAGCTATTTCGAAAGTACAAAATAAGCACGAAATATGCCAAATAAAATATATTTTTTTTAAAGAAAAAAACTAATCTGAAATGTTTATAAAACTCTCAATTTTTTCGCTATGAATACTTTATCGCTCATAACTTTTTGTTGAATGTAGCGATATGTATAGAAAATATATTCATTTTAAGCTAATTATATTACCATGTAATTAAAAGGATTGATTTGGAAAGTTCTGAACACTTTCAGAGATAGTGACGCTAATGCAACAAAAGCTATTAAAGATCAGAAGAGGAGAATGAGAAAGAGAGTAAGGCAAATTCTTTTTAATCACGTGATCTGAGAGATGAAAAATAGCCTAAATAATGTTTTGATCTTTGGTAAAAGACTTGGGCTTTTTTAAAACAATATTTCTGAACAAGGAACTCAATAGATCAATTATCACTAGTCACAGTGCATCTTGATCCCAAAACTATCACGACTTTTATCCCTATACTTATACCACTACATATTTAGTAAAAATCATATTAGATAACCACACCAAAATTATCACAGTATTATTATAATTACATACCTTTTAGTAAATCTTAAGATATTTTGATGAAAAATTTCTTTCAGCTAGTTTTTAAGACCCTGTTTTCAATTTTAGCATTTTGAATTTAAATTTGAGGCTGTAGTCCACAAGGAGTATTAAAACAATTTCTTTCTCAACAGTACACTTTTGTTTGTTACAAAAATAATATTAGTGTAACGTTATTCTTCAAAAAAAAAAAAAAAAAGTTGACTAAGTACAAAATACATAAAAAACAATATGTAAACGATTGCATAAAATTTTAACTAGCTTAGGCAAGTCCGGCATCTTTGGCCATACTATAAAATATTGACTTTTTATTCTGCAGTAATTTGTTTGGTGAATCGAACTCAACAACTTCACCTTTATCTAAAACAATTACTCTATCTGAATCCATAATTGTATTTAAACGATGAGCAATTGTTAATATAGTGCAGTCTTTAAATTCAACACGGATTGTTTTCTAAAAAAAATTTGTATATAAACATTATAAAAATATCATAAATTTATATTAATTTACTTGTATTAAATCATCAGTTTCCAAATCTACTGCTGCTGTAGCTTCATCTAGAATAAGGACTTTAGTTTTTCTTAAAAGTGCACGTGCTAAACATATAAGTTGTCTTTGACCAACTGATAAATTTTCACCACCCTCTGATATTTCATGGTTTAATGTAGCTGGTAATGATTTAACAAAATCTTTTAAATGTGCATGTTCTAATGCTTGCCATAATTGACTATCAGTATTCTTATTAAATGGATCTAAATTAATTCTTAATGAACCAGAGAATAAGACTGGATCCTGTGGTATTATTGTTAAACGAGAACGTAAAGTATGTAATCCTAGTGTTGAAATATCAATTCCATCTATTAAAATTTTTCCATTTGCTGCTTCAATTATTCTAAAAATTAAAAATTTAATATATATATATATGATTTTCTTTGTTTTGGTAAATTTTTACATAATATAACACTTGACGGTCAATTCGGATGAATTTATCCGGTTTGAAAACTTGATTAAACTTTGGATGGAAAAATAATAACTATAAGTTCAATAATAAATATAAGTTCCTATTTTCAACATCAGCCTTGTGCGTATGTTTACACACATTGCCATCTACATAAGATTACAAATTTAGTATTATGGCAGTTAAGGGTTTGTCATATACAAAAATTTAATAAAAAAACTTTATAATACGGAAGGAATTGTAAAGCTGCCAAGAAGAGTTGTAAAAATAATACATAATAATTATTATAATTTAGTTATTTAAAGAATTCAAAATAAATGTTGGATGGAAAATCAAAAGTTACTTATGACTCGTCCTAATATATTGACTGGAAACAAAAAAAAAACAATAAATATTACCAAGGGAAGCTTATACTAAAGTTCAACCGAATTTTTCATTAAAATTTAAGCCCTTGGCCCTAGAAGGCTTATTTTATATTATTGAGAAAAATTAAACAGTTTTCTTATTCAAATTGGCAAAGAAATGGTAACAGAAAGGACTTAGATTTTGTTAGATATAGAAGATGATAAGGAGCCCCCAGTTATAATTTCTGTAGTTTTACAATAGTCATATTCGAAATGTGAGTGTAAACATTACAAAAAACAGAGTTTTGAATAAATTTTGAATATAAATCTATAATATTTTCCGTAATTTCATTTAATTAAATGAACAGTATTTCAGTTGGGATCAAAAAACAAGATTTCATGAGACCATAATGAACCGTATCTTCATAATCACAGTTTTTCTTTGATAAATAATGTGCTTTAGAGTATTATGATATTATGATGATTCATCTTTGTTGCAATACTGTGCAGAATGTTTAAGATTGTTATATTGTGCTTTTCCTATTCCAAGTGAAAATTGCCGAATCAAAAATGGAAAAGATTTATAATGAAACATTTATCTTTTGACAAACTTATTGAATTAAGCTAAATAAATTTATATTGTTTTTTTTTGTTAACACAAAACTTTTGTTAATTGTGCGATAATTCATAGCTGCTCTTAAATAGACCCGATTTAACATTTTTTTTAGTTTATCATTATTTACAAAACTCCGTTAATTAAAATCTAAGAATTGATACTATAATCTCTAGTATGAAATCTGTGTAAGAACCAACTGAGAAAATTATTGATTTAAGACAAAAACTGATCCAAAGATCTGTAATAAACATACAAAGTAGATTTATGTTACAATCATAATGCAAAATATGATTCAAAATGTGAAGAAGGAAAAAGAAAAATACATCCAAATCTGTATTAGAAATCTCAGTTTTGTTTGCTAATGATAACGAAAACAACAAATGTTGAAACGAATGATAATAGTAAGAGAAAAATATAAACACAAAATATGCTTATTAGCTTAGCTATCACTTATTTGCTTTTTTTCTTTTGTAAATGTCAGGATAATTTTTAGCTTTAATGGGTGACTAACTGAACTCTCAACTTTTGGGAGACTAAAAATGAAAATTTACGCTAACAAAAATTCAGTAAAACTGAAAATTCAAGCAGATTGTGGGATACATTTTAATGCTAAAATATGCACAAGCAATATGGAGTGTGAAAATATGAATAAGGCCAGTGATAAAAAAAGGAAACTTTACGTATAACTCGATTTAACGGTTACATAAATTTCAAAAACGTGTAATTTTACCCATTAAGTTTAAGAGTTTTATAATTATATGCAATAGTTCAATTATCAGCATTTGGTTTAATTTTTGATAGTCGCAATAAAAGTCTATTTATTTTTCTAACATACCTCCGGAAGGTACCCCAAGTGACCGCCTCCGATTTCGTTCAAACTTAAATATATCGAAAAATAAGAGACAGATGTTTTCTTTTATCGGCGGAAAAAGGAATTTTTTCTTTTAAATATTAATAAATAAGGCTATATAGGTTCCATTCCAAAAAAAAAAAAAATTGTAAATACATGAAAACAGCAAAAAAGTGATTTTAGGGGGTAACTTTAAGGGTGGTTTTCAACCCATAGAACCCCTTTTCCACCGTAAAAAAAAAGCCTGTCTCTTATTTTTCGATGGACTATAACATATTTAAGTTTGAACGAAATTGGAGGCGGTCACTTGGAATACCTTCCTTAGAAAAAAAAAATAAATTAAAAATTATATATATATTAATCTAAAAACAATATTAATGAATATTTTTGATACTAACCGAAATAGAGAAAGTGTTAAACTTGATTTACCAGCTCCTGTTCGTCCAACAATTCCACATTTTTCACCACCATTAACATTAAATGAAATACCTTTAAGTACTAAATCTAAACCTTCACGGTATCTAACTTGAAAATCTTGAAATTCTACAACACCATTTTGAGGCCAATTATTTGGTATTTTAGAATTTTCAATTTCCCATGGTGCTTCCTGTTTTGTCTCTGTATACTCTTTAATTCTTTCAACGGCAACAATATTTGTTTCAATATCAGATGACATCCTTACTAACCAATTTAATGTTTGTGTTACTTGTAATGCATATGTAATGGAAAGACCAACTAGACCAGCATCATTTTGATTACCACAGATTGCACAGAGTGCAGCAAATAATATTATTAAATTACCAACCATTTCAAGTCGTACAGCTAACCAACGATTTGCTATAATACTTGGATATTTACAGACTTGATTTCGATCAACTTTATTATCTGATTCTTGTATGAATCTAAAAAAAGAAATTTATTTTGTTTTCTTAATAAATATTATATTATATATAATTTTAGATTACCTTTCTTGGACATTAAAAGCTCTAATTATATGAGATCCTGTTATAGTTTCACTAAAATGTGAATAAATTGGTGATCTGGATACGGATTCTAAACGCATGAGTTGCCTTGATGTAGCAACATAAAATCGTTGTACAAAATAATACAATAGAATTATTGGAATAATAATGGCTAAGAAAATTGGTGTCGATATACTAATAACCACAATTGTTGCTACAACCTAATAAAAATAATAAAATTTTATTATTTATATTTAAAGATAAGTTTTAAAAAACATCAATATGCGCTCTGTTCTGCTCTACTGATTCAGTTTAAAATAAATTTCAAACATTTATTCATAATTTGAATAATTAAATTTTGTCTTAATTTAAAAATTTTATTTATTAGGATTCAGGAAACAAAATTTTTGCTTCCAACTGATTAACTTCTCAAATGAATTTACAATTGCAACGATAGTAAAAACATAAAATGTTGAGCCGAAAGCTGGAAACAATCTGGTCATCTGATTATTACTCCCTTCTCTTGGAAGAATAAGAAGTTATTGTTCTAATAATATACAAAAGTCCGAAATACGCCTAAAAATTCTGTGTCTAAGCACAGCTAATCCTCTTTTAAGTCATCGAATTAAAATGTATTTACCTTGTGGCAATTTAAAATAATATAAGAATGACATTATGATATATTTCCAAAATATCTGCCATGGTGTTCACTACAGTCATCTATATTGAAATTTATTACTAAAGTGTTCTCTAGTGAACGGAATTTACTTGTGTGTATACATTCTCTTTACTGCTATCATTCATAATGAGTTTTGTTGTAATTTTTGTCAGTTAAAATTTTGTGCCAACAAAATTCAGGACCTTCATTGACTAATGACAACTAGAATTCTGATTCAAATTAAATTTGATATAACTAATTTCTTCGATTATTTTATTTGACGATCACCTGATTCGGATAAACCAAAAGAACATGTCTATTTGAGATGACGTTTAAAATGATGAATAATTTTTCCCACCATTTCTTTCTATAGTTTCGTAACAAAGTTTCGGATATAAAGTATATGGAGGTAGCAATTTATGAGAAAAAAATAAAGCACCTTAAACCTTATTCTCACAAAACCCTAACTCCATACAGTTTACGTAAGACGAGAGAGACTTATCATTGATTTGGAACTAATAGTAAATACACCCCTTAACATTTATACCCCACATTTCACTGAAATATTTTGAAAGGACTATTTTGCTTTAAGCCTGTGAACACAGTGAAAGAAAATTCAAGCGAATATCGAAAGTACCGATTTGATGGCATCGATAAGTGGCACAATAAAAAATCGCTTCAACTATGCCCACAAGCGAAATAGTGTTCTTGTCTGTTGAAAAACATAATTCAAATTTTCTTTTTCGTTAAAAAAGATTTTAAGGTTTTTGTACCAGAATTTAGTTAATGATGCACAATAGAAATATACATCTTCACATATTCACGTTCCTTGCTTTCTTTACACATAAATGTACCAGTTTTAAGTCTCATGTACACATGACTGATGTACTTAAAGCTTACCTCATATTTTGGGATTTTGGTTCTTGGATATTAAGGAAATAAGTCTTGGCAGCTTTTTCCTACTATTGGGCTAAATTTTTCAGTACATAATCATCTCACAACTTAATTAAATATATTCATTGATAATTTAATTAAACTAATCCTTTTTTGTTCTAGTTTTAACCAGTAATTCATTTTTTATGTATAAAACCATAAAAAAAGCAAAAACCTTTACCTCAAATAAACAAGTAATACCATCCGCTAACTGTTCCGGAATAGTAGTGTCAAGAACATCTATATCTTTTGAAAATCTAGATAATATACGTCCGGCTGGTGTTACATCAAAAAAATTCAAAGGATTATGAAGGATATGTTTAATTAGCAACAAATGCAATATAATAGTAGCATTAAGGCAACCAGTTCGCGGTACTATATCCATTGCAAATGAAGTTATTGCTGGAAATTTTAATGCTCTTGTTTATTTTATTTAGGACAAATATTATTAAAATAATCACGTCTAAACCATGTCCTTTATAAAAATATAAATTTAAATACCAGCATGCAAATTGTTTTATGTGTAATTATTCATTTTATATTACAATAAAATTTTTCTTATCGTGTTTTAAATAGAAGCATAGATTTAAAAAAAATTGCAATAAGCATCTATAAAGCTAATAATTACTATTTTTAGTTTGCTTTATCAATGTATTAATCTATAGATGAATTTGAGTTCGAATTCGAACTCCAAATATTCAACTGGTAAATATCTCGCCTTTCGTTGTACTATATTTATAGGCATTTTAATCAATTCATACTTGTTAGATGCTTACTCATTTAAAATAATTCGAATTGACCACAAGTTATTTTCCTTTTGTGTCTCTAACAAAAGCAGTTTCGATCATAAGCTTCATTTTGGATTAAAATTTAAAATCATACAAATTTATAAATTAATTTCTTTAATGATTTCAGTAAATAAATGAAAAAATAATTTTAAAGAGCAGAAGTAAATGGAGAACTTTTAATATTTAGTTTGTGGTCCTGAAGACTTCAAGTGACTAGCAATATATCCCATTTGTATGGAATTGGGTTGATATTAATTACTCAAATGAATAACATTAAAGTGTCACGATAAAAATTCCCTTTAAAGTCATGTCCATTTGGAAAGCAGCTTCAAACAATTGTTGGCGACTTCATACCCGACTTTACCCAACCATACCCGGAAAATCGATACCCTTTGTGTCATTTTCTGAAAGTGCAACCTTTAAAAAATGTTGCCTTTAAATTTTATTAAAATCTGATCATAATTTCAAAAGATATGCGACTTAAATAGAAAGGGCGCCAAGCGGCTTAACTTAATCCAAAATTTTAAAAACGTTTTTCTCGAAACGACGTTTTCAAAGTCAAGCAAATTTCCAACATTCTATAGAATCTACCGACACAAAACAAATGTATGAAATCCATAAATCTTATGATCGAAAATTGCTTAAAGTTGCTTGCATTAGAACCACAGTCTTAGCCTGCATGTTCTTTTGAAGTAAGGAAATAATATTTAAAAATTCGAAGAATTCTTCCAAGGATTTAATATAAAAAATCTTGTTATTGGAGTTGTACTTTAAAATAACTTTCCTGAAAAATTTTTCCGTAGGTTTTTGCGAATGTAGAAATAGTAAAATGAAAATTATATTTTTAATAGCTAAATAAGAAATGTGTTAAAGTCAATCACAAAAAAATAACAAGTAAAACTTGACAGAAATGATGCACTACTTTTACTTTTTAAAGTTAACCCCTAAAAGTGGATAAATAAAAAAGAGAATTAAATTTAAATAGAAAAGTATAATTTTGTCAAATAGTATTCAATATTATTTTGTTATATGATTTCTGTACTAAATTTTTTTAAACACAAAAATAAAGATTTCAGATATTCAAAAAAATGTTTTTTGTTTGAAATTATTATTTAGATTTTAACGTTAAAGGTTTTGTTTAGTTAATAATGGAATAAAAATAGTACCATGATAATATGATATAAAGAAATTTATATGTGTTAAAATAATCAAAAGTTTTTATTGTTAATTTAAAATTAAATCGAATAATGACACATACCTTAAACAAATTTATTAGAAAAAGTTTTAAGTTGTGAGCCAATACATTATCTAAAGTATTAATGTCCCCAGAAAATCGATTTAGGATACGTCCTTTAGGTGTTATATCAAAAAATTCTGCAGGTAATCTTAATATTCGATTTGTTAAATTTGTATGCCACCATCGAGCGGCTATCAAACATCCAATATTTAAGGCCAATGCAGCGAAATATAATGTGACGACTAAGAAAAATAATTTTTTCAAACTAAAAATTGTTTGTTCATTTTTTTCTTAATATTTTAAAATTAGAAGAAAAAAAAATTTAAATAAATTTCTTTATCAGAAAAAAACGAAAAAGAAAAAAAATAATTCTTTTTAATAAAACTTAAAAATATATGAAATTATTTTAATTTAATTAAAAAATTTAACCACAATATTTTTTAGATGTCTTCATAGCAATGGCACATGCATTTGGTATACAAGAGTAAAATAGTTCTTATTTACTATAACTAATTTTAGTGTTGTATTGAATGAAAAGTCATTTTTTAATAAATACTATCGATATTTAAAATTATTTAAGAAAATAATTTTTATATTATATGTTAGTAATTTTCTGTAATATCATAAAATATTTTATCAAAAAAAATTTAAATAACGTATGATACATTTTTCTTCATAAAAATAACTATAAAATTTTTTACATGGCCCTTTAAAATAATTTAGGGTAAGAATAATGATCACAATCAAAAGTATTTATCATTTTAGAAGGAATTGAAGTTATTGGTAAATTTTATAACATAGAAGGCAGTTATGTGACGCAATTAAATAAAAAAAAAATAAATAAACAGGACTACAATTGGGGGTAACATTTAATTATTGCGTTTAAATATAGATGCACATTAAGAATCAACAGCATGTGATCTCTCAATTAGACTAGATATGCTTTTATTCTGGTGTCAAGTCCTTAATTATCAAATTTTCTTGCTCTTTGAATTTAAACCCATATATTTTAAAACGGGGTATGATTTTTATACAAAATTTTATTTACGTAATCTGATGCTATTTGAATTGCATAAAAAAAAGTCCAATCGTTGCTACAAATAACATTTGCCCTATTTACCCTCATAAACTTCTTCTTTGTACATATCAACGTTGGTTTTAATGATTTAAATCGGATATTTTTAATTCGAAAGATTTCCCTTGATCTAGAAAACCTATCATATGACTAAAGATAAGACTTTGCTGGCTGAATTCTAGTCCAATCCCGAATTAAAATTTTAAAAATTATCTAAAAGACTTCAGTACTCTTTGCCTGTAGTACAAATCCACATGAAAAACATTGGAAAAATTTGGAGAGAAGGATTTGGGGTGTTACATGATCTGACGCTTGAAAATAAAATCATTCTAATAAAAACGTGTGCGGCCTTAAAAACAAAATTAATGACCAACCTCTTCTTGGAATGAATCGTAACTGGGCATAAAAAATGAATATTATACCACAACATAAAATGGAAGAAACAATGGTTGTCATCTAAACAAATGCTGAAACTAACTGTAAAATAGAATTTAACACTTCGTAAGGCATTGCCTTGTGTTTCGTGGTATTATAAGGAGAAACTGTAACTGAAGATATTTACTTGGACAGTTAATGAAGGAATTAAGATTGAATTAAAATTTAATTCAAAATCGCCAGAACTTGTTAATTGACTTAGACTTTATCTTCAGCATGATAACACCCGAACTCATGGAGTGAAAAAGACGCGGGGAAGAATTTCTGAACATGGATAAGAACTTCTTCCACGTCATTATTATTCACCAGACATCACAACTTCCGACTACCATTTATTTCTTTCCATGGAACATTTTTTCCGTAATAACTCAGATAAAGACATAAACCATATAAAAACTGTCCTTAAACAATCTTTTTCCCTTTAAATCTGTTGAAATTTTTTAATCTGGAATATTTTCACTTCCTGATAGATGAGGCAGTGTTGTGACTAACAAATGAAATTATATGATGACAGAAACATTACATAGTAAAATTAATTTGGCGTTAGTATCCATTATGTTAACCTTACATATTTAATATTAATATTATCCACAATGGAACAAGGTCATTTAGGGTTCAAAACATGGTATCGTCGCACAGATTTTGTTGTTGATATTTGAGTCGTTCAGAAGCCAATCTGGTTAAGCCCATTTTTTCATATTTTCTGATTTTTGCAAATTTTAATAGAATAAATAATATATTTCTTAGTCTTAAAAGGATTTACTCATTATTTCATTTTTGTAGGTCAAACAACCCTTTTTTTATAGCCTCTAAATGTGTTATGTGTTATGAATGTATTAAAAAAACATTAATTTTCTCAATTTTGGTTTTTTGTAAAGCCTGTAAAAGCAAAGCTTTGAATATTTAAAGACAAAATTAAGGCTATAAACACCATAAACTCACAGGGACTTTTAACAATAGATAGAAAATTAATTACTCTTTGCTTTTAGTAAAAATAAAAAGAACATTTATTTGGAAAATTTATGATTTCTTTTGGAGGTTAATATGAAAATTGTTTACCGTCTCTGATGTAAGTAAATTTCAAAAATTTTGAGCATATAAAATCAAATTGGATAAAAAAAAACAGTAAAAATCCAAAAAAATACAGAATTACTAAATTAGCCCTAAGCAAACACATAAATAATACGAAATTTAGATCTAAAGCTGACTATACCAGCAAAAAGTGAGTGGCAAAATGTTGATAAAAATTGACTTTCAGCATGTTAAATTATTATTATTTTAATTTTAATCTATTTAAAAATTTTTTATTTTAGGGAACGAATTTAATTAACTATATAATTAATTCTTCAGATGCGAAAAGTCAATATCACACATCATCCATTGAAGTATTGAAATATGAGCGGCCGATGGCTCGCACCAAAGTCATTAGTAAAGCAGAAACATAAAGCAGAAGTAAAGCGGAAACATAAGCTAATAATCAAAGCAATACTTAAATTACAATACTAGAAGTAATTATAAACTCAAGGTACTTCTTTTGGATTTTTATTTATATTTAGTTTCAAAGTTTATCCGGTTATATTTCGTTTACCTAAGTTCCATTTTGCAAGTAATTAGTTCTATGTATGTATATGGGAATCTACTTTAATTAGGTTTTCTAACTAAATAACTACCCTGAACAGAAATAAATATAAGCTTTCCAATTTCTTTTTAAATCGTTAATGTTTTTATTGTCTTAACTTTAATCAAATCAGTGTATTTCTTATATTAAAGTTTTGAATTTAAATTGTTTGTAGGTAATGCCAAGAGGTAAAAACCTAACAGATATTGAAAAATATACTATATTAGATTTTAAAGTTGCTGGTTTGTCTGACACAAAGACAAATTTTTACAAAGATAAACCGTTCAAAATGTGTTGTAAACGTGGGAAATGAAAAAAGAAAAGGTCGTCCTTCAAAGTTCTTTCTCCCAACGAAATTAGAGGCTTTATGGGAATTCAGTGAGCATCAGCTTCAAAAATTGTAAAATGCTTCAACCAGGAATGCAATTTGCGTTTGGTTAGAAAATAGTCAAATTAAACGTAAAATTTAAAATAAATAAATATTTGTTGATCTCCAAACTTAAAAAATCGCCATACCTTGAATTTGCAGCAATGCAATCAAGAAAATTTATTGTGATCAAGAGTCTTTTTAAAAGACAAAAAAAAGTTTAATCTTAATGATCCCGATGGCTTGATTTGAGAAAAGAGAAAACGCTTCGTTTCATAAGAGTTTTAGGAAGTGTCTATATCTATGTGGGAAGCTTTCAATCGAAATGACAAATCTAAAACGGCTTTTATAAAAAACAGAATAAACGCAGAGGAGTACGAAGCCATACATCTGTTCTGTATTGGCCGCATTAAGCTTGAGTTAAACCCCATTGAAAACTTATGGATTAAAACAAAATAGCTACAAATCGATTTTGACTTAATTTTATACAATTATCCTGAATATATGTGAAGCTATTTATTACTTTAGCAACTTTGGGCATGCAACAGCACAAAAAAACGCAGGGTGAATATTAATCATAGTAGAAAAGATTTTTATAAAAATTTTTTTAGATGATTGACACTCAATAACAGATAGTAAAATTTGTAGAAGAAATATAAATGCTAAAAATTTATATAAAATATTCAATAGCAGAACTATGCAGAACAAATTTTTGTTTGTATTTAATTACAAAAATAAAATTATTACAAAAAAAAAAACAAAATAAAACAATACAAAATACCCCAAACAAGCAGAACGATAGTGCATGTAAAGTTTCCGGTAATTCATTATCAACTGCATCAATATCTTTGCTGAAACGATTTAAAACTCTTCCAACTGGCGTAATATCGAAAAATGTTGATGTCGATGATCGCAGAATATTTCTTAAAAGTTTATTATGCAATTTTTTAGCAGCATTAAAAGCTCCAATATATAGGCACATAACAGTCAAGTACACAAAGGTAGCTACATATATTAAAAGCAACATTTAATATACATTTTATAAAAAAAATAAAAATAATACAAATTAATATCGAAAACAATTTTTATGATCACATGAAAGTGAAAAATTTTTTAAGCTGGAGCTATGAAAAGATAAAAGTTTATATAGTTTTCAGTGTTTGTTATTTAACTTTTTAGTATATTTAAAAAGAAAATTTTAAATATTTAATTGATGAATCAAATATTTTACGGATAAAACAGAGCGCATTTAAAGATATAAAATTAAAATGATAAGAAAAACGAAAATTAAAAAATGATCATTACCACCAAAGATTGCATTAGCCATGAACGCATAACTGCTGGAAGGACATTATCGACAACGTCAACGTCTTTTGAAAAACGATTTATTATTCGACCCACTGGTGTGGTATCAAATAATTCCAAAGGCCATCTTATAACATAATAAAGTAAAAGGAGATGCATTTCCTTAGTAGCATTAACACATCCCAATGCCAGAGATATTGATGATATAAAATGTGTAAAAACTAGGATTATGTAGAAAAAATAGTTTTTTAAAATCATTCATTACCAACTATCTTAAAATTTACAAAACAAAAAAACATGAAATAACAATTAATAAAAATTTAAACAAAAAATAAATATTTTTTTAACGCTATACCGAAATTAAAAACTTTAAGTTTTAAATTGATTTTAATTCAAAGTCGAAATAAGGAACTATTAAAACTAAAGCATTAAGTAATATTTTAAAATGAACATCTAGCTTTAATAATTTTTTAAAGGATCAGTTAGTTGTCTATACCTATTCGCGCTTTATGTATAAAGAAGCTATATCGAACGGAAATTAATACTTTATTATAGCCATGGTAAAATTGTATCTTTTTCAAATAAATTTGTTAATGACTACGAATTATTTTAATTTAATCAAAACTTTTGTCCTTTTTTATTAAAATCTCCGTTTTGACAAACTTTTTTTTAGGTCTAGGGGCGTCTAAATATAATTTTTTGATTCGAAATTTCAATGACATTTAATTAAGAGATTTTATAAAATGATGGTGAAGTGTTGACAACATCAATATTTTTATAACAGCTGAGGAATTCCTTAATTTTTATATTGCATACTTAAACTAAAAAATCATATAAAACTTTTTTAATATTGTTATCTTTTGTCTATCGAGAAGATTTTCGTTTGGAAATATTCCAAGCTTATATTGTGTTTCATATCATAATATTACATAGTTATATGCAGAAAAAATGTAGAAAATTATATTTTTAATTGTTGTATATAAAGATTCTATTAACACTTTATCAATCGGGCACATAAATTCACATTTAAAGCTAAAAGTATTGGTATTTGCAATTGGAAGTAATTTGTACTAAGGATTACTGAGACGTTATAATTGGCATTTGTAAAAGTTAAAGCTGGTAACTATTACTAAAATAATTATCTAATTTGGAGGAAATTAATGACTAGCATTTAATCTAAACAAAACAAGCATATACGATATCATGAGTCTGTTAAGGGGGTAGTAAAGTTAATTCGGCCGAAAAAGGTATATTTTCCACAATTTTTTCTAAGGATACAATTAATATTTATTTATTTCTATATATACAGTATAATTATATAATATTTAAAGAATATTCTGTGAGAGTTTCATTAATAAATATTAAAAAATGAGCCGATGGCAGCGAATCTCCGCAGACGTCTCAAAAAAAAGTTGATTCGCGGTGAAGATCATAACTCATTACTGGGTCAACTGAAAGCAAAAACCCAAATTGATTTGATTAGTTGATAAGATTCCTCAGGTAACGCTGTCGAGTTTTTTTTGTCTTTATTGATTTTTCGATTTTTACAAGGCTCGGAAATCAAAATACTGATTTTTCATTAAAAATATCAGAAATTTTGTTGTTTTAAAATAAGTTAAAATTTAAAAAAAAAAAAAAAACTCGACAGTGTTACCTCGTAATTTATGTAAAGAAAGAGTGGGCGAAATTTCATAAGGATCGGTTCAGTAGATTTGGAGTTACAGGGTTCACCAACTTTGAAAAAGCTAAGTTTGAGAAAAACGCGTTTGAAGTTTGAATTTTATGTCATAAAGTACATAAAATAAAAGACTTGCAAGTGTTAGTTTTACTCCGTTAGTTTTACTTCAATTGCTTTCAAATTTTCACAGAATAATCTTAGGAAGTTGTACATCAATAAAAAATAATATCTCCGTTAGTTTTACCTTACCTAAAAATTACCCAAAAATACTGAAAAATGATGTGATTGACGGCAATAGTAGCCGTGTAAAGAAAATTTTTCTAGAAACTCAAAGAACCTTTCAGTTTTTTATTAAATCTAGTATAAATAGGATAACAAAAAGAGAAATGGGCATTGAGAGTTAGAAAATTTTCATGTTTAAGCCAAAGTTTTTCTATATAATCATCAACACAATTGCCTAAAACATAAAATTGTGGAATTGCGGAATGAATTATTTCAAAATTCCACATATGTCACTCGCAAATGAGAGATGTGTGTTGAATGTTTTTTCCCGTATAAAATGTATGCGAGAAAAAAATAATATAAAGGAAAAGCAGAGCCGTCTTTTTCACTCTTTGGCTCTATTTGGTTAACGCGTGGTTATGCCGAGTGTATATTAACGTTTTGCTTGCCATATATTTGTATTGCAGGCAGAGATATAAATAAAAACTCGGTATTCTTCGCTAATACAACACATTTCACTCATACAAACAGAGCAAAACAATATTGAAGCCAAGAATGTATTCTATTTTTTTTTTCCGATGTATTGTTGAAATATCGAATTTCGACAACTGGGCGATCCAAGTATATTCTTAATGATTGCAAAGTTCTTAACGTTGTTTGCTTCCCTAAATATAACAAAAAATTGTTACTGGCAATAATATAGGTAAATAGTACACAAAAGACGAAGATATATGTATAAGTATTTTGAATGCTTATATTAATATTTAATTAATAAAGTAAAAATAAGCATAAATATTTTACTATGTTTATAAATTTTAATTTATATACCAAAAATTCTTCGAAAAAAAAAGAATTTAATCCAAACCAACAATTATATTTCCAAATTTTATAAAAAATTTCCCAGGTAACAGGATAATAAGCAAAACTACCCGTTCGATAAAGAGTTAAGGCAAAAAGCTCTTTTAATTAAATTTATTAATTTTAACTAAATTTACATTATAATTCTTGATTATATTACAAGCATTTTATATTCTATTCATCTACATAATAAATAATTTTATTCAAATCTAAACTTAAATAAAAAATAAATACATGCAATATAAAATATATTTATAAATCATTCATACCACTAACCATAGCCATTTATATGAAAACAATTACTACTTATTATTCATATTTTAGAAACATGCAAATTAAGAATTAGTTTAGAATAATAGAATTTAAAAAACAAAAACAAAAAAGAGGAATAATAATGACAAATAATTTAAATTTATTTGTAACATACCTTGTCCTATTCCAAAGCTAGCATAAACACCAAGATAAAGATCACGAACACTTGTATCATTTGAGGCATTTTCATCACCAGACCAACGACTAAGCCATAAATTAGAACCGATAGAAAATGCTTGAAAACTCATATTTAAAAATATTGTTCCAAGAGTTAATTTAATACCAATGCTTTTTAAGTAATGTTTATAAACATCAAATTTAACCTGAAAACAAAATAAAATTTTAATTAAAATTATTTTACTTTTTAAATATAACACTAGTTAACAAAATTCAATTTTAAAAATTTGGGCGAGAGATACGACTTTAGGGCATGATAGTCTCAGGTATGAAAAAGCTGTCATTACCTTTCTTTGGAATGAAGTTCCTTATTGCTATTCAGTTTTTATATATAGACCAAAATTTTTAATGGCATCTAAGGATGCCAACAAAAAATAAAAAAAAAAATTCTATTAAAAAACATTAATACCATTTAATTTTATACAAAAATACAAAAGTTTCTTATTATTGTTCATTATTGTGCATTTTAGTTGTTTCTTCTTCTTTTTGTTTTGATTAATTTTTGTTTTTAGTACTAATTCTTTGTCGTTATTTTTTATTGCTATTTTTTTCGTTAATAATTGTGTTCTTTTGTTAGTTTTTTCTTTTTTTTGTTTTTATTATTGTTTTTAGTTACTGACTGTGTCTTACTTTTATTAATTATTATGTCTTAAAGGTTAATTATGGTTTTATTGTTTAAGAATTAATTATTGTTAGTTACTGTTTTTAGCAGATATAAGGTAAGGCTTAAGGAACTTATTTCGTACCAGGTATCCCAAAACATTTCATTTATTTTATTTCAATTTTGTTTTTATTTGATATTTTATGAAATTTCAAAATTGCATGTGAGGCCATGCACTACAAGCTCCGAAACAGTTTTATCTTTGTTTATATATAAGTTTAAAAGATATGTAAATTATTTTAATAAATTGTGCCTTTTAAAAGTTATTGATGATTTTGTACTAAAAAATACTTCAAAAATCATGTTTTTTTATTGTTTCTAATGTTTTTTTTAAGTAAAAGAACTGTATTTATCATAAACAGATATTTGTTATTATATTTGCGGATGAAAGAATGTTTTCTTACACAGTCGCGAATACCTGTACTAGTTCCCAAATAATAAATGCACATTTTTTTAATAATAAAACTCAATTTGAATATCAAAATAGGCCACTATATTTTCATTGATAATGTGAAGTAAATAAGTTCTTTGTTTTGCATCTTAGGGAAATCCGATTTTATAAAATAGCTAAGACTGGAAAAGAATAATGTTTGAGAGTCTTATAAAGCAACTGAAAAGGGTTTTCTTGGAAAATATAAACAATCAAACTAAAAACAATTGATAACAAAGACATTAGAAAACTATAACACAATTGGCCCATGTATTTCTTTGCATTTTGTAAAATTTCATTTGCATTTTTTCTTGATAGGTCTGGCGGTGTAAGTGATGAACAGAGCAAATGTTTTATAGTCCGCAAGCATAATCGTAATTTTGGAATTTAAAAATTTTATTAAATAATGATTTAAAAAATTTGTTTATACTTGACTTATAATGCCATAAAAACCGTATCTCTGCACAAATCCACTATTAACTAGGGTAATATTAGAATTTCATTTACACTTCCTGTAGCTGATTTTTCTTGTTCAATTAATTTTGCATTATCATTAGGTATTATCTTCTTTTCTTGACTCTCTAATTTCACTGAATTTTGGCGTTCAGTTGTTCTTCTTCTTACATTTTGCTTAAAATCTCCACATTCTAAGCTTGCAGTTTCACTTATTGAACTAAAAAGAAAAAAAAAGTATTTTTATTTAACAACTCTGAAAAGAGTATAAAATTGATTAATTTAAAATTTATTGAAATATCTAAAAATTAATACAATTAGCAATTAGATAAATTTAACCAACTTAATAAACAAAATAAAATATTGAAATTTTATTTTTCTATTTTAATACTTCAAAGTACATATAGCAAAAATTAAAAAGTTAAAATTAGAAATTAATAATCAAAGCAATTTACTTCGTTTCCGATATTGATTCACTACGATTTTTGCTAATTACAAGTTCTAATTTTCCCAGCAGTTCTTCAGATTGAATGGAGCTTTCCAACTGTTGCTTAAGTTCATCGAGATCTAAGCGAACAAAAAATCTTTATAACTAATAAATAATAATTAATTAATATTACCTTCTTCTTCAACATTTATTTCTTGAAGATGTTGAATCAAAAATTCCGCAAAAGATCCTTTCATATTTAAAAGTTCTTGATATGTACCCGATTCTCTAACTTCACCATTTTTAATCACAAAAATATTATTAACATAAGGTAAAAATGTTATACTATGTGTAACTAATATTCTTGTCTTTGTTGCTAGTAAACCATTTGGACCGATAACTTCTTCAAATATATGTTTACCAACATGTGAGTCAACAGCACTTAATGGATCATCAAGTAAATAAATATCAGCATCATTATAAACAGCTCGAGCAAGTGATACTCTTTGTTTTTGACCACCCGAAAGATTTATACCTTTTTCACCAATTTCTGTATTATCACCACCAGAAAGCATTTCAATATCAGGTTTAAGGGCACAAGCTTCAATAACTTTATCATATTTTTTTTTATCATATTGTTTACCAAATAAAATATTATCACGTAATGTAGCATTTTGTATCCATGCTTGTTGTGAAACATAAGCGCATTTACCATAAGTATTTACATGTCCCGAAATTTTATCCATTTCACCTAAAAGTGCTGATATAACAGAACTTTTACCCGATCCTACAGTACCAACAATAGCAACAAGTTCTGATTTTCGAATTTTCATTGTAATATTTTTCAATGTTAATTTTTCTTCACCCCAAGAAAAGTTACCATCTTCAATTAAAAGTGGATAAGCTAAAAATAAAATAAGTTAGCATTGTTTTTTTCCTTTACAATATTATTGAAATTAAAATAATTTACTTTCGTTTGGTTCATGTTGAACATTATTTGGATCCAATTCTTCACTGTTCATAAATTTGTTAATTCTCTTAACTGAAACTTGAGTCTAGCAACAACAAAAAAAAAAAAAGAATTGTCATTTAAAAGTATAAACATTTTCTTTTGTAATAATCAAAAATAAAAATATGGAAGAAAAATTATTTTTATGAATTCAAGTGAATTAAATTAATCGTTATTTATTTCTTTTTCCCATTTTGATTTTTATTACTTTATATTACTAAAAAAATATAGAAAATTTAACTTACTTGAACAATATTAGTAATCAGCATCGGAAGCATTGAAAGAGGAAATCGTAAAATGTTGAATAAAGAGAGTGAAACAAAAGCTTTGTTGGCATCAAGTACATTATTTTCATCGACCAGTACATAAGTTGCAAATGTAAGTAGAGATACCTATTTTTGGTTGTTTAAAAAATCAAATATGAAATTAATGAAAAGGAATGTTAAGAATGCAAAATTATATAGTAATTTAGTTACTAAAAAAAAAGGTCAAGAAATAGACCGGTACCAATGTGTGATTCAATAAGAATTCCATGCTTAAATATTTTGTTGGGGTTTTTCATAAAAATTTCTTGTTTTTTTTCTTTTACCTGAACAATATAAACAATAAGTAGAGGTAGTACTGCCAAAGGTAGTTTTAGAATTTCAAATAATGCTAAACATACAAAAGCCTTCTCTGGTGTCAAAACATGATCCTCTCCTGTACTAACATAGGTTGCAAATGTGACGAAAGAGACCTTATTGAAATTTCATTTAATTCATTAAATAAAATATTGAATTTTTAATTTAAAAAAAAAACAATCTATTATTATCATGTAAAACGCTTGCTAACAAGTCACTATGAAAAAATACAAAAAAATTATCTATAAAATCAAAATAAGCTATTTATATCGATTTAATTAAGTAATTTAGGTCATCCTTAAATCTAATTAAGTGAATTCAAAGATATTGATTTATTGTAATCAAATTTTTCTTTTGCATAGAGAATTGAGGGAGTTTAATCATATAACTAAAGTTTTGTAAAGAGTTCCAAAAAAGGAAAATTTTCACACATTCAAAAAATGATTGAATATGAAAGGGATCAAAGACCTTTAACAAAACTAAAAAAAACAAGAAGTTACCTAATGGCCTGGAAAAAGACAAATACATTATTTCAAATTAAGTTTAAAATCTTTTTTTAATTATAGAAAATTTCAAACTAAATAATGTAACAATCGAATAATAAAAATAATTTTATGATTGGAAATGTTTTTTTTTCGAAAAAAGGATTTTAAAATAATTATTATTATCATCTACTTAGCTTCATATACTAAACAATATTTTTAAATATTATTATTTTTTAAAATCTTACCAAAAATGGGGCACACGACCATAAAAAAGATGTACCAGCATTTAAATATGCTGTAGATTTAAGTATATCGATTTCTTTACCGCGTATATTTAAAACTTGATTCTGAAAACTTGGTTCCCAGGCATAAAGTTTAAGTACCTAAAATAGTAAATTTAAATTGAATTTAAATTAAATATTTTTTCATTTTTGTTTGTTTATAAAACTACCTTAATTCCATTTAAAATTTCATTCATTAGCTTAACACGATTATCTTTATTCTTCATTTGACTAATTTGTAATATTTTAATTTTATTAGCAATAAAACCATTAACAGGTATTAAAAAAATCATAACAGCAAGTCCAGCAAAAACAGATGGCCCTAAAAGTTCCCATAAAAAGTATAATGCAGCCGCAATTTGTAAGGGAGCCGACCATAACATATTTAAGTACGTTGTTAAGTCCATAAATCTTTGTGCATCTACAGCCATTAAATTAACTATTTCACCAACAGTTGATTCTTTTCTAGCACTATTTGATATTATTAAAGATTTTCTATAAATTTCATTAATAAGTGCTGTACGTATTCTTAAACCAACTATAAACATTCTATGAAAATATTGTCCTAGTATTAAAGTTTGCGTTGAAGCAACACAAAATAATAAAATAGCATATAATATTCCTTTCCATAATGGGTCAGGTTCTAGACTTCTACTTTTTACATATAATATAATTAAACCAAGAATTTGTGGTGATATAAATTGTAGAATATCTTGTAAAAGTTTCAAAAATGAACCAAATAGAAAAATACCACCAAAAGACTTAATTATGGCCGGCATAATAGATGCTTTAGTTTTAACGTTAGATGTTGTTGTATTTTTAAATTCTACATTAACAGAATTATTAACAAATTCAGCTTTTTCTTGAGTATTTGTAGGTATATTAAGTGTTTTATTAATACTACGTTGCCAATATTTATCAAAAATTGGCATAACTTCTTTTGATGAATCATGTGGGTTTAAATCCCATAAATCTGACTCTTCTAAAGGCTTTCGAAAACCTTTCCAGGAAAGACTAGCAAACCATTGATACGTGATACGTGAAATAAAACTTGCAGATAATTCTGGACAGTCTTTCTAAAAAAATATTAAAAGAATTTATTTGTATAAATAGTATATTGACTTTAGTTTACTTTATAATTGAAAAAATATTTTGAATTAAAATAAACTTACATTTGATCTTTTATATTTAGATTCTTGAGGCCTTTGATCACTAAAGCAATTTAATAATAGCATAATAATTGTACAAGAAAAATATATAAAAAAACTCATATATTTATAATCAAGCCAAGTATTATCAATTCCATCATTTACACGAAGATTTTTATTACGAATTTCTGTTCTACATCTTGGTATACTACAAAGAGTTAATAAAAACCAAAATAAAAATAACAGACCTGATGTCTGCATTCCATTCTTTTTATTAAAATATACTAATCCAGCAGCTAGTAACTAAAAATTGTTAAAAAAAATAAATAAATTTGATATACTTTTTTTTCAAAAATAAATTTAATTTAATACTTACAAAAGTAGGAACTTTGATACATGGTGTAATATAATCAATTGAATAAATTATTGTTTGAACTGAAAATGCAGTTATCAAATCAGCTAAAGTTAATGCAATTAATGATCCAATAAGTATTATTTTACTAATATTTAAAATATTCCAAGGAATGTTTTTATTGAGGCTACTACGGAGGTAGAATATTTCTAAAATACTAAACAGCCATAAAAAGGCACACGGTACCCAAAGTAAAATTGTTTGTTCGAAGCATGAAGTTAAATCAGGATCGTCAGTGTACCAAGTTAAAGTGGAATTCTAAAAATAAAAAAACATTTAAATCCTAATTACTTTATTTATACAATTTAGAAAATTTACCCATAATATAGAACCGCAGAATTCATACAACGGACCTGCTGTTTCCTCCATTTTAATCCATTAATTTCGGCTTCCACTACTTGACTGTCAATCTTGACAAGCACTGATTTTTTTAGCTGACAAAAAGTTTGTTTTGTGCTAAATACAAATGTCAAACTTTTTTGACAATTTGAAACTGTGTAAAAATTTGTTAAGCTTTGTGAAAAATAAAAATGCATATTAAAAAGAATTTTTTAGAATCTGATTCATCAATATTAGAAAATAATTTAAAATTTGTCAAGGTTTGTATAAAATTATTAATTTTATCCAATAATAAACTAATGAAAGAAGCAAAATTCAATTTTAGAACGAACTCGAAGATCAACTTGGCTCTAATTGGGATTACCAAAATGTTAAACGAGATTCCAAAGTTATTCTACCGTTGCCAGGTGAGATTTAAGCATTAATTAAATTTTTCGTTTTTATTTTCTATATAGTTAATTTTTCACTAAAATATTTTCCTGTGTTTATGTTTTTGTTCTTTGCCATTGCTTTATAATATAATTGGTTTGACAATAACAAAAATGCTATTTTCTTTGAGTTTTTATTTGTTAGGTTAACATTTAAATTTATTACGAAGATCTATTTAGCATATTTTTCTTACTAGTAATTAGCATTTTTTGAACCAGCAAAAAACAAAAAATAACTAAACTATAACTCTATACATGTGTATAATATCGAATTAGGCTTTAATAAACCTGTTTTTTAGAAATATAATTGTCTAACTATACCCCCTAATTATATTTAAAGCGGCAGCATTAATTTAAAAATAATGTCTTAAAATTTATGCAAATTTTTTTCTGAAAATTTTTATTTGTTTCTAATACGTTTTGATAGTATAATTCACAAGAATTTCACTTCTATTAATATTTAGTTAAAGATATTCTGGACAATTAATTGCGTATTAATTAAGGTGGCCAACTTTTTTCCAATGAAAAGGAGGACAAAAATAAATTGAATAAAAAAAATTGTTTCAAAAGTTTTATTGGGAGGTGATACTAACAATAAGACAATATACTTATATGTGATCATTAAATTTTTATTTAAATTGGTACTTTTCTATGCTATGAATAGTTTTTTTCAATGTTTCGTTTTCTAACAATATATTAGAAATATCTGAACAAGACATATGTTTCAGATTAAATTTTACCGTAAGGGCTGCAGCTATAGCTCTATAGAGTTTCTACATTTAATTTTGATTTTTCAGAAGTCCAAAAATCATTAGCAATTGAAAAGACTCTTTCAACTGCTGTAGTAGTTCCAGGGAAGCACAACGTAAATTGTATAAGAATAAATAAATTTTTGCATGGAATATGTTCATTTTTGTAATGGCTGAATATTTCGACCCATCTTCGATCAATTTCAACGTGATTATTTTCCCCTTGTAATCTTTTTCCGGAATTTAAATATACATTTAGTTTTCTAATTTCTTCAAAGAGGCAATTGTCATCTATTTTAATCTTTGGCATTTCGTTAGATAAAAACTGGACACAAGATTCAATATTTGCCCAATGTACTGGTGATGAAGTTAAAAAACACCATTTAAACTGTTATTACTGGTAAATTTCGTTTCAAACCATTCTTCAATATACTGAAAGTATGTTTGGTAAAAATTTTGGGCGTCTTTAATAAACTTTTTCGTTATGCCTGGATTTGATTCCTCCAAATTTATCAGTTTTCTTTTACAATTAAAGGGTAAAAATTTTACGAGATTTATATTGAAGGATAACGTCATTCAAAATAAGACTTCTGTAGCTAAAATGTGATCACCTTCAATTTTTTGAGTAGTTTGGTGAAAAATAGAAGCTTGATTATGAACAAAATGCAATAATATCGAAAAGGAGGACATTTGAGAGGACACTTTTCAAGAGAGGACAGAGCTTAAAAAAGGAGGACTGTCCTTCCAAAAGGAGAACGGTTGGTCACCTTATATTAATCAATTAGTTATTCTTATTAATATATAAGTCGAAAAATGTAGCGAATTCAAGGATATTTCCTCTTTTTATTCTTGAGGATTATTCTTATGAATTTTTTCTAGAAAATCGGAAACTATAGATCAAAAAAATTTAGTTTCTTCATTTTCATGGTATTTTTTCGATATATTTTGAATATCCACTAAAAAAAACGAAGAAGTGGTTCAATAAAGAATGTTGTGAAGCTTGAAAGCAATCCATAGACGCTATACACAAAATAGAATAATTCTATTTAAAAAGAGTATGTTCATTTATGCCAACGACGAAAAAGTATTAATAAGATGTCTAGGTACACAAACTACAAACAATAATAATAATCAAAAATAACTATTAACTAAAGAATAAAAAAACATTATTAACAATAATAAGAAACAATTACATGTTTCTGTTAAAGTTTTGTATTAGAATTTCATTAATGAATTTCGTGCTAACATTCCTTAAATGACTTAAAATTTTCGGCGTAATCCTCAAGAACTTGTTCCAATTAAAAAAAAAAAACAGAAATATAGTAGGAGAAGAAATTAGGAAGTCTTTGTTGAAATGCCTGCAGACGTCAACGTATTAACATCGAGGGCTAGAAACATGCTCCAATTGGCACCCGCAATTTTAGATTGAAAATCAATTGGAATTTTGCAAACATAAACATGCATTTATTCAATTCAATTAGGCATTTCGTTAAATTACTGCAAGTATACACAAGAAGCTATTCTATAATTCCATTTTAAAAATTTTTGCTCATAAAGCTAACAAAATTCTTTCAGCAATCGGAAGGTTGGAACTAAATTTCTATATGCGTCTTTGGTTGTATCATAAAGTTCTAAAACCCATACTTTCAATAAGCTGTTACTAGAGAAGTTGAAATCCTACAAAGAATATCTAGCATAATAATTAAAAAGGGTTACATTAAAATGTAATCTTGATAATAAAAATGTGTTACGGGAAAAGATTTGCCAACCTTAAATAGGCTTCCAAAATGAAAGATTTCACAGATTTTCGATGTTCAGAAAAAACAACATTTTTTGTTTTATTTAAACGTAGAGAGAATTATAGTAAATTTTTGATTTTAAACCGATTTAGACGATATTTTCTTCTAAAAAAAAACTTCGATTAAAATACTTTTTAAATAATAAATGTACGCTTTAATAATTTAATAAATAAAAAATATAGGACTCAATAAAGTGCTTTGACACATAAATAAACAAAAAGAATTCAATAAGTGGAGTTAATCGATTTGACCTGTTTACGTTTCTATAATAAAATAGCAATGCAGCAATTAGTTAAATAATGATTAAAAAAACAATACAATAATACGGGACTTTATCGGCAGTAAATATCTATTTAGTTTTTTATTGCAAAATAAAACAAAAAAAGAATATATCAATGAAATTTGAAACTATATGTTCTGATTAACCAAAGAGTGTTTTGGTATAATAAATTTGTAAATACCCACATCAATTAATAAAATTTTTTTTTTCGACAGTCAAAGTATTTAATTTTTTAAAAATTATGATAATAAAAAAATTAGGGCGTTGTATAAGATTTTAGGTTTTAATTAGTTAATAATAAAAGTTCTTAACAAAATTAAATAATTATGAGTATAGTTTAATGGAATTTCCATAAAAACTTTGAAAATGTTATATAAAAAATGAAAAAAATTTATTTATATAAAAGCAACAATTTTCAACTAAAAAAATTCTATGAACTTATAATTATTTATTTTTTCTCACTTAATCTTAATATATGACACGATTAATAAAGTGCATTCACTTAACAGTTTTTTTTTACAATTTTATTTTTAACTTTTAAATCATTATTTACTTTTATTTTCAATTTTTTCCTTTTTTTTTACGACGAACAAGAAATATTTTTATTTTTGTTATTTATTTTAATATGAAATTCACATGTAACACACTTGTTGCAAACATTTTCTAAAAATATGAACACTACAAAAAAAATTATTATATACTGTTTTGTGGTGATGGTGGTGAGGTGGTGAGGTGGATTAAAATTTTTCTTTTGTATGATTTAATTGAAGAACATTTAACTTTCAGAGACTTTAGCGTACTAAAAGCTAATCATTGTTTCCACTTCAAGTTAAATAACTTGAGGACACTGGCCGATGATGATAAATAAAAATACTTTCAGTTTATTTATGATTCATTTGTGCACAAGAAAAATATCCAAAACAGATCAAACTTAATTGAAAGTAATTCACAGTACATAAAAATTTCGCCTATCTTTTTAAACAAAAATATAATAGAATATTTTGCCTTCTTACTAAATTTTTTACTAATTCTTATTTTTTTTGTCATATAATAACTATCATCGTAAGCTGATTTTCGATTCATTCGTTTTGCCTGAAATATCTAAATAAAAATGAAGGTTACGTGAGACGCGTATTATGTCATGGGTACGATTCATTGGAATTACATTTTTTTGAGAAGTTTTTAGAATTAAAAAACAGAAAAGTTATTCATTCCCTCCTCCTATTTTAATCTCGTGAACGTTTTTTTATAATCAACGTTAAAAAATTTAAAATGTGCAACGTGTAATCAAACATTTGTAATTTTATAATCAAAAAAACCTTGGACTTAGATATTATATAATTTAGTAATTTTATCTAATTTTTAGTTTTTAGCAAAATTTAATAATTGCTTGGAATTAAATTTACAATATACAATTAAAGTGTGACGTAATTTTTTTTTGTTTCTTTATAAGAAAATTTATGTTGAATACAGCAAAGTTTTGAGAAACATGTTTTTTTCTGTAATTAAAAACCTGTTCAACTTTTTTTATTAATATGTATGCCGGCTTTTTAACCTTTAAAAATAATAAGATTTATAGCTTTCAAAGGAGGCAACATATCTTTAGCTGAGTCAAACAAATGAAATTTGGGTTTGGGTCTATACTTTCACTTTCATTAGTTACCAGTCATTTTATGCATACAATTCGTATAAAAATCATTTTAAAGTGTAATTGCTTAAATAAATGCACTTGTCATTACACCAAATGGATTTTTTTAAGTAAATAAATTGATATAGTTATTTTGAAAAATATTTAATTTGAAAAGTAAAAGATTATGGTGGGATTTTTGGTCAATAATACTAACGAAGCTGGATGTAAACAGCTTGAATAATGAAATATATTAATATGAAAATTAAGTCTATGTTTTTTTAAAATTAAAACATACACTCCAATTAAATTAGTTATATTTATATATATTTTATTGCATTGAATAAGAAAGGAAGCTTCAGTTTAGTTTCAAAATCTAAACATCAAATATTTTTCAATATATTATAGTTGTATTTAGATTAGCAGTATTTCATGGTTGAATATTCAAAAATATTGGTAATAGTAATATTTTGGTGCAATTTTTAGAAGTTTGTTTTATCATTTTATTTCTACAAAAATAAAAATTAAAGAATAGGTTTTTTTCCTGTTTTTTTAAACTTTCGAAATTTTTTTTAAAAAAAAAAGAAAAAAAATTAGTAAAAAACTCTTCGTACTGCGATAGTCTGATTTATAAAGAATTTCTGTGCCAAATTTCAAGTGAATCGGTTGAGGAAAACTTGAGATATCATGCACAACATTTCGTAAAAAGTAGTTTCGAGAAAAAAGCGTTTAAAGTTTTAAAGACTGAACTGAACTAAGCACTAAGTGCGTCATAAAAATGAGCTGTAACTCCAAAATAATTCGAGTTTCGAGTTAAGCAATGCTATAAGAACTAAGCAAACAAAAAAAAATTGATTTTTTCGAACTTCTAAACCAGAAGACTCCATTTATTAGCCCACAATATTCAGTATTCGTAAAATTAATTTAGAAATATATACGATTATTTACCGCTTCTCTGTATTTATTTTTTATTTAAGTAGTTAAATACCAAGTATCTGTCAGAAGAAGTAAAATTCCTCCGAAATAATATTCTTTTTTATTTTTCACAAACGTGACTGCTGTATTCTTGGCATTAACAAATGTCGGGAAAAATGTTTTTCCTGGAACTTTCTTTTAAGATTTGAAAATAGTTACTCCACCATTTTATCTAATAATTCTATCTGTTTTTTGTAAAGCTGTAGATTATTTAACGGCATCAGACGCCTTCCTAATTCTTAGGCTGCCCACAGAATGCCGGCTTACAGCCGAGCTGACGCCGATTCCGATACCGAAGACTATAAAGTCGTTATGGGTAAATCAATAGGAATATGCTCAGAGCTCGGAGTTCAGAGTGTTCAGAGTGCAAGCCTACCAATCACAATGGGAATCAGTGTCAGCTCGGCCGTAAGCTCGGCTGTAAGCCAGCACTCTGTGGGCAGCCTTAGTTTGCTTTATCTGCAGCTGCTGTCCAATGTATATAATGTTTCTATGTAGTGGTACTATCTATGAATTGACGAAGAGTCGTTGATTGCCGACTACTGCCTTAAAGGTGCAAACACAATGAACGCGTTTGCGTTGCGGAACGCGTTTTCATTCAGAATTCTGCTTTACTGTCACAGCTGAATTTCGGAATCCTGATTGAAAACACGCAACGCAAACGCAACGGGTTCATTGTGTCATGGCCATAACCCTTTCAGGGTTTATGAGAGTAAGAAAAGTAAGCCTAGAAATTCTTTGTTAGCGAAATTCAAATCGAAGCTATGACTTAAAAGGAAAGCCTCGTTCTGGAAGATGAGGATAAAAAAGAATGTTAGGAAAATCAAGCTCTTGAAGAATTTCATTTTATAAATCGAAAAATTATCCAAGAGAAAATGGGCATCATTGTTATTCAACTAATAACTATTTATTTATAGAATTGTTTTAATTTAATAATTTTAGTAAAATTGTTTATATATTTGATTCTAATTAATTACTTTCATCTTTTTATAGGAATGTGCATTAAATGCTTTAAAAGTAATACCAGAGAAAAATTCTTCATCAATTTATGTCAAACCGATGCTATGCCAGCTCCTAAAGATATTAGTGAAGAAGTATTAACTGAAATCTTAAATTCTGATATACCAGGTTCATATCGTATACCAATGAGTATTAGTGAACCACGACTTGTTACAGATAAATCAGGAAAAAAAACTGATTGCTGTGATATTGTTGTTAATGAAAATTTTTTTCTTAAATGTGAAACAAATTTACTATTTCGTGATTTTCTTATTGCACTAGTATTAGAGGCAATAAGTGAAAAATATAATATTCAAGCTTCTAATGATGATTGGATTGTTCTTAAGAATCGAAAATGTATTGGTACATTGGTACAACATCGTATCCAAAATCGTGATGTACAAAATGTTCATAATGCACAAGGAACAACAGTAAAAAATAATCAAAATGGACCCAGGAAATTAATTGAAGTAATTAATACTAATGAATTAACAAATAAAGATTTAACTAAGAATATCAAAGAACCAATGTATAAATTACGAGGAAAAATGGAAAATGAGAAAATTGTTGAATTGCTTGCTGAATTTTTTTTACCTGACTGTGTGAGTTTATAGTTTTTACTTATTTTTTATTGATTATATTATAAATGTTTAAAAAATTTTATATTATATAAAAGTAAAAATAAAAATTTCTTATTTTTTCATCTAGATTAATGCTGATGATATTGCTCTTAATGTTGGAGAAGACAGAATTATGCTTACAGTAAAAAAACATGGATATTTCTTTGATAAATTTATTGAACCAAAAATTAGCCAGGACCCTACAGTAGAAGCAACATTTGATAGTATAACAAGGGTAAAACAATATTCAATCTAATTGAAAAGTTTAATAGAAGTTCTTCTTTTTTTTTTAATTTTAGATGCTACAATTAAACTTGCCTATAATGAGTGCTTCTTCTTAAAAAAAGAAAAATTAACACAATTTATATTAATAATCACAAGATTCAGTTTCGACGTTTATATTAGGCGGGTGTCTTTTCACAAGTTCCTTGTATACACATAGAAAATTGCAAGAATTCAACAATAAAAGAAATAATGTGGTTATTATTTTGAAATAAACGCATATAATGTAAGTTGTTGTTTTTATAATTAATTCATAACATCTTTTTCAAAGTTCACTTCAATTTAAGTGTAGAATGTAAATTAAGGATTAGAATATCATTTTGTAAATTTGAATTTTGTTTGTGCATTCTCCGCATACGGCATTTTTGCAAAATATTGCTTCCATATTTTTTCTGTAGCCTACTTGAACACTTCTTCGCACTTTGAACATTGAAGGAAATAGTAATGAAGCATCTAGTCTTTTGCAATAGTTTAGCTTCATAAGCCCTCCGGGTATAGAGAATTCCTAGAAAACTACGTAATTCAGCAAATGTGAATGTCAAGTATTTTTTCAAAACTCATTGTACCTCAATTATCAATTCGAAAGCACTGGTTACACAACCAGAATAGTATTTTACTTAGTTAGTGTGGTCGATTGGCTCTTCAATATCCTTGAATATCATACGAACAGGCGTCCTACTCCCATATCCGCCAGCTTTCAGATTTATCTACTGTATCCCGTTGATTGCAATAATAATTAATGTGTTTCGAATAAAAGCTCGTGTTTTCAGATCTGGTTTTAACAAAAAGAAAACTTCCATATATTTTGGTGTTTCAATGTACACGTGTGCTTAATGCGTACGAATAATGTTTTATTTTTTTTGCAAATTTTTATAATGAATTAGGACTAGATAGTAATGTACATTTTCTTATATGTAATTAAAATTAAATATTAAAAAAATTTTTGTAATACAAAGTTTTAATAAAAAAACAAAATTATTCTTTTATCATCTTAACAATTTATGCTAAGCTTGGTAGTTCATTAGTACCATAATTAAACTTATGTTCTCTTGAAATTTGTCTCGATATTGAGGATTCATTGTTTTGTCTTTGATATTTTGGCTTAAATATCCCTCGAATATCATTTGTGGTCAAATCTATATCACGAAAAGCATTTAATAAAAAAACAGCTATAACAACTATAATAAAACCACAGATATCACCAAATATATCTTCTGTTTTCATATGACTCCATTCTTTAAATAGAATTGCTGATGCTATTATAACAAAACTTGTAAACATAACATAATAGACAGGTGTTACAATACTTGTATTAAAAATATCTAAAGATCTATTTAAATAATCCATTTGTAATAGAATTAAAATAATTGTTACAAAAATTAATACCCACGGGAGCCATGTAGAAAAATCATTTGATTTTCCTAAAAGTGTATTACGCAATGCAATACCAATTGCCTTACAAGATACAACAGTTAAACTTCCGATACATGAACAAAATGTTATATAAATTATTAAATAAGTTTTTCCATATCTAGGTCCTAAATAAAATGCTATAAAAATTGTAAATATTATAATAATAATGACATAGGTTACGAATGCTGATCCCAGCATCATTTCATAAAGAATATCTAAACTTTCAATTTCAGTCTCTTTTGGTGAATAAATAACAATTATTGTTGATCCTAATATACATAACAAACATCCTAGTTTTCCTAAAAGATTTAGTTTTTCATTTAAAAACTTTGATGACATTATTGCTGATACAATTACACTAAGTGCCCCAAGGGGAGTTACAAGGGCGGCAGGCGCAAATGCATAAGCGGTGAAGTTTGCTGCTTCCCCAATGCCCACTATAAGAGAGGAATTGTTATAGTTTTTTGTTTGGCCTAATTAAATATGACTCACTTGTGAAAAGCCCAGCCCACCAAATCCATTCTTTTAAATAGCCGTAACCTCCAGAACCAGCACGTAATCCTCCATTACGATTTAGTTTAACTAATGCTTTTTTTTTAATAATGAAACTTGATCCAATAAAAAGGCTTGATGAAACGGCTAAACCAAGACCAATATAAAATGAATTTTGGATATCTATTTCTTCATATGTTAAATTAGCCCTTGATGATGTCATATTGAAAATATTTAATCGATTTTTACAGTAATAATAAATAAAACAAATTATAACTTCGAAGCACCCATTTTTACTGATACAAAACAAAAATGACAGTAGATAACAATGAAAATAGTCACATAAGAGAAGCTGACATACCACGGTGCCTCGCATGCATATGCATACAATCAGTGCAGTTTTTACCATAAGCAAGTCTGCAGGCGACCAGCATGCTCTAATTATATGCATAATAGGGGCTATTCACTATTTTTTCCACTTGACGTCAAACCTTGCTTACCTACTACCACTCGTATACATAGTGTAAAATATATATATGTTTTAAAATGGTGTGGATTAATTCTATAATTGTGTGTTTAATTGAGAGAGCAATGCTTTGACATTTCAATTTATAAAATTTTATAGGTTATGTTACCATAAGAAATTCGAATACTTTTTCTTAAATTTTGTAAAATAAAATATTTAGGTGAAAAAAACTAAAATATTTTTAGGTGAAGACACTTAAATAGTTCTGTAGAAACAATTTTTTTTTTTTTTTATACAGTTGTTTACTACAATCTTAATTAAAATTAATTAATTTTTTAGTAATGTTAACTTAGCCTAACAACTCCTTAAATGAAGTTTAGCAGGGATGCTGACCCATTAATCAATTTTAATTATTAAAATTCCTTTGCTCGTGCTTTCTGTTCGATAAAAGTGTAAATGGCATCATCAAAATTAAAATTTCTGGCCATGGAATGCTCGATAGATAAAATAGCTAAATTGCGTAATCTTTCGTGTCCCATAGAATTTCTTAAATAATTTTTTATCAATTTTAATTTTGAAAACGATCGCTCGGCACTAGCCGTAGTTACAGGAATAGTTACAAACAACAGATACGCAGTGCACACTTCAGGAAAGATTGAGGATATAAAATGATTTTTTATGATTAATATATCGGCAAGTTGTCTTATAGCAGATGACTTTTCATTTCGTGTCTAAAAGTGGAATGGAAACTGAGAATCTCCTTAGCAAATGATACAGATATGTCTTTCTTATATAGATCAACAAACTGTAATGCTTTTTCCAATAAATCAGCGTCATTTAAATTTTGCAAAGTCGCAGGTTGCAAAACACTATAATTTGAAACAGTTGCATTCATTCCAAGAAAACGTGCTTTCAATTGATTAATGATGATGTCTAAAATCGAAATCGAAAGATCTATGGCTTTAAGCTGAAGCTCTAGAGGCTGCATCGATGGTCTGTAAAATTTTGCAATGGAAAACCAGTAACATAATAAAGTTGTAGTTTTTGATCTTTTTCTTTAGGAAAATAGCTTCATCTCTCTCATTTGCTTTGGAACTTAAAAGTATCGTTTGTGTTAACGCTTTTTGAACTTAAAAAAACTGAACTTTTAAAGCTAAAATGACATCAAAACGTCCTGCCCATCTAGTTGGATTTAATGCTTTTAATGTTAGCAAATATGATGGCTCTTCTTTATTCGATATAAATCTTGACAATATATTCCATCTTGTAATACTATGACCAAAAAAAAATATAAATTTGTTGCACTGTTTCAAGAAAGGCCTTCATTTCTATGACCTCCTTAACATGGTATTAGTACCGTCATATCCTTGTACACGACATTATTCAGAGGAATATTTTTCTCATTTATAGATTTTATAATCTGATTGGATTTTGCTAGGCAGTTTGATCCTTAAGTTCATGAAATCCTAAAAATGACTCTTTAATCACAAGTGCCTTTGGAGTTCCATTTTCATCTTTGTGGATCATACAGTAACGGTAAAGTTCACACATTTGATCTTTTTTCGAAATATCTTGAGTCGTATCAAATATAATGGAGTAAAATTGTGCGGTTATTTCATTTATCAGCGCGTTTTACTCTTTTTTAAACAGGACAGCAATTAGCTCATTTTGTATTTTTGGCCTTAAGTATTTTATCTGACACTTTGGTTTATTTAACAATTCATGTAAAACAGGATCGTATTTCGCTAACAGCTCAAAAATACTCAAAAAATTTTCTCTTGGACTTGGATCATTGCTGTATGAATTTTCTCTATGACTACGAAAAGCTAAATTACAGGTTGACAGTGTTAGAGTAATATCAAGGAGTCTGGTGAGTCCTTGTCTCCAAAAAGATTTTTCTTTCTTGATTATGGATTCTTGTTCCTCATATAATGTGCCATGTATTTGCCATTGTTGATATAAAAGACATGAATCCAAATGTTTTTTTGATGTTTCGTGTCTTTCTATCCCTCCTGCAATATGTTTCCAACCATCATAGTCTCCTATCCAAACATTTTGTATATTTTTCGCTGCCAACATGGTTCACATTATGCCTTTTGCAATAACAAAGAATAGGACAGCCATGTACGTTCTAGTTTTACACCAGACTTAGAAATAGTGTGATAATATTTTTCTAAGAAAGATCTATTGTCATTGTCTTTTAAGAAAGGGCCTTTAGGCTTACAGTGTCCGTTTTCAATTACAAACCGCTTCACTTGATCATTTACTTCTGTAAAATTACCCTTATCAGTAACATATGGCATAGATGTAATTTTTTCTACATCTAAAAATTATTCACTTTGACATTTGCTCATACCTGGTTGTGGTTGCTCTGAATCTCGATAGTTGGTGTTATCGGGTTCTACACTTTCAGCTACGTCATTTTTTTCATTTTCACCGCACTGTTCGTTTGATTCTTTGTTAATAATATCTTCATTCTTAAGGTACAGACTTATTTTCGGCAACTTTTTATTTTTTTCTTCATACTCTTTCTTTCTCTTTCGTTTTTCGTTCCCGCTTCGATATTTTCGAGAGCTAGACATATTGTTATCTCAGCAATTGGCTAATTAACAAATTGTATTTAAATAATATTTAATTTATTAATATCAAAATTTGTACTTACATATTGATGTCCAAAATTCAATTCTTTACACTTTTAATTTTTAAAAAATTAAATTCTTTTAACACTAAAAACAACTGCTCACTTGAAATATACTTTTGAGTGAAAATAAACTAAATTAAATTTAGTAAAATGATGATAAATCATTAATTATTTTTTTCCTGGTATGGTTACTCTGAATGTTTGTTAAATAAACTACTAATACAAGGAAGAGAAAACGAAAGAAAAACTAAAATAACTATATTTGGGGTTGCTTATGCTAAAATTCATCTTGACTCGTTGTTACGTGACATAGTTTTTATGCAAGGGTCCATCCCTGAGGACCAAACATAGGCACGCTTTACCAGTTGTCGTTTATCGGCAGTCGTAGCGAGCTCGCTAGACGGCTATAGCGGTAGAATTGGAGGGGTGGTTCTTGCCGACGACAATCTGATACTTAAGCGGGGTATTCACTATATTTCCGAATCAATGATTCGGCTCTCTCAGCCCATATAAAGTATATTGCTGAATCATTTGTGAGTAAAATATTCAACATGTTGGATATTTTCTCTCTTATTCCTGCTTTCCATATACTTTAAATGGGAACTAAGAGCCGAATCATTGATTTGGAAATATAGTGAATACCCCGCTTTACTCTCGCTACTTGAAAAGGAAATTCCAAAGACTAGAGCGCTAGGCTCGAATAAAAGGGGACTGCATGCCGCAGAAAGAGAAAAACTGAACAGGAGGAGAAAAACAAAGAACTCGAGACAAAGGAGTTAAGCCCCGTTGCTCATCCATGCTATGACTGGGCCGGCTGACCTGAAAAAAAAATTATTATGAGGGAAAAAGGGATTAGGACATCTTAAAATAAAACTTTTCTTAGTCAAACATTATTTTATTATCTATTATATTGTTATATAAATTCAAAAAAAAACCCAAAAAATACTAATGAGTTTTAATTATTAGAATTTTATAATGCCAAATAAAATTTGTACCAAGCAAATAACCTTAACTTTAAACAAAAAAAAATGTGTACAAAAAAATATAACTTCCCTTTTCACCTTAATGGGTACATATACATATGTATATATGTATGAAAAAAAAATAATATTAAAACCTTTATATTCTAATTGATTAACCAAAAAAAAAATCAGTTACATAATAATATAATAATTAGGCAACAAAAAAAAATTATTCTATAGTCTTAAGCAGGGTATTCACTATATTTCCGAATCAATGATTCGGCTCTCTCAGCCAATATAAAGTATATGGCTGAATGATTTGTGAGTAAAATATTCAACATGTTGGATATTTTCTCTCTTATTCGTGCTTTCCATGTACTTTAAATGGGAACTAAGAGCCGAATCATTCATTCGGAAATATATAGTGAATACCCAGCTTTACTCTCTTCTTCTCCTCCCACGGCTTGTTAGGCCCAGCAAACTCTGAAAAGATCATCCTATACAACGAAAAATGCAAATAGTTTTCTTTCCCTTTTCAAAAAAAAATAATTTTTATATAATATATAATCGCTCAAATAACCCTAATTTATTACACAATAAAATCTATGGTTTGTTTTTTTTTGTAAATAAAATTCCCTTAAATTTTCCCGTCTTCTTATTTTTTTTCTTTTTTAAAAATTTTAATTCTGTTTCAATATTTAAATACTCGAGCGCAGACCAAGGCGTCTGTAGCCGCTACAGTAGCGGCGTCTGTAGCTGCCACAATAGCCGCTTCAGCTGCCGATCCAATCATATTGAATGGGTTTATCAAAATCTGGTTGATAAGCTTTTCTTAATGTAGGTTGCTTTTTTTAGTGGAATATTCTCTATTATTATTGATTATTAGTTTTGTTTGATTATTATTGTGAGTTAAACTTAAATATTGCTAATTTTTGTTATTACTGTTTACAGCTGATATTTAGTGTTTATTTATGCCTCTTGCTATTAAGTTTTTTTTTTATTTTTGCTAATAATTGCTATGATTTGTAGCAATTGTTGAATTTATTTTTTTTTATAGATCCTTTCTTTTTTTAAATAAGACTTAAATTCTAAATATTATTTTATTAATTAATTTTCTTCAATATTGTGAAGATGCTTTAACAATGCTATTAACGGATTCAAATCCAGAATCTTCTTTGAGCTATTTTGATAAAGAAATGGAAAATGGACAGCAAACAATTAATTATCTAACACTTTCTGAAATGTATAATGAATAAAGAACTAAGCAAACAAAAAAAAATTGATTTTTTCGAATTGCGTAGGTCCTCCGCAAAAATGAATACCATCTACTGTTTGTATAGAAACTATAAAAGGTGCTGTATGGGCTTCCGCTTCTGTTCCTCCAATTACTTTTGATATTTTAGATTTGGCCATAAAATACTAGAAACATAAAACTAGTAAAAATGTGTTTCTGTTTTATGGCTTAGAAAAACCCAAATCCAAAAAATTTTTTCCTTTTCACTTTCCTGCAATATGTGAGTAATAAAGTAGTAAAGGATTATTTGGTGAGGGACTTTCCTTAAAATACATAACAAACAAGAACATCTTGATAGGTTCAATCAAAATCTTTACATAATTTTTCTAATAAATGTGTTTGATTTATTTTAATTTTCAATTCTTTATTCAATTATTTATTATTATAATAAAAACAAACTGAAAATTATTTTTACGTTGAAGTGTAGCATCCCGTTTACATAATTCAATAAAATAATAGCATTTCAAGCGAATCAATGATTCGGCGGTTAAGAAATTATTTGGCTACAAATAAGATAAAAGGATAATAAAAATTTACCTTTCCTTATCATAATTGAATTTATCTATATTTTCGATACTTTCATTATACATTTCAGAAAGTGTTAGATAATTAATTGTTTGATGTCCATTTTCCATTTCTTTATCAAAATAGCTCAAAGAAGATTCTGGATTTGAATCCGTTAATAGCATTGTTAAAGCATCTTCACAATATTGAAGAAAATTAATTAATAAAATAATATTTAGAATTTAAGTCTTATTTAAAAAAAGAAAAGATCTATAAAAAAAAATAAATTCAACAATTGCTACAAATCATAGCAATTATTAGCAAAAATAAAAAAAAAACTTAATAGCAAGAGGCATAAATAAACACTAAATATCAGCTGTAAACAGTAATAACAAAAATTAGCAATATTTAAGTTTAACTCACAATAATAATCAAACAAAACTAATAATCAATAATAATAGAGAATATTCCACTAAAAAAAGCAACCTACATTAAGAAAAGCTTATCAACCAGATTTTGATAAACCCATTCAATATGATTGGATCGGCAGCTGAAGCTGCTATTGTAGCAGCTACAGACGCCTTGGTCTGCGCTAGGCTTAAGGTTTATCCGATACGTTATTACAGGTTTATTAGGCCAAAAATTTTACTTTAAAGTAATACAGTGTTACTGATTCAGAATCAAATTCACTAGAATCAAGAAGAGAATCACTTTCAGAGGAACTAAAACCCCCAAAAACAATTTGATGATTATCAAACTTTTCCGTCTTTAACTGTTTAGCAGCAACTTTATTCATTGTTTGAAAAAAATTGTTATCTGCATTAAATGTTAAATATCATCACATAAATTATATATTTTCTTTTCCAATGTTTATGTACTAATAAAACTTTATGAAATCACTCGTTTGTATTTTGTTTTTGTATTCCTATCGATTTATGTTTAACACTTATGTATATAATTATTACTTTCAGCCATAATTGTATTAAACTAAGTTAAAAAAATGCCAAATTCGGGACTGAATTAAAACTACCGTAAGGTCAGAGCCCCAAACCACGAGGGCTCGGTTGCTTGCAATGAGTTTGCAGACGATTGGAATTGTCTGGGACTGCTGCATTAAGCCCTTAGATTTTCCAACGTATAAACATATTCTTTATTAATTTATTTTTAATTTTATTTTATATTTATCGAGGTAAATATTTTATTATAGCTTATGAAAAATGTATTTAAAGAGTCCAATCGAATTTCTGATTTTATTCGTTAATTTCAAATTTTTGTACTTTTAGAACATGCAGATATTTCACATGTAGAAAATTAAATAAAACTCAAGAGTTTTAAGGAGTAAGACAGAATAATATTCGTTTTATTACCTTATTAAATTTAAAAAATTGTTCTATTTGAATAATTAATAAATATAAGTAATAATTCTTAGGGGCTAGAGTTAAATACGTCTAGAAGTATTTTCAATCCAAGTAGAAAACTTTGGAACATTTGTATAATATGTGGGATTATAAGGACGTCCACATGGCACAAAGCCCCAGGATACAATACCTATTAAATTATATGTTCCATCATTTTGCTGTACAAGTGGTCCACCAGAATCTCCAAGACATCCACCTCTTCCCCCAACTAATGGGCCAGTACATATCATAGATCTATCAATATTCAATGTTTGAAAATTAGCTCTTTGACACTGGGGAAATGTTAATAATGGCAATTGAACAATTTGTAATTCATTTGGTCTTGATGTACTCAATGAACTTCCCCAGCCAAATAAAGTTGCATAACCACTGTCGAATTCTTGTTTTTGTGAAACTTTAATTGATTTAACAAATTGATTAAAGATAAATGGTTGAGTTACTTTAATTATTCCTATATCAAAAGATTTAGTACCGCCACTGTATGACTCGTGATTTTTATAGTTTAAAACTGTTCTTTGTTGAGAATATTTCTCTTCTAATTTAATATTATGACGTCCAGCTATAACAACAAAAGACGATGGTTCCTTTATTAAACAGTGAGCAGCTGTTAGTACATGGTCCTAAAAAAAACAATTCTGTTTTTGCTTTTTTATAAAAACAAATAAAACCTGTGAAATAATAGCTCCTCCGCAAAAATGAATACCATCTATTGTTTGTATAGAAACTATAAAAGGTGCTGTATGGGCTTCCGCTTCTGTTCCTCCAATTACTTTTGATATTGTAGCTATATCAAAATTTCCATAACTTGTTGAAACTATTATGAACAAAGTTAGCCCAAATAGAATACGCTCCATAATAGTAGAGATATACGTTAAAAGTTCATTTGGAGTTGTAATTTTCGAGGGTTTATATAGCCAGTTAGTTTTCGTTTTCATATGACACAAATGAATTAAATTAGGGAACTAATAAAATTAAAGCTTTTCCTAATTTTCATAAACAAAATAAAATATATTGCTATTAGTTCCTAATAGAGGTGCTTTTTTCTTTATCTCTAGGCTATTAAAAATTATCAGAATTATATTTTTTTGGTTTTTTATCTTCGTTAGTTAAATAACTAGTTTATTAGTTCGTTGTGATTTAGCTGTATTGAATATTTGTAATATTATGAAAATATATTTTTGTAGGCTTTTATTTACACAATGGAAGTTTTTTGACCTAAGGCTCCTTAAAATCACAACAAATTTTCTTAAAACAGTTTAAAAGCGTCCTCAAATCTTATGACGGTAAAAATGATCTATTTTACTCATACAAAACTTCGCAAAACTCATTTTAACTTGCCTTAATAGAAATTGAAGTTTTGCATAAAACCTAATGCTAATGTATTAAATTAGATTAAGTTCGTAGAAGTATAAAAAAGAAGCTATTTGTGAATTCATCTTTGAAACAATTTTCCGATTAGGCAGTAGATTGTGATCAAAAAGCGATAATATGCAGACAAAACCACAACAAACTGATAGACAGAACCAGCGAAAATTTGTATTGAAGATGAATATCTAAAATAAAATGAAAGCATCTAAGAAATTTTTTAACGAAAATGTTAGTACTAATAATAACCTAAGGATCGATCAACAATGAAAGAGAAATATAATATATTTCAGTAATAATATCTACTACCTCGGGAAAAACATAAATAAATTTTATTCTAGGATGGCCAGAAAAAATGCGATCTTAACTTCTTTTTGCATCAATAGAAAAATTCGTGGTTTATGATATAAATTATTAGGATTAGAAAAATAAATTATAATTTTCGCAAAGCAAAACATTTAGAAGTTAATCGTAAAATTTTTTCTTTTTGTTTTCCTTCCCCCGCTCCACATTCACTTAAAATTAGTGTTATGGAAAAAAGCAGAAATTCTGATAGCGTCAGGGCTCATTGAACTCTACAACCCAAAATTTACAAACATACTGGGAAAAACTAGTATGCCTATTGAAAAATTTAAAATGACAAAAAGAGAGTCTTGGACAGGAACAATGGTCTGAGCTGTAGAAGCTGTATGACTCTAGGTAAAAGCCAGACTATTGTTCAAGCTGAAACTGTCGCTTTTGAGGTTGCTGCGGTGATGTACGAAAAGAGGCTTCAGAAAGGCTCATATATTTATATTGTTAGGGACTGCATCAAAAGCTTTATCAGCACAAAACTACAGATATAAAGTAGTTTGAACTGTTATAAGAGCTTGTTGTACTTGGCAGAAAGAAACACAGTTATTTTAATTTGACCCCTGGCCAAGAAGTAATTGAAGGCAACGAGGAGGCTAATAGAGCCATTGGCCCACAGCCAAGTAACCTTTACTCAATTAGTGTACTTAAGCAGTATTTGAATGACTCGTTCGGTGACATTAAGCCAAGTTCTGGGGCGAGTCTTTGACTTTTTATAGAAAAATAATATAAATTTATCTCGCCTTACATGGCTAGGAATATGATATTTTTTTGTTTTGCCCATGCTAATGCTAATGCTAATAAATGCTAATAAATAGCAAAAGAAACCAAATTCATAACAAGACAAAATGACTAGTCAGCAGAAATATATCGCAGATCATTTTGTCTAGAATATCTAGCAAATAGCCGAAATACTTTAATTGGGGAGCACAAATGATATCTAATTGATTCGATCACATTATCGTCTTCTAATTACTATTACTATAAGCAGTAGTAATTTAAGGTAAGATAAGTAAAGTTTTAAAAAAAACAAATTTAATATCTTTAGATATAATTTTTATTTTTTAATAATTTATAAATCTCTTCATATAAAACATATCTTGGTTATGTTTAATCCAATCATTGTATGCTGATACACGAGTATAAACGGAAGGATTATTAACACCGCCACATGGTATTCTACCCCAGGAAACAATACCAACTAATTCAAGGACATTTTTTTTTTCATTTTTCTGCACAAGCGGGCCACCTGAATCACCGCTACATGCTGATACTCCACCCGATAAAGGTCCAGTACAAACATTATTTCTATGTAATTTACTACCTGATGGTCCTAAGACTCTAAAACATGTTTCATAATCAACAATAGGTTTATTAACAAATTGTAATTCATCTGGATATTCTGGGTAAAATGATTTAGAAATACTTCCCCATCCAAAGAGTGTAACTTGACCAGAATGAATTTTTTCTGCTTCTGGTAAACTAATTGGATGTACTTGTGCATTAAATTCAAATGGTTTGAATACATGTGCTATACCAATATCAAAAGGTCCAACACCACCACCATACTTTTCATGTACACTATAATAATCAACTTGACGTTGTTGTGCAGAATGTCCATATAAATTAACATTATGTATGCCAGCAATTACACTATAACTCTTTGGGCTTAATGTTAAGCAATGCGCTGCTGTTAGAATCCAATCTTTAGCAATTATAGAAGCTCCACAATGAAGACGATCATTTTGCTTAAGTGATACAATATATGGGGCGCTATGAGGATCAGCCTCTTTACCGCCTACGACACGTCCATCTAAACGTAATGGAAAATGTTCACTAAATATGTGCCCATTACCGAAAACAGTAGCTACACAGCACAAAAATATAGTTAAATACTTCATGGTTCGAAATTATTTGATATTATTTCAATTATAATTTCAATTTATATACTAAATTAATCAAAGGATTTTGATTGGAAATTAGATTTTTCTGTCAAGATAACTTATCTATAGAAATAACGTATCACCTTATCGTTAGCTCTTATTATATTGTGGTTATCAATAATATATGATATCGTAGCAGATCTCCATTGAATAAAAAAAATCTAATGGTAAAAATATCTTAAAATTCAATAGGCTAGTTTGACCATACTTAAAACTGCTATGTACTTAAGTTTGAACCTGTCTTCAATCTAATCTAAGCATAAAAAAACACAAAAATTACACGTACTAAAATAAACGCTTAATTTTTGATTAAAAATCTTATAAAAAAAACCAACAACAAAAAATTACAATTTAAAATATATTTCTTCATTTAGGTTATTTTCTGAACTTCTTTTGCTGGTATTCCTACTTTTTAAATTACTTCTATAAATCTATTTTTAATATTCCTACTATTAGCTTGCATAATGTACAAATTTTCAATCGTTAAAAAACCTTTACTATTCATCCAATCAAGTTCAAATAAATTTTTTTGAGCTGGCAGTGGATGACAAATAATGTGAATATACAATAGTTAGTTCAAGTATTATTTCATTAATTATATTCAATCAACTATTTACTTTTTAGTTTTATATGAGAGAAAAACTTTAGGGAAATGAATGAATTTTTGTTTGTTTAGATAAATAGAAATTTGAAATCAAAAAATTTTTCTTTATTAACTAGTTTTTAATTTCAGCTTAGGCGCAAAATTTCTTGCTATTTGATTAAATTTTATGATAAAAGAATAGAGGTTAAAAGCTTTAAAAAAAAATTAAAATGAAATGCGTATTTTATTCAAGTGTCCTCGATATTCCTAACCCTAGGAATATTTGATATCATGACCGATAAGATTTGTTTTGTGTCAAGCGTTAATCAAATTTTAAGCCACTTTAAATAAATATTTTGGATAAGGTTAAATGAATCAGAACTATTAAAATTTATGTACACAAAACAAAGTGGTCATTAACCATATTGGGTAAATAAAACTAATTTAAAATAAAAAAACAATGCTTTATAGTCCAGTGACTCATCATATGTATAGTTTCATAAATAACAACTTTCAAAAGATATATAACAAAATTTCATGAATCTAACGTTTAATAAGGGCCTAATTAAACAAGCAAAAGGTATGCCTCAAAGGGGAATGATATTGAAGAAGCTACTAAAACCTAATTATCAAACATATATTAGGCTAGCCTTAATGACTTATGCTTAATAATTTCCAGATTAGGCACACGTCATTCAAAATACAGGTAAATTGTAGGCTTAATAAATCTTTAAAAAAAATATCAAATTTATTTCATTCAATAATTTTAATTCAAATTAATTAAATATAATATTTATATTTTATTTTATACATAAATAAAAAATTTTGCTGAAAACTCTATATTTTTATTTTTGTCTAATTTTAACTAGGAGAGTATAAAATTCATATTAGCTTCATATTCATACAAGGCCAAGCTTCTTTTTACTAACACATTGCCGAATTATTAGGCATTCTTCAAAACCGCTGAATTAGCCAAGTGTAACTTAAATCTTACCAGCCTTACGTCACCCTTATTAGGCTTGCCAAACACAGCCCGAATAAAAATATTAGGAAAGCCTTATTAGGGTCTAACATAAAAATTCCAGTTAGAAAAAGGCAATTCTGGCTGAATAGAAAATCGTCTACTTTCTAAAAAAGCAAAAAAATTGGCTGAATAGAAAATCGTAAGCCTTCGAGTGTCCGTCTCCTGGTTAAGACTTGATGTCATGCCTTTTGTTGGTAAAAATCACAAGTGAAAATATTTAAGATTTTTTCAAAGTCTGCATTAAATATTTTTTTGTAAGGCATTTTTCACATTGATCATCACACTGGGAATTAAATATTCAACAATTGAAGGATACTCAATTTTATAAGTTGTAATATTTAAAAATTTAATAAGCCGGACTAAGTAAATTTAAAAAAATCTCTTTGTTAAATTGTGAAAAACAATTATAAAATATTTCCACTTGTTAACCATATAAAACGAAAAACAAAACGATTATTATTATTTATATACATTCATTTAGATTAAAAAATTATTAACACAAAACTATGTAAATTACAAATGTTGATATTATTATGACATGTGGAAGAATCTGGATAAATGCGATTATAAAAAGCCTTACATTAGTTAAAAACTTATCTTTTTTTTATAAGTGATAACATTACTACAAAAAGAAGCTTGAAAAAATCTTCCATTAACGGAAGTATAAGAACACAAAAAATAAACAAGAAGAAATCTCTAGCACATTAACCCTGTAGGGCTTTAATAAAATATCTATATAAAGTGAGAAGGAACTAAATTTTATAAATATTATAAATTTAACATTAAACCATGAAACTACTCTCTTTTATATTTTTTAATATTATTATATTTACGCTTATAACTAAAGAATGTAATACAAAAGTTTTATCGGCGCGAATTATTGGGGGATTAGAAGCTGCACCGTATACAGCACCGTATACAGTATGGCATCCTTACAATTAAAAAATGGAACTCATTTTTGCGGTGGGACTATAATTTCAAGCCGAAATATACTAACCGCTGGTCATTGTTTAATATTACCACCATCAAAATTTAAAGTAGTTGTTGGTCAGCATAATTTTAAAAAATTTAATAAATTATTTCAAAATCTTACAATTAAAAGCTATAAAAAACATGAAAACTATGCAGGAAGTGTTTCACCATATGATATTGGAATAATTGAATTAGTATCACCAATAAATCTAAGCCATTTTGTAGGTCCTATAGAAATACCTGATAAAGATTTTAAAGCTAAAGGTAATGCAACAATTTTTGGTTGGGGATTAGCTTTAAATCAAAATTTCGGCCGAAAAATTACAAACTGCTACCTTACCAATAATAAGCTATAATGAGTGTGTGGCGTAGATATAAAATCTAAATTTTATTAAAATATTTTTTTTTAACGTGGTAGTTTGGTCATGTACGTAATATGTCAGGCAGGCGCTGAAAGTTTACTTGTTTGTCATATTACGTACCTAATTTAGTTAGTCGTTTTAATAAACATTATAAACTTGTTTTTATTATTAATGTAAAAGTTAAATAAATCATTTACGTCGGCGTGGCCGACTAGAGAATCCTTCATTGTTGGTAAAGCCAATATAGCAAATGAGCCATTGTTAAGAAGAGAAAAAATCATACATCTACCACTACATATCAAGTTAGGTAACATGAAACAATTCGTTGCGCATTAAACAAGGAAGGTGTATTAATAATATTTGTATGGCATTTCCTAAGCTGAGTATAGAAACGATAAAAGCTGGCGTGTTTGATGGTCATCAAATTTGGACATTGATGAAAGATCCAAACTTATGTTATGACTAATTCTGAAAGTGGAGCTTCGAAAAGTTTTGTGATGGTGGTAGAAAACTTTCTGGGTAACTATAAAGCCATAAATTATAAAGAGATTGTGAAAATGATGTTAAAAAGCTTCAAGATTTTAGGAGCAAATATGAGTATAAAATTACACTTCCTACACAGTCATCTGGACAGATTTCCTGAAAATCTGGGCAATTACAGCGAGGAACAGGGAGAGCGCTTCCACCAGTATTTGAAAGTGATGGAAGAACGGTATCAAGATAGATGGGATCGTCACATGATGGCAGATTACTGTTGGTGCTTGAAAAGAGATAGTCCCGAAAAAAATTACAAAAGGAGAGCTTATAAAAGGCATTTTTCTGAAGCTTAACCTACATATTTTTAATTTTTTCATATATTAACCTTCTATCTACTGTAATTAAACACAAAACAAAACAATTAGTACTCACTTCCAATAAAAAAATGATATTTAAGAATAGACTTGTGATTTCTCTTTTTGTTTTTACTGATTCATTAGGTAAATATTAAAACGAAGATTCAAAAGACCCCAGAGCCAATCTTTCAAAACCATCCACAGTTTAGTAAATTGTTGGCATGGGAGTATTCGAAACCACTCTTAGATCAAGGGAAACAAAGCCATTGTTGAACATTGTAATTTAATGCTAATTAAATGATAAGTAAATGCTCAAACCAAAAATTTTGTGCCCTTTTAGTTCTCGTGGAGTTCAAGTTTCCAAGTTTCTCCATCTAAATGCACCATGCAACCCTAATAAAGAGTAAGTACTATATAATAAAGTGATAATTCACTTAATACACTAATTAAATGCTCTGGGAAAACACAATTTTTTGTTTAAAAAACCTAACAGTTTTTCTGCAATAAGGGAAAAATAGCACAAAAGATATACCTAGGAAAGTTCAGAAAAATAAGTATCAGAATTGCTTTAAAATTTGTATGCAGCTTAAAATTAATTAAATCTATTTAAATGTTTAACCAAATAACTAATGGCTTTTACTGATCTACCAGATTTCTTGTACGAATAAAAGCCAGAAAAAAAACCCTTTAATTATCAAAATATCTTGCCAAACATAAAGTCAATACTAATATAAAAATATCATAATATGTTTTAAAAAATTACCACTTTTCAGGCGCACTTAAATAACAAGTCCATAACTGCAAAAAAATATAACAATTGTTTTTATTTTTGAGAGCGAACTTATAAGCTATTTATTTAATTCAAATTTAAAATCAATTAAAAATTAAGGAAAACTTAATAAACTAAGTGAGTCTTCATTTAATTGTTTTAATAATATGTTACATAAATTAGGCTTAGAAACATTATTATTAATTGCTGTGGAAAGAACACAACACAATATAATTTATTGTTGATTTGTCGACAATAATATGATTAAAAAAAAACAAAATGGGTCTTTGCTTTTAAAATGGAAGAATTTTATGAGTTGTACCCATTATTATTATACAATTTATAAGCAAGTTTAAGAACCAATTAAAAGCTCCAAGTGTATTTTCATTCAAATATAGCTGATTAGGTATAACTTGACACTTTCGAAGAAAGCTTGCAATAATTATACCGTTGTAATTCAGCTCATTAAATTCATACATTTGCGTGGCAAGTATCGATAAATTTAATATAAATATCGATAGTTGTTTAAAATCGCTTCCAAAAAGATTACAGCATAAATTCATACGCTACTTGTTTTACTGAAATAACCGTTAAATCATTTTAAAAATTATACCAAATAACGTTTTCATTTTACTTAGTTTATTCTTCACAAATTATATTTCTCTGATTTGCCATGAAACGATAAAATGTTCGAAAAATAAGAAAACAAAAAGCTTTTAAGATGTTTTGTTTCATTTTGTTCTTATTAAATTGATTTAACATTTACTTTATGCGCGAATTTAAGTATTTTAAATAAATTATATTTTAAACTTAACAATAACATTACAAAATATAATTAACAAAAATAAATGAATTGTAGTTCATGTGCTTAAAATAATTCTTGTTGAAATGATGCTATTCATAAATATAACCTTGAATTTGATGAGCAAAAGAAGTAGTCAAAAGTGGACTCAATTAAATATGAAAAAAAGGCAAATATTAAATTGTACAATTAAATATGATAAAACTAATTTTTAGAGTAAAAAAGTACAATGTTGTCCAGTGATTCTATAAATTTGAGGTTAGTCGTTATGACATTAAGAAAACTACCGAAAAATAATTTCAATCAAACTTTTTATTAGTTTCTAGTAATCAAAATTGAAAATTTCAACTTACCTTAAAAAGTAATTCAAGGTACTTTAAAGTTACAAAAGAATAATTTGTTTATTTTGGAAAGTGTCCGAAAAATTAATGTGGAAATAAAAATTTTGTGTGTACTTTTGACTAAATATTTCCCAAAAATTTTTAGCACGTATTTTGCGAGTGTAGCTGGTTATCACAAATAATGTAAACTACTTTCTACTTTAATATGTAAAGGAAAAGGATTGTCTTCTTTCGAGGGTCCTTAAGGCTTTATTTATCTTAAAATAAAAATTTGTTGTTTAAAAAATTATCAAAATAAATCCTTTTTTTTTGTCTCCATTTCATAAAAACTGTTCATCTTTTTTGAATGCTAAAAATTTATATTTAAATCTAAGTTCTTACTTGGAATCCTGACTTATTTTATTCACTAATTTTAACTAAAACCCTTGGCCATTTAGTCTCTTCTTAATTTTTGTTATCATATAGGTCTGATATTAATTGTGGAGATAGTAACTATGGAAAAGTGGCGTTTACTTTATATATATTCTGCTCATAGGAACACATATAGAGAATATAAGTGAGCATATGACTGAAAATCCTGATTTTTGCTATCAAAAATACAAATTTTATAGATAAGAAAAAGGTTTTCACAACATTTTTTGTGGAAAAATGCGTCAAAGAATAACTTTTTGTTCAGTTATACTGGGTTAGCTGCCTTGAAATTAGATAAGAACTTATAAACAATGGTGTGAGCCAAATTTTACGAGCTCTAAAATATTGCAACAAAATCTTCTTATCTCCAAAAGTAGAAATAAAAATTTTTCTTCCTTTTGTCGGTCCTTCACATTTCAGTGACAAAATTAATCTTTTTTCTTTTTGTTCCTTGTAAAAATCTTTTCCTCTTTTTTGGATATTTTCATAATAACAAAACAATGGAGGGAAGGGAAATTACTTTGATTTTAATCTAAATTTGATTTCCTGAACGAGAAGTATGGAGTTATAATGAATTATGAGCAAGACTAGCTGATAGTATCTTAACAAAAAAAACTATTTAGAAAACTCAAACAAACCTAAAATATTCAGATATAGCAACAAAATAATTAAACTTTCTTAATTTTATTTCTTTTTATAAAGTTCAAAACATAAAAAAAATTTGATTTCAATTCGTTAAGGAAGAACGATTGATTTTTTTGTTTTTTGTTTCTAAACCATTGAAATTCATCAGCAAATTAAAAGTTTTGCTTTACACTTCACTTCTTTCTGACTTTCTGGCGTAATGATTTAAAATAAAAAAGAACTTTTTTTAAGCCTATAATAGAAAACAGACAAGTAAAAAAGTAATTATAAAATAAATTTATCTCGAAAAAGCTATACTTATCTTGTCTAGGGGGCAAGTATTATCAGTTAAAGTGTAATATATGTAGCTTTGCTATTAATTTAAAATGAAACCATCCAAAAAAAAAGTAAAAAATTGTGCATGCCGATTGGTAAACATTTTTTAAGATATTTGTCCATAACTTTTTATGCTTAATGCAAGACACCAAAACGTTATTCTTAGAAAGCATGAGATTTTTTCGCAAAGAACTAATTCAAAGTCATATAAGTCAAGAACTTTTAAAAAATATCTTAATAAAGAAATTGGACCAGTTTAATTAATTAAAAATTAATAGAATAATCATTGTAATTTACAAAGGTGTTAATTTTAATTTGTTCCTATTAAAAACTGAAATATAACGAGAAGTTCTTAAATAATCCCTTCTATGCTGACATACAAATCAGATTACATATATCTTATAGAAATTAGATATGTACATATATAGATATTAAGCCAAGTAAAAAAAATAACAAATTAACTTCTTTACATTTCCGTCTACTTAATTTACAAAAAAAGAAGAAAAAACTGCATTTGTGTAAATACCAGTTTTAAGATCATCTTTATGGTCTATTTCCTTTATATTCAACGGCTCCGATACAAAATTCGATATAACCAGGCAGACCTTGTTTCTATGATGTATGACTGCATTTAGTGACTTTTCAATATTTCTTATTCTCAATATTTCAATATTTCTAGTAAAAAAATACAATTTTTTTCTGAAAACTACGCAAAACGTTTTTTTTCCTGCATATTTGTTGCAATCTATAGAAAACAAATAAGACTATTCTCATTGATTGTTTTAAAGCTATAAAAGATATAATAAAGCATGATTTTTAGACTGATCTACACGAGGAGCAAAAAACTTTTTGCTTTTGAATGCATCTTTTTTATAAGAAAGGCAAAATTTATCGTTCACAGCTTTTATAATGTATATAGAAATAAATTGATTGAATCAACCCCAGAAAAATTAAATAAAATAGAATTGCCAAAACCAGCACGGAAGATGACAGTTCTGTCTTAGTTCTTTTAAATCAGACATTCATATTGAGAGGAATTGTTATAATTCAAATTCAATTTGATTTTAGGATAACAGAAAAATTGTTCAAACTCTGCTTTTATCTGTATTCTTAAATGCTATGGGAGTTAACAAATCGTTCGCGAACTTTCATTTTACATTTTTGTTCGGTATGACGAATCGCGTGTTCAACTATATTAATTTCAATTATATAAGCGATCCGGAAATAGCTAACATTTTGTTATTGGTCAGGGAGATGAAAATGAGAACAAAAATTTAAATCAACTTTTTATATTGAATAAGATATTTTCAATGGTAATAATCTGCTCTGACAAGTGAGAACCAAATTTTAAAGAAGCAATTTTTGATTGCCATCTTTTAAGATGATCCTGGCTGACCAAAGTAAGACATACGCTATTTAAAAGAAATTCATAGCTGGATTTTTTCTGCCTCTTGATCTAATCTATTCTAGCATTCTTTTCCAGTAAAAAAGATTCGAGGTTAGGTTAGGAGAAACTTTTAGAAATTTGTATAATTTCCATATCAATATGAAGTGGTGCAAATGTGTGAAGTCACTAAAAACATAGTTATAAGGACCACAGCATTAAATTTACCAAAAAATATAAACCAACATAAAAATAATAAAAGGTGGATGTTCCAATTCGGTGAAACCTTCACAATCCCAAACGACAGTACACATAATCTTTTTTGTAGACTGCTGGACCTTAGCCTTGATTGGCGGCTTCTTTTCCTTGTAACGCCATTCCATCGACTCGCGCTTACTTTCAGGATCATAGTAAAGGACCATTGTTTCGTCTCCAGCAACTATGCGATTACATTTTCTAGACTTTCACCAGAGAGGTCCAAAAAAGATTCGTAAAGTGCAAGCTCTTGTTTTTCCTCAAAAGAAAGAAGTTTCGGTACTTATCTTGCACTTACTTTGTTCATGTGAACATGGTCATGGATAGCCCGAATCAATAGATTCATGAGTTAGCGTTTCCACTGATCGACCTTCATACTCAACATCTTCTATAAATTCTCAGCCGAAACGAAACTTTTTTACCCAATTTTTCATCGTGCTGTAAGAAGGTGAAGAGTCACCATTCATGCGGTCTAAACGCTGCTTAATTCTCTTCTTTAAAAGAAAACTTTATCACACTATACTCAATTTTTGATATTATTAAAATCTATTGTTCTAGTGTTGTTTATTTAGATTCTATTATCAAACTAAAGAGTGCACGTCAATACTTGTTTTTATTTTTGCTTAATATAATTAACCAATAAACACTTGAAAGCAGTTATCTAGTTACAAACTAATCGTAAATGTATGAGGCTAGATTATTATGGGACCACCACCCTCGTAGCCGCATATATCTTGCTAAATAAACAAACCTCAAAAATAGTAACGGAATAAGTTTTTTAAGATTGTAATAGATGTATTCTCAGAAACGGATTTACATCGAGGATAATTAGGTTATAGTCTAGAGCGGCAGCATTTCCTTCCTTTTTTTAACGATTATTTTTTAAATAATTTATTTGTTTCGGGAGGGGGTGGGGGCGACAAAACGATAAATACGTTTCTGCGTATTCTTAACCGTTACTTGGCACACTGGGGTGTAAAGCATCTCAGCTCTTTTTATCTGTTAATTCCAAGTATTTAAACATAAGAAAGGTGATGTTTAGCAATATATGTGTCTTTAAAGAATAGATTGCTCTAACCTTTGGCTGTATTTTGATGAAGTTTAAGAAATTAGTTTGTCTACAACAGTAATGTCCAAAAGTTGCACTGGGATGTGTATGTGCCATGTAACTAATTTTTTTGAATTGTGCCAAGTAAGTGTTAAAAGGATTTTAATATAAAACAAAAACTATCTTTTCTTTTACTGCAAAAAGTTAAACAATAATTTTATATCAAAGTAAATGATAAAAAAATTGAATGTGGCATTGAATTTTAAGTTAAACTGATAAAGCATAAATGAAAGCTTGACCTTAATATTCCTTTGCAAAAGATTTTCTATAGATTAACTTATTTTTTTAGAAAAAGAATACTATTATATGTTTAAAAAATTAAAATTTACATACGTTGCTAATTTTAATAATAAGGTAAAAAAAATAATTTGTATGAATGGACCTGCTTGCACGTCTCCTCGTTCGCTGTGAACATTTGGTTTAAATGACAGCAACAGCCATTTAAACTGTTAATTACAATTAGAAATTGAAATCTCCAATATTGACAAATCATGGTACAACAGGTATTAGATTATATAATTAATTTCCATATCGTTCATTTTTTTATTATTTTAATTAAATCTAAGAAAAACAAACATTCTAAAAAAATTTTTATCTCTATTACGTTCTTATAAGTAAATTTAAAAAAAAAACAAAATAACAACAAAAAAACATAACAACATAATTTCATTGGTTTAAGAATGTAGAATTATCTATTCTTTGTGGGGTTTTCTAATGACATCATTTTACAGTTTAAAATTCCCCCGTTTGTATCAGTCAATATCATTGTTTTTGGTTGCCTTATATGCTTTGACAGTTTGATCACTTGCATTAGTGGAAACACTCTCGCACTGTAAACTTCCTTTTGGTCTAAGAGGTGTTAATCGTAGTTTGTTTTGTTTGTTTACAAAACAAGTTTTTAAATTTTAGTAAGTGGTGTAGATTGTGACGGCGAAAATACAAAAAACAAAATAAATATATAGCCAAAGAAAATGTTTAAGTTTCATTATCTTATAACTCTAGTGTTTTGTTTTTTAGTTCAAGATGCAATGTGTAGTGCTAGGTAAGAAAATTAATTTCTTAACAAATATTTAATATATAATATACGTACATAAATGTATGTTTTTTTGTTTGTGTGTATTTACCTAATAATTTGCATTTAAAATTGAATTCTTTTTTTTCTTACTTTGCCGATGGTTATTTACCTCTTGACATTTTCTTCAAAATTTAAAATTTTACTTAACCTGGCCTTGTTTTTGCATTTTTAAATGTGAATCCTTGGCTGTTACCAGCTGGGCTTATTTATAGTTTTGAATTACAACCTCAATAGCCAGACGAATTTTAAGTGGCTAATATAGCGTGAAAACTTTAAAAGTAAAAACAAAAAACTATACGAAAAGCAAAAAACTTAAGAAGCTTCAAATTTTATGTTTATTCCAAGGAAATATTTACTTATCATTCGGTATCCACTTAAATATTATGCAATATTTTGGCATCTTCAAGGTAATTTAATGATTTATCACAGCTTAAATGGTATTTTTTTTTATATTCAACATTCAGATTCAATTATAATACAAAGACTGCCTAAACCACCCCTGTACTGAAGTTATATAAGAAAAATATTTATAACCAAACTCTTTTAAAGTGAGCCTATCTACAAAAGGGGCAAATCACCCCAGAAGTACTCTTGGATTAATCGGGTTTACACTTCAAAAATAGGGCGAAGTGTAAGCGTTGTGTAGCGTGAATCCTACGCAATTTTGTAGCATTAATCTAAATTATCCAGGAGTAATTTATACTTCAAGGAAAAAGGTTTAAAGAAATCAACATAATGCATCAGTGGTTACTTTTGTTTCAATAAAGAATTAAAGTATTGTTTTTCTTCTCTTCATTTTCAGTTTTTCGTTATAAATTAAATCACTTACACTTTTACTTAATTTCTAACAGTTTAATGAAATGTTGTTGACTCCCTGCTCTTATCGCCTGCTCTTAGCTTGTAGGCAACTTAAACTGTCGAAGGCAAGGTTTGTTCAAAGAACTTGTGCTTCAAATAATGTATGGGTAATAAAATATTTGGAGTAAGATGACGTTTATGGCACTTCATTTAAATTAATTTGCAAAAGACTTTAATGAATTATTTAAATATTTTTATATAAGTCAAAAATGTCAGCCGATACCAAAACAATACCCAAGGATTTTTTTCAAAACATTGAGCAACTATTTTTTCATCATGCCAATGGAAACATTTCTATCGGCAGTTTAGGGGCACGTGCCGAAAAAGCACAATCGTTTTGCTTCCAATTTTGGTTAAATGTTTTTAGCTGGTTAGCCTAATCAGTAAAAGATATGAAAAAAATCAATAAAATATTTGCCACTGATTAGTTACTATCTGCTTCCAAATTTTACATAATAAGATCTAGACAAATATATTTTTGTTAAATAAAGATGTTATATGCAAAATAGATACTTATTTTGTTTTTTTTACCTAATCGCATTATTTAAGAGGCATTGAAATTTAAAAAGATCTTTAAACTAATTATATTGAGCATGAATGGAAAAAAGATTTTAAAAATTGCCAATTAAATAAATTATAGATCACTAGTTCTTTTAAATTTGTAGCTTTTTTTATGTCATTTAGTTATGTAAGTTATGTAATCAAAACTTTAATTTATATACTTATATATTTAATATTCTCACACAGAAAGAATTTCAAGTTCTTGTTTACATACAGAAAGTTAATATTCTCTCTAAAATTTTTGAGGAGTTTGTGTAAATTTTTTCCAAACAATATAGAAAGTTTATATTTTCGGTTTGATTTAAAAATGGATCACATTCATAACGATCTTCCGAAAACTTCTTTCTTTTCATTTAATTTACTGGTATGTGACGTCTATTTAACCAAATTGTTTACTCTGCCGATTTTGGCTATATGAGCCTAAATTATTTGTTTGGTAACATTAAAATATCATTACTCATAGGCATTTTGAAATTGATCAGATTCAATGATGAGCTTAAATTTGCTGATATTGATTTTTACTTCTGGATGACTTAGTGGCTCATTTGTGATATCAAAAGTATTTATATAAAATTTGGAGTTGATACTTTAGTTCCAAGCACAAAACTATGTTATAATTCAAAAAAGGATAAATTTCATACTGTTGAACTTTCAACAAAATTAACTTTAGAAAATACTGTTGAATATCTTTTTTAACTTCAATAAAGGTTATGTAACTTTCCAACAGAAAAAATATAATGCTAAAGTATAAAGCGATTATTAGCGATCTATTTCACATTTTTCAGTTAAATTAGGGACTTTAGTTAGTCATCATATAACTGAATTCAGTTTCAGCTGAACGCAGATCTAGCGAAAATAGGACATTGCTGAAAATAAAAAAGGACTAGAATGTGGATAAGAGATTTATTTCAAGGCTGCATGAATAATTAAACGTTTATCTTTAGACATGAGAATAACAAATGTGATTTTCATGAATTTTTAAAACGTGTGTTAAGAAATTCTCTGCTTTTTATCTGCTTTTAGCTGTCACTTGGAGAACTCACCCTAGAATTAACTGATAGCTGCTAATTATAAACTTCATATACTAGGTACTTTTTTAAATTTAGCCCCCAAACAAATTGTAGTTAGTTGAATTACTTTCACTGTCGTGAAATTACACACATTACTTTTTTCAAGAGATTTTAAAATATGATTTTAGGATGTTAGTGCTAGGAAATCCACTGTATAAAAGACTTAGCTGGTGAAAGCCATCTTAATTGAAACTAAATGGAATTTCATCTCTATGTCAATCATAATACTATTCCAAATAATTTGTATTAAACAAAAGTTTGAGCTCTTAGTTTTTTATGTGAGAATATCTGACATGGTTACTGATGGGAATCTGGCTTTAATAAAAAGTTTTGGCTGGTATAAACCGGTCTTAAATCAAAGAAGATTCAATTCAGACTAACTTTATTTAATTTTTATATGACTCTGAACCGAAAAATTTAATCAAGATAATTTATTTAAATATTTATATAAATTATTTCTCCCAAAATATTAATTTGTTCTAATGTAAATTGTAAATCCCAATTATTGCTTGGTGATCAATAAATAAATCTGTACTTTAATTGCTTTTTTTTTAATATTATTGTTATTTTTTTTTTTGTAAGTTCGATATAAAAAATTTTTATTGTTATTTTCATAGGGAAGGTGGAATTAATTTATCACTGTTACTTGACCATATGTTTTTTTGCAGGGGTCCATACCCCTGATGACTAACATAGGAACGATCATTCAGGTTTTTCTGTTAGTTGATGGTTATGGCTCGTACTTGAACAAAGGAAAAAAAATAATTGAAATTTGCATTTTTGACGAAGTTGTAAACCCATTTTTACGTAAAATTTGCACACTCTATAACCTTGAAAAATTACTTAGAGAATAATAAAAAATCTTTCGTTCTAGTACTAGAGAATATTATATAGAAGAAGTATGCAAAATTGGAAGAAGGTTCTTAACTTTTTGAGTTTCGAGAAAAAAGCAACTTTTACATTCAAATAACACGTGGCCTAAAGCGTGGAACTTCCATATCTCTTAGAATTTTACTCGGATCGTTTTAAACTTTTGGGAGAATGTTTTAGACATATTGTATTAATAAATAAGCAAATAATATTATATTAAAAAATAAGCAATAAAAATTGATTTTTTGAAATTTTGAAACCCACCTAACCCCTTAAGAATCTTTATTTTTGTATTAAGGTGAGCACCCACTTAGTGCGTATATCTCAGCGGGTAACTTTTTTGACGTCAAAATGACGTACAAATGAATTTCACGCTGAAATATCCACATATGAGGGGGAACTTTAGCATGAGTCTATGACGTCATAAAAGTTACCCGCTGAGATATACGCACTAAGTGGGTGCCCACCTTTATAATTGTTGGCCAACTATACCATGCTCTTGAGCATGTGTTCGTTACACTACCTTAATTTGATAAAAGTTATAATATAATTTTTATATTATATATATATATATATAGTTATATTTTTATTATACTTATTTATATTATATTATGAATATTGGTTATTTTATAATTTATAAACTTTATTAGAAAAATCAATATTATTATTTATTTTTATTTTAAAATATGTAAATCGAATAAATAAATTAAAATTGTACAAACGTTCCTGTTACTTACTAATCAATACTCAACTCATTAATATATCTGTCAATATGTCAAGAAAATTTTCAATGTTTACTTGACATATTGACATACTACGATTTAAAACTTCAATTTAAATTTGATTTAATTCAAACATATAAAAACAAATAAAAATAGAAATAAAAGTATCCGACACAATAGTAATCAAATTTCAATTAAGTTAAAACTTATATTATTGCTCACGAAGCATTAATATAAATTTGCATTTTAATATTTATATTTTTATTAACATGGAATCTGGGAATTTTGTAGATTTCTAGGATGAGATAAAAGATATCTTAATGTTTGGAATAATTTACCCTAACAATACTATTCCTGCTGAGATTGATAGTTATATTTAACCAAGTTACACCATTTAGTCAAACAGCTGTTAATTCTATTCTGGTTTAATTTTATGAAAACACCTTGTATCAATAAAAAAACTCATTCTTGCTTATATATAATATAAAATATTAAGTTTTATCATTTAAATTGGAGAACTTAGAAGAAAATTTATATTTATTCATTTCATTCCTCAATTTTGTGCATTATAAAGTTAATCGATTAAGCAACTATTCATTTAAAACTGAAGTTTTAAAAAATAATAGTTTCTTTTGTACAAAAGCTTATTAGCTTTACTAAAATAAATCCAGTCATTTGAAATTAATTAAACAATGAAAAAACAATTTTTTATAGTAGCAAAAAGAAAAAAACACAATACGAAATACTTGTGGTAAAAAAATCATAAGAAACAAACATTTAAGCGATTACTAATTTTATTTATTTTCAACATTTATCAATCAACTTAATTGAATTTAATCATTGCAACTGGTAAAAATTAACTAATTTTTGTGCAACAACACCTGTTATGTATTAAAAAAGTTTTATTCTGTCTCTTTCTCTCTATCTCCCTTTGCGTTTTCAAGTTTACACTCCGCACAGTCGGCTCTTTTTCTTTATCTTTAAAGTTTTTCAAAAATTTCGCACTAAAATTCTTTCAAATATTTTTATTTATCTTTATCGATTTTAAGTATTCAGTTGATGTAAATGACGAATCTGATCAGGTGAAAACTGTATTAAAAAACATTAAATTAAATAAATTCTACTTTTAAAAAAAATCTTTAAAAAAAAATAAGATAATACGCCACTATGAATTTTTTTTATATAAATTTTTGTGTTTTTCTTGTGCTTGTGCTATTTTTTGATAACATAAACAGTTTATAATATAAAAATAAATTTTTTACTTGTTTTAGATAAACAAATTTTAGATATGGAAATAGTTCGGAGTTTTATTTGAATATTTTGTCAATATTTTTTTCCTAAGTTATTTATTGACGTAAAATTTAACAAAAGGTTTCAATAAGATACGATATAAAGTAATAACACGTAATCTCCGTAATTTATGATAAGATTTTTTATTTATCATAACTTCTATACAATAAAACTATGTCCTTGTTTTTGACCTGAGTTGAGATTCATATTCTAATCTTTATTGAACTCGTTAACGCTTGGATTTACATAGAACTATGTAAATATTTTTGCTCATCATTACTAATCTAGTTTTTTAGATAAATATTGCGTATTTAGTTTGAAAGTTTTGTTTTATATTGAGAACAATCTGAAAAAAAAGTTATCTTTTTATTCCACAATATTAGTCATGAATTAATTTGAAAACTAGCTCACTTTAATTAGTTTGGCTTAGTTATTCTCACGAAGCATATTTGAAATCCAAACTAACATAATATGGGTTTATTGCACGTGTTTGCAAATATTATCAGACAAGAAATTCTAAGATCTTAGTACTAAATTTACTAAATTTAATTTTCTTTCATTGAGTTGGAAAATAAAAAGAAGCGATTAATGTGATATTTGTTGAAGAGTATCTGTACTAATTTTCGGAATGTAGATAGTTTTACACTATACACGTGCAAAGCTTTTATTAAATATTTCGGGGAGAATTCCGGATCAGTTCTTAAAAAAGTTCATCAAATTATCTTAGGTTATAAGTAATGGAGTCAATGCATTTTACTTTCCGGTATGCTCCTCTCAGCGATTGAATTTGACATCGAGTATTAATGGATCCTAGGGTAATCAACATTTATGCGTGTTAATTAATGGGTGTATTTACACCCATATATCAAAAAAAAAAATTCCAATCTCTTTTCTTTTGTATTCCTTGTGAAATTTTTTTGAATTGGGGATACTTCTCCTTTTCAAATGTTATTCCCTCTTTTTCCGCTAGGTTCTTATTGGACAGAGATGTAAACAGCAAGAAATAAAATTAATTATTTTTAAAATTTCAATGAAAATGTTAATCTCTTGAAATATTGGGTATATCCCATATCTTTATTGGTCTTAAAATGAGCTTCAGTGAATTTTTCATGCATTAGCTTATATGGACCGTTTATGTTGAATGTGGTATAACTCAATTTTTTCTTGTTTTGAGAAAATTAAAAGTTAACATATCAGTTAATTAAAAAATTTTAGCAAATTACATGAATTCTGGCAATGTTTCTACTGTTTTATCATTATAAAATTTGGTTATATAAATTTGTTTTAGGCGTATTTTACTAAACTAAACTTAACTTAAACCACTTTCAAAATTAGACAAAGGTGAAAATCGTTTAATTTCAATTTAAAAAAATCAAATATCACTTAAGCAATACTACATATTAATCCAATTTTGTTTACAAATAATGATGCGACATAAAATAGAAGTAGGGTTTTTAATTTTAGACGCTAATTACATTGTTAAAATTTACGTATTTACTTCAAGAATTCAAGTGTAGTGAAATTTTTTGTGTGTTTTCATTGTATAGCTATGTATTTCTAAAGCTCGAAACATGCCTGACCTCGTGTAATACTGCGTATTTGCTCACCCCATTTGCATATATGCCAACCGGTTACTTTCGTCTTTTCGGTTAAGCATAATCATATCTGCTAGAATGATGTGGCAGTGTTTCGAAAAATGCAGGATGCAACGGAAGTATATAAGGTAATAACTGTTTTATGTCTTTATATTTTCATAAGTAATATACCTGATATCTTGGTACAAAGGCGCCAGGGCGTTTTGTTCAAATTTTAGCGGTCTTCCAGGACGTGTAGGTAATAAATTTATAGTTTTAAATATTTTGTTCTTCATCGATGTTTTATAGAAAATAGTGTATGGTACACTTTTGAGAAACTTCATCCAACATATTTGCAACCAATTTACCTGTTTTCCATTTTTTTCCAAACGAAAAATTAATTCCAAATTTGAAATATTTACAACGATTTTTTAATGGAATTGTTTAAATTAATTAATTTCTTAATTTCAAAATTTTAGCTTTTATTCAGTGGTGGCACCTGGAACTTTAAGGCCAAAATCTGAATACAATGTAGCAGTTAGCTTACACAAATCTCCGAATCCAGTAGAATTAAAAATTGGAATTATTGGTCCTACACTTGAAGAATATCAGGTGGCTAAACTAGAACCTTATTCTACAGAAATTTTACAATTCAAGGTAAAGTTTTGCTTCTTTTCATTTTTCTTGAAGAGCAATATTTGATTTGTTTTTTTTTTCTGTTTCAAATTAATTTCTCTAGATACCAAATATCAAAAATGGTGATTACAATCTAACTGTTGTTGATTTAAGTGATCAAGGTATAAAAAATGAAACAACTTTGCAATTTGATCAAAAACACAATTCAATTTTAATACAAACTGACAAAGCGATTTATAAGCCTGGAGATTTAGTAAGATATCGTGTCTTAATATTAGATCCGAATACTAAACCAGCTAAATTAGATGGACCAGTTATTATTTCAATAAATGTAATTTCAATTAGAATAACTATTATTAAAAAATTTCTTAAAAAATTGTTTATGTATTTATAATTTTAGGATGGGAAACAAAACACAATTAGACAAGTAAAATCCGCTAAATTCATAGGAGGTGTTCACACAGATGAATTACAACTTTCTGAATTACCAGTCCTAGGAGATTGGAAAATTACCGTTGAATTTGATGAAGAAACTAACATTAAGCATTTTGAGGTAGCCGAATATGTTCTTCCTAGATTCGAAGTAACTATTGATACACCAAAAGATATTTCCCGTAAAAATGGTAAAATTTATGCCATTGTTCGAGCTAAGTAAGTAGTAATTTTTTGTTTTAAGTAATATCAAAATAATTCAAAATGAAAAAGTGAAAGATACGCAAAATACAAAAAGCTGAAGTGAAGATACCCCTTTGGGACTTAAATCTGCTTTTAAACTTTATTTAGCATCACAGTTCTTGGACCAGTTATTAAAATACCCGTAGAGTAGAAGATAATAAGATTAGAGCTTACATAACAACCATTTGAGATTATTTCGGCTAGCTTATTAGGTTCTTAGTAGGTCTCAATGTACTCAAAACTTGAAGGCTAGTTTTGTTCTTTTAAAAACGCACTACAGTCTCTTGAAGAGTATAGCCTTATGTTCCAGCCTCATTTTAAAGGGTTTTATGCGATTTTTTTATGGGAAAATAAAACGCAGTAATTTTGGTTCGAAATATGTTATTATTGATATATAAAAGCATACAAAAAAAGCTTTTTATAGCTTATTTACATTATTTACATATCTCATTTTCAAGAAAATCGATAAATTCGGGTTCGCGAGGTTTCCTTATCTATGCATATTCTATTCGCAAACATTTAAAAAGTGAATATAGTAGCGATTCTTTTCATATAAATTTAATTTATACAAATTTATTTGAATCACATTTAACATTTTTATTTAACTTTTAGATATACATTTGGAACACCTGTTAAAGGAGAAGCATCTGTTACAATTGATAGCTATGGTGATTATGAATCAAAGAAAACTAGTCCCTTAGATGGTAAAGCAGTTATAGAATTTGATTTGGACGATGAAGTAATGAAGAACACCTACTATTCAAAAACATTCAAACTAACAGCTGTCGTAAAAGAAGGACTTACAGGAAAAACACAAAATAGTACTACTGAAGTAACAGTTCATGAAAATGAATATGAATTATCAGGACACAAAATTCCTAATTATTTTGAGCCAGATATTCCTTTTACTGTTGTGGTAATTTTAAAAAAAATAACAAATTTATATGTTGAAGCCTAATTGCTTAATTATTTATAGTGAACATCATTTGCTTAAATTTTTGTCTCGGAAAAAATAGACTTATATAGATATAAGTCTTATATAGGTTAAATAAGATATAAAACTTATATAGGTTAAATACGCTAATATATATACAAAGGTTCAATGTAAATATTACATCATTCTCAGACATTTGAAACAAAAAAATGTGATGAATTCTGGAATTTTTGAGTAATTTTCTAATATATAGAGACCATATATTATTTTTACTTTTAGAAAAATGTGAAAATACTCCTAAACAAACTTTCCATTGCCTTTTGAAAATTTTTATTAGGTCCCATAAATTCTTTTTATCAAAATTCTACGCCCATAAAATAGATGCATCCAAATCAAACCGATTTGAATTCGGTATTCGATACTTAAAATTAAACAATGTTTTATGATACTTCTTCATCTCTCGCTAAGAACAAATTTTGGATAACGTATGTTGCTTTGTGTATCTTGCCCTTAAGAACTCAGCTTTTATATGAAACTTCTTTTAAAATTTTGCTGTATTTTGAATATGAATATCGCATTCCAATTGGATCAGTCATCAATGGAAAATAGCTACTTTTCAATGAAAAGGATGGCTTTGTCTAAAAAGATTACAATGAACTATTTTCCGACTACCTTCTGCATACTCTATTGATGATTTTTTCACTCGTTAAATTTTTCATTGTAAGCTTGCATTTTTTTTTTGCTTTTTTTATTCAGAGTTTAGTTTACTACAATCTTAATCTATATAATCTATATAATTGTAAGTTTGTATGGCAAATTTTTTGATACAAATTTTCCAAAACTTCTCTCTGTTTGTGATGTCTCCGAGTGGGGAAATAACAAATTATAAATGAGTAACAGTTAAATTTCAGTTCCGATGATATTTCCTCGGAGAAATCGTAGAAGAATTTTGAACGCCACTCGAAATCTCATCTTTGCTAGTTTATGAATGAAATGCTACTAATAACTATTTGTAATAGTTACTTTCTATTTGAAAAAAAACATTCTTTATGAAAAAACATTCTTTAGCACATTTTTGTATATTTTAATGCAAGAACTTGACGTAAAGAAAATTATTGACTATCATTTCACCTGCTAGGTTCTAGTTCGTAATTGAGGTACCGAGGTATTGGTGCCAATAAAAATTTAGGACGAATGTTAAATTTCATATAATTTAATTCATTAATAATCAAATTGCAATGCTTTGAGTGAGGCTTCTTTTGCTGTTTTGTAAACAGTTAAAAGCAACGAGTCTCATGTATTACCGAAGTATTATTTTTTGACGGAGAAAAATACCTTCAAAAAACATTTAACAGTATCTCAAAAACTTTCATTGTAATTCTTCTCCGACAAATGCGTTTATAAGCCACTATATAACAATGGAAGAAACTAGAGCCCATTATTTCACTCCCAGATCAAGTTAAGGTTCTACTGAATAAAAGGGATCCGATTAAAAAACAATCAAATTGGCCAATAACTGAAAAGTTATGCCCTCTAATTTTTAGGATGAATAATGAATTAAAATAATACAAAAAAAATTCTTTTACACGTTAGTATAAGAAAATTCAAGACCATGTGTTATAAATGAAAGGAAAATAGAGACATTTAAATTACCTTTCTTTCCTTTCGGTAATTTTAAGTTCAATATTTGTTTCTCATCTCTTTATTCCAAATTGAAAACAAAGATCAGAAAATGAAATCTCATCATTTTTAACCAATGAAATAAGGAATGAATAGTCCAAAAAATAACATTTCTTTAAAATTTATGGAAAAATGCTAAAAGCTTTAATTTCAAAGATTATAATTTTATATCAATATGTACGCAAACTTAAATATAAAATTCAACATATAAATCAAATATAAATTGAAAAAAAAAAAGAAATAATTAATATTTATATATTTGTATAAATTGCTTCTAGGTTAAAGCTACACATGTAGATAAAACACCCATCCAAGATACAGAAAATAACGTTACAATAAGTTTTCAATCAGGATATGGTAAAGAAAAGACTTCTTCAAATTTCACTACGAAATTTGATAAAAATGGATTTGCTAAATTCGATGTTGTACTTCCTCAAAACGAGACTAATTATTACAGCATTTCCGTAAGTATAAATTTTGTATATGAAAGTAATTTCAGATATTAAAATTTTTGGCCTAATTAAAATTAGTAGACAATTATGGTACAATGCTTTACATATTTCTAATTATTTTTTCCATTTGATAGTTTTCTAGTTTTTCCCCTATCTTTTTTCTATTTTTCTATTAACAAATCGTTTAGTAAGTTCCCAGGCTTACATAATATGAAACAAAATTATGTTTCCGGTGAAATTATATTTTGTTCAATAATATAACTTGTAATGCATTTATTGCAATGTTTTTTCACCTTTTTTCTACATCAGCTGTGTGAAAAGATTTATTTTTGACCTTAAAATGGTCGTAATTGGCGACACTTTGCTCTCAAGCATCTATTAAATATCTGCAAATATCTATTAAGTACTGGAGGTCAGATATGTTCAAAGGCTGGAGAGCATATGAAGCATTTTTTTGAAAATTTATTTTATGTGTTGATATATCTTCCTTAATTAAAAATAGTCAATGAAAAGAATACTATGAACATTTTATTGCCAGCTAGAATTTTAGATAAATGTGAACAACAACAGTACAATTATTAGAACTGCCTAGCAGCTTATATAGTTTCAAAATGTAACCTTTCATAAAGACTTTCTTCTTAGCTTGTAGAGCTCTTTCTTCCCTTTTTTTAGCCTTGTAGTTATCTCGCGCCGATCCTACTAACTATAAAAATAACTGCATCCTGAAATCGCTCTATATTATTTTCAAGATTGTGACAATTTTAAAAAACACATCCACTATGAAGTTGGATTCCAATAACCAAAATAAACTTTTGTCCTCCGGGGGTCTGCTTTTGAAAAAGAATCTTTGTATCTTAGTATCCTGCCCTATCCAAAACTTTCATTTCGCTATATAATCAATTATTGAGATAGAATTTGATTGCACTAAAAAAGCACGGCCTACTCCTCTTCAATTTGAGCGTACTGCATTATAATGGGACAGCATTTGAATTACAATATTTTATGTTCATGGTCAACTTGATTAAATACTTTTTATATACCTAATATCTTACCATAGAAAGGACTAGAATAAATATAGTTTTATTTAATTGCAATTTTAGGGTGAGTATCTTGATGTTAAGTCAGCATATATTGGAAGTATTTCAGTTAGAGAAAAAAAACCTGCTGCTAGTTTTGAAATTGAAATTTTAACCGAAAAGTAAGTTATTAACAAATTTTATAATATTTTAACCATATTAATCTTTTTTCAATAAACTTGTAGACCCAGTTTAGGAAAAAATGTTTCAATTGAAGTTAATTCAAATAAAAAAATGCAATATTTTATTTATCAAATTATTGGACGTGGAAATATCATCAAATCTGATATAGTTAAGGTAATTTTTAAAATATAAATTTGAGTATTGACACAAAACAAACGACCGTAACAAGAAGAGAAATTAATGTCATACAATCTCAGTGAACTTCTTGGTGATGTTTTCCATTTGAAGTGGGATTTGAATGAGATGTTACTTGTATCTAAGCTTTTGCTTAGTTATTTGCTTTTTCAAGATAATTAAATTATAAGGAAGTTTATTTTTATTTTTCGTTTGTTGTTCCCTTTTCATATATTTGTTACTAAAGCAAAACTTTTTTGCTTGTTTTTTTATATGGATATTAAGAGTTGTAGTTTTTTGTGGTAAAATCAAAAAATCCATATATCTACGTAGTAGAAATATTGCAAAAGTAAAATTTTTACTCCATATTGGGGCTGAAAAATTCAGCCAAAATAAGTAAGACTAAACAGCAACAATGTCTGCAAGATAATCTCACCTAGATTACCAACTAAATAGCAAAAACTTTACCAATTGTGACGTCAATTGTTCTTTTTGTTACGCTATTCGCTTTGTGTGGGTTGTCACCATAAAAATTTGACTATTTCATATTCGTTAAAGGGTAGTAACAACTAACTTAATTTTTCTAATCAATATAAACCTAAATTTAAAAGGTGGACGATCAAAATGTCTATTCATTTGATTTCATCCCAACATTTTCAATGGTACCAAAAGCAGAAATTTATGTATATTTAATACGAGATGGCGAACTAATATATAAAGAAAAATCTATCGAATTTACCAATAATTTAGAGAATTTCGTAAGTTAATATTTAAAAGATTAAAAAATAATATAATTTAAAAATATTTCCTTAAATTAATTTTAGATTGAAATCGATGGAAAGAAATTAGCAAAACCAGGTGAAGATGTTGAAATTGAAATAAAAACTAATTCAGATTCATATGTTGGACTTCTTGGTGTTGATCAAAGTGTACTCTTATTAAAAAGCGGTAAGTTTGAATTATTTTGTTTTATCTTATTAGTGTAATAAATTCAGATTTAATTCATTTAAATATTTTAAAAATACAAATGTAAAAGATTTTAACTAAAAGTAATGGACATATAAATCGCAACGGAGTATTTTTTAAATCGAAAATCCGAAAAATTCATAAATTTTTTTTCTAAAACAAAAAAAAGTAATATTAGGCTGTTAAGAAAGTTTTTTTGTTTAAAAAAGATTGTGCTATCAGATTTTAGTACTGTGTGATTACCACGTATTAAATTATATGTCAGTCTACCAACTAACTCAGCAATTTACAGCACTTTAAACATTTAATATTTCATGGCTATTATAGCCTTGATTACACTTTTCAAGTTTATATTTTAAGCCAAAGAAAAAATTTTAAATTAAATTTGCTGTTGTTTTTCTCAATTTATTTGCTTTGGCTTAGGTTACATTCTTTCCCTTTAAAGTTAATTATAGACTTTTATTTAACTTTCTTTTTGTTATTTAAAAACTTGTGATCGATGTTTTGAAGTACTTGCCAATAAGCTATTTGCTTCAAATTTTACTTACATAAACTGCTTGCATAAGAATGAAAAATCAACATTTACTTCAGTTATGGGCACGAATACCATAGAATCTTGCAACTGAATTCTCAACTAGTTTGGAATAAGCAAATTGAGATTTAAATAAGGGAATCGTAAACTACTTCGATGAGAATGCATTGTATTAAAAAAATATGCCATAAAATTAACTTAAATTTCATTAAAAACGTCGTTTAAATCGTTAAAAAATTGATGTAGGACATTTAACCCAAAGTGGGGTATCATCGTAACTATTAATTTCTACATCAAATGTTATACTTATCAATTCATTTATATCATCCCTCGAAAAGTTAAGTAAAAATGATTAAATTTTATTGAATGTAATAGTTACCGATTCAGGACAATTGTTCTCTCAATACCCCACATTTTTATTTTTCGTTGTACAAAATTGTAATTAAATGTTAAAAATATTTAATATTTTTTATAAATATTATAATAAATATTATTTCATTCTGTTCAACGGTATTAAATATTATTTTTTGCCTTTTAGTTTATTATTTATATGAAATGATCATAAATAAAATTGAACTTTTAAAAGGTTTTTTTATGTTATTTTTTATAAATTATGAATAACTTAATCATATATAAATGATTGTTTTTTTTTCTATTTTGGTTTTGTAGGAAATGATATAAGTAATGATATTGTCTTTAATGAACTCAGAGAATATAGGAGCTCAACACCACATAGTTATGATTTCTATCATTATCCTGGGCAAAGTTCTGGTGTTGTTACTTTAACAAATTCAAATTATGAAGCTGATAACTGTAAGTATTTTTTAATATATAATAATTTTTTCGTTTGTAAAAGAAAAACAAAAAAGTTGACATCCAAATAAATATTAATACAAAATTTATAAGTTAGATTGGGAAATTAATATGGGAATTGTACCAATTGCATTATTTTCGGCTGGCGCTAGTAATTATGCAAATTTCGGTATAATGGAAGATGAACATGATATTAGTTCATTATCGAAAATTACTACTTCGCGTACAATATTTCCTGAAACATGGATATGGAATGACGAACATAAAATTGGGTTTGTCGAAAAGTATTTAAATTTTTCTGCAAAAATAATTTAATTTTTCTTTTTCTTCTGTAGTAGTTTTTATTTTGTTGCTTTAATAATTTGTACTTATAAATGCAACTTTTAGTTTAGAAAAAATATTTTTTTTTATTAAATTTTTTAATTTGGCTTTTAATAATTAAACTAGAAACAAAATTAATTTTTTGCACTAATTTATGATGACAAAAAAAAATATTTTTTACACACCGCACATTTGTACTTTGTACTATGGTAAAAGTGATCAATTTTTTTTTTTAATTTTTCTCTCCATGCTAATTTTTGCGAATTCTCAAGCAAACGACGACTAAATTTCTTTAATTTCATATTTAGATATATTTTCACTGCTTAATGCTGTTACTTAAATAAAGTGTTGTATAGGAACACCCAAACATGATCTAATTCTTAAAATTTGACTCAATATAATAAAAAAGTAGTATTAGTATTTCGGGGACAATTATGATAGCTATGATTCTTTGCTAATATGTTTTATTTAAAAATATAATTTCAATCACTTTCTAACTCTATTGAATGCTGAAAATTTTTTGGTTATGTTCTTTTTGTAAAAATGATATCCAACGGAATATTTGCTTTTTAAAATAGAAAGAATTTTATGATTTTGACACACAAAAAATCAATATTCCACTTAGACCCTTAAAAATTTTTTTTCTTTATTGCCATATAACAAAAAATAAGCCAAAAGAAAATGAAAACCAAACAAAAAAGAAAAAATACAAATACAAGCGTAGATGTTCGCTGGAGTCATTCACTTTGAATAAAGTGCATAATAGAGAAGCTAAGCGAGATATTTTGACATCATTTTTTCTTCTCGCTACCCTATTCAGTTTATATTTCACAAAATAAAAATTTAATTTAATAACGTTTTATAAATAATTACTTAAACTGTAGAAATTCTAAAAGAATTTTTAGGCAAATAATTATTTAAAACGAAAATATATGAAGTTATTTTTGAAATTAGATCCTAGATGGCAATATTTATTTGCGCGAAGATATTATAAAGTTGGAACGGCAACTGCAATGACTGTAGATAGCCAAAAGCCAAATATTCGTAGAGATTTTTCAGAAATATGGATATGGGATCAATTGCCAACTAAGTAAATATTGAAAATTTTCATTTAAGACTAAATTAAAATTGGAAAAATGTTATTGTATTATTTTTATATTATCTGTTAGTATATATTCTATTAAATGTAACATTAACATTTAGTCAACAAAAAGTGGCTGTTGGTCTATTTATCATTGGAATGGAGATATGTTTTTGTGTTTTTTTTGTCACTTATATCTGTCTTTTAAGTGTTTAACTTTAGTTGTGTATGTAAAATTTGAGTATTATACAATTAAAAACTCAAAGAACACATCGGTTAATAATTCTAGAACCTGACGCATGACTTTTAACAAATTTTGTCAAAAATTTTTTAGAAATACTAAACATAAAGCGTATGTATCGTTGGCTATCTGATGTTTAGTTTTAAAAGTAATAGTAACTCGGTAACACCACTGCTTTTATTTTATAAAAGAGTGTCTTCAAAACAATCTAATATGTTGACTTATCATTGCTCTTTGATGACAAAAATATTGCCTTTTAAAATATTTACCGATACCTGCTCCCTCGAGAGCAACTATAAACTTTGGTTAGCTGACTTTAACCGCAGCCGTACTCTGGTTGCTCAAATAAGATTGTTACATATCTATTAAAAATAATGCTCTCAAAAGAATATTTTCGATTATAAAATGAAAGTGTAAAAAATATCTAACACCCTGAAGTTGTCAATTGACTGTTTTAAGTGCTGCATTTTTGCTTCAAGTCGACTAACAAATAATGATAGTTCCATAATTCAAAGCAATGTTTGGAAATTTTAAACTTCAATAAAAAAACAGACCTTTTGCATTAGTATTTGATATTGGACAAAACATTAAACTCCTATTACACCCGGGAAACGTATCAATAGTCAACTAAGAAAATAGCCGTTGGAAGTCGTCTAAATAGACCAAAAAATGCAACAGTTAGCTGGTAAAGTTTTGAACTAATTCTTGAGAAAGGAAAAGCTATCAATACCTAGTATTGTATTGTATTATTGATACGTCTGAAGGAATAAATCGTAAAAAATGGTCCCAAATGAAGAAGAAAAAACTGCTGTTTAACCAATTTAATTTTAAAAGACATTAAAAATGATTTTATAAACTACACAAATTGATTTTCGAGTTATTTCCACATCCATCGCTTCCACTCAATCTGGACCTTTGTGATTACTAACAAATTTTAAAAATTGTCCTGAGAGAGATTTTGCTTATACTTTTATTCGTCAACCACAAACATATTGATAGATAATGTAATCTTGAAATAAAATATGATACAAGTCTAGAGTATAAAATAAATAATAATAAATTACAGCAACAAGCAGGGCTTAGCTAATACTTTTAATCAAAAATTTTTCATAAACCCTTCTTACTAATTTTTATTTGTTGCTCTATTTTTTATTCAAGCTCTTGGAGAAGTTAATGGTATTATACTGTATGATTCTGGTAGCGAGGACGATAGTTTTGCTGAGAGCAGTCATAAAAATTCTCAGATGTTACCTATGATAACTAAAAGAAAAAATTTTCCAGAAACTTGGATATGGGATAATTTAAATTATTTACAGTTAGTGAGAATTGAATAGTTTTTACATACATATATAGATATATTTATATAGAAATTGCTTCAGGCTTATCTCTACATTATTTTCTTTAGAACAAACGTGTTTTTATATAATGGTGGCTAAGAAACTTCTTCTAATTTTTATTTTGTTTTGTTTTGCGAACACATCTCATATTCTATTACATCGATTTATCTGTTTTATATATTTGATATTTTGTTTTTTATGTTTTTTTTCTGTAATTCAAGATAAACGTCATTGTTATTTCCTAATGGATTCAAGTAAATATTCTATAGAATATAGTTATGCTTATCCTTTGCGTGGCACAATTGATGTTAGTAGGCGTATTGATTATAAAAATCAACAGATATAATTAAAAGAAAATACTTTCCAGAGACATGGCTTTGGGAAATTAATGAGTTAGTAGTTTTTATGGAATGCATTTTTTATTTTTATGTTATTCTATTTTAAATTAATTTTAACTCATTTCATGGTTTTTTAATTATTGATTTCTATAAATAAATTCGTTTATATTAAGTTAGGTATCCACCCAAGATTAATAGCTCATTTTAATAATGTTTACATGCCTTAGAAAGGAAGAAAGAGAGAGAAAGAGAGAGAGAGAGAGAGAGAGCGAGAGAGCATTAGTCTCAAAAGTTTTTAAAAAATTCTCAAAATAAACTTTCCATAAGGAGGCCTATTTAATTTTTTAAACATATGTTAGGAAACTTGCTCCCACATCGCCATTTCCATATACTTTATATGGGAGGGCTTTGAAAAAATAGTGAATATAGTCCCCATTAAAGGTAAAATAAAAATGACGCCATACGATCTCCTTTAGATTCTCGTTGGCTTTCTCCATTCAAAGTGGATATTTTCATCGAGTAACTCTGCTTATGCTTCTCATTTGATTTTACGGAAATATAGGAAGTTTTTTTTATTTTTTTGTTTGTTGTTTATTTTGTATAAAAGTAGAGACACAAAAACACTTCTACACAGTATAATTTTAACAGGTGGCCAATTTACTAGAGTAAAATACCACTGTGATTCTCTAAAAGTCGGGAAAAAGAACATAAAAACTGTCAGAAATCTGAGTGAAGGGGTCGAATAAAGTTTTTTCATTTCACAAACAAAATTTTTTTAAATTTCAATGACCTAGACTTAATTCTATCTTTTAGTCATACAAAAATCATAAAAGGAATCCTTATGAATTGATAAAAAACAAAAATCAAATAAATTGAGTTCTAATAGAGTTGACTCTAATTAAATATTTGACTTTGTTATGTTGTACTTAATAATTCCCTTACAAGGCTAAACTGTATTCAATAACAACAAAATCATATCATATCATAATCAATTTTCAGATATAAGACGTCATCTAGTTTATTATTCACCAAGCAAAAGATTAAATGGTGCTAAACCTACCGTGACTGTACGAAATGATTTTCCTGAATCTTGGATTTGGAATGATATTAAGGATTTAGGGTTCGTATTTTCTTTCCAAAAGTAATTCCTAAAGAATACTTTCTGTCTATAATACAACCAAAAGTTATTGGGAATATTTCAAAAAAGTAGAAAAAGAAATCTTACTTAATTCTTTTTTAGAGCAAATTTAATGTTACTAAATATTTTAAGATAGAAATGGCTGCAGGTTATTATTAATCAAAAAGTTAAGCTTAAAGCTTTAACTTAATTAAAAATGAAAATGCTTTTGTTTTAGTTACTAATAAATTATGTTAAAACTGTGTTAATAAATTGACAATAGTTCTATATGTATGTTCCTATTTTACTTAAATTGTTTTTTTCGGTATTGTGCCTATATTCAGTCTCGACAAAATTGTTCATTTTGAGTGAAGAGTCTTTGAATATTCTTGTAATAAGACTTAACACGAGTTTGAGTTCTGTACTTGGAAAAATTAGACATTTTTAATTCAAGTACAAACATTAAGCGAACAAAAATATAAAAATATTGAAAATAACCTGATTAGAATTATATAGGAATTGAAGGCAATTCTAAGCATTTCAAATCTAATCGAACTAATCCCCAAATCGAAGATCTGCTGTACTCTTTTTTAAGTTTAATATTACAAAAGAACTTTAAGTCTTTGATGGTTAACATGTTTAAATTTCAGCTTAGTTCTTTTTATGTGTCTTATATTCATCGTAGTTTTTGTCAATTAATACAATTTCATTCATTTACTAAAACTTAAAAAAGTATAGAAAAAAATTATTTAGAGCTATTAATGTTATTTGTTGGTATCATAGTTACATTTTAACATTCCATCCTGCTATTTAATATGGTTTATTTGCTTATGTAAAATTTTTAAATAGTACGATAAGAATTTTAATGTAAAATTTCTACTTCTTTAGCACAAAAGGAGAGTTGACATTACACAAAAAAGTTCCTGATACAATAACATCCTGGGTAGTAACTGGTTTCTCATTAAATGCCGAAACAGGACTTGGTTTAACATTAGATCCATACAAGATTCGAGTTTTCCAACCGTTCTTTGTTACCACAAATCTACCATATTCTGTTGTCAGAGGTTAATCTTAAATTGTTGAAATATCTTTGATTCTTCTACCAATAATTATTTTGCTTTTTAGGAGAGGTTGTGTCCATCTCAGCTTTAGTTTTCAATAATATGGAAAAAAATTTGGATGTTGAAGTAACTTTAGACAATGAAGCAAATGATTTTGATTTTGTGGAACTATCTAATGAAATAACAGATGACTCAGGTAAATTTTATAGTTTAAAACCTAGTGCAGTTTTTAATAAATACTTTTAAAATAATAGTTCATGAAAAAAATCGAACAAAACGAACGGTAGTCAAAGCAAACGCAGCTGAATCAGTTTCATTTATGATTAGACCAAAGAAAGTAGGTCTTATTACAGTGAAAATTCAAGCAATTTCACCATTGGCTGGAGATGCTTTTGAAAAACCATTGAAAGTCAAGGCAGAGGGAACAACAATGTACATGAACAAGGCTGTTCTTATAAATCTTTCGAAAAACACAACACAAGACCACGAACTAAAATGTGATATACCGGAGGATATTGTTAAGGATTCTATTTATACCGAAGCTTCAGTTGTCGGTGACATTCTGGCTCCTACCATCAAAAATTTGCATAAACTTGTTCGATTACCATACGGATGTGGAGAACAGAACATGGTGAACTTTGTTCCGAATATACTGGTGCTAAAATATTTAAAGGTGAGAACAATCTACAACTTCCAATAAAAAACATTTTTAAAAAATTATTTCGAAACGTGTAGCTTTCCGTAGAATAGATTACAGTATTCAATTTACTTTATTTTAATCTAATTTTTTCACTTTTTCTTAGATGAACAATAAACAACTTCCAGAAGTTGAAACAAAAGCCAGAGATTTCATGCAAGTTGGATACCAACGTGAATTGACTTACAAGCATGACAATGGATCATATAGTGCTTTTGGTAAAAGAGATAAAAGTGGTAGTACTTGGCTAACCGCATATGTAGCCCGTTCATTCCGTCAAGCAGCCGAATTTATTACAGTCGATGAGGGTGTAATAGAATCCGCTTTGAAGTTTTTAGCCAGTATTCAAGCTGATAATGGTAGCTTTCAAGAAGTTGGACAAGTAATAGACCAACACCATGATGCCAAAACAGATAAAGGAATAGTACTGACAGCTTTTACAGTTTTAGCTTTCAAAGAAAATTTAGTACTTAAATATATATTTTAAAATCATGACAGCTAACAGAATCTAATTTCACAGGAACGCTTTCCATCGTACAAGGAAAATATTGATAAGGGCTTAGCGTATATTGAACAAAATTTAAAGGCTATAGAAAATAATGTATATCCCTTGGCCGTTGCTAGTTATACGCTACAGTTAACCAATCATTCGGCGAAAGACGAAGCTTTAAAAAATTTACAAAACTTAGCAAAATCTGACGGTGAGAAACTATCCCAAAAAAAATAAATTTTCACACAATTACATTTTAGCTGATCGAAAATGGTGGAGTGAACCAGAAACAAAAACACAAATGAAAAATAAACCAGCATACTTTTACCGGCCACCAAGTGTTAATGTAGAAATCACAGCTTATGCTCTCCTTGCCCACTTGGCAGCTGGTTTGGAATCAGAAACCCTACCGATTGCCAAATGGTTAATATCGCAAAGAAATAGCCAAGGTGGATTTGAATCGACGCAGGACACAGTTGTTGGGCTACAAGCTTTAACTCAGTTTGCTGAAAATCTACCGAGCATTAATGGTGAAATGGAAATTAAATTAAAATATGGTGCAGACCACGAAAATAAATTTATAATCAATGATGAAAATGCAGCAATTTTAGAAACATTGATAGTATGTTAAATTATAACTAATTATGTAGGAAAAATAATTTACATTTAAAAAATATCTTAAAGCTTCCATCAAGTACTCAAAGTATGACTGTTAGTGCTTCAGGAAACAGATCTGCTCTGGTGCAGCTATCATGCCAGTATAATGTGCATCAGGTTGAACCTGATGCTAGTTTTGTTGTTGATGCAAAAGCAGAAACCGTTGAAGAAACAAACAACATTAAGATTTCTACAAGGTTAAGGTAAGTCTTTCAATGTATAAGTTTATAAATTGACTTTTATAATATTTTTTTTTAGTTATGTCTCTAAAAATGGTGAGCCAAAGTCGAATATGGCAGTTATGGAACTCAGTCTCCCAAGTGGTTACACTGTGGATATGGAATCATTGAATAAGCTAGTTGGAACCGATAATATTAAGGTAAAGTAACAACTTGGCTTATTTCATTCAAACCGAATACTGAATTCGTAAAAAAAAGTACAGCTACTAAATTTAAGCTGCTTCAGAAATTTTTCAGTTCCGCGTTAAGATTGTTAATTAATTTTATTTCCTAAAATTTTTTATTATACAAAAATAATAAAAGTAATCACCATTAGCTTAAAAATTCCGTTTTTCAAAAAACATTAATCCAACAGATTAATGACATTTTTTCAAATTTAATTACAAAATTTTAACAACTGTTTCATTATTCTAACAGAAAGTTGAAAGTAAGGATGGAGATACTGTGGCAGTGATTTATTTTGATAGTTTAACACCCGAAATTATTAATCCCGAAATTCAAGCTTATAAAATGCACAAAATAGCGGAGCAGAAACCAGCATCGATTAAAGTATACGACTACTATAATAACGGTATACATAAATAAAAACATTAACTGTGACTTAATACATTAACAATTTTAACAAACTTTTTAGAACATCAAGCAAGAATTTATTATGACGCTCCAGAAACAACACTTCTTGACATCTGTGAAGGGGATGATTGTGGCTTATCTACCGAAAAAACAGAAGCAAAATAAAATTTATTGAAAGATTTCTTAAGTTTTTAAATATGTTAAACTTTAATACTTCTAAATATTTTCATGAAAACATTGAAAAGTATTTTTATCAATGTTAGTGACATAGTTTTCCTAATTTGTCTTTAGTAAATATTTGGTTGACTTTGATTTCTACAGTTTAGTATTATGAATGAAATCAATAAATAAAAAATAAATTCCGTTGTATCAAGTTTTTTTCGTCTTTTGCTTTTCAACAGCTATTTTGGGTGTAATTTTCTCTTATGTTTAAATGTTGGATGAAAAAATTTTTTTGGTAGATTATAATTTTTAAGTATAGTTCTTGTTATATTTTACTCAAAGATGAACTTTAATAATTTGTGAAAGTTGACAATAGGTACCAATTGACATTATTTAAAATGGCAGTAGGGGTCTGCTTCAGTACTTTAAGATGTTTAGAACTTTCATTTTAAAATAATTAGTTTTTTAAAAAATAATATTTTGTCTACTCGATGTTTTTTTAAGAGCCCAGAACCAATATTTAATAAAAAAATAAAACAAAGGCGATTAAACCAAAGACATCGCAATGAAAAATTTGTAAAGTCTATATTGAAAATATGTAGATGAATATTTTCTAGAGAAAGGATTTTATTGTATTATTATTTATTTGTTGTTTTCAATTGATACACGTTAAATACTTATAAAACAATTTTAATTATTACTCGTACTTACCTTAATTAATAATAAACAAACAAACTCAACTTGAGTCTTTAGTTATTTCCAGCATTAACATTTGTACGTTTGAAAAATAGATTCATAACATTCTACTCATTACATGAAAAAATTGTTGATTTAAGTTTGTACATACCGTCTAATTAAATTATTGCACTTGTCGAAATACTGTTAAAATACAAATAACACTTTTTAACACTTTTTTTGTTTAATAAAAACAAATTAGCACTTTTCACACCATATTTTATAAAAAATAACAACTAAAATGTTTAAGTAATGCCACATTTTAGAGGCTATACCAAATTATTTAGTGATGTCTTGGTGTCTACATTAGCGATTTGGACAACAGCGAATTATAGGCGATCTGAGGCGCGGTTAAACTCAGAATTATATTGACTACAATCATTGGGGAATGACACACGAGTCGTCATAACATGCACAACATTTCGAAGTTACGGGCGAGACGTATAAGGAACAGTGAGTTTGCAGGGAGCTCTTTATACGTGTCGACATATTAGTTGTTTACTTTTCATGTTGTGTTTAAGAAAATATTTTCGATGCTTTTTTCATTAAAAAGTATAATACAGTGTTTTAAGTGGACTTTGGATGTTTATTGAAAAGCGATCATAAGGCCATCTGCTCGCTTTTGATAAAATACACCAGCTAGATAGCAGAGTCATCTCTTTTTTTGCTATAAAAGCTGCTAAGATATGTCATCTCTAAAATTTGTAAACCAAAGTCGAATATGGCAGTTATGGAACTCAGTCTTCCAAGTGGTTACAATGTGGATATAGATTCATTTAATAAGCTAATTGGAACTAATAATATTAAGGTAAAGTAATAAGGTTTTTCAGATTAGTTTCATCCATTTGGAAATGGACTTCATTCGTTTGCAAATGGGGGTATTCACATTGAGGCTTGTAACATTTCGGAGATGTTCCCCTACAATTCTCAGTCCACTAAAATATGTGAAAATGTGTTGGAAAATATTACAGATAACATGTGTATATAAATGTGTTTTAGTAAGATACCAAGCATGAGGCAGAAATATTTCTGCCTCAGGAAGGGGTACAAGCTTTTTCGAAATTTGCGAAACTCCGTCTTACCTTTCACCTCCGCTTACCAAGAAATTAAATGTTACCGGACTCATGTGAATACCCTGAATGGATTTCATTCGTTTGCAAATGGACTTCATCCTTTTGCAAATGAAATTCAACCACAATAACATTGTTTGTATTTGCAAAATGGATGAAACTAATCTGCAAAAGGATGTACTTGGTATAACTTGGTATATTAATTCCAACCAAACATTGAAGTTGGAGAATATAGAAGAAAAAAATGTGGCCTTAAAAAATAAACTTGTGCGCACATTTTTCAGTTGCGAGTTAAGATTGCTAATAATATTATTTCATTAACTAAAATTTATGTAATATAAGTGATCACCATTTGTCTAAAAACTTCGTTTTTAAAAAAACATTAATTGCTTCACATTTTTAAATCCAAAAATTATTGAGTTTTTCTAAATATAATTGAAAAATTTTCACAATTGTTCCTTTATTTTAACAGAAAATTGAAAGTAAGGATGGAGATACAGTGGCAGTGATCTATTTTGACAGCTTAACATCCGAAAATATTAAGGGCACCTTAGACGACGGACATGGTCCATGTCCGGGGTTTTTTAAGCGTCTACAGCAATGTCCGCGGACCAATTTGACGGTCCGCTGTAATGTCCGGGTAAATTAATGACGTCTACAGTGAGTTACCCGGACCATGTCCATCGTCTAAGGTGCCCTTTAATCTCAAAATTCAAGCCTACAGAGTGCAACAAGTGGCGTGCGCCTGAAACGATTAAAGTATACGACTACTACAATAACGGTATACATTAAAAAAATTTTACTATAGGGTGTTTACACCGGCACTCGGAACGTGGTCCCCATACTAACATTGTATGTTTTGTATGGAAATTTCAGACGGTACTACCTTCGCAATATGGTCCTCATACAAGCTAGCGGAAGGTGGTATGATCATATTTGTTTCAATTTCAGGGCTGGAATTCTGTCTCAGTGAGAAGTTAGCGTGAGAATGAGAAAGTCCGATTTTGACATTGTATGGCAAATATGTCACGGAGACAGAATCCTAGCCCAGCACATTGATTTTATAAACGTAACCTAAAATATTTTCGAAATCAGCTGTTGAAGTGATAGATTAGGCCATTTTGTAATTGTTGACAGATCCAAATCAGGTATCAAAATCGTATTTATTTATTTTATCTATTTTAACACAGAAAATTATTACTATAATTATTACACTAATTATTAGAAAATTTATTAGGGTTGGTTTAACCTTTTTAGTAAGTTTGATATTTCACAGTGGTCAATATTTCCCTTCACTTTGTTCCTCTGAGTAGTATAGCTGATACTAATTTTGGTGTAAACACTCATTTGATACTACCATCTTGGGCCAGTGTAAACACCCTATTTATCTCTCAACTTTTTAAAAAATTTTTTAAAACATCAAGCACAAATTTATTATAACGCTCCAGCAACAACACTTCTTGATATTTATTAAGGTTTTACTTGTGGTTTTTCTTCTGAAGAATTACAATTTTAAAAAGTGCATTTTAATATTTTAAATAAGTTTAAAAGTCTGCTAAACATTTTTATTGAAATATTAAAAAAGTATTTTTATCGATGGTTATTATACAGGGTGTTCCTGAAATAATGTCCAAGACTTTAAGATTAGAAAGTAGATAAAATTTCATCGACAAAAAACACAAAAAGTGGGGGTCTAACTTTTTTCGTTTTCGAGTTACAGCCTCTTGAATTTTTCACGCTTCATTTTTACCCCCACGCACTCAATCACTTATAACTTTTGAATTTATGTAATGACGAGTAAAAAACAAAACTTTTCAATAGCTTACAATATTATATTTTGACTAAAAAATAATTTGTTGTAAAATAATAACCAGTTTTCGAGAAAAAAATCTTTAAGTAGAACCGTTGGTAAAAAACCCGGGCAATTTTTGACGTTTTTTGCGTTTTTCTTAAGAAAACACCCTAAAAATTTTTTTTTTTTTATTTCATTTTTTTAAACTACAAATGTATCTCAATAAAAAGTTTGTACATTGTAATGGCCTACTTGTTTTCTATAGTGCAAAGAAAATCGATTAAAGTGAGCCTTTCCTTATAATTTAATAAGAATTTTCTTTATTTTTACCCTAGAAAAAAGTCCAAAGCGGTTAGATCTGGAGATTTTTGAGGCCAAACTACAGGTCTACCTCCACTTATCCATTTATAAAAGTGTTTGTAAAGATACTGAAGAAATGAGGCGAAAATGAACCGAAAAACCGTGTAACCGGAGACTTGTAGGAATCGTCAGCTCTTCTAATAAATCTACAAAACTATTTAGACGAAATTTTACAAAATTTAATGAATTCATAACCTGAAGTAGTTCAAAAAGCAATCAGTTGATCGGGTTGACACCGATCCCGATACCGAAGACTATAAAGTTGTATGAGTAAATCAATACGAATCTGCTGGAAGTGTTCGGAGTACAAGCCTACTTTGGATTAGACTATTGCAATCGGAATTGGTGTCAGCTCCGGGCAACCTCAAATAGTGCTTTTTATTGTTTCTATTTAGTATAATTTTCATTCCTTTATCTTTAGATAAAAAATATCTTTTGTACACTGTCAAGATTATTCGTTGTCTTTACTGGTTATACGTCTTCTATCTCATAGGAGACGGCAGTCTCCGGAGTGACGCAATGATAATCGAATAAAACGAAATATAACGACACTCCTATATACACAGAAAATTCAATTTACAGCAAATTTATAAGCTAATATGTAATAATTATGAGGTTAAAAGATTAGAGGCCTGAAATTTAGGAAATACAAGAAAAATATTGCTAAAAAATGTATATACAATATTTGTTACAAATATTTATTTCAGGTACCATTACTACATTTAAAAAATTAAAAAAAAAAAATTCTTATACACAATCAATACTACTAGAATCCTCCTTTAAACTGCCTGTATGAATTTCATTTTATACCTATAAGGTATAAGGGTTATGGTACACAAAAGTATTCATTTGATACAAGTTTCCAAAGCAGTTTCTGTCGCTATAATTCAAAGTTTGCCAATCAAACAATATATTTATCGTTTTTTTTATTTAATTCATGATAATGAAACATAGGTATTAAAAATTCCCAATATTTACCACAGATAACTTTATAAAAATATATGTATATATGTATATGTAATTGATATGTTTTGAGAATAACAAATTAGACAAAATAATTTTGATAATAATGAATTTCTTATATTTCGGAATATTCTTCTTTACAATCTACGCGTCCCGAAGCCGTTTAGTACAGCTTCAAGCTCAGTCCAAGGCCGGCAAGCTTAAAGCTGTTTCTTGAACACTTCGACAGCCAAATCAGGTGATGTTAAAAGATATCTATGAAAGCTGATATCTGGAACAAAATCTTTAGGTGCTATACATCGATTCGCCCACCATTTTGATTTTCTTCTGCAAAAATACATTTCTTAGAGCATTGTAAAAATGGAAGAAGTCGAATCATTTAAGGTGTTTCTTTTGGAATATACCAAAAACTTAATTTTATTTTTGATTGGAGAGTATTTGGAACAAAATGTCAAAGTAATTGTTATTGGCAAAGGTTTATGAATTACATAAAGTTTTAAAAAAGAAAGCTAGATTCTGTTAGCCAAATTTGAAAAGGCATTAAAAGGAAATTTTTATATTAGAACTGTAAATTATTTGGGCAATTATAAAATATTATAACCTTAAGTAAAAAATATGCTTCGATAGTTATCCGGCGTGATTAAAGTAAAAATTTCTCTTCAAAACGGAAGTACCAAAAAAATTTTATCGGAAATAATTTACTAAGAATATAAAAGAAATTTAGATACAACCTTTTCATTAAAAAATATCAACCGAGGAAAAATATTGTTTTTTATTGTGTTGTTGACTATGGGGGTACAATTCTGTTTATCTAAATAGAAGCAACTTGGGGGATCACTAAAATTAAGATAACATGCGGAAAAACCGTTGAGTCATAAAATAGTTTTTGATGTTTTGTTTATTTGAGAACTTGATAATAACGTATTACTTTATTAAAATGAATATATTAGAAATAAAATAATTATTATCAGATATAAAAATAAAAAACATTAAAACTAAGAATTTTTCTCTACTTTTTTTATCTCAAAGCTAAATGATTTGTTACTTAGACAACAACAGCACCAGGAAAGTCACAGCTATTCAATAAAATTAAGAGTAAAATAAGGAAAAACGAAATTAAACTAACAAAATTTTATTTAAATAGTTAGTAATATTTCATGTTTTTTTGTATTTGATAAATGGCATTTCATTTTTTATATATAAATACCTAGCATAGTTAATTAATTCAAAAAGAAAATTAATAGAGTTAACAATGGAACAAATTTTTGCTATAGTTTTAGTTATTTTAAATTGTTTAACAATTGTGAAATGCAATACAAGAATAATTGGTGGTGTTGAAGCAATACCAAATAGTGCTCCATTTATAGTATCATTTCAAAAAAACGGGTCACATTTTTGTGGTGGATCAATTATCAATGATTTTTTCATTGTTACTGCCGGACATTGTTTATTCTTACCAGAATCGTCATTTATAGTAGTTGCAGGAGGACACAATATTAATAAAAAAGAATCAACTATTCAAGAAAGAAATATAGCTACTTATAAAATACATGAAAATTATAGTAAAGGTGTAGGTCCTTATGATATTGGCGTCGTTAAAATTTCAAAACCTTTTGATTTTAACAAATTTGTTAAACGAATTCAAATTGATTTACTAAAAACACCAAAAGGTATTTCAACTTTATATGGATGGGGTAAAACGCAAGCTTATTCATCATCAACATCTAATTCATTACAAACAGCTGAATTACCGATACTTTCATTAGGTGATTGTAGTAGAGCTATATCTTCAGTATATCCTTATAATAAAGGTAATATCTGCACAGGACCTTTAACAGGTGGTAGAAGTGGATGTAATGGTGACTCAGGAGGACCATTGGTACAAAATGAAAATAATGAATATAAGTTAATTGGAATTGTGTCATGGGGATTTTTGCCCTGTGGAAAACCAGCAAGTCCTACAATTTATACCTATGTACCTTTTTTTCAAGATTGGGTAAAAAATACGGTGTGCAGTTTAAAGGAGGATTCTAGTAGTATTGATTGTGTATAAGAAATTTTTTTTTTAATTTTTTAAATGTAGTAATGGTACCTGAAATAAATATTTGTAACAAATATTGTATATACATTTTTTAACAATATTTTTCTTGTATTTCCTAAATTTCAGGCCTCTAATCTTTTAATCTCATAATTATTACATATTAGCTTATAAATTTGCTGTAAATTGAATTTGCTGTGTATATAGGAGTGTCGTAATATTTCGTTATATTCGATTCGTCACTCCGGAGACTGCCGTCTCCTATGATATAGAAGACGTATAACCAGTAAAGACAACGAATAATCTTGACAGTGTACAAAAGATATTTTTTATCTAAAGATAAAGGAATGAAAATTATACTAAATAGAAACAATAAAAAGTACTATTTGAGGTTACCCGGAGCTGACACCAATTCCGATTGCAATAGTCTAATCGAAAGTAGGCTTGTACTCCGAACACTTCCAGCAGATTCCTATTGATTTACTCATAACAACTTTATAGTCTTCGGTATCGGGATCGGTGTCAACCCGACTGTAAGCCGGCACTTTGTGAGAAACCCTAGGCGAGGTATTCACTATATTTACGAATCAATGATTCGGCTCTTAGTTCCCATAGAAAATATATGGAAAGCATGAATAAGAGAGAAAATATCCAACATGTTGGATATTTTGGCTAAATTCTGAAGTGGTGCTTGCAATACAAATATATGGCAAGCAGAAACGTAAATATACAATCGGCTTATCCACGCGTTAACCGAATATAGCCGAAGAGAGAAAAAAAACAACAATATAAGGGCAAAGCAGAGCCGGTGAATGGCTGTACTGCACTGCTACGTAGAATATATATAATACACACACAGCACGACCATTCAACCCCAGCGGAAAATTTTTAAAGTGCTTCACTCGGGAGGCCTTCTAAAACACCTTCTACCAAACGAAATTTAAGGTGCTTTATCCCAGTTTGAATAAAAGAGCTTTTGAAGCTCATCTTTTAAAGCAGTTTTGTAGAATTGTATAATTATGTGCTTTTTGCCAGATTTAGAGCCTAACCACCAGAAATTATTATTTTTTTTTTTTAAATATAAAGTGTAGCACGTGTAAATAAGAGCGCGTGTCGTGCCGTACAGCTCTGCTTTGCCTTTATATTGTTGTTTTTTTTCCTCCCATACATTCTATATGGGAAAAAACATGCAACACACACCACTCACTTGCAAGTAACATGTTTAGAATTTTGAAGTATTTTTTCCATTCCGCACATTTTGGCAACATCACCTTTCGAATAAAACCAGTTCGAGTGAAATCGGTTGAGTTTAAATACCTTCAAAAGGGAGGGCGAAAAAACGTCTTGCATATTAATATATAGATTAGACAAGTAAAGCAGTATACACATCTTCAATTTTTAAGTCCCGTCATTTGTTCTTGTTTATCTTGCTACTGACTTACGCTTCCCTTCCTGCGATAAAATCTATTAGCTCATCGTCTCATAGGCATTTTTATTTTCAATAGTTTGTCGTGCTTGCACAGAAGCTGTAGAAGTTCTAATGCACGTGATTTTTCTTCAATTATCGTCCCTAGATATGGTGAGCTCCTGTCCAAAATCGACAGTATTCAAATTTTTTGAATATTTTCGCACTAAATCAGCTCTATTTTTCTGCAGATCTTCAGTTGACATGTTCAAGGATGCATGGCCACATAGAAAGGCAAAATTTTCATGTAAAATTTTTGCACTCTCTACCCTTTAAATTTTGCGGTGCAATTTGTCCTCTTTACTACTAAAAAAAAACACAACACGTGGGAAATCGATCACGTACTGACATGACATTTACAATTCTATTTATATACGATAGAATGCGAGAGAACTTAATATGATTTAAAAGATGAACAAGGCTGATAGTCTTTCCTTTGGCAAAATATTTACCTATTTAATATAATGTGTAATAGTTTGAACTTACATAATATTTTCTAGAGATTGAACAATCTTTTTTGATTTCTATTACTATCACTCTTATACCCACGGTATTGAGCATTGTTAATGCCAGTAGGAAATTTAGCGATGACATTGCTCTAAGCAGTGCAAGGCGATGTGGTGATTGTTATTGCTATGCTTAATTTTTGAGAGTATTGAAAGTTAATAATAACATCAAAACCAAATTTTCTGCCAAATTTTAACTTAACATGTATTATTTTTTAGTTGTTATTCCTGTTGATTCCCATTACGATATTTTAAATCACTGAATATTTTTTTCTTAAGGGATTTAGAGCCCTTAGATCCGGGCTAGACATTTGTATATCTCAGAGGAGGGAAATGTTTTACATTATATTTATACAAATTAGAATATGTGACATCAAAGACAATATTTTTTGTTGAATATAAAACTATTTCTTAACAATATCACTCATTTTAAGATAAAAATAAAAAATATTTTCTTGGAATAGAAGTTATTTATTACAAAAGGGAATTATAATAAAAATTAAACCAGGTCTACTTTCTTTCAATAGTTTTTTTTTGAAAATTCTTTTATTTCGCAAAATGCTGTGGCATGCATTTTTTGATTGATAAACTTCCAAGGCCAAATAAGATGAACAAGATAGAAAATCCATTTTTCTTTTTTTCTTTTATTTCTTAAAAAAAATATCTAAATTGGAATGTTGCACTTTGTGTGTTTTTTGCATTAAATAGAATACTTGGGTATTTGATACTTGGATTTAGGGTGTTTTCTTCAAAGAAGCTCTCTCTTCTTCAATGCGTCTAAAATTATAAAATTTAGCTGTTAACACTTTAATATTTCAATATAAATATGTAATAGCTACTTACTCTTGTACATTAATATTACTAAGACTATATTCAGCGTTCAAAGTATTTAAATCATCGAGGAATGTATCAATATATTCTGGAGCAACCATAACTGTTGCACTTTTGTTAGGTTTAGATAATACCCAAAAATCTATTTTCTAAAATAAATAGAATTTAATTATTTTGGAAATTAAGGAAATTTCTTTTTTGAAGCTAACATCTCTATCAGCATCAATTTGCATTTGTCGAAGACTGTTAAATTGATCCTCGGTATTAACATTAATGTTAAACACTTTGTAACCTTCGAAACTTTTTTGATTTGTACTTTGAGACTCCATGACTAAAACCATAAGTAAAAATATAATTAAACACTTCATATTGATATTTTTTTTTAATTAAAAAATCGGAAAGCACTTCACTATTATTTTCAAATCACTATTAGCGATGAACTCATTTCTTTTATTTATATTCTATGCACAGAGTAATCAATCACTTACTTTGAAAAGAAATATGTTCAAGTTTTATTAGTCATAGCAATAAAATTTTTTTATAAATTTTGCTATTTGGAAAAGCCCCTCCAATAAAATTAATATCAGTTAATAATATACCTTGGGCGTCGTTTCTGTTTTGCTGATAACATTTAACTTTTTTGTTTCAGAGATTAGTCTATAAAATAATAATAATTTTAAAGCTTAAAGTTTCATTTCTAATGAATGAAATGTCAAAGCTAACGTACACATAAAGCTTCATTTATTTTATACTAACAGTCGTGGAGAAAATAATTGGACCCAGTAGAATAATGTAATTTTTTCGTATCATTTTCTGTAGTCTAAGAGCCAATTCACAGCAGAAACTCACAGCGATTCTGTGAGTTTTGTATGAAAAAAAAACGGTTTCGCTGTGAGTTGGCCTGTGTAGACCCACTCTAATTTATTTTGGTATATAGTTTAGGTTTGGGAAGAGTTCATTAAAATTCGTAATTTTTTTGTTAATGACCAATCCAATGGGGTTGAACAACACATGCCACACCAATGGCATCGACAAGTCGCACGATTACAAATTGATTCCGCTGTGCCTCCGAAGACATAAGTGAACGGCTCATGACGGAAAGGAGAAACTTACGTGGTCTACTTGAACTAGTTTTCGATTTAATCTAACATTTACATGAATTTCTAAAAATGTAATATTATTCGACGCCACGTTGTTGCTAATATTCCAAATAAGTGATTTTACTTGTACACACTATTAAATTAATTGAAAAAAAGTTATTAGGGTGGCAAAAAGATAAAGCCGTCTCTGATATATCATTGATGTGTTCTAAAATGTTAGCCAAATTTAAAGAAGGTTAGAAAAATGTAATTCCTTTCCCTTTAATGGGATTAAAGAATGGGCAGTGTTTTGCCTTAAAAACTTATCAGCTACAGGGCTTGAAAAACTTTCAGTTTTAATAGACGGGTAAATTTTGGGTTAGAGTGGTTAGGTTTAGTTAGCCGCACGAATTATTTGGACAACAACGAATATGCCTATATCCAAATTTTAATTTTGATTAATAATTTTCACTGCAAACAGAAACTTGTTGGCAAAATTTTTATGAATTTTAATTTTTTATATTTATTTATAACTAACAATAGTGAATATTAGAAAACATTTTACAAATATTCGTCTTTTATTTCTCTAATAGCATTATTAATTAATTATAACTTTCACTACTAAACTCTAAATTTCAAAAGAAAAAAAAATTTATTTTCCTTCTAACTTAATTTGCATACAATTCTCACCAAATAAACGACATAAGGTATAAACTTTCTAGCACTCAAAATATTAACACAAAAGAAGTAATGATAATAACAAAAAATGAAATACAGAAGAATAAATTTTGTAAAACCAGTAAGACTTGCAGTTTCTTTGTTAAAAACTAAACATTGTGTCATTTTGAATTGGTTAAAGGTTAAATCATATTTAAGAAGAAAATTTTCGGTGCTAAAAAAAGCCCAAATGTAAGTTAATTCCATGTTATACCTTCAAACTATATAACATTTAGCTTGCAGCAGCTGATATCTTCACTGATAATATAATATAAACTTCTTAAAAAGCTAAAGAGGGAATATATGAGGACAGAGGCATAAACAGACAACGATTTCTTGTATTATAACTATCATTTAACAATTTAAGTTCGACGAGTGGAAAGCGTTATTTAAGCGTCAGTAATATTTTGTTTATCCATTATAACAAAATGACCAAACGATTTATCGTTTTGGAGATGTCGCGTTTCGGTTGTTTTCTTTTAATTTTTCTAATGATTTCAAATAAAGTGAATAGTGAAGGGTTTGTATTTTTCTAATTTCTTTGTTTTAGTTTATTATTATAATAAACAATTTTAACATTTTCTGAATAAAAGACTACAAAAAAAAGCAAGATAATTAACAAAATATTGCTTAAGGTGTTCTTTGTTGTAATTTTGCTATTTTAGATATAAAAAAATACGTTTTGTGTCTGTGTGTTTTTGAGTTTTCTTTATGATTCAGTGCTTCGCGCCTACATAATATTTAATTCACCTTGACGGCTCTATTTGTGAATGGATAACGCATGTTATGACATCACATCTAACTACAAAGATTTTATTGAAAAAAAAAACCAATCCATTTAGCTACATATAAAGTGAAAATAAGTCTTGTTAGAGAATGGTTTCGCGAAATAGACAAAGTAATTTAGTGAAAATACTGTATTCCATATGTATAATTGCAATTTTTTTTATTAATATTTGAATTATATTAAACAACATATTAAAAATATGAAGGCGGCATCCCACATGCAAGAGCACATTTTTATTTTATTTTTGTAAATAACAAATTCTACTGAACTTGAACAATTCAAGCCAATTTTAGTCAAATATTTTTTTAGGAAATATATTTAAAGGTGACACATGTCTAATAAACCACAATACAATATTTAGCTTCAATTTAAAATATAATCAAGGATTAAGAAAATTCTACCTATTTGGATAATATTTAGATTTTATTATATGAGATGATGAGTATAATTTATTTTTTCATAATTTAAGTACAATCTATTATTTCCTCGAATATTGCAATTGTAAAAATTTCTTAATTTTTATTGATTTTGTATTAACAATTATCGAAATTATTTTGAATTCTTTACTATGTGAGATTTTACATACGTTTGGAAGCAAGCTTTTCTAATTTATTTGGTATTTGATTCTATCAAAGATCTGCATTTGATATAATTATAGTTGTTGCCATTCATTGAGAAAAATTACAAATATACTTATACTTTAAATAATATAAAATATATATACTTATAAATATATTTTGAAAATGTCAAGTTATACTTGATGGAATTACTCGTCAAGCTTCCAATTGTTTTTTTAAACTGTGTATAGTGGAATAATAAAAACTAAATGCTAAGTATCTGAAATTCACAAATCAAATGAAACAGGAATTTGGAGAAAAAATTTGCTGACCCTCTTAACAATAAAAACATATATTTTTTAAATATATAGCTGCAAAACTACCAAAACCTAAAAGAATCTCTAAAACTGTAGAAATATTCATAACTCGACCTTGCGCTTTACTTTCCTGTTCTAAATTATCGGTATAATTATATCATGTGCAGTTAGCCCATTCGCATTCGTATTTTATTTAGACGATTTTAAAATAATATGTGTAAAAATCAACTAGACTTAAAATGCGTATTCATTAAGAGAACAGAGGCATTTAGAGTTCAAAATAATGTCACAGCTTACTGCATACATGTAATAAATTACTAATCCGTTTTGCTGTTATCAGAGTTTATGAAATTAATTTAAGAAGAAAAATAACATTTTAATTATTATTCCACCATTTTGACCCTTCATTTTTATAATTAATGTAAATATTAGAGCACAGAATTCTCGATCAAGGCTGGAGCCATTAAGAGAACAGAGGCATTTAGAGTTCAAAATAATGTCACAGCTTACTGCATACATGTAATAAATTACTAATCCGTTTTGCTGTTATCAGAGTTTATGAAATTAATTTAAGAAGAAAAATAACATTTTAATTATTATTCCACCATTTTGACCCCTCATTTTTATAATTAATGTAAATATTAGAGCACAGAATTCTCGATCAAGGCTGGACCCTTGGTTCGAGAAGATAAATCCGGTAGGTTGAAATCAGCCCGCACTAATTCATAAAAAAAACTAAATCTTTTGTAATGAAATTAACTTACGACTTACATTGTAATTCAAATTTATTTATTATTATATTTACTTAAACTCATTTCAGATTTTATTCAATTACTGCACCTAGGATAATAAGGCCATATTCAGAATATCATGTAGCTGTAAGTTCTCATTCAACCAATGAGTTACTTGCAATCAATTTAGGAATAATTAGTTCTTCATATTCAAATTTTAAAACTATTGAAATTACACCAGAATCAACACAGATAGCTGAGTTCATAGTAAGTTTATTTGAAAAATTAAATTCAATAATTATCTTTAAAAAAAAGTATTTTTTTATTTGTTATTTTTCGATTAGCTTCCAGGGATTAAAGAAGATTATTACAGGCTTACTGCTGAAGGTGTACTTGGAATTAGATTTACAAATGAAACTTTCCTAAATTTTGAAAAAAAACATCTTTCAACTTTAGTTCAAACAGACAAAAGTACCTATAAACCAGGAGATATAGTAAAATATCGACTTATGATACTAGATAAAAATTTAAAGCCAGCAAAAGTTCAAGGAGATGTCAATTTAAAAATTATGGTATTATATAATTAAAATATTTAAAAAATTATTATAATAAAGAAGTAAATCAATTTAAATATAGGATGGTAAACAGAATTTAATCAAAGATATTAAAAATATACGTATAAATCGTAATATTTATATGGATGAAATTCAATTATCTAAAACACCTGTTTTGGGTCAGTGGATAATACAAACAAATCTTATGGGAGAAAATTATCAAAAAAAATTCGAAGTAGCTGAATATGTTTTGCCTAAATTTGAAGTTATAATTGATACACCGAAAAATGTTGTTTTTAAGAATGGAAAAATACAAATGACAATATATGCCAGGTAAAGTATGAGACTTTTAATTAAATTTGTTCTATTAATATATCAGAAAATTTTTAAATACCTTTCAAAACTAGAATTTAATTAATAATCGCTAAATATATTCAATGAAGTAAATTAAAATAAAAAATTATATTCTTTAAACTTTATACAAAAATTAAGAGGAAAGCTAATTATTTTAGAAATATTTATTTACAATTTAATATCTCGTAAAGAAATGAAGTGTGTGATATTTATAAACCACCATTTCAATTTTTTATACTGTAATTTTCTCATCTGTATATTTTCTTTATTTTTATATAGTTTGAGTTATTTATTAACTTTAAAGATGATTGCTTGATATTATTGTTACACAATTTTATTGTTCTTTTACTTTTTGTGATATTCCTTTTTCCTTGTTATTTTTACTGTCATCTTTATTTTCATTCATTTGATAATTTGTAGGAAATAGATATCACAAAGTTGATAAGTCAATAAAATTAAGAGATTAAAAAAATACGAGTTACATACCCAGTAGGGAAATTTCCCATCAGTGAGTTTTTCATGCATAAATTCATGAGTGAATCATGTCGGAAAATTAACTTGTGAAATATTCATTGCATCATGCAGAAACTAGCCATCATAACTACTTTTCAGTTATATTTTTATATAGAAAGTCGTCATGGTGGCGAGTTTGCGGCCATTAGCTAAGTTCATTGATGTTTTCCACGAGAAGGGTCGATGTTATGACTGAAAAATAGCTATTTTTCATTGATGAAGAAGAGCTACTTACTTTCTTAAAAACTTCAAACCCGACTCCTTCCTTCGAAGGCTCAGAGCAGACGACTCTTCTTATGGTCATATATTTTACTGATTACTCAAGAATAATTTTCTCATGCTCTTAATTAAGATTAATTTTACTATTTGTCAACATAATTCAATGTTTATGCCTTTCATAAAAGAATTCAATTAATTTTATCCTGCGTAATTAGAAACCGATTGTTTTTTGATTTTAATAAAAACTTTACAGTTGTTATATTAAAATTTTGAGTTTGGATACATAAATTATCCAATATAAACATTTAGTATAGTACTTATAAATTCCCAGCGGTTAATTTCTCCTCGATCAGTGACAAAGGGAAACCAAGTGGTCACCGAACAATGTTAATCTATAAGTTCCACGCACTGATGACATTTAAATAGGAAATGAGTACAGAAACGTCCCCGGTCCGTTTGGGTGTGTGCGTGCATATCGGTGTTATATATAGGCTGGCATATTTAAAAGGGGTATATTAAATATAATATTTTTTCTCTCGTTCACACTACCCTGTAAATGAAATTTTTTATTTGCTTGAAATGAAATAGGGGAAAGGAAACTCATATTTTCTTATATAAATACATTTATTTTTCTATTTTTTTTTCTTTACACATAAAAACTTATAAATTATTTAATTAAATATAAATATTTCACTTTTTCACACATTAAAATAAAAATTAAAACACGTAATTAAAACATGCACTCGCGACTTAAGCAAACGAAACTACACTAACAATTGTCAAAGAGAGTGAACATGCGAGAGTTGAACAAAAATTTTCTAAGTCTTTAGGACTTAGAATATTTTGTGAACAAAACTCCATATATTTTTCAAGGGACAAACAATGACATTTGTCACTAATCCGCGTTTAAGGGGAAATTAACTGCTGGGACGTTTCCTTTTTTTATTACGACATACATATTTGCCTATGACGCATTTTGAAGTAAACGTTTGTTGTTGTTGTTATGACATATTTTTCTGTGACGTATTTTGAAATAAATGTTTCCTTTTTTTTATTACGACATACATATTTGCCTATGATGTATTTTGAAGTAAATGTTTCCTTATTTTGTTCTTTTAATTTTAAATACGTATTAAATTCTTTACTGCTTCCTATAACTCATTTCCAAAGGTGTTTCCTTTTGATTTTTTAATTTTTAATTGCGTATTAAAAAAATTATTATAATAAATATTATTGGTAGGGTAATTGATCTATATTATTTATCCTTTTTATACCTATTTGAAACATTGCTTTAAAAAACAGAAAGATATATGTATTACAAAATGTATACATGACAACGGTAAGCTTTTCTATACATAATAGAAAGAGAGAGATATAAATAAAATTTGTACACGACAGAAAGCTTTTCGATATATAGTAGAAAGAGAGATGTGTAAAATAAAATTCCCGCACGATCACGCCAGATTTTTTTATATAATAGAAAGATATATATAAAAATGTGAATGAATGTTGTTAATAGAATTTTGTATTCCTTGCGACTAAATTACTTATTTATTTGTATATTTATTCAAGCCTAAGCTAAGTTTTATTTTTATTATATTCCTACTATTAGGTTGCTCAAAAACCTTCAATTGTTAATAAAATCTTTTCTATTCATTCAATCAAGTTCAAAAAAATTTTTATTGTTGTGGGAGTGCATGACAATTGATGTTATTACAGTTAGTTCAAATATTATTCTTACCGTTAGCTCATAATGTCCCATATCTTTTTGGAAGTTTCCATCGTTTATTTAACCCTTTTCTATTTATCCAATCAAGTTCAAATAAATTTTGTTGTGTTGGGAGTGCATGACAATTGATGTTAATACAGTTAGTTCAAATATTAATTCATTAATTATATTTAATAAACTAATTTTAATTTTATATGAGAGAAAAACTTCAGAAAACTGAATGCAAAGAATTAGGAATTCTGAATTCAGAAAAAAGAAAAAACAATCTCAAGTAAGAATATACTTTAAAAAATTTCTTTTTATAGTACTTGTTTTATAATTTTAGAGAGCATTTTGGTAAACCAATAACAGGAGAAGTTACAGTATCAGTTTATCCTGAATTCTCAGGTTCAATTCAACCATTTGTTTTTAATTTAATTAAACGTAAAGTATCACCAATCAATGGTAAGGCATTTATAGAATTTGATATCAAAGAAGAACTTAAATTACAAGAAGACTGGCAGCGTAATATTATTTTAGAAGCAATTGTTGAAGAAAATATCACCGGTAATAAACAAAATACAACAAATATTGTTACTATACATAAATATAATTACAATATTGTAACTGTACGTGCACCAAATTCTTATATTCCTGGAATTCAATTTGAAGTTATTGTATAGACTAATTTTAATTATTTTAATAAGAAAATATTAAATTTTATTTTGATTTTAGATTAAAATAACAAGGTATGATGGTAGTATTGTTCAAAATGAGACAGAATCTGTTTTAGGATATCTTTCTTCAAGCTATGTTAATGGCAAGGAAGTTAAAATGAATGAATTCCCATTAGGATCTAATGGTATAGCAGTTATGAAATTTACAGTAGATGAAAATACAACCAACACTTTTATAATAAAAGTATTTAAGTAATTTTTGATTAAAACAAAAAAATTTAAAGAAATATTAATTTTTTCAAGGCTAAATATCAAGATATTGAACTAGAAGTAGGTGAACTTAAACGAAAAATACAAAAAAGCGGCCAATATATACAAATAGAAGTCCTGACTGAACAGTAATTCTGTTTTTTCTTTTATATTTTTAAATAAAAAATAGTAAAGACTAATAAATATATATTTAACAGGCCCAGAATTAATTCTGATATCACAGTAGCAATTAGATCAAATCAAAACGTAAAAAATTTTGTATATCAAGTTTTTGGACGAGGTGATATATTGCTATCAAGAACTGTTCAGGTAAATTATTCAAAAATTTCAATAAAATCCATCGAAAACAGAATACCAGGAAGATAAGTTATATTGTTTTTTGTTTCAGGTTGAAAATGAAGACTATCATATATTTAAATTTCCAATAACATTTTCAATGATACCAAAACTTCATATTTTAGTTTATTTTATTAAAAATGGCGATTTTATATCCGATGAAATAATAATTGATACCGGTGAACAATTATGGAACTATGTAAGTCGTTTTCTTTTAATTTATTAGTGTGTAGTATTATTAGTTTTTTTAAATTAACAACAACAACTACAAAAAATGATTCTGCTGGATATCTGTGTTTAAATAATGGAAAAAAAATTTCTAATATCCATGGAAAGGTACAAACAATAATTTTTAATCTATTTCCAAGTATGCAAAATAATAAAATTAAAACTTAAATTCACATCAAACAAAAAAAAGTAATTTCCTCTATATCCAAAAAAAATTAATTCAATTTTTGTTTTTGAAACTATCCACTGTAACTTTTGGAACCATGAATCAAGAGCAAAGCAAAATTATTTTAAATCATTGGTCTATGGCAACAGGAACAATTGCTCTCATTTTTGAATAAGGGTTTATTTTCTTAAAAGAATATGAATTAATGATTATAGAACAGATCTCTATATTAATTTCGAAGTTCTCAAAGCAAGTATTATTTAAATTAATACAAATGAGACTACTGTTATAGTGAAAACTACTTCAAGCGACTTTTGACTTTTCAACTTATCGATATTATGCTGGGATTTTTATCCTTGTTTATTTTTTCGATTAGTTTTTAAACCTTTCATTTGATGATCACTTGTGCTCAAAGAAACGAATTGTATTGTAGAATCGACATTTCTTTCTTTAAAACAAAATTTATGGTAAATTTTAAGCTCAAAATTTTTTCTTACTTGTAAATCACAAACATTTTTATTGGATTTTAATAACATCAAATTTTTCGCCACAAAGTCTTTTATTCAAATTTCAATTCACGATGAGCTATTTAATTCAAATTTTACAAACTTAAACTACTTAGGTCTCAGTGTACGCACTTATGCATTCTTATAGTCGTTTCAATTTACTTCAATAAATGTCAAAGATTGTTGCGTGCAAAGTTCAAAACATGCTAAAGATTTAGTAAAAAAAAGTTAAGGTTTTCTTTAAGCTTACAATAAAATAAAAAATTCAATTTTTATAAGGATTTTATACAGCAGACGTCGCTTTTGTTTCAAAAAAAGTTGAAAAGGCTGTAGTAAGATATTAGTATGTGTATAGCTAAAAATTAAACAGTTTTTGCTTTGAGATGATATTAAGTTTGACTTAAAAATGCTTGCAAAACGTTAACACTTTCAGAGTTTTTTGTCGCTAAAGTTAAAAGCTAAGAAAAATAATTTCTTTTGCTTTAAAAAAAGAAGATTATTCACATGAATTTCTAAAAAATGAACCTTTTTCTATTTAGGCACCTTATACAATATCTGGAACTGTAAAAAAAATGAAAGATTACAATTAGAATTAGTTATCATTGTGGAAACCTTGCAAAAATTTTTCTTAATATTATAAATTTAAAAAAAGAAATACATTTTTCAACAATGAAATTTTAGGTTAAATTAGAAGCTACAAAAAAATCAAATCCAGGACAAGAAGTTGATATAACAATTACAACAAGACCTAATTCATATGTAGGAATTATGGCTGTAGATGAAAATTCGATGAAGCTAAGATCAGGTAAATTATAGTTTTAGATAAAGAAAGATTTTTCATGTTTCTTTTTTTATGCAGGAAACGATATAACCTATTCAACAGTATTTAAAGAACTTTCTCAATATGATGTAATAGATGATCGTTATCAAGGAAAACAACGAGAATTGATAATACTTACAAATTCTATCACATCAACAGGGAAATGTAAATTTTATAAAGTTTTTTTTTCAGTAAAATTATAATATATTATTTTATTTTTTTTAAATTAATTTAACTTTAGTTTTACCATACGAAACTACATCAACCCTTTCAACACTTTACTATGATCGTTTTACTGATCCTGGAAAAATGACAACTATCAAAAAAACAGATATAGGGCCAGCACATAAATTTGAAGTAAATACAAGACCACCTCTAGCAGGACCCTATGCTTTTAGTCGGATACCAAAACCTTTTTGGAATCGTCCACGTGTTCATGTTATGCAGGATATACTTGATACTTGGTTATTTTTTGATATTTCTTCTGGGTAAATTTTTCAATTCTTCTTTTTAATATTATTTTTGGTGTTTATAATATATATCTATATTAGTACGGAAGGACGTACAACTGTTCATAAAAAGTTACCAAATAAGGATACAACATGGATGCTTACAGGCATTTCATTAGATCCAGTTACTGGATTGGGTCTTACTAAATTACCACATAAACTTCAAGCTAAACAAGTCTTTAAAATATCAACTGATTTTCCAAACTCAATTAAATTGGGTATGTGTGTTAAATTGTTTCTTGACTGACAAAATTTAATAAATATTTATTTTTTTTTAAATAATTTCAAGGTGAAATAATTTCAATTCCTATTGTTGCTTTAAGCACATGGGAAGGGGGTGACTTAAAAGTTGAAATTACTTTTTATAATACGGCACAAGAATTTGATTTTGTTGAAACTAATAACGAAATTGATGAGAGACCAAGTAAGTAGATTTTTGCAGCATTTTTGCATTTAAGTTTTATTTATTACCAAGCATAAGCACAGAATATGAACCATTTCAACTGTATCAACCATCAAAAAACGGTTCAATATCACTGCAAAAACTCAATATTATGTAAGCTAATCTGTTTCTCTTATCTTGTGGAATTCGGTGAAGGAGAAGATGCTTTGCTTCAACACTAATTTTATTGCAGGATCTCCCTCTTACTGTCTTTGATTTTCTTATTTTATGGTGTTTTTTCTATAAAACGAAACATTTAAATTAGTCTAAAAGATCAGTTCCCGTTCATTGTTATAACTTTTTAATTTACAGAAATAGAGCTTTATAGTAGAAGATCATTAACTGTTACACCAAATCAAAGTAAATTTATTTCATTTGTTATTCGTCCAAAAAAAGTTGGTCCAATTCAAATTAAGGTAACAGCCAGTAGTGCTGTAGTATCAGATGGTTTCGAAAAAACATTAATAGTTGAGCCAGAAGGTTATCCTCAAATTTTGACAGAAGGATATTTCTTTGATCTAAGAACAAAATCAGAACAAATGGAAAATATAACACTACAAATACCAAAAAATGTTATTCCTGATTCAGTTAGTGTTGAAGTTTCTGCATTTGGTGATTTATTAGCAGCAACTATTAAAAATATAAATGAAATCATCTCACTTCCAACTAGTTGTGGTGAACAGACTATAGTCACATTTGCTCCTAGTGTTATCATAATGAAATATTTAAAGGTAAGCCATATTTATTAAAAGTTTGTAACCAAAACAAAAGAAAGCTGTGTTAACTTCTAACATTTTAATGAAATCGAATTACTTTTTCTATTTATTAGAATACAAATCAATTGACACCAGCAATTGAAGCTAAGGCTAAATTAAATTTAGAAACTGGCTATCAAAGTTTATTAGATTTTCGACATTCAGATGGTTCTTTTAGTCCATTCGGATCATCAGATAAAAATGGTAGTATTTGGTTAACTGCATATATTATTCGTTGGATACGGCAAGCTTCAGAATTTATACAAATTGATGAAGCAATTGTAATTTCTGGTTTGAAGTTTTTAACAAATACTCAATCTCCTGATGGAAGTTATACAGATATATTAACACCACCAATTGCCAGTCAACAAAATGGTATTAGTCTAACAGCTTTTGTTGTTCTTGCATATATAGAAAGCTCGGTAAGTAAATAATTTATAATTTTATTGATGAACAAATTTGTAGAGTTTTTTATCATGAAGCTATATAACTCAGACTGAGCCATTTGGTATTAAATAACAACATTCAAACTATGTATTTGGGATACGTAAACGTTTTTTTTAATTTTTATTTGGTTTTCGAGCTCTCACACTCCTAATCATACACAGACTCATGATCAAGGTGTTTTTGATTACAGTGGAGGTCTTGCTTGGCTTCAATGGTTACTACTGGGAATACTCATTTCTGTGCTTCATATTGTGATATAGACACTATTTTCCATCTTTCGTTACGATTTGGGATTCACTGTCCAGCGAAAGATTGAGCAGCACGTTGAACTTTTTCAATGATCGTCAAATGTACTTTTAGAAACTATTCAACAAATCCTGAGAGTCATTCGGAACAGGGAGTTCCGTTTCACATATTTTGAACTTTGCAAACATTTTCTATTTCACTGAGATCGTTTTTATGATGGTACAAATTGCAAATTATTTGAACTGATTTGGTAGCTTTTTAATTTTGATGAACAGTAAAAAATATTAGATGTGAACAATACTGATTTTTTATCTTCGATTTTTAAGCTATAATCGTTAAACATTAAATTATCAGAAAAAGCAAATACTAAAGCTTTTTAAAGCTGTATTTTTTCTAATTAATCCACAAATAATTATAAACAAAAAAGCATAAACTCTACGAATATAAATATTTAAATTAAGTATTTTAAATAATTTTTATTTCAGAAAATTTATCCAGAGCATCGAAATACTGTCAGTAAATGTTTAGATTATATAGTCAGAAACTTAAAAGAATCTGATAATTTAGAATCTATTGCTATTGCTACATATGCATTAGCATTAGCCGATTATTATGCGAAAGCTAACTATATACAAATTTTAGATAGTAAATCAAGTTATAAAGGTTAGCTTAATATCATAAAATTATTTGAAAATATTTTTAAAAAATTTACTTAAAGATGATATGAAATGGTGGAATCAGACAATACCAGTAGCTGAAAATAAAAGTCCATGGTATAAAAATCATAATTCAATTGATATTGAAATGACATCTTATGCTGCATTAGCATTTTTAAAAGTTGGGCTTGTAACCGAATCATTACCAATTTTAAGATGGTTAATAAAACAAATGAGTATAACTGGTGGTTTTCAAACAACCCATGATACTGTAATTGGTCTTCAAGCCCTTGGAATGATTGCAGAAAATCTTCCAATTCGTGATACTAATATTCAAGTTATTTTTAGTTATGATGAACAACAAAATCGGATAAATATAAATAAAGAAAATTCTATTGTATTACAATCACGAATGGTAAAATTTTTGTTAATTTTTATATTACAAAATACATTTCTTTTTAATTAGCTTCCTAATGAAATAAGAAAATTAAATATCTCAGCATCTGGACATGGTTTTGCTTTTGCACAAATTAGTTATAAATATAATATCAATGTAACTGGAGCATGGCCAAGATTTACTTTAGATCCACAAGTGAATAGAATTTCACATACGGATTATTTACATCTATCAATATGTACATCGTAAGTTTTGTTAGTTATTTCCAAAAGCAAAAAAAATTTCTAATTTCGTAACAACTTATCTTTGATGTCACAATTATTATTTATTCTAAGTTATCCAAAAGATGATCTTAAAATGTTATAGAAAAAGCCTTGACTGTTAGAAGCCTGTCTTTTAATAAGGCAGGTTGAAAGTTTATCTCTATGTAGGGATAATCTAAATATTTGTGAGTACCGAAGTTTGGCCAGAATAAGTTGATCTTTGTTCACATAGAATAGTTATCTGTCAGTGTTATGATAAAATAAAGTTTTGGTATACTCGTCTTAAATGGCTGTCCAGGTAACTGATGTTGATGAGCTGAATAGTTGTGGATGATTTTAGACTTGTATTTCAAACATAAGCTCTATATGAATAAAAGTTTAAGCTGGTAAAAGCTGGTTTTTGATCATATAGTAACTTATTTCCCTTGCCAATAGTTTTAATGTTCTAAGTCCTATAAATGACATAAAGTTTCAGCTTAAGTAAGCTGGCCTTTGGTCATATAGAAGTTTAACCATGAACCTTGCAAATATGTTTGTATGAGAGGTAAAGCTCAAAGTCGTAAGAAATCATCCATTTTTTTTGCAAAAAAAAATTTTCAAGTGAGCAAAAATGAGAGATCTTTCTGTCTATTAGCGGGTTCACACAGGCCAACTCACAGCGATTCCGTGAGTTTTGTATGAAAAATAACCGGTTTCGCTGTGAGTTTCTGCTGTGAGTTGGTCTGTGTGAACCCGCTATATACTTACTTATTATAACTTCAAATATTTAACACCTTTCCAGTATTCTTTAGATATAAGCTAGAGAGTAAAACCAAACCTCTAAAAATATAACAGTTTTATAGAATTTTACTTTGCACATTTACTTTTTTCGACTTTTTTTGTTGGCATATAAAATTCTTAACACGAAAATTTGTCTTCCTTCTAAGATTTGTTCCTGTACCAGGTGGGTTGAATTATTCTAACATGGCTGTGATGGAAATTAATCTTCCTACTGGCTTTACAGTTGATATGGATACATTACCTTCATTGGAAGCACATGAACGTATAATGGTAAAGAAAAAAAAGAAAAACTCAATTTTTTACTGAACTAATAATTTCATTTCTTATATAGAAAGTTGAGGCGCTTAAAAGAAACACACTTATTGTTATTTACTTTGATAAATTAGACCGTAAAGAAATTTGTCCAACTCTTGATGCTTATAAAACACATAAAGTTGCGAAGCAAAAACCAGCTGCTGTCATAATTTATGATTATTATGATAATGGTATTAAATTTTAAAAATTTAATGTAGTCGAGTTAATTTCTAAAAAAATCAAATTTTTTTTAGCGCGCAAAGCCAGAATGTTTTACTATCCACTAAAATCAAATCTTTGTGATATATGTGAAGGGGGTGAATGTAAATCTTCTTGTTCTGAATATGCCTCAAAGCAACAATCCGAAATTAAACCGGATGATAAATCAAAATCTGTTAATTTATTGCCATCTATAGGACTAAGTGGCATAATATTTATTGCCATGAAATACTTTTAAAAAAAAGCTTTAATTATTTAACATTTTTGTTTTTGTTATTAATTTAGTTGTAATGTATAAATCATTAACTTATTTTGTTGATTAGAAGGAAACCTTAAACTAGACTAACAAAAATCATTCAGTTTTTCTATTTTCCTTGTAAAATTTCAGATTTCCATTCCATTTTGCATAATATTAAGAAAAATCTAATTTAAAGGTTTTCCTTAATTTCTTTTTGAATGCTTAAAAACAATTTTTTATAGACTTATTGAACATTTTTAATGAAGTTTTTGTTTAGCAAATTTCCACCTACCATCATTCGTGCGTATACTTCTTTTGCAGGATACTTCTTTTGTAGAGGAATGTATTCATGTCACATTTACTTCCTTTTGTTGAAATTCTTACCTAGCAACTCGTTAAATGTAAGTGCCACAATTTACCTTTAAATTCTTGAATTTATCATTTTAAAAAAAGCAATTAGTTTACACTCGCACACACCATCACGTTTTTTATCGAAAGCTTTGAATACAACTCATGTAAAGGAATTTGTCGCAAATAACTTTCTTTTCTTCTTCGACAACTTACTACAAAATACCATTTAATGTAGTAGTTCTGAACTATTTGTTCAATAATCTAAATTGCCAACGACCATTCTAAGTTGAACGCACTGGTTCTCGTCCGATCACCGAAGTTAAGCAACATCGGGCGCATCTAGTACTTAGACCACTTGGCAACACCGTGTGTCGTTGGTATTCCATTTTACCAGCATGTATTTTTTCCCAATAGAACTTAGTGAGATTAACAATATTTGTAGCTACAATTAGTATTTGAAACAATATTTAAAAACAGGTACAACTCAGTTAAACACGCGTTAAATCGGCCTTTAGTAATTAGAAAAACTTTTTTATGATATCCACGGATAAATAACGTTTTTTTTATTTCTTAAAAATTACCAAGATCATTTTACTTCATGTGTGGCAGATGTCTGTGTACCACCGCTATAATACGAATCTGGTTTCATAATGATAAAGTACTAGAACACATGACTAAATAAAATGCTTGTTTTATATTAAAAACAAACTGAAAAGCTTTAACTTTGTAATCATTTTGACGGGGACGTTGATATTTCTTTACCTAATTATTAATTATTTAATATGTCTTAACTGATAATAAGGAACTATTTAAAGTATAAAATGTTATTTTATTAAAAATTTATCAATGAATTAAATTTGAAAACATAAAATTATTACGATGTAAATATAAAATAAAAAACGATAGTCTAAGATTTAAAATTACCTTAACGGATCGCATAACTTTAATATCATTTAAATTGTAGAAAAATCTGTATAATTTAAAGGTAATAGTGCTTTAAAAAATTTACGTTAATTAATTACTCCTTCCTTGATCATTGCTACAAAATGATGAAAAATGTTATGTAACAATCATATTTTTGACAAAGACTATCAGATCTTTCGTTTTGGTTTTTTACTTTCCATTAAACTTAGAATAGTTCTTCGCATTTCTTCAGTTTCAGAAAGTTCAGTTTCATATGCTTTAATCATTTCATTCTTTTCAGCCAATTGTTTTTCTAAATGTTTAATTAAATTATCTGATCTTGTTTTTATTGCTTTTAATTCTTCTATTGTCCTAAGTGATTTTAATAATTCTTTATCTCTTTCTTCTAGCAATTTTTGCCTCTCTTTTGCACTATTTTCAAAGAGTTGCATATTTTTCTTTAGATTTTCAATTCTTATTTGCTGAAATTAAAAAAAACAACAAAAAAAGATTTACCATAAAGATTTAAAAGTTTTTGTAAAAGAATTACTTACATTATCTTTCTTAATTTTTTCTAATTCTTCGATTTTAATTTCATTAGAACTAATTAATTTAATGTGTTCATCTAATTCTTTCTTCAAAGCTAAAACAAAACGAATTAAAATTTTAATACTAAAAATTAAAATTTGTTTTTATGAATTTACCTTTAATTTCAGCACTTTTTTTCTCCAAAGATTTCGCGGAGGTCTGATATTTTACCCGTTCAGCATCGCTTTTAGCACATAAATTTGCTAAGCCTTCTTTAAGACTATCTCTTTGTTTTTTATAGTCTAAATTTTCTGTTTGTAGTCTTTAAAATTAAAATTTAAAAAGTTATTTACATTTAAATATATCGAGATACAATGTAAAATAAAATTTTCATACCTTTCTAGTGTTAGATGAAGTTGAAAAGTCATACTGTGGTGTGTTAACATTTCACTTGATAATAAACTAATCCTATGTGATAAATTTGTTATCTGAAATAATAAAAAATTAAATATGATTTCTTTAAAATTTGTAAAAATCAGTAAATTACTTCTGTATTTGATTCTTCTAAACGATTTGCTAAATTGGTTTCAGTATTAGCACAACGAGCCATTTTATGTTGAAACAATTCAATCAATTCTGAAGTAGCAACATTACTAAACTAAATTAATATTTTACTATTTAATATGTCTATACAAAATTAATTTACTTCTCCAGAATTTTTGGCTGACAAAATATGTTCAATTAGTGCATCCATCCTTTCTTCTAATTGTTGACTTATACAAATTTTACTATTTTCAATCATATGAATAAGACTTACATTTTGATTATTATCAGTAGGTTTTATTTTAGCTAACAATAATGGCGAAAGATTTACAATTATCTAAAATATTAATAATATTATTATATTATTTAATATTAAAAAAAATTTACTTTTGATATTTCTTCCGATGGAAAATCATCAGCTTTTGATAATTCAAGTACTTTTGCACATAATTTTTCATTTTCACAGAGTAATCCTTTTGCTATTGCAAATTGAATTTGTTTTTTTAAAAATAATGAATTTAATTTACTTAACCAACTTTGTGGTGCAATATCAGAAAATTCAATTAATATTTGTAAACATAATAAACAAATTGCAATAGTATCATTTGAAATTTTTGTATAATCAAATACTTCAGGTTCGATAGATAATAATGGTGTAAACATTTTATTTATGAATGTATCATTAACAAGTGTAAGGACAATTGTTTGTGATTTACTATTTCTTAATAAAATTAATAACAATCCAAGAAGAGATATTATCTAAAATAAACACAAAAGCTATGTAAAAAAAAAAAAACACAAATCATAATAATTCTTTTGAAACTTTATACCTGTTCATTCGAAGCATCATCTTTTATAGCATTTTTCACTAAGGACGGCAAAGTTTTTTCGAGCTCTTCAACAATTGCAGCAAAATCCTCATCAGTAGCTAAAGAACATTTATTTTTTTAATAAAATCAAAAAAATTAAAAATTATATATTTACCATTTTTTACAATTTCTTGTATAAAATCTAAAACTTTTGCTGATGTTATAGAAAACGATATCCATTCTTTTACTATTTTTATGACATCAACGGAAATGGTGGAGAGCGATTTGTCTATATTTAAAAACACATTATACATTTACATTTACTTTTACTTGATTTAAATTCAAATTTAATTTTATTTAATATTTATTTCAATATTTATATGATTAAAGTGATAGCAATGGCAACAAATTTGAGCCTTTTACAAAATGTAGCGAAAAGTTTCTTACGCCAAAAATAATTATTCTCTTAAAATATAGGCAAGCGTCATGGACATATCTGGAACTAACTACCCCCACAAAGCTCGTTTATATGTTTTCTCGAAGTGATTCTCTTCTAGAATACCTACATTAAAAGAGTTGGAATTTTTGTGTGTAAAACTGAATTTAAGCTGTATTTTTTTAAAGTAAAACAAGAAATCAGAAGGCAAAACTTCCGCAAAGGGGTATGGAAGATATAAAATCCACACAGCATCAGTTAAAATCGGCGAATCAACAGCTGAAGGGATTTAAGGATGAGAGAAATTTAGCAGTCATTGATTCTGTTAACAAATCAAAAATTTTAAATGAAAATGTTAATGTCAATTATGAATTTTTTATGGAATTATGAAAAATTATATGGGTAGGAAAAATTTTTTTAAAGATTTGACTGGATGTACTTTTTTTATAACAAAAAATCTTACCTATATGAAATATGAACTCTAGAAATTCAAATACTAATGAAAAACAAGTAAGTTGTTTACTGTCTGGTTTATTATAGTTATTTTTTATCTGTGATTCTATACTCTAAAAATTTAAAATATTTATTCAAAGTATTATTTATATTTAATTTTACCTTTATCAATTTGGATACATCTGATTCAAAGTTTTTGTACTGTTGGATTCCATTAAAAACTTGATTGTTACTTTCGGAATCTCTTAAAAAATTAATTATATGACGTAAATAAGAAATATTTAAATTTTCTATACAATCAATAATTTCTTTAAAACTTTGTTTTATAAAGTTATGAACTTCACTTAAAGATGGACCATCAGTTTTATTATCAAGTATAATATCCATTTTGACTGCAAGTATTCCATATATTCTTATTTTTTCCATAAATATTGAAACTGGTGTTGCTCGTATTAATGAATAAACTGATATTTCATTCTTATAACATAAATTAATTAAAACTGATAATGCTAAGCTTCCCAATTGTTCATTATCTCCATTTATTAAATTTAAAAGTGTCTGAATTAAATTAGCTAAATATGGTTCTTGCCTTGTTATTTTAATTTCATAGGATAAATCCTCTAATAATGTCAAGACCCGAAGAATTCTTTCCTGAAAATATTTTTGTTTTATATCAATAAATATATATTTTAAATTAATTTTTGGATAAAATTACATTCAATTATAAAGGACAAGCGTAATCTATTACTCCTTAAACAAAAAAAAATCTAAATTTATTTTACCTGTATAATAGTTTTTTCTAGAACTCTTGCAATTTCAGGAACAAATTTAAACTGATTTACTAATGCTGATCTTGTTTCATAATTTTTAGCTGCTTGATGAAGTACTAGGATACAGGACCAAATAACATCAGATTTCGGATCAACACATCTTATTAAGTTATGCAAATTAATGAAAAATTGGCATGTTTCAATTGAATTTAGAGCAAATATATCTAAATTATCCGTATCATAAATTAACTATAAATAAAATGGATGGATGTAATTTTTAAATTTTTTAAATTATTATACACAAAAAACAAACCGATAAACTTCGATTTAATAAAACTTCTGTTCCTTCTAAACGACGGCATTGAACTTTTTGTACCTCATTATTGAATTCTTTGATATAAAGTTCAACTGATATCGAAGACATATTAAAAATATATAATATTAACTATTTTATTCAAAATTTATAATTTTATCAAATTAATAACAAAGCAAATTCAAAATGAAACTATAAATCAACGAATCACAGCTGTCACGCTTATTTGGCAGAATACTAAAACACACGCGAGACGCAGGGCTGCTTAAATTATGTTGCCAACAGAATTTACAAATAACATCAATTATGATCAACTAATTTATAAAGAATTTATTTTTATTTGCAGAATGAATTATATACTGAAAATAATGTAATTATAGTTATCAAATTGAAGTTACAAATATTTTAGGAAATATTAACTTCGAATATACTTGACGAAAACCGAATTTAGTATTGCCAAATATTGAATAAACATTCGTTATTGTTTTGACATATTCGAATATAAAAATGTCTTATTTTGCGTTTGCGTATTTTGAATATGAGAAAAATCAAAAACATCAAAGATCTTTGTATTATATTAATTTCGAGCGTTTAACTTGTTTTAATTAAAAATTTAATGTTATAAAAAGAAGTTTGAGAAGAAAAATTTTTAGAGTTCCATAGTTCCCTAATTTGCAACGGAGATTGTTGGAGAGTTCCATAAAATTCCGTAAAAAATGAAAGGCAATAATTTGATAAATTTTTTATTTCTGGTTTATTTTTAGTAATTTAATGATAACGAAGAAGTTTTAGCTATTGATGGAGATTTAATTGATCCCGTAAAAGTTGTATTTCATCAATATAACTAACATCAATATAGCTATGGAGACAATTATATGCTGAAACATACATTTAATAAAATACTGAATTCATAATTAATATTACTTGTTTTCGAGGTTTCCTCTAAAAATTAATTGGTAAATATAAAAAATGAAATTCATTCTGTTCTACTTATCCGATTTTGTTTAAAATTTAATCAAAAAATGGTATCAAACATTCTTGGAGTTTTTAACAGAATATAAATTATAAATTATTCCTAATAACTTATTTAACTTACCATATAATTAATACATTTTAAATAGATAATATCGGCGATTAATGAAGGCAATGTATTCACTTACAAAACGAAAAAAACCAAGAAAATACTAAAACAAATCCTTATTCATTCATATCCCAATTTTTCTCCCCTCATTTCTTAAAAATATTATGGTATAACAGGGAAATTAGTCGTTTTATTATGTTCCTTGGAGAGAAATATTGCTAAAAAAACCTACAATAAATCTTTATTTAGAGACCTTTACCATATATTTTTAAAGAATCTGTATATTTTAAGCTTGAAACAAAAACAAGATTTCGGGAGGTAATGAATATTTATAAGGTAAGAATATTTTTAGTATAAATGTCTGAAATTGGTACAGATGTTGATGCACTTTGCTGCTTCTGCTCGACTTTTTACAATTAAATTTGGTTAATGTTTCTGATAAGCTTTTCAAAATCCTTCTTACAATAAAAATTTACTATAAAAATATAAATGAAAAAATCGAAAATAATAATTTGTATGAATATAAGGGGCCATCCATAAATTACGTCACACGAATTTAATGATTTTTTGACCCCCCCTACCCCTTTGTCACACTTTCATTTATTTTTTACTACATGAATATCATATCAAACCACCCCTTGTCACACTTCGTCGACCCCCCCCCCCCCCTCCCCCTTAACGTGTGACGTAATTTATGGATGGCCCCTAACTATACTTTGAACTAGAATCGGTTTAAAATTAAAGAAAGGTTAAAAAATACTAAGTTCGTTTGTAAATTATTCTTATGGGAAGTTTTTTTTTTAAATTAAACTTTAATTTTTAAGAAAAGTTTCTATCATTATGTTTAAATTAAATTAATTAATAATAATTATCATTATTTGCTTACTTAAAAATGGAATATCTAAAAAAAAAAAATTCGCTTACATTAGCTCAGCAATAAGAAGTTGACTTTTGATTTCATCTATTTCCAAATTAAGTATTTTATTTTATTTAAAATTAGTAATTTTTTTATTTACAAGTTTTTTTATTTGCAAATTTCCTAATTTTCTTTTTAAAAAACGGTAGTTTCCATGAACCGTCGGAAGACCAAATTTGGAATAGCTAAATACAAAATAAATTATACAGGCTTTCAAGATTGACATATCTAAAAAGATATTAAAAAACCTGTCAATAAAAAAGGAAAAGATAAAAAAAAGGCTTTTTGAAATATATAGAAGGACTCAACTGTACATCTCACCATTTTTCCGAATCAAAGCAAGTAATAGTAATATAAAATAAGGAAAGCTAGATAGATAACACATTGCAACATGAAGGGAAGCATATTATGTATTATTGAATAAAGATTATGCATATGTCCCTGCTCAATTCGAAATGGTAGTACCTAAAACATACTTTAAATTCCATAAAAAAATGAAAATCAAAAAACCGCTGCTCTGTTAATAGAAACAGTACAGATAATATTGAAAATAATGAATTAATATGGAAAAAAAGAAAAACTTAATAAAGACACTTTATATTCTTAACTTTATTAAAAAGAAATTCTTTTTCCATATAGTACAAATAGCTTTTAATTAGTAAATAAAATGAATATGCCGGGGGTTTTACCTTTATTTGGTGGTTCACCACCCATTAATTCTTCAGAGTTATGTTTAGTGCAATTTTTATTAATTATATCAGTTAAATTTTCACATTGCTTTGCTATAAAAACTTTATTTCTCTTCAAAGATTCAGCATAAAGATGGTATGCACGACTATGTGAGCACGTACCACTTATATCAAAAAAGCAACCAGGTTGACGATTACCCCAATTCGGATAGAATGATGTATCACCAATTGGTTCTAAAAAACCCAAATTTCCAGCATTTGTATGTATTATTTCAACATATTTTGCATCTTTATAATCAAGGCGATCTTGATCACTTCTATATGAATAAAGTGGTGACGCTGGATCTAATCCTATAATTGTATTAATTTCACCATTTCTTGTATATTTACCAGCATTACCACTAACATGAGCACCTAGGCTATGTCCAATTAATGTTAGTGTATGAAATGACATACCACCATATTTACTTAAAAAATCTAAAAATTCTGCAACAAGTTTTCCAACTTTTCGAACTTGTCCTCTTACCCAAATATAATTATAATATTTAGACACTTGATTCCAATCAACTATGAAAACATTAAAATCATCACGTTCTAATAATGCTGGCATTAATATTTGATTTATTTTTGATGATTTACTACTTAACCATCCATGAATTATAAATCTTAAAATTAATTTCTTGATTAGATTTTTCTTTTTTCAATTGGTCAATAAGTTCCGAAGCCAACCCATAAAAATAAAATTCCTGTGTAAAATTCGACTTGTTTTATCAACATAAAATTATCTTCTTCAAAAATGATACCATAAATTCATTTCAAAGGTTCTCAACCCATTTCAACCCATTTATACGTATACAAAGACGTAGAAGAATATACTTTTGATCTTAAACTAGTAGTCGCTTTCTACTGAATACGAAATGTGGAAGCAGTTTAAAGCTCAATTCATGTAATTTGGTCATTCTTTTTAATGATTAATTACATAGTGCAGTGTCTTAGAAAAAAAAGTTTTTTCTTCTATATTTAGTGCAATTTTTTCCTGATTTCTCTTTTTGATATCACTATAAATGGTTTTTCCTTTTTTCATATAGCCAATGAACTAAGCATCCTAATGGAGCATGACAAATAAATATTCCACACATTCACAACTTTTGGAAATTACAATGGAGAAAGTATGGAGAGCAGATGAAATTTAGCTACTTTTCGAAAAAATCCAATATCAAACTGATTTTCGAGCATCTTCACTAACTCAACCAATTGTTTTGATAACTTAACTAATAAAAACTCATGAAGTTTCCAATGGCTCAATAAATTTATTACTTGAAATTTGACTCTTACATTCTCGTGTGCCAGCAAACCGAAGAAATTTTTGAATGTAAAGAATACTCATATTTCATATCGCAATATCAGGTTATCCTCGGTATTTATTGACCAATATATTATTGAGGCTAAAATTAAATACTTCTTACCTTGTTGGTTTTGATGAATTAAAGTTCGATTGTTTTAAACTTGTTATATTTCCAGGTATAATCAATTCACTATTTTTCAAATTGTTTCTTGTATATAGCTTAAATTTTACTGTAGTTTGAAATCTTGGTCCTATTAATGATTTAGCTTTCACTTCTGTTTCATTTAATAAAATCATTTCATATCTTTCATTTGGTACTCTATATAAACCTTTATTAATTGGAGTTATAAAATTAGGTGGCTTTTTTGCTAATTTTTCAACGCTTTTAGTTTTTACTAGATAAAATACAAAGAAATAAATTAATTGAACATAATTTTATATAAATTACTGGACTTACCATGATTAAGTATCAAAACAAGAATAATCATGTTCAATTCTACCAATAAAAATTTCATTCTTTAGTTAGAAATTTAAAATTATTAAATTTTTACTAAAATTTGTTTATATTTATAGGTTTTTCTAAACTGGTATCAAAAAATTTTTGTAACCTTACTTGTCTAATTAATTAAATTTTTAATTTGAAAGTATGATATGGTAAATTATATAAAGTTAAACTAAAGTCAATATTTTTAATTAATACTTTTTCTTTTTTTTCAATAATTAAACCAGAAATTCTTATATTTAATAGAAAAAAGTCGCACGCTTATTATTTTGTTTGATTTTAATCGAATAAAATGTAAAATTATTTTTAAAAAAAAATATTGCATTGAATTTTAAATAAAGTTTTTCTTTAAATTACATTTTAAACCTTTGGGGGGTTAAACCAGAAAAATTGTTATTTTAAACGTTTTTCAGGAAATAATTTTGTTTATTAATTGCTAATTTAATTTTTCTACAAAGAATGTATTTTAGAAGTTTTAGTTATGTTTCTAGCGTATTTACAATTTCAATATTTCAATTTAAAAACAAAATGGAATTTTTTTTCCATTCTATTTTTTTCTTTTTTCATTCATTAATTATGAGTTAAAAATATATATATATTTGTTGTTGTTGAGAACTGATTGAATATTTTGAATAAACTTTCACTTTACATATTACATAGGAGATTTATTTCCGCAGATGAGAATAATTTTATTTTTATTATTTAAATAGCCATTCTTGATTGAACTAAAACCAGGAAAAATAAAATTTAAAGTACACTATTTATATTCTAAACTTTATTGAAAAAATATTCCTTTTCCAAATGGTGGTTTTTCATTTGTAAATAAAATGAATATACCATGATCTCTACCTTTATTTGGTGGCTCACCACCCATTAATTCTTTTGATTTATGTTCTGTGCAATTCTTATTAATTATATCAGTTAAATTTTCACATTGTTTTGATATAAAAACTTTTTTTCTACGTAAAGATTCAGCATATAATTCATATGAACGGCTATGTGAACATATACCAAATATATCAAAATAGCATCCAGGTTGACGATTACCCCAATTCGGATAGAATGATGTATCACCAATTGGTTCTAGAAAACCCAAATTTCCCGCATTTGTATGTATTATTTCAACATATTTTGCATCTTTATAATCAAGACGTTCTTTATCATTTTCATATGTATAAAGTGGTGATGCTGGATCTAATCCTATAATTGTATCAATTTCACCATTTCTTGTATATTTACCAGCATTACCACAAACATGAGCACCTAGGCTATGTCCAATTAATGTTAGTGTATCAAATGACATACCGCCATATTTATTTAAAAAATCTAAAAATTCTGCAACAAGTTTTCCAACTTGTGGAATTTGTTTTTTTACCCAAATATAATTATAATATTGAGCTACTTGACTCCAATCAACTATAAAAACATTAAAATCATCACGTTTTAATAATGCTGGCATTAGTATTTGATTTATTTTTGAAAATTTATGATTTAACCATCCATGAATTATAAATCTTAAAAATAATTTCTTGATTAGATTTTTATTTGTTATACAATGGTCAATAAGTTCCGAAGCGAACATAATAAAAATCCTGTGTAAAATTTGACTTGGTTTATTAACATAACATAATCTTCTTCAAGAATGATATCATAAATTCATTCCAACACTTTTCTAACTTTTTTATACTGGCCACGTAAAAGAATTTACTTTACGCCTTAAAAGACACCGTCAATTTTGACTTTAACTTCTTCATGTGGACAACGTCTTTTTGTCTGAACCATCTCTGTTATATATACATATATATAAAGGGGTAGTGGTCGCTGGGGACAGATCTACTGAATAATAGATGCAGAAACAGCTTAAAGCTTAAGTCATGTAATTTCGCCATTGTTTTTGGAACTTATTGGCCAATATATTATTGAAACTAAATTTAAATATTTCCTACCTTGTTGGTTTTGATGAATTAAATTTCGATTGTTGTAAACTTTTTAAATCGTCATTGAATATTAATTCACTATTAATGAAGCTTTTTCTTGTAAATAGCTCAAATGTGACGATAATTGGAAATCTTGGTCCTATTAATTCTCTAGTTTTCACTTCAGTTTCATTTAAAATTAACATTTGATATTTTTCATTAGGTACTCTATATAAACCTTTATTAATTGGAGTTATAAAATTAGGTGGCTTTTTTGCAAATTTTTCAACAGTTTTACTTTTTACTAGATAAAATACAAAGAAATAAATTAATTGAACATAATTTTATATTAATTACTGAACTTACCATGATTAAATATTAAAACAAGAATAATTATGTTTAATTTTACCAATAGAAACTTCATTTTTTAATTAGAAATTTGATATTATAAAACTTTTACTAAAATTTGTTTATATTTATAGGTTTTTCTAAACTGGTATCAAAAAATTTTTGCTATCTTGCTTATCTAATTAATTAAATTTCTGACTTAAATACAATCCAAAAATTTGAAAATACTCAAAAGTCAATAGTTGATAATAATTATAAGTCATTATCTATGATTTCAGACTGATATTTGCCTCTTTAACTTGATAAAGATGAAAAAGATTTTAGCAAGTGCCGGAAAATGAAAAAAAATGCAAAATTGTCATTGAATTGTATCTGATTTTGATAAAAAGATTAAATGTACTCAATGTGGCGAATTTTGCGATCATTCTAGAAAAAATTTCATTAATGTTTTCTTTGAAAAAGTAACCATTGTTAGCCTTCTGTCCTATAAATCAGAGTATTCGAGGATGTTTCGTAATTAATTTCGTGTAAATAGGCCCCTTGTAGTGGCGTTGAAAGCTTTTTGGGTTAAGGGATATGATAGGCGTCTTAGCTTTTTTTCCTTAACTGTCCCTTATTATCAGTACTACTATGTACCACGATAAATAATAATGATAGGTCATACAAAAAAAATTTAGAATTATAACCACCATCTCATCAGATTTAAAATACCTCAAGTAAACTCTTTAAAAACTTTTTATAATCTACATTTAACTTGAAACACGCAAAAAATTTAAGTTTTACTCAAAAAAGTTAAAAATAAAATTAGATATAGGGATTGAAATAAATATTTTTAGAGTCATTCAACTAAAATTGTTTAAAGTATTTTTGTAGCGTAAAAAAGTATCGAGGAGAACCACTAAAAAATTTTTCTCTTCCAGATTATGTGGTCGATATATTTGGATGTAAGGAAATTCACGGCTACATTTCCAAAATCATATCCAAAAATATTCAACATTAAGTATTCAAAATTTTTAATAAAAATTTATTTGTATTTGTAAACAAAATTAAAAAATTTTTATTTTTTTTTTGTTAAAGAAAAAAACAAACAAAAATCTGATTTTTTATTCTAACACGTGTAATTTGCTTTTGTATAAGCAAAAAACAAAAATTATGTAAAGTATTAAATAAGAAAAAATAAAATGATTTATTTTAAATTCTAAAAAAAATAATAATAACAAATAGCCTCGAATTTAACAGAAAATAAAATCTTTATTATAACAACAAAGCCATAATCTAAAAAAGGAGGTCAATTATGCCAATTTGTAAATCAGATGCTGGATAAACGGTGTATATTCTCCACTTAAGATGATTGTCAAATGGAATTTTTCAATCAAGCATACTAAATCTATGCATAAAGAGTTTTTAACATAAGACCATTTTAATTTACTTCCATCAGATTAGTTTGCCACGAGATGTGAAGTAGAATCGTTTTTAGTTTTGTACCCAATTTAGAAAAAAACTTGCCGAATAGTTTGAAGTAAATACATCACAAAGTCAGTTGGATTGGTACACACATCTAATTACAAACAAGTGAAGTGTTTTCTATGTTAAACGTGCTCCTTAGCTATACTAAAAGTGTTTTTTTTTCTTTTTTTTTCATTTTTTTTCATTTTTTTTTTAGTTTATGTCTACTATGGATACATTTGAAGTAGAAAAACATCAAGAAAGAAGGAAATCTTTTATACCTGATACAAATCGTGGACAATGGGGTAGTAAAACTGAATTTATATTATCCTGTTTAGGATATGCAATTGGAATTGGAAATGTTTGGAGATTTCCATATCTTTGTTATAGAAATGGAGGTGGTAAGCTATTTTAAAAACATAAAATTCTAAATTTAATCCCACATTTATTTAATATTTCTTTGGTTGAAACTCTTTGTATGAATGAAGTTTGAACGCAGCATGTATGAAAAAAATGCTAAAACCACATTTTTATTTTAACTTTATGCAAAGTTGGTTCTATATCTCTAAGTTCATTTTTATTTAATCGACTGGTTCTTGTGTCACCTGCTATCAAATAATTGTTAGATAGGATCTTTAGATAAATTTCTTTTGCAAATGAAGTACTCATCGCCATTGGCAAAGCACTTCCCAAATCATCTTAAAAAATAACTAATTTACGTTAATCATCATATCTCAACCTAGAATTATCTGAAATCACAAAACCAAATTTATATAGATAAAGAATAAATTTTTTCTGATTTTTAAATTTTTTTGATTTTTAAATTTTTGTACTTTCTTTTGAACTCGAAATAATGTTTTTTCAACGAAAAAATTTCATACATACAATTTCACAGAAATTGGTGTAATAATTTTTGAATGCTTTCGAGAAAAACGCGTTTAAAATTTTCAAAAGCTACAAGATTTGAGGAGATTCAAATTCGAATAACTACAAGAGTTTTTTCCCGATGAACTTGAAATTTTTACGCAATATTCTTAAATTCGATTCGATTCAATTCGAAAATAAAATAAAAAATTATTTAAAAGTGCTATCACTTGCTACCCCTCTCCCTCCCTTAAACAACTATTGCATTCACCAAAATATGCTATATCTGTTCAATGACAGATAGAAATTCTTAAGTATTTTAATGTGTCTGGAAAAGAACTTGAAGATATCTCATTGCTTCTCAGCCATCTAAATTTAGACCAATTTGTAGCTTTAGACATGAAAAAAATTCCTTAAAATGTGCATTATACACACATTTCTAGAATTTTAATTTGCATAATAATTTTTAACAAAAAATCTCTTCATGTGAAGAAAATTATCATATTTTTATCCCATTTTATTATTAATTTGATCAAAATTGGTTTTCCAGTGCAAGCAGATATGAAGTCCGTAACCAAATTATTTTACTTTAAGGATTTTATTTCCTAAATATTAGAAACCAAAGAAATGCACAACTAGAAAAATTACTGTTAATATAAATTAAGTACCAAAATAGTTTTAGATTCGAATTTAACTTTGAATTTTCTAAATTAATTTCTTTACCTTTTCCCCCTTTTCTAAATACGAATAATAACACAATTACAAAATTTTAATAAAAATAACATTTTCTAATTCTTATGCTGGATTTAAGAAAATAGCTAAATAAGTTTTGATAAACATTAGTCTTTTGAGCAGGATTTTTATTTGAAATTCTAAAAAATTCATCAAAAAGATCTTTTGTTAATAAATTTTCTTAATTTATATATCACCAGATCAGGAATAGTAAGTTGCATTGAAATTTACTTAAGAAATTTAAACAAAAGCATACAATTTTTTCTATAACTTATCAACTAATCAAACTACATTACAAATTATTATTAAATATTTTACATTAATAATTTTTCTAACTAATGCGAATTTAATTATTAATTTTACAACCAAATTTTCTAATCAGTTTCATATTACTAAAAACAGATTTCAATTGTAAGAAACGCAATTGCAAAATTCTTTGTTTTATTCAAAAACTCAACAATGCTAAGCGCAAAATTTTACCTAATTATTTTTTAAATTGATGCAGATGTTTTCGAGGCAAAAACTATGTAAAATTATGCTTTATTGCCAGCATTCATTTTGATAAGGCTTTTATCAAAATTAAATAATGGCATACAGGAAGTGCAAAAAATGTGGATGTTTTTATTTGTTCTTTTTTTTCGTTTAATATTACCAAGCTTTAGAATTATTTGTTTAGGTTTTTTGCAAAGCTATGAAGAACTTTTTTGTTCTGAATTGTGCTTATAATGTAGACCTGGTTTTTGCTTATTAAGGTAAAAATCCCTGGATTAATCATTTGAATACTGTTTTAATATGAATATAAAACACAGAATACTAAGTAAAATGCGAGTGCACGTAGAACCTGCTTAAAAATATTAAAGTATATTATAGGAAAAATATATTGTTACAAAAGAAATAAGGTAAGATTCTGGTTGTGAGGATAACAAATATTTTATTTTTTCGTATACTCATATTAAATAATTGCTCTTTTTTGTTTTTTCAAACTGAACCAAAAAATATAAAAAAATTATTAGGTTAATTTTACATGTAACTTTTCTTTACAGGAGCATTTCTTGTGCCATATATTTCTATGTTAGTTGTATGTGGAATACCTTTATTTTTTCTGGAAATTGTTATTGGACAATTTGGCAGTACAGGATGTATAGCAATGTTTCGAATGTGTCCATTATTAAAAGGTGATATGTTTATCTTCGTTTTTTCTTTTTATATAATTTTATTAAAATTAATTGCTATTTTAATTTCATCTTTTTTTTTGCTATTAAAGGAGCTGGCTATGCAATTGTGGTTGTGAATTTAATATGTACTATATATTATGCGGTTATCATATCATATCCAGTACTATTTTTTATTAAATCTTTGAGTGCAGAACTACCATGGAATAATTGTTTAAATGAATGGAATACAGCAAAGTGTGTTGAAGTGAAGTTTTTCTAAAAGTGTTCATACCTTTACTGTAATGTTTAAATGTAAATTTGCAGCTGGAATTTACACAAAACATAACATCAATTAATTTATCATCAAATGTTGCTAGTGAAATGTTTAGATCACCAGCTGATGAATTTTTTCAGTAAGTAAAAATTGATTATTTAAGATAAGAAATTGATTTTTATAGTTAAATATTTGAAGAAATTTTTAATGTTGATTGCAGTGTCACATTATTTACTTTAATTTATTAGAAATTAAATTTCAATTCTTATTTTATTTAATAAGTAATTGAGAACTTATCATTGTAGGGAATCTAAATTTAATTCATGCAATTTTTTCTATTTCTTAAATTAAAATTAATTCTTTGTATGGAATAATAATACTTTTAAATCTATAGAACCCGTAAAAAAGAATTCGGGAAGCTTATCAAAAGCTTTACGTTTAATTCAAAGTAACCTAATGGTTGTAATGAATTAATTCATCTAATTTTGCCTAAGAATTCACTAGCAATGGTGGTAATTTTTCGTGCATGATCTATAGTCATTGCTAGTTAATTTAGAGAATTTCATTCCCTCTAGTATGAACATGCTACTAATTAGCAGATCCTGGATGCCTATTAGACAGATTTTTCTTATAATTCTTTCATAATGAAATCAATAATGTTTTCCAGTATTTATTTTAAAATAGTTAAATAAAAGCTAAATATTATTTTTAAATACTTTTCTAGCAATGAAATTTTAAAAATTTCTGATGGAATAGATGAACTTGGAGGAATCGTTTGGCCATTATTCTATTGTTTATGCTTTTCATGGATAGTAGTGCTTGTATGCATCATTAAAGGAGTTAAAACGGTAAGTTGTAAAACTCAATAGTCATTCAATATTAGTAAATTTGAAGAAATGTCTTGGCTATATACTTTTGTTTTAAACGTTTTAAAGTAAACCAAAAAAATAAAAGCATTCAAATTTATTTGGCATCGAATGTGACTATCCTACAAATTTTATTTAAAATATTTAAAATGTCAGATAAAACCAAATAAAATTATTTAATTCTTTTCTTAATCTTTTTTTCTAGATAGGAAAAGTGGTCTACTTCACAGCAACATTTCCTTTTATTATTCTAACAATATTATTTTTTCGTGGAATAACATTACCTGGTGCTATGACTGGAATTAAATTTTATATTTATCCAGATTGGAATCGTTTAATGGATCTCAAAGTATGGGCTGATGCTGCACAACAAATATTTTTTTCATTAGGACCTGGTTGGGGTGGAATTATTAACATGGCTAGCTATAATCAATTTCATAATCAAGTTAGATGGGACGCTATTATCATTCCAATTATAAACAGTTCAACAAGTATATTTGCTGGTTTTGTAGTATTTTCCGTTCTTGGATATTTATCTAGTAAAATTAAATTAATTAAAACATATATTTAATTAAAATTAATATAATTTTTAAGCTCAAACCGGTATACCAGTTTCAAAAGTTGCAACCTCTGGTCCTGGCTTAGCCTTTGTTACATATCCAGAAGCAATTGGCTTACTACCATTGCCACAACTATGGGCGGCACTATTTTTTATGATGCTATTCCTATTGGGATTGGATAGTGTGGTAAACACTATTAAACATTTAATTTATTTATTTATTTTTTTTTTTTTTCAAAATTTCATTTTTTTTATTGCTACTCATTAATCAAATTTATTTTACAGTTCGTTCAAATTGAAGCTATTATTTCCTCAATTATTGATGAGTTCAAAATATTACGAAAGTACAAACTTCTAGTAACAATTAGTTCCTGTTTGATAATGTTTTTTATATCAACTCTATTAGTGACTGAGGTAATTTGTCATTTTAATTATTAACGCATTATATTTAAAGTAGTTTCACATAACAGAATTTGGTAACATATTTCACTTTTAAAATTTTTCAAGTGGTAATTGATTTACTCAAACTGATATGGCTTTTCTTTCGTATTGTTTGGCTTTATAAATTACAAGCTATTCTCAGTCTGTGATCATATTAGAAGTGACTTTTAAGCATATGACTTTTAGTCTGTAGTCATATTAAAAAAGATTTCAATGGACTTTTAAAAGTGTAATTCAACAAATCCACAGATTTAAAAAAAAGTATCTATAAAATTCTTCAAAGTAGAAGAAGTCATTTAACTAAAGTCTTAAGCTTCATATATTTCCCTAAAAATGTAAAAAAAAGAAGATTAATGGCTACATTAAAAGTTATGCGATATAACCTCTACGATTCGATCATTACATTAGACAATTTTTAAATACAATAAAGTACATAAATATTACTTGAAAAGATGAATGGAAACAAAATTCTTTAATACATATTTACATTAAAAATAATTAAAAAACAAATAGAAGATTATAATTACCGAATTAGTATGACTGAAAAGTAACTTTTTTATGGATGATTTTTAACTTTCGCAATTCTGAATGACAATGATTATTCAATCGAATAAGTTCGATAGAATTTAAAACAAATATTTATCATGATATTCATTCTGATTATGTAAAACTCCTTTTTAATGAAGAAATATAAAAGATATTCTTTGTAATATACTTCTAACATTTTTTTCAAATTTTAAGGGTGGAATGTTTATACTACAGCTACTTGACTGGTATGCAGCATCAATATCAGTTATTCTTATTTGTATAGTTGAATGTGCAATTGTTGGATGGACATATGGAATAAAAAGATTTGCAGACGATATATTCTTTATGACAGGCAGAAAGGTTGATAAAATTTTCCTAATATGCTGGAAGTTTATAACACCATTTATTTTATTGGTAAAATATATACAGTAGCCCGATAAAATATTACAAAATATTTCAAATTTTGAAATGTTTTTAATGTTTATCACATAAAAAAGACAAACACCTCAATCAATTAATTATAATAAAATAATTAGTCTAATGAAAAGGCAAATCACATTAAATTTTTTTCATATTTTGTAATTCTTTTTTTATATGTGAAAAAGTCTTTAATTATGCCACGAATCCACTATACTTTTATACGGTTTGTCCTTCTGCTATACTTTTTTTCTATGGACTTCAAGTATTTTGCTTTTGGTAAGCTACTAGCTTTTAAATTTACCTAGTGAGGGAAAGTAGCTCTATTTCATCAATGAAAGAGAGCTACTTTTCAGTCGTAACACCTACTTTTTCGGGAATAGTTGGCGTCATAACGACTTTCTTCATCAAAATATGACTAAAATGTAGCCATAATTGTTAACTTTTCAGCATTATTACCGCAAGAATTTATGCATGAGAAACTCACTGATGAGTACTGGGTTAAATTAAACTATTAACTTTAAAATTTCAGGGTCTTGTATGGTGTAATAGATAGGAAACCCAAACTTTTCAGAAGAAAATACAATGTAATATAAAAATTTTGTTGAAATACTTCTAATTATAGTCGCGGATTTGGTGGAATCATGCTAAACTACATTGTTAAATAAAGTTATTTATATTCACATAAATTGTTATGAATTGATATGAACAAAATGTAACAAAGTTTTGTCTATTTCAATTTTCTAACTTTGACAGATTGCGACATATTAATTAATTCATTAGTGTTTCACATTTAGCAAGGCAACTTTTTTTTTATTAATTTTTACATTTATAGAGATTTCTTTAGGCCTTTATATTTGCAAAATATATCAACTGGCCGACGATTCCTCTAAAGCAGGCCTTCTTAAACTAAGGGTCGCGTAGCAAAATTCTGAGATCGCGAGAGATTTTAATGTGTAATATTTAAATACACGATTTTATAATAACTTTTTTTCCTTTAATTTTAATTTAATACTTACCACTCAACGACTGCGTTGGAATAAATTCGAGCGAACTAAGACGGTCAGAATCCCCTTTTATTTATATTATTACAAAGAATGCAATTTTGATGAAAAATATTGCCATAATTTTTGTAACTATAATAAATACAATTTTACAACTTTTTGTGCAATTTTTAATTTTACATTTTTGTATGTTTCTAAACGAATTCTAAAACTATATATTTTCGTATGTATATGTAAATTGTTACCTAATAAATACATCATCAAAAAATATTAATTTATCTCTCTTTGATATTTATATGGGGTCGCCCAGAAACTCGCAATCGTAAATGGGGTCGAGAATGAAAAAAGTTTAAGAAGCCCTGTTTTAAAGTAATGGGGTCGAATTATAAAATTAATGTTCAAGTAATTTAAAATATCATATTTATTACTATCTAAATTACATTTAATTTTGATTAATTAAATAAGCAAATATTATGGAAGGAAAAATGTAATTTTATAAATTTAGTTTACAAAATATTTCTATAGGAGAAATAGCTACGAAATATAACTTGGAAAGGCCTTAGAAATTACTTAAAATGATAATTTAACTTTGCTTATGTTGGTCGTTATTATTATTAAACTTATGAAAATAAGAAAAGCTTACTCTGTATTTTATATTTTGCTATTATACCAAAGTTGTTTGTCTTTTCTCATTCCCAGATAAAACTAGATATATTAAATAAATTTTTGTTCAAAAATTAATCGTAATATTAAAACGGGCTACCTGTACAGGTCAATTTTACGGCATAATAATAAAAATTAAAAAATTTTTTTCAGTTACTTTTTATAACTGCTATTGTTTTCAATAGACGTGTTACATTCAATGAAAAAATCTATCCAGAATGGGCAATAATTTTAGGATGGTCGACATGTATTTCATCAATTGTTTTTATTCCATTTTATGCTTTTTATTTAATTATAAAATCAAAAGGAACACTAAAACAGCGTTTAAAAAAAAGTATTGAAGCTAATGATTGGTTTCCAGCGTTATCACTTAATAAACAATCATATGAAATATTTTTAAGAACAAAAACAAGTAATAAAGATTTAGTGCCATTAATGAATAAAATAAATAAATAATATTAGTTCATTTATTTTGAAAGTGGCATTAATCTCTTTATATTTAGTCTGAATTGATTTTAAAATTGCAATTCTAAAGGATAACAATTATAAAATAAAAAACTAACTGACACCACTTTCATAATAAATGCCATATTTTAATTAACAAGTACAAACTTCTAAGACAATACACATAATAAAATGCCAAAAAGATAAAAATAAAATATCGCTCAATCCTGTTTTTTGATTTTTTTTTGTTTAAAGTTTTTGAAGCACTGATCTGACATTTTTATAAATAAAATGCATTTTTTTGTAATTAGGAATGTATTTTATATTCATACACAAAATATATATGTATATATATATATATATATATATATATTTATATTAATATATATGCATATATGTGCCCATAATTATGAAAGTGGTCTAAAAGTCAAAATTTAAAAAAAATGATTTTTTCAGTTATTTCACATCACATGATTCTAAACTAAATTTATTTAAAGTAGTTTTTACGCTATCGTCAAAAATGAACCACTAGAAGGTGGTTGAAATTTCAACATTTCATGAATTTACATAAAATTCATTCAGTATTCAAATGCAAATCATTAAATATCTCGAAACAAGAAATATATGACTTAGACCACTTTCAAAATTATGGGCACATATATAAATTATAAAATGACACTAAAATTAAAATTTAAAAATTGTTAAATTTAGCAGAAATAAATGTTAAAATATTATTATAAATTTTAATTGAAGAAATATCAATTAACAAATTAGATTAGTAAACAAAAAAGGAATTTATAATATGAGTTTTATTCAATTCAAACCTCAAAAATAAGGCAACTTTTTTTAAAACTTATGTGTAGCTGAAAATTAAGACTTTAAATTGCAATTTGGAAATTTAAAATTGAACTTATTAATTCATAAATAAAATTTTAAAGAAATGAAGTAATTATTTGTTTTCTCTTTTTAGCATACGGATAAAATGAAAATAATAAAAACCAAATCCCACAAAACTTTTACTAGAAACATGAAAAGTAACAATAAATTAACTAAAAAGTATTACTAAAAAAAAAATTTTAACTTTAAAAACTTTTAAATTTAAAAAACAAAATTTAATTAATATTTTAAAATTACTTAAGCAAATTAATTGATATTTAGACTTTACCAATAAAAAAATTTTAAACCAGTAGTATTTACACGTGACTTCGATTAATACCATACTATTTATAAAAGTAATGATGTTATTACCTAGATTCTTCAAAAAAGAAAAATTCAATTTTTAAAATTTATGTTAATTTTTAATAAATATAAATTTTTAAAATTGTTGAAGAAAAAAAAGTCACGTGCCGTGACCAGGATTCGAACCTGGGTTACTACGGCCACAACGTAGGGTCCTAACCACTAGACGATCACGGCTGACGTGCTTATGTTTTAACGAAGTAAAGAAATCATTCATTAGTGAATTTGTCTTCGACAAATTCTTATGTGAGTTATATAGTGGAAAAGTGCATAAGAAGTTTAAAATTCATAAATAGAGCATGCAGAAAGTAGCCCTCATAGCTAACTTTTCATACAGAAAGTAGCTATATAATTCCATTTACATGTAAAACAACAACAATTTCACGCACGCGTACCCTTAAATTCAAGCAACAGGAGCGCTACACGAATTTCCGTTATGGTTATTATAGTTATTTTCTGCAAGAAAAACTTATCAAGAATTTGGCATTGATGTTTTCTCTGTGAGTTTCTCTTTGAAGAATTCTTGCTATTGCTGTGAAATAAATTTTAAGAGAAGGCAAATTCAGAATAAAATGTATATCTTTTGTAATTTAAATATTTAATAGTTTTTAATTAACAAATTAACAATAATTACATATAAAAACACTTTGATACAAGAAAAAAAAAATGATTTGGAAATGCGTGTAACGTCTGTTGCTTGAGTTTAAGCGTACGGGTGTGTGTAAAATTGTTGTTATTTTACACGTAAAAACAACTATAGCTACTTTCTCCATGAAAAAATAGGTATGAGGGCTTCTTTCTGCATGCTCTATATCTGTGAATTTTTATGTACTTTTCCACTATAAAGCACACAAGAATTCGTGAACTCATTGATGGGATAAGTGTCATTCCAAGATTTTTCACTGTATTAACAAATCCTTTTGTCAGCCGTGGGGATAAGCTATAGTACAATAAATAATAAAAACAATATGAGCTAATTTGCGACATGTAACTATAAATTGAAAAATTGTTATAAGACAAAAAAAATTTATTACAATTTAAAATTTTTAAGTAGTTAATTAAGTAAATTTTCTAAGTAATATTCATAAATTATCTTCATGAATATTCATTTCTAGAAGCTGATGTGATATATCAGATGTTCCTAAAGTTTGTTCATATTTTTGTCGATAATGTGGATCTACAGGATACCAATCTGTTGGCTTAATACATTTTTTTAGCCTATTTATTATACTTCCAGTATTAATTGATATTCTATAAATAGCATAAGCAGGCACTATAATCCAAGGTAAATATTCAGCTACAGTTAAAAATAATAAATGATCTGTAAAATACATCATATCTACAACTAAGCATAAAAACTTAAATAGAAAAATTATTAATTATTAGTAAATATATTGAACAATAAATAAATTACTATTGTGAATAATATAAAAAGTGGTGTAATAAATCGCCACACATAGAATAGCCAGGAAGGAAAAGGTCGTTTTAACATAAAATGAACATCACGTTGAAATCGAACACGTCCATAAACCCATAAAACCATTAGCAGTTCTAGTAGACAAATTGCCATTTGAGATAAATCACCAAAGTCTGATAAAACATGATAAGGATTGAATCTATACTAAAAATAAATCATAATGAATTAATTAAATTAGAGCTAAATGCAAGGAAAGTTTTATTAATTTCTATTTTTTATGTTTCTTTTCCAGACGTGTATTTTAGAGGTTTGAGGTTTGATTTGTAGGATAAATCACCTACAGCGTGGTGTCTGTGTAGCTCGGTTGGAAAAATGCTAAAGTTTTCTTATTACTCAATTTTTACTTTAAATACAAAATGACATATAAAAATTTAAGTACGTCATAAACTTTGTAACAACTTTAAAATATAAAAAATTATTCAGAAAATAATAAGAAGTAGAAGTATAACAAAAAAAGAAAGTTTTTTTTTTTATAAAATAGTCTCAGGTTTTGTAATATTTTAGTGTTTTCTATATCTTTGTCATCACGAAGTATTTTCAAAGAATACCTGCAGTCAGTTGTAAGAAATTTAACTGCATTTATATTTTTTCTTAAATATTTAGCAATAATATTTTCTTTGACTTACGTTAGTAGCTAGAATAATTGAAAATAAGAAAAGTATTGAACATGTTCCAATCATTATTTGCTTTTTAATAAATCTTAATTGAAAAAATTCATCAAAAAGAGCCGTTAATATTGTAAGCATTTGAATTATCTATAAAAATAAAATTAAAAATTTTAATTTCATAAATATTAAATAATCAAAACTAACCAAACTATTAAATTCGCATAAATATATCATTAAGTAAAAAATTGCAGCCCAAAATGATGGATTTTTAATTTTACTAAAGTATATTGGTGTTACTATATAAATAAAATTAAATAAATCATCATCGAATAGTTTAACATCAAAATAAATTTCACCTTAAATAAATAATGATATAATTAAATAAATATTTCAAAATAAAATATTATCATTATTATTTACTATATAAGAATTCTCTTATGATCATCATAGAAAAGTCTGAAATAATTGGACAAAACCCAATTATACTTGGTATTATTGTTGAATATATACCAATATTCAATCTAAATTGATTATAACTAGCCATTGTTAATATAGTTCCCCATCCAGTGCCAAAAATTAAAGCTGATAAAAATGGTGTAATTACCATTGAATGAATAAAAAATACAATATCGAATTCTGTTAAATGATTTAAAAACTTATCCGAGACTCCATGTACATATATCAAATGTAATAGAAAAATTCCAAATAGAAAAAATGATATAGGAGTTGTGTAACGTACTATTTGGCTAACCTGAAAATGTAGTTTTAGTTTTAAAAAAATTTTTTATTTTGATTATTTTCGTTTTATTAAAAAAAAAACTACGTAACAGATGTAATTCCATTGCGAAAACATAAAATAATTGCTATCCATGTAAATAATAAACATCCCAAGACTGACCAGGAAATTTCTCCATGTTCTTCATTAAAATAACTACCTTCATGTAAAAATTTATTGCTGAAAATAGTTTTAGGTTGGAAATTTAAATGATTTTAAAGCAAATTGAATTGTTTATTTTTGAAAGTGATGTAAGTCTATCCATTTGAAATATTCTTTCAAATATTCTAATATAATATAAAATCAAATTTTATGAAAAATGTCCGCCTTCAACGAACTTATACTGTCAATAAAATAAATAGTTGATAATATTAGATTAAGTGCTATTGAACTTACATCATTTCAACAATAAATAGAAAATTCTAAAATGGTTTCAATTCTTTTACTTAAAATACTGAATCTGTGGAAATACGGCTTGTAGTTCGAAAAGTGCGAATGCTGAAAAGTTATTCATCTAAATAAAGAACAAAAACAAACAAATTTAATCTTTATAAGTTTGAAAATTATTTACAACTATTACCTCCGTTGTACAATTAGGGGTATTCCAGGTGTTATTGCATGTCATCCATGCAGGCTGTATAGTCAATGATGATAATAAATACATAAGAGAATATGAGCTCAAAGCACTATTATATATCACTGATATAATATTAAATAAAAGGATGACATAACCAATACCTAAAATATATAATTTTTAATAATAGATTTCTTATATAACTTTAATACGTAGTTACCTTTAAAAAATGGGGAAATTCTAAAAACAGATATTGTTCCAGTACTCGAAAATTGACCCAGGAATGATTGTATAAAATATATTGGCATAATAAATAGTATCATACTAATGGAATAAGGTATTAATGAATATACTGGAATAAGAATTATTGTTATTAATATAATTAAATTTATTAAGTTAAAATTTTTATGATGGCGACTACTCAAGACGACAAATAACTTTCGAATTTTCAAACTGTCTTCGAGAAACAAAAATAAATTTTTATAAAATATATAACATATCAGCCGTTTATTTTGAAAGTGACCTAAGTCCATTTATACTTTAATTGAAATATTTAAGGGTTTGTGTTTCAATGCAATGAAAAATATACAAATAGGATACCGACGAATTATATTGATATTATCTTTTGCGACCTTTCGAATTTAAGCTATTAAAAAAGCTATATTAGCTGTTTTTCTTTGATTATTACTAAAACATTTTTAGCCGGGGTGGGGGGGGGGGGGGGTGAACCCACTGACCCCCCCCCCCTATCTACGCCATTGACCCAGAATATTTATTTCCTGTATTATTTTTATTAAAATGTCAATAAAACATGGAAACCTAAAATTTCGGATTTTTATCGCAAAGCATCATCAATTGCACAATAGTAATAGTAGCTGTAGTTTGAGAATCAAAATGCACTGTTTGGCCATGCGCTCAGCTTCCTGGAGCAAATGTTAAATATTGAAACTAGTGGTTATATTATAGTACCCAATAAGCATGCTAGTTAGAGCTTAAATATCAGGTCAGTATAAAATTTCGTGTAAATTTTTGAAAAATTTTTAATAAAATAATAAAACGAATTTTACATTAAAAAAAAAAATTAAAATTTTAAATAAAACATATTTTTATCAATGATAATTTTTCCTCCATAATCTACAATTTCCTATCATATCATAGGTAGCTGTAGAAAGGATCTGGTTTAGATAAAAAAAAACTTGAAAGTGCATTTTGTAAAACGTCTTTAGAATTTAGCTTTTTCCCATGTAAAAAATTTTCGTAAGCTATGACATAAATGAAAATTACTTGGAGCCATATATGCAAGATGAAACAAAAGCTCCCAATTAAATTCACTAATTTTTTGTAGCCATATTCGAGTCGTATGTGGTCTTGCGATATCATGATGAAACCATACTTTCTTGATATTGATCAAACGCGCCTGTTTTTTTAACAATTTTAAGTTTAAACGACAAAGTTTTTCAGTATAAATATCTACATTATTGGTTTGATTTGTTTCTAATAGCTCATAATAAGTCACACCATACATATCCTATCAAACACTTGAAAATATCTCTTTAGGAAGAAAAGGCACCTTTGCTGTTGGAATTGGCTGTTTATCTTTTTCTTTCCACTATGTTTTTCTTCCAACATTATGGTAAATAATTCATTTTTCTCCAACTATTATTATCAAACAGTATAAAAATTGCCCTCTTTACAAGCGCAATAAAAGAAAAGTGCAGATGTTTTTTGTCGATGCTGGCAATTAGCTTCGGGTAGCTCATGCGGTACTCATTTCCTAAGCTTGGATACTTTTCTAATTTTGTAAAATGTCCCATGAAATAAATCTATCTGTTAAAATGCGTACGAAGTTATCGATTGACCTGATATAAGCAGATCTCATTAAATGCTTCAATTTTCCGCGGCATCCTTATCATCTGACAATTTTATGGTATACACAAATATTTCTGACAACCGGTCGTTGTGTAAATCACACTTTACTTTTTGAAGTTTTCTCAGTTTTAAGCCAGAAAAGAAGCATTTTTTTAAAATTGTTTTTGAGATTGTTGAAAGTACCTGTTGAAACTATATTTAAAATGCTTTATTAGCGAAATCGATGACTTTCACTTTTTCAATTTTTATTTATCAATGTTGAAGTAATTCAAAAGGAATAATAATGACAAGAATTAACGTATTTAAATATCAATATTTTATTAGTTATTACTAAAATATCTTTGGAAAAAATTTCAATTGAATCATTTCACTTTCCTTTAGTATTTCCTATTCCTTTTATATTTATTATTCTTATTCCTATTCAAAGAATTTCAACTTGATTTTATCTCTAATTAAAAAAAAGAAAGTACAATCTTTTGTCATAGAAAGCCGCCTCAAAACATATTTTTGCAAAAAATAAATACGAAAATGTGTTGTTTTTAATCAACAGAATTAATATTGTTATCATGTGTATTTTGACCTAAGTCTGAACTTTAAAGTTCATTAAAAGTATTAAATAAACAGAAATCAAGTACTTACATCCCCCATATCCATATTGAAAGAATGTCATCACTCCAAAACTTCGAATATTAAAAGAATGTCCCATGCAGGCCAAAAAAAAATCATATTTTTTGGTCCATTTTCCACGTTCAGTGTCATGTTCATAGGGTATCCGCCCTTCATCATGAGATGTAATATTATTTTCAATTGATGTCATTTTTATAGCTGCCTTTGTTTTCTGTTTTACTCCAAACTTAAACTTTTTTTATATTTTTAAATTATTTCCACGCTGAAGATAGCTCAACAGACGACAGCCACTGTCGTGATATGCAAACTGATCTTTTTCTATCAAATAATTATATTTCTGTAGGCGGCATATATACTACATATATATGTAGTTCATATATTGATAAGAAAAATACTGCAATATAGAAAAGGCATAGCCTAAATTGTATTATGATTTTAAGTGCTATTTCTATTAATTCATTTCATTTTATGTCAGTTCCATTTCTAGTTTTGTGAACAAACATAATTTCTAGTTATTAGTTAAAATAAAATTAAAAAATAGACTTCTATCTAGAATCATTTTGTAGATTCAATCAATTAAAGGGAATAAAATTATAGGCAAGAGTAAGCTTTCTGCCCCCCCCCCCCCCTTCCCCTCAAATGATTTATTTTTTTAGATAAATATCGACCCCCTGATGCCGGGAAAAATATTTAAAAAATTGTAAAATGATGCGTTAAATTTTTGCAGTTATTTCAATGTCAGATAGTGTTGATTCAATGACAACATCAACATTGTCATATAAATTAATATAAATTAATATAAAAAAACAAAAACACAATTACTTTTTATTCGAGCTGACCAAATCATAGATCTAACAATAATCTGTAGTAATAATTTAGCTGACTGAAATGTCTTAAGTCCTATTAGACACGCCTGTTATCTAACTTTTTTAAGTGTCTACTCTCAATTACATGTATATAATTAATGTAATTTTGAATACTCAATACTTTATTTGTTTAACATGTTTTTGTTCTTGTTGTTATATTTGAAAAAGAAACAAAAAATGAAAAATTGATAAAAAAAATTATGATTGGTCAATATTACTAGGGTGTTGGAGGTTGACTGCATTTTAATAATTGTTCTATACCACTTTTGAACTATAAAAGAGTGTTCAGGATTAACAAACGATATCAGAAACTATCTGAAGCTCTTTTGAGTAACAATAATAGTTGTTTTTCTTAAAAAAATTTATCCAAATCCTTAAAAATCAAAATCAACATGAAGGTAAGAAATCTTCCTTAATGATTCGGTTTAAATTTAGTTTTTTTGGTTTTGTGTTATTGTTTTAAATAAAATATTAATGAATTACATACATTAAGTGAATATAAAAAAAAAGTTTTGATTTTAGTATTTATCCTTAATAATGTATAATAGTCAGGATGTTTTCTCCTCTTTTTTAGTGAAGTGTTTTGATGAATTATTGTATTAAAAAGTGTTTCTTTTTTTGACTGTTAAGAATAAAAATTATATTCATTACACTCTTTTAAGTATTATTTTCACCAAAAATAATCTGTTGTAGTCCTTTTGCTATCTTAGATGAAATACTCTTAAATATATAGAGCTTATTGAGTTTAAGCCAATATTTTCTTTTTATACAAAACAATATTTAGCTATTACAAGTGTTTTAAAAAAAAAGATATTCAATGCAAAATTTAAATTAATTGCAAATTGTATAAAATTTTTTATTTAATTAACTAAAATTTACATTTATTCGATTTTTTTCATTTTGGAAATCTTATTTAATTTTATTAAAAGTTGTTGGGTCCTATAATCTTTTATCATTAAAGTTTATTAATTAAAGAAATTCTAAATTGAACATTAGCTAATTTAGTCAAGGAGATGTGCTCGTAAATGCCTGCAGATCATGACAAAATAATTTTTTGAATCATATCAGGCTAGAGCCAAATTAACTATTTATTATGTATGCTACTAAACATAGCTTAAATTTTTTTTTTTTTAAATTATAGTTCGCAATTATCGTAGTCATGTTGGCTCTTACCATTGGTGCTCAATCATCTGTATTACCTTTAGCATATTATGGACATCCTTTATCATATACAGCTGTTAGTGGACCAACATTATTATCAGCAGGGCCGGCTCCATTAGCTGCATATGCTGTACATACACCACATTTACATGTTGCCCCAGCTGTTGTTGCCGCTCCATTATTAACTGAGGGTAATTATGTAGCTAAAACACGGGGTGCGGTACATATTGCACCTTTACCAGGACATCTTAATTCAGCCGCATCCATTAATTTAGAACCAGCACCAGGAACAATCTAAGATTATGGACACTTTTTTTTTTTTATAAAAATATAAAATCAATGGAAGGACTAAAATTAATTTAAACATCATTTAATTCCGATGGATACAATGTTTTAGGATCAAACTTAATAATTATTTTCTATTCTTTCTCTATATTGAAATATTTCTATATTTTACGTTTATTTCTGATTTCAGTCAAAATTCTATAATGCATTTTTTTGTTTAAACATTTTTTTTTTTATAAATAAAACAAAAAATGTATATATCTATTTATAAAACTTTGTCGTTTCATTTGTGATTTAGAAATTTTATGGATCTTCACCAAACGACACAGCTATTCGGTTGTTACAAATTTGGCAGATTTGTGTGTTTGTTTTTTATTCCAATAATTCTGGAAATTTTCACCTCTTTTTTTTTATTGATCAGTCAGTCATTGATCTTTCAGTCTTAAAACTTATAGCTCTTAAGCCCTAATAAAAAGTCCTAAGCTGCTTTTACAACAATGCATTTAAAAATTAAAAAAATTAAAAGAAACTTTTACCAAAAATTAACCCTTTCCCAGTTCTGGGCACAAATACTGGAATCTTGTGATTGAATTCTCACCAACTTTGGCGTGAGCTATTAAAATTGGAACTAGGAACACGTAAATTGTTTTCGATGTCGATGCTATGCGGTTAAAAAGATTTTCCCAAGAAATTATACGGTTTCTGGTTCTGAACACGAATGTGAAAAGCCCATCCAAATGATTTTTTTTTTTTTTTAGATAAATATCGACCCCCTGATGCCGGGAAAAATATTTAAAAAAATTCTGAAATGACGCGTTATATGTTTTTTCGATTTCAAAGTTTGCCCTATTAACCCTATAACCCCAAAACTTCAACGGTCATATCAATGAAATTCTCCTCTGTGTGTGTAGACTTATGTATGGAGACTTTGTTGATTAGACCAAGTGAAAGGCTTTTGTTGTGTGCGACAATTGGTATAATAATATAGCAAAATTTATTATACCAAAATGTGATATAAAAATTAAATTAATTTTATATATATAAAAGAGAAAATGGAAAATTAATTCTTAATTTTTATAATTATGTTTTGTTATACTTGAAATAAATGGAGAAATTATAAAATTCCTTAAATTTATTGCATTGGAGTGTATAGACCATTTTATTAAAATATTTGTCAAGCTTTGTATTAGATATTAACTACAAAGGGAAGAAATCGCCTTAAAAAAATTGAAAGGGATGTTTTGGAATGTAAAATTGAATATTTTATTTATTATTATTATTATATTGTCTAATCTAAGAGACTTGCTGCTACAGAGAAATATAAAATTAGAAAGAAAAGAAGGCTAAAAAAATTAAAAACAAAATTAAAATGCACGGAAGTAACTTTTTTGCTAATACATATGGCTGAAAGACAATGCACGCAGTTGTGGTGCGGAAGCGGTGACAGCAAAGTAGAATGCATACAAACAAATGAAAGCGACACAATGTGAACCGCGCTAGAAAAAAACCGCAGCGATTGCGCTAAAGTAGACCTAATTTCTACTTTTGACACGAAGTTTGTTTAAGTAAAATTAGAATATATGCTTCTGCTTTTGTAGCATATGTATAAGCAAATATTACTGCACTAATAAAGAAATAAATACATAAATTCATCTTAAATTTCTTTGTCATTGATTGAATTTATTATATTATGGCCAAAATTTTATGATTTAGCTGGTTCAATATTTTAATCTACGTGTACTCCAGCTGTTTTCCAAAACCCTCCGTTTTTCTTTTGTTCATTTTGTGAGGATGTAGTGATATCTTTATTTTCAAACTTTTCATTAAGTTTAATATGCTTTTCCATGTCATCCATTAAAACATTTAACATGTTAGAAAATTTTGGTTTATATTAACTGAAAATTTTTTTAATAAATTAACTAAAAGATTTGTGAAAAAGGATAAAGTAAATTCACAAATTACGCCTATTAGCTCAAACAAAACGCGGAAGCGATGTGAAAGCGATGCGGATAGCGTGGATTTTTGTGAAGTTGTCAATGTTAAAAGAAAGTCTTTGAGAAATATTTTTTGAAGAATAATGGCATGGTTTCAGATTTATGAGTGCTAAGGTCAGGAGTTGAAATGTTGACATGTGGACCAACTCACCGTCGTGATTCGATACGTTTTGGAAATGGGTTATACATTTATATATTTCCAATAATAACGAATTCCTCTTTTCGATATTAAAGTCTTCTAATATTTTATATAAATTTTAAATAACCAAAAAGTACAAGTAAAATCCTGTCTATTCGTCATATAATCCTTCAGTTGTTCAAATGTGAAATATATTGCGAATGTGGGAGTAGGAAACATTGCAACGCTCTATCATACCCGCAATGCAGTGGTGGATTTACTCATTCTTCAAATGAAGGCTATTGAATTTTTGCCGCTCTTACCTTTACAGTTGTCAGTTCCTAGATTATTTTCTATATATGGGGGTGGGGTAATATAAAATACTAACACAATAATGTACACTCGGTAAACGTAATTAAAAAAAATTTATTTTGCATAAAACAGTTAAAAAATATGGAATTCAATTAAGTTACAATCCTTTTTTTCCTGATTTTTTGTTAGGTTGATATCGTCGTAAGTAATTTTGTTCATTAATTCTGACTATGCATAAAAGAGCTAACGCGTTTAATTTTTCTTGACATAAGGTCGATCGCAGATAATTTTTGACCCTTTTTAGACATGCAAAGCTTCTCTCACCCGAACAATTCATCACTGGAGTGGATAATGCCATACGAAGAGCTATGTCCAAGTTGAGATAGACGTTTTGTTAGCCCTGTTTCCACAGAAATGAAGACAGACTTTCCAATGATTCAGACTTTGGTTTTACCAAAATTTTTTTCGAAGGGTTAATTTTTGGTAAAAGTTTCTTTTAATTTTTTTAATTTTTAAATGCATTGTTGTAAAAGCAGCTTAGGATTTTTTATTAGGGCTTAAGAGCTATAAGTTTTAAGACTGAAAGATCAATGACTGACTGATCAATAAAAAAAAAGAGGTGAAAATTTCCAGAATTATTGGAATAAAAAACAAACACACAAATCTGCCAAATTTGTAACAACCGAATAGCTGTGTCGTTTGGTGAAAATCCATAAAATTTCTAAATCACAAATGAAACGACAAAGTTTTATAAATAGATATATACATTTTTTGTTTTATTTATAAAAAAAAAAAATGTTTAAACAAAAAAATGCATTATAGAATTTTGACTGAAATCAGAAATAAACGTAAAATATAGAAATATTTCAATATAGAGAAAGAATAGAAAATAATTATTAAGTTTGATCCTAAAACATTGTATCCATCGGAATTAAATGATGTTTAAATTAATTTTAGTCCTTCCATTGATTTTATATTTTTATAAAAAAAAAAAAAGTGTCCATAATCTTAGATTGTTCCTGGTGCTGGTTCTAAATTAATGGATGCGGCTGAATTAAGATGTCCTGGTAAAGGTGCAATATGTACCGCACCCCGTGTTTTAGCTACATAATTACCCTCAGTTAATAATGGAGCGGCAACAACAGCTGGGGCAACATGTAAATGTGGTGTATGTACAGCATATGCAGCTAATGGAGCCGGCCCTGCTGATAATAATGTTGGTCCACTAACAGCTGTATATGATAAAGGATGTCCATAATATGCTAAAGGTAATACAGATGATTGAGCACCAATGGTAAGAGCCAACATGACTACGATAATTGCGAACTATAATTTAAAAAAAAAAAATTTAAGCTATGTTTAGTGGCATACATAATAAATAGTTAATTTGGCTCTAGCCTGATATGATTCAAAAAATTATTTTGTCATGATCTGCAGGCATTTACGAGCACATCTCCTTGACTAAATTAGCTAATGTTCAATTTAGAATTTCTTTAATTAATAAACTTTAATGATAAAAGATTATAGGACCCAACAACTTTTAATAAAATTAAATAAGATTTCCAAAATGAAAAAAATCGAATAAATGTAAATTTTAGTTAATTAAATAAAAAATTTTATACAATTTGCAATTAATTTAAATTTTGCATTGAATATCTTTTTTTTTAAAACACTTGTAATAGCTAAATATTGTTTTGTATAAAAAGAAAATATTGGCTTAAACTCAATAAGCTCTATATATTTAAGAGTATTTCATCTAAGATAGCAAAAGGACTACAACAGATTATTTTTGGTGAAAATAATACTTAAAAGAGTGTAATGAATATAATTTTTATTCTTAACAGTCAAAAAAAGAAACACTTTTTAATACAATAATTCATCAAAACACTTCACTAAAAAAGAGGAGAAAACATCCTGACTATTATACATTATTAAGGATAAATACTAAAATCAAAACTTTTTTGTTATATTCACTTAATGTATGTAATTCATTAATATTTTATTTAAAACAATAAAACAAAACCAAAAAAACTAAATTTAAACCGAATCATTAAGGAAGATTTCTTACCTTCATGTTGATTTTGATTTTTAAGGATTTGGATAAATTTTTTTAAGAAAAACAACTATTATTGTTACTCAAAAGAGCTTCAGATAGTTTCTGATATCGTTTGTTAATCCTGAACACTCTTTTATAGTTCAAAAGTGGTATAGAACAAGTATTAAAATGCAGTCAACCTCCAACACCCTAGTAATATTGACCAATCATAATTTTTTTTATCAATTTTTCATTTTTTGTTTCTTTTTCAAATATAACAACAAGAACAAAAACATGTTAAACAAATAAAGTATTGAGTATTCAAAATTACATTAATTATATATGTACATGTAATTGAGAGTAGACACTTAAAAAAGTTAGATAACAGGCGTGTCTAATAGGACTTAAGACATTTCAGTCAGCTAAATTATTACTACAGCTTAGATCTATGATTTGGTCTGCTTGAATAAAAAGTAATTGTGTTTTTGTTTTATTATATTAATTTATATGACAATGTTGATGTTGTCATTGAATCAACACTATCTGACATTGAAATAACTGCAAAAATGCAGCTTTCCCTTTTTATATTTTAATTAAAGAATTTTTTATTTTAGTTTTCCGTATTTTTGTAGTATATTTATTGTTCTTAGATTGATAGAAAGAGAGCATATTCCTTTGACGAATTATTTTCTTTATATTTTCTTTGCAGTAAAAATTGATTTCATTGTGAATTTTTTAATTTTTAGGTTATTAATACGGAAGTCACGTATTCTGGGCTAGAAACATTTTGGTTTTGTTTTCTTTTTATAATATTTTCTTTTATAATTATTATTACCATTATAAAATCTTTGGTTTGCATCAGGCAAGAATGAAGCAGATGCAGAATTCTTAACATCTACAGATGTGAGTATTTTAGAATTTACAGAATTTTGAACAAAAAGTCAAGCTTTTTCAAAATTTTTAAATCCTGAGAACATTCGCACTCTAAACGTTCAACAGACGCTCTTCTAATGCTCTTAAGATGGACGCAAGACACCAGATGTTTAAAATTATATTAAATCAAATTTTTGAGTAATCATTAATTGCTTTTACTGTTAAATTTTGTTAAATATAGCTAATTATATTATTGATCTTGGTTGTAGTTATTGTTAGTTATATTTAGTTTTGCTAAAACTTCTCCAAGATTTTTAAGTTTAAAAACACCATACACTGAAATATTCAAAAAATGTGACGAAGCTTAGAAAACGGAAAGAAAACAAAGAAATGTTCATAAGCCTAATTTAAAATTGAATTATGAACTACTTTGGTAAATGGTTCAAAAGAGAGAACAAATGGTTTGACTAAAGTTAATTGATTTTACTAAATTAATACAAATTGAAAAGTCAATTTGAAAATATGGCCGGTTAGACTTACTTAATGCAAATCCGACACTCAAGAAAACCCTAAAACTAAAGCTCAATTTTGAAAAAAACTCACAAAAATTCATGCTAAAAACAATTAATGATTATTTATGAGCTTAATTTAATATAATTTAAAATATCAGGCGTCTAGCTAGCGCCTATCCAAAAAGCATCAGGGATGTTCTCAGAGCTTTAAGCTTAGACATAACAACAAGTAAAAAAAAAGTATTTCTGGTAGGAGTATTTAATCTTTATCACTAGCTTTACAATAAGTTGGTATATGTATATTTAAATCTACCAAGGATATCAAAATACACCTAATTCTTTTTTTACGCGAATTTGATTTAACACGATTTTCTTTTTACACGAATTGTTTTGTTTTAACACGATTTCCGTATGCATGAATCTTTGCGCGCTAAAACGCTGCTATGAACCATTGGCAATTGCGATCACTCACATTTCAGGATAATATACAATATACACATACACATATAATTTATTTTTTATAATATATTTAATGAATTAAAATGTGTAAGCACGAAATAAATTAAGTGAAATCTAACAAGAATTTTTTAATATTCTTTACATCTAATTCTCTTTTTACACAAATTTTTTGGGAACGTATCTATCGTGTAAGAAGAGAATTAGGTGTAATGGCATTTGGCATTTAACTAGAAAAAATATTACTTTGTTAATTAATTGTTTTCGGGTATTTTGTACCAAAGAATTTTGTTTGGAATGTATAATTTATAGAATTATACAGTTACAATAAATTACTTTAAATTTAAAATGGCCTTAATTGTTTTTATTAAACTTTTATTTTCTTATTATAAATGTATTCTTCATTCTTATTATAAAAGTTAACCTTTTTAATATAATATCCTCAATTCTACCAATCATCTGTGCATAATTATGTTACATATGACACACATTTTACTCACAGAATTCGAAGAACCAAATTCAATAAAACTGCATTAGTTACAAAAAATAGTTTTATTGTTATTTAAATAAAAACAAATAAGGTTAATTGTTTCTGAAAAGATAAAAACTTTCAAGGAAACCACCCAACTCATGTGTGCAAATGACACGGCTCTGTTATCTCGAAATGGGCATCTGAAATGGTTGCAAATCATTTATAAATATTTAGAATGTTTAATTTAATAATTATTATCACTTTGGTTTCATTAAAATTATGCACAATTAGAGAAAGGCGAGAAATTATGGTAGTGTATTATAAATAATACACACCCTGAACGCATAGTATGAGAAATCTTAGAAATAATAAAAAATGCAATCTGAAATGGTTGCAAACCACTGAAACCACTGAGTCGTAATAAAATAGTGCAGATGACCTTCAGAATTTGTGAAAACCCCATCCCCGAGCGTTCTTACCAACATTCAAAAGCACACCGATAAAAAAAGTATACTATTTTAAATATTTGGCAATCACGCCGCAGACAGCTTAAGGCAGTGGCGTAGATAGAGGGGGTCAGGACGATCAATCCCCCCCATGGCTGAAAATGCTTTAGTAATAATCAAAGAAAAAAGCTAATATAGCTTTTTTAGTAGCTGAACTTCGAAAGGTCGCAAAGATATGTTATATATTTCCTAAAAATTTATTTTTGTTTCTCGAAGACAGTTGGAAAATTCGAAAGTTATTTTTCATCTTGAGTGGTCGCCATCATATCCACCCCCCATCGCAAAAAGCTATCTACGCCACTGGCTTAAGGAAACATATTCCAGATAGAAAATAAGCAGCAATCGGAGCTATTCACTTCACCAATAATATTAGATACGGCTTTGCTTCTCTTCGAAGCTAAAGTTAAAACCATTTTCGCATATATGGAATAGCTAGAAAACCTCTTTACTATATCAACTTACGCTCAAAATGCTCATACCAACCACCTCAAATTGGACTCATTTGTCATTGAAATACAGGAAAGAAAATGAGAAGATATTTGAATCCACTTTTCGTACACATATAATCGAGCGTGTTTACTCATTATGTGAGAATCACTGTGATAGATATTTCACCATTAATTATACAGGAGTTAAGGTCTTTAAAAGAATACGCTAGAAGATAACAGTCAAACAACCCAATTGAACATTTTATCTGTAACTTTTACTTTATTAAAGTTTAAAACTGCTTTTTTCTGCTAACAGCAACCTCTTCTATTGCAAAAAACTCCAAAAAAGTTCATAAGACACAATAAAACCAAAATTTTGTCAACCAGTTTTGATCTTCTTAAAATTTTCTTCTTGATAATTTTCACATATTATTAATACATATTGGCGTTTTATCTTGGTTCTAAAGCCTTTATCCTCAGAAAAATTTTAAGGTAAACCACTGAAAAAGATACGATAAATGATACTTAAATTGAAACTAGTTTTTATACACTAAAGTTTTAAAGTTTATTTCAAGTACTTAAAGAACAATTACTTAAACTATTGCTTCTTCTTATCAAAATAAAAGGTTATTTAAGTTCAGGACAAAAGAACAAAATAAACGTTGAAGCTATTTTGCAAAATAATATTATATTATGATATTTGACATTTATTTAGACATATAAAATTGATATAGCATACATATGTATATAATTCTAGTATTAAATTTAAAATTTGGTTTTAAAGAATAAAAAAGCAAAAAACAGCTGAAAGGCTGTTTTATCAACTAATTATTCTTCTTTAGTAGATAAGTTGGTTATCACGACGTGAAAGTAAAATTGACGGAGACACAATTTTTACAATATTCAGATTAAAATCAAGTCCTTCTTTTAATTAATTTATAATAAATTATGAATTCTTAGGCGTGCCACTCTTAACCACCTTGAAACAATAATAGCTCTTCTAGGTTATCCTGTTTTAGAATATATTTCTTTTTGAATATAAAATATGATACTTGATTTTCTGTTTGATTCTGCAAAGTGTTACAGTTTTTTTATTGCATCCTGTTTGTATTTTATAGTAAAAACTATATTACTAAAGGATTTTAAATTTAAAAAAAATGAAATTTCAGTTGATAAAGAAAAATTCAACTAACAATAAGTAAGTAAAATCATTATGCAATATTTTCATTAAATAACTGAAAATAAATAGAAACGCAACTCGAACTACCCTAATTTTAAGTAAAAGCATATTCAAATATTTTAAATTGATAATTAGAAACTATAACAATAGTAAACACTTTAATATTATCGTCTAATTTGGTAATCAATACAATTCTAGTTACAATATCTCTAGCATGCATGGAATTTACATTAATATTTACTTTAATTCTTTTATATATGCATATATAAATATTTCCTTATAAAGACATTGCATTCATTTATCATTTCTAAAAATATTATAACACTTGCAAAATAACTTAAGTTAATGCTATTGTATCTCCCTCTTTTATTATTTATTAACCATAAATCTTTAGATATTGCTTTCACTTTTACGAATGTGATAAGCAAGATCAAGTTTTTCTAATCGTAAGTAACGGTTCTGTGCACAAGATCAATGCCAGTGCTTTAATTAGGTTGCTTAATTATAATTGTATATAAAATAAATTATATTATTTTTAATTTTCCTTATAAAAGTAATTTTAAATTACTTGCAAAAAAATATTTTAAATTTTAAAATTTTCCACATGATTTTGTGCTTAAAGATAAATGTTTCCAATATAACAATTATTTACACATGACAACAAAACAATTGTTAGTGAATATTGCAATGTAATTGCTAAAATAATCCATTTCTCTTATTAAAATTTTAAAGGGAATTACTGCCAAAATAGTTTTAAGTAAAAACAAAATTAAGTATAATTACATTTCAATCTTTATTATTTTTATAAAAATGTCAATAAGTAGACATATAAGCTATTAAAATATGCCGAATAAGGCAGCTTACCTTACAATTAGTAATCCCAAAATAATTTTCCCTCAGCACTACTATAGAATTGAAAATTTATTCTAAAAATCTATTTCTTATACAATTTATGAAAACAGTTTTTATTTAAAATTATCAAATTCCCCTGGATTATAAACCGTATCTTCTGGTCCAATCACCTGAAGCAATTTAAATTCCCACGACTTCTAATTAGAGTCATATATTCAAATTGTAAGCAATATACAATACAAGCTTTCTATTTAAAATTAAATTAGAAGTTTATGAAATAACCTTCGTTTTAATTAAATATTAAAAGCTTCTATTAAATAATGTTCTTTTAAGGGTTTTGCTATTATTTTTATAATTAATAATGATCATCAATGTAATTAAATATAACTGAAATAGAATAAAAAATTCAAATAAAATTTAAATCACAAAAAAAATATTATTACTAAAATTTGAATATATTACAATATTTCTAGACTATAAGCAAATTAATAATAATAACCGTTAGAAATTATGGACTTTTAGAAAAATTAATTTTTAAATTTCACAATAAGATAATTTTATCTTACCTGATTATGCGTTTAGCACCTGCTAGCTAGCTGGTTCGCGAAACTTTTACAAAGTATAATATATTAAAAGCATTAGTTTTATATGAAAAATAATCGTCGTGAAAAAATATACTGCACGAAAACAGCTATGTTATATTTTTTTAATCCTATAAGTATTTTGCAACTTTCTAGGACTAACTAATTTTTTAAATAGCAATTAATAAAAAAAAATCTCAAAAATATAATAATTTGATATTTTACTAAGAAATTTTAATTTAAAATTAACTGTGATGCTGTTGTTTTGAAGTTCACTTTAACTAATATCAAAACTTAAAAATGCATGATTTTGATTTTTATATTTCATACATTTCTAGTCAATACAAAAAACACGATACTAAACGATTATAGAAAACTTAGTTTCCAATATATGAAATTAGCAGCTAAAATGTAAAACCGTTTTTTGTTATTTTTAATCCTCTTATACCCGTTCTTAACAGGCGGATGTACACACTTTCTAACTACACAGAAAGCCACTTTTGTATGAAGAACGTGTACATAGGTGGTTGGAAATGTGTAGTAACTACAGCCTTTCAAAGTCTGAAGACAGAGAAAATTGACATCTATTGTGAATTTTTTCTTATTGGATCCTCCTGTTCTATGTATCTCTATCTCGGTTTACTTCACTAATATTCATTGCTTAACTTTTTAAAACAATTTAACAAAATAAATTAAAAACTTAACTTTTCTTAAATTCTTTTAGTTAAAACACTTTTAAAAAATTTAACAACCTCATATAATTTGACATTTCACATCATATGTTTTGAAATTTAGACGCCATGTTCTTTTTGTCGTCACTACCGACTTTGCTTGTTAAGAACCGATTCTTTTGTATGGAGGAATACAAGACTGTACATATCGCCTGTTAAGAACGGGTATTATATCACAATCTCCTTAAAAGGGTGAGACACACCGATATACATATAACCAGAAAGGTTGATAAATTTCATGTGGTAAAAATAAAGACATAAGAATATGTTTAATAAAAGGACAGGAATGTATAATACAATTCCAGAAGAATGAAAACAATTGAAAGATGTTGCTCGATTGAGATATAGAGTAACAAACGTGGCTAGAAAGTGTGGATTTCGAAGAATTGAGAAAATAAGTTAAATTAAATGCTAAATTATGCTAAAATTGTTAAAATTCATTAGATAAAAGCATTATTATTGGATTTTGTACATATATTAGCCATAGGCTACATGAAAATAAGTAAGTAAAAATTAATAAAGTGTCAGTGTGTACCTACTACATATAACCAATTTTACAAAGAAAAAATAAAAACAGAAGAACAATTATAAAAAATTTGTTCTATTATCTTATTTCGATAAAACAAATGTTAAAGAACAAAAAATTAAATAGTATGTACAAAAACTTAAGGAATCACACAAAATAAAGGAACTTAAATTATATTATCAGGATATTATTCTTAAAACTTTAAGTACTTGCTTTAAAATCATATTATGTATTTCACCTATATTGCTAAAAATATTCTTAAATTATAAAAATAAAAAACATTTGTCAACTAATATGTTAAGAAAACAAAAACATATTTGTTTTTTAATTAAATTACTAATACTTAATACGCAATTTATTTTCGAATAATTAAAAAAAAAATAATTGTTTTTAATCATTTTTACAAAAATTTAAATTAATTTAAAAATATCAATTAAAATTTGGAAAGAAAATTTAATTTGTTTTTTTAAATATTAAGTTTGCTATTTAAAAATTAATTTTTAAAAATGAGAAACTTTCCAAATTTATTTAGTCTTTGTCAATTGTCTTGTTATTAATTTCTTTTTTAAATTGTTTACGTTTGATTTCTACGATTTAAGAATTACAAAAACAAATTTTTTATCTAATTAAAATATTATTTAATAAAAATTATTTGAATACATATTTGACATGAAATATGTACATTAAAATTTTTATTTCATTATAATTCGAAAACCAAAATTTCGATTAGGACCATTATACTTTTTCTTTCTTTTTTATATTCTTTTGTTTTTTAATAATTAATTCTTTATAATAGGATAGTTATATTCATACATAATTAATATTATTTGTAGAGGAAAATCATGTTGCATATCTAAAATTAAAAATTAATTTAAAATTATTTGTGAAAATGTTTAATGAAAAATTTTAAGTTTGAATATATTTTATTTTAATTATATTAACAGCTTTTCAACTTTAAATTGCAAGTAAATATGTTTTAAAACAGTAATAAACAATTTCAAATTGAGAACAAACAATAATTATAAGAATGAGACTAATAATGAAACCAAATCATCATATTTATTTCAAAAGGTACAATCCTTTGAATATAAACAACATGCTCAGTAGATTGATAAATAAATATATTATTACTGTTTTATTCCAAATGATTTTATCGAACATCGATTTGAATTATATTAGCCAAATGAAAAATATTGCTCCTTCTCAAAAAAGAAAGAAATTTTACCAGCTACAAAATAATTTCTCTGTAAAAAGATTTTAGTAAAATCTTCAAAAGGATTTCAACGAATTTAAAGAAATCTCACGCCAGATTGGTTGTAGGAAATCATATTTTATTAATAATGTTTATTTACATTATCAGACACTATTATTACTAAGAACCTTCGTAACAGAAATTGTACTTCAATTTCCAGCAAAAACGTTACTAAGGGAAACAATTTATCAGAAAAAATTCAAATCCATTAAAAGTTTCCCTAAGGCTTAGCTTTTGAGCTCCAAGCTTTTGAATGTGACAATTAATGACTTCTTCATTCGCTAGGACAATATTAACGATAACAATATTAACATCTGTACTCTTTAGATAGAATAGACGTGTTTTTATTCCGGTTTATGTGTCAATACCATAAGTATAAAATTTGAGTATTTTTTTGAATTTACACCTATATATTTTTAAATCGGGAATGAATTTCATAAAAATAATAGCGCAATTGTTCCCATAAATCACATTTGCTGGTAAATGGCGACGAAAAATTAATATTATACAACATAAAATGAGAAAAAAATAATGTTTGTCATCTAAGTAAATGCTGTCCAAAATCGAATTTAATCCTTCGTAAAGTATTGATTTGTGTTTCGTGGAACTTTAAGAGGATTATTTACTATGAGCTTCTGAAACTTGGAGAATTTGTAACTACAGATATACCTGTCAGACATTATTGTTAATAACGATAGAAATTATATATTAAAATAAGTTTTATATATTTTTTCTGTAAATCTTTTTGATTTCTTGTATAAGAAAAACGCCCAAATTTTGATATTCCATGAAATATTCTTTTGAATGCTTTTAGAAAATTAAAACAAGTCAAGAACTGGAAAAAATTCTTTTACTAGTTGTTTTCACGTAAACTTTGCCAAAGTTATAATCCATCTGCTACTGAAATAACGCAAATAAATGAAATGAAATGTTAAAGCAGCCCTGTTAAGCAAAGCAAAAAGATAAATAAACTATAGATCAAATATTTTGAGGTTATTCTTATGGAAGATTCACTTTTAATCAATAAAACACCTCAAACACCTGAAAAAAAAAGTAACTCTGGCAGACATTGATCCCTTTACTACTTAAATCAAAACATGTTGTGCAATATATCTACTAACCTAATTGCAAGTGGAATAATAAAAGTAACGTGTTTTCTATTTTTACCTTTTTGTCCACAATCGAGCAATTCTATCATGTTCTTCTCTATTTTGCAAATATTGCGTTGCAATACTTCCAACAAGTGGGTCGGCTAAAAAAATTATAATTATATAATAAAAATCATTTTCTTTTTTTGAAATATATATATATATATATATATATATTATATGAAAACAAACCAGGATTGCAGTCAGTTAATAAAGAACATATTGATAATAACACTTTGGATATGGTTAGTGCTGGTGACCAATTATCTTTCAGAATATCCAAGCAAATAACACCTTGACTATTTATATTGCAGTGATATATTCTAGTTCTAAATGTGACCTTTGAATAAAAATAAAACGCCAATAAAAATCACTAAATTTTACTAAGATAAAATATTAATTAAAACTAGTTATATCACCTTTGGAGGTTTAAAAGGATATTCTGGTGTAAAATGTATATCTAAGAAAAACACACCACCCTCATAAACTGAACCAGGTGGTCCAAGTATGGTTGATACCCATTCATATAAATTATCACCTTTTGGACCAGCACTACAATTTGGCGGTGGATCAAGTGTTATCTCTGCTAATTCCTTTTGTATACGTTTGGCTGATGTACCTAAGGCTTTGGAAATTTTTGGATTAGGTTTAGCATCTTTACCCTCTGGTTTTGCATCATTTTGATTTGTAGCTGTATTTGTTCCACCATTAGTTGAGCTATTACCACTTCTACCTCGTCCTCCACTACCACTACTTGATCCAGCACTGGTTGACATTTTGAATTACTTAAACTAAAAATAAAAAGCAATTTACAAATGTTGGATATTTTACTACCCGTTTCTATTATTATGGTGAGGAAAAATTTTATATTATTACCTATTGTTATATTGTTATATAATATTATATTATTTACCTAATGTTTGAGATATTGATAAGTTTGAAAAAGAAAAAAATTATTTTCTTGAAACTAGACTAATGAATTTTTCTTAAAGTCTTGCTCTTTGATTATAAAAGCTAAAAACATTTAAGTTTGTTGTTATTGTGGGGGCGACGTTGACCGTATAAAGACATTTCCCACTTTAATGCGATTGGCAAATAATTCCACATTAAAGAAAGCCTAAATCGAAATTCAAAATTTGTAAGTCGAAGGATATTTTCAAATTTAATTGTGAACTTCAATAGTTTTCTCAATTTAAGTAAAAAGGTCCCGAATTAAAAAATTGTGGTGCACAATTTTAACCCAGTTGAAAACCTTGAGTCTACTTTTTAAAAAAAATTTATTTTCACCCCTATTTAATTTAATGATTTGCTTATTATTATTGAATTTTCTGAATTCTCAAAACCAACTACACTTCTAATTCCTTTGTTATGTTTGAAGTAACTTTTCCATCGTGCATCATCTGCTTAGTTAGAAATATTTACATGTCCAGGGTGGCTACGATTACTCATAATTATAATATCTTATATGAGCTTAATTTCAACCAAATATTTTGCAGGGCATCCATATAAGAGACAGCATATAGCAATCAAGCAGAGACCGTGCACATCCGTTAACTTTTTTTCACCGATTAGGAGAATTAATTCATCATAGTAAGAAGTCGGTATGAAAATTCAATATTGAAAAATCCTAATTTTTCATTTTTAATCTAATTTTACACAAAGACAGAATCTAGATTTTCTTCCAGGCGATTAAACATAAGATAATTTTTTGAGAAATTCGAAGAAGCTTTTAAAATGCAATTAAATTATAGTGCCTTCCGTTTGAAATTGAAGTTAATTTTCAAAATGTAATTCCATTGTACAAATTCGAACTATTTTTATTTCATACGCGGTGTCGTAAATTTAATTTCTGAAAAGCTTAAATTAGTTTTTATTAAAAAATTCTACTTTCAAAACTTTTTGAAAGTAGTATCCACTCGAGAAGGTCTTTATATCTATCCTCTGGATTTCTGTATATTAATTCATCTAAAATCCAATTTAAGTTTTTATAAAAACAATAAAATTATAATGCATTATTTTTAACAAAGCAAAAAATTATTAACTTGTACTTTTCTTATAAGCCATTCAATTATTTACTGAATTTATCTATTTTTATTCACTTCATGCTAAACAAATAAACAAAGGTAATAAAAATCAAAACAAAAAATAAATTTTAATGAAAAACCAAAATTTTGGATTTATTGTAAAGGCGTTTTAAAATTAATAAAAAATTACCTGAAACATTTACATATATTAAAATACAAAATTATTTTACTGCTTTTAATTAAGTGAATTTTTTAAATGTTATATTTTACATATACACAATTTAAATTTAATTAAAATATATTTCCAAATAAAAAAAAAGGTTCCTTTGTTTGTTCTAAAGATTATATTAAACAAAATCACAAGTTTTGAACTTAAAACAATTCAAATTTTCACTTATATTATAATAATCACAAAGTTATATATGTTATTAATCTAAAATTAATAATTATATTATTAAAAAAACTGTAATTTAATCAAATTTTTGTTTAAATTAAATTCTAAATGATTTTTAATTCGGCCATTTTGATAATTCCAAATTTCAGAATTATAATATATTTATACACTTAATTAAAATTTAACTTTAATACAAAATTTATTAAGTTAATTAACTTTAAAAATTATGTTCTTGTACTTACAAGTTTAATAACAAAATCAACCAAAATTAAATCAATTCCAGTTTTAATTTTAACTTGACAAGTCTTGTCGGAGTTGAAGAAAGACAGCCGACTGAACGCCATGCAAAATTTAGCGGTGCATTTTCAAAGTGTAATAACAAATTTATGGTTAACTCAGAGGGTAACTGGGAATTTTAGTTCTCTTAAAATAAGTAAAACCTAGAATTCCTTTTTTTTTTATATACTTATGGTAGTTAAAATTAATAATTCAATTTTTTTCTAACAACATAAGTAAATTCAACAAAGTAATATTAGTCTACAAATTCATCAATTCCTCAACACATGAACATAATAGAATAGAAAATCAAAATAAAAATTAAAGGATATACAAATGGTTCAAGGTTTTTTATGCAAGGGTCTTAAATGTAATTTCATCTATTTTAAAAATAAAATACAAAAACATATGATGTTCATCCCCTGATTACGGGAAAAAAATTATAATTAGTGAATGTATGCGTTTTTCAAAAACACTTCAATCACACTTTATTACACTAACAAAAATATAAAGAACGGTTTATATTAGAGATGCAACGAATAGTGATTTTGGCCGAATACCGAATATTCGGTCAAGCTCTCGGCCGAATACCTAATATTCGGCAGCCGAATATTTAGTGGAAAATGTGTGCATTTTGTGCTAGCGTAATTCAGTTTATTCCCAGTGGGAAAAAAGCGCTCGAAAAGACATTTGAAGCACGAAGCGCCTACTCTCCAATGTAATCTGTGTAGTCTTTTAACACGCGATAGTATTGGAGTAAGGTGCTTGAAATTAAAAGCTTTTGAGCGAAAATCTAAAATTATATAAATTCTTAAAATTTGATTTTGATGAAAAAAATTTTATTTTTTTTATTTATACAACAATAATACCATAATTTTATTCAAATAATACTAAAAAAATAAACTCCCAAGCGGACGTACTGGAAATGGTGGCAGCTGCACGCCGGATTGTTACCCATTTTAATCACTCTGGTATAGCACAAGGAAAGCTGAAATCTATTCGCCAAGAACTTAATTTACCAAACCACCAACTAGCACTAGATGTTAGCACACGCTAGAGCTCTACGTATTATTTAATGGTGCGATTATTAAAACAAAAACGAGCTATCTCTCTGTACCTAACGGATTACGGATCTATAAATAATTTGACACCGACACCGAAACTAACAAGCCCAAATTTTTCTTGCATCTCTGAAGTAATTCCACATGTTGTCACATCGTTGAAATACCAAATTTATTGAACATGAGATTTTCATTAAAAGTTCAGATTGAAGGTTTGATTTTGACGTTAAGGACAAATATCTGGTTGCTACATTTCTCGATCGGCGATTTAAAACTATTTCCCTTGGAATAGTTCAAACTGAAAAAGCAAGACAAAAAATCATCTTAGAAACTTTAAAAATTATGTTGTAATGAATCTAGCGCTGATGATGATTACTCTCCACCCCGTAAGCAAAAAAATGAAACACATGACAGTTTTTGGAACTGCTTTGAGAAAATTGCTACAGAAACAGATAATACGCAAAGTGACGCTTCGGGAAAAAGTGCTATTGCTAATGAAATTGATTTTTATTTAAAGACTCCTCCGCTAGAGCGGAAGGCAGACGTTTCAAGTGGTGGTCAGTAAACGCACAACAATTTCCGTGCTTAGCCAAATTTGCTAAGATTTGCCTATCATCTCCTGGAAGCAACTGTTTATAGTGAGAGACTTTTTCAGAAGCTGGGATTATATACGAGGAAAAGCGCAATCGTTTGCTGCCAACAAATGCTGACAAAATAGTTTTCATTCAGCATAATTTGCCACTTTTGGATTTTAAGTACTAAAATAGTTTATAATTTATTATTTAAATATATACAATTTTGAGTAACATGTGTTATTTTCTCATTAATACTGAAATGTAATATGTGCTTTTTATTCGGTATTCGGCCGAATACAACATACTATTCGGCCGAATACCGAATGTTAGAAAAAGAGGCCGAATACGCCGAATACCGAATAGTTGCCGAATATTCGTTGCATCTCTAGTTTATATGGCATATAGATTATTTTTCTTATACCTTTAACCAAAGAAAAAAATAATGCAAAAATGTCGAAAATAAATTTTATTTTTTGAAAATTGACGATTTAAATATTTTAACAGTGTTATCTTCTCCTCCAGATACAATATATTTAGAATTTGACCAGTCACAATCCAAAATTCTATCATCATGTCCCGTCAAGTCATAAAGTGGTGCCTTTGGACTGTATTAAAATATATTAATATTTATTTAATTATAGCTAAATGGAAAATAAAAACAAGCGAATTACCTTCTTATATCCCATAGTTTAACTTTACTATCATACGAGCCAGAAACAAAATGATATTCACTTTCTTTAGACCAGCAAACACTTTGTACCCATTGCGTATGTCCAATAAAAGTGCTTTTAATTACAGTGCCCTCTAGATAATATATTCTTTTAAAAATATTTAAAATAGTGTTTAAAAAATTTTTATAATAAAAACATGGAATTACTTTTTATATAAAAACCTTCGACGAAGTTCTAAAAATTCGATTGAAGCATTGATGCAGTTTAAAATTGATAAGAATAATAAGACAAATATCACCAAAAAATTATTAAATATATAGATCTTAACGGATTAATTACTTGTGAAAAAGTGTATGAGGCTCAAAGTGTATTTTATACTTGAGGAGCAAATTATCTCAGGAGCACTCCTTGAGTATTCGAATTTATAGCACAAAAGAGCCTGCGGCTTTAAGTTGCACTTTTCTTTTCATCCTTTTGTCCTATAAATTTGAATACTTAAAGAGTACATATTCCAATAATAATTTACTCATCACACATAGAACACTTTGGAAAAATGTAATATTTCTCTGGATAAAATAAAAATCGTTGACGAATCAAGCTAAAGGATTAATGATTAATATCACCATTGATCAAACACACAATTAGGTATATGAATTTACACTAAGTTTGTAGCCAAAAGAAGCTTTCATAAGTTTTACGATTCAAAACTATTGTTATTGAGACCGGCCACAAGTAATGTATTGAAAATGTTGAAAAAAGCAAAGCACCTTTCTTTTTTCCACTTACCTATTGGGAATTTTGATTTTGTAATGAATCGTGAAATAAGATGGAATGAGATATTTCAAAAAGGGACAATAGAGATTCATTGTAAAATTAACAAAAAAAAAAAAAAAAACTAAACTATACGTACGGTTTGATTTTGAATCATAGAGCCTTATATTTTTATCTGCTGAAGCTGTAACTATTAATTCATTTAACTTTGAATAACTAATATCAAAAAATGCTTTATTTCCAACAAATTCTGATTTGATTCCTTGTAAATTAAGATCCCATAATTTAATAGTATGATCCCAGGAACATGATAATAATGTGTCATTATTTAACCATTTAACACCTGAAACACATTCTCTATGTCCTTGTAAAGTCATAATTGGTGTCTGTTTAATCGAAAATTAATTTTTTATTATTTAAATTTAATTGAATGTATATACTTTAATTTTTTTAATTGTTGGTTGCATTTCATTTGAAGTATAATCCATATCCTCTTGAAAATCTTTAAGAAAAATATTTATTAAAAAGAGCTTATAAAAGAAAATTTTTTACAGGGTGTCGTATGGCAAAATTTAAATTTTTTACTGGAATATGTAACAAGGACTAAAAGAAAAAAGTGGGAACTTTGATGGTAAAAATCATGGGTAACAGTTCGATACTGTTAAAATCCAAATGTTGCATAAGTTTATTGTTACTGAAGAGACTACAAAAGACTTGATTTATCAGATATTCCGTAAGAGAATAAAATTTCATCTTAATAAGGTTAAATTCTTCCAGACAGAAAATTATATATTTAAAAAAATTTTATACCAAAACTAAAATAAGATTGTTCGAGAAACAATCACTACATATTAACAACCAGAATTTCAAATATTGAGCTACAGAAAACACACGTAATAGGAATGAAGTGGAATTACACAAATTTGTGTTGCGGAATCATACAATAAGAAAAATAGCCGAAGCAATGCGTTGATTTATGACTCTCAATGTTGTTGTGAGATAATTTCTAGCTTTCTGAAAAGCATTTTTTCAGGATAAAAAAAATCAAAAAATGGAAATATATAACGTCTACTGATCAAAACAATAAATCTGCAAATATGAAGATTAAATGTAATAAAATGTAAAATAATTATATATTTGTATTTTAATTCCAAGAAAAAGTTCTTAAATGTCCTGCACGACACCCTATATTTATATCAAATTACCTATATCCCAAATTTTAATCATTGTATCCCAGCTACCAGTTGCAAATTTTGTTAATTCTGGATTAATATCAACACAATCAATTCCTCTTTCATGACCCTGATAGTTATGAATTTGTTTCGGTTCACCTTTATTAACCACCCAATACCACAAAACTGCACTTTGATCTTGGGAACAACTTCATCAAAAAATTATTTAAAAAAAAAATTAAAGTAAAAATTAAATTTTACCTTATAAAAGTTGCATTGTCTTTATTAAGTGAAATCCATGCAACTGCTTTAATTGGTTTTGTATGACATTGGGTAGTCATAATATGTTCACCCCTAACTGTCCATATATTTATTGTATTATCATAACAGCCAGTTAAAATTAATTTGTCACAAGTTTGTACAGCTGATACCCAATCATCATGTAAAAGACAGTCTTTAGGTTGTGGTGATGGAAACTTTTCAAAATATTCAATTTCAATAATATCCTCAAATGAGATATTTTTATTAATTAAATGTTCTCCAAGCTTTGTTCTGTTTTAAAATAAAAATATATCGCTTTATATAGTTAACAAGTATTTTATTTTTATACAAACCTGAGATATTCTTCAAATACTAAGAAATCGAATTCGACTTGTTTAGTTTTAATATTTTCATTTAATAATGTATTCACCAAAATATTTAGATCTGTTATCGATACATTAGCACCAATTGAATAGGGAATATCTGGCACAGCAAATCTTAAAATATATTATTGTATTATTTTTTTATTGATCAGAATTAACTTAGAAAAAATATAAAAACTAAAAACTATAGCTTGCATTTCATATTGAATTCTGTCAAGCGTCCTATTTAATCTAATTTTAATTGTAAGCACTGTAAGAGACAATAAAAAAAAACTATGCAGGGAATATTGACACCAAAATGTATTTGATTGGAAAAAACATAAGAAAAATAACATGATTTAAAAATTGCCGAGGAAGCTTTTCGCAATGTATATCTTCCAACTCGTTAAGAGTTTTCACGAATAACGCTAAATAATTTCGCCAGATAGAAAAGATATTTAAAGTATTTTCAAAAGCAATTCAGATATCACCCAGTGTTCAGTATCATTTAACATTCAAATTAATTAAATTGAGCAGCAGAAATACTTAGTGTTTTATATCAGATCATAGCAGTATATGTTAAAGCTTAACTTTACGAAAAATTATCGTTATTGTAATTTTAGCTTAGATTAAACCTGGAGTATTGAAGTTTGTATTCTACCCTATGACTATATGAATTCTATACGGGCAATTCATCTCACTAGTTTTAAAGTTGTCTTAAAATATCTCTTTGCTTTCAATAATAATTGATGACGAAAGACAGCAATTTATATCCATCTATTAACAATTACCACTTGATTATAGAATAAAAATAAAATGCAACACTGCCAAATAAGAATACAATATGATTTATATTTAATAAATGTTTTGTCTTAAAGTAATTAACATAACCATAAAATTATACATACTGCTTTTGCTTGGTTCTTAAATGAATTTGTAATTGTCCTTCACCACTTTCAATTTCCATTTTTGTTAAAAATAAATTTGCATTTATAATCACTACAAAATAAATTCAAATTAGTAAAATAATGAAAACATATTTGGAAAATAATGTGGGAATTAACCTACCTAATCGTCGTCTTCGTCTTCTTCTTCTTACTTATTATGAATATCTCCTATCCATAGTCATGTGAGGGAATGTAAGTGTAAATAAATTAATCAGTTTAAAAATGTACATGTCATTTATTTTAGTATAGTTATGTATTATTTTTATTACTAAAAAATTACTGATTATTCAAATTTCAAATAAAAATTTTATTTATTGAGAGCTATTTAGAGTTTCATTTTATATAAACGCTTAATATATGATTATGGTTGTGAGAAGAAATCCTGTAAACCAGTACAATCTTCATATGAAAATAATTTTTGGCAAGTTCAATCAAATCAACTTGTGGAATGTTTTTTATTAAAATTTATAAAGTAAAAATCTATCCAGACCTCTAATGTAACTATTATGACATAATGTTACAATTTTTAAAAAAATCAGGTATATTATTTATATATATAATTGTAGTTAAATTATATAAAAATATGAATACAGGTCGAAAATCAATTGATGCAAATGATGAAAGCTTTCACTCAAATAAAGATGATTCTAATAATTTCTTACTTAATTTAACTTCATTAGAAGATTTGCCAGGTAAATAATATTTACTATATTATATTATTAGAAAGACATCAACAATTTTCAAAGTAGTGAATTACTGTGTATTTATGAATTTTCGTCGTAGTAGAGAAAACGGTGCTTTTGATATATGTACTTTGTTTTTATTCATTAAATAAACAATATTTTAAATAATTATGTTATAGTAGTAGAACATTAATATTTACACTGTCTTTATTGTTGTCACAGTCGGTTTTATTCTATTCAAGGTGGACTTAATTAGTTTAGTTTATTCTTAATTTTTACTATTACCAAAAACATTATATAATTCCAATAATTCCAGCAAAATATGTAAATGAATTTTTTCTTCTAAAGCTACATAACTTTGAATTCAAATTTCGAAATAGTTATACAATTACAGTTTTTTAGCCTTGGAATTTGCTGAATAATATGGTATTTTGGTTTAATTCTTTAAGTTTTTAAAGCCAGAAATACATTAATTGTTATTCTAACAAACCAGTTTCACTTTTGAAATTAATTTGAAAGACATAAAAATAATTTAAAAACATTATATGCTTTTGATATTTTTGTTAAACTTTGTAGATAATCGACGTCAATCTCGAATATCAAGAAGTCTTCAACAAATCATATGCGATAAAGAATGCCTTTTTTATTTTATACAATTTTTAGAAGTAAAAAAGGGTTTGTCATATATAAAATTTTATTTAGATATAGAAAACTTTATATCTGCTGCAAAATTATCAATTGAAGTTGAAAATAATAAAAAGTTTAATGATAAAGCTGATATAAATGCTTGCTGTTCAACAGATATTAATAATAGTATAAATAATTTACAAAAATGTGATAATATATCATTAAATAATTTAAATAACTGTGATAGAATAACATTTCCTAGTTCTAATTCGGAAAATAATTTAAATATAATAGAAATTGAATCTAAAATAGAACAAAATCAATATCTACCACATTTAAAAAATCTTTGCGATTTATCAATGAGAAAACCGATAACAGACGATGAAAAATCTAAAATATATGCTGAAACAAATAAACAAAGATTAAATATAAAAAATATATCAGATATTCAATTATTTGATAAAGAAAATGCCAAAAATTTATTGGCTAATAATGTTTTACGTATTTATCGAAAATATTTAACAATTAATTCTCAATTTTATATAGATCTACCAGCAACAATTTTATCAAATATTTCATTAGCAATTTGTTCTGAAGAAATTGATAAATTCATTTGTAAAAAAAAAATTTCAAATTGTTATGAAGATGCACAAAAATATATTTTTGAAAAACTTGAACAAGAATTTCTAAATGATTTTCTTGAAAGTCCATACTATTGTAAATATTGTTTAAATATTATAACAAATACTGAATTACAATTATATGATATAATTTATAATGAAGGATTATTATTTTATTTTATGGAACATTTAGATCAGGAACATAAAAGTGATTATTTAGAATTTTGGATGGCTGCAACAAATTTTCAAAATCATTATGAAATTATGAATTTTGAATTAAATAAAAGGCAAGCATGTAATGATGCAATGATTTTATATGAAAAATATTTTTCATTGCAAGCGTTATGCCCATTAAAAATTGCAGATAATATAAGAAGTCATGTTGAAGAATATATTTGTAATGAAAAAGATATTATAAAATGTTTTCAATTACCAATTAAAATAATTGAAAATTATTTTGAAAAAAATTATTTAAACAATTTTCTATCATCACAGTTATTTTTAAATTATGTAAATGAATTAAAATCAAAAGTAAATGATATTAAAGTAGAAGAAAGGAAATTATCATTTGGTTTAAAAATGAGACATAAAAAATCAAATTCAGATTGTTCAAAGGAAAATATTCGTAATAGTAATATTATAAATCATAGTTTATCACAACAGAATAGCCTTTTAGCTATGTCTGATAATTATCGCCGTAAAAGTACAAAAGATAATGATATGCAAATTGATTCAAGACAATTAAATGATCCTGATTTATTATGGAAACGCAATTCAATTGGTGGTCTTAGTTTTGGTCGTATTAATTCATTAGGACGTTATGAAAGAGATTTTGAAATGGAAACAATTGAAGATAAATGGTCTTTAACAAATGGTGGTAATAAATTTAAAAATGTTGTAAGAAAATTAGTTAATTTACCAGAGGATAAAGTTCAAGAAGAATTAGCATGGCAAGTAGCTGAAATGATTGTAAAAGATATAACAAGTATAACATTAGGTTGTAATTCAAATGAATTTAATTAAGTGAGAATTTTAATCTAAATTGAGTTAATAAATAACAGTTCTAATAATTCATATGATTTTCTAAAATTATAACTCTTATAATTAATGTAAGTTTTTTTTGACAAGTTTTTCTTGTTTTAAAATTTTATAAATCAAAATATTTTTTCTTTATTATTCAATTTTTTAAATAAGTTTCAAAGCCTCGTTTTTAATTGATCTTTTTACAACAAGTATTCAGCAAAGAAGAGCAAAAATTCTACTCTCTGTGTTTAAGTATAACTCATTTGTAAAGTTTTTCGATTTTTCATGACCAAATTATAACTACTCAGATAATTCCGATTCAGATAGGGGTTTTTTTTTCATTTCAAAATTTTAAGAATTTCTTCTTTTAATTCTACACATTTTCAATGCCAATCTTGTCTTCAAAGCTGTAACATTTTGTATCGAATTTAAAGAAATATATGTTTCTTATTTCCTTATCCTGTGAATATTTTTTATATTTTGAATAAGTGCTGTATTTATCAAATCATAAAAAAAATACATTAAATATACTTCTTTGGCATATTTTCTGTATTTAGATAATAGGCAAGTTACCACTGTATAAAGCGCTCTAAGCCCATTTATAGTTTTATTAAGTCCTAGTGCTTGTTTATTTTTAAATTATATTACGCGAAATATCTAAAGTTATTATCTATTTATAATAATTTAATGGTAATACAACATTTATTTTTTAATAATATTTCCTCGAAATTTTTGTATATTGCAGTTTAATATGTAGGACCTACTAAATCCAATTTGGTGGCTGTTTATTTCTATTGTATTAAAATATTTGTTAAAAAGTTTTTATAAATTTTATTAAATGTTGCTAAAAAAATTATTAAGATCATCAATGCACAATTTTTGAATAATTATAAAAAAAACTAATTTATCAATTGTATTTTACTTTAAATTTGAATGCCAATAAAAGTATTTGTTTTTCATTTATATTTTAAAATAAATTTGTTTTATTAAGAGAATTTCCACTTTTTTCAATAAAGTTCAAAATATTATTAATTTGGTCACTAGTATTAGATTTGGATTATAAAATAAGTTATAAAACCTATCATAAACGGAGCATTAACATCACGTATAAAAACTCGAGCTGAGTTAAAACTGTTGAATTAGTTGAAACTGATTACAATTTAGTCTAAATTTACTTAAATCAAAAAGTTTAGTTAACCATTGTATTTGTTAGTCGAAAAGCAATTTTTAATTAGAGTTCTATGGAAACCACTTAGAATATATTAATTGGGTATAGATCAAAATTTTGTTTACTGGTGGAATACATTTATTTAAATAATCTTAAATGCTAATCAAAAAAATAATTTCCTCATTTTCTTACACTTTTTTAATAAAGAAATTTACTAACGTTAATATGAACCAACGAAAATACAAATGAAACATGAGAAATTTTTTTTCAATAACAAGAAAAATACTGTTTCAGCAATTTGATTATACTAAAAACATGTTCTAAAGTCTAAGAGTTTTAAACATTCCTTCAGAACATTCTATCATAAACTTTTGCCTTTCTTCCTCTTTGATTAAATCCTCTTCTAGTCCTTTTAATTGAATTTTTAAGTGTTCATAATGTTTTTCATTTTTTCCAATGTCTCTAAAATTACAAAAAAATATTATAATATATAATATAAATATTTTATTTAAAAAATAAAGTCATTTTACTTACGTTTTCAATTTTAATAAATTATGTTCATTTTCTTTATTTTTTTCTTTAAATTTTCTCATCTTTTCATTCAGCTTTTTTTGTAAAATAGAAATTTTCTCCGAGTAAATTTCAATTGAAGATATATAGTTATTGTTTAATTCTTTTGCTTTCAAAAGGTTTTTTATACTGTCTTCAACTTTTGGTTTGATTATTCTAAAATAATAAAAGTTTTAAATATTTTATTCAATATGAAATCTTATGATAATTCTACCCAGCTGATACTAGTTTTTCCTCAGGATATTCTTCAATTAAATCTTCAATTCGTTTTATATTTATACTTAATTCATTATTAGCAGCTGTCCTTGCTTGATTATTATTTAATGTTACTTTTTCAATTTCTTCTTGTTCAGCAATTTTTTGTTCCAAAGATTTTTTATTGCTAAAATAAATTGAAATTTTTAAGTTATTTAATTTTTAAAGTAAAAATAAATTACTCAAGTAGACTTTGTAATTCTTCTTCTGAAACTATTTCATTTCTTAAATCTTCTTCTTTTTGTTTTAGTTGTAATATTAGGGATTCTTGTTTCTTTAAAGTTTCCTGGTAATTTTTTTTATCAATCTCCTGTTGTCGTTCTTTAGCTGTTAAATTTCCAATTTCTTGAGAAATTTTTGGTAGTTCATTCATATATTCACTCAGCTTTTTATTTATCTTAAAAATTTATTAAAAATTATTGTTTAATAATTATGATACTGTTATTTCGGAGATATGATTGAGTTCTTTGGGCCTTAAACACATAAAACTAATTTGCTAAATTAAAATGTCTTAAAAAAATTATAGTTTAACATGATCAAATCTTTCATTATAAGTTTATACTTACTGAATCTGCTAAAATATTCTTTTTCTTATTTTCATCCTTAAGTTTATTAATCATTTCCTGAAGTTCAGTCATTTTTTGAATTTTATTTTGCGCTGATTCGACTATATCTTTTTTCACCATATTATGAAAAAGAAGGTAGTTAAGAAGTAATTGAAGCAAATGAGCTGTTTTCTTTGGAGCTAAATTTGAAATAAATATTTATTTAATTTCTTTTAAAAGTAAGAAAAAAAATATTCACATGGATGAATCAAGTCATAATAACAGAATGAATTTGATTTTTCTGAAAATTTATACATGTGGTCAATATATTGACAAAATTGAGCTTTAAAAAGTCTTCTTTTCTCTGGAGTATCATTATTTGCTTCCTAAAAAACATTAAAACACTTAATTTTTGTTACGGTATTTCAAAAGAAAATCTTAAACCGTTATTAAAGGTTTCAAGTCAATACTAAACGCTTGCAAATAACTGATCAATGCATTAAATAGAAACACCTCTGTGGGTTTTTTAAGATCACTTTCTCTAATTTGGTATTCAATAATATCATTCCATTCAATTATGAAATTTATATGCGACATTTTTTCAAACTTTTAACTGAATAAAAAATGTCAAGTTGACTGCTGCAGACAAGCGAGAATACTTAATGTGTCCTGCCATATAAAAGCCTAAAATTGCAAATTGAAAAATTAAAATTAAAAAAAATTTATATTATTTTCATCATTTTATTCTTAAATAATATCGGCTAATACACCGTTAAAAGACTAACAAAAAATTAATATTGAAATTAAATCAAAGAAACAAAAAAAAATACTTCAAGCATGAATGTTAATATATTTTTAGCAGTTTTGTACTTTTTACAACTTTATATTCTGGCAGTACTAAATATTTTCTTTCAGAAAATTGTCAAACTTTGTAGTCATATAGCAGTAAAAATTTTATATCTCTTAATTTTTAATTAAAAAATTATGAAATATTTAATTTTTTTAACAATTTTCATATCTTTTGAACTAATAGTATGTAATGATGATGAGGAGGGGTATGGGATTAGAGGAGGGGGTGAGGATAATGAATTCGCAGAATTTGAAGATTTTGACGAAGAAACTCAATTAAAGAATGATAAAACAATGATAAAACAAGAGACAAATTTAAATTTAAATTCAAATTTAAAAAATGATAAAAATGATGATGTTGATGAAGAAGATGAATACGATACCGAAGAATTTGATTATCCATCAGATCAACCTACAGAGCCGAAATTGACTGTTGTGAAAGTACCTGTTCATTTTCGGTATTTCTTTTATATACAATAAAACTAATTTTTTAAGAAACACATTGAACACGCAGAACACATTGGGATTCATATTGGATGGAATTATTAATGCTTGCTGGCTTAACAGCATATTTCGTGAATTTCTTCTTTGGAAAAAATAAAAACTCCAAAATTGCCAATATGTGGCTTAATACACATCGGAGCCTTCTTGAAGAAAATTTCGTATTAGTTGGTAAGCTTAAACCGTTTCCAAGTTTAATTTTTTTTAATATTAATTCTATTCCAAAATATTGCTGCCTATTTTCAGTAATTTGCGAAAAGCTTATAAAAAATCCTTTAAAAATTTATTTGCTGTTATTTATAGGAAACTAGGATGAATGAAATGTGTTGTATTAGCGAAGAGTATAAATGTATCGCAAGCAGAAAAGAAATATACACTCGGCTTGTCTACTCGTTAACCGAATAGAGCCACAAAGAGAAAAAAATCAACAACAATATAAAGGCTCTCCTTTTCTTTTATATTCTTGTTGTTTTTTTCATGTATACATTTTATATGGGAAAAAACATGCAACACACATCACTCATTTGCCAGTGACATGTTAGAAATTTTGAAGTAAATTTTTCATTCCGGATATTTTGGTGACGTCACCTTTCTAAAGAAACCGGTTTGAGTGAAATCGGTTGAGTGTAAATACCTTTAAAAGGGAGAACAAAAACGCCTTGCGTATTAATATATAGATAACATAACGTTACGACATCAAAAGCATACTTCTTGTCCTGCCATTCTAGAAATTGCTTTAGTATTTCTAACATTTCAGCAATGATACCTTCGGAAATTTGTTAGACAATTCATATCCCAAACTTCACTTTTTTTTTCTAATTATTTTAAATTCAAATTTTCAAAGAATCAGAAATCATTTAATAATATTTTAATATTACAGGTGATGATGGTAAATTAGAAAATGAATCTCCAGGATTAATTAAAGAAAGTGATAGCTTATATACATTATGGTGTTCTGGACGTACTTGCTGTGAAGGTATGCTAGTTGAACTAAAAATGATAAAGCGTCAAGATTTAGTTGCACTTTTATCAACACTAATGCGACCTACAAACGATCAAATTCATATAAAAATTGAAATATCAAAAGATGTTATGGATACATTTGTATTATGTATAGCTACAAAAAAAACTGCAACCAAATTATTCAAAGAGATGTCAGATCTAGTAATGTCTATTTTTTTTAAATTAAATTTATTTTTTTTAAATTAATTTTTATTTTTGTACTTTAGAATAAATTTTGTAGTCTAGTCAATAAACCCGATGAAAAATATAAAGTAATAAATGGTTATTCAATTCTATCGGAAATACCTGAAGCTACAGCTACAATACTTGATACTAGAATAATAGGAGCATTAAATAAATATCATAATATAATTGATTATATTCATATATCAGATCAATTTAGTGGACAATTGCAACAAGATGATACAAGTACTTTAAAACAGCCAGAGGTTAAAAAGATGTTATTAGTTGGATTAAATTTACCAAATAATTGTGATATTGAAAATTTAAAACCAATACTTCAAATGGTATTTTATTTACTGGAACGTTTAAAACGTTATCGCTTATCCAAAGAAGTATATAAATTTATTTATATTTTAATATTACACAGAAAAAAAATTTTTATTCAATTTTTCAGGGTAAAACTAAAGCAGATAAAAATCGTTTACGTGTAGAAGAAGAATTTTTAAAAAGTACACACGCTGCAAGAGCTGAAGCTGCTGCATTGCGTCGTGAAGAGAAACGTAAACAGGAAAAAGAACGTGTTATGGCAGATGATGATCCTGAAAAACAAAGACGATGGGAACAAAAAGAACAAAAACGTCAAGCTAAAAGAAAAGCACCCAAAATGAAACGTTTATCAGTTAAATCATTGTAGGTTAATCTCTAAATTTGGGATTTCTGTTTTAAATCACCTAATAAATTCTTAGTTGTAGAAATCAATTATTGAAAAAATTAAACTTTGTTAGATATATTCAAAATTTAGGCACTTTTGACTGGTTATCAATAAATTTTTTAATAAAAACTTCAAAATTATATCAATTTTTTATAGGCTCATTTTTATATTGTTTTTTAGCCTTTTTGAACAAGTTTTCAATTATTTTTATATTCCGACTATTAGCTTGCAAAAAGTATGTAAAAATCTTAAATATGTTAATAAAATCTTTTCTATTCATCCAATCAAGCTCAAATAAATTTTGTTCTGTTGGCAGTGCATGACAATTGATGTTAATACGGTTAGTTCAAATATTAATTCATTGAGAAAAACTTTAGAAATCGGAATGAGAAGAATTCTGAATTCAGAAAAAAGAAAAAACAATCGCACTGAATGGGAATGAATGAGAAATATAAGTAGGAATATACTTTAAAAAATTTGTTTTTATATTAACTAGTTCTATTGAAGCTCGATTTTTTTAGACTGAAAATAAAATTTAATGTCAAAATTTTGTTTGCCCAATTTTCCGTTTTCGTTACTACTCACTTTTTTTATAGCATTATTTGAACTATTTTGCGATAAGTTATTAATTTAAAGCTGAAAAAAATATTTTTGGTTTTAGCTAACGATAAAATGTTTTAGAAAAATTTTTAGTTTTTTTTTAACTGCATCGGAATATTTTGGATAGAATATTCAAAGAATATTTAATAAATTACTTTCTCTTCCTTCCTGATGGATTTTACAGACTTCATATAAATCGATATCGAGAACTTGATACTTAATAAAACTATTAGCAGTTAAATTGTCAACCGGCCGAGTTTACTCTTTCTTCGAACATTATGGCCAGTGCACATATAGTATATGAAATTTATTAGATATTTAAGATTCATTTTAGGTTACAAAAGGGACTAAACATTTTTCTCATTTTTTGTTTGATTGAAAACTTTTTGACCTCATCAAATAAAAATAAATATTTCAACTATGAAAAACACATAGTTGAAATATTTAATATCAATAAATTTTTTAATAAAAACTTCAAAATTATATCAATTTTTTATAGGCTCATTTTTATATTGTGTTTTAGCCATATAAACAAGAAAATTAAAAATTTTATGAAATGTTAAATTAGTTTATATATTTTCAATTTTTTATTAGAGTTACTGAGATGATAAAAAAGAACAAAAAGATGTCTCATACAAATACTAATGTCATTATCTAATTAAATTGATCACTTAACATTCTTCAGCACCACAATTTTGTTTTTCATTAAATAAAAATTTAATATGATTTTTAAGTGTTTTAATTTGCATTTGTGCTGAATTAAAACTAGATGACAAAACACATAATTGTTCTTGCATTTCTTTAATAACATCTTCACGATCAGCGATTGATAACGAAGCAGTTGCACGACATTGTGCTAATTCTTTTTCTAATTGTTCAACATGACTTGAGATAGCTTCTTTTTGATTATCGGCACGTTCTTTAGTTCTTGTTATTATTTTAGCACTTTCATTACGTAATATATCTAAATCAGCTTTTGTTTTTTGTAATTTTTCCATAAGTGGTTCATGTTCAGCTAATAATTGTTCATTTTTTTCTTTTAGCTGAGCAACTTGATTTTCAAGGCATATAATACGTTCTTTAAGGGTACACTGCTCATTTGGTTCTTCTTTATTTGATTTTAATATTTTTAATTCACGACAAACTAAACGTATTTTTTTTTCTAAATCTTCTTTATCTTTTTCAGAATTTGCTAATTTAATTTGTTCATTTTCTAATAATTTTGGTAATGGTGCTAATTCTTTTAATTTTTCTTGAAATTTACATTTAATTCTTTGTATTTCAAGATTTATTTGATTTTCAATATGTTTATTAGTTAATTCTTGTTTATCTAATAGACATTTTTGTTCTTCAACTTTTTGTTGGGCACATAAATATTTATTTCGATAATCTTCCAATTGTTCTGATTGTTCATTAAGTAAACATTTAAATTCTTCTTGTTCCTCCTGAAGATCAGATATTTTATTACGCAAATAAATATTTTCATTTTCTCCACCATTTTCAGTTGTATCAATAGTACAACCTAATTGTTGCATTTTTTGTTGTATCATTTTTAGATTTGCATCTTTTCGACCAAATTCTTCAAGTAAATTTTCATAATTAGCTTTTAACTGTTGAAATTCTAAATCTTTTGTTTTACCAAATTCTTTTATATCATTTGTTTTAGCAGTTGTACATTTTGTTGGTTTTTTAGTTGAAAAACATTCATTATTATCTTGCATAACAGATTTTCTTTCGTTTTTTAAATACTGTAGTTCAACTTTTAATTCTTTAATATTACATTGCATTTCTCTAATATTCATTTCTAAACAATTTGCAGTCTCTTTATATTTATCAAATTGTCTATCATCTTCTATACCACAATTTTTTGAATTATTTGTATTAGAGCAAGCAAACTGTTGTTCTTGTTGTACTTTATATAATTCACATTGTAAATTTTGTACTTTTTGTTGTAAGCTATCCAATTTACGATCACGGCATAATATTTCCTCTTGTAATTTATAACGTTCGCCTTCTAATGTTGCATTATCTGTAGCAAGTTTCTCTTGTATTTTATAACTACGACAAAGATCTTTTGTTTGCTGCGTACAATCAGTTGGTTTTGTTATAGCACCACATTCTTGTAAATATCCTTGAATTTTTCTTTCAATATCATTTGAATTAATTGATATAGTGCTACCTTCTTTATCTTTTTCAGCACAACTATAATTTCTTCTAAAAGATGTTGGATTTTCTTCTGTTTCACATAATTGAATACCACTAAATGATTGACCTGGAAATTGTTCTTGTATATCTAAAATTTTGCGAAGTAAACACTTTAATTTAATATTCTCTTTTTCTAGACATTGTTTAAGTGTACGAATTTCACGATTTTCACATTTAGTACGATTTGATTTTCTTGTTTTTTCACAAATAATTTTTTTTAATTCACAAATTAGTTTATTTTGACTTTGCACTTTTAAGATAAGCTTCATATATTCTTGTTTACTTTGATTATCGAATTTAGGTGGTGGTGATGTAAGAACTTCTTCAAACTCTTCTTCGACTTCTTCACGAACTGATAAATTATCAGTATTTGTTTTTGTTTCCTCTTCTATATCTATATATTCCTCTCCGTCTAATTCTTCGAGGTGTATTTCTTCACCTTCTGCCATTTTTTAAGAAGATAAGAATAAAATTTTTTATAAATAATATTATCAAAGAAATTTAGCACCGATAATCAACCTTGGTAAATGAAACAATAAGAAGCTATAAAAGTGGGGGTAAAAAAAAATTGGTTTTTTTTTACAATATCACACAATGAATTTTGACTTAAGAATTTTTTGCCTTTTAATCAATTAAATTTTGATTATTTCTGTTTAATTCTTAGACTTCTATGATCAAGGCATACTTTTTTGTGTTTTTTAATTTCATTAAATTTAATTTAAATCTAAGTAGTTCAATACTAAATTTTTAAAACAATTAAGCATTTAGCTTTTTACAGAAATCTTAAATTAATTAAGCTCTCAACGACGAGGTTACAACCAACTGCTAGAGCAAATTTTCTCGTATTTTTTTTTCTTAAAAACGCCAGCATCCAATGTCGTACTACAGATTATTGATTTGACTTTGAAACAAACCAAGCAATTGGTTTTCGAATACATTCATAGTGATCCATGCCATGTCCAAAACAAAGAAACCAAGTGATTGGATATAACAGAAAAAAAAGTATTAAGTGAAGAAAAATTTGATTGATCACACAACGAATTCTGGAAAAATTAAAAGCTGCTGTTTTGAATGTTCAAAAATATTAATCTAGTATGGCTTGTTATATACAATCGAGAGTAATGAAGATAAACCAGCTCCCAGCGCCAACGTCGAAATACAAAGAGAGGAGATTATTTATTGCACCAATCTAAGGTCTTGCGGCAAGACCTAGCAAGAAAAGAGAGAAACACCAATAGATCATTTTATTTTAGATATTTCTATCTAAAAAGTTGGATTTCTAGCAAGTATTTAGAAGCATAAAAAATTTCAAGAAAAAATAGAAAACATGATAAAATCTGCGAATAGGAATTTAACACACCAGTCCGTGAGACGAATTTTAAGGACTTAATTCTTTCTTTCGCTGAAAGAAAAGCACTTCATGGAAATCTATAGAAAAATTAGAAATAAAGAATGCTAACTAAGCAGATTTCAAACACAGTATCTTCACCTTTTTCAAAACTAGGTTTTCAAAATACTTTGTCAAGCATCGTAAAACAGTGTTAATGTTTTTTTATATTTTATACATGTTATCCTTGATATAAGGAAAAATTTTTTTGGCGCATATTTCATAAAATAATTTGACATCATCGTTCAAAAATTGTTTTTTTCATCGTTTTTAACAGGCACTTAATTTTCGCATAGTTTTATATAGAATATTTCCGTTTATTTTATTATTGTGTTCTTATATAGCTGACAGAGCTGTGATTGTTATATCAATTTCACAAAAAACTGATGTCAAAAGGTTAAGTAAATAAGTTCTGAAATCTTTATAGTTTATCTAAAATTATCCCATAGAAATATGACATCAAAAAATGAGAAAAATTATGATAATAATATTAACTATCATCATTTTTGCATAATCCTTTATTAAAAGTAATTTAAACAAAAAAAAATTTTAGTAAAACTATATAGGTGAATTGTTTAATTTAAAAAATTTAAAAGAATTTTATAGAATAACAAGCAGTTCTTAACAGAAGAAATTCACTGACTCTTTAATCAAGTAATATTCTACCACATTGTCATTTTACACAGCTCAAATCCTATAAATGCCGAAAATTTATGCGATATTTAAGCTTTTCTTCTTATTGATTTATAATTTTCAATTTGACTCACAGCAATTTACCTGAATAAAATTTAACCGGATAAAATTGTAAATGAATTTCCACTGTTAGAAAGGTCACAGAATTAACGAATTATTTTTTGGGATATTTTGAAATAATTCTTTTAACAATAACATTTGATTTAGTTCGGAATTGTTGAACTATAGCAGTATTATCATTAATTATTTCTGGTGATTCAATCTTGATTACGCTATCATTGAATTGAACCGATTTCATATTGTTCTCATCAAATAAGGTATCACGATTTTTTACTAATATCGGGGACAAATCCTTAATAAAGTTTTCATTGTTAATATTTGTTGTAATTTCATTTGGTTTGATTTTAATTTTAACAAAATTTTCATCGATTTTTTCTTGGTTTTCATTTAATTTCTTATCTTCACATATTACTTCTATGTTTTTTGATTTTAATAATTCTCTTCTAGAATTATTTTCGTTTCTTTCAGAAATTATTTCATGTTTGCTTAGCAATTTCTCATTACTATCTTTATATTCTTTTTCCGCATTTTCTAATACCAAAAATTCATTATTTTTAATTATTTCAAAAGTTTTTAATTTTTTTGGATTTTCTTTAAATTTTTCTTCTACTGAAGCCATTATATTGTGAGTAACATTATTTTTAGAATCAATTTGAATAGTATTAGGGAATGCTATATCCGGTTTAGCATTTATACAATCTTTTTCACTTATATTAATTTCGGTAGCTGTTAGTTGCTTAAGTTTTATATTATTTTCTTCGAGAATATTTTCAATATGAATTTTTTGGCATCGAAGTTTTAATGCTTCTAGTCTCCATCTAAAAAAATATAAAATAACAAAAACAATAAAGGCAGTATTAAAATTTAATGAAAAATTATTTTACTAACTTTGCCAGGTCTTGTTTCGTTTCCCTTAAAATATTTTCTAGAGAACACTTCTGAATGCGACAACTATGAAGTTTATTTTTGAATTCTTCAGTTTCATTCCTAAAAAACCGAAAATTTTATTGATATTTAAACAATTTTTTTGATAGCAGAAGACTAGCAGATATTTTTAAATAGCACTAATTTTATTATGAATTTTTACTGTTCTAGTTGATAGTATTAACGTATTAGTTGTTTTATGTATTCCAAGTAAAAAGAATATCAAAGAGATTTCATCTCCAATCATAGTCAACAAAAAAAAAAAAAAACAATGCTGAATATTTTAAAAAAATGTGACCTGTAGATTCTGGCTTCATTCAATTAGCAGAACTACAACATATACGGAATATATTGTACTTCTGGTTCAGATTATTTTTTTTTTTTATATGTAATGAATGTTTTCATCTTTTACAAAATGATAAACACCATAGAGAGTTGAATATAAAAGCACCAAGCTAGACCCATTCTACACAGGCCAACTCACAGCGATTCTGTGAGTTTTGTATGAATATAACCGGTTTCGCTTTGAGTTTTCTGCAGTGAGTTGGCCTGTGTGGAATGGGTCTTAGAAGAATTAAAACAGAAAATTTTTAAAAACCAAAGGATTTTTCATATAACAATTATTCTTTAGGAAAGAAAAACAACCGTGTTTAGCTTAGAAAACTTCTTTGGGAAATTCTTTTTTCTTTTTTAAAAAAAGTCTTATTTGTCAGCTTACTTGCAAAATGTTAACATTGAATCTAACCAAGTAACTCCTTTATTGTTAGCTAATTGTATTAAATTCTCTTGTGTTAGAGCATTGTGTTTCTCTAGTGCTTCATTTCTTTGAAGTTCTTCAATTAATCTTTCATTTAATTTTTCTGGAAAAGAAAAACAATACAAACAAGCATTAAAAATTAAAATCTAATTCAAACCTTTATAGCGCTTATCAGCGCTAACAAATATAGAAACACAAACTTCTATCTCATTTTTCATAGCTGCATTTTCTCTTTTTAATTTTCTTATTTCAATTTCACTTTCTGTATAACATTTTTTCATTTGAATAAAACGTTTTTTTTGTGCTTCTAAAATATGCAACATTTTTTGACGTTGATCATCAACTTCAGCAAATAATGAATTCCCTTTTAAATCTTAAAAGAATATTAATTTAGGTATTTATATATTTAATTATTTTAAAAATATTAAGGACTAGCAAATGTACAAATAAATTAGCAATAAATGCCTTATATGTATTTGATAGTTTAGGATGATTGTCCATATATTGCGTTATAGATAAAAAAACCAAACCAATAAAAGGAAAACTCGCTTAAGTGTATTTAGATTTTAGTTAAAGATATCATTCAGAGATTATTTACTGCAACATGGAAATTTGATAAAACATTAAGCTCTTTACTTTGAAAATTAATTTAACAATTTTAATTATAATAATGAAAAATATATATATACTTTTATTATCAGGATTTGATTTCAAACTCGCCAGCTCAGCTGAAACTTCAGACAATTGTTGTTGGGTCGACTCTAATAGTTCAGATTTTTCTTCGATTTCTTCACGCTTTGCTTGAAGATTTTCTTCATTACATACGACAAGTTCATTTAAAGCATTATTTTTACGCTTTTGCAAAACAAAATAAATAAAAGTTACTATAAATTTCAATACATAAAAATTTAATTATACTTCACATTCTGTTAATAAAATCATCAAATTATTAATTTTAGCTTGTTGTTCATCTATTTTAGCACATAATTCTAAATTTTCTTTCTCCAGTGAAATATCTCTTTCTATACTTTGATTTAATTGTTTTACACTTTTACTGGATGTAAAAATTTTCAATGAATTTATTTCATCTTTTAATAAAATAATTTCTTCATTTGATTTTTCAATTTTTTGCTCTAATGATAATATTTGTAAATTAAGTTCATGATTTTTATTTTTATAATATTCAATTTCTGTATTATGTTTTTCTTGAAATTTCTCGATTTCTCTTTTTTCTGAATTTGTTATTTGATCTATTTCTTGCTGTATATACTCTTGAGCAGCTATGGAACTTTGTAAATTTCTTTTAAGCTCATAAATTTCTTGCTTATTATCTTCTAGCTCATTTTTAGCAAATGAATAACTTTTAAATAATTTTATATATTCATTTTTTAAATCACATAATGACAAAAGACTTAAATCTAGTGAATTTAAATGATCTGCAGACATTTTAGAATATTTAAAAACAAACGTTAGTTTTGAAATGTCAAATTTTAATAAAAATGTAATAAACTGAGCGTAGAATTTTAAAGGTTATTTCTCTTTGTAAAATTTGTAAGGCTAAATATGTATATGTTTTACTATTTATTTTTACACATGAAGTTATAATGAACTCTTATCCCTTGGTCCAAACATAAAAACTATTAAACTTTTATTATATAAATTTAAAAGAATTGAAAATAGAGTACTAAAAATAATCTTTGATAATCTTTACTATTGTGAATAATTTTTATTTCATGGTTTCTATGGACACAATTTGAATCACTAAACTTTAATTCTAGTTGAGGTTGTATCAATAAACATTTAAAAATGGAAAATTCTTTTCAAGATGCAATCGAGAAAGATTTAGCTAAAGAACATCCTATTACTACATTTCAATCTGATAATTTGCATGATAAACTTATATTACTTAATTATGAAAAACATCTTTTACGTGAAATGAAAATGAAGCCATTACATAAATTTTATTTTGTTAAATCAACAAATCCTGGTGAACAATTTTTTATGTTTACATCAATTTGTGCCTGGTTATTGCGAAAATTAGGTAAAAATTTTCAACAGCCACAAGAATTCGATGATCCAAATCAAACTATAAATAATATTATTCATGTTCTTAAGGAATTGGTAAAGCATTAGAATCTAGTTTTGTAATTAATTAAAATTAGCCATTTTTCTTATTATTTTAGAATATACCAACAGATTTTCCGTCAAATAAATTATTACAAGGTGCTGGCCCGATTTGTTTATTTATTTTGGATACTTTAGCATCGCAAGCAATTAAGATTTCCAAGGTAAAAGAAATTATTAACTAATTCCTTTCTTTTTAAATAATTTCAGCTCCTCATCATCCAAATTTTATTTTTATTTTTGCTATTAGTTATTCTCTTTTTAAATAAGTTCTTGTTTACATTGAGTACTTACTGAGTAAAAGGGGAGAGGGTGTTGAGAAATACGAATTCTTAGTTGAAAATTGTCAAAAAAAACAAAAACTTTTTAAAGTAAGTTTGGATCAAATGTGAAAATAAAACAAATTTTACAGCATTAGAAATAATTAAAAGAAGAATGTAAGATAATATATACTTTTTAAAATCCCAAAAACTCTTAGTAAAAAATTAAGCAGAAACCACATGGATCGGGGTCTATTTAGAATTTTTTTTTATAAAAGAAATTATATAGCTTTGAACACTATTAAATGCGGTCCCAACTTGGGCTCTTGGGGTAGATATTTTTGCAGCGTCCTAACATAAAAAATGAAGAAGAAGATGAACAAGCCGAATATGTGGATAATGATGCCGAAATTATTTTGGAAAATTTTGACGATCAACAAAATGAATTTTTTAGTGACGATAGTGAAGACAATGCAATTTCATTGATTGGCTTTAATGGAAATACTGAAAATTTACCTATTAATTTAGAAGAATATAAAACTGATAGTCTTGACGATACAGAAAATTGGAGGTAATTTAATTAAAATTTTATATCTTTTTCCAATGCTACCTTTTGCTTTTTTTTTTTAAATATTCATTAATTAGATTAGAGTTAGAACGAGTACTTCCTCAATTAAAAGTAATTGTAAAACCCGATCCAAGGGATTGGCGAACTCATTTAGAACAAATGAAGAATTTAAAAACAACTATAAATTCGGTAGGTGAAATGATTTTACAAAAAAAATGAGTAATATTATAAATTATAAAATCAAAGCTGAATTTTTAGTCTTTTGAAGATACGAAAAATCAACTAGGAAAAATGCAGTCTGATATTACATTAACAATGGATAAAATTGAAAGCCGTGAAAGGCATGTTAATGAAGTCCTTAGTACAAATATAAAAGAATATAAAAATTTATCCATAGAATTGTCTCGCATTAAACAGGATTTAAATGATATTGAAAATGATAAAGAAAACATACGAAAAGAACTTGAGGATGTAATAAATGAAAATGAAATGGTTAAAAGTTCTATGGAACAAAAAGGAAATGCTATGTCCGATGGAAGTAAGTGTAAAATTAGTTTTGATACTAAGCAATTAGAATGCTTTCAAGAAAACTTAAATTTTTGGATGTGAACAATATTTTTGTTCTGTTTTTTTTTTAAATACTAAAAATAAAATCAAAAAATTTATATTTTTAGGTCCTGTTATTGAAATGAAGAAAGCAATTGCAAAACTTAAAGATGAAATTGCAGAAATTAATCTTGAAATTGGTTTACTTGTCCATGATCAGGATCAGGATATTATTAGGCAAGCTTTTGCTTATGCTGAATTAGAATTACAATCATCAAACTTAACTCAAACAAAACTTTCATATTGATTTTAACACAAAAATAAATATTTTGTAATTTTATTTATTGATTCTAAACGTGGGACGTAGCTCTAAAATCTATTCGTCACTATTCTTTTTTGGAGACAGTGTGTTGTTAGTTAATGATATTGTGAATAAAGAGTTGTTAATAAAAATTTTGTTATTAAAATAATTAATAAAACAAATAACATGCATAACATGGGATAGTAAGTTGGTGTCTACAATAACATTTTCAACAACATTTTTTGAAAAGTACAAATTATATTTTTCTAAAGTATTTGTAATTTAAAAACGCATATTAAAAATTTCAGTACAAAACTAACTAGTACAAAATCTATAACAGTACTATAAAGACAGATATCAAAAAATGTTCTGGTACGGAGTGCTTATATATTAAGAGTGACACTTAAAATCACTGAAAAACATTCATTTTATAAAATGTTGTAATTAAATAGAACATTATTTATTTAATACAAATAATAATCATTTAAAAGAACTTTTGTTTACATAAATATTGTGCTTTGAAAGGAATTTTTCAAAAACAGATGTTTAAAAAAACTAAAAAATTATTACCACCCAAGCCACCAAATTTAGAAGAAATAATTAAAGATTTAAAAACTTTTAAAACAGAGAAATCATTTGACGATGTTAGAAAATTAACACCGGATTTATCTGATCAAGAATGGTGGTCTGTATTTGAAACGCTAATTAGAGATAGTGAAAAACTTAAAAAATTAAAAATTCAAATTGATGAAGGTAAAAAGAGTTTAGAAATTGCTAAAAATGATATTGAAATAAGTGCAAATAGAATACGAGAAGAAATAGAAAATAATCTTGAAAATGTAGATTAAGCCACTAAGTAAAATATAATAAGAAATTTTGTAAAAATAAATTTGAATTTTATATTTATATTAATTATTCTTTGTTTGTTAAATAATATTGCGTAAATTGGAACTAATAAAAAAAGAAAATATAGAGAATTACTTGACATATTCCTCTTAATGAAATAAGTATGGCTAAAGTACAATCTTAAGGTGCAAAAACAACGCGTTTTTCGGAGCGGAAGCGATGACGGCTGTCACACAAAAGGGGTTTTTTTTTTTAAATTTGTTCCTAATAGGGGCTATTCACTATTTTTTCCAACTCATCAAGTTGGAAAAACATGTTCAATTTTCTACTCAAGCCTGCCGTCCCATTTAATTTACATTGAACGAGAGAGCGACTTGATGAATTGGAAAAAATAGTGAATAGCCCCTATAAGATTTTGTCTTAAACATATACCCTAAAAACTTTTTGCTGTTGTCTATAATGTCTGTTATATGTTGGATTTAGAATTTTCTTTGCAGCCTTATTATTTTATGAAAGGATAGTCAAATTTCAAGTTGCATACATTAATATTTAGACGTGTATGAATTAACTACACCTAATTCTCTTTTTACACGATAGATACGTTCCCAAAAAATTCGTGTAAAAAGAGAATTAGGTGTATAGTTTAACAGCACGTGCTCGAGACTGACAACAACTAACGACCAAACTAAAAGACTTAGAATATTTTCGCAACAGAGGAAAATTTCATATATGCTAAAAAGACTTTTATTATTTTTTTGTCCTCCTAAATGCGATTCACGCATACGGAAATCGTGTTAAATCAAAAAAATTCGTGTAAAAAGAAAATTATTTTTTCGTTTTAGCTCGTGTTAAATCAAATTCGTGTAAAAAAAATTCGTGTAAAAAGAGAATTAGGTGTATATATATATGAACTAAAATTAACTATACGAAATATAAAATTATGAACCGTTAAGTTAAAATTAAGTTTGAACATGCAAAAAAAACTCATTAAATAACTTCTTTCATTAATACAACTTTATTTACTTATAAGAGGTAATATGTGTTCAAGGCTGTGTCTAGATTAGCGATTTGGACAGCGAATTATAGTAGTTCTGAGGAGCGGTTATACTCAATAGTTTTTCAAAGTTTGACATTTTTATTGAAAATATAAAAGTTCTGCCTTCTAACTAGTTTTATTATATTAAATTGACTTACCTTAAATAATAATGCATTATAAATGCAATAAAATTAGTTTAAAGGTACAAATTATACTATTCGAGAGAACTTATAATTTAATAATTGCAGTCAATATACTTCTGAGTATAACCGTCCCTCAGATCGCCTATAAAAAATCGTTGTCCAAATCGCTAATGTAGACACCAAGTAAAAATGAGTAAACCGCGTCAACCGCGTCATTGTGTTTGCGCCTTTAAGGTGGTGAATAGAGTAGAAAAAATTCCCGACTATCAAAATTTTAAATAAGATGCTACTGAACTACTGAAAAGTAAATCAGTGAATACCTATATCTATAGAGCGTAATGAATGTTAGTATGATAGTTACTTAGCTTTTTTGTCAACAGTTCAACGAGATATTATTTCATTTTACTCAAAAAAAGATGTTGAAAGTAACTCCAATTGGCTCCAATAAAACTGAAATTCAAGTTTAGTGCATTGAATCGATGTCAGTGTGAATGAACTAGAAAAGGTAAAACCAATCTTAACTTATGCAGCAGACATTTATGCCATATTCTATCAAACTCTTTTGCTATAAAGGCCCAAACACAATGAACGCGGTTCGCGGCGCGCAAGCGGTGACAGCTGTCACAGCTATGGGATCTTATATAACCGCTTGCGCGGCGCGAACCGCGTTCATTGTGTTTGGGCCTTAACTGATGAATCCCTTAGCTTTCCAATATTATTTTGATAATTTCAGCGAAGCGATGCATTTGATCGACAGTTGAAGGAACTCAAATTGGTAACATGAGAGGCTTTTCCCTAATAACATAACTTCAGCCATTTTTGATAAGTCTTAAATGTACCTCAAATGAATCAAGGCATTGATTAACTTAAATAAAGCCTTACTTTGTAGTCTTTGTATACTTTTACTATTGTTTAGATGCATCATGATGATTAGTATGTTGATTTTATGTGAACGATTGTCATCGCTTTAATTACTCTAAAATTTATTAAAAACTACCCTAATTCAAATTCATTCAACTTAACTATTTTTGTAGTTGCTTTGTCTCAGCGGAAATATTGTGTAATGTTTATGTGAACGGGTCAACTGTCGATCACAGAAACATTCTTTTAATAAATTAGAGCACATGCAATTGTTGTTCGACTTTTGCTTAAATATTTTGGATTATCTTTTGTTGTTGTTTTTTTGTCTGGCCAAGGTCTATTGGCCACTATCAGAGGCATATTAAAAAGCTGCAAAAAGATTGCAAGGGAATTTTGAACGAATCGCAAAAAGTGAGTCATTTAGAGTGGTTTAAGGGGGCGATAGAGTAGAGTTGTTTATTGAAATTCTAATAGATATTTTTACCTGTTTGTTTAAATCTTTTTTGTATATTTTATTTTAAAAATAAATGTTAAATAAAAATGTTTTTTTTATTTAAAAATCTAAGTAGTGAGTGCACTACTATTAATTACGATTGTAATTTTTAGTTAACTAAGGTGTGTACATTTTATTTAAAAAAAAAAACAATGAATAAAATTACTTTTGGAAGTTAACTAACCTTTTTTTAAACAAAAACAGCTTACCAGCACAAAAAAACCCCAACCAAATATAACCTAAAAAAAAAATCCGACTGCATTATTAAAGAGTAAGAAAATAAAAATATTCTTATAACATTGACAATACTCTTAAATTGCTTAGAAAATTTTTTAGTAGTAGAAACTTGAATTTTGCTATAATATTATGAGCTATTATTAGGTTTAAAGGCTGTTCGGAGATGTGAAAATAAATTGTTTTCGCCAAGATTCCTAATATTTCATTGACGGAAATTTTTCACTTTTCTTCTTTCGGTATTGTAATATATTTATTTGGAATTTACAACTGATCAAATTTTTAAATATAAAAATTTATCTATCTTTAAAATAATTTATTATCAAAAAAATATGGGCAATTTGTTCGATTGCTTTTATTATTAAACAAATCAAATTGAAAATAAAATAAAACCATTTAAAACTACTAATAATAAATAAATAATGGAATGACTATTTTTGTCCAGAAAAATCATCATATAAACTGAGCATTAGTAGTATCTGCAATGATGCAAGAACTGCATGGATGCTCTGAAAGAAATAAATATAAATTTTTTATTTAATTTAGTTTTAATACTAGTTGATTATTAAACTAACATAAAATTATGCGGTGCGATGAAAAATTTTGTTTGTAATTACTTAATTTATTTTTTTACAGATTTTATCTATACATTTTATGATAACAAAGTAATCTGTCAATAAGTCCCTCGTCTTACACATTTAAGGCATCATTGTTAAAATATCTATATTTAAATTATAAATAAATTTTTAAATATCCACTAAAAAGGATTTTTTGTGGAATCTAATCGGCAGTTAGTTCAGTGAATACCATATGGTAAAAGTAATCCAGATTGACCAAAAATGCAATTGTCGCCAAGTTATGTCGTCTGTATTTTAAGTTCTTTATGTTATTTTGTTCGTTAACTCTTTTGAAAAATTTTAACAAGTGAAGTCAGAAATAAGAAAAAATAGGTTTACAGGAAGGAGGGATATTTTAAGGTCCAAACTAAATCAAACAAACTTTATATGGCTGGTTCAGGAAAGCTAGAGAAACGTCGGAATTAATGTAAATAATGTGATGGAGATTTTATTGATAATGAAATCGAACTTTGCAAAAAAAAATTTGTATTTAAGGGTCAGAGGTCAGGAATTTATCGACCGGTATGTCAATATTCTGTTAGTCGTTTTGTTTTAAATAAAAGTCGAAATGAATTTTGATATTGAAAATAGTAGTAGAACTAAGAAATAGTACTTATATTTTTAATATTTATAATGTGATATTGAAACTGCAGAAAAAGTTAAAATAAACAAAAAAAAAGTTTCTTTTTCGTTAGTAAATCAAAGTTTTATTTAATTACAAAAAAAACAGCAAAAGCGAAATATCTTTCACTTTTGATTTAACATTTTCTAGAAACTGATTCTACAGGAAAAAGAACAAAGAATAAAGAAAAAAAAAAACAAATTTTTTACAAAAGACTACAAAAAAATATTATTTTAAGTAAGGGTGGTAGAGCCAGTACCTCAAAAAATATTATACTAAACTTGCCTCGTGGTTTGTAGGATAAATGGCGTTCTATATACTGACATGGACATATATAGTGACCGCAATGTCTAGCTGGTTCAATAATTGAAATTTTTCCTAATCCACGGATAGCTTTGTTACCCCAACGATATCCATAGCGTAAATATAAAAGCCAACCTCTTTCCTGCAAACCACGAAAGCAAATAATAATTTAAAAATTAAAAAATAAAAATACTTCTTAAATATTATAAAAACTAATATTAACTGTGTTACATATAATTATAATACTATTATTAACTTTAGTATTTTGATAAAAAAATCGCTGAAACGGATTCATTTTTTATGCAAATTTTCGATACATTTACATATATATGACTAGTTTTAATAGTCTTAAAATTTTTTATTTTCATTGCTTTCAATTATTTCAATGAATTTTGTTTTTTCGAAATTTTTTATTTTTTTTTTAAATTTAGTTTTATTAAAAAATTTTGTTGTTAATTTTGGCTTACTTTAAATTTTAGCGTTAGTTTGTTGAGTGCAAGTAAATCTTCTAAGAATTATTTGAAAAAATATGTGAATTTGCTTACAACTTAATTGTTGACGTGAAATGATTTAAAAATTGGTTTTCCATAAAAATGCTGAACAAAAAAAAATTTTAAAACACCTGTCTTTATAGAACAGTAAAAAACAAGGAAAAAAAGCCTCTGGACATTTGAACTTACAAATTTTATGTAACCAAAGAGATATTAGATTTAGCGGATTCAAAGTGTGATTATGGTCTAATAAATGACACAGAGACAGAGATTTTTTAAAAATGCTTAAAAGAACTTATAAAAAATGACATAAAATGACTTCGAATGGAGGATTTTTCAAAAGCACATTTTCTGCACATTTAATTAAAATAAAAGAACTTTCAAAATTTTACATCATAAGAGGCTATTTTTGTATTAGTTCTTAGTCGTTAGTTGAGTTAAAATTACCCATTGAAAACTTGCATAAAATTCGGGTCAGGTAAAGCTAACCTTTTAAAAATTTACTTAAATATTGGGTAAATAATAAAGGTCTTTTATGAAAAATTTATATAAAATAAGGAAACAAACAACAGCAAGATATACATTCTTAGTTCACATCTTTTTGTCCTATAAACTAAAATAAAAGTATTTTAAAGGGAACTGCGAGCTTCATGTATATATAATATTCATCTATTTGCTCCAATATAAGACAATAGTTTGCGCTTATTCCTGTACTTACGCCAGTAAATCAACTACGATCTTACATTAAATTTAAAGGAAGCAAAAATCAAAAACAAGACTTAAAAATGGAATGTTAGCGAAAAAAAATTTTCAAATTTTAAGGCACTTTTTTACTTATTTTACTTATAAATTAGTTTTGTTGTTGGTAAATATTGTCTTAAATTAAAACTAATGTAGTATAAGGAATTCAATTTGTGTTTTTTTTTTTTCGTTTCCTTAAAAGTTTCAATTCTTATATACAATAATAAAAGTTTTTAATTAAATAAAACAAAATAAAAAAATTACAAAAAAAACTATTTAACAAAATTTACTATTTAATCCGCAAAATTTTTTATTTGTATCATTTTTAATTTTATGATTAAGAATTTCTTCTGTATATTGGCATGGACAAATCGATGACCTTAAATGGCGAGGCATCTCATGGACACCTTCTTCGTTAACAGTCCAATCTAGTCGTCGACGTAGATAATCTTTTCCCCAACGTTGTAAATAGCTCAAATATATTTCCTGTGCTATTGCCTAACATTTGAATTTTTATTAAAATAATTGATAAATATAAAACTATTGCATATTGGGAGTACAAATAAGTCTCCGTTGTTGAGAAAAAGTGTAAAATACCAAGAAGTTATGGTTAAAATTGTCAATTAAAAGAGGTCAAATATTTGTTAACAATATACCTAAACTTGAAAAATTGACAAGTTTGTAGTAGAAGTATATATTTATTTCTTGCAAAAATACCGAGTTTTGAGCTGAATAAGCGTCATATAGGAAAATTTAGCAAAGAAGAACGTGTTTAGTAATATTCCAGGTAAATGCTCATTGCCGGGCTAAACCAAACCTTTTTAGAAATACTTATTCGTAAAGTTTTACATAACTATTTCTATCCACGAGACATTGCTACTTGTGATTATTACTTCTTTCCATTTACGACACATCTGGGCAGCACTCAAAAACTGGGTGGGTTGATTCAAACAAAAAACGACAAGCTTGTTTTTATATATTTAATTTTTTTGTAAAAAAATGTCGGAGACTTTTTTGCACTCAAAATATATATAAAACAAAACAAAAAAAAACATTTAAATTAAATAAACTGATTTAGAGTATAATTAAAAGTTAATTATACCTGTTTTCTAGATAATCTCACAGGATTATTTCCTTGTATTATAATATCATTGATATCAACATCAAGACGTCTTTCCCAGCCAGCTTGTATAATTGCACCATTTTGTTCATTTCTTTCAATATAATTATTTAAATATGCTATACATTGTGCTGGATCAAAATAAATAAAACATAAATTAACTTTATGACATGAGATACGTCCTCGATCATCAAGTACCAATAAAATTTTATGTCTTATCAATTGTTTATTAACACGTGCTAAACATTTTTCTAAACCACGTGCTAATTTCAATTTAACCCACATACATAAAAATATTGCGGCTGCATTTAAAAATAACCAACCAACACCAAGTGAAAATAATGCAATTCCTTGTAATCCAGAAAATAATAATGCTAAAAGGACACAAAATGCTAATAAAATCCAACAAACTAACACTCGTTTGTAACAAATATTATAAATAGTAAATCTATAGTCATTGACTAGTGTCTCCATTGCGCTAACATATTCCTCAACAGTTAACTAAAATAACCAAAAAAATAAAGAAATTATTTAATATAATATTAAAGATACTTTTTATAACTTACTGTTAGGCCCTGTGCCATCAGTTCTTCAGGTACAAGCTCTGGACGGAAAATAGCTGGAGTAATCCATGGCCATTTGGTATTAATTGGGAGTAAGGTAACTATAGTATCACCATTAGCTAAATCAATTTGAAGGAAAAATCAAAACAAAAAAAATCAAAGAAAATAATCAAAACTTACCGAATCCTTCTCTTATTCTGCCAGTAGATAATTCTATTGTTCGCATTGGAGCAGCAATATCTGTTCTAGTACCCGAGTTTTTTGTTATATCATTTGTTGTTGGAAATGTTCCAGATGTTGTTAGTGAGGGTGGACTAGTTGTTGTTGAAGTATTCAAATTTATATGAACGCTTTCTGTATCTAGAACAGCTGGGGTAACTTCAAAGTTTCTGGATGGAAGTTTATTCTAAAATATTAATTTTAATAATTAACTAAATTCAAAAATTTGGTTCTATTTTGATTATTCAGAAATTTAGCGCTTGCTTTCCTTTTAAAGTAGAGTAACAAAGTTCTAGCTTGTACTGAAGTAAGTTTCAGGATGAAAAATGAGCCTCAAAGGCCTGATCTTATATATCTAAGGCTGCCTGCAGAGTGCCGGCTTACAGCCGAGCTGACACCGATTCCCATTGTGATAGTCTAATCTTTGGCAGGCTTGCACACTGAACACTTTATTCCTATTGATTTACCCATGACTTTATAGTCTTCGGTATCGGAATCAGCGTCAGTTCGGCTGTAAGCCGGCACTCTGCAGGCAGCCTAAAAAGAACGAGCGAGGCTGTTAAAGGTGTGTGGATGTGTTTGTGTGTGGGGGAAGGGGGGGGGGGGGGCTGATTCGCATGAAAGCACCGACTTACCTTGAAAATTTGTCAATTCCATAGGCGGTAAATCGGTGGAAATATAGTAAATTAGTGTGTACATGTGTACAACATTCATATTTATATTTATGAATATTATTCCTTATCATGGAAATAAATATTTCAAAATTTTCAAAATTCATGTCAAATTAATAATTTAATTTTATATTTGAATTGTTAAATTTTATGATCCCAGATTTGCCAAAGGCCAAATGTTGGGAGGTGTCAACCCCTCCCTCCACCAAAATTTAGCCCTTGAAATTTAGCTTTTGTGAGAAATTAAAACAAAATATTCGAAGAAATTAGGCAAACAGGTGATTGATTCGACTTTTTATTTTATTCAAAGTTTCATTTATCCATATACATATGTGGCTCGTGAAGAGAATTGAAAAGTTAAGTGTAGACAGAATTATTATTCAAACCGATGTCTAAGTAAGTTTTTCGAAGCAGGTATTGTCATCCGGTCCAAATTATACATAAAAAGCTTTCAAAGTAAGTAATTTTAACAAACCCGGCAATTGAGTGTTAATGGCCGTTGAGTGGTACAATAAAATCAGTAAACTAAAAGAGATAAACAACTCTATTTTAATTTAGTTATATGATAGTTATATTAAGCAGGTTTTTTATTTTAACTTTACATAACTAAGAAAAACAATTTGAATTTTAGCTTTCTATATATGTACGTCTTTCCTCAATTAACTAAAAACGAAAACAACAACAAAAAAATAATAAAGCAAAATAATAATCGGCATACTTTTCCGCGAAGTAAATTTTTATCAATTTTTGAGAATTTCTTGATAACAGAAATCAATAAAGAAAAGTAAACAAACTATGACATAATTTTTACGTATAATTAAGAAATCTCTTATCAAATAAATTACACAACAAGAGAATTAAAAAAACAATCATCAGCAACATATACATATGTACAAATGTTTATATGCAGGTGAAAATTTTACAATGCTTCTCCCACATTAATAATATCAGCTGACCGTTCTAATGTAAACAAAAGTTGCTTATTCCCGTAAGTAGCTTTTTATTTGAATTAATATTGCCCTTCTCCCCTACAATTTCAAATTTTTTAACAAAGATTGAGAAAATATGTAGAATATATAGAACGACCGACCACAACACATCCCACCATTCGCCGTTACGTTTCATCAAGCTTGATCTGAATTTATTATTTATTATGGTATGGTATTCCGATTAAGCATATATGTATGGATGTATAAAGTTACCAATTTTTTTATTTTTATGCTTTTTTTTGCTTACTATTTCTATTTCTTTTTTTAATTCTCTTATAGCATGAGAAAATAGATTTTTGATATCTCAAATGTTAATTTTTAATTGATTTTTATTATTATTAAATTGTTTATTTTTACCTTTACTGGTTGAAAAACTGTTGGTGGTTTAATAGTAATATTAGTTGCTGCTATATTAGTATTAGCCTTGAGATTCGTTTGAGTTACATTGCCGTTTGATATTTCATTTGTTTTTGTTGCTATTGTCGGCTTTTCGTTGTCAGATTCCTCAAATTCAACCCAATTTGATTTTAATTTAATATTTTTTTGTTGAATATCATTTGAAATATTTTCATTATTTTTTATATTGGAGAATTTCACTTTATCAATATTGATTTCATCAATATTTTCTTCATTAATATCTTTAGCTATTGCAGCACTCATTTTAAAAAAATTTTTTTTATGTATTGTTTGCTATTATTGTTGTGTTGCAATTATCTCTTTTATATTTTGTAGTTTTCTTTTTAAACAATTTTTTTTAACAACACCATTGCTAATATACTAATAATTTATTAATACGTTCGGAAATATGTAAAAAAACAAAAATTCATAATAATATAAATTTTGTAAATTTTTTGTAAATTTAAAAATTTTTATATTTCTCACTTGTGTATCTTTTATAGCGCGCTATTACAATACAAAATTTTTAGTAACTGTGATTACGTGGTAAATATCACCAAGGGCAACTTGGACAAACAGAAGACGAACGAAACAAACCTGACGGTGCAATATAAAGAAAAATACTAACGACGGGGCACACCTATTGGCTCAGGTGTGTGACTTTCGTACTAAAAAAAGAAAGAAGAAAAGAGTATAAAATATAAATATTTCTGTGTGGTTAAATTTTCCACAGGTGAAGCTTTAGATCACGTTGGAAATGTATACAGCTTTAGGTATATATATAAATACATATATATATATATATATTATACGAATTATTCGGTTAGTGCTAATTACATTTTACCTCTATTTAGTTTAGAATTATTTAGAAATATTTTAAATATATATTTTGCTGTCGGTTAATAGTAGATTTCTTATTATATTAATTACCTAATGAGTTTTGCAACTCATTAGCTTTTGATGAAATTATTGTAGATAAATTTATTTGTTTATTTCATATTTAAATATATATGTACACTCATAGATATAACGCTTCAGAATTAAATTGTTGTCGTTTTTAGAAAATAAATAAATTTAAACTACTAATAAATAAGAGAACAAAAACTATTACTCTAAAACTATGAGTTTGATACAAATAATATTAAATTCACTGCATTTTTAAGCATTTAATTATTTAATATGGTTTCTCTGTAAGAGAAAGTTCTGGTTTAAGGTATTTTGAATAAATTCTTTTAAACATGCCAGCTAGATTTTTATTTTTATTTTCTTTTATGTAAAAAAAAATTAGTACAATTACCGATTTTGAAATAAAATTTTATAAATAGTTTTTACAAGAAACCTAGGAAGCTATGGTCTTAAATAAAATAAAAACTGATAAAATTCAACAATAATTTCGAAAAGATTGATTTTACCATCAAGGTGTTAGTTCTAAAAGAATTTATATCGGATATTTGGTTTCGCATTTTTTATTTTTAATTAATAAAATATTAAAATTTTTCAATTTAATATTCAAAATTCCTTAAAAAATTGAAGCAGCTGTCCAAAAAGGAAAAATCAAAAGATTCATTTAAATACATACATATATATTAAAGCACACGTTGGTTTTTTTTTATTTTCCTGTGACAGTAATAAGTTACGCGAAGTTTTACCTGTGCTATCTCGGTTCAATAATACAAATATCGGCACTCATAAAAATGGGTTTAAGTAGTAATGTTCTAAAATTGATTTCAATTTTTATTCTTTTTGAATTTACCTTTATATGTTGAAGAAAATACTTGATACAAACTACCTTTCTTAAATGGAAATATCCTCTGTATTCAGTCTTTGATAAACTTTAAAGACATAATAAAATTAAAGTAAAGAAAATTTTTTATAATATTTGTAGAAAAAAATTCAAAATACTTACACTAAGTTAAACTTCTAATTTTTTACCAGCTATAATCACAAGTTTTTCACATATTACTACCACTTAAAAAAGGCAGAACGAAAACAACATCACATTTTATTAGCCTCCAGAGAATCAACTTCAATATAAATACATATAACAACGTCTAGCCACGTTTAAGTGTGAACACAATTCACACCACTTTTAAAAATTCCGATTGACCTCATGATTTTTGAGACAAGGAGTACTCCAAAACGAAAGTAAAACCTAACACTATAAAAAGTAAAAACCTATTTAAATCATATAACAAAGTTTAGAATCAGGGAAGAACATTAAATATCGCTGATTTCCATACAGCAAAACAAAGTATTAACTTTTAAAATTTAATTATAAATAAAAAAAGTTATTCTAATATAATTCACTGTGTGATTCTGAATACCAGGATCGATCACTAATAGTTATTCTGAGTATATTCATGCTCATTTAACTTACACTTTTTTTTATTGTATTAAAACACACTTAATATAAGCTTTTAAATTTATTTCACTTCTTTTAATTTAAAATTACATAAATTAATTATTTTTGAAACCACTTAAAACACCACAAAAACGCTTTATACATTGCCATTGATTTATCACTTAAAATTTAAATTATTTCACTTTTTCTCTATTCTGACACACTTACTTTTTTAATTAATATTAAAAAACTTGCACTACATTTAGTTACTTGACCGAACGAACCCTGCAATTAATTAATTAACAAATAATCCATTTTCTGAATGCTTAGTATTATGTAACATTTGAATTCATCAGAAATCAGAAACTTACCGCCTGATGTCACACAATACTCATTACAATTTTGAATAATTACTCTTTTACATGCGGTACATTTTCAATGCTAGTTAGCAATTTTGAACACATAGTATTAGATTTTTAAGTAAATTTTTGATTTGATTAGCAGTCTTCACTTTGTTGTTTTTTTTGTAAACAACACTTGAGATTTTTACCATCGGAGATATATTCCCTATATATGCATTCGATTTAAATATTTAAATGGCTCCAACATTCAATTAAAGAGTACATAATCAACCAAAATTTTGAGAATGAAATGTAAAATGACAAAAAGCGTTGTATTTATAAAAAAATTTCCCCTCTTTGATAAAATTCCCTTAAACAAAGTTCTAATATGATGTTTTTTAACTACGTTTCTACAAACTAAACAAATATTACTACACCCTGTCAGCACTACAATACAGCAAAAGGAATAATCAGGTTAGACAATTAATTTTTCTAATTATAATTAAAAAAGTAAAAGATTATTATTTTCTTAATCATCGATTAAAGTTATTTTCTTTCCAAAAAGATTATGTAAAATTCACTAACAAATTTTCAAAAACTACTTTGAAAATTTTATTCGTGTTTGATTAAAAATTTTCATTAAATGAAATCCCTACCCATTTATTTATTCGCTTACAATACAAAAGCTTTTTTGCACTTCGAAGGTATAATTCGAATACTAGTGCTACACCCAAATCGTCTTCCTCCCACACCCATGCCTTTTTGCTATACATTCTTTACCTGTTACAGATGATGTGTAGCGTCAGTAAGGATGCCATTTATAAAATCTTCAGTTGCATTTTTTATATAATAAAAATTTTTAAAATTTTATATATTGCTTCTAAGAATCACATTTAAAACGAAATTCAAGAAGCTTAGAATTGAAATAGGTCAATAAAATATTTACATTTTTGCAAAAGAGATAAATTCACTATCGCACATCACTAACAATTTTTTCAAAAATTATTAATATTTCACTATATCACAGAATAATTTAATTTTAATCACAAACTGAAACAAAAATTTTATTATAATCAAATTTTAATACATTGAATAAAATAATCCCGAATAACTAGAACCGTGCGCAGTATCCAAGAGCTGAAAATTATATGGGATATATAAGGAATTAAGTGAACACATAATGCAATGGTATTTCCCCAACTTTAAATCAAAAGAACTGCACATGTATTGCACTCTCTCATCGTTTACATAGGAGTTGTAAACCCGCGAATGTGATATAATTTTTTTGTAGCTTTATGGGAGAGTAAGATGAATGTATTTTTTAGTTTGACTTAATGTTATAACAATACTATAGTATCAAAGTATCAAAAGAGTTTTTTGAAATTGTTTCAAGGAATTCCTGGGATAATGTGTTCCTAGACATTGTTCTTATGAATGAACGAACAAAGAATTTTATGTTAAATAAATAAATAAATAATATAAAATACATATATATATATATGTATATATTATTATGTAAAATGTAAAGTGTAAAACTAATTGTCACAAATTAAAAGGAAAAAAAAAATTTGTAATGCAGGAAAAATTTCGGAGTTCTTTTAATACACCATTGTCAAATTAAAGGATCATAATGAATTTCTTATTTTTTATTGTCTCTTGCATTTTAATAAATATTTATAATACTTTAAAAAACAAAAATTTTCGAAAAATATAACACTAAAATTTTTTCTCTTCAAAAAAGACTTAATTTGAGCCAAAGAGTCTATTTTTTTTCGTAAAAAAAATCACAACATATCTTAATCAAATTTCTAAAATTAAAATATTAAAAATATTTATATGACCAAAAATTCCTTTAAATTGACACTAGCCATAAATCATTAATTAAATTTTTACCTGAGGGATCTATATAATTATTATTTTTTAGTTACATAATTCTTAATTTTGTTTTTTTTTTTGTTTATTTTGGTATTGCAAGATTAAAATTAAATTAATTTAAGCATAAAAGTTCTATCGATTTCTAAAAGAAATATTTCTTTTATAATACATGAAGAATATTAAATGTGATAGCTTCTTTCAAATTTTATTCTGTAGCCTCAAATAGTGAAGAAAATGATGTAGCTGTGGATACATTTATATTGTCTGTGTCGTTTTTAAGTTCAATAACTTTTTCAGAATTATCAATATATACACAGTCCTCAGATCTATGTCTTCCCAGCTCCAAGCATTGTAATTTAAGAAGTTCTCTTTCATTTTCTCTAGCTTGTACTAGGAATACACTTTCCTGGTAAATTAAAGAAGAAAAAAAGTCATTAACTAATTATTTTAATATTATGCTTTGCTTATTTATATAATCGGATACAAAATTATTTCGAATTGGAATCAAATTTAGAAAAAAGAGAAAAGTCCAAACATGCTTTTTTAAATTCTATTTTGCAAAAATAAAATTAAGTAGATGAAACAAAATTGCAAATCAAGAAGAATCCACTCAAAGTATTACATTTTAGGTATCAGGTATCATATAATTTCAAACAACTTTCCTTAATTATATTATATTTATCGATACTCTAATCCCAATTGTAACATTAAATACAACAATGAATAACTCACACGATTAAAGATTGCTACAAGCCGGTATTTCTATGACCGCAGACTTACAATTAGTCGTAATGAAATATCAAAATTCAATTCGAAAAGAACTATAAAACTCATCATTGAGTGATTCAACTTCATTGCAAAACAAAACATGCTATAGAAAATATGACAAAGTTTAAGAAAAAAAAGAAGAATATTATATGAATGCTTAAAGGCAAAAGAAAAGACAGTACCCTAAAAATCTTGGAACATCATTAAAGCTGTGACGTCTTGATTGTTGTATTTTTCATCATAATTTAAATTTTAATTTAAATATAATTTCGAGATGTATATTTTAAAAATTTAGCATAGAGCAAGCTTTCTAGTCAAATTGCAATGTAAGCTTGACTAATTTTGTATTTTTAAAAATTTGAGTGATGAGTTTTGTGAAGCATTTAATGTTGCAGAAGGAATGCAGAAAAGGTTGACTAAGATATGTAAACCATTAAGAAATTTTATGTGCAATTCTTAAATATTTTTATCATCATATTTTATAAGATGTTTTCAATATTCTCATATAAATTTTAATAAATGTGATTTGAAGTAATCTGAGAATAAAAGCACTTGAAAATAATGGTTGGCAAATAACAACTAAAAATAAAATATTTTCATACAATCATGCAAAAACGAGTCAAATAAAATAGATATTTTCCATCCATTTTTTGTTAAATATATTTATTCTCACTTACATGAAAAGGTGTATTTTATTTTTTTATCAAAACTTCGATAAACAGGTTTATTTTAGGCTGGAGTTTGTGAAAATTAACTTTTTATACTAAAAGAAGGAATACAATCAACTCTTAAATCTGGAATTAGTTTGAAATGTTCCAATTAAATATGTTATTGTTTTTTTTTGTTTGTTTTTATGTATGCTGCTACCATTTTTGGCGATTCATATGAATAAAAAATCCACAAAGGACAATTTTCTATAAAACAAAATGTAATTTGTTTTTTTTTTTTTTTTAGAAAAAATTTTAAAATATTTAATTTTTAATTCATTTTTATAAAAGAAAAACCATATCTATATTACTATCTAATTAATTCACTTTAATAAATGTCATTTGTAGCTAAATTTATTGATGAGTAAAATTAATGTTGTAAAAAGTATGTTTTTAACTATATAAGAGGGAGGGGGTTTGGTAAGGGTTAATGATTGAAAAGAAAAACTTTTTTCAGAGATATATGTAAATGAATAAAGTAAATATATATTTTGCTAGTTACTGAATAACTTTTCAACAATATTCTGTAAAATTTTTGATTAAAAAAAAGCTTACGATTAGACATAAGCCAGTGGCAAACTATTTCCTAAGTCATCTTTAAAAAAAATCAATTTACGATGATCACCATATCACAGCTTAGAATTATCGGAAATTAGTAAAACCAAATTTGTTTAGTTAAAAGATAAGTTTTTCCTTCGATCAACGAATTTTTTAAATTAATTTTGTCATTTTTACATTTTTTTTTGTTTTATATCAAAACAGCGATTTTTAATGAAAAAATCTGCCATTTTGTTATTTCTTAACCTTCAAAATGGCATTTAAGTGAAAGCCACACGTTGGGGGCAAATATTTTATGTGTAAAAAGTAAATGTAAAATTTAAAATGAATTGGTAGAGTAAATTTCTGTATGCTAATGATCATGTAATTTTAAAACGTTGTTACATGTTAAGTAAGGGGGTATTCTAGTCTAGAAATTTTAAAAAATCGATTTTTTTTCTTCATATTTTCAAAGCATAAGCGTTTAAGAAAACGCTCCTAAAAGGATTTTTCAAAATTCAAATTATTTTTAGAGATATAGCCGTTTTAGTGACGTATGGCTCATACTGCGCCTAACTTTATCCGAAACTTTAAAGGCGTTTTTCTCGAAACTTCTTTTTGCGGAGCGGTTGCCAAGATTTCGCTAGTTCCACTGAACCGATTCTTTTGAAAATTGGTGTGAGTCTTTTTTATATATTTTCCTATCGCAGGAACTAGGATTTTAAAAAAATTTTAATTTTTACTATTTTAAAAAAATTCTGCAACGTAAAAAAGTGGTAAAAAATACGTCTCTTGACTTCAAACGGCCACAACTTCACGAAAAATTATCCTAGTTCCTGCCATAGCGACACTGCTCTAGATTAATTGTTTTTTTTACTTCAGATTACTCAAAGGGTTGGTGACCATCGAGCACCATTTTTTTACCGCCTGTAACTTTTTGAGTTTTTGATTTTTTCAATCTTTTTTTTGTTTATTGTTTAGGAATCAAGAAATATTATAACAAATAACAAATACCAAAAATATTGTTTTTTTTTTATTGCTCCTCAAAAAGTACCTAAATTCATGTCTCTAGACTAGTTTTAAACTTTGAGAAATGTTAAAGAGGTGGGAAGATACAAATATCAATAACTACAAGAGTTTTGACCCGATTGCGATGAAATTTTGACAAAATATTCTTAAAATGTTTTATGAAAAGTCTTATCTTCTTTACAGCCCCTTTACAAAAAAGCTGACTTTAATATTTTCAAAGTTTCAATTAAATCTAATTTCTTCAGGATATTTTTAAAATTCATACTTTTAATAAAGAAATAACTTTTTCTATTTTTCTTGAAAATTATCGCTAGTAATTTGACGGGAGTGATCTTTACGTTTTTATTTTTCCATTTAATTGCTCAAATTTTATCAAATCACTCTGACAATTATGTCAAGGTTCCCTTTAAAGATGCTCATTAATTGCAAGCAATATTGCCGAACAGATTTCATTGACGTCAAATTCGGTAAACGTAATGATTGGTATCATAGAAAACGAGCAAATCATATGTTTTTACTTTTCTTTTTCTTTACTTTTGGCGTTTATTTCATTTCATGTTGGTTTAATCCATGAAAAGATGTTTTTGTAAGCTTTTTTTTCGATTTTCTACAGTTTATTTTTCTAAACCTTTTGAAAGTAAAAGTTGAAATATAAAAATGAAAAGTAAATTCCCAAAAATCTATACTAAATTTAGAATAATCTTGAATTTCGTTAAGACGAATTTTTGATTACAAAAAATATAAAAACCAAAAGATATTACGCAAAATACAACTTAAGTGGAGACACTATCAAAATTAGATGTTAATCACTAAAGCAATTAATTTCATATGGATCACAGTTACGAACATTCTGAAAAAAATACCGCACAAGCAACTTCTCTTGAGAAAAAATTTATTTTTAATGTTCCGATACCTTGAATATTAAACGAAATTTCAAAATTCATTTGAAATTTGGCATATTCCTGAATTTTTATTGAAACTTCCGCATTTCGCTACCTAGAGGACGGGATCATAAAACTCTTACTGGATAGTTACGTTTAAATGTGTATCATGTGTACTATATCCATTCTATGACTCACCCATTTCCTTTTCTGCAATTGAATCGAAATCAACACCCTCGAAAACTCCCACCTGCCTACTACTTAAAATTAGGCTCACACGCATACACACATATGGACAGATACCACTCTAAAAAGAATCTGAAATGTTTCTCCAGATCTTGAAACGTAAAGAAAACAGAGTGAGTACTCTAAAATTGAGTGATCTAGAGTGATGTACTCTAAAATCTGCTGTAAAGGATGCTCTACGTCTTGAAACGTAAAGAAATTACAAAAAATCAACTATTTAACTATTTTGATTTTCGGACCAATTATAATAACTTTGAAACCAAGCTCAAAATTGAAAAAAAACAACAACTTTTGAACAGTGCACAATAATTTATAATCATCCACCTGAAACACCGCTCAAAACTAAATTTCATCCAATTTGAAGAATTTTTACAAAAAAACAAAAAAATTACGTCATATTGGGTGCGCCATCTTGAATTTTAAAAAACTCATAAAACATTCAAAATCAGCACATTCGAAAATCCCCGTGTACCCCTCGATAGTTAGAATATGACGGTTACATAAAAATTTTTGTTCCATGCTTGAGAACGTTAGTTTTTTATTCATAAAAAACGAAACGCTAGACCGACTTCGCTCAAACTCCTTTCAGATCTAAGTCATGATGTGGCCGATCAGTTGATATATTAAAAACGTAATTTGGTCCAGTAGTTTTTGAGAAAACGAATCTCATAAAAAAGCTCACATACATATACATACATTCATGCATACATACATAAAAGCATACAGGCACACACACACACACGGACAGATACCACTCTAAAAAGAATTGGAAATGATTCTCCAGATCTTGAAACGTAAAGAAAACACAAGATTATTGATTTCGATTTTCGATTTCCCAAGAGAAGTTAAAAATTTGACGTCATTCTGAAATCTATTAAGTAATGTTTGAATTGACGCCTTAAATATAACATTTTATAGTTAAAGCTATAAGAGACATATAGAAAATATTTCTTTTACGTATCAATATCAATTAAAGATTTAAAAATAAAAATAAAAATTAATATTAATATAAATTTATGAAGTTGAATCTATCATTTTCAATTGATATTTTGATTCCAAATCAAGTTATAATTAAATTTTTAAAAAGTAAAACATAAAAACTGTTGGTACTTTCTTTTTTTCTTTATATAAATATAATAATAATAAGAGTCATAAAAAAAACATACCTTCACTTCCTTAGTTGTTAAAACGTCCATTTTGTCATAAATGATAGCATGTAATCCCATATTTTTTAATAATTTGATAGTTTCTTTACTATTATTATCATCGCCCCAACAAAAAACAACAAGTCCTTGATTTGTAGCAAAATTAACCTTAAACAAAAATGGAAATATGTTAGGCTAGAGGTTAAAAATTATTTTTCCATCTTTGGACATTGAACAATAATATATATATATATATATATATATATATATATATATATATTTAATTACCTGTGTAGGATCTCGTAATAAATCTTCAGTATGTGCAACAATACCCAAAAGTTCCATTGCTCTTGCACTCCAAACAGCTTTTTCTATTGTACTACATCTTGGATCAAAATATTGTGGATAACGTTTAGTAACACCAAGTGTTAAAAACATTGTTGGATATTTATTTTGTTTAAATCTTAACATAGCACAAACATCTGGATCAAAACATGAGAATATAATACGTCTATTACCAGCTTTAGAAAAAACAGTATCTAAAATACAATCGACATATAAATTTTTATCAATTGTTTGTTCAGCTTCCATAGTTCCATCTAATAAAAGTTGTGACCATTTAACTTCAATATTAAAACCAATATGTGAATCAATTGTATCTAAAGCTTCTGATAATGTTGGAAATGGTTGATGTTCTTCCATATCTTCATTATCAAAATACCTTGGTTCACGTGTACGTCCTTCTACCAAATGGTATACCTACATTATTATTTCTTATCGATTAACCCGTGGGTTATTAAACACAAAAAATTTACCTTTAAATTTTTAAGTTGTTCTAATGTTAATTCTCTCATTGGTAATTCTAATAGATCATTAATATCAATTGTTTTATTTGAATTTTTTGATTTTAATGATACATAAACATGAAAATCATGATAAATAACAGGTACTAAATCTTTACTTAATTGTACATCAAATTCAACCAGATCAGCACCATGTTCAGCTGCTTTTTTTAATGATGCTATTGTATTTTCACGTGTTACATTATCTTTAGTTTGATAACTAGTACCTGAACCACGATGTCCAACATCTAATCCAGTCCATTTTTTATTCCAATATCTAACATAAGATTCAGACATAGTAAAATTGCAGCATTTAAATGGCTTTATCTAATATGAAAAGAAAAAAGAAAGGGAAATATTAAAATAATTTTAAACAAAAAAAAACCGTGATTGAAAAAAATTAAAAATGTTGAAAATTTAAAATATAAATAGGCTTGAAATATAAAAAAATCTGTAAATTTGAATTAGCGTTTTTTTGGGATATTAACAAAAAGCTTTAAAAAAATGTGCAATTTTTCTAACTCACTCACTGATAAGTAATTTCCCTACTGGGTTGATGAATAATTAACTTCTTGATATTTAGAAAAGGTTCTTGTTTATTACGGATTTTTGGTGCGTTAAAAAAACAGGAAATATATAATGTCTTAAATGTTTTTATATGACACATTTGAAGTGAAGATTGTAGGAGCACTATTCCATTAACGAAATTTCAAGTTTAAATTTGAAAAACTGAAAGAATTTTTTCAAGCTATAGTTTCTGAAACCTCAATGGAAATTAAGTGTTGTTTCAATTGAAAAAAACTAAATGTAAAAGGAAAATTATAAAAAACATTAATAATTTAATGTAGATCAATTTAATTTACAAAATCTGTATATGTATATAAAATTGTCCCTCTCATGAGGGGAAGAATTAAACAAAAACTTAAATGTTTTTAAATTGTTTTAAGTAATTAAATAATAACATAGTTAAAGATAAACGATGTAAATTCACAAAAAATGTCTAATTTTCCTCGTATACAAGCTTGCAAAAGCTGTATTAGTCATACAAAATTCATTTCTGTATATTAGCGGCTGTATAGACTGGGTATGAAGACGTTTAAAAAATGTCACTGTTTACAGTGTAGTCAAAAAGGCAGAGAACCAAGCTCTTTGAATCTAGTTTTTTGTTCTAGCCAATCAAATGTCGCGATGTAAGCGTTATTTTAGCCATTATCTAGCTGAATTATATTAGCTTGTGATACGAAACTTATCAAACCATTTAAAAAGGACATAAATTGCTTTCAATAAAAATTGTTTATTTTGATTTGATAAAAATAATAATAATATATACATACCAACAAATATTCAACTTGCATAGTACCCAATGGTCTATGTTTTGTAGCACATGTAATAGGCATTTCCAATTTTCCTTCAGATCTTTTTAAAATATTTGGCAATATATAATGATAACCAAGATGATAGGGTGGTTCATCTAAAGCTGCTTTTGAACTATATGTATATAAATCCACTAGATACGCAACACTATCAAAGTCATCAATAGTTAAATGAAATATGACAAAATCATTTGGGCCACATGCTGTTCCAAATTGTGGCTGTGGGCTTATCTCTTTACTTTCAGATCCAAAACTAACTACTTCAGCAAAAGCATAAGATGGTTGATCACAATTTTCTCGTGTATCATTCGATAATGAATCATCAAAATGTGATACAGTATTATGTAAATCACTATGAATACGTAAATTCATTGGTGTTACCTTTAAAATAAAAAAAAAAATCAATTTTTTTGTTTTTCTTTAAAAAATCTTTAAAATTTACCTTAACATATAGTAAACGATTTTTAATTCTTTGTTTTAATGCAAATGGGGCATTAAAAAATTTAAAATGTATTATTGTTTCAGTAGTGAGCCAGCCTCGGTCAATTTTAAGGATCCCGTCAATGTCACCAAATATATCACAGGATTCTCGTTTATCACCAAGTTCTGGTATTAATCTTGGATTAAGATGAGTTTCCCAGCGTCTTATATGCCTATTTCTTGTATGTGGCTCAACAGAACAAACAAAATATCTATATGGTATTTGTCTATCACGTGGTAAATCCACAAAAGCAATCCAATTGCAGGTTCCTTAAAATTAAATTTTAAAGAAAAATAATCCTATAATAAATGTAAAAAACAAAAATTGAAAATACACAAGAATAATGTTATAAGTTTAATAAATTGTTAAAAAATTATTGTTTTAGGTGGTTCAATGAATTCGACAACAAGTCATAGCTATTAGTGGGTTTGTATTATTTGGGTATAAAATATGTATTGTAATTTGTAAATATTTTTGACTCTCTGGAGATTACAGCTAGAATAAAAAGCCAACCATAAAATTCCCTGCTATTGACAAACACAACAATTTTATTTGGGGAAATTTTGCTAGGACACCAATTTATCGAGGTGAAACCTCCTAAAATTTCATGTAAGTTTAGCACAGTGTGCACCTATTTTATTAAATGCCCCATCTGCTTAGGCGTAACTAAGCATCTTACCTAGGTAAAGTAGCTTTAATGGGTAAAATTGTGTGTTTTTACTTTAAGGAAAACATTTGGCTTCGTTCTTGATTATGGGGATACCAACAACGTAATTCATTCTTCATATTGCCACAAAGGTATATTACGCAATTTTTCAGGTCCTACTGCAACAAATTCGGGAGCCAATATCATGAGTAAATTAATCCCCAAAACATGAAAGAAAATAAATAAAAGAGGGTTTTCAAGGTTAGTTTACTTAAAGAAACTGTCAAAACTCCCGCTTCAGCAGAAATAAGTTTAAGCACATATGTATATTAGAATTTTCTGAATATTTTTTTTGGTACTTTGTAGATTAATTTACTTATAATTTCGGCTCCTAAAAATTACGCAGACAGACCTAAAATATTTTTGAATATTTGACTCATAGTTTTTGTTAGGAATAAATGGGTAAATGGGTATACCTGTTTTTAATTAAACAGAAAAAATATAATTCTACCCTCAGTAAATTATTCGTTTACAGCTTAGCAAGTCGTAAATGCATACTAAAAATAAATTATGGCAGAAACTTAAATCCGATCATTATATTAAGTGTCTTCGAAAGCGATAATATTAAACTAAAAAATTGCTGGCTGGCCTTGTGGCTTTCACTAATTTTAAAACCGGATTTATGTCTCAAGGAAATAATCCTTTATTAAAATGTCTTTCATCAGTTAATATAAAGCATTCTCACTTAATACTTGAATTCTGTTTGCACCGTAAATTTTCAGTTGAACAAATATATCAAAACTTTTGTCTTTTTTATCAGAAACATTTAAGAATAAATTTTACTATGAAAAAATTTAAAAACAAAGAATAATTATTTGTAAGTTTAAAAACCTTTAAATATGGCGTCAAAATTTTGTACATTTTCTTATCATTTTTCTATACTATTATGAAATAAGAAATTTATTTTTATATTGTTCCTGGTTTAAGCTTATAAAAGAAACAAATATAAAAAATAAAATAAATTATTTTTTTTGGCATTGTTTTCTAGAATATGTGTCGCAAAATTCATTTATTTTTTGTATATATGGTGTGCTTGATTGATTTTCTAACATTTGGATACATTTATTATATTAACTAAAAATAAAATTTTAATAAAATATAGAAAATATAAGATAGATTTATAAAAAAATTCTAAACTTTGCAAAAAGAAAGTTGTATTGAATTTATGATCAGTATACTAAACAATTTAGTTACAAATTATTCAAATTGTTGATTAATATCAACAATTATAACAAGAACAATGATGTTTTGAACGTGACTTTATTTCGCTTCAATTTTAAAAATTTTTGCACAGGTCTAAAGTTCAAGACAATTGTTTATTTTATCATAAATAAGTGCTAAGATAAGACTTTTGTTTAACATTTCAAAATAATACAATAAGAATTTGTCATTCATTTACATTAGATAATAATTATTAAAAACAAAGTTTTTTAAAAACTTTAAATTTATTAAATAATATGAAATATTATTTTATTATTTAAAAGATTAAAATTTTTTTAAATTTTTGTAATTAAATTTGCTTTGTAGAAGAATCCTTTAAAAAAAAAGTTAGCATATTAAAATGTAGCCTTTTTTTGTTTAGATATCTTAACATAAATTTACTGAATATATGAATTTAAAAAAAATATAATAAATAAAAAGAAATGTTTAAGACAAATTTTTTAAGCTGTGATTACCATTAAAAAGAAACGATTAAAAAGTTCATTTATTTTTTAGTTTCAATGACCTTAGTTAGATAAGAATTTTGTATTAGGTTATTTTATTTTTCTCAAATAAATATAATACAGGATGTATCAAAATTAAAAATGTAAAAACACTTTAATAGCTGATAAAATTTGTAGATTAAGCTCAAAACTTTGTAGGCTTAACTTGCAAACATTACATTTAATAGTGAATTCATTGGTAAACTCACTTCAACTGAAAAGTTTTTTCTAGTGGCTTTACTACATTCCGCAGGTGAGACTTGACTTCAAGAGAAGTAAAATATAATACAGCGATTTATAAGGAAATTACTTTTAATAAATATCAAGTGAAAAACTCGTAGAAATGTTTGCGAGAAATTTCACAATTTTAAATTCACTTTAAGTTTTCTCAATGGAAAAATGAAAATTCCTAATTCCTAAAGACCTATTAAGACTAATAAAGTCGTATCTAAAAGTTAATTTAAACATTTCACGACAACATCCATAAAAGTCTTTAGAGGTCACTTTATTGTTTTTCTGATGGCCACTGGTAAAAATTAGAAATCACTTTTCATTTTTCAGGTGTAATTAAATAGCTGATATATGAGGTTTAATCAAAAAAGTAAGATGATTCAAAATATATTTATTTATTCATCAATATCTATTTTGTACCCTTCAAAGTAATCCCCTTCAGATATAATACACTTGTGCCAGTGCTTTTTTTAATCCTCGAAACACTCCTGATATGCACTTTTTGGTATGGCTTTATCTGCTAAGTCCTTTGAATACAGTGTCTGGGACATGATTACGGTGTTATTTTTTGTCAAAAAATCACAAACAGGTAATGACGTGTATGCTGATGCATTATCATGGTGGAATATCCATGACAACAATTCCGGGAGATTTTTACGCTAACGTTGCATGAATTGCAAGTTCATATTTTTTATTTACCGTACAATCACGATGCACTCTGCCCTTGAAAACGAAGAAAATTATGATTATCGTCATTGACATTTTCTCGGCCTTCTATGAAGAGTTTGTCCTACTTATAAACATTTTTTAAAATTCAAAGTAGACTCACTAAATGCTACAGTCAACATTTTAATTACGTTGGCGATCACTGAATTTTATTATTGACGTAGAAATTAATACAGATTTATTGACCCATTTTTGTTTTTCAAAATAAAAAACTACCAAGCACACAAGAAAACGTTTACCGTTATATCAGACAAAACCAAAATAAAAATGTAAAATATAAAATGTACTTAGCGTACGAAATTTGAAGTCGAATTTTGTCTTGATCAAACCTTGTATTGGAATTTTTTCTATTTCTTATGATAGAATTCAATTGTTCTTTTCCCTGTTGATTTTTCAATGTGAATCATAAGGAACGATGCCAAAATTCTAAAGTTAGTTCAACTCAATATATCCTTAACTAATTAAAAATTTTTGGACCAAAAGATATTATTAATAAATACGCAATTTTTAGGACATATGTATTTGCATAACTGGATATTAAAAATTCTTTTCTTGCTTATTAAAAAATCTTCAGGAGGATATATTTCATTTTTACAAATATTAAACATAATCCTCTTCAGCATTTTTAGGTGACGTAATTTTATAATGTAAAACATATAAACTAGTAATTAAAAAGAAATGAATAAATATTGACAAACACATCAAATTCAAATTGAAAACAACAAATAAGATCTTCAAAATCATCAATCCCTTAATTAAATATTTTATGAAAAGTATTTGCACAATTCTTCAGCATAATTTTTTATCATATTTGGGCCAGTATTACTAAAAACTTCAATTTATTTTCTTTTCATTGCATTTAATAAGATAATGGCTTGCATTTATCAATTTATGCTCTTTAAAAATAAAGAATTAAATTTCTTTTTTAATGAAATAAAATTGCTTATTATTTTCCTCATCTGCTATATAAAAATGAGTTAAACAAATAATTTAACACCCATTTGATATTTAAGATATATTTAGATACACATATATAAATTTAGTAACGACAAATCACAGTCGTAATTGAACTAATTTAAGTACTAAATTGGCCAAGACAACAATTACCAGTTTAAAAGTCATAAATCGAAATATTTGCGGCCGGTCTGGGTCTAAAAGTGTTCAATTTAAATAAAAACTATTATTAGTATTAGTATGTTTTCTTTTTTCAAATCGGAATCATAAATGATGTAATAATTACTTTTTATCAAAAGGGTAAATATAATTCAATTTAAGATTAGAAATATTCCTGAGAAATTGTGTAGTAGATTTTTTATTTTTTTATTAAAAAAAATAATTACAAAATTGTTTCTAAAAAAATTAAATTAGGATTATATTCTACATTATTTAACAAAAGAATTTAACGAAAAAAAATCAAGAAAACTTTTGGTTGAAAATGTAGAGCAAATCTGGCATAAAAATAAATCTTTTACGATTAAAGCTGATACGAACGAAATCTTTTCCAGGCCATATTTTTCATTTTTTTTGTGCTATTATTAATCAAACACGTGATATATATATGAAAGAATAAATTCTTGATTAATATTATAGCTATACATACAAATGATATTGATGCAATTACACAAAAATAAAAAACAAACAAAATGAAAATTTTAATGTCATATGGGTCAGAGCATTTACTGATACAGGGAGATTTTTAATAACTTAATTAATATTGAATTTAAATCACTTCAAGTTGCCTTATCATTAAGCACATAACAAAGAACAAAAAAAAAAAAAACAATACTGAATGCAATTTATAGGTTTTTCTTAGAGTTTCTATCTGTTTTACTTATTTGTCTTTTTTAGTTATTCTATTATTAAATTCAAAGGCAAAACAAAACAAGAAAAAAACAAAAAACAAATCTTGTTTATCTTTAACTATAAATTAGAATATTAAGAAGTATAACTTATGACTTGTCGAATTCAAAATAAACATAATATAAATTTATTTTACACAAATATATTTCTATATATTTTTTTATGATATTCAAATTAGAAACATAAATAACTCTTTACCCCTCTCTCGTAACTTTCCAAAAGCGCATTAAATAATGTATGTTCAAAAGTTTAAATAACATTTACGTAAAGCTCACGAGACCTCTATTCACGTTTGCCTATTTCAAAGTTTGACGGCCATATACAATCTCTTAGCTTATTTTGATAAGACAAAATTACTATGAAGATTTTTGATTATATATGTGTATATAATAGAAAAAACTCATCACGTGTTGATCACGCTATTAGCAGTAATTATAATCAGTTGCTTTTGTCTTACTTTCGTTTTATCGTTCGACAAAATTATTTAGTTTTTCTGAGTCACGAGTGAAATTTTTATTATGAACTTCTTAAAAATAACGAAAATTATTAAATATATCATAAATTGTAAATATTTTGGAATTTCGAATGAAATTGTTAAAAAAACAAAAATAAAATTACTTATGTATGTTTCTTATTACATATAAAAATGACTAAATCATCATTGGTTTCTTTTGCTTCTTCTGACAATTAACATTTTTCATACGGTCCAAAGTTCATTAGCTCTGAGCTTTTAAGTTTATTTTAAAAATTTCGATAGAAAGGAAAAAAAAGAAGAAAGTTCTTTCAAGGAAAAACACGTAGTTATCTTTGTGGTATTTATACATCATGGATATATTTGAAAACAAATTCTTTAAAGGGAATTTTAATTATATCAAAAAATAAATTTCAATTAAAAAAAAATAAAATAATATATAATTTTTTACCTTCTTGTCGTGTCATCAATATTGAACATTCGGGTATCCAACATCCCAAAGACTGACATCCACCGGTAACACCAACCATTTCATTAGGTAATAAATCTTTAGTCATTGTAAGCCTAAAAGTCCATTGTCGATAATCACTATCGTATTCTAATGATTTATCAGGTTTTAAGGATGTAATTGATTCAACACCATCACCGAACTGCTTTTTATCGTCTAAGAAGAACCAACGCTGCATTTTGTTTTTTATTTTTATGTATTTGGTGGTGTATGAGGCTGTTGTTTTGAAGAATTTTATCCTAAAAATTTCAAAATATTTTTTTAGTTAATGCTAGAATTTTAATTTTCTTTTTATTTTTCTTAAATGCGGTGGTGGCTTGTGTCTAAATCTAAACAGACCCATTGGATTATATTTTATACAGATTTTGTTCGTCAATAAAGTTTTAACGTAGTATTGCATACAGTGGCTCTAGTTATAGGACTAAGTTTCCTAAGATTTCTGATCAAAATCTGCATGAATTCTTATAAAATGTATAATCATAATTTTCAAATCAATATTTTACACGTTGCTCCGAGTGTTTTGTTAATTTACAGGTTTAAATTTTAATGAAAAGGAATTTTTTGCTAGAGTATCCAAACGTCCACAAAAAAATGAAGGAAAATAATTTTTGCGTATCCAAATGTCCACAAAAAAATTAAAGAAAATAATTTAATTGGAAAATGTGTATATACTGCGCTTACAGTAGCCAAAATACTAGTCTGGTTAATATAAAATTTCAAATTTTATATGGGAGATCTCTAGCCCGTTCCGGTTATGTAGGTCGCTGCAGACCCAAGTCATTTTGAATTCGTTTCCGTTCTTCGAAACTACGTAGATAAAAAATACCTATCCCTTCCCTAAAAAAATTTAGGCTAGACTTTACGTTGAATTGCATCGCTCTAGTATCGATTTAGCAGTTGTAGGGAAAGATTAAAAATCGTCTCGGGTCTAAAGCGACCCAATATAACCCTAAATGCATCAAAAAGTGAAAAGTTTTTTTTTCCATATATTTTATGTATTTTTGATTAATTATTATTTTTTTTAAGTTACAGTTCTTTTTTTATTCACTTTTAGTACGGCTTGTCGAGATAATGTTGAATTATTAAGAATTCTTCGTCCAGGGACAAAGAAATAAATTATTTAGATGAAGAAAGTGATGTTGAAATTGATTACATTCATGAAGAATCCGAACAGTCATCGGTGTACAGTTAATCTGACGTTGTTGATAGTGATAATACAATAGAAAAAACAAAAGATAGTGATAGACCATGTACTTCTGCTAAAGTATTTATTATTATTCAATGGACTCCCTAATTTTTTCTATGATAATACAATTCTTGAGCTTTAAAATGCCGTTGAAATTTTTGCAAAATCCAAATTTGTTCAAAAGTTATGATTTTTTTATTAAAACACTTCATTTTTTGTAGGTGTGTCTGTGTTTATAGCGAAAAAAATAATGCTTGCCTAAATTTTTTTTCGATGAAATCGGTGTGAACTTACAGTAGAAATGTTCGAGAATGTTCACGAATTTTACCAGATTTTTATATCTCAAATTACGTGCTCTGACATGCCTTTGGTCTGCAGCGACCCACGATAACTTCAAAGGGTGCCGAAAAACATGATAACCGGAACGGGCTAGTATTGTTATCAACAAAACTAATTTAAAATCAGTTTCCTCTTTTGCAAAATAGATACTAGGGCAAATTTTGAGTAGTTTTTCGGACTATGTCTTTCGGGAATTATTTGATAGTAATTAATTGTGAAAGTTAGGTTGAATCTGGCTCTCCATATGATGTGAAACTCTTTTTACAACAACAAACAATAAGAAATTTTTGACACATTAAAATTGCACTAATCTAAAAATGCTAGGTTCCAATATTAATACTTCCTTTCATATATGGAATAAAAGGTGTACTATTCTTACCTAGTATTCTGGCAAGTGTAAACGCATTATTAGTAAACTAGTCAAAATAGTACACGTATTTTCAAAAGAGAGATTAAAACTCATTAGGTTTATAAAACTTATAACGTTATTAATTTTTGTTTTTTAATTTGCTTTGATTTTGTTAAAAGTTTGATTAGAAATAAAATCATTTGAAGTACTTTCTTAATTTGGCTATCAATTTTTTTCAAATATTCTGACAATTCATTGGAACAAATATATGTATATTCCTCAAGATATACATGCATATTTTATTTTTAACTAAAAATAAAAAAACAGGAGTCTGTAAATGCAGACCGCAAATATTCGTCTACAATTTCTTTTCAATTTTGGCTAACATTTCGCTTGTTTTGGATACTTTTGTGTAAAACAAGGATTCTAATTCATTACTCATTGATTTGAGTTGAGTTAACAAAGTTGATGAATAATTTTTAAAGTATTTAAAAAGCACTTTACTCAAAATTTTCTAGTCATTAAAAATCACTTAAAATATTTCCATTATATTAAATATTAGGCATTATAGAAAAATAATAGCTTTTTCTTGAGAATATATATGATCACCAAAAAATAAAGAAAAATTTCAAAAATAAATTTCAATTTAGTATTGGTGTTGACTTTAAATGTATTTTAAATAATTAAAAGTAAAGAAAAAACTTATATAACGAGCTTTTTCTTTGTCTTTTCATTTTGTTGTCTGAAATCAGTGATAGCCTGTTTAAAAATAAATTAAAAGCTTGAAGTAGTTTTAGCAATGAACAAAGTTAAAAACAGGAAATGCATTTTCAAACATGTCATTTGCTTTTACGCATTGACCTCGGTTTCTAGGGCACTACTTAGGTACTTTAAAGGTTAAAGTTCTAGTCACCAAACAATCAATCCTTTATATGTTTATATTACAGACAAGTTTTTATCTTGGAAAAATTCAGCGCATGACGTTTTAAATTTATCAGATAAACAAATTTTACAAAAAAATTAATTAAAAATTATTACAAAAAAATTCAATTGAATTTTAATGAATTCAGAAGAAAGAAACTATACAGTTATAAGTCTACATATAAATATATATATATATAAAAAATATTCCAAGAATTGTTTATCCAAAAATAAAGAAGCAATACAAAATAAAGATTGCTTTTTATGACTTACCTTTAATTTTGAAGTCAGAACGCAAATTGACGTAAAAAGTTGTAAATCTTAGTAAAAACGACAAGATTTACTTAAAATTTTTTCGATAAATGAAAACAAAACAAAAAAAACTCTACTTAGTATCAAATGTATCGGAAATTAAATGGGCTGCTTGTTAATTTTTTTTGTAATAAAATTGAAATTATTTAATTTTGTGAAATGGCCGGATAATAAATTCTGCTATTTTACTTGAAGATTGATTGGTGTGGTGTGAGGTTAGTTAGTATTATTTAATATTTTATTTGAATTATTGCATATTCACAACTTTCTTTGTTATCAATTTTTTTGCTTTGTATTAAATATAATATAATTCGATTTACAACATTTTGAGTTGAAAAAATATTTTTGATTTGGGAATATTTCCTTTGTTATTGACCGTGACGGGACTCACTCACACGTACATTCATACAAATTTTTTATTAATTAAATTATTAAATTTTATTAACACATTTTGCTTTGATTGAGGAATTTTTCCAATTTTGTTATGTTTTTGGTACCAACATTTTTTATGCTGAATAGTTTTAATTTTTATATTAAAGGAATTTTAATTTTATTAAATTTGAAAATTTTTAACTCTCTTTTTCAACTTTTCTTAATTTAAAATCGCGCACGATTTTAACAAACTACGTCGTCGACTGGCAATCTCCTAATGAACAAAATAGTGGCTGTGTCTCTCGTTTTTGACAGCAGTTTTGTAGGCGCTTTTATGGCGTGGTTATACTCAATAGTTTGTTACAGCTTGATATTTTGTTTGGATATATATAATTTATGCTTTCTAACTAATTTTATTATATTAAACTGAACTACCATAAATAATAATGCATTATAAATATGATAAAATTAGTTGAAATAAATTTACAAATTATATTTGGTGTCTAGATTAGCGATTTGGATAGCGATTTTTTATAGGCGATCTGAGGGACGGTTATACTCAGAAGTATATTGATTGCAATTATTAAATTATAAGCTCTCTCGAATAGTATAATTTGTACCTTTAAACTAATTTTATTACATTTATAATGAATTATTATTTAAGGTAAGTCAATTTAATATAATAAAACTAGTTAGAAGGCAGAACTTTTATATTTTCAATCAAAATGTCAAACTTTGAAAAACTATTGAGTATAACCGCTCCTTAGAACTACTATAATTTCGCCTATAATTGGCCTATGATACACTGCGGTATTTAATTAAATTTATATAAACTACATTGCTTTTATAAAATTAACAATTGTTTTTTATAAGAATTTTAAAATCATAAAGTTCCTTACATTCAGATGTTTAAAGAGAACAGAAGAATTAGAAAATATGCTTGAAAATGCACGTTCAAATGATGAACTAGAAGATGAGGATACAGAAAAAACAAAAAATAAAAGAAAACTTAGTCATATTTGTGCAAAATCTAATGTATGCCCAACAACCAGCATTCAACTTTAATACATCAGGTGCTTGGCATAATAATCAACCGAATCAAAACCAATGGGGGTATTCACATTTAGGCCGGTAACATTTAATTTCTTGGTAAGCGGAGGTGAAAGGTAAAACGGAATTTCGCAAATTTCGAAAAAGCTTTTACCCCTTCTTGAGGGAGAAATATTTCTGCCTCATGCTTGGTATCTTACTAATACACATTTATATACACATGTTATCTGTAATATTTTCCAACACATATTCACATATTTTAGTGGACTGAGAATTGTAGGGGAACATTTCCGAAATGTTGGCGAAATGGCGAAAGTAAAATCTTCTATTAGAAGAGGGCAACCAAATCCAGTATTTAAAGAAACTGTCTTTTCAGGTAAATAACAATTTTATATTTGTGCCCATAATTAGGAAAGTGGTCTAAGTCAAAATTTTAAGAAAATGATTTTTTCAGTTATTTCACACCACATGATTCTAAACTAAATTTATTTAAAGTAATTTTTACGGTATCGTCCAAAATGAACCACTAGAAGGTGGTTGAAATTTCAACATTTCATGAATTTACATGAAATTCATTCAGTATTAAAATGCAAATCATTAAATATCTCGAAACAAGAAATATATGACTTAGACCACTTTCGAAATTATGGGCACATTTGTACTTTTTACAAAAAACTTTTTTTAAACTATTTTGGTTGTTTAGGTGGCCCTCTTTCAACTCAATTATGTAACTCTAATGGTTTCAGTATATAGTAAATGTAATATGAAATGAAATGAGATGGTAGGATGGTTTAGTTTAGGTTTAAATTCATCTGGACCAGAAGAAATGGCACATTGGGTAGATATGAGAGATACCGGCTAAAGGTGAATTATTAGCAAGATGGCATATTTTGATATGATTAGGTCTTTCACCCCAACGAGTTAGCAATCCAAGTTTATTAAGAAATTTAAAAGAAAAGAAAAAACTTAAAATAAAACGCAGCGGTTCAATAGCTGTGGATATGTTAGAGCCAGGGTTTGAGCTTAATTTTGTCTAAAATGAAATCTTTACTTTTTTGATATTAGATTAATTATATCAAGTCCAAGTATGGTCATATGAATTAGTCGTAAGTTGTTTGAAAAATATTTTCCTCTTTGTGATATTAAATATATGTGCATGTATTTAAAAGAAGAAAAAAAAATTTGTTTGGAACTTAACCACATTATATTAAATTGTATCAAATCAGAAAGCTTTTTAAAAGTTAGTAAATTTAATAATTAAATACGTGTATTTTATAAATGAAAAAATGTTTAAAGCAATTGGATTAAATGCTCAAAAAAATTTTCTATATTGTATTTAAAAATAATATTTGAATAATGAAGGTAAACATTTTGCAATTATTTTAAGCTATTAAAAAAATATAATAAATCTCTTAGGATATTCAACTCAATTTAAAAAAGACGAAAACCTATTTTTATAAATAATTCAATATTTACAATTTAAATATATGTATTTATTAAACAAAGTTTTACATATGTATCAAGTGCCTTATTTAGTGTTAAATTTCTAAAATAGCTCCCTTTAACAATTTCGACATTTAATCTGCCAGTGGTCCCATTATATGATAAGCCAATAAATAATTCTGGTACGCGACCATGTTGCATAGATGTTGTGGATCCTGTACGTGTGAGACTCATTAAATCAATCGATGAACCAATTATCTATTTAAAATTTTATAAAATTATAATTCATTTTCATAATTTAATTTTGATTACCGATGAATTAGTCCGTGGCTCTAAGAGTAGTCATAAGTTTGTCTCCAATTCAAGATCTATTGTTGCAAAACTAACAATTGCTTCACCGACAAGACGTTCTTTTCGCCTTCTTTCATATCCATATACTCTAATTCTTAAGCCCAAATTATTTTACTTCAGCATTAATTCGATGTATTAAAAACCTTTCCATGAATTGGAAATTTTCACCAGAACGAATTTTTGTTTTTTATCGGAAGCATAAGCAAACGCACCTTTAAATACAAAAATTATATGAAAAATATAGATAAATTTTATTTACAAAACCAAAAGCACACAATCAAAAGACATACTGACCGACATTCCATTCCAAATTACAAGTGAAAATATAATTAGTTAACTAGTGCTTAATAGGGACTATTCACTATTTTTTCCATTTGACGTCAAAACTTGCTTACCTCCTACCACTCGTATACGTACATAGTGTAAAATATATACTTTAAAATGGTGTGGGCTAATTTTATAATTGTGTGTGTATATTCAAGAGAGCTACACTTTCAAAGTAAAATTGAAAAAATTACACATATTTTTCTCATATTTTTATTTTAAAATATAATTTCAACTCTGACGTATAAACGCACTGCTGTATAACCCAGCTTGTTTTGACAGATTCATATGTTTTCTTCGATGTGCACTCCTCGAAGGCAAAATGGAAATGATTTTTTGGCATGTATATATTAGTAAAGGACTAATACAAAAGAAACCGATAGCGATTTGAGAGTAGAAAATTAAACATGTTTAATTTTTTACTCTCAAATGACCCTTTCCATATAATTTATATGGGACGAGAGAGCCATTTGACTAGTTGGAAAAAATAGTGAATAGGCCCTATAACGATTTCATGTTATCAAAGTTTTTTAACGCATACAAAAAAGGTGCCCTATACGAATATTCCGTGAATAATGCGCCTGCCTTTGCTGAATTGATGCATTGGGACCCATGTACTAAAAGACAACGTTGTCAAGACTACCAGTGTGTCATAGGCCTAAGCTAAAAGTTCTCTTTGATTTTAAGAACGCACCTGTGTTATAAACGCAAATTTATACTAATGAAATATATGTACTTGTTTTTTCAGAATAATGAAATATTTGCCGAAGCTTTGAAATACTGTTTTCGGAATTTTAAATTAATTCAGAGAAGATTAATATTTGATTCATTTTCTCATATTTCATTTTAATGAAAGAAATATATATATATATATACTATATAATAATAAAATTTAGTAAAATTTATAAATTTTATTATATACTACTATATATATATAAATCGTATCTTTCAGTTTTATTTTTTGTATTATTTTTTCTAAAATTATATTTAAAATATATGAACGTTTTATTTTTAACACAAAATTCAATTTGTATTTAATAACTTATATAACTTATATTTTTAATTTTGCTTTTGTAAAGCTCAACAAATAAATGATGATTCATATATTAGGCTATGCATAGTTTTTCCACAGTTAATAATACTTAATTTTTTTTAAGATATAACAAATGCTGCTTTTTTTATTGCTTAACACTTTTATAGATTAAGCACTTCAATTACTCAAATAAAATATTTATTAAGAATTTTGGTTAAAAAAAAAAAAAATTTTACCTGAAAAATTTTTCCTTAACTACTTTGCTGTAGCCGCTGTAGTTACAGCAGTACAGTTTGCTGTAAATTTCAAAAAGATTAGTGCAGTAGTTTTGAAGTTATGAGGGGCGCTGACTTTGAATTCGTGAGCTGTGGGAAAAACGCTTTAAAGTTTGATCGATAGAATGTTTACTGCCGGGCAGGTAGCAAAACTTACCTCTGTATCTTTGTAAGTTTTGCTCCGATTCATCTCAACATCTCATCTTACACAATATATTCTTGAAAAGTTTTCCATTCAGAAAATCAAATAATATAAAATACATTTGTTTTTTATTTGCAATTTTTAAAACGTTTATTGGCTGGCTACACCAAGAGGTTTTGGCTTTTTTGAGATAACCGTTGATTTGACGAAGTAAGGATTTTTAAATATTAATAGTTTTTTTAAGTATGTATTTCTAAAACTGAATTATATTAGGTAATCATTTTTTTCGAACATAAATAACTTATAATATTTTTTAATAAAAAATAATTGTTATTCACACAAAAGTATACCAAAGTTAATCAAATAGGATGAGCCTGCATTGATCCTGGTAGTGTTTACTTTTAGCAGTTTTCAAATCGAGCAGGTTCAAAAATCTCGATTCGGGCATTTTTATAAAAATAGTACTTGATTCGCAATCATCAAAAAATTTAGAATAGTTAAGAAAGTATTGTAAAATGCCCTGAAGCCCTGAAAGTATTGTAAAATGCACACGTCCTGTGCAGCCTCACACCGGTATTTAGGCTTGGTCCACGTGTAAACTTTAAATAGAATATTTTTTAATAAAAAATACAACTAACTAACTATAATTCTAAATATGTCAAGTAAGTAAACTTTCTTGGCCTACTTGACATATTTAGCCTATTGCGTTTTATTTAATTCGCTTCCACAAATAAAATAACTTCCGCCACACTATCTTGTTGTTTTCATTCTTGTCATATTTATTTCTTCTTTGATATTTACTAACCTATATATTAATCATATTTAAATATGGGGGAAGTCTTCATCGTATAGTTTTACTATTATTCACCTGATTATTTCAACTCATCAACATTGCCTGTGTGTATTAGTCGAATCAAACCCAGTAGAGAAAATACTTATTAGTGAATTTTTCATGCATGAATTCATGGGTGAATCATGTTGAAAAGTTTACTTGTGAAACATTCATTAATGCAGCTTGCAGAAAGTAGTCATCACAGCTATTTTCCAGTCATATTTTTATGCAGAAAGTCGTCAGCACGGCTTTGGTGGCCATTTGTTAGCGAAATTCATTGATGTTTTCCCCCAGAAAGTAGTCTTTATGACTGAAAAGTAGCTCCCATTGATGAAGTAGAGCTACTTTCCCTACTGGGATGTTCAATAGTTAACACAAATGAAGCTTTTGATATTTTCCTATAAATTATTTGTTGTTTCACCAAAAATATGTTGTAGCATGTAGCCTGAAGAACACTTAAATTGTACAATACGAAATAATTCACGTGTGCTAATGCCTATTAGAATATTTTTATTTTTAACTTTTTTCAAACTTAATGAACTTCTAAAGTGATATTCTAAGCAAATTGAATAAAATTATAAAAGACAGAAAAATATGGACAGTCTGCTGCTCAGGTTTAATTTGTGGGTACACTAATGAAAAATTTAGCAAGTTGTTCTTGTTATGTCATATCATACGGCACTAGAATTATTTAACCTAAGACATAATGGCTGATATTTAAATAATTTCCTTAATTCAACCAGAGCTTATATGATAGAGTTCTATAAGCAAAAACAAACATAAAACTGTGCTATACCTTATAGCACACGTTATGAATATATTTGACTTGTTTATTTTTACCTATTCAGTTTTTATAACTTGACGCATTTCAAGCCTAAAGAATAGTGAAAATAAATTCAAAAATCCAAAATTAGTTCATTAGTAGGCTAAAGAAGTTTGTTTTTAACATTTAACTATTATACAAGGTATATGTATAATATACATGCATATCTATATAACCGGCTTGAAAGAAAAAAATTTTAAATGTTGACGCAACTTTTAAAAAACAAATCAAGTTTAAGCAAAGATTTACTTTTAGTGTTTATTTTATTTTGATCTAACATAATAAAAGTTGGCCAAAAATAATTAAAAACAAAAGAAGTTTAGAATAACTTTTTATTTCTTCAGTTAGCCGGAAATTCGAAATAAAGACGTAAAGAATTTGAAGTAGTTTTTTATTTTAAATTCTTTTTATAACGTAGAAATCTTAAATTTTACAATTACATACAATTATTTAATTTCAATTGCATTTAATTGGTATAAATAGACTGATCTAGTTCTATTTGGTTTTAGAAAAGAAAATCTTACCAATCTAAAAAAAGTCACAATATCCTATCCTACAATATAATCACCATCACTGATTTTGAAACTTCATCTAGGTACAATAAACAGTTAGAAAAGAAAATCATTGCAGTTTTTTATTTTTAAAAGAAGGAACCGCGGATTTTAATTTAAGTTTTTGTATTGATACTAAATAATTAAATAAAGGATGGAAATGAAGTCTTATAAAAGAGCTAGAGACAAAATGTAAAAAGTGGTGCGCAATTCAGATTTTAAAATAATTAAAATTTAATACTTTTTCATTACAAATAAAGATGGCACTATAAGGTACCAATAATATTTATTGTTGCGCACTTTGCGACCTAATTCCAATTCTAAATTATTATTTATTCAAAAACGAAAACAAAATTCCATTTTGCGATATCTTCGAAAAATTAATATATTTTTCTGGTGAATGACTTATAAAACTCAAATCTTTCCCGGTTCTAAATTTGCATGAACCCCCAATTTTTTGTTTTAATATAAACATAGTTTAACAGCTCTTAAAATTAAATTAAAACAGTTCACTGTCCTCAAATTGATTACATAAAACTTTACTATATTTTTATTATTATTTTTCTGTCCAAGAAATGCTTGAATAGTAAATAAATGAAAATATCGTTCCTGATTTTAGTAAATTCAACTTAAATCTTAGTTTTTTGCAGCAAATATTTACTTTTAATTTTTTTTGTTCTTTTATGCAATTTTATACAATTTTGTTATTTTTATATTAGGAGAAAAATATTAAATCTCTAGAAATTCAATAAAATTATTATTTATGGTTTTGATTGAAATAATTATTAGAAATGTTACTAGTCAATGAGAGTTCAATATAACGATCTAATTTTGAAAATGTTATACAAGAATAGAGATAAAAACGTAGTTTTCTTAGATTAAAAGCATTTTATTTATGCTAAAATATTTACATTTTTTAAATAAGTTGCTTAGCTTTAGTTCTAACATTCAATTTAATTAGGGACCATCCATAAATTACGTCACACGAATTTCATGATTTTTTGATCCCGCCTATGTCCTTGTCACAGCTGGTGAAATTTGAGAGACCCCCCTACCTAGTGTGACATCACATATTTTGTAGTTTTACACAAAGAAAATTAAATTAAAACAGCAATGTTCCGAAATTATTTTTTTTCAATTTGAATTATTTTTTAATAAAATGGATTACAAATCAAACTTAGTCACATCGTTCTCATTTAGACAGTTAATCTTCATATGAGGATTCATATGAAAAAGGAGTTCAATTCGGGCGCTCGGTTTGTGCTCTGAATTATCATGGTGACAAAGTGCTCGAATTGAGCTCGGTATAGAAGCGCTCCGAAAATTTCCCGCTGGGGATGTCTTCTGAAACATTTGCCTTTGATTCAAATTAAAATATACAGTAAAATTTATCCTAGGATTGATTTGTTAATTATCATTGTTTGAATGGATCTTTCGGATAATATTTTAAAAGAACGTACCTAACGTTGTTACAATAGGTATATAGTTCAAATTTAGAGTTGTAATACTTAGATATATTATATTTTGAAACGTGATGTCACAAAGCTTGCAACACCTCCCCGCCCCTTGTCACGCAATGTCACTCTTCGCGACACCCCCTTCCCCCTAAACGTGTGACGTAATTATTGGATGCCCCCTTAAGACTAAAATTATATAAGAGAACAAAATTAAGTCTGTCTTTTTTTACATGGTTTTTTTAGTTAACACAATTTTTTCGTACATGGCTTACACATTTTAAGAATGCTTGCAAAGACGTTTCCTAATGATTTCATTGGAAAATATAAAAAAACAGATTTTAAAATTTATCCTTTGATCTTTAAATTAAATTTAGACTTACAACTTAAAGTTGTCATAAAGAAATTTTGTTACAACTCTTTTCAAAAGAAGTTATACTTTTTGGATTAATAGATAAAAGCATGAATAAAAAACTCATATTCTAAAAGTCCCTAATGCTAATATTTAAGTGTGATATGTACACTATTTTCTCGTGGAGGATAATTAATCAATCTCTCTTATACATACGTATTTATATAAAATTAAAAATTTCACTTATTTTATTTTTTTGGTAGGTATATAAACCTATTTTCATTTTTGTAAATAGTTTCAATTATAATAAATTTAAATTAATGGATAACATCTTAAAAATGTTGCGTCAAAATTTCTAGTCAATCGGAGCGAAATTGCCGAAGTTATAATCATTTGAGCATTCGTTGCTCCAGAGCGATCTTCTATACCTGTTCGAAAAATTTATTTTTTTATTTTCTCGTTGTGTAAATGTCGAAGTACAGTATATACATCAGTTGATCGTTGTTCCACTTTTGCTGCGATGCCTTAAAGATTGTACCCAAAATAATAATGAGAATCTTAAACAGCGAATTAGGAGTTGGGAATTAGTAGAGCAGAGACAGTAAAGATGAACGAATTTTGTTTAGACAAGAAAAAAAAGATCTAGATCTCCTTGATGATTGAATCTTTCCCGGTTCTAATTTTGCATGAACCCCCAAGTTTTTGTTTTAATATAAACATAGAAAGTTTAACAGCTCTTAAAATTAAATTAAAACAGTTCACTGTCCTCAAATTGATTACATAAAACAGAGATAGTAAAGAAGAAAGAATTTTGTTTAGACAAGAAAAAAAAAGATCTAGATCCCCTTGATGAAAGTTTTTTGCTTTATGTACCTATCATGACTCTTTGTGAGTTAGGTGTATACGATACGAAACGATTAGTCGAATGTGTTAGAATGGTTGCATTAAGAACAAATTGTGTTCTAATGAGTCCATTATGATCTACTAATTCAAAGTAGAACAGTCCCTGTACTTATTAATGAAAAATTAAAGAAAAATAAGAAAAACTTGATCTTGAAAATGACGCGAAGCAGCTAAGATGTATCGGGTTGTTCGGAAAGTAATTTCGTTTTTTTTGGTGAAAATGAAAGACGATTTTCGTATAATGAATAAATATTTTATTAAATTATATATTGTCCATTCTGATCCAACACCTTTTGCCATCTTTCTGGTAGTAGCATGATTCCACGCTCATAAAATTTTTGGTCTTTGCTGGCAAAAAACTGATGCAGGTGATTTTTGACGTCTTCATTTGAGGTAAAGTTTCTACCATCCAAAAAATTTTGCAGTGACCAGAACAAATAATAATCCAAAGGCGCCAAATCTGGAGAATATGGTGGGTGTGGCAGTATATCCCATTCAAGCTGTAAAAGCTTTTGGCGAGTAGCTAAACTTGTATGAGATCTCGCATTATCTTGGTGGAACACTACACCTTTTCTGTTGATTAATTCTGGCCTTTTCTGTTGAAGTGCATCATTCAGTTTGTCCAGCTGATGACAGTAGACTTCCGAATTAATTGTTGTGCTATCCGGTAAAGGCTCAAAAAAAACGATTCCTCTAAAATTCCACCAAACAGACAGCATCACCTTTTTTTGATGGATATTGGCTTTCGAAATGCTTTGAGCTTGTTCATCTTTTCTCCTCCATGATCTCTTGCATTTGACATTGTCATACACAACCCATTTTTTGTCCCTGGTAATGATGCGCTTCAAAAATGGATCATTTTCCTGAGTTTGCGGATCGAATCACAGACGTCAACCCGACGACACAAATTTCTCTCCGTATATCGAGCTTTGAGGTTAAACCCAGGCTTTTCAGGTGGTCAGAAACAGTTGAATTCAATAGATTAAACCTCTCACTAACCTTACGTGTTGTTATTTGCTGGTTTGCATTAACTTATGCCTTTGTCGTGTCTTTATCAGCTTCAACCGGCCTTCCAGAACGTGGTGCATCTTCGACATCAAAATTGCCGGATCGAAATTTTGCAAACCAGTTCTAGCACTGCCATATTATCGTTACATCTTCTCCATACACATTTGTTGATTTCTTTCTGGGATGAACAGCATTTTTACCTTTTCTATAGTAAAAAAGCAAAATATGACAAAAATGCTGCTTATTGCTCTCCGTATTCAAAAAGGCACCAACCAAAAACTACTGCGTAAAATCAATTGAACTTTTTCACACACAAGCCTTGCTATATCACCTGTCAAAACATATAATGATTATGGGGCGTAAATGTGAAGTTGGGATAAAAAAAATACAATTAAATATTTTGAAGGGAAAAAACGAAATGACTTTCCGAACAACCCAATAAATCGTTTGCAAAGGTGGTGATGGGACCTTTGGAAATATACTTAGCCACTTCTATTAAATTATTTATTTAAGCTCAGTCTTTGCTCTGCAAATCTATAGAAGGGGTTAAAGTAATTTTTTCGCAGTTTTTAAATTTATCTATAAACATGAAGGACACTGAGAAATAGTCCTGAAAGAAAAACACATTTGAGTAAAAGTGGAATAGAAAAACAATTTCAAAAATACTATTACTATCTGTTTAATAGGATTTTTAATCAAGAATTAATGATTATTATATACGTATAACTTAAATCACAGAAAGTCTTCTTTGGTTTAAAAAAATTCAATTTTTGTAATTTTTGTTTTAGACTCAGTTTCGAGGTTTAGTAAAGTTTTGTTCCGTATTTTATTAATAAATTCAAGTAATATAAGGTTTTTTCAGAAAAAATTTCGGGTCCAAAAACAAGAAAAAGCTCTTACCTAAAAACCAGCCCGAGATCAGTTGCAGAAGGCTGTTTATAATATCGTTTTATGAGATTCAGTTCTAGGGATGCTTAAAAGAAATAAGTATAGAAGTTAAACAAAAATCTTGTTGTAAAGTATTGAAATGTATTTTAAATACATCTAAAGGTGGGTACTTACACAATTTCATGGAGTAAAAAGGCAGATAACTTGTAGCAAACGAGCATAAGCCTAATTTTTGAAGTAGTATGAATACAGAAATAAAGAGGTTGGATTTTTTAAATATATTGTACAAAGTGAAATATTATGTTCAAAAATTTCTTCTGAATTTTCTGCTCAAAAGGTAGACATCAAGAAAGCTAATTACGATCCTCTCCCAGCTGAGGCGCTTGGTAAAGAGACTCTTAAGCATGAACCTTTCCTAGCCAAACAGACAGGCAAACTTCCCACCTTATAGAGGTTATTAATAAAAGGACCTTGCGCTGGAAGGAGTTTGGTCAGCTATGTATAACCTTGTAGTCTTCAATACAAAAAAATCGGTTCTTAACAGGCAAAGTTTGTACATGATGACAAAAGAAACATGGTGTCTAAATCACAAAACATATAATGTGAAATGTCAAATTAGATGTCACAGATTGTTAAATGTTTTAAAAGTGTTTTAACTAAAAAGTTAAAGAAAAGTTAAGAGTTTTTAATTTATTTTGGTAAATTGTTTTATAAAGTTAAGCAATGAATATTAGTGAAGTAAATCAAGCTAGAGATACACGAAACAGGAGGATTTAATAAAAAAAATTTCGCAACAGATCTCAATTTTATGTGTCTACAGACTTTAAAAGGCTGTAGTTACTACACATTTCCAACCACCTATGTACACAGTTCGCCATACAAAAGTGGCTTTCTGTGTAGTTAGAAAGTGTGTACATTCGCCTGTTAAGAAAGGGTATAAGAACACATGTGGAGTAGAGGCTACTAACTAGGATTACAAAATATCTGCTAGAGCCTTATCTGGTTTGACTACAAGCTTGCCTTGACTCCTAGCTACTTTTTTTTGCCATCAAAATCATCTTAAGTCTATACATTTTTTCTAGCCTCAGCAGAGTCAAAATCTTCCAATTCTAAAGATTTCAAGGTACATTATTACAGTTCTCCTTTTTATCATTTCCCTATATTACCATAAGCCACTAATGTATATTGATCCTAGCTAAAAGAGATTTTTTCTTCCACTTCTTATTTCCATCTCATTTCGGGCTGAGAATATATATGAAAAATTTTAATTGTCTTTAAACAAAAAACATTAAATTAGAAAACTTGATCTGCTAAGGAATTAATGTTGTATTAAAACCCAATTTCAAAATAGTTTTTGTTTTTGTTTTTTGCATAAATAAATTGCAATATTCTTTTTTAATTTATGATTTAAAAGTCATGGTGACAGTGCAGGTACTCCTTTTAGAATTCATTAAAGTACAGATAAAAAAATTGATAAAGATATTCTTTAAGAATATTTCGAAATGAATAAAACTGAATGTTAATTAGCATTAGCTTTTTTTCATATTTATTTTTTAATTTTTTTTTGACACTAAAACACAAAAACTACCTTTTTTATTTATATTCTTTAAGTTTTAAATAAATTTATTTAAATTTTTTTTCTGTGCATAGAAGAAAAAAAAAAGTTCTTTTAAATGAATTTTTTGAAAAGGTTCAAGCTCAATGTCCAATTGATGATGTTTGGTCAGCATCAACATAATACTGGTATGTCCATCATAATTTCAGTATATTTTTAAGTTTATTTAAAAAAAAAACAATAGAAACAAAAAAATTTGCAACTGTTATATTTTATAATTTTGTTATTTCTGTTGTTTTTTCTTTAGTTATAAATAAATACTACGGCAGCTACATTACTGTATGAAAAAGTTTTTAACTAATTTTGGCCTTAAGATTGGCAAATGCATTTTCAAAAAAAGCAAAACCTAAACATTAAAGTGGGGTACAGTATATAAGCGTACGCTACATTGAACAATGTTTAGACGTTGCGTATTCATGAGTCCGAATTATAAAAATTTAAACGGTTTGATTAAATAAAATTTTACGAATAGTTTTGTGAACTTTTTTTTCAAGAATAAATAAATTTTCTTTTTATTTGTTCTTTTAGTTATTGCTGTAATTGTTGATTTTTGTTTTTGTGTAGTGAACAATTTTTCCTTTACTTGAATTTTTTACATATTTCTTTTTGAAAAAAACAACATGAAAGCATTTTTAGCATTTATTTACATTACACTATATGTAACTTTAGATTTATGTTATGCTGCTTTACGTAAGTTTGTCCTATTTAATTGGTTTGAATCTAAGATAATTGAATAATTATAAAAAATATATATATTTGTGCTAATAATATAAAATTTTATTTACGTATATGTAAATTTTTTTAAATATTTTTTATTTTAAAAAATTTATAATAAAAAAAATTTATTTAGCACATTTTCTTGTGATTTTGTGTTTTTACAGGTCTAATAAATATTTTTAACTAAGTTTAATATGTTAATAGATGAAGACCTCCTATAGTAATGGAGAATATTAGGGTTTCTAGGGCCATTGCTTTAGTTTAAGTGATTTCTATCAATATTTTTCCCCGCAGCCTATTAATATTGTATAATTAAGTAGCACTTAAATACTATATAAATTAAATGAGTTTTTCGTATTATCCAAAAGTACGAAATAATTTAAAAAAAAGTTTTTGCTAATTTTATTACTTCCTTGTGCTATAGGTAGATGAGCATAATATAAGAAATGTTTCAGGATAGGTCAAATATTTGTGTAAATTTAAAGCATCTAAAGCTCATTTTCTTGGATAATGCGTAAAATAATTTACAAGTGTCTATAACTGGTTTTTATCACCGTCGATTAACTCATAAGTTAATTGTGATTATGTATAATTTTTATCAGGTAAAGTCTCATGCTTGCATGTATATAGACTACAAATAATCTTTCCTTACTTAATATTCTATAGAATGCAGAAATTACCACATTAAGACTGATATAGATTAGTAAATCTTTTCCTGAATCATGCCCTTGAATGTGCACTAATAGTAATTTTAATTTATTACTATATGAAGGCTAGTCGACATATTTCATCTTAGATAATGTGAAAGAACACTTATAGATTTATATTATATTATAAGGCAATTATTTTAAAATAATTTCCTGTAGTAAATTTTCAGTAACTATAAAACAAAAGATTTAAAGTACATTAAAGCCCGATAGAATATTTTGGAAAAATTTCTTATGATCATTTTGAGCTTGGGATTAATATTGGAAAAAAGAATCAATTGTCAAAAAAGCCTACACAAAGTCAAATAGTTAATAATTCTATACCATTAAATGGAAGTAGTATTTAAAAAACTAAATTTCATGAAAAGCTAAATCATCAATAAATATGTTACAGTTTTTCCTTCCTGTCTTCCAAGATATTAAACAGGGTGATTGAAAAGAAAATTTAAAAATAATTTGCAAAATAAGATTCCATAAAATTAGGTATATATATTTATATATTTATTTTTTTTACAAGTTTTTTATCTTTTGTCTTACTAATATTATATATCTAGATACAATTTTACGATAAAAAATTATTTTAAAATTAATTTCCAGGCAACAAAATCAATAAAAACGAGCCAGCCACAGTACTTTTATATCAATCCATAAAATGCTTTAATTGAGTCCATGTGTTCAGTAAATCTATCAAATTTGAATATTTTTATAAATAGAAAGTGCATTGAAAAATTATAACTGCATATTTTCTTATTGTTGAATTTATTCCACCATTTGCTTTAATTAGTCGGTCATTATTATTTGTTATTGTTGCTCGTACGCTTTTTCTTCATATTTCTATACCTTAATTATGACAGTGGTTTTATATAGTCCATAAATAAGCCCATTCTAAATTCCAATATAATCGTAATAAAACTGTTTCGAGTGCTCTAAGCTTATCAAGTTCTATTAACTTACCTTAAAACTAGGATTATAAATTGCATTACTTTTATTTTTATTTCTTCCAAAAACCTCACCAAGGGTCAAATCAAAGCAAATAAAAAATATTAGTGAAAAACTAGCCTTAGAATTATTTTTGTACAATGAATCGATAAAAAATGACGTCTAAAACTTACTTGTTTGCTGCTATCTCATAAAAAAGATAAAACTTTGATTCAAATTATGCAACAAAGTTCATGGTTTTTTGATAGATACTGGATAAATACTTCCAGTTAACCTATTTGTGTTTTGGTTTTTGTTGCTGTAAAACATGTAAAAAGATGTAAGTCAAGTTTACACTTCATTAATTAATTTAGTTATTAAAAAATTTTCTCATATTCTCCGATGTTTGATTAAAGTAAATTTCAAAGCGAAAAATTGAATTTTGGTCAATGAAAATTTCTCATTCGTTTAATATCTAAAAAATTTTTAAAGCTATAAAGTGCTGATGTTTTATTTTTGCCTGTAATGATTTTTCATTATTTCATTTTTCATAACATGTAAATAACATAAGTAGCAATTGCATAAGAAATTTTTCGCTGTGGTCGAAAATTAGGTTAACGCATTGATCTATTGATTAAAAATTGTTGCGTTTTCTAGGTAAGCAAAAAGATGTTTACCTTCAGTTCTACCGCATTCAAGTAGTTATTTTAGTTATACTCTTATATATTTTTTTAATAATAAAAATATTCTATCATGCCAACTTTTCAAAAAGCTGTCAAATTAAAATACTAAATAAGTTTTCTATGATTTCTATGAATTTAAATCCAAAAATTGTTAAATTATCCAAATTTAATGTGTGTTAAATGCTTATGCCGTGAAAGAAGAAATTGATATTTATATAAACTTTAATTGTAAACTTGAAGGCAGCAAATTTGATTATGTTTAAATTCCTTAAATAAAATTTTTTATTCTTATTTTTTAACAGCTCAATGTGATTTATATGTTTGAGAAGTTGGCTACCTTTATGAGCTTTTTTTGAGGGTCCCATTGTAGCTATTGATAAAAACAATATTTATAAAAAATTATTTATATTTACTTCGTATATCTTTAATATATAAAAATACGATTTTAGCTGAATTTGCTTAAAAGTAGTAGCAGTAGTAGTGTTCTAGTTGAAACCAGGATACTAAACATTCAAAACTAAAAACTTATAGAGTATTTGATTATGATCTCAGTTACTGTTTTAACCTCAATTTAGAATATACCTGGGTCAATTAATAACAATATTTTTTTTTTTTTTTTTTTAATTGTTTAGCCTACTACAATCTTAATATTCTTATTAATTTATTAGTACTTATGATATTAGTGAGTTGGTAGTGTTGAGGTAAGTTCGATGTGTGAGGGCTATCGTCGAGTGATGACACCCATAATGCATTGATATTGTAGAATTGATACTAGATTGTCAATTCGTGCGGTTTTACTCTGCACAAGCGCCTGGTTTTGCCAAATGTATCCATCAGCTGGATGGCCTCAATGTTTGGATGATATATAAGTCTTCGTTCATGCTTAGAAGCGTAATCGCGGATAACATCCTCTACCCACTTGATATTCAAGTCATCGTGAAGTTCCTTGTTTGAGATGAAGCAATAGGCGTTGGTAATTAATCTTAGTACCTTGTTTTGACTTTTCTGGATGATAGCTCTATTTGAGCTACGCGCGCAACCCCACAACTGCACTCCATAAGTCCAGATGGGTTTAATGATAGAGGTGTATATTGCCTTTTTGCTTCTGAGATTTAGGGGAGAATTTTTCCCAAGTAGCCAGTAAAGTTTGATTAATTGTTGCTTTATCTGCTTAGCTTTTTGTTGTATGTAATGTTTCCAATTTAGCTTAGAGTCTAGATGTAGGCCTAGATATTTTGCCGACTCAGATTTGGAATTAGCTCACCATTGTGGAATAAGTGAAGATTATTATTGATTCTTCTTAATGTGTATACTACGTGCACAGATTTGGAGCTGTTAATTTTTATCTTCCAATTAGATGTCCATTTGTTGATTGAGTTAAGTGAGTTTTGAAGATTTTCAGTTGCTTTGGTTTGAGACTCATTCACTCAGATATGGTAACAATAACAATATAGTAGACATTTTTCTAAACAAAAATAACGTAATTTTTCTATTTCATGAAATGTTTTCAAATAATTACAGGTAATTGTGCTTAGGACTATTATATTTTCCTTATTTCATGACATTTTTATTCCTTAAACTTTCCTTCAGTATCAAGTTAGTTTGATCCAAGATTTAATCGAATTAAAATTATCCCGTTTAAATTTTTTAAAATTTTTTAACTCTCAAAAAATACCATTTTCGTTTTGAATTCAGTGAAACAAGTAAAGTACATATTTTAATAACAAAGTAGCTGTAATATTTGTGCCATCTTTATTGAGTATGAAAATAAAGGAAGCACATTTATTACAACATAAAAGTTATATTTTCTAAAAACAAATAAATAGTGTTTTAATAAATAAATAAAAAAGCCTATAATTAATTAGAATAAATAAACTTTGAATCTGTTTAACACTAAAATACTTATAAAAAATTTTACTTTTTAAATCATTTTTGTTTATTTAATTCAGTTTAACGCTTCTCTTTTTTTTAAATAATTTATTCAAATTTATTAATTAGATTTCCTATTTTTATATTATTAAGTAAATAAGTCGCAATTTAATTTAGAAATATGGAGTTTTAGAATGATAAGTATCAATTTTTTTATTTAAGTTTTATTATCACAGTGTGAAAAAAAGTTTTATACTTTTATTTATGTTAAACAGAAATTATAACAAGATATTGACGTATTTAAAATTTATAAGTAAAAACTCATTTGGCTTTTTTTTCATAGCTAGAGAAAAAGCTGTTTACATAATTTCCCTTAAGTTTTTTTCGTAGATCATAATTTGGGATTATTTAATACCTACTGCAAACCTAAAAAATTTTTTTTACACTACACTAAAATAAAATTTAAAATTTAAAGAGTTAATCCTACGTTCAAAGATTATTGTATTGGGGTTTAAAATATTATGTTCTTTTTTTTAAACAAAGTTCTTAAAGTCGGTAATATCTTTAAAATTATAATCAAGAGTGGTTGAGAGAATGATTTCATATTCTGTAAGATATAATTTACCAGGGATTACTGTGACAGATTTGCTAGTTATTATATGCCTGCTATAGTTGTATAAATATTGTTGGATATAATTTCATTGTTTGTTGTTGGATAAGTATTTCATTGTTTTCTTTTTTCTAATATAGCTTAAACAATATCTCAAGAAAAATTTTAGTTTATAATTACGAAAAGGAATTTACTTATATTCCATAGGTTTTTCGCTCTTTCTTGTAAGTTTTCCATTCTCAAAATTTCTGAATGTAAATAGCCTGCGAGATAAAGAAGTGTCCTTGTCAATAATTAAATAACAAGTTTATTGAATTCGTAAGAATTAAATTAATTACTTTTTCAAGTTCAAGAAATATTTTTCTTGTACTGCTTTAGTTTTTCTTTGTCACTTAATTTTTAACTTGAATAGAATTCATTTTTTTTATTCTTAAATAGTTACCACGTTATTATCCAAGTTAAATTACCAGAATAATTAGTTAAAGAAAATAAAATCGTGTAAAAATGTTCAAGTTAAAAATTTTATTTTATTTTTTTGTTAGTACCACAGATCCAAGGTTTTTTACTTATAATGTCCGGAAATCTTTTAAAACCAAAAGAAAAATTTTTTTACTTAGTTTCTGTTTTGTTTTAACAAAAAATATAAGCAAAATAATCAAAATTCGAAATTGCTTGCACGTAGTCAACCTTCTGATGGCTTATAATGACTTATAAAAGATTAAGAATTTGATCCGTGAAAGGATAAAAATATTAATGCAATGTTTTCAAGTACATTAACAAAAGTAGATAAATGTTTTACCTTGATTTTAAGAAATATTTAAAGACTGGTCTAGATGCTTTCAGGTTTTATTGAAAGAAGTTCTTGTTTTTGTTTTTAGAAAGGAAATCATTTTAAAATTGTTACAAATTTTGCTTCAATTATTTTTTGATACTTTGAATATAATTAGTTTTTTTTAAAGTTAATAAATGAAAATTTATTTGTTGAATTTGTTAGATATTGAAAACTTAACCCCTTTTTTCGTTTCTCAATTTCATTGGTTTTTTTGCTCAGAAAAAGTTCATTATCTATAATTAGAGGGCGGCATTTACGACAATTTTGTCTGAGGTATTTCTAGATCCACTTATTAAACGAAAAATATCGATCATTTAAAGCTAATTGGGAAAACTTCCTTCAAAATGAAGGAAAGGAATTTTTTCTACTTTTATATTCCATAATATTTAATTTTGGTTTTTTTTTTTCTATTTGTATAGGGAAAATTTTCTTCAAACAATGGTGAATTTGGTTAGTTTTTGATTTTATGAGGTTTCATTAGAAAGTTTCAATATGTTTGCTTTTTTGGAAGTAATGCTAGGCAGGGGTCGGCAAACTCATTAGACAAGAGAGCCAAATGTCCAAAAAGCAAACACTGAAGTTTGTTTTGGAGCCAAATTTTTTGAACTTAAACTAAATTATATATTAGAAGATAGATTTTTATTAATTTAATTAAGAAGAACTAATTGAATAAGTTCGCTGAGGATGACATCTTTCAACTCTTTCGTCCACTTTCGTTTTTTATACTTATTGTGCCTTGTCTCATTCGTTCATTCCTTTTTTTTTATTTTTTATTGAACAAGCAACTTTTTTCATAACGTACATATCGAAGCAAACCTTTTGTTTTTCAGTGATGCTGCCGTATATATTTCTTTTGACATTTTATGTATAAAAATCCAGTGCTTTCATAGGACGAAAACAACAAAAATTCATGTGTTACGAAAAATAAAATTTCCTGCAGTTAACCTAATGTTTGTTGTTTGGTTAATTGAAAGTATTGAATTTTACCTAAAATTGAGTATCAAAGTATTAGAGTATCAGCTTTAGAGACAAGAAGACTGCCCGCATAGGGTACATATGTTTTGTCCAAGAAATATTACAATAACATTTGGTTTTATATAAATTTTTTTCTTTTTAAAATTATTATTACTAGCACAAATATTTTAAATTATTTTGTAGTAGGAAAAAAATTTTTAATGGTATAGAATATACATAAAACACTTCATGATTATTAGTAGCTCAAATATTAAATTAAATTAATTTTTTAAATCATTAATTTTTACAGCTTCATCAATTAAAACATGTCCACGAACACATCAAAATCCTGAAAAATGTATTATAAATGCAATTGAATTAGTTCGTCCATTACTAGCAAAAGGTGACTTAGGTGATGGTTATATTGTTCCCCCAATTGAACCTCTTGCACTCGGTAATTTAAAAATGGATAGCGGTCCAGAACTTCGTGCATATTTCACGGATTTAAAAGTAAATGGGGGTAGTAATTTTCATATTGAGAAGTTAAGGTTTGTTTAAAAATTTATTAAAACTTAAACCTATAGAAAAATGAATAGTATTTTTTACATTTTTGATTAAAAATTTTAGAGCTGATTTAAATCAACTTAATTTCAATGTAACAATATTTTTACCAAAACTTGATTTTACTGGAAGATATCAGTTAAATATGAGACTATTACTTCTCATAATTAAGGGTAATGGTAAAATGCAGGGTGTTTTAGGTATGTACACTTTTTGTAATTGAAAAAAAAGCAAAAAGAGAAAATCTAACCTAATATCTTTTTTGGTTTTTTAACAAATAGAAAATGTTCGAGGTGTTGTTCAAATGAAAGGTGCAATTGTTGAAAAAAACCAAAAACAATATGTTAAATTTGTTAGTATGCCAATAAGAGTACAAATTGGTAGCTCTAAATTACGCTTAGAAAATCTTTTTAATGGTGATAAAACATTAGAAGAGGTTGGAAATCGTATTATAAATGAAAACGATCAACTTTTATTAGACCAAATTCGTCCTGGCTTAGAAAGTGGATTATCACAAAAATTTTTGGAAGTTGCTAATAAAATATTAGCTACAGCAACATATGATGAAATGTTTCCACCAAATTAAAGCTTTTTTTTCTTATGATTTTGCTTTGATCAGCAAATTTTTGATTTATGTTTGATTAAGTTATTTTAATATGTGATTTTTTGAATATAATTGGAAAAGTATTAAGTAGTTATATAGATAAAATATTAAATTTTCAAAGTGTTGGATAACTGACAAAATAAAAAGATAACAGCTAAGGAATAGTTATTTTTTATATTTATAAATAATTTCTCAAAGATTATAATAAATTAAGTTATATTTGTCTTTTATAACTAAATTATATTGATTTAATGTCACAATTTTATTATTTCCAACTGTCAAATGTTATCATGGGTATATTTTATGTAATAATAGTCATTCATACCACCATCACTCACGTCAGACTTTATACAAACAAAATTCCATTGATCTTCTTTGAAAAACCAATAAGCTAGCAATAAACTGGATAATAAATTCAAATTATATTCCAATTTAGTGGAGACTAGTGGAGACTAATATAAAAAGAAATTTTTTAAAGTATATTCCTACTTGAGATTGTTTTTTCTGAATTCAGAATTCGTAATTCGTTGCATTCAATTTTCTGAAGTTTTTCTCTCATATAGAACTAAAAATTACTTTATTAAATATAATTAATGAATTATTATTTGCACTAACTCCATTAACATCAATTGTAATGCACTCCCAACACAACAAAATTTATTTGAACTTGATTGGATGATTAAAAAAGGGTTTCATTAACGACTGAAAATTTGTAAAAGATATTGGACATTATGAGCTAATGGTAAGAATAATATTTGAAATAACTGTATCAGCATCAATTGTCATGCACTCCCAGCACAACAAAATTGATTTGAACTTGATTGGATAGATAGAAAAGAGTTAAATTAACGATGGAAAGTTCCAAAAAGATATTGGACATTATGAGCTAATGGTAAGAATAATATTTGAAATAACTGTATTAATATCAATTGTCATGCACTCCCAACACATCAAAATTTATTTGAACTTGATTGGATGAATAGAAAAGATTTTATTAACAATTGAAGGTTTTTGAGCAAGCTAATAGTAGGAATATAAAAATATTAAGGTCATGTAGGAATGTAATTTGTTTTTTGAAAGGTGTAACATAAAAAAAAATTTATGATAAATTCTTAAAAATGTATATGAACTTTTTATTTTCAATTTAAAAAAATAAAAAATTGGACATAGTCACAGAAGTTTTGAGGATGGTCTATGTCAGGGGTCGGTAACCTGCGGCTCGCGAGCCATATGCGGCTCTTTGGATATAAAGCTGCGGCGCTTTAGTTTCATACGCAATATTATTTATTCTATAAAAACAAAACATTTAAAATTCGTTCTGAATTGATTCACTATATTTCCGAATCACTGATTCGGCTCTTAGTTCCCATTTAAAGTATATGGAAATGAAGAATAAGAGAGAAAATATCCAACATGTTGAATATTTTACTCACAAATGATTCAGCCATATACTTTATATTGGCTGAGAGAGCCGAATCATTGATTCGGAAATATAGTGAATACCCCGCTTTAGCAGCCACGAAAGGGTGAAATCTCGTGTCACGATGGTTGTTTTTAATTTTTTTTATTACTTTGACATATTATAATGTCAGTTGATTCCCTGGTGAAAAATAATATTAAAGTATTTAAGCAGGTGAGTGTCACTTATTTCTTTTACTTTTTTTAATTTTGATTTTAATTCAATTGTTTTGGGTATTAATTGGATGACATTGGGACATTACGCTTATGTTATATTGGTTAATATTAAAAGACCCCAATCTTTAAAATTTTTGCGAATCGTTAAAGGTCAAGTGTCGCGTTGCGATTGCTGGTATATGTAATAAAAAAATCTCAAATTTTCAATTTTATTTCTTAAATTTTTAACGATATCAATAGTATAACAATTACCGTACCTAATTATTTTGATCATAGGTACTAATGGAAATGTTAAAAGCATTTTAAATTTTAGTTTTTGACATTAAATTTTCTATGATGTTTCTTTATATCCAAATTGACTCCATTCTTCAACAAATTTTGAATTTTTTTCAATACTTGGATACCATTCTTTACCACCATAATCAATTTTAGGTAAATATCCACCATAATCAGCAGGAAGGTAATCAGGTTGTAAGAATTTATGTAAAGATTCCATATTATTACCATGGAAGTGCATCTAAAAATTCAAAATTTTTAATTCTTTTATTTTGTTAAAAATAAAATTTTACCCGTTTATTAAGTTTTTCACGTATTAAAGGTTTGAATAATGACCAAACTAATTTAAATATAAATGGTTGTTTGATAATGTGAATTTCTTTCATACGTAGTGGCATAGCATCCTGTATAAAAGTCAAAAGACGTCTTGAAAATGATGGTGATAGACCTTTAATTTGTTTCATTGAAAGGCCTTCAAAATCCATAATAACAACAACCCCACGAACTTGTGTCTCTGGCTCTAATTGTGCAGCTATATGTATTAAATAAAGAATGCGGAACAATGAATCTGGAGTTACATCTTTTGGTTCCCATTTGGCTACAAAAAACAACAAAATTATAATATCATATATTAATTTAATTAATTTTAATATATTTTTTCTAACCTCCACAGTTTAAAATTAAAACACGTCTTCCTTTTTGATCACAATTGGCAAGAACATTTACAGCATTATGTTCAATAAATGATTTCATCTCATCTTTTGGCATAAGACCTTTAACTAGAGCTGCATGTTCTTTTCTGAATTCAGCTGTTGATCGCATCTAAAATTTAATAAATTTCTATAGTATATTTATTTTAAGTTAATGAATCTGGTGCTTCTTCGAATTTTTAACGTTAAAAATGAAATCTCTTACAAGACAATCTAAATAAATGAGTAAAAGAAATACGTTTTCCTAATAAGTTGGTCTAGGATCACTCAGGCTGTCTTAATTCCAACAATACATAAAAAAACAAAATGGAATATATTCTTGGCTTGAATATTGTTTCCAGGCTAAACAAAAAATTATGTATATTATGAAGAATTTGTCTAAACATTGCATAGTTTTAGGCATACACAAAATTAGAATTGGAGAAGTTATATAACAAGAAATACACAAAAAAGCATGGATTTGAAAAACCTTTTCTGGTAATTTGAAGTTTTTCCAAACTAAAATTTTCCATAGGGAGATTAAATCTGATTATTGATTATTATTTTTTTCCTATAAATCTTTTGATTTCTTGTCAAAAAGCATGGCTAATTTTTATATGGAAAAATGATTATAACTCTTGAAAGATTTATCCAATTTTGTTAAAAAATATACCTTGAAAATCTCTTTCTAATATAATTTGATAATTTTAAATTTTTCAAAGAAGTTTCAATTATTTCCAATTTAATTCAAGAACTCAGAATTACTGTGCAAGACAGTTCCTTTTTGGTTAATTTAATTACGAAGTTCTTATTAAATTATATTTTTCTAACTCACAAAGCTCACAAAAGACCGAATACTTTTGCTTCTTGAGATTTTTTGAGAGCTTTAATAAAATTTCAAAATATATTGAAATGATTGAAGCTAAAACGCTATTCGGAATATATTTATTGGATTTTTTTAAACTCTAAGAAAATCCTAGCTTCAAACAACCTCCAGATATTCACTGCCATGCGCTCATCTAATAATACTTTGTAATAAAAATTTGTTCAAATTTTGTGTTATATAAAAATTAATTAAATAAACTAGAAATTTCTGTATTGCCAAAAAGAACTCTTTAAAATTTTCAACGAATTAACTGAACAACAACAAAAACTTTAATTAGTTCAAAGACTTAGTAATGGTGTTATCTGATCGAAAATCGAACTTTTGAAACAAACTTTTTTAATGTTTTTATGTTTTCTTAATCGAATTTCGCAATTCTCCAATCGCCAATCTAAATAATAAGAAAATTTTGCCTCACCTAAACAAAAGAACAAAAAGCAATCAATAAATACTTCAATCAAGCTCATATAATTTTAAAATTGATAATTTTTGATTTTTGATATCTTTAAAGAGCTAGAAATGAGGTAATTTTCCTAACATAAGACATATTTAATTGACTTTCTTATCTGCTTTTCTGTAATAAAAAAAATTTTCCTGTTTAATATTTTTCTTTTTGAACATTAAAAGTATTTAAAGGCATAAACAATTTTTAAAGTGGTCATCAAAAAATAAAAGTGAAATGATAAAAGTGGGAGTAACGAAACAATTTTCTTATCATTTAACTATGACCTTAAGATCATCGACAATTTAGTATTTGTATTGAAAGTTAAGTTATCATGGAGACTAAAGAGCGTTAATATTTTACAATAGCTGATCGCATTGTATTATTTACGGTATAACAAATTAAGTCAATTTAATAATAATCATTTTTGATAACCATAATATTTCTTTAGAATTTTAATTATCAATAATATTTTATCAATGATGATATGTTAAATACTTGAACAAAGTCTATCTTTGACGTAAAGAATATAATTTAGATAATTAAAAGCAGAATTTTTTTAAATACAAAATCAACTAACCTTTTCTAATGCACTTTGTGGATAAAAGTGACAAACTCTTAAAAAGATAATAAGAAACTCATCATCATCTCTGTAATGTAAATCTTTCGCATCATGAAGAAGTTGTCGAAGTTCAATTATAGCTTTTCCACATATTTCAGGCGTTTCTCTTAGCTCTTCTTGTGCAATTTCTTTTGTTTCTTGGCGAATATAACCAATTCTTAAATTAAAACGCTCCTCAGCCATACTGGAAATAATTTAAATAAATAGAGCTATAAATTAACCGTTGTTATAAATTTTGTTTATTTCTACTATACTTATTTAACTGTTCAAATTCTTAACACTATGGCTTTTATATTTTTATATAAGCTTAAATTAGTTTCTAATATAAAAGCTTGGTGTTTTTTTTAAAGGTAGAGCACTAAATTTGTGTGTATTCCTAATTAAATTTCAATTTTGCTTTAGTTTAGCAATAGTGGAAGGTAGTCATAAAAACGCAAATATTACTGGACATTCAAGTCATGTCCAGAGAAATCTAACAACAGTAGAACAATAAAATGTATTATGTCGTTTGTACAAAAAAAATTGAGGCTAGAAAAATATTGAAAAACATAACTCGGTGTGGGGGTGTGACACCTCCCCAAAACAGTCGGCAGTCGGCAAATCTCAATTATTCTATCGTGCAATTCAAATATGAAATCGGTAACGTGACATAGATTCACGAATTCTGGAATTTCTGAGACTACATTTTATAAAGAATGATAGGTGTAACATTAATTTCTTTAATTGTTTTTGTATTTCAAACTTTTTCATTCGATTGTGAATATATGAGTTAGCACTTCAAAAATATCTAATAGATTTTAGAAAGTAGTAGCACCTCAGCACCTCAGCACTACAATTACACGTTACAATTACTAACATGTTTGATTGACACATGTTAAAAACCTGCATTATCGATCCTTTTAGTATATTAAAATCTTATCTTATATCTTATATCTTATGCAGAGACTTGTCTTGATATTCTTGTAAAAGATGGAATTTTATTGGCAGCAGAACGCATATATCATCTATCATGAGGGATGCTTACTAATAATCGATAAAAAATAGCAATGCTTTTAGTAAGTAAAGGTTCATTTTAACCGAGAAAGAATATAAAAGTATTAAATGAATATGTATAAGCCAAGGATCTACTACCATACACACTACATACAAAAAATTATGCAAAACTACTAGCAGAGCAGGGAAAAGGTACTTCAAAGTGCTTAAAGATCAATAAAAATCATTTTTAAAATTACTAAAATGCAAACTTGATTGTTGGGAACTGTTTTGGAGTTTTGAAAAGTTTTTGTAGAAAAAAGATTTTCTTTCAAGATTGAAGTTAAATTTTTCAATAGAAAAACAATTTATTAGAGTTCTGATAGAACATAATTATAATACAATAAAAAAGTAAAGGAACATTAGGTAAATAAAATGTTATAAAACTGTGCCAGAAATTAATTTAATCTTTTATGCTCCTTCCTGAATTTTTAAAATTATGTAGTACATATTAGCTTCTTCAATGAAATAAGGTTTTTGTATCTTTTATCAAAATTTCTTTATTCCTTTTTAATGTAGAAATTACAGATTTAAAAATAAAATAGTTCAGAAGACTTAATAAAGGAAAAACCAGATTTTAGGAACTTCAATTAAATGCTTTTTTTGTATATTTCATCAAAAATTTTCAACTGCTTTTCCTTTTAAAAATTTCAGATGCCAAAATAAAATAAAAGAAAAAACAGATATTAAGAAGTAAAAGTAAATCCGATTATCTTTTAAAATCATTTTTATGTGTGTAAAATATCTTATTTTAATCCAACACCGAAATATGATTTCAGTTGAACTTAAAACCTTTGTTAGTAATTGAATCAATTGAATTTAATTAAAAAACATTCTAAAAGATTTGGTGGTAAGTAAGGAAGATAGTTTTTAACAACAATTAAAGTTTTAAAATAGTACAAGTAAACAAAGAGTAATATATAAAAAAATTAATTTCCAAAGTAGCAACATATTATAATATGAATAGAATTAGTAAAAAAATAAAAAAACTCATTTAAAAGTCAATGATAAAAACTGTGATAAACGCAGAAACTTTAAAAGGATATATGTATGATATTTTAAGCTAAGCCAATCCTGCCAAATTGAGCTTATTCAGACTTAGGGGCTTAAATCAGAACACACATTAAAATGCACCAAAAAATCAATATTAAAAATAAATAAAAAAAATTTTTTTTATAAAATTTCACGTATTCAACACGAAAATTTGGTTTTATATTTTTTTAATTTTAAAATATTAACTAAACAAAAAAAAGGGGAAAATTGTAACAACCCCATAAAGACTTATTACCAACCCTAAGTAACGAAAAATACTTACACAAATAAAAAGCAATAACAAGAATTCAGTAATTATAAACAAAACTCAAATACATGAAGAACAAAAAAAAAACGAAAAATTGAATAACGTTCTCAACTGGCGTACACGTTAAGACTAAAACTTAACACCAAAGGCAAAGCAGTTGCATTTTTAAGTGTTTTCAAAATATAAATACAAAAAAAAGACACAAAAAAATAAAAAAATAAAAACAAAAACAAGTAAAGATATTAAGCATAATCAAATCTCGTTGAAGTCGCTATATTAATCAAAATTTAAACATCCTCCCTTATAGCATGTCGTACATTTCATACAAAACTGTCACAATAGAACCGTGCCAAAGATGGACTATATACATATATATACATATATATATTATCAATTTTCACAATCGATGTTTAATGAAAATAATATAACAACAACAACTTACTAACTGATAAAAACTTTTAAATAAATCTCGAATACAATTTATTAATGTACTTGACTACTGTGGTACACAGTCCGGTCCAGTTTCATTCCCCGGAAATATTTCGAAAGGCTTAAAATAATCAACTAAGAATGTTTTATGACACTTTAAATTTACTATTGTTATCATAATTTTAACTTATTATATACATATATTATATATATATGTATAGTTATAAAAATTTTATGCAATATTATAATCATTATTTTTTATTTGGTAATGTTTAGAACACATGCCTGATTCAGGCCACTTTAAGATTGTTCAATTTTGTTATTAATTTTAGTAGAAAAATGTTTTTTATTTTTATATTATCAAACTTAAAATGGTGATTCAGATTTCTTTTCTTTAATTTTGTTACCGTATGACAAAAGTTGTTGTTTCATATCAATGCCAAGTTTGCTGACTTAAGTAAGCAAAATTATTTAAAAAAAAGTAAAAACCATAAACAAAAGAAAAAAAATCGTGCAACGTCGTTATTTTATAAAGTATAATACGGTAGCTGAGTGAAAAAATAAACAATAATATTGCTAATTAAGTATATAAATAAATTAGCTAAGTTCTAGCTTAATTGTTTAATTTGTCCTTGACTTAAGAGGATTTTTCCGGTCATTTTTAAATGTTTTAATCTAGGTTAAAAATTTTTGGTCCAGATTACCTATAATTTTAAATTAAATACAACAACAATATCTGAAGTAGCGAGTACTATTTCAATTTTAAAAGGAACAGAAATTAATTAAGGTTTTTAGAGAGTAATACTTAATTTTAGCTAGTTAATTGTTACTAACAAGAGTACTATTGGTTTTAATACAATTGCTTGCACTAAGGCTTTGTTTGATGTAGGCCCATTGAAATACCTATAAAAAGTTACTCGAGAAAATAATAGCTTAGGAAGTTTTCGAGAAAATAATAGTTTCGAGGAAGGGATAATATTAAGAAAAGTAGAAATTAATATTGTTTCTATCCATGTTGATATTTCTTATCAGTTCATTGGAACCTTAACTTAAGCCAAATATATTTTATAGTTAGAATAGTTGATGAGTTGAATAGTTGATTTATTCGTTTATCTTGAGATTTTATCTGCATATTAAAGTAAAATGGACAGCTAAATACCAGAAAGGCTATATTTTTGGGGCTGTATCCTTTTTGAGTTTTAAACAGTTACAAAACGGTTACAAAAATGCATACAAAAAGGACTACAGAACAAGTAACTCTAACTTGCACCAATTTGAAGAAAAACTCTTTTACAAATTTTATATAGAAAGCACAATAGTTATAGTTTAGTTATAGTATTAAAATAACTTATGTAAATATATTAGTAATAATAAGAATAATAAAAAAATAATTAATTTTAGGCATCTGAGCGTAAAAAGCTTGAGAGATCTTTTGTGTGCAAATGATAAATTAATCAGATAATCTTGGTACTTTTAAAGCTATTCAGATAGTTTTTCTTTATAACTTTTATTGTTATAAATTTTTTTCAACTTATTCAATCGGAGGCAAGCCAAATTTTTTTTTCTAAATTTTCATGTACCAAGAGTAATTTCTGTATATATATTATAAAGGTATACTCAGGTATATAACTCAGTAAATAAGCGTTTTAAGTTGCTTTAATTTTATGAAGCTTATTAAAAAAGACGCATTAAAATTCTAAAGAATTGAATAAGTCAAAAGTTCCTAAGCTGCCAAGAGTTTTAGTTTTAATTTTCCTAATAATTTTTTGAATTCGTTCAGTTTCTTTATTCATTTCAAATCCATTACAAAAAAAAATAATGCGAGACGGCCTACAAAACAAAAAGATTAACAATATTTGAATTTTCCTTAATATTAAAATTATTTCAAAGAAGTGTTTTTTTTGTGTAAATTCTAGATTTTTAGATACTATCAATATTTATTTTCTTAATCTTCTACGTATTTCTTTGTTTATTTATTCCTACCAGTTTTTATTATACATGTTTTTTATATTAATATTTGACTTTTTCTTTAAATGTTTAACTAAACAAGAAGTGTTTTGCATTGGCTACCCTTTTTAAAATATAAAACAAAAAATAAAATATTATTTGAAATTATAATATACCAACCAATTCTTTAGCATTTAGCAAAAATTCAACTTAGAAAAAGTCTTGAAAATATTCAATTGGCCATATTATTATTGATGCTTTTAAAAAAATTAGGGATACAAAAATTTAGATTTTTACCAAGATCTAAGTGCTGATTTTATATAGAGAATAGAGTCCAAATTGGAATAGAACCAGAATAGAACAAAGAAAAAATCGTGGTTTATTAGTTATTTTTTTGGGTGCGTTGCGCATTTTCGCTGGATATGTGTCGCATGGTCTTATTTTCCCTACTATAATTAATTACCTTATGTTAATTATTTGTATTTACATTTACATTTATGTTTCCCAAAAAATGATAATTATCTATCATGATGTGTTTAAAAGCTTTATTTATTTATTTTTTATTTATTTAAAAGCTTTATTTATTTATTTGATCGCCATAACAAAAAAAGATAAAGTCTCAAGACTTAGTTTTATTTATATAGTTGTTATAAACGTTATTTTTTAATTAAATCAAAATCGACACATGTGGGAAGACATTGCAATGACCATTGCGTTTGCACAGGTGTGTAATAAAATAGACATCAGTGACATTATATTTTTTACTTCAAGTTTATTGTCAATATCTGCTGATTCAAGCGTATCATAGCGATATATAAATTCATTCCTTGTCCAAAACTAATTCATCCTTTTCATCTATACCTTCTTTTTTTACAGATACTCTTAAATCGAAATATCTATAAAATATTTATTTTAAACATTTTATTATTTTATTATATTAAATACAATATATACCCAGCACCAGTTTTAAGCTGTTGTGTTGTGTTGTGTTTTTCGGTTTTTTCAACACATAATTTTAAAAGCTTTCTATATACATATCATCTTTATTTATTTGATCGCCATAACAAAAAAAGATAAAGTCTCAGGACTTAGTTTTATTTATGTAGTTGTTATAAACGTATTAATCTTATTTTCTATGTTCAAATTATTTAATGATGAATGTACATTAAAATTTTAAAAACCTGAAAATCAAACTATCAACAATTGACGTGTTTTTCCCATGATTTTTCAAAAGGCTTTTCGATTGGCATATGATCTTAATGAAATTCTTCAATTATTAGTATACGACCCTAACAGAAATTTATGATAATTGCTGTGCATCTGTCAAAAAACTTAGGATTATAAACTTTATGATTTTTTAAAATTATTATTGTTAATAAATAATAAATATAATTGGAATGCCTTCCATTTCAAAAAATTATAAAAATGAACAACATTATCAGGAACATAAAGAAGTTTTACATCGAGAAAAAAAGGTAATTTTTTTCTTCTTGGAAAATAATTGTTTTACCAAAAATAAACTTTGTAGGAAAAAATTGAAATCTTTTAAGAGTAAATACCAAATTTATTTGGTTGTAAAAGATGTTCAGATAATCCCATTTTTATCCGTAAGCTAATTTTCTTTTTTATTGTTTTTAATTTGAAATTCACAAAACTAATGTACAATTTAAAACGGATGTTGGAAACTTGGGATGATTCCTTTAATTTTAAAAATACTTAAAAGAAAATGCTTAACTTTACTAAACGGATAGTAACACTTACAATTAGTGAGGTTTTGGGCGTTTTTTTTTATATAAAAAGTGTTATAAAGCTTTTATTTATAATAATATAATAATTAAATGTTGGAATTTACAGTAATGATAGCAATGATATTGCTATCATTCTTCTTTTAGAAGAGAATTTTTTTTATTGTTTTAATTTGATTTGTAACTTACATATTTAACTTCATTTTTTCTTTTAAATATTATCAATACTAAATATTTTATAAAAGCTTAGGTGGATTTTAAAATTTAAGAAAATTTTGAAATAACGAAGTAACGAATAAGTTCAAGTTTAGTGTAATAATTACCAAGCCAATAATATTTCAAAAATATAAAAATTTAAATTTTTTTATTATTTTCAATTAAACTTTATCATATATTTATACTATCTTTGAATTATTTTATTGATTTTTTAATTTTAAACTTAAAATTTAAGTGTTAATGAGATAAAATAAATTTTGAATTAAAATATGTACATTTGTAATATTTTTCAAATATTTGATTCATTTTCAACTTGACCTAAATAAAACTTGAAACAACAAAACGAAGCATAAAAGATTAATAAGCAATATTTAAGCTACACTTCTTTCTTGGTAGGTTGGAAATATTATATTTCTTTTGAACTTTTTTTTGCTAACTCAAAATTTTATATACAAAATGAGTGAAATTAGCTCGAAGTCATTGAAGAAACAAATTCAGTCTTTTTGCAGTTCTCTTTATTTAAACATCTTCTGAGTAGTTAAACAAAAGTAAAAAAAAAAACTAGTTATTTAAAAGGTTTACTTAATAGAAGTCTTAGAATTGGTATGCTTTTAGTCATTTTATTCAATATTTTCACATTTTAAATCAATTTTAAAATTTTATCTAACAAAATTTAGAGTATGTTAAGTGTTAGTCGAATTTTTTTTATTGATTTCCAATTTTATATAAACGACTTTTCAAAACTAAAAACTGAAAAAAAGGACTTTTCTATTACACTAATAAAACCATTTTTTGATTATTTATTATATTTGTATTTGACTTTTTGTTATTATTTATACGTCATTTTATGTTGTTTTTCGCCTTAATGTTTAATTTCCTAATATTTTATATAGAGCCAGCAACTCAAAAAACTTTTCTTTGACTTTTTCCTATAGTTTTTAGGCTTTATGATATTTATGTTGCAGTTTAACATTTCCTATGTCCTATAGTTTTCTAAAATACTTGCACATTGCAATTGTCTGAGTCTTTAAATAAATTATACCTGATTTTTCGTAAAAATTTGAGTTCTTTTTATTTATTAAACTTTATTTTTCGTCTTGCCGCATATTTTTCAAAAGGATTATAATTGTTGTGCTCTCCCATTCTAAAAAGGAATACCATTTTTAGCTCTTGTTTCTTACAAAGATATAAATTTATCTGCTTTCGTAGAAGCTTATTACGCCCATAATTTTGAATCATTCATGCTTAATCGGATAGACTCTTCTATTTTAATTAATTTAAACTTAAATTTTGATACAAACAAATTTTGTCAACATTTTATTTAAATAGATATTTTAATAGAGTTTTATTTCTTTTTAAAAAGTAAAAACATTGTTTAAAGCGTTAAAGCAAAAAGTGTAAAAATATTATGCTTAAAATTGCATTTATTTAACATACACCCACGGTTTTTAGTTAGTTTTCCTTATCAGTTGGTTAAGTTAAGCTTTGCCTATCCAACTACAAATGCTGTTTGGCCGCCTGGAGGTAATTTAATCGATTTTCTTTGGTTTGGATATGCTACTTTCTACTTTCATAAACTAAACAATAAATTAATACTAAGTTAATTTAATATATATTATTTGATCAACTGATATATTATTTTGTTTGCTTTTAAAATTTTTTATTTTGTTAAACATTTTAATAAAATCTCACTGCTAGCAGTGGTTTTATTGATATAAAACTTAAATTCATCTTAAAGTTTTTAATAAATTTAAGTTCAGTTGTGTGTAACGTTTTTACTGTTAATACGAATCGATTTCCTAAATAATTTTAAATAACTCTTGGATGTAATTATAAAAAATATTAATGTAAAATTCTATAAAATCAAAAGTATAAAGCGTAAAATTTGTTGTATATTTTATTCACTAATATTTAGATAAATTAAAATGTTATTTATCGTTGGGGGGGGCCTTGTTGATGCTTTTTTTAAAACTTGTTGTAGCATATTTAATGAAAATTTGAAGAACAAATTCAAATGTTTTCATTATTATTGGAAAGCGTTGTCTGATCGCTAGTCAGTGATTTGTCAAAAAAAAAATTTTGATTGTTTCTAGATTTAGTTTTATTTATTTAATTATTTTGGTTGTTGTTGTTTTTGTAAAATTTCATTTTAATCAAGCAATAATAATGAATAAAGTTGAATCATATTATTGAAGTTGTAAACTACCTTTGGCCTTACACGATATTTGGATTTAAATACTGAGCTTCCTTTTTAAGATTATTACTATTGAATTATCCCGATTTTGTAGCTTAGTCAGACAGATAAAATAGAAAAACATTATTCAGTTATGATGCTTTAACTAAAACCATGCGCAAGGATTTAGAATGATATAAACGACTTAAGTTTATCTACGACACTAAAAATGTTAAGTGGGGTTTTCACGTTTCTTGAACATCATGCTTGTAATTTTCGACACAAAATATAGATTATAGTTTCTTGTAAACAAGAAAACAAAAAAATATCGTTGTATCATTTACAAAAAAATCACTAAAGTTTTTCCTTCGTCATCTTAATCGCGAAGCCTTTAAACACTCGCAATTTAATAATTTTATAGCTTTACAATATATATATAATTTTTATTTTTCATGTAATATAACTATCAGCTAATGAAATTTTTTATAAAAATTTATACTAAAGAGAATCTTATCAATATTAGTTTTAAAACTGAAGTATTTTATAAATTCTAGGTCGGAAGCATATTATTTCGTAAATAGGGAACATAATATTTTAAAGTTAATTGATAAAATTCTTAATCTAATTAAATCAGAAAAGACCGGGAAATAAATTATCTTAAGAGGTCTGATACTTGCCATTAAAATTTATTTAAAATTAAGAAAGATTAGGGCTTATAAAATTTTTGTGCTATTATAACCTAATTTAATAGTTTTAATTTGGGGTAATTTGATCCACAAAAGATTAGATGTATTTTTGAGTTCTTCAAATTTTACTTTTTGATAGTTAAAATTTAAATATTAGTTAACTGATTGCTTGTAATTTTCATTCTACTTTTTCAAAAAAAAAAAAGTTGAGATACATTAGACAAAATTGCTTCAATTTTTAGTTTTAAAACTAATTTTATATAAAAGTTGTGCATGCTATTAATAATATATATTAAAATTTGTTTTTGTTTAATTTTTTAAACATTATTTTATTCAAATTTAATGAAAATTGAAAAATGCGTTCCATCGACTTAAACAAACTTTTTTTTGCAGTTTGCAGTTATTATTTAACTTCTTATTAGTTTTTTATTTTCTTTATAGTATAGCAAAAATGACCTCGAAAAACTTCGAATGTCATTAGGAACATAAAACTCTCGTGTAAATGCAGAAAAACAGGTTTTTATTGATCTTTTGCACCAAATTAATTATAAATCTGCAATAGCAACTTGTTGGTTAGCTAGATCACATATGAAAGTTTTGTTTTTTTAAAATATGTAGTGCTATAATTTATAAATGAATTATTATCTGATCAGTTCAAGGAAATATTTAATTATATTTTGATTATTAGTAATAATATATATATATATTTAACATAATTGAGATTTTTTTATACTACCCTTTGTACATTGTACAAAGGGGAAATTGTTTGAAGAGCTTTTTTAGTAAAAAGTTATTGATCAAAAAATTCTAATTTTTTTGTTTTTACAAAAAAAACTACCAAGCTTGATTGGTTTATTGATCTTTTTTTAAAAGTATTTCTTCTTAAAATTAGTAAATTTCTGCAACTTGCATTTGGTTATTTAATTAGGTATTAAGCAAAATAAAAAGTCCTTAATTGTGGTCGAAAATTCTTCTAATAAATTGTAATGGACACTAGTTTGGGCTATCTGGCAATGACAATCAGTAATATATCCTCCTGACAATAAGACATTATTCAAACTTAGGTAATTTGATTTTATGAAATAAAAAGGCAACATTTCTATATGAAATATAGCAAAAAATGAAACACGAATGTAGTGACTTTAGTACGTTTAATGGCTCAAGTGGTAAAGAATTATTTATATTAAAATTTGATTTTAAATATAATTATAGTAATGATCATAAACATCTAAAAGATTGAACATTAAAATTACTGCCAACGCTATATTCATGTATATGTGCACTATAAAACAATGTCGAGTTTTAAACTCTGGGAAATCCACTATTATAAAATATTCTGTGTTTCGGTTGACCCCAAGAATCTGGCTTTCCACTTTAGCTGTTTCTTTGGTGTAAAAAATAATCGGAATTTGCCGTCTTGTTTCTCTACCCCATAAAAATATTTCGTTTTCTAGTATAGAAAATACACAACACGGTATTATTTTGGCATAAATTCCGAGGTAAATTGTAGCATGAAATGATATTCTCTATCAAAGAAAAGAGAAAGTAGCAATTAAAATTTAAAAATTTTTTATCAAGAAAATATCCTTTTCCACTGAAAAAAAACTACTTCCATTGAAATTGTATACCTTCTTTTCCTTCTGAATTTTTTACGAATGTTCTTCGCATAGACATGTCTAAAAGAGAAAAAAAAATTCTAAAAACGACATGTTTTTGTCACAAAAAAACTTTTAAAAGTACGTAATGTCAAATTAGCATATTTATCAATAATAAATATTATTGTTTAAACAATTATTATTGGAATGCCAAAAATTTTGTTTGCTTATTCTATAAAAATCATTGAATTAAACTGAAATAATAAAACATAAATGTTAAAAAAACAGTTTAAGAATTTTTGATTAAATTCAAAATTGTATTTCTTTCTTAGGTACAAACATTTTTAAAAAAAGTTCAAATATTTGCCGATAGTTATAAAATTTCACACAAAAAAACAAAAGAAAAGAAGTTTTTGTTGTAAAATTGAAAGTTTTATTAATTTGAAATTTTATCCAAAAAATTCCACAAACAAAAATCATACAAAGTCATAGTCCTTGCAAAAATAATTCCTTCGTTGGCAAGGTTTTTTGTTTTTTGTTATTTTTTGGGACTGATTTCGATTTGTATGCATATTCTGTAAATTAACCTAAAAAATTGTCATTTGAATTTAGACTTGACATCAAACAGAAAAAATAAATATCAAATTTCATGAAAAATTACAAAATTGATTAAATTTATCAATTGAAGCAAATAAACAAAAAAATAAGCAATAATAATAAAATCTAATACTCTCTGAATTATCACTGTCTGGCGCGCGAAGAACTTAACTACATCAATAACCTATATAACTTAATATTGTAGTAGTGGTGGTACTAGTATACTAGCTATACTAGAAGTAACAAAAAGTCACATATAGTTGCAGCAAGACACTTTGATTATTAGCTGATTAAAAACAATTAAAATACAAACTTAGACTTCATTTGTAACCGATAACTGATCGAATACAGACGTTTGAATAATTTCACTTTCGATTACAATCAAAAATTGTATGCTTTGAAATGCTATCTAGCTAAGTTTATAATTTTTGAATATTTAAACAATTTTAAACATTATTAGAGTTATTAAAGATATCGGAGTGTATTTAAAGTGTTGACAGTGGTATAAATTTGATCATTCAATTTGATGTGAATATAGTCCGCCGGAAGTCTTGTTTTTGAAAGAACATATATCCAGAGCGCAAATTAACTGTGTAAGAAAATTAATTACTAATTATCTAATTACTAGCTCTTTGGTGGAATTTGTTACTAGCTCTTTTAGGAAAAGTATAAAAACAAAAGCAATTTCTATACAAAATTATTTTTGTTTTTGTTCAAATCTATAGAGAATCGGTTGCACACCTATTGAAGAAATTCATTTTTGGTGTTATTTTTTTCATTTTATATTTTGTTGTTGTTGTTTACTTGCACTTGACCGCTTTTCTTTGATTTTGGGTTTGTGCTTAAATGAGTTTTTTTTTAGAAATAGCTAGTCAATTGCTTTATTCTTGATATTTGTGTTGTTGAATTTTTTTTTGTACCGTGGAAAGTTACATTTATACATTGGCCAAGCATGGAAGACATACTCTTGAACTTTTTTCATATTGCTATATTTTTGAAATTTTATTTATTGTTTATTTTGCGGTTTCTATGGCAATGAAGGTCATCTTCCTAACAGTTAGCATCATCATTGGATTTACTTGCATTGAATAATTTGTTTGATTTATTTTGCTGAAGTTGTTGCAATCATTTTCTTTATTTTTTCTTTCGCGTAATATTTATATTTATATAGATATGTATATATGTTAAACTTAGATAAATGATAGTTTAAAAATTGAAATATAAGTCACGTAACTGTAATATGCTTTTCCTTTTGTTTTTACTGTATTATAAGTTTGAATAGATCGGTAAAAATTATAAAATTTTTTATGTTATGGCTTAAAAAATATTTTAACCATCTCTTTAGTGTTAAATACTAAAAATATTTTAATTCTATGCTCAAAACCTTTCATCAAAGTGGTTTACTCTTATAAAAATTTTCATAGTTTTTTATTTCTTTCGTATTATTTTCTTGCCGAACCGCTAACTTATTCCTTAAATTTATAAGGGCCAATATTATAACAAGTGCCTGAAATGACTTTAATTTTGTAATGAATCCAAAACCTAAACATTAAATAAAATTAATTTACATATGCTTCGTGTGTAGTAATCACAAATAATGATTTTTTTGTTTATGTTTCATCATTACTATCGAGTATCGTAAAATGAAAAAGGATAATATATTGAATTTTAAAAATTTCATTACATCACCCTTAAAAATAGTTCTATTTTATGCAACGACGCATAGGTGCCAAAGTTCAAATCCAGTCATCGGATTACCACCGGTACGTAATTGAAGATATGGCCTTCAAGATTACAGAGCTAAATTTGCTTTGTGCCTTCAATCTTAATTGTTATATTAATTTATTAGTATTCTTTGTAAACGTCTATTTTTGTTTGTTGTGTCCAGCAGCTGTATAGCTTCAATATTAGTATGGTAGAGTAACCTTTTTTCATGTGCAATAGCATAGCGCTGAATTTCATCATCTATCCATTTTATTTTTAAGTCATCATGAAGTTCTTTGTTAGTCACGTATCTAAATGCGTTAGTAATTAAGCGGAGGATCTTATTTTGGCTTCTTTGAATAATTTCTCTGTTTGATTTACGAGAGCACCCGCATAGTTGGATACCATACGTCTTATTGGACTTAAAACGTAATTTACTGAATGCAAATTTTAAAGGAATATAAAAGAATCTATAGCACATGTTTGTACAAAACTAGAGCGAAAAGCTTTCGTTATGATGTCACGATCACTTGACCGAATGCCTGGTATCACAACTAACGAGCAAGTTTTGTGCTTTGTTGAAACAATTTTAAACTCCATTTATTATACTTTTTCTTTTTAAATTGAATAAAAGAATTTCAGGTTAGGATAACTTATAACTTAAGAAAATTAACTTTTTTACAGTTCTACACATGCACATGCGCTGTTAATTTTGAATGATAGACTGTCATAGATAGACTGTGATTTGACTGTCAGAAATTTTGATTAAAAAATGACAACGAACAATTTTATTAATAATGATAGCACTAAAGAGTATTCAATTCGCTATACAATATTTCAATAGATGTCATATAGATCAGGCATCGCCAAACTTTTCCTCAGTACTTGTTTTCAAATTCTAAGAAGTGGTCTACCTACATCATTAGGCAAGCTTGAATTCAGGAAACCTAATTCTAACTTGCTATTGTACATTATCGAGGCTCGACGTGATCTTTTGACAATTAGAGATTCAGAGAGTCTCTGCAATTTATTGTGTCAGCAGAAACCAATAAAACATATTTAAAAGAAAAATTCAATAAATTTGTGTTAAGGTAACAGAGCAAAATGAAAGGATTAGAGAAAATTTTGAGGGATATCTGAAAATTTGTTCAGATTTCAAGCAACAACGGAACTAATATATTAACTATCACTTTTTATGCTGTTATGTCACCAAAAAAAATCCTCTTTATAGATATTTTTAGAACTGCTTTCTTTGTTTTGAGACTGAAATTATATTTGCTGACCTGATAGACAAGAAGTAAACACGCGATCGGCTGGTCGATCACCCGAATTGCCAGAAATTTGATGTCTGACTTTAAACCAATAAAATTTGAATGAAATTCATATCTTCCAGGACAAATCTTATAATTAATTCAGTTGGTCAAATACTATGGATTGTTTTTCATTCACTTGCATTCTATGGGCATTTTACCTTCCTCAATTTCATCTAAAATTTTATATGATTTTCTAATTTTTGCAAGGCGTTGTTTTTTTTATATAACTTAAATTCCATAGGGCTAGCATAATATGAATGTATCACAAAATTTGAGTCACAGTAAACTCACTGACAAACTACTCATCGTTATTGATTATATTAGTGACATTTTAAAATAACTTTAAGAGATAATCTCTGAAGTGATAATTTTGTCGTACTTTTGACACAGAATGAAAGTTTAAAAATTAGAAAAATAACAAAAACTTCATTCCTCAACTTTATTTTATAAAAAAATCCACACTTAAAATATGTTCTAGTATTTATTACTGGCTTCGAGGTTTTTCAATAGAGCTAACACATTTAAAACAAAATTTCTCAAATTAGATCATGAACAAATTTTGTGAGGTGGACTTGCAGAATGTCAAGCAGAACCTAATGCTTTTTAACTACCTCACAAAATATTAATCTAAACTTGACTTCCTTGAGATAATTTTTTATTTTTATTCTTTTTTAAGTTTAAATGTATTTCGTATTCTTTATTTCAGCAATCATTACCAGCGAGTTCAAAAGAAAAGAAGCAAAAAATAAAACAAAAACCTCAAAATGTCTTTAAAATATGATGAGAATAAGGTTGCATACATTGATCTTGGGAAGTATAATATTCGTTTAGAAAATGACGAGCCAACAGATGAAGAATCAAAAAGGAAAGCCAGAGAAGAACTTCGTGAAACTCCAGATGTAGCGGATAAAGCTATTCAAGAATTACGTGAAATGATTGAAAGTAAGTTAAAAATTCTCCTATTACTTTTTAATTGTTCTTTTTTCACATTACTCCATATACTTTTCAATGAGAAAAAAAATCAAATTAGCTTTAATTGTAACTCAAGTATTTTATTTTACTTTCAATTACTAAGCAAAGATGAAAAGTGAATCCAGGTAATCCAACCTTAAGTATCACTGTCAATGTCAATTTTCACACATCTTATTTTCAGTTATACAAGATCATTCAAATTTTATACAATTATGAAGGTTTTTAAAAGGTGCATTTCTTCTGTTTATTCAAGTCTTTTACTTAACATTTCAAGTTTAACATCTTTTTTACAGGTTTCGAATGAATTCTTTCGAATATAAAATTGTAGGTTGTTTTTTTTTTTAAATCAAAGTTAACCTTTGATGAGGTCCCTTTTTTAAATAAGTGCTTTTTTTAAATTCAATAAATAATACATACATACATATATACAAAACGTGATTTTAAAGATTTTATGTAAAATTCAAGTGCATGGCAGGCTATTATTTTTTGTAGAGAAAAAAAATTACGTATTTTAGTGGGAAAAGGAATAACAAATATTCGAACAAAAAGATTAAGAGTAATAATTTACAGTTTCTTGGAAAAAATATTGATTAGTGGCTAATGTTTTTTTGCTGTGGAACTCGGATTTTAAATTCTAATCGCGAATGATCCGTTAAAAATTTTATGAACTGAAATTGATGAAACGGAAAAGGACGACATTGCTTTTCAACCAAAATATGTTCAGCGAGGAATAGATCTAAATGCATTTAATCGTTATTTAAGTAGATGTAAGGGAAACCTTAATATGATCCTTTGTACACTTTTAAATAAATGAGAGATGTACCTTTGCAAAAACAAATTATACTTATCAAAACAATGATTTTAAACAAAATGTTTAAACAGTGTTGTAAAATATAATAGAATTTTATTAAAAAGTTTTTTACCATATTGTGAGTTTTTTTATTTTTATAATCAATAAAGCGTTTTTAAGCGTTTTCCCTTTAAAATAAACTTATTCTTAGAATTAATCTAATAATTTAAATATTTGGTTGTCTGGATTAGTTGAAATCCCAGTTAATTTACATAATTGGAACCCTATTATATATTGTTATAAGTTATGTATTACTTATGTGATAAAAGCTAATTATTTTATTTCCATAGAAGTTGGAACTTATATTCCTTGACTTGAATAATTTCTTTTAAGAACTAGAAAGAAATTTTATTAAAATATTAAATAGTTTTCCTAAAACAATTAATTTTATTTTAATTAAATATTTCAATTTCTTTTTTTGTATTTTTTTCTTCATTTCACAGAGGAGCCAAATTTTTATCTACCAACTAGTGAAGATTATATGCGTATGTTTTTACGTCCATGTAAATATTATCCAGAAAGTGCTATGCAACGGGTTAGTTTTTATATAAAATTTCTTACTTAATCAAAAACATTTGATTTTATTTATTTGTTTTTAAAATATTTTTAATACTTTTAGGTAAAAAATTTCTTTAGTTTACCAATCAAATATGGAAAAGTATGTGAAGATATTAATCCAACTACTGTTCGTCATGTTTTTGAACAGGAATTAATGCATTTAATGCCACTTAGGGATAAACATAATAGAAGAATTCTTATTTTAGAAGTAGGAAGTAAGTTTAGATCCTTTATTTTATAATTTTTTGCTATCATTATTTAAGTTGGCATTTATTTTCTAATGAACTTTATGGCTTATATAATTATTTCTCAAGCTTTTTTAAGAACAAAATTTTATCATATTTTTCTTTTGTTCAGAAAATTTCATAATTCAGCGCTGTCAGCCTTTTATTCATAAAATTATTTTCTTTTTTAAGAATAAAAGTGTTTCTTGTAATTAATTTGTGTTATTAAATTTACTTAGCTGATATTGAAATAATAATTAAATTTTTTTTTAGAAAAATGGAAACCATCAAAATGTCCACTTAATGATATATTTAGAACTGTTCAGCTTGCTGTTTTAGCCTCAATGATTGAACCTAAATCACAAATACATGGAGCTATTGTAATTTTTGATATGGAAGGTTTACCACTTTCCCATGTTGTACAATTTACTCCATCATTTGCTAAAATGATATTGGATTATGTTCAAGAATCATTATGTATTCGATTGAAAGCAGTTCATGTAGTAAACAATTCAACTATATTTAATATGATTTTTGCTATATTTAAACCTTTCATCAGAGAAAAGCTTAGAAAGCGAGTAAGTAGTATAATCCATAAAATATAAACAATTTTTAAGGGATATTTTTTTCAATAAATAATTTATATTGATCTTAGATATTCTTTCATAATAAAGACTGGAATTCACTCACCTCTCATGTGGGCAACGATTGTCTCCCTTTAAAATATGGCGGAATATTGGATCTACCAGAAATGAATGGAAGTTTGCTAGCTGATCTTTTTGAACATTATAAAAAAGATTTTGAAAGTAATTATAAAGTTTAAATATGAATATTATAAAGAGTATATTTAATTTTCTTCTTCTAAATTTCAGTGGCAAATTCCTATGGATATATCAATAAAAACATCAAATGAGCTAAGCTATTTTTAAGTTTGAAATTGTTGTATTAAAAGTTATAATTAATTACATATTACAAGTAAAAAATGTTTCATTTGGTTTCTCTAGTTTTGAAACCTATGTGCTATGAGAGTCTTCGAATTTATTATTGGAGTTAAAATTTTTTTAGTAGCACTTTGCTCTTTTTCTAGACAGTGAACTGGAAAATTGAGGTGTCATGCTCGAATGCATTTAGCTGAATCGTTATGTTCGGCTAAAGTCGAATTCCACTGTAAGAGTTGACTTTGTGTTGATTTGTACATGTATATATATATATGTGTATATGTATATTTTCAACCGTAAAGTTAATAATTTTTATTCATTCTAATAGCTAAGACACGAATGTGTCATCCCATTTGGTTTTAATAAAAGCCGTTTTTTTTTTATAATAATATATTCAAGATAGTGTTTATAATGGTCCCAAACTAAATTATCTTATGTCAAACACGAAACATTGCTTGATCATCATTGAACAACAATAGCATTTAACTAAATTTATCTTGAGATTATAATTCATGTAACTTGGATGGGAATTTAATATGATATCGCTATCTTGATAGCTTACTCCATCTATAACGGATAGGTAGATAATACTTAAGTAAATTCTAAAAATAAATATTCAAAATATTTACTGATGAAAAATTTTCTTGCTATTTTGTTTATTGTTGATGGCTGATTTCTGTTGCTATCAATTCACAATTTTCTAAAATTATTTCATTGGATTGTTGCTTATATTGATCATTTTAGTTTCTCCCGGAACCTACTGGGAGAATAGGGAAAATGAACATTAATGAATTTTTGAAGTATGAATTTATTTGTGCTTCTGATGGTAAAATGGTCGTGTAAAATATTTATCAAAAAAGTATGCAGAACGTAGCCGTTAATATGTATACTTTCATGGAGAAAATAACCATTCTACATAAAAATTTTTTGGTTATTTCCCGGAGAAAGTAGTCATAATGACTCAAAAGTATCTCCTTTTCATTGATAAGGGCTACTTATCCTTAGCGCAAGTAAATATTTAGAATATTGATGTAGAACTTCTTACAATATTCTGTGAAAATTTTGTACAAAATATAAGCCAGTGGCAAAATATTTCCCAATTCGTCTTTTGAAAAGACCATTTTACGGTGACCACCATATCTCAATATAATTACAAAACCAAATTTATATTGGTGAACATAAGTTTTTTCTTCCCACAACGATCACTTGTATTTACCATTTTGTGTTTTGTTTGAATAAAAACAGCAATTTCAACGAAAAAATCCGTCATTTTGTCATTTTGCAACCACCTTAATTTTGTAAAAAAATCAAAAAACAACGTTAACGGGAGACATTTTATGTGTAGAAACTATATATATAAATAAATTGGAACAGTAGTTTTTGAATGCCGATGATCTCGGGCTTGTGAAAAGTCTTTTCAACAAAAACGCGTTTAGCCTAGCGCAGACCAAGGTTTCTGTTGCCGTTCCAGTAGCGGCTTCAGCTGCCGATTCAACTATATTTAATGGGTGTATCAAAATCTGGTTGACAAGTTTTTTTAATGTAGGTTGTTTTTTTTTAGTGGAATATTGTTTATTATTGTTGATTATTAATTTTTTTTGTTTATTATTGTGAGTTATACTTAAAAATTGCTAATTTTTGTTATTACTGTTTAGTGTTGATTTATGTCTCTTGCTATTAAGTTATTTTTATTTTTGCTAATAATTGCTATGATTGGTAACAATTGTTGAATTTAATTTTTTATAAATCTTTTCTTAACGTTTTCTATTAGTTTTTCTGTAATATCAGTCATTTTGGATTTTTTTTCACTATAAATTTCACAAACAAACTCTATCACCACACAATGTTTTCGAATAATTTGCATGTGGACAAATCAATACCAAAAACCTTACTAGACAGAATTTCCTATAATTTAAGGATAGTTAAAAGATTCAAAGCAAGTTCCGCAACAAATAATCCTTAATTACTTTATTACCCATAGCTTGCAAGAAAGTGCTTGCAAGAAAGTGCAAAGTGCAATTTTTTGGATTTGAGTTTTTCTAAGCTATAAAATACTAAAAAACATAAAACTAGTCAAAATGTGTTTTTGTTTTTCTGCGTTAAAAAATACAGCATGATGTTGATCATAGAGATTATAAAAATATAAGAATGAAGGACAAGATCTGGGATGAAATTGGAAATAGTCTAAATAGAGACTATTTTAATTAAATTAAATTTTACTTTCCGCATGTATAATTAGAAGCTGAAATGTTTTAGAAATAAATTAAAGGTTTAAAAGTCACCTTAAAATGATATACTTGTTATTTATATGAACTTTTAATATAATTTACAATATTTTTGCAGGCTGTGGGCTAAAAAAAATGAAAACACTTGCGAGATTAGTATCGAAGGCATTTGAGTACGATAAAATGTAAATCGGGGCAGTCAGTTAAAAGAAAAAGACAATTCTGGTAATGACCGGAATATATGGAGTTTGTAAAATCTTTATTAACATTTTCTCCGACCCATTCAAACCTTTCAAAAACAAGCTCTGAAGATATGGGGTTCCATGTTGTTCAAAACAAGTAGGTACAAATGTTGTTAAATTAAAAAGTGCTCCACAAAAATTTTAATTGAAGAAAACAAAAAATAGCAGTGGAAAAATTCAAAGTGGTATTAAAGAGATAAAATCATTGATTGAAAACAATTTCAAAAATCTATTAACTGTAGAGTTAACCACAAATTTTCAAAAATTATCTACATAACAACAGAAAACCACTTTTTAAAATTTAGAGAAATAATAGCAGCTTTGCTGGAAAGACAAAGCAAGGAAGAAAACGGGTCACAATAGTACAACGTGTTAGCATAGAATTAATTTAGTAGTATTAATAAACCTTATGATGAATATATTATAAAATAATTTATAAAATTTATAAATTAAGTTATATCTAAAAATTTAATTTTTTCAGATTAAAATCAATCACAAAGTTAAGAATATCTAAAACATTATTTATTACATAACAATAACATATTTTTTAAATTTATATTTCCGAAGTAATCGGCAAATATTTCGCGGACGCGAAAAGCTTCGTTTGTCGAGTCTGTTTCTACATCCTCAGTGTTATTCAAAGCTATCTGTACATTCTCCTCCCTGTGTTCTTCTTCATCTCCAAATTGCTGACTGCCGCCTTTGGTTCGTAGGTAGCTGTGCAGTATACAAGCTGCTTTCTTTATTTTATTAACACTATCAACTCATGTCTAGGACTCACTAGCGCTTAGCGTATGGAACGCCTTAGCACAGTAAAGTTTTCCTTAATCAAATCGGAGTGGACTCACTAGCATATTACTGTTTTAATTAATAGAAAGCAAAATGCCAAAGTGACAGTTCTATTTGTGATTTATGTGTTGTTCATTGATTCAAGTACAAAATCTTAATATTCAATGAGTGAGATCTTCCCGAATTTAAACATTTCTTTGATCTTCTTTGAAAAACCGACAAGCTAGCGCTAACTAGTCGCCAATAGAGGCTATATACTAATTCAGTGGAGAATAATGGACTCATTAGCATTTAATGCTAAATTTTGTGCCGCTAATACCCTTTCGTACTGACGCTGTGTACATGCTTGTACACCTCCTTCGAAAAAACCGATTCTTGTCAGAGAAAGCATGTACAACATGGCGGCCTTATAAAACCATATAATCGGAATGTCAAACTAGTTAAATGTTATGAAATATTGTTTTCACTAAAAAATTAAAGAAAATAACTGTAATATAATATAAATTAAAAGTTAAAGTAAAAAGTTGTGTATTAAAGTGAACATGTTTATAGACCAATTAAAAAGTTAAGAGTTTTTTGGAAAGTTAAAAAGGCGAATTAAAAAGTTAATAAAATGAACATTAGTGAAGAAGAAAAGGAAATGCTACTAGCCCTTTGTGGGGCTATTGGCAGCTTAACTAATATTCTACAATCAGCTTCAACTACACGTATTATAAATAGATTGAGAAATAGCATTGATATACAAATCGCGAATTCTTACCTCTTAAATGCAAGAAAACCATCAAGTGTAAGTTTCTAATAGAATAACTGTGTGAAATATTAGTTGAAAATTGATTTTCAGATAAGAGGATCAACATACTGGGAAAGAACCGTGCTCCAGTTCACAGAGGCTAATTTCAAAAGCCATTTTCGTATGAAACGAAGCACGTTTCTTGGTATCACAGGAGACGGCAGTCTCCGGAGTGACGCAATGATAAAATCGAATAAAATCGAAAAAAACGACAGTCCTATATACATAGCAAATTTCGATTTTTTGAAACTGTGCATGTTGGCTCAAAAGTAATGATTGAACTTGAGAGGAATATAAAATGAAAAGCAAAATTGATTTTAATAATTTTCAAATTCCAAATTTTTTTTTAGAGTTATGGCCCATAAAAGATTTTTTTGACCGTTTGGTTTTTTTCATTTTTGAGCTTGATTTTAATAATTTTCAAATTCCAAATTTTTTTTTAGAGTTATGGCCCATAAAAGATTTTTTTGACCGTTTGGTTTTTTTCATTTTTGAGCTATTTAGTGCAAATTATTGTTAAAAAAATTATAACACTAAAAAGTTTAAAGTATAAGAAAACTTTTGAGGGGTCAATCGGTGAATAAATACAAAAGTTATAAGGGTTTGAAAAATTTTGTATCAAATTTAAACGAAAATAATTTTAAGCTTTCATTTTTTTGAAATGTACGGCCCATCAAAAAAACTTAAAAAAAAAGGTATGGTTCGAAAGAAAAAGTAAATGCGGATAAAAATCAGTTTGCAAACAATCTATTTTTTTTCGCTAGTATCTCGTAAGGGTCAATGAACATTGAAAATTTGGTTTTGCTTCCAAGCCCATACCTGAAGTAATATTTGTGCAGCATTGAAAAAATATACATCATTTTAAAGCATAAAACTTTACCTTTCAAAAAAGTTCTCAATATAGTCTCTATCATTTTTAACAACTGAGATATTTGAACTTTTGTGAAATTTAGCCAAAAAAAACATCAAAATTCACCACTTGTCCTAAAGCTTCTCGAAAACGGCTCGATCGGCTTTCTTAAAAAACTGATATTTTTTAGAGGACTTTACAGTAAATTATTAAGCATATAGCTTATATCTGGCAAAATTCGCGTTTTAGTTTTATTTGCTTTTGAAATTTGTGATATTACTTCTTCGTATACTTCCATATTGTCAATTTAAGTGATAAGATTTTCGGTTTGCGGAAAATAATTTCAGAAGGGAGAATTATTTTAATTAGTTACTGCCTCAAACTATGCAAACCCAAATATACCCATGTAAAATGATCGGAGATAGCCTTCGTTAGAAATAATTTTATTAAAATAATTGTGCTCCCAACTTCTTTGTTTTGTTACCATACTGAAGTCTCAAAATGAAAATAGGAGAATCAAGAGTCTGATAGCGACCGAAATGAATTTATTTCATTGATTAGCAAGTGTAACTGTCCTATTAATAGATGATTTTGATTTATGATTTATGTATTTAATAATAACTACTTATTATGCTTAAATTTTAGATGCCATAAAAGCAGATGCAAACACAAATTGTACTGTCAAAATATCTGATATCCTATAAAAAACACTTCTGCGCGGTAACAAAAAGAGTGACGCAATTATTTGAATCATAACTAGAAAATTACTGATATCCATTTCTAGTGACGCTTTTTAAAAAAATTTGCAAAGATTGAGGCAGTATGTTATCCAAAAGTTAAAACCATTGTCTATCGTTGTATCGTTACCTTATTATATCAAAAGCTCTTGAATCGGTATAGAATAATAGTACTTAACATGTGAATAGTTAGTGCTAAGTGACTTAGTGAGTTAACTTAAATTTTAACGTTAATAGTGACGCTTTTTATGTGTTAAAAAATTACACTATTAAGCTAACAGTTAAAACCATCTTAAGAGAATCAGTATTTAGAGTTTATAACTTTTGGATAACACACTGCCGCAATCTATGCGAATTTTTTTACGCATAAAAAGCGTCACTAGAAATGGATATCAGTAATTTTCTAGTTATGATTCAAATAATTGCGTCACTCTTTTTGTTACTGCGCAGAAGTGTTTTTTATAGGATACAATATATCGGGAAGATGTATCAACTTTTTTCATTCAAAGATAAGCAAATAAAAATGGGCCATTTTTAAAAAGGTGAAAAAATTCACCTTTTTCAAATTTGATCTCTTGTAACTGTTTTAAATATTTATTGATTTGCCCCTTTTATATGTCAATTAAAAGAAAAAAGTAATATCTTTTTCAAAACGGCCATTTTAAGTCTTCAAAAATTTATTTTCTGAGATATAGACAAATGAAGAAAATTCAAGCAAAAACACATCCTTCTTTGAGTAGAAGAATGATGGTAATTTTCAGATTTAGCGACCCAAAATTACCCTAAAAAACATCTTTTCGTCGAGCTTAATGATAAAACTTAAAAATTTATAGACTAGTGTTATAGTTTAAATGCCCGAATTTGTAGTGTTTTTTCGGACGCCATAAAAAAAAACAATAAATAATTTTACCATAAATTTTTTTGCTCGTTATTTATCAATACTTTGAGAGCATAATAATATTTAAAAAAAAATCAAAATTGAAAAAACTGCAGGTTGGCAAATTGGGGGCTCATAAAAACATGGCTTGTTCTGGTGTGCACGATCCCAGTCCTTCCAGTAAAATGAAGAAAAATATCGCGCACAGCGTTTCGAAAAAAGGAGTTTCGAGAAAAACGCGTTTAAGGTTTTAAAGACTTACATAATTTAAGGACTAAATGCGTCACAAATGAGCTGTAACTCAGAAAATTATACTATTTGCCTTCTTCTTTTTGTTGTTGTTTCATCATATAAATATCTTCTCTTTGGTATTACAATGCAAAAATTTTACAATTTTTCATTCTGTTAACTCAAATTCTTATATTTCTTATAAAGGTTATTGATCTAAGCCTTGTTATTATTTAAATCAAACATTTATTATCTTACTGCAAATAATATACGTTTAAGTTCGATGTCAGGTAGGTCTGTAGGTAGAATTCCTACATATTAAAATCTAGTTCTGATAGCAAATATTCACAACGCACTTTTGATTGATTTTTCTAATCAAATATTAATCGTGAGTGGAAACTGCAATTGTAAATAATTGATAAAATCTGTAAGAACAATAAAGTTCGAAGTATATCGTCAGTTGAAAATTCCCAATCACCTAATCTCTTAATATATAAAGTATTTAACTTATCTTATAAAAAAAATTACAATCTAATGTTTATGTAAGCAATCAAATAATAACAATACATTTTTAGTTATCAATTTTTTAAAAATAGGTATTTATAAATCTAAACATTGTAATATAATTACAGTATATCCATCAACCATGAAAACGTTAACATTATTAGTTATTTTGAGCTTAACAGGCTTTAGTGTAGGTGTACCAAATATCAATCAAATAGGCTTTCCTACAGGAAGAATTGTTGGAGGGAATGATGCAGATCCTCATCAAGCTCCATTCATTGTTTCATTACAAAGAATAGGATTATTTGGTGGTCATTTTTGTGGCGGATCAATTATAGGACGAGAATGGATAATAACAGCAGGACATTGTTTAACAATATCAGCAAAGAGAATACGTGTTGTTGCTGGTTTTAATGATATGAGAGGAACAAAACATGGTAGCCAAAGTAAGCTTGTTAATTTCTATACTGTCCATGAAAAATATAGTGGGAGTGTAGGTCCATTTGATATCGGACTTATAAATTTAGCTGAACCCTTGGATTTCAACGAATATGTTAAAGCAATTAAGCTACCAGAAAGTGATTATATTCATAAAGGAGAATCTGTATTATTTGGTTGGGGTAGTATATCACAATCAATTTTTCCTAGTTATCCAAGAAGGCTACAAACTGTTAAAAAACCAATTTTGGAATATAACAAATGTGAAGAAGTTTTAGGAGGAAGAGGAGAGAGTCCATTACATGAAACAAATATATGTACAGGACCACTTACTGGTGGAATATCAGCATGTAGTGGTGATTCTGGTGGACCACTTACACAAGTAATGGATAATGGTATTTATGAGCTAATTGGGATTGTATCCTGGGGTTTTATACCTTGTGGAAGTACAAATTCACCATCAGTTTATACAAGGACATCTGCCTATATTGAGTGGATACATGAACAGCAGAATTTGATTGAAAATTTCTGAATAAAAATATTTTTGATTCAATTTTTTCATATTTGTGAATAAAAAAATAAATTTTACTAATAAATGAGAAAATTTTATTGAGAAATATAATTTTGCTGAAATTCTTTTTGTTATTTTTGAATGTTGTGAGGAATTTAGAGATATTTTTGTTCTACTTATCTCACATTTCATAAAAATATTTGTTGTCGATAAAAAAAAAATCAGTTTCAAGATAAAAGAAAAATACCTTAGTTATATATATATATTTCTCTATGAGGCTTACAAAATAATTAGTTTTGTATGTAATCAATGAATGTATGAATTATGGAACTCTAAATTCCTTTGCTTTTGGAAGAGATAGCAGTATAAAAGTCACAGTAAAGAAAGTATGAAGGGATCACTTTCTAATCGTGTATATTGTTTTTATGTAAAAAATTTTAAGTATGCTATTGCTATTTTTTATACTCGCAAAAAGTAATTCAAATAAAAAGCTTTAAAGCATTTTGTGAAGGAAAAGACTAGTTTAGATATTGAGTGAGAAGCAGGCAATAAACACAATTAAGGGGCACAACTAGTGTGACATTTTCAATATTTAGATTTTTAAAGTGAAAAATTCCTTAGGAGTACTTCGCACTTTTTCTGGGGGGTAAATTTAATTCAACTGTTACACTTGGATGCTTTATAGGCAGTTTACACTGGAAAAGAAACCATGGTGTGGAAACCACCAAACTAGATGGTTTCGGAAGAGGATTTACATCGGCGCGGCATAGTATGGAAATTATGTTAGTGAAATAAAACTCAAATTTCAATATATTGTGGAATTTTAGGTTAAGTGTGCAAGTTTACTTAATTTTCCATGTTGTATATTATCTATTATTATTATAAATTAATATATTATAAATTTAATGTTTATAGATGGATAGAGAACAGATGCAACTGTTAGTGCAATATTTGGCACTCGATGAGCTAATACCGAAGTTGTGGGTTATATTTAACACGGATAACACCAAAGCTATTTGTTAAGAAATAAACAATATAAATTCGACATCATCAATATATTCTTCAACAATGGTTCCATCACCAATGATGGAAACTGATATTGAACTAAGAAATAATGATTCAAGTCCTGCAAATACAATATCATCAGCAAATAGTGAACCAATGCATATTGGAATATCTGAAGATGATACGGATAGTGGAAATCATGAGGTTGAACAAAGCGTTCATAGTAAATTATTATTATTAAAACATACTAAAGTACAAATTGAAATGATGCAAACACAAGAATCCGATAATAAAACAAATAATATCCATATTATTAAAAATAATAGAAGTTAATGGTGTAGATTTTAGAAGTTAATTCTTAGTTTTGAAAGCTTTTAAATTTCAGTCATATCTAATATATTCACTATATGTTTTTAATTGTTTACTTACTAAGTCTAAAGTAAGAATTGAATGAATTGAGTAAATTAAATTTTGGAAATTTCAAAAGTATTTTTTAGGTTTCATAAGCATAAGTGATGTAAATAACTTTGTGAAATGCTAGCTTATGTCCCGCAAATTTTGCCCATAGGGATTGCAATATAATAAAGTGTTGGTGACCTTCAATAATACAATTTAATCTTAATTTGTTCGATATTGAAAAATATTTCCATGGAATATATATTCGCATATACATATATATAACAATAAAAGATTTTGGACTTAATGAACAAAATTTTGTTTTGAGGTAAAAAAAACAAGCTTAAAATTAATGTTATTAGAGCTAAAAATTTAACTATTTAAGGAATTCTGCATCACTCTTAAAACACTTGAAACAAAATAAAATTGTTTTTGTTTTTATTTGAAATGTTATTTAATATTTTCTAACCTTGTTTGCTGTTTAACGTTTTCTTAATCTTCTCATTGAAATGGCGTAATTGCAGAGAAGAGGTAAGCCCTTTAAACAAACTTTAGAAAAACTATTTTAAGGATATATCTAAGATTTTTTGTGAGCTTGAGATAAGAGGTACATTCTTCTTCAATTTATTGTATTTATATATATAAATATGGATCTAATTTTTTGTTCTTTCTTAAAAAAATGTTTTCTTTCTTCTAAAATTTCTTCTTCTTCTTTATAACCAAACGCCATTTCAAACTTTCTGACATAATATTTTATTTTTTTTTTTTAAAAAACCAAATTAAACAAATTTTAATTTCTCCGTCACACCGTGATTTTTTTAACTGAAAATATTATAAAAATAAGTAACTTATGTAATTCTTTATTAAATTTTTCACACATTCAAAGGTCGTTTTATAAAATTATTTTCTTAAGATGGAACATGCAAGCTCTGAGTCCTATAAAGCTATTGTGATTTCAGAAGAGGTTCACTCTCAGGCTCACATTTTCCGCCTTTTAGTGAGTGCATTCCTTATTACAATACATTGCAGAATTAAACCAAATTAGTAAATTAGTTCTTTTAAATACCCATTAAAATATTTAGAATTTCTTTTTAATTGACTCAAAGGTATAGTTTTAACAAACTGATAATTGCATAAATTAAATTTCTATGAAATTCTTGGAGTCTCTTAATTTCATAAAACTAATTGAGCTTCACACATTTAAATAACATTTAAAAAAAATTAATATTTATATTTTTCATATATTGGAATTTCTATTACCAATTTACTCAATTCATATTAACAACAAAACTAAAGTAAAAAATTACACATACACAAATTAATAAATAAAACTCAAGGATATGCCCGAGACACTATTTCAGCTTGACTTTCATCCATCAAAATTTTTATTTACTTTTTCTCCATTTGAGGTTTATAGCGTTTAAAAAATTAGTATGTTAGTGATAAGAAGTTATAAAATTTACGAAAAAAAAAGTATCCTTGACTTCGATTTTTGAATTTCTTCAAGAATGAAAAATATAAATGTATTTTTAAAAAATTTTATTTGTTTTACTTAAGCGGAAATAATAATAAATTTAATTATTTACTTTGCAAATTGTTTAAAAATATATTCTTTCTACTAATGATAGTATTTTTACATTTACATAATTTTTAAACTTAACTTAAATTACATAAGATAAACACAGAATTTTCTTATCATATCAAACTAACAGTGCAATTGCACATGGCTAAAATAACCTTCAAATTTACTATATAAATTTATCTCATGCATTAATAACAGTTAGTTTATGTTATATTTTAGTTAAAATGAAAGAATATACTTTTTTTTTAAATTCAATGATTATAATTATATTTTTTGGAATAAATATTTGGTCTCAAGTAGATGGAAATATTAAATCATTACCACGATTAATTGGTGGAGAAGATACAAATTTAACTGATGCCACATTTATAGTTAGTTTGTTAACACTTCAATTAAATCGTTTTAGTTTTTTTTGTGCTGGTACTTTAATAACGGAGTCCTGGATCTTAACCGCTGCTCATTGTTTACGTTTTACAAAGCCCACATCCGTTTTTGCAGCAGCCGGTAGAAATAATTTAGAAGTATTTGATGATCAGACACAAGTTATATTTGTTAAATATTTTCTACAGCATCAATTTTTTCGTAAATTTGGTATAAATGATATAGCAATATTAAATTTAAATGGTTCATTTATAATTAATGATTATGTTAAACCAATACAAATGACAACAAATAGTTTTATTGATGGTGATGTAATACTTTATGGTTGGGGTAGTATTACTAAAGGTGATGAAAGAATTTATCCACAAATTTTACAGAAAATAAATTTAACCGTTATACCAAACACAATATGCCAAAAAATCTATAATACTATTATAACTGGTATGGGTTTTTGTGCTAATGATCAGACTGCTTCAAAGGGTGCCTGTGTTGGGGATTCTGGTGGTCCAGTTATACAAAAAAATAATACTTTAGTTGGTATAGTTTCATGGGGACCTACATCATGTGATCCATTACAAGGACCATCAGTATTTACTAAACTTTTCCATTATATCGAATGGATAAATGAAACAATATCAGGTGAATGGTATATAGTCTCAGATGAATATTCTTTTTCAGATGAAGATGATGATTATTATTATGATTATGAAAATGAAGATGATTATGATGAAGATGATTATGATGAGTACTATTATGATGATGAATTAATAAGTAATAGAATTCCCATAACTGGTTTTAGGAAGGGTACCAAAACAATGAATATTGCTTGGTATAAAAATAAAAGAAAATCTCATATAAATTTATAGTTAGTATATTAGTTATTAAAAGTGTGATAGTTAAATTAGTAAAAATAGTAAAAATAAATTTCAGAATATTATTATGATTAAGTTGTAAAGTGTTAAAGCCTTAGTCCAATGCGAAATGTTATAAAAGAAATAATGATTTTTCCACATATATTTTAGAAAAAAAGTTTTTAACTTTAGTAAAACAAACTCTTTAAATAGTTTTCCCAAAGTCGAATATTTCGAATAACTTTTCAGTTGAATGTTACCATAAAATTTTCATGAAAGTAACCAAATAATAAAAATTTGACCAAACACATCTAAAACCAAAAAAAATTATTGAAAAAAATACAGGTTTTTTAGATTTATTTCATCCTTTTACAATAGAAGTTCATCTTTTTACAAATCAAGTTCATCTTTTTGCAAATGAAATTCATCTTTTTACAAATGAATTTGATTTGTCTTTTAGTATATGACGTAGATTTCCTTGTTTTTTATTAATTTTTAATGAGTCTGCCGGAAGTTATGGCCCACCGGAAGTGTCTGCCAATCACATATAATTGTTTAAAATAATATTCTGTATAATATATGTAAAAACTAGCCATGCTAATTTAACGTAGGTGAGCTATCTTTTGTAACACCTTTACGTCTGATTACCTGTAAAACGGCCCCGCTTGCACGTTATTTTAAGAGCTTCCCATTCTAGTAGCAAACATGATTGAACAGATTTAATAATGACGTCATATTTGCCAAACATAATGAGTGGTATCAGAGATAACCAATCAACAGCTCTAGTGTTCTTATCTTCCATTCTTTTAATTTCTTGTAGTTGTTACTTATTGATAATCAAGAATTTTGCATATTAAATAAATTACTAATGTAAAACTAAAGAGAAGGCAAAAAAAACTATAACTATTCGTTATAGAAATCCATTTCATTTAATATTTGCCGGCATAATAGCATCATTCCTAAATCTGTTCAAGCGTGTTTACTTAAATGAATTGTTCGCTTAACCTTTACAGTCTGTCTATTTAAATAAATATTTACCTTCTTATTATCTTATCTCAGGTTTTTACTATTATTAAACGCAAAGTTGGCAAAACTATAGAAAAAACCATAAATCTTAAATTGTTTGTTTGTTATGGGAGAGCCCTTAATTCACTTTTAATTATTTACCTTTTTTTAAGTCGTCTGCTATAAGGCCATAACTAACTTCCTTGACGTTAAAACATGACGTTATTTAAGTAAACCTCATCAACAGCGTTGAGGACGGCGTGTACCACTGCCGCCAGATAAAGCAAAGTACGATTTTTACTGCCACCCGATGAAACGAAATAGAAAAATCTGCGCCATTCTCAACGTGTTAAACCTGATTCTTTTTCTTTATCTTATATATTAATATGTAAAAAAGTCTTGATCTTACAAAAGTTAAAATCACAATTTGAAACCCTTTTTTTATTGAATAAAAATATAACTTCATTTTAAAAAGAAGACTTATTGGCTTAAAAAAGTAACTTGGTTTTTCTTCTAGTTTTTTCCTCATTAAAAAGAAATTTAACCGTAAAAGCTTATACATAGCCGATGCATGGGCCAAGAAACATTTATCTTAGCTGATTTAAGGAATCCAGTCATGGAGATGTAGCAAATAATCGAAACCTTATATCACCTAACAAAATCCAAATAAATTTCTTTATATGGTAAAAATGGCTTGTCAAGAAAAAAATTTATAACAACATTGGATGTCTATACATCAAATCGATCAAATGAATGATCCAAAATATTTCTAGAAAACAAAAAATCGTTAACTTTATCACACCAATTTAAAAAAAACATTTAGTTTGTAGGTTGTCGGGATCCGAAGTTGAAGCGTAGAACAGAATTTCGATAATTTCTTCGAGGGGTCTTTGACATTTTATGTTCTTAGAAACCCTTGCAGCTCAGAGTTTTTTGAATGTGCTTTAAGTTGCAGATAAAATATTTACTCAAAGGTTTTTCTACTGAAATTTTATGTTAGGTTTTGCCACAATTTCATACCTGAACATATTTTTGAATTGGTAAATTTATTGATTTTAGAAATTGATATTTAATCTGTAATAAAGGAAAACATAAGTGTTACATTAGTGAATTAAAGTATTCTTTTGACTGAACTATCCAATATTGGTTAATTGCTGAGATTTAATCAGTGTAGGGCTCCGAAACCTTTACAAAACTCTTCAAATTCATAGTTGAGTATCTTGAACTACACTCAAAATGGACACTACAAAACTGTTCAAAGATTTTTTTAAACTGCCTATAGAAAAAGTCATTTGTTTGTCAAAGTCGCATTCTTTATAAGCATAATCTTAAATTTTGGTAACGGTCTGTCAGCTCTGCACAAATTCTGGAACCTGATCAAAATAATAACTATTTAATTTAGCAATAATTCTACTTCTAAATCTAAATCTTCTAAATCATTTGAATTGTAATTCTAATTGTAAGTAAAATATCCAAATGGATTAATAGTTTTAACAAATAAACAAGAAAATTTAAACATTATATTCTAGCTTTAAATTAAACTAAAATTTTGGTAGTCATACTTGCCATTTATACTAAAAATTTTGAAATAAGTTGTCTATAAGAGGTAATGTAACTTGCAAGTATATATCTAATATCAGGAGGTTGTGTCAATACTAAAACATAAAAAATGTCTTTAAACTTAAAAAAGAATGGTTTATATCAATGAAATTTTAACTAAGTTCATTACCAATAGTTTTTCTTAAGAGCTTTTGCTAAGATATTTCTTTTTATATAAGTTTTAAGGTCTTTGAAACTAGAAAATATGGGCACCCAATTCTCAAATCCTGCTTAACTAATAAGCAAATTGAACTTTTATTTACAGTAATAAAAACACAGAGAGTAAGTACTTTGGGGATTTTACATTATACAACTTGATGCCATGAAACACATTCTTATAAAATAGATAACTACTATATACCAGGATAGTATGGCAGTATACCATGATTATGTCAAAAGAACAGAAATTTACAACATAAGGTAAAAAATATGCTGAATTACAACTTTTGAAGCAAATTTAAGGAAAGTATTAAGGAACTTTCTGGGTATTAGTAATCAGCCAGCAATTTTCAGTTGATTTTTTTTCTCTAAATTTTGGGAGTTTTTTCCTTACTTATTAGCTAGTTAGATTGAATACTAACAGCTTTGTCAGTGGTGTGTATCCCATTTTTAACAGGCCCAAAACGTACAATGAGTATATTCACGCTAAAGGTAATCTTGTATAATGCGAATTCGACATCAACGTTAAAAAATTCTCATTAGCCATAAAAACATATATAATTTCTATTTTTCAAATCGGTTTAACTATGTTCTTTATTCATGAGCATAAAACAAAACCTTAGCTAATAAATTAAGGCTTAAATCGTATTAATTTTAAAAGAAAATTGTATTCAGAATGAAATCTGAATTGCACACACAATCGTACTTATAATTATAATTACGTGCGATTTATACTTTTAACTTTTTGTTATAAATTCTTAACTCAGAGATTAAAAGTAAACAGTATCTATATAAATCTCTACTTTCACCAAACTATGCGAAAATTATAATTTTCCCAAAAAATAAAATCTATTTATGATTAAAATAACATAAGAATTCTAATTGTTTTGGCTTAGAAATATTTAACAGATATCTTATTCATAAAAACATGAAATTTTATTTTAATTTATATAAATAAAAATTTGAAATGAATGTAAAACAAATAGAATGAATTTTAACTATATGTAATATAGAATTTTTTGAGTGCATAATTTGTAAATTTTGTTAAAACTCAAATTATTTATCACAAACTTATTTTGTGCAGTTGTTAAGGCAGGCATTCACTTAAGGCACTCAACATGGAAAATAATTTGTATTATTTTATTTTATATATGTATGTACGTTTGGTGTTGTAGTTTACAGAAAAATTTTTACTATATCTCTAAATATGCAAAATAATAAAATTAAATTTAAAACCAATGAAAAATAGTAACGTCTTCTTTAAATTACAGCCACAAAATTCTCACAAAAAGCTATTTCCCACTGAATTTTCCATCTTAAAAGTGGAAATTAAACCAGAAATTGAGTGGAGTACAAATGTCAACACTTTTTTGTTTTATAGCCTTGGGATGAAGATGGATTTCTTTTAAATTCGAAACATAACAAACGAGAAGAAACAGAGAAAAAGCGGAACAACTAACGAGTTCCTAATCCAGAGGTAAATTTTATTGCTCGTGATATTTTATAGTGACCTGTACCCACTTAAAAGTGAATGCTCACCTTTATATATATGTACATAATAAAATATTTTTATTATAAAATGTTATCGCAGTATTTTTCTTAATTTCTTTACGATAAATTTAGTTTAAACATTTTTATGATTGAATATTTTTCTATTGTTTTATCTTTATTTAAAAATCACAAAACTATTTTTTGTGTATATTATATATGAATATGTTTTTTTGCTGTGGCACTTAATTCGTCCATACTTTTCCTCGCACTTTCAGTCATTCCATCAAGTGATTTTTTTGTTTGAAAAACTAAATCGTCAGTGCTTTTAACTGCAGATTCTGCTATCCCTTTAACCTATATGAAAAAAATGTATTAGTCATTAAATATTAATAAAATATTTCAAGTATATTTACTTCAGTATTTAGTTTATCTATCACCCATTCTAAACCTTGGCGACCTTTTCCAGCATTTAAACTAATTCTTGTTGTTAAAATATCCTCCATGTAATGACTAAGTGGAATTCCTTCAACTGTTATTGTTGCTTCCTGTCTAAGTAATGTTTTAGTTGGATCTGTAGGATGTGGTGTATAAAATAAATTTTCATCTACAGAAACATGACGGCAAAATGTTAAATTTCGTGTTTTTAATGTCATTAGTTTTTCGCTGATGTTAACAGTTGATTTTTCGCTCGCGTAGCATACTTTTGTTGTACCTAAAATCTTTTTTAAACAAATATAATTATTTAAAATTTTGGTTTTATGAAACATATAAAATGTTTATTAAACGAAAACAAGGTTCAAATCAAATTGAAGGAGACTTCAAATCTTCCTGTTTTATTTCATTTAGAAATAAAACGAGGACTTTACAGCTGTAATTTTACCTGGATGAGTTATTTATGGGATTGTGCTAACTAAAGAGGAAGTTTTAGTTTATGTGTATAACTAAAACTGATGGTTTTTTCCCGTGCTGTCGATTAATTGTTAATATGTTTCAAAATCTACAGTCAAAATTTAATAATATTTTGTTGGTGAATACGTGAGTTTACACAGGACAAAAAGCTTTGATAGCTATTGCTTTCATGAGAAACAGCTCAAGCATTGAAAGAAAATTCGTCAAAAATCGTTTGAAGTAATGATTATGAATTTATGATGCCCTAACTAACATATATAAAGAACAACTGCGACGTCATTAATTCGTCAGTGAATGAAAAGTAAATGAAGTTTTATTCTTGTTTCAGATTAAATTTTAAAGCATCATGTTTGATTAAACAGTTCTACAAAACAAAGAAATAGATGCAATTTCGTGCACCTACAAAACAAAGAATAGGTGCAATGTGCAATAAAACACATTTACGTTCTATCTATTTTTAAATTTTTTTCCAGAGCATTAAGAATTTGTAATTTTTAGGCAAAATACTTACTGCCTGTGCCCATTTAGGGAAATACCATTTTGAGCTAACTAGCCTATGTGTATGTAAAACACCATCCACAACTTTTCGTTCCACAACATCTGTTCCAATCACTGCTGGATTCATTGGATTGGGATATTTTCGCCATGCTGCTTGTGTAACTGTTTCCCAAGGGTGACTAAAAAAATAAAGTTTATCTTAATTAATGTTAATAAAAATTTACCTTCCCGAATTGATAAATAAAACTTTTACAGTGCATTATAATTTAGCTTAATAATTTTATATTATATTAAAACCAAATATATAGTATATTATATGTTTTTAAATATAACTAATTTTTTTTTGTCATCACATCTAAATATAGTATTTATATTTAAAATCTTAAGTAATTAACTCTCTAATTAGATATAAAGATTTTAAATATTTTCAACCGGTATTCATGGGTCAAATTTAATTAAAAACGTATAACAAGAGTTTTCCTAAGGTCAAATTGACTTTCATCATTTTAAAGGCAAAGTTCAGGTAACATTGCTATTGAAGTGCACTTTTAAATTTCAATGAAAAAAATAAGAATTCAATGGCATAAAATATGTGCTTCCAGTTTATGTTCAAGGTGAAAGAAAGTTTTTAGATTAAATATTTTCAAGATTGGTTTCTGAAGTTAAAACTATATTTTCTAATTTATGTAGTAGTAATTTACATTCTAAAATTACCTGAATCAAAAACTTAACACTATTATTTTATAGAAAATTAATACAATTAAAATACAAATTGACAATAGAAACTTTTTTTAAGGGAATTATAAAAATATTGCATCACAAATATCAAATCATAGACAAAAAACAATCACTAAATATTATAAGCAAAATTTAATTATTTATTTAATACGCCAAAACTTACTTAAACGTATGCTCTGAAGTCCAAATTTTCATTTTTTTCAGCTTAAACAATTAACTATTAACGAGAGGAACATTAAACACAATATTCAATTAATATTTTAATCAGCTATTAAATTGCTGAAATATAAAAAATATTAAAATTATGGTTAAGTATACTTAAAGTAAATTTCTACACTTACAAAAAAAATCTCTATATACACACATGACAGAAAATTGAAGTAACAAAAATCTGATTAAAATCCAAAAGAATTATAATTGCTTATAACTTCACACTAAAAGCTGATTGGAATTTATCAGCAAAAATCTTACATGAAAAATAACCGCACACACATCAAAATATAAGACTAATAAAATACAGAATAAATAAATAACCAACTAAATTTTGTTTTGAATAACAATTTATCCATTAGATATATAATTTAATAACAAAAATTTATAATAAATAAATAAGATTCTTTGGTTGATTTAAAAAAAATTTTAATGTCAACCCTGCAGTTTTGTTTTTCTTGAAAAGATATAGTAAACATGTGTCAAAGTGACAATTCTCATTTTATTAAAATTAAAAAAAATGATTTACGCTGTTTATTTTCTCTCACTTGCATTTTTAATTGTTATATTATTAGAAGTAGTTATATACTATGTGGTTTTATATCAGGTACACATCTTTATTGAAGAATGCATGGTTTTTTAAAATATGACTGCATTTTTCTTATAAAAAATACTTTTAAAACAACACATTGTTGACGCAGGTGTTTTCTACACTTTGCAACTAAATATTTTTGAAAACATTATATTAATCGACTTGTCATTTATAATAATTAATCAAATGAACTAATAAATCATATGCTGCCTAATGATTTTTTCTTAAGACAAAAGAGATACATATTATCAATTATCGAAATTTTTGATAATTGATAATATGTATCGAAATTTTTTCAATAAATTGGTTTCATTCAGTAAAAAGCACTTAGATTCTTAACAGCTTTGAACCCATTGTCCTTTTTCTTTTTCTGTTCGTTAAATATTGATGAATAATTAGTTTTGTTTATTTTTAGTGTAATTGGCCAAAGCTTAGTAGTAATTTCCCTGAACAAGGAGTTATTAAAGCAATGATAATAGCAGATACTCATTTACTTGGCCCAATTAGAGGGCATTGGTTTGATAAGTTACGCAGGGAATGGCAAATGCATCAATCATTTTGGGCTGCAATGAAAATATTTACTCCTGAAGTTATTTTCTTTTTAGGTAAATTAAATATAATATTCTTTTTTCATATAATGATAAAAACTATAATTAAAGGAGATCTTTTTGATGAAGGCGATTGGGTGAATAATAAAGATTTTCAGGCTTATGTTAAACGTTTTTTTGAAGTGTTTCCAATACCTTCAGGTGTAAAAAGTATATGTATTGTTGGTAATCATGATATTGGATTCCATTACAAGTAAGGCAAGCTTTTATGTAGCATACAATAAAATTATCAATTTCTAAGGCTACACCCTGTCTTAGTTAAACGTTTTGAAGAAAATTTCAACAATACCGGAGTATCTTTGAATACTATCAAAAATGTTCATTTTATTACGATTAATTCAATGGCGATAGAAAATGATGGATGTTCTTTTTGTGAAAAAGCATTAAATGAACTAAAAACTGTTTCAAGTTAGTTCAATAATTTCAACTTTAATGAATTCTTTATCTTTTAACTTCTTTCCTTAGATAAGCTGAATTGTGCAAAACATAAGAAAAAATGTGGTAATTTATATGATTCAAATTTAATATACAGCCAGCCAGTGATTTTACAAGTAATTTTTATTCTTCGGTTTTGTTTTTATTCCTTTAATTTTTTTTCAATTTATTTTGAAGCACTTTCCAACTTTTCGTCACTCCGATAAGTATTGTACTGAATATGATTCTTTAAAAATTGAAGCATTTCGTGAAACTTGGGAAGTTTTATCAAAATCTTCAACAGATTTATTGGGTATTTTCTAAAGATTTCACTATTTTTTCTGTTCAATAAATGAGATTTAATTGCAGGTAGAATGCTTAATCCAAGAGTTTTTTTTAGTGGTCATTCCCATAGCTATTGTAGGACTAAAAATCGATTAGAAATTGAAGAATTTACAGTTTCATCATTTAATTGGCGAAATAGAAATAATCCAAGTTTTTTATTGGTAAACAATTTAAATTTTGTTTACAATTTTTATCAGCAGAAAAATTTAATTTTAGGCCAAATTTACATCCAAAGAATATTCTGTAGAATTGTGTTATTTACCAAAAGAGTCTGTTGTTATAAAACTTTATATGATATTGTTTGCAATATTATTTTTTTCATTTATTCTAATAACAATTGTAAAATATCAAGGACGATTAAGCAAAACTAAGATTAGGAAAACCTTATAAAACACTTTTGAAAATTTAAAGAATTATTGAAATAATTTGACAGTTAAACTTTTTGTGTATTCTCCTAGATCATTTCGATTACTGACATACTATTATTTATTTTTGTTGAATAATTTTTCAAATAATTTTCTATAAAATCAAGGATAATGATATTAGTTAAAAGAAGATAACATAAAGAATTTGAGTGTATTTTTTGTATTCTTGACAAATGTCATTCAGCACTTTTTTTATAACCTAATTAGTGAAATTTAAATTATAAAATATGTAGTTTTTGTGCATTGTCACCTATAACTAGTATTTAAAATCAAAACTATTAATAATAACTAATATTTTAAAGCGAAAAACATTTTTCGAAAAGTATTAGAAAGTATTAAAAACACATAACTAAACATGCTAACATAACCTAAAAATGAATAAAAAAAGTGCTAATATTAACTAAAATGAAATGATCAATACCTTTTAATTATTTTTTAATAATTTTTGGTGCAAAAATCATTTCAAAAGACCTAGAAGCTGGGACAGGACAAATGATAATCATGCCCTTATCTCTGTCACCAAATGAGCGCTTTAGCCAAGTTATTTCACTCTTTAGCCAAGTTTAAATTCACTAACTTCACAACAACAAGTTACATTGAATGGTTGTGTTCAATATGATATGTACACACCAAAATTAATGCAAAAATTATTATTTCGCAATTTTTGAGCAAAAAATCAATTTAGTTTTTTAAATTTCAGTTGGAAAGATAAACACAGAAATTAATAATTTCAAACAAGCTAATAAATATATTGTCCCAATCTGAAGAAAATGGGAAATATGTAGAACACATAAAAGATATAATGTGGGTTTTTGATCCTGAAACTATAATGCAATGGTACAAAAAGAAATAGCTACGCTTTATATAAAATTTTTGACGATATCTTAGTTAAAGCTGCTAATAATAAGCAAAGAGATAAAAATATGAATATTATTGGAATTGTTATTGATCTTGAAAATAATGAAATATCTGTGTGGAATAATGGCAAAGGCATTTGTTGCGAAAGTAACAGAAAAAATGTATGCTCCAGAATTTATAGTTACAACTGCGAAATTATGCAATATTTACAGTATGTACTAAATTTAAATTACAAACGGGTTCAAATGAATACAGAGAAAAATTCACCCAAATTTGAGGATATAATATGTCGAAAAGTTCAGTACCGTACTGATAAATTTTTAATAAGTGTATTAAATTCGGGGATAATATAATGTAAATTATCCAAATCAAAAATCCTTGATATACAAAAACAACAGTGCAAGACGACATTCAGTACAGTGCAACTGTAGCTTCTGATCCAGCCAGACCATACAAGCTCAAACAATCAGCACTTTAACCATTTTGGTTGATTTGTGAAACATTCTAAATTTAACGAAGGCTACGTTTTTTACTTTTTAGGAGATATCTAACAAAATTTCTGCTAGATAATCCTAGCATAACCTCTAGCATATTTAGTTTTAAGTAAATATATATAACTAAACTTTTACTCAAAAAACAAAGTTTAGTTATAATTTTAAATAAAAAATATACATGACTTTGATTTATTTTGATATATAAAAAAAGAAATTTATTTTTTACAATACAATAAAAATACTGTCTAGAACAATTCTGTTTTCTACCATACACAGAAATGACAAATGTCAGTTTACACAATTTGGTTAGATATATTCTTTAAAACTTTATTTACAAATATAATTCTGATTAAAAAATTACATTTGATAATAAAGTAATTTTTAAAAAGTTTTGCAATACATAAATGACTAACTTGTATCTAAATAATTGTGTAGTTATATTTTTGTAAAGGTCTTTAACCTTTTTCTATGCTCTATCAAATAAAAAGGTCATAATTTTTATCAATTTCAATGAAGGCAACTATACAAGGTTTTACCCTTTAAATATATAATAAAATATTAAAATGCGATTAGTTACTGCACTGAACTGAATATCAATATATTTCATAATATCACCACATCATTTGCTGCTATTTGATACACCGCTTTTTGTTTTGTTTATTTTATGGTGTGAACAAAATGCAAAAATATATTAAGTATAAAAAATTAATACAATTTTAAGCAATAATTGTTAAAAATATTGACCAAAACAAAATTTTTCATGGATTTTCCTTTATTATTATTTATATATTTGAAAAATATACATCAATTTATTTTATTTTTATTTTTTATAATTATAGATTTATTAATTTTCACTAATTTGGACGAAATCAGTTTTATTGAAAAAATAAGTTAGAAAATGCGTTTAATAATTTTAGAAACAGGTAAACAAGTTGGAGAATGGTCTGCTAAATATGTAATGAAACGAATAAATGATTTTGAACCTGGGCCTGAAAAGTATTATTTAATATTAATTAAATTAAAAATCTGTAAATTTGTTCCTTTTTTCATTAGATATTTTGTGCTTGGCTTACCAACAGGAAGTACTCCGATTGCTATGTATAAAAATTTAATTGATTATTATAAAGCTGGTAAAGTTTCCTTTAAATATGTAAAAACATTTAATATGGATGAATATGTTGGTAATTTTATAAATAACATAAAAAATTTCTTAAAATTTAGTTTGGCTTTTTAATAGATCTCCCCAGAGATCATCCAGAAAGCTATCATTATTTTATGTGGAATAATTTTTTTAAACATATTGATATAGATCCAAAAAATGTAAATATATTAGATGGTAATGCTAAAGATTTAGTTGATGAATGTAATTCATATGAAAAAAAAATAAAAGACGCTGGTGGTATAGGTAAAATGAATTGTTTCCTAAACGTTGAAATGAATTGAATTGAAAGAAAATTTTAAAGTTTTTAAATGTTGAATTTTTTAATTATAGAATTATTTATTGGTGGTATTGGTCCTGATGGTCATATAGCATTTAATGAGCCTGGTTCATCATTAGTATCACGTACAAGAGTTAAAACATTAGCACAAGATACATTAGAAGCAAATGCTAGATTTTTTGATAATGACATGAAAAAAGTACCTAAACAAGCCTTAACCGTTGGTGTGGGCACTGTTATGGATTCTAAGGAAGTTATGATATTAATAACAGGAGCACATAAATCATTTGCATTATATAAAGCAATTGAAGAAGGTGTTAATCATATGTGGACAGTCAGTGCCTTCCAACAACATCCAAATACATTAATGATATGTGACGAAGATGCAACATTAGAACTACGAGTTAAAACTGTTAAATACTTTAAGGTAAGTTGTCTTTTCTTTTTGTTAAAATATTTATGGTGAAAATTTTTTTTATTTAAAAAAAATTCAATGCACATATTCTTCTATTCAAATGACTTAAAAACTTTTGTTGTTATTGTCTTGTTTATAAAAATTAATTCCCTAGGTAGCTATGTAATTTTAAATTTATTCCAAAAACTCTTATTATTTAAAGGATTCAAATACGCTACATCTATTACTAAATAATAAATATACTAAATTGTGTTTATCCTAAAGCTTCCTGAATAGAAAATAAGTTCATGTTGTAAGTTGGTATTAAATTGATCCTTTTTCCAATTTTAATACATCAGGTTAAATAGTTTTTCCATTACCAGAATGTTAATCAAGTATTTCTGCATAGTATTTATTATTTATTTCAAACTATAGAGTAGTAACTTAGGATTTAAGCTGCAAATTTCTAGTTTGATAAAAGATAATATTTTTATACTGTACAAATATTTTCCTTAATTTATGAATTCACCTTTTTACTTCAATACCTTGCGCCATAATTCTTATTAAAAACTTTCGATCTACCTTTGTAAAAAAAATTGATTCAAGTTATTTTTGTTGATCTTATTTTAAGTTGAACTTTACAACACACCAAAACAGGTAAAAGAGTAAAAGATCTGAAGAATATGGTGGGTATATTACATCCAAGTTAAAGAAACTTTTGACGAGTTTCTAAACTTGTATTAGGTGTCGCATTATCTCAACATTTCACTCTTTCCATTGACTGTTTTGAGTGAATTATTTGATTTTTCCAGTCGATGATAGCATACACAATTGTTCTAGCTAGAGAAACTGTCAAAATACAATAATCTATCGCCAAAATGAAATTTTCTTAAAGTAAATGCTTTATATTTCATGAAAATAATTTAAGTTTTTATAATGTTCTGATGCTTCATAGAAAAGCAAAGGTTAAGAAAAAGTAAATGAGGTGTCTAGGGATGTCCGGTAGGAATAAAGTTCTTTTAAGTACTATCCTATAGCTATCTGCTTTAAATTAACAACTAAAAACAATAATCAACCCTAAAAGCAATAAATAATCAAATAAAAAATTTATTAACAATAGTAAGAAAAATTTACATCTTTACAACATGTTTTTTATCACTTTTAATAAATTCTTTAATTTTTAATTTTTTTATAAAATTCTGCTTAACTTCACAATAAGGTGGAGGTGGAGGTAGGGGTGCTAATACAATAATTCAAATTAAATTTAAAATATGATATACCAATATTAAACCTCTGTATAGGCCCTAAGCGCAGTACATCACAAATTGATAGAGAGTGGTCCCAATGTAAGGCTTTGATAAAAAGAAAAAGAACCAAACAACATGGATACTTCTAACTAGGAATTACTTGTAAAATATATTAAAAAAATTTGAAAAGAAACTATTTAAAAAATTAAAAAACTTCTTTTTTTCATTTATACTGTTAAAGAATATATTTTTTAGGGTCTAATGGGTATACATTCTAAGATGATTGATTGCCTAACTTAAGGAAAATTTTATTATTTTTATGTCAATGTAAATATAGATTTGTATCATATATATATCATATATATTTTAAAATAAATTTTGTTCAAATAAAAAAAAAACATTTGTTTAAATATATTTAACAGAAATTAAATTTTGTGGTTGCATAGCTTTAGTTAAGGAAGTTTTAGTACAAAGCCAAATCTAAATGAATTAATTTGACTTTTTTGAACTTAAGCCAAAAATATAATATTTTCAGACAATGAGACTTCATTAATGCCGGTTCAGAGTGCATCTTAAATGCTGAATTTTATTTTAATTACGCAGCATGCGACCTTTTTTATTTTTAAAGTCCATAGCAAAATCTAAACTAGATGTATAATCTGAACTATAACACTTTTACACTTCCCAATGGTTAAATCTCTCTTAAAATATGAATACATACCTTTAGGGAAGTGAGATTAGTTCTATATTATTGTGTTGTTCTTTTACCACAGTTTTACTTAAATTAAATTATTAAAATTAATTATTTTGAAAAAAAAAAATAAAAAAAAATTCATTATAGGGGAAATTTTCGTGTGCTTAAATATAATACAAATATATATAATATGTGTGTGTCTATATTATGTATAATAACTTATTTAACTAAATAAACAAAGAAAATATATATTTATTATATTTCCCTGCATAAAACGCTCAACACTTATGTACCTCAATGGCGCTTAAAATTCACTCTATGAATGCTATCCCTAATTTGATTGCAATGTTAAATATCCGGTCTGGTGGGAAGGTGAGATTTAATATTTCTGCATGCGATTATGATTTACAAAATAATACAAAGAGTGAATTTTAACCACAAAAGGTTCATATTTTTATTTAATAAAAATCTCTTAGATTTTCACCCTCTCTTTTAAGTTATATGGAAATAAAGGATTTACTTACACATTTGTCTGTCAATCTTATTCTTCATGACGACCTCTTTTTTAAAAATAAAAAAAACTATAGCAATTCAAAATCGGCTTTAATATAAGGAAAATAAGATGATTGATGAGTATTTATGGAAGCAAGTACGTTCTCTTTTTAAAATTATAAGAAATAAGACACTTGTTAACTTTAAGTTAAAAAGTTTGATGTTTCTTTTTTTTAAATTTAGTTTGAGTTTTGTTTTTTGTGTACATTTCGATTTATCTGTAAATATTAGATTTAATTAGTATTTTAAAACTGGGGAAGTATTGTTTATGTATTATATAAAACTATTGATTTTCTTATATTGTTATATTATTTTATATAAACATTACTTTTGAGTTAATTTTGATGTTCTTCTTTTACATATTATTTCTATTTCTACAAACATTGGTAGTAATTAAATCGAATAATAACGTGAGCATTTACTTAACTAATTAACAGAGATAGCATTAAAATTTTAGAGTTTTTATGTATATATATATATATTTATCACTTTACTTAATATGTTGGATTTAAATAGATTCGAACAGTAGTGGTGTATGATAATTATGCCTCTTTTTTTTTGTTTTAATATAACTTGGTCCACTATATACCTTTTAAAAATACAATTATCAATTTCTATATATATGTATATATATCTTTTTATTTTCTTACTAATCTTAAATTTAATGACATAATTTTTCTAACATTTATTAAAGTTATTACAATATTCTTTTTGAAATTCCTTAATATTTGAATTGACTTATATAGGCATATTATAAATCATTATCATAATTAAATTTCCTTTAATTAATTCAAAATTACAAAAAAAAAAAAAATAGAATTTATAGTAAGCTGTAACTTTGTATATTTCTAACAAATTTTTATAGGTTTTTTAAAAACAACGAAAGGTAAAAGTTTTAATTATTTGAATTAGAGAAACGAAGTGAGTGAAGTTTTAAGTGTGTTTGGAAAGATGTTAAGGAGGTTTTTGTTTTTTGGCTAAAAACTTGTCTTACTTTTTAATTAGATTTTAAATATAGTTTTTCAAATTTATTTAAAAACCAACACAAATTTTTCATATTGTTTAAATATTTAAGAAGGGAATCATAACTTAATCACTTCTATGTCCTAGTTAGATTTATTATATTCATCGGACTGTTAAAATAATTTGATTATGTTAAAAAAAAAAATGAATTCATTTGTTCAAAAAGCTTTAATTTATATCGGGTATACACTGAAATATTTTTATTTTTTGCCTACATTCATTTTCGTAATGAAGACACAGAGACATCAAGTAGGCTGAAAATTTCAAAAAGCTTGTCAAATATGTTTTAGCTTTGTAAAACTTAATCTTTTTATACTTTAATATCTTTACAACAGGTCAGAAAGATTTTTGCGATGGGCAGATATCATTTTTGTTGTTGTTAGCTATCTTAGGGATATTAGCGTATTTTCTTTAATTACTACTAAAATCATGCTAGTCAAGGGTAGGATTAAACCCCTTAATCCAACTCTGTTATTGTCAGCTAAAAACTATCAATGTTCCAAAAATTGAGACAAGTATAAATAATTTTCCTCTGTCCAGGCTTTAAACCATCAACAAGACATGGTATATTGCGGACATTGTCTGCATTGGAATGAAAAACTAATTCCAAATTTATGAATTCTGTATAGCCTAATTGTTTAGTCTGCTTATGATACCAATATTGTTCAGGTAAACCGAAAACTTTGCTCCTCTTACATTCTTCCATATGATCATGCAGCCAAACTTTACGTTGTTCAACATATTTCTTAGCAAATGCCATTAAAATATGATAATCATCCGAGATTCCGTCATACCTAAATAATAGCCACAGTTAGTAGCCAGTATGCGGAACAAAATGATTCAGCCATATAAAATATATGGCTGAATCATTTGTCAGTACATTTTAATAATTTACATAATACATGGTTTGCTACTGGTAATGCGGGATAGAGCCCTGCAAAAAAATAGCCTATTTGGTTTGTTTCTTTTCCATTCTCAATTTAATACATTGGTAATATTATTTATTAATTAGATTGGCCGACATTTAATTATTAAAAATTTGAAAAACTGGAAAATGGGGGGAGCACGACGCAAATTCGTAACAGGTGAAATGGAAATGGAAATGTTAAAGATGTATAACCAAAACAACAGGATCACATATGATGAGATCGGGAAAACCCTTGGCTTTGCGAAGGGAACAGTGTGCAAACACTCAAAGCCATTGTTACAAGCACAAAAAAGACAACAAATTTATAGAAGAATTCAATCACGAAATACTTCAAGTGCTAGTAAGAATAATAATGCTAATATTGCTGGTAATAATCTATCTTTTTATATATATATATATAACTTTATTATTATTTATATAATTGGACTTTAAAAATTATATTTACTAGGAGGTCCATATCCTGGTGGAAGTCCACAGACCCCACAAAATGAAACTTGCATACACCAAAGCAATGGTAGTGTAATAATAATAATAATAATAATGCTAATAGTGCTGGTAATAATCTATCTTTTTATATATATATAACTTCAGATACATCTGATACATACATTGATTCACGCCTCTACATCAGCAGAAAGTCCTGGTGGAAGTCCACAGACCCCACAAAATGGTAGTGTAATAATAATAATAATAATAATCTTAATAATGCTGGTAATAATCTATCTTTTTATATATATATATATAACTTCAGATACATCCGATTATATTAATTCATCAATTCATGCCTCTACATCAGCAGAAATTCCTGATGGAAATCCACAGACCGTACTCGATGAAATATTTTTTCATAAATGTACGCTGTGCACTTATAAAACTGTATAAAAACAGCATTTAAAGAGACACATGTCCCGGCATTCTAAAGTTAAAGAAAATCAATGCTATTTATGTTTGGAATATTGCTATGGACAGATTGAATTAAAAGGACATATGAAGAGCCACGAAAAAGAACATAAAAATTACGAATGCAAACGCTGCGGCAAGCAGTTCACTCTGAGGTAAAACTTTGTTATTTCTTTCAAAAAATTATTAATTATTTTTTTAAAACAGAATAAATGCCGCAGACTATGTGCAAGGTCACATTGCCAACAAGTCAAAGACTTGTTTGTTTTGTGGTTTAACGTTTTGTACAAAATCAGGTTTTAATAATCATATACTGGAGTATACAGAACAGGTTGAAGATTGTTATACATGCGGCATGCGGTATTTAAAGAGTGACCTGTTTGCCCACAATGCATTTTGTCATTACGCATTCAGTGAAAAATGCGGGGTGGCAGGGAGCCATTGGGCGAGGATGAGGATCATGTGATAAAACATGATCTTGTTGTATTATCCTCATCCTCACCAGCAGCAACAAAACGTCCACGCAAAAACAAAAAGGGTAAGCTTTTAGTACATTAGATTACATTTTACTTTAAATTACTTTTTTAAGCTTCTAGAAAAAAACCGAAAAGCGTGACTAACTAAAAAGTTAGGACAATTATCTCCAATGCAAAAATTATTGGAATCATATGAACGTGGTAAAAATTTCTGATACTATTGAAAAATGTCCAAGCTGTTAATAAAAAGAAATATTTAACATATAACAATGATGATAAATTAAATAAAATCTTGATGGTGACTTCATAACTGAAAATTTAGGAGAATTATCTCCAATGCAAAATTCAAAATTATTGGAATTAACGTTGTAAAAATTTTTGATACTGTTGAAAAATGTTGATGAAATGAAAAATCTACAAATAATACAAAATCAATTAAAATAAATTATGATAAATTAAATAAAATCTTGATGGTGATTTTATAACTAAAAATTTAGGAGAATTATCTCCAATGCAAAAATTATTGGAATCATATGAACGTTGTAAAAATTTCTGATTTTTCTATTGAAAAATGTCCAAGCTGTTAATATTTTGTTTCCCAATCTAAAACACTTAAGTATTTTTAAAATAAACTTTAAGAAAAAAAAGCAAAATTATTTAATTACTTTTAAAATCCCACTGGACTTTGTTAGCTCTTAGCTTACGAGTTTTATTGAGCAATAAATTTAGCGCTATAATTTAGAGATTTTTACAGTTTAAAACCAAGGGTATTTTAGTGTTTTAATCTGAAAACATGTAATTATCATATTTCAGTACTAAAAACTAATAAATAAAATAAAATTAGAAAAATAATTTCAAAGTGTCTTTAGGGAATTAAGAGCACAACTGAGGTTAGTATTATTTAATTTTCTTGTGTGATGTTTAAAAAAATATAGAATTCATAACACAGGTCGCGAGCTCTAAGCCCAAGCTTTGATGGATTGAATACTGGATCGGAGCAACTTACTCCAAGAAATAAAATAGTGAAAAATAAAACACCATCTATTTTAATATCTGGAGGTGATTATTCAGAACATTTTAAGAGGTTAGTATTATTTAATTTTCTTGTGTGATGTTTTAAAAAATATAAAATTCATAACACAGGTCGCGAGCTCTAAGCCCAAGCTTTGATGGATTAAATACTGGAACCGAGCAACTTACTCCAAGAAATAAAATAGTGAAAAATAAAACACCATCTACTTTAATATCTGGAGGTGATTTTTCAGAACATTTTAACAGGTTAGTATTATTTAATTTTTTTGTGTTATGTATAGAAAAATAAGATGTGATAGATTTGATAGTGTATCAGAGCAACCACCGCACCTTGCTTCAAGACCCAAGAATAAAACAACATCTACTTTGATATCTGGAGGTGATTATGCTGAACATATTAACAGGTTAGTATTATTTAAATTTTTGTGTTATGTTTAAAAAAATATAAAATTCATAACTACATAATTATACATAGTTCAACAGCATTAAGCCCAAGATTTGATAGTGCCTTAAAACAGACGCCACAGCAAGTGGAACTACATATGCATCAGAGCAGCCACCGCAACTTACTTCAAGAAACGTGGAAATGGTACTCGATGAAATACTGCTTCATAAATGCACGCTGTGTACCTATAAAACTGCCTACAAACAGCATTTAAAAAGATATATGTCCCGACAATCTAAAATTATAGAAAATCAATTCTATTAATGTTTTGAAAATTGCTATGGACAGATAGCATTAAAAGTACATATGAAGAGCCACGAAAAAAAAAACAAAAATTACGAATGCAAACGCTGCGGCAAGCAGTTCACTTTGAGGTAAAACTTTGTTAGTTCTTTCAACAAATTATTAATTATTTTTTAAAACAGAATAAGCGCCGCAGACCATGTGCGAAGTCACATTGCCAACAAGTCAAAGCTTTTGAGGATATTGTTGGAAGTTCTATAACATTTGTTATAAAAATTGAATTGTATAACATATAGGAGAGAAATATTGTGAAAGGTAGTGTAAGCGAGAAATCACGGGGCGCTACTAAAAAGGGGGCATCACTCTTTTAGTAGTGCAACTGAGAAGTAGAGGCGCTATAAGAGCTTTTGACAGGACCTCTAGGTCAGGAAGACGCTTCTTAAAAACTATTATTATAAGCCTATCATTATAATCATTTAAAAACCTTAATAAACTTTACATTTTTACAAATCTGCTTTATGGGCGGTGAGGATGCACGCGTGGACGCACGTTGTGGCTACAATAACCTTAATTAACTTTTTTCAAGACGCATCGTCAGCGAGCTGGACGCTCTATTAAATGAGCACAATTAATTGTTGAAATTATTCAAATCACACATGCGTAAATTGCAAAGTGATAATAACGTTATGGTCATCACTCCTGATAAAACACCTGCTGGAATACACATTCGCAGATTTTACGCACCTGTTGTTGACGACGCTGCTGGAATCATGGTTGGCGATCGTACAGCTACACGAGAAATTGTGATTCGTGGAAGAAATAATAATCTCCAGTTTATTGCTGATACACATCGTTCATATGACGCTCTCCAATATCCACTAATGTTCTAGAAGGGACAGGACGAATATTGCATAAATATTAAACAGCGAGATCCCGCAACAAGTACTATATTCATTATGAATATCAATCTTAATTCATTATTACTTAGTCGTCTATAGTCGTCATTTGTCCATCGGAGATATCGAAGTTATGAAAACAAATGACGGCTATAGACGTCTACTATTTTGTATGGAAATTTTTCAAAATACAACATATATATAATCAGTAATAAATTCATCAATATTTATTAAATAAAGCAATAAAAAAAGTGTGTTTTTGGCAGCCCAAATTGATTTCAGCGTAAGCGTCAAAGGGCTAAAATACTCTTTTTAATAAAAATAAATACAATAAGATGCACTTAAATGGTTCAAATGAAATCAGAAAATCCTACTCTTTTAAAAATAATAATAAAAAATTTAAAGTCTTTTATATTTATAACTTTCAGATTTATAAAAATTAACAATCATCTATAAAATATTTTTCGTCAAGCAATTTTAGCATGCGATATGACACACATGCGAGAAAACGACATGCGCATGAAAAAAACTAGCACAAACTGAAAACATCCACATTCTGTTTCAAAATGCGGACCGAAACCGGCCCAGAAATGGGCACAGTTTCGGATGCCAAATAATCTGATTAGGGACCCGTTTCTGGACATTTTACCGACTTTGTCGCTCCGAAATCGGCCCGGAATGTTTGCGGAGAAGCTATCAGTCAATCCAACTTAGACTATGCATGCCGTGGCGGTTTTTGAAATTTACTGCGTAGGTGTGATTGTGTGTGTAATTTGATTTGTATATGAAAGTCTCTGAAAAAAAATAGTTTATATGACAAATTGTGTATGTTTAAAAAAGACATACGAATATGCATCTTACGATATTTTTACCAATAAGTAGCTTAGCTTTTCTTACTTGGTTGAAGTTGAAAAGAGAAAATTTAACAGCTAACATTGAAATATTTAAATTTGTTTCTGAATTCTTAGCTTTAAGAGTTCAGAGTTTAGAATCTGTATAGCTTTTTGGAATAGATAAAAAGTAATTTTTTTTTCTTAATTTTGTTAGAAATATAGAATCACAGCATAATGTTACAGAAACTTGATAAACAAATTTTGTTACTACTAAATCTTATATGATACTTTTGTATATATAAATAAATAATTTTTCGAAATATTGATATGAAATTTTGTAATAAAATATAAAAATATGATGAAATTGTTTACTGTTAATTATTATTATATAATTTAAGTTGATTTTAGACTTATTTAGTAAAATCAACCAAAAAATTGAAATAATAAATGAAGAAAATTTTTAGTAAAAATATTAACCAACTTTTATTTAAATATGCAGGAAATCAGCTCTTAGAAAATTTGCTGCTCCTACCTTTCTCCTCGTTCTAAAGATAATTAGGACGTGAAACACAACAAAGAAGACCCATATTTTTGTATAATGAGTTTCGTCTTCGTTTAGCTGGCCATGGACCATTTGCATCGTCCATAAGAGCAACATTTTGTTCTGTAAATATATTTAAGAAAAAAAATTAAGATATTTAATTGTACTATTTTTCTAAATAAATAAATAAAAGTAGTTTTTATTTTAAGCATGCCTAAATTAACAAAAATTTGATTATAATTATTTGTTGTTGTTAGATTTTCTTAAATAAAAAGATTAATTTTATGTAGATATAATACTTAATTAACACTTGGAAAAAATAAATAGTAAAAAGAACTTGAACATCAGAAGAATAATAATTAGGTGGGTATAATTAATTTAACTTCTTATTTTTTTAACTGAGGTAAATCCACTTGATCCACTTAGTAATTTTTTTTTGTTTTAAAAGTCATTTCGGGCATTATTACTTTTATAGAGGTTTAATTTAAAAAAATAATGTGAAAACCCTTTCGTTAAATAGGTTTTGTAGATAGAACAAAAAAGAGAAAGAAAAATGAAAATTCTGTGGGTAACAATATTATTTCTAATACAATATTTATAACAAATTACGATTTTTTTGGTCAATAAAAGCAACTCTGATTCTTTAATAAATTTATGAAATCAATTCCAGCTTATATATCAGAATAAGAGAGTCAACCATAGAAAGTTTTTGATAAAAATTTTAAACAAGTTACATCTTTTATTTCTTTGAAATCATCTATACCTTAAATCTTCGATATATTATTGTCCTAATCGAAATAGATTCTCTCATAGTCCTCATTCACCATTTAATTCATTAATCATTCAAAAATCATGTCATGTATTTGGTGACTGATTTCTTTTAAGGTGACAATTCACATGAATCATCTTCAAGGTATATCAAAGATTTACCATTGAATATTGTATGTATCTTATTTTCAACAATTGAAATTGAATGAATAGAAATTCCCATAAGCTTTTACCGTCTTTAAATTAAATTCAATGAGTGATAATTTGTTTTTTTTTTTGTTTTTTATACAAAAAGGTTTATTGTTAATCAATATCGTATTTTTAAAATTTCTACAAAATTATATGAAAAAATAATAATAAATTTTTAAGGCAAGAAGAAAGTTAAGGGATAAAATTGATGAATTTTGTGGATAGAATAAACTATTCCGGGTCTGTTCTTTTTTATTACATTTTAATATTGCAAGTTCCTTTTTAAGTGTTATTTTCATATATATAAGGATTAAAGATTAACTACTTACATGAAAAAAACTACGCATAAAACACATGTAAAATAGAAATTACCAAGGGAGATATCAAAGAAAAAAGGAAAAGTTTAATGTCGATTGCCACATAAAGATTACACTATTATCCCTTCATTGGTTGATTCTTACAATAAATATACTAAAATCTATCTTAAATATTGATTAGAGAACAATTTTCCAAAAGGATTACAATCAGGAAGAGTTGTGCACATATTATTTTTCTATAATAAATTTTCATATTGAAATTTTGGTCAAAATAAACAAAATTATAACATGGCCAATCCCTTAAGGATTTTCAAGGAAACTCATAGCTAACTTTTTTTTTGTGATTGAAAACTTAAATCTTAAATTTTGATAAAAGAATAGTTTCATTAAAATTAGTTGCTCAAAAAATCTTTAAATTAATTTTTCATCATAAATTTCATTGTTAAAATTTGGATAGAATTAAACAAAAGTGGCAAAGCTAACCACATAGTAAAATATTTATTGAAATTTTGAATTTAATAAAATAAAATTTCGAGAAGTTATGTAATGTAATAGCGGTACAAAATAAGCAAGTCTGTGTCAAGTCTTATAACTGATATTTCAATGCAAGGTTTAATGGGAGACAATTTCTAAATTAAATTGAAAGTGGAGCTGTCGAAGAATCCTGTAACTCAAAGAGGAATATGCAAATATATAAATAACTATTTTCTGAAATGTCAAGTGAAACTGTGGATAACAAAGAAAATTTGATATAAAAAGGCTAACATACAACAAAACAATCAAAAACGGTTATAATATAACATAAATTTCTGTGGTAGCTATATTCATATTTTGTCATTACTTCTATAGCACTAATTACTCTAACAGCTTTTTAAAGCTGAAGTTTTTTTTAATTTTAGATCTAAATGAACATTTTTTTTAAATATAAAAAACATTTCTCTATTTTAATTAGAACGATAACTTTCTTTTTCAAAATACTTACATTTTCTTGTTTAATTCTTGATGACTAGATATTTTCTTATAATATAACAACGTTTTGTTTTTGTTCTGCTCAACCCCTGACTTTTAAAATACTTAAGAAAAATATTACATGGCTTGCATGACAGATTTACTTAATTTGTTTAACTTGTGCTTTATAATTCTTTAATAAAAATTATAAATAAATTCAAATGTTGTCTTCACACTTTGGCTAATTTTTAAATAATCAAAACAAAAAAAAATATTTTTTATTAAGCCCAGACATTTTTTGAATACGGGAATAAGAATATTTCTCTTCTTGCTTCTTTGGCGAAGTTTTGACTATAAATTTCTTGCTAACATATTATAACCAATGTAAAGGAAATATTTACACCAATTAATTTCACTATTTATTGCTACTTTAGTCTTATTGACAAAAGAAAAATAAATAAAAATATTAATTATACCGAAAATTCTGTCACGAAAATTTAAAATAGAAATTTTAATTATGCGAAACTTGCTTTTTATTAAAAAAGGACTAAGAATTCTTACATATAACACAAATTATTTAAATTATTTATATTTCATTATGAGTTCCAAAATAGGTGCCTCTTGAAGCGATGAATACAGATATTAAAGAAATTTTTGTTCGCATCAGTTACTTAAGCAAACGGAAAAAAATTTCTACTAAGCGAAAATTTAAGTTTCGGAAAAATAAAAAAGTCATTATGAGATATTTTTTTAAATTCGAAAAGTGCCCATATTCAATTTAAGCTTCTCGCCTGTAATTTCAAAAAGTTGGGAATGTAAGGAAAAATCGTGTGCCATCCTCCGCATTGATGGTGTTTGGCCAAATATTCGTTCACAAAGATTCATTACCATGGTAAAAATACATGTTTTTCTTTGAACAATGCTTGCTTATTTACGAATCTGCTCACTGGAATACTATGAAACTACCAACTACTCAGGATTAGTCTGTGTTCTTTATGAAAATGACCTAAAGCTACTTTTAGTGATTTTATATATTTGTACGACTGTTCCCATTTATATGGCATCAAAAAACTGGACGATACTTGAAGTAGCCACAGATTGATAGCTGCCTACTAAAAGTATATAAACTAAAGTTTAACGGTTTCTTTCAAAGGAGTAGAAATCTGGTAATATTTTTCAAGCTAAGTTTTTGCTGTAACGGTACCTTTTATAATCAACACGAGAAATTTGTTGGAACCCAGTTTTTTAAAATAAAACAGCTAAATTTTTAGTTGTCATGAAATTTTACTTGGAGGTTCCAACTCCAAGTAAAATTATATTTATGTATATTCGAAATTCGAAATTCATATAATATCGAAATAGAAATTCATATAACATATTATTTAATCAACTTTTCTAAAGTATTTCATTTATCTTTTAATTAGATATCAATTTCAATGCCCGATACTATTTCAAACAATTCTGCTGTCATAACTTTAATCAAAGATAGAAAATCCCAGGTATAAAATATATAATTAACAATTAATTTGCTTTTATCAAGATATTAAAACAAGGAAAAATTTTTGCTACTGTAATATTTATAATAACAATTTATTTATTATTTTCATTTTTCGATTATCTTGAAATCAATAATTTCTTCGTAAAAATTATTGCAGGAATACGAAACTAAAAAAAATAATAAAAAAACAAATCAAAGAAGGAATTCAATATTACAAATACCAATCATGCAATATTTTATTTAAAAAACAATTCCAAGCTTGATTCAATAATGTAAATAATGATCTCAAAGATAGAATTTTTGGATAATACAATGTGAGGAGTAAAGAAAGGAAGGAAAACTTCAATGGGATTTTAACAATAAACTATTGTATTCCACTTGATTCATTGAAGTGATTTAATTGAAGACTATAAGAAGATTTTCACATCGGCGAATAAATGTGGGTAAGTATTTAAAAAGGATTAATATGGCTATTCAAAAATCTTTAATCTTTATATAAAAGCCTTAGTTTTTAGTAGACAAATTTTTCTTTTATCAAAAAGTTCTCTTTATAATATAAGAAATCATATATTTTCTTATGATCTGAAGCAGTCAAATATATTTAAAGAATTTCTATGCTAGTTTTCTCATTTTCAATATGTGCTATCTACTTAAAATATAATATAAAATTTTTGGATATAGTAGTAAAAAAAAGGTTTTCCTCGCTCATACAATGCAATTATTGTTGGAATATTTTTAGGATAAATTTATTGGTGTGAAAAAGTAAATTTTTACTTGCATTCCAGTAATAATTGAAAAATTTACTGCTACTATGGTAGCAGACGGTCAAGATTTCTAACACAATGAAAGTCATTTTGATATAAATTTGAAAAATATTATGCAGAAGGAGTAAAAAATATTATATTTTAATATTATTAGAGTATTCAGCCTTTGTTAACAAATATAGTAGTAATGTTATTGGTCAAAAAAAACTACTTCTAGCAAATATGAAAATAAAGTTAAAAAAACCACTTGAACCGAAGCTGACCGATTTTTTTGAAACTCTAATATGTTTTAGTTCTTTAAAATGTGAAAGACACGGACCTTTTATAACAGCAAATTTCTATTTTGAATGGATAAAAAATAAGAATTTCGGAAGTGCTGATGTATGTAGCAAAAACTGTCTAAAAATTGCCGATTTGCGTCCAGACGACGTCTAAATATTTTTCAGAACTTAAGGACCACCCATAAGAGAGTATTATCTAGTTATACTGATTTTTCTTTTTCTATTTTATTATCTGTAATAGATTTCTTTTTTTAGTTAAAAATTTGCAACAGCAAAATTCAAGTCTATTAACAACCTGAACGTGGATTGTAGGAAATTAATTTTTTATTGAAGACAAAAAATGTTTCCTTTTTTATTTAATATTTAATTTAGTTTGGAAAATTTTTGTTTACAAAAAAAATAACCACAGCAAACGTGCTAAAGAAAAAACATATGAATGCAATGAAAAATAAAAAAACCAAGTAAAAGATCATTCTCAAAAATTGTTCCATGTTTCCATGTTTCTTTGAAGCAGAGTTTACATGCATAAATTGTGAGTTTCTATTGTAAACATGCATGACTTAACATTGCAATCGATTAAAAAAAAAGATGCGTAGAGATATTTTTAAGCCCTTGCAGGATACATAAATTAAGAGGGTTTATTTAGGGGATCCTTTGTTTTTACATATAAATTTTTTATTTGTGGGCAATTCATGCCTTGTGAATTTATGATAGATTAAGCGCTAGGTTGAAACAATACAAGAATGATACAAATTTATATGAGTTGATTGTATAAGATTCATTTTTTTTTTGGTTTTTTAATTTAATAAACAAAAAATGCTTTTAATTGATTTTCAGTTTAGAATATCAATAATAATTTTAATATTTATTAATATCTTCAAATTTTACAACAAAATTATATGATTTTACTTTTTCAGTTTTAGTCACCAAATAATATTCATTATTGCTCAAGTTATAAAAGAATAATTGTTTTTGTTGATCTTTTTCACCTCTAAACGTCAACTAATCAAAAAAAATTATGGGTTTCGGTTATCATGTCCAGGTTTCGATAAAATTGTGTATATTTTTGTGAACTTTCCTGGTAAGCAACACAATTTTCAGAGCTAGGGTTCTTAGCAAAACGAAAATGAGGCCATAATTCTTTCATTTAAAAAACTAAAAATTAGACCAGAAAACTTTTCCTTTGAGTAACAACATTGAAGAAATTCAAAAAAATTTTATTATATTCTTAAATAACGAAAAAATTTGTTATATATATATATATATATATAAAATAATAAAAAAATATATTTTATAGGTCTTAAAATTTGAAATGCTAAAGCTGTTTGGAGATCTAATCAAAACTAAAGTAATTCATATTGGTTACCTTATTATTTTTTCCTAACATTAACTTCGACATTTGTTGCTTGAATGGCTACTATAGCTGATCATTTATGTAGTAATTTTTTTTTTAGGTTAGTATTTTTGTAGCATATTCTATAAATGATCTCTAAAATATAAAAATTCTTGAAACCCCCGTAAAACCGTAATAAAATAATAAATATGAAATATGAAAGTAAGAGCTTATAACTTAGTCAGTAAAATTATATTTGGGTTTTATGGAAAACTAAGAAGAACTTTAAAAGGATATTTGGGACTATCACTTATATAACATTTGTTTTAAATGAAGAAGGGCTAAACAATAATTTCTTTTTATTTTTTGTCGTTTAGATAAATAGGGGTTAAGCTCTTTTGTAAGTTTTCATAATTTTGAAAATATAAGAAACATTTTCCTATAAAGCGTACCCAATTTAAGATATGAATATAATAAAATACCTATCATTTGTTTGATTAAAATTAACATTTCGATTTAAAAGGAAATTTATTAAATATGTGTTAAATTTTCAAATTCATTTGTTAGTATATAACAAAGAAAAGGCTCAGTTGGTATTTATGAGTTTTATCTTTAACCTACTTTCTTTTGACACTGTGTAATTTTGTTAAAAGTATTCCACCTATTCAATTTGCTATCCTTAACACTTAAATGTTAACTCAAATGGAGGAATATTTTATAACGAGCGTAATGTAAATAATTTACCACTTGCCTGGCACTTTCTGTAGTAGATATATATACATATATATAAACATATATATATATATATACACACTTCTTTTTTTTTAAAAGGCAAAACTTTAACAATAGGTGAACATTTTTAACACACTTTTAAACCTTTTTTGTAAATGTGACGATACAAGTTTTTTTCTTTATAATAGAGATAAGCATCAGCTTAACTTATACATCTTAAATGCCAATATATTAAAGATATGAAGTTCACTTAAAAAACCAGAAAATTATTTTATTTTTATAAAAATTACAAAACGCAGAAGTTTGAAAAATCGTTTTTCTTTTCAAATGTTATTTTAGTAAGGCAGATTAGAAAATGTTTATAAAAACATTAAATTATAAATTATAAATTAATAAAAGTACGTTTTTATACGAGGATTACAATGGAGATAGGCTTTTATGTGGGAAAATTATAAACAAACAAAAAAATCAAAATTGAAAAAACTGAAATTTTATTAATTCTTCAAGAAGAAGAATGTGTGTCGGAACTACAAGGGGGTTTTTTTTGCTAAAATTTTTCCACAAAAATAACGGCAATTTGACAAATAAGTTACGTTTTTCCTTGTTTTTTTTTCGCCTTTAGTAAGTTTTTTAAAAAAACTATAATTAAGAAGCTCTGTACCAAATTTCAAGTCAATCGGTTAAGCTGAACGTAAGATATCATAAAAGTCGTTTCGTAAAAAGTAGCTTTGAGAAAAACGCATTTAAAATTTAAGGTCGCAGACCTTAATTTTTAAATTTCGAGAAATCCTCATAGAAGCATTTTGTTAAAGGGTTAAACTATTAAAATATGAAAGGCAGAAATCGATTATTCGAATTTCTAAACCAGTATACCCCCCCCCCCCCCCCCCCCCCCTCAATAATTTAACACAATAAGAGATACTGAAATAAACCTTACAACATACCCAGTGGGGAAAATACTTATCAGTGAGTGGATCATATTAAAAAGTTCACTGGTGAAACATTCATGGTATTCATTAATGAAATAAAATAAATCGAAATATCCAAAGTATATTAGGCTCTTACTTATTCATATTAATTATTTATAAAATAAGTTAACTTTTTTTTTTAAATTTAAATTAATATGTATAATTCGTACAAAATAAAATATATGTTGTTGTTTTTGGGTTATGATTTATCAAAAGGTTAAACACATCATTTATCGTTTTGAAAGGATTTTTTTACTTATAAACAAAAATTTCAAATATTAATTTGAAATGTTAAGGGAGCTATTAAAAATTTATTGCTATAAAAAGTAATTTGTGTGTTAGAAATTGTTTTCTTCTTATAATGTGAAATAATTGCATCATTATCCAAACACCATCGAATATTTTTAGTTTTAGAATTTGTCTAGTAATAAGTGCCATAATAAAGTAATAAATTTAACAATAAAAATCAGGCTTACAACAAATAATTTTTGGTTATATTTTATATGTTATATCATAAAAATAAATTCTATTATGGTTTGCTATTGTCAAAGCATTTTGCTGAAGAAGGTGTCAATCTTACACGGTCTATTAAAAAATAATCAAAATTTAATATGACTACAGTAAAAGAGTGTTTATTAGTTTTTCAACTATAACGTTTTATAGATTTTATTATTTTAGAAGCAGACATCTTTTTCTGCAAGAAAATATATAACCATTTCAAATATACTATAAGAAGAATAATTATGATGCTTTTTATTTGGTAATAATTTTTGCTTTTTTCTGGTCACATACATATTCTATTATACTGTTTTGAGGATATTTGTCTGCTTTTGCTTTTATATTTTTCTTTAATATAATTACAGGACATATGGTAAAATATTGCTAGAACTTTGTTCCGGTATACAAAACAACAGTATGTGGGAATAATAATTGCCGGTTAATTATTTATATTTGTAAGAAAGACAAATATTTTTGTTTTCTTTTATTAAGTAGAAGAGTTGATAAATAAAATAAATTTTTACTGTTGATTTGTTTGACAATTTAAGACAAAAATCTTATAATATATAAATACTTTTATAATAAAACACTGAGTAGTTAAATTTAAATTTTTATCTATGAAAATTTAACTTTCCTTGACTTAGTTTTCAGGATACTTAAAACTTTATAAAATGTTGTATTTGAGGTTTTGAAACTTTTCATTAATTAAAACTTTTATCTAATGAGTAAAACGGAGGTAAGGAAATATTCAATGGCCTATATAAAATTTAATTAAGTTTATTTAAAAAAAAGATAGTTTTTAGGTTAAACTAATTTATTTTTAAACGAAGCAGTTCTTAATTAAGCATTTTTAAGAATAAGAAAAAATTTCATTTCAATTTGGAAATTTTGTTAGTTTTGCAATGTAAATGCCATTAGTTTTAAAGTAATTAAAATATCGTAAAAGAAGTAAGATGTAAATTTAGAAGTAAAGGATACTCGCTAAAAAAAATTTGTGAATAAAACAGCCAAGAAAATTATATTTTGATTTTCATAAGTAAGAAATTTTTATAATTAATTATTTTTTGGGGCTTGAGTTTTATTGAAGAGCTTGAACAGAAGCATATATAGTGATTTTTCTAAAAATTTTCATTAATAGACCACCCTGTGGTTATACTACAAACACATAGGAGTATTTATGCATATCTAAAAACACTCATTGCTATTTTGCAGTGTAATAATAGCATATTGCCTTTATATGAGTAATTATTACAAATGTAATTAGAAAAATTAGTTTTACAGTCGGATAATCTTATCAAACAATAAAAATCTTTAGCAAACACGAGTGAATTTCAGAATGAAAACAGGATAAAGTTTAACTGTGTTTTCTTTCTCCGCCTAAAATAAAATTAGCCATGAAATTAGAAAAGCTATTATTTGCTATGTATAATCTTCATAAGAAAAAGTATAAGAACTAAAGTTTGTGATCCTTTGTCAAACAGAATATACAAAAAATAGAAAAAAAAAGTAAAAAGAAGCTGATCTTCATTAGACTGGATACAACATATTGGGTTAAGCACATTTAAAGTCAATACCCTTTTTCACTTGTCGCTGTAATGAAGTTTGAAAAAATTTAAATAGAGTAAAATTTGAAGTTTTTAAAATGATGACAGGGTTTTTCACTATTTTTTTTGTTTTTTTTTACTAATGACATAGTTCAGGATATATAGCAAGAATGCTCCGATTTTTTTAGCTGGCCAAATGATGCACGACTGCTAGATACTCATTCTTTTAATGTATATACCTTTAACAAAGGGGATTTAGCACGAGAATGTTTTGGCAAAATCAGGGAATTAAAGTTATAAATCTTCACAGTAAATCTTTTTGATGACGATGCCGAAAATAGTAGAAGTAGGGTAACTTTAATGACTTAAGTATACGGCAATCAGGTAATTTAAATAAAATAATTAATGCTGTAATCTATACATTTTAATGATACACGAGTAATTAAATACTTTTGTTAATTTATATAAAGTAGTTAAAGCCATATCAAACAAAATTTTAGTAGATCTCTATATTTAATTTAATAGGAATTCTAAAACTTTTTTTAAAGAGTTCTTAAGGAATTTTTTAAAACATTTCAAAGAAATTTTCTCCTAAGATTTTTTCAGGTTTCTTTCATACATTGCAACATTCCATGTTCCAGTGAAATTGTTAGTTTGAAAGTGATCAAAATAAAAACTAATTTTTCGTATATTTTGATTGGTATTTAGGTTAATGTGATCTAAAAAGTATTTTCTATTCGAATTAGAACGAATATAAATTTTTGTGTAGAATTTATATACAGTTTTCAGAATCCTATAATGAAGAAATAATAAGTTTTCAAAATACACATTAAAGTTATTTTACACAGTTTTTTTCCAAACTCCTCCTTTTACACAGCTCTACTTTTGTATACCTTGAATATCAGTTAAAATGAACTGAAGACTAGTCCCATGAGGCTGTGTGCGGTTTGGACCTGCTCACAAAGGTTTGCATAAAACGTAAAGAAAAAGTGAAAAGCAAAAATCATATCTAATTAACTTACATTCAATTTAAAAAAACTTAAGCTATAATTAATTTTATACTACTAGAAAAGCTCAAATTACTTTCATGTTAAGTTTTTTAAGTCATAGAAAACAATAAGTTTATATTTATAGTTACCAAATGATTTTATTTTCTTTATTAAAAAAAAAATACATGAATACTAATTAGTGGCCCTAAAACTAGCCCTATTTAATATATTACAATTCCTAGAGTTTCCACGTTCACAAGTTTTACTCTTCATTTCTAAGTTGTTAAATTTTACCATGTATAAAAATACTTTACTTGAAATTCTAATTATGAAATTGAAAAACATCAAAAGTAAAAACTATAAAGGCCAAACTTATATAACGTTCTACATGAATTCATAATAAAAGAACATAAAATTCCTTACGGAATTAGGAATTTTTCTCTTATTAATAGCTTTATCCTTGTAAATTATTTGCTAACTTTAAATTTCGTTAAAGATAAGGGTATAGCCAACAATATAATGTTGCGTGTCTTTAATTGAGAAATGAAATTTCTCTCACCATAGTGGACGACAATTTAAGTTATTTTTCGTATTTTTGTTTGTTTCTGTTTTGTTTATATATATATATATATAATACATATTATACAATGAAAATAATATTTAATAGCAAAATTGTACTTACCTAAATAGGTTTCGTGTTGTGGCATAAATTCTTGCATATCGGCGAGTATCCTTCCGATTTCTTGTGAGTCTTTTGTTATACTACAAAGTTCTTCTTGATTAAAGTCAGGTGTAATTTGTTTGCATAGAAGAATTTGACTAATTACATTTCCAAGGTTTGAAGGACCTGCCCTATTATCTAAAATATTAAAAAAGAAAAACAAAAATTTAAATAATTTCTTTAGTATGAAAAACTAAACTTTCTCTTTAAATTATGGAGTAGTTTTTTTCTATCTAAAATTGAATGTGCCAAGAAAATGAGTTTTGTAATTTTTTGTACACTTTAAAGCAGTGTTTTTAAGACAAATAAAAAAGAATCATGCGTCAATTCTTGACTTCTGTCTAAAGTGTGGATTTATTGCATTGTTACATACTGAAATCAAAATAACAAACATATAGAAAATGTAGCGAATCTAGGACGATGAAACTTTGTCTTCATTAAAAAAGAAAATTGGAATTATAAAAAATCAGTTGAATCATAAGTTTGAAAATAGATATTCAAATAAAATAGAATTTAATGAGCAATTTTTGAATAAAATGCTTTAAAATTTAATTAAAAGATACATAAAAATAAAAAATACAATTATTTACCATAATATCCTGACATATCCATCGGTACCACTTGTATTAGACGATAGCTTTTAATGAGTTCCCGTAAAAAAAGCTGCGTTAGATAAAAAATCAGGACAAGATGTGGATTATCAGTGAGAATACCATCAGCAACTGAGCTATAATAAAAAGAAAAATCCAACATAAAAATTAATTACATATATACATATATATATATATATATATATATATATATATATATATATATATAGGTATATATTGAAGAAAAAAAGAAAGATAACATTAAAAAACGTATTTTTCTTTAAAATTCTTAATCTTATAAACTTTCCTTCAAATTTAAATAATTTAAATAAATTGTAATTTTGTAAAGAATTCAAAACCTTGAAATTAAATATCTGATAGAAAAAGAACTCATCAATGAACATTTGCCGTAATAAATTTTTAACTGAGGTATGATTAAAAAAAGTGAATGGCTAAAAAAATTGGCCAAATGTGAAGCAAAAACAAAAAAAGAAGAAGCAGAAGTACCTACTTACAACATTCAAAAACTAGTTTCATGATTCTTTTCAGTGACAATTTTTATTCCATATTAAGTGTTGGAGTTGTAATGTTGCGTTAATGTCAATTATGTTGTGATTTTCTTGCGTTATTCACCAGTTAAGTTTAAGTGCATCAGTTTTCATTGTAATTTATACTGTTTCGGAATTATTTTTTTGAAACAATATATATGTCAAAATTCATTGTCACTTTAATACTTAGTTTAGAAGTTATAAGAGTCTTCTTGATGCCACTTTTGTTGTCCTCAAAACAATTGCTAATTTATCATTGCTTTAAATAGAAGTAAATACCATTATAACAAAGTTTTGTTTCAATAAATGCTCTCCGGACTGTTTTTTATCAAAAATAACTATGAAACGTTGCTTTGTTAAAGTAAAACAAAGGTGCACTAGCGCCAATGATTCTGAGCACTCTGTACATTTAATGTATTGGTTACACGGGAAAACAATAAAAAAACATAAAATCACTATTTTCAGTTGATTGAAAACAATAACTTCTCTATGATACCCAGTGCTATATGGGGCGCTGCTGAATAGCGCAAGTTTTTTGCGTTAATATTCCATAATGGATAATAATGGTTAATATTCTACATGAATCTAGAAATTTACGATTGCAAGCACAGCGATGGAAAAACGGTTTCGGTTTTAATGGTCCTTAAATGTGCAGCAATAAGCGGTAAGGTTATGGCTTTTGTATTTTGGGATGGTCATGTTATTCAGTTAATCGATTACATTGATATATCGAACGAAAGACCACAAAAAGAAAAACCATTAACGACTGTCCTTCAATTGTGTTATTGATTGAAGGAAGAAATCAAAAAGATTGATATCAAATGAACTATGTCACAGCTCAATGAAAGTCACTTTCCAAGTAACACGGATTAAGCTTCTCGCAGAAACTATTGGCGATTCTTAAAACCTCAAAAATATGCCCTAGGGAAAAGATATTTAGATCAAATGAAGAAGTCATTAAGGGGGACAATACCTTTAGATTTAAAAAAAAAACCGATTTTTTTTTTCATAATTTCAAAGTATGATATGTTAAGAATATACTGTAAAAAGGAAAAATTGAATATTTATGGAGTTATGACCGTTACTAGCCATGTGGCTAATCTACTTATGTCGAAGCAATTTCCTTTCACATTATCTTTGTACATGTGTATATTCCTTTTTCTGGAAACTTTTCCGTGTGCCAAACTTTTGTAAAATGCCAAACTATCTTAAAGGAACGAATTGTTCGCAAAGAGTCTAAAAAAAGAAATTATCAGGGTAATCAATTTACCGATAAATACAGGGTGAATTATGGCGCGAGTATAAGTGCGAGTGAAGGTGCAAGTGAAAGTGCTGCTGGAATATTTAATGAAGGCTACACTGCCATTTTTCAAATTATGAAGGAGCTAAATATAATTGTTGGTACCTATTGTAAAGTTTTTTCCGAAAAAACTGATGAAACGCGAGTGGTTAAGCAGAACCGGATGAGTCTTTCCGCAACAAAAGAAGCTCGTACAATTCGAAGACAATCAGCTTTTTGAGGAAGAACGTTTATTAAATGGACCTGCAAGCGGCGATTGATCGGTAAGTCGATAAAACTTTTATTTTTTATCTATTGAAATTTTAAACACGATTATCTCGAAACGGTATCTTCAAAAACTGCTCGTGCTGTAGCTCAAAAAGTTATTAATCGATTTGGCTGAAATTGGAAGAGGTTTTTGTCTATAACATTATCGGAAGGATGAACCTAAAGTGCATGAATAATGAATAGATAATTTCTTGGGGTAAAAACTGACGAAAAAATAGTTAAAAATTAGAGCGTTTGATTAAACAGCCGATATAAATTTAATTTTTACAATTTTATAGGTTTCTCCTTCCTTTAAATATGTCAGTATTTGAATAAAAAAAACTTTTTTAATTTCAGTACAATAGAAAAATTTTTACAGTTGCAGCAGTTTTCAATGTCTTTGGAGAAGACAAATGAAGATATGATCTGCGGAGCCACCATTTTGTTTAAAAAAAACAAAACGCACATGTTTTTCTATTATTTAAGAATGTAATAAAATGATGCTTAAATTTTAAAATAATCCGATTATTTAATCCCCTTGAAAAAAAATCAGGAAAACTAATTTTGCCTGCTCTAAATGTATCGCCCCCCTTAATAAATTTGAAGAATATTTTAAGACAAAAAATACATCGTTATGTAGAAAAATAATCAAAAATAATCAATGTATTAAACTCTAAGGAGACAATGTTGATGAATAAAGACCAATTTCGCTAAAAAAATTACATATATTTCAATTAAATAAAAAAATTTTAGTTTTTAGTTTTTTATAATATTTCAAAATACGGCTTTATGTATCAAAGACTAAAATAACTTTTGAAAGTAAAATTAAATTTAAGTTTTCTAATTAAAAATAAATGATTGTTGATCACACAAAATATTCTGAAAATAATATTTCTTTACCTTTGAGGATCATATCATTTCAAAATAATAGTGATAAAAGATTTAAATCAAAGCATTAAATAAGAATATATAGGCAGACAATTTTCTCCTACGCCTAAAATATAGAGACCGTATGTTAAATAAGTAAGCATATCTCTGGGGGATTTCATATATTCATTTCAATTTTATGTAAGCATATCCTTTGTGATATAATAATTTCCAAAAAAAATTGTTTTTGCTATAAGCTTTAGAGATACTAGTAGTTATGTTATTATAAATGTGCATACATAATTATTTAATTTTTCATTCTTATATGTTTATATTTGTTAAGTGTAGCTTTTGACTTGTTATGTATTAGAGCTCTATTTATGTTAAATTTTTAAACTGAATCCTAATTTAAGCTTTTAACTCTTTATGATTATCTTTGGATTTTTTTTGCTTTTTATAATTTAAATTACATTGTTTAACACAGTTTAATATCCTTGAGTAGCTATTTATATTGAAAATGAGGGCGATATAAAAGAGATATTTGTTAAAGAAATAAATCAAAACTAATAATAAAAATTTTTGTTGTTGCAGCTTTCCTTATTCATATGAATATATGTGTATGTGTATGTGAAAAGCATATTATGTTTAAAGTTTTTTGAAATATTTTTTAAAAAAAAGAAATTTATTACAGTAATTTTTTTATATTCATAATTTTTTACTTTTCATAATGCTAAAAAATATAAATAAATAAAAAAATTGTCTAAGAAAAACAATTATTGAAAATTTAGGTCACTTGGCGAACAATACTATACTTAAAATTTATTGAAAAATGATACTGCATTATGCATTTAGAAGTCAGCATATAATAATATGGCGCCGTCTAATAAATAATAAATATATTTTTCTGTTATTAAAATCTATGAACTCTAATATTTGGTTTAAAAATGGTAAAACTTTCAAACTAAATAATGCATTTAAGAATTTTCAAACAGAAAATCGATAAGATGATTGCTCAATATATATTTTAAAATATTTAAAGTATTATTTTCAGGAAAAAGGATAATAACATCTTACAAAAATATTGGATTACATTTCGTTTATTAGTAATTTTTTAAACAAAAATTATACTATAGGGAAATATTGTAAAAGTATTTCCTTTTTATTATTTGTATTTTATTTATTTACAAATATTAAAAAAGTTTCAGTACAGATAAAGTAAATTAAAAAATTATTGCAGTGATAGTATAAAAAATTCACAAGGCAATTTTATTTTATGCATACCAAAATTGATTTAAATGAATATTTTATACCCTGATATATTTACACAAATTGCTGGGTAAGTTTTTTGATTTTGTGTAGCAATAAATTCCAAAATTTAGGGCCGATGTACATAAAGTATTATGACCTATCTATAGGGAATAGATCATCCAGAAAATTTCATTCTAAATTTAATTATAATAACAGATTTGTATAGATTGGCACTGAACTACAGAAAATTCTTGTAATATAAGCTAAATAAAATTAAATTAAACTTGAATAAAAAAATTATAATTTTGATATTTTCGTTTTTGCACTAATTGAAAATTCGACAGCCTGCGGCTTTTAAAAGAAGCAAGCACTGGTTCGCACAATATGAGAAAAATTACAAAACCTTATAATAAAGGATAACCGAAAAAGCCTCTAATGTACATATTTTAATATTTTTATTTATAATCTAAAATCGTAGTAAAATATTAATTAAAAAAATTAAAAATATACTTTAATTTTATGGTTTATGGTTGAAAAAAAAGGAAAAAATAAAATTATACTTTTAATTAACAATTTATCAAATGAAAAGGAGTCCATATAATTTTTTTACAAACAGTTGCAGAACATTTTTACCTTTAAAATTAAATATTCAATAAGCATAAATCTAAGTTTGGAGGCTCTCGAATAACGTATAATTAACTAAATTTGTATATTTAGAACTTAAAGTATTTTAAACAAATATTATATTAGATTTGGTAAAGCATAAACAATTAACACAATTATAAGTTTTTTATTTTTATAATACATAATAAAATTTAATGTTTGCAGGGAAGACATGAAAGATTGTAGAGTTGTAAAATGTTCTCATAGTAGAAAGGACTTTTGTTCATAAAATTTATGGACGTTATAGATTTAAGCCACAAGTATCATCAAAAATATTAAATTTACTAGCCCTTTAACTTGTCACTTCAATATATTAAGATTTCAAAAATTTCAACTTTCAAAAGAGTAGGTTGTTGATCTTCCCAATTTGTAGAGGAACTTAAGAAAAGGGCCGTGTCCCGTTATGAACCATGTCAATACCCTAAGGGACAGTTTGTCCAACTTCCTTGCCTAGGTTTTTTATTTTAAAGCTATAGAAAGCTTTGGACTGCACCAAGCCAGATGACTCGGTCCATGTCCTCACACTGTAGTCATTTGACCATTTGTTTAGGTACTGCTTGAGTACACTAATGGAATAGGGGATGCTGGGTTGTGGGCCTATATAGCAACTGCTCGAGCCATAAAATATATTAACTTGCTACTATGTTGAAAACATATTTTCATGCCATCCGTATTATTTTTTTTTAGTGGAGTTTACAGTGAGGTTTACTGGGGGTTTCTTTCGATAAAGTTTAACTGAAAAGCAATTAGACACCCTCTTGCTATGTGATATTAGTATAACCAACCAACGGTTTTGCTTTAATATAACAAGTGGAAGCAAAATTATCAGCAAGCAATTTTTCTTATGTGTTACTGCGTCGCAAGAAGAGAAAAAAAACATTATTGGGATTGAATTGAAATGCTAAGCATAATTTTTTTCAAATATAAATATTGGTAATTACATGCGAGCATTTTTTTTTGTGTGTTTATTAAACTCAGGCATACCTATTTTAATAACAATTTTACCTTTCGACAATGTCTCTAATAGTAAAATTTATAAAAGCAGAAGTTGATAGCTAAAAATGTCTTAAAGAGTAGAAGGAATAAAACGATTTTCTTTTGTCGCAGTAATTGGCATTATATATAATTTTTGAAATTTAGCACTGTAATTATGCAAATTGTAAGAGTAATTTCTTCAATTTTTTTCTTATTTTATTAATAACGGATAAAAATAACAAATTAACAGTCAGTATTTGAATAAAAAAAAACAAAATAACAACCAGTAGCTATAGAAAATATTATTTATTTAATAATTTCATAAAAATTATATAACTCTTGAATAAGAACAATCCAATATTCACGGAGATTGTCGTTAAGTTTTTATTAATTTAATTTAACACATATTTTTGTTAGCTAAAATACAAATGATGGACAAATTCAAGAATTTTGTTAAATTATAATTCTGTACTTTAAGCAAATTAATTTAATGTTCGGAAATTTAAAGATAATTGTGAGAATTAAGAGCTTATTGTCTTCCCGTTCATTATAGTAAATAGTTCCGAAAAGATCTGGGAATGACATCATGATCGGCTAACAATTCAAACAGTATCAGAGCTAACAAAACAGCTCCTTTGGTTTTATTTTCATATTGTTGTTGCTATCCTTTCAGTTCCTGTTGAAGGCATTCTTTTTTTCGTAATTTTCGACAGGCTATTCTTGGAAACTTGTTGTAAAAATAAACCTCATAAAGCGCGAAAAGTGATTGCTTTAAATTTCACACAAATTCTATCACAATTTTTCAATTAAAAAAAATAATAATATCAAAATCTACTACGGAAGTAAAAACCGTGCCATGAACAAAATTAGATGTTGTTCGCTATTGCAATCCATTCTTCTTGAATTGGAAAAATAACTCGATGTCACCAGAATGAATGATAAATTATATCTAATTACAAAAATTATAAATTATAATGAGAATTAATAAAGAAAAAGAGCAGCCGAATAATTCAAAGGACCTAAAATTTTAAGCAAAATTTTAAAGCAAATAAAATTATTTACACGATTTGAAAACTAAAACAATAGTGTCTTTTATTATGGTTAACCACACAAAGCGAAAAGGTTAACGAGAAGGTGATGTAATAAATAACAAAATTACGTGGTTGGGGAAGTGACTATGTAAAATGTTGATATTGCAATAGTTGTGTGCCGTTCAAATGAAATTACTCATCACATCTTTGAAGGAAAGCCCTTCAATATCTCTTAATATCGTATTGCAACAAAAGTTTGGCTATCATTGATTTCAAAGAAGTGTGGATCAATTATTGCATCGACATTTACACAAAATTAAACATTGTCTTCTTAATTGATGTATTAATATCTGTTCGGCTTAATGCGAATTTTTAGAGCTCTAAATTAAAAAAACTTTGTTTGCTTATCTATCCGCTAAAACAAAAGTCAGCTTCGTCACTGAATAAGACTTTTACAAAAATTCAATTCGGATCCATTGATCGTCGTTTCTTTATTAAATTCAAAATTATAATGGTGACATATATCAACCATTGACTAAAATTTGTTGGTAGCATAGATTTTATTAACAATATAAATCACGCATCTTTGGGACACCCTAAATGGATTTAAGACACTTAAAAATATAAAAAAGAATTAAAAAATAGCTAACTAAATATACAATATTTTTCTTAAAAACTTTTTTATTTAAAAGATTTTTATTTGCCAAAAAACGAATGCGACAATATTTCATTTATTGAAAAAAACTATTTAAAATTCTTGATTTTTTCTTTTCTTTCTGGATTTCTTCCAAGGAAAACAGTTTTTTGTATAGACAAAAAAAATTGAGATAAAAAACAAATTTAACAATGTATTTGAAGTCGCATTAAAAACACTTTATATCACCCAGAACTCTACTCAGCTCGCTAACATTTTAATTAATTAGAGCATAGCCTTATCCTTGAATAATTTAAATTATATTTTAATAGCTTTATTCAACTATATCTGTTTTTATTTTGTTTTTGTTTATTCTTGTGGCTTCCATAGGATGCGATTTTAGGATCAAACAATATAATTGTATTTGAGGCGGCTTTCATAAAGTTTTTCTAAGTAAAAAATTAGATCTTATAATTTAATACCCCTTAAGGAGCTTAAGGAGCAAAGTGATTGTTTTGTGTAATTTGAAAAAAGAATTAATAATATTTGAATTTTTATTTATATTTAATTATTTTTGAAAGCTTTTGAACTCTTTTTAAAAGACCATTGATTAGAAAAAAGGTTAGTTAAGTTTTATAAAATAAAAAGTTCATATATAGAGACAATAAATATAATACTGATGACACTTTAAATTTAGTAATTAAATAAATTTCCTTGAATTGAAAGGAAAAGTGGAAAACAAATAAAATAGCTATGTTTCTAGCACTTTTCAAAAATTTGAATTTAAAAATAATTAAAATATAAATAAACATAATTTTGTTTAATTTTTTAAATCTCTGGATCTGCTACTAAGCCTGTATACTGCTTTTAGTGATCAATAACAGGAATGCAATCTATATAGTCTCATACCCATTCTCCACCGAAGCTTATACTCATTAAAACAATTTACTGTATTAAAAATAGACTGATTTTAGAATCTGCTATTTACCAATATTATTCTTGTAAAATCTTCAAAGCTGAAAAATATTGCATAAATCTTTTACACAAAATTCAAATAAAAATTTTAAATAAAATAGCATTGGTATAGATGTAAATAACTCAAGTACCTCAAACATTGCGGCATCTGTTACGAAAATAAAACAAGTTTTTCCAGCAATTCATCCAATAAAAACAAATTTATTCATAAAAACTTCTGATTTTCTCATATTTTATTTATAAGCAAGGATTTGTATTGAGACGAAATTGAGAAATTTATTATTTTTGTAAAAATTAAAATAAATATTTTTAAAATAAGTTTGTTATAGTTTCTATAACAAATATACATTTAGAAGTTAACATTTAATTATTCCTATAATTGATATTTCTTTTTTTTTTTTTTGTGTGTTTCAGAATAGAAAATGTTATTTTAATCAAATACTATATAATCCTTTACTGAATGTTTCAAAATTAATTCGAAAGATTTAAACATATCGAGATTGGACCTAAAAATGGTTAAAATTTTTTGAAAAAAATTGATTTTTTAAACTATACAATCTTGAAAACTTATTAAAAAGTACTTCAAAAATCCATTACAATTGCCTACAGAGGCAAAAATAGCGTAAATAACAAAATATAAAACTCTAACTAAACAGTTGTTGTAGTCTATTAATAAAAAATATCAGTAAATGTTATTAAAATTCTTTAAAAAGTTTTAAATAAAATTAAAATTTAAGAACAATGAAAAAATATACTTTTTTACGAAATCGCAATTTTTTATGTAATAAGAACTAATGAAAAAAGTTGTAGAACTTTAACAAGTGTTTTATATAAGCAATGTAAGAAAATTGAATAAAATTAAGATATTTAGCAATTTCTCTAATAGCTTTATAGTAATGAAATTTTTTATTTTTATTTCAAGCACTGTTTTACTCTATTAAAGAACTATTTGACCTAAGTATATGAATTTGCATCAATCTATCTTTCAAGAGAACGAAAATTGCTTCTAAAGACAAAAATGGTTTTATGCTAACTGCTTAATTTACATACTATAATCATTGAAGGATATACGCGTTTGATACGAGTTAAGCTGTGTAATCATTTAACGTAAAAAGGCTTTTAAGTAAATTTATATTGCCTGAATAATTCATTTTTTAGTTAACAAACAATTTTTTCCCCATATCCCTGTTTTAAAGGAGTATATTTTATTAACTAAACTTTAATTTTTCATTTTTAAAATTTTTACAAAGAATTGTTTTTTTTCTGAAAAAAAGAAAAATTATGACAAGAACCCATTTTAATATTTTTAATTGAAGTACTTAAAACATTTTATATTTCTACTTATGTATATTGGCATGCAGGAATGCATCCAGAAATTCTATTTGAGTACACTTTTACTTTTAAAACTTTTTAACAATAGATTTCTATGCACAATTTTGATAAGATTTTACCGATTTTATTTTTAGTAATATGTTAAAGAGATTTATAAAGGGCAGGAAATCTTATACACAGAATTGCTCTTAATGTGAGCTTCTAGAATTGCTAATTCGTAATTAAGTAAAATTTATAGGGATGGAAAAATGGGGGTTATATGTTTGAACAGCTTAGTGTCACATTAGTGAACATGACCTACGGTTTTTATTAATCACAATATTTAATTTGCTTATTTGCATGAATTTAATGTTGTTAAATTCAAATAATTAAATGTTTTTATAGTTATTAACATAAGTATATATTTAGGGAACATATTACGCTTATCATATATAAACATTTATTAATATCCTTGTGTAAATCTAAATTAAAAATTAGAGTTAACCATAAATATTTTTGATGTTGCTACTTAGGGTAAGTCGTAAAATGTCAAACTTGTCAATAGCAAATAATAATTTCCTTATATAAAAATGACATAAAATTTAAATATTTAGCAGAATAGGTTTATATCTTGTACACATATACAATATTCTTGTAATTTTAAAGAATATTATTAAATACTTGGTTTTAGGAAGTAAAAATGTAGTTTTTAAAAAGTTACGACTGCTAATTTCGCATTGAAGCTATAGCAATGAACTTAATAGTAGCTCTCGACACCCAAACAAAATAATGGTTTTTTAACATTTCTTGCATGCAATAAATAGAAATAATTCGAACTAAAAGAAGAAAATTTGTCAAAAAATATTGAAACGTGGTAGCCTCGCAAAGCATATCGGTATTGAGCCATGGCACGAATTGTAACTACAGCGGATTGGAATTTGAAACAAAATGAAAATGAAAAACTTTTCACGTTTTCGTGTAATCGGCAATTACTAGATTTGAAGTTAAGTGTCCGATTTTTGACACAAAATGGGGCAATATTTATATAAAGTCTATAAACTCAGCTTACGAATGTTAGTCCTCCCTCACAAAATTTTAAAGGTATTAAGTTTTTTGAGCTTAAATTTTCAGAAAATTTTTATTATATGTCTAAAATGGCATTTCTTTGAAATAAGCATTAGACGTTTGCTCGCATTCACAACTTTAGTGAAAAAATAAACAAGCTGTTAAAAAGCAAAATGTGATGGAAAATTTCTGAAAATCAAACTGTAAATTTAAAAATAATAATTCAGGACAGCTATAAACTACTACCCTACAATCCAATTGAGATTTCAAATCAGTAACACCATAAAATATTTTTAAACACTTTTAAATATAAATATGATATTTTTTTAAGTTATATTTCAAACAATTAACTGTTGTCTTGGTAAAAAATTGTTAGTCTTTTATGAGAATCGTTTGAAAAATTTATGAGAAATTTCGATATGATTGGAAAATTCTTTATAATTCAACTCTAATTAGCTTTTTTGTTTTTTGTCTGATTGAAATAAAAATGGGCTTAAAATTTTCAAAGGAAGTTTATCTTTAAAGTTAAACGTAAAACATTAAGAACAATGTGTCTTTCAGTGTAAAACAATAAAATGCCAAAGCGTGATTTTCAAAGAGGTGGAAAAAAGTATTTTTTTAAATCTAAAATTGATTGTAGCTCCTGCAATTTTTATTTGATTCGCAAAAACTTATTTCTTTTTTTTAAAAAATAAAATTGTTGTCTTAAGAAAAAATTAAATCTTGGTTTATCTCGCATTCTTTGATTCCAAAAAAATATTTCATTTTCAAGAATAATGCTAGAATTAAGTTGGCAATTTAATTGGTGCTTAAAGTTACCTTCAACAAAGCTAGCAGTCAATCTTTTATCTAGGTTTATACCTAAATAAGGATAACTGCTCGTTTGGGCACTTATAATTTACCGTTTTTATCTTTTATATCTTCATATCGGCAGAGATACTCAAAGTCAAAATATTGTACACTCATAAACAATATGAAATCAAAAATATAAAAAAGAACCGTTTATATTTTCTTCTTTTCATCGTGGATTCGGTACAGCTATTTTATTTATGAAAAAATTTTCTAATTTGTCTTACACAAGTTTCGTAAGTAAGTCTCTCTTTGATATTAGTCCAGTCAAAATAGACATTCAACTTCGGAATAATTCGCATAGAGCTGAAAATTGGCACAGACCTTATTTATGTCAATACAAATAAAGGGTCAAAAGTCCCCATCGATCCCCTTTGTGCAAAAAATTTTATTCAAGGTCAAAGGTCACAAATTTCGGTTTTTTACAATTTTCTCAGAAACAGTAAATTTTATCGTAAAATAGTCTTTACAAAAGTTGTAGATCATAAAATTCTCTACAAAAAACACTTTTTATGTACGAATTACCATTCATGAGATATCGCAGTTTTAAAAGTTAAAAAATTTATATTATACATAATATGCACACATTTTCGCACCACCTATTAGGTAATATACTAGGCGCTTTTTTCTTTAACGTGGTTTCCCCAGTAGGCATAATCAACGGATTATTGCGATGAATAAAGGAATGAATAAAGAGACTTGGTGAAAAATAAAGTGGCAAGGGTTATTTTTTTTTTAATGTTTTTACTGTAAATAAGTCGACTTCAACAACTATTTCTTCATCTTCACTTTCATTTTCTTCTCCTTGCAGAATTTCCATACACTGTTCTAAGAAAAGTGATGTATCAGTTTTATCTTCATTTATGTCAGAAGTATTGTCATCTGATGTAGTTGAGTGAATATTGGTACAAGTCTGACCCTGACAATTGATACACACTGGCGAACAAAATAATCCCACTTCCTAATAGCCATAATTCTTATTACAATCCGTCTTGCAGTTACAAAAAGTAGTATTCCAATAAATAATCTTTTAATTTCCAACCCCATGCTTCTGGGTCCAGTTCATTGCCTAGCTATACTTGAACTTGACGGCGTTGTTCTGCAGCTTTAATATTTTTCTTATGATCAGTATAATCATCAAATACAATCGTACTATTGGGACCAAAATGTCTTTGTACATACCAGACATATTTTTCAAAAATATTATGAAAGGCTTCATCTCGATCCCATACAATACGGTGTAATAAATATCCTCCATCGATGATGTAGGATTGTGTTATCAATTTGAGTGTTTACACATTCAAAGCAATTATAAAGAGCTGACTTCATAGTTTACGCATTCGTATTGAGTCGAAAAGTGATAATGGGTAAGGAGCTAATTCATATTCGAAGAATTTTTCAAGTTCATCTTCAAATGTCTTAGTAATGCTTATACCTTGAAATAATAGTACAGGGTCTATAGTCACCTTTTCATTATGTACTTTTATGACGCTACTTGTACTCAAAATAGGGAGTACTTTATCAGCCCGTTTTAATTTAATATTATTAAATGTTAGACCAGTCATTTTGGTTATCGAAGCAAGTCCAACTGAACGAGCATTATGACATTTGATTTTTGCCAATGTCCTTTAATTCTTCCAATGTAAATTGACAATCATTATTACTTTCAATGTATGTAAATATTTGCTCCATCGTCAAGGTAACGGAATCATTTTTAGGACGACCGACTTTATGCCCCATAGCGGGCCTCAAAAGCGTATTATAGCAGTTGCTATGGTACTTAGCTCCAGCAGCAACTAAATCAAACACATACCCAATGCGGGCAACAACAACTCTTGTTGCGTCATCAAAGCGAGTCCGAGCTACCTCAAGGATAGAATCCTTGAACTCAATTGTGGAAACATTATATATTTTACGACAAATATTATACACTTTTTTTTCAGCTGCTTCATGTGCTTCATCGCCACAAAATAAGCAATATTTCTTAAAATTGAAATCGGTTTCACTTTCTCGTATTCTAGTACGCAGTGGACTTGTCGCGTGGATGTACTAGCTTCTTCTGTCTCACGCGTTCTTTTAGCTGCAGCGATACTACTCTTTCGAGTGTACATTTTACGACACTGAACGTGGACTGCTACAGAATTAATATCTTTCAAATATTCAAAATGATTTTCATTTCTTTCAACACTTGCATCAATTAAAGTCTTCATTCCACGATCAAAACAACAACTTGACTTTTACAAAGGTTTATTACAAATAAAGCAGTTGTCAGATATTTTGTTAAAATTATCAAACACCACAAATTGAAATTGAAAATATTATTTATTGAACAAAAAAATGCGCCTAGTACATTACCTCGTAGGTCGTGCAGAAATGTGTGCATATTATGTATAATATAAATTTTTTAACTTTTAAAACTGCGATATCTCATGAATGGTAATTCGTACATAAAAAATGTTGGTACATTTTTTGTAGAGAATTTTATGATCTACAACTTTTGTAAAGACTATTTTACGATAAAATTTACTGTTTCTGAGAAAATTGTAAAAAACCGAAATTTGTGACCTTTGACCTTGAATAAAATTTTTTGCACAAAGGGGATCGATGGGGACTTTTGACCCTTTATTTGTATTGACATAAATAAGGTCTGTGCCAATTTTCAGCTCTATGCGAATTATTCCGAAGTTTCGCCTTTTTTACGTCTATTTTGACTGGACTATATGTGGTTTTAATGATATATTAGAAACTTTAAATCAAATTATTAAAAATTAATGTAGATATGTTACATACAGTTTGAGAAAATTGCATTTTGAGTGTTTAAATGAGTTTTACTTTTGAAAAAGTGACAGTTTTGAAGCTGAAGATTAAAAAATTTTACCTCTCAATGCCTTGAAGTTTTAGTGAATTGAATACATATTAATGAAAATAATGAACTTTTAACAGTGATTTATAAGATAAGTTATTATTCTTCTGAATTCAATTATTCTCAAATGCCAGAAGAGTGTGTGTGAGAATTTCATTTATGAAAAGCTCTTAACTTATTAGTCATATTAAATTAAGCAGAACTAAGAAGAAAATTAAAATACGTGTTGACTAAAATTTATTAATTAAAGAATGTTAAAGAAAAAAGTGAAAAGGACTAATAGGAGCGGTAAGGTAACGTTAGAAATTCTTTAAATCTAGGCGGACTTGCTATAATCCAAAATGAATGAAATTCATCCGTTTATTAGTTTGTCATCCTTGAGCTAAAAATAATGAAAATACTTACCATCATGTGTAATAACCATACGAAGATTATTTAAATGAGATTTAATAAATATTAAAACAAATATAAAAAAAGGCAAATTAACATAAAACATCTAGTGCCAATATTTCAGAAAAGAAAACTTTATAGTTTTATTTGAATAAAATTATGCTTGCAGCAGGAAATATATAAAAAAAAACGTTGTTGACATACTTTTCATTTTAATTTCCTTAAAAGGAACAAAATTTTTTCTAGAATTTTCATTTTAAATAAGTTTCTCAATGATTTTGATGATGACCAATGCAAAGCCAAAATTTAACCTTTAAGAAACTGTAAAAAGGACAATATTTGAAAATTACTTGAAATATATTTAAGTGTCCTCCAGCAGATCAATATTTAAGTTCTACATGAATGGAAAAGGATTCACTTAACACAAAAAATCAATATTTGAGACATGTTCTTCAAAAATAGTGAAATCAATCTCTTTTATTTTCGTTTTAAAGCCATTAATCATAAGTAATTAAAAGTGGATTGTTTACAATTGTTTTAAATGAAAACGATAATAATCGATGTATGATTAACAGCGTAGCATATAAAGAGTTGTGTGGCAAACTTTTAGTTGATAAAATATTTGGTGTATCTAATGTTATTAGTTTTTTATATCTTTTTGAGTTCCACAAACTGTGTTGTTATTTTAAAATTTAACTTAAATACGATTTTTCTCCTTCATTATATATGAAATTGAAATTGAAAAACATGTTTTATTTATCTTAATAAGTAGTTACAATATTTAAGTTTATAGCTAAAATCATGCAAAAACTATAATTAAATCATTTTCTTTATATAAAAAAAAAAGCTACATGGGCTAACACTAGCCACTCGGTAGACTGATCGTTTACTAACAATATGTTTAATTATGATCCTTATCTGGTTTACTAGATTTTTTAAAAAAAAACCAAATTACTATTTTTTTTTATAAAATCTAAACAAAAATTTAAAAAACAAAAAAAAGGAAAAAAAAGGTACATTTAATTTTAAGTTTAACAAATGATCCTTATCAGGCTTACTAGTTTTTATAAAAAAAAAACCAAATTACTATTTTTTTTTATAAAATCCAATCAAAAAATTTAACAAGAATAGAGATCTATTACATAAAAGAAAAGGAAAAAAAGTACATTTAATTTTAGGTTGGTTATTTTTAGTTTAACCTAAACCCTAATTTTTTTTTCCGACAGAGCTGCAATTAACGAAAAATTAAAAGAAAAAAAAACAAAGAAAAAAAATAAAATTGAAATAAACATAAAAATTTTGCAGTTCTGTTGGTTACAACTAACCTTTTTAGGTTATATAAATTGGAAAAAATTGCTATAAATAAATTAACATTTTTCTTAATCTATAGATAATAATGAAGCTCTAGTTGTGGTCCAGCCAGCTGAATTTAACTTTTGCTTTTCTTATTTCGTTTTTGTCAAATTTTGTTGTAAATATATCGAATCTATTGTCATTAATCATATGTTGTTTGTTGTAATTAATCGTTGTTTTCATGCGCGGTCTATGTGCATGGTAGATAATAGGAATTCCTGTTGTGAGGTCTTGAATAAAGCCTTCCTCATCTAATTTGATGAAGTATTCAGGAGGAATAAATCCAGTTTTCTTAATGTTTTCATATAGATCTTTGTTGATCTCAGCATAAGGTCCATAAATAAGTTGAGTTATATATGATCGTTTTTACTGTGATTTCTTCTTCAAAGGCACCAGTATTGCGATTTTATAGTTCTCATGTAAAGAAGGCCATTAAAATAGCATCATTAATTACGACCATTTTTTCAGCCTCAACTCATATTTTCGAACTTTTTTGGGACAACAGCCTTTATTTTTCGATCTTAATGGAATACGACATCCAGAAATTCAATTCTATAATTGAAATCACTATACCAACAATATAAAGAGACTTTTAATTTTCTTGTTAACATAATTTACCGTGAAATCATTAAAAATCATAGCAGGAAAATGCAGCTATAAGTCAAATTAACTTTTTCTGTAATGCCTCGGCTTTTATATTATATGAAAAATAATTAATGCACCCTTATGAGATCGCAAACCGAGCAGCTACTTCCTAAAAGTTATGAATTGTTATGTACCATGGTGGGATGAAGAAATTAATATTAGAAAATTTCAAATTGTGACAAAAACCAAAAAAAATTTCCTAATAGGGTTGCTAATTTTCAAAACTTTTAAAATTTTTTTCGTATAATATCCAGCCGTTATCAGTTTAAACATACGATCTAAGCAATTAACGAAAATGGGAAGAAGGAATCAAGAAAAAAAATTACATAATTTGTGATATTCTAAGGACTAACATGTTCTTAAGATAGTTTACAAAGTCTGACATGTCTTCAGAAATGACTAAAAAAATTTTAGGGCCTTGATTTAAGCAAAGATGTCACTTATATAAATTCCTAAACTTCTTTTAACCATATATTTTTTAAATTTTTAAAGTTTTTCAATTGTACAATTTTTACTAATGATGCTGACCTAAAAACGTATTCTATTCAATTTTTTTCCGATAAAATCTACTTTTCGATTTCTATGATTTCATTAAATATGCAAAAGATTACGGGATAAAATGAAAAAAATTCAATCCATTCAAAATTGGGTTTTATATCACATTATTTTTCACGTTTTAAAAAATATTTTTTAGGAGAAAGCTGGATTTTTATCAATTTTTAGTATGTAATATGAAATTAATTCAGGAAAAAAATTATCTTTGAGTTAGGTTAATCTTCCTATTTTTTAAAACAGAAAATTAATAATATGTAGTAAAAGGAATGCGCAGTATGTAATTCATAAACCAAAAATCATCTTCCTAAAATATATTCTCTTCCTTTTTTTTCTCTTAAGTTACGATTTCTGCTTTGTAACCAACAAATTTTCTTATGTTCGAAAAGTAAGTTTTGGTTATCAGACAACTTAACCCATAAAAAAAATGCCTTTTTTAAGGTGTTATACCTTCCTTTCGTGTTTTAAGTCTCTTTTTTGCAGTTTTACTCTAATGCCTTAATGGCAGTGAAGTAATTAAAAACAACAATATCAGGAAATAGAGCTATCATGACTTAATGTATTTTTACTAAAAAAAATAAAAATAAAAAAAAGTATTAATTTTCTTTAGAAAATGCTGATAAACATGCAACTTAGTCATTTATGGAAAATCGGTTTAAGTATATTTTGGATATTCTCTAATCCCTAGTCCCATTATTTGCTGTGATATTGTAGTAGATATGGTTATTATTATAGTATATATTGGTGTGTTTATATTAGTATTTTAAGCTTTGGAACTGAATAAAATTCCTTAAGCTTAAAATATAACAGAAAAAGGATTTTATTTGGGGAGAATATTAGGGTCTAGTTATTTGTTTTATGACACTTTAGGATAAAGCCAAACCACAATAAAGGAATCAAAAATGTTTTATTGATAGATTTTTGTCAATAATTGTGAATAAATGATTTTCGGTAGGTATTTTAATACAATCATTATAAATTTGGGTGACTTGGGTAATTTGGGTTATCAATACAAATAAAACACAAACAACAACCAAAGAAAATTAATAACGTAAAATTAACAAAAGATTGTAAACAAATTAATATATTTTGGATTTGTTAAGTTTTTTAAATATTATTAAAAATTTATAAAATTCTAATAAAAGTTTTGTATATCTTTAACAAACTTTTCTATATTTTTGTACATAATTTTAAAGTAAGTTTATAATAAATATTGAAAAAGAATATCGTGGAAAAAAATATTATTTTCTGTTCTGACTAAATAATATTTTTTTTACTTATTTCTACCTTTGTATCTTCCCTAAATTTGTCAAAAATTCAAATAACAAAGAATAATAGAAAATTTCCCATAAAAATCGAGAAAAAACTTCATTTTTGTATGTGCTGTAAAAATCAGCCAAACTTTTTAAATAAACACTTCATAATTTTTCCAATGTGTTGGATATACTTAAGTCACAAAAGATGCTAAAACTTTCTTTTCGAAAAGTAACATAGAATCAATGAAAAAACAAAATAACATAAGGGATCCTATTAGACATATAAATATTGTGAAAAAATTCCCTCAAGTAGAGAGCTTAGATATCAATTGAAAGAACTAATAATAATTTCTTCCGAGCCACTATGTATTTATTCTATTTATTTTATTATTTTCCAATCAAAGAAAGTACAAAAATGAATAAAAAATCAAAGATGTTGAAAAGCTGAATATAGTATTTTTATATAAACTGTGTTAAAGTGTCACAATTTATAGCAAAGTATAGCATTATTAATCTCAGGGTAAACATTTAAATCTACGGTATGAACAAAAATGAATAAAAAATTTATGGAAATTGATAAAATCATTTTTTAAATACAGAAAATTGCACTGAAATTTTTCATTCAAGAAAATGACTGAGTTCATACTTTATGTGATTTTTTAGAAAATAAGAATACTTGATATGAAAATTTGAATATTGAATTAATATACTAAGAATTCAAGAATTATATCTGTGGAACAAAAATTGAGTAAGTACTGAAGTGTCTCCAAAAAGGGCGGCTGACCTTGACTTGCAAAAGTTTTGACTTCAAATGAGTACTTTAGATGGAATGATCCTTGCAAAATTATTGCTATTTGTGGGTGTTTTTTGAACAATGATTTGTTGAGTAGTAGTTTTTCTCCTTTTCAATGCATAGTTATAAAAAAAAATATTTTCAAGTAACGCATACTGTATTAGTAATAATGCTCTTAGTAAGCAGCTTATGGGTTATGAAAAATATAATAAATTCTCTTGAACCACATCAAAATGTAAAAATAGCCAAAAATCAATACCATGTGGTGGTTGTTGCAATAGATTAGTAGTAGTAGTATTGTAGTTCGGAGATCAAAATCCAATGAGGCAGATAATGCTCTACGTCAGGTATGTTATATAGGTAAAAACAGGTTTGAGTCTTACTTTTTATTGAGCTACTAACTTTTTACTAGTAGTGAACTTTCCTGGTAATTATAAAGGAGCATACGTTCATGGATCAGGGTAAAATAGCATTAATTTCTAAACTATATCTATGAGGAATTTAAACTCCTGACTATTATAGCGGGCCAGAAGTTTAGTTACGGAATAGCTTCACAATCGATAATGATCACCATATGAAAATGTTGGCAAAAAATATTGTCTGAGAAGTTTTTAATTGTAAGATATCTATGTCTATAGTTCCAAGATCTCACCAAGAAAATGATAAAACTCCGTTCAATAAAATTTTGTATTTTAGCAGAAAGTCTAGGACAACCAATGAAGATGTATTATCTACCTGATTCAGATTGATATACCACAAATATATTCAATTATTTTCTTAATTCCATTTGAATGTACATTGCACAAAATACATTCAGTAATGAGGATGTATAAAACATTTAAATAAGAAAAATATCTAACAAAATCAGAATGAATTTTTATGCATTAAAACAAATGCTTATCGATTTATGGAAGTGCACAACGACTAAAGATATCAAATAGGTTAACGCAATAATTTAGGAAAAACTGTCAATTATGAAAAAACCCATTTTTATAATTAGCCAAACGATTAATTGAGCCAAGCTAAGCTAAGGAAAAAAAAATGTAGATGGAATTTGGTATTCCTTCAGAGCTACTCACATACCCCTGGCTGGATAAGCGGGGTTTCCAAAATATATAAAAAATATATTAGAATTAAACCAAACACGTTTAATATCAAATTAACAAAATATTTTGTTAAAAGAAAATGATTAAATAAATATGACGAAAAGAATCACATAAAATTTTGTTTTGATTTACGGTCTTTTTGTTCTCATATATTCTTAAGTTAATCTTTTAAAATGATATAGAACTAAGAACAGAAAATTGAAAAGAATAATTTTTTCCTACATAGAAATCATATTTTTATGTTTGCCACTCCTGAAAATTTAATAAATTAATAATAAACTTATATTAAATTAATATAAACTTATATTTTTGTATAAACATAAATTAAAGTCAGCTGTATTTAATTTTTTTTTATAGTTCTAAAATTAATTTGTTAGTATACTTCATATTTTTCTGTTCTAAATATTTCATGTTTTCAACGATGTATATTTTATTATTCTGCTACATTAATTTCATATGCACCGCATAAATTTTTTAGCTATATGTAATAATGAAAAAATTGTTTTCCTTTTTATTTCACAAAGAGAAAAACAAGCTACATACAGAAGGAATGTAGGAAGCATGTTAAGTCTTTTGTAAAGAAATGAATCTGGATTTGTTAGTAAAATATCAGTTAATAATAAAAATTTATGATGTTGTGTTCTTTCGAGATTAGAAAAAAGGAAAAAAGAAGACCAATATATATCTTTATTGTTGATTCTTTTTTACAGTTATTTTACACATATTTTACCAAAAATTTTTCTTATAGATTAAGTCATCTTAAGGAAATGTAGGAAATCGAACTCTTTCTATTTAGATATCTTTGCTAACTTAAGTTGGAGATAATATTTCTCCAGAAACTATGCAACAATTTTGATGTACAGCAATTCAAGTTTTTGTTTGGATAATTTGGTGGCCTGTTCTCATTAGGGACAATAATTACAGAGAAAATTTAATTTGTTTGATGTGAAAACCCAAGAGAAGCTTATGGGTATTTTTTTTTTAAATATAAAATTATAGCAGAAATTAATAAATAAAGTTGGAATATAGCAAAACTTTAAAATTTCAAACTCTGTTAGAGGCAACAAAATTAATTTAGGTTTTTAATGCCAACTTATCAATCACCTTCAAAATGGCTAAAAACTTGAGATATTTTTGACTGAACTTTTATTAGGATTTAAAATGAAGTTAGTTACTCATTTCGTTTATGCAAAAAATTTATTTAGAAACAATACCTATTGTTAAAAAAGGAATAAAATATAGATCATAGTTTATTTAAAGAAATGACTATTTTATAGACTTTCTTTGTTATACTTTCCTATTACCAAAAAATTTATTGTAAAAATTACATAATAAATTCAGTGTGTAAGTTATAAGGAATAAAATCTATGTAAATTTTTTATGTGTTCTTGATGTGGGTTTTTTGACAATACTTTGAAAATGTTATTTGTATTTACTTTACTTAAGAGTACTAAATATATGTATGTAGTCATTTGTGAATTTAAGAAAATAGGTGATTGATTTTTGAGCTTTTGATGACTTTCTGTGTCTATTTTGTGGGTAATTCAAACTAAATTCTGTGTATGAGTCGCTCAGAAGCCAATATGGATCCATTTTTCCATATATTCTGATTTTTGCAAATTTTAATAGAATAAATAATATATTTCCTAGTTTTAAAAGGATTTACTCATATTTTCATTTTTTGTTGGTGAAAAACCCATTTTTTAAATAGCCTCCGCATGTGTTATGTATTATAAATGCAACAAGATACATTAAATTTCTCAGTTTGGATTTTTTGGACTTATCCACATTGGCTTCTGAACGACTCATATAATGACAGGTATGGTTCAATGTCATCCAACTATAGTAGTATAAAGTTTTAAAAAGTGGAGTTATAATTATTTGGGAATAAATATGGAAAAGCACTTGTAATATTAATGAAATTTCATTTCAATTATGATTGTAGATTGCAGTCAGCGGAGGATATAGGAGGAAAAGAGACTTATGAATTTAGCGTAGGATTAAACTATGTATACATATAATACAAAAAATGATGTTTGGTCTTATAGATCAATATGAATGTTTGACAAATAAATGAAAAAAGAAGCTTAATTAATTGAAATTGAAAATTTCCTAAAATTACTGATCTTAATGATTTAATTGGCTATACGTAACAATAATTTTTAAAAATCGATATTTTCCTAATTTTATATTATAAACTTTACATATAAAATAGTTAAAATTATAGGTCTATTCGATATATTTTAGAATATAACTTTAAATGCGTTTTTCTCATTGTCAGAACCTTATTCTAAAAATTGATATATTTAAAAGCCGATTATAAGTATCAGTCGATAAATATAACAAAATTCTTTTTGATTATATATTTTTGATATTATTCGAAGGATTTTAACAGATATTATTCACTTTACAGCCTAACATATTTCTCAAAATTGAGATTTCTAAATAATTTCAAAGATCAGTGATATTTTTGCTGTTTTAAAATTTGAAATAATGCCGTCACGAAATTTGTACAGCTTAAAAACACCTTTTTTTTTAAAAAAAAAAAAAGGTTTTGCTGATAACTATTTAATCGGAAATTACACAAAACTTAAGCACTGAATTGTTTATAAGCAAACAACCCTCTCGAAATTTAAACTGTTAATATTTTGAATAATATTTAAGATCACAAAAGGCTTTAGGTCAAATTTTGACATGTGCAAAATCGACTTAATCTTGACTTTAAAGTAGTACGACAACTTCTGCAAAAGCAGCTATTAACAAAAATAACAATGATATACAGTTATAAAAAAATCAACAATAAGTAACAAAATTCAACACTAAAAATTACTGTAAATGATAATTAAAAAAAAATAAACAAAAATTATTCAAAAGATATTTTTCAATCAGATTTTAAGAGGTTATGATTTTCGCAAGGAAAAGCAATTGCATCGATAACAGCTGCATTTTCAGTGGGTTTAAGCGGGTAAGAGAAGCGGGTAATACCGTTTCTTGACTGACGCTGTGTACATGCTTGTACACCTCCTTCTCAAAAACCGATTCTTAACAGAGAAACCGTGTACAACATGGCGGCTTATTAAAACATATGATCGGAACGTCTACGCGGATTGATCAATTAATTACTATTAGGATATATAAATCACTGTAAAAATCACTAATTTATATTGTAATTTATTAAAATATACTTTTAAAAGAAAACAAACTAATATACATACAAATTTGTCAACATTTGCATTATAATTTTGACATAAGCCCATACGGAATTTTAATTTTGATTTGGTACACAGCCTTAAAATTCACAATAGATGTGAGATTTTCGCGGAGTACAGCGTTTCAAAGGCTGTACTGCGTACACGATTCCAACAAGTGAAGTACATGATTTTTCCATACAAAAGTGTATTTTTTCGAACTAAATGCTGTGTACAGGCATGTGTTAAGAAAGGGTATAATTTTTCCATCAAAATCTCTTAATAGTAATAGTAAAAATATATAGAAATTTAAATCCTAAGCAAAACTCTAGTTAACGAAAATACGGAATAAAATATTTTCTAAAAAAACAGTACACCATTCTGCATTTTAGGTTTTATAAACATATTTCTGCCTTTTGTGTTTGTTATCTATAAATAACATTTACTCCTGGAAATGTATCAATTTTGTAAAAGCCGATGTTTTGCATAGAAAATGTATTTAATTAAAAAACATTTGAAAGAGTGACACTATAGGCTTCGTTGTTTGTAAATATTTTCAAATGACATTTTCATTCAAATTAGAAATAGCTTTAATACATTAAATTTAAATGGCTTTAACATATTTTCAAATTAAGCCTTTGAACTATTGACTATTGTATATAAAAAAAATCAGTGGTATTTATTTGTGATATATAAAATTATTCAAAGAGTAGCTTTAGTTTGGAACAGAAGTGACGTTTTTTAATAAAACAAAATAATTTCTTAAAGAATTGAAAATAATATCAACCATAAATGATTTATGATTTAATAATTGCTTAACTGACAAACTTTGTTAGATCCTAGGGAAGTGTTGCTACTATCATAAAGTCAGAACAAAACAATTTTAGTTTAATAATTGACAAATGCCAGAATTATAGAGGGTTAAGTAAATAGAAAAGATTAAATACTACAACAACTTGGAATAGTTAGTAAGTAATCAAGGATATAAACAAAGTTTTATATTTAATTCGCATATTTTTCTTACTATATTTTTATTTATGACACTAATTAATTTGTTATTTTTTATAATTTTACTAAGTCAAAACATATCGTTCCTTTGTCACATAAATTACTTTTAATTATAGAGTCGTAATAATTTGAAAGTTGAAAACTAATATATTACAGTGAGGAAAATTAAAAACCAAGTATAAATAAAAAGTAGCTGTTGTAGGAAATTAGTGAAATATATTAAGAAAAATTTAGCTGATAAATCTTTTTGTTGGTCTCTTAAGGGGTCATAAAGAAAGTTTAAATAAGCTTTCTAGGTGAAATTATGGCTCGAAGCTTTAATTGAGAATGTTTAGCTGAAATTTTTAATCAAAAATTTAGAGCATTAGAATAAATGAATAATTTTGAATCAGCTAAATATGCAGCTCCTAATTAAAAAGTGTCAAAAAATTCTATTGGATTACATACGAAGTCTCGTCATTAACTCAATTTGTGTAGGTTACCTGTAAAGGTGGGCACCCACTTAGTGCATATAACTTTACGCTTGTAAAAGAATTGCTCTGTTTTAGCTATTTTTATATGATTGTTGTTGTAAAAATTAGATTTTGCTTTTGGCAAAACAAACAGGCAAGGGCATTTTTGTTTTTTTTTTTATTTTAAAAATAAATCCACACACATTATAAAAAAAAGGGTAAAAAAAGTAAAAAAAATTAAAAAAATAGAAAAGTTTTATTAAGAAGTTAAAAGTTTTGAAATATTTTGCGGCTGTTAGTGATTAGTTAACATCCGTCATGATAAGTGTGAAAAAACTGTATGTAATTGCAGCTGGTGCAGTAGTGTTAAGTTCCGCGGCATTGTTGTTGCGAAAAAGGCAAAGAAAAAGAAGATGGTAGGTGAATTCTTACAACAAAAGTAAAGAAATGTAAGTATTTTTATTAAAAAGGAAAGGTTTTTTTATCAAAAAAATTTTTATTGTATTTATATTATGGAGTAATTTATGGATTTACCCATGCATGAGTAATTTATCAGAATTATTTATAGATATAATACCACAGATCTATTGATTGATATATCAAAGGAGCCTTCTCGGAAATATGAAAATTTTTGCAGAATGACGATGGCAGATTTCGAATACCTGCTCAATAAAATAGCACCATTGATTTAAAAAAAAACTACAAATTGGAGAAACCCAATTCCTCCAAACGAACGTTTAGCTTTAACGTTGCGGTTCCTTGCAACAGGAGATAGTTTCGTAAGCCTCCAATATTTATTTAAAATTTCTCCGCAAGCTATTGGCAATATAGTACCTGAAGTATGTAGTGCTATATTACAAACTTTTAATGATTCAATTAAGGTAAGCATAACTCAATTTTATTATTTTAAAAGAAACAAAAATTTTTAATTTATTAGTTTTATTTTTTATTATTCAGATGTTGTTGGTCTTTTCACTTTTAATTCATAAATCAGGTTGTACACTTGGTTCATTGCATATTGCCTCGTTTCTTCATCCATTTCACGTAATTTTTTTACGAAGAGATCCCCATACATTTCCAAAGAATCTTTCTCCTTCTGCATATCCCTCATTGTGAATTTCATTACTTCACATGCTTCATTCAATGTTTTGTTTATATCACTTTTCTCCTTAGACCGTTTTGATGTAGGCGGCTGAGTAAGGGAAGACAAAGTATCTACAAAAATGAACTATAGTTTATTTGACTAAGTTTTATACTTTTATTTTATGAATGTACCATTATTTGCAACTGCTGAATAATTTTGCTTCTCTGATGAAAAAACCTGTAAAGTATTTGAATTTTAGTTTTAGTAATTTGAAATATTGAACTAAATAACTTAGTTATTATTTTGCTAATATTTTAGATGCCTTCAAATGGGGATGAATGGATTAAAATTACCGAGGAATATGAAAATTTGCGGAATTTTCCTCATTGTATTGGTTCTTTAGATGGTAAGCACCTGTATGTAGTGGATCAGAGTTCTACAATTATAAACACAACTTCAGCGTTGTACTAATGGGCTTAGTAGATGCCAACTACTGCTTCATTTTTGCTGAGTGTGGTTGCCAAGGAAGGCTTAGTGATGGTGCAGTTTTCTGAAATACTGAAATTTTTGAAAAATTTGAAAAAGGCGAGCTCAATTTTCCTATGGATGCTACATTAACAAGGCGGGGAAATCCTCTACCATACGTTTTTATTGCCGATGATGCATTTGCTCTAAATGAAACCTTTTCCTGGTAGTCATGAAAGGGGTAATATACAAAGAATATTTAACTATCGACTATCGCGAGCTCGCCGTGTGGTAGAAAAGGCTTTTGGGATAATGTCTGCAGTATTTCGAGTTTTGCGAAAGCCAATGCTGCTCCAACCAAATTAAGTTTCGCTGGTTGTTATGACTTGTGTTGTTTTACATAATTTTTTGAGAAAAAGCAAAGAATCGTCTAATTACTATACACCACAAGGCACGTTCGATCATGAAAGAGAGGGAAATATTATTGAAGGTTCTTGGCGAACACAAGAAGCTAGCATATCATCCTTTACGCCTCTCGCAAAAATCCCAAGAAGGCCTGCCGTAGAAGCAAAAGATATTAGTAACGAGTTCGCAGAGTATTTTGCAACAAGCAGAAAAATAGAATGGCAAGATAAATATTGCTAACAAAATTTAATTGCAATAAAAAAATTTATAAAATTTCAATGAACTATATTTTATTTAAATAACTTACCTGTGAGCTTAGAGTTTCCCTTGGTTTATCCTTGTCCTGTAAGAAATTCTTCATTTTTTCGAATGCAAACCAATTTGGTTTATACACTTGGCTTGATCCCGCACCACTTTTTTGACTCTCATCAACTTTTCTCCTGTAATGTCTGAGAGAAGAGAGCAACGATGATTTTTTCCTTTTGAACTCGTGGCTCGAAAATCTTCCTTTTAATTTTTGCATCAGGCATCAGAATTAGCATTTCTGTTGAAATGCAATGGATGCGAAGCATCCCATAAAAGCCTCTCATTTTCGTAGTAGTCTAAGACCTCCATTGTGTCAGCTTCCGACCAACTTTGTGTAATCTATACAGTTACAATTTGAATTTAAAAAATAAAAGGTAAAACCTTTAAAATAAATGTTTAATACTAACCTCCATATTTTTTAAATTTTCATCACTCACCGTAAAAGACATATTAAGCAAATCAACCAAACTCAAGAAAATTGTTTCAATTGCACTTACCACGGCGGCTGTTAACTAATCACTAACAGCCGCAAAATATTTCAAAACTTTTAACTTCTTAATAAAACTTTTCTATTTTTTTAATTTTTTTTACTTTTTTTACCCTTTTTTTATAATGTGTGTGGATTTATTTTTAAAATAAAAAAAAAACAAAAATGCCCTTGCCTGTTTGTTTTGCCAAAAGCAAAATCTAATTTTTACAACAACAATCATATAAAAATAGCTAAAACAGAGCAATTCTTTTACAAGCATAAAGAAATTGAAAAAAAAAAAAAAAAATTAGCCAAAAAGAATATCTACCCATGAATTTCATACCAAAATCTAATTTTTACAACAACAATCATATACAAATAGCTAAAACAAAGCAATTCTTTTACAAGCGTAAAGGCATTGCAAAAAAAAAAAAATTAGCCAAAAAGAATATCTACCCATGAATTTCACACCAAATTCAAACAACCGCAAAGATTCCCGCGGAACCACACTAACTGAATTTCAAAATTTTTGTCATTTTGACGTCAAAAAAGTTACCCGCTGAGTTATACGCACTAAGTGGGTGCCCACCTTAAGATGTAGTTTGCTTTCGTATGTTTAATGATCTTAGTAAGCTTTTAATTAACTACAGGAATCGTCGCAACAAAAGCTATTGCAATTTAATGTATTAGAGGACCACTTTATGGGAGTCCTGTCTACATTATTTCATATTGAACATTTTTTGCTGCATATCCAAAAGTAAAATAGATCTCTTATAAAAACTTTTAGCACTTAGCTTAAAAAAATAGTGATCTGCTGTAACTAGCAATTAAATGAACAGCTCGGCAAAAAAGGTAACTAATAATGTATTTTCAATGGCAAGATTACTAATGCTAAAATTTTTATGAGGGATATACAGAAGATTACTAAAATGTAGACTAGTAATCTCAAAGATTGCTTAAAAAAATCCAGAATTAAGACAGAATTAAGTCGAAATTTTGAGTAATTTTTCGAACGAATTTTTCTATTGAGTTTTAAGTTGAGAATCATTTAACAATGACTAATTGTGAAAGTTAGGTTAAATTTGACTATGAATATGATGCAAAACACTTTTTACAACAACAAAAATTAACAAAGTCTTCTCAGATGAAAACTACTAATCTTTTAATTGTTAAAAGCCCGCAAGACGCACCAATTTTAGTAACTAAGCAATATCAACCTTCCAGTGAAATCGTACAATAATATAATTGAAATGAAGAATTCCAGTTAACTTATAGTCCTCTATTTCTACTTCATAACACTTTGTTCAGCTAGCATAATGGTTTTTTGTTTTTATCTTTAAGGATTAATCAAAGCTATCTTAATTTGCTTTATCTTGGATTATAGTCTTTGCTTTGAAACCTAAGCATGCGATTTTGAAAAACAAAATATTTTTTTTTTTTTTTTAAAAACATCCTCATTGGGATATGGCTAGTACAATCTTAATATATATTAATTTATTACTATTGATGAGTTGTGCTTATATAAGCAGGACTTGTGCAGGATGACTGTACCAATGTACAGCTCCTTAACTGTTATTTTATTAGGTTATTCTGTTATTAATTCGTGTGGTTTTGTCCTTTTGAGCCTTCTGGTCTCATTTGTAGTGTCCAGAAGCTGAATTGCTTCCACATTAGTATGCTTAAGTAAACGTTTTTCATGTTTTCCAGCGTATTCTTTAACTACTTCGTTAACCCATTTGATTTTCAAGTCCTTGTGAATCTCATAGTTGGTAACATAACGATAAGCTTTCGTTATCAAACGCAGAAATTTATTTTGACATCTTTGTATTATGTTTCGATTGGACTGTTTCGTACAGCCCCATACCTGTAATATGACCTTCAAAACACGCCTACATAAATCCAAAACAATGTTTTAATTACCAATGTTTTATATTAAATATGAGACACCCCCAAAAAAGAAAAAATACACAATTTCTGAACTTAATCCAATATAATAGTAAAACAATAAAGGACTTTGACACTTTCTAGTATTATTAATTGATATACTAAGCTATTGGATAAGTGCTCACATTTGTATAGACAAAATAAAAGAAAATAACAAATGATCTCTTATGTAATTAATTACAATTATTTATAGATTTTCTTCTAAAAATGTTTTTAAAATATAATCAAAATATTTTTTAAGTAAATTAATAAAAATTCCAATACTAACAAATAAATCAAAAACAGTTTTAAGAATATAAATAATAAAGGTCTTTACAGACAACGCGACATTTTTATCTGTTAGCTAACCTGTCTGATCTTTGTTGTTTTTTTTAAAGTCTGATAAAAAAGCCATAAGACATGATGAATTCGCCTTATTGTAAAATATCAAAAATAAACAAACAAAAAAAACATGCATTCACAAGACGGAGAAAATGATTCAATGGACATGTCGCGTCGTCTGTAGTTTGCTTAATATAACACTTTTTCTGTAAAAGAAGAATGCAAATCATCTACACCCGTCAGTACACCCGTTATGGCAAATTTTTTATGCCTATTTGCTGTGAAATATCACAAAAAGAAAACAAATTTCAAGTGAAATTTATTAATTGAACGATTTGTGAAATATTTGTGAAAGATTTTTTTGTTTTTTAAAGTTCAGGGGTCCAGAGATAAATAATCGATGTGAGTTACATATATATGAAGTTGAAGTTGAAAAGTTTTTGACAGCTTTTAAAATTAATTTACAAATTAACAGTACTAGTAATATTTTTTAAAGTATAATTTGTTTAAAATAAAAAATATTTCTGTAGATGACAAGAGGATTAGAATTGAAATATTATATGACAAAAGCTTAAATCTTTAGATATCAACTTTTTGTTCCCTTTCTTTCTTTTTTTGTGTTATTTAATAGTCTAACATCTTTATATCCATTTTATATAAAGAGAAGGCGTAAACAACTTTTCATACTACAATAAATTAGTTAAAATAAAGGATCACTGACTAAAAGTACTTTCAATCCCTAAAGGAATACATCTTATATTCTTTTTTATGTAGTAGTAAATTACTTTATTCACGAGCTAAGTAGACTTTTTTTTGGTACAAACTAAAGTATTTGACACTGTAAAAGAAGCTAAATGAAGTGTAAAACTTGTTCTTGTATTTTCTATGAGCTGACTACATAATTTCTTGTCTCATTCATCCTTTTTTAGCTTATTTCGACCTTGTATTAAGTCTTGAAGTGCAAAAAAAAATTTATTACATTCAAAACGACTTAATTTTCTTAATTACTATATAGCTGGTGAATTTTGTAATTGTTTCAGTTTTTGTGTAGAGAAAGAGATTGCTAAATTATTTTTGGTCATTAAAAGGCTAAAAGGACTTCTATCTGCAAATTTGATGCTAGAAATTTAAATTTATATACATAAATAAATAGATAATATCGAAAAGTCCCCAGGACTTGTTCTCAAATCTGTTTTTCATTTGTAACTAATTGACTTCAATTTGTAGTAAACGTTGAACTTGAATTTATATTGAGTACAATATGTGAATATTTATTTTACAAAATTTTTTGAAATAATTTTTAGAAAAATTCTCTATAATCACTAGTTTAACTTTTCAAGGAATTCAAGGAAAAAACTAGTAAAGGGAAAACTTTTTTTCTTGCTTTAACTATAAAATTTTATGAATAATGTAGTTCTAATTATTTCTTTAGGTAATTGCTTTACAAAAGAAACTGGAAGTTTTTTGTCATCAATTAAGTGTATATATGAGTTTCATAATAGCCATTAAATCATAGAAAACTTTGGAAGCTCTTAGTAACTAAAAATCTATGAAAGGAAAACAGTAAGCTTTAAAATTGAGAGAAACTTTTTTGATAAATATCGACATAGGTTAAGGTGATATTATTTTTAGTCTTTAAATTCAATAATTGCTAACACGTTTTTTCAATTAAAATTCATACTTGTAGCTAAATCTTGATCAAAATGGAGGTATAAATAGCCTGGAGTCTAACTTTTAAGAGTTCCTCAGAATTTAAAACTTGGAAAGATCATATAGTGCATACATTTTTATGGGACTTTTATCAAATTTATCACTCAAACGTTCTACAACTCATATGGTTGAAAATCGAGTCCAAGACGAGTTCAAGATATTTTTGGTCATGAAACTTTGGTGAGCATAGTTGAAATATTATCTCTCAAAAGCCCAGCGCATAACAAAACAGCAATTCCAGCAGCTTTAGCAACAAATATTTTTGTCGTAGAGAAACAGAATGCAATTTTTTTCAATAAAAGGTTTTTTATTTTTTTATTATTTTTGATTATTACTAGTTTTTTAACTGTTTATTGATGATAGTTATCCTTAAATATTGTTAAGTTATTTTAATATTCTCTATCATTCTTTTTAATGTTACTAATTGTAAATAATTTCTACTAATAATAATAATTTTAAGTAATTAAAATATTTAATAATAATTATAAACAATTATTAACTATTTTTACAGTCATCAACATAAAAAATAATGACGGATAAGATATAGAAGTAAATAATACAAAAAAAAAAAACAATAAAAAGATTTAACAATACTTAATGATAACTAATAACAATCAACAATATTCAGTTTAGAAAAATTGAATATTATAGACATCAGTTTGTGTTTATTAGGAAAAATTTATTGGGAGCTTGTCAATGTTTAATACAATCAATTCAAAATGGGAGCTTAGTAAGCAGGTGTTTCGAATACTATAATATAAAAAAAATTCAGGATATCATTCTCAACTTTATACATAAATTTCTATAAACAAGAAAAAGATATCTCAATTCTTTCATTCAACTGACATACACATTAAATGATCCGCAAATATTCAAAGGAAAGCCATCATTTTTTGCTGTATGATTTTGAGTAAGGAATTTCACAATAAATTCATTTTTGAAACTTATGTGAGACGAAAAAAACCTAAATTATTTCTAAAAGAAATATCCGTATATTGTAACTACAAATTCTAGAAATTTGAAATTAGAATTGATTAAAGTTTGAGTTTTTTTTTGACTACTTATACTATATCTGTGTTCCACATTTTGGATATCCACAAAGATTTAGATTCCTGGAATTTCACTTATTGGGTCAAATTTGATGACACTGACAGGTCAAATGGAGCAAGTTAAGTAAAAGGATATAACAATAAATATGCTAGATTTATACAGAAACAAATTTTATTTTATTCTCAATGAAAATGAAGGGATGACTACAGGCCAATAAAGAAAATATTTCAATATTTCCATAAAATGACAAAATAGATTGATATACTCTCTCGAATTTTTAACAGCTTTAAAATATTTGTTAACAAAAAAAGAAATAAATAAATCAATAAGAATGAATATATATACAATATATGTATATATTAGCATTATCAGAGCAATTTGCACAAGTCATTGAAATATTTAAACAGTTTGAGTCAAGTATAAAATTTTTTAGCTTATGGGTTCCCTTTAAATTTTTTATTGAGATTTTAAATTGATGATTTTTTAATATTTTAAATACAAGCATCAAGGATCATCAATCAGTAAACACAATAGAATGGTTTTAGCAGTTTATTAGGTAATAGCATTATCCTATTTGTCAAATGGATAAAATTTGAATACATTTTACTTTATTTTTTTGTAGATAAAGACTTCAAACTTATAACAATTGAAATTATTTTTGAAATTTTTGTGTCAATTTCAGATATAAATGAGTATAACATATTTTATTATTATTTTTTGGATGAAAATAAAAAGAATGTCGATAAAAGTGTTGTCACCAAGTCTTTAGAAAATTTATATGAATATATTTTTTATTGATTGTCAATTTTTTTTGTTTGGTTGGTTCAATTTTTTTAATAAAGTTTTATTTGGTTCTAATATTTCTTGAAAAAAGGAAGCTTTTTTTTTTTTTTGAAATTTAGAACCAAATTTTTATAACTATATCAAAAGTTTTTGAAGTTTAGTTACCATTACAATCAGCAAAAACTTAATAAAAAAAATAAAAAGCAAACAATTTCTTAAAACAAATCTTAAACTTCAAAAACTTTCCTTTTCTGTATGGAATTTAAGATTTTAGAATAGATAAATTAAGTGTTTACTTCAAGGAAAATCATTTGATTAAACTAACAAATTTTCTTTTCTAACCCAAGAATTATATTTGAAATGTGGTTCCCTTTTGATAATTGGACTGAACTTTATTAAAATGTGGTTCTTCGGAATAGGGTTTTTTTCAAATACATTTTGATAATATTTTGAAAATCGAATATTATAAATAAAGAAATCCATTGATTTTATAAATATTTGTAATTGATCAAAATAAATATTTAGACGGAAAATTCAATTCTTTGCCCAATGGACTTATGTTAGGATTCAAAGGATTTAATTGGCTGAAATTGTTTGTTAAATTTCAAAAAAAAAAAAAACTTTACTGAACCAAAAAAGCAGTCTTTTTTGCTCTAGGTGTTCTAGGTAAAGATGGCAACAAACTTACACCAATGCTTCAAAAAGTTTCCTTTGTACAAAGATAATTGTAAGAAATAACCAAAGTATTAATATTGTTTTAAGTACGCCATGAGTCCCTTCTACTACTACTTTCACTACTACTACAATTCGATGCTAAATATTTATTAATCTTTTTTTTATAACTAAGTAAGGAATATGGTAATTGTTAAAGGTTCTAATTTTTTGGAAATTAAACTATCTTTCTATATACTTTCAAAAAGCTTTTAATATAAGGAATTTATTTGATGAAAGATCTCTTACTCGTACTGCACGCATCAGAAAAATGTTTAAATCAAATTCAAATTTGTTTTTTTGTGAGGTTAATTAAAAAATTGACTTGTGACAAAAAGCCAGTCCAATTTTCCGCCTGAAAATTTTTACACTAAACAATTTCGTTAGAACGGTTGTTAGCATTTTTATGATAAACAATAATTCAATTTAAAGACTATAAATAATTTTAAATTTTATTGATTTAATTCATTCAGTGATGTGATTATTTCCAATCAGTTGTAGTGCTGTGTTTTCTTTATGTTTAATATCCTTGAGCTTTAATTTTGTTCATAAATAAATTACATTATTAATAATGCCTTTGAATCACGTTGGTTTGTTGATTTCTTTCAAATGATTTATTTTTGAAACGTCAAATTTTAACAATGCTCGTATTCCTTATTTGTTTTCAAATAAAAAATCACGATGAAAATTGCTCAATTATATAAAACAAGCTATCAGGGAAACATTGATTTTATAATTTCTTAACAAAAAATTTAATTATATACATTTCCGAGTATTTTATTAAATATAAATTGCAAAAGTCTCGTAAATAAAGTTTATAAAAATCCAAAAGCCATAAAAATGCACAATTTTCGGTTTTAATTGGAGCGCAACTTAATTCACTGGAATATTTAATCTCATAAAATTTTCAAACATAACCTAAAAACCTCACATTTCATCAAAAATATTTATAATTGCTTTAGTCCTTTGGTTTCAAAAATTTAGTTTAAGCAGAAATAAAAAATACTTTTCTTTATATTACATAAAACTATACATATAATATGTACAAAGGATTTAGTAGTGAATTGAGTAAAAAGGAGTTTAAGAAAAAGTGTTTTTAATTTATTTATTAGTTGTCAAGTTTTATACGATATAGAAGGAATAGTTGACAAGTTAAAAAATATATTTTTGTTGTTGCTGTTACAAATATTTAGAGAAATAGCGTTTTTCAGAATTTATAACTAAATTAATATTTTAGTGCTACTAATTTTCTACGGATTATTTGTCAAAATTATTAAAATGGCGTTAATCAAATATTTACTGAAATAAAAAGCCATTTAATTTGACCATAGCTAGAACAGTTTTGGGAAAAGATGTCAAAAACTGTTAAAAATAATTTTTTTAGACAAACTAGATCTTTCTCCCCAATCTTTTCATCCAGTTAATTCAGAAGTGTTGAATAATATTTTTTGAAGTGAAAACTTATTTAGTACCGTTGTAATTTGAAATTCGATGTAACGAAAAAGCGACACCATGTTTATATGATAAATATATGATTTCACTGTTATGACTGTTTTGAATTATTGTAGTGCATATGTTTTCACTTCTACCGAGTGTGATTTGCACACATGTGTTCTTTTTGTTATTGTTTTATCACTTTTAAGAATTTCCTTGGCATCCAAAAAACAAAACTAATCATGAGTTTAACGACAAATGAAATGGATTACATTTTTTTTGACAAATAACTGCTGACTTCTAGCCACTACACCACTAATTAGGCTATTATTTAGTTTCTGACATATAGTTATAAACTGAAGTTTTATCTAAAACGACGTAATCATCCTTGGGAAATTTGATTTCACAATTTTTTTTGGTTGGCAGTTAACAAATTTTACACAAAACTTTATCATGCTTATTTCATCATGTCAGATGTATCTAGCTTTTCATGGAGTTTCAATCTGTGATTATCTAGTATGATATGCGCATCTTTTTGATACATATGTAATAACACTTTCTTTCACATAAATCAATTTGACGGGAAGTATGACAACGTTTATATTCAACCAACTGTTATTAAATAGCTGAAAATGAACGAGAAGAGTCCTAATACACGTTGATCAACTTTGGATGAATCACGGCATAGTATTCCAATTTGTTTATTTTATACAACACTCACGACTAATTACCTTTAAAGAAAAGCAAAAGAAAAATATCATTTAGAGTAAAGGCATTCAATACCGATAAGGTCGAAAATTTTGCCTTCGTACTAACAAAAAAAAATTTATTTGAAACTTTATTCCAATTGATTGCAAATCTACGCAGATTTATGGTAGAAATTACAAAAAAATGCAAGGTTTATTCATGGCTAGCCCCTGTTAATTATTTCACGAGATATTATTTGATGGCGATCCAAAAGTTCGGTTTCAGGATAGCATTTTGCCTCAAAGTGTCAAAACCACCCTAATGCCAAGAATTATGTTTCGTATTTGAGTAAGTTTCTCTATTTATCACGTTTTTCTAAGGTATCACACACCAAGAACTCTTTTTCACTTAATTTTCCGAATCTTTTAACTAAATTTCCTTTATTTGAGTTCTAAGCCGAAATTTCACTTTTTCTTACATAAAATAACGGCACAAAGAAAAAAAAACGGTTGAATAGGAAAGATATTTCCTTTTATTACTTTAATTTTCGGCCTAAAAACTGTAATTTAACTTTGAAAACTGATGTTTTATCTTCATTTCTACTTCTAATTCTTTTATTTAAACACAAAAACATAAAAACGAGTTCTGATTCTACACTGATTTGTGCTAATACATTTTCTCCGTACATACCAGCTCGATCCTCTCTTTTTCTATATTTTTAAAGTCCGAATTAATTTCTTATATTTATCATGGGCATCAATTACTTCTAGAAACTCTGTCTATCTTTTACTGCATAATTGCATAAATGTCTGCTTGGTGTTAGTAAAAAGTTTTTCAATTATATTTTGTTTTGATGTTTCTACAAATGCTATTATTTTTACAATTGGTTTTGCTTGTTTTAGGAATATAGGATTATTACTATTATATTGCGGACATTTAAAAATTACCTAAATTTTTCGTTTGTCTATTTCCTTGTTAAAAGTTGGGTTTTTATGCATTAATTTTACTATTCTGATTAATTTAAATTGTAATAGAACTAAGAATAAATTCTATCATCTGTCACATAGGGCGTATAGAGGAGATTCATGTTGCAGATTTTTTTATCGAATTAAAAAGATTTCCAAGCAATGTTGTGTTAAGCTTTACAAATAACCAGAAATCACACGGATTCTTACCATGCGAATATTGTACGATATGACCCGATTTACTCATTTCAGGCTTAAGATATCATATAGTGATTGATAAATTCTTTCAAAAGTAAAATCTCTGTAAGCTTCCTGTAATATAATGATTGGTTCCAAACTTTTGTTTTTAATTATGAAAATATCTTTATTTTTCTAAATGAAATAATATACGTATCGTAATGATAAATCCGTAGTGTCTATGTTCTTTGTATTTGCAAATCCAAACAAATTTTAACCAGCATAATTTTTTCTTTAGAGAATATTTGATGAAAAAAAAATAAAACACTGAATCTCTGGCTAAGGAAAATTTAGCTAACAACTATCAAAAAATTAAAGACTTATATTAAAAATCATTTCAACCTAATTTGCGTTTTTTAAAAACAGAAAAGAAAATGAAAATAAGTAAATTATTGACCTGTATTTTTTTATATTATCCACAGAATATCAAGTATGTAATTACAAAAATTGTTTGAATTAATCAATTTATTATGCCAAATATTAATTTAATAAGTCTGGCCAATTCAATAATTTCAAGTCTATCGTAATTATTCGTTTTCAGCTAAATAAAAAAACATCAGGAAACCGGAATATAATTCGTGTTGGTATCTTTTGATCTTAATAGCTCATATTCCGTAATTTATTTATATTCCGGGTTTAATAAAAAAATAATTTTTATCCAATTAACTATAATAAATGTGATTTATTAATTAATATAAAAACTACTCACTTTCTAACTTGTGGAAGTACTAGCTGACTTGTGTGTTTACAGGCATCTACACAAGATCTTCTTAGTTTTCTGATTTTTTCACGTAATTCAGGACAATCTCTAGATTGTCCTACATTTATTAGCATATCACGAAATAGCGCAACTTGGCTATTTATTTCCACAATGAGCTGAAAATTAATGTTTGATGAATAAATAATTCAGGAATTTTGAAAAAAAGTAAAAAAACAAAAACAACATGACAAAATAGATAAATAACAAGTCAAAAAACTCTTTTAATAGAAATTTAATTAACAGATACAAAATGATTAAAGTTTTTTTTCTATTTCACAAATAAAAACTTTTTTTTAACTGCCTTCGGAATTAATTTAATAGGTAAAATTCAAAATAAATGATTCAGCAATTTGGCATACAGAAAATTCTCGGAAGTATTTGATTTGAATAATCAATGCTCTTGCACTTAGAATAATTGAACATCGGGACATTCGGAAGTATACCCAATTAACTCGGGTATACTAATGAATAATTTTTCCTTTCTTATTGAAGTTCAAAAGGAAATTTAAACGAACAGGACATTAGAACTTTTGATAAATATATTGTAATGGTGTTTGCTTAGGATACGTTAAACTAAACTATAAAAGCTTCATGTACAGCATGATTAATGGATAAGAAAGAAAGTTCGTGTTTTTTTTGTTCCTTTCACCCAATATTTATTAGCGATTTATTTCTGATTTTTATTTTATTTTTATTTCGAACAAAATAAATCATTTAGGTTGTCTTGGTAAGGATATGAAATGGAATGCTTACTTTTTCTTAAAAATAAATAGTAACTAAAAACATAAAGAATTTCAATTGAAGAAAAAATTGAAAATTAAAGCAATTCAAATTTAAATTGTTACAGTGGGGACATATTGAAAATTTTATCAAGTAAAATTTAACCAATATAAAATGCGGTGAGTATCTAAAGTTTTAATTACAACAGGGATGATTTTATTAAATATTGTAAAAATATGTGGAGACTCACCGCGTTCTATTTGACTAAAGATCTAACTCGACAAAATTTTACCTGATAAAAGTTTTTGTGAGTCCATATACCATCAGAAAACATCATAGGACTATAAGAAATTTTATTATATTTATCAAAAAAGTAAACAATATTTGTCAATTGCAATTTTGTGATTACTTTGCATTTCTAAACTAGAAATTTACCCCAAATAATTGAGATGGGTGCATACGGTTTAAGGATCAATGCATAGACACTCTTTGTTAAAATTTATTTTTATGTAGTTACATAGCAAGTTTGTTTTGTGCAACTCTGGCGGTAGGATTAATCGTGTGTAAAAATCGAGAGTCTTAATAAAAATTAAATTCACGAAGACTTTGATTTCATTTTATTTATATTTATGTAAGTAAATTAATTATAATATTTAAAAGGATTTGAATTATGAGCTCGAGTTAATTTAAACTGTTATTGTAAAGCACACATAAAGGTTGATACTCGTATATATCATTTTGCATAGAAAATTTAGATTGTTCAGATATACGAGAAAATCATAAGAACATATGTATGATAAGGGTCTCCTTTCTCAGCCTTCCTCATCTATACTCCTGGTTTCAGCAAATTATTACATAAAAAAATTGGAGAAGCAAATGATTTTAAATTTTAGTTATTTCTATAGAAACAGAAATATTAACAAATGATTTAACCATATTTAATTAAATCATTATCGCATTACTACTACATAAATACAAGATATCTTACTAAGAAATCATATGTCCTATGGATAAAAAATCAAATTCAAAGCTTTGTTGTGATGTTAATAAAGTTAAAAAGTCACACTTTTTTATTTATGATAATAAGCATAGATATAAATGGTTTTTAGTTTTTTCGATGTTCATCCTAAGTAGGAGTTGCAAGGATGCTCCATTAACCTTTTGACACATTTACAATCCTTTATCGATGACTATCCTATAACCGGATATTACTATATATCACTATATATTACCGTATGTATATATATGTATATACATATAATTAAAATGTGCCCATACTAGTAGCTGCTATTTTATTTATTTCCTCGCTACTTTCAATTCTTTCATATTCACAAAAACTGTTTTTTTCCTAACATCTTTTGACCTATCTAAGAGAACTTCACATTTAATTTTAATTCCTTTATTAATTTGATCCGTAATAATGACAAATTGGGTATGCTTTTCATAATAGCTAGAAATATCTTCTTTCCTAATTTTCCTTTTTCTTTTTCGGCTTAATGGCATCATTTTCAATATGCTTTTCAAAGTCAAATCACAAAATTTAATCACATAATCAACATATTGTATATTGGCCAATATATCACCTCAATAAATATTGTTCAAATGAAAAACGTAGTATATGAAATAGTTTATCGCTTAATTGTTATTTGGGTAGCCCAAAGTAAACCATCAAAATAAAATTCAGCTATTTAATATTGAAAAAGCTAACCACAAAGGTCTATAAAAAATTATTATCTGAATAAAATCTTTCTGTAAGTATCAAACATTAAAATTAAAAAACTGAAAGACGACAAATACTTCTTTGTCATAATAAATATTAAAATCAATGTCCTGTCCTAAAAAAAAAGTCCCAAACACATTTTACATCAAATAATTACTTTAAAAATTAGCAGAACATAAAAATTAAATTAAATGACTATGTTAACAAAATTAAAAGTTGGTCTCTTAAAGTTAGCTAAGCATCCATAATAAAAATTAGTTTCAAACAAAACAACAACAACTTTTTAAAGATATTATTAAGATAAAATTAAAGATTGAATAAAATTCAGAAACAAAAGAGAAAGAAAACATTGTAACTATCGACATATGCATTCTAAACTTTAAACTTGACAAAAACAACTGAATATTTTCTATTTTTCTGACACAAAAGGAAACCAAATTTTTATTTGCATAAAAGGTTTTCTAAGCTTTGTAAAAGAAAAAACGGATCCACTACAACTGTTGCAAGGACATTTAAAAAACAACAACAACAAAAAGTAAAGTGATAGAATATAAGAGATATCCATCCCAAATCCTAAATTTTTTCATTATTCAAAGAGAAACGAAAAAATGGTAGCTGGTGATGTACAAATTACATTAAAAAGTTCCTGAACAAAGAATTATCTTTTACCAAGCTGAAATGCGAGTTTTCATTTTTTTTTTCACCCTAGAAACGGAAGTTTCTCTTTCATTGTGTAATAATCATTTTTACACTTTTAATTTATCCCATACAAATTTTTCACATTTGTTTTAAGAATATTCAACGAAGCCAATTTTCAAGTATAAGTTCAATTTCAAAAGTAATTTAACTTTATGCCAAATAATCTTTGAATATGAAATTAATTAAGTTTTGTGTCAAAGGAGATTATGTAATGTTCTATATAAAAACAATAAACCAACAAAAAAACTGATAATTAATTCAAGAATGATAATTGTTAAAAGTGAATATGTGTTCTTATTTGTACATATTGATCAATGTTAAAATGGTTATCAAACATAAGAGTTGACAGACTACATAATATAAAGTTTACCATAGGACAATATATGTATCTTAAAAGCCACATGTTGACAGAATAAAGTCATCCTTCAAATACCTTAAGGAATTATGAATAAGTTTAATAATCCTACATTAATGATTTTAGTCATTGTAAATTATTTAAGAGGAAATGAAGTGAACATTATTTGTACTAGAATAGTCTTAACATAATATTATGCAATATTTATAAAAATTTGTAAAAAGGGTCTGGTCTTATGTAAATTTTAGTAAACATTTTTTGATGCTATAAATTTTGATAGTCTTGTGAATTGCATATTTTATGACATTTAAGATTACATTTATTGCACTTTAAGTTCTTTTTAATTCATCAATTTTTTATATTGTCCGTAAGAACAAAATGAGAAAGATCCTATCTGAAAAGTCCCGCGATTAACAAATACAAAAAAAATTATCGTCATTCAAAACTAGATTTAATATTTCAATATAATTTTCTCAGCTTTTCTATTTCTTTTATATACAAGGATTTTTCTTTGTTACAAAACTGGAGCTTAGTTTCTATAATAATCCAATATTTCCCCACGAAGCATTTCCCTATTTTCCCTACTGGGAAAAGGATGGCTATACTTTTCCATCGTTTTGTAGTATGTTTATCTCATATAGGTTCAAAATATCCTTTTCATTTTTGTTGTTGAATGTATCTATTTTTGATATATTTTTGCTGTATTACATCAAAAAATTTCTTACCATTCAAATAATAAATAGCTTTATTTGCTTTTCATAGTCATTTGTATGTAATTATTACAAATAGTCTCAAAATTTGGCCTAAGAATTTGATTAAGGGCAAAGAAGGGTAAAACAAGGGAAAATATAAATTTTTGGACAGAAATTCGGGATTAAAAATAAAGCAGATTTAGGCAAACACATTCAAAGCTAGTTTTATCTAGTTTTCGAAGAAATGTCAGAAAAAAATACATATATTGCCACCACCTCCTGTACATACATAAATCAGTCTAAATATAAATATTGCATCCAACCTTAGATCAAAATGCAGATTAGCTTAAGTTTCCATCAAGTCCGGGGATGCTAATGCAAGTGACGAAAATGCTTGCGTATAACAAATATATTTATGTAAATGTCAAACAAGAATCAGTAAAGTTACCTGAATAATTAAGTTTTGGAATTCTTCTTTGCTTTTTACCTTTTTGATTTATAAAAATTACACCCATATTTCGCGTCTGGATTAAAAAATGTCCTTTATTAAAAAACACTTAAAGGACTATAGCGTTCGCATGTATATAACTTTTTATTTTTTTTATTTTTTATAGGATGCAAAAAAAATATCCATGTTACTTTTCAACAATTATGCTACAAAGAAACTACTATCAAGAAAAACTAATACAAAAAGAAATATATCCACAAGGAGAAAACATAAACAGAAATAGTAAACTATTTAGAATAAATCACTACATTATTCTAACATCCTTTTTAAATCTGTTTCATTTTTATACATTTCACTGGCTAGCTTTACATAATTGAGTATAAGCTAGTTTTCTCTTAAAAATATTGAAATCATTTCGCATGTTTCTTTCAAATTTATTAATTTATTTTCCCATTTGAAGTCATTACTGAGGAAATTAAAAAAGGTTTTAAAACGAATAGAAAATTCAAGGAAAAATTATAGCAAAATAAATCCTAAGAATAAAATGTAAAATAACAATGCTAGTTATAACTTGGTAAAAACTAATTTTCATATTATTTCTTTTAATGCTATTTTCTATATTATTTGGTAGTTACAATTGTAAAAATTAAAAAATGCCAAATTTTAAACGGATTGTTTTGTTAACACTGAAAGTTTCCATTCGTGAAAAACTACCATTTATCGAAAGCTTAAGTAAAAGTCGGGTCTAGTAGTGGTACCATCTTTTCATCATTGCTCACTTGCGCATTTTTAAGATTTCATGCACTTCCATTTCCGTAGATTTAATAAGAAAGATGAAAATATTTGTGTAGAACATAGCAAAACCTTTTTTTACTACAAATACCTTTTTTTAGAGTAACCTAGTGAATGAACACTTAAAAGTTAGTAAATTATTCTGCACACAGAAAACTAAACGTTGAATTTATATATGTAAGATAAATTTTTTTAAAAAAAAAAATTAAATTCATATTTTGTAAATAGTACAAAATAATTATTTATGACAATCTACCACATGAGACTAAAAAGAAACGTGACTAAATATATTATATTATATTACTTGAAAAGCAAAACAAAAAAAAGTTGTGAATCAAAGCACATTCAAAAGAAAAATAAATATTAATATAAAAAAACAACATGCTTATGAAACAGATGTGTATTATAAACAAAGCTTAAAATATGTTTTTATTTTTTACTTTCAAATCTTCAAAAAATACTTAATATTTATTAAAAATATATTTTTATATTAAAATTTATTTAGTATTGACTTCATATCAAATGACTATAAAATAAATATAGCATGTTGACAAAGTAGATTTGTTTATTCTGGTATAAAAAAATAGAAGAAAAATAATAATGTGTTGTTAGAGCTTTTGTCAATTTTTAAAAAATCATTTCTTTGCTTTTTTATCTAACTTTTGGTAAATACAGAAACTTAATTTCATTAGATTTTACTTAATTTGAACTTTTTTAATATCAAATTCACCAGCAGGCATCATAAGGAAAAATGCTCATGTGTAAATTTCGGTTATTCGTTTAAAACCAACTAAAACCAATTGACAAATTAAAATATTTATTTGCAGGATTTTGGACCCTAGTCGAAATATTTGATGATGATTTCATAGTGAATGTACGGAATTGGGTATAATTTCATACTGAATGTATTGAATTGGGTATGTCCGAGTAAAAAGATTTGATGATGATGATGATGATATTGTTTATCCTGTTTATACTTAAATCAGTATAATCTTTTACATAGAATCTTGTTTTAAAAGTTCGTACTGAATTGATACTGAAAGGTCTAGATAACGCCCGATTCAGTATTAAAACTACAAACTTTTCAGTACATTCGGTATAAAGTCATCATCAAACATTTCGACTAGGGGAATAATTACAAAAATTGCATACCTTGCGGTGGTTCTAATTTCACATAAAAGGAGTCAACACTTTATAAAATTTTTATTTTTAATCCAGAATACAACTCAAACTGGATTAATTTATGTTCACTACTTTTTTTTATAGTATTTTTGTGATTTATTTGTTATAATTAAATATTATTAATAGATAGGTACTTGCAGTAAGTAATCACTGAAATTTTTATCCAGTAAAATTTTACCAAAAAAAAATTTATTCTGTAGGGATTAATTTAGATTTTTATTTTTTATTTTATTCTACAGGCGGTGGAGTAAAAAATTTTTGCTTTGGCATTATAACATTTTTGATATTTTAATTGTTAAATTATGTCCATTCTTAGTTTTATATAATTTAAAATAATTAAATTAAAAAAGTTACATAAATATATTACTGTTTACGCAAAATGTTCTCCACTATTGCTACAAAATATAAACATATTCTTTGTTAAAAATCTCAACGGACTGTAGCCCTTAAGTCAGTGATCTTTATTTATCTGTGTCATGCACGCAGGCGATCATTTTAGTATATTATTTTTTCATTAAATTAATCAAAATTTTGACATGTATAAATCAATTAAATTATATTTATCAACGGAAATATTGGACTTGATTTCAACAAAGTATCTATGCATGGTTTCGAAGTATCTTTGATAAAGTATAAATAAATCGCACGAAAAACTAAACTAACTTCGTCTTTATAGTGTTAACACTATAGTGCACTACAGTAGTACACTATAGTAGTATAACAGTGCTGATACAAATCAGAGAGAATTTCCTATTTAACTTCATATTTCTGGTCACGCACCAATTTATCAGGTTTTCTAGTTGTCATTGATTAATGATCTTAAAAAGATAAAATAAAAACTTTTTAGAAATAAAAAAATAAAATAAAAATAAACAAAAAAATTTTAAATCATTTTTTAAACGAAGTGCCAATTTTTTTTAATGTAAAAGCAAAGTTTAAAAAAAATATAGAACCAAAACTTTCACTTTCAAATTTCTAAAATATTCCATACAAAATATTATATAAGTATTAGTTACGACTTGAAATCTTTTGATTGTCTGAATTAGAAAATTTTTTCTGGGAAGATTTTATTTAAGGGTATGAAGTTCAACTGTTTAACTTTATCGTAAGAAAAGTAGAAGAGTGACAAAGTTATAGCAATTAATTATTTATTATAAGAATATTCTAAAGATGTTTCAAGAGCTTCTCTTTATCGCTTTTCTTTTTAGTAAAACCTTAATTAATTCTATTTTTGTCCACAGTGTTTGTATTTTCTGCATTATAAACTATCTATAAGTAGAGTTTTAATGTATTTTTTGTAAAAAGATAATTGTTATTTTAATTTTCTAGTTTTTTTCAGGTATACTATTTACATAAAAATGTTCATATCTGTATTTTATTATAAAAAAATATTTTCAAATAATGATATATGGAACTTGAATACATATTAGTAGTTTATTAGATTTTTATTTTAGGCAGACCTTAATTTTTTCGCCATTTCAACATCAAGAGGAATAGTAAATGTTTTGCCAAAATATTGCATTTAAGCTTTTTATTTATTGTTAATAACTAAAGAACATTAAATAGAAGAAAATATCAAATAGATATGCAGAATGCTGAAGTGTAATTTTTAGTTTCGATGTCATTCAATTATTGTACAGAAAAAAGCGGAAACGCTTAAAATATTTTGCATAAAATAAATAATTTATGAAAAACAATGTATAGAATTACTAAAACGGATTAATTTCTCTTTTAGAGATTGGTTTCATCCAGCACTCAATTTAATTTTACCAAAGTTTGAGTACTCACATTAAACCTGTAATTTGAAAAAACTATGAGAACTTTTATATCAGCATATCAAAAATAAAATTAGCTTCTTTTCTTAACTATAAGTTAAATAAAGATATACTACTATTATAAAAACCAAAAGGATTAAATCAGACATCAATTAAAGTATATGACAAACAAAAATACTAAACTTTTTTGAATGAAAAAAAATATTTTCATTGTAAGTTTATAATTGCAAGAAAATTGTTAAAACCACAAACATATAAAACAAAATAAAGCTACTAAAATGAACAATATAAGCTCAAAACAAGAGAAATGATAATGTAGAAAAAAAAATTTTAGATTTGAAACTGTATGAAAAAGAAGATTAAAAAGACTACTAACAATAAGAATAGCAATTTGGTAAAAACAAAAAGCTGTTAAAAGCTAACAATCATGTCGGATTTAGCCTTAAGTTATGCAATGCAACCTAACACTACAAGAGGAATAAAGATTAAATTACATGATACAAATGAATCAAAATCAACGGAATTTAATTTTTTTTTATCTTCATGGAAATGCTTAGAAAATTTTTTATAATTATTTATTAAATAAAGATTTCAGTTAAAGGTGCAAGTGGGTTGCATTTGAAAAGTTATTATTAAATGTTAAGAATAGTCTGTTATTACATTTTTTATGTTTTTTAATATAACAAAAAAACAGCTAAATGAAAAATATATTCTTAAGCACATGACACTACAACTATATTCTAAAGCTTTCAACATCCTTTAAAATATTATTTTAAAAATAGAAAGGAATCAAATTAAATAAGATTTATATACATTCTGACATTTCAATATGTCATTTCCTAATTTAACTTCTAGCCGACATTTTTTTGACATAGTCACAAATTTGATATGATCAGGATTATAGGAAATTTATTAAAACATAAAAAAAACTCTATTTTATGAACGAAAAATTGAATAAACAAGTAAAAGCCTAAAAACAAAAACAAACCGCAAACACAAATGATACATATATATATATATATATATATATCAAAAAACAAGAAAAAATTTACTACCGCTGCTAAATTTGTAGCTTTCTCTAACTCAACAGTAGCACTAGGACGATGATTAAGATGAAGATGATGAGGTGCAAGCATTATGTCCTCAATTTATCCTTTAGTAAGCAATATTATCAGATTAAACATCAAACTCAATTGATATATATAAATATATATAGATTTTGTTATTTTTCCTAATAACCAAAAACATATTTATCGAAATACATAAATTCACTTATTTAATTGACTTGCTCACTTAAAGTCTTTCTTTCTTTCTTTTTTTTTTTTGCTATCAAGATTTTAATTTTTCAGCATTTGAATAAGTATATTTTTATATATATTTACTTTAATATTACAGTATAATAAAAAATGTATCAACCATAGAAAAAACTGACAAAAATTTAAAGATGTTAATCTTTAACAAAAAAACAAAAAACTTGGATTAACATTAATGTTTGTAGTTAAAATATATTTTCACTTATTGCAATTTTAAAATTTGTTAAATTGTAATGAAGGATAACATTTAAAGTATTTCAATTTTATTATTATAAAATAATCATCAACATAAATTTTTGATTGAATCCATTAAAATTCAAAACCAACAGTAAGAAAAAAATTTAATCATAAAAGAATGTATTAGCGTACGAAAAAAAGTTCATGCATTACAATCAAATGTTTAACACGAAACATTACAAAGAATATTATTTAGACGCTATCCTTTGGATATTCAGCGGAATACTGAAGGACCAAAAGAGAATTCTATGACTTTTTATGAAGAAAAAAAACTTCATTGACTAGACTTTAGAAAGCATGTAGCATATTCTGAGCGAGAACATAACTTTGGATAGCAAATTGTCTCTTTCACTTAGAAATTTGTAGTTTGGCTGCCAAAACATTAAAACTTGTCACAAGGAAGTTTAAAACAAAAGGTTGATATTGTATATCTTTAAGTTTTATGTTGTTTTAAGTTTTTGTTGCTTAAGTAATATTACTCCGGCACTTCATTTCACATAACATTGAATAATAATAAAATTTATACTCACAGAGCATGCTCCTGTAAATATAAGATTGTATCTGTATGTGTTGCTATAGCTGATGTCTTCATAATAAAAACAGAATGTAAGCTTATATAGCTTTTAAAATTTGTACATACATATAAAGAATTTAAATCCTTTTGCAACTGTTGTTTATTTTTTTAATTATCATACTGCATCCTGAGGGATTCTATTTCAATTAATTTATATTAAACTATAATTAGTCTTATATGTGAGTTTAGTCAAATTATTTGTTAGTTTATTCAATTAAAATCAATTATATAAGTTTTAAGTATTCTATTTACGAAATGAAAATAATCTGATATTATTTTGAATGATAAAATCAACATGATTTTTTGATTTGTTATTTCTTTTAATGGAGCACGTGCCTGGAGCAAAAAACGGAATATAAAAAATAATATTACTTTATTTAATTGATGAGCTTTATTTTTTTGAAAAAATTATAAATTTTATAACAACAAATAGGTCGATTTTTTAAGCGAAAATCGGTATTTTGACTTCTAAAGGCTACTAAAAATATACAAATTGAAAATAAAACCCTCGATGTTACCTCGAAAAACATCTCCTTTAATAAATAACTTTTGATTTTTTTGTTTTAGATGATTCTGTTGCGAGTTGTGTTGAACACCGTAAAACCATTTTTTCTGCACGGCGCTTCAAGACATTCACTGTCACTCACTCACTTATTAATATTTTGAAATTTAAAATTTTAAAAAATATTATTCAAATATTGTGTTATTATATAAAAATTAAAAAAATAAACTAGAACTACCTGTATCGCCAAAAAAAATTCTTGAAAACATGCCTTTTTTTGAGCGAATTAACCGAACTCCCCCCTTAAATAAATATCTGTATAAGACACCACCAGCAAATTATAGATTCTGCTAAGACGTTAAAGAGGCCCCTTACAATCATATAGATGCTTTTGAGAGGATAAAAGCACTTTCAACAGGTGCCAGTAAAATAGTACAGCACGCAATAGTTAAAGAACTTTAGTCTAGTAATGTACTACGTCTATTTTAATAAGTATATTGGCATGAGCAAGTTTTACTGCTTTATTGCCAAAAGCGGGTTATACAATAACCATTATATTTACTGCCTGTCAAAGAAAGCTTAGGAGCCCGAAATCGAGGCAATAGCGCAAGGTATGTGGAGTTCAAATCGAGTTGGTTGTTGAGTATAAAAATGGAGAAATCCAAAAAGAGAAGCAGTAGATTCTGTTATGATCCTACAAATATTTTAGTGCATTTAAACCCTAAACAGAGGACATTAAAAAGAAACTTTGATGGAATAATTATTTTTATTAACATGAATTATTTCGCATAATTTTATGCAATGTGAATGAATAATAATAAAATTTGTAAAAATTTAAAAAAAATTACTAAAGTGTAACAGATATATTCTTCTTTAAATAAACTTTTGACAAAATCAAAATCAACTAAGGAAAAATGAAAACTTAAGCTTTAATCAGTATTAAAGAGTAAATAATGTGACAGTGAGATTTACATAATTCTTGATCACTGTCTTTTACAATATTCTATCTCTTTCTACAAATTAGAATAGAGTTCAATTTTTCAAATATCTGAAAAAAATGTCTACAAGGACAGTAGAAAATAGTCTAGTCTACCCATAGATATTTTGATTTAGTACTGTTGAAAACAGCGAAACCTAATCAAATGTAGCACATATTACCAACAGAGAAGACTAGAGATTATCCCAAGCGATGTTTAAGCTTGGGCTAAAAATTTTATTATAATACATTCTTTCCAGTTTAAGGGGTCTAGGGTGCACATTAACTGCCTAATTGATAGCACTGGATCGTTGTTTTCAATAAAATTTCTACTTCTATTACTACTGCTAGTATCCTAGTGTCCATGGTGTTTTTAATTATTTTAATTTTGTTATTTCCCACAAAAAAGGCTATACATATTAAATTTTTATACTGGTAAACCAATAGTAACCAATTATTGAACACCCCTAGTAATATTTATTTCTATATTTATTGTTAAGTTTTTTAAATAAATCAGAAAAATTACTAAAAAGTTTTGGTAATAACTAAAAATTATTCTAATTTAGCAAGATATAAAGATACCTTTTGACTAAGATATGATGCATACATAATTTATTAAAACAAGAAAAGGATCAAATAAAAATTCAAACCCTATACACGCTAAGTTATTGATAGACTATAAGTTTTATATTTCATGAAAAAAATATGCTTGGCATCGTTTCAATATTTTATTAAAAAGATGGCATGTATTTATGCAATCAATCAATACTAATTTTAATAGGTTTTGATGAAGATGTCGATGATCTCCTGACGATATGAATCCACGCGTAAAATATATTTCAAAACATTAACCTTCTAAGAGAGGAATAAGCCTATGATAAATACTTATTTCACGTGTAAAATTCCCTTTTTTGGGAATTTTAGAGGGTTTTTTCTATTTTTTCTTTTTGCCTTTTTATACAATTTATCAGATTTGATTATTTTCTATAACGGCTAACAACTTTCTCAAATATATGAACAACATCCAAATTATTGTATAATAAAAGTATTTTTTATTAGAATTTATTATATTTAGGTTAATTTTTTTTGTAATTTACGAGAAAAATTTAGTTTTACATAATCAAATGTACCATCATTATTTTTCTTCTTTTTTTCTTGCCTCATTAATTCAAATTTGACTTTTCAAATTTATATATTTATGGATATATATATATATATACATAATAGTTTGAAAAAAATTTAGGAATATATTTGAAAAACGTTTTTATCTCTCATTAATGCCAAAAACATTTATTAATGCTAATCACAGCAAATATGAAATTTCTAATTAGAAATAAGATTTATTGTCATTTTGGTATCCTTTCTATGAAAAAATATTTCAATATTTTTGTAATAACACAATATTTTCCGTAATATAAAAATAGCTATTTAATGATAATTTCAGACTTGTTAGCATTAAGATCGAACTCTTTTTATGAATGTTAAGTATAACAATTTATTATAATGAACTGATTGCTTAGTTTTTATATATCCTTTAGTCAATTCTTCTTCTGTAATAATAATTTATTTAAAGTAAGGTTAATCAATTTCCAGTAAATGGTTTGTAATCAATCTTTAAGTTAAGGCCATCCAAATAAATTATTGAGTCCAGAAGGCTTTTATTTATAATAAAAAAAAAACCCAAAAAAGATTTACCAAAATGAGCATTTCTTTATATCCAATGTGATTTAAATGAAGTATGTAAGTGCTTAGAATTTATTTCAAGATGAATATTACAAATAGTGAAAACCCTTAATGACCTTGGAATTGGAAATTTCAGAGCTTTTAATGAATATTTAATTTCCAATCCTTAGTTCAACCATCATTTAAATCTTTTAATATGATGTGCTCTGACAATTAACATGATTTCCGCATTGCTCTAGATTTAAGCAGACGGAGTAAAAAGTTTTACTAATTGAAATTTAATTTTCATATTAAAAATAATTTAAATAGCATAAAATAAAATTTTGTATTAATTTAAAATTCTTTGATATAATCGCTTACTATAAAATTAAAATTAATTGGTGTAAAAAAAAAGACTAAAATACTAATTAATGATAAATGATTGAAAAAATCTTATAAGAGTACACTACAATATCCAATACAATTACAAGATTTATTTTCTACTTAAAGTAATAAAAAATGTAGACTCTAATTCCAAGCAATTTAATGAAAGGTGAAAAAAGTTAAAATGTATTGATGTTCTAAGGTAGGTTTTATGGATAGCAAACATTTGGTATTTCAATTTTTATGAAAATAAAAATCCTTGAACTGACAAATTTTTTGGCTTAAGTGTGGGAATTGTAAAAGCTAATTGACAAATCAAATTTTTGCGCTACAATTAAAGCTTTTAACAGCCTAAAACTTTGTTAAAATAAGCTGAAGAATTGAATTTATTACAGCAAAGTTATAAACGTATATATTAATGCGGGTTTTAAGGAAAGTAACGACAGGCGGCTAAAATTTTAAAATATTAGGGAAGTTATTTTTCTTTGATTATTTACTTCAAATTTTATGGTTTAAAGAAAAAATCAACGCAAGAGAATTAACCTCCTAGAGAAATGCTTTTGAATCAAATTAAGTGGACATATGACGCCATGATTGCTGCTACATGAATATTTCACCGATGATTTTTTGTGCGAGTTTTTCTTTAGTAAATTTTTCCCTAATAAATTCTTGTATGACGTTTTAGCCTTGAAATCTTTTACAGATTTTTCCTTAACCAACTCTAGTCTGGTTTTCCTCTTGGTAACTTTACTGAATATTTTCCATTTTGCAATGTTTCTTTAATGAGTTTTCGAGTCAAATTATAATTAAAGAAATTCTGGGTTAATATGTGATTTATAATCTTCTGCAAGCACTTTTAACTGATAAATACCTCCAAAGATTTTTTAAAAATATAACTCCTTTAGAAAAAAATGGTTATAAGTGAATTTTTTATATACAAATTCGTAATTACCTATAATGGAAAAGTTTATCTGTGAAGAACTCATCAATAAAGCATAAAAACCTATTTGTCTGTTCATGACTTGATATTAGGTGAGATCATGAATAATAAATAGGAACAAAAATTCGTATAAACAATAAAAACCAGTCCTTTTAATTTAAATATTTTCATAAGTCAAAGAAAATAAAACAAAATATACAATAAAACAGATCCTCTCCTGTTTTTAAATAAATTTCTTTAATTTAAAATTTAAAGATTCACCGTAGAGTTTCATGAAATTTTATCAATTCTTTGCCCTAAAAATTTAATTTCATGAAAATTTAACAAATATTATTTTTTTAACTTTAAGCTTGTTTTAGACAAGAGAAAATTTAAAAAACCTATCAGAAAAGCTTCAGTTTTCGTAGCATTATTGAAAGCTAAAAGAATGACGCATAAAACATTAAACGCCAATTTCTAATTATTTTACATACGATTAGATCAAATGGAAATAAATAAATAAAATATCTTTCTCTCTAGCATCTTAATAAATTATAAATTACACTTTAATTGCTGTAATTTTCATATTTCAACATGATAAATAAATAATAGTGGCAAGGTGTCAAGGACAGGTAATTACCTATATTTTAATGCTACTAATGTAAGCAATTTTCGATTAGCTATTAGATAATTAACAATCATAATTTGGAATTAAAATTAATGTCAACTGAAATCACTAAAGAGTTCCAAATGACATAAAAATTGACTTTATTAAAAATAAAAACAACCACATTGAAAATATTAATGAATTAGCTCAATTTAGGCGAAATTTTATTTAACTAAACCAAATAAAAATATTCTTTGTAGCTATGCATGACTTATAGAAAAATTAGATAGTAAATAAATTTTAGTAATAAAAATTTCAAAAGGGATCTTTCAAACAATCAATTTTTTTCTTGCAAGAGGACTACAAAAGAAATATTTCCATTATTTATACACATAGCAATTTTTTATTAGCTTGAAACTTGAAAATTAGGAATCAGCAAGTGAAAATATTTACCTATCTTTCATTGCTTAACAGTATCAGATAATTGTGATCCACAATCTAGTAAAGTGCTATCAATTTTGCATAAATATTTGTGAATGAAAAAGCTTACAGCAAAATGAGAAGTCGAGCCTTTAATTCCGGGCATTGTTTAAAAGCTTTTAAGTAGAATAAAAGTGATTTTTTGTTTTTTTTAGCCAATTAGTAGTTACGGGTGAATCATAAATTCACTAATTGATACCAGGATTAAAATAACAAGCTCAGCAATTTGGGAAATATTTTGGTAATCTACTGAAGCAACAAAATACGAAAAACTATTGTTTCTGTTGTTTTGAAGTCACAAATCAACCATGACAATGTATAAAAATAATCATCAGAAAATATTATTTAAAGATTAAACTAAATGCTTTACGACAAATAAAACTTCTATATTTGCCAGAAAAGTTCTTATTACACAAGACATAAAACAAAAATTACATCTTTTTCGGTAGATTAGACATTAGGGAACAACTGAATGCTCTGAAATTTCAGAGATGATTACATAGAAAAAATGTTCATTAATTATTTTTAAAAAGTGTTGAAATTCTAGAAAAACGCTTTGTTTTTTCTTAAAAAAAGATTATTATAGAATTTGGAAAAAAACATTAATATATTTTTTAAAGTCGTGAGCCGGTAATATCAATAATAGAGGTAGATAATCTCTATATTCTCAGTCTAATAATAAAAATATATTTTTATCTTTCTAAAAAAAATATTTACAAGTAAACATTCGATCATATTTAATAAAAATTAATAATAAAATTAAATTTGTATTTGTATTAAAACTGTTTTGTATTACGGATTGCAAGGTGTATCCTAAATCCTTTTAAAAAAAACCTCTAATTAAAGCCAGTTATTTGTTTAGGCAGATGTTGTAATTTTTTACATACACTAAAAAACTGAAAAAATTACAACAAATTCAATAAACGGATATATTATTCTATATTTGTATATCATTAAATCATGTTTCTTCTTCAATCATCAAAGGTTATTTTTATTTAAAATGAAACACTTAACTAAAGTACATATTGTTATTACAATTTTAGAAAGCGGTTGGAATAAAAATCAGTTTTTGTTTTACTGTCAAGTTAAGTAATGTGGTTAAACAGCGCACAAAAAACGAAAGTTTTAGTTAAAATCAACAGCGAAAAAAATAAAGCACAAAACTGTGCCTGAAGTTATTTCAGTATAAACAAAAGAATTTTTATTAACCAAATAGGAAACATAAATACAAACGTTTTTCGCCAATATGAGTGAAAAGTCTGATGTGTTTTGATTCAATAAATTTTTGAGAGATCACAATTAGTGCCATTAAACTTGTTTCTAGTGTCATCGATTTGGTATTCATACCAAATTCAGTCTTCAGGACTTCAGTCCAAATTTAAATCCACGCGTTAATTGGATCAATCACCTTAAACATTAGTAGTTTTTTTGCAATACAGGTAGTTCTAGTTTGTATTATTTTCTATATGATAACCCAACATTTGAACAATACTTTTCAAAATTTTCGGGGTTGCAAGAAATTGCTGGAGGCACCTTGAAAAAAATTTTTCTTGTGGTGTGCATTATAACTACAGAATCATCCAAAACCCAAAAATCAAATATTAAATGAGATTTTTTTGAAAAACACTTGAAATTTTAACACATATTTTTAAGATGTTGTAAATTAATTTAAAATAAAAAAATGAAAGAAAAAAAGGTAAATATCCTTAACACAAGTGAGCTGAAGATTTTGCCTCCCAAAATTCATGTTGATTATATTATGAAAATAATATTTAAAATCATAACATTATTTACATGTATTTAACCAGTATTGTTATTATATTTTTTGAAGAATTAAATTAAATCAAAAACTGATAAAACTATAAATTAAATCGTTTGTTACAAAACAAAGAAAATCAATTTATAAAATCGAAACTTATTTAAGCAATTGAAGCAAACTTTCTTTTATAAAAATGAGAAAGAAAAATAATGAAAGGCAGTTATATTAACTAACAAGAAATGTAATTTAAACATCCTTTGGAAAGGTAGAATTCTCAAGGGAATAAAAGTTCAATACCTTAATAATGCTAATAGCAACAACAACAACAAAAATAAAAACTTGTGATCAAATATAAATACAGACCTCTACTATATTTGTTGCTTTTTTTTTACAAAAAAAGAAATAAATAAATAAATAGCTGTCAATTGAAATTTCAAAGTATTTAAATTACCTAAATTTTTGGTATGAAGATATTTATTTAGCACTAGATTAAAAAAAAATCACCTTAAAAAGTCATAAAGTTTTTGTTTTATTTTTTAAGCTTGGAAGTTTTTAATTTTTTCTTAGATATCAAATCTCTTTTCTTTTGTGCAACTAAATTGAATATTTCTTAAATATAAATTTAAGTTTTGCTTATTTTGAAAATTGATATATTGAATATGATTTATTTATTTCTTTTTCAAGTTGTTTTATTTTGATATTTCCCAATTGAAAATTTGTTTACACGCAATCTTAGTTTAAGAAGAATAACAATATTTAAAGTTTATACAAAGAGTAATTAAGAAAAAACTGGAGTATGGGAGGCTCAAACTTTCGATTGCTTTTCTTAAAGCCCGGCAATTGACATTCAGTTATATTAGCATTTACGTTAGAAATGCTTTTAATTACAACGTAAACATAAATGGTAATATGGAATCAAGTGTCCAAGAAGAAAAAAGTACCATTAATTTTTTCTAGTGTACGTACTGTACTGTATGTTTCTGTAAAACTTTCTTTTAGTTCCACAAAGTATTACATAAAATTCTTGGAATCACCCGCATACTTCGGCCGATTATATGGACCAAAAGGTTCAAATAGAGGACGAAATGTTTGCATCGACGGCTCATTATTTTTGTAAAATGTTTTAAGCGTTCAGCTGATGTATACGGTACCCTGGTTGAAATTGTAAAAAATCAAACTGTCGACCCAAAGTTAGTCATGAATCAAAATTAAGGCCCATCCATACGTTAACACTTGTTTTAGTTCATCCTTTATTTTTTTTAATTTAATTTTTTTATTTATATATGTTAGACAATTAATGAGTTTATAAGTGTAATTTGATATTACAGCGGCAAGTACGGTATTATTGAACACCTTATTTTTTACTTCTTAGAAAAGTGTACATCATTTAATTCTATTGTTACCAGGCTCAAAATGTAGGAACCTATTCATTTTTTTGACAAAATCTCGATTATATTATAATATTATAAATATAATATTCAAAAAAATACTAAATTGTCATAAATAATGAAAAGTGCCAACTAAGAAATCATGCACTCTTTTCCGTATTAACAAGTTTGTTTTAAATTTCTTAATTAAAGCTGAAATTATTTTTAACTTTAAAATCCATATTCGGTAATATTATCTTAAATAGTAGAGGAAATATTGCGGGAGTAGTTTAGTCACCAATCAGACTTTAAACTAAATAAAAATCCACTTTAAATACAATTTTATGAAATGAACCAGAGTTTTCAATCAAGAAGATATATAAAAAAATTTAACGCTTAGTTAGATGAAAATTCAGTATATGAGCATATGAGCATATATCAGCATATGAAATTAAATCAGAAATATATTTTTCATCCAGATGCTATATCATGTCTAAATGTCCAACATAGTCTAATCAAGTAGCACGTCTTACCTCATCATTTTTATCAGCAAATACATACAATTACACAATTACCAGCAAATTCTGAAAAATATTTCTATAGCTCTTTAAATAGAAATCCATTTGTTAAATTCAGAGCATGTCATGGCATAAAAAACATACATATATGTATATTGAATTGAATTGTAATAAAAATTTTAGCTGTCTGTTATAATCCTTACAATATTAATTGATTCTAAAACCTTTAGGGGTTAACGTATGCAAAATTTTTGATTTTTTTGCGACGTGTATACTAAACTGCAAGTTCGTAAATTGTTTATCAACAATATCCTTTCATAGTAAATTCAAACAAAAAACAATTTCAAGCATAGATAGAGTTTTGTGTGCTAAGGTTAAAATTAGTCGTGTAAATGAACAAAAATTTCTTTTGTTTTTTCTTTAAAATTTGTTTAAGCTTTTGCTTGTTTTTCTTCTTATGAACAAAAAGCATTTTCGTCTTTTCTCTTAAGGAGAGCGTTCAAATATTAAGCAAGTATAAACCCGTTGACATCACATACAATTTATAGAAAAAAATAAACATATTTTTATTTTTTGTATACAGAGAGAAACAGGCGAGTAGTTTTTGAAACAACACCACATTCACTAAAAGGAATAAGTAATATTAGAGCTAACAAACAGTCCTTGCCTTTTTACTTGTTTTTTATTTGCTGCTATTCTTGTTTTGTGATCATTGAAGAAAACTTTTAATTTTCTTCTTTGGATGTTTCTCTAAATAATATATTTTTTTAAGCGAAAAATTGGCAGAAAAGGATAACTATGGGATTAAAAAACCTAAAATAGCGTTTGCCTTCAATAAAAAATGAGCTCGGTATTATCGAAACTTTTGTTACTGTATATTCTTGACTGAAAAAATAACAACAACAAAATCTATTTGGAATTTTGAAAGTAAAAAGGAAGAATAAACAAAAATAAATTGTTTTGTCTAGCCAACATTACAGCAATTAATTTCATATCGATTAATGTGATTAATGTGAATGTTGAACAGTTCAAAAAATAATTTAATATCATCTTGATGTCATTTCGTAATTTATTCGACAGTATTGGCTACAATGAATGGGTACAATAACAAAATAGAATCAACACTTTAAATACACACAAGATAGAATTAAATAAGAAAATTCTTATTAGAATCATAAATCTTAAGTGTACATAGTCATGAAAACTTTATAAATGGCTTCTTAAAATTCTGAAGTAAACGGACATCATTTTAAGCATTAAATTTTTTATTACTTACTTTATAGTAAAGAAGAACTATTTAATACTTAAGTGAAAGTCATTCACCGCTAACAATTTTACTTCCAAATAATCCAAATTTACTAACAGTCACTAAGCTATTTGAAAAGTTAGTTAATGTGTAATTTTGATGAGACAATCGACCCTCTAAAATTTTTATTTAATGTTTATCAGAACATAATGAAATTCTCATTAGTATTCCGACTTGGTTTAATATAAAGGAATGGTATTTATAGCAAATTATTTAATCCTAATTATCAAATGAATTAAAATTAGTAAATATTATTACAAAAAAATATGAATAAATAAAAAAACTTACCATCTGTGGATCGAAAATTGATATCAATCTGGGTATAAAAATCGAAAACTTTCTTAAGGAGCTACTATGATGTATCGCCTTCCTTTCTATGTTCACTGAATGTTGACTTAGCATGATTTACACAAAATTACAAACAAGAAACTGATTTTCCCTTTTATCTGAAAGAAAATAACCAAAACCGTAATAAATTTTATGGTGTGAGAAGTTTTTTTTTTTATTTTTTTCGTTGGTTATCTTTAATCATAATTACTTCAAGTCAAAATCAAATAAAACTTAGAAAAGGGATAACATGACACCTGTAAAAATTTCTCTTATAATAATAATGTCAAATATTTGTTATTTAAGTACCTTAAAGGACATAAAAGGTAACATTTAAACTAATGTAGTTTGCTTTAAAAGACGATTTGTTAGAAAATAATTGAAATACTTAAAAACACTTCCTTTTTCTTATATTTTTGTGTTTTCTATATATCAATCTAAAAGCTAGCAAATTACTTTCTTATTTTACACTAATTTTTCATTTAATGCTGTATTCTAGCAATCTTGGACAATGTTAAACACAATTGCAACTGATTATGGGGTACAGTGATTAATTGTTTCAGACAGATTACATTTATCGCTAAAAGATCTTTTGTTCAATTTACTAGACTACAAAAGTAAAGCTATTTCAACGAAATTTTTTTCTTAAATATGAATATTTTGCTGATTTCAACAAATTTTAATCTAAATCATTCGTTTTTCTGATTAGAATACTAAAAGATAATTTGTACAGTCTAGAAAGACAATTCAGAATATAAAATATTCTAAATTTTGCAAGAAAATCATTTTGGTAGTAGTTATATGATGTTTTTCTAACCACCAACTGACAGGTAATTTCCATTACGATTTTATTTTACCTCAAAAAATGTGGAAGACAAATGTTAATTATCATGAAACCAATTAAAACTCTTTTTCATTTCGGTTTTTCTATTTTATTCTGATATAAGGATAAGTAAGGTTGTGTTGATCTGAAGAGTTTCACATTGTTTGTATGGATTTTTAAAATTTATTTTTAATCCTGACCTGATGTATTGTTATGATTTTTAAGTTATAGAAGCATATAATAATTTTTAACAAAATTAATAATTTTTTTTTGTTTATATATTTGCACGAATTCTTCTTAGTTTTTTTTTTTTGTTGATAAAATTCAGTTTTTAAATCTCTAATTGGAGACACGTTGATATCACTTTTCTGGAATATCCTCTCCGCTGAAGAATTTTTAATGAACTTCTATTTGTTTTTGTATCAAAAACCTACTGTCTTACTGAAATTAAAGTACATATGAACGATCAACTTGGAACAGCTGGGTTGATGTAATGAAAGTTAATAATTATCTTGGTTTTAATCCTTAAAATAGATACTTCACCGATTCCTAATATAACAGGTTATTGGATTAAGGATCTTGTTGGGAACATACCATTTTTCAGGGATATATTTCGAAGGAAAAGATTTCTTCAAATATATTATATGTTACATTTGAATGAAAATGTTTGCCGAAATCCAAATATAACGACGAGAATCCAATTGTAAGCAATTTTATCGATATTGATATTGAAGGTAAATTCCAAGAACATTTTACACCGGATGGAGAAATATCAATCGATAAATCTATAGTTGAATTTAGCAGCCCACTTAATGGAGAATCCGTATATCCTGTACGCACGTACAGGATACATATATGCGGTGTTTCCCTACTATGGAAGTACAGAATGTCTCATACGTCCGGATCTCCCTCTAAGTTCAAGGAATTGTTTTAAAACTTAATCAAGTTATTTAACAACAAATCCTGAGGCAAAGGCATATCATCCCTATACAGGTAATTATTTTAGAGGATGTTTTAAAACTATTGTGCTATTTAACTTGTAACCAGCTGTAACAAAAAATAATAATAAGGCTGCCTATCGATCATGGGATGTTATATTATTAAGGGGACCCGGTACTCTAGAGCTGGAAAATTTTAGGTATTTTGAGGAATTTTTCTTCGTTATAAAAAAAATTAAAAACGATACATATTTTAATTTCTTGGCTTATTATTTGGTCTTGTTTTTATTCAAAAAAATTATTTTCCAAATTTAAAAAAAAACTATAATTAATATAAAAATGATCCTCAATTTGACTCTTTCGAGCAATTGGACCTCGACGATGTTGATGCTTTTTGGCACTTCTATTTGTCTGAAAAATAAAAACTAAAAAAAATATTAATCAGTGTGAGTGCAGTTATGACTGGAGCTAGAAAAAAAAATTCGGAACTGGCAAAATGGCGCGTTTTTTTTAAAAAAAAAAAAATCCGAAAAACTGGGGTATTTTAAAGGGTTATTTAATTTAAAAAATACGAAATAATTGAAGTAAGCGAATAGTTCTAGTTCCGACGATAGCCAGAGATGTTGTGAATAACATATTCAAATGTCATGTGATTTGGTTCAATAGATAGTTATTTAATTTTTCATCAACACCATCCCTAAAAAAGTAGTTTTGAGATAACAGAGCTTAAGGTTTTAAGTATGGATATGCTTCGCACTTCTCTACCTGTTCAAACGACTGTAGAAACGAAAATATTATAGATATCTTTACAAAAATTGAACCGTATATCCTTAAAAGGCCATAATTTTGAAATATTAAAAAAAAATTAATTTTTTGAAAATTCTAGAGTACCGGGTCCCCTTAATGTGGAAGACATTAATAAGATATAAAGAGTAAAGATTTTTTTGCATGTTGAAACAGACAATTTAAAGGCGGAAACTAATTATTTTTAATATTAATTTTCCTAGGCCTTCATATTGGAGACTTCTTCGAAAGACTTAACACAATAGAGAACTATAAAATTTAATTCTTCCTTCATAATCTTGCATACTATGTACTGTTCTTTTAATTGAAATTAATTCCGACTTGCATGACACCCAAGTATAACTTAATATGACCGTTAAGGTTTAATATTATTATCTCGAGAGTCGAGATTCTATCTCAGTGAGAAGTGAGAAAGGGAATGAGAAAGAACAAGCGATATTGTCGTGAGAATTAAAAGAACAATCAGAATCTTTTTATGTCAAAAATATTTTCTCATTCAGTAAAATGCCGTGAAAGAAATACAAAAATTGATATAAACGTCTAACAAAAAAAACCAAAATTCAAAGCTCAATATATAAATTTTGAAGCGCAAAAGGATAAAATGAGAAAAATTCTTTGAATTGCTTAAATTTCCGGTATTTTTCTTACTATTCTTAATAATTGTTTAAAATATTTGATAATTGTTAATAATTATTAATAATTGTTTATAATTATTGAGTTTTTCATTGAGAATATTGTATGTCTCTCATATTTTGATATTAGGTTTGAAGTCTTTAAAAAAATATTGGAATAAAACCCAAAAACTAAAATAAAACTTATCAAAAATAATTGCCGCGATTCCTTTAATCAGTGATAAGTTTCATTTGTGCTTATACGCTATGTAAGGGGTTTCCCAAACTTTTTTGATTCACGGCGCCCTTATGAATTTGAAATTTCTTCACGGCACCCTTGTTTTTTAGTTTACTAGTTTTAGTCTAGTTTTAGTTTAATAAATGAAGAAAAATATGCAATTTTATAATTTATCTAACAATTATAACATTTTTCTACATAGAAACAGAAATTGGCTGATATAATTTTTAATGCAAATTAATGTGACGGATGAGGTTGATGATTATCACATAGTTTTTGGAATCGAGGAATAAGACTCGATACATCTACTCTCATTTCTTGTTCCACATTGATTTTCGATCGAAATTTGGTTTTTATTACAGCGACAACAGAAAATCCAACTTCACATAGATATGATGATGATGATATGATGTTTTGTAAAGAGAGATAATAAGTCCAGGTTTACTACAATTTTATGAGAGTCCATACACTGGTGCAGCATGGGAAAATAATCTTGACCACCATCTTGATTCAATTTTTTTACCCACAATTGCAACTTTTTTCTGAACGCTGAAATCTTCTCTACAAGTTTCAGAATGTGCATATTGCAAAGACATTTTCAGCATTCAGTTTATCAAATATGTCACACATGTAAGCCAACTTTAACAAAAAATTTGACTCGGCAAAGTTACTTGCACTGGTATGACCTTCTTGCAGAAAAATGTAAATTTCATGATGCAGCTTAAAGGCACGCGATATTATGTTTCCGCGTGAAAGCCATCGTGAACTGCAATAATATAGAAGGGCCTTGTGATCAGCCCCCATATCCTCGCAAATGTTTTTGAAAAACCTCACTTTTAATAGTCTGCTCTTTATGTAGTTTACTATAGTTATTACGCATTCTAATACTGAGTTTAATTCAGGCCTTATTGACTTTGATGCAAGTGATTCCATGTGGATGACAGATGACAGATTCTCCAACCATAATATTAACTATGTCAAGTGCAGCTGGTAGAATAAGCTCTTTTGCGATAGTATGTGGTTTTTTGCACTTTGCTACTCTATATATAAAACTCTACTTTTGCTACTCTATATATAAAACTCTACTCTTGCTACTCTATATATAAAATTCACGGGATTTATCGACCATGTCGGGATGATTCCTCACGGTACCAACAATAAAATCACTATTTAGTGTTCACAAGTATCCACAATAGTTATCACATACCAAAATTACAAAAATATTGTTATGGAAATATTATTATTAATAGAAAGGAACACCGTGTCGACTTTTAAAATCTAAGGAATGAATAAAACGCATCGCGGCGCCCTTGCTGGCTCTTCATGGAGCCCCAGGACTCCGCGGAGCACACTTTGGGAGCCCCTGCTCCATGTTTTTTTTTGCTCAAGTCAAATTGATCCAGAAAAAATAAAACCGTTTTCTTGAGTTTCGCACAAGATATTTTTGATAAGAAATTCAAACTTAATAACATAAAATACTAATTTTTTATTGCAGACACTCAAATTCATAATTTTAAGGTTCGTTATGATTAGTATAGAAAATGCAAAATAAAAATTACATTGAATTGATACATAATAATAGTCACACAGAAAAGCAGCACTTCCTTGTGTGAAAAGTAAGAATCAGAATGAAAATAAAAAATGAAAATTAAAAAATACTTACTTCTCACACAAAAAGAATCTCGCCCCTTTTGCGAATGTTGAGGGCAGATTAAGATTGAAAAAAAATTCACTGTATTAATTTCCTTAAATTAAACCAATATAAATCTGCAGCTATATTAATGTCCGCGATGTTATTTGCACTCAAATTTTAATTTTTTTTACTTATTCTTATTCAAAGGATATTTTTCAATTTAAAAAGTTTAAGAAAATAAAGTATTTGTTTAGTACTTTGGAGGACACACTCGATTAAACTAAACTTTTCTTTCAATAAATTGTGCATAGAAATTAAGAGAGTAAAATATTAAACTCATACATAAATTTATTGAAACACACAATTTACTTTTAAAAATTTCCGCATCAATCACTCTAAAAAATTTTTTAAGTTTACCTCTACTGCTAAAAAAACTAGTACTGTTCAACGAATAAAAATTCCACAAGCCACTTGTATGAATTAATGTCGAACTGAATTGTGTTAGCTTATGAAGGAGCTTATAAAAAAGCATTTTTTTTGCCTTGCATTAGATATTCATTAGTTAAATAAATCTCTAAAAAGATTTTTGTATATCCTTCATAAAAGTTTATCAAACTGTATTCAATCTGGAAATCTTTTGAAAATTCATTTTGTTTGACCTAATTTCCTAGTTTTGACAGTATAAAAAGGAGCTGAGCATTTCTTCTTTTATTCAGATTTTTAATTATAGTTTCAAATTTGATAGTTATTATATCATTATAGAAGGAATAATATAATAGAGATATTATTCCCCTTTTATATGATATAAAAGTGTGTAAAATTTAAATGTATAAAATCGTAATTTATTAAATAAAAATAACAATTATTAAGATGAAAATCTATCTTACGTTTTCAACACTTTTCTTTTTAAGGATTAAATATGAACAAAATAGAATTTATGGTAAATGGTTCTAATATCATATGTACATAATAAATCAAAGAGGAAAGTAGCATCAATCAAGAGATTCATATAACAAAATCTGCTCAATCGAGCTTGTCAAAGGGTATCTAATAAGGTTGGGGAATTTAAAATAAATTTCAGTTTTTAGCAGAGATTACCGTCACTAGTAGTACAAAATATTGACTTTGGAAAACAAGTAAACGCGTAAAAAGTTTAAGCGATACCTTTTAAAAAATCCTTCCGCAAATGGTGATATTTTGAAACAAAATTTCTGTTAAATAAAAATACTTGCCGTCTGCCAGATTTGAATAATAAATGAATAATTAAATTTTACTAGTTAAGACGAATAATTTATATAATAGATTAGGAAAAAGATAAATAGTTTATAGCTGTTCTGAATTAGTTTTTGAAACTTTTGAAGAAATTTGATAGTTTTATCTACTTCTATTAGATTATAACACAAATTCAAGTTAATAATCAGTAAATTAAAGTTTAAAATCAGTAAAACCATAAAATAAAGAACTGTATGGCAAATATAGTGCTGAATGACATTTGATTTCAGAATTTACAAAAACCGTAGACTTCAATTAAAAATGATAAGTGTTGCGAATGGTGATGCTAGTAAATGGAAAGTAGTTTTAAAAAATTGTAGAAAAAACAGGTAGAAATGGGTAGTGATAAAAAAAAGCCTAAAAAACGTACTAAAATTAACAAAATTAAGATGTTTTCGAGTTCTACTAGCTATTTTCTTAGTGCATGTCAAATCTCAACGCATTTGAAGCTGTTTAAATGGGGGGATTGAAATTAAATAAAAATGTTATTTCTGAATTCGTCTTTTACATGAACCAATAATGCACAGTAAGATTCGTTGTTAATCGTACACATGTCACACATTGGTGCAAGGTAATCCTATTTTTAAAGAAAATAAATCATTGAAAAAAAAAAAAATACCGCGTGTATTTCGAATAAAATTGTTCATATCCAGTTTTTCGTGCAAAGTTTTATTCTTATAGCATCGTATTCAAATCTAAAGTACATCAAATCTAATATGAAGTCGTTAAATATAATTTCGTGTTTACAGGCAACTATTTAGCTTATCGAATGATACTAAAATATATTTGTTAGTTTTTAATTATCTATTTAGAAAAATAAAATATATTAGGAAAAAGTAACGTTTTTTATTTAACAAAGAAAAAGTAATAATTTAATTATCAGAGAAAGATTGTAGAAAACGTATAATAAGACAATAGAACTATATGAAAAAGATACTTAAATACTTCCCTTCGTTTGCATATTACAACAAAAGCGACAAGGCACCGGATACCCCAATTAATTTCAAATTTTAGCCGGTATTTAGCGAATGAATTTCATAAAATTTTTAAAGAAAAAGATTTTTGCTTTTGGTACTTTTAAAATTAATACTAACTTTCCAATATATGAGATTAAAAACTCCATTTTTAATTAAAAGCACAAAGCATTAAAAAAAATTTTGAAAACGTCCATCATTCAAAGATATAAATGAGATCTATAAAAAGATTGGCTAAAAGTATCTACTGACAATGTAAGATACGATAAAGTTGGACAATTTCCATAATGGCTAGAGCCAATTACAACAAAAAAAACCTAAATAAAAGTTTTCTGGATGGCCAAGTAGCATTTTTTCAAAATGCAATATAAACTTGTGTTGCACCTTTGCCAAAAATTATTCATCTCTATTTCATAAAGCATGAAATAAAATTTGTGTTTAATTTTCATTTAAAATAAAATTGTCTTTAAATTATTTATTTTGTGATCTATAAATTTTTAAAACAAAAACTGTCCACATCCACTTCAAGATTTTCAGAGCCTCTATACATCTCTCTCATCTCCTCAATCAAAATAATGAACAACAACAATAAACAATATTTCACTAAAAAAGCAACACATTCCAAAAAAACTTGTCAACCCGATTTTGATACACCCACCCATTAAATATAGTTGTAGCGACATTGTAGCCGAAAATTCGAAAAAAATGAGTTTAAAAGACTCATTACAAAACCTATCAAATTTTTCTGTATCGATCGTGTAGAATAAATATTTTTTGGCCTTAATATCAATGGCGTTGAGCTTTAACTTCATTATTTGAGCCTAATCTATTTTTCTATATAATAATTTGATGATCTGCTGTCAGCTACTATTCATTAGGGGTACAAATCTGGTGAATATGTTGAATACGGAAGAAACTCAAAGCTCTATTTGTATGAAATAGCCAACGTTATTAATGGCTTATGGCACAGTGTATTGTCTTGATGAAAATAACATTACTTATTTCTTCATATGGTGTGGTTCGTTTAGGGTTTCTTTGATCAAATGCTTAAATTACCCACCGTACAAGTCGCTATTGAAAACTTTTTCTTCCTTAAGGTATTCAGTGAACAGCATCCAATGACAACATCAGGATTAATTCACCAATGTATTATACGGGGGGAAAAGACATGACATGTTAACATGAAAGAAGATGTATTCAACTACAGAAATTGAAATAGAAATTAAAAAATTTCTTAAGCTTTGAATAAAGAAAACTATACTAATCGAGAAATATAAAACAGATTAACATAAATAGCATTCAAAAAAGATATAAAAAAAAATTTGTAGACAGGAAAGCAAGATGAGTGTAGTGTTAATTTGCAAGAAAATGATTTTCTTTAAAAGTTTTTGTTTGCAATGACTGACAAAACAAATGAAAATTATATTTGTGGTTTTTCTAGTTAAAAATTGTTGTGGTCTAAAACACATTTATAGAACGGTCTTCATCTATACACAAAATACTAAAAATTTGCTTACCTATCCATAAAAAGGTAAACACAAAAAACAAAAAATGTTATTTATACCCTTTGCCTAAAGAAAAAAAACTTTGCTTAGAAACATCAAAAATTTCTATAAACATAGAACGTTGGATTTTTTTATAGATAATCCTAGCAACTCATGGTCAATAATTCTAACAAATAAAATGCCTTGGATATAAATTTAATTCTCTAGTTGCCAATTTGTTTTTGACTTTATAATCGCCATCAAAAGACCAATAAATATGTTTGTTGTCACTATAGGAATAAAGCAAACAAAAATATAAAATTCTACTTAATATTTATCGACTAGCAGATGAATGAAAATTCTCAAGGAATTGAAAATAAAATTCAAACTCTAATAATTTCATATAAACATAAAAAAACACAATATTGAAAAATCATCATCAATAATTTTGTACACGTGTAGTTTTAAATTATTTTATTTTTACATATTCCTACTAAAATATTTCTTCAAAAACCTTTATTCACGTATCTAGGATCATAATTAAAAATAAAAACAAATTAAGTTTCTATTTTAACTATAAAACTAACCAAAAATATCATTTGTCTTGCCTAGAAATAGTAATAATGAGATTAATTTTGAACTATAACAAAAATAAAGTTTTCTGTATAAGTTGAGGGCTTTTTAAGTTCTTAATAAATTATAAAATATAATTTTCTTTGGGTAAAACGACTTAATTCAATTCTAGAAAGTAATATACATTCGACCCAATAAATATAAGGACAACTGAATGTGTATGTACTAAACCAGCTGTGACACTAACTTAATTCCTAGTTCTTTAAAAAGAAATATTATTGAAAGCCAAACAATTTTGGTGTTTATCCTATAGTTAAAAGGAACCTTTTCTAAAAGAACTAGCAAAACAAATGTAATATTATTTTTGTTGTTGTCTTAACCAACTGAAACTTCAAGATTCATTTTATATTATTTTAGTTCAGCAGTCGTCTAAAGAAGTTTACATGATTCATTATTAGGACATGTGAGATGTGTTTATAGAATTTTTACAAATATTTTCTTATATAATTTACGCATTTCGTAAAGCAATAAATTTCCTTTTGGATAACCGTTAAAGGCATAAGTTGAAGAGAAAAATATGTTATATGACTTAGTATAAGCTATTTTTAATATAAAAATTCATCTAGAGATTATATCCCATTAAAGAAATAGCGTAATATTGAATTTTTCATTTAAGATTATGCAAAAAGTATGAACGATGCTACTTTCGCAGAGTTAATTATGGGGAAATTGAAACAAATATAGTACGTACTATATTCGCATAGGTATTATCGAAACCATATTGAAAATGTAGTTTTGCCTGAAATTTCCATATAAAACAAGCAATGTTGGTATGGAAACCAAGTTGTTGGGGTCAGTGTAAGCATCTTATTAGAGAGTTAAGTCAATCTCAAAACTCTATATCGTTGCCACAATCTCCCTAAGGCTATCATTTTGCTATTTGTTAGTAGTTGATATTAAAGGAGAAGGCTTTATCTTTTCGACAGGAGCCCCATGCCATGAAAAAGTATGTGTTTAGCTTTTTCTTCAAGAATTTCGACATGTATGTATTTAAATTCCTTAGCTTCTATCTCATTAAATATAATATAACAATTTAAAACTTAAATTCAAAATAAGTTAAGCAATTAAATGACTAATAACAATAGTGACTTTATTAAGTAACACCATTATCATATAACAATGTGAAATGTTCCAAGTCAACTGTCAAAAAGTTTTTCATTTTTTCTTCTTAGGCTGCCCCCAGAGTGCCGGCTTACAGCTGAGCTGACACCTATTCCCATTGCGATAGTCTAATCTTTGGTAGGCTTGCACTCTGAACATATTCCTATTGATTTATGCATAACTACTATATAGCAGCTCGGCTGTAAGCCTGCACTCTGTGGGCAGCCTTAGAATATGTACAAGTCAAAATGCCGCTTACTATCTCATTTTAATTAAATTTAGGCCTAAAAAATTTAAGATAGATTAACCACTTCGAACGTACAAAAATATATTAAAATATATTATTACATATTAAATATATTACATTATATATATATTTAAGTGTTGGCATTCAAGCCTTTTAGGAAATGGATTTTCAGTATGAGGACCTTTACAATCCTTTTCTAAAAATAAGACCACGACTAAATTTTAACCGCTGGCAATGTTAGCAGAATTTAAGTCGAGCTTAATCTCAGAGAAAAGCAGTTTCATACCGTTAATAGTTTTAATTAGTTAAAATGAATTCAAAAAGTTAATTCTTTTAAAAAAAAGAAATTGAAAATCACACAAATAAAAGCTTTGTAGCCTTGGTTTTTAGATTTTTCATTTTTTCTTCATCAATACTAAGGTATTCAGATATCCAAATTCAATTGAAAATTTCGCTAAAATCATATTGTAAGGCATATATATTAGCATATTTAACTAAACCCCTTTTAGTTTCCTTGCTAATTTTAGGTTACTAGAGATTAGGGTTTCCCGGATTCACCCAAATAGTTCCCTTCCAAGGCTGATGATTTATTTATTTATCTGAGATATAGATTTTCAAACAAAATTTTTCGATGGAATATTTTTCGTATCTAAAGATGATTTACTCTACAAAATATATTGTCACTGTCAAAAATATTTATATTTCGTAAAAAAAAATGGTATTGGATTCCGTAGATGAATCAATCAATCGTATTTTCCAATAATAAAATATTTAACAGAAATATAAAATTTCAAAGCCATGCAATAGATTGTTATTTTTTTAGGTTTAAGTATTCAACCCAAATAGAAAAACACAAGTATTAAAAATTTTAAGAAATCATTTTTAAAATTACAAAAAATGTACATACCGTTCTAGTTTCCTTATATAAAAGTAAATTTTAGAATAATTTAAAATGACTTGAAGGCATTAGAAAAGAAAAAACTTTGAAGAAAAACAAAAGGAAAGTCTAAAAAAGACTATCCAAGATGCAATGTGAAAATTTTTATAGTTAGGGTAAATAAAACTTAACGAAAAAGAGCTAGAATATGGATACAATCTTGTTTGTTAACAAATTATATAAATAGAAAATAATAATGTTATTTACAAAAGCATAAATATTGTGTAAATAACATGAAAATTGTTTATAGGTGCTTTATAAACACATTTAATATTTAAATAATTATTTTATTCAGATTATATGAAAAATTGTTTTATTTGAATTTCTACATTCAATGTAAGCATAGTTCCGGGCAAACTTCTATTTGGCTGAAGTTATTATGATTTCCATAGCATCCAGTAAAAATAAAAGGGATACACATATGCGTGCATTTTCATATTGGTAGGCATAACGAATAAATTAATATGAAAAAAATTTACCACGATTTATTTTGTTTTATAACAAAGAACTGTAAAAAAAATAAAAGAATTATTGTTAACATTAATTTTTGTTGTTTATTTTTATCTACTTTGTAAATAATAAATGAAAATAATGACTTAATTATATAAAAGACTAAAAATTATATGGATTAAAAGTTTTAAGAAAATAAATGAATAAAAGACTAAAAATTATATGGATTAAAAGTTTTAAGAAAATAAATGAATGCGTTAAAATTTGGAAATGAAATAGAAAATAGACTTAGAAAACTAAAAGTATATGAGAGATGGAGTAAATTGTATCCTTTTATTCTTTTTATGTGTAATAAATGTACCAATCTATCTATAATTGCGAATTATATTTAGATCTTATAAATAAAACTTCTTTAGATAGTTAAATGATGATTTCGTGATATCACACGAGGAAGGCAGCTATCAATTTTATGGAAAGAGTGGTGAAAGTTAAAACGGAGTTTCAAAACTTTTGAAAATTTTATTCCCCTGCGTAAGACAGAAATTCTGCTAGTTCTCGTTTTGTAAGATACATATTTAAAAATTCAAGGGTGCTAAATTTTATAATGAAAAGAGTTGGAAACAGGTTTGGTCTGGTGTCCATCTGACTACCATAAATAAGTTTCGTTACTGCTAGATATGTCCTATTCATAATATTATTCAAAAAAGTGTGCATTTTTATCATTTGTGTTGGTGTATTTTAAATTATATTAATTTGATTTAAAAAAATTTTTTTAAATCTTGAATATTGAAGTTATGGAAAAAATCGACCTAAATTATAATATAATTTTATTTTAGTATTGATATTTAATGCTACCGCTTCACTAACGTTTAATGTAATGGATCAAATTAACGCGTGCAGCCACATATAGGATGTATTTATACCAAATTAGCTACTCTAAAAGCATGTTTAATGACACTAATTGTCATCTGTTATAAATTTAGTCAATAAAAGAAATCAGCTTTATAGGTCATTTAAAATGGATAAACCAGATTTAGCATTTTATTGCATTTTTCTACTGTACAAAAAAATTTGAAGAATCAGGTCAATAATCAGTTGTTGACATTTAAAACTTCCTACCTCTATTCAATTCTTGTTCAGAGTTTAAAACTTTAAGCGGGTTTTTCTCAAACTGACGTTTTAAAAGCGGACAACTATCAACAGCATTGATCAGTTGAATTTTTATATTTACTACTAACGTTTAAAATTCCTCATTATTTTTTATTTTCATCCCATTTACAGGGCTTAAAAATGACAAAATGCGGATTTTTCCCTTAAAAATTACTCTTTTAAATTCAAACAACCAAAAAAATATAAAAATAACAAAATTAAATAAATACAAATCTCCGGGGGAGCAAAAACTTATTGTAATTAAATAAATTTAGTTTTCTAATTTCAGACATACTTAGAGATAGAAATATGCTGATTACAGTAAATTGACTTTTTTAAAAGACAACTTATGAAATGCTTTGCTACTGGCTTATCTCTAAACATTTTTATACAAAAACTTAACAGAATAATGTTCAAAAGTTATTTACGCAGAGACCTATGACTTGCCTGCAGAATGTTCTATGTCTAAGGCCACAAAACTGATTACAGCAAGTTATAGTTCCAAAAATATTGTTGAAAACGATATCCAACATTTCTTTGTAAAAATTTTCTATAAAAATTCTTCTCTTAAATTTTTAAACGTGTTTTTCTTGAAACAACGTTTTTTCTCAAACGCCCCACAAGCTTCAAAAAGATCAATTTGACCGATTTGGCCAAAATTTTAAAACTCTATTGGCTTTCGTTAAAGCAGAATTATTTATTTTTAACATTAATTTATATATATACATATATATTTTTTTTTGTTTGACAGAAAACCAAGGAAAAACCAAGGAGGATAAAATTACCGTCCTTTCAACAAAATATCAATTTCATTTTGAAGGAAAGAAATGGCTATATTTTATCCCATTGTCAAATAGCAGTGTAAGGAAACTTTTTAGTTTAAAATTTAACAGCACAAATTTAAATGTTAATAAGATTTTTAAAAAATTGGGATAGTTGCAAAAAAAAACTCCTGCAAAAATCTTAGAATCTTGAGCGTCTGGCGAGAATACCTTCCACAAAAAACAATGAAAACTAAAGAAATTATCTCCTAATTTCTTCGTTTTTAGGTCAGCTAAGCTTAGTCTAGGTTCTACAGAAAAAATATTAAATTGTATATATAATTTTTTTCATATAATAAAAGCAAAACTAATATGTAAATATTAAAATAAAAAAGTGCAGTTTTGTTTAAACAAAAAAAAAAACTAGAGAATAAAAACAAATCACTTACGTTCTTTTTTCTTTTTGGTTTTGAACTCAGATCTCCTTATTTGTCAAGTTAATATGTAAAAGGCACAAACATTTGAATCCAATACATATAAAACTAATATTATTATTATTATTTTTTTTTTTTTTGTTTTTATATAGATATATCAGAGTATTGAAGTCTGTTTTAAAATAATTAAAAGGGTCAATTAAGTAACATTTGTTCAATACTATTATCATCAGTATGTGAACCAGTAAGACCACTTCCATTTTCTAAAAATTCACGTAATTCACTTTCTAAATCAACAGTTGTATTAGTTGTATGACTAACTATAGTATCAGCATCAATATCCATTGGAACATGTGTTGTATCTGATGTACGTTCAATTGGATTACATTGTACTTGTAATATTGGTGGAATTATTAATTTTGGAGCTGGAATAGGTGGCAAACCAACTAAAAAATAATATTTTATTTATATAAAAAAAACAAAAAGAAAACTTTAATAATAATTACCATTTGACATCCCCATGGCTTTTCTTAATGAATATGGTTCAGCTATTGCACTTGGTGGAAAACGTTTAGCTATATTAGCAATATTATTAGATACTTGCTGTGCTAATTGATTTTCATCATTTCCAGGACCTGTTACATTTGCTAAATGTATTGGTAATGTTTGTGATAAACGTTCATGTTGTGTTAATTGTAATTTTTCTATTATTGATAAATTTGTTATTAATTGATCTTTCAATTTTTGTTGCATTTCATAATATTTCATATCCTCTTCCATACTATCAAGAAATGTTACATCAATATTTAATTCAGATAAAGTTTTTAATTTATTAAAATCAATTTTTATTTTTTTATATTTTTCATATTCTTCATCATCCATTGATATTGTTTCAGGAAATTTTTGTTCAATTTCAGCCTGTTCAATTTTTTGACAAAATGATTCATTTAGATTGGCCATTGCTTTACTATGTTCACCTTGTGTTAAAAAATCTAATAATCTACTTGCTAATATATTAGCATAGCTACTATCTTTTGTAAAGTCTATTATACTTTCTGCATATTCAGCACCTGTTTCATCACCTAATAATATATATAAAATCAAATAATTATAATTGAAAGAAATTTGATACTAAATATATGAAATAGTAATAGAATTTTAATCAAACAGAAATAATTTCGCGCCACTTATATCGGAAACATTTGCTAATTTTGGCAACAGTTTTTTGTTGCATATCTATAATCCATTCAAATTGAAATTATTTTTAATTTGAATTAATTCAATAGGTAATGGTTATTTTCTGTTCTCTTTGATTTTGGTGCTTAAAGTTAAAGCATTTTTTTGTGTTTAAATAGAAAGCAAAAGTACCAAATTCTTACTTATATAAAATTATTAAATTTTGTTGCAAAATTGTTGTACAGTATCTTTTTATACACAAATTTTTTTAAAAAAGTATCTAACGTGCAAAACAGAATTAAGTGTATAAGCTATACACAAAAAAAACTCGCCTTTGGCATTATTTTTAAAAAGAGGAGAGGGATATTGTCAATATAAAGATCTGTATTACAAAAAGTGAAAAGAAAAAATTTTAACTAATAAGTAACAAATAATTATTAATAAACTAGTTCATTAATAATACGGAATTTGAATTTATTGTAATATCCAGTTTTTTAATCAAAGTTAGAAATATTTTATTTCAAAACTCAATTCCCAGGTTTCATAAAAGTTAAATGTTTAGTAAACTGAGGTGAACATCCGGTCGGTTCTTTCATCATCGACCATTTGTATATTTTTTTAAAATACATTACGCTAAAAGGTTTAACACATTCACGACCAAAATTTTGCTAATGCCGAAGACACAAATACTCTTTGACCACATTCAGTTAATTTTCATTTGATATATTTTGCATGGAAAAATAAACATTCATGACCTAGTACAAATTAATTAAATGTGCTTTAAGTGTGCCTCCAATATAAAAAAACAGCAATAAATGGCAAATTTAGCCTGGAAAGACTCTCCAGAATTCTCAATTTTTGCATTTTGTTTTATTGCTTCAAAAATTCATAACAATTTCATAGAAAGTCTAAAAGGTACCTAGAAGTACAAAATACCAAAAGTTTAGGAAACTATAAATTGCTTTTAACTCTACTTTACAAGAACAAAAAATTTAATCACGTTTTTATTCAAAGCATGTTTTTTCCCTGCTGTCAAATATGACTTAAAAAGTAAATAAAATATCAACTTGAAATTTTTCATAGATGTTCTTTAACGTATTAGCTTGTGTAATTTTTTTCTTTTCATGTTCAAATTTTCAGTTTTCTTTTTTGTCGTTAAAAATAGGTTCATACAAAGCGAAATAACTTATTTTCATGAAAAATTTTGGATTTGTTGATTTGACTACAATTTTGGATTTGTTGTTTGACTACAGAGTAAATTGAAGGACCCAAGTTTGAGCAGCTGTAGTGCCACCAATTTTTAGTTTTTGCCATATAAAAAAATTTTTGTGTATATATTTGAACATCGATAACAATATTTAAAATTTCTTCAATTGAAATTCTAGTATTATCGTCCTGCAGCTTTCTTCTTTTTTTTGTTATATTTTTATTTAAATATATTAAATTATCAATTAAATATTTTTTAACAAAAAAAAAAACACACACACACACACATAAAAACATTAAACTCACCGTAAGTGCTTAGAATTAAATCAGTCTCTTCTTTACTTAAATTTGAAAATCTTGAATCATATATTGGTGCAAAAGATGAAAATGATCCATAATTTAATGTTTTTACCATTTTTGCAATATTTCTACGATCTTCACGAAATCCTTGTATTTGTCCAGTACCATTTTCAAGTTTACCAATTAAACCACCAATTGTTACAACCCTTTCAGCCCCAGGTTTTTCACCTTCACTAAATATATTTAATGTTGTTGTACCATCTTTTAATTGTCTTAAAAATCCCATTCTATTTGCACGTTGTTTAGCTGTTAAACGTTTTTTAATCATACGTGATGCTTTTTGTACTTCTTGAAATATTTCATCAGGTGTTAAATCATCAATATATGGTTCAAATCTTGATTTTGGATCATTTTCTAATCTAAAAATTCATGATAATAACATTGAGATTTATATAAATTGAAGAATAAACTAATTTTAACCTAATTGCTTTTCTTCGTTCTTCTTCTTCAATTTGTGCTTGTGTTGGCTCATCAGCACCTGTAGATGCTCCCTCATCTCCTGAATCTACAATATTATTATCATTTTCATTATGATCTTCTCCTAATTCAAATCCTAATTCTTTAGCTGTTAATTCTCTCATATAACCAGAAAGTGGTTTTAAACTACGCATTAAATTTTCAGGTTGTAATATTTTTCCTCCTAAATGTAAAAGTCGTTTAGCTGCTTTATGATAAACTGTATCTACATGATTGTATTTGATAGCATTTTCACACATTAATCTAAAACAAACAAAAAAACAGTTTAATTTAATTCTTTAGACTTATGTTAGAATAAGAAAGGGCAGATACACTTACACCAAGCTACACGAAAGAATTTAAACTTATTATTTTGTATACACGTTTTATTTTTAAACCCCGATTAAATAAATCTTTTACAACAGCTGATTAGAAAGTGTGAAATTTTGTGCCTTACTCAACAAAGAAGTAAATTATACCAAAGTAAAATAATGATTAGCTATGAATATATGTATGTATCAGGAAAAATTAAAGAGTTTAATTAAAAATTGTATAATTTTAATAAAAAATTTAATATTAACTAGTTTAAGGAAAAAAATATGGTGTATTTGAGCGATGAACATTGAATATTTAATTAGTCAAACTAATTTACTACATTGTGAAATAAATTGCCTATTCAATATTTAAACAAAGGTTGTACATGATGCAATCACGTTATCTTTCACAATTATTAAATATTACATTATATGATGGTTCAGGAGTCACTTAATTCGGCTATTATTAAACATTTCTTACTAAAATTTTACATGTAAATAAAGAAATATACATACTTCAAATAGCGTAAAATAAATTAATTTATAATAAAATCCGTTTTAAAAAAAAATTCATAAAAAAGGCTTTTTTACCCCCTGAGTGTATCTACCACCTTAAGAAAGAAAAATGCCTAAATTTGATTTTATTATAGAAAAAAAATACATACTTAAAATCATCAACAAATTCTTGAAGTGTTAAATATTCATTATCTTCAATTTTTTGTCTCATTGTTGAAAAATCCATAGGATTTGTTATTATTTTAGAATAACCAGGTGCTATATCATCAGTAACTGGCCATGCGAAAAATTGATGTGGATCACGTTTTTCTAATGATCTTAATAAATGATCAACTAATTTAATTAATGGTGATTTACTTTGTTTTAATTTTAAAACACATGTTCTTGGTTCACGTCCAGATTCACTTAATGAACTAGGTGTTTTAGATCCATCAATTTGTTTAGGTGTTAATGGTTGCCCAAGTGTTGATGTTGAAGTTGATGCACTACCTGGACTACCTGCTATTGAATTATTTAAAATAATATCTGGTACACTTTTCGTTGGACTTGATGATGGTGATGGTGTAATTATTTCTTCACGTTTCATAGCAATTAATGATTTTGTTATTGGTTTATTAGCTGGACTATTTTCTGTTGTTATACCAACATAATTTAATATACTTTCTTGTAAAAATGATGAATTCTCTTCATAATTACTTAATGGTTCTTGACTTGATTCATCACGATGCCTATGACGTTTTTCTTTATGATGTTTATGACGCTTTTCACGATCTTTTTTCTTTTTTTTCTTTTTTGATTTTCTATGTTTCTCTTTCAATTCATCATCAGCAGTTCCACAACCTTCAGCTGGTGAATCATTTCCATATTCTGGTGTGGAATTATTACCATTAACTTTTAATATTAATTTAAGGGCACTTGGCCGATCCATGCAATAATCTGTGTATTAAAAAAAGATAGGCATAAAAAAAATTAATAAATTATTCACTCTTAAAAGAGGAAAAAAAGAAAACAAATGCAATCAAAATATTGTGGAAAGTAGTTTTGTTTGATAAAAAATCAAAATTAACTATTAAATAAATAATTAAACAAAACCAATTAATAATTTAATAAAATTTCAGCCAAACGTACATGTCTGCTTCATAATGACTGGCTTTATTTAGATATAATAAAAAAAAAAGTAGTAAGTAGTTTTAGGCTATAAACACAAATTTCGAATCGTTTAAAATTTTAACCTTTACACTTCCCAACAAAATCAGTAAATAAAAAATTAATAATTTTGCCAGTGTTTTTCATTTTTTCTAACATATGTCCTGATAAGAGATTCTTTTTTTTAGATAAAATTAGACTAAAATTTAAATAAAATATGAAAAAGTCAAATAAATACTTCAATATAAAAATTTTTTGTTTGCCTTTGAGTGATATCTCACGAACACTCACCTTTTAATTTTTCAATTTTTAGGATAGAAAGATACCAGGCAAGGGGAAAATTTTATATAAAAAAAATGTTTTAACAGTTGTTTGAACGGAGATGCGTCTACGTGAAATAAATGTGGCCCTTTGAACTCAAATTGGAAATTTTTAGTATTTTAAAATAAGAAATAATAAAAATATTACACTGAATACATTGAAAAAAAGACATTCCTTTAACTTAGCAGACAATTTGATACATAAATTGCTTTTCCCAAGTAATTTTTACACTTAAGCCTATTAGACTTCTTGTAGCGACTTCATATAATTGTGAGCTTCAATTGATTTTTTCTATTTGTAGGAAATTGATAGACACTTATACATGGTATCAATAATTCACCTAATAAAATGTTGCTTACATATAAGAACCATACGGCCGTAAATGTCACGCTATTAGATCTTAAAATGTACGTGAAATGCCAGTTCCTAACATACGCAAATTAAAATAATAAAAAGAGAAAATTTAAGTAGTATGTGTATTATTAATCAGAACCGACATTTACATTAGTTTTCGTAACTAATAATTTTACCCAAGCCAAGAGTTCTTATGTATTATTCTGCTAAACTATTCATAAATTTGTCAAAAGCGAAGGGAGGAAATAATCATCTTAGCCAATTATTTATAGAATTTAAAAGCGGAGATTTGAGTGATATTTTGTAATAAAAGTTTACCAAAATTTCTCCGAAATAACTATGCAAAACAACTGCAAAATTTATTGCTACTTTACCTAAAAGGTGTATAATTAATGTAAAAGGGTACTATAGTAAAAATAAGGTGAAGTTTTCTATCAGAGAAACTTTACGATACAAAAAGTAGCCATGTTAGTGACTTTTGTGATAATTATACAAGAAAACTTACAAAATTTTTCCGGAATCGTCGTTGCTATTTTTAAGTAATTTTCTCTTTGAAAAAAGGTTCCTACTTTTTATACTAAGAATAAACGCCATGTTAATTTACACATAAAAATGTCGCAAAATCTCATATTCTTAATACTTGACTAAAAATTTAACATTTAATTATATCAGACCATGTAAATTTATATTGTCTTATGAAAACCCCAAATATATTTATTAACAAACATCATTTTTAATTGAAAATACCCCTGCTACAGACTTAAATTGAATATACACCTTAACAAAAGGAAAGGAAATCTGACTTAAATTCTATGATACGAAAGCTATGATCAACCGAAGCTGGACCCAAATAAAACAAAAACAAATACACTTCTAAATAAGTTTTTCTGTCCCAAGATTCTACCATAAAATATGTAAAAAGAAAATATATCTTAATCTTTGAGTATACTTTATGTTGAGTTTTGTGACAAAAACCTCATTAGTAAATGTTGTAGAGGTGTGTGGTATTTAAAAGAATACATATATTGAAGGCTGAATGAATGCATCTTTTGTTTAAAATTTTAAGCCAAAAACCTAGATCTGTAACTTCGTATCAATAAATTTGTTATCCTAGTTTTTAAAATTTTTTACTAAAGTTTTGAAATTATATTTAATCATAAGTTACAAATTTTCTTTTAAATTATTACTAATACTTTTTGATTTTCAAAGCAATGTAAGTTTCTAAACAAAAAATTAGGTTTCAATCTTTTTTCGATAAAGACTGTTTATTACCAAGTAGAACTAGAGCTATGCATTTTTAGTAAATTTTAAAGGTATTTTATTTTGATTGCAAAATAGAGTTAGTAATGGAATTTAGCGTGACTTACACAATAAAATATTCATTTCTTCGAAATTTTAACTTAAAAATTAAGACCCCAAGGAGTTTTAAGTCATATTTATAACTATTCCTATTATCCATATTTATCTAGTTAACACAGTTAAATTTTAAAGTTATGAATATTTATTTGAGTTTCAATAAATCAGTTTCCTCTAGATATAAAGAAATAAAATCAAATAATTTTTTAAAATAAAAATTAAAATTACACTAGAAAAGTTTACAGCTTTAAAACTTGGGAGAAAAGAATAAAGTTTATTGTTTAACCTTGTAAAAAAAAACAGACGCCGAATAGAATCAAAAATAATATGGCGTCAGACTTTTATCTTGTAATTTAACGAATTATTTTCAATCTTACCATCATTTTTATCATTACGTTCCGATTTATGCTTTTTATGTTTTCTTGAACCCATTGAAACTATACCTTTTTTAATTTTTGTACAATTTTAAAAATTGCAATGAAAAAATGCAACAATCCACGCTTGTCAAATTTTAGTTGAATTAAAGATGTGAGGATAGAGCGTATTGCTAGTTTGCTCAATATATGAGCAAATCCCTTAGGCTGTGGCTGATTCAAGTATAATTACTAAGGCTGTGTCTCCATTAACGTTTTGGGCAGCAGTATTAAGTACCATTTACAGTCAAAAGATATTACTATCAGACACCATCAAAAACCATGTAGCACCAATATTGTGGGCCTTGTGTTCTCCTTATTGTCCGGAATCTTTAACGAGTAAATGCACTGTAGGCGTCGGACATTCGTTTGCGCGGACTTTTCAATCATATATGGGGCATTCTTTTACAAACCGAACACCTTTTTTGACTAACACATTCCCGATTTGGCTGAATTTTTTTTACGGTTTAAGCAATGAAAAAAAAGATATACGTGTTTGAGGATTTTTTTAAAAAAAATTTATTTTAGAAAATGGAGGGGGTCAAAGTTTTAAACATTTCGTGATTTTAGCCTGAAGAGTAGTTTTAAAAAAATTCATAACTTCAGTTTTATTCGGGCTAGGAGCTTTTTGTTTTTTTTGTTTTACAGATGAAAGATTGAATTTAAAAAAAACAAAATATTTCAAAAAAAATTTTTACAAATTTTTTATTGTTATAAACAAATGAATTGTTTATATCGATTTTTAACTGTCATACCCACCTTGTCGCGAGTTCTTAGTATTACCATTATATTCACCGTCTAGTTTTAAATAAAAAACACATTTCTAATTGATGGAGAAACTATTCCTAATATTAAAAAAAAATTATTTTTCAAGCGCCCCACCCCATATTGCACTCCACTGGGTGCGCATTTTCTTACTAAATATTGTTTTCCTTCGTAATACATATGTTTATCTTAAGTTTTTATTTTTTATTTATATAAAGAAATTGAAAACAATTATTAATAACATTAGTTATTAACAAAAAAAACTTAATGGAAAATGAAAGAAAATAAAAAAGAGCTTTATTTAAGGGGGTATTTTGGTTTAGGCCCTTTAATTTTGGGTGTTTTTTCGGACGCCATAAAAAAGAACCAATAAATATTTTTAGCTAAACTATTTTAATTCTTGGTTTAGTTATACGTTGAAAATATAAAAAATTAATAATATTGAACAAAAAGTCACAATTGAAAATACTACAGGCTTGCAAAGTGGGGGCTCTTAAACAAAAGGTTGTGTCCTTTTGTGCACGATTCCAGCCCTCTTAGTAATCTGAAGAACAAAATCTTTCTTAATTTTTCAACGAGAGGAATGTAGCTATGATATCACGAAGAGATTTTTCCAAAAAAATGCTTTTTTGCACAAAATGTCGGCAGTTTGAAAAAAAGGTAGGTTTTTTTCACCTTTAGGAAGCCAAAAAAAAAAAACAAAAGCAAAACTGGGAAAAACTCTCTGTTTTGCCATAGCTTAATTAATAAGAAATCACTGCGCCAAATTTCAAGTGAATCGGTTAAGTAAAACTTGAGATATCGTGCAAACCGTTTCTAAAAAAGTAGTTCAGTCCAGTCTTTGAAACTTTAAACAAAATGTGTCGGCCAATTTTTGTCGATTTTTGTTCGGTTTGTAAAAGAATGCCCCATATGGGGGAAAATATTTTATAAACTATAAGAACATACTATAACTCTAAAAATTTATATCAAAAAATAATGTTACTAACTACACTCACTATACATTTTTATTTTTAATTAATGACGAAAATGACTTCACCTGTCCAAGACTCTGAAAATTGTTTTGTGTACGATTTGCTTTTACATATCTGTTAGTCATGGTGGTAAGTCGAGTGTCGAAGACCATATTAAAGGCAATAATCATAAATCCAGATTATCAGCTGCATCAACATCTAAAGATATATCGTCATTTATGATTAAAGAAAGCTTCAACAAAGATATGTTGATATGCACTGCTGAACTAACCACTTCCTATAATGTTGTAAAGCTCTTTAGATTGTACGACTAAACTGGATGCAGTCATGTATCCGGATTCATCTATCGCGCAAAACAATCAACTGCAAGAACCAAAGCTACTGCTATAATCAAACGCATTTTAGCTCACCACTCTATCACGAAAATTAAAACAGAATTAACAGAAGCCCCTTTTTACGGAATTTCAACCGATTCCAGGAATCATAAAGCCCAAAAGATGTTACCATTACTAATACAGTATTTTACAGAAACAGATGGATTGAAAATAAAATGATTAGACACATTGCCAAACGAAGCTTAAGACACAGTTACTTCATATTGTATCAAAACTTTACAGGATCAAAATATCCCAATACAAAATTTTGCCCAAAAGATATTTAAGGAATCGGTAGCCCAGCAAACATACTGTACAGTATAGCTTCTCTTTCGGCCGATGTTATGTCAATTGATGTGGAGTCTATTGTTCTGAAAGTTTACAAGTATTTTTCTACATTTACTGCAAGGCATGAGCGTTTTAAAGAGTTTTGTGAATATGCATCAATAGCTTATAATAATATACTTTCTCATTCCAGAAGTCGATGGCTTTCAATTATTCCAGCTTCCGAGCGAAAAAGAGTTTTTTAAAAAAAGCTAACGCGGATGAAGCCTAAAAAATCTTGAATGTTAATTTTTTCATTTTAATTGTTTTTTGGAGGTTTTTTCTATATAAACAAAATTAAAAGAAGGACTTTCTAATTTAAGTTTTTGAATTATCTTCATAATATAACTATCCTATATTTATTTCAAATGTCCCGGTCAGTGTTCCAAGATTTATGGCAGGCCTAGCGTTAACACATAATTTACTCGAACATTGCAGCGGACCTTCATATTGGTGCGCGGACAACGCTGTAGACAAATTATATAACCCCGGACACGGAAAATGTCCGTCGTCTACTAGGGCGTTTATAGGCGCTTTTATAGTAGTTCTGAGGCGCAGTTACGCTCAGAAGTATATTGACTACAATCATTGGGGGGTAACACACGAGTCGTCATGACATGCACAGGGCGCGAGGAATTAAGAGCTCCCTGCAAACTCACTGTTCTTTTACGTCTCGCCCATAGCTTTGAAAAGTTGTGCATGTCATGACGACTCGTGTGTCACCCCCCCATTAAATAACAAGGCTTTTGAAAAGTATAGTTTGTACCTTTAAACTAATTTTATTGCATTTATAATGCATGGTTATTTAAGGTACATCAATTTAAAGTAATAAAACTAGTTAGAAGACATTAGTTGTATATTTTTAGTAAAAATGTCAAACTCAGCTGTCTATTGAGTATAATTGTGCCTTAGAACTACTCTAAAAGCGCCTATAATACTGCTGCTCAAAACGGTAATGGAGACACAGCCCTATTTTTACATAAAAAATTTAAAATAATAATGATGGAATATAAAAGCGTTTGATTTGAAGAAAAAGCGTTTGAGTGAAGAAAGTGCAATTCTTTCCAAAGTAGTAGTTGAATAGTGAAAATACTAATAGTAGTAGTAATAGAAGTAGTACTAATAGCAGAAGTAGTAGTAGTGGTAGTAATTGCTACTGCCAAATGACAAATATGCCATTGCAGAAAACTCTTACCAAAGCCAGAACATCTTTCGAGTTTGGGTCTGTCTCCCCGATTCATGGGACGTAGCCGTCAAGAAAATGACTTGCTATCTTTGACATTACTCTATCATACATAGCGCTTAGCGTATGGGACGACTTAGCACAATAAAAATGGAGAGTTTTCCTAAATAAAGTATATTACTGTTTTCATTGACCGAAAGCAAAACACCAAAGTGACAGTCCTATTTGTAATTTATGTGTTGTTATATGCTTTAAGTACAAAATCTTAATATTCAATTACTGAACTCTCCTCGAATTAAAATATTCGTTTGATCTTCTTTGGAAAACTGACAAGCTAGTGCTAACTAGTCGCTAATTCAGGCTATATACCAATTCAGTGTAGACTAATGGACTCATTAGCATTTAGTGCTAAGTTTTGTGCCGCTAAGCGCTAGTGAGTCTTAGGTATCATAGTCAAACATCATGTGAATAGGCGTCTTCTCCACCTCAAAGTAGAAACTCCGGCTCAGAGTCATTGATTTCCCTATTTTCTACAGGTGCTTGTGAAAAGAACCATTTTCCATGATTAACCATATCAAATATTCTTGAGAGAATCCTGCCCAACTTTCTTGAATTGCCAAAAATTCGCGATCTTGTATATGAAAAATGCCTTAGACTGTACTAAACCAGTAGACAAAACACAATTGCCCTAGCCATAGCAGCTTTTGTAATGAAATTTTGAAACTGTTGGCTACCTGGGTTCGATGGCGAAATTCTATGAGATAATATTCCTTTAATCGGTGAATGTGTCATTTTGTATAATAAAAAAGTCTAATTATGAGGCCATGACATGTAAAACAATTTTGATTTAGTGATTTAATTGACAAAACATTATGCTTAATGGAATTGTACATGACAGATCAAATAGAATTGAGAAAAAAAATTTTTTTTTTTTTACCAAGTACATAAATGAGATATTTTGTAGCGTGTCACTTGTTTGCCATCCCTGCTTTAGAGTATGTTAGTATAGTATCCCAAAAAACTAACACAATTAGCGACCATGAAAAAAAGGGGTTGGCTTTATCTAAAGCTGCGACATTATATCACAATTATCTTAATAAATTCCATCACGAGACAAACATTTCATATTATTTTTAACTGACAAATATTTATACTAAAAAGTGAAACTATTTTTTTAATTTCTTTCTTGTTTATTTAACAATTTATTTGCATGAACTTAAAATTTAACGTGGTAAAATGCAAATGGGTTTTTCAATCCATAAACTTTGTAAACTTAATCTTAGCCATTCAATAAAACCAAAAATGCATTTATTTCGCTTAAAATGATCAAATAATAAAAGTTGTGAATTTGTTGTATCTTTTATAATTTGATTTCCAAAAAACCAATTATTTTTCTCAATATAATTAATATGAGAATCCAAATATTTATATGGACATGATTCCTGGATTATGTGAAATAGAAAACCTTTTGGTTCTTCATATTGTCTTCGATTTGAATGTAATAATATAACTTTATTTCCAAGACCCCAATCAAAGGTATATACAAGATCTGTCTGACATCCACAAAATCTTTGATTATCAATTTGAATAAAATCACTATAACATCCTCCTAAAGGATCTTGTGATTCTCCAATATAAAAAAATTTGAATTCAATACGTAAACGGCATATATTTGGATTATTTTTTTCTATAATATACCAACAATCATTTTCTGGTATGAAAACACTTGGAAATCCTTGATTTGATAAATAAAAGTTTTTTTGATTAAAAACATTGCTACAACAATATGATTGAAATCTAGGTAGCAATGGTGAAAAATCTCTATTTATTGCTTGTTCATTTATTACTTTAACAGTTGGTGATATTGTTTGTTGTATTTTCTTACTATCCTTTTCAAGCGGAATTACTTCATAACTTGAATTACGAATATCTATATCCAGATTGCAATCATTCACTGTTTTATTATTTATTTCGTTTGTACAAGGTAAACGGGTTATTAAAATTTTAAATCCTTTATTTTCAATACTTTCATCAGTTTTAAATTTTATTTTAAGGATACCATCATTAGTTTTATAAATTTTAATACCAAGTACTCGTGCACATAATATTTCCATATTATTAATTAACACAAAATCTTTAGAACAATTTATAGATCTTTCTAAAGAAAAATCTAAAAATTGTGTATGAAATTCAGTAGCACAATTTTCTGGTGATCGTATTTGATAATTACATTCAATATTTGATGTATAATCGTTAGGATAATTTAGTGATAGTAAAAGTGTTTGTAAATCATTTGAGATAGAACCACATTCTTGAATTCTTGCTAGTCGTTTTGAATTGTTTTTTATCATAATTTCCTTAATTTGCATGTGATTAAGCACACGTGATGTAACATTTCGATTCCTTTCATATAAATATTCACTTTTCACAAAATTATATAAATAAGTAACAAAAACAATTATAAATAAAATATTAATATTAATTTTTATATAAAAAAGAGACATTTTTAAACACACGTTTTGGCTGCTTGCCTTTTTGTCGTCAACTTAATCTTAAAAATCGAATAACACAAAGTTTTTATGCTTTCAAAATGTAAACAATAACTAGGTGCGTCGTTTAGATTAGTTTTCGCTTTTGTTGTGTTTATTTTTTTCGACTTTTTTGTTTTGTTGTTTTTTTTTTTAGTTATTGGAAGAAAGTTGATGATAAGTAAATATGATTAAAAGGATATCCGGTGTGCTTAAATTTAAGTTTAAGTGAACTCCAGCGAATTATTATTCAATTAGAATTTTTATATGGAATATTAATGTTTTGTTGTTTTTTTTGATGATTGATATTAAAAAATTTGGTTTTACTATTTTGGAAAAATATTTTCCATATCCAAATTTATAGTAAATCGTTTTTTTATTGTGAAATCCCTGAAACTTTTACGTGGGTAGAACCAGAAGTGAGTCTTGTAGTAGAGAAAACTGAAAACAAATAGAGACCGATCACAGGCTCCTTAAAAGGCATAAGAAAAAACAAATTTCAAGTCTCATTGCTTATTTCAAAGTATGAAACCGTAAAAACTTTCCGGTTAAGCTAGCAAAGTTTTACAATAACTTGAGGACCTATAATAACGTCTTGATAAAAGCCCGGAATAATTAAAGTATAATTATAAAACTTTTAAATAATAAAAAAAAGCTTAAAGAAAGTCAATAGTTCTTCCGTAACTGATTTTGTAACTTTAGTTTTGATATTGATAGTTAAACCAACCGACACACACCAGTCCCTAACAATATGCAAGGCACTCTGTATACAATCAACTATAGTATTTTCAAATTTGCCCTTCACTGTGATGGCTATATCATCTGCATAGCATACACACTGAAAGCCGGCTTGTCCTAGCCTAACAAGTAACTCATCCACAACAATAAGCCATAGGAGGGTGGAAAGAGATCCTCCTTGTGGGTACCTTCTTGTTGTGACGACAGATTGTCGTGTTCTAACTCGACGAGTATATTCCTGCTTTTTAGCATGTTCACTATCCACCCTACTGTGGTGAAGTCGAGGTGCTTTCCAATGGCACTCCTTTTAATCACCTCGTGTGCTGTGTTATCGAAAGCTCCCTGTATGTCAATGAAAGCCACTAGGGCTACTTCTTTAACTCTCAGGGACTTTTCGATTGCATCAACTAATTCAACTAGGGCTGTGTCCGTAGACTTTGTGAAAAGAACTATCATGAAGGATTCTAGCCTTGATATGCAGTCCTAATATTTTCTCCATAGTTTTGAGGAGAAACGAAGGCAAACTTATAGGCCTATAGGCCTTTGCATCTTCAGTATTATTGTTCCCTGCCTTAGTAATGAAGATGACTCTCACATCCCTCCAGCACTTGGGCGTGGTTTCCAAGCAAAAGCTCGCTCTGAATATCTTAATTAAGTGAACGCAGAGAGTGTTAAAACCCTTCTGCAGTAGTACTGGGTAAATACCATCTACTCCAGGGTTTTTGAAGGGCTCAAAAGAGTTGATAGCCCATTTTAAAGATCCCCGAGTAAAGATAGGAAATATAGATATCTTTTAGAAATATTTACTAAACAATCTTTTACCTATGAGAATGCTAAAGCACTTCCAGTCCAGCTTAGAAGACTTTCTAATGTCCTTGTTGAGAAATTAGAAATCTATTTTCAATAAAAGAGAACTTTCACTTTTCAGTTATAATGACAACTTTCTCGGGGAAAACAAGAATCAATTTTATTCTAGAGTGATCGCAAAAGCTGCCGCCTTTTCAGAATTAAATGGTAGCTATGGTGGCCATTTTCTTCATTTTTTATTGATGAATTCTTCACTTGTGTACTTTTCTATTACAAGCACGCAGAAGTAAATATATGAAAGATTTAGTGATTTTTCCATCTGAGTTTTTTCATCTTCTTTTTTAAAAACTGTCACTAGGAATAAGCCCATAAACAAGACTCAGCATTGAAATTTTTGCTTCTTGGTTCAATTGCTTATTTAATATTTAAGTAAATTTTAAGGAAAAAATACATATGTATTATAGGGAAAGTATGAAAAACTGCAGATTTGGTTTCTTTAATAACTTTTTTCGAGATGCTGAACTGCACAGGCATAGATTGCAATAATTTTGACATTAATTCTTAAACAAAAGTGTTATGGAGATGATGTTAAGTTAACTTAGCTAAACTGTCCTTTCAAATTATCTTCGAGGAAAAGGCTCTTCGTTAATGTGAAACACCAATTTACAATTTTTTGACTCATTTTCTTTTTCTTTATTATTTTACTTCTTGATACATTTAATCTTTTTTCCTTATTTCACTACTTTTCATTACTTTAATTCTATTTCCTTATTTACTACCTTTCATTACTTTAATTCGTTCTTGTTAATTTCATTTTGTCGTAGTTGCTTGTTTACTATCCCTCGTCACCTTGAATCCTCCTTTAACTGATATAATTCCTGAATTAGTTGATTCTTCCGCAACTCGTCTTGCTCTTCTTCTATTGCCTCATTCAGGCGGGCTATCAGAACGCGCAGATGCCTTCGGACACCACCACGCCGCTTCTTTTTATCGTCCGTCTCGTGGAGTGGACTTTTTCGTGCGTTGAACGGGGGTGGCAAGTAAGGGAGGATCACTTGCACTGGTTGTGTAGCTTTGAGAATAATTGCATTCTCGGCACGACGTATTTGACGTTGGCGATACTCCTCTATGGAGATAGGTCTTGGTCCGGCCCTGGGATCCTCGGCCAAGGCTCTCCTTAAATCCTCGTTATGGACCTGCACAGGTGGCATAATTCTATCTCTGTGTAAGACATTGTTATTGACATAAAACTGCGTAGTTAAATTTCAAATTAAAAAATACACGGTAGAAGCAAACCCTAAAAGTTTGCCTAACTCACCTCGTTAATCGATTCAAAATTTCCCACAACAAAAAGGCGTATGGAGTTTTCTTAATTTCCTCCCAAATTTTAAAGGAAATATTTCAAAATCACAACTTTGTTTAAAGATTGAATAAAGATAGGACCAAGCCTCTTTCACTTTTAAATTAGAGCAATTTAGAGTTTGAGACACTTCTTTAAAATATTTCTGAGGTTTATGTATTTCTTTAAAATATTTCTAAGTTCACTTCGGTAAAATGTTTCTAAGTTTTATTTATTTTTGGTAAAATATTTCTATGTTTAATTCACTTTTTTTTTAAAATGATTCTAAGTTTTATGTATTTTGGTAAAATATTTCTATGTTTAATTCACTTTTTTTTTAAAATGATTCTAAGTTTTATGTATTTTGGTAAAATATTTCTATGTTTAATTCACTTTTTTAAAATGATTCTAAGTTTTAATTTTAATTTAAATTCAAACACTTCAAAGATGATCAACTCTGCTTACAAAGTTTTGGCCAGTTTCAGCCGGTCTTGTAGCAGCGGTTCGACCTTCTTTGAAAATTTTTAAAACACTCTCTCTTTTTTGTCACTAACTTCTTTCTTATATAGTTTATTTTTAGCTTGCCTCGCCAAAAATTCACTATTTGTTGTTATTATTGATTTCCGTTGGATTTAATATTTTTTCGCCAAAATTGCGAAAATTTATTTAATGGAATTTTTTTTTATTTCCGCTCATGATTTCCGTTATATGCAATTTCAGGTGCACGAACTTGGTGTTTTTGTTTTTGTTCTGGATTCTGAACTTTCGTTTCCTGAGGTAAATGCGCTGGCCTACTTTTGTCCACAGGTCTGCATTGTTGTTGTCTTTTTAAAGCTCTTAATATATAAAGCTTTTATTAATTATAAGCTCTTAAGCTCTTTGTTTATAAAAGTTTTTATTTTAGACTTAAACCTAAATGACATTCTTCAAACGATCTTAAGTCTAGACACAATAATATATTAATTGATTATTAATTGAAGCGTTTATTTCAGTTCTCGTATCTTGTTCTCGTATTTTTGATTAACTGGTCATTAATTAGGTTGATTTTTTGGAAGGAATTGAATTTTCTTTCAAATAGCTCTCAGGTACAAAAGGCTTTGTACGTGCACTTGGTAAAATCTTTTTAAAATTTCTCATCTCTCTTTTTAAAAATCTCAATTTGCTTTAAAATATTCTCATGTTTGATTTTATATTTAGTAAAATTATACTTCCATTTGTTTAACCAGAGCAAAAATGGTTTATTTCATTTTTATCTTTTAGCAAAATATTTGAAATGATTTGAATAAAATTTGTCTTAATAATATTTAGAAGAAAAAAAATGTTAGTAAATATTTATATAATAATAATCATAACTGAATATTAGTAAAACTCAGCCAAGTTGATTATAGATTATATTTTAGTTTACACACACACATTAGTAAGCGAATATAATTATGTTAGTTATTTTGTTAGTTACTAAAATGAAAAAGATACAGCATAAATATCTTTGGGGATGATATTACAGGCATATATATATAATATGTATACACAAAATTTAGAATCATAAATAAATTATATTTGTATTATAAGCATGAATTGCTTATTTGAATGGAATTTTTCAATATACTGAAATTTATTTTCTAAAAAACTGGTAATGCTTTTTAGAATAGACTTTTTTTTCTTTATATAATTGTTATATTTTATCCAACAAAACGTATATTAGTGAATATAGCCTTAGCAGGACGTTTTTGATTACAAAAATTCACAGTTTTCTGATGATTTCCCTTGCGACTTTCGTGTAAGCCAACAAGAAGTTTAAAAACGTCTTCACGGCTAGGTACACATAAATATCTTGTATCTGCTTCATAACTATAATGAAAAACAAAAATATAATAGCAATATTAATTAATTTTAAATACATAAATAATTTCTAAGATAATATACGTTCTGTGTCGGCTATTTTGTCTCTTCCAAGGGTAACGTCTATAATATCGGCTACGCTTTTCTAAAATTTTGGTATCTGTATCAAAAATTTTATCATCATTTTCTGCTTGAATGTAAACTAGTGGAAGTGTATCTAAATTTGGATCCTGTATATTGAGTAAAAAAAATAAGTTAAATATACACAGAAGTTCTTGTTATTGCAATATTATAAAACAAAAATAATTAAAAGTATTTCTTTTATTACCTCAAGTAATCTACGCAGAATTGCAGATTTTTCAATTATATCCTGTTCTTCTTTAATATCATTTGTCATTTCTTTCAGAAAATTATACTTTCCAGTGATTGGATATTCTAGGCCAGTATCCATAATTGAAATTTCTGAAAAATGATATTTCAAAATAATATCAAATTTATTTTAAACATATTACATATTTGGAAATTATATATATATATATATATATATATATATATAGATTAAATATTCTGTAGTGGTATGCCAATAACAAATAAGTCATTTTACAAGATACATGACAACTTTATCATAGTTAAGGGTTAAAGTTCAAAATTGGTTTTTCTATACATTCAATTCATCAAAGCAATTCATTCATATATAAATCGATAAAGAATCCTTTTAAAGATAAATTATGGTCAAATACAATACCGAAGACTTTTAAACTTAACGACTTCTTTGGCAAACGAATTAGTTATTATTACATTAATAACTTCAAAGACTTTAAAGGCTAAGTAATTTTATAAAATTGTCTGAGGGATAAATAGGTATTGTGCTGGACCCTAAAAATTCAATCATTATATGACGTTTATAAGTATCAAAATTTCTTTCATTTTTTAGCCAAATTTTTTTAATAAAAACAGTATGAATTAAAAGTTAAGAAACTAATTACAAGATTTACTGTAATCTGATTTCAATATTTTGCTGAATTTGGAAAGAGAAATTGTAATTGGAAATTGGTTCCTTTTAACAAAATTTTTTGAACCTAATTAACAAACATCAAAGAAATACGGTACAGTGCTGGAAATAATTATAAACTCAAAATATTTCCAATTTCTTTTTAAAATTGATAGTGGTCCAGATAATTTTGTTATCTTAATATTAATATTTAGATTTTAATTTTTCATTGATCTTTTAATTTCAATAAAAATTTTGTACTTTCTATACTAAAATTTTGAATTTAAATTCTTTGTGATGAGAACTTCAAAGTTCTTTCTCCAAACGAAACGTTAGAGAATGGGCAAATAACAAGAAAAATTTTAAAATACATAAAAAATTTTGCAATTAAAATGCATTCAACAAAATTAACTGTGCTTAAAAGTCATTTTTAGTTTCGAAAAAATGTTTAATCTTAATCTTCCCGCTGCCTTGAAACACTATTGGCATTATTTGAGTGAACAAAAACAGTCCATGCCAGAAGGAGCTCAGAAGGAGGCTCTTTAATCTTCAATCGGAATGGCAAATCTAAAATGGGAAATCATACGAGTAAGCTATATAAGACCTCCTAAGAGAATTACTGTAATGAAAATAGAATACTCCAGCAGGATAACGTTTCTCTATATAATATTAAACTATAAGAAACATGGTTTTTAGAAAAACAGTTTTCTGTTCTGGGCTGGCCATCCCTTAAGTCCAGATTTAAATCCCATTAAAGATGACGCATGGAGCATTATTTGCCTTGAAATTTATTTTCTTAAATTCTCATAAATCTGTACTCTCATTGTCAGTAAATGTAAAAACTGGACTACAAATAAAATTTGACTACAGATGTTTTGAGGAATTTAATTAGGAGTATGCCGAACAGGCGTAAACAATCACTTAAAAAAAAGGGCAAATGAACTAGTTATTAAATAAAATTGTTACAAAAATTGTAGTGAGCTTAATTTTATTTCCAAGTTCAAAGTAAGTATTTATTAATAAAACCTATTTAAAGTAAATACTCATACACATGTAAAAATATAGAATTACCGACAAAAACTCAAGCAAAGGAAATTACAAACAGGTACAATATTTTTACTTTAAAATTAAATATATAGGAAAACCCAAAATAAGTACTTTGAGTTCATAATTATTTCGAGCACTGCCCGAGTATGGACTTCAAAAATCGAGCACAAGCTTCTTCAAAACAAAAAGTGGCAGAAAAGATCACAGCCCTTTTCTAAATTGCTATTCTCATTATATTTATCAAACCCAGTATTGAATCTTTGGAAATACTAGACCTAAGCTAGTTTTTTACATTTTTCTTTTTATATACTTTTGCTTAAGCTCTTAATAGTAGAAATTTACTAAAATTAACTTATTGTTAATTATAAGAGATTCTAAAGATTTACCTAGTAAAAACTGGATATTTTAATATTGCTTCTAGCTCAATATTATTTTTTTATATACACAAGCAATACAGATACTTTGCAAGGAATCAAATAAAAAGAAATTAATGGCCAGTATTCATTTGACATTGATCCCAAAGCTTAGGAGAAATTATTTTTAATGCTTAGCTTTGATAAAGATACAAGATAATAAAATATTGTTTAAATGACCTGATCTGGATGATGCCAGATTTGACAAATGAGGAGGATTTGAAAAGAAAATAATTCCCAATTCATTTAAGTTTGCATCATTTTTAATAATTTATTACATTTTTATGTATTTTTTCAGTGAAGCATTACTTTTTTCTATACAGTCAATTTATTGCTATTAATCAAGACAAAAAAAGAAAAACAGAAAATAAAGCATTCAGCTATAAGTTTCTATCATTTACTTACAAAATATTGAAAGGGATTCATAAGTTTCAAAAAGGATTAACAGCTTAGTAAAAATATTGACAATACCTTTTGTTATTTTTCATTCCAAGGAAAGTGTTTTAAGCTTCTTTTCCCTTACTTAACTTAAGCGTGGTGGTTTCTAATTCTAAATAAAATATTTTGAAAACCAAGAAGTGCAGAAGAAGTTAAAAAAAGGGGATATTTGATAATGAACCTGAAATGCTAAGACCTTATTTTTTCTAAGAAGCCATTGTAGCTTTTCTGTAAACATATTTTATAATCTCATTTAGTAATCAGAATTTTCTTGTTAACTTTTATTTATTACAATAGTTTTTTAGCAATTTTGAAAGTTATTTACTTCTTTTCAATCTTCTAGTTTTATGTAATTTCAAATCGTTGATATAAAACCAAAATATTTAAAATTATGTACTTACCCTCAATTGGATTATATTTCATGTCATTATTTTCTATCAGCAAATCACTAATTGATAAGTCACTATTAACTTCAGCAGGACTTTCATTTTGACCTTCTATAAAACCTTCAATTTTATTCAGAAGATTTATTAGTAAATAAAACTTAAACAACAATTTGAGCAACATTTTTTTTCGGATTTCTGCTAAAAAGAAACAAAAAAAAAGCTTATGTTAAATTTTGAAAAAATGTTTAAATTACTTGCTTTAGAATATTTTTTAAAATTAAGTTATTTGTATTTATTATGGAAAAAGTATGACTTTTGACTTTTAACTTATTGACACAATTTTTTCATACATTTCTTGAAAAGACCTAAATTGAATAAAGTTCTATGAAGGACTCCCGCAACTCTATTTTTTCTTCCTTCCTACAAGATCTTTTACATTTATAGTCAAAAATACAAAATAAATTTGCTATTTTATACTCAATAATGTACTATAGAGCATCATATAATGTGGAGTTGAAAAAAGGCCATAAATATAATTAAGATATGTATCTGAAATAATTTAAATAATAAATCTTTTTGGGTATTTTTTAAGGCATTTGGTCACATATTGGTCTTGATTCAAAAGATTTACTAAGAGGAAATTTCTTCTGGAGCTTCTTAAGGCTTTGTAGGCTGATATTTTTCTTCCAGCACTCTTAGTAGAGTCATCTTGCATCAATTAAAATACTTAAAGCCTTGTACAGACCAATGCGTTTTTCATTCGCACGACAGACAAGGTTGTAAAACGGGTGATGCATTTGCTCTAGCTATATAGCTAGAACAGCTAGAGGAGCGCTGTACAAGCATGTACACAGCGTCAGTCAAGAAAGGGTATTAGAGAGTGATAGTGTATGCTCATTTTAACCATACTCTGCAACAGAACTTTTTTCTTCTTCATGTGAAGCTAAAGTTTTATGATTGTTCCCTTAAGCCTTGTTCAGACCAGAGCGTATTTTCATCGCTCGAGGCCTAAGGTCATAAAACGGGTGATGTATTTTTTGTAGCCATAGCTAGAAGAAACAATTTTTTTTTATGAGGATCACTTATGATACTAAAAGGACACTTTATTGCCCTCAAAACTTTTGTTGTGCTTGAAGTTTTTGTTGTATTTATATTAAAAGGGATAGGAAATAATGATTTTATTACTTTTAGTGGTACACCAAAAATTTTGAAGGCCACAAAATGCTACTCTAAGGCCTTGTACAGACCAATGCGTTTTTATTCGCACGCCGGACAAGATTGTAAAACGGGTGATGTATTTGCTCTAGCTATAGCTAGAACAAAATTGTTTTGCTTTTGTTTTTGGTCAGTAAAAGGACACTTTAGGGCCTTCAAAATTTTTCTTTTACTTTAAATTTTTGTTGTGCTTATTCTAAAAGGGATAAGAAATGATTTTATTACTTTTAGAGAAGCATTTTGTGGCCTTCAAAACTTTTGGTGTACCTCTAAAAGTAATAAAATCATTATTTCCTATCCCTTTAAATATAAATACAACAAAAATTTCCATTAGAACTAAAATTTAAAATACAACAAAAATTTTGAAGGCCATAAAGTGTCCTTTTACTGACAAAAACAAAAACAAAACAATTTTGTTCTAGCTATAGCTAGAGCAAATACATCACCCGTTTTACAATCTTGTCCGGCGTGCGAATGAAAAACGCATTGGTCTGTACAAGGCTTAAGGTACAGCAAGAATTAAAACAACAAAAATTTCGAAGGCCATAAAGTATCCTTTTACCATTAAATGATTCTCATGAAACAAATATTTTTCTTCTAGCTATGGCCAAAACGAATGCACCACTCGTTTAATGACCATAGGCGTCGAGCGATGGAAATACGCTCTGGGCTGAACAAGGCTTTGTAAAATGTACTAATTGTCACAGCTAAAATTTTTTTCCTTTCTCATGAAAATCGTAGACAAACAGAAACCGTGGGGGAAGCTTTCGTTTATTTTTCATTTAATATTACTTTGAATAAAAATTTTATTATTTTGTGTACTTGAATAGTAAAATTTTATTTATGAATTCAAAGGACACACTTTTTTCCAATTCTTTTTTTATGAAATGCAAGTGGCCTAATTTTCTTGTTGTTGATGTAAAAGAAAAAAATTATGCCTCTAAACATTTTTGGCTTTTGACAAAGCCTAAATTGCTAATATCACAAAAGCCAGTAAAATTTTGAAAAGTCCAAATTGTCGAAAAACAACTTCCATAATGGTAAATGCAAAAAATATTAGTTTAGACTTTTGAAGAATAGCAATCGGACAAAATAGTGAAAAATTTACTCACTCAGACCAAAAAAAAATAATAACAACTAATGAGTAATTAGAAGTTTTTATGTTCTAGGGCACCAATACAAGATTATCACACTTTTGAACTTGGTGCTAAAACTGACATCACCTTATATCAAAAAAATGGATAATGTCAAGAATCCCTTCTTCTTTGTAAGCAAATAGAAACGGTGAAGAAAAGAAATTAAATTCTATTTCTTTTTTTTTGAAAAAATAATACCTAAAAAACATTATATTACTAATTTTTAGAGTTTTTCTACCTAATTATAATACTTTATGATTTATTTAAATAAAAATAGCTGTTTAATAGTTAAATTTACTGGAAAGTTTGGTATTAATAAAAACATTTTGATGTTAATAGCAAGAAAATGCATTCATAAATTAAATAAGTTTCTTTTTTTTCAGGTAAAGAACAAGAAATAATTCATAAATAACAAAAAGATAAAAATATAATTATAATATACAAAGGAAATGAATAAGTTTGAAATGACTTAAGCCAAATAAATATATTAAGCTTCTTTAAAACGCAAAAGACAGGTGTTGTTTAACTTATTACACAAAACAACTCTAGGGATATTATTGAAATTGCATTTTCAAGAAGGACAGCCCTAGTTCTGAGAAAAAAAGTTTATTGATTTACTTAAAAATCCCTTGATAAATTTTTCTAATTAATCCTGGAAACAAATGCTTGCTGATACTATTATATCAAATCTAAAATCGATTTAATATCCTTCTAGTTTTGTGTAATCGCTTTACTTTATTATTTTTTTATTTTAAATATAATCAGGACTAAAACTATTATATTGAAGGATTTTTTTGTAATATTTTATTTTTAGCATATTTATATAAATATGAATATATTTTTGTTAATCAATTCCTGATTAAATCAAAACAACATTTTTGTGTCCTTGACTATAGCAAACAGGGGGTCTTAGTTAAAAATAAATAGCTCTGTTTTGTTTTCATAATACTTTTCATATATTTTTTTAAGAGGATTTTATATTTGTTATGTTTGAAGGCAATTATGTAAGAGTTAATACTTCATAGGTAATAAAACATGTTTGTAATCCTTGATATATAGAGTAAAGGGAACAATACCTTTTACAGATAAAGAATTATTAAAATGTAAAAATCATTGAAAAATATTTCAAATGAATAAAAAAATTATTTAAAAAAATAAACAGCAATCAACTGTAAAGATTTTAAAGTAAAAATGCTTAATTTTGAATTGAAATTGATTTAAGAGTCTATTTAAGAACTTTGATGAATATTTTTACTATAGAAAATATATTTTTAAGAAACCAAAAGAAAACGCTGTCGCATTTTTACAAAATAATATCTTGAAGTTAAAAGGATTCTATATCAAACTGGATTCTCGAGCATCTAGGGCAGCCAACTGTCCTATCACAGAAAATAGCCTATTAGCATTAATCAGGCGGATATAAATTTTTGAAATTTCAATCCATTAAACAAAGAAATCGAAAAATATTTGCATTCTATTAGCAATAAATTTCAATATTTTAACTTAAATCAGTAAAGAAGTCAGTAAAAATTATCAAAAAATCTTAAATAATACCAAAAAACTACCAAGTGAAAAAATATAGATTAAATTTTTTTCTTAAAAAAAATTTGACCACACGTGGTTAGGGCTCAATAAAATAGCAGGATATCAGTTAATAGTGGGATCAGTTCTCAACAAATTAATTTAATATGCAAAACAAAGTTAAACTTTGAAAATTGAATCAATTTAAAGAAATTTACTTACCATGTGAGAGCTTAAATTGCTAAAACCGTAAACAGCCAAATTTTTATTCCGATTCTGTAAATTCTTATTTGTTTTTTCCTTCAAAATAAGTTCTATAAGTAAAGGATATTTGAATTTATGTGAATATTTATTTCACAATAAAGGACCCATTTGGAATATCACACCTTTGGCGATTTAAAAGAATGAAAATTTTCAATTTAGATAAATAGAAATATTTTTTTTTAAAATTGATATTTTTAAAGTTATAAAAATAATATATTTGCTTGCAGCTATTTAAATGTTACTTTTTGAATGATTTGTAGTTATTGTTTTTTCTTGAATAGAAACAAAAATTATTGAGGCTAGTTTCTCTACCTTCTTTCTTAAATCTATTTGTGTTTATTTTTTTAAAGCATATCTGCTTTAGACTAAAACTGAGCTTATTATTTTCTAATTAGTTATACTACTGTATACGCATTACACTTGAATTAAACAAATACATCAGTGCGAATGAATTCTTAGAGATGTATTCTTGTATTCTCGATTACATTTCATACTTCAATTCATTCAAATTGCAAATCATCATCTGAAACCTACAGATCCCTTGACTACTATTATATCTAAAGCCAGTAGAATGGAAAAAGGAAACAGTGTTAAATTATTCAAGGCCCACAAATGTTAATAATTTGTGAGCAAACTGACTAAATTGGGTATACCTGACAAGGTCATGTTGAAAATAGACCACACGAGTATAAAACTAAAACATTATGGAAAGTATCTTATCTATATTGATTGAATTGACATAATGATAGATAAATTAAGAACTATTCCATAATATACTTTGTTGGTAGAATGATCCATCAAAAAAGACGCAGTAATGTAGTTTTACTGTCCTGGCTAATGATATTTTATAGCTCCACCTCTGTTAGCACATTTTATCATTTATTAATCAATAATTTATGAATCTTTTAAGTTTTCAGGGTTTTCTTTAATTTAATAATTAAATGGCCCCAGGAAAATAAAAATAATTAACCACAAAGTTGACACCAAATAAAAAATTTTGTCAGGTTGACTGAAAAAAAATTTTTACAAAAAAAAGAGGAACAGGAAATGAAATTATTTTGTATGCTTTGAAAAGATCTACTATTAAATGACAACAAAAGACTTAAATGCTTTTTAAGATAAAATCCAAAAAAGTATCTTTCAATTTTGAAAGACAAAAGATTTATTAAATAAAAGCTTTTCGCCAAAATAACTTTTAAAAAAAGAAAGTTAACTGTATTTTTGAGGAAAAAGCAGTCACAGTGTAATTCGGTAGGCATTAATAATAAAATGACTACAACAAGCAGAAAAATACAGTAGTGATTTGTGTTTCTTTTTTACAGAAATTTATTCAATTTTTTCTAGTTGAATTTTTGTTTGTTTTAAATAAAATACCTTACCCTTGCCTATCTATCTATTTAGTCCCACTTTTGCTTGTTTTTATTCTGGGCAGTTTTTAAAGCCTTTTCAAATTCTTCAATTCTTTTGAATGTCATATGTACAATCTTAACGTAGTTAGAACCTCTTCAAATAAGCACAAAAAATTTGAAATGCATTTTCCGTTCAAATTATGTAAGTATAACTTTAAATATTTTAATAACACAAATTTAATAAATATTTAAAATTTAACTTACTTAGTTAATTAAGCATTAATTTATATTTAAATTCCACTTACATAACGCTCAAATAACGAAATTGTTACTAGTTTCGATGAAAAGGAAACTACTTTGATCATATTTTTCTGGATCTTCTCTCTGACTATTTTAATTTTCAAACACAGAACTGATATTTAAGCTCTATAACTAAATTTAGTGTCACTTAATATTTAAAAAAAGACAAATAAATAAATTTAATAAAACCTTTAACTGAATATACGAAATTAAAAATTAGAATTAATTGCTCGTGCGTCTTTAATAGGGACTATTCACTATTTTTTCCATTTGACGTCAAAACTTGCTTACCTCCTACCACTCGTGTACGTACATAGTGTAAAACATATACTTTAAAATGGTGTGGACTAATTTTATAATTGTGTGTGTATATTCAAGAGATGAGTTACACTTTCAAAGTAAAATTGAAAAAATTACACATATTTTTCTCATATTTTTATTTTAAAATATAATTTCAACTCTGAAGTATAAACGCACTGCTGTATAACACAGCTTGTTTTGACAGATTCATATGTTTTTTTCGATGTGCACTCCTCGAAGGCAAAATGGAAATGATTTTTTGGCATATATGTATTAGTAAAGGACTAATACAAAAGAAACCGATAGCGATTTGAGAGTAAAAAATTAAACATGTTTAATTTTTTACTCTCAAATGACCCTTTCCATATAATTTATATGGGACGAGAGAGCCATTTGACGAGTTGGAAAAAATAGTGAATAGGCCCTATAAAGGTGGCTATAGACTACAACTAAAAGTGGACAACTTTTGCTTCCTTCTCCATATAAAAACCTGTTTTCTGGGACTTTTCGGGTAGATATTAAACATGTTTGATATTTTTCTGATTTTTACATGCCCTCCACTAATACACTCAAAGAAAAATTCATTTTTCAATTTTTCTTCGAGTTGTGCACATCGGTCTCTACCATATGATATATCAAATGGTGAGATTGTGTGGGCTTGTACTGCAAAGTTTTTTTCCAGGTTAAATAACAAGCAAATTTATTTTGTATTTTTTCTAATGGATTAAGTTAGTATGCAAGTAATTATTCAATTATTTAATTACATAAATAAAAAATTATTACATGATAATATTGAAGAAGAAACACATGTAAATATATTCAAGAAAAATAAAAATTTGGGCAGTTTAATTCATTACCCATTAGTGAAACAATTACCATTAAACATGTTTAATTTTTTACTCTCAAATGACCCTTTCCATATAATTTATATGGGACGAGAGAGCCATTTGACGAGTTGGAAAAAATAGTGAATAGGCCCTATAAAGGTGGCTATAGACTACAACTAAAAGTGGACAACTTTTGCTTCCTTCTCCATATAAAAACCTGTTTTCTGGGACTTTTCGGGTAGATATTAAACATGTTTGATATTTTTCTGATTTTTACATGCCCTCCACTAATACACTCAAAGAAAAATTCATTTTTCAATTTTTCTTCGAGTTGTGCACATCGGTCTCTACCATATATGACATATCAAATGGTGGGATTGCACTATGTGTGGGCTTGTACTGCAAAGTTTCTTTTGCAAGTAATTATTCAATTATTTAATTAAATAAATAAAAAATTATTACATGATAATATTGAAGAGATACACATAAAAATATATTCAAAGAAAATAATAATTTGGGCAGCTTAATTCATTACCGATAAATGAAACAATTACATCTAATATTAAGTTTAACCAATAATATTTAGGAAAATAAAAGGAATTCTGACGACTAAAAATTACACAAAAAATATCAATATAATAGTATAAATATACAAATATTATAGAACCTATATTTTTTATAAATTAATATGCAATTGTATATGATTTTTTTATAGTAAGAGGTTGGAAAATTGAGAAAAGTTGTGAAGTTATAAAAGAAACATAAATAAATCAAATTTAAATAAAATAAATTACATTTAAATATAAATAATAACACATAAGTTAAAATGAAATAAGTAAAAATAATATTTAAAAACAAAAATAACATGAAATATATATTTATTTAATAAAGTATACTCAAAAAGTGTCTACAACTTGGAAATTAATTTTTATAATAATTATTTTGTTGAATTTTAGTATTACTTCTTTTTATAGAACTTTTTTCAATTTGATCATTATCAAGTATTGCTGGAATAGAATTATCTTTTTGTATGTTATCCTATCTACAAAAATTGTAAAATATTTATATTTGACATAGTTGAATTTAAATCAATTGAAAATATTTTCTTTTGGAGTTCCTTTCTTCAAATTATGCATTTGAAATCCTTTTATTTTCCTAAATATTATTGGTTAAACTTAATATTAAATGGTAATTGTTTCACTAATGGGTAATGAATTAAACTGCCCAAATTTTTATTTTTCTTGAATATATTTACATGTGTTTCTTCTTCAATATTATCATGTAATAATTTTTTATTTATGTAATTAAATAATTGAATAATTACTTGCATACTAACTTAATCCATTAGAAAAAATACAAAATAAATTTGCTTGTTATTTAACCTGGAAAAAAACTTTGCAGTACAAGCCCACACAATCTCACCATTTGATATATCATATGGTAGAGACCGATGTGCACAACTCGAAGAAAAATTGAAAAATGAATTTTTCTTTGAGTGTATTAGTGGAGGGCATGTAAAAATCAGAAAAATATCAAACATGTTTAATATCTACCCGAAAAGTCCCAGAAAACAGGTTTTTATATGGAGAAGGAAGCAAAAGTTGTCCACTTTTAGTTGCAGTCTATAGCCACCTTTAATATTTCTGGCTAAAAATTTTTCCCTTACTCTTTTTCTATAGAGCTGAAAAGGTTATAAATATCTTCAAAATAATAGGAAAGAACTATATCGAAATATATTTGTACAAAAATTAATCACTTTACCTGCCTAGTTTTACATGTTTTGAGGATTCTGTAGTATGAGCGAGTCAGATGATATCAAGTTCCTTTTTGGAATTAAATACAATTACCCGGTAGTTATCTGATACCTGCAAAAATAATTATAATAATCTTTATTTTGGAGCCTTTACCTAGATAAAGTGCTATGATTCTTCAAAAGTAACATGGTGCTACATAAAACTTAGATAAATCCTTACTCTTTAAGGCCTTTATATGTAAATTAATATAGCATATATTTTAGCAGTGCAAAACTTAAGTTAATTACAAAATCACAAGGAAATTTAAATTTTTGAAACGAGCGTAGGAGCTTAGTCGTATAATTTCAATTATTTCCAAAAAATTACCTATTGTAAACGTAATTATTTCCTCTTTTACAGGGATTTTTTCCTTAGATCAATTTGTAATCTAAAGGCAGGGCAAAATAAAACACATAATAAATATCATAAGGGAAGAGAAGGAGAGAGATACAAATCACACCACGCTCCTACGCTTGTTGCAATTTAAATTTCCTTGTGATTTTACAATTAACTTACGTTTTCCACTGCTAAACATACATTTACATATATAAAGGCTTTCAACAGTAAGAATGTATCTAAGTTTTATGTAGCACCATGTTACTTTTGAAGAATCACAGCACTAAAGGCTCCAAAATAAAGATTATATAGGATATTATTATAATTATTTCTGCAGGTATCAGGTAACTATCGGATAATTGTATTTAATCCTAAAAAAAAATTGATATCATCTGACTCGCTCATACTATAGAGTTTTCAAAACATGTAAAACTAGGCAGGTGAAGTGATTAATTTTTGTATAAATATATTTCGATATAGTTCTTTCCTATTATTTTGAAGATATTAATAACGTTTTCTATAGAAGAAGAGTAAGGGAAAAATTTTTAGCCTGAAATAGTAAGAATTGCCTTAAATCTCTTCTCAATTTCTTTAAATGGCTGTAATAAGAGCATTTAACAGTTTAAGCGGGGTATTCACTATATATTTCCGAATCAATGATTCGGCTCTTAGTTCCCATTTAAAGTATATGGAAAGCACAAGTAGGAGAGAAAATATCATGTTTAATATTTTACTCACAAATGATTCAGCCATATACTTTATATGGGCTGAGAGAGCCGAATCATTGATTCGGAAATATAGTGAATACCTCACCTATATAACTAAAATTTGCTTATTTATACTATATAATCCCAATTTCAATTCTCATGCATACGCGTAAACGTCTGCGTAGATAGCTATAACTGTACTTTTTATGATTGGCAAAGAAATATTCCTGATTCCCGAAAGTATAAGTTATAGCATAGGTGATTCTCTTTTGTTGGGTTGGTTACAATGAGTAAAACAAACAAAACAATGGAAGGGGGGATTGGTTATATATAGAGTTTGTTAAAGACGCGGGGGCAGTAAATTCTAATTTTAAATGTAATAAATTCAGTTAATTGTTTTATTAAATTTATTTATTTGTTTTTGTTTTAAATATCAAGTGACACTGAAATTAGTTATAGAGTTTAACATCAGTGTTGTGCTTGGAATTAAAATAGTTGGAAAGAAGATGCAGGAAAATACGATCAAATTAGTTTACTTTTCATTGAAACTAGTAATAATTTCGTTACTTGAGCTTTATGTAAGTAAAATTTAAGTATAAGTTAATGCTAATTTAACTAAGTTAAATTTTAAATATTTATTTGCAAAAATATGTTAAAATAAAACTTTTATTTTTTCACTGAAGCTTTTACATTGATTGTTATTAGTAATTTGAATAAAATCCCACTAAAAATTAAAGCAATACAAAAGCATTTGGTATAGCAAGAATTTTATAAACTCTTTGTAGGTTTTTTATATGTGTGAGATAGATTCAATCATAAGCTACAGAGGCTAATAAATATATAATAGCTACTTGATTTTTTTTTAAATGATGAAGGTGTATTGGTTACTATAGCCCTCCTTAAAATTTCTGTAATAGATTAAAATTATTTGACTCTTTCAGCAGACAAACAAGAAACGCTTATACAACAACAAAAAATTTAGGAATTTATACTGTATGCTTGGTTTTATTTTTGAATGATTTGAGTATGCATACAAAAACTTTGTGTTATTGGCTAATTGCACTTTTTATTAATACTTATATTACTCTAGATTCACACAAACAGCAATTAGATGGAAGAAATGACAATTTTTGTTTTTGTTTTTTTTTTTTTTGCATGATTTTATCCTAACATAAAATTTTTATAGCACTTTTTATTTTCTATGTATCAAATAATCAGTACTACTACATTAAACATAATCAAATTTTTTAAGATGTTCTTTGCAAAAAAAGAAATTTAACTGCCACAGGCTGTAGTAGCTAAAAATTTATAGAATAGAAGCATAGTCAAAAGGATTGAATAACTTTTTTAAAGTCTATCCAAATTTTCTTACTTGCAGATATAAGAAAAAAGATAAGATTTTGTATTAAGAAATTAACTAATCAATATAATTTATGATAATCCTCATCTCATACAACTTGCTTTTATTTCACTTCTCTATATTTTTTAATTTACTTAGTTTCTACTTAAATTGATTAGTTATAATTAACAAGTTATATATTGAAATTCGACTGTTTTATTTTGAAACAAAGAAATTAGCATACAAAATAACAATTTGTCCTTAGTTGTATTATTTGAAAAGTTTGTCTAAGGTTACAAATATTTCAGAGAACTTGATTCCCAACGTGAAATTTTCAATATTAACCAGATAATTGAAAATTGTGTTATTCAGCATTAAATTTGAAAAACCTTACAATCATTTTGAAGAAGCCTATGGCGTAAAGCCTAGCACAGACCAAGGCGTCTGTAGCCGCTACAGTAGTGGCGTCTGCAGCTGCTACAGTAGCAGCTTCAGCTGCCGATTCAATCATATTGAATGGGTGCATCAAAATCTGGTTCACAAGTTTTTCTTAATGTAGGTCGCTTTTTTTAGTGGAATATTCTCTATTATTATTGATTATTAGTTTTGTTTGATTATTATTGTGAGTTAAACTTAAATATTGCTAATTTTTGTTATTACTGTTTACAGTTGATATTTAGTGTTTATTTATGCCTCTTGCTATTAAGTTTTTTTTTTTATTTTTGCTAATAATTGCTATGATTTGTAGCAATTGTTGAATTTATTTTTTTTTATAGATCTTTTCTTTTTCTAAATAAGACTTAAATTCTAAATATTATTTTATTAATTAATTTTCTTCAATGTTGTGAAGATGCTTTGACAATTATATTAACGGATTCAAATCCAGAATCTTCTTTGAGCTATTTTGATAAAGAAATGGCAAATGGACATCAAAGAATTAATTATCTAACACTTTCTGAAATGTATAATGAAAGTATCGAAAATATAGATGAATTCAATTATGATAAGGAAAGGTAAATTTTTATTATCTTTTTATCTTATTTGTAGCCAAATAATTTCTTATTTGCTTAACCACTTGAAATGCTATTATTTTATTGAATTATGTAAACGGGATGCTACACTTCAACGTAAAAATAATTTTCAGTTTGTTTTTATTATAATAATAAATAATTGAATAAAGAATTGAAAATTAAAATAAATCAAACACATTTATTAGAAAAATTATGTAAAGATTTTGAGTGGACCTATCAAGATGTTCTTGTTTGTCAGGTAAGTTATGTATTTTAAAAGAAAGTCCCGCAAGAAATAATCCTTTATTACTTGATTACTCATATAGTGCAAGAAAGTGCAACGGAAAAAATTTTTTGGATTTGGGTTTTTCTAAGCCATAAAGTACTTGGAAACATAAAACTAGTAAAAATGTGTTTCTGTTTTATGGCTTAGAAAAACCCAAATCCAAAAAATTTTTTCCTTTTCACTTTCCTACAATCTGTGAGTAATAAAGTAATAAAGGATTATTTGGTGAGGGACTTTCCTTAAAATACATAACTTACCTGACAAACAAGAACATCCTGATAGGTCCAATCAAAATCTTTACATAATTTTTCCAATAAATGTGTTTGATTTATTTTAATTTTCAATTCTTTATTCAATTATTTATTATTATAATAAAAACAAACTGAAAATTATTTTTACGTTGAAGTGTAGCATCCCGTTTACATAATTCAATAAAATAATAGCATTTCAAGTGGTTAAGCAAATAAGAAATTATTTGGCTACAAATAAGATAAAAAGATAATAAAAATTTACCTTTCCTTATCATAATTGAATTTAGCTACATTTGCGATATATATTAATAGACGTTTCAGAAGTGTTAGAATTAATCCTTGATTTCCATTTTTAATTTACTTATCAAAATAACTTAAAGAAAATTCTGGATTTGAATCCGTTAATAGCATTGTTAAAGCATCTACACAATATTGAAGAAAATTAATTAATAAAATAATATTTAAAATGTAAGTCTTATTTAGAAAAAGAAAAGATCTATAAAAAAAAAATAAATTCAACAATTGCTACAAATCATAGCAATTATTAGCAAAAATAAAAAAAAAGTGAATAGCAAGAGGCATAAATAAACACTAAAAAATCAACTTTAAACAGTGATAACAAAAATTAGCAATATTTAAGTTTAACTCACAATAATAATCAAACAAAACTAATAATCAATAATAATAACAATATTCCACTAAAAAAAGCAACCTACATTAAGAAAAACTTGTCAACCAGATTTTGATACACCCATTCAATATGATTGAATCGGCGTCTGTAGCCGCTACTGTAGCAGCTACAGACGCCTTGGTCTGCGCTAGGCTTAAGGCGATCACAGAAGTTCAAATGAGTTTTATTCCTTTGGATTCCTTTTTTGTAATTAAAAATTTTTGAATTTATATTTATTTTATATTTTTTTTTTTTTTATATATATATTTTTAACTTGGACATATTTTAAGAATGCTTATAATCTTTTTAATTAGCTATTTTCTTATTAAGAAAACTGTGTTAAAATAATTTGAAATACCTCCTTAAAATGTCTTAATTACAATAAATACTGAATAAAAATGTTACTTTGTTTTTTTAGAAAATTTTCAAAATATTGAAATTAAAGAAAAATGCGATTTGAAGCTCATTAGCTTCAAAAACATATATAAAAATAACAGTATAAATTCACAAGTTTCTAAAGTAAAATATTACTCTGAATTAATAATTCTAAGTTTTGAGTTAAAGTAGAAAAAAATTTTACAGATTAATTATTTCAATCTTTTAATTTGAACATAAAAAACTGTTTAGCAATATTTGGCACAAGATAAGAAATTTAAGTAATCTCAATAAACAAATCTAATATTAAATAAATTAATGAAGCTAAGAAATTAAATATGTCATGGTAATAAAAAAAAAGCTTTCTTGAGACTATATAAAAAATAAAAGGATTTAATTATATAGATTCCTTTTGATTAAATTTCTTGTTTTGTAACAAAAACTATTTTTAAATAGTATTTAATTCAAATATAAATTTATTTTTTATTTTTTGCTATATTACTCACTTTTTATTCAAATTATTTTATAACACTATTATTTTCATAACACATTAAAAAGTATAGAAAGCCAAATTTTTGTTTTAACAATAAACACAACTTTACAACACTTGTTGGATAGAATTTTTTGAATGGCTTAACGTCTAGATTCAGCCACTTGTTGAATAACATGTGAAAATCTAAAGACAATTTCACTTTTATATATTTGCTAACCAAAAAAAAAGAGAAATAATTTCCCCTAAAAAATTATATCTATGTGAGACTGGCGGCGCATGATCTGAAACTACCCAAAATATTATCTATTATGAAGGAAATATCTAAAACAGAAAAAGACACAATCTTTAAATGATCATAAAACTAACATTATGTTTTGTTTTTATTATATTACTGAAAATTTATGGTAGAGGTGAAGTTTTTTTTTGGGAGCTATTTATTATTCAGTGTAATTGACTTGTTTAACGTCAATTGAGTATTTAAATTTCGATAATTCAAAGAACAACCAAAAAAAAAACAAAATTTGCAAGATTTTATAATAAATAAGTAGATTTAAAACTTTTCTTTTTAGTACTACGTTATCTCTATTTCTATCTTACTTCAAATAAATATAATTTTGTACGCAATAAAATTGTTCAACAGAAATGATTCAAGCAAGCCAAGGTAGTAAGAGTTCATTAACTAACAAAGAAAGTGCTCTTGTAGACATTTGACCTTAGCTATTGAAAATAAAGTCATTACATTTAGCTTTAGAGATACAGTCTAAAAGTTCAAAAAACTTATGTTATACGATTTTGTCACATGGTTAATTGAAATTGAACAAAGCCCTTAATAAAAAAGCAGCCTAAGATTTTTATAGATTAGAGGCTTATATTTTACTAATTAGGCTTAAAAAAGATCTGTTTGTTGAAATGTATTAAAAAAATTAAGAACAATTATAGAAAATTAGCAGTCATCGTATAATGTTGCCACAAAAACTGCCTGGAGGCAGTAATACTAAAGTGTGGACCTATCAAGATACTCAATAATTCATATTTTTATGAATAACTGATCTCAAGGGGATGTAAAATAATTTGGTTGGCCGAGCATTATCCTGGTACGAATTTAAAAGGAGATTTATTTCTACATTGAAGTCAGACTTTACACATAAGTCTGAAAATTTCAGGTCTAATTCAAGGTAGCTATAAACCAACTCCATTTTTCTTTATCTTTTGTTATAATCTGAAAATGTTATCTACTTCGTGTATTGGAAACGCAAATTGAGGTTTAAAATCAATTAAACTATAAAATGTTTTTAAAATATAAATAAGATATATTGTTAACAATTGTCGTCTTGCTTAAAAATTGTTAATTTTTAAAGAAAATTGTTTGAAAATTTTTTGAGGAATTTCGCTATGTTTGAAAAATTTCGATGTTTTTTCAGTCAGTGGCATTAACGGTGGCATTCACGGTAAAATAATGCACTGTAAAGAGGTCGGAAAAAAGTATATTTTTTTGAATTTAAATGCTTGTAGCTTCTGTAATTTTCAATTAATTCAACAAAATTTTATGTTTTTCAAAAAACAAAGGTGTTATCCCATAAAAAGAAAAATTTTAGCTTTTTAATTGGTTTTTTTTAGATATATTCAAAGAAATTTTTAGAAATTTCTTAAAATCATATCTGAAGCATGTAGAAATTATACCCTTCCACTTTGTACGAAGATATGGCACAGTCGACCAAGTAATTTTACATGTCCTTAAGTTAAGCTAACAAAAAAATATAAATTATTGAGTTTCTCTTGGACTATTAACAAACTGTAAAATTTTTTAAATATTATAAATAAATGATCCAAATATTACCTAAATTAGTGGTTTTATACAACTGCAGAGGGGGAATTTTTTCAGCCTCTCGTTCTTTATTAATGCTTATGAATTCAAGTTTAGTGATCTTAACGGTGTAATTTTTTTGGCCTCATTTGTACTCATAAATTCAATTCAAAATATTGTCGACAGTAACATTTCTATTGCAAGACAAGCAAAGGCAAGCCTCCCAAAATGATGTAGAAAACCAAAATAGACATATCAACTCAAAAATTGAAATATTTGAAAGACTTTTGTAAGAGTCAAAGGATCTGGTGAAATTTTTTCACACGAAAAATATTTTTGCATAGCTTTTCAATACTCAGTACAAACACGACTAATTCTGTGTTCTCGTCATTCAAGTAAATCAGCTATACACAAGATACAGGGTGTTCCATTAAATTTTGTAAAATTTCTTCAAAATAATTTTGTAGATTTATTAGAAGAGCCGATGATTCCAACAAGTCTCCGGTTACACGGTTTTCCGGCTCATTTTGGCCTCATTTCTTCAGTATCTTGACAAACACTTTCATCAATGAATAGGTGGAGGTGGACCTGTAGTTTGGCCTCAAAGATCTCCAGATCTAACCCCTTTGGACTTTTTTCTAGGGAAAAAATAAAAAAAATTCTTATTAAGTTATCGGGAAGGGCTCACTTTGATCGATTTTTATTGCACTATGGAAAAGAGTTAGGCCATTATAATTCAAGAATTTTTTATTAGAAAACATTTGTAGTTTAAGAAAATAAAATGAAAAAAAAAATTATCAGGGTGTTTTTCTAAGAAAAACGCAAAAAACGTCAAAAAATGCCCAGGTTTTTTACCAACGGTTCTACTTATAAATTTTTGTCTCCACCATTTGTTAATATTTTTAAGTTTTTGTTTTTTTAATAATAAAACAATATTGTAAGCTATGAAAAATTATTTTTGTTTACTCGTTATTACATAGATTCAAAAGTTATAAGTGATCGAGTGCGTGGGGATAAAAACAAAGCCTGAAAAATTCAAAAGGCTATAACTCGAAAACGAAAAAAGTTAGACCCCCACTTTTTGTGTTTTTTGTCGATGAAATTTTATTTACTTTCTACCCTAAGCATTTGTCCACCCAATGTCGGAACACCCTGTACATAAGATTACTTATAACAGAATTAATGTTTTCTAATATAATGTCCTGTTCTTTTCGCAAGCTCCAGGTAACAATATAAGAAAAATATTCTTCATTCTCATTGATTTCAAGAAAATTTTTATTGAAAACTCTTAAATATTTTAATTAAACCATTTGAAAATTTTTATTCACTAATCTTTTAGTTTTATTGTTTTATGCCTTCAAAAACTATTTTAGAATGCATTAAATGAATGATTTGCCAAAAATGTCAATACATATTTTATTTTTCAGTTTTATCAAACTTTTGAATTTCATCATCGGCATGCTTGAAAAGTTCTTTTATTGTCTAAAATAGAATAACAATGTTTGAATTTAAGAAAAGCACTAAATTATATTTAATGTTAAGCTAAATACCTTAGCATTTTTAATTTTCTGTAAAATAGGATCTTCATAGAACATTAAATTGAATTTCGATTTTGTTGCTAATTTTCCTTTTTGAGCATCATTTTCCACTTCACGTTCAAGTAATTTCAAATATTCCTGTTCAGTTAAATTTTCAATAGCTTGGACAGCATCTTCAATTTGTTCACCTTCACGTGATGATCCTGAGGAAATTCCCTCCATCTCTTCCTGTAAATAAAAACAAGTATATTGATTTAGACCATGACTTTCCATTAAAGTTCTAGACAGATACTCTTGCCAGTATGCATAATGAGTTGGATAGTTTGGCTTCATTAAACACTAACCGTAACTTCAGTCTCGCCAATCTATTTGATTCTTTGTTAAAGAGCAGTTAAAATTTTTTCAAGCAGTCTCATTTATATAAACGTATATGGTACAAGTGTCATCGGTGAAGGTACAGATGTCTAAAACAATGCAAATCTGGGTTATCTTATAACCTCTTTTCATACATTAAATAACACAGCCCTCAATTGTGATGGTTACCTCTTAGACTAAAAAAATCCATTTAAAACTATGTAATATCTGGCCCAATTATTTCGGCACCAAATCAAAGTCCAGTTCATATTGTGGAAAGGGAATAATTCTCTGGGGCAATTTGCTAGGCCCACTTTAGTCATTATCATTACGTCATTAGATTTTCGTTTATTTTATTCGCTATGAAATTGGATAGGTAGGAAAGAATTCGAAACATTGTCTAAAGCTGAAAACTGCATTTTGTGGTATTTTGGCCGATCTCACAACGAAAGCTAATATACTAAATAGCAAAAGATTGCTTATGATAAAGGTGATTATTACGGAGTTTTAAACTAAAAACTTGTTAAAAATTAATCTATTTAAATTAAATGTAGAAAACAGATTTTACTTTTAACTTCTCTGATATATGATTTGTTGTTTTATCAAGAGAAAAAACAAAAAGAATACAAACCGCTTCAGATGTGTCAGTAAGAATTGTTGAATCTGAGTATATTGGCTGTTCGTATTGATTCTGAGACAAATAATCAGTTTTTTCTTTTCTTTGCTTTTGTGCCATTAGCATTTTATTACGTATATCCTGTGGATCGCTAGTATATTGAATACGTTGACGTATATAACGATCTTTAGCCGCCATACGGAATTTTTGAAGGAAGTCTTTTAGATCAAGTTCACATTTATCCCAGCTATCATCATGTATTCTAACAATAAAAGAATGAAATTGATGACTAAAAACCATATATCTATAAAATCTAACCTTAATACATCTAGACCTCTTTGTGGATCTTCTGCTTTATATTGTTCTTCAAGTTTTTGTTGTTTCTTTTTATGAACTCTTGCAATATGTTGTCTACGTCCTTCAACTTCTTCACAAATAATTGTTTCACGAGCCCATTTTTTACCTTGTGAAACTAATTTCTCAATATTTTTAGCAGTTATAGTTTTAACCTATTTTTTACAAAATATCTGTAATTATTTCTACTAAATAAAAGGAAAATTTGATTTTTACTTTTGCTCGTCTTGCAGCTATTAAACTATTTGTCTTATAATTGACATTAAATACAGGATGATTGTTTAATTCTTTTGGAAGTTTTTCACCAGTATTTTGAATTATTCTATTTCTTTCTAATTCCATAGCAGTAGCCTAATTAAAAAAAGGAATAAAGGTATTTTAAATAAATAAACTTTTTTCATATAAATTAAATCAAAATTCTTATTTTACCAGGACAAAACTATGTGCCACAATTAGACTTGGTGGACAATTTTCTAAACTACAGCTACCCTTGAAAATCGCTTGACGAAATCTTTCTTTCTCAGCTTCCTAAAAGCATTAATATTATAATTTAACGAAAAAATCTAAAACATTTTATTATAATTTAAAATATATTTAACTACATACTTCTCTTTTTTTTATTCGTTTTTCCATTTCTCTATCATAATCTTCACTGAATTTTGCACGTAACGATTGCATATATTTTCGATCAGTTAGTCTGACCACATTACTTCCCATTAATCTCTGAATTTTAGCCTTAATACCAGGCAAATTGAAGCTAAAAATATGAATTTTTTCAATCCGTTTTTTTTTTTGTGTATTTAGAAAATTTTTAGAAAATAAAATAAGTGACATAACAACAAATATAAATTAGAAAGAATAAAACCCTGACAAGTTTAATACATCAATCAAATATCAATAATAAATAAAATATGAATTTAAATGAAATTATCGACAATTTCTACGAAATAATTTCATTTCTTTGCTTATAATCTATCTAAATAATAATATAATATTTTAGTATTAAATTCGTAGAACATAACATCTATTGAAATTAATTGACTGTGGGTGATAGATAAAACTTCAAAATGAATTAAAAAATTTGAAAAGGATTTCAAGTTAATTTTAATAGAAAATCTTATTTTATCGTGTTTAATTCTAAGATTTTTTTCCACTGTTAAACAAATTAATAAAAATTTAGACATTAAAAAATCCTATAATATTTGTATCTTTCATTTTATCTTATGAGGTGAATGTCCTTTCTTATTACTGTAGTCATTTAGGATTAAAGCTTTTCTAAGTGTACTTCTGGATTTTAATTTGTAATAAAATAAAGTTTTATTAATTTAGTCAATAGTAAAAAGAAAAAAAGGGATTTTTTATATTTTTAGATTTATTTTTTGCAAAAAAAAAAAAAAAAAATTCTTCCTAATATTTATATCATAGATGATACCAGAGAAAGTTAATTCAAAAAATGTCATTAATAGTCTATGTTTTTCCTCACTAGTTTCCAACTCTTTAAGTATTATTTTTGTATTTAAAACAGAGTAGGAAGTAAAAATGATAAATTTTATAATTTCTGCTGTAATTTATTTCTTTTGGTCAAATGCAATTCTAAATATTTACATCCATAATATGTTTCAAAAGTAAAGGAGAACCAAGACAAGGTAACTAATTTTCTCAGGCTGGCAATGAAAAGTTCTTTCTTTTCATTTATGAAACCCTTTAGTTTCTCTAAGCAATCGTAGTTTATTTTAATAAATTTTGCCTAAAGGGACTTCGTAACCATTACATATCATCATATAATATTGCTCAAAGTATTTTGCGCAATATTTCACGACTTTCGAATCCATACAAAAATTGTCCATGCAATATTTGTACACAGGTTTTATACGATACAATAACGTTATCCTATACAATATTTTATCACATTATGTGATGACTAAGAGGCCACCTAACGATTCTCAAATATATAAATTCCATATTTGTAATAAACTAGTATTAGAAGTTTCAGTAAGAAGAACCTATTACATCTCCATTTGAGACATCCAATAAAAAATTTTTAATTTTGTAAACAGATAGAAGCCAATAACGGGCAAGTCCAGTGTATAAGAAGAAATCTTATTATTTTAAACCTCTTACTGTTCTAAATGTCAAAAAATTTGTGTAAACAGGTACATTATTCTAGTAAATAAAAGTTTTTTAAACAATATTTTCCTATTATCATTTTTCCATTTCAAAATAAACAATATGTAGTATTTTTTTGGTATTCCAAAAACTCTAGCTATTAGTTTAACAGCGAGTGGAATCATTTTTAGAATTTTTGGCACAAAACTTCCAACTTCAATTTATCGTTTTATATATTGTTTGGTTAAACCATTTTAAATTTGACATTATTCAATGGTTTTATACAATTGTGAAATATGATATAAAAGCCCCTTAACTTTTATTTGAAACAATCAAAATATTCTTTTAAAATCTACTTTTGAATTTTTTGGATTACCGTTGAATTTCTTGGATATTCATTGTAGCACCTTTTTGATGTTATCATCATTATTTTAATTAGTTTTTCTCACGTAAATTATTTTTAAGGAAATTACAAACACGTCAAAACTGAACGAAACAGTTGCTAACTATACAATTCAGCAGAGTTTTCATCAATTTTTGACTGACTTTAATTTGTGTTAAGCCACCCAAAATAAAGAACTTGAATAATCCACGGTATTCCAATTTCTTAATTCAAAAAAAAAAAAATAATCATAAGTTAAGGTAGAAGTAAAAAGCAAATTATTTGTTTGATCAATTTTAAATTTGTCATCAGTAATAAAAATATAGTTTTTCAAACAAAGTATCATAAAAAAGTCAGCTCAATACCAGCTGAGACTTTTTCTCAGAGACCAAGTTAAAAAATCAATAATAAAAAGAATAAGAAAGAGTTAATACAAAAGTTAAATGATAAACGAAACCAATTTGTGGTAATAGAAGAAGGATTAAGGAATAAATTATCGTAATACAAGGATAATATCTTTTGCTCTATACAAGTAACTACCAAATGAAATGTAGTTTTTCTCAAATACTAATACAATTTTTCAAACAAAATTACCACGAATAACTACTTATTTTCCTTTTGTCATATTCTGACCAAAAAACAAATCAAGTAAACAGCTGAAAAAAAATATTTTAATGAAAAAACAAAAAATACCCAGTAATATTTATATCATAGACACTAGATTAAAGTTAATTAAAATAAAATGTTTCCTAGCCTAATTCAACTTAATATGCCATATTTTCCCTCACTAGTTTCCAACTTTATAGGACACTAATATGATTTTTTTTTAAAAACAACAAAATAAAACAAAACACAAATACAAAACATCTGAACTTTACTTCGAAAAACAATTCACAAGTAAAATTATCATATAAGAAAAAATAACAAATAATATTGTGCTACATAAAAATATTAAATGTTAATAAAGATTAGCAGCAGGACATTATAAAAAGTCAGAAATTTTTCATAATTAAGTTTAATTTAAAAGCTCATAAAAATCTTAAGAATTTTTTATATGAAACATTTTTCAACGACATTTTAACCCTATAAACAAAACAAAAAATAAATAAAAATAAAGATTTACTTAAAGCCAAAAATGTCGGACAGCTAAATGAAATGATATAAAAAAAAATTTTTTTTCTTGTATTTTATCCTAGAAGGTCTACAGATGTCCTTTCAAATATTTTTGTTATACCTAAAAGCTATATTATTTTTCTTTTAATAATGGAAATATGAGAAAAGCTAACACTTATTAATCTCATAAATCACAAAGTTAACACCATAGTCAGTAGGTGCCTAAAGAAATATTTCAACCGTAGTAAATGCAAAATATAAAACAAAAGAATCTTTTATGCACATATTTAAATTAATAATAATTACTTTAAAAAGTTAAAAGAACAACGTTTTTTACACCAAATTACATGATTAGTTTACTGATGATAAAAAAAGAATACAAGATATAAAAAACCCATAATTTTTACCCTAGAGAATTATGAGCTTGAAAAAACATTCAACCAAAGTTATACGTTATCAAAGATATAACAAAAATATAATTTAATTAAAGAAAATCTACACACAGAAACAGTTTTCATAAGAATTGCAACTAAAGTTCTATATAAATCTATTTTAATATTAGAATAAGATGTCATATTTGTAAAATAGTCATCTTTTATAAATTTTCAACTAATTTACATAATTAAAACAAAATTTCCATACCTTGGGGGTAAAATATAGGTACATTCAACAAGATTAAATTGTGATTTTCGTCTTTTTAAACATTTAGATGCCATGTGAAACAAATGAAATTTATTTCAATTATGTTAAAACAATTAAAACAACTTAAAACAAGTTTTAGTCTATAGTATTGTAATACTATTCCACTCGACTGAAAATAAATTTAAAGAATTCGCTTGGTAGCTTGGAAGGAGAACTAAAGAAAAAATGGGTATAACTTAGGATATTTATTAAATTGTAAAAATTTTATTAAAACAATAGCATAAATTTGACTTGTAAATTGATTTAAAGTAAATACAAAAAAAAACATAAAAGTAGACAAGTAGAATTTCAATTGGGGTGAGCTTTCGATGGTATTGACTCACGAATAGCAATCAAATAGTTCATTCAATTGTTTTTCTTTTCTTTAGTAATAATATGCAAACAGTTTCTCATATGTTATCCTTGTTTTCAATAACACGATACATCTATCCTTAACGTTTTATTTTTTATTTTTTGGCATTGTTAACTTGAAAACTAGACATGCTATGATGAGTAGGTAACAACATAGCACGTATGAAATAGGATTGCAAGAAAAATTTTAGAGGTATTACAAATTTTTTAATTTTGATTTGAAAAACAATTTCCAACTGACACATTAAAGTGTTTTTACATCGTATCGCATGAACATCTGCAGGTACTTTTTCCATTTTCTAAAATACAGTTAATTAAATTTTTTGCATTTTGATTTAAAAATGGCCAGTGGACAGAGTACAAGGTCTAGTCTTCTTAAAATTTAAAATTTTTAATGCAAGATATTTAATATTTTTCTCAAGAAAACTAGCTTAGAATAAATTTTCTTTTCTAATCTTATACAAAAAATGCTCATGGCAACATGGAACAAAAATTTTAAGTAATATTTTTAACTCTGTTTTCCGAGAATTATTTGATAATGAGTAATTGTAAAAGTTAGGTTAAATCTGACTGTGAATATGAAGAAAAATAATTTTTACAAGAAAAAAATATAAAATTTTGGACAGATAAAAATTGTACTAATCTAATACAGGACACATTATAAATACTTCTTTTTATACATAACGTTTAGAAACGTTATAACGTTATAACGTTATTAGAAAAAATAAAACTAAATTTGCTTATCATTTAACCTGAAAAAAAAACTTTGCAGTACAAGCCCACACATAGTGCAATCCCACCTTTTGATACATCATATGGCAGAGACCGATGTGCACTACTCGAAGAAAAATTGAAAAATAAATTTATCTGTGAGTGTGTTAGTGCAGAGCGTGTAAAAATCAGAAAAATATCTTTTTCTTTAGTGATTGGGGGTAAAATTTTGCTACTTTTTATTTATTTGTTTTTGGTCAATCTGTCAATCTGTACTATCAAAGCCAACAACAATGATGTTTTGTTGAGCGTTTTATGTTAGTATTAAACCCTATGTCCTATGACCTCGTTATTACTTTAAATTTTGGGCTGAAACTTTTACAATATATTTCTTACAAACATTTCTTTTGAAATACTTTTAGCAAAATTTGATTTTTTAAAACCATCACACCAGAATACCACTATAAATGAGGGTAATCAAAACAATTAAAAATTCAAATAAATGTTTTTGCAAATGTTTTTCCGTAGCATAAATAAATATAGATTTTTCCATTAAATTTTTGTACCATTTTTTGTTTTATATTATTTGAAATAATCTTTAAGATAATGAATTATTTCCTGCTAACATGGTAGGCACACAGGCGCTAATGGCCATACTTTCAAACACCATATTTTGCCTCTAATGGCCATATTTTAGGCCATACAATTTCGGTGGCACACAGGCGAAACGTAATATTTTCAAAGCAGCTGATTAATGTCATTTGAGTTTACACAGTGTTTTATTTTGCGCAATTTGTTTACTTTTAAATACTTTATAGACTTAAAACGAGTTGTTTAATTTAATAATTGGTTTTTCAAAGTGTTTAAAAATATATTATAAAAATGTATAATATAAGGAAAGAAAATATTCGTAAAATTGTAGCCTCATATTGATCTAACTTAATATGTTTTTTTCAAATATTTTTACTAACTGAAATTCAAAAACTATAATTTGATCACTGAAAACTATAATCTAATCACTGAATTCAATAAATACAGTAAACAAAACTTACCGCTTAAGATGCATAATATTAATATATGTTTTTTCAAGTAATTATAAATCATATTGCTATGATTCAGTTGTCAAATGGCTACGGCAAAAAGAAAATTTTCGCCTTTAATGTTGCCAGATGATCATTTTGAAGCTGATGGCCATTATATTGCGTTCGTGAACACCATATTTTTTGTAATATTATTGACAATATATTGCGAAAATATGGCGTTCACACAGGGAAATATGGCCATTAAGGGCTAATGGTCATTAGGAGTATGGCCATTAGCGCCTGTGTGCCTACCGTGTAACACTTGAATAAACGTATTTAGAGTTGCTGTGGGTAAAAGGAAACACTTATTTTACAGTTTTGAAAAATTGATGATTGTCAAGTAACACCAGTATAAATGAGCCTTGAGTAAATTGCAAAACCAATCGAAGTAATTGTTTTTATTTTTACAGCCAATAAATTTTTCAGTAATTATTCATTTTAAAGAAATAACATCAAGAAACTAGCAAAAGTTTATTTCTGGCTGTTGTCAGTGGGAATTTTAGAAAGTTTCTTTGGTATACACTATAGCACTATATTAAAAATAATAATAAACTGAAAAGAACATAAGTATTTCATAAAGTAGTCAAAATTCGAATAAGCAAAGTTGAAAGCCCTTCCAAGAGTTTTATTTTTGGTAGCATAAGAAAGATTTCGGGTAGCAAATAATAAATTGTGTGGTTCTATGAGTCTTGCTCAAGAAACCTTGGCTTCCCTCCGCAAAAATGATATTGAAAATATAACAAAAAAGGAAAAAATATTATTTTTGCTTTTTAAATTGTATTTAGTTGTTTGATTCCGATTTTATTTTTAAAAAAATGGAGTGCAAGGTTTTATAAAAATTTCAAATCGACCACGTAAATAATTTTTCTATAAAATAGGCTGCTTACATTTTCTTTACACCTTTCCACACCAATTTTATATGAACTCAAATGAAAGATTTTTTATACATTAAATGATCCTAGATTTATTTAAATCTTGATTTTTTTGAAAAAAGAAAAGAAGAAATTGTGTTTTGCCTGAAATCATATTTATCGTGATATATTATAGAAACAACTTCAATGAAATTTCAAAGTTAGAGCATAGTTATGCTAAAATATTTTTTAGTTTGGAATCACATCCTCCTTACAATAATTTTATGTTGATTAACTAATTACTTCCTTATTAAACCTCAAATTTTCATTGATTACTCATATTGTAAATAAAAGAATATCAACATAAACGGTAAATAGCTTACCTACAATTTATAATAGTTTCTTCTGGTAATGTTTTTTTATTTTTTGATTTCTTAGATAGTTTTTGAGTGTTATTAACAGAATATATGCGTTTCTTATTGATATCATTTTGTTGAAGTTTTTGAGACTTCATACTAAAATCTTTTGAAAAAGAAAAATGTCAAATTTTATTAGCAAGAAAACACCTATAATTTTTAGTCAAACCTATTAATAATTTATGTATATCGGGAGGCTTTGCATCGATTTTCTTGCGAAAATCTTGAGATGAAATAATATCTAAAATTTGCCAGATATTCATCTTGAACGATATATTTTTAAAATATATCTTAAAAATTAAATTCAATTTACTTTTTAACACTAAAACTGTTCTTTTTATATTTTAAAAATTTTGTAATTTTTAAAAACAAATCACGCTAACTACTATAAAGGTGTCTTTACGCTTACTCTTCATACACTAAACTAAACATATTTTATTTAACTGTGAATTATCACCCATAGTCCTTATTTTGTTAGCCTGCTAAATAGTTATAACACTCTATAAAAACTTTTGATGATAAAATCTGTCCTTGAAGAAATCACTATAGCTATTGAACCTTTAAATACCTAAGGATATTAATAATTCGTCACTATAAGGCATGAACATCAATATTTTATGGGTTCAAATAAAGTATATTACCATAGCGTGACAAAAAGATATTTTCTTGCAATAAAAATGCGTTGATTCATAGTAATTTAAACGCAGTATCAAGTTTAACAATTGATTTTGACACTGGGTACGAAGTTCAATAGATTTTCTATTTAAAGTAATTAGGAGATATTTAACGAGAATTTAATTATTGAGCTACGAGTAATAGGCGGTTTACACCAGCAACGAAACCACGTTGCGGAAACCACCATTGCATGTTTTGTATGAAAAGTTCAGACGAAACTACTTTTGCAATGTAGATTCCAGACTGAATTTGAAAGGTTTCCAAAGGTTTCCAAAGTTTTGTATAACAAACGTAGCCCAAAATATTTTCGAAGTCAGCTTCCGCAATTGCTATTTGCTATTGAAATCTGTCAAAACAATGTAAGTCAAATTGGAGTAAAATGTTTCACATCAAAATATAAAGAAGGTATAAAGCTATCTGGGTTTGATTGCAATAGAATAATAACCATTATGATAATGTCTGATTGTGTCTAGTCAGAAAATACATCATTCAATATTTAATTGAATTTTTATTGCTGTTGTTAAAATAGTTGTTTCTAGCCTTAATCAAATCATATAAAAATTTTGGCTTTCATTAGAAAATTAACTAATATCAATTTATAAAATCAGTAAAATAAAAATATCGAAATTTTGTTATTGTTTTATTATTCATTGCCATTTAAATTGCAGTAGCTTAAAGTTTTACTTTTTTTCCGAGAATATAAATTAGTTTTAATATATAAACTCAGGAGTATATGGTTTGAATCAAATTTTGATCATGCTATTAGAATATTTTTGAGTACATGAAAAAAATAAAGGCTCATATTCGGTGATGAGTTAAAGAGGGAAGTTTTGGAAACAATTTATCGGCCAGTCAGTGAGTTTCTTAAGTTAAGTATAAGTTCACTTATAAATCCATAAAATTACAAACAAGAAAGCATAATTATTCTTAAATTATGACAAAAATTTGTACTTAAACAGAGTGTAATACTTCTCAAGCATTTGAATTCTGTTACGAGAATATCAATAAGTTCTGTATCCCTCATAAAATTAAATAAAATAAATGAATAAAATACGGATATTCCATATATCTTATGAAATCAAAAAAATCTAGAAGTTGTATAACGTTAACTAATAACATAGTTTCCGTACTATGCCGCGCAGGTGTAAACACTCTCCAGAAACCATCAAGTTTGGTGGTTGTCACAACGTGGTTTCGTTGCTGGTGTAAACCGCCTATAATTTAGTCAAAAGAAACAGAATAGAAAAATAGGTACTGCTGTGAGCGGCAATATCTCTGGTAATTTTCTGCAGTCACTTAAAAATAAAACACTAATCTACATGTATTTTAATTTAAGACTGGGTAAAGAAAAACCAACACATTCAATTTTAAGCTAAATTCAAACTCGAGGAAGCCTAAGCTCTCTACTTTTAAAAGTGTTTTAAATTCGCTTTAGAAAGAACAAGATAATTGTGAAAAATTCCAAATAAACAGTATGTAGACACAAAAAACCATACTTAATCTGATGTAGATTACAATTATTATCTACAAAATAGACACAGACAGTTTTCAAAATTTATACATATTACTTTTAAAATAAAATCAAAAGTACATACGGAACTTGTACAGGAGGATCTTCCCACCATTCTCGCTCTTTAGGTGTCCAAAATTTATCGGCTAAAGTTTGAGCAAACTAAAATTAATACAAAGAGTAAATATTAATTTATAATAATTTGTTTTTTTTTAAATTTACTGTTCGTTTCTTTTTTATTATTTTGGTATTCTTTTCTTCATCGTTGGTTTTTTTAGCCCCTTTTGATTTTTCATCGGGTGCCATTATTCTTAATTTTGATAATAAAATTAAAGATTTGACATTTGACGCTTAGCTGACCTTATGTAAAACAATAATATGAATTATTATTAATGAATTAATAAACAATTTAGTTTATTTTTAGTAACAGATTAAAAAATTTCAAAACTTTTTAAGTAGAAGTAAAAAAAAATATTAAAATATTAATTTGACATAAATTGAAAGGTTTTTCTGAAACTTATCATTTTTGAAGTCAGTGCATACTGTGAAACTAAGGAACCATTTCTTTCAAAATTCTGTATACTGATTCTGCACATAAATCATCAGATAACGCCATTGAGATTTTTTATTTTATTTTTTTGTAATCAATTTTTATTACTCAACAAAAAATTTGTCAATTTTTTTAACGAAAATTGTGATTTTGACTCCCGAGAGCGAGAGAAGATGAAAAAATATATAGAAAACTTGATGGGGTTATTCCCAGAAATATCTCATCTAATAAACTCATTTTGTTTCGGATGATTCATGAAGAAGTTATTACGTACACCAAAAAATTACTTCCTTACGAGCCATTTTGAGAGATTTGCTGCCAATTTATGGATTATTTGCTGTAGAAAATTAATGGAATATAATTCCATTATGATCTAAAAATTAAAACTAAAAAATTAAAAATAATAATAAAGAACTTATTAAAAAGTTAATATTAAAAAGTAAGGATCTTTGTACCATTTCAAAAAATTATGCATACCAATGTTTTAAAACACAATATTAACTACACTAAATTTCAGCAGTACCTACAACTAAAACTGAATTACAGCCACAAATTTCAGCCAATGAAATATGACAAAAATCCTTATAGACAAAATTAACTGTAACAGAGAAAGCTTGTAGTCCATTTGGGTTTTAATCATTAGAACAATATGTATATTCAAATTTTAAAAACGACAAAAATTAGACAAAAAACAAGTTACAATAATAAAAAATCTTTAGGACCAAAAATATTCCTTTTTTTATATTTTTTTATTTTTAATTTATTTTTCTACGTTGTTGATTTGAAACTGGTTGCTCAAGGATAGATCTTTGGAAAGTTTATTCCTACCAGTTATCCCTAGACATCTGATTGTAATATGATTTTTATTTTTATTTTAATCAAATTTTTTTTTTTTCATTTTTTTATAAACGCATTATACAATTAAGCTTTTAGAAATAGGTTTAAGTACTAGATAAGTTAAGTTATGTACTAAATTAATTAAAGTTTATGTATTTATTGAATTTAAAACAATAAAAATTATGTGCTAAACAAAGAAAATTGAATAATTTGTATAGCTATTGTTTAGCAGGTTAAAACGGCAAGCTTTTGCAGTTGATAGTTGAATTTGGGGGAATATTCTTTTGGACAAAGAATACATATTATGAATTTTTCAAACAATCTTTGTGCTAAATATAGAGATGCTGAACAATTTGAATAGTTTTTGTTTGGCAGATTAAAACGGCAAGCTTTTGCCGTTAATATTTGAATTTGTGGAAATATTCTTTTGAACAAAGAATATTTCCGTTGTATTTTTTTGTATAAATATAGTTTGGAATTCTTTGTAAAATTCAATTGTATTCTCGCCTAGGTAGTGAAAGGATTTACCAAAAAAAAGAATTACCTGAATACATAAAAGGAGACTATTTAATATTTTCTTTTTAATACTAAACTTTTTATTTAACACTGCAGTGAGCTTTTTGCTGATCAAAATAAAAATATGCTGCGCTAATTGCTGTTAAGTGATTAATATAATTAATGAATTATTTATTATTATTTTTGTTGATTTTTAATTTTATATAATGTGTAATATAAAAAAACAGTGTAAACTCAATTTAAGTGAAGTAATATATAAATATATGTTAAAAAATAAAAAGAGAAAAAAGAAGTGTTTGATTTTTTAATTAAGTGCAAATTTCTCATTGTCATAACATTTGAAATACTTCAAACGACTCACACAACTAAGCAACTTGACTTGAGAAATTTAAGAGCCAAAATTCAGAGCTTAAACTACTCTTGAACCTGTTATTTTGGTTAAAAATTCCAAATAATAGACTCTAATCTTGTCAATAGTATTAAAAACGCTGCCTGAAATCGTTTTATTAATTCTAAAACACTTTAAATTTTGCTGAAATAGTCGGAACCAAATCTGTTTTTATTCTATTATTAATAAATGTATTACTATTTAAGGGGGTAGTAGGGTTAATTCGGCCGAAAAAAGCATATTTTCTGCAATTTTTTCTAAGGATACAATTAATATTTATTTATTTCTATATAAACAGTATAATTATACTATATTAAAAGAATATTCTGTGAAAGTTTCATTAATAAATGTCAAAAAATGAGCCCATGACAGCGAATCTCCGCAGACGTCTCAAAAAAAGTTGATTCGCGGTGAACATCATAACACATTACTGGGTCAACTGAAATCAAAAAACCAAATTTATTTGATTAGTTGATAAGTTTCCTCATGTAACGCTGTCAAGTTTTTTTTTAATTGATTTTTCGATTCGGAAGTCAAAATACTGATTTTTAATCAAAAACATCAGAAATTTTGTTGTTTTAAAATAAGTTAAAATTTAAAAAGAAAAAACAACTCGACAGCGTTACCTTGTAATTTATGTAAAGAAAGAGTGTGCGAAATTTCAAAGAGATCGGTTCAGTAGATTTTGAGTTGCAGAGTTCACGGACTTTGAAAAAGCTAAGTGTGAGAAGAACGCGTTTGAAAGTTTGAATTTTATTCTATAAAGTACATAAAATAAAAGACTTGCAAGTGTATATCTCCGTTAGTTTTACTTCAATTCCTTTCAAATTTTCACAGAATAATCTTAGAATGCTTTACATCAATAAGAAATAAAAAAAAATACCCTACTACCACCTTAATGAGATGCATAAGCCTTCCCATAAATTAGTCTTTATCAATTAAAGATCTTTCAAATTCTTTCTATAAAAACAAAAAAAAAAATAAGTATATGCCTCACTTTTCATCTGTAATCACAAATTAATTAATGTTAAGAGTCTACCATATCTATATTCATTTTAAAAATGAAACATTAATTAGGAGCTAATAAATAATTTATTTATAAAATTTACAATTTCACTAGTTATATGAATTCAGTCTTCTTAAGATTCACTTAAATTTCTTCAACACTAATGTCATCTTTCTACCAAATTTCACGACATAATCCTCTTGAACCAAATCTATAACCAAGAGGACATTTTCCATATTTATTAGGTTCAGGAAATTGTTCCCAATAAAAGGAAAATTTAAATATTTTATTTATTTGGTCATATTTGAAAATTTTCTTTCCAGTTCTATACTGATAAAATTTATTTTCTTTTATTAATGGTTGAATCATTTGATCATTAGTTAATGTCTTGCTTATGAACTGCAAATATAAATATGGATTTATCAAAACAAATTTTATAATTAGAAAACCATATCTAAATTTATACCTACTGAGAGTTTCCTTTTTTGATTTGTTCGTATGCACTGAACAATTTCAAACGAAAACAAAATTATTAATATAAAATTTTTACACATTTTAGTTCTCCTATCTATATTGCACTAATTTTTTCAATACGACTGTAAATAACTTTTATAGGCAGAAATTTTTTATGATAAATAATTCATTTGCTGTTAATCATTATTTGATAAGATATATGAATCAAAGGGTCTGTCATAAACTAATGACGTGTTACTAAAAACTCTTTTACTTTATTTTTCTTAAGAAATTACAATATGTTAGCACTTACTTCTTTGCTTTAGATAACTACTTGCAATTTGTTGCTTTCAAATTAAATAAGAACTATTAAAAATAAATTTTAGAGTATAAAAATATTCTAATAGATTCCCTTGGAGCAAATATATCATTTTTAAGGAAAGTATTTTAAGTATTTTAAGAACTACTAAGTTTTTTTATTATTTATATTTCAAATAATAAAATGTAATTATTGAAAGAGAAAAATTTATATTATGTGTTTATTATAATATTTAAATTTTGTCTACAACCAAAATTTGGTAAAATTTTGTTCTTTTGTAATTTGTTCGCCTTTTGATATATTTTTTCTTTTGTATCCCTTAATTATCCTAGTATATAGTTTAACAAAATAAGAAAATAAATTTGTTAACTACACTTTTTTTAATCTAACGAAGGGAAATTTTTTTTCTCTTTTTCTTTGTTTTAATAATCAAAAGATTTATTTTAGCTTTAAGCATTGAAGAAGATTTGTCAAAATTTGACAATTTGTTTTTCTTTCATTATTCAAATGAAAACTAAATTATAATATTAGATTAAAATTTTAAAATGACAGGATTTTCACTAAAATTAAAATCAAAGCAAGGTCAACATGTTTTAGAAAATTTATATGAATCTACAACAATTGCAGATTTAAAAGCAAAAATTTCTAAACTTACCCAAATACCTGAAGCAATATTTATTTCTGAACGTTTTAGTTCAAACAAAAGAAGTGTTGTGATTAATTTTTTGAAATGTTTCCCTAAGCATTAATTGTTTTTGAAATGTTTCCCTAAGCATTAATTGTTTTTGAAATTGAAACGTTTCTCTAAGCATTAATTGTTTTTGAAATTTTTCTATTCCAAGAATGTGAAAAAATTTACTTTCTAAAAAGGGTGAAAAATATTTCACATATTTTCATGCAAAATATATAATAAATATTATACATAACTATATTTTTTATAATATATATAAATGTTAGAAATGCAACAATCTCTGCCGCAAACTAGGGAACTGTGGAAACTCTGAAAATCTTCATTCTCAAACTGACACTAATGACACTTAATTTCATTCATTAAAGTTTTCTGAATTTTCTGAATTTGTTCAATTCAGATTTCGTTAACATTTCAGAAAAGTGATAATTTCGAATTTTCAAATAAGGCTAGTTATGGCTGTCTAGATTAGCGAGCGGTTATACTCAATAGTTTTTCAAAGTTTGACATTTTGATTGAAAATATAAAAGTTCTGCCTTCTAACTAGTTTTATTATATTAAATTGACTTACCTTAAATAATAATGCATGATAAATACAATAAAATTTGTTTAAAGGTACAAATTATACTATTCGACAGAACTTATAATTTAATAATTGCAGTCAATATACTTCTGAGTATAACCGTCCCTCAGATTGTTACAAATTTTCGAAAGTTCAACAAATCACCAAATTCAAAAGTTTCTTTTTCAAATTTAGATCCGTAGATTTGATTTAATTAAAGATACACTAATATAGCTTTGTCATTGTGTTATGATCAGAATTAGCTGCTAATTATTTTCTCATTATAGAAATATCTTAATAAACGATAGTTAACTATAAAATATTTTATTCTTCTCTATACTTTCTTACTATTTCATTTGCCATATTTATTCGATATTTGATATTTTTAATAAATCTAATTAACTCCGAACACTCTTTTCTCATTCCGCTTGTATGTTGATACATACCAAAAAGAAACTTACTTATTATTCATTATTTTTAGATACAATATACACTGCCTATACATATATGCTCTTCAGAGGACATGACTATAATAGAAAGTTAATTCTGTTTTTCTAATTGCTAAAATTTCAATTACCCTCATACCACCTTCTTTTCCTGGTGGCAAATAGGAATGAAGAGAATACAAAAGTTTTGACTTCAACAAACATATGTAATTTAAAAGAAGATAAATAACTGTTTCATCAACCATTCTAATCAAACTCAGTCCACACGTTTCTGGGGTTTTCTTCCATTTGTAGTAAAAATATTTACTAAAGACTTTATGAGCCATACGCCTGCTTAAAAATGTTTTTATTTATAAAAAAATATTATTTCACTCTTTGTCATTGGTTATTTTATCTGTTTTCTAACGTAATTTCCAATATCTGAAAGACAAGAAACCCGCAAATGTGAATCAAAGATCCTTTAATACAAGAATGTTCATTCAATAACTACAAATATACTATTCAAAATGTATCCTAAAAAAAAATTTTGATTTTTTTCGTATTAAATGTGCTTACCTTGTGAACCTCAGCCAAATTGTGCGCAATCAGGCAGCTTCTGGCAATTTTAACTACTATCAAAACTTATTCGTATCATTGGTGCTGAATTTTTCTGATTATTAAGCTGTAAAAATATAATAAACTCCACCTCCCAAATTTTCTTCAATAAATTTAATAGATAAGTATTTCAAATAACTTAAGCAAAAAGGGCAAGTAGATGACCATCTGTGATATCACTGAAATCATCTGATAATAATCTGAAACTACATAAAAATTTCAAACACGAACAATTGGCTCTATCATATTTAAACACTAAAAAAAATTCTCAATATTACCGATTAAGTTTTTATTGTATTTATTTCATTAAATTTTTAGCTTCCCAAAAAACACTTCACAACTATATTTTATTGGATATTCAATTATTTAATGTATTTCCATAGTAATTAACAAAAAAAAAAACAAATCACAAAGCTAATGTGTTTTTTATTAGCCTAATATGACAGGAATACAAATTAAGCTCTAATAGAGCAAGAAAATGTTTCTGCACATAAAATGTAAAAACATTACAAGTCTAGTGGTGTAGAATTTTAGAGTTTATTTGTGGTTCCAAAAAAAATGTATAATAAAATTATTTCCTAGCTAACTAAATTTGGTGTTTTATCGTTTAAAGACAAAGAAAAACTTCATGAATTACCTCCATTTTACAGTTCTATGGAATTATTAAAAAATAAAAACGAAGAAGAAACTATATTCATTCGCACACCTTCATTTCCAGATGTTATTTCCGTTCACACACTATTTTTTCTGGCTTTATTTTTGCTCTTGTGGAATTTTATCCAAAAAATTTGTTTCCATTTCTTACTTAAATGTGCGACACTCTTAGAATTAATAACAATTGAAACCTTTGCAAAGTTATGCAAAAATTTATTAAACCGTTTTGAATTCAAAACAGGAAATACTTTGTTAAGCATACGAAATTAGTGTTTTTTTAACGAAAAAAGAAAAGCAACTTACTTAATTTTTGGGTATTTCTAAAATAATATTGAATTTAAAGAAATGATAAAAATTTTATACTCTAAACTAAAAATGCTAATAAAAATATTTTGTCCTTACACGAATAACAAAATCTAAAAGAAATTTAATCAAATTTGTTTTCTAAGGGATAAACACTTATTAATTTTCTAAAGAAGAGTGCTACTATCATTAAAAAATTAAAGACAAAAGGTCATTGAATGGCCTTCAACAAACAAATCATTTCAAGTTATGCCAGTAGTAAAATGAAAATAAACAAATAAAGATGAGAGACTATAGAAAGTTACATGCACACGTACTAAGGATAAAAGTTTGAAAAACGAATTCAGCATATAAAATGCAATTTTATTAAACATTCGGCCTATCATTTATGTCCATTAAATTCTTAGAATAAACATATGTTTGAAAATGTCTCATACATATTAAATATTAAAGGAGTGTCTAATTTATAGTAGGATCTCTCTGTCATTTTTACTTTAGTGTATTCTCAGTAATCAATTACCGCTATTACTTGTCAAATGGTAAAGTCAGTTACTTTTTTTTTCTTTTTTCATACTTATTATTGCAATTATTCTAATCAGCGGTAATTACACTAAATTTCTATATAAGTTTTATGCATTTTAATTTTATTTTGCATTTCGCTATTTTTTAATGATACATCAACTACTAAAATTGAAAAATGTTTAAAAATTCAGATAGATGGTTATAAATATTCAAATAATTCGTGACAAAAATTAATAGTCCTTGAAAGCAGTTTTGATCATTTGTTGACTGAAAAAAATCCATAAACTTTATCTAAACTTATTTTATTCTCTGTAGCTATTATATTATATTTTTAAGGGTCAGACTATTAATGTGTCAACTTTTGTGTGTAGTTTGTATGAGATTTACTCAAGTATAGCTACTTAGCAATCTCAAAAAAGCACGCCACATAAGTATTTTCTACATTCACAACCTTTTGGTAGTAGTTTTTCTTATCGCTGACGTACAAATGTGCATTACATCATTTTAGGTAAAATATGCATATAGATCCACTCAGATATACGTCAATTTAGGGTAGTAAAGTTTGTATTTGTTTATATTAGTAAAGCTGCCCAAAAATTCAGTTTGATATAAGAGTTTTTTAACTTCAAAAAGTGCCTAGATTCCTTCTACTCTTTATACATTTTATCAAAAAATTGAAAATTTCAAGAATACTCGTTTGCCATGCGCCAAATACTGCTAAAGAATTGAAAATTTCAAATAAAGTATTTTCTTGATTCAAAAATAGTTGCGGCTTTGAAATGAGTCCTGAAACATAAATGACACCACTATTGAAGTAATGTTTAGAAGGTATCAAAGTCTTACAATTTACAGAAGTTTTAGTAATATAATCTGAAAAACAAAAAATTACTACTTCACCAAGAAATTGAAGATGATGACTTAAGTAAATGAATTAAAATTCATTTGCTTCTTTGAGTAAGCTGCTCGAGATGACTGTGCCATGTTTCCTCATAGCTGACCAAAAAATAACAATAGATTGCTGATCGAAAGCAGTGCTTGGAGCACTGCTTCGATTTATTTAAGTGTTTAAACTTTTGGATTTTATGGAAAAAAAAATTGTTTTTGTTGAAATGACCTAAAAGGACCTTTATGTCAATTAGTTCTAAATAGTAGTCAATTTATTTTAGATCATGATGTACACTTTTGTTGTATTTTTGCACTAGTCTTAGTTCATATTCAAAATCTAAACGTTACCTAATCTAAATTAAACCTTATTTGGCATTTTGCTTGATTTATGTACATCAACGCGTACATAATTTTACAAGAAAATACAAAACATTGATATTGAAATTCTCAAACAGACTCAAAAAGGAGCTTCATCTAACTTTAAGTTATTTTGTCTCCTTATTTTCCCTTTTAATTTCAAATCCTTTTCAATAAACAATTTCAATTTCTATAATATATGATGTAAAAATTAAAATTAAAATCGATTACGTTTAAATGATTCCTTATAAACTTGCTGCATCTTTTGCAATTTTTAAATAAAGTGAAACAAAAATTAAAATTTGTGCTCAGACAGCGAAACAATAAATCAGTGGCTTGGCTCAAAGATAATGTCCGTCCAACTTGATAGGGTTATTTGCTATATTTACTCCCTTTGCGGAAGTCAACAGCCACAGCCATCAGAACCTTACATATAAATATAATCGTCTATGGATGACTCTTCCATGCCAACATAAGATGTACAAGTTTAAAGACCCGAGAATCATTTTGACCTTAAGAATTTAGTTTAAGGAAATTGTTTAATGGTCGTGTACATAATCTGCTTGAGACTGGTTTGATATATATATATATATATTTTTCCACATAGCTGACCAGAAAAAGGAAGTTTAGCCAGCCAAGCATGTTCATTTCCTCTGTGCAAATGATTTAAAAAAGATGGAAAAGAAGTCGTGCAAGAAGACAAAAGGCTAAACTAAGTTAATTTTAAAAATTTTTGTTTAGTAAGTATAATCAGAAGATTCTAGCTAGTCGAAAATGTTTGACGTCACGGTAAAATGAACTAGAAAATCATTAAAGTGGATCAACAGTATACAAATATGCGGAATCTTCTTGTCTTATACAGATTTGATGTTTGTACACCGTAAACTGAGAATGAGCGCTTGATGAGACATTGTCATCGGATTCATAAGGTGTGTACAAACATATGGAAAAGTGATTTTAGAATTTTTTAACCAACTGAAAATTTCCCATGATAATTTTATGTGTCAATTTAAATGATAACTTTCTCCATGAGATATTATTTTTGTAGGTATATAATTTTGATTACAAAAAAATATTTTTGTGGGAATTTATTTACTTTATATTCATTAAAAATTTAAGATACTTATTAATTAAATATTAAATTGAGCATGAAATTTTTAATGGGACTGTAGTTTAAAGATTTGCAAATAAATCGATTAGTTTTACAAAAATTAGAACAAAAGTTAGCCGAAGCTATAAATGTAAACTTTGCAAATTCTTTCAGATAAATATACATTTCTTGCGAGTAGTTACACAATATTTTGACTGTTCTATTGTCTGTGATGATGTAAAGTTATCGTCTACTTGGCCGACTTTCAAACACGCAAAACATAAATGTCAATGAGAGCAGTAATTTAAATCCAGACCTAAGTCAAACAATTCAGGATAAGACAAAGCGAGCTTTGCAGATGATAACTCCAAATACCAATCGACTTAGGAACAATCATTCAAACTTTTTTTATTAAAATGACAAACTTATTGAAATAGTCTTATATCCACTGATTTTATAATGTTTCTTACTAATTTTTCACGTGCTTTCATCAAGTCTTAGTCGATTGATATTTGACAGTACCATAATCAGCAGACTAAATCAAAATTTATAATTGCTTTTAAGATGCTCAGGACATGACATGACACTTCAAATTTTTTAATTTTGTAAGGTTATAGTCGTATTTTATATGATTACTGGTTACAGTTTGCCAGATGACTTTTAGGGACTTTACAAAATATAACGAGTTAAAGTTGCTAATTTTATATGAAAAGGCTGAATTTTGAAATACTTTGAAAGCATAAGTTCATGTATAGATTTGTTTTTAGACTATTTCTAAAAAGGTTTTTTGTCACAGCCTTAGTAAACTTTTATACTATGTTGTGCCATGTAGAAATATTACTTCGGAAACCATTATTATATTAACAAGCGGAAAAACTTGTACTTATCTCAACTTACACGATACAATTTTATTCTATATTAACTCCATTTTTTCACACAATCGGATATAATATGTTTTTTAAGGAAAAGAAGGTTTTAGCACTTAAAAGACTTAAAATATTTGATTACATACATACTCTATTTTCTAAGTGTCATAAAATACAATTAGTATTCAAGGATTAAAGAAAAGGTAGCTTATGTTTTTAGTTTGAGAGTTTTTTGTCATCTTCAGTACAGATTCCTGTTTAACGGCGTGTTTACCTTTTCACTAAAAGCGCATTTGCGAGTAAGCAGCTAACCTGAATTTTTAAAAATTGTTCAAACAACCATTTCAAAAATATACTAGAGATTTTCTGAAAACTTAACCTCGATCGACTTAAGCTTTCGAGTTTTGCAACTATAATTATAGATATAAGCATAACACATCGATTAATCATCCTCAAAGCTGACGCATCAAAAACAAAAGTTGACGCCGAATGCATTCATCAATATAATTAGCTTAAAAATTAATGAAGATTTTATATTGGCCGTTTAAAACAATTAATTTTTTGTGAAAAAATAGTCAGTACTTTCCTTTATTTGGGCCAAATCTATTTCCTTGAAGAATTCTAGTGGTTAAATCTGGCAAATAATATATTTATGTATGGAAGCAATTCAAAGCTGGACTGGTGTAGTTTGTTTGGTTAACGTCTACAATACTTTTCATACCGGCATTTTGTCTTGGAAGGAATGATTTACACAATTGATGCTCACAATTTTGAAGGCAGGTTCTGGCATTCACTGGTTCCCTGAATATCTAAAAATAATTGAAGACCTTAAATTTTACACACATAGGTCTTTCCTGAGTTTAAACAACTGACTTATCACTGATTACACAAACAAGCTTTGCCAGCTGAATTTGCAGTCGATTTTTTACACTCATCTGACAGTTGATTTCATTCGAAGTGTAATGTTTGATCTCCATTGTCACATATTAAAGGAAAAAATACCTTTTTTGCATTTGAAATTCATCAAAATTTGATGCTTTCTTGTAAGTAATACAATGAAATCCTTCAGTAAAATTTTCTTTCTAGAAAATGAACTTTTTAAAAATTATTGAATACTTTTTCAAAAGTAACAAAACCAAAAAGCAAAAATTTTAATATAGATTTTCTGGGAATATTTAAACACTGTAAGAACTATGAATAAAGAACTGCTTAAAATTGCTAACTCAAGAAACCTAGTATTTAAAATAAATCTGGAAATTTATGCTGATTAAATATTTGAATTGATTTGAGCTGATAACTTCTTCTAAAAATTTCGAAAATTAAATTTCTTTTAAATACTAACTAAATACCAAAAACTTTAGTAAGTATTTTTCAAATTTAAAACAAACAAAAACAAATCTAGTGCGTAGTTTATTTAATCTACTAAATACCACATCGAAATCCCACACCCAAATAATCCAAATAATTCCTAAATTTTACGATCTTACACTTAAAAACCCATCAAGTATTCTCGTTATAAAATTGTAATTCAAAGTTTGCCCTTACATTAAAACTCTAGTATATAAGCAAAGCTTGCAATTAATTTAGCCATAAATAAATTGAAACAATTAGGTGCTGTAACGAGTTACAAACACCAATAATAAAAAAATAAATAAAAGAAAAACAAAACCAGAAAAATAAAAAATTAGTGATAAAAAATTAAATTATACTATATGTTCTTTATTCAACCCTACATTGGAAGATTTGCTAACCTATTTAAAAGTCAAAGCACGCTCAGAATTAGTTAGATCCGGGTACAATACTCTATGGCACGAATTACGATTGAATCACCCAATGACAGTAGTAAACATAGCACGAAAACAAATGAAGTAAGGGAAGAAGTCAATGACACATACTTGACCGCTTAACGTTCTTCCACGTATTTAAGCCTGCACCCGTAATTTCAGATCGCATAATATTCCATAGATGAAATGCCTAAGTTTGATACTAAAAATAAAAAACAATCAAATAAAAATATCATTTTAAACAATAGCCAAATGATAGGAATTCAACAGGATTTATATAGAATTTAGTTACGTGATTATTTATAGGATGGACACAGATATCGATACCAAACTTAATACTTGCTACTAAGAAATATCATATATATGTATACATAAAAATACCTCTCAAAGGTTCAATAATATTTTGACGGATCTCCGGATATGAATATATATAATCTCGGCATAATTATTTCTTAGGAATGTGATCGTCAGATTGCTTCAAGCATAATAATAGAATTATTTTTCTTAACTTGGTTATGAACTATTGTTTTCAACCGTAAGATGTCACTACGATTAACAAATGTTACTTGGGGTAAACATTTACAATTATCTTCAATAAAAATTGAAATAAATGGTAATTTTCTAAGATTTCAAATCGATCATTCTATTTTATTTATTCATTGTTTTGTTTTCAAGTTTTGAAACAAAAGTTTTCCAGGAACTCAAAGATGTTCCACTATTAAATGTATATATATTTGAGTTTTACTAGCTAGCAAAAATGTTAGATTACACATAAAACTAAAACAGGTGCATACGATATTGATCAGTTTTTAAGTCTAATTTCTTAACAAAATTAAAAATACACAAGAAATATCAATTTTCTTTTGAGAAACTAATCATAAATAGCAAACATCTGTTAGGATATGCATCAAACAAAATTTATTTATTTTAGATTATAAAATTAAAATTATGGGAAAGTAGCCAAAAATATATTATAAAGACCACCCAAAAAACCACAAATTGTAGAATATCTTCACATGATGTAAACTGATATAGACAATAGGGATCCAATTAGTTTTTGAAACTGGTTAAAAATCAATTGATATCCTGCACCTTCACCTTGTTCAATATTAAAATTCATTTTATAGGGTTACTGGACTGGTCTTAGGTCAATATATGCATTAATGTGTTGTTCTTTTTTTTGTTTGGTTTTATTTTATAAAAACTCAATTGACTGGGCCAATTTTATATTATGCTAACAACTTTAGCAAAAATTTTGGGGCTTCCCTTCTTAAGTTGATGTATGGGCGGCACTAGTGCCACTATATAGCAGGTGAAACAAAATCAAATTTCAAACTGTTGCCACTACTTAAATGGGAAACGAAAAACAATAACAAAAATTACACAAAAGACAGATCAAATTTTTAACCTAAAATTGATCATTGGGGTAACAATAAAAATAAACTAAATCTTAACCATAAACATAACAAAAAATTCACGTAAACGAAATAATCTCAAATCATTGATTAAATAAATATCCTTTTATGAAAAAAAGGAAAAATTCAAGAAAAATTTTGTACTTAAAATATGTCTTCGCTTTTGAATTTTTAATAGTGCAAGTAAAAAGGAAATTCTTCATCAGTTTTTTTTATATGTATTTCATTAACTGTCAATTGACCTGTTTATTTCTGGCAAAGATTTTCTCTTGGAAAAAAAATTTAAGGAACATATCTCATACTGAGACTAGACTTCTATTTTATGACATCTGGATCCGTTTTTATGTTGAGTGGATCACAAGTGTTTTAGGTCTATTTCACAGGGGATGTCAAAAATAAATTTGTTGTTTTCTTAACAAACCTGATACTTTTTTATTATAATAACCACAATTCGTCGTTATTTAGTTTTGTGATTTTGTACTAATGTCATTCTTAATAGTCTGAAATTTCGTCGAAAAATTTATTTTTCTTTTTTTTTAATGTTTTCAAGTGTTATGTAGAATTATTCAAAATCAATGGATGGTTGCCTTTAAAGAACTACTTAAGATGTTAAAATTAATTTTTTGTTTTTCTTATACTAATAGAGTTACTAATTTCTTTATGACTTTTGAAGAAATTTGTTAAATTTCATATAATTTTCATACTGTCACTTATTTGTAGGGTTCTTTTTAAGAAAAGGATCAATATAATTTTAAAATTTAAATTGCTTATGTACCTAATTAAAATACGTAAATGTTATCCCAATATTTAAACCACTCGTTTAAAGATCCTTAAAAAGAAATAAAATAGGTGTTAGTCACAATTATTTAAATAAAAAATACGTCCAGCAGCAGGTACCGCACAAGCAACTTCTCTTGAGAAAAAATTATTTTTTTAATGTTCCGATACCTCGAAAATCATTCGACACTATCTTATAATTACTATATGGCACTATCTATTCAGACTAGATAAATACATAAGCATTTCGATAAATATCTATTTTAAATATTCTACAATAATTTATAACCATCTACCTGAAACCCCGCTTAAAACTAAATTTCCTCCAATTTGAAGAATTTTTCCAAAAAACAAATTACGTCATATGGGGTCCGTCATCTTGAATTTTTAAAAACTCATAAAAGATTCAAAATCAATACCTTCGAAAACCCCCATGTACCCCTCGATACTTAGAATATGAAGGTTACATAAAAATTTTTGTTGCATGCTTGAGAACGTTAGTTTTTTATTCATAAAAAACCAACCGCTGGGCCGATTTCGCTCAGACTCTTTTCAGATCTAAGTCATGATATGGCATATTGATTGATTTGGTTAAAAACGTAATTTGGTGCAGAGTAGTTCTTTAGTAATCAAATCTCACTTTTGCGGGCTTAAAAAAGTCAGTTTTTCATCAATAAAAAACGAACCGCTAAACCGACTTCACTAAAACTTCTTTCAGATCTAAGTCATGATGCGGCGTATCGATTGATATATATATCACGTAATTTGGTCCAGTAGTTTTTGAGAAAACGAATCTCATAAAAAAGCTCACATCCCTACATACATACGCACACACTGACAGACATCACTCTAAAAATGATTGAAAATGATTGAAAATGATTGAAAATGATTCTCCAGGTCTTGAAACGTAAAGAAAACACAAAATTATTGATTTCGATTTTCGGACCTATTACAGTAACTTCTCAAGAGAAGTTAATAAAATACTGTTGATTCTACGTTTTTCGTTTATTTCTACTTTTATTATTATATATTTTCAAAATGAAATTGCTTTTTATTTTTTTAATAAAATTATTAATTATTTAACTCTATTTATTTTTAAAAAATTACAAAACACGAAAAACAAAAACCTTTTTAGCTTATGGCCGAGCCTTATTTACTTAAAACTTTCATATCGCTTTTTATATTTCCTTGTGAAGTAAAAACTAAAATAACCTTGCAGCACAATATGATTCCCACCATAACAAGATATATCAAGCAAAAAAATAGTTGATATATAAATATATAACATTAAAACTTTATTTTTTTAAGCTCAATAAATTTAAAAAACTCAAATTTTTCATACCAAAAAAATTGTTAAAATAATCAAAGGCATTAAATTGTAGAATTGAAAGTTCTAAATTCAGTTCCACAATGTAGGAAAAGTCCTCAAACATGAAAAACTTGGAAAAAACATCCCAAATGCTTACCAAGCGCTTAATTCACCAACACGGCAAACATATAAAAATCTACAACAACTGGAAAATAATTATTCCGAAAGTCGTCAGGACTAATAAAATCAAAAAATTACCCAGAGCAGCCGTTTTGATAATCGCTTCATAAAAATCACAAAAGTAACCAAATTCATTAAAATATTAAGTAAAATGTCCTATCCCTACTTCCTAGTCTAGGATTTTATGACTGGACTAGCTTTAATAAAACTCGCTTTTAATTAAATTTAACTTAGCTCAAAAGGTTGATCAATTGCAGAAAAATCATCAGCTGGGACCAAATAGCCCTAAGCTAGTGTTATATGTACTTAAAACTATTAAAACTCCAAAGCTAGCTGATTTTAATCATAATTCATTAAATTGGACAAAAAAAAAATAATTAAAAATAATTCAAAAAATTATTGTCTTTTATTTGAATGGAAACCTTTGGAAACTCTAGCAAACTTCCTTTGCAAATTTACTTTTATTAGAGTAAACTTTCTTTGAAATTAACTTATATCTCTCCAAGGAATTTCTATATTGCATTAAAATAATCAATTATAATATTCTCTCCACTTGTAGATACGTCGCCTAAATATCTCTCTAAAACCTCGGGAATAATTGTCAAATTAGCTACTTGGCTATTTTTTTAACTTAAATTTTTTAGGCAGATCAAGGAATTTCAGCCAAAAAAATTATAAAACTTTAAACAAAATCAAGCAAGACTCAAAATTTTAATAGCCTTTAGCGCCAGCTAATAAAAATACATACACAGAATTTGAAATAAAGGCAAACTCTTATTATTCCGTTTTTTTTTTCTTTCTTCCTCCTAAAATTTCAACATCAGTTAAATATTTCTTCAAACAGGATAACATTAATAAATTCTTACTTTAACTTTTAAAAAAAATGTAAAATGTTCAGTAAAAATAAAAACAATTGAATCTCTGGAAGAGATCATTGTAGTATGTTTTTGTCCTTGTTAAAAGTCAAGTACCTGGATCTATTCTTCATATTCATCCTTTTTCAACCGGATGAAAAACCGAAGCAAATAAATTCGTATTATGTAAATACTTCCTGGGCACTTAAACTGCATGACATCAACTAAAATCATAAAACCATTTTATTTTTGTTACTTTTTTTTGTTGGCATGTTGTTAAGTAAAAGGAATATAGAATAAGAAAGCAATCGTAATAACAAAAGATACTTTCCAAGTAATCGTTTGGACCACAGCATGACTTTTCAATAGAATTTTTTGCTGTTCTCTTAAAAAAAAAACGACGCAAATAACACAAAAATTGTGACCATCAGTCATTTTGCACCTTGAATATATCCTCTGACATACTTGTTGATTGTCAAATTTTATTCTATGAGAAAAATGTATATAGATTTTCTTGTAGTTGCTTCCCGCCTAAGTAGTGATCATTTGGCACTCGAATTTATACCTTTTATTATCATTTTAACTTTAAGGATGGCTTTTCAAGGATCATATAAGGAATATGATCATTCTTCTTTCTTTTCCTTTTTTTAGGTCAATTGATCTACCTTGGAAGACCTATATACCAATGAAATTCCTTATGGTCATCTTGGGTGTCATTCATCTCATAACGAAGGGTAACCCTTGAAGGGCTTTGCCTGTTGTATTTTTATTTAAAATTTTCGAACCGTGATTCCTATGCGCCTTCATCACTTTATAAAAGAGAAAATATTGAATGGAATCTCTTGGCTATGCTTCATTTTTGTCTTTTATATATTATTCACTTTTTTTTCTGCTTTGTGTTCTTTTTTTCAATACAAGATTCCAATTGATTAATTGTAATTTATAGTAACAAAATCTGTTGAAGAAGCCAAAGATAATTTATTACTAATATAAAAAGCAAAATAAAAACTATTTTTTTCCCGTTTTTGTTTTGACCTTTACGAAATACGAATTTTATTTAAAAAGTTTAAGAATTTCGATTAAGCAAATATTTTTAAAACTAAATTTATTTAGCAATATTTAGGGATAAGATGGTCCGACTAATAAGTATTTAATATATGACTGAATCATTTTTTTCTTGTTTTAATTAAATTAAGATGCATTTTAAGCTCCCTTGAAAATATTCAGCATTGGACTTACTGTGTCTTACACATACAAATGGTTTTTCTAATCTTTAATATTTGGTTTTTGTTGGAAGCTGATTTAAGAAGTTATTTCAGCTCTCCCATAAGCCTTAGTTCCACAATTCTGGCTTTTTTGACAGTGATTGTCTTCCAAAACCCTAAAAGACTTAAATTACACCGTGCGTATAACAATTAACTTTGTAAAGGGACTTCCAAAGCATACAAATTCTTGACTAACGAAATTCTTGAGAAGCGAAACTGAATAGCAAAACTGTACGGACTGATTAGCTGGAAAGCTGTTTCCACATTATACAAGAATTTAATCAAGTTTAATCACATAGTGCTACAAGTCATAGAGAGCTTTTACTCATCAACTGTACTAAGATAATTTTTAATTGAATATTCAAAAACTTTTATACAAAATTAATTTTGAATGAAAAACAATGCAATTCTTTTATTATTTACTTAAAATTGAGTTCAACTGCTAACAAATCAAATCTCACAATATTTAAACAGTTTAAATAATTTAATTCTTTGCAAGACAAATTATGCGTCCTTGAAGCGTCTGCCCTCGAAACATATTCAGCTTCCAATGATGGACCTGCATTTGTTTTTGGACCAGTATTTTTTACATGCGTACAAATCTTTCCTTTTTCTTTCAACTCATGATCAATTTAACCGGTGACTGAAAAAATCCAGCAACATAACTTGAATGATTTTTTCTTGAAATTTTGGATTAAATTTCGACTGAATATTTTGGTAAACATTCCCCCAATTTCTTGTCTCTTTTTCTACTCACTCAAAGGTTCTGATTATCAATTTCGATTGTTGATCTCTTATGAAAGTTCCATACAGAATAGAAGCGCAGCTTATAATTTTTACAAGGCATGCGATTGTGAATGAGATAAAACATATGTCTGGAGGACGGGATCATAAAACTCTTACTGGATAATTACGGTTTAATGTGTATCATGTGTACTATATGCATTCTATGACTCGTTCATTTCCTTTTCTGCTGTTGAATCGAAGCCAACACCCTCGAAAACCTCCACCTGCCCCTCAGTACTTAAAATTACGCTCCACGCAAACACACACACAGACAGGCATCACTCTAAAAATGATTTCAAATGATTCTCCAGGTCTTGAAATGTAAAAAAACACAAAACTATTAATTTCGATTTTCGGACCTATTATAACAACTTGTTAAGAGAAGTTAAAAATAAAAATGCATAAAATATTACAAAATATAGTTAAAATAACTTTTTTGGTAAAATGTAAACTGTTAGTAATGACATAATCAAAATAAATGGAAACGATTACATTACATTTAACTATCAAATAAAAACAAACTGAAAATCTCGAGGGTCACACAAGAATACCTCCTTTAAACAAATTATTAAAATTACTTGAATGTAAATTGACATCTGTAGCAACAATTTGGTTTTTATAAGTTTATTACTTATTACAAGTGAAAGCATGGTGCGCTTTTTAGTTATTATAATACACCAAAAGGATCCCCCGATATCTTGTCCTCTTTGTATAAAGGCCTAATAAAGTCCTTATGCTAGCTGGAGACCTTGTGAAATTAATTTTTAAAATATTCACTTAACACAACTGCTCAAAAGAAAAAGGTTGAAAAAAATTTGTAATTACGATATTTTTAGCTACTTTTCACGCTTACTGTATAACAGCATATTCTGATTTTCACTAACAAGAAACTTTTCTGGCTTCAATATTGATTGATGAACATTTAAATTGATATTAATAAGTCCAATATTACAAAAACTTTTTAAGACAATATATCTAATTTTAAGTATGCCACAAATGTAAATAGCAAAATCTTTTAAGAATTAACAGTTTGTTCCTACAAACCTCACTATAAGGCAGCGGTTTCCAAACTTTCTGATACTGCGACCCACATAAGAAAAAAATAAAAAATGGCGTCCCCCTTATTAGATAAAACAATAAAATAATATAAGCACATTTTGTCTTTTTGAATCAGAGTGAATCATTTGTGGACCTTGATTCATTTTAATCACTTAATTTTTTTAAAATTTCAACCAAATAAGCAAATTTAAAAATAAAGTTATCGTTGCATAAGGAATATTCCTCATCTTTGTGATGCCAACGTACTTTACAATAGTACAAGAGTGATGTATATTCAGCGATGTAATAAATGATTCTTAATAAAGTAATATCGCAACTTAAAATTTTCATTAAATAGATTTTTGTATTTTTTTTAAATAAGTAAAACAGAAATTAAAAACTTCACGACCCCCTTGAGGTTATTACGCGACCCCCCTGTGGGTCGCGAACCCCAGTTTGGAAACCGCTGCTATAAGGTAAGAAAAATTAAATTATCTTTTTCATTTTGTTTATTCCCATTTTAATTCAGGATTTAATTTAATAATCAAATAATTCTGGTTAATATCTTGCTCGAATTAAGAAATATCGATTAAATTCTTTGTAATAATCTACACATTGAAATGAAATAAAAAACTATAATGCTAAGTAAACTCAAATGTATGATAATAATTAAATTTTAGTCAAGTTTTACTTCCGTATCAATTGGCTATACACAATATTCTACTTGTTTGCGTTTTTTATTTTTAATTTAAAAGGAATATGAGATACATTTTCTCACTTAATTTTAATATTTATATACCATCTGCTGAAAGATAACTATTTTAAAATTGAATAACAAATTTTCTAGTTTTCCAGACTTGTAAAATGTTTTCCCTCTATTTTAGCAAATATTACTAGCATAACTTGGCATATTATCAACAATTAAAAGAATTCTGGATACCCTTCCGTGTCGTATTTAATTTATCATATAGTGCCGCCAAGAAACAACTAAGCGACACCAATATTAGACAATTCTTCAAAATACAAAAATAGCCAACCATATTTACTATCTTAATAGAATATAGCTATATATATATATATATATATATTTGTAGCCAAAAATTATTATGAACAAGAAGATTTAAAATCTCTGATTGCTTTATTAAATTCAATTATTTAAGAGAAATAGTCAATGGTCATAACCAGCTGATTTCCTTGTCTTATATAAGCTAAAGACAAACGAGTTTGCCCATTTTATGTTGTTATTTTATAGCTAAAAATGCCTTCACCCGTTTGTATATATTTATATATATATATGTATATATATATATATATATATGCATATATATATATATATATATTTATATAGTTTATATATATGTATATATATAGAGAGAAAAAAATCTTTCTCCGGGCTCAAATCCGTCTTCAAATAATACAACAAGTAATAGTACTATACCCAACAGTACCAGTGACAGTTCTGTAATGCTAAATGCCAACACGTCAAAATATTTGCTAGTTATCGCTATATTTTTATGGGCATATCCTAAGGCAGCTGTTTTTATAAGTCACTTTGAAAATGGAAAATTAGTTTTCAAACTTATTCTGTTAGCTGACATCTCTAACCAAAATGAATTATAATCAATTTTGCAAGATCTTTTTGTCAAATATAATGGATATGAATAATGGATATGATTAAATCTTTTAAGAATAAATGATCCAGTTGTACAAGGAAGCTAAATTTCTAATTCTTTGATTGTTGGTTATTTTAAATGATTTTCCATTTGATTTTCAAATTTAGCAACCCTAGATAAATATTAAAAATGGCACAGTATTTGAATTATACTAAATATTTACTAATCGCAAAGATTTATAGAATATATAGATAAAATAAATAAAGTTTATTTTGGAGATAATAAAACAAAATTGAAATTTTTTATTCGAACAAATAAAGTTGATAGAAAAATATTTATAATTAGTAAAGTAATCGTTAATCTAGGAAGTTTTCTAGTGCCAAGTGTCACATAGGAGATTTCTTTTTAGATTTATACCGGGATATCTGCTCTTAATTTTTTTCAAAACCAAGTTTCTAACAAATATTTAAAGTTATCAATCGGCAGCGTTTTGGGTGTTTTATCGGACGTCATAAAAAACAACCAATTAATATTTTTACCATCGATTTTTTTACTTTTTATTTATTAATGTTTTAAGAGTATAAAATATTAATAATATTTAAAAAAATTAAAATTGAAAAAACTGTAGGACGGTGATGTGGGGATTCACAAATAAATTACGTGCCTGCAAGAGGAAGGATGTATTTATAGCAGTACAAGCAGTTTTTTTTTTAATAAAAATTTTTTTCACAAAATGGCGGCAGTTTAAAAAATAAGTTACCATTTTTCCTACTTTTTTCACGTTTCAGAAGTCTAAAGTTTGAGGTCAAAGAGGAGCGATTTTGTAAACGCGTCACAAAATGAGCTGTAACTCCAAATATTATTCAAATTTCGAAAAATCTTTTTAGAAACATTTTTTAAAGGGTTAAACTACATATGAAAATATGCACACAAAAAATCGATTTTTTCGAATTTCTAAACCAGTATACCCTCTTAATTAAGTCCTGGTTTGAAGAATGATGTTTCATAATAAAATAATTACTTCTGAAAATCTTGATCGAGTTGCAATATCACTTTTTGTGTGTATTTCTGCCCTTTCTAAAAGCTAGTTTCCTTTAAGTTCTGGACTAGGCAAGATTATAATATGGTCTTTTAGTATTATTTTCGTGTTTAATTTTCAATGAATGAATTTTAAATTAATATTTATCTTATAAGAAAAATATGACCAGATTAAATTTGAAATACCAAATGTAGCCTCAAAATAATCACAGCTAATCATAAATTAAATTTTGAAGTAAGTTTATCTCATAAAATGTATATTTTTGAAGATTTCAAATAAAATTCCCCATGGAAAGCTATTGGTGGTATTTAGGATTTGACAAAAAATATCAGTCTAAAGTTTTTTTATATTTGATTCATAGAAATCTATCTATATTGCTGTTTTACAAACCATACATCAAATTTTATAATTGTTTAAAGTTTCAGTTATTTATTAAAACTAAAACATTAATCAAAAATACAATTGGGTAATTTAAATTCAGCCTAAATGAACGGTAGCCAGCATATGTATCTAATTGTCTATTAAATAAATTAAAATACAAAAAAAAGTTTATAGAAAAAATAAAAAAGCAAAATTTTGTCACCATCGGAAGTAGTTTTAATCCTTTTTCTCCCTTGCCACAAAAATAAATTTTAGCTAACACAAAATTTTCTTAAGGGGGTGTCTAAGGAATAAAGAATCTGAACGCAAATGTAACCAACAAGTGCTCATCATTACAAAAAATTGTGACATATGTGTCTAAGTCATCTAACCCATTGCAATTTATCATTTGGAGCTAACTATACTAGTATTGTATTATATTTTAGCACCCTAAATGACATCCCTTATCTGCATTATTCGAATATTATACTACAATATGAAAAGGGATAAGTTTCTACTTTAGTATTGTACTAAAACTTGTAGACGAAGAAATAGTAATTTTATTTGTACATATATACACCCCGTTGTATTGTAATAAATTGACTTCATCTGTTAGCCCAGTCATTTTGTATTTGAACGTAAGTAAATCTAATCATATCCGTAATATATGTAGGGGAAACTTCCGAAAAGCCCTTTTTTTAAATGAAACTTGTTTTTTAAAAAATTTAATTACAATAGCCGTAGCTTATGACTTTCCTCTAGAGAGATATGAAATTAGTACATTGAGTCCATGTAAATGATCAATAAAAATGGTCGTCGTTTTAGTATTGTTTCAATATTTCATTAGACTATTAGAATTTAGCATCCAAGATATTGAAAATAACTTCAACTATAACCACAGCCTAATAATCAGGCCTTTTATTCTGTAAAGAACCTCTATTATCTTAGTACTTATTAGTTATATTTTTTATTAAATAAAATTTGTAAAATAGCAGCATATTAATATTTTACCAGATAAAATGGTGAGTTAATTTCTAATTTACTAACTTCCAATAGTTACTAATTTATGATTTATAATCTCTCGGCACTTATAAATGTTATAAAACTGTAAGTGAATTTTAAAAAAAGCACTATTTATCCTTCTTAACTCATTTAACGATAATAAGTATTATTTTTCTCCTTTTAGTATAATAATTACTTAAAATGATTGTAGATAAAAGTCTATTTTATAAATAAAATTTTTCTTCTTATTTTTATTCAATTTTTTATACGTTAATAAAAAATTTATTCTGCAAAAAGATATTTAGCGTATTAAAATATTCCAACAACTTTTTTATTCTTAAAACAACTTAGAAATTCTAGCCACTGGATAAAAACGAGTCCTGAAAACTTCAATCAACAGTTTTGCATAGGACTTGTTCCTCAATATTTTTTCAGTCCTCTGCTCTGCAAAAATTATTACAAGTATTAAATTCTAAAGATTTTTATCCTTACTGACACTTTTATAAGCAAGTTTTTAATCTTGAACAACCCATGAAGCTACATGTTAGAAATTAAGTAACCGGAAGATTTCATAATACATACGGACATTCTTATGAAGGTCGCTATGCCATTGCGGAAACTTTGAGTGTTACATAACACATGCAGACATTTTTTGAAGGTCTGAATGGTTCATGTAAAATTAGTTAACATTTCTTCCGGTAGTTTATATATTTTTTTTGTTTTGAAGATAAAGGGTTTATTAAATTAAACCAAGCAAAAATTTTACACAAAGACGTCTTAATCAACTTTGACCATGGTTTTAAAGTCAATATTAATAGGTCAGTTTAGAATCAGATTTTATAATTATTATCTAGATAATTACTATTATAACTATTCCTATGAGTTATTATAAAATCTCCAATCCTTTGCTGTGTGTAAAAACTTAATTTCATTTATTATGAATACCTTCCCAACTATAAATTTATTTATACTTCTTACTTCATTTCTATACTAAATTTCAAAGAATTTTTTCTATTTGTTTGATTATAAATTTATATATGTATATATATATCTTAACTTTCCAGATTAAAAATTAAGACAACCGTCCCAGTTAGAAAGCTGCAAAAATTAAAGTCAACCAAATAAAAATAAAATTGTATATATATATACATGCATAAAATGAAATTTATTAATGGAATCCTCTTTTATAATATCATATTTTAAATGCACCAGAAATGCGAGCATTAAAACGGACCAAAACTATAAATCTTGATTGGCTCAATTGATGGCATTTAAACTATGCCCTCAAGTCTGCATTTATTCGAAGCCAGTGAAAATTTTTATTCGAGACTTTGAACAATATAAAAGAACAATGTTCTGTTCAAAAATGATATTTCTGTCTATTTGCGGGTTTATTTAACTAAATAAATAATCATTAGAATTGCGTAGATTCAACATAAATATGTAGTAATAGTGATGTCAATGCTAACTGATTTCATTGATTTTAGACTTTTAAAAAGTATCATTTTTAATATTTGCTTATCTTTTGCCATTTTCTATTTAATGTTTTATTGTTTGATTTTTTCTCTTATGCCATAAGTGCATATTCCATATTGACCTCCAAAGGTCTAGTTTTAATGAAAGCTAGAACTACTTAAACGGAAAATAATTGAGTAAGCTTTTATACCTGGAAAAACCTGGCTAGTGTTATTATCTTATAAAATTTCATCTTTCAAAAAATATGTTTCTTTTTTTCGCGACAAATTTGCAACTTTTACACATCATACTTCGTGAACAAGTTACAAGTTAGCCTGAAAACACTTAACATGTTGCACCTTCACTAACGTTTTATGCTATGTTAAACATAAATGAGACACAAAATAAGAAAATAATTGGTATAGTACCTAATTAATGATAAGGTTAATCACAAGTCAAACACAAGGGCCAGCTTATTTCCGATTAAGCAAGTGATGCTCAATAAAATTACACTTGAATCCATTAAAAAGTATTGATAATATGACAAAAGTTTGAAATTTTGAAACATTTGAAAGTTTCGAAATTTGCCGCTCCCATCTATAAAAATAGCAGTTGCATCTTTTAATAACAAATGAAAAAACTGAATTATTTTGATTCGCTAAACTTTTGACAGATCACCTTTAGTGATATTTAACGTGTCTCTAGTGTGATCGATGCGGAAAGGAAGACGGCATGCAATTTGAAACATTAAAATATTTTCTCTTAGGTTCTGATATTCAAACACTCAAGTAGTCTTGTTATAAGTAGAAAATTTTTCATAATAGAGAGATGAATTTATTATCCCTACTTGTATTTTATACAGAGCATTGCCAAAAATTCCCGACAAAACGTAAAAAAAATGTTAAGTTCAAGTGTGAAAGAAGTGAATTTTTATGCACTAGAAAAAGGTAAATATAACATTTACAATACAGATTTACTTCTACTTTAATATTCTGGTTGAATTCCGTAAATGTGGAGTCATTGTGATTGGAAATATGATTCATGTCAAAATGGCGTCAATGCCCATAAGTTGAGACAGCCGTAAACGGATGAAAAGTTTAGTCCTAACCTCACCAGGTTTCACAAGGAAAAAAAAACAAAAGTGAGATCCAAAGAAGACCAAAAGGAAGCAAACGCAAAAAATGAGCACAAATGACACCGACACCGACCAAATAACCAGCTGGAATAAAAAAAATCATCATTAAAATCGGATCTTAGAGATGTGGACTTTTGCAACATTTGAATGAAGGATTTTAAATTTTTTTCGTTAACATCACAAAATCCTATAGAATAAATGAATAGACAATAAGCATTCAAAATTTAGGGTTTTGATTTATTTTGGTTTCATTCCCTGAAAAAATTTTTTACTCTCAACCTACGTGTTGAATTTTCAAGGCACCAAAAATCGTATGTTTTGAAAAATGTCCAAAATTGAAAAATGATGTTGAACCAAATCAATTTTTGCAAAACGTAAAGTTTAGCTCTTTAAAATACCTTTTCAACGGTCTATAGTTTAACCCTTCAATTTCTCAGAGTTGAAAATGGCAACTAACACAAAAACCTAAGTGCCTCTCTTCTCCTATAAAGCCTAAATATGAAACCACACGTGAAATTGATCAATCACATTAAACGATAGTAAAGTCATAGCTATACATGCAATTAGATAATACATAACTATAGTGTTGGAAATTTTCCGCTTTTCTGAAGTGTATGTACTTATATGTGTAGCTTTCAGTGGAAAATTTTCTAATATTAATTAATATAGGTGGACTACAAAGAGTTGCTAAATATTTTTAAAAACTAAAAAAAGTTTTATTTTACTAATAAAATTTATTCTTCCCCATAATTTGCACTACCATCCTTCCAATTGAGAAGAGTTATAAACACTAGAGCCAGTTAACCCAAAAAAATAAAAATCTTAAGGATAAACCTCGTCGAAAAACTTTGTTATAATAGCAAACCCTTATATAAAAGCTTAATTTGACCCTATTACAATTTAAAGGTTTTATTTTTTTTGTATCGAGTTGAGCGTGTAGATAATTAATTTAATAAAAATTAAACTTTACAACCCACGTATTAATTAATTTCAAGTATTTGAAGAAGGAAGTTGAAAACCAAGGTCTAAAAAGTATTTTGCGGTATTAATATAACAAAACTAAAATACATTTCTCATCTTATATACAAGAAATAACCTCGGCTAATGGCAATTGCAGTAACAATCTTTCTAATGGCTAGAAAAATCCGGGTACTGTATCTGCTCTAATAAGTGACTTTAATATTATGCAACTGTACAAGATATATTACAAAAAACAACAAATGTGTATGCGCTTTAGTAACGTAATCAAACGCATATATGGCCTGCCTATATGATTATGTAGTTGTGTGTGCCAAAAGGTGTTTATACTACATATATAGTTACGTCAACCCTTTACTATTGCTACATTTATTATACTTGCCACATAAGTTTTTGTGTAAATTAAAAACACTTCCCACAAGGATAGATTTTAATTTTACTATTTGGATTAAATTAAAAACCCTAATAATAAAAACAACAAAAACCAACCCAAAAAACAAAACAAAAAAGAAAAACATTAAGTAAAATAGTAAAAATCCGGAAGAATACTTTCGTATATAACTTTCATAGTTTCATCTTTTGTTTTCTGTATATTTTAAGCTGAACGAATTTATGACGAATGATGGATGAGACATTTTGATTAACGTGTACATATAACCTCGCTACGTTCTATTAGGAAGTGAACACAGCTATAACTATGGGGAAAAATACTATGAATATATTCATCAGTAAAAGAAAATCGTGCCAAAGTTATGTTATCTCTTCTCAATCTAACGCGCCGCTCAGTAGGTCAGTAAAGTGTTTATGATTTGAGTTATTTCCTTTTAATGTCTTACAATGTCTTCTATTTTATATAATTAACCGTTTGTTAATGCTTATAATATAATGTCTTCCTGCTTTAAAAAAACAATAATTACACTGTTCAAATTCATTTTAATTAAATTTTAGGAAGCAAATTAAAATACTGATGATTATTTTTCAATTTGAAATGCAGAAATTGATGTGTAAGCGTTTATATATTTTTGAAAAAGAAAACAAAAACTAATCAATTTTTTGGCTATTAAGAAAAAATTAAATTTTTTAGCTTGAGCTCAATGTAACTTAATCACCTAGAGGCCTAGAGCAAGTGGCAGTTGTTATAGCCGGACCGTTGGGGAACTTTTTAAAGAGTTTGTAAAGCCTAAAATTGTTCATAGTTTTATATTACCTGATTATGTATTTAGGGCCTGCCACCTGAGATATGAGGCGCTCCTAAAATATTATATCTCTAATTTTCTCATTTTTAACGAATAAAAAAGTAAATAGAGTTAATTTTAATTCTTTTACAATTTTATTTTACTGACAACTTAATTAAAAATTTTCTAAAGTTTGCTTGTTACCAATCAAGTAGTAAAATTAAGAATTCACAATGCGTTTGCGAGTTATTACCCATCAAAATTGGGTATTATTCGCGAAAAAAAATAGTTGTTTTTTTTGTTGTGAAAGCTGAAATTTTGCTGGATCGTCATTTTATTTTACTCAAAATATATGTGTAGCACCTGCCAGCCATCTAATGAAGTGTTTTAATTATACAGTAGACTCCCGTATAACATAAATTTATACAACGCGTTAAAAAAGTGCGACGACTTTATTCATATAACACGATTCCCGTATAGCTTGTTATAAGTTAAAATGTTGGAATTTTCCCTTACATACATTTAATTTTTATAAAGCTGTGTTTAACGTAAATTCAAGAAAAGTATAATGGATTAATTTTTTAAATTATTTATTTTCATATAAAATGAAATAAATAAAATGAATATTATTTTTTTCTTATATTTAATTTAATATGATATATTTTCACATGATAATTATCATTAATAGTTTATCCTAACATTATTCGCGTCATACAATTTCTTTCGCCGTTTAAAGCGATTTCCTATAATGCGATTTCATACAATACGTTACACTTTAATCGCGTTATATGGGAGTATGCTTTATTGATAGCTCAATTAAATATTATTTCAAATATGTATTGTAACCATATTTTTAGCAAAAAAAGAAAAAGTAAACCTTTGATGTATTATATCTCAGGAAAGTATTGAAAATTTGAAATTTAACAATCGCATGCATACTTCAGCAAGTTTCTAATTAAGCTATGAATAAAATTAAATCCCAAAATCATTAGAATTTATACTTTTTATTTCAAGCAAATTTTTTACTGTCGTATAAAGTGCGAAACAACTTGTGAATATCCCAAAATTTAGCTGGCACTCACGAAACACGCAATCAGGTAATAAGACCACGATTTTGCATAATTTAAACTTTTACAAGCAAAATTTTCTAAAAATTCTCTTTGATTTTATTAAGAAGTGCTTGCGGTTACAAACTTTAATTTTTGCCATCTAAAAGTAGTTGAGTGTACTCATTAAATTAATCATGTCAGCTGTGTGAAATCCGATCAATAATATTTTGTTATTAAACTGCTTGTAGCTGGCTAAGGGCTTAAGTAATTTATTTTTGGAAAAAAAAAGATAAAAAAAAGAGGAACAATTATCGCTTGACTGAAGCAACAACACTTAAGAATCATTCTGCTAAAATTTGGAAATGGGAAAACTTGTTAGACGGCTAATAGGGTGTTTACACCGGCCCAAGATCGTAGTATCAACTTGGTAGTATCAAATGAGTGTTTACACCAAAAGTAGTATCAGTTATACTACTCAGAGGAACAAAGTGAAGTGAAATATTGAACACTTTGAAATATCAAACTAACTAAAAAGGTTAAACCAACCCTAATAAATTTTCTAATAATTAGTGTAATAATTACAGTAATAATTTTCTGTGTTAAAATAGATAAAATAAATAAATACGATTTTGATATCTGATTTGGATCTGTCAACAATTACAAAATGGCTTAATCTATCATTTCAACAGCTGATTTCGAAAAGGTTTTGGGCTGCATTTATAAAATAAATGTGCTGAAATTGATACATACAGACAAAACATACAATGGTAGTATGGGGACCACGTTCCGAGTGCCGGTGTAAACACCCTATAAGGTCATGAAAATTTATAAATTCGCTTTCATATTAAGATACAGCCCAAAGCAATTGGCTGAATGCAGACCTCTGCCTTCATAAGTACAAAAAGCGATCAACTGCTGCTATTTTGCAGTCATAGTTTCTTTTGTTTTTTCGAAAATCTTTAAGATAGACTTATGACAAATCACCAAAACATGGAATATATAATCATTTCCTTTGAATAAAATACCTTAGGATTTAATTTAGTAATTACTGCTCCATGCATATGGAAAATAAGTTTAGAATAATTGGAAGGAATTTATAACACTTCAAAAAGATGTTGTGAAATCGTTAAGTTATTCGACATGATTAGGAAAGATGGTTTTCGAATATTTGATAATGTTGTCAAGAGAAAATCTTGTGTTTATTTAAAGTTTTAGCTTTTATAAGATGATTTTGAGTGAAAGGAGCTTCAATTTAGACTCTGCTTTGTTAAATTATCACATTTCCTGTTACGAACAATCTTAAACTTAAAATCTGTATCAGTTTAAGTTTAAATAAGGGCCCAAACACATATTATTGCTTATTTATTAATAAAATGAACTTGTTCTTTAATTGTTTACATATTAAAAATCTGTATTATTTGAAGTTGTAATTAAAATTTTTTTTCCTGGAATCTGCAACTTTTACCAAAATGTAAAGTTATATCCTTATTGCATTTAGAAAATTCAATTTTTTTTATTATGTGCTATTAATATTTAAAATTAGGTGTACGGAAATAAAATGACTTCATAAAATTATAAATTATTTATTATAATTGTTAAAACTAGGACATATAATAATATTTAATCACAATTATAAAATTATTGCCACTTTGAAAATTAAATTTGCCTTTTGAGTTATATAATTTTATAAAAAATATAAATATATAATACTTATATATTTATACATAAATAATCAGAGCAATATCTTAGATTGCCAGCAATAAAAAAAAAAACAAATTGTTGTTTTTTTTTATTAGTTGTAAGTGCAACATCATCAATCCACCGAAGGTACTTATCAGACGCTTTCACCTTTCACGTAATCTTTCCGCATATTGCGCGATCGAAATTATCGTTTTGTTTTATGCTATTCCACATAGATATTCGGTATGCACCAATTCAGGTACAATATACTCAAAGATAATAAGTGTAGGTACTTTTAAACTATTCGCTTATATGTAAACTAGCAAAATGTAAACAAGTAAAGAAGTTAAAATTGTTGTAAAATATTAGTACCTTAGAAAATGTATGTAATAGTAACCGGCCCCTCAGCTGTTTACCTATGATGTGTTAACTGGTATGCGATATTAGATAAGCCCAGCATTACGATTACCTAATTCACTTGATGAACGACTGTTTTTGCTATTCCGTTCATATACATTTTGTCTTTGTCCTCTATTAAGCTTATGTCATGAGACACTATAGCTTGGACTAATAACAGGTACATATTATATATTAGTGAATGTATTTAAACTATAGTTTCATATTTGTCTTTGTTACTACTTTCTTTAAAGACTCAGCATAAAATATAATTTGCTAGTAGATTAGGTTACAAAGTGTAATTTGCGCAATTTCTTAAGAATTTATTTAATATACATGTGTAATATGCATAAAAATATATGCATAAATATCTATACAATATTTATATACAAAATTGATGTTTATCGTAGATTCAAAATTTAAATTTAAATTTCTGATATGCATATAAATGAGCACAAGAGAGGCTTGGCTTACAAAAATCTTTAGGTTACCGCTTAAGTAGTGTCAGTAAGACAAATTGTGAATAGAATTATTATTTAAATCTTTGAAATAATGAAATTGTTTTTATTTTTGTATTGCTTTTTGTAGAATTAAATATTGAAAAAATTAGAATATGTAAATTGAACTTTACAATTTACTTGGTTGCCTAAAATTGTATAGAATTTACTTTCTTCAATTCCTTAATGTATAAATCCCTTAAAAGCCTATAATTGGTTAGATATTCCTGGTTTTCTCTAGATATTTCCATACTATTTTCAATATTATTGAACCAATTTAATTCCTTCATGACACTTATAGTTAGCTTGCTTGATGATTTCTAAATATTTCCTATTAAGAACAGTAACTTTTTTACAGAAAAGTCTTATAGCCGAAATTAGTTTGCTCTGAACACTCCCACGCATAGCTTAAATAACTATCATCATTTACAAAGTCCTAAGTAATATCTTAGCAACCATTCGTTTGGGGTAGTTTAGGGACCCCCAGATGCACTACATTCAATGATATTGGCAACTTATTTTTGTAATATTATTTCGAGATCTCTTACCAAAGCAAACATATCATTCATGCTTTCTATTCCCTTTCTAGCCCTAAGTGCTTTGTAAAGGAGGAGTCATTAATTTCTCTATTTTATAAATGCCTTCGACAGCCTTACTTCATCTAGTTACATTTCTTGAACTTAAGAAAACCTTTGGACTATGCTAAACGAGTAAACTTGGTCTATAACTAAGCCTTAAAGTTTTTGATGCAATTATTTAAATACTGCTTAATTCTTCACATGTAGAATAAGATATGCTTTGCACTAAGTACTCAAGTAAATTTAAAATGAACCTATTCTGGCCAGTCTGACAGTTCAATTATTATTTTTAATACACTCAAGGACAAGAGCTTAATATGCGAGATTAATAAATCTACACTGCAAAATAATAAAACGAAGGAGTGTGCAGTGCCGAGATAGTTAGCAAGATTGATAAAGTTCTTTTTAATAAAAAACAGAATCATTTATCTCAAGTTTTGTTTTCATGGAAAATTGAAAGAAACTTATTGCTAGTTATTATTATTATTATTATTATTTTTTGAATAAAATTCTTAACGACCCACATTCATTTAAATTTGCTGTTATTAAATTTCTGAGATAAAAATTAAACAGTTTTGAAATAGCTTAAGCCACAAATGCTAATAATCATTTTATTTGAAATTCTTTTACTTCAAACATAAGTATAAGATTATGTTTTCTTTTTTTATTTTTCTGAATATTTTATTCTTCAAACGTTATCGAACTTAAAAATTTACATCAAATGTTCAAGGATTATTTGCAATAATAGAAAACAAGCCCATATACTCAATATCTCCAATGGTATATTGGACATATTTTACTATTAACTTTTAATTAGCATGTGTCTAATTAAATTCCATAATATATGAATTTTTATCAACAAATAAGTTCCCTCCGGTAAATTCCAAAGAAATTAATAAATATATTTTAAAAATTTCTAAAATTGCATGCAAATACTTTTTTGTTTTTAGTACTCTGAATTATATTAATTTTATATTTAATTCAAAAAATATGCTTAAATACTTTTTATTTAACTCTTAGAAAATTCGATCAAAAGTTTTAAATGAAACTAAAAATTACTGAAAGGTCTAAAAACCTCGACATAATTTAGCTCTTGGGCAAATACATAATTATCGTAACATTATCTTTGCTTTGCTTAGAACAGGCAGTTCTTGGCTTTATACAAAAATACTTCTTTTTAGTTTGTAGATGTTTGAAATAATAGTTTTTATTTAAAATATCTATTTATTTAATTATAAAAAAATATTTAATTTAATTCTAAAAAAGTTAGTTATAAATAATTTTCATAAATCAAGTTCAACTGCTTACTGAAAGTTATGTTGGAGTACAACTTTGCATTTGTAATTTTTCTGTAATTTTTTGTTAGCTTCTCTCAACCTCTGCTATTTTCTATTCAGTTTCTCTTTTATTAATTGATTTAATAAAATCAGTAGTAGTTAATTAGGAATGTAGAGCAAAGAAAAAACTCTTATAAGAAAAACAATATTAATGACTTTTTCGAGTTTTTTTTCGGTATTAACGTCAAGATTTTGAAAGAGAACTCATTCCAAGAAATTTTTATATTTATAATAAATACAAAGCCATAACGCAAGTGTTTAAAAAATGAATATAAAAATTTTATTTTTTTTTTAAATTTTTTACAGTAAAATGTTTTCGAACCCATGAAATTCAAAGTAAAAAGTTTATTTTCAAATTATTTCCATTAAAGGAGAATAAACTCAAAAACCTACAATCACTTCTATTTTAATTTTTACCAGCATGACACCAAATTTCTTTTAATAAAAGACGTCAACAGCTTTTTCAGACTATGATTAATTAACATATCTATACTCGAAATATAATTTGGCAAGGTGTGAATAAAAAATTCTTATCAAACAATTGAAATTATTTAACAATTGACGTAAATGCCAGAAAATTTTAGATAAATAAAGTGTTTATCTCCTAAATATTTGCATATTTATTACATATTACACATTTATTCTGAACTTCATCATATCTAAAAATTATACCAAAATATGTTTTTAAAGAAATAAGCATTCTTAGGTTGATGACATTAAGCATTTTATACTTTTTCTCTCAAAAAACGTGGAAAAAATAATATATAATACTTAAAAAGCTCTTGTTGGAACTTTAAGTTCAAAATGACAGTAAGAGTGAGACAGAGAGTTTGCGGGTATATAGAAAATTGACTATCCAGAGGCTGAACATTTAGGAAGATTGGGATAACACTGACCAAAACTTTGAAGAGAAAACTGTCTCAAAGCACTACCATAGTTCTCCAATAATACTGCTATTTTTGGAAACATATTCCTGGTGTAAGCTATTATATTATTCGAACTATTTTCCCCTTTTCTGACTTATCATACCAGATTAAGGCTGCCTGCAGAGTGCCGGCTTACAGCCGAGCTGACGCCGATTCCGATACCGAAGATTATAAAGTCGTTATAGGTAAATCAATACGAATATGCTCAAAGTGTTCAGAGTGCGGGCCTACCAAAGATTAGACTATCACAATGGGAATCGGTGTCAGCTCGGCTGTAAACTCGGCTGTTAGTCGGCACTCTGCAGGCAGCCTAAGGCTAAAATGCTTTCCTGTCTCCCACGTCATGCTATGGATTTTCTTAATTTGTGGAGGTACTTCTTTAAAGGGCTACGTCCAAGAAAAAACTATGACAATTGTTTTGCCTTACCAATATTCTTTATTTTGTATTTGAAAAATTCCTTGCATTATACCAATCCAATAGCTTCAGTCCATAACTTAGCATTCAAATTCTTGATTTAGGAATTTATATACAGCTTTATTATGCATTCAGAATTGTGGTATTTAATGTGGTATTTAATAATACTTTCATTATCAGGGGCTTAAAATGATGCTAATTTTTTTCTTGATGACAAATATTGAAAGATTTTTCAACTTTGACGTAAAATTTGATGTTAAATGTAGCATAATTGACAGAAAATATAATCATTCTGAACCCTCTCATGATACATAAAAACTAAAAAACGATAGGGAGGGCTGCTACTTAAAGCTATAACGTTTCTATTGCTTGAAAGATTGAGGGAATGACTTAAAATGAGTATCTGTTGCATTAACCAGGACAAAAATTTTACTAGTCGACCTTTATGTCAATTAAATTAACATTATCTATACCTAACCTACGATAATATTTTCAGTCTTTAACAGGCCTCACTACTTAACTGGAATCCTTCCAATAGTGTAGGCGAAGAGGCCATTATCTTTATTTCTAATGCCTTATCATATATTTATCACGTAAATTACTTAAAGGTTGTTTCTAATCTTTCTCGCAGATCTGAATTAAAAAATTATAGATATTTAATTACAATTACTTATGGATTTTGTAATTTTATGGATCCAAAAACTTAAAACGAAAAAAAAGAGATTAAAATATTTTGAACATTCTTTGAAAAAGAATTCCCTGATTTACTATTGTTATTTTATTCAAGCTATAAAATTGATGAAATTCATTCATTTGCATATAAAATAAGTTATAACCTAACTGGAATTCATCTTTTTGTTAATTTGTAAATGGATTCTCTAATCACAATTATCGAAGTGAACTAAAAGGTCTCAACGCCCACATTTCAAAATTGCCTTCCATGATGGCTCATTTTTTTCCACAAACAAGACTACTAATTTTATGGACTCTATGTATATCCTTTTCCTATCAAAAGAATAAAATTTCTTATAGCTCATTCCTTTTAGCAACAGGAGAAAAAATATTGTATCCTTTGAAAAATTAATTTAAAAAAAAAAAGTCCCAAAAAAAACCTCTGCATTTTTGTTAATGTTATCCTTATCCTTATTAGTATTTCTTAGGTTGTTTTTTTCTTTCTTGCTACTAAAACATCTCATATAATTCTTTAAATATAATTAACAGACAGCGTATCCTTTCATCAACCACTTTATAATTTAAAAAAAGGGAAGTCTAAAATAGTTTTTTTGTTCATCTTCTTTTTACAATTCTTTTCTTTCCTATATTAATAATCTTTAAATCATACTAAAAACGGAGACACTTTCAATTTTCTTCCGTTGAACCTTATATAACTTAAAAAAGTCCTTAACAATCATATTATATATACTCTTCATCATTTTTGGTTTTGTGTTGATTGAAAGTTTTGGGTGCGTATTGGAATGATATAGAAAAACTACACAAGAGAAACATCTCAACTTTTGGACCTGTTTTATTTTATTTATTTTTCTTTTCATTTTCGTGTTTTGTTTTGGTTTTCTTTAAATTGTATTTCCTTTTAAAGGGACTAGAGAATTCACCTATATATGTATACATAAGGACGATAAAAAATTATTTGTTTGATTGTATAGTAGAATGCAACTGCTTTTTATAGTAAATATATATTTATTCTGTGGCATGTATCATAATATCCTTACTGTGGGAGCGTGGGAAAGGAATCTGGTGATGTAATAAAAGGTTGTCTATAATGCGAGACGCATTTCTTCCTTCTTTTTTTTTGTTAATCTGGTTTATTGGTTTTTTTCTTGTTTGTCTTATTAAGAAATGGAATTTAGGTTAATATCCTAGTCCTAGTCTATAGATATTTGAGTTGATTTCCTATAATTTTTTTATTTTTCATGAGACTGGTGCACGTGTATCGAATTGAGTTTCAAATTTCATTTGACCGTTATAACAGAGAGTGATCTGGAGAGCATCACTTTACAATTTTTTCATTTTTTTTGTTACTCAACTTTAGTTTTCCTTTTTTTGAAAACATAAAATTTTAATGGATTTATTTGAGGGTATTTAACAAATTCTTGCAGAAAAAATACTTTATAGTTATTTTGTTGTTTTTTTTGTTTCATGAATGCATTCATTGGTGAAGTTTAAAAGAAATGTGCACTAAGTAAGGAGAAACTGATTATCAAAGCAAAAGCGATATTATAGCTAATTTTAGCCGTATTTTATGTAGAAATTTTTATTTAATACTTCAACTGATGTCCTAAAAAACTCATTACTCTTTTTATCAAATTAAATTTGTAACTGAAAAGTGGCTCTATTTAAATGATTTATAGCTATTTTCCTTGCTAGGAAAGTTTCTCTTTCCTCGGTTAAATACATTTAACATAAGAATGGAATAGAATATCTGGAATAGATTGTTTTCAATAAGATTAGCTACACAAGATATACATCTACATCTTGAAAATTTTATGCGCATACCTTCCCTGCGACCTCAACTAAAGTCAGGCTTATCTATTTCAAGAGCACTTTTAGAGCAATTGTAAGTTTTCGCTTCCCTTTCTTGACAAAATTTAACACTGTAACCAGCTTGCAATAGAAGGTATTATTTTTCCCTCCTATAAATCTACAATATAATAAAATTTTTTCCTAATTTGTTGTTTTTTGTGAGTGCAATTGAACTTTTTCGGAGCTAACTACCGTACCAAGTGTACCAATTTTAGGAGTACTTCACTCCTGCATTTATGAACGACTAAATTTCACTTCCGCTCTGCCTCTGAATCTATTTACCATATTAATTCATTTTTTATTTCACTATAAGCTTAATTTAATTCTTTTTAATTTTGTTTTTCTTTTCTTTTTACTACTTAAGAGCTGAAAATGTTCATTCCTTCCTTATACTCTCCCCATTTTATATTTAATTGTAAAATATTTGCACGTTTTCTAACAAACAAGATAACTTCGATAACAAATCAAAAATTTTAATATTTTGATGGTATTTAAATCTAAAGATGTTCAATAAGCGTTCCCGTCACACTTGTTGTGACTGCAACACACGAACATGACGTGATCTGAATTCTAGCCAAGGAAACATAGTAAAACTATAATTTGAACATTTACTTGGTATTTTTCATGTTTTTCTTGTTGTTTGTTTAAAGTTATTTTAATGACATAGCCCTCTTGTTTGGGGACTCCCCGATTAAAAACTCATTTAAATATAATATTCCTATTAAGGGTGTGATATTGTACCCATTATATTCAGAATAGGAATTTTCTTTTTATGTCATTGTTTATTTTCTTTGATTTTTTTATTCTACGAGCACAATAGGTGAGATATTATAATAATTTTCCTTTAGTAAAACTAGAAAAAACTTCATTGACCGTTGTAAAATATTTAAATAGTTCGAAAATAAATGTTAGTCAGCAATTGTGATGATAGATGGTAGTAATTTCATGTTTTGAAAATAAGTCACGTATTAAAATGAAGACATTATTGTCACGCTCTAAGCTCACATTTTGCTTATCGTGTGAACCATAGACGGGGATTGCAGATCGATGTCGTGAGCTTAAGACTTGAAAAATATATTTTGCTTTTTTCTATCTTTCTGCCATTTTATCTATACTAACATAGAAATAACACTTTATTTTTGGTTGTATTAACAGATATACACTTGTAATAAATCAAAGATAAATAAAAAAATGCTAAACAAGGAATAATATTTAATACAAAAGAAAAATAGAAAGAAGAAACAAAATAAGAAATACCTTTTTTATTTTTATTACAAAAAAAGTTAAAAGGTTATGATTTTTAATAGGGGAAGTTTTTAATTTCTTATATGATACCGTGCTTTATGAATAATATTTTTATTACTCTAGAAAATCGTCAGTTAGCTAACATTAAGTTATCAGTGGCAGGCCACAAGGACACGATCAACACGGCCAAGGTAATTTTGGTAATAGCTATATTTAAAAATACTTTAGATATAATTTTCTTACTGCTGATTTTATATGCAGAGATGTAATATATTTTTTATACTTAATTCATATGTAGCTCAGCCGTGATGGACAGTAGATTAGTGATTCACTCACTCAGGCATACAGGTATCTCTAAAATTCTACGATATATTCCTAGTGATTGAAACTTTTACTTAACTGAAAGTTGCAAATACATCTTTTGTATTACTTGTATTGTATTTTGGATAACTAATAATGAGGAACTCAATAACTGGGAGCATGTCAAGGCAAACTTTAGATAACTTGTCCACTAACAGCTAAAGCTGATTTTTGTTTCGAATTTTTCAAGCATCAAAAAGACTTAGATATTTTTCTTATCCTCATAAAATGTGCATGAAGCCGTCAAATAAAAGTTCCATTTCCTATAACCCTTTTCTAAATTCCTGATCCTCCAGCTTTATTAACATTTAACTGCTGGGCTACTTCCAACAGTGCAAAATCTAATTTTCCACGAAAAATATAAGAGAAATCATCAACTGTTAGCTTCTTGCATTGAAGATATTTTACATTGGTATAATTATCGCAAATTATGTCTCATGTGTGTGTTTATGGGATAAATTTGTAAAACATAACATCACAAAATGTATAATGATTTCGCCTGACATTTATCATCCAAGGAGATTTTAACTTGAAGTGAAACCCTCATAAAATTGAAATATCTTACCTAATGCAGCCTATAAAAAAATAAGCACATAAAAATTTAATATTACTTTCTTTGAGAACTTAAGAAAATAGAACTGGCGTTAAAAAGAGTTAGCAAACACCCAAAGAACTAGTAAAATAATCTGAATGCGTGAAAGTCAGTAAGAACATAATAAAACAGGAGTTAACATGCAAGAAAAACGGTCACCATGATGAGGACACTAAAGGGCACCCTTGACCAATCCAATCAAGCTGTCAAAGTTATTTGATGGAAGTTAAGCAAATTTTGCTTATATATTCACTCAATATGAGACCCTTAACTGACCAAATAAATTTGAACAAAGTATAGTGTATGAATTGCACACTTATATTTATATTTACACTAAGAAAATGATTATTTTTAACTGAATAAAAATTACAAATATTCAATTTTCTATTGCTATGTAAAAATAAAAGAAAACTAAATGAGTAATGGTAAAATATACAATCAACAATAAAGGTCTTGTTTTTGTTGGGAAATGTTGCGAAATGTGGGAGGTGACAAAACAGTGCTAATTTTAACATATAAATATATTGTTCGATTTATGTATGCACTTTTATGCTTTAAAAATTAATTAATGTTTTTAAAATTCCCCTAAAACCACTTAAAAATCAAAATAATAGAAAGTTCAAAAACTTATTTTAATATATATTCTATTACTATGATAGTATGAAAACTGGAGCTATTCACATAATTGCTCAAAATATATCTAATTGTGACATATAAATTTAATGAGCATTAATTAAATTTTCTCAAAATGACAGGTATATTTGACCTGAACATCCCTTAACTCATCAAATTACTATGATCAAAGTGCTTTGACAGTTTGATTGGATTGGTCAAGGGTCCCCTTAAGAGCAAAGTGCTATAACAGTTGATTACTTCATTGTTTGTTTGTCATCTGAAGACTAAATTTACATCATTGTGATATTTGGAGCTAGACTAATCAATTAAAAAATTTTAAAACTGAATATTCCTGATTTCTTCAATCAGACCATAATTGTGTTCCCAAGGAAGAAAAATTACCTAAAATTTTCAAGCTGTAAACTGCGACTAAAAGCAAAATATGTCTGGCATTTTAATCCGGTCTCAATGTCAAATGTCTTTGAAGATCGAAAAGAAAACCAAAAATTGCTTCAATTTGTGTAGTTAAGAACGAAAATTGTATCAAACGTGTAAGGTGTAAAAATCCGTTCTGAAAATGAGTCAGGCATTGGCTGATAGCATTTTTATGTTAATAATATTAAAAACAAGTCACGCTTTTTTATATGTGCTAAAAAAATAGACCTAATTTGAAGTGATATTTATTGATGATAAAGTTTGTAAATTCGAAACTACCTCTTACTACGTATATCACTAGGGATTCCAAGTCTCCTTTAGCTATTAAGCTAACAAAATATCAAATTGATAAAGAAACTCTTTATTCATTTTGTTTTTTTATTTATTTGTTCAAAAACCATCAATCATTCTCATTTAATACGATATGTAAATTTATATCAACAACTGAGAAAAAAACAAATATAAACAAAAAACATACCAGCATAAATCATTTACGTTAATTAAAATCGGTGCCAAACCTAAATTGACAAATTTGAAGTAGCAGTTATTATATGGATATATCATTTATACCCAAGTGATAAAATTTGATCATTTCCAAATGAAATCTGATCTAAAGTAATAAAGTATAGACAAGTGTTAATGACCCGCAATGCTGGTTTTATATTGTTTTTACTTAGTATCATCAATGTATGACCTTCGATCCTAATTCTTATTAAAAATAAAATAAAATAAATATCAAATACAAAAACAAAATCACCCAAGATAAATTGTTCAAAAAAAAATAAAAACTTGATCGAAATTTTCGATTTTGATTAAACATTTTTTAACTAAAGAATATAAAAAGAAAAGATTCTTAAGTTACGAGATCTTTGTTCGAATTTGATACGTGATTGCATATGTTGCAACTGTTTGTTTATAAATTCCTATTTTCCTAATTGTGTATATACATAACCAAATCTAATATAGTATTATCCACAAACAGAAGTTGCGTCTAAATGGAGCCCTATCTTAAATCTTTTTTCTTCAAAGTTACGACATTACGTGGTACTTTTCAATTTTATTCAGCCTCAAACATATGAGAATTAAAGGCAATTTCTTTATACAGAAAACATACCATAAGAAGTTTAGTTTTCCGCATGACAATTTGCCGACTTTTTACGATCTACTGTTTATACATAGATAGGTATTACTATAAGTATATATTATAGATAGAAAATTCTAAAAGAGAATAGTATAAATTGGTGTAAGCCTTTATAATAGAGTCTTGATACAAAAACTAATTAACTAAAATGAAGCTTAGCATGGGTGATTATATATTTCTTATTTTTATTGGATAATGTTAACATTTTATGTAGTCCTATTGCTGCCATCAACATTAATTTATTATTTAAAAAACTCTTACATGTTTGTAGTAATTTTTGTCGGTTTGCCAAATTATAATTTTGAATTTCTTTGAATAGTTCCTATAACTTAAAGTCACCTGTCAATAGCTATAATTTGAATTTCCTTGTGATCAATATCTGATATTTATTATATTTGTCTAGGGTCAAAAAAATTTAACTTAAAAAGAAAATAAAATTAAATACAAACAAGCAGAATTACTTTAAGGTTTTTGTCATTTAAATCTTGGGATATAATATAGTGTTGATGAACAGAGAGAAATGAACTATATATAAAATTTAATTTAATTGTTTTACTTTTATCACTTTTTTCAAAACTATTTCTTACTATGTATGTATAAAAAGGTAACTTTCATCAAGATTTAAAACATATGTAATTAATTTTTGTTGCCGTATTTAATAAATTCTATTTTAAATAAGGTCAAGTAGTAAAATTTTTGGCTGTAATGTAGATCTGAACCATCAACAGCATCAGCTATAGTAAAATTGATTTTTTTAATGAGGTTGGTACATAGCAAATTTATAAAATGAATATTTTACCAGATATTTTGAAAGAGAGTTTGGAATATCTGTTCATCCTCCATTTTGGAATATAGTTATTAAATTTTCAGTCAAGATCATACTATTTCAATAACAATCCAATCACTAAAAAAGTAAGTCGTTAACAGTCTTCAGATATATATGGCACCATTGCTTTCGTCGAACATTATCAAAAAATTGTACGTTACATTCTTGTAACCAGCTTTAATTGATTACTCATCAGCCCTTACCTCCCAATAATAACATAACAAAGTTCTATATTTTCAAATTTTTAATTGATTAAAAAGTGCAATATGAATATTTTTTTACATCCCAAATAAATGCTCAAGTTTTTGAACTTCTACAAACTGGAATAATTTTATTTTTATTAAAGAGTGTTGTAATAATTTTTATTTGCATTTATGCAACAACAAAATTTGAAATACAATCTTTAGGAACTATTATTTAGTTAAAAATACAGGACTATTAATGTTCCTAAAATTTCATTTAAATTATATCCCATTATTTAACTAACAGCTAAAAAACATACATGGCAGGTGTTCATTCTGTAGACACTTTAAGGATCTTTAAATTTTTAAAAATCTCTTTAGGGCAGTTCTGTTCTACCCGCATAATTGCAAGCTCTTAACAACTGAACAAGGGAATAACAAGGAGTTGTCTGTATTATCCTTTTATATTATAAAAAACCCAGGGCTACTTTTGCAAAGTTTTATAATATTTATCCTTTTTTTTTTGCAAAAAAGGCAAACAACAATGCAATCTTAAATAATATAGAACTACTTGTCTTCCTATTGAAATCTGATCTTGTACTTATTTAGCTTCTTTTTTTTGTGTTTCATTTTTTTAGTTCTATTAAAATTTGTTTATTAGTCAAAAATGGCGGAAGGGGTGAGATCAGTTAAAAGAGACATTTGGATTTATTTGTTATGCTTTACATTTTCTAAAGATCATTAAGAGCCTTACCTAAAAAAGATAAGCAGCAGGTCAGATTGAAAAGAAGCAGCGAATAGATTTGGACCATATTAAGATTTCGGAGAAAAATTTAATATCCACTTAGATTACACTGGTTTACAAATTTTAAAAAATTTTTGTATCCTCAACATTTTACAGTCATTTCTTATGTAAAATTGCACGCTAAAGCCGAAAATGAGGTCCAAAAAATTTAAAGTAGAACAGATTTTGAGATATTTGGGAAAAACCGTTTTGGGCATTTTGAAAAAAAATGGTTTGACCTTATCGCGGTTAACTAATGTGCCATGTGGCTGATTTTTACGACTTTTAAATTTATCTGTAGGTAACTAACTTCTGCGTTTTTCATCTATATACAACTTTCCCATAAACTAAATAGGGTAGGAGTTATACATGAGTTTACGGACCATTTTCCGCTATTTTTACCAAATTTTTCAAAAAAATGTACATTTCACTAGGGATTACACTATGAAGAACTACTTTTTGATCCTGTTTTATTTTTTAACATTAAAGTTCAATTGATTACAAATAAAATAAGGTATAACTCATTAAAATCGGTCGAAAATTGCGGATGTAATAACAATTTAAGCCTAATCCGACTACAACAGGTAAAATTGACCGGTGAACATGTGATATGACTATTTCAAAAATAATTATGTGTAGGTTTATTTTTTTTGATTATTATTTAGTTAAAAAGAGTAATATTTAGATTTTTTATAGTTTACTAAAATTTTATAGTATTATTTAAGATTTAAAAGCTAACGAACTTCCATCGCTTGATAAAGCTTTTATAAAATTCTTAAAAAGCCCAAGCTTGATATGCAAGGCTAGAAGTATTATTTTATGTTTCTTTGCAATTGGTTTGTATTTTACATTGCCTTTTCCTATTGTAAAATTGCTTCGAATTGGCCAATTTTTCGGCACATAATGTTCATTCCGTGCTCTGCTGTCCCAATTGCATAAAAAGCAGCAGTATTTTGTGTAACCCTGCTGTAAGCCAGTAATTTTCCATTCATTATCCTTGTAGTTGATAAGCTTAAGTAATGTCGCCCTTGTTGCATATGATTCTTTCATATTTACAGCATGAGCTAACGGAATCGAGGGCTTGTTGTTTCCTTGATATAGCAAAACAGCTTTTAAGCTAAACTTGCTACTATTGATGAACAAACGCCATTCGTTCGGATCATACTTTTCACCAAACTCCGCAAACAATCCCTTTATGTTATTGCAGTAACAAACATTTTCTTGTTCTAAATAATATTGAGAAAAGCGCTTGTTACGATCTCTATAATATGTCACTTTGACACCCTCTGCCAAAAAATTTCGCTCTTCTAACCGAGTTGCTAATAATTCTGATTGATCTTTTCCCAAACCCAAGTCTCTTACCAAGTCATTGAGATCAAATTGTACAAAAAGCTTTGGATTTTTCATGAACTGTCACCCACAAGCTTAAAAGTGTGCGACACGTGTTACATAAAACATTCGGCGTCCATGACTGTTTAAGATTTTTAGGAGACACTTTGAAATATAAACGATATGCACTTTGCAATTTATCTTATAAATTTCGTGTTGTAACAAATATACTATATTTTGCACAAACATAACAGAATTTGTTGGGATCGTTTTTGCATTTGAACTCCTGCTTTACATTTAACATTTTATAATAATTTAGCGAATATACTCGTAACTAACTTTGATAAAACACAACCGTGATTTATTGGAAATCCAATAAATTTCTTTTTATGTAGTGCACAGTGTGATAAAACACAAAAGTTCCACATAAGATAAAGGTTTTTCTATGGAGTTTAACAGCAAATTCCCATCTTTTTTTAAATATATTTATATGCATATCTCTCTTATGCATATAGATGCTTTTTAATTACTCATATACACTAGCAATTACTTTGATAATTTCTATGTATTTCAGGTTATTTAAATGTAGGTTACTTACCTGCTTGAGGAAATTACAAGTAAAAAGGGTAGAATCACCATTTCTTACAATATACTCTTATTTATTTATATAAAAAATAAACCTACACATAATTATTTTTGAAATAGTCATATCACATGTTCACCGGTCAATTTTACCTGTTGTAGTCGGATTAGGCTTAAATTGTTATTACATCCGCAATTTTCGACCGATTTTAATGAGTTATACCTTATTTTATTTGTAATCAATTGAACTTTAATGTTAAAAAATAAAACAGGATCAAAAAGTAGTTCTTCATAGTGTAATCCCTAGTGAAATGTACATTTTTTTGAAAAATTTGGTAAAAATAGCGGAAAATGGTCCGTAAACTCATGTATAACTCCTACCCTATTTAGTTTATGGGAAAGTTGTATATAGATGAAAAACGCAGAAGTTAGTTACCTACAGATAAATTTAAAAGTCGTAAAAATCAGCCACGTGGCACATTAGTTAACCGCGATAAGGTCAAACCGTTTTTTTTCAAAATGCCCAAAACGGTTTTTCCCAAATATCTCAAAATCTGTTCTACTTTAAATTTTTTGGACCTCATTTTCGGCTTTAGCGTGCCATTTTACATAAGAAATGACTATAAAATGTTGAGGATACAAAACACTGTAAACTAGTGTTATTAATTATCAATACATGCAAAGATAGATATTTGCTTTTTTGGGAGCATGTGTGTTGGTGTATGTGTCAAAAGCAAAAATTTTTGATGTAAGTAATTAAAAATGCGGAAATCCTTCAGTTAAAACTATCCTGAATTACATGTCTACAGTCGCTTGTAATAGGTTTATCGTTGTTTGAAGATTATTCTGGTCTGGAGTATTTTATATTTTTGTCTTTTTTTGATAAGAAATCCTTAAGGGTTGAAAAGCTTTCAATATTTTATAAAATCACTTTTTCAAATTTCTCCTCGAGAAATTGACTATCTAAGCATTATAGACTTTTCTCCAATTAAAAGTTATGTGGTAGATGGTTCCTCAGTTTCCACTTTTACCAATAAGAATTAAGATTTTATAGATCTAAATAAAAAACATAATTCCACTTTTTTTTTAGTAATTAGTTGTGAGCTTAACTACAAAAAATGCCCACTAAAATTTTGAATTACTAAAATTTATATTACCTTATGATGTTATATGTCATCCCCTGTAGGCTTAATATCATTAATCTGTTCAAAACTAAAACTATGTATATTTTGAAGCCTTTAGATTAATATAAAACAATATCTCTTGGCGAAATCATAAACTATCGACCTCATGCTGTCATAACGACAAACTTTGGGCAGGCGTCGACATCAAATCATTCAGCCGTCATTTACCATTAAATTATTTCATATGAGTATCACAATGTTATTTAAATAATTTACTTGATAGTCTAACGGGACTCTTGAAGCTACATTTATAACTAAAAATGTGTTGGGGGTCTCTAATTTAAAACTCTATTTAGGGGGAGACAGTGATGAAAACAAAATTCCAAACAAGTCAAAAAAAATTTCAAAAATGTTAAAAAATTTTAAATATTAGCTAAATAAGAAGAAGGATCGGATATAAGGAACCAAAACTCTTTGGGATCAGATGAAAGATACCCCGCATTGCACATGTTGACTGCACATGTTCGATTTAAGTATCCGGCACAGGCGTATTCATGTTCATTTATAATACACAATATTCCAAATGCTGATGACCTTTAGCTAGTAACAAGTGAAGAAATAGAGAGCGAAAGGAAATAAAGAAAAAGGAATATACTATATATATAATATTAAAATATCTTTTAATTTCTTAGATCGTGCTGGAATCCATGTTGCCCTCCACTCGACTTTAAGATAATTAGCTGACGACAGTATATAGAAAAATGACGGCGGCTTATTTGCGGATATTTATGATTGCAAAAGATTGTAGCTTTGTTTAGATTTTTATTCATCTAAGTTTTTCAAATCAAAATCATTATTTGCAAGAATTTATTTATATTGTTTTAACATCGCTTTACATCTATTGAAATCTATTTAACATGATAAATTTATCTTATATAAGCCATAGACTTGTCCTTCAATTATGCTAATTATAATTAATGAACTATGATCCTTTTTTTTCATTTCATGATTTGACTTTATATTTATTATTATTATTCATAAATAACTTTTTAAATATATTGGAAAAAAACTGAACTTTGACTTAATAAATCTGGTAAAATCCCCAATTAAAAGCTTTTTGAACTCATTTGGAAAATTTTTTGCTTTACTTTTTTAAAGTCAGTTGATTTTATAAACTTCATACCAACAAGCACAGTTCCTGTCTGTAATTGATATTCATGTGAAATTAAGAGACAATAAGGACATAACTTTGCTTGGTAAAAAGTTAGAGCAAAAATAGACACTGACCCATGAATTGGTCAGTCTGTCATTTTCTATCCTCTTACTATCTGTAAAAAATGATCATACTACAATGATATTTGGGCTCTACCCAAATCTGTGATGTAGATAAAGGTGTGCATAAACGGATCACTCCTCACTCCCACTTTACCTCATTGGAAAAATCTAACTACGCCACTGACCCAAATAATAGCTAAAGTTTGCCTTCTGCCTCAATTGAAATATTTCAAATACTTTATTTTTAACAAGTTTTGAGTAAACATCTATAACCGACGTTAAAATATGTGGCAATCCTGGTGCCTCCATTTATAGTTCTAGACACATATTGTATAAAAATTGTTGTTCGACAAATGCAAAACTGGATAATCCCAGTATTCATGTAATAAAAAAATAAAAATATTTTGTAAACTTAAACTTAAAACTGCAAAACTATGGACTGGATAATCTGTTAATAATATAATCAATTAAAGTCTATTAAAAATTGCTTGCCACGCATTCTTGTTTAATTAATTGTGCTTCTTCTTTTGTGCTTTGTATTTCTTATCTTTTTTGGGTGAAAAAAAAAATTTAATCCTTAATTTTAAGTACTGCAATAAATAAAATATTCATTGTTTAACCAGAAAAAGTACGCGATATAAGTCAATACTGCATATATGCAGTGTAATTTTCTTACACTTGAAAATATCTAGTGGCACTCAAATCAAAACCTATTTTTAAGAAAAATTAAAGTTCTGTACACATTTCTTACATCCAGGGAAATCGAATTCTTAGAGTGCTCGTATCGCAGACCTAAGCGAACAGAAATTCTTAAAAAGTCAACAACTAACTTTAAAATCCTCTTTAACAAAACAAATTGTTTATCTTCCGGGATATAAAATTCATCATTGAAATTATTTCCAGGAAATAAATTTTCTTACTCATTCTATTTTCCGATTTTTAGTACTATATTTTTCCTAGATAAGGTAGTTCCTTATGAAATCCATTACAATATACTCTGGGTGTGGCAATATTTGTAACCGGAAGTCAAATGTCTGTTCCATTCTTATCATATTTGCTGACTTCCGTAAAAAGCTTCTAGTAAGGAAAATGCAAAAAAAATCAAATATATATTTTGTGAATGATTTCAATGAACTTCTAAAAGTTCTTTTATCCTTTTGATTTAATCCTTATAATATAAAACCATACCAGATAAAGTTTACAAAAAACAAAAAATGGCTATATATATATACATACAAAATATTTTAAAGACCTTACAAATGGGACAATGTAGTTCGAAAGTCTATTCTATACGTCATAAGTTCATCTTCTAATGGTATTCAAAATTCGTTGTGATGGCGCCACAGTAACAATGACTGGATGATGGCATTTTAATTAGTGACATAGCATTTTCCTTTAGTTTTAATCTTCTGCCGAAAGTTAAAATTTAAAAAATCCAAAAAAAAAAAATTAATTAAAGAAAACTAAACTACATTGTAAGTAAAGTTATGCACATTCCTTTTTGACACCATCTCAAAGCGGGCTAATTGAAACTCGTGAGTAAAAAACTTGGATGTACTACATTTTTTATTATGTTTTATATTTTATATTTACACCTAGAAGACTTAAGGTATATATATAGATATATATATCTATGTATATCTTCCTTTTATAAAATTTAAATTTTGCTCAAAAAAATTGTAAATATTGTAATAAAAAAAAAAATTTTCTATAAAAGATTTATATCAACATGAAATTTCACATGAAAAAGCAATAGAAAGTTTTAACGACCGCCCAAAGATGGCTAATAAACATATAATTTTGTGAGAAATTTGACTTGTTTGGACAGCATTGGATTACATTAGTAAGACAACACTTTTTTATCTTTCATGTGGAGCCGTATTTTTCCAGTTTTGTTTATTTAAATTCAATAAATAAATTTTAATACTTAATTTAGTTTAATAGTACTACTTTTTCAATTTTCACAACAATTTTGAATGACGATTTTAGCTTAGAAAAAATACCCTTAAAGGCGAAAATTGACTTGATAAGCTTTAATTGAAATTTGTTTCATTAAAAGAAATCGTGGAACGTTAGTTTGATGATTTTGAACATAGCGGAAAGAATATTTTCCCAAGTAACGTGGATACACACCAAAACATCAATAAAAGCCCAAGAAATGAGTCCTGCTGATCACAAATTTGCAAAAGATGGCTTAATTCTTTCAAATAGAAAAAACACTTTAGTTCATGAAAAAGCTGTTATAGAAGCTGTATTTGCTCCCAGATGAATATAAACATCTCGCCAGTAATATATAGACTAAAACAGGAAAATATTTAAACACCATAAAATGTATTTTTTACATCAGTATTATATAAAAATTGTAACCTAGATCAACTTCTATATATCAAAACCAAATCGGAAACCAGGAAAATAAAGAACAACTACTAAAAGCTGTTATTGACCAAAAACACAAAAATATGCAAGGTTATGGCTTCTGTGTTTTGGGATACTTGCGGTGTTCTGTATACTGATTGCCTTAAAAAGAGAAAAATCAGTAGCTTTTGCACTACTTTGTTAGTGCTCTTAAATAAAAAAATCACAAAAGATGGCCCTATATGAAGAGGAGAAAAATAATTTCTAACCAAAGAAATTTGTGTAGTAAAATGACCTAAATACATGGATTTGGGATTGAGTTGTTTTATATCATGAACTAATTGTCTTTAAAATAAAGAAGAATTTTGCCAGTTAAACTTGCACTTTTATGGGTCAGAACAGTGACTTGTTAACAAATATTATAATAATTACAATAATAGGCTAACGTTATTCAACGGAAAAGATGTTTTCAACCTAAAGATTTAGCTACAATACAACATTAAAATGTATGAAAATTGCGTCTCAAAGTAGTTATTTATGCAAAAATCTCTTGGACAAAATATTTTGTCATTTTTGTCTTTTATCATTTTTCCTTTTGTAAAAATACAAAGTTTTTTATATTTTTTTACAAACAATTAATTTTATTTATGATTAATTGAATGAAAAACATGATTTTTGTATCAAAATTTAACAGTCTGCATGCTCTCTGCTTGCACTTAAGAGGGTATTCTATGGTATGGGGCGCGAAGCTTTTCACGATTGTAAACCTCTAAAGTAATCTAAAGTAAAAATATAAAGGATGAGTACTGCTATCGCACGAAGCAAAATAGTTGAAATAATATTTTTTTTCGCAAAATTGTGGCGAGGTTGCGAGGGAGGTTTTTTACCTTTTTTTTACTACTCCGAATTTTTTAAAAGTAGCAAAAGTTCAACATTTTTTATAATCTTAGTTGGTATGGTACAGAAATTTTTAAAAAGACTCACACCAAATTTCAGGTGAATCGGTTCAGTAGAGCTTGTGAAATCCTGACAAGAGATTTTAAAAAAACGCGGTTAAAGTTTCGGCTAAAGCTACGCCCAATATAAGCTATAAATTACAATTTTTTCAATCTGATCGGTATTATAGGATGACCTTTGGTTATTGTATTTCAAAATACATATAAGGCCTTTCGAGGGAACACGATCGAAAGTAAACGGAGAATTCCTATTGTCTTTTGTTCGTTCCGTTAGGGCAGAGCCTATTTGGATGACACCTCACTAAAGCAGCTATCTTCAAAAAAATTCAAAATTTTTAAAAATCTTTGTAAAAACATTCTTAAAGGTTTAAGCTTTGAAAAAATGGAAAAAAAATAAATTCTTTTAATTTTTTTTGGACTAGAAAAAAAAACAAAAAAATAATTAATAATTTCAATTCATATTATGCAGGTTAAAAATTTGTCACTGGCAAACATCATGTCTACGTTAGCTCTAAACTTTTATGCGGTCAAAAGGTTAAAGGGAAGCTTAGACATTTTGAAGTAGTAAAATGCTCTAAAAGATAAATTTCTTCACCTTGGATTCCTTTGAACTTGTTAGAGTAGTGCTGAGATTAAAATTATGCTACTACAAATAATAAGTGTTTTAGCTAATTTCAATTACAAAATATTTTCTTAACCGGAAGCTCTGATGATCACCAAAACGGAAATCTAAGATAAGACTATGACAACATCTTCTTATGTCCAATTTAAGTAATCCACTTGATGAATATATTGTTAAGAGTAATGCAATCAACACACGGTAAATTCAGTGACAGATAATAAAATTCAATTGTTGATTCATGGACATAAAAATAATGAAGAAGTTAAACTGTATTTCATTTAACTGAATCTTTTGAGAGAGTTCTCTTCTTCTTCTTTTTCTTCTTTTTTTACTTTTTTTGTAATCATTGTGCTAAATTCTTGTTTGGACTTCCTTATTTAGTAATTGAATTATTTTCAAAAGATAATAATATATTTCCGTGGTTGATATTCGGAACAATTTATTAATACTTTTTCTTTTTGTTACATATTATTAGCTATTTTTGCTGATCTTTTACTGTCAAATCTAATGTACAAGTTAAATTAAACATTGAGAGTTTTGATTAACAAGAGAATTAAATTTTTGTATATAAATTAAGTTTAATAATACAGTGCTGTCAAAAAAGCTTGATTCCATGATAACTTCATAAAAAACCAAGTTATTTGTTAAAGCGCATTAATCAATTTAAATGTGATAACACATCTACGATAATGAATGTGTTACCAGCACTGAGGACAGCTATCGTGAGAAAACTTATTTTAGTAAAAAGAATATTCACTGTTTTATGATTTCATCTGAGCAAACCAGCCTAAAAACTGTAATTATTTTTTATTTATTTTCTAAAAGTAGAATATAAGCTACAAGCTATAGCTCTGTTATGTTCTGTTATTGACATATCTAGGATTTTTCTTCAAACTCTGCATTTTCATTCTCTTCATCTATTTTATGTAAACTAAATGAAAATAAGTCACAAGAAACTGCCTGACATGCAACCTTAAAACCTGCAGCAAATGGAAGAATATGATCACAGATATTGTCCAAGTATGTACACTGCATGTGAACATTTGTACTCGAGTGAAATTCTGTTTTGGTGAAAAGCGGATAATTTTTCATTTTCACTTTTAATTTTTTTTCTCATTCTCAACTTACACAAAATAAATAAATGAAATAAATCGTGCTGAAGTGTATGATAATTTTTGTCTGTCATTTGTGAGAAATTTTAAAATTCAAGCTCTTTAATGACATAAAGTAGAATATTTGTATTTAGCATTTTGTATATAAAAAAATTTTAAACTAGTAATTATTATTCTGGGCATTGGGTTAAGTATGCGAGAATCGGGAAAATGGAAAGACTATCAGAAAACTGATATTTTGGTTTTATATTAAATTAATATTTAAATTTTAGTAATTCAGTCAGAATAGTATAAGATATTCAAAACCTTTTCGAAATAACTTTAGGTATCCAATTTATGAATTTAATTCAATTCCCAAAAAATTTTTCCTTGGATTTGTTAAAAGAAATTGTATCATTTATGAAAAAAAAGCTAACCACGTGGGATCTAATCACAGACAGACATATTTCAGACAGTTTGAGCTCTACCAAATATTCATAAGTATTCGTATTGGATATAGACTGAGATTTGAGAGTTGCATCAAAATTAATATTAAGCCCGAGAAGAATTTAATATCTGTGTGGAACAATGGCAAAGGCATACCGATTGTTATGCATAAAACAGAAAAGATGTTTGTTCCAACAATGGTATTTGGTCATTTGGCGACATCATCAAACTTTAACAATGAAGAAAAAAGACTGACTGGAGGGCTAAATGGCTATGGAGCAAAACTGTGCAATATATTCACTAAGAACTTCACGGTAGAAACTGCCTCGAATAAAGAGAAGCTACGTTTCCTCCAAACTTGGGAAAAAAATATGACGGAGTCGTCAACACCAATAATTAAACCTTATAAGGGAGATAATTACACACAAGTCACATTTTCTCCGGGAAAATAGCTAATAGCTAATGTAGGCCTAGGATTTATTAGCACTTCTCGGCATCAAATGCTAGTGAGTTAAGAAGCTTCCACTGAATTTGAATGTAGACTGGTTTAACATCCAGTTATTGCTAACTTGTCTATTTTTCAAAGAAGATTGAAGGAAATTTACTTTCAAAAAATCTGACATAAGGGATAGTAACAGATGTTTAATCTATTCCGATTGGTTTTAAGTAAAAATATCCATTTTTAACATCCCAAGTCACGCCAAGTGCTAGTAAGTTCTAAAGATTACAGAAACAATAATTTCTCCTTAACTTTTAGTATGCCTGTTGGTTTTTATTTCAACTTTTCCTACTAATGTCGAAAACTTCTTTTTATAACTTTGGTCAACCATTGCCAAATAATTTTTTTTTCATATTCTTTTTCTATCATTCTTATGTTAGAATTTCTGAATACTTTTCGACAAATTTTAAACGGGCAAACTCAAATTTTGAAGTCTTGAACAAACACTATAGATAGCACCGAATCTATAAATCTAGCCTCAAAATGAAACACTTTCTAAAAATAGGATTGAAATTCTTTAAAAGTTTTATTTTGAAAAAATTAGAGTATATTATGAGGACTTCATCCGGGTCCGGGATATATAAGACAGGCAACTTTTTTACCAAGAAAAATTTTTAAATCATTTCTCTGAAATTCTTTTAATGTTATTATTTGAGTCAAAAATTTGAAATTCAATAATGAAAATGTTCTTCTAATTCCTCCAAACTATATTCCTCTACTTTTTTGACACATTTAAATAAACTAAATTCTAAATTATAAAAACAACAAAAAAAACTTTTAAAAATACTTAGTCGGTAACTTTAAAGTAAAATTACCTGAGTTTTGGAATCCTATGCTTAAATTACGAGTTTAATAAACAAACCTAAAGTAAAACAAAAAGAAATCATATATCAACCCTAAGGGTTACTTAGAACAATAGTCTACTATCCTATATGATCCCTTCTAATATATTCAAGATTCCTTTTAAGCTGAAATGTTTATTTCAGTAATTAACATATCTCATCTGTTCAAAATGCCGCTTTGGTAGTAAGTTTAGTTATAGCAAATGTAAATTTTTTTTTTATTTTTAATATTTATATAAAAAACTGTTGAATACAATATTTCTTTCCAACAGTTCAGAGTAAAATAAAAACAAAGGACCCAAAGTCTGAACAAATAAATTAGAAAACAAAAACATTTTTAAAGTCATATATCGGCCATTAATGTTAGCTTCTGGTTGAAAGATAAAACAAAATAAAAATCATAAAGAACCACACTGAAAAAGGCAAAAATTTTACGCTCAATAAGTCAAATACATTTGGAAAATTAAAGAAAAAAAATATATCTAAAAGGAAACAAACAAATGACCAAACAAAAAGAAATGAAAAGAAAAAACAAACACCCTTCTCTTCATCATAATTTAACAGAAATTACATAGAATTGGCCTCCTTGACTCACTGACAAAACTTGAACAAATGACAAATGTTTTTCCTTGCGGTTACTTGTTTTTTTTTTTTTTTTGTTCGAATAGATGCAAAACATATATGTACATAATATATGTCGAAGGTGTTATATTCATCATTGCACTCAATCTTATATAGTCATATATCTTCTTCTTTACCTTTGTTATTTTTTAAAACCTCTGTATTGTGTTCTCCCCTGTTGACTAATGGATCAGAAAATAATCTTTTAAAGTTGTTGCTCCATTTGCTGATTAGAAAAAATTGCTTATGATAAAAACGAATTATATTTTATAATTTTTTAAGAATCATTTTATTACAATGAAATATTTATTACTAATTCATAAATTCACACAACTAACAGCAATTAAAATAAACTAACTAACATCTTTTTTTGTATGGTATTTAAGGTTTTGTTTTTTTTTAATAAGAGATAATTTTTTGAAGGAAAATATTTTGAAATTACTATGGAAAAATCATTTTCATATTTGATCATTTTGAAATTTGTTAGACTATCGCAGTGTTTTGAATGCGTATCTAGTAGATTTGTGGGAAAATTTGAATATTGTCCTAGTTTTAATGTTATTTTAAATCTTTTGGAAAACAATCAAAAATGTTAACCTGGGTCAAAAAATTCACAGTAAATGATAAAATCTCCCTTTATAAAGGCTTTCAAAAGCTTGGCACGATTCTTCATACAAAATTTCTTTCCGAGTATACAGTTTATAAAATTCAGTGGATAAAGGCTATAAGGAACCTCCAATCCAATGTTGAATTGCACTAAGTGATTGGATGGGAAGTTTTAATATGGATTTGTAAGAAATAAAATTTTGTGAAAAATGTTAAAGGTTCCAAAGTGTTTTTTGAGTTTTTCTTCCAATCAAATAACCTTAGAAGGGAAAAAACAGAAATTTACAGATATAAAACGGAGGGACGGAAAAAAGGCTTCGGTGTAAATTGTCCTTAAAGAAACCTTTCAGTATATCTCTTGCATATTTTACAAAATTTCAATTAGTTTCAGGTCATTACATAACATCCGTAAAAAGTTCACTTATCTTAAGTAATTGCAAATAAATCTTAGGATAACTGTATCATATCTTAGGAATTTGTACCTTTGGGTACTAGAACTAAAAACTTAAAAGCTTTATTGATAAAAAGAGTGAGCCTACCTAAACGATAAATTATCTTTCAACAAAAAGTTTAAAAAGCGATAATATTACGTATTTATAAATAACAAAAAAATAGTTGAGCTATAAGTTTAATTTTCTGTTATAAAAGGGAGTTAATTAGATAAAAACTTTTTTTTGAATTAGTTACTAAGCAAGCAGATATGTAATATTTTTAATTTACTATATTCTCAGATGTCTTTTATAAGTTAAAGTCAATTTTCAAATATTTTATAATTATATTAACTATTTGTTTTTTTTGTTCCAATAAATAAAGTGAATTTGTTCATCCAAATTTTTATTGCTTCCAATATTAATAGTTTTCAGGTTAATTAGCAGACATTACATAATAACCGTGGGCACTAACTCTTGTAACAATTTATCTGATGTGCAATGTACAATTTTCTTATAATACTTGTATTTATTTGAATCACGAACATGAACAGGAAATGCGGTTTGGAAGAGTAACTTAAGGTGCATTAAGTGGCCTCATTTCGGTATTACTTATATTTTATAAAAAAAATAAAAGAATAAATAAAAATCAAATGAACAAGAAAGTGTTTAGTTATAGCAATACTTTGACTATTTTACTAATTGTAAGTAATTGTAATATTTTCAACACGCGTACGCGGATATGCAATAAAATTGGTAATTTATATTAATCAATACTGGTCCATATTTTTAGTTAAAAAACGGATTTAATGAACTTTATTTTCAGAATAAAAAATAAATCATTTTGTTGAAATGGTTTTCGGTTTTTTTTAATACCAAATTCAAAATCTAAGATAATTTTAGATGTTTGGTTTAAGTAATTTCTTTTGAATTATTGCTCTTGGCAATTTTTAACATTTTATTAGTTTGGGTAAATTTTTGTGATGGTGACTTTAGTATTCTTTGATTACAGATGTTCTATTTAAGCAATTCTTTTCGATTAGCTCGAGTTGGTATACTGTGAGCTGAAAAAAATAATTTTTATTCTTTAAAAAATCAGTTCACCAATTCAATTTGACATCAAAGAGGACTTAAATTATTTTGGTAGTGTACTTTAGTGGAGTTTTGCACATTTTGATTGTATTGGTAAATTTTTATAATTAGTAGCTTTGGCTCTCCAAAAATTTCAAGTGAATCATAATAAGACTGTAGAAGATAAAGCTCTGAAAATTTACGTCCATTATATTATCAGACTGGTGCCGACAGTCTTTAATAGCAGTTTCCTCGAAACTCTATATTTGAAATCAGTTGACATGATTTCTTAAAACCTAAAGATCTGATCCTTTTAAAAGTTTGCATACTTCTTTAGTATAAGATTGGATGGAATGTATTGACTTGTAGAAAAATAAATGTTAATTTTGCTCATATTACTTTTATTTCTCATTCAGAATCCTTACTTTTGGTCATCCTTCGTATATCTACTTAGCTTAGAGAAATAATTTGGTTTTTAAACTTTAAATGAATCTATTATGAGTAACTATGTCAACGAAAATTTTGAGGGATCACAGGAAATAAGGTTCTAATGGCTGAATTTTGAAAAATTTGTAATGGAAATTTTACAAAGTATTTGCCAAATGTTTATCCTTGTAATGTCAAAAAGCAGAATAAAATACTTAATTTATTATATTGATCAAAAAGAAAATATACATTTTTTAGCCGTCAAAACCCTTTAGAACACTTAACTTACTTTAGTAGAGTAAAAATTCACTATAAATATTATAATAGATATTCTGAAATATTATATTTCACACAGTTACTTTTTTAAATATTTCCGAGGTTTTATTAAGTAAACTTCTAAAATTTTTATGTTAATCACTTGTAATTATTAAACAATTTCAAATAATGAAGTATAAATTTCAAATGATTCTGATCTAAGATAACTTCTTATTAAAATTAATTACACTTTTCACTCAGAATAGTATCAGCTACACTATACAATCAAAGAGATCTTTAAGATATTGAAAATGTACACTTTAAATCAATTCCCATACAATGAGCTTTGATTATTAAACTTTAAATACTCTAAAGGTGAAAAGTATTGGCATTAGGTCAATCAATTTTCTCGATAATATTTACCTTTAATATTATAGTAATCATAAATGATAATTAAGTTACGTGGTACTAAGCTAAAGAAATTAACTAGATATGAAGTAAGGTCATTAAGGGTTGGATCATATTATTAAATTGTAACCTCACGCACAGTTAAAACTCAAAGTTGCTGGATCGTTAATCTTGTCTTAATTCAACTTCCTTAATATATTTTCCAACTTTTCAGACTTTTTACCAAGAAAGATAATGATCAAAATGTGTTTACATTTTTCTTATTATAGTGAATTGTGTTAGGATTATTACAGGTGAAAAAATTGCGATAATGGTGCTTACCTGTCTTCAAGCATCTCTAAACATTGCACAGTAGTTAAAATCATGTCTTATATACATTATGTATCTACAAGTTAAAGATATATATAGACAATATATATATATCTATATATTATATATGTGTATATAGAAAAGTTAAAATAAATTCTTATAGTGATCGTGATCTCATCAATTTGTTATACATGAGAAATACAACAGACATATCCTTCCCCTATGGCGTCTCTTGTAATCAGGTACCGAAAGCACTTAGAACTTATAGCAAAATCAAAAATTATGGATCTAAGACAAAATTGCATATTTTCTATAGATATTTCCGTCTTCTATTCTGAATGAGGGTCATCTTAATTTTATATTTTAGCTGGAAGCAGTGGTCGTTATTTTATGTCTAATGCCTGGGACTCACTAGCGCTTAGCGGCACAAAATTTAGTGCTAAATGCTAATGAGTCCATTAGTCTCCGCTGATGTTCCACTCCACTGGTATATAAGAAAAACTCTCCATTTTTACTGTGCTAAGTCGTCTCCACACGCTAAGCGCTAGTGAGTCCCAGGCATAACGATGTATAGTTTTTTTTTCTTCATTAGTTTTTTTTCTTCATTAGTTTTTTTTTTGTTTTTCGTTTTTATTTCTTTCTAGGTAATACAGAAGAATAGATTTAATATATTCACTAGAGAGCAATTTTCTTAGTAGATGGGGTGATAACTGATCGAATTTTGAAGTATTTCAATTCTTACTTAGCAAGAAAATTATGTTGTATTTAGTGGGCGTCTATCAATCATTTAAAAACTATATTGATATTTTTATTGATTATGTGCTTAAAGTTTAATTACAGGCCAATATAATTTCACAGTGATGACATAAAGAATTATTATTTAATACACTGAAATTAGTAGCATGATTTATCTCCAATTTAATTATCACTAAATTTAGATATATATTTTCAATATTATATCAATTAAGAACTAGGGGTTGACTTTCCAATGAAAAAATCCTTTTAACTATTTTCTTTGATGTTTGGCAAGCAATGAAACATTATGTGGGTAGATATAGAAACGTCTTGAAAATATAATCAAACTCTGGAGTCGTAATTGAAACTTTAAAGAAAAAGTAAAAACATCAAGTACAATATTCCCTTTTTTTGGTGTAATAAGCAAAACAAATTAACATCTTGCCATGCATCAGAAAAAAAAACTATTTATTTGCGCACTGTAACCTGGAGACTCATTTCTGTTCTCAAAGGGACACGCTTAAAGTAGGAAATCAATCCCAATATTTGATATCATTATCTCACTCAACCATACACGTTAATATTTTGTGTATCATTTTTTTATATTATTAAGTGGAACTAGTGAGTTCACCTTAGTTTAGTTTTTCTTTAGTAAATTAGGTTAGATTTAACTGCTCATTGATCTTTGAATGATCAGATTGCAATATATATATATATATATATATATATATATATAAAAAAAAAATTATCTCACTCTACATTTCTCCCTACCTTCATTTCATTTTTGATATATTTTAAGATGGCCTAATAATAACAAGCTTTTAGAGCTTCGGAAAATAGAAGCCAAGTTATTTTACTTCTCGTTACTCTGTTCGTCTTGTATGAGTACCCAATTTAATAAAGAACTACTACAGAACAAAATTTATATAGAACTCTGAATCAGGTTAAAAGTTTATTAAATTTTTTTTCAAATGTTGGAAAAATATAAGATGATTATTTAACCATTTTCAAAAATTCAGAAAGGGTTCCCAAGTGACTGTTTCTAAATTCTTGTTAGTATTTTTGTAGTTTTAAGCATTTGGCATAGTTTTACACGGCCATCAGAACAAAATTTATCTTTATTAAGACTAGGAGCTCAATTTTTTTTATCCTTAAATCAAAAATCTAATGTTTTTTACTTCAAATTCTTGTATTAAGGTAACTAAATTTGACAAATGACATTAACACGATTTATATACATAAATATCTTTTAAGTTCTTACCACTTTGTGTCAGCTATCCAAAGATTTTAAAAATAAAATTGCGATCAATAAAATTAATTTTATTTCTTTCATTTTGAGGAAAAAATGTATTTTTAAAAATGTTAAATTTTCTAATTATTAGCAAGAAAATTTCTGTTTCCTTATTTTCTATTTGCTTATTAGAGTCTTTAAAATTTATTACTATGACAAGTTTTCAAATAACTTAATGATTTTAGACCAATTTAATTCATGGCCTTAAAGATAATTTGATTCTTTCTTTTCTTTGGCCAGATTTATGATATTTTGAGGAAAATAACATTAAATAGGGACTGCCCAAAATAAATTGATGACGATCTAGAAATGGAAGGAAAATATAAAAATAAAAACTAAACATTAATTAGAAAATTTGTGATAACTGAATTGTGATAGAGCATCTCTTTAACAAAAAACAAAAAAAAAAATAACGCAAGATCTTGAAGACTGTCACCAGCTAATTAAATGCTGATGATCAATTTACAATTTATTAAGTTGAATTATTTAGGAAAATCTTAAAGGAAATTATATCAAAAACTTATAAGAAAATAAAAATTTGTATTTATTCATTTATAATAATAATTTTATGTTATAAACATTTTTAACTCAAAAGTAGCACTAAGGAAGAAATATTTATAGAGTAAAACTTGTTTCTATATTAATTAGACTTTAAAAATCAACATTTTTGGAGACTTCTAAGATTCACAAGAATTTTTTCAACTATTTTAAAACATTTTAGATAGCATTTTTTTCATATTCAACTGATTCAAAAAGCCAAAAACACAAAAAAAAACAGTGTGAACCTGTGACCTGAGACACCTCTTTTCATATTTTAACTCCTGATAGTATAAGAGCTTCAAGATAGCAACAGAATTCTTAAGCACTTGTTTGGGTCTTAATGCTTCTTGCTGACGTCTTATATTCTCTTTTGATAAGAATTGGGAAACCTCAGTAAATTCAAATATCCAAAATAATAAATAAGACGCTGTTTGAAGAAAACTTACTACCTTGTTTAGAAAGTGTTAGAACAGGCCAACGCCATTAGTTCATGGTTTTTTTTATAAAATAAAAGTTTATTACAAACATTTTGTTATATATTACACCGAAGAAGATACTTCTTAAAAAAATTATATGGATTTATCAGTAGAGATAACGTCCTTGTATTAAGCGTAAGAAATAATGACCGATGTATCATATTATTTGAAAAGTTCGATTTCTCTAACATTTGTGTTCCTTCAATAATGTCAGTAACCTTATTCAATCTGATCGACTGTAGAATGACTTAGATATGGCAGCAAGTTTCTTTATTTGCACTACTGGCTTAAGATATTTCAACACTATTTTTTTGAGCACTTTGAACCTACTTGACATTAGTTTAATCAATGAATCAAATAAAAATTTACATATGAACAAAAGTTTAAATAATTACAATACCAAAACTGGTGCTATAATCAAATCTAAATGTCAAGGTTTAGCAAATGTAATAAAGCAAAAAAAAGTTGTAAGTTTTAAACATCCTAAAAAAGTTTTTGGTATTAAGAAAGAACAAAAATTAACTGGAAGTAAATGGCCGGGAAATTTTAAATTCATGGAATTTTCAAAAAAAAGCTCTACACTTAATATAACATACAAATATCTAACGAACAAATGTTTGTTTACCACAATTCTGATTTTTCATTTTCTTAATCTTTGGCTTTCTTTGGTTTTTTCTCAAACAACCAACAGGTAAATTATAAAATCAAATAAAAAAATAAAACAAACATAACAGTCAAGTAGTATTCTGCGAATTTTATCTTGATACTAAGCCAACATAATTAGAAAAAAATTTTCTAACATTGTATGCTTAGAAGAATTGTAAATTACAAATATATTAATTGCCCCCTTCTTACTATACAATAATTCCGGAAGAGTTTAAGTGAAAGCAGTGTTGTGACTTTTCTTAGTTATAAGACTCAGAACACGGTACTGACCCCAAATGAATTGTTTATAACAGGTGAGAAATATTTATAAATGTAGAGTGCTGTCCAACTATTATAAGCAAAAAAATTTATTCCAGGAAAAATCTAAAATGGTTAGGAGCTACTTTTAGTCGGATGTGAAATTATTATACGACCCATATTCTCAGGTGACTGAGTTTTAATTACTTATTTGATTGTATTTAATTATCGGTCTGATGGTAAGTCTAACTGTTCTTCCAGACATTGTTTAAGGAATTTATAAAAGTTATCATTTTCTGATCCAAAATAGCTTTATGAAAAGCATAATTTAAGCTATAAGTTATTACAAATTCTGCAATTTTTGTATGACAATTTGATTATAATTAGTTTTTAATTGGCAAATCTTACATTAAAAATTTTCAGAATGACAAAAAGAAGCAAAATCGATTAAAACACAGACTTTATTTAAAGCCAAAAATTAATAAAATGTGAATTAGTTGGGGTTTGACAAATTTTAATACCACAGAAAAGAAGACCCTAAATTAAAATGTTTGGCTTGTTCTACACGGAAGATATTAAAAATTGAGACAAGTATTGAAACAAAAGGGTCACTCATGAAGGAAATTGTATTAAAGAAAGGAGATTTAATTTTGTTAAAAAAATTTTATTTTATGACTGAAGTGTTATGCGTGCTTTCTTCGAATGTCAAATAGACTTTAATTATTCACATTATGCGGTGTTTTTGCACACAATTAATTTATAAATAAGGGATACAAAATTTGTCCGGTTCTTTCACATACTTTAAAAAATATTCTACTCCTCGAATAAAAGATAAATCTATATTTATGAATACTTTTCTCTACAATTATTACGGATGTTTTAGCTCTCCACCCGTTTAAATCTTCCATTTCTTTCTCATTTTCCTTATGTAGATCAACCAAATATTTTTCTTCTAAAATTTGCAAATCACTTGTTCCTCAGTATCAGTAATCCGAATCGATCTGGCTTCTTTAGATGTTATATTTCAAATGGAAACATGATTTTAACTTTAAAATAAGTTAGTTTTTATTTATTTTTCAGTTTAATACATTTGTTACATTCCAAGGCTAAGCCAGTAAAAATTAAAATGGTATTAGCAGCTTATTTTACGAATCTAAATAAAAGTCGATGAGAAGAGAACAGTGTGGAATATATAAAGGACCTAAATATTTATCTCATCTTACAAATCATGAAAATATTATACCTGATACTTTTAGTTTTATTTGCCAGCTCGTGGCAGGGTAAAGGTCTCACTAAATTTAATGATATTTTTACTTAATCCTAACTATCCAATCTCGGCTTAAATTCCAATTCTTTTGGTCATTTTGTGGTCATAAAATCTACCATGCATCGTTGTTATATGATATTCTTCACCGGAAGTTGAAGCCTTTAATAGATTTTTCTGCATTTGTGGTTAAGCGGTCAAGTGCAATGGATTTTATTTAGTATCTGTAATCAAACAATTGAAACAAAAATATTATTTATATCTATTGAAGATTGTTTAATAATATTTACACTTATCGTAGATGTAAAGAATTATTTGTATATATGTATGTATATTGTTGCTATGATCGATTTGTCAAGTTTCATGAAATCATTCTGAATTACATCTGAAATATTTCACAAAACTCTTGCTATCAACTTTATTTGATAAATACACCACTCTAGGGTATTTTTTTATTTGTCATCTTTGTCTAATCACTATATAATACGCTTAGAATTGCTCAATTAGACTCATTTTTTATTAAAAGTAATAATTAATTGACCAAATGGGCCAGATTTTTGATAAAAGAAAACTAAAAGGTAAAATTTAAAATTTTTTTTTTTATCAAGGTCATGTGAGTCTACTTATCACTCTATTTGACTTTACTGATTTGCGCTAATTAAGTTTGCCCTTAGCCATACTCTTACAACATACGCACACGGCTGGTGATGAATTTATGTAGACTGTTTTATTACCCGGGATCTTTGTATAATTTCGAAGAACCTAATAATACTGAATGTGACAATTAGATGTTACATATTATTATTTTTTTTTTTGCAAACACAAATCTTAAATGATAATTCATAGTATATGCAATAGATCTAACTCAATGATGATCCTGATTTTATCAGGATTTTGATTTTAGCGGACCATATAGCCCTCATTACTGAGGCCAAAGATATTTTTACGGAATTTGAGAAATGATTTTGATATTTTCTAGTTTCTATTTTAAGGCTAATAACACCCTTACTGATCTGAAATAGCATGTGCTATCTAAAAACTCAAATAGCTCGCATTTCCTACTATTAGCAAATTCTAGCAAAATAATTTCTGAAGAAATGTTAAAATTTTTTAAAGATTACAAGTGTTTCCTTAAACGACCTGTTATTAAACTTTCCAACAAATAAAAGCAGACCATAAATTAATGTCCAATACGATGTAGAAAAAGGAAATATTTTTAACTATAATTTTATTAACAATTAAAGTTTTGTTTTACATATTTTACCTAATTTAGTAATAAGGAATAACTCAAGCAAACATAAAAAAAAAACTATTAGAAACAATTAATTCTACCAAATCTGATTATAATTTTCACCAAATTCGAGTTTCTCGGAAATAGAAATCAATTTTTTTTACATTATGTAAATTTATTTCGTTTTTAAAATTTTTTCTTGATTAATTTTCTTCTATTTGGTAATAACTAAAGAAATATGAACGCATGAATGATTTTGGCACGTAATAATTTCCTGCAATCAAACATTTTTTAAATACCAAATTCAATAAAACAAATAAAATCAAATATTTTATAATATTAATTTATTTTAATTGTATAAAAATATTTATTTAACAAAAATAAAATAAACCATTCAAAATTATTTACAATCCAAATTTAAATGTAACAAAAAAAAAACAAAGTAAAAACGATTAGAAAAACTTATTCTGGCATGAAGAGCTAATTTGTAAACAAAACCCCTAAAAATCACAATTCGTAGCCTAATTGGCCACGGAAATAAACTTCTGATTTTCATTTTAATACCCATTGCAAAGTAGACCAATATAATTCTTACCTTACAAATACTATAAAATTTTCCTTAAATCGTCTGTCAACTATGTTTTTTTTGTCGTCATTTATATGTACTTATTTTTAGAAAATGTACAGATGCAAAAGTATTAGTGTCTCTCTATTTCATGATCTATATATGTATATGTAAACAGAAAATCTTTTAGTTTTTAAATCTATTTTAGAGGTGAGGAACTTATCTTGAATTAAGTATATGGAATTTTATATTGAAGAACACTTCCTTAGCATCGGAAACATTAAGTAGATTCACGTGGAGATCAAGACTTACAGAAGCTTAAGTATCACATACTTTGATTAACATAAAATTTAGAACATCTTAGATTTTAGACATTTTTATTGCTATGAATTATAAATATGGGTTAAAATAAGGTGGACTCTTCATATTTTTTATTTATTAATGTGACATTAAGATATATATATTTTTTGAAGTTTGTTATTTTACAGAACAACTGTTTGCAGTATAATAAAATATTATGATTAGCAACGATTAGTTAAGTTTTGAGAAGAAATCTATTATTAAGAAATTCGAATACTTTGTAAAAAAAAGAAAAATAGCCAGAAGATAACATTATCCTAGCGTACGGAAATTGTATATAAAAATTAGTCGAAAGAGGGGAAAGCCAACATTTAAAATGAACTTAAAACAGGTAAATTTTCTCAGTAGTAAAAAAAGCGACTTTATGCTTAAAGGGGAAATTTCACCTTTGAAGAAATTTTCAAGGAGTGCTAATTCATATTAAAGCATTTTGCTTACGCGTAAAAGAGTTATTATTCAATGTTTTGGTTTCTGTTCATTGTTGAATAAAGATTATATATGGAGAATATGGCGGACGAAAGATTACCTTAAAAAATAGCAGAACAAAATACCTTCAACGATAAACACTTTTATATACACAAATTCACATGACTTACAATAAAATTACAAATGATATATAAAACCGTAAGACAAATACTTTAAGAAAGTGAATCGTTTGAATGATTTTCACAATGAAACTGCTGGAAAAAAAACGCGTAAAAGTTAACCAATGTCTTTTACCTATAGATAGAATATAGAATGCGTTGCATCCCAATGGAAAAGTCTAGAATTGAAAATCATTTACAAGGAATTATGTCATTGCCAAAATCTCCCCTACGTTTCCTTACAAAAAATCATTAAGTAGACCTAAAAAAGAACTACAATCATCAAACAATCTATAATCCATCTCCGAAAGATACGCATGAACATACATACATACATGCGTAAACATAGATTATTGTACAGAATCCTCAACAAATTGTAGAAAATATATAACTGATTTATTTCTTCATAAAGGGAAAAAAATGTTCTTGTATTTTAAGCGCCATAAATTTTCGTAATATATACCCAAACGTTTCTCTTTATTTCCTTCAGGGTCAATATGAAATATAATCGATCACATAAAAATATTTATGATCGAAAGTAAAAAGATTTGATTCAATCTAAAATCTAAAGAAAAATTATTTAAAATCAAAAATCTGAACTAAAGAAATAGCCTAAAAAAGATAAAATTTAAAGGAAGCAACAACATTCCAAATTCTATATAATGCCAAAATATTACAATAATTCAATTTTATATGATGCCCATCAAATTCAACAATTTACCACCTTCACTAGTTTTTTTATTTTTTTTAAATTTGAACGAATTTTACACATATCCACCCACTAGCGATTTTACTAGCCACCCACCATAGCTGCCATATAGTTAAAATCACTACATATTTAGTTTTTCCTATATGTCTAGCCATATAACTTGTTCCTATCATTGCGGAAATGATTCGCGAGTTACGTGAACTCTCGGAAAGCAATTCAAAGGCAAAACACATAAAACTAAGTAAGTTTTTAGCAAAAGAAAAAAGTATATACATACATATATTTATTTACTCGTAATCTAACCAGTTCTCTTAATATATGTTAAATACTGTTGGGGTACCTTAATTTCGCGGAATTCAATTGTCCCACATACAATCAAACTGGAAGTTACCCAAGACGAAATATATAGCAAGGGGTCTAAAGCACATTACACGTACCGTTTCGAGGTATTCCAGTTGTATGCGGAAGCGCAACAAATGCATTTAAAGTGCATATATTTATATTTATATATCTATATATATGTAATTTTTGTAAACAAATCTCAGCTGTCTTTCTGATATGAGTGAAGATTAACAGAAGTTTTAAACACTTCACACCGTTACAAAGTTATGTAACATTTTAAATGATATAATTACAATTAGATATTATCTGAAAAATATGTTTAAGAGCTTAATGTTTAATTTTCAATTAAAAAGATCCTTATTTTAAGGCTGAAAACTTCATTAAGAACAAAGCTTAAGACTATTTATATTATATTTTTGCTTTTTTTATTTTTTTATTTAATTGCTAATGTTTAGAATTTATAGGTGAAAGTGCATGAAAATATGTTATGAATATTTAATTTTTAAGATAGCAAGAATATTTTCAGATTGCTCCTGTCTTGTAGCATTTTAAATATTTCTTACTTAGTAGATGATATGAAATTTATTCAAACAATAATAATAACATCAATAAGACCTCAAAAAATTGTCAAAATAAATAATTTTCTGCGAAGGGTTTTTTTTTTCTTAAATTCACCAATTTTTTTAAACTTACAATTAATTTCCCTTTTATTTAACAATATTTTAATAATAAGTTAGGAATAATGGGAATCATTGTAAAGTTTTGCGGTGGTGCGGAGGTGCTATTAAATGCTATTAAATGAATATTATTGCAATCAAATTAAGTAATTGCATCAGAATTTATGTCTTCTTATCTAAGTGATTTCTATTTTTATGATACCAGCGCGTTAAATTTTGCATATAAAATATAAAATATATTCGAATAATGGAAACAAATAATATATGAATTTTTCCTGTTTTTATTTCTGAAAAAAAAACTTTAAAAAAAACACCCGCGTAGAATAAACATTCAAATATTGTTAAAAGAAATTTATAAAATCTAAAATATTCTTTATTGTTGAAAAAGAAAAAATTTACATCGTTGATTTGCTTGGATTTAGTATTTTTTAGAAAATAAAAAAGAAGATAAACTTAGGAAAATTACTTAATTTACTTATTACAAAGTACATTGCTAAAAAATTTATTGCCAAGAGAAAAATATTCAAAATGATAGAACCAAGGAAAGTCTTTTACTTATTCACTATTTTTCCCAATGACAAAACTAAGCAAAAATTTCTATATCACGAATTAACTTAAAATTTACTATTAAAGTTAAGGTAAACAAAAACATATAAAAACCACTACACATTTCACATTAACCTTAGTATCAACATTACAAATTTGAAAATAAATAACTTTATCCGATCCAAAGTTCACATAATTTTTTGGAGCTGAATTGTTGTGTTAAGCTAAATTTCTAATTCTATAAAAGTTAAGACAGCGCTATAATTATTCGTGCTGAATGTTGCATCTAATTCAAAGGTATCCAAATACAAAACCAATAAGTAAATTGTGCATAAGTGAATTTTCGCTAGGCTTAAATTCATTTGATGATAAATAATTTTGAGAAATATGCACATCCTTGGTACAACCACCTAGTGGAAATAGAGCCTAAATGTCCAAATGGTCCTTTATTATAACATAGTGTTCAAGGTCTCAGCCACCTGCAAGCTTAAAGTAGTTGACGTTATGTTATTTTCCAGCAGTTCGCAAGGGCTTGCAAGCTCGAGCGCATAAAACTTCTAAAAGTAATTAAGTATACATGGTTTAAACTACACATAATTTGATTAATATTATTTTATTGTATAGCTGTTTAGAATAAAAAGAAAACAGAAAATGGTAGCAAAATTAATTCTTGGCTAGAATCAATGCGTGCAGCCACTTGCGGCTTAGAAAATGAGAATTAACCTATTTTGATTTTAAAGGATACTGACTGAGATCTTGAATGTAAACTAATTTCCAATAATATACAGTTAAATGTATTTTATGACATTGGGAACAAAAAAATAAAGTAAAATCTTAAGCTATTTATACTTCTAAAATAATTAGAAAACTTCGAAACTCTTATTTTCTACTTCAACTATTAAATACTAAAACTCAAATTTGTTACGCGTATAAAATTACAGAAAAGGATACAAATTTAATTAAATAAAAGAAAAACAGATTGTAATAAAAATTTTATTATAATAAATATTTATTATTTCTTTAAGAGCTTAAGCCTCTATTCATCTTGCCAACTTCTTTAATTGTAACATTTTTGTTTACACAATTTTTCCCCTATGTCATAATAAAAAAAATCAAAATGCATTAAAAAAATGAACATAGATGTTGTACCAAATATATATATATACTTTTATATGTCCTAAAACTATACTAGGAAGTAAGAGGAACACGGAAATGAAACACATGCATACAACTCGTTCTCAACTGACCGGTGACGTGTGTTTATACTGTGTCTTCATTTTTAAAATATATAAAATTTTACCAAAGTGTTCCATGTTTGATATATACCAACTCAAAACGTCTCTGTGTTATTTCAGTTATGTTGAGTTCTCAGTTAATAGAGTTTAGTCGTTGATAGTACTTTGACGTTTAAACTTCTGATTGGTATTTAATTATTTCGCATTGGACAAGACTTTAATAAACTTTGTTTTATTTTTTTTCTTAATTTTAAAAGATAATTGTTCTTGTCAAAACGCGCGCATTAATTAAAAACCATTTTTTTTTTTATTGTTTTTCATCTTTAATTGGTTTTCTTTATTTTGTTTTTCTGTTAAAAGAAAAAATTTCAATTTAATTGAGTGATATTAAAAATATTTTTCCGGATATAGATAAATTTATATTTTTTATGTATATATAAACAATTTAGTATAGATTTATACGTGCTAGGCATATTATTATTATTTTTTTTATTGAGAAAATATTTGAAAGTGATTAATGCTGATATTATAAAAAAAATTGTACTCAATTTAAAGTTAACTGAAGTTTCTAAAGATAATCTGGAAAGTGCTTAGCTTTGTATTTAATTAAGAAATAAAGGTGTAAAATTGAATTCTTTATTTAAGTTATATATATATATATATATATATTAATATCATTTTATTTTTGTGGCAACTAAAGATAAATATAACAAAATGTATTAAGTGACCTTCATAAATTTGCTAACGGCAATTTTGATTTTTTTGTTTTGTTTTTGTGTTATCCAGAAAAACTGAATTTTTCTTTGACGTTAAAATATGAACCGAATTAATACACCATAAAGTTAAAAAAGAACTGCACATAAAATTTATTTGGAGACAAGGTAAATTTCTAACTTAATTTTTTTTTTTGTTTTGTTTTTCATTTTTTTACCTTTTCCGTTCTACTTCTATAAAACTTAGAAGACACCTTTGACATTCAAAGGCGGAAATAAACTTGACAGACAATTCTGTCTGTCATTGTTATTTATTTCTATGTGCCCATGTGGTGCTTAGTGGGGTACACCGTGATACAGCTTCTTTTTAATTGCTTATCTATAAAAATTTTGTGTAGAAAACAATCTTTAAGTTTTATTTTTTGAAAGAATAATTTATTTCAATTTTTTTTCGTTCTTTTTCTCTTCTGTATTATGTCTAGTTTTTGGGTCAATATATTATTAAGACAATTATGAATTATGGTAAAAAAATTATAATATTTAATTGTAAGAAATACTTTAATCTTGATCATAAAAAATCGACGAAAGCTTCATTAATTGAATTAAATAGATAAACAAAATTTTTATTTTTATTAACCTGTAACTTTATTAGACTTCAAAATTTTTTCACTTTTTACATATAAAATCCTTGAAAGCGGAATTCATATACATACCTCAATTACCACAATCATTGCTAATAGTTCAATTTTATTTAAACAAGAAAAACCGATAAAATTTTATCTGTTATTTTATATTTTAGATGAAATAATAGTTATCAATTCGAAGAGTTGAGTAAAAATTAATAAATTTTTTTAAATGAAATAGTTGCTAATTTATCAGACGAGAAGAAGACATCTCAGAAAAATTTTTGCATTATTTTGCTCTGTCTTATATCGAAGACTTGTTAATAGAGATTTAATTGTATTAGAACACTTGGGTTATTCAGCAGTTAATTCGAAACCCGATTACAAACGGAAAAACTACCCCATTATATCAGTGAAAAGAATTTTATCTGAAAATTAATTTATCAAGTCATATTTTTTGATAATTTGAAAATCAAAAGTAAAAAAAAGCCATACAGAATATTTAATTTAGTAATTTTTATTCTTTTTTGAGCTCTAAAATTAAATCAAGTACGAAAAAATATTTATTTTTATTCCTTTATAAATATTCAGGAATACCTTCTGCTATTATAGAACTTAGAAGCACTATAATTATGGTTTATGTGCACTCCAGCATAACCACAAAGTGCTTACATCCAAAAAACAGAAATATGTTAAACACATTCCAGACGAAATATTTTAGAACCAGAAAAACGTTACAGTCAGAATTAGAACCTTGTAACTGTTTTGTTGTAAACTGTTTTATTTATATTCCTATTAGTTTTTACTTTCATTTTGAAATCTAGTCTATTAATTGAGCCGCTCAGTGCACAAATCGACTAACTCAATTTTTTGAAAATTATTTAACTTTAATTTCAAAGCACTTGATTGCCTCCAAACTGTACATATTCAAAACAAATTTCTCTAGTAATAAGTAGTAATACCACAAAATGACAAAATCGTATTTTTGAATTTTTAATTTAAGAAGGATTTAAAAAAATATATATACTATTTCATTATTCTTCTCGACTTTTTGTTATATGGAGTTAATCGATTTGTGCACTGAACGACTATATTATAGAAATCAACAAAATAGAAAAAGAAAATATTTTATATAATTCAGGCTTACTGTAATAAATTTATACTAATTGCAAAGATGGGTTTTCTCCAGGCAAGTCTAATTAATCCATTTTTCATAATAATTTAACGAAACTACCTGCTTTCCGAAAAGATATTTTGTGGCTTTGTCCTTATTTTGTTTATTTCAAAATTTTCCAAAAATGACACCCAACTTCTTGACAGCTTCTAATTTCAATATTTTTTTAAATACTTTTATTGCCGTTTTATGGTTGACCTGTTCTTTGTGTATATTCCAAATGCAGATGGTTAAGGGCGCCACTGTTGTTGTCATCCTTCGCAACTCCGATTTAAACAAAATATTTAAGTCACCTGTATGTGATTCTTAAGATGTTTATAAAGTACAACAAAATTTTATTATTGCAATGTGAAAAGAAATGTATAAAATTCTTAACATTTAATTTAAGAATTGTCAGAATTTTCTGCCTGAATTTTTCAAAAAAAAATTTAATTTTGAAGAAAATACCAGAGCCTTGTTTTGGTAGATTTTAAATATTGTAATTATTTGGTCCCAGGTATATAAAATTCTTCTGAAAAATCATCGGAAACCATTAAAAGGAATATTTATATTACTTAAGGACAGTAGGCGTAGCCAGTTGATATTTAAGACAATTTTTCTATCATAGTTTTTCTGCAAACTAATTTAAAACCTTGTAAAATATCCCTTTTCATGCTTTGATCTATAATAAAAATTTATTAGCATTAAGAAAAATATTTTCAAAGGACAAAAAATCTTAGTTTTATAAAAATATTCTACTGATAAAGATTATAAAAATTTATTGTCCTATTCAGACTAATTTCTATACTTAGAAAAATAAGGAATTATTATGTTCATATATTAGAGTGGAAAAAAAATTTGTGAAAAAAAAATTACATTAAATAACTTTTTTGTTTTTGTTTTCTATTAAATTAATGTAGAAGGCCACTTGTAGAACTTTTTCCTTGCTACGAACTTCAGCTCAATAGATTATTATTTGTGATAGTAGAAAATATGAAAAATGATTTACATTATGTTCGAGATTTCAATTTTCTGCTAACTAAAAGCAGTTAATCGTTCTTTATCCTCATTATGCAAGTAACAACACACAGCAAATCGTTTTAACTATCAGCCAAATACTGTATCAATTGCAACTATTTCAATTATGATCTAAAACGTTGTTCTTTTCTGTCCCCCTTTTTTGTTTTTTCTTTTTTTAAGAAAATTAATCACTCAAAATCTTATTTTTTCCAAACAGTTTAATAAGAAAGTGCTATTCATCAAACTCTGTTTCAATAACTAAGAATATTTAATTACTTCCAAATGTTAATCGTTCAAAACTTTAGTCTCCGGCCTATAGACAGCTTGGAGATGACATTTTGTCACCTGTTAAATATCAAAGTTACCTGTAATGTCATGATACCAGCAATTTTCCATGTATAGAGGGCATAATCGTCTAATCATTAGGGATGATTGTGCATGATTTCTGTGTATTGTGACTGTATTCTTCAATCATAGCAAGTCATTTTGATGAACAAATTTATTTCTGCATAATCGCACTAGAGACATATACACTGCTAATATCTTGCGTATTATTGTGTATTGCTTGATATTCATATAAAGGTGAATATCCATACAATAAGGTAACAGCGTCACATATAGTGAAATTTTCACTTTTTAACAAAATAAACTGTAATATTTTATTGCAGTTGTTTTACTTTAAGTTTGGTTACGAAAAGCTAAGCAGTATCACACAGGTGCCATTTTTGTTAACAACTGAATACTGTTATACCAAATATTCAAACAACAGTTATATATTTAGTAAATATTTTAAAGTTTTATTTTATTATATTTTGAAAATAATTAATTAATCATAATTAATAATTAAAAATTTCTAAATTCATTCTCAAATTAATTAAAATATTAAAATTTAACTTAAATATTCTTTTCATATATAAAACAAAAGGCTAAGTAAATATTTTTTTTGCAATTGCCATTGCGTGTCGTGTAAAAAATGCGGAAGTATTGATACTTTGAAAAGAGAATATTTCTTATTAACAATCTTTCTGTTTAGTTGATAGGTTTTTTTTTTTGCCTTTTGTGTGCAAATAATCCCTTATTATAATTTTCTTATGAAAACTATAATTAAATATCAAACAAATTATTACTGAATTCATTTAAAATGAAACTATTTGTTTTTGGTAAGTAATGTAAAATGCACATAGAAACATTAGCCCACAATTAAAGACGCATTTTAACTATAGATATGTAAATTAATATTTTCATAGTATTGCACAAGAAATTATATATATGTAACAATTACATATATACCTACATACAAATATTATTACTATTTAGCTAATTGTTTAAATAACTTTCTGTACATTAAACAGGTAAGACTCTTTTGCGGTATGTTTTTTTTAATATAAGTTCTACAAATGTTGACTTGATCTATTCAAACGAGTTAACATATTTCAGTTGTATTGTATTTATGAAATGTACACAAGAAAAAAAAAGAAAACAAGAACAAAACCTTTCTGTCATTTATTTATATATAGTGACTAAAAAGTGTGCTTTGTACCTTTATTAAAAGAAAATTTGTTTTTTTTTTCTTTTCGTAATAAGAAAAAGAGTAAAAAAGAGTTTAGAAGAATGCAAATATGTGAGAAGCTTTCATTTTAGTGCCCGTTTACCCCAAACTAAATTTGCATACGACTATGTTCCGCATTTTCATATTCATATAAAAAATACGATATTGCCCGCGACTTGTTGCTTTTCCTATTTTTATGATTAATTACAAGGCCACATAAATTGCGGAAGTTTAGATTTTTAAATGATATCAAGTCAAATATAATTGTTTTTCTTTGAATTTCAAATATTTTTAGTATTCAATTATATTGTGTTGTTTTTTTTTCTTTCTGATTTTTAAAATTTGTCGAATTTGTAAAAAAAATACTGACCCCATTTTTTTAAAGTTTTAAGGTAAAAGAAGAAATTTTTTTTATTTTTTGTTCGAATACCATTTATGTAATTTTCTTTAGGATAGTTTAATTTATTAAACTATCTATTTATTTATTAACTTATTTTAATAAACTTTTTTTTCTGCCTGTTTTTTGTTTTACTTAACTGAAATTGAACTTTAACTGTTTACAATTTGGGATTTTGATCAAAAGATCAAAGGAAATCCTTCACCTTGCTGGGCTTACTGATCACATCCAAAACAAATTAATTTAAAGAAAAAGAGATTAGGATTAGGACATCTATATACAAAATTCAACTTTTTAATAGAATTTTTATAATGAATAACAATTTAAGAATATGTTGGGTCAAAGTCAATCGAAACAAAACTCTCGTAGTTATTGATATTTAAACCCTCTTTTTCTGAGTTTTTCGTTTTTCTTGAAACGAAGCTTTAAATATTCATCGGCATTCAAAAGCTATTGTACCAATTTATTTGAAATTTTATATATAGTCTTTACAACTAAAATATCTCACCACAACGATTAGGAAAACTAAACAAACGTTTAGAGAATTTTTTCATTGAAAAAACATTAAAAAAATTAACTTCTAACGAACGTGAAAACAATATTTGATAGAAAGTTTTTTGCTTATATTGAAACCATAATAAAAAAATTTAAACTAGAAACACATAGAAAATTTTACTCTTATTTAAGCTTTGACCAGTACAAATTTGCTTCATTTTTATGAAGTCCGGTAAAAAAAAATTTTTCTCCCTGTTATTAGCAAATAAGTTTTTTTTTATTTTATTTTTATCGATGCCATATATTTTTGCGGCAAATATCGATCAATCCAATAGAAATTGGAAATTTCCTCAGACGCTTAAAGTCGCGCAAACTGTGCTTGAACTCACTTTAACAATGCCCACAGGCTAATTTAGACCTCTGATCATGATCAGAGTATAGATGGTATAGCGCTGAAGCTATCAATAATAGGATAAAACAAACAGTTCACGATCGAGTCAGAGAATTTTTTTTGGCTTGTAAAATGTTATGTATGTCTTTCAGAATATTTTCAAGATATGGTCCTATTTAAAATTATACTCTTGATCGTGTGAATTCCTTTTAATTTAAGTTAATAGTGCTGAGAAATTTCATACAAATTAGAAAAATCAATAGTTATGTTAGTAGACTTGGACCTTAAGCAACTGTATGAAGTCGCTTAAAGTTATTTTCATAAGAACCGCAACTTTAAGCATACACAGATACTGAGTCAATATACGCAATAAAAATTACTCTGCATTCTCATATCTTGACTTAAAAATTTTGAAAAGTCTCTATTTATATATAAATTAATTGGATTTTTGGCTTTTCCGATGTTGTTTTGTATTTAGTAATTTCCCTTGCAGTTTTAACCTCGTGTTATTATCTCCAGTGTTCCACTTTTCTAATATTAAATTGAAGTTTATACTCTATCAGCAATTACAAGATGTCAAATAAAATAAACTTAAGGGGTAAATAATCTAAATAATATTAAAACAATTACTCTTAGATGTTAACGCAGAAATCAGTTATTGTACTCATTTTTCCAATTAATACACATAAAAAGACTAATTTTGTTTTCTTGAAATTCCTAAAAACAATATAAATCTTAAACCATAAATATTATGGTGTAAAATTTATACATGTAACTACTTGAAAATATTTCAACAAAAACAATAAATAATCTTATGCCAAGTATACAAATAGAAGAATACCTTGAAAGTATGTCATAAAAATTTATAAAAGATCCTTCTTAGTATTTAACCGATCCTTTTTCTATGTTAATATTAACAATTTCGGGTACAACAGGTAATATGCTTTTGTATAATATAATTTTTAGGTCTCGTCCTAATATTACCAACTAATAAATTTTTAGTTTTGTTACATTTTATCTAGCCTAATTAGATGAAAATATATTCCCGTTCTTTGAAAGTATAGAATTGTGTTTAAGAAGCTTAAAAATTAATTGTTTTTTCACAAATATAAATGTTTTATTTTTTTTTCCTATTCTAGAGAAAATGGTTTAAGTCATTTTATTTAAAAATGTCTAAATAAATATTCTGTATTAATTTCAAAATTCTTATTATTAAAAGGTTACATAAATAAGGAAAATCGACGTATCAGAAAACCTGTCAAGTGATTTTGAAAAATCTTGTACCAGGTAGCTATGATTGTATACTCATCATAGTTTTTTTCAACAACATGATGCCAAAAGCCACAATTTATAGATTTGATAATATCATTATCAAGTTATTCAATAAATTGTTCTCATTAGGTCCAAATATCAGCCGAAATGTGCAGAAAAATTGTCGAAAGCTAAAGCTTTTCTTTTTATAATTTTTTCTTACCCCAATAATGTCTTTTATTATCATTATTTTTTTTTCATTTTAAAATTGTTTTTTGTTCGTTTTTTTGAAATTAGCAATTTTTAACGGAAAAATCCCCCTGTTAGTCATTTGACAAGCCCTTAAACGGTGTAAAAAGGCATCATTGTGTGTTTTTCTGTTTTGTTTTAATTTACACTGCTCAAAAATTGATTACTGTGTAAAACAAAAAAATGATTGCTATTAAAATTTCATGTATAATTAATTAACTTTTCTATTTCTTAAAAACTAAAATCACTCCTTTCATAATTCTCTAATTTTTAATTCACTTTAACATTATGCAAAAATATGAAGGAAAAAAATTATACTTAACCTGTTTCATTGAAAGAATTAAACATCCCACAGTAAAAACATTAAATTTTTATGTAGATAATATGAAAAACATCAGCAATAGTAAATATACGGAAGCGTCAACATAGCAATGTCAATAGGGAGATTTCCGGAGTTCATGACCATCAACAACCCCTTTTACCCTTATCGTGATTCTTGTCAATTTTCTTCCACAAGTTTGTTTTTTTTTTTTTTTTTTTTTTTTTCTAGCTTCATTTTTAATTTGCCGTCAAAGAGTGCTGGGGTAAAATATCACATATATAGATATATATACCGTTAACTAAGTATTCACCCCTTATTTAAAAGGGAAAATTAAAATCTGTACACTACAAGTGCACTTAGGGGTGGCTATATAAGGAGACAACAAAATAAAAATAAAGCACAATTATATGATACAAAAAGGAAGATTGGAAGGAAGCTTCGCGGAAGTCAGATTTTAATTATGGCTGGCCTTGTTATGTATATGAGTACCAACAGAAAAAATAAAAACTAACAATTTCTAATCGTATCTAAATTTATCGATGCAGTATTTTTTATTGCTATTAAAATTTAAATGTGTTTTTGGTTTTTTCTTTCTTGTTATTTTCGACTTATTTAATGGTTTATCGCCACACTGGCCCCCTCGTAGATAGTATCATATCCGTCACAAGTGATGAATTCAATATCCTGATATGGACATGACTGGCATCTACCGGTGTTTTCTTTATGATTTATTAGGCTTACATATTTGCATTAAACTGATGTAATAATAGAATGACAGGAGATATATTTTTAGCGATAAGGGATATCTAGCGTAGCATTACTATAAAATAGTATTTTTGATGACTGAATTGGTCTACTGGGGAATTTAAACACTGGATGTAGAGGCTTGATATACTGGGATTAGGATTCAATGCATCCGTTTATACTGAAACAGTTAGAAAATTAAGCATATTGGTGAAATGTTTTCTATTTATGCTTCCCTTTGTTCAATGTAAACTTTTTTCTCTAATGAAAAGTACACAATCATTTTACGAATGGAATTCTGGAAAATTTTCACTTATGAAAGTCAATGTTGCGCTACATAGATATATGTAAAATAAAATTTTCCCTCTTGGCAAAAAATTATCAAATTATCTTAGTTTTCCAAGCTATTAGTACTAAAATATTAATGTCCACTTCCACATTTCTCAATTAACTTGAAGATTAATTAACTTTAGGACAGCGAGAAAGCAAGATTACATACATATAACACCTAATAAAAATGCATGAATATCACCCTTTTTTATGATGAATCATAAAACATTTGTAAAATGAAACTCTTTGCCGAATTCTACCCAGTTACCTCTATTGTACATATGGTTTTTTGCAATAATATCGTATTCTCGGCTATTTTCCTTTCTGATTTTAGTCTGAACCTGCTCCAGAGCTAATTGAAGATTGATTAAAAATTTAACTTGATGTTAAACTGAGAATTGTTAAACTGGAAGTAAATAATTTTTATTAACCTAAAGCCCTGAACACATTCGTGCGCCAAACGTGTACTAGGCGCCTGATGTTTTAACTTATTTTAAATTAAACTTTTGGATAATCATTAGTTGTTTTTAGTGTTAAATATAGTTTTTTTTTCTATTTATTCAAAAAACGAGTCTGGTGCTCATCAGAAGCATATTTGAAAATTGGATGTGCTCAGAGATTACACAAAATCAAAATTAAATTAGTCATATTTATGTTTGTAAGGCTTAATGTTAAATAAAATTTAAAAAAAATTCTTATTTAATCCATTGTCGCAACTTTCTCAAATTTTTTCGTATATTATTAACACTCTAACAAAAAAAATAAAAATTAGAAAAATTTCAACAAAGTCTTCACCCAAAACTTCTATTTAAAAACTAAAAGAAAAAATAAATTAATTCTCCCTATTAAAAAATTTTATAATTGAACACCTTGCTTAAAATATTCCTTGTCTACTCTATATTAATACATAAGATGCATTCCCACACGTTTTAGATGCGGCAGGTAGATATGTTTATACCAGTTTAGAAATTCTTGTAAGATCGTCTGGGATCCCTTCCTTGTTCCTATATTTATATATATATATACATATATATATATATATATATATATATATATATATATATATATGTATATATATTAAAGATCCTCCTATAGGGAAACTACAAAGAAATCTCAAACTAAAACTTATAAAAAAAGAAGAATGTTCATTGTCTATTTTTATTTTTTGTTTAGTTTACTCGCGTTCTTTTCGACCGAACGTAATTGCTTTGTATTTAACACTAAAGTAAGAAAAAAAAGTTATATATACATATATATATATATATATATATATATATTAAAGAAAAAATAACAAACTATTTTGAAAGAATTTACAATTGAAAAGGAACTTAAGGAGGATGTTAACAAAGAGGACCCTTTTGTACAGGGAGTTAATTTTTCTTTGGAACTTCTTGAGGCAATGATTTGTGACTTTCTATAACCGTTTTTCATCTTTTATATTTAACTACATTTAGAAAAATGTTATTTGTGGTTAGACGAAAGATAACCTATTTTGAATGGCTCTCTGTATATCTTCTTCTTTTTTTTTTATCTGATATATATTTATTTTTATTTCTAAATACATATAATCTGAAAAGCCATGGTTATACTTTGACTGGTGGAAAAAGCAAACAAAAAAAACTAAAATTTTTGTAAGTAAAGATAAAAATTTTATTTTAAAGCACACTCATTGCTAAAAACTTGGTAATAGAATTTTTTTAAGATGAAGATTTTAAAAAATTATAACTAGCAATAGTAAAAACAAAGCACTTGGCAATTTTCAATTGTAACTAATCATCTAATAAAAATTAAACAGGTAAATTTTAATAATTGAAAAACAATTATTTTTTGAAAATAAAGCTGTAATATGTCAAAAATTAGCTCGGTGTACACCAAGGGTGGCAGATATACCCTCATGTTCGCCTACATAAGTAGCTATGGATATACTAACAGCTAACTTAGCCAAAGTTGAAGGTAAACAAAGTTCAAACTTTTCACGTGTTCCTTTGCGTTGCGCTTTTGTAAATTAAATATATTTAGAGTTCAATGGAAAACCTTAACGCATCAAAGCACTACTTGTAATCATCCAAGGCGTCACGTTTGTCGAATGCGCCAAGGTTTAACCACATGTGGTGTACAGTGTTGCAATTTATTCGCGATAAATTAGGAGCTTAGAATTGCATTCTAAAAGCAAAAGTGAAAGAAAAAACTTAAATGAAACCAAAGTTATAGTTGTGAAGCTTCTTTGCCAATTGATCTTGCTATTGGATTGGTTGAATTAAAATAAAACAAAGTTTAAAGAGAAATAAAAGGATTAGGATATCTGGAAAAAAATAAAAACATTTTGTTTAGACTTTATACTATTTATTTATTTTATTTGTTTTTTTCAAAACAATATTAATATATAACAAAACTGGAATAAGAATAAAAAAAGGAAAAACCATAAACAATTAACAAAAAATACAAAAACGTTTTTTCACCACTCCAAAAAGCAATTGGAACCTTGTAACAATAAACCAGAATCACTCAAATTTTAAAATCAAAGAATATGCCTAACATATTCGTTGTGTTGAAATAATATTTTTCTCCTCAATACATATTACTAATAACTGTCAGAGGCTTACATTTTTACCTTGAACACATTTCAACTTGAGAATGATATTATTTCACAATAATGTGAGAATGATATCACGAAAGAATAAAACCTTACATCGTTTACGATGTGATTCTCGATAGTTTAACAGACAGAGAATCTATCCTTTTGAATCTATATTTTCATTCTAGTGAATCGAAATCCAGAGATGGTTCTTATGTGTTATTTATAATCCAGCTCAATTATGATCTTTTAGATTTTTTCTATCTGGTAATGTTAAAATGCAGTGCTGAATGTATGATATTGAAAGCCAAAAATCATTTTCATATTGATATAATATGAGTTTTAGAAAAAATTGTAGGTATTTATCATTTATATTACTATGACTTTTAATTATTCTTTTTTTTCTTCAGCTTTTCTGCGCAAAGTACTAGATTGTCTATGACTTCTTCCTTAAAAGAACTCAAGCTCTTTTTTAAAAAAGACCAATTTTTAACTAACTATTGCTTCTTCTTTTAGTTAGAATGATTGCTGTAAGACCAATACATTCAATTTTCGAACTAATTTTAACATATTCAAACCTCTGGCTACATATGTGACGGTTAGGTTTTTTAGAACTATAGTTACTATCAACAATAAATACAGCCAAAAATTTGATAAAAATTTATTAATTTATTTTTAGTTTGGGTACACCGATAATTGGAAAAGATAAAAAAATTATTTCATTTCATTTCTTGCCATACAAAAAAAAGATATTAAGCTTTTAGGTGATATAGATTGTTTTCGCTTTCCTACTTTTTCTGTAATCTTCAAACATTTGAAGATTTTGTTTGTCTCGAATGATTTTTCAGGAAAATTTGTACATCTAATTGTAACATTGTCCAATCCGTTTTTAAACTCAAACACAACTAATTATATAAATTTTAGATAGCTTTTTTCTTACGATATTTTTCAAGAGGGGAGATAATAGCTGAAAGAAATAGTTTTCTTAGAGATATGGAGAAAGCAAATATTTCAAAATATAAAAGCTATTGTTGAATAACTGCTTAACAGATTTTGATAAATTTTTTTACAAAATTATCAAATAATAAACCAGTGGCAAAGGATCTCCCAAGTAATATTTCAAAACAGCCAATTTACGATGACTGTCTGATATCTGACAAAAGAAAATTTATGTAGCATAAGTTATTCCTACACCCATCGATCTTTTTAATTTTTCTTCTTTTTCATTTTTGAATTTTTTGTGTTCATTTGAAGTCAAAAGAACATTTTGTCAACGAAAAAATCCGCAAGTTTGTCATTTTACAACTCTCTAAACGGTGTAAAAAATCATTTTATGTTTAGAAACTATGTAACTAAAAATTTCAAATAATAGTTTTTTGAATGCCGATGATCACACATTTTAAATGTCGTTTTGAAAAAACGCGCTTAAAAAACTCAGAAAAATGTACAAGAGATTTTGTTTTTTTTTGATTTGAAGTTTTCATACAATATTTTTAAAATGTTATACAATAAGAAAATGCAATTTTCGAAAAGTGTTATTAAACCCCCTCCCCAATCCGTAATTAAATGATAAAAGATTTAACCGCACCATTTTTCCAAGCACTTCAAAAAATTTATATCCAGTCATAAAAGCTTCTTCTCTAATTTTAATTATAATATTTAAAGACCACACACGTTTATTTTATGATGGCTTTAAATATCAAAAAGATTAAAATATGATATTGTATATATATTTATATACAAAAGCTAACTATCAGTTTAAAGGGTTGAAATTGATTGAATTTGATATTGTTTTGTTCATTTATTTTAAGCTGATTTTGCAAACTGTCAATTCTCTTTAACTACTTCTTTTTTCTATTTCTGTTGTTCATAATTCCTACTACACTAAAAAGCAATAAATTAAATTTTGCGATTAAAAATTATGATATTGCTCGTGACTTGAGTACGTTATCAATTTCGGATAAGGAAGAAGAAAACTGAAATTGATTTCGATCAGCCAACTTTATTATAAAATATTCCGTTACTTGTTTGCGTGTGTAAGCTGATTAGCAGAAACCAAAAAAACATAATTGTTATTTTTTTCTTTGCCTTTATTAAATATATATGCGGAACTTAAGAAAAAGCCACTTTGAGTGATTTTAGACAAGTGTCTGATAAGTAAATCGATTGGATATCACCTAAAAGAATGTTTAATTAATTTTTATTTTAATAAATTTTTTTCTTTCTTTTGATTATGGTTTTTTTTTTGATATCGTTGACTATCTTGATTACTTTAAATATTATTAATATTTTCGATGACAGTTTAAGGCCATCATTAGATGAAATTAAACAATAAAAAAACAAAAAAATAGAAACAATTAGTGTATAAGGAGAAGTGCATTATTCTTCTCCCATGACACAGTTTCTATTTTAGTATGTTGGTTTTTTTGTTTTGATTTTCTTTTTTGGATAATAATTGACATTATGAAATCTGTCAATCATAATACGGGATTTTTAAAAAAAAAGATGCAACAATAAGAATTAGATAGAAAAACGATGAGCTCATTTTTAAAGGTCTTTATATACTTCAAAAGTGATTATTAATCACTTCTATTTTCTTATATTTTTAAGAATTTAATTGAAACTCTTTATTTTATTTGTATGAATGGGTAATATTTTTAAGCATATACAGCTTAGATTTGAAAAAGAAACTATCAGTAGATATACCCGAAATATTTGTTTTGTTTTATTTCTATAATAAGCCAATTATAATTCAGATTGACCTTTTATTACCTTTAGAAAAAAGGGTTAGGTGTGTTTATCAATATGCAAATATAGACATACTAGTAATATTTTTTTATTTTTATAACAGAAAGAAGAAAAACATAGTATAATCTTCTGATTAGCTAGTTAGTTCCTAATCAGAAAATAGAATTTTTTCAAGTCTAAAATGGTCAGCTGTTTACCTCAATTTGTTTACTATACTATTCCATATATGCTTCAATTCTTTATTTTAATAATTAATGATTTTTTTTTTCAAATTAGTTAAATAAAGTATAAATCTGTATCTCTTACGGTCTTTTCTCTTTAAAGTCTTCGTCTCCCTTTTTTGTATGTATTTTTATCCAGAAATGAAATATTTACCATAACCTATAAATTTATTATGTCATACAACAGATACTTCTAAGCTCGGTGATAGTAAGTTTTCATTAGAAAATTGCTAATTTTGAATTACTAAAATAAGCTCTAAATTTAATAAAAGGTGCCTTTAGTAATTCGAAAATTAGTAACCTACATGTGTGAAAAATTCCTTATTGTTTGTTGTTGTAAAAAGTGTTTTGCATCAGATTTAATTTAACTTTCACAATTAATAACTATCAAATGATTCTCTAAGGAGAGAGTTGAAAAAATTGCTTTAAATTTTCACTTCTGTACTGTTATAAATAAAATACTTAAGCAATCTTTCAGATTACTAATCTGTTCCTCTCTCTTGTTGTCTTCCCTATCATGAAATGAGATTTATTAAAGATTTTTTAAACTTTGAAAATCTTATGAGTATTAAGAGACTTTCAGTCAAAATTATTTACTTTATTACGATTGTTTATCTTGTATAGAGTCTTTGAAAATATGAATTATTGATTTTCTTAATAATTCACATATTTGCCGACATATTTTAGCCAAAGTCTCACATATTTCATCTAGACATTACAGGTTTTAATTTGGAAACATTACATGATCAATTAACGTATCCAAATAATTGAGTGTTAATTAATTAAAATTCAAAGTCAGTGACAGTCTTAAAAAAATCATTTAAAATGCGGTCCATATTGAACAATCTGATCTCGGATAAGTTAGCAAACATTTCGTAAAAAAACTTTATTTTATCTCTGAAATCTGTCTCTATTTACTATTATTTTTCACTATTTGCCGCTGCTCGCTAATATTTGTCACTTTTTGCTTCAATATTTTTCTTTCATATACAAAAATTTTCTACCCTAAAGTACGTGCTATGCTTATATATTTCTTTCATCTAGGATAATAGGCAGCAAATATTTTCATCCGAAATTTAAAATTAATTCAAATTCACCATTCACCTCTTAAATTTCTGTTTCAAAGAATTATTTCATAATTTTTGGTTTCACTAAGTTGATTTTTGCATTTCAATGGCCTTTTTTTTTATTTCTTAAAATTCCTAACAAAATAAGCAAGAAAAATTTCAATTCCTATGGAAAATGTCATACACTAGCAGAATTATTGGTTTTAATTGTTTAAGTCGACTTTTCTTTTGTGATATAAAAGAGTTGATTCTTAAATTCTTTAATTATAAATATCTTTTCAATTATTCCACCAAATAGTGGAAAAACCAAAAAAAAAACATAGTGGTGATTAAGTAAATCATTCATAAATCCTTAAAATATTTACTAAAAAAATGGTATCTAACCTTAATAACAATAAATAAAAAAACAACACTATCTTCAATATTTTATACTAATACTAACACGGAAAAAATTCGTTAAGCCAGGGCATTGATAAAACAATTGCTTATAAATTTATTTAACACAATTTTTATTTGTTCAAATTTGTATATAAGCAAATCTGATTAAAAATGAATTTGTTGAAACACTTGTTAAAAAAATTTAGAAAAAAAAACAACACGACCAACAAAATTTTAACGTGAGCAATGCTTAGATTTGAAATTTTTTAATACCTTTCCATAAACAAATTCAGCATAATGCTTCCTCATATATAACATAAACTACTGATATTATTTTTCGCTGACATCTAATAATTTTGAAGGCAAGCAATAAAAATTTAATTTGTTGACCTCCTTGATGAATTTTGACCATTAGACTCAGCGATTCGTTTTAAAAAAAATTTTAATCATCTAGTGGCGCTTTGTAATTTGTTATTGTTTTAGGCGCATAAAGTTAAAATTACTATTCAATCAGCTGAAAGTTTGTTTGTATTAAAAAATTAAAATAAATAGTTGATCAAGAACTATTATTTTTGGTGCACATTTTCAGTTAGAAATATTAAGCCAAACTATAGAATAATATATATAAATATTTGTCTACAAAAATAACCGTATTTTTTCTAGCAATTAAATTTACTATCGGCTTCTTTGATTGCTGCTTTGAGATCGAGTTAGAAATGTCAAATGAACAATAAGATACGCAAGGATCGGCTTATTTTTATAAGAAGAATTAATGCTAACATTAAAAAATTCTAAGAAAATTCTCAAAGGACACGTGAATTTGCAAATAAATTTATCCTTTTAGCTAATGTTAATTGTTTCGAATTTCAAAAAACTCAACTAAAATCGGATATTTTTGCCGGAATTTTTTACAAAATTTTTCCAATTTTGTGTTAATTTCCCACTGTTTTAAATAATGTCATGAATCTCTTAGTGATCTTTTCATACAAGCAGGCAGTTATTTTTTTTATATCAAAAAACCAAAATAGATACTTTGTAACAGGACACAGAAAACTGTTTCCTTTTTAATACAAAACTCTCCTTAAAAAATTCAATTCAATTTTTCTGAAAATATTTTCGTTGATTTTTTTTCAAATTATTAAGAAGACCAATTCAAACACTGCTATTACTTTTTTTCTGATCGAGTCGAATTTCAGGAAAAATGTATATATATATATATGAAAAAAGTACACTTTATATTGAGTTAGTAACAAAGGAATGAAATGAATAAAAAAAACAAGTTGAAAAGATAGTTTTTGTTGTTGTTGTAGTAAGAAAAACCTATCTTTTTGGCATCTTGAGTAAAAGAATAAAAATGCCGACATGATGCACAAAAGAATATAAAGTCAGTGTTTCGGATTCTACAGGAAAAAGAGGACTGAGTATGTCATATATTAGACCCAAGGAAGAATTTATTACGAATTTAAAAAAGAAAAAAAAAATTAAAAAGAAGTTAAAAAAAAAGAAAATTATGTCACTAAATATAATGCACTTTAGATAAAACTAATTGCTTTTGAAATCTCAGAGAGATGTATCAAAGTGTATTCAAAAATATTTCATGGTCTTTTTCATCTTTGAGGTGTGTATCCTTTTAACATTTAGTAATTCTTAGAAGATGATATTTCTAGTAAAATTTATATGTGTATATCTCATATTTATTTTGTTAACTTTAGCTTTAATTTTTTTGTATTCTTTGGAATTAAATATGAATTTTACTACATTTAAAATAATAATTTTGATGTAAAAAAGATTTATGGAAAATTATTTTATGTTGTTGTTGTAAAAGCTCTTATATCCCCACCTTATAGACCTCAGTTACCTGTAAAATCAGAGCAGGTGACTAAATGTCACTTTCCAGCTGCTGGCAGATGCCTGCAACTGAAATCTTGAACGATGAATTGCTGGAAGTAATTTGATAATTTGATAAATAAAACTATTATTAAAGTAGTTTTTTCTAAAAAAGACAAAAACAGGCAGAAGAGAGGAGCAATACCTTAGATTTTGACTACAACTGATGCAACATTATTTTGAGAAATAAAACTACTTGCTGCATACAGTTGCTTACACGACTGAGAAAATGAACGATTGCCGGCGCGCAGCAGGAAGAAAACGCATATCTTGAACGCAGAGCATACTTTAAGTGTGCTAACGTCGAAAATGACGACGATATGAAAACCCTGAGGACGGCGCAGTTTTTTTTGGAGAGAATTTTGTTCGTCGGTGAATAACACAAGAATCCACCCTAAAATTAAATCGACAATTTAGATCCGAGAGTCCTAAAATTCTTCAGTGAAATTTTTCAAAACCACTTATAAAGCAATTACTTGACAAAGTTATGGTCCTTGTATTTTGGGATGCGTTTGATAATCTATTAGTTGTTTACCATGAAAAAGAAAAGACAATTAAACTGTATTTTTGATGCATTCATGGTATAAAACTGTTAAAAAATTGACCTATTTAGAAATACAAATATTTCAGCCTAAGGATAAAATCAAGAAACTAGAACTCATTTAAAAAAAGACCTTGTTAATTATTGTGTTGGAAAACTCTTACATTTTAATAACAATCAACAAACTAAGGAGTAACTTAGAAATTCATAAAACGTACTTGTGATCTGTAAACTTCAAAAAAATTGTTTTTACCGTTTAAAAATTTTGTTGTTGACTACTTGTGAGGTAATAACATATTGTTTTTGTTTGTGTTTTTTTGTTTTATAACAAACAAAAACGTTCCAATTGAAAATTTTCTGTTTTGTATTTTTCCAAAGTGTCTTTTTAGTAAAAATTTTATTTTAGTAAAGAAAATAACACAAGAACAATATAATTAAACTAAAATCCTAGAATTTAAAATCCTTTCATTAATGATAACAACAAAACAATTTAAAAAAATCATAATAAGAGAAAATTTTTCATAAGATTTAGAAATGTGAAAAATCTTCTTCATTTATTTATATAACTAAAAAAGAAAACAAACGAAAAATAAAAAGAAGAAAATATCTATTTTAAGTTTATTCGTTCAACTGATGCCTTTAGGTATTTAATAGACAAAAAAAAAATACTATATGAGAAAAACATTGATAATAACAATAATAAAAAACCATAAAAGGATTTATACGACAATTAATTCATCATGTCAGAGAGTATAAACTTTTTTAATTGTCTCTAGTTCACTTCTCATTAGTCTCTCTAACTGCATAATTATTCTATAAAACAATGTATACCCTGGAACGATCTTCATGTTTTTTTTATAATAGTACAAAACTAAGAAAGCACGAAAGCTAACAATTGACACGGACCACAAACTTTTTTATTTTATTTTTTTATTGTGTTTGTTTTTAGCATCCTTCGACACAAAAGAACCACTATTATAAATAAACACAATCTTATATGTCTCTTAAGAATGGATAAACTTAATTTTATAGTACATCCTTCTTATCTATAGCTGTTGGCTAAACTGTCTCGTAAATAGGAAAATTATTGTTTTCAATAAGAATATTAAGCATAATAAATGAAATAAAAGAGAAATACAAAAAAAACTTATATATATATATGTATATAAATTCTATAAACTAATTTTACAGATCATTACAAAAATATTTTATTTTCCAAATAAGAAAATTAATTTTAATTTTACTTAAGAAACAAATTCCTAAATTTTCAATGTGATTTTAATGCAGGTTTCTTTATTTTAAATTATGTGATGAATTTTTTATTGCCTACATGTTGTCAAATTTTTTTTTTAATATATAAAAAAACAGACAAAAAGTCAATATATGAGGCAGTAAGACATTAATGAATTTTTTCTTCTGCATAAAAATCATAGAAATGTAACAGTTTAAAATATTACTTTTAAGAATAGTTCTACTTTTTTATTACTTAAAGATGCCGTTATGATCTATTATGTGTATATATTTTCTTTACAGAAAATTTTTTTAAATCCCAAGATAAATGCATAAAAAACGATTTTAAAATTTTATGATATTTTCTAATGTTGACACTTGTCGTCAGTATTCCCCCTTATGCCTTTTAATTTTTCCAATAAGCTTTTATTAACAAAAAACAAAATAACGAATTTGTTTCTTTATTTTAATTTTTGGTTGTTGTTTAATTACAATATGAACTGATAGACTAAAATTGTAGACAAAAGATACCCAAAATTATAAAATTTATTGATTATGTAATGGTAAAGGGAAAGTTTTATTGTTTTTTAATTTTAAAAATTTTGTATGGATATAGTTGTCGAGTTTTTTTTACTGTTTCTATAGTCTAAAAGACAAAAAATATACCAATAATATCCTAAGGGAATAGAATATTATAGTTTGGTGGTTGTTATGAGTCTAATAATAAAAAGTCAATATATATACTATATTTATTAGAAACAATAAAAAAGTACAAGTTTTTAAATTGTAAAGCAAAATTTTAATTATCTACACTTTTAAAGCAGTCAAAATATTTACTTTGTACTTGAAAATTTGTTTCAAATTTCGCTTTTGACAGACAATAATTTCAGCTATTATTTTTTAAATGTTTAAATAACTCCATTTTTTTCAGGGATATTTTTAAGATATTTAAGATTTTGTATTTGATATAATGTAAAAATATTGGCAAATGTGTATCCAAGTATTGTTTTTAACACTACCCATATTTTATATTTTATGAAATAAAAATTATTAAAATTATTAAAAAACTAGCTGACCCAGCAAACGTTGTTTTGCCAAATTGAAATTATTCCTAGGATTATTTTAGTAGAAAAAAAATGACTAACTTATTGTCAGTGATTGAGGGTGCGGTATATATGAGTGAGAGAGGCATGTGCTATATTATTTATAACAAATGTGTTGTCTTTCGTCAGGTGATTGTAATTAGGACGTACAAAGGTTTTTGTTTTTAACTGAGAATAGCTATTAATGTTTTGGCCAGTTTCGGCCGGTCTTAATTGCTTTCGTAGTATCTCAGCTCTTATGGTCCAACAGTTAATGTTTTGGCTGGTTTTAACTGTTTTCGTAGTAACTCATAAGATAACAGAACACAGAAGAAATATTGTAAGTATTTTTTGTTACACCAAATTTCATGTAAGGTTCCACAATTAATCTTTATTTAAAGGTTATTCTGAGTTTTTCTTTTTTTTGTTTATTTAAAAATAGTTCTAAATTTTTATTGTTTTTATTTGTCCCCGAATTTTTGTTTCAAATTACACAATTAAAATTATTCTTCTTTTTCGTTATTGGTTTAACAAGTCTTTATAAATTTTTAAATTGAAATTATTAAATTATTCTAAGTTTTTTTTCACTCTTGGTTTAACAAATCTTCATAAATTTTAAAATTATAAAATTATTCTAAGTTTTTTTTCACTCTTGGTTTAACAAATCTTTATATGTTTTAATTGAAGATATAAAATTATTCCATTATTCCATTTAAGAATTTAAGAATAAACAAAATGGTCAAAATCTTTTCAAGTTCAGTTTTGGCCAGTATCGGCCGGTCGCACTTGGAAAGATTTTTTATTTCTAAGTCTTGTTTTTGCGGAAAAGTTAAAGTTTTGGCCAGTTTCGGCCGGTCTTAACCTTCCCGCAAAAACAACCTCAGTTACCAAAAAATTACAACAGACTGCTCTATTCTAAAGAAAAGTACTTTCTTTTATAGTACCTTTCTGTCATGCAATTTTTGGTTTTTCTGTAGTGCAATATTGTTTTGTGCTACAATTGCAAAACAATATTGCTTTTGTTATTTTTTTTGTTTTTTTTATTTAACTTATTGGGCTGATCCAATAATTTTTAGCTTACATGCAAAAAATTATTATTTCGTAAGAAGTGAAATAATGTATAGGTTCTTAAACTGTCTACTCTTATTTATTTAGTATACATACGTTCATTTTTCTTTTAATTATTTTTTTAGTTTATATTCAAACCTAAATTTTCGTATTTTTTTTATGATCATCGATCATTCGTTTCCGTGCTAATGTACCAATTTTTTCCGAAAATATTACTGATTATGACGAAAATTTAGTTTTGTTAATATAAATATTTATTTATTTATTTAACTTAACATGCTAATAGTGAAAATCTCCCATTATTAAATATATAATATATACTTTGCCCCTTTTATTTATTCATTACCATTATTATTATTATTATCATTATTCTCATTAAAATCAGACTTAAGCTTATAATAATTTATAAAAAAAATATAGCTACTTTAATTTAAATAGGTTTGTAAATGAACATATAAAATATTTATAAGTAGAGAGGAGCCATTTGTTTGTTTGACTTACTTTTACCAAAAAGAATAAAAACAGATTAGTGATTATAAATGTTTAATTAAGTGATTGGTAGTGAAATTGCGTTAAATCAGGGTACGCACACTGTTTACATAACACATGGATCACTCTGAACGATGATGGAATATAAAAATAACACAATACCAAACATTTGTATTTTTAATTCATTGTAATTTATTTTTTCAAATTATATATATCACTAATTATAATAATTTTACTAAATAACAATATATATCCCTTAACGCAATAGAGTGTACAATCTTTTTTGTTATCCCATCTTAAGCTAACACAAACAAAGTGGATGGTTTGCCCACTCGAGAGCATGCCCCGTGTAATTGTCCATGTGAAAAACATGGTGTGATCAAATCTAAGCCACAAACACACATCGTTTGTCCTTGAGACTTATCGATAGTCATCCCAAATGCCCATCTTATTAGAAATTGAAGACGTTTAAATTGAATTGGCACAACTGTAGGTATAATAGGGATCCGTGGTAGTAATATATTTTCACCTCGAAATTTGCCGTTTAAAGTGATGGTTTCGACAACGTTTTTCATTAACTTTTTAATAACTAATCACGTGCAGTTGCACAGCCACGGTGGGTTCAAATTACGAAACAAAATAACTGGAGATCCAACTTTTAGTTGTAAATTATGCAGCAGCATGCCTGATAAATCTAATGAGTTTAAGAACTCTGTTGGATAATTCACAGCTTCGGTGGCATTGCAAACTGTATCAATAGATTTGTCCCCTGCAACAAATGTTGTATTTTGAGATTTAATTCGGTGACGTCCACATTTTTTGCTGCTAAAATTGCTCTTTCCGCCATATATCTACATATAATATTTCATAAAAATCGGTCAAGCCGTTTCGGAGGACTAATGGTAACAATAGCTGTGACACAAAATATAATATATATTTCGCTATTAAAAAATATGGTTTGATGGTAGAAGAGTGAAATTTGAGATTGTATATATTTTTCAATGCCACATCATATAAAAATAACAAAAAAAAATGTTGCCCAAAAAGTAAAAAAAAAATTTTTGGGGTTGATAACCCTTATCACTTAGGGGTATAAAAAATAGATAACAACCTATTCTCGGACCTACTTAATATACAAATAAAATTTCATCAAAATCGGTCAAGCCGTTTCGGAAAAAAAAAAAATGTGTCCAAAAATAAAAGAAAAAAATTTGGGGTGGACCACTCTTATCACTTAGGGGTGTAAAAGATAAATAATAACCTATTCTCAGACCTACTAAATATACAAATAAAATTTCATCAAAATCGGTCAAGCCGTTTCGGAGGAGTATGGTAACAAAAACTGTAACACAAAATCCAATATATATTTCGCTATTAAAAAATAGGGGTTAATGGTAGAAGGGTGAATGGTTGTATGTATTTTTTAATGCTACATAATACAAAAATAAAAAAAAAATTTTGTCCAAAAAATAAAAGGGTGGGGGTAAAAATTTGGGGTGGACCACCCTAATCACTTAGGGGTGTAAAAAATAGTTAAAAACCTTCCCGGGGATATTCCCAATTTATAAAAAAAGATTAGTGGAATCGGTTCAGCGGTTCTTGAGTTTTACGCTTACCAACACATTTAGCGACTTATTTTTATATTATAGATAGATAGAAGAAGATGGTAACGAATTTTTTTTTTTTTCTTTTTAAAATATCAAAATATTTTTTTTGCTATAGTTTTTGATTATCCTAAAAATATAGACATTTAGATGCTTTTTAATTAGAACTCTACTCTACTCCTTTGATTCTTAAATGGAATAGTTAATGTAATTCAACTTCTGTTTTTGCATCATTTGTGGATTAAACGTTTACTTAATTATTGACTCCGCGTTGAAGTAATTCAATTAGTATTATGTTACTAACGAGATCAGGAAGATTAAGCGTTTAAAATCACATAAACCGACGTAAAGAAAATATAAAAAATATAAAAAATAATAAATTGGTTCAGTCAAACCAGTTTTGTTTATAATGGTAATAAATTAACTAAATTAAAACTGTACTAGATATGGATCTCTTGTGCTTCCCAATGGCATCTGTAGGTCTATTCTGCTCCAAAAAGGATATCCTAGAATATCAATTCCAAGATCAAATCCAAATGCCCTAATCTATGTACTTTAGATCATATTTTCCCCTATTCTCTATTGCAGCCAACAAGGAAAGAGTTGCCTCTTCTTCTTGATATTTTTCCTGTATTTAATGAATGATCCACAAAAGTTCTTTTAAAAAAGCTATTACGGTAGTTATGAATTTCACAAATGCCTAAAATAATTAACAGTAAACACAGCTTGATTACAAAATTAAAAATTACAACATATTATTTTGAATAATATTTTCCTAAAATTTAACTTAAAGAAAAATTTTCTTACTAAATTTTATTTTTTGTTTTCTTTTTTAGATCAAATTTCAATAATCCAGGGAATTAAACATGCTTTCAAAATCTTTTTAAAGGTAAGTTACAATATATTATGATTATATTTAATTTCAACATTTGAAAAAAATTAATATTCGGTTACTATAACATTTATTTTTAATATTTCGATATAATAACACCCTTAAAATAGTTCAAAAATTATGGATTTCTATAAGAAATGATATTTATTAATATTCTTTCAAAACTACAGTTACCCTTTAAAGATTTCTAGATACAAATTACCCATAATTTAACTATTAAAAATAAAATTATTATACTATTTATAATTGTAATGCTACATGTGTCTGCCATTTATAATTGTATTGCGGTCATAAACTGCTGGTTTAAAACTCTAAAGCTACTCAATTATTCTCATATGTCAAATTTTATCTGTTTTTATTTTTACCAGTGTCATAGGAAATTATTTAAAAGTAAAATTTTATAAACTTCAAACGAATTGAAATACATAAGTTTGATATTTCTAAGCGATGTCATTGCTAATTTCCTTATGTCGGCCACACATAAAAATTATCTCATGAAATGTATTTCCTTTATTTAATTTTAATCATTTGATTTGTTTTTTTGTTGTATTATAAAATCAAAATTTTATCCAGGTATTTGAAATTTAAAAAAAAAAAACTAAAAATAATTTTACTTATTTTATTTGACTTTTTTGGTAATTTATGTATGACAATATTAAAAGGGATTGTCTTATTTTTGTTAATTTTTAAGAAAGAAATTATTTATTCTTCTCAGCACTAAACAAAAATAATTTTTCTTTTTGTGTCGGGCTTAAATGTAAATTTAAATTTAAATTAGTAAGACATATTGCCATGTTAGTAGCAAAGTTCGATATAAAGAAATGAGAGAGGTGGACAAAATTCTTATTTATTTTTCTTTTTGTTTTTACAAACGTAAATATTACAAATCTAAGTAAATAATTACAAAATAAACCTATTTTTTTAAATTATACAAATTTATTTAGTATTGTATTGTTCAAAATTTTATAATAGTGTACATTTAAATATCTTTAGCGACGGTCCTATTGTTAATATAATTTTTTATCGTGTGACTTTTATATCGATTTTTTTATATGCGATTTGCCCGACTAGTGTCCCATACAAATAGAAAAGGCTGCTTATCGTTTAAAAGATTATTCACACCGGAGCGTTTTTTCTGTCGCTGCATTTTCCAACTGTAAATTTCTTGATAGAGATTGCCGTATTTTCCTTTTAAAATTATTTAAAAGGAACTACCTCGTTTGTAGAACAAGTATTCAATTTTGTAATGAATATATGGTCCTTAAAATGATAAAAGTGTAATAAATCGCTAAAAAATTCTTATATAAAAACTATGGTCTTAATGTAATAATATAATTGTTTAAAATGTGATAAAAAAAGCCAGTATCTAAAAGCTTGATTTTCGTAATAAAGGAAAAATATTTAGCTAAATGTAATTTATTCTTTTTTTGTTTGTTTCGATTTGGTACTTTTTCTTATAACAACGAAGAAGAAGATTTCTATGCATCGTCGTTTTTTTTTACTAAGGATCAAATATACACTGTAACTTGTAGAGCTATTCTACTCCCTGAAGAACACTTCTAAAATGGAAAAGTGATTCCAAGGAACCGTGTGATTCTGACGATTTTATTGATGATCAAATTTTCCTTGTTTTTCAAAAAAAATTCCCAACTCTCAAGTATTACTCCTGACTGTTATAAACTAAATCTAGTTATGACGTCAGCTGAGTGAAATTTTTTTAATAATATTTCATCATAAAACTAAAGTTTTAAGTAATTATATAAGAAAATAACACAGAAATTGAGGATGGGAAAACCAACAATTTTTTTCTTAACTGAAGTAACTGTAACTGATGCATAATTTGACCAGTTGCATGCAGTTGCTGCCCGCATGGCTAAGTAAATGATTCCAAATCTTTGGTTTGGTAGACGAGCACGTACGATTCTATGTGGTGTATTTTTAGATGCCACTCTAGACTGTATAAATATTTAGAGCCCAACTTAATTTTTTCTCTTAAATATTAATTACCAAAATAAATTTTATTTTACCAGAAAACTAATAACTTCAGCGATTTTTTTTGCAATACAAACGAAAAATGCTTTAAATTCAAAACTCTAAAAAATTTATGATAAGACAAAAATTTTATAATTTTTTAGTTTTAAAAAGGTTCTTCTCGAAAACTTTTTTTTAAAAAAGTATTTTCAATCGTGCAAGCCTCAATATTTTTTAATTTTTTAATTATTGAACAAAGTTACGCTATAAGAAGTAACAAAAAACATTAGCGAAACTCGGCACAAAAAAGAAAAATATTTATAAAATAGCTGATAGCCGTGTACGATAGACAGGAACTAATAGCGTGTAAATTCTTGCTTATAATTTGTTGACATAAGAGTCGACCACCAGTTTAGCACACAATAAAAAGAAAAATTTCTGGGATTAAAGTGAAGAATAACTAGACTAGAAGCAGTGTACAATTTTCAAAGTACTAAAATGATTTTAACGTAGTCCTCAGCTGAAGAATGATCTGACTATGTATAAAATATATCCTTTAGAAAATATGTATTTATAGTTATTATTATTATTATTGTTATTGTATTTATTTATTTTTTTTAAACATATATAAAACATCCAACATCATGATGGAGAGTACGTTTACTTTTCGCCTTTGTTGATTGTGAACTTTTGATTTGTCGTCTCACAGGCAAATGCGGACACCATATTCTTGGTTCAATGCAAGTCCACTACTGATAACCACTGAACCAATTACCACAACAGATCTTTTTAGCTATTTTATAACGCATTTAACCTTATTTACTGTAAATATAAATTCACATTATAGGTCTACAATACTAAAAGATTAAGGAAGTACTTTGTACAGCACAGGGTTTTTATGTTTTTTGTATTATTCTTCTGTTCTGTTGTTTTGTTATAAAAATAAAAATAAAATATAGGAATTAAGACGTACTTTTAAAGAGACTTTGAATTTATATTAAACTTTGTTTTATTGCATTTAAAACACTTTTGTCGCCTTTAAGTTCTTTTTAACTGATCTGATATAAAGATATTATTTCTAAAAGGGGCTAGAGTTCAAATTTTATTTAGAAAATTCACTAGAGTTGTGGGAAAATTATTTATATATATATAATTGACGTGTTTTTTTTTAAATTTTTCAAGTTTAATAGCCACATAAGAAACAACTTGTTTCTTGTTTTAAATACAAAAAATCAAAAAAAAAAATAACTAGGAACTTTAATATGATATTAATATGATAATGAAAGCTTTTTTGACGAAATAAAAAACCTTAGAACTCATAAACTTTATAAAAATCGTTAAAAAGCTTTACTAAATATATTTTAGCGCCTAGTAATGATTTTTAAAATAATAAAAAGGTTTTGAATTTCAATTTCCTATAAAATATTTAACGTTTTATACTATAAGAAATATCAAATTTTCGTTATACTCACTGAAAATATCGGTAAACTATTTAAAGAATTTCAATTAAAATTAACATCTAAAACTCCATAAAATTTTTTTAAATACTCAAAAGAAGAACAAAATGCACATAAAATACTGTGAACAATGTTCCACACCTTTTCCGGATAAATGTAAAATATCAATTTTAAATTAATTAAAGATTTCACAGGTTTTCAGATATACATGCAGACAACGAAAATTACCCTAGACATCGACAACGTTTATTGAGGCTTTTAGGCACTAACCTGTGACATATAGAGCCAATAAGTTAATAAAACTTCGATGGTGGCCAGACTTATTTTTAAAACACTTTCATTTTTTGACTTAAATTCTTAAAGATATTTATTCCACGGTATATTACACGAAGCCGGCAACTGCTATTTTTATGATAACAGTGGTCAAATGTAGGAAAAGAGTTTCAAAATTTTTGAAAATTTCACATCCCTCCGTGAAGCAGAAATTTTGCTGAATCTCATTTTGTTATCCTACAAATACATATGTAAAGATTCAAGTGTCGTAGTACGCTTTATAGTGTATTTTTATTGAATATATGTATTTTGTGAAAATTCGAAATACCGCGTCTCGTCTGATACCGCGGAATATCTAAAAAAATTGCTCACTGCCTTACGGACTAACTTAATGTATTAAAAAAATGTCTTAATAATGATGCCCAAAAATATATTTTAAATCTTTATCTTAAAATCTACATCTTTAGCCTCTTCAGGAAGTTAATAAAAACATCACTTCAAAGATACGTTAAAAGCCCTTGTCATAGCAATGTTAACACTCCAGCCGTTTTACTAAACTTGGCTACTTCAGGTTGATATCTATTTTCATTAAAGATACTTGCGTTTGCTGGTTCGTCGAAAATCTGCTTTTCAGTTCTTCTCTTTATGAGCTTTATTTCTTCTTTTTCGATTGATTTCTCATATAAATTGTTTTTCTTTCCAATATTTTAGCTAGTTTACTTTTTTCATTACTTTACATAAAAAAAGAAAAAATTAAAAAGGTCTACGGGATCAATAATTTTCACCTTGAACTAGCCCGGAAATAAAAAGTAGAATCAACGACTACGGAACTTAAATATTAACCGTAAATTTAAGCCATATTAAAGCTGGTTGAACTACTTTTTAAAATTTTTCTTATAATTTTAGATTGGACTAATTGTTCCGGGTTTGAATTTTAAAACTAATATCAAAAAAATTTAAAACTACTTTTTTTTGCAATGATGTAAATGTTAACTTTTTGTAAAGTAATTAGAGAACAATATTGTTTTGTAACTTGAACGTTTTCATAACTGAAATATTAATGATTCAAAACAAAACTCTTTGAAAAGGTTGCTTTATCGATTGGTACCCAGTTTCGCTTAAGTATAGCTTAGCGTATCTGTCGCTTTAAGTTAACCTCCTAATTGAATGCTATGTAGGAGACTGAAAATTTTCTAGGATATCGTTTAAATCTTAAAACATTGCTTCGAATTTGAAAAAAAAAACTAATTTTCCAATTGAAATCAGTGAATTATTTCCTTGTCTCAAAAACTTAATTAGCTTTATTTAAACAAGAAGAATATATTAAATTCTCTCACTACTCTATTTTTCAATTTTTTTTTTTGTGATTATCTCTAAGGACCTCACCATTAAGCAACAAGAAAATATTTTATTTATTCTTTAAAACAAACAAAAAATCAAACTATAAAAGGCACCGGCTTTCCAAAGCAATGCAAAAACAAAATAAAAAAACCCAAAATAATTTAATTAACAACTAAATACAAAAAAAAATAAAATTATTAACAAAAATTGATAAACCTAGTTTTAAACTTTTCTAAGAAAAAAGAAATTTTGTGTAATGAACACTAAAAAATATTATTAACAATTAAAATTATTATTTTTTTATTAAAAAAAGTTTTTTCAAAATTAACTTCATATATCAATCTTATTTATTTTGGCGTGTGAATTTTGAATATTGAAAGACTGTTTGTTTATTCTTATTAAAACCGGCCTTAAACAGTAAAGAGTTATGTTTTTTTTTTTTCTTTTTATGTACCTGAAGCTTTTTAAAGTTTTGTGTTTTTGTTTTTCTATCTAATAATTTCTTGTTATTTTAATGCGTAACACGTTCGTCTATATTTTAGTGTTTTATCGTTAAAATCAAAAAAACAAAACTAAAAAGAAGCGGATACATTGATAATAATCATCAAAAAAGGATGTTATTTACGTCTAAAATCGTTTAGACAGTTTAAATTTTAAAAAAAATATGAATTTCAAGATTCTAAATTAAATGTGAAATCACTTAGCTAAATTTGATACTTATGAAAAGTTATTTGTGTTTATTATATGGTTAAATTTTCTCGTTTATAACTAAAAATGAACTAAAAGTGTGTAATACGCTACCAAGAATTTTGATTATGAATTGTTTTTTTTTTTGTTAAAGAAATAATTTTGTTAAAATAATGGCCTAAAATTCTAAAACTTCCTTAAATAAAACTAAATATTGCTCTTTTTATTAGAGTTAAAAATACTTTCTTCTAAGCGTTTTAGTTTTTTTTAAATAATAATAAATATACCAAATTGAATATAGTTAGAACTATTAGTAAAATTTAATGCTAATTAAAATTTTTTAATAAATTGGGAGTTGAGCATTGGTTCAGCCAAACCCGCACACATTTTGCATTATAAACACAAATTATATTAATAGTAATAAATTAACAATGTTAAGATTTGTCCTATGCACACATTAGAAACAGTTAAAATCGAAGATTGTTTTATTTTTATCATAAAAACCTGAGTTTTAAATGAAATTCAAGGCCATTATTTAAGGAGGTTGTCAGGTGTAATCAAGAGTTTCAATATTGTTTTTTTTTTGTGTCATTTCAACAATATTTTCATAATTTTTATTTTATGCAGTGGTTTAAATATTCCTTAATTTGATTTCAACAAAATTTAAAAACATAAAATTTTATCTAGATTTAAATGAGGACTGTTGAATGACACATTGTTTATGGAAACTAACGAAACTTCTTAATAACATAAGCTGTGGTGGTCATAGTTAAAACGATTTAACTTCAGCGAAAATTCAGGATGATTTCCATCATAATCTGAAATGTAGCATAGGCGACTATTATGCATAAAAATTATAATTGATGAAGATCTAGACTGCAAATATTACTGTCTGTCTATGTCCTGTTGTCAAAATCTGTTGATTGCCCGTATACGAATCGGACTTTTTTTATACTGAAGGCATACATACCTTTTAAACAGATTTACTGCATTGGTCATTTATGGACTATCTTTCCATACAAAATAATCAAATCTAAAAAACTAAATATGCTTAAAGGGTATGTGTGTCTTCATCCTTAGATATCGATACGGGTTAGATAGTATCCGGAATTATAATGAAAATAGAGAATATAGGTGGTCCAATCTTCTTTTTTTTCTTATTAAATTTTGTTATTTTTATATTTTTTGGAGTCGTTTGTAGTCTTTTTACGAAAAAATCCACCAAATGACTGTTTTTGAAATTGCGTTTAGAATTTCTCATATACAACGTTACTATATGTAACTTATTGACTTTTTCTATAATATACACACAACCCAATTTCACAACTTCCCAGGCAGGGAAATTACTCATCAGTGAGTTTCTCATGCATGAATTCATGTGTGAATCATGTCGCAAATTTCATTTGTGAAGTATTCAGCATGCAGAAGTTAGACATCATAGCTACTTTTTAGTCATATTTTCATGCAGAAATTAAATCGTCTTGACGGCGAGTTTTGCGGCCATTTATTAACTAAGTTTATCGATGTTTTCCTCGGGAAAGCAGGTATTATGACTGAAAAGTAGCTCTCTTTCATTGATGAAGTAGAGCTATTTTTCCTACTGGGATTGTTTACTTTCCGAAAAAAATGGCTAAAATCTCTTTCTATATTAGGATACATATGAGTCGCTCAGAAGCCAATGTAGATAAGTCCATTTTTTCATATTTTCTGATTTTTGCAAATTTTAATAGAATAAATAATATATTTCCTGGTCTTAAAGGGATTTACTCATACTTTCATTTTTTGTGGGTCAAAAAACCCTTTTTTTAATAGCCTCTGCATGTGTTATGTATTATGAATGCATTAAGAAACATTAATTTTCGCAATTTCCATTTTTTCATATTTTCTGATTTTTGCAAATTTTAAAGTCTTAAAAGGATTTACTCATATTTTCATTTTTTGTTGGTCAAAAAACCTTTTTTTAATAGTCTCCGCATGTGCTATGTACGTATTATGAATGCATGGATTTTTTGGACTTATCCACATTGGCTTCTGAACGACTCATATGTTATTTTGAAGCGATCATTTGACCGCTCATAGTAGGATTAGGTAAACATGAAATATCGGTAGTTTTAGTATTAAAGATTTAAACTCTAGAAAATATACGAGAAAATATAAGAGATGGGAAGATTTAAATTTCAGTTTCTATGAGAGTTTTACCTAAAAATTTTGATATCACATTTTTAAAATGTTGCACAATAAGAAAATAAAATAAAGAGTAATTTTCTTTCACCCTTTATCCCCCCACACCATCTTATGCTTAAGGTCTCAGTCGCTCTTAAAACTAAATGCAGATGATCATATATTATTATCATGCTTTTTTGCAAGCGCTTAAACAAATAAAGATATTGATGGCACCTTAAAACATTGTAGCAAAATATTCCTAAAAATATAATGGCCTCTTATGCCTGGGACTCACTAGCGCTTAGCGGCACAAAATTTAGTGCTAAATACTAATGCCTGGGACTCACTAGCGCTTAGCGGCACAAAATTTAGTGCTAAATACTAATGAGTCCATTAGTCTCCACTGATGTTCCACTCCACTGGTATATAAAAGAAACTCTCCATTTTTACTGTGCTAAGTCGTATCCACACGCTAAGCGCTAGTGAGTCCCAGGCATAATGGGTCCATTAGTCTCCACTGATGTTCCACTCCAATGGTATATAAAAAAAACTCTCCATTTTTACTGTGCTAAGTCGTCTCCACACGCTAAGCGCTAGTGAGTCCCAGGCATTACTCTAAAATAAACTCTCTTTTTAAATTATTATAATAGTATTTTCAAAATCAAATAAAATAAACAACGAAAAATCATAATAAAAGTTTCCATTCGGATGCAATATTTTTTAACCAAAAAAAAAAACCCTAAAAACAAATATTGCATCCACTAACCTTGTAGTTTTCTTGATAATTGTTAAATGATAACTTTTCATAATGATTTGTGATGGCTGGCAACGTGTGCCAATCGTTTGTTATCATAAATTTTTATAAATAACTTGAATTCTTTACACAAGAAAAAGGAAGACTACAAAAACCGGAAAAATTTTAAAATGTTATAAAACATTCAAAAATCTTAAATATATTTTTATATAATTCTATTTATTTTTATTTTTTTCTTATACAACAGTAATTAATCAAATAAAAAGAAAAAACAAATTTTTGTTGTTATTTTATTACCGGGTAAATATTTAATTTTCAAATGTCAATAGGAAGTAAACGATAAGAGATTTTAATGAAATTTCCTAAACAGACTTGACTGTATTGAAATTGTGTAATTTTATAATTGGCGACAATTTTCGTCATACGTCAGTTATCTCATCAATGGTTTTTCCTATATATTCTAAGGAATACAAACAGTGATCCAAGATGTGTAAATAGTATATTAATTGTTAAAAAAAACTTTATACTATATATATATTTCCAAAGAAAAACTTAGGTCTTTTTCACGAACCATAAGCAACACAGTAATAGTCTAACGAATGCGGAAATAAAATATTCTCCCAAGTTTGTTGTTAAAAAGATCGCTAAGTAGTGTAAAATACATACACATACACATATATATATAAAATGAATAAATTTATATATACAGCTGACGGTTGCGGTAAGTACTTTTAATGTTTTGTACTCTTAGTTTACGAAAGACCAAAACAATTCGGCCTTTAAACACGGCGGTTGTTCTGCCATTCAATTCAATTTGAAGCATTTTTTTTGGTTTTAATTTTGTCTTCTTTGTAAAAACAGAATAAACATATATAATTATATATATTTTGTTGTTTTTTCTTGAAACTATATAAAGTTCCGTTTCACTATTAAAACTAATATGACTCTTGTGATCTTGAGGATCATTGTGGGGAAGTACAACTTTTGTGTACACTTTCTTTAATTAAATTCAGATATATTTACACAATCCCAGATTGATTTTAATTCTTACCTAAACACACATACATATATGTACTTTAATATCTTAAGAAGAAAAAAAAATTGTTAACATACTTGTATGCAATCATAAATTTGTTATTTACTTGGATATTTATATGTAAAATATGAATGCAATTGAACGATGTCGACAAACGTAATCAAAACGACAACAGTGAAGGCAGCAGAATAATAATTTTTCTTCTTGTTTTTTTTTATATAAGGTTTTATTTGTATTATTTGTCTTTGGTGTGTGCAACACCCTGCCCGGAAAGAAAAACTTAAAAGCGGAAACTTGAGCGCCTTGAGAGTTGTTTTCTGTTGTTGTTTTTATTGCAATTTTATAAGATCAATTGATTATTATTGTTGTTATTGCCTTTTAAGCTTAAGGATTGTATGAGCTTAAGGTATTTTAATTTTTCATTGCTAGTTTAGTTTTTTTTTTTTAAGTTAAGAAATTTTAAATTTTATTTATACCGTTATTAGGGCCTTAAGTGCTATAGTAAAAGATGGACACATAAAAATTAATGGTATCAAATAGATTAGTGTATTTGTTCCAATGCGAAATGTTAGGGAATTTTAATATTTTAGTCTTTTTCTTTCATTCTGGCAATAATTATTTTTTTTTAAAATCAGCTTCGTTCGTTAAAGTTTTCCTAGTTCCACTAAAATTTTTGTGGTACATAGTCCAAATATAAAACCTAAGAAATCTACTTTCTACTTTTTTGAATAGAATAGAAATATTCTATTTATACGTAGCCACAAGCCATTAACCATATTTGTAATAATTAAGACTAGAAAAAAATTAAAGCAAAAGGAAATTTTAAATATTCAGGCTAAAAAATGATTCTTAATATTTAAAAGGTTAACCAGTTACTTATACAAATAAATTAAATTATTTCCATCCTACAAGATAATGTAGACATGGTAAAAAATTTGTTCATCATTAAAGGCTTACCTACCATTCTAGACTTTAGAAATATGAAAGTCCTTCCACTCTACAATCACAGGGTCATAATTATTTAAATAGAAGGTCACATATATGTAAGCGTGAATTTAAAAACTAATTTACATACACAGTTACATTTTTTGCAATGAAGGTAGTTTTATTCTCTGTGTGGCAAATAATTTCCATTTTCATTACTAGGATGTCAAAAATACATGTATTTCTAGGCTTTTATTTATTAAAAGTAGTTAATATTTGAGTGAAAAATTTACCTTAAAAAAATAGCTAAAGACATTTATGTCTTTTTTTTCTTCATTTGTAGATTGGCCCAATTTTTGAATTCTTTATCAATGGTAAAACGTTACAAGTGAAAATATTTTGATGCTTTTTACGTCTTTTCCTTTGAAATAGAATGAAATGTAATTAATTATTAGTTTTTTATTAAATCTCCATTTTTTAATTTTATTGTCTTAATCATCTATTTTTTAAGGCATTTTAATTTGTGCAACCCATGCTAAAATTCTAAAGGCTATTAAACACTATTTGTAGTTGATCACGTTCGACTTTTAGATTTTTCTTTTTTTAGTAGGATGTCTTTAAAGAAGTTTTACCTGTTTCAAAAAATACAGGTCAGATCGTGCAACCATACAAAGTACGTAAGTTTCTTCTTTCTCGGCCATTTACGTATTTTTTTTTAGATTTAGTACACGTCTACGGAATAAGATTAAGTACATAGAGGTTCTCAGTTTTAATACTGTGAATAAAATTATATATTGGATGTGGAGCATCTGATAGAACTACCTTTTCCAACCCTCTAATTTTCTTTTCATCTAGCTAACTATAACTGCTACTTCTTAACCCTTTAGAATGTTTCATTACATTTTAGAATGTTTTTGTTTTGTGTTCTACTGGTTTGCCTTTATAAAAAAATACTTTTATTTTTTTGCATATTCTAACAAGTAAACATAAGTTTGGAAAAAAACAAACAGACAAAAAAAACATTTAGTCGCATAAATTCCTCTTATCCCTCTAAAGGGGAACAAAGGGTGAATGAACAATATCAAACACTACTCCAACATTTTTGTTTCTTTTTGTTTTTTTTTTATTTTGATTTTTTTATTGTATACTTCAGCTTAAATATTTTAACCTTTATTCATTTTCAGCATTTTACTTGTATTACCTTCGGGTCAAACATAAATTTTCATCATTTGTCAAATTGTGTTTTTTTTTGTTTTAGGTCTGTAATACATTAAAAACTATTCACTAATAAATTATTTATACTTTATTCATTATTTGGCAATTACAATTGCAATTGTGTCAAATATTTTGGCCCTATGACAAATAGGAAATTTAATGTGTTCAAATCTATTTTAGAAGTCATGGAATTTTGTTAACAAGAAAAGAAAAAAAAAGAACTACAACACGGAAGTGAGCAATACTTTAAACATTACCTAAGCTATAATTGATAATTTTATTTTTTTACTACACAAATATATTAAATTTTTCTTTTTTTTTGGGTGTTTACTTAAGACGCCATTAATATAGATGGACTCAATTCAATGTCACTTACTATACCTACTCCAACTAAGTTTTCTCTTACAATTAGGGGATACTTTAAGCTTTGCAATTTTTTATTATTATTTTTCTTTTAACATATATTTGATTATGCTTAGCTTTCTATATATATACATTAATACTCAAATATATATATATATATATGGCGCTAAATGTATGTAGTTGACAGGTTTTCTTATATTTTTGGTATTCCTCTTGTCTTTTCTCATTTTTTTGTGCTTAACTCTTCAGCAAAAGTTTAAGTTTATTGTTTACATAAATCTTATTAAAATTAAATATTGATACGAAAATTTTTTAGGATATATATTTAAATAATATTATTTACTTTTTTTCTTAGAGGAACGCGTATTTAAAAATAAAAAATTATTTTCGTTTTTTTTAATCAAGGTGCGTTTTTGTGTTACACGCGAAAGCTTTACTTTAAGGTTGTTGTTATTGTTGTTCTTGGTCTTCTTTTTTATCAAGTATATATTTTTTCTGTTTTTCTTTTTAATGAAAGTCGTTGAACCTTAAAAAAATTCTGTAGAAATTTTTAAATATGACCTGCTTGACCACATACCAATTTCGTTTATATTGATACTCCTAATACAATATTTCTGAGCTTAGTAATTTTTTTTTTGAGTAACAAAATATTACAAGTTTTTAATTTAATTTAGCTAAATATTAAAGATTTTATGATGAGTTTTTAAAAATATATAAAAAAACTTAGATAAAGAAAAAATATGATTAGCTTTTGCTATATTAGTTATTTTTTAGTGTTTATAATTTTTGCAAAAAAAGATATAATGCTATTTTCTTATTTGATTTCTCGTGGTCTCGTGATAACTTATACCTGAAGCACACAGTGCGCTTTCAAGAGAAAGGAATCTAATTATTTCTTTGCTTATGACGTCATAGAAAAAGACGATAGACAAATAAAAACTTTATTTTTTGTAACAGATTTTATTTTACGCCATTTGAAGTATATACATGTAAAATTTATTAAAAAAATATTCAATAATGGTCGAGCTCTACCCTGGAAGTATCTTGACAATGTCACTCCTGATTGGTTTTCCTAAAACAAAAAATACAATGAGGGTAATGAGGGCATGATGCTCGATATTTTTATCATCTTAAAAAATTTTTAAAATGATTTTTTTGAGTTCTTATATCTTATTTTACTCTAGTAAAATGTTGTAAATATCTTACAGTTATGAATTATTTAATTAAAACTGGACAAATATATTCTAGTTAAAGCATAAATATTGTGTAATTTTTAGGAAAATTAAAGCATTTTGGGTTATATGACTACCCGCTTTAATTTTACCAGATGAAAATGTTAGTCTTTCTATATATTTCAAACAGATTTATTCGGCACAATAAGTAAGAAATTTTTTTTATCAAATTATATAACCATAAAATATATTAAAGTGTTTCCAGGATTAAAATATAATTAATTCCATTTTAATTATGTAAAATAAAAAATTTTAATTTTAACAGCCAAACTGGAACTCTCTCAAAATGTCTGATATTGAAAAAAATATAGTGTCAGAAGTCATTAAAGTAGATCAAAAAACAAAATATTACTATGTTAATTGTATAAATTAAAAACTTATTTTAAGATCAATTTTAATATATTCATGCTATCTTTTTTTTTGTATCTAAGGTTCCAAAATTTGATGCTATATAATCTTTTCTTTAACTATTAATTTATTGACAGTAGTAAGTTTACACTGCTTGGGTCCTTTAAATTTATTATAATTTTCTTTATCTATTCATGAGAAAAAAAAAGTTATTTCTTTTTAATATAATATTTATTTAATTTTATCAATCCTTATTAATTATATATTTAATCATAATAATCTTTGAAAAAATAAAATGTTCTTAACCTTTTTAAATAATTTAAATTTTATACTAGATAAGTTTAAGGCTATATAATTAGGTGATATCAATGAAGGTCCTTAAAGGTCCAAGGTAAGCCTAATATCAAAAATTATTAATTTCTACAGGTCTTGAAAGTCAAAAAAACAGGTTCATCAAATGTCAATCCTAATAATATAATGAAGAAATATAATAAAATAGTAAAAACAGCAATAATAAAAATAAAAGAAACAATAATAAGAACAACAACAAAATAGTACCCATAATATGGTCAAGTCAAACAAACTAAATGTCAAATTATGCAAAATGTTGATAAACAAGTTTATTTTACTAGATATAATAAATAGATTTTAAAATTAAAAGTTTTCTTTCTATTTTTTTTTTAATCGTATTCTATGCCCTCAAATATCAGATTTATTCCTAAAAGGTAGTGGCACTTGAAGGTAATTCTAGAACCAAACTGTCTGATCTCACGGCCTAATAAAACTTGATCAATTGATTTAACGATGTCCTCTAAGCTGAAAAGCCATTATGGTTGTATAACCAATAACAATGATTTCTTTTAAAATACCATTACACTTCCTTCACCTGCCCAAGATGATAAATATATATATTTTCTTCTTGTTTCTGTTTTTTAGCTTTTGTTGTTTTATTTTTTATTTTAAAAGGGTAATCTCGCCTTCCTTGGCCATATATACAAGAAAATAATTTTAAGTTTCAGGAAGTTATTGATCATTGAAAAAAGAAATCATGGCATCTTACTTTTCTTTAAAATTCTTCTTTTATATTGGGGTCCATCTTCTGGTTTATCATATATATATATGTATATATACATATTAAACCATAGATTATCAGATCAAAATACTCAGACTTGCTTAAGGCTAAGACGAGAAGTGCTAACATAACTAGAAGCTCCAACAGTTCCTGGACCATAGGCATTCCAGAATCAGGTTTTTTTTAAAAAAACAAGCATTTTTGTTTGTTGTGTTGTTTTTTTTTTGGGGAGTAAAGGGGGAGACTTTTTTCTTATTTTTTTTATTATTGTTGTTTTTTTTTGTATGTCTTTTGTAATAAGCTCTTGATGCCTAAGTGCCCACAAAACTTAAACATTAAGGTGTGCAGAACCGGTTTAAACGGAAACTATTATAACAACAAACAGAAATTTTTAATGCTAACAGCAATAATAACAACAACAATAACTATTACTACAACACAACTACTACTAAACTAATAATGAAAAAGAAGGTGTAGTACTCTCTCTTCATCGTTTGCTGGCAACGATAACGGACAAGAGACGACAACAACCCAAGAATCTTTTAAGAAAAAGTCAGTTTCACTTGATGGAAGGTGAAAAAAAATTATATATATGTAAAAATATGTAGGTATAATAACAACAACAGAAAACGGTCAATTGTCGCGATATCCGCTATGGGAGCACTAAAGAATTTCTTAAGATGATATCATATGCTCACCATGCGCGACTTTAGATCGCCTCGAGGAAGATCTACTTAAAGTGATTCGTGGCCCCAGAGAGACACAAGCTTTTATTGGAAGTAAACACAAAAAACAAAATTAATATATATTATATCCAAGTTTTCTTTTTTTTTGTTTTCCTGTTTTTTGGAATTTTCAAGTAAATAACCCAGGAAATGATTAAGTCGTGATTGTAGAATGTGTGTGTTTTTGTTTTTGTTTTTTTTTTGAGAAGGATATTTTATAAAATTTTTATTTATTTAATTATTCATCGTAGTAATAAGAAATTTAATAATACTTTATAATTATAAAATACAATAAAATATATTTTTTTTATTTTATTACTAATTAATACTTTTGATAGAAATATTTATTATTAGGCTCTTAAAATTTTGAAACAATCAATCATCATCAAATTTAAAATATATAAGTTTCAAAATATTTAAAAACTAAAGCTCCTTAGTGTAATATTTTAATAAATACACGGTGAAAATAATAATAAAATGAGACAGAAGAATAGCTGTGGCGAAAACAACCCCGTTTGTACCGTTAACTTGCAGCCAATATGACATGATTCAGAAATAGTATATTCGCCACTGTCTAGCCCTATACGAAGTCTGCTTCTCTTATGTTTATAGATAAAAAAAGTGAAAACCAAAACGGAGCATCAAAATTTTTGTAACTTTCCAAAAAAAAAACTTTTTGGGGCAGAAGTTTTGTACACATCATTTACTAAATTCAATAAAACAGTGGGTCTGGTCTCTCAATGCTACGCAGTCTTTATGAGTTTTGATGCAGTTGTGTAGAGGGAGAACGGGTCAGGAGGAGACTAACAACCCCATCCATATTAGTAATATTAAAGTACTAATTGAAAAAAAAAAGCTAGTTGCCAAATACCTTTTCACCATTGAGGTTTATACACATTATTACAATACACATAAAAAAATTTTGTATGGAGAATCGTACAATAAATACACTTAGATTTAGCATGTTCCAATCCTGTATAAAATGCAACCTTTGAAAGCCTGTGTAAGAAAAATTTTGGGATCTATTGTAAATTTACAAATTGCCTAACAAATTACCATTCCAATATTTATTGTGTTATTAAATATGTTATTTATTTAGTATCTAAATTATATTTTGTTTTCGCCTTTTTGTTATTTAATTAATTAATTTAAACACTTAAAGTATTATTTCAGTGCAAATCACTTATGACACTTACTTTAAAAATTTTCTAATACAGAATATTGCCAATAGAGAAACTAATTTTTTGTACGGAGGGCTAATACACTGTATTATACGTCTCAATGCAGAAAGGGTATAAGAAAGTTAACAAGAAAAAAATCATACCCCACCCATCGTACAAAGTTATATACGGAACTATTTTAATGCTTCTAATTTTATAACGTAAATAATGATGTGAATTCAAGATTTGTACACAACTATTTGCCACAGTGTATGGGAAACTTTATCGCATACCAAGTTTTTATTTTTCAATTCTATAATTCTTTCTCTAATAACTTTACTTATTTTTATTACACTTTATAGATGATTAATTCATAAAAACTGCAAGAAAAATTCAATTTCATAAAAATATTAAATAAATCCAAGTTTTTTTTATGGCTATATTTTATAAATACTTAACGAAGTAATTTCATTTAAATTCTATGAACTTTTTGTCATTTGAAAGTCGTTAACAGTGAGCTTATTCATTAAAATTATGACAAAAAAACTAAATAACATATATTATACATAATACAGAGTTTTTAGCCGTCAAATAATAGCTAAAAGATAATTTTATGCCATAAAATTAAAACAAGTATCTAATGTTTGTCGTTCACGTTTTCTCAAGCCATTTTTAATAATAATTAACACCCGTTAACAAGAACGTGTGGTTAATATTTTACAATAAATTCATCAAGGGCACTGTCTAGCATAGTTTTTCTTTTTGATTTTATTTTTTTTATTTTGTAAGTTAATTAAAATACAATGAAGATAATTCTATTAGCAAGTCTTGCTTCCTACTTCTTGAAATTAATGTGCGACAGTAGAAACACATAATAAAAAAGTAAAAACAAAAAAAAAAAAAACTAATAAACTCTTGCTTTAATATTTTACCTAACGAGTCTATGATTTTTGTATATACATATATAGGAATGTATAGTAAAAGAAAAATATCTCTCTTCCGTAACATGTGCCAAGTAAAATAAACGACACAAACATGAAGAAAACAAACAAAAAAAAATACACAAAATTACCATAGCTTTTTTAGTTTTTTGACCTTGAGACTACAACAAATCGCCAACTCTCCAACTAGGTAAACTATGTGTGCTCATATTTAACAAAAAACCAAAAAAAGAAAAAAAAATGTTTCTTTTGATTCTTCCTGTAAGTCATTTGGATGTGGTTTTCTTTAAAAAAATTTTTGTGAAGTCAGTTTTCTTGAACTTCCGTGTTTCCGAAATTACCGTTGCTTCTTTTTGTTTTTGTTTGCTTATTTTAAGTTTTTTTTAACATAAATATATTTTACTTTGGTTATTATTAAGTTTTATCTTGAGAAAAAATTATTTATGATTGTTCAGCTTTAAAGCTTAAATTATAATTTTAATATTACCAGTGTACACTTTAAGTTTTTTTAAATTTTATATTATATGTCACACATATTTATATTTATACATATATATAAATATATATAACATTAATTTATGTGTCTGTCACAATGCGAATATATGTAACATTACTTAAATTTCTTAGCCTGAGGTACATATAAAGAGATGTATACAGCATCCAAAGTAGCTACATATGTATATGAAATCCCCCAAGATGCCTCTACTCAAAGTATAAGATCTGCTTTATATTCGATATATATATGTATGAAAAGATTAAAAGTAAAAAGAGCAATGATTTCCGCTTAAACCGGACTTGCCGGATATTGTTTGCATGAGTTAACACGCTGTCTTCGTCTTTCATTTAAGATGAAAAAAAAAGAAAAAAAAAATTGGCTGACGCATACTTGGAATATTTTAAAATTCTTATAAATATTTCAACTTATATTTATATTTATTTTTAATGTTTGTTTTTTCTAATTTCAGATAATTAACAATCAAAATCTCTGTATAAATTCTTAAACTTATTCAAAATGAAAATGTTACCAATACCATTATCATTAAGCGGTCCACCGCTTGGTTTATGGGGTGATGTACTATGGCGATATCCACCGGCACCGCCAAGCCCATTAGCTGATTTAAAAACTCAATTACCACCACAATTACCACCAGATCCAAGATTATGGGGACGTGAAGATGTATCTGTATTTTTACGTTTTTGTGAACGTGAATTTGATTTACCAAAATTTGAATTAGATTTGTTTCAAATGAATGGTAAAGCATTGTGCCTTTTAACAAGAGCTGATTTTGGTGAAAGATGTCCAGGTGCTGGTGATGTTTTACATAATGTTTTACAAATGTTAATGCGTGAATCACAAATGATGCATCGTCATTTACCAAGTAGTCCAGTAACACCAACAAGTCGTTATCCATTATCACCGCATAGTCATCCGCCTACACCAAATTGGGCAACACTAGGGCCACCAGAAAGTCCATTTCATAATCCTCATATACATCATTTTATGCAACCTAATTCAGTTACACTTAGTCCAGCACCATCAATAGATTCACAAGCAAGTAGTCCACCACAAAATCAAGATGGTACACAAAATACATACAATCAAAATATTACAAATAGTTCAAGTAGTAATCAATCAGATTCAGATGAAGAAAGTTATACAGATGTTAAGGCACAAATGCAATCAAGTCCACCACCAACACCTGGTCTTAAGGATGTTAAACCATCATTATCACAACAAATAACAAATGTTGTTAATTCATGGTCAAATAGTCAAAGTCAAAAGTGTGAAACAAGTGGTGGATCAGTTTCAGCTCCAACAACTCCAGGTGCCTATATGTCAGTTAAAAGGGAATTTTTCCCAGATAGTCCAGAGCCAAATACAAGTGAGTAAACATTTGTTTTATTAAACTTTAATTGTAGAATTTTATTTTCTAAATGAAGTTAGTAGCTTTATTCGTGATAGCAATCAGTTTTCAATTTACGATTCCAATGGTTAACTCCGAAGGTTATGTGAGAGAAATTGGTCCTCCTTGGTCAGTTGAAACTTCGACTTATTTGTATTAGTAAACATCACTTAAGTTTAAATTTCACAACCTGTAGTAAGTGGCGTAGATAGAAGTAGGATCATAGGGATCAATCCTCTTCTTTGGCTAATGATGTTTCAGTGGTAATTAAAATCTTAGATGCCTAAGAAAGTTGAATGTCCGTTTTTTTAATTATTTTATAAGAAATTTAATTCATAAATGTTACTACGTTACATCATCTAAAATTGCACAATTATTTAACATTATTTCTGGACTACAAACTTGAATTTAAGTAAATTTTTGTTATATTTATGACTAAATTAGTTATAATAATATTTTTGATTTATTAAAGGTAACTCTTTATCTGGTTTTTTTTTATACAAAATATCAGATATAATTATAAAGTCTTGTAACTTCCTCTTTTGATATTAGAAACAATTAAGAATTGAACAAAAAACTTGTTACTATACTTAAATTAGCATACTTAATCACTTTTGAATTTTTAATTGTAAACCGAAAAGATCTTAGCTTTTAAATTAAAGTCTATTAACTTTTAAGCAAATCTAGTAGTAGTATAATTTAATTATTTCGTATTTTTATCTTTATTTTTTAATAATTAAATTAATATAACTAAAATTGTTCGTTGTAGATGGTAGACTATTGTGGGATTTCCTTCAACAATTATTAAATGATCCCGCGCAAAGATATAGTCATTATATAGCATGGAAATGCCGTGATACAGGAGTTTTTAAAATTGTTGATCCAGCTGGACTAGCTAAATTATGGGGTATCCAAAAAAATCATCTTTCAATGAATTATGATAAAATGTCACGTGCTCTTCGCTACTATTATAGGGTCAATATCTTAAGAAAAGTTCAAGGCGAACGACACTGCTACCAGTAAGTAATTTGTTTTAACTATTTTACATAAATTAATGTTTTATTTTTTGTTCATTCTTTTAATATAAATTTTTAACTAATTTTAGATTTCTACGTAATCCAACAGAATTAAAGAATATCAAAAACATATCATTATTAAGACAATCAGTTACAAATCCATCAAATACATCTACAAATGCATCTACAATTAATTCAAATAGTACAATGCCATTAACGCAAAATACTCAACCACATCAGCAACAACAACAAAATAATCAGTTAGGACCTCCACAGTCCTTGCAACAAATTCCATCACAAGGAATACCCTCATCATCATCAGCATATGGACCACCGCCAAATTCACCACATATTATTCATGCCATTAATGGTGCCTTTCATTATCTATCAACATCATCTCAGCCACAATCACCAGTTCTAACCCAGAATCCTTGTGAGAAATTGCCATTTAATAATTTAAAAATTGAAAGTAATGGCAATGAATGTGATGATATGAAACCAACAGATTTAAGTGTTAGCGGTGATAGACGGTACAATGGTACTGGAGATTGTTACCCGTATGTATAATTAATTATTCTTTCATTTTGAATATCTTTATTTTTTTTAAATTAAAACTACTATAAAAAGATACTTGAATTGAAACCTATTATGTCATTTTAATTTCTCCAAGAGAAGTTTCTATTTTTTCTTAATTTAATTCAATAATTGTCGATCATAATTTAAGACTGTAATGTCCTCTTAGCTTAAATCACATGTTCCGAAAAATTAAATAAGCTTTGAAACATATAAATAAGAAGACAAAATGTTCACGTATCTATCGCAGGCATGATATGTATTGAGATATAGATTCGACAACTGTCAATTTACAAAAAGCTCCACTCTCCAATCCAAGACTAAAGCCAATAAAATATATATAAGGAAAATCAGAAAACAAAGAAAGTGATCATCCCAAAAGAACCTTATTGGTCAAAATCTATGACAAAGGCCTGGACTTTGCATATTATATATCGTACTGATTTTTAAAAACCGAGAGATTTTTCTAATTTCGAAATCAAAGGCTTTTAATTCTTTTAATAATAAGCTTTTAATAAGTTATTTGTACGTTAGTATCATAAGATCTACCAAAATGTACCTTTGGAAATTCAATATATTTTTATCTCACAATTTTTTTAAATTCTCCAAAGTAAAAACTCGCCTCTTGGAACTTTTATCTGAAAACGAACTTCTGAATAATTTCTTGTATCAATATTGTGATGAATACTTTTTTTTAATTATTTTAAGGCATTTAACCTTCTTGGAAGCTATTACTCCAACTTGTGAGCAATAGTCACAAATTCTTTGCATTTTATAAATTCTTGCTTTTTCAAAGTTTCTTGATTAACCTCTAATTGTAAGTAAAAGAAACCAAAAAGAGTAAAAATGACAAGACTGTTGAATTATTTAACGCCATTATTTTTCTTCGTATATTAATTACCTTTGTTGTGAAATTTTGTTGGGTCGATATTTTTATTAACTGGGAAAGATAATTTTATAAATAAAAATGTCTCAAGTTAAAATATACTTTTTAAGCCTTTTTGTGCTCTGCGCTGAGAAAATTTTGTCGTGTAGCTAAGCAAAGACTATCCTCAAGGGTAAAGGCACTTCTTCACCACATTTCTTAATGCCCTTGATGAAGTGTTGAAAGGATTTATTCCCCGTGTACGCAAGGTTATATCGTATGTGCTCGTTTTAAGCCCTACGGAAAATTCTGAATCGATATTCCTCAATGGTCAGAGGTCTCGATCCTTTAGTGGGATTTTCCCTTAATTCCTGCTGTGTAGCATTTATTTTGTCAAAAAAAAAAAGCACGGGCGGCATCTCGCTAAATAAATAGGAAATTGTTTTCAACTTAACTTTAGTTCTAACCTGCCGAAAGCAATAACGTTATTTGAAAAATTTTCTGCCTTTGAAGAATTTACAGTTTTGGCCAGTATCGGTTTTCTGCCTTTGAAGAATTTACAGTTTTGGCCAGTAACGCTTTCGTTTTAACCATAAGTTAAAAATAAATTCCCTTACTAGCTACAAACAATGTTATTATTTATATTAGCTAATGTAATTAAATCTCAATTAATTAATTTTATTTTGATAACAATTTAATCTTATTATTTTATTAAAGATTAATACGTAATTCAGATGGACTGACAACAATTAAACTTGTTCGATACAATGACAATGTTGCTCAGATGCAACAACATCAACAGCATCAACATCAAGGCGATCTACAACATTCTAATAACAATTCAAGTGATATTATAATTGATGACAATATTCTACCAACAGATCTAAGAAAATGAATCAAATGTAAGAAAAATTTTTATTTGTAATAAAGACAAATTGTTATTGAAACACATAAAAAACAAAAAACAATATAAAAAACAAAATTTAAGAAAATAAAAGTCTATAGTTGTATATAGTAATTGTTATTGTTATTAAACTATGTTAAAAAATAAATTGAAGCGACAATCATAGAATTAGGTATTAAAAAAATAAAATTTACATATATATATACATATATTTGTATACAATTAAGGATTTATAGATGATCAATAAAACGATTAGCCTCAAAGCTTTATATAGAAAACAAAAAAGAAATGTGTACTTTATTCTTTTTGACCATTTGTGGCATGTTATATAATAATTAAAGGATATTATTGAAGAAAATTTTAAACAATAATTAATGTGCCAATTTTTAAATGAAATATCATATTTCTTATTGAGATATATATAAGTAGAAGTAGAATCATTTATGATTTAAGTAGAATCATAAATTATAATTAAGTAGAATCATTATTAGGTTTAGTTATTAAAAATAATAATAAATACAAGAAAAAAGTAATTTTTGTAATATTTGCAATGAAAATTGCAAAAAAATTTTCCTTTTGAATTAAAAACTTTTACTCAGAAGATATAATAAGGCAACAATTTTAATTAGTTTTTAATATTAAAGCATAAAATATGTTTTATATATATATATATGTATATATATATATATAGTTTCTTTTAAATTAATTTAAAAACAAATCAAATGAGTATATATAAACATACATATTGAAATATAATTGCTAGGATATATTTAATAAGTTAAATTCGATAATTCAAAATGGAATTTATTCTATAGATTTATTATTATTATTATTAATACAATTATAATAATTACACATTTTTTTGTTAAGTGCGGTCCTTTTTCATGTACATTATATTATTATTTTATACTTTATTTTTTCAAACTTTTTTCTTGGTTGAGAAATATATATATATATATATATATATATTTCTTTTTTTCCAAAAGTATATTGTTATTTTTATATATTTTTCTTTTCAAATATTAACTAAAATTGTAAAGAGATTTAAAATTAGAATTAGGAGGAACGATAAAATGTTATTAAATTCTAAATGAAATGATTTTAACTGGTGATTGAATGTGATGAAAACCAAAATATAGAGAGAAAATAGCAGAAAAAAAATTTATTGAAATTAATACAAAATCTTTAAAGTCCTTTTTTTTGTAGTGAAATTTAATATATCTTTTTTATCCTTTAGACTTATATAAATTTAAGATATCTATCACAACTAGTCTGCAGTTATTCTCTGAAGGTAAGTTATTCCCATTAAAAATTTAAAAAACTCTAAATAGAACATCGCCTTAAAATCTTAGTGATGAGTACACTACTTTACATGATCAGTGCATCAAAAAAAGCAAAACTGAATTGAAGTTTATCGAAAATGGAAATTAGAAATTATATTTTTCAATTTTATGAACAAAAAAGAACTTTTAACTTTTCCTTAACAATTTAGGAAAGTTTTGAGAGAAAAACTAAACAAAAAATTTTATTTCTCACACAATTCAATAAGCAAAATATTACGAAATAAGGAAAGAATTAAATAAATCCAATTTTATTACATTACTTGTTGAAAACCATAAGAATAATATAGTATAATCATCGTTTGATTACATTTTTATGTAGATCACCTAGTACTATTAAAATAATTTTCAACAAAATTAGAAGAATTAAAAGACAAGAATCAACAAACCTGCTGGAGAAGAAGTGGAGGATATAATAAAAAATAATACTTTTCCTTAATTTAAAATATTAATATTTACTTATTTTTATTAAAGAAAGTTCTTTTGCAATGAAATTAAATCATTTGTAATGTTTTTTTGAAATTATTTTGAGATAGAATTTCCACACAGTGCAAACAATAAAACGTTCCCAGTTATGCGATCCTTAGCACCAATAATGTTAAGAGAAATCATTTTAAAATTGATTTAATTAAAAATTCAGATTTTTAGAAAAAATTATTGAAAAAAAATCGTTCCTTAAGCAATTTTGCCAAAAGAGGTTTATTCATGCGCTTGATTCCACAATAATATTTAGGTCTATATAATTCAAATAATTATGCTTTTGACAAGTAAGTTCCATATATACATAAAAAAGGACATGGTTTGAAAAATGTGAAATTGGTATGAAATTAGTTTTAGTTTAAGGGGGGTATTCTAGTTTAGAAATTCGAAAAAAATCAATTTTTTTTACACATTTTTATAGTTTAACCCTTTAAGATAATGTTCCTAGACTTTTCGAAATTTAAATAATTTCCACATTAACACATTTTTTACCTCAAACTTTAAACGCGTTTTTCTCGAAATTAATTTTTTTGAAACGGCGTGCATGATAACCTCAAGTTAGACTTAACTGATTAACTTGAAATTTAGCACAGAGCTTCTTTATATTAAGAGCATCACACTACGAAGTAAGTGTAAGTAAGTTTTTTTTTTTTTGTTTTCAAAAAATCCCGAAAAGATATAAAAACCGGGAACAAAAGTATCTTATTTTCCATTTTGTGATAGTCATGTGTGAAATGAAAAAAATTTAAACAAAAAAACTCGTAGTGCTATAATTACATCCTTCTTCTTAAAGAATTAAAGCAAAAATTTGTTTATCAGATTAGTGGAGCTCCCAATTAGCCGGATTACAGTTTTTTCAATATAAATTTGTCTGATACGTTAGAATAACTGCTAATGGGATAAGATAAGGGGGTAAGACTTAACTAAAGCACTTAGAAAATAAGGACGCTCCCGCTATTTTGTTCACACTTTAAGGCGCCTGGCTTAGGTGTTTTTGCTGCTTTTTCACACTTTTTTGCACTTTAAGCTGGCAATGTCAAATAATGATTACTAATAATATTCCCTAAAATTTATCCAAAAATCAGCACTTAGAAAATAAGAAAGTTTGCCCTTGTTTTTACGCACCTTCCCCCCATAATATCTCCAAAATGGCCGCCTAGACAAGTTAACGAATATGCATACCTTCTTAGATACGTTAACTACTACTTATTCCTTAAATTTCGTTACTTAGAAAATAAGAAAGGTCTGGCGGCCCTGGGATCTTGGACTATACCGGATAGCATCCAAAGTTGCATTAGAAGATGATATTATTCAATTAATGCATCGTCGAGCTTACGATATAGCTGCAACAACACGAGGAGTTGATATGTTTCTAAACGGCAATAAATTACCGGTGGATTTATCCAGCAGAGATTGCAAAGATGATGCTGGTGAAAATGATGCTATTTACGAAAAAGTGAACGAACGATGGGAAACAGCTGCGCTACCGTCTGATCATGATTTCCAACAGGTATCATTCGTAAACTCTATTGCAACAACTAAAGGTGGCAAACATATCGACCATGTCGACCACGTTTTGGATAAAATCGTGCCAAAGCTAAATGAAGTTTTAAATAAGAAAAACAGAGGAGAAATGAAAATTAAACCATTTGAAGCTTGTAAGCATTAATGGATTTTTATTAACTGTTTAATAGTCTATCCAACATTCGATCCAATCCAAAAGTTTGTCGGCACACTTAAATTAGGAAGCAAAACATGGAACTTATAGGCTGTTCACACAGGGAACTCACAGCAGAAACTAAGGTCCGACCGAGAATGATTTTTTATTCTCGGCCGAGAACGAGACTAAAAACATAGCAGCTAAAATGGGTAATACCCATTCTCCACCGAAGCTTATACTCATTATTTCAATACATGGAGAATCCATACAAAATATCCCTCGTTGTATTGTAATAATGAGTATAAACTTCGTTGGAGAATGGGTATAAGATAGTTAAAAGTTAAAATTGCAAAAAATGCAATAAATTGTTGTATTTTCTGTGTATGAGTATATGGACATTTTTAATACTCAAAATTAAATAAGCTAATATTATGACACAAAAACAGTAATTCTTCTGGATTTTCGCCTTTTAAGTTGTGCCCAGCTCTACTAAAAAGTCGCAACGCTAGTCATAGGCGTTTCACACAGAATTGATATTACAATTTCGATTTCGCCATTTTGTAAATTTGTATGGAAAATTCAATCTCCTCTAATGTATTGTAATATTTCAATTGCAATATGAGAGCCTGTGTGAAAAGCCTATCAGTGGAGCTGATAAAACTTTGCTGGCTTATGATAGCTTACTGATAGACTGGCACGTGTGCAGTCTCGGCTATGGCCGAGAATCTCGGCAAATTTAAGCCGAGAACGAGAACCGATATCTCGGCCTGGATTTCGGCCGAGCGTAGGCCGAGACCGAGTTCTCGGTCGGACCTTAGCAGAAACTCACAGCAGTTCATATAAATTTAATATTAAGCCTCACTTTCACTTTTATTTATTATTTTAATGCAGTACTTTCAATAAAACTTCATTAAAAATGACATTTAATGACAGCAAAGCGGAATTTCAACCTCCAATGAAGGACTGTCCCGCGAAATTCTGGACGGTTGGTCGGCCTATAATTAAATCTTCTTCATATGCTAACTAAAAAAGAATTTACTATTTTATACACTGACATTTCGTCTGACTGGAATTTGTGTTATTAAAACTCGATTGAATTGTTCTTCCCTTTTTTTTTACAGAACGTTTTACGGAATTAGTAAAATATGTAAGCAAGTAGAAAAAGTTTGTTAGAGTTTCCAAAGGTTTCCAAAAAAATGAAAGACAATAATTTTTTAAAGTTTCTATTTCTGGATTAATTTAACTAATTTATGATTTGAGTTCTGTTGAATTTCAATGAATGTTTAAATAATTTTAATAAAAATTTACTCTGTCGTGAGTTGGCCCGGTTTTGCAGTACCGCCGGGATCGGCTCAAAATTAAAGTAAAATATGTTTAGAGAAAATTGCAAAAATATTCCAACAAGAAAATATAGTCTTGTGAACAAAGCGATTAAAGTGGCAAAATCAAAGAAGTGTAAAATTTGGTACGCAGGAATATTATGAAAAGTAATCCAATACGAATTGGAACAAATATGTATAGCAGGTGTTTTCATAAACTCCAATGCAAAAGAATTTATAAGAAACGTAGCCTAATCTCAAAAATGTAGCCTCAACATTAAACATTTTTCCATTTCTCAGAGTATATTTTGTACCAATTTCTAGAGAATAAAACTAAAGTCAGCCATTTTTCGCAACGTTGTCAGTTTTGTAATATAAATTTTACTAATTACATATAATTAAAGCTTTAGAAAATATGTACAAATTTGCTTTAAATTTATTTTAATTAGTATTTTAGTTATATTGGTATGTAAGCTAAAATAAATAATATATACAAATAAAATTAATTATAGAACAAAATTTACAAACATCAACTAACCTTGGGATAGTTGAGAAGAATTGTCAATTTCTATTTTGACATCTTAAATCACCGGTGGAATTATAAATTTAATTTTATTTTGTTTTTAATTTTCTATTTATTTGGAATTTTATGTAGTAAATTTTTAAAATTAAAGCTACTTAGTGAAAAACTTAAATTTCTATAATTAAATATATCAGCGGTGAAATTTATTTTACTTTTGTGATACAATATATCCATTTATTTAGGTATTTATATTATTTGGGTAGTTTAGATAAAATTTCATTGCAAGTCCAATAAATATTATGACGAAAATTTTTAAAATAATATAAAAAAGAATACATTGAAAAGAATATATTTAACAAAAAATAAAACCATAACCTATTTTAAAGTCATTTGTTTTATGATTTAAAAGTGCACTTAATGTAAAAACACAGGGTATTGTTTCAAGTTTTTTTTCCAAAACAGAACAAATATTCCAGTTAGAATCTAATGAACTACGAAATATAAATTTACCATTTTCTATATCCATTTGATAACCAATTTTTGCAGTTACAAATTTTGTTTGATAATTAGCAATTATTTCACCACCACATTTTAATTGTGAATTAATATCATTATATAATGATACATGAAATTCATTTTTACTTAAATTTGATGATATAATATTATTATTTGATTGATAACGTGTTATAAAATTAAATGCTGTTTCCCATTCTTTATAAAGCGACTTTTTATACATTATACCAGTTTCCAATCCAATTGATAAACAATTATTTATACTTTGAAAGTATTGACCAAAAACTAAACCAGAATTTTTTTTAAAATCAATATCAGCTATTCCTGTTGATATAGTAAAATTTTTTCCTTTATAATTGGTTATAAGTTGACTAAATATTATAGAATTTCCTTTATATTCAGTTACAAATTTCATATCAATATTACTTGTAATTTTTTGTAAAATATTAGCTGTTAAATTTCCTGATCTTTCAATTTCACCTTTATTAAATAAATATATAAATTATAAAATTAAAATCATTAACAAATAAATTGTTTAGATAAAAACAGAAGAAACGCTAAATTTTAATAATAAAAAGAAATCAACAGAACTTCATCTTATATTCAAGTACCAATATTCAAATAATTATTGGCTTCAAAGAGTTTTCATTACGTTCGGAGTTTCCGAACGACTGTGACGGGTTTGTTAGATATTCAAATGTGTGAAATATAGAAATATGTATATTGCAATTAATATTCTAAATCGCAGATATTGCCCGGTTTGTTTATGTCATATTTTAATATAATATTAAATTTATTATTTATTTTCAAAATAAACTAATAAATGTTCCAAAATTTGTAGGTAATTATCCTTAAAATTAAGAACATTATTTTCATACTTTCAAGAAGTACTTCAAGAATCTCATCGACAAACATCTAGAAACTGATCTGCGAAGACTTTAGACATTTAAATTTATTCGGATATTTCTAAGCATCAAATCATTTCACAAGAAAATAAGCAATAAACTCAGAAAATAATTTCTCACATAGAAAAAGTCGCTGTTTTTTTTAGTTTTTTTAATATTTTAAAAAAAACATAAAGTAACTCACCAAATAAAACGGTCTTATATTCTTCTAAATTTTCTTCTTTATCTCCTAGATAAAAAGCTCTAAATCGGTAGCAATTATTTACTGTTGCTGGATGTAAATTTAAATTATGGGAAATTTGTAAGTGTTCACTAAGCCATTTTTGCCAAGTAAAACAAGCACCAACAAAAATATTTGGTAAAATATCTTTAAACTCTTTATGTAAATCTTCACATGTTCCTGGATTTTTATTTGAGATATCCTTGGTCCCATATATATCAAATATTTCATTCTAATATAAATTTTTTTATTTGAAAATGACAAAAGAAATTATTATATTTTATTTTTGATATAAAATTACTTACTTTGCTATTTTCTGAATTTTTCTTATTGAAATTTTGTTGAATATTACCCATAACAAAATACTATTTTAAATAAAATAATAAATTTATGACATTAATGTGACATATTCTAATTCCAGTTTGCTAAATTAAAGTAGAAGATATTTGAAAAGTTTTTTGGCAGCTTAATGCAAATTACTTATTTTACATGATATTTAAATAATATTTGCTTAATTAAATTTAAGTTTCTTTATTCATTTTAGTAAAGAGAATATGCATTATAAAAGTTTTCAAAACAATTGAATTTTTCTTTTTGTCATTAAAAAAAGCATTGAAGCTTACTACATAAAAAGTTTAAATGATTAACTTCACATAATAAGGAAGTAATCATATAAAATAGCTAATAATGTACTGAAGAGTATAGCGAATCATTTCAGATAAATCGCTGCGATTAACTCATCTGATGCCTGGGACTCACTAGCGCTTAGCGACACAAAATTTAGTGCTAAATGCTAATGAGTCCATTAGTCTTCACTGATGTTCCACTCCACTGGTATATAAAAAAAACTCTCCATTTTTACTGAGCTAAGTCGTCTCCACACGCTAAGCGCTAGTGAGTCCCAGGCATGAGACAAAATTTTGATAGGAATCTGACGTTAATCGAATAGCTACTCGCAATTGTTTGGAAGCTTTTTAAGCTTTCATTAGATTCCCTAATCATTGATCTCGTTCTAGCTTTATTTTTGTGGATATTCATAACAATTATTCCTAGAGCAACAAATATAACTTTAATATTCACGAATTTAAGAGACTAAAAATTTCTTTGGAAGTTCACCAATAACTTAAAATTGGTTCTTACTACTCATTTTCAAAAAGATTATTTTAATAAGATATAATATGGAATAGTTAAGAAAAACTAAGAATTGTTAGTTCAATTGCTATACAAAAACCAAAACCGTTCTTGGTGTATATATGTACACTCCCTCCTAACTCTTATATGTAGAGTTTCTTGCTTACTCAACTCTTGTCATAGTTTGAAAGGAAAAGAACGCAAAATGCTATCTATACTGAATTCTATGGTACGCAGGTTATGATCGATAAAAGTACCTATGTATATACAAACAAGCTTAGCTTTTACATAGATTTCGTCATAAAACAAAAACAAAAAAAAGATATCGTAGTCCTAGCGATCAATGTATGTGCAAATTGTGTGATTAATTTTGTAACTGATGTTATATCATTAAATATTGGAACAATATAAACTTATCCACCACTTTAAAATTATTTTTTCAATAAATTTTGTATACTAATTTGATAGATTCTAAGCTCTCCACTATAACTTATGAAATGATTGTAGGATATGCGGTCGAAGTCGCATATAAAAAGACCGCGTCGAAGTATACCTAGGTATATATCACTTACAATAGTATAAAAAAAGTATTTTATACTTGACTTCTTTAATTGTTAATGTGGCTTAGAGAACTTAAAAGAAATTTAAATATCTTCTAAATTTACAAACAAAAAATAGCATAATAATTTTTTCTTTTTTCTTTATTTGAAGACAACATAATCAATGGATGATCAAATTAGTGGATCTATATTAGCAAATTTTGGTGTAAATGCAGACGACCAACTTCAGGTAGTTAAAATACTAAATTTTATTATTTTATTATAATAATTTTGTTTAAGACTGAAGAGAAAAACAATACAACTAGTCCGCTTAAGAATATCGACAGTGCTCCATATAATTTTATTACAGTTTCCAACAAAGATCAGGAATTTATTGATCATGTAATTAAAATAATTTTAAAATTCTTAATATTTTATTGTTTTATAATAAGTAAATAAATTTAAATTTATAGTCACTTCTCAGTCCAGAATATATAACTGCACAACTGAATTTAGTAGATTTTGTTGGAAATTCTGAATCAAATGTAATTAATGAAAATATTAATAATGATTTAGAATATCGTTCTGATGATCAAGAAAAAAGACTTACTGCGGCTATATTACAAATAGTTAATCGCCAATATGAAGATAAAGGTGGAAATGAAGTTTCTAGTAATAAGGTTTAAATAATTTTATTTATTTTTTTGCTTTCGAGACTTCAATAATATTTTTTAAATTTTATTATAGGAATTAAATACAATTACATCATCTAGTGATCATTCTAAACAGATCAATCTTGATCATAATTTTTTATCATCATTATTACATGATAATCAATTTAAAATATGCCAACAAGTTCAAACTCAACATAACATGGTAACTTAAAAAGTTTTATTTTATAAACTAATTATAAAGCCTCTTTCCTAAATTCAACTTAAAATTAATTAGTTACTAGTTTTATTAATCTAAAAGTCTAGATTTATATAAAGTTAAACAGAGGTGTTTTTACACGAGTTAGAAAATTGAGTAAAACAGATATAAACATTCATTTACTTTTGATTCAAGTTTAGAAAAACATATAAAGTCTTGAAAATAAAATAAAAAACTTTATTTTTAGGCCGATTATCCACCTCTTCCACCACTAACACCAATTTCAAGGAGAAATTCAAATATTAGTAAACAAAGTATGACCAAAGATGATTTTGGCAATTCAAGAAGTATTTATAGGGTGATTAAACTTTTTAATACATTATTATCATAAATATCAATATAATTATAATCTTATTAATTAATTTAAGTAGATACATTTGAAAACATTTCTCTTTGATAACTACTAAGGAAACTACATTCGAATTAAAGAGCAAGCACATTTCTAGATTCAAGGATGGAATAATTGCTTGCACTTTTAGGACAAGCTGGAAGTAGTTCTTTATGTCTATTTAAGAAGGACATTAATAACATTTTTTAAAAATTAGAATATTTTTTATTTTAATTTCGTATTGAATAAAATTTTAAAGACGTTGTGTTAAAAATTCAAGTCATTCGCGAAAAGGTATAATTTATACTTTTTCTATATAAATTTTATTTTGTGATTTCAAACAATTCTAGGCTAAGATATGAAAATCACCGTAAACCAGGTTTTTGTCTATGTAAATGCATTGCCCTTCGCTTATTAATTATTAATTTTGTATAAAAGTTTTACAGAATGTGGTTAAGAAGTTATTCAACAATATTTAATATTTTAAAATATTTCGCTTCATCATATTTTTAATAGAAAATCGTAAATAAAATTTTTTTTTTCACCTATTAACGGCTTTTCTCTTCTATCATCTATAAAGATATAAAAATTTTGAGATTTGTACTTTCTAAATGAAGATGCACTCCATACCTAATTCTAATGCCTCCTCTACACATGCGCCGAATCAACACGAACTTTTCAATTCTAGCAGATACGCGAATGTGTGAATGGGTGCATTTGCCTTAGTTTGCTATAATTTAAAAACTTCATACACATTTGTACAGGTTCGCCTCGTTACGGAACTTTTTTCAAACTTTTCAATGCAAACGTGTTATTTATGAGTGCAGTTTCTTTTGTAATTTAATTAATGAAATCCAATTGAATTTAAGAGAGTGATAATACCATTTCTTTATATTAGATAGCTGTTAAAAATTAAAAATTAACTAAAAACATTAAAAATTAAATCAATCCATAAAAATAATGGCAAATGCAAGTGCCAAAATAAAAATGGATTGGAAGAGTGAAAAAACTTTCCAATTTATTGAATTTATTTATTGAAACGAATGTGTGGACGGGTCCATGTAGAATTAGTTCGGCCAACTTCAGAGCAAACTTAGAATTGAAAAGTTCGTGTTTATTCGCCGCATGTGTAGAGGAGGCATAAAACCTGAAAATTTTAAACTGCGCAGGTATTAGATAATATCGATTGTTTGTACATCCCCATAACTGGATGCCGTACATCCAAATCGGCTTGATGATTTCTATATAAATCAATGTTTTTCTTTTTATCTTATCTTAGAAATATAAATGGGGAAATTTTTAATTCTATTCTGTTGGATCACCTGTAAATCCACAATAAATGCCTCAATTTCCCCTTTTTCCCTATTCAAGGGTAAAAAATTTGATTCAAAATTTATTATAAGTTAATTTCAACGAAAGTTTACTCTAATAAAAGTAAATTTGCAAAGGAAGTTTGCTAGAGTTTCCATTCAAATAAAAGACAATAATTTTTAGATCGAGCTTGCTTTTGTTGTCTACTTGGGTTCGCTAGGTGGGTTTGCATAGTTTTATTACGTTTAGCAGTTAAAGTGGCATTAATGAAAAATAAAAACTAAGAATAGAAATATTAATAATAAAGAAAAAAACATAAAAACGATTTCTAAATAATTTTAAAGTGATAGCAAGTAAGGCACGTGTACTGTGTAGACGTTTTTTTAGCTTTTGTCTAAATTTTTGGCAGGCATTAGGATTATCGGCTCAAGTTGACAATATTAAAAAAAATTAGTTTGGCACGTGCAATAACTATAGAGTGGTGGGCGTATTATGCACAGTTACATAAATCAAAAATAGTAATTAGTTTAATCAAAATATATAACTATTTTAACTATATATTTATATACCTTTATATAAAAGAAATAACTTTTTTATTTTCTTCTTTTATATAGAACCAAGCAGATAATATTGATGTTATTAATTCAAAGCTGCAAAGGCCTCTAGCAAAAAAAAATTTACCACATAAAAAGCGTATAACTAAGAAATTAAAAAATATTGAAAAATCTGTTCAAAGAGGAAATATTATATACTCAGAAGATGATGTAGCTGATGAAGAAAATGTAACTATTACTTGTTGAATAAATTTATCCAAATTTTAAAATTAAAAATTTCTTTTTACTTAAAGATTTTAATGAGAACACAATTTTCATGTCAAATTTGTGGTGCTATAAGTGATTCACAAATAGATTTTTTTTCACATTTGAAACAACACTATGAACCAATTTTAAATGAAATTGATTCAACAACAGACAAAAATGTAAAAATTATAGTTTTATAAAAATATTTAATATTTAAATCATAAATTTTTATAATGTTTAGAATTCATGTTTACAAAATTCATCTGATATAACTCAATTTCAAGCATTTCAAAATAGTAATATTAATGAACAAAAAAATCATATTAAAACACATATTGATAATGAAAATGCTAGTATATCATCGGATAGAGCTGATGATATTCAATCTGGTGAAGTTGAATTTAGTGATACCGAAGATATGTTAGAAGGAATTCGTGGTGTTGTTGATAAAGTACAAGCATCTGAAAATGATTCAACTGATATCGATATGATTGATGATAAAAATTGGTAAAATATATATATTTATTTTAAAAAAATAATTATTTTAATTTATTTGTATTTTAGGTTTGGTAATAATACATTAAGTAATGGTATAAATTTAAAAAATGATATTCATTCAGTAACTGCTCAAAATTTATGCACATCAGTTGATAATTTTGAATCATTTTTCAAAAATGAACTTGAAAAAAATACTGAAACAGAACAAAGTAAGCTATTATAACTATTAGCTATGTTATGAATATTAGGACTCATAGCTTTAACTAATTATTATATGTTTATTATAAATTAGTTTCTTCTTTTTTTAACTACAGTTCTTGTTAAACTTTCTAATTTTTAGGGCACGATGATTGAGTGAGTTATGGCCCCTCAATTAATTTTCACTTTTTCTTATGAAGACAAAACTCTTAAATTCGTAAAAAATATTCAAAAAATCCTAAATCTTCAATTTATAGGGGTATTCCTCGTTTAAAGTCACACTGATTTTAAGTAGCTTGATTTTAAAGTTACCCTGAAAGTGTTATATTGGTGCTAGCACCAGCCGATATCAGCCGAAGGAGGAGTATTTTTTAGTACTATTCTTGCTGACATAAAAGCATATTCAATAACTTTAAATCGGGTAATATATCATGCGAAATCTAAATTTTCATAATATTCTTTCAAATTCATAAATTGAATGATTGGCAGCAACGAAGCAAATTTTATACTATTATGTAGTATTACTCCTTTAAGACTTCTTTCCGAAGAATCTATAAAAATTCGCTATTCGTATGAATTGTATGTTACATCCTACAACTTAAATATGTCAGGTATATTGTAACAATTAACTTAACTTAACTTCTTTTTTTTGCAAAATATGGAAGAAAATCCTTTTCTTTTTTTCGATATCTTGAAAGCTCGCTGAAGGACACATGTATATCTGAATAAGCTCATAAGCACAATAAACAACACGAAAAGGGGTAGATATTTAAGGCTTGTACATAGCAGAGCGGCCTAGAGTATTCTTTCTCTCAAAAAATTATGAGATTACATTTTTTCATAGCTAAATACTTAACCTAAGGAATATTATTAATCGAACATTACTTCCAGACTAATTAAGGATAAAAATTGATTAAAGGTACATATGTGGAACAGTTTATTTTAAATTTTTTACGAGTCGATATCAATAGCCATGATCACGTTTTAATTCAAGAAATATTCTAAAGCTACTATCACCCACCGCAGTAGCTACTTTTCGGTATTGTCGTTTAACTCTTTTCGACTAATATTATGAATTTCTTATTTAGAGGAAATTTCTATATCAATTTTTCTTCAGACCTTGATGATTTACGTTAAATAATCGTGTTGCATAATCATTTGTTAATACAAATACAGTTTATTATTATTGTCAGTCAAAAACTTTCTTCTTATTTTCTAGATATTTTACGCTCACATTTAGTAACACAAATAGGAAATGTTAACAATGAATTTATCAAGGCAGATAATATTATATTAGAAAACAATATAAGTACATCAGAAACAGAAACTACATTTAAACAAAATAATACAAATAAAAATCTTCATATAGAACAAAAAAGTGATGTAGAAAATATTAATAATAAAAGAGTTAATAATTTATTACGTCTACCTAGATCATGTCAACGTAAACAAACAATTTTAGAATCAGATGATGATGATAATGACACTTTTGAAACAAGTAGTATATGTGAAAATAAGTCAAATAATGAAAATAAAATTAAATTCAAACAGAAAATAAAATGTCCTAAATGTGGAAAACTATTTAATTCAACAAATGCTCTTAAATATCATAATTTATCGCATACAGGTGAACGTCCACATCAATGTGAAATTTGTGGTAATAGTTTTTATGCATTAAGTGCACTTAAAGTTCATATGAGAGTACATTCTGGTGTTAAACCATATGAATGTGAATTTTGTAAAAGAGCATTTAGACAATGGGGTGATCTTAAATATCATACAATATCAATTCATACAAATGAAAAAAATTATCAATGTGAATTTTGTGGTAAAGCTTTTGCTAGACGTTATTCATTAGTTATACATCGACGGATACATACATCCGAAAGAAATTATAAATGTGAATTTTGTCCAAAAACATTTCGTGCTAGTTCATATTTACAAAATCATCGAAAAGTTCATACGGGTATATTTTTTGTTTTTGCTTTATTATAATTAAAATTAATTATAAATTATAATTGGATTTATAATTTTAGGTGAAAGACCATACATTTGCAAAATATGTAATAAAAAATTTCGGGTTAGTGGTGATTTAAAACGTCATGCTATCGTTCATAATAGAGAAAAGAAAAAGAAGACAAATTCAAAAGTTTTAAAAGTAGAAAATATTTCAGAGACAAATAATACAGTCGTAACTAATAAAACTCATCAGCAGGTATTACTAAATATTTTTATCAAAATTTTAAATTTAATATTATTTAAAATTTTTTTTCTTTTGATTAATTGTCGTTTTAAGTTGTTAATTCAAGGCAATTTGCTATCTAATAGGACTTAAGGCCCTTGTTTCTACTGTGTGTCCTTAGACAACACATTTTTTTATAATAACAAGAAAGGTAGCCATAAAAGTATATTTTTATTTTTTTAAATTTCTCTTTTTATTTTACAAACGTGATTAATTGTTTTTATTTAGCTTAGTTTTTGTTCTGTACAGGCTTTCACTTGATTTTTAAGTACACCTAGGTATTATTTTACCACGAAACTTATTATTTTATTACATAACCACTTTTTCACACGATAATTTTCTACGGAATATCCTTAATTTACTCCATCTTAATTTACAAAATATTTTTCACGTGTTTTCTTTAATTAATGCGAGTTTTGTTTACAGAACTATCGCGTAAAAACAGACTCAGGTGTATATTCCATTTTGTTTTCCATATTGTTCTCGAATTTAACATAAAAATCTTCTATGTTACTGACATTATTAAAGTAGATAGACTGAGCGGATTAAAAATTTTGTCAAACAAATTAACCAATTCTTAGTTTAGTCTAGAATGTGTTCTAATTATTGCTAAAAAAGTAAAATCCATTACAATATTGTAATATTTTACTTTATTCATCAACAAAACATAATCTAATTTTAAAATAGTTTTATTTTAAGCTTCTCTAATTTTATTCTATAAGTTAAAGGCTGTTTAATGACCAAAAGCTAATCATTGTAATACAGCCTTTAGTTTTTATGATAATTTTTTTTATTTCGACCAAATTTTTTCCCTGAACAGTCTTTTCAAGTTTAAATTAAGAATTAGCTGCCCGGGATTAGGCATAGTGAGCCAGGTGTCATTAGGGTTGGGTCGTAGCAGGCTGGCTATGCGTGGCCATTGAATATAAATTTGAGGTTGAATTTGAGAGATGACTGTTGTCATTTACAATACTGTTATTTCTCGCTACTAGAAATGAGAAAAAGGACGTTAGGCTTGAAATAAAAGTGTTAAAGGTCACATAAGAGAGAAAACGAAGTGAAAAGGAAGCCTACGTCAAAGGAGTTAATCCCCTTTGCCTATTCACTTTTCAACTGCGCTGGCTGACCTGAAAATTAATTAGGAAATTTCATTAAAACAAAAAACCTGTTTAATTAAACATTATTTATTGTACAAAAAACAAAAATCTAATAAACATTAAAATTATAAAAGAAGTAAAATGAAATTGAAAACATAATTTCTCGATTTTAGCATAAATTTATTATAATTAATTTATTAAATGGTTATTAAACTATAAAACTATTGATTCTAACTACTTTTAGATTCCTATAAGAAAGGATAAAATGCGGTTAATTATATTAAAAAAAATTAAAATAATTTCGGCTTAGTTACCAACCGGTGACAACTTGAAAAACAAAATTATTTTTTTGGTTTTAATCAAATATATTAATTTTACTATTTAATGTCTAATACGATAATTTTTTTCTCCTTTTTTTCAATCATTAAAGTCTGGAATAGACTTATTTCTATATTTTATTCGTCTATTTGCAAAAAAAAATAATGTAACGAGAAATTTTATTAAAATATAATTGTTAAGAATTTTTACTATGTTATAAATGAATTATATTAAAGATTATATAACTTATAAAAGTAATATTTTATTTTAAAAAAATTTTATTTATTACAGGAAACTGCGATTGGTAACAACAACCAAGTAAAAAGAGAAACAACAGATTTTATTGAAAATGAATGCAATGGTGTTATATACAGTAATGGACAAATCGATATATTCAAAGCTGAGCTCAATTTATCATCATCGTCATCTAATATTAATGAGCTTTCAAAAAATAAAACCAGTAAAAATAAAACACAATTAAATACAATAAAAGATAAAATATTTAAAAAGATTAAAAATAAGAATTCAGATATGCCAATTAATTCAGAGACTGAGAAAACAGAAGAAATGAATGTCGAAGATGAGATATTACCCGTTGATTTAGTTAAATTTCTTCCAAAAGGAAATTTGTTATACTTTTGGTAAAAATAATTTTTTTTTTACTTTATTAACAGGAAGAATATACATAAAATTAATTTGAGCGTTTTTAAAGAAATTTTAAAAACAAAAATTATTGAATATTTTGAAAGTTGTGAAAGAATATTTTTATAATTACTAAGAACAATTCTAGGATATATAAGTATTTTTTTTTTGTTTACATCATCAAAATTATAAATATATATTATACATAAACTATATAAGTAGGAATATACTTGTATTTGTAAATATTTTACATATTAAATCAAAAATTTTATTAAGAAAGAAAGATAAAATATATTTTAGACTTTGCATTTAATAAAATTAAGTTTTTTTGTTGAAATTATTTAACGTTACATAGCAATCATAATTATTGGGTACATTTTTTTGACAAACACAATGAATTAAGTCTGAATTTTTCGTGCACCATTATTTTACAATACATAGAAAAGTTATTTCATTTATTTGAACGGAGATTCAACATGAGGGCTAAACCAAAAACATGAATTCCTTAAACAAAGTTCTAACACAAAATGTTTTTATTTCTTATTATTGTTAATTGTTATCTTTTATCGTTAACAATTATTGTATTTTTGTAATTTCTTTTTTATTTGATTAATTGTGGTTTTTAGTTGTTAATTTAAAGTACTTTGCTATAGAGTAGTACTTAAGGAACTTCGTTCTTACCTGCTGTCCAAAGATATTTCATTTGCTTTTTTTTTAGAAATGAAGCTTTGCTTCTTGCACAGTTTTTCACATTTATGACGTTGAAAATGACAAAAATCAAGCGCCCAAAATTCAAGCGTCTATACCAGAAGACCCCCTTAAATATATTTTCATGCTGACTATATTCAATTTAAAAAAATTAAAAACTGTTTTGACAAAATCGTTTATTAATCTCAAAAGACTATTTGTTTTATTATTGTGTTTTTTTTATTGCTAAATACTGCGTTAAATATTCGCGTTTATCAATTATTTTATAAATTTTTTGATACAAATGCAAATTATGCTATTATACTAAGCGTTGCTTTTGATATATTAACAATATTATCTAAGAGAACAATTAAAGTGCTACATAATTAGAACTTAAAATAAATCCATTTGGAAATAGTTAATAAATTACTAAAAAAAAAACAACGAAAAATAGTTAGTCTTTTCGGGGTCTTCGTTTTCTTGCTCCTTCAACAGAATTTGTAGCACTTTGTGTAGTAGGATCCGCCTGTAACAAAAAAGAGTAATTCATATATATTTCAAAATTTCAACTTTGATATTGATCAATTCATTTTATTATATTTTAATAGAGTTCCAACGGTGAAATATTTAGAAAATTTTGCATAAATCATTATATTTCATGCATTTGATTTGATTGATATAGCACTATACTTCCACCTTCTACCGTTGGACCTCTAAACTTTTAAGATTCTTACCTCATTTTCTACTAATGGATCTTCAACCAATTCTCCTTCACTTTTAGTTTCTTTTTGATCATCTTTATCATCATTTACATCATTTACATCTAAATCAGACTTTTTAGTTTTAGAATTAGATTCTTGGGTATTATCATAATTTTCCAATAAAGTATCATTAGTTTTCGAAATATTTTCATTGGATTGATCATCTGGATTCGATTCATCTGTTTTTTTCGATTTATTAACAGAAACTTTTTCCTAATATATAATTCAATTAATATATATTTAACATAAAAAATAAAAATATTTAAGCTATTTTAGCTATTATTTACCTTGCTAGAACAAAACATATAAATCAAAAATAATAGCGGTACAGCTACGACAGCAATATAAACAACCCAAAGCCAAGGTTTATCGGTTGTATAATTAATTAATCTACCAACAAATGAATCCTAAAATTATGAAAATTAGCATTTAATACAAATGATTGCTACAATAAATTATAATTGTAATTAAAAATTTTGCTCTAAAAACATGGATTCGCTTAAATCATGAAAGTTAGATGTAATTTCTGGTGTAGTTTTAAAGAACCTTTGACATAGAGCTGTTGATGGTGTCAAATCTCAAGAAGAAAACTATCAATAAAAATCAAATAGAAGTCGAGAAGAATAATGAAATAGTATATATATTTTTTTAAATTCTTAAATTAAAAATTCAAAAATACGATTTTGTCATTTAGTGGTATTACTACTTATTACTGGAGAAATTTGTTTTGAATATGTACAGTTTGGAGGCAATCAAGTGCTTTGAAATTAAAGTTTAATAATTTTCAAAAAATGGAGTTAGTCGATTTGTGCACTGAGCGGCTCATATAATGATACCATTTTTATTGTTATGATGAAATTGTAATTTTAGCATAGCTTAAACAATTAATAATAATAATAATAATAATTTTGAGCTCAAGCAATACTATATCAATAATTAGTATAGTTTCCTTTTGAAAATTATACCTCTTTGGCTCGTCTGTATAAATATCTTATATATAACCCGATTGGTATAGCACAATATAAAAAATATAATGCCCACCAGCCAGGACTATGCCCCATATATCTCATAGTTCTTTCCCATAATGATTGCTTTGATTTTGTTTTTATTAATATTGTAAATTAATAACAAATAAAAATTAAAAATAATAATCCTTAATATTTTCTTACCGATTGTTTTTCTAGTCTTTGTTTTTTAATATCAAAAGTTTTAGCTGCCCATTCATTTGCAATATTAATATCATCTGTAATAATAATATTATCAAATAATATATCATTTGACATGGACCATATTTCGATTCCTACTGCTTCCTAAAAATTTAAAAATGATAATGTGAAAAATTTTTTCCAAGTGCTGATATATAAATTTTATTTTACTATTGGAGTCATTTTAAATGGATTTAAATCTTCAAAATATTCCGGATTTGGAATTTGATGTGGCACCCATTTTCCTTGATAGTTGGGATTATTAATTAATGGTGCACGCCATTTGCCTTTATATTCAGGGTTGATTATTAATGGAGCCTTCCATTGTCCACAACCTGGTGCATCTTTACAAATTGGATTGTCAATTAATGGTCCTTCCCAATCTCCATCTATTGTAGAATCCCAATCTTCAGGTTTAATTGCATTTGGATCTAAAATATTAAAAAAAGTTATATATAAATAAATTAATAAATATATTATTGACTTTCAATTACCAGAAATCATTTCCGGTTCATCATCTAGCCATCCTTCTGGTTTAACGGCTTTAGGGTCTGGAATTTGTGGTGGTGCATCTTCATCCCAATCTTCAGGTTTTGATGCATTTGGATCTGGAATCTACAAACCAAAATTTTATACTTTTTATATTAAAAGAAAAAAATTTATTTTTACTTTTTCACGCTCATCCCAATCTTCTGGTTTTTTATCGTCGGGATCATCAATTTGCATTGGAGGATTAACTGGTGGATTAAAATCAGAAAGTAAGGAACCTTCATTAATTACGCGATGATCAACGCGAATTTCGAAAGTATTATCAGGTTTTAATAATAACTGATATAAATGAGGCATATGATCTTTGAAATGTTCTTCTAATCTTTCTCTAAAAAAATAAACAAATTTAAAAAAAAAAAATAAAGGATACATAGTTATTTTTCTTTTTATGTCTTCTTACTTCGGTTTACGACAATGCTTTTCAGTTATTGTACCATTCACTGGATTAACATGACGGAAAATAAAATGTAATTTAATATCATTTCCACATTTATCTGGTCCAAACATGATCGTATATGGCGTTTTATCGTTAAACTAAAAGTTTATATAAATATTAAATTGACTTTTATACTATACTTATATACCTTCTTTAAATCTCCTACTCCTTTTGATAATAATTTTATATAAGATCCACCGCATTCTTGTCCATTCTAAATAATAATAAATAAATACACAAAATAAAAAAGAAAAATTTTTTTTAACAAACCTGCATAGTCACTTCATATTGAACCACAAATACTTTATCCTTAAATTCAAAGGTTTTATGCAAATAGGATGATATTGCAGCATGCTTTGCTTTTGATTTTAAAACTAAACCAAAATCATTTTTCCATATTTGTTTAATTGGTGATTCATTTTCCCATTCGCCATCATATTTTGCAATTTCTTCAGGAATATCATCTTTTTTTGCTTGTGATTTAATCCATTTTTTTGGGAAACTATTAATATCGTCAAAATGTTCAGTAAAATAGACTCCTTTAGAATCAACCTTTGGACTTTCATAGTTTTTAATTTCTTCATCTCCGTCCACAATTTCAATATTTGCGTCCTATTTTTTTTGTATAAAATAATATACATTTATTTGCTTAGGTTATGTATAATCAACTTTCTCAATTAAAAAAGAAAAAATTTTTTTGTAAGACACAAATTTTCTGACCATTGCAAATGACTTGGTACTTAAAATCAAAATTTTAGAAATTACTTTAATTTAAAACAGCAAATTTTTATTTTAATTTAGAAAATTCTTCAAATTAACATAAAAACAAAAGAAAACCAAATTAAGCCAGAAATACTAGTAATTAATTTTATAAAACTGATTAAACGAATTGTGCTAATTAAATCAATTATGATGATGATGATGATAATTCATAATTCCTAGTTGAAATTATTATATTAACATTTCGACTACAATACATCAGTAAATAAAAAATAATATTTTTATAAATTAGTTAATTAATAATTATATATTATAGCTCTTTCTATGATAAAAAATATCTTTTAAAAAATTCTTGAAAAAAAAATGTAATACTTAATCAATTGTTAACTCACGTTATCTTTTTTCATATCATTTTCTACACCAGAGCAGAAGCCTGACGTGCATATTAAAGCAAAAACTAAAGTAAATAGATATATCCTCTCCATGATTTTTTCTTTAAAATAGAAAACAAAAATTAGAAATATGGAATAACTACTTTAATTTAATTTAAACATTTTTTTGGTTTCATTTGACACATGACAACTGCCAAAATTCAATACTAAAAAACTTAAATAAATTACCTAAATATATTATTTAGTTTTTATTTTAAGTAATCAAATATTTATAATTTTCTTTTATTTTTATAATTAATACTATTTATTTAATATCTATTTATTAAAATTAATACCGGCGGCAAAATTCTATGACTACGTATAGTTACGACTACGTATATATATGTAGTTACTCGCAGTATATTTTATGCAAAGTTGTAAAACCTAAAGAAAAAAAATTTACTCTTTAAGGCCCCTGTAGACGTCGGATATTGGCCGGGTAAATACACTGTAGACGTCGGACATTCATTTGCCCGGACTTGTACCATTTTTCAGTAAATATATAATTTATTGTAATAATAACATGAAGTTTAACTTTTAATAAAAAATGATTAATTATGAAAACTTCAACTTTTGATATCATAATGAATAGCATAATGTTATTTTGTGCTGTAATCTTTCGGTGCTATCTTCGTGCTATTAAAAATGTATGAAGCTGTCATTATGTCCGCGTAAACACATAATTTACTAGGACATTGCCCCGGACCTTCAGATTAGTCCGTGGACATTGCTGTAGACGAGTTAAATTACCCCGGACACGGACAATGTCCGACGTCTACTAGGGCCTTTATAGTTGAGATATTTTATTCTTATGTTTAAGTATTCACAATAGTGCAGAATAATTTATGTCAAAATCTAATTATAAATATTTTAGAATAAAAATTCATTTTTAAATTTAAAATTAATAACAAGACAATTTTTTTTCAAGTTTATTATAGATGTCGGGGAGGTTTCCACTAGTAGGGACACTCTAATATGTACTTTTTCCGATTAAGTCCGACACCCAGATATCGGAAAAAATAGTAAAAAAATTTAAAAAGTTGTTTTAATATGATTTTTCGATCTTTAAAGTTTACACTAAAACCTCTTTAAAATCGCCATATTTGAACTGCCACAATATAAAAATCTTCTTCTTCTTCCCATCAAAGTTGTCATCACTAATTCATTTGTCAATGAAGGCTAGTAGTTTAGACCTAAATTCAAGGCTACGTTAATTACTGAATTAAATTTTTTCTTGGTTGGTCTAAATAATGTTATTACACTATTTATTTATAAATATATGTATTATTTAATTAGAAAAACTATTATCTATTCGTCAGTGTACTAAACTTGGATATAGAAGACGAGAACTTTTACCTGAGCTAACAATTTGATGTTTATATATTTTAAGGTGTCATAATCAATCATAATTTAAGAAGAAAATATATTTATTGGTATCAATTATTATGGAAACTAAAAATTTCTTTTATTTTTATTTACAGAATTATTGCTCACCAATTGTATGCTGTGTTTTTTTGCATAAATTCCTTGTAATTTTATTGGAACCCAAAAACTCGCAAAAATATTTCATAAAGGTAAAATAGAGCTTACATTCCAACCCGATTGGTACATCAACGTATTTGAAAATTAAATAATAAGTAAAATAAAAAGAGACTGATAGTTAATATTTTTTATATAAAATGAATATGTAGCACTGGGTAATAATTGGTGATAATAATAAAGGAATATTATACTCTAACTAAAAAAATCATTTCAATTTATTCCTTACACCAAATTTATTTGGATTTGTGTATCAAATAGAACATTCGATGGTTTTTTAAATATCACCTAGAAAGAGGTCAATACATATTACGAAGAACAGAAGGTCGTATTTTAGAAACAAACAGTTAAGTTATACGGTTTTTTGTGTAGGTTTCCAATTGATACTAAAATTGATTCTCATATATTTTCTTAAAGAGACTGAAAATAAAGTTTTAAGACATGATTTTGAAGTCACTAAAAAAAATTTATTTTATTTTTTATTTTTTTTATTATTTTTATGGCTAATTTTAAAATTGTTCAAATTCAAGTAATTCACATGACTTATGAAATAAAGTGATTTTAATATCACACTAAACTAAATAAACACAATAATATATTTTACGCTTATTCTTTTTTTCTTTTTTTACCATTTCTATAATAACCTTTTTATAATTTTTATAATGCATTATAAATTGGTTTCAAATTCTTACAATGTTAACACAATAGTGCATAAAATTCAATAAGTGTATCTTTTTCATTATTTTTGATAATTTCTTGTTATGAAATGAAGATGTATAAATGGTGTTGATTTAGATGGGAACGATCTAAGCATATATGATTCACCATCTTTAACGTCAGAATTTTAGGGTAGATTTCCATTTGTGGCTGTATAGTCTGTGCATAATTTTTCCAAACTCCCATATTTTCAAAGCACAATCTAAGTTTCCTAAAATAAAATAAATATCTCAAAAACAAGAGCCAAGCAAAACTATAAAATGTAATAGACTCTGAAAAATTATCAATTTATATAATTTTGAAAATATTGAAATTACTCCATTTTCCATTTTTTGTGAAGACTTCTTTACGACACCTAATTTGCTCTTACAATTTTATACATAAACACAAAAATATAGCTAACCTGATATTAAAAAATTTTCGTTGCGGCTATTCTCTGTCACTCGATCATCCATCATCATCTGCATCTCTATCAATTTCTTTAAGATGTTCAGAACCTTTCATTGCAACACGTAGCTTTGCAGGAGTTAATATCCAAACTTTGATATAAGATTCATAAAAGCCAACAGGAATCATCGCATATATCAGCACTAAAGAACAAAAAATAACTTTATTAAGTTTCACATTATGTTATTAATTTACCAAATAGCATTATTGCCAGCATTTAACAGAGTATACATGCATACAGAAGGTATCACATCCTAAATATACTCTTTTGGTTGATTTTCTAAGTGCTTTTATTTTTTCTAACTTTCGGCGTCTTTTAATTGCAACAATGGTATACGATCATGAGGAGGAGGATTTCGATTTCTTTAAAAATAAGGGATCTTTCTTTTGTTTTTTTTTTAGGTTTATTAGGTGGTGTTGTAAGAGTTTGGAAAACCATCTAGATTGTAAAATTATGAATATTACATTTAAATATAAAATAGTTTATATCTACCTCTTTTAATAATCCATAATATACTCGAACTTTATTATCTTGTCGTTTTGCTTCTCTAATAATAATTGCACCAGCAGCTGCCTGACATTGCCCCTTGCTTCTTGTCGCACCTTCATATAATGCAAATGTTTATTTATTATTTGAGAGACAGCTTCCGACTTTTTTTTCTTGGATATGTCGTTTTAACAATGAAAGTGAATCTTGTGATATTTTGACAACAAATTTCTAAACTAACTAAATCATTATTTTCCACATGTGAACTATTTTTTATCAGTAGTAGCTGTTCAATATCGTCTTGATATTAATATTCTTGTTCAGGGCTATACTTCTGAAGCAAAACCTTTGCTTGTTCCTCATTTCCTTTCGACATTAGCTTTCCAATAAATTTGACATAACATTTGACAGGTTCCAATAAAATTACAAGGAATTTATGAGAGAAACCACAGCATACAATTGGTGAGCAATAATTCTGTAAATAAAAATAAAAGAAATTTTTAGTTTCCATAATAATTGATACCAATAAATATGTTTTCTTCTTAAATTATGATTGATTATGACACCTTAAAATATATAAACATCAAATTGTTAGCTCAGGTAAAAGTTCTCGTCTTCTATATTCAAGTTTAGTACACTGACGAATAGATAATAGTTTTTCTAATTAAATAATACATATATTTATAAATAAATAGTGTAATAACATTATTTAGACCAACCAAGAAAAAATTTAATTCAGTAATTAACGTAGCCTTGAATTTAGGTCTAAACTACTAGCCTTCATTGACAAATGAATTAGTGATGATGATGGGAAGAAGAAGAAGATTTTTTATATTGTGGCAGTTCAAATATGGCGATTTTAAAGAGGTTTTAGTGTAAACTTTAAAGATCGAAAAATCATATTAAAACAACTTTTTAAATTTTTTGACTATTTTTTCCGATATCTGGGTGTCGGACTTAATCGGAAAAAGTACATATAGAGTGTCCCTACTAGTGGAAACCGTGCCTAGATGTCCATTGAAATTAGTATTTTAACTCTAAATGTTTGGTTAGTCAAATTTACAGTTTGCTAGTAAAGAATTGAATAGTTTATAATAGTTTCTTTGTTTGGGAGATAATTTTAAACTAAAATAAAAATTAAATAAGGGAAAGGGAAAAACATCTAATATAACAAATAGAAATATATTTCACAACCTAAAATAAACTATTATATCTTTGATATATCAATATTTTCTTTTAAACTATTTAAGTAAAACAGTGTTAAAATATCAATTTTTAAAATTAATAAATTTAAAGATAATCAATGTAATAATAATAATAATAACAAATACTCATACAAATAAATATTTATACCATAATATAAACCAGAAAATAATTTACCATGCTGAGTATAAGAATATATATAAAAGAGAATAACAAGCTCTAAAAAAAGAAATTATAGCAATTATATAACTATAATTACTCTATTAATTAACATAATCTCTTCCAATAAATTTAATGTGGGAGGAGCAACTATATTACCTCTTACTAATAAAAACCATCATAGTCTTAATTTAGGTATAAAATTTATAAGGCCCTTATTATTTAATAAACTTCGTCTTCCCAATCGTTCGAAATTAATATTTGCTAAACAAAATAATCCCGATAAACATAAACCATGTCCTAATATTCAAACTAAAGACCCATAAAGTCATCAATAATGTTTTTCAAAAAGAAAAAATAAATAATCGATAATTATATGTAACAGATAGTAAATTAGTATTATGTATCAAACATAAAGATAAATTTCCTGTGAAATTCGGAACAATAATTTTTTTTTACTTATTCAAACTAAATAATTATATCTACTAAAATATTCGTCCATTTTAGGGGTTTGGCAATAATTTCATCAAACAAAGATGAACGAATTTTAGCGATAGGAAATGAGATTGCTAAAGGATTATACGATGTAATTGCTTTACAAGAAGTATGGGTTTCAAATGACTATCAAATATTAAAAAAATTAACAAAAAATGTTTTACCTTATAGTCATTACTTTTTTAGGTAATTGATAAGTGAAATATAAAATTTTATTTGCTAAAACTTTAATGAATTTTACTTAAGCGGTGTATTTGGGTCTGGTTTATGTATTTTTTCGAAATTTCCTATAATAACAACGTTTTTTCATGCGTGGTCTGTAAATGGATATATTCATCGAATTCATCATGCGGATTGGTTTGGTGGAAAAGGTGTTGGCTTATGTCGTCTATTAGTAAATAATCAAATAATTAATTTTTATATAGCTCATGTATGTATCAAAAAAACAAATAAATATATTATAAATATTTATTAATAAAAAGATTTTTGTTGTTTTTTTTACATGCATTTTTTAGTTACATGCAGAATACAATGATAAAAATGATGACTATATAGCACATCGTGTTATTCAAGCATTTGATACAGCCGAATTTATTCAAACAACAAGAGGAAATTCTGTTTTACAAATATTAGCTGGAGATTTAAATATCGATGTTAATGATATTTCATTTAAGTAAAATTAATAAAATTACAATTTTTAAGTTCTTATCTCAAATTTATATAATGTTGAAGATTACTTACTAATTATGCAAGATTGATTGATACTTGTAATGAAAACAAGCAATATATTACATGCGGATGTCCGAATAATTCATACTCCAAAAAAGACACAAAAATTTCGATTGGAAAGCGAATTGATCATATACTAATAAGGGCTGATAAAAATTATAAGGTAAAATTCAATTAATAGTTAAAAATCTATTTATTCAATTAAAATTTAGTAATTATAATTTTCTTTAATTTTTCCCAGGTGACAATTCTTGATTATGCTTTACCTTTACCCAATCGTATACCTGGTAAAGACTTTAGCTTTTCAGATCATGAAGCTGTATCTTCTAAGGTTAAAATTTTTGAAATATCAAATTCAAATTTAAGACAAAAGTCTGATATTGAGAAAACTAATCAAATTATTACAATATTAGCTAAGTGTATTGACATTTGCGATGAAAGTCTCCAAAAGTTACAAACACATAAAATTTTTTACTTTATAATAGCACTTTTATCTTTATTTTTTTTATTAACTGATATGAGTTATTATTTTCCATATTTTTTTACATTACCTAATTTCATTTTTAATTTTTTATTTATTTTAGTATTATTATTTTCTGTTTTAATGGCTACTCTTTGGAATAAAATTGAAGGAAATGCAATTTTATCGGGTAAATTATCAATGGAAATTGCATTCAATAATATTGAGGAAAATCCTGAATATTTTTTTTCCATATTTAATTAAGAATTAAAAATTAACTTAATTTATTTTTAATATTGCCAGATTTTGACTATCCGTCTGTAATACTTAATCAATATGACTGGTTTCTAAGTAATAAACAAGTAATATAAAAAGTATATTCCTACTTGAGATTGTTTCTTCTTTTTTCTGAACTCAGAATTCGTAATTCGTTGCTTTCAGTTTTCTAAAGTTTTTCTCTCATATAAAAGTAAAATTAGTTTATTAAATATAATTAATGAATTAATATTTGAATTAATATTTGAACTAACAAAATTTATTTGAACTTGATTGGATGAATAGAAAAGATTTTATTAACAATTGAAGGTTTTTGAGCAGCCTAATAGTAGGAAATAATATATTTATTGATTTTTGCATAAAACTCAATGATATACCCGATACGTAATTAACAGGTATAATACGATATGATTGTAGAGTTAGAGGAAGTCAAAATTGTACAATCGTTGGAAATTTTGTTAACGGAAAAAATAATACAGTCTTCAATCCTTTTCTGTGTGAGAAATGATATTTTGTAGTAGTTTTCTAATAAGAAAAGAAGTTATTTGTGACAAATTATTCTTTTGTTGATACAAAAAATATTTCCTTATGGAAATGGCTGCCTTACAAACTTATTGTTCATTGAAGAGCTTTTCATCTTTTGTATTACTGAGTTTTTTTGTTTTGAAATTTAAACAAATAAAGAAACAATGAGAAGATTGCATAAAATATTAATTTGAGCTACAAAAATTTTAATTTGCAACGCATTTGCTATCCTCATTTGGCCGATTGCTAACTGTGTTACAAAAGCCTTCAAATTTTGTTTGGCTATGTTCCTGAAAATTTTTTTGAATATTTCCAATTTGTTCGTCACAGTAGATAGATTGCTTAGCACAATCTGACATCTGTGGTGAATTTGTGTAGAAACATGATCCTCTACTCAACAATTAGCAATCCGCTTATCCGCATATGAATTGCAAATAAGCTTTTGTGTGTTTTTTTTTTTATGATAGCACAATTAAATTGAACATGCAGATAAATGTGAACAGCTTTAAAATAATGCAAAAATATATAACTGATAAAAAAAAGCCTTGTACATTTCTTCAACATAAAACATTATAAAAATTCTTCCCAGTGCATTTTACATTCTTTTTTTTTAATAGAAATATATTTAGCTATTGCTATCAATTAACAAGACATTCAAATACATATAATTTAAAAAAGACTTATTTTTAATAAGCAAAAAAAATTTTACTTCCTTAATTGTACATGCATAAAAAATATAATAATAGGGCTGCAAGAGATTACGAAAAGTTTCATCACAACAAAAATATCATACTTTTAAAATTATTTATATAAATAATATATAATATAATTTTATCTAATACTTGTAAATAAATTTAAAACGCTTCTGGTTGCTTTTTGATTTCGCACTTTACTAAAAACATTCCAAAATAGTAGCGTTTCATATCCAGCCCCAGTGACAATTGTTTGGCCTCTCAGAACTGAGAGCCAAATATAATACACGACATGAATGACCAGTTAATTTTGCTATTTGTTTTAAAGAAGGATATTTCCATACAACTATTTGATTTTCGGAATAGCCATGGTTTGAAACTAATTCCGATGAATGTTTTGAGCATACTAAATTGCATACTTGTGAACCAGTATCAATATATTGCATTGGTTTTCCAATCAATGTATTCCAAAATCGAACACAGCGATCTTCTGTGCCGCCCCCGCTTGCCAATAATCCATGATTATACGGTGACCAAGCAATTGCTTTAACAGCGGCTATATGATGATATGATTGATAAGGATTTAACGAATGTTGATTCCATATGTATAGACGATTATCATTTCCTCCGCTAGCTAAATATTGATTATTAGGGGACCATTTAAGACCGTACACTTCTTGACGATGACCGATCAAACGTCGTTCAGATTGTTGTGCTGGTATTCGTGTATCTCTTTGTATAATGAGACGATAGCGTGATCCACTTGAAAGTATATCACCATTCATACAAGTGCAGCAATTCTTGCGGAGAGATTACGATTTTTCCGGTCTCAGCTTCTAGAAGGTCTTTTGAAATGATTTTTACACCAAAAATTAGTAAAAAATTATTAAAAATTATTAGTCATTTTAGCTTAGTTAATAATAGCACTTTTTTTCCAGTTTTAGCTTATGTTAGCATTTTTAGTTCTTGCCGGCAAGATTGCCAAAGCATGGTCCCCCAAATAATTTTCACTTTTTCTTGCGGAGACAAACCCCCTAAATTCGTAGATGTTTAAAGTTTCTCAGCTTTCAAACGAATAAAAATTCAACTCAGATGCTAGGCATTTTTGTCAATGTTTTCATCATCTGTACCAAAAATATTTATAATATAAGCGAAGTAAATTAAGACCGTTGTAATTATTTACACCCTGGCTAAAATTAGATATGTTATTGTTGTTTTAAATTGTTTTTGTTTTTCTTATACTTACAAGAATGAAAAGAAAATTACAGCTTTAATACATAAAAATTTAGGTATCGGACGCATTGGTCTTAAATCCAACTAATGATATTTTTAATTTAAAAATTCGAATTAAATATAATTATGAAATTTTTTTACCTTATTGGCTTGATAAAATAAAACAAGACAATACATAGCTATAAATTGTGATAAATTGTTTGCAAGAATAATATATGGGAAAGCTACTTTAGCACTAAAACTGGCTTCACCGTATACACCATTTAATTCACATATCCTTAAAAAAAAAACGAAATTATTATTAGTCCAATTTTTTAGTATGGATTCAAAAAACAAGACAAGATTCTTACATTGATATAAAAGTTGTAATTGGTCTAACCACTGTATATTGCAGAATAACGTGTTTACAATTATGAATAAATTCTCTACCCATTTCCCATGGTCTCATATAGCATAAAGGAAATATATGTCTAACTTATGGTTTATCTTCTAATGAAGCTTCTAAATCCATTTCCAAATCTAAACAATTAAGTAAATACATCATAAAATTATAAATAACATAAGCTTCATAACATTCAAGTATTGAATCCATGTAAATTGAATGATCCGGAAAAATAAGACCAATCCACTGAAATTATTAATTATTTAATAATATCTAATTATACTATGTTATCTATACAAACAGCATTTAATGCATAAATTGGTACCATCCATAATATTCTTATATATGCTTTTGTAAAATGGATAAGATGTTGTGTTATATGCCATATTGATATCAGTATAGCAGCTAAAACAAAATAAAAAAAAGAGGTTAGTTTAAGTTAATTCATTCAATTATTAAATATTACCTTTTTAAAACAATGGATTGTCGTCGATTTGTCGTTTTCTTTTTAAATCTTTTTTTTAAACATTTCTTTAAATTTTGTTAGTACTGCATTAGTTATTTCAACTTTTGTACCTCTTGAAAATGGAAAGTAACGATCATCGCTGAACATAGCTTCAGTAGCAATTACGTTTAAACGTTCTTTTTCTTCCAGTTGGTCTAACATTTCCTCCACTTAGATTAAATCGCCCTTCCATAGCGTTCTTTCTGACTTCCCATTTAGGGCTGTTAATCCAATATTTTTCGAATCTAGTTGTTTTAAAAGCTCGTTTATACGTTCTTTAGTTGACACCAAACGATTTTCAATAGCAATATGTTGAATTCCGCTTTCATTAGGAAAACTAAGTTCCTCACATATCTTATCTTTTTCAGCTTTAATTTTGCTTCCCGAATAAATTTTCCGCTCACTGTAACCTTCAAATTCAGCTGAAAAATATTCTTTCATCATTTCTATATTTGACTTAAACCTGCGTATACGATTGTTATTGTCAAATGCGTGCATGTTTCCCATATCTATCGGGCTATAAAGCTTAAATATTCGATGAAACTCACCTGCCTCTGATGCAATTTTTTTGAAATTATTAGGATAAAGTTCACACACAAACCTTACTGTTGTATCTGTATTAAAGATAATTGGATCGATTTTACTTGTGCCATTATATAATCGTTCTATAACATCTTTATATTGTTGGGTCCATACACCGATAGGCAATTCGGTTATTTCTATTGTGTTATCCCCGATAATAACCACATTGCCGAACGATATATATTTTTCATCCGAAACGGGATGAATAGAGCCCTTGAAATTTCTGTACCATGGGTTCATTTTCTCCGGTTCCTCACCTTTGAGCATTAAACGTATATTTCCGATGATGTCACGTGGGTTGTGGTTTGGAATTTGCGACGACCAACCCACTCCTACTTCATTACATCCATTTATCAAAATCATCGCGATGACAGGAGAAAAGAAAGTAGGTTCGAGTTTTCATATTAAATCCAGTTTCATAATTTAAAAATCCATCATCTTCAGGGCGATAAATAGTCCTTGCTATGGCTGAAATTATCGTGTTTATATACTTCGGAGCAGCGCAATCTCCGCCACCATATAATCGGGTACCGAATTGACCTCTTGGCACCAAAAGGCTGACATTGTTTGTACCTAAGAAATCTTGGGCTAGGTTGCAAATAACTTCACATAAATATTGTGCACCATTGTGATATTCAGTAGTAGCAGCAGTGTCATAAGCAAGTGTATCCACTTGCACCTTACTTTTATCATTTCGTTGATAGCATCTATGCATAACTTTTCTTCTTGATTGGTTATGGCTATCTCGAACTAGGCGTATTGTGCGTGTGTTGCACTCGTGCCAAAAAGGGATTAATTCATATAATATAAAATCTTTATAACATATTTCTTTGATGAATCTGCCATACAAAAATTTTTGTGGCAAGTCTAACTGATCCATATATTCACCTAATAATTCTTTTCGTTTGTTACAAAACTTTGTATCAAAAGCCCATTCAATATATTGATTATCTTCGGATCCTCCATGTTTGAAAACGACACGGTGCCTCTCAATATTTTTGAAATGAGATCTAATTTCATGTGGTTCAGAAGAACCTAACCCTTTATAATATTCAACGTTGTACCCATCAAAATCATCAAAATTTTTCCATTCCTCGTACTCTGCCTTTGAATAAAAAAAAAGCTCTTCTGCGTTTCTTGTCGCTCTGAACGCTGGAATGATAAACTGTTCTATAAATGGAAGGTGCAAAAGTCCTTCGAATTTGGAATGAAATAAATTTAATAATAAAGCTTTAATATGCCCGCCATCACCATCTTGATCGGCCAGGATCATCAATTTTCCATATCTTAAAGTTTCTAAATCTTCAATATAATTATACTTTTTTTTTAAGTTGAGGCCAAGGATATCGATTATATTGTTAACTAGATCATTTTCTGCAAATTTATTTTGCGAAGCTTTATTCGCATTTAACACTTTGCCGCATACTTGAAAAATGCCTTAATAATCTCGTCCAACAACTGGCAGTCCGGACACCGCAACACTTTTGCCGGATTTACCCTCAGTTATAATAAACGTGCATTGTTTTGATTTCTTGCCGCCAGCCTCATTGGCATGAATATCTCGTATTTTAAGTTTTTTTTTGCTTCTTTTACTACTTAAATTCTCATCTGCTTTGGGACGTTGTAACGCTAAAATAGTTTCAACTATCCCCAGCTTACATACACTTGACATAAAATTTGCAGATAGGGTACATTTTCACCCAAAATTTCTTACTTGCGTTTCCATGTATTGCTTAGTTTGGGAGTCGAATGATGGATTGACTATTAAACAGTTAACAAAAATCTATAAATGATTACGAACTTGTAATGGTTTAATATTGATTCCTCTGTTTTTTTTATGTATATCTTCAACTAGATTTCGCACGATTTTATCCACAATGTGGTCAACGTGTTAACCACCTTTAGTTGGAGCAATTGAGTTGACAAAGGAAACATGTTGAAAACCCCGATCAGAGGGTCCTACAGCAATTTCCCATCGGTCATTAACATTTTCATGAACTACTTTTAACAGATGACCAGCATCATCTTTTTTATTTTTTATATATAAACCAATGTAGTCTTTAAATGATTTAACCGGTAATTTATGGCCGTTTAAAAACACTGAGACTCCGCGTGTTGAAGCAGCAATGTCGTAGGCTCTACGGTGCATTAATTGAACTATATCATCATCCAAGGTAGTCATGTTAAACTTAGTTAGATCCGGAGAAAAAGTAATTCTTGTATAGTCCTTCCCTGAAAACGGTTTAATAACGGATTTTGAAGCTCTTGTCATATTTGGTCCCCAAGTTTCACAGAAATATTGTTTGTATTCGTTTGAAGCAGTTTCAACTTTAAAAGAAGTAATGAAGATATTACATAATTTTGCTCCAAGTCCATTATGTCCTCCAGTAACTTTTTGTGCCTCATTATTATAGTTTGATGATGTACATAAATGACCAAATATCATTGTTGGAACAAAAATTTTTTGTATTTTATGCATAACAACTGGTATGCCTTTGCCATTATTCCACACAGATATTAAATTCTTTTCGGGGTTAATATCAATTTTAATACAACTCATGTTTTTATCTCTTTGCTTATTATCAGCAGCGTTAACCAAGATTTCATCGTAAATTTTAAACAAACCAAGCACAAAGTTAATTTCTTTTTGTACCATTTCATTTTCATTGGGATTAAACACCCACATCAACTCTTTAGTATGTTCTACAGTGCCAATGTATGTATCCGGCCGTAATAAAACATGCTCTATTTGAGGTTTTTTTGTCCATCTTTCGATGAAGCTCCACCGCTGACGTTCTGCATCCTAGCAATTAAAATAGAAATAATAAAATGTGTATTCTGCTGAATATTGGGAATAATAAAATAAGAGGACAACAAATTTAATTTGAAATTAATTTAGTATAAAAATAAAATAATGTGTACACAATTTGCAAAAGATATTTTGAACACTCTAATACAAAAAAGTACTTAATATTTTTTTATTATTGTTGTATGTTGTTTTTTTATGTTTCTTTGTTTTTTATTGGGTAAATCCTGGTTTTAGGGTCAATTTTTGTTTTCAGTTGGTTAGTTTAGTGATTAAAACAAGTTTATGAACTTCATACCCACCGAACGTTCCTATAAATCTTTTTTTCTTTTTTTTATATACATATAATTAGGCCAATTAAGGAATACATTGTCCATATTCTTCTTTTCGCTTAATACACTTATTTGGTAAAACTAATGTTTGGCTTTCTTATTTGAAAATAAAATTTCTAAAATAACAAAAATTACTTATTTTATGAAAATAATAATTTACACCTGTATTTATAGTGTAGTGCAATCATTTTTTTAATTTATTTATTGATATAAACATTCCGGTAAAGATTCATACCTGATTAACGGTTTGTAATTATTTTTGGTAGAACAGAGACTGATGAACATTTATTTAGATTCAAATAACTCATCGTAAATAAATAATTAAATAACAAAGTGAATAGTTTACTTTTAAAAAAACATCATAAAATGCTTATACCAGAATATTTTGGCCTTCTTTAAAAGTTGGTACTTTTCATTTTTTAAATAGATTTTGGTTAAATCGGTGGCGTATCCCACCGGTGGCTAACATCCGCTATAGTTTTTTTAGATGAAAAAACTTTATGTGGTTAAAAATAATTTTTTTATTGAAATTAACTTTTAATTTTTTGCTAAACAACATTTTGTGCAAGCCGCCGATTACGTGCTAAGTTTTAAAATCGTAGCCGATATTATGTTCAATAAATTGGTTTATGACAAATTACCAAAAGAAAAATTGAAATGAATGATTAAGTCCTTTTTTTATAGAAAAAATAATTTTTATAATAATTTCTCGTTTTTAATTCTGATTTAATAAAAATCTAATGTTACCTAATTTTATAGTATTACACCTTTGACAATATAAACACCGAAAAATTGGATTTCAGTACAAAACACTAGTTAAAAAATCAAAAGTTTCTAAGAAAATGAATTAAAAATCATATTAAAGTAAAAATTATTATTTACACAACTTTATAAAATAATTTTGAGTAAATAATTGTCCTCAAATTTAATAAAATATCTTTCATTTTTTTTACCACAAAAATTAATTATTTTATAATTAAATGCATTCACGATACATGTATATATATATATATATATAAATATAAATTTTCTCGATTTTAAGAATGAATTTCAAATAGTTTAGCTACTTCATTTAGATCATGGAATTTTTTATTTTCATTAATTACTCTTCTTGCCGTTTCAATTCTATTAAATATATTCCAAAGTAGTATACCAACAATTTTATCGTCTTTCATATAAAATATAACACCTTTATTATAATCTTTTATATGTTCACCACAATTTGAAACATTAGTTGGTTTTTCCTTAATTTCATTTTGATCATCAACAGCAAATACACCTACAGTTTCTAAAGATGAATCAACTAATCCAACACCTTCATAACCAAGTTCTGGTCCTAAATCTGACCAGAACATACTTTGATGTTTAAAGGGTTTATCTAAATAAAATAATAAGTATTAATAGATAATTTATTAAATTAAAAAACTTACTTGATCCAACCATATTTTCACCAGCTAAACGACCAGTAACAACTGCATGTTCATGATGTTCAACTCTTCTTCTACCAAGTAATGGATCAAAGAAACAGGCTGCATCTCCTGCCTTAAAAATATTATTTTTAATATTGACAATAAAAAAATTTTGTACTTTACAAAAAAAAAAAAAAAATAATTAAAAATTAATTTTAGAATTAGTTTTGATGTGCTTTCCCAGACTTAAAACTATTTAATGCAATATTCGAATAATGTTTTTTTTTTAAATACGTTTTCCAATATTTAATTCAAAATCAAAATTTCAATTTCAATAATTTTCAAGTACAGTTAAATATTACTATGTTTCAGTCTATGTTTCTTAGATCGTTGATAAGGTTTAAAAATTTAATGCTCAGAGGACCTTGTCAGGTCACCCGCTGCTATTGTAGCTTTCTTTTTACTATCATAAATTGAGGTTTCATTCTTATGCTGTCGAAAACACAAATACTTATTTTTTTCTTTCGGTTTTTTGTTGTTTTTATTTTTAATTCTTGTTTTTCGTCTTTAATTGTTTCTTATTATGGTTAGTTTTGCTTTCGTTTTTTTAGTTATAAGTTTTTTTTTTTTGTGAAAATTGTTATTTATTTGATTAAATGTTATTTTTGGGGTTAATTATTGTTTTTAGATATTAATTCAAAGTAGGCTGCTTAAGGACTTAAAGAACTTCGTTCCCCCCAGATGTCCCTAGAAATTTCATTTACTTTTCTTTTTATGTTTAATACAGTGCTAAAATATATTTTCTGAAATTAAAAAGATTATTACTTACTATAAATACATGTTTTCTGGCTTCTAGTTCTGCATTTACTACAAAACCACCTAATTTTTCATCTAATTCAAGACCTGATGATGTAGCTATTTCTGTATTTGGTTTAGAACCAATACATACAACAACCTAAAATTATTTATTTATTTTTTCAATTAAATTGTTTAAATCTAATTAGCGATATACATGATCTGCTAAAACACTTTGCCCATTTGTTAAAGATAATTTTAATTGATTATTATGTAATGAAACTTCTTCGATTCGTACTTCAGGAAAAACAACAACACCTTGTTCTGTAACTTTTCTTGTAGTCCATTTACTTAAATACTCTGGTAAAACATTTGGCATATTTCCTGATTCATGATAAATTTGATAAATGTTTAGATCTTTTGACTTTCCTAAAATATAAATTTAATATATTTTTTTTGTTTTTTAATTAAATGGAATACATTTTCAAATTTTCACTTTACCGTAATAAGCCAAAGAACATGCTAGTTCACTACCTAAAAATCCACTTCCAACAATTGCTAATGATTTTTTGTTATCAACTAAAGTTTTAAGATATTCAAAATCATCTGTTGTTCGAAATAATGAAACCTTTTCTTTGATAGTATTTGGAGCTGATTCAAATACATCTAAAGTTTTTGGTGAACAGCCTTTGATTCAAATTTGTTTTATTACAAATTATATCCGAAATAAAATTCAAATATTTACCAGTTGCAATTAGACATTCATTGTACTCAATTTCTCCTCCATCATCAAGTATTACTTTTCTATTACAAACATCGATATTTTTAACGGTATACCCCTGAGCAACAGCTACTCCTCCATTTTCATTATCCATTAATTCTGTTGGGCTTATGTAAAACTCTTCCGGTTCATAGTATAGGCTAAATTTATATATATTTATAAAAATTTTATATACCAATATTAACTTAGAATTAATTACCTTCTGGCAGCTCCATTCCATTGTCTAAATGTCAAATCTTTTTCTTCAGGTTTAGTATAATACCAAATTTCTTTTGATAGTGGGGGCCGCATATAAGGTTTTTCATATTCATTAGAAATTATTAACACCTAAATATAAATAATGAAACAATTTAATGTAAAATATAAAAATAAAGATACCTTGGCTTTAGGATCATTTGATTTTATTGCACGAAATGCAGAAAAACTAGCTGTTCCTCCTCCGATTAAAAGATAAGGTACATGTTTGGGAAGTTCTTTAGATGAATGGGGAATTTTTGCTAAAAATTATATAAATATAAAAACAAATCATTACTATTTAAAATATACAAAGTTACACATACATTTTGGAAGGTAAACATTTTCATTTTTAGGCACAATCGTAATATCTTTCTTTTTAGATTTGAAATAGTAATAGGTCCCCTATATTTATTTTTAAATTAATTACTGAGCACTAATTAAATATTAAAATTTTTACCAAGCCTATAACTCCACCGGCTATTAGAGCATATATCCAATTATTTCCACCTGAACTATCACAATCGCATGGATTTTGTGGTGGTCCACAAACAGGTGGTGGTTTATTATCGCAACTATTCGGTTTAGGAGGTGTGCAAGTAGCTGATGGTGTTGGTGTGCATACTCGTTCAACTGGTGGAACAGTACTACAAACGTTTGGATCCTTTTTTAAAAAAAAAAAGTTAATACTTTCATTATTCATCTATATAGATATATATATATATATATATAATTAATAATAACTTGTTTTGATGGCACGGTTTCCGGACAAGTAAGCGATTCATTTTTTTTTTTAATCAATTTTGAACGGGCTTCTAAGGATCTTTTATTTGCTGAATCATATAAATTCCTTTTTGTATAGTAATTACATGTTCTTATTTTTCCTGAAATTTATTATTTAACTAATTTCTTGATTGTATGTTTACAGAAAAATACTACCTAAATCTAATTGTCTTTTAATTAGTTTCAAACATAGCAAGCCTTGTAAATTTTGTGGTCTTAATAAATTTAGCATTTTAAAATTTTATACAATCATAAAAGTTAAGTAAGTAAATTATATAAATATATATAGGTTTAAAGAATCTAATTTAAAGTAAATATCTCCCCGCTTACTATATTTTAGGTTATGTATACTCCAAATTTGATTTTCAAATGTCAAAATATATATTTTAATTTAAGTGACATTCAGTGGAGACATAACTTTTCAAATAAATGCATACTAAGGCCATAGTTACAAGGTATTTTACCAAATACAACCCAAATTTGTTTTTTTAGGCTGAATGACAAACAAACAGAGAGCTTTTCCTTATTAATGCTGCTTTTAACTATATATAATAACAGTCTAAAGGCTCATTTCTTAGCTAAGCTTTAGAAAATATCTTATGATAAAATTATGAATAAAGTCCTTCATATAGTATATTCCTTTGAAAATTTTGATTTAATAAAATGTCATACTAAATATACTTAATAAATTGTTGAATGAGTAATTTAATAATGTATGCTTAAAAATGTGTCATAAAAATATCCATATACTTTTATATTTTTATCTTATGTACTTTCATAGCTGCCACATTGACATAAAATTTTTTCTGTCAATTTTAGGTTAATAATTGCAGGTGAATAGTGTAAATACCAAAAAGTATTAAGATGTTAAGAAAAAGATCGATATTTTAAATAATTACAAAGCATTTATTTTGATTGATAGAACGAACCGAAGAATAAAAATCATGGATCCTTTGCATATTCCTGTTGACAAGAATAAGGTAAACATTTTTGAAATTTTAAATAGAATTATTGAATTTTTATATAAAAACTAATAGTCGTTTGATGATATGACTCCAGATGAAAAATTAAGGTAAATTAAGTTTAAAATAATATATCTAGTTTTAAAGAAAACTTTTTTTTAGAGCTCAGCATATGTTAATGCATGAAAAGCATAAAGGCCATGAAGCTATGCATGCAGATATGTTTTTTATATTGGTTATAACTTTATTAATTGCCCAAATTGTTTTAATACAGTGGAAAAGACTGCATTATAAATCTTATTCAGTAAATTTTTATAATATTTAATTAATTTTATGTATGATTTCTACAGTTTATTAGACTATAACATTAATTGGTATGTGGATAATTCCATTGATAGTTTGTATCCGATTTATGTACATAAGATTTATAATATTATGGATAATATTCTCAATCATCACTGCTGTTATTATGCGAAAAGCTGTAATTAAACCAATACAAGGAACAACGCCACGGTAATAATACCTTTTAGTTTTAAGTTAGTTAATCTATAATTTAATTATTACAGTATGGTCTACAAATGGTTCTATTTCATTTATAAACTAAGTTATGGTCTTGGAATAATAGGATATTTAATTATAATGGCTGCATTTTGTGGCTTACATATACTTTTTAATATGCGGCCTAATACTTTAATGGATGCAGGATTTTTATTTATTTTTTATGGGCTATATTATGGAGTTTTAGGACGTGATATATCAGAAATTTGTACTGATAAAATGGCTGCTCATATAGGGGTTAATATACAAAAAATTTATAAATTATGCATACATATATTTATATATTTAGTAATTACTTATTTTTCAAACAGTATTATACACCACAAGGAATTCCAACAAAACATTTAGAAAGCAACGTATGTGCAGTATGTGGCAATAAATTATTTGTTAATGAAAATGAAGAAGGTGTCATAGAAAATACATATAAATTATCATGTGATCATGTTTTTCATGAATTTTGTATACGTGGATGGTGTATTGTTGGAAAAAAACAAACATGTCCTTATTGTAAAGAAAAAGTTGATCTTAAAAGAATGTTTTGTAATCCGTAAGTTTTTAAATTTTCTTAATATATATAAAATAGGAAAAATTTTGTTTTTAGATGGGAAAGACCACATGTCTTATATGGTCGTTTACTTGATTGGATTAGATGGATGGTATCATGGCAACCGCTTATATTTTTTATAGTCCAAGGCATTTATTGGTTCCTAGGCCTTGAGTAAGAATTCTTTTACTATAGAAGAAATTTAATTAATACTATTAGCAATTATTTGTAAAATTTTCACCTTAATAAAATTATGTACTATGATCATTTTCAGACATAAAAGATGATACCAAATCAATACGACTGTGGAAATTAATTAAATTATTTGATAGGTGAATTTTATTTAAAATTGTTTTTTGTTTTTTAATATCATATTATGGTGTAGTTCTGTCAATAAAATGGAGTCTTTAGGTTAAAAAAAAATAATCATTAAAATATGGATAAATATTATTTTCATTTTCTTAAATGAAAATATTTTCTTTTCTTACACTGATTGGTTTTTGCGGTATTTTGCTTGTAGGGACTTAAAAATTGCTATAAAAATCCGAATTGTTGACAGTTTTTTATGTTCATTGAAAACATTGTTGAAATCAAGAACAAAGTTTTGCTAAGAAATTTTTAATTTCATTGAAAAAAATTAAAATAAATTATAGAGAATACAGTCAAATTCATATCACTTTTTATAATTTTCTTTATTTTTTTATTTGAGTAATATTTCAAGTATCTTTGAGAATTATATTTTCAGCAAATAAATTGAAAATCCAATAACTAAATAAATAAATTGACAATATTGAATTTGCTAGCTATGAAAACAACTAACGACAGTCATTTTTCAAGTTTATAATAGTGAATAATATTTAACATTTCAAATTAATTTGGTTAATTTCATAAATTTTTTAAACTTATTCACCCAAATTTCAGCGATAAACTATAAAATTTACTATCAATATTGAGCTTTAATCCTCGCATTTTTTTTCTTTCTTATTTTTCTTGTACATTTTGACTAAAGTTTTATATACTCTTTCAGGCTAACAACAACAACAAACAAAACAAAAAAATAATTTAGTTCCTCCGTTCCATTTTTAACTTGAAATTTAAACTTGGGAATTTTATTAAATATTGGGAGTATTCACATTGAGTCCGGTAACATTTAATTTCATGGTAAGCGGAGGTGAAAGGTAAGACGGAGCTTCGAAATTTTCAAAAAAGCTTTTACCCCTTCCTGAGGCAGAAATATTTCTGCCTCATGCTTGACATCTTACTAATACACATTTATATAGTATACCTGTAATATTTTACGAACGCATTCACATATTTTAGTGGAGTGAGAATTGAAGGGGAACATTACCAAAATGATACAAGTCTCAATGTGAATGGGTGTTTCCACACGAGGCAGCATGTTACGCGTAACACTTTGGTATTCGGGGGAGAACGGCAAGAAGTAAGGTGCTTATAAAATTAGAAGACAAATGTGAATCCAAAACCATTTCTATTTCACAAGCACAAAATAATACATATAAGCAAATATATTATGAAATGTCAAAAGGTAAAAAATTTTACACATTTAAAGTTATCTAAAATATTTTTAGTTTTATGAATAATAGTGATTTAATTTTTATTCAAAAATTGGTTAAGTGTATTTGCGATATTTGTATTGTATTGATATTAATCAATTTTTCGATATGGAAATACACACACATACATTTGTACTCTCTATCTGTGCATGAAAATGTTTCCAAGCCTCGAAAATCCTTGTGTGGAAATAATTCTGCGAACAAACCTGATTTTGTTACGCGTAACATTGCGCTTTAGTGCGACAGTGGTTTTATGTAGTTTGAGGCAAGTTTACACTCAGAGGTGAATTAACTGCAATAATTACATTACAAATCTTTTATAAAAGTATAATTTGTACCTTTCAACTAATTTTAATGCATTTGTAATGCATTATTATTTACAGTAAGTCAATTTACTTGGTGTCTACATTAGCGATTTTTTATAGGTGATCTGAGGGACGGTTATACTCAGAAGTATATTGACTGCAATTATTAAATTTATAAGTTTTCTCGAATAGTATAATTTGTACCTTTAAACTAATTTTATTGCATTATTATTTAAGGTAAGTCAATTTAATATAATAAAACTAGTTAAAAGGCAGAACTTTTATATTTTCAATCAAAATGTCAAACTTTGAAAAACTATTGAGTATAACCGCTCCTCAGAACTACTATAACTTCGCCTATCGCTGTCCAAATCGCTAATCTAGATACAGCCTTAATATAATAAAACTTGTTAGGAAGCATAAATTATATATTTTCATTAAGGATGTCAAGCAATTATTGGAGTTAGTATACTTTGGGGTGTAAACTTGCCCCAAAAACTCTTATAAAAGCGCTGTCAAAACGCTAATCTGGAATATATATATATTTCTTTTCGTAAAATAATCAACCCATAAAAATTTGAACTGAAATAAAAAAAATAATATGGCAGTACAAAAATTATTTAATTCAACCTGATGCATGTAGCCTTTGGATAACCCTGATTACTAGAAATGGTGGAATAATGGTAATGAAACACAGTTATTTGGGTAATAAAGTGCTAGTCGAAATCTCTCTGTCAAAAAAAAAAATACTTATCCGTGTCTATATTGCTTTTATAAATTTCGTGTAATAATTTAAAAATTTCCATTAAATTATTAAATAAGTTGTGATTTTAGTTTTAATAAAGTGTGTGTGTGAATTTAACTTATTAATATGTTGTGTATAATTATATAAAAAATTGTGAAAATTTGTGTTTGTAAAATTGGTGTTGCTATTTTTTTTTTTTTTGAATTGGAATAATTGCGCATTTTTGTTATTGAAGTATTTAAATATAAATATCACTAAAAAAATATCACAAAAATTATATCATCAAAGTATTAATCCAATGGAAATAACTGTCTTTTGTATTCTGAACTAAAAAAAACAAGAGTAAGATAATGAATTATTAAATTTAAAATTGATTGATTTTACTGTATTTATCCTAGGTTTAAGGGTCATAGCGTTATTCATAGAACAAGTTTATTCTTGTTTTTTTTTTAATGGAAATTTTGAGTGACCATAAAACTTTTTTTGAGTTAAGGATAATTTTATGTTTTGGCATTTTAGTGACGAAAAAAAACTGGTTCTATTTAGAAGTTTAAAATTTCTAGCTAAATAAATTGAATATAAAATTAATATTTTCTATTTTATTTTTAAAATTTATTTATTTGTATAATTAACGAAAGTTTAAATCTATATTTGCAAAGTTAATAAGAACTAGTATACAAAATTTTGATATTATAAATAAAATAAAATTGTTAAAATTTTTCTTGATGGTAATTAACGGCGCTAAAAAGAATCAATCAATTATTTAAAAATTTATAAATAAATATTTTTTTATTATCCATAATACTAAATTAAAGAAATCATCCTCTAGCGTACTAAAACAGAAGTTTAATACGGTATAATTTAATAGAGTGAAATGATAAAATTACAGTTTCCTAAAATTATAACATAGTATTAAATATAGAAGTTAAATATTTGCTTTAGATTTAAAAACTTTTTAAAGGGAATAACGCCTAATTATATACTTCTTATTATACAGTAAATATATAAATAATTATTTTCAATTTTAAGAATATTGTTCTAAGTGGGATTTTCATAGTAATGCATTGAGGGCATTCAAGTATGTAAGTGTCTTTAAGGATATTTAAAAAAAAATTTCTCTTATCTCAAAATGTTCAAATGTCGAAAGTCTATGTAATTTAATTATTATTATTATTATTAAAAATTTGGGAGGGCCATGCTGCACTGCGACCGGATCGATCTATTGTGCTCCCCGCCGGTCATCATGTAGGGAACCTTATATCAAGCTGCCTTGCCAGAGCCAAAACATCTTTCAATCTCAACTCACCTTCCTCTGTACAAGGCACGTAGCGAGTGAGAAGATGTCTAAGCCTCTTCGTTATCAGCCTCCCACACTCGAACAACAAGTGAGTCGGTGTCTCCGTCACCTCCTGACAGAATCTACACTGTGTAGTTGCTGATTCCCCCAGCTTGTGAAGAAATTTAAGGAAAGGACCGTGTCCCGTAGCGAACCAGGTCAACATTCTGAGTGACGCTCTGTTCAGTTTCCTTGCTTCATTTAAGTCTCTAATAGTATAATTGAAGAATGTCTTAGACTGAGTCCATTCAGAGGATTCAGTCCATAATCTGGCATTGTAGTCGCTGGACCAATCATTCAAATACTTCTTCAGTATACAAGTTGAATATGGGATACTGGGCTGTGGGCCAATAAAGCTAATTTAATTAGCACTAGATGTATTTTTTTGAGGATCTAAAATTAGTTAGAACATTAAAATTATGTCATCACCAACTAAAATAAAAAAACAAAATTTGTAAGATAAAGAAGAGCTTTTACAGCAAGGAAAGTACCAAGTCTGTTTTTGATGGTTTTATTAGCCAAATTGAATAACATCATTTTTGAATTGTTCCCTCATCCTGCATAGGAAATCTCTTCTTTCATCTACCAGAGCACCTGCCGCAATTATCATCTATTTAAAAAAAATTTTGCCAAAGGTTGAAATTATTTTAGAGATTAATTTTTGAGGAAAATTTTATTTTGAAAAAGGTTTCAATTAATTATTTTAAGAATGATAACATTTAATAAAAGATTTCAATTTAAGGAAAAAAAGTATTTGTTAGCTGCACAACTTTTCAAGCCATGAACCAATTAGGCCTAAAAGTGCTACAATTTATACCTTAAAATATTTCATTTTATCTTTTAAAATAATAACAATAAATTTTGGATTAGCAAATAGGTTGTTTTTTTAAATAAAAAATAACAAAAACGTAAAAAAAAACAGAATCACTTAAATAAGGTCCAACCGAGAACTCGGTCTCGGCCTACTCTCGGTCGAAATCCAGGCCGAGATCTCGGTTCTCGTTCTCGGCTTAAATTTGCCGAGATTCTCGGCCATAGCCAAGACTGCACACGTACCAGTCTATCAGTAAGCTATCATAAGCCAGCAAAGTTTTATCAGCTCCACTGATAAGCGTTTCAGACAGGCTCTCATATTGCAATTGAAATATTACAATACATTAGAGGAGACTGAATTTTCCATACAAATTTAAAAAATGCCGGAATCGAAATTGTAATATCAATTCTGTGTGAAACGCTTATGACTAGCGTTGCGACTTTTTAGTAGAGCTGGGCAGCTATATGATGAGAGGCGGCACAATTTAAAACGCGAAAATCTTGAAAAATTACTGTTTTTGTGTCATAATATTAGCTTATTTAATTTAAAAATGTGTTAAAAATGTCCATATACTCATACACAGAAAATATAACAATTTATTGCATTTTTTGCACTTTTAACTCTCCATACTCCATATAAAATTTCCATCGTTGTATTGTAATAATGAGTATAAGCTTCGGTAGAGAATGGGTATTACCCATTTTAGCTGCTATATTTTTAGTCTCGTTCTCGGTCTCGGTCTCGGCCGAGAATATATTTTTTCTCGTTCTCGGTCTCGGTCTCGGCCAAGAATAAAAAATCATTCTCGGTCGGACCTTACACTTAAATCATATATTAAATCGGTAAATAAGTTTTTTCTATCAGAAAAAATGCGATTATACTTTGTCTATCACTATCGGTAATGACTCTATAAATTATTTATTACCAAATTTGTGCGAAGTCAGCAATTTTAACTGTTCTATAAATGAAAATCGTTTATTAAGTTCATAACATAAAAATAACAAATCATAAAAAAACTATTAAATACTAAAAATGCTAATATAGCTTTAAAAAAAGACTAATAATTTCTTTTTTTTCTTTTTTATTATTGCATAAATGCATATTTACTTATACACTGAAATGGTTTAGTTAAAAATGCCTATTTATGATTGCGCAATATTAAAGTGCATAGATCATGCTTATTTTTTTTTTATAATATGCTTAAAAAACCTCCATACACAATTTTTAGGAAAGACTTCAAAGTTTTATTTTATTTATGTTTTTGTTTTTTAATTCATACATAATAATTTAAAGATATTTTAATTAATTCAAATATTTAAATAAAATTTGAAGCACGTGTTATTTGAATTGTGTTGCAGTAACAAAACAAAATATTTAAATAGAGTACAGACCATATTTGCTGTTGAATGCAATTAAATCAATAAAATATGGAATACATAAAGAACAAAATATTTACACGTTTTCTATATATAAATATGGATGTGTATGTGTACAATTGCTAGCTAGCTAACAGGTTCATCTTGAAACAAAATATATAATTTAACCCAGCAAGTTTATATGAAAGTCTGAGCAATGTTTTATTATGTTAAATAATACTAGAAAAATAAATTTTTTTTTTTTTACTATACTTATAAAGTTTTAAGCCTTTGTTGGCCATTATACATATATTAGCTCAATATATATGTATAAAGTTTAAATACCCTAACAATATTGGGAATAGATTTTCTCAAAACTTTGCAATTTTACGGCTTCCATATTCGAAATAGTTAAATTCTGCTAGCGGATTATTAGTATTAGGTTACTTTTAAATACACTTAAAATCGTTTCTTTATTTTTTGGATTATAGAAGCAATAATATAATAATTGCAGTTATAGCGTTTAAATTTTTGAACTTTATAAATAAAAAAAAGTAATGTTTTACTGTGTTCTTGGATGTATTCCAGGCGTTTCTTAAAGTCTGGCATCTTTACAATAAACAAGGTCCTATTCCAATATTATTGTCAATTATTAGAGTCATATATATCCGATCGCAAATACAGGACCATAAACAGGCTTTTAAAGGCTGTATTTTAATACCCATTCTTAACAGGCGCTATGTACAACGTTGTAGTCCTCCATACAAAAGAATCGGTTCTTAACAGGCAAAGTCTGTAGTGACGACAAAAGAAACATGGCGTCGAAATCTGAAAACATATGATCTGAAATGACAGTCAGATGTCGCAGATTGTTGAATGTCTGAAAAGTGTTTTAACTAAAAAAATTAAAGAAAAGTTAAGAGTTTTTAATTTTATTCATATAAATTGTTTATAAAGTTAAATAATGAATATTAGTGAAGTAAACCGAGCTGAGATACACAAAACAGGAGGATCCAATAAGAAAAAATTCACAATAGATGTCACAGAGTTTAAAAGGCTGAAGTTACTACACGATTCCAACCAGTTATGTACACAGTTCTCCATAAAAAAGTGACTTTCTGTGTAGTTTCGCCTGTTAAGAAAGGGTATAAGACACGATTCTAAAGGCTGTATTTTAAGACACGTGTATTACACGATTCTGCATAAAAAAATTTTTTCCGTGTTTTATAATAATGTGTATTAGCCTCAATAGAAAAAGGGTATAAGAATTTTTGGGTCTAATGAGCGCATATAATAAGTTTTTGTTTAAATATATAATTCTTTAACTAAAAGGAAAATTAACATGTTATGTTATCGATTCTCTAACATTGAAAGGCATTAAACATCTCATTAATTAAGTACTATACAAATCATTTTCTTAACAAGTATCAATGAAACCGTAGCACAACAAGAAAACAGTAAAACGATTGCATAATGCGCTTGTTGCCTTTATTTTTTAACCAAATCACATTCTTAAAAAAAAATTCCTTTAGTCAATCAATTTAGTCTTCATTTTTATATAAGTATTAGTGACCTTAAGAAAAATGTGACACCAAAATTTATTACCTTACTGCTCCAGCGAACTAGAAATCTTTTTTACTTTTTTTTGTGTTGTTATTTTTTCCAATTTTTTTTTCTTAATTTCTTCTTTTTTTTTTTGCCTTCTAACTAATATTCCGTTGCAGTCTTGAGGAGGGTCAAGTGCATTTTCTTGTTGATGTTTTTTGCCTTTAGTTATTTTCGTTTTCCTTGCTTTTTATTTTTAATTTTTGTTTTTTCAAAGAAAACCAAAAAAAAGCAGAGGAAAGAAATTCGCTTGAAGTTGTTATAGAAAGAGTAACGGAATTCTGGCATCATGCTATCTAGCAAGGTTATCAAGCCATTGACAACTTTTTTATTTTAAATGGTGGACACACAAGTTGAATGATTTTAACACAAATACTATAAGCGTACACATCTTTTTAACTTAGTCTGGATTTGATGATTTTACTTAGGTTTTTCGGTCAGATTCTTTGGAAAGAATAGAAATAAACGAGCACCTTTAATATAAAAAAATACTGAAAATGATGTTCTTGGGCCGCATATAATTCAAAAAATTAAAGAATTTTTGTTGTTGTTGTCATTGTGTTTTTTATTTTATTTTATTTTTCTTGTTAGTGCACAAACAACCGCTGCCTATGAATCATAGAATGAAGTAGAGGTGAATGTACTTAATTGGTAAAATCTTAAGTTTTTTCTTTGATTATATAAAATGAGAATTTTTTTTTTAAATTATTTCATTTATTCCTTTTTTAATTACTTAAAAAAATTCTCTCCTTTGTTATTATTTTTGTTTGTTGAATATATTCAAAAATTTCTTTGTTGGTTGTTTTTTTTGTTTTGATTATACATATTCAGTTTTAATTTTATGTTAGTTTTGCTGTGAAAATTATAAATAAATCCAGTTAGATATGTAGATTTTGAATTTTGATTGTTTTAATTATTTTGTTTTTGAAAGTAGCAACAACACTTGAAATTTTTTTTAGAAAAAAAAAAAACCTAAAACATAACTTATTGTTTTTTATCTTAATTTTGTGTAAACATTTGAAGTTTTATGTTAAAATTATTGATGACCCGAATCCAGATATTAGGCTAACGTTTCTTGTATTTTGCCTGTGTTAAACAAATAAAATGATTATTTTTGCTGTTCTGAATCATTTTTTTGACTTTAATTAATTTATTATAAAGGGTATTTCAGAACCCCAATGAGATAGAAAAAAATATTTTTTTATAGCTTGCAATATTTTTTTATTATTAAAGTAGCAAAAATTGAAAAATAATAACAAATGAAGGAGAAAAAAATTTTTAAGTAGAAAAAGTTGGCAAAAATTCCTGGCATTTTTTGAGGTTTTTTACTCTTTTCATAAAAAAGACCAAGCACAAGTTATTGTTTTTTTTTATTTTAGTAAACTTTAAATGTATCAATGAAAAATTGGTTCATTGAAATAGCGTAACTGTGTATATCTTATACCTAAAAGTGGGCACTCACTTAGTGCGTATATCTCAGCGGGTAACTTTTATGACGTCATGGACTCACGCTAAAGTTCCCCCTCATATGTGGATATTTCAGCGTGAAATTCATTTGTACGTCATTTTGACGTCAAAAAAGTTACTCGCTGAGATATACGCACTAAGTGAGTGCCCACCTTAAGGCTATGGTCCATATGGTAGCAAATTCCTGCGACTAGCGAATTTTCCCATATCGATGGGATTGATCGACATTTATCGCAGGTTGTCAAAATAATTTATATCGTTTTTTTTCATGCGTTTACAAATAGAAATTTTTTTTATGAAAAATATAAATTAAGGTTTCTACCAATTTTTAAAATGAAAAACTTACTATACAATAGAGTATTTTTAATTACAAGTAAAATATTTAATATAAATATGCTTTTTAACAAATAATAAAAATAAGTAATACATGATTATTACCTAATAAATAAATAACATATTTATATTAAATATTTTACTTGTAATTAAAAATACTCTATTGTATGGTAAGTTTTTCATTTCAAAAATTGGTAAAAACCTTGATTCATATTTTTCATAAAAAATATATATTTTACCCGACAATTTGTAAACGCATCAAAAAAAACGATATAAATTACTTTGACAACCTGCGATAAATGTCGATCAATCGATCAAAATTCGCTAGTCGCAGGAATTCGCTACCATATGGACCGTAGCCTAAAGCCTTGTACAGACCAATGCGTTTTTCATTCGCACGCCGGACAAGATTGTAAAACGGGTGATGTATTTGCTCTAGCTATAGCTAGAACAAAATTGTTTTGTTTTTGTTTTTGTCAGTAAAAGGACACTTTATGGCCTTCAAAATTTTTGTTGTATTTTAAATTTTAGTTCTAATGGAAATTTTTGTTGTATTTTTATTAAAAGGGATAGGAAATAATGATTTTATTACTTTTAGAGGTACACCAAAAGTTTTGAAGGCCACAAAATGCTTCTCTAAAAGTAATAAAATCATTTCTTATCCCTTTTAGAATAAGCACAACAAAAATTTAAAGTAAAAGAAAAATTTTGAAGGCCATAAAGTGTCCTTTTACTGACAAAAAACAAAAGCAAAACAATTTTGTTCAAGCTCTAGCTAGAGCAAATACATCACCCGTTTTACAATCTTGTCCGGCGTGCGAATGAAAAACGCATTGGTCTGTACAAGGCTTAAGGCTCACTAGCATTTGGAGGCATAAAATTTAGCACCAAAAGCTAATGTGCGATCTCCACGGAATAGGTAAATAGCCTAAATTAGCTGCAGTTGTTTGTATAAATCTAACGTGAGTGACGATGGTGATTGTGTCAGTATAAATGTATAAATTTTGACAGCTGTAATTTTTATAATCCGCTTTCTCTCATCAAAAAAAGGAGGTAAATTATTTCATTCCGATTTTTTGCTTTTAAGCATAATTCTCCATTTTTAATGTGCTACTTACCACATTACCATTTATAAGCCTACATAAGGCTCATAAGATATGGCCCGTTTACCGCCAAAAAAATTCAAAGTCAAAAAGAAGGAGGTGTAACATTTGTAGTAAAATTTCTAACCAATAAATTTTTAATTTTGTATTGTTGTCAGTAATACATTAAGTGCATATTATTATAATTCTTTTTAGGTGTCAATAACTTGTATAAAAATTTACATACACATTTATATTTCTAACATATATAGAAGACTATTTTCAAGTCCCATGAGACACAGCGTGAAACGAAAAATATCAAAAACCAGATTTTATATTTTGTTCGCATGAGGCTGTCTCTGTCTTATTAGGAACATTGATTTTGGCAAACTGGACGTCATTCCGAAAACCATTCAGCAATGTTTGTTACAATGAATATGTGTACTTTTGGGAACAGTTTTTTTGAATTCAAAAATAATTTTTTCTCGTAAATTATCCCCAAACTGCTAAAACAATAAAGTTAAATTATGACTGTAACCTTTTGAAACATATGAATATAAAAATTTGTGAAAAAATACCTAATTTACAGAAAAGAAGCATAATTTTCCATTAAAATTTATTGATCAACTTAAAACAGGATTGTGTTTATTTTTTCTTTTCTTCGCATCTCATCCTTAACTAATTTTATATATCTACATTTTCGTTATGCTCTCTGCCCATAATAACGTTCCTTTTGGCTAAGCACTCTAAAACTCTTTTAGCAAATTCATACAACTTTGTTAGTCTCATGCATCTGGATGATAAATTATATTTTTTTCTTTAACAAAAAGCAGAAAGAAAATTATTTTAACAAAATTTCACGATATTTTTCTTCTTGGGATAAAACAGAATTTTTCTTTCGTGTATAACTAATGTAATTTTAATGTATTTTGTTTTTCATTCAACCGTAACTTGATTGAATGTTTGTGGAAAAATATTTTCACTTTTATTAAATATACTTAACAATAAATCATAGAAAACGGAAAACAACAATAACAAAAAATGAAGAAATGAAAAATTGCATTTTTATTGTAAATATTTAAAATTTTAAAAATTTTCGTTGAAAACTAATTAAATAAATTTTATTTTCCTCTGCTTTTTAGCCATCATTTGGTTTTTTTTGTGTAAATATTTATTTGATAGCAACAACAGAAAATGAAAGACGTCTTCTTTGTAAGAGAGAGGTTAGAAAACAGTTGCTCCTCGATGGGACTCCAATTAATATTTGACCTTAGTGGTATCGTTATAACTAAAAAACTAAAATAAAATTTTTGTTTTTCTCTTTTCTATGAAATTATTGTACTCTAAATGTATAAACAACAAAAAAAGGAAGAATTGATAGTTGTTGATATTTTTGATTAACACCAGGTGAACTTTTCCTAAAGCGAAATGAAAGGTGTGATGATAGTTTGATAGATCTTAGAAATGTGTTATGTATTTACAATCAGGCTTATAAGCAATAAGGTACAAAATAGTCAGATACTTGTTAGCTGCATATTTGTATTATTTTTAGGTATTTAATAAAATATCGGCGAGTAAATTATAGTTATAAGTATAAATATCACTGATCGTTTAGAATTTCAATATGATCAATGCCATAAAATCATTAAAAAAATAAGCCGTTAAAATTAACTGACCTGAACTAATTGGAATGTTGTCTTTTTTTAAGAAAAAATTGAAAGAGTAAAATTTTGATTTTAAAATCGAATTCTGTGCGATTTAATACATCAAGAGATTAAGGAGTATTATAGAGCTCCTCTACATTTTGCATTGTTTAAGACTTAAGACATACTATCACATTAGAAGTAGTAAACTATTTTCTATAAAAACCTACAGTTGTGATGTTGACTAAATAATGACTATATATAGTAGACTAAATGATAAATGACTACATATAGTACGATAAGATTTTAATTTAACTTAAACTATGTATTAGTTTATTTTACTTATATTCCATAAAACATGATAAAATTATATGAAATTTAAATTCATTATAATTAAAAACACTTAATATCTAATAAAAACAACTAAAATTAACACATGCACATCATAGCTCGCGACATCACTAAGGCAATTGTCAAAAAGTATTCAAATACTGATTGAACTCATACATTAAATTCTTTTATTTAAGTTTAACAAAATAAATAATTTGAAACTTAAATTAATTATAAGCAAAAATTAAAAAAAACTAATAAATTCACCGAATGAAAGAAATGCACACCATTAAAACGCGACAACTACTAACTGTCAAACTGACAACTGTCAAAGTCTTAGAAAATTGTTGATATAAAAGAGATCGCGTATACTACACGAAAAGATTTATAACATTTTAGAAGTTTTTTATGCTTAATAGACGAGAAAGCTTTTAATTATTAATCAAAACTTATCTTAAATTATATGTTTATTAAATTGAATTAAAAACATTTAACAAAAAACAAAGAAATTAGAAAAAAATCAAACTAAAAGGCAAAAAGTTGTTATACATCGCGAATAAAGTACGAATAAGGAATGCAGCAAATTTAAGGAGCATTTCATCGCTGCTTCAAAAATTATATTTTTTTAAATTTGATTCATTAATTGAGATCAACATAGGGAAGTTATTTGGTTATTTTAAGGCAAAAGTTATTTCGATCTGCTCCAAATTCTTTACATAAAAATAATCTGTTATAAGAAAAAATTTAGTATTATTAGTGGTTTTAGACACGCTTTACTTAGAAAATCTTAGGCTAGCCGAATACTTGCTTTATTACTTATTACTTGTGAGGCATGCCGCACTTAGGCTAGCCGTATACTCGCTTTATTCGGCCCTCATTTACTACTTGTGAGGCATGCCGTACTTTGGCTAGCCGCATACTCGCATTATTCGGCCCTCATTTGCTACTTGTGAAGCATGCCGCACTTAGGCTAGCTGCATACTCGCCTTATGCGGCCCTCATATACTTTTAGGCATGCCTAACTAAAAATTCTAGTCGGGAGAAAGAACACATATTTATTGAAAATTGCTAAAACAAAGTGACATTACTATTGGCCGCTGCTTATGAAGTATTAGAGGGAAATATAATGAAGCTCTAGAAGCTCTGCTAAAGACAAAATTGACAATAGGTCGGCTTAGTCGATTTTACCACATTGAGCATTCTTTTAATTTTTTTTATGGTTTTCTTTTATATAACATATGTATGTATATTCATATAACATATTTTGCTTCTCTTGATAAATGGTTGAGCTCTTCTCATAGATTCTTTTTAAAGTTGATTGGAATTCATTAAAGATCGAAGACTACCTCTAATCGATTCAGTGTAAACAAAAACACAAATAGAGAGATATTTTTTTTTACATTAACTCAAAATAATTATATAAATTTTTTTTCAAAAAATAACTTCTTTGAACCATAGTACACCTTCGTAGAATAATACTTGCCAGATTGTATCTATAGGTATTGATCATTAAAGTGATATTAACCGGTAAAAATATCTCTGATTACATAATTCTTTGGTTTGATAATTTTTGAAGTATTTTCAATTGATCCTCTTTGCCGACTAAGGCTGCGTTCACAGTGAAAGCTGGCGCTGGCGCTGGTGCTGGTTGCGAGAAAAGTGGCTAAAGGCAAATCAAAGCAACCAGCTTAATGTGTTCAGAAGAAAAGCTGGCTGACAAGCTGGTTTGAGTTGATGCCATGCTTTGAAGATGGTTCGTATAGCTTGTATACGAAACATTTTCATGTGACATCATATAGCGGAGCTAGTTCAAAATTTGTATATAGCAACAAGAGAAAAGATGGATTAATTTTTTGTTTTAATGCAATTAATTAATATTTTTTTTAGATTAAGTGTTTATAATAGATAAGGATTTTTAATTATATTTAAATTAAAATAATTACTATATAAGCTGATAAAATTGTAGTTATTAGAATAATTATTATATTTAAATTATGATAAATTTCATGTTGATATATCTAAAAAATTCTTATTTCAGGTAATATATTGTGAAGTAGACTGCAGAAATCTGATAAAAACTTTTACTCCTTCAAATGGCTAGACTTATACCCATATGAACTCCAGGTACTAATATAATACTAAAATCCTGAAATACATGTTTTGAAAACTCCTTCCATAAAACATATGACTTTCCATAAAGGTTACAAAATCTTTTATAAATATTTTCTAAGAATATTAGAAAGAAAACTATGCATCCTATATGTAAATATAATCCTTTCAAGGTAAAAATTTGAAGGAATTTTTTTCTTGGAAATATAAAACAATTTTGGGATAATTTCAAATAAAATTTAACCAATGCATTTTAATTTCAGCAACAAAATATATGTATACATGACGTTTACCAGCCGAAACAATATGATAATCCTTCCCCTTCTTTCTTTCATTCTAATGTTGTTGTACACAAATTTATCGCTTATAAACCAGCTCAGCTACCAGCTGCCACTATGAATAAGTTTTTCTGCAACAATTTCGCAACCAGCACCAGCGCCAGCTTTCACTGTGAACGCAGCCTAAGATAACTTTTCTAAAGCCTTTCATTAAACTCCGACAAGCATTGCAACAATTTACTTTGACGCCTCAATTTTCTTTATTAGACACTTATAACAAATTTGTTTATTAATAATAATCTGTTGTATTAAAATGTTTCTTTATTATTGTTGCCTTTTTTACAGTAACTTCTTCAGACACAATTTGACTGCTTACAGTTTAAAAGCTTTTTAATATGTCATCTTGTATTTTTCGGAAGTAAACTTGGGAAAGATATTAAACTGATTATAGCTGCTGGTATATCTTCAACATTGTCATTTAAATACGCTAGAATTATAGTAGCAGATTAGATTATCAGTATATAACTACATAAACTATGTTTAATAGTTATGCTATTCAATAAATTATTAAAAGTCTTTCATTTTGTTTTGTGCTTTTATAGTTTTGAAATTTAACTTTCATTTTTTTGTCATAAATCATTTGATTTTTAATAATGAAATTGTGGTTAAACGAAAATTAAAAATCTATTTGCAGCTGAAATTTTAAAATATTATGCAACATTATATTATTAATAGTTTTTTATATTTTTTTTGTTTTTCTTTTTGTATTGCACTATTCCGTTTCCTACACAGATTGAACAAAAATTTAGCATCGACAAACAGCCTACATGTCAAATTTATTTCTTGTCAAACTTTTTCTCAAGGGGGCGATTTGAATCTTAATTCAAAAACTTTGCTCCCAATTTACTTAATTAATTTTTTTCTTCAAAATTTAAAAAATAATTTAAAAACTGATTTTCATTTTTAAACTATTAACCTATTATCTCATTCCTAATTTTAGCAAAGTTAAATTGGTATTTTATTTTTTTTTACATTTTTTTCGTTTTCAAATTTTGAATAAAGATAATCTTTGTTAGCTTTTTAAATTATGATTTCAACATAAGCTAAATAGTTTTATTTTTTATTCGTCTTTTTTAGAACACAAGCTTTAAAAATTAACATCTTTGTTAGTTTAGGTTTTCAAGGTGTTTTTATTGAGCGTTAATAGTTGGTCAATATCGTTTTCTCTTTATTGAATTTGTTACTATTGATGTTGTTGCTGTACAATGAAGCTTTGCAATCAATAATAATTCTGTTGTGGACCTCAATAAACATGTTATATTGAAAAATTTATTTTAAAAAATCCTTTAAAATTGATAATTATTCACAGTAAGGAGTTTTTTTTTTACAGTTTTCCAGCTATAAATTTCTTGAAATAGAGTGCTGTATATTTCTTCTAAGAATATTTATAAGTGAATGCCATCTTTAGAAACATATTTGACTTACTTAGGAATAAATAAAAGGACAGCATCTTCTTCCTGAAGAAGTTTACAGTTGCAAACACAGCGACAGAAAAAAGCCTTTGGTGTAAGGTCTGACCGAGAATGATTTTTTATTCTTGGCCGAGACCGAGACCGAGAACGAGAAAAAATATATTCTCGGCCGAGACCGAGAACGAGACTAAAAATATAGCAGCTAAAATGGGTAATACCCATTCTCCACCGAAGCTTATACTCATTATTACAATACAACGATGGAAATTTTGTATGGAGTATGGAGAGTTAAAAGTGCAAAAAATGCAATAAATTGTTATATTTTCTGTGTATGAGTATATGGACATTTTTAACACTCAAAATTAAATAAGCTAATATTATGACACAAAAACAGTAATTTTCCACGATTTTCGCCTTTTAAGTTGTTCCGCCTCTCATCATATAGCTGCCCAGCTCTACTAAAAAGTCGCAACGCTAGTCATAGGCGTTTCACACAGAATTGATATTACAATTTCGATTCCGGCATTTTTTAAATTTGTATGGAAAATTCAGTCTCCTCTAATGTATTGTAATATTTCAATTGCAATATGAGAGCCTGTCTGAAACGCCTATCAGTGGAGCTGATAAAACTTTGCTGGCTTATGATAGCTTACTGATAGACTGGTACGTGTGCAGTCTTGGCTATGGCCGAGAATCTCGGCAAATTTAAGCCGAGAACGAGAACCGAGATCTCGGCCTGGATTTCGGCCGAGAGTAGGCCGAGACCGAGTTCTCGGTCGGACCTTACTTTGGTGTGAATGCTATTTTATTCTTTTGAATATGAAACCCTAATAATCAGTTGGATAAATATTCTTATGGTAGAATTCAAAATTTGTGGTCATCATTTTCTCCATTATATAATTTATTTATTTTAATTCATCGGTAAATAAGTCCTGAGGCTGCGTAAAAATACTAATTTTCTAGTAAAATTTCGTTAAAAGTTTTAGCATTAGTTTTTCCCAAAATTTCTTTAATTTTTCTATATCTGCCGAGTAGAACGATTTATTTTTGATTTTAAAATAGCTTTCAGTTCCGACGATGACTTCTTCATTTGAGCCAAATCTTTTGTCTTAAAAAAAAAAACAACTTTTTAAGATTTTCAAACCGCTAATCGTCAATGGGCTCAAATCTGGCAAATATGATGGTTACTAAGGCAACTTCAATCTCAGTTTTGGGAAACAATAAACTTTAGTATGAAATTTTATAGTAGAAAAGCCGTACGGGTCTTTAATTTTATGGTTTCCAGCATAGTTTTTAATGTTGTAGTATTTCTTCATTGTTTCAATGTTTTTTTTCTAAAGAGTAACATTTCTGAAATTGTATCTGTGTAGGGCTAACAACTCGTCTTCCAAATATTGAATTTTAGGGTTTTTAGGTTAATATTTTTTCAATGTTTTCATTAGAAAATGAAACTCTTGCTGAAATTTAGTTCAGGTCCGGCAGATTGTCTTCCAGGTCTTTAATTCTTTAGTTTTAAGATAAAATTTTATTATTTTTGATACTGTTTAGAAACATAGAGCAGAGCACTAACCAGTTTTGAATTTTATTTAAAATTTTAAGGCTAACCTTTAGTGGTTTAATATTTTATTATTTTTTCAGTGTTTTTGACATATCAAGTTCTCGTTAAAAACTCAGCAAAGTCATAAACGACAAATCAACTTCCAGCTCTTAAATTTTAAAGTTTTCAGGTTAGTTTTTAGTATTTTAGTAATTCTTTTTACTTTAAAGTTTTTCAATATTCTTTCAAAGGATAACATTTTAAAGCTTTGTTTTTGGCATGTGGCAAATTAGTTTAAGTTATAATTTTTAAGATTTCTTAATTTTCTCGTGCTTCCTAGTGCTTGTAATATGGTCTAAGTATCTCTCTAGTCAAATTATTACAAAATATAATTTCATGTTTCACAGGTATCTTAGATGTGCTTTCGTGCTGTTTACCTGGTATTGTATTTTAAACACAATACAATGGTGTTAAGCATCTTTTTTCTAAAAAGGACTCTAGAATATTTGAATACTTCGGTTTATGGTACAAAATTTTATTCTATGAAATTTCGTTAAAAGTTTTTTAATTTTTGTTTAAGTTATCTTAATTTAAGTTCTTCAAAAGAGTTTTAAGAAGCAATAAATGTTACCTCTATTTTTTCTTGGGTAGTAATTAATTTGATTTCCTGGTCTATAACTAATTAAAGCTGTAAAAAAGTGAAATTTTATATTTTTGCCTTACAGGCAAAAGTCAATGTCTTTAATAAATTCCGATCAAATCTGATCACTTGTTCCACCTGTTTACTTGCTTACTTACCTTTCCTTTCTTTCTTGTTACTTATATTAAATCTTATATGGAATTCCTTTTTATTGCTTGTTACGATGACTTTATCTGTTGTGCGCAGCATACACGTATAGAAGTGGTAGCAGATGGTTGATTTTTTGATTTTTGATAAAATTTGCAGATAAAAGAAGAAATATTTTTCATTTATTTAAAAAATTAAACTTCAAGATTTCTAATCCCTTTAATAAAGTAAAATATTTTCGCCTGAAATTACATTTTAACGATCTATAAAATATTTTTTCATTATCATTTTTAAATTTTGCATTGATAAAATAAAATTTCTGATAACTTTTTTCTTGCGTTTTTTTACAGGTGCCACCGATAATCTTATAATATTCAACGATAGGTAAATAATTTGACGTTAATCTTTAAAAAAATTTATTTGATAATAATTTTTTAAATCCTCTTAAAAAACGAAAATCTTGTATATTAATATGAAAATTATTTGCTTACCTAAAATTTTATGATGTATATATTTTTGTTTTGCTGTAACTTTAAATAAAATTTTTTCATATTAAATAAATAAAATTTTTTTTATCTTTTGTTAGCTATGACAATAAAATTTCTTAATTAAACTGCTAGCAGGTTTGGTGAACAAATATAAAATGTACTTAAAGCGCTTGGTGTAGTCAGAAAATTTACAATATTTTCAATACTTTTTTTTGTTGTTGACACAAATTTTTATGATTAAGACATTAGGAAAGCCTGTCGAAGATGCATTATCTTACAAACCAATCTTATTTTTACCAAACATTTTCAGAAAAATATTTTCTCAGGTGACCCAGGTGGCAAGCACTAAAAATATATTTAGGTATATAAAAAATATGATCCTACAAAATTCATACCAAAGCTAAGTTGGCAGGCATTACACACATAATCAAATGAACTGCAATTTTGCAAATTTTCAGCCTTTACAAATATTCTTCTCTGAAAAGTCCACTATAGCTCTCCGGCCTTAAGGACTAATCTTTTTAATACTTTTCCTTCGCTACTAGAAAAACAAAAACTCAAAACAAGACAATGTTATTGCCCTTCATACAAATTTTAAAATAAAATTCGTTAAAAAAAGAGAAGATAAATGTGTTTATTTTTTGCATAATTCTAAATATATTTTTAATTTTTTCAATAAAATATTAATAACAAAAAATGAACAGATAAAAAAAAATATTTTATGATATGAGATTAAAATGAAACTTTATCTTATACCTAGTCATCGTTTTTAATACAGACATGAACAACACGCGTGACTAGTTTAGTGATTATCGCATCATAGACAACAAAATTAAAAAAAATATGTTGTTCAAATATTTTAAAATTTTTTTTATTTTATTTTATTTTTTGTAAAGTTTTTTCATATTAAATTAGGATAAATATTCTTCCCATATGTACAGCAAATATAAATTTTTAAAATTTTCTTTCACTTTCTTCAAGCAAAATCGAATACTAAAAATTATCAATGAAAAAATAATTTAGAAAGTGTTTTTAGCAAGTAAAATCAAATCATAGACGTTTCAAGTAATTCTAATAAAATATGCTCTACTTAAACGAGATTTGCTACTGAAAATTTGTTAGAGTTTCCACTTGTTTCCAGAAAAATGGAAGACAATTTTTTTAAAAATTTTTATTTTGTTTTAATTTAATTAATTTCTGATTTAATAAGGTGGTTTATTGAGCCTGAATGACGTTTCAAGTAATTCTAATAGAATATGCTCTACTTAAACGAGATTTGCTACTGAAAATTTGTTAGAGTTTCCACTTGTTTCCAGAAAAATGAAAGACAATTTTTTTAAAAATTTTTATTTTGTTTTAATTTAATTAATTTCTGATTTAATAAGGTGGTTTATTGAGCCTGAATGACGTTTCAAGTAATTCTAATAAAATATGCTCTACTTAAACGAGATTTGCTACTGAAAATTTGTTAGAGCTTCCACTTGTTTCCAGAAAAATGGAAGACAATTTTTTAAAAAAATTTTATTTTGTTTTAATTTAATTAATTTCTGATTTAATAAGGTGGTTTATTGAGCCTGAATGACGTTTCAAGTAATTCTAATAAAATATGCTCTACTTAAACGAGATTTGCTACTGAAAATTTGTTAGAGTTTCCACTTGTTCCACTTTCGACGAACAAATATCGATGCGAAAATGTTTATGCATGCATAAAACGTTTTTGGAAATGTTTAACTGTTTTATTTATTTATTTTTTTTTACAACAAATAATTCAGAAATCTATTTTTGTACATCTTGCCTTATAAATTTTGATTTTTTGCTTATAAAATTTCTTTTGTATACGTTAAAATTATAAGTCAAAGGAAAAAAAGTTTCTTTATCAATGAGGTCTTGATGACGTAAGAAAAATAACTTCTGGGTAGTAATAAAAACAAAAGTTTTTGGTATATTTAGACAAATTAAATAGATTTCAGGCTTTTATAGTTTTAAAGCATGAAGAATCGTTATTGATGATAGATCTAAACTACACTTATATCTATTGGGAATGTTTACATTTAGGAGGAAGAACACCAAGAAATTCTGTTGACAAATATTTTCGGTATTATGGATTATGGCTGTGTCTAGATTAGCGTTTTGGACAGTGGTATTATAGGAGATTTTATAGGATTTTTGAGGCGAAGTTATACTCAATAGTTTGTTTGAGTTTGAGTTTGGAATTCTAAAAATTTAGTAATAATCCGAAAGAAGGAGATCATTATTGATTTGCTCATTCATTTGTTTTTTCTTTGCCTATTTTTGTTTTTTTAATGTTTCATCTTAATTTTTTTAATTTTTTAGATCCTATTATTTTGAATTGTGCTAACCGAATAAACTCAGTTCACTGTTTAGTATTACGCGGATAAATTGTTTCTCATTAAAGTAGCAAATAACAAAAAAATAAAATATCCAATTAAATTATGGCTATAAAAATAGAACATTGTGAGCTTAAAAATGTATATTTCATAGTTCAAATTGCTAATTTAGCACCACTTAATTATTAATGTGTTTTTTATAGAAAAAGAAAATTACCGTCCCCTGATATAAATTATTCAAAAATGATTGTGTTATTGTCAACGATTATCCAACGGCCTTCGATAATTTTTATCTAATAAAATGTTAGATAAAGATTATATGAATTCCAGTAAATATACAAAGCCCAAAAAGAGTATCAAATTTATTTAATGATTCAAGGTGTTTTTTAAAATTCAATTCATATATGAATTGTTATAACACTTAATTACGTGGATATCCGGTTAAAAAAAGTTAAGAAAAAGCAATTATCTTACTTTTGGTGTTGATAATTTGAGCTAAAATATTACGTCAAATATAAATAATTTCAAAATCGAATTATAGATTTGGTCAATACCTTGAATCCGTTCTTATTGAATACTTGAAAAGCTTAGGAATTTTTTTTTTAACCATGTCACGAAATTCTTTTTCATAAACATAATCTAACAATAAGAGGAAAATTAATTTTTTTCATATTCATTCCATTAATTCAGTCTTGAATTGCAAGTAAAAGTTTTTTTATGAATAAGGTATGAATAAGTGACATAATTAAAATATATCATAAAAGTTTATATGTGATCATAAAACAACCTGTTTTACACAACATATATTTATTTTTTTTATCTTTTCAGCTTTTCAAAATTTTTAATTAGTTCACTTATTCAGATTTAGATTTTTATGTATTTTTTTTGGACATAATATATGAATAAATCGTTAGAAGGCTGGATAACTCTCACTAATTTGGTATAGAAAAACTTGTTTAGTGAATGTTATACAATCACAAAGTGCTTTTCTTTTAGTTATTGTTTGGATTTTTTCGTTGTTGTTGTTGTTTTTTCTTATCAATTTATATACCGCATTCCTATGTAGAAAATTTCTTATTTTAAAAACAAGAAATATGTTTTTAACGTAAAAAAACACTTTTTTCGTGAATTTTTTGTATAGGTATTGATTTATTCAAATCTTTTATACATTATTAAAAATCTCTTTAACAACATTCTGTAATGCCTTTATTAGAAAATATCTACAAGCAAGACGGTGACACAGGTTTTCCATGGACGTCTTTGAAAACGGAAGATTTTTGGTGTTCATTGTATCTCAGCTAGAAATTACCTGAAATCAAAAACCCATAAAATTGAGTCAAAGTATCATCGAGTCTTCCACCCCCCAACGTGATTATTTTTTCCCAATTTAAAATTTTTGGTGCTCATTTAAAGTGAAGACGGCTATTTTCGACGAAAAATTCCGCAATTTTGTAATTGGAAAACCCCTTAATGGAAAAAAAGATTCTAAAACTCGACGCAGTGGTTAGTGGGGAGGTATTTTATATGTAGTAATTGTGTACCCAGTTTGAAGTGAATCGTTAATGCAGTGTTTAAATGGCAGTAAACATCGAATTTGAAAAAGTAGTTTTGAGATAAACAAGGAGAGGAGAGGAGACTAACTAACAACTTTGAGAGTTTTGCGTTGATCGACTTCAAATTTCGGGATTAGATTCTTAAAATATTTAACTACAGGAAAGATGAAAATAGCAAAATCGATTTTTCAAAGGTGCAAAGTCAAATATTAGATAAAAAGGCGTTTTTAAGAACTTTAAAATTTTTCATTTAAAAGAATAAAAACAACAAAATCTATTATGAATGGTTGCATCAAAAAGAATTATAGACCAAGTAAATGCTGTTTGCTAGTCCATGTAATATGGATAATTAAGGTAAATACTGTGACAAATATTCCCAAAAAATAAAAACATCCTTTACTGTAATGTCATCCTGTCGTCTGCGTGATTGGCTTTTTTGTAACGCTTTTCAATCAAAATGCTTAATCGTTTACCATATATAAAGTCTTAGGTTGCCTGCAGAGTGCCGCTTACAGCCGAGCCGACGCCGATCCCGATACCGAAGACTATAAACAAAAATTTCATTTTAAATGACATTTAATGACATTTACAATAAGAACAAATTATACAGGAACAAAACTCTCACACACACAAGGATAAAAATCGTGTATGATACTGTAAAATGAAATTCAGCTGGAAAAAATGAGAGGCGAATCATTGATTCGGTAACATAGTGAATACCCCGCTTAAAGTTGTTATGGGTAAATTAATGGGAATATACTGTGTTCCGAGTGCAAGCCTACCAATGATTTGACTACGCAATGGGGATCGGTGTCACCTCGGCTGTAAGCCGGTGCTCGTTAGGCAGCCTTCGAATTCTTTGACAATTTAATTTCCTTATATGGCCAAAGATTTAACTGCTGTAATCAAAATTTTTTTATTCGGGGAAAATAAAATAAATCTAGCTATGACAATCATTTTTCTTCTTTCTAAGCCTTGTGGGGATACTCACTTTTAAGTTCAAATTATTAATTTTTCTTTTAAAATAAATAACTTCAACTGTTCCTTCTTATATTTTTTGATTTTTAAAGTCAACATTTTATAACAAATTAATTTTATATCTAATATATTGAAATATAAATGAAAAATATAAAAAAATTTGCTAAATTTTTCCAAAATGGACAACAATTTTACACTAGTTTTTAAAGTTTTTTTACACAAATCAAAGTAACAAAAATTTTTTATTAGATTTTAATACCTACAAAGCTTACGGACTAAGCTCTAAATTTTCAAATATATTCGCATACGATGATTTTATTATTTCTACATGAGTTTTAAGACTTCGAATTTCAACTTGTGCATCATTAAATTTTTGTTCTAATTTATAAATTTCACCTTGCATTCTCTGTTTGATATCTTCACGTTCCCTAAATGCTGCACTAAGGTTTGCTCTTAATTGAACTAATTCCTTTTCCATTCCAGAAATTTGGGTTTGAAAAGCTCGTTTTTGTGTTTCGGCTCTATCTTTAATTCGACCAACCTGAAAATTTAATTATATAGTTTTTTTAATTATTTAGTTATGTAAAATTTGTTAAATTATTATTATTATTTTTTTTCTAAATAATTTTCTTTTTTGTTAAGTTTAAGTCATTGCTTTATAGGCCAAAGGACAATCTTTTTAAGTTTAATAAAAAGGAAGTAAATTTATCTTTTTTCTTTTGAATTCTAACTAAAGTTTATTATAATCTGATTGGGAAATAACGTCCGGCGTAAAGTGGTAGAACAGGCTATCTCCAAAAGGTGTATGTTCAAGAAAGAGAGCATAGGAGGGAGAAATATTTTTTCAAAGAGAGGTATTATATAGTTGAGGATTTGCCTTGTTCTGGACAACCTCTACGCCTTCTACTGACATCGTTAAAATAAGAAAGTTACTGCTTAAAAATTGTTGTAGTGGTATAATGCTCAAGAGTTCAGCATTAGTAAAATGACGTCTCCTTGAATTTTAACCAATGTTTATAGTAAAAAACACTGAAAAGTTGATTTGGAAAGACTTATTTTTTTTTGTAAAAAGAGCATCGAGAAAGATCTTTTATGACAATATTACTCAATTAATCTTTTTTAAACTAAAAATATCACTACGTGAACCCCATTTTTAGTCAATTGAAAATATTAAACGAAATTCGCACCATAAATTGAAGCAAATACCTTATTCGGCCTATAAAATAAATGTTTTCGGCGTTTGTATAATTGTAATGCATTCAATGGAGACTATTTTGAAGGAGAAAAAATAAATATGCTTATGAAAAAATTTATCCGAAAAAAGTTGTATTTTTTGAGTCAGGCATAAAGCTCATTGAATAATGAATTAATCCTTCGATTTGAATAGGAGTAGCATCTATTTTTTGAATACATTGATATCAATTACGAATTTTCTTTCCAATATATTAATGAATTTAAAAAGAAAACGGTAGCTAAGTGTTTTACTTTATTTTATTTTAGACTCCTATTTTAAAAAGAGAAATCTACCTTAAAATATTAATTTTAATATAATTTAACTTACATGCCGTAAGCTTTCCTCACGTAAACTTTCCAAATGTTCACTAAGCTCATAGACTTCTTTTGTTTTTGAGTTTAAACAATCCTCAAGAAAATTCATTTTTTCTACACTTTTCATTAGGAGATCATTTTCTTTACTTATTTCATCATATTTCATATTCCATTCTTCATCTAAAATTATTAATTAATATTATTTAATTTATTATAAATTAAAAAAAAAAAACAACAAATTATATCCAAAATAAACATACTTTCTTTAATTAAAGTTTCCTGTTTTAATTGTAACTTTAAATTTTTACTTTCTTCAGCTTCAAGTTCCTTCTTTAAGAGTTCCCATTTAACAATACAATTTTCCATATCATTTGAAATTGCTTCAATGGTTGCCTCTGCTAATTTTAATTTTGATGCAGAATCTTGAAGTTCAATTTGTTTTGTTTCTAATATGAATTGCATATGGCTATATTCTTCAATTTGTTCCTTAAATCTTTCATTAGCTAACTGAAGATTACAATTGATTTCCATTTGATCCATATCATTATTATTACTTTTATTTAATAAATCCAACTGACAACGATATTCTTCAGCTATCTGTTGAGTTTGTAAATATTTTTCCCTAAAATATAATTCAAATCAAATAATAATAGTTAATAGATATTAAGATCAGAAATACATATGTATGTCTACTTAATTTAACCAATATTTTTTAATAGTATTTTCTTGTCACTAAAATCGGAATTATTTAAAATTGAATTAATTGTCATATAATGCAGTTCACTTAATATATAAGCTTAAAGTAAATATTTTTTCTTTTCTTTTTCTTTTACATAAATTCCATTGGAATTATTTGTTCCTTTATAATAAGACAACATATAAAAAGGCACTATTCACTACAAAATATTGCCCCAAATGCTTTAAGTAGATTAAAGATGGCCTCTTCCTAATAAAACTATTTGGGTGTGCGCCCATAGAAAAATATTTGATTTCGATTTAACTACTTGTTTTTTTTGTTTTACTTTCTTCGATTTATAGATTAAAAAGGGAGTTGCTCTTAAAAATAAATCAAATTAATTTCTTTTTTGTAATTCGATTTTACCTTTAAAAAAGATTAAAAGCTTAATTTATAGTCAAAATGCTGATTGTGGCGCTTTGTAACACACCCAATAAAATGTCATTTTAACCTTTTAATTGAGTTGTTACATTGTTTTTTTAAAATGTTGTTATTCCATTGTTTATTTTTTTTTTCATTGCAACATTTGAAAATATTTCAAAGAAATTCTTGTGTTCTGAAATAACTTTTACTGGTATAGTAAAGAAGGTTTAAGCGGAACTGTAAGTAAGAACATAAATAAAATTGATGTCCAAAAATTTAATTCATTGCATTTTGACAGACCATTTAAATCTAAGGAAAGTGTGTGCACGATTTGTTCTACAAAAATTAACGGCCAACAAGAAAAAAAAAGGCTTAAAAATTCAAATATTTCATCGTAACTGGTGGAGAGACATCGTGTTTTCAATTTGATCATGAAATCAAGCGTCAAAGTTCTGCATGAAAACACCAAACTGGGACAAATCCGAAAAAAAGAAGTCTTGAAAACGCAAAAGTGATGAAAATTTTGATTTTTTCTAGGATTCCGAGGGTATTATACAATGAGAATTTGTTCCATCTGGCCAAACGGTTACCACTGTGTTTTATCTTGGTGTAATTTAGCGTCTGTTGTCGCGTATTTTTGATGTGAAGTGGCAATACCGTTAGAAAAGAAGTTGGAGTTTATTGCATGATAATGCTCCATCTCATCGTTCGAACTTAATTACTGATTTTTTGACTAAAAATGGTATTTTATGGCATTATCGACAGCGTTTTTGAGGCGCGATTACTTATAAAAACGCTAATCTAGACATGGCCTGAACATGATAACCCATCTACTTCGGCATTGACGATATAGATTTGAATAATTAAATGTTAGCTTCTAGCATATACTTTTAAGAACTTCATTCTGCTCCTGCATTTCATGATACACAGTATGTCCCAAAAATAACCGAACTTTTTAGATATAGAATAAAACACACATGATATTATCTTTAAAAGTTATTATTTATTCAAAATAGGTTCCATTAGACTCAATACAACGTTTGGCACGATCAATTAGCGCATGTATAGAGTTTTTATGTCATTTATAGGAATGTTCTTCAGCACCTCGGTTACGGCTGCTTGAATGGCTGGGATATCATCATAAAATGCTCGTTTCATCTTGATTTTCATTTTTGGAAATAGAAAATAGTCCATGATGATAGATCAGGCAAATATGGAGGATGGTTGATGAGAGAAACCCGTTTTTTCATCAAAAAATCGTTCACTTTTTTGGTCTTCATTTAATTCATGTGGAACAAAACGCTAACAGACCTTTCTTTTACCTAAATCTTCAGTTAAAACTCCCCAAATAGTGTTTTTACCCGTACTAAATTCCTTAGACAACTTCTTGTAGTAAAATTAACATCGACACCAATGATTTCACGGACTTTTTTCACCAATTAAGCACGATTACTAGCTTCTAGACGACCTGGCTTTAGGTCATCATTTAAATCCTCACGACTATTCTTAAATCGTGTAAACCACGTATAAACTTGAGTAAGACTCATACAATCATCACCACAAACTTTTTTCATCAATTTTTATGTCTCAGCGAATTTTTTTTTCACAAAATTTTATATTTGCTCTTTGTTCCATTCTTGTTTTGGAACCTTAGCACTTTTCTTTCTGTTATTAAAATGACTGTAACTTTGACATCTGTCATCTGATTTACATGAGTGTAGGTGCGTTTGAAAGAAGATGAATTTATCTTTTTAATGATGCAAATTTCAAATGGATGGCGCTTCATGTTATACGATTTAAATATAAAGTTCGGTTATTTTTTGGACATACTGTGTATGATTGATTATCTATCATAGTATTTCTTAATATAGAGCACACACAATCGTCGCTGGAATTGTGATTTTTTTTCGTTTAGAGATTTGTAGGTTTGACTGCAAGCATCTCAGTTCCTTGTTATTTCTGATTCAAATTCAGTCGATCATTAGGTCCGTGCTATAAAAATCGAGCTAAATATCTTATCTTTTTCTTTCCTCGTTTTCCACAATAAGAGTCCAATTTGAGGACTCTGGTAAGAGCATTTTCAATTTAAATTTTTGTAGGCTAGCTTATATGCAAGTCGAGTAGGCGTATATTTTTATAATAGCTTCAGAGAGAAACGAAGCCTTATTGAGTGATAATACCGAAATATTATTGATGGAATGAATAGTTCTGATCGCTGGTGAAGTTCCTATAATGAAAATGTATCCTAAAACTCTTGGCTGTAGTCCGTAACAGGAAATAACTTAAGCAATCTATAAGTAATGTACTACTAAGTAATGTGTTATTACTAGTTATGAATTTTAGAGATTAGGTACCAAACACCAATTATATGATTCTTTAATTTTTTTAGTCTTAGATACGACAGATTTATGTATTGATTTTTCTAACATATTTACTAAAATCGTGTAACATAAACAATACTAATGATGAGAGGAATAATTTTTAAAGACTTAAAAAAATTATATTACTAAATTTTATGATATTCTCATCGTTTTCGTTATTTGTTTTTCTCTTTTTAAAATTAAATTACCTACCGAATCTGTTCACATTCAGTACACTTTTCATCGTAAGATGTTTTCCATTCTTGTAAATCATAGGCCAGATCACGATTTTCTTCTTGTGCTAATTGTAATTGCCTATAAAATATATCTGTATCGCTTACATCACCTATTTTTTGTACTAAATTTTCTGTTTCTAGTTGCTTTCGATCAATTTGAACTGAATTCAAATATATATAAAAATAAAAATCAATAATAAAAATGAATTTAAAAAACTTACTTGTACTAAGTTCTGTTTTAATTGAATTAAGATTATCTCCCATTTTATCTAAAGATTTTTCAAGTTTGTCTATTTGATCTGAATTAGCCATTCTGACAATACTTAAGCTTTCCTTTACCCTGTTTTAGTTAAAAAAAGAAAATTGATTAAAAATAAAGATAAACTAAACACCAATTTCAAAAGAAATGTCTTAATTGATAGGAAACACCTAGAGAACTTAGTTTGTAAAAATTTTGTAAAATGTCATTATATTTTTTATGCTTTTTAAAAACTAATGAGGTATTTTTTTTTGCATGGGGACAGTCATAATGTTATTCAGAATCTTCATAAAAATAATGAATTTAAACCAAGTTTTTATAATTTTGAATCTTTATATTTGTATAAAATGTAAAAAATATGATTTGAACTTTGACTGTTTAATTCTCAAGTCATTAGTGATAAATAATATATAAAAATAAATTTTCTATTATTTTAAATTTCCATTTTTTTCTCATCGTATTTTAACATATTTGTAGTATGAAAGTTTGCTAGTTGATTGATCCTGCGTTAACCTATTTGCGTAGCTATTTGTGTTCACCTATTTATATTAGGTGAAATAAAATACACAGTTCAATAGATAATGGAAATTGAATACACCTATTAATAAACGGAGAGCTAGATACCCGAAAAAAATGCTGGATCCATGAAATATTTTGTTGGGAAAATGTTTAATTGGTGTCGTCAAAGCAAAACTCCTATTGTCATAAGGTGATCTGGAAGATGAAGTGATAAGTGCGGGTAGTTAAACGGATAAATCCTTCCATTACATGGCTGCCAATCAGCTTATACCGATTTATTTGAAATTCAGATATTTTAAAGTTTATTAAAATTTAAGAAACCCCTGTGATATCTTGTGTGATACCGCAGAGTATAAAAATCAATATAATAAGTGCTCTCTCACAACTCATGCATCCTCGTACGCCAGAGAACAGGAATGCTGTTACTGCATTTCTGCACATTTTCTAAATGTATCGTACCGTTGATTTTTTTGTGTATTTTATTATTATTAAATTAGCGAAGTCTTATCTTTAGGATAAGGCTTACCGAATTTTGAAATGTCACAAATAATCGAAATGCATTTAACTGCTGCAAGGTCCTTAGAACCATTAGGGTGTCATAAGTTAATATTTATATACCTTATCTGGTTTTTCCGAGAATTTTGTAATCTTTTTAATGAAATTTAATAACAGGAACTCTATATAAAGGTGGGCAATAGGATAAATTCACTTACAGAAATAAATAAAAAGCAAAAAAATTGTAATATTATTTTTTATTTTTTTATTATTCAATATTGTATATGACCACCCTGTTTAAAAATAACTTCAAAAATTCAGTCTTTCATGCAGCAGCTATAGTAAATTTTTTTGTGTTTTCTATTATAATTATTTATTATTGTTTAAGGGGATCTTCTGGTTTACAAATTCGAAAAAATCGTTTTTTTTCATATTTTCATACATTAACTTCTTACGAAAATGTTCTCAAAGGGTTTTTTCGAAATTGGAATTATTTTCGGAGTTACAACCCATTTTGTGACGCATTTAGTGCTTAGTTTAGTTCAGTCTTTAAAAGTTTAAACGTGTTTTTCTTGAAACTACTTTTTTCGAAAAGGTGTGCATGATATCTCAAGTTTTACTCAACCGATTCAATTAAAATTTGGCACAGAGATTCTTTTTAAATCAGGCTATGGCACAACGAAGACGTACACAACGTAACTTTTTTTTTTTCAATTTGTCGCCATTTTGTGCAAAAAAACTTTTTTGTTAAAAACTCTTCGTGGTTCCATAGCTACATTTCTCTTGTTGAAGAATTAAGAAAGATTTTTTTCTTCTGGGAGGGCTAGAATCATGCACACCAGGACACGCCGTTTTTGCGAGACCCTCAACTTTGCTGGCCTGTAGTATTTTCAATTGTGATTTTTTTTACAATATTAATAATTTTTTATATTTTCAACACATTAATAAACAAAAAATAAAACAAATTAGTTAAAAATATTTATTGGTTCTTTTTTATGGCCACCCAAACACCCAAAATTCGAGCATCTAAACCAGAAGACCCCTTTAAGTTTTGATTTTGTTATTAATTTGTTGACAAATATTCTTTTTACATATTATTGTTTTAAGGAAATATTAATAAAAGTGTTTGACCGTTTAAATTGGCTCAGACCATAAAAAAAATCGTTTTTTTTTCAACAAAAAATAAGTAATCTAAGCAGTAATAATGATAGAAAGAAAATTGCAATAATTTCAATATTTTAAAAAAGTAATTTTTAGTATTTAAACCAATTAATATGTGTTTGCTAATTAATTTATTAAAAAATCTGTCATTTAATTTTCATCACTACGTAAGCATAAGATTAAAAATTAAAGTAGGTCAAGAATTCTTCAAAACATCTAAACAATGACATAGATAAACACAAATGTCAATAATATTCGTGTTAAATAATAGTAGACTTAAGCATTTGAAGAAAAGTATAGTTAAATCTTCTCAAGTCGTGCTACACCTATCAGTAAAATTTTTTCTTTTATTATCGTTTTTTTTTTTTTTTTTTTTTTTTTTTTTGAAAAGAAATCAAAGATGATATCAGCTTTATATGAAATTGATTAAATCATAGGGTGGGGCTTGACATTAGCTACCTATCCAGGTGATTAAATAACAAAGCAAATTATATAATAAATCTTTTGGGTTAGAATGAAAAAAAATTGTATGTATGTATGTAGGTTTTTGTGTTTTTTTATAGCATTTAATTTACATTCATGCGTATTAATAGTTTTTAATGAAAATTGTTCTTTAAATTCAAATTTCTCAATTTAATTTTAGACTTATTGTTAATTTAAATTTCAGTCTTAAATTTAATTTAAAGTCACTAATGTTGTTCTAAGCAAATTAACAAACATAAAAATCATGAGCTATAAGGTCAATTAACTATGATAATTAATACACACACACACGCATAGTTTTTTTTCTTAACGCTCAGACTAAACAAAAAAATGTTTGGAAATTATATTCCTAATTCTTTTGATGTCAAAACAATTAACCTTGCCTAATTTTGTTTTAAATAAAAGTTATTTAAATTTGATTAGAATCTTTAAGGACTGTTTGAAATTACATATTTGACGGAATTTCGATAAATATAATACCCTTGGAAATTCATACTAAGGCTCTGGGGCAGAACTCATATTAATTTTTAATTTGTCTTTGACTTTGGTTATTTTTAAAATAATTTAATTTGTTTAAATCCCAACAGGACTGGTTTTTATGTAAACTTCTTTTGTTCTATTTATTCATAGCTTATAATTGTGATAATTTTATACTTTTTTGACTTTTATTTATTCGTCATCTGCTTCTTTTTTTTTAAAAAATATACATATGTAGGGGAGACATTTGCAGGTTGAGACAGGTTTCGATTTTGGGCCATAAATTTTCAATACAACAAAATTATGAGGACTACAGTATATCGTTGGAAAGCAGCAAACCAGAGCAAAATTTTGTAGAAGATTTTTTTTTGGATTAAGACCAAAAACACATTTTAGCAGACGATTTTCTAAAGCGCTAAAAATGAGACAGAAAAAAAGTACTTTGCTAGTTGAGACACTACTATTAGTCTACTAGAAAATCGAAAAAATGAAATAAATACACCCGATAGGAATCATTGATTCCATAAAATGTTCTGTTTATTGAATATTTAGTAAGAAACCGATAGAAAGAAATCATTGGTCATCCGATTCACACTTCGCAGGATTATTTTTTTTACTTTTTTCAATCTGCTTGGTTTTTTGCATCTTTATTTTGTCGCTTATCAGTTTGTTTTTTTTTCAGTTTCCCTTTTTTCACATTTCGCTGTTGCCGTTTTTCATTTAGAATTGCTCAATTTTGTGTTGTAGTCAGCACAGAAGCACGCAATGTTTTTCGCCCAAGATTCGACTTCCTTTCCGATGATCTTTTCTCTCCCAATAGATTTTTTCTCAACTTTTATTCCCTTCACTGCTCCAACTAGGGCATTAAAATCAGGAATGCCGTGATATGTTTTCCTTTCTCAGCAAGCAGTCATTCTAAATCAAATGAACATTCCACAAATCAATGAATCCCAGGCTTTGCAGTCACTAGATTAACTATTTCAATGAAAAATAATCATAAAAATGACGTCTGCAGATAATCGAGACGAGCAATGACAGTGTCTCAACCTGCAAAAAAGTAACATTTCCGAAATCCACGCTTTTTTCTTTTACTAATTCATGTTTCACGGTTTTTCATTTGGCACACCGAAAGACAATAAAACACTAAGAAAATACGTCGACTCGCCTTCTTGAATAAATAGAAAATGATCACTTTATGTAGAAGCAAAACACTACAGAAATTAGATCGAAAGCACAATTCTTAACAGCATGCTCCGAACAATAGCACGGAATGCGACTTGCTTCTTCGAATGACTATAAAAAATTAACATGCCATGTGACATTACTTTGGGAGTCGAAACATTTGAGCGAGCTATTCAGCAACATTTTAAAATGGTGGTGTTTCAACCTGCAAAGCGTCTCAACCTGCAAATGTCTCCCCTATATAAAACCAAATTTACGTTGACGCTATGATAAATTACTTAATATCAAGGAGATAAAATTAACTCATAGTCTGCTTCACTAAAAACGCTTGTCAATCATTTGGTTTTTATATTTAATTTTAAGAAGTAAAAAATAAAATTATATTTCTACAAAAAATCTGACGCCACAAGAAATAGGTTATTCTGACAAATGAATGAAATGAACAGCAGAACAATTTGGTTTACAAAAGACGAAGTTAAAAATCCAAAAAATGAAAAGGCTTGCGTCCTGACGAAATATTTTTTGAGCATCTTACACAATCACAACAGGTCTTGGTTGATACATATAGATAGCATTAATAAACTAATATAATGAAAGTTAGGAGCACACCAGAAGAATGGAGAAACTTTGAAATTAAAATTAATATGTACAAAGGTAAAGGAGATACAAAGAATTCAAACTCTTACAGAGCACTAGAAAACATTGGCTTTAAAATTATCACAATGATCTAAATATTACATTAACACTAAGAACAGATACTCAAATACCTGAGGAACAATGCACCCTTAGGATAAGCAGAAACACTTTTCAGGCAGTAAACGTGCTCTTAGACCTTGACTCAATACGAAACCCGAAAGTTACTATATTACAATTTGTGTTTTTCCATCATTTAATCAAGAATATTTCTCCATTATCATTCGATATAGCTTAGTTCCTTTTCGAACCTGAAATCATCTCAATTCTCATATTGAACAGAGATAATATGGGAAGAACAAAGCATAACCAATCTGACACTATTAAAGGAGGTAGAGGGGCGTTTTTTCAAAACTGGATAAATTAAAAGAAAAGGAATAGATATCAGGCTCGATTTTTATGGCATGGATGCAATGGTCGACAGAAGCTGGACACAGGAAAAAAGATTATTACAGATAAATCTAGCTTTTTATAGCTTCCATCACAAAATCTGTAGATCCCAGAGTCGACTGTGTGTGCGCATTATATAAGAAACACTAATAGATTTCACATCATTTGCAGGAGCAGAATAAAGACTTTAATAGAATATACTAGAAGCTCTTTTCCAAAATGACAAAGGTCTTAAATGTACAAACAAAATAAAAATATTTAGAAGGATATATTTAATACTGACACAGTGAAACTTCCTTTGCAAACTTTGTGTAAAAATTTCAATTTATTAGAAAAAAATATATGCCCAACACTAAAAATTTAATAGAATTTCTTGATTGAAGATATTTACCTGATTAATATTAAAAATGAAGAAAAACAATAATAATTTTAATTTTTAAAAATTTTTCAACTTTCTTTGAACATCATGAATTATTTCATCAGGCATTCTTATATTACGTAAACTTTGAATTTTATCCTGAATAGCATTATTAATTAGTTTTTGTCGTTCATTTTCCTCTTTTTTATATTTTACCAAATCATTTTTATTTTCTTCAATAATTGCACGTCGTTTATATTCAATGTCATTCATTTGACGTATTATTTCAGCACGATATGCTGCCTGATTTTTACTTCTTTGTATACTTAATTCATGTTCACGTTCTTTTTCTTTTTTCAAACGTTCACAATTAAAATCAAAATCTTTTTTATCTCTTAAGATTTCTTGTACTTTACGATCACGCATATCAACCATTTGTTGCCTTCGAACATCAGACATTTCTTTTTCAATTTGTTTACGTCGTATAGCCGCTTCCATTTCTCTTTTACGATATTCACGTTCTTTTTCTTCATATTCACGTCGTAATGTCATTTCAATTTGATCATTACGTATTCCAGCTGTTTTTGAAAATATTAATGCAATAGTTTCTTGTTTCCTTTCAGCTTCCTTTTTAGCTAATTTTTTTTCTAATCTAAATTTATCTTCACGTAAATCACGCTCTTTTCTATATTCAATAACTTTAATATCTGCCTGTTTATCTTGTTCAAATAATAATTGTTTATTATGTGTACTCAATTCTACCATCTTTTGTTGATCATATCTTAATTTATTTGCTCGTTCTTGTTTTTTAATTGCTTCAATTTCTTCATCACGTTTATATGCTTCAATAGCATTTGCTAAAGCTTTAGCTTCTTGTTCAAGTTCACGTGCTTCATTTTCTCGCTGTCTTTGTCTTTCAGCTAATTGATTTTGTATATCTTCTGCTTGCTTACGTTTAACTAATTTTAAAGTATCAACTTGTTCATTATCAGCCATAACAGCTTTTATACGATTATCTTCCATTATTTTTTCAAGACGTAGCTCATCCTCACGTAATTCTCTGGCTAGCTGTTGTTTTTCAAGTATTTGTGCACTTCTAATAGCCGAACATTTAGCATTAAGGATAATTTGATTTGCTAATTTAATTTCTTCTTCTTGTTCGATTCTTTGACGTGCTGCATGATCTAAGATTTTTGCTTGTTCTTCTTCTGTTTCAGTTTTACGATTTGGATCAGGTGCTACACGTTTTGCATCATCATATTCTTTCATAATACGTTTACGTTCGGCACTTTCTCTTTCAAGAATTAAGTGTGCAGCTTTTTCTTTTTCTAACTGAATTAATTGTTCTTCTGCCGTTAAAACCACAGACGATTCATTTAAAATTTGATGATGTGCTTGTGATATAATTGCGGTATTTGGTTTAAGACGTTTTGTTGGTAGTCTTTCTTTACAAACCTTACGAACTTTATCTAAATTTACATTTGTATTTATTTTTCCAACAAATGCTGGGCCATTTTTTTGTGCAGTTTGGCGTCCTTTTTTGTTCTTAAAATCAAATTGTTGTGGCATCGTTCTTTTATTTAATTTAAGCAAAATTAAAAATCATTACTTCAATATTATTGATTTCGACGCAAGTTTGACAAATTAAAAAATTATATTATGTTCTCGCTCTAAAATCAACAAATATACCTTAAATTTTAAAAATAAAGTGAAAATCCTTTATCAGAAAAAAAAAGAATATAACTAAGTTAATAAAACTTAAGTTAACTGAATAATAAACAAAGCTATGAAGAAAAACAATCTCATTTGACCAATTGACAGCGTTTAAGCACAGCCACTTTGATTGATTATAAATTTGACAAAGATGAAACAAAAAAGTTTAACGGATTCGCTCTTGAATTTTTTAATATTATATTTATAGTATATAATAAAATATTTTAATTTCATATAGCTATAATATTATCGAAATACTGTGACATAATTTGGAAATAAACAGGAGATGTAATGGTACGTTGCAAAAATTAAAGATTTATCAAATTTCGTTTCATGCTTTTTTAATCTAAATGGAAGTATAATCCACCTCGACAAGGATTGAAGCCATTCAAAGATAATTAAATAACTCGCTGGGTTTTATCGGTTTATTTTATGCTTATGAATAATAATTAAGTTGCGAACAAAACTTAAAAAAGAAATTTAAAGATTTATTTTATGCTATGCTGCAACACAATAGGCTTCGGATATATGCCTTTTCTTTGTAGATTTTGAGATGGAAGCCATGAAGGGCTAAATTTTTAAAAAAAATCTTAATTGATGTCTTGCTTCGATCCAGCTTCCGTCGATCGTTGCGATCGTGCCATAAAAATTGAGTCAGATATCTTTTCGTTTTCTTTCTCTATTCAAATATCCAATTTGAATGCATCGGTAAGAGCATTTTGAAGTTACTATATTAAAAAGGGATCCGGGATCGAGAAGGATTATACTTCCATAAATCCAAGGCAGCCTTTAAAAAAATCCCCTTTACCTTCTCTATTCCTGTCAGAATATCTAGTTTTAACCATATCAGCTCTATTTCATATGCAAGAATTAAGACAATTTTAGTTTTAAAGAGAAACCAAGCTATATCGAATAGTCCCGAAATGCTGCTAATAGTTTTGAATACACTTCGATTGTATTTTTGTATATTTCACGACACCAAAAGATATGTGCTTTGCTTTGAACTTTCGTCAAATTTTGCGTAACCCAACGAACCAGGAATTAACTTTGGATCAATTTCATATGCTTACAAATAAAGTTTTATTTAAATACTTTATACGTTTTTGATAAAAAGTAAACTTCAAAAAATATTTTTGTATCAAATATTTTAAATTAAAATAAATTGAACAAAAAATTCTTTGATCTCTGCTTGGAAAAATTCGCATTCAAAACTCCTTTTTTAAAAGTTAGATTGATATCCATTCAGAAACAGAACATATTTTATTTTTACTTAATCCTACTTTTGTAATAGTTTAAAATCTTTTTCATTGTGACCCAATTTTCGAATAAAAAACAACATAAATTCAAAAATGTCGAAACATTTAAACATCACATGTACTACATAAATGTAACAAGGACATAGGTTATATTGTATCAACAGAAAATCGATATAAACTTTTTTCTTCAGCATTTTGTTAAGTATCAGCCTTGAATTATTGAAGTAAACTGCAAATATTATTAAAATAATCCTCAAAGTTAAATATAATTAGGTATTTACTTTTTATGTGCAATTGTTGCCCATTAAATTTTCATTATTTATATTATGAGCAGTTATTATGCTGTATAATCCATAAATTATCAATTGTAAAACTGATGCTGTTTAAGCAAATCTTAAGAAAAGAGGAAAATAATTAAACTCTTTGTGTACTTATAGTGTTTAACAAATCTAAAGAACATATCAAAACTACGATTTATTTAGCCAGCATGACTTTTCTGTCCGTCCGGCACGATTAGTGTCTTAAGTTTGTTAATAACACTTTTAATCACAATGAAAATAATAACAATAATATTATATGAATTCTAATAATAATAATCAACTAAAATGACGTTTGTAACTTTAACATGTCATATATCATGACATACTATATGTCTCATAGCATACTTATTACATGCCTTTTTTTTATTTATTTTTTTTTTAAATCCATACTTCTGTGGAGCTCTAACAGTCCGACCACTTCGGGTAATGTAAAAATTATTCGATGAGTCTCCTTGCGGTTCTACGTTTAGCTCTGTTAGCTGATTATTTGTTAGTTCAGAGTTTTGTGGGTGTTGATTAATATGTGCAGTTCCTACCATATTCTTTTCGCTATCATAACCAACTATATTTGCATCTAAGACTATTTCACTTGAACCAGATTCATTATTTTTACTCGGAACAATAAAACGTCTATTTCTTGTTAGTGGTAGTACTATGGAAGAACATGATAAAGTACTATCATTGGTTTTACAACGGGCAAGAAAAAATAATGTTAAATTTAATAGTAAGAAGATTCAATTTAGAACTAGCAAGGTTATATTTATGGGCTACGCAATTTACAATGGTCAAATTGAACCTAGTGATAAATATGTAACAGCTATAAAAAATATGCCTAGACCCGCAAATAAATCTGATGTTTTACGATTGCTAGGGCTATTTAAATATCATACCTAATTTATCAAAAAGGTCAGCTGCTTTGCGTGAAATAACTGAAAATAATGTTAAATGGAATGAAAAGCACGAAGCAGAAGTACAAGATCTGCTTAGGTCTATTAGTAAGAGTCCTGTGCTTGCTATTTTTGATCCTAAATTGCCAATTGTTATACAAACTGATAGTTCTAAAGATGGACTGGGTAGTGTCATTTTACAAAATAACCTGCCTATAGCTTATGCATCAAGAACATTTTCAAAAAGTGAGCAAAAATGGGCACAAATAGAAAAAGAATTACTAACTATTGGTTTTGCATGTGAAAGATTTCACTATTTCCTTTATGGTAGTGAATTTACTGTTCACTCGGATCATAAGCCACTGGAAACATTAGTTAAAAGAGATATTGATGAGGTAACACCTCGCTTACAAAGAATGTTTTATCGCTTACTCAAATATTCTGGCATGTCAATTATTTATAAACCAAGTAAAGAAATGTTGGTGGCTGATTGTTTATCAAGAGCATCACTAGAGGATGATCAAGAGTTTGATAATGAAATGTCAACAATGATACATTAAATAACCTACAGGGCATGTTCATCTAAAAACAATTATGATTTATATGTTGAAATGTTTAAAGAAGATGAACGTTATCAACAGATTGCAAAGTATGTAGAATTTGGATGGCCTAAATTTCATCAACTTGATAATTTTAGTCAAAAATACCACAAGTTAAAAAATGAACTACACTTTGAAAATGGACTTTTATTTAGAGACCATCGCTTGGCCATTCCCACCAAGATGCAACCTAAGATTACTAGATGGTTGCATGGTCCACATTTAGGTGTTGAAAAGACTCTGGCTCGAGCACGTAAACAATTTTTTTGGCCAGGAATGTCTAAGGATATAACGGATTTAATAAACAATTGTAAAATTTGTAAAAAATTTACACGAAATAATCAAAAAGAACCATTGGTACAAGATGAAATACCAAAATATCCGTTTCATAAGGTGTCAACGGATATTTATGAATACGCTGGGAGTGATTTCATTGTTCTGATTGATTCTTATTCAGGATTTATAATATCGCAAAGGATTAAAGAAAAGACGGCTAGTCATATCATTGACGTATTTGATAAATATTTATGTTTGTATGGTTATCCAACAGAAATCAGAAGTGACAATGTTCCCTTTAAATCTCGGGAATTCGAACAATATGCAAATGAAGCAAATAGTTAAAGTTTTCAAGCCCGAGATATCCACAAAGCAATGGCTTGGCAGAAAAGGGAGTAGCTATATCAAAAAATATTTTAAAGCGCTCGAATTCTTGAATACAATACTACGCCAGTAGCAAGTATGAAAATGTCGCCGTCCCAATTGTTTTTTGGTAGATTAATTAAAAATAGATTACCAATATCTGAGAATTTGCTCTATAGAGATGATATTAAAAGAACAGAAATTCAAGAAAAATTAGAATTGAAACGTGAATCACAGAAGAAATACTATGACAGGAATGCAAAATTATTACCTGAATTAAAACAGGATGACAGTGTGATTTTTAAGAAAAATGGAAAAGAATGGCAATATGGTAAAACTGTGAGCAAAGTAAACAGTCGATCGTACATAATTGTTGATAAGTTTGGAAATCATTTTCGAAGAAATAGACGTTTTATTGTTCCGAGTAAGAATAATGAATCTGATTCAAGTGAAGTAGTCTTGATGCAAATATAGTTGGTTATGATAGCGAAAAGAATATGGTAGGAACTGCACATATTAATCAACTCCCGCAAAACTTTTTAAAATGTCACGAAAGGTGATGGCTTCTATCGAATACTTGTCCACATTTATAACAAGTGCGCTTAACAGCGTCAATCTGCACAGGAACTTGATTTATTTTTTCTTCAATAATTGAGTTAACTACCTGTTGACTCACTCCCATGTTATCTAAAATTTGCTTATTAACAGATGCTGCTTCAAAAATTTTACAAGCTTCAACTATTTTTGATAAATCTTTTTCTTCCAATAGTTTTAGTTGCAATTTTTTTATCTTGAATACCAATAACAATTCGATCACGCAACATTCTATCACCATATGATGTATTACATTTTGCACATTGAAATTCACAACAACTTATTTGAGCTCGCAAAGCGGTTTCAAACTCTGAAAATGTTTGATGTTCCTTTTGAACAATCATATTTAACTTAAATACTTCCATTGTTGCATTTCTCCGCGGCCGGCAAAGCTTTGATGATCTCATTTAATTTGAATCCATTATCTTCTTTTGCATCTATTTTTTCAAAACCTTCGTATTCGGGAAACAACGTATAAAAAATCTGTGTTCCTCTTTCACCAATCAACCACAGGAATGTGGCTATTTTATTTTGTTCGCTCTCTTTATTTTTATTAGTGGCAAACAGATAAATCAGAAATTGCTGCTTCCATTTCGGCCATTCATTAGCCAGATCAGCCCAATTTAGTGATTATGGCAAACGCGACTCCATCCCGTTATTACTTTGTTTTAATTTAACATTTAATTTTTTTTTTACTTCTGACACCATGTTTTGAGTTTGTTAATAACACATTTAATCATAATGAAAATAATAACAAAAATACGTCCGGCAGCAGGTACCGCACAAGCAACTTCTCTTGAGAAAAATTTTTTTTTTAATGTTCCGATACCTCGAATATTCAACGAAATTTCAAAATTCATTTGAAATTTGGCATATTCCTGAATTTTTATTGAAACTTCGGCATTTCGCTACCTAGAGGACGGGATCATAAAACTCTTACTGGATAATTACGGTTAAATGTGTATCATGTGTACTATATGCATTCTGAGACTCATCTGTTTCCTTTTCTGCAGATGAATCGAAATCAACATGCTCGAAAGCCACCATCTACCAATTACAAAAAACTAACTATCATAACTTTGAAACGAAGCTCAAAATTGAAAAAAAAACAACAACTTTTCAACATTACACAATATTTTATGATTATCTACTTAAAACCCAGCTTAAAACTAAAATTCATCCAATTTGAAGAATTTTTACAAAACAAAAAAAAATCACGTCATAATGGGTCCGCCATCTTGAATTTTAAAAAACTCATAAAACATTCAAAATCAGCACCTTCGAAAACCCCCGTGTACCCCTCGATAGTTAGAATATGATGGTTACATACAAATTTTTGTTCCATGCTTGAGAACGTTAGTTTTTATTTATAAAAAGCGAACTGTGGGACCGACTTCGCTCAAACTCCTTTCAGATCTAAGTCATGATGTGGCCTATCGATTGATATATTAAAAACGTAAATTGGTCCCGTAGTTTTTGAGAAAACGAATCTCATAAAAAAGCTCACATACATACATACATACACACGCACACACATACACACACACGCATACACACACACACGGAAAGACACCACTCTAAATATAATTGCAAAGGATTCTCCAGATCTTGAAACGTAAAGAAAACACAAAATTATTGATTTCGATTTTCGGACCTAATATAGTAACTTCCCAAGAGAAGTTAATAATATTATATGAATACTAATAATAATAATAATCAACTAAAATGACGTTTGTAACTTTAACATGTCATATATCATGACATACTATATGTCTCATAGCATACTTATTACAATTAGGCTCGAAAGTTATATCCACAAATAAATGGTAATATCTGATCTGTCTACCGCGAAAATAAAATATTTATTATAAATTTTAATTTCACTAATTCCATTGAAGAATATGAAAGTATAGCATAAAAATTTAAAAGCACGGCTCGATAGTTCATAGCAAAACGAACAAAAAAAAAGAAAGTAATTATATTTTCAATAAAATGAAAAATATAAATTTAAATTTGTGTATGTTTCTCATAAGGTAGTGAACCAATTGAACTCTAAATTCGATAACAACAAAAATATTATAAGGAGACAAATTTTTATCACACTGCATAATTTATTTCTTTTGAACTAAACTGGTTGCTAGATGGTATTATTCCTAAAAACTTTGAATAAAAATTTCCAATATTTGTCAAATTAAAAGTAAAAAATTTTATTTAACAAATTTTTCCAATAAAGTTCCTTATGACTATTTTGGGTGGTACTGATTAATTGCTTCAATAGTTTAATGGCTTTTATGATTTAATGACCTTAGAAAAAAAGTAACCTCAAGGTTCCCTTTCATTGTAGCAAACATATCATTTTCCTGCGATAAAAAATGACTCTCACATTCAATCCAATCAAGTTGAATTGGATGTTGAAGTGGTATAATTGTGGAAATAACCTAATTATAGTCTTGCATTTTGATATCAAAAGTTTAGTCTAAGGAATAATAACAAAAACTTTTGCGAATAATAAAATAAAGAGGTAGGATAAACAAATTATCAAAGCTGCTCTCTAGCAAATTATATATCAACCCATTTCATAATTGTTATAGCAAACGCCGTTGCCAAGAGTTTAAAAAAATAATTTGATGTAACATTAACGTCATTACGAAATCTGTTTTGCAGTTTTTGCTTACCTCTAGTTTATTCTGAACCCCTAGTTTTTAGGTTATAGAAATTGCTTAGGAATGCTACAGACTGGCCAGAATTCAATCCATAGCTAAATATCTCCTACTCTATATCTATATTATATGCAGTATTTGAATGCCCAGTTGAAGAATTCTTATGCGAAGCTATGAACAGAACATATTGACTTAACACAATCTAAAGAACACTGTTTCCTTGTGGACAAAGTGTTCGCCTGACAGAAGTTAGGTGGCTGGCCGTACGTTACGTGAGCCATGTGTGGATATCTGAAACAAAAAACCCAAATAAATATCCAAATATAGCCTTGTCATTTTGGGAAAAAATAAATTAAGACATTTTTACTAAAAAAAATACAAAATACCAGAGTTGTAAAAATTGTGTTTTAAAGCTCAGTTTCTTTGTGTAATATTTTTATTAAATAAATTTTAATAAAGAGTTATTATTACATTTACTTTTATTGCTATTACTTTTTAAGACAATTATTAATTTTTTTTTTTCATTTTATCTTTTTCAGATTAATAAATAATAATATACTAAAAAAAAACCCCACGTATACATTTAATAAATGCAAAGTGATTGACTGAACTGCTTTTATTTTAAGAATATTTTATTTTATTTATTCCGAACTGTATTCCTGAAAATAGCTTCTAAAGCGCCTACACAAAAATATGTCACATCATAGCGATGACCAACTGCTGCAGGCAGGCAGTGATTCATTTTGGGAGCCAGGAAATTATAAACGTACTACCAAAAGGATAGAAGATGGATACAAGTAATTAAAATAATATTATTTTTAATTATTAATTTATAGTAATAGTTTTTATTTATTTGTAGATTGTGTACTGATTTACAGACATTAATACAAGAAAGAGCAGAAATAGAAAAAGGTTATGCAAAAAATCTTAGAGCTTGGTCAAAAAAATGGGGTGAACTAATAGAAAAAGGTATAATAATTTTATTTTTTTATTGCATGTCTAACTAAAGAATCATAGTCTTTAATCGCATTTATCTCCACTTTTCTATTTTTAAAACCGTTTACCGCCTGAATACTCGTCTAATAACTCATGACAATAAGTAGGGGAAATTTTGAGTAATTTTTTGAACTCTCTCTCTTGCGAGAATTATATTTAATAATGTTTAAATAGACATGAATATTAAAAGTTAGTCTAACATATTGACTTATAAAGAAAAATATTTATTTATTAACAATTTCATTAATTGATAAATATTAAAATAAAATAAAAGACAAAAATTTTTTAAATATTTTCTCTATATTTATATTTTCTATAAGTTTACTCTAATAAAAGTAAATTTGCAAAGGAAGTTTGCTAGAGTTTCCAAAGGTTTCCATTAAAGTATTAATAAATTATGATTTAAATCAGCTAGCTTTGGAGTTTTAATAGCTTATAAGTTAATTTCAAAGAAAGTTTACTCTAATAAAAGTAAATTTGCAAAGGAAAAGTTAAATCTGACTGTTGTGAAAGATGTGAAACACTTTTTACAACCTCAAACTATAACAAATTTTTAGCAGTTAAAAATTGTACTAAATTATGAATAACACTTCTTTTTAGATATGGAACAGAAGGTAGTATTCTTGTCTAGTATTCTGGCCACTGTAAGCGAACGAAAAGCCAGTGGCAAGGCATTTTCTAAGTCGTCTTTCAAAAAAGTCAATTTAAGTTGATCATCATCAGGATAGAGTTATCAGAAATCAATAAAACCAAATTTATTTAGTTAAAACATAAGTTTGTACTTGTCCTAACGATCTTTTTTTAATTAATTTTGTCATTTGTATATTTTTTGTGGTTGTCAAAAAAAAGCGAAAATCATTTTTATCATTGTCATTTTTTTAACTCTCTGACTAAATGGTATTAAAAAAGAAAGCAACTTTGTGTGGAGATATTTTATGTCTAAATTCAAATGAATTATTACAGTAGTTTTTGAATGCCGATAATCACGGACTTTTGAAACATCGTTTCGAGAAAAAGGCGTTTAAAATTTTAAACTATGAAAAATATACAAGTAATGGGAAAATTTAATTGTCAATAACTACGAGAACTTTAACCCGATTGCTTAGTAATTGTGATTTTTGAAAATTGTTATCCCTTAAATAATTATTTAAACTACTAATTATTAGTTCATAAATTTTACATTAAAACATCATGATTAACTTAATATTATTTTATAATAAAATTTAACATATTAAATTCGAAAATGAGAACAGCTCCTTGTGCTGTACTACTTCTAACTATCAATAAAATATCACGATTGCAACATGAGCTATCTCGAACCAAAAAATTGTTGTTTGAAAAAAGCTGATTTTTTTATATTGGTAAAAAGTCATGTAGAATATCTATGAAAAGTATTAATAATAAAATTAATAAAAATTGTTCTACGAATAATATCGTAGATTTATTAATTTTCCATAAATTTCATGGATCAAATTTAAGATCCTATTTATTTAGTGCATGAAATAATACTAAAAAGCAACTATATTAAAAAATATTCTTTTTTCTATTTAAATTTAAGGACCAGAATATGGTACTAGTGAAGCAGCATGGAAAGGTGTTCTTACAGAATCTGAACGCTTATCGGATTCACATTTAAAAATTAAAGAAAATCTTTGCTCTGATGTTACACAACAAATAAAAACATGGCAAAAAGATAATTATCATAAAACAATGATTCAAATTAAGGAACGTAAAGAAATGGAAGATGCATTTAAAAAAGCCCAAAAACCATGGGCTAAACTTTTGGCTAAAGTAGAAAAAACAAAATCTGATTATCATTCGGCATGTAAAACAGAAAAATCTGCAACTAATCAAGAACGTAATGCAACAGCGGATAGTTCATTATCTCCTGATCAGGTAAACAATTATTTATTATTATTATTCCCTTTTTTTACAAACAAATTTTGTCAAAAATAAAAATAAATTTTTCTTTTTTGTCTTTTCATATAATAATTTTAATTTTATTTAATACAATAAGATTTCTTAGCAGAAAACAACATTTTCTGATTCTATTTTTCCAGTTATATATACGAATTTTACTTTCATGCTTCAGTAAGTTTTGTTTTTTTAGAAAATTGATAATAATATTATGGCTATTGGGATCTATTACACAACAAGTTTTTGACGTTAGGTTTTGCATTTTTTTATTTTTTTCTTGGCTCTCATTGTCAGGGTAAACTGAAACTGTAGGGTTTCAATAACAATAAAATAATTAAAGTCCAATTGCAAAATTTATATTTTTTTGTATAAAAAAATAGGTAAAAAAAATGCATGATAGAGTTCAAAAAACAAAAGATGAAGTTCAAAAATGTCGTGAAAAATACGAACAAGCTTTAGCCGAAATGAATAAATATAATCCAATATATATGGAGGACATGACATCTGTATTTGTTAAGTGCCAAGAAATGGAAGAAACAAGACTTAAATTCTTTAAGGAAGTGCTATTTTCTATTCATGCATGTTTGGATATTACAAAAGATCCAAGGTAAGTTTTTTTTTGTTTGTTTTTATTTATATTTAGAAGGAGTTTCTATATTCTTTGCTTTCAACTACTCCAAGAGGCCAAAAGTTTTTCACGCGATACAATCCTAGTAGGAAATTTTAGCATAGGCAAATTATTATTTTTGCTCTTCTTAATAAGCTACGGAGAACATCATCCTTCCATTACTTTTTGACTTATTTTAACGCTAAGAGATATCATTCTAAAAGATGTTTAACACATCTGTACCATATGTACCTCAACCATCTGTTGAATTAAATCCCTCCGTGTGTTTTGTTAATTTACAGATGAAAAATCGGTATAGGAAATGAAGTCTATCAATTCAAAAAATTCATGCCTAGATTACTTTAAGCTAATTTCTATGAGGAGTAAGGCTAAGTAGCTTTACTAAATTTCCTAATGAGATGAAACTAGAAGCGGATAATGTACTAGACTTTTACTTTTGGCAGAGGGCAGTCAAAAGGTGCATAATATAGAAACACGTATTTAATGCCTAATATATAAATATTTTTTAATGAGAACAAGTGTTATACATAAACTGTTGTATATTCTAGTTTACCTCAAATATATGAAGAATTTTATCATACAATCAACAATGCGGACCATCTGAAAGACTTAAAATGGTGGTCAAATAATCATGGAGTTAATATGGCAATGAATTGGCCAGCATTTGTGGTGAGATTTTGACTAGATTTTTTTTTTTTTTTTTTTTTTTTTGAAATTTTATTGTTCAAGATCATTATAATTGTTGTTTTATTAATCGATAACTTATTAAAATAAAAATTTTGTTTGCAATATAAAAAGACAAGCTATTTAAACTCGTTCATAGATCACATAACTTATATTTGTTGTGCATTTCATTTCCTAAAACAAAATAAATAATTATAGGAATACACAGAAGAATTTCGAGACATCGCTAAAGGAAATAAATCAAAGGAAGCTTTACCAGCAGCACCAATAACACTTATAAATCAAAGGCCTGTTGCTGAAGATCTGCATGTACGCATGTTTTTATGTATTTTATTTTAAATTGCTTGAGCTATTTAATAAAATTTTATTTAAAAAATTATTTATATAGTTTAAAATTGTATTAAAAATAAAAATTTTTTTCTATTTTAGGAATATCCACCACCTTCAAATAAAAATAGTATAAATAGGAATTCAGTAAATGTCACAAATAAAAATCCCGTAAAAGTACCAATAGTTACAAATAATAGTGAGTCACCAACATCTGATGATCCTCTTAATAATCATTCGCCTAATCATCGATCTTCATCTATAACGTAGATTTATTTTAATTTAAAAATAAACTTTGAAAAAGTTTCTTAATTCATTTTATATTATTAAATTTTTAGAAATGGGACAAATAAATCTGATCCAAATCCTTTTGAAGAAGAGGAATGGGATGAAGGTGATAATGATAATATTTTAGTAGATAATGGAGAACCTGGCGTTCCGGTTAAAGCTTTATATGATTATGAAGGTGCTGAAAGTGATGAGTTAACCTTCAAACAAGGTTTGTACCTAAAGATATATTTTTAATATTTTATCTTCATATATTTCGAAAAACTTAATCTCTAGACTACCTATAATTTACATAAAAGTAATTTAAAAATGATCTAATAAAACATTTAACCTGTTTTTGATTTTGTTTATTTTTTGGTTTATTAATTTTAAGAAAAATTAATTATTCAAACTAAAATTAATAATTTTTTAGCATATAGCTCTTCAAAATTATTTAATAATTATTTTTTTAAGGTGAAATATTTGAAAAATTAGAAGATGAAGATGAGCAAGGATGGTGTAAAGGACGCAAAAGTGGGAAAGTAGGACTATATCCAGCTAATTATGTTGAATTAGTAAGAACGTAAATAAAATTTGGATAATTAGTTAACAGCATTATATATCAAATAGCTGTACTATTAAATTTTTTGATTTATATTTTATTTAATATGCATTATACGGAATGATAAATGCAAAATTAAATACTGTTAAATTAGGAATTAATTGAAAGTGTAAAAATTTAATTTACAAAAAAAACTGTTAATAAGTTATTTAAATCCATTTGGGAAAAAATTTGTTAAATATATTTGTAACAATCTAAAAAGCAAGAAATTCAAAAAAGGAAATCAAAAAGTAACATAGTGATCATATTTTATTTTGTTATAAACAAAATGTAATGGACTTAACATTTAATTTTTTGGAACAACTCTAGTAATTTCTTAAATTTTAATATATATATATATATATATATATATATATTATTGATTAAAGAAAAACATTTATAGAGCGGTAGGATCGTAGCCGTAGAGAATGTTATGAATGTATTTAAACTATGTTAATAATATTAAAAACTAAGGGATACATCAATTCATTATTTAAATAAAAGAAAAAATGTTCAAGTTTAAATATAATTTTCTAATGTACTTTGAGTTAAAAATTTAATTCGGTAATCTTAGTTTTGTGTGTATTGAAAAATTACAGTAAGGAAAATATACATCTGTAAATTTTTCTTCGAGAAATTCTTCCATGCTTATTCTGAAAAAATGTGTCAGTTAAAATATTATCAAGGATGACAAAATATTACAAGTACTACAAGGATGACAAAATATGGAAAAAGTAGCTCTTTTTCACTGATATTTTATCCTCAATTTTCTTACTTAACCTAGTCTTGTACAAGCATTAATATTCATTTATTTATATCAATATTTATATGGCTCTTTCCGTTTAAATTATTCTACCAATTTAACAAAGTTTGAATAATTTGACGAAATGCATTTGGGATGAATGTATGTCATCGAAGAATTTTCCTTCTCAATTGATAGTTAGAAGATTCTTAAGAGGACATATTACTTTTTTATTTATTGTATTAACATTTTTTATTTTTAAAAATTTGCAAAAGTTTTAAAAATTAACAGTTTTCAAGGGAAAATTTCCACCAAATTAATGTTTTTGAAAAATTTCAATTTTTTTTTTATAATCTTTGATAAATCTCTTATTGTATAGTAAAAACTAAAAAATTTTATATAAAAAAAAGTTTTCTTCACAAATTATAATTAGTTCGAAGAAAAAGTTTTTTTGTGATTTCTTCGAAATATATTTATTTTTAAAAAAACTTCTGAAGCAAATATAATCTTTACAATATATCCTTAATTCTAGGACATAGCTCAAGGTCAAATAGAAAGTTATCCTTTTTTACAATCAGCGTCAAATTTTTAATAATTTTGTTTGTTTTCAGAGATATTTTATTTTGAATTCAAGAGATTCGCACATTCCAATCAGTAAAAATTATTTGTCTGTAAAATTTTTGATTATTGAGTTATTCAAGGTCTAACTTAGAAATTTCAAGTTTCTTCAAATTTTATTTTGAAATATCGATGGGTTTTTAGCTCGAAACTGTTGTTAAAAATCTATATTGCTGGTCGCCCTAAAAAAAAATAAAATGTTAATTTCTAGCAAGGAAAGTCAGAAAAATTCGTAGAAAATTGGAAATTTTTCTTCCTATATAATAAATTTAATAAAAAACTTTTTAATTTTTAAGTTATTAGAAAAAGGTTGCGCATACGAAAATATGGTTTTTTTTACTGTTTTATTAAAATTATAGAAATTCTATAAACACAATTTACATATAGCCTTATTAAATTTTCTTATTTTTAAAAATATAAATGTATTACGACTTCACAAATAACTAGCATTTAATCTAAAAATAATAACAGTCGGATTTTATTTCATAGAAATTTATTCAAAATTAGCAATTATTACCATTAAACCTACACCAGCTAATAAAGCTGAAATTTCTTTAAGTGATTGAAGTAATTTTGTAGATCCCTCTAATAATTCCGGCAATACACTAACTGTTGCTATATAAATAAACCCTCCAGCAGTAAATGGAAGTACCCAAGATGCAGCCGCATCACTACCTGCACCTAATAATGCTAAAATAGTTCCCGCTAATGCTCCAAATGCTGTAACTAATTGTAACATCATTGCTTTACGTTTTGTACAACCAGATTTTACAAGAATAGCAAAATCACCAATTTCATGTGGTACTTCATGTAAAAGAATTGTAATTGTTGTTACAATACCAATACTATTTCCAGCTAGATATGATGCACCTATTGCTAATCCATCAGTAAAATTATGAGTGAAATCTGCTGCTAAATTTAAATATCCTGATATAGCTACCGGTGATGATTTTGTCTTTTCCTTATTTGTTTTCTTTTTAGAGTTTTTTTTTTGATTATTAGAATTTTCTTCTTTATTTCCATGGCTGTGTCCATGCCCCCCTTTTATTAATCGAACACTTTTTTCAACAGCTAAAAATGTAATTATACCTCCAAGTACCCAAAGTCCAACAGACATATCATGGGAATGGCCGCTATGATCATGATTATTAATATCATGTTCATTGTGATGATGATGAGTACTTTCATCATGGTCAGAATGTATATGTGGAACAAGAGCATGTGGAATTAAATGAAGAAATGCATCCCCTAATAATCCACCAGAAGCAAATGCTAAAAGTATTTTTAAGCGAGGTTTCATCTTATCTGTATTATCTAAGTTAATAGCATATAAAATAAAATAGGGTGCCGCACTTATGAGCACTGTAGATCCAATTGAATGTATCCAAATACTTAACATGTCTGTAATAAAACTTCGTCAGTCTTTTTAGGCTAAATTCTACTAGCTAAGTTAAATGGTGTCTAGTTATTAATACCTATATCATTACCGTTTGTGGAACATTTGCCAGAGTGGCAATGTTCTTCCTTATCATCATCATGATCTTCCTTTTTATGATAAATTCCATCATGATGTACATCATTCTCATCATTAATTTCAATATTATTACTTGTCTCTTGTTTTATGTGTAGATTATTTAATTTTGAATTGTCTGCGAATTCATTACATAGTCCGAAAGATATGAAAATTGTTAAAAAAATTAAAAATTTCATATTTTTTTAATTAAAAATTAAGAGATATAAAATTTTTACTGCTATATGACTACAAAGTTTGACAATTTTCTGAAAGAAAATATTTAGTACTGCCAGAATGTAAAGTTGTCATATTTTTATCATTTTCAGTATCCTCATAATAATTCATCTTGCTCGTAGTAAAAAAAGGAATAAAAAAGGTACATTCCAAAGGTACATTCCAAGAAATAATTTTAGCCTGAATTATATAATTAACTAGAAATAATGAAATATCATTTATTTTAGATATTATTTTGAAAGTTAAAATTCTATTATTTTTCGCGGAAAATTGTAATTTGTAACTTTTTTACGTTATATTTTTTAAAATTTAAGCAATTCTTTATTTGTTAGGCAACAATACCAAAAAAAATGAAAGCCAAAAATAAATATAATACAGAATGTATCAGAAGAAAATTTTGTTAAAAGTCAATTATAGTCAACTCAAGAGATCTGAATTATTTTTCACAGAACTATGCCATTTTAATTTTTAAATACTGGTAAATAACTGATTTAATTTTTAAATACATGATTTAGAAAAACTATCGCCTGAAAGCCTCACAACAACATGTTGATGCACATGATCCTCATCCTGCTCCGCACCAGTCTGTGCAAAGTCCGTGGGCAAATGCGATGTGTGCGAGTAGATCGGTTTTCAAATAACTCACCCCGCAGGTGTCGCATGATTTCACATCCTTTAAGTCTACATGTATATGTAGGAAATGTTAAAGTTAAAAAAGTTAAATTTATATTGTATAAAGAATTTTTATAAAAATATAACAAATAGATTTCTTGAATTTTCAGAAAACTTAATTTAAAAACATGTTAAACAAGTTCAATTAATATAAAAATATAAAAGATAAGAAAATTAATTTGAACACATGTTAAATAAGTTTAATTTATATTGTGTTAAAAATTTATATAAAAATATGTAAAAAATATTTTCTGAAATAAAAAACTTTAATAAAATCTAAAAAAATTTTGAAATATCAACAGCATCCAAAAATAATTCTTCAATTCTAAGCTGGTAATACTAAAAATAGTATGAGCATGCACTTTTAGAATATATATACCAACACATACGCAGTGAAATTGAATGGAATACATCAGGTGTATATTTACGCGCATCAATGCGTCACACCTCTAAAAGGGGGACTGCTCTTATAAAAAAGAGACACGATGTATAGGAAACATATAGTACTTGAGCCCTCATTTTCTATGTCCAAAAGATGAATTTTTATAGGCTCGAATTTCCTACTGGGTAGTTATTTTGTAAAAGATGTAAGTGGCAGCAAACGTAAGGTTGCCTGCAGAGTGACGGCTTAAGGGCCCAAACACAATGAACGCGGCGCGCAAACGCGGTTTTTTGTGAAGTTGTGCACAAAACAGGAACGCGGTTACTTAACACAATGCACATGGCGCGGTTGACATATATTAGCGACTTTAATAGCAAAAAATGAGATGACTCTGCTATCTAGCTGTCGGCATAAAAGTAAAGTAAATTTACAAGATCGCTTTTCAATAAACATCCAATTAGTCCACTTAAAACACTTTATTACACTCTTTAATGAAAAAAGCATCGAAAATATTATTATTAAACTATCTTTCAACGATGAGCGATCCTGTTAGAAAATTTTCAAAGCTACACAAGCAGAGCCATCTAGTTAAATTTTGCTCAAAGAAATCGCGTGTCAAAGTAGAAATTAGGTCGTGGCGCGCATTGTGTCAGCTCCCATTTGTTTCAATATTTTACATGTAATTAATTTTACACAAAAATTAATTATTATTTTTAAGCTACATTATTGAATCTTTTATTTAAAAAACCTCTATATTTATCTATTTTTCTAAGAAGAAATTTCATTTTAGCTTACTGCGGCTTTTTAGTAGAGACACACATCCCTCAGGGACTTTGAGGGACTTTTCTAGTTCTTTTTAGCAGAGACACAAAATCATTTTGAAATTCAAATCTTAGCATTTTCTGAAATCATAAATAGTTCCGAAACAAAAAACTTTAAAAAAAATATGTTGTTTGCTTTTAAGAAATTTATTTTTCACAAAGGAACTATTACAAATTCTTATGAAGTATTATTTAATTAATTTTATTTTATTTATTAATTGAACCTTTATTTAACGATTGGTTTATTTATTTAGGAGTTTTTATTTAGGGTTTTTTATTTATTACAACATGATGTCGTTGCAACACTAAAATTTATTATAAATATTAATTAGCAAAAAATAGTTATTTTATCTTGCAGTGTTCATTTTGCCGCCTTTTAATTTAAATTTATTTAATTTTGATTGTAATTTGAAATTTTTGAAATAAATAAAATATATAGAAGTAATTAAAAATATAAAAAAATGTTCACATTTCACCCAATTGAAAATCCTTAATAATAGAATATTGATTATTAAAATAGGTGATTTTAGAAATCATAATTAAGTATATGTTATCATTTTTAATTTAAGAATATACAATTTTAGGTAAATAACAAGTAAAAATAAATATTTTTATAATAATTTCATAACTTTCAAGAAATAAGAATCTAAGATTTTTATAAAATGTCTTTTATTTATTAAACAATAAAATAAAATTTCAACATTTATCAACAATATCATAATTTATCATTTTTAATTTTATTTGACAAAAACACTTTTAACACAAGATTAAAATTTAAAAATGTCACAAGTAACTATAATACATTTATATTGCCTTCATGTACACAAAGTGAGTCCATAGCACCACCGTCAGACCTTAATTCAGAGTTGTGATGCTGGGCCACCATGCACCGTCAGCATAGCTGATTCAGTATAGATATAATTTATTTTCGATTTGAGTTTATGAACACACCTTTTATCGTTCACAATATTGTATAGTTGTGTTGAACGTACCCATTAAAGTGTAATATTTTAAAGCTGTCAAACGTTTGTCACATTTTCAAATTAAAGTTCTAACGATTTTTATTTGTTTAATTATTATCGTAGTTATCAATACGCATTAAATTATGTACTTTTCCAAAAATGTCTAATAAAAAAACTCCTAGCAATATAGTTCATAATAAATGCGCGGTAGATAATACACCAAACTCATCCAAAAAAAACATTTACAATTCATATGATTCAAAAACTAGAAGTAATAACAAAGGTGCAACTAATTCTGGTTCTTCACGCTCAGAATGTATATCAAAAACACCAATTTCAGGATTTAAAAATAAATATAAGGTATCGACAGCTTTAAATGCTTTAAAAACACCTTCATCTTTATATCGTTCAGCTGGTAATACCCCAAATTCTTCAAAGCCAAAATTTGGTACTCCTATAAGCTCGACTTCCAAATCAAAAAGTAAATTAGAAAAAACTAATATTAATACAATCGAAAATAACAAAAATTCATTAGACATAATAAAAACTTCAGACAAGCAATCAAAAGACGATGCAAAATTAATAAAAGATGGAGAACCGAGTAATTTAATTGTTGCTGTTCGAGTTAGACCATTAAACATAAAAGAATGCTACAAACCGTACATTTTTAATATTGTACACATTGAAGATAATGAAGTTACTGTATTAGCTGGCACAACTGCAGATTCCTCAGCCGGTGTTAGTCACTGTTTTCAATATGATCATGCATTTTGGTCATCAAATTGTGATGATCCACATTATGCAAATCAGGAAACTGTCTTCAAATGTACCGGCTTACAACTTGTTGATAAAGCGTTTGAAGGATATAATGCATGCTTATTTGCTTATGGCCAAACTGGATCTGGTAAAAGTTATAGTATGATGGGTATAGACAATGATGATTCAAATATTATTAGTATGAATTATGATGCTGGTATTATACCAAGATTTTGTCATGAATTATTTGATCGTATTGGCAAACTAAAAGATAAATATCAAGCAGAAGTTGAAGTTAGTTATTTTGAAATTTTTAATGAAAAAATTTATGATCTATTATGTGTATCAAATGTAGACAATTTACAAAATATAAATAATCGAAATGCATTACGTGTAAGAGAACATCCTATTTGGGGACCATATGTTGTTGATTTAAGTAGCCATCCTGTTAGTACATATACATCAATAAGAAATTGGTTAGCTGTTGGTAATAGTCAACGTGCTACAGCTGCTACTGGTATGAATGATAAAAGTTCAAGATCACATTCAATTTTGAATATAATACTTAAATTAACCGAATATGATGATAAAAATTGTTTAAGTACAACAAATTTAAAACAAACAAAACGAAGTAAAATTAGTTTAGTTGACCTTGCTGGAAGCGAACGTATTAATTCGTTTTGTATAAACAATGAAAGACTACGTGAAGGTGTAAGCATTAATAAAAGTCTTTTAACACTAGGCAAAGTAATTGCTGCTCTATCTGATAATAAAAAAGAATCTATATTTGTGCCATATAGAGAATCTGTTTTAACATGGCTTTTACGGGTAAGTTTTGCTTTAATTTTATATTTTTTTAACCTTTTTATTGGGAAAAAAAACTTAATAGTCGTTTTGTAAGAAAGATTCATCACATTTATAAATTTATAAAACGTAATAAAGTAGCCACATAACTTAATAGGAATATAATAACGTCAAGATCTTTTATGTAACTTTTAATTATACATTTTCTAACCGCTAAAAATGTTAAATAATATTTCTTTTTATTTGATATATGATATATTATAATAGAAAATTAATTCCATGGAATTGTAATTACAATTGTTTTTTTATAACGAAAAAAAATTTTTATCACTTCGTTGTTAAATGTTTATTTAGTCTCAATTGTTACCATTTGTTCATAAGCCACATCAGGACTAAGTAAAAAAATATTGTTTTTGTTTTTTTTATTTTTAAAATTTTTCCAATTAAAATACAAGAGAAATATCTTCCTAAGTCCTTGAATTAAGGAAATATTTCATTTCTTCTTGTAAATCGTCTCATGAACATTTTTGTCATTTGCATATTTTTACATTTGCAAGATTTTGGAAGGCATTTGCATTTTTTGAAAAAATTTGTTTTTTTGTCCTTTCCTATATTGAGAATGAAAGAAAAAACTATTTTAATTAGTTAAAATTATTTGAAAAATTTAAAAGACAAAAATAAAGTAATAAATTTGGTTTAATTGAGTCCAACAAAACTTTTATTTTAATCAGAATTCAAGAGACAACACTACGTCTTGTTTTTTTGTATTTAAAAAGATATGAGACACGAAAGCACGCTAATGTAATTTTATTCGTAAAAAGAAAAAAAAAACTAAAATAAAGCGCCTGGGTAGCTAAAGCCTTGTACAAACCAAAGCGAATTTTATTCGCTAAACACCTAAAGCCTTGTTCAAACCAATGCGTTTTTCATTCGCACGACGGACAAGGTTGTAAAACGGGTGATGTATTTGCTCTAGCCATAGCTAGAATAAAAATTTTTGTTTCATAATGGTAAAAGGACACTTTATGGCCCTCAAAATTTTTGTTGTGCTTGAAATTTTTGTTGTATTTTAAATTTTAGTTCTAATGGAAATTTTTGTTGTATTTATATTAAAAGGGATAGAAAATAATGATTTTATTACTTTTAAAGGTACACCAAAAGTTTTGAAGGCCACAAAATACTTCTCTAAAAGTAATAAAATCATTATTTCCTATCCCTTTTAATATAAATACAACAAAAATTTAAAGCAAAACAAAAATCTGAGGTACAGCAAGAATTAAAACAACAAAAATTTTGAAGGCCATAAAATGCTTCTCTAAAAGTAATAAAATCATTTCTTATCCTTTTTAGAATAAGCACAACAAAAATTTAAAGTAAAAGAAAAATTTTGAAGGCCATAAAGTGATCTTTATGAAACAAAAATTTTTGTTTTAGCTATATAGCTAGAGCAAATGCATCATCCGTTTTACAACCTTGTCCGTCGTGCGAATGAAAAACGCATTGGTCTGTACAAGGCTTAAGCCAACTAACTAGAAGAAACAATTATTGGTTAAACTTAATATTAGATGTAATTGTTTCATTTATCGGTAATGAATTAAGCTGCTCAATATTTATTTTCTTTGAATATATTTTTATGTGTATCTTCTTCAATATTATCATGTAATAATTTTTTATTTATGTAATTAAATAATTGAATAATTACTTGCATAATAACTTAATCCATTAGAAAAAATACAAACTAAATTTGCTTATCATTTAACCTGAAAAAGAACTTTGCAGTACAAGCCCACACATAGTGCAATCCCACCATTTGATATATCATATGGTAGAGACCGATGTGCACAACTCGAAGAAAAATTGAAAAATGAATTTTTTCTTTGAGTGTATTAGTGGAGGGCATGTAAAAATCAGAAAAATATCAAACATGTTTAATATCTACCAGAAAAGTCCCAGAAAACAGGTTTTTATATGGAGAAGGAAGCAAAAGTTGTCCACTTTTAGTTGTAGTCTATAGCCACCTTTAAGATTGATTCTGTGTGTTGTTAAAAACTTTTATTTTAAGATTAATTTGTTTTGTGTCCTTTTGAGAACCATTCGATGGGGATATTATTTTTAACTAAATGTTTCAAAGTGACAGTAGATTGGGATTTGCAGCATTTTATTTAGTTGTATCAATCCTTATTTTTGCTATTATATCTATCACTAATTTAGTATTATTTTTAAAGTTTTTTGTTTATTGACAATCTTAAAAAAGAAAAAACCACCAACAATGACTATTACATTTTATTATTAGTGTATTTGAAGGAAGAAAAATGGAGAAACTATGTGCTGTTTCATCAAAATAATGTACTGAGTCATAGGTTCTCGTAAATGATATCCAAATTACACGAATTAACTTTCGAGTTGTTTCCGCTTTTATGTTGATTCTACCGCAGCTTCTACTATCTATTCGTGGACCTTAAAAAATGCTCCAGCAAAAGTATAATTCTAGCATTTAATAGAAATTGTTTTATAAGGCTGGTCTAGAAATGTTAAATGAGATTATCCTGATATTTAAAGATGAGTGTTGGTAAAAATTGTACTGTTAAATATCAACCAGTCTTGAGGTATATTTAAAATCTTTTTTTTAGTATTGCAGGATCAATAGAAAAAATAAACTGTATTAATTTAAAACCTAGAATTCAACTTCGTTAACTTTGTACATTCGTTAAGCCCAGATAACCAAAGTACTAACGTAAAATCATTAAAATTTTTAATTAAAGGCTAGTAAAAATTCAATCTACTTTACTAGTAGATGTTTAAAATAATCATATACGGAAATAAATATTTATCAAAAAAATGAAATACATTACGTAATTGAACTATTTTACATGGAAATTTTTTCAAAAAAAATATTTATCACTATTCTTTAAAAACTTAGATTAGAAGCTTTAAAGGGACATTTTATTGGCCTTGATATATTATTTTAAACAATTTGATAAGTAAATTATTTTGATTTTTAATGAAATCGATTAATCCATTTTTTTTTTTGATGAAATGATTATTTTTATTTGGTGGAAGCACGAGATTATTAAAAATGTTTTAATTATGTTTTAAAAAATAAGTCACGAGCTCTAAAAAGTCACGATTACATTTATTATGCTTGGCTTCAATTTTTCATTTTTAAAATAAAAATAAAAATGTATATTTTAGTTAAAGAGTCTCGTTATTTTTGCAACTATAAAAACGAATGTAGAAAAATTTTAAACTTAAAGTGTGCATCATATAACATTAAAAATTTAGTTAACTCAAAAACTGATCCACATAATAATATAAAAATTTATAACCATTCTAATTTTATTAATTTATAAATATTATTTACCTTTTTTCAACGCATTATTCTTAAGTATTTTTTCAAACATCTCAAGATAAATTTAGCTCGTCAATTCCACTCTATTATATAACTTAAAGATATTGTTTTTCTAATTTTTTGCTTCAAGTCTACTTGAATACTAAAAAAGACTTCGTGGTTTTTTGCTAATATCTTTTACGCTATTTATTTTACTTATCTGAAGGCGAAATAAAAACTCAATTGTGGTTGGTCTTAGTGGTTAATTTTGATAAAATTCAATTTAAGTATTATAGTTTTACGCTGTAGAAAATTTATAAGATAAAGGAAAAAAATAACCAAGATAATTTTTTTAATACTCTTGATAAAAGCCTTCCTTTTTATAGATTAAAGTATTCATCATATACTTCAGATTATATGCTGCTGAAGGCTTTAAAGCCTTGTACAGACCAATGCGTTTTTCATTCGCACGACGGACAAGGTTGTAAAACGGGTGATGCATTTGCTCTAGCTATATAGCTAGAACAAAAATTTTTGTTCCATAAAGATCACTTTATGGCCTTCAAAATTTTTCTTTTACTTTAAATTTTTGTTGTGCTTATTCTAAAAGGGATAAGAAATGATTTTATTACTTTTAGAAAAGCATTTTGTGGCCTTCAAAACTTTTGGTGTACCTCTAAAAATAATAAAATCATTATTTCCTATCCCTTTTAATATAAATACAACAAAAATTCCCATTAGAACTAAAATTTAAAATACAACAAAAATTTTGAAGGCCATAAAGTGTCCTTTTACTGACAAAAAACAAAAACAAAACAATTTTGTTCTAGCTATGGCTAGAGCAAATACATCACCCGTTTTACAACCTTGTCCGTCGTGCGAATGAAAAACGCATTGGTTTGTACAAGGCTTAAGTCTTTTCTTCCAAAAAAAAAAAAATTAAATCAATTTTAATTATAAATCATATACGCGAATACTAAACAAATGCATAGTTTAGAGGAAATATAATTTTAACATGAATCAGAAAATTAAATTAAGCATAGCTAGTTAAACTGAATCAAACACATTCTAGTACCTTTGTGCCATTATTTTATTGCTAAATAATAAATAAATCAGATAAATAAAGTTCTTTGGACTTTGTATATAATTTTACTTGAGTGTTTGCTGATACAACAACTAAAATAATTTCAGTATATCAGCAATTTTATCGAAAATAGTAAAAGGTATTAAAATTGTTGATCATTGACCTCAGAGTTTAGTGACTTATCTTAAAGGAATATTAATTTCTTTAATGATAAACTTCTGTAAATCAAAATGATACTTTGAAATTTTCACTGAACCAGTTTTGATATATATTTGCCTTTTTAGTATCATGTTTGCTTAAAAATACTCAAAAAATTTCTGGATAGTTTAAAATCAGCTGCAGTTATTAATTTCGAGTTTCTATCCTCTCGAAATTTCCCTATTAATTCCGAAGCTAATCAAAGTTTATTTTTTTACGGTTTTATTATGTATTAATTTTTCTATTCCACAAATATATTAAGGCTGGTTTTGAAATTCGAAAAAATCGATTTTTTTTGCATATTTCCATAACTTAACTCCTTACGAAAATGTTCTCAAGAGGATTTTTCGAAATTCAAATTATTTTTGGTGTTACAGCCCATTTTGTGACGCATTTAGTGCTTAGTTCAGTTCAGTCTTGAAAACTTTAAACGCGTTTTTCTCGGAACTACTTTTTTTAGGAACGGTGTTCATGATACCTCAAGATTTACTCAACGGATTCACTTGAAATTTGGCACAGAAATTCTTTATAAATCAGGCTATCGCACCAGGACACAACCTTTTTTCAAGAGCCCCAACTTTCCTGGCCTGTAGTATTTTCAGTTGTAATTTTTGTTTCCAATATTATTAATTTTTTATATTCTCAACACATCAATAAACAAAAAACAAAATTTTTGTTTCAAATATTTATTGGTTTTTTTTATGGCGTCCGAAAAAACACCCAAAATACAAGCGTCTAAACCAGAAGACCCCTTTAATATATTTAATCTCCTTTTACTATAAGAGATGCTAATTATGGTTAAATACTCTTGGACGTATCCTGCACATAGCCTCCTGCGATCTAAATGAAATATCAAAAGAACAGAAAAAGTGGGTGAATTCTTTAATCCTGACTAATCCAGTTTCTAATCCTTTTTAAATTGAATTAATCAAATTTATTTTTATTATTAACTTTAATCATTTATAATAAATGATTGTAACTTTTTTAAAATTTAAATTGAAACCTAAATAAAAAATATTTCATCTCTTGTTTACTGCTTTACCTTTTACCTAACCTTAATGCCAGCAAAATAGTTTCGATTCATAAATTTTTCGGATCTCTTCAAAAATCTGGCAAAATTTTTGACACTTAAGTATTTGTTCTTGCCTTTCTAATATTTTAGATATGCATCTAGGTGTATTTATACGCCATAGGTTCGTACCGGGTAAATAAATGCATAAAAGTAAAAAATCGCAAATAAAAAGACCGCGGAAAATGTAACCATGCATAATAGTAAAAAATCGCAAATAAAAAGATTGCGTAAAATGTAAACCATGTAAAATTATTAAGGTACCTAAGATCCAGTTTATTTGCATGACATTAAAAATTTTTACATTAGGTTTAAGGAATGTCGTTGCTTGGGCTTAGCATTAAAGTCCTTAGTGTAATTGCTATTTTAGTGGTAAAGTATGTAAACCAAGATAAGTTGAGTCTGATTAGATTTTTAACAAACGGTCTACCTCTACCTTCAATCATTCATAAGCAGAGCCTCATAGTAGTATCATTTTTTTCTAGCAAGGATACGAACAGCTCCTACTAAATACTTAAAGAAGTTTGAGTTTGTTAGACTAACTGAATTAATAGACATTTAAAAAAATTGAAATTATCCACAAGCATTTTTATATTGCTTGCTCCTTCATAAAATCTCATATTTGCTAAATGTTGACTGAGAAATTACAATGTTTTTTCTTTTGAATTTTCCTTACTTTATGTTATTGAGAAATGTGAGTTTAAAAATTTTTTAATTTTACGAATTTATAATTTTTTCTAATTACACGGGTGCGCCAGAACAACAGAGGCAGTGCGTTGGACAATATAACATAGTCAAGAGAGCATAGCAAAACTTTCTCAATGCTATAATCTTAATCCCAAAACTGTTGTCAAATGGAAAAAACGTTCATTCACTAAAGATGTGAATATGGGACCAATACAGCCAAGATCAACAGTTTTTACCAAAGAGGAGGATGCTATAATTGTTGCAATTCGTAAAAATACGCTTCTTTCTGTTTAAATGACTGCCTATATTCTTTACAAGCAACAAACATAAAAAACAGAATTAAGTGTACACGTATTTGGGCTTAGTTAAGAAAAGTTGTTCAGTAATTCTAATGACTTTTTACTAATTTGTTACAATTCGCAATACTTTAAATAAAACTCTCAAAGAGCTGAAATGAATATAAAATTGATATTGATAAACATAGTTTAATTCATATAAAGTTTTATGTTATGTCTCTATTTCCAAAAAATCCTGTTATTTAACGATACCCATTAAAATTTACAAAAACTTGTAAAAAAATTTACAAAAAAAATCAATAAATTTGAGAAATTCATAGGAACCAACTGAATTGTGATAGGTACCAGTCAAATTGACTCTTACTGATACCAAGTACAAATAACAAAACAAAAAATTCAAAGTCATTAAATTAATCTATAAGCTTATCACTGCAACAGTAATTAAATTACTGCGGATATAAGAAATGATTCTAGAGTAAAAATCTTAAAATGAAACCATCATATGAAAAGTTTTATAAGACACGACTACAGTAGCCCGGGTATATATTATTTTTAAATTAGGTTTAAAAAATAATTTAAAATTACTATTAAATTTTTTTGAAGGAGTCTTTTATTTCACTATAATTTAAATAAATTTTTTTGGTACCTATATTTTTAATAAAATAATAACCAAATTTAACACATATTAAAGAAAAACTGTTCGTAACACTTCATAAAAGACAGACTAATTTAGGCAATTGGAATTAATTTTAAAATTTTTGACCTTTACTTTGCCAATGAAATGTTTCCTGTTAGCTACTTGTGCTGTCATAGCTTTTATTTAGCACACTTAGCGAGTACTAATGACAATAATGTATATAATGTTTCTTATTTTTTTTTATAATGGTAAATATCAAATGTATTTGCATTTTGAAAATTAGATTATCTTTCCTGAAAACAAATATTATTCATTTATGTTCTTTAGGGCTGATATTAAGTAAAATTGGATTTTTTAGTGTCCATAAAAACTAATTCTATATTCATATTATGACAAATAAAAAAGATTCTATTTGTGCCTAAAAGGAAACTTCTTATATCAATAAATATTGTATAAATTTAGTCAAAAATGTTGTTCAATAATTAAATAAAGTAAATCAAGCTTGAAAAAGCCTACCTTATAATTATTAAAATGAAAATCAAACACAAAAATCATTTATGGGTTCTTTTTATTATTCCAAAAGTATTAATTCAGCTTGCCATAATAGTATATATATGTATATGTGTATATTTATATATTTATATAAATAAACTTTAACAACCTTTTGGGTGCATTAATAATATTTTCATCTAATATAGATAATACATTAATAGTAAATGTTTTAAATTTTTAAACAATCCTTAAAATATTATATTAAATTTTTTTAGATTGTATAATTTTTAATTTCAGTCTTAAATTAGGTTTTCATTTTTGTACTTTAAATCTAAAGGCAATTTAATAATTATAACATATATCAAGTTAATTAATTAATTCCTTTTTAAAAATTAATTTCATTCAATTTTTATGTAAAAATTTATATTAAATTATTTTATTTATTTTCCTTAATTATTTCCTCATTTGATTTGGGCAAATTTGTAGCATTGTGTTCTTCATCTTCTTCACAGATACTATCATGACGCCTTTGCATTCCTTGTTTTTTCAAATAACTAATCAAAGGCCTTTTTTTATGTTCTTGACAAAAAGGACATACAGATTTGCCAGGCTTTAAGATTTTTAGCTTTTGATGTTTTTCTATAAGAAAAAAAAACCTTTATAAATTTGAAGTTATTTATATTTAAATTTATATTTTTCAAAATTTTCATCTTATAAAATTTTAATAGTTTGAAAAAAGATTTCAACCGATTTAATGCACATCACCAATTTTGGTATTGACTTTCAGATTGCTTTATTTTGAACTACTAAAACTTATAAATAAAATAGTTTTATTTTTTACCTTGGAACTTTTTTAAATTAATTGTGTTTATCTTGCTAAATTAAATTAAACGAAGTAAAAAAATATTAAAAAAAAAAAAATTGATTAAAAAAACTAATTGATATGTGCTAAATTTACTGGACTTAAAGATCAATAAATTTGATTTAACAAATTCGCAAACCAATCATTCTCAAGTATTTCTTTTAGTATTTAATAAATAATTATCTGAAATTTATAATCAGATACTTTAAATTTATATAAATCTCTTTCATTTTATTACTATCAAATTTTTGGAAGATAAATATAAGGAATTAAAAATTAGTTCGCATTAAGTTTGAACTTAAATTTTACATTCTTAAAGAAATATTTTGTCCGATAAAACCCCAGCAAAGCTAATGATAAGATTAATTATGCTTTAAAAAAGTACTGATCAATATAGATTAAAACATCATATTCAATTGTTCGATCATTTTTATTGTTGATTAATTTAAATTTTTTACGTAAATTTGCGTATAGTAGTAATTATGCAGCATTTTTTTCTCTTATAATTTGAAATTCGTAACATGTTTCAAGTGATATTATAATCAACTTGTAATTCAAGTCGTGTATTTTGTTTCTCTTACTAATTTTCCTGCTTTTATAGTTTTTTTAACGATATTTGGGCCTGTGATACAATCGTGTAGATAAAGGTAAGCTCAGGGGGATAAAACCCTTTTCCCTCTTCTTGATTAATAATGTTTTACTGCTTATCAAAGACTAAAATCTAAAATCTAAGTTAAGTGTTCGAAAATCATATCCCCCCCATTTACAAAACGCTATCTATAACATCTCTGATGCAACTTTAATACAGTTGTAAAATAAATCTGTGGTACTTCTTTTTGGACATTCAGTATGAATAAGTTTCAAGTAGAATAAATTTAGTGGTGTAGTTTTATCAGGCAACATTTGCTAATTACAACACATCATCAATTCTTTTGTGCATTGTCAGTTGCCCACTATGACTTTTCATTGTTTATTCCTTTGATGAAATATATTACAATATGCACATGGCCGGTGTTAAAAACATAACTTTTATGTAAATGGTATTATTATTCAAATTTACTTTTATAGAAGTTTTTGAAATAGGTAATTTTACCTGATTAAACAAAAACGTAATTTTCCGACCCGTACAATTCTATCAAGTCTGACGGTAGAGTATTAAAAAAACATCAGGTTATGTAAACAGATATAAAAAGGAAAATATTTGAGCTGATAAAATCATCTACTTAGTCTAGTATGCAATTTATATATATCAAATTTGTCAGCTTTTAAAGTACAATTTAACAGTAATTGAGCTCAAATATTTTACTTAAGAAGAATTGTATGAGACACATTTATTCGATTGACGTTACATATGTTTTATACTGTCTTAATTGTTTTCCTTTTTTATTAGAAGTTTTATGGGAAAAAAATATAATTTTGAATAGTTAAATATCTAAAGGGTCAGAAACTTTTCAAAAATCTTGTCTTTTAAATATTTAACGTTTTTCTAAAATCAATTGAAAAATGATTAAACAGCTCTTTGTCATTATATCCGCCTAAATAGAATCAGAAACATTAGTAGGAAAATTATAGCACTATCTTACTTAATTCAAAATTAAGACAAAAAGATAATAACAAGAATAATAACAATATGAGTTAAGCTTTTGTAAATATTTGTGTCTCTTTTACATAATTTCGGCTTGCATGATTTTGCTAAGAACATGTGTACCTTGTGTACCTTTTGTGAAGTATATAACACCAAAATAATATAAATATCAAATAATAAAAAACCACGAAAAATACACGTGATTGGTTGTAAAAATATTTGTATTTGTCTAAAAGATTATTATGAATTATGAATGAAAAATTTGTAAATTTAAAGCGCATGTACGAATTTTTATTATTTATTTCACTATTTTTATCTGTCATTTCCAAACTTCCCATTATAAAAATCAATAACCTCCTAAAACCACGACTTTGTATAAAGAAGAGAAATTGCGCGATATGTGTACGTGCCTGTAGTCACATTTTTTTGAGAATATCTAAAAATCTAGATGTTTAAATTTGCGCAGATACGAAATTTTACAAAAACAAAAACAATAAAAGATTATGCATATTTAGCAAATTTGTATAGGATACTTAAATAAGAAAATTTAAATAAACAAATATTTTTAATGTCAGTAGCCATGATACATTTTGGGTTTATTTTTAGACTTTGTCCATTCTCTTTTTTTGAAGATAGCACGCCTTTTTCTTTTTGTTTACATTGCACTTTTATTTCTATATGTATGTTAAAAAATTATATATGAGGATGATTGATCTTGCAATAAATTTAATATATTTAAATTTAAATTTTATTTTTCTACTTTATACATATATATATATATATATATATATAAATACCTTGAACTTTACTGTAATTATCTTTAATTACAGAATTTCTTGTATTTTCTAAGGTTCCATACGGGAATTTTTCGTAATCTCGATAAACAGAATTTCTCATTGTACCATACGACAATGTCGTATCTCCAATATAAATTCCACAGATGTCCATCTTCAATAATATTGTTTTTTTTCTTTTTGCTAAAATTTTTTGGACTATATAATATTTGGAAATCTAATTGATTATATTTCTTTTAAACAAAAATAAAACACATTTAATTCAAAAAGAAATTTTCTTTAAGTAAATTTTATACTTAAAATTATGTATTTCTTGTTTTTTTAAACCCGATTTATGGTAATTACACGACCAACAACTCCCATGGAAGTAGTGAAACTGAAGCAAAAGTCTGTAAGCACTCTGAATATATATATTCCCGCCATTTGTACAAAACATTTTCGGTTAAATCGGCCTATAAAACTCTTTTTGTTTTCTCTTTTGCCCATATCAAATATATATCGTTTGATTTTTATTAGTTTTTTTGTTTTAATATAAGTGCGTGAATTAAGCTTACACAAAAAAGCTTAATTCAAAAAAGTTTTAACAGATGTTAAAATGGCCATTTTGAGCTTTTAAGATAACACGCAGCAAATATAATTTATAATTTTAAAATCTATTGTATAATACATGTGTCCTTTATATGCATGTATTATTACCAAAAATACATTTATTGATGTTTTTTTAAATTTTTGAGGTGATCACGTGCTTTATATGAACATAGAAATTAAGTTGTACACCACAAAAAAAGTTTTGTATTATTTCTTTGTTATACTATGGGGTTTTTATGGTCACATTTTTATTTTTTGTTTGTTTCTAAAACTCTGTATATATTTTTAAATAATAGATAATAAGCCTGTATACAGAGATTGTTTACTTTACAATTTGCTATACCATACCGGCAGGGTGTACGTGACTTTACAGGTAAATCACGTGCAATATTTAATTTCCCAATGGTATAAGTCAACTAAGTGTGGTTTTCTTTAGTTTATGTTTTACAATTGATTTAAGGCTATTAATAATATTTTTCAAGTAAAACTAATAGTTTTACTTTAAAGCTAAAACTATTAGTATGTTTGCCATTGCAATTTAACACTAGATTACTTAAGCCTAAGGGGGTCATTTTGACACCTTTTTAGTTTCAATTAGATGAAGGAGGGGGGAGATAACTACAATTCTTAATAAACGCATTTATATGTTGTACAAAAAGTCACAAAGTTCTAAGAAATTGTATGAAACTAAAACCGTTATAAAATTACTTTAAGAAAATTTAGTATTTAGTTCCGGCATAATGCAATAGAATTTTTTAAGGGTACTATTTTAAACATGTTAGAAAATTTGCTCACAAATCGCCATTCCTATAAATCCCTGAATACTTTTTGCTTGTTTTAAAATCCTGCCTTCTTAGTATTCTAAGCTTAATATCATGTAAAAATTTTGTCCGACAAATCACACTTAACTCGTAAATTAAAATAGAAAAGTAATCTTTCCTTGGGATGTATAATATGAGCTTTTTCATTCACCCAAAATTTTAAGGTACGTAATTCTTTAACTTTCCAACTTCAATTTTTAGAAACACTTTAAATTTAACTTCGTTTAAAGTTCGAAATTATTTTATAATCTCTAATCGATATTTCAAATTTTCTTTGTTGCATTCAAAACAAGAATATCTCAAATTCAAAAATATAAAATAAATTATGCTGTCAATCTTTATAATGAAGTCATTCAAAAAACTGGATAATTTTATTTTAATACTCAATATTAGAACCAACACGTGGTACAAAAAAAGAGGGAGAACAAGTAACAGTAGAAAAGAAAAATACATTCACAATAGTAGAAAAACTACTTCAAATTCAGGACATGAATCGTTCTAGAATGTGAAAAACTGCGGAATTATTGCTGACATAAATTGTTATTAAGTAAGTATCATAAGCAAACTTCCTTTGCAAATTCATTTTTTATGGAACTTATGGAACTCTTACAAACTTGCCTTTGCAAATTCATTTTTTATGGGACGAGAAAGCCATTTGACGATTTAGAAATTATAGTGAATAGGCCCCTTAAGAATACACTAGTTTGTAAGAATTTTTTGTAATCTTTGAAACAAATAATTTTTTTCCTGGTTGATTTATGTATAATGGTTCTCAGACTTGACGTGTTTAAAATCTCCAACCCCTAGCAGTTGGAAATACACAAGAGTAACAAAAAACTTGTAATATAAAAATAATAGGTGATCATATTTGAAGTATGATACTATATTTTCTATACTAGATCAAAAAATAGCAAAACTATTCATATTTGTAGATGAGACCCAGGATTTGTGAAAAATAAGGTTTTTTTTGTTTTTTTTGATTTTTTTCATATCGAGGTTAAAAGGTTTACCACCATTATCATTGACTGTGTTAAGGATTGTCACTCAAAGATTATTACTAAAAATTATTGCAATTGAGAAAGTTTTAAAGTTCACATGATCATCAGTTCATAACAATCATGTGAAATATGACTAAAATGAACTACATTTTAACAAATAACAATTATTGGCATTGTTTCTAAATATCATCTCGATTATCACATTTTTTAATAAATAACTATTAAAATTAATTTAATATTTAAATCTTTTACACAAAGCAATTCCTTTCTTTAAAGCACACTATGTATATTTATTAACTAGTAAACTTTGAACTCATTTTAGCGATAATAAACTATATTAACTGCATTTTATTATGATAATTTATTGTAAATAATTTTAAACTGCATCGATGAAACACTTTGATTAAGAGAGTTCAATGAAGTCTAATAAAATTTTTTTCAAAAACTATGAGTAACTCGTTGAAGTTGATTAAAAATTGACTATTGAAAGTGAAACCAAAAATGATATTTCTAATAACTTTTAGAATTTATTTATTAACTTAATAATTATATCAGAGTTAATAAACGATGTAAATTCAGTATATGGTTGATTTGTTGTACTTAGGTACTTCTTTTACCTCTATTCCTCCTTCAGGTTTTCGCCATTTTTTAAAGAATTTTTTTTTTACGAATATTATATTCTTACATTAGCTATCTTCAATTATATTTATTTAATTAATCATAAATTTTCATTTTTTATTTAAAAAAGGCCTTTGATTATAATGATTAAATGCGTGACGTACTATGATTACTATAACGTAACTGTATATAAATATGTTTTAGGCTTCTAAAAAATTGCTGAACTATAATAACCGAGGACAGTAAAAGTGAGCCTTTATTGGTGAACGTGCAATTTTTCATAAAAAAGAAGAAAACATTAATACGACCATGTTGTGCCCCTGACCCAATGATTTCATTGCAAAAATTATGGCTGGATACTATAACTTTTTATTTGCAGTCTGTGATTTTTCACGTAATTGTGATAGTGTCTCGAATTATTGCGTCACATGGCACTGGTTTGCCATCTTTGATTGAGGATAGGCTAAATCCGAACTGTTGATTTCATCTCTTTTCACCTAGTTCTGAGTTAAATTTAGAAAACATTTAAATACTAAAAATAATCATGTCGTCTTAGGAGATTATTAAATCTCTCTTAGGCAGATTTGTTGAAATTTTTTAGGGAATTAAATTGATTAATCACTAGTAATGGTGAAATTTGATGTTTCAAATGTAATTCTAACTCTTTCTAATTTTTATCCAGTTAATAAATTTAACAAAGTCAATGGATTATAACTTCTTGAGTGCCAATAAGCGCGATCGCGCTCCTCATTACATTTGGCCGAAAATATGTTGGCACTCAAAGAGTAAAATAAACATGGGAAAATGATATTTTTTAAGGCAATATTGAAAGTCATCCAGATTTATTACAGAGAAAAAATAAAAATAAGTAATTATACATTATAAAAATAATAAAATCAACAATTAGTTAGCAGAAATATAATTTTTAAAAAATAAAATATCGAAGTATATATCGCCCTCAAAATCGCTTATAACTTTTAAGTTTAGAGATAAAGTACAAATCAAGAATAGAAATGCTATATCCATAAAAAAAGAATTCTCTTTTGCATATACTTCCATCGCAATCCATCCTTTTGATGTGTAACCGTCACAAATCGGTTAAATAAGTGTAGTTATACAAAAACTTATCAAATGTCTATATTCAAAAAATAAGTATCAAAAAGGTAATAAAATTTTTTAGGAAAAACATGTTATACTTTATTATTTAAACAATTTTCCTTATTGTTGTGTATAAAATTTAAGACAATTGTTTCCTTAGTTATAAAATCTCATAAACATTAATTTATTCACGTGTAATGATATAATTTTTAAGATAAAAAGTATATGGGCTGTTATCGCAAAAGTATACAAAAGAATTTCTAACTTCTTCATGAATTATAAATATAGAGAATATTATTATTATTATTATTTTCGTTTTGTTTTACTTTTTTTGTTGTAAATTCTAATATACAGCGTAGTGTACGCAAACAATTTTTGCGCAATGGAATTGAATATTATCAATAAAGTTTAACCTAAAGAGACCTTTTTTTTCATACTTTTCTTATCTTTAGATAAAGTTTTTTATTTCTTTTTTTTTGTATTCTGAACGCAAATTTATAATTATAAGCCAGGCAAGATTAAAAATTTTAGTACTTGATATAATCAAATGAAAAAAGGAAGGTACTCTGAAGAGAATTGTTTTGCATATAAAGACCTTGACATAAAATCTAAAAGCAAATAAGTTAAATTTTTTTTTATTTTACAATACTAATTATTTTCCTTAAATAAAACTAAACTTTGTACTTAAGGTCGAAATTCTTAGTATCTTAAATAAATCAAGAAAATATAAAGAGTTCTATTTATATAAAAAATAAATATTAACATGAATAAAATTTAATGCTGAATTATAACCAACAGTAAATGTTTTACATGCATTTTTTTTTATAAATACGGCGCTGATATCGGTAAGGTAATGGTCTAAAAGATTGTATTTGGTTAAATACTTCTTAAAATGAATTATATAGATGAAGGTTATAAAGAAGTTTACGACATATTGAAAAACTTTATATTCCAGACTAGGTGTAAGTTGACTTACAAAATTTCTAAAACAAACAGCTTATATATTGGACTTAATATTGTATTATTTCCTACTTTAAATATTTTGACAGTCAGACTATTTGTATTGTATTGCATTCATTTTTGTCTCGTTATTGTATTAATCAAGGAAAATTTAATGCAAAAGAAATTCTACAATTAAAAAAAAAACTTATAACTGTTTTACACTAAACCGTTTCCATAACAATACCAAAGTTTTGTTTTGCAAAGTTTGTATGGCAAACAAATAATATTTTCTAAAATTCAGTTTTCTTTTAATAATATGGTAAAGATTCATCCATTTCTGCCTTGAAAATTGTCAACAAAAGTGACGATGTAGAATTTGATTCCGTTATAATTGGCTAAAGCATCTGCAATTCTTCTATTCGTCATTTTCATACTAATATTTTTTATATATTTCTATATTATTTATTTATATTTCACGATAAAACTCTACTAAAAATAATAATTTAACACAAAAATTATAAAACGTTTGACATTTAATTCCTGGTAGTAATACAAAGGAAATGCTTAGGTCTGAAACAGCAATTACCGAAAACTTATAATATTGCAAAATAAGATATATAAAATTATAAAAACTTGAATATTATGAATAGATAAATTAGTTCATTTAATTTTTGCTGTTCTTCGAGTAAGAATATTTTCTAAACAATCTGGCAACATTACTTCAATAAAAATTGGAGGTTAAATATCTCTTTTTTTTTCATACTCCAATAAAATTACAGGATCTTTGTGCAGAATGCTGAATGGGGAGAAGTAGAGTTAGATAGGGGATTTGAAACTTCATCCGATTACATTGGAGGAATTTGTTAAGCCTATTAAACTTTTAAAGTATATATTAAATATCCATTAGGCCCTTTCTTTAATCAGAAAGCATATATTCAGATTTCCTATACAGTATTTTTAGTTTTTTTTTAGTATTTTTAAAAAAACGGGTGATACTAAACCAAAACCGGATAGGAAAGCAAAAAAAATCATTTATCATAATTTTATTATATTTCGTATTTTCTTCTTCCACATTAAAATAATATATTTCTAAAAAAAGTGTGCTAAATGGTGAAATAAAAATATTTTATTTCTATTAAATATTATAGGAAAGTCTTGGAGGAAATTCTACAACTGTAATGTTAGCAACTATATCGCCAGCTAGTATACATTTAGAGGAAACACTTGCAACATTACGTTATGCATGCCAAGCAAGAACAATTGTTAATAGAGTAAAAATTAATGAAGATCCACAGGATAAAGTTATAAGAGAACTAAGAGCAGAAATCGAAAGATTACAAGCTATAAGGCAAGATTATGAAAGACAAAAACGATTATCTGATGTTAAAGGAACACCACGAAAAATAATAATTGAATCATCAATAGATGAAAATAAATTTGAATCACTTAAAGTTCAGTTAGCACAAAATGAAAAGGAGCTAGCAGAAGCACAAAAATCATGGATGGAACGTCTAAATCATTCAGAAGAAGTAAGAAAATCAGAAGTTAGAATGCTTAAGCGAAAGGGTCTTGCTTTAGAATTAACAGCTAAAAACAATCAACCGTGTCTTATTAATTTAGCTGCTGATCCACAGTTATCTGGTATTTTACTTTATATACTTCCACCCGGAAAAGTAAAAATTGGACGTAAAGTATCATCAGCTTTTTCTCAGCCAGATATTATTTTAGAGGGACCACTGGTAGCATGTAGCCATTGGTAATTATATTTTTTATTATAATTAAAGAAAATTTGTGTATTGAAAGTTGGAGTAAAATTTAGAATATGTTTTAAACAAATAAAAAAAAGTAAAATACTGTAGGACTTTTGTTAATACTTTAAAATTCAAAAAGTTCTGTTATCTTTTTAAACAATTTTTCTTCACATAAATTTTCTAATATAGTGTTTTATGGTTAAATATGAATTAATTTTTGTTTTTTAATTCTATTTAGCTCTATTGAAAATAAAAATGGTGAATTGTTTCTTGAACCAGATAATGAAGATTTCGAAACTTTCAGAAATGGAGATTTAGTTAAGAAAAAACAGCAATTGTTTCATGGTGATCGTCTTATTATAGGTGGTTTACATTATTTTCGTGTATCTAATCCAAATTGTCATAAAAAAAATGTTAATGTGGTATGTTAAAAAACGTTAATATTTTATTTTTATTTTACTCATTAGAGTTTAACAAAATTTTACTTTTAACTAGGTTGTAGACTATCAATTAGCGTACCAAGAAATTTTACAAAAACAAGGTGAAAAGGCTGCTGAAAAATTAAGAGCAAAATGTGATGAATATGAAAGAAAATATCAGGAAAAATTGGAATTATTTGAATTAGAAAAATTTAAATACATTTGCTCTAAAGAATTGTTAGAAAGTGAAAACAAAGTTTTAAAAGAGAATGAGAATAATATTTCAAAATTTGAATATATACCGCACAAGTCGACAGTATTAGATGATATAAAAAGGATAATACAAAATCCAAGTGAAGAAAGTTTAAATGAAATTCAATTAATGGTAAGCAATATGAGAAAAATTATCAATATTTTTTTATAGTACAGTCACCCCAAAATCATAATGGTAATAGTAATTTTTTGTATAGAAAATGAAGCTATTACTTTTAAATTTATGACGTGAAATAGTGCATTACTTCATTTATTTATATTTTTTTACCAGACTGTAATATTTTGTAAGAACTTTCTTTTATGCTGTTGAAATTATATCTTAACATCCCTTCAAAAGAAAATTATAGGTTGCAAAGATTTCTTGCCCCTTAAAAAACGGCCAATATAAATAGCAAAAAAATAAATTGTATTTAAAAAAATTTGAGCTGTGTAATACAATTTCTAAAAAACTCGCAAATTTATAAAGGTGTATTTGAATTCCAACTTATTTTTTACTAGCTTTAATATTGAATTGATTTCTAACTATCTTATCTACAGTAGTTTTTTATTGTTTTAATAGAATTTTGTATGGTAAAATAACAAATATTTCTATTATTTTTCTTGTCTTAAGAATTCATTAAAAGAAATTTTGGAAATAAAATAATTTAAGGTGAAGGAAGCAACACAACGATGCCGAGAACTTGGTCTACTATATGAGTTTAATCAATTACAAACTCTCGATGAATTTGGAATTTTCAAAACAGTTATTGTAATAACTGATGAAAAAAACAAACGAAAAGCAGAATGGCCAATAGCTAGACTTGGATTTTGGTTAAATACTATTAAAAGTTCTAATATAAAGGCAGAAAATATTTTTAATCCTGTTGATATTGAATGGATGGAACTTAATGAGAGTAATACACAATCTTCAAATAATTCCTTAAATTCTAATAGAATATCTTTGAATGTAAATTCAGTAAAAGAAGCTTTATTCAAACAAAAATCTGGAAGTACAATACAAAAATTACGTAATGTTTTTAGTCTAAAAGAAAACGATTCAGAAGAAAAACAAAATCTTATGTCAGAATTTTCGAATTTTCAAAATACTAAAAAAAAATTAACATACGAGGATGATATTGATAATTCTTTAACAATAGTAAACAATCCTGATTTTAATAGCAGAGCTAATTTATTAGTGTTTAATATTTCAAATTCAACATTAAAGTTAAAAAAATTATGTGAAAAACATAAAAATAATGAAAATTCAAATGAGTCACATATTAAAATTCAACGAGTTCAAAAGTCACTTGAACAAATTGAGTTTGTTCTTAATGATCTCAAAGATGTATTAAGTCAGCAAAATATTAGCGTAACTCCTAATAAAACACCAAAGTCAGTAAGATTTTTATTAGATTAAGAGATATTAATTTTAATTTTCCATTGTAACTGCTAGTGCTTTTTTGTGTTGAATACTGTTATTTTTAATTGAATTTTAATATGTAATATTTTTTAATATTTGACTGAACTGAAAAATTGTAAAATATATTTTTTACTATACTGTTTACTGCAAATTATTTTTCTAAAATAATAAAATTTTTTTGCTTTTTAGTTCAATGTTTTTACGAATACAAAAAAAAAAATAAACTTACATATTTGTTGCCAGAGTTAAACTTATAAAAAATTATTTTATTGAAATATAAATTATAACATTAACATTATCTTATGAATTCTTTGTAATTTTCAGCTATTTTTAGGTTTTGTTGTTTCATTGTCTGAAAAAATGAATCAATCAATACAATTTGATTTTGTATATAACTTATATTTATAATTTTGTAACTTACCAACATATTTAATTTCATCAAAAGCTTTTCTAGCTTTCTTCAGTTCCTCGTTCATTGTTAATAGATCTTTAACTCGTGCATACTTCTTTGGATCTTTTCTTACCAGAAATATAATATCTTCTACTTGAACACGGCCTGTCCTACCTATTTCCATTGCTCTTAAGAAATTTTTTATTTTATTTAATTCACTTATAATAAAATAATGACAACAATTTATTTGTGGGTTGTATCAGTTATAAATTCAATAACTAAATCTTCTAAAAGGTCAACACTCTCTGTATAGGGATTCTTATCATCTCCGACGCCGTACATCATGCATCGAATTTCTTTGCTAAAAAGTCGTTTTCGGCCTGTTGTGCTAGACTCTAAAGGAGTTTCTGCTAACTCATCATCTTCAAACTGAAATTGTTTGATTTTAAGAAAAAACTTTTAAAAGAACAACTATTAATTAAAAGTAATATATACTCTTTTTAAATTGGGAAAATAAAAGTTTGTCCAATAAATACTTTAAGAAATATTCTTCCTAGTATGCTTACTTCATTTGCTTCAAAAGTTTCTTCAGAATTTCCTGCAGCCATGTGTATATTTATGATATTTGTGAAATTCGTACTATAAATTTTTAATAAAATTAATAATAATATTGAATCTTATTAAAACTAAACTTGACATTTGACTTAATTTTTAGTTGAGTTTATGAACGCTACAAAATTAGCCTAGCTACATTTTTTATCTATTTGCGTAATTTTTTTGACAGCAGGTGTTTAAAATAATGTCCTCTTATGAAGCAAATTTAAATAAGAATTATTTGTCTTCAAGTTTACCTCATTCTCGAAGTAAGCTTTGGTAGTATTTTAAAAATAAATCTTTATTAATATAAAACTGCTTTTAGTTTTGCATTTAAAAAACGCACAGGAAGACTTCGAACAAAATGATATTTCAAGTTCAGTGTTAAATCAAATAAGAGCTGTTAATTGTGGCACGTTAAATACAAGCTTCGAAATCTTAAAAGGTATTTTCAAATTTAATTTTTAATTTTATGTAGGTCATTGAATTATTAAATGTGAAGTAAACATCTTATTTATTTTGGAATTTGTAAATTATTCTTGTTTACAGTTACTTTTCTTTTTCATACAGAAAGTGTTTCAGATATTTTATTGCCAATCCATAATGATATTAATTTTGTTAATTCCGGATCATGTGGTGATAATGAACTTACAAAATATGCCGCAAAGTATTTAGAAAATGCTATAGACAAGCTTCCAGTAACTTCTCATAGCAAAAATAATACAAATTATCGTTTAGAAGATTTAGAAAACCTGAAAGAGTTTTGTCAAACACTTTTTGTTTGTTTGTTTGTTTGTTTGCAACCCTGAGTTTGGCGACAGACAGCGCATGGTGAGTAATATTATTACCCGCATTCACGTGCCTGAGGCCTCCCCCAGTGGTCTGAACCCCACAGAGATATACTAGTATCACAGGGGCTTGCTGAAACCAATTAAACTAAGAAGAAATGATAAAGTACTTAAGAAATCATAATATAAAATAAGATTTTAGTTTGAAGTTGTTATTGATTATTGGGATGTTCTAACTCTTTTCTTGAAAGTTATTTGATAAGATAGTTTGAACTCTCTTTCTAAACCCTATCTTGCTCACTACATTTAAGCTTCTCTATCCTTGGAGATTATCACTGGGGGTATGTTAGTTTGGTCCTTTCCTCTGGTTTAGTAAGTCAGTGAAATTTTAGTTAAAGTTTCTTCTTTTAGTTAGTTATAGAAAATTATTTTAGGTGGTTGAGGAGTTAGGATACTTTAGCTGCCCTATTCCGAGAGTTCTTTTAGACTATGAGGTAGTTGGTTTCCCTAATTTTGTTAGTGACTGACCTTTCTATTTTGTTAGTTTCTTGTTGAGTTAGTGGAAGAGGGGTTGGAATGTTTGAGTTCGTTTTTTTTTTTTTTTAAATAAAGTCTTAAGGGGATGGTCTACTTGTTTGTTTTTTCCTTTTATGTCAAAAAAACCGTCGTCGTGTAGCTCTCCGGATTACCCTTTGGGTACATTTTACTGACCTCTTCGGACCGGGCTACGTTCTATGTCTTCTTTTTTTTTTTTTTTTTTTTTTTTTTGTCTGAGTGTTTTCTGGCCTTAGGGGCGGGCTATCAGTTAAAGTCGTCCTTTATGTCAAAATAAACGTCGTCGTGTAGCTCTCCGGATTACCCTTTGGGTACATTTTACTGACCTCTGTGGACCGGGCTACGTTCTATGTCGTTTTTGGTCGTGTGTGGGTAGTTTGTTTTAAGTTGTTTTTTTTGTTTTTTTTTTGTCGAGGGTTAATGGATTAGGTTGTGTTAGTTGGGTAGTTTTGTGAGTTGTTAGTGGTTCCTACTCTGGTCGAAAGGTTTGTCCCTAGGTTAGATAAAATGATTTATAACGCTTTCTTTTTAATGCATCTCCTTTTCTCTCATATATTTATTCATTTCTTTATTTTATTTTATTTTATTTTATTTTTTTTTATTATTTTTTTTCCTTTTTTTCTTTTTTTTTTTTTTTTTTTTAAGTAACCCTTTTCTTTTTCCTGTTTCCCTATTGTACTTCTTTCTGTTTGCTGATCTTCTGTTTGTTGGCTTCCTATAAGTAAGATAAAAAGGAACCTTTTTCTCCATTTCGGTTCTTATTTGTCTTTTCTTTTAAGTTTATTAGAAGAAGTTTATTACTATTACTAGAAGTGTATTTCGATTGACAAGGAATGTGCAGCTATGTATTACCTGTATGTCCTGTATATGTTTAGTTGTGTTTGTTTTTTTTTTCCTAACTGAAATAATAGTAAAAGAGAGAACTATTGATTGGTGGGGGGGTGGGGGTCTGCTTCTGGTTTGTGTCTTATTTTGAGTATTGGAATTTCAAGGAATGGGGTATGAATGCAACTGAGAGTTTTATTTTTGTGGTAACTTTTTTTTTAATTATTATTATTTTTTTTTTATAAATATGTACAAAAGATGATACAAGATGTGAGATGTAAACAAACAAGAACTTTTTTTTTTTTTTTTTTTTTTTTTAAATTTCTAGTCCTGAAAGCTTTATAAATTTGAAAATGGCGCTGTCTCTGTTGATATTAGGGTGTAGTGCTTCCCTTAGGTCCCTTGGCATTTCGCTCTTATTTCTTGGTTCCTTGAAAGCTTCACATTCCATTAGTATGTGTTTTACTGTTGGGTTTTCTTCGCAGGTGCACTTGAACTTTTTTTGTGTTGGGTTTTCCTGACAATTTTCTTCTTTTTCCTTTTCTATTACTTCGTTTTTTCTTTTCCTTGTATAGTTTTCCTTTATTTTTCCTTCTTCATTGTTTGGTGTTGTTTCTTTTTCCAGGTCTTGTTCTGTTTGGTTTTTCCCTTCTTTGGGGTCTGTTTGTTTTGATGTTCCTGGTTGGGGTTCTATTTTGTTTTCTTTTTCTTTTTTAGTCCTATCTCTATTAGTTGGTTCTGTGTTTGTTATTATTTTTCCTGCCTCATCGTATTGTCCTCCGTATGGAGGTTCCCAGTTTATTTCCTTTGTGTTGTTTCGTCTTTTTGGTTTTTGTTTTTCTCTTATTGTAGTGGTCGTTTTTCCTTCTTTTTCTTTGTTTTTCCTTGTATATTTGTCTGTTGAATTTGCATTTTCCCAGCCTTAATTTATGAAGTGTGATCTGTTGTCTTCTACTTAGTTCTTCATTTAACTTTGGGTAGTCAAAAGTCCCCCATGCTTCCTTGAGTCTGTTTTCTGACTGTAGCCATTGGAATTTTCTTTTGCAGGTTGAGTAGCTTTTTTGGATTTTTTTGATGAAGGCATTGAAACGTGGTTGGTGTCTGTCATATAATGCTTCTTGGTTTGTAGCTGCCTTTCCTGCTAGATCATCTGCTTCCTCATTTCCTTTTATTCCTGCATGTCCCGGGCACCATGCAATTTTTATTTGGCCGTTTTCTTCAATTAATGCTTCTTTTATTAATCTAATTTCTATGTCTTGCGGGTCTTCGTTGAGTATGGCTTGACAGCTACTGAGTGAATCAGTTATTATTATTACTTTCCCCTCTGAATTTCCTTTTCTCTTTTCTTCTGTGACATGTTTAATGGCTGTGTATATCGCTGCTGCTTCCGCATAGTATACTGGGTACATTTTTGGCATTGTTTTTAAGATTTGCACTTTTTCTTTGTTGTTTATTAGTATTCCGTATCCTGATCCCTCTTTTCGTTTTGATGCGTCCGTGTAGATCTTGGTGTGATCTTGGTATTTTTCTATCATTTCTTGGAATAGTTTTCTGTACGTTTCGTTTGGGGTTTGGTCTTTTTTGAATTCTGCAATTGAAGTGTCTATGTAATTCCTAATGTTTCTCCATGGTGTACTGCATCTTTCTCTATCTTCTGTTGTTCTTCCCATATGGCTTAGACTGCCTCCAGTTGAGAGCTCCAAAATTCTTAGGCCTTCTGTTAAGGCTTTTGTGTTTATATTATTGTTTGTTTTAATCCTTGGTGTATTTTCTATCATTCGTTTAGTTTTTATTCCTATTAAGTAGTTGTTTTTCCCACTAGTTTCGTCTATTATTTTCAGATTCAACGCTATCCTTGCTTGGATCATTTTTATTCTTTCTTTTATTGTTTGGAATCCTGTTTCCACTAGGAGATCTTCTATTTTTGTGCTTTTTTCTGCACCTGTAATTATTCTCATTGTTTCATTTATTTTGATTTGTAGGGCCGTTTCGTCCTTGTTTTTAATAGCATTTCCATATAGGTTTAGTCCATAATCAATTCTTGCCCAGACCATGTTGGTTGCTATTCTGCGTAATTGATGGGGCTTGCAGGCGTATGGTTTGTGGCTTTGTTGTTGTTGTTTGTTGTTGTTGTTTTTTTCTTTCGGAGTAGTGCCCTCTCGTCAGTCTCCATTTTGGTGGCCTAAACCCCAAAGGAGCTTCTGAGGCTCTATACTGACTCCAAATTCTAAGCTCCAGGGTCTTTCACCAAGACCACGAGCTGGACTTGTTGTTTTTTTCTTTCGGAGTAGTGCCCTCTCGTCAGTCTCCATTTTGGTGGCCTAAACCCCAAAGGAGCTTCTGAGGCTCTATACTGACTCCAAATTCTAAGCTCCAGGGTCTTTCACCAAGACCACGAGCTTTAGCTGAAAAAAAGAAACCCATTGGGAACTTGTTATAAAGTCATTCTATTTCCCTTTGTTATTCTCATCCTGGTGGCCGAGGCCCCAGGGAGTTAGACAAAGTTCCATATCATGAACCTGTTTCTCCCGCTGCAGCCTGCGATAGAGGCTTTGGGGAGGTTGTCTCGTCTGCTAGAGAATCATTAGTAAAAGAAAAATTTTTTGGGTTCTTTGTCATTCTCATCCCAGTGGCCGAAACCCCGGGGAGTCGACTCGAACCTACCACCAGTGAATAAAATTACATTTTGTTACTTGTTCGTGTTTTTCCTTTCTGTTTTTCCTGGGCTTTCTCAGGGTGCTTGATTGTTGTGGTTTTCTCTTATCCTTCCCTAAAACTTCTATTACTTTTGTACGTTAGTTGGGTGAGGTGCTTATTAGTATTTATATTTTGTTTGTTTGTTTGTTTGCAACCCTGAGTTTGGCGACAGACAGCGCATGGTGAGTAATATTATTACCCGCATTCACGTGCCTGAGGCCTCCCCCAGTGGTCTGAACCCCACAGAGATATACTAGTATCACAGGGGCTTGCTGAAACCAATTAAACTAAGAAGAAATGATAAAGTACTTAAGAAATCATAATATAAAATAAGATTTTAGTTTGAAGTTGTTATTGATTATTGGGATGTTCTAACTATTTTCTTGAAAGTTATTTGATAGGATAGTTTGAACTCTCTTTCTAAACCCTATCTTGCTCACTACATTTAAGCTTCTCTATCCTTTGGAGATTATCACTGGGGGTATGTTAGTTTGGTCCTTTCCTCTGGTTTAGTAAGTCAGTGAAATTTTAGTTAAAGTTTCTTCTTTTAGCTAGTTATAGAAAATTATTTTAGGTGGTTGAGGAGTTAGGATACTTTTGCTGCCCTATTCCGAGAGTTCTTTTAGACTATGAGGTAGTTGGTTTCCCTAATTTTGTTAGTGACTGACCTTTCTATTTTGTTAGTTTCTTGTTGAGTTAGTGGAAGAGGGGTTGGAATGTTTTAGTTCGTTTTTTTTTAATAAAGTCTTAAGGGGATGGTCTACTTGTTTGTTTTTTCCTTTTATGTCAAAAAAAACCGTCGTCGTGTAGCTCTCCGGATTACCCTTTGGGTACATTTTACTGACCTCTTCGGACCGGGCTACGTTCTATGTCTTCTTTTTTTTTTTTTTTGTCTGAGTGTTTTCTGGCCTTAGGGGCGGGCTATCAGTTAAAGTCGTCCTTTATGTCAAAATAAACGTCGTCGTGTAGCTCTCCGGATTACCCTTTGGGTACATTTTACTGACCTCTGTGGACCGGGCTACGTTCTATGTCGTTTTTGGTCGTGTGTGGGTAGTTTGTTTTAAGTTGTTTTTTTTGTCGAGGGTTAATGGATTAGGTTGTGTTAGTTGGGTAGTTTTGTGAGTTGTTAGTGGTTCCTACTCTGGTCGAAAGGTTTGTCCCTAGGCTAGATAAGATGATTTATAACACTTTCTTTTAATGCATCTCCTTTTCTCTCATATATTTATTCATTTCTTTATTTTATTTTTTTTATTTTTATATATTTTTTTTTTTTTTTTTTCTTTTTTTTTTTTTTTTTTTTTTTTTTTTTTATAAGTGACCCTTTTCTTTTCCTGTTTCCCTATTGTACTTCTTTCTGTTTGCTGATCTTCTGTTGTTGGCTTCCTATAAGTAAGATAAAAAGGAACCTTTTTCTCCATTTCGGTTCTTATTTGTCTTTTCTTTTAAGTTTATTAGAAGAGAGTTTTTACTTGTGCATAGAGTAATAAGGACGAAGCCTATGGCATACATTACAACAATCAGACATGTGTTAATAAATAAATAACCTAAAAAGCGGCTAAGTGATAAACAAAATTGCAAACAAATGGATGAGCAAGCCTTATACGAGTTAAAGGTAGCGGAACACTGGCAAGTAGATAGCAAACTGACTCCGGTGTATGTCCAACTAATTTTGAGTGTATGGAAGGTCACATGCAAGAGTTGGAAATATGTGAGCATTTTGAGGTTGAAAATTTCTAGTGACATCTAGACTAATTATCGTTCAAAAAGAACCTGAAGCTATCAGATATACCGAAAATTCAGATTAAATCTGGACCTTTCGATTTTATATCTTAGACACCCTGGCTTTCAGAAAGTTGATGGGTTATTCAGAAAGAATTCAGAAAAAATTGAAGTTTTTGGAGGGGTTCTTGTCTTAGATATTATTAAGTTTGAGGGGTGCTGAGCTTTTGGTCTAATTCCTAAAGCTTTTTTAGGCTGTCTTGGCTGAACTTTTTGGAAAGCTTTGCGTTTTGCCAAAAGGTGGCTTCGCTATTTTCGAAAAAGCTTTAAAAGCTCTTATTTGGAGCTTTTAGGGTGTCTTGGCTGAAATTCTGGATAGTTTTGCTTTTTCCCAATAGATGGCTTTTGGTTTTATTTTTACTGGATGTATATGATTCGCATTTTGTTTGGCAAAAGTGAATATATAAGGCTGATAGGTTGGAGCTTGAAACTTGGGTCTTGGACTCGTCATGAGTTCTTGACCCAAATTTTTGAAGTTCGGTACAGGGTCGTATATAGCACCCTGGTGAACTTAAATGTAAAAAAAGGATGAGATTAGTTTTAAAGGGAGTGTTAAGACAAAGATGGGGGTTTTTTATTATTATTTTTTTTTTTTTTTCTTTTTATTTAATATTATCCATTTGTCATTTTTTTTTATTTTTTTCCCTTTTTATTTAATATTTTCATTTATTTTTATTTTTTTTGGGTAGTGTGCAACCCACTGGTTTTTATCTTACTAAATGTAGGGTAAATTTATTTCCTTTGGCACGTCTTTGTGATTTCCTTTGAAGTCACATGCGGTGCAATCTTAGGAGAACCTTGGGGAAGAAGCTATCCACTTGAGTTAAAACTTATAATTTTTATTTTGGATAGTGGGCTGCTCACTGGTTTTTAGCCTACTATATGTAGGTTAGAATTTATTTCCTTTGGCCCGTATTTGTGAATTCCTCTGAGTTCACATGCGATGCAAACTTAGGAGAACCTTGAGAAAGAAGCTATCCATCCTAATTTTTATTTAAATTTATTATTATTTATTAATTTTATTTATCCATTTAGCTGTTACCCTTTGACTGGTCACTTAAATGTTTTTATACACTTTCCTACAAATCTATATAAGTTTATATCTTCTGAATAAAGCCTATGCAAAGTAAAACATATTTAACTATTTAATTTCTTGCACTATAAATAAAACTTGGACGCCATTTAATAAAGAATTTTTTGTTTATGTTTACACCGAGTTATAATATGAGGATGGGCCTTCCTGTGATGTCAACGAAGTCGTGTTGAGTGGATTGGTGACAGAGTGTTCCCTAGATCTGCACCTGTTGTAGGTGACTAGCAGAAACAAGATGGCTGACAGAGACTAGATGACTAGCAAGGACAAGATGGCTAGCAGATTATGGTGTGTGGCCGACTGAATTTTAGGTGTATGGGCGAAATTATATATGAAACCAGATTTGACAAACTAGTCAGTTATGGTGTATGGGCAGAAAAAATATATGAAAGTTGAGTTGTCAAGCAGTTAAGTTATGATGTATGGGCCGCTAAAAATACAGTATATGGATGAAGAATATCTACAATATCAGATAAAAATAGATTATTATTGTACTATAATAAGATAACTACAATTCTTAATAAACGCATTTATATGTTGTACAAAAAGTCACAAAGTTCTAAGAAATTGTATGAAACTAAAACCGTTATAAAATTACTTTAAGAAAATTTAGTATTTAGTTCCGGCATAATGCAATAGAATTTTTTAAGGGTACTATTTTAAACATGTTAGAAAATTTGCTCACAAATCGCCATTCCTATAAATCCCTGAATACTTTTTGCTTGTTTTAAAATCCTGCCTTCTTAGTATTCTAAGCTTAATATCATGTAAAAATTTTGTCCGACAAATCACACTTAACTCGTAAATTAAAATAGAAAAGTAATCTTTCCTTGGGATGTATAATATGAGCTTTTTCATTCACCCAAAATTTTAAGGTACGTAATTCTTTAACTTTCCAACTTCAATTTTTAGAAACACTTTAAATTTAACTTCGTTTAAAGTTCGAAATTATTTTATAATCTCTAATCGATATTTCAAATTTTCTTTGTTGCATTCAAAACAAGAATATCTCAAATTCAAAAATATAAAATAAATTATGCTGTCAATCTTTATAATGAAGTCATTCAAAAAACTGGATAATTTTATTTTAATACTCAATATTAGAACCAACACGTGGTACAAAAAAAGAGGGAGAACAAGTAACAGTAGAAAAGAAAAATACATTCACAATAGTAGAAAAACTACTTCAAATTCAGGACATGAATCGTTCTAGAATGTGAAAAACTGCGGAATTATTGCTGACATAAATTGTTATTAAGTAAGTATCATAAGCAAACTTCCTTTGCAAATTCATTTTTTATGGAACTTATGGAACTCTTACAAACTTGCCTTTGCAAATTCATTTTTTATGGGACGAGAAAGCCATTTGACGATTTAGAAATTATAGTGAATAGGCCCCTTAAGAATACACTAGTTTGTAAGAATTTTTTGTAATCTTTGAAACAAATAATTTTTTTCCTGGTTGATTTATGTATAATGGTTCTCAGACTTGACGTGTTTAAAATCTCCAACCCCTAGCAGTTGGAAATACACAAGAGTAACAAAAAACTTGTAATATAAAAATAATAGGTGATCATATTTGAAGTATGATACTATATTTTCTATACTAGATCAAAAAATAGCAAAACTATTCATATTTGTAGATGAGACCCAGGATTTGTGAAAAATAAGGTTTTTTTTGTTTTTTTTGATTTTTTTCATATCGAGGTTAAAAGGTTTACCACCATTATCATTGACTGTGTTAAGGATTGTCACTCAAAGATTATTACTAAAAATTATTGCAATTGAGAAAGTTTTAAAGTTCACATGATCATCAGTTCATAACAATCATGTGAAATATGACTAAAATGAACTACATTTTAACAAATAACAATTATTGGCATTGTTTCTAAATATCATCTCGATTATCACATTTTTTAATAAATAACTATTAAAATTAATTTAATATTTAAATCTTTTACACAAAGCAATTCCTTTCTTTAAAGCACACTATGTATATTTATTAACTAGTAAACTTTGAACTCATTTTAGCGATAATAAACTATATTAACTGCATTTTATTATGATAATTTATTGTAAATAATTTTAAACTGCATCGATGAAACACTTTGATTAAGAGAGTTCAATGAAGTCTAATAAAATTTTTTTCAAAAACTATGAGTAACTCGTTGAAGTTGATTAAAAATTGACTATTGAAAGTGAAACCAAAAATGATATTTCTAATAACTTTTAGAATTTATTTATTAACTTAATAATTATATCAGAGTTAATAAACGATGTAAATTCAGTATATGGTTGATTTGTTGTACTTAGGTACTTCTTTTACCTCTATTCCTCCTTCAGGTTTTCGCCATTTTTTAAAGAATTTTTTTTTTACGAATATTATATTCTTACATTAGCTATCTTCAATTATATTTATTTAATTAATCATAAATTTTCATTTTTTATTTAAAAAAGGCCTTTGATTATAATGATTAAATGCGTGACGTACTATGATTACTATAACGTAACTGTATATAAATATGTTTTAGGCTTCTAAAAAATTGCTGAACTATAATAACCGAGGACAGTAAAAGTGAGCCTTTATTGGTGAACGTGCAATTTTTCATAAAAAAGAAGAAAACATTAATACGACCATGTTGTGCCCCTGACCCAATGATTTCATTGCAAAAATTATGGCTGGATACTATAACTTTTTATTTGCAGTCTGTGATTTTTCACGTAATTGTGATAGTGTCTCGAATTATTGCGTCACATGGCACTGGTTTGCCATCTTTGATTGAGGATAGGCTAAATCCGAACTGTTGATTTCATCTCTTTTCACCTAGTTCTGAGTTAAATTTAGAAAACATTTAAATACTAAAAATAATCATGTCGTCTTAGGAGATTATTAAATCTCTCTTAGGCAGATTTGTTGAAATTTTTTAGGGAATTAAATTGATTAATCACTAGTAATGGTGAAATTTGATGTTTCAAATGTAATTCTAACTCTTTCTAATTTTTATCCAGTTAATAAATTTAACAAAGTCAATGGATTATAACTTCTTGAGTGCCAATAAGCGCGATCGCGCTCCTCATTACATTTGGCCGAAAATATGTTGGCACTCAAAGAGTAAAATAAACATGGGAAAATGATATTTTTTAAGGCAATATTGAAAGTCATCCAGATTTATTACAGAGAAAAAATAAAAATAAGTAATTATACATTATAAAAATAATAAAATCAACAATTAGTTAGCAGATTGTTGTTGTTGTTGTTGTTTTGTTGTTGTTGTTGTTTTTTTGCTTGTCGAAAAAGTGCCCTCCCACAAATTCCGTATGGTGGCCTAAACCCCAAGGGAATTGTAGTGGGATTCTTCAGTTCCGATTTTATAACTCCAGGGCCTGTTTATAAGGCCTCGAGTTTTTCCTGAAAGAAAAATTGTTGTTTTTTTGCTTGTCGCAAAAGTGCCCTCCCACAAATTCCGTATGGTGGCCTAAACCCCAAGGGAATTGTAGTGGGATTCTTCAGTTCCGATTTTATAACTCCAGGGCCTGTTTATAAAGCCTCGAGTTTTACCTGGAAGAAAAAAAAAATTTCAAATTGTTTTTTTGCCATGTAGTTTCCACTTTTTGTTCTCATCCTGGTGGCCGAAGCCCCAGGGAGTTGTATAAGTTTCTTCTACCATGGAACAGTTGCCTCCTGCTGTAGCCTGCGATAGAGGCTTCAAGGGGTTCTGAAGAAGAGGTATTAGGAGTTAGTGCGGTCTTCTTTATTAGCTGAAAAAATGGTTATTAAAGGAAAGATTGAACTCTCTTAGCTAATCCCTATTTTCTCACTACATTTATATTGCTAGTCTATTCTTCGTAATAATAAAAGGGGCAGCACGTCCTTTTTGGCCCCAGCTAATACCAGGATAGTGGAAAGTTGCAAGTTTGCATTTGATAAGATAAGAACTAAAAGTAATTAGTGAAGGTTAGTTTAGTAGGTCAGTAGGAAAGAAATTGCCCTAGAGCCCTATTTCGAGAGTTCCTTTTGTTTTATTTATTGGTAGTAAGTGTTTTTACCCTTCTGCTTGTTAGTTTTAATTGTGTTAGGGAGAGCGGGGTTTAAAAACGGTCAGGGTCTTCGCTCGTCTGTCAACATGCATCTATAATTTTCTTCGGTAAACCGTTAGAGGACTTATTTCCTGCCCCGGAGGCCCGGACTACTTTGTCGCTGTCAAAAAAAAAAATTTTATACTATAATATTTCTCCGGTAACCGTTAGGGGACTTATTTCGTGCCCCGGAGGCCCGGGCTACCTGTTAATGTCTCCTTTTCGGGTCCATAAAAAACAAAAAAAAGAAACTTAAAAGAAAAAGTCGTCGTGTAGCTCTCCGGATTATCCTGTAGACACACATGACCTAGCTACGGGCCGGGCTACGTTCTTGTCGCTTATAGGTCAAGGAAGTGGGGGAATTGTTTGTTATTGGTTTTTGTTGTGTTAGATGGGAGGGGTTAGGGGTTTGTTAGTATAAACTTTACTCTATCAGAAAGTTCGTCCTTAGGGTTGTTGTTGTTGTTGTTTTTTTGCTTGTCGAAAAAGTGCCCTCCCACAAATTCCGTATGGTGGCCTAAACCCCAAGGGAATTGTAGTGGGATTCTTCAGTTCCGATTTTATAACTCCAGGGCCTGTTTATAAGGCCTCGAGTTTTTCCTGAAAGAAAAATTGTTGTTTTTTTGCTTGTCGCAAAAGTGCCCTCCCACAAATTCCGTATGGTGGCCTAAACCCCAAGGGAATTGTAGTGGGATTCTTCAGTTCCGATTTTATAACTCCAGGGCCTGTTTATAAAGCCTCGAGTTTTACCTGGAAGAAAAAAAAAATTTCAAATTGTTTTTTTGCCATGTAGTTTCCACTTTTTGTTCTCATCCTGGTGGCCGAAGCCCCAGGGAGTTGTATAAGTTTCTTCTACCATGGAACAGTTGCCTCCTGCTGTAGCCTGCGATAGAGGCTTCAAGGGGTTCTGAAGAAGAGGTATTAGGAGTTAGTGCGGTCTTCTTTATTAGCTGAAAAAATGGTTATTAAAGGAAAGATTGAACTCTCTTAGCTAATCCCTATTTTCTCACTACATTTATATTGCTAGTCTATTCTTCGTAATAATAAAAGGGGCAGCACGTCCTTTTTGGCCCCAGCTAATACCAGGATAGTGGAAAGTTGCAAGTTTGCATTTGATAAGATAAGAACTAAAAGTAATTAGTGAAGGTTAGTTTAGTAGGTCAGTAGGAAAGAAATTGCCCTAGAGCCCTATTTCGAGAGTTCCTTTTGTTTTATTTATTGGTAGTAAGTGTTTTTACCCTTCTGCTTGTTAGTTTTAATTGTGTTAGGGAGAGCGGGGTTTAAAAACGGTCAGGGTCTTCGCTCGTCTGTCAACATGCATCTATAATTTTCTTCGGTAAACCGTTAGAGGACTTATTTCCTGCCCCGGAGGCCCGGACTACTTTGTCGCTGTCAAAAAAAAAAATTTTATACTATAATATTTCTCCGGTAACCGTTAGGGGACTTATTTCGTGCCCCGGAGGCCCGGGCTACCTGTTAATGTCTCCTTTTCGGGTCCATAAAAAACAAAAAAAAGAAACTTAAAAGAAAAAGTCGTCGTGTAGCTCTCCGGATTATCCTGTAGACACACATGACCTAGCTACGGGCCGGGCTACGTTCTTGTCGCTTATAGGTCAAGGAAGTGGGGGAATTGTTTGTTATTGGTTTTTGTTGTGTTAGATGGGAGGGGTTAGGGGTTTGTTAGTATAAACTTTACTCTATCAGAAAGTTCGTCCTTAGGGTATTCTGTAATAAAAATTGCTTCTTTCTTTTCTCTTATTTTTTATTTGTTTTTCCGATGGCTGCTCGCTTTCCCTTGGTCCTTTCGAGTGTCAGTCAACGGTTATTTTGTGGTCGTGTGTTTTATTTGTTGTATCCTTTGCCTCTCTTTTCTCTAGCTTGTCTGAAAAAATATAAATGAGGGAACAAACGGCCTATGTTCTAAGTGTTAGGAGAACCAAATTTAAAAATAGAAGTAACAGAGATAAAAGTAGAAATAAAAGTGCGTAGGATGTATGAAGTGTTAGGTGTATCACCTAAAGGAAACCAAAAGTTTTAGGTTAGTGGGGTGCTTTTTTGTTGGGTTCTCTTTTCCCTTTTAATTATTCACACTGTTTTTCCTTTTAAGAAGGGGTTTGAGGTTCTTCCACGACAGATGAGTTTCCATTCATGTCAGAACCTTTTGTGTGTTTCGTTTGTTAGTGTTGTTACGAAATATCCTAGTACGTAAAACAGGGCCCGGGGACAAATATTCGGTGGCTCAGAATCACTGAAACCTCGTTTTGTAACACTCCCTAGATTTAATCTGTTTGCCTTTTAGGGCAAATAATTCTAAGTGGCTAAAAAGCCGAGATGTAAACTGTTTGCCTTTTAGGGCAAATTATTCTAAGTGGCTAAAAAGCCGAGATTTCAAGAAAAGTCCTAAGTTATTTTTTTTTTTAATATCTTGCCAATTAGGGCAAGACAATTTTTATTTATTTAAAGAAGAAACTTACCTGCCGAGTAGGGCGTGGTATGTTTCCGAAAGAAAATTTTAATAACAACTGACTTCTTAATTCTATTACTGCTCCTTATATACAATTTTTCTGGTTCATGCCCGTGAGAATAAAACTTTAAAAACTTAACTTTAACTTCCTCTATGAAATAATTACTCTAATTTCCAGACATATTATTTTGTTAATTTAGCCGATTCTTTATTTTATCAAAATATAATTTTCTTACTCTAATTTCCAGACATATTATTTTGTTAATTTCGCAGATTCTTTCCTTTATTAAAATATAATTTTCTAAAGTCTGAAAACAAAAATTCTTTAGTGAGCAGATTTTATGTGAACTAAAATTAAAATATAATTTTCTAAAGTCTTTAGTGATCAGATTTCGTGTGAACCAAAATTATCAACTAATACACTATTGCCTACTCACGGGCTTAACCAAATTGGTTTACAATTTTTATTTGAGGAGTTTTAGGGGATTTTACAAAGTATTTACTCTTTTAATTTACCGAAATAAAAATTACGTTAGAATTTCCAATTTATTAAAGTTTTTTGGGGAATACCCAACATTTCCTCCCCCTTTTTTCAAAAACATTTTTCCTAGGGAAAAATGTTTGTTATTATAATATATTATTATTATTATTATTATTTTTTTTTTTTTTTTTATGATGTTTTCGTTGGAACTATAAGCATAGAATGGTATTTTAATTCTATTGCTTTTATTTTATATATTTTTATGTACATTTATATACCTAATATTTATTTTACATAGCTTATTTATGTATCTTTCTGTATGCCTATGTGCGTTTATATACCTAACATTATTCTTATTTTGATATGCTCAAACAGTTATTATTTAAAAAAAAAATAATTGAGTAATAATTTTTGTTTCACTAGACCATGCCTTTAGTATCGGGGTTGTGGAGGGTAGGAAAGAAAATTAGAAAACTCATTTATTATATACTTTTTTTTTATTTTGTGTATAAAAGAAATGTATAAAATTTTTTTTTTTTTTTTTTTTTTTTTTTACTTTGTTTTATTTCTCAATTTATGTTCTTCCCTCTGTTTTTCTAGTGCTTTTATCTTTTTCACGAAAAACTTCTTTAATTTCGGGTCTGTAGTGATGTGCAGGATCCGGTGAAGTTCTCCAAGCTCTCTTCCTATCCGGGCAGTTACACCGGCTCGTGGTTTTTTTGTCTTTTTTTTGCTTGGAGTCATTGCTGCTGGTGGAGCCATGTTTTGTTTCTGGTGCCTTTTCCTGTATTCTTCAAGTGTTATTGGCCTCGGCCCCGCTTTTGTGTTTTTTTTTAGTTCTTCTTGGAGTTGTTGCCTTTGTTTCACCAAAAACTCCTCATAGGTCATTTTTGTTTGCATTGTTCCGAAGCTTTTCGGAGGGACCGGTGCTTTTAGGACCACCTTGAGATCTTTAGTAAGCTCTGTGTATTTTTTCTGCCTTAGAGATGTCATGTTGCGTGATTTTCTAGTAAAAAAATTTATTTATATTTTTATTAGTTTATCTTGTTATATTTTATTTTTACGCAATTTATTATATTTAATATTTATATTCTCTTCATTGGTTTTTTTTTTTTTTTTTTTAAAGTGTTACTATCTTCATTCATGTCGAAATGTCAAAATTATTTAGCGTGACAATTAAGTGTCTGCACTATTTGTAAGTTTGTGTTTATTAACAAAACGTAAAAAGACAAGACAACTAAATTAAGTTTCTAAACAGTTTGTAGTATTTTTAATTTAACATATTCTTAATATCTAAATGCTTTTAACTATTTTACCTTTTTATTTTTTAGCACTTCAAAATCCGTAACTTAAAAAGAAAACAAATATGAAGTATTATATTACTTGCAAAATTTCAAGACTAACTCCGGATAATAATAATAAAAAAAATGTTATTCACTAAAAAAAGGATTGGCTTGTAGGCAAGATGAAGTGGTTTTGAAGCCGATATTTAAAAGTAATAAAGGTAAAAGAAAAGAAATAATAATTAGAGGGAATTTTATTATTGGAACTATTACCTGGCGTGGTCCGTAATTTTAACACTTTTAATAAAATTGTTTTAAACTGTTCTATCTAATATTTTTAACTGTTTGAATTGCACAAGCTATTTACTTAATGATAAAAAAATTTCTTGGGTTTACGATTTTATATGAACTGAATTCTTACTCTTGGCATATCATATTTCATTTTATATAAATTTGTTAATTTGTAAAATTTTTTTGTTATGCTAATATTAAATTTCGATGGGAAAAGTTTTTTGACATTTGCTGAAATATACAAAATTTTTTTTTTCTCTGGGACCATGCCATTTAAAATTATCTCTTGTTACAGTTGTAAAATTATTTTTCTTGGCTAACTTTTGTTTTTATTACAGTCTAAATTCTTTCTTAAGGCTAATGTTCGCTTAGTATTTCTAGTAATTTTATAATAGTAGTTTGTTTTTATAATTAACCTCTTAAGTTTTATTGCATACAATTTTTAATATTCCCAAGTATAAATTTCTTATTTTATTACATTAATATTAAGTATAATTTTACATTTTCTATTCTTTATTATTTTTTTTTTTTATTTGAAGTAATACATTAGTTGGTTATCCAGGAGCATTTTGAATGTAGGTGGCCCATTATATTGCGATGGATGGCGAAAACTCCTAACTTTTATTCTTATACTCTCCAGATTCGATTTATAGGATTCTTCTGTTATATCGAAGGGTATATCCCTCCCGTGGTAACGCTCTATCGCCTTGGCAACCTTTTCCAGCCTTCTGGTTCTTTGGGGATCCTCGATTTCCTCGTATTTTTTCATTATGGTTGGAAAATGGAGTTCCAAAAACTTCTCTCGGTGAAGTGTTGTTTTCACATGGTGCTCCATATGTTCTTCGTTTGATGCTATATTGCATAGCGTGCATTCGTATCGAATAGGGTTGTTACTATGGGGGATTATTTTGATTACATATTCGATCCCTATGTATCCCTTGGGTGTAGAAAGATCCTCTGTCACACGCTTTGTTGAAAATTTTTTCTCCTCTTTGCCCGGTCGGCTGGCCATATTTTTCATAATTGTGGAAGGTTATCCAAAGGGCTGGAACTGTTTGTATGATCTTTCGGACTTCTTTTTGTTTTTTTTTTTTTTTTTTGTTTGGGTTGACTTTCTTTTCTAAAAGTTAAGATGTATTGTATAATGTTTTATTATATTGATTACAGAGTTTTTTTTTTTTTTTTTTTTTTATATTTTTTTTTTTTGATTCCTTAATATATATGTATGTATAAAAAAAATTTGTTTTTGGTTTTATATTTTGAAGCGAAAAGATCGATTTTTCCGGTTCTCCTCTATGCATTTTTCCTTAATTTTTTCAGGGCCTTTTTTTTCTTCTACAGGTATTGTGGTTGGGGTAGTGGTCATTGGAGATGTTGGTTCCACAGATATTCGGATTTCTGGAAGGACTGATTTCTTTTTATAGTTTCTGTAGTACTTGATGCCTATTTTTAGTATTAATATTATTAGCAGCGCTACGACGGATATTAATATGATACTATTTATGGTGCTGTGGGCGTTGTGAGATTCTAAATTTCGATTTAATTCCGTTTGGACCAGGGTGTTTGAGAATTCTTTTAAGTCTTTACTGTGAGACTTCAGGATTTCACTATACTGTCTTCCTCCAGTTATTTTCATTTGTTCCGTTGGGCTATTTTCTTGCAGCAATTGCTGATTATGATTGAATGGGATGTTCTTCGGCAAATGGGTATTTGGTACGTATATTGGAATATTATTTTCTGGGGTCTCTTCGTAGGGTATTTCATAGAATTTAATAGTAAAAGTGCATGGTTGTGTTAACGAGAGAATACCAGTTTCTTTTAGTGTATGAATTTGGACTTGTTTTTGGCAGTGCACCTGTAATTGTTTTTCCTTACTAAATTGGAATAACCAAGTATTTCTGGTGATCATTTTGTTGAATAAGTCAGGTTTTTGGCAGACTATTCGATGTTTACAGATAGAATCGCTTGACGAAATATTGTTCATTAAGTTGATTATGCAATTATCTGGATTTATTCCTATTGTTTTTACTTGGGTTTGCTGGCAAATGAATATTATAGAGGGATAGTTGACTTCTCTGCAGTTATTTGGAAAATCTTCGTAGGTGTATTCTAGGTAGGAGTGATGTTGACTGTTGTTCAAGATGTAATTTGAGTCAAGGTCTAGTACCAGCGTTAAATTTTGTTGTACCTTGACTGGCAGAGGATAGATTTTATGGACAGTGTATTCGGTGTTTTCTATAATTGGTATATTTATTTTAATATATATCGTATTATCCCTGGTCATGGCTTGAACTCTAGCGATTTGGGCGATGAATGCTGTATCTTTTAATAAGGCGTGTATTTGGTAGTGTCGGGCCATTTCCTTTGTTAGGTTTAATAGGGCACCAGGGCTTATTAGTAAGGGGTGAATTTTCCCGATTGAAATGGCGTTAATTACTATGGATTGGTCATTTATGTGATTATAAATTTGTTGTAGTGTTAAAATAATGAAGGGGATGATTTCGTTTACGTCTGTCTTTAAATGAATTATATTTACTGATAGAATTTCCTTAGCCACTCTTTTCTCTAACTCTTGATATCTGTTCTCTAGTTTCTCTTCGTTCAGACTAATATTCTTCAGAGCTGTGCTTACTGTATCTATACTTGACTTTATTATTGATACTTGTTTTTGCAGTAGGTGAATATTTTCTTTATCGTGAGTTTCTAGAGTGTTTAGCTTAGCGTATATATTTTCACTGTCGCTACTATCCATAGTTCCGAATAAAAATTTCGCTAACCCACCTCCTGCGTTTATGAGTCCGCGTTTGTTTCGTTGTTTACTTATCACCGTTAATTGTAAATCGCGCAGTCTGGTCTTTATTTTATTTGATAGGTTGTTTATTTCTTCCTTCCAGGTTGTGCACATAGTATCTACCTCATTTTTTTGAAGTATGCTGCAAAGTTTTTCTACTTGCATCTCACAAGTCTGTATAAAGTTGAACGCATCCTTTTCATTAGTGATTATCATTTGTGTGATAACTTTCCATTCTGATTTAAACAGGGTTGCTGGTCCTATGTTTTCTAAGAAGAGCGTCTTGTTGATTAACGGGGTTATTTGCACCTGCGCCTTCACTAAACATATTAGGGCTGAGGTTAGGAAGCCGAGTTTCCACATTTTTCCTGCCGGAAAAAAAATAAAAAAAAAGTTTGATTTCCCGTCTTTTTTCCCTTTTTTTTTGTTATATTGAAAATATATATGGTTTTTTTTTTTTTTTTTTTTTTTTTTTATATATTATATGATTATATGAATTTATTCTTATTATGTTTTTTTTTTTTTTTTTTTTATATAAACATTTTAAGTCGGTTATTGTGTACCCGACGAAGTTTCTTTCCAATTTTAATGGTGCAATTAACGTTGCTATCAACCTTTATTACTTCGAATGGGCCCATCCATATTGGTGAAAGCTTGTGTTTCTTCGCTGCGTTTTGCAGTAGTACTTTGTCACCGACATGTATTCTCCGAGAAGTGGTGGTCTTATCATAATATAACTTAGACTTGTTTTTACTTCTGTTCAAATTTTCTTGAGCCTTCTTATGTATTTTTTGCATTTTTGCCCTTACGTAGGAACAGTAGTCATCAAAGTTGTAGACTGGCTGGGGTTTTTTAGTAAGGTTGTTTGGTAGTGGTCGTTGGAATCCATATAACGCAAAAATTGGTGCGTATTTACTACTAGTGTGAGGAGTGTGGTTGTGTGCCATTGCAGCTTCTCCTAGCCAATCATCCCATTCTGATGGATTATCATCTACAATGCTTCTAAGATATTCTATGAGTGGTCTATGGGCCCTTTCAAGGCTACCATTTGACTGTGGGTGATATGCCGTTGTTTGAAGTTTTTTGATTCGCAGTAACTTACAAAGCCTTTTAAATAGATTACTTATGAAATTTGTTCCTTGATCAGTTATTAATTTTTTGGGGATAACGAAATATTTCAGAATTATATTTTTGTAGAAACAATCAGCTACCGTTTCGGCCTCACAATTTTTTAATGGAAAACAGTCGAGTATTTTAGTTAAATCGTCTTGATAAGTCAGAATGTACTTGTTACCCGTGTGGCTCAAGGGTAGGGGACCTACAATATCTAAGTAGACTTTGTCGAAGGGTTGTTCTGCGGTGTCTGTTATTGCCATGGGCATTTTAAGATGATTGCTAGCTTTATTTTGCTTGCATTTTTTACATTTTTTTATATAATTCTTAATATCTTCGAACATATTCTTCCATTTGTAATACTGGCGTATGCGTTTGTAAGTTCTATGAACTCCAGCATGGCCTCCCAATGGGGTGTCGTGATAATCTTTCAATATGGTGGTAATTTCTATTGGGTCAGTCAGTTCTTCAGCTTCTGAATCTGAATCTGAATCTGAATCTGAATGGGCCGGTTTAGTGTTGTGGTTTGAGTCGGTTTTTAGCTCGGGGTGTTGGCTGCCTTTCTTATTGCTATTAATAATTTCAGGGGCTGGTTTTTGTAAGGGAAAGTCAGTTGAGTTTTTCTGAAGTATTTTTTGAGAACGTGTTGTTGCCAAGCAAACTACGGTTTCGTTATTAGTTTGTTTATCTGCAAGACGATCTTTTATCTCGGGGTCAATTTCTGGAATTCTGCTCAAACTATCCGCATTCTTATTGTATTTTCCAGGTTTGTATTCTATACGATAGTCGTATTCCGAAAGTTTATGATGAAAACGCACTAAACGAGATGTGGGATCTTTCACATTAAATATTCCTTTCAAGGGCTTATGATCTGTATATACTACAAATGTGCGTCCGTAGAGGTAACATCGAAAATTTTTTGTTGCCCATACGATTGCTAATAGTTCTCTTTCAATTGTAGAGTACTTTCTTTCGGCCTTATTTAGGGATCGACTTGCATAGGCTATTGGCTTGTCGCTACCAAGATCTCCTTGCGAAAGGACGGCTCCAATTGCTTCCCCACTTGCATCCGTTGTAAGTTGAAATGGTTTTTCAAAATCTGGATATATCAAGAGAGGAGGCGTAATTAATGCCTCTTTTAGTTCAGTGAACGCTTTTTCACATTCTTCTGTCCATTTGAATTTAGAATCCTTCCTTAATATTTTGTTTATAGGCTCTGCTATCTTGGAAAAGTTCGGTATGAACTTTCGATAATAGTTTGCTAAACCCAGAAAGGATTGGACTTGCCGAATGGTTTTAGGTCGGGGGAATGCTTGTACGCATTTAACTTTTCCAGGATCTGGTAAGGCTCCGCTACTTGAACATTTATGTCCTAAATATACAATCTCCTTTTTTAAGAAGTGGCATTTTTCCGGTTGAAGTTTTAGATTATGCTCCCTTAATTTTTGGAAGACCGCTTTTAATTTTTCGTTGTGGTCATGTAGATTCTTTCCATATATCACTATGTCATCTAGATATACGAAACACTTTAGACCTTGTAGTCCACTGAGAACTATATTCATCAGCCTTTGAAATGTAGCAGGGGCTCCTTTAAGGCCAAAAGGCATCCTGTTAAATTCGAAATGGCCCTGCATTGTGCTGAAAGCCGTTTTTTCACGGTCGTTTTTGTTAACGCATACTTGATGGTAACCACTGGCTAAATCCAGTGTCGAAAAATATCTTGAATGGCCTAACTGGTCAAGAATATCATCAATGCGGGGCAATGGGAAAGCATCACCCTTGGTAAGGCTATTAAGTTTGCGGAAATCCACAACTACTCGCCATTTTTTTTCTCCATTCAAGCCTTCCTTTTTTGGTACTACCAATAACGGTGAGTTCCAAGGACTTCTGCTTGGTACTATAATTTGGTTTTCTAACATTTCGTTAACTTGTTCCTGGATTATATCCCGCTGCTTTTCCGGTAGCCTATACATCTTTTGATTTGAAGGTCCTTCGTTTCCTTTAATCGGAATTTCATGCGCTAGTGTTGGGGTATAAGATAGTTTGTCACCTGGCAGATGGAATATGTCATTGTAATTTTTACATAAATTAGTTATGGAAACTAGTTCTTCCTGGTTTAAACTTTCATCCAGGTTAAGATTATTTTTTAAAAGATGTTTTCTGCTTTCTTGATGATTACTTTTCATGGTGTATAGAACTGATTTGATTTCGAGAGGTGATTTTTGGCTACTTGTGAATATCTTGTACTTTTTTGTCGACTCTAAAGTGGGACGTATGGCACCCAAAGTTTCTCGCTTTTCATTTGTATTTATTATTGGCACTAGCGCCTTTTTATTTTGGGCTTTTATTAAACAATTCCCCAAGTATACTCCTTTGTTTAGTTCGGTATGTGGACAGAAAAATTCGCCGTCCGTATTTGTATCTATTTCAATAATCATTTCTGTTCGTCCTGGAATAATATTAGCCTGGTTTGTTTCGGTTCTCTTCTTTTGTATGTTTTTAATAGGTTTTTTGAAGATGTTTTGTTCGGAACAGGTGCTATTATTGCCAGTTGACAGTTTGCTGCATGTTGCTGTAATAAAGGAGTGCTTTTTATCATTTATGTTGGGCCTTGGCTTCATCCAGGTTTTTATAGGAATTTGAAAAATTCCTTTACTTTCCTTGCGAGGGAAAGTTAAAGTTTGCTTTGGCCCTTCGATGTTGCAATGTGTAGAAATAAAATCATATCCCAAGATACCATCGCCTGGTATGTCTACTTTTTCATTTATGACATGAAAGTTACAGGTTAAGGGGATGTCTGCTTGTATTTTGCCTGTGCATTTTCCTTGCGTGGCACCCATTCCAAAGGCTGTGGTTATAGTCATCACATCTTTGGTTATAGGGGTGGAAGGTTTTAAGACCGTTTCTTTAAGTAGGCTAATTTCCGCACCGGTATCTATTACAAGTTCTGCATTGCCTCCTTTTGCAATATCAAGGGGAATGTTAGCTACGCATATTTTTGAAAAAGGGGGCTGGCACCTTTCGGGTGAAGAGGACTTTAGGTGACAGCCCTGTTCTAGTTTTCCGATTGGATTGAACTAGTTGATGGCTGTGGTGTGCTAGGTATAGTTTTTGATTCCCATTTTTTCTTAGCATAGCAGCTTTCCATTTTGTGCCCAAGTCTTTGGCAAAATTCACATTTTGACTCTTGTCTCGTAATTTGTATGGGTTGTTGTTGAACGGTATTCAATTGAACCGTGTTTGTTTTTTGGTAGCTGGGTGTTTTGTTACCGCATGTTTGGATATTGTGCCCATATACTTTACATTTAGTGCAATAGGGGGTGTTCTTACGCATCCTACAATCAGCGTATACGTGGTTAGGCTTGTTACAAAATCCGCACTTAACTTGAAAATTGTTATTATTTTGTTGAAAGTTGTTACTGTTTTGTCGAAAATTGGTCCTTGTGTAATTGTTCTGCATATTTGTCCTAGGAATGGATTGATGATTGTTGTGATGCACCTCTGGTCGGTTAAATGATGTGTGTTGAGTGTTCAAAGGATTCATTAAAGGTGAAAAATATTGCTGTGTTGTTCCAATCGTCATTAGATTTTCTGCTTCCTCTAATTTAGTAGCTTTTTCTATAATTGAATTCAGAGATTTCTCTTCGTTTTGTAGCAGGTAGAATTTATGATTTGCATTTAATATTCCGACTTTAAATACGTAAATTGCTGTTTCCTCCAAGTCTGATTGAATTGCCGTAGCAGCATCACCAGTATGTCGTTCGTTGTTTCGCTGGCAGCACTCCTTGAAAAGGTTGTTCACTCTTCTACCAAAAGCTGAAAGAGTTTCACCTGGTATTTGACGTAAAAGACGCAACTCATTTACCAAAGTCAAATATGGTTTAGATTCAATTAGTTTTTTTCGTATAAGAGATTCTAATTCCTTGAAGTTCTTGTATTCACCTTCTAAAATTGTTGTTGCTCTGTCACGGAAGCGAATTGGAAGTAGTTGGAGGAATATGTTAACTTCTTCTACATTCAAACACGCAATCGTATGGTTACAACATGTTAAAAACGCGTTTACCTCGTTTAGCAAATTAGGTCCGTTTTCCCCGGTCAATAAGGGAATACTCGTGCATACTAGTTGATTTATCTTACATATGTCTACCGACATTTTATGGTTTAAGTTGTTGAATACTCTCCTAATATTTTTTGAAGGTTTCCTTTCCGGTTTCGTTAGGCCCGAGAATAAGTTAGATTTCCTTTTAAAGTTTTTTCCTGATCGTAAAATTCCAGTTTTCGTTATAGGTGCCAGATTGTTTGTAGTTGGACTTTTGTTAATTTGAATTGGAAGGTCTTGTTCTTTACTTGTCCCTTCCCGATTGCCTTCTTTTTCAGGACTCGTATTTTCAAATGAAAATGAGTCTATTATATTTGCAAAACTAAGTAGTCCTGGAGTCTTTGGTATCCTTACCACACGTCTGTCTACTGGTGTGGATGTTAAATATTTGTTTTGCCCTACCGAATCCTCACTGGGTTGCATGTAGTGTTCCGTACCTGGATCTTCACAGTCTCATAGATTCGTATGATTGAGAATTTAATGCTAAAAAGCAGATCTCAATCCTACCGGCTGCGCCAAAATGTTACGAAATATCCTAGTACGTAAAACAGGGCCCGGGGACAAATATTCGGTGGCTCAGAATCACTGAAACCTCGTTTTGTAACACTCCCTAGATTTAATCTGTTTGCCTTTTAGGGCAAATAATTCTAAGTGGCTAAAAAGCCGAGATGTAAACTGTTTGCCTTTTAGGGCAAATTATTCTAAGTGGCTAAAAAGCCGAGATTTCAAGAAAAGTCCTAAGTTATTTTTTTTTTTAATATCTTGCCAATTAGGGCAAGACAATTTTTATTTATTTAAAGAAGAAACTTACCTGCCGAGTAGGGCGTGGTATGTTTCCGAAAGAAAATTTTAATAACAACTGACTTCTTAATTCTATTACTGCTCCTTATATACAATTTTTCTGGTTCATGCCCGTGAGAATAAAACTTTAAAAACTTAACTTTAACTTCCTCTATGAAATAATTACTCTAATTTCCAGACATATTATTTTGTTAATTTAGCCGATTCTTTATTTTATCAAAATATAATTTTCTTACTCTAATTTCCAGACATATTATTTTGTTAATTTCGCAGATTCTTTCCTTTATTAAAATATAATTTTCTAAAGTCTGAAAACAAAAATTCTTTAGTGAGCAGATTTTATGTGAACTAAAATTAAAATATAATTTTCTAAAGTCTTTAGTGATCAGATTTCGTGTGAACCAAAATTATCAACTAATACACTATTGCCTACTCACGGGCTTAACCAAATTGGTTTACAATTTTTATTTGAGGAGTTTTAGGGGATTTTACAAAGTATTTACTCTTTTAATTTACCGAAATAAAAATTACGTTAGAATTTCCAATTTATTAAAGTTTTTTGGGGAATACCCAACAGTGTGTTAGTTTGAAAATGTAGCTTTTTAGATCTATGTTAGACTTGTTTTTTTGTTATTTCTTCTAAAGTTAAACTTAATTGTTTTTACTGATTTTGTAGAATTTATTAGAATTTTGTTTTTTTTTTTTTTTATGTTTTTTTGTGTTTGTTTTTAATTTAATTTTTTTCTTTTTTTTTTTTTTTAAATATTATTTTTTTAAAAAAATTTTTTTTTTTTATGTGGAAATTTTTGCAGGTTTTTTTTTTTTTTATTCTTTTTTGGGGATTTTTTTTCCTTTTTTCTTTAATTAATTTTTGTGATTTTTTAATTGATTTTTTCTTTTTTTTAAAATATTTTTCCTTTTTGTTGTATCTGCCTTTTCATTTGCCGTAGAGGAAGGTTCGGCCCTATTGAGAGGTGGCTTTTGGTTTTCCTTGGTGGTTGCTGGGTTTCTATTTATACCTTTAGGTTGCTTAATTTTAAGAATTTGAAGATCGGGGCGTTTGGCATAAAGTTTGCAGAAAGAATTTTTTTGATGTCTGTGGGGAGCTTTGCCGCTTTTCTTTCGGCCTCGTAGTATTGGCATTGTAATAAAATATGTTCTAAGGATTCGGGCTCTCTTCTTCCTTGGCATTGACATTTGCTGGGCGAGGGTATTGATTGGTTTGTAGGTGTCTTTGTCTTTTTTCCCCTGAGGTTTAAAAAACAATTTTGCAGGCTGGAGGTTTTTGACGGTCTTTTGGATGCGCAAGTACGGCAGCTGGCCCCTAGAGGGTATAGACTTGGTGCTATTATTTCTGTATCCTGAGGGATATATGGAGTTGTTTCACATGCAGCGGGAAACGATAAGAACTGGTGGAATGTTTTCGAGCTTGATGGGAAGCGGTTAATAGAGATTGTGGCGGAGATTCCAACTGTAGAGGCAGTGTGTGAGGTATCTTTCCAGTTATTTTTAAGCCAGTTGAAAGTTTCTATCATGTTTAAGGTGGAGTCAGAATGGTTTAGGTTGTGTGTGGACGCAGCTGTTTCTATCATAGGGGAGTTATTTTTGTTTTCTATTTCGGGTGGGTAGATGTAGCATAAACAGTTTCTGTTTTTGAGAAAGAGGGTAAAAGACGCTTGAATGGCTAGTCTGCGTGTTGTGAGCTGGCTGGTTGGTGTGAAGATAGTGGAATTGTTTTCCGCTAATGAGGTTCTGCGGTTGAAAAAGGTTTGTCCCAGTCTTAGTCGGTGCATGATTGTTTGTTGTCGCCGTCCGAGAGTGTTTGGTAACGTGGGTCTAGTGGTATAGGGCCAGACTGACCGGAGAATGCTGTTTCCCATGTGCCAGTTTATCAGTCTTGGGGCTGCTACATAGCTCTTTAGTTTTTGCTTAAAGTATAAATCGAAGGAAGGCATGTATGTGTTAGCCGTGGTTAACGGTTCTTGACGTGCAAAATCTGCATGTTGATCTGCCTCTTCGTTGCCACTTATGCCTTGGTGTCCAGGGACCCAAACTAGTCTGATGCGTCCTTCTCCTAGGAGTAACAGGTTCCTAACATGTTCCACTTCTAGATCCGATTGTGATGTGTTGTTGATAGCAGTGCACGCGCTTAGTGAGTCTGTAAAAATTATAATTTTTTTGTCCTTTATCTGCGTTTGATTGATTGTGATTCCACGCCATTCTAGTTTTAGCAGAATCATTTTTAGGAGTACGCTGATCGCCGCCATTTCTGTGTAGTACACTGGGTATACGGATGGTGTTCGCCCCAAAATTGGTGCGGGTAAGATCCCAGGTGTTTTACAGATTATCGCAAAGCCGTTTTCCTTCTTGCTTCTTGATGCATCCGAGTAAAAATGTATGCAACCTGCATACTTTGTGTTCTTCATTTCTGTGAATAATTTTTGATACATTATTGCCATGGTGGAGTCTTTTTTGTGTATGTTGAGGGTTGTGTCCACTAGGTGTGTTGTTGGCCTCCATGTCTTGGCTCTGATGAAGAATTGGTCGGTTGATATAAAAGTTGGTAGTTGTGGGCCTATGTTTTCGTGGATGTAATTTAGTCCTTCTTGGATTGCTGAGGGCGGGTGTAGAGCTATGGGAGTAGGAATAATGTTGGGTGAGATTGTCTGCGAGAGGGGTATGATTCCTGCTAAGTATTTGTAGAAAGGTTTGGCAGCGAAGCACGTTGTGTAGGTTATTGCGAGTTTTGCACGACATAGGACGAAGCGTTCTTGTAAGGATGGAAAACCTGATTCTATCAGTAAATCTTTTTCAGGAGTTTGTTCTTCGGCGCCAATGTATGTTCGAATTATTTCGTTTATTGCTTCTTGTAGTCGGCTCCAGTTATTAAAGGCACATTGCCCTCCGTACAATTGCAAGCCGTAATCTACCCTGCCCCAGATCAGATTGAACGCAATCATTCGTAGCGTGGACGGAGGTGTTTTGAAGGGTTTTTCGATTAGTTTTAGAATTAGGCGGTGTATTGTGTCCAAACTTTTGGTGGTTTCTTCACAGTTGGCTGCCCATAGCGTATGAGGGTCTAGGAATAAACCTAAAATCTTTAGTCGCTTGTTGGTGTTGAAGTTGTGTGTTGTTGAGGTGAAGGAATTTGTGAATGTGAAATGAGAAACTTGGCAATGTTGGCGTCCACTTATACGGACGAATTCTGATTTGTTCAAGTCTAAAAGAGATCCTGACAGGGTTACCCATTTTTGGATGTCATTTATTGCGTTGCTTATTGGCCTCGTAAAGGATAAGGGGTCTGTGCTTGAGCTTTCGATGAATAGAAAGAGATTATCTGCATATACCAGGAAGCTGGTATATAGGTGACGGCTCATCCAACAGCAGAGCGAGTTTAGAAAGATGTTGAAAAGCGTAGGAGACAGTGGGGATCCCTGTGGGATGCCTCGTTCTAGGGTAGTGAAATTTGGAGATATCTTGCCATTTATTCTGACAAAAACTTTTCGTCCTGTGAGGAAATTTTTGATCATTGTTATAAAGTTGCAAGGGAACCCCCAGGTTGCTAGTTGGTCTATTATTACAAAGGGTTCTGATAAGTCATATGCTTTTTCAAGATCGAGGCTGCCGATTATGGCATGTTTTCCTTCTCGCAGGGAGCGTCCGATTAGTAGATCAAGTTCTGTAAGTAATGTTTGTACTGAGCGGTTTCGTCGAAAGCCGTGCTGGCTTTCATGTAGCAGCGGCTCTACTACCTGTGATAAACGTTTTTCCACTATAGTTTCAAAACTTTTGGACATGGTGCGTAATAGTGCTATCGGTCGGAAGTCTTTTGCGGTGGGGTGTCGTAGTTTGTAGGTGTGTTTTTTGGGGATGGGACATATTACCGCTTCTTTCCATGAACTGGGGAACGTGCCGGTTTGGATTATTGTGTTAAAGAGGAGGAGCATGAGCTCGTGGAAGGCTGGAGATGATCTGTCCAGCATTTTATATGTAATGAAATCTGTTCCTGGGCTGCTTCTTTTTCTTTTCCCTAACGTGTTTAAAACAGCGCTTAGTTCTTCCGCAGTGATTTCTTCGCCGATTGAGGGGCCTGCTGGAGCGGACGGTGTTTTTTCTGACATGTCGGTGGTAATGGAGTTTAAGTTATAGTGGGAGCTCTTTAGTAGCCTGGCTGTGAAAAATTCTTCGGGGTGTACTGTTGTGTCTACTGCTGTTGCTGTCGCTGTCAGGTGCGTGGGAATTGTTTTCTTGAGGGTTAAGTTGCCTTCCGGTGTTCCCCCAGGTATGCGCCCTAGCCCATTTGCGTGTGGTAGAAATACATTTCTGAACTTTGTTTTCTGAACGGGTTTGAGCTGCGACCGTCCTTGAGTTTCGTATAATCTTAAAAATTCGTCTGCTAGTTTTGTGATATTCTTTTTGATTAAATAAGGGGCTTTTGGATTGTCTTTGTTTAGGATGCAGTTAATTTTATTTTGGTTTTTAAAAGCATTTCCTCGGATTTTTGCCACCTTAGCCCACAGAGCGCCTGATGAGTCGCAGTTTAGAAAGATGTCTTTTAGGGCGGTCATTTCTTGTGTTAGCAGTCGTGAGTATAGGCGGCGTGCTTTAGATTTCAGGCTTTTATGTGTTTTTAGTAGGGTGTCCAGGCTTGTTTGTGGTTGAGACAGATTCGTCGCGCTTTTAAAACGCTTTATGGCCGCGTACGTACGGGATATTTTTCGTTGTAGTTGCCGTACAGCAAGGTCAGATTTTATTGGTGTGTGGGGTTTGCCATTCCTGTGTGAGATTCTGCGTGCGGTGCGGAATGGGATGGTGGTTTCAGCTGACTTTTTTAGTATCTTGTACAAAATATCACACATGATGTCCACCTTGCCTTCTTGCGCTCTGTTGTGCATTTCTTTTTTATATTGTTCGGAGAATGTTTCAGATGACTGAGAGAACTTTTTCCAGTTTGCTTTGTCTTCAAGGTATTTTGGGGTGAGGTAGATTGTGCTCGTAAAATGTCGATGGTGTAATAGTAAAGGAAAATGATGACTTCCGTAGGCTGTGGGTAATGTGCACACCTGGTAATTTTTCCCCAAAGTTGCGGAGAAGAGAATCAGGTCTTCTACTGCTGTAATTCCTGTGTCTGATACAAAGGTGATTTCGTCGTCGGACCGATGCGTTAAGGGAGTGTTGGGCATGACTTGGTCTAAAAATTCGATGACTTTCAGAGTGTGTGTAGTGGAGTACAGTTCTGGCAGGCAACTGTAGTTGCCCATTACTATCAAAGGCGAGTGCGTCTTACCTAGATTGAAAAGAGTCTTTAAAGCTGTGCGTGGGATGAACGCTGTAGGTGATAAAGCTATGTTCAAAATGTAAATGTCTGTATTTGCTTTTATGATAATGCCTTCTGTCAGTATATTGCTGTTTCCGTTATGCTGTTCTTGTGGGATGTTCCATTTTCTGTATTTTAACCCCCTTTTTATGATGAAGATTAGCTCAGGCTTTGAGTGTGCTGAGTTCTTTTCGACGTTATAACTATCGCAAAGGCTTCCTCGCACCAGTGTTTCTATGTTTTGGATTGATGTTGCTCCCTGCAGTGCCAGTACTGAAGGTTTGTGTTCTTTTAGGAAGTGGTTTAAACCGGCGAAGTTCTTGGCAAAATCCTCTATTTTCCAGGATGCGAAAGTTAGGTTTTCCATGTTTGTTCCTTTTTTGGGTTTGGGTTGTCCGGGCCTGTGCAATTTACCAATTTTTGTTGTTGTTGTTGTTGTTGTTGTTGTTTTTTTGCTTGTCGAAAAAGTGCCCTCCCACAAATTCCGTATGGTGGCCTAAACCCCAAGGGAATTGTAGTGGGATTCTTCAGTTCCGATTTTATAACTCCAGGGCCTGTTTATAAGGCCTCGAGTTTTTCCTGAAAGAAAAATTGTTGTTTTTTTGCTTGTCGCAAAAGTGCCCTCCCACAAATTCCGTATGGTGGCCTAAACCCCAAGGGAATTGTAGTGGGATTCTTCAGTTCCGATTTTATAACTCCAGGGCCTGTTTATTGTTGTTGTTGTTGTTGTTGTTGTTGTTGTTGTTGTTGTTGTTGTTGTTGTTGTTGTTGTTGTTGTTGTTGTTGTTTTTTTGCTTGTCGAAAAAGTGCCCTCCCACAAATTCCGTATGGTGGCCTAAACCCCAAGGGAATTGTAGTGGGATTCTTCAGTTCCGATTTTATAACTCCAGGGCCTGTTTATAAGGCCTCGAGTTTTTCCTGAAAGAAAAATTGTTGTTTTTTTGCTTGTCGCAAAAGTGCCCTCCCACAAATTCCGTATGGTGGCCTAAACCCCAAGGGAATTGTAGTGGGATTCTTCAGTTCCGATTTTATAACTCCAGGGCCTGTTTATAAAGCCTCGAGTTTTACCTGGAAGAAAAAAAAAATTTCAAATTGTTTTTTTGCCATGTAGTTTCCACTTTTTGTTCTCATCCTGGTGGCCGAAGCCCCAGGGAGTTGTTGTTGTTGTTGTTGTTGTTTTTTTGCTTGTCGAAAAAGTGCCCTCCCACAAATTCCGTATGGTGGCCTAAACCCCAAGGGAATTGTAGTGGGATTCTTCAGTTCCGATTTTATAACTCCAGGGCCTGTTTATAAGGCCTCGAGTTTTTCCTGAAAGAAAAATTGTTGTTTTTTTGCTTGTCGCAAAAGTGCCCTCCCACAAATTCCGTATGGTGGCCTAAACCCCAAGGGAATTGTAGTGGGATTCTTCAGTTCCGATTTTATAACTCCAGGGCCTGTTTATAAAGCCTCGAGTTTTACCTGGAAGAAAAAAAAAATTTCAAATTGTTTTTTTGCCATGTAGTTTCCACTTTTTGTTCTCATCCTGGTGGCCGAAGCCCCAGGGAGTTGTATAAGTTTCTTCTACCATGGAACAGTTGCCTCCTGCTGTAGCCTGCGATAGAGGCTTCAAGGGGTTCTGAAGAAGAGGTATTAGGAGTTAGTGCGGTCTTCTTTATTAGCTGAAAAAATGGTTATTAAAGGAAAGATTGAACTCTCTTAGCTAATCCCTATTTTCTCACTACATTTATATTGCTAGTCTATTCTTCGTAATAATAAAAGGGGCAGCACGTCCTTTTTGGCCCCAGCTAATACCAGGATAGTGGAAAGTTGCAAGTTTGCATTTGATAAGATAAGAACTAAAAGTAATTAGTGAAGGTTAGTTTAGTAGGTCAGTAGGAAAGAAATTGCCCTAGAGCCCTATTTCGAGAGTTCCTTTTGTTTTATTTATTGGTAGTAAGTGTTTTTACCCTTCTGCTTGTTAGTTTTAATTGTGTTAGGGAGAGCGGGGTTTAAAAACGGTCAGGGTCTTCGCTCGTCTGTCAACATGCATCTATAATTTTCTTCGGTAAACCGTTAGAGGACTTATTTCCTGCCCCGGAGGCCCGGACTACTTTGTCGCTGTCAAAAAAAAAAATTTTATACTATAATATTTCTCCGGTAACCGTTAGGGGACTTATTTCGTGCCCCGGAGGCCCGGGCTACCTGTTAATGTCTCCTTTTCGGGTCCATAAAAAACAAAAAAAAGAAACTTAAAAGAAAAAGTCGTCGTGTAGCTCTCCGGATTATCCTGTAGACACACATGACCTAGCTACGGGCCGGGCTACGTTCTTGTCGCTTATAGGTCAAGGAAGTGGGGGAATTGTTTGTTATTGGTTTTTGTTGTGTTAGATGGGAGGGGTTAGGGGTTTGTTAGTATAAACTTTACTCTATCAGAAAGTTCGTCCTTAGGGTATTCTGTAATAAAAATTGCTTCTTTCTTTTCTCTTATTTTTTATTTGTTTTTCCGATGGCTGCTCGCTTTCCCTTGGTCCTTTCGAGTGTCAGTCAACGGTTATTTTGTGGTCGTGTGTTTTATTTGTTGTATCCTTTGCCTCTCTTTTCTCTAGCTTGTCTGAAAAAATATAAATGAGGGAACAAACGGCCTATGTTCTAAGTGTTAGGAGAACCAAATTTAAAAATAGAAGTAACAGAGATAAAAGTAGAAATAAAAGTGCGTAGGATGTATGAAGTGTTAGGTGTATCACCTAAAGGAAACCAAAAGTTTTAGGTTAGTGGGGTGCTTTTTTGTTGGGTTCTCTTTTCCCTTTTAATTATTCACACTGTTTTTCCTTTTAAGAAGGGGTTTGAGGTTCTTCCACGACAGATGAGTTTCCATTCATGTCAGAACCTTTTGTGTGTTTCGTTTGTTAGTGTGTTAGTTTGAAAATGTAGCTTTTTAGATCTATGTTAGACTTGTTTTTTTGTTATTTCTTCTAAAGTTAAACTTAATTGTTTTTACTGATTTTGTAGAATTTATTAGAATTTTGTTTTTTTTTTTTTTTTATGTTTTTTTGTGTTTGTTTTTAATTTAATTTTTTTCTTTTTTTTTTTTTTTAAATATTATTTTTTTAAAAAAATTTTTTTTTTTTATGTGGAAATTTTTGCAGGTTTTTTTTTTTTTTATTCTTTTTTGGGGATTTTTTTTCCTTTTTTCTTTAATTAATTTTTGTGATTTTTTAATTGATTTTTTCTTTTTTTTAAAATATTTTTCCTTTTTGTTGTATCTGCCTTTTCATTTGCCGTAGAGGAAGGTTCGGCCCTATTGAGAGGTGGCTTTTGGTTTTCCTTGGTGGTTGCTGGGTTTCTATTTATACCTTTAGGTTGCTTAATTTTAAGAATTTGAAGATCGGGGCGTTTGGCATAAAGTTTGCAGAAAGAATTTTTTTGATGTCTGTGGGGAGCTTTGCCGCTTTTCTTTCGGCCTCGTAGTATTGGCATTGTAATAAAATATGTTCTAAGGATTCGGGCTCTCTTCTTCCTTGGCATTGACATTTGCTGGGCGAGGGTATTGATTGGTTTGTAGGTGTCTTTGTCTTTTTTCCCCTGAGGTTTAAAAAACAATTTTGCAGGCTGGAGGTTTTTGACGGTCTTTTGGATGCGCAAGTACGGCAGCTGGCCCCTAGAGGGTATAGACTTGGTGCTATTATTTCTGTATCCTGAGGGATATATGGAGTTGTTTCACATGCAGCGGGAAACGATAAGAACTGGTGGAATGTTTTCGAGCTTGATGGGAAGCGGTTAATAGAGATTGTGGCGGAGATTCCAACTGTAGAGGCAGTGTGTGAGGTATCTTTCCAGTTATTTTTAAGCCAGTTGAAAGTTTCTATCATGTTTAAGGTGGAGTCAGAATGGTTTAGGTTGTGTGTGGACGCAGCTGTTTCTATCATAGGGGAGTTATTTTTGTTTTCTATTTCGGGTGGGTAGATGTAGCATAAACAGTTTCTGTTTTTGAGAAAGAGGGTAAAAGACGCTTGAATGGCTAGTCTGCGTGTTGTGAGCTGGCTGGTTGGTGTGAAGATAGTGGAATTGTTTTCCGCTAATGAGGTTCTGCGGTTGAAAAAGGTTTGTCCCAGTCTTAGTCGGTGCATGATTGTTTGTTGTCGCCGTCCGAGAGTGTTTGGTAACGTGGGTCTAGTGGTATAGGGCCAGACTGACCGGAGAATGCTGTTTCCCATGTGCCAGTTTATCAGTCTTGGGGCTGCTACATAGCTCTTTAGTTTTTGCTTAAAGTATAAATCGAAGGAAGGCATGTATGTGTTAGCCGTGGTTAACGGTTCTTGACGTGCAAAATCTGCATGTTGATCTGCCTCTTCGTTGCCACTTATGCCTTGGTGTCCAGGGACCCAAACTAGTCTGATGCGTCCTTCTCCTAGGAGTAACAGGTTCCTAACATGTTCCACTTCTAGATCCGATTGTGATGTGTTGTTGATAGCAGTGCACGCGCTTAGTGAGTCTGTAAAAATTATAATTTTTTTGTCCTTTATCTGCGTTTGATTGATTGTGATTCCACGCCATTCTAGTTTTAGCAGAATCATTTTTAGGAGTACGCTGATCGCCGCCATTTCTGTGTAGTACACTGGGTATACGGATGGTGTTCGCCCCAAAATTGGTGCGGGTAAGATCCCAGGTGTTTTACAGATTATCGCAAAGCCGTTTTCCTTCTTGCTTCTTGATGCATCCGAGTAAAAATGTATGCAACCTGCATACTTTGTGTTCTTCATTTCTGTGAATAATTTTTGATACATTATTGCCATGGTGGAGTCTTTTTTGTTGTTGTTGTTGTTGTTGTTGTTGTTTTTTTGCTTGTCGAAAAAGTGCCCTCCCACAAATTCCGTATGGTGGCCTAAACCCCAAGGGAATTGTAGTGGGATTCTTCAGTTCCGATTTTATAACTCCAGGGCCTGTTTATAAGGCCTCGAGTTTTTCCTGAAAGAAAAATTGTTGTTTTTTTGCTTGTCGCAAAAGTGCCCTCCCACAAATTCCGTATGGTGGCCTAAACCCCAAGGGAATTGTAGTGGGATTCTTCAGTTCCGATTTTATAACTCCAGGGCCTGTTTATAAAGCCTCGAGTTTTACCTGGAAGAAAAAAAAAATTTCAAATTGTTTTTTTGCCATGTAGTTTCCACTTTTTGTTCTCATCCTGGTGGCCGAAGCCCCAGGGAGTTGTATAAGTTTCTTCTACCATGGAACAGTTGCCTCCTGCTGTAGCCTGCGATAGAGGCTTCAAGGGGTTCTGAAGAAGAGGTATTAGGAGTTAGTGCGGTCTTCTTTATTAGCTGAAAAAATGGTTATTAAAGGAAAGATTGAACTCTCTTAGCTAATCCCTATTTTCTCACTACATTTATATTGCTAGTCTATTCTTCGTAATAATAAAAGGGGCAGCACGTCCTTTTTGGCCCCAGCTAATACCAGGATAGTGGAAAGTTGCAAGTTTGCATTTGATAAGATAAGAACTAAAAGTAATTAGTGAAGGTTAGTTTAGTAGGTCAGTAGGAAAGAAATTGCCCTAGAGCCCTATTTCGAGAGTTCCTTTTGTTTTATTTATTGGTAGTAAGTGTTTTTACCCTTCTGCTTGTTAGTTTTAATTGTGTTAGGGAGAGCGGGGTTTAAAAACGGTCAGGGTCTTCGCTCGTCTGTCAACATGCATCTATAATTTTCTTCGGTAAACCGTTAGAGGACTTATTTCCTGCCCCGGAGGCCCGGACTACTTTGTCGCTGTCAAAAAAAAAAAATTGTTGTTGTTGTTGTTTTTTTGCTTGTCGAAAAAGTGCCCTCCCACAAATTCCGTATGGTGGCCTAAACCCCAAGGGAATTGTAGTGGGATTCTTCAGTTCCGATTTTATAACTCCAGGGCCTGTTTATAAGGCCTCGAGTTTTTCCTGAAAGAAAAATTGTTGTTTTTTTGCTTGTCGCAAAAGTGCCCTCCCACAAATTCCGTATGGTGGCCTAAACCCCAAGGGAATTGTAGTGGGATTCTTCAGTTCCGATTTTATAACTCCAGGGCCTGTTTATAAAGCCTCGAGTTTTACCTGGAAGAAAAAAAAAATTTCAAATTGTTTTTTTGCCATGTAGTTTCCACTTTTTGTTCTCATCCTGGTGGCCGAAGCCCCAGGGAGTTGTATAAGTTTCTTCTACCATGGAACAGTTGCCTCCTGCTGTAGCCTGCGATAGAGGCTTCAAGGGGTTCTGAAGAAGAGGTATTAGGAGTTAGTGCGGTCTTCTTTATTAGCTGAAAAAATGGTTATTAAAGGAAAGATTGAACTCTCTTAGCTAATCCCTATTTTCTCACTACATTTATATTGCTAGTCTATTCTTCGTAATAATAAAAGGGGCAGCACGTCCTTTTTGGCCCCAGCTAATACCAGGATAGTGGAAAGTTGCAAGTTTGCATTTGATAAGATAAGAACTAAAAGTAATTAGTGAAGGTTAGTTTAGTAGGTCAGTAGGAAAGAAATTGCCCTAGAGCCCTATTTCGAGAGTTCCTTTTGTTTTATTTATTGGTAGTAAGTGTTTTTACCCTTCTGCTTGTTAGTTTTAATTGTGTTAGGGAGAGCGGGGTTTAAAAACGGTCAGGGTCTTCGCTCGTCTGTCAACATGCATCTATAATTTTCTTCGGTAAACCGTTAGAGGACTTATTTCCTGCCCCGGAGGCCCGGACTACTTTGTCGCTGTCAAAAAAAAAAATTTTATACTATAATATTTCTCCGGTAACCGTTAGGGGACTTATTTCGTGCCCCGGAGGCCCGGGCTACCTGTTAATGTCTCCTTTTCGGGTCCATAAAAAACAAAAAAAAGAAACTTAAAAGAAAAAGTCGTCGTGTAGCTCTCCGGATTATCCTGTAGACACACATGACCTAGCTACGGGCCGGGCTACGTTCTTGTCGCTTATAGGTCAAGGAAGTGGGGGAATTGTTTGTTATTGGTTTTTGTTGTGTTAGATGGGAGGGGTTAGGGGTTTGTTAGTATAAACTTTACTCTATCAGAAAGTTCGTCCTTAGGGTATTCTGTAATAAAAATTGCTTCTTTCTTTTCTCTTATTTTTTATTTGTTTTTCCGATGGCTGCTCGCTTTCCCTTGGTCCTTTCGAGTGTCAGTCAACGGTTATTTTGTGGTCGTGTGTTTTATTTGTTGTATCCTTTGCCTCTCTTTTCTCTAGCTTGTCTGAAAAAATATAAATGAGGGAACAAACGGCCTATGTTCTAAGTGTTAGGAGAACCAAATTTAAAAATAGAAGTAACAGAGATAAAAGTAGAAATAAAAGTGCGTAGGATGTATGAAGTGTTAGGTGTATCACCTAAAGGAAACCAAAAGTTTTAGGTTAGTGGGGTGCTTTTTTGTTGGGTTCTCTTTTCCCTTTTAATTATTCACACTGTTTTTCCTTTTAAGAAGGGGTTTGAGGTTCTTCCACGACAGATGAGTTTCCATTCATGTCAGAACCTTTTGTGTGTTTCGTTTGTTAGTGTGTTAGTTTGAAAATGTAGCTTTTTAGATCTATGTTAGACTTGTTTTTTTGTTATTTCTTCTAAAGTTAAACTTAATTGTTTTTACTGATTTTGTAGAATTTATTAGAATTTTGTTTTTTTTTTTTTTTTATGTTTTTTTGTGTTTGTTTTTAATTTAATTTTTTTCTTTTTTTTTTTTTTTAAATATTATTTTTTTAAAAAAATTTTTTTTTTTTATGTAGAAATTTTTGCAGGTTTTTTTTTTTTTTATTCTTTTTTGGGGATTTTTTTTCCTTTTTTCTTTAATTAATTTTTGTGATTTTTTAATTGATTTTTTCTTTTTTTTAAAATATTTTTCCTTTTTGTTGTATCTGCCTTTTCATTTGCCGTAGAGGAAGGTTCGGCCCTATTGAGAGGTGGCTTTTGGTTTTCCTTGGTGGTTGCTGGGTTTCTATTTATACCTTTAGGTTGCTTAATTTTAAGAATTTGAAGATCGGGGCGTTTGGCATAAAGTTTGCAGAAAGAATTTTTTTGATGTCTGTGGGGAGCTTTGCCGCTTTTCTTTCGGCCTCGTAGTATTGGCATTGTAATAAAATATGTTCTAAGGATTCGGGCTCTCTTCTTCCTTGGCATTGACATTTGCTGGGCGAGGGTATTGATTGGTTTGTAGGTGTCTTTGTCTTTTTTCCCCTGAGGTTTAAAAAACAATTTTGCAGGCTGGAGGTTTTTGACGGTCTTTTGGATGCGCAAGTACGGCAGCTGGCCCCTAGAGGGTATAGACTTGGTGCTATTATTTCTGTATCCTGAGGGATATATGGAGTTGTTTCACATGCAGCGGGAAACGATAAGAACTGGTGGAATGTTTTCGAGCTTGATGGGAAGCGGTTAATAGAGATTGTGGCGGAGATTCCAACTGTAGAGGCAGTGTGTGAGGTATCTTTCCAGTTATTTTTAAGCCAGTTGAAAGTTTCTATCATGTTTAAGGTGGAGTCAGAATGGTTTAGGTTGTGTGTGGACGCAGCTGTTTCTATCATAGGGGAGTTATTTTTGTTTTCTATTTCGGGTGGGTAGATGTAGCATAAACAGTTTCTGTTTTTGAGAAAGAGGGTAAAAGACGCTTGAATGGCTAGTCTGCGTGTTGTGAGCTGGCTGGTTGGTGTGAAGATAGTGGAATTGTTTTCCGCTAATGAGGTTCTGCGGTTGAAAAAGGTTTGTCCCAGTCTTAGTCGGTGCATGATTGTTTGTTGTCGCCGTCCGAGAGTGTTTGGTAACGTGGGTCTAGTGGTATAGGGCCAGACTGACCGGAGAATGCTGTTTCCCATGTGCCAGTTTATCAGTCTTGGGGCTGCTACATAGCTCTTTAGTTTTTGCTTAAAGTATAAATCGAAGGAAGGCATGTATGTGTTAGCCGTGGTTAACGGTTCTTGACGTGCAAAATCTGCATGTTGATCTGCCTCTTCGTTGCCACTTATGCCTTGGTGTCCAGGGACCCAAACTAGTCTGATGCGTCCTTCTCCTAGGAGTAACAGGTTCCTAACATGTTCCACTTCTAGATCCGATTGTGATGTGTTGTTGATAGCAGTGCACGCGCTTAGTGAGTCTGTAAAAATTATATTTTTTTTGTCCTTTATCTGCGTTTGATTGATTGTGATTCCACGCCATTCTAGTTTTAGCAGAATCATTTTTAGGAGTACGCTGATCGCCGCCATTTCTGTGTAGTACACTGGGTATACGGATGGTGTTCGCCCCAAAATTGGTGCGGGTAAGATCCCAGGTGTTTTACAGATTATCGCAAAGCCGTTTTCCTTCTTGCTTCTTGATGCATCCGAGTAAAAATGTATGCAACCTGCATACTTTGTGTTCTTCATTTCTGTGAATAATTTTTGATACATTATTGCCATGGTGGAGTCTTTTTTGTGTATGTTGAGGGTTGTGTCCACTAGGTGTGTTGTTGGCCTCCATGTCTTGGCTCTGATGAAGAATTGGTCGGTTGATATAAAAGTTGGTAGTTGTGGGCCTATGTTTTCGTGGATGTAATTTAGTCCTTCTTGGATTGCTGAGGGCGGGTGTAGAGCTATGGGAGTAGGAATAATGTTGGGTGAGATTGTCTGCGAGAGGGGTATGATTCCTGCTAAGTATTTGTAGAAAGGTTTGGCAGCGAAGCACGTTGTGTAGGTTATTGCGAGTTTTGCACGACATAGGACGAAGCGTTCTTGTAAGGATGGAAAACCTGATTCTATCAGTAAATCTTTTTCAGGAGTTTGTTCTTCGGCGCCAATGTATGTTCGAATTATTTCGTTTATTGCTTCTTGTAGTCGGCTCCAGTTATTAAAGGCACATTGCCCTCCGTACAATTGCAAGCCGTAATCTACCCTGCCCCAGATCAGATTGAACGCAATCATTCGTAGCGTGGACGGAGGTGTTTTGAAGGGTTTTTCGATTAGTTTTAGAATTAGGCGGTGTATTGTGTCCAAACTTTTGGTGGTTTCTTCACAGTTGGCTGCCCATAGCGTATGAGGGTCTAGGAATAAACCTAAAATCTTTAGTCGCTTGTTGGTGTTGAAGTTGTGTGTTGTTGAGGTGAAGGAATTTGTGAATGTGAAATGAGAAACTTGGCAATGTTGGCGTCCACTTATACGGACGAATTCTGATTTGTTCAAGTCTAAAAGAGATCCTGACAGGGTTACCCATTTTTGGATGTCATTTATTGCGTTGCTTATTGGCCTCGTAAAGGATAAGGGGTCTGTGCTTGAGCTTTCGATGAATAGAAAGAGATTATCTGCATATACCAGGAAGCTGGTATATAGGTGACGGCTCATCCAACAGCAGAGCGAGTTTAGAAAGATGTTGAAAAGCGTAGGAGACAGTGGGGATCCCTGTGGGATGCCTCGTTCTAGGGTAGTGAAATTTGGAGATATCTTGCCATTTATTCTGACAAAAACTTTTCGTCCTGTGAGGAAATTTTTGATCATTGTTATAAAGTTGCAAGGGAACCCCCAGGTTGCTAGTTGGTCTATTATTACAAAGGGTTCTGATAAGTCATATGCTTTTTCAAGATCGAGGCTGCCGATTATGGCATGTTTTCCTTCTCGCAGGGAGCGTCCGATTAGTAGATCAAGTTCTGTAAGTAATGTTTGTACTGAGCGGTTTCGTCGAAAGCCGTGCTGGCTTTCATGTAGCAGCGGCTCTACTACCTGTGATAAACGTTTTTCCACTATAGTTTCAAAACTTTTGGACATGGTGCGTAATAGTGCTATCGGTCGGAAGTCTTTTGCGGTGGGGTGTCGTAGTTTGTAGGTGTGTTTTTTGGGGATGGGACATATTACCGCTTCTTTCCATGAACTGGGGAACGTGCCGGTTTGGATTATTGTGTTAAAGAGGAGGAGCATGAGCTCGTGGAAGGCTGGAGATGATCTGTCCAGCATTTTATATGTAATGAAATCTGTTCCTGGGCTGCTTCTTTTTCTTTTCCCTAACGTGTTTAAAACAGCGCTTAGTTCTTCCGCAGTGATTTCTTCGCCGATTGAGGGGCCTGCTGGAGCGGACGGTGTTTTTTCTGACATGTCGGTGGTAATGGAGTTTAAGTTATAGTGGGAGCTCTTTAGTAGCCTGGCTGTGAAAAATTCTTCGGGGTGTACTGTTGTGTCTACTGCTGTTGCTGTCGCTGTCAGGTGCGTGGGAATTGTTTTCTTGAGGGTTAAGTTGCCTTCCGGTGTTCCCCCAGGTATGCGCCCTAGCCCATTTGCGTGTGGTAGAAATACATTTCTGAACTTTGTTTTCTGAACGGGTTTGAGCTGCGACCGTCCTTGAGTTTCGTATAATCTTAAAAATTCGTCTGCTAGTTTTGTGATATTCTTTTTGATTAAATAAGGGGCTTTTGGATTGTCTTTGTTTAGGATGCAGTTAATTTTATTTTGGTTTTTAAAAGCATTTCCTCGGATTTTTGCCACCTTAGCCCACAGAGCGCCTGATGAGTCGCAGTTTAGAAAGATGTCTTTTAGGGCGGTCATTTCTTGTGTTAGCAGTCGTGAGTATAGGCGGCGTGCTTTAGATTTCAGGCTTTTATGTGTTTTTAGTAGGGTGTCCAGGCTTGTTTGTTGTTGTTGTTGTTGTTGTTGTTGTTGTTGTTGTTTTGCTGTTGTTGTTGTTGTTGTTGTTGTTGTTGTTGTTGTTGTTTTTTTGCTTGTCGAAAAAGTGCCCTCCCACAAATTCCGTATGGTGGCCTAAACCCCAAGGGAATTGTAGTGGGATTCTTCAGTTCCGATTTTATAACTCCAGGGCCTGTTTATAAGGCCTCGAGTTTTTCCTGAAAGAAAAATTGTTGTTTTTTTGCTTGTCGCAAAAGTGCCCTCCCACAAATTCCGTATGGTGGCCTAAACCCCAAGGGAATTGTAGTGGGATTCTTCAGTTCCGATTTTATAACTCCAGGGCCTGTTTATAAAGCCTCGAGTTTTACCTGGAAGAAAAAAAAAATTTCAAATTGTTTTTTTGCCATGTAGTTTCCACTTTTTGTTCTCATCCTGGTGGCCGAAGCCCCAGGGAGTTGTATAAGTTTCTTCTACCATGGAACAGTTGCCTCCTGCTGTAGCCTGCGATAGAGGCTTCAAGGGGTTCTGAAGAAGAGGTATTAGGAGTTAGTGCGGTCTTCTTTATTAGCTGAAAAAATGGTTATTAAAGGAAAGATTGAACTCTCTTAGCTAATCCCTATTTTCTCACTACATTTATATTGCTAGTCTATTCTTCGTAATAATAAAAGGGGCAGCACGTCCTTTTTGGCCCCAGCTAATACCAGGATAGTGGAAAGTTGCAAGTTTGCATTTGATAAGATAAGAACTAAAAGTAATTAGTGAAGGTTAGTTTAGTAGGTCAGTAGGAAAAAAATTGCCCTAGAGCCCTATTTCGAGAGTTCCTTTTGTTTTATTTATTGGTAGTAAGTGTTTTTACCCTTCTGCTTGTTAGTATGCTGCTGTTGTTGTTGTTGTTGTTGTTGTTGTTGTTTTTTTGCTTGTCGAAAAAGTGCCCTCCCACAAATTCCGTATGGTGGCCTAAACCCCAAGGGAATTGTAGTGGGATTCTTCAGTTCCGATTTTATAACTCCAGGGCCTGTTTATAAGGCCTCGAGTTTTTCCTGAAAGAAAAATTGTTGTTTTTTTGCTTGTCGCAAAAGTGCCCTCCCACAAATTCCGTATGGTGGCCTAAACCCCAAGGGAATTGTAGTGGGATTCTTCAGTTCCGATTTTATAACTCCAGGGCCTGTTTATAAAGCCTCGAGTTTTACCTGGAAGAAAAAAAAAATTTCAAATTGTTTTTTTGCCATGTAGTTTCCACTTTTTGTTCTCATCCTGGTGGCCGAAGCCCCAGGGAGTTGTATAAGTTTCTTCTACCATGGAACAGTTGCCTCCTGCTGTAGCCTGCGATAGAGGCTTCAAGGGGTTCTGAAGAAGAGGTATTAGGAGTTAGTGCGGTCTTCTTTATTAGCTGAAAAAATGGTTATTAAAGGAAAGATTGAACTCTCTTAGCTAATCCCTATTTTCTCACTACATTTATATTGCTAGTCTATTCTTCGTAATAATAAAAGGGGCAGCACGTCCTTTTTGGCCCCAGCTAATACCAGGATAGTGGAAAGTTGCAAGTTTGCATTTGATAAGATAAGAACTAAAAGTAATTAGTGAAGGTTAGTTTAGTAGGTCAGTAGGAAAGAAATTGCCCTAGAGCCCTATTTCGAGAGTTCCTTTTGTTTTATTTATTGGTAGTAAGTGTTTTTACCCTTCTGCTTGTTAGTTTTAATTGTGTTAGGGAGAGCGGGGTTTAAAAACGGTCAGGGTCTTCGCTCGTCTGTCAACATGCATCTATAATTTTCTTCGGTAAACCGTTAGAGGACTTATTTCCTGCCCCGGAGGCCCGGACTACTTTGTCGCTGTCAAAAAAAAAAATTTTATACTATAATATTTCTCCGGTAACCGTTAGGGGACTTATTTCGTGCCCCGGAGGCCCGGGCTACCTGTTAATGTCTCCTTTTCGGGTCCATAAAAAACAAAAAAAAGAAACTTAAAAGAAAAAGTCGTCGTGTAGCTCTCCGGATTATCCTGTAGACACACATGACCTAGCTACGGGCCGGGCTACGTTCTTGTCGCTTATAGGTCAAGGAAGTGGGGGAATTGTTTGTTATTGGTTTTTGTTGTGTTAGATGGGAGGGGTTAGGGGTTTGTTAGTATAAACTTTACTCTATCAGAAAGTTCGTCCTTAGGGTATTCTGTAATAAAAATTGCTTCTTTCTTTTCTCTTATTTTTTATTTGTTTTTCCGATGGCTGCTCGCTTTCCCTTGGTCCTTTCGAGTGTCAGTCAACGGTTATTTTGTGGTCGTGTGTTTTATTTGTTGTATCCTTTGCCTCTCTTTTCTCTAGCTTGTCTGAAAAAATATAAATGAGGGAACAAACGGCCTATGTTCTAAGTGTTAGGAGAACCAAATTTAAAAATAGAAGTAACAGAGATAAAAGTAGAAATAAAAGTGCGTAGGATGTATGAAGTGTTAGGTGTATCACCTAAAGGAAACCAAAAGTTTTAGGTTAGTGGGGTGCTTTTTTGTTGGGTTCTCTTTTCCCTTTTAATTATTCACACTGTTTTTCCTTTTAAGAAGGGGTTTGAGGTTCTTCCACGACAGATGAGTTTCCATTCATGTCAGAACCTTTTGTGTGTTTCGTTTGTTAGTGTGTTAGTTTGAAAATGTAGCTTTTTAGATCTATGTTAGACTTGTTTTTTTGTTATTTCTTCTAAAGTTAAACTTAATTGTTTTTACTGATTTTGTAGAATTTATTAGAATTTTGTTTTTTTTTTTTTTTATGTTTTTTTGTGTTTGTTTTTAATTTAATTTTTTTCTTTTTTTTTTTTTTTAAATATTATTTTTTTAAAAAAATTTTTTTTTTTTATGTGGAAATTTTTGCAGGTTTTTTTTTTTTTTATTCTTTTTTGGGGATTTTTTTTCCTTTTTTCTTTAATTAATTTTTGTGATTTTTTAATTGATTTTTTCTTTTTTTTAAAATATTTTTCCTTTTTGTTGTATCTGCCTTTTCATTTGCCGTAGAGGAAGGTTCGGCCCTATTGAGAGGTGGCTTTTGGTTTTCCTTGGTGGTTGCTGGGTTTCTATTTATACCTTTAGGTTGCTTAATTTTAAGAATTTGAAGATCGGGGCGTTTGGCATAAAGTTTGCAGAAAGAATTTTTTTGATGTCTGTGGGGAGCTTTGCCGCTTTTCTTTCGGCCTCGTAGTATTGGCATTGTAATAAAATATGTTCTAAGGATTCGGGCTCTCTTCTTCCTTGGCATTGACATTTGCTGGGCGAGGGTATTGATTGGTTTGTAGGTGTCTTTGTCTTTTTTCCCCTGAGGTTTAAAAAACAATTTTGCAGGCTGGAGGTTTTTGACGGTCTTTTGGATGCGCAAGTACGGCAGCTGGCCCCTAGAGGGTATAGACTTGGTGCTATTATTTCTGTATCCTGAGGGATATATGGAGTTGTTTCACATGCAGCGGGAAACGATAAGAACTGGTGGAATGTTTTCGAGCTTGATGGGAAGCGGTTAATAGAGATTGTGGCGGAGATTCCAACTGTAGAGGCAGTGTGTGAGGTATCTTTCCAGTTATTTTTAAGCCAGTTGAAAGTTTCTATCATGTTTAAGGTGGAGTCAGAATGGTTTAGGTTGTGTGTGGACGCAGCTGTTTCTATCATAGGGGAGTTATTTTTGTTTTCTATTTCGGGTGGGTAGATGTAGCATAAACAGTTTCTGTTTTTGAGAAAGAGGGTAAAAGACGCTTGAATGGCTAGTCTGCGTGTTGTGAGCTGGCTGGTTGGTGTGAAGATAGTGGAATTGTTTTCCGCTAATGAGGTTCTGCGGTTGAAAAAGGTTTGTCCCAGTCTTAGTCGGTGCATGATTGTTTGTTGTCGCCGTCCGAGAGTGTTTGGTAACGTGGGTCTAGTGGTATAGGGCCAGACTGACCGGAGAATGCTGTTTCCCATGTGCCAGTTTATCAGTCTTGGGGCTGCTACATAGCTCTTTAGTTTTTGCTTAAAGTATAAATCGAAGGAAGGCATGTATGTGTTAGCCGTGGTTAACGGTTCTTGACGTGCAAAATCTGCATGTTGATCTGCCTCTTCGTTGCCACTTATGCCTTGGTGTCCAGGGACCCAAACTAGTCTGATGCGTCCTTCTCCTAGGAGTAACAGGTTCCTAACATGTTCCACTTCTAGATCCGATTGTGATGTGTTGTTGATAGCAGTGCACGCGCTTAGTGAGTCTGTAAAAATTATAATTTTTTTGTCCTTTATCTGCGTTTGATTGATTGTGATTCCACGCCATTCTAGTTTTAGCAGAATCATTTTTAGGAGTACGCTGATCGCCGCCATTTCTGTGTAGTACACTGGGTATACGGATGGTGTTCGCCCCAAAATTGGTGCGGGTAAGATCCCAGGTGTTTTACAGATTATCGCAAAGCCGTTTTCCTTCTTGCTTCTTGATGCATCCGAGTAAAAATGTATGCAACCTGCATACTTTGTGTTCTTCATTTCTGTGAATAATTTTTGATACATTATTGCCATGGTGGAGTCTTTTTTGTGTATGTTGAGGGTTGTGTCCACTAGGTGTGTTGTTGGCCTCCATGTCTTGGCTCTGATGAAGAATTGGTCGGTTGATATAAAAGTTGGTAGTTGTGGGCCTATGTTTTCGTGGATGTAATTTAGTCCTTCTTGGATTGCTGAGGGCGGGTGTAGAGCTATGGGAGTAGGAATAATGTTGGGTGAGATTGTCTGCGAGAGGGGTATGATTCCTGCTAAGTATTTGTAGAAAGGTTTGGCAGCGAAGCACGTTGTGTAGGTTATTGCGAGTTTTGCACGACATAGGACGAAGCGTTCTTGTAAGGATGGAAAACCTGATTCTATCAGTAAATCTTTTTCAGGAGTTTGTTCTTCGGCGCCAATGTATGTTCGAATTATTTCGTTTATTGCTTCTTGTAGTCGGCTCCAGTTATTAAAGGCACATTGCCCTCCGTACAATTGCAAGCCGTAATCTACCCTGCCCCAGATCAGATTGAACGCAATCATTCGTAGCGTGGACGGAGGTGTTTTGAAGGGTTTTTCGATTAGTTTTAGAATTAGGCGGTGTATTGTGTCCAAACTTTTGGTGGTTTCTTCACAGTTGGCTGCCCATAGCGTATGAGGGTCTAGGAATAAACCTAAAATCTTTAGTCGCTTGTTGGTGTTGAAGTTGTGTGTTGTTGAGGTGAAGGAATTTGTGAATGTGAAATGAGAAACTTGGCAATGTTGGCGTCCACTTATACGGACGAATTCTGATTTGTTCAAGTCTAAAAGAGATCCTGACAGGGTTACCCATTTTTGGATGTCATTTATTGCGTTGCTTATTGGCCTCGTAAAGGATAAGGGGTCTGTGCTTGAGCTTTCGATGAATAGAAAGAGATTATCTGCATATACCAGGAAGCTGGTATATAGGTGACGGCTCATCCAACAGCAGAGCGAGTTAAGAAAGATGTTGAAAAGCGTAGGAGACAGTGGGGATCCCTGTGGGATGCCTCGTTCTAGGGTAGTGAAATTTGGAGATATCTTGCCATTTATTCTGACAAAAACTTTTCGTCCTGTGAGGAAATTTTTGATCATTGTTATAAAGTTGCAAGGGAACCCCCAGGTTGCTAGTTGGTCTATTATTACAAAGGGTTCTGATAAGTCATATGCTTTTTCAAGATCGAGGCTGCCGATTATGGCATGTTTTCCTTCTCGCAGGGAGCGTCCGATTAGTAGATCAAGTTCTGTAAGTAATGTTTGTACTGAGCGGTTTCGTCGAAAGCCGTGCTGGCTTTCATGTAGCAGCGGCTCTACTACCTGTGATAAACGTTTTTCCACTATAGTTTCAAAACTTTTGGACATGGTGCGTAATAGTGCTATCGGTCGGAAGTCTTTTGCGGTGGGGTGTCGTAGTTTGTAGGTGTGTTTTTTGGGGATGGGACATATTACCGCTTCTTTCCATGAACTGGGGAACGTGCCGGTTTGGATTATTGTGTTAAAGAGGAGGAGCATGAGCTCGTGGAAGGCTGGAGATGATCTGTCCAGCATTGTTGTTGTTGTTGTTGTTGTTGTTGTTGTTGTTGTTGTTGTTGTTGTTGTTGTTGTTGTTGTTGTTTTTTTGCTTGTCGAAAAAGTGCCCTCCCACAAATTCCGTATGGTGGCCTAAACCCCAAGGGAATTGTAGTGGGATTCTTCAGTTCCGATTTTATAACTCCAGGGCCTGTTTATAAGGCCTCGAGTTTTTCCTGAAAGAAAAATTGTTGTTTTTTTGCTTGTCGCAAAAGTGCCCTCCCACAAATTCCGTATGGTGGCCTAAACCCCAAGGGAATTGTAGTGGGATTCTTCAGTTCCGATTTTATAACTCCAGGGCCTGTTTATAAAGCCTCGAGTTTTACCTGGAAGAAAAAAAAAATTTCAAATTGTTTTTTTGCCATGTAGTTTCCACTTTTTGTTCTCATCCTGGTGGCCGAAGCCCCAGGGAGTTGTATAAGTTTCTTCTACCATGGAACAGTTGCCTCCTGCTGTAGCCTGCGATAGAGGCTTCAAGGGGTTCTGAAGAAGAGGTATTAGGAGTTAGTGCGGTCTTCTTTATTAGCTGAAAAAATGGTTATTAAAGGAAAGATTGAACTCTCTTAGCTAATCCCTATTTTCTCACTACATTTATATTGCTAGTCTATTCTTCGTAATAATAAAAGGGGCAGCACGTCCTTTTTGGCCCCAGCTAATACCAGGATAGTGGAAAGTTGCAAGTTTGCATTTGATAAGATAAGAACTAAAAGTAATTAGTGAAGGTTAGTTTAGTAGGTCAGTAGGAAAGAAATTGCCCTAGAGCCCTATTTCGAGAGTTCCTTTTGTTTTATTTATTGGTAGTAAGTGTTTTTACCCTTCTGCTTGTTAGTTTTAATTGTGTTAGGGAGAGCGGGGTTTAAAAACGGTCAGGGTCTTCGCTCGTCTGTCAACATGCATCTATAATTTTCTTCGGTAAACCGTTAGAGGACTTATTTCCTGCCCCGGAGGCCCGGACTACTTTGTCGCTGTCAAAAAAAAAAATTTTATACTATAATATTTCTCCGGTAACCGTTAGGGGACTTATTTCGTGCCCCGGAGGCCCGGGCTACCTGTTAATGTCTCCTTTTCGGGTCCATAAAAAACAAAAAAAAGAAACTTAAAAGAAAAAGTCGTCGTGTAGCTCTCCGGATTATCCTGTAGACACACATGACCTAGCTACGGGCCGGGCTACGTTCTTGTCGCTTATAGGTCAAGGAAGTGGGGGAATTGTTTGTTATTGGTTTTTGTTGTGTTAGATGGGAGGGGTTAGGGGTTTGTTAGTATAAACTTTACTCTATCAGAAAGTTCGTCCTTAGGGTATTCTGTAATAAAAATTGCTTCTTTCTTTTCTCTTATTTTTTATTTGTTTTTCCGATGGCTGCTCGCTTTCCCTTGGTCCTTTCGAGTGTCAGTCAACGGTTATTTTGTGGTCGTGTGTTTTATTTGTTGTATCCTTTGCCTCTCTTTTCTCTAGCTTGTCTGAAAAAATATAAATGAGGGAACAAACGGCCTATGTTCTAAGTGTTAGGAGAACCAAATTTAAAAATAGAAGTAACAGAGATAAAAGTAGAAATAAAAGTGCGTAGGATGTATGAAGTGTTAGGTGTATCACCTAAAGGAAACCAAAAGTTTTAGGTTAGTGGGGTGCTTTTTTGTTGGGTTCTCTTTTCCCTTTTAATTATTCACACTGTTTTTCCTTTTAAGAAGGGGTTTGAGGTTCTTCCACGACAGATGAGTTTCCATTCATGTCAGAACCTTTTGTGTGTTTCGTTTGTTAGTGTGTTAGTTTGAAAATGTAGCTTTTTAGATCTATGTTAGACTTGTTTTTTTGTTATTTCTTCTAAAGTTAAACTTAATTGTTTTTACTGATTTTGTAGAATTTATTAGAATTTTGTTTTTTTTTTTTTTTATGTTTTTTTGTGTTTGTTTTTAATTTAATTTTTTTCTTTTTTTTTTTTTTTAAATATTATTTTTTTAAAAAAATTTTTTTTTTTTATGTGGAAATTTTTGCAGGTTTTTTTTTTTTTTATTCTTTTTTGGGGATTTTTTTTCCTTTTTTCTTTAATTAATTTTTGTGATTTTTTAATTGATTTTTTCTTTTTTTTAAAATATTTTTCCTTTTTGTTGTATCTGCCTTTTCATTTGCCGTAGAGGAAGGTTCGGCCCTATTGAGAGGTGGCTTTTGGTTTTCCTTGGTGGTTGCTGGGTTTCTATTTATACCTTTAGGTTGCTTAATTTTAAGAATTTGAAGATCGGGGCGTTTGGCATAAAGTTTGCAGAAAGAATTTTTTTGATGTCTGTGGGGAGCTTTGCCGCTTTTCTTTCGGCCTCGTAGTATTGGCATTGTAATAAAATATGTTCTAAGGATTCGGGCTCTCTTCTTCCTTGGCATTGACATTTGCTGGGCGAGGGTATTGATTGGTTTGTAGGTGTCTTTGTCTTTTTTCCCCTGAGGTTTAAAAAACAATTTTGCAGGCTGGAGGTTTTTGACGGTCTTTTGGATGCGCAAGTACGGCAGCTGGCCCCTAGAGGGTATAGACTTGGTGCTATTATTTCTGTATCCTGAGGGATATATGGAGTTGTTTCACATGCAGCGGGAAACGATAAGAACTGGTGGAATGTTTTCGAGCTTGATGGGAAGCGGTTAATAGAGATTGTGGCGGAGATTCCAACTGTAGAGGCAGTGTGTGAGGTATCTTTCCAGTTATTTTTAAGCCAGTTGAAAGTTTCTATCATGTTTAAGGTGGAGTCAGAATGGTTTAGGTTGTGTGTGGACGCAGCTGTTTCTATCATAGGGGAGTTATTTTTGTTTTCTATTTCGGGTGGGTAGATGTAGCATAAACAGTTTCTGTTTTTGAGAAAGAGGGTAAAAGACGCTTGAATGGCTAGTCTGCGTGTTGTGAGCTGGCTGGTTGGTGTGAAGATAGTGGAATTGTTTTCCGCTAATGAGGTTCTGCGGTTGAAAAAGGTTTGTCCCAGTCTTAGTCGGTGCATGATTGTTTGTTGTCGCCGTCCGAGAGTGTTTGGTAACGTGGGTCTAGTGGTATAGGGCCAGACTGACCGGAGAATGCTGTTTCCCATGTGCCAGTTTATCAGTCTTGGGGCTGCTACATAGCTCTTTAGTTTTTGCTTAAAGTATAAATCGAAGGAAGGCATGTATGTGTTAGCCGTGGTTAACGGTTCTTGACGTGCAAAATCTGCATGTTGATCTGCCTCTTCGTTGCCACTTATGCCTTGGTGTCCAGGGACCCAAACTAGTCTGATGCGTCCTTCTCCTAGGAGTAACAGGTTCCTAACATGTTCCACTTCTAGATCCGATTGTGATGTGTTGTTGATAGCAGTGCACGCGCTTAGTGAGTCTGTAAAAATTATAATTTTTTTGTCCTTTATCTGCGTTTGATTGATTGTGATTCCACGCCATTCTAGTTTTAGCAGAATCATTTTTAGGAGTACGCTGATCGCCGCCATTTCTGTGTAGTACACTGGGTATACGGATGGTGTTCGCCCCAAAATTGGTGCGGGTAAGATCCCAGGTGTTTTACAGATTATCGCAAAGCCGTTTTCCTTCTTGCTTCTTGATGCATCCGAGTAAAAATGTATGCAACCTGCATACTTTGTGTTCTTCATTTCTGTGAATAATTTTTGATACATTATTGCCATGGTGGAGTCTTTTTTGTGTATGTTGAGGGTTGTGTCCACTAGGTGTGTTGTTGGCCTCCATGTCTTGGCTCTGATGAAGAATTGGTCGGTTGATATAAAAGTTGGTAGTTGTGGGCCTATGTTTTCGTGGATGTAATTTAGTCCTTCTTGGATTGCTGAGGGCGGGTGTAGAGCTATGGGAGTAGGAATAATGTTGGGTGAGATTGTCTGCGAGAGGGGTATGATTCCTGCTAAGTATTTGTAGAAAGGTTTGGCAGCGAAGCACGTTGTGTAGGTTATTGCGAGTTTTGCACGACATAGGACGAAGCGTTCTTGTAAGGATGGAAAACCTGATTCTATCAGTAAATCTTTTTCAGGAGTTTGTTCTTCGGCGCCAATGTATGTTCGAATTATTTCGTTTATTGCTTCTTGTAGTCGGCTCCAGTTATTAAAGGCACATTGCCCTCCGTACAATTGCAAGCCGTAATCTACCCTGCCCCAGATCAGATTGAACGCAATCATTCGTAGCGTGGACGGAGGTGTTTTGAAGGGTTTTTCGATTAGTTTTAGAATTAGGCGGTGTATTGTGTCCAAACTTTTGGTGGTTTCTTCACAGTTGGCTGCCCATAGCGTATGAGGGTCTAGGAATAAACCTAAAATCTTTAGTCGCTTGTTGGTGTTGAAGTTGTGTGTTGTTGAGGTGAAGGAATTTGTGAATGTGAAATGAGAAACTTGGCAATGTTGGCGTCCACTTATACGGACGAATTCTGATTTGTTCAAGTCTAAAAGAGATCCTGACAGGGTTACCCATTTTTGGATGTCATTTATTGCGTTGCTTATTGGCCTCGTAAAGGATAAGGGGTCTGTGCTTGAGCTTTCGATGAATAGAAAGAGATTATCTGCATATACCAGGAAGCTGGTATATAGGTGACGGCTCATCCAACAGCAGAGCGAGTTTAGAAAGATGTTGAAAAGTTTGTTTGTTTGTTTGTTTGTTTGCAACCCTGAGTTTGGCGACAGACAGCGCATGGTGAGTAATATTATTACCCGCATTCACGTGCCTGAGGCCTCCCCCAGTGGTCTGAACCCCACAGAGATATACTAGTATCACAGGGGCTTGCTGAAACCAATTAAACTAAGAAGAAATGATAAAGTACTTAAGAAATCATAATATAAAATAAGATTTTAGTTTGAAGTTGTTATTGATTATTGGGATGTTCTAACTATTTTCTTGAAAGTTATTTGATAGGATAGTTTGAACTCTCTTTCTAAACCCTATCTTGCTCACTACATTTAAGCTTCTCTATCCTTTGGAGATTATCACTGGGGGTATGTTAGTTTGGTCCTTTCCTCTGGTTTAGTAAGTCAGTGAAATTTTAGTTAAAGTTTCTTCTTTTAGCTAGTTATAGAAAATTATTTTAGGTGGTTGAGGAGTTAGGATACTTTTGCTGCCCTATTCCGAGAGTTCTTTTAGACTATGAGGTAGTTGGTTTCCCTAATTTTGTTAGTGACTGACCTTTCTATTTTGTTAGTTTCTTGTTGAGTTAGTGGAAGAGGGGTTGGAATGTTTTAGTTCGTTTTTTTTTAATAAAGTCTTAAGGGGATGGTCTACTTGTTTGTTTTTTCCTTTTATGTCAAAAAAAACCGTCGTCGTGTAGCTCTCCGGATTACCCTTTGGGTACATTTTACTGACCTCTTCGGACCGGGCTACGTTCTATGTCTTCTTTTTTTATTTTTTTTTTTTTTTTTGTCTGAGTGTTTTCTGGCCTTAGGGGCGGGCTATCAGTTAAAGTCGTCCTTTATGTCAAAATAAACGTCGTCGTGTAGCTCTCCGGATTACCCTTTGGGTACATTTTACTGACCTCTGTGGACCGGGCTACGTTCTATGTCGTTTTTGGTCGTGTGTGGGTAGTTTGTTTTAAGTTGTTTTTTTGTCGAGGGTTAATGGATTAGGTTGTGTTAGTTGGGTAGTTTTGTGAGTTGTTAGTGGTTCCTACTCTGGTCGAAAGGTTTGTCCCTAGGCTAGATAAGATGATTTATAACACTTTCTTTTAATGCATCTCCTTTTCTCTCATATATTTATTCATTTCTTTATTTTATTTTTTTTATTTTTATATTTTTTTTTTTTCCTTTTTTTTTCTTTTTTTTTTTTTTTTTATAAGTGACCCTTTTCTTTTCCTGTTTCCCTATTGTACTTCTTTCTGTTTGCTGATCTTCTGTTGTTGGCTTCCTATAAGTAAGATAAAAAGGAACCTTTTTCTCCATTTCGGTTCTTATTTGTCTTTTCTTTTAAGTTTATTAGAAGAGAGTTTTTACTTGTGCATAGAGTAATAAGGACGAAGCCTATGGCATACATTACAACAATCAGACATGTGTTAATAAATAAATAACCTAAAAAGTGGCTAAGTGATAAACAAAATTGCAAACAAATGGATGAGCAAGCCTTATACGAGTTAAAGGTAGCGGAACACTGGCAAGTAGATAGCAAACTGACTCCGGTGTATGTCCAACTAATTTTGAGTGTATGGAAGGTCACATGCAAGAGTTGGAAATATGTGAGCATTTTGAGGTTGAAAATTTCTAGTGACATCTAGACTAATTATCGTTCAAAAAGAACCTGAAGCTATCAGATATACCGAAAATTCAGATTAAATCTGGACCTTTCGATTTTATATCTTAGACACCCTGGCTTTCAGAAAGTTGATGGGTTATTCAGAAAGAATTCAGAAAAACTTGAAGTTTTTGGAGGGGTTCTTGTCTTAGATATTATTAAGTTTGAGGGGTGCTGAGCTTTTGGTCTAATTCCTAAAGCTTTTTTAGGCTGTCTTGGCTGAACTTTTTGGAAAGCTTTGCGTTTTGCCAAAAGGTGGCTTCGCTATTTTCGAAAAAGCTTTAAAAGCTCTTATTTGGAGCTTTTAGGGTGTCTTGGCTGAAATTCTGGATAGTTTTGCTTTTTCCCAATAGATGGCTTTTGGTTTTATTTTTACTGGATGTATATGATTCGCATTTTGTTTGGCAAAAGTGAATATATAAGGCTGATAGGTTGGAGCTTGAAACTTGGGTCTTGGACTCGTCATGAGTTCTTGACCCAAATTTTTGAAGTTCGGTACAGGGTCGTATATAGCACCCTGGTGAACTTAAATGTAAAAAAAGGATGAGATTAGTTTTAAAGGGAGTGTTAAGACAAAGATGGGGGTTTTTTATTATTTTTTTTTTTTTCTTTTTATTTAATATTATCCATTTGTCATTTTTTTTTATTTTTTTCCCTTTTTATTTAATATTTTCATTTATTTTTATTTTTTTTGGGTAGTGTGCAACCCACTGGTTTTTATCTTACTAAATGTAGGGTAAATTTATTTCCTTTGGCACGTCTTTGTGATTTCCTTTGAAGTCACATGCGGTGCAATCTTAGGAGAACCTTGGGGAAGAAGCTATCCACTTGAGTTAAAACTTATAATTTTTATTTTGGATAGTGGGCTGCTCACTGGTTTTTAGCCTACTATATGTAGGTTAGAATTTATTTCCTTTGGCCCGTATTTGTGAATTCCTCTGAGTTCACATGCGATGCAAACTTAGGAGAACCTTGAGAAAGAAGCTATCCATCCTAATTTTTATTTAAATTTATTATTATTTATTAATTTTATTTATCCATTTAGCTGTTACCCTTTGACTGGTCACTTAAATGTTTTTATACACTTTCCTACAAATCTATATAAGTTTATATCTTCTGAATAAAGCCTATGCAAAGTAAAACATATTTAACTATTTAATTTCTTGCACTATAAATAAAACTTGGACGCCATTTAATAAAGAATTTTTTGTTTATGTTTACACCGAGTTATAATATGAGGATGGGCCTTCCTGTGATGTCAACGAAGTCGTGTTGAGTGGATTGGTGACAGAGTGTTCCCTAGATCTGCACCTGTTGTAGGTGACTAGCAGAAACAAGATGGCTGACAGAGACTAGATGACTAGCAAGGACAAGATGGCTAGCAGATTATGGTGTGTGGCCGACTGAATTTTAGGTGTATGGGCGAAATTATATATGAAACCAGATTTGACAAACTAGTCAGTTATGGTGTATGGGCAGAAAAAATATATGAAAGTTGAGTTGTCAAGCAGTTAAGTTATGATGTATGGGCCGCTAAAAATACAGTATATGGATGAAGAATATCTACAATATCAGATAAAAATAGATTATTATTGTACTATAATAAGATAACTACAATTCTTAATAAACGCATTTATATGTTGTACAAAAAGTCACAAAGTTCTAAGAAATTGTATGAAACTAAAACCGTTATAAAATTACTTTAAGAAAATTTAGTATTTAGTTCCGGCATAATGCAATAGAATTTTTTAAGGGTACTATTTTAAACATGTTAGAAAATTTGCTCACAAATCGCCATTCCTATAAATCCCTGAATACTTTTTGCTTGTTTTAAAATCCTGCCTTCTTAGTATTCTAAGCTTAATATCATGTAAAAATTTTGTCCGACAAATCACACTTAACTCGTAAATTAAAATAGAAAAGTAATCTTTCCTTGGGATGTATAATATGAGCTTTTTCATTCACCCAAAATTTTAAGGTACGTAATTCTTTAACTTTCCAACTTCAATTTTTAGAAACACTTTAAATTTAACTTCGTTTAAAGTTCGAAATTATTTTATAATCTCTAATCGATATTTCAAATTTTCTTTGTTGCATTCAAAACAAGAATATCTCAAATTCAAAAATATAAAATAAATTATGCTGTCAATCTTTATAATGAAGTCATTCAAAAAACTGGATAATTTTATTTTAATACTCAATATTAGAACCAACACGTGGTACAAAAAAAGAGGGAGAACAAGTAACAGTAGAAAAGAAAAATACATTCACAATAGTAGAAAAACTACTTCAAATTCAGGACATGAATCGTTCTAGAATGTGAAAAACTGCGGAATTATTGCTGACATAAATTGTTATTAAGTAAGTATCATAAGCAAACTTCCTTTGCAAATTCATTTTTTATGGAACTTATGGAACTCTTACAAACTTGCCTTTGCAAATTCATTTTTTATGGGACGAGAAAGCCATTTGACGATTTAGAAATTATAGTGAATAGGCCCCTTAAGAATACACTAGTTTGTAAGAATTTTTTGTAATCTTTGAAACAAATAATTTTTTTCCTGGTTGATTTATGTATAATGGTTCTCAGACTTGACGTGTTTAAAATCTCCAACCCCTAGCAGTTGGAAATACACAAGAGTAACAAAAAACTTGTAATATAAAAATAATAGGTGATCATATTTGAAGTATGATACTATATTTTCTATACTAGATCAAAAAATAGCAAAACTATTCATATTTGTAGATGAGACCCAGGATTTGTGAAAAATAAGGTTTTTTTTGTTTTTTTTGATTTTTTTCATATCGAGGTTAAAAGGTTTACCACCATTATCATTGACTGTGTTAAGGATTGTCACTCAAAGATTATTACTAAAAATTATTGCAATTGAGAAAGTTTTAAAGTTCACATGATCATCAGTTCATAACAATCATGTGAAATATGACTAAAATGAACTACATTTTAACAAATAACAATTATTGGCATTGTTTCTAAATATCATCTCGATTATCACATTTTTTAATAAATAACTATTAAAATTAATTTAATATTTAAATCTTTTACACAAAGCAATTCCTTTCTTTAAAGCACACTATGTATATTTATTAACTAGTAAACTTTGAACTCATTTTAGCGATAATAAACTATATTAACTGCATTTTATTATGATAATTTATTGTAAATAATTTTAAACTGCATCGATGAAACACTTTGATTAAGAGAGTTCAATGAAGTCTAATAAAATTTTTTTCAAAAACTATGAGTAACTCGTTGAAGTTGATTAAAAATTGACTATTGAAAGTGAAACCAAAAATGATATTTCTAATAACTTTTAGAATTTATTTATTAACTTAATAATTATATCAGAGTTAATAAACGATGTAAATTCAGTATATGGTTGATTTGTTGTACTTAGGTACTTCTTTTACCTCTATTCCTCCTTCAGGTTTTCGCCATTTTTTAAAGAATTTTTTTTTTACGAATATTATATTCTTACATTAGCTATCTTCAATTATATTTATTTAATTAATCATAAATTTTCATTTTTTATTTAAAAAAGGCCTTTGATTATAATGATTAAATGCGTGACGTACTATGATTACTATAACGTAACTGTATATAAATATGTTTTAGGCTTCTAAAAAATTGCTGAACTATAATAACCGAGGACAGTAAAAGTGAGCCTTTATTGGTGAACGTGCAATTTTTCATAAAAAAGAAGAAAACATTAATACGACCATGTTGTGCCCCTGACCCAATGATTTCATTGCAAAAATTATGGCTGGATACTATAACTTTTTATTTGCAGTCTGTGATTTTTCACGTAATTGTGATAGTGTCTCGAATTATTGCGTCACATGGCACTGGTTTGCCATCTTTGATTGAGGATAGGCTAAATCCGAACTGTTGATTTCATCTCTTTTCACCTAGTTCTGAGTTAAATTTAGAAAACATTTAAATACTAAAAATAATCATGTCGTCTTAGGAGATTATTAAATCTCTCTTAGGCAGATTTGTTGAAATTTTTTAGGGAATTAAATTGATTAATCACTAGTAATGGTGAAATTTGATGTTTCAAATGTAATTCTAACTCTTTCTAATTTTTATCCAGTTAATAAATTTAACAAAGTCAATGGATTATAACTTCTTGAGTGCCAATAAGCGCGATCGCGCTCCTCATTACATTTGGCCGAAAATATGTTGGCACTCAAAGAGTAAAATAAACATGGGAAAATGATATTTTTTAAGGCAATATTGAAAGTCATCCAGATTTATTACAGAGAAAAAATAAAAATAAGTAATTATACATTATAAAAATAATAAAATCAACAATTAGTTAGCAGAAATATAATTTTTAAAAAATAAAATATCGAAGTATATATCGCCCTCAAAATCGCTTATAACTTTTAAGTTTAGAGATAAAGTACAAATCAAGAATAGAAATGCTATATCCATAAAAAAAGAATTCTCTTTTGCATATACTTCCATCGCAATCCATCCTTTTGATGTGTAACCGTCACAAATCGGTTAAATAAGTGTAGTTATACAAAAACTTATCAAATGTCTATATTCAAAAAATAAGTATCAAAAAGGTAATAAAATTTTTTAGGAAAAACATGTTATACTTTATTATTTAAACAATTTTCCTTATTGTTGTGTATAAAATTTAAGACAATTGTTTCCTTAGTTATAAAATCTCATAAACATTAATTTATTCACGTGTAATGATATAATTTTTAAGATAAAAAGTATATGGGCTGTTATCGCAAAAGTATACAAAAGAATTTCTAACTTCTTCATGAATTATAAATATAGAGAATATTATTATTATTATTATTTTCGTTTTGTTTTACTTTTTTTGTTGTAAATTCTAATATACAGCGTAGTGTACGCAAACAATTTTTGCGCAATGGAATTGAATATTATCAATAAAGTTTAACCTAAAGAGACCTTTTTTTTCATACTTTTCTTATCTTTAGATAAAGTTTTTTATTTCTTTTTTTTTGTATTCTGAACGCAAATTTATAATTATAAGCCAGGCAAGATTAAAAATTTTAGTACTTGATATAATCAAATGAAAAAAGGAAGGTACTCTGAAGAGAATTGTTTTGCATATAAAGACCTTGACATAAAATCTAAAAGCAAATAAGTTAAATTTTTTTTTATTTTACAATACTAATTATTTTCCTTAAATAAAACTAAACTTTGTACTTAAGGTCGAAATTCTTAGTATCTTAAATAAATCAAGAAAATATAAAGAGTTCTATTTATATAAAAAATAAATATTAACATGAATAAAATTTAATGCTGAATTATAACCAACAGTAAATGTTTTACATGCATTTTTTTTTATAAATACGGCGCTGATATCGGTAAGGTAATGGTCTAAAAGATTGTATTTGGTTAAATACTTCTTAAAATGAATTATATAGATGAAGGTTATAAAGAAGTTTACGACATATTGAAAAACTTTATATTCCAGACTAGGTGTAAGTTGACTTACAAAATTTCTAAAACAAACAGCTTATATATTGGACTTAATATTGTATTATTTCCTACTTTAAATATTTTGACAGTCAGACTATTTGTATTGTATTGCATTCATTTTTGTCTCGTTATTGTATTAATCAAGGAAAATTTAATGCAAAAGAAATTCTACAATTAAAAAAAAAACTTATAACTGTTTTACACTAAACCGTTTCCATAACAATACCAAAGTTTTGTTTTGCAAAGTTTGTATGGCAAACAAATAATATTTTCTAAAATTCAGTTTTCTTTTAATAATATGGT